>OY759182.1:6535233-15941018 GCA_963662085.1 Eupithecia inturbata
GGTTTTGTTGTTGTTGATTCAGTTGTTGTTGATGGCGTTTCCTTTGGTTCTTCTTCGCTGTCACTCTCGTACTCGGACTCTGAATCTACAGCGGGTTCTACCTCCTTCCGGAGAGGCGCGGGGCGTGACGTTATGGTAGTTTCGTAATCTTCGTCGGTTTCATTTGTCTCGCGGGAACACTCCGTGATATCTCCCGGCGTAGGCACGAACCTGGTGAAGGGCTCTGGGGTGGCTTTCGCGTAGCCGATCTTGTAGAAGATCTTATCCAGCAGACCTGTAGCTCGGAATATGAAGAACAGGATCATGATAGCCACCGCTGACATGAGGCAGTCGCAGGTCCCGCCTCGGTTCACCGGGCACGGTCCTCCTCCGCCGCACATAAAGCATTTCAGTCGTGAGGTTAGCAGAAATACTGAACAAATGGGCACGAGTGATATCATTTGAAGCATAAAGGATATGAAGTTGTAGAAAGTCTGCAGGAACATCCTGATGAGGTTCTCCGTCATGAGAATCATGGTCATCATGACGCGGACCAGCATCTGTAGGCCGCATATTATGGTTCCAAGGAACGAGTGTACAGTGCGACACATCCTGACTGAGAGACCTGAGGGAAATATATAGGAATAAGAACTCTTTCAAAGGTGTTTTTGGTTATTATAGTGTTCGCACTATAATAACAAAAAACACCTTTCGCACTCGCACCACACACATTACCCTGAATGTGAGGGCTTACGCAAAATCATAGGAACGCGACACCAAAAACAACAAACGAACTAAATATAACTTTAGTCTTTGAACACTTTGGAGCTAACAACGGTACCATATTGGAAACCGAAATCCTTTATGCCCAGTCTCTCCGGATGGCCCATTCAGTGGGAAGTGTAGATTTTAGCGTAATCGCACAGCCGCACCGCCTCGCCTCGTGCGGATGCCGCGGCGTAAACCTCGTTTTCGTGAACGTTGGTAATGCGCTGTCAACGCAAGGCAAGCAGCGAGTTATCACCGAGTGGTCCACGCGCCGCCGCCGTCTGACCGCATGCGAGCGAAGCGAACCGGAGTTGATGTAGTGAGCACTTATCACACTAGTATTATAAATGCGAAAGTTTGGATGTATGGATGGATATTTGTTACCACTTCACGCCAAAATTACTAAACCGATCGGTTTGAAATTTTGCACGCAGGTCAACATGTCTCGAATCAAACATAAGCTACTTTTTGTCCCATAGATCAGTTCCCATGGGATAAAAATCACATTTAAACGTTTTCATAGAAACAACGCGTGCGAAGCCGCGGGCAGAAACTAATTCCATATAAAGAAGAATACAAACCGCACGAGGCGAGGCAGTGCGGGTCGGGTGCCAGGTGGCTCTAATGAGCGAATACACATGGCAGTAAAACGGAACAGCAGCGTGCATACTAGGTAACGGCATGTGCAAGTAACTAGCACACAGTGCATATACATTTGCATGTTAAACTTGCATGCAATTTACGCTTTTGCATGCCTTTATTTCCAAGACATACACATGACTGCAGCTGGCACAGCTTTCATTCTAGTTCACGTGTCATGCCGACACGTGTCAACTAGCATGCCAGTCGCTTCACAGGTGCCGGTTTTGTAGCCCCCCGCGTCTCTCTCATATTGCATACCAGCAAATCAAATTGTTACTCACATGCCAGATACAGGCACACCAGATATTGTATGACGTGACCATGTGGCACGTGCAAGGAGCTATTATGCAAATGTGTCGCAATCCTCCGTATTATTAACATTTTCCGCAAATACACGCTATGGGCTCTAGGGCTACACGAAAGAAGACGTTGATAGTAATAAAAGTAATAGTGTTACCTTTGCCTTCTTCCTAAGATACTGGCACTCCCACAAGCTTTAAATGTGACCTACCTAACGAAGCTAAACTTCTTAATTTATCTCATAGAAACTAATTCCTACATAATTTTGTAGGTAAACGCCTATTACAAGCACTTTATTTTATTACAAACAAAGTGAAATGTATAAAAGCAAAATATAATTTCTAGCAATAAAAAAATTACATTATTTGACTGTGTCAAGGACACCAAATACTCTTCCCTACATATTATTTTACTCTTTGAAATACAAAGAAATTTCGATTCGAATACTTTTAACTTCAAGGAGGTTGCAAAGGCGTTTTCTTTTGAATATCACAAACTATAGTAATATATAAAAGGGGGCAAAGTTGTTAATTGTAAACGTAAAGATAAGTAGGTACCTATTAAACGTGCCGAGAGATAACGAAGAACAGTCAGAAAGACGCAAAGTAGCCAGCGACTTTGCTTTATAGCAATAAGCTTTTGCCAGCGGCTTTGCACGATTATTTTCACGATTAAAGTAGTAGATAAGTCTGTAAATCTAGGTCCAGAATATCAAGCTTGTAAAATTTCAGCCTGATCCGTTCAGTAGATAAGGCGTTGTACTCATAGATCTTAGTAAAATCTGTAGATATAGTACGTTCTCCTAGCGCTTACTCAGCAATTGGCCTGTATTACAACTAGGTACACGCAAACATTTGCTCACAGGCATTGCCTGTAGTCAATAAATCACACTAAAGTACGTCGTAGCAAGCACGCGTAACACGAAAGCCGCCGCGCCGGTCCGACTACGACTGAGGTGGGTGGACCTAATTGCACCTATTGAGCCTTCCACTTTCGAGGAGCTAGTACCTCATGTCCCCTTTTTTACTTAGATCGATGGGGTACCCGATATAACGACAAAACTACTGAACGGATTGGGAGTCTAAAAAAACATTTTCTTTGTCATTGGAGTACAATTATTACAAACATGTTACATAAGTATATAGTAGGTATTATATTCTCTTGGAGTATATACGTGTATCTTCAGTTACCTAGTGCCCATAACACAAGCTCTGCTTAGCTTGGGGCTAGATAATGTTTTGTCCAGCACTATTTATTTATCTTTACAAATAGCCTTTGGTAGTTGCATAGGCACCATGGGTAGTTGGAAGTCGCTACAATTTTGCCTTTTGCTTTCAAATGCATAGTAGCCCAAAATCTGCGCGGGTTCTGCGTAGCATTGTACCTGTGTGGTCTTAAGTCGTAGCATTGCGAAGCTCAACGACAAAATGCTTTCATCCCTTTTCCTTTTTCTGCTGCTGCTGCTGCTGCTGCGCCCTCTAGGTGTCGCATAAAACCAGCGCACAGTAGCGTCATCGTTACTGGGCATTATGCTGAGCGATGACCTTTCTTCATATCACGTTGTGTTGTAAGTACAATGTTTGTACCAACTTTGCTTGTAATTTTGTGACACAGAACAAATACCAGTACTTTTTACTTTTATTTTTTTTACCTTTGGTAGTGAGAACGTTAAAGGATAGAAATACAAAAGGAAAGGTTATAAACTCGGATAAACTCTTCTATATTATAGCGATTATGGTATTATGAGCATTACGACCCATGAGATAAACCACAATAAGGCGCTTATCTGGGGGAGACCTGAGTCCAGCAGTAGTCCAAAATATGCTGTTTGGGGGGATAATATAGCGAAAACCGAAAAGAAAATAATTTTGCGTGTTTTAAAAAACGATAAACCGACTTCAAATTCCGGTAACTAGATAATATTCATCTATGTCTCGGACGAATGAAATCACCCCTCCCTTACTTTCCCTGACCGAAAGTCCATGTTGACGTGCAAAAAATTTAGTTTACTTCGGCGACATCTAGTTATAACTCAAATCTAATTTAGTTTGATGACGACGACTTTTTTTCGACGTGACCCGAGAGCTGGCGGGTATCTGGCGCAGCGCATCAGCATTGCCATACAGCGGGGCAATGCAGCCAACGTGCAGCGTCTTGGGGACGCTTCCGACTGGTATTGATATGGATCAGTTGAGCTACCTGCAGATTGTTTGCAACAGTCTGCAGTTAGCTTAATTGTTTCAATTGTAAATACTAGTTCTAATTTGTTTTTATTATTGAATTGTAATTTTCTTTGTTTGATGACACATGGATGAAACTGTTGACGCCCGTTGCCATGGAAACCATTAATTAGGTGATAGTGAAATTATCATATACTGAAGAATTTTTACAAATCTACGTTTTACGGCGCACATAGCGATTCCTCGAGAATCAAACTTAGAGGAGACCACCTCAAAATCAATTTTTATAAAACAACGAAACAATCAATAGACATATTAACAATTGGCGCAGATTTCACCAAAACTCTAGTAGCTAGTCGTGACTCTCCAAAAAAATTATGTTGCTTTTTAAGTTTTACGGGATAAATACAAATCCCTCGGGAATAAACTATTTTTATGGGACCACCTCGGGATCATTCTCTACACAGTAGTGAAAGAATCAGTAAAATCGGTTAACCATAGGCGGAGATATCAAGTAACATACATACATACATAAAAATTAAAAAAAAATTAAAACATACAGACGAACTGAACCCTCCTCCTTTTTGAAGTCGGTTAAAAAGAGAATAAAACCACTTGCCGCTACTCTCGAAATATCAGTAACTAGCAACCCGCGACTTCGCTCGCACTTTTCGGGGATAAAAAGTACCATGTGTCCTTCTCCGGGATATTATCTAACTCCCTGCCAAACATTGAGATCCGCTTCGTCGTGAAAAGGTTACATACAGACAGAGAGACAAAATTACGATTTTATGATGTTAATATGGATTTAGTTTGTTGTAGAAAAAACTGTGCGCGCTTAAATCTTTAAAAGCTACGCGTGTCCGGCGTAGCATCGGAGAACACGCTACGAAGTGCTACGATACTGCTGGACTATCGTAGCACCGGTGGATGGAAAGGTCGAAAGCAGAAAGTTTGTCTTGGGAACTCTGTCTTGGGAACTTTGTTTGGACTAGTTAGAGGAGACAAACATTCTAAACGTGAGGTGAGAGGAACCCCTGTAAGGTGAGCCCTAGAAGGGGCTACGAAAAAGTTCCCGTTTTTTAGTTTTTTTCCTCATATCGTCAACGATAAATCATAGGAAATGTTGTTATATTATAATAATAATTTATAATACATGAAAGCTGAGTACTTGGTTTTTATAGGTTACTCATTTTACCTATTTCGCTTCACACGCTTCGCACGTGATGTTTCTATGAAAACGTTTAAAGTTTATTTCTATCCCATTGGAACTACCAACTTAATTTATGGCATAAAAAGTTGTAAAATGTTTTATTTTAAGGCCTAAAACTACGTACTGTACCTATTCATAAACATCCATCTTATTGCGATGAACTGTAATTTTGTTACCTAGTAAAATTGTAGGAGGTTGCGGGTTTGATTCCCTCTAACGACTATCGCTTTGTCCGATAACTTGACAAAAAAAAATCGTTCAGGCACATAGTAATTCTGTATAAAGACTTTTATCAAACTGCCAGTTAACATAAATAAATAAATAAGGGTTTAGGTTTGTGGTACCACAGTTATTACCCCTTCTACTTGTGGAAACAACATAACAGACAGTTCAGTTGGTTTGGAACCTCTCAAACTTAACTCCACATCAAGGGCACTAAAATCGCCTACTGAAAAAAAAGTCAGGAATAATAAAATACTTAATAATTTAATTTTATAAGTATACCTGCGAAGAAATTAAAAACTATTAAACTATGACACAAAAACATCTAAATTCTAACCAGTACCTACTGGTTAGAATTTAGGTTAGCACAGTGGGAAGTAAAACTACCCTACAACTTCTGCAAAAACTAGTAAACACGACACAATAAAAGAAGGCAAAGCAAAATCATTAGGATTTGATGCAGCGTTCTAAACGCTACATCTAATATCTATGCAGTATTTGCTACCCAGAACGGTAGTATAATCCGACTATCACATAAATTATATACCTAGTATAGTATATATACTCGACGGAATACCGCGGATCGCGCAAAATCAAACGCGAAATTTAAGCTAAACTTACCGCTGCGCTCTGAATAGCTATTCTAAAATCAGCTTTCAAGCACAAGCACAATTTCAAGCAGCTAAGTCGAAGATTTTGCATCTAACGCGGATTAGCAAAAGCTAGCGGAAAAGTAGTTTCCCGCAAAACGTAAACCATTTTCTATGAACCATTAATTATGTTTAAAATATAACATATCAAACTAAGAAGGCACACCTATAGAAAGGGCGCTATGTTGCCACATGCGGACTTCCTGAGTCATAACACTTGTAAGCCATGTAATATATGGTTTAATTAGAGATATATTATTACTAAAAACCTATATAATCTATATTTATTTAAATATGTTATAGACACCTATATTTTATTTTTTAAATTAATATTAGGAAGCCAACCCCCTGTAAAACATGTTTTGGTCGGCAGGTAGAAAATGCCTCGGCATTAAGCCCACCCTTTGTAACTTAGTGCAATAAAGTGTTAAAATAAATAATAATCAGCCAATACCCAATGGTCCTTTATACCGAAGTTTATTGTTGTATTGTAAAATGGGTACATAGAAAATGGTCTACAATTTCCGGCAACTATCTACCGGTAGTTTTATTGGTGTATTCCCTTTATTCCTTGTAGAACGCAGGGAATAAGAACCGCAAATATATTTGAATACATCGCGCGAATCCGTGTCAGATTCCGATTCTTCGGGTCGGGGACAAGAGTCCCCGACCCGAAGAATCGGAATCTGACCTATATAGCTTTACTGAACATACCAAATGGGTCCATTCGATGCAGTTTCTGTCAGTTTCTGTAGAAATTATGGAATTATGCTCTTGGTGGTATGGTTACCACCAAGAGCAATTTGCATAATTTCTACCAAAACTAAACTAATACAGAAGCTTTGTTTTTACAACTAGCTCATGCTGAGACAGAGACCGCTTTGTGCCTCAATGCAAAAACTATAGTACCTAAGCTTTGTTTTTATTTTATTTTTTAATCATATTTGTTTTTGTTTATTTAAGTTAAAAATAAAATAAATATTCTATTCTATATTCTATTCTATTCTTTAACAATAGACCATAATAACAGGTATCAATAATCGCCGGTGAAAATTATTGATAATTCCTACAAAAAGCGTACCGGGGCGCTGTCGGTGCCTTTAATATTGTATTGCTATACATGCATGTATCCTTTTAAGTACTGTAGAAAATGGATGCTTAAGATTCTGGAACATGTCCTAAGTAGTAGAGTATTGTTGACACTGATGCCTTTTCTGAGACAGCTGCTAGGCGGACAGGAAATTCATCATCAACGACTTCGCTTTCTATCGGCATCGGGTGTTGTGACGTGCTCGTAGCTCGAAAGGCTAATACTTTTGGCATACGATTCTCAGGTACATAACCGAACTTTTTAAATATGGGTTCTAGATAACCTAAATTTTTTAGGACTAAAAAAACACTTACAACGGTTAACACCATTAAGAAACAGTCACACGTGTTACCCCGTTGGGTCGGGCATGGACTCATTCCACTACATAGGAAGCACTTCAGTTTTGATGTGATTATGAACACTAGGCAGACCGGTATCAGTGATAGAGCTTGGAGGCAAAAGGAGATTAGGTTGTATATGGACTGAAGGACCATTCTGAGAATATTTTCGATCATTAGGATTATAGTCATGAGGATCCTTAATACCATTTGGAATATGCATATCAATGTTTGGAGAAGAGAGTGCACTGTTCGACACATTGTGGCAGAGATTCCTGAAATGTAAAATAATCATTAAGTTAATTTCATTATAGAAGAATTTCATTATAGAGGAAAAACCCGAAGGCGGGTATGAACTCGGAGGCGGGTATGCACTCGAACCAACCTATCAATTAGTATAGTATTGACTTATTAGGTACTTGTGTATGAGCAGTTAGGAGGCGACCTACCTTTTAGAGGTTGGCTCTTTTAGAATAGACTACTGAAAAGTACCTAACAATTGCCTAAATGGGTAAGTATCGAAACTTAATCATTAATCCTGCTTGACCCTGATGAATATCTCTGGCCAAACGATGACGTCGTTTGGCCAGAGATCATCTACAACTTAAGTGGACGAATGTGGAGTGATTATGATGAGGATTTGAACACTGGGGTGATACCATGGCCTCTCAACGTGGACATTTTCAAGCCATCATCACATCTACTTAATTGTGATGATGGCTTGAAAACTGCCCAAGCGACCTGGTCTTTTTCTAACTGAAATGTCTGTTATTTTCTTCTTAGGGAAGTAACATGAAAAAACATAGGTGATGAAACCAACGTTGTAAATCACAGAAGACTACTACTTACTTTGTCTTTGTTTTTGATACCGTACCAACTTAAAACAGATTATCTTCGAATTATTGAGTAAATATTACCTTAAAGTGTTCTAAATAATACGTGTATAAAATATTTATTGCATAACAATGAAAAAAAAAACTCCTTTGATACACGTAAGAGCCCCATCGTAGTTCGTATGAAAACTTCTTATTCCATGGCGAGGTCAGTCTGACCATGTTTTGTGGTTATGGTTTCTCTATGGTTTTGTGCTTCCATCCCTTATAATCATTTTCCTATTTCACCATTCGAAGCATATTCTATACATTTTATACGCATTTCATCATTTTCCCACATGATCATACGCTCAAATTTTATACTTTTTATACCCATAGTGGGATAATTTTTTCCATTCCATAATTTTCTTATTATGATCATTCGCTACAATTCTATAACTATTTATGAACAATTTTGGAATCTTCGGTCGTCTTCTGGAAACGAGCATTCATGCAGCGGCATATCTTTTATACTAAACACGTCAAAACGTTTGTATTTGGGTGCGTCAACCCTACCCATACGCAGTGGCTAGCCGCGGACTGGCGGGGCACTGCGCCCGCCGGATTCGTTAAGACAAATCGTAATATGTTTTCGCTCCTTGTGAGTAATTTTTCGTTTCACATTGTCATGGGTTTTGTAGTATTAAGTTTTTCTCTAATTTTGTAGCCAGATATAGGTATAGGTAATAATGTGGCATTAAAACGGTATTGAAATAACTATTAGTTTTTATTTTAGCTATGAATGATGAAATAGGAAAATGATGAAATGGGATGTAAGCGGTTTTATACCGTTTCGTTCTGGTAAAGCCGCCATGTTGTGTGGCAAACCTGTTTACGATAGGTATTCGCAATAAAGTTAGGGATATAATAAAGTTAGGATCCATAGACTACTTCGATCAGAGTAGAGTAGATTTTTTTCTCGATGATAGAAACACTAAATCTTTGGCATTTAATGACAGAAATGATCTGCTTCTTCTTTGTACGTCGTATTACGTAGTCTTACGTAGGTAGGTAGCATTGTATTCTCTTTGGTATTTGGAGTACAAAGTGGAGAATGAAAATTCCATAACGTGACAAAAAACGTTCATTATTTCTGAATTAAAACTTAAATCAAAACCGCTAGTTAACATAGCGTTTTAGGTCTGTCGGTTCCACCTCTTCCACTTGTGGAAACAACATAACAGACAGATAAGTTAGTTTGGAACCTCTCAAACTTACATTAGGTACATATCAAGGGCACTACAATCGCCTACTAAATAAAAAGTCAGGATGAATAAAATAAGTAATAATTTATTTTTTTAAGTATTCCTACGAAGAAATTATAAACTAACAAAGACACAAAAACATCTTGATTGTAACCAGCATGCAGGTCAGTAACGCGGGGACTAACTATTAACAAACTTCTACAAAAACTCTACAGGCTAAACACGAAACAATAACAGTGTGTCTACCATGAGTTTTAACAATCTATACTCGCTAGCGATTGTAGTTAAAAAATGTATGGTTACTTGAACAACGCCTCTAGCGGATAGTTGGGTACTAAAATGCGCAGTACTAAAAATTAAGTAAATACTGTAGTAATGTCAGGCGATCTAACTGTGACAACTCATGGTAGACACACAGAAAACCTATTTTTAAAAACTGTGTTCACCTCTCCACCAGAAGTTCCGTCATCCAAACACCAAACATTGAGAATGGATTGAAATGATTTAAATTCATTCGGAATGTAAAAGTGTCATGACCCTAACAGTCATTTATTCTTAGTTTAACCACCAAATTCATATTTTTTCACCACTCTCGCTCAAAACGGTGACTTTGCTTCTCTTTAACAGTGAGCAAAATCGGGTTTTGCTCACAGTTGGAATAATAGTAGATTGTATGAACAAGGGTACAAGGGAACAAAATAATGTATTTAAGGCAAGAGCGATTTTTTGAATCCAGAGCGAAGAGAAGGATTCTGTTCAAAGTACGTCGCTCGAGGTTAAATAATTTTGGTCCCGTATGGCACACTCTGTTTTTCATCCTAAACTATGAGAAAAATTCATCATACGAGTAAAATAAGTAAGAGATGCTTTTAGTAGTGACGAATATTTATATTTAGGTACTTAACCAAATTACTATTACTACTAATTTTAATAATGCTGGACAATGCACACAGCATCATCTAACCCAAGCAGAGCTTGTGTTATGGGTACTAGATAACTGATATACTTAATACAAATACACTACATATATATACATATATACAGGGCGTCCCACGGCTATACCACATGGAGGGAAAGTACCTTGAATATTGTAGATAGAACACTATACTGAAAGAAGACATTATTTTATTTTAAAAAACCATTTAAACTGCATTCATAGATTTTTAAATAATTACATGGTTGAACCGGGAATCGAACCCGCAACGCGAGAAATAAAATTACCCTG
Source organism: Eupithecia inturbata (assembly GCA_963662085.1). Classification (NCBI taxonomy): domain Eukaryota; kingdom Metazoa; phylum Arthropoda; class Insecta; order Lepidoptera; family Geometridae; genus Eupithecia; species Eupithecia inturbata. Next base: position 6,545,918 of record OY759182.1, read on the forward strand.
TAGCTTTATCACACCGATCGAAAGGCTTTATCATAAGGATTATTTTTTGCTCAGTAACATAGTGTCAGAAATAAAGAGAAGACCATGAATTTTAAAATTTTTAAATTAATAATTATTATTAATTTAATTATTTTGATACGCCATGGTTATGCATCAAATTCAAAATAGGTACAATGCAAAAATCCAAAAATAAAAATCACAGAAACAAAAGAATAAAAGTATGAAAATGAAACACATTTTTGAATTATTTTTTTAAAATCAGCCAGTCGCATTGCAGGCTCACAGTTGTATATCGTTACGGCATTGTCAGCTTTTCATTTTTCTGAACAAAATTTCACATCAAATGTTAAAATTCATGGCCTTCCTTTTATTTCTGACACTATGTTATTTAGCAAAAAATAATCCATAAGATGAAGCCTTTCGATCAATATGATAAAGCTACTGGGTAAGTTTTTTCTCGTGTAGTGGGTTCGATTCTTGGTTCAACCATGTAATTATTTAAAAATCTATGAATGCAGTTTAAATTGTTTTTTAAATTCTTGGTTCAACCATGTAATTATTTAAAAATCTATGAAGTTTAAATTGTTTTTTAAATTAATATAATGTCTTCTTTCAGTAAAATGTTCCATCTACAATATTCAAGGTACTTTCCTTCCATGTGGCATAGCCGTGGGACGCCCTGTATATATTATATATATTATTATACATAGAAACATCCAGGGCACGCGGAACAAATATCTGCAGATCGTACATACATTTGTCCCGAGGCGGGAATCAAACCCGCAACCTCCTGCGTCGCAGGCGGACCTTCGCCCTCCGCGCCACAGCGGTCGTCTTCTTTACTACCGGCCAGGACTTTATTGAAGCGAATTGCGTTCAAACTTTTAGTGTTCCAAACTCAAAAGTAATTTCGTCACTGTTATTAAGTGCGCTGGAATGACCCACTTTGTTCGCACTTATCGAGGAACCCTTTGCCTCTTTTCGAATAGATGGGATGAAAAGGATATTATTTGACTACAACTTGTTGAAAAAGTAATTTGAATTCAGAATGTTATACTAAATTTCGGTGGTGTAATAATTATGTTATTGATACTCTATGTTCAGCGCCGAGAAAATGCATAAACTACGCGATCTGCAACATTTTTGGGGTTCCGAACCCGAAAGGTGAAAACGGAACCCTATTACTAAGCCTCCGCTGTCCGTCCAGAGGTCCACCCGGTGTCTACCTATTGTTGTGGAGAAACTCTCTCTCTTGCTCTTAAAAGAAATCGTTTGTCAAGGTACAGCCTTGACAAACGATTTCTTTTCTGTGCAATGTTAAGTGAACACGTTTTTTCGCTAAAACTCTTTAGTTGCACCACAAAAACAATTATAAATCAATAAAAACACCGACAGTTACACACTTGTATGAAAACTTCAACCGACGCCATCCGATCACGAGTCCGTTAAGACGCCTGTGATTGGTTGACGGAGCCAGAAGGCCGAGTTTGATTCTAAGTTACCAAAGATTGCCGCAGTTGAAACTAATGTTGATTATTGAAGTCGATTTTGAACCGCATATTGCCGCATTTGATACAGATTGAGAAAAATATGTCACGTTATTTTAATTTCCCTAAACGGCCATACCAATAAGTCATTTATGTCGAATTTGACAGAGAGCCGACTTTGATTCTATACGACTGAAATGGCAGAATTGCTCTTGGTGACCACCAACAACCAAGAGCAAAACAAAACTATTACAGAGGCATTACAAATAGATTATCATTAGAGTTATCATTATCAGTTCCTGGCAGTTATCTTTTTTGAAAATTCAAATACAAAAAAAAAGCTTAAATAGTGAAAAAAATTACTGGCGACGCTATTGGTTTGCTGTGTTTTTCAGAGAAATCGATGACTATAATAATGCATGTAGGGTATGTACCTACCATTCCTTTTAGTAGTTAGAAGTAGGTAGGCTACTGAGGAAATGGATGCTTAGGAATCTGGAACATGTCCCAAGTAGTAGAGTAGTGTTGACACTGATGCTTTTCCTGAGTCTGCAGCTAAGCGGACAGGAAATTCATCATCAACAACTTCGTTTTCTATCGGCATGTGATGATGTGGCATGGCTCTTAAGGCTAATACTTTTGAGGTATTGGTGTTAGAGTTGCCATCAGGTATATAACCAATTCTTTTAAATATGGAATCTAGATACCCTAAATTTTTTAGGATGAAAAACAGACTTACAAACGATGACATCATTAAGAAACAGTCACACGTGTTACCCCGTTGGGCCGGGCACGGACTCATTCCACTACATAGGAAGCACTTCAGTTTTGATGTGATTATAAACACTAGGCAGACCGGTATCAGTGATAGAGCTTGGAGGCAAAAGGAGATCATATTGTATATGGACTGAAGGACCATTCTGAGAATATTTTCCATCATGAGGATTATAGTCATGAAGATCCTTAACAGCATTTGGAACATGCATATAAATGTTTGGAGAAGGGAGTGCAGTGTTCGACACATTGTGGCAGAGATTCCTGAAAGGCAAAATAATCATTACCTAGGTCATTTAAAATACAAAGTATCATCGTTAGTCTTTTTGCAAATTAGGTCATTACTCATTAGGTCTTTCAGTACCTGCCTACTTTCTTATAAAATTACTTGCATATCTGTGAGTTGTTATGAAAAATATAAATAAACTAGCTGCTGCCCGCTGCTTCGTACACTTTTTTCCGGGGGGTCCGTTCCCGGGATAACGTCTACGTCCCTGCCAAATTTCACTGAGATCCTTTCAGCCGTTTAGGCGTGAAAAGGTAACTGACAGACAGACAGAAAAACAGATAGACAGACAGAGTTACTTTCGAATATATAATATTAGTAGGTATAGATAAATTACCAGTTAGGTAGTGGATACCAACCTACTTTTTAGAGGCTTTGACTCTTTTGGAATGGATTTCAGGACAGTAATTATATAATATAATTGTTTCCTAATTATTAGGGTAACCTAAATGGGTAGGTAAGTAACTAGATTCTAATCTAAATCATTTATTCGTTTGGCCAAAGATAGGCATTCGTCCACTTACATAGTAGGTACGAATGTGGAATGATACCTAATAATGATGATAACCTAACCAACCAACCTGGATTTTTCCTTAATGAAAAGACTGTTATTTTCTTCAGCAAATTACATGTAAAACATAGGTAAGTACCTACTAACAGACTTTAGCGAAACCAACGTTGTAGGTTACAGAAAACTGTCGGATCTTCGGAGTCAGTATTGTATTCTCTTGGCTGCAGAACTTCGATTGGGAAAGGAGGATGATTTCCTTCGTTCGAGCTGCAGAAGTTGAAGTTCAACTTCAACTTCTTTTATATATGGCTTCTAAGAGCATTCAATCTTAGTAGGTACCTATCTCGTACCTATGGTTCTTTTTTATGATTCCAAAGCATAAAGACATTATGATGACTATTATGGTGTACATAGACTAAGGATTTTTTCACTACGTTCAAATCGTAGACTGAGAATAGATCTTTGATCAGGGAGTTTAACATTTTTTTCTCGATGGAATAGATCACAGATTACCCAACAATATACACAGCATCGTCTAGCCTGCATCGTCTGCTGAGCATCGCTGCTGAGCAGAGCTTGTGTTGGGTACTGGATAACTGATAATGTAGAAGCTCCTTTGCGTTTTCAATATTCGCAAGTAAAAAAATTGCGACTCAACTCAGATCCTGTATTCGCGGCTAAATATAAGTACCTATCTCTATTCGCGGGATCATGTCGGTATATATTATTTCAAATTTTTTTTGGGGGATATAATAACTCTTTATCCTTGTCTGGGATACCATCTATCTCCCTGCAAAATTTCATGAAAATCCGTGTAGGTGTTTAGACGAAATCGGCCCACTCCACCAAAGCGGAGATGTGCGGAGATGTCAGAAGCAGAGACGAGAAGATACGTATTTTTGCGTACTGGCTAGACTGGAGCGAAGATGTATGTTGGCTACAGGGGAGATGCGTACTGGCTAGAGCGGCTGAGCTGCGTGCGCACGCAGTCTAGCCAGTACGCAAAAATACGTATCTTCTCTCTCTGCTTCTGACATCTCCGCACATCTCCGCTTTGGTGGAGTGGGCCGATTTCGTCTAAACGCCTACACGGATTTTCATGAAATTTTGCAGGGAGATAGATGGTATCCCAGAGAAGGATAGTTATTTTATCCCATAAAAAAATTGTGAAATAATATATACCGACGTGATCCCGCGAATAGAGATAGGTACTTATATTTAGCCGCGAATACAGGATCTGAGCTGAGTCGCAATTTTTTTACTTGCGAATATTGAAAACGCAAAGGAGCTTCTACATTATCAGTTATCCAGTACCCAACACAAGCTCTGCTTAGCAGCGATGCTAAGCAAAGCAGACGGTGCAGGCTAGACGATGCTGTGTGAATTGTCCAGTGTTGTATTTATTAGGTATGAAAGGAACTCTATGGAAAATTTCATAAAATAGTGAACTGACCAAATGTAATTTGCGTTAAGAGTATTAGGGTGTTGTTTTTAATAAATTTGTTCAAATAAAACACACATCGAAATTAAAACAGCAATTTAATCTGCCAATTATCATCTAAGCATAACATACAAACGAAGTTAGTTTTAATATAATGCAAGGTACATTCTTTACATGAATGTTATACCTAGTCGAATAGTAATAAAAGCTTGCTCAGTCATCGATCAAGCTCACTCAAGCATAGATCGGTGACTAAGTTTTCATAATAGGCGCCTCAGGCTTAGAATTTATGAAAGAAATGCTTAACGTTCATTGTTTTGTGCTAATATTAAAAGCAAACGTTTAATAGGCCCACCAAGATATTTCTAGAGCGAGCGTCATAATCTCTCGGTACATCGCTCATACCATAAGTATAGATGCTTGTAGCATAGCAGTTGACGAGCTGTAGAATAATACCCTCATTACATAAAAAATCCCATATTTAAACACATGCTAAAATCGTCTCGGGCAAATCGAAAATACACATTCAGCAGAATTTGACAACACACTGCTTAGCCATTGCTATCCATTATAGTTATCAGATTTTTATAAGTAAGGAATCAGGTTTTATATAAGGAATTTTACCCAGATTCCATTTAACATTTTTCAGGCTTTAGGTACATAGATTTCAGGATTATAATCATCACTTGAATCTTGGCCCAGTTAGCTAAATGAGTATGCAGAGTTAATTTTAAACGTGATGATAACGTGAACAGTGCATCATATTTATATTTTCTTAGCGCTCATTAATAATCAGTCTACATTGAATTTTTTGTAATTACTTACGTTCTAAGAAAATTGACATGGTATTTAGATCAGCATGAAAATCGTATTGCTGGCCTAACTGAGCCTAAGATCGAGTGGTTTACAGTTTGAAGGCCTGACGCATCATCAGGTCGAAGTAGCAATCGTTGTCGATTGAGACGCTCAGGCCGCTGTAGTAGTTCATAAACTCCTCAAGCGTCACCTGCAAAAATAAAATATTATAAGTAAATGGGATTATGGGCATAACCTTCCGCGCATGATCGCGCGTGGCCGGGCTATAGCCCGGCCACGCGCTCCGGCTTGCCTGCGCAATCCAATTGCGCAGTCCAACAGAAGTGTCCAATCTTCAACATGTCAAAGATTGCACAAGCCGCGCTTCCGTTGTCTACACGCACCTTCTTACCTGCGCAAACTAGCTCGCAGGGTTCGATCATCAATACTACTGTAGATCGAAGCTCGCAGGTAAGACGGAGCGTGTGGCCGGGTTATTAGGGGAGGCCTATGGCCAGCAGTGGACTAGTATAGCCTTATGGTAATGAAAGGGTATCTGAGAAATAAATTCTTTTTAATTTAGTTTGTGTTTGCCACACGCACGTAGAGCTTGAGGTCATCAGGCGCAAGCCACGTTCAAGTTACTTTTAAAAACTTTAAAAAAAGAGAGAGTACCTAACTATGTTCGACTGTAATGTACATTTTACGTATGTTTTGTTATGCAGCAGCGGCAACATCTATGGAAGAGTTTAAAATCATACGATTGACCCCGAAAATGAAGACAGCAAGAAGCGTCTAAGAACGTTATTTGTGGTAGACACTTATTTATAATGTTTTATGTTACGACAACAGGTCTTGTGACGAGAAAATGGTAATTGTTCTGTGAATTTCAATTTTATTTTGCCTACATATTTGCTCCCTTTGGGGTCGAGACCCTAGGTCCGTGGGGTACCGAGGCTCTCCGGGTTTTTAAAAAGTTATCTGAGCGTCTGGTCGACGCGACGCGTGACCCGAGAGCTGGCGGATATCTGGCGCAGCGCATCAGCATTGCCATACAGCGGGGCAATGCAGCCAGCGTCTTGGGGACGCTTCCGACTGGTATTGATATGGATCAGTTGAGCTACCTGTAGATTATTTGCAACATTCTGCAGTTAGCTTAATTGTTTCAATTGTAAATACTAGTTATAATTTGATTGTAATTTTCTTTGTTAATAAAGGCCATTGCCGTTTTAAAAAGTTTTTATTTTTATATTCTAGATATCACGGACCTTTTGTAGCGGTCCCTTAAGATTTTGGGAGAAAATGTTAAAGGGACTTATAGGTGTTAGAAAGTGAGGTACGTCATTCTTAAATTTTAGTAAGATAAGAGGTACTATTAAGGATACAGAATACAAACAATTCACAATTCGTCGTGAACAAAACCAGAAAAATATTTTCAACTCATTCGTCGAAAGAAAATGTTACAAAGCTTAGTGTAAGTGATCAAAAAGGTACAAAAATTTTCTTTTTTTCCTTTTTTTAGTAGCTTCGTATGGGTGGTATATGTCGAATGACTATTTATGACAGCAAATAAAATATATTTGAGTTTACAATCCGTAATAAATTTATATTTTGATTTGTTTTTTATCACGGTTTTTTCCGAAAATTACGATATTTCACAGTCGTTGAGCCCTCCTCTAATCAAAATAGGAAGCAGAAGAATTTTCCACTAGATATCACTGTAACATGTGTTACAAAACTACTCTTTGTAGTACTAATAGTCTCAGAGCTAAGCAGCGGACGGACAGACGGACATAGCGAAACTATAAGGGTTCCTTGTTGACTACGGAACCCTAAAAACACTGTCAACATTATTGTTAGGTACGGGCTAACAAGTAGTGTACCTATTGTTATGTTTTTGCCATAGTGCTACTGGAAGTTTCTTACCTTCCCATCGACAGTTCCGCCATTCTCGAAGGTAGCGAGGAACTTTGACATAGTAGATTCCCCAGACTCATCTCCGTTCATGTAGCTGAAGAAAAAAAAAACTTTTAATACTTCTTTGTAAAGAAATACCCGAAACGAAAATGTTTCATTGTAAAAACTTATGTAAGAATAAGCAAATTGCAAAAACTTGAATTGCCCTCCACCAAATACTAAGTAGCTTATCCCAACGCCAGCGAGGCTAGGTTGCTATTTGTTTTAGCGAACTGTGCTGGCTCAAGTGGCAACTTAGATTCATAAGTACAACACGTAGGTAGGTAGTTATGTAGTGTAGTTTAAAAGTTAATTTTCTCTATGTTAATTTTGTTTTGTTCATTCCAGAAGAGTTTACTTGCATACAGAACAAATTCCTGGAGATCGTACCAACATTTGTCCCGAGGCGAGAATCGAACCCACAACGTCATACGTCGCAGCGGACTTTCGCCCGCTGTGCCACAAATATTTTTAATTGTTACTTTCAATTAGTCAACCGACATTAACATTGTTAAAAGGTTGTTAAATCGGAAATCAAAAAAAAGATGGCGGTTTGTATTATCATCATCATACCAACTGAACGATGACGTCCAGTCCACTGTTGCACATATACCTCCCCTAAAGATCGCTACATTGCCCAGTATTTAAATGCAATCAAAAAAATAACTATCGATCAATGATTATGTCTATTGGCCACCTAGCATGGCAAGGTGGTTTTGTCTAGGCTGTGTAGACAAAATTGCATACCTGCATTGCGTAAATTATGGAAGTTGTGGAATTAAATTTAAATTTTTACGCATTCGATGACGATTCGATGTAATTTGGTCTATTCAACCCTGACAAGATATTTTACGACATAAATCGATGTGCCTGTTAGGGTTCCTCTAATGTGAAAACACGATAGAGAAAGAAATTACGATAAAAAAAATTATGAAAGTGTACTGTTTCGCACATAATTTGGTCGCGATCTCAGGAACCCTGAGGTCTATTGAAATTATTTATGTTTTGATTCTTAGGTTATTACTAATTATGTATTTGATTCCTCCAAGCCCGTTTCTTAATTAGTTGTGTAGTTTTCTTGTATTAAACTATAATTTGATTTTTGCGCTTACGCCTTTCCAAAAACGTATGCTCGGTCCCTCTCCCATGAACGCGAAATCCTATTCCTGTCCTATTCGCACAAACGGCTGTAAGAAGCCTCTTTGGGTGGATAAGGTGGTATTTTCCCAATTAGGTACCTACAGAGGGAGATCTCCTCTGAACCGGGACGACCCATCTGGTCCACATGCCCGGTAGTCTTTCGAACAACAGTTGATGTTGGGTAGTCGTATATTAGTGTAACTGAAACATGCGTTTGCGCGATCTAGGATTTCGTCACTTTTTGCACTCCGCAATAAAATTTGTCTTAACGATATCTAGCGGAACTTCTTTGAAGCACTTAGGTAAGTAGCTAGCTTAGGAAAGTATAGCTAGTTTCAGTTTTTCCGATGTTTCTTTCTTGAGCGCCTCCATTGGCGTTAGCTTTGTAGTTCAGCTAATTTCTACTAGAGGTCGCTACACCTCTTAAAACTGTACGTACCTCGGGTTCGAAGTAACTGCATAGGCTCTCTTGATTTCATCGATGGTGAGAAGTCCGTCCCCCCGGACTTGTCCAGCTTCCGGAAAGCCTGCTCGACGATCGATTGACGGGATTCGGACATTGGTGGCTGCAATCGAAACAATATTTTTGTTATACAATAATCAATCGGTACATTGTCAAAAGAAATGTCTAACTAGATTTTAAAACTGTAGTATGTAATGTTGTTTTTCATCAGAAATAAGGCGTTTTCCAACAAATAAAAAACTCTATATACCATATATATCTCTATATACCTTAGAACTCAATAGAGGAAAGGGATCTTGCGCGGAAGAATAAGATCGTCATCGGAATGTCAGTTCAAACAATGATAAAAACAAAATAAAAATTTTGCAAAACCCACGACAGATACTTTGTAATCGAAAAATAAATAAATAATTTTAGTAAAACTCCCGACTAAGAGGAATGGATAAAACAGCAATGATAATTTATATTCAATCAAATATATAATAGCTTACAAATTTTTTTCACCTACCTATTATGACAGACAAAAAAATCCGTCAAGGGCTGCCTGAAATTAATAAATTAACAGTTTTAACGACAATGTATTAATTAAAAGGTTACAATAATAAATATAACATTGGTGCATCTCTACGCGGCACATACGATAGCTGGACATTATGTACGTACTTAGGAATAAACATTTGTTTATTTATTTATTTATTAAGACGCACAAAACTTATTACAACCACATAAAATAACAATGTTTCATTAATGTAGGTCTAAAACTAGATTGTAACACAACCTATGTGCATACTGGAATAATAATATTACAAGCAAAACATGTAGAGCAAAAAGGTAAATAGAAAATATTTAAAACAAAATTATAGGAATAAAGTTATTATGCTCACATTCGTGGTAATTTAGGTTGGTATACCTAATTCCACAATAATGTAAGAATAATCTAAGTAGCTGGTACGTTAGCGGTGACATAGGCCCGCCGGATGATGTCGTTAAGGCTGGCATGACGTGTTGCGCGCCTTATCAATGCCAGTGCGGTACTGCAGTCGAACAGCTTGGTCATCACGGATTATCGTGTACTAGGGCCGCCGGTCGGATATCTCGTCATGCCAGCCTTAACGACATCATCCGGCGGGCCTTTGTCACCGCTAACGTACCAGCTATTCTCGAACCGAATGGTCTGTTGCGTGACGATGGTAAGAGGCCTGACGGCATGACACTAGTCCCATGGGAGTCCCATGGGTTTGAGTGGGACTCTACATGCGTCGACACACTTGCACCTTCCCATCTTCCAAGGACAGCCGTGAGGGCTGGTGCGGCAGCAGATTTGGCCGAGGATCTCAAGAGACGCAAATATGCAGGTCTCGACAGAACCTTCACATTTGCTCCCTTTGGGGTCGAGACCCTAGGTCCGAGGGGTACCGAGGCTCTCTGGGTTTTTAAAAACTTATCTGAGCGTATGGTGGAAGCGACGCGTAGCTGGTGACTATCACGTGCATCAGCATTGCCATAAAGCGGGGCAATGCAGCCAGCGTCTTGGGGACAATTCCGACTGGTATTGATATGGATCAGTTGAGCTACCTGTAGATTGTTTGCTACAGTCTGCAGTTCGCTTAATATTGCACACAATGGGCCTCCCCAACTCCCATGGGTTTAGTGTCATTCCGTTGCGCCTCTTACCATCGTCACGCAACAGACCATTCGGTTTGAAAACAGCTGGTACTAAGCGGTGACAAAGGCCCGCCGGATGATGTCGTTAAGGCTGGCATGACGAGATATCCGACCGGCGGCGCGGCAGCGGCCCTAGTACACGATAATCCGTGATGACCAAGCTGTTCGACAGCAGTACCGCACTGGTATTGATGAGGCGCGCAACACCTTGTACCCAACCGAAGACATGTTGCGATATGGAAAGTTACGGGTTCCAATAAAGTGCCAGTGTTAAATGAAGAAAATCCTTACAACCAATGCCCTGACTCCCATTTAGAAATGGTCAGGAGACGACAACAACCTTAAATATATATACTCTTAGTTACATTAAACTTTCTTATTTTAGAAGGTATAAGACATCGGTGTATAAATTTTAGTTATACTGTGTCAGTATCTCGATTGTTTTGCCTTTCAGCATAGGCCTTCCCCAGACCTTTTCCTCCTCCAATGTATGCCAGCTATGGATTGGAGGTCATCCTCCAATCTTAGAAATGGTATTCCCCTTGCTCTTTTTCCTTCTCTAGGATACCACAAGGATACAACCCCCTTACGGCTATACATATAATAGCTTTAACTTGTAACTATGTAGATGTATTTTATATCAATGACGGCATCAGATAACAGAGAGCTTGCGGGTCACTTGTTTGAAACTTGTGGGAAGCCATTTTGTCACAGTAAAATTTATCTAATGATAAACATTTTCAGCTCATATTTGAATGCTTATTTTTGTGTTGTGCGGAAGCGGTGTTGGATGTATGTGCTCAGTCCTTATGCAGTAGGTGGACTGTGATGTTTATTCTAAAGGTACTTACTCTGACCGCCTTGAGAAAATCATCAAGGCTGATCGAACCACTGTTGTCGACGTCGAAAGAGTGGAACAACATCTGCGCCTCCTGGAATTACAAGGTTACATTGATAAAGTCCATGACTTTAGTTAGTTTAGTTTGACAATAGTGTCAATTCGGATGTCGCCACTAAACTTAAGTAATTTGATAGGACTAAAAATGATGCCATCCTTTTTGATTCGATCGTTATGAAAGGGATCGCACTTTATCGCATATGACAGCACTAAAAATGATGCCATCCTTTTTGATTCGATCGTTATGAAAGGGATCGCACTTTATCGCATATGACAGCACTAAAAATGATGCCATCCTTTTTGATTCGATCGTTATGAAAGGGATCGCACTTTATCGCATATGACAGCACTAAAAATGATGCCATCCTTTTTGATTCGATCGTTATGAAAGGGATCGCACTTTATCGCATATGACAGCACTAAAAATGATGCCATCCTTTTTGATTCGATCGATATGAAAGGGATCGCACTTTATCGCATATGACAGCACTAAAAATGATGCCATCCTTTTTGATTCGATCGTTATGAAAGGGATCGCACTTTATCGCATATGACAGCACTAAAAATGATGCCATCCTTTTTGATTCGATCGTTATGAAAGGGATCGCACTTTATCGCATATGACAGCACTAAAAATGATGCCATCCTTTTTGATTCGATCGTTATGAAAGGGATCGCACTTTATCGCATATGACAGCACTAAAAATGATGCCATCCTTTTTGATTCGATCGATATGAAAGGGATCGCACTTTATCGCATATGACAGCACTAAAAATGATGCCATCCTTTTTGATTCGATCGTTATGAAAGGGATCGCACTTTATCGCATATGACAGCACTAAAAATGATGCCATCCTTTTTGATTCGATCGTTATGAAAGGGATCGCACTTTATCGCATATGACAGCACTAAAAATGATGCCATCCTTTTTGATTCGATCGATATGAAAGGGATCGCACTTTATCGCATATGACAGCACTAAAAATGATGCCATCCTTTTTGATTCGATCGTTATGAAAGGGATCGCACTTTATCGCATATGACAGCACTAAAAATGATGCCATCCTTTTTGATTCGATCGTTATGAAAGGGATCGCACTTTATCGCATATGACAGCACTAAAAATGATGCCATCCTTTTTGATTCGATCGTTATGAAAGGGATCGCACTTTATCGCATATGACAGCACTAAAAATGATGCCATCCTTTTTGATTCGATCGTTATGAAAGGGATCGCACTTTATCGCATATGACAGCACTAAAAATGATGCCATCCTTTTTGATTCGATCGTTATGAAAGGGATCGCACTTTATCGCATATGACAGCACTAAAAATGATGCCATCCTTTTTGATTCGATCGATATGAAAGGGATCGCACTTTATCGCATATGACAGCACTAAAAATGATGCCATCCTTTTTGATTCGATCGTTATGAAAGGGATCGCACTTTATCGCATATGACAGCACTAAAAATGATGCCATCCTTTTTGATTCGATCGTTATGAAAGGGATCGCACTTTATCGCATATGACAGCACTAAAAATGATGCCATCCTTTTTGATTCGATCGTTATGAAAGGGATCGCACTTTATCGCATATGACAGCACTAAAAATGATGCCATCCTTTTTGATTCGATCGTTATGAAAGGGATCGCACTTTATCGCATATGACAGCACTAAAAATGATGCCATCCTTTTTGATTCGATCGTTATGAAAGGGATCGCACTTTATCGCATATGACAGCACTAAAAATGATGCCATCCTTTTTGATTCGATCGTTATGAAAGGGATCGCACTTTATCGCATATGACAGCACTAAAAATGATGCCATCCTTTTTGATTCGATCGTTATGAAAGGGATCGCACTTTATCGCATATGACAGCACTAAAAATGATGCCATCCTTTTTGATTCGATCGTTATGAAAGGGATCGCACTTTATCGCATATGACAGCACTAAAAATGATGCCATCCTTTTTGATTCGATCGTTATGAAAGGGATCGCACTTTATCGCATATGACAGCACTAAAAATGATGCCATCCTTTTTGATTCGATCGTTATGAAAGGGATCGCACTTTATCGCATATGACAGCACTAAAAATGATGCCATCCTTTTTGATTCGATCGTTATGAAAGGGATCGCACTTTATCGCATATGACAGCACTAAAAATGATGCCATCCTTTTTGATTCGATCGTTATGAAAGGGATCGCACTTTATCGCATATGACAGCACTAAAAATGATGCCATCCTTTTTGATTCGATCGATATGAAAGGGATCGCACTTTATCGCATATGACAGCACTAAAAATGATGCCATCCTTTTTGATTCGATCGTTATGAAAGGGATCGCACTTTATCGCATATGACAGCACTAAAAATGATGCCATCCTTTTTGATTCGATCGTTATGAAAGGGATCGCACTTTATCGCATATGACAGCACTAAAAATGATGCCATCCTTTTTGATTCGATCGATATGAAAGGGATCGCACTTTATCGCATATGACAGCACTAAAAATGATGCCATCCTTTTTGATTCGATCGTTATGAAAGGGATCGCACTTTATCGCATATGACAGCACTAAAAATGATGCCATCCTTTTTGATTCGATCGTTATGAAAGGGATCGCACTTTATCGCATATGACAGCACTAAAAATGATGCCATCCTTTTTGATTCGATCGTTATGAAAGGGATCGCACTTTATCGCATATGACAGCACTAAAAATGATGCCATCCTTTTTGATTCGATCGTTATGAAAGGGATCGCACTTTATCGCATATGACAGCACTAAAAATGATGCCATCCTTTTTGATTCGATCGTTATGAAAGGGATCGCACTTTATCGCATATGACAGCACTAAAAATGATGCCATCCTTTTTGATTCGATCGTTATGAAAGGGATCGCACTTTATCGCATATGACAGCACTAAAAATGATGCCATCCTTTTTGATTCGATCGTTATGAAAGGGATCGCACTTTATCGCATATGACAGCACTAAAAATGATGCCATCCTTTTTGATTCGATCGATATGAAAGGGATCGCACTTTATCGCATATGACAGCACTAAAAATGATGCCATCCTTTTTGATTCGATCGTTATGAAAGGGATCGCACTTTATCGCATATGACAGCACTAAAAATGATGCCATCCTTTTTGATTCGATCGTTATGAAAGGGATCGCACTTTATCGCATATGACAGCACTAAAAATGATGCCATCCTTTTTGATTCGATCGTTATGAAAGGGATCGCACTTTATCGCATATGACAGCACTAAAAATGATGCCATCCTTTTTGATTCGATCGATATGAAAGGGATCGCACTTTATCGCATATGACAGCACTAAAAATGATGCCATCCTTTTTGATTCGATCGTTATGATAGGACCGCATAATTTATTGTCAAATTAGTTTAGTTTTGGCGACATTTGAATTGACACCTTTGCCATTATACAACAGCATAATTTGACATCCTTTTAAATTATTTTATACTAGCTGCTGCCCGTGGCTTCGCACGCTCTTTTCCGAGATAAAAAGTAGTCTATATCCGTCTCCCGGTTACCCTCTATCTCTATGCCAAATTTCATTAAGATTTGTTCAGCCGTATTTGCGTAAAAAGGTAACAAACAGAGTTTCTTTAAAGTTTATAATATTAGTATGGATTATAAAATAATAATAATTACGCCGAGTGCAAGGGCTTACGCACTATAAGAATAAAAACCTAATTTTACAATACAAATTGTTTTAATCACTCATTACATTAGCCACTCCTTTGTTTATTCATGTGTATTTTGATGTACCTACCTATAAGATGAGACATTGTTCGTCTGTTTTTTTTTTTAACTTATTTTATTCACCCAAAGTACTCTCGACAGCAATATTACAAGCACAGCGCGGATTTCTGGTATCTGAGTGCCAAGTGCCAGTTTTTTACGCGATCAACCGCAAGCAAGCAAACGTGAATTTGTTTGAAGAAATGGTGATTCTTTAACTCGCCGCTAGGGGGCTGTCATTTTCTTCATACAAATTCGCGTTTAAACGCGGTCGACCGCGTCAAAAACTCGCACTTGGCACTCTGGCACGAAGCCGAGACGAGATGTAGATAGTAGATGTGTGTGACACCAGTTTGACAACCAAACCCGATAGGTTCGCCCCATAGAGTAATATCTACTCGTATTAGTTGTGGGCTTCTAAAAGTAAAAATATAAATGTTGTCTGTATATAAAAATGTGCATGCGTGTCATTTTGTAGATAGATATTTACCTGTATAGATACTACACTGGCTTGCAAAACTAAGTATCACACTTTTAAAATTGCAATTACACAAGATATACTTTCGAAATAAAAAGGACTCAAAAACGAGTAATTTTGTACATAAAAATAATTTATTATTATTTTGTATATAGAAGCATGGGAGAATATTCCCCAAAATCGGCTCCCATAGCTCGTGTTCAGTCACGCGCCAAACCAGCTCGAAGCTGTAACCAGAGCCCGAGGAGGCAATACCAGTTATTAAAATTAAATACCTACATGTAAAACATACTACTGAATTTGATTTTCCGCGTTCGGGCTACTTTGGGCCGAAGCCACTGGGACGAATCCGGAATAACTCATAGAAAATGGTAATTGAGTTTTTAGAGCTAAATATGGCAATTTTATTTTTTTATCTTTATTTAAGTTAAAAATTTTATGTATAGCTATAGTTTAAAAGAAAGCGATAAAATTTGCTATAATTTTTTTTTATATTATATCTCTAACTTCTACAGAATAAAAATAAAAAAAATTTAAAAGTGTGATACTTAGTTTTGCAGGTATCTGCACTATCTACTTACCTCTTGGCTGAGATCTAGTCCAGTTTCCCTGATTCCATGCAGGAACTCTTCCATATTCAGGAACTTGCTGCCGTCGTCGTCCATTCGACGGAACACCCTAAAAACAAAAACGGTTTTAGCAAAACAAAAGTGCCTGATCAAGGAGACCAAAAGGTAAGACCTCGAAGCAAAATAATATCTGAAGCACCGCGTGACAGGCAAAGTAAAACGTAAGCTTTCTAGGGGTGGTTGAGCTGACAGAACATTGAACACGCAAAAAACTGAACTTTCGTATTTTCCACCTAGCCTAATTTTGCAGTGCCCTATCAGGGTTTTTGTTATTGTTATTTAAATTGAAAACATATAAACAGCACCCTCATCGGCCCATGTTAGTTCACTGCTAAAACATAGGCCTACCTTCATACCAAAGCGCCCTGTCTTCATCACCATTCTGTGTTCATATTAGTTCACATTTTTGTTTCTAAACTTTGATTGTAATTTTTTTGTTAATTAATTCTTTTAATATGTGATACATTACCTTGCGAGCACCAGAATGCCCGAACAACCGCGCGACAGGCACAACAGACGAAGTTTCTCCAGCAGGTCCGTAGTACCGGAGGCGGCTCGGGCGCTCTTCTGCATCAGCTCTTCGTCCACCCTGGAGCTGGCAGATTGGTGTCTGTTCCATGCTCCTGCAATATAGAAAGATATTACTTTATCTACGAGCTCTAAGGGTTTGCAAAGTCATGGCACAAAATTAGGCGCATTGTGGAATGAGGCACAATTTTGCAAAGGGATTTGGGCGTAATAGAGAAGTACCGAGCTGGGGTGGAGCTGCCCGCCAATAAAGTCTGTGATGTGATGTGGCATGCCCCAGAATGTTCAGGGCAACGTGCGTAGGGTAGTAATTACCTAGGGGCGCGAGGTTACAAGGGGCGCGCGTGCGGCAACTAGGCTGTTGCCTAGTTTGTTTTACAATAAAATTATCAATTTATTTATGAACTAAAATGATTTTTAAACATTTGTTATTTGAATACCTACATAAATAGGTAAATAGGTAGGTAATTAACAATTATCTGCTGTGAAAATAACTGAATGTATCAAACAGTTTTATGCCGATGTACCTAACCTAGGTACCTAAACTTATTGTTATAAGTTATATTATAACTTTTAATAACATTACATAAGTTGATATATAATGACAATGACGCATCCATTGGTTGTGTGTACGTACAATAGGTACGTAAATCTGTACTTCCAGTGTACCACCTAGATTATTACCCAATTTAGAAAATGTTATCAGAGAAAGGCAATGGCAGCGCCCTGCGGATTTTTATGTTTTTGTAATAATGGGTAGGTTAAAACAATTAGTTTGATTAAGTATACAATGTGTCGAACCTTGATCAAACGAGATGAGCGGATACGCGACTTATAATAATTATAATTATTATCGATAAAATCAGAAAACAATTACTTAGTTATGTTGGCTATCTCAAAAATCAAGCCAATTTAATTTTTAACGTAAACTACACCGTCTGGTTTTTTCTGCGTTTATTTTTAAGTAAACGAAAGGGAGTCTACCTAGCTAAGAAAATAAAAAAAAATACTATAGCTATCGAACGATTAGTAATTTTTTTTTAAAATGTGCATATATTAATACGATTTTATTTTATTTATGATCTGTAGTAACTTTAAAACTGGGTCATTGAGGGGTACTTTTTTGCATGTTGTAATGCACTTCATGATTTAGTCTACAAATTGTCCAAAAACTGTGGGTCTATCCTGTCTCTTCCTGTTGTCATGATATTCATCGCCAAAGAAAAAAAAAATTTTGTTACTTACGCGCTCTTTCTACCCTTATTCGAACAATAGCAGGTAAAGATCGAAAGAGATAGATACATTACGCCTGGAACGAGTGAGCGAGAGAGTGAGTTGTAAAATCGGTTATTGGTAGGTATCTCGGTTTACACAAGCATTTATTTCAAGGGTGATCGTCACGGATTGGCGCGTGATTCAAAGTTTATGGTTTTAATTTTTTCTGCTTTCTATAAGGAATAAAAGTAACGGAAAAGTAATTTATCGCAAATCGGAAACCATTTTCTATAAACCTATGCAAAAACGAATTTCGGTTTACTGGTATTTCAAGAGCATTTGGGAAAATAAGAGATTTTGGGCTGAAAATCAACATTTTCCCAAATGCTCTCAAAATTTAATTGAATGGAAGTTGGCTTTATAATATTACTTTTACTTGGTTTTATTCCTTGTAGAACGCAGAAATAAATAACCACGAAAATATTTGAATCTCGCGCCAACACGTGACGATCAATCATAAACAGTTCATCTTGTATAGTTTCCTGACTTGTACGTTGAAAACGCTAATTTTTTTCGTCGTAATGACTTCTACTTTGTACGCGTTGTCTGCTCGCGAGTTAGCGGAGAGATAGATTGGACGAGGCGGACCAGTGGCGTGTCCGGCGCGAAGCCCAGATATGACGCCACTCGATTTTTATTTCTAGGGACACATGAAGCAGCTGGTTTACAGTCTGTAAACCAGCTGCTTCATGTGTCCCTGCACTCCCATTGAAAGCAGAGAAGAGCTGTTGCAAAAAGTAATTGCAATGGCAAAACAAATAAAAAAACAACAAGAAACGATCGCGATGTACCTTCTAAAAAGAACAACGCGCAGTGTGGCACGTGCAACGTTATGCGTTGAGGAAAATGGTTGACATTTTAAAAGGGGTTTGAAGATTTTGGCCCTAACATCGGCTACCAACACTGTTTTTTTTTTTTAAATCGCCGCGCTTGATGATTATATTAGGTCCTTACATAAGAAATTGGCGTTTTGTATGGGAGGAACAAAAAGTCGAATATTTTTTAATATAATATATTTAATTAATCAAAGTATGAACCATTATTTTCTATGCACTTTTGCCATCTTATAGGTAGTTCATTGATCCCTTTACTAAAAAAACCAGTCGGACGGGAATCAATAAAATCTTTGAAGGCGATTTGGACTGCCCCATCGGAGTTGAATTTTTTCCCTTGCAAGAAGTTATCCAAATTTCGAAAAAAATGGTAATCTGTTGGAGCAAGGTCCGGGGAGTACGGAGGATGTCTTAGACTTTCCAATTGAAGCTCTTCTAATTTAGTAGCCGTCTGTTGCGCAGTGTGTGGTCTAGCGTTGTCGTGAAGCAGCAGTGGCGTGGAGCGATTGACCAGCCTAGGTTGTTTAGCCGCTAGCTTTTCCATCATGGTTTGCAATTGCTGACAATAGACATCAGCCGTAATAGTCTGGCCAGATTTGAGAAAACTGTAATGAACAATACCGGCACTAGTCCACCAAACGCTTACAAGTAACTTTTTTGGGGTTAATTTTCGCTTGGGGCAGGATTTGGCTGGCTGGCCAGGATCCAACCATTGCGCTGAGCGCTTCCGATTATCGTAAAGAACCCATTTTTCATCACAGGTAATGATTCGGTTTAAAATACCTTCATTATTGTGCCGGTTTAGTAATGTAACGCAGCAGTCGACGCGCGTTTGCCGGTTTGCTTCAGTCAATTCGTGAGGTACCCACCTTTCAAGCTTTTTAATCTTCCCAATTTGCTTCAAGTGAATTAAAACAGTTTTATCACTAACATCGCAGCCTGCAGCTAACTCGGACGTGGTTTGCGATGGATCCGCTTCCACAATAGCCTTCAACTCTTCTTTATCAACTTGAGTCTCAGGCCGTCCACGGGGCTTGTTCTGCAGGTCAAAATTTCCAGAACGAAAACGTTGGAACCAAAAACGAACTGTGTTTTCTTTTGCAACACGACCGCCATACACATCATTCACCCTTCGAGTTGTTTCCGCAGCACTAGTGCCACGGCGGAACTCGTACTCGTAAATAATGCGATATTTTAAGTTTTCCATTTTGTAAAATGAGTGACGCAAACAGAAAAAAACAGAAGAAAAAAAACAAATGAATGACGATCATCGAAGCACAAATACATGAGTCTATAGCTGTACAAATTTGAATTTGGAATTCCTTACCAAAGAGGAGAAATTTGTGATTAAAGTGGCCAGTACGAAAAACGCCAATTTCATATGTAAGGACCTAATATATTTGCAAAGGGGCCATCTGACCAAATAAAAATGTTCCTTATCCTTCTGTCTTAATTTTTTGAAATCTGACGCTTTAAGATTCTAAAAATTCCTATTCACATTTGGTAAAAAAAAAATGAGCAATACGTGTTTTCATATTCGAATATCTCAGAAACCTGACGCTTTAGGACATTATGTTACAGGACATTTTTGTGTCCTGTGTCCAAATATATAATTTTCATTGCGCGCGGCGATTTAAAAAAAAAACATTGTGGTAGCTGATTTAGGGCCAACCCTCCATACTTACCTATTAAAATTTTCAAACGCCTTTAATAAATTAATTGGAATAATTTACTAAAATTTTGTTTTATTTCATCAGCCGTTACTATCCCACTGCTGTGCCTTCTCCTTCCATTTCTTCCGATCTTGCCTTGTTTTTCATATTTTATAATTTTTTTTAGTTAGGTATACTATCTAGCTTTCAAATGAGACTACTTTGAATAAAATACACCGTTTTCTTAAAAAGAAACGAATGTTGAAATGTTGTAGGTTTTATTAAAAAAATAATTAAATCGGCTTGGTTTTTGAGATAGCTAACAAAATAATGTTTTGCCTGATCTGTATCTATAAATTATATTGTCGCGTATCCGCACATCTCGTTTGATCAAGGTTCGACAAAACACATTATATATACAGGGTGTCCCATGCAACCTGTACCAGCGAAGGTCTGTGGCCTGGGGACACCAATACCTATCGATTGGACCCCCATGTATGTTCCGCGATTTTTTGTAGTTTTCGAGATATGATTTTTATTGTTATTTTTCAGTTTTTTTTTAATTTAGGATGGTTTTTGCTATAACTTTTGCTATGAAGTAATTCTATGAGATTTTTTTTGTTAGTACCATGGCTAGCATCAGTTCATTTGTAGTTCATTTGTAAAACACTAAAAACTATAATTCTTACTACTAGTAGCTCAGATTTTAATCACGAAATTCAAATTTCTTTTTGTGATAAAATTTTTCTTGATTTCAACTTGAATAAAATATATCATAACCCTGACTAAATAACTTCTTGGTAATTTTAAAAACTTTACGGTTTCATTAGCTCTCAAAATAACACAAAAAAGTTGGTACTTTAGAGGGCATTTTTAGGCGAAAACTCAGTTTAAACTTGATACAGTCGAAAATAGTGAAATTTATTTCATGCGTTTGAATTTACTTTTCTCACATTTTTCTGATTATTATCGTGAACAATTATGAATAAGTATAAGCTAAAAAGATGTTGTGCGCATATCAACGTGTCAAGGGGCCGTTACCTTAGGTAAAATATGTATTCGATTTGAATACGAGTGATTGGCGCCAGAATTTTAATTTAGAATAGATAAATGAGGCGATGACAGATGATAGACGTAATATACGAGTAACATATTCACATAAAATTGTATTTATTGTAGTTTTGAACTTTTTAGTACTACTGTAGTTTAATAAATGATTTCGTAGTTTA
Organism: Eupithecia inturbata; assembly: GCA_963662085.1. Lineage (NCBI taxonomy): Eukaryota > Metazoa > Arthropoda > Insecta > Lepidoptera > Geometridae > Eupithecia > Eupithecia inturbata. The sequence continues at coordinate 6,567,747 of OY759182.1, forward strand.
AGACAGCGCAATTATATACAAATCATAATTATTTTTCCACGTTGTGCTAAATAAAACAAGAGAGGGGTCTTATAAAAAAAATCTTTCTTTTTCGATAACAAAGTATCCGTCACGCTCCCAATAGTTATGATGAAGTTGAGGTACCCTCACAATTTAAAGATTTCTTATTGGCAGATTACTACGATGGCAAAATAAAAATTTTAGTACCTACCTATTTTGTAGTCAATATGCACAATCACAAATGAAATCCATAAAACGCTTTTTTATGGATTTGCACCTTTAAAGCATCTCCTGTACCATTTCCACAACTATACAGCATACACAGAGACTTGGGCAGTGGCAAAGAAAGTACTAATGTAATTACCTTGATATATGTTTATGTCACACAAAAGTGTGAAGGCATACACTTTAGCATTTCAGTTAATAAAATCACAGCTTCCAGAGTGGGAACCAAAAGATATTCATGTTGACTATGAGAATTCTGCCATAAAAGCGTTGTTGAAAATATTTAAAAATGTGAATATAAATGGTTGTTACTATCATTTCCGAAATGCTTTGGACCTAAAAGCAAAATCAATTGACTTGAAATCGAGCAATTACAGGCGTATCTTTAGTTTGTGTTCTGTTCTGCCATTGCTGCCAATACCTACACGAAATAAACAATGGTTGGCAATATATTATGTCAAACGAAATGCCTTCTCATGATGATAAAATTGAACCGGTAGTTTTAAGAAGGGAATAAACTTAGAGCATTAAACCAGAACGGAGGCGACACTTATAGGCGTACCCCCTCTGCCAAAGGTACGAGAGCGGCGGTCATACCCGTTATACACTGCCGGCCAAAAGTTTGAGACCACCTACATCAATGTAGGAAAATGAAATAAAACTCAAAATACAAAGCAAGAGGTTTAATTATGAATTAAAATACTTATTTCCTAATACACATACATTATGAAGAAAACAAAAAAATCAAGAAAAATCAACCATTTACTTTAAAAATGTCGCTCATATTTTATACAGATTTTTCGTCGAAAAACCCTCCCTTGCATTTTATTACTACTTTCACTATTCTTGGCATACGAGCAATCAATTTGTCGATTGTATCTTGTGATATATTGTTCCAGCTTTCTTGTAAAGCCTTCCACATGTCTTCTTGCGAAGTGGGACAACAACTGCGCACATTTCTATCAAGCTCTTCCCACAAAAGCTCAATCGGGTTGAGATCCGGACTCTGAGGGGGCCACACCATGTTTTTTAAAACCCCTTCTGTTTCTTTGTGTTCTAAATAACCCCTGCATAATTTTGAACTATGTTTTGGGTCATTATCTTGTTGGAAAAAAAATCCATCTCCAATTATTCTTGAACCAGACGGAATGGCATTTTGCTGTAGTATTCGTTTATATTGCTCCTTTTTCATGATTCCTTCGACTCGTACCAAATCTCCGGTTCCATGGCCCGAGAAGCATCCCCAGACCATAATGGAACCACCACCATGCTTGACTGTTGGCACCACACAGTCTGGCATCATCTTTTCCTCGACGTTACGTCGAACAAAAATTCGTCGTTTTGAACCAAATATTTCAAATTTGGATTCATCTGACCAAAGAACTTGTTTAAAGTCTTCTTCAGTCCAGTCTCGATGGGTAAGGGCCCACTGCATCCGTTTCTTTTTGTTTTGTGGCCTTAGTAGTGGGTTTCGAACGGCGACGCGACCAAATAACTTAGCATCTCTCAAACGTCTTTTTACTGTAGTCAATGATACAGTTTCTGATCGGGATTTGTTCACTTCTACGCGGATTTCTGGTGCTGTTAGGCGTCTATTCCGCTTGCTGGTAGTGACGATGAAGTGATCCTCGCGAGAAGTGGTAGTTCTCGGCCTTCCCGAACGCGAACGATCTTGATTACTGCCAGTCTCCTTGTATCGGGTTATTGTGTTATGAACACAAGTCTTCGACAACTTAAGTTGAGAGGCAATCGCACGTTCAGATTTGCCTTCGCCGTATAAAACAACTATGGCAGAGCGAGTTTCACTGCTAATTTCGCGAACTTTTCCCATTTTAAGATGTCTTCACTGTAACAACGACGAGCTCAGACTAATAAGGTAGAAAATAATTTACTCCATAAAAACTCAGGTACTAAATATGTTTTAGGAAGCTAACATAATCCCTGATATCGGTTAACGCGAAACAAACCCAAAACAATAAGTAATGAGCAGATCATAAAAATATTACAATGACTCTACCACCTGGTCCTTGCGCGGCGCTCATTGATGTTTTGAAACAATAGACCTTTTTAGGATGATAACTTAAACAACAACATAAATAATGACTCTTAGAAATTCTTTAATAATAATAGAATACGCAGGTGTTCAAATTAGCTCATTATCATATGTGTACTTTGAAATATTTTGTTGGTGACAAAGATTTTTACAGTGGTCTCAAACTTTTGGCCGGCAGTGTATAAAACTAGTTGCCGCGCGTCGGCCGCCAGTTGCCGGATTGCAATGCGCGCAGAAGAAGCTCCGATAAAAATGCCGAGTTGCAGTGTTTTTTGGTGCAAAAATAGGTCAGAAACTTCAAACCTACAAAAGGATAATATTACATTTCATCTGTAAGTATTATTTTGTCCAAATACAATTAAATAATGCACATAATTAGCAAAAATAGAAAAATATTCGTCTGTACTAAGGTGTTGCCAGTAAGTTATACAGTGTAATATTCTAGAGCAAGTTTCGTAGTTGAGTTAACACTAAAACTGAATATTTTATTTTACAATCATTAATAAAATTTTCCTATTGTAATGAACCAATAATGATTATTATAGATTCGTGTGGTTTTTAGGGAAATACTGCAATATCACCGCATTTATATGGGTACATTTCAAAATTGCAAAGATTTTTAGAAAATACTTTTATTAGTTAATTTATTATGCATGTTTTAGATTATTATTACACTTTCTAGTTGAATTATATTTTCAGTCGACATTTTACCAAAAAATATCAGTTTCGACTTAAAGAATCTGGCAGCACCTCAACAAATTTTGTGATGGGACTGCACAATCAGAAATATCGATATTCTTTTTGTTTTAATTTATAATTTTTAATGACAGCACAATCGCGAATATCGATATCATTTTCTTATACAGGGTGATTTTTATTAGTGGATGATAATTTGAGAAATGAATCTACCCATGAAATTGAAACTTCCCCCAAGAAATTTAGGTTGAAATAAGACAAATATTTTATGAAATATGAGAAATATTTTTGGACATACCATGATAAATTACTTTTGTAAGGGTAGGAGAGATCTAAACACTATCACCTATATTATCATATTATGACCTGTCTTTTAGACAACGTAGTTCAGTTTCGTACAATCATCCCACAAAATATCAATCACTTTCAAAATTTCGTTATTCTTTTTCTTACAGATTTCCAAAGGATATTGGGATTCGATCTGTGTGGGTTAAAGCATGTGGGAACCATGAACCATGGACTCCTAAACGAACGAGCACCATTTGCTCCGCACATTTCATAACTTCCTTTTTTATCACACAGTCAAATAACAAGAGAAGATTGAAACAGGACTCCATCCCAACTAAACCATATATCTTGTTTCTGTTTGCTTTGCAATCCTAACAATCTTCTAATAGCTAATATATTACTTTTAATATTAATTAATTTTAATAGCTAATGAGAGGTTATCTTAGAATAGCTTAGCAAGCTTCATAAAACGAGGAGAACAATTAAATAGCTATTAAGGTAAACTTTATTCGACCACAAAATACCAAATAAAAGCATGTTGTCCTTTATGTGTATAACGCTGCTGCATCCAGTAGTGTCTGATTGTCTGACACTGTATTTTTACAGGATTTCTCAATATTCAGGTTTTTTCTAAAATAGGCATCAAGTATCAGCAATCTACATTGCTTAAAAAATGTCAAGCAGTAATTTTGTATACGTAGTTAATTAGCCCCTGTCAAATAACAATGTACGTTAGGAAAACGAAAACCTAACTATAGAATTTTACTTTCCAATTTGTCTTTTTAAAATTACGTTTAAACATACATGTAGTGTATTTGTTATTAAAACCCTTTATTCTGACACCCTACTTGATGGGTTGTTTATGACGAAATGAAATTCAACTACACATATATTAGTAAAATATTATGGCTTTCGAGACTACAGATAAAGAGAAATCCAATGATTCCTTATATTTAAAGTCTGTCCAGCCGTTAAGACTACAGGTGAAACCAATGAATGATACATAAACACATTCAAAAATTATTACCCCCCGCTCTTTTGGCAATTGGGTAAAAATAATCAAGTGTTCCTGGTAAACTTTAGAATTCATCGATAGTCGAATATCGATAATTTCAAGCACTAGCATATTTCATTATTGCTGCAATTGTGTTGTATACTGACAGACATCATTACGTGTGCGACTGTGTGAGTATGCGATTGTGTGCGTGTAGTTTAAGATTGTGTGCGATAATAATGTTGTGTGCGTTTATAGCGACGTGATTGAAAAGTCTATGTGTGTTACCTCAACCCCACACTTTCTTGCTCCAGAAAAGTCACGTGAGACCTGCGCTACCTACAGCTAAAGCCTACAGTGGTAACATTCCAATCAATCACAAAAAGATAGAAGACGTCCGCAAAATCATTCAATACATAGAGGAAGATAAGGAGTTTTACCTGAATGTACTAACGTGGCCAACCACTTCTACTGAGACGACTGAAGACGATGGACGATGTTTACGCTATTTCATTTTTCCTTTAATTTTCATTGTAATTTTCAATAAATAATACTTTATAAGATTTTTTTTGGTTTCATTTTGATATTTAAATGCATTAGTTTGAAGAAGGGAATAAATCCAAAACATTTAAACCATTTTATCTAACTTCTAAGAACCTACAGTAATAATATTTTGTTGCTATAGTACCTATTAGGACTATAGTCTACTTTATTCCATCCATAGGTCAACCATCAGAACATATAGAAGATAAACAGTTTTTTCGCTCTACTGAAAAGTTACGTCGGGTGATGTTATTGGCTAATTTTATCGACAAATGGTGCGTATTTTCGGAACGTCATCGAACAATCAATGTGGTCGAAGCGTGGAATTTTACAATCAATGGTCTAATTAACTAAAATCCTAGTATGTATGTTGCAAATTTTAAACATTTTAAAAGATGATGACAGCCTAGCGATTTTAAAAGCCGAACAGATGAAAAGATTTAGAAAATAAATTTCTGGAAAAAGCAAAGGGAACATAGAAAAAATAAGTTTATTAAAGAAACTCAGATGCAGTTGACTGGTGGAAAAATAGGAATACCTATTTTTTTGTATAAAATAGCTTTATATTTAGCATGTTGGAAAAAATAAACTAAAGTTAATACCTACATTTCTTTTTTTGGGAAAGTCGAAATGTGTAAATATCGGACTAAAAGGCTCAGTAGTCCGATAATCTGTATTGATCAGCATCATCGGACTATATCATAGGACTACCTGATACTAGGCGAAAAAAATGCACAGCTACTCATCCAACAAGACGCCTCACTTATAGCTTTTAGTGACGAAATGAAAACAGGACACTCATCTCACAGGAGGACACACAATATGATGATATTGTGTACAAGAGATGTCTTGTGACAAAAATGTCCTGCAGGGCTAGCATGCGCGCCAAGAAGCATGTTTCTTTTAGGATAACTCGAGAAAAATGGCGGATTCTCGATTTATCGACTGATGCTAGCATGCAGCACCAACTATTTGTCACGACTCATTTATCACGTGAACGATTTTAGTGAATGTATATTTTATCTGTGTATTTTACCTTTCTCGTCAAACGCTAAGATGCGCGACAAATTTTCTCAACTTTTGACAATTTATGTGCTTTACATGTTGTGTTGTCCTTTTATTTATGTTGTGATGTCCGTTTGTCGTAGCAAAATCATCTTGATGCAAAATTTTTAAATTTAATTATACTGATCATATTCTTCGAAATTTATGATATGACACTCCGACACAGCCACTGGCACTAGCAGAGTCATAGCGAAAAGCAAGCGGCGCCAAAAAATAGAAGAAGAAGACAATTTAGCGCAGGAAAAACTACCGTCTTTCAATTTGAGCACGAGAGTTATGTTCACGATAACTTTATAATGATATTTTTCTTAAAATTTTGTTGGTCGTGACGCGTGGCGCTATAAACACCAAAGAACGCAGTTTTAATTTTTTGCACAATTTGCAAACCCCAACAGTGCGGGCAGCCCATGGGGCCACATCGCTATGCGCCAGACGCCATTTTGTAAAATTCGGCGTCGTCGGCCTCACTCTTGACTGACTGGATAAATGGCTCACCACGGGGGTTGGTTATTCGCGATGGTCGCTTCGCACAGTTATTCCCTAGCGGTAGGTACGCGGATCTTACACTATCGTAACATATTTTATGAGTCATAAAATATCTAACGATAGTGTAAGGTCCGCGTACCTAAGACAAGTCCGGTAGGTATATGGTCATAGATTATGACCGGACTCGTCTCTATAATTTTCGCCTAGTAGGTAGTAAGTAGGTGATTTTGTACTAACCAATTATTTATTACAATTATGTACTCGTGTTTAAAACAGTTTTGGCTGATTTATCAAACAAAATTGACGATTGACTTTTCTTTAGTGCGCCGGAGTGTTGTTTTCTTGATTAATGCATCATAACGACGATTGTCCGAATGACAATAACACTGTATTTACACGCTGTCAAAACGTGTAGGTACCTACTTGGTAGGTACCTTCCTAGTTTAGATCGGTTTTTAAGGTATCATTAATGTAATGACTATTAATGACACTATCACTCAGCTGAAAACGAATTTCTTTATGCGTTTTAGAATGTTCTAGTTATTCAACCTCACAAAAGAATCAAAAGTACTGAGGTAACTTACCGAACGAGTTCTGGTTTAGTTTATTGTTGTCCATGGTTCATAGACTCACTATCACAACACTTCCTACAAAAATAATACGGCGTCGTTTTAGCAATCCAACGTTTTGGGAACAATCGGCGCGTGGTACAGCTTTGAATTGAATAACGAACGACAGTCAATCAACTAACTAAAGTTGAAGGGGGAGGGGAGAGCCGAGGGAGGGGAAGGTTAGGGGCGGCAGCCACTTGAGGAGGGGGCGCAGTGCTGCCAACTCACATTCAAGCAGCCAACAATTGTTAGTTTTGTAAGATTGCTTTTTTAATCCTTTTTTTGCACCAACCAACTTAGGTACCCAACTGGTAGGTAACTGGGTAGGTAGGTATTACCTACGTACTGTCAAACAGTCTCTGGTCAGCCTCCTTCCCACAGGTGAGTTCATGAAGCATATGCACTCGACGACGCCCGTCGCACGCCGCCGCCGCGCCCGCGCCGCCGCCGCCGTCGCACCTCTGTCGCTGCCACACCCCGTCTCGAGATAGGTACCTACAGTCATTTCATTTGGGTATGTAGCCCCGGCGGCGGCGGCGGCGTCGCGCGTACGTGGTTGCGATTAAAGAGTAGGTACCTACTTATGTTTAGCCGCGAATACAGGATCTGAGTCGCCATTGATTCCACCTGGATTCCACACACTTATAAAGAAGGATGGGAGTAAATTAAGTCTGAATGTTACAAAAACTTGGAAATATCAAAATTCATAAATTGAGGAGGGTCCGAACAAAAACCGATATACGACATGCTGTATTTTTTTATTTTTTGTAAATTCGTAGCATTTGTACAATTTACATGATAAGCTTATTGAATCTGTTCCAAGGCCGATGAATCCAGTAGAAAAATGCGCTTAAAGTTCAATGATCTATACAGATACCGATAAATCCATTGATGAGGTAAAAGAAAATTTATATCTTAACAGAAACCGATAAATCCTAAATAAATTTGGTAGATTTTTATAAGGTTGAGACAAAAACCGATATATCAATTTCCATTTGCTTTATGGCAAATTAATAATGGCCAAAGGAGGTTGATTTCTTCCGTCCATGATATTGGCTACACTAGAGGTTTAAGTCTGTGGATTTAATGACAGTGACAGAATTTCAACATTAACTGTGACGGATGAAAGGGTGTAACAGATAACGGTTTCCTGAGTTTTTCGATGTCAAATTTAGATAAATTTTCTAACGGTTTTTTTTTCGTTTGCTGTAAGATTGACGTTAACATAAAAAAGGTCATAACTTAAAAAAGGTTGTTAAAAATGGAGGAAATTGACCATTTGGTCGAGAATATTAACCAAGGATCACGAAAAAAAACAAATGATGACAAAGCAATTTGGGGAAAACTGGGAGGACGATGATACTTTTGTTTGGTATAAAAATTTACTTAATGACAGACAACATGACATGACTGAAGGTAATGTTATTGAACATGTACTTAACCATGAAGAATGTGACTGCTTAGAAGAAGAAATAATGGCCATAGTATAAGTTTAATGTCATCTAATACGATAATAAATAATAAACACACTTGAGTTTTATTTGTATACTTTTTTTTTAATTCCTCATATACTTAGTTTTAACCAAAAATGTTAATGGTTTTTTCACATAGCGATAAATCCATAGTTGATTTTTTCAAAAAACGATAAATCCGGATAGTCTAAGCAAAAACCGCTAAATCCATTTTTGTTTTTTCGTTTATTATTTCACACACGAATCTGTTGATTTGGCCACCAAACAATGTTGCGAATGTTTATATATTAATATATTCTTCTCTCTTTTACCTAAAAAACCAAAGACAAAAAAGTTTTTTCCGATTTGTCAAAAATCTTAGTAAGTGGATTTAGCGGTTTTTGTTCCGAAGCTCCTCAATTATAATATAAGAAAAAACAATTACAATCGGTCACTTGAATTTTTTTCACCCGATTTTTTAAATTGTGTGGTTCAATCATCGAGATAGAATTCTAGTTCAATATTAGTTTACTTATCCACTTAACAGTCCGTGGTGACTACAGTCACCGAAAAAAAAGTAGCCTCAACTGTCCGTGGGGAGTACAGTCACCAATCCGACTTAGTACCGTTTTAATCATATTTTGACGAACCCAGCCTAAATTAGTTCTGTTGGCAGCTACTAGATGGCTCTGTAATAAATATTTCATCTATGGGAATATTTATTTTCTGCATGTGGCAACAAAAATTACGAACAAAAAATTAAAGAAGTTGGTGGTGCGTCTTTCACCGCTGACCTTGTGAGCAGTAGGCAGATAGTTTTAATTTATTATTATAGAAATTAAAATATTTATATTAAGATATTGGTATCTGTAGAGAGGCCAGATAATTTACTTTTTTATTATTAAATATAAATAATACTCTGCAAGAACTATTTCATTTTATAGATAAAATTAGAAGTAAAAAAGTTTCCTTAAATTTTGTTCAAATCGGTAAGTTTAAGCCTTTTTACAGGCTATGCTTTTCAATCGAACTAATTATTTTTATTTTTATTAGATTTGAAATTATTTTATCTTTCATATAGTATTTTTTATATTACTAAAGCTATAGTAGTTTTAAAATTACAAACGTTTTTGTCGAAAAGGTCGCGGCCGCGCAGTGCTAGCGTAAGGTACGAAAACGCGCGGACAGTTGAGGCTAGAGTCGCTCGCGCGCTCCGGACCGTTGAGTGGTTATATGGAGAAGTTATATGATTTGCGTTAATTTTTGTAATTCCCAAATAAGTTTGCTTTTATTTAGTATTAAATAAATAGTCACAGTTCTGAAGTTTGCTGTTACTTTTATTTCATGATTTACTTAGTAATAAATAAATAATTATATACCTGAACTTGTGCGGATGGTAGTGTCCTTGCCAATAAACGAATTTTTTCACCCGCGAATAGTGAAAACGCGAAGGAGGTTCTACTGTATATCAGTTATCTAGTACCCAACACAAGCTCTGCTTAGCAGAGATGCTCAGCAGACGATGCAGGCCAAACGATGCTGTGTGAATTGTCCAGTGTTTTATTTATTAGGTATGAAAGGAACTCTATGGAAAATTTCATAAAATAGTGACCTGATCAAATGTATTGCGTTAAGAGTATTAGGGGGTTATTTTTAATAAATTTGTTGAAATAAAACACACATCGAAATTAAAACAGCAATTTAATCTGCCAATTATCATCTTAGCATAACATACAAACGAAGTTAAAGTTTTATTTAGTGCAAGGTACATTCTTTATATTAATGATATAGCCGAGTAGTAATAAAAGCTTGCTCAGTCATCGATCAAGCTCACTCGAGCATATATTGATGACTAAGCTTTTTTCAAAGGTGTCTTTTGGCTTAGAATTTATGAAAGAAATGCTTATCGTTCATTGTTTTGTGCTAATATTAAAAGCAAACGTTTTAAAAGCCCACGAAGATATTTCTAGAACGTCATAAATGTCATAATCTCTCGGTACATTGCTCATACAGTGCATTCACAGTTATTTTACCTCTAGCTGTTAGGTTGGCAATCTGAGCGTTATATTGCCATATATAACTTCTACGACTCCCTTAAACGAAATGTAAAAAAACAGTATTGCTAATATTACCTAACTATGCCGATTTAGTATTACACTTTGTGTGATAATGATACCTACACATAATACGATATTTCTTAAATATTTAATCAGGTATTATGGAAGTAATGTTTTTAATAAAATATTTATCTCCATACGAAGTCAGTACAGTTGTACCAATATTCGATTAACATAATATGTAAGTAGGTACCAATAATATTATATCAATCAATAATAAACAACAGATCAAGATTCTAGTTTCCAGTTTAATTGCGTAAATTGTTTAAGACGGGTAACCCTTTTTTACATACCTGTAAGCTCTTCAAGACGTCTCGACAGTTATACCAACACTCAGAAAACATCTGTCAGAGGTAATATAACTGTGAATGCACTGTACCATATAGGTACTTATTATGTGTAGCAGTTGACGAGCTGTAGAAAAATACCCCCATTACATAAAAAATCCTAAATTTAAACACCTGCTAAAATCGTCTCAGGCAAATCGAAAATAAACATTGACATTCAGCAGAATTTGTCAACACACTGTTTAGCCATTGCTATCCATTTTAGTTATCAGATTTTTATAAAAAGGGGGTACGATTCCATTTAACATTTTTCGGTCTTTACTTAGATTTTCTCGGTGGTATTATAATCATCGCTCGAATCTTGGCTCAGCTAAAAGAGTATGCAGAGTTAATTATAAACGAGAACACTGCATATTTCCATTTTCTTAGCACTCATTAATGGCTATTTAAAATAGTAATAAAAAAAATTCAATGTAGACTGGTTAGTCTACATTGAATTTTTTGTAATTACTTACGTTCTAAGAAAATTGACATGGAATTTAGATCAGCATGAAAATCGTATTGCTGGCCTAACTGAGCCTAAGATCGAGTGGTTTACAGTTTGAAGGCCTGACGCATCATCAGGTCGAAGTAGCAATCGTTGTCGATTGAGACGCTCAGGCCGCTGTAGTAGTTCATAAACTCCTCAAGCGTCACCTGCAAAAATAAAATTATTTTAAGTAAAGGGGATTATGGGCATAACCCCGCATGATTGCGCTCATTATAGCCCGGCCACGCACTCCGGCTTGCCTGCGCAAACCAATTGCGCAGGCCAACTGAAGAGTCCAATCTTCAACATGTCAACGATTGCATAAGCCGCGCTTCCGTTGTCTACACGCACCTTCTTACCAGCTGCGCAAACTTGTTGGCGCAGGGTTCGATCAACAAGACAACTGTTGCTCGAAGATCGCAGGTAAGATGGAGCGTGTGGCCGGGCTATTAGGGGAGGCCCATGTCCAGCAGTGGACTAGTATAGCCTGATGATTAAAGGGTATCTGAGAAATAAATTCTTTTTTATTTAGCTTGTTGCTCGCCACACTTATGTAGAGCTCGAGGTCATATCAAGCGCGCAAGCCACGTTCAAGTTAATTTTAAAAACTTAAAAAACAAGAGGGTTCTATGTTCGACTGTAATGTACATATGTTTTATGTATGTTCGCCGATTTCTCCGACAATTGTGGACCAATTTGAATGATTATTTTGCTGACCACTCTCTATACTTACATGATTCTCGCTCTTGTATAGATTGATCTCCAGATGGTCTCATAAAAAAATTATTCAAGAGGGATTAATATTTGTCCCGCAAAACTTAAATAAAGACCAACTCGCACTCGAAGGGTTCCGTACCGTAAAAATCAGGCAACTTTTTCAAAGAACATCAAAATTTCACTTGGTTGTAGACACATTTAAATTTTCATCTTTATTTTATGTTTAGTATTTGTTGTTATTACAGTTGAAGTGTTACTTATTCATAGAAAGTTTCATGTGCCTACCTATTGTACAGCCTTGACAATTCAAACAATATTTGCGTTCGATTTCTGTGGCGCGGAACACTAAGATGTTTCAAATTCAAAAAGTGCGCGGCAAAGATAATTGCTTTGCGCAATTATCTTTGCCGCGCACTTGCGAGGAATAAAAACTCATTACTGCCCGCTAAAAGTTTCTTATAGAAAACACCAACTTTGGGTGCATTTGGATCCCTCGCTACGCTCGGGATACTACTCTAGAATCTCTTGCTTCGCTCTGGATTCAAAAAAGCGCCCTCTCCGTAAAAATATTATTTTGCTCCCTTATTATGATACAATATTTTTATTATTATTTCAAAAAATTTTCAACTCATTCGTCGAAAAAAATTTTTACAAAACTTACTTTAAGTGATCAAAAAGGTACTAAAATTTTAATTTTTACTTTTCTTAGTAGCTTCGTATGGGGTTTTATGTGTCGAATAACTATTTATGACATCAAATAAAATATATTTGAGTTTACGATTCGTAATAACTTAATATTTTGATTTGTTTTTTCATGGTTTTTTTCCGAAAATTTCGATATTTCACGGTTGTTGACCCCTCGTCTAATCAACATAGGAAGCAGAAGAATTTTCCACTGGATAATCCCAGTAATGTGTTACAAAACTACTCTTTTTAGTAATAAAAGCCTCTGAGCTAAGCCGCGGACGGACAGACGGACATAGCGAAACTATAAGGGTTGCTTGTTGACTACGTAACCCTAAAAACGCTGTTATTATTTATTATTGTTAGGTTCGGGCTAACTTGTAGTGTAGTGCTATGTTTTTGCCATAATGTAACTGGAGTTTCTTACCTTCCCATCGACAGTTCCGCCATTCTCGAAGGTGGCGAGGAACTTTGTCATAGTTGATTCCCCGGACTCTTCTCCGCTCATGTACCTGAAGGAAAAAAATTTTAATACTTCTTTGTACAGAAATACCAGAAACGAAAATTTTCATGTAAAAATAAGCAAATTGCAAAAACTTGGATGTAGGCGTCTTCCACCAAATACTAACTTATCCCAACAACAGTGAGGCTAGGTTGCTATTTGATTTGGCGAACTGTGCTGGCTCAAATGGCAACTTAGATTCATAAGTAAGTCCGTCAGTCCGTCAGTCAGTCCGTCAGTCAGGCAGTCCGTCAGTCCGCAGACAGTCAGTCCGTCTGTCCGTCAGCCAGTATTTAAATGCAATCAACAAAATAACTATCGACTAGGGATTGCAATCCGGATATCCGAATTATCCGCAAATAATGGGAGCACCTTTATCCGGATAATACGAAAAATACGGATACCTAGTTGTTTTCTTTGATTCAAAACACTACTGCCGTAACATTGGTAAGCCAGTGTTACCAATGTTACGGCAATTACCGTGTTCTTCGGCTTGCAGGTAAAAAAAATAACAAAATAAACACCCTACGGCTGCAATCCTGTGGCCGTAGCAAGTTCTACGGCTTTACGCAAATTCTTCGGTACCTAATAAAGTTATCGATAAATATAGATATGAATTTATTTATTCGCGTTCACTTTTAGATTATTCGATTGACATAATTATAAATCTAGGGCTCGTGTAATCTAGGGCTCGTGATATCAATTTATTTATTCGCGTTCACTTTTAGATTATTCGATTGTCATAATTATAAATCTAGGGTTCGTGTATTCTTTTAGATGTTAACAATCAGCGTGACGCGTTACCCGAGAGCTGGTGGGTATCTGGCGCAGCGCAATTCAGCATTGCCATACAGCAGGGCATGCAGCCAGCGTCTTGGGGACGCTTCCGACTGGTATTGATATGGATCAGTTGAGCTACCTGTAGATTGTTTGAAACAGTCTGCCGTTAGCTTAATTGTTTCAATTGTAAATAATAATTCTAATTTCTTTTTATTATTGAATTGTAATTTTCTCATCTATAGTACGTATTTGTGTACTTGACAAACGTTCGAAACCTTCGGCGCGCGAGACACATTCGCACTTGACGAATCTTGTTTTTGCGGCAGTGCGTACCTTGGTCACCTTATGCCTTGGCTTCTGCCAAACCGCAACAAATGTTGTCGACTTTATGTATTTTGTGTTCTTTTGAGATTTTTGATCGATTTTTTATGGTGGCGGCGGCGGGGCGGTCATTAGTACAACCGGACCTGACCATCATCAGTTTATTTAGAGAGAAATACACTCTAACAATATTCCCTCCACATTTCAGTGAATGATGGTTGAAGCCAGTTTATCTGGAATGGAATATTCCTTTGTGCTCAAACCTACATACCTTAATAACTGCATACCTCTTGATAAGTCTTTAGGTATTAAAAGTTTACAAAAGCTCGGGAAGTTTATGGAATCTAATTATAATGTAAGCACCTAATGTCTCCATTTATTTAGATACCTACTTTCTAGGAACCAACATAAAAATGCCATGAAATAAAAAGCTATTTTCGTGTTCTAAAAAAACAACTTTTACGAATTTCTTGTTTGTATCATGTTCTCTAGGTACTTGAGTTTAGCTCTCACTTTTGAAGGTTTGTAGTAATTTCCATTGCCGTTATCATTGCCTTGAGACTGTTTGTGGTTAATATGCTAATAAGGCTTTTCGTGCCAGCTCCTCCGTCTTTTGATACTCATGGTTTCTTTCTTAAAAAAATAGAAGTCACCTTTTCAATTAATTTAGTTTTGCCCTGTTTATGGGAATTTGGCCACCATTAGGCAGAATGTTACCTAATGCATCATCATCATAATCAGCCCGTCAACGTCCTTTGCTAAACATGGGCCTCCCCCAAACGACGCCACAAATAGCGGTCCTGAGCCGCCTCCATCCATCGACTCCCTGCGACCGCTACAAAGTTTTCTATTTGTTGCCATCATATTGGGGGGTTTTGCCATAATCACCACGCACCTAATACATACAAACTATAAAATAGCACCATTTGGCTAATGTTTAATATTTCCGGAGGAAGGATTCCTATTTATGTCAAAAAAATAAGTTAGATGGAAAGAAGTCAACCGTTTTTATTTGATACATATTTTAGTTTTTCAACCTATTTGATTTTTATTCTTACTTATTTGAGTATTAATTAAATACATTCTGACTGATGCAGAACCCATTTTCCTTGTTTTAATTTAAATTTTATGTATACTTATAAATTATCCGAATTATCCGGATAACCGGATAGCAAGGCTCACTACTATCCGAATTATCTGGATGCGAAAATTTATCGGATAATGCAACCCCTACTATCGACCAAAAATCATATCTATCAGGCCACCTAGCTAGCAAGGCAAGGTGGTTTTTGTCTAGGCTGATAGACAAAATTGGATACATTGCGTAAATTATGGAAGTTGTGGAATTAAATTTAAATATTTTACGCATTCGATGACGATTCGATGTTATTTTGGTCTATTCAACCCTGACGAGATATTTTACGACATAAATCGATGTGCCTATGGGGTGGTTTTCTCTAATGTGAAGAAACGATAGAGAAATTAACGATGTTTGATGATTTAGGTTTTGATTTTTTTGAAGGAATAAATAGTAATAACCTAAGTTATTACTATTTGGTTCCTCCAAGCCCGATTCTTAATTAGTTGTGTAGTTTTCTGTATTAAACAATTTGATTTTTGTGCTTACGCCTTTCCAAAAACGTATGCTCTGTCCCGCTCCTATGAACGCGAAATCCTATTGCTGTCCTAATCGCACAAACGACTGCAAGTCTTTTGGGGGATAAGGTGGTATTTTCCCCAAATAGGTACAGAGGGAGATCTCCTCTGAACCGGGACGACCCAGCTGGTCCACTTGCCCGGTGATCTTTCGACCAACAGTTGATGTTGGGTAGTCGTATTATGGTCAGTTGTAACAGAAACATGCGTTTGCGCGATTTAGGATTTCGTCACATTTTGCAGTCCGCAATTTGTCTAACGACATCTAGCGGAACTTCTTTGAAGCACTTAGTTAAGTAGTTCCAGTAGTTTCAGTTTTTCCGATGTGTATTTCTTGAGCGCCTCTATTTACGTTAGCTTTGTAGTGCAGCTAATTTCTACTAAAGGCCGCTACACCTCTTAATATTGTACTAACCTCGGGTTCGAAGTAACTGCATAGACTCTCTTGATATCATCGATGGTGAGAAGTCCGTCCCCGGTCTTGTCCAGCTTCCGGAAAGCCTGCTCGACGATCGATTGACGGGATTCGGACATTGGTGGCTGTAAACGAAACAATATTTTTGTTAAACGATAATCAAAAAAAACCCTATTTAAGTACCTTAGAACTAGTACTCAATAGAGGGAAGGGATCTTTTGCGGATGAATAAGGTCGTCATCGAAATTTCAGTTCAAAGTATGAAAGTGAACAAGCACGGAAGTAAATAGTAGTAGTAGTGTTTAGTGTACGTAGTTGTGTGTATAAAGTGTTATGCTTTGATTATTTACATGTATAGATAAACTGTCAATGCCGTAAAAGCGTAGAAAAAATAGCGTCAACTGTTGCCTCAAAATCTTCAACCCGCGCTTGCTAACCTTTTTCTTTGAACATACTTTTGTAGACACTCGACGCTGTGGTAAATAATTACTAT
Source organism: Eupithecia inturbata (assembly GCA_963662085.1). NCBI lineage: Eukaryota > Metazoa > Arthropoda > Insecta > Lepidoptera > Geometridae > Eupithecia > Eupithecia inturbata. Next base: position 6,584,660 of record OY759182.1, read on the forward strand.
TTCTAATAACTTTACAGCTGTTATCATTATGCCAAAGAATAATGCGTAGCGCGGGTTTAAAACCTAGGTAGGTGTCGCGCCCGCCAGCTCACGAAAGTTGGCGTGTTTTTTATGGTTGTTTTGCAGTGCGACGCTCTATAATCGGTGCCAAGTAACGTGGCATACGTCTATCACCTTAACGAAATCAGAAAAGGGCACAACTTAAAATTTTGAATTTTTAGGGTTATACAAGTCTGGAAACTTATTGTTAACACGCATAAAATTATAGACCTATGTTATTTTTAATTTATAAACGTTTTCGATACTTAAATTCTTATGTTACACACAATTCATATATTTTTAGTCATGTCAATGTAATTTGGTACTCTTAACCATAATATTATTCATTAATGAATTAAAATATCGCCGGTTTAAATTTACTCTGGTATTTTAGAAAATTAAAATACGTGAATTCATTGAATACGTAAATAGTCAGTAGATAATTCCCGATTTCGAACTTTTTTGGGTTGTGTTGTTTGTTTATTGCTTCCTAGTACGCTTGTACTACGATTATCTAGCGACACCGGTATCGCTTTAGGTTTGTATAGAAAGCGACAGAATAGCGATAATTTTACTTCTACTGTGGAAGAGGAGGTTGAACGACTTGTATTGCCACCTTATTTGGCACTTAGTATATCTTGACATATTAATTATCAAGTGTAGTGTTTTACTAACACATCATCCCCTACTAGCCCTGGTTGAATACTTACACCTTCGACAGCGATCTTACAACCCCTTTCAAGCCTTTATTTAACAACCTTTAATAAATATACTCATAATTAGTTACATTATACTTTCTTATTTTAGTAGGTATAAGACATCGCTGTATAAATTTTAGATATTCTGTGTCAGTATCTTGATTGTTTTGCCTTTTTTTGGAAGAATCTGGGGTAGGCCTATGCCTACCCTAGATTCTTCCATAGCAGTCGATCATGTGTTTTCCTCCTCCAATGTGTGCCCGCTATTGATTTGATGTCATCCTCCTATCTTAGAAATGGTCTTCCCCTTGCTCTTTTTCCTTCTCTAGAATACCACAAGGATACAACTCTAGGAACCCCCTTACGGCTATACAGGGTAGGCCCGATCCTTTCAGGGCGTGATAGTAGGGTTCAGTAGTAACCATTTGACTATGAGGTAGGTACCCTGATCTAAAGCTAAGCCTCTTCGAGATATTTGAATTTTTAGTATTTTTCATGAAAGTGTCACCTTGATGTCGAAAATGTATGATATTTTTTTAAATAACGTCTCTTTTTGTAGATTCTTCCGTGTTTTTTTGTAAAAAATAACTCGCTTAATCAGAATAGTCTTTGAAAGTCTAAGAAATATGGTCAACGCTAGAGCGGTAAGCCCTTTAAATCTGAATTTAAAGTAAACTTTTGACAAAGTATTTTTTTTAAAACGACTTTTTCTCAAAAACTTCTACCACATTATTTTGTGCAGAATATTTTAACAAGATTACACATGTTTTTTACTATCCAAAAAAATGCAATCGTTGGGGCACCTGTGTACTATCTTTTGAAAAATTCGATAACAAAGGAAAGGAAGGGTTCGGGTAGGTAGTCAAATCCCAAGTAACGATATTTCAAGGTGAAGTGCTTGCCTTCCTAGTATTGGTGGGTTTTGTGATTGAAAGCACTGAGGATCGGGTCTACTTTCTTGTGTAACCCTGTATAATAGCTTTAACTCGTAATTATGTAGATGTATTTTATATCAATGACGGCATCAGATAACAGAGAGCTCGCGGGTCACTTGTTTGAAACTTGTGGGAAGCCATTTTGTCACTGTAAAATGTATCTAAAGATAACTATATTCAGCCCATAATTGAATGCTTGTTTTTGTGTTGTGCAAAAGCGGTGGTGGGTGTATGTTGTCAGACCTTAAGCAGTAGGTGGACTGTGATGTTTAATATAAAGGTACTTACTCTTATCGCCTTGAGAAACTCATCGAGGCTGATCGAACCACTGTCGTCGACGTCGAAAGAGTGGAATAACACCTCCGCCTCCTGGAATTACAAGGTTACATTAATAAAGATAATAAGAGTATTATCTACTAGTATTAGTTGTGGGCTTGTAAAAGTAAAATTATAAATGCTACCTGTATATAAAAATGTAAATGCAAAATTTCGTGTTATTTTGTAGATAGATCTGTAATCTGTATGTATAGATACTATCTTCTTACCTCTTGGCTGAGATCTAGTCCAGTTTCTCTGATTCCATGCAAGAACTCTTCCATATTCAGGAACTTGCTGCCGTCGTCGTCCATTCGACGGAACACCCTAAAAACAAAAACGGTTTTAGCAAAACAAAAGTACCTGATCAAGGAGACCAAAAGGTCCTCGAAGCAAAATAATATCTGAAGCACCGCGTGACAGGCAAAGTAAAACGTAAGCTTTCCATGGGGTGGTTGAGGTTGAATACAACAGGGGGTATTGTTTTGGTTGTCAGTCTGCTTTTGTGCTTCGTATATAGTAGATGTGATATCGTTTTGCTCTTTTTCTCGACTTGGCTATGATTCTGGACTATTTCTTCTGATTTGTGACTACTGTGCTTGTTAACCGGACTCTGATTTGTACCTGTGATACAGAAGTGTTGAAGATGACGTCCTGAGGAATATGCTGATATGCTAATTTGTTACGGATAATGCGATTGTGTGTCTGCGCAAGCTCGCAACGAATACATAACTCGCTACCCCGGTCGTCGAGTGCCGGTAGAATTACCCCAATGAATCAAGGCGTACTTCAGGGTTGAGACTACGTGTCCGTGATAAGCCGCCAATATTGTACTATAGACATTATACAATCTTAAATAGTTGGCGACACGAGACAACTTACGTCGCACAAAATTAAGTCAATTATTATCTATACAATGGTTAAAAATGCTCGACTAAGTTCAAACAATAAAACTTTTTGTAAAATTAAATTAAACTCTTGAAAGAGAACTTAATTTGCCAAATATAAAAATAATGTATGTATATTCTACCTTAGTTTACTTCGATCAATTATAATTAATCGAAGTTAGTTAATCTATATTTAGTATAAGTCCCACTTAACCACATGAGATAATTTAAACGTACTTTAAGTTTTTATATTAGTAATAAGCAGCAAATGTATCCTAATCATACATAACGTATGATTAGGATACATTTGCTGCTTATTTCATAATTTATTTTAGAAACCATGTGTTTGTGTTTGTGTGGGAAGACTGGTTCTCTGTAACACAGTTTAAATTAAACTAAAACAGAAACCAGAGACACCTGTCACTTGTATTGTATATTTAATTTTGAAATAAATGATTTTGTATTTGTATAGCTTGATGATTTCCGCAACCTATAAAGTACATAAACAAACTTATTTCATTTGGTACATACTTAGTCAACGTGCGCTTTCCAGTTGCAGTTCCGGTCTAATATTACGCCAAAAAATTATGTATTATCTATCGACCTCCGTAATAGTCTATCCATTATGGTTAAGACAAAGGTCAACATATTCCATATTAGTTATGAATTGAATAAAGTTAGTCTTTGCTTCATTAACAATTAAATTATTATTTATCAGCCAAATAATTATAGAGTCAATAGTTTTATTTATGTCAGAGTTAGTATTGGATGAAATTATTAAAGATATATCATCTACAAACAAAGTACAAGGAAAATTAGTAACTTCGGGTAGATCGTTAATAGACAGGGTGGCACATTTAGAGCGGTCAGTATGGGAGAGTCTGAAACTATAAGACATACGAAGATCTCTTCTTAGGAACCATGTCATCGATTTTAGTAAAAATAAAAACTGCATTCATACATTTAAAAAAAAACCCGGGAATAGAACCCGGACGTTTTGAAAAATAAAACTAACACTATTTGTATTTAAATATCGATTGTGTAGGTAGCAGTAAATGTTACTATGAAACATGATGTCTAAAATGAATAAAATGCATTGTTTTTATATCCTTAATTTATTTTAGTACCTAAGTTTTCCGACACGTATTTTACCTACTCGCAAGATATTTATAAAAATTGTTTACAATTTGAAGACCCATGGAAGACTTAAAAAGCCAATAAAGAAAAAAAGGAAGAATATGTGATGAAAACATGGAAATTAACGTTTTAACCTATTTTGAAGCTACACCAGATGCCTCAACCCGTGATGCAGCTCGTGATACCCCTGAAATTTCACGTATGACTATTCAACGAACCCTAAAGAAACACAAATACAAGTGCTATAAGAATAGACATTGGGTCCAGGCCTTACATGCAGGTGATGATATTAGAAGACTTGAATTTTGCAATTGGATAAAAGAAGTGGAGTGGAAGTGGTAGGGATCAAGACAGACATTTTTTAAAGTACGTAATATTTTCTGATGAAACGCAATTTTCCAACAACGGAATGTACAACCGTAAAAACCATCACTATTCGAGTCGAGAAAATCCCTAACGAGTGCACGAAGGACGTCGTCAAGTTAGAATCTCATTCAACTGCTTGTTTGGCCTACTTCATAATAAGGTTCTCATGTTTAAGATTTATGATGGACGTTCGGACAGATTTAAGTACCTTGCAATCTTAGAAGATCTTTTAGAGGTCCTAGGAGAAATGCCAGCAGAAGTAAAAGAACGAGTTTATTTTCAATAGGACGGAACACCGGCTCACAATAGTCACATAGCTAGAGACTTTTTAAGTGATAACTTTCTTCAAAAATGGATTGGTACGGACGCCCCTATCAAATGGCCCGCGAGGTCACCCGATTTATTAACCCCACTAGACTATTTCTTGTGGGGTTACGTTAAGGACGAAGTGTACATAACAAGCTTCGACACCATTGAAGACCTAAAAGCAGCGTTAGAGTCAATTTTAATGCAAATTCACCACCTGAAGGTACAAAACGCAATAATAAGATCGTTACCTAAACGTGTTAAATTTTGTATTGAAAAAAATGGTGGTCATTTCGAAAATGTACTATAATAAATTAAAGGATATGCAACCAAAACAATGCATTTTATTAATTTTAGACATCATGTTTCATAGTAACATTTACTGCTTATAACCTACACAATCGATATCTAAATATAAATAGTGTTAGTTTTATTTTTCAAAACGTCCGGGTTCAATTCCCGGGCTTAGTACAAGTTTTTTTTAAAATGTATGAATGCAGTTTTTATTTTTACTAAAATCGATGACATGGTACCTAAGAAGAGATCTTCGTATGTCTTATAGTTATAGACTTTCCCATACTGACCGCTCTAAATGTGCCACCCAGTATAGTAAAATATGATTGGACCCAATACGCTTCCTTGAGGTACACGGCAGCTAATGCCTAAAACTACACGTCCTGCGTGTATGTACGTACTGGCTGGTCTCCAGACCTTAAACAATTTTACCAACATTAAACAATTTTACTGCAAGATACCTACACTGCCATGCTTTGCTACATCACTACATAAATCCTCGGATGTAATGTACCTCGAGCTCTATCTACACAGGTATTTTCTTCCTCTCATCAATCTTTTTGTTCTCTTCTCTGAAGTTTCCTAATTAAAAGAGTTTCGTACAATGTCCATCAGGACTACTAATATGTATGTATATGCTGGGCAGGGTAAGAATTTCTAGCTTTCTAAAAAAATCTTTACGTGATTCCCACGGAGGGCTCGTTTTTTATGACGAAAGCCCGAATTATTTTATACAAGTAGCTATTACCCCAAAAACGTATACTTTATGTATGTTAGTTTTTAAATTTAAAAGTATAAGTAAAAATGCATTTATTTTGTTAACCAATACATAAAGCACATGCAAAAGTAAGTTAAAGATAAAAGTAACAAATATGGTAACAAAAATAGCCAACACTCAGCAGATGCTATGGCAGGATGTATCCTGCAATAGCGCTAGTCTTCCGTGGAGGCCAAAATGAAGCGCGTGAGTCACTGCGCAACGGTCACATAAACATAGACAAAATTAAAAGAATAAAGAAAACACAAATAAAAAACATACACTTGAAAAATCTGAAAAGAGTGTACAATACAAACAATATTTTCATTGAGTACCTAGAAGAGGTACTAAACGTAAAAACTAACTAGTTTGGACTCTACTAGAGCATAGTAACCCGTTTTTAATTCATCTAGTCTTATCATCCCTCAGACTACGCAACGCATAACACGCGGAGCTAATTGTGCTTTCGATGGCTCCCAGTTCGGTTTTCCAATTTAGGAAGTGGTTAATGTGGTCTCCCAGGAATTTGACATAGCTCACAAAGTTAACCCTCAGTCAGTCGCGCATTTTTTGACCCAAAAATAAAACAGGTAAAAACCCTTTTACAGAATTTTTCCTAATTTTCTAATCAAATCATTGGTTTTTTAATCAAATTTTGATTTTCTAATCAAACTTAATAACAAGAAAACTACAACAAGTTACCCAGATATATTATTTTAATGCTGCCCTAATCCAAAAATAGGAACATAACTTTCCTCTTTGACATCATAATCATAAAACAAGATCCGTCAAGTGCGAGTGTGACTCGCACGCCGAGGGTTTCAAGTATACCAATATGTACTATATGTACTGGTTAGAGATTTTGCTATTTAATGAATACCAAAAAATTAAAGGTACCTACATTTTAGATGTATCAGTTTGCAAAGTTCGGAGTATAGACGGTAATAGTAAAATTTTCGAGATTTTTCAAAATATTTAAAAAAGTATGTACCTGACCTACAGGAATTTCAAAAACTGAAAAAAAAAATCTTAAGTTCAGAAATTTAAGTTCAGAAATTTGAAATTTCTGTAAATATCAAAAACTTTTTGAAATGTACAAATTGATACCTTTCATTTGAACTTGAACATTGACATTGTAGGACTCTTGACATTGTAGGACTCTTAAAATTTCGACATCCCAATTTGTAGTAAAAATTAATTTTAATTTTAATTTTTCTTTGTTTTTTTTATCTTTTAATCTGTACAGGCGCACGAAATGTATTATTATTTTCAATTTCACGTTATTTGCTGCAGTAGTTGCTGAGATATTAAAGACGGAAAATAGAACAGAAAAAGCGAGACCATAAGGGTTTCGAAGCCGATTTCCGATCTTAAAACCCTAAAAAAATTTTTTTACCCAACTAAATGAAGGAACTTTTCATTGCAATAAATCTATATGCGTAGGTAACTGTTGAATAACGAAGACTTTTAGGAAAAATTTTGACCAACCAACAAAAAAAAAAAAACTTATCAATTGGTAAAAGAATATATATATTTTTTGGTGGATTAAAAATTTTACGTCAGACAATTTTTTACTCAATTTATTTTTGAATACCGTCGATACATGCCGATTTAGTATATGTTGGTTATTCATTTAGATATACATCTTGGTTTAATTTGTTTGGTTTTGTTCACCTTTACTTTCTTTTGGACTATTTTCCAAAAGAAAGTAAAGGTGAACAAAACCTATTTTGAAAGTTTGTAAAAAAGTTCTTACTGCTTCTGGCCCTCCTGTAAGTAAGCTCTGCCTAAATACTTTTTTCGGTGAACTCTCAACGAGTCACACCAAATCCGGTCACAGTGTGACTCGTTGGGAGTTTTTCTCCCATAGAGTCACACTGTTACACAGGTGTGACACGTTGGGAGTTCCTCTATAAAAAAAAGTTGCAACGAGTAACAGTGTAACTCAATGGGAGAAAAATTCCCAACAAGTCACATCAATTTATTTTCCTAGATGAAAATTACTTTTTAACTGAATTATCGCAAAAAGTCAAATATATTGTAATGGTAGAAATAAAAAAGTGCTTCGCTGGAATCAAATACGTATATTTATTAGCAAAAGTCAAAAATTGTATTTTTAATAAAATCAACTTTTAAATTATATCTATAACCGCTAATCATCACATATTCATATAAAATTTCTAGGAAATGACCAGTCATTCATCTTGAAAGAGCTCTGAATGAATGAGAATTGATTTAATGATGGTAAACCATACAAAAAAAGCTGTATATTTATGGCGTTTTATGTTAGTATTCCAGTTTTCTATAGTTTTTTTTTTTATTTATTGTAGCTTAACTCTAGGATACGTTTGGCAACCCTGATAGTGCATACCAGCCAGCCATTCTATTTAGTGTGAGTCAGATCGTCATAGTCAGTGCACGCCGCGCTAGCCAAAATGGCGGACCACGAGTCGCCCTGTCCAAGTTCAGATAAAAGTAACAGTATAGTGTACGGTACAAAAGATCGGTGGGACTATCCTTCTTCGCGGAGGGCATCAATATTACGCTAGAAGAAAGCACAAAAGTGGATTGATAGTGTGGGCATGCACAAAGCGAAAACTGTGTAAGGGGCTTTTAAGAATCAAAGTAATTTAGGTACCATTTTACTCTTTTGACTGGTATCGACCAGACAAATTTTATTTTTTTATGTTTTTGATGTGAGGTTAATTGTTTGTGATATTAACCTTTGTGATTTTTATAAAGACGGATATAAAAGGCTGATTATTATTAATGTTATTACTAGCATATAATAGTTATGTTTTATAATAATTAATGTAAATATGTGATGATTAGCTGTGATTGATGAAAGGTTAATTTTGTTTTATATTTTATTAAAATACTGTTTTTGACTATTGCTAATAAATATACATACATATTTGGTTCCAGCGAAGCACTTTTTTATTTCTACCATTACAATATATTTGACTACTTGTGATAATGCAGTTGAAGAGAGGAATTTACATGTAGGAAAATAAATTGGTGTGACTTGTTGGCATGTTTTCTCCCATTGAGTCACACTGTTACTCGTTGCAACTTTTTTTATAGTAGAACTCCCAACGTGTCACAGTGTGACTTGATGGGAGAAAAACTCCCAACGAGTCACACTGTGACCGGATTTGGTGTGACTCGTTGGGAGTTCACCCTTTTTCTGGTACTCACAGATAAAACTTTGTTGTATTCTAAAATAAATCTTATTGTCACTAGAGTCTATACCTTCGACATTGAGACCGCAGAGTAGACCTGCATCCCGAAATACCATTTTGATCAACATTCCAGTTAGTAAGTTTTTCTTTTGCCAGATTTGTAAATATGTACCTAGTAACTGGTATTGATAAGGGTCAGTTGAGCTACCTGGAGATTGTGTACAACAGTCTGCAGATTACTCAGTTGTTTCAATTGTAAATATTAGTTCTCATTTGTTTCTATTCTTTGATTGTACTTTTTTTTGTTAATTAATTCTTGTAATATTTGATACATTACCTTGCGAGCCCCAGAATGCCCGAACAACCGCGCGACAGGCACAACAGACGAAGTTTCTCCAGCGGGTCTGTAGTACCGGAGACCGCTCGGGCGCTCTTCTGCATCAGCTCTTCGTCCACCCTGGAGCTGGCAGATTGAGGTCTGTTCCATGCTACTGCAATATACAAAGATATTACTGTATCTACTAGCTCTAAAGATTTGGGGGTAATAGAGAAGTACCGAGCTGGTGTGGAGCTGCTCGCCAATAATAATAAGCCAACAAACAATGAGTCTGTGATGGATGTGGCATGCCCCAGAATGTTCGGAACAAAATGCGTAGGATTTGTAGAGTTGTGATTCACCAGAGTGGCTCATTTCTCACAGTTTCGGTTTCCGTATAACCACAAGGTTGCCAAGACCATGGGAAGGTGGAGAGAATTAAATTCAAGGAAATAAACATAATGACAGTACCATGTCAATATATTTATGAAAACCTATTGTACACTCATAGAAATATCAATCGCTTCCCTAAAAATAGCGATGTACATAATTTGAATACAAGAAATAACCATAAACTCGCTGTGCCCACAACTAGACTACACAAAATCAATGTATCTTTTAAAGGGCAATGTATACGCTTCTACAACAAAACTCCTAGTGAGTTGCAAAAATTATCAGTAAATAAATTCAAACAAATTGTCAAAACCTTCTTGTGTAAAAAGGCCTACTATAAAATATCAGATTATCTAGAGGATAAAAAAGCTTGGGACGGGATTTGCTCCAACTCGAAAAATAACAACTAACAGGCTAAAGGTTTCTTCGTCGCTTCTTTACTTTAGTCAACATACCGAAGCGACTGAAATCAAAAATATCACTTTATTTCCGTGTCAGTGTTTAATTATTAAGAATTTGACCTTTTCTAAGTGTACATTTATTGTATTTATGGAAATAAAGAGTTTTTGACTTTGACTTTGACTTTGAATTTATTTACCTACTACTGGGGCCGAATTCTGCAAACCAATCGCTTCACTATTACAAAATTTAAAAGTAGTGCAGGGTCAAAAATCATTTTCATCAATTGTGGCTAACATTTATTAACCTGACCAGAAAGTTATTATGATTATCGTTCTATATCCATTTTCCGAAAACAATAAAAGAACTTTACTGGTGTACAGCTTTTAACACGCAACACGAAAAATTCGTGAACCGTCGTCGTTGTGAAATAAACGTTCCACGATGCAGCGCCGCCGGCCATAGGGTGGCCGCGACTGGCGCGGCCGCACCAGGTGCAAAATGCAGGTGTCGAGCTCCGCGGGGCGATGCGCTCGGTCACTGTGCGGCGGCGGTGGCGCCCCGGCGCGGCGGTGCGGCGGCGGCGTCTCGATCGCGACGCCAACGCCGCCGCCGCCACACACTTGACGCACTTTTAACGACCAAAAACTCGGGTTATGCCAGACACGCGGCGATAGCAAGGCATCTGATTTGATTGAAAATGAGGCAACAATAATTGTGCATTAGGTTGTTATGTTTTAGATTGTTATAAAATTCAAATTACCAGTGTCGCGGCGCCGCCGGATGTTAAAGAGTGGCAAAATTTTACATTCAACAATCCAATTTAGAGTGATTGATGCCTCCCTGTGGCGCCTTTCGAGAGACAGGCGTGGGCTGCGCAACTGGGCGCAGTAGGCGGCGAGGCACACCCCCAATCGCCACAATAATGAGATTTGCCAGCAATTTACACACAATTGCGAAATTTAGAGGCTTAAAAATTTAAGCGGCTCTCTCTGCTCGCCGGTAATTCAGTTGTTTTTGCCGTCGCGATTGTGCGTAAATTACTGGAAAATATCATTATTTTAGTTGCCAGCTTCCGATCTCGGTCGTCTTTTTTTCATATCTTTTAAATTTTTCCGCTCGCCGTTATTTCATTTTGTCTCCGTAATTTGTAATAACTTTCGAGACTAACTTTTTACCTGCAGCCAATAGCATAAAAAAATCTGGAATCTCTGTTTCCTTGACTTTTTATGTCGGGCTCGTTATGATCAGCGTAATTTTATTTGTCATCTCATTTTTATCAACCACCGCAAAAATCGTGAAAAATTTTGGCTTAAAAATCGCGGCCCACTCCGCTTGCTGCGATTGTATATTCTTTCGGGCTTTATTGGCGACTGCTGGAAAAAATCCACAAAAATGTCGCGCCTCGCTCCGCACGGATTAAACATTTTTTCATTCTGGCTATGGTTGGTCCGGGGCTCAACCCTCTTTTGAAGTCAATTTGCAAAACACTGCAAAAATATTACAAAACCAATAAATTTTTACAGTACCTATTTTTTTTTAATAATTTAATTTTAATTTTACCGGCTTTTGATAGGTCTTAACTAAACTGATAGCTACTCATACCAAAACAAAAATCTGATTACTTCGAGGCCAGGTGATGCGCGGTGTGAGAAACCCTGAATGACAATAGATTCTGATAGTCATTCATAAATATCTAAGGTAATTTAGGGATTCTCAATTATGTGTTTGTTTTTGTACAATTTAATACATTTAACTTCAGGGTCATTTGAGTGATATTAGGTCTCATCTCACTAATCATGAGTTTTGTTATACTAGTGGTAGATGTTATAATGCAGGAATAGTCTATCCTATCTCTTTCCGTTGTCATGATATTTACCGCCAAAGAACGTCAAATAAAGCATATAAAAAAGTTTGTTGCACATCGCTCTTTCTACCATTATTCGAAAAATAGCAGGTAAAGATCGAAAGAGATAGATACATTTCGCCTGGAACGAGTTAGTGAGAGAGTGGGTTGTAAAATCGGTTATTGGTATCTCGGTTTACACAAGCTTTTATTTTGAACAGTTAATCTTGTATTGTTTCCAGACTTGTACGTTGAAAACGCTAATTTTTTTTCGTCGTAATTACATACTTCTACTTTGAACGCGTTGTCTGCTCGCGAGTTAGCGGAGAGATAAATTGGACAAGGCGGACCAGTGGCGTGTCCGGCGCGAAGCCCAGATATGACGCCAGGACGCCACTCGATTTTTATTTCTAGGGTCACATGAAGTAGCTGGTTTACAGCACTCCCATTGAAAGCAGAAAAGGGCTGTTGCAAAAAGTAATTGCAATGGCAAATAAAATAAAAAAACAACAATAAACGATCGCGTGATGTGGTAAAATGAATAACGCACACTGTGGCTTTACGTGCAACGTTATGCGTTGAGGAAAATGGTAGACATTTTGAAAGGGGTTTGAAGATTTTGGCCCTATCATCGGCTACCACACTGTTTTATTTTTTCTTCAAAATCGCCGCACACATTGAATGTTATATAATTAGATAGAAGACACTAAAAAATAAATATGTTCCATTACAATGTCCTAAAGCGTCAGATTTTCGAGAAACCTATTCACATTTGATAAAAAAGTAAAGCAATACGTGTTTTCATTTTCAAATATCATTAAGTTACAGGATATTTTTTATTTGTTTAAGTGTTATGTATACAAATACATATATAACTCTCATTGTACGCGGCGATTTTGAAAAAAAAAGAGTAAATGTGTTTGATTTAGGGCCGGGCCCTCCATACCAAAATTTGCAAAACCCTATAATAAATTAATTGAAATAATTTACTAAAATGTTTGTTTATAATTCATCTTATCTTAATCAGCCGCTACTATCCCATTGCTAGGCAAAGGCCTTCTCCCTCCATTTCTCCCGATCTTGGCTTGTTTGTTTCATAATCTATGTAGGTACAGATTAAATAAGTTCACATTTCTGTTGATCTTTGGTACATGAGAGAAAGTAAGTACCTACCTTATTTAAATGGTGAATAACAAGACAACCAAAAGAGATAGACCCATAGTTTTTGGAGAATTTGTAGACTAAGTCATGAAGTTTAATACAACATGCAAAAAAGTACACCTCACTGACCCAGTTTTAAAGTTACAGATCAAAAATAAAATAAAAATAGTTACTATTTTTTTGCTAATTTCTAAAAAAAAAACATTTTTTTTACAAGCGGTATGTTTGATATTGTATTTTTTTTTTTCATTTTCTTACTTAGGTATACTATCTAGCTTTCAAATGAGACTACTTTGAATAAAATACACCGTTTACTTAAAAAGAAACGAAGCAAAAACCTGATGTAGTAGGTTCAATAAAAAAAAAATCGGCTTGGTTTTTAAGATAGCCAAAAATATTTTTTTTTTTGCTTGATTTTTGACGCGAAAATATTATCGATAAAAATCAAAAATTATATTGTCGCTTATGCTTATCCGCACATCTCGTTTGATCAAGGTTCGATAATACGCATCGTATATACATATACATACCTATTTACCATTGCTGCTTTATTCATTCCTCTTAGTCGGGGTTTTACTAAAAAAATCTTTCTTTTTCGATAACAAAGTGTCCGTCGCGGGTTTATAAAAATAAATTTTATTGCTTTGGTTTTCATCTTTTTATACAATGTCTGAATACTGTTCCCAGCGCACTGGATAAGTCTCATTAGAATCTGCCTACCGTACATAAAACGCCTACTAAGATCTTTGAGAATATATGTCCCATTCAAAGATATAATCTGTCCTAAACAGAATCTGACTTAAACTGAACAAGGGTAGATAGGATACCTAGATTTCCCTTCTCAGAGTTCAAAGATGTGGTCAGTACCTGTCAGTATGCTGAAGGTTCTAAATGTTTTGATTCTTGCTGTGGACCAAACCTGGCTTACTTCCCCTTACTAATCAACCTTAGGTTACCTACTTAATTGTAGTAGTTCAAACCCACTTCAAACCGTAGCGTAGTTGAATAAACCATAGGTGAATTCTCCTTTATGGATATCGTTCATTACTTATAACGAAATTCTGTGAAACGATCAGTAGGTATTTAACAGTAGGTCTTTTGACTGTAATTATTTGAAAAACAGTTGGATTAGGTATGTTTGTTATTTTAAGTAATTAAGTCTGTCACTCTACAAGTACTTTTTTAAAACGTATATTGCAGCGCCCTCTGATGAGTAAACACCATACAACTTCTCTAAGATCAAGGCAATGAACCTGATACCTTTTAAAAGAAAATTGTGTCTAAATTTTAAAATGTCGATTGCAGCGCTCCCCGTTGAGTAAACACGATACAAGTCAGCTAAGAACCATCGCCAACAAACCCCATACCACCTTCTACAGAAAACTGTGTCTAAATCGATCAAACCGTGGCGTAGACATGTGTCGTTCCGGACTAGGTAGTGTTGATTGAGTAGGACATACATAAATGAGGCAACTCATTTATAATTTATAACACTCATTCGCTCAAAAATGTCACAGTCCTTATTTTCAAACCTTGTACCTCACTAGGTATTTTTTCACAGTCTGAACTGAATTCAAACCTTTGGGGCCAGAATATGACCAGCATTGTTACTATTTTAGGCCACCACTTACCACTTACTAAAAACTGCAGACAACTAATAGGTGGGATAGGTAGGTATCTAATGCAAAACATTATATCTAAATATCTAACCTACTTAAAAGATCTAGACATAGGTACCTAGGTACCTATCTAACTTACCTACATGCTAGTCATCTAACTATATACCATACAACCGATCATACCTTATCTAGGTATGATCGGTTGTGGTATATACTAAACAATAAATAAATAATGAACCATATTCCTGTTCTATAAGAAAGTTAACAATATTTGTTTTTGCATGACACATAATAGAAATTTGGCTAACATAGTAGGTATGCATGTGTCAATCTAAACCATTCAATAGGAGCCTACCTACAGAGTTTTGTCAACTCTAACTACGCTCAGTATTTCCGTAATTTTGCAGTAGGATTGTTCGAAAAGTTAAGATACCATCTAGATTCATGTATATTTTGTAACGCAAAGATTATATATGGAAAAATCATTACAGAAAATGGCAATACTGACAGCAAGCAGAGTTGCCAAGAAGTCCAGTTAGTAAATCGTTTCCATTTGCTAAATATTTTAAGCTTAAAGCTAAGATCTAAAATGAAAACTAGGTAGTTCAATAAAAATATACGGTTTCGTTAAATCATAGTCATACATAAAATATAAGCATTTTACAATTTATATATGCCTACCTACTGTAGGTAAGTTGCAACAATGTACAGATAAAAAGATGAAAGAAAGGGAGGGAGGAAGAAAGTTAATTTTCTACTAGCTGCCTGCGGCTTCACACATGCTTTTTAAGTACCTAGCCTATGTCCTCAGGATACCATTTACCTCCCTGCCTAATTTCATTAAGATCCGTTCAACCGTTTAGGCGTGAAAAGGTAACAGACAGAATTACTTTCGAATTTATAATACCTACCTATGAGTATAGATAGACTCATAGAAAATGATATAGGTATTATGTGTAGGTATGATGATGATCTTTGTAAAACAATAATACCTACCTATTGAAGAAAACTCCTACAACAATATGAATTTCGCGCCATCTTAAAGCATACCTACACTGAACACCTGGCTGGTTCCCAGTGACGCCAGTTTGTATTTATTTCTTCATGTTTCAAAATATTGTAGTGCTTAGTAGGAAATATAGGAATGTGTCGATCATGAACGAACGGCTCTTAAGATTGCAATCACGGGCCGCGCGTGATGTTCCAAACAGTATCGACAAAAAGACCCGATCATTTCAATGTTCGGGTCACTGGTGAAATGAATGACTCAGACGCATGCTACATTTACAATTACAGTTTTAATAATTATGAATAGAGATTGTTGTAGATTTTATATTCTGCGTGTTTGAAATAATGTCCAAATCTGGCTCATTTTGAGGAAAATGTGACGGTGAATCTTGTTGTTTGGATGTAGTACCAGCCAGTCTATATTCAAACAATATTTGCGTTCGATTTCTTTAGCGCTGAACATTAAGATGTTCCAAATTCAAAAAGTGCGCGGCAACGATAATTGAAGAGGATTAAAAACTCATTACTGCCCGCTAAAAGTTTCTTAAAGAAAACACCGCCTTTGGGTGCACTTAAAGGCGAACCAGGTCGTCCTTTTCTGATGGGATGAAAACTAATGTTCTAGACTCTAAATCAACCTCACAAAAGAATCAAAAGTACTGAGGTAACTTACCGAACGAGTTCGTAACTGGTTTATTGTGGTACATGGTTCAGACTCACTATCACAACACTTCCTACAATAATAACACGTGCGTCGTTTCAGCAGTCCGACGTTTTGGGAACAATCGGCACGTGGTTCAGCCTTGACTATCGACCGTCAACTCAAGTTGAATTGAAGGGGGAGCAGCAGCGCTGCCAGATCAAAAAACAAAAAAGCGCTAGATTCCGCTAGATTTTTTAGATTGACATAGATGGTTTATTTAGCCGTTCACATAACGTACATAATCAATCACACTTTCTTAGAGGAGCGGTATATAACTCACTGAACTTCACGCTACAAAATTACTATTATTATACATTCTCGGCAACGACATATTGGCGCTAAATTGCCCGCTAGGCGCTAAAGTTCTCAAATGCGCGCCAAATATAATAAAAAAGCGCTAGATCTAGTGGCAAAAGCACTAAAATGGCAGCACTGGGGTTAGGGCGGGCCGAGGGAGGGGAAGGAAGGGTAGGGGAGGCAGCCACTTGAGGGGCGCGGTGCTGCCAAGTTTATATTCAAAGAAAGCTAAACAAGAAGCCAACAATTAGGGTTTTGTAAGATTGCTTTCTAAGTTATTTTGTTGCACCAACATATCAACCATTTCCCACCCAACTTAGGTGCCCAACCGGTTGGTAGGTATTAATTACGTACGTTACCAAGTTTATGTAGTTTAGGTAAATGAGTTTATTAGTTGGGTGGGATTATAGAGTACCTAGGTAGGTATAGGTACCTACTTACTTAAGCATTTATTTGGCGGATGAGATAGGACTGTTCAGTTAAATTTTATGCAGAAAAGGGGTTTGAAGATTTTATACCCTAACACCGGTAGGTACCTATTTGATTCATCAAAAGTTGAAATTCAAACCTCTATAGGTAGGTACCTAGGTAGGTATACAGATTTCGATGAACTCATAAATTAATAATAAATTGATAAAAAATAGAAACTTTGAAACTAAATCTACCTACCTAGCTCTAAGTCCGTATCTTTAATAAAAGACAAGGATTAGATTCTGGGGGTGAGGTGCTAAGTGGGTGGGTGGGGTCATGGCGCGGGTCAGGGCTGCGGGACGTGCGGGGCTGTGAAGGAAAAAGTTCCAGGACATGCAGATTTTACTTAGATCTATGAGGACAGAGTCTAATTCTAATCGAGTTAGTGGGTAATTATTAGGTAGGTACCTGAGTACTAACGACCAACTTAATAGTCAGAACAGGGAATGCCAAGGGTTAGGTACATTTTTTAAAACTAGTACGTAGACATACATACCTACCTACCCTAGCTACCTACACCGATTTGATTGGTGCTACATACTGCACGTTATTTTGCTGCATTTTATCCAACACGTGCAAATGCAGACTGACCGGACAGGTAGGTCCTTGTTAGGGCTTGCATTCGAATACCTATTCGAACATTTCGAATATCGAGCTATCTCGAAAAATTCGAATAACACATTTAATAGGTAGTTCGAATATTCGACCAATTTCTACAACGCCTTACTCAACGCCAAATTCGGATTACGGTTGTGCACATACCTAGGTACCTTTTTACAAATTATAAACTATCGCTGTGGCGCGTGACCTTGTAAACGTTGTTTGGGGTCGTCGAGCACGTACCCATGGTGCTCGATGTTTGGGGTTGTTTCAGTGCGTGTTGCGCGGATGAACACAAAGGATTCGTCAAAACTCGGAAGTGTTCGGGAATGTTCGGAACGTCGCGGTTAAAACCCGACAGAATTTCCTCAGTTCAGTTATTTCTCAGAATTGCATCGTTATTGTCCGAGTGGCGTGTAGTTTGTAATACCAAACTGAGATAATTTTGTACTGTTATGTGAGTTTTGTACCTACATACCTAAGTATGTACAAAACTACCTATCTAGTTTGTGTAGAATTCATATTTTTTCTTTATTTTCATTCAGTATTTTGATTTAGTTATTTAATATTCATTTATATTAAACTTCTAAAATAAATAAAGACGTGGTTATAACAAAAACACTTTTTCATTTTATACATTCGAATAATTCCAATGTTTCCCGAAAATTATCGAATAATTCGAAATGCAAATTTTTTGAAGCCCTAGTCCCTGTTATAGGTAATATCATTGGGTGGTAGGTATTTAATGAAAAACATAAATGTGAAAACTAGCCAAGTGCGTTCAGATCACTATCTGAACGCACTTGGCTTCACTGATAAAGGAGCTGGATCTTAAAGAAAGATGGCAAGTTTTATAGCAGTTCCTAATCTTAATTTGTTAGGTTCTTTCATTATTTAATTTGTGTCATTTGTATGTATTTTGTAATTTGTCATTGTGTCATTATGTAATTTGGGAAGTTTCCATCTACCGCATTTGTTTTAATGTTGGACTTGCCAAGACAGAAATTAATATAAAAAAGAACGTAACAAATTAAGATTATGAACTACTATAAAACTTGCCACCTATCTTTAAGATCTCAGCTCTTTTATCGTATTTTTTTAGCGCTCTTTTATAGTAGCTTCAAGCCACTTGCTGAACGAACTTGGCTAGTTTTCACATTTATGTTTTTGATTAGATTGAAATGATAGTTAATGATGATTTTTTTAGGATAAATAGTCACTTATTTAAATTTATCAAAATGTAAAGACATTTTCATTGGACATTGAGGGAGCTTTCGATAGTGCCTGGTGGCCAGCTATCCGGGTAAGGCTAGCTGAATCAGGTTGTCCGGTCAACCTCCCGAAGAATTATCGATAGCTACCTGAGGACCGTTGTGTCAAAGTGCGATACGCTGGGTGCGAACATCACAAAAAGACCAACAAAGGGTGTGTTCAGTGGTCCATCGGCGGACCAATGCTTTGGAATCTTCTCCTGGACCCCCTTCTCAAAGGTCTGGACCAGCGTGGACACTATAGTCAGGCTTTCGCCGACGATGTGGTGATACTGTTTGACGGAGACACGGCATTAGAGGTTCAAAGACGGGCCCAATGCTGCTCTCGCCTATATTTAGGGGTGGGGAGCCGGCAA
Source organism: Eupithecia inturbata (assembly GCA_963662085.1). Taxonomy (NCBI): domain Eukaryota; kingdom Metazoa; phylum Arthropoda; class Insecta; order Lepidoptera; family Geometridae; genus Eupithecia; species Eupithecia inturbata. Next base: position 6,604,016 of record OY759182.1, read on the forward strand.
CAAATTAAAATTTACTTCGCATAAAACCCGCGCGATGGTCCTAACAAGGAAACTAAAATATCGTACACCACTCCTTAGGATGGGCGGGATCGACATTCGCATGTGGACCGAGGTAAAGCTTCTGGAGACTGACCATCGACAGCAAGCTAACGTTCAATGCTCACACTGAAAATATATGCAGAAAGGCTCTGAACATATACAAGCAGCTGTCGAGGGTAGCCAGATGCAGCTGGAGTCTCCATCCCGAAGTGACTCGAGTTATTTACACGGCTGCAGTGGAACCTGTAATGACCTATGCGGCTAGCGTCTGAGCACCTGCTACCAATAAACTCAATGTGCGTAAACATCCCAACCTAGCTCAGAGATTTTTTGCCCTGAAGCTAACAAAAGCCTACCGCACAGTGTCACTAAACTCGGCATTAGTGCTAGCTGGTATACTCCCATTGGATCTTAGGATCCAGGAGGCAGCTGCCTTGTATGAAGCCAAGCGTGGGGTTTCCCAGCTGATGTTGAAAGACCGAAAGGTCGAAATGATGGCATCTCTTACTACTTACCCGGCAAAGCATATGGACATGGAGTTCATGAGCCTGGTAAACCAACAAAATGTTGAACAAAACAATATCCAGGCAACCAGAATTTTTACAGATGGTATCAAGATAGAGGGTAAGATTGGGGCGGCTCTATCCCTGTGGAATAGCGAAGCCACGCGTGAGATTATGAAACGCCGGGAGACCAGTTTCGGTAACAGCGATTCACGTTCGGCTCTAGAGACCATCACGAATAATTGCTCTCTCCATCCACTTGCCATAGAAACACGCGTTAACCTTCGAACCATCGCACTCAAGGAAACATCTTTGTCTTGACAAAGATGTTTCCTTGTTTTGGATCAGAGCTCATGCAGGAATAGATGGAAACGAGAGAGCCGACATGCTAGCTAAAGAGGCGGCTCTAAATACCAAAAGAAAGCCTGACTATGACTTGTGTCCGACTTCATACGTCAAGCGACAAATCCGAGAGGAGTCGTTTGGTACTAGTCAAAAAATCATCCTTGTGGTACTAGTAAAATCTTTTGTTGATTGTACGTAGTACATATCAGTAGCAGCATGCAGTGTGTTGTTTACATAACTGTTTCATCACAACCTTGGCTGTCGTTCCAGTCACATTAGCTAATTTGTCCCTGGCCACAGTAAAGTTAACAGTAGGTGCCTACTAGGTACCCTGCCTGGTACCGCACCGCACCGACGGAAACCAAACAGGAGTGAGTAAGGGGGGCAAGGTATTCGAGCCAGTCCGTCGCTTTGACGAACTAACTTTAAACTGAAGTCCTATTTCCTCAGCAGAGATCTTCAGCTACCTACCTGAAATCTTCCTTCATTTTCTCCTCCTTCTGTAACTCCAGATGTGGTTGTAGCTCCATCGGTGATCAGATTTTATAGTAATATCTTTCTGTAGAACCTATTGTATTAAGTTATTTATCAAGGTTAGCTCCTAATTTAGTTCTGTATTGTATTAGGTAGGTATATTGTATGTAGGTAGTATGTATTTTAAGAATAATTTTCTTCTACTGTTTGTGCTCTACCAACTCTTATTTATACTTATCTGTTTCTCCATCCCGAGGTTGCCTGGGATAAATCGCTCTCAGCGATAAGGCCGCCTATTGTACTGATTATGTGTTAAATGTAGATATAAGGTTTTTATTAAGTTATTTTGTAAGTGCAATAAAGTGTTCATTCATTCTTCTTTCTAGCAGCTTGCGCAGCGAAAGAACCTCCAGGCTTCTTTACCTAAACGTTGTAATAATAATAATAGTTCAATGGGTTTGCTCTTCAATCAAAAATACAATGGTTTTCTGGCCTAACTTTCTCGGCCTGGAGAAAATACATATAAGGTTCTAACTGCAGCGCAATACAGTTTATTTCATATACCTACCTACTTTTCCGTCAGAGCGCTAAGTGCAGCTGTCTTTCTGCGTTGAAGAGTAGAAAGAGGGCAACTCTTTCTACACTATGCAAACTGAGCGAGACTTCAGACCCAGTCAGTGCACTAACGCGCTTGTAGTGTAAAACCACGATTAGCTGGTTTCAAGTCGCCGCGCCGGTTGTACCTAGTGTTTAGATGAAAATCTGTCAAATAATCGTAAATCGAGATTCAAATCAGATTATCGTTCTATGTAAGTAGGTATTGCAATGAAATGAGGTAGGTAGGTACCTACCTAGTTTGAATGAAGTAGATCGTAAAGTTACCACACGGCACACGAGTATTTTATGTTAAAAATTAATAAAATAAAAGCTTTGAATTCTAATAATAATAATGTAGCTCCACTATACCTACTTGTTTGTTAATGTTTGATAGTTGTCTTGAAGACCGGATGAAAGGCGCACCTTTATGTATCTCTACACTAGGTACCTATTCATACCTAATTGGTCATTCTTATGAAGGAAACAGAGCAAAACGAAGACGAAATAGATCATAGGTAGGTAGAATAGAAACGATGTGGGTTGGGTAGGTACATTGCTATGCTACACTTTTACATTCAATGGATTAAAATTCAATTAATACCTAAGTACCTACTTACAATATAGTAGGTAAGTAGAAAATAAAAACGATAAGCTAACCAGGTCAACCAACAAGCTAAAAAGTGCACCTCCTCCTCCACAGTACCTAGAAGTAAATTTATCGCTATTCTGTTGCTTTCTTTACACACCCACAGCGATATTGGTGTCGCATGTCGCTAGAGTATCGTAGTACCTACAAGCGTACTAGGAAGCAATAAACAAACAACACAACCCAAAAAAGTTCGAAATCGGGAATATCTACTGACTTTTTACGTTTTCAATGAATTCACGTATTATATGTTCTAAAATACCAGAGTAAATTTAAACCGGTGATATTTTAATTAAGGATAAGAGTAGGTACCAAATTTTAATTACATTAACATGACTAAGAAAATATATGAATTGTGTGTAACATAATAATATAATTATCGAAAACGTTTATAATTCAAAATAACATACCTAGGTATAATAGAACGGCAATGGCCTTTATTAACAAAGAAAATTACAATCATATTATAACTAGTATTTACAATTGAAACAATTAAGCTAACTGCAGACTGTTGCAAACAATCTACAGGTAGCTCAACTGATCCATATCAATACCAGTCGGAAGCGTCCCCAAGACGCTGCTGGCTGCATTGCCCCGCTCGCTGTATGGCAATGCTGATGCGCTGCGCCAGATATCCGCCAGCTCTCGGGTCACGCGTCGCGTCGACCAGACGCTCAGATAACTTTTTAAAAACCCGGAGAGCCTCGGTACCCCACGGACCTAGGGTCTCGACCCCAAAGGGAGCAAATATGTAGGCTCTGTCGAGACCTGCATATTTGCGTCTCTTGAGAGCCTCGGCCAAATCTGCCGCCGCACCAGCCCTTACGGATGGTATAATTGTATGCGTATTAATAATAAGTTTCCAAGACCCTAACAAATTCAAAATTTTAAGTTGTGCTCTTTTATGATTTCGTGATGGAAATATGTGAATGTCCTCTATTGCCACGAAATCGTGGCAAAAATAGTAGGCAGAAATTAACTATACTCGGTACCAAATGGCACCGGTTATACCTATTAATTTTTGCCTACCCACCATAATGTGACAGATCCATTAGTGATTGCAGTGATGTCACGTCGCGTGTATAGTCCGCATGTAGTTTTTGTATGTACTATGAGGTAGGTACGCTAATAGTAAAGTAACGTGCAAGCTATCCGATTCGATCCTTACTAATAGCGTGACGTGTAGCGTAGCTTCTAAACATGCGACATATAGGTACCTACCTACTTAATTAATTAAGGCTGGTCTAATCCCCAACGGCCTTGATAAAACAAAATAATTATCCATAGGTAGCCGTATAAATAATTGTTAAATTTGTGAAATGTTCAGTTTGTGTAAAATACTTTGACAAATATTTGAGTAAAAGAAATATACTTAAACTCAACAGCGTTTAGAAGAAATATCGCGTGACCCAAGAGCTGGTGGGTATCTGGCGCAGCGGATTAGCATTGCCATACAGCAACGGGGCAATGCAGCCAGCGTCTTGAGGAGGCTTCCGACTGGTACTGATATGGATCAGTTGAGCTACCAGTAGATTGTTTGAAACAGTCTGCAGTTAGATTAATTGTTACAATTGTCTATGTCTACTGCTGGACATAGGCGTCCCCTAATGAGCGCCATAGATAGCGCCCTGTCTTCAGCTTGCCGCATCCAGCATCTGCCTGCAGTCTTTCGCAGGTCGTTGCCCTACCTGGCTGGAGGGCGCCTTACACTACGTTTGCCGAGTCACCTGTCTCCACTCGAGAACACGTTTACCCCAGCGGTTGTCGGTTCTTCGCGAGATATGGCCGGCCCACTGCCACTTCAGCTTGCTAATTCTTTGAGCTATGTCGATTAGGTACTGGTTCTCTGTCGGATGTATATTCGTTACGAATCCTATCCTTCAGATAAACTCATATAAAGTACCTATGCCGCGCTCACGCGGCCTGCTTCAGTAGCCCGCGACGCTCCCGGTAGCGTGTTTTTACTCCATGAATGAATGCACCATACATATCGTGGGCATCGCGCGGCGCGGGCGGTGACATTTATAGACAATGTGAAAATAAATACCATGGCATGTGTAAGTGGGTAGGTATATGGAAATCGAGCCACCTTAATTGAAATTAACCCGTATAGAGCAGCCCGCAGTTTTTTACAATATATAATAGGTATCGTATCTTATCATAATTGGATGTAGTAACGCAGATAAGACTCAATCCACAAAAAAATGTGGGTAATGTTGGAGCTTTAACGACCACTGCGACCACTATTATATTATGATTACCTATTATTACAATTTAAAGTTAAGATGATGTTCAACTATGATGTTGTACTCGGAATTTTTGGAATTTTTTCACTTATCGGTTTATATCCGACTAGCTGCAGCCCGCGGCTTCGCACGCTTTTTTCCGGAATAAATGGTAGCCTATGTCCGGCCCCGGGATAACATCTACCTCGCTGCCAAATTTCACCGAGATCCGTTCAGCCGTTCTTGAGTTATAAATAGTGTAACTAACACGACTTTCTTATATACCTATGTATATAGATTTATGCTCGCAAAGTTTCTAAAAGTCAATGATCATGCCAAACCCTTCTTTTTCCTTATGTTATGGCTATAGACCGGATTATATGCAACATAAAAAGCTCGAAATATGCAAGCAAATGTGCAAGAAACATGCTTAAAAAATGCATGAAAACTAATCAAAAGTGTTAAAATATGCAACATTAATAGTATACTTAACAAAATAAAAATTTTGCAAAACCCACGACGACGGATACTTTATAATCGAAAAAGAAAAAAAATAATTTTAGTATAACCCCTGCCTTAAAGGAATGGATAAAATAGCAATGATAATATATATTAGGTCCTTACATATGAAATTGGCGTTTTTCGTACTGGCCACTTTAATCACAAATTTCTCCTCTTTGGTAAGGAATTCCAAATTCAAATTTGTACAGCTATAGACTCATGTATTTGTGCTTCGATGATCGTCATTCATTTGTTTTTTTTCTTCTGTTTTTTTCTGTTTGCGTCACTCATTTTACAAAATGGAAAACTTAAAATATCGCATTATTTACGAGTACGAGTTCCGCCGTGGCACTAGTGCTGCGGAAACAACTCGAAGGGTGAATGATGTGTATGGCGGTCGTGTTGCAAAAGAAAACACAGTTCGTTTTTGGTTCCAACGTTTTCGTTCTGGAAATTTTGACCTGCAGAACAAGCCCCGTGGACGGCCTGAAACTCAAGTTGATAATGAAGAGTTGAAGGCTATTGTGGAAGCGGATCCATCGCAAACCACGTCCGAGTTAGCTGCAGGCTGCGATGTTAGTGATAAAACTGTTTTAATTCACTTGAAGCAAATTGGGAAGATTAAAAAGCTTGAAAGGTGGGTACCTCACGAATTGACTGAAGCAAACCGGCAAACGCGCGTCGACTGCTGCGTTACATTACTAAACCGGCACAATAATGAAGGTATTTTAAACCGAATCATTACCTGTGATGAATAATGGGTTCTTTACGATAATCGGAAGCGATCAGCGCAATGGTTGGATCCTGGCCAGCCAGCCAAATCCTGCCCCAAGCGAAAATTAACCCCAAAAAAGTTACTTGTAAGCGTTTGGTGGACTAGTGCCGGTATTGTTCATTACAGTTTTCTCAAATCTGGCCAGACTATTACGGCTGATGTCTATTGTCAGCAATTGCAAACCATGATGGAAAAGCTAGCGGCTAAACAACCTAGGCTGGTCAATCGCTCCACGCCACTGCTGCTTCACGACAACGCTAGACCACACACTGCGCAACAGACGGCTACTAAATTAGAAGAGCTTCAATTGGAAAGTCTAAGACATCCTCCGTACTCCCCGGACCTTGCTCCAACAGATTACCATTTTTTTCGAAATTTGGATAACTTCTTGCAAGGGAAAAAAATCAACTCCGATGGGGCAGTCCAAATCGCCTTCAAAGATTTTATTGATTCCCGTCCGACTGGTTTTTTTAGTAAAGGGATCAATGAACTACCTATAAGATGGCAAAAGTGCATAGAAAATAATGGTTCATACTTTGATTAATTAAATATATTATATTAAAAAATATTCGACTTTTTGTTCCTCCCATACAAAACGCCAATTTCATATGTAAGGACCTAATATATATATATAATTGAATATAGCTAACTATTTTTTTCACCTACAAAAAAAATCATCGGGGACTGCCTGAAATTAATTAAATGTATTAAATTAACAGTTGTAAGGCGATGTATTGATTATGTATGCATCATCATCATAATAAGATTTGAGGTAAAATATGCAAGTACCTATAAAATGAGCTAAATATGCATATGCAAATATGCAATTGCATATAACCCGGTCAGATATAAAAGAACTATTCGCATAATATGTTTTATCTTAAAAAAACTGTCTCCGAAACAATGGCCACTGCCAAGGAAAACCAGTGACAGAAACCGTAGTGGAGTGGATACGTGGTGTAGCCAACATAGGTAGGTATTATTTATCGGTAGCGTTCAGAAACATTTCGATTTCCTTAGTTTTGTTTTATCCCGATGACCGAAATAAGCATTTTGTCTATGGAGCATGTTGTTTACCTTCACGGGGCAATGAAACCGTTAAATACGGTATACCTACCTATTAAGTATTAAAATCATTATTTTGCCTATTCATGTCCTTCAAATAAATAAATAATGCTGGACAATCCACACAGCATCATCTAGCCCCAAGATAAGCAGAGGTTGTGTTATGGGTACTAGATGAGATGACTGATAAACTTAATACAATACATAACATATAGATACCTAGATTTTTTTATTATATACGTAGAAAAAAAACCTTACCTGCATCCATGTTAATTTTTTCACTTTTTGGGGGTTCAGATGAGTCGTAGTTGAAGCAAGCTGCAACAAAAACAAAGAGGAACGTAAGTAGAGATAAACCATTCTAAAAACGCACGCCCCTCCACAAAACGTGTTAAATACACCGTGTGAGAGGAAATACTTATTGCATCACTCAAATTGTGTGCGTGTTGCAACTTTACTGGAATCTTGGGACTCTTGCGCGCGCTGAAGAGAGGTCAGTTAATTGTACGATCAGTCCAGTGTAGGCATTGTATTTGTATGGCGGGGAGCGCGCTCTTTGTTTGGGCGACACGTGCGATCTGTCGCGCGTTCGGCTGATTTAAGGACTAGTTGGCCGACAGATCCAGCCGTTCTTTCTTAATGGTACCGCTTGCGTAAAAAAAAAACAAATACGGAATATTAAATTAATGTTACAGAATATATACATAAATCAAAAATGATAGGTAAGTAGCCTAAAATATTATATATATATATATATTATATTATATTAAGTATATATTGTATTATATATTATATTATATTATATATATGTATATAGAGGTATATATTATATCCTATCATTTTAAAAGGGAGATAGGAATTCTAGAAATAAGAGTACTACAAAGTAAATCAACAACATTTATTATGAATCACAGTCTTTCCTTGAGACGCCATCTGGCATCAGTTTCCATTTTCTGCTTCATATTTCATTCGGTAATATACCTAGTTTATAACTTAAAACAAAAAAAATACTTGACTGCGAAGATGCTTTTTCGTTGACATACCAACCGTACTTTTGCGGCGTAATAGACGCGTGTCTAGCCGGTGACTGAACAACCAATGACAAAGAGCAATTTATGTGTATTGTGTCTAAAAACTTTTTTTGCATGTAAGTGTAACCGGTAACCGCGGTGGCATTTTTAGAATGGTTTATCTCTACCTAGGTATAAACTGGCCAAGTGCACATAGCACACAAAGGGTTCCCGTACCATCGTTCAAAACTATTAAAGGTACTTTTTATTATTATACTTTCGCCAAAGAATCAAGAGGAACCCTAAAAAACAATGATCGGTGTTCAACGGTGTGATGTATGACTTTGCCCCCCTTAGTTATTTAATTGTTTTAATTTTTATTATGTTTATGTTGGCAAGTGGCAATATAAATTCACACTGTGAACATAGATAGATAGATAGTATATTAATAGCACAGCTGTTATTCATTCAGTTGTTCGACGAAGGCTTTTTGACAAGGCAGCAATCGTGCAGGGGGCAAAGGGCGAGACGGGAGAAGGGCGCTCCCGAGCTGCATACATCCACCGCCTTAGTAAGTCCGGTCGGGAGCTACTTTTCAGGGCTGACGGTAGGTATGTAGGTATGCTTGTTTTATAGATCGACTATTGTTTGAGAAAATGATATAGGTACCTAAGGAAATATGTTGTGTGTTATTTATGAAACTGATCGGCATCCATTTTCTTATTCTCGAAGGTGTAGGTACCTAGGCAGTTTATAAATAATAGTCAACATCGCAAATTTTTAAAATTAGGTAGGTACCTATAATTTTACTTCATAATATTGGTTATCGTTTTCGACTAACTCGAGGGGATCTGATAAACATATTAAAGATTATTTATCGGGTGTTTATCGCGTACCTTTTGTTTTATTTTCCCCAAAAACAATAAATCAAAAGGTACGCGCACGATAATACCCGATAAATAAACTTTAATAAGAAAAGCATGTTTAAATTTTTTTTTATAGTGATATTCTTAGAAAAAGAAACAATTCTACGCGGGCGATGGATGATGCCGCGGGCACAGCTAACACTTTATTCTTATATTTACTAGGTACCTACGAGGTCAAGTCACGCAAAGTAGGGAGCAATGAAAAGAAGATAGGTACCTACCATGATATACATACCAATTGATTTTTGCTTGTATGTGTGCGTGCATGCGGTATAACAAAGACCTAACTGTTCAATAAAATATTCAAAGGACGTAGGTACCTAGTCTGTATAATTAACTTGAGAAGGTCGAAACAAATCAATAAGGGTGAAAACATTAAACGTAGGTAATAATAATAAAGTTAGCCAAGGACATTTTTGTTTCCTCATTAATTATTAAAAACTAAGTAGGTAGGTATCTCTTAATGTCCTCCTAGCTAAAATTTCAGCCACGTTGACAACTCTAGCCATACAATGTAGGTACGCGGGTACCTTGCTAGGTTCCTATTTGAATACAAAAACATGCGATCCACTGCTACCTACCAAGTACAAGGGCTACTATTTCGAAATGTCTAATACCGAGTAGGTACTCGTAGTTGCCGAATATTCGTTGCATCTCTAATAATAATGTAGGCTTCAACAATTTCCTTCCGAGATACATACAAATGGTAGGTATGTGTATGTATCTCGTACATGTGTATGTATACTACTCGGTATTTGGCCTATTCGGCCATATTTTTTAGTATTCAGTATTCGACCGAATACCGAATCGGTAAAAAAGCAATTTAATCAAAACATTTAACCATTTATCAAAGAATTATCTATTTATGTGTTTTGATATTGAGGATAGTCCTTGACGGATAGTACCTACCATCCTCAATATCAAGACATATAAATAAATGATTCTTTGATAAATGGTTAAATTTAATATACAAATTAATAATAATTATGGTGAATAAACACAAGTTTTTCGGAACTTGTTGGTACAGACCAATTGCGCTTTCCTTCGTACACCACAGCGGCCACGGTAACGGCGGGGCAGGGGGTGCTAGGAATCACCGGGCTACCTCAGGCTACCATAAAGAACTGACCCTGGCAACGTTTAACGAACGCACTCAAAGGCTTGACCATCATCTAGCGCAATTGGAAGTGGAGTTAGAGAACATTAAATGGCATGTTCTGGGGTTATGTGAACTCCGTGGAGAGGGAAGGCCACCGTACGTAACCCTAGTCCCTAGACTCGGGCCATCTTCTTTACTTTCGCGAGGGTGATAAAATATCCCAGGATGGCGTACGTTTCCTCGTCAATAAGGCCCTCTTTAACAACGTTCAAGAAATCTCTAGTGTGTCGACCAGGGTAGCGTACCTGATCCTTCGGCTATCCAAGCGGTATAGCATGAAGTTTGTTCTGGTCTACGCACCGACCTCGGCACACTCGGATGATGAAGTCGAGGATATGTGTGAAGACATATCCAAAGCCTTACACAACACCACTAAGGCACACTTCAACGTTGTTATGGTGGACTTTAACGGCAAGTTAGGAATCCAGACGGGCAACGAATCCCGACTAGGCCCGCATGGTTATGGAGCTAGGAATCACAGGGGGCAAATGCTAGTTAACTTCCTTGAGAAAGAAGGGCTGTTCTTAATGAACTCCTTCTTTAAGAAACGGTTCCAGAGGAAGTGGACATGGCAAAGCCCCGACACTGACAAAAAATGAAATCGACTTCATCATGACGGATAGCAAGCACATATTCAGAGATGTCTCAGTGATCAACAGGTTCAATACCGGATCTGATCACTGACTACTCCGAGGCTCTCTGAATATCAACTTGAATCTTGAAAGAAACCGTCTGATGAAGTCCACGCTCCGACCTAACCCAATCCAAATCATGGCAGGCACCAAGAAGTTTCTGCAGTTTTTCAGGGATAGATTTGTTGCCTTGGAACCCACTGATGACGCTGACGAGACCCTACACAATCTGGTCGAAACGTTGAGGGACGAGGGCATTAAGTTTTGCAAAAAGCAGCGTACTGGCAAGAAATACAAACTCTCGGATGAGACTCTTGGGCTGTGACAAAAAGACGGTAAACCACCCAAGCGACTTTGTCAGAGAGGTCAGACCTAAACAAGCTAATTGCGATGATGGTACGGCACGACCTTCGGAGCTCCAATACACGGCTCATTGAAGAGGCGATAGAGTGAATCCGAGGGTCCAAAGTATTCACTCAGCAGCTTGACAGGAGCCACCTGACGAAACTTAAAACGCACGGGAGGACCGTATTGTCGAACTCAGAGATATCCGCCGAGATAGAGGATTTTTGTGGCCGTTTATACGCTGCCCATGCCCCTCGTTCCCGACGACCACGATTCCAGAGCCACCCTGACATGCCACTATACCGACGATCTGCCAAATATCAGTCAAGACTAAGTAGTTAGCTAGTTTTAAAAATATTAATATGTATGCCTAATTGTTAATTTTGTTGTTAATAAATAATTTTGTAATTGTATTTTTGTATTTGTAAGACGAGATTGTGTTAGCTCTGAGGCAGCTTACAAATGGGAAAGCCCTTGGTGAGAACGGAATTACATCAGAGCTTCTGAAAGCCGGAGGAGCCCCTTAGTACAGGAGCTACAGAACCTCTTCAACACCATCCTTCACAGTAAGAGAACTCCTAAGGCGTGGAGCGGGAGTTTGGTGGTGCTCTTTTTTAAGAAGGGAGATAAAACCCTACTTCAAAACTAAAGACCCATCCCACTCCTGAGCCACATCTATAAGCTGTTCTCACGAGTAGTCACGAATCGTCTCGCTAGGAGACTCAACGAGTTCCAGCCGGGGGGTTGAACTCAACGAGTTCAACAGGCTGGGTTCCGAGGAGGATACGGCACCATAGAGCACATTCACACAGTAAGGCAGATTATACAGAAGTCCGACGAGGATAACCAGCCCCTGTGTCTCGCTTATGTGGACTATGAGAAGGCCTTCGACTCCGTCGAAACCTGGGCTGTTCTGAAATCCTCAAGTAGACTATAGTTATATCGAGGTGCTGAAATGTCTCTACGAGGCCGCCACCATGAATATCCAAGTTCAGGGCCAGCAGTCTAAACGCGCAGAGGAGTAAGAAAAGGGGACGTCATATTCCCGAAACTGTTCACGAGCGCGTTGGAAGATATTTTTAAGAAGCTGGACTGAAACAGTAAGGGCATTAACATAAACGGCGATTACATCTCGCACCTGCGATTCGCTGATGACATAGTCTTAATGGCGGAGTCGCTAGAGGAGCTGAACCGGATGCTGGATGGCCTAGCCACAACAGCCTCGCGATGCGTCGGTCTTGGCATGAATTTGGATAAAACCAAAGTCATGATCAATGGTCACATTGATGCAAGACCGGTCGTCGTACATGGCCACCTTCTCGAAATTATTTCCGAGTACACTTACCTCGGGCAGATTCTGCAGTTAGGTAAGAACAATTTCGAGAACGAGGCTAAGAGGAGGATTCAGCTAGGTTGGGCAGCGTTCAGGAAACTACGTCGATTCTTCTTGTCATCCATACAATGCTTGAAAACTAATGTTTTTAACTAGTGCGTCCTACTGTTATGACCTGCGGAGCTGAGACGTGGACACTCACGGTAGGGCTGGTCCACCGGTTCAAAGTCGCTCAGCGAGCTATGGAAAGAGCTATGCTCGGAGTTTCTTTGAAGGATAGGATTCGTAAAGAATACACCCGACAGAGAACCAAAGCTATCGACATAGCTCAGAGAATTAGCAAGCTGAAGTGGCAGTGGGCTGGCCATATTACGCATAGAACCGACAACCGCTGGGGTAAACGTGTGCTTGAGTGGAGACCGCGACACGGCAACGTAGTGTAGGGCGGCCTCCGGCCAGGTGGGATGACGATCTGCGAAAGACTGCAGGCAGATGCTGGATGCGGCAAGCTGAAGACAGGGCGCTATGGCGCTCATTAGGGAAGGCCTATATCCAGCAGTAGACTAAGATAGGTTGATGATGATGATGATGATGAATATTCGATATTCGGCCAAATCACTATTAATTGCATCTCTAATTATTATCATCCTACGCGGCTAAACAATCACACAAACAAAACAATAAAGTCATGGTTGTGTGATTGATAAAGGTCTGAGTCTGAGTCAGCCTGCCTAGATTAGGTAAAATAAAATAGAATAAAAAATAAAATAAAATAAAGCAATAAAACACCTTACTGACGACGCCATAGTGTATTTTTTTGTTATTTTTCTTATGCTCTATTGCAATTTATACTAGACAAATCTAACGTCGTGTCGTGTCAAAATGCATCCCATCGGAATAGCCATTTGGGTTAATAAGTACATACCTACTTACAACGACGCGACAGATATCAGAACTAACTACACCCCAAAATCATAACCCTCTTTCTTCGCTGTCGGATAAATCTATCCGGTGGCGCGCGGCGGACTAATCTCTATAGTTCATCCCTAAAATAAAGTGGTGCAATCTCTTTGAGTGCAGCAAAGGGAAAACCAATAGATACCATACCATACCTATTGGTTTTTTTCTTGGCTGAGCCCTGTTTTGTTGAAAATTTAAAATAAAAGTATAAGATTTTTATATAGAAAAAAACGGGCAGCGACGACGACGCCGAGGCAGGCCGGGAAGAGACGCTGGCAAAACGAGTTCGATGTCTTCCATCGAGGATGACTGTAGGAGGCAGCGTGACCGCAGGTTTTTGAAGAAGATACGAGACACCTTTGTCCAGCAGTGGTACCCAATATAGGTTACAAAAAAAAACCTAAACTACATTATGTCCTATCTTGCACTAACCTGTATTTTATTTAAAACAATTGCTTTCCAAGACTCGAGGAATCACCCGACTGTCACCGCTTGCCCCTGACTCAGCAATGATGGCCAGACATTATTACCAACACTGTCACACGCGTGAAAAATATCGATCAACTATCCAATAGCATGGCTTTTACCGTTTAATTATGTATTTCTAGCAATCATGGGACAATTTTCCTCTACAGAAATAATACAAAGGCTAGAGTTGAGCGCATATTATTTTTTAGGGTTCTGTGTGAAATAATTTGTAAACGTGAGGAGAAAGGAGACCATGACTGTGATTTTATTAGTAAGTAGGGGAAGCAGGGGTAATGGGCCGTGCGTAGGTAGGAACAAGCGCATTAGTCGACAGCAAAAAGAAAACTCAGTGAGCTCGCAGCCCGACAGTGTTGTGCCTAAGTATTTTCGGCCATTTTGGCCTAATTTTCATCTACCAACCTGTTTTAGACGACTTTGAATAAGAATAAATTGAAGCATTTTTGTGATTAACAATTTTATTTTTAATTTTCTAAGATTGATTAATTTTTAATGAAGTTATTTTTTTCTGATTTAATAAATAAAAGTATAAATAAAGTTTTATTATGAATAATTTTATTTAAAGATAATATAGGTAATTATTATATTATCATACTACTACACAGCTGGTGGGTATCTGGCGCAGCGCATCAGCATTGCCGTACAGCGGGGCAATGTTGCCAGCGTCTTGGGGACGCTTCCGACTGGTATTGATATGGATCAGTTGAGCTGCCTGTAGATTGTTTGCAACAGTCTGCAGTTAGCTTAATTGTTTCGATTGTAAATACTAGTTCTAATTTGTTTTTATTATTGAATTGTAATTTTATTTTTCTTTGTCCATATCATACTAATATTATAAATGCGAAAGTTCGTGTGAAAGTTTGTTTACTAAATCTATTTAGATGAAATTTGATATGTAGATAATTTAAGATCTATAATAAAACAAAGGCTAATCTAATTTTCAAAAAGTAACCTCTAAGGGTGTTAAAAAGGGTTGATAAGTTTCTATGGAATATTATTATTCCTTGGTTCGATTCACTCAAAACTCGGTATATTTAAACTATGAAGTAATTAATGATACACGTATTTTTTTTTTACACAAATACCCCTATGGGTTGTGCAATCAATTTCATCGCGGGCTAAGCCGCGGGGCGCAGCTAGTATATAAATAATTTAATTAATTAAAATAATAACCGCCAGACCTTCGTTATTTTATAAAAGCTGAGAGTTTGTCTGAGTATTCCCAACAGGTAGGAATGAAACTATCACCGATTATGATGTTTGGGTCATAGTGGCTTTGACAGATATCGGCTTGCAAAGTCGATGAATTTGCACCAAAAATTCGTTATAATTTTTAAAGTCTATTTTGTTATATTTTGTTTGGGATAGGAATAGAAATCAAGTACTTCCACTGCCAGACACTTTTCACATTGGCTTTGATCTGCCAGACTTACGCCCGAATACTCAAACGCAACTCAGATATAAGCATGTCATAGTCATAAGTGACGAAATTTTTACACATTTTCATTGAAAACTGTCAAATAATCTCGAGTTGAGACGCGCTTAGCGACGAAAAGAAGCCTTCTTTTACCGGAGAAATGTACATTTCTCCGGTTGATTCTACCGGTAAAAAAAAGAGTCGAGAAATAATTATTTAGATTTTTTTATAATCACCCGAAATCTCACCTTAAAATCATAATTTCTTTTTTGTTTATGGTTGTATTCCCAGAAAGTAACTTGTGCTGTATTCTTCAATGTTTAATTATTTGAAATAAATGATTACCTACACAGTACCTACTTGATACAATTCACTTAAAAAAGTTACAAGCATTCAAAGTCAAAAATCTGTGTAAAAGTTAAAACTCGAACAAGTTTTAAATTCATTTTAAAAATCTGAAAATGATAATAAGGTTAGTTTTCTTTTAAAAAGTTCTTCAGATATTACCCTTTCCAACGATACACTACATGACATAAAATAAAAATTAGTAGTTGGTCAAACTAAGAGATAAATTACTACTAGGGTCATGATCTCTGGAACTCATGATTAAGCAGACACTTTTTTAATTAGTTCTTCTAAATGAATTTGAAATTTGCTCAAATTGGCTGCCTTCTCACATTATGCAAGAACATACCATTGCTCTTGAAAAAAAAAAAAATGCTGTGAAAAAATGTTGTGATTTTTCTGTTGAGAGTCTTATTAAATAAATAAATGATCCAAATTAATTCGTAGGCTAGGTAGGTTATGTACCTACTACCTATGTGTTGTCCTACATAATATGAGGCAAAACAACCAAATTCAGCGCCGGCGGCGTAGTGGGGCGGCACGCCATGCGCCACGGTGCGGTGGTGGAAGGAATTATCATTATCGATAGGTCGAAGAGGAATTGGACCTACTTCTGCATTAAGGCCCCAACCCACACATGAGCCAAAATTTAGTTAAGTGCACAGAAAAATTGCAAATAGCGTCTTTTATCAGCCTTGTAAATTTAATAGCGATTGGACAATTTTCATCTAACAAAGTAAAACCTTCAAAAAAACCATCAAACCAGATTTCTAATAAACGAAAAGGAACCAAGCCTGATGGTTTTTAAAAATCTGACCTTATAAGTGTGCCCCATCTGATTTCGAAAGATATACACCTAATTTTTCATGAACCTAGTTGGTGGTGAAAGCATCGAAGATGATAGGGAAGGCCCGCTTCTGTAGTAGTGCGTCCGGGACGTTTGCACAGCCCCGCGTCGATGACTTTTACACAATCATCCGCAACAGAACAGCATCCTTGATGCGCTGGGTGAAGGGTGGTACCAACGTAGCTATCTGAAACTAACAGCTGGAAGGCTGGACACGGACTGCGTTCTCATGAAGCACTGGACGCGCACACATATTGCCATGCGGTTATGAAGATTGTTGGTCCAAGATTGTGGGTTCCATTAATTTAAGATGTTTATAGTTTACTTTTGTTTCTATTGTGCTATGGCTTAAATATGTACATATTTGTGTGTCTAAGCTAATTCAGCTTAGACACACAGATAGGTATTGGAATTGAAATTAAGGCTTTTCAGGTCTACCTACCTACCTACCTACTAATTCAAGAACGAAGAATGACGCGAAATTTAAAATGAATTTTGATTTTAATCTTAAAAACCACCATAAAAACCTGATACTGTCTTCGATGTTTGGATTTTCTGGTTATTTTTTTAAATTAAATAACGATTTACCTGCTTTATGTACTAAGAATAAGTGAAGTTAATAAAACTACTCAACATTATTTTTTTGAAGTAGGTACATATGTAATGTTATTCGGTTCCTACCATTTAAAATTTTTTACAAAAAGGAATCAGTCAGTTTTTACAGAACAAATACAAAAATATTAAAGTTTCCTTCGAAATTAAATTGGAATGAGTGACCAAATATTTTGAACAATATTGTTTACATTAGTAAAAATTAGACTCTCAAATTAGGCTACACAACTTTTACACAAAATCTGCAGTTTTACATCGAATCTTACCTGCCATTCCGGCGCTGCTCATTCTTCCCCGTGTAAAATCAATTTTGAATAGAATCAGTCACTATATAAACAAAAAATACAGGTTTGATCCTGTATTTTATTTAGAGTTATTTGAATTCTGTCACAAAATATTTCGAAATGGATGGGACCACAAATGCCAACACAGCAGCAATCTTTTTTTAATTTAGGATTGGAATGCCACAATCAGCTAAAACCTCATTTAGCCCTCATTGTATACCTACCTATTTACAAACTAATGTTTCATAGCTTCGAAAAGTAGCCATCGAGATATTTTTAGGGTCCCGTAGCCAAACAGTGCCAACGCGACAGGACCCTATAACTAGCCTCCGCTGTCTGTCTGTCCGTCGCGTTCGTCCGTCCGTCCGTGATCCGTCTGTCAGCGAGCTGTAAAATTCTGCTGTATGTATCTCATGGACCGTAACTAAATAACACGGCAAAATTAAATTTCATTTCGTCCATGGATAGACAGTTGAAATTTTACAGAATGTGTATTTCTAATGCCACTATATCACCGATAGATATTTACCCCCTTATTCTTAATGGTCCACCAACTTAAAGCAATTGCTAAGCAGCGTTATTTCTCACTCTGACTTATGTCCATAGAAGAAGACAAAGTGAGAGATAGCAATGCAGTAAACAGACTTTTAAGAAATAGGTTTAAAATTTTCACATACCTACCTACCTAGTGAGAAATAACTTTAGCTTCAACAAAAGATAAAAATTTAATAAATACTTAGAGGCTTAAATTAAAGTGGCTCCTCACATAAAATAAGCTTTGGTTCACGTTTTTAACTCTATCCATTACTAATAACAATAAACGCGAAAGAACCTAATTCTATCTTTCTGTCTGTTACCTTTTCACGCCTCAACGCTAAACCGATTATGGCAGGGTTAGGTGTGCGTTACCCCAGCGGCAAGTAGACTCGGATCAAGATGAAAGTTAGAAAAAAAAGAAAAAAAATAGAGCACTACATCCTGTAAATGTGCCCCAAAAATAAAATTAGTGCCTATCAAGGTTTCGGAGTAATTCGCAAAACTAAGATGCCGCTGCCGTAACGTCTGAAAACGTTACTGCAGCGGCATGATTTTTACGCAACGGTCAATTATAAGGCGTAGAAAGCTGAAATTCAGTGTGGGTTTATTTGTATGTGTTCTAATTATTGGCAAATCATGTAAAGTTGACATCTTGTTAGAACTCCCTTATTTGAGGCTCGAAATAAGTACACAACTTTCAGTTCTAAAATTGATTTTTTTCGTCGAAAATTAGTTGTAGGGTTCCATAATTTTGTCAGAAGATACATATTCCTAATAGGCATCAGCCAATGCAATCACAGAGCGCCTACCTTATGTAGTTCAAGAGCTAGAGGCTATTTTTGATTTTCAGAAAAAACTCGTCTAATTCATGCACCATGAATTTTTTTGAAAAAACGACTACGGCACAAATTTTCTTTAATCACACCGCATCTGCTCACAAATCAATCATCCTTGCTCATCCAGCCGTTCCGAACATATGGAAATCCGCCAAACGTTACTGCAGCGGCAAATGCAATTACTCAAAAACCACAGGGGGCACAAATGCCGCTACTCGACCTTGGAAGTGCACAACAATAAGCTACCTTTTAAGCTACTTTAAATTTGGCTAAGACGTAATAGACGTTACTGCAGCGGCATCTTAGTTTCGTGAATGACTCCGAAACCTTGATAGGCACTAATTTTATTTTTGGGGCACATTTACAGGACGTAGTGCTCTACTTTTTCTATAACTTTCATCTAGATCCAAGTCGACATGCCGCTGGGGTAACGCTTACGGCAAATGCAATTACTCAAAAGCCACAGGGGGCACAAATGCCGCTGCTCGGCCTTGGAAGTGCACAAATATAAGCTACCTTTTAAGCTATTTTAAATTTGGCTGAGACTAATAGGTAAAAATCATGCCGCTGCAGTAACGTTTTCAGACGTTACTGCAGCGGCATCTTAGTTTTGCGAATTACTCCGAAACCTTGATAGGCACTAATTTTATTTTTGGGGCACATTTACAGGACGTGGTGCTCTATTTTTTCTATAACTTTCATCTAGATTCGAGTCTACTTGCCGCTGGGGTAACGCACACAGGGTTAGGTAGGCGGTATCCCGGGGAAAGACAGAGGCTACTTTTTATCCCGTAAAAGCGCGTGCGAAGCCGAGAGCGTAAGCTAGTTTGATTTAAGTAGGTAGACTAGGTACACAGTGGTAAATATTGTACGAGCGATGGCATTTATTTATTATTTATTTATTTATAAAAAATACAGCAGTTAGCTTACAGTCTAACACTAAAACACTAACTACTAGACATAAAAAAGGACAGAATACAATTACAAACAATATACAAAATCGAATAATAATAATAAATAAAAAACAAGATTACAAATAGGGAGACATACCTACATACATAAACAGAAAATTTATTTAAAAGTAAGGTACGATCTTAAACTTAGGTATATGAGGCTTAAACTATCACTAAATATGTCTACATGTTGGAACTGTTGTAGAAAATCGTTGAGTAGTGCGAGTGCTCTGAGTGTAGGAGCGTTTCCGGCGTGTTGCGTACGCGCTGCTTGTAGAGCAAAGAGCCGATGGAACCTGCTGCGTCCCGTTCTAATGTAATTGTTTGGGACGTAAAGGGTAACTGCAGCCAATATCTCAGTACTATCCACTCTGTCACGAAGAACTAGACAGTAGTGCATGGCCAAATGCAGTTTGCGTCTCAACTCTAGTGTATCCAGACCAACCATACCGGCAACAAAATGAGAGGGAAAAAGCATGACGGCATGACGTAACCCTTCATTATGTGCAAGTCCGACACGCACTTGGCCGGTTTTATTTACAGGTACCTACTATTGAGGTGGGTACAGTACCTACAAAAATACCGTAATAAGTCTTAGAATATTTAGCAAATATTTTGCTAAATAATAATATGGTTTATGTAAGTGGGTAGGTACCTAGGTAGGTACATTCCCTGGATCAGCTATCCAACCTCCTTGAATTTAGCAGTAGGTAGGTTACACATTAAAACCGCCGCTAGGTACCTCTACCGCTTCTTGCCATACATTCAAATCGCTAATTTACATTCTTAGAACACCACAAAAGTACTATCTTCATATTTTAGTATTCATACCTATAAGTTCAAAGTAAAACACGCGTAAAACCCAGACTTTACTTAGATCTATGGTAAAACTCTTCAAAATTTCGACGAAGAAACGAGTAAGTTTAGTATAATAATAATTAATATACAGAATGTCCCACGGCGGCGGCCATGGGACATGGAGCGAGTACCAGATTTGGAAAGAAAGTTGTACTGAGAGAAAACATTATTTTTTCTAAGAAATAAGTAAAACTGCATTCACAGGATTTGATAAATAACTTGCATTAGGTACCTACCTATCCGATAATCGAACACACTAAAATCACAAAAAATAACACCTTGTATTTTTTTTGCACCAATCACCACACGTACCTAGAGTCAATCATAAGAATCAAAATTAAATCTGTAAAATAAACATTGCATAAAATTAAATAAGAGGAAGAAAATGTAATCGTGCAAAAACTGGGACGAGACGAAGCACTTTGACTGATGAAGACCATAAATATTAAATCTATCACTGATTTTGGCGGTCTTTTAGATACATTTTTTGACAATGACGAGACAGCAATCGCCTTGGTTTTGTCCGCCGTATGGACGTCGGCACGGATTGCGCGGTATGCGGTGCGCTTTGCCTTCAGGCGGCAGTCTAACTGATGATAATTATGATTATATGCTATCCTGATCCTCCTAGCCGAATTTTGGCTACGGTGCGGCGCCCCGTTAGTGTCAACGGAGGCTAGCCATGTGCGGATGTGCGTAGGACATTATTATAGTGCTCTCAATTCGCGCACTCTCTTAATCCGATGGGACGGCAGACCGACTCGATCGGGAAGAGGTCACGCACAGGATCAATGCCTGACCTCTAGCTGATATGAGAGCCATATAAAGTGCTTCGTATCCCCAGTTTTTTCCAGATTTCATGGTCTTCCTCTTATTTAATATGCCATGTTTGTTTTACAGATTTGATTCATATGATTGACTCTACAGAACGGTGACAAAAAAATACAGGTAGCTAATTTTTGGATATTAGTGGGTACGATTAGGTACCGAATAAGGCAAGTAGATTTTAAAAATATAAGTGCATGCAGACTGCATGCACTTATATTTTTAAAATCTATTTCTTTCTACATTCCTTATTTTTAAAAATAAAGGAATGTTTCCTTTCAGTAAAACTTCCTATCTTCAATATTTCTAGTATCTGCCCTCCATGTCCCATGGCCGTGGGACACCCAGTATACCTTAAAAAAAGAAGTCAAAATTAATCTATGATCAATTCAACTTCTTTCATAATGGCGCCGCTTTATGATACCTTAACCATAAGGTATTATAGACTATCGAAGAATAAAAACGAATGTCAACGCCGCCATTACCACACGCCATTACAACTGTCAATGTTAAATAAAATTTGACATAATGTTTCCACCTTGTTGTATTTGTCGTCAATTCTAGCTGTTTTTGAAAAATTTCAGGGTAAGGCTATTTTGTTACCAATTAGTTGTAAATATAAAGTTTTTTGTAATGGTAACAGTTATGGATGTCTGTATAAACAAATTATTATTCAAATACTTCAATAATTATATGTATGAAACATCATAGGTCCTACCTATTCTATCCGTAGTTTTCATTGTGTAGGTGCTATTTGGACACATATAGCTAACTCAATATTAACATCTGTACTGTACCTTAAGATTTTCTGTCATAATAATGCCTAGAGGTAGGAAAGTGTACTTTCTCATCATTATGAATGCACATGGTATAATAGGTACTACTTAAAAGTCAACATTATATTGTTGTAAGCACTGCCATCCTTTATTTTTCTCACCATCGTTTTGGTTGCCTGGAAGAAATCGCTTTAAGCGATAAGGCCGCCAGTTCCATTGCTGTTCCCTACATTATATTTAATAAGTACTATCTGTTTTATAAGGTGATGAATAAAGCATTGTCTATCTATCTATCTATCTATTATGTTGACTTCTGACAAATTATCTGCAAATAATTGTACTTTTGCTCGCAATTGAATAAAAATTTGCCAGAGCATGTTTCGTAGGTATTGCTTTTAAATGTGCGCAAAACTAGGTGGTAGTAGGTACTTACCTCTTGTTAAACGCAAAAAATATTACAAACCAGCAAATATTGCAATTTCCCGTCACTCACTTGACGTAGGGATTTGAAATCAACAACTGACAATTTTTTATTTGGACAATTTTTGCGTAATTTTATTACACAGGGGAGCTAGATAGTTTATCAATGAGGCATTTTAATGTCAAAAATTAGTATGAACAAACTAAAATGAGGGCGTTTTTACGTTTCATCGCCAAATAGCATAGACCGTGCAAAAAATCATAATCACGTGAACGGTCTATGCTCCTCTCCGTTAAAAATCCACGACATTAGTTTTAAGATTAATCCTTTGGTGGATGAACTAACGAATTATTTAATAAAGGTGTTTTCTTTTCTAGATAACGCAAACTTTGTTGCCACTTTGCAAAACGCAAAGTGGCAACAAAGCCAAATCATCCACATGATCCAACAGCGTTGCTAGAACAGTTATTTTTGTGAAACTTTTAGGTGATTTTCAGCTCAGCAAGGTTACTTCTAGGTTACACGACTCAAAAGTTGACTATTAGGTGATTTTACAGCATTTACAAAATTCACGCAACCGACCAGGTAACGAAATATTTTCTACGCAACTGCAAATAAAGCTAAGACGAAACGGACCTTTAGCGAAATATTTTCTATAGGTAATGTTTCTCTTTCGCACATAAATGAATACCTCCGCCCCGAGTACCAAGCTCCTTCGAGTGGCAGTGACTACACTAGCTAGATCATAAAAAAATTCAGTGCTACGCTCGCCATTGATTCTTTAGGGTGTAGTCTGTTGTCCTCATATTTTGTTATTAGTCGTTAAAAAAGCTTATAATTTTATTGTTCTTAGTTCATTATCCTAGATTCCATGTCTTGCTAAGCATGCCTTGCCAATTTCAAAAAAGGCTGCGACTCACTCCACTCACCAATATTGTAGGCATTAGTTTAACATTAACAATTTACTCTTTTTTGTATGCTTAATTTTTTGTTATTTACCGAACCTTATCGCAAAAGTGCTGCTGCTATGTCCGCTCATCCTCGTCTTAGCTTCTTTGTCTTTGTACTAACCCCACCCCTCCAAAGTTCAAAATTACCGTGGGTTGCTCCGCACAATAAAAAATATATAATAATATAATATAGAATGTGGTAGCATAGAATTTTCTATGCCAGTCTTTAAAATTTTCGTGGCTTGCTTTCGATTTTTTTATCATTGGAACACTAACTTATTTTCCTCGAAAATCTCAAAAATGTTCGAGGCCCCGCCGTTACTTACACTTGCAAATCTTGGAATAGGTCGCGATTGTCACGAACTTTCAGTATTTTTTGCTTCCGTCTTTGGGTTCTTGGTAGATGACCGCCCCGGGTAGGAACCCACGCTACGCCGCCACTTTATTCAATTTCAGATAAGAAAATTAAGTAAGGTTACCTCAGAAGGTTACATTTTACGTTAGAAGGTTTCTTTTGATCCTAGGTTGGTTACTTTTGACTCGACTCAGCTGGCAGCACTGGATCCAAAATCCAACCACAAACTAAGTTTTATGCCCTAGTATAGTACCTACTACTTTTGTTCGTTTTTTAGTCTTTTTATTCCAACCAAACCAAAATAAATCATAAAACCATCCAATCAAATCCTAAATAATTTTGTCACCAAAACTTTTCTCTCTCGTAGCTAAGAGTAAAGTGATATATGGATGGTTTATTTATTGGGTACATAAAGGTAAAACAAAAAGGACTGGTTAAAAATTTTCTAAATAGCACAAGGACCAATTCAATCTAGCAAAAGAAATAAGAGGAAAACAAAAGTAGGTACCTAATTTTTCAATAAATATAATAATGTAATCTATTAATTTTCAGAAGTTAATTGAACCATGGCACCAGGCAAAAAAGGAGCCATCCACGGCAAGAGATCCAATCACCATGTTAAGAAAGATTATGCTGAAACACTCAATGATTTGAGCTTGCAATCATCGGAGGACAGTGCTAGTGAAGGTAGTAGTTCTGAGGGTGAAGGTATCGAAGCCTCATTCCCTGTTAGCATGTGGGACTTAAACCATTGTGATCCCAAGAAATGTTCTGGACGCAAACTCTCAAGACATAACCTGGTAAAGAATCTGAAACTCGGTCAACGCTTTCAAGGATTAGTGCTATCACCTGTAGGCACTCAGTGTGTCAGCCCTAATGATAAAGAAATTATAGAGAAGTATGGACTCGCTGTAATAGACTGTTCCTGGGCTAAAATTGATGAGACACCATTTGGGAGAATGAAGTCTAACCACCCAAGGTTATTGCCCTTTTTGGTCGCTGCAAATCCTATAAATTATGGTAAACCTTATCAACTGAGCTGTGTTGAAGCTTTAGCAGCTGCTATGTTTATAACTGGCCATAAAAAGGAAGCACAGTTTTATCTGTCGAAGTTCTCATGGGGTCATTCATTTTTGGAGTTAAATTCTGATGTGTTGAACTTGTATGTGGCATGCACAGACAGCAAAAGTGTAATTGAGGCTCAGACTAAATTCTTGGAATCTGCACAAAATGAGAAAGATGAAAGACAAATGTGGCCACCAAGTGAATCAGAAAGTGAATCAGAAGAAAATTCATAGGCCTTTTTAGTTGATTCTTTAATTTTATTTATTTTATCATATTTAATAAATAATGTAAATAAAACCTACCTTTTGATTTTGTTACAAAACCTTTAAACTAGTGAATATCAGCTGACCCTCTAAAATGTCGTTCCTGTCATCATAGTACAAGCATAAGTTATGGCACTATGTGTAGTCTCATCAGTTTTTTTGTAAGAGGATCTACGGGTGTAGTTTGATAGGACCAAAGAGCTTTCTTAAAACAGAAAACCAAGGTTGCCAAGTTTCCGCAGGATTTATAATTCGCTTTCTAAATCCAAGGATATAAACCTCACAGATTCGCTACCTACCTAAATTTAAGAAGAAATTCAGAAGTCAATTCTACCTACCTCTTGAAATAGGTATCTTACCTACCTTAATTTGAACAAATTAAATTTATTTGTTCAAACTATGTTAGGAAGAAGGAGAAGAAGTATATTTACTATACTTAAAATTACAATTCATTATTAAAAACAAGTTCCGTCGAGTGCGAGTGGACTTCGGAGATGGGGGGGGGGGAATGGGTATTTTCTCAAGTTTTATCTAAATATTAAAAAAAGTATGAAACCTACAAAATTTCAAAAACCGTTTTGGAATGTACAACCGATACCTTTCACTTGATAGCCTACTCGGTGAGGTAGCACCCCCTTTTGAAAAGTATCCCCCCCCTTTTTTTGCCAATTTTTTTTGAATGGGTACCTAATTCTTCGAGTTTTTTCAAAATATTTCAGAAATTTCAAAAACTGTTTTGAGATGAATAAACCGATACCTACCTTTTATTTGATAACCCACTTGACATTGTAGGTCTCTTAAAATTTCGACATTACAATTTGTACCTACCTACTGAAAATATTCATTTTCATTTTTAATTATTTTTTTCTTTTAATATGTAGGTACAGGCGCACGAAATGTATTTTAAATTTCAAGTTATTTGCTGCTGTAGTTGCTGAGATATTAAAGATGGAAAAAAGGACAGAAAAAGCGAGACCATAAGGGTTTCGAAACCGATCTCACATCTTCGCAAAATTAAAACACGTCAAATTACCTAGTACCTATTTACTTATTCCTTTAATTTTTTGTAGGTATTATACTTTTCCTTTTATTTTTATAGATTACTTGGTCAACACTGTTTAAAAAAAAATTGTTTTTTGTTGTTATTCTGTTTTTGTGCACGCTGAGTCTTCCTTTAATAAAGAGACATGTACTAGATTTTGAACCATGTTACTTTTTTTTTTTTAATCTTTGTTGACAAAGAAAATTACAATTCAATAATAAAAACAAATTAGAACTAGTAGGTATTTACAATTGAAACAATTAAGCTAACTGCAGACTGTTGCAAACAATCTACAGGTAGCTCAACTGATCCATATCAATACCAGTCGGAAGCGTCCCCAAGACGCTGGCTGCATTGCCCCGCTCGCTGTATGGCAATGCTGATGCGCTGCGCCAGATATCCGCCAGCTCTCGGGTCACGCGTCGCGTCGACCAGACGCTCAGATAACTTTTTAAAAACCCGGAGAGCCTCGGTATCCCACGGACCTAGGGTCTCGACCCCAAAGGGAGCAAATATGTAGGCTCTGTCGAGACCTGCATATTTGCGTCTCTTGAGATCCTCGGCCAAATCTGCCGCCGCACCAGCCCTTACGGATGTCCTGGGAAGATGGGAAGGCGCAAGTGTGTCGACGCATGTAGCGTCCCACACAATGGGCCTCCCAACTCCCATGGGACTAGTGTCATGCCGTCAGGCCTGACACTATCAGGTCACCATGTTACTTGATAATATATTGCGTTGTGTGGTCATCTCATGTTGGATGTCCTATCTAATAAAATATAAAAATAATAAACAGTGCTCACATCTATGATGTTTTAGTAAAACTAAATCAAACTTTGAATGGATGGAACTACATAACTCCCACGCGCCGCACCGCCGCCGACTCTCCCATTAGTACGTCTACGTTGTGAGTGAGCCTATCAATAGATGGCGCTGTTTGAAGCTACGTGTTGCGGCGACCGACGACGACGAGACGTTACAAAAGCTGTGTAAGTTGGTTGCTTGTACGAATACGGGTGTTAAAATGTGTGCTGTTGCGTTGCGTGTGCGTGCGGGCTCAAGCAAGCAGCCAAGCCAAGCCAACCAACCAACCAACCAACCAAACCGCAAGCCAGTGTGCTTTTGCCCCTTGTACGTGTTGGGTCTGTTACGTTTGTTGTGCGAAGTGGAGTTTTAATACTCGCGGAATAACTTATTCTCGCTTACTTCTCTTGTGAAGTGTTAGAAATATTGGATACCTACTGATTTGTTGTGCAGTGTTTGTTTTAGTGTTGGTGTGCATTTGGAACTTTTAGTGGAGGAATAATTTGTACGAACTTTGAGGTAAGTTTGTCGTTGACTTCTTCGTTGTATCGTACGTGTAGGTAACCTGTCTCGCATGTCACTAACCTCTATCAGACGAACGATGTTTTATTGCAGGCTTACCTATCTACCTACCTAAGGTCTAGTTTATTTATACGAAGTCTTTTCTTTTCTTTCTATATTAATTAAAATTATTTGAAAGCAAATAGGACAAATACAACCTACTTACATAAACTCGGTTCTAGAGTCCAAGATTAAGATATGTCAGCAAAAGCATATAAGAATGACAACTTCACAAAAACTGTTATCACTATCAGAAAGTTCGATTTTTTTTTAAAAGCTCTAGTTCAAGTCTGGAGTATTGAAACAAATATACTAAATATTTGTTTCAATTGCTAATACTAGTTCTAGGTAATTTGTTTTTATTGTTGAATTGTAATTTTCTTTGTCAGACTTTTAATTTTTGCTTTGTATACATATCGCAATGTTTTTTTCGCTGGAGGTAGTAGGTACGTGTGCATAATGCGTTGTTGAAGTTTTTGTTATTAGTGGATAATTTGTCAGTTTTTATGAATTTTTCATCCTCATACCTATGATGATCTGGGATTCTAAAACTGAGAAGGTAGGTTGATTATTCTGCGCCTAGGCCTGCAGTCACCGAAAAATGCATACATTGACCTTACCTATTGGAGATGTAACGACACATTCGAGAACGCGAATTCAAGTATTCGAAGCTCACATTCGCGACAGCGAATGCGATGCGATTGACTTCTCGAACCGATTTGCCACCAATTTCTGGAGCTTTTTGTCGGCGGTCCCACTCGAAGATAACTACGCCAAGACGTTACCTATGCTTCTTCATTCTATCTTGCATGCAAATAAAAATATTTATTTGGTTAAAAAACCTTCAGCTACATTTTTTTTTTCATTGAGATCGGTGAAAATTAGTACCTACCTAGATAGGTATTTCTTTTACATTCTTGTTTTTTGAGACATGTTATTAATGAGGTTTATAGATAGGTAACTACCTAGGTTGAGGCAGTATGCTTACCTAAATCAAACTTTTATGACAATAGTTTGAATTTTAAAAACGAGAATTTTAAAAGGTAGGTCGAACTTACCCCTATTTCACGAGCCAGGCTCAAAACTCGTTACCTATAATGCCCGCCCACATTGCCCTTGAGTGCCAGCCTTCCGCGCGCCATGCGTTTTACTCGGTCGGCCACTAGAAAATGAGAAATACTGCAAAATTTCTCATTTTGACCTAATAATTTTAATTATTGATAAAGGCTATTTTCAAAATATCACTGGATTTTTTTATTATTTTTTAGGGGATTAGTTGAAAGGTGAAAATAAATAGAATTCGAACTGGCTGTTAAAATGCGTAATACCTATTTCTAATAAAACACAATCTCTGTTTAAATATTATTAAATTTTTTAAACTCTCATAAATCATGCAAAATCCAGCAGACATCAATGCAAAAATAATCCTAAAAAGTAAAACAAAAACGAAAAACAATTTTGTCATCGTTTTTTTGTTTAAAAACGCCTCCGCACAGGTAAATATATTCTGGATAAAGCTTGATTTTAATTTGAGCTCTATGGTGATGGTAATTTTATGACACTGTCACTTCAAACAACAGTTTAAATAAATTAATAAAATATATTGTGTTATTTCTGTAACAGTTTTACAATCTTTGTTTACAGTAGTGGATACCTTCATTTGAGTATAAATACTTGTGCTAGAATAAATAAATAAAATAAATAAATAAATAATGCTGGACAATCCACACAGCATCATCTAGCCCCAAAGTAAGCAGAGCTTGTGTTATGGGTACTAGATGACTGATAAACTTAATACAATATATAACATAGATAGATATTTTTTATTATATATAGAAAATACCCAGAACACCCGGAACAAATATTTGCAGATCGTACAAACATTTGTCCCAAGGCGGGAATCGAACCCGCAACCTTCTGCGTCGCAGGCGGACCTTCGTCCGCCGCGCCACATCGGTCGTCAAAAGAGAAGGTCTCGCTCTTTTTTAACAGACATTACTTATCTGATCTTTTGAGTGAACAGAAACATAAAAACAGTTTTGACGTGACAGGGACATAAAATTTACTAAATACTTCTAAAGACGATCCTCGTCTATTTGCCATATTGATGGGGCGGCAATTCTCGCCAATGTCAAGTTTATTAAGAGTCGAGGTCAGGGCAAAACACATCGAGATATCCGTTTTGCGACAGTTGGTGGTTTTAGAGTAGAGTAAATGTTGACTTTCATGCATCATCATTAGAGGCCTCTTTCATCAATAAAAGAAGATGTAAGTAGCATCCGTTTTTGAGGTAGCATAGTTACCTTAATATTCAACATTTCCCACACTCTAACAGTCGGTATTCAGAAAAATTCATCATACGAGTGGAGGAATCAACTGTCACTTCGAAGTCCGTCTTGGCCTACCTTGAATTAAAAGCTGATTCCTACACTCAACACTCCTCAAAACTGTGTTTTTTGGACCTGAATAAGTGATAAGACTTATTCAGTCCCCTAAAAACCCTAACACACGCTTTCAAAAATCTGTTCCTACGAGAGCAAGTTTCATTTTAAAAGCAGTGACAAAAGCAGATGACTTTTTCGATTTAATTGAAAATACTAAACCATGGGATGACAACCAATGCTACTCTAAAATGAACGTCTGGTTATGTGATGTATTGCATTGAATCACTTACTATTAATATTTTTGAGGTGAGCTGGATGTGTCTAAGAAATCAGACTGATTGACTGGTTTAAATAAACAATAGGAAATTATGTCATATGTGTGTAAAATGTTATCTTTCATGTTTTTACAAAAACTAAGTAATTCAGTGCAGTGAGTAAAGTTGCTGTATTATTTGCCTATTCATCACATTCGCATGCAATCTTGCGAACCCGAAAGCGAATGCGATTATTGAAAATCTTGCTAATATTCGCGAATACGAAAGCGAGTATTCGTTACATCATTATTAGGGATAGGTACGATATTAGGTAGGTAGGTACTGTAGGTATGTAGGTATGTATAGCTATGGTACTAAGGTAGGTAACTTTTGCTTTTGTATGGTTATGCCTACCATGTGACCCTAAGTTAGGTTGGTAAGTAGTAGGTACCTATCTACCCACTCACTACGTAAGTAATTCAAATGTAAAATCAGTCAGTACACCTACCTACCACTAATACTGCCTTCACTTATGTACCTACCTCTACCTATACATAGGTACGCAAACTACCGAAGTCCGTACCTTTTTTATATAAAACTAGCTGCAGCCCGCGGCTTCGCACACTTTTTCCGGAATAAAAGGTAGCCTATGTCCGGCCCCGGGATACCATCTACCTCGCTGCCAAATTTCATCGAGATCCGTTTAGCCGTTCTTGAGTTATAAATAGTGTAACTAACACGACTTTCTTTTATATGTATAGATGTAGATAGATAAAATACCTGTATAAAAATAAAATAAATATTAAAATGAAAGGGGGCTCCTATACTAAACTTCGCACTTGGTCGGTATTTTTATATGTACAGGCACACTATCACTTTTTATGAACGGGAAAAGTTGTTTTGCGATTTCCTACTTTTTTAGTACGTACCCCTGTTGGTCCGATAAAAGTTTTTGATTAGTATAAGAAACAGGATCGATTGGCATAAAAAAAACGTATAAGTATAAAATGCTTATTGTTTCCAAACTGTAATTTTTTTTGAAAATCTTGTAGTTCCCTACTACCTAATGATCCCTGAAGATTTCTCTAAAATGTTTCATGGTTTCGTTCTGTACAGAATCCTTAAAAATGGTGTAAAATTCACTTCCAAGATGGTTAATTTCTTCTGTCAACCAATTGTTCTTATGACGTACATAGCTTCGGTCCATAGACACCTGAGCGAAGCCCATGGACTTCCATGGACGAAATCATGAAGAAACTTAGATCATACTACCTCTTCTACCTCTTAGATGAAACGTTATTTGTGACCATCGAGAAAAAATCTAGTCTCAGACTCCCTGATCGAAGTTTGTATCCAAAGATCTAGTAGTCTATGAATACGACCTAACTATAAAAGGAGTTTGAAGATTTTGTATGGAACAAGAAGTTTTCATACCAACTAACTCTACGATAGGGCTCTTCCGTGTACCAAAGGGTTTTTTTTTAATTGTTTTTGTCAGTCAATAAATGTCAATTGCCAAGAGAATATAATGGTCAATTGCTTTTGCCGTATCTATCTTTAGTTTTCCCGTTATACAAAAGTACCTACTTTGTGTCTTTCGTACATACTTTCGTATATACTTATAATAATATAAATCTGTGGATGGTATATTACACAGAATAATAGGATGCTAACGCATGTATATATCTAAAAAGCCTTGAATGCATGAAATATGCCCAGATTTAAGTCTTTGGATAAAAACATTATGTACCTACTAGTTTGAATGAGAGTAAAATTTTATGTATTTGCCAATAATTTACAATGAGTATACTCTGCATGGTAAACCATGCAAGGAAGGCACCTTCCGTTACAGGAATTGAAAGGAAGAATTTCTTGAATGTGTCTAATGAAGATTTTTATATGCTGTCAGTTCTTGCTAAGAGTACCTACCTATTGACGTGTCTGACTGGACTGAAGACTTGGTGATCATGCTGTAAGAGACAGTATGACCATTGTGTGTCCTTGTAAGTGACCCTTTACTACTCGTTCTACTTTACGTTCTAGAATCCTAGATGTTTTTTGTAAACAAAGGAGGTTCAAAACCAAAGAAATTTTAGTTGAAAACATTTTAGGATTCTAGTATCATCGGAGCAAATCGCAGAAGTTCGCATAAATGTTGATTTTGGCAGCTTTCATTCAACATTTCATTCCTCTATCCGATTTCAAACTTGAATGTGCACTTTTTCGGCGCACTTGAGCAATTATGCGTTGTTAAAGTTTTTGGTGGTAACCTTGATTTTACCTTGTTGCGTTCTGGTATTGTTATCAGTTTTTGTTTAGTTTTCATACATTAATGTCTTTGTTTACATAACATCTTGGATTCTAAAAACGAGTATCTACTTAAGTATAGAAGTTTTTCAGACATCTGGCTTGTCACCCACAACATAAGCTCTGCTTATTTTAGATGTGATGCCCAGCATTACTTATTTTATTTATATTATGTAGGTAAGGTAGGTACTTTCCTATTCGTTTAACGAATTCGCTGCCAGACCTCTGCTGACACGAAAGGGCGCGCCCCGAGCAGGTAGAGCTAGTTCAAGACGTCAATGTGTTATCATTAGCATTGAAAATGTTAATAGAAAAAAAACTAACAGCATCTTTTGCTATGAGATTCGAAACTACCGTTTGAGCTTCGCGAATCCTGTATTGAGAAATTTTGGAGAACCACTGTAAAGTAGCCGCAGTGCAATCCATATTTTATTAATATACAGGGTGTTTTGTATTGCGATCGACATAATTTTTCGGAGCGATGCGTTTGGGGGGGAATGGGCTACATTTCCCCTGTAGAATAAATCCTTAGTGTCACGGTTGCTGAGATATAATTTTTTAATGATTTAATATTAATAAGGAGAGATTTTAGGTGATTAAAAAAAAGTATTCAGCAACCGGACACTTAGGACATTGATTCTACCAAAGAAAAGCAGCCCACGACCCCCCCAACTACTCAAAAAATTATGTCGGTCGCAATAACATACACGGTAAAAACGGAAAACGGTAAAAACTCGCGACTTGAGAATGTGTTGCGTGAGTATTCGGTGGTTAAGATACTTATCGGCTGGTTTTAGTGTCACGTTGATCATAGGCGCTGATAGGTCAATATGTATGGTTGCTATAGTTTCTGTCTACAGTATAGAATAACGCCGACCACTCCGCGCTGACGAGCTTGCTTCAGCGCTGAGCGGTGCGCGGCTGTCATCGGCCACGCGCCTCACTCAGACGTCAGAATTCCTACCCTTCATTGATCGTTTTAGTCTCGCGCTGAACGCACGCGCCGCCGGCGAGGTACCATCATGCGTCTGTACTATCGTCGATACTAAAACAACCCGTACTGACAACAGTCTGCACTGACCAGCTAAGCGCCGATGATCAGATTGATAATAAAACCACCCATAACGTTTGATAAAATCAGTGCAACCGTTCAAATGATATGATGGTTCAAAATAAGGCCTAATCCACTCTGATCCACTTTTAAGATCCAATAATGGATCAGTTTCCACTTTTTTTGTCCACTCTGATCCACTGATGGATCAGTTTCGACTTCAAGTTCCCCTCTGATCCACCGATGGATTAAAATCGAAGTCGGAAGTTTTCGATTTTATGTGAATGTGACATTAGCTTGTCGTTTGCTAAACGCACGCCGAGACTTTTGACACTTCGATATACCTAAATGGTAATATATGCAACCGTCCCTACCTCTTATTCTGGCATACTGAATAACTAGGTAGCTTTCATACAAACACATACCTACGTATGTGTTTGTATGTAATTTACCTGATGAATTTAATGATAATTCTTGGCAGCAATCGTAATGTAGGTTAGTCTAACCTTTAATCCTTTTTTCAGGTACATTGTCATGTGGATGTTGATGTTGTCTTGTTTTCTGTTTTTTTTAAATACTGTTTAAAGAAATATAATTTGTAGTTCTTTTAAATTTCTGATGAAGAGAAACTAAAACCGTTTCTTGAAAAACAATACAATGAAGATCAAAAACGAAATGGCGAGGGTCAGTCAATGCTGCGCATGCACTTCAGGTCTGTTCAAAAACGAATCACAGCGCGATCAGCGATCAGTCAGAAAAACCATGTTGCATGGTTCAAATGTGGACAAACGATTCTTGGAAAAGTTTATACCTTTAAGAGAACGAATAGTTCTTGATAAACTTGTGAAATCACGCGCATACAATGACTTCGTTCTTATGCTAGCAGAGGGCAATAAGAAAAACATTATCGTTGAAGACTCAAAATCCGGAGAGAATCTGCTACTCAGTAAAATAGAACTTGATGCCAGTAGTTGTCTCCGTCTTGATGCTTTGAAAATCAATGACAATATCAAACTGGGGTCGAGAAAGATATGCGAAACATATGAAGAGTGCTACAGTTACGGTTCCACGATCCCGCTTTATGATAACGATCGCAGGGAACATAGACATAGAGTTTGCAAGAGCTCTAGCAGTGTAGTTCCTGGAAATATAGTCAATACACGAAAAAAAAAACGCAAACCAAAACACGTCATATCAGATGTTTGTGCTTGCATCTCTGATTATAATTTTGGTTGGATAAAAAATAATTCAACAACTTGTATGAAAAAGTCGCACGGCAAAAAACTTAGGTCAGCAGCGTTTGATCATCCGTTTCAAACTTTTGATGAAAATCAAATAAGTTTCATTATACCAGATACAAAAGCTAGGCAAGCTGGCATGGGCGAAACTATTACTCCATTAATAAATTCAGCACACAAACTTCGTGCGGGCCCTTATAGGTCATCGGCTAATATTAGAGAGAAGCATGGCATAGTTATAACCAAATCTGTTGCCAATATAAACGTAGTCAACAGACCATCATTTAAATTAGTGGTTGTACCTAGGAAACCTATGGGAAACAAAACAACAAAACAAGTACAAAAAATAGATGTAGGTAGTAACATTAAAGCTGAATCTAAAGACAAAGAAGTTCAAATTTATGCAGCTATTGGTACCGAAAACGACGAAACGATAATAAATGTAAACCCTTTAGATGTATCATCTGAACAAACATTACAAGATGTCTCAAATCCGTGTGATGGATTTGCTTTAAGACGTTGTTTATGTACCCATCAAATAAATCTTCACGATAGTAATATAGATCTCGGAGCAGCTAGAAACACAGTTAAAAAGCAAAATAAATCGGCAACGCCAAGATTACCATCGAAATCTT
Source organism: Eupithecia inturbata (assembly GCA_963662085.1). NCBI lineage: Eukaryota > Metazoa > Arthropoda > Insecta > Lepidoptera > Geometridae > Eupithecia > Eupithecia inturbata. The sequence goes on from OY759182.1 coordinate 6,639,654, forward strand.
TTAGTGCACGGCTAAAACTGTGTAAAAATAACACATGTAGAAATATTGCGAAAGGGCGACGTAAAGTTACAAATAAACCCGTACAAACTAATCTAAATAAAAAAACTTGTAGAAATTCTAACTTGTTTAAAGCTACCGAGGAAACTTTAATGAATGAGAACAATATAACTACAGAAAAAAGTATTCATAACCTGACTGGGCTCTGTGTTAAAAAACCGTCGCAAATAAGTTCTTATGATAAATCCTCATATTCTTTGAACAAACATAATTTAACGAGGTGCAGTAGCATGATAAATCTAAATATATCTAATTCAAAAGAGACTGTTTTAGACAGTTTTTTATATAAAATAGCAGCAAACAAACGTAAACCCAAAGTCATTAATAAAGCTACAAAAATAAGTAGAAATAAAGAGGTAGAATGGTCATCTCATAAAATAAAAAAAGTCCTAGATAAATCTACTTTACTCCCATATGCGTGCGAACCTGAAGTTTGTGTTCCTAATGAATGTAATCCACACCATTGCTTAGATCTAATAAATAAAGGACACAATCAAAAAAATAAAGTCCGAGATATATCCACTTTAATCCCATATGAGTGCGAACCTGGAGTTTGTGTTCCTAATGAATGTAATCCACACGATTGCTTAGATCTTATAAATAAAAAACACAATCAAAAAAATAAAGTCCGAGATAAAACCACTTTACTCCCATATGAGTGCGAACCTCGTGTTTGTGTTCCCGATGAATGTAATCTACACAAAAACTACAAACGACTTAAAGAAGGAGAAAAAAATAAAAGTTGTGTAAAGACAGGTGTAATAAATGAATACGCGCAGACAAAAGTCAAGACGCTTAATAAATATACATTACATTCTCTTGACTCCGAACGTAAAACGCAAACATGTGGGAACGACAAATCTGAATGTTATGGAATGTCTCAAAATAAACCCAATAAAAAAGTTAAGGCCCGATTTAAAGCGTGCCCATTTAGACACGATAAAAATGAATATCATGGACCGTCTCAAGGTAAAAGCAATAACATAATCCGATATGAAACGTGCTTATGTGGACTCGGCGAATGTAAATGTCATAGAAAGTCTCCAAATATAACCAATAAAAAAAGTAAGAAGGGCGAACCGGGATTTGGGTTAGTTCCTGTTGAATATATTTCCCACGACCATCAACTTAAACTATTTCAGTTAGGAGACAAAAAAGAACGCCATTTAATGTGCCATAAAAAAATACAAGTCAAAAACAAATATACCTTATTTCCATATTATAAATGCGAACTGGGAGACTACGTTACCGGGTTAAAAGTATTTAATAAAAGAGAACAAAATGAACTCCGAATGACTCACCCTACGAATCTACAGACTCGTCAGTCTCAAACAAAATCGACTAAAACGAAACTGAAAACTGTAACAATGCAATGTAGTTTAAGACGCATATATAAAAATAAACTTACTCAGAAACCAAAACAAGCGGTACGGGTCAGCACATGTTGTCGCTTCGATATTGAATATCTTAATCAAAATGCACATTTTGCCCATAATCCAGTAATTTATCAATGTAGGAGACCTAAACAAGCTTGGTTACAAACAGTTAAAACCGTTCACGATGTTCAAGAGAAATCAAGAAAGTCTTTGGGAACCTACAGTAACATTGAGGAAAATATGTTAATTCAATCTTACAATACACATAATTGTTTTTGTTCTCTGCATAAAACGGGCATAACCAAAAAAGTTGCGTATCCGAGAAAAGGCATGACTTCAAATGGAATAAAAATAAAATCATTTCATCAACATACTGTTTTGGGACGCGATCCTCATACTATTCATTTTCTATCAGATATTTCAAGAAAGTTATCAACACCAAACCTACCCAAGATGTTTGAGGAAGTCGATGTTCAATCCAAACTAAAGAGAAAGCTCTTTAGCTCGAGTATCAGTTTAAATATAAAATATTCTGATTGTATCAAAATCCAAAGCCATCGTAAACATACTGTCATGCCATTTCTGGTACATGATTTTACAAAGCAAAACAGTAAAGACTTAACTCAGATGCAAAATTTTATATCTGAATGGCCTAATAATTTTCAAAGGCGTGCAAGTAGCTTTGCTCCAATAATCGATGCTACTTCTAACTACTACGATTTTAGTAATTCTTTTAAACAAAATGTATTTGAAAATGACCAACAAAATTGTGGTAAAAGATATTTCAAAACCAGCTTTTACGCATTTCGTATACAAGTGCAAAATGCCGAATGTAAATGCAAAACATGTAAGCTTAAACCATATAAATGCGAGCCTAATACTTGTTTTCCTACCAAAGAAAAATGCGAAAATATTGAATGTGGAAAATGTATCGAGAAACGTTTTATGAGAAATAAATGTTCCAGGAGGACATCTTCTTTAACGTCTAGTTCTGCAGACTATAGTAATCAATCTGATAAAACTGACACACACACTTCTGCACTACGGGATAGGAACGATGCAAGACGAAACTTGTCCAAAAAGGCTTCTGTAATGCCTAAAGTGAGACGACGACGCTTGCGGTTCAGAAATATTCCTCTGAAGAAGGCTAGGCACATACAACAAGACACCACAGATAAACAAGGAATTTGTATTGGTACCTCGTTTAGTTTTAATTTAGAGTTTGCTGAAAATACTCACGCTAAACAAGAAAAAGCACAAAAAAACCAGATTACAAAAAAAAAATATGAGAGTACTGGGCCGGCTTATAAAAAAAATGAAATAAAGAAACAACGTTACATTAGTGCATCCACGAATACACTTCCACAATACGCAAGTATTGGCACAGGTAGCGGTCATGACAAGCAACTTCGCCATACGGAATCTAATTATGATGTAAAAATGCAGCACGCAGGTATTAACACACTCTCAGACAAATGTTTCTGCACATTAAAACTGCTTAAAACTGCAAAGATATATGCGGATAAAGCTGTCGGATCAAAAAAGTTTGTACACAAACCTAGAGTTTTAAAAGATACTGGTCAAAATGCCAGGCTTGGTTATGAATCAAATTACAATAATATGAAAGACAAAAATAAAAGTCAAAATAAACTTTATCACTTGTCGGAGCTCGGACCTTATGAATGTGAACCTGGAATTTGTATCCCATTCCCAGGAGAATGTGATCCATACAAATGTTTGGAAATAATAAAAATGAGGAGTATGGGAACTAGATGCATTGGATCACACATGAAACCGAATCAGATGACGAGATCAATCATGACAAAAGAGATTAAAAAACAGCCGAAAGCAGTACTAGCAGAAGTAGTACCGATAAAAAGTAGACCAGCTACTTTTAAAGGAAGGACAACCGAATTACCGATTTCAACTAAGAATGATATCCAAAAAGAGCCATCGACAAGAATTGCCCGAATAGGTTCCAATTTTAGTTTTAGTTTAGAGTTTATTAAAAGTAATACCGGTTCCGACCAAGAACATATTAAACCTTCAATACCACCACCAATTAGAGCACGCGCTCGTAGGGAAATTAGATCTGTCGGACTGGATGGGGCCGGCGAGGGTAATGTTATGCTTTCAGTACCTTCAGAAACTAGATCTATGGAGGCTAATGGAGATTACAAAGACAGTGGTATACAACATTCAAGGCAAGTTTGTCATCAAGATTCTCAAGGTACAACAAAGCATTGCAATTCTTTGAGAAAATGTTGTGGTACTGCAAAATTTTATGCCACAGTAGCAGCACAAAATGGAAAACATAATTCGTTATATAAGAAAATTACAAAAAGAATGGGCGATATATTCTCACGAAAAAAAAAGTTTCCATGTAGACCATATTCAAATCAATGTATGCAAACAAAGGGCAAATATCGAAATAATGCTATTAAAATGAGAGAAATAGGTCATAATACAAAAACAACACGCACCTTACCGAATTGTAAATCTCTCATAATATGTAACCCAAATCCAGATGGTTTTTGTGATATTTGTGATCATACTATTTGTAAGAAGACAAAACAAATGACAAAAGCAATAGGCGTAGATCAAGGAGATGCATTTCGCAGTCAAGCATCAGAAGTAGACCGTAAGTTTGTGCACAGTCGGTGTTTTTGTACATCATCCCTCCAAAAGAAACTAATAAAAGGAAAACGACCTCATAATACATTGTCTTTCAATTCTTCAATCGGAAATATCAAACGACCTAATTTGCCAAAACATAAAAGTGAGAAAAAAGAACCAACAAAAATAAAAAATAAATCATCAGAAAATAAAAATGTTGTTACATTTCATTTAAAAGTTCCAAACCCAGAGAATATAATACTCTATCCCTCGTCATTTATGGGTTTGAAAACATATTGTCCATATCCTCATTGTAATCTTGATGATTGTTTTCAAAAAAATAACCTTAAACTCGCCAAGAGCATAACCAAAAAGCTTTCAGAAATTACTGCGCATAAACTTAAAATGAAATTCGAAGACAATAAATATTTACTAAATGCACGTAATTCATTTTTTAGATTAACATCTGGAAAAAAAGATCCGCACACAAGGTTAAAACATCATTGCAAAATTATTCTACCTTATAGACCAAGAAAATTTAAGACAAAATCAAAAAATAATTTAAGTATAGTAAATTTTGTAAATGCTGATGAATATTCAACCGGAAAAATTCCTTCTAATGTCAAACCCAAATTAAAACACGAAAAAAAAGTCGCAAAAAAAAAATCTAAAACAGCATTATCCCATAAAAAAATGGTTTTAGAATCCAGAGAAAAAGATGATAAACGCACATTAATTTCACAAATTCATCAAACTACAAAACAGTCAAAACCTGAATACGTTCACTTTGTGAATAAGAGATTAGTACGTATAAAGCCCGCACATGATGATAACAAATTGACTGTTGAAAATAACGAATGTAAACCATTTGGTAAAATTCATCTTACTTATCCTACATATGTTTATGAAGGAAGAAAAAAACATGCAATAACCACAAGCGTTGACCCTGAATATCCATTTCGCAGTCAATTATTGGAACGAGACCGTAACTTTGTTCTGAAGCGGTGTTATTGTACAATATCTCTCCAAAAGAAAGCATCGGAAGACAAAATATCTCATGATGAGTTTTCTTACAATCCTGAAGGTAAAGCCACAGGAAACATTAAACGAGTTACTATTTCTCCAAAAAATAAACATCAAGAATTCTTTTTAAATAATAACAATACTTTATTATTCAAAAATAATAATATTCTGACTTATAATTTCAAGGTACATAACACACAAAATAAAATATTCTATCCCTTGTCGAAATTTGAGGATTGGAAACCAAATGGCCCTATTTGTGATCCTGATGAGTCGTTGGAAAAAGTAAAGCTTAAACTTTTCAAGAAACATTCCGAAATAACTGCGTTAGCCTCTAAAGTAAGCGTAGAAAAATATTTGCATAAACCTAAAGATACACTTTTAGAGAACACACCTTTTGCTCAATATGCACAAAAATCCTATTCTAGATTAGCATCACGTCAAGACAAACTGTTGGGACTATACCATCCTCGTAAAATTATTCGACCACACAGACCAAGAAAATTTAAGAAAACATTTACTAATTTACGAGACAAATTCAGTGAAGTGTGTGTATCACATTCAGATAAATATTTTATTGCAAAACGCCCTCATGTCAAACCTAAACTTAGACACGCTGAAAAATTAGCGATAACAAAATCTAAAACGATATTTAAACTGCTATTAGGAAGTAAAGGTAAAAATGATTTATTCACACAGATTATCCAAATACAAAAAACATCAAAACAATATAGCAATCTTTATAAGCTATCAAAATACGTTAGTCCAAATAACCAAAAACATGATAGCGATAAAAGTAAAACGTTTCCTAAAGAAACACTTCTAAAGCGGCTTAGCGACTTTTATGCAAAAGCTAAAAAATCACTGTTAGTAAAAGCACATTCTCTTGCAAACGCGAATGACTCTGCAAATCTGAAAAACATTGACACGGTAATTCCCGTTGTCACAAAAAATAAAAAATGCGCCATCCGCTTATCACCAGATTGTAGTCAAGTTAACAAATGTTGTCAAAATAAAGCAAAAAGAAGTCTTAAGGGATTTTTTATTAGAAGTGCGAATGCAAAAAATCCAAAATTTTAAATTGCACCTAATTCGCAACGTTTAGGTAAGTACGTTGCGCTATTTGGCTTGGTCATAAACGTGAATGTAGGGTTCACCGTTTATTATTTCTGGTTTCTCGACCTTTTCGAGTATCTCGAGAAAGGGGTTAAGTCGCCGCGCACAATAAAAGTTATATATTTAGATAGAGGACACTAAAACAAATAAAAATCCCTTACAAAATAATATCCTAAAGCGTCAGGTTTCTGAGATATTCACAGATGAAAATAAACATCATGAAAATAATTATATTATTTCTTCATACGAGAATATCTCAGAAACCTGACGCTTTAGGACACTATGTTATATAACATTTTTACTTATTTCAGTGTTCTCTATCCAAATATATAGCCATAATTGTGCACCACGATTTTGAAAATAAAATTAAAATGGCGACCGGATGTTTGCCCTCTATGCAAAAATCACAATAAAAGTTATATATTTAGATAGAGGACACTAAAACAAATAAAACATGGATAAAATAATGTCTTAAAGTCCCTGGTTTCTGAGATATTCGCATTATGAAGAATATGGACACTTTAATTTATTTTTGTGTTATTATTTACTAGGTGCGCCCCGCGGCTTCGCCCGCATGGAGTTTGATTGCACCCCCTATGGGGAAATTTGTAAAAATAAAAATACGTGTATCATTATTTACTTTAGGTAGGTATAGTTTATTATGAATCACAAATTTTAATAACCCGATTTATCCCATTTTCAGGAAAATTTTGAAAAACCGAATTCTTTTGTATTCTTAGTATTCTCTGTAAGTTTCAAGCTAATTGGGCCACTGGTTAAAGAGTTACAAAAAACACCCAAAAAACTTAAACCCCCCTTTTCACCCCTTTAGGGATGGTATTTCAAAAAAATCCCTTCTTAGCGGGAAGTTGTGTCCCGCTAAGAAGGGACAGGTACTTACTTACCTGCTTTTCGAATTTCAGCTTTCTAGCTTCAGCGGTTTGGGCTGGAAGTTGTCCCCAGAAAATCGCATGTTCTTTTATAATTAAGATTGGTTGTCTGAAATAAACTCATTGAATTGAATCGAAGAAAAAATATAGTTATTTTCATCTGTGAATATCTCGGAAACCTGACGCTTTAGGACATTATTCTATACGTATATTTTTATTTGTTTTAGTGTCTTCTATCCAAATACATATCATTTATTGCGCGCGGCCATTTAGACAAAAAAAAAACAAAATGGTGAACGATGCTAGGGCCAAAATCTTCAAACCCCTTTGAAATTTTTAATAAAACACATTGATGTTTTGGAATTTTTTCTTTATTACAAATGCCTTTTCTCTGCGGGCTGCTTTTACCCATTCTCTCTTTCTAAACGGATCTTGGAAATCTGAAAGTGCGTGAATTATTACGAGAATTTCCAAAAATAAGTTAAGCAGAAACTCTGTACTGTACTCTGTATCTTCTGAATAAATAAATAAACCACATCTTAGAGGGAAAATTAAAAATTTTAGCATGATATAATAATAGAAACCAACCAGTTTCTAGTCAAGGCGAATATAAGATGTCATCACGTCACTTACAGAAAACAAATTTAACAACACCGAAAAAAGTTTCCGTTGAATTAAACATTTACATAGCTTAAGTTCGTCGATCAGGTAGGTATCTGACGCCTTTGCGGCGAATACCTTGTTTATTGATGCTTCTACCTGACTGCCCATCCTCTGCAGCTGCCGTAAGGGCAAGAGTCGCCGCACCGCGGGCTGCATTGTACGTTGAAGTTGAATTGAAGATGTACTTAAGAGGAAATTGGGCTACATATCGATTTAAGCCACATTATTTAGAATTGTTGCTTTATTTAATAAACTGTTTACTTTCTATACATTGTTATTTACTTACATCTTATCTATCTATCTATTCTATATATATATTTATATATATATAAAAGAAAGTCGTGTTAGTAACACTATTTATAACTCAAGAACGGCTGAACGGATCTCGGTGAAATTTGGCAGCGAGGTAGATGTTATCCCGGGGCCGGACATAGGCTACCTTTTATTCCGGAAAAAAGCGTGCGAAGCCGCGGGCTGCAGCTAGTAGGTAATAAAAATTCTAGGCAGTAGAGGTGAAGGTCTATAGGTTCCACAACCCCTTCGATCAGGGTGTATATTAGTATAACCATAGAGAGGGTGATTTCGTTCGTCCAAGCTCAACCCCAACAGAGTTCCAAACAAGATTTGTCAGCCGTGAGTTTTTGATAACGTCTAGATGTTGTTAGTTTTTTTTACTGCAAATCCGAGATCAGTAGTACTTATACAAGTATTGTCCTTTACCGAATCTGTCGAGTCACAAGTCGATACAACAGTTTTAGTCTGGCGGCTTCACGTCTCAGATAGATAGATGATAGATGAACACTTTATTGCACTTAAAAAATAACATAATAAAAACCTTATATCCACATTTAACACATAATCAGTTACTTGGTTTAATTAGATCTGTTAGTTCCATCACATTGATGGTCCTAGTAACTAGGATCATCAATGTGAAGGAACTAACAGAAAAGACAGAAAAACTGTTTTTCTACTTAAGGGATTGGCTGCGTAAAGACTGGGCGTGCAGCCATGCGAGGTAGTCTGAAAATAATTTAGGTCGCGTGGCGCTCGCCCAGTCTGGCCTGGCTGTAATTTAGTGGAAGCTAGTGTTAGATCCTAGATTATCTTCGCGGACGCATCAAACGACAAGTAGCTAAAAGGATATTCTCTTACCTGCAAATTTGACTTCAGCTTAAATTGAAAAGCAAACAAGGTGGGTACCTATGTTTTTCAATTTAATTTAAGCCCTTTGCCTACCATAAATAGTTGCCTATCCTTCAGAGCATAGCCTAACTAACCTACTGTGGGTGTATGCTATGCAGGGTTTAAATACGAATAGGACGCCTCCTTAACACGATTCACGATTATGTGGTGGTGGTAAATAGACGCCAAATTTTTTTTTTTAACTATTTCATTAAGAATGGTGTTGTGCTAGAATAAAGTGAGAAGGCATCCAATTAAAGCAAAGCTTGTGATTTAAATTCATTCAGAAGAACAAAACATAAAAAAGTGTCTGCTTTATCATGACCCTAGCAGACAAGTATCTTTTACTTTGACCACCTAATCTAATATAGTACATTGTTCACCGAGGTGAGAATGTGACTGATTCCTATCGAGTGTGTCATAAATATATATGTTAAAACACACGAAGTAGGAATCGCACTTTCTCCTGAGTGATACATAGTGCCCTATACCTACGAGGAAAATAAAACATTTTCCGAAAAAGAAGTTGCACTCTTCTCGTTTTTCCAATACACGAAATCTTCATAAGGCTTGTTGTATTAATTTCTGGATTTCTAGGGTAATAGGTTTTCAATCACTGCCTGAGCAGTGTCTTTTATTACTGGCGGTGTCATAAAATATTCACTATCACTCGATGACAATCTGTAGAATTAATAAAATTACCTAACTCAAACGTAAATTTCGAAGAAATTCCCGCGAATGCCTCAGGCAGGTTCTTTTTTTTAATCACTGTTCCGAGAACGGAAGAGGCCGATATCACTCGGGAGTAAAAATGTTTGTAGTTTAATCTATAATGAAAATAATCATAGATTAAGGCTGAAATTTCAGAAAATTAAAAAAAAATAAGTTAGAAATGGATTTCCGTACAATATTCTCTCCCGGCAAAAGAAATGATATTCCATAGTTTTTGTTTTTCGACCCGCATTCATGTACGCCTGCAATGACATTTTCTAGCTCAAGTTTGGAAAAGGAATAAGACACTTTCCGAGCAGGTGTACCTAGTATAAAATAATTTGTTATGTCATGTAGCAAATACATAGTTGGAAAGGGTAATAATAATAAATAACTGAAGAACTTTTTAAAAGAAAACTAAATTCAATATGACTTTTAGTATTTCGCATGCAGCCCATATGCTGAATCTACTCCCTTTGCCTATCATTAGAAACTTTTTTTTTTGTGTATAATTCTAGTGTTGGTTAAGAAGTTATAGGAAAACAAATGATTTTTTTTAAGGAATTTAGAAGTTCATCTTTAATTTCAACTTGTTTCATGGCTCGCTGTATCTGTTCTGCCACAACTCTGCCAGTGTCAATGTCAAAAGAGTCATAAACTTTAGTAGATACAAAACACAAAATGAAATGGTACGAATTTATAAGTTGTCACTTGGGAATACTTCGTTGTCACGATTTTCACACAGTTTTTTGACTTGGAATGCGTACCTACGTATTTTTTTTTTAAGTGAAAAATTTGATTTTTTTTAAGTTGAGTTATTAATTACATATGTATATGTATAACAATTGAAGTTTTACTTAATTATACCTCTAGAAAGTTTCATGTGTCTACCTATTGTAGTTCAAGATGACAAAATAAAAGCAAAAATAGCCAAAAAGATCACGCTTGTTGTATGGGAGCCTTTAATTTTGATATTTATTTTATATTTATTATTTTTTGTTATAGCAGCAAGAGAAATACACATTCTATGATAATTTAAACGATCTACCTTGTACGGTTCATGGGATAGAGCCCTGTGTGTGACAGACGGACGGACAGCGAAGGCTTAGTAATAGGGTTCCGTTTTCACCCTTCGGATACGGAACCCTAAAAAGGTATGGTGATTTAACGGCGCATTATAATGGATTATTTTCAAAAAATAGAAACAAAACATATTTCTGCAACCGTGACACTTAGGCGTTGACACGGTTATGATATCTATACAAACAGTAGGTAGGTATTCTATCATTGTACAAACGGTCGGAACGTGAGTCACACCTACCTACGCGCCTCGTGTTCGGTACCCTCTCGGTACCCAACCAGTCGCGAATGCGCCTAAAATAATTTAAATAATAATAGTATAATAATAATTAGTGTTTATTTAGTTGGTGTGTGGAATAAAGTACATACCTAATCATCTCTTTGTATTGTTTGAATACTAACTTGTAAAAAAGATCAGATTAAGATGAAATAATCATTGATAAAGGATGTTGGATTCGTTGATCACTTACCTAACGTTATTCTGCCACTATCCCTTACAAGTAATATATTTTGTGGATTAAGGCGTTCATTAGGTTTTCTCCACAATATCTTTCGACCGTTCGGTAACCGATCTAAAAGTTTTTTCACCGGTGTAAATAACCGTATTATTGTGCCAGTCAAAGTCTAGAAACTCTTCAGCAAAGCGCACTCTTGCCCTACGGGCTGTCAGTCAGTTCTATTTTTCAGTTATATTTTTCTGCTGCATGCAAGTGCCTTCTAACTGTTGATCTTCATATCGAATATTGTTGAGCAGTTGAACGAGTGGATGCAAATGGCGAACTAGTGTGAATGTCGACAATAGCATTGTGGCGGCTACACTGATTTGTATACACTCCTGTTGTTTTTCTGCCAATTCTTCGTACATTCACATCCTCTTCGGATAGAAATCTACGCACCCATAACCGCACGGTTTTAATCTGTAAGACAACAAATCAGTAAATATAGGTATTTAATTATATATTAGGAAGTTAAAGATAACAAGGTATTTAGGTCGTGTATACATATAGGTATTTGCTTCGTTATTACACATAACATAAGTAGATAACTTACCGTAATTCCAAGCTGACGGGCAATCTCCTTATTACTCATTTGCTGTTCGAAAAGAACCGCGATCTTGGTTCTCACAAAATTACTGATATGCACCATTTCCTTCCGTATTCTTCGATCCTTTTATAATTAGAACCACCAAGTCAAGACTCGAATCGAGTTGTTCAGCAAGATTGTATTGAGATGTACCCTTAAACACTTATTTTTTTTCTTATTTAGTGTAAAGAGATACCGTACACAAAATCCTCTACCGAATACTAATAACATAAAATTTCAAAGCTTTGATAACTATACTCTGTCACGGAGACAAGCTAATAGAGGTATAGCGCGCGCTCTCTTGCACAATTGTACGAAAGTGAAAAGGACGGGACTACTAGCGTGAGAGACTAAGATTGGTCAGTGGGAGTGACCATTATTTTAAAATGTAAAGCTATGTTTAGATTGCTCACTTCAAACTATTAATTACATTATTGACTAGCTTTTCGCCCAGGGTTTTGTGGATAAGTGGGTTATTGGTAATTGACCTACTTATTATGATACTGTGAACCTAAAAATATATATTTTGTTTAATTTGGGTAGTGTACAAAAAAATAAACATCAGAAATTTTGTTACAAATTTATTCACTTTCTGATTCACTTGAATCTGAATCATACTCCAGGCTTATAATAAAACGTTCTGCCATATTTTCTACGTTCCTATCCATAACATCCATACCAGGCTCTACTACATCTCGTCCGCACCGCACAAGAGACAGATTAGACTAACTTTTGGCCACACAGCGTGCCCAGCGTGTTCGTGCCCTATGTTCGTTATCTGCGACCAATAAAGTGCAGTCTATGATTTCCCTATTAGCTTGTTTCGGCGAACAGAGTTTAGCTCATTGGTTTAGTTGGTTGGTGCAGTCGGTACTCGTTATTTGAGCGATTGGATGCCTGGTTCGATTCCCATCTTGGTGATGTAATTTTTGCTTTATAAATTTGAGTAAAACATTTATAAATCGTGCAGTGATGCGCAATGTAAACTTTATCTATTTGTGGGGATACCAATTAATGCTTCTGTCTGGGTGTACCAACAAACATCCAAACTTTCATATTTATAATATTAGAGTGGATTAAAATTCAAGCTGTATTAAATTGTAGGTCTGTTATGGCAATGTTATCAAGTATTATAAAGCGGTCTCTCTACTATCGCTATTTTTTGTATTGATGTTGCAAAATTATATTTGCTTACAAAATTACATCGCCATAGATGAAAATTGTTGGTCAAACACTACGTATAAACGTTTATAAAGTTACGCAAAATAAGTCCTTATTGCTTACCTTCCCCTCCCTCACCGAAGCTTTAGGCTTACAAAATAAGCTCATAGGTAAATTTAAAATTTGACTTGCCTCAGTTGTGCAATTATCTTCCAACACACGTTACTGCATGCTTGTGCGTCTTAATTTGCGCCAGTACATCGTTTGTGTGTGGCCGGCATTAAGTATGACCAAAACTGTAGTAGTCCCAGTGGTTAAAAATAAAACTGGTAACCTTGATAGTGCAACCGACTACCGGCATATCTCCTGAGGTACTGCTACAGGGAAGGTGTTTGAACGGCTATTGCAGCCTTTACTGCTGAATAATGTAAGTAATAATGTAATGACGCACAGTTTGGCCTCCGTTCCGGTCTCTCAACAAATGCGGCAATTTTCAGCCTTAAATACAGTGTTAACTACTATGTTACCCGGACAATTTTAACCTACGCCTGTTTCTTGGACCTGAGTCGGGCCTTCGATGTAGTGAATTATAACAAAAGCTACTTGGCTCATGAGTCCCGCTGAAAATTATTACCCTTTTAAGATCGTACGCAATCCAAACCAATGTGGTAAGATGGGGCGACACGACCACCAGTGAATATAAACTGGAATGCGGAGTCCGCCAAGGTGGGTTAACTTCTCCAGACCTATTTAAGATTTACGAATTTCTAATGATTATTAATAATAATATTATTCACATCATTTATTCAAAATCACGTTAAAAAATATTTTTTTTTACTATAGAAAATAAAATGTAAAACTATTCTACAGCAAAAAAAATATCAAAACGGTGAATCACTGGCCGCGAAGCTAGCCTCAAGCGGCCAATGACTAGGGTTGCAGTGAGAGGAACTTCCAGACGCTGCGCGCCGAGTCCAGGACTACCGCCGCGCCGTTTGGATCTGACCCTTGATCCATCTTCCTAGCGAGAGTCTCTTGGGATGCTGATCGAGGCTCTTCGTTGTTACGCCGTTAACCGAAACGACTATCAGGACGACGCGACGGTCGCTGAATCAACATCCCACATGCTGACAATCTCGTTAGCCAAGTCAAGATATTTGCTAAGTTTATGTATCTTTCTCAGCCTTAACGAGGTGACATCAGCAAGCACCGTCCTCCGTTCTTACCGATCTATCAGTACAATATCAGGCTTATTCACAAGAATAGTCCTGTCTGTAATGATAGATCGGTCCCAATAGAGCCTGGCACGGCCGTTTTCGAGTACTGGCGCCGGTGTGTACTTAAATCACTAAGGCACCGAATCATAAGCCTTCTTATAGTCTATCCATGCAACCGAAAACTTCCCTCTACTACGTTTGACCGGTTGACTAATGGCCATGTTAATGAGGAGTAGCTCCTTTGTACCACGGGACCCAACTCTACATCCATTCTAAGTAAGTGCCAAAATATTGTTTGTATTAATATGCGTGTTAATTATAATGTGGTCAGAACGGACGTAAGCAGCTTGTAGATGGTGGGTAATCATGTTATGAATGAGTCTATAATTCTTTGGTTCCGCAGTACTACCAGACTTATGGAGCAGGAAAGTTACACCTGTCGTCATAAAATATGGGAAGGATCAGATCTCAATTGCTTCTTGGAATTGTGCGGCTAGAACTGAGTATGAGCGAAACCAATATTATTATTAAGTTGCCCTTTACTATGTCAGATGTCATTTGCCCAAAACGTAGACCGAGAATTGTCGGTCTACGTTTACGTCTACTCCCTGAGTTTTGGACCGTTGCTACGGTCCAAAAGTTCGATCAGGGAGTCTAATAGATACGCTATAATACCTATTTCGAATAACCTCATAAACGTTCATAAGTTGAGCTTGACCAATCTTTTTCATCGATGTCGATGTCATTTTGTAAGTAAATAAATAAAATTTTGCAAATTCAAATTCAAAGTGATTTATTTCCTTTCGACCTTAGGTACAGGACTCTTGGACACGTCACAAAATTCAAATTACATCAGTAAAACTAAGAAATAAAGTGATTACTTTGTTTTTTTAACTTCAATCTTTTTATGGTAAAGTAATGAAGAGAACAAGAAACCTGTACCTTGTTAGGTTGTTAGTTTTCGAATTGGAGCAAAACTTGTCCCAAGCTTTTTTATCCTCTGATATTTTGTAGTAAGCATTTTTACAAAGGATATGTTTGACAATTTGATTGAATTTATTTATTGATAATTTTTTCAACTCATTTGGTATTTTGTTGTAGAAGCCCTTTAAAAGATACACTTATCTTGTGTAGCCTAGTTGTGGGCACAGCGAGTTTATTCTTATTTCTTTATTATATTAGTATTTAAATTACGTTATGTCGCTATTTTAAGGGAGCCGATTGATATTCCTATGAGTGTACAACAAGCTCTCATAAATATATTGACATGGTACTGTCATTATGTTTATTTCTTTGAATTTTTCGTTTCTCTGAGACCCATTATTATACATAGATTGCACGAACAGCCCTCTTCTGCAGCACAAATACGGTGTTAATATCTGCAGCGTTCTCCCACAGCAGTATGTACAGTCTGCACTATGGAAATAGATGTGAATAATGCAATCTCAAAAGTAGTCCATTACTTTAGTGTGTAACCTTTTGTTTAACGAAACCAAAACGAAATGTATAAGATTTATTCTACCTAATGTAAAACCCGTTAAGGCTGATGTAAACGTCAAAGGAGAAACGTTAGAAATTGTTAACAGTACCGTATTCTTAGGAATAACCTTTGATAGTAAAGTTCATTGGGACTGCTTCATTTCTGTCGTTTCATTTGAAAAATTAATGAAGTACCTAGCAAACAATACGATCTCGTGATTACTATCCTTTACAAGATGATGCAGGTCGTTAACATACACTAAAAATAGTAAAGGACCGAGGATAGAACCAATGCACAAAATAGCAATAATAGAGAAGATACCTCCTTAAAATATTTATTATACTAGCTGAATTTAGCTCTAATCACGTGGTCGATTTAATAGCAAATTCTTAAGAAAAATTGAGCTTCTAACTAAAATCAAATCATAATGATGATTATCTGAAGTGTCACAAGACAATTGAAGATACAGTTACTTCAAAAACTATGTTTTTGGTATATTTTATCTACAATTAACTCATAGTCCCTTTAATGGGTAAACACAGTGTCATCTTTCGGATTTTTTTGGAACATTTAATTAAAAACACTATTGTGATGTTATCGATAAAATTCAAATACCTACAAGGTATACAACATCACTAGCATATTTACGTCAAGTATTGGTTACGTATAAACAATGTCAATCTAGTACATTTTGTATGGCATCACGTCTCCTTTAAAGTCTAGATTTTTTTCTCGATGGTCCAAAAGGACATATAAAAGAATTAAAGAATTGTCAGTTGCCAAATTTTTCCAGTTACTTTCTACAATATTTGACTGACAAAGAAGTCAAGTCAGTCAAAACCTTGTTATTTTTATTAGTAATCAAAATTAACTTATTTAACCAGATATTGGGTACTTAATGACAATTTGGCACATGATTTGGCTACATGATGATTCCGAAATAGTTATACTTCACAGTGAATATTACTATCGACTTAATAGTACTTAGCTTAGTTTAACCTCCTGAGCCCTTGCGGTAATTTTTTGGAACAAACTAAAACATGTCGCCGAGTCCGGCTTCTAGAAAACATGACCTTTTGTAGAGGACGGATGTTCCAAAAACTGACCATAATATTTGTTTGCTTGTCTCTCAAAATCTTTTCTTTTGGCACTGCTGCATTCTGTGTTATTTGAAACGTAATATACCTGTCCCTCTCTCGCGAATAAAATTTTTACTATAACCTATACGCACAGCACAGTGTTTCGCCGTTCATCCACCAAGATGGCAGACCGCACAAGCAGAGGTATGTAAATTCTTAATTTTTTCACAATTATCTGCTACTAATTAGTAAAATTTTGTTGGTTTGACTTCATGTTGAATGTCAAAATGGTTTTACGATTATTACTTTGACACAGTATTTGATTCTTGCACCAAAAATGGAATCATAAAATTTTGTTCCGAAAAAGTCCACTTCGTCTCCTATTGAAGTTTTAAGTCGTTCTATTTTGTTCTGAAAAAGGTACCTTCGTATTCAATTATAAATATAGATATAGATTTTTAGTTCCATAATAGGTAACTCCGTACTTAGTCGAAGCCAAATTTTCATGCTTACTTGTTAATCAATTCGACATAGTAAAATACCTAATAGCTTGCTTTACAAAATATGTATTCAATAAAATTATTGTTTTAGTTTTGAACAATGCCGAAATGAGTGCCTTACTGAACAACTCAGAATATGAAGATGATTCTGATACAGGAGAACCAACATACAATGAGCCAGAATATTTACCAGAGAGTTCTTCTGCTTCGGAAAATAGCCTCAGTGAAATTGATGAAGGTAATCATTTCGAACAACCGAATGGACGAGGCCGCACTCGTGCTAGAGCTACAAATACTCGTACCCGTCTTCGTGCTCGCACCCGTGGTGGTATACGTCGTATCGGTCGTTGTCGCACACGTGCACCCAATGGTGAAAGAAGATCTAGGTCTCCAAGTCCTCGTTCTTATTGGAGTAGAACCTCCTTTAGCAAACCTGCTCCTGTTCTTACAGAACCATCCTACCGCCCATCACATATCGGTGCAAGTGATGTTTACGAGTACTTCAAAGAGTACATAGACGAAGATATTTTCGAGATGATAGTTCAAAAATCAAACCAGAGCGCCGTAGAAAGAACTGGAAGAAGTTTGGGGTTAACCAAAGAAGAATGTAAAATTTTCTTTGGGATAACCATGCTCATGGCTTGCATAAATTACCCTCACATCAAAATGTACTGGAACCAACGTTGGGCAGTTCCTCTTATAACTGAAGCTATGTCCCGTAATCGATTCTGCTGTCTGAGGAATTCTATTAAATTAGTTTATGATGATGACATAACCCCTGAAATGAGAACCAATGACAAACTGTGGAAGATTCGCCCATTATTAGACAGGGTTATACAGGGATGTCGCAATCAAATACCAAGCCTCAAAATAAGTATCGATGAGATGATTATTCCCTTTACTGGAGCCTGTCATATAAAACAATATTGCCCTGGTAAACCCCATCCGACTGGTATTAAAGCTTTCGTTTTAGCGAATCCTAGTGGGCTTGTTTGTGATCTTGTAGTATACCAAGGCAAAAATACAATGACTGATAACACCGATTCACTGGGCGAAGGGATTGTTCTTAAACTAACAGAAACACTTGCTGCCGGTCATGTTATTTTCTTCGACCGCTATTTTACGACATTTAAGCTGGCAGAAAAACTAAATATCAGGGGTTTTAAGTGCGCTGGAACCATTATGCGAAACCGTATACCCGCTTACATAAAAGATCAATTAGAAAGTGATAAGATATTAGGAAGATCAGGAAGAGGAAGACACGATGTCCTCGTGAGTCCAGATGGCAAAATTGCTCTCACAAAATGGTTTGACAATAAACCTGTTATGTTTTTGTCCACCATTTATGCAGCTGACGAACCTGATTATTGTCGTAGGTATGACAGAAGTCTACGTCAATATATTCAGGTACCAAGACCAGAGGTAGTCAAAGAGTACAACGCAAGCATGGGTGGTGTTGATCTAACTGATAGACTGCTAGCTGTATGTCCAGCACGAGGGCGCACTAAGAAATGGACAGTCAGATTTGTTTCACATTGCTTCGATCTGTCAATCACAAATGCGTGGATCAAGTATAAAGAAGAACAAAAAGAAGACGGTATACGTTTACATAAAATTATGCAGCTTCGAGAATTTAAAAGAGTAATTGCAGAAAAATTAATAGAAGAAAATATGTACAACGAAAATGTAGATCCAAATTCAATTGACCAATTTGAAGCATCTGAAGAACAGCAAGCACGTCGAAGCAGAGGCAGACCAGCAATAGTAGCCCTGCCTTCCAAAGCAAAACGTCATCATGGTGCATACCATTTACCAGAATACTGTAAACCAAGTCGTTGCAGGAACAAAGACTGTAGTAAAAAAACAACAGTTCTGTGCATGAGCTGCAACATTCCGCTATGTTTTACCCAAAAGAGAAATTGTTTCAAGCTTTTCCACACATCTTGATCTCGTCAATGACAGCTATAGTTTACTAATTTTAGAAGTACTAATTGTGATTTTTATCTTAAACTTAATATTGTTATCTCTTAATTAATATTTCGTGTTTATTTTTGATTTAAATACCTTAAAAAAGACCATAATTGTGTATTCTGTTTTCCCATTAGTTTTGTAAAAATACTCAAAAGTAAGGACGCATGTCCCAAAAAACGAACAAATTATAGGTTATTCAAAATGAACTCTATGTATTCCTTACGAATACCCAAATCAACTTTGTTCGGGCGAAAATGCAGTAAATATAATCTGAGGCTTATTACAAGTACAATAAAGTTCAGGTCTCAGGGGTATCAATCAATTTGTTCCAAAAATTGGACATCCGTTCTCAAAGACGAAGTACTATTTTCAAATTCAGGGCTTAGGAGGTTAAATGTCGCCACGCCAAGAAATGTGTAAAACCTGTTCAAATGGACTGAAGATTTGTTGGCTTTGGCTTCTTGAGTATAAAAAGGCTCATCGGTCTTTTACAATATAAAAAAACCGTTATAGAGTTGTTTGTTCTAGTAAGTTGGTACACTCATGATTTTACCTAATACGCTCCTAACAAGTACATTTCTAGAATTTTCGACTCATGTCTTAGCAGCTGGTTCGCCCATTGTTCGTACAACGTTATCCTTCGAATCCGTGTCCTCTTCCTTTCATAGTACATTAACTTGTCATTTATCAGTCCTGAGTGTGTCGAAATCTGTACTTACTTTACATAACTTGTCCGTTCTATTAAGGGTTATATAATTAGGTAGGTACCTAATGTGAATATTTTTCAGGTGTATATGTGAGAGTTCTAATAAAGTTGGTGGTTTTATCTTTAACTATGTAAGGTACCAAAGGTCGACGGTAAAACAGTTTTGGAGAATTTTAAATTGAGATTTTAAAATTTTCGGTAAAAATCAGGTACTTACGAGAAAAACCCTTTGTTAAGAAACAAAGAAGAACACAATGAAAGTCAAACACGGCGTGGCGAGGTCCAGTCGAAGTTGCGTATGCACTTCTTGCCTAATCAGAAGCGAAACACAGCGATCTTCGGTCAGAAAACTTCATCAAACTAGTCCAAAAATTGATAAAAACTACTATGGAAAGTTTATTTCGCTGCGAGAAAGAATACTACTAGGTAATCTATTTGGAGCTGTTTACGATGATATTACCCAAATGCTTCCTCAAAGTAATGCAAGAGATGATATACTTGCTGAACGAAAATCATGTGAAAACTTGCCACTCGATGAAGAAAATATTAAAGATGCAAAGAGCAGTCTCATTGGTCATGCTTTGAAAATTATTGAAACTGATAAAGTGATGCAATCGGAAAAATTAAGAGAGTGTTGGAATTGCTGTACCTGCGGCTCCGTCCCCTTTCGTGAGCACGATCTTAAATCACACACACATGGAGTCTACACGAACTGTGAGGCTACTGGATGTAGAGTCGAAGCTGAGACACGACTGGGAAAGCAGCAAGATCAAGGACTATACTTAGACCTTTGTAATTCTAAATTTGGGGATTGGGAAGGAAAAGAAACAAGAATTGAGACGAAAAGAATGCTCGACAAAAATGATGTAACAAGATATGATCATCCGTTTAACATATTTGATGAAAATAAAATGACTATCTGTAAAAATAACAAAAAAGTAAGACATACTAGGCTGGCTGGTGAAATTAAAACTGAATCTTTAACCAATATATCTCCACCGATCATACATAAAATTGAGACTGGCTTTCAAATACCATTGGAAAACATTGAAAATGGAACGAGTGAAACTTTTAAGCAATTATTTACCAGACTTAAGCAGTCTCCTCCTGTTAACCATCGTCCACCATATAATTTTATGGTTTCCCCTAGACTATCCTTGTACAACATAAACAATTCCGAGCCAAAAATTAAAAAGAGAATCGACAAAGATGCAGTTGGTGACACCACTCATAAAACAGTTATTAAAAATGTCACGAATTCATATTATGATAGGTTTTCCTTGAAACGTTGTTTGTGCATACTTACATTAAAACCACAAAATAATAAAATAGATCTTTTAATTGTGGCAAAAGCTATGCGAAACTTAACGTCGAAGCCAAGCTTACAATCTAAATCAGTAAGTGGGACATCGAAAATTATAAAAAAAAATAATAAAAAGATTATAACTAAAGTAAGACAGAGATCCCTTAACAACTGTCTCACTGTCAAAGAAAAACCAATAAATAATTTAAACGTTAACAACAACCTCGTAGTCAGAACATGGGAAAAGGCAAATGCTACAGAGAAAGGCAAAAATAAGAGAAATGTTAATAACTTTGAAAACCTGCCACTAACTAGTGGACAGTTTATGAACTCTTTGACGAATCATTCTCTGCGAAGATGTTATTGCACGTTAAAGCTGGATAAGCCGCATACAAAAATTTGTTGCAAATCAAGAGAATCATCTATATCAAGGCAAAGTACAGCGCCAATAGCCAAATATCAAACGAGTGACATAAATACAGATTCAGCAATGGAGGAATGGAAAATAGACAAATTTGATATTTCACCAGGTCAGTGCAATTTATCGCACAACCTTATATCTCATAGGTCACTCGATTGCAAGCCTGAGATCGTCGGACTCGACATATTTAAACCAACATGTCAAAATACCATTTATAAAAAAACTTCTCAGTATGAATGCATGTATAGAAATGCTCATGATGAATATAATCCACAAGAGAACGTTGAAATAATAAATAAAATAGAACAAAATAAACGTCATATAAGTCACAACAGTAACATCTTTGAGCCTGACCATCCCGAAACGAAACCTACTGTCAGCACCATAAAAAATCCTATTAGACACATTATGACTGAAACTGTGCAATTTAAAACACAAGCCATCAAAGGGCTTAATGTAAAACAAATGCCTGTTGCGACAAAACGAAATCAAGCTGTTCAAATCAGCTCAAGTTGTAGCTTTGTAATGGAGTTTTGCAAAGAAACGCCCCCACAGATAGCATGTGATTCAAAAATGTATACATATACCCGACCATTTATAGGTACTAAAAATCAAGAAACTCAGAATGACAAGCACAACAAATCTTCAGAAACAGATAATGATTTTGTGAAAAATGTGTTTGTTCAATCTAATTTTCAGAACTATTTTTGTACACTCATTGACAAGGATACATTAGACAAAACATTAAAAAAAAAATGTTCTTCGTTTTGGAAAGAAAACAATCCCAGAAAAGATCAAAGTACAAATATAGAGTCGTTTTATCAAGATAATATCCTACATCGCAATACTTTAAACCATTTTGACCTAGTCAGTGATGTTTCAAGAAACAAATCGTTTTCTTTCACTACAATCAAACAAGAGATGGATACAAAGTTCAACAAAAAGCACTCAGATGTGTCCTCCGTGAAAAATCAACAGTTGTCAAGTGACACTAAGAACATGGTTTTTTCACGTCAACCTCTGAGCCGAAAACAAAAAAACCTGTATGTACCTAATGATAAGCCATATTTGATCCACGGTGTCTCAAATAAATACAGACATGACGATAGTATTGTCAATTTACTTCATGAAAGACCTATTACATGTAAAACTAGCTCAAGTAGCTTTTCCTCGATGTTTGGGGCTACTACTACAACCACTACCGATTCTAGCCATTCCTTTCCACGAGAAAAATATAAAAAGTACAAACAAAGTACCTCAAATGGAGTAAATAATGAATATTACAAAAGCAGTTTTTATGCACTTTATATTAATGTAAAAAATACTCGTACAAACGAAAAAAAATACAAACTGGAACCATACGAGTGCGAGCCAGGTTCTTGTGTTCCTGCCCCTGGAAAATGCAACCCTATTGAATGTGATAAGTTAATAAAGAAAAGATTAATGAGAAATACTTCAAAAACATCTACAGACGACGGAACACAATCTGTTTCAAGTGGTCCCGCCATTGAACGCAGTAATAATGATGCTACAAATGCAAAACAACACCCGAAGAATTCTCCACGGCATGGTTTACAGTTAAGAACTTTTCCTCCTAAATCGAGGAGGGGAGCCAAACAAGCAGTTCGCATTACTTCATCGTTTAGTTTTAACATTGAATTTTCAAAAAATACACCTGCTCATGTTATAAATGCAAGAAGAGAAAATCATGCAGGAAGAGAAAAGCATGCAGGGAGAGAAAATCATGCAGGGAGAGAAAATCATGCAGGAAGAGAAAAGCATTCAGGAAAGAATCGTTCAAAGTTTGCATTCGCTAAAAAATCTACCGCAGGAATAAGACATCCTTCAGACAGAAAACATATGAGGACTGGGCCAACTGGAGAAATAAAATATAGTAATGCATGCATGAAAACGTGTCCAAAATGCTTAAACATAGGGACATACTGCCCTTGCCCAAATATTCAACACACAGAATCTCAATCTGAGCCAGAGATGCAGCACGTAGGTATCAACACTAATTCTAAAAGATGCTTCTGCACATTAAAACTCCATAAATCGGGAAGGATATATAGAGATAGAGCTGTCAAAGCCAAAAAATTTAACATCAAACCTAAAGTTTATAAAGAGAGAGGTCAGAAAGCCAGGGCTGGATATGAACCAGATTATGATACTATAACAGTTACTGATAAAGAACAAAATAAACGACAACCCATGCCGGACCACGAACTTTTCCAATGTGAACCTGAATATTGTATCCCGGGTGAATGTGACCCATATGAATGCTGGGAAAGAATTAAAAAGAGACGCTTGGGAATTAAAGACGATAGACAACCCATGTTATCGACGAATAAAGAAAAATCAACTAAACCTCAAACAAATGAAAATAGAAACGATGAATCATCAAAACAAGTTACTCGAATCGGTTCAAATTTTAGTTTTAATGTAGAGTTTTACAAAAATCGTACTGGTTTCGACAATACACATAAGGGTTCAGAAGCACCTCCAAGGAGAAAACACGCTCTTGAGAAAAATTATAATCGATTTAGCCGGGCCACTACTGTGACCCTTGATACCGAGGAGGATGATATTGGAACTTCAGCAAGGACAACCGCGCAAACCGCGGGCAAGCCGCGGAATATGAAGAATGTATCTATCATGATGGTTAGCGATAACGTAGACAGTTCCATACAAAGTACGAAGGAACTTCGCCATCAAGATTCTCAAGTAAATACTCCAGCGCGTCAAGGAAAAGGTATAAAAACCGGTGAATTTCTGCAAAGATGTTTTTGTACTGCAAAATTATATGGGATCAAAGTACCAAAAGCATTGCTTCAAAATCAGCAGGAAAAAAAGAAGAGTAAATGTGTACTTTTATAATTTATATATCTGAACAAATTGACTGTGAAAAAATTTGTTGTGAAGTGTATCAATGTCTACATAATTATCACAATGTTTTTTTTTTATATTAATATGAATGTTAGTAAAGTGTCTGGTAAAAAAGTTATTAAAATGCATAATAAAAAAATCGTTTAACTATATATCTTTCCCAAAGCGGGTAGCAGACCGAAAGCTAAAAGACATCGAGCACATACCCAATAGAGAGGAAATGTCATTTATTTTGTATAGACAACAATTTTACCAAATCACTGCGGCGACCGCTGCGCTCCGATTGGCCGACTCAAGGTCAAGCATCACACTCGAGATGGGCAAGCAAATATTTTTATCGATAGTCAATGTTATATAATATAATATAATGATATATATATTATAAACTATGTATGAGCGTCGCGAAAATTATTTACGTCAACGATAAAGAATTTATGATTTTTAAAAAGCAAACAAATCAAATACGAGTATTACTACAAGTGTGCCATTGTTATATTAGATATAAATAACGAATTATAAAGGAACCTACCATTAATAAGAATCACGGAAGTACATAGGGCAGCTTTATTATATATATAATAATAATGATTTGGATATCACAGTTTCCTTATAAAATAAATGTACGAATTTCGTACGAGCGAAATGCTTAACATTATACCTAGTAAGTAATGTAGAATGTAGATCTAGGAATACTATGTTAACTAGTTTACATACACTAAGTTTTTGACGCCTTAATATAGATACTTGAAAGTGAATGAATATTGTAAAAAAGATGTATAAGTACATTTTTTACTATATCGATGAAATAATATGCAAAATCGCGGAGCTTTTATAAATTGATAAATTTTAATTACTTGTTGTTATATCGGGAGTATTGATACATTATTTTATTACTAGTATGATAGAATGAGATGAGGTTATAGGCATTGCAGCTAGGTGAAAGCGAAACGCATAGTTCAAATGACCAGTTTTACTTGAACCGTGCTAAAATGATTGTAAATTAAAAAAAATTGTATATTGTACAACTTTCCGATGAAATGTGATTCCATCTGTTTTGTAGTTCGATTTCTTGCTGTTTTTCCTACACCACCGTATAGCAAGAACAAGCCACCGTTTACAAGCCATCTTTAAAGTATTTGTATGTTATCTGAATATACTTCGTAATTAGACGGAAAAGTACAGAGGTCCGCTGTTGGCGCTGTACTGTCATAGCGCGAGCGAGAGTTGACATTTATTAGTGACAAAACACTGATTAGTTTTGGAATTCGAAAGACCATATTTCCTCTCTATTGGGTATGTGCTCGATGCTAAAAGATTAAGAGCCTGCGACCACCAGAGCAAATATCGTCATTTTATAAAATCTGAGAGTTTGTCTGCGTATGCCCCCCCCACACAGGAACTATCACCGTTTATGAAGTTTGGGGTCATAGTGGCTTTGGTAGATATTGGCTTGCAAAGTTGCTGAATTTGCACCAAAAATTCTTTAGGCACAGCGGAATTTCGCGAAGCAATTTTTTTTCTCACGGATTCTAATCCGCGTACTGAGTCTTAACTTACAGGCACGGCTATAATAAATCCTAGCGATTTTTGTACTGAGAATACGGTCTCTACCCTGTTCTCAGGTGAGACGCACGTCGAATCAATGAACAGCAGTGTGTCTACCGTGAGTTGTCACAGTTAGATCGCCTGACGTTACTACTGTAGTTACGTAAATATTAGTACCGCGCATTTTAGTACCCAACTATCCGCTAGAGGCGCTGTTCAAGTTTTCATACATTTTTTTCTACAGTCGCTAGCGAGTATAGATTGTTAAAACTCATGGTAGACACACTGAACAAAAATATTGTGTTGCCATTTAATTTATGAATAAAAGACGGTGTTTTTATTTTTAGTTAGGAAAAGGAGTATTTTTAGGTAGGGGAAAAGGAGGCAGCTTAGGACATTAGAGATAAGTTTAGACCGACATTAGGGATTTTTGCAAAACGGAAGTGATGGTCCTGGTGATTGAGATTTTTGACAGGACATCTTCAGGAAAAACGTAGCTGTCAAAGTCTGTTTTGAAATTTCTACTGAAAATTTCAAAACAGACTTTGACAGCTACGTTCTCTATAAGAATAATTTAATTCAAAGTAACAGGTCCCAATCTGTTTCTTAATTTAATTTTTAAATCTGATATAAATATATTATGTGATCTTAACGTCGACAAAGTAGTTAAAAATCCCTGATATCAAGCGTCAATTTCGCTGAAACGGCAACACTGCCGCCCGTGCCACGATAATTTTTTTCCGCAGTGCTGCGATCAGAATCATACAACTCCATAGTGTACAAAACTTTCGCGCGAATTTAAATCGCCCCTCGGCGGCGCAGTGGTATCTGGCATAACACAGATTTGGTTGAGGAACTATTTACGCGTTGTTTCTAGGGTTCCGTACCCGAAGGGTGAAAACGGAACCCGCTAACCCCCACTAACCCTCACCACTAAGCCTCAGCCGTCCGTCCGTCTGACCGTCTGTCACGTGGCTATATCTCTTGAATCGTAAGAGGTAGACTGTTGAAATTTTCAGATAATGTGTATTTCTCTTGCCGCTATAACAACAAGTAATAAAAATAAAATAAAAATAAAAATCCCATACAACAAACGTGTTTTTTTGGCTATTTTTGCTCATAAATTGTCAAGGTCTCTTGAAGTACAATAGGTAGACACAATTACAACTTTCTACAATGAAGTAACACTTCAACTGTAATTATAAAAAATGCTAAAAATAAAATAAAGTTGAAAATTTAAATTAAAGGGGGTCTCCGAACAAGTGAAATTTTATGTTCTTTGAAAAAATTGCCTGATTTTTACGGTAGGTACGGAACCCTTCGTGTGCGAGTTGACTCGCACTTGGTGGTTTATGTTTTGTTGGTTTTTATTTGTTACATGGGGAATAAACAAGAGGTGTTTTCTAGAACGCCAGTCACTTTGCATAGTGGCTTTGCCATGCCAGACCATTTGACATTCTACCGTAGGTAATAAATCTCAAATAAATTATGGTACCTACCTATAAAGCTCAATTTTTTGTATTTTCTTCGGGATAGTATTAGAAATCAAGCACTTTCATTGCCAGTCACATTGCATAGTGGCTTTCCCAAGCAGGCCAAAGCCACTATAAAAAACTTCTGGCAGTGGAAGTACTTGATTTCTAATAATACTGTACCGAACAAAATATAAAAATAGACCTTTATTCTAACGAATTTTTGGTGCAAATTCAGCAACTTTGCAAGGCGATATCTGCCAAAGCCACTATGACCCAAACCATGCGCAGACAAACTTTAATTCTTTATAAATGACGAAAGTCTGGCGGTCGCAGGCTCTAAGCCTATAAGCTAACTTCGTTTTGGCTTAGCTCGCATAGCTGATGCAGTTTTTAATATATACGTGCAGACAGACTGCAAACTAAGTTATGTAGGTGTTATGAAACAAGAGGAGTTATTATAATTGAGCTAGGCTTAAATAAAACTTCTTAAACTTTCTCGATCTGTTAACATATTAAAAATAAAAGAAAAATAAAACAAAAGGTACGCGAATACGCGATAAATAACCTAGGCTTAAATAAATACATATTATTATTTGAACCGCAAAATTATCTGAAAATTTTACCGATTACATGGATATCTTTTCTCATTTCCTTCCTACGCTGACTATGCGTAGCTGCTCAGACTTATGGCACGCGTGCCACGCCCATATCGGTCCTCTATCTTAGGGACTAATTATCTAGCTCTATGTAAATGACAAACGCGACTGTCGTACGCAACGACGACGATCGAGTCGGTAAAGCACTGTAGGTAACCGGCCCTCGGACGAAGGAAACCTAGACATCCCTGACCGAAGAACCGGCCTGAACTTTGGCGGAAAAGTGGCAAACCAAGGGCAAACCAGAAACATGTTTCCGTTAACAAAGAAGTCAAGACAGTTTATCAGTCACTCTAGAAAATTTAAAATCGTTGTTCATCCGTATAGATTTAATGATTTGGAAGTAGTAAGAAACCACAGGGAACGTAAAATTACCCGCTTGAGAAACTTAAAAGATTTATAAATGTCTTTCTTCCAAGAAGTTTATAAACGTGTTGACCGGTACAAATCGACTGAAGATGCGGCTGGTTTTGCCTTCTAGCATTTAGGGGCCAGTATGAATACTGATTGTCCGTGTAAGTTGATTAATTCTCTAACTATTAACACTGTATTCATCATCATTCTAGTCCGAGATCACCTACTGCTGGGTAGATACTGTAGGTCTTTAGTAACTGTAATACTTCTTTGCTCTAGGTGTCCTTGCGCTGGCACGCTCCTTTGGCCTTGTGCTTCTAGCATCCAAGCTAGTCCTTTGCCGTGCGACTTTGGCGATGTCGTCAGTCACCTCCTCTGGTCAAGTGCCTTCTTTTTAATAGGCTTTTATTTAATTTGTCCTATTAGTACCTATGTGTGGTTAATCTTGCAACTGAATTTAAGACCTCAACCTCAACCGATTCAGCTGAAATTTGGCATTCTTATGCAGTCGGTCTCCTTAACCACCCATCCGATATTATTATAATATCCATGACCTTCGTCATACAATAGCAAATTGCGATGGCCATTCAAAGGGCTTTCAAACGTCAATAATGGATGGGTGGTTATTTCGTAATCGCACAGCTGGTGCTGATGATGATGCTGATGATGGATAGAAAGTTGGCCATAGGAACTCTGAAACGAAACGACGTAACCCCGTCGAGTTTGTGTTCGTAGGATTTGTCTTCCTTGGTCCTATCGATGATGTTGAAAAAGCTGTGTTTTTTATATGATTATTGTTAGATCTAATAGCCATGTCACCAGCATCGAACGTTGCGAACGTGATCTAGAATTGAGCATGGCTTGCTTCACAGACTGTTGTACGAGCATAAGTTCATTAGCACTTAGGTATAACAGGGTATTGTACCATGATTTGAACCAAAATTCCATCTTTAGAGTATCAAATAAAGTGGGGTTTAAGTACTCAAACATTGTTGTTATTTTAATACCCTGTAGTAGTAGTGTCTATAATAAGAAAATATTTCATAATTTTAAATCTCTTTCAGGTGCAAAATTGTCATGTGGAAGTTAAAGCCAAATTTGTTTTGTTTTGTCTTTAGTAAGCCTCTTCAAATTTATTTGAAGATCAATTAAACCCATTTCTCAAGGAACAACACAATGAAGGTCAAACACGACGTGGCAAATACCAGTCGAAGCTGCTTGTGCTCTTCTTCAAAACGTTATCTTTATGATACGAGAATTGATAAAGAATATTATGGAAAATGTATTTCGCTGAGGGAAAAAATACTTCTTAGGAAGTTATTTGCAGCTGTATACGATGATATCACACAAACGCTTGCTGGTAGTAATGCTAAACTAAAATCAAATGAAAACTTGCGACTCACTGAAGAAACTATTAAAGTTGCTAAGAGTAGGCTCATTAGCCATGCGTTGAAAATTGTCAATATCGATAAACCAGCGAATTCGAAAATATTAAGCGACTGTTGCGGTTGCTGCAGCTACGGTTCCACAATTCCCCTTTGTGAGCACGATAGGAGATTACACAGACATGAAGTCTACACGAGCGGGGGTGTTTCTGAATGTAGTGTTGAAACTGCGAAAAGAGTAGGAAAACGGCAAGTGAAACGCATCAGGTCAGACCTTTTTACGTATAAGTTTAATGATTGGAAAGAAAAAGAATGGAGAACGGAGACGAAAAAAATACTCCATAGAAATTATGTGACAGTATTTGAAAAACCGACTTTCATTAAAAATTACATAAGAGAAAGGCAAACGAGGCTGGTCAATGAAATTACAAATGAAAATTTAACCACATTTAAAATATCTACACCGAACAGCCAAGCATATAAAATTAAGAATGGTAAAATACCATTTGAAAAATCTGGGTTGAATCAATCTATCTACATACCTAAACAGTCTCCTCCAATTACCCATCGACGACCATATAATTTTATGGCTAATCCTTTAATATCCTTGAACAAGATAAACAATTGTGAGCCAAATATCATACAAAGATTTGACAAAGATGCAACTGGTGACACCATATTATACGAAACAGTAACAAATATACAGCCGATCGTAAAAAGAAATCACGAGAATAATTACAACGATCTAATTAGGGGTGCCTTGAGACGTTGTTTCTGCACGCTTACATTAAAACCCCACAATAATCAATTAGATGCCATAATGGCTAGTAAAACAGTTGCAAAATCCTTGCGACATATTATACGGACCACGTTGAGCTCTCAATCTAAATCAGTAAGTGAGAGGTCGAAAAAAATAAAAAATATAAACAAAAAGAATATTGCCAAAGTACGACACAGATCCCGTAAAAACTTTAACATTGTTAAAGAAAAAACTAAAAATAATATACCAAAACTAGAGGTACAGCTCTGTTCTTATTTGAACTTGAATGTAAGAGGAAGTAACGACCATCCAGAAAACAATTTAAATGGTGGTAATAATCTACTAGCCAGAGAGTTAAAGAAAAACAAATTAAACAGAAATGTTTTTTGCGTTGAAAATACGCCGCAAATGTCTATGAACTCGGAAAGACAATCATTTAGATCAAAGGAAAGTACATCGCCAGTAGCTAAATTTCAATTTGATGCCATTAATGCAGATATGAAGAAATTATCAAGAGAGTGTAATCTATCATACAAATGTATTTCTCATTATTCACCCGATTGCATACCTGAGATTGACAATCTTTGTTCAACATGTCAAAATGTAATTGATAAAAAGCCTCACATACTATCTTATGAGTGCAAACCTTTTTACAAAGGATGTATTCCACACGAATGCTTTGTATCAACGAATAAAATCGAACCAAATGAACACCGAACCAGTAACGATCATCAATCAGAACCGAAATCTACTATCAGTATAACCCAAAAGCATATTAAACACATGGAAACAGCAAATGTGCAAACTAGTTTGAAAAGTCAAATCAACAAGATATTAATAGATTCTAAACTGAATCAAGCGGTACAAGTAAACTCATGTTTAAGCTTTGGCAAGGAATTTGATGAAAAAAAGTCACCGTTTTTACATGATGCGCATATTTGTCAATGTGACCGGCAATATAAAGAGGCTGGATTTGAAACAATTGAGACACACCTAGAAAATAAAGAACTACGTGGAAACCAAAGCAAAACATCAGAAACAGACAGTAGTTATGAGAAAAACGTTTGTATCGAGTCTGATGCTCAGAGTTCTTTTTGTACATCAAAACTGCATAAAATGGGCGGAATTATACTTGGAACTACAGTAAGAGAATTAAGGTATCCTAAAAAAGGACACGTTCCAAAAAAGATACAACTGAAGTCATTTTATCAAGATAATGATATTATGAGACAAGATTTTGGTTTCTTTACAGATATTTCATGCGAAAGATCGGTTCCATGCACTTCTAACAAAGAAAAGATGGCTACAGACATCATTATTCAGTCCAAACGTATTATACAACGAACCAAAAGCAAGCAGAATTTTTCTTCCCCGTTGATAAATAAATCTCGTCAAACTAAGATTAGGAGTTATCAAGCTGCTGGCTCAGAAATCATGAACATCGAGTCCCTCAGTTCTCAGAATCGAAAAACAAGACATACCTTTGTACCGAATGGTAAGCCATATCTTTCGAATAAATACAGACATGATAACTGTCCTATCGAGTTACTTCGTGAAAGAGCTGTTAATTGTAAAACTAGCTTCAGTAGCTTCTCTTCGACCATTACTACTACAACTACCAGTGATTCCAACCATTCTTTTCCATCACAGAAATATAAAAAATACAAACAAAATACATCACATAGAGTGAACAGTATATACAAAAGCAGTTTTTATGCTCTTAATATAAACGTAAAGAATACTCGTACAGACATAAGAAAAAACAAACTTGAACGAAATAGAAGATCAGCTGAAGCGACAACTCGCAGAGTTACAAGTGGCACTTACCGAAATGCACAAAAATCTGTTCTACCGCGATATTTAACAAATAGACTGACTTCTTCTACCGGCCAAAGAAGTCAGCTTGTTCGCATTAGTTCAAGTTTTAGGTTTGACGTTGAATTTTCTAAAAGTACTGTACCTGCCCGTGATTTTATTTCTGAAAGAAAACACGATAGAGGTGCTGTTCCTGTCTCTGATTTTATTTCTGAAAGAAAACAGGATAGAGGTGCTGTTCCTGTCCCTGATTTTCATTCTGGAAGAAAACAGGATAGGGATGCTGCATCCATGCAGACACACTCAAATAGAATCGTAAACCAACGTACCTCTACCGCTATACAACGTCACCAAGCGGTAACTCAGTCCTATGCTGACACGCAGCATGTAGGCATTAACACTCACCCTAAAAGATGTTTCTGCACTTTGAAGCTACATAAAATGGGTAGAGTATATAGAGAGAAAGGTGTCGCAGCAAATATTTACAAACCAAAACCTAATGTTCATAAAGAGACTGGCACTGTTACAACTAAAGAAAATAGTCACAATGCTGCGGAACCTAATGTTCTTAAAGAGACTGGCACTGCTACAACTAAAGAAAATAGTCACGATGCTACAAAACCTAATGTTCTTAAAGAGACTGGCACTGTTACAACTAAACAAAACAGTCACAACGCTGCGTTCGTCGAATTGGATCTTGAACCGTACGAATGTGAACCTGGAACTTGCATTCCGGGCGAATGCGATCCCCAAAAATGTTTGAAAATAATAAAAAAGAGAAAAAATAAAACTAGAGCCGTTGAAACTCACATGGCATCAGGTCAAAAAAAAGATATATCATCAACTACGGGACCAGGCCAAAAAAAAGAGATATCACCAACTATGGCATTAGGTCAAAAAAAAGATATCACCAACTATGGCACCAGGTCAAAACAAGCCTGCCGCATCACATCTAATTTTAGTTTTAGTATTGAGTTTGTAAAATACAAACCAAAGGAGGAAGCTATTTTACCTGCAGCAGAAGAAAAATCTAAAGGAATCTTTAAAGGATTATTTAATCAGATGACATTCCATAAAAAAGTGCAGTCCACTCTCCAAAAGATAGCGTGTCGTTGTAAAACGAAATATATAAATATACAAAATCTGAATTTAAATAAATCTGTCCAATCCAATGTAAAATATCAGCCAGATGATGTTAAGAAAGTAAAAGGCGTCGGTCAAAAAAGGAGAGGTATGGGAACAGATATAAAATCGAAGCACACAATAGAAAGAACCACGTTCACTACCCTTCCAAAAAAAGACAAGAATCGCAAAAAAATTAACAAAGTCATTAAATATCGTTTAGAGGATCTTGACCCGTATGAATGTGAACCTGGAACATGTATTCCGGGTGAATGTGATCCAATTGTATGCTTTGAAATAATTAAAAAGAGAGGTATGGGAACTAGTAAAGGAACAGATGTAAAACCGAAGCACTCGAACGAAGGAACCACGACTACACATAAAAAAAAAGGCATGGAACCCAAAGCAGTAAATACAAAAAGTGCCAGAGACAGTGGTATTCAAGGCACGAGAGCACTTCGTGATCATGATTCTCACGTTATTCCAGAGCATTACCAAAAACCTTCTAAAACGGGTGCTATTTTGAAAAGATGCTTTTGTACTGCAAAATTACATGGCATCGAACTTCCGCCGGAACTAGCTCCGCCATTCTTAAAATCGAAGAAAGTTAAACAAAAAGCAACCAAGAAAATTACAAAAAAACCACAGGTGCATTCACAAAATTCGCAAACAATCAAGCCCGCGCGTGAATTAAACATATTAAATCTTGAACCGTACGAATGTGAACCGGGTGTATGTGTGCCTGGTAAATGCGATCCCAATATTTGTTATGAGAGAATAAAAAGAAGAAAAAGCATTAAAAATATTTCAACTCAATCAAATCATGACAGCCGACAGTCGACTAAAGCGGGGAAACACAGAGCATATCATGACAGCAAGTCGGTTAAAGTGGGGAAACACAGAGCAGATCATGACAGCAGGTCGGTTAAAACGGGTAAACACAGAGCAGCGATGAGTGAAACAGAAAAACGTCAAGATGGAGATCAGACTTCTAAAAAGCTATCACCGAGCGTTGTTCGTGTCGGCTCTAGTTTTGAATTCAATGTTGAATTTAGCAAAAAAAAATCTGGAATGGATGGTGATGGACCTGATAATACCAAACCTAATAAGAAACAGAAAATGGTATCTGGCACCGAAGTACCTGCAAATCCAAAGACTAAAGCAAAAGTGAGTGGCCATCATCAACCTCCTGTGCAGAGCCGAGATACACAAGTGGTTCGGAAAACAGGAGACCAAGCATCTGGGATTGGCATTGTTTTGAGGCGATGTTTTTGTACATTATCACTCCAGGATAAGTAAAAAGCTAACAGGTAATGAAAAAGGATACTATTTAATAAAACTACCTTAAGCCCGCGGATTTTCTCACGTGGTATAGTCAGCAATGAAAGTATATTGACAAATGCAGTTTTCAAAGCTATATAAAAATTTAAAAAACCGGCCACGTGCGAGTCGACTCGCACACGGAGGGTTCCGTATCATCGTATATAACTATTATCGCAAAAGGAACCCTAAAAACGTTTTTTTTTTTTAAATATGATAAGTAAAACGACTTTTCGTTGCTGACTGACTGTACGTAGTACCTAACCTAGATAAGATAGAAGTGGGTATAATTAATGCTGGCGCGATTGTCTTATGTTTTTCATTCAATTATCCACGTTGATGTCACAAATCTAGTATAGGAAAAAAAAGGATCGCGCCAGCTTTTAAACGTAAGCATTTAAAAAAGTCTATAATTGCTGCACTGATAAAATTATGGTAAAACCATAATTTTCTAGCTAGCCAAATAATTAATTTTACCATCATCATAAATTAATTTACTTCTATAAAAATAACATGATTTTTTATCTACAAGCTTCGCCCGCGGCTTGGCACGCTTTTTATCAGAATTATTAATTAGCCCATGTCCTTTCCACATTGTATTAACATTTGTTCAGCCGTTTAAGCGTGTAAAGTTAAAAGACAGTATTACTTTAAATTTTTAAATATTAGTACATACTTACCGGAAAGGATACTGACTGATTTAGCATAACTAGTACTTTCGAAATGACGTCATAATTTTCATTTAATTACAGGTACAGAAAACACCACACAGATAACAAGGTAGTTTCAAATTGACGAATCTGGACCAATAAAGCAATGAGCTAAATACATAAGAAAAAAATACATAACTAGTACAAAAATGTCATGTGCAATGCGATGCGATGTATAAATAAAAATATATCTATGTAATGTATTGCATCAAGTGTATCTAGTACCCATAACACAAGCTCTGCTAAGCTTGGGGCTAGATGATGCTGTGTGAATGGTCCAGCATTATTATTTACTTATATATTATAATTATTTATTAATTTCGCTATGGAATTGTAGTACCATTGAGCTTAAGTTCTACTTGGTTACCTGAGTTTATATTTTCATTATATTATTAACAAAATATAGCGTTTTTAGATATTAACTTACAGCCTTTTTATTATGAAAGAAAAGAAAAAGAAAGAAAGAAAGAAAATATTTTATAACCTTTAATCTACTACACAGCACAGAAAGCAACCTTTCTTTTCATAATAATACTTTCTCTTATTATAAGTTTTGTCCATCCATGGAGCTATTAACATTTATAATGTACTAGCTCCTGCCCGCGGCTTCGCACGCGTATTTTCGGTATAATAAGCACCTACCTAGCCTATTATCTAAGAATACAAGAATACAAGAATTTATTAATAAAAATAATATTTTACACGTCCATTACTTACTTAAGTTAGGCTATGTTCTAAATGTACGCCAAATTTAATCGTGATCTGTTCAGTAGTTTTGGAGAGTTTAGATAACAAAACAAAATTCACATTCCACAAACTTTCGGTCTTATAATATTAGTAGGACTAACAATTTCGTTTATACCCAGCACAGACCTACCAGCACAGCAGTACAGCTGTGCTGGTAGGTCTGTGCTTGTGAACAGAACTACAGCAAAGTACTAAAGAACATTAAAAACCGTAAAAAAATATCGGATTCTAGATCCGAACATAGTCGTGATTTACTCGGCGTTAATTTTACCGAAAATTACTAGGTATTACTATCCTTACTAACCTTTCAGATCAATAGCTTATAAGTGCGGAGTGCATGGTGTGTACTACCGAAGGCGATGTATACGTACAAGGGTTCTCCCCTCTGACTCATAAAGAGGGTGGCTAGCTCCCTTTCACTTTTGAGGGTTTGGTCGATACTGCTCTCTTGTTTTCGCACTTTGAACGCACTGTTTAGTTTTCTGATGCCTAGCTTTTTCACCAGATAGGATAGATATGTATAAATAAATATTTGGTATTACAATAGCTACCTTAACAAACGCAATGGTTATAGGGTACCTGCTTTTGGGCCAATCGAGTGTATTTTTTTGAGTAGTGTTGTGAGTCAAGTAAAATGGACTTTCATCAGGAATGACAATACATTTTGCGTCGCCGCGCCGCCGCGCGATGTAGCAAAAACAGACTTGTTTGAAGCGACTCAAATTACACAAGTCACAAAAAAATAACACTCGTGCGTGTAGCCCCAGCCTAAGTAGTAAGATAACTCACACTTGAATTCAAGAACAATACTTTACATAAGTTAGCAAGCAATACTGTCTTAAGTAAGGTTTTCTCTCTGCGTTCGTTATGGCAGGCCATTTCATTCACAAACAACACTCAAGCGACACTACTATGCGAACGCACTGCGTCGATTACAGATCTGTGATTGGCCCTTTCTGTTGCTAAGTTCTCTTTAATGTTTGGCAGATTTGCGGATGACATTTAATATAACCCATAAAAACATGCACAAACATAATAAAACAATTTTGTTTCCATATAAACTGAATATACAAAATCTCAAAGCAAAGCAAAACTGACAGAACATAACCAAACATTTGTGACATACATTCAAAAGGTAACATAGCTACACTATGCGTTGGTTAAAATAGCTGTCTAGCTACTTTACGTAAGGGTCGTCCCAAATGAACGCATAGCATTACAAATCACTCAAGTACATATTGTTTATGAATCGTATTGACCCGCCCTATGCGTTCGTGTGCACTGTGAGGCCTCATAGCCTGTTCTTGACTACGGGTGTCAGTATACCTCGGAAGAAAAACAAAAAGAACTGTCTACCTCTATATGTAGTTAGTATCATAGAACACCCGAAAGTACTTAGGCTTTGTCTGTGTTCAATACAAGTAGGCAAAGGTATTGGTCACAGGGTGCCTACTGTTAACATGTATTGGTTATTAATAAGCGCAGGACCGGTCATAGTGGCGATCTTCGCGACTGGTATGTCTAGCTGTGGACACTGTCCAGCTGAGATGTTGATGATTGGTAAAGAAAAAAGAAGGTCAAGAGTTAAAAGAGGTAAAGAGTTACCTATCTATCTACCTTTTGGTATATAATTTCAAAAGTTGTAAAAGAAATTCGATATTCTATCTAGAGGTACAACCACTGACAACGACGTTGCCAATGTGAAGACGACCGACGGCTGGTTTTTTTTTCGTCAGTCTTTTGCGTCCCTGGGTGCTCTCTCTTTATCAGTCTCTAGTAACGCTAGGACTCAGCTAGCGGCTGCTAGCTGAATCCTAGCGTTAAAGATGTTATCATAGAGTTGTCTTAGAAATAGATAGATAGATAGAAAATGCTTT
Source organism: Eupithecia inturbata (assembly GCA_963662085.1). Classification (NCBI taxonomy): domain Eukaryota; kingdom Metazoa; phylum Arthropoda; class Insecta; order Lepidoptera; family Geometridae; genus Eupithecia; species Eupithecia inturbata. Next base: position 6,677,941 of record OY759182.1, read on the forward strand.
ATTGCACACTTTACGAAACAATTAAATAATAAAATAAACATTACAAAAAAAGTGACAGTTGGCGGTCTTATCGCTCAAAAGGAATCTCTACCGGACCGTGGATGGATAGGATCGTTGGATTTAAGTTGGAGATCTATGTACATTATTATGTACTTAGCTAATACAAATTACAAAATTCAAATCATTTATCAAATCGTACTTACAATCACCTTTTTTAAATTACATCTTCATAACCATTCCTTGAATGAGCACAATACAATATTTTACTGAATTCAGCGGATAAAAAACTTTTAAAACGTGGAGTTTAGAAACCATCAAATCAAGTCGTCCCCTTTGTATGTCAGCTCCCGCTTAAAGATCCCCTCACTGTAAAAGTTTTAATCTCAAAATAGCACCTAGTTACAATCGACTAAACAATTACTTAGTGAGAAGAGAAGCAAGACGCTTTCATTCATTCTTTATTGGCTACCAACATGCTGAAGAAGAAGCCGAGCTAGGTAGCTTTTGTCTGCTCTGATTTTTCTATCTTAGTAAGCATACGATTGTGTACTAATAATGACTTAATAGGGAATAAAATAAATAAATAACTTTAAAAAACGAATATCGTTTGACGCATTATGTATGAAAAAAACGCGGCCACATTTATACCAAATCTTATTACGAATTCACGTAATTAATACTAATAACGCAAATAGCCAAAACCTTAGTAGGTAGTTAATTAACCAAATATAGAAGTATTTTTCGTAGGAATTTTACTCACCCAAGATTTCCCGCCAAAACATGCTATTTCCAACATGGCCGCGTTCTGAACGCGTCTCTTTACGACTTCCGTGAAAATTATGGGCATGTTCGTACGTTAAACTTTTATACCGGATCGTGTTAGCTTCTACGTTGGAATAATATTATTATTGCTGCCTAAAAGCACAAGCTCGCTGTTTTTATTAGTTTGCTAACTTTGAGAAGTTGATTTGGAAAAGCGTATGGTTGTAGGAGCGTCGTTGTAGGACCTACCTACATTGCTGCACGGGGCGGACCAAGCTTGTGTGTGATATGACCAAAGCTGAGATTTAGGTATAAATATATTAGGTATATTACGAGTAGGTATAGGTATAGGCTTTTTTGATATTATCTGAGAGAGAGAGAGAGAGAATCTTTATTTGTAGCAACTACACACTACATATACTTAATACATTAATGAAACTTAAAGCTACAAAATGGCGTCCGGCTCAGCATATGTTGTAATAGCCGTAGTAGGCAACCACAACGCTGGTCTTCCGTCGGAACCATGTTGCGGACGTCACGTACGAGACGAGACACAACATTAAAAAACATGAAATACATTAACAAATATAATAGTCTTCTCCCAGATACTCATACCTAATACTCGAGCCTTTCGTAAGAAATGCGTATTAATTATAATTATGCTTGACAAAACAAACAAAATCAGCAAATTTTGCTGTTAAATATTCTCTCTACGAAACGTTGATGAATTGGCAGTAGAAGTAGAAACAGACCACACGACAAACAGCACAGTCTAGTGAAAAATAATTCCTCTGTAATGTAATTATACCTACTTAAGTATAAGTACCCTAGTATAAGTACAAAGTATAGGTACCCCTACGGTAGGCCTTACGGTACTGATCACCACACATAAGTCCACTGCTGAACATGCCTCCCCCAAACAAGGGGGTTTTCCCATGATCACCACGATTGTCAGGCGGATTGGTGATCGCAGTGGCTGCTTGCTTTAGAAGCTGCTGCTCGCCCTCTAGTGGGTTCCCTTAGTCGGTTCTTACGACATCCACGGGTTGAGCTGCCGGGCTCGAGTCTTACACCGCGCGCGCCCGCCGCCGCCACAGCAAGGAGATCAAAACAGAGAATCAGAAAAATTATCTTTGCATTTTGTCTGATTGCGTCTCAATGTTTATATAACTGCTTTTCCCCAACAAATCTTTGCAGTAAATATTATTACACTTACGAAATCTGAACACATTATTATTAGTATTATTGAAAAGCATGAAAAGAAGTTTGAACGATTGGTAGCTCGTAGTAAAAAAAGGCGGTAGCTCCAGTAACCCAGTCATCCCGTGGCCACGACAGTGTGTAAACCTGTTGAAACGTCGGGAAAATAGGTAAATAAACGCGATAAATACCCGTTAAATAATACTAATAATAAATCTATGCAAATTGTAGCAGCCGAAATAAGTACAGGTTTGAATAATTACCTCTCTAACAGAACTTCTTTCCATGAATAGCAGCTGAGGCCGCCTACTTTCTTCAAGATCACGTAGGTAAACTTGCGCTAAAGTTTGGTTAAAGTTGACAAAAGTCCTCGTAATGAAGTGAAAGCCGGCAGACTACCGAATTATCTTGATGACAATCTATTTAGACTTGTGGGTACTACTCGTAAGAAAAGGGGAACCGTAAATTGATTGTGCAGTACCACCTAAATTATGTTAATCGAAGTTGACTTTGGGTAAGTAGGTATTTTATTCTTAGTTGTGATATGTCTGTATCAGCTGGTACCTCAGAGTATAGTTACTAGTATTATAAAATCCGTGGTATAGTGAAGACACTATTCGTAAAAACTTATAGGTATTTGTTTACCGAAATTCATGCTATATCTCAAAATAACTGGGTACAATTAGGTTACAACTGCAGAACCTACCGATTTTAATGAATAACAAAATAACACATCAAAATATATCGGTTCATCTGCAAACTACGATGGGACAGACAGAAAAAAAAATTATGTGCTTGTTTTCCTTTAGACCCTTAGTCACTTCAGAAAATTAAAATTACTATTAATACAGATGGACACAGCAGAGTAGCTTAAACAAACAAGTTCAAATTTTAACAGCCCTCTTTTTGTTTGGGGTTTAAAATTGTTTTGATTTTACTGAAGTTTTCACATTTTTTTGTGTGTACGCTAAATAAATTCTTATTCTATTCTATTTAGCTGCACAGCGCATACGCACCCGTCCCTAAAACTTATCTACAGTTTTAAGAGTGGCACAAGAGCTTGGAGACTAGACCTATACCCAAGCAGTAGGTGAAGTCAAATTTAGACTGTTGTTAGAACTTCAGATTATTTATTAGTGTTTATGTGTAGTACCTAAATATACCCTAAGTTACTGCATTTCTACAGGCAGATGCTGGATGCAGCAAGCTGAAGACAGGGCGCTATGGCGCTCATTGGGGGAGGCCTATGTCCAGCTGTAGACTAAGATAGGTTGATGATGATGATGATGACTTCAATTCTTACCGATACCTACCTATTTTATTGTCTATGTTAGATTTTGCTTTGTGCTGTCTATGTTTGTGAACCAAATAAACCATCTATTTATCTAAATCGGTTGTGGCACTTGTGGCTGATGATTGCAACAACATTTTAGAAGGCAGATAAATGTTCCTGAACTATCATAGTCGAGCACGGACTCCCCTTCCCAAGGGGATTCCTTTGGACCTGATTTCATTTGTAAATGGATTTTAAAATGATTAAATCTGTTATCCAGGGACGGGCACTTTTATTTTTAACCGACTTCAAAAAGTAGGAGGTTCTCAGTTCGCCTGTACGTTTTTTTATTTTTTATTTATGTATGTTACTGAATATCTCCGCTTATGGTTAACCGATTTTACTGATTCTTTCACTACTGTGTAGATAATGATCGCGAAGTGGTCTCATAAAAGTATTATTCCCGAAAGATTTGAATTTATCCCGTTAAAATTCAAAAACAACATAATATTTTTGGAGAAACACGACTAGCTAACAGTTTTGGTGACATCTGCGCCAATTGTTAATAGATTTTGATGATTCTTTCGTTGTTGTAAAAAAAATTATTTTGTGGTGGTCTTCTATAAGTTTGATTCTAGAGGAATTGCTATGTGCGCCGTAAAACGTAGGTTTGTAAAAAATCTTCAGAATATGATAATTTAATTATCACTTAATGCATGTTTTTCATGGCAACGGACGTCAACACATTCATCCACGTGTCATCAAACTAAATTAAACTTGATTTAACTACATGTCGCCAGTGTAAACTCAATTTTTTGCACGTGAACATAGACCTTCAGTCAGGGAAAGTAAGGGAGGGGTGATTTCGTTCGTCCGAGACATAGATGAATATTATCTAGGTACCGGAGTTTGAAGTCTTTTTAACGCTTTTAAAAACACGCCAAATTATTAGTATGTTTAGTCGTGTTTAACTACGTTCACATCCAGAATATCTTAGAACCCTTTGCTTTTGGATACCTATTAAAATATCAGATGTGGTATTATCTCACTCATCTAGAAACGTAGGTTACATACTACAAAATAAAAGGCCAAGAGTCGCTTCACAAACATATTCTACATAACAATATTATTGAATTAATAATGCATTTATGCATCGTGGGCAATGAAAATGGTAATTTACCTATAGTTTAATTGATTCAAAAAAACATTTTCACTGCCCACGGCGGCGCACATGGACGTGTTCTCAGAGCTGTAGGTACCTGTAAAATTTTAGTTGCGGTTTTAATTGGTATTTTAAATCGGACTTATCTATATATATAAAAAATAATCCCTATTTCCCTTGACCACGGCATCACGCGTGAACGGCTGGATCGATTTCGCTAACTGTTTTTTTGTTGTTTTTGTTATTGTGAGGAGGAGGTTCTTATCAAAGAAAAAATTAAGAAAGTTGCGCGGAAAATTAGAAAATGTAAGAAAACTTCACGACCATAATACCAATTCGAATTCAATATTTATAGTTAAGACAGGACGTCTGTCAGGTCAATTAGTAGGTACCTAATATAAACCAAAATATTAGCCAACCTAGATATCTTAAAAGTTAAAATTAAGAATAATACTTTTTTATTTATCCTCTGCAATACGAAATCAAAGTTGAACCTTCTAATCTCATAAACCCTTACTAATCCTAGCTGGCTACGGATAATCCATACCTCACCTACTCTAGCAACATCCAAAATGGCCGACACGATAAAAGGATTAAATTTTATAAAATTTATAGCCGTGGAATGAAATCGGGGGATTCGCATTAGGAATGCCCAGGGATACAAAGGGTTAGGGATAATTCTATCAGAGATTCTCTTGCGTGTTTGTGTGCCTATAAATAAGTACTGTATGCCTGATGCCTACGTTATCTGCCCTTTGTCCTTTGCAAATGCTTTGGTAATGCTGTTAGTATAGAACATGGATATGTATTTCATATTAAGGCTGGTGTATGACCCAACGGCCTTGAGAACACAAAATAATTATCTGTAGCCATATAAATAATTTGTTTTATTCGTGAAATGTTTAATTTGTGTAAAATATTTTCGAACAAATATCCAAATTTCGAATTAAAAATAATATTCGTAATCTGGATATTTCTTATAAACGCTGCTGTTGATTTGAGTATTTTTCTTTCACTCAAATATTTGTCAAAGTATTTTACACAAATTGAACATTTCACGAATAAAACAGATTATTTATACGCCTACAGATACTTACTTTGTGTACACAAGGCATTTGTGCTACATACCAGCCGGATATGTATTTCTCTAATAACAAGTTTTTGTTTTTTTTTTTCAGGTAAACGTGGTCCTGCATGTTCTTTACATTAAAGACGGAACCTTCTACCTACATTACTTTGAAGGTAATCCTAGTTACTATTTGAATCTTTATTTTCATTTTAAATTTTAGTGATGTTTGTAAAATTTTGTTGTTTTCTCTAGGACTTTTACGTAAGAAAACGGGTTGGTATTCCGTTCCTCATCTACGGAAAGCTTTTAAGTTTCCTCCAGTAGCAAATTATGTAAGTTTTATTGACTAGTTAAACAAGTTTTCATCCATACTATTATTATAAATACGAAAGTAACTCTGTCTGTCTGTTACCTTTTCATGCCTATACTGTTCCTGAGATCACTACCAAGTTATGTGTGAAACATTGCATTTTCATTATTTTGAGGGTTTCGAGACCGAACCCTGGTCTCGCTTTTTCCGTCCTTTTTACCGTCTTTAATATCTCAGCAACTAATTTTAAATAATAATACATTTCGTGCGCCTGTGCAAATTAAAAGAAAAAAAAAATCAAATAAAAATAAAAAATTTCAGTACAAATTGTGATGTCGAAATTTTAAGAGACTTACAAAGTCAAGTGGGGTATCAAATGAAGAATGTTCGGAAAAGGGGAACATTTATCAAAAGGCTACTACATCGAGTGGGGGTATCAAATAAAAGGTACATCAAAACAGTTAATGAAATTCTTGTAGGTTACATACTATTCGAAATATTTTGCAAAAAGTTGAAAATTTTACCATGACCTACCCTCTATACTCCGAAGTTTGCAAATCGATCCATCTGAAATTTATCTTAAATTTTTAGATACGTATTCATTAAATAGCAGTCTCTAACAGGTACATATAGTACATATTAGTAAACTTAACAAACGTTCGAAACGCTCGGCGCGCAAGTCACACTCGCACTTGATACGGATCTTGTTTAAAAACAAGATCCGTATGTTTTTTTCTCAATCGTGTTTTCACATTCAAGGAACCAAAGAAAACATGGTAATTCTAGTTTATTACTACGGGGATCCGTGTGTACTGAGATCTGGGCCAAATTCGACAAAAAAACCTGTTAGGCTCGCCCCTTCAAAAATAAAACTATTTATTAAGGTACTCCTACTATGTAGGTAGGTAGGCAGGTAGGTACAAATAAAATATATTATGCATACAAGTAATACAATTTAGTAAGTATGTAAAATGTTGGACTGATAACCTGTTTTAGTTTAGTTTAGTTTTTTTTTCTTATTTTTTTAGTTCTTAGATACAAATAAAGTATATCTTTCTTTCTTTCTGTTAGGACCTACATAAGATATAAAACCAAAATGTGTCATTCTGTCACGATACCATTGTCAGTTTAGCATAATAATAATAATGCTGGACCATTCACACAGCATCATCTAGCCCAAAGCTAAGCAGAGCTTGTGTTATGGGTAAAAGATGACTGATATACTTTAATACAATACATTACATAGATAGATATTTTTTATTATACATAGAAAATACCCAGAACACACGAAACAAATATTTGCAGATCGTACAAACATTGGTCCGATGGCGGGAATCGAACCGGCAATCTCCTTCGTCGCAGGCGGACCTTCGCCCACCGCGCCACATCGGTCGTCACTAGGGCCCCTAACCTGCTGGATGCGGGAAGCAAAGGATGTCGCGATTTATAGGGAGGCTTATGTCCAGATGTGAACTTCCATCGGCCGAGATGATGATGATGAAGAAGTTAACTACCATTTTTATTCAATGACCGAATAAAGAAAGAAACTATCTCATTAATTCTTATGTGTAGGAATTCTGATAAGTTTCAATTTAATATTCTCCTACCCAAATTATCTTTTCTCAAACTCGTCTAGTCTTTCACAAACTTGAAAGGCTCACTCGACTGAAGACTTGACTCGACGAACATTTTATAAACGCCCAAATTTTAGACGAAAATTTTTGTAACCAGTGGAAAGGAAGTAATTATGATGGTTTAAAAATCTTATCTTGAGTACTTTGGAAGTCACTTTATTATCTGACAATCGAATTAATTTGAGAGTTGTTCCGTTGAACATTGGACTTATCGTGATTTTTCTAAATGACTGAAATTTGTAAGTAATTTGTTTTTTAACCGACTTTAAAAAGCAGGAGGTTCTCAGTTCGTCTGAATGTTTTTTTTCTTCTCTGTTTCATTTGGAAGCCTATTCTAGTTGTCATTATTCGCGAAACTCAACCTGTATTCTCGCTACTTATCAAAGGGCCGCTTTCGGACGAATTTTTTTACTACTTATGACTTAATACATAACCCATTTTCATGAACAAAATAGCATGAAAATACTCTTTCATCATTCAAAAATTAAAAGGCAGCTCAACTTCGTAAGAAATTTCAGTTTTCGTTCGATTATAATAGAGTACCGATCGAACGTTACGAAACGAAATTTCGTTATGAAGTAGGCTTCCTGTAAGTACACGAAAAACAAAAAAGGATCGCGCCAGCTTTCAGTAACATACCTATAGGTATGTATTATAAAATCTGTGCCTATAGCTTTAGTCTACAAAAAATATACTGGCCATAATGCCACCGACACACTTTATTCAGAATTTTAAGAACACCCGGTCCTTAATCAAACTCCCACTGTTATTACTAAGCTTCTACTTTATTTTTTATCCGAATAATTATCTTAAGGAATGCAGTGCCGGACGCCCCGTTTCAACATTCATCTCCAGAAGTATCTTAACAACTGCTGTTGCAAAACTTTACTATTCAACTTCAACTTCTTGTTTTATAGCGCCGCTTGCTTGTTGCTACGACTCTGCCAGTGTCCGTGTCAGAGTGTCATCCATCATAAACTTCGAAAACAGAACATGATCCGTTGTTCGAACTAAAATGTTATAATTTTGCCAAAACATACATGAAAATGATGGTCTGATTGACTTTTTGACAGACTTTTGAGTGGATCTACACATTGATTTTCTGTTAAATTAATCAAGTTTTAAATATAATGTCTAGTCGACTTTGAAATTTATACGGTTATTTACCTTAAATAACTAAAAGATAATAATTTAATTATTTCCCAAAACTATTAAAGCTAACAACAGTTCAGACAGCCGAGCAAACTAAGAAAAGTGCGAGATACACTTGTTAGATGCTTACCAAACTTTTATTGTGAAGGTACTTTTGATAAGCGCGCTGTATGAAACAATTAAAAGATTGTTAATATACTTTTGACGCTGGTTGCACAAACGTTAAATAATGGTGGCAAGGTAAAAAATGGATCGGTTTTATTAGTAGAATCAATTATGGACTTCAGTTGCATCGCATGAACCGGTTTCAGTAACCGCTTGCGCTACTGAGCCTCTGGTAGACTCTTTATCTCGAAACCCTTGCTTTTAAATTGACTTATAGTGCATGGATTGCTCAATTATACATAAGAACTTTTCTAGTAGGTTAGTTATAGTAGGTAAGTTATATTTCATTCCGTATTTATAAATATCACTTATGTTATTCACAGAATATTAATAGACAAATAACCGAGACGAAAGTTCCTAGGTAGCGTGCGTTGCGTATAAAACTGGTGTTGCGCAGTTTACATTACCTTCTGGTTTCCTTTTATGGGCAAATACCTATAGATAGATAGATAATACTTTATTGCTCACTTAGAAATAATTTACAAAATAATAATTATGGAATAAGTGACAATTGGCGGTCTTATCGCTCAAGAGCGATCTCTCCCAGACAACCTTGCCTACCTTACCCATAAGTAGGTACCTAAATTATTGATAATATGTATAAGGCATGCAGTTATTCTATCTTATACAGAAACGAAATATTGTCCAAAGTAAAGAATCGATGCTTTGCAGAGTCTATAAATAATCACGGCTGCTGAAAACTTTCCCGTTTCACCTTAAATTATTACTTTGCTTTTGGGGGCAGGAAAAAGGGGTTGTTCCCATTATCCCCTTTATTTCTAAAATAGTTTAATAAGGCAAATACTCACGGTCGCTCGGGTTAGCCGGGGCCCCGACGCTCCATCCCAAGAACGCACATAACAAGAGCACAGTAACACCTGCCATGGTTGGACACTACTTACATTACAGTAATTCAGTCAAATAGCTTTATATAGGGTGACCCTGGCCGCCCACGGGCATCATTAGCCTGGGCCGTTCTTGATGGCTCCAGGGTAATCAAATAATGTGCACAAATCGGCCGTTTTCAGAACAACACTAAATTCGACAAGCAATAAGTAGCGTCAGTCTGCTAATGCTGTTGTTTTGCCGTAATAAAACACACGAACTTCACTTACTAACTGAGAATAGAGTTAAATATTATAAAGAAGTTATGTATAGGTACTAATATTCATAATTGAAACTGTTGTGCTGCTGACTGTCTAGAGGCAAACAATCTAGACGTATCTCAGTAGAACCATATCAATATACCTACCTATCAGAAGCGTCCCCAAGACGCGCCGCCCCGGCTGCAGAATGGTCATTGTAGCAATACGACCGACTGAGGAGATATAAGTGATCGCCGCCGTGTGCGTTCTATAGTCTGATCCTTATCTTCTAAATCGCAGTGAGCTTGGGAATAAACCGTTATACACCGACCTTGAGACTGATCTGATCTGTCATTGAAATCAGCTGCATTGTTGTGGTGTCGACAATAATGGTGAGGTACCCAAGAGGATAAACAACGCTGGGTTTTGTGAAAAGATCAGATTGTTTTCAGTTCAGGTGTTACCTATGTGTAATCCCGAGATTTGTATAATAATTATAACTAGTGTTTTTATACGTATTCAGTATCCATTTATTGCAATCATCGTCTTAGTGAGTATATCAGTATAAGTTATGGTCACAATATGAAGGTACCCATTTAGGGTGTTGCAATGGAAGACTGACCAGGTATCAGCCTTTCTACATGAAATGAACATACTTAATATTTACAAAGAAAATTACAATCAAATAATAAAAACAAATTAGAACTATTATATACAATTGAAACAATAACTGCTGACTAACACGCTAACTGCAGAATGTTGCAAACAATCTACAGGTAGCTCAACTGATTCATATCAATACCAGTAGGAAGCGTCCCCAAGACGCTGTCTGCATTGCCGTGCTGTATGGCAATGCTGATGCGCTGCGCCAGATACCCAGCAGCTCTCGGGTCACGCGTCGCTTCGACCAGACGCTCAGATAACTTTTAAAAACCCGGAGAGCTTCGGTACCCCACTAGGGTCTCAACCCCAAAGGGACCATATTAAGCTTATTACGTGCCAAGAAGTAAAACTCCGTGGATAAAACTGATAAGCCGGAGGTGTGGATATGATAGAGGCACTAAGGTTAACGATATCATCATCTGGAAGCTTAATATCTAGTGCAAGCTTGGTGCAGGCTTTTCCACCAGAGCTAAAAGAGAATTAAATAACCATTGTGCCTCAATGTTCATTAAATACCCTGTATAAAACTCTAGATATATACCACTAGCCGACATAGAAACTGGTTGCGAAAACGTGTTTATGAACTCCACATAAACCGTTCCACTTAAGTTGAGACTAAAAAGTTACCTCTACTTCTTGTTGTCATATGCCGTAGGTATGGGAGAAGGACTAAGTACATGATAAAAAATCTTGCCCTGTCAGATTGTACTCGGAACAGAAAGGGCAATGTAGCGTAGGTACAAATGGCGTTTCGAACATCTAAGTAAAATCTGTAGATATGGTACGTTCTCCCAGCGCTTACTCAACAACAGCCTGTGTTGAGTTAGCGCTTGGAAATGTAATGTGTATGGAGCGAGTGTTTGCGTGGTCGAGTTGTACTACACGCCAACACTCGCTGACTGGGCAGAGGGCATTGCGTAGTCTTTTAGTAAATAAATCACACTAGACTACGTCGTAACAAGCACGCGTAACACGAACGCCGCCGCTAGCGCCGCGCACCGGTCCGACTATGACTGAGGTGGGCCTAATTGCACCTAATATGAGCCTAATTGCACTTTCGAGAAGGTACCTCATCTTCCCTTTTTTACTTAGATCGATGGTTTCTAATATAATAACCCTTTATACTTATACAACGCCTGTAATAGTTGATCGTGTTGTGTGATGAAATCCCTTCTTATTTTGAGTTTAAACAAAATGCCTTATGTTGAAGATCTGTGCAGGTACTTAAACTGGAAAAGTGCAATTTGAATTTATGTATTCTATTACAACACTTTTCGTGTAGCGTTACCGCCAAATGCAAATACAATCTTAAGCCAAAAGATGCTACCGCTTAAGCCAATCTTGAAGCTGTATCAAAACGCCTTGAAAAACGTTTCTCTCAGGACTTGAAAACTTTACAAAGTGATACGGCAACGTGCCAAGAAGTGAAACTCCGTGGATACAACTGATAAGCCGGAGGTGTGGATATGATAGAGGCACTAGGCTTAACGATATCCTCATCAGGAAGCTTAATATCTTGTGCAAGCTTGGTGCAGGCTTTTCCACCAGAGCTAAGCTGCTTAGCGAAGCGGTGAAACTTGTTATCACTTTCATTACCCATCTCCGGCAACGATGTGTGCCACGTCGAGGCTGGCCAGTGAATGCGATATAATACCATCATTACCCATGAAGCAAGATCCCATCTCCGGCGACGTATGGCGCACAGGGATTCTTGAGATAAAAATTACGTCACATCGTCATCGAATGCGTAAAGTATTTGAAACCCATTACTATAACTTCAATAATTTTCGCAATTTATGACGATGTGATGTAATTTGTGTCTATTCTAACCCAGACAACAATTCCTGTGCTTGGCCTACAGGACAGTGAATGCGTTAAATCGCTTACTTATGAAAATCGAGCGCACTCGTACCTATAGGTTGGGTTTGACACATTCTCCCTCACAGCTCCGCAGCTTATCTCTTGTGGAAAAATCAATTGTGCTGTGCTAGAGCCCTAAGCTACTCTGCAGCATCTTTTTAAAAGATTTGGTTTCGCTCTGCACAACGACATTTCTAAATGAAATGAAAGAGATAGATATCTTCGATACAGACGCCCCCAACTCCTACTCATTCGCAGGAAAACTCGTGAAAAACGGTGAGTCACAGGACTAGCGTCTGTGAATTCGTTCAATGAACCGAATATATTTCAGAATTAGCTTCCGGTTTCCCTCACAATAAATTAGGTTCTCTCCCCTCTTGCAGTAAACTTGGCCCATAACTCTGTGCCCGGAAAGCCTTTGCAAGTAAACGCAATGTTTTCCAACTCCAAAGTTTTTGTACTCTTTACGACGACGTGTCATATTGAAACAGCTAGTTCGCACACGAAGGGTTCCGTACCGTAAATATCAGGCAACTTTTTCAAAGAACATAAAATTTTCACTTGTTCGGAGACCTCTTTAAGTTTTCAATTTTAGTATTTTTCTAGTACTTGTTGTTATTACAGTTGAAATGTTAATTATTTATAGAAAGTTTTGTGTGTCTACCTATTGTGGTTCAAGAGATACAAAGAAGACAAAAGACTTGACAAAAGAAGAGCCAAAATTGCCAAAATAATACGTTTTTTGTATGGAAACTTTAATTTAGATACATATTTTATTTTTATTATTATGTTGTTATAGCGGCAAGAAAAATACACATTCTCCGAAAATTTCAACTGTTTATCTATAGGTACCTCTTACGGTTCATGAAATAGAGTCCTGTGACAGACGGACGGACGGACAGCAGAGGCTTAGTTATAGGGTTCCGTTTTCACCCTTCGGGTACGGAACCCTAAAAACAGAACGGATTCTTATTTAAGATGACTGTTTTTACCTACTAACTTTTTTAGGCTTTTTAAAAGTCCCCGTGAGCGACTGCTTTTCGGAAACCTCGGTCTGCCAGGTCTATCCGGTCACCGCCGGTTCTATGCGAGAAAAAATGATTACTCATGCCGTATAAATGGCATTATAATACATTTTATAATCCAAAGCCTGACTAGATAAATAATACCTACTATATATATGTATATAAAATATATATACAGTCAAAACCTGATATAGCGACATTGAAGGGACCGTATAGTTGCCGACGTTATATCCGATAGTTGTTATATGCAATACACATACATATGTATGTATGTATGTATATACAAGTACAGTAGTTATATTAGTTGTGTAATTATATTATCATAGGTATCCATCTAGTATAGGTTATGTATGTGAACTTGTTGTCAAATGAAATGTTAGAAAAGAAATGAAAATATTTATTAAGAAATAATTAGAATACAAAATGTACTTTTCTGCTTACAGTACGGGTTATAAGACTACACTAGTTTTTAAAGTAATCAGTCATTTTAGTCTGTTTTTTTTAGCCCAGCCTCAAATATTTTTTGCATTTTACGTTTCATACTCCTCAAGGTATGAGTATCGACAGTGTTAAACGATCGATCGTTAAACGGTCGATGAATATAAATAAAGTATCGTCGTTGTAAGCGATATGTCGCTGTATCCGGTGTTGTTATAGGCGGTATGTTTGCTGAATAGTTTACTAGAGATTCGGGCGGGACCTTACAATTTGGCTGTAATAACCGATCGGTCGTTGTAAACGATGTCGTTATAATCGGTTTCGACTGTATATATACTATAATCCATACTAATATTATAAATTCGTAAGTACCGAACTCTGTCTGTCTGTCTGTTACCTTTTCACGTTTAAACAGCTGAACGGAACTCAGTGAAAGTTGGCAGGGAGGTAGATGGTATCCCGGGGACGGACATAGGCTAATTTTTGTCCCAGTAAAGTGCGCGCGAAGCCGCGGGCAGACGCTATTATAATATAATATTGGAAAGCTCAAACCTCAAATCATAGTAAACTAGCTGCTGCCCGCGGCTTCGCACGAGCTTTTTAAGTAGCCTATGTCCGCGGGATACCATTACCTACCTGCCAAATTTCAATGAGATCCGTTCAGCCGTTTTGGCGTGAAAAGGTAACAGATAGACAGAGTTACTTTCGAATTTATATTATTAGTATGGATATGGTATACCGTGGTAAATGACTTTACAGTTTATGATCCTTAAAGACACGATGTAAATCCGTTATTGGTCGTAAGAAAAAATTATATTATAAGTTTATGTAGAATAAGGACTGTGGATTTTGTTAAAATAAATAAATATAAAATGTACTAGATTGACACTTCAGAAATAGGTTTGATGTTTTACTTACCTAAAAATGCAGTGAGCTAGCTCTCCCTCAGATATTGAAAGACATGAGTCACGTTGAAATACCCTTCAGTTATATTATGACCAGTAAAATTCATGGACCAAAGTCTTAGTAAACGTGTATAACTGTACTGTAAATTACTAAAAAGTTCCTTTGTAAGTCTGTGAAACATAAGGTTAACATAATACTGAGTAATAAAAACTCGAAACTTATTCCGAGAAAAACTGCCAGCAGACTGAGAACGTCTCTACCTAATTCGTGCTTCTTTCCTACTCTTTAAAATGAAATTAAATGATCTAAGTTTTTAAAAAAGAACAGCATTATTATAAACGTTGGTAAGTACAGGTTGGTAAATCCATCGTTATTTACCAACCTGTAGTTGGTAAATAACGATGGATTTCTTGGAATTATTTTCCAAGAAATCCATCGTTCAGAATTCTGAGTCGACTCTCCTTACTTCATAAACACCAATTCAATACTTATCTCAATTTATTTTACTGCCCTGTCACAACGTGCAAATCTTTGTAAGCAGACGGTCCAGCCTCCATTCGAGTCGTTAACTCGTCCTAAAGCACATTGCACATCGGCGACTAATCTCATTACCCGTGTGCACTCGCCCTAATGGCGCCCCCTGTCGACTCAGACAAAAGACAATCGTTTTGTATAAGTTCCGGCGGAAATCATGAACTGATCGCGTGGTGCAGTTTGGGGTGCTTAGGGAAAAGGACGCCTTATTAACAGTTATACAGGATGCCACGAAACATGTGTATTAAGTCGTTCTTTTAAAGTTTACTAGCAACGATCTCTACTTTATTGCGGATAGCTCTATGTAACTTTTGTGGTGTTAATCGCCGTAGTCAAATTTTAAATCATTTATTAACAAAAAAAAATACAGAGAAACAAATTAGAACTAGTATTAATTATTAAAACAGTTGAGCGAACTGCAGACCGTTGTATATTATCTAGAGGTAGCTTAACTGATCCATACCATAATCGGAAGCGTCCCCAATACCCTGGCAGAAATGCACTTCAAAAATCAATCTAATTTGACCATTAGATTGATTGAAGATCTTAAAAATCGTTGCACTGAGGCAGCGATTTTTGTGATTGAATATACAGTAAATGTAATTAAATTACCTACGTGTATAGTTTAAAGAAAACATGATTGATATAAAAAAACCTCTTCAATCAATCTAATGGTTAAATTAGATTGATTTTTAAAGTAAGCATCCACATTCCAAAAGCGGTTTTTAAAAGTCTACCGGTGGTATACCAGATTTAGATTATGAGTCCATGTTCACCAATTTTTGGCGTTTTATGTAACAAACAACTGTTTGTTTGTTTTAATAGTACATTTAAAATAAATCACTGGTTCACATTTTTTACTAAAGAAGCCACCGTGTTACGAATATACAAAGCCACGGGCTGAATCCGTTTACAAAACCAAGTCTCCGATTTTCCTTTGAATGTTATCCAGCCTCTACCTTAATGACGTTTATCTGACGCGGGGTTGTCGTCATAAAACTAGTGTGGGGTATCACAGAGACCCGCGCATTAGTCTCGAGATTGCTTTGATATTTCATGCCATCAGTCATTTGAGGCGTAGTTATTAACCGACTTCGAAAAAAGGAAAAGTTTATATGTTCGGCTGTATGTATGTTTTTTTTATACCATCAATGCTCAGCACCATCACAATGTTGTGTCGGCCAAACTAATTTTTTTATTATTTTGCTTGCAGAAAGAGAAATAGTTATAATAAAATGGCTTTAAAATGCCGGACCGGACTCCACCAAAGCGGATACGAGCGGAGAAGAGATGTGTTTCAAACAACCAATAGAACGTCGTTATTCACACATCTCGTCGCCGCTCAGCATCAGTGGATACCACCGAGCGGAGATGTATCATATTTGTATGCGAAGAAAACAAAGAACGATCAAAGCGGAGAAATGAGCTGTGCCTCTCAAGCTGGCGACGTCACGCAGCGGAGACGAGAAGAGATGTGAGTGGTGTGCAGTGAACGTCGCCGCTAGTGCATTCATCTCAACACACATCAGACGCTCGCAAATTACTTGTTCACTCTCGAAATGGATATCTTTGTGCCTACGTTAAGAAAATTGTTGAATTCTAAAATATTCCCTAACTTCTTGCCTAAAATAAAATATTCGGTTCACTTTGCACACACACAAGCAAATAAAACTATTTCTATGTAGTGTTACGTATGTACAGACAGTCGACTGCGCGGTGACTCACTTTACAATTATTGGGGGTGGTAGAGACAGGGGTCAAATGTAAGGGTGTTCACCCTACTCTCCCCCGAATTAATATTAAAATGCGTACCGTGACGTCAAGATAGATGATCTAAAATTTAAATACTGCGCGTTCAATGATTGCGCAGTACAAGTCGTTGAACTGTAATCGATGTTTGATTACAGATTTTAACATTTTGTGTAAAATGGAGTACACTACACCTAAGTCGACGACAAGTTGACAAAACCTGTCGGCTGCCTGGCTGTATTTCAGTGAATATTCATACACTGAAATGACGCACCAACCCGCCTCGCCGCCCCGAGCTGTGTCGCCGACTTTGGTGTGTGGAATCCACAGAAATCTAAATAATATTAATAATAAGGCACTATTGAGATTTCTGTGGTGCAATCTGAAATATGTAGGCCTTAATTACTCTAGGTCGTTATTACTCCAATTCCAATAATCTGTTTATATTGTTGTAAATTGGTAGGACACACACAAATAAAAAATATCATCAAAAAAATTGGGTGACTTGACTGTGAACTTAGGGAGGAATTTTCCCTTCCAGGGCACATGGGCAGCATTCCGACCACAATGCATCATATTAGTCAAGGCCAATATTTGAGTGTTCATAAAATGTTTTACTTATATATTCTTGAGTACTTAGTTCCTGCCCGCGGCTTCGCACGCTTTGTTTCTTTGGAAACGTTTAAGGTATTTCTACCCCTTGGTAACTGATAAATCGGATAAAAGTATACGTGTGTTATTCCAGGTCGAGTTCTATACTTACATTATATGCAAACTTTAGCCCGTTTTGCAAACTTACATTCATCCAAACTTTCGTATTTACAATATAAGTGTGACTTATATGTTCTACATAGTAGTATAGGAATGTCCACTCTATTTACTCAATAAAAAGATTCACCGACCTACAATATCAAACACTTAAAACAAACTTAAATTAGGCCCTGTCCTGATATGCATGTTTTAACAGGTAAACACGACATTTTTAGGAATTATCGTTACAAAATACCCTCTAGATACGTTAGTGTGATTATCATTCGTTAGTTTGTGTCAAGTTGCGCGCATATTTCCCTTTGAAGGAAGGCTTCCATGTTTTTTTCCGTTTACTGATTAGAACATATTTTATCTACATCTATCATGGCACCTATTCGAATAATCATTAGGTTAATTAAAAACTGTAACTTTACGATTCTGTGCTTTTACGAGGGACTTCAAGAGTAAGGCTATTACCGCGTATTACACGAATGACTTACGGTAACTGCGATTTCGCGTGTTACTGTGGTCACTGCATTGCAATGCGGGGTTTGGTTCTTTTACTGTGTTTGGGTGTTACAATACTCGCGCGGTCAGAAGGGACCTTTTCTAAATAAGACCTTATGTGGTCCTAGACCACAAAATAACTATTGGTTTAGTACTGACACAGAGGTCGGTAGCTTACCTAAGTAAACTCTGTAACACTAGTGCGAAAGGACCGAACGGAATAGCGTTTTTTGATTCCCTCGAGAACTTACATCTCGTTTTCCGAACATTTTATTCCGACAAAGTTACACCCATCCCATTCGGAGAGCGTGTGCATTGTACTTACCTTATGATGTTCCCCGACTTCAACTGGTATCTAATGTTTTCTTCCCACCAACAATACTGCATGCAGTTCACTTATTCGCAGTTCTCTTATTCGCATCTGCTGGCGAAATGTTAAAAGTTAAAGCAAATCGCAGCTATTTACAGAATGTAGTGTAAAATTCCATGAATGTCCGAACTCCGATTTAACCCTTTGACCGCTCACGTCGAATGTTCAGTACAACTCACCCAAACATTGCCCAAACGCAATGGTATTACCCATAAAGGTCTGTTGGTATTAACCATTGGCGCGTTTGCGATTTCCGCCCACAAAAATCACGCTCTACTGGACTTTCCAAACTCCTAACTCTAAGTGGGCACAGGTGACGGCTTTTGTTCCGGCACTACTTGTATTGTGACACAGAGGGTAGAAAAGGGTTTCCTCTAGGGATTCTGGTACATGTAACTTTCGTAGTTAGTATCCAGATACAATGTGAATAATGGCTTTTCTACCGAACATTATCTTTCGTGGATGTCATTTAGTGATGTCGATTAATTACATTATATACGAGTAACATATGGCTCAGTAAAGCAAAGTGTGTCTTGGCTTCCAATAAGAGAATTCGTCACTTTGTTCTGCCCTGATGTCGATTGGTCAAGATAATTCAGACTTCGTAGAGAAACGCAGCAAAAAGTTAAAATATTGGGCTATTTCAGGAAAATTATAACTGGATGACCAATGACCTTACTTAGAAGGGCCTGAATTAATTTATTCTGTGTCACCATAATAATTGTCCACTTCTGGTCACAGTGCCAGTCACCGTGCCAGGCTGAAAGCCGGGTGCGAGGGTGAGCTGCCAATATGGCGTCTAATTGCTCCGATTCAGTTCACCCAGCGAGCCGAGACGCCAGAGTTGATTGATTATTACGTACGATATGGAAATCAGTTGACGTACTGCCATTAGCGCGTTCGATAATATAGAGCTAATTGCTGACTAATTGGTAATTAATAATACTGACTATTGTGCATACAACGTAGAGACAATTAAACGCGGTAAAATTCCCCTAAAGACGTAAGTACCGGAGTACTTCTGAAATCCAAAGGTGTACACTAAATCTTTGCGGCTGACAAATATCAAGCAATCCAATTTGCTTTAGGTAGGGTTCTAGGCTGTTAGTATTGGCTAATAATAATAATAGGTACGCATATTATTTGTAGTTGTTGGTCAGTCTTTTGCTCATTTATGCATATTGGTCATCCTGCGAATTGGACGTTTCGCGTTTATTTTCACAAGTTTAACCTGTAAATGTAAACCTACCAAATTTTGTGCACAGCGGATCAAAGAGCAAACGGTAAATATCGAAACAGTCGTTCTAGTAGGATGAAGATACTATAGATATTTATAATGGCGATAGTTTTTTCATTTATAACTTCTCTGAAACTTAGTCGTTTTAACTAAAACCATAACTTGAATGAAACAAATAAGTAACGTGGCAACTTTGCACAATCCCTATCTTATCTTTATCTTCAGGAATCGGTAGGCCGGCGCCTTTGTTTTATGTTCTAGCTGAGTGCTTTAGTCTAACTTGAATTTGCTTATCTACCCCTTAGATAGCTAAGTGGAGGTTTGCCTGTTTGAATGCAGGCGAGTTAAACGATTTTTCGTACTAGAGAAGTGTAGTTACTTACATTTTGTAAATTTTTACACTTTATTTGCACCAAGGCAGTGTTATTTGAAATACAGAAAAAATAAATACTTAAAAACTAGGTACTTTTCAAGTTATAAAACTCACTTTAAACTTCGGACACCTTAAGTAATTTTTGCCGGACTCAACCAAGCATACATCTTACTTAATCTACGGAAGAAAATATCGCTTCCTTACTTTTACCGCCTTATCCCGGATTAGAAGCCAGATCCCATTCCCCATTAAGACTTCCTTAGCCTTCAACACCTTCAAGTTGAGGGAAACAACCAAAGAATTCCGAGAAGTTTAGTAGTAGGAAGTAGAGCCTTGTGCAGTTTAGTTAAGATTGAAGTTTGATAGGAGTTTGAAGATGAAATCGCATCTCATAGCGTAAGCGCAAGTAGAGTGCACATGCCGAGTAAAAGGAGTAATTAGTCTTTAAAAGGTATACATTTGTGCTCGACGCGTACATACGCCTGCAGAGTGCAGACTTACTCGTAGAAGCAGCGAGTTTTGTCTATGTCTACCAATATTTGTAAACACAAACAAAGGTAGGTCAGAGATCCACCTGATGCTAAATCAGGTGGGTCTCTGACCTAGCTTTTGTCTCCAAGCTGCTCATCCAATCTATTTTCGTTGTCGTGCCCCACACTTCTAAAATATGAGCACGAACAATCACAATTCCTAGCATGTTCGACGTGGCAGGAGTAACCAACCAAGACTCCTGCAAGGACACTGTTTAACATGCAGCTCACGTATCGTGACATACGGCGTGACATATGCATGTTCGAAGACCGATAAACAGAGATTTTCGATATCTGTTGTAGACAAGATATTTGTCAATACTGCGGCCGCAACTTTCGCTCCCATATAGGCCTTACCAGTCATTTACGTAAGTTCCGACAAACGAACACTATATAAACCATCTTTCATGATGATGTAGTGTAGACAAGGAGTTAATAATTTGACGTGGTGGTCTCGGCCTTACAAGATGTGCCTTCCAGTCAGCTGGTGGATGTCGTAGAGGGCTAGATTTCAAAACACCAACGATTAGGCAGATCTACAAAAGCTATACTACATTACATAATACCTTAACCGCGATCACTAATCTTTCTGATCTATTTTCTATATGCTTGTTAATAGAGCAGATAAATTGTCTGTGTCAAAGTCAAAAACTCTTTATTTCCATAAATACAATAAATGTACACTTAGAAAATGTCAAATTCTTAATAATTAAACACTGACACGGAAATAAAGTGATATTTTTGATATCAGTCGCTTCGGTATGTAGACTAAAGTAAAGAAGCGACGAAGAAACCTTTAGCCTGTTAGTTGTTATTTTTCGAGTTGGAGCAAATCCCGTCCTAAGCTTTTTTATCCTCTAGATAATCTGATATTTTATAGTAGGCCTTTTTACACAAGAAGGTTTTGACAATTTGTTCGAATTTATTTACTGATAATTTTTGCAACTCACTAGGAGTTTTGTTGTAGAAGCGTATACATTGCCCATACATTGCATTATGCTCAGTCAATGTAAAGGTCGCCTGTAATATGTTGTTTCTACTGAGATTACTAAGCACAAATGCGCTCTTAAACTAGAACACTATCCAACTAAACCTCTATTGGTTACGTGCTTATACCTATCTATTAGTGTTACTGTGCGGCGAAACCGCAAGCCTGAATATCGGTTGGTAACAAAACCAAGACTCCACAGAAAGGGAACCAAACATTTTAGAACTGAAATTTGAATAAAAAAGGAAGAGTCGACAAACATACTTTAAACATTCTACTTGGGTGCTTGGTATTAGCAAATAATATTTGTATAATAATATTAATACAATAACAACTATATTATAGTTGTTATTTTAATCAAAGAGCGGCCTCGGCCAAGTCCTGTAAATAAATGTAAAGCACAAAGAAACAACAGAAAATGTGAAATACACTGTAAAGTGGACACATTTTCATAAAACAGCTGTTGTAGCGTTCTATCGAAGCGTCGTCCGTTTCACAGAATCGCTTTGAGTTCCAGGTTTTGTAGAAGCTTGTGAATTTTTATATTCCTAAGAATTTCATATCCGCTTTTATTATGGCCACCTGCTAGTTTCTGCCATGGTACTGTACTAACATAGATTAAATACCCATGTTGATTATTAAACTATATAACAAGCTCGTTTAATCCTACACTGATAAGTGGAATAAACTGCTCAGTTTAGAGCATTGCAAGAGATTTTAGTGCACAAATATGTGCGCAATTTCAGGTGCACTCTCATAATCCGATGGAACGGCATGACAGAGTGACATGACCGGGGAGAGGCCAGGCGCAGGACCAACGGCTTAGTGTTTTTCCGAGGCAAAAAAAAAAGCTATGATACAAACTTCATTGGGTTCCTTTAATTCATTAACAATGTTATTTATTATAAGTCAGCATATTCGTTAAGAAGGCGCAATGCGCGCCATTTTGTGAAAAGGATAGGCATGGGATTTCGCGTTCATAGGAGCGGAACTGAGCATATGTTTTTGGAACGGTAGCGGCTTATGGACAAAAATCAAGTTATTGTTTATTTACAAGAAAACTACGCAACTTATGAAGAAACTGGTCCAAGCGACCGAATAATTAGTAAATAACATAAGTAATTTCAATAGATCGCAGGGTTCCTTAGATCAGTCTTATTTTCACATTCAAGGAACCAAAGAAAAAAATTTGATATGTATGTAATTCGAGTTTTACTAAGGGGATCCCGCGAGTACTGAGATCTAGGCCTAGTTTGACAACCAAACCCGTTAGGCTCGCCTCTTAAGGCTGGTCTATGCCCCAACGGCCTTGAGGACACAAAATAAGTATCTGTAGCCGTATAAATAATTTGTTTTATTCGTGAAATGTTCAATTTATGTAAAATACTTTGACAAATATTTGTGTGAAAGCAAAATACTCAAAATCAATAACGTTTAGAAGAAATATCCAAATTCAGAATAAAAAAAAAATATTCGCAATTAGTATATTTCTGCTAAACGCTTTTGATTTTGAGTATATTGCTTTCACTCAAATATTTCTCAAAATATTTTACATAAATTGAACATTTCACGAATAAAACAAATTATTTATACGGCTACAAATGATTATTTTGTGTTCTCAAGGCCGTTGGGGCATAGACCAGCCTTAAATTAACCACGGCTCGACTAGACCAGCTAGACCGTGATATAAATGTCACTAGCCTAGAACAGGCAAGTGGCAAAGGTTGAGACATAATACCTCTCCCGGGATTGTCATCCGGGCTTTGCGAGTAGGTTTACTTTAGATTTCAGTCGGATTAACTTTATAGATGCTAGAAGATATATTGAAGGTAGCCCTGATGAAAACATTTGCTTTTCTGTATTACGATCCAGGAATGGAACCTACCTAGCTCATTTAACAGATTTACGTCCACGTAAAACTGTTAAAGACGTTATCCACACCGTCAGAATAACTCCTACTGCTGAGCGCCTACTGCTGAGCGTAACTCCCCCTAACAAGACGGCTTTGCGATAACCACCACGCTCGTCAGGCGGATTGATGTTTGCAGTGAAGACGTACCAAATACACAGAAGGAAGCTGCTGCCGTTGCTCTGGTAGATTCCCTAGCCTATTACGACATCCACTGGCTGAGTTGTAGGGGTCGATTCTAACGCTTCGAGCGCCATGATACTATTACGCACGCTCCGGTAACAAAAAGAAAATAGATATATAGAATATACAGATAGAAAATACTTTATTGCACACTTAAATCTAAAAGGAACTATTTACAACAAGACAACTTAAAAACTAAGCGACAATTGGCGGTCTTATCGCTCAATCAAGAGCGATCAGACCAAACAACCATACCCAAGCAGGTTTGATATCAAAGAACATTTATTCCGGTTGGAGTTCTCAGGCAGCGGAGCGAGACTTTATTTTTAACTTGTTACATCGAGCATATTTTCCTTTTCTAAGCTCAAGTTTAACTGTAGAGGTACATGTACGTACTTTGCACATAAGTAATTATTAGATACCTAGGCTTATTAGATTATTATCTACTTTTTGAACAGCCCAACGGATAGACCCGGAGGGTGCAATGCGCGCCATTTTGTGAAAAGGATAGCCATAGGATTTTACGTTCATATGAACGAGAAAGAGCATACGTTTTTGGAACGGGGCGGCGGCGTAAGCGCAAAAATCAAGTTATTGTTAATTTACAAGAAAACTACGCAACTTATGAAGAAACCGGTTCAAGGAAACAAATAATAATCAAATAATCAAAACATAAGTAATTTCAATAGATCACAGGGGTCCTGAGATCTCAACCAAATTATGTGAGAAACAGTATAAATACCTACAATCGACAAGGAATGTAAGTTGCGTGTAAAAATACACGGGAACAAAGTGATTTAAGGTAAGTATGGGACGGTTTGTTTACTAACATTTCACATCAAATTTGACTGGAGCATATAGTAGCTGTTTGAGTCTTGTAATAATTAATTATGTTTTCATTAAGCAGTCAACCGTCTACGTAGGTTTGTTAGCTGGTAGAATTTACGAATTCGTTCCATAATTACTCTTGAAACAGTTTCCTAACCTGGAAAATTAAACATCCTATGCAACTCAACTCAACTCAGCTTCAATATTATATTACTTCATAAAGTTTGCTTCCTAAATTGATTCTACCTCTAATCCCTCGCATGTTAGATCAATGTTGCGCACCGTTTAGACAGCTTTAGTGTTCACTTTATTGACAACCTCTGCGCGGCGGGCGAAGGTCCGCATGCGACGTAGAAGGTTGCGGGTTCGATTCCCGCCTAGGGACAAATGTTTGTACGGTCTACGGATATTTGTTTCGGGTGCTATGAGCGTTTTCTATGTACATATGTATAATAAAAAATAACTAAGTATATCAGTTATCTAGTACCTATAATAACAAAAGTTCTGCTTATCTTTGAGTTAGATGATGCTGTGTGAATTGTCTAGCATTATTATATTTTATTTTTACCTTAGTCCTTTATGAAACTGTTTTATCTGGCTGCTTCTTATTTGAGATAATAAATAGACTTCGAAACTATTCGTAATTTATTAAAAAAATTCGGTAAACATTTCGAGATCGAGAGAAATTATCGAATTGATTGGCACATTTAGCCCAGTGGCCTTATTCAAAATGTCGATGTTATTTCTAAGCGTTTACCTCACTCAGATATTTTAAGTATTGTGATTGCTGTAATTTATAACAGCTACTAAAATACGTTACATGACAAAAAAAAATGTTAGCTAGGTAACTATTCAATTCAATCGCGACAAGCAAACATTACGGAAATATACTTGTCCGAAAACTAATTCTATACTTACGACAGTATTTTTTTATTTTCTTTGCCTGAAGTGGCTATAAATGTAACTTTCCTCCGGAATCGTCAAATGTCATCGAATCCTCGCTTTTGAGGCTAAGCGCGAAATTGACAGCATTCCCTTGGACACGCACATTGTCTGCGAAACGCGACTGTTGAATACAAATGTGGCTATTCTGCGTAATGACACGAGTGGCCACACGGTTGTAGTGATGTGCCTGCCAGTGACTACAAGCACGGAAATAATATACCTAAATGGAATGTCTTTTGACTTGCAAATACTTAGAGCAATAACAATACTACATCAGGACAAAGTTTTAGTTAGCTAGTAAAAGATAAAACGTGAAGGCCTAAACACTAAACTAACACATAGGTAGACCAAATGTTTTTTATAACTTTGCGGTTCTGCTTTTTGTTTCTATCACGCTAAGTAGAAGCAGCACTCGTCTACCATGACACAAACGCAAACAAAAAATGCGTAAGTTTGTAATAAAGCTACTAAAATTAATATCCGCAAGCAGAAATCTAAAATAAATTTTTTTTTATTACATTTTTTTTTTGCATTTTGCCATCCGGTCTGTATTGAAGCACGTAATAACTATATATATAGTACTAAGTAATTGAAGTCTCTTTTATTTCACTCAACTCTGTCTCTTTTACGACTATTAAACTATCTGGAAAGAAAAACATAACATTTGAAGAAGCAAAATTACATAGTATCTTGCTATAACATAATTAAAGAATCCGCTGGCTTAACTGTATTCAAGAAAAGACTCAAGAAATATGTATCAGAGAATATTCCCGTAGAATAATAGCCTAACATTATATTAGCAACTGGACTGGCAACGTTTGTCAACTATAATAAATAAGTTTTAAAAGTGCGTTAGATACTAAGAAAAACACATTTCTCTGTAAGTGATGTATATTATGTTTTTTCAGAAATAAATATCTTAAACCACTTCTTTTGTATTTTTTTATAATCGGACGATGAAACTTTTCTCCAGCGACATCACTACGATAGAGCTATGAAAAGCCCACGCAGACACATTTGCGGGCATTCGGCAACATAGTTGACGCTAAACTGCATGTTTATTCGCGAGTTTCCAAGATAAAAACTCAGCGAACATAAAATTGTGTGTTTACCACCCTTGCTTAATGTTATTATGGTTTCTTACAACTTTGAAATAAAAGTCTTCATGGGATAAAAGCATTGTATGAAAATGCATTTTAGAAAAACCATAGCAGGTACTTCCTATCTCTAAAGCCACGTCTGTCGTCGGGTAACAGTCTTAGTATCAAAACTTCTTATCTTTCAAAATAACTGGCCCTTTCTTATAATTTAACAATTATAAGAATTTACTTAATTTCACTTTAATTCATGGGTCACATACCTACATACAACTGCAACGTTTAAAATTTTCTAAAAAAATATTTATTCATAAGTTGCCACATTATTTCTTTATTTTACTGTCTAATCTCTCATACTTTTTCATGGGTTCTTCGCTAGCAATTATCTAGACATTTATTTAACTTTAATAACTAATCGCTTTTGACAGGGCAATTATATTTTGGGTCGGCTCATAAAAATGTGAGTCCATTATTATGAGATTAAGCATTTATCGGTTTCGTGACTAACATTAAGCGAAGTTCTAAGAAACTAGAGATGTTTTTTAAAGCTGTCTTTTTCTCGCCCCTTTTTGCTCTTCTTTTCGTTCGCGTGGCAGGTAAACAAAATGTATGAAAAACTCTTCTGGCCGTTACTCAACCGCCTAAAAAAATCTTGCGCAAACTGGTCCTACATCTTAAGAAAAAACCTAAATATTATTATAACTAACTATTCAAAACGACAAGTTTCTACATATTTTGCTCCTCTGGAAACTGTCTAGTGCCTCTAAAATAAAAACAAGAACAAAGTAGAACTGTTACAAAAGCTTTTAAAAATTCACGCGGCTAATTGTTGAGCAAACTAATAGTGTGTTCCGAAATACGATTACAGCGCTGATAGCGATCACAAAATATTTAGCGTTCCGAATTACATATCACGATACTGACAGTTGAGTGCTATCAACAATTCGGAACACTCATGAGCGCGCTCACGGTCACGTGTCATGATGTTTACAAACATTCTAAACGTCAGTCAGTATTTTAGCCGCGCACGACAGAACAAATTTTAACTTTTATCGTGAAAATCAAGTGAAAATGGCAGACAATAGGGCTTTTCTAGTAATAGATAGCTCCGATGACTCAGCTGAGGACTGGGACGACTACGATTCATCCAGTGACGAAGAAGATGCCGAATTGCTTGTTAGTGCTATATCAAAAGCGGCTAGCAGGGATGGACTACGAAAAATACCTCGCATACCAAATTATGTGGAAAAAACTGTAGTCCAATATACTCCACAACAATTCAAACGCCATTTCAGAATGTTACCAGACACATTCGAATTTATTTTGGAGCTTATAGGTCCAAAAATAATGGATACTGGAATAGTCTTTGGAAGGAAACCAATACCAGCAAAAAAACAACTACTGATCGCACTTTGGATGATGGCTACACCAGATTCTTACAGGTATGTGTGCAACGAGTTTGAGGTTGGCCTGTTCACGGGCTCTCCATACTCAGGATCCCCAGTTTCTATTTTTTGTGGCCACTTGGCCTTCCTTAAAGAGGCACCATGTATTCTCTGGTGTGGTTGATGCCATTAATGGTAGAACCACCATAATAAAAGGCCCATTAGAGGATGCACACTTCTATTTAGATTAGCAAATTAGCAATAGAAAAGGTGCAATAAATACAAGCTGCTTGTACTCAAGATATTGTATTCACCAGTGTGTTTGCATTGTTACAGGTCTGTTTGTGAAAAATTCGATGTTGGCCTGGCCACTGCCCTGAGAAGCGTGCGGCGAGTATCACGGGCTCTCCATTCTCTGGCTCCCCAGTTTATAAAATGGCCTTCAGGGGAGCAAGCAAGGGAAGTGGCCAGAGAGTTTGAGAGGCACAGTGCATTCCCTGGTGTGGTTGGTGCCATTGATGGCACACACATCAAAATAAATGGGCCATCAAAGGATGCACAATCGTACATTAACAGAAAAGGTACACACTCTATCCAAGTGCAAGCTGTTTGTACACGAGACTTGGTATTCACCAGTGTGTTTGCGGGTTATGCAGGGAGTGTACATGATTCCCGTGTATTTAGACTCTCACCAGTACAGGAATACATACAAAACCCAGAGACCTATTTTGAAGGAGACACCCACATTATTGGTGATGCTGCGTATGGGATTCACCCGAACCTCATGGTCCCCTTCAAAAACAATGGACATCTGACCCTCAGACAGAAAAATTATAATTTTTGTCTTTCATCAGCACGGATGTCCATTGAGCGCGCATTTGGAATGTTGAAGACTCGGTGGCGCAGCATACTTGATTGCTTACCAATGATATCACTAAGAAAAATACCTGAATATATACTAGCTCTTGCTGTACTACATAATATATGTATTATCAAACGGGACATGATGCCAATTGAAAACTGTTTACGGGTGGTGCAAAGAGGACGCCTCATAAATGTTGGAAGAGAAGCAGGAATGCTAAAGCGTCAAACTTTAGTTAATAATTTGGTTATACGATCAGTTTAAGAAAACTTTTCTAGTGCACACATACCTGTAAGAATCTGGTGTAGCCATCATCCAAAGTGCGATCAGTAGTTGTTTTTTTGCTGGTATTGGTTTCCTTTCAAAGACTATTCCAGTATCCATTATTTTTGGACCTATAAGCTTCAAAATAAATTTGAATTTGTCTGGTAACATTCTGAAATGGCGTTTGAATTGATGTGGAGTATATTGGACTACAGTTTTTCCACATAATTTGGTATGCGAGGTATTTTTCGTAGTCCATCCCTGCTAGCCTAGTCTGGCAACATTCTGAAATGGCTTCATCACTGGATGAATCGTGGTCGTCAGCTGGTTTATAAACTTATGATACTTTAAGATTTAACTGCAATTGTTTCCTTGTAATTTGGATTTTTCGTGTATTAAATCATTTGTTTTTTATCTGTTTGACATCCTATTTCCTACATCTAATTAGGTTTAAATTGTAAGGGAATCTTTCATGGATATTAGGGAGAGTTTGTTATTTAGGTATAAAGAAATAAATGATAAAAACAATTAAAATCAACGTTTTATTTTAATCACAATGCTGGACGTTTTTACACTTTTCGTTATATTTTTAGAAATATAAGGACGAAAGATATTTAGTAACAATTCCAAAATAAAAAAAATATCTTTTACCCTTATATTTATAATGGATTTCCGCAAAGTAATGCCTGAATCTATTATATATATTAGGTAGGTAGTAAGTACTTAACAATTACAATCACAGTTTTATAAAGGCACTAAGTTAATAATATTATATAAACATACCTGCTTATCTTTCTGTTACAGATCCTTTTATATAACACTATTAGTTATATTTTTATTAGGTAGGTAGTAAGTACTTAAAAATTACAATCACAGTTATATAAAGGCACTAAGTTAATAATATTATATAAAAATGCCTGCTTATCTTTCTGTTACAGATCCTTAAATATAACACTATTAGTTATATTTTTATTAGATAGGTAGTAAGTACTTAACAATTACAATCACAGTTTTATAAAGGCACTAAGTTAATAATACTATATAAATACACCTGCTTATCTTTCTGTTACAGATCCTTTTATATAACACTATTAGTTATATTTTTATTAGGTAGGTAGTAAGTACTTAAAAATTACAATCACAGTTATATAAAGGCACTAAGTTAATAATATTATATAAAAATGCCTGCTTATCTTTCTGTTACAGATCCTTAAATATAACACTATTAGTTATATTTTTATTAGATAGGTAGTAAGTACTTAACAATTACAATCACAGTTTTATAAAGGCACTAAGTTAATAATATTATATAAACATACCTGCTTATCTTTCTGTTACAGATCCTTTTATATAACACTATTAGTTATATTTTTATTAGGTTTTTTTATTAGGTATATTTTTATGGCGTTTTGTATTCATATCATCTTTCATTTCTTCATAAAGAGACAGCAATAGGAAAATACATGGCTCATTCCAAATGAACAGTGATCTATCTTGTTCTGTAGCTATAACAGGTTCATTTATTGATTCTGTACCTGGGTTTGCACTATTTGCTGTATCAGCATCATATTCTTCAACTAATTGTCTCACATATTCGGAATCTGTAAAATGCAAATTATATCACATAAAATTTAGGTAACACTAGCTTCTGTTGCACAAGTTATTTCAGGATCAAAAGTCATCATCATCATCAGAGATATGGCCAGCCCACTGCCCAAGGAGTTCATTATGCCCTTCTTTCTCAAGGAAGTTGACTAGCATTTGCCCCCTGTGATTCCTAACTCCATAACCATGCGGGCCTGTTCGGGATTCATTACCCATCTGGATTCCTACCTTGCCGTTAAAGTCCCCCATAACAATGTTGAAGTGAGCCTTAGTGGTGTTGTGTAAGACTTCTAAAGTACCTAGCCATAATGAAAGCCCAGCTTAGTTCCGGTAGAACTATACATATAAAATTATATGCTTTTCTTACCTACTACTTCAAACTTTAATATAAATGCGATAGTTTGGATGTTGGTTACCTCTTCACGCCAAAATTACTAAATGTATCTGCCTGAAATTTTGAATAGGTATTACCTAGGTAGTTTTAGCCCTGGAATATAACATTAACTACTTTTTATCCCATACATAATTTCCCATGGGATAGAAATATGAAGCCGATAATAGTATAATTACCTAAAAAAGTTACCTACATAAGTTAATATTTAAAAAAGCAAACATCTCAAAAACTAGTAGGTAATAGCAGAAACTAGTAAGTACCTAGTTAATAGATAAGAGGCTAGTCGGATGATTATAGGGGCTGGGCTATTAGGTATTTAATCACTTGAAGACTTTTTCATTAGACAATTTGTACATGATTGGGCTACTAACTGCTGCAAAAACTGTTGTGATCACAGAACATTATTACTATCGAGGTTGTGATGTGACTGCGGTTCACTTACCGATTTGTGCTCTCTCATATTGCTCTTGAGTAAGCATCAAAGTTAGTCTCCGACCGTTTACTTCGTCTTCTATGTTTATTTCCATTTCGATTTTGTTATTTGCAATAAATAGGTTCTTTGAAAATAAACAACAAAATAAATCCGTACCGACTCCGACACCAATTTTCTCTATCCAATTGTCACTTTTGACAGAGCGCTCACAGTGATTTCGGTTTGTAGGATGGTCGGTGTTATCGCAAAATGGCGTATGTAATGACGTCATCTATGACGTCACAGGGGACGTCGTTGTCGCGATCGCGGTAATACGGAACGCGTGTGAGCGCGATATTATCGATTTTAGCGTAATTCGGAACACAGGGTAAGTAGTACTTACTGGCTGGCAAGCTGGCAACTTGGGGCATTGTCATCCAGTTGTGCCCAGTTGTGGAACAAGTTTGTCTAGTTTGCTATTTCTAGACCCGCTCCTATCATTGTCTCCTGTCACGTTCAGGACTTGCCGCATGATGCTTGGAATAGCTTCTTAGTTTGTGATTATATTTCCTAGGTTTCTTGCTGCTTACGTGTCTTCAACTTTCGTGTTTTTCTCTTTGCTTCATTTATTCCTACTATCTTTTGATTCTGACTTTATTAATTTCTACTACTCACTGTACAAATTGGAGTAATTTATTATTTCAAAAGAGTAAGCTTTAACCGCCAGCTCAGGCCAGGTGGGATGACGATCTACGAAAGATAGGTGGACTAAGATTTGATGATGATGATGATGATGAAGGTTTAACCGTGTTAAAGTCATGCAGATAACAACCTACAATTTGGTTTTGAAACAAAACAACTTTCATCGATGTTTCTTTACAATTATTTGTGCAAGCACCTATACCACAAAGATCACTGACCGGCGAGCAATCTAAAGAGCGAGATAAAAAAACAACGCCATTATAGACCGATGCGATACGCCTCAATGATATCCGTAAAAACTCACGACCCTATCACGACACCTGCCTGTTTCTGGACAAGAATAATAGCAAATTTTACACACCATTTGCTACCAAAACTTGTCGTAACTAATAATAATTTATTGCTGTTAACTTTATTAGAATACGAGTTGACGCGATGATCAAGGCAGATTAAACTTATAAAGATATCCGTTAGATTTATGGTCGAAAACTGAAGCTGTGGCTTTTACTGTAATTCAAGCAACTTTTACAGCCTATTAATATTGTTTACAATCGACATAGCTGATAGATAATTTACTCCTTAAAGCTACACCGCTTGTTATACATACCTACAACAATAAATTCCTGCTTATATTCCGAAGTGTCTCGTCATACTTTTTAAGTAGCAGATTGTGGTTCTATCGGTTAAAAGCACAGAGCAGCTTCTCCGGCTTAGGGTTTCACCACATTTATAGACGCGGAATCGCCAGGAACTCCTAAAAATCTGTCTAAGGGTGTAAAACTGTCCGGCATCACGTCATCCGAGCCGAGAGGATGCGTTTGACATATCCCTTACGACCCGTCGAGTCGTAGATCTAATGCTGTTTCTGACCGGACCGGGCAAAGCCGATTTTGCGTCGATAAATGTGGCGTGACTCATAGAACCCATTCCCGGAAATTCCAACAAACTTTGGGACTTTGCGACTGTTCCGTCCTGGTGAGCTCTGGCTGCAAAGTTCCTTGATTCGTCTGCAAAAAGAACATGCTTTGTAGTGTTGACTAAGTTAAGTAGGCGCAGCGAGCTTGAAGTTCAAATCCCTGTGCCTACAAATGTCATTTATGCCACTAGCTCAACATTGTTGGTGAAATTCATAGCATTCAATATTCTTTCACCTACAGTGTCTGTGTCAAAAAAAAAACTTACTGGTAGAAGAACTGTGCCAGCATTTACGTGACAGTAAAAAATTTACCATTTGCACACTTCCGAAACCGAGCTTGAAACCTTCAAACTCCTTTCAAAGAGAGAGGTTTCTGCTTCATTGTGGCACTTTTGTAGTTTCAATTCGGACAAACTTCAAAGTTAAATGAATAAGGCTGTTGGAAAGCTGGAATATTTGCTTCCCGCCACGCCGCCGCTGCCGTCACCGTCGGTGTACGGAACGTTGCTAAATGCATTTGATTGTGTTGCGAAGTTCGGTATGGGTGCGTCTTTGTATACTTATAATGAATCTAGCAAACAGTAAAGTTACATTATTAGACAAGCAAGTTACATTTCAATTTATCGTGAGACGTTGGGAATAGGTGCGTCTCTCGTAAGGCGCTGGGAATAATTCCATCTATCTGTGGTAATCAATTCCTGGTCTCAGATTACACTAAAAATACCTTACTAAATTTTGATGATGACAATCTTGATCTTTGTAACGGTCTTTAACTTCAACGCAACTTAGGTATGTAAAGTTATCATGTATCATTGATATCATTAAAGTTATAATTCTCGCTTACTAGAAAATTGAAATTGTACAAATTCGTGACCAAGCCAGCCAATTCCATCGACGTTCACTTTTTTGTAAATTCTGCCTCATCGGTTTAGAATTTATAAATACTCGTAAAGTTGGTCGCCGTGGCCAAAAATTATGTTAGGAAGACATCATCAAAGTTCTCGCCGCTCAGTAATAATCAAATTACCTTTTCTATGTAAACTCAAGCCTTTACCTTTGCATATTATATTTACCTTTGTCTCCCTCTGTTCCAGGTAACCTGCACCTGCTATCTTCTTCACGGTAATTGAACTGTTCACTTCCTCTATTAATTCTATCACACTTTTCCCAGCCGCAGACCTTGTTATGTGAATTCTTCCCACAATAGAGTGAATAAACTTACGCGTTACGAGTTCAAGGGCAAAGGCCAAAGATACCTTTTGTTAATGCTACGTCAGGTGGCTTTGTTGTGGCAATAGACCGAGGTAGTGGTGCACACCGCCCAGCGTTTGTTATTTGGTCGTGCTTGTAAATCGATGAGTGTTTTGTATGTGATTGTTGATAGTCGCTTTCTCCATTACTTTCTTCAGAACATATCATATCCTGATCAACAAATCTGAAAGCAGTTAAAAATTTAATCGTTAAAGTAGCATCGAAACAGTAGCATTTAAGAGAAAATTAATAATTTACCTGTTATCAGTATAGTATCACCCAATTGGACCGGCCGGCTGGTCTCGCCGGTGGACTCGCCGCTTTCAGAAATTTAAATACCTGTCAGTAATAGAACCTGATAGTCAGAACTTTGCCGGCATTAAAACGAAATTACCAATTTTATGGTTTTTAGAGCGCTATGGTTATTATATTAGTTTCACTCACGAATTTCCGTCGGTTTATTTGCTTGATGCTATCGATAAATAAGTAAGCATACATTTTACCATAAAACCCGAGATTATGCCAGAAATAATATTATTACATATTATTTATTTATTTATTTATTCATCATCAAATCTATCTTTACAGGCGCAGGCACCCAATGCAATGTAAGAAAACTTAATAGGTGCCTAGGTACTTAGTTTACTTAATTAAATTATCAGAACGTTCAATCAAGCCACTTGTATTCAGTACATCCATTACATACTTGATAAATAAAAAATAAGATTGAAAAAAAAGTAAAGGACGCGTTAGCTTAATTTATTTCGTTCTTACAAAACTGAAACGTATCTGAGAGTATCGCTTACAAGACAATTTAGTAACACAATCCGCTACTTAATACCTACAAATTCCACCCAGAGGGACAATTAAAATTACACTATCTAAGGTTTCATCTAGGGCTTCTTTAATCAAGTGACATCCAACTCTTTTATACAGTACATCGTGATATATACCCGCTTGATTTTAAGCTGTAAGCTGTGGTGATTAGGTCGGAATCCGCTTAAGGGGTGAACTGCGAGAGGCAAGAGTCGATTTGCATGCGTGTAAGCCCGTTTGGCGTGTCTCCACTGCATTAGGGAGGGTTGGCATCGCTAAGTTTAAGTGCAAGTGCAAAGCGGAGGGTGAACTCCTATTATAAACCCTTTGATATACCGCACCGTACCGCACCTCACCGCACCGATGTGCAGAAGTTATGTATAACTTTAGAAGTTCATAGTCAAAGTCAAAAACTCTTTATTTCCATAAATACAATAATGTATACTTAGAAAAGGTCAAATTCTTAATAATTAAACACTGACACGGAAATAAAGTGATATTTTTGATTTCAGTCGCTTCGGTACGTAGACTAAAGTAAAGAAGCGACGAAGAAACCTTTAGCCTGTTAGTTGTTATTTTTCGAGTTGGAGCAAATTCCGTCCCACGCTTTTTTATCCTCTAGATAATCTGATATTTTATAGTAGGCCTTTTTACACAGGAAGGTTTTGACAATTTGTTTGAATTTATTCACTGATAATTTTTGCAACTCACTAGGAGTTTTGTTGTAGAAGCGTATACATTGCCCTTTAAAAGATACATTAATTTTGTGTAGTCTAGTTGTGGGCACAGCGAGTTTATGTTTATTCCTTGTATTCAAATTATGTACATCGCTATTTTTAACGATGTACATAATTTGTTTACACCCGAGATCTGTTTTATTTGCTGAATTTATAATCAACAGAATCAATTCATTTTCATTACCGATTGTCTACCTGAGGCTCAAAAAGTCACTTCTGCTTGAAATGTTATAGCGTGTATTGCGTTTCACCTATATCCAAAAATTCAACGTTAAAGAATTTCCTTCAATATATATGAACTGCTTTGCCAAAAAGTCGTATATCAAAGGAAACAGTGCAAGCAGCTATTGTGTCCTATTCAGTCCTTTTGCTTTTGCAGGACGGACGCCTCTTTGTGCCGTCAGTCCTGTACCATTTGGTAGACACGCTATTCGCCAGAATGAAATTCCCAGTGTTGCCAGAATTGTCTCATTTTGCTTCCGTCCTGTTGCTCGGCTAGACCTCATCGTTTGTAATTGAATGGATTCTTAATGAAGAACCATTTGTGGGTTACATTTCTACTCACTTTATTAGCTATGGATTTGCAGTTTTTGCTTTGATTTTCAACGTATTTTTTTATGATACTTGATAATGTTTTCAATAAACTTTTCGACGGACATCTTTATTTTATTCCATTATTAGACAGAATAATCCAAACAGAAATATAACTTTTTCGATCCAGTGAAGTAATTAGAATTATGAAGATGCTTTATTTTCATCGCCTCATGAAACGAAGTAAAGTACTATTACAGTTTTTCCTGTAATGGCAATAAAATTGCCGGCCTTATCGCAGCGGTTTCTTCTATGCAGCCAGATTGTTGATGGGATTGTTATTGTTGATAGGAAACCCGCAAGAGTCTGAGGTTGATGTACGGCGGTACTCAATTTGCCAGGCGATGGCTGAGCTGATCGCCGCCGTGTAATAGAGGCTGTGGTAGCAAGCTTTACAGGCTCTCGAGCCAAGTATGCTTTTGATTGGCTAGGCTTCAGAAATTAAAGGAGTCGTTATATCGCTAACCGATTTATTTCTGTTGGGGATGAAACTGTCTTCGGTTTGTTTCATAAAATTATAGTACCTATTCTATTAACCGAACCTTAAATCTTCTTATTTTATAACTTCCCGGGGAAAGACTGTAGTACCTTTTTACTCTCACATCCAGACGTTGATTTTATTGCCAGAAGCAATTTCTTCTCTTAGTCGTTTGCTTGTATTTTATTGCTTATAGATCGGATGTCTTTGCAGATACGTCGACGATAAAGTGTTCCTTTTACCTTTACTGTATCACTTTCTCAGTGGTGATAATTACCATAAAGCTCGATGGGGGTTACACGGGCCAATAATAGTCTAGGTCCCGTTTTCTAACTAATGGCTTACCATTAGCTCGAACCGTTGGCTAACCATGCGAGTTGTGTTCGCTTTCATTAATTTATTTGGGTTTGAGAGATTACGAGAATTAATTACCGAACAGTCACAGTATTATTTACCTAAATCTTGATGGCTCCCCAATTCATAGCTCGAATAACGGAGAATTTATGGCATTGCGATCCGTTATCTATTGGGAACGGAGTGGCTAGATGGTTTGAATGAGTTATTTTGGGTGGTATTTTGAGATGAATGATAACATGACTCTACCGTTCGAAAGTGAGGTACATTCATTCCACCGAAAATTTACCTGATTTCATTCTTTGATTTCACTTTTATTGTCTAATCATAGGTAGGTACATCTTAGCGCTTAGTACTAGTAGTGTGTACGTGTACAGGTTTGATTACGAAAAAGTTTTTGAGAGCTCGATAGACTTTAATTTCTATCCTGCATTTTCTATCTCGCTTACACATACAAAAAAAACATTTCATTACACATGAAACTATTCGACCGTTGTCAAACTACGAAAATTAGTTCCTCTCTATCCGGTAGAGGCGCTGCAATGCGCTAAATATATGGAAAGCGACGACGAAAACTTTTTTCGCCATCGTTAACTACAGCACAACTAGCTGAAGGACTCTTAAAACTTTTATCTTCAAAAACATGTGTAACAATTAATACTCTGTCTGTGTCCTGTGGTAGCTACAATGTAGCTGTGTTTCAGGTACTTAATATTTACTTGACTATTAAAATAATGAGTAACTAGGTACTAACAATATACTTACATACATATCTATACGTAGTAGGTAACATGGCTTCTTATGAGAACTTATCTACTAATCTACTATTTTTGATAATACTTAACCGTTTTGTATTTGTATTTTATCTTGTTAGCAATCGATTCCATTCATCACTTACTAGATCTGCTAGAGCTCCATCAATGACGTGAAATGTCCTCCAGTCTGATCGCTGTCTGCCTGCACCGTGATGTCGAGAGTGAAATGTTCGGTTCAGCGGTCAAGCGGACCATATGCCACGTGATGTTATGGCTAGCTAGACTCTTGCTGCGTGTGTAATACATTGTTTGATCAAGATATCTGTTGTTTTATGGCTGCTTGGCTAGGTTGGTTTACGCTTCGTAATAATTGCTTGATCAAGACATCTGTTAAGGTTTCCTTGTTATGGATCTCTTTATTTACTGGTTAATGTTTTAAAAAGCCTTAAGGCATTCCTGTTTTCACCATGAATACGATGAATGGTTAGGTAGTTTAGATATGTCATCGTTTTTGCTGAGGTTCTATTGTATTTTATTTTATTATTTGAACGTTCAGCTCGTTATAGCCATTTTATTTCCTTTTATATTCTGTGAATCTAGAGTACGAACATCGGCTCTCAATCTAGCTTATAGCCAGGCATACCTAACGGTATTTTTTTGTGAACATTGACAAGCTCGTTCGATACAATCCATTCAACTTCATGCTCTTAAAAACCTGTTTCTAGCTCTAGTTTATAATGGTATAAATATTTT
This sequence comes from Eupithecia inturbata, assembly GCA_963662085.1. NCBI lineage: Eukaryota > Metazoa > Arthropoda > Insecta > Lepidoptera > Geometridae > Eupithecia > Eupithecia inturbata. Next base: position 6,716,920 of record OY759182.1, read on the forward strand.
GATACGATTACACGCCCGGTAGCAGAACCACGACGACTTATCCGTGATAATAGATGGGGTATTAGTATGTTTATTTTTATGTTTTAACTTGCTTTAAGCACGTTACGTTCAATAATCATTAGTTATCATCAGTAGGTATCATATTCTTGAGGAATAAGTTGCCTCATTTCAAGAGGCGCAACTAACTGGTTTGGTTGTCAAACTAGGCCTAGATCTCAGTACTCACGAGCTCTCCAAAAACTCGACTTAAGTACATAAAATTGAACATTATTTCTTTGGTTCCTCGTGAAAACAAGATTAAATAAAACGCCAAGTGCGAGTCGACTCGCACACGAAAGGTTCCGTACCGTAAAAATCAGCTTCAGCATACTTTTTCATAGAACATCAATTTTCACTAGTTCGGAGACCCCTTTAAAATTTCAATTTTATTTTATTTTTAGTATTTGTTGTTATTACAGTTGAAGTGTTACTTATTCATAGAAAGTTTCATGTGTTCTATTCAAGAGATACAGCCTTAACAAATTAAGAGCAAAAATAGCCAAAAAAAATAACGGGTGTGTATGGGAGCCCCCTTTAATTTTGATATTTATTGTATTTTTAATATTTGTTGTTACAGCGGCAAGAGAAATACACATTATTTGAAAATTTCAACTGTCTACCTCTTACGGTTCATGAAATAGCCTCGTAACAGACGGACGGATGGACAGTGGAGGCTTAGTAATAGAAAACAAAATTACTTACGATAAAAAAATCATGAAACTAAACTGTTTCGCACATAATTTGGTCGAGATCTCAGGAACCCTGCGGTCTATTGAAATTACTAAGTTTTGTTTCGTAGGTATTACTAATTATTTGGTTGGTTCGTCTAAGCCATTTTCTTAATTAGTGGTTGAGTTTTCTTGTAATAAACAATAATTTGATGTTTGCGCCTTTCCAAAAAGGTATTCTCTGTCCCGCTTCTATGAACGCGAAATCCTATTCCTATCCGCACAAATGGCTGCAACGTGCCCACTTAAAACATAAAAATTATTTTTATTTTTGCTTCATTATGCGCACACAGTGCGAAGCGAACATATGAAATTATACAAACCACTGAAAACAACCAAGCATGAACTTTAAGTAGAGCGCAGGGTACGCTTGTTACCCGAACTTTTGAAATTTCACTCGATTTATTACAGCCGGAATAATTCAGACAACTTTATAAAGAGAGTTGGAAAGTACCTGTAATTTTAAGTACTATAAGGTGAGAATTTAAGTCGCATTTCTACCATACAGCTGGCTTCAATTTCTCTGTGATTATCATCAAATTTAAATTTCTTGCTTACTAATTCAAAGTCTCTTTGCGTGTTGAAATCGCTGTATAACTAAGTCTTCTCTATCTCTGCAATTACTTACTCCAAATTGAAGACTGTATTTCTAAGCTCTTGAATTCTTTTCTATTCGATTTACCCAATCCTATTCAAAGGTATTACATAAGTCCGAGGCTAATCCACAAAATGCCTACCTTCTAAAACAATCAACTCCAGTGGCTGAACGTAATCCGCTAAATGTATCTTATTGAGTTTCGCTAATCGTTTTATTCTAGTCTATTATCCCTCGATTGAGGGAACCTCTATTTGCACTCACGATCCAGCTGATATGTGAGTAATGAACCGGTTGGACCGGATATCCGGGAAATAGAACTATCCTTGAAAGGGTGGGTTTGTCTCACAGAACCGCTTGTCTAGATTGCTTGTCTTGTCTTACGGATTACTTCTACGATATGAGTTTTGATTGTTCGACCACTTTTGACACTTTCATGGCCCAAGACTCAAATAGTCCATGTGCAGATCCTCGTGCGCTGGCATGGCCCTCCGGGTCGCACCGCCGATGCTGGGCAGTGAATGCTATATACCTACAATACTACACTAACACTTTCATGGCCCAAGACTCACATGGTCCTCCATGTGCAACTCCTCTTGTGTCGTCGGCGCGCCCCTCCGGTTCGCACCACCGCCGCCGAGGTGATGTGGTGTGTGTGCAGTGAATGCGTTAAATTATAGGTCTGTAAAATCTCAAAACTAAAAAAAAAACACATTAAAATAACCCAAAAATTTTGTGTTTTGTATTTAATTTCTCTAATTCTTATCTTGTTTCACGTAATATGTCAAATATTATTGTCCATATTATAGTAGTACCGTTCCTTACTAATCAGCAATATTCAACTCCAACTAATTAGTTCCCACTCTTTTATGAGATTCAAATCTACACCTGCAACATCAACTACATTCAAGAGCCGACAACTTCATTAAAACTACTTTATTCAATTACAACCATCTTTGCTTTTTCATTCGGACTGCCCAAGTTAAATAGAGGTACATCTGTCTCATTATCTCTTATTAGCGGGTCTCTGTTTATTTATACATGCAAATCGAATGCCGACATTTCGACCATTTCAGTTAAGGCCTTTCAACCATCCTCTTCGATATAATCGCCGGTCATTCGAGATATCGGCTTATCTTAACGAGTATTTCTTGCTAACAACATAATTCGAGTGAAGGTATTGCGATGCGACAAGTTGGGAGCAAATAAGGTTATTCCCAGAACTGGTTCTTACGAAATTTAATAAAGTCGCATTTTACGAGTGCAATCGTAAAAATGTTGTGATGCCATGAAGTGTTTTACGTTTCTGTAGATACGACTTCATCAATATATTTGTAGGTAGGTGTGTCGGTTGAGTTCGGTTAACATATTGATACTGCTTCTGGTATTTGAGAGAACGTTTATTACCGCAGACCTCAATGGTTATTATTATACTGCCGTAGACATAGATTCAAATTTAGAAATTTGTAGTAAAATCATTTCGGTTAAGTTTTCAGAATGATACCATGAAGATAAATAATGCTGGACACAATCCACACAGCATACTCTAGCCTCAAAGTCAGCAGAGCTTGTGTTATGGATACCAGATTACTGATATACATAATACATAACATATGTAGGTCTATCTATGTGATAGATATTTATTTATATAGTGAACACCCAGTACACAGCAAATATCTGCAGATCTTACAAACATTTGTCCCGAAGCGGAAATCAAACCCGCAATATCCTGCGACGCAGGCGGATCTTCGCTCGCTGCGCCACTGAGGTGGTCTTACATTGTCAGAAGCACGTAAGCTATAAATAAAATTCAATTCAGGTTTCAATAAACTAATACATTCCTTATGCAATCGCCTAGCAAACAATATAACTGCAATACCCCAGAGACATCTACCGGGGCTGAGTAGACAAGTATCGCCGATCCAATACACGCTAAAATATTCATCAATGCACTTACAGAAGAAGAAACGTACAGTTTTTCCGATAGTGGTTGCTAATGCTTTCGTAGGGTAGGGAAAGAGCTAACAAAAGAAGGTGCTCGTCAGTGTCCCGAATGAAACTGAAGTGACTGGCGACAAAAGCTCTTACCGCGATATTTATGAAGCCAGAATTGGAACGACCATATAATTTATACCTCTGTTCTAGGGCTCTCTAACTTCCAAATAATTTATTTCTTCTAAAGACAAACTGGTAGAGCAGAAATGCACTAAATCTTCAACTAAACTTTCACCTTTGATCAAACTCGACACCTCCGATCACTCGATATCATCAGCTGTTTTAAAGACAAAGGGTATTTGTAGGCCTTCAATAAGAGCAATTAATAATAATAATAACGTTTATTGAAAAATATTTGAGACTTAAAATTATTACATCGTTGATCCCCAAACTAGGATACACCTGTATCTTGGGGACCACCTTCCATGGGTTCTTTACATAAAATATATCAAGCAACGTTATACTATGTCTAAATAAAATCAATAATTAGAAAATAAACATTATGTGATAGGTCTCCTGAGGACACCAGTCTCGTAAGAGTCTGGGCAACAGGAGAAATCATTCGTGTGTGTGTGAGGGTGTGTTTGTGAGTTGTGCTCCTGGAAACACCGACCTCTTAAGAGTTCGGGTAACAGGAGCTTCACAGATGTGTGTTATGTTTAGTTATGTATGATAATATAAATATATATACATATATATATATATATATATATGTATATATATATATATATATATATATATATATATATATATATATATAACAGTGTAGATAATATATTTTTTATAATACATACTGTGTGTATAATTAAATTAAAATAGTGATACAATAAAATCATCTCACAAAAAGTGAAAAATCTTCAGTTTGTTCATAATCTAGAGTTAAGAGCCATTTTTGAGTAATTGTTAATGCAATACGTATTTTAATAATTATCCTTTGCTAACCATATTCCTGACATCAAAGCTGCGTCTTTCAAGGTCACGTTTGCTATTCTGTTTGTTACACAATGGCAAAACTTTGGTCGGACAATGGTGCCAGAAGTCGGACGCAAGCATCGCAACCCTTCGTAGGGTGAAATAACGTGAATTTTATACAATATCGAGGGGCGCACGGTAGTCTACCCGAACATAATTCAAATTAAGCTCGTGACACGAGGGTCAGACGGGAGCTGCAGTGAAGTCCGTACCACGCGTTTGTCTGTTTTTTTTCTGGGGCTTTTTAGACTTATTCGGTCATGTTTAGGTATAAGCTTACGTTTCTGTGACCAAACAATTATATTTTTAAATACGTAAATCGACACGTGCTTCTCTTTACCAAATATCCAGATCGTCATTTGTGAAGTTCTGGATATCGTGTGTTCGTGACAGATTAGATAGGTTTAGATAGTGTGTTTCGGGAACGTAGTATGCACTATGCACGCAATCTGCATGGTTATGTAATAAAATTCTTGAAACAACCAAAGCAATATACATAGATGTCTGCGATATAAGCGTCTTGAACTCTTCCGGAAAAGAAATTATCATTGAGCTTGAAAGATATTTCACCCAAATAAATATTCAAATCATTTCTGTACCATCAAAATATATTATCTTACTGAATTGATTAAAATGAATAGTATTATGTCTCGAGTAAATTCTTCGCCAATATTGAATGGGAACGAAGTGAGCTTTTTCGAAAGTCACCCTTTAAATTTAGGGGATTTGCGCCATTATCCGATCGAGACAAGAAAATGGAAGTGAATCGTAAAATCGCGAAAAATAAAAACAAAACAGGTAAGCATGATATTTTTGTTAAGAAATTATAGGATTTTCGAAATTTCGTGTCTTTTTCATGGCAGTGGATGAAACAAAGCGGAATTTTAATAAAGATGAAAACAAAATTTAATACTATTGCAACCAAAATCACACCTATATGTATAAAATAACAAATGTGTTTATGTACACTGCCGGCCAAAAGTTTGAGACCACTGTAAAAATCTTTGTCACCAACAAAATATTTCAAAGTACACATATGATAATGAGCTAATTTGAACACCTGCGTATTCTATTATTATTAAAGAATTTCTAAGAGTCATTATTTATGTTGTTGTTTAAGTTATCATCCTAAAAAGGTCTATTGTTTCAAAACATCAATGAGCGCCGCGCAAGGACCAGGTGGTAGAGTCATTGTAATATTTTTATGATCTGCTCATTACTTATTGTTTTGGGTTTGTTTCGCGTTAACCGATATCAGGGATTATGTTAGCTTCCTAAAACATATTTAGTACCTGAGTTTTTATGGAGTAAATTATTTTCTACCTTATTAGTCTGAGCTCGTCGTTGTTACAGTGAAGACATCTTAAAATGGGAAAAGTTCGCGAAATTAGCAGTGAAACTCGCTCTGCCATAGTTGTTTTATACGGCGAAGGCAAATCTGAACGTGCGATTGCCTCTCAACTTAAGTTGTCGAAGACTTGTGTTCATAACACAATAACCCGATACAAGGAGACTGGCAGTAATCAAGATCGTTCGCGTTCGGGAAGGCCGAGAACTACCACTTCTCGCGAGGATCACTTCATCGTCACTACCAGCAAGCGGAATAGACGCCTAACAGCACCAGAAATCCGCGTAGAAGTGAACAAATCCCGATCAGAACCTGTATCATTGACTACAGTAAAAAGACGTTTGAGAGATGCTAAGTTATTTGGTCGCGTCGCCGTTCGAAAACCACTACTAAGGCCACAAAACAAAAAGAAACGGATGCAGTGGGCCCTTACCCATCGAGACTGGACTGAAGAAGACTTTAAACAAGTTCTTTGGTCAGATGAATCCAAATTTGAAATATTTGGTTCAAAACGACGAATTTTTGTTCGACGTAACGTCGAGGAAAAGATGATGCCAGACTGTGTGGTGCCAACAGTCAAGCATGGTGGTGGTTCCATTATGGTCTGGGGATGCTTCTCGGGCCATGGAACCGGAGATTTGGTACGAGTCGAAGGAATCATGAAAAAGGAGCAATATAAACGAATACTACAGCAAAATGCCATTCCGTCTGGTTCAAGAATAATTGGAGATGGATTTTTTTTCCAACAAGATAATGACCCAAAACATAGTTCAAAATTATGCAGGGGTTATTTAGAACACAAAGAAACAGAAGGGGTTTTAAAAAACATGGTGTGGCCCCCTCAGAGTCCGGATCTCAACCCGATTGAGCTTTTGTGGGAAGAGCTTGATAGAAATGTGCGCAGTTGTTGTCCCACTTCGCAAGAAGACATGTGGAAGGCTTTACAAGAAAGCTGGAACAATATATCACAAGATACAATCGACAAATTGATTGCTCGTATGCCAAGAATAGTGAAAGTAGTAATAAAATGCAAGGGAGGGTTTTTCGACGAAAAATCTGTATAAAATATGAGCGACATTTTTAAAGTAAATGGTTGATTTTTCTTGATTTTTTTGTTTTCTTCATAATGTATGTGTATTAGGAAATAAGTATTTTAATTCATAATTAAACCTCTTGCTTTGTATTTTGAGTTTTATTTCATTTTCCTACTTTGATGTAGGTGGTCTCAAACTTTTGGCCGGCAGTGTACCTATTTTTGTAGTCTTCCGATCTATAACTACAGGCCCCCATTCTGTTTTTTTAAAATTTACTTACTAGGTTGTGTAGTTGCTCCTGATTATGCATATGTAGGTACTTACAGAAAAGACAATAATTCAAATTACACAAAACCTATTATTACTTTCGTCCCACACCCTCGTCTCCCTGATAATTAGAATGCGAATCGCGTCCCTAATGGAATTGATTATACGAATTGTGAAGTGGTCGCCTTCTCAGAACTTACTATTCAGAATACATCGTAATTGTTACAACATTAAAAGTGGTATAAAGAGGTGCTTTGATAAAATTATGGCTTCTATTCATTAAGACTCATTGCAGTATCTCTAACGCGGTCTTGAAACTGTCGGAACTTAACGATAATGTTCGCCAACAATTGACTATTGGGCGAGCTCGTTGTGGTGGGCGAAGGTGTGTCCGAGAGGCAGAAGGTTGCAGGTACGATTCCCACCGCAGGACATACAGGATTTCGGATCTGTGTAAAGTATTTATCTATCTGTAGCAAAAAAGACCTATTCCCTAACCAGTCTGTAGCGTTACTTTTACAATGCATTATCTACAAGTGCATCATATTTTAATTGGCGCTTGTTGAGTGTCTCTACGAATAAATTTTAATTCGTATCGTACTTCACAGAACCTGATTTGCACCTCACGTTGAATGTTTTAAAAGCTTTCATTGCTATGATGAGAACAGCACAGGCCATCAGGAATGCTGAATATTAAACCAACGAGTCCGTCATATACGCGGCTTTCATACATTATTCATGTTTTGATAACGAATACAGCAGATTTTGCTTTTCAAGGGCGCTACGCTACGGTGTCGAGATGAGAGGGAACTTTTGGGAGAACTTAACGAGTATTTACTTGAATTCGTTTGGTAGAGTGGTTTTTGGGCTTCGTTTACTGGATATTGTTGTTTTCTTTCGTTATAGCACGCAAACAGTTTCCCCGTTTATGCTGTTACGAGATTTTTATGCTGATGAGATTGTCTCTGTTGTTGCAGAGCAATTGTTTTGAACTCTTTTGAGCGTTACTTTGCTTCTTGACATAACCCCTGCGAATATAAATTCTCTAATATAATACATAATATTATAAAAACTAAAGTAATTCTGCCTGTTACCTTTTCACGCCTAAACGGATGAACGGATCGGAAGGTAAACGGTATACTGGTGAAGGACATAGACTACTTTTTCCCAGAAAAGCGCGTACGAAACCGCGGCCAGAAGCTTGTATGGTTTTAAAATTACTTTTGTAAAATTTAAAAAACACGCACAATTCACAATTTTTTTTTGATACCTATATAATTTTTAGCAACTAGGTTATTATGTGTATTAGTATAAATAGTTTGAATTTATGTTGTAAAGCACCGCCATCCTTTATTTTCTTACAAACGTTTTGGTTGTCTGGAAGAAATCGCTTTAGTCGATAAAATATATAGATAATACTTTGTTCATCACCTTATAAAACATATAGAACTTAATTAAACATATTATAGGGAACAGCAATGGGCCGCCAGTTCCATTGCTGTTCCCTATAATATTATCTATCCATCTAATTTTATATTTACATCAATTTTAATTAAGTAAAATGAAGTGTGCATTCATTCATTTTATAAGAACAGGCCTTTGCTGTTCAAAATCACGTACCTTCGCACGTATCAGTCAGTCGATTGATTAAGATGCCAATCTCGCTGTCACATCATCGGGTTTCTGATAAATGAAGGACCCTCCTCATGCGGACCTTCAGTCTTCAAGACTCTCAGTCTTAGATGGCACTCGGCCAGACTATTTCACGCCAAAACTACTAAACGGATCGGCATTAAATTTTGCATAGATGTAGGTCTAGACCTGGAATAACCTACAGGCTACTTTTTATCCCATAAATCAGTTCCCATGGGATATAAATAACCTTTAAATGTTTCCATAGCAACAAGGCGTGCGATGCCGTGGACAGAATCTAGTAAGGTATAAAAATAACTACTGTAAAATGTACAAACAACGAACCATTCACAAAGTATAAGTATATTAACTATTTTCTGCTCAACATTACGTATAGTTTAACACCTACCTATACGTGTTTTATATAATTACCAAGTAGCATACGTCTTGATTGTAATACAACGGGATATTTACCATGATTTGAGTTTTGAGCTTTCCAATATTTCGGTACAGTTTCATACGCTATGATCACGGACTAAATAGTACAGACAGCATCAACAAATGGTAACCCTCTAGCGGTAGAATAGAAGTGTAAACGTTAAAGGGGTTACCCAATGATACTGCTATCCGTACCTTCGCACGTATCAGTCTGTCAATTGATTAAGGTGCTAATCTCGCCGTCACCTCATCGAGTTTCTGATAAATGAAAGACCCTCCTCATGTGGACCCTGACACATGACCCACATGAAGAGGTCATGTGGACCCTGACAGTCTTTGATGGCACTCGGTCAGACTTGTTAATCTGCACGTCTTACAACTATATTATTTTAATGGTTAGGGAATGTGTGTTTGGGACAACCGCAGAAGTATAGAAGAAAATAGAAAAACCAGATTATTTTTTTTGTTTTGGGGTTTTGTCACCCTGTCTACTCTTTTGGCATAAAAAATAATCCGAAGGTTTCCCGTTTGAGTGTAACTGGAAATAAATTCCTCCAAAAGCTTCCATATTGGTTATTTGATTAAAAATTAAATATAAAATAAGTTATTTGTGTTAAAAATAAACTAGAATAATCTAGCCACTAGATTATTCTATATATATTTTGTAGCTAGGTTCTGTCCTACCTGCGAATAACTAAACGTGTGTCTGACTGAACTAGAACGATTTAATGTCTTTGAGTCTGAAGCATACTATATAATTTCCTCCACACTAAATAAAATACCGTTATTACCAAAAAATACACAACTAAAGAATAGAAAAAAAATAGAAGTATTTGCAACTGAAACTTGAATTTACTCCAGACTGTTCCAAATAATCAAGAGGTAGCTCAACTGATCCATAATATAATCAATTGGCACAATTACAGCACTGTACTAGTTTTCAAACTAGCCTTCTGTAAAAACTGGCCTTGAACGAGACTGGGTTCATCGTAAGATGCTACTTAATGTAACCCAAACTCGTTTAAACTGTTGTAATTGCTTTTGCATTGTTAAAAGGGACCCTCGTGCTATTTGCTCTGTTTTGATCGGACCGGCTCGAATATTTGATTAAGATAGTCGCCATCTGCGTAAATTCCTGTTAATTGTGGCTCCTATACGAAGCGACTTCATTAAACTTGAGGCTGGTTCTAGACCATTTCTTCCAAGGCAATACATATTTGGTTTGTACTTCGTCAGTCATTGATTTTATAAATGCGAAAGTTTGAATGTTTGTTACCTCTTCACGCCAAAACTACTGAACGGATCGGGCTTAAATTTTGCATAGATGTATTTTTGGAATAATATATAGGCTACTTTGACTGGAAGAAGGCGTGCGAAGTATTAAGAGAAAACAAACCGGATATAAATTTGGAACATCGACGTGGATTCAAATTTTTACCATTCTGATTCTTTTTCATTTAAATAGAATCCTCTAGATTCTACCTCGATGTTCTTTTTTTTCTATCTTTTTCTGACCTTCCATAAAATGTAAATCGACTTCAATAACTGTCGATATCTTTGCTTACAGAAACTTTGCGACAAACTACAAATTCTCGACATTGGATCGTTAGGAAGGGTGATGCGGGTGTAAACTTTCCTATTGAATGTAAATATGGACTTCAGTGCACAATCAGGCAGCAATAAAATTCAAGTTGATTTGGTGTCTTGAGACTAGTGACTAGACGATAAAATATTTGTCCGTTAGAGTATTATTTCTATCAGGAGTCTTCCCCTACAGCCCCTTATCTTTCTTTCTGATATTGGGAGTATGATAAAGGAAGGTAGGTATTTGAAAAGATGCGGAAAGTAGAACTAAATAAATAAATTAATGCTGGACACTCCACACAGCATCATCTAGCTCCAAGCTAAGCAGAGCTTGTGGCTCGAAAAACTATCGTTGGATTTCGAAATGCATCAGCGACGTCCGACTATCGTTTTTAAAATTAAAGCATTCCAAAGAATATGACACGCACGTACCTATTTGCGTGGAAATAGAGCTTCTTTACAGCTGCGGTTTTGGTGCGGACGGAAGCGAGTTGAATTATTTAGTAGTTTCGGTCAAAAAAGCTCGCGGTATACATTGTTAGAAAATATCTAACACAATGTTTCAACAGCTGCCTTAGAACTCGTAGTTCGCGAAAAATCTCTGCAACAAATGAAAATGCCAAAAACTTCGTTTCATAAGGGTGGGGGTTCACGTCCCCTCAGAAACGATTAGATAAATTAAGTGGGTTCATTTCATTTCCATTTCAGCCATTTCTTGGTAATGTCTGTGGAGAAGGTCACTGCACCGGCATAGGGCTTTTAAATCCATAAAAATAAATGGCACAAACAATACAGATTACCTAAAAGGTTTGGAAAAGCCGAACAAGGGCGATGATGATGATTTTATATACAGGTAAGATTGTTTGTAAGTATTCGTAACTACTTTTCCGATTCTTCGAACTTTGGTGTCAATTCTAAATTGAAATAAATGCACTAAGTACCACATGAACGAAGTCGCGCGCAGAAACTTATGAACTACTGGTCCGATACTCAAAACTCTTCTCCTATAGATAGAGACAAAGAATAACTATAAATAAGTACTAAGTACTAGAGCGAGAGATACGAGCTACAGATAAAAGGTATTGTCTCTAAGTGCCCTAAGCATCACATCAGCATAGCCGGAGACTAGTTTCAAACCCCAGCCTCAGTTTCCGCTCACTGGTCACATCACACAGCCTGTCGGAAAGTGGAGCGTATCGACAGGCTACCCACTAACCAGTTCTGTACGTTTTGTACGTGATAGTTAATCCACTATTATTACCCTTCCGATTATTGTCTCTAGGCGAAACGGTTCAGATTACCGCTGATATTCTAGTGGTGATAGCCGACTGGTGGATAGATGATAATTTAAATGATAGGATTGATTTTGCTTTGCAAATGATACCAATGATAAAAACGTTACAAAGTACGAATAAAGAGTTGGGAGTTACTGAGCTCGACAGAGTTTTATACTTTAAGCGTCTCCGTATCGTTGCATTAGATATGTTTTAGTTTTTAAAATGTATCCTGGTACCTGGTACCAAAGAAATGTTTGTACTTTGTAAAAAAGTTAGGAACCTAATATTTACACAAAATAACAACCTAAAAGACTATGTACATTACGTACACCTAGAAATTTGCGGTGCTCTATGATTTTGTGTGATATTCGTCGGCTAACCCCGACTAATAGCCTAATGAGGCTGAGTCTGATTCGAGGAGGCCAGTCAAAGTAATTTCTTTCGTGATTATTTGAATTCCAAATGCTTCAATCTAATTCTACTCCAGCTCTCCTCTAGAGAAATTGAATAACTATGATACTAAAAATAAAGGTACTAAGGTACTAAAAATAAGGACAGTTTCCGGCCATATTGTTGTATAGATCACCTAGTGTTCTTGCCACATCACCATGTAAACTTCAGCAATATGAGCTTGGATACGCTACGATATTAAAGTTTGCTTATTTGTATTCAAGATTCAATTTTGTTATACAATATTATTACTAACAATATTGCTGGCTGTCTTTAAATCTCTTCTGAACTATGTGAAGTTAAAAACTGATGAACAACAAATTTTTTTGACGACCTCTGTGGACCAGCGGGCAAAGGTCCGCCTGTGACGCAGGAGGCTGCGGGTAAGATTCCCGCTTCGGGACAAATATTATTACGATCTGTAGGTATTTGTTTCGGGTGTTTTTCGTGCCTTCTATGTATAATAAAAAAATCTATTTCTGTAATATAATAAGTATAATCAGTTATCTAGTACCCATAACACAAGCTCTGTTTAGCTAGGAGCTAGATGACGCGGTGTGAATTGTCCAGCATTATTTATTTAAATAATAAACTGTGGTTATTTAACTTCGGGAGGCCTTTACACTACCCAGCACTGGGTTAAATATGGCTGCAGATAATGAAGATGATGGTAAAGCCAGATTGCAAAGTAATGCCTTATTCAGTTATTAATAACCTTCTCACATGCGCTATAATATTAATTATTAGAAGCACGGAGAAGATGAAACTTGATGAAAACGCCTTAGGGCCAATTTCACCGTTGAACGCGTTCAATATAAGATAAACTCAGTTTAGCGCTGTAAACGAATTCAGCGCAATTTACCGACATAAATTTGATCAGGTTCATGCGCTAAGCCGAGTTCAAGAGCTGTCACGTCACACAATAGGAAACCGAGATCTGAACTCGATCAAACTGAACTTTGTTTTGTTGATCTAGTTTTGGCAGCAAACGGTGAAATTCGACCTAAGTAGAGCTTTCAGCTTTAAGCTATTTCAAACCCAACACATTGCATTATTTATTGCAAGTTGCAAGTAACGGTACCTACCTACCGTTGCTCAAACAAGTATTTATTGCAACGGCTGTTCTAGGATTTAGTTACATTTCGAATCAAAGTTACACATGAGTTGTAACTGCTAATACATGTACAACAATAAAGTAACTGGAAACTTTAACTTGCTTACGGGAGAAATTGATCAGCAGTTCGATAGTGCCAATGACTCAAGTCCCATTAAGATTAAAAAATAAAAAAAGTAGCCTATGTCCGTCCCCGAGATACCATTTACCTCCCCGCCAAATTTCATTGAAAGAAAGAAAGAAAGATATACTTTATTTGTAGCTAAGAATTAAAACATCTACAAAAACTAATAAAATTACCAAACCCATATAAACTATATTATAATATTACACACTTATAAAATACCTTAAAGCTACAAAATGGCGTTCGACTCAGCATATGTTGTGATAGCTATAGGTTATAGCTACTACAACGCTGATCTTCCGTCGAAACCATAACATTGAGATCACAGACACAGACAAACTGAGTGAATTTCGAATTCATAATATTAGAATGGATAAGTATATACAAAATAAGTACATACATAATATCATGTAATGTAATCCTGGTGGGGAAATATTTTACTTTTCTTGTTGTGTGTGTGTCTGATGAGCTTAGTTGCTTCAACGATACAGCAGCAAAAACCTTTCTATTAGTTTCACAAAATCACTAGTTCATTAAAATGTCACAAAAACTACGCTAGGCATCTCCATAAATTCCCTCGGCTTCCCGCACCTAGATAGATGTTATCTGACAAGAAGTCGGCTTATCGGTCGCGCAACTTTTATCGACATTTCGGAGTCGCCCGACTTTATCAGCTTATTTCGATGGGATTCAGTCAACATTGAACTTTTAAATTGGAAACGGCTGGGTAATGTTTTTCTCTTGCGAACTTTTATTTGAGTTCGTAAGTTTGCTTAGGTCAAATCTTGGAGGATAAATTCCAAGACCTTCAGAAAGAACGTAGGCACCATAGAGGTTATACCACAAGTCAGTAGGTACCAACCTGATAAATAAATAAATAATGCTGGACAATACACACAGCATGATCTAGCCCCAAGCTAAGCAGAGCTTGTGTTATGGGTACTAGATAACTGATATACTTATAGGTACAGTACATTACATAGATAGATATTTTTATTATACATACAAAATACCCAGAACACCCGCAACAAATATTTGCAGATCGTACAAACAAACATTTGTCCCAAGGCGGGTGTCGAACCCGCAATCACCTGCGTCGCAGGCGGACTTTCGCACGCCGGGCCACATCGGTCGTCACTAATACTATTAGCCCGTAACGTAACGTCTCACTATTGGGCAAAACCTTCTCTGATACCTTTCTCAAGAACTCACGTTCCTCCTGAGCGAGTTATAACCACGCTGTATCGAAGGTAGAATAGGTACCTAACTAAATGTAATTGTTATTGTTATTCACATTTGCAGACAACGGCAAAATTTTGTCATTAGTTGTCATTACTTTTGATATTTGCTGTCACATTTGGCATTAGACATTGGCTGTCACTTGAACAAAAGAAAATAATTCGATAAATATGTAGGTACAATAATGGCCGGCAATATATCATCAACACCGACATTACTGTTGCAAAAAAAGGATCAAAAGTCCGGTTCAATTAGGCAACCGAACTACTGAGACTACATCAAATTATAATTACGTTGTTCTATGTGTAGATTTAACATTTCTTTACAACAGCACGAAATACTAAAGTTCCCAAATCTAATACTCTCCACAGACGGAGACTTTTTGGCCAACAGCCTAATGCGAGATAGCGTAAATTGTTTAGCGAACATTCTGCAAGGTGCTGTTTTAGAACGAACAGGACCAGCATCCACACATATCACGTAATAGTTAGCTATTACGTGATATGTGTGGATGCTGTGTTAAAGGCCAGTGTCTTGGGAATGACGATCTATTTGCTATATGCCTTGGGATATTGTCGACTTATTCATTATGACTGCCTAGTCTCCTACAGAAAAAAGACTCGTGCAGAAAAAAAACGTCGTTTTTCTAAAACTAGATTAATTTTAGTGGAGTTTTTAAATTATTTTGCATTCTTATATTTAGCAGTTATCTCAATTGTTTAAATTGTAAATACTAGTTCTAATTTGTTTCTATTGTTTGATTGTAATTTTCTTTGTTAATAAAGAAACGCCATATTTAGCTAATCCAACAATAGTCGAACTTTGCAGCCATCATCAAATCACACCTATATTATAAATGCGGAAGTAAATGGATATATGGACGTTATTTACTTCATCACGCCAAAACTTCTGAACGAATCCCAGTTCCCATGGGATAGAAATAACCTTTGAACGTTTCCATGGAAACAATACATGTGAAGCCACGGGCAGAAACTAGTCATGAATATAAACGTTATTCGCGTTCTATTAAGCTGGCAGATAGGATGTCTAAAGTAGATTAAGTCTAAAAACATTGAGACGTTTCGATTCGAGTGCAGTGGGCGCAGAATAATGCGCTGGAGATTAATGTAGAAGCTGGTGAAGGCAGGTGCGATTTAGTGGAAACTGTTTTCTGAATGTGTGATTCAAAACCTTGCTTCTTCCATGCGTTTTATTAATAGTCACTGTTTCAAACGTTTGAAACTTTAAAAAGAGATCTCTTTTTATCACAATCTCACCTGTTGGTGAGATACGCTGTTGTTGATGATGTATCATTCACGAAGGTCTGGAAGACACCAATTCACTCTAGACTTGAAGAGAGGCATGTTATAGTTATTAGATTAGTTGGCCGGGAAAACAGAAGTCGACATCTAGGTACTATCATGGTTTTCGAAACTGTCGTAATTAAAACAATATATTAAGCATGGCTGGTAGCACACCTCATGGTTAATAATGCCGTCTGTGCTTTTAGTCACTTCTTCTTTGTTGTCGCGGTTAGGAAATAGAAGCTAAGGTTCCCTCCCACACAGGATCATAATCGGTTTGATTACTTGAGCCCTTTCCTAAAAATAAAAATTCTAAACGTATTACCCAATTTATACACATCATTAACTTTTGTACCTTGTCTGCTAGTCTGTCTGAGCAAATTCATGTGAAATGGAATATACTACCAGCAGACTTTGCAGATAAATTACAAAGACTCGACGCAATTAAACCATTTGCATAAATTAACTCACCAGCTCCTGTTACGTAAATAATAAAACCTACAAACATGAGAGGCTTCCACAAAGGAACTCATAAAATTATTTCTCTATTACCGCTGCACTTGCACCGCCGCACAAAGGCAGTAGGAACTGGGGCGGATCACTTGTATCTTACCATCACTACGCTAACACAGCCGTTTTATTTATTAAATTTTTGCAGCGGTTAAATCCGCTGCATTGAATACCGATCTTTAATCTACAAATCATACAAACTTCTGGGGTAGGTACCAAAATGTCTACACAGTCTCTTTCCCAAAAAAATCATAACTATGCCTAATTACAATTAGCTAATTACCATACTGAATATCATTTCTCTTTTAGGTGTTTCAGACTAATTTAACTTTTTAATCTTTCGCGATTGGTTAACATTTTAACGATTATTTATAAACCCGATGAATAAACCGTTAACATAGTTGGGATTCATACGCAATCGTGACTTGACCCCTACTCTACTGTTGCTTGTTACACTTGCAATGCATTTTCGCTAAACCGTACACGTTTGTTTTACGATATAAAGATAAAATCTAGCCATAACATAGCTATAACAATATAACATCATATGGCGTTGAAAACACCCGATAAGTCTAGACTTTGTAGAGCTCCTATGGTTTTATTGCTTGTTCGTACAGTGTACTTATTTTTATGACGCTAGTGGCATGGTTCCGTTTTACAATTATTTTACACATGTTTACAATCTATACTGCACCTAGAGGGATTCCTGTTCAAAAATTCATTAAATATTGCCGTTTTCCAGTTTTATTTATACCAATAACTCTTCTCTTCTACCGATCCTTACATGCAATCGAAACTTAATTTGTAGAAATGTCTGAGTTTTTGACATTTCGAAATCCCATAAAGTGTTACCAGCATCGATTGTGCGTCTGAATGAAACAGCAGCTATTTAATTTAGTCCATATTACCCCAAGTTTCACGGACGGTAAACGCGAGATTACAATCGTAAAGGCGAAAAAGACAAACTACTTCGCAGATTAGGGTTGGCATTCCCAGAGAAAAATGGCAGTTCCCCCATTTGCGGTTAGTTTTGAGCCTAGCTTCACTACAAAAAGGTTCACGATGTGGGACTTTTATGTCGGGTGTCTACGACAAAATTGAGCGCCATATTTCGTGGGATGAAATTCCTTGGTAATAAAATGTTTTTATTAAAAGTGTTCAAATGGGACATAAGAAATGAACTTTACTGTCCATATTTTTTTATGTATCTTCCCTATTTATCCTTTTTTCGAAATAACAAAGAATATTGTTCTGATAAATACGTACCAACGTTTGCATTTCAATACTCTGTTTGGTACGTGTTCTCTATAAAATGGGTAGAAAATCTGACGGCACAAAAAACTGCTGAAAAAAACTTAAGGTAACTATGGCGTATAGCCTGATACCTACATAAGTGTCTAAACGTAATTCCGACCCGCACAGAGCACAGAAATGCGAGAAGATTTTTGCACAGATTTTTTTCACAGCATGCCAACCCTACCTGTTATTAGTATTCCGAACGCGTATGATCCGGCGATATACACGCGGGTCAATTGCTATTACTATAAGACACTTATACTAAGGCATTATCGACTCCCTGAGTAAGATGCGAGGGTGGTAGTTAGGTACTCAGTGGTAGGGAGTCTTTTGAGCATTTAATTATATAAAATAACGAAATATGTTGCCGAAAAAAACGCCGAAAAGCCTACCGACCTATTCGTTTATTCGCGTTTGTTTGGTTCGTTTTTAAGGTTTCGAGACAGGTTTCGAATCTCTTATGGTCTCGCTTTTTCTGTCCTTTTTTCCGTCTTTAATATCTCAGCAACTACAGCAGCTATTAAGTTGAAGTTTAAAATAATAATATAAAATAAGAATTTAAATTTTCAGTACAAATTGTGATGACGATATTTTAAAAGAGACCTAAAGGGTCAAGAGGGGTTTCAAATAAAAGGTATCAGCTTGTAAGTTTCAAAACTGTTTTTGAAATTGCTGTAGGTTTGATAATTTTTGAAATATTTTGAAAAAAGTCGAAAAATTTACCATTACCCTCTATACTCCGAAGTTTGCAAACCGATCCAACTGTAATGTAACCTACAATTATTTAGCAAAGTCTCTAACCGGTTTGTACCTATAGTACATATTTGAATACTTGACAAACGTTCGAAACCTTCGGCGCGCGAGTCACACTCGCACTTGACGGATCTTGTTTTATACTTCAGCGCAAAATCCAAACATCATGAATAAAGTTAATGAATAAACTAAGTTCACAAACCAACCTGTTAGCTGGATTTTCCGAAGTAGCACAGGGCTGCCAGCTCACTGAAAAGTAACATCTCCTTTTACAGCGGCAGTAACCTAAAGCCCATGATATTTTGCCACAACAAACGACCTAAATCATTCCTTTAACAGCCGGTTCACGTGTAACTAAGTCTCGCAGCACCCGGGACTCGGGAGTCCCAATACCTTCATTATGCGGGCGGTGGATACAGCATGAAATATGGCGTTCTGGGACGGCCTATAAGGAGACGATAACGAGGATACACAAAGGTGATATGCTCTGAGAATCATTATTAAGATTATTCTAGCACGGGATCACCTACTGCTGTGTATAAACCGAAGCAAGCCTCATCTATAATGTGTTTCTCCCATCCAAGTATGCCCTGTGAACTGCGATCGTGACGATATTGGTGTCAAATCAGATATCGCCTAAACTAAACTAATTTAAAAGGACATAAAATGATGCCATCCTTTTTATTTCGATCGTTATTAAGGGACGGCATCATTTTTAGTCCTGTCAAATTAGTTAAGTAGTTTAGTTATGGGGACATCTGAATTGACACCAGTCAACCCATCATCCACTCTACCTCTACTTATATGTGTTGCGCGATAGCAGGCCATCATCAAATCCCTAAGTCCTAGGAAGATAAAAATTACGCCCACGCACACGTGGGTCCTGTACACCTTCCAACGTTTCGTCAGATGTCATTTCATTTTGACTAGGTACATCACACATATTTTAAATATTTTTTTTGTGACGTCGTAGACGTGGACATTGGTGTTCTTTTCATAGATTGTTTGATTGGCGTGATAACATCATAAGTTAGTTATAAATAAATAAATAATGCTGGACAATCCAAACATTATCATCTAGCCCCAAGCTAAGCAGAGCTTGTGTAATAGATGACTGATAAACTTAATACAATACATAACATAGATAGATATTTTTTTATTATACATAGAGAATAGACCCGGAACAAATATTTGCAGATCGTACAAACTTTTGTCCCAGTAGTTAGTAAGTATGTTGGCCGAGTCCCACAATTCTCTAAAATTATAATCAAGCCACAAACAAAAGTACTAACATTCTTCATTCTTACGATCCGTGTGTCCAACAATAAGATGCTACGTTGCGATTACCAACGACTTGATAAAGGCATTAAAATATGCAAGTAACAGTTCTCCAGCTACCCAAGATGGCCGCTAATTATAATAATAAGGTATATTGTCATGGCGGAATAATTTTGGAGTTGTCTCGTTGGGAATCAAGTTTATATGATGTGGTGGTTTAAATTAAAATACAATGTCACTTCATTTCGCAATCATAACCAAGATAAATCGTCTTCTATATTTCGAAAACTTTAATTTAATTAGAATTCCAAATTAAAGTAACATTAAAATAATTTGGGATAGGTAAATCACCTATCCCATATAACCCTGCAGGTTTTTATAAAACCAACGTTGAATCAGTTGTATAGGTATACTATAAAAACTGTACTTGAATTTTTCAGTAGCTTTTTTAACCAGTAAAGTAACGCCACTTCACGAGGGGTAATATAAAAATGTTAATTAAACGAACAGGTCTACTAACGTATCCACTTTGAGCTAAAATAAATATTTCCTGACATATTTTAAACGAATACCTATCTCGTTATCGTGCGCGAATTGTGAAACTCGTTCGGTTTTTGTAGAGAACTTGTCAAAGGATGAAACGGGGTTGCTAGGTTTTTTTGTAATGGTGTGCCTTTATATAGATAAATTGGTATTTTTGCTTCGTAAATGTAAAATTTATAAGTTTTCAATGTCCTTTACCTATTCTACTACTATCTGAATGCAAAACTACATTGAATTGTAAGCTAGAATAGTTTGTTGATTGTTTTAGTGAAGCTTTGTATTATTTTATGATTTCGTATTTTATCTCGTCTTCAGTGCTTATAATGTATCTATGATTTTAATAAGTAAAACACTAAATTTTAGTCCTCCTGTAAAAATACAAGGTGCCACGTTATTGGTGTACTAAGCCGAAAGAGGGTTGTTATGCCCCCTATATACCCAACTGATCCGCATGGTGGATTTTCAGGTATACGTTTTTATAAGTTTTCATTGTAAAAAATACCTTACTCATACGCTTAGCAAAATGACAACCCTATTATCACTAACGCAAACACACGTAAGGCCGGCCATTTTGATTATTTTGAAATTTTAGGGTTCCTTTAACAAGGCCGCCTTTTTGTACTAGATTTACCTGAGTTTTTAAGATTAGTTATTATTTTATGTGCAAATAAAGAATGCATTCATTCATGCTAAAAATAATACATTATCATTATCGATAGGTTGGAGAGAAATTGGACCTACTTCTGCAATAAGGTCCCAACACACACATGAGTCAAAATTAAGTTAAGTACCTACACAAAAAAATTGCAAATCGCGCGTTTTATCAGCCTTGTAAATTTCATAGCAATTGCATAATTTTCACTTAACTAAGTAATACACCGACAAAAAACCCACAAACACCAAAAGAAAGGGAACCAAGCCTCATGGTTTGTAAAAATCTGACCCCCATCTGATTTCGAAAGACACATAGTTTTTACGTGAACCTAGTTGGTGGTGAAAGCATCGAAGATGATAGGGAAGGCCCGCGTCTGTAGCGCACGTGGCACTTTTAAAAATTTCGTGATTTTCTAACATACCTACCTAATGCAGATTATTTATCGGGTGTTTATCGCGTAACTTTTATTGAAATATCGATAAATAATCTTTATTAGGTACTACGTAGAGGTACCTACCACGAAACAAGCATACCAACCTACAGATAAACATTAAACATTGAAAGTTAATACAACATTTTAGAAGAAAAATGTACGGAACCACCGTAAAATTGTCGGCATTGGCTAAAAAAAGCGACAGCCAATGAGAATGGTCAAGAATCTTACGCAGCGTCCGCCCGCGCCGGGGCGTGACAGCCATAGACGGCTAAATATGGGCGGTGACAATAGGCGGTCAAGAAACTTACTGATGAAACTGATGTAGGGTAGTCACTTACATAAAAATGGGCTAGTTGAGATTAAAGTTTCGAGGTCTTTTTTTTTCAGTAAACAACCTTGAAACCCCGAAAGTGCTAGAACAAAAAAGTTCGTGGGAGGGGGTTGGAACATTCCCTTTCCGCTTAGTACACTAATAATGTGGCACCTTGTATATCACTGAATTCTTATCATCCCCACAGCCTCTCTGAGGTAAAAGCCCATATCAAATACATTCAACTCCAACCGAGGTTTTTCTCCAAGCGCGAACACTACTAATCGTCAATCATTCGATCCGACATATCGAGTCCACACGTTTCGATTGTGTTGCCACTGCCATTTTAGTTTTTCCCCGTTTAACTGACTTTCTGGTCGGATTATCGTCAATCGTCCTATCTATTACTGCCATTTTAGTTTTTCCCCGTTTAACTGACTTTCTGGTCGGATTATCGTCAATCGTCCTATCTATTACTGCCATTTTAGTTTTTCCCCGTTTAACTGACTTTCTGGTCGGATTATCGTCAATCGTCCTATCTATTACTGCCATTTTAGTTTTTCCCCGTTTAACTGACTTTCTGGTCGGATTATCGTCAATCGTCCTATCTATTACTGCCATTTTAGTTTTTCCCCGTTTAACTGACTTTCTGGTCGGATTATCGTCAATCGTCCTATCTATTACTGCCATTTTAGTTTTTCCCCGTTTAACTGACTTTCTGGTCGGATTATCGTCAATCGTCCTATCTATTACTGCCATTTTAGTTTTTCCCCGTTTAACTGACTTTCTGGTCGGATTATCGTCAATCGTCCTATCTATTACTGCCATTTTAGTTTTTCCCCGTTTAACTGACTTTCTGGTCGGATTATCGTCAATCGTCCTATCTATTACTGCCATTTTAGTTTTTCCCCGTTTAACTGACTTTCTGGTCGGATTATCGTCAATCGTCCTATCTATTACTGCCATTTTAGTTTTTCCCCGTTTAACTGACTTTCTGGTCGGATTATCGTCAATCGTCCTATCTATTACTGCCATTTTAGTTTTTCCCCGTTTAACTGACTTTCTGGTCGGATTATCGTCAATCGTCCTATCTATTACTGCCATTTTAGTTTTTCCCCGTTTAACTGACTTTCTGGTCGGATTATCGTCAATCGTCCTATCTATTACTGCCATTTTAGTTTTTCCCCGTTTAACTGACTTTCTGGTCGGATTATCGTCAATCGTCCTATCTATTACTGCCATTTTAGTTTTTCCCCGTTTAACTGACTTTCTGGTCGGATTATCGTCAATCGTCCTATCTATTACTGCCATTTTAGTTTTTCCCCGTTTAACTGACTTTCTGGTCGGATTATCGTCAATCGTCCTATCTATTACTGCCATTTTAGTTTTTCCCCGTTTAACTGACTTTCTGGTCGGATTATCGTCAATCGTCCTATCTATTACAGGACTTTCACTCGTTATGATACTGGTTATATTCGAAATTCTATTCCATTTTTTTGTTGTTTTATTAATTTTTATAAAGGCCGTTATTTTTAGTCATCAGTAGTCTTGTCAAGTGTTTTCCGTACGTGGTGTTTATCAATAAACTGTTGATTATGAATTACCATTATGTTAAAATTCCCTTCAAAGCATTTATCACGACTAGCTGATGCTCCCTTCCTCTTTGTCTCCACTCGATAGACATTGACAAATGAAGTGATTTGTAAGGGGATCCGGGTTCGATTCCCGCGTGTCTCAGGTGCTGCTTACACTTGGTAAATTAGAGGCAATTTAGGTGCCTGTATCACATTTATCAAAGAATTTGTATAAATTGATGTTTGAGCTTTATTTCCGACTTGCCTATTCTTTGTCCATTTCTAGACTTATTTTACACTTGTAACACCGTATTTCAATGTAAGTAAATCTGAGCTACATATGGAATACCAATGTTATTTTTAATTGTTTATGCCTAATTGAATAGTATCTCGAAACTACACTACTCTATATTTTACAGAAAACAATCAGGAAAACTAATTCTACAGCAGCTAATTTAAAAAGTTATAACAGAACTCTAACGAAACTCTATTTCCCGGCTTCAAAGCAAATACCAGCACAGTTATGAGCTCTGCAACTTACTCTACCTTGGCATTACTTTCTTCCCTCTGGAAATATATTAAGTTTGCTATCCAAGGCACTGTCTTGGTCTTTCTAAATTAAGAACATTAATTATAAAGGCAAAGTGTGCCTTGGTAAAGGTAAAGCAAGCTGTAGATTAGAGGTTACTAAGTTGATTTGGGCACCAGCTGTGACCGTTGCTTCGCCTGCGTAGAATTCTCATTTTCATCTGTTTAAAATCGCGGAACCCTAAGTATTTTGCTTTTCTTTGCCGGTGATAGTTACGTCAAAATCGGTCCAGCCCGCTGTATTCTCCTGATTAAGGATGTATAAATAGGTTAATTTTTTTTATGCATGTATGATAATAATACACTGCAATAAGGGGGATCTTCTAGAAGGAAAACTGTAATTTTATTTTTATTTCGATTCCAGTTTTACCCCTTAAGAATACCTTTTAAGGAGGAAAACTGGAAAAGGCTTTTTTTCGTTTCCAAGACCGGGGGACAACTGGAAAAAGAATAACCCCAATATTATACAGACTGACTTAACAACTTCATTATTCTTACTCTGTGGACTAGGGATAGACTTTACAACACAAGGATTATAGCAGAGAATACAAATTTTCAAATTATGTAAATTCCACAATGTTAGTTACCCTAAAATGTGGGTTAAACTAATTTCAGAAAGATGTTTGCCTTGTAATCTTCGTAATATCCTAAGTCCCACTTATTTGTATCTAATATTACTATTATTAATTTCAGCAATTTATTGCTGAAATATGGTTTATGGTTTAAGATATTTTTTTACTTCTCAAAAGATTAATAATCACTGGTGAGAAACAAAATAAGCTTATTATCTATTGTTAGTAGTTTGGTACGAGCAAATAATCAAAATAATGAGGGTAGTTAGCAAAAATACTGTACAGAGCAAAATAAGGCGAAAACACACTAATACAAATTGTAAAATATAAAATAATATAAGGTTGACTATTTTTAGGGACAGCTTTAAAAAATGTGGCATTTAAGGCGAGTTTTAAATAGAGCTAGAGTTTTTAGGTCTTTGGTATTTTTAGGTAGGCTATTATAATAAACGCGCTCCTTCAAACATTAAATATAATTTTTTTTTACACAGGGCAATTACACAGGTTGTTCAGCTAAGCAGCAAATAATTCGTGTAGGCAACTTTGTATGATAAAGTAATTCATTATAATACAAAGTTTTTTTAAACTATCTGTTGTATTCTCATTACTTACTTCTAACAGGCTTATTTGTTTTGTTCCAGGGTTTGATGCACCATATCCTTGCTTCGAAAGTAAGTACTTCTACATTATTAAACTTTACCGCCACCGTTTACACGCCTGTGGCGTGTTGCGCGAAGGTCCGCCAAAAAAAATATAACAAAAAACAATAAAAAAATAATCAAAGCAAATGTTTTGCCTAATAAATCCTAAGCGCCTCTTACACTAACAAAACACGAATTTTCGTCCCTTCATAGTGCATTTATTGATAACTTACACATATTATATGCATTAATAAAAAAACTACATACATATTCTTACATTAAACAATTATCCATACTAATATTATAAATTCGAAAGTAAATCTGTCTGTCTGTCTATCTGTCTGTCTGTTACCTTTTCACGTCTAAACGGCTGAACGGATCTCAATGAAATTTGGCAGGGAGGTAAATGGTATCCCGAGGACGGACATAGGCTACTACAAAAGCGCGTGCGAAGCCGCGGGCTGCAGCTAGTACATTATAAATTACATTTTAAAATCGTGAATTCATTGAAATCATATATCAATTGAGTTATCATATCAGTCACTTCTTTAATTTCCTCCTATAATTTGGATTTTCAATTCTTTAAACCTGACTCAAGTTAATTTATTCAAACCGTTCGTGGCCAACCACAATTAAACAGTTATATCGATTCTAAAAGACCAATGGCAGACAGGGAAGAAATGTGGCGCCAAACCAACTACCATGTGCCTTTACCCACTCTTGTATGTGTATTTTTTGTATATGGAAAACATTGAACGTGCATTATTCATCGACTAAGAAATATGGGAAATTCATTGTTCGAACTGGGACTGATATAAGTATTTTATATATTACTATATATCAGCTATACGGTATATGTGGGTCACTGCTGTGACTTTTTCTGCGAAAATCAAATAACGTGAGGTGGTACTAAATGGACCCGACTGCTTCTGCGAAATTCTTTATATATAGGTTTTTCTATACTATTCTCTTTATTTAGAATTTCATACAATCTCATAATGAGATCTCACTTCGTACTTTGCAATTCCGTTGAAAATTTAAGTTATTATCGCTATTTCTTGCTTTTCAGCAAAAGCGCTGGAACGGAACAAATTAAAAACTAAAATGCTATCAAACTGCACTGAAATTTTATATAAATCTTACCGGGTAATAAGAAGTAGTTACCTACTAAAATCAGCATTGAATAAATCGCACTTTAAATCAAAACGTATTTAGGTACTTCAAGCACTTTTGTACCGTCAGGCAGCCTGTAAATGTATAGTTGCTTTAGTACAGCAAGTTAGATATAAAAAAATATAGGTACAACTTTAATTTTCTTCTTGAATAAACAATTTTTGCATGCAAATAACCTGTCATCGGCCTACGCTGGTCTTTAATACACGTGTTGATGTTATAGGGGTTGACATTGACGATAAACATAGGGACGACGAAATTCTCATTAATCATACAAGATTATGTGGAATTTTGTTGAGGGAGACACTGTTTGGAGACCCATAATTTCTCCGACTTTTTTTTCTAAAAGCAGTAAATCAAAGTGCGCTAGTAAAAAGTCGTAGTAAGAAACAATCATAAACGATAAAAAAAAACGCGGCAAAGCAATAATGAAAAAATAACATTTTAATGAATGCATTATACCCATAACGATGACAGCAACAATCACGACAAGACTCTCCTAAACTGTCAAATCAAATCCTGGTTAGCTGTCAAACCGTCATTCTGAACGAGTTCTCCACTGATGAAAAACGTCCAGAGGGATGAGTCTATTTGACGTTAGTAACGAGACGTGTTTGTGACGTCCTCTTTTTCCATAAAATTTGGTAAAGCTCCTCTATCGTGCAGACAGGGAACTACGCAAATCCCTACACAAAAAGGACACGTCACGATCACGTCCCGTTACTAACGTCAAACAGACTCGCCCCTCTGATCTTCCTTCCAAAGTACCTTCAACTTCAACGTTGGTCTATCAACCTGTCATTGCGATTATTTAGGGCGAATAGATGCGGGCATTGTATAAATGCAGGATATGCTAATAATTGGCTCAAGAGTCCAAGATTGGCTAAATTCGTTATTCTCGAGTTACATGCCATTTTACAGTTAAGTTTGTCTCACGGTCCTTATATAGCCACGTCTGGCTCGCAAGATGGAGTGTGGCTATTTTTGTTAATTTGCTTAGACAGTTGACGCTTTTTAATTGTGCTTTTAATTTGGTTCTCTTCTAGGCCATTTTAAGTAGATAGTTTATGCACTTGTCAAGCCCATTAAGTGCCGATCAATTGTTACTGTGTCGGCTGGTATGGGGGAATCTACTCCTCGAACTCAACCCGTGGATGTCTTAAGAGTCGACTAAGAGAACCTATCAGAGGATAGGCATAAGCTTCCTTCTGTGTTTCGAACACCTCTACTGCGATCACCAATCCGCCAGCCGGCGTGGTGATTATGGCAAAAACCCCCTTGAGGGGAGTTCAGCTGTGGACGTATGATTGCTGATAGGTTATGCACTTTAATAGAGTGTGTCTGAATCGCTATAGTCTTCTACTATATTAATGAGAAAGGTGGAAGCTCAAATAGTTTCTTAAAATCAAAACTGAAATATCCATAAAATTTTCCCTATAGTCCAAGTGTTTCTTAAAGGGCGAACATAACGGGTTTGGTTGTCAATCTAGGCCTAGATCTCAGTAGGTACTCACGGGATCCCCGTCGTAAAAAACTCGAATTATTACATAAAATTCTAGCATTTTTCTTTGGTTCCTTAAATGTGAAAAAGCGATAAAGAAAAAAAAAACTATAACAAAAACATGTAAGTGCAGTTTCGCACATAATTTGGTTTAGATCTCAGGAATACTGCGGTCTATTGAAATTAGTTATGTTTTGATTCGTAGTTTATTACTAATTATTTGGTTCATTAAAAACAGTTTCTTCATAAGTTGCGTAATTTTCTTATAAATAAACAATAACTTGATTTTTGCGCTTACGCCCAAAAACCGCCCGTCCCTGTATGAACGCGAAATCCTATGCCTATCCTTTTCACAAAATGGCGTGCATTGCGCCCTCTTAAAACTTTCCAACTATCTTATGCTGTTTCTGTCCAGAGTCTCAGCATCTTGCTATAGAACGGCATTTGCGTATAAACGGCATCTGTAACGACAGAATACAAACAGCTTCTGAATTCATGTATGCCGTTTGGACGTAAAATGATAACTTTGGCGCCTTGGTTGGTTGCGAAACTTGGTAATGTTCCGAGTACCTACTGGTCCTCTATAAACCCTGAGGGAATGGCATAAGCAAATTACTTGTTGTGAAACTTTATTGAGGCAACTCAATAAATTCATGAGAGGACATTCTTGCTTTATTGAAGATGCTTCTCATTGCCTAATTTATCGCTAGTTAGGTAGTAGGTGTTATTTAAAAGTGACTTTTGCAACTCGAAACATAAAAACTAACAAGCTAAAGGTTTCTTGGTAGCTTCTTTACATTAGCCTAAGAAACGCCGCGACCAAAATCATAAATATCATTTTATTTTCATGTGTTCTTTCAATCTGTTTCCATGTGTAGTAAATCTTATTTATGGAAATAAATAAATAATGCTGGACATTCAGCATCATCTAGCCCCCTATTCAAGTTAAGCTTGAGTTTTAAACGTTTATCCTACTAATTCAAGCAGAATTAAATAAAATTTAGGAACGTGTTTTAGGTAGGGTAAAAACTTCTAGACGAGGACAAGCTACTTTGAACCGGTCAAAACGCAAGTGATGTATCGTAATTCGATAGAATCATGGAATTGCCTACCTTACAATGCAACCAACATTTTGGGAATTGAGAATAATGAAATCAGAAGTCAATAACTTTATTTCTTTAGGCTTACAAAATAAGCACATATTCGTAGATAGAAAAGTTAAGAGCGTTTACGCCTTCCATGCGCAGTTTAGCTCAAAAACAGTACTTTTCAAACCCGTTAATATCATGAACCACTTATTTACCACTTACACTATAAGTTAATTAGTAATAATTTTAGGAAATTTTGTTGTCCAAATAGTTAGTTAAGAAAATATTTCGATTAATGTAGTATGTACGGTACGCGTTCTATCAAGATAACCTGTTAGAGGTTTTCTTAATTTCCCTTTCAGCATCAGTTTCGAAGCTCAAAATATTAAGAAAATACTGATATATCTAATTAACAAAAAATAATAACCAATCAATAAGATCCTTGGGGAAATAGTTAGTTAAATGTTTGGTTTTGGTAACTTACTGTGAGAAATTAAAATTAAAAAAATGTGAATTATTACGAATTTTAAATGATTTTTTCACTTATTTAACTTAATATTACAATAGCTTACCAATAAAGTAGAGAATCTTCTTTAAAATCATACATTTAAAATTTTAATTATTTTGCTGTTATTATTTTTCTGCAAATATTTTAAAACTACTTTAAAACGCTGCGCGCAAATCATTTCAAGCCAGTCCCACACACATCGCGCGCTAGGCGTAAACGCTCTTAAATACCAAACCATTAACTACTATCAAATAAGAAATAAAGTGTTATTGATTTTCTCTTCACTTCAATCTTTTGTCCACTGGTGGAAGAAGTGAAAAAGAAACCACCAGCACATTTATATAATCACTTATGTGTCTAATACATGTTTGTATTTAAATAGAAGCATTAAACCAAAGAAATAGAAACATTCTAAAATAATACATAACCTTATAATTCAAACTTTACCTTCAACAATTTCAATGCTAAAACAAACTAGGACACATCTAGAAGGTGCTACAATGTAAAACAGCTTACCATAAAGATAGATGCTTTCAGCTTACAGGGTCAGAAAAGAGTGGCGGAGCCAACCTACCGTCTACCATAAATATAATAAGTTCAACGGACGTTGTTGGCTGTCGTTAAACTTCAAGCCATTCCGCCAAACATCGGCGAGAGTGTTTATCAAAACATTTCCCTACAATACATTTAAATATCTTCTAATATAGTAAAATATCCATGACAAATGGTCTCAAATATTAAGTTAACAAATAAGATACTTAGTACATCCAATATAATGAGTTATGAAATGGCATATTCTTTGAATACAACTAATTTGTCTTAGTATTTGAATTTGAGAGCGACACAAATAGGAAATCAAGCCTGTTACTTATTGACTATATACTGTTGTTTATTGATTATCTCTTAAAATCTTACCACAATATACACTTGTTATATTATAATATTTATTATTCAACAAATTATAACCATTCATTACATTATGTTACAGCTTATTCATTTAATGAAACTGATTTGTCCTAGTACGAATTTGAGCAGGGAAACAAGTAGGAAATAAGGCCTGTTACATTTTATTATTGAATATCTTTTGAAGCCATATTGTTTACCACTATATACACATACACTTGTTATATTATATATTTGTTATTAAACAAATTACACTACCTGACACGATAATCCTCTGGCAAGCTTTTCTTGATAAATTAGAAACGATATACCTACCTCAGTTCGCTTTAAGATCCTAAACTGTTCCTTGGAAGGAATAAATGCCACAGGGATATTTATTCCTTCATTCCGAGCGTCATATTTTACCGTCCTTCCGCCGAGTAGCCTTCTGGTATTTTTAATTTTCGCTCCGAAATAGCCTGCAGCTGTCGTCTCGAGCTCAGTGGAGCTCAGACGTCGATATGCCTTGTATTTGCATCGTGATGCATTTACAATGAAAACTGGGGCTGAGGCTAATAAGGTTAATTATCAAAAGCTGGCGCGATCCCCTTTTGTTTTTCGTATACTGGAGGCCTGGACTTGTGACGTCAGCGTGGATAACTGTATGAAAAATAAAGACAATCGTATCAGCTTTTAAATATTTGCCTTTTATACCGCCTTTACCGGAACAGTTAAAAATTTGACACCCTGTACAAACCTAAGTCCAATGTCACCGTTTGCTGCCAAAACTAAGATCAACAAAACTAAGTTCAGCTTGATCGGTTTCAAATACGAAATACCTATTGTATGACATGACAGCTCTTGAACTCGGTTTAGCGCTTGAACCTGATCAACTTTATGTCGGTAAAATGACATGAACTACGAGTATGTAGTTTAAAGCGCTAAACCGAGTTTATCTTATATTGAACGCGTTCAATTGCAACGGTGAAATTGGACCTACGAGTAAGTGTATCTAGGCTCGCCAAGACTCGGAAAGATTTTATGTAAAGGAGGCATAAAAATAGATGCACACCACACTGATGCGATCTGATCACCTCCACCTCCACAGCCTCTATTGGTCCACTGCTGGACCCAGGCCTCCCCCTGATAAGCGCCTTGCTGGCTTTAACCTCACGGGGGGTAATGCCCATAATCCCCACGCTGGGTACGCGATTGAGGACCGCAGTTCGGTGAAAGAATTGTTCTGCAGGGGGCGCTGCTGCCCATCGCCGGTGGATATGCGATCTGACCGACCATGAAATAATATTTAAGAAAACGATATTATATTATTTAAAAAGCTAGGTACCATAACTTCACGTGGATAGTTTGACACCTATACACCACGTAATAAAAGCACATGAATTTCAAAGAATCTGTTTGGCATATAAATGCTTCCTAGTCCGATCG
Source organism: Eupithecia inturbata (assembly GCA_963662085.1). Lineage (NCBI taxonomy): Eukaryota > Metazoa > Arthropoda > Insecta > Lepidoptera > Geometridae > Eupithecia > Eupithecia inturbata. Next base: position 6,748,814 of record OY759182.1, read on the forward strand.
GGAACTGATAGCAAACGGACACAGGGTACGGCAGAATGAGAGTAAGTAATAGCGCGTACTCTTATCTGAAGATACCTGCCTAATGTTACATTCTATTCTATGCTAAAGAAGGTCTGCTACACTGCTGTATTAAATAAATAAATAATGCTGAAAAATCCACACAGCATCATCTAGCCCCAAGCTAATCAGCAGAGCTTGTGTTATGGGTACTAGATGACTGATATACTTAATTGAATTACATAGATAGATATTTTTATACATAGGATATACCCAGAACACCCGGAACAAATATTTGCAGATTGTACAAACTGAGTCGTAGGCGGACCTTCGCCCGCCGCGCCACTTCGTTCGTCGTAGTACTTTGTTACTAAAGTGAGTACCTACTGTAAATTTTATCCGTAACAGATATCCTACAAAAGTTTGTGAAAATGTGTATTTGTGCTCACAAATACACAGTTTCACAAACTGTTGTCTTCGCTGAAGTAGCTCTGCTTCAGCGAAGACAACTAGAGACAAGACAACTCTGAACATAGCGGATATTTTGCATAGGTCGATGTAGTACCATCTGAAGCTAATTTTATGCCGAGCGAAGACGCGGGCAGAAGCTACATAGATATAGGATAATTTTGCGAATCTACCAGCTTCCTACTAAGAAATTATGATTCCAACGAAAATAACATACTGTATTAATAGAGAAACCAATCTCTTCAAGTCTTTACAATTGAAAAAGTTGAGCTAACAGACTTCAGGCAGAATGTAGCAAACAATCTAGAGGAAGCTCATCTGATCTAAATCAATACCAATCGGAAGCGTCCCTAAGACACTGGCGTGCAAGGTATTGGCCATGGCGTCACGCGTCGATTCAACCACACGCTCTGATAATATTTTGAAAACCTGGTAAGTATTATTGAAAGTATATTTCTTCGTTGTAGCAGCAGGTCGTATAAGACACATAGTTCCCCTATGACAGGTTGCGATCGTGTCAAGCGATAATAAAACTGTTTCAATCGATTCTGTGGCGTGAAGAAAGGTGCTGTGGTCATTTTAGTGCCTTGAACTTAGTGAAGCGTGTGCTGCATTTGCGTGTCCACGGTGTCTTTGTCTGGCCTTTGTCATGTACGAATTATTTATTGTGTGAGCCCTTATTAACTTTAACACTTTCTTATTTATGTAAAGTACATTTATCGTTATTTGTGATATGTCGGAAAAGGATTTATATTCACTAATAAGACCCTTAGCTCAAAAGTTCTTAACTCTACGAGAGTACTCATAATAAGCAATATTATTAAGACTCTCTTTCATCTCTGATACATTCTTTTTTAGTATACAAGACATTTTCTATTTGTCCAATTACCTAACTTTTAACGATCACTGGTTTTATTTCATTCTCTATCAGTCAATACCGTAACCAAATTTTCATATTACCATGAAGGTTCTGTTTGAAGGTTCCATTTCGTCTACACACACCGTCTACCGTAGTAAGCGCTCTGCAAAGAGCCATAAAGGTTTTGATTGAAGGTTCCATGTCGTCTACACTTTGTCTACCGTAGCAAGCGCTTTGCAAAAAACTATGAAGGTTCATGTTCGAAAGTTCCATGTCGTCTACACACCGTCTACCGTAGAAAACCCTCTGCAAAAATCCATGAAGGTTCATGTTCGAAGGTTCCATGTCGTCTACACACCGTCTACCGTAGTAAGCGCTCTGCAAAGCCGCGCGCTTGCAAAGCTACTTGATTATAGACGCGGCTTGAAGAGAGGCTTTCACTGTACATAATGTAATTCTGTCGGATGCCTGTGCACTGGCCGGTGTAACTTGAGCCTCCGCAAACATCCCCCCGCAATACAATACACATGTCGCCGACAGATCGTAAAATCAGCCCGTTTGTAGAATGACTAGGCAGATTACAAAATGGCATGTAACGGATAAATGCCTAAGCCGATTTTTGAAAGATCACCGTTCAACAATATGGCTAAAAGTCACTTAGCCATCAAAAATAGGTAAGAAACAGATTAACATTTGTTTTGTAACCCGCCTAGCCCTTTTACAAAAGAGCTGATTCTACGATCCGGTGGCCACACACATGTCATGCTCGTTCACTTCGCATTCGGCTGACACTTTTCTGCTTTTGGTTTTAGGCTATGTGGGCTTTAATTAACTGGCAATAACAGTAAGTTTTAGTTTTTATAACTTACCACAATTATCACCTTGTTTCCCTTTGGTTCAGGAGATAAGTAAAAAAGTGAAAATTATTGCGTTACGAGTTAATCAAAGTAGAAACAATAAAATGTAGGTAGGCATTATAATGGTTTTGTGGAACTCTTGCCGGGACAAGGCTTTATAATGAAGCCATAAACTTAAAATACCACCAAGAGCGCGTCGACTTGCACTCGAAGGGATCCGTACCGTAAAAATCAGGCAATTTTTTTAAAGAACATCAAATTTTCACTTGGTTGGAGACTCTTTAAATTTTCAACTTTATGAAATTTTCAGTATATGTTGTTGAAGTTGTTATTACTTATAATAGAACGTTTCTTGTGTATACCTATTGTGATTGAAGAGATACACCTTGACAAACGAACAGCTAAAATAGCCATAAAAGTAACGGTTTTTGTATGGGAGCCCCCTTTAATTTGGACATTTATTTTACGTTTATTATTTGTTGTACCTTCAAGAGAAATATAACTTCTCTGAAAATTTAAACTGCCTACCTTTTACGGTTCATGAGATAGAGCCCTTTGCTGTGACGGACGGACGGACAGACGGACAGCGGACGCTTAGTAATAGGGTTCCGTTTACGCCCTTCGGGTACGGAACCCTAAAAGGGCCTCTATAGTCGATATGGTAGGACCACCATGGACTTTGTTTGTAAGTTTGACTAACATGGACTTTGTTTGTAAGTTTGATTAAGTTTTGTAACATTGTACACAGAGGACTTTCTAAAGCACAATGTTTGTTTTAGACAGTCGTTAATGAAGATTGCCGGCGTCGTCCCCTTTGGTCTAGCTAAGGAAAACTTGGTTGATACAATACAAACTAAAAATTATCATTATTAGTCGGAGAAGCTGAAGGCAGATTCTTGAAGTAAAGTTGTCTTCACGCCTAGTAACGATCTGAATTTGCTGTGTAAAAGTTCTTACTAAATCAACCTCTCAGTTTCAACCCTTTCATTACTCACGACGACGACGACATGTGTTTAGTGTTCATTGGAGGTGTGACGCTCCTATTCGAGTCGCATCACAGAGACTGGGTAGTAATGCATTAATATTTCCGTCGACTACCCAATCATCGCGATTGTCTTTTGTCCAGATTTGATCAATGTTCGCCATGCCCGGCCAACACGTGGAAGCACTAAAAGTGTTCTAGTAAAATAACCAGCTGTTTCAAACTAGACTGGGTTAAGTGTTCTCGGTTTAATACTACAAAACCTGTAGTGTCAATAGAGATTGCAAACTTTATAAAAGAGACGCCTTTAATCCTCAATTAGATATCGAGTTGGATTCTTTGATACGTTGTATAACGTATCAAAGAATCCAACGTTCATATTTAACACTCGAGAAAGCTGTTTAAGACTTTCTTTGAATACTTTATTATTATTCGACGCTGGCACGTTGACTACCTAAGATATCAATCAATATTGAATCTTAGCTCACCTCTGTGCAGTGTCGCTATTAAAATATTTGATAGTGGTTTCGCTCGGTTACTAATCAATAATGAAAAATGTGGTTATCGGCGTTTGAAGAATTTTCGAAAACCGTCTAAAAGCTACCACGCAATTTTATAGTTTTGTTCGTGCCAGCTTCAGTTTCATACCATCATTTGAAAACCTTTTATACTTACCTTTTCTTACAATTCATACGATTGCGTTGATACCCAATAAGCTGCAACACGTACAAGGATATTTCTCATAAACAGTGTAATCATGATCAAACAAAATCAATATTTTTGTAAGTCACCACACTTTGCACCTTAATGGAACATCCGTAATAGTCTCACGTACACAATCCAAATAAAACAAGCCACAGTATAAAGTAGAGTATTTCGAAAGGTGTGTTTACTGAAAAAAAGGTTTAAACTCTGCTGGTAGGCTGGTGAAACGTGTTTGAGCAACGAAGTGCACTGCAACATTCTGTGTGTATAGTAGAGTAGACCGTAAGTGAATGAAAATAACGTTTTGATTAAAACGAACTAGGATCTGATAAACTGAGATCCTAATTAGAGGGGGAGTTTGCAGCACTAATGTGTAGATAGTTTTGTTTTGTATTTTGCTTCGTGGAAAGAGAATCCTTAACTGAATGACACCTACTCTAGTAACCAGTTGTTTTCGATTTAGGTTTCCTTCGTCCCTAATCAGAAGCAGCTAAGAAGTAGTTACTTTCGATCAATAGACTGATAGTATATTGATCATAACATCAATCAGTTGGTGTGATGATACTTTTAAGGTTTGAGGCCCAGACTTCACCGAAGCGGAAATGTGCGGAGATGTTCGAAGCTGAGATGACAAGAGACGTTTTTCAGCTAGGGTGTCTCAACTGTGCGTAGATGCGTACTGGCTAGACTGGAGCGGAGATGTGTGCTGGCTTGAGTGGAAATGATCTGTGTGCGGCAAGCGTCGGATGTGTGTTGAGATGAATGCACTAGCGGCGCCGCTCACTGCACATCGCTCATATCTCTTCTCGTCTCCGCTGCGTGACGTGGCCAGCTTGAGAGGCACAGCTCATATCTCCGCTTCGATCTTTCTTTGTTTTCTTTGCATACAAATATGATACATCTCCGCTCGGTGGTATCCTATCCACTGAAGCTGACTGAGCGGCGACGAGATGTGTGAATAACGACGTTCTATAGGTTGTTTAAAAGACATATCTCCCCCGCTTGCTCGCCTCCGCTTTGGTAGAGTCCGACCGTAATGTTGTGTAATGGACTAACTAGCTTCAGCCCGCGCCTCCGCACGCCTTTTTCTAAGACAAAAAGTAGCATATATGCTATTCCAGGTCTAGAGCTACATCCATGCAATCTGTTGTTCAGCTCGATCTGTTCAGTAGTTTTGGCGTGAAGAGGTAACACACATCTAAATATCCAAACATACGCACCTATTAATGTCATAGTGTGGTATGAGCCATAAAGATCCGGTGTCGATAAATACTGTATGTTAAGTAAAAGCTTCTAACCGTTTGAAGCACCGTGATCTAGTTTACCCAAGTTAATCATAAAACCAGTTAGAGACCAACAAAAAACAAGTCTGTACGAAGCTGGGTGCGTGCAGGTAAACATCGGGCAACCGGTCTCATAATACCACTGATTGCTTTCAAATTACACCTTTGCCTATAATCGATCAAAACTATCCCTTATTTTATGAGTAAGACAGTCCAGATTATTATTTAAAAAAGAATGACCGAAATTCCTTGCAGTAGGTACGAGTAGTTGCACCCAAAGAGTTGAAATTCTAAACGCTAATGCAAGAATGGTCGCGTGCAAGAATATATTATGCAGGTATATTTACAACTTAAACGTCTGAATATTTTCGGTCTTCTTTTTGTAGGTGCAAAGAAAAATACAAAGAATCGCTGCTCCTTTTAAGCGAGGTAGGTAGTTTTTGGGGAAATATTCGGTGTAATCCATACCAAAGAACAAGGATGCCAAGTGCCAAAAATAAGATAAACATAAACACACGTACTTTCAGTGAGATAGCGTCTGATTTGCTTATAATGAAAGCAATAATTACTTTAAGTTTATTACCAATGAAAATAACAATTAAAGAATAGAAACAAATTACTAGTGTTTACAATTGAAACAGTTGAGCTAATTGAAGACTGTTGCAATCAATCTAGAAGTAGATCTACTGCAATCTCACCTGATGGAAAGTGACGATGTGTCCCGGTTCCGACCAAGTATCACGAAGGTCTAGGAGATACCTATTAACTCTTGTCTTAAAAAGACCAAGGTTGTAATTGACCGGAAAAACAATCCATATCTGTACTAATCGGAAGCGTCGTCGTCCGTCCCTAAGACAACCACTACAACTTACAAACTACTTAAGAGTGGATAACGTGGATATCACGCTACGCATCCTTCACACTCCAGCGAAAAGACAGAGACCGGCAGGACAACAAAAGGGCTGAACAAAGGCATGTCATTCAAACCCATTTATTAAGTAAAAGCCTTTGTTTCTATTGATGTCTGAAAACGGAGGACGAAAACGGAAATAAAGTTACGATTTTTATTGATCGCGAAAGTAGTCGCCTAGTTTTTAGCAGAACTTCGACGATAAATAGTTTTTACTTCGTAATTCCCGTTTTAATTTTAATTTTCTCAGTAGTTTTAAACTTACAACTTACCGAACACGTTGAACTAGTGCCCCTTGGATCCTTTCTAGTTAAATAAATGAACTTTTCCTGCGGTCTCCCCAACAAGCAACAAAAGTTACAGTAATTCGAGTCTGTATGATGGCCGTGCCAGAGCTTGACAAATTGGGGACCCGGATTATCCCAGAACGCTCAATTACAAGCTTCACCAGAATTATACGGAGATTTCAGGCCTTGTCCCCAAATTGGCTTTTGGAAAGTTAGCTTAGATAGGTTTGTTTTTAGGTTCAAGGCTGTTATCAGAATTGGCGTTTCAGCTTTAGCTTTTTACTATCCATTAAATATGTGTTCTATTTTACAAGCTTTTATTTAGTTTATTTTTTGTCTAAAATACTGTTAAATAGTTGAGGGGTAGACGGGACTTACTCGAGGTTTATAGGTTAGGTTAGGTCCATAAGACCATCAGTGCCTTTTCTTACATCCCGGTTTCCGTGTAGCCGGTGCCGGCTTTCCGGCGGCGAAGTGTGCATGTACGATAGCTTACACACGTACCTGTATAATTTGCATACAATTCACCGGACAGACTGGGACGTGTGAAAAGGCACTCGCACATACACACGATGTTGGACATTTTTATTGCTTAGCCTATGCCGTCCCGCTGCTGGGCAAAATCCTCCCCATAAAGTTTCAATCATCGCGGTCATAATTGCGGCCTCCCTATATTAGGCTTATTTGACTATAGGTTATTTGGCAAAACGCTTATAAAGATTTTTCTGAGAGTTGTATTTGTGAATCTAACGGAAATAAAGACATTCTTAATTTTAGTTTGTTATGGCAATGGCCTTTATTAACAAAGAAAATTACAATCAAATAATGGAAACAAATAAGAACTAGTATTTACAATTGAAACAATTAAACTAACTGCAGGCTGTTGCAAACAATCTACAGGTAGCTCAAATTATCCATATCAATACCAGTCGGAAGCGTCCCCAAGACGCTGGCTGCATTGCCCCGCTGCATGGCATTGCTGATGCGCTGCGCCAGATACTACCTACCAGATCTCGGGTCACGCGTTGCTTCAGCCAGATGCGCAGATAACTTTTTAAAAACCCAGAGAGCCTCGGTATACCACGGACCTAGGGTCTCGACCCCAAAGGGAGCAAATGTGTAGGATATGTCGAGACCTGCTTATAATAAATAATAATAAATAATGCTGGACAATCCACACAGCATCATCTAGCCCCAAGATAAGCAGAGCTTGTGTTATGGGTACTATAGATGGATGACTGATATACATAATACAATAGGTACATAACATAGATTGATATTTTTTATTATGCATAAAAAATACCCAGAACACCCGGGACAAATAATTGCGGATCGCACAAATATTTGCACCTCTTGAGATTTTCGGCCAAATCTGCCGCCGCACCAGCCCTCACGGATGTCCTCGGAAGACGGGAAGTCGCAAGTGGGTCGACGCATGTAGCGTCCCACACAATGGGCTCTCCAACTCCCATGCGACTAGTGACCTGGATGACCAAGCTGGATGACCAAGCTTTTCGACAGCAGTACCGCACTGGCATTGATGAGGCGCGCAACACCTTGCACCCAACCGAAGACATGTTGCGATACGGAAAGTTAAGGGATCTAATAAAGTGCCAGTGTTAAATGAAGGAAATGCTTGCAACCAATGTCCTGACTCCCATTTAGAAACGGCCAGGAGACGGGCACGATCCGCAGAGCTGGAGCAAGTTTGTAACAAACAATTCCGTGTCAACTCACACACTCAAACTCAATTTGTACCAGCTTACTTCTTCTGTAATATTAGTAGAGTTACGCAATACATGCCCATGATTTTCTTCCGGAATTCATTTGGATTTTACTCCGCCGCGTCGGCTGATTAAATTTTGATTACCCACTGTCGGCGAGTAAGCAAATTTTACTTCAGAGATTGAATTTTTACATTATAAAATAGCTCCATTTATTTAAAGTAGTATTGTTGTGTAGAGCTTTAATAAACCAGTTTTATCACACTTTATATTGTGTAGTTATAAAAGTTTGACATGCTTCAGCCCATTTAAACTTTTTTAACGCATTTGCTGCCGAAACACTTCCACTTTTACAAACACAGCACTTTTAATGTTTTAAATTAAAAACTCTTTATTTCTGACTAAAAAATACCTTCATAAAATGACGTTGGGCTAATAAGTTTCAAGCACATATTTGGTGAATGAGGAATGCCTTATAAATGTTTAACCAAAAAAACGACCAATCCCCAAGAGCTTATAAGTGAAGCAGGATCTTCACTTCAGGAGACTTTAGAAACCACAAAGTTAATAACGTAAAACCTTAAGAAAGCTATCTGCAATTCGATCTCAAAGGAAGTCCTCATTAGGTTTATATTCCGGTTTAGTAAGGCTTCGGCATAAGTGACCTAAAAACTCGTAATATAGGGTAATCAAATTATACATGGTGTTTGTTACAATATTATGGATCCATGAGGGATTTCCTTACTAAGGGATATACAGCCTAAGACTTGTCTACACTATAAATTAATACCACACTGTGATCTGCCACTCAAGCATGATAATTAAATTTGGTACCTTATCAACAGCCTTTACTAGTCCACTGCTGGGCCTCGGCTAGACATGGCTCCCTCAGATAAGCGTCTTATTGACTCTTACTTATCAGACGTCAGGGTTCACTTTTAAAAAACAAGATTTTTTTTTTTCACTGCAATGAAAACAGAAAGCAGACAAAAATGTGTAGCCAGGAGTGCCCAAATTAAGCTTCGGTGCACACACGCTCAATAATCATACCTGCTCTCCTGGTTGAGGATTCAGGGGATCCTCGGAAATTATTATTTTTACTTATTTTCGTAGTTTCTTTCATACATTCCATTCCATAAAGTTTAAATTCTGAAAGCTGTCGGCAAAAAGATGACTGATGCTAAACTTATGTGTTTGCGGCAAGTCATTGTTTTATAATTTAAATAAAGAATAAATAGATCTAGTTGTCTACAATGAAAAAAAAAAGTTGAACAGAACACGTAAGACAGAAATGAAAACGTTCCAAACTTGGTGTCTTCTCTGTCTGCTAATATTTCGTGTGATTTATCAGTAAACCATCAAAACCTTAAATTTAATTAAAAAAAAAAACATGGTTTTTATTAACCCTGTCAGACTTACTTTGGTACCGACGCGACGGTGATAATTAATTATAATTATGGTAGCACAGTCGGGATAAAAGCAAAACGAGACATCGGATAATCTTCTACGCTACTTTATCTAAGTTAGGGGAATAAATACCCTAGATCCAAAATTGAAACCCATTACTTGATCGCATCCTCGCATGCAAATCGAGTTAGAATCGATGTGTGATCCTTTCCGGTAGCATCCGATGAGTCCGTTTCATTTCCGGCACTTTCCGGTGCAGCCCTCGTTCAGCTATTTGGAACAATCGATCGTTTGACGTCTCTGTGGAGGTATTAACGGTCCCATTACAGAGATCCTGAAGGATGGAGGTCATATTTTATGGTCATTTTTATGTCGGTGCTTAGCGAAACTAGCGCGCTCCCCTCGCGACAAAAAGTCAAATTGTAGCACCAGCGTAGCGCTATAGTTTGGGTAGGTACTATTAGTAGGCAGGCATCGATCAAGATATTTGCTACTTTATTGACTAAACGAGTTACTTTGTGCCTAGGTCCTAAAGCGAAAACACAAAGGTAGAGAAAGCCCCCCATCGGTAGGTTTCGAAGGCATTCCTGAAGAAACAAAAAGGATTTAACTATACCAACGTTCCTTCTTAGTTCGTTACTAGGTCTGCATAGTGATAGATACAAGATTCACATTAATACACTACAAAAAGATACACAAAAATAAGAACTAGATTAGGTAATATAGGTATATTTACAAATACTATAAAAACTATCGTAGTTTGACGATTTCATTACGGATGAAAAGGTCAAATAAGGTTCGTAGTTAACCCGCTTACATCCGTATTAAATGTAGGTATACTTCAGAAAACACTGCAGTAACTAAATGATAGTAGTTTATTTTATTACAGCTACGAGTTGTTTCTTAACGCTGTAACAATAAACTCACACAAATAATCTCCACTAAACCCGCAAGCGGTGCCGAAAGCGCCGAATGCTCCTCAAAATTGTTTTCTCAAGCAATATCGTAGGATCTTAAGGAGGACATCTCACGATATTTGATTTTTTGGTTTGAGCTCTAATATCTAGCTAGTTAAACCTAGTTCAGGATCTTAGACAATACTTACTACTATTATTATTTTTATGTTGTAATAATCATTAAACAGATAAATAAATTGAAAAAGAACACAACACTTGTAATAGTCTGACTGACCAATGAAACTATCTATTTATCTATCTAACTGTCCCCCAAATGAAAAAGTTACATAAAGCAATAACTAGCCCTATGTTCACATATCAAGTGATTTTTTGTAATTCTTATGAGACTAAAGTTTATTAAACCAAAACTGTGTATACCTAAAGCCCAGCATTATTTTAAAGTACTACCTATCGCATTAAGTCAGTATAATAAGTTAATCCGGGTGTAGAACTACAAAAGTTAGCCCGATCCATTTGATGAAATGTATTATTTAGAAACTAACTTATTGGTATTAATTTGGATCAATTAAGATTCCTCTAGATTGTTCGCAACAGTCTGGAGTAAGCACAATTGTTTCATATGTAAATACGATTTGTAGTTTGTATTAATTTAGATTCACTTACTTAATTATTATGTCTCTGAATTTCAAGTGAGTCCCAAACCTAAACTTAAGTAGCTAAAGTGAACAAACACTGTATTATTTTATTTGCAAACAGTGTGGTGTGTACAGTATCTACACCCTTAAAACAAGGTTCCTTCGCATAATGCTTTTTCAATAAACACTTGTATCAAGAATTCATAATACAGGGAATTTGTCACGTGCCTCGACCCCGCTCGAGTCGAACCCGCTCTTGACTGTGTAAGGGTCCTTGTACTTCGAAACCCTCTTAGAAAAATCCCTTTCGTGGTGTCTTGAGATGGAGAATGTTAGTTTTGAGTGCGGTGGCAAGTCTTTATGTACTTAGGAAGAGTATTTGTTCCTAAATTGTTTTACTTCCTACGAAAAAATATGAGATAAATACAGAAATCATTCTCCTAGATTATTCTATTATTATTATTATTATTTATTTCTATACCATTTTATGTATGTACATCAACGATATTAATAATTTATTTATTTATTAAACGAAAAAATGCCCTTAAAACTAAATTTGACAAACTTATTCACAAAACAAAACAGGATTAACTTTTTATTAAATTTAAAACAAATTGACTATCACTATAATATATAAATCAAATAAAGTTGTCTTTGTATGTGCCAGTGTCAAAATAATTTCCAGACTTTGATGACGCTCTATCGCGCTCCTCGGTAATTTAATACTTTATATTGATTGTATAAAATTTTATGAGGTTTTAAAACACTAGCTTTATACTCATATGGCTCTAAAATTATTAGAACAACTGCTGGTACGTAGCACGATAGTTATTGTGTGCTACTGGCATCGAAATGTACTAAATTTTAAAATCACTGAACCACGTATTATTTATCTACCATCGGATGCCAAACGTGGCGTTTACTTTTTATTTCCTTTTAGATGGATTATGAAGTTTTCAGTGCACTATAAATAGTTTTAAGATGACTGTATTGACCGATTATAGTGTATAGTTCTTTGGCTACGTCGTCGTCTGTCCATCCGTCTTATGGAGTCTGTTAGTGTCCGGCTAAGGAGGCGTAGATGATGAGGCATACGCCGACATTGGTGTGTAGATACTCCAAATTCAACACAACCACGGCGCGGGCGGCTTAGTGCGACATTTCTGTCTATGAATTGTAAGCAGCCGCTGTCGGCTGCCTGTTTTATCAACTTTGGTGTGTAGACTCTAATATACACCTGCTAAAGTTATCGTTCTCTACTAATATTATAAAGCGAAAGATTGTGAACTTTTGCGTTTTTGCGAAAACAAAACTACGCTACGGGTAGGGCTGAAGTTTTGTCTTAATGTGATACCTACTAGATTTACTAATTAAAAATATGCTACTTTTGCTGTACGACTCACACTAAACTGTTTATAACAGCTTACCGTTTGGTCTATTGTTTTAAATATGGTATCGTCCATAGGATTGCAAAAGTATACGTATCTATAGATTGATAGCACATAAAACGAAATATAACTATTAAACCCACCCTAAAATATAATGTGACAATAAAAGATATAGCCCATAACACAAGTTTTATATGCGCATTATACATCGTGTCATATAAATATTTAAGTACCCGCAATGATTTGTCAAATTACTTGCTGTGTTGACTAGTTTTACTTGGGCTCTGTGACTGCAGGTGTTGAGTTGAATCGGGTGTCAATTTATGCAGGATGGTTGTGGTGGTTAGCATATGAGAGAGGACAATGCACAATAGAAGTGCAACCGAAAATCAGGAAGTGCTTTGCAAATTATGTTCTCTCTGTGTACATAATAGAATCTAATAGAGGTAGGTAGTAGATATTCATGGAGTTTTACATGCTTACTTATTTCTATATGAATTTTAAAATGTAAATGCCTAAATTCCATGCACACACAAATATTATACCTAATCTAGTATATCTAGATTATGTATTATATATGTAGTTTAAAAATGTGTGTGTTTTATTTAGGGTTGTCAGAAATACTACATGTGTGTTAAGTTTCAAAGATTTGAACTCGTAACAAAGTTTCGTTATATACTGTAACATAAGTCGGGTAAGCTCACGAACATGTGTTAAATTGTTATTTTATTAGTTTTGGGGAGTTGCTTAATCTTTATTAAATGTTTCCTTATCACACCCTCACACAGCTTTTACACAGTTCATAATTTATCTTCGTACATTCTTCTTTAGGAATTTTCTGTTTCGTCTTCCTTTTACAATTAAATTAATATTTTGCTTAGATATCAAAAGTATAAAATAAAATATCTTATATGAATACTTACTTATTTCACGTAGAAAATATAGTACCTAAGTAGGTATCTAGATTAAACTGAAGCCAGTGATATTTCTTAAGCCGGGTACTGACCTGTGTTACGTAGCGTACGTAATGGACATTCCCAAAGAGCATGAAACGTCAAAAATCCGTCTCGTTGCTCGTTGTGAGCGCCTTCTTTCCCCGTACTGACTGCAAGAACGCTCGCTGTGTAACACCTTATATTACATGCTACTCATTATTTTGGACGTGTTGTTTAGAGCAGACGTGCCTTACTCAATGTATTAAGAATAAAGTTGCAATTGCTGACTAGTGACCTCGTTTGCCGTTAGCAAAACAAACTGTATCATAGTTTTTGGTGAAAATAGTATTATACTACTAAGCTTACTGTTTTAATCAAAAATTCGAAATGGATCCGACCGAACACTACCTTCAGCCGGAGCAGCAGGATATAACGCAACCCGCCTTGGACGCCCGTTTCGCCCGCAGCCTCGGTTCTACCGTGGCAGTCCCCGGACGCCCCGCAGTCCTTATCTCGCCCTGCAGTAGTGAGTGGTGACCTAAACGCTACGTCAAAACTACAAAACTGGATGACGGGCATCGATCAGTGCTTAAATGAGATCTGCACAATCACCGAAACAGGCAAACTAAACTCCGAACAAAATTTAAAAGTTAGCACTCTATGCCGAAAAGTGGCTCACGGTACTTCGCAGATGGTAACCCTTTACCAATCTGTAAAAGCAAGAGCTATGACCTTGAATATTGAAAATAAAGCCACGAACGCCTAAATGGACCTATCAAAGCGGCTTAAAAATTTGGAGGTTAAAATAGACGAGACATCCAAACCTCTCTCTGGAAATTCCTCTTTTGCAGACATGGTGAAAAGAGGTAATAACTTTAAAAAGCCTATTAACATAAGCTCTGTGGCCATCTATCCGCAAGATAACCTCAAGACGAGCGAGGAAACAAAAACTTTAGTCCAAAAAATAATTTGGCCTGAGGATATGAAGCTACAGGTTAGAGGCCTAAGGAAAACAAGAAACGGAGGAGTAATAAGCACTGAAACGAGGGGTGATATAGAGAAGCTGATGCAGTCGGCGCAGCTCACTAATTCTAGCCTAATGGTCGATGAGCCGCAAAAACGAAAGCCTAGAGTCGTAGTAATTGGAAAGCCCTCATCTATGCCGGAAAAGGATGTTTTTACTTGTTTGTACAAACAAAATATCGCCGAATTACTGCCGGACCTAACTCTAGGAAAATACCTGTCGCTGACCAAACTAAGCCCGGCAAGAAGGACGCTGAGACCTGCAACTATGTGATAGAAGTATCTGCAGTTATTCGTAAGGCTCTAATATCCAAGGAGAGGGTTTTTGTTAACTGGTCCTCGTGTCTTGTGAGCGACTTTACATTGGTCACCAGATGCTTTAAGTGCCAGACACGCTGCCAAGTCCTGCCGTGAGATGACCCACATCTGCAGCCACTGTGAACTTCACAGTCACTCAGTAAAGGAATGCACAAAAAAGACGCAAAAACCAAAGTGTGCTACTTGCCTGTACTTCAAAAAGCCAAGTAAGCATATTACGTGTTCTGCTGACTGTCCAGCCAAGGCATTAGCTACATCAACTCTATAGATTATGGTGGCGCCTAAGAGCGCCGCTTATAATTTGATTTTACTTGTCCTTGTCCACTCCGTTTTATTTATAAAAATGATTAGTCATGTAATTAATGATTTGGATAACTTTTCTGTACCAGATTCGTACCCCTGTGAAGTTGAAAACTGCAAACATTATCTTTCCTCTTACAACAAAACATTCGCAGTATCTATAAAAATTATGACAATTTTACCATATTTCAACAAAGACTGAATATTGATTGCGACATTATTGTTTTAACAGAATGCTGGCTGACTAAACAGTACAATCTGCCACTAATGCCTGGATATTCTATGTACCATACTAACATAAATTATAATCAAAATGATGGGGTCATAGTTTATGCAAAGAATCATCTTAATGTGTCTGTCGAGGAACCTAACATGCAAGACTGCAACTGATTGTTAGTTAAAATTAGAGCTGAAACTGCGATACTTGCCAAGACCACCCTCCTTTTAGAAACCCAGCAATTTGATTCTTTAAACATTACGCTACAGTGCTTATAGCCTTGTAAGAATATTGTTGTAGCTGGAGATATTAATATCAATATTATACCTGAATATAGCCACGAAACTAACCCGAACTACTTAAATCAATGTTCCTTTCATGCTTTGCTTCCAGCGCACACGCTCCCAACGCACCAAGGTGGTTCCTGCTTAGATCATATAATGCTTAAATCGGATCTTTCTTCACTTGCACTTGTCATTAACTCATCTATAACTGATCATAAGGCTATCCTACTGTCTTTTAAAATTTTCACAGCTTTCTCGGTCCACAATGTTCTAACATCCTTTGTATTACTAGAGACTGATGAAGCCGAGGTATAAAGGACAGTTATGAGTTTAAAAGACGACTGGGCAGCCGGATGGCACAATATCACAACTAAAATACTAAAACAATTAAGGCACATTTTAATCCCCCCATTGACACACATTTTTAACAAATGCTTGTCTACGGGTTTTTTCGCTGCATGTTTAAAAAAAGCCATAGTTGTCCCGGTATACAAATCTGGCAGTAAGGACCAAGTCACAAACTATAGACCGATTTCTTTACTATCTTTTATATCTAAACAACAACCAACCCTAAAACAACAACCCTAAAATTTTCCTTTGCGAACAAATTTTATCCATTTCTTTGTCCGTTTCTATAACAACAAACTAATCTTAAGGTCTAATTTTTACGCACGAGTATAATAAATGTAAAAAAACTATAAAATGTACACTTCAAAGTCTATCCTACGATGATACTAACGCCCGGTCAGCCCGGCTTTAAACATTTGTTCCTAGATTTTTCGTAAGTTCCGTTTCATCCAACAACATAAAATATATCCTCATTCTTATAGATATAGGTATATCTGCATATTTATCTAATACTTCAAGATTATCACCTGTCATATCTTTATGTGGTCCCATACAAAGCTCCCCTGTAGGTTCAACTGAAGGGATGAATGGGATCCAACCCTCGTTCCTTTCAGCGGTTCTCCCTTATGAGATTTTCACACGAAATTGCTTAACACAATGGAAAACGTTTGGTGATTTTCTTTGTTGTTTATAAAATATGTTTTGATGTGTTTACTGATATGCTTTTATTATCAAACTAGCTTCATTCACAGTATAGCGCGCTTAATTTTGACGCTATAAATGTTGTGTAGGTTATTTTTGCAGGAGACTAGACCTTCGTCTTGCATGGCAATAATAAAGTTTGAGTCCCTAACTGTAAAACCACGTCCATGCGCAAAAGCGTCTTTTATATTTATATTTTCTATATATAATAAAAAATATCTATCTATGTTATGTATTGTATTAAGTTTATCAGTCATCTAGTATACTCATAACACAAGCTCTGCTTACTTTGGGGCTAGATGATGCTGTGTGGATTGTCCAGCATTATTATTATTATTATTATTATATGGGTCCCTTATATCTATAATAAACTCACAGAGTCACTGTGTAAACTCCCTTGTTCATTGTTTCATAGGAAGTTAAGATCTTCTTATCAAAAACCGCCTATGACACTGTAAATGAATTTATGAATGATAAAAATGTTAATTCTAATATTACTTGACCCATCTTAACTGCACTATAGTACATACTTGACATGATTGTATTATATTGCATATTTTTTTTGTTTTTTGACTTTTATTATGTAATTATTCTTCGTTTGTTTTTATTTTTTATTTAATGTTATGGATGTTATGGTATTGACTTGTAATAAAACGATTGCTCGCCTGAAGGCAGAAAACAATGATTCAAATTTATCAAATATGTAATAACTTTACAACATTGTATTTTCAAGCAACAAATGAACTTTTACTTTACTTTTTACTTTATGGCAATTTCCTGTTCGAAAATCCCAGTCCATCTAATACTTGAGCTTAGCTATGTTATGAACATGAAATTTCCTAATGGTGCAAAGCTAAGTCCCTAGCACTAGCACTAATAAAGCAAAACAAAGCACTCAGCACAAAGCACGAGAGAAAGGACTCGCCCAGTCTGAGTGACGTTTTTGTTATTTCTCGACAAAACCGCGTTTTACGAGTAGTATTCGTGTTTTGTAGAGTACGCTAAAACGTGGTCCAATAGAAAACCTGAGGCTTTGAAAGTCAACCGTCGCGTTTTCCGCGCGAAGCATTCGCTTTCCAGACTAGAACAATAACCGCCCTAAAATACCGGCAGGCTTTCATTGCGGAAAATAAAACGGGAAGTAGCAAGTTTTGCGATGTCTCCAGAAGTCGAGTCAGTTTTTAAACAATATAAAATGTGTTTTTTGCTAAACGTATAAGATATTCGTCACAGTTAAATAACGATGTGAAGTATTTTTTCTATTTTAAATTATCTTACTACAGAAAGAAAATTACAATGAAATAATAATAACAAATTAGGCTAACTGTAGACTGTTGCAAACAATCTACAGGTATAGTATACTATACGGTAGAGTACAGGTATTTCTGGCGAGAACCTACAGCCTATACATCGTGTTGCGAATTCTACTTTTTAAAGTTTCCCCTATTCTATGGTTTCGCCAGTCAGACCACTCCACCTTCCCCTTAATTAAGGGGGGCAGTTTTGAGTACTGCCCCCGTTCACTGCTTCTGGCGTTGAATACCCAGACGTGTGCCGTTGAGATAACGAACCTCTCTCGCTTATTAACACTGCTTTTGTCTGTAATCGACTCTATTTAATTCTCATAGGGTTAAAATTCGAATGAAAGACAGTTTTTTAATGCTGTAACAGACTTTTAGGTACCTAGGCTAGGTGCCAGTTAATATCGTAAATATGTTACTCTACCCTCTTACTTATGCACAGCGCACAGCATTGCCAAACAGCGCACAGTGTACCGTCTAGAACATGCTAGCGGGACAAAATTATATTATGAATTATTTTCATAGTTTTTATATATTACAACTTTTATATACAACAACATCATCAACAATTACTTATCTCTATATTATGACAACAATTACTTGATAAGTTGACGATGACGATACTGATGATGATTATTCAAAGAATTGAAAGAATATTATAACATATTTCTGTTTTATTTTTTAATAATCGTCATCAGAGCCTTCGCTGTTATTATCACCTTCACATGCAGTAGAGTCACTTAACAAGTAATCGTTCTCGTTAGTACTAGTTTTACTGCCAGAAATGACTTACTTACTTTAAGTTGACAGATTTTTTTTGGAAACCCAAGCCGTGTGTTTGTATTTGTACGCTGATTAATTAATTCTTTAATGATGAATTGTCATCAAATATAATAAAAATATAATAATATTTTGATTTGATTATTGATTAGTTAGATTTAGAGATGATCAGCTTAACTAACAAACGGTGGTAAGTAAAGTCATGAACTTTTTACCGTTTAAAATGTACAACTCTATTAAACCTATGTTACATACCGTTCATAGAATATTTTACTGTTCTATCTTGGTTTGTTGGATGATAAAACCTGAGAATTAAACTCATGATAAGCACTCGTAAATCTGGCTTATTTCCAATGCGAATGTGATTTTGATAGTATATTAAGTTTCACCATAAATGGACATAGACATAGACAATCATTTATTTAAATGTGATGCAAACGGTCTGATAATAGGAAAATCATCAAACTGCAGTATAATTGCTTGCTTCTAATTGCTTTTTAAGAATGTATAAACGGGATACGCTTTAAAACCTTAGTACAACACCATTAATCTTTCCACAGTAAGCTCTATCTAAATAGTGCTAAAGTCTAAATTGCTGCTGAACTGCGGGTAAAGTTTCCAAGGTAGATTGTGAGGTTTAAGAGTTAGTCCCGTTATTTTGCCTAGTCTTGGTATAATTTATCATGTGACCTTGGTATCTTGGCAAACCAGAACGTAATAGGCGTTTTGCATTTTGTAACTGTTTGAGCTTTTGGTAAGCTATTGAAAATCTTAGAGTTATTTCCAACGTGATTTACAGTCTACATCATCTATTATTCTTTAACTAGTTTCTGCCCGCGGCTTCGCACGCGGTATTTCTATATCATGGGAACTGTTATATGGGATAAAAAGTAGTATATGTTATTTATAGCTACATTTATGCACATTGTATTGTTAGAGCTACATTTATGCAACATTTCAGCCCGATCGGTTCAGTCGTTAAGGCGTGAAGAGGCCATTCATACATCTATACATCCAAACTTTCGCATTAATAATATTAAAGTGTCATTATAATAACTAATATTAGAGGCACAAACCATGGAGCTCCAGAGAACATAATATTTACTTATTTAAATGCAATTAGATTGTAAGGCCTCTTGTAAAATGGCAGTGAATATTAAACATTCTTTATGAGTATTTAATTAAATGCCATTCTTTACGATCTTTTGTGTTCAAATTGTCTGTGTTCTATTTGTTTCACAAAATGTTAGAAATTCAGTCGTTTTCAATAGAAATTCAAAGAGGCGACCAATTTATTTTGCAGCAAGTATTTTTACAGTGATACTACGTTTTCCTGGTTTCCATCGCGAGGATCAAAGGATAAGGCTAACGATCGCTTACGACAAATAGGGAAATGAAATAATGACCATTTGAGAGATCAAACCGAGAACAAATATATACGAGTATCATAACGAGCTACTATAACTAGCTTACCTCCCTGCCAAATTTCATTAAGATCCGTTCAGCCATTTGGCTGTGAAATGGTAACAGCTAACTTTCGCTTTTATAATATTAGTATGGATAAGAAAAGGGAGTGATGTAACACAATCAACTGACAAATTTTTGGTTGTGAATATTAATATCGATCAGATAATAAAGCACTCGAGATTTATTGATCAAAATTCTGAAAAAGCAGAGCCTCATTTCACATAGGTACTCAATTTTTTTAATCATTTTTCCTATCCTACCATAAACAAAATCCCCAAGTCCTCCTTCCAATACATAATAAGTGTACCTTTCAATATATTCGAACTAAAATAAGTTGGCAACCCTAGTTGTAGAAGACAAGTATATTTGAGATAACCCTCGCCATCAGAGTCATCACCACGACTCCGAAGCAACCATATATAACATTTGTAAACGACAAATGACAGACGAGACGAATCACTTCTAAAATAAGGTTTATATCCATCTCTCAGAGTTTACCCTTCTACTAACTCCAACCTCACCGGGTATCTCGATAATTTGAAACGTGTGTCGGGTAAGAAGAGGGTAAAACAGGCTCGAGAAGTATTTCAAACAATCCGGCCGAAGTTGCGTGGTTCTGATGAAGAACGGGGGACAAGGGTTTGGGAAATTCACGGCATTCAAATTCTACTACCTTTTCTTGCTATATTAGAAAGGACGTGTGCGTGGACACTCACGGTAGGCTTGGTCCACCAGTCCAAGGTCGCTCAAAGAGCTATAGAAAGAGCTATGCTCGGAGTTTCTCTGAAGCATAGGATTCATAACGAATACATCCGACAGAGAACCAAAGTTTTCGACATAGCCCAAAGAATTAGCAAGCTGAAGTGCCAGTGGGCCCCGACAACGGCTGGGATGTTTTTGAGTGTAGACCGCGACTCGGCAAACGTAGTGTAGGACACTCTCCAGCCAGGTGACAACCTGCGAAAGACTGCTTCTGGACTTCAGATACCAAAAAATATTTATTTTCTTATTACGAATCCATTTTGGATTATAAAATAAAATACAAAAAAATATCTTACTATCTAGAAGCTCTTCGTTTTGAAATCACGCCTCTGACTAGCTCTCTGACTAGCCCAAAGTTTTGATTGTCTTTATCAAAACATCCGCGAACCACTTCATTACGACCAATTAATTTAAAATATTTATGGTCTGATTTTAATTTTGCGTAAAACAACGCAAATAAAATTATATTTAAAAAGAATTTGATAGCTCTATGTCGTGTTTATATTATGACAGACAATATGAAAACTTCGCTACATTCTTCCTATCAATATATGCCCCTGCTTTTTACGAGTAAAACACAAAAAAAAACTGCCTTTCCGGAGGTATCCTCGCCTTAAGTCCCCATTTCAAATAAGAGCCAAAATTCATTCAATTCCGCAGTCGGATAGTTTTTACAAACCCCTTTTTATTTCCTCGCAATAAGATTGAAAATTCATTGCAGTTTTCCACCTGTGCCATTAACGGGTTTCCATTTCGCGTAAAAGTATCGCTCTTAAAGTCTTGAAACGTACAGTACATTATTGAATTTAGCACCTGCATGTGTTTGTTTCGATATTGCTGCTCTAGTATTAGGTATTTACAGATTTATAACAATTGAGAAAGTCTGCTTACGTTTTACTTTACGAAAATACTCTCTCTCGTCTCTTAGCAGCTTTTGATGTGTTTTTCCGGGATAAAAAGTAACACGGAATAATTAAATAGTATTACGTACCTATATGTTAATCCTGGTGTAGTACTTACTACATAACGGTATGGAATATAATATAACCCAATATAAAGTACATATTGAAGAATTATAACGAATTCAAAATAAATTATTAAAACATTATATTTATATTTCGCTTTCCGACAGCTCCTACAGACTCTATAGTAAATCAAGATATTCGTCGCCGCACTATACGAGATCAAATGTTTTTATATAAACTGCTAAATAATCAAATTGACTCAGAGTTGTAACTTGAAAATATTTATTTGCATTGCCTACGGGCTTCTTCTAGGAAAAAGAAAACTTATTGGACTCCAACCTCTAGAACGAGTTATAGGCAGAACATGTTTCTTAGTAGAACTTGCAATAATTACAATCAATTTTCAACTAAATTGATATAAGTGGAGACTTTACTGAACTAAGAAAATTCTTATTGTATTTCTTTATATAACTTTGTACTGTCTGTCTTCCAAATAAATAAAATATATATATATATATATAAAATGCAACATTTTACCCCCTTTCCGTTCGGTTGTTTTGATTTCGGTAACAAACATCCAAACTTTAGTTTTTTTAATATTTGTGATACTATGGACTATAGTTATCGTATCACAGATGAAATGTACGAAAAATTCATAAACGTGACAAAAATATTTAACAAAGAACTAAATAGGTTTTAAACAAAACGTTCAGGTTACAAGGGCTTTTAAAACCCCATGTTTATAATGTAGAGTATATCTATATTTCTAAATCAATTACTTAAGTAAATAAAAATCGTTTATTTCGTAGCCAAATACACTATACACAGATATAAAATTAAAAAGGATTTCATACAAGGGATTTAAAAATAATTTACGGCAATAAAAACAATTCAATTCACATAAACTAGGTTCGTAGTTAACCCGCTTACATTCATAATGAATTCAATTCATCTTCATTCACCCCTGCTGATTAGGTATCTATAGGCCACCAGACGCAGAGCCATCAGGCATGAAGTTGAAGGTATAGGCCGGTTTACCACGCCATTATTTTCACTTCTGCGTCAGTTTCATCTATCGGGTTCCCTTTAATCATTACATAAATATCCTAGAAATAGCAAACAGTTTCCTAACGGAAAACTGGTATAACCAATAACCTGTAAACACTATTTATGTACCTATATAGTATCAGTATCATGTTACATGCATTTCCATATCGCAAACAAGAAAGGCGATACTTTCACACATATTGTCTGCGCTACGAACACACTTGTGGATAAATAGAGAAGTAACGGTGTAATAGTAAGCGTATCGGAAATACGCTAAATAATCTATCTTCAGTCAGACGCCACTGACAGTGATGTCTTGGGACTTATCCGCAGCTCTAATGCACCTGTAATTAGCTCCTTCGCTTACCTACATAAAAATTTGATGTTGTAACAAAATCTAAACTCTTGACTTGAATTTCCATTATATTTACACTGTTTTATTAGTTTTTCAGGCCAAATACTAATCCCTCGGTAATAATTAGGAGACCACCCCGGGATCATTATCTATACAAAACCAAAAGAATAATCAAAATCGGTCGACAATTGACGGAGAAACTAATGATCATACATTAAAAAAAAACACACAACAAAACATAGAGCCTCCTTCGTTTTTCGAAGTTCATCCATCCATCAGTGGTCTTCAACATTCGACTCTACGTTGCTCTACGTCGTCAAATACGGGCAAGAAACGATCTTGTTTAAAAATGCGTCAAGCGTCGTTATCAATGAACATTTGTCGCGCATAATAATAGACCTCACCACTTAGGTTCAATAGCCGCTGTTCTAGGCTAGTGTGTGGCTCAGCACAAGCCTTTAGTAATGAATGTATTGGTCTAAGGGCGTCTGTACACACGTTATTTTCGCCGTAAAAATCTACGGTTAATTCGCCGTGCGTAGGCACGCTCGCCAGTGTTGTACAGATCACTATGGAAGCTTGTTCATACGGATTTTTTTCGCTGTTATAATCTACAGGTAAAGTAAAGTAAAGTATCGTTTATTGCTTGAAATACATGTAGGTACAGGTGTTTTTATGTCTATGTGAGTCAATGTATTCCTACCTTTACGGTGTGCAATGTGTGTGTACAAATAATAACAATTTAATTAATTAAGCTTACAATAAAATAAAATAAAACTGAACTTGAAACTAATGTTGGGTAAAAACAACAAAGAATATCATCATGAAGCAGAAAAATCTTAGTCAGTTATAAATTCATTTATAGCTTAATAACATTTATTTGAAAGAATCGTTTTATTTTGTGTAATTTGTCGTGTAGGCACGGCGCTATCACCCGGCGAATTAACCGTAGATTTTCACGGCGAGAAAACCTGTGTGAACAGAGGCCCTTATTAGGCTTGCAGTGTTGATGGTATATGAGTCACTTACATCAGGCTACTACGTATAGCTCGGTTTAGGAGCTCACACATACATAGCGTAAACACGAATTTCTGTTAAACTTAGTATTATTTACGAAGGTAAAATGTAACGATATGCAAGTGAAGTTACCTACCAACACCAACCCCTAACTTTATGACGCAAATAATATATTCTAAATGCTTTTGGATGTTTATTACCTCTTCACGCCAAAACTACAAAAGTGATCGGGCTCAAATTTTGCATAGATGTAGTTCTAGACCTTGATTAACATAAAGAGTACTTGCCCCAAAAAAACTCGTTCGAAGCCGCGGGCTGAAGCTGGTTATTTAAATAAAACAGTCTACAAAGTTCATTAACTGGCATACAACGTCTGCACTTTTGTGGTCTAAATTTGGTGGAAACTTTTCCACAAATCGTAGAGGCGCTGAAAAGGCTGCATTTGCTTCCTTTTTATTTTTAACCCAGATGGAATCTGCTTGCTTGATTTTCCGACATAAAAGTAAACTGAAAAAAAGTAGAGAGCGAAACCGACGTGAGTCTGATTACATAGATTTAAATTACACCTTCCATATTTTCATATTTTAATAATCGTGTACCTTTATTAACAAAGAATAGAAACAAATTAGAACTAGTATTTACAATTGGATCAGTTTCCACAGCATTTTTTTCTCTTGTAGTTACGTTGTGATGCTTCGAACTGTTCCATAAATACTCGAATCGTAATGTTAGAAATATTTTATTTTCCGATAACAGCTGTCAAAATCACAGAGTGGAACTTGAAGTTGAAACTAATCCATAGGTGGATTAGAGTGGACCAAAAAGTGGAAACTGATCCATTAGTGGATCTGCAAAGCGGATCAGAGTGGAATAGGCCGATATGAAGATGTCTTAAATTTCCTGCCCTAAAAAGTTAGAGTTAGGGACGAGGCAAAATTATTACCATAGAATGTCTTTATCTATAAGCCTGCAATTCCGTCCAGCAAGTCCAAACAACCAGTCATTATCAGTAATCAGTTGAATTCACAATGCCGTTGGCAATCATAGGACGGCGACCTTGCCGGTCGATACTTGTACCGTTCTGCCTTTCTTTACGTTTACCTTCAACATCATGATCATAGTTGGAGAAACTGGTGTATAATTTTCACCAATAGTTTTCAATATTATGAAATATGTCTGTTCTATCTATAGAATAGAAACAAATTAAAACATAATATATTCAGTTGAAACTGTTAAGCTAACTGCAGACTGTTGTAAACAATCCACAGGTAGCTCAACTGATACATATCAATACTATATACATAATCCGAAGCGTCCCCAAAACACTGGCTGCATTGCCGCGCTGTATGGCAATGCTGATGCGCTGCGCCAGATACTCACCAGCTCTCGGGTCATGTGTCGCATCAACCAGACGCTCTGATAATTTTTTGAAAACCTGGAACTATTTATTTGTTATAGGCGTTCGACTGTATAATAATATGTTTCATTACACTTATTCAACTAATATGTCTTACACCCGTCATTGTACTATGACTCTCGTTTCTAACAACAATGGCTCTCTAGCTTATTCTGGGCCTAGGTAGGTCTACGAGTATATTATAGTTTTATGAAACTGTTGCAACGAAGTACGAGTATTCCAGTTGCTTATCTGTCCAGCTGAGAATCTGTCCAGTTGCTAATCTGTCCAATTGCTACGAAGGGATCTTCTGGTTTTGTTTCCTCTATCTGTACCTATACGAAGGGATGAATAGGTACAACCATTGTCACTTTACCTAAAGGAATTGTTTGGTAAAGCTTCCCTGCCAACTCGGAGTGGCATGGCAGGCCGCACAGTTAATAGGATAGCTATGCACATGTACCTCGTGGGCAATGAAAGTGTATAAAATTTTTATGACGGGTTGAAATACTTCTTTCTAAAGCAGAATCAATTCTAACATCGTCAGATAAATTTCTACACGTTCCTAGATATGTATCGAGGTATTACACGTAGATACAGAAATAGCCTATCGCAATAAACTGTCTAGCTAGGGGCTCTACACAGTACTCCGGCGGGCTGCAGGGGCGTTGTGTTGTGAAATGAATATAATAATGCTTCTTTACGAGCCCTGTCGTCCCGCTTGTCGGCTTTGTTGTTTTGTTTGTAGAGATTAAATTCGTTAACGGGACTATTTTAAAGTTTTGAAAATACTGAACGCCAAAATGATCATATCAGCACATGTACGACTGCTAAAAATGCCTCTACCAAACAAGGGGTTTTAATGAATAAATACAATTAAATTATATCAGACAACAACAAAATCATAGTAGTTTTGCCATAGTCACCGTTCTTAGGCCCGTATTATGAAACTATGCTCAGTCATCGATGTATGCTTAGTAACGCTTTCGCCCTAGAAAATCGATACTCAAGCTTAGATCGATCATTGATATCCATCCGTGGATCATTGTGGACAAAAAAGTGGAAACTGATCCATCGGTGGATCAGAGTGGACAAAAAAGTGTAAACTGGATCTGTAAAGTGGATCAGAGGGGAATAGGGCGCTTTTATAATAAAGCGCCTGCCCGCAGTGGAGGATACACAGAAGGGAGCTGCTGCCTTTCCTCTGGTAGGTTCCATTTCATCCACGGGCTGAGTTGGAGGGGTATATTCATACGCCGCGACCGGCACGGCCAAAAATCGAATCTACTAAAGCTACTTTTCGTGGTAATTCTCGAGTAGAGCTCAGGCGTAGTTTTGATAATTTTAAACTCAGGAACGTAGAAAATCAATGAAATGTTGTATATTACTGAACTATGCAATGTTTCAGTACTGTTGTCGAAAAGTGTAACTTTCGGCATCAGTATATTACCTAATTGTAGATATTTTTTTCAAAACTTATTTTATGCCTGAGTAACGTTGAAAAAATGCACATTTTTGTACTCTTTTTATTTAAAATAGTTTTACCTGTTCGAGGAAGCACTTACATAAAACCTGTAACACGTTTTAAAACATTACCTATAAAAATCCACAAACAAGAATTATAAATCCGCGTATCCGCCTAATTTTAACTGTCGTTGCCTCGTTTTAAAATAATAAGAGCATTTCATACTCGTAAAATATTTGACGGTAAAAGCAATTAAAAGTGTAGCTGGGAAAATATGAAACTGACCATGTGACGAGTAGGTACCTATTATAACGGATCACGGAGCACAGTCCACGGCCCTGCAGATGGACAATCTGAGACCGCTTCATTTCAACCCTCTTTTTGCGACGAGGGTCTTGGGTTAAAAAACATATTTCATCCACTACCACGATTCCTTTTTGAGTTAGATATCCCCCAAAGATAATTTCCATTGGGGATTTCTAGGATTTTTACAACTTTTTGCGAGTTTCGCTACCCTGCTTCTGCGCAGGAACTTTAATGAGATGCCAAATTATTATAATTTTTTGAGATGCGTAATACTGTCATAAGCGTGATCGTTAATTTCGAGATGATCAAAGTCCTAAAGACTAATAAAGTAGCTACAGGGTTTTTAACAAAGTTATTTAACAATCATAAAATTTGAATGTGTTTTTTCGTTTTCTAGGTTTTAAATAACTATTATGATAATTATTATTATTATGATTATATTATTCACATTTTTTTTTTCAAATCTCGTTATAAAATACATTTTTTACTATAGAAAATAAAATATTATAAAACTCACCTAACAGTAAAAATATATCAAAACGGTGAGCCTCAAGCGGCCGGTGACTAGGGCTGCAGAGAGAGGAACTTCCTGACGATGCGCGCCGAGTCCAGGAGTACCGCATGTAGTATTATTATGATAATTATTATTATTATTTTCGACTTATATTTATCGAATAAAAATTGGATAGAAGTGTTTGTGTCAGTTTGTGTGCTGAAAATTGCAGCTGCGGTTTAACTGGATATACCTAATACCCAGTTAAACCGCAGAAACTAACTTGTTGTTTGTGTTTTTATCTCCGAATATTATTCAGTGTAACAAAATAACTTTAATCACAAAGAAAATTACAATCAAATAATATAAACAAATTAGAACTAGTATTTACAATTGAAACAATTGAGCTAACTGCAGACTGTTGTTTCAATACCGGTTTCTGTTTAAATTAATCTAGCTATTCTTTATATATTCGCCTAAAACTCTTCCCGAACACGCCTGAAAGCAACTAGTGAAATGTAGCATTGTAGGCCGGATCAAATAAACGAGTAAATCAACTTAACTTCCACTGTATAAAGCTCTGGCACAGGATTGCACTCGTCCACGAGATAAACAGAAGTGGCACTGATGCCAATTGTTATGGGTATGATATTTTGGATATCGATGATCGATCGATGCTTTAAAATTTCATAATATCACATACTGAAAGCTTTTTTAAGACAATTTGACGATGTAGTTTAGTTTCACAAAAAAATTATACTCGATAATAAATGCTCATTTAATTTGCTGCGAAAAACGAAACGAAAACTACTAAACGAAAAATGCGTTCATAAAACAGAGTAAAATAGTGAATCTTTGACCCAGCTGTAAATAAAATTCGGTTGCTGATGATGGTAACAACAGAGTGACTGTTTCGCCCAAATATCCCCCGATATCCACCGTAATAATAGCTTTCTTTCACTTCTGCTTTTTAGATCAGCTCTCCCGTGGTTGGATGCTGGAAAGTTTCCCCATTCATCAACCTCACGTGAGCCAATTCGAATCCATTTCGATTTGAGCCCCATCGCACGCAGGGCTCCTCCGTGACAGGGATGCAAATGTACAAATCCTTTCTGAACTCGTACATTATATTTCGGCAATTTGTTGATCTATGGAATTTACTTGATGATGATTAAATTACGTGGAAAGCTTTCTGCTTGTTTTAGACGGTCGGTACCTACTCGTACATATATCACAAAGCTTTACAGATTTTCCTTTTATCCCTTGCTACTTTATGTATTTACCTTGCATCAGCTTTTGCTAAATCATCTTTGAAATATGTACAATAAAGTGTAGCAAAAAAAATATAATGAAAACAGATTGTTTACTAGCTTTTGTTTTAGGCTGTGAACGATACAGTATAAAAACGATAACCTGGTAAAATTAGACATATATGAATACTCCAACTTTTTAGCTGTTGAGGTCTAGTAGAAACAATCACCATCGTTCAGAAATCACCACAGTACAATAACTCAAGAATCTATACAATCACGCCCACAAGGAGCTCTTAAACTTTTCAAGTCGGTCCCTTCATTTGAAAGGGATAACGGAGGAAATAACTCAGCGAAAACCTTGATTTTTCCGATGAACAGCGCCCGATGAGACAAGTAGATTGGTTCGAATTCAGAATGGGGTCGTTTATCTTGAAATAAGCGTGCCACACATGCAGATTGTCCTTTGCCCTTTTATTTTTGGGCATGACATCCATCGTCGGCGTGTGGAAATCTTTTATTAAATTCGTGATTGTTGGAAAATGTAAATTTCATCTGTTTTAGGCGGGGCGCTATGGTTATAGCCATTGTCACTGGTGAGCCATTGGGACATAAATTTTCAACAAAATGGTACTTATTATAAATACATACTCTGTTACGCTTGCAAAAATTTACATATAAGATTGTTTAAAATTAGACGCTTCCATAAGCGTACCCTCATCTGCCTAAATCTCAGCATAAATAGAAATCTAGAGCTCTAGACTGAAGTTGTGGAATGGTATAGAATGCAAATGATTGGCTGAGACAGAGAGACAGCTTTCTCTGATTGCCCGATTTCAGACGTTGAGTTTCAATCGAAAATCTTTACCAAAGCTCTCTTATTGTTTATACGATATCTTTAGCTTTTTGTTTTGGTTTGTTATTGAAAAAAAGAAAAATATAAAGTAAGTACTATCTGTTTAAAATGTAAAATTAAACGAAATGTATCTATATCTACTAGGTACACTGGTTTCAATTTGGTTTTAAAGAATAGATTTTTTATTTTTCTTTTCACATTCACTGCACCAAAGTACTAGGATGTCATGAACGCGAGGCACGTCCTCTAACCGGGGCGAGAGACGTCTGATTCAGCGTCACTGGCCACCGAGTGGCCTCTCATGTTAAGTGCGTGCTCCCGAGACTCCGAGTGCTCGAGCGTTCTAACAAAATGATATTCTCACTTGTTATGCTGCCCTGGTACATTCAGTTGTTTTTGTCGTAAAATATTTTAGATTCAGTCGCTGAATTTAAACAAACAAGCGTGCGCGTAATTTTAGGGTAACCGCAAATTATTAAAGCACAGGTTTGCATTTGGATAATTAGCGACGGCATTTATGAGAGAGGGCTGCATGCATTCGTACCTGGCATTCTAATATAGCATCAATATTGTTGCCTATTTTATTATTTAGACTAATTCAAAGTGTATTTTATAATACTATACTACCTTTGCTGAAGCATATCTTCAACATTCGACCGCAAAACCTTATATTTGCTGGACTGAAATGGCTATGCCAAAGAAAACATTCTACTTTCGTTTAGGACTAACTATAAAACTATTTTCTTCAGTTATTTCTAAGTTATGGTTCCTATCTTTATCATATTTAAAACGGTGCTCGGAGTCAGTCCGAACCCCGAACAATTAAATGTTTTCAATCTCAAATTAACAACTTTGGATTGCTTCATAAAATTATTAGCCCTTCAAAACTTTTTGATTGTCCTGTAACTCCGCTGAAGTTTGTTTAAGTCCCATTAAGTTTTAGAATGCTTCTAAACTTTCATTTGTCTTTGTTTCAGATGTTAAAGTGATACAAGCACAACTAAAATAATGGTGAGTTATGTGATGACGTCATCTTTTCGAAACAAGATAGACTTACAAACATTTATTTTAGTCATATTGTAATCAACACTACAATATGAGGAAAATATTAATGCTCAATGCATTTTTTTTTGTATGTATTTGATTAAATCACTAATGAATGATAAAAATATTAAGTCATTCACTGCCCAGCCTCTGCGGTCTTACATGCAACCCAAGAAAGGGTCGGCGCGCCGTCGCGCCGCAGCTACTATGCGAACAAGAATTACGAGTACATGAGTGACGTTGGTACTGTAAGTGTAAAGTATTGTTTACTCCTCGGCCATAAAACCTTTTTTCTCATGGTCCGGTGACCATGAGAAAAATAATAAGTACCTACAAGAACGAGAAGAGAGGTACTGACCTACAAGAGCCTGGCCACCGAGAGTGATCAGACATACCTAATCATTAGAGGTAATGATGATAATGATGATGTTCTCCACGTCGTCATAAATATATAATAACTATTACATAACACTCTGTGAACTATGAAATTAAAATAAAATTCTCTTATTAGCGAACCAATTAATAAAATAACACATGATTCTCTCAGCCACAGCTCCATTAGCTGTGAAGTTCTTGAATGCAATCATTCGCCAAATTGTGCGCCAAATAAGCGCTTGAATTCCGGAGTTACATGCAGTTAGATCATATTTACATAGAAAGCAGTGGCTCTTTGCTTGGTCATGGAATAAATCGGCAGGGCAGTTTGAAATCTGAGACCCATTTCAAAAGATACCCCTGAACAACCTTCAAAAGATAACCACCAAACAAAACGACGAAATATAGTAATGATACGATGTCGTGGGATTTTTCATAGCAGTTTTCATACTTCAATAGTGCTTGTATTTACCTCCCAAATGTCAAATGTAACAAAACGACTACCTTACGATGTACGAAGTTAGGGCATTACCTAACTGTAGAAGAATATCAAGAAAAACCAGTCATAAATAACAAACTAGGTAACCGTTAAATATAAAAATTAAAATGCTTGCATATTGCGTTTTCTAAATAGGTACCCATGTAAAGATATTCAGGCTTCGTAACGCAATTCCTGTAGTTGCAACTGTTGCAAGGTGAGACAGGTGAGTTGACCAGCTTTTGGTGTAAGTACGTCTCGTGCAGCCTAAGGTATCTTAATTAAACCCCATCCTGACAAATACGGAGGATAATTACGACCACAAGCAGTCTTTCTCGTTCATTTCTCAGTCTCGTTAAATAAATTGCTACTAAACAATACTGGACTTAAAAGTGTGGATGTTGAGTCGCGTTTTGGTTGGCGATGAAGGGAATAAACTCCTAGCCATGGAAAAGACTAGAATTTTGGTGTTGGATAGTGAAAAGCTACAGGCGCCGTAAAAAAGCGCTTTTAACTAGAAATGGAATAAAATATTTGCCGGCTCTAGGACGCTTTTGTTCGTAAAAAATGTTGTTAAGACCTATCAAAATCGTTTTACGTAAAAACGCTGTCAAACAGAAATTTCATTTACCACGCGACGCTACGGTAAAGTTTCAAACTATATTTTGTGACTAAGCTTGGTTTACCCATATTAAATTTATGTCTTCAACTATGTATTATGTTCCCGAGCAATAGGTACAAGCGCATTATTGTCTATCACACTATCTATTATAAAATATGTAGGTACCTATTTATATCTATGTTATTGCCTTCCAAGCAGCAAGGAAACCCAATCCATTATTTATCTCCTCGGCCCCAGACAATGCGCTAATGGTGCTATCAATTAAACTTGTCCGGAATCGCCGATCCGATTGCCATCGTTTCCCTTTTCCCTCCACTCCGGACATTAGATTACGTCCTTTCTATGTGTTGCTATGTCTATGAATTGTACAGTCGGCGGCTGCACTAAGATGTACTCAATTTAGTACTATGGCGCACTAAATTTGACGTACTATACTCGGTTCCAGAAACCTAGATATTTTTTGTAAACAAAGGACAAGAATAGGTGTACAATATTTTACGACACTGGTATTATAGGAGCAACTCGCAGAAATTCAAAGCAATTTTTGGTTTTGACAGCTTTCATTCACCTCTAGTCAGTTTTTAAACTCGAATTTGCACCTTTTTCGCTGCGTGTGTTTAATTATCCGTCGTTGAAGTATCTATTTGTTTTAAGTGGTTTGAATAGGTGTACCTTGCAATGTTCTTATGTCATTGTTTTCAATGTTTGTTAAAATTTCATAAATAATTGCCTTGTTTACACAAAACTTCTTGTATTCTAGATCCGAATATAAAAATTCGCACAATAAACAGTCGTTGTCACTAGCTAGTATGACAAGGTACCTACTTAAGTGTAATCTTTAGAGCAGTAGACTAATGGGCAGCTAACTTAGACAGGCTAAAAATGAAACAATAAATTTTACTTCTACAGTACCTACCTAAGACCTTCGCACTACCAGTTCTTCTTTGTCTATGGTACTATCTACCTACCTACCTTAATTTGATGCTTCTGAAGAAAGCAATACAAAAACTATACATAAAACAGAAAAAAACCGAGCGAAAAAGACATTTCGTTCATATTTCGTTTAAGTACTTACAGGATATGCCTTGCAAACTAGATTAGGACAGAAGTAAAAAATAAAAAGTCATACTTCTACCTACGACTACGTATGTTATCAACATTTAACAAGCTAGACCCATTTTTAAAAACGGCACATTTACCAAAATTAAATATTCATACGAACAACAGAAATTCTCGTTTTCTCATTAACGCCGAAACAAATAAACGACTCGTACACACGGTTATTTTTTCCGTAAACCAAACCCAGAGCAAATGTAACCTCCGCAATTAGTCACCCTTCTACTCTCCCCCTCGCCCACCCGTAGGGAATAGGGATGTTTATGGATTTGTTCGGATTTAGCCGGATATGGCCGTACCAAAATCTCTATCGAACGACGACGACTAACGGCATACGAATAAAATGTTAACATAACGTTGCATAACGAGAGACGTTCAGTCTCAGTAAGTATCAGTTTAAAGCACAGTAAAAAAAGTAGCTCCTTCTTCAAAATTTGTAAGGTAAGTAATCGTCATATAACCAGGGATTATTGATTGCTTCTTTTACTTTTACCAGCAAACTCTGGCCAGTGCCTTTCGCATCCAAGTGCGCCCTGCAACTTTGAAATTAAAGTCAGTTGCATATTTAGGAAGAGTGTTCTAGAACCATTATATTCCAAAAACAGCCAAACTAACACTGCCGCACATAATACCTCTAACTTTCAAACCCTGGTCCAAAATTATTTCCCGGCTTTCCCACACGTCCATACGCCCCTAAGAGACTAGTTGCTTCTCATCTCACAAGGGTTAGATGGCTCCACTCCGGCCATCTATTCAACACCCAATGACTTTATTCGGCGCTTCAACACCGCGGTCCGAAGAAGTAAATGGCAAAAATGGTCTCTCTAGAGAATGAAATGATTTGGATCATAAAATTTAGTAAAAGGTTTTCGTGTAGTGCTTATTTTAAAAGGATAAGCCCACGACATTCCGATTAAACTCTCAAGCTACGATCTTCTAATCTGGTAGTAGGTATATAGTATAAATAAATCATCAACAATTAATACTTGGAGACATCACGTCCTCTTGTGCTTCTGTCTAAAACGCCTTAGT
The DNA here is from genome assembly GCA_963662085.1 of Eupithecia inturbata. Classification (NCBI taxonomy): domain Eukaryota; kingdom Metazoa; phylum Arthropoda; class Insecta; order Lepidoptera; family Geometridae; genus Eupithecia; species Eupithecia inturbata. The sequence goes on from OY759182.1 coordinate 6,783,487, forward strand.
AAAATTTTATTGTGTTGTGTTAAATCAATAACTCCGAATTTATTACTTTGGCAGATGGTCGAATGAACAAGACTTTTTAAATCAATTAACAGACAGGCTGAAATGAAACACCTAAAATCCAAACGGGGAGGTAATAACTCGACCTGACCAAAAGACACGGCGGCAAGAGTCATGAAGAGATTCCAATCCAATCCATTACCTTATTTTAAAAAACCAATACGAGATCAATGGTGCTTGCCAAAGATGCGGGTATCTTTATACAGTTTTATGTTACAGGTAAAATCCTCGACATAAAAGTCTTTGAGTTTTATCAAATAGAGAATTCGGGCAAGCCTTTTCACGGTGGGGGATTAAACGATTTGTAACGAACTGTATCTTACCTACCTATCTCAGATATACATCCATAGGTATAATACAAAGGCTCTCATACGCGTACTTACCTAAATGGAACACATGAAAAGCCACCTTTATGATGAAAGGTAAAAATGTTCAGTTCAGTGTTAAGTAAAATAAGCGGTAAAAACGTAGGTACTTAATTGTTTTAGGACTCAGAAAACATTTTTAGAGGAAAATCCTGTTTCATTTTGTAAGTGGTTGGACGCTTTTCCGAGATAATATTTTTTTATTATGAAATCTCATGTTACCAAACATTGCTGGCAATGGTTACCTAAAAAAGCGTGAGATGTTCACGAAATCATTTGAAATCGCATAATAATACCTTATAGCTCTAAACGATGCTTACAAAAGGCAGCTGCTGTATTTAAGCGCAACCAAAAAACTCATCATCAAAATTCACCAGCAAAATAACCAATCAGTAAAAAGCCCGCGGCCTGTACAAACAACCCTTGTTTGTTGAAAACAGTGTGTAAATATTATCGAAACATCAGCCCGCCCGGTCCAGGTGTAAAATGATCCCAAACCACCCTCGCGAAATTGGAAAACCGGGAATTGGCACGCTATGGACCTGCTAATTGGTGCCATTAATCTTTTGACCGTAACCGAATCTTTCCCGGATGATCACGGAATTTCCCGAATATGTCCGATTGTCCTTCTTCTCACTCACACACCTTAAGAAGGGTCTTCCTGTGCTGCATGGTTTATTTGGTCTGGTAGGTTACAATACAAGTTATACCTAATTGCAATAATATGCGTTAGACATTTGATTAGATCTTACATATCTTGGTACCTACCTATAGGCATATTATCTCTGCCTCAAAATAAAGGCTAGCGTGGTAATAGCTGTTATTTTGACTATTTACCACGCCAGAACGTAAGACCATAATGAAATCTGAAAACACATCCCTAATGATTACGGGAACACCTAAACAGCTGAACACATTCAGTTATAACAGTGATTCGATATTGTCCTCGCAATCCTGAATAACGATCTTGTTTGGCAAATTATCGTACCTCTAGTCATGTATTTGCTAATTCATTGGGACCATTTGGATAAAGCCATTCTTATATACCTTTTGGTAGAATAGAATGTCAGTAGATTTAATAAATAGAAATGGCGTTCTTAAAAACTTGTAGTCTCTTAATGGTAGTTCTACCTCTACAATGTCATTTTATTCCTTTCTCTACTAGTGTCGCTCTTGACTGAGTATTTCCATTTTCTTTCCGATATTCATCTGGACCTCGGGGCTTTAGCTACTGCAGATACATTTTATGTGAGTAAACAATGCGTTCGAAGCAAGCAATATCTCTCGAACGATTTACCCCGAGTCTGGGAACATGCTTTACAATAACTCTCCGAGGGGTTCATACTTCACACCGTAAAATTGTTCATGTACATGTTATTTGGCATTTTATGTTCGAGATACAGGAGACAGGAATATCCTTATTATGTAAGGTAGACAATTTATATCTATTGAGCAAGATTCCTCTTCGATACTCACTTCGATGCCGAACATACAATGTTCAATAGTTATTCTATTCAACCTCTTGTATTGTTATAGCTTTCGACCGATTTTCTAACTTGAACTACCTTACTGGGTTCCATTCTAAAAGATGTACCGTTCACAAGGGTAGCTTGTATCAGTTTAAAAAAATTGAGTATTTGTACCCAATCTTTATTGACAAAGAAAATTACAATTCAATAATAAAAACAAATTAGAACTAGTATTTACAATTGAAACAATTAAGCTAACTGCAGACTGTTGCAAACAATCTACAGGTAGCTCAACTGATCCATATCAATACCAGTCGGAAGCGTCCCCAAGACGCTGGCTGCATTGCCCCGCTGTATGGCAAAGCTGATGCGCTGCGCCAGATATCCGCCAGCTCTCGGGTCACGCGTCGCGTCGACCAGACCCTCAGATAACTTTTTAAAAACCCGGAGAGCCTCGGTACCCACGGACCTAGGGTCTCGACCCCAAAGGGAGCAAATATGTAGGCTCTGTCGAGACCTGCATATTTGCGTCTCTTGAGATCCTCGGCCAAATCTGCCGCCGCACCAGCCCTTACGGATGTCCTCGGAAGATGGGAAGGCGCAAGTGTGTCGACGTGTACTTGTACTTGTACTTTGTACCCATAATTCATGCCTTTTTTTCTTTTGTTTCAGATGTATGGAAAGAGTAGTTGGCGGCTGCGGCGGCGGTGCAGGTGAACAGTGACCGCGATGGCACGGACATGGGCCCGCGTGGTGGCCGCAGCATGCCTGCTGGCGGCCGCCCACTCCTACCTCATCCTCGTGCCCGACACAGCCCCGCCCGGCTACGAAATCCTCGACTCCGCAGTCTACAAACTCGGTTCCGAACGCACCTACAACATAGATGTCCACAGAACAGCTAGCTTCGTCCACCACGTACTCCGCGTCAACAGGACTTCGGGTGTCATCAGTCTGAGGAAGAGACTACGCTGCGACGGCATCTTTTACCCCAACCTCTTCACCTTCTACGTGGACTCTACTTCAGAACGGATCAGGGATATCGACTACTACAGTTTACCTATCAGAATCCTCGTCATAGGCGAGGATTGTGAAAGGAGACACGCGGAACTGTACGATATAGATTTCGATAGAGTTTACGATCAGGATGACGCGGCGCTTCAAGTTGAGGAGGATGTAATCCGGGATAAAAGGGAAATACCACGACAAGAGAGTATAGACTGGCGGTTGCTAGAAGCAGATGAAGATGTATCTAGTCAGTATAACGTTTTATCCACCGCTTATCCGTGGTCTGTTCCCTTGTTCGAAGACTACGCGGCAAGGAATAGAACTAGAAGAAAAAGATCTCAAGTACCAGTACCTTTCGATATGGCGATAGATGTTAAAATCGCGGAAGCGAGGCAATGGATATCCGAGACATACGCCAGTTTCTCGATACCGACGACCGATCGATGGCAAGGGATTTGTTTGAAGAAGTCTCAGTTTATTAACTCCCTCGTCGCGTTCTTGCCAAAGACAGTGCAGAAGATGTGTAAAGTGCAGTTCCTTGACGTGAGCGATTCTCGATTTACGATCGAGAACAGCCAAGGAGACTTGGTTGCTAGCGGTGACGTGTGCATTCAGGAGCCTATGTGGAAAGTTTCTATACTGTTTACTTTTAACTGCGACGGGACGAACATCATTGACTCGGACCATCGTTTGAAGATAGTGTACCATCACCAGGAGTTGAATGATACGGATATAGCGAGGCGGGTGAAGCGGGAGCTGAGGAACCAGTCGCCGTACTTTGAGCAGGCACTATATGTGGCGTCGGTGGCGGAGGAGCAACCGTCTGGAGTCGTCGTCACCACCGTCAGAGCTCGGTAAGTGTTTTCTAATTATTTTCTTTGATTGCATTATTTTCGGTAAATGTTATGTTTACCAAAGTTTCCTACGTAAGTTGGTATATTTAGGTAGGTTAGGTAGATTTTATTAAATTGCTTATTTTTCGTAGGCATTCCGAACATTGTCGAATAAGTCAGTACAAACACCTAGGTAGAGTACCGAGGAGGTAGTGGTACGATCTACTCTACCTGTCTTTGTCTCGCACTTGGGTTACATTTTTCTCTAATTTCCGGATGTCTAGTCACTCAGGATGCTCACATTATTCCAATCAGGGTTTATACGGCATCTAGAGTACTTGTATAGATGCGATTAGACCAATAAAGGACTTATTAATTGGATTATACAGTTGGCGGTTGATAAATTATACGTATTGTAGAAATAGATTGCTTCCATGATAGTATAAGGCGAAAATACAGGGTGTTCGGCAGACCGTGTGCCATATGGCAACTGGGAAAAGTTATGGACCTGAGGGTTAAAAAAATCCCCTTATACAAATCTCAATGCTGTTATGGGTTAAAAAGTCTACCATAATATTGCACTATGTTTTACTTACCCCCCAATTACCCTTTGGTACAAAAATTACCAACTAAACATGCTTACAACACGATTAGGAGACAAAAGGTAGTAATTTTCAAGGTATACAAAATGCCAGATTTTTATAATTTTTGCTTATTTTGTTATGTATTTCATGTGGTTTTTACACATGTGGCATACTTACCGTTGGAATGGTCATAAACTAGATAAATTTTCAGTGAAACGAAAGATTAGAAACACACTAAGGTTTTTTTTTAAATCAATCTAATATTTAACTTACAGAGATTTGAATTTTCACTTTTCAACACTTTGCACGCTTATATCTGCTTTATTTACCTAGGTCTCACGTTAACATTGATTTTAATAGTACCGGCTAACATGCCAGATGTAATAAAAAATTATAAGCCATGCTCTTTCGTACACAAAAAGTAAAAGTACTAAATTGTTCCAATTTCGTAAAATATCGAAAATCTTTAAAAAAGTCTTTAAAATAGCCGAGTGGCTTTCCAGGGTTAAAAAAGCCGCCAAGCTATTGCACTTGGTTCCACCTACCAGCCTACAGTTACCATATGGCACACGGTCTGCCGAACAGCTTGTATTGCAAAGTGCTTTCATTATTTCCGTATAGAAAGTAATAATCTAACACTGCTTATCATATCTTAACGGCCACGATAACATTCATGTACTATAAATCACAAGCCATCTGGCGCTTAATTAAGCGTATTATTGTACGAAGTGTGTTCAGCTTTTATGAACCCATAAATTGTATGTGGCTCTAGCAAAAAACCTCTGTTAAGAGGCGAACCTAGCAGGTTTGGTTGTCAAACTAGGCAGAGATCTCAGTACTCACGGGATCCCAGTGGTAAAAACTCAAAATACATAAAATTCTACATTTTTCTTTGATTCCTTCAATGTAAAAACACGATTGCGACAAAAAATCGATAAAAAATATCATGAAAGTGCAGAGATACTAAATTATGTGAAACATAATTTAGTCGAGATCTCAGGAACCCTGCGTTCTATTGAAATGATTTATGTTTTGATTCGTAGGTTATTACTAATTATTTGGTTCCTTGAACCAGTTTCTTCAACGAAGCTCGAACGGCTTGGCATAATGCTTGCCCTAATGCTGCTCCCCCAAAATCTCTTTTGGTTCAACGGCAATGGGACGGGCCTCTGTGTGAGTTGACACGGAATAGTTTGTTACAAACGTGCTCCAGCTCTGCGGATCGTGCCCGTCTCCTGGCCGTTTCTAAATGGGAGTCAGGACATTGGTTGCAAGCATTTCCTTCATTTAACACTGGCACTTTATTGGATCCCGTAACTTTCCGTATCGCAACATGTCTTCGGATGGGTGCAATGTGTTGCGCGCCTCATCAATGCCAGTGCGGTACTGCTGTCGAACAGCTTGGTCATCACGGATTATCGTGTACTAGGGCCGCCGGTCGGATATCTCGTCATGCCAGCCTTAACGACGTCATCCGGCGGGCCTTTGTCACCGCTAACGTACCAGCTATTCTCGAACCGAATGGTCTGTTGCGTGACGATGGTAAGAGGCCTGACGGCATGACACTAGTCCCATGGGAGTTGGGGATTGTGTGGGACGCTACATGCGTCGACACACTTGCGCCTTCCCATCTTCCGAGGACATCCGTAAGGGCTGGTGCGGCGGCAGATTTGGCAGAGGATCTCAAGAGACGCAAATATGCAGGTCTCGACAGAGCCTACATATTTGCTCCTTTTGGGGTCGAGACCCTAGGTCCGTGGGGTACCGAGGCTCTCCGGGTTTTTAAAAAGTTATCTGAGCGTCTGGTCGACGCGACGCGTGACCCGAGAGCTGGCGGATATCTGGCGCAGCGCATCAGCATTGCCATACAGCGGGGCAATGCAGCCAGCGTCTTGGGGACGCTTCCGTCTGGTATTGATATGGATCAGTTGAGCTACCTGTAGATTGTTTGCAACAGTCTGCAGTTAGCTTAATTGTTTCAATTGTAAATACTAGTTATAATTTGATTGTAATTTTCTTTGTTAATAAAAGCCATTGCCCTTTTGAAAAAAAAAATTAAAAAAATAGTTTCTTCATAAGTTGTGCAGTTTTCTTGTAAATAATTCCGCATCTGAAAACGTATGCTCTATTCCGCTCCTATGAACGCGAAATCCTATGCCTATCCTTTTCACACAATGGAGCGGATTGCGCCCTCTTAAGAGCCACCGCACGCTTCAAATAATAACCTTAGTTTACCACTTAGGAATTTTATTCATTGTATGTAAGTTGCTTCTATACTAACATACATGTTTCGAAAGATCACGTCCTTAAAACCATTTTTAAGGACTACGCAGGTTCTAATACATAATTAACAAGATCAAGCCATCTTGATAATGAAGTAGGACCTGGATAGGTCGTAAAACTACCAATAAGCGGGCAGTATCTTTTAAGTATACTTTCTCCTTTGGTTCAGCGGTCCAAAGTGGATCTTGGCCTACGATAAAACACTTCTCCAGACATCTATCTCTGGTTTTGAGTTATCACTTCTAGAAAATAAATAGCTATTCATACAATTTTCTTTCGATTCCCATTTTTTCTAAGATAATTACAACTTCTCAATCGCTTTTAAACAATTATCCGCTGATAAAAAGCTTCTACAATTAACTCATCTGTAATTTATAAATCCATACGGCTTACAAATACAATGAAGATGTTTTTACCAAGAATACTTACACCATTATTATGATATACAATGCAGAGAAATTGCCATATCAAGTGAATGGCTTTCTTTTCACGGCATTCGCTACTTTTATTTCCCGTAAACGTATCAGATACTTAAAGACTCATTTCCTCTTATAGCGGTTAATCTACTTATATTTATTGCGTGGAAGTCCAACTCAGGGAGAATTAACTGCATTTACTTGATGAGACTGGAGCTCTACTGGTTTATTTATCTGGATGCCCGCATTTTATATACCTACGGCTGTATAGAAGAGAAACTATATCGTTGAAGCGGAAATTAAAAATTTAACACTTAATATCCTAGCTTGTGAAAGATAGTTAAAGCTTGGTAAAATATGGCGCAAACGTCTTTAAAAAACAAAAGACGATCGCGCCAGATCTTCAATTAAAAACATAAGACGATTTCACCACTTTGAATAACCAAGCTGCAGTTACTAAAGCACGTGACGTGCACAACTAGAAATGGAATGACATTCAGTTCCATCAACATTTAAAAAAAAATCATCGTTGATCTACGTGCCTTTTCAGACGTCCCAGTTGCCGGTAGCCGGCGCCGGTTACGGCGGCGAAGTGTATAGGCCTGTACGATAGCTTTCACACGTACCGTCATATTTTGCATACATTTGCCGCCGGGTACCCGGCACCGGCTAGCCGGCAACCGGGACGTCTGAAAAGGCACTACGAGTTTCATTTCTCTAAACAAGAATTACTTGAGGTTCGATCGCTTTCAGAAAAGTTTGTCACGTAGCCATAATAAGGATAATAGCGTGTGATTAGGAGTAGTAACGTGAAGTGTCTTTACGCAGACGATTAGGTAAAAACTGTTAGTCGTTAATCGACTTTTACGTTATCTCCACTTCCGGAAGTCAGCCCAAACATTTTCAACGAAATTCACTGGTCCATGGGTACTCTACTGGGTAGGTATCAGGTATTTAGGCGCATATACTATGCAGAGACAACAAAATACTAGTCCTACGAATACATCCGACAGAGAACCAAAGTTATCGACATAGCACAGAGAATAGCAAGCTAAAGTGGCAGTGGGCTGGCCATATCTCGCGAAGAACCGACAATCCCTGGGGTAAACGTGTTCTCGAGCGGAGACCGCGAGCCGGCAAACGTAGTGTAGGATGCCCTCCGGCCAGGTGGGATGACGATCTGCGAAAGACTGCAGGCAGATGCTGGATGCGGCAAGCTGAAGACAGGGCGCTATGGCGCTCATTGGGGGAGGCCTTTGTCCAGCAGTGGACTAAGATAGGTTAAGATAAGATAAGATAAGATAATTTTTATTGGTTTACAACTTACAACACACAAGAAAATACAATTTTAAAAGAATTAAAGAAAAAAAACAATGTGAGACCAAAAGGCTGCCGCTCAGCGTGTGCTGCAGGAGCTTGGGGAGCAGCTGCAGCGCTGGTCTTCCGTGGCACCTTAGCGTAGAGCGCGTTACTGGCTATGGACACGTTCTTTACAATATAAGTTTGTATGAAACTAACATAAATTACGTATTTAGTAAAATTTTATAAAAATATAACAAAACATTTGCGAGTTAAAGACACAGGTGACGAACAATGATGTACGTACGTACTTGTTTTAGGTAGGATCTTGCCGAAGTTTTCGTTAAAGTAAATCAAAGAAAACCGCATGCTGGCTCGTCACACATTTAGAATTTAGTTTATTTAAGATGATAGATAATATTGTGATTGTTAGTTATCCCTATGAGATAAAAATAAAAGAATATAATAAAAATAAGAGAAAACCCCATTAAATTGCAGTTGAAACAACGATTAAATGGCCCGTCCACCTGTTGGTGAGTCATCACAAACATCAATTATTTTCTTTAACTTGACACCCTGTTCAATCCCAAGTGATTCAATACTCGCCATGGCTCTTCTAACATGTGGCTGAGCAATTAGAAATCTCAATAGTAATCCCGTTATCTTCACCAAAACAGAGACCCAGAAAACAGTCCAGTAACCTACTCCATGTCAAGTCTCCTGGACTCTCGTTCATCAGGCATGTTCGCCGTGGACTCCCGTAGTGGAGTGGTGACCACCCAGGCAAGGCTGGATCGGGAGAGGCTGGATGTGCACTATTTCAAGGTGGTGGCGCAGGATGACACGTTTCCACCGAGGAGTGGGACCACCACGCTGCAGGTAAGTCGAGAAGTTTCTAGAACTTCCATCAGAGATGTGCTATCTGGCAAAGCGGGTAGAATGTGTTAAACCTAATCGCTTGAATTTCATAACTACACGGCATATGTATTGTTGGTTTTGACGTTGGATCCACTTAGCTGTACAATTCTCAGATGGAAAATCACAAATACCCATCTAAGGACCGTCTATTTCACTAATCTAGCTAACCCTACTGAAATATGTAACTTTTATTTTTAACATTGGTTTTTGTGTGTGATTATAATTATAATCTAGGCAACATGACGTTGTTTAAAAGAAGACAGAGTTTAGGGGACAACTCTGTCTTCTTGTTGATTTCCGTAAAATATATAATACTATTCAAATCAATATTAATTACTTAACAAAACGGAGAGGAAAACTCGACAAACATTCACAAATAATTATCCAAAGTGCAAATTGTGTTTTGTAGGGACATCGAAGTAATAAGCAAACTCAGATTACAACATAACCCTTCCCTGAAGCCCTAATTAAGTCATAAACACGAGAGGAGCAGGGTAGATGGTATAAAAGGGTCTATAAAGGTCCGCGATCTTGCTATGATTACAAACAATCCTGACGGTTATGAGGATAATGAGCTTATCTAATTAATAAGTTAAACAAAAAGCGGGCTTCTATAGCTGGCTGTGGCCTATAAATTTTTATTTATCTTGACTTAAACATCCATTAGGTAACGAAAGCTTTACTGGTAACAAAAATGATACCTGCAGAGTAAAGATGTTGAGTTAATACTAATAAATGTTAGGAACTTCCTATATACTATATATACCTATATACTATATGTTCTTTATATTATAGTTAATAGTTCTATATACTATAGTTCTTTTACCTTCCGTAGCGCAGTGTAGTGAGTAAATTGGTAGTGATTGTTTGCTTAGTTTTACTGGTGGTTTTTTTCTCATCGTCTGCTATTTTACCATCAGGTGATAATGCTGTTAAACTTATAGCATGCATGCTTAGAACGACCATCTGTAAAGGACTCTAATAGTAATTAGCACGTTCTTTTTGAGCCTCGGTCGTGCAACTACAGGTCAAAGCGTCCCTCCAATTCTTTTATGCCCTTCGACCTTGAGTATCGTGAGTCATAAAGTCATAATAGACCTTAGTTCATAGTGTACATCTTTTTTTGTTTCTAGATCAACGTTCTAGACTGCAACGACCACTCGCCAGTGTTCGAGATGCAGCAGTACGAAGCCTCGGTGCGGGAGGGCGCTAGTCCTGGAACCACGGTGCTTACGCTGAAGGCTACTGATCAGGACATTGGCAAGAATGGCGAGGTAAGTCAAATCGTATGAAAACCGTTTTTATAAAGCACCGCACATAATTACCGTCCTAATGAAACGTTGATGTTCTTCCAACACAAATTAAGTTCGTAGTTAATAGGCACACATTCATAATGAGTTAAAAGGTTGTGTATACAAAACTTGCTATTTTGAAACAAAAAAAGCTAAATATTGAAAACAATACACAAGTAATTCCAATACTCTCGTAAAATAAGGGTTATAAAACGCCGTCTAATAATCAAAGGACCAAATGAGTGCACGAGCACATAGTATTTCGAAAAAAAATATTCTTAAATCGAACGTAGATTAAACCAGTAGGTTAACTGGTCTTAACGTAAGCGTAAGCAAGTTATCTCTCCAGTACTTATAGCACCTAGGTCCTAGTGGTTGAACCTGCATTGCGAGAGGGCGAGACCCGAGCGAGGATTATACAGCTTACAATATGCATCGAGGATGATACGAGCCGGGTTTTGTGTGATCATGATCAGCAAACAGGCTTGGACGGGTTCCAATTAAATCATTTATGATACGGATTTTTATTGCAACACTCTTTTGTTGAACCTACTGAAAGCTATTTAAAGGCCTAGATTCGCGACGCTGTAAAATTAACTCAATTTTCATTTAAGTAAAGTGTATTTCGTACTTCTATTTTGTACTTAAAATTAAATACATATTACATACACGAGCTGAGGTATCTTTCTTTGCATACAATTAGATGCATTGATTACGTAAGGGGCGTTACAAATTAGGTAGATCTAAAATAAACCAACTAAACAACTTTGTCTTTCAATTCACCAGGTGGAATACTCAATAGAATCAGTTACCGCGGAATCCCTTAACCCTGAAGATCTGAACGACTCCATGGAATCCAGCCTGGACCAGTCAGAAGCCCAGGATGTGTTCCGTGTGGATGGAAGGAGTGGCGCGCTGCTGACCAGAGCTCCCTTGGATCGGGAGAAGGTGTCTCGGTATACCGTGATTGTGAAGGCTACGGATCAGGCTAGTCCGGTGGCTGATAGATTGTCGAGCACGTAAGTACCGAGTCAATACTGTATTAACCAACTTCTCACAGTTGTCACACTAGACAAACGAACAAATCACACTGGAAAGGCTCCTTTAAAAATCTTTATCCCGTACGCAGCCTGAACCATCTAGCTGCGCGAGATCTATCAATAAATTTTCGCCTCGAGACGCGGGAGTTCCGCGCGATAACGTGCGCGTCTTATGTAAACAGCTATTTTTCAGAATGTTTATTTAGATACTTCCTATAAGTTATATGTTTTTGGAATCGAGTTGAACTGAACTACCTAACGGGCTTATAAGATTTGCAGTTCAGATTTTCCCAGAAATTCCCCTAATTTAATAAGATTTTTTTTTAGACCAATATGACTAGTTTGTTCCTAAACATTACACGTCATTCATTCAATATCAAATGTGCCCTTCCAGATTTTTTTCTGGCCTAAAATCCTTATTTATATTTCAGAGCAACTATCCACGTGAACATTCAGGACGACAACGACAACTACCCTCAATTCAGCGAGAAGACGTACACAGTGACTGTTGACGAGGACATCAGTGTAAACGATAATCCAGTCATAGCTAGGATAAAGTAAGTGCCTAGCGAATAGAGCATGCAGAACCGTACCCGGTTCCAGATTTCTGAAACCCGGTTCCGGCACGCTGTTAGAACCGGGGGAACCGGTTTCCGGTTCCAGCTAATACGATTTAAAATTATGAAATTATTATCATCTATAAAATGTAAATCCGTTATTGGTCGTAAGAAAAAATTATATTATAAGTTTGTGTAGAATAAAGGACTGTGGATTTTGTTAAAATAAATAAATAAAGATTTTTTACCATTAGAAGCGAACCACCTTGGGGAACACCGGGTTGTTTGAAATTGTTATCTTAGTTGTTTGTTTCTATGGAAGTTTCTTGTAACGGTAATTAAATAGCTATTGGTAGCCATAGCAAGGGAATATATTAAAAATAGCTTAGCATTTAGATGCTAAGCTATTTTTAATATATTCCCTGACAAATTTTTAGACCGCCTGAAGTTTTGGTGAGATGAAGAAGAAATAAACTTTTTAAAGTATAAATTCCAATCTTCAACACATTTGGCAAAAACAAATAATGAATGAACGCTTGAAATGAAATAAAATTATTTATTTGACACGACACGACACATTACAATTACTAAATTAATAATTACTAAACATTTATGGGAAAAAACTAAACTAGGTACCTACCTAGTAAATTCCGCATACTTCTTGACAAACTACCGAGTGTCGAGTCAAAAAGGTATCAACTCAGGATTTATTTCAGACAACTTAGTACCATACCATAACACACTACTTACATAACATAAACAATACCTACCGTTATGTTTACTACATAAGTAAGATTAAAAAAATCTTTAAACAGACTTTAAAATATTATAATGGCCCCCTTCCTTAATTTTCTATTGTAAAATGTTTGAAATGAAGTGAAATGAAAATTATTCATTTATCATAAACCATAATACAAATCAAGCCAAAGATTGAAAATTAAAACCACTTAGAACTAAAAAATAAAACAAAGAGGTAATTATTAAATTTCGAAAATTCCAGTAAGTACATAGCTTAAATATAGGTAGGTACATTAGTTAAGTACTTAATACATTATTGTGGCAGAGAAATGGCCCATAGCTCAGCTTGATGCTCCAGCATGTCGCCATGCTGCAACGCTTGTATTCTGCTAAGGGCTCTATTTATGTCACGGACACCTTGATAATAACCAATAAAACAAAAATAAATTAACTAAACTTATTGCGTACGCATATAAAACATTTGTTAAATTTAAGATAAATTATAATCAAAAGGAAAGTGCATTATATCACACACCTATGATATGGAGCCGCCAATTAAAAGACCGATGGTGAAGGGAAGACCATAAAAAAGGTTGTGGCTTTTTGGAGTACATGTATCATACATAACAGTAGGTACTAGAACTACGTTCGCTAAAAGATCCAACGCTGAATAAACAAGCTGTCAGAAATACCATAGGAATGGGATTTTTCAGAAAAGTTTTCTAAAAATGAACACTAAAATAGCAGCACTCACGGGGCATTTCAACTTAAGAGATAGCAAATAAAACAATAAACTTCGGACTTGGCAGGCTTACTAGACTCCCGAGTCTTGTAGGGTTGTTCATCTGATATGTTTAAGGGGCTTGCACAATAAACCATTTGTGAGTTGTCAAACCATACTCATACGTCACACTAAAATATTATTAGCGGCTAAATACATCTAAAAATCCTTATACAAGCGTAGATTTAAAGCCTGTACCTATTATAAAAGCTTGCTCAGTCATCGACTAGTTAAGTAGTAAGTAACGTACCTAGTACTTATTTAGTTTTTGCTAAAATAGTACTATATTATGAAAAAATACAACACGCCTAAGTTACCAAGCAATAATTTGGGTTTAAGTACTTTTCTAAAAAAAGTGTGCTAGGTCCATCTAAGTTAAATTATAATACTTGCAGTAAGTATCCGTTTCCGCTGAAAATAGATTTTACTGTAATTGATTTTCACCAACCTTTTGGTCCACTTTTTCTGAGACCTCGTTTAGTGCAGCCCTGGTTGCCTAGGGTAGGGACCATGGATAGGGTGATGTTTCAAATTTGCATGTTCATAAATCTTTATTGAAAATACAGTAGCAGCGTGTAATAGTATTTATTTTTTCACTCGCCTATTGGACGACCGCGCGCCTCTGAACACAACTTTTTGTAAATTCTAATTTTTACGAACCTACGAACCTCTTACTCTTGCAAATGAGGTTTCTATTTAGAATTTACAAAAAGTTGTTTCGTTCAGAGAGCGACCTATTCTTTATTTTGATGAAGAAACTTTTTCCAATAGATTGAATATTCGAAATATGAAATTTTAAAAAGTTATGTGGAAAATAATGATGTTCTGAAAATGTTTTCATAACAGCGTTCTACCTATTTATTGGTTTTCTTTCAGCTTGGCCTTTTTGTAGTGTACTTAACACATTGCCGAATCTTACAGAGCAACGGACGCGGACATCGGTGCGAATTCAGCAATACGCTACGCTATCATCGGAGGCAACACACAGATGCAGTTCTCAATAGACAGCCTGAGTGGAGACGTTTCGTTGGTAAAGACGCTGGATTATGAACAAGTTAGGAGCTACAGACTGGTCATAAGGGCTCAAGGTACGCTTTACAGAAACCTAAAGATTTAATTTTCGTTTTTATTGATATCGTCGTGGTGGAGGTCGGAAGACTGCGGGCTGCGATGAGGCTCCCACAAGACCGATTGAGCTGTAGTCTAAAAATACCATGGTGTAAAAGAGAAGGCTTACACAGCAGTCCATGTCAACAGGCTGATAAATATGATGATGATTAAAATGAGCGGTGAGTAGATTTAAGAATAGCGAGAAATTCCTGAGGCAAAACTGTTTGCCAACTTGAAACCATAGTACCGGTATGCAGCTTTGACTACACTCAACAATTATAGTCAAAGCTCCGTGTACTTATTATTTCACGTGCAGCCCATCAAACTGGGACACAGCAGCGCTATGAAGGCATTATTATGCGTGGTACTTAAAATACTGAATACTTTTCTAGAGGACTCCTATTCAAAAAGCTTTACAATATAGATAGATAGATAACTCTTTATTGTACCACACAAACACAAAATAATATAGAAGAAAAGGCTGAGAATCTAGAAAGTATAAAGGCCAGCCTTATCGTTACGAGCGATCTCATCCAGGCAACCTTGCAATAGACCTACCTAAACAGCACACTTACGTCCACTGGAAAACATACTTCCTCCAAACGACGGTTTTCCCTTAATCACCATGCTTGTCAAGCGGATGCCATATTATGTACTTATATACCAATGAGATTTAATAGCTATATACTTCTTTGATACTCACGTTTTCCTTATTTCAGACGGAGGCAGTCCATCCCGCTCCAACACAACCCAGCTGTTGGTGAACGTAAGAGATGTGAACGACAACTCTCCGAGATTCTACACGTCGCTCTTCCAAGAGTCTGTTAGCGAGAATGTACCCGTTGGATACAGCATTGTCAGGGTGAGTAGATATAAGAGGAATGAGATTTATACAATGTCTGTATTTGTTTGTCCTATCCTGTAACTGGGTATTTCGAAAGAGCGAAATCTGGAAAAATCCTCAAACTTCCTCTAAAAAGCGAGTCACTGCACAAAAATGCAACTTTTTTAATTGTCATCGAAAAAATACTTTGGTGTGACCTACACTTTTTTTTGGAACATAGAAAACACCGCAATACCTTGCTTTTACTTCTACGCCATGTTTTGGATTTTCCAAATAAGTCCTCTTTAATCGTCTAGCGTTTTTAAAATGTTTAACTTCAAGCTTATAAACATCATCCAAAGTTTTACTTAACCTGACTTCTATGCGTTATTTCCAGGTCCAAGCCTACGACGCTGACGAAGGAGTTAACGCAGAATTAACATACACACTTATGGACAAAGAGTATGGCAACAACGACCTGCCAATCACGATAGACCCCCGCTCCGGCTGGGTTTACACCTCTGGGCAGCTGGATAGAGAGGTCCAGGCGAAGTATCAACTTCTGGTGAGTTCTTTATGATACCTTCATGTAACTTGAAACTTATAGAGGCATAAGTGTGAAATTACGTGCAGTATGATAACAACAACCTGCTGATCACGATATACGAATTAAATTTAGCTAAAAAAATGTACCCTTTCCTTAGCTAATCAGTTGGCCAGGAAACTTTCCCGCGCGGGCCTTTCTCCAATATACCGGCGACCTGTGGAAATCTTAAAAACAATAAACAATCACAACAATGTTACTTACCTAATCAGTAATCAATGTATCCTTCCAGGTCACAGCAACAGACGGCGGCCAACCTCCAAAAACCGCAACAGCCTCTGTGGTCGTTGTAATCCAAGACGTAAACGACAACGACCCCGTGTTTGCGCCGGCGCAGTACGAGGTGGAGCTAGCTGAGGACGAGCCACCAGGCACGCCCGTCGTGACGCTCACTGCTACTGACGCTGATGAGGATAATAGGTGAGATGTAGTTTAAGAAGCAACGGGTATTACCTGAAACGTCTGCAAAAGTCGAAAAGGTCATATGAGTAGAAAAGCGGGTAGGCTGTAGCTTAGTTCACGTACTGAAACGTCCGTCCGGTGCGTGCTAAAGAGCAGCAAAAAGCGCGGCTTACTTGGCTCGCCACGCTATTTAAGGGTGTGCGGCTCGCTTAATTTGCTGCAATGGCACAGCAACAACTAGTGATCAATCAAACAAAACTTACAACGGCATTGCTTTCTTTTTTCCAGGCTCCATTACGAAATCACCGGCGGCAACACCCGTGGCCGTTTCTCCATCACCTCCCAGAACGGCCGTGGTCTCATTACAGTGGCCCAGCCTTTAGACTTCAAGCAGGAGAGGCGCTATGTTCTCACTGTCACGGCCACCGACTCGGGAGGTAGATCCGATACCGCGATGGTCCATATCAACATTACGGATGCTAATAACTACGCGCCTGTCTTTGAAAATGCGCCGTATACTGCATCGGTAAGTGATATTATCGTAATATTCGTAGTTAATCAAATAGACTAGAAAATGCCTTTAGACTTTAAGACGCTACGTTCTCACCGCCACAGCCACGAACTCGGGAGGCAGATCAGATACCGTCAATCGCCATGGTTCATATCAATTTTACTGACGTTAATAACTACGCGCGCAAATTATATTATCAATTAATCAAGTAGGTTAGAATTTAGAATGATAGTATTCAGTGTTGTTTCGAAATCAAACTGTTCTCTTATAAAGCAGGCTTTTAACTTTATGTAAATCTACGTTTTAACATATTTTTTCTGAGGGAATTATTTTTTATCAAAACTATACACATAACACTTAGTGAAACCGCGGTTTAGGATACAATCAATATTTAATATCGGCAGTGTCCAAAAGCACTGCCTTTTAAGTATGCTAAAATTCAGAACATCTAGAATTGACATCAACCGACTACCATCACTCTACTCAATAAATAAAATAAATAAATAAATAAATAATGCTGGACAATCCACACAGCATCATCTAGCCCCAAAGTAAGCAGAGCTTGTGTTATGGGTACTAGATGACTGATAAACTTAATACAATACATAACATAGATAGATATTTTTTATTATATATAGAAAATACCCAGAACACCCGGAACAAATATTTGCAGATCGTACAAACATTTGGCCCAAGGCGGGAATCGAACCCGCAACCTTCTGCGTCGCAGGCGGACCTTCGCCCACCGCGCCACATCGGTCGTCAGTGGAACAAATGGAAAACAATGGAAACGTATATAAATTTTTGTCGATCTATCCAGGTGTTCGAAGATGCTCCAATTGGTACAACAGTCCTAGTAGTGTCAGCAACAGACAGCGACGTCGGCATGAACGCTCAGATCACATACAGCCTCAGCTCCGAGATATCCAACGAGGCCGTGGCGCATCATGACCAGGAGTTTATCATCAACCCTCAGACCGGAGCCATCACTACCAACAAACTGCTGGATAGAGAGACTATGAGTGGTAAGAGAACATCATCCTACGAATAGTTGTTTTCCTTCTTCGTTGCACTCTTCAATGTCGCACGTCAGAGCGGTCGCGGTTGTCATGCTATTTTGTGCTGGGCGCTGATGTGCTAGCCTCACGACGTATCATCTTTGTCTTTTCTTGATGTTTCTACTGCACTCATGCACTGCACTTATGAGTAGTAAGGAATGAGAGAATGAATTAACCTGGACCTAATTTCTAGCAGCCTCAGTTTGACGGGCGCCGGCAGAGCATCATAAAGCCTAGTGTGCGTACCATGCCCACCCTAGCACCAGGCTTACTCCTGAGAGTAGGGTGGGACGAAACCGTGGGATCAAACCAAAATATAGGCGATGCCGACTAATATGAGGTGGTACATCCGCTTGTTTCGTCAAATTTATTGTAATTAATGATATGGGAAATTACAAAATCAAATATGCCTAAGGATGACCTTATAAGTCTGTGTGACTCTACAGCATGCTAAACTTCAAAATAAGGCATCGCGTAGAAGAGCCACGCTAACTGATTAGTGTTCGATTTGATTATCATGTGTTTTTATCGATATTTTCGACCACTGTAATTTAAACATTTTTTTCTTAGGTTACCTCCTAACAGTGACAGCAAGAGACGGAGGCGTGCCGTCTCTCTCCGACACGACAGACGTCGAGATCTCCGTAGTAGACGTGAATGATAACGAACCGGTGTTCAAACAGCAGTTGTATACTGCCAGTATTATGGAGGACGCGCTGGTTGGTAAGTGAATTAGATTTAGGAAAGCTGTGTTCAAAGAAATCATAGGTGATCTATTTGGTCTTATTCTCCTGATGCAAAAAGTAGGGTGCTATGTATTAAACATATTTGTGTGTCTGTCCCATCGTAGCTTCAAAACGAAGGTCCTGGATATTTTGTTCTAAAGAAGACTTTGTATCGAGTGTTCTTTGATGAAAATCAGTGAATCTGTTACCCAGTTTGGAAGCAAAACCTTTGGTGAATTGAGTCTACTTGGCCATCGTCGGGAGTGTTTTATCTTTTGTAGAATTTGCTTGTGAAGATTGAAGATCTTTGACAAATAGAGCACCATAAACCCAACACCTTGACACCCTAACACACATAACACCCTTCTATTAATTTCCAGGAACATCAGTAACCCAAGTTAGTGCAACCGACGCTGACGTAGGCCTGAACGGACGAGTGCATTACGAATTAGACCCTCGGGACAGGGAAGAAGGTTCATTTGTGATCGACCCCGCATCAGGGGTCATCAGGACTAACAAGGCTTTGGACAGGGAGTCTGTTGCGACGTATGATCTGAAAGCGCTGGCTATTGATGGAGGAACTCCAGCACAGAGTTCTACTGTAAGTGGTAACAAGAGAATGATTTCACTATAGGTACTAAAATTATATAACATTGTTTTATTTATGACCATTAACATTAAATTAAATAAATAAATAAGGCTGGACATTTCACACAGCATTAACTAACCCCAAGGCGGAGAATATATAACTAACGTATAGAACGGACACTCCTCGCCCTCCATCTGATTTGTCTACCTGAAAATATGTATTTGGTATTTTTAAGTTTTTTTTTTGGTAAAAAAATATCTCTTTCTCTCTCTCCACCTGACCGAGCTTTCTCACCCCGCCAACACCGCAAGTTGACATTGCTACTAAATATAATGCTTAAACTATCTAACAGGTAATCGTCCACATCAAAATCGAAGACATCAACGATTCACCACCGGTCTTCGAGAGCGATTGCCTCACCTTCTACATTCCCGAGAACAGTCCTGTAGGCACCACAGTCGGTCAGATTTACGCACACGATCCAGATGAAGGCCCTAACGCTGTTGTACATTATTCTATCAAAGGTGAGAACTATTTCGAAAACAATGATGTCAGGTCAGGACAAGGCTCGAAAACTTGAAGATGCAATAAACCAAAAAATACAATTGTTTGTATTTTTTGGATTATAACATTATTCATCTAATTTGTATTAGAATTAGTATTTACAATTGAAACAATTAGGCTTACTGCAGACTGTTGCAAACAAGTAAATAGTACTAGTTCTAATTTGTTTTTATTAGTTGATTGTAATTTTCTTTGTTAATAAAGGCCAATGCAGTTTAAAAAAAATAACGATACTAAATTTGTGGCAGGTGGCGATGATTCCAACAGCTTTTCACTCGAAACACGTCAAGGCTCAGACAAAGCTGAACTAGTGACAATGGTAGACCTAGACTACGAAAGTCCGCGTAAAAAGTACGAGCTAATTATCCGAGCCGCTAGCCCACCTCTTTGGAATGACGTCAGAATTGAAATACTGGTTACGGACGTCAATGATAATGCACCTATGATGAAGGATTTCCAGATCATTTTCAATAACTATAAAGATTGTTTTCCCGTGGGACCCTTCGGGAGAGTTCCGGCTTATGATGCTGATGTTACTGACAAGGTATTAATAGTTTTCTTGCAATTTTGTAACATTTCGACGATTCAGTATCTAATATTTTATGGCATAACATTTGCTTCAATTGATTTATTTACTTTTAATATGCGTACATTTATATTGCACTTAGAATAGTCAAAAATCAATAATAAATATAATAAACTCTCCTTAAATTATACCGTAACTGAACGAAAGAATGTTCAAAAGCATCGTTAAAAAGACGCTACAAGAAAAGGCATACTACTCTAAAAGATTTCCTTTCATATATAGATGCTTGGAAACTAATATGTTTGTTAAATGTTGTTTTTACAAAAACAAAAAAGACAAACAAATAGACACACAAACAACTAAAATTTAAAAGACAAATTGAAAATACAAATATTGTAAAAGACTTCCTTTACATATTACTTTCCAAGCATCTTTATTTGATAGGAAGTCTTTTACAGAGTAGTATATTTTTTCTTGTAGCGTCTTTTTAATGATCTTAATGAACATTCTTTCGTTTAGTTTAGTTACTTTCTCAGACAACGTATCTGTATGTTTTGTTGTGTTTATTTGGTCTACCAGTGGGTGTTACAATCATACATCATATGAAAATACACACTTATTGAGATAGCTAATTGCACAACCAGTTATAGGTGGATACTGCATGCTAAACAGTAGGTTATCAGTGTGTCTACCATGAGTTTTAACAATCTATACTCGCTAGCGACTGTAGTTAAAAAAAATTATGGTTACTTGAACAGCGCCTCTAGCGGATAGTTGGGTACTAAAATGCGCGGTACTAATATTTACGTTACTACTGTAGTAACGTCAGGCGATCTAACTGCGACAACTCATGGTAGACACACAGAGGAACAACTAAGGCAACAATAAATGTAAACGATGCAGCAATTTCACCATCTCCAAGTAGTTAATGTCAATAGCACAAAATTTCGGAATGTTATGTAGTTTTAATTTAAATGCGAATGCGAAATTTGGACTGTTTTAAGTCCAAATTTCGCATTCGCATTTAAATTAGTAGCAATTCTATATTAGGAGCGGGCAGTAAGAAAGGTACACTTAAAACTACATAACATTCAGAAATTTTGTGCTATTGACATTAACCTCGGAGGTTTTCATTGACTGATTACTTTTTGTTATAGCTTCAATATCGGATCCTATCAGGGAACAATGCTAATCTGGTCCTGTTGAATGAAACGTCTGGTTCCATGACTTTGTCGCCGCAACTAAACACCAATGTTCCTAAGCTAGCGACTATGGAAATATCTATAACAGGTTTGTGCCTACAATATCATCACCAAATCCTTTGTTAACTTCCACATTATGTTTATTATACATATATTATGTATTACTTACTGCTACGAGCTGTGGCGGTCGCGGCGTAGAGCCCGTATTATAAAAGCTTGCTCAGTCATCGATCTATGTTTGAGTAACGTTTTTTTATGGCAAAAGCGTTACTCAAGCTTAGATCGATGACTGAGCATAGTTTCATAATACGGGCCTAAAATCGAATCCAACTCAGACCGTGGATGTGGTAAGAGCCGACTTAAGGAACCTAGCGGAGGAAGGGCAACAACTTCCTTTTGTGTTTAGCACCTCCACTGCGAGTTATTGACGCTATGTTTATTTCTTATGAGTGTGAGGGAATAGAGAGTGCACCTGTTTTTGCGCGCACATTTGTGCACTATAATATGTCTTGCGTTGAGACTGATGTGGTCAAAATACGGCTAGGAGGACATCATCATCATCATGACGACCGATGTAGCGCGGCGGGTGAAGGTCCGTCTGCGCCGCAGGATGGTGCGGGTTCGATGCCGGCCTTCGGACTAATATTTGTACGTTCTGCAATTATTTGTTCCGGGTGTTCTGGGTATTTTCTATGTATAATAAAAATATATCTATCTATGTAATATATTGTTTATTAGCCATCTAGACCCATAACACAAGCTTTGCTTAGCTTGGGGGCTAGATGATGCTGTGTGGAGTGTCCAGCATTATTTATTTATTTATTATTATTTATAATATTTTTATTTTTAACAGATGGAGTGAATGAAGTAAAAGCTATGATGCAACTATCAGTCCGCCTCATCACCGAAGAGATGTTGTTCAATTCCATCACAGTGCGGCTTAACGACATGACTGCAGAACAGTTCCTTTCACCTCTATTAGGGTTCTTTGTCGATGGACTTGCTGCTATCATACCTTGTCCTAAGGAGAACATCTTTATTTTTAGTATTCAGGTAAATTTTTAACTATATTTATATTCGCTGTCAAAATCACTGTAGGTATGCTGCTATTCACAGCTATATACACTATATTGACAGCAGATTCCAAATGGTTTTCTAATATTAGTGAATTTGAAAAGAAATGTAGTCATAATTAGTAATAATATTTACAAGTTAAAGATTTGTATACCAAACCATTTACAACACTGTAAAATACATTATTAGTTGCAATCTACTTATTATATACATATATTATGTGTAACAAGGTAATTAGAATTAAAATATACATTCAAAATAAAAAAAAGAGCATAAAATCATATCTAAAATAAAATCATTAAAAATTTATACATTATGTATAAAATTCTTATTGTATTTCAGGACGACACAGATGTAACTGGCAATATACTGAACGTATCATTCTCTGCGAAAAGGCCAGACGCGGAAGTTGGCTTCGCTGGAGATACATCGCAGTTCTATTCGCCGACGCACTTGCGGGAACGGGTGTACTTGCATAGAGCTACTTTAGCTAGGCTTGCTACTGTTCAGGTTGGTGTTACACGATATCCATACTAATACATACAAAAGCGATAAATCCATATTAATATTATAAATTCGAAAGTAACTTTGTCTGTCTGTTACCTTTTCACGCCTAATTCGCTCCTACACTCAGAGCACTCGCACTACTCAACGATTTTCTACAACAGTTCCAACATGTAGACATATTTAATGATAGTTTAAGCCTCATATACCTAAGTTTAAGATCGTATCTTACTTTTAAATAAATTTTCTGTTTATGTATGTAGATATGCCTCCCTATTTGTAATCTTGTTTTTTATTTATTATTATTATTCGATTTTGTATATTGTTTGTAATTGTATTCTGTCCTTTTTTATGTCTAGTAGTTAGTGTTTCGGTGTTAGACTGTAAGCTAACTGCTGTATTTTTTATAAATAAATAAATAAATAAACGGCTGGGCGGAAAGTTAATGAAATTTGGTAGGGAGGTAAACAATATCCCGGGCTAAATAGGCTACTTGGAAAGCGCGTGCGAAGCCGCAGGCAGCAGTTATTATTTTGATATGAATTATATTTTATTTTATATTTACCGAATGTATTTTTGTTATTTCAGGTCTTACCTTTTGACGACAACATATGCGTCCACGAACCATGTCTGAATTTCGAAGAGTGCCTGACAGTTCTTAAATTTGGCAACGCCTCTGGTTTTATAAACAGCGACTCTGTGTTGTTTCGACCTATTTATCCTGTTACTTCGTTTACATGCCAGTGTCCACATGGTTTCACAGGTAAGGTGTATTTATTTTATCTAGTAATTTTAAATGAAGCTTTTGATTAAGGGGCGTACCTAACGGGTTTCGTTGTCAAAATAGGCCTAGATCTCTGTACTCACTCGAATTACATAAACACTAAAAAAAATATTAGGTTCCTTTAATTTGAAACACGATTGAGAAAAAAAACGATAAACAAAAATTTAAGTGCACTGTTTCGCGCATAATTTGGTCAAGATCTCAGGAACCCTGCGGTCTATTGAAATGACTAATGTTTTGATTCTAGGCTATTACTTATTATTTGGGTCATTGAACCGGTTTCTTTATAACTATAAGTTGCGTAGTTTTCTTGCAATTAAACAATAACTTGATTTTTGCGCTTACGCCGTTCCAAAAACGTATGCTTTGTCCCGCGAAATCCTATGCCTATCCTTTTCAGAAAATGGCGCGCAATGCGCCCTCTTATGTAACTGTGAGTGAATTTCCCTTTATAAATCATCACCAATATTTATCAATATTTTATTTATTACTCATCAGGTAATTCAAAAAATTCAATTGAAATTCAGAAACATGAATTTCAATTTAATTTTTTGTTTTACGCTTTAACGTGACATTACTTTAGCGTGCCTGCTGAGTGGTTAATTTTTTTCTGGATGGTATCTAGCAAGGATCAATTTTTTTTTCTTTATTTTGGGCTTTGAAGTATCAATGTTCCTATAATTTAAAACATATAAATATCTTAAATAACATTCAATATAGTCATTTACAACGGGATATTTACTATGATTTGAGTTTAAAAATTTAATATTCAATATTTCGTTACAGGATCGAGGGAACACTACATGTGTGACACAGAAGTAGACCTCTGCTACTCATCTCCTTGCATCAACAACGGAACTTGCGTTCGGCGCGAAGGAGGGTATACCTGTGTTTGTTCTCCCGGTTTTACTGGTAAGTTCTATCACTACCTGTGTTTGTTCTCCCGGTTTTACTGGTAAGTTCTATCACTACCTGTGTTTGTTCTCCCGGCTTTACTGGTAAGTTCTATCACTACCTGTGTTTGTTCTCCCGGTTTTACTGGTAAGTTCTATCACTACCTGTGTTTGTTCTCCCGGTTTTACTGGTAAGTTCTATCACTACCTGTGTTTGTTCTCCTGGTTTTACTGGTAATTTCTATCACTATCGTCAAAACCGAACAAGATTTTGATTTCATCAAGTTTCTACCCGCGGCTTCGCGCGTGTTTTCCGAGACAGACAAGTTTGACAAAAAGTAGCATTTACGTTAATCCTGATTCAAAACTTCATGTATTTATGAACTTACTGTACCTACTTTAGTGTAATAATATATTTCGTGCAATAAAGCTTATTATTATTATATCTGCAAAATGTCAGTCTGATCCAGTCTGAGGCAGTACTTTGTGACAAACACACCATTACAAACTTTGACCTCTAAAATATTAGTAGGATGAGTGATTCATCGTTTCATATGTATTCAGGGTGTCACGTAACATGTGTACTAATAAGCCCAAAGAGGGTGATTCTGGATCCCGAAGGGGATTAACTATTGTTCTACGATTTTTTTATATTTCGAACTTCTTAAAACCTAGAAAAAAAATTATACTTTTTACAACTTCAACATAAGTTGCGTAGATAAATTGGGATGGAAAATGACAGCCTCTCTCATGAGAGAGGCTGTCATTTTCATTGGATTTAAGCGGGACACCATGGTGTCCCGCTTAAATCCAATTTGATCAAATATGTATGATCTAAGCGAAACTATTTTAGATTGGATTTTGGGGATTTTCAATCCCAATCTTTATCTACGCAACTTATAACATACCTTGTACTTTAGGGACTTTTACATATCTGTATCTGATTTCATCTAGGTGTGAACTGCGAAACAGTCCTTACCAAAACCTCGTGCGACTTCAATGGCGACGGTTCAATCTGCCGCAGTGGATCCCAGTGTGTGGCTCGGAAGGAAGGCGGCATCCTCTGCCAAGGCTGTTCCATCGACCCCGCATATACCACTGATATGTGCGAGCTGAAGGCTAGAAGCTTCCCTGTCTCTTCTTTTCTTACGTTCCCTGGGTTGAAGAGACGGAATCGATTGCATTTGAAACTCAAGTGAGTGTTTTACATCTAAATTGAGTTGTTGCTTTTTAATTCTTCGCTCATTCCCCCTAATAAGCAAAAGAATAAACCTATAGGCCTATGTCCTACCGTGGACTAATATAGGCTGATGATGATGATTATTCGGTGTTCGAAGAATCATCATCATTGTATTTAGATTTAGTAATAGCTTTGTTGACCTGCGTTTTGAATTTTCTAAATAATACCAGTTTTGTGACTCAAGCGTTATTTATTTATTTTTAGTCTGTTTCTCTAGTATATTCGGTTAGGCATGGCGTATTAAAAAAAAAGTTTCAACAGATTTATATTTATTGATGCAAGTCTCAAAATTTACTTAATTTAATGGGAAATGCAGCCAGCGTCTTGGGAACGCTTCCCTATGGAACAGTTAAGCTACCTGTAAATTGTTTGCAACAGTACTAGTTCTAATTTGTTACAATAATTTGATTGTAATTTTCTTTCCGAATTTATAAATTAAATAATAAAAATTATTTTAACATTAACAGGTTCGCCACCCAAGCCACGTCAGGTCTACTCTTATACAATGGTCGCTACAACGAACGACACGACTTCATAGCGCTTGAGATCATTAGCTCCGGAGCGGGGAGGGATGGAGGAGAGGGGTTAAGGTTCACCTTTGCTCTTGGAGGGGGGAAGGTAATTTTTTATTTGATATTGATATGATATTTTGATATGATATTGATGAAATATTCTTGAACCAAAAATATTTTCTTGTATCAAGAACTAAGAGAAAGAATAATGTATTCTTAATTTGAGAAAACACGTTTTTTTGAATTAGGATCGTTGTCTTAAGTAAATAATATACTTATAACGTAACAATTTTTCTGAGAAAATTTATATTCATGGTTGAAAATATCCTTTTTTTCCGTGAGCTTATAAATATATGGTAATACATATTGATGTTATAATTATTAGTCCAAAAAATATTTACTTACACCTACTAGGAAGAAAAGACCTGACGGTATGACTCAGATTCTCTGGAAGATGGGTCGGCCTTTAGTTTGGGATTTGGGTAGTTTGGGCTGGCAGCATTGCCATTCAACGTGGCAATGCTGCTAGCCTTCTGGTGACGGCTTAGATTTCTAAGAAATGTAAGCCGTTATAAGCGTAAATACTAGTTGTAATGTTTTTATTCTGTTCTAATTTTCTATATGCTAAATAAATAACATGGTATTGTAATATTTATTAAACCAATTGTCTTAGGACTTCGATATTAAGTAAGCCAGAGGCTTGCCTAATGTCGAAGTCCTAAGACAATTTGAATAAACAATTTTTATTTGATTTCCTACAAGGTAAATATTAGGTTTAGGTTAGATAAAGAGATATACCTACAATTAATAAAACTTCAACAGAGCTTTACTAAATAGGAAGGTAGGTAGGTACAAAGATACTCACTGCATTGTATGTGTGTTTGTCTGTGTGACTGCTCTGCCGAGGCATCAATCTCTTAAGAGTTTAGGCAACCTGAGAGCAATCTGTGTGCGGTGTGTGCATAAGGGGGAGGGGGTACTGACTGCGATGTAGTTTTTAATATCTCATTTCAGGGAATTTTTAGACAGATAAGATATCAGGGCAAGAGTAGGTATTATTTGTTATAGAGTAAAGCTTCTCGGCCCAGAACAGAGTTTCAGGCATAGTTTGTACTAATCTGGGGAACATGGAGGCTTACAACACACCCCGTGTTGTAATTTGTCAATGAACTTAATAAAGTAACGGAAAGTAAGGTCCAACTGGCTAGAAAAATATCCAAAATTATTTACATCCGTAAATACAGTAGAACACGTTGTTCATGTCAAATTCTTTTAAAATAGACATGGAAATGCAGTGATAGTTTTGATTTTTCTCGCTGACTGAAGATGGACGGCTGGATTGACCGTCTTCCAGCCAGTTGGAAATACACACATATCTTCGAAACTTTACATTTGACATTCTAATTTCAAACTGGCACAAACTTTGCATATTATTTGAATTTGAATATTATAATTTATTAAATTAACTTTAACATTATAATTGATGTAAGTGTAAATACTAGTTGTAATTTTTCGTTTTCTTGTTTTTGTGTATTGATTTGATTACACAATAAAACAGATTAACTTTAAATAACACGGACAAGTCCAATTACATTATCTAAAGGTTAAATGTACGTATAGTACGTATTGATTTACTATTTTCAGGTCGAAGTCACCGTGCCGGGACGAGTCGGGGATGGGGTATGGCACACTGTTGAAGTGGAATACTATAACAGGGTGAGCTATAGAAATTCTCTTGTTTAAAGCGAATTTTCTTATACAGGGTGCTACGGAAAGGGTGTACTAAGATGAAAGGGGGTGATTCTGGATCCCGAGAGGATCAAGCTGCAAATAACGGTTTTTTGAATTTCGAATACTTTTTATTCTTTCTGCAAAAATAAGGTATTTTTTTTTTCATAATATTCGTGTTCATTTATAAATTAACAACAAGAACACAAGAACTGGTGTGCCAAATCATGTGTAAATGAACATGAACGGCTAATGTTAACATTACAAAATATTTCACAAATGTTTTTTGCTCGTTTTTTCAGCAAAACCAGTGTTTTGTCATGAAATTATTACAAAAAAAAATATGTAAATTTCAAAATAATTATAATAATGTAAGAATACACGTAAAAGAACACAAATAAGAACAAAAAAAGGCCTTAATTTAAAAAAAAAAAACAAATTTGTGTTAATTTCAAAAAATCCTAAAACAAACGTTGACCCCCTCGATGTCCAGAATCACTTCCTTTCGGCTTAGTACACACTTTTCGTGGCCGTGCTGTATAGTTTGTTTACAATAATTATTATGCTAAAATGGCTTCTGTCTTCCAGACTGCAACAATGATGCTCGACGACTGCGACAAAGGTCTATCCCTAGCGGGCGCAGCCGACTTCGGCATCAAATACGCATGCGCGAACTTCACGCGGAAAGTATTGCCCCCAAGATGCGACATCCCCACAGAAACTTGCCATAGGTTCCTGGATCTAACAGGGCCTTTGCAAGTTGGGGGACTGCCCAACATCCCGAGTAGTTTCCAAGTCAAGAGCAAGGATTTCGTCGGATGTATATCGGACTTCCATATTGATCATCGATTTGTGGATCTCAATAGGTAAGTTAGTTTTGTGTTTATATTAACACTTTCAAATGTGCAGGTCTCAACAGAGCCTACACATTTGCTCCCTTTGAGGTCGACGTACGCACGGTACCCCATGGACCTAGCCGTGGGGTACCGAGGCTCTCTGGGTTTTTAAAAGTTATCTGAGCGCCTGGTCGAAGCAACGCGTGACCCGAGAGCTGGTAGGTAGTATCTGGCGCAGCGCATCAGCATTGCCATACAGCGGGGCAATGCAGCCAGCGTCTTGGAGACGCTTCCGACTGGTATTTATATGGATCAGTTAAGCTACCTGTAGATTGTTTGCAACAGTCTGCAGTTAGCTTAAATGTTTCAATTGTAAATACTACTTCTAACTTATTTTTATTATTTTATTGTCACTTTCATGGGTTAACAGAACTACCAGAATTCATATTTCCCAAAAATTTACGTCTCAGGCGGGACTTGAACCCGCAACCTTCCTCTCTGTACCAATTTCGCCACCGAGTCAACCATCGGATTTCGTTTCCGAATCTAGTATATTGCTTTTTAAAATCACGAACGAAAATGAATCGTCACCGCCCCAAGTCGAGCCGTTCAGTGTTGGTGTTTAAATTAAACTACCTCAAGATACACGAATCAAACAAAGCATCGTAACGGCATCGCCTCGCCCCTTAATCAGTAATTTAATTTAAAATGATATTTTTAAGTTTAATTTCATATAAGTTTCGGTACACAATGTATTTTGTTATTAAATAATAAACAATTATCAAATATCTTGTTTATCACTTTGTACCTTGACGGCGGCGCGGCGTGACGAAAAGGCGAGGCGATGCCGAGGCAATCCCGATCCGTTTTGCGAACTGATATGTACCCCCGGATACTGCAACGCAGCTCAAATATAAGCTCATCATTGAAAACTGTCAAAAAGTCGCTTCTTGAGACGTGCTTAAAACCTGAGTTGCATTCGAGTATTCGGAGGTTTATTACTTCCCATTATTTAGAAATGTCTTCGTATATATTCTACGAGCATGTCTTTTATCTGATATTCACCAGTTACGTAGCAGACAACGGGACTCTAGCCGGTTGTCCCGAGAAGCGTTCCCAATGCAGCTCAGCCCCATGCTATAACGGCGCGGAATGTAAAGATCTCTGGGATACTTTCCTTTGCGACTGTACCGAGGGGTACACGGGCAAGGATTGTGCTGAATGTAAGTATACCCATGATCCAAGAAAACAAAGAGTGATACATATTACGTCACTGTCCAGTTTCCACTTATTTCAACAAAACATGGAAGTAGGGAACAAAAGTCAATTAAAAAAATACATAAAAAATTTCAATCCTCAATTTTGTTTGTTAGATCTGTCAAAACAGTTTTAGTTCAACACTAGTAATTGTGATAAATAATTGGTTAACACAACGTAGTTTCATCAGATTCGTACAGGTAATTTATAGAGATCGGGGAGTTACGATCTTACGCTACTGGGTAACACCAGAAAACAGATTCCTCGGCTTATTGTCATAATCCCCACTAAGCTGTCCCCACTAGTGGGGATTATGACAATTTAAAAAAACTTTTGTCGTTTTCCCCACTAACATTTTATATCCTGGTTGGAGGGAATTTTGACAATAAAAGTAATTTCGATTTATTATATATCATCACTCCACACTCGGTGCCTTCTAAAATAAAACAAATAAACTTTCTCTTCTCATTCGTCGATGACGTAGGGCTTGTGTCACCCACGTGACCGTGATGTCTCGGAATGCCATACCTGGCGAAGTATATTATTTTACCATGAGTATACCTAACAAGCGATGCGTGTTTACCATTGATACCAAGGTATCGCTAACAACGTCGTAACGCAAATCTGGATAAGTCTAGTCTAACCGTAGAGGTTGGCACAATAATGTAGAGGCTTATACCCTGCAATGGTCCGACGAAACTAATTGACAATCTTTATCATGACATAGTAAACATTTTGCAGCAGGGAGCTATCTTGACAAGTACCAAATCAATCATTAAAAAGAAACTCCATAGAATGAGTAGGAATTTGACCTGCATACTCAAAATTGTTTTTTAAATTGCAAAAAGTTTACGAACTAGTTTTACACATTAACATCAAGGTTTACAAAAATACAGATGAAAATATAGAACATGCCTGGATAGACCAGTGCATGTTTGTTGACGGCTAATTACAAGTTTCCGCAGATACATACAATGCAATTTAAAAATATATCTATTAGGTATAATTAAAAATTGCATGATACAAAGTAAGTTGACGACTTATTGAAAAACACAACAAGAAATAAGTTAAATAGGTAACACTTACACTTGAAAAAAAATCATTTTAATCTTTTTCCAGCCACCGCCGTCCCTTGGAGATTCAGCGGCGATGGGATGCTCTCATTCAACCCGCTGCTGCGTCCCATCCAACTGCCGTGGCTCAATGCTCTTTCTATAAGAACGAGACAGCAAGACGCGTTCTTGATGTCTATACAAGTCGGCCAGAATAGCAGTGTTTTGATTAGTGTAAGTATTATTAATAAGCAATTTCATACAAACACAGTTTATGGTGAAGGTCTAATTGACGATGACCTTATGATAAGATGGCATTAAACATGTAGACTTTGACATTTTTAAGCCCGTCGCAATAAGAGGGGTGTTGTCTAAATATCGTGAACTTCTTATCATCTGGCGAACCACGTGACAGAGATGCGAAGAATGCAATTCTTAGGCCAAATTGGTGGGCGGTTACCTTCTGGACTGTCGCGTCGATTATTCACTGTGAATTCTTGTTTCAAATAATGAAAGAGTGAGACTAAGCTATACGAAGCTGTACCTATCTCTTTTGCCTGCTGCATTGTCGGCGGCATATGAAATATAAGCGTGAGTGTACCCGCGCAAAATTCCCACTCACACTGCCCGTCACCGGACAAGTTGTTTGGCGCCAACTATAAGTTTGAGTCCATCTATGTGTTTGTAATGTAATTATGTCGATGTAGATTTATAAACAATAAATTAGGAACTTGTATTTGTTTCTAAGGTGAAAGTCACCATAAATAGTATTTTTACCGTGATGAATATTGATTCAGCCGTTATAATATTATGATAGCTTCAGTGCACTCTGGTTTAAATCATAGGAGGGTGTGGATTTTTTTTACCATTTGCTTGTTTTATTTCACAGTTGAAAAACGGTCTTCTCCATTACGCATACAACGGAGAATCAATGTTCCTTCCCTCAACAACCCTCTCCGACGGCGAATGGCACCGCATCGAGATCAAATGGCTCGGGACCGACATAGCCGTCAGCATTGACTATGGACTGAGAAACGCATTGCTGCCCATGCTGGCCAATAAGATACAAGGACAGTATATTGGGAAGATCCTGATTGGTGGACCGGATACGACGGCTGGCTTATTG
This sequence comes from Eupithecia inturbata, assembly GCA_963662085.1. Lineage (NCBI taxonomy): Eukaryota > Metazoa > Arthropoda > Insecta > Lepidoptera > Geometridae > Eupithecia > Eupithecia inturbata. The sequence goes on from OY759182.1 coordinate 6,816,244, forward strand.
GCATCTGAAGTTGGGTACTTCGAAGGGTGTATTCAGGTAAGGAAAAGTCCAAATTCCGACTCATTTCGTTTAAAGAGCAAGCATTTAACGATTTAACAAGTCAAGCCTCAAAATCCTTTCTGAATGGGATAGTTACATAGAAAATTCTTTATTGCACACATACCTTAAACCTTAATTCATACCTTAAAAACAATTACTTAACAAACAAAATAAACAATTACAAAATATGTGACTATTGGCGGTCTTATCGCTCAGGAGCAATCTCTACCAGACAACGACGGATGTGATACGAAATAATTCGATACAGGAAATAAAGTGCTATGTAATTCTCTTAATTTCAAGATTTTATGCTAAACTTGAGTAAAAAAGTGAAAATAAACCTCTGAGTCTAGGGAGCTTTATTTGAATTTTCCGGAGACACAAATTATTTAATTATATTTCTGTGATGAATGTCTTTACATGATATTTTTTTGTTTAACGTTAATAATTGTGATTCTGATTATTTAATACCCCATGTTTGTCATCAGGATGTGCGAGTGGGAACAGCCCAATCGCTGCTGAACCGTCCAACAGTCCGTGAGAATGTTCGAGACGGATGTCAGTCTAGGGCTGACTGTATGCTCTCCGTTTGTCCACCCTATGTGAGTATTTTACTTTACTTCTTCCTCTATTTTTTGAGTCTATTCTCTACGCAATCGTACGGGGTCTGTCCACACTGATCAGCACTTTTTGTATAGCAACATTTTGTGCAACATTTTGATTTATTGTGTCACTGAGGACCGTATCGCTTTTGTTTTTGCTATTCACATCTTGTCTTAAAGACCTTGCTCGAGGGCTAGTCACCTCCTGCAGTGTGAGAGATGGGTGCGTGATATATAAATACTGACAGCTTATAAAAAAACAAAAGTAACGTGCATTTATTTTTTTGTAAGATTTATAAACTGCCAGTAATTGTTTACTCTTCTTCCATTTCGCATAGTGACAAGCCCTTGTGCTAGAGTCTGTGCAAAAAGAGAAGCGTCGTGGCGCACACGCGCGACATCCTTTCCTAAGACGTTTCTCTTTTTGCACAGACTCTAGTTGAAGCTGGACATCTACTATAGTGCAAGCTGCACTGTAAAAAGAGAAGCGTCTTAGGAAAGGATGTCGCGCGTGTGCGCCACGACGTTTCTCTTTTTGCACAGACTCTAGTTATGTACTAACGTTTGAGATCCAACTGACCTTCATTATTATTTCTCCAGAGTAAATGCGAATCATCCTGGGACCAGACCACCTGTGAATGCGAAGTCGGCCGGGTCGGACCACAGTGCTCGTCCGCTTGTGAATTAGAACCGTGCGGCCAGGCGAGATGTACGCACACTAACACACAGCGCGGGTATGAGTGTAGCTGCGACCAGGGGTACATGCTCACAGGTATGTTATACATCTTTACCTCATAACATAGCGGAATACCTAAAGCACACAACTTCGAAAACAGTAGACCGAACGACGAAACTAACGTACAACCCTGAAGAAAATTACTAAATAGCGTACCTTCGATTTCATAATCTTTCGGCATAGGGTTCAGTGGAAGTCGTGCGTGATCGTTTGCTTCACAGTTTTTCGAAGTTGTGTGCTTTAAGCATTCCTTTATGCGGCTATCATGTGCTTTCTGTCTTTCGTTCTGTAGTTTCCTGTTCTTTCTGAATACTGTTCTCCGGTATTTCGATTTCTGGCATTCCGTAGTACAGTCCTGGCGTTTGAGATTAAAGAAACCGAATATAAAATTAAATTTATTGAAGCTGTGGTTGTACATAATAATTTAAAACATGTTTGGGGCCATAGTTGCCTGATAAAAGTGTTTTAAATGTTAATAAATAAATAAGTTCCTACCTAACGCACGATTTAAAACACAACAGCCAACACTTATTGCACCCTAATTGATGAATAAAGCATTTTTTACAGACACCGGATGTATTGAAGCTGGAGAGGAAGAATGTCCGGGCGGGTGGTGGGGACTGACTTCCTGCGGACCGTGCGCCTGTGACGTCAGCAGGGGGTACCATCCACACTGTGACAGGAACTCGGGGCAGTGTCATTGCAAGGTAACTTGATGCAAAATCTGCCTTAAAGTATTCGTGAGTTTAGTTGGTGCGTCCATATTTCACGATTTTCGTCGAGGTTAACAGGATTTTTAACACGCTGTTTTTTAACAGTTTTTTTTAGTATTGCCTATTTTAATAAAATTTCGTTTAAAATTCATTGGCTTGTCAGAGCTGCTGCGGTAAGCGAACGACGAAAGTGTGAAGCGTATAAAAATACTTAATTTGCAGCTTACGAATAATAAATTCATGCCTGCACCACAGATTTGATAATACTATTAGCCTGCATGTAGCCATTTTTTTCTCCATGAATTGGAAAGCAGCCATTATTTTTATTCGGTCCCTTCTTGTCGCTTGCATACCGCAAGAGGGACTAGCTCTCGCTTGAGGTTGGAAGTTATCACGCCCAAATTAGCGATCAAAAACGCAACAACGTTGTTTCAGGAAAACCACTACAAGTCCGCTGGTTCGGACGACTGCGTCCCGTGTCAGTGCTACGCAGCTGGGTCATTGAACAACTCGTGTTCTGCGGAGGGACAGTGCTACTGCCGCGCCGGCGTCATCGGCCGCGCCTGTGACGCCTGCGCCAATCTCTACGCAGAGGTCGCTCCCAATACAGGCTGTGAAGGTAATACAAAAAACCCCCTCCCCCCCAGGCCCAGTCGACCGAGGCACGTTCTCAATTTTTTTCGTTGTTTGTCATGTGACTTAAACACTGCCACTACCCCAGAGGTGAGCCAGTCCCAATTCATATAAAATCGGGTAGGTTGTATAGATAAAATTTTAAATTCGGGCACGTTTGTCTTTTATTTTTCATACAATTATCCACGCTGACGACACAAATCCAGGCCTCTAGTGTACGAAAGAAAAGAAACAAAAGGAGATCGCGCCAGCTTTTAAAATTGTATCTATATCAGGGACGCAGCCGCAGTGTAGCACGTGAAACGTCTTGACGTCTAGTGCGTTTAGAGCAGCACGCAGCGCTCAAGGTTGTGTGCGTGAATGAGACAGCATGTCATTTGCACAACGTGGCTCGCTTTGCTCGCCATGCCTCACCTGACCCCCTACTGACCAAGATGGAAGACGTTTCACGTCAAAACACTGTGCATTTAAAAAAATTACCTCGCAGTCGGCGTCGTACAATCCCCGCTTCCGCTTTTAGGTACCTAATGATTTGTGCTCTAGCGAACGGGAGGAGGCTCTCGTTCTATGCCTCATGCTCGTTCCCACTTGTGGAACTCACTACTGATTCTGTTATAGTGGTGTACGATGGATGCCCTCGATCATTCTCTCAAGGCGTATGGTGGCCACGAACCAAGTTTGGAGTGGAAGCAATAACTGATTGCCCTGCAGGTAAAAATTACACATAAAAATTGGCTGTCTTAATTTAAAACGTAGTAAGGGACACGAGACAAATTTTACAGGAGAGCCTAAAAACACGTTGCCCTAAGTTGAAAGTTAGCTCAATAGTTGCGTTATATCATAAACTTGAATATGTATTATTTAATATTCGTACATTCAAAAATAGACGTTTAATCTCTATCAAAAAAAAAAACTGAAGTAAGTTTTGTTTGTTTTGTGAGGATCAAATAAAATACATTTACAATTTAAAAACGTAGTAAGCGTCTAAAAATTTTGTTTAACAAATACATCTACTCTAACATTGTTAGTAGTAATGGAAAAACACAACATATTAAATCGAAAAAAAACAGTACAAGTACGCCGCCGCTCTACTTTTACTGAGTTACTGGTTTACGTTTGTAGATCAAGATGTTATTTTTCTGATTTCACAATTTCAAAACGTAGTAAGTCGCATTGAGAATATTAAAACAGTAAGGGACAAACCGTTACTACTATTTAATCTCGGCGATCTGGCTTACTTGGTTTTGAAATTGTATATTTACTACATTTTTTAAACTCGATAACTTAGGATAAAAAACGTCTTTAGAAAGAAATGTCCCTTACTACGTTTTAACTTTGGACAGCCGAAATGATATGACTGACTAAACGTCTGTAAATAATAAATACCAAAAAACTGGATTTTTTTTCTTTAGGCACTAGTGGTAAAGCAACAAGAATGTGCGACGAAACCCAAGTGGTTCCATGGCAAGAACCTGACATGTTCAACTGCACCACATCTACTTTCTACCAGCTAAGGAAACAACTACACAAGATAGAAACGGGAGAGCTGTCAGTAAATACCTTCGTTGGAGTGCGGTTAGCAGCCGACCTTACTTCGGCTTGTGCCAACACGCCTAAGTTGTACGGTGCCGATGTTTTAGTGTCTGAAGGGATTCTACTAGAGCTGCTGCAATATGAATTGAAACAAGCTGGATTGAACCTTACGCATAGCCAGGATAAGGATTATGTTCGGGTGAGTAACGCTTTTAGAATTCATCGAAGGCTTTCGATTTTGTTGATTACCTCCGATAAACATTCACTTTAATTTCAGCCTTTATTTCAACAAAATAAAAACGTTTGCTTTTAAGATACTTACATACGTAAAGTTGAGAGAAAGTCATGCTCAGGAAATACAGTTAATAAAGACAAGATTTTTTACTACACACCTGTCTCAAGGCACTTTGATGGGTTTCATATTTTTTTTGGTTTCTTTTTAATGTTGTCACGGTTCTACTCTAAACTGATTTCTTTTATTTTAGAATGTCATAAAATCAACCAACACAATCCTATGCGAACAATACGAGAAAGAATGGAAACGGATCAAGGAACTAACGGGGCATGGAATCGAACTTCTTCTGAACAAGTTCGATAAATACATCGCAGTGTTAGCAGAAAGCCAGCATGATACTTATACGAGTCCCTTTGAAATCGTCACCACCGATCTTGGTAAGTTGATCTACATCAATTTTTTAACCGACTTCAAAAAAGGAGGTGGTGCTATGTTCGGCTGTAAGTATGTTATTACTCCGTCAATTGTGAACCAATTTGGATGGTTCTTTCGCTATTGTATAGAGGATGATCCCGAGATGGTCCCATAAATTGTATTTTAAATTGTATTCCTGAGTGATAGTACTTGTCTCGCAAAACTTAGAAAACAGTGTAAATATTAAGGAATGTAAATATATATATATATATATATATAATAAATCTTTACATTTTAGTTTTTCATAACAATTACATTATTTAACTTATAAAAATAATCGAAATTCCTATTTCTCTACTTTTTAAGCAGTGAAAAAGTGCGGAAAAGTCTTTTCCCAATTATTCATTCTATCCCGACTTTTTGAATGTATTTCTTCACTATACTACCATTACTCTATTTACACTAATTGATTTAGACAATAACTTGAATAAATTCATAACTTTTTGTTCCCTTTCAGTAATTGGAGTCGACATAGTAACAGCAGAATCGATCTACGGCTTCGAGCCGACACAACTGAATCGCTACAACATAGAATCATACACAACAGAACGAGTTGTCCTCCCAGATACATCCGCATTCATACACTCACCCATACAAACTCCATACAGTTTAAAGGCGATTAAAAATAAGAAACCCACGAGTCCCACTGTTTCTTTCCCGAAATATAACAACTATGTGAATAATAAGAAAAAGTTTGACAAGAACACGAGGGTTTTGCTGCCTTTGGATCTGTTGGGGATTACTAATAATAATTTACAAGGTGAGTTTATTCTACTTATTCATATACCTACGTTGACGATGAGATAGGGTAAGGCCCTAATTCCTCAAAATTATTCGGTTCACCATAACAATGGTATCATCTCAGCACCGCACCGCACGCATTATCTAGAGTTTCTTCCAATACGGCAATGCGACGATACCGTTGGCACGCGATTGATTAGCAGAATTTGGCCCAAGGTACTTAATTTGCAATAACTACAGAAATTTGCCTATTACACGGTAGACAATATTCTCAAGGTGGTACAATCGAGTATTTACTATTTTCTAGATTCTACAAGTAATTTAGATAGAAGATAAGAAGTTTCGCTGACATGGTAAGTATGAATCCACGCTAATACAATCAACGAATCAATTGTCGTTTTAGAGTCTATTGAAATTTAGAGATGTTTTACTAAAATCAACATTATATCGATAGACTCCAAAGATTCATAGCAAATGGCTTACAATGTACGGTAAACTTCTTACCTGTTATATAAATTACTTGTAGAACCTACAAAATAGTAAACACAGTTTTTTTTTCTATTGACGAACCACCTTTAGCTCAGCATACGTCGTCTTTTTCTTATGTATTTATTTATAGTTCCATCATCAGCACTTCAGCCGTAAGACATTAATATTTCACAGAGCAGGAGTTATACGATCTAAATTTACTGTAAAATATAACTAATTACATTTATAATTTTACAGAAAACTTAGAATCAAACTCAGAATCCCGAGCAGTTTTCTCGTACCTCCAATATTCACGGAACACATCAAACCTCATGGCATTGAACATGGACGAATCCGTATCCAGGAGGTGGGGAGTGAACATAACTATAGGATCTCCGATTATACAACTGGCTTTATTTGTGCCCGAGTACGTTTGGATGAAGGAGTCTAGCGATGGTGAAGATAACTCTTTGGAGGGCAATATGGAGGATGTCGAAGGTAAAATATTAACTTTTTGCTCCTATTTTTGTTTTTCCACAATTTGAACTATATTAGATTCTGCTCGCGGCTTCGCTTAAGAGGGCGCAATGCGCGCCATTTTGTGAAAAGGATATCCAGCAGCCAGAGCGTACGTTTTTGAAACGGCGTAAGCGCAAAAATCAAGTTTTTACTAATTTACAAGAAAACTACACAACTTATGAAGCAACTGGTTCAAGCAACCAAGTAATTAGTAATAGCCTACGAATCAAAACATAAGTCATTGCAATAGACCGCAGGATTCCTGAGATCTCGACCAAATTATTTGCGAAACAGTGCACTTTCATGACTTTTTTAACGTATATTTTATTCTGAATTATGTTCTCACATTCAAGGAACCAAAGAAAAAATTTTGAATTTTATAATTCTACTTTTTACCCCGGGGAGTAACTGAGATCTAGGCCTAGTTTGACAACCAAACCCGTTAGGTTCGCCCCTTAAGCCGGGTACTGACCGGTGTTACGTACGGGGCGTAATGTACCATTCGTAGCGAGCATGATAGATGATACGCTAAAATCCGTCCCGTTGTGACCGCTTTCTTTCCCCGTATTGACTGAACGAACGCTCGCTGTGTAACAGGTTACATTACGCCTCGTAACGCCGGTCAGTACCAGCCTTTACGCGGTACCTGGATGGAGCCTATGTCACTCAGGGTTAATGTAGCTTTCTATTAGTGAAATAATATTTCAAAATTGAACCAATAACTTCAGAGATTACGTAAAGTGTATGTAGGAGACATACACTGTACAGTACCTAGGTACATCGTTTTTAGTGTAAATAAAATTATGGTAAACTAGCTGCGCCGTACATCGTTTTTAGTGTAAATAAAATTATGGTAAACTAGCTGCGCCCCGCGGCTTCGCCCGCGTGGAAATTGATTGCACACCCGGGGTAGTTTTGTAAAAATAAAAAATATGTGTATCATTATTTACTTTATAGGTTATTACGAATCACCAGCTTTAATAACCCATTCTATGGAAAATTTCGAAAAATCCTGAAACACGTGTTTAATAGTTTTGTATTCTTAGTGTTCTCTGTAAGTTTCAAGCTAATTAGGCCAATGGTTAAAAAAACTTTTTAATGCATAATGCATATTATTATGCATTAAAAAGTTGCAGACATTTCAGTACGGAGCCAAATTACGAATCACTATAATAAACCGATTTACCCCATTTTCTGGAAAGTTTTCAAAAATCCTGAAACACGTTTCAATAGCTTTGTATTCTTAGTATTCTCTGTAAGTTTACGCTAATCAGGCCACTGGTTAAAGAGTTGAAGACACAAAAAAAAACTTAAACCCCTCTTTTCACCCCCTTAGGGGTGGAGTTTCGAAAAATACCTTCTAAGCGGGAGGTTGTGTGGTAACAGGTACCTGCTTTCTAGTTCCAGCGGTTAGGGCTGGGCGTTGTTACCAGAAAATCGCTTGTTCTTTTATATAATAAGATAATGATTACAATAAATCTACAGGTATCGTCTACTCAACAAAAGGGAACCACCACAACACACAATTCAACCACCTTAACGTAAGCCCTCTAGCCAAAAACGCATGGCCTCATTCGAACGACGAAGACCACGCCAACCACGACTCCCACGGTCCAATCCTCATCCAACCCGCAAAGAAACAAGACAAAGCATTCAACGATGAAATTCAAGAAAACGACTCAACATACGTAGCTGAGAAACTACAGAGCCCGCAAGCTTTAGCGTTAGTCAGTGAAGATTTGAAGAAAGAAGCTAATGTGAGCAAACAGATCGGAAAAAAGAAGTTAGTTTACAAGAGTATGAGCGGGATACGATTGAAGCGGCCGATTCGGCTGCAAATGTGGCTGGATATTGATCGAGAGACGTTCAGCTCAAGGACTAACCCGCAGTGTGTGCATTGGTCTACTTTAAGAGGGTAAGAGTTAGCCTAATTTTGCAGATTCTTTACTTGTTTCCTGTATAGACTGTCTAATTTCACCCCAATTTCTCTTAGCTTACCTACCAAGTTTCCTTTGGTTTTATCTTTATCGTTAGCCATTTAATAACTGAATTTTAAATTAGTGTGCTTCCGGGACCATATTATTAAACCTACGCGCCATGTGTCACTGATCTCTATCTCTGTAACCATTATGAGTAGGTTAATCCAATTTCCACACAATACTCGACAAAGAAGGACATGAAAGAGAAGGATAATAAAAAAAGTGTGGAACAGCACACTTGTTACTCTCACTCTCATTTTCTCTCTCACACTCACATTAGGCGGTTCATTTAAATGGTTCTCACAGGTTTTTCAACATGTGGTTGACTATCTCTGAATCTTATATGTGAACTATTTTCTCAGCTCTGGCGAATGGTCCCGCGTGGGTTGCCACACTGAGATCGACTACGACTGGTCGCCGTACTCTGCAGACCCTCTCCTCATCAACTGTACCTGCAACCATCTGTCCACCTTCGCTGTGCTGGTTGATGAAGTGGATATTGAGGTCAGTCATACAGTTAAATGGGAATCTTTCCTGAAAGAAAACAACACCGAATTCATCAATGTTTAAAAAATTTTAACTTTCACTGGTCCATGCTTCAATGCTGCTAAAATTGGTGCGTCTTTCGTGAGACGTTGCGAATACTTTTCATGAGACGTTGGGAATCGGCGTATCTCACGAGAGACGTTGGGAATAACTCCTGGACGTATTCATGTATAGCCGCTGTGGCAAAATCAGTCATCATGAACCTATCATCACCATCAACTGTCTTGGCCTCCATGCGACACAAAAAGATCGCTTCTGTTCTACGCCGCCGCCTCTAACCAGTCCATTGTCCAGGCTTGAAGTAATTTGAAGTGTTTATAAAAAGTATTTTTGTTCCAGTTCATTCCAGAACCGTCCCTTCTAGAATCAGTAACATCATACACAGCATTCAGCATCTCTCTTCCACTCCTGGGCGCGACGTGGCTCGCTCTCTGTCTGATGCGGGGTGGCGCCTCCACCGTGTCAAACTCTATACACAAGCATCTCATGTTCTGTACCTTCATGGCTGAGCTGCTATATCTAGTGGCATTGAAGGCGCGGTCTACGCTAGTACAGAATGAGGTAAGATCTCTCATTATAGTTCCTTCCACTTGACGATTATCATTTATAGCTCACAAAACTCAGCAATCGACGTCGCTGACGCAACGCGGACTCTAAAATAAGACAAAAGCAGCGGTCGCGGCAGCTTTTAATAACTGAGCTATACAGCATTCAGCATCTAGCTCCCACTCCTGGGTGCGACCTGGCTCGTTCTCTGTCTGCTATATACTAATGTACTACTGTTTTCGTCCACTTAACAACATTCTTGAGCGCCAGTTAGAGAACAATAGGTATATAAATTGTTGGTAATGGTTTACTCAGATTACACATCTATTGTGTGTTTCACAATCCTATTTTATTAATAACTTGACTAGCGTAAAGAAAGACAACGTAAATTTTTATATATATAAGACAACTATCAGTTCCTAGAAAATGGGTCGGGCCTCGGGTGGACCCAAATACCTCCCTTAAAAAGCGTATCCAAATTCGTGAAAATCGGTCATATTATCCAACTTTAATTACCTTAGTACTGCATCTTCTGTGAGCTTTGTACCGCCATTGTACTGGTATTTTCAGACTCGTATAAGACTCATACAATGACTCACCTCCACAGTTCGCGTGCAAATTAATCGCCATGTCACTCCACTACTGGTGGCTATCCGCACTAGCCTGGATGGCTTGTGACGCCTATCAACTGCGTCGCCTCGTCAGAGAACTCCGAGATGTGAACCACGCCGGCCTATGTGCGCATCTAGCGTTCGCCTACGCAGCGCCTGCGGTGTTGCTGGCACTGGCGGCCAGCCATCATCAGCATCAGTATGGAAACGCACTTTTGTAAGTATCAGACACCCCTCTGTCTTATAGCCTCGTCAGAGACCTGAGACGTGAACCACGCCGGCCTATGTGCACATCCAGCGGTCGCCTATTCAGATCTCGCGGTGCTACTGGCACTGGCGGCCAACCATCATCAGCATCAGTATGGAAACGCACTGTTGTTGAGTAGTTGAGTATCAGACGTGGTGGCTGATACTCAACTGCTCGACAACTACTCTGTCTTTTAGTTTCGTCAGAGGTCTGTGAACCAAGCATGCCTATGCGCGCATTTAGCTGCCACATAGGCCTTCTGGGTTTGGCGGTGGGGAGCCAAACCAAGCAGATATAGCAGGACTAAGAATTCTGTAAAATCTTACATTGGTGACGGTATGGGTACGTTGCCTTGACACTGACGTCTATTTCCAAATAAACACTCTATTTCTGCTGGTTTTTATTTGGACCGCTCCGCGTCAGAGGAAACGCGCTCGAGGGAGACCACAGGAACGAAGGTGTTGACTAGTTCCACATAGGTGCCTTCTAATTAAAGTTGAATTCGTTTCAGTTGCTGGGTGAGCTGTCACGAGCCGGTAGTGTGGTGGATGGTGGTCCCGGCGGCGCTGTACGCGGGGGCTGCCTTCGTGTTCCTGGCGGGCGCCACGCGTGCCGCCTTCACTGTCAGGGACCACGTCACAGGCTTCGGGAACCTCAGGTGAGAGCTGACAGATATGAAGTGATGCATCAGTCAATATAAGGTGGCGATCCCATTTTTGATGTGCTATTTAGTTGACGTAGTGAAAGCGATGTTGCCGTTTTGTACGCTAAGGGAATGTGAAGGTTTAGCTGGGACTGCCAGACTCTAAGGGGCACTATGCAGGCGTCCGCGGCTACGTCCACGAATACGACCACAATACGATCACATACCTACTTTAAACTTGTCTATCCTTTTACAGAATGCTGCTAGCTGTCAGCATAGTCTGCCTACCCCTTCTCTGCGTGTGCTGGGCCAGCGCACTCCTGCTGGGCAGCGAGGCGGGTGACAGACGAGGCCTGCTGAGCACGGTGCTGGCCTGCGCAGTCGCCCTCCACGCCGCCGCCGCCGCCTGCGGGTATATCGCCTTCAACGTGCGGGTCAGAGACAATCTGCGGAGGTAAGACATTATCATAGTCTGGTTCACTGCTGGGCAGCGAGGCGGGCGACAGACGTGCCCTGCTGAGCGCGGTGCTAGCCTGCGCAATCGCCCTGCACGCCTCCGCCACCGCATATATGGGTATATTGATAGACAATCTGCGGAGGTGAGAGAGAAAGACATTTCTTTTGTAACGCCATCAACTGTCACATAAACAACATCCATAAAGAGAAACAAGGTGGCAGCATCGATGGTTTCATCACTATTAACTTCCACTATTTATTTACTTTACTGGAGGGAGAGGGACGCTTAGATTAGAATAGATTACACAAAGTTAATAAAGTAAAACTCATAACTTATTCTTTTACAGAACTGCACTACGCTGCCTCGGAAAGAAAGTGCCTTTAGCTGACACCTCAGTAATCATCAGCAGCAGTGCACAAAATATCTCACAAATTAACAGGTACCTAAACACAACATTGCTGATGAGGAGCCTCATAAATCATAAGAAATTTAAAGAAATTTCAACTATATGCTGATAATTTCCAGGTCGGCATTAGCATACCATAGTAGCACGGAGCCAGGCAGACAGATGCGCAACATTGGAATATCAGCTTCCTCCACAACGTCGAGATCTACTAATAAGACCAGCTCTAGTCCGTACAGGTGAGAAAATGATTCCTGGACTTTTTTTTTGTGGTTTAACAAAATCAACAGCCTTTATGTCTAAACAGTTATATCCTTAATAATCTAACTTACGGCCAATGAGAGATTTACGTTATATATATAAGAAACTTACAAAATACCGACAGTCTAACATAAACAAAATCAAACAAACAAAATACAACTTACAGAAATTACTATTTTTTTTTTATTCAGATTTGTCAATCTTTTAACAATGTTAATGTCGGTTGCCTATATGAAAGTAACAATAAAAACACATAAAAATAAACAAAAATAACACTTCTGGAAAGAAAATAACAAAATAAAGATATAGAATAAAAGAAAATTAACTTATAAACTACACTACTTAACTACCAGCACAGTTCGCTAAATCAAATAGCAACCTAGCCTTACTGGTGTTGGGATAAGCTAGTATTTGGTGGAAGGCGCCTACATCAAGAACTGATATTCAGTTCCGAAGGTACAGTTAATTAGAAAAATAAGATACAATTTAACCTAATGCAATAAATTATTATGTTATGTACTTACTTGCCTAGAGCTAGTTGATATTCAATTTTACTTAATTATACACATTTCAAGAAAAACATTTAGTTAAACTATTAATTAATTTTATACAGAGATCTCTTGCAGAACTTGTAAAACATCTCTTTTAAATGCTACCTTACCGACATGATATATGTCAGAGGTGTGAAATTGCATATTAAAGAGACATTGTAGCCTGTAAACAATAGAATAAAATGAGCATAGTAAGCCGAAGATTTTGTAGTGGCGAAGAATTTTGTATTGGTATGTCTTGTGCGTCGTTTTGGGGCCCATATACGAAGAATCCTAGCTGTTAGTTCGGGGCTGTCTATATACCCGTTACATAGACCACGTACGAATGACATGTCCATCAAGGTGCGTCGGTCACGAAGGCTTGTAAGGGAATGAAAGTCGCATTAATCCTTATAGCTTACGGGGTAATAATGTTTTATATAATTAATATGCTAATAAAGGTTTTTTATTTTATTATTTATTATCTGTTTCCTTCACCAGCCGGAGCGATGGTCAACTGCGGCACACGAGCACATCAACTTCTAACTACAACACGAGCGCCAGCGATATGCCTGCGTATCTCAGAGGGTTCGACTCTTCACTGCATACCAGGAAGGATGGTGAGCTCTTGATGACTCATAGTGAGGAGATTTTTTTGCTGCCTTCAGCCAAGAAAAATCTTCTCACTCTACTTAGGCCCGTATTATGAAAGTTTGCTCAGTCAATCTATGCTTGAGCTTTTCTATGACATAAACGTCACTCAAGCATAGATCTATGACTGAGCAAGCTTTCATAATACGAGAGTCGATAGTCAAAGTACAGTTGATTATTGCTACAAATGCTTATCGAAAGTTTGGACCTCAATTCAACGTTATGCTTTAGCCAATTTCGGCATGAGTAACAGGGCTTAAAATTTTTATCATTTTTCGCGGTAAAAGCTTTGAAGCAAGTATGTTGGTACGTAGGCACACATTACTTGGCGCTGTTGACACTTTTTTATTAAGCACAGTGCCTGTATAAGGGTGCGTATTTGTCCATCAGAGATGTGCTACCTATGTAGGTAAGCTATACAAGCGAAAAGCCCATGAACTTTACATCACACAAAACGATATCCATTAGAGACGTGCTCTGTAGCAAACTACTTATACCTACCAATAGTATCGCTGTATTGGCTGGGTTTGATTGACATAGTCCACCGCCCACTTACGTAGCATAGGACTCCCCCCGTGCGGAGGCTGTCAGCTTAACCATAGCGCAAGTGTGAGTGCGAATGCAAGTCAGCTCTTGAGATATGCGAACTGCTGGGGTGGAGAGATGAATTAAGGCTCGAGAACTCCCCTCCCTACTATCGCCGCTCTCATAAAGAAGTGACTAGCTCTCGCTCTTACCGTGTAGTAATGACACAGCATCACACGCATTGCATACTGAACCCACGCCTTGCACAGACGAGCGCCGACGCCGCAAGGCCGCCGCAGTAACATCACCAGAGGAACAAGCGACAGAGGCGACGGACAGCGAGAGCGACGGCAGCCAGCGCAGCCTCGACCTCGCCTCCAGCCACTCCTCCGACGATGATGACACCTCGCGACATCCGCCCTCCACCAACCGTGAGTATCTACCTAGTCTACTCTCTAACCACAGTCTGCACAGACGAGCATCGACGCCGCAAGGCCGCCGCAGTAACATCAGAGGAACCAGTGCGGGACAGCAAGAACATTTATTTTGAGAGCTGGAGGTGGAATCTACTCCCTGATTGGAAATCCTCCCGCATCTGCTCCATATGTCTAGGGTCTTTCGACCGACAGTTGATGTCGGATATTTCTATCTTAGTAAAATGTTTTCAAATTATGCGTGATCGCATCGATATCTTTTAGCACTCGAAGTGAATTTAAATTTTTCGTAACACCGTCTAAAAGACGATTCTTGTAGTTTAGGTGACGATGGACACACCTAGATGTCGCCACGGGCGACGAATGTCAACACACATACCATAAAGGCAGCGAAAAACAAAACTGCTACACTCACAATAAATTGCCAGTGACACTGCAATGCCTTTTCCACCCAAGACTACTGGGTTTTTTCCTAAAGTCTAGAATTGTTTCTTCATTCCTGGTTTCTGTCTGATGGAAATACTTGGAAATACACGCTTGTTTGCAGTAAAACTTTTTATGATAAAATCTCACCGCCA
The DNA here is from genome assembly GCA_963662085.1 of Eupithecia inturbata. Lineage (NCBI taxonomy): Eukaryota > Metazoa > Arthropoda > Insecta > Lepidoptera > Geometridae > Eupithecia > Eupithecia inturbata. The sequence goes on from OY759182.1 coordinate 6,831,348, forward strand.
AACATTAATACCTATAGAGGTCTTGCAACTTACCTAAGTTAACGAGGAGTTATATTTACAAGCTTTTATTTAATAAGATTTTGTTTTATCCTAGGGGATGGACAGAACGGCAGCAGCAGTGGCTACCTGCCCAATATAACCGAAGGTGCCCCGTTAGGGCTACCTCCAAGATGGCCGCCTCATATCAGAGAAGGTAAGGAAAACAGAATCAGCATCAGACTTGTCTAAAAACTTATGAGTAGGTATGTCTCCCGTTTTTCTCTTTGCTTGCATAGTGAAAGCAAATTGAGACATAAATATCCAAATGTGACTAAATTTGCCAATAAAAATAGGTCAGTATCAGCCAATGAATCACGTAGGTATGCAGCGAGAGTGGGAAGTTTGCGCAAGTACACTCACGCATATAATCCATATGCCGCCGACAAAGCAGCGAAAGAGAAAGAAGCGAAAGAGATAGTTACTGCTTCGTATAGCTATGTCTCGGTTTTTCATTGTTTGAAACAAAAATTCACAGTGAATAATCGACGCAACTGTCGAAAAGGTAACCGCCTACCAATTTGGCCTAAGAATTTCGTTCTGCGCTTCTTTGTCACGTGGTTCGCCAGAGGACAAGTAGTTTGGCGATTACTATACCTACATTATTTTAGAATACTTAGGTATGGTTATTTTTTTCCATGATTTTGTATTTTAGTTTTCCTATTATAAAGTTTTACGTCATTTTTAGCTTCTAATCTAAGATCCAATTCTCCAGAGTCAAACCGCCCAGAAATGGGCAGATGGTCCCAGGAAACGGGCTCCGACAACGAAGGCAACACCGGCATGGCGTCCCCTTCGCCAAATCCACTGCCCAACCCTGATCTCACCTCGGATGTCTACCATCTGAGGCATCGCATGAAACCTTCTATACTAGAGAACGTTCATGATACGTACGTCGCTAGTGTCGACGCTTCTAGGCTGCCTTTGGATAATAGGTGAGTTTTTATCCTGCTACGCCAGACGCGATGTAGGTATGATATTCTTCTAATGAATGTACCTATACCAATACTTAAATTATAAAATGTTAAGAGGTTATGTCCTGAACTAATGGTGCTATTGTAAAAATAATGTACCAACAGCTACGTTACCTGCGAAAGTTAATAGGTGTCACGCACGAGAGCGAAGCCATGGGCCAAGCTTGGACATAAAATCATCTACAGATGTGAACATGTGTGACTATCTATCAATACAAGCAAAAAAAAGCGTTTGGCGCAGCCGGCTGGTTCTGAAACTAATTGTTGTTTAATCAGACTTGCTTCAACACCGTTGCCATATTTAGGTCCTCTCAAATCATCTGTACCTATTTACAGATATGGAGTGATGGAAGACGAGCTAATGTACGGAGTCTTACCCACCGACACAGAGAAACAAATCCCTTACGACCCCAACTACCCAATCTCACCCACAATGTATCGCCTACCAGGAAACCCTTACGGCTCCAAAAACTACCTCTCAAGTAGAACATCTGACTACGGCTATAGCCCCACCAAATACCTGAACGATAACTATGGATCGAGGGATTTCCGGGAGGGAGTAACGACTAGGGAGCACGATGGATACCCTCCGAGGGATTTTAGAGATTCAGGCATTGCTACAATGCTGAAGAACGATTATCAGAGGAAGATGGAGAGCTATGGAGAATACAATGATCGGATGTCAGAGGGGTCGGAAAAGCATCACGATAAATACTTGTTCCCTTATACTGGTAAGGTTAACACATCACAACCTTAACCTTTAACCTGGTAAGATTGTATAATTATGGATATGCTAGTTGTTTTTGTGTGTTAGAGTTCAAAATCACCCTGTTTGTTCCAAATAACATTTTCTTAGAAACCTTTAGCATACAGTTAAATGTATACTAGACTCCCAGTTTCGTACTAAACCAAATAATTTATTTCAGACATAGTTTACATACACAGTCAGTAAAGCTGTAACATAATTAAACATGGTCATAATTGGGCGCAGTAGGTATCTTCTGAAATTATTTTCTGAAAATAAGACCTTTTTAGACCTTATGCACTTGGGTGGCACCTAGCTAAAATGTGTTGTAAAAAAGTGTGTTGAATTTATTTTCCCCTGCTTTTGTCCATATGCTTAAACTATTATTTTGCTTGCTTTAGCCGAGGAGGACCACTCTAATACTCGAGGCCGCCAGTCACCGAGGCTTAGTGCGGAACTGAGGCATGGACCAGGTAAACACTCTCGTTAGCTTGTTTTATTTTGCACTCACGTGGTTCATGCTGTGTTACTGATAGAAGATATGACTCAAATTGTATCTGCAAAACATTTCGTGTTCTACCCAAAATCTAGCGGAAATGCAACATTAGGCCAGTGATTTCATCGCAAACTTATTTTTTATCGTAAATAGACCTTCGTTTGAACACAATCTCACCTGATGGTAAGTGAAGATGTGGCCGGCGATGGATCACGATCACGAAGGTCTAGCCTAAAAGACATAATCACTCTTGTCTTGAAGAAACAGGCAGGTTGTACTAGTAGTTGACCAAAAAAACAGAACAATTGATGTTTTGTGGAAAAACCAAAGGCAAGATAAAGAAGTATGCTAATTAACAATTATTTTTATTTAATAGGTGAAGCTCAACAGCCAATGGGGGCGCCACTAGCGAGTATGGGTGAAACGAGCGAGTGAGTTTCGAACTTCAAAAAATTATAACTTTTACATTATCATTCTTTTGATGAAATGTTAACTTAATAAAATGCATGGATATATTTTAAATATTGTACAATTCTGATTCTGAACGCTTTCAAAAGCCAGCTAACCCAAGTAAGACCCTAAAATAGATACCTGTTTGGTAGTTTTGTATCATCTGTTGAAATATATACGTGTTATTTACCTTGCTAGAGCTGATTTCTTAAAGCATCCTGTTCCATTCAAGTACATCTTCATTGTAGTAATAATTGTCTGTAGATGGTGGCGGTTGTATGAGAAACACTCATTGTAATCATCTTTTGCTTTGCTAACCGGTGCGGTGTCGCTGTCTTGCCAACATCTTCAACCATTAGAGAGGAGGTATGATCTTTTACCATTATCTGTAGATATTTATATTTATGGCCTTGTAAAAGTTACTTTTCAAAAGGTAATACATGTATTTATTATTTATTTATTTGATACTGGTAGATAGGCTCCACGTCGTAAAGGTACACTGTAATGGAATCGAAGGGATTTTATTATCGTAAAATAAATGTGCCTTGTGACCCTAAGCAAAATATACCACTAGGTACTGAGGTACATAGTGGTATATTATATTGCATATCTTTTGGAGTCACGTTTTATACTGACAGGTAGGTAGTAATGCCGAAGAAATATTAGTGTCAATTTAGCTGTCGCCAAAACTAAACTAAACTAATTTGACAGCACTAAAAATTATGCCATCCTTTAGTTTTGGCGACATCTGAATTGACGTGACAGCCTTAGGTACCTAATGTGTTGTAATATCAATTGAGACTTTTAACACCAATGTAAAAAAAATCTTGATTTGCTGAAGTACCACAGTCTTCGTAACCGGCGGCCTTGCCGTTTTCAAGCAACGCCATCTAGTTATATTCAAGAAACTCTTGCTTCTATCTCTGCCGGTTAAGCTTGGTGGCGCTAGACAGGACAGGACAACCAATTTTATAAGAATCTGTCTGTATATTTAATTATGTGGATAGGAGTCATTATTGTCTTTGAGAACTCATCAATCCTTTCACAGAAAAACAGAAACCATCATAAGTTAGGTACAAGATCTATGATCGCACAAGAAATGATACTTATCTGATATAAAAGATTCTAATATAACTACATACATTTTTTATTTCAGGAAATCTACTACTGAAGACGATGCAGAAACAAGAGTATGAAATTTATAATAGGTACAAGATTTCCAATGAATCTCATAGTAAACTATTTTAGTTTTAATTTTAGAATTAATTTAGTTAATTTCTGCAAAGACTGTAAGCAATCAGTACCCACTGCCATAGTATAGCGTTTATGTGCTTTATGTAGAACTTTTATTGTGGAACTGATGATGAGTATTTGTTTGTAGGTATTAGAAAAGTGCCTCTTCAATATTATGGTGATGTTCAAAGTAACTGAGTTCAAGGGTATGTAATTGTATTGGATCTACGATTCAACATTGGAATTCGGGAGTCGTGCAAATCCCATACCCATTGCAATCCCATTCGGGTTTCATAGAATGGAAAAAGCAAGTAGAATCCAAAGTCAAGTGTGTAAATAAATACTCAATAAATTTATAAGTTAGATAAATAAAATAATATAAAAAGGTATGACAATTTCATCTGTACATTTTGTTTAAGAATAGGCGCATTAGCTTTTTAATTTCGTGTCTTGTAGGTACATTCCAATAATTTATATAAAATAATGTTATGAGGTAAGTACCCGCCTAGCTCGTATCATCTTGCTAGCATATGTATTTATTTTTGTAAAATTAAGTTGGTACATTTCAACATAAGCGCCTCTAGTGGATGTATTTAGAATCTCAATAGGTATCTCATTATGTAATAGTGGTTTTACAATGCAAGAGCGTTTGCTATCTTTCTGGGTCTGAAGACTCGCTCAGTTTGCATAGTGTAGAAAGAGATGCTCTCTTTTTCAACGCAGAAAAACCATTGTTAGCCATTTAGCGCTCTGACGGAGAAGTACAAGCTGATATTTATTGCGTGGTAATTAGAATCAAAAGTTTATTTTTCCAGGCCCAGAAAGATAGGCCATAAAACCTAATGTTTATCCTTAGCCTTAGCACACTAGTAACGCAAAAATTTAGAATTATAATTTTGTAGAGGTTATTAACGGCAGATTGGGCTCGTAAAAGTACGGCCTCAAAATTATCTATGATAATAATATTTGGTAGGTATGTTTTATTCTGGTTTTATATATTCTTGCAATATAAATGGGCACTTACTTAGCAAATGTGTCACAAAGCAAAATTAAAAGGGCTGACCTGTGGGTACCTAAATTCGTTTTGTACGCTGGTATTTTTATTATTATAAAGATTATGTAACTTTGTTTTATTATTAAAGTGTATGGTTTTTATAGCATTATGGAATGTGTACAGTGTGTGTGTGCGTTTTGAGCGTTTAACGAAGATTCCACCTATTTTGTAAATAAATATTTTTTACCTATTGTTTTGTAGATCCTGAAAGAAAGCTTTATTTAGATGTTCTTTAGTGTCAGATTGCCATAATAAAAGTAAATTAAGTCTTAGGAGCTATCGTTAAAACAAGATACCTAATAGATAAATGCTCAACAATAGAAGAAAATGCTGGAGACGTTAGCTTTAAATATTAAGCCAAGTCGCTATCATTAGGTATTGAGACAAACATCATTCTGCTCAATTTTCGGCGTGAATGTATACAAGTAGGTACCTATGTAGTTACAAAACATTGTACAACACATGAACTGTAATTTGCATCAGGCAAGGTATATTTTTGAAATAACATCAGATTGTTTTAACGAAATAAAGATTTTATTGCTATTTTTTGTTTTTTTTTAATTATTTCCAGTCATCTCCCGACGCTCCTTTCCCTGGGTAGGTAGGTGCTTACTAACATTATAATGTGTCCCATATATAGGTACCTAAAAAGGCTTTTTAAATGTTATTGTCATAAATCATTCGCCATTTGGACTCGGAACATCGAAGTAAAGTTAAGTGAACGATGCCTATGCCGAGAAGAGATGCAGTACATAGATACTTTGAATACGACGCACAAAACAGTACGAGCGAATGCAAACTATGCGGAAATTCTATTAAAGTAAGTTACCTAAACCTATATCTTTGTAGAGTACCTACCTAGGTGGGAAGTAGAAATTACAATATATTTATCAGGTATATACTTACCTACTAGGTATACCTGACAAATATATTTTGTAGGTAGGTACCTCAAAATCTATCTACTCAGCCTTTGTGCGCACCCTCTGCTTGGTAAGTATGAATAATCTCTCCGGGCCTGTGCCACCCTCACCCACTCTTCCTAGTACCTACGCACGGTGACGCTTGACAATCGCACATCCGGCAGCGGGTGGTCTACCTCTGCCATTGTGCGCGTCCATCTTCCGGCTTGCCAAGTGCCCTGCCCATTTCTACGTCGACTATTTTATTTCGGCCCGTAAACTAACACTTTTATTGCTCTTCACGCTCATCCCCGTCCGGGTCGCACAGCCAAGGCTGGGCAGTGAATGCGTTAAAGTTGAATAATAATAAGTAAGAAGATCAAGTTTGTTTTTGTTTCAAGTTTGAGTTTAGTAATTTTAACAATTATAAACGGTAATGGGCATTGTGAAATAGTTATTACATTAATATGGGCCTACCATAGTCCGCTCAGATGCTCATGCATGCGAATTTTTACAAATTTAGACGTCAGAGGGCGCTTAAATTTACCATAGACCTATGCAAATTTACTACTTTTAGAAGCGGCTATCTTCTTTAATACTATCTGATATTCAGGAGTATCTTCATACAAATATCACTTTGATTATTTTTATGCGATTTCAAAAATATAAAGAAATGTTATTATACAACTTTTAAATTTTCAATCAGCGTTTAAAATCATGGCAGAATAATAAAAAGAACACGTAAGATGCCTGATCCTGTCCGACCGTCCGTCACACACAGATTTTCGCAGTAAATACCTTTTTAGGGTTCCGTCATTGAGTTCCGTACCTCACAAGGAACAATGAAACCCTTTTAGGATTACTTTGTTGTCCGTCTGTCTGTTAACTTCATATTTTTTCACAATGATAAGGTGTTAGTTTGAGAACTTCGTGGTTGTGACGTTTTAGAAGTTCATCCACAGCAGCAAGTAGGTGGCCCTTTATTTTCTTTGATAAGACCATATAACACTGCTTTGGTCCAGCTCTCTTCAAAATACACGCCCTTTTCTTGCAACCACTTTTGCATTTCAGCTTTAATGTTTGACATTGTTGGTGCTTTATTTGTTTTTTATTTGCTTTATTTGTTGTTTGAATGCAGTGATATGGAGCATTGTCCATAACTACAAGCGACTTCTCTGGCAGATTGGGTATAATCATGATAATCAGATGACTTTAATTGTGATTTAAAAATCAATAAGGCATTATCTAGGAAGGCGTTTTCAGAGCCCGCATGAGCAATGGGGTCTTTTTTCCACAGTTCGATTATTTCGCATTTTCTCAATGTATCTAGCGCGCCAAGTAGTAATATCATCAATATTTTTCGCTTATACTGGCATCGTTTGTATTTAAATCCTATACGATGCTATATTCTATGCAGTGTTGTGATACTTCCTTGAAAATTTATATCTTCTTGCAATACAATGCGTACTTTGTTAAGAGTAGGCAATTCTTTTTTCACAATATAAAATTGGTGAATTTTATGACGAATGGCACAGAGATCGAAATCATCTAAATTTATCCTCTTGACAATTTTGACAATTTTTTTTAAGTACCTGCATTCTCTTTTCCCTCTTGTGTTATCCTTGAGACGGTTTTTCAGACACTCCTGAAACTTTTGATGTAAAAACATTACCGAGTAAAACCTAATTTTTTATAAATATCAGTTTTGATGTTTTAACCAAATTCGATGTTTGTAAACAAACTGACGATACTAAACCGTAAAATAACTTTAACGCTGTTGGTTATAATTATATTTCTCAACTATTGAGGATTTGTAACCACTCTCTTTTATATAAATTACTATAAAGTCGGTCAAAAACCAACCCTTAGAAAGTCTGTACATTTTAGTTGTGATAGTTTGTCTATGAAATCGTAAATTTATATATATATAAAACGTAGGGGAACACACTTATCGTAGCTATTGACAAAACATCTTAAAACCAACTAGTATTCAAATGTCGAATGTTGATTGCACTTGGTCATCGGTTAAAAAACTACCAAAAATTTGGTAAAAATCCCGTAGCTAGCAACCCCAAAAATTATCAAAAATGTACCTGTCATGACGGCAACTCTCTTGTGAGCGTTGTTTATTGGTATCAGGAAGCCATGATTTCGCTGTTTTCTTTCACAAAACTCCTTAACTTCCTTAACCTTAAGTACCATTTCTCGGGCAGCACTTTTAAGAACTTTGGGCATCTTGGAACAACTTTAACAACGGCAAATCAATAAAAATCTCTTTCGCATCAGACCGTCACCAACTCTTGACAACTACAAAGATGGCCGATCTATCAATTTTAGTTCCGATTTTTGCCGCGGGATTTCTTTCATGAAATATTGAGAAAATCTGTCTGTGTGTGTGACAGACGGTCGAACAGTATCAGGCATCTTGTGTGTTCTTTTTATAATTCTGCCATGATTTATAAACGCTGATTGACAATTTAAATTTAGTTTTACTGATTTTCTTTATATTTTTGAAATCGTATAAAAATAATCAAAAAGATTTTTGTAAAAAGACTCGAATACTCCTGAATTTCAGATAGATTAAAGGTTTCCGCTTCTAAAAGTAGTAAATTTACATAGGTCTATGGAAAAGTTTAGCGCCCTCTGACGTCTCAATTTGTAAACATTCGCATGCCATCAGAGCATCTGAGCGCACCATGGTGGCCCGCCACTGGCCTTTAAGGACGACAACGTCGGAAATGTATGCATAGCATTCTGGATACCCCATAAAGGTAGAGGTACCTACCTATTCTTAGAGAACTCTAGTTTGTGTAGTTCTTAGTTCTCCAGTGTATTACCTAAGGATTTAGGACTGTACTTACCAGAAAACATGTATTTTTTTTACACTTATCTGTTCTGCTTGTAAAAAAGTTGCTATGCTGCAGATCAGGAGAAAATTAGTCAGATGATATCATCATATCTAATAGACACCTACCTACTGATAAATTTACACTGGCAATATTTTGGATAAATATTTGTTTATCACATGTTAGGTCATGCCTTTTCAATCAATGCCAAGGCATCTACATCTAATGTACCTAATAATAACTACCATTTTATTGCAAAAAAACACAATAAATAACTTTATCTATTTATTCATCAACATACATAATATCTACATCTGCACATTAAAGTATATTTTAACTTCAGTAAACTTACGTCAGTAAATGGTAGTTAAAATGACTGATATAATACTTTCTTCAATATTTTGTTCCAATTTTTAATATATTGCACAATGTGCCTACTTGATAATTCACACATTTACTTAGATAATCATATTAATTCAACACCTAATGTTTTTAGTTATCATGAATTTGTATTAGGACACTAGTATTATTATATAAATTAGTAAAGAAAAGCAAATTATATTTACAAATTAGAAGTTGATTCTACATTTAAAATAAATAAAAAGGGTTTTAATTTTGCTGTAGATTTCACAAAAGCGTAAAAATAAGATTGGTTTAACTTATTTTGATAACTAATCAAGTTTTGTACAAATATGATTTGATTTACAATACAAATGCTATAGATGGGTAAGAATAAATTGTTTTTGACACAATTCTAGAAAGCAAATCTAAAATTTATATACAGGATAATGATGAGACAAAACAATCTATTTTAGTTTTTATTAACTTGAATTAGGTTCATGGAATGTTTAAGCCTTTAACAACATGACTAGATACAAAATTGATAACCTACAAGGTGGACCTGCAGGTAATACTTTAAGCTTTTGTCATTCAGATTGATTTGTACCTAGCCAACTAATCATTAGGATACTGTAATAACTGTTTTATACAACACAATCTCTAACGGTTAAAAATATGTCAAAAACACTCCAATACATTCCAAACCTTTGTGTGCAAATATCTGAAACCTTAGCGCAATGTGGTTGTTTGGTCTCTTCCACATTCACTGATATAGACACTACAAAGTCATAAGTGCATTATGATCATGCTAAGGATCAGATACTTCCTAATCACAACATTATGACTAAATATAGTTTTATACATTAAATAGGTCAACAAAGTGTAAGCGATAGAAATATTCACAAGACCAATAATGCAGTAGATAATCTTGAAGCTTACATACTCCTCTGTTATAGATCACATTCAAACACTGGACTTTTGTGTTATAAGGTCAAGGTAAGCTGGAATCCAGTGATGTAGTACACTGAAAATAAAACCAAATTTTTATTTTAAAACAGTATTATATTTAAAAAAAAGACTTTACATTAGTGCTTACAGTATAACATTTTTAAAACTGACATGGTTCATTTATGAGTTGTACAGAGAACATAAAAATTAAACTGGCAGAAAACAAATAAACTGTGTTGTACTATACTAAAAATATGAACCTTATTCATCACACAGCACCAAAGTAAAATGCTATCAAATTGAATAATGCAACATAAACTTAAAATACTTACACTTATAATCAAGATTTTTATTTTCATAAGTTACTGGTTGCCCATCTTCACTCTTGACGTCATGTAAATTCCAACAATAAGTCCAAATAGACCAATGGCAGATCCAAAAATCTCAACGATGAGGATTTTGACGAACAGGGCAGCATTGGCGGCATCAGCAAGAGCAGCACCCGAGCCTACGATTCCAACAGCCATGCCACAGAATAAGTTGACGAGTCCGACGGCCAGGCCCGCACCGAACATCACGTAGCCCGCCATCCAGTTCTGTTGCTTGATCGAGATGATCGTCACTGGCTCAGTATACTTCTCCAGCATTCCCGACAGCACGATGGCAGTGATCAGTCCGTAGATGGCGACTGCTTCACAGAAGATGACGGATATCAAATTCTTGGTCTTGATTCTGGGCGCTTTGACACCTCCGCCGACTATGCTCGTGCCCGTCGTATGGATGCCCATGGCTGCGCCAACCACGGAGAAGGACACGGCGAAGGCAATCCCCAGTGTTCCCCACATGTAGGGGGACGTATTCTCGAGGAACCATCCGAAACTTATCTGCTCACCCTTCCCGTTCAGCAAGTAGTAGAGCGAGAATATTGGGATGGTGCACCCTGCCAGGAGCACGAACAGGTAACTGAGGAAGTATCTCATCTTGAGATGTTTTGTTGAGCAAATTGGTGCTGTTTTACCCGTTTATCCCGATGGGGACGGTCTTTTTTCGCCCAATTTTTGCCTTGACAAGAAAACTTATAACGAAAAGGTCTTGTGATCACAAGATGTCAGAGACAATAAATTTATTGCCAGATAGAATAAAACAAGTGTCAAAATTCAATATGTCAATACTTTTCATAGATTTTCCGTAAATGCCTCTCCACACTCGCGCGCGAATCGCGGTGTGATACCGAGGCGCGGATTTCGATGTTCCATGAAACTGCCAAGGCCTCTACACTCGCCCTAGAATCCCGCGTGCCTTACGAAACTTATGGCAGTTTACACAGTGCGTGCTAGCTTGTCGAGTAGCCGCATCTGGCACCGCACCGTATGCACGTGTCGTACGAATTACTCGCATGTGCGAGTTGGATAGTACCTCGCATGCGATTTACTTCACATTAAAATGACGATATCTCTGAAGTTTTGTAGGGAGCTATATGTATAACTTATATCGCTGGAATCGTTATAAAATAAGCTAACACATTAAACATGTTTTAGTCATGTATTAATTTGCAATGTTTAGATAATTCCAGCTTGAAATCAAGCTGAGTGATTTTTTTCCAGTTTTTGTACAAAAGTCGTTCTAAATAATTATGAAACCAATTTTTGTACATACAAATGTTTTTGTTTTATTTACAATAATATCTAAACCGCACATAATCAATAAAAGATACACGCCTTCCCATACAATTTTTTTACAAAACAAGGCTTACAAAAACATGGATTATTCTGAGCGGTCGCGCGACAGCACGCTGCACAGCCCAAAAAAAGGGTGTTTTTATACGGCTGTTGTTTGAAAACTGTAGGTCTAGTGGCTTATGTTCTTGTTCAATACCATAGATTCGTTCCCGTACATTGTAACAGACAAAGATCACTGTAAACAAAGGGTTAGTATAAAAAAATAGAACAAAAGAAAAAAACACGATTTACTACCCACGTCTGTCGATCGATGTTTTAGAGCTTGGTCCCACGTCTGTCGGTCGAGCTCTTTTAGCTTGATTTTTATTGCGTTTTTTACGCATGTTGGCCTTGTGGGTTGATAAATGAATGCTTTGTAAGATATAACAAGCCGCCTAACAAAATACGTGGTCTCTACAGCTTGCTATCATCAATTCATCAATAACTAGTAATTAGCGAAAATATATGGGCATTTATTCGCAAAATGGCGATTTTTTTTTAAGTTTGCATGTTTTCCGAATGTTCTTACGCCGATGTTGGTGTGTTTTAGATTTTGAGCATAGGTCGTACGTGATCCTTCTCTTGTCCTCTACACTTTGTGCAAGGAAACAAAAAAATAGTTGAAAAGAAAAAAAAAATATAATTACGTCGTGTCGTCATCATTCATCAAGCTCTAAGAGCGTGGCTGACAGATGCGGTGTTTTTGACATCGAGCTCTCAGAGCTGGGTTGACAGACCACGCCAGTGTCAACAGACAGTTGCGAACGGTAACTGTATTTTGGTTTGCTGTGCGCGTTTTTCGAATTTAAAATGGCTGCGGATAGATGGTCTTCTGAGAATAATATTACATTCATGAATAAAACCCAAAAATAAAACTTCGAAAAGAAGTTTGATTAAAATTACAAAAATAGAGATATGAGAAAAGCATTGCAAAGAAAATTAATCTCATCATTGCTTAATAATTGTGGTGATAGCCCTATTAAAGTTATTTTAAACAAAGCACGTTGACTCGACATCGCATCGACTCACATTAGACTAGATAGCTACTCGAATCATGTAGACAGCATTGGCGAGCTCAGCTACTATGGCATGCGAGTACACAATGTGAGCCATTTGTCACAGGGCAAAAAACCGACAAACTACGGGAACGAGGCGCGAACGGTATGCAGAGCCGCGCTGAATATGTGAATAGATAGATAGATAAGGTTTTTATTTATGACTTCAGATACACGCATACAATGTGAATGTATCCACACTCATGGTTTGTGGGTAGTTCGCAGCTTAGCGCGTCGTGATCCGCGCGCAAGTGTGAAGAGGCTTTAGCACTTTTTAAATTTTTGCAGTTTCGTAGAGTTTCATGCTTTGGTCCGTATTAAATAAGGCCATATAAGGCAAAGATGCTTGGAGAAGGACGGTGAGTGATTTCGTTCGTCAAAAAACCATGAATCTGTATGACTTCGTAAACTCAATCGCGCACTAACATATTGCAGTCATCCAAATGTTGGAAACGTGTTATTCCATGCATCTAGAGTAGTAAAACGAAACTTTGTGACATCTCAGAGTAGAAAAAAGAGCCTAGTGAAAGGGCTTGAAAGTAGGAGTTTGTCCTTGTGGATTGTCCAGCATGATTTATTTATTTGACTAACAAGTTGCCATGGAAACGGTGACTGTTGTACTTTTCGTGTTTTAACCTTCATTATACGATATTATTTACCAACATGGTATAATTCTGTAACGTAAATAGTTGTGAAAAGAAATGGTATTGCGGTTGCGCATTAACATTCCACTGGTGAGCTACATACATTATATTTTTGGTGTCCGTGAAACAATACGATGACACAGGACTTATAAACAAAGATTTTGATACACGTTACTTTTTAAATGCAGTAAAATTTACGCAGCAACCTTACCGTGAGAATGTTAGACACATGTGTTAGCAATTAGTATTGATAAACGCTATTTGACATAATTTCACAATTAACTGTAACCATTCGCAAGCAGAAACCTGCTCACCTTCATTTTGTTGTTTACCCGCATAATTTTGTATAAAAGCGCCCAGGTTGGTCGTACCGAGGGCCGTTTCGCTCCTTCGTAGACCGAGACACGTTCTCGGTGACCCCGTTGACCCAATCACCGCCGCTAACCCGGACGGAGGTGACGGCAACAAGTCCCGATTCGCTTCCGCACACTAAAAACCCGACCAAAAACCGACCCCGCCGGATGCGGGGTCGAAGAATTTCCCGCTTCCGCCCGTAGGTGCATTCGTGCACCTTGACGAAACCTCCATTCCCTCTTATACGAGTAGCATCTGGCAACAGCCCAAGCCGAGTTTCGCACCTAAGTGGTGGCCCTTGTGCGTGTTGCCCCAACATAACTTTACCGGCGAGGCGCCCTCTGCGCCCGCCAAAAGTCCGGTAACACTGTCATGGCCATCTGCGATCAACAGCATTGTAGTCCATTCGAAAAAAAAACCGAGGGCCATTCGTTTTCCGATCGTCGAAGTGACAACTACTAGAAGACCCTCAAATTATATATGATATACATGTACAAATAAATGCATATATAATATGAATAAATTTGATAGGTATTTTACTGGAACATGATAGTTTCGCTAACACAATAAATGTTTTCAAATCTTTCGCGCATTATGAAAGTAGTAGGTTGGCTAGCAGACTGAATACGACTACAACCTAAGTAGAAACTTAATTATCAAGTTATATGTTATTCTAATGTATCATTTTTCAAAAGCAAGTACCTATAATCTATTCTAGAACAAACACATCATAGTTTCCTTAGAATTTATAAAAAAGTACGTGGATATTCCACACTCCATTTCATTCCATTTAGGTACATAAGTGGATAACTTACTAGAAAGAGATGTTTTGTATTTGCTATAGAAACAGTCTTTATACTATTGTGGGTTGGTTGTAATAAAAGAGAGTTTGTTTCACTTTACTGCGTCTATTCAATATACGAGACACGAGTACATAAAATTAACGTTTACGATATCTTTAATCCTTATTTTAGGATATGTATGATACTGCAGAGGGTTGAGGAGTGACATTAGAATATGTATGAAACAACAGAGGGTTGAGGAGTGACTGGTTAAACTCGGCTTAGCTACTGAAAAAGCTGACTTCACGAAACGCGGTTGCGCCGCGTACTTTATGCTAAACTGTGTTACTACATCAATCCTCCCCTTTTTTCAAAAATTTTATATAATAAAAATTTTTCATCCTTAAAGGTTAAATTTAAAACTTTACAATTCAAAATCTCTAATAAGTTACACAAGTCCATGCCTACACGAACAAATTTGCTGACAACAACAATGCGCTCATGTTTCGAAGTCGCATTCCTAAGTAGGTAGTTACAATAATATCAAAGTTTATTTGAATGAACACGAAAAGTACAGTCAACCTGTAAATTTACAGACAATGTTTTTGAAAAAAGTTTTTTATACATTTTAAATATTTAATCTTTTAATAAAGCTGTAAACAATGAACAATAAAATATAAACTGTAAATAAGAAAGTAAAAATAAAAATCATTACATTATATAAACTTAAAACTCTGGATTCCCGAACATTAAAATATAGTACACATTAAACCTTTTTTAGCTATAATAAATTTACATAAAATCCACAAACAATATTTATTTTTTAAATTTTCATCAAATAACTTAAAAAGAAAAACAAAATATGAAATATCATCAAATAAAATATTTAAGTTGTCCAGGTAGAGTACATAATCTCAAACAAAACACAATTGCAAATTCGCTAACGCTGCAAATAGCTCTATACATTACAATGTGTGAGTGAGGCTCTCACGTTACCGCACCGTGTTACCGGTTAGGTACTCTCTTATGCGATAAATACTAAGAATTAACACTGACTCTAAAAAAAATTTTTGTTCACTGAATTTACTTTTTGAAAAACTTTACGCACACCTAATGACACGATACACCTTGTCCAATCCTGCACATCAGAACCTTTTCTACGAGTATATCGCCGTCATTTTCTGTCATGGTCTCCAAGTAGCGCAGGAACATCGCATGCCAGTCACTCGTAGCAGTGGGAATGAGCCATATCTCCAATTCCAACACTGATCCTCCGGTGAGCGTAGCTACTCCAACCGGGCAATAATCTTGAGTGAATCTGCAGGTATAAACACCATTTTCTATAAGATTGAGTATAGGTACCTCAGATATTGCTGGCTCCAAAAATCTTCTTTACATCTGCCGCTAGACCATATCCATAGACTGATGATTGGCTTTTTCAATAGGGCTTCTGTAGATGGCCGGAAAGGGATCTGCTGACGTCACCTGCTGCGCATTCCATACCGCGCGGCGTCGCTGCATCGATATTGCATCGATATCGATATTGTTAGTTGGCTATTTCTTTAACTTCCCGAGGTGTGAACTTCATCGGGAGGGAGTCACTCCGTATTGTTTTTCACTATAAACACAACCCACAAAAAATAAATCACGTCGGGGTCACCACTTTTGTATTTACTACATATACAGTCATTATATAATTGTGGGTTGGTTGTAATAAAAGAGAGTTTGTTTCACTTTACTGCGTCTATTCAATATACGAGACACGACTACATAAAATTAACGTTTACGATATCTTTAATCCTTATTTTAGGATATGTATGATACTGCAGAGGGTTGAGGAGTGACTTTAGAATATGTATGAAACAACAGAGGGTTGAGGAGTGACTGGTTAAACTCGGTAAGCCGAGCTTTTTCAGTAGCTAAGGCTACTGAAAAAGCTGACTTCACGAAACGCGGTTGCGCCGCGTACTTTATGCTAAACTGTGTCACTACAGATGCATTACTACTTTGGGGCCTCTCACTCGGCTCGTTATTTGAACGCAGTCCAGGATAAGTATGTTCCAAATTGCAGTGCCGCACCCGGGCTCATGCTAAAGCTTGTAGGTACCTACCTAATTTTAATACCCATGATCGCAATAAAAATTTGAATGTTTGGTTTAAGTTCATACCAAAAACTGGTTTAATCTATCAATGTCATTTGTCATTTTGTCGCTGGCAGGAGCTGTCAGAATCACAAACAATAGAGAACGACGAGATACGTTTTCAACAAAATCAATTTTTTACAAAGAGATATTCTTTTACAAAATGTGAGTCAGCGAAGTATTTACTATTTGTGTGATGTGAACCCTTTTCTGTATAAAAACTAGTGCGACGAAGTAAAGCTAACATTTCGCTAATAAGAGAATAAAATTTTAAATCAGCTATGGTGGGCCGTGAAGTAAACTACAAAAATGTTTACTGCCTACGCCAAGATCGTCGTTCGATACTCTTACCTAGTTCTGTTTGCAGTAAGTGTAATTTCAGCTGTTCTCACCTTAATACCTTTGGTATGCCGTGATTTGCCATCATTTTCAGACCCGATAGTTGGGTTTGAGACTCGTGGAACCAACCTAGCGCATCGCTTCGTAGCATGGCAAAACCTCATCGATGAAACACGGCCGTCACGCAGGCTGGCCGTTAATCCAAAAGAAATAGAAGATCAAATTCGCATGACCCAGTCCTACTATAACAGGACACGGCAAGACAGACCCAGATCTGGTCGTAAACATACCAAAAACAATGGCCAGCACAAAAAGAAAAATAAACAGAACAGCACTGGATTCGAAAAAACCTGGTCTAACTCTACAGAAACAAACATATCAACTAGCCATGTTCATTGGGGCTTCGGCAATAATGTGAGACATTTTGAAGATGAAAATGAAGCATTCCTGAAAAATCACACCAGGAGACAGTGGCAGTCCCTGATCAATATGCAACTAAAACCTGATTCATCAATCCACCACAACTATGCATCAGGAAAATGTGGGCCACCTATATCAGACTATGCTCATTTAGTCATAACTACTACTGACAACACAACATTACTATCATTTGAAAATGTCCAAAAACAATGTAAATTTCAATCTCAACTTGTAGAACTTGGAGATGCAGAATATTACAAAATATGCCAACGGTCAACACATGAGGAGGACTTGTGTTGCCCTCTGTGGAGTGTGCCAAACTACATAGCTTTAATAGCTGGAAAGGATTCATGTGAAGCTCTAAATAGACAAGATGTGGATAACACACTTGTTATTTTGAAGAAATGTGCTGGTTACTTTCATAACTTTACTCTGATGGCTTCATGCGAGTTGAATCAATGCAAGGTCCCAAAGTTCTGCTCTCAGTATGATGCAGTTTATAATTTACTATTTTATCTTATTGATTCAGAAGCATTCTCACCACCTGAATTGTCACAAACCTTTGTAAAGAATGTTATGCTGTTTCTGCCTCTGGCCAGCAGCAGTACTGTATTGCCATATTATTTGAAACTGCAGAGCTCCAACTTGACCTTTGATTCATTGATTATACCAGCTATAGATTTTGGGCTGAAAAATGCATTATTTGATTTGTGGATAATCCAAGATACATGGTTAATAGGGCTAGGTGGTATTTTTGTTTTTGTAGGAGTATGGATTTATACAAAGTCCGTAACTCTAACAATTTTGCTATTCCTTGCGATCTCATACTCTCTCGGTGTTGCCTATTTTTTATACATCTATATTTATAATTTGAACTTTTTTCCTTTTATGAACTTACTTGTGATAGTTGTAGTCATAGGAATAGGAGCGGATGATGCATTTCTATATGTAAAAGTGTGGAAAATGGTTAGTAAACAACTAATAAGAGATAATGTAATAAATGAAGAGAATGGTTTAACTGAAATTTACAATATGTCCAGTGCTGGTGAGACCATTCTCATCCAGATTTTGGAGGAAACTATCAAACATTCAATATTAACTATGTTCATAACTACCTTGACGACTGCTGTAGCATTTTTTGCTTCGTATGTCAGCTATATTCCAGCCATAAACTGTTTCAGCATTTTTGCTGGCACAGCTGTTCTAGTCAACTTTTTCCTAATGATAAGTTTTTTACCCGTATCAGTATATATCATTCATGTTAAAGTGTGTACAAATCATAAAAAAATATTTCAATTAACACACAAAGATGTGAGTAAACTTTGGAATAACATAAGAGCTATTATGAGTAGATTTATTATAACTTGTGTTACAAAATTGCACATAGTGTTTGTTATAGTATTAGGTGCTATTGGAATAGGCAGTATAGTTATAGTATTTTATTTACCAGGGTTGCAGCTACCAGACTCTAGAGAATTTCAGCTATTTCAAACAACACATCCTTTCGAGCAATATGATATTCACTATAGAGACAGATTTCTATTTGAACGATTTGGAAAAGATATTGGAACTGGTATCAAAATGCCACTACGATGGATCTGGGGTATCCAAGCCATTGATAATGGAAATCACATGGATCCAGCTTCAACTGGTCAATTAATGTTTGATGAGACGTTTTCTATATCAGACCCCAATTCCCAAGTTTGGTTGCTTCAGTTTTGTTCAAGAATGAAAGCTCAAAGTTTCTATCAGCAAACATTAGGTCCCCTTTTACCGAATTGCTTCATTGAGAGCTTTAAAATGTTTATGAGCCGAAAATGTATCGACAATATCGCAAAGATAAATAGAACGCCATGCTGTGAAACATCGCTATTCCCGTACAAAAAAGAAGTATTTGATATTTGTATTATTAAAGCGATGGAGTCGCTGTATGAAACTCCTCGGGAAATTTTTATGCCTGGTGTTGCAGGGCCTAAATTTCTTCGCAGCACTTCTCCACCTAAAGTCTCAGCTATAGTTGTAGAGTTTGAAAGTGTTGTTCCATACTCAATGTCTTACAAAGCCATGCACAAATTCTACCAAACTGTAGAGAATTGGACTCAAGAAGAGTTAAAAACTGCGCCGGAGGGTATGAAAAGCGGGTGGTTCTTATCTGATCTGCAATTCTACGATTTACAGGGCACATTAGCGAGTGGTACTGTGACGGCTTTGTTACTATCGGCTACGTTAGGATTCATAGTCCTCATCCCGGCAACCTTAAGTTTCGTGGTTAGTGCTTGTGCGCTGTCGGCTATGGCGTTCTCTTCCACAGTTACTATAGCCATATTAGTTTTAAGCGACTGGAAACTTAACGTGCTAGAAAGTGTAGCTATATCAACTTCAGCAGGATTAGCCGTGGATTTCAGTCTACACTATGCTTTAAGCTACACGAATGCTAGTGGCACTAAAGCTTCCAGGGTGAAATACGCGTTGACGGCGTCAGCAGGTCCCACGGCTGCTGCTGCTCTGACCACTGGCTTTGCTGGAATATTTTTATTGCGTTCGCATCTTCTTCCTTATTCCCAGATCGGAATATTTCTAGCTTTGATAATGGCAATAAGTTGGACTTACGCGACATTTTTCCTTTGCTCGTTGCTGTTTCTCTTTGGCAAAACTTCTTTAAAAGACTCATCTCCAGAAAATGTAAAGTCGGTATCCCGGGTAAGTTCTATATGTTCCGGTGTGCCAAATATGGAAAGTCATGAACTTGAGCATTTAGCTGATAGTAATCGTACGAATTTGACGCATTCTCATAGTCCTTCTAGCGTTAGTGCTACTACTGTGGTTCTGCATGAGCACGACGATTACGACAGTTGTAAAAAGAACCTCAAAACATGTAATTCGCATAATTTAGGAAATGACTGAATGTTTAGAATTATGCTAAAGGTAGATAAAAGTTTATTGCCTATCATTGTTCGCCTCCAATATTATATATGTACCTACCTACCTACCAAATAAAACAAAAAAAATTGAATGTTGTTTTGGAGATTTTCTACAAAAGGTCTTATTAAAAGTCTAAGTACCTATCAGAAGCAATTTACTAAAATTATGTTCCACCTTAAATTAAAAAAGCTGACTTTCCATGAGTTACCTACCATACAATTTTGAGTACGGTGAAACCCTTTTCCATGAGTTACCTACCATACAATTTTGAGTACCGTCTGTTTACCGTGCATTCTACGCATTAAATTATAGGTAGGTACTTTACTTTAGGTGTTAATACGTGTACTTATACATAAGTTCTAGTGTTTTACGTAGGTATCTCTATATTATAATTTTTTACTTATTTTACAATTAAGCAGTATTATTTTGATCTGATATTATTTTACGGCAATCTTATTTGATTGCATTCTTCACAGTTAAAACTCTGTTTATGTATAGTTGTTACTTGTTAGGTTATGTATAGTTGTTAGGAGATATCTGTGAATAAAACAATTAAGCTTGGAAATTTAAAAACTAAAAAATGTGACAATAACTATTTCATAAAATATACTTATTACAACAATATTACCTAGACCTCTAAGCATTTTCTTTGCCATTTATAAATATGACAAAAGAGAAAAATTACTTTTCGATATTATCATAAACTGAATACCTACCTATGTATTAGTTTTGTTACATAAAATACACTTACTGTCAACACTTTTCTCAACACTTTTTTGACTTGTCAAGGCCATGCATGTTACTTAATGTGGACACAATCACGAAACTGATATGTCTTCACTAGATCTATCAGTAAAACTTCTGGGTATTAATATGAGAAATGTTAGTATTAAAATGTACTTAGCTAAGCTAACTTTCAACGTGACTTATGTGTTTAGACTTTAGAGTTAAGTGGTTCAACGTTTCGATTAATATCACATTAAAGGGGTATAAAACAGACTTGCACAATTTCCTGTGCTAAATATATTTTTGTTAAAAATAAATGTCTGTCTGTATCTTAGAATATTTGTAAATAATAAATGGTTGTTAATCATAATCACACATGTTGTCAAAAAGCTCAATTAAAATGCCGGCCTAGATATCTAGAAAAACGAAATCTCTTTGATAGGTATGCCATCATTATATTTTTTGGTTCTCTTGGTCTGGTTTTGAATCTGCCAATTTGTGTGAAAATAGTTTATTTGTAAGTTGATTCTGTGGTGTTGCGAAATTGTTATCTAATTCCAAAATAACACTGTAAGCAGGTATTTCATTAAATTGTGCTTTAAAAAGTGCACACAATCATGATAATGTGACAAAAATAAATATTTTTATTAAACCTATCTTTATGGTTGATCGTTTCGTGTTGGCGCGAGATTTATTTTTTGTGTGATTTTTCTGCGTTCTACAAGGAATAAAACGATTGCAAAACTAATTTTAACTTACAAACTGGTATTAATGGAGCACTTTTTTTTGGCAAATAAAAATGCAATGATTTTGGGTTTTTTTAAAAATCAACAAAAAACATGGAATCTCTCGCCAACACGAACCGATTAACCTTTTCTTGTTTTACTTGGTTTATTATAGTTGTGTAAGGTAAGGTAGCATAGAAATTTATTGCTGAACTTGCCTCGCCGCGCCGTGTACGCTCAGATTCCAGCTTAAATCACGGCGGGTGACGGCCTGCCCCCTTAACCGGATTTCCGGCAAAACATGGTTTCAAAGTACGTCAGCTAGCTTGCCACTGTCACGTGTCAATTATTTTATATGTCAGTGTCAAAACAAGTGATTCATCCTCAGAACCGAAGGACAACAACAAAATCAAATATTTCAATAATCCACTGCACTGCACAAATAAATTTCGTTTCGCAATAGCGTCAGTGAACTAGTGATTCTTTTGGTTGTATTTCCTGAATACGTATCCGGTTTCTCTCGCAATAATTATTGTTCAATATGTTTTCCTCTAATCCGAACTATTCAAAACTGAAAACACACCTTCGCCTCGCAATAAATCGCCTAAAGCTTTTGGAGAAGAAGAAAACAGAACTGGCGCTGAAAGCACGTAAAGAAATCGCAGATTATATAGCTGCTGGTAAAAGCGAAAGAGCTAAAATTCGTGTGGAACACATTATCAGGTCAGTACTTACATCATGTTCTAAACATGCAGAACAAAATCAGCCTAGGCTATGCTATCACTGCCCAATAATTAGGCACTATGCAAGACATGAGTCATCAATCCTAATAAACTGTATTATGTAGTACTCAACTACAAAATATCAAACTTTTAGATTACCAAAAGGAGTTTTCAATGGCAGTAGACAAATTATTCTTTACACAGTTAGGGTTTACCTTGTATCTGTTACAGGGAAGACTACATGGTTGAAGCTATGGAAATAGTAGAAATGTACTGTGACCTGATCCTTGCAAGGTTTGGACTTGTGACTCAGATGAAGGACCCCGATGAGGGGCTCAGTGAAGCCTTGTCCAGCTTGATATGGGTTGCACCAAGAATGCACACTGATATTCAGGTAATTCCTTGAAAGTTTTTTTAGACACCTCAGGAAATAGCTGAGTAAAAAATGAAAGTATGTTTCTATAAAATAAAGATCTAAGTACAAAAAGTTAACTGAGCTCACTGTATCAAACAGCACTCACTGAAGTCCCTTGTAAAGGGATGAAATTAATTAATGAAGGGACCTTCCAAATATTCCTGTTGAGCTAGCTAGCTATAAGCCTAGTTAACTTTTCTGTCCTTTAGTTAGGGGGACCTTTGGTCTACCTTGGCATTGACATGCCCGGATTAGCCCCTAGGCCCACAGAGCCCGGGCCTATGGGCCCTGCAAGCCTAGGGTCCCTCATACCGGCGCAAACTCTCCAAAATTTTCATGGCTCGGTCCGCTCGCTGTTATTTTTTTTTTGTATTTCTAAATCTTTTGTTAATTGCGGTCAAAAATCGCAAAAATGCTGCAGCTATCTCTGCTCGCCGACGTCTTAGCTTCCTTGTCAGTTGCTAACCCGACCTCATATACTCCAAAAATTTTTCAGCTCGCTTCACTCGCCATTATTTATATTCATATATTTTTATCTAGGTTGCGATTTTAAAGTATTTGGGGCTTGCTTCGCTCGCTATAATTTTTTGTCATAGGTCCACTTGCATACTTTTCCCGAAACATCCGAAAAAATTTCGCTTACAAAAAATGTTACAGTTGCGTTGTAAAATTTTGAAAAACATAAAAATTCCTTAAAAAAGGTTTTATAACTGCAGTAAATTGAGCGGAGGGAGCCGCAGCCGGAAATGAGTGCAGGTGATCAAAAAAGTTAGCCCCCCCGTCATGGAGTACGTCCGCGGCCCCTGCCACCCGATGAGGTAGCCCACCCCTTTGAAAAAAACCTCCTTTTTGTAAATTTTTCAAAATGTGTTATTTTATCTTGCAGACTTCTCTATAAAAAAAATGTGTCAAATATAGATCCATATCTACAAACGCTGGATACATTTTAGAGGATAACTCTACAAACTTCGGAGATAGGGGGGGCATGCCCCCTATCTCCTACTTTGTTCAAACTACATATTTGAATACGTATGAAACCTACAGAAATTTCGAAAACTGTTTTGAAATGTCCAAACAGATACCTTTCATATCGGGGACCCATAACGGGGGGGGGGGGGGGGGGTTGCATGTATAAATGAATGAATAAATGAATGAACACTTTATTGTACTTAAAAAAATAACATATTATAAACCTTATATCTACATTTACCAAATACTTAGTACAATAGGCGGCCTTATCGCTGAGAGCGATTTCTTCCAGGCAACCTAGAACCTATAAATATTATAAGGCAGGAGGGCCCTCAAATACCAAGTGCCCAGGGGCCCTAGATCCCTTAATCCGGGATTAAGGAAAGGCGTCCGGGGCTAAAAAAACACTTTCAAATACCGACGAGTAAACACTATTAAACGCCTTTTCCTCTGATATTTTTTATTCGCTGTTTTTACCTTTACTTATAGTAAAACCAAACTTCGTTTTACCTTGTACCTATAGTTAAACATGATTATATTATTCTTAAATATAAAAAACGATTTGTCCATACTTGTTCACAGGCTATCAGTAAAATATCAAAAACTCAAATAGCCCTAATAAGCAAGTGCAATTTACTACCCACCTTGAGCGCGTATCCCAATGGCTCAATGGCTGAGTGGGGCGGACTTGCCCGCAGCCTCGGAGGTTGGGTGTTCGATTCCGTGTCTCGACTATTTTTTCCTTAATATTATAAATATATATTAATTGCAAAATGTGAACAATTAGTGTTATTAAATTTTTTAACAAATCAATTATTCTTGACTAATTGGTAATTTTTTTCATATTGTTTAATGCAGCTATTTTACTACCAAGTTCTCGAAGACCACCATTTCGGAGCTATGTACATTCCCGAACCTCGAAATTGCATTGAGAATACCAAGTACATTCTCAATGCAATTTCGAGGTTCGGGGGGGATATTGACGATATCAAATTGCATTAAAGAACGCTCATTTAAAAAAAAAAAAACAATAATAGGCTTCGAACCACGATGGGACACAACCGTCTATCAAAGCTATCGCATTGCATTGAAAGTGATTTACCTCGGGAACTAGATTTCAGCGAAATCATCAATGGTTTTTCGGCGAAAAAAGCTTGGAAGGTTCCGTTCGTTGACACTAAAATCTGATTTAAGATAATTCTTGTTTTCGATTATATGTATTTATATATGTTAAAAGACTACTTGGTTTTACAATAAATTATTTATTGACAGTCTCGACAGAAAAAAATCGTTCAATTTATTTGGAAAATGATTTGAGGGCCTCCACACGTTTGTTGCCCCAAGGCCGCCAGACCTCTAAATCCGGTCCTGGCTTTTTATCATAAGACTTTGTGAATGCTCACTTAGGATAGGGTGTTTATTATCTTTGAGGTAATTTCCTAGTTCAAATCCAAAAGCAAAGTATTTAATTTGGTTTTTAAGTCGCAAGAAGAAATCCAAGTGCTCCCACTATATATTTTATCACAGTGTATTTTATCTTGTTTTTATTCCGACGCTGGTGTCGATTCTGTTGTTTTAGAATTAGCTAAAATTAGGATTTAGGAATGTCAAATAGACGAAAGCTATTCTATGTTCCAAAAATTAAACTGGCAGGTTTAAAATTAGGATGACAGATCTTAAAAAACTCAACTTAGTTATTAATAGTTATTATAACCATAATCTTAGCATTAAATTTTAGCTATGATTAGAAACGTCTACCTAATGTTAGGAGGCATCTAATTTGGTCATGATTAAAATTTATAGGCAAAATGCTGGATGGATAAAAACATTAAGGTACATAAAAGTTGTACGCACCTGTTTGACTGAATTACTGACTGGCAGACTGACAAACAGTCAGACAGTCAGTTTGAGATTTTCAAACTCATTTAGGTATTTTTAAAGAATACCATAATTTTTAAGTCAACCTAACTCAGAAAATCTAGAAATCCTAAAATTTTAGTTAGGAATCCTAAAACAACAGAATCGACACCACTCTAATGTCGGAATAAAAATACGCCGCGCCGGTAGCCCCATGTCGTTTCCACCACCATTGTTGACGATGCGAAGTTTTTCCCTAGGTAAATCAAATTTTATTTCAAAGTATTTTTCGTTTATTGCATCATTATGAAAATTATGACGCTCTCACTGGGACACTCTGGGAGCAAAGATTTAGATCTTTGTGTGGGAGCATTTATCTTTTACACAAGTCGTTTCTGTCATTGAAACTAACTAAACTCTTACAATACTATTAAATCTATATAAAAATTATGAAGAGTTTGTATGTTATGTATTTCTGTATGTAGGAGGATTATAAAATTTGTGGTGGGAGCTAATCTCCGGAACTACAAGTTCAATTTTGAAAATTCTTTGATTAATATATTAGTTATTTATTATTGAATGAATTGGGTTACGTTTCATACGGGAATAACGCCCACGTGAATAAAGCCGCGGGCAGACAGAGGTTAGTAAAAAATATAGCCGTCACAGCGGCGCCAAGAGTGGATTTCCTTTGCGGCAAGTTAAGGAACTTAAGTTTCCGTAAAATATAACTAGATGTCGGGCTTAATTTTGTACGAGGGCTAGATCGCGCTAACGAAGCGTTCGAGCTCAATGGTGGCTCGAGAACCATATCATTCATTAGACACAGACAGACAGCAGACAATAATGTTTAAGAATTAGCTGTACCCGCGATTCGTTCGCGATGTTTTTGAAGGTGCTTCTACAGCACTTATTAAATCAAGGCAATTATGAACACATGAGATAAACCTGTATGGTGAAATGTAATGTAATGATGTGGATGTGATGGAGCAGAGCACGCTTTCTGAAGGAACTTATTCACCCTAGATTTTTAGACTACAACATTGTAGGTACTCCAACAAGGGCATGCACCCATTCTTTAAAAAATTAAAGTTGTTTAATTTCACGAATTAATACGCTTAAATAAAATGAGGTGAATATGTCCGGAAAGAAAATAACTTGATTGTTATATTACTACACTACCTAAAACAATATAATTTTACTTTGTTAAGAAAGGGGTCTAAATCTTGTGGCCCTAACGTCGGCCACCACTTAATTTTTTATTTCCTAAATTGCGGCTGTTCGAATCCGAGAAGGGGTGATCGACCCCAAGGGAATCCACTTTTTTTTATGATTTTTTGAATTTCGATATTTTTTTGAAGATATTATGGGGTCTTTTTCTTCATATTCGTGTTCTTTTACGTGTATTCTTACATTATTATTGATTTGAATATTCAAACGATTTACAACATTTATTGTAATAATTTTATGACAAAACACCAGGGTCGAGATGATTTAAATCATGATATTAATCAAACGATTAAGAAAATAAACATTTGTTAAAAAAAATTATTTGTTTGTTTTTATACAAAGAAAATTACAATCAAATAATAAAAACAAATTAAAACTAGTATTTACAATTGAAACTATTAAGCTAACTGCAGACTGTTGCAAACAATTTACAGGTAAACGCAGTTTTCAATGATCTAAAAATCATCATAGATGAATTTCTACAAATAGGTTTGGAATTAAATTTTTGAAAGTGCTAGCTTGTTATTTAAATTCGGACTCTTGTGTAGACCAAAACAATATCATAGGAAAATTCAATAGTTTGACTCCCAACTTTACAGTTGTAGATAAATTTTCACCTTGTCTCCTTGATTCACCAATTCTTGATGAGTCTTTTCAGTCACTTGTAGATGAGAAAATTCAAAATTTCAACAAACTTAAAGGCTGCTCAAAATTAATAGCCAAGGCTTTTACAATTATTCGGTTCTGTCTTTTTGTACTTAAATTTACGTATTCTTTGAAATGTAGTCAACTGTGGAAACACAGCGAGCTCTTGGAAAGCTTATACAATATAATAAAGAATACTCTATCATCGGTTTTGAATATCGATTTAGATGACAAAGCATGGTCGCAGGCCTCCCTGCATGTCAAATTGGGAGGCTTAGGTAAATGCAAAATTTCAACGACAAAGCCTACACATTTGCTCCCTTTGGGGTCGAGACCCTAGGTCAGTGGGGTAGCGAGGCTCTCCGGGTTTTCAATAAGTTATCTGAACGTCTGGTCGAAGCGACGCGTGCCCCGAGAGCTGGTGAGTATCTTGCGCATCGCATCAGCATTGCCATACAGCGCGGCAATGCAACCAGCGTCTTAGGGACGCTTCCGACTGGTATTGATATGGATCAGTTGAGTTACATGTAGATTGTTTGCAACAGTCTGCAGTTAGCTTAATTGTTTCAATTGTAAATACTAGTTGTAATTTGTTTTTATTATTTGACTGTAATTTTCTTTGTTAATAAAGATTTTATACCAAAACATTTACTTTGTTTCAGGAACTTAAAGTGATATCTGATCTCCTAACAGCAAAATATGGAAAAATCTATGCAGACATGTGCAGAAATGAAAGCGTAGAAACAATAAGTGAGAAGTTGAAGCATAAACTATCAGTACAGAGCCCTCCTAAAATACTTGTGGAGAGGTACCTGATAGAGATTGCTAAGAACTACAATGTTGAGTATACTCCAGATGAGCAAGTTATGAGGGAAGAGCAAGGTAAGGAACTAACTTTAGTACAAAATAAGTAGATGCAAGCATCGTCAATGATTCATTAATTTGACTGTGGCACAACACCCTAAGGGTCAACAAGGCACATTAAACCCATTCAAAAAACCCCTGTGGTTATCTCTAGTTCGATAAGCTAATTAAATAATAAAAAAGTAAGCTTAACCCTGGTGGCATAAAAGAGTAACGACATTCATGTGCGTAAAACTTATCTGTTTTGTTAGAATTTCCGGTTATAAAAATCTCAAATTTTTATTCATAGGTACCACGTTTACCAGTGGTGGGCCAGGTGACTTTAAAGAGGATCCTGGCTCTGGCCCAAAACCAATACAAAATACATGCTACCGGCGAGCGGAGCGAGCCTCGAAAAATATGTGTTTTGTTAGATTTATGTATATTTTTGTGCGGTTGCGTGTACCGTGGCGGGGCCAGACTGGTCTACATTGGGCACAAAATAAATGTTAACGGCAAGCGGAGCGAGCCTCCAAAAACGTATGTGTTTAGAATTTCGTGTAAAGAATTAGTGGTAACCTTAAAGAGGAGCTTAGCCCTGTCCAAAAATAAATGCTACCGGTGAGCGGATCGAGCCGCAAAATTATGTTATTTGTTAGATTCTGTGTTGTGGTAGTCGGCAATGCAACCTAAAACTAGGGCCGGTAACTCTGGCTGGACCATAACTTGAAACAATACACATTTTTGTGGAACATAAATACCTAGCTCCATAGCACCGCTAGCTATAATAGGTAATACACAAGGTACATAAATTCGGGATTTAGATCCAGAATTTCCCTTTATTCTCCTTTATTAACGCCAATATTGTATTTATTAAAACATTAAGAATAACTTACTCCGTGTAACTTGTCTTCCAACACATGATTTGCAAAAATAAATAGGATGAGACTACTTTACCGTAATTTAAACACTGCCTCCCTATTAATACAGTTATTTTTGTTGTTAGGTCGTGAAGCGATGTTGATCGACATAGGCGGTGCTCCGGCCCCTCCCGGCTTCATCGGCTACCCCCCTCAGATGCCGAATCTACCTCCGCCACCGAATGTTACGCCATTTGATTATCCTACCGTAAGTTAACTAGATTTTTTGTGTTCTTTTGTTGTCTGTTATAAAAGTATTAGTTACTAGCTTATGCCGCGGCTTCGCACGCGGTTATTTGAAATAAAAGGTAGTCTACATGTTATTCTAGGTCCAGATATTTACCTATGTGTGCAAAATTTCAGCCTGATCCATTCAGTAGCTTTGTCGTCGTCTGTGTGGCGGCGCGGCGGCTAAACATCTTACAACGGCACAAACTTTCGCCTTTATAATATTCGTAGGATTTAAAATAGGTGAAGGCTGGCCGCACATTGGCTAACTAGCCCTTGCGCATCTGGTACCGCTCAGTGGCTCAATTAATGACATGAATGCATAAGTACTTCAAAATCACAAGGTATTGGTAGCTTTCGCGACAGAACGCTAGCTTTCATTATTAATTTTCATTATTCAGGACAAAAAACAATTTTAAAAAGCAGATTTATTATAATAATAATAATACATTTATTTCAGACAACATTAGAACAAGTATAGATCTTATTAAATAATTCTACGGCCCATATCAATACATATATACCTTAAATCTAACATACATAGATATATAAAAACATATATTGCTAAATTAAATTGTTCATGATAAAAATTAAATTGCGGCGGCGACGTGTATGACGCAATCATAGTGTCAGCTGACAACGGCGCACGGCGGTGTCCCCTTGCAGGCGGCCAGTGAACCGTCGGAACTTGACACCCTTCGGCCAAAACTCTTCACTCAAGTAGGTCGAGAGATGTTGAGTCGGAACTCTCACCATAAATGAACTAGCTTAGGTACATTATGGCTAAAATGCTTATGGTTTTTCTATTATTTTGTCGATAATTTTTGATCTGGTTTCACCCCCTTTCGGGGTTGCACTTTATCCAGGGACACACTGTGCTTATTCTATTGTATTTTTAAATGTACAACCAATCACATAATCCACTATTTTCTACAGAAGTTTTACTTACTACATAGTTGGCTGTTGTTTATAGGTAGCTTAATGGTTATAATATTGTAGGTTGTTATATATGTATACATACATATATTAGAGCGGTAATTTTAAGAGTAGTTAATTTTTTACATATTCTTATGAAAAAGGAAGGGTTGAAATATAACTAATTATAAATTTGTAATAGTTGTAGAATATTTTTCTTATAACTAAGTTCAGATAGTAGAAACAGGTCAATGAATTTCTTGTTGTAAATCAACGAACTATATAACTCAAATTATTAACGAGTTGCGGGCAGTCTAGTTTACCACCACAGACCATGCAAGAACATGGCCTGAAGTAGAATAGGTCTAAATTGAAGAGTTAACATTTTATATAATTTTTTTTTAATCTAATTTATTGTTAAGGACTTTTACTATGTAAAGTATGTCAGTCCTATCATAACCTAAACTTAACAATAACAAACAAAAGAAAAACAAACAACAAAATCAAACCTAATAGTCAATTTGTAGGTGCTATATACAAAGGAAGTCACTGAAGCATAAAGATTTTAAACAATGAAATGGCCGCTATTGAATTTGGTTCTGCTAAAATGTTAATAAATGTTCCTAAATCTAATCTATTTAAATTAAGTTCAGTCATCAGTGCCTCCCTTTGATCTTTGAACTTGGTGCAGTCCATCAAGATGTGGTGCACATCATCTAGGACTTCACAAACTTCACAGTTTGGAGAGTCTGTTTTTTTTCATAAGGAACCCGAATTTCCTTGATGGATAATGACCAGATCGTAGCCTATGAGCGATAACAATAACAGATCTACTTATCTTACCTCTAACAAACCACGGTATACAAGGTGGCTGACACTGTATTGTTTTATACCATATACCTTTTTCTTTACTTCGCTCATCAAAATATTCCTTGTACGCATCAAAACATATTTTTTTACATGAAAAAACTTTATCAGTAAAGTTTGGTTTTAAATTAATACTTAATATGTTTTCATATGATAGACGCATTCCTTTGCACCTATAGCTAGAGTTAGCGGATGCGCGTTCAGTCTAAACTTGCAAGCCTTCTTATGTCAAATGTTATATCTGATTTCAGTCACCATCAGGAGGTAAAGCTGGAGGGTTCATAGCAACCCCACCAAGCCACTACGGGGCACCCATTCACCCAGTAGGGTACGGAGGCACTCCACAGGGCTATGGAGGTCCCAGTCAGGGGTACAACTTGCCGCCCGGTGTAGACTCTAAGAATTTGTCTAACAGTTTTTTGCAGGTAACTAAAAGTACAATGACGTATAATGTCTGAAAATGTGGGGAAATAGGTTGTTAGCTTGTGATTTAGTTCAGTTTAGATTACAATGTTTGCACCCTACAGTTCAAGATTTTGCTAGCATTTTTGTTTCATTTTATTTGAGGCATGATTTTGTAAATGTTTTTTAGTCTATCAATACTTTATCTAACTATAGTAATTTAGTAGTCGTTGCTCACTTTGTTTGGAATGTAATGTATGCTTGAACCACGTATTTCGTTTTGCAGGAAGAGATGAGCAATTTACCACCTGCTTACGACAGCATCCATCATGACTTGGTAATTACACTTTTTGCATGTTAAAATTATTTTAGTGTATCTTAGAAATCAATGCAGTTTCAGTTTGTTTCACAAAATTTGTTAGACACCCTAAATCCTTCCACCCATTCGTCACTAACATGTGTGAGCTACCAATCTCTTGGAAAGCCGTTGAGGTTGTCCCGCTTTCGTAGTCAAGCCCGGCATTGGCTTAGTCAATACCTGTCAGGAGAAGCTCGATAAGAAGCGGGACGAACTCAAAGCCCGCCTTCCAGTGATCATTCACTGCCACTACGTCAGCGGCATTTTAACACGCCCTAAGTCCGCTCGTACCTTCAGCAACAGTTTTGGGTCCGCAAACCACGAAACAAGCACAAAAGGGTAGAAAACCTGCGCCCTAATGACTGAAACCCTTAACTGTCTAAGTTAAAACGCCAGAGCAGGTACACAGCATCCGTAGCCGAAATCGTCTTGGACAGCATCATCATCACCTGTCAGGGAGCGTAGAGGTGGTCGTATTCTTAATGCAAAGAATTCGCCGGAATCCTAGGGCTAGGATGCGACGCTCTATTACCTCTGGCAGATCTTGAGTTTAGTACCTCAGGCAGTAACTTGATCCTACTGATATTCCCAAGGCGTGGGTAATTTAAAGCCCTGGATGACGGCAGGCCTTATCAGATGTATTAGACAGCGTGATAAACTTCATCAGGACTGCAAGGCATCACCTAAAGATACTGTCTGCCGAAAGATCTACACTAGGTACAGAAACTTCTGTTATAACCTCCTACGGAAAATAAAAGTGGATTATAATAGACGACTTATAACCGACAGCAAAGACAATCCGAAGAAACTTTGGAAATCAATTAAGAATATCTGCCAACCATCAATTCGCACTAATGATGCTGAAGAGTTGCTAAAATCTGGTGACAACGCGAAGGCGTCACTTAACAACTCCAATAGCCACTTTGTCTCAGTGGGAAGCAAGTATGCCGAATCTATCCTGACTAGGCTACAGGAGACAGAACAATCTCTAATAGATTCTTACAGGCCATGTGTGGCTAGTGCTCACTCTTTGTTTATGTACCCAACCGATCCATCTGAAGTAACTGCAATAATACTGAAACTTAATCAAGAAAGCGCTCCTGGCTTAGACAATCTAACTGTTCCACTGTTGAGAGGGTCTCTGTCCGCAATAGCTGCTCCTCTAGCTCATATCTTTAACCTAAGTTTGGAGAGTGGCGTATTCCCAGACGTCTGGAAGACTGCAGTCATCTCGCCTATTTACAAATGCGGCTTGAAGAGTTCTCCCGACAACTATAGGCCGATAGCTCTCCTGAGTATCCTATCAAAGGTCCTGGAGAAAATTGTTAGTAGGCGCTTGGTGCCATTTTTAGAATCGCAGAACCTCATATCCGAAAGGCAATATGGTTTCAGAAGAGGTAAATCGACCGAAGATGCGGTTGCGCTGCTCACTAACTTAGTGTCTTCTCATGTTGATAGTGGTAGGTGTTGTTTAGGTGTTTTTATCGACCTGGCGAAGGCATTCGACACCGTGTCGATCGGGCTGCTTTTAAAGAAGCTGGAATCAGCCGGAATACGGGGAGTCGCACACAACTGGTTCAAGAGTTACTTGTCAAATCGTAGGCAATGTGTAAAAATATCAAATCAGCTAAGCTCAGAGCTCCCAATTAAATACGGTGTACCCCAGGGTAGCGTCTTGGGACCTACTCTTTTTAACCTTTACTTAAACGATATTCTGCAACAAAAACTAAAAAATGCCGAACTTGTTGCATACGCGGACGATACGGCGATTTTGTTTCATGGTGATAGCTGGGAGAACGCTTACTCAGACGCGGAAAAGGGGCTGTTGTCGACAGTGACGGCTCTTAATAGTAACCTACTTACAATTAATGTTAAAAAAACTAAATACTTAGCCTTTTCAAAAACTGTAGTAGCCAATCCCCCTGCCTCTCTAACTATTAGTGTCCCCGATGGATCCATGGGTATTAATGATATTTATAATAGCACTGCTATCGTCCGTGCCACTAATATAAAATATTTGGGCGTTGTACTGGATGAAAACCTTACGTACAAAGCTCACATCGCAGAAATGGCTGCCCGAGTTAGAAAACTAATATTTGTTATGAAACGACTACGCGACTGCACCCCTAGAGATGTTCTGAAAACTGTCTATGTATCACTGTGTCAGTCGATAATACAGTACTGTATCTCAGTGTGGGGCAGTGCTGGTAAAACACTCTTCATGAATTTAGAGAGAGCCCAAAGGGCACTAATCAAGGTCACTCTGAAAAAGCCCTTCCGTTTCCCAACAGACGACCTGTACAGATATTTTAAAGTACTTCGGGTACGACAGCTCTTCGTCTTAAGTGCAGTTATTAAGACGCATAGAAGCATCAAAGCCCTCCCAAACTACGACGACATTATTAAGAAACGTGTGTACAGAATTCCTACACCACAGACGCACTCACTCATAGCTACTCGTAGCCCAGCCTTTTCCCTGCCCCACACATATAATAAATTATGTAAGCTTTGCGACTTAAAAGATACATCCCTATTCTTGTGTAAATCACTTGTTAAAAACAAACTTTTAGAACTTACCTATTCCGAAACAGAAAACCTCATTTGACTTAGCATTCGCAGACCCAACACTCACACTCACACACACTACACATTCCCTCATGACTCACACACCCGCCCCCTGTCGCCCAACCTCAGTGAGGCTCTGGTGCCTCACGAGGTCCAGTACACACATGCATCACACAAACACACACAACACACAAACATACATTCTAGGTACACTATACACCTAACACAATTTTACAAACTCACTGGCTCTCATGTTCATACCAGAATGGTCAATTTAATTAATTAAATTATAAATTTTGCATGTTAATTTTAATCAATTACAATCTTATTAAAAAAAAAAAAAAATATTTATAAGTATGTACTACATTTTCCAGTGTTCTGAAATCGTATCTGTCAAACGCACTCATGGATCTCAAGATACAAGCATTCTTGCTTAGTTTGAGTTCCACTGGCACTCTACTTATTGCATGTGTTTTTGGTAAATAAACGATTTATTATTTATTATTTATTATTATTTAATTTTGAGATGTTACGCCAAAACTACTTAAACGGATCGGACTGATATTTTTGGACCCGGAATAACATATAGGCTATATTTTATTCCGGTAAACGCTTGCAAAGCCGCGGTCAAAAGCTACATAAAGG
This sequence comes from Eupithecia inturbata, assembly GCA_963662085.1. Taxonomy (NCBI): domain Eukaryota; kingdom Metazoa; phylum Arthropoda; class Insecta; order Lepidoptera; family Geometridae; genus Eupithecia; species Eupithecia inturbata. The sequence goes on from OY759182.1 coordinate 6,866,775, forward strand.
AAATATTTTCTTTGCCTAGAGTCTTCCCACACTTGCTAGTATCGTGACAAGTCCTAATCATTATTTCAGCCGAACCTCCCACCACATGTGGTACCGATGGCGCCGACCCCGCAGCCCCGCTCTCGCCCCTCACCCCCCGGTCACTTCCCAGAGCTGCCAGACCTGCCATCAGTGCCTTCCGACCTGATCCTGCCTTCCGTGCCTAACACAAACTCGAACTCTGCAGGCACGCCCGGCAGTGCAAATGCACCGGATGAGATCGACTTTGAAGATCTTAACCGTAGGTTTGAGGAGCTCAAGAAGAAGAAGTAGGGTTGCTGTGGTTTGTGACTTCAGATGTTTTGTACTCAAAGCACTATCCAACTTTTCTATTGATACAATGTAAGAAAGTGGCTTACTTAGTAGTCATAAAAAAATCTCAGCTTTTTACCAATTCATTTGTTTCTACCTTCGATCAGGAAGGCAATAACTGTCAAATTTGACAGTTCTTGCCATAATTATCGAGTGCTATATTGGCATGAATTGCCTTCCAGGTATCCGCCGCGTCCTCCGCCGGCGGATACCTTGATCAATTGATTGGACATAACAATATACACAGTTGTAATGTATAATTTTTAATTCAGATTATCTATAAAATGCTTTAAAACGAGAGTGCTTCTATATAAGTTACTTCTGTTATATTTCAAAACCCGTTTAAAAAAAAATGTAAGAGTACAAGAATTTTATTTCGCAAGAGACAAACAACTGCCTTCATGGCAGATTAACCATACACGTGATAAAGTTATCTTTTCAGTTATTACCCTTGGTAAATAAACGTTAAATAAAATATTATAGGTTATGTAAGTATGTAATGAAAGATTTATTTTAATAATTTTATACAATTTATTAAATTTAATGAATCATTTAATACCATTGCTGTTGTGTATACATGCAATATTACAAGCAATTGTATTTAACGACTGCAAAATAAATGTAAATTATAATCAACACTTGTTTCCATGCCACAAATAAAACCAGTTTCATTAGGAACTGTGAAACAGTATTATTAATGATCAACTATTTTTAGGGCAGTTAGTTGTACTAACATTTTATTGCTATAATTTTTTAGATAGACTCAAATAAATATGTAGGTAAGTAGACCATACCATTTAGGTTATATTACTAACTTTGAATATTTATTCTAAAGTGGAAGTTTTCTTTCCATTAACACACATTCAGTCAACATGGCAGTATCAGTAAATTATAAAACCAGCCTTTTGAGATAATTACATCTCCTTATAGTGGGAGATCCGGTCTAAGAAATTTACTCATCTGTTAATGGCTGACTAGGCTTATATGGTAGATAATATACGAATTATTATATCGCACATAGGTTGCCTAGCCAAATCGCGTACAGAATCTGTTAAATATTATAAATTCTAACAATTTATTTTCGATCAACTCAATTATGTGTTATTCAAAAAAATCGAGCATTAGCTGATAGAATATGACACAAGGAACCAGAAAAATGTGGGTTGCCGCCCTGCCGATTTTTTTTAATGAGTAAAGTTGGTTGAAAAAGTTACTTAGAATTTATATTATTTAACAGCTTCTGTAGGTACGCGATTTGGCTAGGCAACCTATGTGCGATGTATTAATTAGTACATTATCTAACTTATAAGCCCAGTCATTATCAAATAACAGATGGGTGAGTAAATTTCTTAGACCGGATCTTAGACCATTATACACAAGCTCGACCCAAGCTAGCATGAAGTTCTTAATAAAACAGCAAAAGCTTTAACATTTTACTTTTTATCGTTAACTGTTCATAAAAGATTCAAAATTTGTCGGGAACAAATAGTGATCTTTTTGAAGTTAGCGTCGTATGTCGAAGAGGTGCTATCTTTTTTCAGTTTATTGTGAAGTTGGCTGTTGGCGATGATTTTCGATTGAATTTCCAACTTGTTTGGTGTCTCGGCTAATACTGTGCCCAGGGCAATTAGAGCTCTGAAAAAAAAGGGACATGGTTAGTAAAGTGGCAGATACTTTTTGTAAGGGCGCTTCGCCTTTTTGTGGTGCATTTAACGAGCAAAAACTAGGTACAAATAACGAGATATTTTTTCAACAAATTTGGTTGGTCGTTTCCGCTCGCTTCCACTCAGCTCCGCGTCGTGAGTGAGAGCCCATTCTTATTCGTCTTAGTCCGGTCTGATTAGTTAGAGAAGGGATTGAATAAACCCTAGGCCCGATGTTGATTTTTAATGCCAAAAACCAACAGGTTCTTGAAGTACTTTTTTACGGTTCCCTTTGTTATACACATTAATTTATTTTATTTTCTTAATTCGGATTGCCATCAGCTTAACTAATTACAATAAAAAAATATTATAGACACACAGAGCTAATAATGATAAGAAGCTAGTGAGGAATATTCTTTACCTAAAATACGCCTCGTTATCAGTCATCCTGCCGATCAGCCGGATGATACATTCGGCTAACTCCGCGGCCTCTTCTTGCTGGGCCAGCGCAACTGACAGATTCAGTAGTAACGATGCTGCTGCGATCTGGAAAAAAAAAAGATTTTTTGGTTGCTTGATACACATTATAATTAAAACATGAACACAATCTATAAATTATACTAATTAACATCATAACGACAACGTCTCATGTCTTTTGGTTGGATTATTGTTAGCCTTGACGGTTAGGCGATGTGGCTAGGCGATACCGATCCATTTTTAGAGAGGACGATGCTGTTCCAGCCGTTCATCCAGCAGTTCACCAGGAAGGTCGCTGAATGCGATCACTAGGACACGCATCGCTAGCATTTGTTTAGAACCCACCTGTGCGTTGTTATTGAGCTGCGTGAGCGGATGATGGAGAGGACGATGCTATCACCAGCAGTTCTCCAGGAAGGTCGCTGAATGCGATCACTAGGACACGCATCGCTAGCATTTGTTTAGAACCCACCTGTGCGTTGTTATTGAGCTGCGTGAGCGGATGATGGAGAGGACGATGCTATCACCAGCAGTTCTCCAGGAAGGTCGCTGAATGCGATCACTAGGACACGCATCGCTAGCATTTGTTTAGAACCCACCTGTGCGTTGTTATTGAGCTGCGTGAGCGGATGATGGAGAGGACGATGCTATCACCAGCAGTTCACCAGGAAGGTCGCTGAATGCGATCACTAGGACACGCATCGCTAGCATTTGTTTAGAACCCACCTGTGCGTTGTTATTGAGCTGCGTGAGACATATGATGGAGTGGACGATGCTCTCGCGCGCCGCTATCACCAGCATCTCTCCAGGAAGGTCGCTGAATGCGTTCACTAGCACACGCATCGCCAGCATTTGGTTAGCAGGGAGATTATCTAAAACAATGTGCATAGTAGCTGATAGGTTGCTGGTTTTAGGGTTTAGCTATCTGGATCTTTGGCGTAATAGAGATCACAAGAAAGTAAACTCATTTCAGTCAATTAATTGAACATCATTAGAGCAGATTGCCATAGAAACTCATTATCCATACTAATATTATAAATTCGAAAGTAACTCTGTCTGTCTGTCTTTTACCTGTTCACGCCTCAACGGCTGAACTAATCTCAATGAAGTTTGGCAAGTAGAAGTATGGTATCCCGGGGACGGACATAGGCTACTTAAAAAGAGCGTGCGAAGCCGCGGGCAGTAGCTAGTATTAAATATTCGTGTCAGCTAGGAGACCAAAGGTCCAATTCGATTTGACGTAGCTATTATACTAACTGCCAAGTAAGGTGGCAATACAGGTCGTTCACCTCCTCCTACACAGGGGAAGTAAAATTATCGCTATTCTGTCGCATTCCACGCAAACCCAAAGTGATACCGGTGTCGCTAGAGTATCGTAGTACAAGCGTACTAGGAATCAATAAGCAAACAACACAACCGAAAAAAGTTCGAAATCAGGAATTAACTACTGACTTTTTTCTTTTTCAACGAATTCACGTATTTTACTGTTAGAACAATAAAAATATCACCTGTTTAAATTTACTCTGGTAGTTTAGAAACTACCAGAGTAAATTTAAACAGGTGATATTTTAATTAACTAATGAAAAATACTATGGTTAAGAGTACCAAATTACATTAACATGACTAAAAAAATATATGAATTGTGTGTAACATAAGAATTTATGTATCGAAAACTTTTATAAATTCAAAATAACATAGGTCTATAATTTTATGCGTATTAATAATGAGATTCCAAAGACTTGTTTAACCCTAAAAATCTCAAAATTTTAAGTTGTGCCCTTTTATGATTTGGGAAGGAGGTAGATGAATGTCCTCTATTGTCACGTTATTTGGCACCGAGTATAGTAGATACCTACGCTATACGTTTTGTAAACTTAGTATGATAAATGCTAGATCGTTGGAGAGAAGCGGGAAATGTTCAGCAGTTCGTAACTTACTATTTAGGGCTTTAACTAATTGAATCACTTACCTGGAGTCAGTAAAGACAGCAGGAATTGCACAAACGTCGGACCGTTGCTAGTGTCGAATATTTGACTGTTTATATCCTTGTTTCTAACAGCTAGCCTTGTTATATCTAACACTGGGAAGATTATTTCTGAAAACAAAGGAAAAATAACAAGTTATTATTCTATTTACTGAATGTAGTAAAAGCGAAAGTTTGTGAAGATGTCAAATCAAATTGTGGGATGTTTGGGCGAAATCAAACCTGATGAAGGAATCAAGCTGAAATTTTGGATATAAATAGTTCTAGGTCTGGATTATCATAAAGGCAAATTTTTTCTTGGTAAACCGCACAATAATGTTAGTGTTTGAGAGTCCCTTTTATGTAGAAGAAATACATTACTCTTCCAAAACAAATAAAATATGAATAGTAGATTAAGTTAAGTAATTTAGTTTTAAGGGGAGCTAAAAGTTTAGAGTTGCAATAAAATTTAAATGTACAAACGATTCAGAACGTGCGTGCGCGCATGCGCGCGTGTTTTGGTGTGTGCAGTGTTGTAAGTGTGCTTGGGTCTCCCGAGGCTTAAAGGACTTGTGACCCAAATGTGTACAGTAAGTGTAACAGAAGAGTCTCGGTGATACTACGTATTTGCTCCATAGGAATAATGGATAGGGAAAAATGTACATTACCACTGGGCCATTCCAACATTTTCTTTAATGAATGTATGGTTTCTGCGTCATTAGCATTATTCTGAAACAAGAATGATGATGTATGTGTGCGTCTACCGGAAATATTTATAACTAACAATCAAGATATCCTGAGATAAATCATTATAATTAATTTTATGACCAGACCACTGAGTTTGGTTTTTATATATTTATTTATTAAGGATAGTTCCATAATAAGTACAAACATTATGATTTAAATTAGGATATATAAATAGACTACAAAAATTTTAAACCCACAGTCCACGGGTTAAACATTAGCGGTTATGTGTGCCACTACGAGATTGCACTGTTGAGTTTAGTTTACATTAAACTTAGAAAGTATGTTATAATGGAAGGCTTAATATTAAACTGTATATATCTAAATACCATGTTATGTTATACATGCAAGCATAAGAATTAAGTTAGAGCAGATTAACTGCTCCAGAAAATATTCTTTATGACGATGGTTTGGTGCAGCGCCTTCATCGTGCGGACATGGAACTGTGCAAATCTGAGACAAAATAAAACGTCACGATGACGTCTCTATACTATCTGAAACCGAGCTCAGGGTTAAGATTATGCACCTCTCTTATTCAGAATTTATTAACTGACTTATAATAGATAGATAGAAAATACTTCATTGCACACATAAATCTAATTAAAACTATTAATAACAAGACAACTTAAAAACAAAGCGACGATTGACGGTTTTATCGCTCAAGAGCGATCTCTACCATTTAATATCATTTAATATGACTCACATAACGATTGCATCCAAATCTTTGAGTACAAATATGAGAGGGACAAAACAAGTGTATGAGTGTCTGAAATGAATATTTAGCAGCTTACCATTTCTCCTAGTTTGACTACATTCTGCAATTCCTGCTCCGTCATGGCGCTAAATCCGTCGCCTACTTTGCTGTTGAACTCTTTTAGTTTGTCGTATATCGCCTTTAGGTTAGCTTGGTCGAATCTACAAAATAAAAAAATCATAACATATATCTACTTAAATATAAAAATTAATACATTGCCCTTGGTCACGGCATCACGCGTGAACGGCTGGACCGATTTCGCTAATTATTTTTTTGTTGTGTTTGTTATATTATTGTTGGAGAAGGCTCTTATGAAAAAAAAACATTAAGAAAGTTGCGCGGAAAATCAGAAAATTTTCTGATTTTCCGCGCAACTTTCTTAACGACTATAATACTAATACTAATTCGAATTCAATATTCATAGTTAATGTAATAATAATAACAATAATTTTCAACACCCGGCTAAAACTAGGGGTGTTTAGTTTCACGTGTATCAGTGTGTGGCACAATACCTCCCAGATGAGCTTGAACCTGATATCCCTACCCCCGTGTCTGGGAAAGCACAAGCCGTTGGTCCTGCGCCTGATCTCTGCCCGGTCGTATCGGTCAGCCATCCCATAGGATTTTGAGAGTGAGGGAATACTGCGTGCACATGTGTGCGCAGACACTTGCGCACTATACGTCCTGAACAGATGGCTCGTCTCCATGGAGACTGGTCGCCGTGGCCGAATAACTAATTATAGGCAAGACATAAATTACAATCATAATTTTAATAACTTTACCTAAGATAAGCATCATGTGGCAGCAGAGGTTTTTCAAGCGTGCTGGTGTCAGTAGAAGCTGCTTTCGCGGCCGCGGTTGTGTAAGCACCTTCGCCGGTGAAGGGGTCTGCAGCGGAGGGAGGGGGGAGGCCCGTGACGGATCCGGAGCCGGGCACGTAGCGGGACTCGCCTGTGAGCGGGTCTGCGAACCTGGAACAATTTTTTTTTTTATATTTTTGATCTATACGCAAATAAGATGACTATTTCATTATGCTTAACGCGGTTAAAATAAATGATTGACTTTAGTTTAACACCTTGTTGGCACTTAATGTGTTTAAAGCGTTGTTGGTGCTAAACAACGCGCTAAATATCGTTATTGTTGGAAAAATGCGCAAAACGATGTTCAAAGTTGTATTTTTCATCATGTGAAGCCTATAGGCCCCTGGAAGAAGGAAATCTAATGTACATTGAAAAGCACCTTACCCATTACTGCTGGGCGCCGGCAACGTTTCCAGCTTAGCATTGGTTATGATAAAATTGGCGACTTGCTCCAAGTACACCTGCGGCAGATTATTCTTGTGTATAAACGCTTGCGCCGCTACCCAGGGATCTTCGGTCCTGTTGAACGGGAGTTTGAGCGGCGGCGCGTTCTCCTGGATATCCACGCTGAACACGAAGTCGTATTCCTGGAATATTACCAAAGTTAATGCAACAATTTTAACACTTTAAACGCGAAATAAGCGTTATTCTGTGCTAAAATTTGCAGTTCTACTGCGTGAACTCTATTAAAATAGGCAAGAACGAGTCGTTTCTAGTTTCGTGATATTGGATGTTGATTGACTTATACATTTCGAGACGCGAATAAAGGGCGATGTCGTAACATTAACACGTATCCTTTTATAATAAACTGAAATGAGAAGGCCAGATATAGTTAGCGATATTTTCATCTGGCCTTTACCCAAAAAGGGGTTCCTGAAGACCATTAGCATACATAAAACAAAAAAAAAGGAAAAGTAGGGAAATAAAAACGGTCTCAATGTTATTTTCAGCTAATTTAACTTTTTATCAGTTTCCATTTGCTTATTGCGCTAACCCCGGATAAGAGGAAACTGAAACCGTCTCGTTTTGGAAGACGCTTTGATAGGCCGATTCATCATCAGCCTATATTAGTCCACTGCTGGACATACATGCATGGCGCCCTGTCTTCAGCTTGCCGCATCCAGCATCTGCCTGCAGCCTTTCGCAGGTCGTCATCCCACCTGGTCGGACGTCATACACTAAGTTTGTCGAGTCGCGGTCTCCAACTCAGCAACTCGTCTACCCCATCAGTTGTCGGTTTACGCGAGATATGGCCGGCCCACTGCCACTTCGGCTTGGTAATTCTTTGAGGCCGATTGATAACTGCTAAAGGTCACTTACCTCTCCCTGATACATAGTCTTCCCTTCACTCGCCCCTTTAGCGCCCATGACGTCGCCGACTTCATTCCAAGTGTTTCCCGCGATGCTCCAAGAGTAACATTTGACGGTAGTGCCGCGTCGCACCATTCGAATTTGGCCGTCGGTTTTGCCGGGCTCCAAAAGCACTTCAGGGCCGGGCAATCTGTGAATAAGTAGTTTTATTTAAAACAGATGTTATATATGTGATAAACAGGGTTGATTGAATATGAAGGATATTAAAGAAATTCTAAAGTCCGAAGTAATCTATTACGAAACAAGTCGCAGTTATTTCTTCCAAAACTAAAAACCCTCAAAAGATCTGTTTATATTGTACGACCAAGGGTAAATAAATAAAATGTGGTCTTTTAGTAAGGAATACGCGAATGCTTAGCGCAAAATTCAAATCATTTACATGACACTGTTCATCATATCTCGAGCAAGTGGCATGTCCTCCTTTACAAACCTATGCAGTTTACTTAGTGTTAATATGATTTTAAACCAATAAAATAAAAAATAGTTGCCACCCGCGGCTTCGCACGCGCTTTTTAAGTAGCATTTGTCCGTCCCTGGAATACCATTTAGCAGGTCTAGTCATGGTACTTAATAAATAAAAAAAATGTATTATATAACAGTATAAATTCACAATTGCATTAAAATATAATAATAACCATTATAATAATCATAAATATTAAAACAATACAATTTTATTTATATAAAATCGGAATGTCAAAAAATCAGTTCATTTTCATGAAAGTTCAGCCGTTGAGCCGTGAAAAGGTAACAGACAGACAGACAGAGTTACTTTCGAATTTATAATATTGATTAAACATTTTACCGGCATGCATTTTGGTGTGTACCCTAAATGAAGAATGTAAATTTCAAAGGAGTTCTTACTCAGATAATTTGAACCCGCCAATTTCCTGCTGATTGGCAGACACCATCTTTTCCACCTCCTCTTCGAACACCTTTAGCGTGCTTTCATCGGCGTAGCGCGCCGGGTCCTTCGTGAACACTCTCACGAGGCCGTCACTAGAGCCTGGACAAGATAAATATGTACATATACATATGCTAACATGGTATACCACATTAACGTCTACTGTTGGATATGCCTACCCTAACGGTATCACCGCGGTTGGTAGGCGAATTGGAGATTGCAGAGAGGTGTTAAAATACACAGAAGAATCTTCAGCCTATCCTCTGATAGGTTCTGTCGGTTCTTACGCCGCAACTTGATAATTTTTTTTTTTGCTTACATTTTCATGTATACAGCTTAGGTCAATAGTACACTACAGGGCATTGCAAAATAATAGATAGATAGATAATTCTTTATTGTAGCACACAAAGAAAGAAAACAATACAGAGATAGATGCTAAGAGTAGACGAAGTACAAAGGCGGCCTTATCGCTATGAGCGATCTCTTCCAGGCAACCTTGAGATGGACTGGACATGTAAGAACAAAATAGACGATGGCACTCAAAGAATAAAAAAAAAACAATAGTAGTTAAACTACATACTATAATAGGTACCTACAAACATTAAGAATTTATATAAAATTACAAAAAAATTGTTTCTTTTAAAATAAATAGATATCAATTACTTATTTCAAGGTCATGTAAATCATGCATGTCAATCTAAATTAAAATTAAACAATCCTAGTTATAATTTAAAACAGAATGTCAAAAGCGAAGATTTAATTTCCGATGGTGTCTAGAGTAAGCAAAATCGCAATGGTAAGGTATCGAGGTCATTGATCTAAGTTTATGTCATGCAGAAATTTATCGGATATATTATAAATGTGCTCGAGTGACGGATCACTACTACTAATCCGATTCCGAGAAAATATTCCCTGAGCTACATTATGCCCGAGTGCTAGCTACATTTTTTAAATCTAAGCAATAAATATTCTATTGCATTTTTGGCCAAGAAAAATGCGCAAGATGTGTCTTTGAAGGAAAGTTGCGGCCCAGTGCCAAGAACATGCCAGAACGAAACAGGACGGAACACGCCCCCTATTTCTTCTTTGTATGTTGCTTTCCATACAATGAAATCAGTTTTATGCCATTACTCCTGAACTATAACTCTAGGCCAAAAATGCAATAGATTATTTATCGCTTAGATTTAAAAAAGCTATCGAATGCATCTTCAAATTTATGAAACTACGATTTCGAAATTTAGGCATGCTATGTCCGACCCGTTGTATGGGCTCGATCAACCGTGCGCTGCCGTCGTCACCGCACGTCGCTAAGCTACGTTTTATTAACTACGAATAGTTACCAGTAACAATATCTCCGTTATCCAGACAGACGACGCTCCACACAGAATGCACCGGCAGCCGGATATCCCGTACGCAGTCTCCGCTCGCCCATATCCTGACGCTGCCGTCTTCCCCGCACGTCGCGAAGCTGTCTGCTACTCCTGGATTCATGCTGATGCTGAAAGATGAATGACTCCATGGATCAGTGTTTATCTGTATTTTTTTTTGTTCTATTTCATTTAAAACAGACGGAAAACATTCACCAGAGAAACAGAAGAATTCGTTATTTTACTAACTGAAAGTTTGTAATTTTATTAACTTGGTCCCTCAAATCTTCAGCCATCCCTATCCTTTGCGTGTTCACCATAACTTTAGCGAGACTATCCATCCAGCACTTCCTGGGCCTAGTGATGCATGATTTAAGTTAAAACTTTCACATTTATGGGACTGTTTCTATGGAAACGTTCAAAGGTTATTTATATATATCCCATGGGAACTGATTTATGAGCTAAGAAGTAGCCTATGCTTTATTCGAGGTCTAGACCTATATAAATCTATGCAAAGGGGTTTGAAGATTTTAGTATGGAGGTTGGCCCTAACATTACTTTTTTTTACAAAAACGCGCACAATAACAGTTATACAGGGTGAATTTGAATTTCCGAGCAACCTTTGAAATTGGACACTATTAATGATGCTCAATGCATTAGAGTTAATATTATGCAATATTTTTTTTTATTAATATTAGTATGGAAAAATAAAACGCAGTATTAACTCCTTGTGATCGCTACACACCCAGCACGTACCGGCCGCCCCGTAGATAGTCACGTGTATGAGCACGTGACCTTCATGAACCCGTCCGAGTTTAAAATGAAACGTTTAGATGATACCTACAGTGCTAATGCGCTACTTACTGCGTGGTTCGTATTATGAGGTCTCGCGAAGGTATAGGGTCAGTTGGGTAGCGGCGATGATGGAACGATTCCCGAGTTTACACTAAATTGGCGGTGCGACCGTACAGTACAACCATCTGTAGATATTGGGCATTTGTGTACCTAGCTTGCACTCTTCGCGGTCGAGGCATTGTGTCACCAAAATTTTCACACACAAATTTCCAGAGCCACTGAAATCCAAAGGATAGCGCGAAAGGGGTCGCGCGTGACAATTACGGAGTAATTAGCATGTGTCATTACTATCACGCAATTGTTACGATACTGACGAGAAGGTCAACGAGAGAGAGATATTAGTTTCAGGGGGGGCGCCCATTGGCGGGGATAGAGGAGGCGGTACATTTGTTTGTACTTACGCACCGCGAAGGTCATATGCGGTCGGCGACCTACAAATAGCGATAGATGATAGATAGATTTGTTGAGCAAAATATTAAACTTTCCCGAAGGTTAATAGCTAGTTATTGATGTAGCCGAAGCACGTATGTTGTGTTTCGCGCGGCCGCCATACAGCGCGCATCAATTTGATACTTTAAGTAGACCAAAAATATCAATGTTTTTTATTATTTATGGGTTTATTTGAAATAATAGCCTTTAGCTATAAATATGACTTCTTATTTTTTGCGTTTTCCATACTTACCTACATAATTATATTTTTTATTTGCGTAATATTAGCTCCAATTATAGATGGGTTTATGCCGGGCATTTACTGGGCGTATTGAGATTTATGTCTTTTTGCGGAGCGCTATGAAGTGAAGCTAGTACATGTACGCGCTCATTCCATTGCTCTCGCTTTACACTACAATGTACGAAGTTCACTTCACCGCGCTCCGCGCAACGCGCGCGGTACTTCTCTGAGTTTAAGTCAAACTAAACTTGTTTCCGAGTGGCTTGTGTGCGAGTGCTAACTTGCGTGATCATGTACGTACCTAGCACATACTATCACTAAGTACGCTTCATTGCGCTTCGCGCATCGCGGTACTTCCCCGAGTGAAGACCAGTGCGAACATACCGGGCTAGCACAAACAAATACAGACACACGAAGATAGAACGAGATGCAAGATGACAGCCCAAAAGTTGTTTTTTTGTATCTTAAGCGAACTTTTTGTTAGCACATACACGTACATACCCTACATTATAGTTAGTAATTTATGTTTCAAGTTAAAGATATTGTGGATGAACGATCGTTTACGAAAACTCACTTTTTTACTTTATCTAGTTATAAAAATAGGTACGTCCTACTTACTTTTTCAGACTACACATTATGTTTAGATATGTTAAAAAAAAACATTTTTATGTAAGCAACAAAAGTAATAACTTATGTTAACACAATAATAATATCTGCCCTGTGATTGAGCATTTATCGGGCATAAAAAGACATACATCTCAATACGCCCAGTAAATGCCCGGCATAAACCCATCTCTAGCTCCAATGCGTTAGGTGTCATTAGTGGTGTCTTGGTTTAGAAGAATGCCTATGTATTCAATTTCACGCTGTATATTCGGATATAAGACACCAAAACAAATAAAAAAAGTTCTATTACATCATTTTCTAAACCGTCAGGTTTCCAAGATATTAAAATATAAAGAAAATATATAAGTTTTTTTTTCTGTGAATATCTTAGACATTTTTGAATATCTCAGACATTTTTGATTTCTTTTAGTGTCTTCTATCCAAATATAAAACAAATATTGTGCGCATGCGCAACGATTTAAAAAAAAATTAATTGTGTCTGATGTTAGGGCCAAAATTTTCAAACCCTTTTCAGCACTATCTGTTTAGAAGTTATGGCGCGAAGAAGTAATAAACATCCATCCATCCAAACTTTCGCTTTTGTAATAATTTAGTCTGATGTGATTATGAGGATATAACGATAATATAAAAAGCATGTGTCCAAACAGCTCTTACCTATTTTGAAAATCTTTAACACCTTATCATGTGATGAATCTAGAAATCTTTAGGCTTTATCTAAAAATAACTCACCTATAAATATAATTGGAATGTCCGTAGTAAGTGTTGAGGCATTGTCCGTTATTGCCCCACAGTCTGATGGAGGCATCATTGGAACAGCTCAGGAACGAATCCTTGTTCGCCACAGCCAGGTCTCTAACACAGTCAGTGTGCCCTGAAATGAAACATTTAATTATTTATTCGATGCGACTAACCTTCGGGAAAATTTAATATTTTGCTCAACAAATCTATCTATCATCTGCCTTTTACTAATGATGTGCAATAAAGAGTATTGGTATTGTTGCGGCGAGTGCAATCGATTCAAGATACCAGCTTCTGCACTCAATCACCAGGTCAAGGGTCAGTGCAGGCAATACCAAGCTTCACGGGTTGCGAGCTCAAAGCTTTAACTCGGTGCTCTACACGTGGCACTCGGCAAACCCGGTCTGCGTCTGCTGTCCGGTGACGTGGTCGAGGGGCGTGAAGTGGATGACTTACTAGCAGCTGTTTAACCAGCCACCCAGCGCTGTAGTGGAATTGATCCTAGCTACCGGCGTCTACTGGGAATCCCTGATGATGCAGTGGAAGTCCGACCATCCAATGATATGCGTTTATTTCCGCACACACAAACACTTAGCACTAAACCACTACTGAAACTTTCAGGAATTCACACAAATCTAAGAACACTTTTCCTCAGGCTCTGGCCTTGAGAGCAGATCAGAACTTGTTCACTTTTCCGTATTAGATCACTTCACATTGACTGCTCAAATAGAACTCACTGACCGACGGACAAGGTCAGGTTTTATACCTCCATCGTCGGCAGATTTTTAGTGAACTAGCTCTACCTTACTCACGCATCCTACGTATTGTTAGCCATCCTTGTCTATTTTTTTTTGCTTAAATTGGCTTTTGTGTCACTACGGCCATGATAGTCCTATTGTGATCGCCACTCGAATGTTCAGCCCTGAAGCTGCGGCGTTCATAGTTCGCCACTAACCCTTGCAGCTGCTAGAAACTGTAGGATTTTCTTCGGGGTGATGGCTCGTAGCTCGTCTGGGCTGCGCAGGTGCTTGCCCAGATGGATGCTACGTTTTTTCATCAGTGCTCCACTCTCTCCTAGGAGGTGGAGAGGCGTCTCCTCCGCCTCTTCGCAGAATCTGCAGGATTGTGTGTCGCTTAGACCCAGTTTGAACATGTGCTTGTTAAGGCGACAGTGTCCAGTTAGGGCTCTTGTCATGATGCGAAGGTTGCTTCTGCTTAGCGCTAGGATTCGGTTGGTGTACCGTTTATCGAAGGCTTTTATTAATAATTTTGAGTGACTCATGCCCAAGGAATTCTTCGAGAGCTTGGAAGCTTCCTCGAAGCACGAGTCCAAAGAGGATTCTGTTAGCCAGGGTTTTAGGTATGCTACAGAACGGCTCGGAGCCCAGGTGAGTCCCCTTGGCCCGGAACGCGCAAGTTCGTCGGCACACTCATTGCCGTTGATACCTGCGTGTCCCGGTACCCATCTTAGGACGACTCTGTTATTCAAGCCGAGCGCGTTTAGGCCTGACAGACATTGCTCGACTAACCTAGCTGTGATGACCTTCGAGTCCAGTACTAGGAGAGCCGCCTGGCTGTCAGAGTCTCCTTGTCTAACATTTCCATGGTTTTCTGAAAGCTGTATCTATCACTTTCTTAACTCGCGAACATTTTTGCTGTCCTTGTCTTTCTTTTCGATTTGTTCTAGAACTTTTGACATATACCCGTAAGTCTAGATTCTAGAACATTCCACAAGTTTCTAAATCTTTCCATGAATTTCTAGAATGTTCTACAGATAGATAGATAAGATAAGAATTTTTATTAAGTTTACATACTAACAGCACAGGAAAACGTAACAAATGAATACATACTTCCATAACGTTAAATAGGCTTCCATAAGTTTATAGAAAATTCTCGATTATTCTAGGACTTTTCAAAGCTTTCTACGCGTTTCTTGACGTCTCTCCGAAGCTCTAGAAAGTTTGACTGACAATGCGTGGAAATAAAATCTTAAAACTAACTTAACCGAATTAATCTACACCTAAGTATATGGGTTGCCGACAGGTATTGTTTTATTTGTTTGCTGCCTGATTTGTTCACAGCCTAATTGTATATATCTTACATATAGGCATGTCTCTTCAGTCTTTTTCATTGGCAATCATATTGGTAGCTTAGGCTCTATCATTTACTAGCTGCTTATTAAGAAATTTGGGTTGTGTGGACAAATAAGGGTAGAGGTCAGCCAGCACCCCTAAATTAAATTCAACTAACCTGTAAGAGTAGTGACCAGTTCCCCATTTTTTTTCCAAAGTTTGATGGTTTTATCAGCCGAGGCTGTGGCATAATTGCCATTGCCAAGTTCAACCACAGACCAAACGGCAGCCTTGTGTCCTCTCAGAGCCAAAGGGGCGGAGGCGGGGGAATTCAAGTTCCAAACACGAGCTGTGCTATCCCAACTTGAGCTGTGGACATTTTAAACGGTATGAATATTTATTATTGCATACTTTGACAAAATGATGCATGGTAATGATAAGGCACTTTGACAATGAGAGCTTATAACAATGTAGTAAATGAGGGAGTTAGAGATTTTATCTTTTGTACATAATAATACCCTGTTTTAATAGCACATGCAACATGTGCTTTTAATTGTGTTCAATAAAGAATTACCATAAATTATTGTAATGTAAATGAAATTTTTTGCACAACCAGGGCTGCTAGTCCGAAATACTAAATTTATTTTGCTTTACTGAACGGTCTTGGCGACTTGGCTTATGGGTGTATAGTGAGAGAAAAAAAGGTATTTTTCAATTAAGTAGCAGATTTAAGTCAATTATGTACAGTTTTTAGTTATATAATTAATAATATGTACAGCAGGGCCTTGATAGTCCAAACCCCAGCTAATCTGTACACCTCTATAATCCAAACAAGCCATGAGCACCTGCTGTTTCTCAGTCTTGCCATACTAAGTGTGTAAACATTTTAAATTGCTGCACATATTATCATCCCCCGTGCGCTGAATGGGCAAAGTTCATATTTCGATTCAACAAAAAATACTTTTGTAAAAATTGAGGGATAATCCGTTTTCTACGTCACCTAATACTACTATTGTCAACCATATCGGCATTCTATAATAAAAATATATTCTCAATCATAAAAAAAACACCATTAAAAATATCTACATACCCGAAAGCTCCGTACAACCGAACAGGGTATACATTTTGGGTGTTCGGATTATAGAACCCCTGCTGTACTTACCTCAGAAGTATCCCTGGAAAAGACCCAGAGGCCACACTACAAACTGCGTTTTCGTGGCCTTCCAGAGTAGTTTGTACAGCGCCGTCCTGCAGATTGTAACCTAATATGGTGTTATCGTTACTCCCAGTCACAACCAATCCATCAGGATACCGCTCGCAGGGAGGCAGCCAGCAAACGCACGAAACAAAGTTTGTATGCCCATTGTATGTCACTACGTTGACGAAATCTTTGACCCTGTGGGAGATAGTCATTTATTAGTATTTTATATGCCGAGTAGAAGATTTTATGGGGCCATATAAAATTACAAACCCTTCAGGATGCCAAAGCTTCGCGGTCCTGTCTCGGGAAGCAGATAGTATGCAATATTCCTTAGTGGTAGCGACACAACGAACATCCATGGAGTGTCCAGTCAACACAGAGCTGAGCTTATAATCTGGCACAGCCATTGTATTGTTCGATTTTTCCCTTCTTTATTTTAATTACAAAATGATAGCGGCGGCGTACAAAACAGGAACAAAAGCAAATGTTGTCATGTCATGAAATAAAGCAGCTGTCAGGTGTCAATGTCAGGATAACTTTTTTGTTTTGTTGTAGCCTGGGACATTGAGCTGAAGGCATGAACCTCTTGGCTGAAGGAAATTCTCGCCAATTTAAAAACCTATCACTCGACAAATACTTATGGCGAGAACTGTCAGAGTTGACAGTTCTTGCCATACGTATCGAGTAGTTATATTGCGAGAATTGCCCTCCTGGTTGTGAAGTTACCTGGAAGCCAATTCTCGCCAATTTATCACTCGATAAATATCAAAAAAACTGTCAAATTTTACAGTTTTTTATCGAGTGTTATATATCAAAAAAACTCAAATTTGACAGTTTTTTTGATATTTATCGAGTGATAAATATCAAAAAACTATCAAATTTTACAGTTTTTTTGATATTTATCGAGTGATAAATTGGCGAGAATTGGAAGATCTTTCTTAAAAAAAAAACTGTCAAATAGGACAGTTCTTTTGTTAATAATCGAGTGATAAATTGGCGAGAATTGCCTTCCTGCCTTCGTGATGCAGAGTATTAAAAAAAACAGCCAAGTGCAAGTCAAAACTACATTATTTCGCAAAAGCAACAAAAGAAACCCTAACAAACTGATTTATTCTTCGATCGTAAAACAGCAAAAAGCCAACAAGACGCGGTTGGGCACCCATCCAAGCAGTGACCGCGTCCGACGTTGCTTGACTTCGGTGATCGGTATTCAACATGGTACGGACGTTGGGCCCCCCAATTACTAAATTTATTTAATTGAATTTGTTGTTGCAGCAAGAGATTTGTTGTTATAGTGGCAAGAGAAACATTATCAAAATTTCAACTGTGTACAGTTCAAGCAAGAACCATTGTTATTTCATTTTGAAATACCTACCTATTACATTCAACTTTGATCAGTGCTCAGAACTTCATTTGAAATATAAAATACCTGTATCACGACATTCGGTTCCATTTAAGTAGGCCAGTTTATGCAGGTACTTTACTGTTTCTAACAAACACATTCTAATAAAGCTCTGAGCTATCATTTTAATTATGATTAAAAGCTTCACAAGAATGCCCAACCTTTAGGCATTTTATGATCTGTTTTTCAGTATGCAGTATAGTTACTCAGATGGTCCATTTGTTACATTGGTATTGGTAGAAATAAGATAGTATAGCTGCATTATCTCGCCTGAGTGCAGCGACGTGAATATATTTGATTAATACTACACATAATACAGGTACCGATGGATATTGTTGGGCACTGGTGTCTACCCGCTGCTTTATATTTCTCTGTCGTTAACCTTCCTGTTAATTACCTTCGCAACAAAAGCCATAGACTTTTCGATGTGCCATTCCACAAAACCGTTGCTCGTGCCAGCTCTCTACTGATTCGCACCCTCGCTGCACTCAACCGACTTCTTGACCAGAACCCAGACTGTGATATTTTCGCAGATGAATGGAAGAATGTAATGTTGGTGTGCCTTAGGTTTTGCGAAAATGAATGAATAAAAAGATTCCTGTTTTGTGATGTTTATATTATTATAAAATTGTATTGCCTTATTCAATTAATTCCAATAATTATAAATTTCAATTAATTTATTTAATAGTCCCACGTACGTACACGTCTAGTGTACAATTATTTTCATTTCATTTTATATAATTTTTAATCTTAAGTAACTACTGTAATTGGTTTCTATAAATCGTGTTAGTTACTAAACAAACAAATAAAAAAAAATAACCTCATCTCTTAGCACAACACTCCGTTCATTCATTGTTTCTTCCATCTGAGGCGTAGCAGTCTACGCCCTGAGGATAGTTTTGGAGCAGGTTTTTGTGACAGATATAATAAGCATTATAATTTAAAAAACCGACGTCGTCGCCACAACACAACATTTCTTCATTAGTCGATTGTATCAGAATTTCTCTTTGCACTGAGTATACAAGGCAGGCAGCACTATTGTCAAAGTATCAGTTCTGACAACCTTTAAATAATAGAGCGCGAAAATTCAAATACACATTTAGGAGTTCCAAAATATTTTCATCTGAATTTTCAATCTAAGTATTTTTGAACCAGTAAAGTGTAGCTGGTTTTGAATAGAAGTGACTAAATAAGAATTTCTAAGATAGGCTACTTATTAAGAAAAATCATAATACTGTAGATATTACTATAATTATTAAAAATTGGGTAAGTTGAGACAGCAACCGGAATGAGGTTCAATAAAGTACATAAATAATTCGAATACTTTTATCTTACTAACTAATACCTCATACATAACAGATTTCCCAGCTAGTCCATAAAAAAATTAAAGACCGACGACGGCGGCGGCGGCGGCGGGGCGGCGCGGCGGCGGCGCGGCGGCGCGGCGCGGTGCGGGTGGGTGACCGACCGATGTTCACATTGTTCGCTGTGGATAAGGCACCTATTTATTTTTATGTAGTGTAAAGATGGCGTCGACGGTGTGTGTTTCTAGGTGCCGATTGCTAACAAAATTAGATATAAATCGTGGCTTGTGTTTATCTCCAATTTATAAGGATTTATCAAATAGCAGGGTGAGTGTTCTGTGTTATTATATACATGTTGTAGTTATATTATGCTTGATTTCAGTTAAAAATGTAGCTCTTCCAGTCAGTTTCAGCGTGCCCATGTGTGTGTATGGTAGGAATCTGTGTACAACAGCTGTCAAATGTCAAAATATTGTTTAGGAACAAAATTTTTCTAATGCCCAAGTTCTATCAGAAGTATACAGATTTAAAAAACTGTACTTAAACTAAACATTTGGGGCTCGTGCAATATTACTAAGTATAGGTACGCTCCCGGGCGGGAAATATAATACGTACTTACCTTTTATTACAATTTCGGATACTACCTATCTACGAGGAAGGCCGGTAGGGACAGTACCTCAAATAAAAGGTTCTAAAAAATTACTCTGATTAAATTAGTATTAGTTATTTAAGTAGGTCCTTGCCCAAACCCATAACTCTGCCAGCAGTACAAAAGCTGGAGAGGTTTATTGCATATTGTACACACCTACCTACCTGTTTTTTTGTGAGTTGAGTAGATACCCAATAAGTAACAAAACTTTAAACTGATAGTCAATCCAGAGCAAGTGTTTATCTTTAAAGGTATTTATTTGTTGGACCACCAATAAATGGTACCTACCTACACCATACTTAATTACAAAAAACAGGAAGATTATGTTTGTGCTTTTTAGTTTTAGTAGGTAGGTGGTTTTGTTTTGTTCTAGTTATCAATTTTAAGATATATCTGTTATACTCACTCATGACATCATGCTATCACGCATATTATTATGATAAGTGAAGGTACTTACTTAATGAGTAGTAAGTACCTACCTACCTAATTATAATTAGGATCTGCAGTTTAAACACAAACCTTTTCTCCCTTCTACCCAATAAGCCCCAAATTCTTAGTAGTCCGTAATAATTCTTAATTTTAACAATGGTTTTGGGTTGTCTATTTTAAACCTAGTTCCTTTTTAATGTAAGTCTAGGTCCATAAAATCTTAGAAATACAACTATACCTATTCTATACTTAATGCCTTTAAATAATAATACTTTTTTAATATCCTGTTCATTAATAGTAGGTATTTATTCCATACCTAGAAAATTAGGTAAATGTTACTTCGGTATAGGTAACATGAAATTAAAAAATTAAACTCATTTAAATGAGATCATACTGATACATTCTCTGAGATGTCTGTAATCTAAGTTGAATGGCTGTGTTATTTATAGGCCTACTATTTTTAAAACTTATAATACTGACATAACCTTTTTCACCATAGGTACTAAAGACATTTATAACAGGATATATAGGTACCATACATTTTAATTATTTTCATTATTAAGCTTAAAAGTTAAATCATGGTAAATAACCAGTTTTAAATGACTTAAGTATTAACCATGATAGTTTAAAAGCTTTTTCACCATTCATCACAAGGTACATCTGCGTCTAGGCCACTTTTTTAAATGTAAACCTGAAGGTTTGTCGAACATATCTGCTCCCTACTCAATAACATGGTTCATTGAAATGTATGTCACCAAGGTTAACCTATACAATCAGTCAGGGTCAATGCTCTCTCAACCTGTTCCACTACCGATACAAGTTTAGAGAACTTGAAGGATTAGTTTTGCTTGACCATTCAAATGGCTTGCTTATTCTAATACAGGTGGATTTTTTGGACAGGGCAGTAGGGGGAGGTACCATAACCCGTGTAGCTACCGGAAAATGGTCTTAGAAGGATATCCAAATTTTTAAATAAAAGTGTATCCCTATTCTCAGCTTTTCAAAAAAATTTAGGCAGTTAGCAAAAAAATTGGCATTTTACACAAACTTTTTTTGATGGCAATCCATCCTGTTTCATAATGATCAAAAACTTCTATCAGACCAACTGAGGTTGTTTAAAGTTTTTTGTGAAAAATCACAAAAAACTTTTCCATACGCTGCTATCCACCCAAGTACCTTGTGCATGAACATACATTCATCAAACACATATACACAACAACAGCCTTTCTAGACATAGGCCTCCCATATATAAACATTATAAATAATTCATCCTATTTGCATAAAGAAATAGTAACACTCCTAAACGAATGTTTACTTAGTGAGAAGTGTCTGAAGTCGCCATTTTTTTTGAACCAGTAATTTAATAACACTCAATTAAAAACTTAAGAGGTCTATTATAAAAAAAAAAAGAATTTCTCGTTTTTTGGTCCAAATTGTATGACATGTTAATAATAATAATAATAGATTCAAAAGGCGGTACTCCTGGACTGGCGCGCATCGTCAGGAAGTTCCTCTCTCTGCAGCCCTAGTCACCGGCCACTTAAGGCTAGCTTCGCGGCCGGTGATTCACCGTTTTGATATATTTTTTACTGTAGAATAGTTTTATAATATTTTATTTTCTATAGTAAAAAATGAATTTTATAAATTAAAATAAAAAATGTATATATTATTCACTTCATTTAAAATAAATGAAGTGTATAATAATAATAAAACAAATTTTAGAACACAAAAAAGGGCGCGCAGTTATTGTAGTAAAGAAATTTAACTATTATTAACAAGTAATTAATATTTGAAGTAACAAACGAAAATTATACAATTTGAACGATGAAACCCTGCAATTTCTCGTTTTTTAAAAGCCCCCTTTATAAAATGAGATCTCTCTCATAAGAAGATTGAATTTGGAAAAAAGGTATCCAAATATTACTTACTAGCTTCTGGTCGTTTTTGGAATAATAAAGTAGTCTGTGTGTTACTCCACAGGTCTCTTCAGGTATGCTTATGTGTGCAAAATTTCAGCCCGATTCATTCAGTAGTATACCTCGTGTGTTCATAAGTCTTGAGACACAGTAAAACTAAAATATTTTTGGAGCTAAGTTGAGTATTCATTTATTGGATATTAAAATTAAAACTACTGACATCTAGATCTGTATTTAAAAATAAATCATTCAAAATGGCCGCCTTTGCATTCAATGCAGGCCTTCAAACGCGTGCGCCATTCATCTATGGCGGCACGAATCTTTTCAATGGGAATCCGTTTCGATTCTTTAATAAGGGCTCGCTTGAGAGAATCCAGGTTTGGGTGAGACTTTCTGCATGCCCTCAGCTCCAATTCCGTCCATAAAGAATAATCCAAAGGATTCAAGTCAGGGCTTGACGAGGGCCAATCTTCGCTCCGTATGAAGCCTGGCAAATTGGCCTCCAGCCAACGTTAGGAAGTCTTAGCTTTATGGGAGGGAGCAGAGTCCTGTTGGAAAACCCAGTATTTTCCAGCGAATAGCGTATCATTTAATGGTTTAACCACCGCTTCCAATATGTCGGTTTGGTAATTTTGTGCCTTCACCTTGACGCCTTGCTGGCAAAAATGAAGCGAAGTGACCCCCTCGTAGGAAACACCCCACCAAACCATCACACTTGCTGGATGATGAGTGCGCTGGACATTGCTTACAGATGGCTGGACGTCCTTTGAACTTCTGGCGTAAACCTTATTGTTCTGCCGGTTAAACTTTTCTTCCACCGTGAAGATCTTTTCATCGGTAAACAGGATATTTTTTGGATCGTGTCTCTTCAATAGGTTCCGACATCGTTCCAGTAGCAATTTACGAAGACGCTCGTTTAAATAATGCACTTTCCTTCGACTGTAGGCCTTTAGTTTAAGATCATATTTAAGTATCCTGTTCACCGATATTCGCGAAATGTTGGTCTGCAGAGCAAATTTCTTTTGAGTCCGGCAAGGGTTGCGACGAATTCGCTCTCTGATTACTTTGATGTTGGGGGGCGTCCTTACAGACCGCGGGCGGCCACATCTTCCACGGTCTTCTAAAGAGCCGGTCTCCTTGTACCTCTTTATGGTATAATACACAAAGTTCCGACTACATCCCAAACTTTGGATTTCACTAAAAACTTGCATTGGTTTTTTTCCTGCTTGAAACAGTGAAATTACAGTCGCACGCAAATCTTTTGTTGGCACCATTTTCACGGAGAATGAAACAAATATTCAAATGTATATTTTTTTTGATTCAAAACATTCGAAATTTAAAATATTAAAAGTTTAAAAAAGGTTGCATGAATTACTTTCTTTTTAAATTAATTAAATAAGTTCGTCTCAAAACTTATGAACACACGAGGTAGTATTGGCGTTGTCTTCGGCCAAACATCTTCACAACGGCACAACGACACAAACTTTCGCCTTTTTAATATTAGTAGGACCTACTAGAGGTACCTACTAGATTTTCAAGACAAAGGTACATATTGTCCTTATTTTGTTGACAGGAATCATGGTGCCGCCGATGGCGGCCTGCGCGCAGGTCATTTTTCACAAGTGTATGTGCACATGGATCTAAAGCAACGCCGACCAAAATAGAACAGGATAAATTTGACGGTAAGGACAAAAAAAATCACGTAAACTGATAAACATACATTTATTATTACACAATAAAGCGACCAACACCAAATATATCAGTACATTCGGAATGTTATAATTATTAATAATCTACGCTAAGAGAATTAACCTAGACTAAATTGGATAAATGATTTTAATCTACAATATTTATATGTTATCTCAAGAAACATAATAATTTAACGCGGTCTAAGTAATACAGATCACAATGTTACGTGTAAGCAAAAAGCTTAAGATGGTGTTAACTACGTTATTTTACTGACTTACTGCTATTTAAACTATCGTAACATGATTCTAACACTTCGAATTCCTCGAATACCATCTCTCCAAATTTACCGGTGGTCGCTTCTGTTTGGTTTAAGTTATCATTAACGTAGTAAAACTTTTTTTCAAATGTGTGCGAATCAGGTGATAGTACTTTTTCTGGCTGCACGGTTTGCAAAGTACTCTCATCTGTAGCAGTCTGAATTTCTTGCAAGTTTTCTTGCTCGACTTTTTGTTCTGTTAAAGACTGATTCTGTTTTAAACTATTTTCAATTTTGTTAACACTTATCTCGACATTTGTATTAGTTGTATACATAGGTTTTGGAACCACCTTTTTTTCATCGAATTCGTTTTTTTCAAACGGTGTTTTGACAATACCCTTCGAATAACTTTCCAGCCGACATATTTTATTTTTTACCGAATTTTCGTCA
The DNA here is from genome assembly GCA_963662085.1 of Eupithecia inturbata. NCBI lineage: Eukaryota > Metazoa > Arthropoda > Insecta > Lepidoptera > Geometridae > Eupithecia > Eupithecia inturbata. The sequence goes on from OY759182.1 coordinate 6,891,464, forward strand.
TCATAAACAAGAGGAGGATCTTCCCTAGAAAGTTGCTTTCTGAATTTATTTGTGGAGTTTTTGCCATCATCGGTACCGGTAAGTTCAAGCCGACTGCTGCAACTGTTAGATTTCACTAGTTTAAATTTAAAACATGTAAAACCTTCTTTGTTACTGTCTTGGCTACTATGTGACTCAGTTCTTTTGATGTCTTTTTGAGTATCTCCTGTCATGTGCTTATGTTTATCTGCTACAAGGCAAGAACATCTATCCCCGCGGCATTTAGACTGACAGGAATAAAAGTCTCTGCTACAACTTTTCTGAAGACTTTTGATTTCATCCATTATTGCTTTTGTCATAGGACTGACATTTGAACCAGTTTTAGAATTTAGTACTTTACCTCCGTAGTAAGTTACTGAGGTCCCGCATTCTCTTATCTTTTTTAAAATATCTGGGCTCACGTATTGACTTTCACAACAAAAGTCTTGGCTCATGGAATCACATAGATATTCATCGCTGGAACTGTACGCATTATCCTTAAGATGTTTTTGTGAATAAGGACTGAGACCATCTGTTTCATACTCGTTGTTAGAACTAAGATCTCCACTAGAAACACCACTCGATAAACTAACGTTATCCCACTTTTTATTACCATAAGATGTATCAATTGTTAGTTGTCGAATAACTTTCTTGCGACTACCTATTTTACACGTTTTGGATTCATCGTTTAAGTTCCTGTAAGAAGTAGCTCGTCTGGTCAATCCTAGGGATTCATTAGCTAATGGTGGGTCTTGCAATACAGGAGTCTTCATTTTAAGGGTATCTTCGAATAAGTTCCGTACCTTTTTCACCGTATCAGGGTTAGGTAGCTCTTCTTCTATAATTTCTTTATTTACTCTAATAGGATGATAAAAGAAATGCCTACGCATATTATTTTTTGATTTGTCTACTAGACTCATTGTGTTTTCGTTTTTCTTAAGCAGGTGTGATGGAATTTTACACGGATCTGTATTTTTTCTGGGTGATGGTTCAACCTTCGTTCGTACAGGTTCAATAATCACAATATTATTGTTTACAAGTAATTCTTGAAAACTATAGTCCTGCAGGTATTGCAACAACCCATCAAATTGAGCTTCTTTGCGATAGTTAGCGATCATGCTGTTTTTGAAAAGTTCAGACTTCATGACTTTGTATCGCACATGATCAAATTCATCACAGCCATTTTCAAACCCTTTGGCTTTTATTAGAGTAGCTTGAGTTTTCTGGTTTCGGTTATCGATATTGCTTAACTCGACGATTTCAATTTCTGGTGTGTCTCTTGATATATCGGAATCTATGTTTTTGAACATTGGTTTTTCATATGTATTTCCTTCCGTCTCTTTGACAATTTTCTCGGTAGTTTCTTCAATTTCAGAATCACTTTTAACTTTTTCAGTTTCGTCCTTCCATAGTTGTAACTTAGTTTGACCTATTTTACGAATACTGTCGACAATTTTTACACTTTCTAAAGACTTAACTATACTTTCCACTGATATTTCTGTTTGGATTAGGTTGTCTTCTTTTGTTTGCTCTTTACCATTACTTTCGTCTTCAGTACTTTTGTTGTTTAAATTTTCTTCATTGATCGTCGGATCTTCTCTAGAAATGTCTAAATGTTCCGGTGATTGATCTATTAACTTCGACCAGTAATTTTTGACCGAATTAATTTTTTCTTGATACTCAATGTCTGTTTTTATTGCAATATTTAATTTTTCTTTCGCACTGAAATCAACTTTACCTTCTTCTATTAATTCTTTTGCATCATCCTTTTTTTTAGCGTTGGTGGAATAAATATTATTAGTCTCTGAAGAGTTTTCCATTTTGGTTGGATAAGATTGTTTCCTGCCTTTAGAATCAATTACTTGAAGAACTTGAGGCCTTGACATGCTTGAACTCACCTTTCTAAATGAGTAAATAGGTGGTTCAACAAAATTTTTATTTGTGTCCTTGATAATTAATTTTGAAGGTGGCTTTTCAAATTTTTGTTGAACAAAAGCAACTTTATCGCTTGTTTCTTTGTTCAGTTGTGGTATTGTGGTTTTGACTACCTTATTTAATTTTATTGTTATAAACGGATCTTTAGGAGTGTAATAACTTGACGTATCAACTAAACTATCGTTAACAGTTTTTTTTGCTTCGGTACCGTTCTCAGTATTTATCTCCCGCAAAACTGATTCTCTTTTGATGTTTTCTGGCTTTATGTTATTGTTAAGAGTTGAGTTAAGTGTTCCGGGAACAATATTTGACGAATGTTGTTTATTGGTGTTCTGTGTAAGTGGTGGATTTATTACAATTGTTTGGTGGCCACTTAAGGGAACAAGCGTGATACTGGATTCTGCAGATGTTTTGAATGATTGAACTCTTGAAAGTAATGAATTGGTCTTGATATCTCCGATATGAGGATGTTTCAAATTCAAACTGTTGTTAGATTTTGCAATAACCTTTTCTACAGTGCTTGGGCTTGGAACACGAGTAAAATCGTCATCCAACGGTTCACGTTGACGAAGTGAATAATGTTTTTTTATGTTTGTTCTAGGTTTTTGAAATGTTTTTGTGATGTTATCGTTAGATAGTGACTTAACTATTTCTGGCCTATAGATGTTATTGGAAGCAAGTTTTAAACTTTCTGATTTGGTTATAACTTTATTGTTCCGTATCGTACCTTCAATTTCATTTATTTCACGTTCGTTTTGGTGGTTATCTGACCGAAAGTTAACCTCTCTGTCATCGGCATTAGAACTTTCAATTGTTATAATAGATTTTAAATCTTCTTCAATTTTTGTGAAACTTTGAATTATTTGCGGTTCAGAATTTTCAGGTAAGTAGACACAGTTACTTGGAGGAATTCTAGACGAGCTGTTAGACTTATACGTTTTATTCAGTTGACCATAATTTTCAGTACCTTTTGATGATAAAATTTCATGAAAGTGAGTTTGTGCTATTTCATAAGTATTTTCACAAGGTATATCTTCCGGGTCCTCTTCCCGAAGTTGTGCATCGATTCGTTCAGATTTCCTTAAACATTTACTTATGTTTATGTCTGGCAATGAGTAGTATTGATTTTCTATTAATGTAGTTACAAACGGTTCTGTTGTTATGTTTTTGGACGATGTACAGTTACTTTTGGTGGAGTAGTGGTCACTCTCAATGTAAGTGTTAGTAACGTAAACGTCGTTGTTTTGATTTTTCAATATCTCATTGAATAAATTTCCATTTTTTTTTAGAAAGGAATCTCTTTTAATATCCGCAAATGTTTTCCTTTTATTAACTTTTGTATAAATAGGATCAATGTCAGGATTGTTAGGTTCTGTTATGGTTTGGGAAGTTACAGAAAGGTTTTCCTTGAATTGTAAATCACAATATTCATCGATCTTCTCAGCTAAAGAGTTTGCCAAATATTCTAGTTTATGAGATTTGTCTGATGATGCGATTGAAATAGAAATATAAGAAGTAATGCTATCAGCAGGACTCGAAATAGTTCCGTCGTTTTCTGAAAGTGATGATTGTGTTTCGTGATCTGTTTTCACAACGTCAATTTGCGAAATATTATGTATGTCAGTGTTTTCTTTAACTTCAGTTATTAAGTCAAACGTATCGGTATTCACTGTTTTCTCAATTGGGAGGTTTGATTTTTCGTTTTCACTAGATTTTTTGCATAAACTATCGTTCGTAAATGATCTAGGTGTATTGTTTTCAGATATCTCTTTATCTTCGTTGGCAGTAACACGCTCGTCAGTGGTGACGTATAGTTCCTTATTGTGGTTTGGTGATTCAGCAAACCGTTCTGTATCAGGAGAGCTGTCTTTGTAATTTTTTCTGTGTGCTTCGAAGTTGTAATGTTTTCTCACGTAATTCGAATCTAAACTATCAATTTCACTTGGATTACGCGAGTGCCCAATACTATCTTCAGAAAGATTTGTTTGTTTTGATTCGTCGTTTAAATTAGGCCAGCTTCCGCTTACAGATCTTGTGTGATGGCTTTCGTTTTGTGAAACAGTATCTTCTTTATCGATTTTAGTATCATTTATTTCAAGTTTGAAGTTTTCTTTTTGTGCGTTTATCTCGCCAAAGCAGGATGCAGTGCTGTCGATGTAAATACTCTCCAAAACTTCTTCCTTTGTTTGATACTTTGCACGTCCAATCAATCTGTAATAGAAAAATAAATATTTTTAAGTGATACAACATCAAATACTTTGGTTAGACGGTAACAATATTATTTTATTGTAATTTGTAATTTAGACAGCTACATTACCTATTGAAAAATATGAACGCTATCATTGGAAATTTTTTGGCCTTATTTATGCTTTTATGCTTGTTCCTTGATAGTTGCAGGCCTCTCTTCAAGAATTGTAGGACCCTACCTCTCGCCTGCATGTATGTTAGGGAAATTTGTCTATATGTGAAATCACACCCAACCTATTTTGAGAAGCGTAGCGATGTGATTACTTGGCAAAAACGGATCAAATTTATCAATTTAGTCTACAAACCCCAATGTGTTATAATATGTGCCAAACAATGTACAATAAATTAACAAGAGAAATATAGGAACTTAATGGAAATATCTTAAGAAAAAATATAAGTGGATGGTTGCTTGAAAAATATTTCTATAATGTAAAAGAATAATTAGAATTTCATTTGTAACATGAATGACTAGTACTTTTAATAATAATATGACTCGCACAATAATTGCACGCCTGCATGCAGGCTGAATACAGTTACTAAAATAGTTGTAAGACCTGACATTGTATAATAATGTATTAATTAAGTAACCTTGCAAATAAAAGATTGATTGATTAATTGATTTTAAAAATTGTAAGTATTTACAGTTTAACACTTTCATGGTCCACGCACCACGACGCACTCGCTCACCTGGAGCTATTATATAATTTAAAAACCTACGATAAGCTTTGTCCAACGGACGCTCGGGAAAAGTACAACACAATATGTTTATTGTCAGTGGAATCCAGGTCGTAATCATAAACCGTAAAATTTATTAAGTAGGCACATACCAAATATATGTATATTATATTTTAATATATATATTTGGTATGTGCCCAGTTAATGTAAATAAATATTATTTATTTACCTGTCTTTGAAGCAAGGCTTATCAAATAAGCGAGCTCGGGGTATCAGTTGTGATCTCTTGCTTTTCGCGTGGTTTTGTATTTGTAAATCAGTGAACGTTTCTTCCCTTATAACTGCTAAACTGCGACTGCGCCGTAAGTTTGATCCTTCGGGTTCTTTGTGCTTGCAGAGTCTTCCGTAGCTACCACTAAACTCAGTGTCGGAATTCGCAAATCGTTTGTGCAGAAGTTCTTCTGCTGCCTTCGATTTCGTTAAGTGCTGATAAAACTCGTCCTGTGGCAACTGAACTGGTAGATTATAATACTCCGCTAGCTTACTTTGATACTTCTCTTGTTTCTTGTTTTTGTTATCAGATGTGTCTTTCTCTTTGTCTTTACTTTTTGAAAGTTTTCGTTTTTTGGGACGTTCTTCTTGACTTTTCTTCGACTCCAGAGAATGACTCCGTGGTTTATCAAACTCTAACGTCTCCGTAGGATTCTCGAAGTACTGTATGTCACCAACGGTGTTTGCTGCGGATCTGCTTTCGTCGTGACTCGATTTCCTTTCGACAAATTCTCGAAGTCGGCTTCTTGTTGAGCTGGTGTTAGATGTGACGCTGTCAGGCCTTTTTGTCGGGAATTCCAAGTTAGATGAAGATCGTCTAAAGAGGCTTGTCTTGATCGACCCGAAGTCGCCTTCGTCTTGACAAGAAGCCGTTGAGAATTTCTGTGCCCGTATACGGTCAACGTGATTCTGGCTAGAATACGACGCGACCGAGTCCACCGAGTGCCTGAAATGAATAAAATCTTAGATTAGATTGGATGTACACATTACCAGATAGCATTGTTTGAACAAGATATCTTGTAGCTTTTGATGTTAGTCATGAGTCATATCTGATGTTAAGACAAATATTGATATTGGGCAGCGGTATCGACAAGACGGCACAGCAAAGATCTTGTTCGGGTGAAAGAAATAATATTGTTTTACTGACTGGGATTTTGCTTTAGTTGCTGAATAGTATTTGGCATATTGCCAGAGTTCTTCCCGTTGACAACAGTTTGTTTGTATCTTGCAAAAATACTAATCATTACGTGCAATGCTTGAACTAAGGTATAAATTATTCAAAACAGCAAGCAGCTAACAAAAGTTTCAGGTTTGGCAATATCATAAATTCTCTACCATCCATACAATTAACGACATTTTCAATAAATATCAATAATGGTGTTTATTGTTAATTGGAAGCATCCAACTATTCGATTTATTAAGTAGGTACATTCCTAACCTATCAAAAATATCAAAAATATCACTTTATTTCCGTGTCAGTGTTTAATTATTAAGAATTTGACCTTTTCTAAGTGTACATTTATTGTATTTATGGAAGAGTTTTTGACTTTGACTTTGACTAAGAACACAAAACATAATGTCAAATTATAATACTAATGCCAACTAAATTGTTATCAAAATACGATTGTCCCTATGGCATAATAGTGAGCTACACAGGGTGGATTTTTTGGACGGGGTAGAAAGTAAGGGGAGTTTTTGTGTAAAATGTAAATATTTTTGCTAAATGTATTTTTTTTAATTCTAAAAATAAGCAGAGTCTCCTAAGACCACTTTCTTGCAGCTACACCGATTAAGGTACCTCCTCGTACAGCCCCGTCCAAAATATCTAACTGTATAAAGTCGACAATCACTTAACCAAATACTTATTGCTGAAAGAAAGCCTACCTATGTCATTCTCCAGGATACAATCTGCAAAATTGGGAAGGATGCGTTCAGCCGTTTCTTCGTAAAAAAGGTACATAACTTTTATGTTATTTATTAGTACCCACGGACGGCAAATGCATGAATTTAATGAAAATTGTTGGAGGATCCCGAAATTCTAAGAATTATAAACCGACAAATGAACTAAGAAGTTCTTCACAACTTTTCTGAAGTCTCCGTTCCGAAACGGTTTCGTATGTAGGACCTTCGCGAGTATTGTTTAGAATGAAGATGAAGATCATTTTAGCACACCGACGCGACGATCCTTGTGGATATTAATTAAAAATATTGTTTTTCTACTAGCGTAATTTTTGTAGCGTTCTGTTATTTATTAAGTCTGATAATTCTTTTCTTTTGACGACCAGCGAAAGACCGCAGGCAGATGCTGGATGCGCATGCAAGCTGAAGGCAAGGCGCTGTGGCGCTCATTACCGGAGGCATATTACCTATGTCCTGTGGACTAATATAGATTATGATAATTCTTTTAGAATTTAATTTCACCGGAAATGCTTTAAGTTTTTGCAACATTGGATCCAAGTGAATTGTCCAGCATTATTTATTTGAGTACTTCTGTTGAACATCGACCGTAAAGTTTTCGGTAAAATAACAGAAGCAAAGGCAGAACACGAACCACGTTAAGCTCTACGACTGAATATAAGTGTATGTTTTCGGCCGCCCCGTTGGTCTATAAATATTCATTGTCTCGTCACGTCATGCGATCTTAGTAGATGTGTTGACCTATCTTCCCGAGATCCCGAGAACACATGAGATTTTTCGCCACGACTCATTGAAATTGAACACCTACTTTAGGTTGTACTGAACGAGTTGGTACGATTATAATAATCATAAAATACTAACGTCCAAAAGTCGTGTTTTAACCATGCGTATTGTTTGCAACCTTTATGTTGCTATAGGTGAATAATACGTAAAATATTCAAATACAATCGTATGAATACAAATGTAGTAGGTAGCTTACGATGAAAGACTTAAATAAAAGAAACAGTATGTGTAGGTATCAAAGCTACGTATGATATTGTAGATATAGGAAAACACATTATGAGAAAATATTCAAAATATTATTAATATTTAAATTTGAATTTGCTAAACAAGAACACAACATTATGTACATAATATTTTTGAGATTGCTTTATGCAGGCAACTGCTGCATTGCCTATAGTAATCAAATGACCTATCTCATAATGACATCTCAAACCTAATAAAAATAAAGATATATATCGCCGTCTGTAGTTTCAGAGGTCAACATATCTTGCAAATTAAAGCTGAGCAGAGAACAGAGCTGCATTAATCGCTCACAAAGTGCAGGAAGATCTCAATTTTCCCGAATTTACGTTTGCTTGTCTTGTTGCTAACCAGACGTTACAAAACAATGGCCGGCTCATCCGTAATAGGAACATGGTTTTAAGTTAACTATTCTACGTTTCTGCATCTTTAATTTAGTAAATTTAAAGGAGTTTTTTATTATCATGTCCATTAGATTCGTCATGTTTTAGGGAATAATCAAGCCTAAAAGGGCACATGAAATAAGTAACTATTAAAGTATTAACGACGAGTTCTGTTTTAGAGCCTATAAAGTAACATTCTCAGCCGTAACTCGGCCCTGAAAATCATTATCTTCTGACTTGGTTAGGTCCCACTAACGACTGAAACTCCGTCAAGCTCAGATACTCGTATTTCAGACTATCAAGCTAGATTATTTCTGTAGTATGTAATTCATTCCAAAAGCAGCTTCAATATAACGCTAAAAGTTTATTTCGAAATGGGTCATTCAGATTTGAATATCCGCTGTTCATTCATGTATTAACCAGTATCTAAAGGTAACTAAACAGAGCACGAACCGTAACCATTACAATTCTGGCATCATAATAGAAAAGATCCAAATCTTTCCCAAGGGTCGTTCTTCCAGATAATATAAAAATATTTGCCAGCCCCTTTCATTCATCCGTCCGATACTGCCAATCGATTGATTGCCTGATACTATTCCCATAAAGAAATAATATTACGTTTATTGAACACTATTTCTTCGGACTTTATTCGATAACCGATTATAACCAAATAACCAGCGAGCAGTGGCTACAAAATGGCTGAAAATGACTACGAGACATCTCAATCGAGACAAAAATAATTTTCTGCTTTTCGGTAGAAAAAGCACAGAACTTGTCACATCCATTTCACATCAGGAACGCATTTTATTCGTAACTTTGAATCTTATTTTCCTACTTGCTGCATGCATCGTAGGTGAAAAACTCATTTCTATTCAGAACGTGTGTCTTAACAGGTTATTTGTGCCTGAACCTCTTTGGATATAAGCCGAAAAACGCGTCTAATTAACTATTCGATAACATTCTCATCCCATAATCAATGCTATTAAAAGTTTGTTTCGATTACTATCTGGCGTCTTAAAGTTCGAGGTCACGGTTTATCGTATTATTGTCTTGCTTGTTTACAAGCTTATAGAGGTAGAACTACTCGAAGGTACGGAAGTTATCTTAATCGATTGTATTAAGTATTTCCAGTTTTTTTTTCATTAGGTTTTACTTATCTATTTGTTATACGTACGTAAGTTCATAACTACATCTATCATTCATATTAAATACATCTATACTGTGACGCGAGCACAGTGCAAGACTAAAGCGACGACGATGGCGCCGACGAAAATGTTTAAGAACTAAAGATAGAAAATTACGTGAGTCAATGTCAGATACTCAAAGACTAAATAACAGTTTATAGAGGCAGTTTTCACTGAGTGGTGATTTATTAGTTTTGGTTTGAAATAAACGGCACCTGCTTTGCTTTAATAAACTTATTTGACTTTGATGTGATGACCTATCGAAATAACATATCAACCAGTGGGACGTTCCTTTTGATGATATTGAGATTTGCGAATGGATAGCGTATGTTTTGGCGAGTTAACTCGTGCCCAGATAGGGTTTGGACAAAATTAACCGGCCTTGACGAAGCATCGACAAACTGCCTAACCCACAAGGTTTGATAAGAATCGAGTCACCATAGCTCATCAGTCGCGTAGTGATTAGACATTTATCTGACGGCATAATTAGTAGGTACTTACAACTGCTAGTAACATAGTACATATCAATAATTGAATAAACATAGAGTAAGCATAGATCGCAACTGGGGTGTCACGGCTGGAAGAAAGCGTGCGAATGTAAATGTCGAGTTTATGTTCACATTGTGCCATACAGGTGGAAATTGTGCGTGATCCAACTCACGGTAGTATGCGTGATTAATACATATTACCTATTTGAATCATCAAAGTCTACTTAACTTCATGAAACTATTTTATAATTGCGTCAATGAAGCGACTGTAGCTGCACTAAAATAGCGCATGAGTAGAGTAGGTGCTCTCTTGTTACAAAATTGATTTAAGACAAATAATTAAAAGTTTGACAAATTTGAGATCTTGACAATGATTATATATATTTTCTTATAATAGAAACATCGTCATAATATGGCGGTAATTTAATAAAGTATCACCTGCTGGCAATTTAACATTAAAACAAATGCGGAGGATATAAACATGCCAGGGCACAAATTAAATAATGAAAGAACGTAACAAATTGAGATTAGTAATTGCTATGAAACTTAACACCTTCCTATATTGATGTCAGCTCCAGGGAGTAGAGCGAAAACAATCTTTCATATTGAAATAATAGAGGAATGGCAGTCGTCTATTAAAATCATAAATTATGATTTATTATTCTCATTTATGATCTTGGACCAGCGTCAAGCTAAAGTGGTGTCTAACTAATATCACACACCTGTACAGATTGGTTAACAACTAAAATAGTTTTAAATGACCCTTGAATAGCCAGCTTCGTAAAATCTGGCAAAACAAAAATTTTACATTGAGTAGAGACAATTTGACGTCATTAACGCGTAAAAATAGTATTTCGATGGGACGTAATTAGACCAGACGCTCAATAATATCGTTTTTAACCCCTGACGTGCAAGAGGGGTGTTCTAAGTTCGACGTGTGGATTCTGTGTGTCTGTCTGTGGCATTGTAGTCGTTTACTAATTTTTCGTTATTATTAATTGTAGACATCATTGAATTTTAATTCTATAGATTTTAGTACCTACCTAAATGGTCATGTGTGGAAAAAGACTAGACATCATTTTAGAACTAAATATAATCTTCATTTACAAACATTCAAAAACATTATCTACAGAATGATAAAGTATTCTTATGTGTTTCTTATGGTTTGTTATAACGTTGCGCATGGAAAGTTATCTAGGTTCACGTAATATCATAATAATAATTAGCTTGGCTTTGCAATGTGATCAGATAAGGCTGATTAATGAACTCAAAAATTTGCAATAAATAATGGAATTCTAATAAATTAACGACATAATCGGGACCTTCACCCGCAACCTTCCACTCAGTACGGTAACGCGCTACTAAATTGATTGAATTATTGAATTGATTAAAGTATAGGTAAGCACTATAAAAACTAAAACCTTTAATATTAGAACATGAGGTTTAGGCTTTCTTAACAATTTTATACTAGGTGTATATTCTAGATCGAAGATACCGTAGCAAACATGTTGTCTGTAGATGTATACCAATTTAAATAAATTTTGCAGAACCTACTCCTACCGTACATACTAAACTCGAAAGTTAAATCACAAAATTGGTGTAGCTGGTCACCGCAAGAAGAAATTCAATTTACTTACTCCAAGCTGACTGTGAAATACATTAAAGAGGCAAACTGGCGCCAACAGAGTTAAAACAGTTGACTAGGGACGTTATTTTATGGAAATGACGTTATTTTTCTATTATCCCTTTGGAAACTACTGGCTCTAGCTAAGGTTAATTAAAAGGCTTGTTTTTAACTTTATTTCCTATTAATTTTTTTTTTCTAGGTGGTGGACTCAACTAGACTCTAAAATCTTAGCCTTAGTTATCGATCATTTCGTGTTGGCGCAAAACTAAAATTTTTTGACAAACACAACAACAAAGATACAATGAATAAAACTAACGAAGAAGTAATTTTCCGCAAATCGTCAACCACGTTATATGAACCCATGGTAAAAACAACTTCGATTCAATAGTACCTATTTTAGGAGCATTTTGGGTATATGTTGATTTATAGCCCAAAATCTCTAATGTTCCAAAAATACCAGTGAATCGAAGTTAGCTTTTTCATAAGTTAATAGAATATGGTTAACGATTTGCGGCAAATTACTTTTTCGCTGGTTTTACACCCTGTAGGTATCAAAAAAAATTATGAACCTAGTAAAATAAACTTGCGCCAACACGAAACGATCGACTTTAAGCGTTTGTCTTCCTTCGCGACATCTTTAATGTAGTTACAATTGCATAATAAATAATACCATTGACTCGGACCACTGAAACAGAAAAGGTAAACCCCAAACCTGTCAAATCACCCGCATCATTGGTTTATATCGCGGTGTCATTATCGCTCAGGTTCACAATAATGTCAAGAACGCCGAGGAAGAATGGTGAAGGCTTTTGATTTTTTTTCGACAATTTGATCGATGCGAGCTGAAGTAATCGTACGCATATGGTACACACTTCTTATGCCTTCGTTTTCGTACATTTCGTACATAAATAAATGCAAAAGTTTGGATGTTTTCATGTTGGTTGCCTCTCTCTCCACACCAAATGTTTTGAACGGATCGGGCTGAAATTTTGCATAGATGTAGATCTAGTCTAGGCCTGGATTAACATACCTATCAAAAGGCTACGTTTTATACCGGAAAAACGCATGTGAAGCCGCGAGCATAAGCTAGTTAGCCAATAAAGCTTTAATTTATTTATCTTAATATATGTTTAAAAGAACAAGCGATTTTCTGGTAACAACGCCCAGCCCAAACCGATGAAGCTAGAAAGCTGAAATTTGAAAAGCAGGTTGAAAAGCAGGTTGGAAAGCAGGTACCTGTTACTTACTACACAACCCGCTAAGAAGGAATTTTTGGAAAATCCTCCCCTAAGGGGGTGAAAAGGGGGTTTGAAGTATTTTTAGTGTTTTTGTAACTCTAACCAGTGGCTCAATTAGGTTGAAACTTACAGAAAAAAAGATATAGAAACTAAGAATACAAAACTATTGAACACATGTTTCAGGATTTTTCAAAATGTTTCTGAAAATGGGGTAAATCGGGTTATTACAGTTTGTGATTCGTAATAAACAATAAAGTAAATAATGATACACGTATTTTTTATTTTTACACTATTTACCCTAGGGGGTGTGCAATCAATTTCACGAGGGCGAAGCCGCAGGGCGTAGCTAGTTCAGTTATAAATACTTAAATAAATAAAATAAAATTATTTTACAGACCTCCTTCAAAATACGCATTTTAAAAGCCTTCACGTATCATTTGCTAATTTTTTTTAGCGAAAGCGTGTTTCGTAGAAGGTTGTTAATAAATCTATAGTCACGACTTCAATAAAATTAGATATGGATAGGTACTACCTTCTTTACCTACCTACTGTCGCTATTGTAAATTTTTGGAAAATCCATATTGTTATTTATTACCCATACGTAGGTCACCAACTATTAGCATAGAATTTCTCAAAGCATTTTGAATCCGGGTAAAGCTTTTGAATCTTGCCTGCCCGGCTGCTATACCGTAGAATATTTTTCTACGTTCATGGCATACATTAGCCTGGGTAGTTACGTTACCTATCTACGTCACTGTTTGGTTTCACTTAGGAACCGTTTAAGAATAACTTGTGGTTTAGCACGAGGAAATCCCCCGCTGTCACTGCTGCGTTAAGTTAGTACCTTACCTAGCTACTTAAATATTGAATTTAGTGGCTTGACCAGTATAGGTTTTTACGTTTACCCAGTTTTTATTGTAGGTGGTCAAGATTATAGACTTGTTATGTACATTCAGACCTTAAATAGGTACACTGTATACCTACATACCTACTTATAACGTAGGCAGTCAATTACAAAGTTTCTAGATCTATTCACCAACTCAGGCCGCATGATGGAGCAGTGAACTTCGACAGCGTGTGTTAAGTAACAATTTGGATCATCGAAGGACTAAGTTCCTAAGTTCGTGATTAACGATTCGACCGAATGACTTTCACTTTACGCGGGGTTTAATAACGACTATGAATTAATTTGGGCTCGTGATCAGAAAATTAAGAAAATTATAGGTACCTATTTAGGTAGGTACTGAAGCGCCGCCGGTGCCATCGGGCAAGAGGGCAAAAAGCCGATTGAAAACAAACAATACCTTCTTATTTTTTCTCGACCAATTGAGTTCGTGTGGAAAACGACCGTTTGGCACAGGTACGTTTGTAGAATGAGCAAATTGACTGAAATGTAACAATTTTCGTTTACTTATCTATTCTTGGCGCATTCGTTTGATCGTATCTCCCGAATTGAATCGTCTTACAAAGTATCCTATTGCCATATTGGAATGTAGGTACAGGTAAACTCTAAAGGACGTAGGTCCTACCTAGGTCCTGAGCTCGCAAACGATTTCTAATCTAATATAGCTATTTTTAGCCACTGACCCTATAAGAAGGCGAGTTAAAAAGAATAGCTGGGTCAAATTGGCACAAAACCGCACAGGATCGAGACAAATGGGCATCTTTGGAGGCCTTCACCCAACTTGGGGTTCTATCAGAAGAATAAAAAAATAATCAATAATTTTACTAACCATAGAATAAACTATATTTTTAAGAAAACTAACCTATTAAAGATAAAAAATATTTGTTTTGTATTTTTGCAAGACATGAAGGCTTTGTTATTTTATTTATTTTATAGCTATTTTTACTAAAAACTAGCCTACTTGAGATTCCTGTAGTTGACAGTCTTTTAAACCTACTTCGAAAAAAGGAGGAGGAGAGTACTTACCTACTCATAAAAATCCTCGGGAATAAAACTTTTATGGTTCACCTCGGGATCATTCTCTTTATAAAATCGAACGAAAATCGAAATAACAATTCGCAATAATATCGAGTGATTAACAAACATACTCGTACATATAACAATTAAAAAAATAGGCAGAATTTTTAACCTTCTCTGTTTTTAAAGTCGGTTGTAAAAGGGGTTTGAAGAATTTGGTCCTAACAGCGGTCACCATTTTGTATTTTTTTGTATCGAGTGGTTAACAAACATACTCGTACATATAACAAATTTTTAACCTTCTCTGTTTATGAATTCGGTTGTAAAAGGGGTTTGAAGAATTTGGCCCTAACAGCGGTCACCATTTTTTTGACGCTGTAAGACATTATTTTATGAGACATTTTTATTTGTTTTAGTGTCCACTTTTCAAGTATATAAATTAGCTAATGTGCGGCGATTTAAAAAAAAAATGTTAGTGCCACCCTCTATACAAAAATGTTCAAACCTCTTTCCAAATGATTCCTGAAATTCGAGTCGGTCTAAATTGAGATAAGTGTAAGGAGGTCGAGGTTATTAATAAGCTTATGGCCTAACTAAACTCGGCTTGAGCAAAAGTCGTACTTGGAATCTGGCAATTAGGCCCGTCACTTGTTTAGGCACTTCACTTGTTAGAACCTATCAGTTGCCTGCAATCGTTTTCTAAAAGAGACTTGGCTAAGAAACATGTTCATTGTCTAAAATTCTTATGAAAACTAACTGAAACATATCGATAGCACCTCGGTCATCACGATAGGGCACATTTTAGATCGTTACATAACAAATTTATGTATCTCTAATATAGGTGGTATGGTAATGGTAGGTATAACCTTTTTCTCCAAATCCATCTCCAATGTTTTGCAATTTACGTTAAAATAAACTTTGTGACCCGAAGCGTTACCTGAAAACATTTTATGGTCTTGTCTTGTGAAACATCAAATAATATTCAGAGTCCTTGTATTGTGGGTTTATGCGACAAAAGGGCAGCCGTTGTTCTGTAAAACTTTGTTCAAGATGAAAACAAAATCTTTGGCTGCGTAAATGTTAGCAGATCTTTGTAGCAGATCATTCACGGAAACCTTTGTTGTAACTTCTTTTGAGCGTAAATTATTATTGTTGTTCTTGTTTTTGTTTGTTTGTGCGTAAAATGATTGACAGAGATAACTCTACCTAAAAAGCAAAATGTAGAGTAGGTAGGTACCTACCTATTCCTTTAGCGAGTTAGATTATTTTTCTGTTTCTTCTTCGTGTATAAAGGTACTTTGGGGGATACGGTGGGTTTTTCCCCAATTAGTTACAAAGGGAGATATCCTCTGTACCGGGCCGACCCAGCTCGTCCACTTGTCCGGTGGTATATCGACCGTGTTCTACCTTTTAAATTTATTTAATAATAATTAATTTATTTAATTTATTAGGTATCTATATACCTAATGAATCTAAACATTACCAATGTTAATAGAAGGATAAGAGACTGCCAATTTGATTTCCGAATATTTAGCCATTCAGGCATAACCACAAGAAACCACAAAATATAACAATTTCGTATTATACTTAGTAGAACGGTGAAGCTAACAGTAGTTTTGTTTAATCCTTTTACTATCCGCCGTTGAAGTTTTGTTGACCCACATTTGGAAAATTAAAACTAACAGGTTCACTGGGTGAGGCATCATTTGAACATTTCTACTGACTTTGCCCTACCTATACGAAAGTAGAGTAGATAAAAGGTTCAATAGAGTAGCATTACCATTATACAATACACAAATCCGTCATTTGTTACGTTTAAAATAGACTCTACGGTCTAGAAATACGCGCGAAATCCAGATACCCGTGTGAAAATGTGGAACATTTGATATGGCGATCTCTACAACCCGTGGTTCCTGCTCCATTGTTTCTGCACAAAAACAGGGAGATCATAACAAGATAATTTTTGGTTTTGTTCCCAATGCATGTAAATTTTCGGTTTTAAAATCTGTTCGGATTGTATTCGTTAAGTGCTAATGCTAAATAAATGAAAGAATTCGCATTTGTAACGAATTCCTTGAATTTGTCTAATTTGTGTTACAATGGAAAAGGTCAGTGCCACGCCACTTTAAGCCTAGCTTCACACGCAACACCTACCTATGCGTGGAAAACACGTACTTACATTATACACTGGTAATAATTTAACATACCTAATTGTGTAAACAATTAACAATTACCAAACTACCTACCTGAAAAGACACGTTTTTTTGGTTAACCAAAGAAAATCCAGGCTAAGTCGTTGGCTTTTCATTGCAAAGCGTTTGCAATGTAAGTTATGAGGGCGCAATCCGCGCCATTTGTGAAAAGGATAGGCATATGATTTCGCGTTCATAGGAGCGGGACAGACCATACGTTTTTGGAGCGGCGTAACCGCAAAACACAAGTTTTTGCTTATTTACAAGAAACTACACTACACCTTATGAAGAAACTGGTTCAAGGAACCAAAAAATTAGTAATAACCTACGAATCAAAACATAAATCATTTCAATAGACCGCAGGGTTCTTGAGATTTCGACCAAGTTATGTGCGAAACAGTGCACTTTCATGTTTTTTTATCGTTATTTTTATTCTTTTCGTATTCATGGAACCAAAGAAAAGTTTTAGAATTTTATGGAATTTGAGTTTTTTACCACGGGTATCCCGTGAGTACTGAGATTTTGGCCTAGTTTGATAACCAAACCTTCTGGGTTCGCCTCTTAAGTAGGTACAGATATCAACACAAATATATTGCTAATTCTATTACCTACAGGTAGGCTAGGCTGTAGGTTTCAAGTACTTATATAACTGATTAGCATTTCTTGTCCAATCCAAGGTCTCTCAGTTTCATTACCAACAACTTTTTCTTTTATAAGTTTACACTTATGTATGAAAGTAAATTGTCACTTGCTTAATCCTTGAAGGATTGCCTAACATTAAATTATTAAATCAAGTTATTTCACAGATGACTTGTTTAATGCCAACGCCATTTACCTACACTGCTTACACAATTTATCTTGTTTAGTCCCAACATTTACTAATCTGATCTGGTTACAAGATTTTGTCAGACAGCTATGAAATTGTGACCATTACGCAAGGATAATGTTTGAGTTTACTTATGAACGACATTGCCAGTCGGGGGTACCTAACTTGTTGACATGAGTCTGCTGTGACCCTCAAGATAAGTGCAAATACCCCGTGCCCTCAAAATTTCTTGAATGGAAATATATCTGATTAGTATCTAAATACCGACAATTGAACGTGAAATTGGTTAGAGGCAGAACAAGTCTTTACGAGTTGATTAAACGACCTTACCTACTTGCATATTTAGTCCAGATTTAACATAATATAAAGGAAGAGTTAGTAGCGCCATGTTTTACATGTAAACTGATGCATTATCTACTTGCATAATAGTTATCTGGCATTACCTACGCGTAACACGCATGTACCTACTACAAACTTACTTAGGATTCTGTTTGAAAGAGAGTTTATACTTAGTAAGTACCCATCCAATTTGACGTTTTCTTTCACAATAAACAAATAAAGAACAATAATTTAGTTGTTTTAAATTACCTATGGTCCGAAGGGTACCATGCTCTCCGTGTTTTTAATAATTTATCAGAGCGTCTGGTCGAAGCTACACGTGACCCGAGAGCTGGTAAGTATCTGGCGCAGCGCATCAGCATTGCCATACAGCGAACAATGCAGCCAGCGTCTTGGGAACGCTTTCGACTGGTATTGATATAGATCGGTTGAGCTACCTCTAGATTGTTTACAACAGTCTGCAGTTAGCTCAACTTTAAAAACAATTTAAAAACAAACAAAACAACGTTTCAATTTTAAAAACTAGCTCTTATTTGTATTTTATTTGTTAATAAAGTACCTATGTATGTTTCGATTAGACACTTTACTATAGGTAGACGTTTTAATTCTGGGTTGGTTATGGGGCATTTTGAAACATCTTACGAGTAGGTAGGTACTATACGTCTACGCCAATATTAGCAACGGAGTAATAATGAAATTATCGGTTTGCTGGCTAAATTCGATCTTCCTAAGGCCATCTGGTCCAGTCAGGGTCTGTTGTAGGGTCACACAAACAAACAGCTAGCCTACATTGACCCTGCAGTGAAATTAGGGGATAAAACCAACGGTCTCTGCATTCAACCTTCCATATTCGACAAACAAGTTTTTATTATGACCAAGTTCTTAAAATGTAGAGATTCGCACGGAACCACAACAGTAGGTTGATAAGTCAAGCTACTACTTGACTTAAAATAAAAAATCGAATATGATGGAGAAATTGCGTTTATAGGTACCGTCCCAACTAACTGAACGCTAAGGGAGTTAAATAAAGAGGGTAGCGAATTGGATCTTACTAATCTTTATGAAAACATCCCTGAGTACCTTATTAGGTGGGTAAGTAGTAGCTATGTACCCATTTGACCTATTTAATTGGAATATTCTGGTTAGGTTAGCGGTTTTGGAAAAAAATCGATTAATTGCATAATTATTTTTTTTGTATCGATTGCTGCGTCAACCAGGATTCAATAGTGTTCGAATTGAAGTTCGCCATGACCTTGCTTCATCGGCAAGAATACTAAATTGCGATCCGTGACTTAAGCAAAAACCGTTGTTAGGTACCTACCTTGTATTTTGTGTAGGTAAGTAAGTGCCTTATTACCTACCAAGTGAAGACAAATGATCTTACTAAGAGTAAAGTACGTCATCGCCATAAATAAACAGATGTACTTTTGTTAAACAAAACATACTGAATTGTAATAAGTTATTGTCTTTAAAGGCGACTCTACCAACCGCAAATAATTAAAATGATTTTCATAAGAGTTAGATTTTCTAGTCATATTATTTCCTATCGGTACTATAACTAATAACTAACTTGAATAACTTACATAATTTTACAGATAATCTAACTTTAAGTACCTATCTACCCAGGTACTTAAATATTATCAAATAGAGTACAGTGAACTTGCCAGATTTCCTTTCTTTTCCTATCATCGTTATCCCACAAAAAAAATTGCGGGAGAATTGTTAAGATAAATAGCAGTTTGAAAAAAAAGCAGGGCTTGGCGTTGAAAATTTGGTTTGTGATACAGAACAGAGCGCAAAAAGTCCTACGTAGTATCTAGTATGTACCTTACTTAATAATTATTTTTATATGCATAATATTAGCATAATGATGAATAAAGAAATTGGACACTTAACAAGTAATTAGGTAATTGAAAACTATAAAGAATCCGGCTCGGTCTCCGCTTTTTCCCTTTTTTTTGAAAAATGAGGATGCAAAGGCCGAGGATGTAGCTAAGAACCATATCTATAATAGTCCAGACGAGTATTTTGATAGCTTATTTATCAAAACCGCTTCAGCCGTTTGGAGGTTTCAAGGTAATAGAGAGTAAGTATAGATATACTGAAAAACCATAACCCATACCTACCCGTCGCGGCCAAAAACAATGCCTAATCCCAATTAGTTGTGCGAAAATTGCATCACTGCAGATGATTGTTACGTGAACAATGTTTACTAATAAATCATTATCTTGCCACCTTGTAGTTTCAAAGTCAAGTGCATAAAGTTAAAAGTAATGTAACTTTACCTTTAGAAACATGCTGGTAAAAATCCCACAATCACTAAAAATAAACTTTGAAATAAATAAATTTATCACTGTCACACACACGCGGTCACTGATAAGTGCAGAGGTGTTGATAGTGCGCGGAGGCTGTCGCGCGTCGGAGGCGCGTCTGCGGTGCGCGCGCGCATGCATCACGTGCGTCGACTTCAGCGCCGCTCCGCCCGGCTCGCTGCGGGCGTTCGCGGAACTAACTGCGCTTTTCACGCACTAACAATTACGCACAGATCTACATTGACGAAATTAAAAGCTATTGCAAGTGTTAACTACGTTTTTACTACAAGTATTGCGTATTGTTTATACCACGATACAAACATTAAGGTTTCCGTAATTGTACGATTATATGTTGTGCAATGGGCTAATGGCACAGGTTGATGGTCTGCTTGCTCTCGTTAATCATCAATTGTGCAATTCGAATGTTCCAGGAAGTAAATAAACTTATGTTTGCAACAAACAGTACAAAACCAAGACCGAACATTGAACATGCAGAGCTGTATTTTCCGGAAAAAGGCTCTGTCAGTAGAGGAAAGTAAATAGAACTAGCAACTGCTTCTACCTCGGCTTTAAGCGAGCAAGGAAAGCAATAGAACGAGGATGCTTATCTACGCTTTTTTTTATTGAGGTTGGAAAATCGATTTCCACGAAAGCAAAGTTCATCGGTAAAGTCAAGGTAGAGTCTCAAGGGTCTTTGTACCTAATAGAGTATAGAGAAACATCAAAATTACCTATCTACGTTATCAATGTGTGAAAAATGTAGGTAAGTCTACTGTTATTACGTGCATAGATCATGAAGGTCCAAACTCGAAGAGGTTGCTCAGCAGCTGGAGGAAAAGATGGCTTTCGACAGCTGGCTGTCGAAAGCCACCGTTTTTGCTTTCGTATGCAGATTGCGAGCAATAGGGATTGTGTTTCCACGTTTGGGTCACGTTTGTCACAATAGTGTCCAGTTATCACGTGTAAGTTAAGTACTAACATTCACGTCGCTACAATGCCACGACAATTGTTTAATATGTCTTACACAATGCACCTAGCTGCAGTTTTGAGGAAAATATAGCAGTAAATTGGATATGGCTAATACCTATTACTAAATGTGTTAGCGTTCACACTTATGTATCTAAAATAAAAGTACTAAAGAGAGGTTTGTATTATCTGTGTTTAGATTTATTCGAAAAGAAGAATGGGACGAGCGTCATTTTAGGTAACAAAAGAAAAAGGACAGAATAGAGCCGAGCTAAACCTGCGGTGAATCTTTCATAAAATAGCTTCATAAAAAAACAAAAAAGATGAGGGTCAACTAACTTGGCGGATGCGACCAGAAAAAATATTTACGAAAAAATTACGAGTGAAGTGAAATATGCTCTACATTGTGTAGCCATAAGGCTACTTCATGTGAAGTAACTTACGTTCATGACAAATTCTCATCGAGGATACCACGAGGTTAATCATTTACTATATCGCACAGGAAAAAAGGTTAGTTATGTTGATATACCTAATGTGAACTTTACGAGTCATGCTTTCAATGTCGGCGCTTGTATTCACGGCACGTCTTTATCCAGTCCAAATAACCTAGCAAATTGAGTCATAATTTTGCAAGCATAATATAAAGTGTACCTACCTTCTTTAGATCGTAACTTTTCATTTATTTCTGCAGTAGGTACTCAAGTTACTAGTAGTAGGTACTACACCAATGTAGAACTTCACATTTATTCATTTACGTTCATGCGATTCCGTGTTATAGCTTTGCTCTAATTTGTCAACAACACTAAAAAGGTGGGGTTACGTGTCCTACTGCGGTTTAACTGGGTTGCAGTAAAGTTCTTAATTGACTGGTAGTGTAGCCCACAATTAGGAAGTTTACTGCTTCCTTTCCACAACCTGTTTCGTAGAAAACTTTACTTTATACTACTGTAGTTCGATGAAAAAGTTTCTAGAGTTCTTAAAGCCACCTTTCTTGCAAGTTAGAAGGTAATATAGATAGATAGATAGAAGATAGAACATACTTTATTGCATACTTATAACTAAGAAACAATATATACCTACGTGTGATGATTTATAGTCCGGTCTTGTTAGATTATTTGCAAGAAGTCAGCAATAAACATTCGAGCAAGTAACTAAAGTATAGGATTTAACCTATCAGTCTGGTTTCCTAAAGCATTTTCTAAATTATTTAAGTAACTTTGTAGAGTAGGTACCTACCTCGTTTGTACTCGTAGTAATTGGATAACTTGATATTCCTAAAGTTGCAGAACCTATATACATTAAAAGGTATAAAGTTTTATCTTTGATGTTGTACTTCTGTAAATTACCGACATTTTAAGTTTGAATATTTTAAAGGTAGCTTGTTTAATACCTTACCGAACTACAGAAATACCTGGGAACACGGGTTATCTAAGGATTATAAAATAGAATTAACATTGCTAAACGGTTTTCGCACTTTCACTGTTTTCTAATGTGGGAATTAGCATAATAAATTACCTATCTCACTATTTAAATACAAGGAGATAAATTGTTTTGTTTACCTATCATATAATTAACGCAAACCCGAAACCGCCTGGGACGCAGGTTGCGGGTTGGATTCCCGCCTTGGGACAAACGTTTGTATGATCAGCAGTTTTTTTCTTCTCTATGGTGTGTTCTATGAATAAACATATCTATGTCATGTATTGTATTAAGTATATCAATTATCTAGTACCCATAATACAAGCTCTTCTTAGCTTGGGGCATTATTTAGCCCCTGCTGTGTGAATTGTCAAGCATTATTTATTTATTTACTTACTCGAACTTGTAGTACATTAATAATGTACCTAATTGAATGTGATGTTTGCTTAGTATTTTTGTAGAAAAACAAAATAGTGCTTAGGTAATTTAAATACTAACCTAATATTACCACAAGACATGAACTAAATATGTAATTATAATATTATTTTAGTTTATTACGCACGCTGATTTTGGCAAGTACCCGCTTACAAGCTGTCGTAAAACAGGTTATTTATCGTATTAAGGGATTGTGGGATATCGAGTTTCTACCTTTTGTGTCGTAGATTATAAGAAGTGATGCAAATGCAATGTACATTTATGTGTATAAGACGAGTGTGAGCACCAACTCAAACCTATTGTGGTTTAATGGTGCAACATTGATAAACACATATGTATACTTTCTAAATAAATAAATATTCTATTCTAACTCACACCGATCACTTGCCGAATCTGTAGATTTATCGTCCTTTAGTCGTCTACTAATTAAGGAATGCGTTAAGCCGTTGGTCCTGCGCCAGTCACTCACAGTCAGTCTACAGTCACTTCATGAGAGTGAGGGAATAGAAAGAGTGCACCTGTGTTTGCGCACACACTTGGGCACTATTACGAGTCTTGCGCGCCTGGCTAGTCTCCGTTGAGACTGGCCGCCGTGGTCGAAGATAGGACGGACGGCTAGGATGACCACAATTAGGTACCTATGTAAAGGTAATAAATAAATTAATAATTTTATTCAAAAATATCTTAAAAGGTATACCTACAGTGATCTTCCTCTTAACCCACAACATTAATACATACCAGCCTAAAGTGCCTAACCTAAGGATTATTCTGGTTAGGCAGTAAGCCTGTATAATACCATGGCATTAGTACAAGCCATCGCGAACCCACCACTGAAGGTATGATACTCCACTGTGCAAATTCTGGTACCTACACCGCAAACATACGAGTACTTATGATCTGTTTACTTTGAAGTTTTTGTTAAATTAAGCCACTCTGTGATAAAATTAAAGGCTACTGTGCCAAGGCCTTAACTCATGCGAAAAATAAACAAAGTCAATCAATAATGATTAAGTTGGCTTTACTTACTTACAACTACGTTCAATCAGTGACTGGGCTTGATAAATTGATGAATCGGTACTTAGATGATTGTATCTGCCCTTACGTATTGATCAACCTTTAGTTTTTCTTCGTGGATCATTAGATCAGATTTCTTACGAGTAAGTAGGTAGGTAGGTATAGCTAAATATACAAAATCTACGTAATATGGCTGTTATTATTGGAACTAACCCTCCTCTTAAATGTTTACTTAGAACTAAGATAGCGTCAGGAACAGGCTCTCCAGGAAATTATGATATTCAGGTAGCGTTTACGAATCCTTTGAAGTATTGTAAAGGTGCCTCTATGTTCTAATAATAACCATTTCCTGCTTATCTAAGTAAATACTCCACTTTACAAGATGATCATGTGATAATCGTGAGTGTGTGTTTAGCTGTAGTAACATGGGATCACTTATCAAACAAAATTGATTTGCCGGTCATGCATCTTTTGAAGGTTACGCTCATCAGGAATTGCATTACGAACAAACAAGGTTATGTTTTTACAGTCGCTTTGATAATAAAATATGTGGCAGTAACTACCTAAATGAGGAAGAACTGATATCTGCACTAAAACAGTTTTCCATTCCTCTCCACACCCTTGCCAAATAAGGAGTTAACTTTTTATGAAATTGTGGCTTCTTTCAGTGAAATGGTCTCATTTCACGATAGGCATGTTTTTCGCCATTTACAGATTCAGCACGGATGGATAGAAAGGCGTTCTAAAAACTCTTGTGTGTAAACAGTTTTTGGCCCGGGCCAGTTGCATTGCTTTTCTTTGAAATGTTTCGGGTTTAGCGTGGCCCGGGTGTGGTAGAGCCAATACAGGTAGGTAGAGTATAGTAAGTAACGACTAAAACATCATTGTAATTTGCTAGTCTGTAATCTCCTCTAATGTTGTAATAAATTTGGCTAGCCTTATCTTTTCTGTGGCTATTTTATGGTTAAATATTTGCGGATAATCCAAAACTTTAATAACGATGATCTAATAAGGATTAGCAGGTAATAGGCACCTACCTACTTCCACGGTTTTTCGTCGAATAATTTTCTTTCGTTCTTATATTATTTCCATATTTTTATGGCCATATTTTTCGCTTCCAATCTTATCTTAAAAATAGCTAATTTACAGCGCCGTCAGTCACAAGCACGGAAAGGGCTTTGAAATAGTGAGGCTGAGGAGTGGCAAACCTCGCAATCCAGTTTTAATTGGCGCCCCCTCCAGAATATCAAAGGGACCTTTGAAGACCACCAGTAGAGTCAAGTAGACCTACCTACCACAGATTTACTAACGTTACTGTTAATTTAAAAGTGATTCTGCCCTTCTGTCGCTGTTATCTTTTAACGCCTAAACGACTGAACGGATGTTAATGAATTTTGGCAAGGATATAGTATAGTTATGGTATCCCAGGGAAGGACATAAGTTAATTTATATTCCGGAAAAACGCTTGCGAAACCGCGGGCGAAAGCTAGTTCAATAAATAACGTATCAATAACTACAATAGGTGTTTCTTATACCACATCATGTTCTTTGTCCTTTACCAGCCATGTCATTTTAATTAAATTCGCATTTTCTATCAAATAATTTAATTTACTGTTAATGAAGCTAACTGACTCCATGAGTCAGGATAAATGAATTGCTTTGGGCTGAATAAATTAATCGAGTTAATAAATATTTGTTTTGGGTGGAATCGTGTTTCTATTACCTGTTTTATTAGTATTTTAAACTGCTTAGTATTTGCTTGCGGTTTGTTAGTACAAAATTGTTTCACCAATATTTCAACAATGAATTTTAATAGTTACTAAACTCGTTGTTACTGCTGAAATAAAGCTCCGAGCTCGAGTGGACTTTCCAAGGTAAAAACAAAATTTTATAACAATAGAATATTGTAGAAAAATAGAACGTGCTTTGCGTTTCAAACAGTAAAAAATATCTTATAAACGTAAACACCAAACGGTTATCGACTGACTCAGCTTATATGCTACACTCAAGTGCCACTACAGTTTTAGGTACTTTTTGTTTATAAAGCAATAGTACCTACTAAGTAAATAAGAGTGAAAAGAAGGGAATTAGGTAACTTTACCCGCCACATAACATTACCCGCCCTCAGAACGGAACGTATGGCCTCCTTTAATTTCAGTTCTCCCGTAGCAGATGCCAAGTCGTGAATCGGTTCCAATAGCATTTCCTTTGCCAATTCTTGATTTTTCTAGGTCTTCGCTTAATTTTCGCAAATGAAACTAGAGACGATTACGAACCTGGTAAAATCTAGGTTAGTATTAGTACCTGAATAGGCGTTCGACAGTTGGTGCCCAGTTTTCGGTTAAATTGACTTAATAAGCGTGTAGGTAATTTCATTCAAGTTGGCTGTTCGCAACTTGCCCAATGTTCCCCCTTTGATTTTTCGGATAAATACACTATACCAATGCAAAAATAACAACAAAAACAATCATCCCGACTCTGATTAGTTAAAGCTTTGTCTGCATGCAAATTGTTCGGTTTGCGGTTCTCTTTCCGAATACAAACTGATTGGATCCGTGCCGTACATCACACGGCTCAAAGGTGAGGTAATAGAATTACTACTGAGCTTCTAGATTTCCATTGAGGTTTAGTCAATACCTTTTGGAAGTTATCCGATCAGAGCAAAGTATAATTTAACTATTCACGTTTACTTTGTCTTTGATTCTAAGTATTCACGGCAGCGTGTAATCCTGCTGAAACGTCAGGAAAACCTAAGGGACAAATACCCGTGAATACCTACTCAGATCAATATTAGTTTTTGAAAGTACCCATAGTAAACCCCTTTAATTAAAAAATGTGGTTAGTGTTTTATAATTATTAACTTGTTTGCTACGTATCAACTTCGTAAATTGTTCCGATTTCAATTATACCATTTGACATCAACCTCGCATATTCCATGTCGTAATTGTACCTAAGCTATCCATCCACTATCTCTCTAACTACAGACCTGATTTGAATAATAAATGCAAAAGTAGGTTTGGTCTGGCCTTTTTGATAAGGGTAGAAGGATCCCTAATTGAAATCTAGTTCGAGGGTAGCCTAAAAATGTGCTTATCTCAATCCAGTTAGTAGGTACAGATATTCCGAATAGTCTTTGCTGCGAGATGAAGATAGCTCAATAAATGACTACTCTTCATTTAGTTTTAAGTATTATTAAAAAAAGGAATTTCCTTTAAACAAAAATGTTATCGATGAAATGTTGATTTGACTTTTAAAAACGTTATAGAGAAAAGACAACAGGGACAGAATTCTGCTGACCAATAAATAAATAAAAAAAATGTTGGACAAGCCGCACAGCATCATTTAGCCCCAAGCTAAGCAGAGCTAGTTATTGGTACTGGATGACTGATATACTTAATGCAATACACTAAGTAGGTATTCTTTATAAAACCTAGAAAATACCCAGAATACCAATCGCTTTACTATGATAATGGTATCGTCGCAAAATCGTCTATAGATGAAAAAAGCAAGAAAATAATAATATTTTTGAAATTAGATTAAAAGAGATGCTCTTGGAAAAATGCTACTACGAACTAAATGATTTTTTAAGTGATGTATTTGGTGACTATTAATTGAAATCTTGCATTAATTTGGTTTGAGATACTTACCTTTCATACCATTTTATTAAATTAGTAATAAATAATATATCTGGCCGTCTCCCATTGCAACACCCTAAATAGGTTCATATTGTGTTAGTCAATAAGTCCTGACAAATGTATGTACCATAATATTATGCAATAAATAAATAAATAACTCTACATACATAATGCGTGCGTGCTGATGATACCGTGGTTAATGGTGAAGCGATTAATTTAGTGGAATTAGGCATTTATAATTTATCGGTAGAGTAAAAACTACTATAAGTGTTTGATTTGTAAAGTTAACTTTCAATTGTATCAAACTTGAAAGGAGACTCAAAAGACCTTCCAAATTATTTAAATGCTGCTAATTTAACAAAAGACATCTAAATGAAATATTCATGACTGTTGTTTATTGTTACAGGTAAATATTCTGATGGAATGAAAATGGAAGGAACCAACTTTAGTCAAGTAACAGGTTTTATTCTTTGACTTGTGACAGTCGATAACGTGAGCGCTACGAAATTCCCTAACTAAAGGTTGAACCACACTATTGTGGTGTAGTATGTTGTAGCTTGCTGTGTGGTGCAGGCATAGAATTTTCACCACTCCAACTCTTCCCGCGGGTGTCGTAAGAGGCGGGCGACTAAGGGATATCCACCGGGGGTGGGCAGCAGCGCCCCTGCAGAACAATTCTACCACCGAACTGCGATCCTAACCCGCATGCCCAGCGTGGAGATTATGAGGATTACCCCCCGTGGGATAAAAGCCAACAAGGCGCTTATCAGGGCGAGGTCTGGGTCCAGCAGTGGACCAATAAAGGCTGTGGAGGTGTAGGTGGTATTGTGGCGCGTCAGAAGCATATCGGTTTCATACATTTGTTATGGTTAGAGACACATTTTTTAAGTGTTGTGTCATTGTTATAATGTGTACCACCATACTGAATGTATTAAATCCGATATGCTTCTGACGAGCTACAACAACCCACAACATACCACACCACAAAAGTGTGGTTATAGCTTTACGCTAACCATAACAACAGGAGTGTAACTTGGCAAGTCAAACAATTTAGACTTGCCGATGCGTCGTCGCCCGTTACTTTTCCGAACTTGGCTGTCAAATTGCCGTGTGTCCTAACTTTCGTTCCTATATCTATACCTCCAGATTATCTTTTGTCTAATCTTTAAATTATTTAACGAGAAGAGTGCCACTTCTTTTTCGGAAAATGTTTTATTTTCCTCGCAAGTAGTATAAAGCATGTATCAGGTGAGTACTCTGCTGAGTACTCAGGAGAAAGTGCGATTCCTACCTCGTGTGTTTTAAGGTCTAATGATCAACTCGTTAGGAATCAGTCACTTTCTCACCTCGGTGAACAATGAACTATTATTTATTCAGAACCACAATAAAATAGTACAGAGGTATTACTAGACAGGCATTGGAGAAGTATTTTAATCATTTGTATTATTTAACAATGGTGTTTGACTATTGTTTATTTACAAAACCGAACATGTATTGTGGTAAAAAAAAACTATGTTTACATTTTTAACGTTTATTTTGAAATTGCTTGTGTTTTTTCAGCTAAGGTTTTCTAAATATTTTGTTTTATCAAATCCAGTGTTTGTTTGTACCAAAGCTATTTGTTACTCACAAACACGCACATTTCTTTTGTAAATGTTTACCTACCCGTGCCGTGGCCGTAATACATGCTATCTCTGTCCCAAATGTCGGTATGTCGTGCTTAACCCATTCACTGCCCAGCATTGACAAATTAATAAATTTACTCATGATTGTATGAACCCTCACTGACCAGATGGGGCCCGCAGGTAGAGCTAGTTGAAGACCTCCATGTGACTCGTGGGCAATGAAAGTGATAAATCGCCCTCTCTCTCGGCAGTGTTGTAGGTAGGTACTTAGGTAACTAGACTTAGTTAACTATACGATCGCTTGCTAATTCGCTGCCTAAAAATAAGTACAGATTTTTCGGATTTTTCTTTGGCTTAAATAGGGTTGCCTTATGGGTAATTCTAATTATTGAGATAGTTAATTTATGGAAACATGATTTTTTTTTTATGTAAATTATGGTAGATAATTTATTATTTAGTCTTTTTACTGTAAGAAAACAGTCGCCGTGCTTGGAGACCCGAAAATTGCTATGTGTATGTGTATCCCTAGATAACCCGATGAGGTTATCTAGTGTAGCAATTTACATACAACATAGCAATTTTTGTCTATAAAACCATGGAAATGACTCCATGGAAGTGACTTTTTTGTAATAAAATATAAAAAAAAATAATTTTAAAATCAAACACGTACACGGCGATTTAGATTTCTGTTTTTGATGTATAAACGCAATTAAATCATATATCAAAATTGAAAAACCTTTATCTCTGAAAGCCAACACGGAAGTGAACATTATGCTGGACGAGTTTCGGGAATAAAAATGTTACTTCAATATTGTCGTAGCGATTAAAACGTAGGAACAAAATGGAAGCTGAATTAGCATAGTCCACTATAACTGTGTTAATAGTCATTTGGTTTTGGTTCTCCGTGCAATATTTTTAAAATAAGAGGAGTGTGACATAGGCCACGGTAGTGACCAAAAAAACTGGCCACAAACTTTGATATGATGGTTCATATTGATATCTGTGCGACTATACATATTTTAATGTAATATTTAATGAGTTTTTTATTGTAGTTAACATTGGTTCAGGTTAAAAGTGGATATTATACAGAAATAAGGAAGTCATATTTTTTCTTCACGGAAACCGGGCGATCACATACACGGAAGGGACATTTTTGACACTTTGCCGCTTAATTATAAAATAACTGCGTAGCTTATTTACATGAATTCAGCTTGAGAGTATAGTATTTCATCAACATTTTACTAAAATAAGTAACTCATCCCAAAATGAGATACTACAGTTTAAAAAAATGGTAGTCCCTCCAATTATTGTCGAAAATGGGAATTACCCATATTCATTGGCTTCATTTGATTGCAAATCTAGAGTGCAGTGAGAACCTCAGGAAAATTCTTGAATAACACCTAATGCATTAATTTCTTGACGTTTGATGCAACTATCTATTCCTTATTATGAATTTCCACTCCATTTTATTTTCACATAATTTATGATAAACAGTTCCTGTACATTTTCTTGATAGGAATGTCAAAACCAAGACAAAGCTTCAGGTTGATTAATTATCACCTCGACACGATTCTCTGGTTTTCCAATTATCTGTCTTCTAATTTAAGACCGATTGTCTTTACTACAGCCGAGAGGTACGTAAGGTAGGTAGTTAGGTACGTTTGCATATTGTAAATAAGTTTCCACAAATTCAGAGACACAGATATTTTATAGCAGCTTTAGTACTGACTAGGACCAGACAAGACACACAGCGGAATAGAGAGGATTTAGGCCTTTTAGGGTTGGAAAGGATTAGATGGACGGAGAAGGTTACTAATGAGGAGTTGTTGAAAAGAGTTGAGAACCTCTTCTTCATTCGTCCTCAAGAATGATTGGACTACTAATACGACATGACAACTTCGTTAGTAACATCATAAAAGGAAAAGTAGAAGGAAGACGTGGAAAAGGAAGACCAAGAATTTGCTATATGAGTCAGATCATGGCATGGAAAGTTGCTGTCATGTTGTTCAAAGATGTAAAAGACCATGGCATCGGAGAGAGAAAAGTGGAGGAAATTGCATCATTTTACACCGACAACACGGCTTTAATTTATAATAATAGTCTTGATTATAGTCCTGGTTGCTGACAATAAGTACCGGTGAGTCGCGCTAGGGCCGATCGGCCCACATGTGTCATACATGTGTCTATACAAAAAAAAATGTGGTTAAAGCACAAATTTCCGCCCTGTTTGCCTCTGAGGACTCGATGGTAAATGGTAGTGATTTGTTCTATATTGCATTGTCAGCTTGTGTCACCACACCACCGGAACTTCTTCAAAAATTGTTAAAATTATTAAGTCCTTAGCAAGATACGGAAAACCTCCAAAAAACACAATTTGCTTGCAACATTTGTAAAGTAATCACCCCTATTGTCTGAAGACGCGACGGGCCGTGGTAAATGGAAATAGAATAATTTGCATAATCTTTTGTGGTTCAACTTAGCACTCTGTTACAGGTGTATTGTTCTTTCTCCGGTTCTGTCAACGTTGGACTAATCTTTAGAGCAGGGAAGTAGAATTATTGCTATGATGCTAAAATACACCATACACCAGTTTTAGCCAGCCATGAGGTGTTTGTTTTGTCGTCACGCTAGCCGCTTTAGCAGTCTCGCGCAATAGGGACTGCTAATGAAGCCTCTACCAAACCAAACTAAAGCCTATAAATAAAAACTATCGTAGTTTGACGAATTAATTATGAAACAAGGTTCGTAGTTAAGCCGCTTACATTTGTAATGCAAACTAAAACTATTATAATAATCTAGATTCCGCAGGAGTTAAATTCGATTTTGCAGAATTTAGTAGGGACTATTTTATACAACGCTAGCGTACTATTGGGTTCTGATTTGGAATTTTATGAAACTACACTAGAAAGAAATCTATTTTTGATAAATTTCGTTTAATATTGAAATCGCAGGCTTAGCTCCTCTAGTCTCATTGGAGAAATTAAAAGTGTTAGGGCTTTACTGTTTACCTTCTGTTTAAGATATCTAACAGGTGGTTTTGTGTTTTCTATAGAGCACATAAATTAATCTTATTTCGGAGACAGAATAATATTAGGTCTTAAAACGGGAATGCTTACACATTCCTGTTTAGAAGAATATTCTTGTGGGACACAGGCAGACATTCTGACACGTTATTTCGGTGACGATGGATGGCAGGAATGAACTTCTGAGAATGTGTTCAGAATTAAATTTAGCTGGTGAAAGGCTAATAATAATAACAATATAGGGCTAATAATATAGGAATGTGCTAAGGACATAGTTGATAACATGCGTTTCAGATCTTCGAAAAAAATGTCATTCTCTGTTGTACCTTTGAACTCGATTGATGCTTTTTAGGATTCTGTACCCGGAGGGTGAAAACGGAACCCTATTACTAAGGCTCTGTTGTCCGTCCGTCTGTCTGTCACGTGGCTATATCTCATGAACCGTAAGAGGTAGAAAGTTGATATTTTCAGATAATGTGCATTTCTCTTGCCACTATAACAACAAATAATAAAAATAAAATAAATAATAAAATTAAATGGGGCTCCCATACAACAAACGGGATTTTTTTTGCTATTTTGGCTCTTAATTTGTCAAAGCTGTATCTCTTGAACCACTATTGTAGTTCAACCATTCTATAATTAACTAACACTTCAACTGTAATAATAACAACAAATACTAAAAATAAAATAAAGATGAAAATTTAAAGGGGTCTCCGAACAAGTGAAAATTTGATGTTCTTTGAAAAAATTGCCTGATTTTTAAGGTACGGAACCCTTCGTGTGCGAGTCGACTCGCACTTGGCGGTTGTTTTCTTACCATTTTGTGTGCAAAACCTCGTTTCACTCGGCTTAACCAGTATTCCAACTGGAAACTTAATTTTGAAAAGTCCTGTATTCCCCTTCCCAACATCAAACAGAATATTCTGTATTGTGTCTGTACACTTTCACAAAGTTTTTATTAAAAGATCAGAATAGAGCTCAAGGTCGATCTAAAGACTTCCATAATTGTCTACTATAAACTTGTCTAGTTATCAGAGTATTACCTAATAGCATGTAATTTATTCTTATCATTCGTGACCGGAAACACACATTGGTGTCACAGAATAATGGCAAGGCGATGTGGGGTGGACCGTGAAGATTCAAGGAGAAGAAAACGGCTAGGTTTGAGATGATTCCGGCCCTTTTTACCCGGCTAAATATGAAATTATTCCGGCTAATTGAGTAGATAACATAAATAAAATAATAATAATATTTAAAATACTAACAGTTAATTTCTTGATTGTCAGAAAAAAAAGTAAACTATTGATAGGGCAAAAACTAGGTACTGATCGTTATCAAGCTAAAAAGTGTCCAGCTCAGCATGAATTTCGGAAGACCGACCCAGTGCTTAAGGGATTGGATAGTACCTATACCTTCGTAAGATCTTTTAATGCGAAGATTAGCAGTAAAGCGAACCTACAATTTAATTTAACTGATAAAAACGTACGTAATACTAGGAGAAATACATTTCCCAAAGGAGCTATGCGCGGAATTCGGAATTACCCTTTGGAGTCCCGAATAACCCTAGAACGATTCAACTGTTCACCGAAATTACGCCATACCGCTACCGCTGAAGTACCTACGAGCGCCTCAACTTGTAGGTAAAAAATAAGACATGAAGTTTATTTTACACAGATAAAAGTTACATCTTGGTTAGTATTCCATTAGTGCCGAATCCCCATAGTAAGATAAGATAAGATAATTTTTATTGGTTCACAACTTACAACACACAAGAAAATACAATTTTAAAAGAATTACAGAAAAAAACAATGTGAGACCAAAAGGCTGCCGCTCAGCGTGTGCTGCAGGAGCTTGGGGAGCAGCTGCAGCGCTGGTCTTCCGTGGCACCTTAGCGTAGAGCGCGTTACTGGCTATGGACACGCTCTTTACAATATAAGTGTACGTAATTTATGTTAGTATGAAACTAACATAAATTACGTATTTAGTAAAATTTTATAAAAATATAACAAAACATTTGCGAGTTAAAGACACAGGTGACGAACTAAAATACATTTTTGACATGACACATAAATTGAAATAGAAAAGTAAAAGAAACAAACACAGAAAACAATAAATACGCGCACAAAATAAACTAAACAGAAACCATGATCGACCACATTAATACGAATCACATTGAAGATTTAAAAGATATTTTTTTAGATTAATTTTAAAACTGAAAAATGATTTTGAATTTCTTAGAGGAGGTGGTAGATTATTCCAGCATTTCATGGCAGCGTAACGAAAGCTGCCACGAAATGCGGCCGATCTATAGCTTGGACATATTAAAAGTACCGCCAAACGCGGTTGGCGGCTAGAGAATTTAAGTTTTTCATACAAATATTCAGACGTATATCTTTTTATTATACCAAAAAGTAAAGTTGCGAAGTGAAGTGAACGACGTGATGACATATTCAAAAATTTGTTGCTATTTATATAGGGAGAGATATGGGATCTAGGCGGAATGGGAAAACAAAATCGTACGCACGCATTTTGAACACGCTGTAACAGCTTCTTCGAGCGGCCGAGAAGACATTCTCCGAAAACATTATCGGCGTAATTGAGTTTAGATAGGATTAGTGAATCACAGAGCGCTATGCGTCAGTCTTGAGATTGTCACGTACGCGGTACAAAACAGACAATCGGTAGAAACAATTGCGAGCTGTTTGGAGGACATGTTCCTCAAAGTGCATAGGTCCGTCCATCAGCAATCCAAGATTGCGGACTTCAGTTGCGCGGTCTATAAGGACATCTTTTACATATACCTTTGGGCCCTGTGATATAATTTGAGACCTCTGCTTTTTGGATCCAAGAACAAGATATTTCGTTTTATTGGCGTTTAGGTGTAAACTGTTTGCATCACACCAATCCACTAATCTTTCTATGTCCTTGTTTAGTCCTGAAATAGCGAGACTCATATTTGTAGGTTTAAAGGATGTATATAGTTGGACGTCGTCAGCATAAATATGATATTTAGTATATTTAATGTTATTGATAATATCGGCGGAGTATAAAATAAATAATATGGGGCCTAAAATTGATCCTTGGGGTACACCACGCAACACCGACATCTCACTAGAATTAACAATGGTGCCATCATGCTTACGAATCTGGACAATTTGCGAGCGCTCACTCAGATAACTCTCAAACCATCTGGTCGCATCATGATGGAAACCATAATAAGACAATTTAGATAAAAGTGTTGTTGTGTTTATAGTGTCGAAGGCGCGCGAAAAATCCAACAGCGTTATTAAAGTGCCTTCCCCTTTATCTTGAGCAGATAGAACTTCGTCCATTACATCCATTAAAGCAGTTGTTGTGCTAAAACCCTTTCTAAAGCCCGACTGTTTTTCAGGTAATATTTTAGTTTTTTCTAAATACGAGGTCATTTGAGTACAAACAGTTTTTTCCAATATTTTAGACAAGAAAGGTAATATGCTTATCGGTCGCAAATCTTTTAAACTATTAGGGTGGTTGGTCTTGGGCAGAGGTTTAACAATACCAGTTTTCCAAAGTTTGGGGAAAATATTTGAATTTATTGAAGTGTTAACTATGGATGTAATCAGAGGGAGTGTTTGCGGAAGAGTTAACATGATCATATCCATGGACATGCCATCGACGCCTGTTGCGTTTGT
Source organism: Eupithecia inturbata (assembly GCA_963662085.1). Classification (NCBI taxonomy): domain Eukaryota; kingdom Metazoa; phylum Arthropoda; class Insecta; order Lepidoptera; family Geometridae; genus Eupithecia; species Eupithecia inturbata. The sequence goes on from OY759182.1 coordinate 6,927,628, forward strand.
GGAAAAAGTACGAATTATTTTTAAGACATCGCTCTCATTAATAGTTTGCAGTTTAAAAATGGATGGACCGAATCTATTAAATTCAAAATAAGTCAAGTCATTTATATTTACATTATTGTTACCAGGGATAGTCAAGAAGTGATTGTTTATTAAATTAGGGTCTTGGAGGTGTGATGGCAGATCAATGGATCTATGTATTTTTGAAATTCGCGATATTTTGCTTAATATTATTCCACAACACACGGGGGTTTTTTGAATTTAAATTAATATGATTATTAAAATAGGCTTCTTTTTCTGCATGCAATGCCCTATTGACAATACTTTTTAACTCTTTGTAGTACTTCGTATGGGCTTCGATGTTAGATGCACGGCTGCGTGTATGGGCTTTATCTCTAGTCGCCATCATCTCCCGAATGTTGTACGTGATCCAGAGGGGTGACTTATTTTTCATTAATACCTTTTTAATAGGTGCATGCTTATCGAATAAATTCAAAATATTAAAGCCCAGTTCGTCTACCATCTTATCAACGTTCGTGCAAATAATAGCAGCCCAATCAATATTTTCAAGATCACTCTGAAAAAGTTCTAAATTAATGTCTCTAAGGGGCCTGTAGATAATCCATTCTGGTGGTTGTTTCACCTTCTTTACTGAGAGCTTACATGCTAAAAACGAATGACTGCATAAATCCGGTATGTAGTCCGTAACAACATCAATAAGTGGCAAGTTGTGTAGTGTGGGTTAACTTTTGTCCAATATTCGCAATGACAGACTCAGAATTCAGTTTTCGACTTCGTGTTATAACGAGAACCAGTGCCGTTTCTTAACGAAGTGACCGCTAAAGACGAACAGTTAGAACATTTCGATGCCTGGTGATCGTTATATTCATTTATTCAACAGAGATTAACAACATAATCTTCTCATACACGAGTAGATATTAAACAAACGTGGACAGAATTACTAAGAGTTTTAGCCGGCGTTTTCTCCTCTAAGCATTTTCGTACAAAATCAGTGTCACGTAATGCGAGTAAATTGTTTTGTTTCTGTTGATGAAACGGTGCGGTATCAATTTTCTTCGCGCTGACACCCAAGGACGTTATTGATGCGGGAAATTCTCTCTCATAATTATCTAGCTGCGCAAAATAATTATGTTTATCGTGGTAAAAGTTGTATCGGGTATATTTTATCCGGCTGGTACCTTTTAAAACTACTATACGTTCCTAATAGTTTTCAAACAGAAACACAAAAAATCGAATAAGCATGTTCAGTTCATGGTATGTTTACCTACTGATTTTCGATTAGGTATAGTTTTTAGTAATAGCTAAGTTTGCTCTCATATATTTGAACCTGTCTCTTGTACCTAGGTATATTTGATAATCCAGTTTCAGAAGAGTCATGAAACATGAACAATTCATGATCTTTTCTGTTTGCTCTATTGGTTGCAAAGAGTTTACAACCAGTTCATGCTGAGACAGAGATCATTTTGTGACTCAATGCAAAAATAAGTCTGTTCTTCTGTACTAACTTTTATTTTACATAATGGTTAGAATGAGATGCAAACAAAATATAATATTATATTCTAGTTTATTCTTCACTGAAAAGTGATCTACTACGAGTAGTACTTATTCTAACCCCAACATTAAATCGAGATGGATTCCTCATCGTCACCCACAAACAAGACGTAACCTATTTACCTTACACGCGATATATTAGCTATTTCCTAGAGTGCAACCTCACGGCAAATTGTATTCTGTCAGGGTGTATTACAGGTGGGTTTTGTTTGGGATTGATGAAGATCCGTTCAGTCAGTTTGGGTGTTTGTGTCAACAGGTAATCGATTGGGTACGTACGAAGAGCAGATTGTTATCTATTGGACTTAACACAACAACATAGATGCTGTTGGGCGTACCCAATATTCAAGAATATTGGGAATATAATATTGAACTTGAATATAAAGTCTAAAGTGTCTAAATTTAACAATAATTTAGTTTGCTCAATGGTGATTAATTTTAGACACTTTAAACTTTAACTAAATAACTATGCGGTGTAATTCACCGAGTGAATATATTATTTGTTATTGGGAATGGCCCTGTGTCTGTTGTTTTTTTCTGTCATACTTACTTATCACGTCTTTCTAAGCGTCTGTACTTACATGTGAGGTCAAGGGAGGTTGAATCATCAACGTAGAGATTTAAAGATTGTAAACCTAATGTTACTTTCGGCCTTGGTGTTAAAAGATTACCGGTTTCTTAAGTTTGTACCAAGGCTGGTGTTCATCGAAAGTAATCGGACAATTAGCAGCTTCGTCGGTTAACTTTAAAGTTTAACGTATGAAAGCTTCTGTCAAAAACGTCAATTAACATGTATTTGCCTGATTATATTTTGAAGAAAACATGCCTTACTAACATAGATTTAGACTTTTTTTCATAGCTTTTTTTACTTTCATACATATGCTGGTCGTGTAGCTTTACTGTGTGCACTACACGGTCTTACAATTAATATATAGTTTAGAGGTATGTTAGGTAAAGTACCTAATAAAAGACAATGTCCAGTCCACAGTGTCCACATTTACTGTTCCACGGTCAACTGGTTTTAAGGGCAGTAAATTTCTAACTACCTACAAGCTGGTCAACCATTAAATATGTTTTAAACAGCTGGCAACACTCGTTTAATGCTTATGAGAACGGCCTTTGCGCGGGCTTGCAACGTTTTAATACTATGCAAATATTTTTGAACTTTCTTAGCTTCAAAAGCATTTTTGGGATAAACAAAAAAGATGTTTTATAAATTTCAAAGCTCTTGGCAAGCTTGTACTAATAGTAGGTACAAGCTTGCCAAGAGTAATATTATTTTATATAATATTCTCTAACAAAGATCTTTTGACGGTTTTATGCATGTATTCGCTAAATATTTTAATGTTCTTTTTTTATGTGATAGCAAATTTTAAATTATGTACAACGATTATGTTAATTTTCTACTCTTAACTAATGCATCTAAATTACTATTAAACATTTGCACGACTAAGAAGTCAAATATAACTTTATTCTAAAACCATCATTGTTAACCTATATGCAAATAAATACAATTTCATTTAATTTAATTTCAATCAATTTCATTCTTTGACGATCAAGGACGGATACGTATACACTAGCCAAACTAGATGTAGAATTTTTGCTAAAACTCACTTGCTTTGCGTCGAGTTTCAGATATATGTATGTGTAAGCTATATTTATTGAAGGAAGGTTCTCAAATCGACAAGTTACGTAAATTGCGTGTAAAAAGACGCGGCAACAGAGTGAATTTTAGGTTAAGTACCTATGGGCGGTTTGTTTACAAACAATACATCGAGTTTGGCTAGTGTACCTTATATAATGGAAACTAATCTATCTACCTACTACGTAAACTGTAAAACTATTAACTCATAGCTAGAGCATCGCCCTAAGTGCCTTTGCTAACATTTGATGAAAAAACTTTGCTCTTACCTTCTTGATTACTGTTTCTCCACGACTGATAACACTTCTCGTTAACGAGTTGGACCCGACTTCGGCTCTTAGTTCAGTAGAACTCTACTGAACTTGGATTCTTGGACTTACGTCACGTTTTCTTCAGAATTGAATGGAAGGAAAAAAACATAGGGGCACCGCCGCGCCGGCATGGTAGACGAGAACTGGTAGAATTTTAATTCATTATTTTATAAATGTTGGCTTATTCGTAATATTATGCGTTTGGGAAAATACGCCGAATCTTCTCGTCGTCCATACCGCAATGCTTGTAAACTAAAGTTTTCAATCAGTGCGTCCTACCCGTCATGACCTACGGAGCTGAGACGTGGACACTCACGGTAGGGCTGAACCACCAGTTCAAGACGCTCAGCGAGTTATGGAAAGAGCTATGCTCGGAGTTTCTCTGAAGAATAGGATTTGTAACAAATATATTCGACAGAGAACCAAAGATATCGATATAGCTCTAAGTATTAAGCTGAAGTGGCAGTGGGCCGGGCATATCTCGCGAAGAACCTATAACCGCTGGGGTAAACGTGTCCTTGAGTGGGGACCGCGACTTCGCAAACGTAGTGAAGGACGTCCTCAGGCCAGGTGGGATGACATCCTGAGAAAGACTGCAGGCAGATGCTGGATGCGGCAAGCTGAAGACAGGGCGCTATGGTGCTCATTAGGGGAGGCATATGTCCAACTGTGGACTAACATAGGCTGATGATGATAATAATGTGAGTAGGTGACCATAAATCATTGACAGGAGGTCCTAATCGTTTGCCATTTTGAAATTATTTATCTAGGTAGAGTAAAAGGAAACCATGCCAAAGCCTTACAGATAAACATTTTATTTATAATGTGTCAAATTATACGTCACAAAAATTGTTCTCACATAACAAAATAAAATAATAGTAATACTTCACCCACTATAGTCGCTATAGCGATAAGTCAGCAAAACTGAACCATTGATTAGTTTAAAACTCGTTTTTTGGTCCCGTTATACGGGTCACCATAATATCAGATTGGGGTTCTATATAACCTTCCGAATGATGTGTCGAGCAAGCCTCACTAAAAAGTTATGTCATAGAATATAGACCATCGTCGGGCAAAAAACGGTCCGTGTCACGCATTTATCTCTTTTTTTTTTTATTGTAGGTACCTATTACATTTTTACCTTTGCCGTTTCATTTCAGCCACATTCATTCCGTTAGGTTTATTGCCTTTCATATTATTTTCCGACATTATTTAACGTACCTACTGCGATTTTTATTTATAATTAAATTTTTATGTTATGTTTGCTTCGTAGCAGATAAATGAATAATACATTTCTAGATTAGTAGGAACCTAATTCTGCTAATCTAATCGCATTATTATGACAATGGTATTGTCGCAGAATCGCCATCATAGACACGTTTTGATATTTTACCTTAGATGGAAGAAACTATAGATGGGCGCACGTCTAAAGTGTTGAGATTGAACCCAATTTAGAACCATTATATCAATCTCGCATCAGGAGTTTCTTTCATCTAAGGATGCTGCGTGACGACGAGACGAACCCCTAGTCATAGTAAAGCGATTGGTTGATTTAGTCCAGTAATTTTAGACAAAAAAAATAGAATCAACCTCGGAATTCTAAGATTCTAAGCTGGAAACTCGTTAACGCCTCATTTTGGCGTTTTAAAAATTTTGGTTTTCGCAATTATGTAGGTGTCTATAGCTCCAAATATCTCGTATTGGGAGAATTCGGCACCAGTGTGTTGCGTTGTTGTAAACTATTGGAAATAACTATCTAGATTTTATTCTAGTAATGACTCGTTAAATGGTTCTAACAATAAGTTCACGATTTATGAGATGTGTCAGTAAAGGATCAACATAAACATTTAACGCAATATTTCTTGATCACGATTATGATTTTACTGTCGTTTCTGAATAACAGACGACTACAATCATGACTGGCAACTCGCCACCAATGTTACCAACTATTTCTAAACCGAGATGAACTGCTATTGAGCTTTTGAAATTTAAGAGCTTATAATAGTTAACCTACTTATCTCTTATCTACATACCTAATTCCTAACCTGCTTCTTACTTCGTATTTCGTAGAATTGGTATTTAACTATACAGGGTGTAACAAAAACCAAACATTCAGGGTAGGTACAGGTTCGATCACAGAATATCGGAATACATAAATAAAAAAAAAAAACATTTCTTTATAGTTTTCATGTATTTTGTGATCGAACCTGTTACCTACCCTGAAAGTTTGGTCCTTAGTTTTTGTTACACCTTGTATAACTACTTACAAAATAAAAACGCGATTTAATCGAAAATCTAAAGAGTATTTTTATTGTACGTACCGCAACTTTTTACAAGCGCTGCGAAAAACTTGTACCTATGCCCTGAGGTCGGCTTAGTCACTTTAATTCTCCATTTTCTTAAAAATATGCCTTACATCCCCATTTTCATCTTACATGTTAAGTGTTGTTTATGAAACCTCTGAAAATGTAACGAGATCTAACTAAAAGTATAAAAGTTGGCTACACCGTTGTACCCGCCGCCATGAATATTTATTGTGTACGTCACTTTTCATCGTTTACACTAAGACTTGGCACGGCGATGTTTAGCGTTGAATTTTATTGACTTACTTTTTTATTATTATTTTCTTAGCATACATATTTAAATACACTAGAATAACATTACACTCTAGTCATAGATTTGGCTAATGGGCAATTTTGTTTTAACTTAATTTTATAAAACATCTATCGGTCCATCGACACTTTTCTTATTGTCTCTACTTAAGGGGAAGATACTTGGTTCATGTGTTCTTATAAATTAGCACTTATGCACTTACACTTACACTAACTATCACTACATTCACTCAAAAGGTCTCTTGACCCTTCTCACTATTTCCGTGTTATCTAGGATGATGAAGCCTCTGCGTATTTTATTTTATTTTATCGACGAGTGCCTCAAAAGCACTTTAAGCTATTGGTCCTGCGGCTAATCTCTCACCGTCTGCCGTCCCAACTGATTATAAGAGTAAGGAAAAAGAGAGTGCACCTGTGTTTGCGCACACACTTGTGCACTATTACTTGTCCTGCACATGGCTAGTCTCCGTTGAGTCTGGCCGCCCCGTGGCCGAAAATTCGGCTAGGAGGACATCAATAAAACTTAACGTTCAAAAAAAACGACATAAATAATAGAAACAAATTAAAACTAGTTTTTACAATTAAACAGCCGAGCAAACTGCAGACAATCTAGCTAGAGCTCTACTGATCCATATCAATACCAATAGGAAGCGTCCCGAAGACGCTGGCTGCATTCACTTAATACAACTAATAAACTTATTTCTTTTAACAAACCCAGCATTTCAGTTGCGCCATGAATGTGTTTTGTTGTTTTGGTACGAATTTCCCTCGTTATAAGCAAACGCCTGATTCATTATGTAAATTACCGCCGCGTAATATTGCGTGCTGAGAAACAGTAGGCGTCCTCAAATATTTCCACGTATTTTGTATATTTAACGCGCTGGCTCTGATAATCAACGAAAAACAAAAGCTTTTCTCGATTACGTAGCCGTGATTACGCCGAAAACACTGATATTTTAATAGGTTTATATCGCAAGATTTTGTTAGAAAAATCTAGATACTTACCATCAAAATAAACCATCGGATACGAGTAACAATTATGTTGCAAAAAAGTTAGGTTATAAATTGACGTACTTTCTGAATAAAAGTGTAAAAACCGAGAACCCTACCTCGTGTGTTCATAAGTTTTGAGACGAACTTATTTAATTAATTTAAAAAGAAAGTAATTCATGCAACCTTTTTTAAACTTTTAAAATTTTAAATTTCTAATGTTTTGAATCAGAAAAAATATACATTTGAATATTTGTTTCATTCTCCGTGAAAATGGCGCCAACAAAAGATTTGCGTGCGACTGTAATTTCACTGTTTCAAGCAGGAAAAAAACCAATGCAAGTTTTTAGTGAAATCCAAAGTTTGGGATGTAGTCGGAACTTTGTGCATTATACCATAAAGAGGTACAAGGAGACCGGCTCTTTAGAAGACCGTGGAAGATGTGGCCGTCCGCGGTCTGTAAGGACGCCCGCCAACATCAAAGTAATCAGAGAGCGAATTCGTCGCAACCCTTGCCGGACTCAAAAGAAATTAGCTCTGCAGACCAACATTTCGCGAATATCGGTGAACAGGATACTTAAATATGATCTTAAACTAAAGGCCTACAGTCGAAGGAAAGTGCATTATATAAACGAGCGTCTTCGTAAATTGCGACTGGAACGATGTCGGAACCTATTGAAGAGACACGATCCAAAAAATATCCTGTTTACCGATGAAAAGATCTTCACGGTGGAAGAAAAGTTTAACCGGCAGAACAATAAGGTTTACGCCAGAAGTTCAAAGGACGTCCAGCCATCTGTACGCAATGTCCAGCGCACTCATCATCCAGCAAGTGTGATGGTTTGGTGGGGTGTTTCCTACGAGGGGGTCACTTCGCTTCATTTTTGCCAGCAAGGCGTCAAGGTGAAGGCACAAAATTACCAAACCGACATATTGGAAGCGGTGGTTAAACCATTAAATGATACGCTATTCGCTGGAAAATACTGGGTTTTCCAACAGGAATCTGCTCCCTCCCATAAAGCTAAGACTACCCAACGTTGGCTGGAGGCCAATTTGCCAGGCTTCATTCGGAGCGAAGATTGGCCCTCGTCAAGCCCTGACTTGAATCCTTTGGATTATTCTTTATGGACGGAATTGGAGCTGAGGGCATGCAGAAAGTCTCACCCAAACCTGGATTCTCTCAAGCGAGCCCTTATTAAAGAATCGAAACGGATTCCCATTGAAAAGATTCGTGCCGCCATAGATGAATGGCGCACGCGTTTGAAGGCCTGCATTGAATGCAAAGGCGGCCATTTTGAATGATTTATTTTTAAATACAGATCTAGATGTCAGTAGTTTTAATTTTAATATCCAATAAATGAATACTCAACTTAGCTCCAAAAATATTTTAGTTTTACTGTGTCTCAAGACTTATGAACACACGAGGTATATTCCAATTATGCTGACGTGGTTTTTACAACACCTCCGAGGTGTTTTTGCCCTTTGTATTTATGATAAGAATGCTCCGGTCATGTCTTTCGCGACAATGTCAAACGACCATGATGAGTTCGTCCAATCATAATGAATCCCCGGGGTTAAACCGAATCTGCACTCTATTTGAGAATGTTTTCACAAGTCTTCACATGGCCCTTATAAAAATACGTAGTAAAATAGAAATATTGATTTATTTTGACTTTTACTTCGGCCCGCGCGATCAAAAATTTTGCGGTCCGAAGTGAGGCTAACCCAAGAAAGTAAATGTTTCAGAAATAGAGCTGTCATTTTTAAAACAGACGTTTTTCTTCCGCTCTTTGTATTTCAAGTCTGAAACCATTATTTAGTAACACAATCCCCCGGAACCCCTCGCAAAATTTCGCATCTTCCGAAAAGGAAACAAGAATTTCCGAGCTGTGAGTTACACAATGTTACTTCTTCACACTTTGAACAGGCCTGGTAGGTTTACTCGTATATCCCAGTTCTGAGAAACAGGCTCTATCTACATTTCACATAGCAAGTACGTATAGTTGCGTGCAGAAAATCAACAGGTGCATTATGTTCTTCGCGCGTAACTTATGAAGCCAATTAAATATTATTGTGGCTTTTCACGAAAGCTCTACTTAATTACACGTAGGAAAGTAAAACAATTGCCCAGGAAAATAGACCGGTTATTTGTATTTTTGTTACTCTCTTTTGGGCAATTAAGGTAGTAAGTAGGTAATATTAATCGAAATCCTTTTTATAAGAAGTGGTGTGAAATATCGTCACGATTATTTTTACTTATTTGAAACATTTGCTCATCATTTTTTGACTCTCCGCTTAACTTGATTATTTAATTAAGCGTTCATGACGCTAATTAGAAAAATTCTGTGGAACTACCAACAGATTATTTGTTGTTTCGGTCTGTAATATTCCCAGTAAGACCTCTTTAATCAAGTTCTTTATTAATATCGACATTGCGAAAGTTTCTGAACTCGTCCTTATTTCTTCAAGGCTGTTCGATTATTTGGACCTATTCATACTGCTTTTAGATTAACATGTCGATATTTTATTGATTAGTTAACCGATTCGTTGCTGCACCCATTTTGAAAAACTTTTTACCAGGGCTGTGAACAAATTTTCTATGACACGACTGGCGTGTCAAGCGCCATAGAAGTCCATGGCACGCTTAGCGTGCCATCAGCCATGTGTATAAAACTACATGCTTTTTTTGCTTTTTTACTGGTCTAGACTTGTTTCAAGTTTAATTGGAATCAATCCACGGGAGTGTACGGCACGATACGTTTTACATTGGTTTAGAAGAGGTTAACTAAGTGTTTTTCCTGAAATGGAAGGTAAGTGACTTTACTTTTTCAGATGTTTCAAACCTTTTTTGATATTTTATCTAACTTTTACTAAAAATGTCACTTAGTGACTTGTTGCAGTAGTACAACGACGAAATGTTCGGATTATTTTGTCAAATTGACCTACTTTTTCTAGATTTTAATCGAAAACTCAAATACATTCCTGAAACAGAAAACTATGATAATGATGAAACTCAATGTGAAAATGAAGAAGAAATAAATCGAAAACGCAAATACATTCCTGAAACAGAAAACTATGATAATGATGAAACTCAATGTGAAAATGAAGAAGAAACTTTGAATTATATATTTGAACAAAACTCACAATCATACTCAGATGTTGGAAATGACAAGCCTCAAAAGAAATTTAAGAACAGTGGTACATGCACAGAAATTGACGATAAAAATACTAATTCAGTACCCTCCATAATAGATTTGCATGGATGCAAAAGATTCGGCGAGTTTATATCAAATGAACAGTAGACTTGCCGTACATAAAAATTGTTGGTTTTTCAAAATACATCATATTTTACAACCCTCCTCGGAATTTACTTTTTCTCGTACTTATCACGAACCTTGTGTAATTATCATAGCCTAACTTCGGAATGTTTATCTACTAATCCCTAGACAATTTCATGGAGAATCTAAATATATAAAGGTGTCAATAGGTATTCTAACGAGATAATTGCGAATATGTCGCGCGTGTGTCGCGCGTCCCACTTTGGGACGCTCAGCGTACGCTCACTGCAGAGGTCTGCCACGCCAGCGCTTTAAGCGCCGCGAGGTCCGCCCCTTGAGAGGTGGCTAAAGTATTCAGTATTGACACGCCTATCGTGTCATAAGAACGCAATTTAAAAAGGTTGTCAATCCCTGGAACTGTTGAATTCACGCAATATCGAGAGGCTAAGACAACAGGCGTAATCTACGTGGAAAATCTGTATAGTTTCGTTCTGGGCAGACTTTTCTAAAACTTAATCTGAGGGTGTTACAATCGAGGAAAAAATGACACGCCTATCGTGTCATAAGCCACTAGTTAAAACCATTGATGACACGCCTGTCGTGCCATCAGCAACGAATCGGTTAAGCATTTCATGACTGTGGCCAGTTGTCACGCCGTTGTCGTAATATCGCCGATATCAGTAAATAATGACTTTCTTGACTATTAAATTAACAGCGAACTAAATTGCCTGTCCACAGCATATTTTTTTGATTGTAGGAGCATGTTAAACGCAAGATCGCAGACAATAACTAAATCAGTTAAATACTTAGAACATAAATCACGAACCTTCTTTTAAATTATTATTTACTGAAATAAAGTTATACATTTGTATCTGGTTCTGTAATGGCTTTACCTTATATCATATAAAAAGTTTTACCATAAAAAGTTTCCTCATACTTCTAAACGTTTTTTCTGGGGGTTGTTACTTTTTATCTCAATCGAGTTTGTGGTAAAAAATTAAGAAGACAAATGCCGGTCGGCGCGGCGGCGGTTGACCTAAATGCATTTAACTAGCTTAGTGCATCTGAAAAGCTGGCCATCGGGATTTTTAGGTCAAAAAGTATCCTAGTATCTAGGTTTAAGCTTACTGCTCTAAAAAACTCAGGCAGAATATTCATGTCATATTCATGTATTCATATAAATGGACTACTGACTGATCTATGTTTCGTGTTACACACTTCTACCTAACTAGAGTTACCTTTTAGATCTTTTTGATAGATTATTTAGAAACTGTTAATAACTACGACTGTAATTTTTAGATTACTTATCAAATCACAACATTATTTATAGGTTGCTGCCTTGTTAACTTGTTTTTATTGAAACTAGGTAAATTAAACTAGCTTCTGAGGTCGCCCTCGCTGTACATACCTGGATACCATGGTCTTTGTCTCGTTTTCTACTAGTAAAATAATTTCTAAACCGGACCAGAAGTTCCAGTGATTACCCCCACTCACAAACCCATCAACAAATTCTAAGCGAAGATGATGATAATGCTGAATATTTTACTCCTGAATTATTGCTCCTATGTTGCGTCTTTTAACTTTCGAATGCAACTATTTTACGATTTATCTCAAATTTTCAATTGAACTAACGAAAACATGAAAAGCGTAGACCTTCGTAGCAGCTCTACGAGTTTCGTAGCGGCAGCGAGCAGGTTGTAAATCATAGTGAAGTTGGTTCCACGTTTTCACAAGTTATTGGGATTTACGCAAAAGTGCTCGTAAACTAGTGCTCGTGTGACTGCTAGTGGCCTCTACTCTATGACAGTGGGATGGGATTACACATACTGGCAGCTAACAAAAAACTAAATGTACGCAAGAATGTATCCATTTACGGGATCGGCAGCGCGCGTGTAACGTCTCTGATGTTACTCGCGTCCATAGGCTTTGGAAACCGCTTCTCATCAGGCGGGCCGCACACTTGTCTGCATCTATTGTGAGATAAAAAAATAAATTGTCAGGCTATGAACTCGGGCAGTATTTTGTTTCACTTCCTCCTCTTCCTCATATACCCGACGGACGGAACACGGGAAAATTTAGGGTGAGAGGTTCCATGTGTGTTAATGGGAAAGAAGGGTGAGATAAATGGGAACAAACCAATGTTTCCATTTATCTCCCTAATGGATGAACTGATTTTCTTATTTTTTTAAGATAACTAATATTCATATGTCAGGTAGTGTATTTTATGTTGATGAAAATCGGTTCAGACTGGTGGTTTGTATTATTATGTAAAATTTACTTGTACGCATGGGATGTTACTAGCTTTCGTGCGAGGAATATATAATTCTGAGTCATGTGGCGTCGCGTATATGATGGCGTCTTGGGCACGGTATGATATAATTTCTTACCTTTGCGTCTGTAGACTTGGACTTTCTAGCTTCTTACCACGGTTTTCCGGTTAGATACTTGTGACACAATAGGGTTGATTTGATTTGTGAAGCTAAAATTAGGTACGGGACAACGGATTTTTTTTTTGTTTCCGTTTTCAGGCTTCAGGATTTCCGGGGGGAAACTGGTATAACCCCTTATTTGCAGCTTTTCATTAATTCTTAAAAGAGCAAGTATTGAACAAAGGCGATATCTAAGGCGAGTCAGAAATACCGATTTTACCAATTGATTCGGTATTCATTCTAGCTATAAGACTCCATTTTGGCAGTAATAAAGCATTGATTCAACCTACTTCTGAAATATTTAAAATTTAGATACAATAGCTTCAATAACCTCTTACCGTAAATTGCAGGGGCGGGCGTTAATTCATTTATTTCTAAAATATTTGCATAAAATCCGGCTACAATTTTGTAACCCCTATATTGCAGGGCTTTGTTTATTCGACCCGATTCACTGGGATGAGATAGTCCTTAATTAAGCTCTGAACCGTGTGTACGTATTTTGATGGAGTAACGTCAGTTTAGAAGTTTTTGGAACCAGCTTTAAGATTTTGTTTATGGTTTTTGTAGCCTATGGTCAATAATTTTCTGGGATCACGCTCTTTTGTCAAGTCCAAGTCTTTAGATTTTTTTATAGGTTTAGTTACTTTGTAAATCGTCAATCAATATTAGGGTTGGTATTCGAATATTCGTACATTTCCGTAAAGTTTATATTCCAACAGTTATTTTAAAGAGTGTGCTTTTCCGAAAGGAACTCAAGCAAAATCTTTTATACCAAAGATATATTTTATACCAGAAATATAAACCGAAACATATTTCAAACATCATTTTCGCTTTTCACTCACACAGTTTCAAAGACCAATCTTAACGAAAAAAGAAAAATAAAGAGGAAAAGGCAAAGATCCAACTAAATGCATTATTATGTAAACGGTTCTAATTTTGCATAAATAGTTGCGTGAGCGGAAACCAAGAAGTAGCGTTTCGAATGCTTTTTATCATGTTTCCTATCCGTATTTTGTGATTCCTGTATCCGAAAATAGGAACTGAAAACTAAAGTTTGACCATTATTGGTACAAAATGCGATGATACATTCTTTATTTCTTAGATGCACGGTTTATAGCGTCGTTCATTTTTTGGCTGACCTGTCGCCCGTTAGTTTTAACTTTACTAAGCCTTTTAAAAACGCTTAACTGCAATAAAAAGCCATTAATTTGAGTAATATCTAGTCTAACCGAAGCTGCCAACATAAAACACAATCGACCGTTCTCGTAGATGCGAAAACATCTGCAATGCGTACACTGCGTATACAACTCGCACTTGGCCACTACCGACACAGTTTACACTACCCAAAAAAGAAGTGCTATATTATTATATGCTTCTAGTGTCTGCAAGTAGGTCGGTGCTTGTAGAACGACACAGCTTCGTCCATAAATATCTATGTAAAACCGAATGCGCGGATGCTCTAAACTGGGTTTAAAGTTTGGGAAATTATTATCGTCCTTGTTTTGTGATGAATGCAAAAGAGAGAATAGAATTTACATATTCTTGCGTGAAATATGATATGAGTAAGGAGGAAAAGATGTTGACGTGTCAATTTGGCGTCTGAACATACTATGTCAATGCTACTTCACAACATTTATAAAACAAAGTTCCCCGCCGCGTCTGTCTGTCTGTCTGCCTAAATGCGATAAACTCAAAAACGGCTGAATGGGTTTTATTACGGTTTTCACTTATAAACGGAGTGATTCATAAGGAATGTTTAGGTGTACAATTATTCAAGGTTTTGAGAACTTTAATGAAATATGACGACGTTTGTTGAAGATGTCGCAAAAAAAACAATCTGGGAGCTTTGCTGGCGTGTGGCGTGGCAACCAAAAAAGTTATGTGAAAACAATGTACTGCGAAAGTATTCCGCTTTAAAAGATCTATTAAACTGCTCTGTTACTTGTGCGAAGACACAACCGCCCGGTTGCTAGTATGAGATAAGGGAGAATGATAAATCAACCAATGGTACCAAAGCTCTTCTTCGTTTGGATATCCTTGTCTAAACTTCGAATAGACCAACCCTAGAGAGGTAGGTTGTTTCGTATAGTTGACAAAAGCTAGTCTACAACAACGTAGGACAACCTCTCAAGAGCTTCGAGCTCTAAAGCTTTGCTGGCTGAAACAACGTGCCAGGAATAAATAATCTAACTATCGCCCCAGACTTGGCCGTGAACTAAATCTGAAATCTGCCAAAAATGGCTTTCACAGTGAGCATATAATTAATTCCAGCATAATTTAGGTCAACTTTATCACTGTTTCCTACTACCATTAACCTAAATTTAATGGTTGGTGGAGCATGCGATTTGATTTGGTTGACATTAACGCTGTGAAGCAAATAACTAATGGGTCGTTACTTACAAAAGTAGATATTTTTATTATTTTATCAAATCAACATTTCTTGTATCTTTATCCTTGCCCACTTAAAAACAGAATTGGCTGTGTCTATTAAATTTTCTGCTCTATTGTGTTCATTTAAAGAATCACATCACACAAAAACGAGACATCCTTATGTCGTGTTCAACAGAAACGGCTTCTTCGAACAAAAGCACTGTCTACATCAAATAAAGCCTTTTTACGCACAAAACCCCTGATTTGTGGATATATAAAACCTGAGCTGAAAAAATACTTAGTTATAGCGATGCTAAAATTTATTCAAAGTGGGTTTACTTCGTTTTATTCCTTGTCATTTTCAGCTTAGATTCAGCATTTTTTACGATGTAAGATGCTTTAGATATCCTATAATGTAATACACACTGCACACTACACCTTACTCCACTGCTGGACATATGTAGGCGTCCCATAATGAACGTCATAGGGCCCTATCTTCAGATTACCTCATCCAGCATCTGTATGCAGTCTTTCACAAGCCGTCATTCCTTACCATTCATTCGTCACCTGGCCGGAGGGATAGATATGCACACAACGGAATATCGGTATCCTGTAAATGCATGCACTAAAACATCTGATAATCGAGTGTATTATATGCGCGCGCGCGAAGTCTCAATAAAAGCAGGAAAGTAACTCGCTCTATAAATCAGCCTTGACGGGTGACAGGCACACTATAGGTAAGCTTTTTGGACGTGATCTTCATGCCACTCTCTGCTCTACTCTTATTTACAGAGCACGGAGAAGACGATAAAGTTGAATTTTCAATGAGGGCTCGTCAATCAATTAAGGCATTCTTAGTTTTGGCTAAATGATACTTAAAAGTCACACGCAGCAAAGTTACATACCCCGTTATGAATATAGTAATAGGTAATTATTTAGATGTCTCTAAAACATAAAAAAAATACAATTATTAGAAATAAATTACAACTAGTTGAACAATTTAATTGGTTGTGCTTACTGCGGACTGTTACAAATCTAGAGGTAACTCAACAGATCCAAATCAAAACTAATGGAAAGCGTTCCCAAGACGCTGGCTGCATTGCCCCGCTGTATGGCAGTGCTGATGCGCTGCGCCAGATACTCACCAATCTCGGGTCACACGTCACTTCGACCAGACGCTGTAATAAATTATTTTCAAACTTTCGCGATATGTTAACTATAGTCGTATACCCACGAACGCGATGAAAACGAAATAAATTAAAACACACGGTACACGATAAATATTCAGTTTCAGTTTATTTATTCACAAACAAGTAAAGTTGTTTCGGAATATATACAAACAATTAATGAAATCAAAATCAGAAAAATCATATAAATAATCAAATCATAAGAATAGTAAAAGTTAATTAGCCACAAAAAATTTATAAAAATAATAATATATTCTTTACTATGTTATTTAATATTGTTAGTAGTAGGATTCCAATATCCTAAAAGTATGAAATAATGAAACGAAAAATTCAGCAACACAGGTGTTGGCAGTGAAACGTAGTCAAACCGAGATGTGGTGCGTATTTCAGGCTTTATATCCATCGTAGGTGTATTTTCATAACGAGCACGACCGCAGGTCGGCACCCCCGTTCATTCAGACCCTCTGAATGGGACCCCATTTACACTGCCGGCCAAAAGTTTGAGACCACCTACATCAAAGTAGGAAAATGAAATAAAACTCAAAATACAAAGCAAGAGGTTTAATTATGAATTAAAATACTTATTTCCTAATACACATACATTATGAAGAAAACAAAAAAATCAAGAAAAATCAACCATTTACTTTAAAAATGTCGCTCATATTTTATACAGATTTTTCGTCGAAAAACCCTCCCTTGCATTTTATTACTACTTTCACTATTCTTGGCATACGAGCAATCAATTTGTCGATTGTATCTTGTGATATATTGTTCCAGCTTTCTTGTAAAGCCTTCCACATGTCTTCTTGCGAAGTGGGACAACAACTGCGCACATTTCTATCAAGCTCTTCCCACAAAAGCTCAATCGGGTTGAGATCCGGACTCTGAGGGGGCCACACCATGTTTTTTAAAACCCCTTCTGTTTCTTTGTGTTCTAAATAACCCCTGCATAATTTTGAACTATGTTTTGGGTCATTATCTTGTTGGAAAAAAAATCCATCTCCAATTATTCTTGAACCAGACGGAATGGCATTTTGCTGTAGTATTCGTTTATATTGCTCCTTTTTCATGATTCCTTCGACTCGTACCAAATCTCCGGTTCCATGGCCCGAGAAGCATCCCCAGACCATAATGGAACCACCACCATGCTTGACTGTTGGCACCACACAGTCTGGCATCATCTTTTCCTCGACGTTACGTCGAACAAAAATTCGTCGTTTTGAACCAAATATTTCAAATTTGGATTCATCTGACCAAAGAACTTGTTTAAAGTCTTCTTCAGTCCAGTCTCGATGGGTAAGGGCCCACTGCATCCGTTTCTTTTTGTTTTGTGGCCTTAGTAGTGGTTTTCGAACGGCGACGCGACCAAATAACTTAGCATCTCTCAAACGTCTTTTTACTGTAGTCAATGATACAGGTTCTGATCGGGATTTGTTCACTTCTACGCGGATTTCTAGTGCTGTTAGGCGTCTATTCCGCTTGCTGGTAGTGACGATGAAGTGATCCTCGCGAGAAGTGGTAGTTCTCGGCCTTCCCGAACGCGAACGATCTTGATTACTGCCAGTCTCCTTGTATCGGGTTATTGTGTTATGAACACAAGTCTTCGACAACTTAAGTTGAGAGGCAATCGCACGTTCAGATTTGCCTTCGCCGTATAAAACAACTATGGCAGAGCGAGTTTCACTGCTAATTTCGCGAACTTTTCCCATTTTAAGATGTCTTCACTGTAACAACGACGAGCTCAGACTAATAAGGTAGAAAATAATTTACTCCATAAAAACTCAGGTACTAAATATGTTTTAGGAAGCTAACATAATCCCTGATATCGGTTAACGCGAAACAAACCCAAAACAATAAGTAATGAGCAGATCATAAAAATATTACAATGACTCTACCACCTGGTCCTTGCGCGGCGCTCATTGATGTTTTGAAACAATAGACCTTTTTAGGATGATAACTTAAACAACAACATAAATAATGACTCTTAGAAATTCTTTAATAATAATAGAATACGCAGGTGCTCAAATTAGCTCATTATCATATGTGTACTTTGAAATATTTTGTTGGTGACAAAGATTTTTACAGTGGTCTCAAACTTTTGGCCGGCAGTGTATATTTTACAACCCAAACTACGAGACTGGGGTTCCGTTGGCTTTACTCACTGTAAAATGTAGGAGTTTCTTAATTTAGTAGGCTTTCTAAGATGAATGTATGCTACCATACAAGGTACCGCAAGGTCCTTGGAGAGGCCGTATAACGGAAAGAGATAAGGAAAACATGTACTTTCCCCCCCACGTCAGCCGAAAGAACAGAGAGCTGTTCAATTAACGTAATGTATGTCACGACCTCTTACGGTAGCATCTCTAACATAGCAGCAACAAGAATTTCTTTGCGTTTTACGTTGTACGCAACCTTTTTGGGAACATTTGTATATTTAATACAAAACATTATCAACTGTATTTTTATTATTGTTTCTTTTTTACTACCATCCTGTTTAATTGTTATTGTCTGATATGTATGTGTGTGTCTGAAGTCTGAAATAAAAACCTTATCTATCTATCTATCTATCTAACATTATGATGTTTGGCCTCCAGTCACCCGCCCTAATTACGATACGAACGCAATGCGCAAGGAAATATTACAGTGTTGTTTTCTCAGTAGAGTAGCTTTGTTGTTAAACTGAACCACACTCAGGCCACTTGAAGCCAATGCTGCCTAATTGTACTAAGCAGCTGAATGACACGTATCTGTCTTGTGCCACTTATTGAAAGGACCCACGCTACTAAGTGAAACTAGAAACAATATCAAACCTACCTCCTACACTTCCTTCATGGATAAATTACACTTCCGCCCTGCTCAAGGTACTTCTTTCATGAAACGGTCTCTATCTAGGTCCGCAAAAATTTGCGGAACTAGATTGAGAGCGTTTCATAACTTATTTCATTCTCCTCTAACACAGGACATAGCAGTTTTCCTTTCTTTCTATATTCGCAAAGAAAGATAGAATCATTGTGTATCATTAGTCAACGAAAAGTGGAAACTTTATTTCCTGTGATTATTCTCCACTGTTTTGTTGGCAGATAAAAATAACGCGCATCCCGCGTGGCTTCGTATCTTTATAACAGTGAACCACTTTAAGCCTTTATTGTCTAATTTATACGTATTTGTTTCGCTTAAGGAAATAAACTTTCACCTTGTAAAGTGCACTGAATGTTTTAGAATAGGATTAACATTAAGTAGAAATTAAGGGAATAAAACTAACTAATTCGGTTTTATAGCTACGCATGACCCTTACAAAATAACTCGAGATAGTTCTCTATAAATTTCTGTTAATATTAAAACCGAAACTACTTGGCATTGCATACATTATTCAAGTAGCACTAGTCGAGCAAGTAGCACTGGTCGAAGCGACGCGTGGCCCGAGAGCTGGTGAGTATCTGGCACAGCGCATCACCATTGCCATATAGCAGGGCAATGCAGCCTGCGTCTTAGGGACGCTTCCGACTGGTATTGATATGGATCAGTTGAGCTACCTGTATATTGTTTGCAACAGTCTGCAGTTAGCTCAATTGTTTCAATCGTAAATACTAGTTCTGATTTGTTTCTATTATTTGTAATTTTCTTTGTTGATAAAGGTCCAGTAGCACTTATACTAAGTAGTAGCTTAATGCGTAGGCCCAGGAAAACTTACGAAATCCTCGCACGAGTTTCCCAAGCTTCGTCATTCAATCACGAACAAGGTCGACAAGGCCAATACAAGCCCTGTGTATCGGACATGTCTTATCGGACGTCGTTTCCAAGGCTAGGGATATAGCAGTCAACAGGAAACATGGACTAGTCATGTTCACATCATACAAGGGATGTGTGAACATGACATGAAACTTGAAACTATTGTGTAGCTGTAGTATATGTAGATTAGGATTATTTATTTTTCACACAGAAGCATATTAGAGAATTTAAATAGTGCAAGTCTCACGGTCAAGGTCTTTGCATCGGGGCAGTATAGCGTGGTCTTAAGAATAATCGAGCGATCGTGGCTCGATGCAGTTCAGTAGCACATAAAATAATAAATGAACAACAGATCTAAGTAATATTCGGGAGATTGGGTACTAGGTTCTCGGAAATAGAAGGCTTAATTTAGGTGCAGCTATGTCCACCCACCTTAGTCATAATCGGACCGACGACGCCGCCGCCGGTGTTCCTGTTTCGCGTGCGTATTGTTGCCTCGGTCGTACTTCGGTCGAGATACGTCTTTCCATCTTTGTTGTTCATTAGGTATATTGAAATTGCGTGACTTTGCATTTAGTTGTAACAAAACACAGGCCATTTTTTGAGTAGCAGAACTTTCCATATCTACCTACCAAATTTTACTTAGGTAGATCTATGATTAACAAGCATGAATCAACAAAATACTCCCAAAATCCATTTGATCAACGTAACTAGTTTTGATTTCCCAGTAATTTACTTTCAGTGTCCGGAAATGTTCCGGAACCCGAAAACGTACTTCGGGATTAAACAACTTCCATTTAGCTGTAGGATCACGTACTTATATCTTCTCTTCCAACAATAAATTAATAAAGGATGGGGGTTACTTATTTAACTTTTTGATCTGTTGATCAATCCGTTACAAAGAATCATGTTATTAGGGTAGCGTGAAACTACCTACCAAAAGGAAAGTACGATTCACGTTTCATAAGAAAGACAGTCTTATAGATATGTAAACAATACGTTAGTTGGCGAATTTTTTTTTTGTCTTTTGCGGTTGCTATCGTGATTGCTTCGTGCAATTGTAAATATTTAATGATTGACAAAAAATTCAATAAAACTGTATCATCTATAAAGACGTATAAAGTGGCAACCAATACATCTTAAAGCATGACAATAATAAATAGTAATAACACGGAATTAGGAGGCAAGTGAATATTATTTCAAGCTAGAGCTCGTTAGCGATGTGTCTGTATTCGTTCTGGATAGAGCCAACAAAGCACACCGGGACATGAACTGAACTGAAACTAATTGCTCTTTTGTAGTCCGGGCTATTTCCTGTGTTGGATTTTCTTTCAGACAAATAAATAGGGTGAAAATAACTCGAGAAATACGAAGACATAAAGAGTACCGAAAACGTGATATACATTTTGCTGATTGCTAGCAAGTAGAAAAGAATCAGATTTTGTGAAAATAAGGTGAATATAGCTAAGAAACATTGTGTGACGTAAAAGGAAAACATGCCTGTATTTTTTAACCTTGCTGCGTAGAAGGGGGTAGTTTTCCCTAAGTGTTTCTACCCGATAACGTCGAAGGCTGGTTCATTTTCCTTTTGTTCGAAAGACAGAGCTTTGTCCGGTTCGGTCGGAAATTAAATTCAATGCAGTATTTTTGAAAGTCAGGACTTTAATGAGTTTCCGTTCTGTGTTTTTAAGCGATTAAAAACATTTCCTCGGAGCTTTCAAAGACCAAAGAGAATAAATGAAACACGGTTTTTTTCTGAAAGTTTAAGAATAACTTGATATCCGCTACTTTGTTATTTTACTTACAAACTTTTGTATATATCTGTAACAATATTATTTCACTTATGCTACGCATGTCTTCCTATAGATTAATATTTTAAAAAAGTCTACTCCGTTGTAAATCTATATACCTTAGTTCCATCTAAAAATTGCGCCTGCAATTCAATTGAACCAGTATTGTTATCCTAAAATACGATTTAAACGCCAAAAGCTTTTAATTACCAACGGGCGTGTTTACCACGTTTCGAGATTAATGAGCACTCGTGCGTGGAAAGGATTTGTCCACAATGGGGGCAGTTTGGGGCGATTGCGGGGAGGGAAGCGAAGTCGCCAGAGGTGACGTTATTTGTCGACAAATCTAACGTCACGACGTGGGTACCCTCATTCGTTGTTTTAGTTGCCGCGATAAGCCGTGATGTTTGTTTGACGTTATTGAACTGGATGAATTGTTTGTTGAGGACGCTATGTTTTGTGCGGAATTTATTGACAGGTATGATACATTACTTACCCTCACTCAGTTAGATATCAATTACCTTGAGCGAGCCATGTGTAGCGCCGACCCGAAATTAATTTTTCCCTCCGACATTAACAGGATCGCCTGGCCAGGTTTGGCTGACTCAGCTATAGGTAAATATTCTCTAGCAAATATGTGCCAAACAGAATAATTTATTAACACTTTCATAGAGTCGTCCTAAGATGGGTACCGGGACACGCAGGAATCAACGGCAATGAGTGTGCCGACGAACTTGCTCGTTCCGGGGCCAAGGGGACTCAGCTGGGCCCCGAGCCGTTCTGTGGCATACCTAAAAGCCTGGCTAACAGAACCCTCTTGGATTCCTGCTACGAGGAAGCTTCCAGGCTTTGGAAGAATTCCTTGGGCATGAGTCACTCTAAGTCATTAATAAAAGCCTTCGATAAACGGTTCACCAACCGAATCCTAGCGCTAAGCAGAAGCAACCTTCGCATCATGACAAGAGCCCTAACTGGACACTGTCGCCTTAACAAGCACATGTTCAATCTGGGTCTAAGCGACACACAATCCTGCAGATTCTGCGAAGAGGCGGAGGAAACGCCTCTCCACCTGCTGAGAGTGCGGAGCACTGATGCAAAATCGTAGCATCCATCTGGGCAAGCACCTGCACAGCCCAGACGAGCTACGAGCCATCACCCCGAAGAAAATCCTGCAGTTCTTAGCAGCTGCAAGGGTTAGTGGCGAACTATGAACGTCGCAGCTTCAGGGCTGAACACTCGAGTGGCGATCACAATAGGCCTATCATGGCCGCAGTGACACGAAAGCCACCTAAAGCAAATAAGAAAAAAAAAAACACTTTCATAGCTCAAGACGTACATGATCCATGTGCAGCGCCTAGTGCGGCGGCGCGCCCTAGTGGGTCACACCGCCAAGACTGGGCAGTGAATGCTTTAACCAAGTCAGTTGAATGTAAGTAAGCTTACTGTCAAAGTAATATGTAAAGTCAACGCGACAGTATTTCTGTTGAAAGTTCGTACAAGTCGATTATATAATATGTATAGAAGCCAGGTTTCGTTTTACTAGACGGTGGGACGAACAACGTTGGCTTGATTCCCTATTTGTATTTATATTTTAATTTTACAATCTTAGGAAAACTTACAGCTAGATTAAGATAAAATACAAGAATATTTAAGTTAAGGCCAATTAGAAGTTTCCACAAATAATTCGAAAAAAGCAGCAATTTAGAAAAGATTTACAGAAAGTAGACGATTTATATTATTAAGATTAAAGAAAAGGTTACACACAAAAAAACATACATTTATAATGAGAATACATGAAAAATTACTTCAATTCGTGAAGAAATCATTACCTAGTAGGCGCTTAAGCTGAACAGAAGTATTGAAAAATATATCAAAATCGTGATCTTTTACTAACGTGTTAAAACATCTGCTAACCCTAATGGTGAACGAATTTTGCCTATAATTTGTTTTTGCAAAAGGAATATTTAGCAAGTTAGGATTCCTGAGTGTTCCAATATTAGTTCGCAGTCCTATCAGTTCAAGAAGCTCCGAACAGTCAACCTTCCCATTAGCTACGTTAAACAGATAACATAAGTCCGCTATTTTTCTACGTTCCTGAAGAGGAAGAAAATGAAATTTCCGACATCTTGCCAAGTAGTCAGGTAGAAACAATCTAGATCGAAACTGTAAGTGTCGCAAAAATCGTTTCTGAATACGTTCAAGGCGAGTAATATAAACGTCATAGCACGGGTTCCAAACCTGAGATGAGTACTCCAGATGACTGCGAACGTACGCACAGAAAAGTATCTTTGGGATCTTGATGTTAGAGAATTCGCTTGACATTCGCAGTACAAAACCCAACGCTCTGGATGCCTTGTTGACTATACTGTGGATATGATCCTCAAAAAGAAGTTTGTCATCAAAGGTTCTTATTTTTAATTCCTAGGTCTTGATTTTAAAAAAGTAAAAGTAAAAATGTGTTTATTTTGTTGCACAATTCAGACAGTAAAAAAGGAAACAATCAATTACGATAACAACAAAAATGGCCAACACTCAGCGAATGCTATGGAAGGGAGAAGCTGCCGTAGCGCTGGTCTTCCGTGCAAGCCAGAACGAAGCGCGTGTGTCGCCGCGCGATGTTTAACATATTGTACAAAAATCAGAAAAACATAATAATAGTAACAGTAGTTAAATGACATAATAATAAAAATATAATACAAATAAACCTGCTTTACGCTGGAATAAAATAAAGTCTAAAACATGATGTCTTACGAGACTATAGTTAACTTTTTGAGTTTTAGAAATTATTTATTGTACTGAGGCCCAGAACGGCTGCCTATCATGTTGGTGTGATTTTTTTGCGATTCTATAAGATATTTTTTTAATGACTTTTTGAAAGCCCAAATTTTACTGACTCGAGTTAAGGCACTATCTCTAATTTTGTACTCAAACTTTAAAATGTTAGTCTATCATAATTATCATGTTTAAGATCTTATATCTAGCCACCAGTTTCTTCACAATGTCTTCTTTCATAAGGGTACATTATGGAAACATATAGTTCTGTGATGGAACCATAGGTAAGTAGGTACATTTACCTCATAGTTTCATTACAATCTTGATGCTCGCGCGCGTAATTAAAGTTTGTGAAAGCGAAAATGTCTAACATTATGGAAATATGCCCACTATTTGCATACTCTACAAATAGAACTTATATGGTGGAGTGGTGTTAAGTAATAATTTACACGATTTGAATTGAAACTACTAGAAAGTAAAGGAAATAAATAAATTCCGGCATTAGGTTTTTTTTAACGTGAATAATTTATCAACAAGATAGATAGATAGATAAGATTTTTTATTAAGTTCACACACAAACAGCACAGGAAAACATAACAAATCAACAAAAACAGTATTTAGGTAAGTATACATAAGGAAAAAAAAAATTATTTAAAGCAAAAGCAAAACAACCAAAAATAAACACAATACCTAAAATAGACACCTACCTACCAATGCTTTTGCTGTTTGCTTTGTCCAATACAAAGTGTTCAACTTACCTCCCTTTCGGCGCTCGCAAACCGCAGTGTTCAGAAAGTACTGCTAGACATATCCAAACATCACCACAACTAAGCAGACCTTGCATTATAGATTGACTCATTATTTCTGAATAGGTATTTCTTACTAAATTCTTAATCATCTCCAATCTAGATCTATATATATTGGAAGCAAGTGAAAACACTAAGATAAAGATCCTGCATCGGCAGAGCACGCGCTGAAAAAAACATGTGTGTCATCGACAAGTATGCAGTGGAGAAACGCGAGCGGCCGCTACGCTTCGCCGCGCGGCTTTTACTGCGGCCTGAGTGCGAGCGGGTAGCCGCCTCAAATTATGCATCTGTCAGTTGTATTGACTACTTATCAACTATCGTTTATAGTCGTGTCGGTTCGTCCGTCGGATCGGATTATGAGAGTGAGGGAATATAGAGTGCACCTGTGTTTGCGCAAACATTTGTGCACTAAAATATATCCTGCGCACCACCTGTCTAGTCGTTGAGACTGGCTGCCGTTGCTGAAATTTCGGCTTGCAGGACATTATTATCGTTAATGAATATTAAAAATGTAGACACATAAAAACAAAATTAAGAGAAGAATAGGTTTTGAGTTTCCGTAACTAAAGGGTGCCAACAGGAGTCTATACTAAGCATTTGTCTCCGTATGCAACAGGCTTTAAAAACGACACCGTAGCTGCAATACATACCTCGTGTGTTCATAAGTCTTGAGACACAGTAAAACTAAAATATTTTTGGAGCTAAGTCGAGTATTCATTTATTGGATATTAAAATTAAAACTACTGACATCTACCTCTAGATCTGTATTTAAAAATAAATAATTCAAAATGGCCGCCTTTGCATTCAATGCAGGCCTTCAAACGCGTGCGCCATTCATCTATGGCGGTACGAATCTTTTCAATGGGAATCCGTTTCGATTCTTTAATATGGGCTCGCTTGAGAGAATCCAGGTTTGGGTGAGACTTTCTGCATGCCCTCAGCTCCAATTCCGTCCATAAAGAATAATCCAAAGGATTCAAGTCAGGGCTTGATGAGGGCCAATCTTCGCTCCGAATGAAGCCTGGCAAATTGGCCTCCAGCCAACGTTGGGTAGTCTTAGCTTTATGGGAGGGAGCAGATTCCTGTTGGAAAACCCAGTATTTTCCAGCGAATAGCGTATCATTTAATGGTTTAACCACCGCTTCCAATATGTCGGTTTGGTAATTTTGTGCCTTCACCTTGACGCCTTGCTGGCAAAAATGAAGCGAAGTGACCCCCTCGTAGGAAACACCCCACCAAACCATCACACTTGCTGGATGATGAGTGCGCTGGACATTGCGTACAGATGGCTGGACGTCCTTTGAACTTCTGGCGTAAACCTTATTGTTCTGCCGGTTAAACTTTTCTTCCACCGTGAAGATCTTTTCATCGGTAAACAGGATATTTTTTGGATCGTGTCTCTTCAATAGGTTCCGACATCGTTCCAGTCGCAATTTACGAAGACGCTCGTTTAAATAATGCACTTTCCTTCGACTACCTTTAGTTACTACCTTTAGTTTAAGATCATATTTAAGTATCCTGTTCACCGATATTCGCGAAATGTTGGTCTGCAGAGCTAATTTCTTTTGAGTCCGGCAAGGGTTGCGACGAATTCGCTCTCTGATTACTTTGATGTTGGTGGGCGTCCTTACAGACCGCGGACGGCCACATCTTCCACGGTCTTCTAGAGCCGGTCTCCTTGTACCTCTTTATGGTATAATACACAAAGTTCCGACTACATCCCAAACTTTGGATTTCACTAAAAACTTGCATTGGTTTTTTTCCTGCTTGAAACAGTGAAATTACAGTCGCACGCAAATCTTTTGTTGGCGCCATTTTCACGGAGAATGAAACAAATATTCAAATGTATATTTTTTCTGATTCAAAACATTAGAAGATTAAAATTTTAAAAGTTTAAAAAAGGTTGCAAGAATTACGTTCTTTTTAAATTAATTAAATAAGTTCGTCTCAAAACTTATGAACACACGAGGTATACAAGCTTGACCAATTTTATCATAGAATAATTTAGCTAGCCAGTGCCACACTGCTACAACAAATGTTGAAATCAATAAAATAACAAACTCCATTCACCACCTATCCACTTAGGCGCTTTGCAGACAGACCAACTATTGCGGCAACAGGCAACTCGCAACTAGCTGTTTACAAAAAATATGTTGAAAAGTTGACACTTTCTTCAACTACAGTTGCTTAGCATAGCGCCTTACCTCAAATAAAAATGTTTAAATGTCAATACATTTTAATTTACGGAACACTTATAGCGCTAGTCCGAATCTGGTTATTTTTTCTGAACTTGTGTAGGCAGCATAATGGCAGCATACCAAATATACAAGCAAGACAATTATTACAGCATGTTAAATTATTGCAAAAAGTACAGATTATTGATGCGGGACGATGGAGATTAGCTGTCAATGAAACGAAAGTCTATAAAAGTCAACGGGAGAGAAAAAGTAGCTATATATGTGCAAAAACAGTAAGATTCAATAACATGGTGGCCGAGTCATGGCGAGATTTGACTTGCTTACAGGCGGTGTTTGAACTCTATTATAAACAAATTAATGATGAAATCTCTTGTCGAATAGCTATTTCTCTTACCGAATTGACATTGTCAATAAATTTGATCATTGATTTGTACCTATAGAAACAAATTAGAACAGTATTTGCAATTGAAACAATTTATTAGTTAATTATAGAGATGATCAGCTGACGAACAACCGGCTTTATTGCTCGTACAGGCTTTTAAATTTTGCATCACACACATAGTTTTGATTACACGACTAACATGTAACTGCCAGCTGCGTTAGATTATCTTATATTAGTGCTTGTTCACGTTGGAACGCGCGCGCGAAGGCTTAGAAGGTAACATTATAACGTTAATAAAGTAATATCTTTTCTTTTTATTTACTTTACTGTTACGCTTGTCGAATACAGCGATTATAAAATTGTAAACAGAAGAAAGTTTATGAAATTAACTACGTCAAAAGACCCATTTATGAAGTGTTGATTAAAATTTTGTTTAAATATGCAATGTGTTTCTTTTGTTTGACCTGACAGAGTTCTGTCCAAAAATCCCACTAACAGATGCTCTTTAGTTCAGTTTCTCGTTTTCAAACCATGACATTTTTTTTCCCTAAGAACATGACTCGGATCATAAAAAAGGTAGTAGGTTCTCAAGACACGTGTTTTTTATTCACCGCTCGCAGTGAGGCCACACTCCATCTGTTGTGCGCTGCGGTTTTACGCAGAATTACTTAGCTAATTAAAAATTGCGACCGTCACACCGGGTAACTTTGCTGGTGTACCTACAGCTTTAATTTATTATGTCAGGTTAAGCACACAATGTGCTATCGCTGGGTAGGTAGTAGGTATACTAAAGTTGGTTTCGTCATCACCATCTTCTGGACAAAAGTTGCCCACTACATGGCATAAGCGTGTCCCATAGATAGATCCGACGACGCTGCCCACATTTAGGCTTTTTCCGCGTCTGTCCAATTTGAGGAAGATCTGCCTACGCTGCACCTTTTGTCACGTAGTCGCTACTTATGGCCAAACGGCTATCGAATCTGCGAGCTGTGTTTTGCCTGTAGTGAAAAATACCTCAAAATAAGCCCTTAATTTAAGTCTATGTGCACACTACTCGTGTTGATCAATTCTAAGAGCATGTCAATATCGGCTACCTTGGTTCTTCTAAAATTATCTGATTCGTACTCGCAGAGACTCCGTAGCCCTCTCATATAGCTTGATAGGTACTTTTATTCCAGGTCAACAAAAATATGTCAATAATTTAATTCTCATTGAGCCTTGTGGTGCTTAGAATTTAAACCACCCACCTCTTTCCGCGGGTGTCGTAAGAAGCGACTAAGGGATATTAACCGGGGGCGGGCAGCAGCGCCCTTTGAACAGACCCACCATCGAACTGCGATCCCCAACTCCCATGCCTACCGTGGGGATGGATAATGGCATTATTTACCCGCCTAATGATAAGGGTCACTAAGGCGTTTATCGTGGGAGGCCTGTACGTACAGCAGTGGACTAGCAAAGGCATGTAGGTGAAATTCGTTCTGATAACGAGCATATCTGGTTATTATTAGGTACTCAAGTCAGCCCTCAACTGAATAGTTTATTGGAAAATGAAACGTTCATAAACTAATAGGTATCATTAGTCATACATTATGCAGCAAACTGTGTTCAAACTCATCGATACATTCTCATTAGCTCTATTTTAATAAGCTTTCGAAGTTGCAAATTGATATACTCGCATCGATATAAATTACAACTAGCATTAGGTACATTTGAAACAGTTTATAGATAAAGCAATTATTTGATACTGCAACACACAAAAGGTACAATGGTAAGTCACAATAAAAAGTAACATCATTAAACATAAATTAGGTACAGTTACTGCAGACTGTTCCATACAATCTAGAGGTTGAGATAGATAGAGAACCATTTATTGAGACAATCCTGATACATTACAGAAGAAAACATTGGGCTGATCTAATTTAATTTTCGCAATATTAATATGAACTTTTTTATCTTTACAGGTAAGGATCGTCTGCAGTTACAGGTGACTTTATGAAGCCGGTCACGGCGGGGTGGGTTTTAATATATTAAATTTTATTGCCCCTGAAGATACCAATAGTTTTTCAGTTTCTATTAGATTCAGTTTAATAAATATACTATAATATACTGAGATAATATCGTCCTAAACTAAGCAGAGCTTATGTTATGGGTACCATATGAATGTTATACGTAAAATACATACATACTCGTATAAGGTAAAGTTGGGATAGTCGCCTCGTGGTGATACGTGCAACGTACCCGCTGCCAAAACAACTAACAAAATTCAAAATTCAAAGAGCTTTATTTTCTTTAGACCTTACAGGACTCTTGGACACGTCACAAAACTGAAGAGAAAAAAGGTAACTTCTGAAAGTTGCAATCAAGTATATATATTAATAAACATTTAACTTATTTTCCGGACTACATATTGAGCCTATATGATTTGATTGCAATTTTCAGCTCAAGTTGGGTTTTTTGGCAGTGGCAGCATCCTTGTATCCCAGTGTCCTTGGCCCAGGGCGTGAATTCAGACCGTGCCCTGTAGCGCACGGCCTGAACATGTGTATAGAGGTAGAGTAACAGCACTTTTCAAAATATCCCTTGCCCGTATCATATTTCAACTCTTCTTGGTTTTTGTATTACAAAGCGTTTACACTTGCAACTAAACTCTATTTCTAGCGATATAAGGTTGAAAACCAGCTGACAGTGAGCGAGATCACCATATTGGTACAAAAACGTTGATAACGGACGTCCAGTTAGGCTCCGCTCTGATTGTTCCACCGGTGCATGAGTCTAAGATGGACGATGAGTGTTAGTAGTTTTATGGCTTTTACTAGCTTCCGCCATTTTCTTCCCGAGACTTCGTTCATGTTAACGCGTTGACTTTTTGATGCTTCAGCGATGTCACCTGGAGGGGCGCGTTGTCGCTGCTTTGCAGGCGCCCGCGTGTAGGATGGAGAGTGGGTAGGTGGCACTCAAAGTGTTATAGAATTAGAAGTAAACTCTTTTTCTAAAAGAGAAATGTAAAGAGCGCACTTATGCCCGTCGTCGGGCCACAGACCAAGTCTGCGAGTCAATAGAAATTAGCACCGTGATCGATCATGTCTATTATGTCTATGTGTTGAGTGAGGCACGCTTATAAAAGTAGAGTTGTAATACACTTAAAAAACATAACCCTAGGTCCGTGGGGGTCCGAGGCTCTCGGTGTTTAAAAATATCTGGTCGAAGCGACGCATGACCCAAGAGCTGGTGAGTATCTGGCGCAGCGCATCAGCATTGCCATACAGCGGGGCGCATTACCCCGCCAGCGTATTGGGGACGCTTCCGATTGGTATAGATATGGATCAGTTGAGCTACCTTCAGATTGTTTGCAACAGGTAGTTAGCTCAACCGTTTGAGTTGTAATTAATACTAGCCATAATTTGTTTATACATATTTATGTAAATATAAAATTATGTGCTGGAGAAAAGAAATATTTTCGGCCAAACGCCCTTAATTCGCGCCATTCACGGTTCTATTATTATTCTGCCTAAACAACACTAAAAGTAAAAAAACTTTTAAACGGGGTCATGTATAGCTAGTGTAAGATTATTCCCTGCTGACTAATAAAATTATTTGATCTTGACTATAATTGACACCTAGATTAGGGGACCAGCTGTGCGATTACGCTAAAATCTCTCATTCCCATTGAATGGGCCAACCGGGGAGACAGCATAAACGATTTTGGCTTCCAATTCTGGTACTATAAAAATACATACAACTTGCGGGATGGAGCCGATCGATGACGGAATTTTGAACGTCAACGTCAAGCTTATAACCTAAGTCAAAGTCAATTGTCATAATACTCACACTTGACTTTTTTTGCTCGATTACAGCAATTCTGATTGAAAGTTACAAACAGTAAATACATTGCAGTTAATTAAAAGTAGTCGAGCAAAACAAGATCAAATGTGAGTAATATACATAAGTATGAGGTTTAACATTAAGTAACACGATATAAATAAAAATTAAACATTAAAATTAAGTTTGTCATTTGTGATATTTTGTCGTTAACAGCTTCGTCATCGGTCGGCTTCATCCAGCCAGAAAATTTTATTTGTTTTTGTACCATGTAATGGAAACCGAAATCGTTTATACCCAGTCTCCCCGGAAGGCGATCCATTGAATGTGATATTTTACCGTAGTCGCACAGCAGAAAACAACACTTGTCATCACGTCATTTTGCACAATGCTATTGGTGTTCTAAATAACAGCTTCGTTATAGAACAAAATACACAAAATAAAATACAATCAAATAATAGAAACAAATAGAACTAGTATTTACAATTGAAACAATTGAGCTAACTGCAGACTGTTGCAAACAATCTACAGGTAGCTCAACTGATCCATCTCAATACCAGTCGGAAGCGTCTCCAAGACGCTGTGTGCAAGCTGATGCGCTGGGCCTATGCCTGTGCGCGCTACTCACCAGCTCTAGGTCACGCGTCGCTCAGATAATTTTTTAATTTAAAATTCTTATACTTAGAGCTTAAAATAAAACTAAACAAGCTAAAATCCTACATATTTTCCACTATTTATAAAATGTTCTGCATTTCCATTTTCAATTTGCTCGCTACTTCAGCTCTAACTATTCAGTTTTGAGTACTTTAGAAGAATTCTGTATACTTTTAACATGCAGTTTAGTTTAGTCCCACTTTGCACACGATATTTGAAACAATCTCTAGAGTACCAAGCACTAGAGAATACTCTTAGCTATAAAAGAGGTTATTTTGAAACGTAATGGTTTACAATTTGTTATGGCGCCCGTTCTACAACGAACTTCGCCAAACGGGAGATGAAAACTAATCCTCTTACATGGACACCTCTCTCAACATGGCTATGCAGTGTTTTTTCTCATTGTGACTCATGGCAACAGAAGCAAACAAACACTTAGCTTTTGATAGGTGGGAGGGTTATCTATGATTTTACAGAAAACATTGGTGTCGATTCTATTAGCACTAAAACTTGAATTAACTAGCCTTAAAATGTTGCCGTTGATGCCAACTTTTTTAGGCTAGCTAAGGAGTCTACACACCAAAGGCGCCGCCGACATATTGACGAAACACTAGGATGTCTGCAATATTCATACACTGAAATGTCGCACCAACCCGCCGCGCCGCCGCCGGGCGTGTTGCCGATTTCGGTGTCTAGACTCCAAGATTTTGTGTCAACAGAATCGACACCATTGACAAAATATTCGAATGTAACAAGTTAGCGTGGCTTATGACATCGACAATGTAGCTTCACGACTAAGCTTTCAGTAAGCGGCGTTTAGCTAAATAAGCCGCTCGAACTCTGCCCGGGTAATGACAGCAGTTACTACTAGTAGGTGTCAGGCAAAGTTGTCACCAAGATAAGTCGAAGTCTGCGCTTATCCAATTTGCAGAAAATCGCCCGTGCAGTTTTATATTCGTGCTCAATAAAACTTTATGTTTAAAAGTTCACTGATACCATTTTGATGTTTGCCATTTTAGAATACTAGGTAACCCGCGACGTGGTCGTTCGCGTGATGGTTCTATGGCTTCCTGCCCTTATCCTACTCTAACCCTCTTATTCATAAATAGTTTCTGCCCGCGGCTTCGCACGCATTGTTTCTATGAAAACGTTTAAAGGTGATTTTTATCCCATGGAAACTGATTTATGGAATAAAAAGCCTATGTTTGATTCCAGGCCTAGAATTACCTGTGTGCAAAATTTCAGCCCGATCCGTTCAGTAGTTTTGGCGTGAAGAGGTAACAAACATTCATACATCCAAACATCCAAACTGTTAGTTAAAATCCAAAATTAGTGTAATAGTCTGTTAACTTAGAGCATTGCTCTCTTACTCTGTCTTCTATTGACATAAGTCAAAGTGAGAAATAAAGCTGCTTAGCAACTGTCTTAAGTTAGCGGATGGATGAATACCCCCTTTTTCATCCGAAATGCTATAGTTATTGTATGGCTTGTCTCCGTAGAGACTGGCCACCGCACCGTGGCCGAAAATTGGCAAGGAGGACATCATCATTGCTATATACACTGTACTGTGATCGAACACAGGCGTAATAGGCATAGAATCAACGCCAATAAATTTTTACCAAACACAATCTTATGATTGGTCCCCACGATCCAGAGGAAAGCTCTCTATAATCCGGTTTTAGCATCTTTATCTCCAAAATTGATGAGTTTAGGTTTATGGCCGCTGGAATCCCAAAATTGGCTAATCCTCATTTGAAAGCTCCGCTCTTTCCCATTAATTAAAACTCCTCAAGGGAAGGCATCCAGCAAACTTACTCTGTACTTGGGGGTGTAAAAAATAAATTAAAAGAGACCCCTCTTTTAATTTATTTTGTAAAACGCGAAGTATGAGCGTTGTATCTCGCATGAAAGTTTTCTTGTAACTTTGAACATGGAAAGTTTTACGGCGGGGCGCCCAGGAGAGTTGTAGCACGTTTTCGCAAATAGTTAAAGGTGACAAAATGTACACGAAAATACTACATAAAATTGCAACTGGAATAAGGGTCAACTCGCTAATATTAATGACGTCGATTTTGGTATTAAAATATTACTAAAATTTTACTACTACTCGTAAAAATTAACACTTTTATATAGTCTGGAATTTTAGATGTAGAAGATGCTTAGTCAATCTTCGCAAATGATCTTCAAAGCACTTAATAAGCCAGTTAGGTGTGGCTTGTTTAGGTGTGACTGTTATAAGTACAATACCAAAAACATGGAGGAGATAATTCGATAAAGATTCGCAAATTCGATTCGCGATTATTTTTTCATGTCAGCATTTAAGTTTCATTTTAAATTATTCAAACGAACACGAGGTTGAAACAACAATAAATATCCGCAAAATAAAAAAAAAACATTCAATCTACCGGCCACCGTACCAGCTTATGTTCGTCCCTAGGCAAACTAGGTGTTGCTGAAACATGTTTTCACTTACGGGAAATAATGGTGAGAACTTTACACGTGAAGTTATTTTAAAACGTTATCTGAATGATATATAGATCAGAAGTTATTGGCAAGCCTAGTTACGTTGGACGGTGTTAATTAAAATATTGTTATTTGAGAGTATATCTTATATATTTTTAAGCCTAGCCCTGTAGTTGAGTCTTACACTTGATAAGTTTTTCTTCTCTTCTTCTATTTAGCGTTTATATGTCAACAAACTTTTGAAACACGGTTTTGGAATGTTAAGGAAGGATATAATTGTAGTAAGTATCAAAGTTCTACAATCATGGCGTTTTATTTCTCAGTCTAATGGAAGGAGCAGTGCCCTAAGCAATTAACGTTAGCGGAATTAAATTGACCATGGCCTGGATGGTCTTCGCAGCTATTTTTAATTTGACCTTTGATCTAGGAACACTATGGGAGACACACATTGTGACGATTCAGAGAAAACATACCTAACAAATTAAAGTACTGCAAGACACGGTAAATTATATCAATCAAGTTTTTTTACTTAGTTCTTTCTGCTATGCTACATCAAACATCATCAATGTAGGTTCAATAAATCATGTTCTGCTATGTAAGCATAGAATGATTATAAATAGAAGCTGGAGTTCACACAAGATGCTGGTCGCATGCCAAGGAAAAGGCTGCCAAATGTTGGTTTTTTGGACCTTCTCAACTGGAATTCTAAGATTTCTGCCCCTAAATTGCGTGGCATGACCGTGCCAGTAAGTTGTCATGTTTAGAGGCGCCTAATGCGGTCAGTGTGCTGGATCTATGATCTTACAGTACATGTTTGTTTTGAACAAACGAATGATTTTTTTGTGTGATTTATTTATTTTGTCCATGACTATTATAGTGCGTAACTTAACTGCGGCGATCAGTCAGCTTCAGAACTCGTAAAGGTGGTGAAGTTTGCACGTATATCTTAGTGATAAGGTATATGTACAAAAACTAAGGACCTGCCAGTCCTAAGTTTCTATGGTCCGTATGACATGCCTTTTCAGTGATTACTTACCTCCTTCGTCTGCTATGACTTTTCCTGCGGTCCCGGGCGGGCGGGTCGCTGGCGTAGGCGCCGCCCTCGCCCTCCGCGCTGTGGCCGGCGCCCATCCTCAACCCATTCCACAGCACACACCCACGCTGCGCCTCACTGACAGCACGCCACGCACGACACCCGTAGGGTTACAACCCCACTTGCGAAGCGAGGGTAATAATCAAAACTGTTTACACACAGTCACATTCCAAAATTCAAACGGTTTCGCGCTCGCGTCGGTTCTAAACTGTCAATTTCAAAATCCCCGCGTTTTTTCGGCTGTCACAATAGTTTTACGTAGTTTTCTGGCACCGGGTGTTTGATGCATATGTATACGGGGTGTCGTGGTGATGGTGGCCCAGTGGCAGCGTAGTGCCCGGGCGGCTCGCGGCGCAAATGTGAAACGTACCGTCGCACGCGCAGATGCTCGCGTTGTCTTGACTTATTGCTAATTCGTTTATGTTATGAGCGTTAGCGTGTTGAGCACTTGATTATACGTTTGCTTAAATCAATCAGAATTGAATGAATGCTCTCTCCGATCGAGATGATTATCTTTATGTTCTCGATTATGTTTTTCACGATTAAATGATCACATTCCATTCGCAAACATAATAATAGGAGAAAACGTACTACTTTAGCTATCAGCACTAATAAAATATTAAAATATATTCTTTTTCTTTTTTATCCAAGAAAGAGAGGGACGACATAATGCTAGGATCTTGAACGTCACGCACGTTCAAGATCCTAGCATTTTGTCGTCCCTTTACGAAAATACAAAAATGACGTAAGAAAACAATGTCACAAGCCTTTTTCATTCTAATCCGATTTACCTGCTCCATCACTATTTTCAGTCACAAGAGCAACCAATCCCTCTCGTAGGTAGGTATATACAGATATACCTACCTACGTGTCTCTTCATTGCTTCGCGCGCGTAAATACTGTAATCCCTTCTAACCCTCTTCGAACAGTGATCGGTTTACACGTATTACGGAGAGACATTTGAAATTGCAAACGAGCGATTCGATTCAAGAGTGTGAAAAAA
Source organism: Eupithecia inturbata (assembly GCA_963662085.1). Lineage (NCBI taxonomy): Eukaryota > Metazoa > Arthropoda > Insecta > Lepidoptera > Geometridae > Eupithecia > Eupithecia inturbata. The sequence goes on from OY759182.1 coordinate 6,964,728, forward strand.
ATATCTAAATATCAAATCTTTGTTCTTCTGCATAATTGGTCCTACAGCTGTGCAAATATTTTTAAACGACGATAAAATTTAATGGTTCTCAAAACCACGCGTAAGTATTCTGTTGCGCTTTTCACCACGACACTGCATTTGTCTATGTTTGACCACGTTTTAAAGAATAGTCCAATTTTGTTGGTTCTGTCATTCATCATAACTTACGATGTGTTTTCATACAAACACTTTCCGTCGAATGGAACTGTTACGAATGTCGGCAATATACCCTTTACTACGAAATTTCTGCAATTTTGCGTCTGAAATTTTACCGGCATTCAAATTCGTAACCAGAGCACAATCATTCACTGCTTGTCTACAGAGATTGCCGAGGCTCCGAGATTTTATTAAATCCTAATATCTACCATCGTACCAAATCTATATGTAAACCAATTTTAAAAAGTTTTCGAAATACGCAGGCGTCAAGCACTTAAAGTTAATTAAACAAGTTTGTTAGATTGTTGTTCGCTGAAAAGGATCTTCCAAAACATCGTTTTAGGTGGTTTTAACGACCTTTTTCGAAACTATTCATGGTCCATAAAATATAGTGTTCCTTGTAATAGGAGCGTTAAAAATTGGACCAGAGAGCCTGTTATTTTTTCCAGCCAATTTGTCGTAACAAAATATGGTTTGCGACAATATTCCCATTTTGTAGATTAATTTATTTTAAAACCGATTGCTACAGCCTGAATTGAATTTGTGAAATAAAACAAAGCTAAAAGCTTTACAATTGATAAAACCGAGATTGTCAGGTTAACGAGTAAAGTCATGTTTTCGCTCTCACCTTAACAAGCCAAAAATAATAAATAAATAAATAATGCTGGAATGCTGGAATGCTGGACACAGGATCGTCTAACACCAAGCTAGCAGAGCTTGTGTTATGGGTACTAGATAACTAATATTCATAATTATAGTACATTACATAGATCTAAAAATCACAGTAAAAAGACAAATTTCTACCACTATCTTAGCTTTCAAATCAATTTTCCCCAAAAGCCGATCTCTTCTACATTAGGCCACCACACACGGACTACTAATTGTTGCGAGGCGACTCGGAAATCGCTTCGCTCTCGTTTCTACTAATTACACGAGCGGTTGCTTTCCCGGTGGAAACCTCGCGGAAGAACGGATGCTTTGGTCGACGGAATAGACGATACACCTGTTGCCCGTTTGTAGACACCCGAATCTTATTAATATTGGTGTCAATTGTTAATTCAGATGTGGCCAAACTAAACTTATTTGACAGCACTGACAAATGATGCCATCATTTTTATTTTGATCACTATGAAAGGGACGGCAACATTTATAGTGCTCGTCCAATTAGTTTAGTTTTGGCGACAATTGGGTTAACACCAATAAACATAAGAAGGAGCTCAAGTCACTGAAATGAGTTTTATTGTATTTCTATTTATGCTTTAATTTTAACAATCGTGTTTGAAATTATACGTACATAATTCTCAGGGAATATTCTGGACAGGTACTTTTTATTGGTCTTGAAAATATTACAAGCAGTTGCTCCTTAGTTAGATAACTAAGGACTCGATGAAGAAAGAACCTACGGTCCTGAGAGGCAGACGATTACTTCATTGATTACAACAAAATTGTAGGTTTATTTGTTCTCTATTCGATTATCGTATTAAAACTTTGAGGGAAAAAAGATTGGTAATATATTTCTTACAGTCAATACACGTGTAGACGCAATAACCTCTGGTATCTTTCCGAAACTTCTTGTCCAAACCAAACTAAATAGCGTTTGTAAGACAAACTAAATACCGTCGATATATTGGCACAAATTCTAAACTAAATAGCCTAAAATTGTTAACGTCCTCTTTAATACGATCCAAAAAAGCCTTTTTAAGCCAGATCGTTAAAGTTTTGGTACTAACAGAATCATCATCATCATCATCATCGCGGCCTGTCATGGATCCATTTCTGGATGTTGGCCAACTCTAGACGGTCTTGAGCCCTCGACATCCAATCATGGCCTGCGCGTTGTCGGATGTCGTCAACCCATCTTCTCATCATCATTTTGGTAGTCTTCCCCGCGGAAGACGCGATAAGACAAGGGTGGCGCATAGGGCAATGAAAAGAGCATTTGCGTGGGAAAACTTATTGGGGCGCGAAAGTGGAGATGAGCGAATGGATAGGGAGCGATGGACGCGTAGACTGCAGTGACTACGAACTACGGAAGAACTGTAAAATTTGACAGTTCTTGCCATATTTATCGAGTGATATATTGGCGGGAATTGCCTTCCGAGAGGAGACCACGACAACACACCACACCGCGGGGAAGACTACTAACAGAATATACACCACTAACAAAGTGAACCGTAAAAAAAAAATATGTCCTCTTAGGCGAATTTCGGCTACGGCGGCCATCGGAAACTAGCCATTTGCACAGGACATATTCATAGTAGTGCAAAAGTGTGTGCGCAAGCACTGTAAAAATATGTTGGATATGGATACCCTGTCTGTACCTATTATGGCGCGAATTATTGAACCAGCTTTTGTGAATCAAAACACAACTGAAAACCATTTATAGATAGATAGATAGATAGAACATACTTTATTGCACACTTATAACTAAGAAACAATTAACAAAAAGAAACAATTATAACAAATAGACAATTGGCGGTCTTATCGCCCAAGAGCGATCTCTGCCAGACAACCTGGTATGGATAGGATCGTCGGAAATACATGAGGTAAGATCTTTATACTATTGTTTAAATTTCTTCTGAAAAATTTACTTCTAATAATGTCTGTGTTACTATAAAAACTTTCGTAGTTTTTCTAATAATGTCATTCTAAACCAGTGTTCATATTTGAAGGCTTAGTTTGTTTTTCACCTCAGCCAACAAAACTGCTATGTTATTTAAGCTCCTCGCAAAAAATACAATTTGTTTTTTCAATGAGCGAAGTGTTTCCGATTTCCCCAGTCTGTTGTTCGTAATAACTTCGTTCGAATTCAATTGTATTTTCTTTATGAAACCCAATTTTCACGAACAATTCTTTAAGGAGTTTCATATGAGCTCCTAATGATTGAATTAAATTTAAAAGAGAAAATGAATATAGATCAGGAATAAGTTTAAAAATGAAAAACATAACAAAGAGGAAATTCGCATTGTGTTAGAAAAACTTTTGTGTATGCCCGAATATATCTCGATGGATCAACATCTTAGCAAAGAAAATTACAATCGAATAATATAAACAAATTAGAACCAGTATTTACAATTGAAATAATTCAGCTAACTGCAAACAATCTACAGGTAGCTCAACTGATCCATATCAATACCAGTCGGAGACGTCTCCAAGACGCTGGCTGCATTGCCCCGCTGTATGGCAATGCGCTGCGCCGGGTACTCACCAGCTTTCGGGTCACGCGTCGCTTCGACCAGACGGACCTAGGGTCTCGACTCCAAGGGGAGCAAATGTGTAGGCTGTGTCGAGACCTGCATATTGCGCCTCTTGAGATCATCGGCCAAATCTGCCGCCGCACCAGCCCTCACGGATGTCCTCGGAAGAAGGGAAGGCGCAAGTGTGTCGACACATATAGCTTCCCACACAATGGGCCTCCCCAAGTCCCATGGGACTAGTGTCATACCGTCGGGATGTGTATGATATATGTAACACTTGCTTAGTATACACTAAGCAAGTGTTGATCCATCGAAAAAAACTAGATTCATGGAAACTACCATCTTACGTATAAAACTCATGAACGAAGACACATTAATTAGCTTCCACCCATTCCTAATCAATCCTGTATGTAGATTGCGTGAGAAAGCCTTGTTAACACATTCGTGGCCGTTGTAAAAGCAAAACTGTTGGCACATTCCCAAATACTACATGTAGGTAACCTGAGTAGAAGCCCCTGAGTCTAGTTTTCTTTTTTACGAAGTCCCATAATAAGACTCAGCATTCTAATTGTAATTAAGCTATTAAAATAACTCGCGATTGTAATAAGGCGCAAAAATGATGTCATACATTCTTAATCGTTTCGGTAGCATGTCGCGTGTGACTCGCTTCTTGCAATAATGGCCAGCATCGTTGTCTTGTCAACATAGTACTTATCTAGAGTCGAAATTACAATATTTTTAGTGAGAAAGCATACATTTTTTGCCGCTCGGTGCATGCTACATAATTTTGTATGTTCTGCAAGGTGCATGCACGGCACAGCCTAGTTACAATAATGAAAATGTCTGTGTTTTTATTGTTAGAAGCGTCTTTTACACAACCGGGAACTACCTAACTGCAACTTAATAAAGACGAAGCTGACGCAAAACAAGAATATTAGCCATATAATCCGATATATTCCCAACCACCCCATTAACTTCCCCATCAATGGGATGGATGAGAATTTTCTCCCCATTAACTTGAATAAACCACCCCACATACTCACTATTCATATTCATTATAATCCCACTTCCCAGAGACCAAAAAGCAAACTCTTCGTCATCATAAGGTAAAAATACTTTGACGAAGGTCCGGGAAGACAAGGCCTTACCTGGATTTAACGGCGGGATCATCCCAGATAAGAATATAAAGTTTCCGTGAAAGCCCCCACGTGTTATTGTTAAGTGGCCAATGGAGAAACCGGACAGGCCCGTAAATTAGGTGTTGCCAATAAAAGTGCTAGGAAATTTACGGGTTTAATATTGGCGCTGAATTTAGTTTGATAGAGGAAAATTGGTTCGGAGGATGCAATATACTTATCTGTAAAGGCGATTGAAGATTTACGATGTATGTAATGGGTCGCCATTGCCTGAATCTGAAAAAGCTTATTCTCATTTTTACTGTCATAAGTAACACGAATATCAGTTCGAATTATTTATCGAAAGTGGTAAATTAATCGGTGACGATATTTTTAGCGATCGGTTTAGTTGCTCGGTCTTAATAAAAGCACCTCTAGCCTGGAATCACTCGAATTGATTGCCACAATCACTTCAGCCGTCCCGAGTGCTGCGATAAGGACCGTGACGAGTTTGAAGTGCGAGCTCACCACAGCTTGTTGGCTATGCTTCGGTGCACTTCAGAGCATGAACTGAGAATTGTACAGCTGGAGAGCAATTATTATTATTTACTCAAACACTCTCTTTTAATAAAAATAATTATTTTCTTGTATTTTTATTCGTATCTATCCTATAGAAGATAAACAAAAGACACGAATGAACTGACTTAATGTGTGTATTGAATCATTCTCTTGTATTCTCTTGTAGTGATTACAAAAAGAGTGCTAGCGCAACTGTAAACAAAAGCTTGACAGTAACTGACTAATAAATAAGTCATCAGAACTACGTCTAATATTGACCAAAGTGAGTTTACTGAGCTTAGAGTTTATAAGGTTGAGTTTACCTGAAAATAGCTGTCCAAATACAATCCTATTGGACGTTGAATGGTTCCATTGTATCCACGCGATTCCACATTGACTTGCAGTTTCATCGTTCTCACTCGCGCATTGAATAGAATTGAATTAATGCATTCCGCGATAGAATTCTAACGTGGAAAGTTTTATTAGGTTAGTGAAGCTTCTCTTGAAAAGGTTTCCTGTGCAAACATAGGATTTTCTTACACCTGGCATGGAAGTCCTTTGTTAAAGTCAGGGTTGCCTGTTCGATTCCAAGTTAGAAAATAATATCAGTTAAACTTATTATACCTATAATAACCATTGATATAACAAAAAGAGAAGATAAGGTACCTAGTCACCGCGCATGAGACGATAAAACTACGTCTAGCTGACACTCTGCAGAAGGGAATTCCCGATTATTATTTTGTTTGAGTCTGTTGTCTCTTTCACGCTACAGTTTTAGTACGTCTTCCTATCTCTGTCATTGATTACAATGTGCACGACATTTGGAATGTATCTGTAAGGGTATGTGTAAATGTTACTTAATCAAGTAACATTTTTATACGAGCCAAGCTTCTCTCAGGTTTCCTTCCAATCCTTCCACTACTTTCTCCGTTTTCTACTACTAAAGTCCACTCGATTAGGTGATATCTAGCTCGTCTATTGATTAACGCTTTGTCCCTATTTACAAAAAAAATATTATAACTTTAATATCAACGTCGTCGCAAAATACACTGCCCAGAATGTTGTTTGCATTACCACGGCAGTGGCGCGACGTTGGATAGCAATGCTAATTCGTAGACCGAAGCTAAAGCTGTTTTCACAGGTTGGAGTTCCAGCTTTAAGCTTTTTACCGAGATCAGATAATATTTAATTGACACCACGACTTAGATTGATTGAAAACTCAATAAACTCTGGACATCCGTGAGGGCTGGTGCAGCGGCAGATTTGGTCGAGGATCTCATGAGGCGCAAATTATGCAGGTCTCGACAGAGTACACATTTGCTCTCCTTGGAGTTCAGACCCTAGGTCCGTGGGGCTACGAGGCTATACGAGTTTTAAAAAAAAATATCTGAGCGTGTTCGGGTCGAAGCGACGCGTGACCCGAGAGCTGGTGAGTATCTGGCGTAGCGCATCAGCATTGCTATACAAGCGGGGCAATGCAGCAAGCGTCTTGGAGACGCTTCCGACTGCTATTGATATGGACTAGTTGAGCTGCCTGTAGATTGTTTGCAACAGCCTGCAGTAAGCTCAATTGTTCAATTATAAATACTAATTTGTTTCTATTATTTCATTGTAATTTTCTTTGTCAATAAAATATGATAAACTCTTAAATGTTTCATCTGTGTAATCATGCATTCTATTCTTCGATCCTCTGGTGATATATCGTAGATCGTGATGTATGTAATAAAAGCAACGCATTTGACAAACACACCTATATCACGAAGTATCTGTATGAGATGTGGTATAATTCTGCAATTATGTTACTTCTGCTTTCATTTATGTGAAGTATTTGTAGTTTTTTACGCAGTTATGTTACGTTTTTATCGCTCTTTAGTCAATGAATTGGTAGGTAAAGGTTGTCATTGCGTGCAATCGACGGATCAAACCGCTGTGTTTTGTATTAATCTCCATTTGAACTCGTATTCCAACCACATTCACATACTAATTTACTGTAGGTATGCGATAATATGCTTACAGACTATGGTCTGTTGTAGTGTGGGTTTATTAAGTTCTCTGTTTTGAAATGCCGTCCAACCTTCACTCTAGGATCCTTTTTGTTTACTTTATTCACTCCCTGCAAACCCTTGTGACCAGCTGGTCCATAAACTCACATATTGCCACTTTGAATTTCCCATTATTATGTTTCAAACTTAGAAGTTAGTGTTTAAAGTTAGCATAAGAAAAATACAATGTTCGAGAACTGGAACTTGATAACATTAATCTGAAACTGTATAAATAAATTTTTCATGTTTCGTACAGCGCTAGAGTTCAACCTGACTGAAAGTTTCATTATTTTCACAGTTAGTTTAAGACGAGTATATTGCGGGCTCTTTTTGCCTAATCGCCGTCTATCCTGGTTAGTCGATTTCTTGTTCTTTGAGTGCAAAATACTTTGTTATTAAAATGCCACGTCAGGAGCTTAAGCCACCGCTTCACTAGCACAAGGGCAAGTCACCTTCATTGCTGAAAAGGTATACGTACATACGAGCAGCGAATGGAAGGTAAAGTATACAATACTTCTGAGGATTCCTCCTCAGCACACCTACGTCCACTGCTGAACGTGCCATACACGGGTTGAATTTGAATTGGAGGGGTGAACTAGTAGGCACATTTTGTTTCTATAGCTGCCAGTATTTTTCACGTTTCCCACACTCGCATTAAGAGTGCACGTTAAAGACATTTGTGCAAATAGGATAGGCATATGATTTCGCGTTCATAAAACCGGGACAGAGCATACCTTTTTGGAAAGGCGTAGCGCAAACATCAAATTATTGTTTATCACAATAAAACTAGGCAAATAATTAAAAACTGGCTTTATAGAACCAAATAATTTGTAATTACCTACGAATCAAAACATAAGTCATTTCAATAGACTGCAGGGTTCCTTATATCTCGACCGATTTAGGGGCGAAACAGTCCTCATCCTTTCTTGATTTTTTTTATCGTAATTTTATTTCCTAATCTTGTTTCACGCTTATAGAGTCAAATAATCAAATGTGAATATTAAATTTTACGCAATTCAAGTTTTGGCATAGGCCAAATCTTGAATTGCATAAAATTGATCTAAATCAACCTAAACCTTGATCTCATTGATTAACAAAACCTGCTAGGATGCCCTCTTAAGCAAGTGGTGATGAGCTCTCGGGCGAGGACTTCACTCTCAGCTTATAATTGGCGTGCATGCATATACGAGTAACTAACGCCATTAACAAATCTAAAACATTAATTCATTAGCGTGTTCATGCAATAATTACTTTACATTATTGCATGACTATTGACATAAATCAACACAGCATTCAGTAAATAAACACTACTTTATAATACAGAATACAGTTGATAACTGTCAATGTGTTCATACATTTATTGCTGGCAGAGCCGCGTGACGTTGTTCACGCAAAAACGAACAAACATTGAATAAGAATATAGATATTTATTGGCAAAAATGATATAAAAGCCAATGATAAGACATGGCCAGGATGAAAATATTTTTCAGAGCGTAAGTTAGAAAGGGGTGGGCAGTAGCGCCCTGTGCAGAACAATTCTACCACCGAACTGCGATCCCCAACCCGCATGCCCAGCGTGGGGATTATGGGCATTACCCCCCCGTGATATAAAAGCCTAAAAGGCGCTTATCAGGGGGAGGCCTGAGTCCAGCAGTGGACCAATCTAGGCTGTGGAGGTGAAGGTGGAAGAAGTTAGCAAGAGTCTTCCGATATCGTCATCATCTTACTATAACAGTCCCTGCTCGACAATAGGACTACCCCAATGATGGATATAACGGCCCTGTCTTCAGCAACGACTCAAGTCTTTAGATATCTTTTGGTGCGTCAAAGGTGGGTAGGTACTGACCGGCGTTACGGGGCGTAATTACACATCGAGCGTCCGTGCAGTCAGTACGGGAAAGAAGGCGCTCCCAAGGAGCAAAGAGAAGGATTTTAGCACACGGTGTATCGTATCATGCTCGCTGTGAATGGTAAAATACGCCCCGTAACACCAGTCCTCACCATAAGTTACAATAAGAGTCGGTATACGTTGTAGAATTTTTTTACTTCAGAAAATATCAAATGTATATCGAAAAGAATAGTTTGGTTCACAACAATACAAGCACATATTAATGACATTTCACTAAGATACGCCACATTACAGTTATTCTAAAGTGCTGGGTCCGCAGGATACCATTTACCTCCCTGCCAAATTTCATTGCGGTCCGTTCAGCCGTTTAGGCATGAAAGGTAACAGACAGACAGAGCCACTTACGAATTTATTTTATGGACTTTGCGTCGTTGCATTGGTTTGACTATGTTAGTCCTGTATTTTAACAAAATTACCTACTATAGATAATTTGTACTAAATTAAATTTAGTTCATGAAACTGTTGAGCAAGTACGATCGCATGCAAAAGTGATATCTATTAATCAAACATTGGAGAGAAACGCTGCCGCGATGATAATTAGGAAAGTGACAGGGCAATTACAGCGTCTGCCACATCGCGCGGCCGCTTGCTGCGTACGCGCATAGTAAATCGGAGAGGTTAAGGCACAGACGGTAGCGTTTTATAAAAAAAATACGGTCATTATGATTGTTCTAATCCAGGATCACCCACTGCTGGGCCGACGTTTGCTTTTGCCAATCTTCTTGTCTTGTGCTTCTTGCATCCAAGTATGGGACTTTGACGATGTTCTGGTCCAATCCAACATCTTACAAGTACATAAGTGCTCTAGATGGAATTATTTCTTCACAAAGGCTTTTTTCTGACACCTGCATCAAAACTAAAAAAAAATACTTTGTACTATCATATACATAACATAACACAACGGCTGCACCGATATTTGCCCAACACATGACCCCTTCATATCATTTACAATTTTTTTTCGTTTAATTCTTTTCTGTTTTAAAGCAGGCATAATAAAAATTAAAAATTCAAATCGATTAAGCCGTTTTTAAATTTTTAGCGAGACAAAAAACAGTAATCGATTGTTGTATTATATTATACAAGACAGCTAACAATATCTCGGTGAAATTATCTTTATAACAAAATGAATGCAAATTGGTTCACTCAATAATTATTATGACCTAGGATGAGACTGACACACTGCCACGTTAAACTTGTATCACCCATTCTTTTGCGTAGGGAGTAAAAAAGTGAAATAATTAAAAGAATACCTCATTTCTCTTAACACTTGTGGCGTTAAAGTGATGTTTTGCCTCTCTTTCTAGCGAGCGATTAATCTGCTTGAAAGTTTAACAAAGTATTTTGTACGGTCGCGAGCTAAAGCACTTTTTTTCTTGCTTTAGTTTTAGCTGTTTGCCTGCTGTATTTTCTACTTTTTGAGGTGCTTTTGGGCTTGCCTATAATTTTGGTACAGCTAGATATAAAAAAGAATGGCCCAACTTTACTGAAAACAGAATTCTCTAAATGCAACAGTAAACAACAAACATAGTATACTTATTGCTTAGAACATATCTACACTAATGTTATAAACAGGTAGAGCTTTTGCTAGTTTGGATGATAATCTCGGAAACTGCTGATCAGAGTCTAAAAATAGGTGTGACGTGATTATGTTCAATTCTTCGTTCGTTTCGCAGAACGAAGCTGCTGCCAAAAGCTAGTTTTGAATACAAAAATAAAATACTAAAATAAAAGGTTTTTTTCTATGAAACGGATTAAGTTTCATTTTATAGATGAGAATAAAATTTTAATACTAATATGGAGGTAAAACCACCGCAGATAAGTTTAAGTACTGAAATTATTCACAAGCTTTCAGAATAACTGAACAGAAGTGCAAAGTGTGTATTAATACGAAAATTATTTCATCAAATTCATTTCGTGAAGTTTTCGTACGAAAACGTTATTTAATTTTAAACCAGTGATATAATTTTACAGCTGTATCTAAGGAAACCACAGCTTGATTCACAAAATTATTGCTTGTAAATCTTGAACGTATAAAGCGATACGTTGTCGCGGCAGCATCATTGCAGCTAGAGAAAGACAAATCAATTTATAGATCAGTAAATAGTTAATACACAGAATAGATTAACCCGTTGTTTGTCTTACAGAGGCCAAATAAATAAATAAAATGCTGGTAATTTTTACACAGGATCACAGCCCCAAAGTACGCATGTTATGGTTACCGGATAACAAATTAGTAGACATATTTTATAGATGACCTCAAGTGGCGCAGTAAGCGAAGGTCCGCCTGCGACGTAGAAGGTTGCGGGTTCAACTCCCGCCTTGGAACCCTGAACAATTATTTGCAGATCATAGGTACAAATATTTTTTGTGCGGCGGCAATCGAACCTGTAACCTCTTGCCAACCAAGCCGTTTTTGCTACACCTACTCATTACCTTTCTTTTGTACTCGAATAAAACTAGAAATATAGCGTTGTATACTTTTTATTGTCGTTGCCCCGTTCCGTGCTCGTGAAACGAAATTTTATTGGACCACGAACTAACTTAATACCTTTAGTGGTACGAAAAGGTGGCTATAAAGCACGGCGGCGCTTCAATAGAAGAAGATATTTTGTCTCTCTGTAATACATAAGTAACGTTCGAAAAAACCAATTGGATTTTTACTATTTTTCTAGGTTCTACAAGTAATTTAGATAGCAGATAAAAACTTTTGCGCACACAGTAAGCCATTTGCTATGAACCCACGCTAAAACAATCTACGAATCAATTGTCGTTTTGGAGTCTTTTGACATTTAAGAGATTTTAAATTAAAATCAACATTATGTCTAAAACTACAATTGATTAAAAGTTTCTTTTATCAAAGATTCATAGCAAATGGCTTACAGTGTCAGTCAAATCCATTAAATAGTCACAACCCGATATTCTCTACCCACCTAAAGCATACAATTAAGCTTAACACTTTAGTAATCAACTGTACGTAAGTAAGTGGAGCGCGTCAACAATCAGGCTGAGTCCACGTAATGAAACAATTATATTCCGAGCTCTATGGTTATGTTTCATTCCATTCCATCCCATGGACGGACTTTTACTACGTTTTCATTTTGAACGGACATACCTATCTGATGATTTCATAAGTCTATCTAAGACCACCTACACTTAAGACCAATAGGTACCTGTATGCAGATATGTTCATAAATCTTTTTGTTTTATTTATTTATTTATTAGTTCACAAAACAGAGTAAAATCATTATAAAAATGCAGTAGGTACAATGTAGTTACGAACTAGATTTTACCCAAATATGCAAACATAAGAAGTGATGAAAAAATGTTGCAATGTAAAATATAAAAATTACCAAAAAAACTCGAGATTTTTACAGTACATTATTTAAAATTAAATTAGTAACTAAGAAAAAATAAGACAAATTACTTGAAAAAAACAAATATTAACGAAACAAATAAGATAAACATTATTTAACATTGTTGTTGAACACCATTACGCAACTGATTACGCATTGCTTAAATTTATAAATATTGGAATCGAAAATGTCCATGTCAGTGTTTTTGGAAGCCAATTAGTTATAAAGACGACACGCTCTACATAATGGGGCATTGTACGATGTGTTATTTTTTAACGTGATCAGTGAAAATGGTGCGGGGTTTCGGGATCTATAGAATGTGTTGATGCAGAGGGAAGATAAAAGCATGGGGCAATCTATAACAGAATGAAGTATTTTGTGAAGGTAAACCAGGTCGACAACTTTTCTACGGGTGGACAGAGTAGTGATTTTAAATTTTTTTAATCTATTCTCATAGCCAGAGAGAGAGAGCGACCAAGTTTATGTCTATAAGCTACAATTTTGAGACATTTGTTTTGTATGCTTTCAATCCTAGTTAGTTTCAATCCTAGTTTAAGTTTTACCTACTACATATACTTAATCAATCACACACCAAAGTTTTACAGTTTAACAGTTTTTTGTTTGTTTCTTCTTCGAGACAAACATAAACGGATCGGACTAAAACTTAGGAAATTCCTCTCTCTGCAGCCCTAGTCACCGGCCACTTGAAGCTAGCTTCGCGGCAGGTGATTCACCGTTTTGATGTATGTTTTACTGTAGAATAGTTTCATAATATTTTATTTTCTATAGTAAAAAATGTATTTTATAACTAGATTTTGAATAAATTATGTAAATTTTATATACTTAATAATAAAAATATTACCTTTTTTTACTCGTAATAAACGTAAAATGGGTATATTTTTGTAACTAAAACTGTACAGTCTATAGTTAAAACACCACTCGAACGTTAAACCCAGCCATCGCCTCATAAAACATTTTGTAGCGTTCTCAATGGAATTCCATTTGCCCAGGAATGACAATCCATCGGCATACCATTACGCGATGCTCCGTTTCATTTGGTTGTGAACAATTACGTGAATCCGCTGGATTTTTCATGTCGCTGATAATGCGAGTGCGGGGAGCGATTATTACTTTTTCCAGTTTTGAGTTTTTCCGTTTGAAAAGTAGTTTGAGACAGGATAAGGTTTAGAGAACTGTTTCAAATTAATACGGAAATCTATATTTCAAGTAGGAAATCGAGAAAGCTTCTTCGTCCACTTTCATGCCATTCATCTGAGCACCACTTCTCGTAGTTAAAAACAGTTGTGGGAAACCTCTAGCTGAATGAAATGAACGGCTACCTGTCTCTGTGGTAATCTTTTGGTATACCTACCTAATTACCTTAATTTATAAGTCTGTTAATTGTAAGCCTTTGGTTTTCCTTTAAATAAATAAAATAATTAAATTTCATATGTTATTCTTGTTACAGAAGTCACAGTGACGTACCGACGTGGTCTGCCGGTCATCACAGTGCCTCTCCCGTCGCGCCGGGAACGATGCCGCTTCACACTGCGTCCCGTCTCTCAGACGGTTGGAGACCTCCTCGAACAGGTTCGTATAGATTTAACTATTTCATATGAATTTTCCGTGGTTTGCCGTTCGTCACAGTACCTCTCCCGTTGCGCCGGAAACGATGCCGCTTCACACTGCATCCCGTCTCTCAGACGGTTGGAGACCTCCTCGAACAGGTTCGTTTCGTATAGATTTAACTATTTCATGTAAAGTTTCCGTGGTCTGCAGTCGTCACAGTACCTCTCCCGTCGCGCCGGGAACGATGCCGCTTTATACTGCGTCCCATGATAGAAACTGCAGAGTGAAGCATGCACTGCTTCACTCTGCAATCTCTATCCTCATCAACATCATCACTTAACACAACTTTACCCACTGTTTCTGCTAGGTATGAGGCCTTCAGAAGTTTTGCCTATCCGCTGATTTTTCACATGCAATTCCTGAAACTATAAAGTAAAGAACGATTAGGAACGGCCTTTTTTACGGCTTGAAATTCACATCAAACTTCACTTGTTTGAAATTAAAGTTATATTTTATCCCTGAGTTTCATTCACATCGGCTTTCATTTGTTTCTATCTTTTTTACCTGTAAAAGTTTCTAATATCCACGAGTTTCAATAAGTGTTGGAATTAATTTTGGAATTAGCTTGGCAGCTCGTAGCTTATCTATATACCTGTCAAATACCTCAAAGCATTGTTGTTCAGCCACCAGTTCTGTTGAGTCTTCAGATGAAATAAGCTTCCGTAGTTGCGACGCCGCCATAGAAACTCGGATGGACCTCTCAAGTATCGGAGATTAGACTAGCAAAGGCAGTCTAGTTATTGTAGCTGTTTAGGTGGATAATAGAACTGAATTCGATTATTAAATTTAACTGTACTATAGCTTTTATCTTTTATGAATATATCATTAAACATAAAATAAAATTACGAGCTATGAATTGCTGGCAGATTTTCTGTAATTTTGCATTTATGTTAGATTGTTAGTAAACATTTTACAAGGCATTATAGAACTGAAGGTAACTCTAATCTTAGATCATAAAAAATAAACAATTTTTCCAAAACTGCTTATTTGCTTTAATCAAAGTTTGACCTCGACCCTCGACCACCCTCGGCTATCCTCATAAGTTTGCCGTCCAACGCTAACTTCTGAGTATTCCCATATTATCGTTTGTTACCGCAAGTTTGGTCATCTCCGCTAAGATATCACCAGAGGGAATTTCCACAACTTCTCGGTCATAACATGAGTGATCATGTCAACATACAAAAACTAAGCTTCCATACATTGATTAATGAGTATTTTCACTCTAAATAGGTTTATCAGTAAAGCAGTTTCTTTTAAATGCAACGATCTATAACTGTTTATTTAACTTATATCACTGTCAATCTGTCAATGAAGATAACACTGTTTTATAAATGGATGGACCTGACTCCTCACACAAACACAACCATGGTTTTGAACCTCAGACTCAATATTAAAAAATAAATAAATAAATAATGCTGGGCAATCCATACAGCATCATCTAGCCCCAACAGAGGCGGATTAAATGTCAAGAGCGCCCTAGGCAAGCACCTAATCGGTGCCCCTCTTGCGGCCATTAGATATAATATTAATTTTAACTAGTATACTTAGTAGGTAGGTACCTACTTAAATACATAATAACTACCTGCACCCCACGTGCTGTGCTGTTCATCCCGTCGGAACATCGGAATAAAATGTGTTAAACTTGATCTCCAGCTATCTACACACCTACTTAGGTTTAAAGAACTTTATTTTTCATACAAACTGTACAGTTCATTTACGATAAAATGAACCTATACTTATGAATTTAATGTGTGTAACCTCTGAGATCTAAAGTAATTAATATATTCTAGATCTGTACATGATAAGATTCATCAAAATCTATGATGCCTTTCTAGTCTCGTTTTCCAGAGACTAGATAGGCAAACAAATCTGACAGTGTGTTGAAAGATGATGGTGTGCTATCATTATCTACCTATGTTAAAAGCCTTAAGAAATTATTAATAATTGATAGTTTGTGTTCACTTTGTGTCCTTGTGTGTTCATATGCTTTGACTAATGATACATCCAAGGCTTGCTGTTCATATTTATCAAAATTTTCCCTTTCTGTGGATATTGTGAATTAGACTGTCATACATTTGAATAACTGTTCAAATATCTAATAAAGACGGAGCACGCTTCGCAAGCTCTGAAATACTCTGTTTCTAGAACTAAAGAAATTTATATATTGTGTAAGTAGGTGCATACCTACTTATTCATATAATTAATGTTATACTTATTTCCTACCATCATTTATTATTTACTAGTCTGAAATTTTTCGCGCGCGCGCCCTTTGTAACCTTGCGCTGCGCCCCTAGGCAGTTGCCTAGTTTGCCTTAGGGATGACCCGCCACTGACCCCAAGCTAAGCAGAGCTTATGTTCTTACTAGATAACTACTGTACATTACGTAGATTGATATATTTTTACTATACATAGCATGCTTATTTGTTTGTTCAATATGTTTGTATTATAATTCTAGGGTACCTACTAGTCTAAGTCTTGGGCTTTTACAAGCCATACAAATATCACCTCTCTTGCAGGTGAAAGCTGAAGACCGCGGCGTGGAGCGTGCAACAGCGCTAGCAGCAGACGAGAGGACCCGCATCGCCGCCAGCGACACTGTCGAGGCACTGCTGGAGGCAGACTTCCGCCTCGTTATCAACGACACGGAATACTACGTCAAGAGTCCGCCGCAGGTACAGTCCATATTAAACTAACACTTACCTAAACGAGTCTATCAATCTATAATAAATAAGGGGCGCCTTTGTTGTGCCGTGATGAAACCTAACAAATGCTCAATACTTGCTAAGTAATCTCTATCTAAACCATATTTCACGCATATTCCCCACTGGCGCAGTAAAGCAACATAACTGATACTACATTTTTATTCCTTCTCGTCCTAAATGCAAAGCCATCATGATCTACTCCGGATCCTTTACAATATTTATAACAAAATACGATGACAATAATAGGTTGCTAAACTATTCCGTTCTAAAATGCGACACTTGAGCGCTCTCGTAGACGGTGAAAAAAGTTATAATATTATTTAATTTCTTATAACCCCTATCATACGTAGCATTCACATACAGTATAAAAACGATAGGGTTCGTACTCATAGCTTTGCTAGATTAGGTTATAATCGATATTTCATTAGCTGCGTATTGGCATCAGAAAAATAGTCTGAGTAGACATTGTCTGCCGCCGACAGGGTGATTGATTACATACATTGACAAACTAACTAAAAAAATCAACAACTCTATAAAATCTACATTCTACCTACGTACAAAGTGCACCTGTAGATTTAGTTGGTACAAATCTTTATTTGAATATACATATAGGTATATAATATATTGTTTATATAGATTAAGTACTTAAAATTCTATCCTATTTTGCTTGAAAAATGCAAAAGTATGTGAAATGCCAGGAAATGTGTTTATCACAATACAACGCCAAAACTACGAAACGGATCGGGAAAAAATTTTGCATGCATGACGATAAACGTCATGCAAAATTTTTTCTCTCGTCCCCTGAAGTCGTTAACGTACAAAATCGCATTGGGTTGACGATATAGTTAAAGTCGCTGGGCACATCTGGTCCTTAAAGGCGTAGGACAGAGAGGAGGCTAGAATAAAATGAAGGAGACCAATACCCAGCAGTGATGGCATAAGAGCTGTAATGAACATAAAATAATAATAATAATAAGCATTTATTTCTCTCTCACAATAGGTACTTAGTTATAGATAAATGAATACAGGGGGACTTAAATATATTGCAATGTATAAGAATAGGAACATAACCCAGCTTAAATCTTCTTTAAACTGTGACCTGTTTTTATAAAGTTCTGGACCCAGGGATAACAACAATAATAACGATATCATATGGACCACTTTTTATCCCGAAGAAACGCGTGTACAACCGCGAGCCGAATGAAGTACATAGAGCAATATTTTTTCGAGTTAATGGAAAACTTAGCAATCTTGAGGGCATTTTCTCTAGGGAAGTTATAATCTAAGATTATATTAGGCAAGCGTTTTGTATGAATAATTCAGGACGCCAGCTGAGCGAGACGAAGAACTTGTTCTCATTCAAATTCTGCAAATAAGACACTCGACTGCTGCACGTTTGCTGCTGCAGTGCTTGATTCGATTATATGCTTAAAAATTGAGAAAACTTTCAAGACTCAGATAAACATTATTTAGATACGGATAATCTAGGGACAATAATTAATGCTCTTTTATTTGGGACAATTCGGTCTAAATGAATGAAGAAATAGTTCACTGTACTTGCAAACTAGAAAAAAAAAAAGAAATATTTCTATTTCTTGAAAAGTAGTGCAATAGCGATCGGCAGGCTTATTCGGGAAAGATTGCTGTCTTGAATCGCTTGTCGCGAACGCTGTCAATATTTTAATGAGGTATTTTTCAAAAAGAAGAATACCCTGACGCTGATCTTTCGCGGAAGAATAGAGGTTGTCATTGGGATTTCATGTCCAACTATGCACGCTCTATGTCATTTTAATTTGACGGACCCAAAGCCATGCCGTCCTTTTTCCAGTCTGGTCGAATTATTTTGACCAATTTTTTTAAAAGAAAACGCTTTATCTCGTCTAGAAATTTTCTAGTGTAATCAATCGGAAATTAAAATCACGACAGGGAACCATCAGTGAATAAGGGGTAAAAACTACCCTTTAAATAATTATTGTGCGCGAAAGGCCCCATGCGTAACCTTGATTAACTATAAAAATAACCCAATGCTTGGATGCGAGAGCGCCGTACCCATTTGGGAGATTTAATGTAGAATCTTTTACATAAAATTCGCGAGAGTGGTTTTTACGATTTCTTTGATATCATATTTAGGAAGCGAGATGTATCAAATGTTCCGATTTACTTGATTGATTGCCTGAGCTGATTTATGCACGGGCAGAAAGCTTTTAAGATTTCAGCTTACGCACCTACACACCTTTTCAGACGGTGATGATGTAGGCCCTTTTAATCTGCTGCTGCTTTCAAGGTCTACGAGTGCGTGTTTTCTTTGAAAAATGCCTAAAAATCATGAACAAAAACTACTTTGACTGAACCGAAAGTAAAAGTTGCGAACATTCATGGTGGAGGTTGGTATGTACATATATTAAATAAACTGTATTCAATGCAGATTGGAACCCCCGAAAATCCTACGTTCCTAAAATAGAACACTGTATAATCTTCGATATAAACTAAGACACCCTAATAAATATAGGAGCGTTAATAGGAATGTGTTGATTAACCTACAACATATAATGTTTCCACTCTGCTGCACTCGGAATTGTTTGCCTATCATTACCATGAAACAATATACCGTATTCGTTACGCTAAAAGCCCAGCCTGAAACGTGACAGTAATTACGGTTAACTAGGTACCTAACGCAGCTGCAGTTTAATTTTTAATTTCATGATATTATGGATACATCGGTTTTAATATGGCTTTACTTAACGTAATGCCTTCAGGTATGGCAGTTTATTAGTCACAGGGTCTATCTCATATTTCATTTTATTGATTTATTCATTTACAAATCAGATACTTAACAATCCAAATAAATCTCCACTAAGAGTTATTTTACAATTAAGATCTAGATTAAAATCAATAATGACCATGACCTGTAAATATCGTAGATTACTTTTATGCCTGAATCTCGGCAAATAATTTACCAATAATGTACGCACATAAACTACTCACACAAAACTTATTGGAATTGAATAGAAATAAAGAAAACACATACTTAGTAGCATAAAAGAGCTTGGCGCGCCGTGTTGGTGGAGGCTACTGATTCCGCTGCCTCTTGAAATCGCACATCAAGGGCTCTCCACTCAACAGGCTCTAGGCACTTGATTGATTCGCGGCACTCAGGCTTTATTGAGAACTTATTTATACCCTCTAGTCTAGACATATTGTGCCTCTGTCTGCAGAGGGTTTTAGATGGAAAGAGCTTTCTCAGTACAAATCTTTCCTCTTAGAATAGAATAGAATATATTTATTTGTTTAGAAAGTATACATGTGTTTATCAATGTTGCACCATTAAACCACAATAGGTTTGTGTTGGTGCTCACACTTGTCTTATAGAGGTACATAAATGTACATTGCATTTGCATCACTTCTTATAATCTACGACACAAGAGATAGAAACTCGATATCCCACAATCCCTTAATACGATAAATAACCTGTTTAACGACAGCTTGTAAGTAGGTCTTAGTTTAAACGCTTGTCAATCTTTGATTACTTCGGTTAGGTACCTAAAATGATGAGAAGTGTCATGAGCGTTTGCCATGACCTAAATCTTGAATAATTATGAACGAAAATATTTGATAAGGGGTTTTAAAGTTATTTATGAGTACATACAAAAAAATCCCTGTAAGGCTATAACGGGCTTAGATCAACAAACAAAATAATTGTTCTGCGTCGCTGTAATAACGATTTGAAGTATCTTTATTACATAGCATTTTACCTGCTATGTTACGGCGTAGATTTCTGCCCTGGCGGTAAGATATTTCCCGTGTTCCATAATTTTGAACTCATTATGCAGGGGGTCCGCGACACCCTGCATAAGTGGCTGAGCGAAATGAGTTTTTAATCACTTTAAAAGCTCATTTTGAATAAAAACCTTTTTCTGTGTAAGAGTGGAGTAAATTTTAAAACTAAGTCGATTGATGATTTTGGAAAATTTCAACGAAAATAAACTTAATAGGAAGAATTTTCTTTACGCATAGCTCGGAAGAAATTCCGAGCGGACAAGTGATGCTAGGCCAAAAAGATTATGTTGGTACTGGTACCTTTTTTTACTCTACCATTATAACGTTAACAAGCGTCAAGTATTTCAGGCACTTAATTCAGTGAATGTACATAGACATAAACAACCCTTTTGCACAACTGCTAGCTGTACAATTTTATTACTACCCTCGGCATAGGACATTAAGTAACTTATTTTAGCAGGCAGGGTACTTTATAGTGTTGATAAGGCAAAATTATCGTATTTTTTCTTCGGAAAATATTACCTAACTTTTGTATCACAAATTCGAGCATCAACCATTTTAATCGTTTTTCAAATAACCCTATATTTTTCCTTGTACGAAATTTTTCCTTGTGCTTGTTTCATTAATTGGGGATCCTTGCCCAGCCCAAGAGGCTCAAGGAGTGTCCAAATATTGTTGATGATCTCTTAATTTTTTCTATAGGTTATGTTGTTATCTCTGTTTACGGAAAGCTTAGGAAACATACAGACGCAACGAAAAGTATATCTATTTGCTTTTAAATCTGCTTTTATAATTCGTAAAGGCGTGTGCTGGAGCCATATTAATGAAATACAGAATCAAATAAGGTTGTTTGTTAATTTAATTTAAATCGATGGTAGCTTTAAATCTGCGTTTTCAGTATTTTGCACAAATTTTGTCCCCACTCTACATATCTATTGATCCATGGGAGGGGAGTGTTTGTCCTTCGCAAGCTACAATTAATCCAGTTTAAATCAGGGGTTGGTCAATGGCATTAATTAAGCTCCAGTGTCGCAATTACTGCCCTTGTTTAGTTTGAATGGCTTTGTGATTGATAATGGAGACACTACATATGTGACGATAGTATTTCGGTTTAAAGTACTTTAAAGATTCTTTATTTCTCAAAAAAAACACAAACATAAGGTTCGCTTATTTCCAACACCATCCGAGTTCTTCCTCTCAGTGAAATGAGTTATTAAAATTATTAAAAACCTTAAAAACTCATTTCGCATAGGCACTTATGTTGCGGGCGTTACTCCTGCCTGCATTATGGGTGTCCAAAATTATGGATGATATGAATTCTGCCTAGGATTTAAAAACTTTTCTACATCTTTGTAAGTTAGTTTTGCATACTTTTGAATTTTTGGGGTAAGATAAATATCCAAGAAAAAAGAGAATAAGCTTACTAAACAAAACGTGTTAAAACGTGTGTGTATTTTAAAACGTTTTCTTTCTTCGCCGCGTCCATTGTTAGTTTTGCAGTGGTTTAGATCTAGCTCGGTTTGTATTCTTAAGAAACTCTAGAATCTCGTCTTTTCTAAATGCATTTTTGCATTTTGGTTAAAACGTTGCTTAGCTTTATGTAGTTTTGCTGGCTTTTAAAACAGTTCCTTACAGCAACAACAGTATAAAACTCTTTGTTTTTGTGAGTAGGTACCGAGTAAAATGTTGCGCGTTTTCTCTTTTTTGTCAGTGATTTTTGCCAGTAGGTAAAAATATACATAATAATACACTTCTTCAACAATTACCACGAGTTTTGGACGTTTCAGTACCTGGGCTATTTGCATTATCGTAATATCACTCCAATAAGAACGAAATAAATGGATACTTACCTCAACTTAAACACACAAAGTCTGTAATTCATCAACGGTATTGTAAGGGACCGTCTGGTGCCGCTTTAGATGGGCATAGCATAAATCAACATCTTATTAAAGTAAACCAACCGCGCCCCCTGCACGATGCGAGTTTGTACATTAACAAACATCAAATATTCATATATGTATTAGGATGGTGACTAAAATTCTGGGTAGCTATGACCTCCTACAGTATGCGAGCGAGAGCGGGATTGGATGCATGAAAAAAAAATACTGGCCCCTGATAAAACCAAATGCATATAACCTCTTCAAATTGAGGTCTTTTCGTAATGTCAAAAAATCCGTGCCATCAACGGAGGTCTTAGGTTTTGATTTTTTGGAATAATTGTATGTTAGCGAAAACGGGTCAGTAAGTATTTTGTTTCACTTATATTAACTAGTACTAATTATTAAAGAAATAAACACTTCTTTCTCCGCTTTCGCCACTCGAGGTGACTAGCCCTTGTGCATCAAATATTCATTCATTTTGATAGTGACTGTAAAATTCATGGTACGAACGAACCTAGCTGCTGTGTGGCTTAGAATTTGCACCACCCCAACTCGACGACTAAGGGATGTGTGGGGATTATGGGCATTACCCCCGTGAGACAAAAGCCAATAAGGCGTTTATAAGGGGGAGGCCTGGTTCCAGCGGTGGACTAATATAGGCTTTGGAGGTGGAGGAACGAACCTAGCAAGAATTATGTTTTCAAAAATGTATGTCGACCATACAGTTTTGGCACAGAATATTAATAAAGCTAAGCTTTGGCTCTGGTCTCAGCTGAAGGAGATGAAATTTAACGATTTCCAATACACACACAGTCCTAGCTAGAATTGGAAACCGTATTTTGTAAGCTCTGATTTATTTATTTAATTAGGAAAACCATCAGCCAAACTATTTCTTTTCAACAGGTTTAACATAGCTAAAATAGCAACCTAGAACTAATAATAAGCTCTTATGATTTTTAATTTTAATTCACAATTTGGTTAGTTTTATTACGAAAATGGTGCAAATTAAAATTTAGTTTCCGCGTACTATTATATACAGGATGCCACGTAACATGTGTACTAAGCCGAAATAAAGATATTTTCTTCCTATTCATGTTCTTTTACACGCCCTCTTGCATTATTTACAATATAAAATATTTCACAAATTTTTTATTTTTAGCAAAACCGTGTTTTGTTTATGACGTAAAAATGACATTTACATCATGTAGATCCTTTGAACTGTTAACAGTAATAATAATAATGTAAATAAGACAGGTAAAAAAAAAAAGGAAAAAAATTTAGTTACAAAAAAAATATTCCTTTGTTATGGGAAAGTGTCTGGTTTGGTTTGTCACTTTTTGTAAATAATGATACACGTATTTTTTTTAACAAAACTACCCTTAGGGTGTGTGCAGTCAATTTCCACGCGGGCGAAGCCGCGGGACGCAGCTAGTTTAAGTATAGTTTTTCAATAATTAGTTTTGTATTAAATAAACAGTCTTTTAATGAAGATAATCTTGGATTTTAATTGCTTTAATTTAATTTTCGAAGGACTACGCAACAGCAACATTGAACACTAATTGTCTATAATAGAAATATCGAAGAGTGCACGAGAATGCGGTTATTGGCAGGACTCGATATTTATCATCTGATATTTTATCCCGTGATACTGCGTATCACTCGATAAATTATCAAAATATCACGTGATACTGAGAAATGCAATGAATGAATGGCGAGAATTGGCCTTCTGTTCCCAGACGAGGAGCACCTTGCGAGCCCTCGCGCCTCTCGTCATTCGTGGTACCAGGATTAGGAAAAGTGAACGAGGGCTTCTTTTGAGGAAGTGTAGGTATTCATTCAGTCTCTGGACTGTGCAAAAATATTGTGACTCACATAAATAAAACCTTTACAAGAAACAGGTAGGTACCTATACATTATATAGTCTGACCCTAGAGCGCACGCTATATTTCTAAAGGATGATGATAAGCCATAGTCCGTCCTGTTGAATGTTTACTTTAAATCCACGTGCTTAGAGTCTATTTTACATTTCAACGATGGAATACAGATTGCATACGGCCACAGTGAAACCGTTCTTCATTTATCGCGCTGACTGTACTGTTTACCTTGAGGCCGTCAAATAAATTCGCGATGTAACGTCTCGCTATCTAACGGGAACCATTCCATATTCTTACCTGCCGTGCTATCTCACAATTTATCTTAGGTAGTTAGGTTTATCTACTAGTTCTAAATAGTGTTGCGTTCGACCCCAATCAATCAGCCCCAACATTAAGCTGGGATAATCTATCTTACTACATATTTGATAGTTAAGAGCTTTGGAGTCGATCGTAAATTCTAGTATACCTACCTACAGAATTTTCCCAGTAAAGTGTAACAATTTAACTTGTGAAATACCAACGCGAACTAAAACTTTTCATCGCAGCATCCGAAGAAATCTATAAAACTTATCAGTTTCCTTATAAATAGACCCCGAAAATCATTTATTAAATGGAGTCATCTTGTGTCCCTCGGGAATCTCTTTGAACTTCGGTACTTACGGGATCCCGAAATTTAATTTGTATATTGTATTTGTATTTATTTATTTAGTAACTAATACGATTATTTACAACCACATTAGATACTTAAAATTAAGAACATAACATATATTTTAATAATTACTAAAAAAAGGAATAGTATGCGCAAATACTTAAAAATAAATAACTTCGGAATTGAAGCAAAATAAATTGATTGAGTATATAAATTAGATTTTCACAGTAATAAGCTAAGAAATACAAAAACAAAATAATATAAACAAAACAAGCATGCATCCTTTCATTCATCAGTCATCACTCTTGCAAACCCTCAGGCATACCAACATCAGACTTTTCCATTCATCTGCGAAGATATCACAGTTTGGGTTTTGGTCAAGGAGTCTGTTGAGACCGGCGAGGGTGCGAGGCAGTGGGGAGTTGGCACGAACAGCGGTTTTACAGAAAGGCACAGAGAATGTGTGAAAGTCTGTGGGTTTTGTTGCGAACGTAATTATCGGGCAGGTAGAGACGAAATAGAAGGTTGTGCAGATCAGGAGCATCGATCATACCACGGTGCACCTTGCACATTGTTGTCATTTGGTCAGAAACCCGTCTGGTTTGCAAAGAGTTATACTCAAGGCACCCTTGGGGAAACTTCGTTGGATACATAAATGGATAGTAAATATCCAAAAACTCGCTTGTACAGAGATCTACGAAAAGCCTTCAGGACCTTCTCCAGTAACAATGCGTACGTAATACTTTCGTGGGTATTGCAGACGCAACTGCTTGCCTCCAGCTTGGTTCGCACCAGGGTCCCGAACAAGAGTCGTACAACACTGTCACTGCGAAAGTCTCGGGCGTTTCTCATAACAAAGCCAAGTCTCTGAAAAGACTGTTTGGCGATTGTGGAGATGTGCTCGTGAAAAGTGAGTTTTCGGTAAAAGTAACTCCTAAATCCATGACTACCGTTACTCTAGGAACCACGTTGCCATGAATCGTGTAGTCAAAGGTTACCGGGTTTTTTCTTCGACCGAAAGACATTACGGAGCATTTGGAGGGATTAAACTCCATTTTATTATTTAAGCTCCATTGACCAACCGCATCCTTTTAAACGCCTTGCAGTCAGCCGCGTTACGTATGACAGTGTAGAGCTTTAGGTCATCTGCGTACAAAAAGCACTGCGTGCTCTACAACGTCTGGTAAGTCGTTAATCATTACATTAGGATATAAAGCAGGGGTCCTAATATTGAGCCCTGACTTACCCCTGACCACGTATGATAGGGTGCAGACTCATAGATTCCAAGTCTAACATACAGCTGGCGAACGCGCAGATAGTCGACGAGTATCTAAGAAGACATGAAGCAAATTCAATGGCACTTAGTTTAGCCAGCAGTATGTCATTATTGACCCTATCAGACGCTTTTTGAAAATCATAGTAGAGCACATCCACTTGACAGCCGAGGTCCAAGTTAGTTGAGATTTACTCTACTAGTGTTAAAACGTTGAAGTTGACTGATCTTCTATCTCTGAAAATCATGCTGGGCATTGCATAAGAACGTCTTGACTTGTGTGTAGATGATTTTATGTAACACATTTTCAAAAACCTTAGCAGGAGAAGACAGTATGGCGATAGGATAGGATTCTCCTTGACAACAATTTTATTTGAAGTTTTCCGGATCGGTGTTACCCTTAACATATTTACCCTTTAATACCCTTTAATGATTGACTGAAAAAAGTTTTAATTGTTCTCTAAAGTTATTCTTAAATTATTTATTATAAACTCGTTGGTTCTTTAGTGTAGTACTGTTCTTCTCATGGTTTGATAAGAAAGGCAAACATGTTGTTTCACGGGGTGATTTATTCTCTCTGAAGACTCGAGTTTATTATCTGCCATGTGTAGTGTCCCCGGATTAATTTAATTTATTCAATAATGTACACCCAGTGGTTGCAGCAGCTGTATTCTAGACACGTTTAACTCAGCAGGTGCTATAATCATAGAGATCGTGGGTAAAACTCACAACATAAGATAACGTAAATGACAAGTTCATAATCTTCAAAACGTGCTTCGCTCTTGTGGAGAAAAAGTAGCAATATATCTGGTTTCCCCCTTACGGGGGATTTGTCTAGGGGGAAAACTAGAATAACCCATATATCTAGTTCTATGTCTAGAGTTACAATTGCAATTCCAGGCAGATCCGTTCAGTAGTTTTGGTGTGAAAAGAAACAAATATTCTGGATTGATCTTCCATCCTTACTTTATTGTTGTAATGTCCAGCACTATTTATTTACCTTATCTTCAACACTACCACTACTACGTGATCTCACCATTTGTATCTTCTCCCTGAATGGTGATCAGAGATTTAAAAGAAGACAAGATGTTGCTGCGTGAAATTAAATGTCAGCAATACTTTAATTACCTAAATATAACGTTTGGCTAGTGTATAGTAGTCCTGCGAACAGCACATCTCGCGAGCACTCATTTTAAAGGGCTATTCTGCTCTAGTCCCCCTTCTGCCCTTATTTGGAGGAAGTAGCCCTCTTACTCAAATTCCCCGACGGTATTTAGAATCTCAATAGTCGTTTATGCTGTACACCAAACTTCGTCCACATCTGATGTAAAATACGACCTGTATACCAACAAATAGACAGGCGAAAGCAAATTTTGCCAGACTTGAAGCAGAGACGCTTCACTCGCTCGGTAAATGAAGTATTATATATAACTTACTATTGTAACCATTGCCGAAATACTTATCTTTGTTTTCAACTCTTTTCAGGAGCGACTGTCCACCGAAGAGATAACACGGCTCAGCGACGTGAGAAACCTGGTGAACCAGCTGTACGAGGCTCTGAACGTGCGTGAGCATCAGATGCGAAAGGAAAGGGACCTTCAATCGCAGCTTGAGAAGCTTACTACAGAGCTGCAGCCGTTGGAAGATGTAGGCCTTTTTTCTGCCTTTTGACAATTTAGATATTTCCTTTTCCTTCTAGGCCTGCTTTTATGCCTCATAGGATGGATTACTCAGGAACTGAATGCAGATTTCCATACATAGAAGGCCCCGATATCGCCTATCTATCTAATACTCTTAGATATATAAATATATTAACTTTATTGCACCATCTAACATATAAAACAATAAACAAGAACTTAATACTAATTATATCTAGTGCGGCACAGTCGGCGGCCTTATCGCTAACAGCGATCTCTTTCAGGCAGTTTTAGGTGTCTATTTGTGTGCCTGTCTGTCATCGTTATTGGTTTTTTTCGTTTCTAAAGGTGTCATGATCGAGTGTTCTTGTCTTAGCTATTTTAGTAGAAAATGGTTAAATTTGAAACCTTTCATATTTTAAGTTGATATATTGACCTCTGTCCCTGCGTTTCAAAGTAAAATTGTCAAAGTTATAATTTTTATGTAAAATTAGCTAGTTATTTTTCTTATTATCAAATTATCCGTTGTTATTTCAGAAACGCATGTCCCTAGAAGTAGAAACAACCCGGCAGACGTCTGTACTCACATGGGTGGGCCTGGGTCTGATGGGCGTGCAGTTCGGGGTGCTAGCACGCCTCACCTGGTGGGAGTACTCCTGGGACATCATGGAGCCGGTCACATACTTCGTCACCTACGGGACTGCTATGGCGGCTTACGCTTACTTCGTGCTTACTAAACAGGTGGCTCATTCCTGACGCTCGATCGTACGCCCATCTTAGAATTGACTCTAATACACGTCCACGTTTGGAGCGCACAATTGGACCTGCATTGGTGCGGAATTTATGGAACTAAATGAAATCGACGTCGTACCAACGATGTTTTTGCTTTTATTCAAATCATCAAATTCTATCACGATCGTGCTTAAAATTGGCGATTAATAAGAACTGGTAGATGGGGAAATAGGCTGCCACGTTTCAAAAATATTATAAAGGGCGGTTTCCACCAAAGCGTAGAGTAGACGTAATATAATCTAATATGAAAATTAAGTACAATAATAACGACTGGTTTTTACACATCTCTCCCCTCCCCGAGAGTAAAATTAAATAAGAAGATGTAAACCAGTTCAATGAAATCTTTTAAAGATCTAAATAATCCATACTAATATTATAAATTCGAAAGTAACTCTGTCTGTTACCTTTTCACGCCTAAACGGCTGAACGGATCTTAATGAAATTTGGCAGGGAGGTAAATGGTATCCCGAGGACGGACACAGTGTACTTTTTGTGCGTGTTGCGTGCGAAGCCGCGGGCAGCAGCTAGTTTAGGAGTACATTTTCCCGATGTAAAGGAAACTTCTAATATTTTTCAGGAGTACGTTTTCCCGATGTAAAGGAAGCTTTTCATATTTTTCAGGAGTACGTTTTGCCCGATGTAAAGGACAGGCAGCATCTGCTGACGCTGCACAAAAAGGCGAAAAAGCTCGGACTCGACATCACTCACTACAATAATCTCAAGGACGAGGTAAGACAACAGAAATATACAAAGCATATAGCTTTGTATATTTATCCTTCTTTATCAAAAAGGGGTAAAAAGTGGTTTGAAGGTAGCCCTCTAGCCGCATCGCTGCCGCACAGCACAAACATGTCATTCAAATATGGTCTTTAACTCGTAATTTTTATATGCATTTTATAATGACGGCATACAGACTTAAGGTTACACAAGTCGACGGCGCGAACTCGTCGGTAGGCGAGGCCTAAATATATACTATCTTACCTGACATAGGTTACGCTACCCGCGCGCTAGGATGAGATGCACAAAGATTCATTCCTAAAACGACCGCGTAAAAAATGTGAACGGACAACACAAGCACAATGTGACAATGTGAGTGTGAGGGTTATTTTATTATAGAAAAACTATAAGTGTTTCTTTTATAAATATTTAATTTCAACTTTTGAATAACTTCGTCGGAACGGACTATATTTTAGAGTTTTCTTTCTCTGTATATAATTTATTTTCGCCCAAAGTTGGGCTAAAATCAGTGTTGAAATACGAAAGTTTAAAAGCTTGTAATTTTGAAATGTATACTTTTTTTACGGTTTTGGGTGTACTTATACACACAGATAATGACGATATAAATTGATATTATCCTTAGTATTGGATGGTCAACATCAAATATTGTAGTAGTTACCCTTCCACGTTTCTATGGAAAGATGAGCGACTCGGTGTACCCTTAAGCCATTTTGTCACTGTAAAATGTATCTAAGTATAATGAGTTTAAGTCCATTTTTAATGCTTGTTTTTGTGCTGTGCGGTAGCGGTGCTAGACTTATGATCTCCTATAAGACGGCGTGAAACTTAAAAATAGCGTGGCCTTTTTCGAACCTGCTATTTTCTTTATGTTGGTACTTAAAGTCATAGACAAAAAAGATTGCATGTGTTGCAACAAAAAAAAAGAGAGTTTCAGCATCTATTGCTTTCATAGGCAAAAAAGTTTCCGCTAGAAGACGGGTCAACCATAATAAAAAGTTGACCAGCGATGACGATATTCGAACTTGGCTCACAGATATTTAGCTGTGTGCATCTTCAATAAGGTTTTATAATAAATTAAATCTGATGTCCTTTGTGGTGCAGTCAGCGAAGGTTCGCGATGCAGGAGGTTGCGGGTTTGATTCCCGCCTCGGTACAAATATTTGTACGTCTGCAGATATTTGTTTATTATGAATAATAAATAAACAGCCAAGCTCAAGTAAAAATCAGGAAACTTTTTCAAAGAACATAAAATTTCCACTTGTTCGGAGACCCCTATAAATTTTCTACTGTATTTTTTTTTTTAATTTATTTTTATTACAGTTGAAGTGTTACTTATTTATAGAAAGTTTCATGTGCCTACCTATTGTAGTTCAAGGGACAAAGACATGACAAATTAAGACCAAAAATAGCAAAAAAAAAACATTGTATGGGAGCCCCCATTAATTTTGCTATTTATTTTAATTTTTTTTTTTTTGTTATAGCGGCAAGAAAAATACACATTCTCTGAATGTTTCAACTGTCTCCCTGTTACGGTTCATAAGATATAGCCACGTGACAGACGGACGGACGGACGGACAGACGGCCAGCGGAGGCTTAGTAATAGGGTTCCGTTTTGACCCTTCGGGTACGGTGTCTAGTACCCATAACACAAGCTCTGCTTAGCTTGGGGCTAGATGATGCTGTGTTTATTGTCCAGCATTATTTATTTATTAATCTTTGATTTCCAGGTTGACAAACTGCAGAAGGACCTGAACCGTCTCCGCGACCCCCTCCAAATCCATCTCCCACCCCCCCTGAAGGGAGGGTCAGGGGGGAAGGACTCCCGCTCCCCCCTCACTAAGATCAAGAACATGCTAGAGGAGACCGGTAAGAAGATGAAGATCACGTAATATTGGGTGAATATTTCGGGGGGGAATGGATACACATAGGCTTTTTGTTTTGCGACGATGATGATGATGACGAGTTTGGTTTGAGTAAGGTCATACCTTATACAGTCCCCCCCCTCCCTTCTCTATATGGTAAAGAAGATTAATATAACGTAATTTTAGGCCAATACCTAGATCGGGGGAAACACTTATTCATATTATTTTGCGACTGTTGGTTTTGAATCGTGTTCATACGCCTTGTCATAAAGTATCTCTAAATCAAGGGATTCTCGAGGGGACCGGTAAGAATATAAAAATCACGTAACATTGGACCAATAGTTCGGGGGAAATTGATTCACATAAGCTTGTTGTTTATGCGACGGATTGAGTTTGAATCGGGTTACTGTATCTCATCATAAAGTCCCCCCCTCTATAAGATCAAGGATATTTTAGGGAAGACCGGTTAGAAGATGAAGATCTCGTAATATTCGGCCAATAGGTTGGGAAGGATTAATACGCACATAGGCTTGTTGTTTTGCGACCATTCGGTTTTGAATCAGGTTCTTATAATTATTACTAAAAAAATTACAATAGTGCGTGTAGAGATAGTGTAGAAATACCTATATCATCACAAATCCCAAAACTAATGTTAACAAAATGAACCGGTTCTCGATCAACCAATAAATAATAAAATCATCTTATACGCAAACATGGCTCGATAAATCGATCGCAGAGCAATCTCTTAAAGCCTATTGTATCAGAAACTGCTCGAATATGGGCTAAAATGGATGATGCGTAGTACTCTGAAAATTTAAATCTACAACTATTTGTAAGTGATCCAAAAAGAATCCAATTTTTGTTTAAAGTTATCTATGGTGCAATATTCCAATATCGCACCATAGATAACGGCCTTACACCAGTAAGGCCTGTATTATGAAAGCTTGTTCAGTCATATATCTATGCTTGAATAACGCTTATGACATAGAAAAGTGTTACTCAAGCATAGATCGATGACAGAGAAAGCTTTCATAAATCTATCTTGATGTTAAGTACTGTAGGGTACTGCCGCCATATTGGATTCTTTGAAATGTGAAAATGTCAGACTTAAATACTTAAGTGTCTTTCAGATTTATAAAGATAAATGCAATATGGCACTTTTTAAACATCCATCGAGTCATTTAGACTCCGGGGTACTCTCGCAACATCCAAGTCCTATAGAAAAAATGCTTTTGTATTCAATAATTTTACCTCGTGTATAAAATAATAAATACTACGCTTGATAAATTGTTATATTACCAATTGAAATTGTATAAGTTGGGAATTTATGAAAACACAATTGTAATGACGAACTTGAATGGGCTCAAGGAAAGCTTGATTAGCGCAAGTTATACAAATATAGTAAAATTATAATTAAAACGTATATGAAATTTTGTGTAACTTCGGACATACTAGTTTATATCACAGGTGCTTTTGAGTTCGATCACCAAGTTTTACGCCGTTGCGCGTCGGTGTTTCATATTTTCGTTAATTTGTATAGACATGGAAAAATGTAAAAGAATATATGGACGCACAATTTAAATGTCTTATTGTTTTCTTGCCAACTCTTTATTCACAAAAATAATTTTCAATAATTTTCCGTTGATATTCTTAATTTATTTAGATTTATAGAAGCGCTCAATAAAATTTCCTATTTTTGTGTACCAACATCGATATTTTTTATGTAAGACCAGACATATAATATATAAGAGAATACTCTTAAAGGTGAGTGACAGATTATTTATATAATAAATATAAATAATCAGTCACTCACCTTTAAGAGTACAAAATACTGCTGGAATGGTCTGCCTATTACTTCATTATTAAGTATGCAAACTTATTTATGATTTGATTTGAATTCATAACAATCATTTAAAACGGAGTAGTCTAGTCTAGTCGATAGATATTTTGGTTGGACATTTGATTTTACGTATTTAGTCGACATTTCCAACAACTAATTTCATATAAACAAGAAAAAGTTAAATATTGTAAGACCATAATTTCAATAACACACGTGTCTCGAACACATGTTTCAATAACAATTGATTCAAACTTTGTTTTATACAGCATGGTGCTTTACATTATTTAGCTGCATATAATTGAATCTAACGATTGTTGAATCAATACTGATACTGAATACTTTAGTTAGAGTCATTTTTAAGCCAGAGTGCTTCTATTTCTACTATGAATTTGGTTTAATCATAGGCTTTAAAGTGTCAAAGTCTCATTATTACGATAATACTACGTTAATACTTTATTTTATTGTTACGATACAAGGTTTTCCTAGAATCGTATCAATAAGGTTTTAAATTATTCTTCGAATGAATCTTCGTTATGGCTTCATATAAGTCAAGGTATTTGTAAAGATCGTCGCTTATTCTATGAATTTAATTCACGGTGCTTTATTTTTGTAATTTTGGACTTGATATTTGAAATAACCTCTGTTTTTTTAAGTAAAATATGCTATTGGTTGCGTGTGTAGTTTACACAATATTCGGAATTTTCGAATAACCATTTTTACGCATAAAAATTTATCAATATCTTTTTATTAACGCTTGTTATACAAGTAGAAATTCAAATATCTTGTTGAACTATTTACTTTTAATTCTGAATTTTGTAAATTTAAACCATAAATATTGACAGCTTTTTTCCTATTAAATGTTTTAGATTTATTTTTATTTGGTTTTAATTTTTAACATGTCTGAATAATACTAATGTCCTTCATACCTTCCAAAATTTAGTGTAAAAAATGTATAATAATAGTTATCTACTTATAATGAATAAATTTAAACCAGCTTTCGACTGCTTTAGAAAACAAATTCGCACATTTTAATATTAAGACTAGTATAATGGCGTAGAATGTAACGTGTATTGGCTGTGAAATTATGTGAACGAACATTTTCAGTCCATAGTTAAAATACGTTTCTTTTTGTCTCATCGTAAGTTAGATGATTAAAACCTACTTTTGTATCCCAACGGCTCATACGACCGATTGGGCCAAGCCTTAAATGACCTGTAAAGACATTTCTGACTCTACAATAAATACATTTCGAATTTCATAGGGCTCTAGTAATTTTAAGACGGTCCTAACCTTGATGTAGTCCGAGGTTTTGTTGATTCAAATTAATGGACACAAAAACGTAGGTCAGTGTTAAAAAAAGCATACAGACATCTTCAAGCTGACAGACAGCATCAAGAAAATATCCTCAAGCTTTTGAACTGCTTTACAGAAAGTTAGAAATAATGATCGAAGGATCAAAAATAAACACATATGGCCTTGATATGTTGGTCTATCTGTATATATTTAGTATTGTAATCAATATCTACTTAGTATATATTGCACAAACTTATATTCGCTCAATGAAGCTTACTCTTTGTGATTTGCTGGTTTTCTAGACTCTTTTTCTATCCTATGTAATCTAATCTTAAGATATACACATTTTTGACGTCAAGAAGCATAGCTTCTTATTGGATTTTAAGTGAAATTTATTTACTAACATAATATTTAATACATTTATTCTGGGTTATGTTGTATCATTTTAAGATATAATTCTTAAAATGTTTTTGTAATATTGCTTAGTTAGTTTTAAGACTTGTATTAAGAATCATAAATGAATGAAGTAAGTAGTGCATGAAATGTGGGAAACCCAGGTAGAAAACAAATTTTCTATTTAAAATTAGTTTTACTCTTTTCTCCTAGAAGTTTAGTATGTACCTAATCAACTAATACAAATTAATTTAGTAACAATTCTATAAAAATTTAATCTCACTACATTTTAACAATCTTTTTTTAAATTCTTAGAATACCTACTGTAACTGTATCCAATTTAAAGATTTTACTATTATAATGTTAGAAAATATTTAAACTTCACAAGTAGTTAGGAACTATAAAATTATCTTTAGGTACTAATAATTTCATATTTTATTAATAATCCTGTTAGTAAAAAAGCCCAATCGCTTACTCGTTAAAAATATGATAATGTTTAAGTTTTGAAACTTTTTTGTGTAAGTAATAAAATTGCCAAAATATTACCTTCCAACAATGTAATTTTCTTGTTAACATTGTTATAAAAATTAAATTATCCTTGTTTAATTATGTAGTGGAAAGGAATGGCACTACGCGCATCATGTCGACACAACAACTAACTAAATATACCTAACCCCAACTCCTTGTAAGAAATTTTGCATTTTGTTAAATTTACAGTCGTGTTGTTCGAAATAAAATATGCAAAAATAAAACCGTATTTTAACTTAAAATGAAACAATTTGTTACGTACAATCTTTATTCGTTAATTAATTACAGTCTACATTACAAGTGTCGTATATTAAGTCTTTCCTACGTTTTGTCGTTTTCTAGAGCTTCAGACGGGGAGACCGGCTTTGAACCGAAGGGGTACAAATCAATGCTCTGCACATGGGCCCTGACCGACACCCCTGGGGGAACCCCGAAGTAATCTTCGCCCGTGTTGTGTATGATAGCGGTACTACCCGTGGTCCCCGGCCTATTCTTTTTTATATTGAACCCTACTGCGAACTGAGGATCGCTCCTCCCAAAGTCGAAGTCGTCATGACTCCTCGTTTGAAAAGGTTTAAGCGGTACGTAAGGTTTCTTCTGCGGCCTATAAGGCTTGCTGCTAGGGCGGCCCGGCTTGCCTGTAAGTGTTGCTACATTTTAATCATCTAAACTGTCACAGTGCGAGATGCGGTGCCAAGGGTGTTGGTGTAATAAAAACCAAATTGCTCGGTGAATACATTTTATTGCAAAGCAATCATAAATAGTGCTACAAACTTTCTAAGCGTGTCGTGATCTTGCAGGTGCTATGAGAAAAGAGGGTAGTCAAATATTTTGGTCACATGCTTTGTGATCTGCGGTACAGGGTTGGTACAGACCACAAAGGGAGCAACAAGATCACTGACACCTCACATTACTTATTCATCACCTGGTCCTTTCGTGGGTTTTGATCCGAAAGCTGAAGCGTCTTCGTCTTCGTAGCCTAGATTAGGGTTGCCCCCTTGGGGGTAGCTAGGGGGGTAGCCGGTCTCGCTGGTGTCTACGGGCTCTACTCCTGAGCTGGGGCTGGGGTCTTCTGCGGGACTCTCGGGGCCTTCGTTGGGGTAGGGGGGAGGTTTCACGTGACCTGATGCTGCAGTGCCATCAGGACCTAGAAGAAAATGAGACTGCTTAGAAAGTTATGTAGGATTTCAATAGAGCTAGCCTCTTTGTTGAAGGAGATCGTAACCAATTTTTAATAAAAAGCTCTACACGGGCCGTCAGACACTGCCTATCCTAAGAGTGGAATCAGACATAGAATTATTCGTACATTTTCCTCTTTCATTCGGCACTTTTCACTCGAAATGAAACGTTTGAACACAAAATGAAACAAGAGTGCGGAATTAATTCATTAAGGAACCGATCCAACAATATTGGTTGGATATTTTCATTCTTCATCTGTCACTCCACTTCGAATGAACGAAAAATTAACATTCTGAACACAGAGAGAACGTTCACGCGGATTCGGCAATTTTGTCTCGAACCCTGTAGCGGAAGGATGTCACGTCGAAGGTAAATTGTAACGTTAATTCCTTGATTCAATGATCACAAATTCCCAAACGCACGACTTCATTGCACGACATATTGAAGACCAAGAGCAGACGAAAGTTCTTTTCTACGTCAGTCCAATAAAGCCGTGTGAACATGGAACGAACGAAAAATTTAAGCATTCACTCGAGTGAAGCGTCTGATTCCACCTTAAGACTCGCTCGAACTCGCGCATATAGAAGACCATTTTCGCCCTGGAAGATAACAAGTACATAGGTATCTATAATCGTACCTCTAAACACATCATCAGTCCCCGGGTCGCGCCACGCCGGGCCTCGGACTGTACGCTCCGGCAGCGTTGACAAAATCGGGGTCGTAAGCGCTGGGTATGGTGGGGAAGTATGGCTGAACCATCATCATCAAGTCACACCATACTTTCAACACATCATCAGTCCCCGGGTCGCTAGGCGCCTCATCAGGCCTCGGACTGTACCTACGCTCCCTAGCGTTGAAAAACTCAGGATGGTAAGCGCTGGTATGGTGGGGAAGTACGGCGGAACCATCATCATTAAGTGACATCATACCTTTAAACACATCATCAGTCCCCAGGTCGCTAGGCGCCACACCAGGCCTCGGACTGTACGCCCCGCCAGCGTTGACAAACTCAGGGTCGTAAGCGCTGGGTATGGTGGGGAAGTAGGGTGGAATCTGCGGGTCGTTGCTGTTCTTTACGATGCGATAGCCGATGCCAGGGCCGGCTATATAGTTCACCGTTCTGGGTGTGGAAACAGACATATTATTGGACTTATGTTTAACGAGACCTGTGAGGATGACAGTTTTTTCCACTTAATAAAGTTACAGCAAGACCCCTCTTTTGCCGCTCGGCATCTTTAACGTGGTCCCTAGTACTAATATTAAATAATAATGTTAAATACAATTAAAACAGTATTTCGTGCAATAAAATAACTTCAAGGGGAAAATTTTATCAGTTTGAAAGAAGGCTCGAGAAAACGCTTTGGATATAATTTAAAATGTTCAAATACCTCTGAACACCCTTGTCATCCAAGAAAGTGTATGATCCTCTTACATTCCCCTTGGAGTCGCTGCTCTCGGTGCGTCTCTGGTCAGGACCGGCTGATATAAACCTGGAAACCAATTGAATTTAAAACAAAACGCTTT
This sequence comes from Eupithecia inturbata, assembly GCA_963662085.1. Classification (NCBI taxonomy): domain Eukaryota; kingdom Metazoa; phylum Arthropoda; class Insecta; order Lepidoptera; family Geometridae; genus Eupithecia; species Eupithecia inturbata. The sequence goes on from OY759182.1 coordinate 7,002,668, forward strand.
GTTTTTGTTTTGTCTCGGTTTGAGGCTTTATGTTTTGTTTTAGGGCATTTGAGGAACTGCAAGTTACTTACCCTGAAAATAAACTTCGAAACCGTATAACTCCGAGCAGCTCGATTAATATTCTAATATAACCAATACGTGCTTACTACGTACAAGAAATCAGGCTTCTCTAAAAGGATCCCGATCTGTCTCCATATATAAGAGAGGTTTTCCTCTATTAGTTCGATATTTTGCTATAGCATTAGCTACCTGTAAGAGCCATCCAAGCTCCGCTGCACAGCAGTCCTGCCTCTCTGCTTAAGCTCGCCCCTGACGAGCGGCGCGCGATGGAACGGAGATCCGATGAGGTTGGGGCTATCAGGGTAGGAGGAAGACACGTGGAAGCCCGTGTCTCTGCCTGCTATGTATTGGACGTCGTGACGCTCGCCGATGTCGTCCACGAACGTGTAGGAGCCTGGGTGAGTAAGGTTTTATTAATCAAGTAGTGTCCTTCGTTTAACACATAGGCATGTATTATTATGAAAGCAAGTGCCCATTATGCGGCGTTCTGATACGACGGATGGGTGACCAGTGAAGGCCTCAGCGTGTTCACTGCTTTAGCGATGCGACCCGTAGGGCCGTGTGCGACGGTGGCACTCCATGTGTTAACAACAATCTCATCTCATGTTTGACGGCCCCGGTGGCGCAGTGGGCGAAGGTGCACCTGCGACGTGTTTTTATTCCCGCCGCGAGACAAGTGTGTATGATACTCTTATATTTGTCAGATGATGTTGTGTAAAAATGTACAATTTTTTTTATTTATGCTAAGTGATGAAGTGGCCAACGATGTACCACGAAGGTCTACAATCTAGACCTTCGTTGTCTATTGCTGGCCACTTTACTTCCACGGATTATCATAGGCATTGGTGTCGTCTATACCTAATCTAGATGACACCAATTCAATCATATTTTGAAAATAATTCTAGATGTTTTGTTAATCACATATGGAAATATCATGGTGTTCCATGATGAACTATTTGGTTAAAAGTATTGATTGTATTTTATGTTTTAGAAGGGGGCTTTTTGGATACCTTTTACATCTCCCCTGCTATCAGCATTCTCGTTCTTAGAATAGGTCCTAGTCTCGAACTTGAAGTTGTAACTGGGGTCCTCATTGGGGTCGAAGTAGGGGTCGTCCTTGTTCCCGATGGGCCCCCGGGGTCGCTGGTCGAGGTCTATCTGTCTGTGCACGTTGGGACCTTTCGCTCGGAACCTGGAAGATGAATGGGGTCAAAAGAATAGATGTGGATAATAAGACTTATCTTAAAACTATATTTTATAGTTTCAACTTCAAATCAAAATCACTAAAATCGGGATGTTTACCGTTATTTGTGTTGTTGTTAGTTTTCGAAATATAGGAAAACTCACAACGACACAAACACACAAAACTTTTCCTTTAGTAAGAATCAGATGTTTGACTTTAAGGCCCGTACTACGAAGCTTGCTCAGTCTATGAAAGCTGCTTGAGCATATTTTCTATATCATAAACGTCACTTAAGCATAAATCTATGACTGAGTAAGTTTTCATAATACGGGCCTAACTTGGGGAGGACAAGGGGAGCAAGCATAGCGTTTTGGGGACCAAGCTTTTTTCTAGATTTTATGGGCAGTAATAATTATAAAGTATGGGGTTAGGTACTTTATTATGTACCTAGATATTTCTCAAAGGTAGTACAACGAAACAATAATAAGGCTTAACGAATTTGAAAAATATGTGAAATGGACTATTTATCATAACCAAACCAGCACCATGTAACTTACCCTCTCGGCCCAGCGGTGTATATGACCTCCTTCACAGTATCAGTAGCAGGATCTTTCCCGCCGAACCTACCCCCAACTACGCCATTGGAGTTCCCGTGTGCTAAGTGGTAGCTTGACCCTCTGTCTTTGTTTGCGTATCTGAAAAAAAGCAAATCCTTGTAAACTAAAAGATAGTTATAATCATTTACTAAGGGGCCTTCAACCGGAGTTCATTATCCAATAAAATTTCCTACCTACATAATTGCTGGATTAATAAAATTTATTTTACTATGAAAACTATCGTAGTTTAACAAATTCATTATGAACGTTGGTGTTCTTCCAACACTACCAAGGTTCGTATTTAACCCGCTTACATTAACAATATGTATTACTTTATATAAAATATATTTATTAAATAAACCTATTTACTGTATAGCAAAAATATTTCTTTTTCAGCATTACTAAGTAGACACTGGCTGAATCACAATGGACCGCATTCTACGTTTACGATTAGATTTATGTAAAACGCGTACGTACGAGTTTTACATAAATCTAAAATTCCGGGTGACGTTTTTATTTTAAAACATCATACATATCATTGAACGGCTTCACTTATGTTCATTAAACATAGGCTAAGAAGTATTCTTGAACCCAATTTTACGTCTTCATCGAGTACTCTCCGTTTGAGACTTTCGGTACAACAGATAGGGTGTCATTAAGGTTCAATTTCACCTACTATGCAATTGAACGCGTTCAATATAAAATAAACTCAGTTTAGCGTTTTAAACTAGTTCAGCGCATTTTACAGACATAAAGTTGATCCGGTTCAAGCGCTACACCGAGTTCAAGAGCTGTCATGTCACAAAATAGGTACCTATAACGAATTTGAACTCGATCATCTTGATTTTAGTTTTTGCAGCAAATAGGGAAATTGGACCTAAGTTAGTGTATCTGACACACGCCCTGTTTTTCGTCGTTTGGAAGATAGCGGTGTTACACCACACACACAGCACGTTAGGCCGTTGGTCCTGCGCCTGACCTCTCCCCGGATTGTCTGCCGTTCCATTCGATTTCATAATCCCTCATTCTCATGAACGAGGGAATAGATCCGAGAGTGCACCTGTGTTTGCGCTCACACTTCTACATTTTAATATTATTATATCCTGCACTTACGGCTAGGCTCTGTTGAGACTTGAGACTGGCCGCGCGATCCGCCGCGCCGCCGTGGCCGAAATTCGGCTAGGAGGACATCATTGTATTTCGCCGGGGGTTATAAATTAATCTAGTTGTATTTTATGCTGTGTTATGTGTCCGTTTCAGAGTCTACACAACAAACTCGTAAAAACAGCCTGGCGGGTTCGTGCGACATTTCATTAATATGAATATTAGGCCCAGTAGACTTCACCTGGAATAAATCACCTGGGTGTATTAGGCTACGCACGGTAGACTTGGTGCACCTGGGTGAACTAAGCACTGCGTTCAATAAAGTTGAAGCCCCAATCGGGTAGACATAACTCAGCTGGAATAATCTTAACAAATGACCGTAGGCAGGCGTCTGTGTATTGTCAACTTGTTACTGGCTCGCTGACTTTAGAGTAAACGTAAACTCTCATTCAGGTATTTTTTAATACTTACTATACACATTTTAAATTAATTTTAAATACACTTGAGTATGATAGAATTGGCCAATAAGTAATTTAGTTGTAACTTATTTTATTAAAACATATTAGTTTTATATTTGTAAGTGGCTCCGCCATCCTTTGTCGTGTCTTTTATGCTTTGGTTGCCTGGAAGAAATCGCTTTAAGCGATAAGGCTGCCAATTCTGATACCTTTTACCATACTTTTTTATATATAAGTTCTCTGAATAAAGTATTATCTAACGAAGAAGAACTAAGAAAACACAAAATAATAGCACAATAAAAGCTCTTATGATAAATAATTAAGAAAACAATGAAAGCATTAATGCAAATGGTATTATTATTTGGATACAATGTCAACTTGGATTTCACTTTAAAAGTTAAAGTTATATTTCATGAATATAAGAATAGATACTTCTATTATGTAGGAATAAAGTACCCAAGGCTGAATAACTCTTATTGGTAAAGCACAAACTGATGTGAATTTCCGTAACATCAAAACAATAATCACCCGCTTTTCAAGTCGCCATTTTTGTTTAAAAATGCAAGATCTCAATCTGTGCATGCATGCATAGGTATTCACTTGTAGCTATTATGCGCTGATGCTATCGAATTCTCATGATGATATCCTGATAATTTGGTTACAATAGGCGGTTATGTGCCAAATACAGAAATTGATGATTATATGATTGGGTGGAAGAAGGGTCACTTTGGTTGGATTTTCGTATGTTCCTACTATTCTGCTGCTCTCTATGCTGTTTTGATATTTATTTTATTAAACACTTGAATGGACACAATGTACAAAATGGTTGGCATATTATAAAATAGCTTCAGCTAATGGTTTGCACCCGTGTTTTAGGGATCAAAGTAACCTATTATATGTACATATATTAGGTATATTTCAGGCAAAATTTCAACCCGATCCGTTAGTAGTTTTTAGTTTTTAAGGGGGTAACATCCAAACTATCTCATTTATAATATTAGTGTAATAGTATAATTATGTAACCAATATTGGTTTTATAATTTCTTGTTTTATTTAGCATAACAGGAAAGGTTTCGTTTCTGAATTAGGAAAATAAAAAAATGAAACCGCCGCCGACATGAAATGCCAAAAATGCTAACAAAGTGAATTTTAATGACATCGAAAACACCACCTAAGAAAATCACGGGTATTTAATTAAAATATCTGCATATATTTCAAGAGAAGGAAACATGGCCGCTCCTTTGGTAGTCGGGTAAAAAATATTAACCAACCAACAAAACTTAACATGATATTGCACGATAAGGTAAAATTGAGTTACCTAAATTAAAGGTAGTATGCAAATTTTCGTAGCACTAGAAGTTAGTTGAAGTCTTTTGCATGAATATTTTATGATTTGATCAATATTATCAAACATTGTTTCAAGTTTCAATTATTTATTGTGCACATTGACATAGATCCTACTAATTAGTGAACGATGAACCCTGTGGGACACTACAATCTTAAAGGTAAGCCTTCTTTATGACTAAATCATTTTATTTACCAAGGTAAGAAAACCTTACAATTTAATATAACTTATATATATATATATATAGATTCAGGCGTTACTTTGCGGAAATCCATTATAAATATAAGGACGAAAGGACGAAAGATATTTAGTAACAATTCCGCGAAAACAAATTTCGCGAGAATTGTTACTAAATATCTTTCGTCCTTATATTTATAACGTATTATATCAATTAATTATTGGTCTATATTAGGAACAAATAAGCTTAGATGAGCGGAAATCCATTGTAAATATAAGGACCAAAGATATTTAGTAACAATTCCCGTGACAAAATTTTTCGCGGAATTGTTACTAAATATCTTTCGTCCTTATATTTATAACGTATTATATCAAATCATTATTGGTCTATATTAGGAATAAATACGTGTAAGCTTAGATGAGGTCTTGCACCCATAGTAGGTAAACCTAAAGGAGGGTACTGACCAGGTGTTACGTGCATAATGTACCATTCGCAGCGAGGATGATACCTACGTTACGCCGTGTGCTAAAATCCTTCTCTTTGCTCGTTGCGAGCGCCTTCTTCCCCGTACTGACTGCACGAAAGCGTTACATTACACCCACCTGTATTCTGAGTTATTGGTTAAAAGAATGAAAGATAAACCTACTCATAATAATAGCCAAAATGTTTTGCAATACGTCATCATGAGCTCGGTACAAAATATATAAACGCGCTTCTAGTGCTTGTGTAAATTTTTTGTTGTTGGAGTTGTTGTTGTTGTTGTTGAACTTGTTTAAGAAAAAAAACTGAGACCGGAAATACTTTTTATCACTTTGTCGTGCTCAGCGTGGGGATTATGGCATTTCCCCTATAATGAAAAAAAAACAAAAAGGCGCTTCTCCGGGGAGGCCCTTGTCCAGCAGTGGACTAATATAGGCGGAGGATGGGATGATGTTATTTTCTATCCGTTTAAACTTTGTAGGTAAGTAAGGTACATAGGTAGGTAAACCTGATTTTATATGTATCAAGATGAAGTGAATACGTACCCAAAATCAAAGGATCCATCCGTATTAACATTATTATAATCTCCATCATTCGCCCTGGACTTTCCCGGGATCACTTGAGTCCTCACCACCACACACAAACACACAAAATACACACTATTGGTCCAATACATTTTACTCGATAACTTATCACACTATGGATAAACTCTATCGATAAGTTTACAGCACTATTATCGATAATTAAGTTTTCAAAAGTTATAGTATCATTTTGCACGTGACTCCGCAAAGTTTAAGATTCGACTATGAAGTAAAAAACAAAGGTTCTCTTTATATATCGCGCTAAAATTGAGCTCCCAACGAATGCACGCTGCGTGAAAACGGCCGGACGTCATTGTTATTGGAGGAACGCTTGTTAGACAGCGGGAGCTATCCTACGCTATGCTATATAGAAGCTACCGCAGAAGTTACCGCAGTCTCTACCGCAACGGGTACAAACTGTTTATTCTGCCTTCAAGGAACATTCTTCGCTCTAAAAATACATTTTCAAAATATCACACTGCAATGCACTGCAAATCATGATTGTTATTATTTATTTTATCAAGACAACTAATCTTTATTAACAACGAAATAGTAGATTGTATCATAAGGGAGCAAAATAATATTTTTAAGGCGAGGGCGCTTTTTTGAATCCTGAAGGTAGCGAGGGATTCAAAGTACGTCGCCCGTACGTATATTTTGCGCCCGAGTGCTACTTTTCATCACCCTCTATGAGAAAATATAAGGTGCCTCATATTTTATTGTAATATTATTATTTAATAAAACATAGAGTAACAACTAAATTGAAATTAAATAGTATCTAATAATAAAACAACTAAAAACTTATATTTACATTTGAGACATTTTCGCAATTATGAAAATTTATTGTTACAGTTTTATTAGGAATAGAGATTGTTGTAGATTTTATATTCTGCTTGTTTGAAATAATGTCGGAATCTGGCTCATTTTGAGGAAAATGTGACGGTGAATCTCGTTGTTTGGATGTAGTACCAGCCAGTCTTTATTCAAACAATATTTGCGTTCGATTTCTTTGGCGCTGAATACTAAGATGTTCCAAATTCAAAAAGTGCGCGGCAAAGATAATTGCGGCGCACTTATAAAGAGCATCAAAAACTCATTACTGCCCGCTAAAAGTTTCTTAAAGAAAACACTACGTTTAGGTGCACTTAAAGGCGAACCAAGTCGTCCTTTTCGAATAGATGGGACGAAAATTGCATTTTTATATTATGTTTTTGTTATTATTGTGTGGGCTGATATGATGATGAATGCTTTTCACGCTTTCATAATCTTGTATTACTAGTTAGTGGGTAGTAGGCATATAAAAATAAATTACAGATCCAGAAAATACTTAAGCAAGCGTAGCACTTGCTAGAACTTGCATTATATAATCCTTATTAAAAATAGCACCGCATAGAGTAGCATTCAGCGAACTCAAGCCTTTGCCATAAAGTAGAGATTCAACGTACCTATTTAATAAACAGGCGTCATGGTACATCCTCATTAGGTGTAAAATGTTTTCGATCATCATTAGGATTTGTTTTTTTTTTAATTCAGGACATTAATAGATTATCAAATTATCGACCTCGGATGAACATCACTACCGATGGATAGGCTCGTATTTTACAAAACCAAATAAAATAATTTATTCGACAAGAAGCGCCCAAATGCTACCTACATTATATTTCTTTTAGTTTTAGAAGCCAGAATTTCAGTCCCTATTAAAGGGTCCTTTTGCAGTAGGTAGCTACCTTAGTCATCTCTTTTATCATCATGTCCGCCCTTATACGTCCTCTACACATAGGGCTTCGCATCCCCCTGACAATGCCACATATAAGTAGTTGCCATCATAATGGAGTCTACACACCAAAGTCGGCGAGCCGGCGACAAGTGAACAAAACACTGTCGCCTGCCTACAATATTTATACACTGAAATGTCGCACCAACCCGCCACGCCCCGCCGGGTGTGTCACCGACTTTGGTGTGTGGACTCCATAAGAGGAGGTTAGTTAAACTAAACGTGAAGACTCATTTGTTGTAAAGGATACCATTTTGAGACGTATTCGCAGTACAAAGTATCATCTCCTCGAAGGACGTGCAGATTCCCCTCACATCACTAATTATCGGTTTAATTATTATCGTATCCGGCTTTTGTTCGGCTTCCTTGTCCGTTTGAGCCTTGTACAATGCTGTAATAAATGTCTAATTCTGACGAGAGACCTTTGTTAAGCGTGTTTCCATTTGCATACGTGTTGTATTGAAACTTAAAGACGGATAAGCAAATTGCCCAATGGACAAATCAAAGGTCTCTACGTTCGCTTGTAAGGTGCTCTACGAGCCTGTAAACATGTTGGCTCAGGTAGGCTAAATCATGGTGAGCATTGACTCGGTTTATTTCTACAAGTCAAATCTGTCAATTCACTTGGTTTACTCTTTGAGTGCCCACGAGGCACACCGCCATCTTCAGCACGCTCTAGCTGCACCGCGTCCCTCCGGGTCGCATCGCAGAGGCGGGGCAGGGAAAGTTGCGCTATGGTATACTCAATTATATTTAAGCCAGATGTGTCTGTTAAATTATTTAATCGAGGGCATTACCTACAGAAATTATTTTTATCTAAGTAATGTTCACATAGTCATCAGATATCCAACATCTTGGACAATAAAACACTGAAGTCATTGGAAACGCGCACACGATGCTCGTTCCGGAGTGATCATCTCAGATTATTGTGTCGAATTGTAGTCGCTGAAATGTGAAGCCGTTCATTAGCTGACCTCTCAGCCCAGACTAGTTGCCCATCGATTTCCTCAGAGCGAATCTCTGGGTATGCTGGTCTGAATTTGCATATGTCCTTAGTTCGGACTATTGTTATACGCTTTGGTTGCAACAGGGGTATAGGAATCGGAAGCTTTGGGTAGTTTGAGCTTTGGATTATTATATTATTAATTAATTTTAATTACAATTAATACAAACGAAATGGTGACGGTTATAGAATGTAACCCTTTATGCACAAAATATACCTAAATAATAGAATGGGACCCTGAGGCGGGGCGTGCTAATTGGCATCGATCGTACGAGCGAACGATGCGATTTCGTCGCACGACGAGATTAAACAAACACAGGCATCGCGCGATCGTTAGCCAATAAGGACAACGCCTTAGGGTCCTATCTCACCAGGACGCCACGACGAGGTCCCTGGCAATATATCCAAACTATTGTATGGCAGACAACGTTCCCAAACCATCGCCAAGTGAGTTAACTGTCAGACAATACAGAATGAAAAGTTTCTATACGGTGCTAGCGACGTCGCCGTAGCAGCCCGGTGCAAACCAAACGTTTTTACGTTTTAGGCACTTACGAGTATGTAACTATGGGTTTCATTGACTTGGGAAGTTAGGACACGCTTGTACGAAAGCGTTCTTCACCTATGGTATTAAAAGAGTATAGTACGCCCAGTCAAAATTTCAGCACATTTATTTACAACTATATATATAGCTCCTGAGTCCACAATAGCCGAAACCCACTCATGTATTATACCCCCATCATACCGCTCATATTCTATGAGCCATACTCCGTGAGGCAATATCCTGAGCCTTTCCATTCAATGTTAAAATTCTTACCACATTTGGTAGTGCAGTAGTACCTACCTGATTTAAAATAACGACTCTGCCAAAAACATACCTGTAGTTAGTAAAATAAAATCTGTGCCTATAGCAAAAGCTCGAGTTTTATTTGCGTTTATTTTTTCGCAGCACACACACAGTAACTCAGGCGCAACGTCAGGCGACTTCTATGACGCAGTGGGCGAAGGTCCGCCGGGGACACAGGTGGTTGCAGGTTCGGTTCGGCGGTGGATCAAATATTTGTACTGCCTATAAATATTGATTCCTTTTGGGTGTTAATTACATTATGTACTCGTAAGTATATCGAATGTCAGTCCTCTGACAAAAACTTACTTTTACTTTGATGCTTCATAAAAGTAAGAAGAAGAAGCTGTTTAATGGAGAGTCTACACAACAGGGCAGGCCAACCGGTGAACGGATAAAGGCCAACCAACAAGTGGACAAATCGCTGGCGGCGCTGGCTTCCTAAAATATTCATTCACACAAATCTCGCCCCAACCCGCTGGGGTGGTGTTGGACTTATTACTTGATACTTTGGACTTGATACTTTGGACTCCATAAATGTTAACATAATCAACATTTAAAAAGGGGTATTGATTGTTCGTCTCCTCATCAATCAATGTATAAGCGCCCAAACAAACATGGTAGGTAGCTTGGAAGGGAAGGACGTAGATCGGAGGGCTAACAATGGAGCATTCGAAGGGCATCTCGATCTTCACGGCGCGTGCGCACCTGCTGACCCGTGCGGACGAGGATCTGGTGGACCAGTCCATCCAAACCAACCTTAGAATAATATTCCACTGGCCGTAAGTGGAATATTATATGACCTTTGTGAGTTTGAGAGAAGCTAAGAAGTTGAGGGTTCCATTCTTTGGTACCTAAATATTGGAACCTTTGTGGCATAAGAAATGGAGAGCTGTAAAATGTAAGCGATTCGAATCCCGTCGCGGGAAAAAATACTGTAAATGAAGAAACTATTAAATAGACAGGCGTCGTCACATCAAATCAGCTTGTATTTATACAGGGTATTCCATTCTGAAAGGATCAAATGAAGTGGGATGTTCGAGAGTTCTTATCTGCATCAATTGGCATTTTTTTTCTTCTTATTTTGCTTTTCTTTCGATTTACAATTTAGAGCGATTTTCACTGATTCAAACGAAACTTTTCCACAACTATGGACTTTTATGAAAAGAATACTCGTCTAAGGACAGTTCCATTGAAATTGCAATTAAAATCTGTATCTTGTTTAACCGGTGTATGTTTACTGAGGTGATTTGTCGTAAAATAAAAAAAAATCTTTTGTTAAAGTCTTTTAGTTTCTTATAGGTAGGTTAACTTCCTAGGTATAAAACAGTAAAATACAAAGCACGAACAAAATTGGTGATCACAATCTGTAATTGGCCGTCTGTGTGTCCCACGACCTCTCTTAAATCCGTTTGCTTAAATTCAATTGTTTAGACAAGATAATGTTCACCTTTGGCTATTTATTATATAATTATAATTAACTCATAGGTTTTCCCTATTTTGGATCCTTGTGATGGTAAATAAGAACCGTCAAGTGCGAGTGTAACTCGCGCGCCGAGGGCTTCGCACGTTTGTCATACAAATATGTACTAAAGGTACTGTTTAGAGGATTTTTTCCACGTCCGCCTCACTTGTTAGCCCCTCATAGACTTCGCTATTTAATAAATATCTAGAAATAGTAGGTACCAACCTACATTTCAGATGGATCGCTCTGCAAACTTCGGAGATTAGGGGGTAATGGTAAATGTTTCGACTTATTTAAAAATGTTTCAAAAAGTATGAAACCTACAGGAATTTCAAAAAGGATTTTAAGGTGTACAAACCTTTCATTTGATACCCCACACGGTGAGGTAGGCGGGGGGCCTACCTTTTTAATACCTAATTTAGAAAAAAATTCACCCCATTTTTGTAAATTTTTCAAAAAGTGTTCTTTTTAAGGACTTCTCTATATTTTTCTCGTAAAATTAAGTTAATAACTGCGGTAGTTGCTGAGATATTAAAAAAGGACAGACAAAGCGAGATTATGGTCTCGCTTTGTCTTGAAACCCTAAAAATGCTGACGATTCCACATTTATATACCCTACCTAGCTGCAAAGAAGACTACATCATATAAAGCAATTCTTTCACACAGCAAAAACGTAAGGGATTTTTTTTCTAAAGGGAGGCTACCTTACCTAGTGGGGTATCAAATGATAGGTATCGGTTTGTACATCTCAAAACAGTTTTTTAAATTTCTGTAGGTTTCATACTTTAAGAAATATTTTGTAAAAATTCGAAAACTTACCCTATGTCCAGCAGTGGACTAACATAGGTTGATGATAATGATGATGAGACCTTCGTTTGACCACAAGCTCACCTGATGGAAAGTGACGATATGGCCGACATCACAATTTGTACTGAAAATGTTCGTTTTCATTTAGTTTAATTTTTTTTTAAATTTGTACAGTGGCACGAAATGTAATATTTTTTTTAAATTTCAAGTTAATATCTGCTGTAGTTTCTGAGATATTAAAGACGGAAAAAAGAACTGACCGATCTCGAAACCCTAAAAACTGCTTCGTAGTTTTCTTTTTATTCTGTAACTCGTCTTTAATTTTGTTATTTTAATTCCGTAACTCACATGCCCAGCGTGGCAGTAACCCTGGGGGGTTAACCCATAGGGTTAATGATAAGAGCCATTATGACGCATATCAGGGGACGCCTGGGGTAGGCCTATGTCCAGTTGGGACATGGTAAAGGCTGTTGATGTAAAATGCTGTAAAGCCGTAGAACTGGATCATATGGGGGTTGTCAGTAGCTCTCTATATCTACCTACCTAATTAATTGCCATATATAGAAATTTATAATTAGGATATTGTAATACGTACCTACATATAATACCTACTAATACCTAATTAATGATTTTCCCAAGGATATTCGTGTTGAGATAAAGCTTGTTTTTATTGAAACAGGAAACAAGAAATCGTGGGACTCTCTATTGTGTACCTAACGAAATCTGGCCTATAATAATTGTTATTTTTATAGTAAGTATACAAAAAGATCTACCTATATAATAAACTTAGAATACACGGTGTATTCGTTCGGCCCAGCTATCTTAAGGGACTGTAGCGAAATTGGCGCCACCTATCTGATAAAATTGCAGTCGCTTTACGTAGATCTACAAAGGAATTATGAAAAAATTTATGTCAAAAAATGGTTCGAAACACGATTGCCTATTTATGCTACTAGAAAATAAGATTCTGTAATTTTTTACTTTGACGTCTCCACTGCAGCTGCAGTGATGTGATGACTTTATAATGGCTTTATCAAGGAGGGTTGCTGTCAATCATACAATTTTTGAGGAAAAGAATAGTATTTTTTTATTATTTTTTGTAACTTTATTTTTATTTAAGTACCAAAAATTTCAACTTTTTTTATTTAATAGACACTGGGTTAACCATAGATGTTTTGTCTAAGACTGTAGTGATCGCGGTCACAGCGCGGTGCCACACATTTTGCAAGGAGTTAGTCAACAAGGCGTAAATAGATAATAAGTAACAATTACTTGCATAGCTGCTGTGTAGCTTATAATTTGCACCACTAGGCGACTAAGGAATATCCACAGGGGTGGGCAGCAGCGCCCCCTGCAGAATAATTCTACTACCGAACTGCGATCCCCAACCCGCATTACCAGCGTGGGGATTATGGGTTTTACCCCCCGTGAGATAAAAGCCAATAAGGCGCTTATCAGGGGAGGCCTGGGTCCAGCAGTGGACCAATATAGGCTGTGGAGGTGGAGGAGGAGAAAGCGGTGCCTAGGCACTGGGCGCATAAATCACTCCTAAAAATAGTCTTGTATAAACTGGGAAGGACGCAGAAATTACTCTCAAAACTAGTGTTTATGTCATTTCTATGCCCCCTAACAGATTTTGCGTTCTAACAAATTATAACCATCGACAATATTTTTATTGCTTATAGATAGGAATGTAAAATTTCGCGGGCCGCTCAGCTCACACTAACACTGCACTTGTTGTCGTCATTGCCAGGCCTTAACACCCTTGATGAGAAGCTGGATCCACCCTTAATAGCTGCTCTGAAGCAGCTGGTGTCGCGCGACGCGCGAGTTGCTCGTGTTTTCCAAGTACCTTCCTAGGTTCATACACTACCTATGAGCGAGTCTGATATTCGCCTCGCTGTCCTAATCTTATGTATCTAAACGTATACATAACATATACTCATACTAAAGTGTTTTTAATTTGAATCTAATTACTAGAACCTTGTGTTTTATGGAAATTGAAAATGCCTGTGCGCAACCTGCGCACTGACATTTCAATCAGTTATTGTTTTAGATTTTGGTAGTTCACACCGAAACCCGGAAATACGTATGTATCTAGTAGATACCTACAAGAAAGGTCAGGTCAATTTTCTAGAAATATTTTTATTCTGGTTGTATTATTGAAAACAAAGTTTTCTATTTTGTCCATAAGATACACGGTATAGACGGTATTAAGAATAAATTATACAATAGAGAATATGCAAAAGTTTGGATAAATGGAAGCATGTTTGTGCCTTACTTCTTCACACCAAAACTACTGAACAGACCGAGCTGAAATTTTTCATAGATGTAAGGTCCCTCGAATAACACTACTTTTTATCGCATGGGATAGAAATAACCCTAAATCGTTTCCATAGAACAATAATTAGATACTTATTCGTTGACATGGAATATCATAAAATATACTTTTTATTCCAGATACAACGCGTGCGAAGCCGCAGTATGTTCAATCTTGTTGGGTGGCTGTTGTGATTCGCCTCGCGCCTCACGAACGACGAGAAGAAACTAGTACTATGTACATAAACCTAGGCAGAGCTGACAGTCTTGGTGTTACCCACAGAAACAGAGTGTTTTTGCCTACTCCTTACAGTTTACAAATCAAGCTTACACATTGCTTGTTTAATTAAAGGCACATAGCCGGTTTTACTGTGCATGTTGCTGTGTGGTGCCGGCTTAGAATTTGCAGCACCTCAACTCTTCCCGCGGGTGTCGTAAGAAGCGACTAAGGGATATCCACCGGGGGAGGGCAGCAGCGCCCCCTGCAGAACAATTCCACCACCGAACTGCGATCCCCAACCCGCATACCCTGCGTCGGGAGTATGGGCCCCCCATGAGATAAAAGCCAATAAGGAGCTTTTCAGAGGGAAGCCTGTAGCAGTGGACCAATGCTGTTAAGATTGAGGAGCCTGTTATAGTCATGTTTTTTCTTTGCTAGTTGCTCAATTAAATGATGCAGGCGTAGTGTATTGTACTTTATGAAATGTTTGTGCGTAATATTCTAGGTTCTCTTTAAAACGAAATACATTAACATTTTCTTAAATTTTCTGATGTTAGTCTTATTTTTAATATGTCATGGTCTAGGAGGGCCGACATAAATTGTTTTGATATTTATTCATTCCTTAATTCTCTATTCGTAAAGTGCTGCTAGTCGTAAATGTATTTTTAGGTTTTTATTATAAACATCTTAATGCGTGGTCGATAGGTAAATGTGGAAAATAAAATCTCAAATTAATACGTTTATATTTATATATACAAGCCGAAATTTAAATCTAGGATTAATCTATCAGTTCGTAGAATTAGCTAATTTTGATACACATAAATCACATATTTTTAACCTAAAACTTATTAGTAAATGAGCATCACAATTTTAGTAATTATTCCTAAATATCTTATTTTTATTTACATGTAATTTACTTGCAATTGTTGTGAGCCTTGGTAACTTTTATGCAGAAAACGTAAATAACTTTTACTAAAAATCTAAATTTAATCCTATGGACGGTATGTTAATTTAAAAAGGTGAATGAACCAGAATGGGTAAACCCATTCTGGTGTATTACACAATTGATTTAGAAACGGTAACGTCAGACACGGTAACATTTGACCCGTTCCCGGATTTCTCATAGAATTGACACTTGTCATAGGACTGTTATCATCAACAAAGTGCAACAGATTGAATATTCTACATATACATAGTGTGGATTGTTTGTTAAATTTAAAAATGTTTGCAAATTTATAAAATTATAAGACAATTTATACAATTTATCTTAGTCTTTGAGTTTTAAAATAAAAATTGTATTCATAAAATTTACCGTACAGTTGTAAATTGTTAAAAAGCTAAGATTTTTCAAGTTATCGATTTACATTTATATAAAAAGAGTCTGTCTAAAGACCTGAAGTGCCGCAGTATTCCCCAATCCTGTCTGAGATGCATTCGAAAATGTCGAAGGAAACGTCGCAGTTACGACCGTTATCTGAAAATGAAATAATAAATTAAAATTATTTCGTAGAATAACACTAGGTAGAATTGAAAATTAAAATAAGGGAACGTTAAATTTTGGAGAATCACGACTAGTTTTGGTGATATCTGCGCAATTGTTATAAGATTTTGATGATTCTTTGGTTGTATAAAAATTGATTCTGCGGTGGTCTCCTATATGTTTGATTCACGACAAATTTCTAAGTGCGCCGTAAAACGTAGGCTTAGTAAAAATTCTTCAGAATGTGATAATTTAATTATCACCTAATTAATGGTTTCCATGGCAACAGGCGTCAACAGTTTCATCCATGTGTCATCAAACTAAATTAGACTTGAATTGTAACTAGATGTCGCCAGTATAAACTCAATTTTTTGCACGTGAACAAACCTGACCTTCTACGGACGGGGACCTTCGGTCAGGGAAAGTAAGGCGGGGGTGATTTTGTTCCTCCGAGACATGGATGAATGTTATATACTTAGGTACCGAAATTTGAAGTCAGTTAATAGTTTTTTAAATCACGCCAAGTTAATAGAAAACACCCAGAACATAATGCAGATCGTACCAACAATTTCCCAAGGCGGGAATCTATTCCCGCCTTGGGAAATTGTTGGTACCGCATTGAGGTTGCGGGTACGCATTGTTGGTACCCGCAACCTCCTGCGTCGCAGGCGGACCTTCGCCCGCTGCGCCAGTCACATTGAATACATATGTAGTTAATTTTGCTGCGTGAAGTTGTTTGCTTACCCATAGGAACAGTCCTGGAGAAGAGATCATGGTTCTTCATGAGACACTCCCTGGAAGCTTCTAGCACTGCCATGAAGTACCCACGCTCGTTTACTCCATCAGAGTACAGTCCAACCAATCCTTCCAGGGTTGGGAATCCGTAGCCGTCCACCTGAAAACATGAAACATTTTATACTTTTAACAAATCGTTTCGAGAAACGTATGCACTTGAGGCGTAGCTTGAGGTCCCATTATAGAATGGATCTAATTGCTATCTAAACCTTATCACCTAGTACCGTGATTATATCCGTTGTCATTCAACATTTAAATGATAACGATTTACTCCGAACATTATACTAACTAGGTATACTAACAAAACAAAAAGACAGCTTCCGTTCTTGATTGTAAAATCTAGTTTCCGAACTTTGCTGACGCTCTATCTCGCGTCTTGATCAAGAGAATCTCGAATGCAGATGCATTCGAGATGGTCGTGATGGTCAAGGTGGTGATTTTACTCAGGGCGGAGGCACTGCTCCACTTTAGTGAAAATTGGCCCTTGCCCAAAAGCCACTTGCTTTCCGCGACTAAGAGAAAATCTCGATGTTCCAATGCGGTGAGAAACAAACGATTGTGTTCTGTAGTTCACTTATGCACGTTTTCCATTGAATGCCTGGCTTTTTACTTTGTTAGCTACATGCAAACAATCAGCTAACATCGCAATGTTTTCTGTTTTTCTCTTACGAACAGTAAGTATCTAGACTACTTGCAAGAAAAAATATAAAGAATTCGAACCAACACGCATAAAAGCGAATTGCTGGTTACATGTTCAATTGAAATATGGGCCTAGTGCCTGCTTATATAAATGATAATTATCACTAGTCTCTGCAAGGCTACGAGGTGCGGTGCAATTAATCTGGTGCAATTTTGAGTTTAATGGTTTATCCTGTGGGTTTATCGCTCTGTCGCGGGCAGATTGCTCCAATTTGTTTACTATAAATGTTGGTCGTAAAATCTAAAAGGAAAAATTTGACTTATTTTTGTCCAAATTACATTTAGCGTTTCGTCACATAACATTTCCTAAGGTATCTCTTTCTAGGTCTAGGCTACTAAAACGAAATGTTATCTATAAATTGTGTAAAAAAGCTATAAATTTGTACTCTAGCTAGAATATTTATTGTACATATTAATTATTGACATCCATCGAGCCTACTTGACGAGCTTGAAAATCTATATTTTTTTTATGAGCGGCGGCACTACTGTTTCTCCCTACGACAACTTTAAGGGTTATCCGCTAAGTGTACAATGCATATCGGCCCATATTTATCGTTTTAAAGATATAATAGCCTACAGTGCTTAAAAATCCCCCGTTCAGAAATATGACTGTCATAAAGCGAGTGGAACAAGCTGCATGTTTTATTTCGATGTAGGTATTGTCCAAGCGGTATTCAATTTATTAGTTCTTGGAGCTATCAAGGACTTTTCGATGTTCAAACTCTTTTTACGATATAAATTTTATTTTATCGTATAATATTTATTAGTAATCCGTACCCATGACCATAAAATCTTCGACGAATGGTACCTAGCCTTTTATTTACAACCCCAGAATAGGTCTCAAGCCGCAATTTTTTGACAGTATTCTATGAACATCTGTCAAATAATCGCGACTTGAGATGATCTTAAATCTGAGATGCGTTTGAGTATTCGAGCGTTAGATCCTTTAAGTGTTATTAACTCCTTGTTAGCATACCACTACATGTGCTTTCACATCGTTCATTCATGACATGAAAACCTGCACCATACTCGTAACATAGCGATTTTTTGTCTTAGCCAGACTAAATGTCTTACATTGCGTAAGTTGAACGAATAGATATTAAATATTTTACACATTCGATGTCACTTTTGTCTATTCTACCCTACAGAAAGATCATTCTGCTTGACCTACACATACTACTTTTAAACTTAGACTCTTAATCAAATGAATTAAAAAAGGACGTCTTCTTAAAGATAAACTTATCAAAATTACGATAAACCAACTTAACATGTAGGAAGGTATCTCATTATAAAGAGAAAGTACAAGACATTGGAAATCGTATTTTTACTCCATGCTTATAATTCTTATGCAACGTCTTATAAATATGCGCGTGCGCCTATGATACGGTTCAGAGACGGAACGGTATCAAAGAAAAAATATAATACACTTATCATCAAGTTAATCGCTGTGTTATTACGTTTTAGAGGTTTTTGAGATGACATCGACGGAACTAATGTTAATTATATTACTCACTGCTTTCACTTTCCGATAGACGCACTGCAGCAGGCACTGAAATTAATTAAAACATGTTTAAATTATAGAGTTTCTAGCTGCTGCCCGCGGCTTCGCACGCACTTTTCAAGTCCGTACACGGGATATTTTTAACCTCCCTGACAAATTTCAGATCCGTTCAGTTGTTTTGACGTGAAGAGGTAACAAACATCCATACTTTCGACTTAAGGCTGGTGTATGGCCATTGGCCTTGAGAACACAAAATATTTATCTGTAGCCGTAGGTTTATATAATTTGTTTTATTTGTGAAATGTTCAATTTGTGTAAAATACTTTTACAAATATTTGAGTTAAAGAACAATACTCAAACTCAGTAGGGTTTAGAATGATCCAAATTTCGAATAAAAAATATATATTCGAAATTTGGATATTTCTTCTAAACGCTAAACGATTTTGAGTATTTTTCCTTTCACTTAAAAATTTGTCCAAAGTATTTTACACAAATTGAACATTTCACGAATGAAACAAATTATTTATACGGCTACAGCTAATTATTTTGTGTTCTCAAGGCCGTTGACCATACACCAGCCTTAAGAGTGATGTCGTGATAAGTAATACTATATTTCTGTTTTTGTTATTATTGTGCGTTAGCCTTCAGGGTAATTTCCAAGAAATTAAATAATACTCTCCCGCACTGAGGCCTAGCCAAAGAGAACGGCTGAATTCTTAAAATTTTTCGATCTCGGCACGAACAAGTGTTCGCAGTTTCATAAGAACTCGTACAAAAATACCTTCGGCTTTGAAAGATTCAGCGTTACTGACGGTTAGGACACTCCCGTACTGAGTGGAAGGTTGCTGGTTCAAGTCCCGTTTAGGTCCTTAACTTATTGCGTATATAAATTCTTAATTAATTTCTTAATTATTAATTCTTAAAGCTCACCCCAGCGATTCTCTTCTCATCATGCGAGAAGGGCACCTCTCTCTTGTTCCGCTTCCGCTGCGCCGGCATCGTGTGCTCTTCCTTTATGACGTCCAGAGCCTCTGGAAACACAGGTCATTCATGAGATCAATATGATAAGAGCATTCTAAAAGCAGTCCTGAAAGTGAATCCACGCTAATGTGCGGTACTTTGTATTGCAGATACACATTTTGCAGTTTGACAAAAATTACCTTCGAACATAATCTGTTGTTTGCAACCTACGAATAAGTACTATCAGGCAATGTAACTGCGATACAAAAATGCCTAAACAAAAGTCGTGTGCAAGTAGGCGGGGATTAAAAGTCGTGTTCAGTGCGTCATCAGTCAGACATTGTTCTTGTTAGTGAGCACACGTCAATTCTTCGCAAACGTTTTCGAATTTATCATTGTGAACTAGCTGTGAATCATTATGCCAGCAAGTGTTGTGAAGTGGTGCAGGAGCCAAACAAGATTTAAATGTCCAGGGATGACTTCACGCGAAATTATAATTATTCAAAGATGATCAAATACGTTGTCAAACCGAGATGGTCAATACTATGAACATGAAGTCAGTAAATTTTTGATTGACTTATTTTTTTTATTATATTTGTATTTTTTTCTTCTTGATGAAATATTGAAATGTAAATCTATACGTTTAGATATTTATAAAACAGACATTGTATGAATTTTTCTTATTTAGTTTTCTTTTAGTTTCCCTGCCGATCTTATTCGGCAAAATAAGTGGATAGCTGCAGTTAACCTAGAAATACAAGAGTATGACTGGATGCCTGCTGAGTATGCTCCATTCATTTTGAGGAAAATTATTTTTATAAATCATTAAAAGGATATACCATGTTGCACAATATTGAAGTACCATTTTGTACAGTAAGTTCTTACTGTTTTATTATTAAAATTAATTATGTTATGATATCAAATCTTAAATTAAGCTGTTCGAAGAAACATCAACATCTATAAGTGATACTACGGAAAATGATGTAATTTTTCATGATAATGAATACAAAAAGAGAAACGATAGAAATAGTAGACAGTATTCTTAGGAATCAACAAAATTAATAAACTTCAATGGACCCACACATAGATAAGCTATCGAAGAGACTTAGTTCTGCCTCTTCGCTTCTTTACTTTACCTTAAAAATAACGAAGAGAATAAAAAAATCAGCGAACGTTTTATTTCCTAGTTTTACTTTAGTAATTTGAATTTTGTAAACTGTTCAAGAGTCCTGTAATATTTAGATATTACAGGAAATAAAGCACATTGATCTTTGATATTATTTGAATGAATTGTAAAAAGTAACAAAAAAAATATAATAAAAACATTGTACAATAATATTGTTCTATTATTGACTTGGTCCGATCTACTTATTGCATACATCGTCCACGCCGCGCCGCTATGACTCAGCTGTCCAGGCAGAAATTACACCACGCGCGCGAACCAATCCCTGCTTTAGTTCAGCAAGCGCCAACCAATCCCTGCATTCGTTCTGAATTTTAACCAATCACGAAGAATGTATTTTTGTAATTTTGAAAGTGATTCGTGTTTTAAATCATACGTAGTTTTGGTTTGAAGTACTTTTTGTTTGGAATTTGTAATTCCAAACAAAAAGTCCTACTTCTTTGTAAATTAAATTTGTCTAAATTATGCTTCCTGATAATACTTATTCGTAGTTTGCAACTACTAAACGAATCGGAATGAAACTGTTCATAAGTAATTCAGTAGTTCTGGATTTGGGTTAATATACCTACAGATTCTTTGTCTAGTAATACCACACACTATCATTTGTATTGTGAGTTATATATAGGGTGTTAGCCAAACAAGTGCACAACACTGAAGGAGGTCATTCACCTGCTACCACAGATTAATATTCAGTGAACAAGCCGAGCCGCAAACGATTATTTTTTTCTGAATATTTATATTTATTACATACTAGCTGCTCCCCGTGTCTTCGCACACGCTTTTTAAGTAGCCTATATCCGTCTTCGGGACACCATTTAACTCTCCGCCAAATTTCATTGAGATCCGTTCAGCCGTTTAGGCGTGAAAAGGTAACAGACATACAGAGTTACTTTCAAATTTATAATTATTAGTATGTATGAAGGCCTCCTCTCCCCAGGCAAGCTGCCACAATGTGGCATGTCAAAATTTATGGACGTCGTCTGGCAAGCGACCACAACGTGGCCGATCGTCACGGTCCGAATAAAAATCAAAATAGGTACAAAACTACTAAAGCAATCGCTCTTTCATTCATTCTATAGAATAAAAACAAATTATAAGCCAAGCCAAATCAATAATCCGACCAAGAGAATAAATTAGGGTCCTTACTCATCGCTACATCGCGCATTATGCTGATTGTAGTCTTGTAGGTTATCTGTTTACTTTTCTTGTTCACACTTCTAATGTATCTACTATTCTTCTTACTCGTGAAAACCTTTTAATAGCGCTATATTTCTATTTCTTTAATTTGATATTTTAATATGTGCTGCTGGTTTTTCTTTAATAAATAAATACAGTAACATATACCCTGCGGATGAAGGCCTATAATTTTATTTATTAGTACTACACTACTCCACCGTTAAATTTAAAAGCTGGAGTCCTAACCCAATTAGTTTGCACAGTGCAAAGGATATAAACATACACCTCTGTAAAATTTTATGGTCGTTTAAAAAATAAAAAATCCTGACAGTTAACCCACTTTGGTGCAATGAAGGATGAAGGAGCCTAGAAAAAGACTAGATAATAATAACCTAAAATTTTATTTAATTTCAGTTGGTTTTAACAAAGGAAGATATATTACCTATCTTATATTACTTCGATAGAACTAAGCTAAGACAAAAAAGAGGGCAAGAAGCTTGAAGAAAACAATATTTTTAATTTTCTAAAAATATTTTTCTTATAATGTTTCTTATTGCAAGTTATGAAGCTATATTACCTTGAATAAATAAAACCTAGCTACTTATTAATAATCAAAATTAATTGAGTATCAATTATCGACTTCCGATAGATTACAGCTGAAGGAAGCGTGGTGAGTGCAACGCAGTTTCCTTTATTGGTTAAATCGTTTTGAAACGAATTATTTTATTATTCTACATGTTTGCAATAAACAAAGAATGGGTTTAGTCATCATCACTCATCAGGTTCCCCTACATGCTCTACGGATTTAGGCCAGATAATACAATACAATGCAATGCATACCTAACTCTTTATTGTACGCCACAAAATTACATAAAAACATAGACATTAACAAAAAATATAAAGGTACAATGGGCGGCCTTATCGCTTAGAAGCGATTTATTCCAGGCAACCTACATGCTGGATAATCCACATAGCATCATCTAGTTCCAATGTAAGCAGAGGTTGTGTTATGGGTACTAGACTAGATAACTAATTTATAAAATATATTTATTACATAGGCACCTAACATAAGTATATCAATATTTTTTTATTATTATACAAAGAAAACACCCAGAACACCCGGAACAAATATTTGCAGATCGTACAAAAAATTGTCCCGAGGCGGAATTCGAACCAGCAACCTACTGTGTCGCAAGTGGACTTTCGACCGCTGCGCCACTGAGATCATCAAGATGAAAGTGTGTGATACCTATATCCAGCATTTTTATACGACTAGTAAAATAATCTGGGTAACAACTCTGGACAACCGAGTCATTCTTGAAATAAATATTCTGAATTGAAGTGTTTACAACCGAATGCATAGCAATCGAGAGCTCTACCATAAACTGGCTTCGGAGGTATCTGGCAAAAGTAAAATCATGCAGTTTTTACATGCTAATTGGAACAAACTGGCTCTCACCGTAATTCATAAATACTTACCTACTTATGCGAGACATATCAATACCGAATATTCCTCGAAATAATTTCGTAAAACTGCATAAGTTACATTTGAGCGAGCATCGCATGCCTATCGTTGCAGTTGCAGTTGCGCAAGAATTACACAAGGAATATGGGTCATTGGAAGTGCTTGTCTATGGTTAGACGTGTAATCCTGAGGCTGTTTATTTCGAAAGTCTACCGCAAAAAGCGATGCGGCGTTACATGCTCATTTCATTAATGTTTTCATAGTGTCGTGTATTTTGTAAATACCTATTACTAGACAGGCCGCTAGTCAACGTTGTGTAGATTATGCGATAATATCAACAAAAGAGACTGCAATAAGCTTACTTTTCGTTGAGTACTTAATATTAAATACTTAAAAAATGTGTGACCTATGAATAAGAATAATAATAAGCGTTTATTTCAGAACAACATAATAAACATATTTGTAGGTAGTACCTTCATAATCTTACTTTTGATCTCCACTGGGTGCACAGACAACCAGTGTCGAAAGAAACAATTATTAATTATTGTGCTGGGCATTTAGTGATCGTCGTAAGAATACTATTCTTTGAAGCCCTTAACCGTGCCCAAATGGACACGATATAGGCTCGGAGTATGGCGAAGAAGTCGGGCACTCTGGCGTCGGTGAACATGTCTAACACGCTGCAATAACGTTTTTTTTTCATTATGATACTGAAAGCATTAATTATTATGAAAGATCACCCAAAGTGTCCACAAATCAAATATTATCCACTGCAGTTTATTTCCTCTGCTATTAGTTTATCAATACAAACAATATAAGGGATAGGTAGTTAAGATTCCCTGTTTTGTTGTTCGACCATTTTTAAGGGATCTTAATAACCTCAAATTAGGGGGTATTAAAGTACTAATTGCAGTGTTGTAACTGCATGTACCAAACTGTTTACGGTGATTGGACCCGAATTTCCTTGTAGGGCTATTTTATAAGGACTTATAAAGAAGCTTGCAAACCGTTACAGAACATTCTTTTATTATTTGTAAGTGCGTCTGGTGTTTTGTACGAAAATTGTGATTTACATGTAGGTTGAAAAATGGTTCTTGTTAAAATATATTTTGTTAGTAATCATAATCAGCAACGTAAATTACTATTATTTATTCGTTTGTATTAATTATAGTAGTTATTTTTATTATTTTTGCTAAAATAGCCAAAATTCATTTAACCCAACATTTAACCCAAAATTTATTTTATTTGATTTATCTAAATATTTTAAATATTATTTATAATATTTAGATATGGATTTGGGCTATTTTATAAGGACTTACCTGTAAAGAAATCTGCAAACCATTGATAAACATTTTTAAGAGTTTCGTAAGCGCGTTGATGTCTTATGTATGAACATTGTAAATGTTGAAAAATGGTGAGAATCCTTTATAACTTTCATGCTATTATTTACAAATACAAATAAGTTATGTAAACCAATAAGTGCATTTTCAATTATAAGAAAAAATAATTTACACTAGATATAAACCGCCAAAGTCATTTATAATGGGATATTTACCGTGATTTACTCAAACCGTGGCAAATATCCCTTGTAAATGACCTTAACCAACCATGAGTAACCATGAAGGATTTAAAAGATTTATCATAAACAACAGACTTTAGTTAAAACTTAGGTACGTGACTGCAAAACATCTACCTCTACATTTTTGCTAAAATAGTTTGCAAAGCAAGGCGCTTTAAGTCAACCTACATGAGTCAGAATGACAGAAAAGTGATCTCACAAAATACAGTTGGAATACAACCTTCCTTTTAAGAATGATCGAGCTTATACGTAACGTAGAGTAGTATGTACACACCTACACAGTTTGACATGCTGTCGAATCAAAAAAATAATTGGGAAATTCTGCAGTCAAAGAAAAAAATTTGCCGAACACTTTCAGAAATTTAAAATGTATGGATGGAGTTTGTTTATCAAAGTTATAAAATGAGACTTATCTGTAATACCTATCTATACGCCACATAACACCTATAGTGAATCTTCAAAAAAATCTAGTACTATAGTATCTTCCTGCTTCTTCTGTGTATTTTTAACTACTGCGTTCCCCAATACGCTTGTCATTGTGTATTAGGAAACCCCCTTTTTTGAGGGATGCACGTTCAGCAGTGGGCGCTCTGTGTGTTGATGGGGTAGGTAGGGTAGGGCTATGATGAAGTAAACATATCCCTAGGATACAAAATACATATTTATTACCACCTAGTATTTTTTGTTATGTAAATATAAAAAAATCAATGTTACGCATGAGTAGTTAGAATATTAAAAACCAAGGTAAGTTCCTACTCTAAACGTTTATCTTTTAAACATCCGATAACTTGATGCAAGGTTAAAACGAACCGATCGAATGGTGCACGGTTTCATGTTTTTGGAATGCTTCAACTTACATATTTGGTAGGTAATCAATTTAAACTCCGATGGCCTTTATTGACAAAGAAAATTACAATCAAATTATAACTAGTATTTACAATTGAAACAATTAAGCTAACTGCAGACTGTTGCAAACAATCTACAGGTAGCTCAACTGATCCATATCAATACCAGTCGGAAGCGTCCCCAAGACGCTAGCTGCATTGCCCCGCTGTATGGCAATGCTGATGCGCTGCGCCAGATATCCGCCAGCTCTCGGGTCACGCGTCGCGTCGACCAGACGCTCAGATAACTTTTTAAAAACCCGGAGAGCCTCGGTACCCCACGGACCTAGGGTCTCGACCCCAAAGGGAGCAAATATGTAGGCTCTGTCGAGACCTGCATATTTGCGTCTCTTGAGATCCTCGGCCAAATCTGCCGCCGCACCAGCCCTTACGGATGTCCTCGGAAGATGGGAAGGCGCAAGTGTGTCGACGCATGTAGCGTCCCACACAATGGGCCTCCCCAACTCCCATGGGACTAGTGTCATGCCGTCAGGCCTCTTACCATCGTCACGCAACAGACCATTCGGTTCGAGAATAGCTGGTACGTTAGCGGTGACAAAGGCCCGCCGGATGACGTCGTTAAGGCTGGCATGACGAGATATCCGACCGGCGGCCCTAGTGCACGATAATCCGTGATGACCAAGCTGTTCGACAGCAGTACCGCACTGGCATTGATGAGGCGCGCAACACATTGCACCCAACCGAAGACATGTTGCGATGAAACTCATGAAAGTTACCCTATGAGGCATGTTATGGTTGATAGAAGCATCCTTCTCAACCACACGTTTCTTATTCACATTAATTGTTGTGACTTAAAAGATTTACTGTGAGAGGTATCTAGGACTACATCTAGGATTTGTTGCCCAATTATTATTATTTTTTATTTTTTTATTTGCTTTAGGTGGCTTTCGTGTCACTGCGGCCATGATAGGCCTATTGTGATCGCCACTCGAGTGTTCAGCCCTGAAGCTGCGACGTTCATAGTTCGCCACTAACCCTTGCAGCTACTAGGAACTGCAGGATTTTCTTCGGGGTGATGGCTCGTAGCTCGTCTGGGCTGTGCAGGTGCTTGCCCAGATGGATGCTATTTGTTGCCCAAACGGGAACATCTATTATTCCAAGTATTCCGTGATCATGGCGCATGAAACTGTGCCACAATACTGAAAAGCTCAAAACCAAATCATGGTAAATATCCCGTTGTAAATGACTTTAGTATTCCTATACGCTGCTATAGAGCATAAAACGTAAATAATTATTAGTTAATTTGTTATACTATATTACCTAGCCTTTCAATGTTATGTCTAAGACATTCGAAGGCATCTAATAAAAATAGACAGGTGTCTGATTACCAATCTTCCTTTCATGCGTTACGTGGCTAGCAACACCACAGACTGCATACTGCATGGTCTGCATGAATAGTCCGATCGCTTTCACCGTTGCGTTTGCGCCGACCTTGACAGCGGGTGACCGCCAATGATCGAGTTTGGATTGGATTGTATTGTATGTAACATTGTACAGCTGTTTAGTAAATATGGTAACATTCGGTTGATTGCGCTTGCCAGCTAATTTGGTTTTACTGGTTGCTTGAATCCAACAATCGCATTTCGGGTGCTTAAAGTGCTGTTGCAAAAAGGTGCCATAAATGCAAAAGGGAATTAGGGTAGGCGAAAGTGCTATTTATTGAGAAATTTCAGACGGAGCATCATATTGAGATAAAAAAAATTATAATCTTACATTATTGAGGTCAAGAAAAAAGCTCGGATGATTCTCAGGGTGAATCCGACTAAGGATTCAAGTTCTCATCGCTCCGCTGGTTAACGATCCATTATAAGGTGTCCATTACCACGCTTCATACTATAATATAATGGATCATATAATGGATCATTACTATTGTTCGCTATTTGTTATAGAAAATCAGCGAGAATGATGGGTTCCTATGTGAGTTCGAAATACGATAAATCGAAAATTGTGTCATCGGCAACTATTTATCGATGAATGATGCGAAGGTTTGTATCTCAGGTGGTCGTTTCGCTGGCCGAGCTAGCGTTTAGACTAGAATAGAGTGTATGTTGAGTGTAAAGTGTGTGTGTATCTAGAGCCGTAGCAAATTTATTGGCTCACCTCTTAATATCGAGAGTTTGATTTCATCTTGACACAGTGTGATCACGCGTTCTATCTTCTGCGGAGCAGTAGGCGGGTTCTTGCACCTCTGTTCCTGAAATAACAAAATATTAGCTGTTAGTGTTATTATTATTTTAAAAGACCGGTGTCCTCAGGGGCTCTACAAAAACACACGCGCACACACACACATACCCGCGCGATCACGCATAAATAACTGACAGTAAATATATTTATATAATAGTTAATTAATTAAATCAACAACAACAACTTTTCTTGCCCTAATTTGCTGTTCTCTTTCTTGACTTTCTTTATTCTTTATTAATCTGTGTAATCCTTTTTGGCCTTATTGTTAAGTATATTATTTTTAAGTATTGAAATATAAATTGTAACGCTGTGTGTTACCTCAATAAAAATAAATAAATTAACTTCAATTGCCTAGTTATTATATATAATGAGCCTAGCTCGTGTCATGCAATGATGTAATTTTCTCTTTCCAATGCGGTCTCTTTTACTTCTTATACGAGTGTCTAGTAAGTTTGTTGAATTTAATCCGATGGTTTGATAACCGGATATCTAAGTTAGGTACAGGTTGATATTATCGTTTCATGGACAAATAAAGAATCATAATTTGGTTTTATTAACGACAATCGCAGAATAGGTACCTAAAATGAACTAATACGGGTTTAAAATGTCACAGCCTTGGAACTTTTTAATAGGCTACAAATTAGATATCAATTAAATTTCAATTTAATCCATCTGTATTTTTGTACGGACTTTTGATTACAATTTTGATGGAAATGGGGCTGATGTTCCTCCAAATGTTTGGTTTGAATAGGTAGTTAAATTCCCCCTCAATCGTAAAATATGGCGATTGAGGGGGGTCTCATAAACTTACTTATTCGCAAGTACAAAAGATCAGATGTGTAACCACAGAAATGCCATCTTCTCACGTTTGGATCGGACATGGCCAACCACAGACAGCATACAATGAAATACGAAACCCAAGAATAAGGTATGTATTGCAGAACAGAATATAAGTCGATTTTTGTGATAGATTTGTCATTGACAACTTTAAATAGTTAAGGTAGAGTCTGTTTTGGCTTGAGGGCTTGTTAATCAATTTGTATTTACGAACTTTAGGTAACTAGCCTTGCTGACTGGTTAACCTTTGACCCAGATAGCTGCAATACCGTGTACAGCCTTTTTCTTCTATGCCTTTATGTCAGTTATTGTTTTCAACTCGTCACGTTTCTACGCTGTGACCTGTGGCCTGTGGCTGTGACAGAAATAATTAAATTCACTAAGGGTGTATTTATTATGGGTTCTGTGCCGTTCCCATAATTTTGATATTGGGTTTTTTTTTTCATCAGGGGCATCAACATGACCCTGACAAAGATAGCTGTGAAATAGAAATTTGTTGTGATTTGGATGAACATATAAAAACTGAGGTTCATTGTTTGAATACGGAACCCTAAAAACACATGTATGTCTCATGTCTCTGCCATTTCAAAGATAAGTGAAGGCTTTTCATGTGAAAAATGTGAGAGCCCGCGCACGTGTGGAGCAACTTTCTCTTGCTTTTGTTTGTGCCTTGCAGACAACAACATTGTATCTAAATTATGTTCGTACCTATAGCGATATGTTTACGATAAAAAACTGTTGTCAAAGTTCCAATAGCGTTTATAGTGGGTGGGGAACGCTTAGACCTCAAGTTTCTGAAAATTGAAACATTATGTGATGATTAAATAAAGTTTGAAACAAGAACAAAGACTGAAGAACAAAGACTAGTAAAAAGTTTAAATGTTATAAGTATGCTATTTGTCAAAAATGTTTACTAAGTAAGCGGTACCGTGCTTAGTTGAGCGGTTAGTAAACATATCTACATATTTCTAAATAACTTAAGTAACGCACGATCGCCATATTAGCGGCGGGGTCTTGGTCGCATCCATTTTAAGGACAACCTTGCAATTGCTGAGTTAGTTTGAGTAATGTTTTACTTGTTTACCTACACGCCTGTCACTGACACCATTATACCTTTAAATTTTTCCATAGCTAGGACAGTTTTGCTCCCTGATCGTGTTTGTGAAACATACTGAGATCTAGGTGACCCATTAGTGCTGGTATTCAGTTTCCCAACTGCTAAATACACAGACTTGTCTACCTAATTACAGCAAAAAGGACTCTACCGTATTAGCAATAGACTTGGAACGGTGGAACCAATGCCCCACGGCTGTACGCCTTTTATCTGGTTTGTTATATAAGACTTAAAGTGGTTCTGACTTGCCAATACCGGCAAACCGCACAACTATCTTATAGTAAAAGTAAGCAACGTATAACATTTTCATCACTCTTTATTCTTTTATTTGTACGATCTGCAAGATATTTGTTCTCGGAGTTCTGGGCGTTTTCTATGTATATATATATATCTATCTATGTAGTGTTACGTCTTATCTTATCAGTTATCCAGTACCGACCCACAACACAAGCTCTGCTTATTTTGAGGGTAGATGATGCTGTGTGGATGGCCCAGCATTATATATTTATTTTATTTATTATCGGGAATTATTTGTCCCAGTTGTAATCGTCTCTCTTTGCAAAATGCAAATATTATCCAATCGTTATGTTAAAACATATTAATCAGTACACATATTAATCATCATTTATTTATTATTTTATTATTTATTTATTATTAACTACATTTTTAAAATTATTTATTTAAGTATTTTGTCTTTTCAAATTGTACAATTTCTGACTTGCCCATTTATAACATAACGACCTATGTTATAAATGGTAAATAAATAAATACAAATAGTTTCTATGTATGACTGTCTGGAAAATATTAAACCGTTCTACTCTGCAACCATTTACACATTTACCTACATGAAATGACGGACCCGCCGGACAACATCCTGTATAGCATTAGGTTTCATCAGTCATCATTATTCTTGCTCCTCAAACTGTAACACGTTGATGCAAAATCTATTGTGTTCAATGCACGTTACGTTTTGTCACCACACGATGCCCAGCCCTTGATAGCTAAATTGAAATGCGAGGTCCATGTGAATTGAGTCACCTCATTTGCTGTGTGGGTGTAACCTTGCTAACTTCTAACGCTAAATAAGGCCCTGTGTAGGCCGACTGATCACCAAATAGTCGAGTCCAAAGCATGCCTAAAGTTCAATGTGACTTGTGAGGTTTTTACGAGTTCTCAGACTGGGCTATTATGTTGACCCTAATGCCCTGAGGGAGAATTTATGACCATATTGTTCCAGATATAAAATGTAGTCCTTTCGCGCTGTAAAATTTAAGGCTTCTTTGTGAATCATTCAAGCCTTTTCTTATGATTATTTATAGTATGGAGTTACAGACAAGGATCGGTACAAGTGGATCCATACGAGAGTTCCTAGGCTATGTGCGTACTAGGTACCTACCTACTTTACAACATTTGCAATTTGCTAATCAGATCTTGTTCACATCTCCTAAGACAGAGAAATTAATTCAATAGGCGTTCATTAAAAATTACCATATCTGAATATCCATTACAATAGACAGGGGTGTCTCACATTTATCACATCAATTTTAATGAACCTAGTACCTACATTATTATATTTTTGTTGTTATGATATGTGCGTGGAATAATTTCTTGGTTCCTAAACCAATTATGATTGGCATTCGTTCGCCATACAGTGTTGCGTAAGAAGAGTGAACATTCAAAGGGAAATTCGGTTTACCGATGGTGGAGCGATTTAATTTTATAAACAGGTTTTAGTGAAAATTAGTACTAGTCTTAATGATAGTTGATGTTATACATCCTACAGTGATGTTAAAGTTGAAACAGCTCTACTATAGGTAGATTTCACGACATCGTACCAAAACTACTCAAGAAATTAATAAAGTCGGCATATTTTCGTTTGATACAGCTAATTAAGTCACTACCAAAACCTAAACAAAAAAACACTTATTTTTTGCCGTGGTTAAGGTTACTAAATACCTTCTCGTTCTCCAGTTAAAAACAAAAGCATGACAGAGTGTGAACTATAATTAGCATACTCTATGCGAGTACCTTCACTTTCTCTGCGTTGATTCACGCACCAATTGTTGAGGACACCTGCCATTACATTCTAGCATGCAAAACATTGTACCAAGTTATTACTTAGGTAGGTGCTTGGTGTTTTTAGTTTCTTAATTTCCTAATTGATCAGGTTTTACAAATTTGAATTCATGTATCTACCTACTCATTCTAGTGAAATAAATAGTAGGTACTTACCTTTAGCAGACGATAGGCTCCAAGGTACATATCTAAATAAATAGTAGGTACTTACCTTTAGCAGACGATAGGCTCCAAGGTACATATCTAAATAAATAGTAGGTACTTACCTTTAGCAGACGATAGGCTCCAAGGTACATATCTAAATAAATAGTAGGTACTTACCTTTAGCAGACGATAGGCTCCAAGGTACATATCTAAATAAATAGTAGGTACTTACCTTTAGCAGACGATAGGCTCCAAGGTACATATCTAAATAAATAGTAGGTACTTACCTTTAGCAGACGATAGGCTCCAAGGTACATATCTAAATAAATAAATCGTTTATTTTGCGAAGGAAATAATTGTACCAAATCTTATTATTATACAAATTGAAAGGATCTGGCTAGAAAGACATTTATTTTTCATAAAGAATATTACATTCACTTGCTCACAACCAACCGTATATTCTAAAATATTGTCTCAGGCGTAAGTTATTCGTATGACGACGGGAAAGAAAGAAACCATAGAATACCTACAAACAAAAAATCTTTAAAAGTTTAAAATAAGTACTATTAATAAGTTTAAACTCCGAAATTAACTGTCATCATTATAAATAATTCTTAGTATAAGTTCCTAATTATAAGTTCTCTACGTACCTATATATGTACTAAGAATAAGTGATTTTGTTAATAAAATAAAAACCCTCAATTTTTTTTTTATTATTTAGGTAATGTGATTTGGTTCCTACCATTTAAGATTATTTACCAACTATCAAATTATGGATCCATCTGTCGTCCGAAATAAAATACTTTTATTATTATTTATAACAATGTAAATAATAATAGTTTGAATTGTGTAATTTTGATACAATCATTTTGTAATAACCTAGAAACAAGCCTAAAAAAATAACACGCTATAGTTCAGTTTGGGCATTCTTTTCTCGTTGCCTATTTTTTTATAAGAGTGTCAACTATCATTTTTATTGTCATCGGTTGTTGTAACATCATACCTAAGACTGTTATGAAGTGCTTACGCCGGGTCTCCAAGGTCGGCGAGTGGGAACTGGAG
The DNA here is from genome assembly GCA_963662085.1 of Eupithecia inturbata. Taxonomy (NCBI): domain Eukaryota; kingdom Metazoa; phylum Arthropoda; class Insecta; order Lepidoptera; family Geometridae; genus Eupithecia; species Eupithecia inturbata. The sequence goes on from OY759182.1 coordinate 7,036,245, forward strand.
CGGTTTACATTGAACAGTAAATATACATCGTAACATTATGATAATTGTGTGAGTAGGTATTTATTTTAATTATTGTAGACACGTGTATAATAATTAAAATTAAACATGGTTTTTAATGCGTGTGTTCAGAGATTTTAAAGATTTTGGGAGTAGGTGCGACTTTTTCCATATTCTGTCTTGGTTTGATGGAAAATCACATTTGAATAGTAGTAGGCAGACACCAATAGTATGTAGGTACCTAATTTGTTTTAAAGATTTGTTTTCATTAATTAAATGTTAAATGGAGTAATTAATTATTGTGGAATTATTGAGAAAAACTCACAGTTTCTGACGATATCGCGCTGTCGCTCAATGAAATACCAAACATGCAAAGACAGCACACAAGCGCACTAATTTTGCGAACCATTTTCAAATTCCAATGATAAATTCACACACAAAACAAATGAATCTCACAGTTAGAATTTTATTCTATTTTTAATTGTTTATTTTTAATTTTGTTTTTATCGGTAAAATCGCGGCGTGTAGCGCGCGGCTGAACGCAGTATGGATGGCAAATCGCGAATGTGGGGATTTTTGAAAGGCCCGCGTAGGAGGGTTTCGCGCCATTCTTTTGTTGCGTTCCGTTCGACGCATTTATTTTGCGTTAACTTTAAAATTAAACGATAATGATTTTCTTTATCGTTCAGGCTAACGTTATCTGGATGGATATCTTTTTTCTAAGGGACAAAAGTCTTATGATATTAGATAACGTTTTATTCGCATCGCATATTGTTAAAATGCCGGAATGTATTTATCTTACGTTATTATCATAGCATCGAAAGTACATAATAACGGCTTATTTACGTACGATAGTAACATAGATAATGTACCTATGGTCTCAAGAAAGCAAATAAATCTTAGTAATACGTTAGCTATCGAATAGTACGCACAATGAGTAATTTGTGGGAAAGTGATAAAGTTATTCAAAGATTTAGGGAGTATCTGAAAATACCAAGTGTCCACCCTGATGTTGACTATAGTAAGTAGCCACCTATTTACTCTCTTGGTTATCTAACTGAAAACCCCAGAAGTTAGGATACTTCATTTTAGTAATTAATTCATTATTATTAACGGCCTCAGTGGCACAGTGAGCAGGCGAGTTCCGCCTGCGACGCAAAAGGTCGCGGGTTCGGTTCCCGCGGCGGGTTTCTTTTATGTATAATCTCCAAGTCTGGATCTTGGTGTGTTAGTGTTAAGACTTTGTACGGACTTTTTGAACGAAAATACGGAATCCATGCCTTATTCATATGGCAACACTGGGACCACTACCAAAATAGTTTTATTTTGTCTTAGCTCGTGGCTTCGCACGGTTGCTTCTGTGGAAACGTTTAAATCCCATGGGAACTGATTCATGAGAATTTAGTAGCCAATGTGTTATTCCATATCTAGACCTACACTATTGCAAAACTTTAGGTCGAGCTTTCAGTAGTTTAAGCGTGAAGAACTACCTGCCTAATAATAACTACCGTGCATCCATCTATCCGGAGTTTCGCATTAATTAGAGTAAGAGTCTAACAATATGTAGGTCCCTATTCGAGGCTCTATTGTTAGACGTTTCACCAAACCGCTTCGGTTTCCAGAATGCTGGCCATGACGACAGAGGTTGGGAAGTTTTTTTAGATTGTAGTAACCTTTTTAGTAGAACCCTCCCAATTTCTTGGTGTATGGCTTCAGGAGACTGTATCAGCTTCCTGGAGAGGCAAGCTGCAGAGCTGGGCTTTCCTGCGACAGTTTACGAGCTGGTGCCAAACAAACCAGTGCTGGTGGTGACCTGGACTGGCACCAACCCTCAGCTGCCTTCCATCCTGCTCAACTCGCATATGGATGTTGTGCCTGTATATGAGGTGTGTTATATATTTTATTCAGCCCTTTACCTAATATCTTGAACGCTATTTGATAGACTCCGAGTCATGGCGTTGCAGAAAATTACTCTTAAATGGCGTACTGAGTTACCTAATAATTTTCAAATTTCTGGTAGGTACTAATGTTGATATACTGCAGCTTAAAATCAAAGTGTTTCACTGCTGGTCGAAGACTGCTATTTTATGCTTCGACTCCTCGCAGTTAAAGATTTGCAATGATCACTTCGAGAGTATGGTTAGACAACCCAACAATAGGCGTAGAAGGCAAAGGCGTGATATGGGTGATGCCCAGGGTGAGATGAGGATGAGGTTGATGTACATTGTAGGTACCTTCCATCATAGCCTGTTAAATGCGTATCATGTAGCGTATCATAATAAACTGATTACAAGACACACCTCACACAAACTCACCTACATACAAACAAATAGACCATAAATTATAAGCTTCAAGATAAGCACAGCTCAGTCTGTATTCCGTTATCTAGGATCAGTTGCCATGTCAATACCTATTTCCTATTTGATACCACAGTACAATTTGCAAAATAACAATCCTTAGTAGGTTTAGTTAATACAGCATTAAACTAAGAACCTATCTAGTGGAATCCTGTGATCAATAAGTGTGTGCATCGTGATCCGACTGTACTGCACTCGGACACGGTCAGTGCAGTGTGTCGTAATGTGAACTATGACTTTGACTCTGACTGAGTACCTACATCCAGTCGCCCCGTGACCATGATCGCTGTAACACGATGGAAACGTGTAGGGGAAATAATAACAAAAGGTAGGTAACCGATGAATACCCGATAAATAATCAACAATTAATACAGTTAATATCTATCTATTTGGTTATGTCGGTATTTAATTCTAGTCTATATGTAGGGTACCTATTTCAAATATTTACTTAAGTAGGGAGGTCCAACTCCCAAGGCTTAGGTAGGTATTGGTAGTCACCATAGTTCCTTCATAACGCAGCACTGTAAAGGATAAAAATCTAGCTACTAACTAAACAAAAACAAATTTACCAAAAGAAACAGAAACATAAATCAAAATTCTGCAACTCTTCAGGACCAATGGAGCCACCCTCCCTTCGCAGCCCACATCGAAGATGGATGGATCTATGCCAGAGGCACCCAGGACATGAAGGGAGTGGGTATGGCGCACCTCGAAGCAGTCAGGAGTCTGAAGAACGCCGGAGTCAGGTTGAAGAGAACAGTCCACATCAGCTTTGTGCCTGGTGAGTCGTTACAAGGTTAAATTAAACCTCAAGATGTTATCAGGAATACTTACGGTGATAATCAGTAAACTAAATAAACAAATCACCACGTCTTTGGGTTATTATTATGGTAAACTCCCTTCCGTTTACAGTGGACGTAGATATGTATTGCTGATGAGAGAGAATTACCGAACAAAATTGCGAAATAAATTGCATATATTTTAATAACAGAACAGCGTATCATAGTCACAGAAATCTAAATAATTATCTAGATTTCTGTGCATATAGTAGGTATAATAATCTTCTGCTCCTAGAGTGAACTTCAACCATTTGTTTCTCATGCATGAAGATATCCACAGGCTACCACCAAAACATTGGTTTTAACTAAGTAGGACATATTTTTTAACACCATTGAATAAAAATTCCAGATGAAGAAATCGGCAGTTTGGATGGCATGCGGAAATTTTCGAAATCAGAAGAGTTTAGGAACCTGAACATCGGCTTTGAATTAGACGAGAGTGTTGTACATGAGAAACCTAACCAGCTCCATGCTTTCCATGGAGAAAAAACATCAAGACGTGAGTACTTACTATAAATAATGCTGGACAATTCAGACATCATCATTAAGTATCAATATCATATGAAATAGGATAGTACATAGGCGAGCTTACCCCTAATAACATTTTTCTTCCACCAAATCATAGAGCTATAGAGATAAAGTACAATACAATACAAAACAATACTAGTACAAGCAGAGAATGTGGTAGTTGACTAAAGTCAAGAAGTATTTGACTATCTATACACGAAAGTGACATGACTGAGCCAGGACGTCATCGGTTGACTTCGTTGGTGTTTTCAAACTAATAATAATAATGTTTATTCAGTAATAAAAGATACATAGTCTTAATCGTCTGATGAAAACACCTTTTAAGTATTTATGGAAATACTTGTGACGGGTGGTTTCACTCTTCCATGTTTTAAATTAGTATTCGTTTTAAAGTCACTTAGTAAAAAACTTTGCAAAACTATACAATAGTAATGACTCAAATTAAGTTAGAGTACAAATCAGTTGACACAATAATTCTAATGACATGAAATCTTCTTCTTCTTGTCAGATGGCTTCTGCGACTGGGTTGTCGCAATTTCGCCATGACATGAAATCAGTCATCCAGATGATGATGACATTAACATCCAGACTACTTTTTTTTTTAATTAAATTTTATTTAAGAGATTTTAATATTCCCTAGTAGCCTATGACTACTAGTCTACTATAAAGAATAGTCTTCATAGTAGGTGTAATATCAGAAATTTCTACATGATATTAACGAGTGTGTTGACCCTAATTCTAAGTCTAGGTAGTATTTAGCCTAGCACGCTTGAGTAGCGGAACGCCTTTTACTTATTACAACACTAACAACTAATTAACCTAAGTCTGCGTTTTCGGTGGACAGCAGTAGCGGAAGCGGAAGCGTCTTGACAGTTTTCAATAGAGCGTTAGCCTGCACGATAAGTTTCCTCTAACAACTGTAAAATTAAAATCCGCTGTCGTTCTCGCTGCACAACAAGACCACGCCCTTATTCAGTAACGTGATGTGCAAATAAAGGGTGTTTGCATTGTCGTTTTGCAAAGCTATGTAGAGCAAAGCACATTGCATATTTAATTAATACGGAGATGGAGTGACTGTACCTCTACATCACTCATCTAATTTATCAGCTATCGCTGACAGGATAGTGTTGGTTGATACCTACTCCCGCGTATTCTACTAAGCAGTGAGGCTGCCTTCTTCCTCATACAAACCGTCTACGCGGGCCTTCGCATACGTGCCAGAGGCGCTGCAGAATCGCGGGAACCCCAACAGCATCTTGAAAGCGTTGTGAAGAGAATTGAAGGATTTCTTCATATATGTGAACCACTCAACAAAAGGGAGGATACCGGGGCCTTACTCCCGGGTCCAAAAACCCCTCGATGGCATTATTCTGCAAGCCATGTCTAGCAGCATAAACCTCACAGTAGGACAAGAAGTCTCTAGGTGCCCTGATTGTTGACGCCAGCGGCACCATGTCGTCTGCGTAGCATAAGTTGTTGACCGTCAATTGTGCAGCTGACTAGTAAGCTGCTGAGGCCCTCTATAAGGCTGTTTATGTACAGATTAAACAGCTTTGGAGAAGTTATTCCGCTCTCCAAGCCATAGGCATATAGAAATGGAACCAGCCTACTTAACATAGTTCACTTGATGTGCATACCAATACTCAAAAACAGAACATAACTCCACCGGTAAATTTGTGTCTCTAAGCTTTTTTTCACAGCATGTCATAACATACCTACCTAATGTGTCAAATGCTTTTGACAGATCGAGGAAGCACGCGAAGACCGGCGTCGTCTGTCTATTCATGTAGTCGACCGTGTGCTTAAGGCTAAGCATAGCACTCTCGGTGGACAAGCCGGGCCTGAACCCGAACTGTCCATCGTTCAGGTGGAGGCGCTGGTCCAAGTGATTATAAAAAAGCCGGTACAGCACTTTAGCGATTCCAGTTGCAAGCGAAATTGACCTATAATTAGATACTTTTGTCTGCTATATCACCGGTTCTGCTTTGGACTATTAGCACGACAAAGGTACACTCAGATGATAAGTACGAGTGACTAACACACATTGAACAAAACATTGCGAGCACCCCGGGCAGTTGCACGCCCGCGTGTCGCACTCGGCCCGTATGTCCCTGGTGACTTACCTCCACTCATAGATTTAAGAGTTTTCCTTACTTCTATACCCGAAAATCGCGTCATAGTCAACGGTAGTATTAGAGAGATGACTAGAATGAGTTTCGTTCATCCGCGGCCCGGTTACTTGTTAAATTGGTCTTTGAACAAGTTAGCTATCTGTTTAGAATCTGATACAGCTGCTAAACTCGATGGCAGACCGTGCTTCGGATCCAGCTTTATAGCATATACATTTTTACTGTTTTTGTAGTTAGCAATTATATCTATTTTGATCTCATCTTTATGGTTTTGACACCATTGTCATTATTATTTAAAAAAATTGCGGCGAGCTCACATTTTCTCATAGACAACACCACTTAATTTAAATTTATGGCTTTCCTTACAGAAAACTTAAATTTTATTTAAGCCTCGCTTCGGTAAACTAAACTTACGTGCTTATTCCAGCCGATCACATTTTTTCCTTTCTTCCTATAATTATCAGTTTATTTCTTATTTGATAATAATTTGACCTGTTAAGTGTTTATTTTCTAAGCCTAAAGAATTAAAGTTGTGTACTTCTGACTTCCACCACCTCTTGGTACACCTTGGTATACCAAGCAATCCCATGACTTTTCAGTTAATAATTAAGAAAAATAGGTGGGTTACCAATTTAATGATCAGTCCCAAAGTCCCAAAGATGATGTTTAGAGCTTGAATTGAAATAATTATAATACATTTTATGGAAATAGAATAAATTAATAGAAAAATGCATTTGAATAGTTGAATAGTTAAATCAACGCGATAAATACCCGTGCATATTTATAACAATATGTTCTGATCGCGTAAGTTTAAAAAACTTCATTTCAAAGACTTTATTAAGAATCCACACCAAGCAGTCACACACATTTAAGAAGGACACAGGATGACCAATTGCTTTGTAGTAACGCAATAAGTTGCATTTAGATATGTCTAGTGTAGACACTAGGCACCCAAGATATTACTCAAACGACCTGTTTAAGATACTGATAGCATCGTGTTTGGCAACGCGTGTGACTGGGATAATCCTTGCGTTTCTTAATATGACTGCAGGCGATGGTATCTTGTGAGACTGCAACACCTTATTACTCTAATAATGATAATCTTGTTATCGCGACCAACTTTACTGCAGTATTTCTATGAAATTCATTATCCAATCTGAACAGGAGCAAGAATTTATTATTTATTTATTCGTATGACAAGAGAGGCTTATAAAAATCGTTATTACTATTATGCTATACAATATAATAATATCGTAACTACACAAATAATCAAAAACTTCACAAAATAAATGAACGGCAAGAACTTAAGGACTAATAAAATTACCTAATATAAAATATCAAGAGTCACAAGTCAACGTTTAGATTTTAAACCCAAGTTACTACTTGTAGCGGAAGATTTTCCAGGTCACTGCATGAATTTATGACGGCTTCATAACGTTAATTTAGCTTTTTATACGGATCCTTATTCGATCTATAGACAATACCACTTTTAATTATGTAAGTAATTTTTTTAGTTTGCTTCTAGAAATCAAAATAAAATGCAATGGAACTCCAGGACATGGCTCGTCGATGCCGTCAGGCACAGCAGGCGAAAAGGTACAGTCATGCATTAGCACTATCGTAGTACATAATATTGTTTCAACATGTTGATTTGAATTTGAACGCTTTCACTTAATTTGAAAGTAATTTTTATAACCTAAGTATTCAGCCCAGCCTCGGCAGCGCGGTGTGACCTGGAAGACCGTGCCACCGCCGCCGCCGCCGCCGCGCCGGCGCGGCGCCACACTGCTGCTGTGCCTCGGCCTGAGCGTCGTGGGTACCTAAAGGGTTAAATAATTAATTTAGATTTCTGGAACGCAATGTTTGTCCAAGAGTTGGTTGATTTCACTGAAAATTAGTTTTTTACCCAACTGGTGCATGAGCTGATAGTTTTCACAATATAAATGAAGTATAATTTTTGGACGATGCTCTGTGTGAAATGATCATAGTTGTTAATCCACGCTTGTTTTAGTTCCATGTCATCGTCGACAAGTTTATGACCTTCCGAGCTCAAGAACTGAAGAAGCTACAGTCTGGTGCTCTCTTAGGAGACGTCTTCTCTATCAACTTGACTCAAGTTGAGGTAAGAAATCAGGTAGCTAACTGTCTAGCTTTGACAAATAACTCGACCAAGTTCATTCCTTCAGGCTGTCGTGGTGACTATTATAGGAAAATGTATTCGACCGTTTAAAGGTAGTATAGGCAGGCACTTTTCCAAAATGCACTTCGTGGATTACAAATAGCGCCATCCCCAATGCTCTAAAGGCTGGAACAAATAACATATCAAAAGAAGAGTCTCATAATAAACGGTGCAAGATGATAATTTGGTGACGATGAATGCTACAAGAAAAACGCATCTGAATGTTAATTGTGATTCCTTGTAGGGAGGAGTCCTCATGAACGTGGTTCCAGCCAACCTGTCAGTAACCTTTGACATTCGGATCCCTCCAGACGCAGACCATGATGAGTTTGAAAGAACGGTAACCTACATATCGCTCTCACATCCAATGAAGTATTGTAGTAACAAAGCTCATTGTACATTGCTTTAAACTCATTCACTGCTGAGGCTGAGCAGATCTCACCCTGGCTCAAAGGCAGGGAGTGGTGAGTCAAAGGTCCTCTTCCCCATCATGTGCGTTAAGAACATCTCGATTCAGACGATTCGAAGCATATACAATACCTGTACAAACCTACCTAATTAGAACCTGATGTTTCATGAGAACGATATTACTTTTGTAGATCGAAAACTGGTGTAAAGAAGCTGGTGAGGGAGTAACCTTCGAATATGTCGTCAAAAACCCCGAAATCAGAAGCACTAAGATCGATGGAAGTTTACCGTTTTGGAATGTTCTAGAGCAGACTGTCGAAAATTTGTAAGTACTTATAACTGACATTAAGTATGAATTCAAAACCATGATCTTGATCATGCATAACTGAAAACCACCCAGGGTAAGTAATTTGAAGCGGAAACGTTGATAAAACAAGCTTTTATTTCAGGGGAATGAAAGTAACGTCAGTGATATGTCCAGGGGCAACCGACGCTCGCTTTGTGAGACGCCAAGGGGTTCCTGCGATCAACTTCACACCCTTTGACAACAGCCCAACCCTGCTCCATGCGCATGATGAGAGACTGCATATAGACACATATAAGAAGGGAATCAAAGTCATGGAAGCAATTGTAAAAGCTGTAGCCAATGTATAGAGAAGCGTGTAACTAGTCGAAATCTGCGAATTTCACAAATGACATAAAAAGGAAAGAGCATAATTTTTACCTAGATTTTTAGAGGTCTAAGGTTTGGTCTTTGCAGTCCGTCTATAGGTTGGTACCGTTTTGCTGAAAAAATAAATAAATAATAAATTTTAAGTTGCAATTGTCTGTATGCATTTGTTGCACGCACTACGAACGAACGCATATTTATACTAAACTAACGTTATCATTATCTTTGATACGCAATTAAAATAACATATTTATTTCGTTTTACTTAGAGGTAACATTTATATTATTTACATACCTATAAAAACTCATTCTATAAAAATCAAAAAACACTTAACAATTTTATTTCAAAACTTAGAGAGATAATAAATCAAAGTAAAGGACTGGCTATACCGATTTTACCAGTGCATAAGTCCCATCAGCTTAGAGAAAAGCTATGGGTATAGCTTTTCTCTAAGCTGATGGGACTTATTTAATTTTATTGATTTGATGCACATAAACCACACATTAAAATAGGCGAGTTAGGCTCTACCTCCTATACCTATACAACAGAGACATCTACTTAGTAAAATGAATCATTACAATATACAATTAATTGAAATACTTTGTAAAGAGCAGTGTCGTCGGTTGATTTCGAAACTTATAAAATATTTATTATTCTTGCTCGCCATTGTAAAGTTTAGATATATTTTATTAATTATTAATATTTATAGTTTTATTTACAGCGTTCATCTTTCGTCTTCCCCTTATATTTATTTATCATCAGATTCTTCATCTTTTCTAATGGTCTTATCTATATCCCTATCAGATTTTTTATTAATCAAACCCTCTTGGCTACTATTTATATATCCTTTATCTTTCGCATAGTCTTCGTCTTTTACCCTCTCAAGATCTTTCAATCCGCCTTGGTCGTTATCCCTATCAAATGTATTATTTGATAAACTGCCTTGGTCTGTATCTTTGTCAGCTTCTAAAATATTCATATCACTAATTCTGACAGACTCTTTATCTTTCGCACCTTCTTCGTCTTTATCCCTATCAGTTATATTATTTTCGGAACCGCATTCTTCTTTATTCCTCTCAGATTTTTTATATTTGGAACGTTCTTCATTTACAATATCCTGGCTTTTATTTAATTTGTATTCCATAGATTTTATTTTATTCAATTTAATTGATGATGTTTTAAGCGCTATCATTCCTACTTTTGCTTGTGATGATGAAGCTTTCATCATGGAAGAAAACTGGTCAGATCGAATTGTACGCGATGATACTAAAGTTGGACGTTTACTTCCGTAGTATTCTTCTATTTCCTGAAGTGTTACTTCACTTGTCTCAGGCAGAATGTAAGTTAGAATGATTGTTCCTAGAAAGATATACTGAACTGTAATGAATGGCGTAGGAATTTTATATTTTTCACATTATCAACACATTTATCTTTCTAACTTACCGATCAAAGATATCCCGCCAAATATTGCCATCAGATTAGCCAAACCAATTGCTTCAAGTACGTATGGATAGCCGTTGTTCATGCCGAATATAAATAAATTCATAAGAGTTATATTGATACCACTCAAGACTCCTCGAAGCTGCAAGCCAGAAAAATGTGAAATTTAGGGACTGATAAAGAAAATTAAGGATATAAGAATTTAATTCGTTAAGTTATCGGCACGGTACAAGATGAAGTTTTAAAAGTTCAACTTAATTGTTCTCAACAACTACCAAACATTTGGACGTGATATGTACTATGTAATTTTTCAAGTGTTTCTGTTATGTTTAGAGTCGGCAGTGTTTGCTTGGTTTGTTTTTACTAAGTAAATAAAAATACGTTTCAAAAAAGGCTCTAAACATAAATTCTCATTTTTCGGGAAACCAGGTTGTTTGGAGCCTCAAAGTTTTTTATATCGATTTGTAATTTTTACCTTTATTTATTGATTGTTTAACTTTAATTTTTCTTTTACAATTTCTAAATTGTATGTTTGCATAGCGTATTTAATTTTCCACACTGTTTTTTAGCCGTGCCTTCACGGCTAAAAAACAGTGTGAAAACATTTATCAGTTTTTTGATGCTAGGTTCTTTATTTTTTTGTATATATATATAAACTTGCCTTCTTTAAAAATAAATAAATAATTAACAACACGTCATAGAAAATGTTTAAAGATTTGCGAATGCGATTTGATTGATTAAAAACCTTAGCAAAAATAAGGCAAAACACTGTCTGCCGTTATTAAGCAGGTAGATACTGTTATAGAAATTTATTTACATACCTAGTAATAGGTAGCTAGATGTGAAAACTAAAAATTCAATAGGTAACTACATTTTTAAACAAAGTTCACAAAGCGCTTTGTATAAAGTGCGCTTATCTACCGATTATTCCTTTGATTTTGAAAAGTTGCCTAGTTTTTTACAACGGAATGTCGCTAAGGGTGGATTTTCAGATTGATCTGAAATAAAATTTAATAAGCTTTCCCTTATCGTGGCTCTGCAACTCTAACCAAAAAATATATTCACGTTTACAACGCCAAAAAAAAAACAATTACAAAATGTGTATACCTAGGTATACCGGGTGCGGCGATTGAACTGTCCGTATGTGAAAATGAAATATTTCTGTTAATTTTCAATACCAATTTATACACTTTTGGCATGTGAAAATAGAAAGTTTAAAGTTTTATTATCACTTATTCCGAAGGAATAAAAACCGCCTTTAACCTTTACTACAAGCTGAAGTCTCTTTCTGAAAGAGGCGCAGGCTGCTCGAATGACATCGTCACTCAAACAATTCCATTCTCGCGTAAGAGTAACTTTGAGCGCTTCCAGCGAAGTGTGTTTTTTAGCACAGGCCCTGGCCTGTAAAACACCCCAAATACAAAAGTCCAGCGGATTCAAGTCGGGTAATGACGACGGCCACATATCTCGGTCGATCAGCACTGGAACGTTTGCTTTTAACCAATTTTGCGTTCCAATTGCTCTGTGCGATGGTGCCGAGTCTTGTTGGAAAGTCCAACGCTCAGAACCGAATGTGTTGCGTGCCCACGGTATCAGACCTGGTCGCAAGACTTTATCTTGATAGATTTGTTGATTTATTTTGACTTGGTTGCGACCCCTTGGAAGAAAAACAAGCGGAGAACGGCCTATTTCAGACACCGCCGCCCAGAGCATGATTTGGTCGGCTCCTTGGCGTCGAGTGACTTGCGATTCGTCTGAATGGTCGCTGACACGTCCCGTCAACCAAACACGGTCATATTGTTTGTTTAATAACTGTTCAACGCAAAAAGTTTTCTCATCTGAAAACACCAAGTTGGGAAGCTTGCCAGAGTCGAGCAAGCGAATCGGCTCTTTCGATCGTTCCAATCGTTTGCTACGCTGTAAAGCAGTGAGTTCCTGAGAAAAGTTTTTTTTAATGGTTTTCCTTTAATATGCGACGAACGCTGCGACCGCTCACCTTGAGATCCTTCGCGAGGTGGTTTGCTGAGCGCGATTTCTGTCTAATCGATGACGCACCTATTCGACAACTGCTGGCCCTGTTGCAGTACAGCGTCGTCCGCCACCGTAGCGTTTCTTAACGCTATCGTTATATCGTTGAATAGTGCGATGCACAAATTTCTCGTTCAATTTCGAAGATTTGGCAGCGCTCGACGCTGCCAAATCGATTTTGCCCCTAAATGAAGAGCAATCTCTGAATTTCGTTTTAAATTCATTGTTCTAAATTCGTATGTTTTTCTCACAACAAAATCACTTCAAATGATGATAAAGAATATGTTAAAGACCAACATTTGAAATTTTGGCGGCGTTCGATTCAGTGGTTCGAATTTTAAAAGTTAGATAGAGACGGACAGTTCAATCGCCGCACTCGGTAGGTATAATTAATGAACAGAAGTTGGCCTCTTCTACAATAAATAAACTTTACGTAAGTCTTTGTAGTAGACAGGACGTAGCTGATTAATTATCCTTAAGATTATTAACAATGATGGTGACTGTCCAGAACTTTTTGGCAAATTAGACTTCAATGTACCGCATAAGCAGCTTAGACACAACCCCGTACTACATGTGCAACATGTTGGAACTATAGACAAAATTTATTTATAGTGCGAGCGAGCGAGCACTACTGTGATTTCGGCAGGATGTTGAACATTGACCGTTTTAATACCAGCATTCACAGGGCAAGGCGATGCTTGACTCTCAACTTCTTTTGCACATGATGTAGGTACTCTTAATTTTTATTTACCTTTTGTTTCTTTTTTATATAATTATATTGCTATATTAAGTACGCAATTGTCGAGAACATACATTTTAGTGTTCACACTTACGAGTAAGTAGTGTATTATTATGATTATATTAGCGAATGCCTATTATTAGCTTTCCGTGTCTATTTTAATTTCTATTGCAATTATTTAAGCTGATGGCAATCAGAATTAAATAAATAAATGTAAAAAATAAACGCCTTCTGTTTGATAATATTGACAAGCAATCTTAGTTTGTCGTGGCAAAGATCGATCAAGGTATCCGCTAGATTCAGAATCCATCCTGACACGTCCTGAAAACGTTTGTTTCAAAAGAGAACACATTTGACAGTTTGGGATTACTATTTCATCTAGTGTCATTTTAATGCTCGGACAGGAAGCATGATTAACAAAATTTCAAAAATCACACGTCTAAGACATAAAAAAGACGGGATTTCCAATTTTTAGTAGTTTTAATGCATTTTTTTGCTACTGTTATGTATTTGATTTCTTGACGGTAATACCCTCACGAAAACAGTTAAATTTTTTTGTGCTGATTTGCCTGTTAAGATTTTGACATTGTTCTAAAATCATGTTTTTAATTTTGAAATTTAATATATTTTTTTTGTTTATTTGTAGTGTTCTTATTAATTTATATTATATGAAAAAAAAAAAAAAAAAAAAAAAAAATTAAAAATTAAAATTATTAGACTTTGGTTACATGTACATTACATTACATTTACCTTCCAAAAATCTAGGTACCCTTTTAGATAATAACTCGTTTTGGGTGGCCACCTCTTTGCGTTTAGGTTCTCCTTGCCTAGTTGCACACCGTTGTCAGTGTGGTGAAACCGTTGATAAGTTTGGTCACCATCCACTGGCATGAGTCTCTAGTGCAAGACGTGTGCCCCATCATAGTTCGATTAATGACATCATCCGTCGGGCTTTTACCAACGTCAGTGTGGCAGCTACCCTCGAACCACGTGGCCTTATGCGAGATGACGGTAAAAGACCTGACGGTATGACTCTGATTCCCTGGAAGATGGGTCGGCCTTTAGTTTGGGATGCCACGTGTGTAGATACCCTAGCGCCTTCACATCTTGCAGGGACATCGGTAAGGGCCGGCTCCGCAGCAACATCAGCGGAGTCCCTCAAACGGCGAAAATACGCTAATCTTGACGGAGGTTACCTATTTGAGCCGTTTGGGGTTGAAACCCTTGGTCCTTGGGGAGCTGGAGTACACGCCATTTATAAAGATCTTACTAAACTTCTTATAGAGTCGACAAGTGATCGGAATGCTGAGTTCAATTTCGTCAACGAATTAGCATATTGCCATTCAACGTGGCAATGCTGCCCGCATTCTGGTCACTCTGCCTTCTGGTGACGGCTTATATTTTTAAGAAATAGATGTAAGTGTATATACTAGTTGTAATTGTTTTATTCTGTTATTGTAATCTTCATAAATAAATAAAGTACCTTATACGAATAGGAGGCTGTTGTTTTTATTATATTTTTATTTTAGGTTTTCATGCGTTTTTTTTTTATTATAAAAGTACTAGTTTGCAGTTACTGATTCAAAGATTTATAGCAATAGTCATAATTTTGAAAACAGAAATGTGTTCTTATATTTGTTTAATATTGACTACACAGAAAAAGTTTCGAGACTAATTACCTAAATGGCCTACACAACATTATTTGTTGTCCGAAATAAACGATTTTTATTGATTTTTTTATTAATTAGATGGTGCCAAATGAAATTTTATGTGATAAGTACTAGGTAACGGTATGATTTTCAGATTGTTCCTATAATTATTTTCAAATAAGTAGGTACTTATAATTAAAATTAAGTAAATTCGACACCACTAATCTTTTGTTCCGTATTCACAGAACTTGTCACGGCTCTGCGCAAACTGTCTGCGTCAAAACAAGTCGTAGACAATTTCGAGTGTCATTTTTGTGAGGTTCTAGGTATCTACGGAGACGGGGCGGCGGCGGATACTATACCTGATCGAAGAGGCAAAGCCTTGGAAATAAAAATGCTGTACTTTCAAAATTATAAAATGTCCAACCTGCAATGGCAATATCTCATACATCGTTATTAAAGGCAATGTGTAGTATCCAAGGATGGCGAACGATATGTAGGCCATGTACATGTAAAATGGGGCTATGTGCCTCCCGATCTGCGTGTGCAGGTATAGAGAGATACATATGGCAGAACAGCCAACGCCAGCAGCTGAAAACCAGAATAACGTAGAAATTAAACCGCCAAGTGCGAGTCGACTCGCACACGCAGGGTTCCGTACCGAAAAAATCAAGCAACTTTTTCAAATATTTATAATATTATAAAATTTTCACTTGTTCGGAGACCCCTTTAAATTTTCTACTTTATTATATTTTTAGTATTTGTTGTTATTACAGTTAAATTGTTAGGTACCTACTTATTAACAGAAAGTTTACAAATAACATACAGCATATAAAAACATCCAATAAAACACATTTCTTGTATCGAAGCCCCCTTTTATATATTTATTATATTTTTATTATTTGCTGTTATAGCGGCAAGAGAAATATACATTCTCTGAAAACTTCAACTAACATTTACCTTAAGAGGTAGACAGTTGAAATTTTCAGAGAATGTAAAAGAAATGAAAAATTTACGGTACATGAGATACAGCCCTTTGGCAGGCGGACTGACGGACGGTCGGACGGACGGACAGCGGAGGCTTAGTAATAGGGTTCCGTTTTCACCCTTCTACGCCTGCACCCATTTGCAATTTTCATTTCTTTTGTTTTACTTCTTGAAAATGGGTGCACAATTAATCCATCAATATTGTTCTTAGACAATCTCAATGAAGTAATCTTTGAAAATCAAACGATTTTCAAAGCTATGATACCACAGAGACACAAATAGATACGTTGCACTTATGGTAAGTTAAACGTGTGTATTTATTTGTCACCCCTTTTTTGCGTCGGGCGTTAAATGTACCTATACACTACTAAACCTGTCAACTATAGCAGTTTAGGTACAAACCTTAACCTGTTGTCCTAGTAGGTGAACGACAAACGTGGCAAAGCGATGTGACACGACCCTACGCAAAAATATAAAGTAGGCGTTGTATGAACTTGTGGCCCGCCAAACGACGACGTGACGTGCGGACTTGTTTTTTGCGCGACAAGACGCGACGACGAATTGGAGAGATGTATTGGCAACACAGATTACAGAATTATCTTAATTTCAGTATAAATCTATCCTTAATAGAAATAGGTTTTAATGTTTATTGATAGTTGAATAATAGGTTTAATAGCTGCAACAATACAATCGAAAGTGCTTGGCAATAAGCCACAATACTCGTTGAACAAACGGATAATTTCTCAGATTCGGATATAATTGATGAAAATCTCCAAATTTAATTTGCTCTATACTAAATGATATTTGTTGTCTTCCTTCTTAGTTTACGAAGTTTTTGTAGGGCTAAGTATATAGTATATGAATTTTGATAGGATTTTTGTTACTATATAGTTAAAACAGTAATGAACTGAGATCGCCGCCTTTGTCGCTCATAGATGACACCAAAATAGGGCACACGTCGCGTGAAGTATTTGGTCGCATTATGTCGCATAGCGTCGCGTCGCTCACTTAGAACAACCGGTTACTACTAAGTTAAGGATAATAAAAGACTGTCATACTTTATAAGGTAAAAGTCCTTAAAAATAAATATGATAGAAAAAAACATGTACAAACCTGAAATTATAGCCATCACCCTTCTTTTAGCTTTATACAGAATTGCTGACGTCATAATGCCAACTACGATTCTCGTTACGCAGATAATTAAGTTCCCTGTACTCGAAACGATTGCGGTGTTGGACAACTGGAAGATAATAGCAAAATTAGTAGTCGATCCCCCATATCCTGCTTCGGTTCTTTGGTAGGTAGTTAGGTAGGTACGTCCACGCTGGCTCAACATTGGTACGTTGACATAACGATCGTTCGTGATGTGACAAACGAAACCCATGCTTACAAACTGTAAGGTTTGAATTAGACACTTCGAAACTATATTATCAAGAGCATTGCAAGAAATTATCATGCATGTCTAAAATAATACGTAATGCATGACAGGACCATGAAGAGATACAAAACACATGTTTCTCCACCCCTGTAACATCGATAGACAAATTAAAAGATAGAATTGGCGATTATTACTTTAGATTCAGGAGGAACTACTTACGCAAAATGAGGTAGGTATGCCAACACATATATGAAAAGGACAACCCAAGATGGTGTTTATCGGTTCATTCATTAGAATTGAACTCACCTCAAGCATCTCAACTGACCACATTATCACTACAATGCAACCTGAGCACAGCATCAACAGAATGTATGCCAATGATATTGCGAACGGCTTGCAGACTGAAGGTGTGAAAATTTTTACTATCGTCTCTCCAAATGATAATCTGAAATATAATGTAGTTAATACAATCACAAAGCATATTCCTCTTTATAGAGAAATTAGTCGTCGTTATCACAGTTCCAATTATTCTGATTTGGTAGGTACTAGGTTTTCACTTCAACACTTAACACATTCAATACTTAGGAAATTAATTTGTAGTATTATTATTAAGAAAATTCTATAAACCATAGTTTTTCCTCAAAAGGCATAGTATCATAAAGCCCCAAAGATCTAAACAGATTTCTGCACGTCGTACAAGTATTTGTCTTGCGACAAATTTTCACGACATTCAAAATTATTCTCACATAGAAAAAAAATTATTTATAACCTACGAATGTCGTTTTCATCCCGGTAGTCAAGCAGCATTTCCATTTCATTTTCCACATCGAAACTTTTAGATCTGAATCTCCTTAAGTTTTCTATGACTTTTTCCGGTGAACTCAGCAGAACGAAATGAGGGGTCTCAGGAAGGTAACAGTTGAAAATCATCAATATAATGGAATAAATGCCGCAAATGTAGCTAATGGTTTGCCATTCTATAAAAACCACAAGGGTACCCTAAAATATTACGACAAGTTATAGCGACTTGTAATAAATATAAACTACATATATAGTTAAATTAGCAGTATACACCTATAATAATATCACACATTAATAATTTTGAAAAAGTTACTGTGAAGTACACCAGTACTTAGTAGAACCATCTTCTGGTGTAGAATCCTAGATAGTAAGGTCAAATACTAGGTACCTATATGGAACTCACCACCGTCACAAAACCGATTGAAAGAAAGAAGTAAGGCATAGCTCCAATGACGCCTCGCATGTTAGGAAGAGTTATTTCAGTAATGTAAGCTCGGGGGGCCGTAAGCATCATCCCTAGGCCGACGCTAATGATGACACAACCTAAAACAAAATATTACATAAATAAAATAAAAAATAAGCAAGTTACAGTTAGTACCTACATTAAGTAATTATTTAAAGGAAAAAATTAAACCAAAGCTTACCAATAATAAAAGTGTTTAAAGATTTGGCCAAGCCGATAAAGAACCATCCTAAGGAAACAGGAACACCGCATAACACGAGTACTGGTTGCCGTCCGTATGTATCCATTAATATCCCCCCTAATAGGCTACCCAAGGGAACGCACAGGGTGAGAACACTAGCTGAAATTAGAACAACGAACTGAAAGCTCTTGAAGAACTTGCAACGGTACTTTAAAAGGTCCCCAACTAGCTAGCCTAAGCTGCATTTCAGAATCCAAGGTCTTCTTAGCATGTGTGCCTTATAATTAACAATCAACAAGAAATTAATTGAAAAATTGTATAAAATCCAACTCGCTATCCGCCTTTTTCGCAAAATGTGGCGGCCAAAGCCTACAAAATGTTGCAAAGTTTGGATGCATCCTAGTAACTATATACTTCATTGCTTCAAAGTAATAAAGGGTATCAGATAACCACAGAAACACTCAAAAAACAAACCCCCACGGGCAAAAAAATGTCCTTTGCTTTGCAAAGAATACAGGTAGGTATCCCATACCCACCAATCCAAGCTCCTTGACTTAAAGTTATTTTAATTGAATCCTCCTGCTGCATTTGCGGCAGTGCAATAGCTGTGAATCCAATTGCAAGACCCGTGACCAACGTAGTCATGTTGATCCACACCCCATAGCCCAGCTGGATCATGGACGTCTTCGAGAAAAATTTAGGATCAGCGGGAGGGATTTTCACGAATGAAAAACTACGACTCGAACTTTTGGTCAGCCATGAAATGGGGGACGGCTGGTTGCTATTTTTGTCTGGAGATGAAATTACGATGGAGGAGGCATGGCGGTGTTTATGATGTGAAGGAGAAGTCATGATTCGATAAGTGAGACGACTTTTCCATGTCTAACCCATCTTTCTTATCAGGAGATCACAACATCAGGTAATTATATTAACATAGGAAATTATATTAAATTATACACTAGGGCCTGGGGCCTTTGAATATTTGAATAATACTACAAAAATAATGCGGCAAGGAGAAACTGATAAAAAATCTACAAAGTTCAAGTTTCTATATTATGTGGACTCGGAACTCGGACTAGGACTCTATGCTCTTTCCTAGAATATCGATAACAAACTGTAGCAATGAACATGAACATTAAAATCACTACATAAATCACAGTCAGATTCGAAAATTCAAGTGCATGGAAAAATTTAAAGCTCGGTGAGAAAAATATAAACTTCTATTTTGACTTCTATGCTAAAGTCAAGTTGAAGTCAAACTCAAATGTGTCTAAAACAACGAGTAATATGATATGTACTATCATCGTAAACTGAGAATAGATAGTGTTAGAATCTCGGAAGAAAGAAGGAGAGGGTAGTGCTTAGCACTTTATGCTAGTCCAGAGCCACTGTAGCCAAACCCACACTTAAGTACAAGACTTACGTAGCATTTTGCACTACAAAGAAATCTTTGTTGTCATTGGATAATGATTAGGGGAATTAATAAAAATGACATTCATTCATTCATTCAGGATACGGCCGTTATCCCGTACACGATGAAGGTAATAGGAGCCACTTTATATAGGCGGAAAACCACGAGTCGCGCGCAAAATTAAAAAAAAAAACTGGTTTATTGTATTTTTATAAAATGAATTTATATGTATGTAGCTAAGCTAGTAGGTAGATGTCAATCATCGAGCACATACCGAATAGCAAAGAAATGTCATTTATTTTGTCTAGACAACAATTCCGCCAAATCACTGCGGCGACCACTGCACTCTGATTGGCCGACTCAAAGTCAAGCATCACACTCGAGTGGGCAAGCAAATATTTTCATCGATATCGATAGTCAATGTTTATAAACTATGAGTGTCGCGAAAATTATTTACGTCAATAATACTGAATTTACGATTTTTAAAAAGCAAACAAATTAAGTAGGTACCTGTATCGAGTGTGCGATTGTTATATTAAATAGAAAGAACGAATTATATAGGAAATTACCATTAATAAGAATCGCGGGAGTACATAGGGCATCTTTATTATCGCTATGAGCAATCTCTTTCGATAATTGAAAATGAATGAGTATTGTAAAAAAAAATATAGTTACATTTTTAACATTATTGATGACATAATATGCAAAATCACGAAGTTTTTATAAAACTTACACTGATCAAATAACTTAATCAAATAGATACATTTTAATTACTTCTTGTTTTTTTTTTATTTTTTTCTTGTTATATCGGGACGATACTCCCGGTACATTGTTTTACTATGTCAGCACATCACTAGTATAGCGAGCGAGAGTGAAAAAACACTGATCAGTTTCGGAATTCGTAAGACCATATTTCCTCTATGTCAATAGACACCAAAACGACAATAGAATTGGAGTTTTTAGGGTTTCGAAAATCGGAGATCGGTTTCGAAACACTTTTTGAAATATTTTAAAAAAGTCGAAAAATTACTTATTCTTTCGCCCCTATCTCCGAAGTTTGCAGAGCGATCCATCTGCGATGTATGTAGCGTTTGTAGATATGGATCTATATTTTACAGGAAAAATATAGAGAAGTCTGTAATTAGAACACTTTTTGAAAAATGGTCAAAAAGGGATCGGAATAATTTGCAAAAGGGGGGGCCTACCTCACCGAGTGAGGTATCAAATGAAAGGTATCGGTATCGCTTTTTCAAAGGACAGAGAGGCCTCAAAATTCATCGAACCAGAATCCATAAGAATCCCACTATCCCGCTGTCTGCTCCAGTTGCATGAGCTGTAGAAGTTTCGACACAAAATTCAGATTATACAGCTACACACCCCTTTTTTGAAATGTTCTGAGTAAGTACAAAACTACGCTACAACCCCTATTTTTAAACGTATTCCTCGAGGTGCCCGCATCTCTGTCGCTTCCGCGCTCTCAGGGGCCATTAGGAAATGCTGTTTCGAACCACACCAAGCGAGCTTGGGAGCATTTACTAGTTTTGCCTTACAGAGTACTGCATGTAAAGAAATATTTGGCCAACCAAGTATCAATCACGGTGAAGATCAAACAAAATTATGTTAGGAACACTGCACGCGACGGGCTGCCTATTTCAATTGTTGAGCAGGACACACAACAAAACTCAAAATCTAATAAGCCATTGGTTGAGTCTACTATCTACAGACTTGTGGAGAGTAAACTCAATGATGGTGACATCAAAGGTGCCTCTCGCATAATGTTCTCAAACGACACGATGGTGCCAAATGACGATGCTATTCTCATATCTCTTAAGAGTAAGCATCCACCCGCAGGGGCCAATATGTAACTCCCCAACCACCGGAAGAGAGTGATGTCGCTGTAAACACAACCTGCCAGGACGTGCTTAAAGCTGTCAAGTCTTTCCAGAGTGGCTCTGCCGGCGGCCTGGCCAGCATGACTCCACAGCATCTAAAAGACCTTCTGTCTAGCGGGTCTGGCCGTGCAGGTGAAGCCCTTCTGGAGGACTTGACGATTCTAATCAACCTGATGTTGTCAGGTCGAGTCAACAGCGAGATTACAGAACTCCTATACGGTGAGAACCTCTGCGCACTAAAAGAGAAGGATGGCGGTACAAGACCTATAGCCGTGGGCACCACCTACCGCGCCTTGCGGTAGGTGCTGGTGCGGACTTGCGGCCGCAGTAGGTACATTCCCTTCGTACATTTTTAGATCAAAATTATGGGAGTTCATTCTGAAGGAAGACGTCAAAAACGCCTTCAACTCGGTAGACAGGGGCGCCTTGCTAAAAGAAGATTAGAGACAAAATTCCAGAAATTTAACTTTCTCTCTGGCAATGTTACGGTTCACCGTCAAAATTAATTTACAGGAACAAAGTCATTTTGTCCGCTGTTGGATGTCAGCAGGGCGACCCTCTTGTTCCGCCCATATTTAACATTGCCATCCAACCTATAATAAAATTCAACGTCTCCAATCCAAGCTCAATGTTTGGCAGTTGGATGACAGAACATTAGGTGGAGAGGTAAACACAGTTTTCAATGATCTAAAAATAATCACAAATGAATTCACAAACAAAAAATGAACGAATTGAGACAAATAGGTTTAGAATTTAATTTTTCAAAGTGCGAAGTTTTTATTTCGGACTCTTGTGTAGACAAAAACAATAGGTTTAAAGAATATTTATTGTCTCATAAGAAATAAATTTCACTTATCTGAGAAAACATCTTAAAGTTAAGTATAGTTAATAAATAAAGCTTCGAGGAACCAAACACTTTTTGTTACCTACCTACTTAAGTAGTTTATCATTGGAAAATTCAATAGTTTGGCCCCCAACATTACAGTTGTACATAAATGTTCACTTCGCCTCCTTGGTCTCTGTCCTCTCTGGTGTCTCTGGAGCTCTGCGATCGTGCCTGTCTCCTGGCCGTTTCTAAGTGGGAGTCAGGACATTGGTTGCAAGCATTTCCTTCATTTAACACTGGCACTTTATTGGATCCCGTAACTTTTCTTATCGCAGCATGTCTTCTGTTGGGTGCAAGGTGTTGCGCGCCTCATCAATGCTAGTGCGGTACTGCTGTCGAACAGCTTGGTCATCACGGATTATCGTGCACTAGGGCCGCCGGTCGGATATCTAGCCATGCCAGCTTTAACTACATCATCCGGCGGGCCTTTGTCACCACTAGCGTACCAACTATTCTCGAACCGAATGGTCTGTTGCGTGACGATGGTATGAGACCCGACGGCATGACACTAGTCCCATGGAAGTTGTGGAGGCCCATTGTGTGGGACGCTACATGCGTCGACACACTTGCGCCATCCCATCTTCCGAGGACATCCATCGAGTCCTTGTTTAAGGTCCTAGTAAAGTTTATTTTTTTTAGTTTTTTAGAACAATGTATCTGTCTAGTCTCTAATTAATAGGAAAATATTTTTTTTCTTAATTCCACAGGTACTTTGTATTTGGGTCCAAAAGGGTTAACCATTGAACCAATAGTAATGTTAACTATTCTTAACCAGGCCTGGGTCCAGCATTGGAACAATATAGACTGTGGAGGTAGAAGTAGGTTAACTATATCCTGTAAGACTCTGATATTTACCCTTATACATATATCGCACCCAAACGTTATCGGGGGTACTTTTTTGATTGACATTTTCTCAAAGATCAGATCTAAAAGGTTTTTCTTCTTCCATCAGTGGACAAAAAATTGAAGTGAAGAGAATCAATAACACGTCTTTTTTTCTTAATTGATAATAATTTCATTTAAATGTTAACTTGTCTACGACGTATTTTGTAAGCCTAAAGAAATATATATATTTATTTTTTTAGTGTATTATGGTATATTCTTGAAATATTCTATCTAGGAAGTAAAGTTGGGTCTGATACAAGTCTTAAAATTGTACAGCACAGCGTACGCGTGCGTTTCTCTATAAATTCCGTTGGCGCGTGTCTGCGGCCAGCACATGGATCATCATGGGCCCTCTAGTAACATATGGTGATTATTTATGCAAAAGAATTCATTCGATCCTATTGGTTTTAAGGCTACTGTCGACAGACCGGCATCGGACGGTCCGCGCTAATAGCATCAGACGGATTTTCTATGTCATTTTGTAATGCCATTTGGTGAGTCCACTGTAACCGCAGCATACGGATTGCTGACCATTTCGCCGGTATTGCCGGTACCGATGCGTCCCCTCCGTGCGGACTACAATCCAGTTTATGTGGTCTGTGTGGAGCGTCCGATGCCGGACCGATTTAGATTTTTATATATTATATTACAAAATGATTAGGTACCTAATTCTTATACCTAAGTTTTTTAATTTACAAATTCGGTATTATTTATTCGGTATATTTAGGTAGAGATTGCTCTTGAGCGATAAGACCGACAATTGTCGCTTAGTTCTTAAGTTGCCTGGTTGTAAATAGTTGTTATTAGATTTAAGTGTGCAATAAAGTATATTCTATCTTCTGTCTACCCTGAAAGTTTGGGCCTTAGTTTTTGTTACAGCTTTTATAGAACTATTTATTGTTTTATTACTATATCAAATTTTAGTTGTTTGTTGGATTAAGATCAAGTTTAATCAATTTGGATTATTAAATTAGCACTTTTAGAACTGGAATAATTTCAAAAGAAAAACGATATTTTCTTTTTTTTTGCTGTTTATAGTCTAAATAGCTTTTTTGTATTTCGAAGACGAACTTTTGGTATCTACAAATAATGGAAAGGTTTACCAAATTGTTTTGTGTTCCGTTTGCCCACTTTTTTTTATGAATTGTACTTAGAAATGTGCTCCATGCCTAAGAAAGAGACATTTTCGTAATGTCAAAAAATTATTTCGACCAGACTAAAGATAGCACTTATAATTTGAGATGATAATGGCATAGACCCTGCACAGGTTAACATGCCACACTACCACAACCTCTAGGCTTCCGCGTAACATCCCTGCCATCTATTGAGTTCTACGGTAGGTAAATACGGTAATTTATTTTTTGGAAAATGTCGCACTCGAAAAATTAGATCACGACTTTGTAAAACGCGTAACCAACTTTCATCATAGGTACCTTAGAAAGGCATGGCGCGATGAGCAAGACTTACGTCTCCAGTTCTTCTGGCACACAGCATTGACATTGCGTGTTCAGTTTTTGTTGGTGACCACCAATGCCAACTGTTTCCGACCGGTAAGACCATCTATTCCTCCCAAAGGATTTCTCCCAGGAGCAATAAAATATCGATGTATTTCTACTGGTACCATTCAACATGCTCTATAATGCCAATATGATAATTTTGGAGCTATCAGAAACAAAAGTGTTAAATAATGTATATAAAATTATATTTCCTTATTCTCTAAATAAACTAAACTGAAAAATCTCTTTTTTAAACTTAAATAATCGATAAAATCGTGGGTAAGTACCTATTCATTATGCCTACATCTCCCCTACAGTCTATTGTCACGACGTTATATTACAGCTGAATAGTGCAGTAACAGCTCACTTTGCGATAATCTTTTTAATATTTGGATCTCGAGCCATGTGTGGCGGTAGCGGCGTAAGGATCGACCCCTCCCGTAAGAGGCGACTAAGGGAACCTAAAAGAAGTGCAGCAACTTTATTTTGTGTATTTTACAATTTTTAATGCGATCACCAAACCGCCTGCCAACCCAAGATTATGTTTGGGGAAGGCAAACATAATCCGTAAATAAAAGTTCAGCCCTGGTTCAACGCTGGTTATTTCATTCTATCCTATGCCTTTTTATTCCTATGGGTTTGAAAGGCAAATAGGGGGCGCCGCAGATAACTCGCCCAGGGCGCTGCGGTGGTAGTGCTAAAACCAGCGCTGTAGTATGGTAACCATCACGGTGCCTACGTAGTAGGTACCTACCACAGAGCTGATATCTGTGGTACCTACCGTAGCTACTGAGCGCCGCGCTGCCCGCGCCAACTGCGTGAAGTCGCAGGTCGTTGACCGCTACGGCGGCGGCGGCGGCGGTCATCGACCCGGGTACAGGATACAGGTACCTACGTACCTAGGCCTTTTTATTTTATTTTCAATGATAAATAGACACATCAGTCCATTAGGTACCTACCTAATATGGTGTAGGTACATTTAGTTTTTATTTATTTTTGAAAAAACTAAGAGCCGGGGAATTTTGTAAATATTTTTCCTGAATTCTGTGATTGGTAACCTTATCACGCCTAAACGGCTGAACGGAGCTTAATGAAATTTGGCAGGTAGGTAGACGGTGTATTGGTAACGGACATACCTAGGCTTCTTTCTATCCAGAAAAAAGCGTGCGAAGCTACAGGCGGAAACTTGTAGCCTATTTAATCGCATGTCTGGCGTCTGTTTTGGAAAATAAAATAGGTAGCAGATAACTAAATAATTACAAAACAGTTTTTAATGTACAATAATGGATTGCATTATGTACAGTCAGCAACGAAAGTCCATGAATACATCCAAATTTACAGAACGGTTGTATGACGTTTGGTCGATGACAAAATAACCAACAATTTTACGAAATGAAATTCGGTTATGTAAACCGAATTTAATTTCGTAAAATTACATTTGATAGCATACAATACAAGCATACAATACACCTAATCTCACATCAACTTATTTCATAACAACTAATATATACATACATATTTACATAGGTAATTATAATATAATTTTACTTGACATAACTTTCATATTATGATCTAACACTCAAAACCTATTTAAATGTACCTAATATTGAAAAGGTTCAAACTCATTTCATATACTTAATCAACATATCATTGAAATATAAATAATTATAGTTCTTATTTCTGACATTCCATTCCATGGGGACGGGCAGGAGGTTTCTAAATAAATCTAACAAACCTACTGTCACGTTTTAGCTTCTGTGTAGGAAGGGACGTGGTGATTGGGATTGTGGTTTTGTAGCGTCAGTTAGGTATTTATGGAGTGAAGTGCCGTTCAGGTTATTCTAAAATCAATTCGTGTTCAGCGATTTTCGTTACTGACTGTACTTACCTACCTACGTTCGTTCTAAAACCTAAATTTATACACACTTGGATTTAATTTTGGTAAGTTGGTAGGTACATAGCGTCTATCAATATCTCAATAAATTCGCTTAGTACATGCGAATCAAAGGTAAAACACACGTACCTAAAGGCAATATATTTTTTTATTAACGTATTTATTTTAGACAAGTCCATATTACATACATACACAAAAACATAAAAAATAAAATAAACTTAAATAAATATCTATGCTGTATGTATCACATAAATATGAAACTTTTACCAACGTTCTATTTACCTATCTCTCTAATGCATAGAACGTCGGTAAAAGTTACATTTGTGTTTTAGATTTAGGTAGGTAGGTACTTTATTCCTAGTGACAGAATATATACCACTTGTACCTTTCGGGTGTCTAACAGAAGCTTTTTCATTTCCACTATCCGGGTCGGTTTCATTAAACCTAGGTAAGTACTTTGGTTTTCGTCTGACATAATCAGATTTTTAATCTCAATTTCCTTACTGCAATTGCTGATATTGATGCTGTACTTTCAGCTATGAGTCTACGTGAAGTTGTTAGAACCGGTCGTTTCTTATTAAAGTATTCTTCAATTTCTTGAAGTGTCAGTTCACTCGTCTCCGGGAGGATGAAGAAAAGAATGATCGCCGCTTAAAAGAAAACATACTTAAGTATTAGTACATCCATCGATTTAAGTAAAAATGGGGAGATGAGGTACCAGCCTCTCGAAAGTGGAAGGCTCAAATTAGGTAAGTACAATTAGATCCACCCACCTCAGTCATAGTAGGAAAAGGCAGCGCCCACCGCGCCGCCGCCGGCGTTTGCGTTTTGTTGTCTCGGTTGCAGTTTGGTGTACGTATTTCCATCTTTGTTATTCAATATAATTATTGCACAAGATTGGAAATGTAACTGCGAGCGAGCGTATGGGTGTAGTTGTAATACAGGCCTGATGTTGAGTAAGCGCTGGGAGACATACCATATCTACAGATTTTACTTATAACTATGATTACATCACAATTTGTAACTAGGTAGGTACTACTTGAAAAATATGCAGTCGAATTGAGAAGCCCCTCTATTTTGAAGTCTGTGGGTAGATTTTACCGTGATTTTAGCCGTGGCGTTCGCGGGGCGGCACGCTCGACTCGGCGCGTAAAAGTCTACCTGTCGAGCTAAACCCGTGAAGGTAGGTATGTCGTAACGTAAGAATCGACTGAGGGAACCTACGGGTGAATACACAGAGAGAGCCAGAATACAAAGACGCTGCTGCAGGGCAGCAGCTTCATTCTGTTTATTTTTAACACTTCCACTGCGATCACAAATTCGCCTGCCAAGCGTGGTGATTATGGCTAAACTTCAGTTTATAATAATAAACGTTTACAGTACAGCACAGTAATAGTAGGTACAGTGTTTTAGACCTCGTTATCCAGGCTTAATTTTAACACCTCGCTCTAAGTAAGTTCGAAACATTGTAATGTAGAGGCGAAGGTAAAAGTTGTTTGGGGAGGTGTTCCGCAGTGGTCGTATGTGTACTGAGGAGGAGGAGGGCGATCTTACCAAGTAAAGAAATGACGCCGAATATTGCCATAACGTTGGCCAATCCTATTGCTTCACGCATGTATGGATAAGTTTTGTTCATGCCGAATATCATAAAATTCATTGAAGTCACATTAACACCACACAAAAATCCTCGATGCTGCAAATAACAAAGTAACTAAACTTCTAATGTGTTTGTGTTTGTATATGTCCAAAACATTGCATAAATATATTCTTATAGGTAGAGCCATGTTATACTGCTAGCTTCGCTAATAAGAAAGCACATCCAGAGCTCAGGATCTTGTGGGTTTAGGGAACTTGAAAGTAATTGTTAGGCCAAGTCCAAAGTTCCTTTCATTACTAACTTTGTGACGTTCTTCCAAACCTTAACGCATTAGGGGTCTCCCAGACTGACGCGGCCTGCGGTGGTGGCCAACATGGCCGCTCTCGCCTATTACATAATATAGTTTCTGGCTATGGTCCGGAAATCAAACCCCGCTGTATGTCACTTGACCGAATTCGATAAAAGTGTCAGAATAAAATAAAAATCGCGGCTCGCTCCTCTTGCCGATAATATTTTGTCCTTCTGGGTACAGTCCAGTGTTCTTCCCCCCTCAAAATCACTTTGCTCACCACCGCGAAAAATTAACAAAAATAACATTTTTTTCCCAGCCGCTGGCAAGTGATCGCTGTATGCAGCGAAATGAAATGTGTATTGGGGTATGCCCCAATACATCGTAATGTATTCAAATACGCAACCACAGGCCACATATGTCTGGGAGACCCCTTTGTCTTAGGTGTCAATTCAGTATACCACGCCAACCTGCAAGGGCGTTATTTCACTCATCATCATGAACGGCAGCGTATAGTATCCCAGACAACCAAACGCAATGTAGGCAATGTAGAAGAATAACGGAGTAATGCTACTCCCGACATGTGTCTGGAGGTATATACAGATGCCTAAGCCAGACAATCCCACACCAATAGCTGAAAATAACGAGAATAATAATGGGTCCTTTGAGAAACGGAAATTTTCTCAATCGTATGTTTACATTCGACGAACCAAAGAAATAGAATTGAATTTGATGTAAGTCGAGTTTTTTACCATGGGGTTCCCTTGAATACTGAGATCTAGGTCTATTTTGATAACCAAACCCGTTAGGTTCGCCCCTTAAGTGCTTAACGTGGTTTTATATAATAGGTACATACACAATACTATACCTGAAAGTAAAGCCAGCACTCTTCTTTTAGCTTTATACATGATTGCAGATGCGAATATTCCAACAATAAATCGAGTTATGCATACGATAACATATCCTTGTTCGGCGCTTATTGTTGTGTGGCACAACTGCAGATAGGCAATTAAGATTTAGTATGTGTGTCAAATATCTTAGGTTATATACTTACCCCCATATCTTTAGTCGTTACCTCGACCTCGACTCAACCTCCACTCAACCTCCAAATGCATTTCGGTATGCTTGATCGTAAAAAAATCCTCCACTCAAACTAACCTTAGAATTTTTTCTCATACGAGTGGAGAAATGAACTGTCATCTCAAGGTACCTCGCGACCTACCTTGAATTTTCCTCAAAAGTGTTTGTTGTTATTTAAAATGGATTATGGAGATTTTCTCAATTACATTTATGACATGTAATTGAGAAGCCTACAATTACCCATCACGAAGGTATTTAAGAGATGCTGAAAACCCTTTGGAGGTTTACGACGATGGCGAATTCCGAAGAAGATACCATCTCAGCAAAGACTCGATTGTCCACATACCTTATTATTGGTGGAAATCAACAATAATGACAACAATCGTGGATTATTTTTATTTAGATTTTACGCAACTGGTAATTTTCAGGTCAGCTTGGGCACTGACTCGACTCAACCTTATTCGAGTGGAGTTGAGATTAATTAACGACTAAGCATACCGAACTCGAGTATGTTTTGGAGGAATGCTCGAGGCACTCTCCGTCGAGTTTGAGTGGAGGAGGAGTTGAGGAATTGTCTAAAGATATGGGTGTTAGTCTTAGGTATTATAGTGGAAAGTGGAAGTAGATGACATTAGAAACTTGGGGATTTTGTTGGTACTATTATACCAATCTAGTACTTCATAGTTATTATTGTGACATTGACGACCGACGTGGCGCAGCGGGCGAAGTTCCGCCTGCAACGCAGGAGGTTGCGGGTTTGATTCCCGCCTCGGGACATGGGGAAATGTTTGTACGAACTGCAAATTTTTGTTCCGGTCGTTCTAGCTGTTTTCTATGTACATATAATCATAAAATTATCTGTCGTAATGTATAAAGTATATCATATCAGTTATCATACCCATAAAAGAAGCTCTGCTTTGCTAAGGGCTAGATGATGCTGTGTGGTTGGTCCAGCATTATCCATCAATACTTCCACACTAATATTATAAATTCGAAAGTAACTCTGTCTATCTGTATGGCTGTCTGTTACCTTTTCACACCCATGAACGGCGGAACGGATCTCAATGAAATTTGGCAGGGAGGTAAATGGTATCCCGGGGATGGACATAGGTTACTTAAAAAGCGCGTGCGGAACCAGGGCAGCAGCTAGTTTATTATATTTATTAATTAACATCTACATAAGTATATTAACCTCCGACGCAAAAAGAGAGGTGCTAACCGAATTTAACTTAGATCTATGGTGCTAGACTAAGTTTTACGTGTCGACATAAGTGTATGTGTGTAAAATATTCTTATTCTGGAATTGAACTCACTTCCAACATCTCAACATTCCACATAACAACAACGTTGACCCCTGCCAGCTGCGTCAGGGTGATGTACATAAACGATATCATGAAGGGCTTGAACACTGATGGTTCGAACATGGCTGCTATCTTCTGTCCCAGTGATAAGCTGAAATAAAGTACCTATGACTTTGAAATAAAGCGGCTAGTTAAGGTGTACAGTGTGTCCCGAAACTCAACGTCAAGCCGAAAGCGGGGGACAAGGCGCCTAGGCGCGGCGGGTTCGTGATGAACTGATGACCAGGAAAAATCAAATAATCATGGGTCTACAGTACAATAGTTTCCGCGTAGTTAATCACTAATTATAATTAATCATTACATTCTCTGCATGGCGCCAAACTATTCCATTCTGTGGCCTTATCTTTTTATTGCGCACAAAAATGAATGAATTATTTGAG
Source organism: Eupithecia inturbata (assembly GCA_963662085.1). Lineage (NCBI taxonomy): Eukaryota > Metazoa > Arthropoda > Insecta > Lepidoptera > Geometridae > Eupithecia > Eupithecia inturbata. The sequence goes on from OY759182.1 coordinate 7,068,189, forward strand.
TTTGTAATCCATAATAATATTATTAATCCGAAAGTAACTCTGTCTGCCTGTCTGTTTGTCTGTCTATCGTTACCTTTTCACGCCTAAACGGATCGGATCTTAATAAAATTTGGCAGGGAGGTAGATGGTATCCCCAGGGACGGACATAGGTTTTTTATCCCGGTAAAGTGCGTGCGAAGCCGCGGGCAGAAACTAGTTCAAAAATACAAATCACAAAATATTCTGTAGTCATAGCATAGTTTTAAACTTTTATATGCTGTGGTTATTAATTTCTTCAGTAGATACCTAAAATTTGACCTAGATACGTAAATTTTTGTTTTTCCGTGTCGTCATGAACCCAATTGTCCTCCGCTTTCGACTTGACGTTGACTTTCGGGCCACGTTGTACAGGGTGTAAAAGAAGTACCTAATGACCAAACTTTAAGGAAGGTTTCAGATTCGATCATATACATGTATATCGAATAAGATCTATATGAAATTATTGTATTGTCCTTGATAAGTGTGCAAAGGCTTCAATTCAATCTGAAGTTTTAAAGTAGGTGAAAATCACGTTCAAAGATTCCCTTACAAACAAACATACAGGTGGATTTAAGAAAAGCATGTAAACGATATACTTATGCTCTGCTCTCTCCCAACAATTTTTCGCACGTGTACAAGCGCTTTTTTTTTCAAAACAGCTCTGAAGGATAGCACAGAGAAACCTTCTTTACCAGGTAGTAGAACGGGGTGAGCGCGGCCCCCTAGTTTGTTTTAAGGGGGCATTCGGCCCCCTCTGCCCCCCACTTCCGCGGCCCATGGTCTTAAGAGCGCTCGCGATTAGAAAAAATGCATATAATCAATAACCTATAAATATGGTTCTTCTGCCGAAAGTCAAGAAGCGTCTTCATTTCGGCGTCCACATCGTATCTTTTTGATCTGAATTTCTTTAAGACTTCTTTGGCTCTTTCTGGTGAGCTCATTAGAAGGAAATGCGGAGTCTCAGGAATGAAGAAGTAGGATATAAATAATATAATGGAGTAAGTAGCACTTAAATAGCAAAGCATCCGCCATTCAAGATAAACTGCGAGGCCAGCCTGTTAAATTAAAAAGGAATATTTTTTTCCTAAATTTAAACTAATAAGTGCTGTAACTTTTTTTGTACTAAATAACATGACTTACAATTTTTATGAGTAGGTACACCTGTTAAGCTACAACTCTTGACTCGACTGAGCTCTCGGTTTTTAATTTTCACTGTTAAACACTGCATGCCCATAACGACTTTATTTAACTAGATCTCACGTAAATATTGATTCTAATAGTAACATGACAGATGTAATGAATAAAAAATATTTTGTAAGTACAAAAAAGTTACCTACAGCACTAAATAGTTCAAATTTCGGAATAAAACATACATTCATAAAAATATCTGTATTCATTTTCAGGGTCGCCAAGCTATTGAATGAATGAATGAATTAATGAACACTTTATTGCACTTAAAAATAACATAATAAAAACCTTATATCTACATTTAACACATACTCAGTACAATAGGCGGCCTTATCGCTGAGAGCGATAAGGCGAGTACTTTCTTCCACCTACCCCCAGTTGCCACATGTCACACGGTCTGTTGAAAACCCTGTAATAATAGATTCTACACCTTAGACCTTACCCACCGCGCCGCCGCCATTACTGACATGTGTTGCCGTGCCGACTTTGGTGTTTATATTAAATAGGTCGCGCAAATCTTTATGAATTGTGTGAACATAGTGCCGTGCCGACTTTGGTGTTTATATTAAATAGGTCGCGCAAATCTTTATGAATTGTGTGAACATAGTGCCGTGCCGACTTTGGTGTTTATATTAAATAGGTCGCGCAAATCTTTATGAATTGTGTGAACATAGTGCCGTGCCGACTTTGGTGTTTATATTAAATAGGTCGCGCAAATCTTTATGAATTGTGTGAACATAGTGCCGTGCCGACTTTGGTGTTTATATTAAATAGGTCGCGCAAATCTTTATGAATTGTGTGAACATAGTGCCGTGCCGACTTTGGTGTTTATATTAAATAGGTCGCGCAAATCTTTATGAATTGTGTGAACATAGTGCCGTGCAGACTTTGGTGTTTATATTAAATAGGTCGCGCAAATCTTTATGAATTGTGTGAACATAGTGCCGTGCCGACTTTGGTGTTTAATATTAAATAGGTCGCGCAAATCTTTATGAATTGTGTGAACATAGTGCCGTGCCGACTTTGGTGTTTATATTAAATAGGTCGCGCAAATCTTTATGAATTGTGTGAACATAGTGCCGTGCCGACTTTGGTGTTTATATTAAATAGGTCGCGCAAATCTTTATGAATTGTGTGAACATAGTGCCGTGCCGACTTTGGTGTTTATATTAAATAGGTCGCGCAAATCTTTATGAATTGTGTGAACATAGTGCCGTGCCGACTTTGGTGTTTATATTAAATAGGTCGCGCAAATCTTTATGAATTGTGTGAACATAGTGCCGTGCCGACTTTGGTGTTTATATTAAATAGGTCGCGCAAATCTTTATGAATTGTGTGAACATAGTGCCGTGCCGACTTTGGTGTTTATATTAAATAGGTCGCGCAAATCTTTATGAATTGTGTGAACATAGCCTCGAATGCGAAAGTTACATGGTACAGTTGAGTTCATAATCATTACTGTAACGCATTGCGCAATCTCACCACCTTTTTTTTTTTTTTTCGCAGGATTCTGCAACATAAGGAAATAGTATGAAGCTCCACTTGCGGAAAAACACAGCGTAAGTTAAGATTACAATACTTATTTTCTACCTGCCGACCAAAAACATATGTTTTATCATATGTTTTACGCGAGTAAAAAATCGCGCGGTGAAATTCCGCTGTGCGGGGTAAGCCTTAGAGATTAAAGTTAAAGGACCAACATGCCTCCCAGGTAGTGGTTTTAAATAGCTACAATAATAATATAAATATAATCACACTAGGTAATATTATAAAGGCAAAAGTTTGTGAAGACGTTTATGTGGTTTTGTACTAACCAATTATTTATCCACAATTAAGTACTCGTGTTCACTAAAACTGTTTTAACTGATCTAACAAACAAAATCGACGATTAAAATTTTTATATGTTTTTTAATTGAGTATTTGTTCACCAACTTCCATATTTTGTTGAAATAAGTGGCAACTGGACAGTGACATAGCATGTGTCACTCGGAGTGCAAGGCCCTTGTTTTCATGGATCGTTCTTGGGCGACGAGTACTCAGACTAACTTACGGTCTAAGTTAGTGTAAGTGCTCGTCGCCCGCGCAACAATTATTATTATTTGGCTACATACAATTATTTTGTGTTCTCAAGGCCGTTGGGGCATATACCAGCTTGGAACTAACCATCATTAACAGGCCGAGTGATAAAAATGTGTTTGGCATTGCACCATTGATTCCTCGCATGTTTGGAAGGGATATTTCTGTGAGATAAGCTCGCGGAACAGTAAATATAAAACCAAGGCCAATACCAGTGATGATCCTTCCTGAAAAAAATAATTATATAAATAATAATGCAATAGGGCACACTCTTCGGGAAACCTTTAATTAACCAGCAGTGACTAATATCAGGTTACATGTGATAATGCAGTTTGAAGCTTAATCACCCTTTAGGTTTCACCCTACACCATAGCTCACCAATAATAATATAGGTGGCGTTTTTAGCAAATACGATACAGAGCCACCCCAAGACCACGGGACCTTGGCTTATCGTGAACATAGATTTCCTTCCGTATTTGTCCATCAAGAGCCCCGCTAATAAGCTACCAATGGGGGCACACAGAGTGATCGCTCCAGCTGAAAATAAAAGTTTTTGCAGATAGGAAAAAGTGGAATATTCTCAATACTCATAGAGAGTATTGAGAATATTCCACTTTTTGTAATAAAATAAATAATGCTAAACAATCCACACAGCCAACAATTCATACGCCTATAAAGGCAGGTTTTGGTAGTAGTTACTATAAGAATAATTTTAAGATCTATGTATAAACCTGAAACTTCTTGAATAAATGAATTGAATTGAATAGCATCATCGAGCCCCAAGCTAAGCAGAGTTTGTGTTATGGGTACAAGATGACTGATAAACATAATATAATGCATTAAATAAATATATATTATTTATTATACGTAGAAAACCTCCACGCCACCCGGATCAAATATTTGCAGATCGTACAGACATTTTTCCCAAGGCTGGAATCGAACCCGCAGCCTCCTGCGTCGCAGGCGGACCTTCGCTCGCCGCACCGCATCGGTCGTCAATAAATAGATTGGTGTTCTTGTTACTTAAAGCACAAAGCAGCTTATTCATCAGCAGAAATTCGTTCACTCATTAGCACAATATGCGCCACATCGGTCGTCAGTTGCCTTTATTTAGTGCATGCCTAAGTAAAGGAACACAATAATTTTAAGACCAACTTGCTTTTATCTACACCTGTATTTTTTTGTGATTCATTTCTTTCCTAAATCTATATATATAAAAGAAAGTCGTGTTAGTTACACTATTTATAACTCAAGAACGGCTGAACGGATCTCGGTGAAATTTGGCAGCGAGGTAGATGGTATCCCGGGGCCGGACATAAGCTACCTTTTATTCCGGAATAAAGCGTGCGAAGCCGCGGGCAGCAGCTATAAATAAATAAATCTCATTAGTTTCTTAAGAAATGTGTAGGTAAGTAAAGAAAGTAAGTACTTTGTAATACTTTTGAAAGACTAGATAACCTACCGACAGGTAACAAGGAACCCACCTACTAACAGACGGCGGCGTCTAGGTAATGTGGATTATTGCCTTGCCCAATATCCAAACTATGCATTGGGAATAGGTATACATTGGTTAATATAGGTTAGCAAGGTAAACAAACCAATCCATGATTCGTCACTCAAATTCACGTGGAAAATTGTGTCCTTTCGCAGCATTGGAATCGCGGCAGAAGTGAATCCAAACGCAAGACCGATGACTATACCCGTCTGATTAATCCAGACCCCATAGCCGAACTGGATTAACGAGGTCCTGGACCAGAAACTGGGCTCTTCGGGCGGGATGACGATGTCTATTATCGGAAAAGCCTCGAACAGATGAGTCGAAGGTTCTGCCGCCGCCGGCGCCGCTGCTTTTGTACCAGAAGCTGAGTCGGTGTCAGATGGAGAGGGGGTATCCGGTGAAGACTTCATGTTTTCATATATTTAGCCATCAGGGTAGGGAAGAAACAAGATTATTATTTTATATCTCAGATTTTAGATCAACGGACATTGTATGTAAGTGTGTAAGTAGGTAAGTACCTAACATGTAAATAAATCAAAGAGTAAAGTAGTAGACAAAGTTATATAAAGAAGCACATATTTTATGGAAGTAAATATTCCTGTCAGAGTTTTGGATGCTCCTTGGAAGCTGTCAAAGATACGATAACCAACGCATGATGGTGTATAACTTTTTGATAGCTAAGGTACATAAAGGCTCTCCCCATAGGCGCGTTTTTATCGGTTGATAATATCGCATGAGTTATTTGAGATATCTGTTTTCAGTACATTTTGTATTAGGACGCTTACGACGCTTTAGAACGCAAACGATCTTACACACACCTTCGATATTGCGTTAGTAATAGTCGTAGGTAACTTATTTGGTACCTACCGTCTGGTATTCTAATTAGTAGTTAGTGGTTATGGTTACATTGAAATTTTCTGGCTTCGTTCGCGTAGCTGGAGACGGTGTAGTGCGGGCCTCCGCCCGCACTTCACCGTCTTCTGTAGTGTTTTACACGTTAGCAATATACTAGGTCGATAAAAACGCAGCTGTGTGCAAGGAATCGGGACGCAATAACGCATGTTAATATTATCGACCGATAAAAACGCGCTTGTGGGGAAGAGCCTTAACCACAGAATAACCGTTTGGTTTTTGGACGAACGAAATTACCCCCTGTCTGGATTGGCGGAGGGGAGGGATGAATTTGATTTCGATTTGATGGGGTTCGTACTTCGATCAGGTCCGCCAGGGGCGCAGCGGCGGATACCTTGATCGATGGACGGTAAGACGGAGCCTATGGGCGGCAAGAAGGTAGCTCACGCAGGCCCAAACGCGCAGCTTGTACAATCACAATCGATTGGACTGCCCAGAAAAGCGTGTGGCCGGGCGTTGAAGCCTTCAGTCCCGCAAAAATATTTATGTGTGATTGCACGTTTGCACAGTCCAGTTTGCACGAGCTTACTTGCATTAGTGGCCACAGTACGGTGCGTGTTTCATCTATTTGTACAGTTATGACTGCACAAATTAGACTGCCTAGGCAAGATGGAGCGTGTGGCTGGGTGATAAGAGGAAGCATATTGTTCTATATAACCTTTATGGTTAGGATTCTAAATCTCTCACAGATTTATAGGTACACTTTTGTGGTGGACTGTATGTACTTTCTTTCAGGAATTTTCCAATAAGACTCCTTTTATACGATTCCCTTCCCCCTGAAGTCCCCCTTCCAACTTCTATGAAATGTATTTTATCTCTATGCTTTTCCCCTAAAATTAACTATGCCATTTGTAAATTTGTATATAATAATGATATAAAGTTGTAATTAGTAGTAGTAGTAGCTCCTTTGTGTTTATTTATTGTAATTTTAATTATTTTGCAGTTTTTAGTTATTGTAGCACTGCTTCCTTTTGTTCTGTTTTGTAGTTAATAGGTGTTTTTCTTTTTGTTTGGTATGAATGTTTTTCTTTTATAAATACTAATAAGTTTTTAATGTACCTTTATTATAATGTGCAATCCATAAAGCTTGTGATGCTGTCATGAGACGGACATTGGCGAAATTGCGACAACCCAGTCGCAGAAGCCATCTGACATGAAGAAGAAGAAGAAGAAGACTCCTTTTTCTATATTTCAGCTTTATTTCTTACTTCGTATTATTATTACTGCTACTGGACCCACTGTGTCGCAGCTACTACTGAACTTCATTCCGGCCCTGGTGAAGGGCACAGAGGGAGGCCTCGACGCGTGGGTTCATTACCGCGGCTTCAACTCGAGAGGTGACGACGACCCTTCGGTCAATGGATTAGGCAAGTTACGCTCTTTTTAGTGAGGGTTGACTTTATTTTGGCATTAATGAAAGGCTTTTTTGTTTTTTATCCATTATATCAGTTCAGATGGGGTCGGCAGTTGAGGCCGGGAGCAGAGGCAGGGGCCGGAATGGCGGTGCCGGAGCTTGCAGGCGCGATGCGTGAGTGGCCAATGACGGCGAGTCCCCGCAGCGCTGCGCTTTGCAGGTCGACGCCATCCGTGATGGCGGCCAAGAACTCGCTTAGCGCCCCAAACAGTGTAACTGCACGGGCACGGTGGTCGCGCCAACGCCATGGGCGGTTTCACTGGGGTATGTGGTGAGGCGCGGGCGGGGTGCCCTGCGCATATGTTGTGGTGCGTGCCTGGCAGCCTGTATGCCGGGCAGGCACCAGGCGTCGTGCGGCTATGGGAGGCACTTCAACGTGGGGGGCGGGGTGCTGATCGCCTAGGTAGGCGCCTTCGAGTTGGAGTGGCGTGGAGGAGGCGAACGGCTTCCTTGTCCTTCTTCCTCCCCTGGGCCTCCTCCTTCTGGCAGCTACCGACTTGCCCCGGATTGTGGCCTCCTTGGCAACGACTGCGGGGACAGGGTTGTGGCCGCGCGGGTGCCGTAAGAAATATTCATCCTGAAATGTAATAGTTAAGTAAGATCAAGGTTAAGGTTGCCTGGAAGAGATCGCTCACGGGGATAGGGCCGCCCTTTATACTTCATTTATTTTAATTCTGTACGTATTGTTTCCTGTCTTTGTGTGGTATACAAAAGTGTTTTCTATCTAGAGGTAAATATAACGCTTTTATTTGGCATAAACGTCACTCAAGCATAGATCTACGACTGAGCAAGCTTTCATAATACGGGCCTAAGATCGGGCGGGAAGCTGCATAGGACAGGAAAATACGACGAATTCTATCGGAGGGATGCCATCATGGCACACTACGGGTTGAGCCATAGGAGTAGGTATGATCAATTTTGTTGTTTATTAATTTAATTTAGATAAAAGATATTTCATTTATTTCTCATATACAATAAATTGTTTATTCATTCATTCATTCATCAAAGAAGGAATTATTTTTCGGTCTACAAACTCGAAGACACGTCAAGATTGGGTCTGGGTTCGCGAAGTTTACACGCTGTTATGAATACCCACCGTTGTTGCAAACGATACTCTAACGAGCCGACAGTGTTTTTCAAAGTCTTCTGCGTAAGGCAGTAAAGGATGAAAATAAATTTATTCGTTCACACAAAAACAATCACAATTAGTATAGTAAGATTGGAGTGAGGGTAGATTAACAATTTACCTGAATAACCGAAGAGAAGTATAGCCCGCAGTTAAAAAGCGAGTACAACGTGAATCCCATAATATTCAGCGCGACAAAGTCGAAATTCAATCCGACAACGCTTTTCCTCTTGAAGTTGATGTATATTTGAGGGTAGAATGAAACTGACCACGCGGCGAAGTAGATCCAGCCCATTATAGATGAGATTATGTTGATATGGTTTGAGTGCATTACTGTTATGCGCAGGAAGACGTTGTCGACACTGGAACAAATTATTTAATTAATTAAACATTGATTAACATTTCTTATAAATAGTTATAAGTATTGAAAGTATTTTCCCACAAGAGCGGTACGAAATAGGTTTAATTATAATCAAGTCCAGCTTAAACATTCGACCAATGCAAGGTAGAGTTCACTCACGACCATAGTGATTGTTTAACTCTTTGCGTGAGGTAAGAATTAACCGAGTATAAACTTATAATGCTAAAACATTGTTGCCCTTAGAATAATGGTTACCCATACTAATGTCATTGCCGTTTTCCGGTATCAAATCTATCTTGGTACCAAAGGGCTTTGAAGATTTGGACATTGGTCGATTGTTTGAACTTGTCGATTTCGACATTACAAGTAAGAACTACACTAAACTGCTGAGATTGAAGTTCGTAGAGAAAATCTAAATTATTTTACTCCAAATATTGTGTCTTACTTTGCATAACCGGCCGGCGTAACTTTCAACGTCACCTCGGAATGTCCAAACGTTTACCATACTGATCTCAAACTTGGATCCGCTGATGCATTACACTCATTAAACCACGGGATGTTAATTATGGAAGGATCACGAAATTCGCTTTGACTATCATAGATATAGAGAAAGATAGAAAGTTTCTTACTTGGCATAACCAGCCGGCGTGACATTGAACGCTCCTTCTGGCAGCTACCGACTTGCCCCGGATTGTGGCCTCCTTGGCAACGACTGCGGGGACAGTCGGGGCTTCAGGTATTTTTGGGCGGGCAGTGTTATAGCGGCTGGGAGCCGCGAGGGGGGGGGAGAGATCCTAGGTCCGTGAAGACCCGTGCTTCTCCGGGTTTAAAAAAATATATTTAAGCGTCTGGTCGAAGCGACGCGTGACCCGAGAGCTGGTGAGCATCTGGCCTTGTTAAAAGTAACTGTATCTATGAAATACTTCATTTAGTAATTCAGTCTTCATTCACTCATCTGTCAACAATTAGGGATCTTCATAGTCGTACCAAACAGAAAAAAAATTCGTCGACTTACATTAGACGACAGACATACGTCTTCTAGTTTTAGAGTTTATGTACGTACCTAGTGAAGAATTTATTTAGTTGTTTAATAGCGGGTGCGCGTTGATGTCTTTTGTATGCTACGAGGATCCAAGGCAATCCAGCGTAGCAAGCATCGGAGCAGTAGCTACGAAGTTCTACGATCAAACCATGATAAAATATACCTATTTATCATTCAGGAGAAGGGGGTGGGGTAGATGAAAATTCAATAATTATACCCATATCAGAGGAAAGAGGGTAAATACGTTCCATAAGCAAGTTCTCTAAAACTGTTTCATCGGCAAATATTTAGGGTTGTAACGATACTACGACTCCTTGATTCTGCGATACCTAGTAGGTAGAGTAAAAATAAACCTACCTGCGCTGGTCTGACCAGATCTGCACCACACGCCATCAACATGTCAGAAGCGGTACATGTCTCTAAAAGCCGGAGCAGATGGCGGATATTGTACGGGAGAAGCTGCTTCCGTGATGGGTCACGACCACCAATATTCGGGAAACGATGCAAGGAGAAGAAGGAAAAATTACCTAAGAATAAAATTACATCTGCATTTGTTTTTTCCGTTTGCAAGTTTTATGTATTGTTATGTTAACTTCTAATATCACTCGGCAGAACCTTTTTCCTCACATCAGGGTATATAAACATCTTCGTGTGCTTATTGTTTGCGAACTGAACTGTGAATATGGGCTTCACTTTCTTGCCTGCTAGCCTGAAATTATTTTCAATTCTCATCACTTGCATCATCAGCGTCCAATCATCAAAATCATTAACATTACTATCAGCACTCAGACGTCCACTGCTGAACGAGACTCCCCCAAACAAGGGAGGTTTACGAGTATTAATCACCACGCTTGGCAGGCGGAATAGTGATCGCAGTGAAGTTGTTGAAGTTGTTGAGAATTTACAGAAGGAAGCTGCTGCCTTTCCTCTGGTAGGTTCCCTTTGTCGGCTCTTACAACATCCACGAGCTGAGTTGGAGGGGTCGATTCTTAGGTTTGTTATCAAAACGACAGAATCTCAAAAAGACTGATTCTCAAAAGGACAGATTCTCAAAAAGACAGATGGGTGTACTCATCATTGTTTTAGGTTCAGATTTTCTTACGTGTAATTTTCAAAGTTCCTATAAAGAGACTAAAGAGACTTTCAACTATTTTTTTAAGGAACTGTCGATACAAAACCTACATGCTTTACCCGCTTTACGGTCCGTTCCAGGGTTTAAGCGCAAGTGACAGCAAATGTCAAAGTGACAGAAAACATCCACATAATTTATAAAAATTTTCGGCATTTCCTTTGTTTTATAATTTCCGACAACATTTCTGTAATTTTTAACATTTCCTGTCACTTTTTATAGATTCCTGTCATTATAAAGTCTATTCTTTCCATTTTTTGACATTTGAGTTCTGTAATTTTTGACATTTGCTGTCACTCTGTCATTTGAATTTTGTTATTTTTGTCAATTATTTGATCACATTTGATTTTTGATAACATCTGCCGTGCGTTCCGAAATAAGATTACAGCGCTGATAGCGATCACAAAATATTTTGTGTTCCGAATTGGTTATCACAATACTGACAGTTGAGTGCTAACAATAATTCGGAACGCTCATGAGCGCGCTCACGATCACACGCACGTCACGAACATTCTAAACGTCAGTCAGTTTCGACTGACGTTTAGAATGTTGACAGACGACCGATGTGGCGCGGCGGGCGAAGGTCCGCCTGCGACGCAGGAGGTTGCGGGTTTGATTCCCACCTTAAGACCTATTTGTACGATCTGCAAATATTTGTTTCGGGTGTTCTGGGTATTTTCTTATAATAGAAAAATATATATTTTTTTTTTTATTTAAATCAATTAAATATGTGTTATAATTTAATGAAACAAGTATAATAATATCATTTATCTAGCACCCATAACACAAGCTCTGCTTACTTTGGGGCTAGATGATGCTGTGTGTATTATCGAACATTATTTATTTTTTAGTATTTTAACCGCACACGCAGAACATTATTAGTTATATTATAACTTACTAACGTGAAAATCAAAAGAGAATGGCAGAAAATAGGGCTTTATAAACTAATAACAGTAATAACAAATAACTCAGTTGAGGAGTGGGACTACTACGACGATTCGTTACGAAGTTGATGCAGAACAACAATTTTACCAACCGACTTCAAAAAAGGAGGAGGTTCTCAAACCGTGTGTATGTTCGCAAGCCAACTGTCATATTTGTCACTTTTGACTGATCGTTCACAGTGATTTCGGTTTGTAGGATGGTCGGTGATATCGCAAAATGGCGTATGTAATGACGTCATCTATGACGTCACACGGGACGTCGTTGTCGCGCTCATGGTAATACGGAACGCGTGTGAGCGCGATAATATCGATATAAGCGTAATTCGGAATGCACTACTGATATTCTGGAAACAACGCTTGCGAAGCCGCCGACAGAAAGTAGTTATTAGTCATGTCATGACAGAAACTAGTTGTAGTCTCACCAGTCTCTAGGAAACCAGGAAAAGGACATATTCCAAACAATGATGAGTGCACCTGTACAATTTCTCTTTTTGAGAATCTGTCTTTTTGAGAGTAAACCAATTCTCATTTACGCCGCGACGACGGCCACGGTCCCATTAACATTATCGTCATTGATTTAGTAACGTAGTACTACATATAACTCAGTGGTATAAGGCTAGGTTTAGTAGCAGGTATTACGATGACCACAACATCGATGCTCGCTTGAAAGCGGTTTTTGTATATGAACTACCCTAGCTCGATCTGAACATTTGTACGAATAACATATAGTTCTGTTGGTTCAGCTTGAATATTCACCTGTTATTCAGCTGTTCCTCGTAGGCAGTTAGAAGCTTCAGCAGGGGACCGCGAGCTATGTCGCTGAATTCTACACCTTTGACCATTCTAGTTTTAGGAACTGAAAAACAACATCGAGCGTAAAATGTTTAACATAAAACTAATAAAAGTTAAAGATTTACGTAAAGCTAAAAGCTCATAGGATCCACACTGGAATTTCATAATTCTGAATACGCTATTATTTAGTAAATGTTCTGGAACATTTTTAGTACAGTCTCTAATTTGTAAAAGTATCTAGTCAATAGTTACAACCAAGATATAGGTGGTCCCTCAGACGTGACTTGTAGATCGTCATATCTCAATAACTGATGAAAGCTCATCATCATCATCATTATCAACCTACATTAGTGCACTGCTGGACATAGGCCACCCCTAATGAGCGCCATAGCGCCCTGTCTTCAGCTTGCCGCATCCAGTATCTGCCTGCAGTCTTTCGCAGGTCGTCGTCCCACCTGGCTGGAGGGCGTCCTACACTACGTTTGCCGAGTCGCGGTCTCCACTCGAGAACACGTTTACCCCAGTGATTGTCGGTTCTTTCCGAGATATGGCCGGCCCACTGCCATTTCAGCTTGCTAATTCTTTGAGCCATTTCGATAACTTTGTTTCTCTGATCCAAGATCCAAGATCAATGAGGCCATTGATCATGACTGGTTTTATCCAAATACATGCCAAGACCGATACATGTGGGATATAGTTGTCTTTTATGTTAATACCTTTCCAGTCCAGCATCTTAAACATATCTTCCAATGCGCTTCTGAACAGTTTCGGGATATGACATCCCCATGCCTCACTTCTCTGCGCAATTGGATGCGTTTACTGCTGGCCCTGTACTTGGACACTCATGGTGGCGGCTTCGTAGAGACATCTCAGCACCTCGTTATAACGATAGTCTACTTGGCATCGATGTAAGGATTCCAGTTCAGCCCAGGTTTCGAAGGAGTCAAAGACCTTTTCATAGTCCGCAAAGGCCAGACACAGGGGCTGATTATATTCTTCGGACTTCTGTATAATCTACCTCACTGTGTAAAATGGGGTGTATGGTGCCATAACCTCCGCGGAACCCGGCCTGTTCCGGTGGCTGGAAATCGTCGAGTCTTCTAGCGAGAAGGTTCGTGAACACTCGTGAGAACAGCTCATAGATTCCATAAATTACTACGTTTAGTAAATAATAATTTCTTAGAGTTAATTAAATAACCTGCCCTTTCCTTTTTTTTTACTGGAACGAACAAAATAAATAAAAAATAAAAGTTCTAGGACGAATACAAAAGTCCCTAATTTCTAAAACAAGCCAGTAAAAAGGTTAAAGTTGTGATTTTTACACAAAATAATACTCATTTTAGAGAGGATCCGGATTATAAATAGACATTCAGGATATACAAACCTGCAGTAAAAGTGTTCACTACAGATTACTTTAAGATATGGAAAAGGATCGCCATGGCCGCTGCGCTCTGATTGAATCGGCGGCGGCGGCAGCGCCGTGAGTACTAACCTAACTAACTAAACCATGGAGCTCCATACTTAGGTCCCTCGTATGCTCGACCAGCATGCTGTGTCGCACTTTGGGAGCAGTTGTGGGGGAGGCCAGATCGATGAACGATGTAACGGATTCATCATCTGACATTATTGGTTTTGGAGGGGATATACCACATTGCTGCCAGTTTATCACTTTCTGCGTTACTGAATCTGTGACTGACTGCACTGAGGAGGTAGCAGACATCTCACTACGCTCAGGAGGAGATGGAGTCTTTTGCTTCCTCCTTGGTGGGGCCAGTGGGATGTTAACGCTTGTTGCATTTCCCTCTGATGAAGCCTTTTTTGCTGTGGCTGCGGGTACTTGATCGGGCAGTGGTGGTGCCAGCCTCTCCGATCTTACTGATGTTTTGGAGGCAGTTTCCTTTTTCAATACTTTTTCCCGCAGCGATCGTTGCCTTTGTGCTACCGAGGGTGCAGCTTGTGCCTTGGGGGCAGATTCAGTTGACTTGCCTGACATTGTTGCGAAGTTGGTGATTAGAACGATATAGTCTAGGTACTATAGTTTAGGTACTCACTGCCTATGTTAGCCTTATGTTTTTTCTGTTCGAATTGCACTTCCTTCATGCAGTCACTAAAATGAAGAACGAATACTAACAAAACACACAATTTAAACCACATAGTTTTACACAAAATTGCGCACTGGTCAATGAAATTTATCTGAATGAGCGCAAGCGAAAATGTTTACAAAATTCTCTTTGTTTGTAAATCTCGTAGACCTTGGAGTTCCTTGTTAAATCAGCAAAATAAAGAAACCTGACGAAAATAGATCAGGATTGTGTAGGTAAAGGGCATAGGGTGATGTTATTTATTTGAATAGAATTACCTACCTACTAATTAACTAATTAACTAATTTTAATTTATATTTTGTTATTGTGAATTGAATTTTATTTCTAATGTAATTATATTTTTTACTAAAACATACATAAGATATATAGTTATGGCTTCGCACGCGTATTTTCGGTATAATAAGTAGCCTATTATCTGAGTTTCGCTATATTCTAAATGTACGCCAAATTTAATCTTGATCTGTTCAGTAGTTTTGGGGATCCTAGTTTACAAAAATAAACACACTTCACAAAGTTCGGCTTTATAATATTACTTAGAAGAATAGTATATTATGAAGGTACCTATAAAAGATTCATTTCCTTACTATTATTATAATTATCACAAATGCTTTAACAATAACAAAATGCATAGCATGCTTAAAATATTTTAACGATCACTTTACAGTTACATGATCTAATCATTTGCAAAAATAAATAAATCAAAAATCTTTTAAAAATATTGATTGATTCGTTTTCTAAATGGCACGCATATTATATCAAAAAAACTTCGTAACATATCTACCAAACTTAGAAATTATCTACATATGTACCTACTTACTTAATACTGAAATATAATATACAATCACATTCTTCTAACATTTCTTTCAGAAATACAACAGTACCTACAATTAAGATAAATCTCAGGATCAAGGCACATTATTTAGGATGCAGGCAGCAGCTAAGTATGTAACTTAGCTGCTTAGACTAAACACTTACAAAGTACTTACAAATAAACCTACTTACAATTGTATTACATAATAGGTATCTATACTTGGTTCTAGAATTCTAGATTGTTTTTGTAAACAAAGGTGTTACAAAACCAAAGATATGCTGGCGGAAAATATTATACGACGCTGGTTTCATTGGAACAGATTGCAGAAGTTTAAAACAAATTATCGGTTTTGAAACATCAGATTTAACCCCGCTGTCTACGTTCCTTATGCTGGCACTAACTACCTACAAAATTCCTTCATTACTTTACTGCTAGTGGCGATCAAGTAACAATTTTTACAACGGAGGCGGCTCACCGGATAAGTTTTTGGCGTCAATGATGATAATATCGATGATAAATGTATAGTTTTAAAAAAAATTAAACTAAAAATACTTAATTAACTATATGTATAGATGATGCATGTTTATAGACTACTTAGTCACATTATGTTTGTATTCTTTTTTATTATACTATACTATTATATATATATATGTATATGTGTGAAAACCTTCGAAAAGCTATCTGGTATTTACCAATTTGTAAGTCTGTTATTAATAAAAAGCTTTTAGTTTTCTTTTAAATAAATATATACATAAACATTTATCATTTTATTCGTCTTTCGTTCGTTTTCAAATTTGAACATTTGTCGCTGCGCGAATGCAATTATGGGTTAAGAAGATTATGTTTTTGTTTTTTGTGTTAGTAATAGCCTTGGAAGTACTTGTTATTTTCTGTTAGTGTTATTAGCTTTTGTTAGGAATGTCTTTGTTGCAAAGATCCCAGTAGCTTGCTTTGTTGCAAAGATCTTAGTAGCCTACGTTCCGTTGTTGACATAAAATATCTTGGATTCTAGAACCGAGTTTACAAATGGGCAGTAGGCATAGTGGTATAAGTATACTTACAGTTTTAAGCGAAGTGATTATGCAGAGACAGCAAATTTATATATTATACCAACTTTCTTTTTCTTATCGTGGAGTGGCTCACTGATAAAATATCTTTGGATGGAGCGGCTCCTGTAATTATGGTCAAACTACATTTAAGGTAATTTTGTTTAAACTTCAATGACAAAATACTTACGAGGATAAGGTACTTGGATAAACTCTAAATTGCCAAAGGCTCAATGTTAAGACCTTTTCTAGGCCAAAATAGGTACTTGGATAAACTCAAACTTGGCAAAGGCTCAATGTTAAGACCCTTTCTAGGACAAAATAGGTACTTGGATAAACTCAAACTTGGTAAAGGCTCAATGTTAAGACCCTTTCTAGGACAAAATAGGTACTTGGATAAACTCAAACTTGGTAAAGGCTCAATGTTAAGACCCTTTCTAGGACAAAGTAGGTACTGGGATAAAATCCAAATGAGGTTGCTTTCTTGGATAAATCCTAAATTTGCCTGAATAAATTCACCTTAGCAAGCCCTATCATGTAAACAAGCACATAAAACGTTAGTTTTGATTCTGATATCCGCTCACGCAGTTTCGTTCACACTGGCCTTACGTAGTGACTTTGTTCTTCCGCAGAAGTAGTCTTCGATTTCCTGAAGAGTCCTGCCTTTGGTTTCCGGGAGGAAGAAGTAGAAGAAAAGCATACCTGAAACGATGATATTCAAATAAATATATGTACCTACTTAAATAACATTTGTTTGGATGACAGATAAAAGAAAATTTTACAGCGTGTGGTTTAACTGGGCCGAATCCGCAATCCGGAACTATAGGTACTACAAGAGATAATTTAAGATGAAGAGTTATTCTGGGATATCAGTTTTGGCATAGCAAGTCATGCGTAGGTTAGTTGAGAAAATTTGCTATGCCATAAAATGAGACAAATTGATTTGGGGAAAGAACATTTAAAAGTCTGGAATAGCTATTGAAAAATACGGGAAAGACTTATTAGTAGGTTTGCAGGTTTCCTACTTGATTTTCTGACAGGACAGCGTTTAGGTGCGGCGTAAGAATCGACCCCTCAAACTCAACCCCAGAGTGTCGTAAGAGCCGACTAAGGGACCTACCAAAAGAAGAGAAGCAGCGTCCTTCTGTGTATTTTTACACCTTTTTTGCGATCACCAATCTGCCTTTCCTTGTTTAGTAAGGGCGTGTTCAACAGTGCATATGTGTGCAGATTAATGATGAAGAAGATGAGTCCGAGTGGTCTTCACGACGGAGATCACTGAGAGGTGCGCCGATCAGGTCGTCATGTCTTATATTATGCCATCTATACTATACGTCTGTTTATGTATACTTACTGCACAGAGACATGCAGCCATAGAGTCTGAAGACTCCGTAGTCCATGAACTGATCCTTGAGGAACGAGAAGGTCTTCACGACGGAGAACACTGAGAGGTGCGCCGATTATTTCGCCATGCCTCCTACTATAGCGTCTATACTATACGTCTGTTTATATTAGATATGTATACTTACCACACAAAGACATGCAGCCGTAGAGCCCGAAGACTCCGTAGTCGTTGAGCTGACTCTTGAGGAACGGGAAGGTCTTCACGACGGAGAACACTGAGAGGTGCGCCGCGCAGGTTGTCATGCCGCCTACTATGCCGCGAACCTAGGGGTTTGAGAGAAACTTGTAGGTAGATGTTGAATTATTGATAAATGACTTACTAGCTCAAGCGCGAAATTCAAAATATGACGGGTGACAAATTACTATGGGTAATGCAAAAATGTGTCCATGGTAAATTATCATCCCGTCCTATTTCGAGCTTAGCGTTTGATTTTCCTCTAGATCTTTCCAATGCCTTTTGGTTTTGACTCTACCAAAATCTCGGCAGAGCACAGCTAGCAATAACAAGTTAATATACAAAAATTCAAAAACCCCGGATGATTTCATTTAGAAACGCGATTAGGTCAGAATTGAAAAATATTGTAATAAAGGGTTCGCCGATTTTCTGCAAAACTAGTTACAATAGAATAACGCGCGAATACTCAAACGCAACTCAGATTTAAGCGCGTTTCAAGTAACAAACTTTCGACAGATTTTCATTGAAAACTGTAAAAAAAACACGATTTGTGGCGTGCTCAAATCTGAGTTGCGTTTAAGTATTCAAAGGTAAATCAGTCAAAGTACCTACTCTCGATCGAGTCATTTTCGCAACTAGTAAAACAGCTAAATCGCATATAGTACACTGGTACTACCACTGGGTACTACTAGTAGTCCTACTTGCATTAACGAAACGCATGAAAGATCGAAAACTTGGAAATTGGATTCACATGGATCATTCATTCCAAAACCGAAGACCAGTTAAATACCTTATACAATACCGACAACATTCTGACTGGGTCGACCACTGCTAATCGACTTGATGTTCACTGGTATTTGAATGATACCAGTGAACATCAAGTCGATTACCTAGAGTCTAACTTGAAACCCATTTGGGTTTCAAGTTAGACAATAAGGCTGCAGGTCCATCCGTTTGCAAGTAACGATGCCACAAACAGACACACAGATGCACTCGTGAAATTATGACATCGCTCTGTTTGCATCTTAAGTTAAAATAATCACCAAACATAACATGGGAGTCGAATCGATTAAAGCCACTAAAGGGTTCGGTGGAAGCAAATTACCTGCGTAGGATACACCTCCCCAATCATGACCCAAGGCACGATCAGGTAGCCGAGAGTGCAGGATACGACGAAGATATAGATGCTGGCGACAGGGATCCAGGAGTAGGAAGGCTCGATGTTGTTCTCCTTCCAGAACTTCACGAAGTACATGTATACAGCTAAGGTTACCATGGTGGTGCCGCAACCGATTGCTGAAAAGAGGTAGATTTTGATCTACTTATTATTGACAAATTAAATAATTAGCCTAATTAAATGCACCCTGATTTACATCTGCTTGGCTTGGATGAGAACTTATAGATAGATTAACTTGTAGATTAGATTAAGCAAAGTAGAGATAACCTCACCAACAACAAAAACAAATTAATTTTCTTCTATAAAGAAATGCATAAATAATCCTAATTAAGGTTAAATGCTTGTGGAGCTTTGTGCTCGAACAACACCAAAACTCGGAACGAATCGTGTTGAAATATTCATACACGTAGTTCTATACTTGGAAGAACGTAGAGATTTATATGGGAAATCGCGTGCGAAGCCGTACGCAGTAACTGGTAAGAAATATATTAACGATCTTACATGATATAAAGGTAAGGGGTCGCCGTCCACACCTCCTGCATAGTACACAGCCCACTACGGTGAATATTACCCGTATGATACCCATCGATATCGTCAGCCAGTACTTGTCACTCACTGCTCCTGACGCCTAGAATAATATATTGAACCATTATAAACTTTACACAGCTTAAGAGAATAATCAAAAGAAGCTATCGATAAAGTACGTATGGATATCTATACAAAATCTCAGTATCCCCTAAGGGTGTATATTGGTTCCCAATTCATATATGAGATATGAATTAAATAAGGTCTTCTTCAAGCAGTAGGTTAATAGGTAGCAATAAAACACTTTACTAAACTTATTTTGTTTATGAGTGTGAATGATCCCTAGCGATAATCAACATATGTATGTAATTATTTAACTTACACGGTGCTAACTTTTGTTTTCTTGTTATTTATAATGTAGCTATTTGTGCGAACCTATTAATGGTCACCAAAGTGCCAAACACTGTGTTTATTTAGAGTATACTGAACCGATGTTTTCCCTAAAATTAATGAATAAATAAATATAATTAATATCTTGCTAACTCAGTCGCGACTTTTCATCGAAGTTTGCAAAACTATTTATACTATTGATTAAGCAGCTTACCTCAAAAACTTCAACAGCATAGAACGTGATAGTGTTGACACCACACCACTGGTAAACGAAGAAATACACTGCTAGTATTGCAAAAGGCTTCAATGCTGACGGAGATATAAGTGCTTTTACTGTTTCTTTCACTGTCTTTAATCTGTAAGAAATAACACAATGCATGTATAATAAAAACATAAGTAATAGATAGATAAGTACGTACTAACTGTAGATTTTTTTTGTAATTCGTCGTGAAATTGGTCACGACAACAAGTAGTACCTGTGAAAATTTGACACGATACATAATTCAAAAGAGGATTGTGAAAACAGTTAGACGCGCCAGATGGCGTAGACTTCGTTATAGGGTTTTGTAAGATCATCATCATCATGTTATACAACCCAAAAATAATCATTGATTTCCTGTAAAAGCTGTGTAACCTATAACATTCTATAAGAAACTTACGGTTCAACATGATTCTTCTCTTTAAACGCAATCATCCTCTGTATCTCCTCATTGATGTCACAAGTAGACCCACGAAGTTTCACAAGCGAGCTCTCTGCGCGATCTCTAGTATCGTTCGTGAGGAGATAGTTCGGTGTCTCTGGGAGAAGTAGCATCCCCAAGAGGGATATCATTGGGATAATCGAGCTGACCCCTGCTAGGATGTTCCAAGATGTCACGCTGCCGATCACGTACTGAAATAAATAAATATAAATGAATATAGCGGAACATTTCACAGCATCATAATCCTCAAAGTAAGAGGTGGTACAGGTGAGTGATTTAGTTAGACAATTTTCATCAAATATCTCTCGATGAAGTCACTTTATATAGAAAACAAGATCCGTCAAGTGCGAGTGTGACTCGCGCGCCGCCGCCGAGGTTTCGAACGTTTGTTAAGTATACCAATATGTAATTTTAGGTAGGTACCGGTTAGAGACTTTGCTATTTAATGAATACCTAAAAATGTACATATGTACCTACATTTCAGGTGGATCGGTTTGCAAACTTCGGAGCATAAAGAGTAATGGTTAAAGTATACGACTTTTTTCATTATATTTCGAAAAGTATGTAACCTACAGGAATTTCAAAACTGTTTTGAGATTTAAAAACCTTTCATTTGATACCCCACTCGGTGAAGTAGACCCCTTTTGACAAAAATCTCCCCCACCCCCCCCGTTTTTGTGAATTTTTCAAAAAGTGATCTACTTACAGACTTCTCTATATTTTTCCTGTAAAATATATATCCATATCTGCAAACGGTACATACATTTTAGATGGATCGCTCTGCAAACTTCCGAGATAGTGGGGGGAGGGGGGGGAATGGGTATGTTTTAGTGTTTCCTTTAATATTTCAACAAGTATTAAACCTACAGAAATTGCAGAAACTCTTTTGAGATGTACAAACCGATACCTTTCATTTGATACCCCACTTGACTTTGTAGGACTCTTTTAAAATTTCGACATCACAATATTATGATGGCTTAATTAGATTGAAATCAGGGGTTTTTGATATTTTGTAGAATTGGCTTGATCATAATCATACAAATGAAAACACCCAGACACGGAACAAATTTTTGCAAAATTGGTTACCGTTAACATTTTCTGGTTAACAAAGTGAATTGTATGAAATACGAGTATAACTTTGCACAGAACAATTCGTTTCGCTATGAACTTACTGACAAAATAATAGGTAGATACATATTTTTTGGACAATAATGCGTTACAAATTTGACAAGTTTATATAGAGGTATTGTATATTTGTGTACCTATTGACAAGAAATAATCTTTATCTTTATATTATCATGCTTAAAACAATACCGGGCTTGTCTTGGGAAAAATATTTGCAACATGATGTTCTAGGTTATACATATTTGTATACCAATGCTAATAAATATCGTAATTATCACCCGGTACGTCGTATCACGATCGTCGGTGACTTGAAAATTACTGGATATTTCAGCAAATTTAAAAAAGTTGAGGCTGTACTACTCGGTTTCAAATATCTTCAAGGTCAAGTCTGCATAGTTTTATTAAATAGGCAGACTTGACCTTGATAATATTTGAAACCAGCATTTGAAAATCAAACCTTGCTGAGCTACAATTGCTCCCTAACTATACTCCGGCCAAACTCAAGGTACCTACAATAAATGTAAACATTGGCCCGATACTATAAAACATCAGTTGTTTTTTATAATATATCACTGCTCCAAGAGGTGACGGGTTTGAGTATTTGATGTTAATTTCAACTCGATATCCACGCGTTCCTGAGAAAGGGGGTTGACAGAGGGACAGACGGACATACGGATAACAAAGTGATCCTATAAGGGTTCCTTTTTTTCTTTTGAGGTACGGAACTCTAAAAAACAGTTCTTGAAGAATTTTGCACTCAGTAATTGTCGATTTGAGCTCATTCCTACAATGCAAAATGCTGACAATTTAATTTTTGAAACGACGACGCACGACGGTTAACAGATAATTGTGGTTGTTGAGTTGTTTTACAAACACTGTACCGTGATAATGGCTTGAGTATAGGTATACCATAGGAGTATCATCATCAGCCGATGGACCTTCACTGCTGCACATAGGCCTCCCCACATCGCCACATAGATCGGTCCTGTGCTACACGTATCCAGCTGGTTCCCGCAACCTCTAAGTCATCAGCACCCCGTTATCTACTTAGCAGATTTGTGGCAAACAGTTTTTAGTAATGTGACAATGTTTTTCACATAATTATTTAAGAAGGAAAGACAAAACTTATACTTATTTTTTTATGTAGGTACACATACATGACATTCAAAATAGATACTTAATTAAAATTTGTTCTAAATTATTAGAAGTTAGACTACGTCTTCTGATGACTCATCAGTCTACCCTTGTCTGCCCACGTGGCGCCTTCCGGTACATTCATGAGGGCGCAATGCGTGCTATTTTGCGAAAGGGATAGGCCTTTCGCGTTTTAGAAGTGGGACAGAGCATACGTTTTTGGAAAGGCGCAAGCGCAAAAATCAAGATTTTGCTTATTTACAAGAA
Organism: Eupithecia inturbata; assembly: GCA_963662085.1. Lineage (NCBI taxonomy): Eukaryota > Metazoa > Arthropoda > Insecta > Lepidoptera > Geometridae > Eupithecia > Eupithecia inturbata. Next base: position 7,091,546 of record OY759182.1, read on the forward strand.
AACTACGAACACAACTTTTGAAGAAACTGCTTCAAGGAACCAAATAATTAGTAATAACCTACGAATCAAAACATTAGTAATTTCAATAGACCGCAGGATTCCTGAGATTACGACTAAAGATGTGCGAAACACTTATATGTTTTTTTTATGTACCTATTTTTTTTTCTTAATTTGGTTTTCACATTCAAGAAAATCAAGGATTTTTTTTTTATTTAATGTAATTCGAGATTTTTACTACGGGTATCCCGTTAGTACTGACAGCTAGGCCTAACAACCAAACCAATTAGGTTCGTAATGTAAGCGGGTTAACTCTCACCCTGAAGAAGTCCCTCGTTAAGGGATGAAACGCTGGTGTTCTTCCACACAAACAAGGATCGTAATTAACCCGCTTAAATTCATAATTAATTCTTCAAACTACGTTTTTCTACTAAGTTTAGCATTTCTGAGAGTTATGTTGGTTACCTGGTTCTTCGGCAAATCTCCTCATCGGAGTACCATCATCATTATATTTTTGCTGCTACTTATCAGCCCAGGAGAATACAAAGATATAGAAGTTGTGACCAATTATATTCACTTTTATCCAGTTACAACTACATCATTATCAGTTTAAGTATACTTTAAGTACTAAGGTCCAATTTCACCGTTGCAATTGAACGCGTTCAATATAAAATAAACTCAGTTTAGCGCTTTAAACGAGTTCAGCGCATTTGACCGACCGACATAAAGTGGATCCGATACAAGCGCACAATAGGTATTACGAATCTGAACTCGATCAAGCTGAACTTCGCATCGCAGGGCGAGACTGGATAAGACTGGCGCAGGACCGTGTGGGCTTGGACGTTGGCGTGCACACAAGTTTAGAGGCATATACCCAGCAGTGGTTGAAGTCGGGTCGGAGATGATGATGATGAAGCTGAACTTCGTTTTGTTGAACTTAGTTTTGGCAGCATACGGTGAAATTGAACCTCAGTTATTTAGGCTAATAAATAAATGATACGGTGACGCTCCTTGACGCGGTTTGTACCCAACTACGTGCTAACTGTTAATGAACACCTTGACGAAACAACAGCCATACGTGAGAAGATAGTTTAGTTATTGTTTACGCACCTAGACCTATTTGTTGATTCGTTGTTATCAGTTCATTATTGGTTTTACAAATATTTTGAGCACATAGCAGGTTGCCTATTCGTTTTTCTATTCATGGCAGAACTATTCCCACAAACAAGGCGCCTATTTCTTACTTTATATAACACAGACAAATTGGATAAATACTAACCCTGATTTGACTCCTGACAATAACCAGAGAATATACAGGGTGTTTAGTATTGGGACCGTCATATTTTTTTGGGTAGGTGGGGGGATTGTGCGTTACATTTCTCCGGTAGACTCAGTCTGTATCATGGTTGCTGAGATACGAATTTTCAAAGTATTTTTTTAATTCACTCAAAATCTCGCTTGTCTCTTGATCGTCATATTTTTTGGTTTGTGATTTTAATGCCACAAAGTAACTTGTGCTGTATTCTTGTAAATTACTTGATACAACTACTTCCAAAAAAAATTACGAGCATTCAAACTGTGTAAAAGTTATAAATCGCGATAACTTCTAAATTAAAAAAGAAATTAAAAGTCCCATTGAATTTAGTTTTCTGTTGTTCAGTTATTTTCCTATCCAACGATATGCTACATGACGTAAGAAATTATTTATTAGGTGGTCAAACTAAGAGATGCATTTCTGCTAGGGTCATGATTAAGCACAGATTTTTTTTGTTTTGTTCTTCTGAATGAATTTAAATCAAAACTTTGCTCAAATGGGCGCCTTCTCAAATTATGCAAGCACAATTTATCTCACACCGTGCCGAAAGACTCTCGGGTGGTGACTACGTACCGGAAGGCGCTGTGTGAGAAGGCCCCAAGTTGGACCGACGACCTGATCAAGGTCGCTGGAAACCGCAGGATTCGAGCATCACAGAACCGGCCATGTCATGCCGTCTTTGGAGGCCTATGTTCAACAGTGGACGTCAGCGACTGAGATGATGGTAAGGTATTTACCTGTATTAGGACGCCAGTAGACACCCCCACTGAAGCTAAAGCCCCCAACATGCCACGGAGATGTGGCTGAGAGACCTCGCAAGTGTACACCCTAGCCGGTGCACCCACCATTCCTGAGCCAAAACCGATTAGCAGTCTTCCTGAAAAAGATATATGACCCATATTACTGCCTATTCTAGAACCGCTCGAAAATATCGTGACAAATAAAATAATACTTGGTTTGAAAGAAATAAGCTCGGCCTCTCTAAAGCTGGTGTTCTTCTAGAGATAATCGGGCAATTAAATAAATAAAAAATGCTGGATAATCCTCACAGCATCATCTAGCCTCAAGCTAAGCAGAGCTTGTGTAATGGGTACCTAATAGAATTAGCAGATTCCTCAGTTCAGTTTGAAGTAGATATAATCTGTGTAATGTATGAAATCATCGGTTAAAAACGTCAATTAAAATGTACTTAATAGCCCGAGAATTTTTTTGAAGAACCCATTCCTTAGTTGTTTATTGCTAGTCCTGGTTAACTTTAAAATAAATTCCTCTGTCTCTTACTCTCCTGAGCACTTATTATTCCCATCTCTTGGTGGAGTCTGCTTTTTCACCTTTTCCTCCACGTGGCTCTATCCAATGCAAGGTCTTTGAAAACATTGCTGTCTATAAGATTATTTTTAAACAAGTCTTTTACTGTTTTCCTTTTCGCCTGAACTAAGGAATATAATTATGACAATTTTCTAAGTGGGTTTTCTAACAGAATCCGTAAATCCCTAGAAGGACAGCGAAGTAAAATGTAAACCTAGACTCACCGACATACATCATAGGAACATTCTGCGCGAAGGCCACCATGAGCCAGCCAATGATGAGAGGAACCTCCGTGATGATGAGGGTCCGTCGCCGCCCGATTGCGTCCATCAGGTAACCACTGATGATGCAGCCCATAGGCGTGCCTGCTGCGCTCAGACTTGCTGGACAAAAGAAAGAATATATATTTTTTTATTTTATTTTAGATAAGGTTCATTACCTGACGTGGTTAGCCATTGCAAAAATCAAATGCAGTTTTTGCATTCTTCATAAGTTTTTAAATAAGCCAAGCCCGACTTAAAAACAAACTATACATACTTGATTCGTCTTAAGTGCCTAGGATTAAATCTACACTAGTTCTTTGTAACATTCTTAAGAAATTTTGGAACTGAATTATACTTTATACCTACTTAGAATGCGCTTTACAATGCACTGCCTCGCTAATGATATTAGTACTGAGGCATAGCCTGAACTCACATGTCTGTAATATAAACGGCATCCACACCCTTCAGACTGATAGATAGATATATTTGTTTTACAATTAACAGTTCAGAGCGTTTTAAATCCAAACCTAAGTATGTATATACAATAAGGACTGAGTGACTGCTGAAACACAGTAATGCTACTTAAAGACTTAAAGACGTTATTGTATCTACCTACCTTTCCCGGACGAGCCCTTGTAGTTGTTGCTGTGCTTTAATACTCTAAAATATTATAATGAGTAGCTTCTCATAACGGAATTAATTGTGCATCGCTTTCATCGGCCTATGATTATCTACTGGTACATTAGAGGTAGACCCTCTCCATTGTGGGCCTCTTATCACAATCAACTAAGTAGGTACTTGACATAGACCTTCTCCATTGTGGACCATTTTACCTTATTATTTATTTTCCGTTAAAATCTTTGGCCACGTACATAAAGGAATAGAAGGAAATAAATCAATCACACGTTAGCAGCTAAAGGATAACCTTCGAAAACCGATCATTCATTGATGTTTCTTAGGCACTCTGAGATAATCCTACCTGTGGAACTAATTTGTTCTCCTTTATCTTGTCAGAATAAATTTCATCACAAGACATAATATTGCTAACCAAAAAATTGCTATTTTTAAATTGTTTACCGGATTATGATTGATTTGTTTAGCATCTAAGCTAAACAAGGTAGTAAATCATCTTCTCGATCAAGGTTTGACTATTACAAGATTAGCAGGTAGTGATGCGTAATAATATTTTTTAAGATTTCCTTAAGTTGTTGTTGTTGCTGGTTGTTGTTGTTGACAAATCATCAGCCTTTACTAGTTCACTGCTGGGCATAGGCCTCCCTTAATAAGCGCCTTATTACCTGTATTATCATTAGGGGGTAATGCCATGCCTACTCCCCACGCTTGGCATACGGGTTGGGCATCGCATGGCTTAGCTTTTTTTGCGCCGCCGTCGAAAGGCAGAAGGTTCGGCATAGGTATTTAGCTGAGGCCTAAGGAGCCACGTTATTGCTGTACTAAGCGAGAAGGTCCACCCCCAAACGAACATTTTTTGTTCTAGCACTTTCTAGGTTTCAAGGTTTGTTACTGAAAAAGATCCACAATATGAAAGTGACCGACCCTAGCATCGGCTGTTCATCAGTAAGGTTCTTGACCTTACTGATGAACAGCCACCACCACCCATACACACTAGATGTGTGGAGTCTAGCGCCAGGCCTAGCCCCCGTAGGCACGGTAGTCAGAATAGGGACGTTACGTGAGCCAATGAGACGACCACGCGGCATTATTTCTTTTCGACCATCTTATCTTTAGCCATACCCACAATTTAAATAAAAAATAAATATTTACGGTGGATCCGTACATTTTTCTTCTAAGCTATTATTGTTTAATGTTTATCTGTAGGTAGGTGTGATTGTTTCGTGGTAGGTACGTCTACGTAGGTGCCTAATAAGTTACGCGATAAATACCCGGTAAACAATCTTCAGTGGTGTTAGAAAATAACAGAAAATTTAAAAGAACGTTTTTCTGAAAATCAACCATGCGGATCAGTTGGGTATGGAGTGCACAACAACCCGTTTCCGGCTTGGTTCACCAATAACGTGGCACCTTGCTTGGCTGCGCTATAGATACCGCAATCAGTCGGCAGAGGGGGAGAGGTCCTATACAGTTGAAGTACCTAAGGTCATTTTGGTTTATTGGATGTATTTGTTGACGGAAATTACTTACCAATCCAACTCGCTTCGCTTTCCGTGATATGTAAACTCGAATCGGGGCTCTTCAACTGAGGCAAGGCTGTGGCGGAGAAGCCGAAGGCCATGCCAGTGTTGATAGTCCCCAGGTTGGCCAAGAAAGAGGCCAAGACCTGCCTGAGAGCCTTCCCTCGATCTGCTTTGCAGGACTTTTGTGGGGCCACAGTTTTGGTGATGAGTGCGGAGGTGCCATTTTTTATGAATGGTGTTGAATCTTTCCTGAAGTAAAGAAATCGCTTGATAGCATCCAAAAATCAAAAATAATGAAATTCAAAGAGAACAAGGCAAGGAGATCAACACCAGAAATACAAAATACTTAGTAATCATTGTTTGAAACAGTTTGTCGAGTAAATTGGTTATATTTGTACACTAATAACACAACCGAAGACCCAGCGCGACGACTTCAATACAGATGACTGAAGCCATGAAAATTTAATGAAAATGGGGCGTAGAATCGTACCGTACCTAATATTCACAATGAATTTACAATTTTAATGTTTGGACGTCTTTACATTAAAAATTTATTGTGGTTTTGTATTATAGTGGTTATTCGTGGAAAAGAGAATTGCGATTATGTAGGCATAAACGCTGATAACATAATTAAAATAATGTCGCATTAATCAACACGACACAAGGGTTATCAGAGAAGGGTCTCCACGAACCCGGCAACGGCCTAAGCCAGCGCTTTGTCTGACAGACATTTGTGAGTTGACAATAAGATATTGTTAAGGTTTTTATTATTATAGTGCGTAAGCCTCGCACTGGGTTAATTTATAAGAAATCAAATAATAATATCCTAAAACTTTTTCGACTTCGACGGGATATGAACCCGCGTCTTTCCCTCATTAGGGGAACGTGCTAACCGACTACATAACGAGGTCAAGTGACGTAGGAGTCGAAAAACTCTGGGACTTCCATCGGACTATAGCGCTGTTAGCTTTACCTACAGAGGACACATTAAACTATAATACGCACTTTAATAATAAAAACCTTAGAAATGAGCAACGCGACACCTCTCGTCAAAACGAACAAAACGTAACTTTAGTCTTTGAACAGGATTGGACTTAAATTCAATGTGTCCCCTGTAGGTGGAGCTAACAGCGCTATGGTCCGATGGAAGTCCCAGAGTTTTTCGCCTCCTAAGTCACTTGACCTCGTTGTGTAGTTGGTTAGCACGTTCCCGTACTGAAGGAAAGGCGCGGGTCCAAACCACGTCGAAGTCGAAAAATTTTTGGAATATTATTATTTGATTTCTTATAAGATATTGTTCTTTGAAGATCTAGATATTTAAAAACACATGGTGTACCTACGTGCGTAGTTGCTCTATGACTCTATTATCTTCTTTATTTCACTTTCCCTTAGAAGAATTAGACCACTTATTTTTAGCTTCTTAGTTTTATTATAATAATATAAAATAGGTAATAACTCCTACTTTGTTAAAACCAACTGAAATTAAATAAAGGTTTATTATTATATTTTGACTCTATGTAACTTGTGAAGGCATTTTTCAGTTTTAGACGAGGTTTCAGTCGATTGCATTTGCTTGGCACTCAGCTTTTTTGTTTAGACTTATCACTAGCAAATTCTTCTTAAAACCATTGGCGAAGTTACAAAACCCAAAGATCTATATCACGATAAATCCCATGGAAATGACAACACAAATAAAAAACCTACTGTTACTAATAAAAACAATATACCGAACCAATAAGGTAAATACATAAAATATATAGGTTATTGATAAAATTGGGCCTAATAGACCACACAGTAGGGGTTATCTTGCATGACGTCAGAGAAAAAGTGATAAGGCTTTGGTCAAAATTAATAAGTTTTAGGTAGGTACACAACCACTTGACCTATCGCGTAATTTTTTTGTTTTGGGACTAGACCCAATTTCTACATACCAAATTTTTTTAGAATTCATAACGGTTACGAAAAAGCGATAGAAATATCTAGCAAAATTATGATAATGCTGTTACTATGTTTTTGTACCTGAACCTTTCTGTAGTCGCCTATTTTCCATACAAATGAGTAGGTAATGTAATGAGCCAATAGCAATCATTCTATTCGAGTTCGGTTTGCCGTAGTTCAGTAATTAGGACAATTGATGTCGCTTCCAATCTTTCATGTTGAATAACCAAGTTTCTACATCAAACATCGATCAAGGTATCCCGCGAAGGAGGCGGCGGATACCTGATCGAGGACTTCAAAGAACGAATGTAACGCCAGAACAGTCAACCAAAAGCGTTTTTATAATAGCTTTAGAAGTTGAAAACTTCAACAATTTTGGTCCTACATGGCTCCAACTAGATTGCATGTAGACCATACTTGTAAAATACACCTCAACATGCGGGACCCGCTTTAGTGTTTACTGTGTACAAAACAAAAAAAAATAGTCATCTTTCCCATCTTCTACAGTAATGCGACCTAACACGTAAACTAGAGATATTTATCGATGTACCTACGATAGGCTTCTATATTTTCTGCACGCCGTGGGTATGGTTCCCATACTAAAGAGCCAAATGACCTTTGAAAAGCGATGCTATAAGATAACTTAAAGGGAAAAATAAAGACGCCGACCGCGCAAACCTACGAAACTTTGAAAGACAGCCACAACACATCGAGATTAAAAATGTCAACAAACACTACCCTTTACCTTTTAGCTTTCAAAGCATTGAGTGCTCACGATACAGACAAACACAGAAAAACACCAACACCAGGTACATGAGAGGTACCTATTACCCAGTAGTAGGTACTAGTAGACTTACATAGAATCATACACAGTGGCGTCAGAAGACGAAGAAGACGGTCCACACAATCTGCTCCTGGTTTTAAAAACAACATGTTAGTTTACAAGCAACAAGTACTTAGGTCTCAGTAAGTCACTGGCATGTTATTTGATAAGAAATATGGCAAGACCTGGCTTGATATGTTAGAACTCTCTAATCTGTGATAATCACTAGTCACTCAACTTTAAGGCACTATTAAAGTAAGTGGTTAATATTAGGTATAATCTAGCAACTGTCATTGAGCCGCGTTCTTATCATTTCCGATAGTAATTTAAACGTTATAACTTCCGGAACTTCTTGATAATAAAATAACGAAGGGACCTATGAGCTTTGCAATAAACACATTAAACTAAAAAAGAGAGAAGAGAGAAACTCGTTGAGTAGTTCTACGCTGTAGTGTCTACGCGACGTAGCCTCGTAGTGTCTACGGCACGTAGGGAGTTCACCGTGTCGTAGGGGATGGCTACACAGCGTAGCCTCGTAGGGAGTTCTAAGCCGTAGAAAGTGGCTACGCGGCGTAGCCTCGTAGAGGACTCTACGTCGTAGAAGGTGGCTACGTAGTGTAACCTCGTAAAGGGTTCTACGTCGTAAAAGGTGGCTTTGTGGCGTAGCCTCGCAGGGACGTCTACGTCGTAGTACTAGGCGGCGGCTTCGGCTTCGCCACGTGGACTGTTAAAATTATGATTTTATTTTCGTCAATTTAATCCAGTATTGTTTTCGTAACCTCGTATTTTTGCGTATGATGTTGATAGAGGTGAAAAGTATTTAAAACCTAGCATTGCGCGCAATTAAGAACTTATTAAGCAAAGCAATTTTTAGGACACTTCCTGGATTTTTATTACGCAGTAAATTGATTTTAAACTTGTAAGTATCGTTTTCGATTTCCTTCCATATGCATGACCCTGTATGGTCTATTGTTAGTCACATGACAAAATCGTCCAATTATGATAATCTACTTTTTTATGGATAAAAACGTTGTTTAAACTTCGGAGGTACCTAATTACGTAATAGGAACTTTAATTTTTTTTTGTGGTGGACCACAATCCACAGTAAATTTCCTGTGCGATCTTATGAAAATAAGATAACATAATAACTTGAGTTTAGATAATGAGTTTGTTGATATTTATCCAGCAGTGGACAAAGGCTGATTAAATAATGAATGAGCTTTGTGCAAGGTAAAAGAGGTAAACATAAAAATTGTTAAGAGGCTAACCTGTCGGGTTTGGTTGTCAAACTAGGCCTAGATCGCAGTACTCACGGGATCCCCGTGGTACAAAAACTCTTTAAATAAAATTACATAAAACTCTAAATTTTTTCTTTGGTTCCTTTAATGTGACAAAAATATTAAGAAAACATAAGACACAAAAAATCCTGAAAGTGCACTGTTTCGCGTATAATTTGGTCTAGTAGATCTCAGGAACCCTACGATCTATTGAAAATATATTTTTGATCCGTAGGTTATTTATTACTAATTATTTGGTTCATTGAACCGGTTTCTTCATAAGTTGTGTAGTTTTCTTGTAAATAAGCATAAACTTGATTTTTGCACTTACGCCGCCCGTTCCAAAAACGTATGTTCTGTCCCGCTCCTATGAACGCGAAATCCTATGCCTATCCCTTTCACAAACCTCTTAATTTATTTTTGCATTCTTATCATTTTTGCCGTTATCTTGCATGTTCGCAAATGATGCCGATAAGGCGTGATTGACAATAGATTATGATAAAATACCTATCCTAATAATAATCACACTAGGTAACACACTTGAGCTCAGGACTCTCATGATACCTATCGCTTATATCAGATAAATACGAGGGAATACTTGCAATAAACCGAAAGATAAGAACAATGATAGCTAGATCTTTTGTTACTATACTTAATAACTACTTCATTGGATCTTAAGAATTTATATGCAGATTTTATTAAGCAAGTAAGAGTAACTTACTAAAACTAGTTCAAATACCAAGCTTTTCATCATGAATATCAACCTATATTAGTCTACACCTAGACATAGGCATCCCCTAATGAGCGCCACCAAGCTCTTAATCTTGAGTAAACCAACCATCAGAACAAATTGCTTGATAGGTTATTTCGTAGTTTTGTTGATTGTAAATAATTAGTTGATTTTGGAACTTTTTAAAACAATTGGGGCATGTAAATTTCATGCAAAAATTTATTTGATAACCCCGAAACAAATATGCACTTGACGAATTCTGAAACAATAATTATTACATAAAAGTACGCAAAAATTTAAACAGCACCTATTGTCTTAAGACAACATGCGTTATGAATACGCTAACACGTGGTAACAGCATGATAAATACAAATAAATGTACAATTACTATAAACAGTAGTGTAGTATGGATATTTGGCAAGGAACAGCATAGGTGGACTTTGAACATGACAAAATTTGGCTCAAAACACGCCAATTCACACCAAAAGTCTAATACGATAAAAATAAATGAACTGAATGCAAACAAACACTGGCAAAAGCCAAAAACCAGATCAATCATCAAATTAAAAAGAAACTTTCTCTACTGTTGACCTTGATTTGTAATGAAGAGAACTACCTACTCAAAGTTATTCCAATCAATATTAGTAATAGGGAAACTATAATTGAACCAGCTATTCAAATGTAAAATGTGTAAGTATATTTAGAGTATAACTGAGTTTTTCAAACCGCACTGGCCAGCGCAAATTATTTTACCATTTGTGTCCGAACCTAAAGAAAACCTTTATTATATTTCATTCTATATGAATTGAAGAGACAAAAGGAGTTTTAATATACTATACCATCTATCCAAGAGACAAAAGAAGTTGTAATATGACGATTTCAGAATCTATTTCGGTAAATGTGATCTCTTTAATAAGTCAGCGATGAAGATGCCAACGATGCAAGGTGAAGGAAGTTCGCAGTGCCAAGACCGCTGCTACCCGCGGTCGACAACCCTTTCTGGACATATGAAGAACACAATAAAGCATCGAAGACGAATAGTTTGCATCTGGTAGCAGAGGTCAGTAAATCGAGCACAAACACGAAGATCAGAAACATTCCGGACAGGGATGAAGGAAAGTCAAAAATAACATCCAAATTAAACCTCTCTTCGGACTTCTATTAAACCGATCTTGGATGTTTAGTGATTTTGCTCTGTAACTGCCGACATTTATGCAATGTCGGACCACTACGTAGTGCTGTGCAACTGATAATAGAACCTAAATAGTACTACTTACTACTGATAGAAACTATATTGTTTTATTTGGTCGTTATCAGAAATTGAGGTAGATTCGAGTTAATAGTAGTTTCTAAGCCTAACTACGGATGTCCAGTAGATAATATTGGACTTATCTCTGTTCATATTGGTTTAGTTAGGTTTATTTATATTTACATTCTAATACACATTATGTACCTACATGATAATGAAAACGATACATGAATCTGATAAAATTAATATTGTCTTTTCCGACTTAACGCTATGATTTTATGAATTAAGAAATCGTCACGCTGAAATCTATTCGCCCATTGGGGTACCTGTACTTACCTATCCAACAAAACATAATTATCATTTTAGTTTTGATAGATAAACCATACCTAACAAAACTCGATACAACTTATATCTAGATTAACTAAAAAATCAAACAAGTCAACAAACTCAAATTAGTTACGCCGCTACTTGAGTAGCTACCTACAGTTTTGAAGACAATAATTATTTAAATTAATCTACAGGTCCGGTTAGAATATTAATATCTACAACTGTTCTCATGCGGATGAAAACTAAGGTCAAACTTGCTATTCGAAATACTCATAACTTCATACTCACTTTTCGTCTGCCATTTTCACAGATTTGCACTTATCAAATTGAACACGGGTATATTTTTCCACAATTAATTATTATCACATTATTTACTGTTTATTTAGAACACTTATCTATAAATTGGAACGTTCGTGTGTGTGTGTTGTCATTTTAATGACGCGCGTGTTCTTCGGCAGTTGGGACTAGACTGGCAGGGTAGAAGTAGTTTTCTCATTTATATTAGGTCCTTACATATGAAATTGGCGTTTTGTATGGGAGGAACAAAAAGTCGAATATTTTTTAATATAATATATTTAATTAATCAAAGCATGAACCATTATTTTCTATGCACTTTTGCCATCTTATAGGTAGTTCATTGATCCCTTTACTAAAAAAACCAGTCGGACGGGAATCAATAAAATCTTTGAAGGCGATTTGGACTGCCCCATCGGAGTTGAATTTTTTCCCTTGCAAGAAGTTATCCAAATTTCGAAAAAAATGTTAATCTGTTGGAGCAAGGTCCGGGGAGTACGGAGGATGTCTTAGACTTTCCAATTGAAGCTCTTCTAATTTAGTAGCCGTCTGTTGCGCAGTGTGTGGTCTAGCGTTGTCGTGAAGCAGCAGTGGCGTGGAGCGATTGACCAGCCTAGGTTGTTTAGCCGCTAGCTTTTCCATCATGGTTTGCAATTGCTGACAATAGACATCAGCCGTAATAGTCTGGCCAGATTTGAGAAAACTGTAATGAACAATACCGGCACTAGTCCACCAAACGCTTACAAGTAACTATTTTGGGGTTAATTTTCGCTTGGGGCAGGATTTGGCTGGCTGGCCAGGATCCAACCATTGCGCTGAGCGCTTCCGATTATCGTAAAGAACCCATTTTTCATCACAGGTAATGATTCGGTTTAAAATACCTTCATTATTGTGCCGGTTTAGTAATGTAACGCAGCAGTCGACGCGCGTTTGCCGGTTTGCTTCAGTCAATTCGTGAGGTACCCACCTTTCAAGCTTTTTAATCTTCCCAATTTGCTTCAAGTGAATTAAAACAGTTTTATCACTAACATCGCAGCCTGCAGCTAACTCGGACGTGGTTTGCGATGGATCCGCTTCCACAATAGCCTTCAACTCTTCATTATCAACTTGAGTCTCAGGCCGTCCACGGGGCTTGTTCTGCAGGTCAAAATTTCCAGAACGAAAACGTTGGAACCAAAAACGAACTGTGTTTTCTTTTGCAACACGACCGCCATACACATCATTCACCCTTCGAGTTGTTTCCGCAGCACTAGTGCCACGGCGGAACTCGTACTCGTAAATAATGCGATATTTTAAGTTTTCCATTTTGTAAAATGAGTGACGCAAACAGAAAAAAACAGAAGAAAAAAAACAAATGAATGACGATCATCGAAGCACAAATACATGAGTCTATAGCTGTACAAATTTGAATTTGGAATTCCTTACCAAAGAGGAGAAATTTGTGATTAAAGTGGCCAGTACGAAAAACGCCAATTTCATATGTAAGGACCTAATATTTTGTTTGTTTAGGGGTTCCTTGGGCACGTGTTTTTACGTTTTGCATTTGTATACTGAACGGTATATTATTGCTCGTTACCATTTAAGATAATCATGTGTATCCAATTCACAGATATTATTTAAGCGCTGGTAATTGATTGTTGCGTAAAATTCAACGTAAGTTGTCTATTTAAAATAGATAACTTGAATTATTTACACGGTGAATTTAATTTAATTGTACATAGATAACCTCTACATATTTACATGTCAAAATAACTTAGGTGATAGAAATTAGTTAGATACCTTCCTACTTATGCGGTGTACACAGTGGCCTCAAAATTTGCACAAACGTAAGTTCAAGGAGTCCAACTTAGATTCACTTATTCATAAATTAACTTAAATTAACTATTTAGTCTTTTTAGCGTGATGGAGAAACAAACAACCTTACAAACGTGAAACATACATATAGAGGTATAGTATTATTAAGCTATCGAAGAGAAGGACAAGAGTCCTGTAAAGTCTAAAGGAAATAAAGCACTTTGACTTTGACATTGGCAGGAGTCTCACTTTACAGTGTAGGTTTACAAAACAGGTGTAGGATTTTAATTTCTTTTAATTAAAAATTCTTGAAATATTTTAATTTGAATAACGTTATTCCACACTTTGTAATTAAGAGGCAGGATATAGCTAGCAAAATTTCTTTCTCGTGAAACAAAATGTTTCACGTTAGGCCAAAAAAAAAATTTAAAAATCTATATGTAGATGTACCAAAAAGGTAGTAAATATACACAAAGATATAAGTTAGTTGTGTTGTCTCGACCTACGAAAAAAAATGTGGTCCAGACATTCTCATATCAGAAAGTCTGTACACTTTCTTTACACGTTTTTTTCGCTGTTAATCGAGGTATTCAATATTTTAATATAAAGAAATAAATAAAAAATTAAATAATGAGAGTAGTAATAAATTAAGAGAAGTAATAAGAATATTAGCAAAAAGGTAAATTTTGGTATTTTCTAAACATCTATTATCACTATTGATCCAGGTGTTCTGACGCTTAGGTACATAAATTCGTCTAAAGGGGTGACTTGAAGAAGTGAATATAGAATGACGAAGATAACGTATTCATTTTAAAGATATAATTGATTCGAGTGGAAACTTTAGGCCTAGAGCCGCTAGAAATTTTCCGTTTGCTAATCCTGTATCTAATAAAGTTACCATCATCCTTAACGGCAAGGCAACACAAGCTAGGTAAACATGATCAGTCTTTTGTATTTACATTACAGTCGACGTAAAAAACAGTATCTTCGAGCTAATTTTAGATAAGTACTCAAGAACTTACAATCAAAAATTTTCTATAAAATTCATCGATAAAATTGTTTGTTTTTAAGTCAGGAATGTACATGTTACGTAAAATCGATTAAGTGTCAATGACCATGAAAATGAACTTAAGGACGGAGAAGTTCATAAAACAAAAATAGCTTTGACTCGACTTCCAGTCAAGACCGATAATACATTTGTATATTTGTGTAAACGAAAGTGTAGAAGGTAGGTACTAGTGCATCTATATATGATAAAATATTAATATTAAATAAAACTTGAAAAACAAGGTTTCATTCAAGAATTCAGTCTAAACTCGATGAGATTACGTCGTTTCGTTTAGTAGTTATTATGCTCCCTCCGGCTCCATCATCAGAACCCTAGTCATCCTCTAGGACCACGGAAGGAAGCTCGGGATTTAAGGAGGCTTGGGAACACAAATCCAACGAACCCTAACTTGACGGGGTTACGTCGTTTCGTTTAGTAGTTATTACGCTCCCTCCGGCTCCATCATCAGAACCCTAGTCATCCTCTAGGACCACGGAAGGAAGCTCGGTACTTAAGGAGGCTTGGGAACACAAATCCAACGAACCCTAACTTGACGGGGTTACGTCGTTTCGTTTAGTAGTTATTATGCTCCCTCCGGCTCCATCATCAGAACCCTAGTCATCCTCTAGGACCACGGAAGGAAGCTCGGGACTTAAGGAGGCTTGGGAACACAAATCCAACGAACCCTAACTTGACGGGGTTACGTCGTTTCGTTTAGTAGTTATTATGCTCCCTCCGGCTCCATCATCAGAACCCTAGTCATCCTCTAGGACCAAGGAAGGAAGCTCGGGACTTAAGGAGGCTTGGGAACACAAATCCAACGAACCCGAACTTGACGGGGTTTCGTCGTTTCGTTTAGTAGTTATTATGCTCCCTCCGGCTCCATCATCAGAACCCTAGTCATCCTCTAGGACCACGGAAGGAAGCTCGGGACTTAAGGAGGCTTGGGAACACAAATCCAACGAACCCTAACTTGACGGGGTTACGTCGTTTCGTTTGGGAGTTATTATGCTCCCGCCGGCTCCATCATCAGAACCCTAGTCATCCTCTAGGACCACGGAAGGAAGCTCGGGACTTAAGGAGGCTTGGGAACACAAATCCAACGAACCCTAACTTGACGGGGTTACGTCGTTTCGTTTAGTAGTTATTATGCTCCCTCCGGCTCCATCATCAGAACCCTAGTCATCCTCTAGGACCACGGAAGGAAGCTCGGGACTTAAGGAGGCTTGGGAACACAAATCCAACGAACCCTAACTTGACGGGGTTACGTCGTTTCGTTTAGTAGTTATTATGCTCCCTCCGGCTCCATCATCAGAACCCTAGTCATCCTCTAGGACCACGGAAGGAAGCTCGGGACTTAAGGAGGCTTGGGAAAACAAATCCAACGAACCCTAACTTGACGGGGTTACGTCGTTTCGTTTAGGAGTTATTATGCTCCCTCCGGCTCCATCATCAGAACCCTAGTCATCCTCTAGGACCACGGAAGGAAGCTCGGGACTTAAGGAGGCTTGGGAACACAAATCCAACGAACCCTAACTTGACGGGGTTACGTCGTTTCGTTTAGTAGTTATTATGCTCCCTCCGGCTCCATCATCAGAACCCTAGTCATCCTCTAGGACCACGGAAGGAAGCTCGGGACTTAAGGAGGCTTGGGAACACAAATCCAACGAACCCTAACTTGACGGGGTTACGTCGTTTCGTTTAGTAGTTATTATGCTCCCTCCGGCTCCATCATCAGAACCCTAGTCATCCTCTAGGACCACGGAAGGAAGCTCGGGATTTAAGGAGGCTTGGGAACACAAATCCAACGAACCCTAACTTGACGGGGTTACGTCGTTTCGTTTAGTAGTTATTATGCTCCCTCCGGCTCCATCATCAGAACCCTAGTCATCCTCTAGGACCACGGAAGGAAGCTCGGGACTTAAGGAGGCTTGGGAACACAAATCCAACGAACCCTAACTTGACGGGGTTACGTCGTTTCGTTTAGTAGTTATTATGCTCCCTCCGGCTCCATCATCAGAACCCTAGTCATCCTCTAGGACCACGGAAGGAAGCTCGGGATTTAAGGAGGCTTGGGAACACAAATCCAACGAACCCTAACTTGACGGGGTTACGTCGTTTCGTTTAGTAGTTATTATGCTCCCTCCGGCTCCATCATCAGAACCCTAGTCATCCTCTAGGACCACGGAAGGAAGCTCGGGACTTAAGGAGGCTTGGGAACACAAATCCAACGAACCCTAACTTGATGGGGTTACGTCGTTTTGTTTAGTAGTTATTATGCTCCCTCCGGCTCCATCATCAGAACCCTAGTCATCCTCTAGGACCACGGAAGGAAGCTCGGGACTTAAGGAGGCTTGGGAACACAAATCCAACGAACCCTAACTTGACGGGGTTACGTCGTTTCGTTTAGTAGTTATTATGCTCCCTCCGGCTCCATCATCAGAACCCTAGTCATCCTCTAGGACCACGGAAGGAAGCTCGGGACTTAAGGAGGCTTGGGAACACAAATCCAACGAACCCTAACTTGACGGGGTTACGTCGTTTCGTTTAGGAGTTCGCATGGCCAACTTCTGTCTCCATCATCACTCCAGCTCAGGTACCATAACAATACATTGTCATCGAACGTATCTACGCCAAATTTCAGCTCAATCGGTTCAGGACAATTGGTCTAAAATTCAGGTGCAAGATTTGTCCCACACATACATTGTACATACTAACTTGCAGGGCAAGTTAAATAAAAGCTTGTAATGACATAACACCTAATCAATATAAATCTTATAAATCGATCATGGTTATTAACACTAAAGTCGCCAAAAAGCTGGATAGACCGGGCTGAAGCGCACTGATGAAGTTGTGTGTCTATAGTATCATATGTATGTGTGGCATATAGTACCCATAATAACTAGTAGGTACTTACTATACCACAAAATACGCGTGCGAAGCCGCGTGTAAAAGCTAGTTAATAAATAATTTACATTATATAGGTACTCAAAATGCATTTCGTTATCTCTAGTAGAGATCTATTAATACATTGTAGAGCCGACATTAGAATTTTATGTCCCATTAGCTGTTGCTTGCGGCTTCGGACACTTTTTTCCGGGATAAAAAGCCTATGTCCGTCCCCGGGATACCATCTACCTCCCTGCCAAATTTCACTGAGATCCGTTCAGCCGTTTAGGCGTGAAAAGGTAACGGATAGACAGAGTTAATTTCGAATTTATAATAATTAGGATAGACAAGTTTTACACACCATACACGACAAACACGACTGGTGAACAAAGAAGTATTACGATATACGACAAATTGTACACACAGTTGCCTACGGAATTAAGGGTGCCTTCCCACCCAGAGGTTTGTAGTGCTTTTTTTTTTATTTCTTAAGTAACGCTTTTCTGTGGTATAAACGTCACTCAAGCATAGATCTATGACGCTCAGTCAACCTTTCATAATAAAAGCCTTATTCCAAAATGAAAACGTTAGCCAAGACATAAAATGCTTTACTTATTTTTCTTTGTAAATATCAATGATCCTTAGGGACATTCAGGTCACAAGCAGAAATCATTTATGTTGACATGTACTCAAACAAACAAAGTAAAAACAGATAATTTATCAGTGGATCTAATTATTTGAATAAGATACGAGAGCACGTCAGAAAAAGTACTTCTATTTTTTCAGGCAAACTGAGTACAATTTTTCATTGATTTTAAAACATAGGTACAAATCAAACTGGATGAATTCACCTTGGTTGTACGGTACAACCAAGGTGAATTTTTCCAGTTTGATTTTGATTTGAACTAAAAGAAGTATGTAGGTGCCTACAGTATATAATAATGATTAAAAGGTATCATAAACTAGTTAATGATAGTTGCTGTTATTAACAAGAACGATTGTGTGAGCTTTGCATGTTAAGATGGATCGTTTCGTGTTGGCGTGAGGTTCAATTTTTTTGTGGTTAGATTTTTATTTCCTTCTACGTATGTACATGGATTAAAACAAACGGATAAGTAATTTGCCACAGATCGCAAACCATTTTCTATATACTTGTGAAAAAACTAACTTCAATTCACTGGTATTTTTAGAACATTTGGGAAAATAAGAGATTTTTTAGCATATGTCTAAATATCAACATTTTCCCAAATGCTATCCTAAAATACAATTGAATCGAAGTTGATTTAACCATGGGTTCATAGAAAATGGTTAACGATTTACGGAAAATCACTTTTCCGTGAGTTTAAATCCTCTTAGAACGCAGAAAATATATAAAACCACAAAAAAAATATTCTCGAGCCAACACGAAACGATCAACCAACCTTCGGTTAAACGATGGCATGGACCTTTAAAAAGCTCTTTGCTATCGCTTCTACAAAGAGCACGTAAAAGAAGTGTCGATCGGAAGCTACTGCAAACTAGTAAATACGAAAAGCAGAAATTGCATTTCACGATTGCGAAAAGGTATTAACCCGATATAACGCCTCGTCCAATTACTACCCCATCTCACGTGAAAGAAATGTCGATCGGAAGCTAGTAAAAACAAGTAAGTACAAAATGCAGAAATTGCATTGCACAATTTCGAAGGCATTAACCATATATATTGAGACACCCAGTCATATGTCTTCCCTCTCACGTGAAATAAATGTCGATCGGAAGCTAATAAAATCTAGTAAGTATAAAATGCAGAAATTGTATTACACAATTTCGACGGCATTAACCATATGATATGACACCCAGTCATATGACTGAATAATTAGCTTATCTTTACTGTCCTGTTTGTGACAATACGCCCTCGTGATGTTACACTTTACACTAGAATGTTAATTCATAGTAGGTACATTGTAAATAATAGCATTTTTCGTTATCTGACGCGGTTTTTGTATCTTTCAGCGAAAACATGAATTGTGTTTATTTCTGTATGACATCGATACCTACCTACAATCACGCTAATATTATAAATGCGAAAGTTTGGATGTTTGGAAGGTTGTTTACTCTCTGTGAAGATACTTCGAACTGAACGGATTGGGCTGAAAGTTTGTAAAGATGTAGACCTGGAATAACATACGAATATGGACTACTTTTATCCCCGAAAAACGAGCGAGAAGCCGCGAGCAGAAGCTAGCTCATAAATCTTTTTGTAGATACTGTAGTTCTGCGAAAACAATGACTAGTTATTAGACTTCATTAAGTACCAAATATTTGCGTTTTGTGAGTATTTTCATCAAGGATTTTAACATCACTATTTTATAAAGTAAATAATTTTTTTTTTTCTGAATTATAACTTTTTTTTATAAGCCTAATTTTGAAATTCAAAACCAAGATTAATTAAATCTAAAATATATAAAGAAATGTTATTGACCTACATTATTTATCACGTATTTACTATTACGCTCCTAACCATAGATCTAAGTAAAATTAGTTTAGAACAAAAATGAAAGTTCATTTTGAACCATTGTTTGGGGTACCAGTTAAACACTGGAGAGATATAAAAACGCAGTTTCATATGAAATACTATTTATATTATTTGCGATAATAGTTGCAATCGGTAGGTAATAATTATGAATTATGATTATTTTACAAGATTACTGCTATAATGATGCTTGATCAATAAGTAAATATAGGTACGACAAGTTAGATTAATACATTATTATGAAGATTAGTATTAATAAATCTAACATAGAACAAAAGGCACTATCGTAGAGGTACATAATTTTGAACCTTATATAACATAGCATATAGCATAGTTTTTCATTACCATATTAAAAAAACTTGTACAATTCACATCTCCCACAAACATCAAGAATTTATATCGATAAATCGCAACACTGTCGGCCTTATCACTTACAAGTTGACTTACACATGGCAACACAAAAGTATAAACATTTTGCTAAGCCAAGAGTATCTAAACTTATGATTCTGCCACTATATAACCTGCGTAGGTACTAATAGTATTATCTCTCATGCGGTCCTGCTCAGTTCGGATCGGATCTAAGCGGGACAGCATGAGAGGTGACGTCATTCTCTATCTATTCTACTCTTTAAGTAAGCTGGTTATACTTTGCTTTGCTTGACATTTCGGTGAAATGCAATAAACTTTTCGGTACAGATGGCCTGTTTTTAACTAGATAAGCATACATACGTTGGTAATAAAATACCAAAATTAGTTATAAATGCAAGCGGGTTTACAACGAACCTTGTTTGTGTTGGAAAAACAGCAAGGTTTTATCCCTTAACAAGGGACTTCTGCGTTCACGCAGGGATGCGGAACGCACGCTACTAGACTAGCCGCACTCACCCTGAAGAAGTCCTTTGTTATGGGATAAAACGTTGGTATTGGCTTGGTTAGCTTATGTTTTGTTTTTTATCTACTTTTCAACGACTTACTTTTTTTTTATGTGTGTGCAATGTGCTTCTATTTTATTTTTAACTTACAATATAAGGTTTTTTTTTATGTATCAAATCAGTTATCTATGTTTTTTATTTTGTCGTCCAGCATTACTGAAATATGTTTGTCCATTATGTTTTTTGCTATCAGTGGAAACTTTATAAATAGCCCTCAGCATAAGTACATGTAAATCTCATGTATTTAGTTAAATGTTCCTTACTTTGTAATTTTCTAGCTGTAAGTTTTTCTAAAATTTCAAAATAAAATAAAATAAATAAATATTCTTCCAACTCAAACAAGGTTCGTAGTAAACCCGCTTACATTCATAATGAATTCATCAAATCACGATATTTTTTATAGCGAAATGACATAAAATTTGTTACAAGTTTAAACTAGCGAATGCTACTCACAAAATATTAGTTACACATAACTATGATATACTTAAGTAGACGGTATTGTATTGTACTGAGCCATCCACCATGTAATTATGCTAAATTATACTACTTATTGCCATAACCAACTTAAAATTATTAGTATTTAAGTCCCTTATTCACTTCAAGTGTCATTTAAATATTTTCACATCACTTGTAATTTTAACCGTCTTTTCGGATGGTTTTTTCAATCCTAAATAGAAAATTCTTGTTACACACTGAGATTCCACTTTTCACTTCACTTATGTTAGTTTCTTTGATGTTTTTATCACAACTTTCGCCTTTTAAAAGCTAAAAATATAAGTATTAAAAATACAGTTTATGTATTACGATAACCATACCTTCAATGATAGCAGTTATATCAGAAGCAATTTTTGTTGCATTTGATTTGAAACCGTATTTTCAAAGTACGTTTCAATGTATCTAGCTTCATGCTATCTACTTTCTTTTCGTTATTAAAAACTGAATATTCGTTGAGCGATTATGAAAGAGGCCGCTACGTTGCACAATGTCCCTGTTTTAGTTCAGTCCGCTTATTTAGATCAATTTTATGTTCGTCCCATTTTAAAGATCGTGTTTTAGAACGCTGTTGATGAGATTCTATATGTTTAAAGATGGCCTACGGTCGTGGCGGGTGAACCGCCCGTGAGGTCTATACCTCATCAGAAATCAGCTCCCGAATCGCACTAGATACAATTTCATATGAAAGTTGTATACTGCAAACACTGCGGGTTTCCCGTCGCGGTTCACAGGCGGGAGAAAATCGACCGCCACATGCGGCGTTAAACCGCTGCTAATGACCGCTCCTTCAAACTACACGATTGCGCTATCCCGCTATTAACCATTAGACCGGAGTTATACTATTTATTGAGTCATTCTACGCGGGAGCTTGTACGCAGTGTTGCCGGTGGGGATCTTTATGATCCGTTTTGGATATTTCTCTGCCGGCGCGGCGGATCTATGTTGAGTAATGAACATAACAGCACGGAATGGAATTGGGTTTATCGCTATAAACCGCATTCTGTGTAGTTTGATAGTTTGCGGCAGCTTCGTCGAGCAGATTTCCACGGCGAATACTACACCACAGGGGCGGTAGAACCGCCCGTGTAGTCTTAACTTTTCTTGCGTTTTCATCCGTTAACGTGTAGAATCCACTAATTATTCATTAACCTAGAGGTAGATATGATTAGCAGCCCGGAGTCAGGAAGTCAGCCCCGTGCCACGGTAAGCACGTTAAACCGTTGATCCCTGGACCCCTCTCTCCTGCTGTGTCGGTTCGTCCGTCCCATTGGACTATGAGAATGAGAGAACAAAGAGTTCATCCATTTGCGCATACTCTTGTGCACTATAATCCGGCCTGCGCACATATCTAGTCTCGGAATAGGCTGGCTGCCATGGACACAATTCGGCTAGGTCCTAGGCGGACATGATCATCTAAGGTAACACAAAAATCTGAACTCAACACGTAACGCTAAGTTGGTGCACTTAGCACTTGTAATATTTATGCAGTACTAGCAAACCCGGCGAACTCCGTTTCGCCACCAGATTGTAGTACATGCTATGTATCAGAGATGACGCTGTATGTGAAAAAAGATTTTCCCGCTTTTCTTTTTAAATTTTTCCTGAATTTTCTTTGAACCTCACGGAGCCCAACGAATGCAAAACCGTGAAAATCGGTTCGTGCGTTCTGGAGTTATAGCGTCAGGAAGGAAACCCCGACTTATTTTTATATAGTAGAGAAGAAGATTAGGTACCTTTATTTGAGAGTTATATTTGTTGTTTTTTCTTCTTAGTTCTGGGCGGTAACTCGTGCTAGAAACCTATGTCACCTTATCAAGTTTTCAGATAGGGCTTTCAGAGTTCTGTATGGCTATAAGGCTAGGTATAAGGGGCTTCTGGTGGATCGTTATCCTCCCCTTCCTCTTTCTCCTGTGAAACCACTCCAGGCAACAGGATGTAGGAGGCGCCACTGGAAAGAAACGAGTCATTTAGAAATTGCTTTCGTATAGTAACACTAAGACCCGAATTATGAAAGCTTACTCAAGCATTACATAAGCAGTCATTATGTGATCTTTACTCAAGTGTAGAATCTCTGCTCAAGTATATCTTTATTAAAGAACGTAACTCTGACCCCATTCTGGTTGCACTCGCAAAATGTCTGCTTGAGTAAATTAGGTCTTGTCTATGGTCTGTTTTGAAATATAATTTCAAAAACTTCTTCCTTAATGAATTTTTCTACAGTTTTTTATTCGTTAAATTATTGATATTTTGTGCGAATCGAAACGCAAGTAACAAAATTAAAAAACAAAACCAGCGCGAAAATGATAACAAAACTTTTCGTAGTTTTCCAACGCGTGTCTAAGTATTAATACGTTTCTGTTGATCAACTGATATATTTTTGTGCAGTGAGAGTCATTTTAAGAAGCTTATCTTACACAAACTATTTTGTAACAGTTTAAATTTGTTTTACTTCGTACTTTTATTTTTATTTCAAACTAAGTAATTTACTTTTCAACTTATTTACTAACTTCTAAATATTTCAACGTTTGTTCGTTTTGTTTATAAACATTAGCGGAACTTTTAGTAACTACCTCATAAAGCAATCTGTGAAGTGCGCCGTGGGCTGCATTATTATCATCTAAGATTATCATATTATTATGTATACCTACGTAATCTAGTTACATATGTATACATTTTGTAGCCGTTAGCTTTTCCTAAAAAATTAAAATTAAAAACTGATGGCTGAATCAATGAAGTATTATAGTTACTGTTGGCCTGAAATCGACTAGATAATTATGTTATCTTTTAGTTTTATTTGGTCTTTTCACTGTTTGATTTGATTCAGTATGAAAGGCAAAATAATTCTTGGAAGGATGTTTTTAGGCATGGTTATATCCCTGCCAAAGACAAACCTACCAAAAATTAACTTATGTATAACATATTCAAAAAAAGAAAGATAGTTAACATCATAGCGGCAAAAACGGTGATATCGCGTCCTTTGGCTTTCATTGAAATAAAATATTTGCGTGGTATTTTATTATTTATATCTTAATGATCTACAATCTCAAAACATTATCATATTTATAGGTAATGACATTCAGAAATTGTAGGCTTGAGTAATCAGAGTTCAAAGAGTCACCAAGCGCAGATTTGACAATAATAATTCTAAATCGTTCTAAATAAGCAATTACTCAAGTAATGCTTGGTATCCGTTCAATAGTACCTACGTATAAACAGTTACTTGAAGGCGTGGACGGAGGAAATCACGCTCTTAAAGGCTACTTGAGTAGTATAGATTATGATATGAGTTCCCAAGCATTGTTTTAAAATTTGTGTTTACTCAAAATTAGACAGAAGCGTCACTCCAGCATAGATCGATGACTGAGCAAGCTTTCATAATACGGGCCATAGTGTCCATAGCAGTGGGGGCGGTCGCGCGTATGTATCGACCCCTCCTAATCAGCCATAGATGTCGTAAGACCCGATTAAGTGAATCTGCCAGAGGAAGAGCAGCAGCTTCCTTTTGTATATTTTTAACACCTCTACTGCGATCGCCAATCCGCCTGCCAAGTGTGTTGATTATGGCAAAAAATATCCTCGCACCGGAGCACCGGAGACTGGGCAGTTTCGGCCGCACCGCAGAATGGGAGGTAAGCGGCTAGGTTGGCTGAATGCTTTGATAGTAGCTTATCGAGTTGCGTCGATGGTACCTAGGCGCGCGGTTTAGAGTTCAAAAACCGAAAACAGACATCGCCTCACTACATCTAGACAACTAGCTAAGCCAGAGGCGTTTGTATTCTTATCTACCATTCAGCCAATCATCTTGCAGCGCGGCCATGACCTAAAGGTTTTTATCGAGGTTTATACACTAGCAAGTTCTTGCAGCAATAGATATCTTGACTTGACTCTCACGTTATTGGTGTTCTGTTGACATCGGTGAAAGTACAACGTACAAATGATTGCAAAAGTTATTGTTAGTCTTACCTTTACTTATCATGCATCTTTTTATGTCCCAAAAAACAAACAACAATGATAAAGAAAATACAACGTTACATTTATATTTTTTGCACTATAGGACCGCCATGTATTTTTTTTATAAAAGTTGTTCATATGATGTTTCAATTAAATTTTATCACTGCGGCAACAGTGGTCTGGGTGCTTGGTAAAAACCGCTTGCGCATATCAACTCTGCAAATCTTATTGCTAAGTGTAAACCCCACTTAGTTTCAATTCATACCGGAATGCAGCGACGCAGCGAGCACTTTCACTGGGCCTTTTCCTTTCGACCTTTTCGATCTTTAAGCGATTCTGGTATACAGATATAGTTTAAAATTATTTGACGCCAGTTTGATACTGAGGCCCGTATTATGAAACGATGCTCAGTCATCGATCTATGCTTGAGTAACGCTTATGCCATAGAAAATCGTTACTCAAGCATAATCATCTACGACTGAGCAAGCTCTCATAATACGGCCCTTAGTCTCCTCTTATACACGCCAGCTCATTCGGTCCCGTGTGCGCGCCTGATGAGTGTAGCCGGAAGACTGGATGCAGTCTTCTGGCTACACTGAGGATATCTGACCATCTGAGATCTGACTGAGGGGATCACTTTTGATACTTACGACATTTGTTATTCTGTCTGCTTACTCAAAATTACTTTCAGTTATCACTGACCGCGCTATGTTCTTTTTCATTAAGATTTTCATAAAAGTCAATATTATTCCTGGATAGATGCCACTCAGCACAGTATACATTCGTGTAATGTGCAAGTATTATAGGATATCTAGCACTTTACACTGTATAACCATCGATGAATAGATAGTGAAACAGACTTACTGCTGGGAATAAAATAAACCTATCTAGGTATTGGCACCTAACATAACATCATGAGAACTAATTAAACGTTCTCTCATTTTCATGATTCAAAATGAATAATAAGTTTCTTTTAATATTTAAAACCCGGGTTTATTATTGTGGGGTATTCCGCAGTTTTCTAGCAGGTTAACAAAACAAATGTCACCTATATGTGGCATTCGTTGCCATCTTGGCGTGTTTTACTAAACAAGTACCCGCCTAAACCAAATCAAAACTAACCAATCGCTTTACTATGACAATGATATAGTCGCAGAATCGTCACGTACAATCCTAAGATGAAAGAAACTCTAGATTCTAGAGATTCTACGATACTATTCTGTTCTATCTAGAATCTAGAGTGATACTATTTTATCTGGGAGTCTATATAGTGCGTGTGGAGAAATTGATAGAATGATTTCAACCTTGACACTTCGGACGCGCGTCTCTCCATCTATAGTTTCTTTAATCTACGGAAGAATGCCAAAATGTGTCATACATTGACGATACCATTGTCATAGTGAAGCGATTAGTTTAGCAGAATAGGGCCCCTAATGATAAACGACATCGATAGTTTTATGGTGGTTTTAAATTATGTCATGCTACTGCAATGATCAAATCAAAGAACGTTGTTAATTTACTTACTACCTAATTTAATAGTAAATTCAGGTCAGTGAAATAAAACAGCAAAGCCAAGATCCATTTATTGATACCATAAAAAAAACTTAATCTACATGTCTTCACCGTAGTCTGGTTAAGCCAAGAAAATAGTAAGATTTGTTACTCGGTGAGCACATCTCTCTACTCCAGCCAAATTCGATGTGAAATATTTGTTGATTACAAACATTCTTACAACAAAAAGAAGTAAAATTGTCATGTTTGGCGTCTATTTTCAGACATAATTTTTCGCAATATTTGCTGAAGGATTATATTCTCAAATCAACAGGGAATATAAATTGCGTATAAGAATACACGCTAACATAGTGAATTTTAGGAAACGCTGTTAAGCTAATTAAAATGTGGGCGGTTTGTTTAAAAACATTTCACACCTGATTTGGCTGGCGTATAAATAGGTTTACAAATAAAAAACATTGCTTAAGTAATACTTCGAGATAGGATAGGAATGGATGTTTCTAGCACTGTAGGATGTTGTGAATCAAAAATGCATTTTCAACAATTTATACACATTTTAATATAAAATGTGTTGTTCATCACAGATAGTTTTCAAATCAATAATTTGGTTACAAAAAACATTATAATTTTATAGAAGGGTGATTCCTTTATGATGAACAAAGACTCCAAATTTTACGAATTATACATTTATCAACATAGCAAAATTTTAATTAGAATCACCCCACTGTCGAATAAAATACCTACCATCCTATAATTTCTTATGTCTATCAACTTAAGGCTGAGCCAATATAAATATTATGAAAGTAAAATAGTCAAATTGTATAGCTTGCTAGTCTAATTAAATGCGCTGTAATGCATTAATCAGTTTTCGAATCAAATATTTAAGAAGTAAAATGGCCAGTTCCGTGTTATTGTTAACAATATGCCATTACCTTTACGAAGAATACGAAAGCCAACATGTTTATTTTGCAAGGTTTGTTTTTTCTATACCTATTTTAGAAACAGTCTCAAAGCATGGCAGACAGGATGGGATTAAGCCCAGGACAATACCTCAGACTGTCAAAAAATACTGAAAGAGCACACATCTCTTTTGGACAGTTCTTTTAGATCTAGAGAAATTGTATATTGCATCAAATAGTTTGATAATTGCCTTAATTTCAGACACAAATTAACAATGTTTAGGCGTATTTCAGTATATTTCCTCTTCCAATACAATAAGGCTATTAAAACTAGATCCAACTCAATACTACACATTCCGGGCAAACAGTACCTTATGGCATTGTACTTAAGCTAGGTATTACCTACACAAAGATCTTGGGTTTTCATCACGCCTTGCCATCCACATTGTATTTATTCTTACCCTCGGCGTTCCTAAAACATAATTGTAGTTAGAAATTGAACTTTAAGTCTAAGGCAATAAAGGAGTGGCGAATCTAATGTTACTTTTATTAATAAAACATTTTAGAGCGCCCATTAATATTATCCAATGGTAGGTATACCAATTTACAAAAACAAACTATAGTTATGATTGAAATAAAAAAGAGAGAAATGGACCGCCAAATTAATAAAGGTTTTCTCATATTGACAACAAAAGCCAAAAAATAAATTTCAGGGAAAAAGATAAGAAATAGTTTCGCCACCCCCATAGAATGTACACTACACTATCTTAAAAGTAGGAAATCACACACAAGGGATGTTAATAGCCGGTACATACCACTCGTTGTCCACCAAATAGAATTCGCTCCCACTGCCCAAATCCGACTCGTCACTACTCTTTACCATCATAAAATCATTGCCCTCTCTGAAAATTCAACCACAATATTTCTTTAGATAACAGACGCTTTAGCCGCGAAAACCCGTATGACGGCCATCTTGATTTGCGTTTCTTAAGCTGGATTGATTTGAAGCCCCCAATGATTTGTGAAGAGGAAAATATTTTTTGAAATTCGGAATGCATTGAATTCATGATTCAAGTCGAAAGATGAATTCAAAGGGAAATGAATAGCAAAAAATATTTGATGTCATGCATGTGTAGTTTTCCCGGTATATGCCTTACGTATAGCTTTCGGCCTTATAGTTCCTGCTTTATGACCATATTTTCTAGGTTCTTGAAATATGCCAATAGCCACATGTCATAATCGACACTCTGCTTGCGTTCTCAAATAAGTCGGTTTTTATGACATCTTTGTCGCGTTTCGCAATTTTCTATAAAAGATACCCAAAGCTGCGTTGAATGAAGCCCCAAATGATCGCTGATAATGGTGAGATTATTTTTATAATGTGTAAGTTTATATTTTAGAACGAGTGTGCCATGTGTCATATAAATTACATGATCTTTCTTTGTGAAGTCACAGCATCCCAGATCATATTGGAGAATCTCATATCATGAGATAGATTTCACTCTGTAATCCCTGTAATCCACTAGTCTTCGATCGATATCGTTTCTATCTCCATCGATTCATGTTCGATCAATAATATTGTTTCCACCAGGTTCATTTATTATTAGTGATGACAGAATCTTGAAGATATACAGTTCTAAGATATCATTGTTTATCTGTTCCACGTACTCTCTAGTTTAGGGGTCAAATCATGTCATTTCCGTCTTGGTTTCTTTGGAGCTGTTATTGTCGGGTAGATTGTTAAATCCTGTATCAACCAGTACTTCCAGATTCTAGGGTCTTTCAGATTCTCTAAAGCTTTTACGAATCTATCTTCATCTTGGTTCCAAAAAGCACCTCTTTCACATGAACGTAAGGTCTTCTTTAAATACATCATTGAAAGTGTTCCAATCTTTTAGTCCCACGAGTTAGTTAGGAAGAGTTTTAGTGTAAATGTATCTTTATAGCTATGTTAGTAAGCACCATACCCAGATGAAAGAACTTATATTAAAAACCCCGAAAAAGAGCACAGAACAATGTTCGATAACTGCATTTCTTTCTGTCGCCCAAAAGGATCGTACGTTACGGCTTACGAGTGTTGTATTGAATTATGGATGTAATATCTGTCTCGCTCACTCGAATAATGTTTTGTAACGACAGGAAGAGACGAAGCTGTTTACTTTACTCAGTCTTCAAGAATTTTGCGCAAATAAGCAGAAGAGACTAAGAAAATAGTTCTCCAAGACCCGTGTAACAGTTAATACAACAAAATATTAATTGAACAAGGAACGGTTAAAAAAGTAGAGATAGAGATAGAAATATTAATAGATAACGCTTATTTTCTACGTTAGGAAACCATATAGAACCGCATAGGTAAAGCCGTTGTCAGCGAACGTACTAAAGAACTATTTTGTTTCTATCCGTGGCGTTCCATGGTGAAGTTGTAAAAAACAGGGGTTTTATAAGTTTCACGCGTGTATTTGCGTCTGTCTGTGAATTTGTAGCTCACAAACGGAAAAAACAGATTTGATTAGTTTTTTCATTGATTGGCTTCATCAAGACAGTTCAATTGTTTATCATGACATGATACATCCAAGTAAAATCATTATTCATTTCCATGAACCGGAAACTGGCAGAAAAGTGAAAAACCAGACACATGTTGCTAAACAAAGAAATCAGGTTAAGCCATTGTCGGGGGTTTGAAATGTTTAGAACTACCAAAAATTTATTTTATACGAAAGTTACTACAGAACATTGATTTATTATGCCACTGATTGAACAAAATAGTTTTGGACGCCCACCCACAGCATTATAACCTTTAAACACATACCTGTAGAACACATAATGCTGCAGCATGAAGAATATATCAAAGATCAAGCTGAACGCGCCCAGTCCGAACTTCGTCGCGTCTCCGAAGAAACTCGCCCAGTCGTCGAAGTTGTAGGCGTTTAGCATCATTTGGAGGATGGAGAGGAATCCGCCAATGAAATCTAGGAAGATATTGCCGATTGACCAGCCCACGGTGGATTTGCGCTTGTAGTTCATGTACGCCTGGAAATAAAAGATATTATTGTTTGATCAATAAGTACTTTTATAGATTAAATGTTGTACGTTTTGCGGTTTTCGGATTTTGAAAGCACTAATCTGTCTCTCTCAAATCTGTTGCATTTTATTGCCAGATGATCGCTATATGTATTAATTACTTAATTTGTACAAAGGATAATACTTATTCCTATCCCATACTAAGGATACTGCCAGCAGCCTCTCTAGACTACAAGAGCAGGCGTGCGCCGCCGCTGCGTGGGAGTCTTTGGCTGCGCGACCTTTCTAAGTTTCTCAAGCGATACGATGTATTATAGTAATGAAGATAGTTTCAAATCATATGAAACTAAAACTGCTCGCTGCTTCGCTGCAATCTCGGTGTGAATTGAGACTTACGGAGCCTTTTTATAGAGTATCGTCGACAAACGTTGAAATGTGTTGATTCCAACCAACAGAATCTCATCATTATCACTGTTAGGTAAGCAATTACATTAAAACTTTTTAAACTTTCGCGATCTGTTAACATATTAAAGATTATTTATCGGGTATTTATCGCGTACCTTTTGTTTTATTTTCCCCTACGTTTCCATCGCGTTGCAGCGATCGTGGTCACGGGGCGACAGACGGCAGCGATGGAAACGTAGGGGAAAATAAAACAAAAGGTACGCGATAAATACCCGATAAATAATCTTTAATAAGCAATTACATTGCTAAACTAAGCACTTAAAAATCACTTCTCTAGTAGAAACGCTCGAACAACGCATGCGTAGTAGCTTTCTACGATATCCACGAATTACTAGTTGGATTTCTATTGTATTCTATGAATTTAAAAAGTTATTTATAAACCTGAAGAATTGAAGTTTTTTATTACTCAGACCTGTTATTAATGAACGTACCTGAGGCAATTAAGAACATGATGAGCGTGATGCACAATATAATATAACAGCAACAGTAGACAACATCCAGACAGGCTGCGATGCCCGCGGCGCCGAGACTGGCCGTTACTATGACAACGCGGCGAGCTTATCATGCTTTAGTTAATAATAAACGTACCTGAGGCAAGTACTTAATGAGCGTGATGCACAGTTTAATATAAATGCAGCAGTAGAGAAAATCCAGCCAGGGTACAATCGCCGCGGCGCCGAGACTGCCGTTACTATGACAACGCGGCGAGCTTATCATGCTTTAGTTAATAATAAACGTACCTGAGGCAAGTACTTAATGAGCGTGATGCAATGCACAGTTTAATATAACTGCAGCAGTAGAGAAAGTCCAGCCAGGGTACAATCGCCGCGGCGCCGAGACTGCCGTTACTATGACAACGCGGCGAGCTTATCATGCTTTAGTTAATAATAAACGTACCTGAGGCAAGTACTTAATGAGCGTGATGCAATGCACAGTTTAATATAACTGCAGCAGTAGAGAAAGTCCAGCCAGGGTACAATCGCCGCGGCGCCGAGACTGCCGTTACTATGACAACGCGGCGAGCTTATCATACTTTAGTTAATAATAAACGTACCTGAGGCAAGTACTTAATGAGCGTGATGCACAGTTTAATATAAATGCAGCAGTAGAGAAAATCCAGCCAGGGTACAATCGCCGCGGCGCCGAGACTGCCGTTACTATGACAACGCGGCGAGCTTATCATGCTTTAGTTAATAATAAACGTACCTGAGGCAAGTACTTGATGAGCGTGATGCACAGTTTAATATAACTGCAGCAGTAGAGAAAGTCCAGCCAGGGTACAATCGCCGCGGCACCGAGACTGGCCGTTACTATGACAACGCCCGTAAACACTGCTAGGATGCCGCGTCCAGTCATTGATACTCTTTGATCGTCGCGCTGGGGAATAATAGAAAGATTGATAGATTGTGTTAAAGATAATTTGACTAAGATTAAGAGACTAGGTTCAGAGGGTGAATCTGCTAGGTATCTGTCCGAGAGCTGCGGGTGTGCAGCCCCGGACTGTTATAGCTGCTAATGCCACATCCCTCTTAACCACGTGGTAGTAGTATCCTCAAACACCACCCCGCTCTCCTGTCCCATTTTCCCCTCCCACCGCTCCCTCTCTCCCGACCGGCTGATTGCGGCATAGCACAGCCTATAAAAGCACAGCCAAATTATAGACAGTGCGACAAAAGCTGTGCCCTGCTATCCCCAACACCGCATGCCCAGCGTGGGGATTCATGATTTTAACAGGACTAAGACAACAATGTAACAAAATGGTGAACAGCACTTGTGCAGCATGCCAATAAGGCGCTTATTAGAGGCCTAGATCCAGTACCCTTAGTACCAGCGGATACTAAAATCATTCGATCAAAGTATTCAAGAGCTCGCTTCGACACTTTCCATAGATTTGGCGCTTTACAGCGCCTCTACCGGACAGAGAGCAACTATTTTTCCCAGTTTGACAGCGATTAAATAGTTTAATACGAGCTCGATTTTAGCCTTGTCTTATTCTTTTATTATATACGTGAGCAAGAGTAAAAGCTAATTCTCGGAAACTTTCTTTAATTCATAATGGGTCACGCCACTCGTCATAGGGGTACATAAGTGGACTGCTAAAGGCTGGTGTTGTTGTCGTTGTAAGGGAGTATCATGAGTGGCACAAGCACCATGATTATCATCAGCTTTTACCCGCCTAGAACTGGGTATATGCCTCTCTTCGTTAATGCTATTCCCCTCGTTTCTACACCAGTCTGTGCCATGAGAAATCTACGAACGCTATACAAAGAAAAAAATATTATTATGTAAAATCTGATGTCTATAATTAAATGTTTTTTAATGTCACTATAACAAAATTTGCTCAGTCAGCAGCTTTGGTTAGTCAGAGATAAAAAAACAGCGATTGCTGGCCACCGTCGAATAATTCGAAGTATCCGTCTTAAGTTAACTCAAACAAAATGGCTATGGACATATTCCATCAAATGTTTGGTTAAAAAATACACATTTTTATATGGGCAGAAATATCTGAAGACATTTCCAATACCTACATTTTGTAGGGATTCAAAACTAAACGGGTACCAAATGTTGCTTACCTCATAGAAAAAGCACTGGGCAATCGTGATGATAGTTGCGAAGGCGGCGTGTAGCGAGAAGAAAACGTCGTTCAGTTGGACAGGGTTGTGGCCGCGCGGGTGCCGTAAGAAATATTCATCCTGAAATGTAATAGTTAAGTAAGATCAAGGTTAAGGTTGCCTGGAAGAGATCGCTCACAGCGATAGGGCCGCCCTTTATACTTCATTTATTTTAATTCTGTACGTATTGTTTCCTGTCTTTGTGTGGTATACAAAAGTGTTTTCTATCTAGAGGTAAATATATAAGACCCGTATTATGAAAGCTTGCTTAGTCATCGATCTATGCTTGAATAACGCTTTTATTCGGCATAAACGTCACTCAAGCATAGATCTATGACTGAGCAAGCTTTCATAATACGGGCCTAAGATCGGGCGGTAAACTGCATAGGACAGGAAAATACGACGAATTCTATCGGAGGGAGGCCATCATGGCACACTACGGGTTGAGCCATAGGAGTAGGTATGATAAATTTTGTTGTTTATTAATTTAATTTAGATAAAAGATATTTCATTTATTTCTCATATACAATAAATTGTTTATTCATTCATTCATTCATCAAAGAAGGAATGATTTTTCGGTCTACAAACTCGAAGACACGTCAAGATTGGGTCCGGGTTCGCGAAGTTTGCACGCTGTTATGAATACTCACCGTTGTTGCAAACGATACTCTAACGAGCCGACAGTGTTTTTCAAAGTCTTCTGCGTAAGGCAGTAAAGGATGAAAATAAATTTATTCGTTCACACAAAAACAATCGCAATTAGTATAGTAAGATTGGAGTGAGGGTAGATTAACAATTTACCTGAATAACCGAAGAGAAGTATAGCCCGCAGTTAAAAAGCGAGTACAACGTGAATCCCATAATATTCAGCGCGACAAAGTCGAAATTCAATCCGACAACGCTTTTCCTCTTGAAGTTGATGTATATTTGAGGGTAGAATGAAACTGACCACGCGGCGAAGTAGATCCAGCCCATTATAGATGAGATTATGTTGATATGGTTTGAGTGCATTACTGTTATGCGCAGGAAGACGTTGTCGACACTGGAACAAATTATTTAATTAATTAAACATTGATTAACATTTCTTATAAATAGTTATAAGTATTGAAAGTATTTTCCCACAAGAGCGGTAGGAAATAGGTTTAATTATAATCAAGTCCAGCTTAAACATTCGACCAATGCAAGGTAGAGTTCACTCACGACCATAGTGATTGTTTAACTCTTTGCGTGAGGTAAGAATTAACCGAGTATAAACTTATAATGCTAAAACATTGTTGCCCTTAGAATAATGGTTACCCTTACTAATGTCATTGCCGTTTTCCGGTATCAAATCTATCTTGGTACCAAAGGGCTTTGAAGATTTGGACATTGGTCGATTGTTTGAACTTGTCGATTTCGACATTACAAGTAAGAACTACACTAAACTGCTGAGATTGAAGTTCGTAGAGAAAATCTAAATTATTTTACTCCAAAAATTGTGTCTTAATTTGCATAACCGGCCGGCGTAACTTTCAACGTCACCTCGGAATGTCCAAACGTTTACCATACTGATCTCAAACTTGGATCCGCTGATGCATTACACTCATTAAACCACGGGATGTTAATTATGGAAGGATCACGAAATTCGCTTTGACTATCATAGATATAGAGAAAGATAGAAAGTCTCTTACTTGGCATAACCAGCCGGCGTGACATTGAACGTCACTTCCGAATGTCCCGGACTCTTGCCGTACGCGCAGATCTCAAACTTTGACTCCGCTGATGCATTCGGTTCATTCGATCCCGGGATATCTATCGTGGGAGGAACTAGCTGCACTATATCCGGGTGTTGGACTACAGCTGTGACTGTGAGGGTTGTGTTGTACTCGCCACTGAAAAGGAATGTTCAAATTATTTTTGTACCCGACACAGTTTTCGTCTAGCATAAACACATAATGGAACATCATCACCAGCCTATATATACGTCCACCCACTGCTGAGCACAGACCACCCCAAGCAACGCCACGAATAGCGGTCCTGGAGGCCTACTTAAATCCTCCAAAATACGCAATTGCATGTTTCGTTTAGTTTTTTGTGCAAATCGGTACTCTAATTAGGTGTATTACAGTACTAAAATTGGGCGAATCGAAAAACACAATTGTGTATTGGGGAATTAAAATAGGCCTTCATCCATCGACTCCCTGCGACCGCTACAATATCGTAAGTCCATCGAGTGGAAGGTCTGATGACCACTCTCCGTTTCGCATTGCATCGTGGTGGAGTACATTTACTCCCCAATGGACGAATTTAAATCTAAATGTAGGTAATTTTTTTTTCCAAACTTTTGGTGCCCAATGGAAGAATGGAATATTTGGATAGACAATTATACAAATAAAAGTTTTCATACAACATAATGTCCTAAAACGTCAGGTTTATGAGATATTCATATATGAATTTCTTTTTTAAGCAATAGTTATTTTCATCTGTGAATATCTCAGAATCCTGACGCTTTAGGAAATTAGGCCGATGTTAGAGCTCCATACAAAAATTTTCAAACCTCTTTTATGTTTTAAAATATAGCCAAAATGTTGTAAAACTGCCTAAATTATTGAAGTTGAAGCATAAATCCGGAGCATGACAAACTTTTGACTACGTAAAATAGTGTCAAAATGTTGTACAAATGCGTATACCTATACCTACCTAGGTATTTATTTTTTCAACTTCAATAGTAAGGTTAACCTTACTATTGAAGTTGAAAAAATAAATACCTAGGTTTATGACCAACGTCAACAGCAGAAGAAAAAACTCCGCATTGTTAGCAAAGCGGTAGCAGGTAGCAACTGTCATTCACAAACCATTTTATAAATTGAAATATCGAGTACTATAGTTTATGTAGAATATAATAATAAAACATGTTAAAGAATGACTACAAGTTCATTAGGTACAATAATATTAAACTTGTATGTTTAATTAGGTATAGTTTCAGGATATTTAAGTGCCGACTTCAATAGACGGTTGGATCAAACTTCAAGCAAGGTGTCGTTTACTTCAGTTTATTTGTGTTTTAAGAAATTCTTTGAGGATCGGTATATTATCACATCACTCATATGTCAATCTTTGATTTCACTTACACAGGCAGTTTATTGTTGGTAAACAAGTACAGATTTTTGCACAATTATGTAAGCAATGTTTTCCAACTTAAAATGAAGTGGCCGCTTCACTCTTGTGTCAGTGAATTACCAATAACCCTGTATAATATATTAAATCTAATATATCATATCCACCAAACTTTTAAGCTACAGAGCATGCCAAAGAATTAGACGCTGATTTTGTTTGTAATTTGTACTCTGTATGCTATTCCCATATTCCATAAAGATAACCCTGTATAATATACTAAATCTAATTTCATATCCACCAAACTTTTAAGCTACAGGGCATGCTAAAGAATTAGACGTTGATTTTGTTTGTAATTTGTACTCTGTATGCTATTCCCATATCCCATAAAGATAACCCTGTATAATATTCTAAATCTAATTTCACATCCACCAAACTTTTAAGCTACAGGGCATGCTAAAGAATTAGACGTTGATTTTGTTTGTAATTTGTACTCTGTATGCTATTCCCATATCCCATAAAGATAACCCTGTATAATATTCTAAATCTAATTTCACATCCACCAAACTTTTAAGCTACAGAGCATGCCAAAGAATTAGACGCTGATTTTGTTTGTAATTTGTACTCTGTATGCTATTCCCGTATCCCATAAAGATAACCCTGTATAATATTCTAAATCTAATTTCACATCCACCAAACTTTTAAGCTACAGAGCATGCCAAAGAATTAGACGCTGATTTTGTTTGTAATTTGTACTCTGTATGCTATTCCCATATCCCATAAAGATAACCCTGTATAATATTCTAAATCTAATTTCACATCCACCAAACTTTTAAGCTACAGGGCATGCTAAAGAATTAGACGTTGATTTTGTTTGTAATTTGTACTCTGTATGCTATTCCCATATCCCATAAAGATAACCCTGTATAATATTCTAAATCTAATTTCACATCCACCAAACTTTTAAGCTACAGAGCATGCCAAAGAATTAGACGCTGATTTTGTTTGTAATTTGTACTCTGTATGCTATTCCCATATCCCATAAAGATAACCCTGTATAATATACTAAATCTAATTTCATATCCACCAAACTTGTAAGCTACTAAGCATGCCAAAGCATTAGACGCTGATTTTGTTTGTAATTTGTACTCTGTATGCTATTCCCATATCCCATAAAGATAACCCTGTATAATATACTAAATCTAATTTCACATCCACCAAACTTTTAAGCTACAGAGCATGCCAAAGAATTAGACGTTGATTTTGTTTGTAATTTGTACTCTGTATGCTATTCCCATATCCCATAAAGATAACCCTGTATAATATTCTAAATCTAATTTCACATCCACCAAACTTTTAAGCTACAGAGCATGCCAAAGCATTAGACGCTGATTTTGTTTGTAATTTGTACTCTGTATGCTATTCCCATATCCCATAAAGATCCCTTACCTTCTTCTAATTCTACGAAATCCACGGGGTAAGTTGGAGGATTCTATTATACAGGGTGCCACGTAATATGTGTACTAAGTAATATCACCCTGTAGAGCAAAACCACTTGATACTTACATTTGTATCAAATTGAGCAGATGCGTTTCTTCGACTAGCAGACTAAGATCCGTTGCATCCAGGTATATCTTGTTTTGGGAATGTGCGATAGGTAAACCTAGAAACAAAGCACACGAATCAAATTCTATATCTAAAGCAATAGGATTCAAATTAGCATAAAATAATTGAAAGTCTTATAGCCACATATATCAAAATCTGGTGAGACAAAATGGCGAGAGGAATTGAAAGGTCGCTGCTCGGACTAGTCTACTGACGAACTGTACTGCGGGCAAAGTCAGGATACAATGTCCGTTAATGTAGTCCCCGTACTTAACTTAAAAAATCACTATCTTGTTGGTGATTTCACATAATTTTCACTACATTACAATTTGAGATTTTTTCCTACAATGGACAATGCTGACAATTAATTTTCAAACTTGATGCCAAAACTTTGAATTTTCGTGTTGTAGGTTGTTTACAAACATTGTAACTTGATAATCCTATAGGAGGACTTTGCCCAACAGTGGGATTCAGCGGGATAATAAAATAGGAAAGTACTCACCTAATAACAACAACGTAACAATACACATGCTTATCCTATGACTAGACGGAGCGACCCCACAGGGCTTGTATACTGACACGCGAGCCATCTTTCTGCTAAGCTAGTTTATCTGAAACAATGAAAAAACATGAAATTATTAAAACTTTATACTCGCGTGGGGTGTTTCACATTCTAGCGACTGTTTGTTCGTCTGTGGTTATTAGAGTTTTAAATTTACAGCGCTAATTTTTGTTCTACCTTCCTAAAACGAGCGGAACTACTACTTAAGCACGAAAAACACTCTGTGGCATAAAGTTGAGGCAGGAGAGTGCGGTCGGTTGTAGAGTACCCCAGGCGAGCGTTAACGTAGTGCTAATTTTACGAAATGTTGGTATTTTTATGTAACGTTTTATTCATTGATTTAGTTTAATTTAACGTCCAATTTAGCCTCCTCCTAAATTTCCTTACCTTTATGATCGGCAACGTGCACACACGTTGACGAGTGACCAATGTGCCCATGCTATTCCGACATGTCAGAAATGCAATGAAGAAACTTAGTTCCTATAGCGAGTTGATTTAATAAAATGTTTATGGTACTACATGCTTCTAAAAGTGAACGTAAAAGTTACGTAAGTTTTTAGGCGCGAGTAACTAAGGGTTAATTGGTGCAAAACGCCTAGCAGTAGAACTAAGAACGCGCTATCAGCCATCACTAATAAGTAAGTTAATCAGTAGAATTTACATAATACCTAACTTAGGTCTATATATATAACAATATTCCGTATATTTGAAGGCTAACTGGTTGTTCAAGTTCTTATAGAATAGGTACATGTTCATGCTACACCACTCGGTGTGATATGTATGGTAATCATAAATTATTGGACTAAACCCATCGAGATAGGATTCTATCTCGATGACTAAACCTTAAAAACCCTTTAAGTCTACTCAAAAAATTAAGAATGCTTTAAGGCAAACCTTTGAGACTTCCAAGTGAATAATGACGAAAATAAATAAATAATGCTGGACAACTCACACAGCATCATCTAGCGCCGAGCTAAGCAGAGCTTGTGTTATGGGTAGGTACTAAGTAAATAACTAATATACTTTACTGAACTTCCGCAATCTGTTAACATATTAAAGATTATTTATTGGGTATTTATCGCGTACCCTTTGTTTTATTTTCCCCTACGTTTCCGTCGTGTTGCAGCGACAAAAGGTACGCGATAAATACCCGATAAGTAATCTTTAATATAATATAGATACTTTGATTGAGAACATATACCTGATCTCTTCACACATGTTTAACTTTGAAAAAATAAACGTAAAATAAAATAAGCTTTCGTAAATATTCGAGAAAATCACTATTACCAAGTTCTATTTCTCGGAAAAAAACTAACTACCTATTGTTTTGTTTTCCAAATTACAGCCATGAAATAAAAACGTTGTATTGCACACGTAACTGTGCGATTAGCAGAGGCGATAACTCGAATCAAATCGCACTGCAATGCATGTAAAATTAGTAAGTCACATGTAAGCAATCAGGTGAAATTGAATTTACGATGTTTTAGCATTGTTAGTAGTTTGAAACA
The DNA here is from genome assembly GCA_963662085.1 of Eupithecia inturbata. NCBI lineage: Eukaryota > Metazoa > Arthropoda > Insecta > Lepidoptera > Geometridae > Eupithecia > Eupithecia inturbata. The sequence continues at coordinate 7,132,121 of OY759182.1, forward strand.
ACGAGTTCGTTTCGATTGAGACAGCAGTGTGGTCACTAATCCGGGTCGTTTTCAGAGCGAATTGAATATTCAAAACCAGATCAATTCCAAAATAAACAACTTGCTGCATCAATGTTAATAGATTACACTAACAAAAGGCCCATGTTATTTTAATGTACATTATATTTACCGGATAATTTCAATAACATTAGAATCGTGTTGCCAATGTTGCCATGTTTGTTTTTAAGTTTTTCGACCCAACGACACTGATATCCTGAGTAGGTACTTTGAGACAGAAACAGCTCACAGAAAAACAAATTTTTAGAAACACCTTATCGGAAAGCATAATTAAATACTTGCATTTTCATTAGATAACTCAATTACAATGGAACTGAGTACTCTGTTGAAAGTACAAGCATTTAGGTACATGGATAATTCAGAGCGAATGTTATTGAAACACTTCGTCTAGAAATTAGATCTAGTATTATCGTTGCTAATCAATCAAATCAGAACGAACATTATTTGTCATGAAGGTGGATAAAACATTAATATTCGTTCTTTAGAATAAAGAGACCAATAATTTATAATGTTGAAAGATATTATAAAGTTAATGAATACTTAGCCTATGGATCCATAATGCATAGCTTATGAATTTGTACCTTTTAGACCTAGTGAAGCTAAAAAAAACGAGTAAGTAGTACGGTTACTTACTTGTGTCACTGCGTCGTCGGTACGCAGTGACACAAGGCATGTTGGATCAATCACCATCTTTTATTCATGTCAACCTCTCCCAACGTATTATCACTACGCGATGGATCGCGTAGTGATAATACGCTGGCATCGCGTGCCAGGCGATCGTGGCACTAGCCCACACTCACAGTAGCGCCGCCACCTATTTTATGTTATTATTACGTTAAATAAAGGAATTTTCAAAAATCCATTGTGCAGTTTGTGATACCTATCATAAGCTTTTTAATGCCTCTGTAATAGTTTTATTTTGTATAGTTTAGACAGAGATGCGAAAACAGAGTTTGGTGGCCACCAAGAGCAACTTCGCATCATTTTCTAAACTATACAAAATAAACCGGCAAAAGCTAAAGAAAACGAGTAAGTAACATCGCAACGTCGTCGCAGTGGCAGAAGGCATGTTGATCTGACACAGACTAGGGCAAGGCAATTGGAGGTCCAGAATAGACTTTCGATCAATCACCATCTTTTATTCATGTCAACCTCTTCCGAGTATTTATTGTAATAGAAATGAACAAATAAGTAAGTGGTAGTGCTTTTTCATACGTCCCGGTTTCTGGGTAGCCGGTGCCGTGTAGTCGGCGGCGAAGTGGGCATGTACTGTACATAGATATAAGTAAAATCTGTTTATATAATAATAATAATAGTGTTTGTTTATTTTCAGATTACAATAGATCCATAATTTTGTAAATTCTTAGAATATGTTAGTTTTAACTACCTTTAATTAATACGGAGATGGAGTGTCTGTACATAACTCCATCTAATTTATCAGCTATTGCTGACAGGATGGTGTTGTAGGCGCGGTTCTAGCCCAAGACTTTGGGGGGGTCACACTTGGTACAAGGCGCGGTCGCAGCCCAAGACTTTGGGAAGGTCACCCTTGGTCAGGGCCGTAGCCAGAAATTCACTTCAGGGGGAGGGGGCTTGCAGACCCCACCGCAAACCACAAAACGTTATCAAAATTAGCAAAATTGTATGGTTCCGTTAAATTTTATGTAGTGTTTTGCATATTGACCGCAAACACGACATCCCGACCCTCAACTCCTAACAATAGTGGCAAGCGAAGCGAGCAAGAGCTGCATCAAGCAAGAGTAAGAATGTGAAAAAAAAAGATAGCGAGCGAAGTGACCCACGAAAATATTAAAATAAAAACCTTGCGGTGGTAGAAACAGGACGGACGAAGCGAGCGAGATTAACAAAATAATTTAAAAAGATGTAATAGCGAGCGGAGCGAGCCTCCGAAATTTTTGTTACTTTTTCGGGTCACAAAACGATCCTCTTGAAAAAATAAATAACAGCAAGCGGAGCGAGCCCATTAATATCAGCGAGTGGAATGCACCGCAGCCTTTTTTAGAATGGGTGAGGCATGCGTAGCAAAACAAAGAAGCTAAATAATGAGCTAAGAACAATTTATAAGTTTGTCAAATAACAACAAAATATGAGGACAACAGACTATATGGCAAAAAAACAACGAGGAGCGAAGCGAGCCGCGAAATTTTTTGTGATCTGGCTCTGCGTGTTAGTTGTTTGGTATTAGATTTTTTGCAGTTGCATACTCACCTCAAACGGAGGTCAAGTCTCGGACTTGGAGAAAGCTTAACGAAACCGCAGAATGTTAGTATCGGCAAGCAGAGCGTGCCGCGAAAATTTGGTAGTTTCGTTAGATTTTTGGAGTATATTGCAAACGGACCTCTAACGAGGGATAAGCTCATAACCAAAGACAGACAATAAAACTGCCAGCAAACTGAGCTAGCCAAGACAATTTTTGGTTTTTGTTCGATTTTTGGGTAATTTTCAATCAAGTTTGGCAAAGTGACCTAAAGCAGAGGTCGAGCTCTGGACCATAGTCAGAAATAACAAATGTTATTGGCGAGCGGATTAAAATACGAAAATTTTGTTGTCTACTTAAGATTTCTTTGCGCTGGGTGACAAAGTGACGGCGCAGATTATTTGTTAAATTTTTGTGTTTTTTATTGTGGTGGTTGGATTGATACACGCTAACTATAGTGGTCTAGCCAGACCAATCAAGTTCAGTTCAGTTCAGTCATATGTAACGTTGCCTCTGCGCTGAGCATAAAGGTTACAACACCAGTAATATCGGCGAGCGGAGCGAGCCACGATTTTTTTTGTTGCAATATCATCTATTATGAGCTTTCCACTTTCGAGAGGCTGGTATTTTATCTCCCCTTCTTTACTTAAATCGATGGGCATGTACGATAGCTTTCACACATACCGGCACAATCTGCATACAATTCGACACCGGGTCGCCGCGCCGGCGCCGGGTACCCGGCGACCGGGATGTGTGAGAAGTGATGTCCAAGTCGATATCGGCTTTATGACTAAACTAGCGCATATATTTTAAAACTAAAATTGCAAGTGGTTGGTTATCTGAGATCTGCCCGTAGGTGGTGGTTTATAAAGTGTAAGCAATTTATGATTGATACAAGGTACGCCAAACAATATTGAACTACTGAATTTTAACGACCGATGTGGGCGACGGTCTGCCTGCGACACAAGAGGGCGTGGGTTCGAATCCCCTCTCGAGACAAATGTTTGTACGATCTCCACTGCAGATATTTTTCCGGGTGTTCTGGGTGTTTTCTATTTATAATAAAAATATATATATTTGTGCATGTAATATATTAAGTATATCAGCTATCTAGTATACCCATAATTATTATTACAGCATTATTTATTTATTAAAATGTTTCGTTAATGTTTATTAAAGAAAATCAATAACCAACGTTACATTTACACCATACAATACGATTCACCGATCACAATAATTAATTACAGATAAACGATTATGGGAACCAGTTTAGAAACCAGCTTCGAACAAGGTTTCTGGCACATGATACAAAAACTGCAAATCCGTCAGACGGTATACTATACGAAGTACTGGTGCCAGCGCAGGGAGGTAGCCAGTACCTCTCAGTTTGAGGTGGCGACGACCATTGTTTAAATAAAACTACAAAAACGACTAACTCCTGAATTACCTAAACAGTGTAGGCAATTTACCTACACTGTTCTTTAAGTTTTAAGGTAATCAATTTTGCATAGGACCATCTCGGGATCACCTCTATATATTGTATAGAGGTGATCTATGAGAAAGAACTATCCTTATCGATCCACAACTGATGGAGTAATCGATTTACATTCAAACAAAGGTTAAAAAAACATGCATACCTACAGCCGAACATAGAACCCTCTTTTTTTTTGAAGCAGTTCAAAATTAAAATTTTTAGAAACAATGAACAACGCGAGTACTTATAGTAACAAAAAGTGAAGTCAGACAAGGAACCTATCGCTTTCTTTCAGACTAAGCCAGATTACCACAACAACAAGACACAAGTAACATTCTTTTTGACCAAATCCCACGAGTACGCCGCCGCCGCCTGCTCAACTGGTTTGCAAAAATCGCGACCTTTTACTCCATAAGGTACAATTTTGAATAACAAGAAGATGTAAATAATAACAAAAGCCTAAACAGGCATGCTACCAAACTACCTGTTTCAAAGACTGTTGAGCATGCAAACAATGCCTAAGATTCGAGGTCAGTAGTACTTATGCAACAAGCGTACTAAACAGGCGGAACGATTGGGTTTAATGGTATAGTTCTCACAGGGACAAGCATCGCCGATAAATAAATAAATAAATAAATAATGCTGGACAATCCACACAGCATCATCTAGCCCCAAAGTAAGCAGAGCTTGTGTTATGGGTACTAGATGACTGATAAACTTAATACAATACATAACATAGATAGATATTTTTTATTATATATAGAAAATACCCAGAACACCCGGAACGAATATTTGCAGATCGTACAAACATTTGTCCCAAGGCGGGAATCGAACCCGCAACCTTCTGCGTCGCAGGCGGACCTTCGCCCGCCGCTCCACATCGGTCGTCGATGTGAACAGAGTCCGTCTGACAGTGGATCAGGGGACAAATTTTGCTAACCAATCACTTTAGTATAACAATCGTCGTCAAAGAATCATCCATAGATGAAAGAAACTCTAGATTATATAGTGCGTGCGGTGCTTAGAGAATACAATCCCGGGATCCCAAATCTCGGGATCCCGGGATCCCGACCGTTTTCTGGCCTCGAAAATCCCGGGACTGTACTTGGCTAATCTCGGGATTTTCGGGATTGCCACAAACAAGTCTAGTTTGTATTCCGTAGTCCGTTGCGTCTTGAAAATAACCTTGCCTAGATTATTTTAATACATTACGACAAAAAGCAACTCGTACAATACGTAGGTACCCACTATTTACTACACAGGTACAGTCCTAATAATATGTTTGTCGTAGAACTTAGAAGGGACTTCCCCACTCGGAATACTTTAATACAATACTCTTAAGGTAATTCCCCAACGGACCAACAGGGGAATCACCCGATCATCTCATATCATAATATTGTTGCGGGTATTTCCCGTCGGGGATTCCCTGTACGAAAGTATAAATATGCAAATCAGGTTTTATTTTTTTCATTTATTGTTCTGTCAGTGACGGGTTACGTAGGCTACGCCATTAAAATTTAAAAGTCAATTATCTGAAATTAAGTATTTCAAATGGCGGGAGACTTTGTTAAACATAAAAAAGACAGTGATACGACGTCAGTGTGGAGTTATTATTTAGTTGCGAAGGACGGGAATAGTGCTAAATGTAAGCGATGCCCAGCCATCCTCAAGACTTTGGGTGGATCAACTAAGGGATTACATACACATTTGTTATCAAAACATAATATCAAGGTTATATCAGCTTCAACAAGTCAAGATTCTGAAAATCTGAACACAGCACCGCCGCCAGCCAAGCGAAAGTTAGATGATTATTTTACTAAAAGTGCCGACGATAGCCTGGATGATATCTTGGCAAGAATAATTGCATTAGATGGATTTCCATTCAGTGTATTCATAACCTCAGATGATTTGAGAAAATTGCTCTTAGCAAAATACACGGATTTACCAAAGTCAGCCGTCACTGTTCGAAAACGTGTTATGAATTACAGTGAAAAAATCAGAAAGCAAGTAACTGCAGAATTACAACATTTGAAAAGTGCAGGTGAAAGATTTAGTCTTTCTTTCGACGAGTGGACTTCAACTTCCAATAAACGATACATGGCGGTCAACGTTCATTCATATAAAAAATTTTGGAACTTAGGACTTGTTCCTATTTACGGAAGTATGACAGCTGAAAATTGTCTTCGTATATTGCAAGAGCGTCTAAGTAAATTTGACATTTCCCTAGAAACTGACATCGTGGCTATTGTAACCGATGGACCGAATGTTATGATAAAGGTGGGGCGGCTTGTTTGCACTGAACAACAACTGTGTCTCGCACATGGTATCAATTTGGCGGTCTGTGATGTGCTTTATGAAAAACATAATAATTTGCAAGATAGCCCTACCTCAGATGATAGTATAAATGAACCAGCTGTGAATGTTGATTATATGGACGACAGCGATGATGAACACCATTTAGAAGACTTAGACTGTACAGAATCAGGTTTAATCGTAATGTCACAAAATGATCTTGCGCCAGAACACGTACCAGAGTTAACACAATATGAAAATATTAATGAGCTGATAAAGAAAATCCGCAAAGTTGTAGTGTATTTCAAAAGATCTCCGTTGAAAAATGAAACAGTACTTCAAAAATATGTGAAAATTGAACATGGAAAAGAGCTGTCACTTCTTTTGGACTGTAAAACCAGGTGGAATAGTCTTTTAACAATGCTGGAGCGATTTTATCTTTTAAAAGCATGCATTCAAAAAGCTCTTATAGATCTCAATCATCCAATTCGTTTAGAAGATGTTGATTTTGAATTGGTAAATAAAATTGTTGATGTGCTGACCCCAATTAAATTGACAGTAGAAGCAATCTGTCGGCGAGATGCTAATTTATGCACAGCTGATGCCGCTCTGAAATTTCTTATAAAACAACTGTCTAGCAAAAACTCAGAACTTGCCAAAAAAATTAAAACATCCTTAGTGGAACGTATAAAGCAACGACGAAGTGATGATTTAACTGGCGTGTTAAATTATTTACAAAATCCACGAATGGATGATGAAAATCAGTTATTATCGGATTTGGAATGGCACGACTTATTTCCAGTTCCGACACAGGCTTTAGTGAGGAAGCAAATAAAGAGTATTGTAAAAAGACTTAATAGTCGAGATAACACGGAAGAAGAAGCAAGGTCAGGATCACAAACAGATGATGAGCTAAGGTCAGAAACCTCCCAACCCCAATTGACATTAAAGGAAAAGTTACAGCTGGAAATTAACAAGAGTATGAAATCCCCAGATCCTGAAGTACAAGTACAAAATGAATTGGGGTTGGCAAATAGTATTAGACGTGAAATGAGCCTGTTCGAAAATGGAGGAGTTCGTGGATATCACTTAGAAACAGCATATAAGTATCTATTGTCTATTCCTCCAACCAGCGTAGAACCTGAACGAGCGTTTTCAGCTGCTGCTTATGTTGGCAATAAACTACGAAGCAGGCTCGGAAGTCAAACATTGGATGCTTTGATATTTCTGCGACTATATTTTCGAAATTCTAAATAGTTATTTTGTGCTGTTTTTTAATTTCTTGCAAAAGTATTGTATTTTTTGGTTTGTGTTTTTTCTTTTCTTATTATTGTTCTGATTTGTGTTGTGCAAAGACATTAAAGACATTTTTTTTTATTACTCGTTTTTTTAAATTTTAGCTCAATTAGAAACCACATAGTCTAATCCCGGGATAGGCCCGGGATCCCGGGAAAAGGCTTCAAAAATCCCGTAAGCCCGGGATTGAAAAACATGCTCGGGATTGTATTCTCTAGCGGTGCTACTTGCACAGAGAGATTTATAGAATGGAATCTGTAGTTTCTTTAATCAAAGGTAAAATGCCAAAATGTGTCATTCTGAGACGATAACATTGTTTTGCTGAAGGGATTAATTTGTGGCCCCACAACTATAAAATGTAAAGAAACCGCATGTTAAAGGCATAGAAAGGAAACACGTTCGCCTTCAATCAGTTTGATAAAGAAACCTTACTGAGGAAAACTATCCCATAACGACAAAAATATTAGGAATTTTCCTGTTAACTTGTTTTATACTTTTAGAAACTTAGTGTTCAATAATGATCAGAAAAGGAAAACCCCGCTTGTAATAAACTTAAAATGTTGAGAAATAACGTTATTCTTAGGAAATGCAGAGCTCAACAAACATAGCACATCATAAGAAATCAAATAATATCCCAAAAAATTTTCGACTTCGACGGGACTTGAACCCGCATCTTTCCCTCAGTACGGGAACGTGCTAACCAACTGCACCACGAGATCAAGTGACGTAGGAGACGAAAAACTTTGGGACATTCATCGGACTATAGTATACAGGGTGGCACATTTAGATCGGTCAGTATGGGAAAGTCTGAAACTGTAAGACATACTAAGATCTCTTCTTAGGAACCATGTCGTCGATTTTAGTAACAAGAAAAACTGCATTCATACATTTAAAAAAACTTGTACTCAGCTCGGGAATCTAACCCGGTCATTTTGAAAAATAAAACTAACACTTAAGTATTTATTTTAGATATCGATTGTGTAGGTCTTAAAAGCAGTAAATGTTACTATGAAACATGATGTTTAAAATGAATAAAGTAAGCTTCCAATAAGTCTAACTGCTCAGTGTTTGTAAAACGCATTTTCCGAACTATATAGCGAAACCTAGAGAAACATATATAAATACCTAAGCAAAATTTTAAGTTCACGCCAATACATTGACACTCCAATGTTTTTTTTTCTTTTTTTTTATTGCTATCGGCCATTCAAACCCATACGTTCCATTTCCAATTGAGGTTTATCACGTATCTGTATCTACATTATGTACTTATTCTAAGTGGGCTTTTCAATTGATTGTTAGTGTATGAGAAGTAAGGAACAATCATAGATAGATAAATGGTGGTAATTTCAAAAACTTACTAAAATAAATTAAAGGATATGAAAACAATGCATTTTATTCATTTTAGACATCATGTTTCCTAGCAACATTTACTGCACAATCGATATCTAAAATAAATACTTAGTGTTAGTTTTATTTTTCAAACCTCCGGGTACGATTCCCGAGCTGAGTACTAGTTTTTTAAAAGTATGAATTTTTTTTTGTTACTAACATCGTTGCCCTGGTTTCTAAGAAGAGATCTTCGTATGTCTTATAGTATCAGACTTTCCCATACTGACCGATTTAAATGTGCCACCCTGTATATAGCACATCATGTTACTGGAAAAGTAAGAACCTATAACATTTACGTACACAAACTAAGAAAGACATAAACATATTATAGACAAGACAATTGTTTAAAAGCGAAATGTTGTACTGTACGCAAATGGAAATCTTTTGCATTGATTATGTCGAAGATGACAAAATATCTAGTCCTTAGTTAATATTATTTACTATTCACATATTTTAGTGATCTAAAGAAATTGTAATTTTCTTTACAATTTCTTTAGATATGCCATATTATGTTATTGTAATTTTTATGAAACATACCGCGTAATACATAGCTCTATGTTATGTAGGTACATAAAATAGCCCTATGTATTATTCTGTAGTAATATATCCAATTTGTTACCTGTACAGTGACTAATAAAAATATTTGATATGTTTTTTGCAATTCAATAGATTTGTAAATATCACCTGAAGGTCATATTTTTAACGCACTATTTCTCAGACTGCATCGATTATAATTAAAGTAATCTCACATAATCTATTATACACATCATACACTATTGTGTACTGTGTAAGCGTATTCGCTTAACTGATAATGATAACAATGATATGGATGATAGCACTATTTTGACCGGTTCTACTTTCCTGTGCTGCAAATTGCAATCCAATTGAGTGCAACTTTTCATTATTAAATCTTTTAAATCCATCATGGTTATTAACACTAAAGTCATTTACAATGGAATATACCATGATTTGAGTTTTGTGCTTTCCAATATTTATTATATGTACAGTTTATATATCAGTTTATCAGTTATTCCGTTATCATGGCGTATGAAACCGTGCCGAAATATTGGAAAGCTCAAAACTCAAATCATGATAAATATCCCGTTGTAAATTACTTAAGTAACTCATTATTAACTTCCAAACCATTTAATTTATTTTTAGTCCTCAATAGCTTGAACTACATCTACCTGGTACTATACGTATGTAAGTGTGATTTGCTCAAATTGTTTGCTATTGAAAAAGTCGATGACCTACAGAAACACCTACCAAAGAACCTGGATTTTAATCTTTGCAAAAAAGAAACATCATTTATGTTTTCATGTCTCAGTCTCATGTTTGATGGTACAAAGAGTTAGTATGTCAAAATATATAAAACACCTGGCATATAAGGTAGGTACATGAGTAAACCGTTTTGTTCGTAAAAACTGAGTCACATATTTTTCCAAGCAACAGTCAATACTGTAACAAAAGGGGTTACTTATTAACGCAGAACTAGTAAATATTTACGATACATTTATGAAAACAAATAATATTTTGCAACACTAAAGAAATGACGTCTAATGCAAGAATGCAATGAAAATAAACCTTTGCATGTGAAATTGTTTTGCAGCTGTTAATAAAAATGACTGTTAATGGCAAACGATGACAAAATCCAATCTTTTTAACGAAATGTTTTTAAAACCTTGAACGTCATTCTGGCGACAGAACCCGTTGAGCAAGAAGCACCTTTCGTACGATTTCCAAGTAAATTGGTGAAGTCGAACTCGTATGCTTGTAATTACAATACCGTTCCTATAACCTGTAGTTATGACGCCCGCCATTGCATCATGGAGGCACAAACTCTGAAAACAACTACCATAACAGGGACAAATAGCTTGAATTACCAAGTGGACAACTTTACCATACTTTGATAAAATTCGAGAAAGGTTAGCAATATAATAAAACTTATGAGTTAAATGCTAAAACACAATGGGGATCATAAAAACGTGAATAATAACGAACCAGAAAACAACGGAGATATCTTTACAAGTAGTACAAAGGGAAATATATTATCAGAAAGTTGAAGTCAGAAAGCCATAAAATAAAGTAATATAAGTTATGGCATAATGCTGTTCATCATCCATCTACTAAGTTTGAGCTCGACTCTGTTATCAAAGAATCGTTCCTTTCTGCAGATGACCAAAAAAAGTCAAAATAGAGGCTCCGCAGTGCTAGCGCAGTAGACCGGCCATAACAACTACTTATTCGTAAAACCATGATCATATAAAAACAACAAACATTTGCCTACCTTAGCTTCCTTCTAACATGTTTTGGAAGCTATTAGAACAACAATGTACAACGGTGTAATCGAAAACCATTTCAAAACAACAAGCACATAATTTCAATAGCGCAGTATTAACTTGATCGGTACGCAACCATTCGATTATGAGAAACGTTGTACTCAAAGATTGTACTTGGTTATTATTATTACATACCATTTAGAAGATGAAAATACAAACGGACTTATAGGAACGAAAAAAAATGGGGGATTTTGCTATTTTTGCAACCCAAACAAACAAATGCAGATGGTGTAAATGTAAACAGTATAGGGTCACTTTACAACGCGGAGTCATTTGCAATTTTACAGCATCCAACCATGGCGATGCAACCGCTGCTGCACTAAAACGTCGCTCAATTACATTTAAATGATTATAGCTACAGTACGCAGTTACACACGTGTATGAAACCTCTGGAACCAAAAGAAATAAAAATCTGAAAGCTGATAAAGCTAGCAATCTAAACATTTTATAGGTAAAGAGTTCGTCGAGGTAAGGTAACTACCAACCAATTTAAATTTCCTTAAACAAATATGATAAGACTTTTTCAACGATGCTATAAAATTTAGATTGTTTAATAAAATGTAGTTTGTTGAACATTGAATTTTTAAATAGGGAAAGCCGCTTGCAGTCAGTTATATGGTTTACACATAGGCAATAACAAATATGGTAAACAAACTCTCTTGTCGTAAAACTTTCTTAACATTAGCACGAAATATTTAACCTGAAAATAATAATAAAAAAATAAATAGTTGAGTGAGGATAAAAACAAAACGTACAGAGATAACTGGAACAAGGGCTGAGATGCTCGAAGAGATGTTGTCCTCTGGATGAGTAATTTAACTTTCAGTGACAGAGCGACAGGCCGGCACTATATAAATTATATATTGCTGATGCAATGAAATAGTGAATTAAAACACTCACGAGACCAAAACATGTTTATATAAAGTTAGCAAGCAAAGTTCGTGAAAGAAAATGCACGTGGGAAACGTACGCGTTGATTAGAACAGTTATTGTGAAATAGGGCGTGAATGTGTTCAAATTACCTTAACAGGTGTTGCTTGATCACAACTTCTATATTTTTCTAATTCTTATAACCTTCAGTTATTTGTCCAATGAATATTATATTTACCAACGATTTGCCGAGGCAGCCAACCGTTACTGTGATACTTAATAACTACGAAAATCACCATGCACCATGTAGGTAATTTAGGTGTTTGACAATGTGATTTGCGTGCGCTCATGATTATTAGGTGCACTTACACTTTCTAATGCGAGAAATTATAATAAAACACTTTAAATTAAAGTAAAAGCGATATCGTCAAACAGTTTACAACAGTCCATTTTAGTTTAAAAGCTAGTAGTAGATATCTTTGATCGCGGCGCGATTTCAATTTATGCAGGCAATAAAATTTAAGTAAATAAATACTTAATAAATATTTATAAACATGCCGTTTGAATCGAGGTTGTTGATTAACTGGTTATGTTCCAGTTCTTGATAAACGTTGCACTTATGCCGCTTAAACTATCCTACTGGCGCTATAGACAGACAAAAAGGTGATTCATAAGATCAGAACTATAGCACTATTAAACGAATGTGAATAAACCTAATGGTAAATAATAATTTAACTAATATGAACCCTTTCTATGAGGTAAAAACCCAGAGAACGAGTCGTACAAATAACAAAGACAAAAACCGACTGTGGTAACCTGGAACAAGTTCTATTGTAACGCAAGAAGAAGCAGGAGAAAAGAGAGACCATTGCCCAGTCGAAGGGCCGCAAGGCTAAAATCACACTAATATCATAAATCCGAAAAATTAAATGTCTTTTGATATTTGTTACACGCCAAAACACCAATCGGATCGGGCTGAAATGCAGCTCAAGGCCTGGAATAAAAAACCCGGGATAAAAAGTAGCCTTTATGTAATAGGCTACTTTTTATCCAGGGAAAACGCGTGCGAAGCTGCGGGCTAAAACATAGTATATATAAAAATTAAAGAACCTCTAGCACCTTATATCATCAATTTCATACATAACAAAGTGTTCTGAACAACAGGAATGAAGACCGAACATAACTATGTAGATTGTTGATATACTAATGTACCAAACCGACTACTGCTGACAATGTAGCGACACCCACGGGATTAAGGGGATTAGGCAATTGTACAGTTGTCAACAGTTTTTATCATACTCATTTTAAACCGTCTTCAAAAATAGTAGAGGTTCTATGTTCGGCTGTATTATAATAATAATAATAATGCTGGACAATCCACACAGCATCATCTAGCCCCAAGCTAAGCTGAGCTTGTGTTATGGGTACTAGATGACTGATAAACATAATACAATACATAACATAGATAGATATTTTTTATTATATACAGAAAATACCCAGAACACCCGGAACATGTACGTTATTATTCGATTGCTCCGTCACTTATGGACCGATTTTGATAATTCCTATAAAAAAATTATGCCAGTGGGATTAGTATTTGTCCCGCAAAACTGTGAAATATTAAGGATTTTAAAGTCGGTTTCTAGTTTTTTCAAATAATCAAATTATATCTTACTAAGAATGAGTAACCCCCTTATTCATAATGGTCACTTAAGACAGTGCTACAGCAGCGTTTTTTCTCACTCTGACTTATATCTATAGAAGAAGACAGAGTGAGAGATAGCAATGCCTCTAAGTTAGCATAACAATACAAGCTAGTAACAAGCAAATAAACGTTGCTATAAAGTTGAGCCACTGGCAGTTTTTTCATTAATAAGAAGAAATTGGTGTGTTTGTTCGGGGTTTCCAATCTGCATGCTATGTAACTATTTCCGCTATGGATACATATTTGATAATAGTAGCTAGATAATACGACTATAGTACATTGTTCACCGAGGAGGAGCGAAAGTGACTGATATAAAATACAAAATAATTTATTTGCCATTAGGATAACATTATGTCATGTGTGTCATGTGTGTGTTACACATAACACAAATGACATAATGTTACCTGTAAAGATTCCTAAATGATTCCTAACGAGTGTCATTTGAGGCCCGAGGCGCAGCCGAGGGTCTTAAAACACACGAGGTAGGAATCGCACTTTCTCCTGAGTGATACATATTGCTTTATATTTACACCTTCGAGGAAAATAAAACATTTTCCGAAAAAGAAGTTGCACTCTTCTCGTCTATCCAATGCCTACACGAAATCTTAATAAGTCTTGTTGTATTTATTTCTGGATTTCTCGGGTAAGGTTCTCAATCACTGCTTGAGCAGTTTCTTTTATAACTGGCGCATGGCGGTGGTGTGATAAAATATTCACTATCACTTGACGACATTCTGTAGAATTAATAAAGTTACTTAAGTACGAGTAACTCATATGTAAATTTCCAAGAAATTCCCGCGAATGGAACGGAAGAGGCCGATATCATATGGCGGACTCGGAGTAAAAAAAAGTTTAACTTATGATGAAACTAACCATAACTTGGCTGAAACTTCAGAAAATTCAAAAAAATTACACGTTAGAAATGGATTTCTTTAAATTATTCTCTCCCGGCAAACGCGTGAGAAATGAAATTCCATAGAGTTTTTCGACCAGCATTCTAGTACGCCTGCAACGACGTACTTTCTAGCTCAATTTTGGAAAAGGAATAAGATACTTTCCGAGCAGGTGTAGTATAAAAGTCATTTACAACGGGATATTTACTAAGATTTGAGTTCTGAGCTTTCCAAAGTTAGTTTAGTTATTCCGTGATCATGGCGCATGAAACTGTACCGAAATATTGGAAAGCATAAAACTCAAATCATGTCAAATCTATTTCTTATTATACACTAAAGTCATTTACAATGACTTTAGTGTATAATAAGAAATAGATTTTAAGTGTATATACTAGTTGTAATTGTTTTATTCTGTTATTGTAATTTAAATAATCAAATATTAAAATCCTGTAATTGAAACAGATAAGCTTAGTGTTAATAACTAAATTTAACTTGATTTAAAAGATTTATAGATAATACCAGCTGCTTGTGTTAATTTTTAATTTGCAAAAGCAATATTATCTAAAAGTTTTACTACGCTATTTTGGAAGAGAGAGAGGAATTCGACTATAGGCCGTTAAAAATCAAGATTTTAATTTTATGTTTAGTATAACACGCTGACTGTACGAGTGCACGCCACATCACGGTGTATAGTTAAACACACAGTAAGCTCACTATCTAGATCACCTTGAGACGTTAATAGTGAGTTATTTATAAGATTTAACTTTTAAAACGGTCGTTAACATACTTTCTGCGGTTACGGGATAAATTATTAGTGTCAAAAAACAAGATTGATGAGTTATTCTCGGTCGTCGTCACAACATACAATTAAGGTTTTGTTTCTTAGTTGGTAGTAGCTAGGTATATAGGTAGCCTATTAATAAGGATATACCTAACCAAGTTATTTCATTGAAACTTTGATAGATCATGAAAACCCAGTAAAATACATTTAGGTTTTTGATTTGATTACATACCAATCTCTCTCTCAATATTCCTACCGTACCTATCTATACCCATCATTTTATTTATTTATTTTATGAAAGGCCTAATTTGTATCTACTCACTAAAATTTGCCACGTAATGTGCACTCTCGGGATTTGCTCCAACTCGAAAAATGACAACTAACAGGCTAAAGCCTAAATACCGAAGCGACTGAAATCAAAAATATCACTTTTTTCCGTGTCAGTGTTTAATTATTAAGAATTTGACCTGTTCTAAGTGTACATTTATTGTATTTATGGAAATAAAGAGTTTTTGACTTAGACTTTGACTCACACGTAAGTGAGCGACTCTAGACCTCAAGGGGTCTTTTGATCTACGATTTTATGAATTTCAAGTATTTTTCACACTCTTTCGGATTAGTACGCATATTACGTGGCACCTTGTATAATCCAAGACAAACATGGACCAACATAAAATATTAGATAATTATAGGCACGGGATAGGAATATTAGCGTTTGTCAAAGATAGATAGAGAATACATTTTGCCTTATGTTCTTTTGTTTTGCATCTTCAACATCAGATTGGTTCTACGCACGTAATATGAAATTTGTGATTTACGGTGCACACAAGAACATCATTTTAAAACAGATTAGAAAATAACATAACCAAATTATTATTACTGATGTTGGCACTAGAAACATTGAATCTGGAAATCGCTCTGAAATATGCAAATTGATGCATGGCATGTGCCAAAACTACAAGGAAATGTAGATTCCGAAGACTTTGTAACAGACGCAAACAAAGTGTAATTTTTTGGAAAAAAGACATAGGTCCTACATTACCTACCGAACACAAGTTTGTTCCTTCAAAAATCTAAATTCCTTGCCGTTTTTACTTCTAACCAACATAACATAATAACGGCTGCGCCAATTTTTATTACACTAGATTGTGCCTGCGGCTTCGTACGCTCTTTTCCTGTATAAAAAGAACCTATGTTCCTCCCTGGGATACAGTCTCCTTCCCTGCCAAATTTCATTAAGATCCGTTTAACCGTTTAGGCTTGAAAAGGTAACAGACATATAGTTACTTTTGCTTTTACAATATAAGTATAGATAAGATAGCTAAGAATACTTTCGATGAAGATACGAATAAAACAAAAAAAAATAGTTCATCTATTTTGAGACACAGACACGATACCAAAGACAGATACTACACATGAAACTTATAAAACCTCTGTTTTTTATCCGAAGTTTACAAACAAAGTACCTAAATTAGCTTTTTCAATGACAAAAAGACATGCTCTACCACTCCGACTCTAATAAAAGTAATTAACTTTCTTAGAAACTCCACACTTGACATTTCCGTTTCCTTTCTGTTCGAAATGTTATGTTGCACAGTAATAAACACGTGAAACTGATACTTCGGTTTCCCAATTCCAGAATGTTATGTTTGTGTAACACTAGATGGACAACCTACTAAGTAGCCGCAGAGTGGACGTGTATTGTGTGACTTTAAGTAACCTATTGCGGAGTAGTTTACTTAGTGCTGCAAAATGCGGTATATCTTCTAGTATAAAAGATTATGCTAAAGGCAAAAGTATAGATGAGAAGGTAGGTACCTATTTATTAAAACTATTGCTACCATAGAATTCCCGATTAGTAATCCGGATTGTGGTAAAATGAATTCACATCGATAGCTATTTTCTTGCTATAGGTAGGTATATAGTTATAAGTTATTGCTTTTCATAAATTGAATATTATTATTTTATTATTATTACATTTGCATTTCAATTAGTTACTTTTTCTCCTTGAAATAACAATTTTACAACGCCTCCGTTACACAGCTGGAAATTATTTACGAACAATACAAAATAACACTAGCAACAATATGAAATCTATAGAACGTTTCTACAATGTATTCAATGTAAACTGTTCAATTATTTGGAAATTTTCCTACGCAGAAGTCGTATTGTGCAAATAGCCTGTACCTCCTCAAGGTCACAGGAAATGCCCTTTGGAATATAAATATATGAATTGAATGAAATGCCTAAGACACAACCTTTTATAGGCAAACAAATTAATCATCATGTAAGCAGTAGGAACCCAACTAATCTTTAGCCTAGGTTAGTTTTTGTACTTATAGGACTAAAACTATATTGATGCAAAACAGACCGATTCGTTAGCAGTTCGTTCGTAATTTTGGCGCGAAAAAGTAGTACCTAAATCATGCCAACTTTAGGATAATTCAATATGGTAGACGATAATACCTAAATATCAAATCAAAAACTTTAATGTCACCCAACATTATTAACATTTTTATATATGTAAATTATAGTTTATTATGAGTTATGACGTGCTTTATCACCCGTTACATTACGAAGGGTCAAGGTCGAGCCTAGTGTGTACAGGTGAAAAATTATCACATTTAATTATCGATAATGGAAACAATTAAACTTGTGTTTTCGTAATACAATACGTGCTTATCACTAGTTTAATTCTTGGGCGTGCAAGAGCAACCGTAGACATGTACTTTAAAGGCCTTTTCAGAATTATACTGTATTCGCTACACAGAGCGGTAGCAAAGACATTTTTAAATTGTCCTAGGCAGTAGCGAAAGCAGTGTGGGTGGGTATACGATAATCCTACGGTCAAATAAACTACCACGCGAAACCAAGTAGAATTCAAGCGAAATTTACCGTCGCTCTCGGTAGCGAATACCGTATAATTCTGAATACGCCATAGAGAAAAATCACATCACAATGCACTATTTAAGGCTGGGGTATGCCCCAACGGCCATGAAAACACAAAATAATTATCTGTAGCCGTATAAATTATTTATTATATTCGTGAAATGTTCAATTTGTGTAAAATACTATGACAAATATTTGAGTGAAAGAAAACAACAGCGTTTGGAAGAAATATCCGAATTTTGAACATAATTTTTTATTCTAAAATTGGATATTTGGTACATGGACGTGTGTTTGTTACCCCAACATGCCAAAACATATAAACAGACGGGCTGAAATTTCGCATAGAGGTAATCTTGACCTAAAATAACATAGGTAAGTAAGCAAAGGAATAATATAGTTTTCATCTGAAAAAAAACGCGTCTAAAGCCGCAGGCAGAAGCTTGTTAGTATGCAGAAGAAAGTATCGCATTGTTTTGAGGTAACATACCTAAATGTTATGAGATGAGACCAAAAAAGACTGTAGAGTTCTTAATCTTGGCAGTGCGTATAATGTAGTTAGGATGATAATAGCCCGTAAGTAAATTTACACTCTCACTGGCCAAACTCTGCGGGAAGATAAAGATACATTTATTTGGCTTCACAGGAACAGCACAGACATAAGTTTAATCAGTTAAACATAAGTAAGTACAAGAATAATTGATAATAGATGAAAGGTAGAGTTACACATGAGGATAATTAAATAGATGTGTGTAAAGCAAGAGAACAAGACAGCAACATCTAAAACAGATAAATTAAAGCGTAGGTAGGTACCTGCGCTACGGGTGTGCCCCGCGGCTACAAGCAAAGCAGTGTAGAACCACATGTAAATTATGGGCAGTGAAAATGTTAACGTAGCTTGATACACCTCATGCAAGCCTACAACAACAAGAAAATATCGTGTTTTAATTTTAATCTACCGCCCTACAGCCCGATATCGTTATCAAGTTACATCTACTTCTCAATGCGTCCAAAGGCGGTCCCTCACAGGGAGCATTCACCTGTAATGTAACATTCAGATTGAGCATTAACATCACTGGGGGACGAGCACAGCTGCGCACTGTAATGCTCGGCGAAGCGGCTATCAGGCCGTTCCATTTGACATTGTAAAAACAAGTGATTCTATACAGCAGAATGCTCAAAATCGAACCTTTATGGCATAGAGTAAACAGCTTTTTGGATTGTTACATTACAGGCGTATGCTCCTCAGCATTAAGGTAAGTATTTACAGACGAATGCTCGCGGTGAGGAAGTGCGTTAAATATAAACAGGACATTCTTAGATTGCCCTTAGAAGCATGTACGTACATAGTAATTATGTGGCTTCCAAGGTAGTTTAGTTCTAGCCTTCTAATGAACAGTTAGGTACTATCGGCAAAGCAAAGCTTAGTAGTTAATGTTTGTCTAGCCGGTTTAATGACCTGTGAGCAACATCTTTAGGCCCGCACTTCTATCGTTTTTCTTTTTTTCATTCTGCGAGATGTTTAGGTATGATATAGAATAGCTTATATAATAAAGTAAACTAGATAAGGGTCGAAATGCCTGCGAGATGTCGAATTTTTTGTATGGCAAACCGCCAAAATAAATGGGACAAAACATGAGCAAAAATAAATGTCTTAAAACGTAATTTTGTTCGAAAAAAAATCCCATGATGTGTTGTTGCAACAATATTGAAAGTTGGAAGACAAATTCTACAGCATGTCAAGTATAAAAAAACACGTCCTAGAAAATCCTATAAAAAACTTAATCATCGTAAGTTGGTACCTACCGAATTTTATTTAGTAACTAAATCTGAGAATAAAATAATTTATACCTGGTTACATCTTCGATCAACACACACAACAACAACTGATAAAACTGTTGATCGAAGGGTTACATCCTCAAAAGATGGCCAAAAAATAACCCGACTTTATTTTAATTATTTAAGAAATTTAAAAATAGGATACTTAACTAAATCTTACTAGATTTTGATAAGGTAATTTATTTTATAAGTTATTAACCTTTTCTCGGTTTATATTTCTACCTTGTTTTATTATTTCTAACTAACCAAGAAAAACAGAGATAATTCACACAAATCTACTGCAAAATCCAACAAATAAAAAATCCACTTACATTTCAAACAATAAAACAAATCAGCCGCACGCACAGTCACCAAATAAAAATATTATTAAATCGACCGTAAATTTAAACTTTTCTATTACAGATACGCGTGCACTTCCTCGCGCGGCTCAACGTCGAATGATAAGAAGTTGCCCGTGCGTGCGCCGGTTAAGGCCGTTATACATTAGGTTTTCTGGCCAATCTTTCTGGGCTTGGAAAAAACACATTTTAGATTCTAAATCCAACGTAATAACATTCATTTCAGCTTGTACTTTTCCGTCAGAGAGCTAAATGGCTAACAGCGGTCTTTCTGCGTTGAAATAGGGCATCTCTTTCTACACTATGCAAACTGAGCGAGACTCCAGACCCCGAAAAGATAGCATACGCACTTGTAGTGTAAAATCACTATTATTTCGCTCAATTTGTACTACTCGACTGAAACATGCAATGCAGCATTGCTCATCGGTATCTTCACCACCGTCTCAATGTTGTTTTATCTCTGAAATCTTATCGATAACCTCTTAAATGGATCGTAGGTACGTTCAATGAAATTCTTTGTGAAGCTTTAGTGTTGAATGTTTATTTGTAAAATACTAGTTTAAGCTTGCGGCTTCGCACGCTTTTTTTTTACGGAAACGTTCGTTTAAAGGTAATTTCTATCCCATGGGAACTGATTTATGCCATAAAATTTAGCCTGTTTTATACAATGCCTAAAACTACCTGAATGCATTCAGCCCGATCTGTTTAGTAGTTTTGGTGTGAAGAGGTAAGTAAAATCCACAGAGCGTGGGTATTAAGGGGCAATAAGCCGCTTATTAGGAGAGGCGAGGCCTAAGTCCAAAGTGAACAACCGTCATCTAGCCCCAAGCTAAGCAGAGCTTGTGTTATGGGAACTAGATGACTGATAAACTTAATACAATACACAACATACATAGTTTTTTTTTATACACAGATAATACCCAGAACACCCGGAACAAATATATGCAGATCGTACAAACATTTGTCCCTAGGCGGGAATCGAACCCGCAACCGCCTGCGCCGCAGGCGGACCTTCGCCCGTCGCGCCACATCGGCCGTCAATAAATAGATTGGTGTTCTTGTTACTTAAAGCTATTATTCACCAGCACAAATACGTCCACTGCTGAACGTGCCTCCCCCAACAAGGGCGGTTTTGCCATAATCATCAAGCTTGGCAGGCAGATGGGTGATCGCAGTAGAAGTGTTAAAGATATACACCAGGAAGTTCCTGCCCTTCCTCTGGTAGGTTCCCTTAGCCGGCTGTTACAACATCCACAGGCTGAGTTAGAGGGGTCGATTCTTACGCCACCACCGCCAAGCATAAAGCCGTTTGTTTATGTAAGCCACAAAAACTTTTCTTTTGACTCTGTCATTTTCCTATGCACATAATGTATATTTTCTCATATTTTTTATATCAACAGAGGGAGACGAATCTAGAAATATAGACTTACTAACTGCTGCCCACGGCTTCGCACGCTTTTTTCCGATATAAAAAGTGCCTATGTCCGTCCCCGGGATACCATCTACCTCCCAGCCAAATTTTACTGAGATCCGTTCAGCCGTTTAGGCATGAAAAGGACACAAAAAAACAGACAGACAGACAGAGTTACTTTCGAATTTATAATATTAGTATGGATTTTATAAAATTGAAATTTTCAGAATTTTTAAACGCTAAGCCATTCCTTACCCACTTGTGAACAAATGCTTATTACACAATATTTTAACAATACTAAGTGTATGTTATTAATCCGAGTGAGTAATAGTAGACTGGATAATTATTACATCTGTCTGTCTGCAAAGCAATTTATCAATTAAGGGGCGAACCTAACGGGTTTGGTTGTCAAACTAGGCCTAAGGTTTTTATTATTATAGTGCGTAACCCCTCACTCGGTACTCGAGGTTTATTTGATTTCTTATAAACTAGGCCTAGATCTCAGTACTAACGGGATCCCCGAGGTAAAAAACTAGAAGTACATAAATTCCGACAGTTTTTCTTTGGTGTAGAATGTGAAAAAACGATTGAGAAAAAAAATGTAAAAGAAATCGTGAAAAGTGCACTATGTTTCGCACATAATTTGGTCGAGATCTCAGGAACCCTGCGGTCTATTGAAATGACTTATGTTATGATTCGTAGATTATTACTAATTATTTGGTTCCTTGAACCAGTTTCTTCATAAGTTGTGTAGTTTTCTTGTAACAAAGCAAAAACGCAAAAGCGCAAAAACTTGATTTTTGCGCTTACGCCGCGCCGTTCCAAACGTAACTCAACATACTCAACGTATACTCTGTCCCGCTCCTATGAACACAAAATCCTATGCCTATCCTTTTCACAAACTGGCGCCTCTTATGCTGTTAGCATTCTCCTATTGATTTAATTTCGTTGACACCTTTAGAGCTCGTATGCACGACATCCGTGAAAAATGATATCTACCTAACGATTTGAATCACTGCAGTGCTTCACGGGCGTATGAAAGTATCATTTTCCTGTACTTAGTCATTTTACTACGTGTTGACAGGAAAAACAACAGAAGATAGAATAAGCAACGTAAAAAAAAATTAAAACGTCTATCGATAAGAACGTTTGGTTTGATCCACCATAAACGAACGGTGGCTAAACCTTCGCTTCATGACGTCATCGCTATTTAATCAATTCATTCATACCATGAAACAGCACATTTTTCCTATACAGTCTTTATTTATACAGTGTACCTACCTACCTGTATTGAGAACAACGAAAGAAAAAAATGTTGGCACGTGTTAATTTAATAACACTTTGGAAGTCGTTTTTGGGATGACAGTGTAAAACCTTTTGGATCCGATAATGTACTTACGAATATTTGAATCTTTAAATGTCCATCCCAAGGTTGCCTGAAAGAGATCGCTCATAGCGATAAGGCCGCCTTTGTACTTCGTCTACTCTTAGCATCTATTTCTGTATTGTTTTCTGTCTTTGTGTGGTACAATAAAGAATTATCTATCTATGTTTTAAAGGAGCATCATAGAAGAGGAAGAAAGCCTGCTAATGTAAAGTACCTAACTACATTAAAATAAGATTTATGTTGCTTTGGTATGTGATGGATGATGATAAATAATAAAAATAATAAAATCATTTATTTCAGACCAGAGATAAAGCAGTCTTTTAAGATTATAAAAGTTTTTTTTTTTTTATTCCGCGGTTCGCACGCCCTATCGGCGGATAATAATCATCCTGTCTGATTGTATCCTACATGTCCGCCGAATTTCATCTAGATCTATAAAAAATAAATAAAGTAATAAATAATGCTGGACAATCCATAATACCGTTTATATATTAAATAATAAATAATGCTCCAAGCTAAGCAGAGCGTGTGTTATGGGATGACTGTTAAACTTAATAAAATACATACATAGATATATATTATTTATTATACCCAGAACACCCGGAACAAATATTTGCAAATCGTATAAACATTTGTCCCAAGGCAGGAATCGAACCCGCAACCTCCTGCGTCGCAGGCGGACCTTCGCCCGCCGCGCCACATCGGTCGCCGTGTAGTTTCAGTAGTTTTAGAAATCTTAGGTAACAAACATGTTCACATACAATAAATCTTTAATACCTCACTCATAATAACATAAACTATCGCCATTAAATTAATAGGTTCAGATAATTATTAAAATATACCTGTTTCTCTACAAAGACTGAACAGGTGGTTGCACAATTTTCTAATAGTGCTTATTAAAATATTGTAACATCATTATTAGACATAATATTAGACAATAGGATTTTCATAGACAATGGTCATTATTGTGATGATGTCATCACATCAACAAAGCTCCTGCTTGAGCTTGATTTATCTAGGCTCTAGACAAAGTCATGCTTTATTTCGATACTATCATCAGGATCATTAGTGATTTTACAAAATAAAAATAAAAAATAAAATAAATCTCGCTAATTAATAACTGAGTTGGTCTCATATAAATTTGGTGAAGATCTGATTAGAATAGGTAGCTCCTCAATATGCAGTAATTAGCTCACTTTTAGATTTACCACCAGTGAAATCTTAGGTAGGTAGGGTACCTACCTACCTAAGATTACAGATTACAGAATATCTCTGTAATCTGTGGTAGGTAAGTACTAAAAGTCTATGTCAAGATGTCAACTCGTGAATCAAACTAATTCAAATTCAAAGTGTTTTATTTCCTTTAGAACTTAAAGGACTCTTGGACACGTCACAAAAATGAAATTACATTAGTAAAACTAGGAAACAAAGTGATGACTTTGATTTATGTTCGCTTCAATCTTTTTAAGGTACAGTAAAGAAGCAAACAAGAAACCTTTCCCTTGTTATGTTAGGTTGTTAGTTTTCGAGTTGGAGCAAAACATGTCCCAAGCTTTTTATCCTCTATCAGGGGTGCTCAAACGGTCGATCGCGATCGACCGGTCGATCGCGAAAGCTTTTCGAGTCGATCGCCAGCAATAAACTCATTACAGGTACCTACCTAGTACCTACTCATACCTAAAATAATAGGTAACATTGAAGGGTGCGCGGCGACGATCGACGATCACTAAGACAACGCCACCTAATAGCAGAGACAAGAGTTATTTTGTGCCGCGTAATGTAAACAAACGTAAAATCACTTACTATTACTTTACCACGAGCGATTTTGAGTATAATTGGGTTCAGGAGAGAGTTCACATTAGGAAGTCTGTTTTTCTTTTTGAACTTTGACAATCAATCCACCTGCGCACTGCACTATTTTTGTCTCTTTCTATTTTTTCAATTATGATTTAGGTATCTATTTCATTCAATTACCTTGCGTACCTAGATGAAGTTTGCGTTTAGAACGGAGTGTTTTTATTCTCTTTGTTTGCGTTGTTTTCAGTAATTTTGATGCGTCGAAGAAAAGTAAAACGTATCATTTTAATAATGATTGGGAGGAAGACTTCTTTTTTACCATGGTAAAAGATAAGTGTGTGTGCCTCGTTTGTCGAATTCAGTGGCATTGCCGAAGCGCGGGAACTTAGAAAGACATTTTAAAACGTTACATAAAAACTATGAAATTGATTTCCCGCAAAAGAGTGAATTGAGAAGACGAAAATTAAAAATTATTAATTTAAAAATGGCTCTGTGATTTAGCCTTCTTAACAGATGTGACAAGTCATTTAAATGTCATAAACATAGAGCTGCAAGGTAAAAATAAAAATATTACCGACATGATTAGCGCAATATGCGGGTTTAAAAACAAATTGAAACTTTTAATTAGTCAATTTGAAAGATATGACTTTTAAATGACTTGTCACACAAAAAAATTCCTGCATTGAAAGCAAGGGTAAGCACTCACACAAGTTGTGATATTGTGACAGAGCTAAGAAACATTCTTGGTGAGTTTGAGAGACGTTTCTCTGACTTTAACAAACTGAAAAATATCGTCACTTTCATGAGTTATCCGTTTTCTTGTGAAGACGTCGAAACATCTGCTACTGAAATATCAAACACTTTTAACATGGAAATAACATCTATTGAGAATGAGGTATTGCAGATGATTTTTGACATACATCTCAAATCCAGAGCAACTGATGCCAATTTCTGGTCCTTGATATCTGATGAAAAATACCCATGTTTGAAAGAAGTAGCTCTTCAGTTAACAGGATTGTTTGCATCGACTTATTTATGCGAGGCCGCATTTTCAGAAATGAAAATCATCAAATCGAAATATCGTAATCGACTCACTGACGCACACCTGTCATCATGCTTGCGGTTGGGGCTCAGTAACTACGTACCATCCTATGAAAAGTACGCGGATAATATGCAGTGCCATGCATCATTATCAAGACAGAATTTGTAGTTCATAAGTTAAGTTAAGATTCTTTCATTTTGTACATGTTCAATTTTAAAGTGCAGTAAAACGATATGTCAAAAATAAAATTTGTTCCTACCTACATAGTAGCTTAGTCGATCTCTTGCTTTTAAAATATTTTTTGGTAGATCGCCGACACTATAAGTCTGAGCACCCCTGCTCTAGATAATCTGATATTTTGTAGTAAGCCTTTTTTACAAAGGATATGTTTGACAATTTGTTCGAATTTATTTATTGATAATTTTTTAACTCATTTGGTATTTTGTTGTAGAAGCGTAGACATTGCCCTTTAAAAGATACACTAATCTTATGCAGCCTAGTTGTAGGCACAGCGAGTTTATTCTTATTTCTAGAATTTAAATGATGTACATCGCTATTTTTAGGAAACCGATTGATATTCCTATGAATGTACAACAAGTTTTCATAAATATATTGACATGGTACTGTCATTATGTTATATTCTTTGAATTTCTCACATAGGGTTTCTCTGGGACCCATATTATAGATTGCACGAACAGCGCTCTTCTGCAGCAGAAATACGGTGTTAATATCTGCAGCTTTCTCCCACAGCAGTATGCCATAAGACCACAGGATAAGACATAACACTATGGAAGTAGCTGAAATAGACTAGTCTACAAGTATCAACGTCTGTAAGATGACGGATTTTTTGAGGGCATACGCTGCAGAACTAAGTCTCTTCGATAGCTTGTCTATTAGTGGTAGAGAAAATTATCTGATAGAGCACGAGATGTTCGTTTAAAATGATCAAACCACGTACTTTAATTAATTAAATAATATCAACAGCGCCACCTATTAGAAATTAAATAATATTTTTCTCCATAGTCCCTACTAAGCCCTGCAGATTTAGATAATCTACGTCTCCATAGTCCCTATGAAACAACTAGAGTAACATACCTATCTTAACGATTGTAATGGAAATTTTAGGAACAGGTTTTTGCAGTTTTGCACCACATATTTAATATGTGGTGTAATAAATCTGAAACCTGCGTGATTCAATATCAAAGTGAAACGGAACGTTAAAAGTTTAAAGTCTATGTTCTCAGATAACGGCTGCGCACGCGACAAAAAAAACGCAGTTATTATTACATCATCATAATTACTGTGTTAGAGATACATTGTTTTGTAATTGATTTCAATGGATACAAGCAATTATTATTGTCTTGTTTACGATGGAGATTAGAAATTCATTTATACTAGTCTTTAATCGGGTTTTAACACGACATTTAGGTGCTGTGTGCTGTGGCGGTCGCGGCCAAAGAATCGACCACTTCCACTCAACCCGTGAATCTCGAAAGAGGCAACTAAGGGATCCTACCAGGGGAAGGGCAGCAGCTTCCTTCTGTGTATTTTCAACACCTCCATTGCACGATCACCATCCCGTCTGCCAAGCGTGGTGATTGTGGCAATACCCACATAAAAAAAAATTGGTACTACAGACACACGTACAATTTACATAAATATACAATTTTAAACAAATAATCAAACGAACATTTTGAAAAAAGTAGTTAAGTACTTAGAAATAACTTAATGTAGGTAAGTTTGTGTGTGCAGCAGCACGACAAATAGACCATGGCTCAGTGTTTTTTTGTTTTTGCCAAACACAAAAACGAGGAGACGCACGAGTACAAACGGACAATGTGACCTATAAATTATTGTGGTTGTGTAGCAAGTCGTATTCATGATCTTTTTATGATTTAAGTTGAAAATTATTTTCAAGTATAAATAAATACAACAATAGTGTAATGAAAAAAAAATGAATATATACTGACGGTAGTTTTATTTTTGGCATACGAAGTGCTTAGTACCTTCTATTTGCTTTTGCAATAAAAACTTTTTGAACTTTAATATAATATATGTTTACTTAGTGATAACATTGCGGATAGGGGGAGGAATATTGTTCCAGCACTTCGTTGCCGAGTATCTGAAAATTCTCCTGAAAGCTGCAGTCTTGTGATTGTGATAGGAAAGTGCAGATCTTACTGACCGTAACCTTTCACCAGAGCCTATGTTATGCTTTGAGTGCAGATACTGAGGCTTTTTAAACATAATTACTTCCAAGATCAGTCCTTCCAGGTGCAATAGCCTTCGTGTTTCCATATTGAACAAGGACATGTTATTCAGGTACGGTGTTATGTGACTACGAGGCGGAATATAGAAACAAAAGCGACAACAAGCATTCTGCACTATTTGTATGGTGCGCTGGGTTCTCGGAAGTAAACGAGGACCAAAGAAATATCCTAATAATTTAGTTTAGAAACGATGACGACACGGGATGCTACAAACAATTGATTTCTAATTTTGTAAAGTATCTTTAGGCGGTAAAAACAAGTTTTTACCAAATTAAGAACATGAATCTCACATTTAACACGAGTGCATTGCGCGAGGACCAGTCTGCAATGGCGTTCAGATCTATGTTTAACCGTTAAACAGCAGCTTGTGCTAATTTGTCGGGTATCTTTGATACATAAATCTGCACGTCATCTGCATAGCAGTGGTAGTTAGAATGAGACATTTGACAAATCTGCACAATAAATTATAAAGAGAATAGCTCCAAGTATAGAGCCTTGCGGAAAATCACGAACGATAGGCATTATAGTTCGGCCGTTCAGAGAATGCGTTCGACACCTATCAGTTAGTCACGACTAGTGATGGGCACAACATAACACTGAGTTCGTTACCGTTCCTCCAAAATGAAGCCGCGTTATTTTTAAGATTATTTTCGTTTTAAATTGGCGGAATCATTTAAAATTTCTATTTTAGTAATTTAAGTGGAAACCAAAAAAATTTAATATTAATATAATAAAATTGTTTTATTTATTCTTTGTTACAAAGTTACAATCTGTATTTCTATGCAATAAAGTACATTGAATTGAATGTGCGTACAGAATATTAATCAGACTCCGATTCGCTTGTGGAGGTGGTGTCTTCATCATCATCTTCCGTAGTTTTATTTTTATATTTAATAAAAGTTGTCTAAAGTCCATTATTTTCAAATTGTTAAAAAGAAAAACAAAACGTATTATTTTATAAAGTATAACTGTATAAGAACAGATTACGATACTGTTATTGCCTGTTATTGTTAGCACAGCACTACAAATATAAAGCGCTGACATAACCTTGTAATAGCGCAGTATAGATTTAGAAAAATATTGTTTACCAAGTTATTTGACACTCAGTTTGGCACAAAATTATAAAATTATTTGATTATTGATATAATAATGTTGTTTTAATGCTCATCAATTGTTAAAACGGTAAACAACCAGCAAAAATATTTTTATCGTAACTGCAACGCCATTACAAAGTTACGTCGTCAGTTCAATCGCGACGTGTCAGGAACGCATTCTCTGAACGGCCGAAGTATATAGTTGAGATAATAAAGTCGTTCCATACATATTTTTTTAATTTTATAGTCTGTAATCGAGAACTGAGATAACTATGGAACCACATAATAGATAATTGACTTAAACCATAGTAAGAAATTTTGGCGAGGAGTGGTATGTTAAGGCAGTAAATGCTCGTCAATAATCAAGCAAGCAGGGTTAGTAATGTGTAGCGCACTCTTTCCTGGTTCCAGAAGGGAAGTCACAGTTCCATGACATTTACGAAATTCAGACTGCATAGAAGGCAGAATGTTATTTGATTCCACATAACTGACTTTCTCAAGGAGCTTCGACAGGAAAGGCAGAATAGTTATTGAGCGAATATCTTTAAGCTCAACGAGGGTGTTAATTTTCGGTACTTACAAGTGTAACGATAGAACTTTTCCATTGACTTGGGCGAGAAAATAATCATAAATAAAAAAAAATAAAAAAAAAATAAAAAAAAAAAAAAAAAGCCAATAATACCCTCAACACCAAGAGCGTTGGACATTATTGACATTATAATTTTACCATCTCAGTCGGCGTCATGGATTTAGTTTTTAGTTAGGTTTCATAAAACAACGCCGTTTTAATAGCATTACTATAGTATATGTAAAGCAGCGGGTAGACACCGGTATCCACCAATATCCACCGGTAATCCATTTGGCTGCCAGTAAAAAGCGGTAGTAACCCGACTTTGGAAGGAGGAAAGGTGGGTTATGTATGGGTTATGACAATCGTTCTGGAAAGGGTTTTTACGCATACTGGGAGATTATTTGTATTCAATTTTGATATTTTTATGTAATTGTCAAAATGTCAATAAAATTTAATTCAATAAATTAGGCGTAGCGATAAATTACAAATGAAAATAAAATTCGTCATACTATTTTGGCCGCTTATTTTACGTTTTTAGGGTTTGGTGATCGGTTACGAAACCCGGTTTGTCTGTAGTTTTTCCCCTTTTGAATATCTCAGCAACTACCGCAGCTAATAGCTTGAAATTTAAAATAATAATACATTTCGTGCGCCTGTAAAAATTAGAAGAAAAAAAAATTAAAATAATTGAAAAATGCAAGTTGTCACTTGTCAGTACAAATTTTCATGTCAAAATTTTTTACAGCATTATAAACCCAGTATTTTCCGGGGTTTTATAGGTTTCCACCGTTAACAGCAGGTGAACACCAATTGGTGGAAACCATTGTAAGCCAGCTTCGCATCTATAATAATCATGACCTAGCCTGATCACGTTCTTACAGTTTTTATTGCATAATTTTATTAAGATAATTTAAACTCATTACTTATTGTCGTGGTCGTGAGCGGCGCGGCGGCGCATTGTTTTAAAATAACGATTTGATAACGAGGTTTGATAACCGTTGACTTCATTACAAGATGATATGACAGTTTTGGTGTTATATTATCTTGTAATGAAGTCAACGGTCATTTTTTATCACATGAAACTGAAAATGAACGTAATCTGTTTTTGTATACAATTTAAAGTACCAACTCAATACGTTGTTTAGATTAGGGCAAATTCTGTCTCAATTAAGTCTATTAGGTATTTGAAGTTGAACTTAACGCTAAACAGATCTCCACAAATCTACGATAAAAAACTGAACTAAACCAGATCAAAATTAACTTTAGTCTAAGGCCCGTTATAGGAAGCTTGGTCATTGATCCATCTATGCTTGAGTAACGCTTTTCGATGGCATAAGAGGCGAACCTAGCAGGTTTAGTTGACAAACTAGGCCGAGATTTCAGTTACTCACGGGATCCCCGTGGTACAATCTCTAATTACATAATATTCAAAAAAAAAATCTTTGGTTCCTTGAATTAGAAAAGAAAAGTTATAGTCATGAAAAAGATTTACTATAATGTTTCGGAGGCCATGGAGGAAAAACAGCTGATGTAATTGCCGGTATGTTTGTTTACTATCTTGTAGAGTTACTGACTACCTACTGACTGACTGCTTACAGCCTTCAAAATCAAGTACAATCTAAATTGACATGCACTAATAATAATTACCCTACCCTGACATTAAGTATATACTTACTTACCTATTTAAATTATAAATTTCATGATTGGACAGTGCCTCTTTACAGCAGCATAAATTTATTTTTAATAATATGACATTTGACATTTTTTTTTAATGTGGTTTTTTTTGTTTAAATCAATTCGTATTTTATTGTACTTAGCTTTAAGTTTATTTTAACAATGTCCCTATACAGCAGTTTTTATGACATTTCTTGACATGTAGTAATATCTTAATTTTATTTATAATTTCTGACATAATTTTATTTAATAACTTTAAAAACACTAGGCGTTTTTACAGTCAACTCTTATAATTTTTATTTTATTGTACTTACACTTATCACTGTCTGTGTGTTTTTTTTTTCTTTCTGCGTACAATCCCTGCTTCATTTTTCTTTTTGTAATAATAACTTGTGTTTTAAATGTAATTGTCCTATTTAAATTTAGTAAACAACGACCTCAAGTGTATATTGAAATGAAATGTAAAAACGATTACGAAAAAAGTTACGATCATAAAAGTCAAGTGCAATGTTTCACACATAATTTGGTCGAGATCTCAGGAACCCTGCGGTCTATTGGAATGATTTAATGATTTGATTCGTAGATTATTACTAACTATTTGGTTCCTTGAACCAGTTTCTTCATAAGTTGTGTAGTTTTCTTGTAAATAAGCAAAGCCTTGTTTTTTGCGCTTACGCCGCTCCAAAAATGTATGCTCTGTCCCGCTCCTATGAACGCGAAATACTATGCCTATCCTTTTCACAAAATGGCGCGAATTGCGCTCTCTGAAGCTGCTTAAGCATAGATCGATGAATGAGCAAGTTTTCATAATACGGGAATTAGTATTTCGTGAAGCAAGGCCAGTCAGCCAATACGACATCG
The DNA here is from genome assembly GCA_963662085.1 of Eupithecia inturbata. Taxonomy (NCBI): domain Eukaryota; kingdom Metazoa; phylum Arthropoda; class Insecta; order Lepidoptera; family Geometridae; genus Eupithecia; species Eupithecia inturbata. The sequence continues at coordinate 7,164,605 of OY759182.1, forward strand.
TGGTTGACGTCACTGTTATATTGTACACAGGCAAAGCATTACAAAACAGATTTGAATAAGTCTTATTTTATACTGTGCCATATCTAGGGCTTGCATTCGAATATTCAAATAATTCGAATATTATATTAGTTCGAATACCTATTCGAATAGGTACTGAAATATCAATATTCGAATATTCGATTAAACTCAATAACACCAAACTCAGAACTCTGATGTGCATAAAATGCCACACAAAAGTTCGGGCAATATATCCATACAAGACAATACAAGTTTACGTCTTTCGGGTTAACAACATGACAAAGTTATAGGGTTCGGAAACACTTGGGAGTGCCGCGCGTGACTGCGTAGTGCATTCGCGTATTTGACGACTCTTCTGTTTATCCGTCTCTGCCGCTCACGTGAATGACATTGTGTTATAGTTAGTAAGAGGGCGCAATACGCGCCATTTTGTGAAAAGGATAGACATAATGATTTCGCGTTCATAGGAGCGGGACAGAGCATACGTTATTGGAACGGCGTAAGTGCAAAAATCAAGTTTTTGCTATTTACAAGAAAGCTACACAACTTATGAAGAAACTGGTTCAAGGAACCAAATAATTAGTAATATAATATTAATAACCTACGAATCAAAACATAAGTAATTTCAATAGACGGCAGGATTCCTGAGATCTCGACCAAATTATGTGCGAAAAAGTGCGCTTTCATAATTATTAAAATATTAAAAATATAAAATGTATTAAATGTCAATCTACTTACTACCGTGTTACAGTTACTTACCGTGTTTATTTATCTTCTTGTTACTGTGTAAAATTGTATTGTAGATAATTGCTAAAATACCTACTACCCTAGACTTTAAAGACAGCTTTTTTCTATGAATTTGTGGTTGAGAGTGCGTGTAAATCGCCAATGTCTCGTTACGGCGACACAACCTGTAGTTAATTTTATTTCAATTTAATATTTTAAATTTATTCATCCAAATAACACTTATAAGAATAAAAGAAGACGTTATTATAACAAAAACATAGTTATTTTTTTTTAATGGTAGAGTAATATTCGAATTATTCGAATAGTACCCGAAGAAAATCGAATATTCGAATATCGAAATTTTCGAACATTTGCAAGCCCTAGTCATATCATAAGTCATTCTTAATACAGTTACAGATTTCAGCTACTTATGCGAAACAGAGTTGTTTATTTACGTAAACAAATGGATAACAGAAGCAATAAAAGAATTAGACTGCAATGATTATTCATTATTAAAGGCATTAAATAATTTTAACACTTGAGATAAAGTTTCATTGATAGTGCAATGAGTAGCAAGAATTGGATAAGTACCTAGTTTAGTTATCAACTTCGCTATGATGTGGGTCAATGTCGGGCGATGATATAGGAGTTAAATGACACGTGCTGTATAGGGTTTTTTTGTGAATGAGTTCCCCAATAAGAGCTAAAGCTGGTAACATACTTTGTCGACTTCTCGACAAGAGTCTGATTTGAGCCGGGGAAGGGGACTCAAGTCTGTATAAGAAATACAAAAATATATATAGGTATATATATAATAGGTCGTGTAGGTACCTTTGGTACACACAATAAATTTTTTTGAAGGTAATTCAATCATTTATTCATGAGATTGAATACTGGGTAATACATTAATCTTAAAATATATTCTTATAGTTCTACCGAAACCAGGCTTTATAGGCGTATAAATATTTAGAATCTAAATAATTATCGATTGATAGACTGTTTGTTAAATAGAGTAGTTTTGGAGGACGCTCTTGCTTGCATTGCCAAGGGGTTAATGACGAAGAGTTTAAACACTTACCTGTACTTATAAATTTGGAGTCATATTTGACTATCTCCTTTGTCTTCGGCAACCATCGCTAGAGTATTAATTTCTCAGCATTTTTAGCTCTCGTGAATAACCACCCGATCACGCGCCATTCTGCAAAAAAAAATAAACAAGTATTACGTAAAAGCCAAACAACATTAAGAGACAATTCAAAAAGACCCCACCGACTCTGCCCGTTTAGGGACCAGGCGGAAAAGGCAGAGTAGAGTAAGTAGAGCTGCTGCACTTCCTCAACCTAGTTCCATAGTCGACTCTTACAACAGCCACGGACTGAGTTGCGGGGGATGATTCCTACGCCCGCCGCGACCGTACCTAACTACCTACCTACTAGGTACTAATTATGATGCTCCATGCCTACAGTCAGCGTGTTGATCTTTCAAAGTAGGTTGTCTACTAACGTACGTCAAAAGGTCATTTGCAAACAGTTATCCTATCTAGAAAGATTAGAGAGTAGACGCCAATTGGAAAATTGAGCGTCGTTAGCATGAACGCGACAATACGTCTAGATTGTTCGACGCCGTCGAGCGCTGAGAAAGGGCACATCCGGAGTAGTTGGTAAGTAGTACCTACTACCGTGGTGTCTTTATCAGACGCCAAGAGACCAGATGGGAATAAAGAACATACATACATATACTTACAGCTTATGCCAGTCTACTACTGGACACAAGCCTCCCTTGATAAGCGCCTCAATGGCTCTTATCATAATCGCCGGGCAAGCGTGTTAGGTATCGCAGATCGGTAGTGGATCTCTTCAGCAGGGGCCGCTACTGCCCACCCCCCGGTGGATATCCCTTTATCGTTTATTACGTCACACGAGGAAGGAGTTGGGGTGAGTTTGAAGCATATTTACTATGTGCTTCAACTCTCCTCAACTCTTCCCTTTTCTACGTTTATCACTTCTATATTTTTCATAATCATCTAAGAACGCCACGATGCCGTGTTCTACGTTGTCCGCCTTAAAGGGATACCCGCGATCATCACCAGGACCATGGGTCCAGCTTGTAGGGGTTCTGCCTCTATGGGCTTGTTTAGTGGTAAACTGAAAAGTTTTCAGTGAAAACTGTGGTAATTTTTGCTACCACCTTTGTGGCAGAGTTGTGGGTTAAATTATGGCACCATTATGGCTAAAGTTTATTACCGTAACTTCTGTCGTCTAGATGATGCTCTGTGGATTGTCCAGCATTTTTTAAATGTAATTTGTCTGTTTACTTTCATTCTGTACAGGTGGTGGCTAAGCAGGGCAAAGGGTACCATGTCATGTTAATATTAGTAAAACAAATCTAACAAAATTAACTATTATGTATGATTATTCATGATTTATAAAGTTCACTCAAAAGTAGGCAAGTCATTTGCTTAACCACTAGATAGCATAGTTTACGTTTAAAGACACGCAATAAACTGAATCTAAATATTGAACAATGAACTATTAAAAGTCAATGGTAGATGTTAATCAGTTGTAACTAAAAGAAATTATAATTACCTTCCTAGTTGATAACCCTGATAATATGGGTACTATACCTAAAACCTGCAACAATGCATTTTTTTATCATTTATTTTCTTAATACCTACTAGTTTCAGTCCGCAGCATCGCACTCATTGTTTCTATGGAAACGTTTAAAAAGGTTAATTCTATCCCATGGGATAAAAAATAGCCTATGTTTGATTCCAGGCTTAGAGCTATGCAAATTTGCAGCGTTAAGAGCTTTGATCAGGTATCCGCCGCGCCGCCGCCTCCGTAGATACCTAGAATCTTACAAAAATTACACTCGAAATTGTCTACGACTTTTTTTGACGCAGACAGTTTGCCGTTCTTTGAATACGGAACAAATTTATTTTATTTTGTAATATTTCGAGTTTCATTAAATTTATTTCTTTAGTCTTACAAAATAAGCAAGTCAACAAGTCAAATTTTATGCTATAAACTATTATCAAATAAGAAATAAAGTAACATAAAATAATAATACCCTTTTTATGAGATTATCAAATCAACCTCTGTAAAAACTAGTTTTTTTTTTTATTCTTTATTTGTCTCGTATAGGTACTCACTTTACCTTTATAATTCTATCAGAAAAAGTAAATATTTTGGACTAAAAAAACTGAGGCAATAATTAAAAAAATTGTTGATCAATGTTATAAAGTACAAATGTAAGTGTATATTAAGATAAGTATTTTATATAGCTGGCGGATATCTGGCGCAGCGCATCAGCATTGCCATACAGCGGGGCAATGCAGCCAGCGTCTTGGGGACGCTTCCGACTGGTATTAATATGGATCAGTTGAGCTACCTGTAGATTGTTTGCAACAGTCTGCAGTTAGCTTAATTGTTTCAATTGTAAATGCTAGTTGTAATTTGTTTTTATTATTGATTTGTAATTTTCTTTGTCAATAAAGAGTTATAATAAAAAAAAAAAAAAAGTATTTTATATAAAATAAATCATCATAGTAAACAACAAACAGCAAAAAAAAATTACTATACAACAATAGCTACTACTTTCATGAATTTGGAACAAAGTTAATATCGTAAAATATTTTTAACACTGATTTCTTGAGGATAGAGCTAATATCACATTACAGTGGTAAAAAATGCATTAAAACTAAAATACGTAAATAGAAAATCCCATACTTTTTTGTGTCCTAGATGTGTGATTTTTGCAATTTTGCTGGGCATGCTTCCTGTTCCAGCGTTAGAATGACACTAGTTAATAAACTGCCAAGTGCGAGTTGACTTGCACACAAAGAGTTCCCTACCATAAAAATCAGGCAACTTTTTCAAAGAACATCAAATTTTCACTTGTTCGGAGACCTTTTAAATTTTCAACTTCATTTAATTTTTAGTATTTGTTATTATAACAGTTGAAGTGTTACCTAATTATAGAAAGTTTCATGTCTACCTATTGTAGTTCAAGAGAAAATAGCCAAAAAATCATATTTGTTGTATGGGAGCCCCCTTTAATTTTGATATTTATTTTGTTTTTTTTTTGTTGTTTATATGTATGTTGTTATAGAGGCAAGGGAAATACACATTATCTGAAAATTTCAACTGTCTACCTCTTACGGCTCATGAGATATAGCCACGTGACACTCAGACGGATGGACAGCTGAGGCTTAGTAATAGGGTTTTGTTTTCACCCTTCGGGTAGGGAACCCTAAGAAGGAAACCCAACATGTCAAATGTTCTTTGAAACAGACAGTTTCAGGATGCGCATTGTTAATCTATGTTGGGCTGGCGGATACCTTGATTGATGGTTAAGAGGTAACAAGCATTTATACGACAAGCATTATATTATAACACATTTATAATATTCATGTGATTTCTAAGGCAAGCTCTGCTTACAGCCAGATGGGAAAATCTCCAATATTATTCTTATTTTTGCTTGCCTACCCAGAAGGTTATCTGCATTAATTCAGTTCTCAGTACAAAATACAATTTTACACACTCAGCAGATATTAGGATGTCATTAATGAAGCTTATGTTATAGGTATTGAGATCTTAACCAACCGAAGAAACAAAAGTGTGATAACAAATCATTGTAAATAAAAGAAGGAATGGGAAAGTAGAAAAGTTATACAGGTTCTTTTTATGATTCTCTGCCATTATTATTCTCATGTGATGGATGGGTTCTGCTTTTCATTCAGCAGTTGGTTGTATTTGATAATGTCTATGCACTTCTCTTTGGGCTTTGTAATCCAGGTACTTTCTAAGACTCAGGAGTTTTATTTTACCGTAGACCGGTAGGTACGTGTGTTGGTACATTTCTACATAACTTTTCGGTACTAATTCAATATTCTAACACAGAAATCATTTAAGTAAATAATAATGAAGGTTAGTTTTCAGCGAGGGCGGGTCAAGATTGTTGAATCAACGTAAAGTGGATAGGTAGGCACATACATGTGTACGTACTTTATTAAGCTTTAAAATTATGTATTCTTCAGTATTGGCAAGATATTCAATGAATGCGTAGGTGTAATGAATCGAACTTAACGCATAGAGTAAAAACTCGCTGATGTCTCAGCTTATTAATTTTATGATTTCAAGAGTTCTGAAACTTACCTCGCACGCAAGGGCCTGGAAGGCAATTCTCGCAATAAATCACTTCGTTCTAGTTCACATAATTCAAACTCACACAATATCACATGATGAATGTATCTGAGATTTATCTGTAGGAAATCGAGTGAATAACGGCACGGCAAAATCACAGAAAAGCTTAGAAAATCGAAAGAAGGGAAAAGAAAGAAAACCGAAGTTTGTTTGTTTGTAGCGTTGTATTCTGTCAGAAGCTGATGTAAAGTAAACATGTCATTGTCAAAGCAATGACTTGACTTCACTTGACATCTTTGTATTTGGTCAAAGCTCTGAGTAGAGAAACAAAGGAGATGGCATATTGTTCTATATGAACTATCGGTTATACAAATATGGTCTAAATCGACATTGTACTCATAAACTTGTAGCTATCTCGTTTTAACTTACCTACAATACCCCATGTAAAAAGAGACAACAATATATTTGTTTCACCTATTTTTGGTAACATTAAAAAGTGACGTCATAGCAAGGCATGATTGAGGCCGGTCCGCCATTTTAGTTTCCCACTGTAACAGGTATGTTAGCTGTCAACGCTAGTTGTATTTGCAGTGTTTTGTGCGAAAACTACTTGAATTTGTTACTTTTTCTTGTGAATACTTATTTAATAAGTGAAAGAAATCAACAAGGAACATGCCTAATTGCAGTGTGGTAGGTTGCGGGATGAGAAAAAGCGAAAATCGTCCAAACATAACATTACACCGGTACGTATTATTATTTTGCAAAAATACAATAATTGCCTCATCTTTTGGCTTTCTTATGAATACTTTACATAAAATTGATATCAAATGTAGCGTATACTACGTATTTTTGTGGGTTTGATTTGTTAATACAAGAAAATATAAAACTGTTTGTTTCACGATAGAGTTGTCCATCAAGGCATTTTTCATATCGATGTTTTCAAGTGTAAATTGTTGTGTATAATTTTAATCTGGTTTTTTTCGTTTTAGGCTGCCCAAAAATTACTGTAGAAGAAAAATGTGGCTGGATACAATAGGTGTAGAAAATTTAAAGTCTCGTACGAAAACCATTTTCGTTAGCTCTCTTCATTTTGATGAACCGTGTTTTAATAGAACTTTGAATATCACGACATTGCGAGAGGATGCCGTACCGTCACGAATCTTTTTAGTAAGTATTTTTATTACTTGACCTTTATACAAACGTGTACAAGTAGCGGCACGTAAGTTTAGCGCTGAGCGATACGTGGAAGGGATTACTGCGCATGTGTACTGTCGCGCACGCAATACATTTATTAGCAAAATAATGTTTATGACATTATTTTTATGTAATGCCAAATAATAGGTCTGATGCTAAACGAAATGTTTACAGTTTATAGTAAGTACCTAACATATAGTTTCAGCAAGTTTTGTGGGGAGTAGAAAATAAAAACATTATTTGACAATTTATTAATTTTTATATTACATTAATCTGAATCTGACAATGGTGTCACGCCTTCCATGGGGTCTTGATAGAGCCTTTTACGTGTTGACGGCCCGGGCTCAGGACGGCTTCGTTCGTCAGCACTAGCAGCGTCATCTTCATCAAACTCACTAATGCTATCGTCTGAACTGTCTCCATTAACGTGAATGATAAATTCTTCTGTTACCAAATCCACGACATGATCACTCTTTGCATATTGCTCTACTATATCCTTCACCTTTTTGCATAACTTTTGCCAATCCCATGCACCCATCAGTAAAACTTTTTCTTGTATGAGGTCAATACATTTAGCAACACTCCATTTAACATTTTTGCTGCCTACATACTGCTTAATATCGGACCATGCCATTTCGATGGGATTTAGATCTGGGTGGTATGGTGGTAGTCTGAGCACTTGATGGCCTTGTTCAGCTAGGATTCGATCAATCGAAAATGTTTTAAATTTATCCTTGTTAGCCCTTATTAAATTGTACAACTGAGGTTTCAAAAGTGTTTCCTCGTAGTGTATGCCTTTTTCAGTCAGCCAAGCCTGCATGTCAACTTTTTTGGAAGTAGAGGCTGGTGCCCGATCCCACTGTTTATTGTGATACGACGCGTTATCGACTACCACGACGGAATTGGGTGGTAAGTTTGGCATTAACTGTGTTCGGAGCCACTTCTCATAGTTTTCGAAATTCATGTTGTCGTGGTAGTCGCCTGATTTGGTACTAGCTTTAAAAGTCAGCAACGCATTGGGTATAAACCCAGTTTCAGACCCGGCGTGGACTATGACAACTCGCTGTCCCTTCGAGACAGGTTTTTTTAGGCCCTTCGTAGTACCATCGGTCCAGGCTTTTGAAGACGAGTGCGATGAATCTACGTAAGATTCGTCCGTATAAACAATAGGCCTTCCCTCTTGACGATATCGTTTTATTTTTTGCAAATATTCGATACGTTTCAAACGTATATTTGAAGTCTCAATCAGCACTTTTCGGTGTTTTTCCACCGAAATCCCAAACTCTTAATTATTCGCCGAAGACTTCTTCTAGGCTTCTGGGCCTTTGAAATTAATGTCTTCCCCTAGCTTCCTTTTAAGCTTTCCGACGGTAGGAAGTTCATTATTTGTGTTGTGAAAATTATGAATACACCTCTTTATTACGCCTTGGTCGAAGTTATCAATGTTTGTAACCGGTTTTGTTTTGGACCGTTTTTTGCCAGGCGTTCTGAACACTGTGATCAAATCAGAACTATTGGCTTGATTAGAGATGTTTCTTACTGTTGCAATTGACGTTTTAGTAGACTCTGCTGTCCTTTTTTGGATTTTCCCTAGATCGCTGATTAGACTCGTTTAATGTTTCCCGCCTTAATAATTTCGGCGGTTTGTTTAATTTGGCTCAAATTTACAGTACTGCTGTCCGAAAGACTGAGTAAAGTATTTACGGCTTCGTTAATTTCAGTTTTAATTTGTTTCAAAGAATCAATTATTTCGATAGATTCCCTTTTTAGAAAACAATTTACGTCGTAAACCATTTTTCTTGCCTGTCTTTTCAAAACAGGATTAGGCATCTTTATTCACTTTTAACTTTTTAAGTCATGACACAACAGAAACAAACAATTTCAACAAACAAAAAACAACAACAAAAATTAACTTTATGACGCGACTGTACACGGGATGTGCGCGGAGCGTCGTATTGGCTCGGGGAACCGAATGCGACTGACGAGCCAATCGGCGCTACGCACGCTCGCCCTTCACCCCGCTAACCCCCTCGAGTACCTTAATTTTTACTTCTGCGCAATAACGGTCAGCGCTAAAGTTTCGTGCCGCTACTTATACTCCTTTATGCTTCGCTCGCGTATATTTACAAACTTTGCCACCTGCATTTTTCCAAAGGGGGTTAAATTTTGCTATTAATGAATATTAAGTTAGTTAATAAATCTGACCCAAAGTGATATTATAGACCATACTTGTAATCCCCTTTAAAAAGTATATTTCCATAAATCATCTCTTAGCAAATTATTTCCTTGACAACTAAACATATTTACTTACCAAACGTCAGATTTCTAGTCTAGTAATTTTGGTTGACAAATAATATTCTATTTTATAGGTACTTATTCTTCCTTCCTTTTAGTGTTTTGTGATTGTAAATGAATGAGACTGATTGAATTGCATAGACAATTAAATACTTAAGTGATTGTGTATCTGAGATTTGTTTAATAAAGGTTATACAAAAGTGTGATGTTGGAAATTATATTATTTTAAGCTTTAATTGTCACTACTTGTACTTAGTAAAACGGATTCAATTTTATTATTAAAATCCTTGTTTCTACAAATATTTTTTTGTTGACAACTATGTTACTTTTTGTTTTATTTCAGTACCTTCTAAATAACCATTAATAAAATTGCACAATTTCTCAGTTAGAAGTTGTTACGTCCCACGGTCGGGCCATGCTTGTGTGCACATACACGTTGTCTCTAATTTGTGCATAGGTACATATATATTTTTTTATTACACAATTTCGTTTATATTATCGAGGTAAAAACAATAAGATCAGCACCCGAAACTGCTTTAATAAAATATCGTCACAAAAATGCTTGTGTCGATAAATATATCGATATACAACAGGGCAGCACTACGGAAGGAAGCCATTTTTGTTTCCTAGTAAGTTTAGGTATACACGTTTTTTTCGTAGGTATGCCATCTCCATTGTTTCTGTACTCAGAGGTCAAAGCAAGCAATGTTTCCAGCGTTTCCAGAATGCTGGACGATCGAATCGAATCACCTTTTTCCACCATACGGGTAGGTAGGTAGGTAGTTCCCTATTTCTTTATACTCTATTTCCATAAAACTAGTGATCGAAGCTAGGATCACAGAACACTAATATCCTTATGACATTATGTACGAGATTCGTCTGTTTTCTTCACCGCACCGGGCCCTGTTATTAAACAAACGTGTTTTATCGTAACGTAAGATAACAACCACCACGTTTGGCGGCTGCCGAATTGGTGAGCGCAGTAGAGGTGTTAAAAATAAACAGAAGGAAGTTGCTGCCCTTCCCCTAGTAGGTTCCCTCAGTCGGCACTTACAAAGAAAATACAATCCTAAAGTGTTACGACATCCACGGGCTGAGTTGTAGGGGTCGATTCTTGCGCCGCGAAGGCTTACCTCCAAAGAACTTCGGCGGCTAGGTAAATGTTTTATGGTGGATCGTAGTGGCCTTATAAGCCCGGCCACACGCTCCGTCTTACCTGCACAATCCTGTTTGCGTAAGTAGGAAGTTCCTACTTGCACAAACAGGATTGTGCAGGCACTAGGAACGTGCGTGTAGACGGCGGAAGCGTAACTTGTGTAATCGTTGACATTATAGACGGAACGTAGTCATAGGATCTTTGGTTGACATGACATGCTAAAGATTGAAATGCGCAATAGGACTGCGCCGTTGGATTGCGCAGGCAAGACCGCACGTGACCGGGCTATAAAGCCGCTGTCCCACCGCTGCAGCGCTGTGCACGTTGTGTACCTACAGCCACGCGGTGCATTTTAGCTGCGTGGGCTCGTGTGTATGACATCGTGGGTCTACGTTTCCATTGCAACACACACTATACCTACATGAAAATTAACCCACGACTATGTACAATAGTAGCGCAGCAGTTTGGACATCCCCCGCAGTGAAGCTACGCACACGTGTACACCGTGCATAGCGTTGACAGCGTTGAGCTGAGTGGGTGTCATATTCGAGCAAGCCACGCGTGTAGCAATAAATAATAAAATAAATAATGCAGGACAATTCACACAGCATCATCTAGCGGCTAGATTCTAACCCGATTAATGACGTCATTAAACTCACATTCGTACGTAGCGTGTTCGTGGGTTGCAGTGGACGTTATTATCACATACATTTTCTTTCAAAGCGAAACTAGACACCGTGCGTAGCCTCTCCGTGTGCAGCGGTGGGCCAGCGGCTTCAGGCTCTCTATGGCCATCGATTTACATTGTGCGGGAGATTTAATTTTTTTGCGGCAGTCGTAGTTGCCGAATGGACTAAAGGGTAGGAAACATCTAATGAGGCAAGGTACAGACCCGAAATTACAACACAAAGCGATGAAAGCGACACGACGGCGGCGCGGCGCGGATAAAACTAACGAAAAGTAATTTTCCTCCAATCGTTCACCATTTTCTAAGAAATCATGTTGTTACAAACTTCAATACAACAACGGTACTTGTCGGCGAGCATTCGAGAATAATGTATGTTGATTTTTATCATAAATCTCTAATATCCAAATGCTTCAAAAGTACCATTGATTCGAAGACATCATGGGTTCACAGATAATGGTTTCTACTTTGTGGCAAATTACTTTTCCGCTAGTTTTTTTCGATGTAGAAAGCAGAATAAATTAAAAAACGCGAAATTTTTACATCCCGCGCAATGTAAATCGATTCACCTTATGGTAAATGTATTAAAAAAAAAAATAATGAGTATATTTCATTACATAATTTTAATTTAAAATTATTCCATTCATGCTAACAAAGTGTACCAGCAGATTATTAATTAAAAATAAATACTTATTCCACATTACCTAGGACTTTTTACATTACTTTTCACCCAGCAATGGGTAAATAAAGCAGATCATGATGAAGAAGATTTTTTGTTCTATGGTATGTGTATAACATTTACATTCATAAAACAGGAAGCTTTTGCCCTGCAGTGGGACAACTCAAGGCTGAAATAATGATAATAATATTAGCTACAAAATATGTATCTTACAAATAATTCAGGGTATTATGTATTCCTCTTCATCATTTGGTGGGTAAAATATTTTATCTTCGTTTACACTATTCAGATCCTGTTGTAAATTATCTTCATTTTTCTGTTGATATTCACATTTCACTTCATTTTTCTGCAAATCTGGATGATCAAAGCTCACTTCAATTTCCTGATCTTTAGATTTCAGTTCACACAAGTGTTTTTTAAATTGTATTTTTTTTGTAAATGTTGTCTGACATTTCACACATAAAAAGGACTTGTCCCGTTGAACTCCGAGGTGAATTCTATTGATATGATTAAATAGCGCGCCTTTTCTCTGAAATATCTTTAAGCATTCTACATAAGTACAAGTGAATTGTTTTATAACTTTTTTGGTTTTAGGTAATGTTTCCTGACAGTTCTCATTATTTTTGTCCGTTGGTGTGGTAGCAAATTCATCTGCCTTGTCTCCAGCATGGAAATCTTTGATGTGCTTGGTCATATGACATTTCTGAGTGAATTTAGTTTCGCAGAAATTGCAAGAGAATGGCTTTTCGCCCGTATGGGTCAAGATATGCCTTTGCAAGTCACTCTTTTGATGAAATTTAGCAATGCACAGTTCACATTTATGTGTCTTTTCTCCAAAATGCTTTCTCATGTGCGTTTTATAGTTATACTGATGATTGAATGATTTGTTTTTACAAATGTGGCAGGTGTAGGGCTTTTCTCCAGTGTGTTGTCTCATATGTTGCGTTAAATGGCTTTGTTGTGCAAATTTTCTATTACAATTTTCACAAGTATAAGGTTTTTCTCCAGTGTGCACTCTTAAATGGCGTTCTAAATAACCACGACAGGTAAAGGTCTTACCACAGTCATTGCACATATACATTTTTTTAACCTTTTCTTTTTTCTTAACATATTTTCTTTTCAGTGGTATAAGTAAACTGTTTTCCTTTAATTTTGAGGAAGTCTTTGCAGGTGCAAGTAATGGGTGGATACCATTACCCATTTTACTATTGTCAATATGTGCCTGTATAGTTGATTTGAGTTGATTTATTAAATGTGTTACTTTTGAGTCAACTTTACTTTCCATATCATGTGGCTGTTGTTTTTCTATTGAAAATTCCACATAATTATCTGCAGGTTCTTCTTTCACAGTGACAGGTTCATCTTCTGCTACATCAGTTATCTCTAAATACTCTTCTTTAATTTTATGCATTGGTGTTATTATCATAGGATTTATATCTTGAGCTGAAGGAATGCTCTCCATAGTTTCTTCTGCAAATAATTTATCATATGATTTGATACCACTAACAACAAAGCTGTTTGTGGGTTTTTCTTTCATAGCAGAAACAGTGCACTGCGATAACTGAAACAAATCAGATTTAAATAATATAAGCACAGTAATTAAATAAACTTTACATCCTTATAGTTCTCTGAAGGACAATATGACAGTGAAAATGCAAGATGTGAACCTACTTGAGAGCCATAACGGCGTAATTGCTGTAGGATCCCTTGCGCTTTCCGAGACATGCTCATGAATCTATAGCATCTTTGAAGCTGTGAGAAACAGATGTAGCATAACATGTCTTGTGTTGTATCTCCTACAGTTGGCTGAAAAATTAAAAAATATGTAGTTCAATCATACAAATATTTATTTATTTATTTATTACTTAAAGGAAAACCAGCAGCACATACAAAATTTAGAATTAGGAAAATAAAAACAGAGGGCTATATGACAAGCTATAATAGGTATATTGGCTGATATTCTTTACAATCTCCAAAAAACTACAGAACAGATCCGCATTTTGGCGTTTATGTAATGATACGGCTTGTACATTATTTTCTAATAGACTTTTTGGCCGACAAAGCCTTCGTTCGAAGTGGGGAGGTTGTTGTCTGTGAGCCAATTATGCCCACAGCTATGGACCCAGTAAGTAGCCCAAAAACACCACAATACTAACCTTGAAATCAGCAAGTTTCACAAAGAAGTCTTTATGAATCGGGTTTACAATTGGGAGCATTTTGACGTTTGTCCCTAGACATGCAATGCACACAACAAAATTGGTCATATTGTATTGTTTAAGTTACTTTTAATAGAAACAACAACTATTCATACTTCTAACGGCAAATCAATTTCCCTTCCCAAGCCCATCAAACCGTGACCCATCGAAGAACGCAAATCGTAATTCGCATTTCGCAAAGAACCAAACAACCAGAAAACAAACAAAAACGAAAACGAAGCAAAAACGTCAACTTCAACTTCTTTTTTTAGGGCGCCACTTCAAGCTTGTGTTTTTCTTTTTTATGATCCTGCCAGTGTCATATTTACATGTCAAAATATCGAATGATTGTTAAAATCTCAAATTATGGTAATCGGTATTTAAGGAGGGCTTGTCTTCGATAAGTTGCTCGATAAGGAAAAAGTTCGGCACTCGTTTGTCTACATCGAAGAGTGAAAAGGAAGAAATAGAGACTCGCCGCTCACTCAGTGGGGCCTACATAAATAAATAAATAATGCTGGACAATCCACACAGCATCATCTAGCCCCACCCAAGCTAAGCAGAGCTTAGTATGGACACTAGATGAGATGACTGTTAAATGTAATACAATACCTACTTTACAGATAGTTTTTTTTATTAAAGGTAGGTACTTAGAAAAAACCCAGTATACCCGGAGCAAATATTTGTAGATCTTACAAATATTTATCCCAAGGCGGGAATCGAACCCGCTACCTCCTGCGTCGCAGGCGGATCTTCGCCTGCCACGCCCCGCGCCACAACAGTTGATCGATCTGTTTTTTGAACAGTCTACTGGTATATTTCTCAAAATGCGACGCGCCCAGAAAGAGGAGCTGCTGAAAGCAGCACGCGTGCGCCGCGGCGCTGACACCACCGGCCTCGGCCTCCCTACTCCGACGCGCCGGTTTTACGTTAACGAACGGTTAACGCGCACAAACCGGCTGTTATTCCGCCGCGCCCGAGAGGAGGCCCGCCGTCTCGGCTAGAAGTACGTGTGGACCCAGGACGGAGCGATTCTTATGTGCCGAGACAACGGTGAGCCTGCGAGGCGCATTCGATCGGAGGATAATCTAGTAAAGGTTTTTGGTGCGCCACCAGTTAGTGCTTAAGTTTCCAATCCTCGTGATTCACTTAACTTTACTCGTTATTTTTATTTTTATGGAGTTACTATGGTACCATTGTTTTATAATAAGTTGTTTAATGTGTTATTTAAATTGTTTTGTCTTTTTATTTTGTAGGCAAGGATTATTTTATATTACGGTTTCACATAGTAAATTGTATTACCGGTCTTTTCATGTAAATACTATTAGCTCACCAGCATTGATGTGGAGAACGATCGCGGCGACATGGTTTGAATTTTCTGACGATCATCACGTTTCGTGTTTGAGACTTCTTATTTTAAACTGTAAGTATGATCAAACCATTTATTCGTTTGTAATTCAATTTGTAAATAATAAGTTTTTAACACTCGGATTACTTAATAAGGGTTCTCTCGGCACGAGGCACGATGAGTTTGTCGCGGCAATGATGCGTTACCCAGTCGATATAATGGCCATAAATGAGACGTGGCTGCGGGAGGGCGAGGAGGCGCGAGCGGCCAAGGTACCCGGTTACACCCTGCGGCATGTACCACGCCCCTACGGCAGCGCCGTCGTCGGCGGTCGCCGGCGCGGCGGAGGAGTAGGATTTTACGTAAAACGCGGCGTTACCGCGCGCTTGCTCGCCCATCCGGAAGCGCCGGGTGTAGATCAGATGTGGCTCAGACTCACTACAGGGGGCCTGAAGTTAGCTATAGGTACTGCTTACCGCCCACCATGGCAAAATGTCGATATGTTTTTGGATTGTCTCACTGATACAATAACCTCGTTCTCAGCTTTTGACCACATATTATTGACAGGTGATTTTAATATAGATCTCTTAGATTCCCATACTGACAAAAAAAGTCTTTTAGATTTTTTGAACTGTTTCCGTCTAGAGCTGTATGTCAACACCCCTACTCACTTTACTGATCACAGCGCCACATTAATCGATATTTTATGTTCCAATGTGCAACTCTCCGAAGTCGTTGTCAATCACATTCCAGACTTAAGTGGGCATGCTTTTCTATCGTGTAAGGTAAGAGTTAAGAAAAAGAAATCTCCACTAGAATGGATTACTTATCGGCCGATTAAGGACATGGATTATGAACTTTTTCTCAACGATCTCAATGATGTAAAATGGGACGACCTCATCTGCGATGACGTTGATAGTATGGTAGAAGGCTTAAGCTTAAATGTTTATAGTCTATTCGATAAGCACGCTCCGGTTAAAAAAATCCTGATTAAAAACAAAACCTATCCCTGGATAACGTACAACATTAGGGAGATGATGAAGACACGTGATAAAGCTTATTCAAGATACCGCTCTACCAATGTTGAAGCTCATAAAATTTACTACAAGGAACTGAAACATGTTGTTGACAAGGCACTTCATTCAGAAAAGAAATCTTTTTTTAATACTAAAATTAATTCAACCTCTAAAAACCCACGGTTGTTATGGAAAAATATAAAACAAAACGTTGTAAATTTTAAAAACAAATCCGTTGACCTACCATCTCATCTCCAAGACCCAAATTTGATCAACAATCATTTTTTATCTCTTCCCGGAGATAATACAGTTAATATCAGTGATTTAACCTTTTTTGAATATAACAGGTATGGTTCTTCAACTTTTAGTTTACGTCCTTTAGACAAGAATGATGTCTATAAAATAATCCGTACCTTTTCTACAAATGCGATGGGTATAGATGGTTTGTCAATGGACATGATTCTGTTAACTCTTCCACAAACACTTTCTTTAATAACATCTATAGTTAACAAGTCTATTACAACAAATACCTTCCCCTCTTTTTGGAAAACAGCCGTAGTAAAGCCGTTACCCAAAACCAATTCTCCAAACAGCTTACAAGACCTGCGACCGATTAGTATTTTGCCCTTTTTATCGAAAATAATTGAAAAGGTTGTTTGTACACAGATGAGTTTTTATTTAGAAACACATAATATTTTACCTAAAAAGCAATCAGGTTTTAGAAAAAAATTCAGTACTGCCACCGCTTTGCTAGAGATGGTAGATGACGTACTAGCAGCTCAAGACGTAGGAGAAGGCACCTTGTTAACACTTTTGGACTTTTCTCGTGCCTTTGATACAATTAATACCACGCTCCTCTTATCCAAGCTTGCATACTACGGATTCGACCACAATAGCATTAAATGGTTTGCAAGCTACCTGAGTCATCGTTCACAACTTGTAGAAATCCGATCGAGTAATGGCTTCATCTTAAAATCTGACAAAAGGCCTGTTTTACGTGGAGTTCCACAGGGTTCAATTTTAGGACCTATACTTTTTATTTTATATTCTGCAGATATCATACAAAATATTAAAAATTGTAAATATCACATCTACGCTGATGATTTACAGCTTTATACGTCATTTAAGCCGTGCAATGTAGAAAAAGCAGTGAATGAACTTAACCAAGATTTAGATAGGCTGGTAGACTGGTGTAGCCGAAATAGCTTATGTCTTAATCCCAACAAAACCAAATTTCTGGTGCTAGGATCCAAACATCAAATTGATGAAATTGTAAAGCTTAACCCTTTAGTTCAAGTTAATGGCATCCCTATACAACGAGCTAATGAAGCCCGCAATCTAGGCCTTCTGATGGATGGATCCATGCACTTTGAGAGCTATGTTCGGCAAACAGTCCAAAATTGTTTTTATAGGTTGTCCGTTCTGTACCAAGTTCGCCAGTACATTGATATAGACCTGCGCGTGTCACTTTGTGAATCACTTATTTTATCCAAGCTCAACTATGTCGACAATGTTTTCGGAGAATGCTTACTTGGATGTTCTAAAAGACTGGTGCAGCGCATTCAAAACGCCTGTATTAGATTTTGTTTTCCCATACCTCGTCGAGCCCACATCTCCCCTTACTTATACAGTCACGGACTTCTTAACATGTCGTCGCGTCGGACTTTACATTTTGCTACATTACTTTTTGGTATAATTACAAAATAGATGCCAACATACTTACATGAAAAAATTGTTTTCTCTAATCGCCATATCCGATTTGCCGCACGTTTAATGTGCCCATATCACAGAACGACTGCATTTCGTGGTAGCTTTCGTTACGCTGCCACGAAATGTTGGAACAATCTTCCGCCACCAATTAGAAATTGTAATAGTTTATACACTTTTAGGCACTCAATAAGGGAACATTTGTTAATTCTTCAAAAACCACACTAATGTTTTGTCGTTCTTGCTCGCATTCGCCAGCCCAAACCTATCACTTGTTTATTTTATCCGTCTATTATCCTATATTTATATTATTTATTTCACACACACACACACACACACTTACTTTGTTGGTTGCTTCTGTTGCCCGGACTCTCATGAGATCGGTGTCCTCAGGAGCACCAATCATAAATAGGTAATCGCACACATAACATATAAGAGAAACGCACACACCCTCACATGCATACACACTGGTGGCTCCTGTTGCCCGGACTCTTAAGAGACCGGTGTCCTCAGGGGCTCCACCAATACCTACACAAATTGCAATAAAAACACATTGCATTGAATTTTTTATCTATTTAAGAAATGAGCCTATTTTTTATCTATTTAAGAAATGGGCCTATTTACTAACTACCATCACTATTATGGCTCTATCTATAGCTCTTTTTAATTATTTCTTCTGTAGATATTTTGCGTGTTGTTCTGTAAATGTGTAATTTTGACACATTTACAGAACAACATTTATGTTTAACTTTAACTTAAATTTTATTAGATTATAACTTTGTTTATATTTACGTGTGTAAGATTGGTGTAGCGGGTAGCACTGCACTTCACCCTGGCACCGCTGTAAACCAGCGCTGCTATGGCCCTTGTGCCATAGCAGCATTAAGCTGAGCTGGTGGCCTTTTTGTGTAGCATTAAGTCTAATATTAATTCTAATTTTAGTCATAATGTCATGTTATGTAATGTTACACAAATAAAGATTTTCTATTCTATTCTATTCTAAAATTCAGAATATTTATCTCCCTGCGTTCTTTGAGGATGCCTCATTCATTATTAGGTACAATAAAACACATTTAAAAATCAACTTTAGGTATATCTATTATGATATTTTTCATTGTTTTTATCTTAAATTCGTTCTTCATTTCATCGTTTATTGTGATAAAAGCTTGATCACTATAAACGCATATTATTAGGGTTCAACAAGGAACCCATAGGTAACTATAGCCTGGTCACAATATCTGTGCACCTCGCGCCAAACATTTTGTATGGCGCGAGGTGCACAGATATAGTGACCGGGTAGTATACTAAAGATGCCTTTTATGATATGACATAAAAGGCAGCAAAGGCTGCAAATTACGGCGACGCATCGTTTACGAGATGTAAGCAAAGAATAATACTAATACTTCTATCCAAAAAACTAAAACCAAATCTTCGTTAAGATTTTCTAAAGTTGGAATGTTCCGAATGTTCCAGAAAAGGAACAAATGAAAGGAATTTTAAATTATGCTGGCCTGTAGGTATGTAATACACCTCACGAAAGAAGAAAATAAAATGTGTTCTGACGAAACTCTGAGAAATATGATTTATTTTAAATTATATTCCTAATTTATGAGAAAGGCGGTTCAGGTCTCAACGGTATCAATTATTTTGTTTCATAAAATGGAATGCTAAATGCGATTTTCAAAATGTCCTGGACTCGAAGAAAGAATCATGCTACGATATTTTCCTAGATTTTGCTTTCTCTGTGCGCCAGATGGCCGACTGAGCATAGCAGTGTTGTCATTGTCACGGTAAAAAACACCAATTTTGACAATGACAACTGTTGTGTTTTGTCTATGGTCGGAACTAGCGACGGACACGCTCGACACGTCTCAACAAATTCTTCAAAATTGTCAAAATTATCTTGCTTCGTGTGTCGTGGAAATAGAAGAAAATTCAAGCCTGATGAATTAAAAACTAACCATGGGTGGACAAAAATTTGAATATGATGAAAGTGGATCCACATTCTTTTACTTTGTTTTATCGTTTCTTGCTTTGATACTCATACCTGCCACTTATTATTACTGGCCGAGAAAAAGGAAAGAAGGTAAGTCATAGTCATGTTTTCATCTGTTTTCTTGTAATGATTGAGCATAATCCTCTAAATATATAGTTTCCAAGTAATTGTTAAAAGTAACGATCTCCACTCGCATTACGCACTAAAATAACTTTACCGTTAGATCAATTCTCCTAGTTTAGCGGCGCCGCGCCACGCCACTAATTTTAATGAGTCAGGAGGTACATACCTGTATTCATTATCAAGAAGATCTAATAACCTTCTTGAAATCATTCATGGGTCATGTTACTGTCATCATCAGTTCTTGACTGTCATGTGAAATAGAACTGTCCCTTCGTAAACATAGAAACTTGCTACATATAATTTACTCTTGCACTGGTTTCTCTATCCATCCATGTTGTTAATGACTATACCTCACAAAGATTAGTATTTATGTATGTGATTTATTTGCATTCCAGATCCTGTGAAGATTGCAGAGAGATGTCAGTGTCCAAGTTGTATACAAAAACAAATAATTATAGAACAGTCTCAACCCTACAAAAATGTGAAAAATTTCTTCATAAAGATTGCAATTATATCAGGATGGGTCCTCCTTGGATTCCTAGCCTACAAAGTGTCCCAATTTGACTATGAAATGTCAAACTTTGATCCATATGAGATCCTTGGACTACCTCCTGGTTCTACTCAAGCTGAAATTAAGAAGTCCTATCGTAAACAGTCACTTATTCTTCACCCTGATAAGGAAACTGGTGATGAAAAGGCATTCATGAAACTTACCAAAGCTTATCAGGCAAGTGTACAATAGTTAACTCTGAAACCTCTCAATATTTCATAGTTCTAATTTATTAATGTTGTACAATGTCATTTACCACCATTATTTTATTATTTTCAGGCACTAACAGATGATGAAGCACGTCGTAATTGGGAAAAGTATGGCAACCCTGATGGTCCAGGTGCCATGAGCTTTGGTATTGCTCTGCCAAGCTGGATTGTAGAAAAGGAGAATAGTGTTTGGGTTCTTGGACTTTATGCCCTTGTGTTTATGGTGGCTATGCCAACAGCTGTAAGTAAAATTATATTCTAAAATATAAAACAAACTAAGTTAAGCAAAGTGAATATATAATAATAATGATACAAAGGAAATAAAAATGAACAATTTCACGCTTCCTGAAACAGAGCTTGAGCTATGGGCAGATGACTGTGATACTTATAATATATGATTAAGTAAATCAGAAAAACAACACGAAGATATTGTAAATTTAATAAGACTTTTATCCCTCCAGAAATAGGTATACAAATAGTATTCCTGGTCATGAAATGCAGTTTTGAACTAGTTGGGAAACCTGTGGTCTGGTAGTAATGAGTCTGTAGAACTAATACGTGTCAACAAAAACAACTTTTACTTTATTGTGGCTTTCCAGGTGGGAATGTGGTGGTATCGTTCCATACGTTTCTCAGGCGAACAAGTACTTCTGGACACAACACAAATGTATTTTTATTTCTGTCACAAAACACCTTCGATGCCTTTGAAAAGAGCTCTCATGATTCTGGCAGCTTCTTGTGAATTTGATAAAAGACACAACTCTGAAATCATTGAGAGGGTAAATGATAACGAAGAAGTGCCATCGGTAAGTTAATAAGTCAAATAAATAATGAGCAGATTTACAACATTATCTCCTAATAGTAAAATTTATACAGGTTTATTGGTAATTCACTGACACTACGCGAACTGCAGATTCTACCCATCATTACCAACACCTTCCTGAAGACGCCAGGTCTTAATTCTTAATTTTTTGTAAAAAAATTATCTATAAAAATGTAAAAACTCCTTTGTCGGGAACCCAATTAAATATCAAATATCAAAGTGCTTTATTTCCTTTAGTTAGACCTTACAGGACTCTTGGACATGTCACAAAATTCAAATTACATCAGTAAAACTAGGAAATAAAGTGATCACTTATTATTTAGATTAATAACTAATTCCACACCCAATTACTTCAGTTAAATCAGAATTCTTATTTCTTTTTGTAAATCGTCTTTACAAAAAAATTTCAAAACTTCTTTGTCCAGTACCCAATTAATAACTAAAGACTGATCTTCCACACTCAAAACCACTGTGCTGTTAATTCAGGGCACAGCCATTTTTAAGCTTAGTTTAAAAAAAGCCTCTAATGAACGATTATTGAGCATAGAGGGCACCTACTATCAATACCAAGCTTAAGAATTAAGACCTGGCGCCTTGACGAACGTGTTCTTGATGATGGGCAGATTAACCCTGTATATATAATATTATTATTATTATTTGTGATAAACAGGCAGCTCCTAGCCTGTGTGTATATCTGAGTCTTGTCAATGCACTCTAAATATTTGTCTAATCTATTTTTGAAAGAGTTCACTGAGGGGCACTGATCGCTGATTCCAGTAACCATATAAATATCTTCACTATAATGTTGGTCAAAAGACTTAGGCCACCCAAAGATTGTTATAAAGACCTGCCCTGCATTGCCTGCATGCAGCAGTTCATAACATTCACCAGGTCATGAGTCCCTCATTTAACATCAATTTATTATTTTTATCCATACACAGTACACGCATCTTATATGCGAAAATAATGTGTGTCTATCACAGACGGCAAGGAGATAAATGTTATACCAGGAATTGTCCTGGCTTCTATCATCCCGGAAAAGCGCGTGCGTAGCTGCATTCAGAAACTAGATCCAACATTCTATTCCACAGCTACTCCGGGAGCTTCCGAATCTCGGCGAGAAGAACAAGGAACAGCCACTCTGCCGTCCGTACAGTATCAAGGCGCGTGCGTTGCTGCACGCCCACCTGTCCCGCATGCGTCTGCCGCCGGACACGCTCGAGTGCGACCGCAGGTACATCGTGTCAAGGTGCCCCGATCTCGTGCTCGAGATGGTTAACTGTGTGAATCAGCTTATTGCACTCGCTTATGCTAGAAGAGGTGAGTACAACTAGATCGTAATTTTATAGCGACTTTAAGGTGTGTCCCCGATAGCGACTGAGCGAGCAGCCTCGCGTGGCAGCCTAGGTGGCGCGCGGCAAGGTTGAACTAGTTTTAGTCAAGATCGTCATGACAAACACACACGCGGAAAGTTATCGCCACCACCGTCTTTTTAATAATTCTACAGTCCTATGTGATCCGGCTGTTTTTCTATTGACTGTTCCTTCCTATACGATCCTAGCAAAGAATCCATCTTTTTTTAAAGCTATTGGAATGTTAATTTCCCGGTTTATATTCCTCCATACATCTACTCTTAGCCCTCTATTAGTATAATCAGAACATTGCGCGTCCCAAAGTTGTATATCTACATTCGCCATTTAATTTAATTAATTTAAGACACTGACACTGATTCTTTATCCATGACGCACACGAACAACGAACAAGCGAGGCAAACAATCGTCTTGGGTGCGCGCGACAAACCCAAGCTGTTTTTGTTGAGCATCGACAAAAACCGACAACGCTCGGCTTGGCCGCCGTATGCTCGAGGGAGGCAGCGCGTGCGTTTGCCTCGGCCGAGGCACGTCCTGGACGACCGAGCGTTGCGCGGCTGCCTCGCGAGGCAAAGTAGTCTGTCTTAATTATATTAATTTAAGACACTGTTCTTTATCCATGACGCGTGTATGGATCGACAACAGAGACAAAATCGATGCTTATCGAGAACCGTAATCGCGCTCCTGGTTCGTCTCTGACTCATCCATCTGTCTCTGTCGCGGTTTGAACCACCGAGTTTACTATATTACATTTAAAGATAAAGATAGATAAAGATTTTTTATTTCTCTAAAGATTTAACTATAGTAGGTTGGTACAATATAATACTATGGTAAACTTAGGTAGGTATTTAAATTTGCCAATTTCTCTGTGAACAATGCATACAAAATCTTCCATGTTCTAATCTAATTTGTAAACATACAATATGCAGCGACGAACGAAAAATCAATATCATGTAATGAATCATACATGATATTGGTTTTAAGTAAATATTTTTTCAAATGTTTGCTTTAATTTGTTTCAGTTCCTCGCCTGCCTACAATAGAAACAATTGAAAACTGTATGAAACTGTCTCCGATGATAGTCCAGGGACTATGGGAATACAAATCACCTCTCCTGCAACTGCCTTACATAACAGAGGACCACTTAAAATACTTTACGAATCGCAAGAAGCACATCAAATCTTTACTGCAATTAGCCCAGTTGCCTGGCGAAGATAGGAGACAAGTTCTTAGGTTCCTGAATGATAAGCAGTATGATGATTTGATGAAAGTGTTGGGCAACATGCCTTACATACATTTCCAGGTCAATACTGAAGGTACGTCATCACTTTTATAAAACTAACCTACATTTATTTGCAATCATGCGTTTCCAATTAGCAATCTATTGATAAGTAAAGCGCGGCCAATTAAGAGAGCTGATAAAGTCACTTAACTTTTATATTTAACTAGCTGCTGCCCGTGGCTTCGCACGCGCTTTTTAAGTAGCCTATGTCTGTTCCCCGGGATACCATTTACCTCCCAGCCAAATCTCAATGAGATCCGTTCAGCCGTTTAGGCGTGAAAAGGTAACAGACAGACAGGGTTACTTTCGAATTTATACATAATTATAATATGGATAATATTTTTATTCGGGATGTTGCGAAGGTTTTTAATTTTAATTAATGTAATTGACTTATCCTATCCCATACTAAAAATATAATTCTGTAAATTACCTATTTAATGCTAAAACAGCTTAACTGATCGTGTGAAATTAAGCTAGAAGATATTGAATCTTGCAAGCGGACATAGATTACTATTTATCCTGGAAAAAAGCATCTGGGTTCCTTCGATTAGGATTTATTTAACAGTCATTGTTATGTGTTTAAATCTAAATATTTGTAGCATTATCAATATGAAATATAAGTCAGCAAATAAAATGTATTTTCTTCTCCAGTAATTGATGATGAAAACTCAACGGAAGTAACAGCTGGTGCTATCGTCACTGTAACCGTGTTCTTACGAAGAACTAACATGAAGGAGCTATTTGGAGACACTACTATTAAAGAAAAGGAATTGAAGTAAGAATAAATAGTGTATAATTTGGATATGCTAAGCATATAGTAGATTAACATACAAAGCGAATGAGTCACCTTGCGGTTTGGTATTGCATAGCCATTAGTGATCTAGAGATTCAAGGCCTAAGAACATGACGTTATTGATTCACTTGCGCGTGGAAAAGTCGTAATATGCTTAGATTTCGTCTGGATATAATACAATACAATACAAATATTCTTTATTGCACACCTAATAATCAAAAAACCACAGAACACAAAAACAATAAACATAATGTACAATGGGCGGCCTTTATCGCTAAGAGCGATCTCTTCCAGGCAACCTTAGGATGGACAAGAAGTGATTGAAAAAGTATAGACGGTGGCGTGTAAACAGAAATAATTTTTAGGTAGTAGGAAGAAATGAATATACTTAGATATATGTATATAATTACTATATACTAAACATAAATACTTAAATAATTACATAACATAAAATAAATATAGTAAATATATACAACTACTTAACAATTAGATGTTGAGGTGAGGAAATGTTTGTAGACCATATTTTTTAATATAGGGCGAGATTTAGCATGTCTATTAGAAGTGGGTAGGGCATTCCACAGCTCTATGGCATGTACGGTAAAGGATTAGTTATAGGAATGGAAGGGGCATAATATAGTTTTAGCGCTGACTAGGCGCACAGTCTAAGTCAGACGAGCAATATGCAGGTAGCTTCCTTTAGTAGTGATAGGGAAGTACTAAGGGTGCGTTCCCATTGAGGCTTAGCGGAGCGGTCTCGACCGCTGGGACTGGGACCCATTTCAGCAATCGCTTCACTAAGACAATGGTATCGTCGCAGAATCATCACGTAGAATCCTTTAACCTACAAAGCAACTTGAATATGAAAGAAACTCCAGGTAGTACGTGCATGGAGAGAAAGATGATTCCAGTGGGACTTGCGTCTCTCCGTCTATAGGAATGGTTCCCATCACGTAGCGAGACGTTACGTAGTGAATTCCAATCTATTTTGTTTCATCTAAGGTGGAATACCAAAACGTGTCTGTCTATTGTGCTTATTGTGTGTGTTAATGTCAGCGGTCAATGTGATTGGTCGTATTCGCTCCACTACGCTTCAGTGCCAACGCAAATTTAGAAATAATTTAGGAAATTCTCATTAAAATGTGAGCATGAGCTCACGAAGTCCCAATTTGACTATAGTAGTCTCTAAATAAAACATCAATTTACAGAGAAAACGCTGACGACGAAACCGGCGAAAACACAGAAAAAGCGGACGGCGATAAAAACGACAAGAAGGAAACCGCGAAGCGACCGGTCTGGATGAAGCAGCAGAACAAAAGGCATCCAGCTCAGAAGAAGTCCAAGAAGCCTGTCGCGAGTAAACAGCCGGCGAAACCGGCGGTCACGGCTACACCTCCGCCGCCGACTAGTGAGAAAAAGGAAAAGGGGAAGAGTAAAGAGAAAGAACCAAAGAAGAAGGATGATGAAGGTGACATAGTTATTTTTAGATTGATATTAGGGGATCCTAGAAAAATATATCCATTGAAGTTGGCAGTGACCAATTTTACTTTTACTGCTTGTAAATATAAGTACTTATGGGAAGAAGCTGTTCGACTGTAACACAGCTACATTGTAGCTAGCACAGAAGACAGTGTTCCAACTCCATTGTTAAATTTTTTTTAAATTAAACTTTCAATATATTTAATGGGGAATTCAAGCAAAACATGCTGAAAATATATTATGTAAATGCACAAGTTTGCTTGTTACTTATTCACGCCAAACTTAATGAATGAATCGGAGTTAGATTTTGTTCTGTACCTGGAATAGCATCGTCGTAATAGACTTTTCATTAAGGAACAACGCAAAGGCGCTAGCAGAAAGAAACTAGTATCTGACTGAATATAGCTAGTTTTTATAATCAAAAACTACAAAGAAAACACCTCGATAGCTGCCGAAGTTTTGCCCTACCCTGTCTTTTATACACATTCCTTAATGCTATTTTCATTTCTCAGGGGAAGATTCAGAAGATGGCAGCTCAGACGAGTCAGCGTCCCACAGTTCATCAGAAGACGAGTCACGTGACAAATCGACGGCCGACAACGATGATGATGACGACCAATGGGACAAGTTCCAGAAGCGTCTGCAGAAACGTGAGCGGCTGGAGGGACGCTCCAAGAGCTCGCATCCTGTCCACTGTCCTAACTTCCCTCTGGTGAGTGACTAGCTCGCTGCAGAGACATCTGCGGACAACGGCCACGACCAATGGGACAAGTTCCAGAAGCGGCTGCAGAAACTCTGTAACTTTGAGTATGTATTGGTCAAAAAACGGTCCGCTAGTTTTCGATTGAAGTTTTTGGATTCGCCATGAAACATCCTGACCCAAAAGGATTGGTAGCTGAGGTCTGATAAGGACATCTATTTAAGGGGCGAACCTATCGTGTTTGGTTGTCAAATTATGCCTAGATCTCAGTTACTCACGGGAAAAAAACTCGAATTACATAAAGTTCAAAATTTGTTTCCTTGGTTCCTTGAATGTGAAAACACGATTGAGAAAAAAGATACGACGATAAAAAAACATGAAAGTGTTTTATACATAATGTGGACGAGATCTAAGGGACCTGGCGGTCTATTGAAATTACTTATGCTTTGATTCGTAGGTTATTAAGTTATTATATTAGTGAGTTGTGTTGTATTTACAAGAAAACTACACAACTTAGTAAAACTTAAGCAAAAACTTGATTTGCACCTACGCCGTTCCAAATACGTATGCTTCGTTTTTGGAACGGCGTCCCGCTTCTATGAACGCGAAATCCTATGCCTATCCTTTTCACAAAATGGCGCGCATTGCGCCCTTTTAAGGCAATTCCACCTAAAAGTATGGGTACTGATAGAACGGAATTCATTCTGGGTATCTTATGTTTAGGTTCAACGTCCTGTAGCTCTTGTTGTTAACTTTAGGTACTAGGCCATCTTGTAACAAAACCTATACTTCCACAGGAGAAACAAGAATACTGGTGGTGCTACATTTGCGATCGCAAGTCGCATACTTTACTAACTGCGCCGGCGCACGTCACAGCGCTGGTAGACACGCACGAGCTGCAACTGCGCTTCACCGCGCCGCGCTGGCCCGGCCTTTACACGCTCGCCTGCTGTCTCAGATCAGGTACTTTATTATACCCATTATATGATAAATTCGGATGTAAATCTGTGCGTTACCTTTTCACGCCTAAACGGCTGAACGCATCTCAATGAAATTTGGCAGGGATGTAAATAGTATTCGCACGCGTTTTTTAAGTAGCATTATGTCCGTCCCCGGGATACCGTTTACCTCCCTGCCAAATTTCATTGAAATCCATTGAGCTGTTTAGCCGTGAAAAGGTAACAGACAGAGTTACTTTCGAATTTATAGTTTTAGTAGGCTTAGAATTTGCATCACCCCAGCTCTTCCCGCGGGTGTCGTAAGAGGCGACTAAGGGATATCCACCTAGGGCTGGCAGCAGCGCCTCCTGCAGAACAATTTTACCACCGAACTGCGACCCTCAACCCGCAAGCCCAGCGTTGGAATTATGGCGCTTATCAGGTGGAGGCCTGCGTCCAGCAGTGGACCAGTATAGGATGTACGTGTAGTATGGATTATACTACTAGCTTCCAGCCGCAATATTAACCAACTGTTTTTTGCTTGAGGCTATGCTCTGATGTTACCTGAGTAAAATGCCTAGAACAATCGTGGGTAAGGATGCTTTTCCTCCAAAGCTGAACTAGCCAAACCAATATGCCCACTTTACTAACATTGCTACTGGCGTATTGGAACCATTTTATAGCAGCAGTACAAAGAGAGAGTAATATAGATTAAGTGTTCTTGGGTATCTTGTTCAGCTTGCGAATAGTTAAAAATACTTACGACTCAAGTTAGATAAATTTCTTAGATGGCACCAGAATTATAACTTGCAACTTATATCTATAAAAGTAGCACAGTAGTCTCCTCTGTCATGTATAATTAATATTAGTTTTAAGTTATCACATGAAAATGTCTAGTTGGTACTTGTAGTTCCTACATTTTCTTTTATATGTAACAGCTTCTAACCGGGTCACGCTTGCTTTATCTCGCTAGTGTGGTTTGTGTTCTGACTAGTGCAATTAAAAATCTATTTAATTATGATTCTTATGGTTTCAATACTAAAAGTGATTTTGGCATGCACATTTCGTCTACCCATCAAATAATATATCGAGTAAGTAGCTTTACTAACCATGCTTTAATTTGAATTAAAATAATTTTTATTATCACATTGGTAGCTGTTGCCTGGACCCTTAAGAGACCGGGCACCAAATTCAGGACTACCAATCAAACTCAAGACACACAAACACATACACTGTAGGTGCACCTACACACCAGCAAACACACACTGGTTTGGAAGCTCCTGTTGCCCAGACTTGTAACAGACTGGTAAACATCAACACACACAGCCCACAGTTACATAAAGCTACACCCAATGCCCTTGACGCTATTAATGTTTCATATTTGAATTCTTAAACACATATCAATTTCTTTAAGTTACCTGTCCGGATAACAAGAGGAAGACTCTCTAACACAAGAACCCCTCCCCTGTTACCCACCCCACCTATTAACTGTAACATAACACACACATGAAATTGCATTATTGCGCCGACAAGAGCTTAGCCTCTTTAATTTAGAAAGAAGAAGAAATAAAGAAATTAAATTTATTTGGACCCATAATATAAAACACGACACATTACAGTAATAGGCAACATAAAACAGATACAACTAAACAGTGTGTTAAATAATGAGTTGCCAAAAAGGTCCCTGTCTCTGCATTATGCCGCTACAAGCCGAAGCTAGTATCGGCGCTGATTTTCAGACAGGTCCTAATTAATTGTGACACAGTAATTTATAATAATTAATACACACAAGAAACCAAGCAAATGCCTTTAACATAAGTACTGCTTACTTTTAGAGCCAAATTCGCATAGACCGAGCTCGCTGTGCACTCGCATTGACATCGCTCGCAAATCGCCAGTGTGATACTTATTTATTTATTAATTTTTATTAAGAGATAAGCAAGCATATATTCATTTCACCGAAAAATTACCAGAACTCTGAATGTGACGTGTATTCAACAGATTCATACATCGGCATGGACCAGCAGCAAGATATGAAGTTAGACGTGAAAGAAGCTGCGGTGGTGCCTCAGGAGCATCCGCAATGGGATCTCAGCGATTCTGATAGCGACAACAATGATCAGGTACGTAGTCTATTCTGCACCGGTAATATGAACAGTCTAGCTAGACAAACCTTCGATGTGGAATTAGGGCCCTGGTTACGAACAAAACTATTGACTTTGATTTTGACAAGTGGTGACCAAGTCATTGCAAACGACTTTTGTTATGGCAGATTATGGGCATATTTAACAGCCTAAGTTATCAAAGTTATCGATATAGCTCAAAAACTTTGCAAGCTGAAGTGGCAGTGGGCCATATCTCGCGAAGAACAGACAACCGCTAGGGTAAACGTGTTCTTGAGTAGAGACCGCGACTCTGCAAACGTAGTTTAGGATGTCCTCCGGCTGGAGCCTGCAGTCTTTCGCAGGTCGTCATTCCACCTGGCTAGGTGGAATAACGACCTGCGAAAGACTGCAGCCATCTGTCGCTGATGGCATCTGCCTGCAGTCGCAGTTGCAGATTGTGCTGAGATGCGGCAAGCTGAAGACAGTGCGCTATGGCGCTCATTAGGGGAGGCCTATGTCCAGCAGTGGACCAATATAGGTTGATGTTGATGATAACAAGTCAAGTCTCGCTATGACGGCCAACATGTAAAAGTTTGATTAAGGGCTAGCGCATACATACAACTTTTAGTTGAACAACTGTTTTGTTGTGTATCATACATATGTTTAAAAGAATATATTAAAGCGCACATACTGTCAACTCGATAGTTGCTCGACAAAAAAGTCAAAAAGCTTTATCGATTTGCTTTTGATTTAAAAGTAGGACAACTATCGATCAAGCGCTCAATTTGTATTGCATTGTATTGATGTGCGCAGACCATCGATTAAACAGTCGATCCGCGACTGACCGCGACTGCCAGTCTCGTATAAGCATTTGAAGCGGCGCCACGTCTCTTATCGCCATGGCGGGAACTACTACGGACGACACGGAGGAGTTCATTAATAGCGTAGAAAAACGGCCTGCGCTTTACTTTAAAGAGTCTAAAAGAGTACTCAGACATCAATCTAAAGAAAAAGCTATGGGAGGAAGTTTGAATGGAAGTCGTATCTGGATGGTTGGAATTAGATAATGATGTAAACACCTTGACTCGAGCGTTGCTGAATAAAGACTGGTCGATTTGAGGAGATAAATAAATCGATTGTATGCGCACTTCCATCAACTAAACTGTTTAGTTGAGTAGAAATCACGAAAGTACAAAACTCGACGAAACAGTTTAGTCGATGCAACAGTTGTATGTATGCGCTAGCCCTGAAACAAACAATTTAATAGTTAGATTAAGTGTTTTATTTTACTTACTTTTGAAACATTTGTTATCATATTTTGTGAATTACCGTGTATAATCTCTACTATCTTGAAGCTTGAGTCCGCTCGCATCGTTCCATTAATAATAATATATAATAGTAATAAATTATATAAAATTCCCTAATTATTTCCCAGAGTTCTGTGTTTTATCTATTTTTTTCCCATGCTCCATTCAATTTTCTGGTTGTTTTCTTATAACGTTAGGAATAAGCTCACAACAAGAATATGTATTCTTTATCCATAAATAAATACGCTGAACAATACCGTTTTCAAAGTACAATATCAGTTACATTCCTATGAGTTTATTTTTATTTTTAAACTATGGATTTTATAATAAAATCCTTTTAAACCTCTCAACTTTTTCTTAGTAAACTTTTTATTCTGACCTATGATAACACAAAAAACAAACTACTCTAAACTGTTGCTTAAAGTGGACCGATTTTTTATAAGTAAGAGGGTTAATCTGTAAGGTTAAAATTCCCTTAATCAAATCTGTATTTTAAGAAGCACCTAATTTCCTACGAGAATGTTTCTTCGTAGATATTACTTCCGTCCAGTTTAATACTTTCACTCTATTGTTTACGTTCATATTCATTGTTCTAATGGTTACTAATCGATGGATGATTTTCGAAAGTACGTGTTCTGACCCGTACGAATCTACTTGCAGTTTCTATCCAACTTGCAAAGCAACGGTAATCTACTGCTCTTTTAGTAGATTTAAAATAGATTAAGGAAAATATGAGCAAGAAATTATTTATTTATAAGAAGACTCCCAGCAAAAGAATCACCAAACATTTAACTTCATTCTCACCAAAATAACCTCATTAATTCCACCACTGCGATCACTAATAGGCTTGCCAAGCGTGGTGATTGTCAAAACCCTCCCTTGTTTGGGGAGGCATGTTGAGCAGTGAAGGTACGTGTGCTGATGACACGACAATAGGTATTATAATAATATCTCGACTAACTTAATAACGACTCCATAATGTGATGCGTTTCTAATATAAATTTTTCTATCAACAGGGAGACAACGAGAGCGAGTTCACAACAGATGATGAAGTCGAAGATTAGTTAAAGTTATTTAAATTATTTTTATAGAGTTTATAACTGGGGTGAATGAGATGGGTTGTATAGAATGAGAGCGATCGAATATAATGTTTTATATTCTAATGAAGTATTTTTATTTTCCTGTTTCCTTCTCTGGTAATATTTGTAAATAGTTCTTTCCACTTCAATTGCATGTTAGAATTGAACTATTCAAGGGTATCTATGTATTCTAATTGTATGTGGGGAACTGAGATCTACACTGACATCTCGCATGGGAGTGTATTGTCCCCCTGCCTATACAAAGCCTAACCAGTCCAGCTCCTTGAAGTACCGGAGCTGGAGCTTTGATGACTGACAGCTTCGTTTCAGCTTTTCTGTGGGTGTGGATGGGGTTGATGCCTTAATGAGACTTCAGTCCCGTCTTGTGTCTGGCCTCCTCTGTGGCCGTGCAGTGTACCACAGTCTCTTCTTCTTGGAAGCAGCTACGACACAGGATGCTGTCTGTGGCTCCAGTCTTGAAAAGATGACCTGTGATATGATAATACCCACCATCGTTCTTAGGTCCTCGCGGCTCATCTTGAGCATCGTGTTTGTGGTTTTCCTATCTTTGGAGGGGAATATTGATTTAGTATGCTTACATTCTATTCAACGTTCCCATAGTTTTTGGTGTTCTGTTTCTGAGTTAAGTTTTAGTCTTTATAAAATTTTGACTTGTGCGGCGGGCAGGATCGACTCTCTGTCCATTGTATGCAGACTTTGCTGTGTTGAGAAAGATCCTGTAGAGCGTTGTGGCATTCTTCAATTGATTTTGATGTTGGGTCTGTTTTTTTGAGTGCGTTTATTAGTGCAGCACTGTCTGTTTTGAAGACCAGCTGAATCCGTCTGGTTTGTTCTTTGATGGTGGTTTCCATATGATTTGCCGCCAGTAGGAGTCCCAGCGCTTCCGCCTGAAATGTGGTAGGTAGCTGAGTTTAGTGGTTGGGCTCTTGAGAGTCCGATTTCGGGACAAGAGTAGCCACAGCCAGCTCCTGTTTTGTTTTTGGCCCCATCTGTGTAGATGTGATATGTGGTGACGTCGGGTGAGTATTAACCATCCTTATCATAAATCAAAATCTAAACGTAAATGAACTTACATATCTATTTGACTTGTCTAAGAGCTTATTGATTTCTGAGCAAGTAAAATAATTTAAATGAAATTTAAATATAGCACCAATATGGAACATCGAAAATCGTCTGCAAACCTGATGAAACGTCTGAAAAACAGGTACTAACTAAGTAACTGCCCGTGAATATTTAAATTTTGATTTGTTCTGATCGGATTATCACATCACACACACACACATTATTTACAGGCCTTGATTATATAGCACCTAGGTATGCTAGGCTAGGGCCGGTTGTTATTGTTCGCTACAGGCTGCAGGGCAGGCTACACAAAGGGTTGTGTTGGAGGGTATCGTCCTCGGAGGCTGCGCGGGCGCAAGGCGCAGGGGGGGAGACACGCCGCTGGTCGACGTCCGTCGCCTCCTCACTCGCGCGCCTCGCCTCCTCACAGACACACGACCGACCGACCGACGCCCGCGACCGGTGTCGTATTACTTACTCTATAAATACCCCGCGAGCGCGATCGCCAATTTAGAAACGGTCGCGCCGCGTGTTTTGAACAGTGATTGAAAGTGCTAAGTGAAAAACACCCCGCGCTACCACCCCCTGGCCACGGTGAGTAAACACCCCGGGCTTTTTAGCCCTGACGTTTTCCTCGTTACCGCATCGGTCCAAAATAAACAGCTGTTCTTGGAATCGATTGCGCTGGTTACGCGCTAAATTGGTACTCTCAATACTTTTAGTCTAGGTTTTATGAAATCTGAGATGGTTTGCGATACGGTAATGAGCTTTTATTTGTTTTATTATTTAAACTTAGTAATATTATATTTATTTATGAACCAGGAGAGTAACTGAATAGTATTTGCTACGTGTTATTCCAGGAGGATAAAACTCCTGGAATTATACGAAATACAGTAGTAAAAGATCTAAATAAACTATGAATGGATTCACACTCACATTTAAAATATTGAAATAATATATCGGTGTTCTTCGACAATTTTAAATTAGTAACAACAATTTCCTGTAAATTGTGGTCAACATTAGCAATGTTTGTATGATAGGTCAGTAAAGACCACAAAACCGGTTTTGTACGGCTAAATCAGAGCTGACAAATAAATAAGATTCCACAGGACTGAGGCCAACAGAATCCAGACTTGGAAGACAGTCAATTGCATAAGCGCCAACAACCACAAGGGTGCCGGTGTCTCCTCAGTGTCACAATGTCAGCTCTTGAACGCTGATAAAAAGTAAATACCAAGACACTTATGACACTTGGCAGCTGGTCTGAACGCTTGGCAGTAATAATACCTGAGCCATACACGAAAACAAACCGGGGAAATGCTAAAATTTCTTTGGGGAAAAGCCTATGAGTTCAGAAAAATATGTAGTACTACAGAGCGCGCCTTACAATCGGAGAAATGTCGACAAAAGAGCATCAAAAACTATTAAATTATACAATGGAGAACAATTTTGTACGGATTGTTTGTCTACACTATGCATTAGGAGACTGTAGTCATAAAATCTATCTATGGTACCATATAGTTTCCTTTATGGTAGATCTTTCGAAATACCCAAGGGCGAAAGTCTACTAAAACTCCGAAAGTCTGGACTACAACATAAATAGCGACTATTGTGACGTTTGCACTTTTCATCAAAGGTAGATTTACCTTCTGAATCACCTGACATATTGATTAGGTATACAGAGGCACAAATTAATGCTAAAAGTCTTTTGTTTTGTAAATGACATCAACCTTTAAGTGGTGTTTTTGATTGCTGCTTACTCAAATAATTTCCGAAGATGTTGACTAACAATAACAATGCTCTCGGGAACGATTTACCTAATTGCCTTGTTTTTATGATAAGAATCAAGGAAAACCTCGGTTGGACATTGATAGGACAACATTTGATGATGCTGGCTTTATTAGTCATCCTTAATACAAAGAAGCGAATTAAGGAGGTTGATAGTAACCAGTTGGTTTCATATACAATTTTACTTGTTTTTTATGGATCAATAAGTTAGTGCGCAGCGCGTTCAGATTTTTCGTCATCGTCATCACATCACTTCTAAACGTGATGAATTGTAGTTAAATGTAAACATCCTGAAAAATATCTTTCAGCCCACATTCTGGGTGAATGTTCTGGATATATTAAATTAGGTAGGATAGCTGACACTAACGACAGACTTAAATATTTTTTATCCGTGCACGTTTCAATGTAGGCGGATTAACGACATTCACTTACCATAAATAAACCGCCAAGTGCGAGTCGACTCGCACACAAAGAGTACCTACCGTAAAAATCAGGCAACTTTGTCAAAGAACAACAAATTTTCACTCGTTCGGAGACCCCTTTAAATTTTCAATTTACTATATTTTTAGTATTTGTTATTATTACAGTCGAACTGTAACTTATTTGTAGAAAGTTTCATGTATCTACCTATTGAGGTTCATGCATGACATAGGTCTACAGTCTTGACAAACGAAGATCAAAAATAGCAAAAAAAAAACACGTTATTTGTATGGAAGCCCTCCTTAATTTGGATATATATTTTATTTTTATTATTCGTTGTTATATCGGCAAGAGAAATACACATTCTCTGGAAAATTCAACTGTCTACCTCTTACGGTTCATGAGATAGAGCCCTGTGACAGACGGACGGACGGACAAACGGACAGCGGAGGCTTAGTAATAGGGTTCCGTTTTCACCCTTCGGGTACGGAACCCTAAAAATATATTGCTCATGAATAGATCCGTATCGGTACCTACTATAATTTACTCTCTAAATATTCGTCGTTGTAGGATACCTACAACGACGAATATCTATAGGGGTTCTTGAGCGACAATGTCAGTTTCATAAAATTAAAAAAAAAAACTTGTATGTAGACTCTAAGGGCTTGGTAACGGTGTACCTATCGCATAAAAATACATTGCTTGAGAAATGGATCAGTATCGATCGGCAACAACTTTCTAAGTTATCCAGAAGAGTAAGTACCTACCTATTGTCGCGCAGGAGCGGCAATGGTGCATGGCTTCGGCTTTAAATATATGGCCTGCAGTAACGATTGGTGATAGGGGCAGGAGCACAGTGGTTCGGCTCGGACGGTCGATGTATCGAAGCGCAGCCTGATATCAGGCCGGTTAGACGAGTCCTACGCTTCGAGAGTGCAATGGCCCTCCAAAGGGAATTTAAAGACTGTACGAGCCCTTTGACTTTATAATCTGAGCAAAAACTGGCCGCGACTTTCTTTTATGAAGCGTAATACCGTGACCTTTATTAAAGGTACTTTGATAGGTACCTACTGTCTTAGGTACCTTTTGAAAACGAGATGTACCTAGGTACCTTGAGGATTTTTTTAAAATATTGGCTAACTCTCAACTCTTTAAATAATGAACAAAGGATGAGGAAAACGAATATGCAAATAAGGATAAGTAATATTATTTTCCAATGGTGTGTTTAACAGCTTAAGTATAATTTATCAGCTTAAGAGGGCGCAATGCGCGCCATTTTGTGAAAAGGATAGGCAGAGGATTTCACGTTCATAGAAACGGGACAAAGCATACCTACGTTTTTGCAACAACGCGCGGCGTAAGCGCAAAAATCGTGTTATTGTTTATTTACAAGAAAACTACGCAAAATATGAAGAATTTGGTTTAAGGAACCAAATAATTTATAATCACCAACGAATCAAAACTTAAGTAATTTCAATAGTACCGCAGGGTTCCTGAGCTCTCGACCAAATTATGTGCGAAATAGTGCACTTTCATGTTTTTTTTTTGTTGAATTTTTCCTGTGAGTAGGTACTGATATCTAAGCCTAGTTAGACAACCAACCCCGTTAGGTGCGCTCCTTAAATGCAAAAATTTCATTGTTATACGGGACCTACGATTATTATATTTTTAACTAGTAGCAAACTAGATTTAAGCTAGGTACCACCGTACCACCTTATAATGACTGCTAGGCTTAAATCAGTCTAGAATTAATGATCCTCAGCGTTATAAATACCTACTGTTCGATATTCAAGAATAGATCACACGTGTTTTAACGATTTTTATGAACCAAAACCAAATTTACCCCTAACTTAGGTATATTGTTAAAGGAATTGCGTCTTTGCTTTGTAGAGATGCATGCTAATTTTCACTATCTTTATGTCATTATTTCTAATTCATGACTACATTAGTGTTTTGTGGTGTGACTCATCGTGTTTACGATTTCCACATCAATTTACATGCAAAACCAAGGTTTGTTTTATTGATAGGGCATTGGTAGGCTACATAAGTACGTTTTAACATTTTGCAGCTTGTGGTAGGTAGGTAATAGGTATATAGGTACATAGTTTGTTAAGCATGCTACCATGCTGGCTGACAAAATAAAATCCAAATACAAAACACGTATTGTACACAAAAAAGTCTAGGTTTACGGTAGGTGTAAGGATAATAAAATAACCAACCGGCATTAAAACATACTCACACTTACAAGTACCTAACTACAGAGGAAGATTTCATCGTTTTATAACGATCTCTTCCAGGCATCTTTTGGATGTAAAGAGTGAAAAGGAATGTAGAGCTACAAATTTGAAGAGATGAATGTAGAGCTAAAAATTTAAAAAAACTTTGTTTAGATACCTACATAGTGTAGCAATTTATGGCCGATACACATATTAAGCACGTATAAACAATAATCAGGATGAACTTCCTCGGGGAAATCATGCGCATAATAACAGGAATGACATTCGTCTAGCTGTATTATTTATAGTCACATTACTCACGTGCCTCTGACATCACGCCATAGCAAGTCAACCAATATCGTAATTTCTCAGAATGACCGCAAGTACCACCTAGGTTGTTCAGCGGTAAAGAATACTGCGTAATCAACACCAGTGCATCTGACTGTTGAACCTATCATTTTCTGTTTCACGCGCAATTTGACAGAGATCTTACGATTCTATTAGATTAGTAGGTCTATATATTCATCTGCTTGACTGAATGGGTATGTGCCTACTGTGTCTAGTATCAATCGTTTTTCCATGCATGTCTAAATACCAAAGCGAATGCACAAACCGTGACCCACTCTTTTATCTATCGTTTGTGGACATCAATTTTATTTCACGGTTACAGCGACTTCTAATTTTGTTGGAATCTTGGGTAGTGATAGGCTGATAATTTTTGGTATTTTGCCAAAACTGTATATTCAAGAATTTATACGTGAAATGCTAGATTTTCTCTGCGTTTGCGCACGTGGGTAGTAGTCTTCAATGACACTTAAAAATATTTCAGTAGACGAGCCGTGAGTAAAGTATTTTAAGCAAGATAACATTGAACTTGATGTCTCAGTGAATGAAGTTATTTATACTTGAATTACTACACAATGGTATGAAAATGTCTTCCTAAAATACCTACTAACAACACGTAGGTAGAGGCACTGCCAAGCCAACATGTAAGTATTAAATTTTATAAAGTTATCTACCTACTTACTTAAATCAAATCGTTTAAAGTTAGAGCTAGTAAAGTCTACCTACTCGTAAAGTAACTAATAAAAACCACACATCATTAGTTTTTTTATATTAAATATTATTTATCGGGTACCTTTTGTTTTATTTTCCCCTATACTAACAGATCGCGAATGTTTAAAAAGTTTTATTTGTTTTCTATGTTCAAACGGAGACGTACATATCGAATGGAACTGGAATGTGCATATTTATCGAAACGATTTCTTAGAGTAACACGTAGGTATTAGGAAAATAATATCTAAAGCGGGCTACTTACTTAATTCATAAAACAAATAGGTAACCACTAGATGCGGCTCGTACATCGGTTGCATTGTATGTACAGATTTAATGGTCACTATCGGCGGCATCTTTTAAATTTTTCTGAGTATTTTCTATGTATATTAAAAAATATCTATCTATGTATGTATTGTATTAAGTATATCAGTCATCTAGTACCCATAACACAAGCTCTGCTTATCTTGGAGCTAGATGATGCTGTGTGGATTGTCCAGCATTATTATTATTATTAGTTCCCACGTTCAGGAACATGATGGTCCTATTATTGGTGAGAAGGTCCAGCCAGACTAGTTACCATGCAAAGAAGATGCCCTAATTATGAGCGAGGCAGTCGCGGCGTAAAATTCCTCCCCTCAAACTCAGCCCGTGGATATCGTAGGTAAAAGCCGACTATGGCAACTTCCAGAGTAAGAGCAGCAGCTTCCTTCTGTGCACGCTTGACAAATTGTGATTGAATTGGTAATTAATAGAATCTGAAAACTGTTTTTAATACCTCCACTGCGATTACCAATACGCCTGCCAAGCGTGGTGAAGCGTGGTGATTAGGGCATGCAGAACCGTACCCGATTACAGATTTCTGATACCCGGTTCCGGTACGCTATCAGAACCGGGTTTACTGCTTTCGGAACCGGTTCCACACATACCTCGCAAGAACCGGGTTTACACGGGTATTTCAGAACCGGGTGCATGCCCTAGTGGTGATGGGTGATTAAGTGATTATGCAAAACCTTCCATGTTTGGGGGAGGCATGTTCAGCAGTCAGCGGATGTGTGCTGATGAGGGGAATGTCCTACTAAAAACCAATATTCTTTTGAAGCTATTACTAACTAAAACGATGCTCTATCCGTCCTACCATTTGCCTGGACTCGTATGTTATCAACAGAGAGCGTCCGTCCGTCAGCCCGTGGCTAGTCGCCAAATGTTTCGCAACCGCTCTATATTTACTCACCAAGGTTTCATTATTGCAGTTTGGGGGTTATTGACATTAATAGTGTCTTGTATAACACTGCTAATAAACATGCTGACTTACAGTGTCTTTTTCTCAAAGCAAAAAAAAAAAACAAAATCCTGGAATTCGAAGACCTGTTGACGGGAGAGGATACAGTGCCAAGTTTACGCCAGTAACTATAACGCGACAGAGATGTCAGGCTGAAATAACAAAAGGTTACATAAATATGGGGTATTTTCAGCCAAAAGTTTTCAAGCTCAATCTTATTGAAGGGTTTCTGGAGAGCTTTTAATATTTATTGCGAAAAGTAGCAAGATTTTATGTTGAGATAATCTGGTACTGACCGAAAAGTTTGCGTAAGACCTTACGAAGCTGGCTAGAAAATTTTACTATAAATAGCTGCAAAATAGGAAAATGTAACTACGTACCTACGCATTTTAGGTACTTATAAGATTGCTAAGTCTGTAAAAAACTAAACCTAACAGAAAATGCTACTCTGTTATCGATATTTTTTCTTTATTTGCATAGCTGGCTCCCCATACAATGCAATGCACAGTACACTTCTACAACAAAGAAATGTCGCGGAAATAACAATTCCTATGTCATATCCACTATGTTCCGATAAGGAATTTCTTTGTCTCTATGGCGTTAAGATTTTGATACAATATCATTGCTGACTAGATTAATTGCATGCAGGTAGCATGCAATTAATCTAGTCGTAGTGTGGTTTCTCAATGTTCACAACAAAATTTTAATGTAAATATTGTGATTGTGAAGGCGTTACAATAATTAATTGACGATCGAGATACCATACCTAAAAGCTGGTATCTTGAACTTATGGTTTTGGTTAATCTGTTAGACCAGAGTCAATCCAAGCATTAACAAACAAGAGGCGGGATTATGATTCGGCGCCACATAGTCGTGTCAGCTAGTTTGAATGCCTCAGAACAACCAGACGCCAACGCTTGCGACACCTCGGCCTGCGCCCCGACCGGACTATGCTCTGGCATGCAATATGCGTTTAATCGACTCATGCGCCGAACTATGCAATGATCCGTCTGCTTCCAATACGTTATTATTATTACCTTGCCGTAACATCTACCTATCGATTTTTGAGCCTTCATCGATACCACGACCTCGCAAGGCCGCAGCTGGGTAAACGTTGTATGTATTTTCTGTAATTACAACAGATAATGACATCACTATTAAATTTTTGAGATAAAATAAGTTTTTAACTAAAATTACCTTTACCTTTTACGTTGTTTCGAAATGTTTCCTCACTGCCTTTTTATTTGTGTCATTGAATTGCCTTATGTCGGAAGTTTGTCCGTAATTTGTCTAGTGTCATTCTTACTAATTGCTGACATAGATAGTTAATGGTTTTTGGACATGCCGCAGGGGCCTACTTTACCTATTCACGTACCTAATGCAATAAATAAGATAACGAACTAAACGAATTGTAAACCCGAAAAAACGAACACATGCACATGCACATATTTTCATAAATATCACTAAAACAACAGTTCAAAAATGATACAGGTTCTATTTCGAAATTGTTGTCTTCTCTTTCGGATATTTTATGACCTACCTTAGTATTGCTCAAATCAGATAATATATATACCTATAGTATTTAGATTATTATTTCACAGGTCTACATAATATGTATATAAACTGTCTGAATGATCATAACTGTTACTTTGCTCATTGTCTGCTCTCTCCCACGCATCCCTAGTTCCCGCTACTAACAGTTCGCAGACTCAGAAGCAGGTGTTTGAAAATATGTATTTAATTTCACACCAAGCCGTTAATTTACTCAGCCAGTATTATGTCTGAAAATATTCAAACAAACACCTTGTTTCAGTCTAAGAATGTTCTCAACAGCGTAGGTAACATTTGCAATTTGCATTATGAAGGCAATCATTTTCTGAATAACTACGTACCAGAATAATAAGCGCTTTATAGGTCAGAAATTCATACATGTTTGCTAGAACGCCAATCAGGAATAGCAGGCAGCTGTTGACGATATGATAAATGTAGATTAATATAGTCGCTATAGCTCTCTCACTGTTAACAGCTTTAGGTCCAATTAAAATGTCGATAATACCTCTACAATTTACCGCTTAACTGTTTCGGAATGGGTCCATTAGTCTTCAAAGACATTAAGAGGCGAAATCTTGTTTTTACTTTGTTGAAGGTAAGGAGCACAAATTCCATATCAGACAAACTATTTTGGGATTATAGTGATCCGTCTATCTCACGAAAGAATTCCGTCTCACCCAAATACCAAGGTAGAGACTTAAACGCTTTTGTGACCGGCATCGACCGCGGACCCTCGCGTTACTCATATCATGACGTCATCGATTAACGTATGACTAAGAATCTGATGCAAAAAATCAATGGTCCTATACAAAAAAGGTATAGCCCAGGATGACGTAGACGTATGTCTTGTATGTGACGTTGTTCTAAGAACTTTCGCAATGACAAAGAAAGAAGCCGTATTGAGTCTTCTTAGAAGTCAGTGAGCGAAATGTGATGAGGATTGTCCATCGGCAGATTTTATAGTTCTTATTCTATAGGTGCAAGGCCATGCAGAGGGCCTGTCGAGTCATCATTCTTGGCTTTCGCCTTTTTACTTTCGCCAGATTTATGACGAGGTCAGTTACCAGGTATATCAGAACCGGATAGAGATGTCTGTTTTGACCCGTGGTTTATTAAAAAGATTTCAATAATAACGATAGTCGACAAAGTCGCATTGGCGGTACACATCACTTGGTTTTCTATTCATACACAAACAAGTTACCAATCTACTTACTAGTTTATTAATGAGCTTGTTAGATGCGAAGGGTCAAATGTGGAAAATTATTTTCCACTGAGTAGTTGCAGAACCTGCTTCCATTACAATAGGTATCTACGTACCTACTTAATGATGATCACAATTATACTTATAGGAGTTTATACTCACCTATAAGCTGCATCATTGTTATTTCTTTGTCCGAGATTCGTCTAGCCAATATTAACATCTACTCCCAAACGTAAACAAAGATTTTGAAAACACATTAGGTGGGATCGTAAAGAAGCAATAACAATTATCAAACACACAGCATTCTTGAGATAAGAACAGTCTCATGTAAAATGTGGTGACTGTTGAATCACAAACAAAGGCTCTAGATCGGTTTGTGGACACAACCAACAATGGTGATGAGATGAAAGATACGGTAGGAAATCAATAGAAAACACTCACAATGTACATTATGAATTTAAATGCGGTATTATTGTAACCATAAGGAAATATCGGCTAAGTTGGTAATACATTCATTTTACAAGAGGATGAGTGATTATGTGATTAAGGTCCAACCAATGATGATTCAAACTAAAACAGATCTTAGATTGTTAGAGGAAAAGTTGATATTGAAAGAATCACCAGCAAGCACAATAGCTTTGAGGTGTCTGAATAAAAATGCTCTCGTTTAAGGATACATCATCATGATACAACTCATACAACAAATAAGTACAAAAACGTGTTTCTATTTGTGGAGCGAATTGATGAATAACATAAAGCGTCAGATGAGAAGAGTCGTGACCTCTTGATTGGAGGCAAGGCTGAAGAATATGTGGACAATGTTACTGCAGCCATCAACACATTTAAGAATTTTATTTAAATTCTTAAAGGTGAACTTGATTGAACTATTTACTACAGTGCATGCATGTCATTACACTAGCTGAGTCCTCAAAGATTAGTTAGCTCAGCTCTAACAATTAAATGTTATTGAAAACCGTTACATTCGTTTAAAAAAATGTATGGCAAGATTGAGTGGAAAGTAGGTAGGTACTTCCTAACTTACATACCATCTCTACAATACGAACCGAATTAAGATTGCCCATCCGCGATCGTATCAGTAAATTCTCTAATCAAATT
Organism: Eupithecia inturbata; assembly: GCA_963662085.1. Classification (NCBI taxonomy): domain Eukaryota; kingdom Metazoa; phylum Arthropoda; class Insecta; order Lepidoptera; family Geometridae; genus Eupithecia; species Eupithecia inturbata. Next base: position 7,209,229 of record OY759182.1, read on the forward strand.
ATAAATATCACGAAGAGAAATCTAAAAACCAATACATAAATGATTGGATTATTGTTTATTCCTTGTAACAAGAAGAATCGTTCTCAGCTAACTTTCACTGTTGTCTTTCGGTTGCATTTAGATTTCGATTGCTGATAAACAGAATTTTAAATCCATTGCGCGCACTTTACCCTTTGACATGTGAGTGGAACGATGATCTCGTAAATGTTCCTGATGATTAACTTTATTTTAAGCAATTTGATGTTGCTTCTCAGTCAGACGACCGATGTGGCGCGGCCGGCGAAGGTCCGCCTGGGACGCAGGAGGTTTCGAGTTCGATTCCCGCTTTGGGACAAATGTTTGTACGATCTGCAAATATTTGTTCCGGGTATTTTCTATGTATAATAAAAAATATCTATCTATGTAATGTGTACAATAGATTTCATAGATAGATATTTTTTATTATGTTTATCAGTCATCTAGTACCTATAACACAAGCTCTGCTTAGCGTGGGGCTAGATGAGATGATGTTGTGTGGTTTGTCCAGCATTATTTATTTAGTTAATTTAGTCGTTAAGAAAACCCAGGCTGTGTCTAATAACTAATAATTGAAGATAGAGGAGTATTAGAGGACCCGCCAGATTAAATATTAGTCTAGTTAGTTAGACACGACATTTTTAGGAATTACTCTCGCAAATGTATTTATTATAGATTAGTGTAATATAGTAGTATAAGTAGATTAGTGAAGGAAATTCCAAAAAATGTCGTGTTTACCTGTTAGTAAAATGCTTACCTGGACAGAGCCTAATTTTAAGTTTGTTTTAAGTGATTGAAATGTATATGGTTGGTATACCTTTATTAAATAAATAAGATGTCTAAGTATTTACCCTTGCATAAAATATAAACTCTTTGGTCACGCGAAACACAATAAATCATCAATTAGGTCAATGAAATGCCAGTCTTGCTGAACATACCAGACGCGGGTTACAGAGAAGAGAACGTAACCTACATTATCATTTTGCTGAAAGTAAACAGATCAATACGTCGAATATCACAATCAAATATTTACTTTAGCAATTTTAGAGACAAATTTATAAAATAACGAGGTCAATATCCATGATGGCAGCAATGATATAAAAATAACGATCCTGAACAAGCGACTTATCCTGGTTCATAAATAACTTTCTCTGAATGCCTAGCTTGTCAATCTAATTAGTGTTTTCCGTTTCAGATGGCACAGTTGATAACTGTGCGTCTAAGCAAATCTGACCAACAGCCGCTAGGCTTCAGGCTGCAAGGCGGGAAAGACTTCGGCACACCACTTGTTGTTCAAAAGGTAAGACTGAAATAAATGTTGTTGATAATGACTGGAGTTTAAAGATTACCAATTACAAACAATTCCATTCAATCGCATGAATGATCTTATCACTCTCACGTACCTAGTAGGTAAAGCGAGGAAAAACACGTTAGTCATGCTTTGATTTCTTAACATCTCTTCGAGAAATACTAATAAGTATTCAGTTGCTCGGTTTCTGATGTAACAGATTTAGTCATTCGTCAAGCGGATATTGTACCAATTACTTCGGGTTATCTCAGAAACCAGTGTTCAAACAAGCCGATCTGATTTATTGTCAATTAAACATTTACTATCAGAAATATGGTAATAAAATTCATGCATCTGCCTGCATATTGTGCATACGTGTAGGTAGATAACGTTAATACGCATACAAATGATAACTTTATCACGATTCTCATTACACTCTATATCTTTAAACGTTAAAGCTATAAAATAGCAAGTAAGAGTATAAAGTCCGGGACGTGACTAAATAAACAAGTCAAGTACCCACTCCTAAGTTCGTTAGTTACAATACTTTTTACAGAATCATTAACTGTTACATGACCCGGTTAAATGGCTTTGACATTGGTTACGTTTTGAAACCCACGCATGTATGTATGTAATTATAGGTATCGAATATTGAAGGATGACGCAGATATTGGTTCTGATATTGATGCGCACAAGTAAATTTCAATATTATTTGCATATATGTATAGGTACATAAATATTCACAATAATGATATGCATTTCCTTAAAATGGGTGCGAAATACAACATTCAAATTTGAATATCGGTAAGAGAAATGTTACCAGTGATCCTAAAGTAAGCAATATACATTGAAACGTACGTGCCTGTGAAGTTAAGATAAACATTTCAACAAAACCTTCCCTAAGTTGCAGTAAAATAAGAAATCAATGAATGAATTATGAATGTATTTGACACAGGTTATGTGATGTAGGTAGTACCTACTACATATAGAAAATACATAGAGACCCAAAGTCTACGAATAGTTATTCTGGCAGTAACTGCTTGATTGTCAAGTAAATGGATTCAAGTACAGAACATCAACGGAGGATGAATGACTAAAGGGTGTCAAGGGCAATATTTCACGATAAGCTAACAATAGAGAATGTTTGACTCAATGATTCAGTATTATTCACGAGATAAAAGTCTAGCCTAACATCGGAAGAATAAAAGCTAATGAACACAGGTCAAAAATATGTAGGTACAATATAAATGCTACGAGTGAATTATGTTAATTTTTTGCCTCTCGACAAATCGCCCATGAACGTATCGAGTACGACGTTTTGCAATGTCAATAGCAGATAGCAATAATGATAATGGCCTCCCTAATAGAACCAACGGTACTTTTGCTTGAATTATTGTTGATGGGATGTTAGAATCTGTAGTAGGTTCGATACATGATTGAACTGCGTTATCGGAGTTATAAGGTCGACCAAAGATAACGCTCGTTTCGTTTGATTTTTTTAGAATCGGCGATGCTAAATTTAAGCGTTCTTTAGTTGTCTTTTGAACGTAGGTTTTGTTGACACACTTGCAATTGGCTTAAAACCTGACCATGAAATCAAATATCCAACTTTTCACACCGAAAAAGACCTTATAAGTTTCTGAAGGTTTCTTCGCTTGTCTTCCGCAATTAAACGCAATGAGCAAGTAGATTACGGATTCTCCAAGGCATTTTGATATTTATTTAAATAGTATAAGAGTTTCTGATCCCATATGAAAAAAAATTAAAGGTTTTTTGGGAATCAAATGGTTATTCTTTTGAACCATGGGTTAAATAACATAAGTTTGCCTCTAGGCGGAAGGAAATGAGCCATACTTCAGCATAAAAAGTCACGGCGTTGTTTGCTAAAAGGACATTGTAGTAGAAGATGCCGATGTTCTAATGGCGAACTGGTTTCGTTCGAATCCCAACTGCATTCCAGAGAGCACTACGTTATATAATCCTCCTTTAGGACTCCTGACCCCCGAGGCAATGGGAATGGGAGCTATCGAAGCCCTTGATACAGGAACTCGGCGCGAGTTTATTATACAAATGATTTTGCATAACTCATAATTATTAGTATAAGGAAATAACTCTATGGGTTCTGGGAGAGAGGGAGTACATAACAAAAAATTTGTACCGAGTCCTATGAATTACAATGCCTCCAAAATTAACATGCGCGAGTGTTGTGTGTTGCCGAAATTATTTCTCTGATCTTATTGAGGTCCGTAGAAATGTTTCGTTTCCCAATTTTTTACGTTGTGTCATAAATTCAAAATGAGCTTCCTGCTAATTATCATCAATCTTTACTTATGTGTAGAATGATATTACGCTCATGTTAAAAGCAGTTTTCTTTTCTTGTGTTTATGCCAGAACTATTTCTGGACTTCGCTTTTTGCCGTTGCAGCAGTGTTTATGATATCCCTCAGGCATGTTCCAGTTTCACTTTTACTAAGCGGAATCAGTCTAGCTCGTTGAACTGGAAACCAGTGTCTTATTTAACTAAGCAGGATTTTATTTTCAAAGGAAATCTTCTTGAATTACAATACCTCTACATATTTTGTATCAAGTTAATTCCATTTAATTTGTAGGTTTTAAAATAGAAATTGCCGGATAGACGATATAGATTTGCGTTGATTTCTCAGTTTGTGATTGTTGATCGTTACCCGACTACCAACGAAGCGGTTAAGAGGTTCGCTGGCAACCTATCTATTTATCATGTAGTTATTAGTGTATCCGATGACCTAGGTACCTATTGTTCTGTTCTCTAATAGTCCAGCCCTCCAATATTCCATATCAAAAGTTGCTCAGCTTGTTATGCAACTAATCGAGTTCTGTCGTTTAAGGAACACAATCTGAGTCACGTACCTAGGTACCTACTGGCACTCTAGGGATTTGTTTTGAAATTAGAACGCAAAACAGCGACAACAACGCCTTCAGCGGATTATCGCCATTTGTTAATTCTAATCAATACGGATCAACTTGCAAGTCTGGATAAATAATACCTACCTATCATCAGTCAGACCGATGTTTAGCGTTACACTAAGAGCGAAGCCACCCACATCGTCGTCTGAAAAATGTATAGCTCTTTTTAAAGCGTCTATATTAGTGAAGTACTTAGTAGGTATGTTGTCGGGACTGAAAGAAATGGGGTAAAATGGCCCTTTGCCTAAAAGTGGGACTATACTGGCCCTCAAAATGTTGTTCTGTTAGGTTAGGGACTATCGCTAGGCACTGAGAACGTCTCATATGTATACCAGGTGGGGCAAAATTTTACGGCTTAGAGCACAGGCACTTTTTTCTTTGTCAGAAGGTTTTGTTCTTAGGAAACTAGGTATCTATGTGTTAATTTCGAGGAAAAAGCAATCAGATTTCCAGATGGTTAAGTCTATTTGACGTTAGTAACGAGACGATCGTGACGACTCCTTGTTTTGCGTAGTTCCCTGTCCGCCGCACGATAGAGTCGCTGTACCAAATTGTATGGAAAAAGTAGACGTCACGATCACGTCTCGTTACTAAAGTCAAATACCTAGACCGGGTGAGTCTATTTATTACAAAGGCCAAAGATAATGATATCAACAGGATCGCCCTTACTTCTACAACATTGAAAGCAAAGAACAAAAGCTCGACCATACTAGTTATTTCAAAAGACGGTTTGTAAACATTAAAGAAAACATAATACCAAGTGACCTCGTGTATTTCTGCCGTATAAGGCATGCACGTGCGCGTGCACCGCCAGCGCCAGTCTGAGGACACGTTTGTAGTCCAGCTTAACATTTCCGATCCAGCAAAAAGTTGTTTTAATCCGTATGTAATTTAAATTGCTGGAATTAAGACTGGAATGCAATCGGAGATGCTGATGTGTTCGTTAGCCTTATTTTGTAGTAGGTATGATGATTTAATATTTATGTCATTTATGGCTATAAATAAAGGGAGGAACAGTTTAATGATAATTTAACAGAAGTTATTGCTAGATTTTATAGCAAAACGTCGTTTACTCCCAACAAAGCAAGTAGAACTTGTTATGGGAACAGACGACCCTTTAACTACATAAATACCTACTTAGATGGAAAACAAATAGCTTATGCTCTAAGCTATTTGTGTTCAATCTAAGTTAAAAAGGAGAGATGCGGTACTATATTCTCGAAAGTATACACCTTCTCGAAGGGTACACCCACCTCAGTCGGTCCGGGCGCGGCGGCGGCGGCGGCGTTCGTGTTAGGTACGCCGCGTACCTAACGTGCTTGCTACGAGTACAACATACATTAGTGTGATTTATTTACTAAAAGACTACAGCAATGCTTTATTGCTGTAGTCTTTTATGCTGCTATGCCAATATTTTCTGTTAGTTCGAACAACCTCGGATTTCATTCTTTTAAAAATCCCTCGCTCGCTTTTATAATAAAACCCTAACTCCTGAGGTAGCATAACAACAATACCACATGTTACCACTTTACTTCACAAGGGTTTGTGGTCTTGACACCGTAGACAGAAATATCTGTTACACGTAGAAAACAAGAACAAATTGCTGGCTGATATCTAATAGGAAATGTAAGTAGGCATTATGACCACATCCGCATACAGCTGAAGTTAAAATTAGCAAATTGCCTATTGTATGTGACCCTTAAATAGCTCAGCAGGTGCATTGGTATAAACATTCCTGTTTCGTACTTACTACACCATTCTGTAAAATAATTAGGAAGGGCAAAAACTGCAGCATGTGCGTTGAAATTACACAAGAGACCTTACGTATACCATACCTTTTAATTGCCAGTGGTCAAGCAGCTTTTTATAAGTCTAGTTTTGGTATCTCCTATCAGCTGGTACTCGTCATATTATGTTGACGTCATAGCAGCTTCCTTGCGCTCCCCCAACCGGGCTTCGGGGCGCCATTAATATTGATGACTGTATACAAACAAGAACATATGCAGAATTCGGTAGGTACCTAGCTTTATAGGTAACTACCTACGTTTACAAGTACGAATGAATGCTTTATATGCCTTACCAAATCCTTTTCCTCTCAGATTTTCTGTTTGGAATCCTGTAGATTGGCATTTCTGTGTCGATAACGAGACTTCATAATAGACGTATGGAGCTGACTCTATGGCTTATGTCTAAACTCAATCTTTATCTATCTTTATCTCTGCTCTGCAGATATTGTAATCATTCTCTTGTTTTATCCTGCTTAGCAGAAGTACTATGTTATCTGTTGTGCTGTTTAGAAAACTTCTGATCGTTATTTGTTCTTCCACAGGTCAATGGAGGAAGCGCAGCGGAGCGCGCGGGCCTACAAGCAGGGGACGCTCTCATCCGAGTGAATACCACCGACGTGTTCACTCTGAGGCACCAGGAGGCGCAGGACGCAATCCGCGCGGCCGGCGGGGCGCTCGAGCTTACTGTGCAACGGTTCGTCATTTACACACACTGTATTATGATACATACACTTTTTCGTATAATATCATATATGGAGACGCTTTCATCCGAGTGAATACCACCGACGTGTTCAATCTGAGGCACTAGGACTAGACGTGATCTTAAATAATAACGAACCCTTGAAAATATCTTTAATGATTCATGCCATTTCTCCACAATCACAATCAAAATATTGAGTAGCGACTACCGCATGGCCGAGACAATTGGTGGGCCCTACTCAGCACAACCTCAAACTAGGAATTTAGGAAAATAGTTCCTCTCTATCCGGTAGAGGGACTGCAAGGCGCCAAGTACATGGAAAGAGTAGAATAGAATCGAGCTCTCGAAAATTTACTTCGAATTCAAAATTACGCCACTCGTTATAGGGGTAGAACAGGTAAATATGCGATGCATCCGTCCATGCATTATGTGAATTTGTGTGAAGGATTGATTGACCCCTCTATTAGGTTTGATCTAATAATATAAAAGTATGAGATGTCGCATTGTTGTCTCGCTCGACACGCTGACATCATCTTGCATACATAATATACTCATCCCGAGTTTGCGTTCAAAGAACTTATAGGTACCTACTGGATGCGTGAAGTGTGCGTCTTTTATTTTGTCCAAAGGTACCTAAGCACGTTTTTGTTGTTAGCATTGCTCTTTCAAGCTCTATATTTTATGTTCTCTTTTTGGCAACAGCGGTGGAGGCACATGGCGTCCCGCAGTGACCCCAACGGGAAGCCTGCCCAGGCCTGGCTCCAGAGCCCTGGGGACCTCTCCGACCCCAGTGACTAACACCTCACTGAAGGCCACCCCCCAGCCGTCGAGGGCCTTTGGTTCCGGACACAACAACATCGCTAAGCCTTTTGGCTACGTAAGTTTAAAAGCAAATATTTAGATTCATTTAGAACTGGAAAATAAGATAAAATGAAACATCGATATTATTTACTATGTAGACTACTCAATCTTATTTTAAACTATACTGTAGTACCTATAGATACTTAAATGCACGACTGTTTTTCAGGTGGCTTAAAAAATTTCAAACGTTTAAATAAATTGTAGCATTTCGTTTCCAGCCAGTTTTTTATTCGTTCACGCAAATTGATGGCACTTGATAAACTAGATTTTTCATAGTAATAAATAAATTAAATAAAATCAGTTGAATGCAGGCACACAAAGAGCCGAAGTAATAAGTAATTTACCAGACGCTGCTTTTCACTATTAGGTAGCATAATTAAATTTATATAAACCATTTTTTTCTCAATCTTCTTTCGAAGTTTCGAGCCCTCATACTTCGAAGGAATAAAAGCTGGGGACTTCACGCTCATTGATCACTAGATCTAACCTGTATCACTTAAACAGATGAATGGCAACAACGACTCCGCAAAGAGCATCGTCAACAAGCAGTACAACACTCCTGTCAACATGTACAGCGACAAGACGATCGCAGAGACTCTGTCGGCGCAGACCGAGGTGCTGGCTGGGGGCGTGCTTGGGTAAGCGAATTATCTTGTTCTAATAATGCCCACGGAAGACCAGCGCTATGGCATATTTTGCTGCCATAGAATCTGTGTTGGCCATTTTTGTTACAATAATTGTTATCTGTTTCGCCTTTATCTTTTCTTTGTGCTGTGTATTATGGATCAGTTAATAAAATAAACGTATTTTTACTTTTACTAACCTGGCTAAGCGGATGAGGATGGTCGGTAAAAATGGGTGCTTGTCAAGCCTCATCCATCTAGTCATGTGATGTGCTAAAACTGCTAAATTATGTTTATGTTAGTAACTTTCATAGCAATTTAAGTAGCTCTATCACAGCACACACATCACACACAGCACAAACTGCTGTGCTGTGTTGTGAATGATGAATGTGTATGACTGTGTATCCATACTTACGTCCACAGAAATTTATCTAGATAGAAGCAAAAAGTTTATTTACCTCGCGTGCCGAAAAGAGGGGCTGGAGAGCCTCTTTGCTCGCCGCGAACTTCAGTCCGCTTTCCACGTGAGACGTCAGGTTAAAAAACAAAATACCTTGTTGTTCAATAATTAACTGTTCAAACACAATCGTCGAACTCTTTGTTTCTATCAAGATATATATCTGTACTTACGTCCCTACTGAACAAGCCTTCCCCAAACAAGCTGGGTTTTTGCCATAATCACCACGCTTGGCAAGTGGACTGGAGATCGTTGTTGTGTAGGGAAAACACATAGAATGAAGCTGCTGCCCTTCTCAGGGTAGGTTCACTTATTCCGCTCTTATGACATCCACGGGCTCAGTTGGAGGGGAGGATTCTTACGCCGCGACCGGCACAGCTCTTACCACATCATTATTTCACTGAGTGTTTGATTTGAATATCCTCCTGACTACCGACGATAATTATGTGCCATAACTATATAGTAACTAGCTGCTGCCCGCGGCTTCGCACGCGATTTTCATGTAGCCTATGTCCGTCCCCGGGATACCATTTACCTCCCTGCCAAATTTCATTGAGATCCGTTCAGCCGTTTGGGCGTGAAAAGGTAACAGACAGACAGACATACATACATAGTTACTTTCGAATTTATGATATTGGTATGTATTAATTGACCTAGCTAGAGTCACGAATGAATATTGTTATTCGTCACCATTTAATTAATTTCGCCCATTGACACCTATTCCTAGTATAGGCCTATACTGGGACTCCTCTTTTAATTAGTCTTGTGCGAGTTACACCCACTGCCTTTCGGATGTACTTAAGTTTCTTTTTTCTTTTTTGACAGCGTGAACTTCAAGAAGAACGAAAAAACCTACGATTCTGAGAAGAGTGCCGTGTTCAAGGTACTTCAGGAAGAGGCAAGCGATCCTGAACCGGGTACGTTTGGATTATCGACCATTTGTTTTAATTCTCACTATTATACGTTCTCATTGATCATTCTGGTTATCTACTGCTACAATGTATATAGAAAAGAAACCCACATCGTGTGTCAAATTCATGTTCTCCTCTCATTTCCAAAGCCAGTCGATATAAAGACAAGAATTAACTTTTTTGGATTGGCAGTTTGGGTTTACTTTGGCATTTTTCTGCTAGTTCAGGAACATTTCCGACATTTTCTCTCTTAAGTACTTGTTTAAACCTCTCTTAACTTTAAGCAACAGCTAAGAGTCGTTTGTTTTCTTCTGTTGACATAAGTCAGAATGAGAAAAAACATTGCTTATTATAGTCATTGACCGATTTTTATAAGTCAGGGGGTTTTTGTTTAGAGTAGGTACCTACTATTAAAATTGTTTCTATCACTTCCTAATCCAAATTGGCCTGTATAGTCGAGCAAGTGAGCATGAACGCACCGGCTCCAGTTAGCGGCCTGCGTCCAGTACAAGCGCCTATCACGCGGCCCGACGCCCCTCTCAACAACACTGGCGGGTTGCCCGTCGGACAAAACATTTGCGAGGAGTGCGAACGACTCATCACGTAAGTCGGCTGTCGGCCGACACGGTTCCAAATCGCACCTAGATATTCCGGGCAGATGATAAAATAAATAATATTGTGGCATTTTTTGGAGCGTAGATACGAGTATGTATAGATTGTTTAGGTTCTCATCGCAACCCAGCCCCACATTTGTGATTATGTTACGTCAGCCTTCCACTGCGGAACGAACTCTAAGAATGGGAATAGCGACTTTTTTGTGCGTTATTGATAAATGTCTGAAATCGCCATCGCCTTCTTAAGAGTGACATGTCTGGTGCATATTCACTTCAGATAGCATATTAAACTGTTAACATATTAAAGATTATTATTATCGGTTATTTATCGCGTACCTTTTGTTTTATTTTTCCCTTTGTCAGTCGCCCGGTGATCGTGGTCAGTCGCAGTCGATCACGGGGCGACTGACCATGATCGCTGCAACGCGATGGAAACGTAGGGAAACATTAAACGTAAGGTACGCGATAAATACTCGATAAATAATCTTTAATAGGGTAAGTTCTGCTTACAGTGGAAGGCCGACATCAGTGTTCCCCCGTTCCCAGCACGCTTCCAAATATGCAACAGTTATCTAATTACTATTACGGGCCGACAGAGCCTTCTCACTTTTACTCTCGAGCGAGCGTCGCTCGGGCGGGCACTCCATGCAGCCTGCACCAGACGCACCGGTCTCGCTCACGGACACCACACGTGCTGGCCACCACACCTGCCCCAGTGGTTACTACTACTGGAACGCAGACGCCGATCCCGGAACAGCTGGCGCCGGAGCCACCACACCGTCCGTCCATCCCGGTTGGCTGCCACCAAGTGCTCCCAGATGGCCGCATTGCCCTCGGCGCTCCGGCCCATCCACAGCCGCAGCAGCAAGCCCTGCCCGTGCTAAACGATACTCCGTATTGCTCCGACTGTAACCGCTACATTATGTAAGACGCTCCCGGAATGCCTAGACGTGTTTGCGACCGTGTCGAGTTGTTCTATCTTGTGGTAGAAGTTATAATCGATGTTTCGGTTCTTCTCAATACAGACTATTCTCAAACGTTTTAGCCGAAAGGACTGTATTGGGAGTGTTGGCCGCTAGTACTCGTATCTTGTAAAGAATTTATAAAAAAAACTGTTTACAAACTCAAGATACTAGTGCAAAATCTCTTCTTTCATATTAATTAATCATTTCCATACTTTCTTCTATGTAGAGTATTTAGCTATCATTCATTGTAAATCAGTGCAAATGTTAATAATTTTCACTTAGCATGTGTTCACTTCGATATTTAGATGAGCACTCTTTGCCTGGCAGCGGTGACGAATGAGCACGATTCGATCAGCATGTTGGTAGAAATTTTAACTTATTTTTATTGTATTAATGATAGTAGTTTCATGTTACGAATTAATGCTACACCCTTATTATCTATGTATGTTGTATATATTTATAAATACTCATATTATTTACATATTACCTACATGCATATCGGGAATTTAGGCTGGGGAATTGCCATGACGTATAAAAAAAAATCTGGTACTTTTGCCGTAGGCCCGCCGTCGTTACGCGCCGTCGTTACGCACGACACACACACACATATCCTGAAGTTATCAACTAAATTAATGTCATTTACCTACCTCTACCAGTCGGACCAGACTTCCGAACATTGGCGTGCGATCGGAGCAAATAGGGAGGTCCTTCCTCTCTGCTAATGTACGTATCATACGTACATTAGCAGAGAGGAAGGACCTCCCTAGCCGACACCAATGGCAAAATTCTTACATCAGACGTGACAATGTATTATTTACCACAGCGGCGTATTCGTGCGAATCAAAGACACGAACCTCCACGTGGAATGCTTCAAGTGCTCGACCTGCGGTTCCTCGCTGAAGAACCAAGGCTACTACAACTTGAACGGCAAGTTGTACTGTGACATCCACGCCAAGCTTGTCGCTAGGCAGAACCCGCCGGCGCCTAATCTAGAGCCAGTTACTGTGCCTCCGTAAGTTACATATTCTATAGAATAAGTACTATTTTCGATTTAAAGATCTTTATTTTTATTGGTTTCTAAAAATAAATAGTAGTATAAATAGTAAAAATAATATTAGTTACATAAGTATTTAAAGTCGTTTGTAAAATGTTAAGGTTTTTATTGTACATTTTTTACTATAAAATCTTTTGTAGTGTGACTAATTCATTATGAATGTAAGCGAGTACTTGGTTCATAGTTAACCCGCTTATATTCATAAACAATCAGGACTATTATTTTATTATACCTACTTTTTCATGTATCAAAGAATATTTGACCGTAGTGGGTAATCCTCGAACGGATTGGCAATCATGCATACCCAATGATATTATAATTAAACCAAAGTGGCCGGCACAATTTGTCAAAACTGCAGGCTACCTACAATATTCATACACTGAAATATCTCACCTACCCACCGAGCCGTGTTGGCGGGCTTGGTGTGTAGAGTTCAAGTCCTTAACGACTTCATTGCCGACTCACATGGACGTACGTATCCCTGCTCGTACACTTGCAGCGGCGCCCCTGCGGATCGCACCGCCGAGGCTAAGCAGTGAATACGATAACAACTTCATTTGTTTCTTATAGTGGTGGAAGAGTCCCATCTAACACGTACTCGACGCCGCTGCCGCCGCTGTCTACAAACAACTACTCAAACGGATCGTCCGCTCTCTTCAGCGTGAGTGTTTTACTTTATTGACTAATATTTGTCTTAGTATCTTTTACATAGGTACCTACCCTACTACTTTCACTGTGTTTATTTAAATTTTGTGGTCACAAGCTTATGTCCGATACCGACGAATACCACTCGTTCACTCGATTAGCTAGCAACGCTGCTTACCTAAGTGATTTGGTTTTTTCTGAAAGTTCCAATCAGTAAAAGACAAAACAGTGTTTGGTGTTTTTTTTATTATTATTATTTTAACTAACGCCCTGGGCTTTAGTTAACGGTAATCACGTCGGAAAATGATATATTTATAAATTCTAAATTTTTTTTTTTTAATTTTTAACTCTTTCTGTCTGTCTGTTACCTTTTCACCCCAAAACGGCTGAACGGATTTTAATGAAATTTGGCAGGGAGGTAAATGGTATCCCAGGGACGGACATAAGCTACTTGAAAAGCGCGTGTGAAGCCGCAAGCTAGTTTCTCATATTTCCTCATATGTGTCCCCTTAGTACCCTAACTAAGTAAACAAAGGTATCTTATTTTATTCAAAACTAGCTTCTGCCCGCGGCCTCGCACGCTTTTTCTTGTGATAAAAAGTGTTAATCCAGATCTAGAACTATCAGCTACATCTACGCAAAATTTCACCCCGATCCGTTTTTTTTTTTGGTGTGAGCGGTAACAAACATCCAAACATGTAAGCTTTCACATTTATGATATTAGTGTGACTAGTGTAGTCTACGTACCATAGAGCATCAATTTCTTGCAAAGACCTCTTTCAATGAATACTTTTTGTTACAGCCCTCAAGCAACCTATCCGGCCCGAAGCCATTCGGCTCTTCCATCGGATCTGCGTACTCGCCTTCGCTATCGCCTCGCTCCGCTCCGATGTCGCCCGCGCGGCCAGTGACCGCTCCTGCTCCCGCGCCCACGCCCGCCTATGCGCCCGCTCCCGCTTACACGCCCGCTTACGCGCCCGCTCCGGCACCGGTGCCCGCGGCGCCTTATACTCCGAGTAAGCGAGTTACTTTTGCTATTTAATTCTGTTGCATCCTCAACACTGTACCGTACCTACCTAATTGTATTTTGTTTAATTTAACTTGATTTTTGTACGTATGAAAGGTAGTTTTTAAAACTATGTTTTCGCCAGGAATAATAATGAGGTACATTCATACAATGTTCATATCACACGCAAGACAACATGACAAACTCTGTTGATATGAGTATATTTTTCTAAGATCTGGTTCAAATGTGGAGAGGAAGATAATAAAACACACAAAATGCTGATATTTGGTTCAAAATGTTCTTCAGTAAATGATGATTTAAAAATTAAAAGGTTGAGAGCTCGCTTGAATTATATTGGTATTGATATTTATTTGTTTTCAACAGAGGCCCCAGTTTCAATATTTAAAGGTAATTAGGTGACAAATTAGCGCAGCTCTGCTTAAATTTAGCTATTTATTTTCAGAAGAATATATTTAATATAGTATTGTGTTTGCGCTATGCGTCCGCCAATGTCAATTGCAACGAAAATAACCAAGTCCTGGCACCGAATATGTGTCGAATAATGCGTCATAGTGTCTGAACAATACTTATGACTCAAATAAACATTTAACATTCTTGCTTCATTAAAATCTTAGAAGTAATTATATTTACATCGAAAATGCTTTTACAATTTTACTAATAATGTTCTTTCATCTATTTTCTCTTCCGTCCATTTGTAACCCACCAAATAATATAACACACTAAAAGGTCCAAATGTTAAAAGCATCGTGTGGCCCCCACCCAATCCCCTTGAAGATGAGCCACCCAAATGCGAAATCAATCCTCAATTGACAATAGCTAAACACCGTAAAGAGTCTGTGCCCCAGATCGTAAGCAATTTCAACAACGAATCTTCACAGATGACAGCAAAAAATACAAAAAAGCAAATCACTACCGCCCAACAGAAAGAATTTTCATCGAATGTCTCAAGTACGTCCGCTACTTCATCATCTGTCACAGCTTCTTCATCTAAATCCGAGTCCATCATGCAAAGCCATAAGTCTCAAATGGTCCAAGAGACGACTAGTTGCAAGGTTCAGTCGTTTTCCCAGGAATCTTCGTCGGCCTGCCAAGCCATGGTAGTCTATCAATCGGGATCTAATCCGATTCAAGTCCAACAATCACGTAAGGATTCTACTGCGAGTGCAAGCTTCTTAGAGGAAGCAAAACAAAGAAAGCAGTCCATCGTTGAAAACCAATCACAGACGCAAACTTTGACTAATCAACCTGAAGTCACTTGCCTAACCGATATAAATAAAGAAAAAGACAATTTTACTTTATCAAATGCAGATTTCTCTCAGAGCGCTGAGCAAAATGTCATCGTCGCCAAAAATAATGAAGAATTAAAACAAATTAAGGAAATTCAAACTGATACGGAACAAAAATGCACTGAACAGGAAACTTTTACTTCAGTCGAAAATAAAACTAATAATATTTCAGCAGAATCTGTTCAGGTTTCTAGAGACCAGAGTCACTTAACTGAATCCTGTATGTATAATTCTGTAGTAACAGCATCGGATAGATCGTTAACCGCTCCCGACGCACCAACATATACGCTTCCAGCCAGCGCAGAACCATCCAAGCAACCTGAAATTAAAGTGGAACCGACGCTTCCACAAACCGCACAGGCCCCGACGCAGCCGCCGCCATTGTATATGCAATCGAAGCGGGGAATCTCTCCTGTACCCCCAATAAAAGCTTATATCCCGCCCGAAAAGTCCGATGCTCCGATTCCGATGCCAGAACAAACAAAACCGTACATACCCCCTGACTTTAAAATAATTTTAGAGCCTAAAACTCGTGATACCACTAACTCTCCGATGGTGGAAGCATTGACAACAGTACCTAATCGGCCATTTACACCTCTCAATAATATAGCTTATACTGAACCGGTGGAAAGAGGAT
The DNA here is from genome assembly GCA_963662085.1 of Eupithecia inturbata. Lineage (NCBI taxonomy): Eukaryota > Metazoa > Arthropoda > Insecta > Lepidoptera > Geometridae > Eupithecia > Eupithecia inturbata. The sequence continues at coordinate 7,225,042 of OY759182.1, forward strand.
CGCTTATAGATGCGCTTACCATAGCACCTGATCGACCATTTAGTCCCTTACCTTTCCAAATGACTGATCAAACCAGCCAGCAATCGATCCAAACTTCGAGCACTTCTTCGGCGCAACTTCAAACTGCTACGTTGTCTGAAATCGTTCGACCTATAGTTACCCAAACTACTCAAATGTCGACTCAAAGTCATTCAGAATTTACATCGATGCAAAATATGAGACAATTCCAATCGTCGTCGGAAACTTCAGCTTTCAAACCAGTAGCTAGACAAACGTTTCCGCCACCCCAACCTGAAGAGTTCTGTAAGCTCACTAACTTTCCTCCTTTGACGGAAGAGTTAAAGTCTAGTTTTGCAAAACACACTTCGACGAAACAAGAAATTTCAGTAACAGAATCTTCAACTATGATGAAGTCAAATAAGTCCATAAGCCAAGCAAGCAACCAAGGCTTTTCTTCAGTGAAAACTGCACAAAACTTTTTTGAACAGCTGGATCAGAAAGAGACTTTTTCCTCAATGTCCGTAAGATCTACTTCGGGTTTGCACAAACCAGATAGTATTCCTCCATATCAAAAGAATTTCGAAATGTTGCCATCCCAAAGAGGAATCACACCAGAACTTTGTAATGCACCTGCTGTGTTACAACGCCCCGTAACTCCTACAACGAACCCACCATGTAGACCAAGAGATAAGTCCCAGGAACCACATAAAATTGACAAAGCACCTGAAGTTGCGCCTTACAGAGTTCCTCAGATAAGAACGCCAGTTCAGCCGATTCAACAAGCGCCGGTTCAGTTTCATAAGGATACTCCTATATCTATGACGTTCCAGCCAGTTACTGACGAAACTTATTTAAGAGCTTCCCCTTGTCGCAGTAGGCCTTCTACTCCTAGTATGATAAATAAACCCGCACCAATAATCCCTCATTACCAAATGAATTTAGTTACTGTTGAGCACTTGGCTCCGGAAACCAATTTATTCGAGCCATCCAGTCCTGAAGTCAGTCGTTCTCCTACTCCAAAACTTAGATCCCGATCTCCGGCACAAGGCCCTCCTCCGAATCCTTTGAAAGCACAAGCACCCCGTATCAAAGAAAATACTCCTCAGAGAAACATGGCTCATACATTATTGAACCAAGCAACATCAAACTTAAGAAAAGAACATGAAATGGCTCAAATTGAACAACAAACAAACGTTTTTAATACGTCGGGTGCAAAACGTTGGGCTCAAGACCAACCTTCTGTGATCAAGGAACAAAGATTTTCAAATACAGGATTCAAGAGTGAAAACTATAGCGCTGGTGACATGAAAGTTAAAGAGGATTCCCTTAGCCAGCAAAATTATGCTCAGAGAGAAATGCAATCGCAAAACGTCGCTGAATATGGCAATACGAAGGTACAAACCACCAGAAAAACATATGAAGAGTTTGAAAGGACTCAATCGGCTAAAGTAATTGAAATTAGAAAAGGGGGTTCGTCTGCGTCCACTGCGTATCAACAAATAGATTCTAACATTCGGCCTTCCAGTATTAATCCCAAACAAGTCTTTCCGCCACCCGTCATGAGTTTTTCGCAGTCCCAAAGTTCATCGGCTAACCTTACTAATGAAAATGTTGCAACCGCCAGTAGACCACTAGAGGATTATCAAACAAAGCCTTCGATTTCTGGTGCTAACCATGGTCCAGTGTGTGATCCTACCCCATCGACAGGTCCGAGTGTAGGAGGCGCCGCTCGCGGCAAAACTTTCGGTGTATCGTCAGCCCCAAAACGTGGACGAGGAGTGTTGAACAAGGCCCCTGTGCCCGGCTCCCGCGTACCCCTTTGCGGTCTCTGCAATGGGAACATTAGGTGACTAGAATTGACACCGAAATAGGTGTTGTTTGAAGTGTTGTCTTTCGCATGCGAATAATAAGCGTGGAAAATTGTTGTTGTCTTATTTGCGTGATTTGATTGTGGCAGATAGAGACTAATTAGTTAGTATGTTAGACTAATATAGTTATTTTCAGTTTTAAACTATTCTTGATTTTGCATTTTTAATGTGATTTTGCTCTTATAACGAAATTAATGCTTAATAATGTGTTTGATTATTTGAATGTTTTTGATTTTCTAACAGTTAACGAATCGCTGACATCTGGTGGTTTACACAAACCTGAATTCAAGAGTCCAGCTGAAGAAAGACTGATTCGCAAAATGGCAAAAATGGCCCTAAACGGTTATGAAATAGGCATTCAAAGGAAGATAAAGCCAGGAGATCATATTCAAACAATGGCTGATAAAATACAAGACACCGTTGTAACAAAGCATCCTCTAAACGCAGATAACGTGTCATCTGATGAAAACAGTCGAGATAATACTCTGAAGCGTCCAATCATAAATACAAATATAGACAAAGTTTACAAGGCGCCAGATCCTTCTATTATAAGTATTGGAGATAAAATTAAAGAGACCTTAATGATCAATCATCCAGCCAACACACTGAATGGTAACAAGCAATTTTCACCACCACCACCGCCGCTTCCATCTTCCCCCATACCATCGCTAAATATCCTCAGTACTCCCAAAAAACAATCTGACTTTATTATAAAAAATAATACACCGAATAGCTTTGAAAAATTACATTATAGTGAAAACGATTATTCGAGCAGTGATGACTCAAACAAAGATAAACCTGAAAACAATTCTGATACATTGCAAAAGAAGAAATTTGATGAAAAAGCTTCATTCTTAAACGGCATGAACAAAACAAACGATGCAAAAACTGAAACTAATTTTGAGACGAGTTTTTCAAACACTTTGAATAAAAGAAAAATGTTTGAAAGAGACTTGCCAAAGAGTCCCGTCAGTACATTAAACAACAACAGGTCGAAAGTTGCCATTAAATTTAATAATAAATCGAATAACGATACCTGGAACAAAAATAACTCGGTTGAAATAACACAACAGGACATAATTGACACGGTCTTGAATCACATTGAAGACCAATCGCCAAAAAAGGGACTGTCCAATGATCTGCAAGATAATACTTTGAACACATATAAATCAATCTCACCAGAAAGTAACGAACTTTCGAACATATCAAAATCCGATCTGATCGACAATAAAAATATAAAATATCCCGTAAATAACTATGAAGAAAATGATGAAGAAGTAGTTGTCACGCGAAGGCCGAAGAAATGTACAAGGAATGATGACGGCAGGAGAGACTCTCACATTATTGCAAGACCACTAAGCACAATGACTTCTACCGATGCAGTTGACGGTCTCTACCCTGTCTGCCATAAATGCGACAAGGCTATAAAAAGGTAATGTTAATTCAACAGTACTAATTACGAAAACCCACGAAGAAAGCTGATGCGTAAGTCTACGTATATATATGTTGCACGCGTTTTTGCTTATATATAACACACTAAGATAACAACTCTTAGGCCCGTATTATGAAAACTTGCTCAGTCATCGATCTATGCTTGTGTAACGCTTTTCTATGGCATAAACGTCATTCAATCATAGATCTAAGACTGAGCAAGCTTTCATAATACGGGCGTTAGAGCGAGTACACAGTAGGTGTTTTAAAACGCGCGCTTACGAGCGTTGTAAGCAAAGACGCTCTTTTGGTGTTTACGGATATAATGCACCAGATGGTTAAAACGCGCGTTACCAAAGCGCCCGCTTCAAAACGCATATTGACTACTATGCAGGTAATTAACTGTTCAAAGTTATACTTTTATTAATAAAATATAATCATCCAGGGGACCATTCATAACGGCGTTGGGTCGCATCTGGTGCCCGGATCATTTCATCTGCGTGAACGCGACCTGCAGAAGACCGCTTCAGGACATCGGCTTTGTCGAGGAGAACGGACAGCTCTACTGCGAATACTGTTTCGAACAATACATCGCGCCTGCTTGCGATAAATGCCATGCTAAAATTAAGGGCGTAAGTCTTTTTATACACATTTGCTAGCTTCTGGCAGCGGTTTCGCATACTTTTCACCCACATTTCACCCCCTCGGTGTTTTTTTCGGGGCCTTAAAGTAGGATGCCCAAGAACCTCCTTGACTTCCTTAGTGATCCGTCCAGCTGTAAAAAGGATACGCACGGACAGAGTTACTTTACATTTTATAAGTAATATTTACTTACCTATGTTCTTATACCGTCTCTGCCCGTGGCTTCGCACGCGTTGTTTATATGGAAACGTTCAAAGGTTATTTCTATCCCATAGGAACTAGTATATGGGATAAACAGTATGTGCTTTTCCAAGTCTAGACCTACATCTGTGCAAAATTTCAATCCGATCCGTTCATTCGTTTTGGCGACGAAGTAACATCCAAATTTTCCCATTTATAATATTTGTGTAATGGTTTATTTTATTGTATTTTTTTATTTCAGGATTGTTTGAACGCCATCGGAAAACACTTCCACCCTGAGTGTTTTAGCTGCGTGTACTGCGGCAAACTGTTTGGCAACAACCCATTCTTCCTAGAAGATGGTCTGCCTTATTGTGAAGCAGGTAATAAGCTCAAAATACTGGAACTTACACTGGACTACCCTATTTCTTTAAACTTAGAAGCAATGGGTGAATGTCCACCTGAGACGCAGGAGGCTGCGGGTCCGATTCCCGCCTCGGGACATATGTTGATCCGGGTGCTTTGTGTGTTTTCTATGTATAATAAAAATATCTATCGTGTTTGTAATGAATATTTTTAAACTTACTCGATCTGAACACATTATTTTTAGTTATTATTACCGAAACATTACCTTAGGTACTTGCCGGTTTGAGATATTTCCTTTAATAGATATTGCTAACAATTATACGTAACTGTAACTCGACGTCACCCTAGTTTTATTTTTTTTGTTGTAGTTTGTTTACTAACATTTCACATCGATTTTGGCTAGAGTATAGATAACTATACTCTAGCCAATCTATCGTAACTATAAAATTACGGACAAATCGTAATTAGTTACGGTTTAAGTTATTTGTAGATAATTAAAATCAAATAATACAAACAAATTAGAACTAGTATTTACAATTGAAACAATTAAGTTAAATAGTTGTAGATTAAATAAGTAGGTACTTACTATAAAACATAAATAGTAATTAAAAATACTTGTTCTAATAGTTATAATTATTCATTAGTGTGAATATGTAAAATGTTTCAGATTGGAATGAACTATTCACAACGAAATGCTTCGCATGCGGGTTCCCCGTCGAAGCGGGTGACAGGTGGGTCGAGGCGCTCTCCAATAACTACCACAGTCAGTGCTTCAACTGCACGGTGCGTATGATGACATCTTACTAAATATTACACATTCAACTATTACAGAACAACGATCGCGAATAATTAACGACTCTTAAGGTGGTAGGTCACAAATAAACCGGTTTTCACTATTTTCTAGGCTCTACAAGTAATTTAGATAGCAGATAAGAAGTTTTGCGCGCATTGTAATTTGCTATGAATGTTTGCTAAAACAAACTTTGAATCAATTGTAGTTTTGTAGTCTGTTTGATTTTAGTAATAAATCTCTTAATGTCAGTAGACTTCAAAACGACAATTGATTCAAAGTTTGTTTTAGCAAAGATTGCTGCTATCTTAATTACTTGTAAAACTTAGAAAATACTAAAACCCTTTTTGTTACCATAACGGTCTGTAAGACAGGCGCGGCCTACGGCTGGTCAGTACAATATCACAAATATTTCTTGTTAAATTGTACAAGGGCCCATTGTATAGCCAATCGCTTCACTGTGACAATGGTATCGTCGCAGAACCGTCACGTTAGAATCCTTAGATGAAAGAAACTCTAGACAGCGTGTGCGGTGCTATTTGCATGGAGAGTTTGATAGAATAACCATTCTATCAAACTCTCCATGCAAATAGCACCCAGTTACCAATTAGGTACCCTGTAGAACCCTACAGGGTACCTAATTGGTAACTGGGTGCAAAGCTTTAAGAGCTCTTAACGAGAAGCTAGAATCCATTTAGGACCAAAGGCATGGTTGTCAAAGACGAAGTCACACTATTGACTTTTTCTAATAATTGTGGTTTTTTGGGAGGAAACCCAAAATTCAACAGTCAATTACTCATAATAGTCAGTTTATACAATAAGAGAAAGGTTTAAAAAATAAACGATAACTTTAAAAGCTACAAAAAAAAATTGTGCTTAAATGATACCACAAAAGAAAGCGCTATACCGAGAAGGGCAAGCACGGGGATTGTTGTCTAGGGTAGAATAGAGAAAAATTACGTAACAAACGTCAATCGAATGACAAAAGTCATCGAATGCGTAAAATATTTTAAAATCATTCTTTCATCATCAATAATGTAGGTACGTAATGTCAATATTGTCTATTCTACCCTAGAGAACAATCCCCGTGCTTGGCCTACTGATATGTTTTCAATAAGATAAAACTTGACAAAAAAAAAATCTACCGTTTATTTTAAATTGGCGTCCGAAAACGGATTTCTTAAATCTTTGAAAATTTTCGTGAACTTTAAATGACTGTAAGGAAAAAACTATAGTCACAGATATCTTTAGGACATGTTTTCTTAGATTGCTTACACATTACTTTAATACGGTAAAACAAATAGTGTGAATCAACTCGCACACGAAGGGTTCCGTACCGTAAAAATCAGGTAACTTTTTCAAAGAACATCAAATTTTCACTTGTTTGGAGACCCCTTTAAATTTTCAACTTTATTTTATTTTTAGTATTTGTTGTTTATTACAGTTGAACTGTTACTTATTTATAGAAAGTTTCATGTGCCTATCGATAGAAGTTCAAGAAATACAGACTTGACAAATCAAAAACAAAAAAGGAAAAATAACACGTTTTTTGTATGGGAGCCCCCTTTAATTTTGATATTTATTTTATTATTTGTTGTTCTAGCGGCAAGAGAAATACACATTCTCTGAAAATTTCAACTGTCTACCTCTTACGGTTATATACAGATAGAGCCCTGTGACAGACGGACGGACGGACAGCGGAGGCTTAGTAATAGGGTTCCGTTTTCACCCTTCGTGTACGGAACCCTAAACACAGTTCACTTATTGTTTAAACTGGCCATGATTAGCAACTGTTTGATGATTATGATTAACTGTTGAATTTTGGGGTTATTGCCCAAAAACCAAAATAATTCGTAAAAAATCAATTGTGAGACTTCGGATTAGACAAGCATAGCTCAAATTCTAGCATCTCCTCGAAGCTTTGCACCTAGCTACCAATAACTCTGTAGATTGGTTTTAACCTTGACACTTGACGTGCGTCTATCCGTCTTTACTTTGTTTCATCTATATAGGTAGAATACTAAAATTTGTCTATGAAGGCGACTCTGTGAAGATACCATTGTCAAAGTAAAGCGATCGGTTTAGCAGGATAGAGCTGCTGACCGTGTCTGTCTGGGAGACCCCTTAACAGCCATAAAATAGTCAAAACAAAAGCTTTTTATCTGCAGAATTTATCCTGCCTCAACTATTGTACCTATTGAAATTGACACTAAGAAATACCTAGTCGTCACTTATAAATAGTTTATACATAATGAAACACACTTAATACACACTTTTCTGTATAGGTATATCTTTTTTATGAAACGTATGAAAGCTGTCCTACCCATAATAAATTTGCATTCCATACCATCTGAATACATTCTACATAATATAAAGTATCTACTTGTTTAAAAAGTTCTAAAATACTTTTATTTACATTACTTACATAACTTCATATAAAAATTTATGATATCAGTAAGTCTTCAAATAATGCCTACAGATTCCGAAATAGCATAAACGACACTTATAAATAGTACGTTGCTCGTCATACGCCGCCACACTGTGTTTAATTTTATAATAACGTTTGTGAGTGTGCCCTATAGAGTGTCCCATATATGACCATAAACTAATAATAATTACCTACTGTTTATATACCCCACCTTTATTTATATATTGATCATAATAAACTTCCTAAAGTACTGGAAGTTATCCATTTCGAATGAGTGAGGTAGATGTTTTAAATAAATTGCTTGTAGAAACGCTATAGTATATAAAAAAACTTTGTAGTTTTGGCTATTTTATGTACATATTAGTTTTAAAAGTGTCATGTTTTTTTAAATTATTTAAATATTAATAGGAAACAACACCTTGGAACGATGTTTTTTGTTGTTTTAATAGTTTTTAAATAACGCGCGAGGCCATCGCGCAATTACCTACTATTTTATGTTTTAGTAGCACCTTTTGTCTATTTGGATTTTGTGTTTTGTTTAGTTATCATTATTATTGCCATTAACAAATGTAATTAACAAACTTTACTACTCCTATTATTTTCAGGTGTGCAAAAAGAACCTCGAAGGACAGAGCTTCTTCGCCAAAGGAGGTCGGCCATTTTGCAAGACTCACGCCCGTTAGAAGCCCCCATATAATATACAACTCTGACACTGTTTATTCGACGAACACTTTCCGTCCGGTATCTCCCTCTCCCATAACACCTCCAGCGCCCAACACGCCTTCGCCGCAAAGAACAAGAAAGTTAGAAACTCCCCTCCACTTCGATGGAGGACTGTTTTCCGACATCAGAAGCACAGAAGGCAAATTACTCAGCAAGGTAACCGTTGATCGAGTGCAAAGCTCTACTCAACACGATATTACCGACTCTCCTAACACAGTCCACCTACAAGACATCAACAACTACGTCGATGATATTGTGAAACAGGAGACGATTACAAACAAAGATGTCATTACCGTTAAATTTACTCCCGTGCCGCCAGAGTTAGACTCCCCATGGCTGTTGACTCCCTCGCAATTTGTACAAATAAAAACACAATCACCTAGCGAGTACATAAAAGACCACCACGAATATTTGCAAACCCCCGGTGATGAGTTCATTAAGGAGGTTAGTCATGCTGTAAAAAATTCACCAGTATTATCCGTGTTAGACTCTCCAAGGCTTCTAACGCCGTCGCAATTTCTTAAGCAACCATCGCAGTCCCCTGTTGAATATATTAAAGACAACTACGAAGATTTACAGAGTTACAAAATAGTCAACTCTCTATGCAAAGAAAAACTATTCGAATCGACCTTGACATCCCATGTAAACAATACCGAAAAAATCGATTTTGTTAAAGAACATGTGATTCGTAGGGATATTGAAAACTACATCGACGATAATACGTCCAATAATTTCATCGAACGACTGAGCGTTAACGACGGGCCGGTAATACGAGGACACAGTCCACTTGCGAATATATTTGTATCTGAGCAGTTAACTAAGCTTGACAACTATTTGCAAGAAAGCCTTGATACGTGTCTTGGGCGCAAAGGATCACCCACACAAGTAATAAAAGAAACAGGAGAGGATACCAAACCAACGGGAAGACAACCTTTAGAAGGGAAATCAGGCCTTTTCGAAACATGCACCGACGCTGTTATTAAAAATGATACAGAATTGCAAAGTTACAATAAGGATGAAAAAATATCTAAACTCTCTGAATCGGTACAGAAGAAACTTGTCCAAAGAGAAGGAAGACATGATGTTGAAATCAATGCAAAGCATGTGTCTAAATTAAAAAGTGCCCCTAAACGAAAAACTGGCATTCTGAACAGTATTTATCTAATGCCAATACACTATCATGCAGCCATTCTTTGCTTTATTTTGATAATTTACAATCTTGTATATCAGTATATAAAACAAAATAGTCAAGTTAACAAAATAAAATAAGTTCATTTTTTGCAAAATCGTATAAAAAACTAGTCATTGAATTGTATGAAAAAAGTCTTCTGTTATTGTTATTGATATGAACCAACTGGGATTAAAACATGATGTAAATAGTTGATGATGGATAACCCTCTCTAATAATAACTGTAATATTCTTACAATTATTAACAATTTGGTGCTTTTCTACTGCTGGCAAATATTGTGATACCTAATGTTTTTTACTCTTAATAGAGTAAGGCTTTGTACACAGCTTTCGGAATGTTGCAGTGAACTAACATTAACAGCATAACTAGATAAGAAGGAAGCTATTGTCTTAATATTGTTCATTGATGGTGCACCAACTGTGTCAATTATAATGGAAAATAAGGTAGGTATTTAAGTACATAAAATATATTTACGTAGATACCTATTGACTAATATACCAGTCAGGTGAATTTTTGCTTGTCTACATGATGATTTTATACTTTCGTTTTTATTACTTGTATTACCATGAAGTACTTAGAAGATAAACATTATACAATATTATTATTTACTGTTAACAGTAGCATTAATTTTAAACTATTTATTTAGAATTACTACCTACTTTATCCCATTTAGCTTAAACACATGAGGATATGTGAGCTTATTAAAGAATTTTATTTTACATAATATTGTTTTATTTACTTCCACTCAATGCAGTTTAATTTTCACCTGACTAAACCTGGTGGGTAAGCTACCATATCATGTCATAGACAAATCACTGTTTTTTTATGGGGAGGTTGTCCTGATTTTTATCTTACTGACATTATATTCGGTTCTTTGAGCTTTATTTCATAAATATGTTTGTTAAATTTAATATCTTCGATTCTAGAACCAAGTATATACTACACTAGCTGTACCCGCGACTTCGTTCGCTATTGCCATACCTGCCGACTAATTAGGTATTCTCATTTGACCAGTTTCTCTCATATTAAGCACAGCTGTGCAAAAAAAGTTCATTGAACTTTGTAACAAGGTTAATTCTGCACTTTTAATATATGTAGGTAAGTACCTGTATTAAGGTACCTTGATTATGTACAAATCGTCTGTATCTGTGTGTATGTTTTATATATAAGGTGATGAATAAAAGTATTACCTATCTATCTATCTACCATTATAATTAATTAGTTAGTGTATTTGGCAATCGCCGTTCTAATTAATGATAAAATTAATTACTAAATAAGATGCGTGAGCCGAGGATGACCAATCAAGGAAATAGCTTCCTTCATTGATCACTCTCCGCACAAGACACTTCCAGAGTGGAGAAGATTGGCACTCTGCCACAGTTCTTACGATGCTGTTGCAACTGTCCCGCACTTTGCGCATCAGGCATCAGGGATGCTGTCTTTTTGCATATGATAGCATGAAAACCATCAGTGTGGTACTGCACATACATCCCCGATGCACTGCAGAATCTGGGCAGTCGCAGCATCATCCGAAAGATATTATTATACTGGATATGTAGCGTGTCCATCGATTTTTTGATATGCAGGACCACAGACTTTGCGTGTAAAAACTTTGACAATAAGCTTTGAACAGCGAGATTTTAACTTGGTCAGTACTTACAATGGGAAAATCTGCGAGCCAGCATGATACCTCGAACCAATAGTGCCCCACCCTACCTTTCAACATCTTCATCTTCCTTAATGTCGTCGGTAAATACATGTCCAAGATACTTAAACATAAAGAGCTGACAGTATCGCATTATAAAAAGGTTGAGATGAAAAGGTTGCCACATGGGAAGTAGCCAAGGAAAGCCCATCAACACATAACATAGAGTTATTATTAGTATTATTTAACAGGTATTTATCGCGTTCAGTTACCTATTTTTCCCGACGTCTCAACAGGTATACACACTATCGTGGTTACGGGATGACAGTGTGTAAACCTGTAAAACATCAGGAAAAATAAGTAAATACTTGTTAAATCATACTAATAATGATGTGTTCAGATCGCGTAAGTTTAAAAATATTTATAACATAAAAGTTTTTATACAATAATTATATGCTGATGGGCTTTCCTTAGCTACTTCATAAGTGGCAACCTTTTTTATACATATATTAAGTAATTGTGAATTGTATATGGAGGCAGGTCTTATGGAAGTGCTACTACGAGATCTCTGAATAAAATATTCAACAAAATGGTAACATTTTAGTTTTATTTACAAAAAACTACAAATTAAACTTAATTATATAATAACAAATTCCATAGTCACCAAACTCTTCAGCGTTCTTCAGTAGCGTCCCAATTAAAGTTTGATTTGCTGTCTTCCCCAAACATAAATATGGAAAATCTGAAAATAGTAACAAATCAAATTTATGTCAATGAATTTATTCAACTTCTTATGAAGGGAGTGCCTCGGGAATTTTAATAAATACAGGACAGTCAGAATAACTTTATTATGAGGTAATTAAGGCCAAACATATCTTTGGAGGAGCAGTAGACAAAACATAATAAAATATATTCATAATTTTAAGTACACATTTTTAAAGCAAATAAAACTGGTATGTAGTGTGAGACAGATTCCTTCAGGACATAGTCCAAGGTTACTTTAGCAGGTATGGTAGTTTTTATATAAATTTTCATAAAGAAAGTAATCTGTTGATGTGCAAATATTATTGTAGTTTAGACATGCTTACTTGTCCCAGTTAAGACCCATTCCTATCAGAGTAAATGTTAAAAATCCATGCCACAGTGTAGTCACAAAGGCCTCTGGCTGGCGTTTGTGACCAAAATTTTTAAAAGTTCTTCTAGCTATTGTAGTTACAATTTTAGGTTGTAGCACCATAATTCACGACTCTTTTAAGCAGTATTCTGCTTTACTACAAACAGCCGTCCTAGGATTTACGCGTAATTATATAGAAAGCTAGAACAAATTTTCTAATTATGCAGAAATGAACGAGAAGAACAACAACAATAATATCAAAAGAACTGTCAAAGTCAAATCTGGCAGTTCTTCTTTATAAAAACTGTCAAATTTGACAGTTTTAGCCATAATTTTATGTACGCTCTGACACTGGCAGAGTCGTAGCGAAAAGCAAGCGACGCCAAAAATAAAGAAGTTGAAGTACGCTCTGATTACGTACCGAACGAGTATTAAATTGCCGAGAATTGTTCTTTTTCAACTTCTTTTTTATACTCTTCTTTTCTGCATAAACTTCAACTTCTTTATTTTTGGAGCCGCTTGCTTTTTGCTACGACTCTGCCAGTGTCAGTAAGAAGTGGACATACACTTCAAAACTAATATGATCGGTTCAAAAATTCAGTGAGGCCAAACATATCTTTGGAGGAGCAGTAGACAAAACATAATAAAATATATTAATAATTTTATGTACAAGTCTAGGTAACGATAGCAAATTTGAAAAAAAAAAATTGAAAATTTTGACATTGACACTGAAAGATAGGGACCAGAGTTTTCACACGAAATGACAGTTCACAAATGTCATAACATTTTAATGTTTCCACATCACATCAAGAACATTAGACCCAGACAAGACATCTAGTCTATAAGAAGCATCGCTCAATTGGCTAACCTTAATACCTACCTATTTTCTCTATCTATTCTTTATAACTATTTTTCACATAGCTAAAAAGGAGAGTTATTAAATATGTTGACTGATCAATTTAAGAACTGAAGGAATCACATTTTACGGGCAAAAACGAAATGGAAAATTATGTTTATTTTATGAAACACTCATCATTCATCAACATCATTCACTTGCATGATGCAAGTGTATGTGCACTTGCGTATCGTCGTATGCACTAGGATTACCTACAATCACACTCTCCCTACCTATCTCACTAGTTCACTACCTACAATCTTAAGAAATATCATCTATTAAAATTTAATGATGTCTCTTTCTCCTTCCCGCTACCATAATCCTCTCGCAGGGCGCAACTGTGTTGCGCTACACGTGTATTTGTGTGTAATACGTCTAGGGTAATTTCGTGAAAATATCGTGTGCGTGAGACAGTTGCGAAATAACTCAAAAGACATTTGATTTATATCCTCTCAAAAATGGTGCAAATTAAACTTCACTACACCTCCAGTATGTCCATGATCAAACAAACAAAACAACGAACACCATCTGCGTCGTCTGTCAAAATCATTACACATGCCATCTGCGCTCGTGCGTGCGGCGTAATCCGTTGCATTTGGAACGCAAAATAAACTCGCCAGGACGCGGCGGAGTGTGGAAACTCAGTTAGGTTGGAGGCGGGGAGTGTCCATTCTATATGTTAGTATTATTATTTATTATCTGCTCGAGGTGGAGGATTACCTAGGCACAGTCCGACCAGAAAAAGTAGAAAATAAATGAGGGCGCCACTACTATTTACATGGTATCACCATATACTACGGCAGAACGTTTTGATACTTGATATTTCGTGTCTAAATACAAGTTTAATGTAAACATAGTTAGAGCGAGGTGTCACTATCTTTCACACGTATAGGTTCACTACAAGTATGTGTGTACTAAAAATCTGTACCTAATCGTTTTTTGGATTTAGGATTTATTAATTAAGTACCCATAATACTTTGTATATTCTACCTGTACCATTTGTGAATAAATATCTTGATTATTATTCTCTTCATTTATTATTATTATTATGCTCTTGATTTATTTTAAATAGCGGTATAAAATACATTTTTAACTGTATAAAATAAAATATTATATAACTATTCTACAGTAAAAAGTATATTAAAACGGTGAATCACCGGCCGCGAAGCTAGCCTTAAGCGGCCGGTGACTAGGGTTGCAGAAAGAGGAACTTCCTGACGATGCGCGCCGAGTCCAGGAGTACCGCCTTTTGAATTTGACCCTTGATCCAACTTCCTAGCGAGAGTCTCTTGTTAATCGAGGCTCTTCGCTATTACGCCGTTAACCGAAACGACTATCGGAACGACGGTCGCTGAATCAACATCCCACATGCTGACAACCTCGTTGGCCAAGTCATGATATTTGCTAAGTTTATCTTTCTCAGCTTTAACGACCTCGTTAAAGCTCCCGCATGATGTTAACCTTAACATCATGTGGTATGGTGACATCAGCGAGCACCGCCCTCCGTTCTAACCGATGATCTATCAGTACAATATCAGGCTTATTCGCAAGAATAGTCTAATAATAATAATTTATTATTATTCTCTTCATTTATTTTAAATCTCGTTATAAAATATATTTTTCACTATAGAAAATAAAATATTATAAAACTATTTAAAATAAACGAGGGCGCATTAAAACATTTAAAATTAAAATAAAATTAAAATAATTTAAAATTAACATTAAAACATTTCATTTAAACCAGCTAGCAATTTCGACAATGCAGGAACTTCGTTCCTAACTGAATAAAAATTATGAATTTTTTGTCTCATTAATATCAAAAACATCCACCACTTTCTTAGGTCGTCCTTTTCTGTGCTTCGCGGGAGTACCAAATTTTCCGCTATTTTTTGTGTCTTTATCAACAATGCCTTTATTAACAGTGCTTTCAGATTTTCCTGGAACCAAACATATGTAAAGTATCAAAAATAAAGGGTTACACTTTATAATACGATGCAATGGGAAATTGCAGTGTTGCCGCTAGCGGAAAATTATTCTGGTTAGTCCAACAAATCGACACTGCGAGATTTCAAGAAATAATTTTTATAATTCTGTATATGTCTGTTTTTTTTTAATTCTGTATATGTATACTTTTGTTAAGAAAAAAATCTACATACATAATTCAGTACCTACCTATAAAAATAATTTTGCACAGAAAAGCTGAATCTGGCAACAAATTCACTACTATAGCGACTACACTGATCTTTCATAAAGAGTTGCCAGTTTACAGTAAATTTTAGTTCCTCGTTATCTATTTTCTGCTCATTCTGGTCAGAGATCTGGTCGGACTTCAATCAATCACATGCCAATAATTTGGTTTAGAGTTGGCAGCCCACAGAACGTCAAATTTGATAATATTTGTCTGTTTGTTGTGTTTGGATTTTCCAATCCAATCCAATTTCTTTTGAAAATTTGCTTGTAAAAACCCCTATAAATTATAACAAACGTTTAAAATAATGTCTATAAAACCATCAGTTATACACTGGTTCCGACTAGATCTTCGCATCCACGATAACTTAGCTTTGAGAAATGCAATAAACGAAGTAAGAATAACTTTTCGCTCACTGCCTTCACTTATAACAAAAGAGACCATGCTGTTGAAGTGTGCAAACCTATAATACTTACAAGTAGTATAGCCGTGTCGATTGTATTGTACGTCTAGTCTAAGGCCAAGAGTGGGCCTCTTGGCCTTGACGTGGACATTGCAAAATTTGGAAACCAGTGACGTGACCTTCTTACTTTATGAGGTAGCTCATAGACAGATAACCTTGTATTTCTCACAAATAATTCGCAATTTACAGGCAGAAAACAGAAAACATTTGTTACGGCCCATTTACTTTATGGATCCTGATATCAAGAACAAGATAGGTGCAAACAGGCTAAGATTTATAATAGAAAGTCTACAAGACCTAGACTCCAACCTGAGAAAATTAAACTCCCGCCTCTATGTTGTAATTGGAAAAGCATCTGAAAGTCTACCTAAATTATTTGACAAATGGACAGTTAAATATTTGACTACCCAGGTGGACATTGATCCTGAAGTAGTGGAACAACATGAGATCATTGAAAAAATAGCTGAAGAAAAAAATATCTTCATAAATAGCAGAGTTCAGCACACAGTTTATGACCCTAATATTGTCCTTAGCAAGAACAATGGTGGAGTCCCACTCACATACCAAAAATTCCTATCACTGGTCAATGATATCCAAGTCAAGCAAGTTATAGAAGTAACCAAGGAAGTATCCAATGAATGCAAGCCTGAGGAAACTGAAGATTACAATGTACCAACTCTAAAAGACATAGGGTTCGATGAATCTGGCATGGGGCTATCCAAGTTCCATGGAGGAGAAACTGAAGGTAGAAAACGACTCAACCTGTACATAGCAAAAACAGATTGGGTATGCAAGTTTGAAAAACCCAACTCTTCCCCCAATAGCATAGAACCTAGCACTACAGTTCTAAGCCCATACATAAGCCATGGTTGCCTATCAGCTAAACTATTTTTCCACAAACTTAGAGAAGTTGAGCAAGGAAGGAAGCACACATTGCCCCCTGTTTCACTTATGGGGCAGTTAATGTGGAGGGAATTCTACTACACTGCTGGGACTGGAACAAAAAACTTTGATAAAATGGTTGGCAATGCTGTTTGTACACAAATACCCTGGGGGAAGAATGAAGAGAACCTCAAAGCCTGGGCTGAAGGCAGAACTGGGTACCCATTTGTAGATGCCATCATGAGACAACTGAGGCAAGAGGGCTGGATTCATCACCTAGCCAGACACATGGTGGCTTGCTTTCTAACCAGAGGAGATTTATGGATATCATGGGAGGAAGGAGCAAAAGTCTTTGAAGGACTGCTTCTGGATTATGACTGGTCTCTAAATGCTGGCAATTGGATGTGGCTATCTGCATCTGCTTTCTTTTACAAATACTTCAGAGTCTACAGTCCAGTAGCTTTTGGCAAGAAAACAGACAAAACTGGCTTATACATAAGGAAATATGTTCCAGAACTGAAGAAGTACCCAGCAGAGTATATTTTTGAACCATGGAACGCACCCAAGTCTATACAAACAGCTGCTGGGTGTATTATTGGTGTAAACTACCCAAAGAGAATAGTTGAACATGAAACCATACATAAAGAAAATATGAAGAAAATGGCTGAAGCATATAAGGTGAATAGGGAGAAAAAGTCTCTGAAACGTCCTAGGCCTAAGGATTAATTTTATATCTAAGTATTAAAAAGGGTGATCTGATCGTAAGAAGTACAAACTTTAAGCAGTTTTTGTAGTAAGTAATTTTATCAAAGTCAAATTAAATCTAATTTGTGATAAATATGTTATTTACTTCATTTAATACACATCACGAAGATGCTACAGTGGCTGCAGGTTCTGAGATCTTGAAATCATAATATAAAAGATAGTGTTATACTGACTTATAAAATCCTCTTAAAGATTTGATGCCTTTGTGTGGCACTGTCACAGAGGCAGCACTGCCGATATTCCTCCAAATGCAGCATTATTTAACTAACGAAGTAGAAAGATTGGTGTTCTTCCAACACAAATAAGGCTCTTAGTTAACCTGCTTACATCCGTAATGAAGTTGAAAGCATTCACAACCTATATCGTTATCATTGGCCATGATGCGCGTGTTGACCCTGCTAGAGCTGTGTGGGGCGAGCTCATTCGGGTTGCATAGCAAAGGGTGGGCAGTGCTACTTTTCTGGTAGTTTAGTTCCTTGCAGAACATAGAATAAAGGTATTGTAAACCGCTAATATATTTGAATTTCGCGCGAATCTGTGTTTGATTCCGTGTCGATGACTCCGAAACGGAGTCTGACTAGCCCTCAAGAAGTTGAAGTTGACCTTATTCGGGTGAATTCATTCGTCCAAGCATTTGACGAAATTGTCATTGTCAGAGACAGACAGACAAGACAACAGCTGTTGTCAAGACGAAAATTAAAAATCTAGGTACCCAAAATTATTTTATGATGAAAAGAAATATAAAAAGTATTACGACACAAACAAATCAATGAAATATTATAAAAGCAACAATTTGGCACAAAAGTCCAGGTATGTACACAAGAGTAAAAATAATTCTATATAGCAAATTATTTGTTGTAGAAATCTACGCATTTGAACTAAAATCATCTTTATTTTATTTTTAGATGTCTGCCAAAATTATAGCTAGTGCTACAGTCAGAGCTGTTAAGAAAAGGATGCTGCCTTCTAGGGCGGCCCTTGTTCTGACTCCATCTGCAGTGGAGAAAGTAAAGGAAATCATGGCCAAAGAGGATGCTAAAGGTTTCATAGGCCTGAAGGTTGGCGTTCGGCAGAGAGGCTGTAATGGCTTATCATACACCTTGGACTATGCAAAGGCTAAAGACAAGCTTGATGAAGAAGTAAAACAAGATGGTGTCACTATTATTATAGATAGAAAAGCACAATTGACTCTACTAGGTAACTAACTGCTTGAAATTACCTCACTAATAAAAATAACAGCCAAAGAAATATTCAGACTATAGAGAGAATATAAAGACGAGGCTCTCTGATATCATTCAGAGGTGTTTTATCTGTATTATTTGCAAAGTAGGTTACCTACTGGTTTTGAAGGTGATCTCTTGAACCTTCTGATAGGATTATTATGAGCTTAACATGTTAACAGAATTATAGCAGTTTGGTCAAGCAGCTGAACCCCTGAAACCAGTATTCTTTTGTTTCAGGTACTGAAATGGACTTTGTAGAAGATAAACTAGCAGCGGAATTTGTTTTCAATAACCCAAACATAAAAGGCACTTGTGGATGTGGTGAATCCTTCAGCATATAGAAATTTTGTAAATAATTATAGGTCTTAGCTTCATATGCTGAAATATTTGTTTTATAGTATCCCCTGATAAGCTAAAATTCCAAAAAGGAAGAATTTTTTTTAGAAGTAGCTACGTTAAGTAAGTTCCATCTCTCAGAATGGTCTCACTTCAGTCTCAGAAATATGGCTTTCTTTTAAGCTTTGAGATATTATTGTTTGAAAAACAATGAGACTGGTAGCTATTTACAAATGAACTATATTTTTGATCTAGTTTAACCTCGGTATTACAGCTT
Organism: Eupithecia inturbata; assembly: GCA_963662085.1. NCBI lineage: Eukaryota > Metazoa > Arthropoda > Insecta > Lepidoptera > Geometridae > Eupithecia > Eupithecia inturbata. The sequence continues at coordinate 7,244,448 of OY759182.1, forward strand.
ATTGGGAGGCACGCTGCATAATTATTATAGTTTAGGTAGAGCTTTAAAAGCATAGGTCTGAGAATCTGTAAACTTAACAATATGAACAAACAGAAGGTATAATCAAGATGAAATTAAACCTTGTAGTAGATTGTATAGATATTAAAATAATACAACTATGTATTTATCTTATTTTTTATAGTTATGACTTGTGATAGAATAAATTATTTTGTTGGTTGCTTACTTAAAGACTAATTTTATATTCCTACTTTTATAGGCCCCATTGTAGAGCCACTTATTACAGACAGACCTAGGTGAGAACAAGTTGGTAATATCTAGCTAATAGGTTGGATACCTTAGAGGCAGTAAATCTTACGCAAGTAGGTATGAGTAGGTAGGTAGCAGGTAAACTACAACAGATTCGCTGAAAAGTCTACTAAGCATAGACATTAATGATCAGGCAATTTAAGATCATGTCTCCATCCCTAAGTAGCATGATGGCCAATCCGGCATATCTAACTCTTATGTTAATGTTTGTAACGTACCTTAGGTTAGGTATGTTAATTAAGTATATACCTACCTACTTAATGCCTTATAAGTGGTACATACCAAAATTTTGACATTGCAACAAAATTTAAGAAAATTATTACAAATTAGGCAAAATTTTATTTATTTGAGGTATAATTCTAAACATCCTAAAATAGCAGACAAAACGACAGATAATGTGAAAATTACATGTTATTGCAAAAATAACAGTCAACTTAAAAAACTAAATTTCTAAACAACTAGGTAATTAAATAAGTAGGTACCTACCTACCTGCCTACATAACCTTGTAAGTAGAACAAACCAAAATGTCACAAAATACTTCAATGTGCAGAATTCGACCTAAAAAATTACCCTTTTAATTTTTGGGCCGTGAGTAGGTACCTAGTACGGGAAAAAGAAATTTATCGGTGGTACATTCAACTGGACCAGCTGATCGGAACCACCAAAGATCATGTTCATGAAAATAAAATCGCATGGACTACATATTTTAGGTAATGGGTGCGTGCGTTTTGGATGAAAAGAAATAGATCTAAGAAATTACTAACAGTTTTTCCAAATCTACCTACTGATTTTCTATTCAACTTTCTACTGCTTTAGTGAAATTCTATCTTGCAACACCGTGTCTAAAAAAACAAGATCCGTCAAGTGCGAGTGTGTCTCGCGCGCCGCGGGTTTCGAACGGTTGTCAATTGTACATAATACTGGTTAAAGGCATTGCTATTTGATGATTACCAAAAAATTAAAGGAATTATCTGAAATGTAGGTAACATTTCAGATCAGTTTGCAAACTTCGGAGTACAGAGTAAAATTTTCGAGTTTTTCAAAATATTTCAAAAAGTATGTGGGTAACCTACAGGAATTTCAGAAACTGTATTGAGATGTACAAACCGATACCTTATATTATATTTGATACAACACTTGGTGAGATAGCCCCCTTTTTGACCCTTTTTCAAAAACTAGTCAACTTACAGACTTCTTTTTATTTTTCCTGTAAAATATAGGACCATATCTACAAACGCTACGTACATTTCAGATGAATCGCTCTGCAGGGGGAAGGGAATGGGTATTTTTTCGAGTTTTTTCAAAATGAAAAAGTATAAAACCTACAGCAATTCAAAAACTGGTTTGAAATGTACAAATCGAAACTTTCATTTGATACCCCACTCGGTAAGGTAACCCCCTCATTTGAAAGGTATACGTAAGTGTAGTTGCGGAGATATTAAAGACGGAAAAAAGACAGACAAAGCGATGCTGAAAGGGTTTCGAAACCGATCTCCGATCTTCGAAACCCTAAAAAGAATGAATTAAATCAGACGACGACGACGCGTTAATATTATTGTTTATAACATTTTGACTTTACTGAATACTGGGATAAAAGTATCTCCTTCCTCATAGCATGAACTCAAATCATGCCATGATTCATATTAAATCATTCAGTAGTTTCGGCGTGATGCGCGGCGAAAGAATTTGACTTTAGTCCCCTCTCCCACGGGAACCGTACTTAATTCCGGGATAAGGAGTACTCCATGTTCTTCCTCGTAGTATGAACTCAAATCGTGCAAGTTTCTTAAGAATTCATTCAGTGGTTTGTCGTGATGCGCAGCCAAGACACAGACAGACAGACAGACAAAAATGTAAACAATTACCTATAGGTTTGGCTTCAGTACAGATATAAGAGTGCCCTCCAAAAAAAATTCTATAACTATGTCTTTATTGTTCAGAATTGGGCCTGTTACAGTTTTATTATAGGTAGGTAGGTACCTATAGCTACTGAAGAGGCAATTCGATCAATTCAATTCCTCAGTGGGTTTGTTTCGCTTTTTAAATTATGAATTGGCTTTATTCTGTGTTTTTTTTGGATTATGAAACCATTCTGCATCAGCACACGTACGTCCACAGCAGGACCTACATGCCTCTCCCAAACAAGGCGGGTTTTGCCCCAATCACCCTACACGCTTGGCACTCTTTGCTCTTGGCAGGCATATTGGCTATGGAGGTGCAGTGGAGCTGTTAAATATATTCCTAGATTAAAAATCTAGTATTCTGTGTGTTCTAGTATTTTGAGTCTTTCTTTGTACCTGTGTTCTATCTTACGTGACTTGAAACGGCTCTGTCGAAAGACCAGCGTTGGTTGTACGCGTAGTATCACTATCTTAATATAAATACATATATAAAAACTAGCTTCGCCCTGCAGCTTCGCCCGCGTGGAAATTGATTGCACACCCCCTAGGGGTAGTTTTGTATAAATAAAAAATACGTGTATCATTATTTACATAAAGTTCATTTATGCCGAGTTTTGAGTGAATCGAACCAAGGAATAATAATTTTCCATAGAAACTTTACCACTATTTTTAAACCCCGCAGAGGCTAAGTTTTGAAATTAGATTAGCGTGTTATTCTAGAGCTTAAACTCAACATATCAAATTTCATCTAAATAGGTTACGTATAGGTAGATAGTTACGGAGTACCTAACAGACATTCACACGAACTTTCGCAGGTATAATATTACTAGCTATAACCGCGACTTCGTTCGCGATTGTCATACCTGCCAACTAATTAGGTATTCACATTTGACCACAGTTTTTCTCGTAAAGAAACGCTGTGCAAATGCTTCAACGTGCAGAATTGAATAGGACTCGTTACACTTTCAATTTAAGTACCTGTATTTAGGAACCCACATTGTGTATAAATCGTGTAGAGTCTACGCGGGATAGCATGCTGTCATCTTCAATCCCATTCTTTATCTACATGACTTTTTGCTGCGACTAGGCCTCGGTCTCTCCGAGTGTCAAGAAGTGTCATACACTGCGAACACACCTACACAACAAAATATGATCGGTTTTGCTTCTTCTCGCTGCTCGTGGTTCCGTTCAGCTGGGCCTCTATTCTGCTAAACTAATCGCTTCACTATGACAGTGGTATCGTTACAGAATGACACGTTTTGGTATTCTACCTTAGCCACTCACACGCACGTCCAGCCGGATCGCCTGTGCTAGCCCCAAACGTCCGAACCTCGCGCCATTGTAAGCCAGCATTCCTCGTTCCACAGTCGGATTACTAGGTACCGCTTTTTACTGGTAGCCAAATGGTGGACACCGGTGGTTTTTGGTGGACACCGGTGTCTACACGCTGCTTTACATATTTAATAAGAACCATATGCTTTCTATTAGCTCAAATAATTATTTGATAAATCATGGTTAAATGTATACTTAGATATAAATAATATGTCGAATACCGATAAGCTGTTGAAATTGTAAATTATTTTATACATATGATTCTTTTTTATAACAGGCAATTAATATTATTTCTGATTCTGATAATTCAAATGTTATTGTCAAAATAGTAAATAACGTGGAAATAGCAATGCTTTCTAGAAGAAATAGCCGTGCCCATGCGAGCAACTTTTGCTTGGATTCAGTCAGAGCCTCAAGAGGTTATTTGTTACGGACGCTGGCTGGCTTTGTTGTTTATTTTCGCTTCATCTAAATGTTCTTATAATATTCCAGTTGAATAATCACTATTTCTGTAGCATAAGTTGCTTGTATTGACAGTGTAAAGAATGGTACGTATTATATCTAGATAAACAACTTGTAATGATTGAACAATTATAAAAAAAAATTTGGTATTCGCTGATCTTTTCTCTTGTTTGTTTGAATGGGCATATAAAGAAGATGGTATGAAGTAGGTATACGTAATGTACCTACCTAATAAAAAGTGGATTGACCTATCGTACATTGTTCTGGATACAGATAAACTTACATTTGTATTGCTGTTTTTTTGTTTGTGAAAAGCCATTCTAACAAATAATAAAAAACCCCATCGGTAAGTAATTGTGTCTGCTAGTTTAACACAATTACAAGCTAAAAAAGTTGACATGGTATAAAAAAACACTTCGCTGTTCGAATTCAATGAGTTAATATTATGTTCTGAGTACATTATAAATTTGTTATTGTTCATTCCAGGCTAGAAATGCAGAGAAAGCTATGTAAGTACACAAAATAATGCCAGTAATATTGGTCATTGGAATCAAAACATTCCTAAAAGATAATAGGTTCATTGAACAAGTAGGTACCTGCTTATAACCCCCAAAAACTCAATCATAAATCAGATTCGAGCAGAGGCCTGAGTTTGGTTGTACAATAATATCAAAACATCTCATTTTGGTACTGGATTTGAGTAGTTCCATGTACCAAATCCCATAGAAAAATGAGCCTTCATAATACTATTGTCAAACCTAACTCAGGTCTAAAAGATTTCTTGACAGATTTTAATTGAATACTGTCAAAAATTGCAACTTGAGACCTGCTCAAATCTGATTTGCTTTTAAAGTAATAGGCTCACAGGTAAGTAACCATTCAAAGAACTACTTTGTTAGTAATTATGTACTGTAGACATAAGATGCTAAGCCGAAAGTGCTTGTTTCATTCTACCTGTATAGATTTTGCAGCAAAACATACACCACCAATTTCTGAAAATATGTCCATTTCCCTTCATAAGATGCCCACATACCCTCAAACTTCATTAAGCATATCTCAGCCGAAAGACGTCCACACCCAGAAGATGGTTATTTAGCTACAATCTATGCACTAAAACAGGCATGATTTTATGAACAGAGACTCCCAACAGGAACCTCCCAAATGGTTGCTATTATTATACAATAGATAGGTTATTTATTATTTTAGGTAGGTAGGTCTTTATTGTGAAACCACACAAAATACACCCACTTGTAAACATTATCTGATATGACATCCCTTGTTTCACTCCTCTGCGCAATTAAATGTGCTTAGACTGCTGGCCCTGTACTTTTAAGTAGAATAGTATGTTATCCGGATTAATATAAATTGACTTCAAATTTAAAAGGAGAGTTATTTTGGTCAAGTCACTAAGAAAGGGAATCAAAATATATTTCTCTTTATCATCTTCGTCTTTTCTATCTAAATGCCCATGACGGCCTCTGAGGCGCGACGCAGGAGGTTGCGGGTTCGATTCCCGCCTCGGGACAAATGTCTGTACCATATCCAGATATTTGTTCCGGGTTTTCTGGGTTTTCACTAAATAAATCTATCTATGTAATACATACGAGTATGTATGTATCACCGGTACCAGTGATCGGAAATTCGGGCGCTTATACATATACCTGAAGTTGGTGAAAAGACATAACATGGAGCGGTTACTCGCGGGAATTCCGGGATTCACATTTTCTAGAATATTGATGTATTTTCGCCGGAATCTCAATTATAGACAAAATATAAGACACTTTTAGTCCAACGCGCTTTTCACTTGCCTAAGTACGGGAACGTGCTAAACAACTACTTCAACGAGGTCAAGTACGCTTTTCACTTAAGTCGATTTTCACTTAAGTCGATATTTCCGGAGCAAATGTTTTTTTTACCTACTTCCAATTTTCTCGAAAGCTAATGTTTTTTTGCCGTAAGTCATCTTATTTCTAGACGAAATGTATAACACTTTTATTCTGACGCGTTTTTCACTAACTCGATAATATTCGTCGATATAAAAAAGTTTTTTAATTTACAGAATATGTCCAAATTTTCTCGATTGCTTACTTTTTTTGTCGTAAGTAATTTGATTTCTAGACGAAATATTAGTTAATATTTCCCGGTTTTTTTCTAATATATTGTTATTGAAAAACTTGTAAGAACAAAAGTATTTTATGTGCTGTAAATCTCAGACGTTATATCGTTATTAAATAGCAATGAAGCGATTTCGATCAGAAATGCTAAAATGGTTTTAACCAAACCACCATTTAAAAAGATAACTAAAATTATATATATTAGAACATTTAAGGCTATTCAGGAAGCAATAAAGAAGTTGGAAAAACATAATCTGTCCATTAGTCAGTCATTTGAAATATTCGACCACGTAATAATTCAGTGGACGTCCAAGAAACAAATAATAAATAAATTAGATAAACTTATGGACAGAAATCCTGATTTTGACGTAATCCGAGATATGTGTGGAAAATTCACGGAAGTAAGTGACGCTAATCTTTACACTTTTGCACCACTTACTTCCATAGACGTTGAAAGGTTGTTTTCAACATTTAAATGGGTTGCAAATTTGACATTTAAAACCCATTTATAAAATAAATAGAGATATAGATTAAAAATTTAAAATATGAAAAAAATAATGATTATTTATTGTAATTCAAAGAGTTAAATGTTAACGGGTACTTCACAAATCTTGGACTTAAAAAACGGCCCTTGCTAATATTATGAAAATTTGGAACAAAATAACTTTTGTTTTGTTTTTCCTCAAGAAATATCGAATCAAAAGATAATTACGAAGGAATAAATGTATATTATATTTTATCTAGAAAAATAATTTCGGTAATAAATAAATCATCACCTTAAAAAAAATTTTTTTTTTTCTTCGGAAATATCGACTAGTGGAAAACGCATCAGGCTAAAAGTGTCTTATATTTCTTGTATAAATGAGATTCCGGCGAAAAACATCCAACATTCAAGAAAATTCTGGAATTCCCGGGAATTTCTCGGAATTACCGAGAGGTGGTTTTAACTTTAGGTAAATAAGCGACCGAATTTCCGATCACTGATAAAAACATAAGCTCTGCTTCGTCTTGGGCTAGATAATGTGTAAATTTATCAGCTTTTTTTTTATTATCAATAATTTAGAACTCCATTATTCCTTTTCAATGTTAATTGACCCTTATTTATTGATGGAGCTATCTGTACCATGTGAAATGGTTTCCCATAGGACCACGCTGGCGCGATGGCGCGCAGCCCAAGTGCAGGAGTCGGGAGGACAGAGGGAACGACGGCCCTTCATAGCGGCCGAGTGCAACAACCTGCACAAAGCGGAGAAATGGAGACTCGAGATCGTCAGGGAAATTGCCAAGAAAGTAGCACAGATACAAAATGGTGAGTTCCTAAATTATCTTCTATATTACTAGGCGGGTGCTATTCTTGAGTCAAATAAATAAATAAAGAATCGGCGACTTCTATATTTGGAGGCAGTCAGTAAGACAGACTTCAGGTTATTGAGCCGTACCCTAGGGGTAAGTAAGTCTTACATGTATTATGAACCAAACCTGTTTTACGATTCTGGGTAAAATCCATCCTACTAGGTATCATAACATCTCGCGAAGAACCGACAACCGCTGGGGTAAACGTGTTCTCGAGTGGAGACCGCGACTCGGCAAACGTAGTGTAGGACGCCCTCCGGCCAGGTGGGATGACGATCTGCGAAAGACTGCAGGCAGATGCTGCATGTGGCAAGCTGAAGACAGGGCGCTATGGCGCTCATTGGGGGAGGCTTATGTATGTCCAGCAGTGGACTAAGTATAGGTTGATGATGATGATGAGGTATCATAAATGCGAAAGTGATTATTTCTGTAATTTACCTTTGCACGCGAAACTAAACGTATCATGAAATTGGCAAAGAGATATAATATGTATATTATAGAGGTATCACGCTTAGGTAGGCTATTTTGTAACTCCAAAAAACACGTTCGAAGCCACGGGCGAAAGCCAGTTAAACATAAGTTGAAATAACTAGGTCCGAAGTAATGCAGTTAAAAGGTTGACAGGACCTACTAAAAAGTGTTGATGCACTTTTATTATTATATCAGGTAGGCTATGGCATTTGAAATTGTTTTGCTATTCTTTTTAAGAAAATGTGATAAATTTTAGTAAAAAAGAAATACCGTTCATTTAGCTTTTAATATCAAGCGGTACCATGGAGGAGACAAACAATGAAGCTGCCGATGAAACCGTGCCACAGTCAAAAACTCCAACTCCAAAATCTATAGCAAGCCCTACTATCCTATCCAAATCTCCTCAGAAATCTCCTACTAGACAACCTAGTCCTCCCAGGAGTATATCAAACAAAAGTGGCTCGATGCTCGTGAAATCTCCCCAGAATATCGCCGACGCCGTATCCAATCTTGAACCCCGGGGTATGGACCTCAGCGATCACATCAACGAACTAACCGAAACTGTCAACAAACTATCGAAGGACATATCGAACCCACTCGGTACTGTAGACGACAGCAACATTGATAAAATAGCAAACATGAGCAAAGTTCTCACAGACGAAGCGAGTGCTCTGAGACAATCCATAAGGGTCTTATCCGAAGATATAGTCAAGACCAAACATTTGATCGCCGGTCAAACAGTAAAAGAGGATGTCAACTTCCCATACCATCTATTCCTGATTGAAATAATAATTAACAAAATACACATGAAATGTGACTGTTTCAATTTAGATTTCAATAATATGGTTATTTCTGCCACCTTTCTGGGCAAACAGCCGGTGGCACTCTACGACTCATCGTACGGTATGCTGCATGACTTAAATAAAATAAACGTGGGCAAATCTATACTATTTGCAATGACGTACGATAAAATATGTAGCATCGAAGAGTTCGAAGTCGCGGTGGAACTGACGAAACAGCCGCCTTGCTCGCCGATAGTGCAGAGGATAGGCGAGACGCAAATAGATTACACGAAAGAGTTTAATGTGTTGCGCGAAGAACTCTGCAATAAGTGGAAGAATGAGCAGCCAAACGACAGCATAGTTTGCACAACTTCGTCACCGCTGACCAAAAACATGTATTACTTGACGTGCGGTGACGTAGACCACCCCATTGGAGTCATCGAAATTTCTACCCGAATGTCTTTTCTCGGCAAAGAGATCACAACTGCCTTCTCAGGGGCACCGAGGCCGCAAGGCACTTCGGTGTTCTCTAAAAACGACCGCGGTATGTCGATGTACGCTTGCCAAAATGTTGAAATGGATGATCAGGGGAAAGTTCTGTTAGATGAAGAAGTATTAAGAAAACCAACGTGTCAAAGCTTGCCGTTCTCGGATGAATCTGCAATGTCTACAGTTAAAAGGGGCTGCGACCCCTACTGCAATAGCAACTATGATGATGGTAAGTACTCACTTTTAATAATATAAAAATATGTATGTAGGGAAAGCCTATTATTTATAGGTGACCCTTAAAAACTTGTCGGGAAAGTCCTCTCAATCGGTAGTCAATGCCATCTTCTTTAAAAGCATTTTCTTACCCAACTGGATTCTTATGCTAATTGTATTTCTCTTTCTAGATGATTTACCTAGATATGACGAAATTGTTACAAAAATGAATGCCAATGAGCTTAAAATTAAAGTGCCAAAAAGCACAAGAGTAGAACGAATGGGAAAATATGATAGAATAAAGGAGTTGTGTACATGTGAAAGCACGGCGTACAACACCGGCGACCAACTGCAGTTTGAGCTACCTCCCGACCTTTGTGGCCCAGACAAATCCCATAGAACCCACACTTCTAACTTGAAATACACATACAACGGTTGCGACAAGTCATGCGAAAATAAAAACAAGAACAAAAAAATTATCAACGTTACACCCACGAACTGCCCTGTACCAGTCGCGATGAATAAAATGGTTCATCCTCAGAAAGATATATTTATACTGAAGATAGGAAAGAAACTAGAGACCAAAGATAAGAAGACTGAACTCGAGATAGAACTGACTACTCCGAAAGGACCTAACAAGCAAACTGATAAGGTAGCTGATCTAGCTCAGCAGTGCAGCAGAGATACGCTCATGTCGAAGGTTGGGAAAAAGGCAAAGAAATCGAAAGGCAAAGATAAGAAAGGTGGAAAAGATAAGAAGGGTGGGAAGAAGAAAAGCAAAAAGAAGTAAATACAAAAATATAAACATCAATAATTGTAGCGTTGGCTGTTATTTCATACCTATCTGATATCATTGAAACAAACAAAATACATGTACCTACCTTTGCTGCTAGCAAATTTTATTAGTATTGTCAGCTTAGGAATGTAGACATGCTCTGTTACAAAACAAGCGCTTTTTAGAATACTGTAAATAATAAATAAATATTATAATAATTTTTTAAAGTTTTTGGTATTCATTATTAGCCTAAATTTATCGAGTACAAGAAGGTAAATCAAGATCTAGGTAGGATTAAGGCGCACATTATAGCTATAGGTAACTAGCGTTACGAATTGCTATTTTCTGACTAGCACGCTATTTAAAGGTTTTATCGAAATAACAAAACCGCCGCCAGTCCCTGATCCTCTTATTATACTTTAGCGTTGTCAGACTTACTTCCTGCGCAGTTCGGCAGCTAACGCAAAAATTACCTATAATTGACATTTGAAAGCACTTTGTTGAATGGCCTTGCTTTACAGCCATTTCAATGGTCATGTCCATACGATAGCAAATTACGAAGGCCATTCAAAGGGCTCTCAAATGTTAATATGAATGGGTGGTTTTGCGTAATCGCACAGCCGATCCTTAATACACCTTAGCGTTGATAGACGCATTAATAATCCTCATTGCGCACTCGGGTAATAAAGATAATAATAACAGAAAATGAGTTTTACTGTTGGTGGCAACCAAACCCTTATAATCATTTTATGTAGGTACCGTATATAAGTAGTTACGTGCCAGATAGACAGATAGACATTTTATTGGTAAAAGCAAATATTTACAAGTCATAAAATCAATAAGTAAAATGAAATTAAAATATTAATAATAATTTACTTAGGAATAAAGATATTAATATTAGGAGTAGAACGGTAATCATGATACATAATGTAAAAAAAATATATTCATAATAATGATTTAATTAAATGTCATAGAATTAATAATTTAAATAAAACTTTTTCGTCCAGAAAATCGTCGACCTTATAGTACGCCTTCTCGATGATCCACAGCTTAAGTTTATTTTTAAAGGAAGTTAGGCTGGGTGTATTGACAACATGCTCCGGCAGTCGGTTGTAGACAGCAGGTCCCAGCACGTGAGTGAGCCTATCGGATTTCGCCAACCTGTGCCCCACTGAGGCGAGCTTGTAAAGCTCCGCGGGTTTTGTACCGGTGGGCGTGTCCATCTCCGCGTGTTGCGAAGGCTCCGTGATTTGCTCATCTGGAGTGAAGGCTGCAGATGCCAACAAGATCTTGTGTGACCCAGTATTGTTTTTTAATGTTCTGTTGTTTGACTGGGAAACTCACTTGAAACTTACTTGCCAGTACATGTACATTGACTTTGATAATTCGTCCACAGAATAGAGGTAGAGATTTTTGTGAAATATATCATCCCAATCAACACTCATAATTCCCGCCTGGACAGTCATTCGATTCGAGTTCGAGTACTGCCTAGCGAGCCTAGTGCGGGGCGCGCGCACGCAAGCGAGCTCGGCTCTTACGGGATAGTGGTTGCTGCAGCGGCTCACGACCGTGCGCTAGTATCGCTGGACTATGCAAACTTCAATAAGCTACTTTGAAGTTGTGTTTAGGTTACCTTATCCTCTCCTCTCATACGAACTCTGCTGGACATGCCTCCCCCATTACGTGGTTTTGCCATAATCATCAGGAAGTTTTATAGCTCCGCACGCCGTTTTCCAGGGTAAAATCCTCTGTAAGTTATTCCAATTCCAAAAATCTGCCTATTTGCAATTGTTACGCAGAAAACTGATCAACTCATATGTGTAAATGGGCTCTTATTTAATCAATGGCTTTTTTATTGCCTAGGTATCAGTTTAACCGGTCAGAAAAAGTTTAACTCAATCACCGATAAATTTATTTCGGAGGCGAAAATTTATTCGGAATACCTTGATCGATAATCCTCAAAACATAAAACCTAATCATCAAAAAAATATCAATGTATGTAATGTATATAATTTTTTCTAGAACTCATAACACAAGCTCTGCTTAGTTTGGGGCTAGATGATGCTATGACTGTCCAGTATTAATTATTTATTTTATCTTATCTTTTCCAGCTGGTCTCGGCGAGTTCCGAATAAGAGACCTGAACGATGAGATCAACAAACTGATGCGCGAGAAGCGGCACTGGGAGGTTCAGATCAAAGCGCTGAATGGGCCTGACCACGCCCGGGTCGGGCCGAGGATGCTCGATCAGGACGGGAAGGAAGTACCTGGGAACAGGGGGTATAAATACTTCGGAGCCGCCAAGGATTTACCAGGTAAACAGGATTTTTACAAACTCAAAATGCCATATTTTCTGACTTGATTTCATGACGACCTCTGTGGCGCAGCGGGCGAAGTTCCGCCTGCGATGCAGGAGGTTGCGGTTTCGATTCCTGCCTTTGGACAAATGTTTGTACGATCTGCAGATATTTGTTCCGGGTGTTTTCTATGTATAATAAAAAAATATCTAACTATGTATGTAATGCATTAAGTATATCAGTTTTCTAGTTCCCCATAACATAAGCTCTGATTACTTTGCGGCCAGATGATGCTTTGTGGATTGTCCAGCATTATTCATTTGTGACCTATAAACAGAACTCTTGAGCACGTCAAACGCCTACTCGGAAAACTAAAATCGAAATTTCTGATTCGTTTTCTTGCAAAACCTACATAATAGTAGGTGGTTATATAATTGTTACCTATGTAAGGAAGCATCTGCACGATATGACAAGGCAGGTGTAGTACGTATTGTAGCTCCTTGAGAAAAACGAGAAATGCCACTGGGATCAAAGAATACATGCTTCTTTGAAAATGGTTTAATTATTTATTGTAAGCCTGATTTTCTTTTAGTCTAAGATTGGAACTGAGGTAATAATACCTCGGGTATGATATCATATTTCTAAATGATAATGTTAAATTCGGATGATGATATCAATAAATAAAATTTGTATTTATTTGTGTCAAGGTGTCCGCGAGCTGTTCGAGCAGGAGCCGCCGCCACCCCCGCGGCGCACGCGCGCCGACCTTATGCGCGACGTAGACGCAGACTACTACGGGTATAGAGACGACGATGACGGCATACTGCTGCCGATTGAGAAGGAGGCTGAGAGAGATGGTAACACTATAGTAGTATAATAGTATTATAAAATCTGTGACTATAGTATAGAGAGATGGTAACATAGTAGTGTAAGCGACGGATGCTCCTCATGCGCGTCGTAGACGCTGACTACTACGAGTATAGAGACCACGACGACGGCATACTGCTGCCGATTGAGGAGAAGCTGAGAGAGATGGTAACACTATCATGTAGCTAATAACACTGTAGTATAAGATAACTATAAGTAACATTTCGAGCAGGAGCCTCTTCATGCAAGATGTATATTAAGATTGCTACGAGCCTGTACGATGACGGGATACTGCTGGTATCCCATTGAAAAGGAAGCTGAAAGAGATGGTATGAGTAGGTGAGACGTCAATGCTTATGTCGGATTCGTTCCTCATTTGTTTGCCAACCGTACGGATGCCGCTGCTTGCATACTCTTCAGCTCTGCGTACATTAATCCAACCGAACTACCGCACAGCACAAAAATGTGCATTTAAATATGGGCTTAAACTAGTTATTTGTATATAAATTTTACAGTCACAAAATGGCTTCTCACAAGCTTCAAACAACTGGCCCGCGAGCTGGCTTTCATCTGATGCCGTCAATATAAAATGCATCTAAAATCCCCTATTTGAAAGCACATTTCTGTGCTGTGCGGCAGTGGTGCTAACCAGGTGTGCGACGAGCTAGGAAGCTTGTCGCACACCTGGAAAGTACCTATCGCATACCTTTGTTTCTATCTTCCAATCTCGCCCGAAAACCTATGCTACATTATTTATCTTACCAGAAGTTTCTTTTTGTTTTGTTTTTAAGACTTACTTATAGTATTAATAGGCGAGATGTCGGCTATTTATCATTTGAAAATAACTCTGGCATGGCAAAACACACGCGGAAATGGCCTCTAGAATTTAACTTTGATAGTTTCGAGTGTTGGCAGATGAAATCCGGGTGGCCTGGTTAGTAAAGATATTGTTTTTATTCTAAATATATTGTTTTCTTTTTCTATATCAGCGATTGCGAGAGCTGTTGAAGAATGGAAAGCCAATAAGGAGCAGAACAAAGACCAAGATGTGACAGAGGAAGAGAATATTTATCCAGAAGATGTAAGTTTGGAAAGATGGTGACATATTTTTAATATAATTTTGAAAAGTAAAGTAGGTAAGACTATGTCTACGCCACATTTAAAGAAAAGAGGAAAATGGAAAGAGGAAAGCCTTCAGGGAGGATAGGAAACCTTGCCCTGCAGTGAGATTCTACCGGCTCATATGTAGTAATAATAATTAAAAAAAGAGAAGTTCGGCCGTGGTGTAAGGTTTACTCGGATTTGCTTATTTTCCGTCCTTGGTTTGTAGACTACAATAGCTTTACAATCACAACATTTATAAAGCAATAAGCCTTGTACCACTAATAACTTTATTCTTATGTTAACAACTCTTATTTATCTGTTTTTGTCTGCCTATACCTACTTTCTGTTTTAAAATGCGACTTACCTTTGTACTGAATGTTGCAGTAGCATTGTATGCTTCATCTATCTATAATCAATTATTTTTCCTTCCAGCCGGAAGACAAACGACTGGAAGAGGATGAAGAAGAGCCGATCACTTCGACCTCCACGTCCCTGGTGGCCGTGCCGTCTCAGAAGGACATCGAAGAAGCACTCTTAAGGCGCAAGAAACAAGAGCTACTCGAGAAGTACGGCTGTTTAGACGTTAAGATGGAAAGCTGACCGTAGTTTGTAAGGAATTTGAGTAGGGTTAAGAAAATATATTAAGCTTATTCAGATATTTGTTTTTTACCTTCCTAAGTCGTCATCATCAATCATAATTTTAGTCGAAAGGTCCCCAGTATACAATTTCACGTGTCCGTCAAGTTAGCAGCCCCGCTATGGAATTTGGTGGTTTCAACTATGCCAATAAATAGTACATAAATAGAGATCCCCGGCACCCTAAGCCAACTAAAAAGTAATCTAGTACTTTAGTAGGAGATATTTAAGTCTTTCATAGTGGCTGCTACCTTGACGTCAAGCTGGCAGCCCCGCAGATTACGACGAAACCGTAGCGAGATATGAATCGTAAACTATGATAATTTAGGGCTTTTATTAGCCAATTCGCTACCTATTGAGGCGAATTAAGAATTAAATAAGTCATAAACTGAGTTACCCTCCGTAACCGGAACTGAATTCAACATGAGTTTTGGTGGTTCGTTATTTTCTATAATTTTATTTTGTGTTAATGTTACTCCTCATGCATGAGTAAATGTCGTGATTTTGTGGTGGTCAAATTTTGCCATTATGGAATTAGGTTATAGGAAGATTAACCAACGGACAACTTTTAAATTAAAAACAATTTTGTAGGTACATAAGTAAAGTCAGTTGATTGCTATAAATGCAGTTTATTTAATTATAGGTATCAGAGCTCTATGCAGTTAACTGTATCTTTGCTATCAATGTAAACTCATAAATATTTTTATAAAAATATGATTCATAATGGGGTTTGAAGATTTTGGCCCTAACATCGGTCCCCATATATTTTTGGTAATTTTTTACAATTACTTTTTTATTTGTTTTAGTGTCTTTTATCCAAAAATATAACGTTTATTGAGCGCGGCGATTTTGAAAGAAATAAAAAAAAGTAGGGCCACCCTCCATAAAAAAATCATTAAAGGGGTTTGAAACCCCTTTAACCACTCATAACTATTATTTTTTGGTAGTCGGGCAAATCATTTACAGTTGGACAATTACTTCTGATTTTCAAACAATAAAATTTCATTCGATCTTTACCGGTGAGGGGGAAGTCCAGAATTTTGGCCTACGGCGTCCCTACAGCATCTTGGATCATCTAGCTACCGAACTATAAAAAACAATATTCAACATAAATAAAATAAGGTCTTTTGTTTTGGAACACAACTTATGTATAAATTGCCGGAGCGCCCTCCTGACGTACCTAGTATCCCTTTATAGTTTGTGCCCTCGTGCCCGTACCTGGCAGGAGGGGCGGACTGAAATGACGTCGTAGAAAATGTTGGCAGCTTAAGAATATAAGGCATAATTCGGCTAGAATGAAATTCTTAAGGTCTTCACCGCGTCCGATCTTACACCAACGCACCTTACTTGACAGTCATTGGTTAACGTAGTCAATCAGTAACGCCGGTCAGCACCTGGCTCTAGGTAACGTACTGAGCCACTTGTTTTAAATAAACAATACGTACCTAAATAAATAACGGCAACTTCCGCGATTCGCTACTTTTTACCGAAAATTCAGCAGGCAGGTAAAATATAAAGTACTTACAACTCGATTCGACGTAACTGATCGAAACGCCTATTAATCTCGGAGATAGATTATAGACTCTGCTGAAATCGTAGATCCTTCTCAGTGTGTAAAGTGGAAAAATCAGCGCGCAAGTAGATTTATTTTTTTCCTCCTTACAGAAAAACTTTATTGATCGAGTATTTTTCTATGCAATGAGCTGGCAACATCATCATACTACGTCACCACAATCAATCGAAAAGATACTATTATTCCGTTCTAAATCAAAGCGCGAAAGAACTTACGAACCTTGCGATAAAGGACTGACCTCGGTTATAAAGGACGCGACCTCGACTCAAGGTTGACCTTGCCGCGAAGGCAACTAAGAAGGTCAACCTTGCTGATATTAGGTGACCTTACTTCCCAAGGTCTGCGAGTTTGTTTCCGCGTATTATCTTCGCTATGATGAATATGACGCAGGTGACGTTCGACGTAGACGATAAAACAATGTTGAGGTAGGTTACTGACTTACCCACTGTAGATTAGCGATCATGTTCCTAGCTTATTTTTATTGCCTGTCGGTCCTAAAATAATAATAACTAAGGACAAATTTAATAAGTTCAATACTTTGCAATTATTTATTTTTTAACAATAGTATTTTGGGTCATACACTATTTCCTAAGCAAAATATACACAATATCCAGAAGATACATTACTACATAAGGGTACACGAGTCGGTAATCTTTCCATAGAAACGTGGAAGGGTAATTACTATACTGGTTGTTGTTGGCCATCCAATACTAGTTTATTATCAATTTATATCGTCATTATCTGTTTGTATACACCCAAAACCGTACAAAAAATATACTTACACTTACAAAAAATAAAATTACAGGCTTCTAAAGTTTCGTATTTCAACACTGATTTTAGCCCAACTTTGGGCCAAAATAAATAATATACGGATAAAGAAAACTCTAAAATAAAGCATGTTCCGTTTAGTTTAGATAATCAAAAGTTGAAATAAATTTATTTTGATACACTCAATAAGTTTTTCTATAATATCCCTTGTGCTAAAAGTCCGTTCTCAGTTTTTTACGCGGTCTTTTTAGGAATGAATCATTGTGCATGAATCGTTGTGGGTAGGGTAACCTATGTCACGTGAGATAGGCCTCGCCTACCGGCGAGTTCGCACCGTCGCGTCGACTTGTGTAACCTTCTGATTGACAATCAAGCAGATGAAAAAATCGACACAAGTATAAAAATAAATTGAAATAAGTACTCGTTGTGCTATTTTAAAATATAATAATTTGTTTATCTAGGCCCCTTTAAGAGCATCACTGACTGATAGTGACTAGGGACAGTCGAAAAATAGGTATCACAATCAACTTTAAACCTTATCCCCATAAAAAAAGATTCATTACGCCACCCCCAACCCTACGCCAGCGAAAATATCCTAACAGAAATAAAAACATACGAAATAAAGGCTCACTCATCCCAAACCACAGAAAACTAATGACAAACCCATAAAGGGATTAGGGCTTAGGTTCGAATGCAGTACTTAAGTAATACCCAAATGTTAATGTTATTTCGTATATTTCTTCTCTAGGTCTATATTGCATTATTTATATTTAACAGGTTATAACTGTAAGAACTTAGTTCTTAAGAATATAATTTGTACACAAATCATTCTGAACATAAATTGAAATAAAAAAACCGACCTTTAAACAACCTACCGAAGCAATTTTAAATAATCTCTTAAACAAATGGAACTATGAACTCATTACTATAATCCTGGGTGCTAAGCGATATAAAACTTAAATACTAACACTACGCCCATTCTCACACGAAGTAACCATTTCGTCACTAATACAGCCGACCGATCCCGTTAGGTTACCATATTAATCAGTTGTAGTTGTGAATTAAGTTAGACAACTATTTGCTATCGAAAAGTTGCGGAAAACGGATTGCATCGACGACAAAAACTTGGCTTCTTAACATCTCGTGTAAAAATGTGCTAACTAAATTAGGAATGTACAAACTTAACATTATCATAAGCTCTTAAACATAAGGGAATAAACTTTCGAACTATACAATTCATAAGCATAATATGCCTCACTTTGTAGCTTTTAAGTTAATATTAAGTTTACTATTTCTATGTAGGAAGTACTTTTTTATGCCTTAATATTCTGGGTTACGTATTCTGTACTTTCCTATTTATGACCTGATTTGATGGTCATAAATGTTTTTTTAACAAAATATTAGTATAATTGCGTAGGTACTTTTAGAATGGGGTAGAGAATGACGCCATCTCTCATGCTGTCCCGCTCAGATCGGATTCGAACTGAGTAGGACAGCATGAGAGCAGGTTAACCTTACAATTTTCAATAAACTCTAAGCTAACAATATATTTATATCATACACACTGGGCATTTTTATAAACTTGCACTCTCATGGCCCAAGACGCATATGTGCATCTTGAATACGCACGCAACCCGCCCCTGCGGGCCGCAGAGGCTGGGCAGTGAAAGCGTTAACTAGATTTCCGTTTTCGAATTAGTAGCAATATAGTATTCTTAATATATTACTTTACAATAAAGCTTTTAATCTGGAGCTATTTCATATTATAACAGCACACTAAGATTTATCTAAGTAAATACTACGCAGATCGTGAAGATCGCGTTCACAGACAGTTCTACCACACAATATCTATGAAAAAAATGTAGATAAATATTTTAACAATTTTATGGCCTACAAAGTAACTTTGTACAGCTCTAGAAAATTAGAATTCTGCAACTTTGGAACAGTGTTAAGATAGAATAATCAACACCGGGCAAGTGACCAAATCGCTAATTCCCCACAATGTGCCTATTAATCTCCCTCACCACAAACGTGAAATCTAGCAGTATTTTGTTGTCTGTTATCGTTAGAATGACGTAAAATAAAAGACGACCAATCTAACTCTCATATCCCTCTTGACTTTGAACAATTGGTAAGCAGCACTATTTTTTTTTTTTTTTGCGGTTCGCCCGTGGCTTCAGTCTTTTCTGGCTTATGATGAGCACTCGAGAGAGGAAACCAAGTCGCTTAACAATTGCTTAAAGATAAGAGAAACTTATAAGCAACTATGTAGAGGTTAGCAGCGCGGTTACAAGAAAAGTTGAATGTGATTACGTAGTTTATGAGGCAAACAAATGCGATATTATTGCTAAAATCACTGGAACAAGTTCTGCTGCTTAGCATCGCCCTCGAAGTCAGTCCACGCGTTGTTCAACTCCATGAATATCATCTTTGCTATATTCTCGTTTGGTGTCCCCATTTGCTGAAAAAAAAAAACAGATTAAAATGGATTCCCTCTAAATAATTTTTTTTCTGGACATTTCACACAGCTTATCCCCAAAGTAGATAGAGCTTTGGTTATGGGACCCAAATGACTACTACCGAATTGAACCCGCAACCTTCTGCGTCTCAGGTTGGAGGATCGTTGCCCACTGCGTCGAGTAGGGGGTCACATCTGGAACTATTGGACCGATTTAAAAAAAATATTTTACTTATAGAAAGCTACATTATCCCTAAGTGCTATAAGCGTTACACCAAGCATAGTGCAATTTAACTTGATCATCAGCCTGTATTAGCCTACTGCTGGATGCAATCCACCCCAGAACCACCCATGAGCGCCATAGCAAGTGTGCGAAAGACTGGTGACCTTAAGCTGATGCTTAAGGTAGAGGCGGTCCCACTTAAGAACACGTTTACCTTTACGAACACTGCCACTTCAGCTTGCGAATGTTTTGAGCTATGATGTCGACAACTTTGGAAATCTACCTTAATGTATTAATTTACCTTATCCGGGTGAACAGCTAGACACGCCTTCCGATAGTTCCGCTTGACGTCGGCCGGAGTGACCAGTTGCGACATGTCGCAGCGGTTCCACCGACAGTCCTCCCACACCACGGTGTGGAGAGAACAGAGTAGGGCACGGATGTTGTCTTTCTTTCCTTCCACCTGTCGATAAATAATAAACAAGGTTACTTTTGGATTTGTTTACATGTAAAGATTATTCAACAAAAGGTA
Organism: Eupithecia inturbata; assembly: GCA_963662085.1. Taxonomy (NCBI): domain Eukaryota; kingdom Metazoa; phylum Arthropoda; class Insecta; order Lepidoptera; family Geometridae; genus Eupithecia; species Eupithecia inturbata. The sequence continues at coordinate 7,265,105 of OY759182.1, forward strand.
CGCGAAAAATACCCGACAGAATCTAATCAGCTAATCACAATAGTCACACTTATTAGTGTGAATATTTTATAAAAGCAAAAGTTTAGATGGATGGATCGATCTTTGTTACTTTCTTATAACCGCGCTGCTAAACTCTACCTAGTTACTTATAAATTTTTCAAAATCTTTAAGCAATTCACCTGGAAACCTGGAATAGCACATTGGCTACTTTTTATCTCATAAATCAGTTCCCAATGTTACCATGGGATAGGCATAAGTTTTGAAGCTAGTGTTCATAGGAACATCACGATCGAAGCCGCGGGCAGAAACTAATGTTATGTAACATTATACATATCTAACTGCCGGCTGGCAGTATCTTATTCTTCCATGTCTTCTATTTTATTTTAAATCTCGTTATAAAATACATTTTTTACTACAGAAAATAAAATATTATGAAACTATTCCTTATTCATTAACTATTTTATTGTTGTTATTATTTAACTATTTTAACTACAGTAAAAACTATATCAAAATGGTGAATCACCGGCCGCGAAGCTAGCCTCAAGCGGCCGGTGATTAGGGCTGCAGAAGGAACTTCCTGATGATGCCCGTCGAGTCCAGCTTCCTTTTATTATTATACGATGTCGTAACACATTTGTAGGATTATCCATTGTGTGTGTGGTACATAAGCAGAGCATCGCATAAAAGCTACATGAATAGTAAAGAGCTAACATAAATACTTAGTGCAGATTCGTCGAACAATAACATACCCAGTCTAAAACCTTCAGTTTCTCCGGATCCATTTCCTTAACCATTTCCTCTTTCCTCATAGCATTCATGGTCCTAGGCCCCGCGTCGCGTTTGCTTGCGAACTGGTAGCCTTGGCTTCCGAGGAGGTCGCCGAAAACGTCGCCGGGCTTCTTCGGCTTGTCGTCGACGGGAGATTTAGCTGGCTCGAAGTGGGACCGACTGGGGAAGAAAATGAAGGGTTTCATCACGGTAATGATATCTATACAGCACACAGTGACTTGGCCCTGTCCTTGAAATAATTACCTATAGCCGCGTGGTACGTAACCACGCGCTAGGGCTGCCCGCCTGCAGTTTTAATTATTTCATCTACCTACTTGAATTTCTTATATTTTAACATATATACAAAAAAAAAATTAAATTCGTTGTGAATGAAATAGGAAGTGTTCAATAAAAATAGGTACATGTGTGTTTTTTGATTAGAAGATTTAATCAAAAATACACCCTTATAAATTAGATACAGAAAAATATAACGCCTCGACTGAGACATATTATCCACTTATTTATTTATTAATCAAGGTATTTTACTCAGTGGAGAAAGCGAAATACCTACCTATTAAAAAAGAAACAAAATACGTACCTACTAGGGTATAAAGAATGTTTTTATCTCTGGGTGCGTTATTGAAAGTACGTATGCTCTGTCACTGGAGAAAGTTCAGAAGGCGTTTCTAAGGTTTTTGTACAAGCGACTTTTTGGGTACTACCCATTTATGTACCCAACCAAGTTTCTCCAGGGATGTCTTGGGTACAACTCCCTACAAACCAGGAGAGTGTATGATCAGACGGCAACTATGTGCAAGATACTCCGCGGTATGATCGACGCCCCAGATCTGCACAACCATCTCTTTCGTCTTAACCTACCTGATAACTACCTTCGCCACAGAAACATTAGGCTTTTGTCAGAGCCTTTCTGCAGAACCGTGGCTCGCGCCAACTCTCCACTGCCTCGCACACTCGCCGCCCTCAACAGACTTCTTGAGCAGAACCCGGACTGTGATATATTTGCGGACGAATGGGAGGATATTATGTTGGTGTGCCTGAGGTTTTGCGAGAGTGATGAATGATAGAGTAATATTTTGAGTTTGAATTAATTTATTTTTAGTTTTAAAATGCATAATGTTTTTATAGAATTTTATTTGTCTGGAGTCTTTATATTTATAAATGATCAATCATTATTAGTATTGCTTATTGTGTAATTTTATGTATAAATTTTTATGTTTCTGTTGTTCTAATATATAGGTATTGTAATTAACTAGTGTAATTGGTTGTTATGTAATCGTGCTAGTTAATAATTAAATAAATAAATAAATTGATGAATTCAAACAACCAAAAAACAGCAAAATAGTCTATACTTGCTTTTTGCCATATTAAGTTACTAATTGTACTTAATTCAATAAAATATTCACAAATCGCACGCTTACGGCTTACAAAAAAAATCACACCGTTTGTTCGTCACTCGCGACTGTTGTGTACTGAGTGTGTACCGAACACTGTTCTGTTCCAGCGTTAACTCCATGAGACGGCGGTTTTTGTCACCATCCGGCGAGGATGATGAGGATGACTCGATCTTAGCATGCGAGTAATGTAGTGCGGATTATCTATTGATCAATATTTTTGTTGTTAGTAGGTAATATTATAATTTGTTTTTTTTTGCTTCTCTCATTTATTATATTATTTTTATGTATGTATTAAGTTGATTGTAATCTTGTAGGTGATCTGTTTACTTTACTTGTTCACACTTTTTATGATCTACTATTCTTCTTACTCGTGAAAACCTTTTAATAGCACTCTATTTCTATTTTCTTAATTCTAGATTTTTGTAGGTGCTGCTGGTTTTCCTTTAATAAATAAATAAACACGACGCGCGTAGGTATGACTCACGTTCCGGTCGTTTGTATGAAGATAGAATACTGTATAGATATCATTACAGTGGTTTCATTGAATTTTTGACGTAAAATGATTAAAAAGGTCATTCGAATCGGGTAGAGGGAGCTACTTGCAAAGATAGATAGATAGACAATGCTTTATTCATCACCTTATAAAACAGATAGTACTCATTAAATATAATGTAGGGAATAGCAATGGAACTGGCGGCCTTATCGCTTAAAGCGATTTCTTCCAGGCAACCAAAAACCAGAATGTAAATGTAACGATAATGTAAAATGGCAAAACTGTTTATACTTTAGAAGCAAAGCACCTACCGGCATTTTTTTATAATTTAGAGGATAGAAGTCACACGGTAGCATATTATGTCGCTGCATACATGGCGCTGTAGTCGCGCGTTGCAAGATGCATTCAGGACTAAATATTTACCATTTCGGGCGTTTTGTTTATTTAATGATTAATCGACAGAACATCCATTGTTTCGAGCGGGAGTGGCCGCGTTTAACAGACCTATTGACGCGGTGTATGAGAGTACATTTAGACAGCGTGGCTAGCGTGGCGTGCTAAGCAATTTTGAGCTCCCTCAAATATCATTGCAATTGCGAGCGATAGGAGCCACGATGTGTAACGAAATGCCATCCCAATGCAAAAGGGGGAATGGAATCGCGCTCACTGCACTGGGATGGTATGGCGTTATCAGTTTGGCGAGCAAAGCGAGACTTGTTTTGAGCTGTTACGAGTAGTATAGACAAGACCTTTCATGTACAAGCTTCTCACCTATAGTCGGGCTGATGCGCGGGCGAGCGCGCCGGCGTGTGCGGTTGATGCGCCGGAGTGTGCGCGGGCGACGCTCTCGGAGTCGCCAGCGGGGTGGTGGCCGGTCCCATAAACTCAGGCGGACCCATAGATCCAGGTGCTGGCATCGAAGCGCCCATAGGAGGAATGGTCGCACCGAGTAGTCCGAGGTCGGCGAACGGATCCTTCTTTGTGCTTTGAATTTGTTCGGGCGGAACGCTTTGAGATCGACCTGCAAAGGTAATTTATTGATTGGCAATCCATGTATCGCTGGATTGACGTGGACGCCGATTATGACATTACCAAGTGTTCCAATGTTCAAATAAATCAACTGATCTCCGCAAACTTAACGCTTTTACTGGAAGACGGCTGAAACAGAAACTTCGTGCGTGATGCGAAGTTTTGATATGACACCTAACTTTTCAAGACATAATTTGATTTGGCAAAAATAAACTTTGGGCCGCTGAGCCTAACAAAAGGATAAAAGCTTTTGTTATTAACCGTGAAGTCGGGTTATGTTTAACGAATGTTTCTATGTGGTTATCTGATACTCTTTATTAGGTACAACGTGGTATCAAAATACTCGTCTGAATTCCTAAATGGTTCAGATTAATTTATTAAAATTGCAAATATGTACATAGATGGGTAGCTTAAGTTCTAATTATAGCTAAAGTTAGTACATACACCCTGTTGGGTTCATCCTTACCTACATTTTGTAGACCTTTGTCTTCTCATTATGCGAAAAAATGTGAAAAAGAGTGGTCGGGTTTTTTATAGTTTTGTAGCTAGTCAACCTACCTACGTATCCATTACGCACGGATCCGAATGCTCGCACTACAGTCTGCCGCCTCACTCAACTGGTTCCGCACAGAAGAAATAATAGTTACTACGAGTTGTGCCGCGCGCCCCACCTCTCTCGACGCATATAAATACGGCCACGCGCACAACGAACAACATTCAGCTAGCGACCGAGCTAGAGCGATAGCCAGATTGCAGTCCTCTAGTTTAGTCGAGTCAGGGTAACGGAGAGCGATAGCCAGATTGCAGTCCTCTCCCGCCCCCTCTAATTAGGATCAGTAGCTTAGCCTACGTTTATAGGCTAGGGGGTACGATAGCTACCTGCAGTCCACCCTCGACGCCTTGTTAGGGCCTTAGGAAGTAACGATTTGTCTACGTATGAACCTCAGCAATGTAAACGTGTTGTCTATCAATAAAAGACGATTACTCGATGTCATTGGCGTTTCACTCACTACCCTACAGTTTTCAATTAATTAATAATCATGTTTCAATGCTCACCCTCGTCCACAAGTTGTTGCGGCGCCAGCAAAGGCTCCTGCTTCGGCAGTGGCTCGTTGAGACCGAACGGGTCAAAGTTCAGATCACTTGAGTTCGGAAGGCGCTCCTTTTCAGTGGGGGGTGGGGGTAGATCGCCGAATATAGGTTCAGATGTGAACGGCTGGAAATAACAATACTTTAAATAATAATAATAAATCATTTATTTCGGGCAACATTAGTCTAGTACAGGATGTAAAATACTTAAAAACTACGGCCCATAATAAATATGTACCTTAATCTAACATGCACTAATAACTATTAGAATAAATGTACTGTTAACAAGCTTGAAGCTAACAACTTAATGGCAACCCTTGACGATTTAATTTGATGTGGGCACATAGATACAATTTGACAAAACAGATAAACGGCAGTGGCCTTTAATATCAAAGAAAACAACAATAAAATAATAAAAACAAATTAGAACTAGTATTTACAATTGAAACAATTAAGCTAACTGCAGACTGTTGCAAACAATCTACAGGTAGAAGATAAACAGATAAACATTCAAAAAATGTTTATATTCTATTTGTGTAATCTGCAAAAAATATACATATTTTAGTTTCAAATAAAGGTGAAATATATTTTTTACGCTATTATCTGATAGGATGACCACAATTTGTATTATATTTTCAATTGTATTGTATTGTATTTATTTATTCCATAAAGATACATTGGTACACTTGGAAAAGTCAATTTAGATACATTTATGTTACAAAACAAACACGAAATAATATGAAATAAAATTGGTACAAGCAGAGTACATAAATATACTAAGATTAGGTAGGTGTAACAGTAAGATCATCAACAATAGCTTCGTCGAGTGTATAATATGATTTTTCTATTAACATTTTTTTGATTATATTACTAAAATTGTTTACATCTGTATTACGAATGCCATGTTCCAGCTTATTATATAGTTTAACACCTACACATAAAAAGCTTCTACCCACTTTTGCAAGTCTATGAGTAGGTATGGCAATGGCATTTCTAGTTCTGGTGCAATGTTGTCAAATAGCCTATTTTAGCAATAATTTTTTGAATCAACGGAATCCCGTATAGGATTAACAATTTAACACTTGTTAAACAGCGGGGTCGCGGCTGAAGAATATCCCCCAACTCAGCCCGTGTATGTCGTAAGAGGCGAAAGGGCCAGACGTGCAGCAGCTTCCTTCTGAGTACTTTTAATACCTACACTGCGATCACCAATCCCCTTGCCAAGTGTGGTGATTATAGCAACCCCCCCCCGTGATAAGCCCTCCCCCCCCCCCCCCTTATCACGGTTTTGCCCCTATGGTTTTGCCCATAGGAGCAAAACCCCCCACGCATAGACCCTATTTGGGGCAGGTTCAGCAGTGCCTCATCGGCACATTACATTGGACTTGTACTTACATACATATATGCTGATGAGAACTCACTAAACTCAGGTTGTTTGTGCCGATGTTACATTAATTGGGTAACAATTTAAAAAGATCCTCCCCATGTTGCATACAAAAAGTGCAGACGTACCTCTGGATTATCAGCCACCACACCTCCCAGGAAATCTCCAAAGGTATCCACGGGTTTCTCCATCATTCCGAAAAAGTCAAACGAGTCGTTGCTCTTCAGCTTTTTCTCATTCGGTAGGGCTTCCGGCTTGGCATCTGGGACAAATAAAAACAAGGCCATTAAAAACCGTTCCTACATTTCAGGATGTACCATTAAAAACGTTCCTACATTTCAGGATGTATGTTCCGATAGCTATTCTTGCAATCTTGGGAGGCTGAGGTCTGCGGTAGAGAGGCCAGCTGCTTCTACCCTATGGGGCTACGCGCGAGATTGCAGGTGTCTTGGCAAGTTTATTTCCCGTACAAGTATATTACCGCATTTGTTTTAATGTTGGACTTGCCAAGACACAAATTAAATAAATAAAGAATGTAACAAATTAAGATGCATGAACTGTTATGAAACTTGGCACCTATCTATTGATCCCAGCTCTTTTATCGGTGAAGTAATGATCTGAACGAACTTGGCTAGTATTCACATTTATGTTTTTGATTAGAATTCATTTCAATTCATTACTTTTTGATAAGTTCATATACACGATGGATTTTTTCGACGGGGCAGTAAGGAGAGGTTCCTTAACCGGTGTAGCTACAGGAAAATGGTCTTAGGAGACTATTCATAATATTTAGAGATATTTTCACACGCATTCAGAGATTTTCAAAAACATTTACAGCTAGCAAGAAAATGGGCATTTTACACAAACTTTTTTTGATACCAATCGATGTTCTTATACTGATAAAAAACTTATATCGGACCAACTGAGGTTGGAGTACTAAAAAAGTCAGAAATAGCAAAAAACTTTTATATCATAAACCATAAAGAGGGGCCGCGCGTATTACGCGTATACGGGGCCGAGGAGGGCGGAGTCAGAAAATAACGCTTCTATAGCTATTGTGGCGATCCTTTGTAAAGCTGTGAACGTCTTTTGTTTCACTAACTACTAAGTTTAAGTTACCAGGTTGCGGTGTCAAGTTAAGGAAGTCCGCGGTAGAGGGGCCGGTCGCTTGGCCCCCGGGGGCTGACGGGGGCTGCGGCCGTGGCGGCGGGGGCCGTGTTGGTTGGGGGGACGCGCGGGGGGGTCGCTCCGGATCCTTTTGCGGGTAGTCTGCTGTCACTGTAATATGAACACACAAGCAACATTAGCTTTAGTTTTTACTTACATACTGTATGGATGATGTATTTACAAAAAATTACATAAAAAATGTATTAAAGTGTCAATCATCTGTAACAGAAGCTCTTCTGGATTTAAGGTAAAATGATGCGGTGAAATGTACGGTATTATTATAGATATTAGTTTCTGCCCGCGACTTCGCACTCGTTGTTTCTATGGAAAAGTGCAAAGGTTATTTCTATCCAATCAGAACTGATTTATGGGATAAAAAGCAGCCGATCCGTGCTGTAGTTTTGGTCCATCTATCCACCAACCCAAACTGTCGCATTTATAATATTAGTGTCTAATAAATTAATAAATAACAAATTAATATTTTGACAAAATGAGTTTGGGTCATCTTGCGAGTGATTGATTTTACTATCATGCAGTAAAAGATGTTTTAAATTTTAACACTTCGAATATGGATTAGGACAGTGTTAAAATTGATAACATCATCTTCAATTCTCAAAGTTTTGTATATGGAGACAAAAATTTAATGACAAAAACTGAGTTTTAACTTTGTATGCCACATGTATGATAGTGCCAAAAATAAACAAATCTTAAACAAACTGAATGGAGAAATGTTATTCCACTACGCAGTGACACTATTACATACTTGTTTTTGGCGCTGGTGTCGGATTCTTTCGTGGGTTAGCTGCGTAATAAATATGTAGGTAAATAAAATACAATAAGTTAAATAAGTTCACAATAGCGAAGCGTAGAGACCTGTGCAGTAGTCGCCTCACCTATAACTCTAAGGGTTGCTGGAAGAAAACTCTTTTTCAGGGTCAACCTCGCCTATGTTTATATCCTAATAGATAAATTCATGCTATCTGTTATTGTGTCCATTAAAGAACTATACAGAAAGTATAACTATAAGTTCAGAAATAGATTTTATAAAGAGTTTCTCTTATAGAGATTCGAACGAAGTGGGGTGTTCCAGAGCTCCAATCTGTAGTGAATGGAGGGACAGGACACTCATGCAATTTTTCACATTTTAAAAGCCCATTGATGAGCGCCATAGCGCTCTGTTGCCGCAAACGCTTGCCAGCGGTCATTTGCAGATCGTCATCCCACCTGGCCGGAGGTCGTCCCTACGTTTGCAGAGTCGCGATCCCCACCCATGAACACGTTTATCTCAGCGCGGTTGTCGGTTCTTCACGGTCAGATATGAGCACCCCACTGCCACTTCAGCTTCATTGTTCTACGTGAAGACGTCAAACACTCACCAAAGTTATCGATAGTCTCGTCCCTTTCCAACGTAGTAGTGAACACGACATCCGGTGTCCGTATTGGGAACGAGTGGTCTTCCTCCCAAGGGTCGCTGCCGGGCTTGCGACGCTCGCCGTTCTGAACTACGAGACTGACCACCGCTGATGTGTTGGCTGAGAAGTGGTCGTTGACTGGGACGCTTTCGTCTATGCCGTCGATTTCTGACCTATGGTATGTTAAAACAATTGATTCATGATCATCATCTCAACTGAGAGTTTTCTACTGCTGGAGATAGATAGATAGATATAGTTTATTGTCTAACAGATTACATGTTTTTGGTTAGTAGTGTCTTAAATCCTATGTTAGGTTTATTTAGACACTATGGTTCTCTAAAAATAGCAATAAGTATAAATTTGTACACACGGTAGGCAGTTACGCACACAACAAACACAGCGGTGTCACCGTCCGTCCTGTCCGAGTGTAGCTGTAAGGCGCGGTGCGAAGTTGTACCCACGTGATCCACTTGAATCACGTGCATCAGGCCAGTGACAACGCTGCGCTTGAGTTTAGCTATAGGATGCTCCTTTCCATGGCAAAGGTAAAACCATTAAAATATATGTAACATTTTAGGGAAAATTACTAACTAGTAATGCTCGACAGTTAATTAAAATGAAGTTACGATAAATAATGTGTTGAAATAATATTAAAGCCACATTGGCTTTAATATTATTTTGAGAGAGCTAAGCCCCCAAAAATCGCCACAATCACTGGTCCTGCCTGGCTACCCCCATCCAGCGGTTTTCCGCGACCTTCACCATGGACGATAAATTTTGACTCTGTTAAATAAATAGTTATTTCTGGCTGTAGAAGAATCATTATAGTGTAACTTTACTTTATTTCTAAGCTAAATAAAGGCGTTACGCTCATAGACAAAGTCTCTCAGTAGAAGTAATTACTTACGCTGGGACGGAGTGTGATCTACTCTCTCGGCCTAGGCACAAAAACAGACTTCAAAAAAAGAGAAGGTTCTATGTTTTGTGTGTTTCTTTTAATGTATGTTCGTCGATTACTTCATCAATTGTGGACCGATTTGGATGATGTTTTGCTATTGTTTCGGTAGAGAATAATCCGGCGAGGTGGTCTCCATATTTTTTTAAATCCCAAGGGATTAGGATTTGTCCCGCAAAACTTTAAAAAAACAGGGTAAATATTAAGGAGTTTGAAGTCGGTTTTTAGTTTTTTTCAAAACTATCAAATAATTTTACTGTCCCGCACTATACCGACGTGTAATCAAGGAATTACCTAGTGAACTTGAGTGTGTGCTGCGTGTGAGCGAGTATTTCAGCGTCCTGATTCCAATAGGGACACCGCTCACTGTCGAGTGCATGTTAGTATAAGTTACCTAGTGAACTTGAGTGCGTGCTGCGTTTGAGCGAGCGCGCCCGCGTGCAGATGCAGCTGTAGCACGGGCACGGCGTGCACGCGCCCGAGCTGCTGGCGCGCGTGGAATATGCAGATGGCCACGTCGCCGACCACTGTCGTGTCTAGGGGGAGGCTCACCTGTGGACAAGAAAGCTGTTGAGTGATCTGTCAAATATTGACGTTGCACGATATTTTTGCCAGAAAGTTTGTCTATACTGCAAATATTTGTTTTGGTTCTGGGTGTTGTCTATTTATAAATGTAGTTATTGCCACGGGCAACGGAAGTAACGAAAGGATGTGACTTCGGTGTTTTTTCAGTCCCTACCCCCGCTCGCCCCTCGTGTACCCACCTTATCACACCTGGCAGGTGACTCAGCTAAGACTAAGCTCTCGTGCGAAGACTACACGATGTTAATGCTGTGTCTTGATTGGCTTTTTAAAAAAAATCACAGAGAACGCACTCTAGTGTTGAACTTACCAACACTAGGTAAGTTCGGAGGAAGTAAGGAGTGTGTTCTCTGTGTAGGTAATTCCAAACATGTACTTAAATGTAGGGCGAACACTGTAGAAGCTTTATTGTACACCAACAAAACTACATTATAGACAATACACAAGACATCAGTACAATGGGCGGCCTTAATGCTTAGAAGCGATCTCTTCTAGGCAAAATTATATTGAATCTTACCTTGCCCTCAGCAATGCTGTAAACGTGCAACCTGTCGTAATCCTGTAGAGTTGACAAGAGTAACCTGTCTTCATTGTAGATTTCTATGTAAGGTCGGCAGCCATCTCTGAAAACACAGAATATTAAACACTTCCAAACGTTTTGACTTTAATTTGAATTAAAAAAAAAAAGAAATCGGAAGGAACACGTCCCAACAGGTAACCAATTTTATAACAGTAAAATCAGTATTGGATTTATGGCAGATATCAATAGGATCGATTCATTTAACTACTATTACAAAAAACTTATATTTATTTACATATAGCGATCCAGCTTCTATGGAACGCATCCTAAATAAGATCTGTCTGATCTTGATACGACCACAAAGAAAATTAATAAATAAATAAATAAAATAAAATAAAATCAGTTTAATGCAGGCACAAAAAGACCCATTCACATAAAAAAATACAATGCACACAATAGAAAAAAATATAAAATAAAAAGATTAAACTAAAATATAGGTAAGACCTACCTATTTTTTATTTCCATCCATATGGATAGAAATCCAGTGCCTGTATATAGGATTGGCCAGATAGTCAGAAACAGCCCTCAGGATGGTGTTGTTGGAGCGACCCAGTCGACTCCAGAAGGCTGCTATCCTCGTCCGTCTTATAGCGAAAAAGTCGGGAACTCCCGCCTCAGAAAACATGGTCGACGCACTGCAGTATCTTGGCAGCCTCATAAGGGCCCGGTATGCGTTATTATACTGTACCCTTATGGTGCTGAAGGATTTCCTAGTGAAGTTGTACCAAAGTTGACAGGTGTACATACCAAGGCAGTATGCCTTAAACAGGGTGTTCTTCACGTCGGAACTGCAGTTGGCAAATCGGCAAATAAACTTAGGCAAATAAACTTACCTGGCTTTTGTAAATAACGGTACAGGCTGGATGGTCAGAGAAACCAACGAAACAGGCCTAAAGTGCGGGAGAATTGGTTCCGGTCTGGAACAAAAACAATGAGACATTATTAAGATAAATAACAGATTCAGGCGTTACTTTGCCGGAATCCATTGCAAAATTTTAGGATAAAAATATTTAGCAACAATTCCGCATAAAACCTCTGTGATCCAACAAAATGCTATTCGCTCTTGGCGCGGCGCTCTCAATAGATCTTATCAGAGGTTTTTCGCGGAATTGTTACTAAATATTTTTTTCATAATAGTTTGAGATTTCTCAGTAGCAAGATTCTGCTGAACGATATAGTACGCTGAATGAAAATTATTATGTCTAGGCATAGATTTTATGATACTATACTAGTAGTCTAGGCATGACTCTGGTGGCTGGTAAGTTTACTGAACACTAACCCCCGAATACTCAAACGCAAGTCAAACAAACTCAAGTCGCAGTTTTTTGACAGTTATCAATAGACCCCGTTTTCTAAGTAGCAGTTGGTTGCAGACGGCCGATAGAGATGTGACAATGTTTTCCATATATTATTCAATCCTTAGTTATAGGTGTCCTATAGAATAATAAATTTTTCAACACACTTGCTCATAAAGTGGCTCTAATTTCACCGCAATTAGGTACATAATGACACCTGTTATCTAACTGTGACTTTTTCATTGCTATTGATTTTTTTTTTAATTTTATTGGTTTAGGTGCTTTGTTCTTAAACAAGTTTTTATTCAAAAAAAAGATCGTGTTCAATAGAACCAATAAATTAATGTTCCCATTGCTTGCTCATTTCATGCAACTTCTTATTTAAATAGATAATTTTAACTCGTACGTGTTTAATAAATAAAACTATCACTCAGATATAACTTTTGTTTTCTCTGTAATAAAAGAAAACTAAATTCCCCATTTTGTACGTGGCAGAATAGGCGCAAACCATATGCGCGGAAAAAAAAAATCTCATCCCTTTAGTCTGTGGCTGATCGCAATGCGCGCACTTATGAAAACTGATTAATTTTGTGAAACATTATTCAAAATTCGTTTTCACTGTTGAAATTATAGTTATTTATTAATTAAAATGTCTACAAGTACTAGTTACGAAGAAAATGACTTATGTTGTACACCGCCCGATATAAGATGTGAAGCCCTTAACGTTATGGAAAGTTTACTACTTGAAAATTCCAAAGAAAAATATCTATTATCTACTAAATAAAATAAGTTTTTATTGTTATTTTATTCACAAGTGTGTTGAAAAAAATCGTATGATACACGTGTGTATTGATGGTTACCGTCCTCTGCTCTCTTAAGACCCTCGCCTATGGATCGGGTCTCAATGGGGCCTCAGCGGTAATCACCAACATTACACATTTGTACCATAATGTACTATTATCGCTTATCTTACAATATTCATTCATGTTCGTTTTATGCATAACTAGCTTTTGCTGGCGGCTTCGCTTGAGTTTTCTCGGATAAAATGTAGCTTTTGTGTTATCCTGTATTGGACTTTTTTTTGATGACGTATGTATATACGTAAAGGCAATGGCGATAATTTACTATAAATGTCAATGAAAATCTGTCAAAAATTCTGCTTAAATCTGAGTTGCGTTTGACACGATCATAATAATTTGTTTATCTTTTTCCCTAGAATTTGGAACGCATTTAAAACCAGTGAGGTTTTGTTTAGAATAAATGGTCAAATTGACTGATTGGACGGATGTGGCGCACGATCGCGATGTCTGGAGGGAAAAGGGATGACCATGACCGGACCCAGAAAATGAAATAGAATGGCTCGATACTATCGAGGAGCCAGAATCAGGGCCCATTTCTAATAAAAATACCTACAGCAAAGCGATTATGTTTAAACATACCTAATTATATTATGTAGATAGTAAAGATATCTAAGTTGACTAGGCGGTATGTTGATAGGCGATCGCTTCACTGCAAAGATCTGCAACGCATCTTCAGGCACAGTCACCAATTTAGCGTACAGGAGCAACGCACAGAGGAGTAGGCAGGATTGTTGCTTGCCGTCCTAGAAAAGAACAGTTTTATAATGCTGCGTCCAGAGTTACGATGTACCACGCAATGTAGAATGGAGCATTTCATCAGAGTGGACGCACCGCGAGCCGAACCGAACTTGTACCTACACACTTCTGTAGCTGTTTTGGTCGAGTTCGCGCTACAACCCGTCCACACTGGCGAACTGAGCACACTGAGAGCCCCTTTGTGTTCGTTCACAACCTAATAACTAACTGACTAACTGACTAATCAAATCACGGATCGCGCTGAGCGCGACTTGAAATTCTCTGTTCGTGTTCGCAAGGCATCGACACTATAAAATTGGCTTACATTGCATGATACCTTGCGTGATACATTACACTAGTGTGGACGGCAAATTCTTTCATAGCATGGTACTTTAAATGTTACCTTGCTTAAGTCTGTACACGGCAAAAGACAAAAAAAAACCCAGGTAGCGGACGTAGACTCTGAAGGCAGCCAAATTTAAATGGAACTGGACTGGACCCGAATGTTTTTCAATATCGCTTCTGACAGCAGCTTCGTCAACGTCTGAACCGCAAAAAATTGCTTATGGTTGTTTTGTTTTCAACATTCCTATTCGCTAAGTTTCAAGTTTCAGTGCAATTTTCAGCATTCAGTTAAAATAAACTTCGTTCCACATCCGCTTAAAAATGATAAAAAAATCCAAACATGACTAACCAAATATGAAATATCCAAATACGAGATGGTCATTTTGTCCATTTTCGTCTAGCGTCGGAAAATATCACGCGACGCGGCAAACCGTTGCGGAAGCCCTTGCAAGCGTTTATAGATGCCTAGTCTTTTACCTGCCAAGCGATGACTACGGCACTGCGCTAGCATTGGCGTTGGAAACCATCACGGGATTAGGGAAACCGTTGCGGAAGCCCTTGCAAGCGTTGATAGATGCCTACAGTCTTTTACCTGCCAAGCGATGACTACGGCACTGCGCTAGCATTGGCGTTGGAAACCATCACGGGATTAGGGAAACCGTTGCGGAAGCCCTTGCAAGCGTTGATAGATGCCTACAGTCTTTTACCTGCCAAGCGATGACTACGGCACTGCGCTAGCATTGGCGTTGGAAACCATCACGGGATTAGGGAAACCGTTGCGGAAGCCCTTGCAAGCGTTGATAGATGCCTATAGTCTTTTACCTGCCAAGCGATGACTACGGCACTGCGCTAGCATTGGCGTTGGAAACCATCACGGGATTAGGGAAACCGTTGCGGAAGCCCTTGCAAGCGTTGATAGATGCCTACAGTCTTTTACCTGCCAAGCGATGACTACGGCACTGCGCTAGCATTGGCGTTGGAAACCATCACGGGATTAGGGAAACCGTTGCGGAAGCCCTTGCAAGCGTTGATAGATGCCTACAGTCTTTTACCTGCCAAGCGATGACTACGGCACTGCGCTAGCATTGGCGTTGGAAACCATCACGGGATTAGGGAAACCGTTGCGGAAGCCCTTGCAAGCGTTGATAGATGCCTACAGTCTTTTACCTGCCAAGCGATGGCTACGGCACTGCGCTAGCATTGGCGTTGGAAACCATCACGGGATTAGGGAAACTGTTGCGGACGCCCTTATAAGCATTGATAGATGCCTACAGTCTGTTACCTGACAAGTGATGACCACAGCACTGCGCTCGTCCTTCGCTAGACACTGGTACATGCTCTTGGCGAGGTTATAGAGCGGCGCTAGCATCGGCGTCGGGTTTAGCGCATGGCTCGCATCTGAAACTATCACGTGACGCGGGAAACTGTTGCGGACGCCCTTGCAAGCGTTGAATACTGTGTACTTTCCTCCGGGGTGACGGCTTTCGAGAAACGCCTGGAAGTAAAATTAGTTCTTATTCAGTCTCATAACTTCATAGCACCAATAAAATCACCTGTGGATTTTAGTGAAATTGAAATGTCATAGGCTATGCAATTTATTACGATTTCCAATCCATACTAATATTATAAATTCCAAAGTAACTCTGTCTGTCTGTTATCTTTTCACGCCTAAACGGCAGAACGGATCTCAGTGAAATTTGGCAGGGAGGTAGATAGTTACATAGGCTACTTTTTATTCCGGAAGAAGCGTGCGAAACCGTGGGCAGCAGCTAATATTTAATATAAGTATCAAGGTTCGGTTATCGATAGAAGAATTTTAACTTAACTTTCTTGTTTAACAATGTGACAATATTCTACTGTAGAAAGCCGAAACAAATAGTTAGATGGGATATTGGGAATGGCCCATAGTCTACTAAAACAGTTTGATGGATTTTAGTAACCCGACTGTGACTCGTTACATTTACGACGATATAAAAATTGTCAGTAAAGACACTGGTGGTTATCCTAAACGAAAAAGCTTAAGTATTTTAATTTGTCATCATACCTTCACATCATCAATATGATTAGTCTTGTAAGCACTCTCCAGTCCTTCTGAGGGATACGGCATCACAATAATACGGCTAGTTATGTAGCTGATATCCAAATCTGTACGTGCAATTGACCTGAAATATTTGACCATTTAAATATGCATAGCCTTGAGGCATAAATTACACAACATTTAATACAGTAAAATCTACGTACAGCTGTGCAATTACGCAAAAATTACCCATCCTATAATTGACATTTGAAACCCCTTTGAATGGCCTTGACAGGTCTTGACTTGACAGGCCTCAATGGTTGTATCATACATACAATACAATTTATGAAGGCCAATCAAAGGGGTTTCAAATGTCAATAAGGGATGGGTAATTTTTGCGTAATTGCACAGCAGCTCCGTGTACCATAAGACTACCTATTTAATGAAATTATAGGATTTTAATTTTTTATAAATATGAAGTTCAAAAATTATATGTAGGTATTATTCGAACTCGTGCTCTATGGGTACAACAAAGTGGACATACTACACATATTCTGGGAAAAGATACACTCGCTAGATAAATATTATGGCCACTGAGATGCCTGTGACTAATAGGGATAGGCTCAGTAATAGGATCCCGTTGGCACTCTTTCGGGACGAAATAAAAAATCAAGTAACGATTATAGTTTTGGAGTAAACTCACTGTTGAACCGTCTGCATAACCTTCGACGACGTATCTTTCAAATTCTTTAGAAAGCTGCCTGCGCCACCCTTTATTGATGAGAAGAGTCCTCCAGAATTCATCGGAGGTTGTGGCAAAGGAGGTTGGTAATGCGGGGCAGCCGGTGGTCTGGCCGGTGGCGGGGGCCTAGCCAGCTCGGGAGGCCGGCTTGCCACCTCCTGGCTGTTTGTAGGCTCTTTACTGGCTGAAAAAAATAAAATGTTTAGTGATGTATCACTTTCTCTAGAGGCTGGATTGTTTTAGACATTTATTGTATTTGATTCTGATAGTTTAGAAATAAGGCAGTTGCCTGATGGAATTGGGCATATTTACCTAATATGCTTGAATATTTAAATTTTTTATTGTGATGTATTCGATTATTACTTGAATGACTGTTTTACTGTTCCTTAATTAGAAAAGAGTCATTCGCGAATTTAAATTGCCATTTAAATTAACGATGTACGAAGATGTAATTGATGTATTCGTAAATAAAATAAAAGTTAATCAGCAACTTTCGATAATATTAGTTATGTCAATAGTAGTTCCTATTATTTCTAACATTGCGAGTTTATTTGAATACCCAGAAATGTTAAAAATATATGACACTGGATGCATATAACAAAAACACAATTTATAATATAACTAGATATTTATTGCTAAATAGGTAATTAAATATCTTACATAATTTGTCTTAGAATTATCAATAACAAAAATATTGCTCATCTATAACTATGTAACTTTAATAGTTTTTTGTGATGAATCAACTTTACAATAAAACTAATATATTGATGTAAAAGTAAAAAGACTATAGGTAATCAATTTAACCTAATTTAATAAGTATATTTTAGCGATGTATTTGAATATATTCGTAAAAATTTTGTATTGAGCTAAATAACCACAAATGAATGATCATCTACGTAGTTACTAAATACTGAGTTTCATAACATTACACACAAAACATAAAGGTATATTTATGAATTATTATGAGCATAATATAGAATAGAACTCATGGACAGCTGTCAAAACCACAACGAAGCTTGGTAATTAATAGCAGATGTGGTAGGTATTGTTTGATTTTAATTTCATTTCATGTTCCTAACCATTAACACAGTTTACATTCTTGGCCTCATTGTTGATGTCCTATTCGGGTTGGAATTATTTAAGGAATGTTCACTTGATTAAAGTTACAGTACACTGAAGCGAAAGTTATTTAAGCAAATTACTTTACAACACGTCTGGAAGGGCTTTATAATATTCGTTATATATTGGGGCACACACATTCAATTTACAAGAGAAACTTATAATAGAAAAATAGCACCGCCTTATTCAATAAACAACTAGTATTGGAATGCACTATTTGTCTTTCATTTATAAATATTAAACAAAATCACACTCAACTGGAAAGGTTTTTGGAAAACGCAATAGCAGCCATTGTAAACAATCTAAAAGTCATAGTGATTTTACAAAAACATGTGTAAATTCACTAAAATGGTAACTTATATTTGTAAACATTTGTGCACCAGGTGGAATGCGAACTGTAGGAACGGTACCTATCCTTAACTCCGTTATGATACAAGTCACAAGTAATAAAACTGTCTAGATTCTAGCTATGTAAAGTTTGGGTCAAGTTATTGTCAAAAAGATTTTAGAACTACATAGGTACTAACAATAAAGAAAAAATTATAATTTCACTATTTAGGATTTTTAGCTAAACATGAATAACAATGTAATTTCAAGATTCATTTGACAATGAAGTTTTTCAAAATCAATTTTTGGTTTACACAGCAGGCACAGTAAAGGTGCATAACAAAATTAATACTAATCATAAATAAAACAATGAATACTCATCATTGCGATTTGCGAGCAAGTCCAGGGTTTAGCGCTAGCGTTGTGAATCCGATGCAATAGTTCAAGGGTCATGCGCAGATCATTTAAACGAGAAAACAATGGGGCACCCGAAAAAGTTGAAAACACCTAAAATAAAAAAGAAAATGTGATATGTAAAGGCCGGATACTGCTTGCACGGAATCTCGCTTCTTTTACTAGGTTCGTTCTCAATCATTTTGATAAAATTTCGGTTGGTTCTTTAAAGTTTTATTTAAATGGACGTACAGTTGGTTTAATTTATTATAAATTTTGAATCAACATAGTTACCAACATGTTAATACAGATTATAAATGAAATTTTGAAAAACCGATAGTTTATTTCAAGATTTTTTTATGCAAATACGTTTGAGCCAAATTCAACATAAAAAATTATAAGTAAAAGGCGCGAGAGTTCGTGACAAAACAGAAGACATTTATCATGCAATGGAATGGTCAATCAAAAGAAATAGGAACAAGCACTTCAAATAATAAAAGGACGCGGGTACATGCATAGGTAACATAACAAAAGGCATTCCTTAATATTTTTGCATATTCCCACAATTAATCAAATTGTTTAACGTTTACTAGCCTAATATTTAGGAGTAGTTTATCTAGCGAATCGACAACTACCTATCTACATATTTACTGATTTGAACTAGTTAAGCATTGAAAATGTCACCAAAGCGTAACTAATCCAAGAACTGAATAAGTTATTAGAATCTAGACAGAGAGTTAAATTATTAAAAAGATTGTCATAAATTTGCAATAGATAACGTTCGATTTCGTTTAAGGAAGCTCAGATTTATGTGTTTTTAGGTAATGTTAGTTCGTGCAATCTATGTGCGACTACTACAGGAAAGATGGAGGATTAATGAACACCGAAACCAAGTGTTGTAAACATATTTCTATGATAAATTATTATTACCCATGAATGTCCAATGGCTGCTGAAACCGTGAATTGTGATGTTCCTAAAATATCTTAACTATTTGAGAAATAAAAACAAAACGTATTTGTGATGAATATTCATATTTATTTCTCTATTTTAAGTTTCTTTAAATGACTATACTAACGCAGGTCCAAAAAATATAATGACAAATTCCAAGCAAACAAAGTGTTTGTTATATACACTTTGTTATTGCAATAGTTTCATACAAAATGTAAACATTTATATAAGACTTTTCAATAAATAAATACCTTTATTTTATAAATAGTTGTACCTCTCGATAATCATTTCCTTATATTGTCAATGGTGTGGATTCTATGATTTTAAATTGATCAAATCAACATAAAAATGTATCTAATGATATTAAAATATAATTTATCTTAGTTTAAATTGGTGTTGCTATGAACAAGATTTATATTAGTTATACAATATGACCCAATTAATGTTTTGTAGTAAAAAAAGTAAACAAAGGGTGCGCCTTTCACCAAGCCACCATATAGTTAGTGCTAATAATTACTTAGTTGGTAGATAATACTTGTTAGTTAGGTTGTACACTTGTTTGTTTATTAGTAAATATGTATGAAAAATAATGGTTAATATGATTATTGATTAGGTATAAACTAGTTAGTACCTTGGAGTAATTAACTATTTCCATAGGTACTTTTGAGTATGTTGTATATTATGGGGTGATAGTCTTATGTTTAGGTAATTAAAGCCTCATACTTTAGTAGGAATGTAAACATATAGTATAATGCGTAATAATTGTTTAAACCTATAAACATTATTATCTAGTGACACATTCTAACTAAACTATGGTATGCACTTTATAAATGCATACTGACTTTTTTGGTAATTAATTTCAGTTCACATATCAAATATATTTTGATGACTACTGATTTTACAAAAGGTAATTTAATTATAAATGCACGATTTCGCTATAGTTTTTCAAAAAAGCTCGAGAGCTAGACGCTTTGACGTACCTTTATAAAATCAAAGCTAAGAGAGTAAATAATGTTCATAAAATGTACCTAGCAAGTAAATGTTTGCACCTACAAGTAAATACATACCTACGCGAAGCCAGAGCCAATGAAAGAGTAAAAACACCTCACAGATACAATTCTACATCGGTATCTAATGTCATTTCAGCTTTGAAACAACATACTTTAGAAGATAAATTTAAATATTTTAAAGTCAAATAAATGCTATACTACCTTATTCCTTTTCAGTAAACAGTTTGTTTCAAGTTGCCTTACCTTTGGTGATGTTAATTTTTTGGTGAATAATCGACATTGGAATGAAAATAATCTCACAGTTTGTTTAACGATAATCGTTCTAGGGACTTCAACTCAAAAAAATATGCAGTAAAAAAAATTTGAGTGTAAAAAGTCAAAAAATGCTTGACCATTTTTAGCTCGAGTTTTGAATGCAACAAAGCATAACGATGGGCCGAAGTTATGGAACGGCGCGCGATACCAAATTTATATTTAAACTTTTAAATAAAATTTTATCACAATGAACAAGCCGCGAAACTTCTCTTAGGATATGGTAGTGTAATATTTACTTGACTTCTTATTACCTGGCGAGCTAGTGGCCACAGATTGTTCAACTTTTTTACGCTCAAATTTGAGTGGTTGCTTGAGATTGATATTGTTGGACTCCGCTATCGCCGCAAGCCGCTCCAGAACGCTACTTATAGTCATGCGCTCTTCTGGGTTCACAGTGAGGCAGCCACCTGAGGACAACACAAAACATTTACACTCCCGTAGTGTAAATACAATAAAACCACTCACATACTAAAACAAGACTCACTTATTGTTTCCTGGAAACATTTAAAGCGCTGGTCGTTGGGGTTAGTGTTGTAGTTTCCATTCAATATTGCCAGTTTGGCAGAGTCCTCAAATGGATGCTGCATATAACACAGGGTGTATAAAATGCAACCCAATGCCCATACATCTACAGTGTGGTCAATTTTACGGTTATCCCATGTATCTAGCATTTCTGGGGCTCTGTACATTGGGGTAGTGAACTGGGCTAACTGAAAGCACACAATAACATTTGGATTTCCCTTATTTGCAGTAAAATTTCCCAAATTGTAGTTAAAATATTCTTACAGTTTCCTCTAGCATATTTCTTTGATTAGCACTCCAGGACGGGTTGGGTGCATAGACATCTGTGGTAGCTGAACCAAAATCACATAATTTTATTGTACCTGAAATAAAAAAACTTTTAAAGTAGGGCACATGAACATGAATTTCTTACTTATAAAAATAGAAAAGCTCTTAATAATATAAAAAAAGCTCTGATAATGATTACCTTCACTAGTTATTAGGAAATTTTCTAGTTTGAGATCACGATGAGCTATTGGAGGAACTTGAGAGTGCATATGCTGCACAGCCCGACAAGTCTGGTAGAAAACCCTTAGTATTGTCTGTAAAGGGAATGCTGTTCCTCGATTTTGTAGTGCCTCCATCAAACTACCTCCACTACATAAATCAGTAAGCAACAAATACTCTCCCATTCCATGTGAGGTCTTTGACTTATCAATGAACGAGGCAGCAATGTATTTAATTATATTGGGGTGTCCAGACAGTTTCTTTAAAATACTTATTTCTTGTATAATGTTTTTATTTGCTTGTTCATCAGCTGCCATAAGCCTTTTCAGGGCAAATTCTGTACCAGTGGACACATCTTGAGCGACAAATACAAATGCAAAACCACCTGTAAAAATAGTTGAGTTCAAATTAGAATACATGGCAGCACAGGTTTCAGAGACAATTTTTTGAAAAGTTTATGTAGCTACAAGTAATTTTTTTAATAGAAGGTTTAGTTAGTCAGGTCTGATTTGTAAATGTTTATGTAGCTTTAAAAAACAAAGGTAACTGAGCTAACCGAAAAACAAGTGATAATCTAAAAGTTATTGTAAGTATGCAGGTAGCTATGAACAAGAGGATCCTTGTGGGTGTGTGCACCATAAAAAAAGTTTCCTGATTAACGAATCTTCTGCCTAAAGCACTATCTATATTCACCAATAAGTAGGTACCCTGTTCTCCGCCCCCAACCTAGAGTCGACAATGAATGACGTATGCAGTGTACCGACCTAATGTATGGGCTCTTTGAATGAGTTGGAACTAGATTATAGGAAATAACTAGCAGCAGGTCATGCATATTCCAAATGTAACAAACATGCAAAATGATAAAAAAACTCACCCTCTGCAATAACTTTTTTCACTCTCAATTTCATGTTACCAATTTCCACAAATTGACCAACGAAATCATTTTCGTTGCTACCGTTTGCACCTCCTGAGCTGAAATAGCCCATAGCAGATTTAAAAACACTCATTTTGAAATGCAATCTTGGTGATTTGTTCAAACTAAAAAGGAAAAAGTTGCTAAAATAATTCAACACCCTCGGCCAGGGTCCATTTTCTCTTCTCTGGTAGAAAAAAATTATTGACGTCTTGCTTTGTCTGAGTTTGACGGAAGACATTAATGCACAGCAAAATATTGTACGGCACAATAATTGGTGACCAAATTTATCTCAGAGAAATTTATACACCCTAATAATTCGTGTACATGGATTATGATATGATTATGATGATTAACGTGCGTGGTGTACCTCTGAGAGTGATATACTTAATGGCGAGCGAGAATTGCCATCTGGCCTTGTTCCTTAATCTTTGATTCTTGGCAACACTACTATCTGTGTCTGTAGTCTGTAGTTAAGTTCTTGTAAAAGAAGGTTCAAAGCAAGCGCCCAAAGTGCACATAATATGTTTCAAGCTTTGTAAATAGCAAGTGGTGTCATTTAACAATCAATGTCTTTCAATGTCAATGTCGATGTCAAGAAAACGCCATTTTTAGTCTCTCCAATTCCAACAAAATACAATTTGTTGTGTTCTTACGTGTTGTAATTTATAATTTCTAAAAACTAAAAAGAAAAGATTTATTTGTGTGTGATTAGATCAGTCACACTGATTATTTTGGCTGAGTCAACAAACATTGTCCTCAACAGATACCTACCTACCTAGCAACGATGATAACGCGGTCTTTTAATTTTTGGTAAAATATGTCAGAGGTGAAGAAAGTATCAGAAAATAATATTGATTTCGATCCTATTTTACCTGAGACAGGAGTGTTATTTTATGAAGAATGTCCTGCTGAGTTTGAAATCGAGAGGCCTAGATTGCTGCCTTTGAAGTCTACTACGCAAATTCGCTTTGAGCAACTGCAGCACGAAGCTGCCAGGAATTGGAGAGAGCAGCAAAAAACGGCTAAAAGTTCGAGTGTACAACTTCAACAGTTATAATCATCATGGTTTACACGCTTTTTGTTGTAGAGATTTTGGCGGCGTTTATATTAGCTGCCACACTCTTGTATCGATATGGAGACTGCTACAGGAATCACATACTGGTTACTGTTTCTGTGCTGACAGCATGGTTCTTCTCATTTGTTATTATGTTCATATTGCCGTTAGATGTGTCATCGGTGAGTTATCAGAATGTCAATATGATTTTCACTAAAATTTCATTATTATTTCGAAGCAAATAATCAATGAGGTTCAATTGGGACTGTTAAAATGATAATCAATTACATTTATCTAAAAACCATACAATTTTCATTTTACAGACTGTTTACCGTCAATGCCTGCAAGACAACTCCACAACCGAAGTCCCTCTGACCCTAACAGCGAGCAATGACTCAACTCCAGTGCCTCCACCTGGTAACCAATGCCAGAAACCATGGAGCTATGTGCCAGATTCAGTCTTTCCAAATCTGTGGAGGGTTGTGTACTGGACTTCTCAGTGTTTGACATGGTAAACTATTTCATCATCATCAACCTATCTTAGTCCACTGCTGGACATAGGCCTTTCTTAATGAGCGCCATAGCGCCCTGTCTTCAGTTTGCCGCATCCAGCATCTGCCTGCAGTCTTTTGCAGATCATCATCCCACCTGGCCAGAGGGCATCCTACACTACATTTGCAGAGTCGCGGTCTCCACTCGAGAACACATTTACCCTAACGGTTGTCGGTTCTTCGCAAGATATGGCTGGCTCACTGCCACTTCAGCTTGCTAATTCTCTGAGCTATGTCGGTAGCTTTGGTTCTCTGTCAGATGTATTCTTTATGAATCCTATCCTTCAGAAAAAGTCAAAGCATAGCTCTTTCCATAGCTAGCTTAGCTTAGATGTTGAGCTGGTGGACCAGTAGGTCATAATGGGTAGGATGCACTGGTTGAAAACTTTCATTTTCGAGCATTGCGGTATGAATGACAAGAAGACTCAACATAGTTTCCCGAATGCTGCCGCTAAACTATTTATTTCATTTTAATCAACTGTAAAATATTTTTTTGTGATGGCCATATCATTATGGGTTTACCATGTATGTGGGTGAAAAAAGTTAACTATCCTTTATTTTAAAACCCTTATTTAAGATATGTATAAATCTAAGGCTTTGTAAAAATACTCAATGACTCCGTGCTACACTTTTATCACATCTTTATACTGATTGATACAAAATTATTCTATTTACAAACACCTGTAACTGTTGTACCATTAAGTTCTCTGTGGTTATTCTAGAAGTGTGCTTATCTTTGTTTCATCAACCAAAAAATTTACTTTTAATTTCAGGCTCATAATGCCAATGATGCAGTCCTACAGTAAAGCAGGAGACTTTACAGTAAAAGGCAAACTAAAATCAGCCTTAGTTGATAACGCTATCTATTATGGCTCATACCTGTCCATCTGTGGAATCCTCCTCATATACATAGCTTTAAAACCTGGAGTATACCTCGATGGATCAAAGATCAAAGCTATAGCCTCATCAGCAAGTAACACTTGGGGCCTATTCTTATTGATTCTGCTCCTAGGATATGCCTTAGTGGAAGTACCAAGAAATCTATGGTTCAACTCTATCAAGAACAACACACTCACATACAGTTATTTCAAGATCGCTAAATTAAGCACAGATAAAGTTGAGGCTGAAGAGACTGTGGATGATATCATAGATGTAAGTTCTTATAATCTGCTAATTGTTTTGATAACTGCTCAAATAACTTTTGATTGAACTTTATTACAATTCCACAGAGCTTAAATTCGATTAATGCAGCTGTGGGTCCAGGTCACCCTCTGCATCGTCATGTAGATACAATTGCCCAGAAGCTTCCAATACAGCTCAGGGACAAACTTAACTCCAGGGCTGCACCAGAAAGGCCTAATTCCCCCTCACTGAAGTCTCTTGTGAACTTACATAAGAAGGTACTTTATCATTTCTTTATTAAGTCCTAGCTAAATTGCATCAACTATTTATAAGGTAGGACTTCTTATGGACACCCTATGGCAGACATATTTTTTTTGTGCTTTTATTTGCGATCTTCAAGAATTGTAAGTTCCTACCTCTCGCCTGCATGTATATTAGGGACATTTGTCTATTTGTGAATTCACACCCAACCTTTTTTAAGAAGCATTGAGATGTGATTACTCAGCAAAAACAGATCAAATTTAACAATCTAGCCTACAAACCCCAATGTCAAAAAGATATATATACAAGAAATGTTTATAATATGTTCATTACTATTTACAATAAATTACCAGAAGACTTAAAGAAACTGTTAAATAAATGGTTGCTTGAAAAATGTTTCTATAATGTAAACGAATATTTAGAATATGATTTGTAACATAAATGACTAGTACTATTAATAATAATATGACTCAAAAAAATTTTGCTTGCCTGCATGCAGGCTGAATACAGTTACTAATATATTTATAAGACCTGACATTGTAAAATAATTATGTATTCTTGCAAATAAATGATTGATTGATTGAACAGTCACTTTGGACTATAAGCAGATGGGGTGTGAGTGTGTGCTTTTGGCGTGTGGGGCGCTGGCTCCTGCGGAGCTAACTCTGGTAGACAGAGTTTTTTTTTATCGTGAATAGACCTTCGTTTGACCACAATCTAGCCTGATGGCTCACCCTCAGGCCGACGATATATCACGACACGGTCAAGAATACTATTCACTGTTGCTTTGAAAATACCCAGGTTGTAGTTGGAAAAACAAAAACAGGCAGCGAGTTCAAAACCTTGCGGTATAGTAAGAGAATCTCCTTAGCAAGATAGGTAATTAGGTAGGTAGTTCATGTCCAACTTTGTATCCAGTTGGTAAGTTAATTCACACAACATTTTCAGACTATAAAAGCGCTACACGTGTTGCAAAGGACAGAAACGCAATGGGGTCTGATGATAGAGCGTATATTCCACCTCGAAGATGTTGCGTCGAACGTACGCTCGCCAGACAAAAGGTTCCAACATACGTTTCCTACGCCGCGGCCGAAGGTTCAACGGATCTTTTATCCTCCTATAATTGGTATGTACAAAAAATTACACTTGGTAAATGTTGAATCATGTTATATCTTGTGTAGAATTTGCACCACCCCAACTCTTCCCGCGGGTGTCGTAAGAGGCGAATGAGAGATATCCACCGCGGGAGTGGGCAGCAGCGCCCCCTGCAGAACAATTCTACCACCGAACTGCGATCCCTAACCCGCATGCTCAGCATGGCGATTATGGGCATTACTCCCCTTGAGATAAAAGCCAATAAGGCGCTTATCAGGGGAGGCCTGGGTCCAGCGGTGGACCAATTTAGGCTGTGGAGGTGGTTATATCTTGTGCTGGTCAAAGGTGGAACGTGTCGCGAGATTAAAAAAATCCTGATTATTTCTGCAAGTTATTTGGCAAGCAGATAAGTAGTTTTGCGAAAATTATAGGCCATTTGCTTAGAACCCATGCTAAAACAAACGTCTAATCAAAATGTCGTCTTGGAGTCTATTGACGTGTATGCTACGAATACTCAAACTAAACTCAGATTTGCAAGTGACCAATTTAAAAGTTGGCGACAAGGTGTATGTAAAATATATGAACAAAAATAACAAGCTTAGTTTAAATTACGAACCTGAGCCCCATACTGTCGAGGCAGCCACGGATGGTGACATCTCCATCATCTGGTGAGTCTTCGAAACGATGAAACTGGTCAATGGAAGATAAATGACCCTGAGACAGAAAGAACACGGATCGAATTCCGGTGCACACCAACATATTTTAATTGAAGTTTAAAAATTGCGACTTGAGACGTACTCAAATGTAAGTTGCGTTTGAGTATATGGGCGCTAGATATTTATTACTAAAAATCTACTTTGAAGGCTTTTTACGACGTTTGGAAAAAAAGCGAATACAAAAGAAATAACGGCGAACGGAGCGAGCCGCGATATTTTTTGAGACTTGAAGAACGTGGCAGTTTGCATGATGGTAGAAGTCAAAATGCCGGTGTAGGTTTATTTTCAAAAGGTATTAGGTACGAGAACGTCTTTTCCTCTTGTTTGTTTGAAATAATGTTTTATTTTTGTTAATTTTTATATTTCAATTATTTAAAAGCTTAAAAGGTTCTTTATAAAATTGGCCTCTAAATTCATTAAGTGTCGCATTAAAGTAAATAAGTTCAAACTGGTGGAAAAATCCTAACCTAAAAAGGGGGGTAGGTAACGATTCCGTTCGCGCTTCTTATAACAGAACTTTCGCGCCGCGCGCCGCGTCCTCCGCGATAAGTTGGCAACAGAGCGTCTATGCGCTGCGGGCTTATCTTTGACTGAGTCAGAGGTGACCACAAACTATAAAGGGATACTACGTAGCGATGGGCAACTCGGTTAACACGGTTTGAAGAAACAAGCAAACCGGTTTGAAACCGATTCAAACCGATTTGCATTCAAATCGAGTAAGAGCTTACAAAACAAATGGCAGATGGCACTGAAATAGGTAGTTAAAACATTTTGCCTTGAAAATTGTTCCTATTAGCGCTTGGGGGGAGTTCTTTAAATGAGCCATCATTGTACTCGTATTTCCCAGGTACCTACTTGTAAATAAGAGGATGAAGTGCAACCTAACTTAGGTTGCACTTCATCCTCTTATTTACAAGCAACCTATGTTAGGTTGCAACTCAGCTCGTTCAGTCAAGCGCGCGCAAACCAATAAATAAGCAACTTCTTGCTATCTCACTCACACTCACTCACCGCTCGCGCGTGTCACGCACGCACGTCGTTCCTCGCTCGCGTCTCTATCTTGCGGCTAGTTCGTAGTTCGTTCGACTCGACTCGACATGGCACGACACGACGCGGTGCGATGGCAAGCGGTTCATTTCTAACCGATTTAGTCAAACTCTTGACTAGGTTTGACTCGTTGATCGTCAAACCGATTTGAACCGAGTTGGTAAACCGAGTTGAAACAATAAAATAAAAAAAAAAAAAAAAAACGGGGTGTGTGGCCGAAGCAAACCGCTTCGCGGGCTAGATGTGGCCCGCGTCCTTTGCTCACCCTTGTTCTAGATGATGCTGTGTGAATTATAGCATAATTTATTTATGTATTTCAGAATGGTACTGGGAATGCTTCATGCGCCAGTACTTCCTGAAAACTCTGGCCGTGGTCACGGGGATAATGTCCGTGGCCGTGGTCTGGTCTGAGCTGACCTTCTTCTGCAAGAAGCCTGTGCTGTCTATATTCGCAAACATAGTCATCGCGGCTAAGGATACCTATAACTATGCTACTATTGTTGTAAGTACCATAGACATAGACAATCATTTATTTGCTGCTCATACATACATTGAGGTATTGAGCTCTACCTTGCCGTAACACAGTTTTATAACTAGCACGGAAGGAACGAGACATGCATCTCATAGAAGCCTTGAAGTACTAAGTTTTTTAGCCCATATGTATGTATACCTTTATAATGTGTTTGTACTAACTTATCTATCGTTAAAGTAAATTATTTAGTGGTATAATTAGCTATAATTAACTTTAAGGCTACATTGTAAATTTAGAAATAAAAACATTCTTTGAAAATAAAACATTCTTATACACCTCACACGGTAAATACAAAACAGATATAAAAATATATTTTGAAAAAAAAAAAGTGTTCATAGTTAACTTATATTACGACAAAGACATTTTCATTTTCACAAAATATTTTCAAAAAGTAGACTGTGCTGGGTGTTACAGCAACAAAAAGGTACTGCTTTACTTTCTTATTTCTGTTTTATTCCTTATTTCTAATGTTTAAGTTCCTTATAAAGGTAATCTGCATGAAAATAACAAGCATTTATTTGATGATATTTTTTTTTTTAATGTCTTTGCATGAATGCAGAGACATTAAATTGCTTATTGCTATGATAAGGTCTAACGAGGGTTGAAACAGCAACTGCCGTCCAAAGCAGGTTCTTAACTGAGCTAGACCAGTATACTCGACAGCTGCCTCTTGCCTACAGTTATAACGTTATAGCTCACTTTAAGGCTGAACGCATTTATACGCGAAAAGAACAAACAAATTATTTCCAACGATTCGTACTACTCGGTGCGAACAAGATAAGCTCATTGTAGAGACTAAGCGGGTTAACTACGAACCTACTTTGTGTTGAAAGAACACCGTTCAACAACGTCTGAGGGTAACGGAGGATTTCTCGCCTTGGTCATAATGTATTTTATTTATAGTAAAAAAAGATACATAAGCAAAGTTTACGATTATACAAAACCTATTCTTTAATGCAATTTCTTAGACACCTTCGACTAAAATTCAAATACAACAGTTTAGAGTAGCTTTATTTCTTTACAGACAATATCAACAATAGTAATCGCATACATGTTCTACTGCGCCTACTCCACCGTACTCAAGATCCGCCTCCTAAATCTGTACTACCTAGCACCGCACCATCAGACCAACGAATATTCTCTCATATTCTCTGGAATGATGGTTTGTCGTCTCACGCCGGCGATGTGCCTGAACTTTTTGAGTCTGACGCATATGGACTCGCATGTTATCAAGATGAGGGTTATGGAGACTTATTATACGCAGGTTAGTTGCTTTTATAATTTTACTAAGTAATTACTTACACAAAACGAAAAGGATTCGTCCAGGATTCAATCAGGGTCATCGAGGATCCAGGATTGGGACACCATCGATGGACTGACGACATTGTGTAACGATCGCAGGGAGTCGATGGATGGAGGCGGCTTAGCTCAGAACCGCTGTTTGTGGCGTCGCGTCGTACGTATATAACTGGGCCTATGCGCAGCTGCACTAGTGGCGTACGTGGGGGTGGGGGGCTTTCCGCCCTGGGTATCAAGCTCCGAGGGGTGCCGATCTTTGCAACCCTTGGGGTGACTCACGCGCACAACCAGATTTTTCTAAATTTTCGCGGCTCGTTTCGCTCGCCGTAGATTATACTCGTAGTTTATGACCACCCGAAAAAGTAACTAAAATTTGGGTGTGCTTGGTAGAAAACCGCCCCGGGTACCAACCCATGCCACGCCGCCACTGCCCAGCTATAGACTTGTTCGGGCTGATATGATGATGAATTACTTTAATCTTTCATGCTCGAGTCTAGCTCGTCTCTCCGTCGACGGTTTGGTCTGCCGCGTAGTCGTTTCGTGTCTGAGAAATACCTTCACATTCCGCTTGAAAAATTGAACGAAAGTAGGAAATACAGAGAGAAGTAGAAAGAGAAGAAGGCAGAGCCTAGCAGTTGGACAGTAAAAGCTCATAAAGCCTTACGTATGTAAGAAGCTAATGAATATTATCGACTCGCTTATGTTACCTGACCTAGTCGACTTTCACTTATTTCAGCAGGGGTCATCCTATTAAAATCTCTACTGTTACAGATAATGGGACACATGGACGTCCTTGGCATAATATCAGAAGGATTCAACATCTACTTCCCTATGCTGGTCGTGTTTCTCTGCGCGGCCACTTACCTGTCTCTAGGCAGCCGCCTGCTGTCCATGTGTGGCTTCCAGCAGTTTGTGGGGGATGATGAGCTGACGACTGACTTGGTGGATGAGGGCAGGGAGATTGTTAAACGAGGTGAGCTGTGCAAAGCTGGTGGTTATTATACCTGTCTTTAGGCAGTCGCCTACTGTGCATGTGTGGCTTCCAGCAGTTTGTAGGTAATGATGAGCTGACGACTGACTTGGTGGATGAGGGCAGGGATATTGTTAAACGAGGTGAGTGTTGTCCTAAAGGATTCAACATCTACTTCCCTATCGAAATCATTAACATTATGTATGTGATTAATTAATAATTAATTTACTCCTACTGCGGGCTGTCTTGTGCGTAGTAGATAAATTGTTTGTATGCATCTTCAGAAATAATACTTCTTTTGAAACATACCGTCTACTTAATATTATGAAATCATATCATCAATCCACTTGTAATATCTTAAATTCTTAACGCATTCACTGCCACGCAGTGGACACTCCAAAGTGATATAACATGATGAGTGTTTAGTATGTACTGAAACTTATTGCGTTATTCCAATGGTAGCGCTCTTTGTTAGCTCTTTGTGAGAGCAAGTCAGAGAAACTAACACTTTGACTTGCTAATAAAAAAACATACCCTAACAGCTAGTTACTACGTTGTATTTCATTCACAGAAAAACGCAAGCGCCAAAGAGCCGAGGATTCCCTGAGTCGTCGCCGCGACTACAGCGAGCGATTCTCCAGCTACCGCACTCGAGAGGCGCAGGATGGAGGTAATACGACTTTACAATCTAAAATATATGGCATTAGGTCTATTTTTCAATATAAGCTGTGCTAGTTTTGAACGGATGTTTTTTCCAAAACCCGCACTGATTAAGTACCAATGTCACATTTGTATTGTAAATTTATCGCTTCGGCCACATTTGAAACCAAGGTTTGAAACCGGTTTCATGACATTCTGTGATATTGTGTTTCAAATACCAATGTCAGTTAGCTCAAGAAGTCGATATACTTACGTCAACAACCGTATATCTAAAGCTAAAAATACACTTTTGTGGTGTACAGCGCCACGATGTCTTAGCCCACAACACAGTAATAATGTGTAATGTGGCCATACTAAATGTATGAAATTGAAATGCTTCTGACGCGTCATGAAAGTGTAGTTCTAGCTTTACGTGTCCTATGGTGGCGGTTTGTGTTTTGCACACCATCCAATCATTATGCACCTTCCTGTGTTGTTAACGTGAAGGACAGCTGTTTTTAAAATCCCTCGGCATGCCAAGTTGTTTTGTATCATCTGATCTCATAATCAGAATCTTAAGTTTTATAAATTAGTTATCTAAAATTGTATTAGGTAGGTATCGCCTTTTAGGGTCCGTACACAAAGGGTACCAACGGGACCCTATTACTAAGCCTACGCCGTCTGTCCGTCCGTCACAGGCATTTTTGTCACCGTTATTAATTACAAATTATATTGTGTTACTATGACCTGACGACAAATAACAAATATGTTTTGTATTGGGCGTAGAACCCTTAGTACGCCAGTCTGACTCGCACTTATCGGCCAAATGCTATTCTAGCCTTACAACCCTAAAGTCAGTGTTCCCAAAACAGCTGTCCCTAGCACTAGAACCCTTCCTCGCATCACTAATATCGACCGGTATTGTGCATGTGCTCACATTTCAGCCCATACCGGGCTGCTCAATGACGTGGATTCAGATTACTACGTGACGCCGAGTCCTGATCGCGTGGTGCAGGGCAGCTACCAGAGAGGGCAGCTGCCTTATAATAGGACACTGGAAGATGAACTCGATCAGAGGTGAGACACATTTTTTTCTTTTTTTCTTCAAAAAGTGTACCCTGCAACGGGGAAGACCCTGCCTTCTATGATACAGTTTTCAAACTACCACAGAAGGCAGAGCTGCCCAGAACCATGTTTTCAGTTCAGTTCAGTTCTTGTTTCATGGCTCGCTGTGTCTGTTCTGCCACAACTCTGCCAGTGGAACCATGTTTTATATTTAATATCCAAAAATAAACATTTTCTTTTTAAAAATTTTTTCATTCATTTTAAAGAGGGTAAATTATTTACCTCCTTATTCATAATAGTCTGCTTACTTAGAGCATTGCTATCTCTCACCCTGTCTTCTTCTATTGACATAAGTCAGAGTGAGATATAACGCTGCTTAACTGTTTTAAGTTAGCAGACCAATAAGAATAAGGGGGTTATTATGTAAGTTATAAGAAGTAGCTGTAGTTTAAAGAGTTGTTTAAAAAATTCTAGATATTGGTGACAATTCAGTTAGCACAGAAACTTAACTAAAGTATTTTAAAGCACTAAAAATGTTGTTGTTCGTTTCTTTACGATAGAAATAAAAATAACTGGGTAATTTTATGTGCAGTCAAATTAGTTAAGTTTATGCACCAACAGGAGACAGCGAGCACGGTTCTTGATAAAGATATAGATACAATAACCACCGATTATATCTCTGATGTCTGTAAAATTCGGCAAGAAACGACTGTTATTATCTCAGAGTGGTAAGTGCACTATGTTGCAGTGCAAGTGTCAGATTTTTTATACGGCGAATTCGAGAGATAAGTTTGAAAACATGACTTAAGATCTCATTTTAGTTAAAAGTATTTTATTGTTTAGGTTCGGAGAAAGCACGCTGCCGTCCATTAAAACAGAGTTCGAAGGGAGACGAGACAAGATGACGATGCCTCCTAGAGGTTTGTTCGATGACGTATAAGGTACGGATGTAAGTATAGGCTTAATGTAACGGCGTATAAGTATAGTGCGAAATGTACCTGGGCGAATTACCATTATGAATATATTATTATTAATTAACATGGCACCTGGCTCGGAACTCGATAACTCCCCCGCTACCCAGCGCGGCGCCCCGCCGTCGCCGTGCGAGGGCTTTAGCTATAGCATACCCTATACCCTTGCACATGTAAAATTTCGAGTTATTCTCTTGTTTCTATTTGTTATTATTGAATTTTTGTTAAGTTTTTGTTCGAACCAGGTGCCGTGTTAATTCGCCCGGGTAGCATGGAAGCATGTAATGGCTGAATAGTGTGGATTTGTGAAGAGTGAGAGACTCCCTCCTTGCTCATAAACATTGCTTAACATCGGCAGTGTACAAGCACTTGTTATGAGTCAGAATCGGAATAAATCTTCTAAATCCATCATGGTTATTAACACTAATGAAAAATCATGGTAAATATCCCGTTGTAAACGACTTTAGAATCAGAATAATCTTTATTTCCGGTTTCTTTGCTTGTTTAAGACCGTGCAGGATAATTGACGTATTTTAAAACTTAATAATACTAGGAAATGAAGGCCATCAATTTATGCTTTTCTATGACAAAAACATTATTCAAGCATAGATGATGCTTAGCATGGTTTCATGATATGGACCTCAGTGTGATTTCTCACTTTAATCTTGTAAAGCTAGAGTAAAAAATTGATTAAAACTAACCTCTATTAGAGTAGGTAAAGCAAATTACAATCAAATAATAAAAACAAATTAGAACTAGTAATTAAAATTGAAACAATTAAGCTAACTGCAGACTGTTGCAAAAAATCTACAGGTAGGTCAACTGATCCATATCAATACCAGTCGGAAGCGTCCCCAAGACGCGCTGGCTGCATTGCCCCGCTGTATGGCAATACTGAAAGGTAAATAAATATATCCAATAGATAGTGTATAGTGTTAGTATAAAATAGATTCCTTATTTTAACTAATGATGTGCCATCTAGCTACAGGACTTAAGGTCGGTTTTATGTACCATCAAGTATTTGCGTTTTGTAGCAAATTGACGAAATTCTTTTTTCAACAACAAATTTGTGATAAAAGTTTTATTTCATTTAGAAGCGTTATGTAGTAGGTAGTAGTGTACTATAGAATCACGGTACATATTAAAACGCAGCTTAACAAAAAGCCTTCACAAAACCACATTTATTCTTGTTGGTAGTTATTGTTAGTGATAGTGTCTTGTAGTCATAATTTTGTAAATTTGCAAGAGTTAGTAATATTGCGGAGATCTGTGAAATACCGTGCTTAGTTCATTTATGATTTTTACTTGACTAGTATAATAACAAAAACCATTAAACTAACATAACATGCCTAAAAATAGCAATGAAAATAACGTGCCACGGCCGCACTGCGGATGGCAGCTTGGAGAGTAGATGAGAAAACAAACGTTTGATTATGTACGGGACCGGACATACTGCAAGCATCCGTCTAGCTGTCTGACAGGTTTCTGTTTTAGAATTTTGTACCATAAAGTTGTAGTTTTCACGTAGGACGCGTTCCCAGACAGATGGCATTTGTTTCATTTCACGTACTATCAATTGACAAAGATTTTGTAAAATCAACATAATTATAACAAAAGAACAAATAAATTTTATTTCTATGCACTAATTATGCCATAGAATTAATACGCCGCAACTCAAATTAACAAAACAAAATTATAATTTTATTAGCCTCTACCTCTACATACAGGTAATAAAAACATGATTTTTATTTTCTTCTATAAAATTAAAGATTTTTTTTTGAACGGAAAGTTTATCGATAGAGATTGCGAAAAATAAATCGGGAAAATAAAAAAATCGATTATTGCAAATTAAAATCGTTACTAATTTTATAGTAAAACATAAAACTTGTTTTAATTATACCTTTTTCTTCTTAATCGTTTTTAAATAGACCTCAGTTATGATTTTATTTTGACAAAGTCAATTCAAATAAAAGTTTTTTTTTACGAAGTATCTAGTCAACTTAAATCACTAACCCCCTTATTCATAATAGTCTGCTAACTTAAAGCATTGCTATCTCTCACTCTGTCGTCTTCTATTGACATAAGTCAGAGTGAGAAATAACACTGCTTAGCAACTGTTTTAAGTTAGCAGACCGTTATGAATAAGGGGGTAAAAATGTAATAAAATTATTTCGGTTAAAGTTTAGGTAATTTCTATATTTGCCATACCGAAACGACACCGAGCGGTTCCTACGTGAAAACGATATAAGCCTAGCTACCATCAAAATTACCAGCCAACTAGGTTGGCTGGTAATTTTGATGGTTCCATACCTACCATCCTTGCAGTGCGGCCATGGCTTAGGTGTTAAAACTTGGTAGGTATTCCAAGTGTATTGTCAAAACACTTCGTAGGCGATAATTTAGTTTTCGGCTATAAATTTATCTAATAAATTACCTATAAGCTGCCTACCTATTCCATAAATTTATTTTCTTTTTGGTAGTACGCAGTACGACTGACAATCAAATAGTCATGTCCTAATGCTTGACAGATTCGATTTTGTATGACAATCGATATTGTTTATGAAGAAATTGTAATCGATTTTGTTTCTGTTGCTCAACATTTATCTCTATGACTTTATTTTTGAAATCAGAATATTCAATAGAATACAATATTTTTGTTGTTTTAGTTGCTACTTGCTTCGGCCCGCAGCATTACACGCGTTTTTCTGCGATAAAAAGTAAGACAAGAGTGCATTAGTGTGGTATACTATAACTTGTATACTACTTTCAATACTTTTTCATGGAAAAATCATCTAGAATAATCTTCGTTACATACTATGTCGGCTCGATAAAAATCTATACTTTAGTAAGTCCCTATATTTTTCAAGTCGACAGGTTTGCATCTCTGTCAAAAGTAACTGTGCTTAATGAAATACATCATTCTGTCATTCAGTCTTCATTCACTCACCTGCCTAGGGAAATTAGGGAACTTCATAGTCGTGCATATACCTACCAACCAGAAAATAAATTCGTGGACGGGATATAGTACCTAAGTATTTAATGTTATTTTACTGTAAAAAATGTAAATTTTATAATTTTTAACAAATCAAATAATATCCCTAAAATTTTTCGACTTCGACGGGACTTGAACCCGCGTATATAATTTTTACTTGCCGATGTATACCTACTGATAATTTGATTACGATGTGTGCAAACAAAAAGGTTTTTTTATATCGTTTAGTCATTGATCAAGGAGGTTTCCGCCGCCGCGCCTCCCCAGTAGATAACAAGAACCCTACAAAAATGACACTCGAAATTGTCTACGAAATTGTTTGTCGCAGACAGTTCGCGTGTCGCGTGACAAGTTCTGTGCATAGGGAAGAAGAGATCAGTGGAGTCGAATTAATTACATTTAATTATAAGTAGGTACATAATTAAAATAATCAGCAAAATATCTGCTTTGACACCACAAGGATGATTTTTCTGTGAAGCAACCGCCCCCCCTGCTCGATTTCTTTTGTTTTTAAAGAGGACCTTTTCTTTTTCTTTTGTTCTCTCAGCCCTTGAATCCCATCTCTGAATCATTATGGCGCCTAAACTCTC
This sequence comes from Eupithecia inturbata, assembly GCA_963662085.1. Taxonomy (NCBI): domain Eukaryota; kingdom Metazoa; phylum Arthropoda; class Insecta; order Lepidoptera; family Geometridae; genus Eupithecia; species Eupithecia inturbata. The sequence goes on from OY759182.1 coordinate 7,302,914, forward strand.
GATTAGATTCATCAAAAAAAGCTGCCTCATAGTACTATTCTCGATCTCGACTACCCTGTAACTGCAACTGCACACAACTGACTGACTGGTTGACCAGATGACTTTGCAATCAAAAAAAGTTATAAAAAGAACCTTTACATTATGTTGAGCAGATGTTGACATGCCGAACTCTGTATAGGTCAAACTACACAACAAAAAAAGAAGGCGTGACCTGTTACCCAAAACCAACGCAAATTAAAATATTTTCATACTGGATAGGCAATCTTTTGGTGATGGACCTGAAAATAATAAACGCTGTTTTTTTATAGGAACAATCTGAAAATCATACCGTTAACTAGTACAGAAAATTTTTAAAAATCAAAATATCTATTGCTGTTATTTTATAATTGCAACCTAGTCTTTTTATAATAAAAAAATTAAACGCACAAATACCATAAAATAAAAATAAATATCTATTCATGAATTTTGAACAAAAATAAACTGTAACATAGGCAAATCGAAAAAAACAAATTACAACGCAGTCAGTATTGTTTTTTTTTTGTTGCCTATGTTACGATTTTGTCTTTGTTCTAAACGTGTTACGATTTTGTCTTTGTTGTTTCTTGAGAATAGGGCGAAAAGCACATTAAAGTGCTAAAAAATGCATTAAAACTTTACTGAAAATAGGAAATCCCGTCCTTTGTTGCTAGGCATGCATTGTGTTTTGCGCTATGGGGGGGGGGGATACCTGATCGCAGCGTTTAGTAGATAAATAACTATCATTGTTTTATTTTCTTGCAGCAGCATACTGGTGAAAATGCCCTGCGTAATTTTCACCAGTAGCAGGTCTAATGTCAACCTAAAATCAAATTATGGAAACTCACGGAAGTTAGGTAGTATGCAATTAACTCTTGGTTTAGCGAAGCTTCCGAAATTAAGCACTTTGTGATGCACGGAATGACAAATAAATAATAATCAAGGATACACGCAATGTCTGCGGTAGAATTTTTTCTTATTAGCACGTTTGCCTACATTTAGATTCAAAATAAGATCACCCTTTGTTTTATTTTTAATAATAATTTGATGATTTTGAAAAAACGAAAAACCGACTTCGAGGCCTTTAATTTTACACTGTTTTCAAGTTTTGCGGGATAAATACTAATCCCTCGGGAATAAAATTTTTATGGGTCATCGGGGTCATTTTTAATACAATAGCGAAATAATTTTCAAAATCGGTTCAAAATAACTTGGGGCTAAGTTATTGTTATCTAAGTGATTTTCACTTAGGATGCTCTTTTTAACCGACTTCGAAAAAAGGAGGAGTCGTCGATTTCCGAACATACATAAAAAATGCATACATACCTACAGCCGAACATATGTAGAACTCCTACTTTTTTCGAAGTCGGTTAAAAAGAGCATCCTGTATGCATGCATGTATGTTCGTCGATTTCCGAACATACATAAAAAATGCATACATACCTACAGCCGAACATATGTAGAACTCCTCCTTTTTTCGAAGTCGGTTAAAAAGAGCATCCTAAGTGAAAATCACTTAGATAACAATAACTTAGCCCCAAGTTATTTTTGTTATTGTTGCAATATTTATGCAAGATTTTGGCATTTGCGACACAAAGATGTAGTTCATAAACAAATAACGCCTATTTCATGAACCCTATGATTTATGTATATATAGGTTGTGTATTTACTTGATAAGTTGAGATTATTTCTGTATCAATATTGATGGGATGAATAAACATTCTCATCTCACATGCACAACTTTACTCGAAAGAGTTGTTATTTTGTCATTCAACCCATTAAAAAAGACCGCAGCATCTTTATCTTTAATTTCTTTCATCCAAAGTCATTAAAGATAAAGATTATTTATCGTCGAATCTGTGTACAAAAAGATCTTAAAAAATTTGATGGAAACAATAGTTCGTCCATTAATTACGGACATACAATGTTTGTGTATTATACATTACACATGTATAGTACAAAAATATCGTTCGTAATATTGTTCATCCCAGAATTTATATCTTATCAATAATAAGAATGTATTCTATGGATTCGTAACTGTAGAAAATGTTATGTACTAGCTAGTTAATTACATATTATTTATGCAGTAATTTTACATATTTGTTATTTTCATTCCATAGTTTTATTGGATGCGGTAGCATTAAACACGTGATAAATATTGTTAACTGTTGTTTTTATTAATCCTTATTTCTACTTTGTTATTAAGATTTTAATGAGACGTCGGGTATCTGCGATGATTTTTATAGGAACCAGTGTGTCTACCATGAGTTGTCACAGTTAGATCGCCTGACGTTACTACAGTAGTTACGTAAATACGCAGATAGTATAGTTAGCTTCTTTAATGGTACCATGAGCTGTGTACGTTGTAGTTACAACGTACACACCTTGTGTAGTTTTGAGTTGTTATGTTGTCGTCATTAGGATACGATACTCACTTCACATTGAATATTTTCATCTCTTTTTAAATAATGCACGATGATAGAGATAGAATATATGGTATTCGACAAATGTAAAAAGTCGTCTGACTCACTTATTTCAATAAAATCTAATGTAGGCCAAATTTATTCGTGTTACGAATGGTTTCGACTCGCTCGCACTCACTCAACTCGAAGTATTTACAAACTAAAATGCCGTGAGCAAGTGTCTCGCATCTAGAAATAATGGTTGAATTAATTTAGGTCCGTTGTATGTTAGTATTTTTCTTAAAATATAAAAATGAATAATGCTGGATAATCCACGCAGCATTATCTAGCCCCAAAGTAAGCAGAGCTTGTGTTATGGGTATACTTATTACAATACATTACAAATTTATATTTTTTATTATATAGGTACGTATAGAAAGTAGGTACCTAGAACACCCGGAACAAATATTTTCAGATCGTACAAATATTTGTCCCAAGGCGGTAATCGAACCCGCAACCTCCTGCGTCGCAGGCGGACCTTCGCCCGCCGCGCCACATCGGTCGTCCTTATCCCACGTTAAAGGTGTACATGGTAGGTCAGCATTTTTCAATATATCACACAAATGCTTAAAAGCTTCTTTGGATAATCTTTAATAAGTACTTAATCTATAAAGTTTCACAAACTTGGTGTCACTTATAGTTTGAAGTCGATTTCCAACTAGAACACGCATCTCACATGGAAACTTTCTTTGTTCGCGTTATTCATCTTCTTATTCTGCAGAAGGTAACACTTCCAAGACAAAAGGTGCAATAATAAACATTTTTAATTAAAAAATCGCAAATTTTTTCAGAAATTATAGTCATTTCACGAAGCTAAATGTCGGTGAGTGCCGTAACTACAGTAGTAATAGTATGTTACTATGTCATCATATAGGACATATAGGATAGTTAACTACGTAACTCATACTGCGCATTTTAGTACCCAACTATCCGCTAGAGGCGCTGTTTAAGTTTTCATAATTTTTTTAACTACAGTCGCTAGCGAGTATAGATTGTTAAAACTCATGGTATACACACAGTGATCGTGACGTTTCTTCGTTTCTTTTCCATATATGTACTTTGGTACAGCAGCGCCTCTATCGTGGGGACAGGGAACTACGCAATGGGATTTGCGTAGTTCCCCACGGAAAAGGAGACGTCACGATCACGTCTTGTTACTAACATCTAATATACTCTCACTCCTTTCACCCCAGTACTTTTTATGGGAAGTTTTGAAATATTCCGCTCGCGTGCACGAACTGGCATTTTCAAAATTACGCGAAAATCTTTGGTTTTTGTAGAGAAACTACGTAACCGATTTCCGATGTTCGGGTGTTGCTAGAAAGGCGTAGAAATGCTTCATTTTGGCAATGAAATGTCAGTTCGTGCACGCGAGCAGCTAAAGGCTTAAAATAAAAGTGTTGAATACCATTCAGAATTCATAATTTATTTCAATCACTACATAAACGTCAATAAATACTTAAGGTATATTAGCTACTTCAGGAAACCTTTGATGTCGTCTACTTTAGTTCTAATTTCGTGTGATGCATCCTTTGACAAGTCTTGTGCGTACGTCTCATAAATTCTTTTCAGTTTATCCAGTTCTTCTGTTTTGTTGAGATCTGGAATTAATATTTTTCTGTAAAAATAGTTGACACACAAAACGAAAGTAAATGATTATTGATTTGATTAGGAATAGTGGATTATACCTTTTAGTTTTTTGAGGAGTATTTCCATAATGTTAAGCGCATCCCTCCGATGCCTTACTTGGTTGCTGTTTTCTGAAAGAATATAACAGTTTACAATATTATTCATTGGTTTGGGACAATAAAATAAAGGGCAAGATAGCTAGGACTTTCACCAAGCATCACACACGCAGAACGCTATCTCAAAACTAAATTCCTTACACTACATTCGGTACTATGCGTACTGAATCAGTCTGAGACACCTAGGAGTGAACATGATAGATTCCTTCGCCACTTGATACAATTTATATCTGCCTACTTCATCATTATCATACTAATAGGGTCAAGCATTAGGCCTCTTTTCCAGCTAGCCTCCGTCCTGTGCTTCTCGCATCAGACTGCGCCCTACTTTGACGATAGTGAATTCAGTTGTCGCCAAAACTAAACTAATTTTACAGCACTAAAAATGTTGCCATCCCTTTCTTTTCGATCTAATAAAAAGGACAGCATCATTCTTAGTGCTGTAAAATTAGTTTAGTTTAGTTTTGGCGATATATGAATTGGCACCTTTGTCAACCCATCAGAACATACTTACTCAGTGTATATTCGATAACAGACTCCACTTTCTCTGCCACACTTGTAATAGCCTTATCCTTATTCGTAGTGACTACATTATCCGTTTCCATGGGCTCTCCGGTATCTGACAATATGGTGAGTCGTTCAATGACCCGCGTCATGGACGTCAGTATGGCGAGCTGGGTTGATCGAGAGCTGTGTGCGTAAGAGTTAGCGCAGTGGTCGAAGAATACTTCTTGGTATTTTTCTGTAAGACAAACAAATTCAGTTTAGACAGGACTTAATTTAATCAACCAATATGATTATGATGGCTTTGATTCTATTAACATAAACCACCGAACGATTTAGGGTATCGCATACATCATCAACAGACTTTATCAGTTCACTGCTGGACAATAGACCTCTTTTGAAGCGCTTTATTGGCTCTTATCATTAGGAGGTAATTCCAAAATCCTTAGACTGGGCATGCAGTTGGGGATCACAATTATAAATAAATAAATAATAAATAATGCTGGACAATCCACACAGCATCATCTAGCCCCAAAGTAAGCAGAGCTTGTGTTATGGGTACTAGATGACTGATAAACTTAATACAATATATAACATAGATAGACATTTTTTATTATATATAGAAAATACCATAAAAATACCAATATTATATATAATTTATTATATATAATAAATTTATTATATATATAATAATATATTGGGTGGTGGATCTGTTTTGCAGGAGGCGCTGCTGCCCGTCCCCTGGTGGATATCCTTAGTCGCCTATTACGACACCCGTGGAAAGAGTTGGGGTGGTGCAAAATCTAAGCCGGTACAACCACACGGTTTCACACACATCAACGCGAAACGAAAATGCCGAGTGTGCGTTAGAAAAGGTAATTTCGTACAAATAATTAGATACACAGCGGCAGCGATGGTAAACCATTTACGAATTGATTTGTGTGCGACTACCGTTCATGATTATTATTTTGACAGGTGCTATTTGCGAGAGTAACGATAACGCAATTGGCTACGAAACACAAATTCGACGATCGACAAATTTAGTAGATAGCTTTCTAATAGACTAGAATTAAAATAAAGATTTTCAAGCGTCGATGTCCTCTAACTTCTATCGATGATATTCGCTATTTGCATTGAACTGTACCTACCTTGCGTCTCACAGTCCTTAGGCCAGGCCTTCCCGAGTAGTTCGTAGGCGGCCTCCTTAAGCGCCGTAAGTTGTTCCCTCCTTTGTCGCGCGCCTTCGTTGTCCTCTTCGTCGGAATCCTTGCCCATAGAGTATTCATCCTGAAAATAATTTGATGTTAAAAAGGATAATGTTTGGTTGTTCATTTTGTACGTCAGGGTCTTAGAATATTTAGCAAATGGAATCGTTTCCCCTCCGAAAACTACATACATAAAAACCATTCGAATATAATGCTTGGCACGGTATATATTATCAATCGCCCGGGCTCTCATGCCAGTTCGCGTCGTTTTGTATCGCTGAGCAGAGCTCCGCAATATGGTGTATTCTGCAGTGCAATCGTGTACCCGGAAGACAAAAACCTCAAATTTTAAAAGAGACGGTGTTTCTTATTTCACGTAAGTACTTTATATAGTAATAATAACACAAGATTCACATAAAAATACAATTGCTGTTGCCAAGGTTACGACACCTAAATAATTCAAGACGGACAGACGTAGTGATGTGACAAAATAATGGTTGGTGTGGCAATCCGGGACCGCGTTCAAGCCCGTGAAATTTTTCGCAAAAAAACTTGATCACATTATTTATAAGCGAGAATCTTTTTATGGGTGAAGGGGAGTGCAATTTTTCTTCAGGATATTGACTCTCTAAGTTATAGAAGCGCGGTGCTACAAATCAAAATGTCTGTGAACGAACGAGACTGAATTTTAAAAGGTTTTTTCGACATTATCAACACGTATTTTTTTATCATGGCATCAGGAAGGCAGTGACGAGAATTCCACCTTTGATAAGTCGTTAAATTGTTTAATTTCTACTAAACATTTGTTTCATTATTTTCCGAGACTAGAAGGATACCTACATACCTACCTATGGTAAAGATGTTCATAGAAAACCAATTATGTTTATTCATTATATTATATTATTATTGTGTAGTAAGAAAGTGTGTGCGCGATGAAGTATTTTGTATGCTACGCCGATACCTCGTAGCATCGTAGCACGTGCTACGAAGGTCTACGATAATGAGGACGACCTGCGAAATACTGCAGGCTGATGCTGGATGCGGCAAGCTGAGGACAGGGCAATATGGCGCACATTAGGGGAGGCCTGTGTCCAGCTGTAGACTATTATAGACTGACGATGATGAACTTTCCAGTCACCGCACTGTGTATTTAAAGTAATTGATATTCTTGTTTACTAATTAATAATCTCTGTCTTCATTGGTGATGATGATGTTCGGTCTTATTTCGTAGGAATACTTTCCCAGCACTAGTTTTTGTGTCTGTTGACGTCTAGCAACTTGCGTATGTACGATGAAATCTTTGTTCGTGTGCGTGATTTTTGTTTGTGTTACTACATTCGTTTAGTGTGGGTTCGTAGGTACTTAAGTTTTCTTTGCGAATGTGAGCTTAATACCGCCTCTGTGAGCTGTACGTGTTTACCTTCCCTCTCGCTACAAAATCGGAGAGGGGTGTTTGGTGCAAAATTTGTATAGCGGTTCCATTTGTTAAATATTCTAAGGTAGATAAATAAATAACTGATGCTGGACTATTCACGCAGCATTATCTAGCCCCGAGCTTGTGCTAGAGGTATTAGATCTATGCCTAACAAACATAACATTAGTTATGTTAAGTTTGTTAGACAAAGACAGCTACACCACAATATCTTTGATGAAAAAAAAAGGAATTTTTATTTAGAATGCTGATGCTAAAAGGAGGTTACAAAATATTGTATAAGATTATTAAACATGTACGAACTAATGAACGAAATAAAAACCATTTGTTTTTATACTGATGAGGAGAGACTCGCTGCCGAAAATTCATTAAAATTTTACAAAAGAGGTTTGTTATCTTCAACTTGTTAGTTTGTTAACTTTGCTCTCTTGTTGAACAATAACTATTCCAAAATTCTTTAGATGTATGGCTTTGCTGTTTTTTAAATGCACTATAACTAAAACTCAACAATTTCATTGCCCATGACGCACGATATGTATATATATTATTTATCTATTTGCTCGCGGTGTCAGAGCGGCATAAATGGGTTAACAGCGGCCCAGATACATTGTGTCAAATGTCTAGTGTACCTTCGACAATATAACTAACGATCTCACAGAAGTGGTGGAAGCGGTCCACGCTGGTGCTTCTTGTATACAATCTCTTACTTGCGCAATGCAAAGCATCGCGGATATGCATTCAACTGCCTCTTAGTAAGTAAACCCACCTTCGACAGTATAACTTTAACGATCTCATAGACGTGGTGGAAGCGGTCCACGCTGGTGGCCGCGAGCGCGCGCCCCAGCGCCGCGATCGCGTGCTTCTTGTACACCATCTCCTGCTTGCGAGCCTCCACTAGCAACGCGGATATGCATTCCGTTGCTAGGGGGGGTGAGAGGGGGGTTTCGCCGTCTTTTGTACTGGAAAATATTAAAGTGGTTAGATTTAACACATTTATTAGCTAACTTTTTTTGGTTTTCTTTGAATGATAATCAGACGATCAAGGACAGTCTTCAGTTAGTACTACGTAGGCATAATGTATGGGATCTATTAAAAGTAAAAGCCCTCAACTAATGTTGAATCGCCCGATTTTTCTTTTTAAAACACCTTAAACTGAATATTTACCAAAAGTCACAAACAAGGTTCGAAGTTAACCCGCTTACATTCTTAATTAATTTATAACGTGTTTGTATGGTCAGAAAATCAATGAAATGGCTGTTTAATCATTTAAAGGTAACAGGCAGACATATTCACTTTCTCATTTATAAAATTAGTGTGGATATCTCACTTGCACAACTCAGCCAATGCATCGATAACGTGCTGTTTCCCGTCGAACGTTTTCCCGTGGACTGCCGCAAGAAGTGAGCGAACTAACTGCTCGCGTTGATCTCCTAGTCCTGTTGAAGCTTCTTTGCATATCGTTTTGATGGCGTTTGCACCCTGAAAATTTATAAAGATAGAAGAAAGAAAATGTATCTATTAGTTCACTATAAACAACAGCTTGCAGCTATTACATTATGTATAAATGAGAAGATTACAAATAAAAATTACCTAGTTCTAATTAATGCAACAAGTGTCTCTACGCAGCGAACCAAAAGGTCCTGTCTCAGCATAATATTGCTCCACAGAAAGTACGCTGGCTTTCTGACAGGACCTTTGGCGCGTGTCAACACGGATGGCAGACCACAGACAAAAAAATAACAAAATTTTATGAATAGATGAGACAAATACGGTAGGGAGTTCTCGAGGCGACATTATCAAGACTGGCTGAGACTCACACGTAGGACAAATTGAGCTGGTGTATTTTCTTATTTTTTTTAAATGAATTAATAATGCTGGACAATTCACACCGCATTAGCCCCAAGCTAAGCAGAGCTTGTGTTATGTAGATAACTGATATACTTAATACAATTATACTATATTTTTATCATAAATGGAAAACACCCGGAACAAATATCTGCAGATCATACAAATATTTGTCCCGAGGCGGGAATAGAACTCGTAACTTCCGGCGTCGCAGGCGGACCTTCGCCCGCTACGCCCCTAAGGTCGCCTATTGGTTGAATACTGTAATCTTAAGTCGTAGCCAGGTACCACACCTGCACTTTCTTAGTCCAGCTGCTAGAGTTTAGAGCCTCTTCAATAGCGGCTCTGATCGCCGGCAGATGTCGCTTGATACCGCTCGCCATGGTCGGGCTGATGTCTTGCCATATCTCTTCGAACATCTCTACAGTTGTCGAATCTGGAAATAAACGGTATAAAGGTAATTTGGTGACATGATTCAGATATTGTTGTTATCAACAAAATAATAGAAAAAGTAGATGTTAGTATTTTAAAAACACTCTCTTTTCCCACTTGTTGGTGGGGTGTCATCTGTCATCATATTTATAATGAATTGGGGAAATCTCAATTTTCTTTGTCAATGTACCGGAATCTTGATATTGTATATTTTTTGTGGTTATTGGCAGCTTTTTATCAGTTAAAAAGACACAGAAACTACAAAAAATATGACTTCAGAGTGTAATGCATCACTTTGGGAAATAACATCATACAGTTTTACTGATACCATCTAGTCACAATAAGCCCACCAGCGTCCTTAGTAGGCGCGTGGATAGCCAAGAAGACAATAAGGTTTTAAATCACCTCATTGTCATGTTGCTAACGGCAGTCGGCATCAAGCTACAATAGGTCAAACAACCGTCATCCCAGGCGCGTGCTAGGAACACAGCAGGCGCTACGCCCGTCTCACTATCTTGGCTTTGGCTTTCCAGTAAATAAACATCCTACTATTTCATTACAGATGTAAGCGGGTTAACTACGAACCTTATTTGTGTTGGAAGAACACCAACGTTTCATCCCTTAACGATGGACTTCTTCAGGGTGAGTGCGGTTCGAGATGCGCCTGTACCGCTGCCGTGCCTACTATTTTACCAACGCCATCTAGTTACAACAAATCAACTAACCGTCATCCTTAGGCGCGTGCATAGCCAAGAAGACAGTGGGAGCTAGAATCGCCTCATTGTCCTTGATGTGTTCTATCTTCGCTTTAGCTACGGATTTGAGTACGAGCGCGATGGCGGAGCGCGACATGTCGTCTTCTTTGGTTTCGTACAGGGACACTAGCTTTTTCATAAGCTTTTCTATTGACGAAGGCTGGAATATAAAAGAAATATTAAAGATATTTTGGATTAGTTAGACGCATTCTATAAATAAATCTTTCTTTTTTAAATCAATAATGCTGGACAATCCACACAGCATCATCTAGCCCCAATCTAAGCAGAGCTTGTGTTATGGGTACTAAAATAACAGATTTGGCTTATGTTAAAGCCGTTCAATAACAAAATACTACTGCTAGGCATCCAAACTCTTTATTTTGAATCAAAAGTAAAATGGCATGTGATGTAGGTTATTTGGAGAGTAATTAAATAAATGCCGTGTATGGATAAAACAATCTAAAATAGGAAATTTTAAAATCCCCACAGAGCATGCAATTCGTACACTTAACTTGCCAAACAAATAAAATTCAATTATACGTATTCCATGAAATTATTTGCTGTTAGGTAGTTAAAACTGACAATTCAACAGTGATTTCCTATTGCTTTATCGATTCGATTTTTTATGACAACCGATTTTGTTTATGAAGAAGTTGTAATCGATTTTTTTATTTTTGCTTAGCATTTTGTATTATTTACAAACATACTGAGGCGTCTAAATAACTTAATTTTTGGAATTAGAATATGCAATACAATAAAATAGTATTATTTCTGTTGTTTTATTTGCTACTTGCTTCTGCCCGCGGAATAACACGCGTTTTTCCGTGATAAAAAGTAAGACAGATTGATTTACTGTGGTAAACTTTAATTAGTATAATATTGTAAATACTTTTTCATGGGAAAATCATCTAGAATAATACTCGTTACATACTATGTCGGCACGATAAAAATCAAAACTTTCGTAAGTCCTCATATTTTTCGAGTCGACAGATCTGCTCCTCTATCTGTCAAAAGTTACTGTGTCTATGAAATATTTTATTCTGTTATTCAGTCTTCATTAACTCACCTGTCAACAATTAGTGAACTTCATAGTCGTGTATATTATACCAAACAGAAAATAAATTCGTGGACGGGGTGTTATAGATCTACCTACATTTAATTAAATAATATGTATCAAATGCTACAGAAAAGTTAATACCTTAGCAAAAGCTGAGATCTGTCCAAGAGCCTCCGAATAATTCTTTCTCACAGTAGAATTCCTATCAAAAGTACCGTTCAACAGATTGGTCATGAGTTTCCCAGCTATGGGCTCCAACTCAGCCCTGAGGTAGTGGGCGGCTAGCACTATGAAATGGCAGCAGGCCACTTTAGTGCCCAGTTGTGGGGACTTCGTCAGCTCTAAGATTTTTGGTAACATCTCTTTGACGACTTCGATGTCGATGTATGGCATACACTGGAAAAGAAACAAGTTGAATTAACTTCTTGGGAGGAGAAAAAAACGGCATATCGAGATAATCTATTTCAATAATTATTATAACTTCACCACAAACTGTCTGGTATGCTTAGATCTAATTGAATCACAAACTTATACGGACTTAATAAAAAGTTGAGTACATTTTCCAGTAATTGTGCCAATTAACAGGGCCATAAAACAGGGGCCTTCGGGTGTATTCCATATACAATCCATACATACACACACATTACACACATTACACACACATTGTGCATTCCATAGTTAAGCTGCGGCTAGCTAAGTGGTGGAATGTGGCGAAGATGTAATCCAAAACTCCCTGGTTTCAGATTCAGCCAGTGCTGTACTCAAGAACGATAACTTAGGGGACTCTTGAGTTGCCGGCTGCGCCAACTAAAGCCGGGATCAAATTAGATAACAAAGATTACCTTCACAACAGTATCGGTAGTGTAGTGATGTCTCGCCGCACTGGCTCTCATATCATCCAACACCTCCCTGGTTCCAGAATCAGCCAGTGCTGTACTCAGATACGATAACTTAGCAGACTCTAGGTCGCCGGCTGCGCTAACTAAAGCCGGGATCAACTTTGGCAGGAATGGCTTTAGGCTTTCGCCAGCTGCAGTGACTAGTTTTGATACTGTTTGTAAACTGAAAAAAAAAAATCGGTTATTCAAGTTGTTATACCCTCTATTATCTCAGGCAATAATTGTGATCTTGGCCCTGAAATGTTTTCCATTTTCTGCACTATGTTATTTCTTTGTGAAACATTTTTATCTACTCAGGTGTAATTGTGGTAAAAAAAAGTCTTTAAATGACTTAAAAAAGAAAAACTGACATCTATAGTTATCTCTTTAAATAGGTGTGTCAGAAAATGTGAATACACGAAAACACAAATCAAAGCCAACATAATTTATCAGTAAAATCGGAGTAAATGTGCGTGCAAAACTTACCTAACGCTCCTGACTTCCTTCACGAGATTCGTAATACCAGTGTCTAATATGACCGGTAGAATGACAGACACAATTTCTTTGCCGTCTTTCCCCTGATTCACATCTGAAGCCCGAATGCAAAGCTGAAATAGGAAACAAATAAAAATATCGTCAACTCACTTTTTTGTGGCTATACCACATTAATATTTAAAAGTAGCAATGTTATGTCTCGCGGTGAAGAAAAACACGGTGCTAAGGAAAATATTACCCCCCGCCCGACCCATAAAAAAGGAATGTTGTAAGCTCCACCTGTGAATCTGTGGCATAGTGCCCGCAAACGAATAAACCGATTTGGATTTAATTTTTTTGTTTTACTTCATTCTTTGAAGACTCTGAAGATATCTTCAGAGTCTTCTTAGCTACGCTAACCGAAAATCAGTGCAGCCGTTCTTATGTTAATATTGTCGAAGGTTTCCCAATTTTCGTAAAATGAGGATGTTACGGTTTGGCGGTAGCAATACCAGAAAAATAAAGGTTAGGCGAAGTGAAATTTATAGTTAAACTTTCTTACTTTAGATAAAACGTTAGCAGTGGTGGTGGCCGCTTGCCGTGTGCCTTCGTGGACGTCGTCCATCACACGGAATAGCTCCGTCCATATCGTAGGCAGTTGGTGTATCGATTGGTGGAGGTTGTTCGCTCCTCTGTTGACAGAAAAAGATTAAACTTAATTAAAGACTTCATTTCGATTAATTTACCAAAGCGGAGAGTAGAGGCACACCCCGGACACTCTATTTTGACATTTCTCCATACAAAAGTAGCGTCTCGGCATATACATGTGCCGAGACGCATGTGACGTGTGTGTGCCGTCCAGGGCATGTCATGAACATATTGTGCGAGTGAGATAGTTGTATTTTTTCTTAACAAAAGGTAAAATTAAAACTCAAAACAAAAGGAATTTCGTATGTCCATGATCAAACAAATAAAATATCGAACACCATCGTCGTCGTCTGTCAAAATCATTACCCATTCCATTCTGCGCACCGTGCGTACGTCCCTTGCATTTGGACCGCAATAAAACTCGCCTAGGGGCCGGCGGGGTGAGGAAGCTCCGTCAGGGGGAGGCAAAGAGTGTCCTATACGTTACTGGTAGAGGACTTGTTCAAAACGGACCAATAGAATCTAGAATACATTCGTGATAATATACTCGCATGACGCTATGTAGGATTTCGGAGATCGTTTTCGAAACCCTTATGGTCTCGCTTTTTCTGTCCTTTTTTTCGTCTTTAATATCTCAGCAACTACATCAGCAAATAACTTGAAATTTAAAATAATAATACATTTCGCACGGCGGGACGAATTAAAAAAATTGGCCGACTGGACGGAGCTGGCCAGTTATCGTGATGTCTGGAGAGAGTGTGGGAGGCCTTGTTGGCAGTGGGATGACCAAGGCTAATAAAAAAAATACGTTTGGGCCTGTACAGATTAAAATTTAACCAACCTTAAAATTTGATACCCCACTCGGTGAGGTAGCCCCCCCTTTTGAAAATTATCCTCCTCTTTTTGTCAATTTTCCAATAAGTGTTCTACTTACAGACTTCTCTATATTTTTCTGTAAAATATAGATCCTATACATTTCAGATGGATCGCTCTGCTAACGATAGGGGGCGGGGGGAGAATGGGATTTTTTCGACTTTTTTCAAAATTGTTTGAAAAGTATGAAACCTACAGAAATTTCAAAAACTGTTTTGAAATGTACAAATTGATACCTTTCATTTGATATCCCACTTGACATGGTAGGTCTCTCTTAAAATTTCGACATCACAATTTGTAATGAAAATTTTCATTTTAATTTTTTTTCTTTTCATTTGTACAGGCGCACGAAATTATAATTATTTTAAATTTCACTTTATTAGCTGCTGTAGTTGCTGATATATTAAAGACGGAAGAAAGGACAGAAAAAGCGAGACATAAGGGTTTTTGAAACCGAGCTCCAATCTTCGAAACCCCAAAAACGAAACGAAACAAACGATTGCGTATTTTGTAGAATTAAAATAGGCCTCCTGGACCGCACCACTGCCCCGCAAAAATATGCATTCAATATGGGCGTAACATTAGGTTATATTTAACAGTTGAACATGACACTATTAAATGTAACCAATGTTACGAATTTAAGCCCATACTTGCTCAAGCTCAAGCAATAAAAATATGTCAGAATAAAAAGTATCTAGAAATTACTTAAGTTTAATACAAACTACATACCCATACTTGAATGCTCATTGTTGTGCCGGATATATGTGCCAAGTCGTTTACTTTTACTTCTGCACGATTCTTTTCTTACAATTTGGGAAACTTCTTACCTCAACAAATCTGCTAATGCGTTACAGCAAGACATTCTCACTCGCCATTGATTTGCAGTCAGGTTTGCCACGAGATCGTCCAAGATTTCTTTGTGATATTTGTGTACCTACAAAATAAATTAATTTAACGATATGGATCAGTTGGGCTGATTGTAGATTGTTTGCCATTAGCTCATTTGTTTCAATTGACTAGTTCTAATTTGTTTCTAAAATTTGATTGTAATTTCCTTTATTTAACGATCATGCCACTATTGTTTATCGAATTAAGAAATATTTTTGAATGTGCGAAATGTTGGATGTATGGATTGTAACTTCTTTAAGCCAAAACCACTGACGGGTTCGAACTTAATTTCATATTTTGCATAGATGTGGAGCTATCTGTAATAATTTTGCAAGCTACTTTTATCCTTAAGAAGAACGTGAGCTCCTGCCCGTGGCAGGGCTGATAGCATGATTGATTTACCTTCTCTGATTGCATGGCATGCCAATTTGTGGGCGATGCACGCGAATTGCATTTTGTTGAACCTCATCAGAGACGGTTTTGCGCGGAATTGTACTAAATATTTTTATCCTAATATTTTGCAATGGATTTCCGCAAAGTAACGCCTGAATCTATTATTTATCGTAGAAAATAAACCTTATGCCTAATATGGTGATATCCTCTTGACCGAATTCTCGGCTACAGCGACCGGTCTCACCGAAGATTAGCCGCAGAACATAATATTATAGTGCACTAATGTGTGCGCAAACACACGTGCATTACAACGTCCTCATTCTCATAATCTGATTGGACGGCCGAACCGACACGACCGGAATCCAACAATCATTAATATAATACTCACAGTAGCCTGTGTACTTGGAACGATAGCATGCCAGATGCTAGCCATAGAGTTCTGTATCCTTGGCGTCGGGTCGAATCGGTAGCGATACAGTCTGGGCACTATCTTAGGCAAGTGTTCAGATAGTTGCGCGCCCGCTTGTAATGCGATGGAGTGGAAACCGAATGCAGCACCTACAATTGAAAAGAGTGGTAAGCACAGGCTAAACAAAACTTTTTTTAATTCTATAAAGTGCAGAACTACTTGATCCCTTACGCATGTGTATCTCGTCTAACATTTTCCTTTTACTGATATTTAGCGTGAAATGCAAATGGGTAGTGAGTGTCCTTTTCTTTGGAGCGAAATAGATCTTCTCACTATCTTTCTTTAGTTGATAGTGAGCACTGAGGACGCTAATAGTTTATGGAGTACCTTTCTTTGAGTTCCAGACAGAGTTGTGATGCGCAAGATGCATGAACTTGTACAGAAGATCCGGTTGATTCAGGTCTGAAGCGAGCGAACACAGTTCTTTGTATGTTGACAGGTTTCCTCTGAAAGAAAGAAAGAAATAATGCTGGACAGTTTACAAATTATCATTTAGTTTGACTCTATGAAAGCTGAGCTTGTGCTATAGAAACCAGATGAAAGTCGTTTACAACGGCTATTTACTATTATTTGAGTTTTAAGCTTTACAATATTTCGGCACTGTTTCATGGGCCATGATCTTGGCCCATGAAACAGTCATTCTTCTTCCGTGATCGCAAGGTAGACGCTTTATCCAACTGCACTCCTCAAATACCTCAGTGACTTTAGCCACAGACCGCTTTTCAGCTGGTCTATGAGCTGACCAACTAGCGCTTGCCGTTTCCTTTTATCGGAGTTCTGGTACACGAGGCCGAGGCATTTGCTTGTAAATAACAGAAGAACAAATCTTTTACCCAGTAGGCGCTTTCCCCAACTGCCCCTCCTCAAATATCTTCGTATCCTCGGTGACTTTTGCGACTGACCGCTTGCCGCTGGTCAGCTGGTCTATGATCTGACCGACAAGCGCTTGCTGTTGGCTTTCATCGGAGTTCTGGTACACGAGGCTGAGGCCTTTGCTTGCGACATCTTGGACGATATCTAAATGAGAAATACATATTAATAGGAACATAAGCATCAACACCTGCACAGCAAATGGATTCCTGTCATTGAATCATGTAAGCTGAGCCTGATGCCTTTTAGTGTTTCAATTATTGATGACGGGATTGACGGAATAAGCGAAGCGAACAAAGATCTCAGTGGCACCTTGGGTGATTTGGCTGTACGGTGAAATAGTCACTTCGAGCATAACGTCCAACCGTTGATTCGTTGCGTGAAATTTGATAGGTGTGCTGCTAAGACTTGTGAAATTTGCTCGTAACTTAGTGAGGTCAAATCCATCGAGGGGTTTTTGAGATTGGGTCCAAAGCGGTTTAAAATCAATCAATAAAATCAAGATATACTCATAAGAAAGGTACTTGAGTAAATTTCAAAATGGTTTTTTTTCTAGCGTGTTCAGTTTTTTAAATAATTACGTACCAGCAGCTACAACAGCTCTCATTTGGTAGAGATTCTATGAATTCGTACGTCATGCTAAATGAATGCACCGAGTACGCACCGAAGTGCATTGCACTTATTTTGTTCAAATACTAATTCTTATACCGCATTTTACAACAAACTTAGCTAACATCTTAGACCGTTCCAGAAGTTCATTTCATTATTTTTATTGAAATATTTTTACGCTATTTTAGTCTCATAAAATTCTTTTCGATTCTCGCGGCACCAAAAGTATTTATTCTCCTGCAAATTTTCGGCGATAGTAAGCTTATTTTCCAATTTTTATTAAAAAATTAAGGCATTGTTGTTATTAGACATTTTGCTGCTATTACGTCTCTTATAAGTAGGGGAGAAGGAGGCACCTTTGCACGTTTTTTAGGGTTTCGTACCAAAAGGGTGCCAACGCGACCCTATGACTAAGCCTCAGCTGTCTGCCTGTCCTTCCGTCCGTCCGTCTGTTAGCGGGTTGTGTCTTAAGAACCGTAAAAGGTAGACGGTTTAAAATTTCGCGGAGTGCGTATTTGTCACCGCTATAATACAAATAATACTTAATAATAAAAAAATATTAAAATTAACGTGATCCCACACAAAAATATTTTTTTTTGGAACCCTTTTCGTCGTGTGCTAGTCTGACGCGCATTTGGACGGTTTTTTAAGTCGGATTTGTATTTATATTACAGATAAGTAGATTTAACTTGACTTGAAATGGCTTTAACTTTTCTAGCGTCTATTTTTTACTATACAAACGAGGATCGTAGTAACATTCTCGCTTACATTCATAATTCATAGCAACTATATTCTTTAATAATACGAAAAATAAAACCAGAACGAGATGCTATTTGTTACAGTTTCGTACTGTGGCCAAGTTCCTTTTGTTCTCTTTCGTACTGAAGTGGACTTTATTGCTCTGGACTAGGGTAGACTAGACTTGAAACTGAAACGCTGACTATATTGTTAGGGACTAATTACAAGTTCAAGATTTTGCATACAAATGATCGTACTTTAGTTTTATGAAAAGGTTTTCTATTTCAAATAGCCGCTCATAGGATGCTTCTAATAGTATGGTCTAACTAGAGCATCCTCACAACTTACAAGGGGAGTTACATTACAGGTTGTCCCTCACATGTTCAACCACACTGCAGCACAACACAACACATGCTTACTGCAAGCTCAAAGCAAGTAGCCCGAGCGCTGTGTACTAGTTTATGCCGTCACTGTAAAATGTATCTTAATGTTATGTTATGAGTTAAAGCCCATATTTAAATGCTAATTTTTGTGTTTGCGGCCGTGGTGTTCGAAGTTAACTCTCAGGGAGATACCGACCGTACAAGTTGATGAAACAATACTAGTGGCCTCACTCGTACTTACCGCTATTCTCCGATAAGAAGTCCATGAAATTTTCCTGTAGGAGTTCCAGCTTGTTCTTTATCGGCTCACGTTCTGGACAGTTCTTCAAGAGGGCCAGAAGCCAAATGCTGGTAGCCTGAAGATAAAATGAAACTTATTTATATAAGCATAAAGCATTGTAGTGTAACTTTAGTAACGGTATTATTGTAGCGAACTTATAGCAAGGAAGATTGTAGTTCAATTTTAACTTTTTGACGACCTTAAGCCCACTCGCGCCAGGCTAGGTTAACACGGTTAACTCAAAGTTAGATAATACTTAGGAGTCTTGTACCATCAAGAGATAAACCTTGATAAAATTTTGATATTTTTAATCCACCGATGTGGGAGGGTTAAGTCAACTAACTCTGGGCTAGTAATGTCAAAAATATCATAATTGAAATATTATAAATTAGGTTGTGTTTGTTGCATTCAGTTGATTCTTCGCTCGGTCGTTACAGCAACCGCACGCACTCGTTAAACCCCCGTATTTCTCCGACCGGTTATTTCACTAGTGATGTACCAGTAGTCCATCGATAAAAATGGACAAGTTTATAATACGATCGTCGTCGACCCCGGATTTGGCTAAAAGTCAAATAAAAGGATTAGGAACCAAGCTGTTAAAGGAGGACTCTTGACCGAACATGCAGTTTTCCATACCTTTACTCGCAAAGATGAAAAATCTCCTAAAGTGGTCATTAAGGGCCTTCCCGCGTAGGCGGGAATCCTTAATGTAGATTAAGGAAACATTGGCGGCCGACCTTGACCTTCTTGGGTTCTCTGAAGCTACAGTGGCACCTATAAAGACCAACAGGCCTCTTCAATACTCACCCATGCTTGAACATTTACCAAGCGGAACTAGCATGGCTAAGTACAATCAAATAAAATACATTGCAAACTGTGCTGTTACGGTGGATCGTTACAAGAGCAGCAATACTTTGGGCACACAATGCTATCGATGCCAAGGCTTCGACCATGCGTCCCGAAATTGCAATAGACCTGCAAGATGTGTCAAATGCTCTCTAACGCACCCTACCGCGCCATGTCCTTCAACTGGCTTTATAGAAGACGTTCGCTGTTGTAACTGCCAGCTAAACCATCCTGCTAACTACTCTGAATGCAAGGAGCGAATAAATTATCTTGAGCGCATAAAATCAAAGCGCGAGACTCATCGGGGCATCATCCCCCCCCCTAAGAATAGGCCCGACCAGATGATATCGTTTTTTTTTTCTACAATAAATGAATGGTTATTGTCTGATGATGATGTAGAGATCATCGAATACATTCGTTCGGACTTTTATAATAGAAGAATTCACAAAGAGACAAAGATTTTCATAGAATTTTCGTGTAAAATAGAAACCTCTCTTTTTATTAGATAAAATTGAAAATAGATTGCAATATACAAATGCGAATAAAAAGTTAGTAAATAGACATACGTTTTAATCACACTATATTATGAATGCAAAAGATGGAGGGTTGTTTATTTGTTTGTATGTTTGTTACATCACACCACAACTTCTGAACGGATCAGGTTGGAATGTTGCATAGATGTAGATCTAAGCCTAAAATCAAACACAGGCGTTTTATCCCATAAATCAGTTCCCATGGGATAAAAATCCCCTTTTAACGTTGTTTGTTTTTCTTTTCTGCTAATTAGTTAGAGCGACATAATCGCAGTGTGATTAAGATTACTAATAAAAGATTAAAAAAAAATGCGTACGAAGCCGGGGACCGAATCTAGTAAAAAAATAAACAACAGACAATATAAAGCGACCAAGAACGAGTCTTTTCAAATCTGACATGAAGGAATAGACTTATTCAAAGTACTGTGGAGCGAGAGAGAGCAGTACACTTAAATCATTCAGCATTAGGCATCGCACTTTTGACCGGAAGTAAAAATAATGAATGAACATGACATTCAACTCGGGTTAGTTGACTCCATAGATCTAAGTAAAATCAGTAGATATGGTACGTTCTCTCAGCGCTTACTCAACAACTGGCCTATGTTACAACATTAATCGGTGCCAAATAACGTGGCAATAGAGGACATTCACATATAACAAGAATAAGAAATGTTTATTGCAATTACTTAAAAAAAACTAACACACAGGTTCTGGAGTCGCCCCTTAAGCAAAATTTGCTTGTGTTGGGAGACCCCGCTCTTACCATTTAATACAAAAACAATATTTATTTATTTATTTATTTAACATTACATATCTCCTTCACGAAATCATAAAAAGGCACAACTTGAAATTTTGAATTTTTTAAGGTTATACAAGTCTTTGGAAACTTATTATTAATACGCATAAAATTAAAGACCTATGTTATTTTGAATTTATAAACATTTTCGATACTTAAATTCTTATGTTACACACAATTCATATATTTTTTAGTCATGTTAATAATATTATGGTTAAGAGTACCAAATTAGGTACTCTTAACCATAATATTATTCATTAATGAACTAAAATATCACCGGTTTAAATTTACTCTGGTATTTTTAACATTAAAATACGTGAATTCATTGAAAACGTAAAAAGTCAGAAGTTAATTCCCGATTTCGAACTTTTGGGTTGTGTTGTTTGTTTATTGCTTCCTAGTACGCCTGTACTACGATACTTTAGCGACACCGGTATCGCTTTAGGTTTGTATGTAAAGCGACAGAATAGCGATAGTTTTACTTCTACTGTGGAGGAGGAGGTGAACACCTGTATTGCCACCTTAATTGGCACTTAGTATACACGCAAACACTCGCTCACAGTTACATTTCCAATCTTGTGCATTAATTATAATGAACAAACACATATAATGTACAAGTGGGCCTTGGTGGCGTTGTGGGTGAAGGTCAATGCAATGCAGAAGAATTGTGGATCCGATTCCCGCCTCGAGACAAATGTTTGTACGATCAGCAGATATTAGTTTCCGGGTCTGAGTGTATAAGTATTATGTATGTATATCAGCCCTCTGGTACACAAGTCAAGTTTTGCTTATTTTGAGGCTAAATGATGCTGTGTGGAAATGCACAGCATGTTTATTTATTTCCTACTTTATTATTCATACCTGTCTTGAATGTGGATGCGGATGTTTCCCAATCTTGAATAACTGTTGCAGAAGCCACTCCAGTAATTCGTTGTTTTCCTTCAGCGCTTCGGTACTCTTGACTTTGTCTGGGCCCTGTGCAACAAACGATAATCATCTCTAATTTCTAAAGAATAGAGAACATTATACCTGTCATATTAATAAAATCTTCTAAGTAGTTAAATCTAAGTTTCAAATTACCTCTTTAGGCAGTTCAGTCCACATATCGCGGTTTTCGTTAGAATTGACACCTTCGACGCACAGTACCAATGATTCACCGATTTGCAGATGAATTTCAAACTCCTTGCTCTGAAAAAAAAAAAACTTGGTTAGACAATTGTGTTTGATTGAAACTGAGATAGCAAAGACGGCCTACTCGCGGCTTTGCCAGCGTTGGTGTGGTTCAAAAGCGAGTTTATCCATGTTATTTTCTATTTACCAAGCATCATCAAAGAACATGAAACAGTCTAAGGCCCGTATTATGAAAGCTTGCTCAGTCATAGATCTATGCTTGACGTTTATTCCATAGAAAAGCGTAACTCAAGCGTAGATCGAGGACTGAGCAAGCTTTCATAAAACGGGCCTTACAGCGACTCATGTCTGTTAGTGATACGAAAATCTAAACATCTTTACTTCTCTTCATAACATGCTCATTTTTACATTACTTTTGACCGGGTGAAAATGTTGACGGATGGAAATTTGACCAAACTGAATAAATTATTTGTCGACTTACATCCTAGCCATCTGCCAGAATCCCATCACAATTTTCTTAGCGAAAGTCAGCCGCTCCCACAGCACATCAACCCTAGCGTATACAACGCTCTTACCTTCAATTTACTCGACAGTTTCGCGTTCCCAACTATCTTGAACTGTATCTCTGCGACTGGTGTACTTAGTTATAACGTCAGTTTCGTCGCTGTTGAACGGAGTGTCGTATTGTAGGATGCTTCTGGTTTAGATGATGTCTCTTCGCGACTGTGCCCTTATTACCTCGTCATGCGTCCACTGCTAAACATGCCTCCCCAAAACAAGGGGGGGATCTGCCATAATCACTTCGCATGGTAGGCTGATTGCTGATTGCAGTGGTGTTAAAAATACACAGAATAAACGGCTGCCTTTCTTCTGCTATGTTCTGATAATTGACTCTTACGACATCCACGGCCTGAGTCGAAAGGGTCGATTCTTACGGCTTCTGCCGAAGCAATACACTAGTCAATATCGATGTAGAATGTTTATAAGCAAACCGCCCATACTTAACCTAAAATTCACTCTGTTGCTGCGTCTTTGTATACGTAATTTACATTACTTGTTGATTTGAGATCCTTCCTTCAATAGATATTGCTTACAATATATCTGTAACTTGACGCCCAGCGAGTTTACTTATTTGTGTCGTGGTTTGTTTACAAACATTTTAAAACGAATTTGGCTTGTGTAGTTTTGTGTAATTATTGATTTATTTAACTTACGTCCTTAGCCATCTGCAAGAATCCCATCACAATCTGCTTAGCGAACGTTAGCCGCTCCCCACAGCAAATCAACCCTAGCGTATACAGCGCTTTTTCCTTCACTTTACTAGACAGTTTCGCGTTCCCGACTATCTTGAACAGTCTCTCCGCGACTGTGTACTTAGTTATGACGTCAGTTTCGTCGCTGTTGAACGGAGTGTCGGATTGTAGGAGTGCTTCTTGTTTGGATGATGTTATTGGGAGAGGTAAACCGCTGGTGCGTGCGAGGATTGAGACGGCAGTGCATGCTGTGCTGACTAGGAGCGGTTGGGTGCTTGCTAGGTGGTTCGCTGGAAAAATAAAGGCAATTTTGATTATGTTGTAAAACGTTCTGTTGGGTGTCTTAAGTCTTTGTGTATACTTGTTTTTTGGGAATGTAGTTAGGGTCACCACGGAACATAGTGAATAAGTATCGAACAATGTTGTATTGGCCAATGTGTTTTACAGGTTTTGAATGCGACGTCGAATACAGAGCAAAGTGGACGGTATAAATCAAGAAAATTGGATAACTAGCTGGGAAAAATAAGCTTTATTGGCATGAGCGATCCCGTCCTTTATATGTTAATGCAAACCCCCACTTTTTCTTACATCTTATCACCGTCGGCTGAGCCAAACACTTACCTAAACAAACAGCGCCCTCTTGGTAAGGCTCCCAGCTATCCGGACTGAATCCTTTCCCACCGAATTTGCCGCGTTTAGACAGCGCCACGCATCTCTCACACATGTGTGCGAATGCAGATACATAGCCACATTGCGCTTCTAGGTTCTTGTTTCCGACGCCTTGTACGACGAACTCTTTTATCTAAAAAAAATATACCTGAGTTACATAACACATTGATAATAATTAGAGAAGATGTAGACGCATAGGGTCAGCTCCGGACGGCATTGAAATACGGAATTCTGAGAAATCAAGCTTAGCTTTATTTTAAGCTTGTGTATGTCTGCCCGTGACTTCGCACGCGTTGTTTCTATGGAAACGTTTAAAGCTTATTTCTATCCCATGGGAATTGTTTTATGGGCCTTGGCCTAGCCTATTTTTGATTCCAGGCTTAGAGCTACATCTATGCAAATTTCAGCCCGATCGGTGCAGTCGTTATGGCGTGAAGAGGTAACAAACAACCATCCAAACATTTATAATATTAAAGTGACTATAATATTATGTCAGGCATTCTCTATTTACCTGATTATCAATAGCAGACTTCTCAGAAGTGTGTACTGTGATAATCGAATATATCAGTGCAGCGATATCTCTTATTTCTTCTTTGGTGCTCGTAGTGAAGAGATTGCGGAAGAATGGCAGTAGGTTCGTGTATTTAGGAGCTATCTTCTCGGGGACGCATCCGACTATGTCGAGGAAACAGGTCAGCGACATGATATCTGTAAAAAAATATTAATTTTCTTAACAAATTTTGTAGGAAGAAAATAATAATTGATTGTAGGATTTAATGGATATTCGGATGGCATTGCTATCTTATCAGCCCGCTGGATCCCACTGTTGGGCAAAGGCCTCCCTTCCCTTCTTCCATACTCATCTATTGTTCTAGAATTAACATTTTCGTCAAAACATACCCATCGAGCAACTATGATAAGCTTGAAACTCTCCATAATGCATGGCATTTAAAATGGCAGATTTTTTTATAAATGCTGTTTTCGTTCTGTATTTTAAGTATTTTTGAAACATGTGTGGCCTTTGGAGTGGCCATGAACTAGAGGTTTTCAGTGAATAGATCAGAGACATTCTTAGTTTTTTTTTAATACAATCTAAAGTCAACACTTTGCATATCCATAGCTGCTTTATTTACCTAGATCTCCAGTAAATATTCATTTTATTAGTAAGAGCAAACATGTCAGATGTTATAAAAATCAAATAATATCCCAAAAATTGTTTGACTACGACGGGACTTGAACCCGCGTCTTTCCCTCAATGCGGAAACGTACTAACCTACTACACCACGAGATAAAGTGACGAACGTTTGCACATTCATCGGACTATAGCGCCGTTAACCCAGTGTAAGGATTACGCACTATAATAATAAAAACTTTATAACAGATGTTATTTAAAAAAAAATCAGTCTGGTTATTTTGTACAAATAAAGTTACAGATTTGAATAGTTCAAATTTCGGAAATATCTAAACACCTACCTTAAAAAAAACCTAAAAATAGCCGGGAGGCATTTCAGGGTTAAAAAAGCCGCCAAGCACTTGGTTCCACCTACCCCCAGTTACCATATGGCATACAGTCTGCCGAACACCCTGTATAATAATACTAACGTATAGAATGGACACTCTTCGATATTTAGGGCGGCCGACTGGTCTCCCCCCGTTTTAAGGTCATCGTCATCATCATCATTCTAGCCCGGGATCATCCATTGCTGGGTATAGGCCTCCTTTAGCTTCTGCCAGTCTCCTCTGTCCTGCGTTTCTCACATCCAAAATGTTAAGCTCATCATCTGGATATAAGCCTCCCCCATACGAGACCCAATTAGCGTCCAGAGCATCCATCCATCGACGATGTTACGGTAAGTTTATGAAAATACCAAAGCAACTTACCAGGACTAGCATTCATCAGCAAAGTAATCAAGGTCAGGTAGTTATCCAACACCTTAGTATCAAGCAGGTTGTCGTAGATATACTTGGCGAGGACAGGCGATGCTGCGTTCGGGTGGTTAGAGCAATCCTTCAGATTCGCGTCTCGGTTTAGAGACATGCGCAGGTAACGGAGGACCTAAAACATAAATAAGTATTTGAGGGGCTAGATTCACAGGGTCTGCGGCAGCAGTTGCTGCCCATCTATGTAATGTATTAAGTATATCAGTTATCTAGTACAGGTTCGGCTTTGCTTGGGGTTATGTGAATTCATCATCATCATCATCATCATCAGCCCTTGTTGTTCCACTGTTGGGCATTAATAGTTAATAATAATAGTTAATGCCATTGATTAATATTCTATCCTATAATGTTATTGGTTTCTTTACCTCTTGATATGTTATAGGATGGAACTGGAGAACTTGATTGCTGATCACGAAGCGATGTTTGGCGTTAGATCCCTTCTTCCTCTTCTGCATTTGATCCCACACGTATTTCACCATAGCCTTAGGAATAAAATTATATTAAAATGGAAAAAAATTATAAGATTATGTGACGTTATTGAAAACGCAATTAGATAAAAAGATGGTTAGGGTGTTCTTCCTAAGTTGTCCTAATAAGCTCACTCGATTTTCTGCTTAGCGACCCTTTTGTCGGTGTTTAATAAACCAACAGCCGGTCTCTCGATCGCTGACTAGTTGCCAATGACTTGACTTGGAGGGTAGAGGTAGATTTGACTAGTTCTTGGCTATAGATAAATCTATATTTAGCCAGTGATTAGATTGTAATTGTGATTTGAGAGACTGATCGACAAATCAAATGAGGCGAACCTCGATGAGGTTACATCACTTGACAGTACAGCCTTGGTTTCTTGTTCGCAACGCACCACGCTGCGGTATGCGGCACAAAGCGTCACGACGCAACGTAAACTGTCTGTGCGGTGAAGCGGTCATTTGATTTTGCCGCAGCGGTATGCGGCACAAACAAATCCATTATCGACGCCGTGACGCCGCGACGCACACGGCGTAAAACGCTGCGCAAAACGCTGCGCTGTGCGTAGTACCCACTCCCCACTTCACCACGCTTGCCCTTCACCGCTGACACAGACTTCGACGGACGAAACAAAATACCACTCTAGAGGTTTTTCATACAATTATGTGTCCTGCGCCGCATACTGCAGCGTAATGTGTTGTGATGAAGAGACCAAAGCTTTACCAAAAAAAGTGGGTCAAATTTTCTGGTAAAAAAAAAAAAAATTAACTGTTTGTTTGGTTTGAAACTAAATAAAAGCTTGTAATTACCTTGAACTTTGGCACTTTAAACTCCTGCTCTGGTTCTTTGTTCCCGTCACTCTTGGACGTATCTTCGTCTAAGTTGACTGTCGTCGTATCTTTCTTCGACACGTTGTTG
The DNA here is from genome assembly GCA_963662085.1 of Eupithecia inturbata. Taxonomy (NCBI): domain Eukaryota; kingdom Metazoa; phylum Arthropoda; class Insecta; order Lepidoptera; family Geometridae; genus Eupithecia; species Eupithecia inturbata. The sequence continues at coordinate 7,330,424 of OY759182.1, forward strand.
ACCACATCTTCTATCTCCACTGGGCGGGAGGTTCCGTATAGACATTTTAGAGCTTCGTTTGAGATTTCATCTTGGCTATTTTAGGGGTGAGATAATGGAAAATGTCAATGATGTCAATTATTTTACCAGATATGTGATATGAACTGTATATTTGTTAAAATATTGTGAGACAAACATCGAGCACATACCCAATAGAGAGGAAATATGGTCTTTCGAATTCCGAAACTGATCAGTGTTTTGTCACTAATAAATGTCAACTCTCGCTCGCGCTATGGAAGTACAGCGCCAACAGCGGACCTGTGTACTTCTTCTTCCGTCTAATTACGAAATATATTCAGATAACATACAAATACTTTAAAAATGGCTTGTTCTTCTATAAGGTGGTGTGGGAAAAACAGCAAGAAATCAAACTACAAAACAGATGGAATCACATTTCATCGGTAAGTTGTACATAATGCAAATTTTTAAATTTACAATCATTTTAGCAGGGCTCAAGTAAAACTGGTCATTTCGCTTTCACCTAGCTGCAATGCCTATAACGTCATCTCATTCTATCATACTAGTGTTGTACTGACGTAATAAAAAAATGTATCGATACTCCCGATATAATAACAAGAACTACTTAAAATTTATCAATTTGATTAAGTTATTGTTGATCAGTGTACCTTTGCATATTATTTCATCGATATAGTAAAAAATTTAACTATATATTTTCTTTACAATATTCATTCATTTTCAAGTAGGTATCTTTATTAAGGCGTCAAAAACTTAGTGTATGTAAACTAGTTAACATAGTATTCCTAGATCTACAATCTACATTACTAACTATAATGTTAAGCATTAGGTCGTACGAAACTTTTAAAGCAAGAAATATGAAGTTAATAAGTGTTATAATTTTATTGTTTTTTTTAGGACACTGTGATATCCAAATTAATATTATATACATAATAAAGCTGCCCTATGTACATCCGCGATTCTTATTAATGGTAACTTCCTTTAAAATTAGTTCTATCTATCTAATATAACAATGGCACACTTGTAGTTAAAAACGTTTTTGATTTGTTTGCTTTTAAAAAATCATAAATTCACTATCACTATCTAATTTTCGCGACGCTCGTACCTACATAGTTTATAACATTGACTATCGATATCGAAAAAATATTTGCTTGCCCATCTCGAGTGTGATGCTTGACCTTGAGTCAGCAAATCGGAGCGCAGCGGTCGCCGCAGTGATATAGCGAAATTATTATCTATACAAAATAAACGACATTTCCTCTCTATTGGGTATGTGCTCGATGGAGACAAATGACAACCAGTTTTAAATATTTATTCTAATAATAAAAAAAAAATCCTTTAACTTATTAACTTTTCTCAACTTAAGAAATAGCTGAACAGTGTTTTTCTTATTCTGACCTATGCCAACAGATGAAACCAACACCTCTTGGTATACTTCTGTAAAGTAAGAGGGTTCACATGGAAACTACCTAGACATAATATATTTACTACACATACTTATGTTCTTACCTCTACGGAGGCATATAAGGGGAGAGGAAGACCGAATGGATGGATAGTGTGGATAGTGTGGTTAATAAAGGTGTAAGTACGGAGATGACAGCTGATAGAAAGTGGACGAAAAATAATACATTTTGTGCCAACCCCACCTAGCGTGGGATAAAGCCCTGAAGATGATGATGATGTTCTTACCTCTACATCAACTGTCTACTCTTCATCATCACCACTAATCGTCTGTGTTATCAACTCGATGGACCAACCAGGAAGTCGATTGATGGAGGCGAGACTGCTATTTTGGGGTTGCATGGGGGAAGCCTATGTTCAGCAGTGGTTGTATGCGAGCTGATAAGATGCTGTTCTTACCTGTCTCCACTAGCCATTAGCAGCAGGTATCTGGAATGTATGTAATCCTGCGGAAAGACCGTCGCGGAGTAGCGCATTGCAATGTAGCGGATCATTGACTCCTCATTCTGCATGTAACTGTGGGAGGCAAATTAATTGTATTAAGAGGACGATAAAAAAACAAAAAAAAAAACACAAAAACATACTGACAGTTTTTATGTAACTTATGATGTATTTCCCTTGTTTAATGGAATTGGTTCTAAAAACCGCTTAAATTTAATAACAATAACTGACCGAGGGTAGAAGGTAGTGGGAATGTATTACTACTAGATAATATTTTGTGAAATGTCCTTTACCGAAGCAATACAAAATATCAGTCAATAAAACTTACTGGTCTAATAACGCGAAGAGCGCCAATGCCTGTGGCTCGTCGAATTTACTCTTGCCTTTTTTGACTTCAGTGGCAGTGCTATCGTCAACCTCCATCTTGCTAGAGCTTGTTCCCTGTTCGGGCTCAGACGGCTTTGATTTACCTGCCAAAGTGTAAAAACAAGTTTTGTTATAGGAAACCAACAAATTGAATCAAGTCGGGCTGAACATGCCTCCCCATAACTATATTACTACTACTACTACTATCTTCGTTTGATGCAGCTCTAACATACCACGGGCACGTGTATTCGATCCTGAGCTATGGTTTGTTGCTCTGGGGAAACTCTGTCGATGCTGAAAGAGTCTTCAGAATACAGAAGAGTTGCCTCAGGGCTATTAGCAAAGCTTGGTTTCGTGACTCTTGCAAGCGTCTGTTTAGAGTCTGTAATATTATGCCTCTATCTTACATGTACACAAGAGACATATGCATGTTTGTAAAATCTTACCCACAACGCTTTACCAAACGTAGAGATATTATCACTCGACAGAAAAGAGCAAAATTCGATAATCTTCTGTACAAGCCAAAATATCTCAAGCGAATCTATGAGAAAAATGTGTTTGATATGTGTATCGTCATCTTTAATAAGTTACCAGAACCCATTAAAGATCTCAATGGAAATTTGTTCAATCAAAAATTAAATCAGTGGCTGCTTGACAAATGTTTCTATAGTGTAAATGAATATATTAATTTTAGTTAGAATAATTTATTATGTTTTGACTATGATTGTTAATTAATTATCTGATTGTTCATTATTTATTCTCTATTGAATTATCCTTGATGATTACTTTTATTATTGAATAGTTTAACTATTTGAATCGCCAATATTTAATATTTGCACTCCTGCTTGCGGGTTAAATACATTTGACATCACTCTAGTTTTAAGATCTGACTGATTTGATTTTGTGTATGTGTAATATGGAATATTTAATTGTCTGAAATAAATGAATATATTACAATACAATAAAAAGGGGGGTTTTTCCGTAATCATTAGGCTTGGTAGGCGAGTTGGTAATTCAGCATCGATTGAACAGAAGCTAAATGTCTTCACTAAGAGCTTCAGAGCATATCTGGTAGATAGTGCTAAGAAGAGTGCAAAAAGAGGCCGATTCATAAATCATAGCGCAAACGCTTGGTTCAACAACATCCATACTAATATGTACTATAAATTCGAAAATAACCTTTTCACGCCTAAACGGCTGAACGGATCTCAGTAAAATTTGGCAGGGAAGTAGATGGTATCCCATGGAAGGACATAGGCTACTTTTTATCCCGAAAAAAAGCATTCGAAGCCGCGGGCAGCCGCTAGTCTGACTTATATAACAAATATCCGATGGGGGCATTCCACCTTCAGCTCTCATCATTACCTTCAAAAGTATTCTTGTAAGCCACTGCCATCTCTAAGAGCGCATCGCGGAGTGCGGTCTTTACTTCTGGCGGCGCTTCGGGAATCTTCTTCACCAGTTCCTCTAGTAACGTGAACTCACTGCTGACGGTTTCAGGGCATCTCACTGCCAGCCGACCTGTGGGTGAATTGTAGATAGATAGATAACAAGTTTATTAGTAAACAAACGTTACATTTTTTTTCATCCCATCTATTTGAAAAGAGGCAAAGGATTCCTCAATAAGTGCGAACAAAGTGGGTCATTCCAGCGCACTTTATGTGACAAAATGACTTTTGAATTTGGAACACTATTTAATTAAAACGTTTGAACGCAAACCGCTTAAAAAAAGTCCTGGCTGGTAATAAAAAAGCGCGAGTGCCAACGCGGCATTGGTTATCCAAATTTAAAAAAGAATACGCAGGAACATTTTTTTTCTTTTTGTTAAATTTACCAAATATTACAGACTATTTAAATTTGAATCACACAAATTGAACAAAAGATGAGTGTATTTTTTTATTTGGTTATTTACCTAAATACATATAAATATTCGTCACTACTAAGAGCATCTCTTATTTATTTTTCTCGTATGATAAATTTTTCTCATAGTTAAGGATGAAAAGCAGTGTGCCACATGGTACCAAAATTATTTAACCTCGAGGGACGTACTTTGAATCCCTCGCTACGCTTAGGCTTAATCTACTATAGAATCCTTCGCTTCGCTCTAGATTCATAAAATCGCTCTCGCCCTAAATACATTATTTTATCCCCTTGTGATTGTGACACAATCTACTATTTGATGCGTGTCCTAAACTTAAACGATTTCATGTAGATTTTGTATATCGTCAGTCCTAAGCCCTAAGTCATCATCATCATCATATCAGCCCACACACGTCCAGTTCTATACACGACCTAATAGGCACAAGCAACAGTCCATTGTCTAGTGTAGAGGGTATTAAGTGTATTTATCCTGTGTTCTCGAACACAGTGCTCACAGTGAACTCAGTCGGTTCTGTGTGTTGTGTGTGTGCGTGTTCGAAACTTAACAATCCTTTAAAAATTCCCAGTAGCAGTCCGGAGTCAGGAAGTTGGCAGTGTTACACCCTCTTCCCTCGGAAAGCACGATAAGCCTGCCCTACGCCTCACCGGTCATGTCAGTCAGACGTCTTATGAAAGTGAGAGAATAGAGAATGCACCTGTGTTTGCGCCCAGTCTCAGTTGAAACTGGTAACAGAAACTTCAGCTAGGAAGACATCATCCTTGAAAGTTTGGTCCTTACTTATTGTTTGTATGCAGTATTGATCCAAACAAAGTAAGGTTGAAAACAGCTAAGAGCAGAAATATAAATTCTCACCTAAGCACATGCAGGCTTTCGGCTGATGCTCCACACTCTCGTCAGATCTGATGAGCTTCAAGATCCCTTGAAGAAATACCGGCGATACCTTCTTCAATTGGGATATCTCACCGCTATAACAAATTTTAACAATTAGTCTAAAACTTGCCGGGTTTAGAATCCAAGATACTTATTTGTATCAAATGTGTTACAAAATTAAAGAAATATTGGTGAAAAATATTTTACGAAAATGGGGGAATTCGCAGAAGATAAAAAAAAATTGGTTTAGTGAGTATTCATTCGTCTCTCGTTATTTTTCGAATTGGAATTTGCAGCTTTTTCGCTGCGCGTGTGCATTATTGAAGTACTTGCATTTAGTTGATACCTTGATGTTGTCTGTTATTCTGTTTTTGCTTACAAATAATGTCTTGGATTTTAGATCAGAGTAAATACTTTATTAACGAATTGTTTGCGATACGAAAGATCTTACCCATTTATAACATTGAGGAAATACATAAGAGCTAAGTTCCTCAGTCTTGGATTAGTGTTTGGGTCGAACAACGAAGAAAAAATCACCTGCCGACAAATACATTATTTAGAATTCCGTCAAGTGAATTGTGAACAAATCTCAAATTTCCTACTTTACAGTATGTACCTGTACACAATGCGGGAACATAATGGCTGGTCCAGTACATTTGTTCAAATACATTATCAGCTTCAAACGCAGTCTTGTGCATGCAGGGACCTAAAATAAAAATAAATCATTTAAATGAAGTGTACAACTTTTTATTTCTCTTTACCCTAACCTCGACTTTTTGCACTAAACGTCACTTAGTAAGTTATTTTAGTTAGTAAGCCTATAGGACTATAGGCTCAAACGTTTGGAGGAATTAGACTCATGAATGTCACACGCGACTATATTTAGGCACACCTCTTAGATGTGCCTAAATACATTGATCTGCTTCAGTTATCTCCCAGAGGCTGGCAAACAACGTTTAGATTCTACGCAACGCCAACTTGCGAAGGCTTGAATTACAAATACTTGAGCTGAAATAAACTTTATTCCGTTGCGGTTCGATCTAAAATGTATTATTTGCCAGCCTAGGCAGACATGCCAGTGTATTTTACCGCTTTACTTTGAGTTGACAGTTGATTCTTCCACTCAACGCTCCTTGAAACTACGTGAGTGGAGTAGAGTTTAACGATTTTTTTATTATTTTATTATAAATTACACATACAGGATGTAACAAAAACTAAGGATCAAACTTTCAAGGCTGGTTCAGACTCGGTCATAGAACCGAAGAAAATTATTTTTAATAAATTGCGACTTTTAATTTGGAAAAAATAAATAATAGACAAAATGACCACTAGACAGGACAATGACTGATGCATGTATTTTGTCATTAAAAATTAATTAAAAAGGCCTACGTACCTGTTTACGTCTCCTTTAAAACACACAACACCTTCGTCGCGGGTCGTTGACCGCGGCGACCCGCGACATCATCGCAGCGGGCAACGCGCCTTCGACGCGGAAGGTAGGTACCACAAATACATTTTTCCTCGGCTCTATGGCAATAAGCACATGCATCAGTCATTGCCTAGTCTAGTGACAATTCGTTTTTATTTATTTTTCGAATATTAAATTAGATTTTTTTTTTATATTTTTCTGTGTTCTTTGGTCGAAGCCTGCACCCGCTTGAAAGTTTTGTCCTTACTATTTGTTACACCCTGTATAAATTGAATGGTAGAGAGTAACAAAATCATACCGAAGTTGAAGTCAAGGAAGAGTCGAGGTTATGACTAAAAATTTGGTTTGTGTATTAAGCGACTTACCTTACGGTCATCTTGAGGTACTTTCATACCGCCCCAAGTACCCAGATAAAGGGAGTACAAGGGAGCCACTACTGATGGCTGGGACCAATCTACTGAACTAAAAAAACTCATCGTTAATAAAATCGGTATAAACACGTTTAGAATATAAATTATTCTCTAATATTATATATATCTTAGACATATATAATAATACTCAAACGCAACTTAGAATTGAGCACGTCTCAAGTCGCGTTTTTTCGACAGTTTTCAATGAAAATTTGTCAAAAATTCGTCACTTGAGGGCTTAAATCTGAGTTGCTTTGCGGGCGTGAGACTTAGTAGGAAATATTCTCCGGAACTAAGGAGGCATCCATAAATTGCTTTAGGCAATTATAGCGATTTTTCTACACCCCTCTCTCCTTGGTGAGATGTAGTGAGATTTTGCTCTACCCCCTCCCCTATTCCCACGTGAGATTTTTGAAAACGCGTATTTTAAAGTAGGTTAATCAGGGCTCGATTGCATTGCAGCTAAGAACGTAGTCTAGAATCACAGTGACCAAATCAAACAATAAAATACTTAAGATTGGGGTAATTATTTCTGCGTTCTAAAAGGAACAGAACTAACGGATAAGCAATTTGCTCAAATCGTAAACGATTTTCTATTACAAAACTGAAACTCGTGCAAACACGAAACGAACAACCTTATGTAGGAACTGCTAAAATTCGTGGAAAAAAACCGTGATATTAGCAGAGACCAACAATATTTTTTTATCGTGGATAGACCTTTATTTTACTAAAATCTCAACTGACGGTAAGTGACGATATATTCTCTATACCGCCAAAACTATTCTACTACTATACAACCAACACAATCTTCAAAATCGGTCCACAACTGACGGAGAAATCGGTGCACATGTACATACAGCCTTACATAGAACCTCGTTCTTTTTTCGAAGTCGGTTAATAAGACCCATTCGACAGAATGCCTTCAAAACAAATGCTATAAAAATCTTTAAAAAAATTATTTCGATTCACTTTCAGCGTTCTTTGACCCTAACCCCCGGACTCAAACACAACTAAGATCACGCCCGTCTTAAGTAACGATTTTTTGTAATTTTTTTTGACATTGAACATCTGTCAAAAATTCGTCACTTGAGACATGCTTAAATCCGAGTTGCGTTTGGGTATTCGGGGGCTAGTCACTTACTTGAAGGCGGTGAAAAGGCTGCCTCTTACCTACTGAGTCTGTTGAGAGGATTACACGCATGGTTGGCAACATTGAACCGGGAATCAGCGGCAGCGACGATGACAATCAGTAGGCAGTCATTCATGTTCAAAATATCCTTGCTTACGAAGTTGATTATTGACAGTTTCATCTGAAAATAAGTCATTGATTGCATTCGTTCATTTGATTGCAGTATTTTTATTTATTGCAGTCATACAAGCAGATCTTATTGACTAGGTGTTGCAATGGAAGACTGGCCAAGTGCCTTTCTACATTAAATGAACATTGAACATTCTTAATCATTTAACACACTAATTTACATATTAAGAGTCGCTAAAAGTATCATTGAAAAATTCGTTGAGTATGTAAAAACATTTTTTTTATGAGCATCTCTTTTGTTTTCTTTTCGTACTTGTTATTTTTTTCAAGGCTTTTTATGTTTTCTAGAGTTATTTTAATTTTTTACCGTCATGAAGTTCGGGTTTTCGAATTTCCGTAAAAGTTTGTAACATGATGCTCGTCGTAAATTTCAAGCATTTCCTCTCGACTTAACGGCGTAACTTAAATACCTACCACCTACCTACCACTAAATATGTTTGTTTGTTACCTCCTCAAGTTGGGTGGGATTAATTTGGTTCTTATCAATTATCCTTTTATAGCTCTTCATGCTCATACCAGGCGGCACTTGGAATTCACTCTCGCCAGGGTTTGGCAGCGCCCTGATGACATAAACAAAGAAAGTGATAACTACTAGTATTTTTCATTTTTGTTTCATTTCATTTTTGTAGAAAAAAATATAGAGAAGACAGGTATTCTGGGCAGCCCTTGTAGTTAGGGAATGCAATCTCGTTCTCGCGAGATCTCGGCTTTTTTTTAGCGAGATTGATATCGGCCGAAAAATGGGCGAGATCTCGCGAGATTAACGAGATTGCACTCGAGCATAGAAACGTGCCGTTTTGCAGACGATTCTTTGGACATATTGTGCTCCATAGGCTACTTTCAAAATAATTCGTAATAATGATTATTACGAATTATTTTGTTTAGTTCACATCACACGCCGCGGCCCGCGTGTGATGTTAACTAAACAAACTTTCATTTGATTGGTATATTTTGTTAATTAATCTCTTATTATTAAAAGACTTTTGTTTGATATTATTAGAAGAGAAGACTGGTTGTTTATATCATTTCTTATTTGATTAGATACGTCAAAATTTACTACTACAAACTTAATTAAAAAAAATTAGATAGATACGTCAAACAATGCTAAATACATGAAAGTTTATCAAAAAAAATTTTAAAAATAAATGTTTATTTCATAATACCAATAATTCTTATTATTTTTTACTAATTTATTCAACTATTGTGATTATTTGCAAGAATAAACACACAAAACTGCCAATCTTGCGAGATCCGGAAATTGATGAGATTGCTTTCCCTACTTGTAGAATCATCATTTCTCTTTTAAGTCTTTCAATAGAGTCATTTCCACAATGACTCTATTGAAAGACTTAAAAGAGAAATTTTTGTCATTAAAATTAGATAAAAGCTTGCCTGTAAGGTAGCAGCAGTACATCGGTTGCAAACTTCAGAATCAGACCGGCTACTTTGGGTTTGTCCTTTAAATTGAGATCTGCCTCCTTTATTTGTCCAAGAAGTGGCATCAGCAGCATTAGGATTCTGAAAGATTTTAAACAATAATCATTTATAGATAGCATGCTTCTATATGACAATAGATGACATTATTTCATACGAAGGTCACCGGTTTTACATTCCGCAAACTAGAAATTACTTAGATGCTAACCCACTTATTCATAATGGTTCTCTAACATAAAACAGTTGCTAAGCAGCGTTATATCTCACTCTGACTTATGTCTGACTTATGTGAGTGGGAGATAGCAATGCTCTAAGATAGCAGACTATTATGAATAAGGGAGTAAGACTTCATATAATATAATATTATCCCAATAATATAAGACCTTGAATTCCTCCTAGAATTTTCGTGTGGGCAAGCACTATAAGAACAAAAATAAATAGATTATGCATAGAAATAAATCTAGTACCCACAACACAAGCTCTGCTTAGCTTGGGGCTAGATGCTGTGTGGATTGTCCAGCATTATTTAATTATATGAATTTGCATATAGGTCTGCTGAATGCTAATAGATGATGTTCGCAAGAATTAGAGAAAGCAATAGAATACTATGATAATAAATTTAGACACCCACTGCTGGCCTCTATGACCAGCATTTGGTGACGTATTGCTGTACTGTTGGTAGTGATGAATTGACTTACTGGTCTTGATGCCCCTGTGGCTTATTCTCAATGGCACTTATTAGGGTTGGTGCCAAAGTTATCTGTAGATCACGAGGCATTCTTGGAAAGCCCATAGTTATATAAATAATAGTGAAGTTCTGGAATAATAATAACAAATAGTTACTTAACTATAATAAAATATTAGGGAATGCTTGGCTTGGATTATATAAGACAGGGAGTCATTTTCAGTCTTTCCCTGCAGATCCAATCTGTTAGATTCAGAATACTGTTGCTTTATCAAGATAATTGGAATGGTACTGCCTTGAACCACAGTCATATTTTGTTTTCTCTACTTTTGGATTCATAAAGGTTAATCCAAGCAGTATTCATTTCGCAGCACTTAGGTATAATATCTTCTACAATGTTTTAATACTTAACATAGTTTAAGAAATTTGTACAAGTAAACCTGTTGTGCTGACCGCATATGTATGTGGGAAAAGGGCAAGAGAATTATTATTTAAGAAAGTGGTACTTACAACAATGAAACTGTTAGATGTCGCATCTGAATACAGTTGAAGTAGGGTCTGAACAGGCAACTGCACTTCAGCTCGGCACTTCACTCGCTTGTTCACGTGGATCAACAATTCCATCACTTTCTTTCTCACCTAAAATAAGGTATAAGACTGATGTCTGAGAGCTTGAAAACAGGTGCATCATCATTAGATATGGAAATGTTCAATTTGCTCTGCAGTGTTAGTTGAATTAAATGTACATTATTGCACAGGTATACTTAAAACATAGTCAGGCAGGTCTAAAATGTAGTTATGACGCTGAACAGATGTTATGTGGTGATTTATGAAATGAACATACCTGTTCATGGGTTGATGATAGCTTGAGAATAACAGGTGGTAGAAACCTATTCAGGCAACTCTCCAGCTGATCATCACTGTCTGCATTCCCAAGGCGAAGAAACACTCGATCTAACAGCACTAAAACAAAACCCGGCAATGAAAATAGGATGGAGCATTCCGGTAGAACATTAAGGTCAAGTTTACATGTATTTAATCGATAGATGAGAAGGTAATTGGCACGTTGTTGTTATAGAACTTACTAAGATCATTTGAGCCATCAGTTGCGCCATCCGTCACTTCCATTTCAGACATTTTTGATGATTTTTACGAGAAATAATACAGTAATTCGAAAAAAGAAATACGATTACACGATTCCAATTCAACAATCCAACAATGACAAACAAAAATGTTGATTGTTTGACTTGACAGTTGACTTTGTATTTGGCAACACAAACGTTTGATAATGACAGTTCTAACACAGCTGTCTTGTGCAAATTTACTGAATGAGCCAAAGATAAAAGAAGAAGATTTTGGTTGATTTATCGTTCGGAATCTTTTAGATTTGGTTTGGTAGTAGCCCGGCTACACGGTCTGCTTGCGCAGTGCAGTTTGTGCAGTTATGACTGTGCTAAAAAACACACCGAACACCGGTACAGTGGTCGCACGTGCACATAAGCTCGTGCAAACTAGACTGCGATAATCCCAATTCAAGAAGTATGAGTCAGGACTGAACTGTCAGTACGGTGAGGTTATAATCTGTTGATAAATCTTTATTTTCGGTGTCGGCAGACGCGCGGCAACCGCGCATACAGGTCGCGCCAGCTGACGGTTACACCGCGCGTAAGTCCTGCCAGTTGAGAGGAGATGTGAAGCAGCAGGGAGATACCAGTTTCCACCAATATCCAGCGGTATCCACCATTTAGCTACTAATAAAAAGCGGTAGTAACCCAACTGTGGAACGAGAAAAGGTGGGTTATGTATGATTTATGACCATAGTTCTGGAATGGGTTTTACGCATACTGGGTGATTATTTATATTTAATTTTGATATTTTTATGTAATTCAACAATGCCTATAAAATAAAATTCAATAAATTAGTGGTAGCGATAAATTAAAAATTAAAATTAAATTCCTCATACTATTTTCGCCGCTTATTTTACGTTTTTAGGGTTTCGTGATCGGTTACGGAACCTGGTTTGTTTGTTTATCTGTTATTGAAACCAGCTGCCTCGAGATTTTTTGCAACAGTCTGTTTATTATCTGAGAATCAATTATTGAAACCAGCTAGGTACATCTAGATTGTTTGCAACAGTCTACTGATATCTGAGAATCAATTATTGAAACCGACTACCTCTAGATTGTTCGCAACAGTCTGCTGATATCTGAGAATCAATTATTGAAACCAGCTACCTCTAGATTGTTTGCAACAGTCTGCTTACATATATCTGCACCTGAACAGATTTAAAAGAAAAAAAATATATAGAATTGAAAAATTCAAATTCAAGTTTTCAGTACAAATTGCGATGTCGAATTTTTAAACAGCATTATAAACAGCAGAAACGGTGGACACCTGTTATTTATAGGTGTCCACCGTTAACAGCAGGTCGATACCTATTGCTGGAAACCATTTTTAGCCAGCTTCCCATCTATAGTCACGTCACGATGTCGCCTATTGATGAGTTTTTTTACACTATATTTTACACTAGTAAACACGTACACAAGTAAGCACGTGCAAACTAAATTTGCGTATTCCAATCTTCAGCATTTCAACGATTGCACAAGCCGCGCTTCCGGGCTTGCGCGACCTACCGTCTGGCCGTCCACCCGCTCCGTCTTACCTGCGCAAGCTGGTTTGTGCAAGAACGCTTGCAAGTAAGAAGGAACGTGTGGCCGGGCTATAAGCCTTCGATCAGGGAAAGGAGGGTGATTTCCTTCGTCCGAGGTCTAAAGGTCTAAGCATTAGGCAACATTTATCTAAAGCAATACTAGAACGGCTAGCTTCAACTCTATGTTATATTATTATCATTACGTACGTATGGAGACAACGAAGCCTCAAGTTTTAATAACGTTAATCTTCGATCAGGTATCCGCCGCGGCGGCGCGGCGGCGCGCCCCGCCTCGGGCGCTAGGGCGGCGCGGCGACGCGGCGGCGGATACCTGATCGAAGATTAACGTTATTATAACTTGAGGCTTCGTTGTCTTAATTTCCATTTGCGTTTCTCCGAGTTTCTTCCAATAAAACTTGGCTTGAATAAACTTCTTTGCTGATGACATTTTTTCCTTGAACATTTTGACCAATGAAAAAAGAAACTCCCTTTGTACACCAGCCAAACTCGATATGAAATGTTTGTAGACAAACTACGACATAAAAAACTAAACCCACTTGTTTTGCGTCGATTATCAGATTTAAAAATGTTAAGCTATATTTATTAAATGCATGAACATAAATAACCATATAGATTCATGATTGAAGGAAGGGTCTCAAATTGACAATAGTATTCTGTATTCATCTTAATAATGTAATGTATTCATCTTATGTAAATGTAAATTGCGTGTAAAAAGATACGGTAACAGAGTGTATTTTAGGTTAAGTATGGTTAGTTTACTTACAAATATTGTACATCCAATTTGCTCGAATAAAGGAGTATGATTTTGTTAGACCAATTTTGACAGACATAAGTCATACATACAAGTGACATACTGACAGGTTTTGATTCGTTCATAAACTTCAATCACATCGAGGTCGTGCGTGACAGAAAAGAACCAACCAAACCAAATCAAATCATTGCGGACGGATCTGTCGAGTTTACATTTGTTTATCAATTTCCTTGTTTTCAGTGCATTTCTAGCAAAAATTCCAGTTCAACGTAAACTACGAACAGATGTTTGTCAATTGTATGAGTAAATAACAAACATGGGCTTTGATATCAAAAGATTTCAAGACGTTGACGAAGAGCTCATTTGCCCTATTTGTTCGGGGGTTCTTGAGGATCCGCTACAGGTTACATTCTACATAATAGTTTGGTTATACAACTATCACTAGGTACTTATTTCCTGTTGATAAATTGTGTTGTAACTTGGTTTTTAGGCGCCCGGGTGTGAGCACGCTTTTTGTCGTGCCTGTATCCACGAATGGATCAGTCGCCAGCCTACATGTCCTGTGGACCGCCAGGCAGTGACAGCTAGCCAGCTCAAATCAGTTCCGAGAATACTACGCAACCTGTTGTCCAGGTTTGTATTGTGCCACTTATCCACCTTGTGATAATTGTTACTGGATTAGTAGATCAGACAGTCAGACCCCTTATTGTTTCAGCTTAAGTAATAATATCTTTGCTTCTAATAGTCACTAATTAGTCATAGCATAGCTGTTACAATGATTGTAAACATAGCTGTTGAATAGGCTACTTCAAGCTGCAAAAGTTCTAAACATTGAAACATCAATCCACATGAATATTCATAGACCAATGTTTGATTTGCTATCAAGATCATTAACATAACTAGATGAATGTAAACATCAGCTGTTTAAGTTTCTAGCTCATTCTTTAGTCAGCATAGTTTGCAGCTTCATTTTGATTTAGTAAGATTAGTTAAAGATATTAATGAAGCATTGCGGTAAAAACATTAAACATAGAGCTACCTCTAGATTGTCTAGAACAGTCTGCAGTTAGCTCAACTGTTTCAATTGTAAATACTAGTTTTGATTTGTTTGTTTGTTAATTTAGGTAGGTAGGTATGTTTTGGGTATGATAGATCTAAAAAAGCCAAAATGCCAGCAATAAATATTGTATGTAATCATGTAATCTGTATTTTTAACTGCAAGGCAGGAAAACAGGTAAACATTTTATTTATAATTTGTCAAATTATACATCACAATTTGTTTTCAAATTCATAATGAAATAAAATAATAATAAAATTATTGCAAAATATTTAAAATTTAAAAATTCATCATAGGTATAAAACGGCTTCTCTACGAGCCAGTTTTTAAGCTTATTCTTAAAATTTTGAAGACTCAGTGCGTTCCTAACCTTATCTAGGAGATTGTTGTAGGTAGCCAGTCCCATTGCGTGCGTCAACTTGTCCGATTTGGACAGTCGTCTTGCCGCAGGCACCAGCCAGTCACCCGCGGCATTGCGAGTGTTGTAGCAATGCCTATGTATTTGTTTTTGTTACAGACTACAGACCAGCTGTGATAATCAACCTCATGGGTGCAACGCCATCTTAAAATTAGATCTCTTGCCTGCACATTTAATTGAATGTAAGTATAATAAATATTTTAGTTTCACTGTATTATTTAGTCTCTGAAAATGTTTAAATATCTACATACTGAATCTGGACAATTAAACATATATGTTAGAGTGGTGTTCTTCAAAAGACAAAGATGTGGGTCCTTCAAAAAAAAAATTAGACAATTCAAAATAATTCACATTGTTGAAGTTTTCATACATATTTATTTCTTAAAAGTACAACTATTTTTTAAGGGGGCACCTAATAGTGTACCTAGTCTTATTAATACACCTACACAGTGTTTTTTTTAACTAGGACAGTACAGGGGCACCCATAACCAGAGGAGATACATTTTGACATAAAAAAAATGTATGGTCAAGCGTGAGTAGTGCCTTAAAATGAGTCAAACTGGTAAAAATAAGGATCTTATTACAGTATCAGATGCAAACATTCTAAGCACCAGAAGTTAGTCAAAGTTATGTAGTTATGTCTGCCCCCGTACTTTCCCAGTTAAAAAATAAATCGGCAAGTGCAAGTTGAATCGCACACGAGGGGTTCCGTACCGTAGAAATCGGGCAACTTTTTCAACGAACAACAAATTTTCATTTATTTTGAAACTCCTTTAAATTTTCAACTTTGTTATATATTAAGTATTTGTTGTTATTAAGTTGAAGTGTTACTTATTTATAGAAAGTTTCATGTGTGGTTCAAGAGATACAGCCTTGACAAGCGAAGAGCAAAAATAGCTAAAAAAAATAACGGTGTTTGTATGGAGGCCCTCTTTCATTTGAATATTTATTTTATTATTATTAATATTTACTGTTATAGCGGCAAGAGAAATACACAATCTTCATGAGATAGAGCCCTGTGACAGACGGATGGATGGACGGACGGACAGCAGAGGCTTAGTAATAGGGTTCCGTTTTCACCCTTCGGGTACGGAACCCTAAAAACTCTGTATATTTATCATTAAAAATTTATCAAACCTTATAAAAATGTAATCTAATAAAATATAATTTACCTACATGCAAATCCATTATTTTAAATACTAATAACATTATAATTAAGACGTCAGACCTAGTAATAAAAAGAAACAATAATATAAAAATTTCGTCAATCCATGATTCAAATAATTACACAATGTCAATTCAGTCATCAAAGCTAACCAACAAAGCTGCTAAATGTAAAATTGTCTTTAAAAGAAAGGGTGGTGTTGAGTAGGTTTTAAAATTAATAAAACTGTTACTGTGGCCAAACTTCACAGTTTTCCTGTTTGTTTAGAAATATCACAGACTCTTGAATGAAAATATTAAAGAGTCTGTATGCAGGCCTATAGTAGAACTCCTAAATAAATAATCTGATTTGCCTTGCCTTTATAAATGTATTCATTATATTTTCTTTCAGCTATAGTAGAATCTAGAATTTTGCCTTAAACTTAATGATTAATTAATTAATTGATTATAATTATCCTCGGTCAAGATACTGTATTTATTATCTGACAAATATTGGCATTTCTACTTCAGGTGAATTCAATCCCAAAAGGCCAATGCCCTGTGAAGCGGGTTGCGGCCTCGTGATCCCCAAAGATGAGTTGGCAGAGCACAACTGCGTGCGGGAGTTACGTGCTCTCATCGCCACCCAGCAAGGGAAACTGACAGACTACCAACAAGAACTGGCGGAGCAACGGCTGGTTATCAACGAGCATAAGCGGGAGCTCGCTCTCTTAAAGGTAACATTACCTCATCAGCACAACTTGGTCCACTGCTGAACGACCTCCACTAAACAAGGGGGAGGCGGAGGGGGGGGGGGGGTGGATTGGTGATTGCAGTAGAGGTATTGCAAAGACGCAAAAGAAAGCGCTGCTCCCTACTCTGGTAGGATCCCTCGACTCTTACGACTTCCACGGGCTGAGATAGGGGGTCGATTCTTATGCCAACTTCGCGACTTAAGGGTACACGAGTTGCACATCTTTCCATAGAAACGTGGAAGGGAACTACTATACATTTGAAAAATTGGAAAAGTATACATTTGAAAATTACAAGCTTCGAAACTTTCGTATTTCAACACTGATTTAACTTTGGGCGAAAATAAATAATATACGGAGAAAGAAAACTAAAATAAAGCCCGTTCCCACATAATTCAGTTATTTAAAAGTTGAAATAAATTTATTTTGAAAAGATACACTCAATAGTTTTTCTATAATATCCCTCGTGCTAAAAGTCCGTTCACAGTTTTTTACGCGGTCGTTTTGGGAATGAATCATTGTGCATCTCATCCTAGCGCGGGGGTACTGTAATCTATGTCAGGTGAGATAGCATATATGTATTTAGGCCTCTCCTACCGACGAGTTCGCGCCGTCGACTTGTGTACCCTTAATGAGCGCAATAGCCTCCTGTTTTCTGCTTGCCGCATCCAGCATCTGCCGTGGATTACTTTATTTCAGACTCTATTTCGTTATAATTTGAGTTGGAAATGAAGGTAAGGCTCAATGTGTTGGCTTTCCCACCTGATCACAGGGCATCCTCCATTACGTTTACCGCGGTTGCGGTCTCCACTCAAGAACATGTGTACCTACTCCAATACTCCAATGGTTATTCTCCAATGGTTCTGTGGGAGATATCGAGGGCCCACTGCCACTTTAACTTGGTTATTTCATAGCTATGTCAACAACTTTGGTAAGTGGACTTTACAAAAGGATCAAGCTCATTATCTTAAAAATAAATGATATCACAATGACATACTCATACTCATTTATTCTCCGTACGAGCTAAAGGCACACTTGGTTACGTTAATTTACACAGTTACTGTGTCAACGTATTGCCGATCAACCGAAAAAAGAAATCAGGCGTTCCTAACCCACCCTACGTATTTCGTTTCGTGGTAGCTTAGGCTTAGATTTCAAACAACTGTAAAGTAAACTCTTGATCTTTGTTTTCACAGGAGTTTATGCGAGCGATGCGTGTTTCAAACCCTACGATGCGAGCGCTCGCCGACCAAATGGAGCGAGAAGAGGTCGTCCGCTGGGCCAACTCCCTCTCCCGAGCTAGAGTCACGCGGTGGGGCGGGATGATATCCACGCCCGATGAAGTGCTGCAGGTGAGTTTCGACTCTATTTCGTTATAATATGAGTTGGAAATGAAGGTACGTCACTTGACCTCGTGGTGTAGTAGGTTAGCGCGTTCCCGTACTGAGGGAAAGACGCGGGTTCAAGTCTCGTCGAAGTCAAAACATTTTTGGGATATTATTTGATTTCTAACAATAAATATGTTAAGTACTTAATGTTTTGCTAGGTACTTTTGTTTATAAATGTTACAATCAGACACTGTGGTTTACCTGCACTTAGATATACAGTGCAGTAAAGGATACCACTAAAGTCCTCACTCCTGTTCTTTCCACAAATTGATGACACTTCTTCCACCTTTTCATCTGAGCACTATCGTCAAATTATCCAACCAAGTATATATAATAAATAACTAGCTGCTGCCCGCGGCTTCGCACGCTCTTTTCGAAATAAAAAGTAGCCTATGTCCGTCCCCGGGATACCGTCTATCTCCATGCCAAATTTCATTAAGATCCGTTCAGGCGTTTTGGCGTGAAAAGGTAACAGACAGACAGAAAGACAGACAGACAAAGTTAGTTTCAAATTTATAATATTGTATGGATGCTGGAAATTTGACACAGCAAAACCTGGCCTTAAAGTTAGCAGAGCTTGTGTTCCTTATTAAGACTAATTTGTGTAACCTTTGTTAGCCACTACTTACTAACAAATTGTATTGCTATAAAAACTGTAGATTTGAGATTTAGATAGATAAAATATTTATTTCCTACTGCAACACACAATACAAAAGTTTCGTTTTGTTCTTTCTAGTTGATGATAAAACGCAGTTTGTCTGAATCCGGCTGCCCACCGCACATAATAGACGATCTCATGGAAAACTGTCACGAGCGGCGGTGGCCACCCGGGCTCTCTTCACTCGAGACCAGGCAGAATAATAGGAGGTATGACTTCGACACAATCGACACCACGGTGGCGAACGCGGCGTAAGAATTGACACCCCCCCTCCCCCCCAACAGCCCAGCCCGTGGATGTCGTACAGCCGACTAAGGGAACCTACCAGAGGAAGAACAGCAGCTTCGTTCTGTGTATTTTTAACCGACTTCGAAAAAAGGAGTAGGTTCTATGTTCGGCTGTACGTATGTATGATCGTCGATTTCGCCGTCAATTATGGACCGATTTTGAAAATTATTTTGATATTGATAATGATCCCGAAGTAAAAATGGTATTCTCGTGGGTTTAGTATTTGTCCCGCATAATTTAAAAACAGTGTAAAATTAAGTGATTCAAGGTCTATTTTCAGTTTTTTATAACAATCAAAATGATTATTATTATTTTATTTATTATTATCACCTCTACTGCGATCCCCGACGCCCATGCTAATCGTGGGATGGCTTTTAATTTTTCTCGTGAAATAAAATATCTGCAAAATAAAAGTAAACAGCATTTTAATTAAGTAATTTCTTTTGCAGGCAATACGAAAAGTACGTATGCAAGCGCGTTCCCGGCAAGCAAGCGGTGCTGGTCCTCCAATGCGACAACAGCCACGTGGAAGAGCACATGATGGTCGAACCAGGCCTTGTTATGATATTCGCTCACGGCATAGAGTAACCAAAACTGGTTACAACTGGTTAGTGCATTGTAGATTACAATCCGACGGATACAGCTTTTCTATAAGACAACGGTTTTGTTGGAAGAGACAGATATACTAAGAGAGAGATATACTAAGAAGGCTCAGGGTTCGTTGACGAAAAGTGGAATAGTATAAATGCGTTACTATAAAATGGAAAATTCCATAGGTTTTCTGCAGTTATAAGTCAGAAATTGAATCGAATGCTTCGAATAAAATGTCCATGTATCGCCACATTTTAGTAATATCTTCTCTGCAAAAGGCATTGATCTCGAAAAGTGCATTATTTGAGACTGTATTGGGACTGGCGCAATCACTTGACGTTGCGCGTACTTAAGAAAAGCTTATTTTGAAATGTTATTTAGTATAAAAGTTAACCGTTTTTTGTTCTGAAAACTATAATAAAAATGTGTGTTAAAAACTTCCAACAGTCATTTGGACAGTTGGATAGTAACTTTTAGTACCTACAACGAAAGTAAAAAACTGGATACAAGTTCGGATAAATCCAGACAAATTGCGATAGTAGGGAACACTGGCCATGACAAGATAATAATGAACACACTAGAAAAGGTAATGTGTGTTTACCATAATGCTTGAGCAATAATTAGATTCCATACTTGACATTAACTACCGTCAAAATCGTAATAATGTTGCTTTATGCAGACCACTAGTGCTTCCTATGATGAATCAATCTATGATAAGAAACCGTCAATCAACCAATCATGTCAATAGATAGATACATTTTGTAATAAGTTCTAAATGTCGCATCTGCTGATTTTGTAATTAGTTCGATAAATAACGCCCCTGCGGGTCGCGCCGCAGTGAATGCTTTAAGTATTTTAATAAATAAAATATAATTGCTAAACTAAAAAATTCTTGCAAATTTATTGCATTGATGCAAAATACCTAATTTGTTGTGGCCAGTGAGCCTAGAGGCATTTTACAGCAAAGTACGATCCGATCTTAATATAAATTGTGATTGCTTGATTGCCTATGATTTATCTATCAATCATACTTTGGATTTAGCCACATCACTACTTATTTATTTGCCACCAAAAAGTGGTAACCTGCGAATTGTCAAGTATGCAATCTAACTTATTTGTTGGAGTACAGTTGCTAGATAAGGTGATGAAAAACTTAATGAAGGAAATTTAAGCCCAGCAAGATTTATTTTAGTTTTACGATCCAACGAATTTTCAAATAAAAGGTCTTAAAATGTTAGTTTTAGGACTGTACTGCTCTCAGCAGCCTTTTAATATCCTTACACCCGTATTCAAGAACAATACTTATGAGGTCTCACAGTGCACACGAACGCATAGGGCCGGTCAATCCAATTCATAAACAACACTTGAGTGATTTGTAACGCTATGCGTTCATTTGGGACGACCCTTACGTAAAGTAGCTAGACAGCTATTTTAACCAACGCATAGTGTAGCTATGTCACCTTTTTGACTGTATGTCACAAATGTTTGGTTATGTTCTGTCAGTTTTGCTTTGCTTTGAGATTTTGTTTGTATTCATATTCAGTTTCTATGGAAACAAAATTGTTTTATTATGTTTGTGCAAGTTTTTATAGGTTATATTAATGTCATCCGCAAATCTGCCAAACATTAAAGAGAACTTAGCAACAGAAACGGGCCAATCACAGATCTGTAATCGACGCAGTGCGTTCGCATAGTAAAGTGTCGCTTGAGTGTTGTTTGTGAATGAAATGGCCTACCATAACGAACGGAGAGAGAAATGCCTTACTTAGCACAGTACCTACTGCTAACTTATACAAGTATTGTTCTTGAATTCGGGTGTTAGACTAACAAAATACCATGTCAAATATATCATCTTTGCTTTATTATAACTATGTTTTATATTTTGTATTATAACATACACAATAATACTTGTAAATAAATACATGTTGCTGCTCCAAGAAAAATATATAAATGACAGTGATGAAAAACAAAAATTTCAGTTAAATGACCTTTTTGACCTGTCACTTTCGATATTTCTTAGATCTGATAATTCGTAACGGTCCACTACCGTTACGAATTAACAGAGAGATCTAAGAAACACATGTACAATGATATTTTTTAAAGTAACACGTGGCTTAATATTATAATAGTATTACTAAAATTATAAGTAAACAATTGGATGAACATTCCGAATAAACGAAAATGCTTAGTATAGTTCGTATTTAGTTTGTAATGTTTTTTCTTTAATAGTATTGCCAGTAACATTTATTGTATGTAGTGAGTGATTGAGTGCTGTGTTACGTTTAAAGTTGGCAATGTTTTATGACCTTTGTTATTCGTTTTATGTTGAATATTGTAAACAACAAAAATATTTTTAAAATTCCCGTTTTTTGTAGTATAGATAGCTCAATCTTTTAATTTAATAAATATAATGAATCATTTGTAAAAAAAAAACGTTTTGTTACTTGTTGTTAAAAACCCCTAGGGTTTATAGTATTATAAAATCTGGAAGGCAATTCTCACATTATATCACTCGATAAATAAGGCAAGAACTGTTAAATTTGACAGTTCTTGCCATATTTATCGAGTGATATATTTGTGAGAATTGCCTTCCTGTGTCCTAGGTAATATCATTGATTTTTTAAGTAGTAAAACAGATTTTTTAAATGTGGCATACCGAAAAGTTTCGATTAACGTATCATTGTATATTATATTCAATCTATGAGCCTATAACATGATCATAAATCCGAGCATGTGCAACAAAATATATCAGTCCGTTAAACTAGGCACAGAAATCGGTTTGCTATACGGCTCATCAGCTATCTAATCGATGGTAAATCCCAATCCAAACAGCGGACAAAAGGATGGAACACTATTGAGAACAAATGAGACGTAAGCTGGATTACCGGCGGCGTTCAATATGGGTAGGTAGGTAGGGTACCTACCTACTTGATTGAATAGAACTTTGATATTGGGTCTACAATTTTGGAGTTTCGGCTTAGTTTCCGCGTTTGCACGATTTCAGAGATCCGGTGGTTGATTTTCTGTCTAATATTCAACGGATAAGGGACTATTATCTCTGTCCAATAAATATTAGACAAATCTCTGTGCAAATTCACCTTCTAATATAATATAATCCTACCTAAAATAAACCCCAAACATTCTTTATTTTCAAAATGGTTGTTGGTTGAATAAATCGACAAATGCCCTACATACAGGTGGACTTTTAAAAGATAAAAAAAAATCGCAACATCAAGGGCTTGTTTTTTTATCTAACTTGATGTATCAAGGCCATCAATCTTGTATCCGCCAGCACCCCATAGATTCACAATGCGCACCCTGAAACCGTCTGTATCAAAAGATAAACCATTTGACATGTTACTTCATGTTAGGCTTACCATTTCAACTAGTGTAATTTTAACGCTCGGACAGGAAGCACTTCTAGCAAAATTGCCCAAGACACAATAAAGGACGGATTTCCTATATTCAGTAAAGTTTAATTGCATTTTTTACCACTATAATGCTAATGCAATAATAATTAATGCTAATGCTAATAACCTCAAGAAATCAGCGTTGAACAGATTTTTTTTTATTGCCTATGTTTTGCCTATTCTGACTTTGTTCTAAATTAATGATTCGAGAGGCTATTGTTTTTATATTCCTTTATTCTTATTTTATGTGTTTTTGCGATTATTTTTTTATTATAAAAATACTAGTTTGCAATTAGGTAGGTACAATACAATACAAATTAATACAATACAAAAATGCTTTATTTGTAGGTACAACACAAAAAAGACAACATTACAAAGAAACATTACTTAAGATAAGTACAAAGGGCGGCCTTATCGCTTAGAAGCGATCTCTACCATGCAACCTTTGGATGGAAAGAATTGTGAATTTAAGAAAGGCAGGGGGTGTACTAAATATGGTCTAAAATAAATATTAACACAGATCATTACACAGAAGATTATAATGATCAAGTTAAGGAAACTTTTTGAAAACCCTCAATAAATTTTACTAAGATCTTAGGTCCATTTTTGTACAAAAAGTTGTGTGGTATTGTGGTATATTTGGCTAGATAAAATAGGTGGATAACCCGACAAAGCGGTAGCAGCAGCCGTTGCTAAGTGTGCAAGGACATGGCATCTATGATTTATCTCCCCGCAGGCAAGCGTCCGGACCAAAGAGATGAATAGTGCCAGACGCCGGGCTTTGACCACAGACTATAGACAACTCATGTCCGTTTTAGAACGGTGTTTTAGAAGGTTTTCTGGATTTCTAGCAAAGTTTTAGGTCGCCCAAAGTTACACTAAGAATACTAACATTTAATATAAGATATTTCTGCTACTAACAAATTATGGATCATGCTATATGAAAAAAGATAAAAATGATAAAAGATTTTTTATTTTTAATCATGGGTCTGAATGTCATTTTATTCCCGCCGAGCACCAAAAGAAAGAATATTTTTTGTTCCACTATTATTACATATTTATTTATTTTTAAGCTTTCGCTTTGTTGATATACCTTGGTTACTTAATAATATACTATAAGAAGGTACCTACTGTTCTAAATATTTGATTAGAAGCTCTGTTATTATAGAAAAGCACACCATGTCGTGAAAACTGAGCCTCCGGCACCGGGCTTCAAAAAATATGGTAACCGTATAAATATACCTACCTACTTTTAAGTGCATGAGAAGAGGTAGGTATTGAGGTATTCTACGGGGACGTCCGTCACGCTGCATAAAATACAGAGAGTCACGTACGGCGATCGGGCAAAGCCTTCGCGGGGAGTCATAAACTAACTTCTTACGGTAGGTAGTAAAGCCCAACAGGTAGTAAAAAAAAATGATAATAATAAATATTTTATTGTTGTCTTCACACAACGACATGACACAACATTTAGAACTAGAATAGTAAGTATAACTATAAAAGCAACATTGCGCGAGACAGATGCCGTTAGGTTTGTAAAAAAAACCTGTGTTAGGTACAGGGTACAGGTTACCAGGCTCCCAGTCCGCGGCCGAAGTGCAGTTAATACATGTCATAATTATTAGTTCGGCTCACAAAATTATGCCAAGTGTACAACAATATAAATATATAATGGTGTCGATTCTGTTGTTTTAGGATTCCTAACTTAAATTTTACGATTTCTAAACTTTGTAAGATAAGTTGACCTAAAAAATTTGGTATTCTTTAAACAGATCCTAAAAATAGCTAAATTAGAACGTGTTTGAAAATCCCAAACTGACTGACTGCCTGTCAGTCTGTCAGTCTGTCAGTCTGCCAGTCTGTCAGTCCAGTCAGGAGTGTTATCCATCCAGCATTTTGCCTACAAATTTTAATCATGACCAAAGTAGATGCCTCCTAAAATTAGGTAAACGTTTCTAATCATAGCTAAAATGTAGTTAATGCAAAGAATAGGGTTTATAGCTATTTTTAACTAAGTTGAGTTGTTTAAGAACTGTCATCCTAATTTGAAACCTGCCAGTCTAATTTTTCGAGAGGAGAGGAGGGGAGGGGAGGGGAGGGGAGGGGAGAGGAGAGGAGATGAGATGAGAGGAGAGGAGAGAAGAGACGAGACGAGACGAGAGAAGAGAAGAGAAGTCTTTTCAATCTAGGGTAGCCAAAAAAGGTGGAAAGGAAATATCTTACTTGACAAACAACATGAGTGCACCACAGTTTGCCCAGCCGAAACCAGAGGAAGAAAATGATTTTACTATAAACGATTTCTGTAAAATTTTGATTGGCGATAAAGAATTTTACTCAACTCATGATTACTTCGATATAATTGCTTATACTACACTGCAAAAAATTAAACACACCAATATGGTAAAATGTCTACCTACTTACAAATACGGAAAACTTATGAATGTTTTCAACTGGAGAGTTGAATATTTTAATAATCTACTCTATCTGGACTCCTTAACTTACGAGCACGCATATTTACTTGACTCAAATAAATATCTCGCATATGATCTTACCATGTTTGACAAATACTCAAGCAGGATAAATAACCATGGCATGCACGTCTTATTTAAAAATTGAATACTTACTTAAATAAATAACATGAATACGTAATCAAAAGCACACCAGAACAAACAATTAATACTCAAAATAAACTTCATCAGAATATTGCAGGACTATAAATAAGGCAGATTCTCTCATTGTTAATTTAGAAGAACTGGCGGAACAAAATATTGACTCAGACGTTTTGTACATAACTAAGAGGATTAGTAGTTCGGCGTACGCGTTATTTAGGTTATCCCTAACCCTCAATATTGACACGCTCTTTGTAGCATATTTCGGCTTAGTTGAATCGATACTGAAATTCGGAATAATTTTTTTGGGAAATTCTACGGATAAAGACACTATAATTTAAAGCGCAAAAACGTTGTATGCGAGCCATGTTTAGAATACACGTTACTGATAGCTGTAGACCTCTATTCACAAAGCACAAAATACTAACACTTCCGTCGCTCGTATAATCGAAGTGGCTCTGTTTGTGAGAAATAACCACCACCTGTTTTCGCGCAAGTCAGACGAAACTCCAAGAAACAGACGTGAACATAGGCTTTTTTTATTTTATTTCCATCCAAAACTGCATTTCAATTGTGAATTTAAAAATATATTTATGAAATTGTTAATTGAAAAATGTTATTATAAGATTAAATAAATAAATAAATAAATAATGCTGGACAATTCACACAGCATCATCTAGCCCCAAAGTAAGCAGAGCTTGTGTTATGGGTACTAGATGACTGATAAACTTAATACAATATATAACATAGATAGATATTTTTTATTATATATAGAAAATACCCAGAACACCCGGAACAAATATTTGCAGATCGTACAAACATTTGTCCCAAGGCGGGAATCGAACCCGCAATCTTCTGCGTCGCAGGCGGACCTTCGCCCGCCGCGCCACATCGGTCGTCAAATTTTGACGACTTTCTAAATGATAAATTTTAACTTATAATGGAAATGTATAGAATTATTATTATTAGAATTCATTATCGTAATTATTTACCTAATATTAACTTTTTGACATACTTCTAATAACTCTTATTATTTTACTTACCTACTGCACTTCATCTCTCACAATTTGTACACCGTAATCGGTAAAACATGTTGATACCTGCATACCTAATTTTCAAATCTTATAACAACACATGTTTAAGCAAATAAATGATCTTTCTCTTTATCTTTAACTAGATGACTGATATAGGCACAGAATGGTCAAACTATAGTCTCTATACTAACAGGTACGAACTTAATTGCTTAATTATCCGTGTGTGATGCCGTGTGCCGCTGCTGTGCGGTGCCGGCTTAGAATTTGCACCACCCCAACTCTTCCCGGGGGTGTCGTAAGAGGCGACTAAGGGATATCCAACGGGGGTGGGCAGCAGCGCCCCCTGCAGAACAGTTCTACCACCGAATTGCGATCCTCAACCTGCATGCCCAGCGTGGGGATAAAGAGATAAAAGCCAATAAGGCGCTTATAAGGGGGAGGCCTGTGTCCAGCAGTAGACCAATATAGGCTGTGGAGGAGTTAGAGGTGGACCTCCATATGGCCTTTAAATTGTGAGTAAGCTCATGTACCTCTATTATGAATTTATGAATAATGATTCTATTTAACTCTTTCAGTGCTGCACAAAAGAGAATGGCAATAAAACAAAAGAATGCCACAGCAGTGTTAAATCACGTGTAAAACAAGAAATGAAATGAATGCTTTTACCGCGCCTAGCCTAGAATGCCTGAGCCTCGCTATTACTCTCTGTCTGGCGTTTTTATTCGCATTTATTTTGTAGGTTTGGGTTAGGACTAAGCTTTTCTACGTTAATAGGCTAGATATACAGGGTGCCACGAAACGTATGCGTACTAAGCCGAAAGAGGGGATGCTGGACCCCATGGGTATCAACTTTTGTTTCACGATTTTATGAATATAGTTTTATTTTGATTTAAATACATTTTACTTGATAATCGTGTTGTTTTACGGTTTAACGTGTATTATTATAATTGTTTTGAAATTTCTAAGGATTTACGTAATTTTTTTATAATTTTATGTCAAAACACTGGTATTTGCTGAAAAAACAAGGAAAAACATTTGTAAAATATGTTTTAATATTAAATAATGCAAGAATACGTGTGAAAGAACACGAAAAGAAAGAAAAAAACGTATTTTCTTTAAAAAAGATAATAAATATATTCAAAATCAAAGAAATCGTATTTACAAGCTGATTCCCTCGGGGTCCATAATTACCCCTTTCGGCTTAGTACACATGTTACGTGGCACCCAGTATAGGTACATAGGTTTTGTAAGATGCTAACAAGCGAGGACTCATGGTAGAGCAAGTTGAATTGGTTAGTGGGTTATGAATTACTTCCTAAGGCGTAGTTTTAATCGTTAAATTAAACATCACGCATACAGATTCGCTGCATAGGTATCTACTATTACATATCTTGCTACCTGTAGGCCAAGCACGCGGATTGTTGTCTAGGGTAGAAAAGACAATAATGACATCGCATCCTCATACATTGCGTACATTATGGAAGTTGAAGGAATGAATTTCAAATAATTTACGCATTCGATGACAAAGTGACGTAATTTTTCTCTATTCAAGACAACAATTCCCGTGCTTGCCCTACCGTAGGTACCTATGTAGCTAACATAGGTTGACGACCGATGTGGCGCGGCGGGCGAAGGTCCGCCTGCGACGCAGAAGCTTGCGGGTTCGATTCCCGCCTTGGGAGAAATGTTTGTACGATCTGCAAATATTTGTTCCGGTTGTTCTGGGTATTTTCTATATATAATAAAAAATATCTATCTATGTTATGTATTGTATTAAGTTTATCAGTCATCTAGTACCAATAACACAAGCTCTGCTTACTTTGGGGCTAGATGATGTGGATTGTCCAGCATTATTTATTTATTTATAGATAGACTGTAAAATGCTTGAGAAAAGAGTTAACTTACTCTACATTGTAGAGTAGTACCTACTTTACGTGCAGTAAGGTTTACCGTTAACTTTCGGTATAACTTTCATGTTTTTCTTTTTAAGTAGGTATGAAGAACAACCACGCAGAAACAATCTGAGTCTGAAACAATCATTTAGCATGCTCAGGTTTCTGCGTGGTTGTTCTTGTCGCTTTGCAATCCGCAACATGCTCCCTAACGGATGCAAAGTTAAAATTTCGAGTTAACGAACAACACTCGTTTACAACACGACGCAAACTAAGCTCTAACTTTCAACAGAGTCCTGCTATGACCTAACTTTGGGCCGCCTTTGAGATTCAGCTTAGTTCCTCGGCTGTAAAATATGACGTCCAGAACAAACTTTAACAAAAACAACGGGAATAACATAAGAGAAAAAGCTACATTGAAAGATATCGATCACATTGATTGACAAAAGATAAATAAGGTAGGCAGTACATGCTTAAGATTTTTTACATATTTTGCTATAAGAAATAAGAATACATATCCGAATAAAATGGGTACCTACTCACATGCTGGAACACAAGTAGGTATACCCAATAAAATCGTTGTTGTAAGACATCAAAAATCTCGCGCGTCACTGGGCCAGTGACGAACGCTAAAAGGCACACTCATTGTTACTTAGTTAAAAGTAGTTTTCTCTATGGGTAAGAGAATTTGTAAATCTTCGGGGGAAATATCAGAAAACATAACCTTCTAACACTGGCTATTTTGCGGTAGGTTGAGTAGATATTTAGGTTTGTACGTTGTGATTTTTTTACTACATCTTTCCAAGTAGTAGGCCCTAGTAAGACCTGCTTGCCCTGTTAGGTGCTATTTTAGCTCTATCCCACGGGTAGATAACACTCACAACACACCCACAACACAGGACACAGGGGCGGACGTGTTTCAAAGCAATTTCCATAAACATGCCTGCACTGACATTCAGTTTAAGTGTTATGAACTTATGAAGTTGAAATAACGCAGTTGCGGGGCAAAACGGCTGTTTAAAAGCCAATTTTGGGATCTGTAATAGTCGTAATGATAAGTAGGTTCATTTTAATGGAATGAGCCCCGGGACTGTTTAGGTTTTATGGGAGTACCCACTCCCATAAAACCTGAGACTTTTGTTGACGGTTGTAACCGTCAACAAAAGTCTCAGAACTTTGCGGAGCATATTACGAGAAGGTTTGAGATAAATTTCAGTTTAAAAATGTCAATGTTTTTTTCTAAGTTATTTTCTACGTGAAAAATTCAAGGAAATAAACATAATGACAGTACCATGTCAATATATTTATGAAAACCTATTGTACACTCATAGAAATATCAATCGCTTCCCTAAAAATAGCGATGTACAT
Source organism: Eupithecia inturbata (assembly GCA_963662085.1). Classification (NCBI taxonomy): domain Eukaryota; kingdom Metazoa; phylum Arthropoda; class Insecta; order Lepidoptera; family Geometridae; genus Eupithecia; species Eupithecia inturbata. Next base: position 7,360,765 of record OY759182.1, read on the forward strand.
AATTTGAATACATGAAATAAACATAAACTCGCTGTGCCCACAACTAGACTACACAAAATCAATGTATCTTTTAAAGGGCAATGTATACGCTTCTACAACAAAACTCCTAGTGAGTTGCAAAAATTATCAGTAAATAAATTCAAACAAATTGTCAAAACCTTCTTGTGTAAAAAGGCCTACTATAAAATATCAGATTATCTAGAGAATAAAAAAGCTTGGGACGGGATTTGCTCCGACTCGAAAAATAACAACAGGCTAAAGGTTTCTTCGTCGCTTCTTTACTTTAGTCAACATACCGAAGCGACTGAAATCAAAAATATCACTTTATTTCCGTGTCAGTGTTTAATTATTAAGAATTTGACCTTTTCTAAGTGTACATTTATTGTATTTATGGAAATAAAGAGTTTTTGACTTTGACTTTTTATCCAGACTGCTCTAAACAAGATAGGTAAGTAAATGCAGAGAAAACTAGAAGAACAGGTTAGGCCTTACCCATTTAGTGGAACAACCTAGGCTAAAAACAAGACTACAATATGTACAAAATACCTACCTAAAGTTGAAACACAGTTTTAAAACACGTCTTTTACAAATACCGAGCAATACATTCATGATTAATTCCTTACATGAAGACAATACACTGTTAATTGACTAACTAGAAATATCAAGCTGCGCAAAATGTGTTTTTAACATATACAAATAATCCAAAGGTTTGGATGTACGTCCGTTCCATAAAGAACATGTGCATGCGCAGTTATAGACCAAGACTAACTTATATAAAATGATTTATTTTTTATCCGAGAGAAGCTCGTGCGAAGCCGCGGGCCGAACCTAGTTCGTGACTTACTCAGATAGGTTCATATTACAATGTTATTATGAACCTATCTGAGTAAGTCACGAACTAGGTTCGGCGATATCGAAATACCTACTATACCAATGGGTATAGTAAGTAATTCGATAAGGATATACCTTCGTAATCAGACTTTTAATAAAGTATTGGCACAATATTTTCTTCCCGCAGAAGTAATACTTTTTAACTAACTAGCTTTTTCAATAAAGTGTGTTCAAATATAACACAACGGCTAACAGGTTTGTACAATAGCCATGTCGAAACAGATTATCAAATGGTTACGCAGAGTCTACAAAATACACATCCGCTCACAAAAATAATAGGTAGTGTTTGCACAAGTTTTTTGTGTTTGTATAATGTGCCCTCATTAACGACGACTTCTTCGTGGTATTGCTGAGTCGGAAACCAGAGCTGTTGGTCCAAAATGAAGTTCCGAATATTGATATTTTTCGTGTGGGTTTCCTGTTTCAATATTGTCTGTAAGTTAATTTATATATTATTTTATGGACGGACTATTTCAAACAACGTTGATTTCGGCTATTCCTATGTTTTATCTTTTTTTCTAGCGTCGTATCGCCAATACCAAGACTTTGGAACCGAATACCAACAGCATCCCGATCGGCCTATCCATACAAATTATGCCCGTAACAACCCGGTGTACCCAGCACACTCTCAGTCCTTCAACCATGCTGGAACGTCTCACGTAAGCAACTACGCATTGGACCCTGAGCCCCAATATGTGCCGCATCATCAACCAGAAACCTTTGTTGAAAAGGATCCAAGAGTCTACGAAAATATTGCAGATAGTTCTGTCCAAAGCCAAGCAAAATCAAGCTACGTGGAGCATAAACCTCTAGTGTATATTCATGAACTACCAAGACCTTATCCTGTTGATAAAACTTTCGAGCTTCATGTTCCTCCCGCGGAACATGTTTACAGACCAGATTACACACAGCATGTTGCAAAACCATGGGTATCGCAGAACATATATCAACCAACTGTTCACCAGAAGCCTTATCACGAACCACCAGTTCACCAGGAACCTTACCATCAACCAATGGTGTATTCTGAAGCGCATTCCAGTGTATACCAACATCCACCGCCGCTTCAACACGCACAACCTCAACATCCACCGCCTCCTCAACACGCACAGCCTCAACATCCACCGCCTTCTCAACACGCACAGCCTCAATTTCCACCGCCTCTTCAACACCCAAAGCCACATCCACAACCAACGCATCAACAAACTTATTACAAATCACAACCTTCATATGATGTCCCGGTTGCCCACGCTCAAGCGCAGGCATATGACACTTCAGGTAGGTACCTATTTTTTTTTATGATAAGTCTTTCTCCATTAAGTTAAAGCAACGAGATTGATGTTTCAGAAACTAATGTTGCGGATATACTAGCATCGAAACCGGAAGTAAAGGACAATTTGGAATCAGCGCTTCTTAAACATTACCAACTCGATGACTTGGGTAATTCCCACCATGTTAAATCCAGTGACGTTAAGTTGGAAGACAATGATAATGATATAGAAAGAACTACTGAGAAACCTTACAATACTCATCATAACAACAAGCAGTTTCCAAAACAGCTATTAGATAATGATGTAAATCAAAATAAGAAACTCTATATTACCCAAAAAAATAAAATTGTAAATTCTGTCCCTGAAGAAACAAAAAATAAAACTATCCCAACTAAAAATTATGATGAAGAAACTTTTTATCATCCAAGATTTGCATACCTAAATCACAATGAATATCCAACTGAAGTAAATACATTCCCGATCGAAGTCAAACCAGTAAAACCTCACCATTATCGCAATCCAATTGTAAAGCATCATCCTTATGCAAAACATCCCAATAACATTCTAGTCAATGAACAACAAAAACCAGCAGTACCTCCTAATCCTTTAGGTAATATGGATGATAGTTATCCAATTGAACCACCACACACAGAAATTATAGAAACTTCCACTTTAAAAAACAAAGAAGTTTCATTATATGACTATGATGTATCTGCCTATGAACAACATAGTAAACAACAGCCTGAACCAAAGCCATATGCAGATAAATTACACCCTGAAAATGATTACATACCAACAATTGAAAACTTTAAAATCCCAAGTCATTCAATACCAACAGACCAAATAATTATAGACCATCCTGTGGATAAGTCTGTAGACACTTCTTCGCACGGCATTAATAAGCCAAAAGATTCCTTTGACGACGTAACCCCTCTACTATTTTATTCAGACACAATTGATGACGCTAAGGCTCCTCTAATTGCTTCACCTGATTTTAATTTTGACAAACCCAACAAAGAATTTGATCCTGATCTAAAAAAACAAACAGAAGTCGCGAAGCCTACAATAGATACTAACAATGGCGATGTCGTAACTGATCCTATAGTACCACAAAAAGACGATTCGGTAATAAGATTTGTCACTAAAATTGATGTTACTAAAGCAAATAAAACAAAAGATAAAAAACAAACTATCAACGTAAACGTCTCTGACAATGGTGATGAACAACAAAAAGCTGAATCTGAACCCAGATTAACGCTCCCTAAGGATATTGCAAAACAGTATCCTATAGAAGGAAGTCCACTAAATGCAGAATCTCCGACAGATGATGGAACGTCAACCGAAGATGAAAATTCACAAAACGACGAAAGCACGTCGGGCGAAATAGACCCTAATAACAATGGAGATGACGAAGAAGCAGCTGGTAAGAATCTACCTAATTAATCACAATAAACTGAATATTTGCTTCTTATATTTTTTTTAACAAACTATATTGACAAAGATCACACAATTCAATAAAAAAAAGAATTGCTTCTTATTGGGTACTACATTATTAACAAACTGTACTCATTTTTCAGATTCGAAAAATGAAATTAATGCGGTCTTGTTATCAAGCATCGACTTGTGGGAAAAACTTTTCTTAAAACAACCGAATCTGGAGTTACAAGCCTTCGATGTTGTAACTTTAAGTCCAATAGTCGAGAAAACTAGCAGGTTGTTCGCTTTCCCGAACCACACTACTGTGGAGGAAAGCGTAGAAACAGTTTGGGAACGTAAAGGCGGTAAGTCTGTAGACTAACGCTTTTAATAATACTGATGTAGCTACATTTTAGCGATGTAGAGGTATATGAACTCTTTTTACAGAAATCAAAAAATTGTACTATATTTCCGTGTCAGTGTTTAATTTTATAATTTGACATGTTTTAAGTGTACATTTATTGTATTATGGATATAAAGAGTTTTTGATTTGATTTAAATTATTTCAGATGTGATTCCATTGGAGATAAAATTAACAACGATCATCAAAAACCCTAAGCAAGAGCACCCGGATGCAGTCGAATCTAATAAAAATGAGCAAGACCAGACTAAATGTGAATAAGCTTTTTGGTGACTACTTACTGGTTATTTCATTCATCATCATTTCAGGTCATTACATTTGTCCTAAGTCATTATTATTTTCCAGATTTTGACATATTTTTAGCTTATCTTTGTAAGCCTCTATGAAACTGTTTAATTTTAGTTATAGCCAGGTCCAAACTAATCCCAGTTTAGGCCTGACTTGACTACTGTTTACTTCATAAGCTAGTATGCAATACTTTTTAGAACAACCATCTTAAAGTTTTTATTATTATAGTGCGTAAGCCTCACACTGGGTTCATTTATAAGAAATCAAATAATATATCAAAATGTTTTGACTTCGACGGGACTTGAACCCCCATCTTGCCCTCAGTACGCACGTTCTCGAAAATAACTATGGCGCTCATTGGGGGAGGCCTATGTCCAGCAGTGGACTAAGATAGGTTGATGATGATGATGATGAAAATAACTATCTTATTGTGTACCTTGTAAACCTAACTATAAAACGGCGTATAATAAATATAAATTTGTCTTCACACATTTGATTGTTTTATTTGAATTCAGACAATTTATTACTGGTAACAAATTGGGACCCAGCTGTGTCAAACGAGAGTCATTAGTGAACACTGTTCAAAATAAAATGCTATTTCGCGTAATCATAATAATTTTACAGTTACTTGAATTTATTGGTACTGGTAGGTGTAGGTAATTTATCTTGTCTGATGATGCGTCTTTTATTTAGTTTAGTTATATAGATTCCTAAAAGCATGCCAATAAAACACATACACGCGCACATAGGGAAAGACCAATTTTTCTTTTTAAACTCTTAGGACTCTATGTAGTAGAGTCCTAAGGGTTAAAAAAGGAACAGCATGTTGGCTGTTGTATTATGTTCTAAATTTAAACCCAACGGCCTATGTTTTTGTTTATTACGTACCTGTATTTTTTTTGTGTTTCCCTTATTTTTTATACAACACGTGTGTGGCTATAAATAAATTCTTTATTCTTCTTTATTCTTTATTCCAATGGACTTCGTTTCCACGATCTCATGAATAGTTCCCAAAACCGTTAGTGCTCTCTTTTACTACTAAATATATTATTGCCTCTAGCACGCCTTTTTAATGCGTACCTATGGCGATTTATTAAAAGCTAAAGCGCAGCATACAAAACGTGGTGTTGGTATGGTATGTTATGTAGAAATAAATAATGTAATGTAGAATAGGTTATATATAAATAGCTGCTTTAGTAAAATAATTACCACGTCAATAAAAACTCGTATAGAAGAAACTAGAGTTGGTAAAGTACTTTCTAGAGTGGACAGTCATAAAAGCTATCCACTCATGAATTTTACAAGACATGGGCTGAACGTTTGCACCGTCATCAACTAACGACCGTGTTCCCTTTATACCCTCGGATTATGTTCTCACTCGAAACGAGCCGCAAAAAGTTCGGTCTAGTGCTCTATAAAAAGAATTTTAATCAATTAATACATGGATTGTAACTATGCCACCGAACAAGTTGCTAACAATTTTATTAATAATGTTTTTAAAAATAACTTTCTGAGTACTTTTATTTAAAGTTAAGTAGGTGATTTAGGTAGACTTGGACTACGATTAGGTGTTTTGGTAGTGGAAGGAAAATGTTTCAACATATCTGTACCTCTTACGTCCACGGCTGAACGTGCCTCCTCCAAACGAGGGGTGGTTTTGCCAAAATCACCACGTTTGGCAGTTGCCAATCAATCCAGTTGGATTGATGGTCGCTGGAGCTGCTGCTGCCCTTCCTTAATTGCCTTAATTATGTATTTGAATCTTAATTTTTAATCTAAAGTTTCGTTTGTTGTCCATTTCGTAAACGTGCCAAAACAAACGAATTTACAGAAAGAAGAGTACGTTACCTTGGCACCACACAAGCTTCCAAGTATAGCTTGTAATTGAATAAAATAGTCAGAAAGTTTACGCAAAAATTCAAAAAGAGAAAAATGCATACCTATTTGTTCGTAGGTTTCATTTACCGTAAGATCAGTTTTTAAAAATGTTTGTGGCTAGAATCTCGCCAAAACGACAAAGATAAAAGGTTTCATAAAAATGTGTACGTGTTTAAACGTGACAAATTACTATGAAAACTTTGTTATTGTTGGCGTTGTATCAAATATTAATTGCAGATAGTAAATTTTAATTAATATATCTGTTTGTAATGTTAAAATAACAGTATGATAGTTTAGACGGAATTTTTTAATTTTTTTTTTATATAGTCTATAAACAAGCGTTTGACCACAATCTCACCTGATGGGAAGTGACGACGTGGCCGACGACGATGTATCACGAAGGTCTAGAAGACACCTATTCACTCTTGTCTTGAAGAGTACTCTATTATTTAGGTACTTACCAAAACACCAATTATATTTAATAAAATTGTCTGTCTGTTTATTTTGGCTAATTCCCGAAATAGCAAGACCGATTAGTATGGGACTTTCATAGGCAGATAGTAGTGCTATGTCACTAGTAACTTAGGCTGGGTACGTTTATTTGAAACAGCACCTGGAGTTAGGGTTCCCGCAAAATAATTAAAACCCATGAAAATATGAGTTCTACGCGGGCGAAGCCGCGGTCGTAGCTAGTTATTTTATAAATTATTACTTGATGACCATTGTAATAAAATAATGTATAAAACAATCGTAGCAAACCGTCGCAGGTCGAATTTCACCGTTTGCTGCCTAAACTATGGTCCAATTTCACCGTTTGCTGCCTAAACTAAGGTCCAATTTCACCGTTCGCTGCCAAAACCTACTTCAACAGAACTAAGTTCAGCTTAATCGAGTTCAAATATTGGTTTTGATGTCAGTTTACTTCACACCGATTTTACCCTACATTTTGATCGCGTTTATGAAACCGAAGTTTACATCCGATATTAAATAGATGAATGTCAGCCTGTCCGCTGCACGTTTTTCGTGTTTGACATTGTGTGACATGACAGCTCTTAAACTAGGCTAAACACCGGAAATCGGGCATCCAGAAGTTAAACTAAGTTCAGCTTGATCCGGATCAACTTTACGTCGGTTAAATGCGCTTAACTCGATTAAAGCACTATACTGAGGTCCAATTTCACCGTTCGCTGCCAAAACTTTATGTCGGTGAAATGCGATGAACTCGTTTAAAGCGCTAAACTGAATTTATGTTATATTGAACGAGATAACGCGGTAACGGTAAAATTCGGTACGAACTAAAATAATGAAAATGATCACTTTATTTCCTAGTTTATGTAATTTGTTTTTTGTGACGTTTCCAAGAGTTCTGTAAGGTCGAAAGGAAATAAAGCACTTTGATATTTGAACAAGAATAGGTACTGGCTCGATTAATTGAACGAAAATCGCTCACACTTACTGATTCTCCACAAAAGCATTTCGTTAACTCTAGACGCATTAGCGGAGCATTGACAGCGAACATTTATTATGAAAAACATTACCATCCTCTTGAACTATGATGAATTTTTTTATGTTTTTACATTCATTTGAAGTTATGGAAAGCGCGCTGAATTATTGTACTTTAGGTGCTAAATGACACTATTTAACTTTATTATAGTATTCTTTGAAGCTTAGTTGAAATGATTCTGGCCAATTGTTAACTTACAAGTAGTTCAATCACATTGCTTCGTTATTTACCTTTTCATAATCGATTCATTATAGTCTGTGGTTAAATGACGCAGTGAATACCTCTTCTGTCACCACCAATAAAGTATGACATTGTCTTGCGTTCTTCTTCTTCTTCTTCTTGTCAGATGGCTTCTGCGACTGGTTTGTCGCAATTTCGCCAGTTCATTTTGACGGAATAAAAATACGGAACTTCATGCGTGTGATCACTACGTTTATGTCAACGTCAATGTCCCGCGTATCAACCTATATTTATCAAACTGTAGCACAAATAACAAAAGTTCCATAGCTCAGATATCGTTATAATGTGTCTTCATTTTGCAGTAAGTGCTTTACACATTTTCGTTGACAAAACCAAAAATGTGCCAACCTAAGGCACTGCCTAAGGTTCATAAAATTGTTGCGGTCTACAATAACGTAGAGGATCTACGACGTGGATGGTCTACGTCGTAGAGGGTCTAGGAGCTTTAATAAAAGTTAAATAAAACCCTGTACACTCTTTACACTTATCCACGCTTGAATAATTATCACTGAAATGGGTGCTATATTTCAATATTCATACGAATAATTATAGACGAGAATATCCCCGAGCTATGATAACTGTGTGAGCTGATGTAACAATACCTACGTACATTTGTAACTGTCGGCCTTGACCGGCAAGATCCGGAAATGGCTCCGAGTGATTTTTGAAAAAAAATTACATTCTGTATTATTAAACTAATCGATTCTGTTGCTGATAAGGATTAATCTTTGCAAATAAATGTTTTACTAAAAATGAAAGGAGTTGCAAATTTTTACATTTTACTTTTAGTATCTCAATTTTACCTAACTAATAAGTTGCTCAAAATGGTTTCCATTGACTCCAATGCATAAGTTTATACGTCTCTCTAGAGACTTAACTGCATTTGATATCATGATAGGATTTATCCTCGATAAAATATCAAGCAATGAGCTTTGTAAGCTCTCAACTGTATTGTAACGAGCTTTGTAAAGTACGTTCTTGACGTAACCCCATAGGAAATAATCAAGCGGTGTGAGATCGGGTGATCTTGCCGGCCATCTCACCGGACCATGAGTGCCAATCCATCTATCCCCTAAATGTTCATTCAGCATAACTCTAACCACACGGCTGTTGTGAGCTGGGGCCCCGTCTTACTAGAAATACAGATCTAATTTTAAAAAATAGGCCTCCTTCAAATCTTCACACTTAACGACCAAAAAGTATAAATAGGAGGTGAGTTTTCTTCCGTGTAAAAATAAGAAAGTGAAAATTTGCTATTTCCATTCATTTTTAGTACAACATTTATTTGCAAAGATGGATCCTTATCAGCAACAGAATCAATTAGTTTAATAATACAGGGTGTAATTTTTTTTCAAAAATCACTTGGGGTCCATTTCCGTCAAAAGTAAAAGATTTTTGAAAAAAATAAATATGCAGTTATTGTTTTCTTATAAATCGAGGGCATGACTCCTTTCACGACTTTTCCCTAACTCTCGTGGTTTCAGAGTTGGCCATCACCCCCCTTCTCAAAAAACCACCCTGTATAATCCCCTTACGTCACTGAAACGCGACGCTAAGGGGATTATTATACCAATTATAACCCTATTGTATAGGTAGTATTAACATTGGTATACATTCTAATCGTTGTTGCTATCGTACCACCAAGAAGCAATGCCAAAAGAGAATTTCTCATTAAAAAAAACCCAACCCCAGGTAAACCTTTACTCATAAATACCTACATATTATGTAGGTATACATATATTACACACACGATAATTATTACTACTGATATCACGATTGGTAAATTCTGAGAGTTTAACACAAATTTTAAAACAAAACTTAATCCACAATACAAAAGTAAACTCTACTAACTAAAACAACTATAACTGTCATCAGCTTTTATATCTTAGAAGATCTCGGGTAATGCACTTTGTAGTATTCTTGTTATTAAAACATAAGCACTTTTACGAACTTTTAACTGCAACATAACAGACGATAAAATTCAGGCGAGCAACAATAAGTGGATTGTAAAATGCTGGCAGCATGTCCTAGACAGGTAGCCTAATATGAGCATAATCTAAGTTAAAGCCACACTTTGGTCAGAGAATATACATATAGATATGTATATGACGGAGAAAGACCCTCCGTACGCTTATTAAAAAGGGTGACGTCACCAGCGCTGATGTCACTATCATCCTCGTCTTGGTGGGGATCCATTGGAAGAAAGACGCGAAGTTGGTGTGGCAATAGCATTTATTCCATAGCAGAGGTCCGTTCCGTCCGACGACTCGAGAAATAATGAATTCTAGTTTTTTATTTTCGAAAGGACTAAAATGCTGTTGACCGCAGATGGCCATGACAGCGTTACCGGACTTTTGGCGGGCGCAGAAGGCGCCTCACCGGTAAAGTTATGATGGGGCAACACGCACAAGGGCCACCACTTAGGTGCGAGCCTCGGCTTGGGCTGTCGCCAGATGCTACAAGAGGGAATGGAGGTTTCGCCAAGGTGCACGAATGCACCTATGGGCGGAAGCGGGGAATTCTTCGACCCCGCATCCGGCGGGGTCGGTTTTCCGAGCGCGAGCGAAAATCGCCGTCGCGAAGCTAAGTCTTCGAATTTTTTACAATGTTATTAAACTTAACTCAATTCTATGATTAGATTATGTGGTTTAACAATGAAATTGACTCTCAAAACTAGATTTTCATATAGAAATAACGGCTTCGCGCCGACATATACATATGTATATTGCGTCCAGCAGTGGACTAATACAATCAACAATGATGATGATGTACTAACCTTTGGTGGTGTGGCAACCGTTTAGTATATTGGTTAGAGATAGATATGTAGGTTAGACACATTATTACGGCGTCACAGCAAACCACACAACAATAGTGTGGTTCTACCTTTAGAATGGCAAGGGGTGTGTTTTCGGTAACTGTAGGACCAAGAGCGGATATTTGACAGCTTTCGTTGGAACATGTGCCTGCCGTGCGAGTGCAATTTCTACGTTTGTGGGAATCCAAACGTAGAATGTGGTCAAAATCCGCCAAAGCTTGCACTCACTTTATTTATCTTACCAGCCGGTAATACCCACTGCTTCCCTGATGCCCTCACAATGTCGTCTGACCATCGGGCAGGTGGTGTGCCTCAAAGCCACCGCATATCTCTGGGCCACCATTCTGTGACTAACTTAGTCAATGAGAGATCATCTCTCCTTGCCACACCCTCTGTCCACCTAAAGTTAAGTACTAATCTCGTCTTGTGTCATGAACCATCCACGGTTTTTGAGAAAAGAAATAGAACAAGCGAGTGGCCCACCAAAGTGGCTGGTCTACGCCGACCCTTGGGAACCAAGGGGCGCCTCCACAAAATATAGTATGTAACCTGACACCCTATTACTTGGCTGAGTGTAGCGTGGTAATGCATTCCTCTATTGTTTTTCGTGAGAGCACTTTTAGAAGAATATTTTAGTAAGAGTTGTTTCAGTAAGCTTACAAATTTTATGAATTGTGGTTCTTAGGAGTTTTTTGCCTGTTAATGTAAAACGCTTTGTGAAGCTCGTTTGTAGTAGGTAAGTACTTACTTACTAAAACCATTCATTTTTCTGCTTTTAAGTATCATTTCAGGTTTGAATAGATAGAGAGTTTCGTGAGCTGAAAGGATGTTTTGTGTTTTTGTCTCATGTGTGAAGTTTATATCCATGCTTTAATAAATAAATAATGCTGGACAATTCACACAGCATCATCTGGCCCCAAGCTAAGCAGAGCTTGTGTTAAGGTTACTAGATAACTGACAATATGTATACTTAATCCCCGGTAAAATCAAATATGAACCAAAAAGTAGCCGGGGGTTTGAGCCCTCGTGTCTAAATATAAGTTTAATGTAAACTTAGTTAGAGCGAGGTGACACTATCTTTGACACCAATGGTACAGGTAGAATATACAAAGTACCCATAGTACTTTGTATATTCTACCTGTACCATTTGTAAATAGTATATATCTTTATTAATATTAATAAGTGCAATACATAACAAATATAGTTTTTTTTACTATCATAGAATCACACAGAACCCTCGGAACAAACATCTGCAGACCGTAGAAAGTACAAAAATTTGTCCCGAGGAGGGAATCGATCCCGTAACCTCCTGCGTCACAGGCTAACCTTCGCTCGCTGCTCCATAAGGGTCGACATCGTTGTAAATTTACGTAGGCTAGGAGATACGTGACATAATTCCTAGCGTTTTGTAACGTATAAAAATCTAACACAATCTTCGATACCTTCCAACATATTTTCTATTTTAGCTCGAAGCGAAGCCTGCACCTTCGATACCAGGACGATAGTGTTTACGAATACATTAGATACCAGCGATAGGTGCTTCTCGATGCAGCTTAAAATAAATCACATCGAAACTCGTGAGAAAATTCTATACCATCCACATGGATGAAATATTCACTGAGAAAATTCGAACCCATCCTACTAGTAGTTCGATTATCTTTATTCTAAATTAGCTTCTACTCGCGGCTTCGTACACACTTTTAAAGTACCCTATGTCTGTCCACGGGGTACCGTTTAACTCTCTGCCAAATTTCACTAAGATCCGTTCAGCCGGTTAGGCGTGAAAAGGAATTATGTACGATTATGTAAGAATTATTTACTTTCGCTTTTACAATGACTTTCTAACTGCTTGGACAGAAAATTGTATATCTAATTGCTAGTCTTAATAATCGAACATTTCAGAGACGTAAATCGTTCTGTTTGATGTTTGCTCAAAGCTATTTGTTGACGTGTAAACGCGTCGTACTAAATAATTAACCTACGAAATGTAGAAACTCTCGGATTAGATTAGAACCTTCAGAAGTTTTAATTCCACGGCGTCTGTGAGTGGGCGTATGTAAATCAGTTAAACAAGCTTAGCGAATGACGTGCTCACTCAGAAAGTTTAACTTTGCCGCTATTCCCATGAGAGTTGAAAGTTACAAGTTGTATTTTTGCATACGCCAATCTCTACGGTATAAAACTTCCACTTTACCGTCTCCACCCCTCACAGGACGCTTGGCACTATTAAGGGGTGACATGGGCGCAACCGTCCCCTTAAGAGGGCGCAATGCGCAACATTTTCTAAAAGGATAGGCATAGGATTTCGCGTTCATAGGAGCGGCACAAAGCATGTGTGTTTTTAACGGCGTAAGAGCAAAAATCGAGTTTTTGCTTATTTACAATAAAACTACACAGAGAAACTAGTTCAAGGAACCAAATAATTAGTAATATCGTACGAATCATAACATAAGTCATGTAGACCGCAGGGTTCCTGAAATTCCGACCAAATTATGTGCGAAACAGTGCACGTTCATGATTTATTTTATCGTATTTTTAGGGTTTCGAAGATCAAAGATCGGAGATCGGTTTCGAAACCCTTATGGCTCGCTTCTTCTGACCTTTTTTCCGTCTTTAATATCTCAGCAACTACAGCAGCAAAAAACGTAAAATTTAATATAATAATACTTTTCGTTCGCCTGTACAGATTAAAAGAAAATAAATGAAAAATTAAAATGTTCATACAAATTGTGATGTCGAAATTTTAAAAGAGATCTACAATGTCAAGTGGCGTGTCAAATGAAAGGTATCAGTTTGAACATCTCAAACAGTTTTTTGAAATTTCTGTAGGTTTCACACTCTTTGAATTATTTTGAAAAAAGTCGAAAAATTACCCATTCCCCACCCCCTATCTCCGAAGTTTGCAGCGCGATCCATCTAAAATGTATGTAGCGTTTGTAGATATGGTTCTATATTTTACAGGAAAAATGTAGAGAAGTCTGTAAGTAACTTTTTGAAAAATGCTCAAAAGGGGGAAGGTGATAGTTTTCAAAAGGGGGGTTCCTCACCGAGTGGTGTATCAAATATAAGGTATCGGTTTGTACATCTCAAAACAGATTTTCAAATTCCTGTAGGTTACATACTTTTTGAAATATTTTGAATAAACTCGAAAATTTTACTATTACCCTCTGTGGTGTCTAGAATTTAATAATCAATATATATTAATAATATAAGTAATTTAAAGTCATAGTATATTTTTAGCATACAATAATATAAGCAAAGTAAGTTCCTGTAAAGTTATCGTTGTCTAGATTTTTATTTGTAAGTAAACCTGCTTAATTAAGTACGGTAATGTTAAGGTGTGTTAGAATATTTATTTTAGCAAAAATTTGTTAGTATTCTGAACTTTCTTTGTGTACCTACCTATTTATAAGTATCTTTGTAATATGGACTTTGTCTGAAATAAAAATATATTCATTCATTCTGTACTCCGAAGTTTGCAAACCGATATATCTGAAATGTTTTCTTTAATTTTTTGGTATTCGTAAAATAGCAGTCTCTAACCAGTACCTATAGTGCATATTGGTATACTTGACAACCGTTAGAAACCCTCGGCGCGCGAGTCACACTCGCACTTGACGGATCTTGTTTTTCTCAATCGTGTTTTCACATCCAAGGAACCAAAGATAAAATATTGAATTTTATGTATTCGAGTTTTTTACCACCGGGATCCCGTGATTACTGAGATCTAGGCCTAGTTTGACATCCAAACCTGTTAGGTTCGCCCCAAGGCGACTGATGGTTGACCACCATATAGAAATAAACTAAGTTATTGAATAGAGTATAAGTCACACAAATAAAGATTGTAATTGGTAATGACAGGCTCCCTCATGCTCCCGCTTAGATCGTCTTTGATCCAATGCGGGACAACATGAAAGAGGCGGTCATTTTCAGTTCCAATCTTCATCTACGCGATTTATACCTTGGTTATACGTCTGACAACTTGCCCTATCTGACTCTAATCTTTTTTTGCAAATAAAACAATTAGCTTGTACTTTAGTGACTTTATAACTGTTATAATAATATAACTTTACTTATTGGGCAGAGTTACCCACGGGAGTTTACTCAGTCGGAGTCCGGCTTTTTATAACGTGGCTTCTAACAACTTTACTAAACTGGTTTTGAATCCGTCCAATCAACTCTCCAACCAATGAACCGGGAGCTCGAGTCAAGCCAGTGACTGTTTCCATTACCCGATTATGGGAGTATTAATGATGAAATATTACAAAAGAGCCGTGACGTAATTTTATGGACACTATAACTAGATATGCCAAGTCATATATTTAAGTATTGAACACTTAGGTATACTTTGCGAAAATTAGGTACAAAGATTAACAATATATATGTAGGTACATTGCATTTGGTCTAACAGCTCGAATAGCACAAGCAAAGTATGTTTTCTCCAAGTTTACCAATTTGTAGAACGAGTTCTGTCACTCGGTGTTGTGCTGATCACAAGAAAGGTCTTGAAGCAAGTTGGAACCTTCTGAGTTTCTAAATTAAGATGGTTTTTGTGCTAACAAAGAATTCACGAGTGTGTAAGGAGATGTCTTTATAAAGACCGCAAAACTAACTCAATATTTTAGAGCAATTTTTTGATTTTATTTAAGGAAATAATTTTTCTTTTTAAATTTTCAGAGCTTCAAATTTGTTCTCATTCTTTGTATAAGGTAATTTTCTCTCATAGTATTTTTTTTAAAACAAGCTTTTATTAAAAAATATCAAAGTGCTTGGGAAGACAAATCCAACGAACCCAAACTCGAGGGGTTACGTCGTTTCATTTAGGAGTTCCTATGGCCACCTTCTATCTCTATCAACAGACCTGCTCGATGGTTAATAACATTGCATTGTCACCGAACTTACATAAGTAGGTATGCCAAATTTTAGCTCTATCGGTTGAGGTTAATTGGTCTAAACTAAACTTCAGGTACAAGATTTGTCCCACACATACATACTAACTTACAGGGCAAGATAAACAAGATGGACCAATTTAATGAGACAGTGCCTTATTTTTTGTGAACGTAAATGTTAATTCTCTGACATTCTCTAGTTTTATTGTTTTTTGTTGTATATTATGTGTTCATTTCTGTAATCATATTTAATTAGTGTAATTGGTTGTGTATACCGTGTTAATTAAATAAAATAAAAAAATAAATAAAAAAAACCTTGTAAAAAGGATTATTGAGAAGTATTATTTTTTTCTACTTGAAAAAGAGCAATCGTCGACATGCAGCGCCTTAAGTTAAAACCACTAAACAATACAATTACTTAAGACTTGTTAAATTAAAATTACAAATTGTTTATTTCATATAACGTTAAAAGACTTGCTTGTACTTGATGGTTGATAACATTACCGTGTTTGTAATCTCTCTCATTATTTGGCTTGGTCTAATATGTAATCCCCTTAATGAAGTTCCCCTTAAGGAGATTTTTGTATTAAGTTACTAAAACTTCTTAGTAGATGGGGCACTACAAACACTAACATATATGTACAGTACAAATTTTCAATATCTGAGCGTAGAGTATAGAGCTCCTTTCTATTCGGGTACGTCGCGCGGGAGCAAGATTGTAATCAACTTGGCAAGCAAATACATCAAACACTGTTCGAAAATACCCAGAAAATAGGTTTCCAGAAATTTCCACCTTCTTACCACACTTCTCTGGTGACGGCTTAAATTTTTAATAAATAGATATAAGTGTAAATACTACTTGTAATTGTTTTATTCTGTTATTGTAACTATACCAAACAATGTAGATTTATTAGCATTATTTGGTATAGACTAATATAGGACCTCTAGTATACAAATAGAAGGCAGTGTGCCCAGAATGCTGGCAGCATTGCCACGTTGAAAGGTAATGCTAATTCGTTGACTGAAATAGAAGCCAGCATTCTGATCATATGTAGACTCTATGAGAAGTTTGCTAAGATCTTTATAAAAGGTGTGCCCCAGGACCCCAAGGACTCAGGGTTTAAGAGCAAAGCGGCAAAAATAGGTGACCTCGGCCAAGATTAGCGTATTTTCGCCGTTTGAGGGACTCCGCTGATGTTGCTGCGGAGCCGGCCCTTACAGATGTCCTTGCAAGATGTGAAGGCACTAGAGTATCTACACACGTGGCATCCCAAACTAAAGGCCGAACCATCTTCCAGGGATCATACCGTCCCATCCGTCAGGTCTTTTACCATCATTTCGCATAAGGCCACGTGGTTCGAGGGTACACTGACGCTGGTAATAGCCCGACTACCAAACCATAATATTATTACCACTTTTTATGTAGGCCCGTGGCATTGTTTACCACGAAAGTAAAGCCCCCGTGCTTGCTAGTTCGATTCCACTTATAATTTGAAGGTAGTTTTACACTGCCAAGCCTTCGGGAAAATTACGTAGTATGGCTCAACACAACCGCTTGGCGCGCCGATGATGAATGTACACATTATTTTCTCTTGGTATGAAAGGTAGACGTTCTATTAAAAAACTGTGAACTTCTGAGTTTTGTGTGTGTGTGTGACTCCCAACAGCCAAAAATCCAGCTGGATCCAGGAGATCCAGGAGGAGGAGGTTCTTATATTTGCATTTTTCAATTCCTCCAAAAAGAAAACCATATACCGCCAGTAAATTATCTAAAGATTTTATAATATCGACACCTATTTTTCCTTAAAAGAGCTTTACAGCTTTGAGCTGATTGAGCTTACAGAATATAAATCCACAAACATTATTCGTGCTTACTTAGAAATTAGAGGAAAACTACGAGGAGGCGCTAAGCTGAGGGATGGACAGTGGTCAAACTTTCCTCACAAAAGTTAGCTAAGCGCAGGATCTAGTGATTGCAGCTTCAGAGCCGAAACACAGATACTTCATCAGTTAGTAGATTCAGAATGCCTATTCTCGCAACTCTAAGCTTATCTAATGTCTTACCTAGATCACTGTGAATCATGTCACAGGCTAGCAGATTAGATACAGACCTATTTGGGATATCTAAATATAAATTATGTCTATGGCCTGAGATTCTCCACACATTTTAAAGCAAACGCTAGTATTTAGTCAAGTTACAATCGTTTTTAGGGACTCGTATCAGAAGGGTGATTACGGAACCTTATTACTAAGCCTCCGCTGTCCGTCCGTCTGTCACAGCTCTTTCTCATGAACCCTATGAAGTAGACAGTTGAAATTTTCAGAAAATGTGTATTTCTCTTGCCGCTATAACAGAAAATAATAATAATAAAATAAATATACAAATTAAAGGGAGCTTCCGTACAAAATACGTGATATTTTCGGCTACTTTTTTATCAAGGTATCTTTTGAACCACAATAGACACATGAAACTTTCTAATAAGTAAAACTTCAACTGTAATAACAGCAAATACTAAAAATATAATAAAGATGAAAATTTAAAGGGGTGATAAGTGAAATTTGATGTTCCTTAAAAAAAACCTGATTTATACGGTACGGAACCCATTGTGTGCGAGTCGACTCGCGCTTGGTAGTTTATTTGAGGCTTTTAGTTGCTTTTGTAAATTGTCAATGTTTCACGATTTTGAAACCTTATTGTAAGTAAGTATCTACTTATAGAAGTTTAAAATGAACCTGAACCAAATTAATACCGTTTTCGGCATCATGATGTACCTACAGGGCTACCTAATGTTATACAGGGTGTGTCATTCTTAGCAGATCATACAAAGTCTATATGGGGATGCAGATTAGAGACCCCGAACTTTCATCTTCATTTATTCCTCTAAGAATGTAACACCCTGTATATCCGAGAGCACCGAGACGGTAAGACGGTAGGTACTATGTCATGACGATGATAGATTTCCAGCCAATTCTCGCAGCTTAGTCATTATTATCAATCACTCGATAAACGAGATTAGAGATGATATTGAATACATCATGGTGCTAATAAATCTTTGTAAGAAGCGTATCCTAATTTGTTGATAGATAGTCGTGGCTTCACACCTTGTTATCCCGAATAAATTTCAGGTCCAAAACTACTTTATGAAGGTAGGTATTAAGTAATAGTTTCAAAAATATAATAAAACTCCAAAAATAGTTAAAAATCTTGAAAATATTCAGGACGTAGGTACTTCTAGGATCTTCTTACTTCATACTTGAGTGACAGCACAAATAAAAAGAATATTACATACGTATTGCGTTGGTGTAGCGCTGTTTCGCACCAAATTGTTTGCACCACGAGCTAAATTGAACGCAAGGGCCAGACAATTGACACCAATAACTTTTTTACTTACTGTAAAATACCTGTGGGAAGCGTCCCCAAGACGCTGGCTGCATTGCCCCGCTGTATGGCAATGCTGATGCGCTGCGCCAGATATCCGCCAGCTCTCGGGTCACGCGTCGCGTCGACCAGACGCTCAGATAACTTTTTAAAAACCCGGAGAGCCTCGGTACCCCACGGACCTAGGGTCTAGGATCAGTTGAGCTACCTGTAGATTGTTTGCAACAGTCTGCAGTTAGCTTAATTGTTTCAATTGTAAATACTAGTTATAATTTGATTGTAATTTTCTTTGTTAATAAAGGCCATTGCCCTTTAAAAAAAAAAAAAAAAAAATACCTGCGACAATTTTATTTTTATTATATGAATCAACGAAATTGATTCTTATTTCAATGTTCTTAAAACTTTGTCGTAAGCAACCAATTTTCGCCATCTCTTCTAAAGATGAAAAATAAATATATAATAAATAATATGTGCATCGTCATCTTTAATAAGTTACCAGAACCCATTAAAGACCTCAACGGTAATTTATTCAAACAAAAATTAAATCAATGGCTGCTTGACAAATGTTTCTATAGTGTAAATGAATATATTAATTTTAAGTAGAATAATTTATTATGTTTAGACTATAGTTATTATCTGATTGTTAATTATTTATTCTCTATTGTATTATCCTTGATAATTTAATTATTGATTATTTTAACTACTTATATGAATCGCAAATATTTAAAATTTGCACACCTGCATGCGGGTTGAATACATTTGACATCACTCTAGTTATAAAATCTGACATGTACCTGTAATAATGTATTCAGCAAATAAATGATTTGATTTGATTTAAACTTTATCTAATGTATTTGTATGTAGAGATATGTCTGGTTTCTGTCTTTATTTATTTTCTGGTTATAAATAAACCACTTTTTTCCCTAAACTGTACTAACTGCCCTCTAACGAATGTACCGTGTACTGTAACCTCGTAAGCCAAGCCCTAAGTCACTTACAGAGTAGGTAACTCGTAACAAAATTCTGACAAAATTCGCAAAGCTGCAGTGGAACTGTCGCATGTAGTTTCAATTATAACTTTGTGTGCTCATTAGCTGGTCCAAAATAGAATGGCTAATGATGCATGTGAAAATGGTCTCGGGTTTGTTTTGCACATCATTTTGTTTTGAGAGAAAATCTAGTTCAACTCTCGCCTCTTTGGACAAAGCTTGTTAACTACTGCTAGCTGACTGGAATTTTAATATCTTTCTGAAATGTACAGGGAACGTTAGTCAGAATTTAATAAGTAGGTATATACAAGAGGTTAGTACACACTTATATTATATAGGCAGGCTCTAAAATACTTAGAATTTTTATATCAACTATTACTAAATAAACCCATGATATGCTAAACATCGAAGTCTGAAGATCAAGAGAACGCCAAAAAACCTTTCACAGACTCATTTTGTAAGCACTTTTAGCACACGTTGCAGACTTGGGTCTCCACATTAAAGACTTAGCGACCTTTCTTAGGTTATTTGAAATTTTCCGTCTGAACGATCTCGAAGATTGAAAAAGGTATTTCTAAATCCCCTTTCAACGGTTCGAAATTGAGATAACTGATGATAACTTTAGCTTTTAATATTTTAGCTGGCTAGTAAATCGGTAGAAATATTTGGTTTCATATCTGAGCCCACCATTCATTACCGAAAATATTTTCTTACCTAGATTTCAGATAAAACAATCCCATTCAACTTTGGTTTTATTTAATTCATATTTTCAAGCGTGCGAGTATATCTATTGTATTTATGTTTTTTTTTTGTCTTGTACATAGGTAGGTATATGCACAGGTGTATTGATAATTTGCAGGTTCACAACCCTATTTACAACTACATAAGCTCTAATTTAATTCCATGAGTACCAACAAAAATTCTCAAACTAGATTACTTATTAAAACAATAAGGTGAGTTCGCTGTGGAAAATAGCTTTTATTTAATAATGCCACATCTGCTGCTGGTTCTCGTTATATTGCGAGAAACTAAGTAGGTACTTACGGACCTAATAATATTTATTCGTCGCGAATGTGTTTCTTTTAGTCCTTTTATTGGCTTTCATAGGAGTTAGCCAAGATAAAGAAAAATGCCTTTGACATGTTGAAAAGAAAGCAGCGCCACTGAGAAACGATTTCGATAAAGGTTTTTGGAAATAACTACGACAGAGGAATCACTGAACAACCGTAAAATCAAATCGTGTCGGTTCCTAATATCGCACTATAGTATCAACCACATAGAGAACTAATTACTATTATTTTTATTATTTTTATTTTTATTATTTTATTGCTATCTCGATGTATTATTGTCATTAGAATTACTTTAGGTATGTAGTTCTGTAAGTATGAGAAATAAGTATTATTTTGTAAGAAGTGTTAAAGCAAATTCTGCTAAAAATTTGTGTAATATATTCAGTTTATTATGTATTACTATTATTATATCATTCCACTGTCTGTTTAAAAATCATATAGTTTATAAAATGTAAATCCTTTTTTTTTTTGGCCGTAAGTTTTGTATATAATGTTAGAATAACTAGTTTTAAGGGCTGTATATTTTGTAATACTTACCAATAAAAATAAAAAAAAATATTAAAAGAATATTATTATACTTTCCGCCCGATGGTCAAATGATATGTCAACAAAGCTGAGAAAGAGTGGATAAGTGTGGCACACGATGTGACATAATGGCGCAATAGAGTGAATGCACCCAGCAGTGGGTGCTTACTGAGCTGGCAATTGCCACGTAGTTTGACCGAAATAATCATCAGCTATATACAGCATCATCTTTCAAAGCTAATCTCATCAAAATATTACGAATTCAGAGTAGTGCAAAGAAAGTGCTTATTTATAGTTATGCGTTAGGTACATATAGCACATGCTCAACGTGAGGAAACTTGCGGTAGGTTTCCCTAGCGCTAAAACTTTACGGATTTTCAAGATTTGGACCTTAGGAAATATTATTTAGTTTTTAAATACCTTGATCTTGATTAGTTCGGAAGAGTATGAAAGTTAAGTTTTTGTAAGGGACTTAACTTACTTACTTACGGGGGACTTAACTTACTTACTTACGGGGGACTTAACCAAGAAAAATATGGCCAAATATAAATTAATGTGGATGGGCAGTACCTAGGTAGTCCAAAACAGAGGGACTGAGGTTTTCCAAATTCAATAAATTAATTCGCAAACCTCCTTTCAATATCACAAAATCATTTTACATATTCGATTTGTCCGCTTTTCAGAATTGTTGAGGGTTGAGGAGCTTAATTTGTCGATCCGTACCCGTACGTATAACGTTTACGATGTAGGTTAAATACTCATGTTTTAGAAATTGGTTGGAATTATTCACTTAAATAATTCACTTAAAATAGTAGATATATGTAGGTATCTACTATTTTAAGTGAATTATTTAAGTGTATCGTTCGTTTGGTTTTTAACTGCAAACAAAGCCATCAACACTTTAAACCCGATTGATAACCAATAGAAAAACTTCGCTTTAGTTAAGGTCTTTTACGTCCATTTCCCGAGAGAACTAAGTCTAAGTTAATTTCCTAAGTCTAGCCAGTCTGGCGATGCCTGCGATGGAATGTGTATCTTGTACCTAGTTCCGTTAATTTTCACCGAAACTTCGCCTGGCTTCTGGACTGGGCGAGAGACGAGAATTCGACTACATCGTGTAGTCGAATTCCCACAGCTTACACTTTGAATGCATTTTGGGAGTTTGAACAACAGGATGTTACTGTTAGATTACGCACCCCTGCTCACCTAATTTCACAGTAATTCAGGCCTAAATTAGTAACATTCACATCAGTGGGCTGAGCCGGCATTCAGCCTGTTTTTAAGTGACAATAAATTTTGTTAATGCGAATACTTAGTTATGGGACATAGATTTAAGATAAAATCAATAATTTCCCCACTCACCGTTGTCCTAGCTTCCTTCTTTGTTCTTATACCCACTTCAACCATCTTGAAAATTACCTGATATTGTTGGTTTTGTCATGCCTTCATAATTGATTTACCAACCACTGGAGAAAGTAACAAAAGTTACTTCTATTGTTGTACCTGACTTGCATACTTATTTGGCTAAAGCTGGGAAACTTCCTCTTTGTCTTTGTTACTAACCATAGTCCATAACCCACCAACCTAGAGCTTTGCCGCGACTTGTTCACAGAGGAGCGCCGATGAGGTTTCTGCCTAGGGCGTATGTGTTATTTTTGGTCTTCGTTTTGTCAAGGCTCTATCTCATGAACCACAATAGGTAGACACCTGAAATAAGTAACACTTCAACTGTATTAACAACAAATACTAAAAATATAATAAGGATCTCCCAACAAGTGAAAATTTGATGTTCTTTGAAAAACTTGCCTGATTTTCACGGTACGGAGCCCTTCGTATGCGAGTCGACTCGCACTTGGCGGTTTATTTGGTACTAGGTACTTGGAAATTTTATAATGTGTATAACATTACTGATATACAATTACCTAGTTATATCCACCAGTCGGGTAAAAACAGGTTTCAGTTCACGTGCGAAACAAACAATTTTCTCGAACAAAAGTTTTTGCTTTTACCAAATGTTTCGTAAATACCGCTACCTACTAATATCGAGGGACGCATTAATCAAACGAAACAAAAAGAAGTGGTTGCTACATTCTTTGGTTCATCCATCAACATCACAAATACATAGGTACAGACAATTGCTACTATGTATAAATAAGTATTTGGTTTCAAACGCATGCTAGTTCTGTTCTGTTTGAGGAGATTTGAGGTCTGTTAAGAGACGGACGAGTCATCAAACACCTAACGACTTATAAAATAATACACTAACTAAAGCCTGAATATCTCAGAAACCTGACGTTTCTGAGATATTCACAGGTGAAATAACTATATATTTTGTTCATATCTTAATATCTCACAAACTTGACACTTTAGGACATTATGTTATATATATTTTTTTTATTTAATAAAACACACACACATTTGCACTATCAAAACATATCAATTTTATTGAGCGCGGTGATAAAATAATTAAAGAGAGTAAATAAATACAAAATGGTGACCGATGTTTAGGGTCTTTGACATTTATATTATAAGTTGTTATTAGTGTGAATTTTATTGCTAGAAAAACCCCAATAACCATATTTGGCCCGACCTGCCCCGGCACCTCATTATCAGCGGTTGAACACGCAACTGTTAGACATCCCGTCAGGATGTTGACGGTGTCACACCCCCGTGCCTCGGAAAGTACGTTTAACCCTTGGTCCTGCGCCTGAACTCTTTCCGGTCACGTTGGTCTCCCGTTCCATCGGATTATGGGGGTGAGGAAATAGCGAGTGCACCTATGTTTGCGCACACACTTGTGTACTATCACATAATATCATATACCCTGCACGTGGCTTGTCGGTCGGTATCCTTGTCGGCATTATGCTGAGCTTACACCAATTGCCAGAAAATGTACTTAGTTATTTATTAATTTATATTTATAATTTTTAATTAATTATTATGTACTTACCTACTTAATAATTTGTAAGTTTCTATAGAGATATAAGTTATGTTTTGGAACATTATGTAATCTACAGTTATAAGTTCAGGCAATCTATAATTATTCTATTCTATTCTAGTCTCTGTTGAGACTGGCCGTCGTCGTCGTAGCTGAAATTCGGCTAGGAGGACATGATTATTGTCAGTGTGAAGTAAATAACGAAAACCTCTATCGAATTGTGTCCAGCAGATTTCCAAACGACTCTTATCATCGATCTAAGTAAAAAAGGGGAGATGAGGGACTAGCTTCTCGAAAGTGGAAGGCTCAAATTCGGTGCAATTAGGTCCACTCACCTCAGTCACAGTCAGACAGACGTTCGTGTTACGCGTGCATGCTACGACGTACTTTAGTATGATTTATTGACTACATCAATGCCCTCGTGTTTGTTCATTATAATTATTGCACAAGATTGGAAATATAACATAGGCCAGTTGTTGAGTAAGCGCTGGGAGAACGTACCATATCTACAGACTTTACTTAGATCTATGGTTCTTATGCACCATATTTTATATGCAGAGCTCGCACAACGCAGCGCGCTTCAATAAGTCAGAAACTTTTCCATTTCGGCCGGCCAGCAGCGTTTCTGCGCTAACTTTCGTTACCTAAGGACTTGTATCGACTTTGGATGACTTTTCTAAATCACCAAATGGAGTTGGCGTTCTAAAAATATTTGATTGATGCTTCTGTAGGTAGGATTTTTTCTAAGGGCTTGGTCTCTACCACCCTTAGAAAAAACCTTACCTACAGAAACATCAATCAAATATTTTTTGACGCTACGAAGCTACAGAGCTCTATAGTCCAGTAATTTTAGCCCTAAAATAGGGTTAACCTCAATATTCCGAGACAACCGACAGGAAACTCGTATACGCCTTCATTTTGGCGTTCTAAGTCTAATAATATATCGTGTTTGATTCGTGCGTAACTTACGAATTCAAGGTCAAATGTCATAAAAATCTGTTTTTCGCTGTTATCTATTTTTATAGTTCCAATTATGTTTATTTATTTTATTTTATTTTTTATTTTTATATCTTAGGGATAACAGTAATACATAATTATTAACTAGGTATAGGAAATCTTAAATAAACTTAATTCAAAAAGTGTGACCAGCCCCGTTACCCACAAGTTACTACAATAGAACGGGTTGGTGTTAGTGGAATGTAAATGTTGACATCTTTTATAAACTTGTAAGATACATAAAATTTGCTACAGTTTTTTCCTTACATTTTTTAATGTGCTTATCTGTTTTTGAGATAGAGGGCGAAAAGCGCGCTGAGGTCAGCCATACATAATAATAGCTTACAAACTCTTCATAGGAAAATAGTTCCTAAGCTATATATTCCATGTATCTCCTCTGTATCATTCGGTTTTCCGCATATCGTCGTATTAGTATTCTTTTATTAATTTAACTTCCGCTGCTCAGATGTTGTTCATCAGATAGAATGAAATGATCCTTACATGAAACTGAGTCGATCAGCATCAATCATTTTTTTTTACTAACATGACAATTTTTAGGCGCTATTCACGCGTGAAAAATTTTTTTTTTCAAAAAAGAGCGTATTTTTCAAAAGAACCTGTACCTCCTCTGGTTATGCGTGATACGTTGCGTACGGACCTATGTTTTGATAAAAAATTATTTCAAATAAATGTGCTATTTAGTACAAATTGTAATTTTGGATTTATATAAATTTAAGTTGGTCCGTATGAAACATGTATTTCGTTAATTACACTACGCAGTACTATAAAGTTATTCAGTGACTACGCGCACTTATAAAAAGCAAAACTACATGAAATGGATTCCATCCATCAGTTAGCTATGGATTGATGGGATATCAATTTTACGCTGGATTTTAACAAAACAAAAAGCTTCGACATGGAATGTCTGCACGAAATAAAAAGTGTCCATCATTTGCGCAGACGAATAGTCCAAAATTAAGGTTACTTTTTTGCAATTAGGCTACCGAACCTTAAAATGTTTTCATGAAATAGCCGCCAAGAATGAAAAGTCATCACATTTCTTCTGGCCATATGTGGCGTGAGGGACCCCCTAAGACCAAATACAGCGAACGTTGTCTAAAGTGCAAAAATATTCATTGGTTCTTTTGTGGTCCACTCTCTCATCCCTTTTTATTAGGCCCTTCGCATCAAGGGCTTTGACTAGGGAATATAGTGGGCAGATAATATACGGTAAGACTCTCTTTTCTCTAGTAAAAATAAAAAAAATAACCTGTAATAGAAGGTCTAAGGCGCTCCTATCTTAGAGACAAATACATTATGTGTCTTGGAATATGGTATTTTCAGGTTCCGTTAATGTCTACCTTTTCATTTGATTTCAAACCCTATAAAATACCAAATAACAGTGGTAACCCAAATTCCATTGTTATTTTCGCATCCAATTAGAACCTTAAACTAATCCTCCTATAAAGGTAAACCCAATAATAGCTTTACGCTACTTTACATGAATTGTTCCGGATCTTTTCGGATGTGGCATTCGCAAGCACAAGTAATTGGTATGTCGGGGATATACCTGGCATTCTGATAAATCATGGTAACATGACGTGGCTAGTAGATTTGCCAGCCGGATAATGGATCAAATTATGATGGAATGACACGGGTAACTCGTCAAAAATTTTATGAAAGGCTTCAATACCTTTTGCAAAATATTTGAGGGAAAATATTAGGGGGTTCGATGAATGTTTGCGTTGGCAGAATTGAAAACCTGATTGTATTTATTCTGTGTCTCATCGTGTACCAGTTATCTACGTTAACAAAACACCAATAAAACATTAACGCTATTTTAATTTTAATTTAATAGTCATCGTAGACTAGTTTTACCGATTTTTCGGCAGGATTAAGTACACACTTGTACTTAATCCTGCCAAACAAGCGGTAAAACGAAAATCTAAATTAACGAAAATACCCGTGGATACTTAGTAAAATTATACCATTCATAAAAAAATCACGAAAGAAAAAACAAGCGCTCAACCTAAAAAAATCACCAGACATGCTACCTACTCGTACAACCGAGCTCAGGAGATCAGCTTTCACAAGCAAGAAAATAAAAACAGGATGCAAGTGTTTTCCCGGCGCGCCCGCTTTTTATATCACATGGTGCAAACAGCGCGGAATTTTAATACAGCCTCTAATATGAGCTGAAATATGGCTGAAGGCCGAAATAATCCTCCTTTCGCAGAAACGCAGCGGTCAGTAGCGCGGCCAGCTGAATAGTTGATGACACTATCGGGACGCGTTTCATTAGCACGGTGCAGATCCGCCCAATGAATTGAGATTTGGCGCCTCGTGTTCCCGTCACGGCTGGTTATTAATTAGGGTTCCGCAAAAAGGTGTCGAGGTCCAGTGGCTGTGACGCAGGCTCCTGCGGCAATGCCAGTATCCGTTTGGAGGCCGAAACGGGTGCCCGTGTCGTCAGAAACCCGAGCAAGGGATAGGCGCGTGCTCGCCCTGTCAAAAAAATTGAATTTAGAAATGACAAATCGGTACTTTTTGTGATGTTTGAAAGGCTGCCAGTGTTTTTGACTTTTTAATTCATTTTGGCGGGATGTAGTGGAAGTCGGTATGGCGGGTATGTGAAGAATTAATTTAATTACATTTACAATAGTTTTTGTAGTTTGTTTACATAGCTTAAATTGAGTGAACGTTGGGTTCAACCTATAATTTATCTGCAACATCGACGCTGCAAAATCGGCTTATTTGGCTTCGATAATGATTAAATCTACATATCATAAATTACATATCAACCACGCGCGTGGTTTTGTGGGCCATGAATTAACTGATAACTGACATAATAATTATTCAGCCTTTGTAGTTTTATCGCGAGCAACTAATAGACCTTACTTCATAAAAATCCAAATGAAAACGTGGTAGTTTTACGTAGCTACTATTTTTCTAAGGAACTATTTTAAAATATTATACATATATATAATTTTTTTGTTCATGGTTTGATTTTATGAAATATTTTAAATTACCAACCGAAACATTTACGTAGACATTTCAACTTCATTAATTAGTCGAAGGCTATGAAGCCACTCCATATTAATCCTTTGAAGTTGCCATAATATTGTCGCCTTTCATCAATACAGAGATAAACTATTTTCACCAGTTTTTAAAGATATTTTGCTTGTTTTTTTACTTAGATAATTTACTTATTGTTTACGTTTATCATAAAATTTACGGCAGGTGTCCCACGTCCCACGCTGAGTGTTTTGTATTTAAATTTTTTTGCTTTTGGTAAATCCTACTCAGCTGGTAGCGTAAATTGTTTTTAAATATTTTTTTAGATTGTTATAAATAAGTATGTAATAGTTACATTAACATGTGAAGGTTAGCATAAACTTTAAAAATACCCTTTTCCGTTGATAGTCGTTTAACTAAAAGACCTCAATTTCGTAATCATCATCAATATTTGCAGCCGGATTTCACCCACTTCATACAGGCCTCTCGAAGTTTCTGCCATCCACCAAAGTCTTGCGCTCTTGCGCTAGCCGCATCCATGTTATGTTGTTTTTTTTATTGCAAAAGCTGGTCATACTCGTAACTCTTCTATAAGCAAAAATAAATACTTGAGCGCCTCTCAATGCGGAAACGAAATGCTTTCATTATGTTCTTGGCTCAATTTCAGCTGTACCATCGCATAGCACCCATTAGTCTCACAATACAATTCTTAACGATTGGAATAAAGCTGAGGAATCTCATCGTACCAAGAAACGGCAGATGGTTCTTATTTTCCACGACTCGCTTTCGACTTCTCTGTCTTAGGACGACCTGTGTAGCGCAGTGGGAGAAGGCCCGCCTTGAATTCATAAGGTTGCGGGCTCGATTCACCGCTGAGGGACAAATATTTGAAGGTTTCGTAAATATAATGTAAACATAATAAAATTGTACTCCCGGATAACAATCCGGCTCATAACAATTTACGGGCCGGGGCGTTAACTCTGTATAGGAAATAACAAGCAAAAAATTATAATGTTGTTATTATCTGATTCCCGTCCCATAACATTATATAGCAAAAGCTTGCTACTTTGGGAGTGGAAGATGGTGCGTAAACGTCTAGTATTGCTATTATTATTTAGGTACTCTAAACTACCAATACATTAGCAGCCATAAGTCAAATAATGTATAGTTGAATGTTTGTAGTTGAACAGTAACATATAAAAGGTAGGTTGCCATAGACCTTGATTGTTTCCCGTGTTGAACGTCTTAGAGAACCCACTTAGATTTATCTTTAGTTTTTAAATATTATTATATATTTTTGAGTTGTTTATTTATTATATGTCATAGATTATAGTCACTAGTTATAAATTGTCATATATTTTTTATGTAAGTCTGTATGCCGTGTTACGTACGCACCAAAGGTCCTGCCATAAAACCAGCGTTGCTCAACTTTCTGTTGAGCAACATTAAGCTAAGGCAGGACCTTTTTTGGTTCACATATAATTATCTATTTTTATCATTGTGTATTTAATGTTTGAGCCAATAAATTGATTTTCTTTCTTTCTTTACCTATCTGTACAAAATTAATTTCTAATTCAAACTGTCGTAGGTATAATTTGAGAGATGAAATGGATTTCTCCGTAGCTCTTATAATAATTGCCTTCCATTATAAATCGAGATGAAAATTATTCGCTCTGATTACATCTGAAAAGCAAACTTTTCTGAAATTCATAGAATTACTCAAAAATATTACGACTCTAATATGTAGGTATTATTTTTATCGAATCACTGGATTATCCAGATCAAATATGGCTTTACCAAACACGATTTAATAATCGTATTTGGAACAGCGCAGTATTTTCATATTAGTATATGAAAATACTGCGCTGTTCGTTTGCGTATCGAAAACTTTTGCATACAAGGGTTCCGTATTTTACACACTTGCTTATATTATTATTTCTTTCGCTTCTAACCAGGCTAAACTACGTAAAGGGTAAAATGAAACAAAAACTCAAATCTCTAAAATAAACCTGAGGAGGGTATTAGCATAATCTACGCGCTACGCTGAGAGGCTGTACGAAGGTCTACAGCACTACGAGTGTCGTAGCTCAAGTAGAATACATTAACGGGATTACTGGCTTCACATTTTTGGAGGCGCGTATCATGTTAGCAAATCTAAAGTGTACTGATCACTTCAATCCGTTTCGCTCCTTGCCAGCAAGTTTCCGGTTGGGAAAGTGGATTTTAAAATACTCTTTTGCTAAAAACACAGTTTCAAAGACTTGATGGGATAAGCACAAACAAGTCCACTGCTGAAAACGCCTCCCCCAAACAAGGGGGTTTTGGCATAATCCATGTTATTTAATCATTTGAAACACTTTATGGTCGACTCTACACACCGAATCCGCCGGCGAAGTACGGGTTGGTGCGACATTTCAGTGTATGAATATTGTAGTGTAGGCAATGAGTTTAATAACTAACTTATAATACTTCATTGATGCAGCCGACAGTGTTTTATCAACTTGTTGGCTCGCTCGACGGGCGACTTCAGTTAGTAGAGTTTTTAAGCTTAAACGAGATTCAAACAATAGGCTTAATGCTAAATGCCATTCTTAGAAAGATCTAATTTTGATAACTATCTGCTTATCTATCATATTCTATCAAAAATTATAAACTGAGAACGAGAGACGACCAAAATTGCATCTGCAAGCAGCAGATGATGCAGGGCTTATCCATTCACTATATCCCTGGTTTTTGGATCGATATTGTATGGACTTGTATGTATATATAAAGATAATTTTTTTATATTTAGGTACATACAGGTTATACAATAACTAATAAGTAGATACATGAAGGTAGGTAGGACACAAATACAAATACAAGCAGAGAGTAGGTAGCAAATGATGTCATGTACTGTGATCATGTGATCATTGTATGTACCTACTGTACTTTATGTGTGTACATCTTACTAAAACGTGGGGTGACAGTTCGTGTGTCGGTGTTTGTGAGATCTCACTTTGGTAAGCTTGGTAGGTAGTAGCTAGGTTGGTGCATAGTTCGCTGAAACGTGTGAAGATGTCTGAGGAATGGATTAGAACGCGTTTCGCAGTATTTTCTTCGCTGTTGAAAAATGGAGCATAAGTATACATATATTTTCGATTACTGTGATGGATTTGAAATCGCTGCGATCGGCACGTTGTTATTTTATAAGCTGAGTGCGGGTTTACACTTAGGTATGTGACGCTATTTTAACACAATACCATTGATATTTTTTTTGATATAAAAGAAAACTAGCTTTTATATTTTATATTTCAGCTCAATTGGTTGATGATAAGTGGTCTAAAATTTAGTTGCAAGTTTTGTCCCACACATACTATAGAGGCCATGTTAAATAAAAGCTTTTAAAAAGCAGAATACTCTAGAACTAATTTCAGTCAGCTAAAATAGATATAAGGTTGATATAAATCTTTTGAGTCCATCATGGTTATTATCACTTAAGTAATAATTTACAACTTGATATTTCCCATGATTTGAAGTGCAAGGTGTCATACGATTAATCATTTTCAGGCGGTGCTTTCATGCGCGATAAAAATATTTTTTTACCAATAATGCTGAAGAAATATCTATGCATAAAAAAAAATACCCTCGCGAGTAAAAAAACAGAGGAATCCAATAATTAATAAAGTTCAGTCATAGATCTTCTATAAAATATTTTTACATCAATATTGGTGAATATAAATCTATGAACTAAAGATAAACATTGCCCTCGCGAGTAAAAACAAAGCAACCCAATAATTAATAAAGTTCAGGCATAGAACTTAAAACCTTTCGCTGCGAAACAGTAATATAAAAATCTGAAATCTGAATAATTGTAATTAAATCCGAGGTTCTGAAATAAATTTCAAAATGTATTCTAATCTGGAACTTGGAGTAACAAACCGAATTAATCCTCTCGAATATTTCACTACATAATTAAAACAAGCCTACAAAAACTCTTGTAACCTACTTGCGCAGTTTGTCCCTTTACGTAACGAATGGATTAAGTTAGCGGTGCCCTTGGCAGCGATTAACTGTGCCCTGATAAGGGTGGGAGTTCCTTAGCACATAGCTATAAGTAGGTTGGCATACTAGGCTGGCATGCTTGACATACTTATACGTTATAACTTTTCTATCTATCAGATTGTTTTTGCTGATGATTCATAAATACGAGTAAACTCGTATTAACGTAACTCGTATTAGTAACTCGTAAAACAATGTATGATGTTCACCCTTTAATATGGAACTTGATAGAAACTTTGTATGAGATTTTAGTTAGGATATTCTTATTGACATGAAGAATTACCGGTACAACACACAGGAAAAGACGTACTTACCAAAAAAACCAACCTATCTGAGAACGACTGCAATGAATTGTTCGAATTCAATACAAAAAACATAAATAAGATGCAAGTACAATAGGCGGCCTTATCGCTTAGAAACGATCTCTTCCAGGCAACTTTAGGTTGGAAAGAATTATACAAATTCCTTAGATTATTAACCTTATTCGTATTCTCCTGTTGGAGAAGGTATTTTCAATTTAAACTAAAACTTTTCTTTGATTCCTTTTTGTTGCGAATGGTTACAAAACTGAATTGCGGACGGGGCTAAAAAGTTACGAATCAACTGTCAAATTGAGCTACCTTAACAAGGATGAATAAGTTTGATAAACGTCTGTACTGCTTAAAAATCCAAGATATTTCATGTCAACAAAGTCATTTATGAATGAAAACCTAGGCAAGGTAACTAGTAAAAACACGGTAACTAGTAAACGACGCATAATTGCACACGCGCAGCGAAAGAGGTTATAATTCGAGTTCGAAAACCGACAATAGACGAATGAAATCATGTGAAAATTTTTAAAACCAAAAATTGTTTAGAACTTCTGCAAGTTGTTCAGATGATACCATTGCAGTGTCTAAAAATATTTTCAGCCAACATATCTTTGGTTTTGTAACCCCTTTGCTAACAAAAAAATATCTAGGATTGTAGAACCGAGTATCCCGGGTTATTGGTAATTCACTGACACTGCGTGAACTGCAGGTTCTGCCCATCATCATGAAAAAACATACTTGTCTGGAACCCAATGAATTACTAAAGACCAATCTCCCACTTCCTCAACCATTGTTAATTCAGTGCAGAGCCGTTTTTAAGCTAAAAAATAAAGTCTTTCTAAGGGATGATTATTGTATGGAGCCCCCCTTTATCTACCAATATCAAGTTATAGAATAAAGACCTGGCGTCTTCACAAACGTGTTCGTGATGAAGGGCAGAACTTGCAGTTCACGCAGTGACAGTGAATTATGAATAACCCTGTATAAATAGAGGGATTGTCAAAATTCAACTCCTCAGATAGGCCCTCTGTCCTCTGCTATAGATTCAAATCGATGCATAGAGCCCAGAGCAGGGAAATGATAGAGCTCATCAATGTTTTATCATCCCATCCATCCGAGCAGCCCGTTGTTATCGATGCTGTGTCACAAATATTTCAAAAGTGCAAAGCAAAAGCTTTTTCGCACGCGTTTGTTTGAATATTCAGAGATTTTTAGTGCTAGGATTGTTAGGTGCCAACGAACGTGACAGAGTGTGGCAGAGCGCTTAAAATGCTATATTTTTTCACTTCTTTATTATATGTAGGAAAAATTTATAAATCTATTTAATTTTTAAAAAAATATTGGAATTTCTCGGGCTGAACTCCGGTGACAGAACTTTAGGTAGGAAATCCGAAACTCAACTCAAGTTAGTAGATATCCATCTGTTCAAATCGTGATATTTTTAACCGACTTTAAACAGCAGGAGGTTCTCAGTTGGTTGTATGTTTTTTTATTTTTATTTTTATGTATCTTGATATCACCGCCCATGGGTAACCGATTTTACTGATTCTTTCACTATTGTATAGAGAATGATCCCGAGGTGGTCCCATAAAATTTTTATTCCCGAGGGATAAGTATTTATCCCGTTTAACTTAAAAAGCAACATAATATTTTTGGAGAATCATGACTAGCTACAACAGTTTTGGTGATATCTGCGCCAATTGTTAATAGATTTTGATGATGACGTTATTGTATAAAAATTGATTTTGAGGTGGTCCCCTATAAGTTTGATTCTCGAGGAATTGCTATGTGCGCCATAAAACGTAGGTTTGTGGCGCACATAAAAATTCTTCAGAATATGACAATTTCATTACACCTGATTAATGGTTTCCATGGCAACGGGCGTCAACAGTTTTATCCATGTGTCATCAAACTACAAACTAGATTCTAATTATAACTAGATGTCGCCAGTGTTTAACAAAATTTTTTGCACGTGAACATAGACTTTCGGTCAGGGAAAGTAAGGGAGGGGTGATTTCGTTCCTCCGAGACATACATGAATATTATTTATAAACCGGAATTTAAAGTCGGTTTATCGTTTTTTAAAACACGCCCAATTATATTCTTTAGGTGCGTCTAGATTAATTAACAAAACATGTTAAAACAAGATCCGTCAAGTGCGAGTGTGACTCGCGCGCCGAGGGTTTCGAACGGTTGTCAAGTATACTTAAAGATACTTTGCTATTAATGAATACCAAACGAATAAAGTTTGCAAGTTTCAAATGTTGGTAACATTTGAGATGTATCGGTTTGCAAACATCGGAGCTGGAGTACAGAGGGTAATAGTAAAGTTTTCGAGTTTTTTCAAAATATTTCAAAAAGTATGTAACCTACAGGAATTTCAAAAACTGTTTTGAGATGTACAAACTGATACTTTATATTTGATACATCACTCGGTGAGGTAGCCCCCCCTTTTGAACATTTTTCAAAAAGTGGTCTACTTACAGACTTCTCTATATTTTTCCTGTACAATATACTACAAACGCTATATACATTTCAGATGGATCGCGCTACAAACTTCGGAGATAAGGGGGGGGGGGGGAATGTTTAATTTCCAACTTTTTTCTAAATATTTCAAAAAGTATGAAATCTACAGAAATTTACAAAACTGTTTTGAGATGTACAAACCTATACCTTTCATTTGATTCGCCCCTCGGTGAGGTAGCCCCCCTTTGCTCATTTTTCAAAAAGTGTTCTACTTACAGACTTCTCATATCTACAAACGCTACATACATTTCAGATGGATCGCTTTGCTAACTTCCGAGATAGGGAATGGGTATTTTTTCGACTTTTTCAAAATATTTCAAAAAGTATGAAACCTACAGAAATTTCTAAAACTGTTTTGAAACGTACAAATTGATACCTTTCATTTGACATGGTAGGTCTCATTTAAAATTTCGACATCACAATTTGTACTGAAAATTTTCAGTTTCATTTTTTGAAACTGAAAATTATCAGTATTTTATTTTCTTTTAATCTGTGCAGGCGCACGAAATGTATTAATATTTAAAATTTCACGTTATTTGCTGCTGTAGTTGCTGAGATATTAAAGACGGAAAAAAGGTCAGAAAAAGCGAGCCATAAGGGTTTCGAAACCGATCTCCGATCTTCGAAACCCTAAAAACATAGTTATTTTTAACTGACTTCATAAAGGAGGAGCTTCTCATTTTCGTCTGTATGTTTTATTTTTTATTTTTATGTAGTTTGTATGTTACTTGATATCGCCGCCTATGGTTATCTGATTTTACTGATTCTTTCATTATTGTATAGAGAATGACTCCGAGGTGGTCTCATAAAAATTTTAATCCCGAGGGTATTTATCCCGTTAAACTTAAAAAGCAACATAATATTTTTCAGAATCACGACTAGTAACAACAGTTTTGGTAATATCTGCGCCAATTTGTTAATTGATTTTGATGATTCTTTCATTGTTGTATAAAAATTGATTTTGAGGTGGTCTCCTATAACTTTGATTCTCGAGGAATTGCTATGTGGGCCGTAAAACGTAGGTTTGTAAAAATTCTTCAGAATATGATAATTTAATTATCACCTATATAGTGGTTTCCATGGCAACGGGCGTCAACAGTTTCATCCATGTGTCATCCATCAAACTAAATTAGACTTGAATTATAACGCCAGTGTAAACTCAATTTTCAACACGTTACGTGAACCTTCGGTCAGGGAAAGTAAGGGAGGTAGTGATTTCGTTCGTCCGATACATAAATGAATATAATCTAGGAACCGGACTTTGAAGTCGGTTTATCGTTTTTTAAAACACGCCAAATTATATTTAACATGTTTTATCAGTGTGGACGATTTAGTACGGATGATTTGTTATATAGCATTGTTATATAACATGATATAACATTGTTTTATAACAAAGTTATAAAACATGTTACTTAATATGGCTGGGGACCTTTACAACTGAGTTCTAAAATAAATCAAGACAAAACAGCTTACATAAAACACGTCCATACCCGCCTCGATGCGTGCAAGGACTTTAAAAAACCCCGTTCCACCATGCGACCTTAAAAGTCGAGATCAGCTTAAGCTGCCTCGAAATAAACGTAACCCTTTGTGCATTTATCAGATGTACAAATTCGCTCCGGCAAGACAGGTGCTTAGCTAAGACTAACGGGAATTGTAAGACCGCATCCGATTAGTATGCGTCATCAAGCATCGCGCTTAGGGTATGGATTAGTGCTTAGCAGATGTACTAACGTATACCACCTTGTGCTGAAGTTGATTTAATGATAGCTCTACTTATCTTTTTTAGCTTGGAGCACCCACTGCTGGGTTCTGTAAGGCTTCTTTTTTATTGCTATTCTATTCGTTTCTTAGCCAACCTAATCCACTCATAATAATTTAATTTGTATCAAAGTGACCAATATAAATAATTGCACTTTATTTCCATGTTTTCTTTACTTTTAAGAAACCTGTCTAAGAGGTCTGAGGGATTGATATTTATTTATTTTAGATATTTATTAACAGATAATTCTATAATTCACAGTAATTCTAATTTGTTTTAATTTTTTGATTGTAATTGTCTAAGGAATTAAAATAAGCCTAGATTAATTAAAAACGGCTTACTGTGCTTTAATAAAGTCCAAACTGAGATACAGTATACGTTTTTGGGGTAACAACTACTTGTTTAATAGAAATCGGGCTTTCGTCATACAAAAACGAGCTATTCGCATCCGTTCGTGGGAATCATGTAAATATTATTTTAGAAAGCTAGAAATTTTCATCCTGCCCAGCTTATATGTATGTGTACTTATTTAAGTTGTCCTGTTGGACATTGTACAAAACCCTCTCAAATACGTTACTGCAGAGAAGAGGACAAAAAGATTCATGGGGCGAAGAATAGACATAGAGCTCGAGGTAAACCATGGCAGTAGGTATCAGGCAGAATAATAAAATAAAGTTCTTCCTAATTGACAATCCAAATATTTTCAAAACGAATGAAAAATTTTGCTGAAGTTTTCACACGAAAGTAATTATTATGTTAGCAACAAATATGAATTGGATTATACCTCTATAGTATTGAATACATTCATTTATACAATAATATATAATATTACTGCATAATACATATATTCATACTCGATGTAATTTTTTTTATTTTTATATCTTTATTGACATAGAAAATTACAATTAAAATAAAAACAAATTAGAACTAGTATTTACAATTGAAACAATTAAGCTAACTGCAGACTGTTGCAAACAATCTACAGGTAGCTCAACTGATCCATATCAATACCAGTCGGAAGCGTCCCCAAGACGCTGGCTGCATTGCCCCGCTGTATGGCAATGCTGATGCGCTGTGCCATTGTAAAAATTGGTTTTCAATAAATAAACAAAACTAAACTAAGTGAATATTATCCATGTACCCTTGGAAATAAAGTATATTTGATATTTGGTATGCAAATAGTGTTTAGTGTTGTTGGTCCTGCGCCGGACCTCTCCTGTCGTGTCGGTCTGCCGTCCCATTGAACATTCGTCCCATTCTCCTGTCGTGTGAGTGAGGGAATAGAGAGTGCACCAGTGTTTACGCCCACCCTTGTGCACTATAATTTGTCTTGAGCACCTGGCTCGTCTCCGTTGACCGCCGTGGTCGAAATTCGTCTAGTAGGACACCAGTGTTTACTTTGATGAATGTAAATAAAATTAACTGAAGCAGTATTTCTAGATATACCTATGTAGATATTTCATCATTCTAGTGAAATTTACTGATGTACTTACTTCGAATGAAATGGATTACTTTTGAATTCTAACAATGAACTTCACTGAAATATGGAGTTCTCGGTTACCTGAAATATAAATACTAAATATTCACGCAGAAATAAATATCTGAAACAATTCTGTAGATAAAAGAAACCAGTAAAGCTGTAAGCCAAAAGGATTACTGCCGAACTCTTCCTCAGAGCGTAAATGGCTAATGAATCGGAAATTATGTCTAACTCCAGCTGTGACGAACTTTGACCTCTCACAGTGAAAGCAGGTTCGGCTTCTTTTTAGGGTTTCGAGATCGGTTTCGAAACCCATAAGGTCTCGTTTTTCTGTCTTTAATATCTCACCAACTACAGCAGCTATTAACTTCAAATTTAAAAAAATAATACATTTCGTGCGTTTGTACAGATCAAAAGAATAAAAAAATTAAAATAAATGAGAAATTAAAATGAAAATTTTCAGTACAAATTGTGATGTCAGAATTTTAAAAGAGACCTTTTAAGTTTAGTGGGGTATCAAATGAGAGGTATCAATTTGTAAATTACAAAACAGATTTCAAACTGTTGGTCAAAGGGGGCTACCTCACCGAGTGGGGTATCAAATGAAAGGTATCGGTTTGTACATCTCAAAACAGTTTTGGAAATTTCTGTATATTTCATACTTTTTGAAATATTTTAAAAAAGTTAAAAAAATTACCCATTTTACCGGTTTGCAATTTACGGCGTATAGGGGGGTCTGAAATGGCAAAGTCTCTAACCGGTACCTATAGTATATATTTAAATACCTACTTGACAAACGTTCAAAGTATTTTGTATAATGTGGTGATGCAACATACCACTACTTCGTGTGCTGCGCTTAGGACACAAATGACGACACTTGACCGTGTATCCTAACTATAAGACACCATCTACTGCATGCGTTTTCTGGGATTAAAGCCAAATACGTATTAATTAACTTCAAATCTGTTTTTCTCGTGATCTGGCTTCAGGCTAACTGAAGTCGTGCCCGAACTTAACGGCCGAATTTACCGATCAGACGACCTATCTGATCTTATTGTCATCAAATAACCCTTGTTTGTCTGCCAGATCAACTTTCGGAATAAAAACAATTAGATTGAATGAGATATAATTGATGGTAAAAAAAAAGATTTTTCCAGAGCAGAATCTTCTTGTTCTCGCTTACGTTTTGTGGCAGGAATTCTTTCATATTAATGCGTATGTAATATATTCTTCCAATATTATGAAGGAAAAAGTTGTGAACATATCTTACATAAAAATTCTTCAAAAAACAGAACTGTCATATAGTACCCATAACACAAGCTCTGCTTATCTTGGGGCTAGATGATGCTGTGTGGATTGTCCAG
This sequence comes from Eupithecia inturbata, assembly GCA_963662085.1. Taxonomy (NCBI): domain Eukaryota; kingdom Metazoa; phylum Arthropoda; class Insecta; order Lepidoptera; family Geometridae; genus Eupithecia; species Eupithecia inturbata. The sequence goes on from OY759182.1 coordinate 7,400,768, forward strand.
CATTATTATTTTTGTATCTTTCCATTTTTGCACTCACCCCAAGATCAAATACCATAATAAATGAAACAAAATAATCCCTGCAAAAACAAAGAGAATGATCTCAACAAAGATCTCAGTCGACCTCGACAGCCGGCTCCGAAACTCCACGCAAACATTTACGAAAATACCATTAATAATACACTTGGTCTGTTGTTCGTAAGCGTAAACCAACAGCCAACCAACATACCAAGTTTATTGGCAGCGAGTGAATGCCGCAGGCTATATGAAAATTGTCTTCGTGCTCTGTTTGGTTCAAATTATTTACCAAGATACTTCCACATTTACGATCACAACACTGACTATGGAAATTGTTGAGTTTCTTACAAACTTCTGTCAGAACTCACGAAGATAATAAAAACGACAGTAGGTATTAATGAGCACAAAAATGTTAACTGGTAGCTTTGCCGTTTTGTAACAGAGACATACCGCTATTGATTTCTCGAGTGCGTTTGTAAAAGCTCGACCCAGCAAATTCGCAAAAATCTAATTTGGCACGTACAGCCAGTGCCCTTCCCATTTTACATAACATCAGGATCTCATATCTACGGCTAACTGCCTTGGGGACAGATTGTGTAACCGATAAGGTGGTAATAGCCCTTTCGTAACGATATATCGTGTTAATAATTTAGATTGGAATGTTTGGATTTCAAATTCGTTGAAAATTAAGGATATTAGATATCTTGCAGATGGAATCAACAATTTCGAAATTAGATTAAACTAGCTTACGCTCGGGGCGTCGCACGCATTTTTCTCGAATAAAAAGTAGCCTAGATATATCTTAGCCTAATTTCATTACGATCCGTTTAACCATTTTAGCGCGAAAAGGTTAGTAAACCGACAGAATAACAGGCAGACAAACTCACTTTGGTATGGTTTGAATGGATTAGGCGGATGGTTTTATACCCAATAAAACCCAGTATGAGTTCGCAATAGTCTAGCATCTGTAAAGTTAGAATAGTTAGATAACTTGTAGGTCACTAGTGTAACGTATCGTCATGGCTGACGTCGTGTTCAAGTATGTTATTCATAACTTATCTAGTTGTAGTTGTTATAAACTTCGGATAATTGAATGTGGAACATTAGTTTCGATGAAGCTTGGTAAAGAATACTGTACCTACTTGTCGCTATAGTTAGTAAGGAGATGATTTCAAAGTGTATTGATGAATTGAAGTAAATGCTCTACTAATCAAACGAATGTTACGGACAAGTTTTTTGCACAACAGTTAACAATAAATACATTCCTGATTCTGATTCTGAACGCCCATAATATGGAGTATGGAGAGAAGTATGGGTGAAAAATTTACACGATTATGTTCTAACCTGAAATAACATAGACGCTACTTTTCAGTGCCAATAAGGAGTGCAAAGACGCGAGCAGAATATTAACACAAACCAACATAGAAAAACTCATCTAAAAGGATGCCTAAAGAATAATGCGGCATCCGCTTGTTATACAACTCCAACACCCGACGCGAGATGTCATCATAAAGAGCACGAGAATGGAAATGTACCATAATGCAACCACATAGGGTACAAACGTTAAAACCAGTCTTGGACTATGTGCACACTAGGCGTTTTGAAACGCGCGCTTTGGTAACGCGCTCGCAGCAAAACGCCCAAACGAAAGTATGGATTACAACCGTCTCGATATTCCCAAGTCTTGTCCTCGGAATGCTGTTCTTGGCCGATATCGCGAACAGTAAAAGTACAAGCTATTCGCGCTTAGGTAACGCGCTTTTTAAAAACCATCTGGTCAGATACATCCGTACATATTAAACGCGCGTCAGATTTTAGTCAATCGTGGCGTGGACATAAGCGCGCGCTACAAAACGCCTAATGTGTACTCGCTTTTATTACAATTTCATTCAGCATCGCGACGCGACATAGCCTGTTTGTCACGATCCTTTGAATTTTTCACCCGAATATGGACTGTCTTTTATGGTTTTGGGCTTTCTCGTAAATTTAAGAAACGTGTAAATTCTGAGTCGTAAAGCCGTTTTTTCGGGGAACAGTCACGTATGGAACATTTTTGACGCTTTAACATACCTAACTAGAGCTTTTATATATCTGTATGTAGTTACTTACGAAAGACGTAGAGACTTAGTTCTGCAGCGTATGGTGTCAAAAAATCCGTCATCTTACAGACGTGGATACACCTAGACTTGTTTATTTCTGCTACTTCCATGATATTATGTCTTATGGTATACTACTGTGGGGGAACGCAGCAGGTATTCACACTGTATTTGTGTTGCAGATGAGGGCTGTTCGTGCTATCTACCCATACTAATGGGTCCCAGAGAATCCCTGCGTGATAAATTCAAAGAAATAAACATAATGATAGTACCATGTCAATATATTTATGAAAACCTTTTTTATTGTACACTCATAGAAATATCAATTGGTTCCCTAAAAATAGCGATGTACATAATTTGAATACAAGAAATAAACATAAACTCGCTGTGCCCACAACTAGACTACACAAAATTAATGTATCTTTTAAAGGTCAATGTATACGCTTCTACAACAAAACTCCTAATGAGTTGCAATAATTATCAGTAAATAAATTCAAACAAATTGTCAAAACCTTCTTGTGTAAAAAGGCCTACTATAAAATATCAGAATAATCTGATATTTTATAGTAGGCCTTTTTACACAAGAAGGTTTTGACCCAAGTTTTTTTATCCTCCAGATAACTGGAGGATAAAAAAACTTGGGACGGGATTTGCTCCAACTCGAAAAATTACAACTAACTAACAGGCTAAAGGTTTCTTCGTCGCTTCTTTACTTTAGTCTACATACCGAAGCGACTGAAATCAAATATTTCACTTTATTTAGTGTTTAATTATTAAGAATTTGACCTTCTCTAAGTGACATTTATTGTATTTATGGAAATAAAGAGTTTTTGACTTTCACTTTCACTTTAATATACCTACCATATTAATGCACGCTGTACCCAGGAATTAACTACACGACCATAACTGCATAATTAATACCTAACCTGGGTAAAAAAATTGAGCCTTTTTGAAATTGTAGACTACTCGTGGAATAAAATAAAACGAAAAGAACATTTACGCGTTCAGTGACCATATCGTAAAATACCTTCTTTTAGAGTTCACCAGTTCTGAATTTGAGTACTTCTTTATGTAGCTATCCAGTTCGCAAAATGTTTTTTTTTTGGACCTGACAATTTTTTTTAATTTCCTTTCGTCCAGCATGCAAAATCAACGGAGAATATTATGAACCATTTTATATTCTCCTGTTTCATTCAAACAAGTTTTCACGTTGGGAAGTATCTACTATGTGATCATAAAACAATATATGTTAAGCACAGATTTTATAATACTATGCTAGGTACGCATACGTGGAAACGTGACGGAAGAATGGGGTCGGCGAGTGTGTGGAATGGTGGGCTCGCCTGCCATGCATGGGAGGAAGAGGGGACGCCAGTCGGGCCGCGGTAGGTTTAATGTTCCCATGGTTCGGCGAAAATGGCGAGAGAGGGTCACCGGAGATGTTTTAGTGAGTATTACGTCCTTATCAGGCCGTTGAGTCCCACATAATTCTGGTCCCCCCAGACCAGTTTATTCGTAAACAAATTTCCTAGCCGGATAAAAAGAAAAGGTACGTATTCGTATTACGTGACCAAAGAGTAGTGATAATCGCCCTTCCTTATTTGAATTTGACATAAACTTTCCTGTAATGCTCGAGTGGAAGATTATCGTGTATAATATCTGTTTATCTTTTTGTCTGTTTACTGAGTTTTGTAAACTTTTTAAACTTCGACTAAAGATAATTTAAGAGAATTTGTATTCACCCGTATATGTTCACTGCGTAAGCGTGCTTTTGCAAGCAAAAACTTATTTAAGTAGTCTGTACTTAGTGCTCTAAGTAAAAATGTCAGTACCTACCCGTTCCTAACTTTACCGAAGTCACAAAACACGTACCCATGAGTTTTCCTAACTGGTTTTGAATTGAATTGGTCTAAAAATTTCATTTTTAGACGAAGTTCGAGTGGTTTGGCATAGTGCTTGCCCCAATGCTGCTCCCCCAAAATCTCTTTTGTCCCAACGGCAATGGGACGGGCGTCTGTGTTAGTTGACACGGAACTGTTTGCTCCAATCGTGCTCCAGCTTTGTGGATCGTGCCCGTCTCCTGGCCGTTTCTAAATGGGGGTCAGGACATTGGTTGCAAGCATTTCCATCACTTAACACTGGCACTTTATTGGATCCCGTAACTTTCCGTATCGCAACATGTCTTCGGTTGGGTGCAAGGTGTTGCGCGCCTCATCAATGCAAGTGCGGTACTGCTGTCGAACAGATTGGTCATCACCGATTATCGTGTACTAGGGCCGCCGGTTGGATATCTCGTCATGCCAGCCTTAACGACATCATCCGGCGGGCCTTTGTCACCGCTAACGTACCATCTATTCTCAAACCAATTGGTCTGTTGCGTGACGATAGTAAGAGGCCCGGCGGCATGACACTAGTCCCATGGGAGCTGGGGAGGCTCATTGTGTAGGACACTACATGCGTCGACACACTTGCGCCTTCCCATCTTCCGAGGACATCCGTGAGGGCTGGTGCAGCGGCAGATTCGGCCGAGGATCTCAAGAGACGCAAATATGCAGGTCTCGACGGAGCCTACACATTTGCTCCCTTTAGGGTCGAGACCCTAGGGCCGTGGGGTACCAAGGCTCTCCGGGTTTTTAAAAAGTTATCTGAGCGTCTGGTCGACGCGACGCGTGACCCGAGAGCTGGCGGATATCTGGCGCAGCGCATCAGCATTGCCATACAGCGGGGCAATGCAACCAGCGTCTTGGGGACGCTTCCGACTGGTATTGTTGTGGATCAGTTGAGCTTCCTGTAGATTGTTTCCAACAGTCTGCAGTTAGCTTTATTGTTTTAATTGTAAATACTAGTTCTATTTTGTTTTTAGTATTGAACTGTAATTTACTTTGTCAATAAATTTTACTTGATATTGTCTCTCATCTCAGCAGCCTAATTATAGTAAGTGCTTTATCAAGAAGAGATTTAATTTAATAGCGAGGCTAAAATAGATATAATTGCCTTTTAGCGAATCCTACATAGAAGATAATAGGAGAATTCAGCTTGCGGTTTTGTATGCCTCGTGCATTATGCATTACGCCATTCACGTTTGCAGTTTGGTTTTATTCATATATATTTTTAGTCAACAAACATAATAATCGCACTTATTATATGTAGTTATTTCGAAAGTATAAATGTTTGGATGTTTTTTTACCTCTTCACGCCAAATCTACTGAATGGATCTGGCAAAATGTTTGCACACACGTAGTTGCAAGCCTGGAATAACATAATAAGCTATTGCTTACTGCTTTTTATTCAGAAATGCGTTCGAGGATGCTGGCAGAAACTAGTAAAATCATATGTGTGAAAAATATGGCCACTGCCGGAAGCACAAATATTAACAAACAAAATACATTTATAGATTTATTATACAAAGATATTCCGCACCATTTGCTTCACCATTAAATCATTACAAATGGCGCTGTTCTTCTACTATTGGCATGGATTTTGAACCATCGGAGAACGCATGGCAAAAGTTACGACAGCCATAGCAACCAGTGTAGCAACAATTTCGAAATACATAGTAATAGCTAAGAAAAGCGTAGCAAGAGCTACGAAAAGCGTAGCAAGAGCTACGAAAAGCGTAGCAAGAGCTACGAAATCGTAGCACGTGCTACAATAACCATAGCAAGGGTTACGACAAGCTTAGCATTCCAGTTTTTGCCACGCTTGTAGCTCATGCAAAGCTACTTGCATTAGACTTTGCTACGCAGCTGTTACGAGTGCGACACGATTACCATACGTGTTCCCATGTATGTAAGCTTGCACTTGATATGCATCTACCTCTAGATTTTGCCTTCACATAACGTTATAAGTAAATTTTGTGTCATAGACAATCATTTATTTGCTGCTCAAACAACTCACACAGTTTGTACAAAACAGATATAAAAATACAAAAAGTTAATAGTAATTAATTATTTATTGTCCAATAAGTTAATTATATTTATATTAGATACTTTTATTTAAGAACAATATTGAATACTTTATTGATTACCTTTATATCTTTTTAGATTATGACTGTAACTTGCCGTTATTAATAAAACATAATTGTATTGTATTGTAAGTAATAGTGTTTCAACGCACTACATTGGAACCTATGAGTACCGATTGCAACGGTCACGATACTCCCAAGTTTCGTCCTCAGAATGCCGTCGTTGGCCGATAACTCGAACAGTAAAAGTACCTATAAGCTTTCCATCTCCTGCGAGCCTGCGATCCATTTATTCGCTGAAACGGAGGCTGTAATTTTATTTCCATATCGGAGGCTATTGGCGCCCGTTTGTTCTGGATCCGGTTTGTTTTCCATTGATACGGACTGACGGAGAGAGAAATGCTTGATTCGATACCATTGAAGTTATTTTTGGCATGGAAAAAGCTGCTTTTTTTTGTTTTTCATTCCCCTATCAGAGTGTGCTTTTTTGTCAGGATTGCTGAATTCAATCAAGCTTGTTCAGAATGATTTCAAACAATGTGATGCTTTGTGGAAAAAAAATCGTTCCGGAGAGGTGAGGTTGGCCACCAAAAATGATAAACTGCAAATTCACTTTTGCTGTCCGAAAAATTCATTTCTCGGTATTTGATAACTGGTGCAGGCTTTACACCAAAAAGAGCGGGTAGGATTTACACCAAAACGAGGATATGCGGTGTAAAAACCATGCAGCAGGCAGTTTGTGTATAATCAAGTTTTCGTTCGTAACTTTCGTTAATTTGTTACATGAATTTTCCTTCATACTAGGGTCTATAAGCTTTTAGCTTTGGGTATCGGTTAATTTACCGATTTTTAAAAGAATATTTTACGTGCGACAATTTTTTCCAATTATTTTTTATTGTAATAAATTATTGCATTTTGATGATTTTCGTTTTCATTTCCTGTCATTACGGGATAATTTCGAGAAGATAAGAGTAGAATCAGTTTTGTAGAGAAACTTAATTGAACCTCGATACAATCTCGCAAGCTGTCGTTATCACATGCGTAAATATGTAGGATGCGTATTCCCCGAAGTTGTCGTTCAGAGTTATAGCTCAACGCAATAATAGTAAATTCAAGCCTTACGCTCGTAAAACAGCTGTTTCACTTCATTATCTCTTACAAGTTAGACAAACTGATAATGTTAACTTCTTCCAGACAGAAAGATAAGAAAAAATCACGTCCGTTTTCATTCATAAAATTTTATAGTACCGGCAATATAAACTCTCCAATTTGCTTATTGAAGAAATCTTGGGAATGATAAACAAAAACTATGAACATTTGACTAAACTACATTAGGCACGTTAGCCTGGAAAACTGTGTCTACAATTAAATTATAAACTAAATAAACTGCCAAGTGCGAGTCGACTCGCACACGAAGGGCTCCATATCGTAAAAATCAGGCAACTTTTTCAATTCAAAGAACATTAAATTTTCACTTTTATTTTATTTTTAGTATATATTGTTATTACAGTTGAAGTGTTACCTACTTATTTATAGAAAGTTTCATGTGCCTACCTATTGTAGCTCAAGAGATAAAGCCTTGACAAATGAAGAGCAAACATAACCAAAAAAAACACGTTTGTTGTATGGGAGCCCCCTTTAATTTTGATATTTATTTAATTTTTATTATTTATTGTTATAGCGGCAAGAGAAATACACATTCTCTGTAAATTTCTACTGTCTACCTCTTACCGGATCATGAGAGCCCTGTAGACGGACGGACGGACGGACAGCGGAGGCTTAGTAATTGGGTTCCGTTTTCACCCTTCGGGTACGGAACCCTAAAAAACGCAGACTATTTGTGACACAGTCTGATTTGTATTCAAAGAGACTGATTCCATTAGTAAATTCGTTTTAGGTAGAGTCTTGGAAGCTTTTTCAGTCAAAGCTTTACTTGTCGTTACCTAAACTACATAATGATTTGATTACCAACGGGATCTAGCCACAAAATAGGGTAAAAAGAAATTGGGCTCCACAATATAAAAGAAAAGAATATTGGCTTATATTATTATTATTGTATGTAAATGCTACATATTTGTGTGAAATTATGGAAGCTTCGCGTTTGCAAAATTGTATGTTATTGAAGCTGATTTTTTACAAAAATTACTGTCAGCGTTTGTGTAATCAGCTGCGGTACGATGTTAAGTCTTATTTTGGGTGACTAAAATAGCTTATTATTTTTCAAAAGTACGTTTAAAACCTTCCCTAAGTTCGTCACCGGTTCTCTAGTAGGTAACTACGAATCTATTTATCTTAGTCCGTCTCATTGACAAGACAATTTTTCACTCTTTTGTGTAGCCAGTAAAGGAATTTCTCTAGACTGACACATGTGTACAAAACTTGGACGTGGGGCGTTAAATAAAGAAAAACAAACAAGAAAGAATATTTGAACATTATTGGTAAACTTCGATACTATCGTTTTGTGGGATTGATATAAGTTTTCTTGCTTTGTATTTGGTCCTGATAGCAAATGTGCTCTGTCCAGATCTCAGACATTCTTTCGAAAATGTAATAGAATTGCGAACTTAAATCTTTGGGTCATTCTTTGGGCAGCGAGTGGTTTGCACGAGTTGTTTAAATAATTCAACGGATGTCCATTTATTATGGTCTCCATGAGTATTCTTAAAAAAATAACTTAAGCTTAATTATAACGTCAGCCCTTGTAGATGGCTTACGTAAGACAATGACCCTAATTTGTTCGGCCTGACTAACCCAGCCACAGCCACCCGACCGACCGGCAACAATAGTATTGCAATATTATTTTAAATTTTTCAATTGTTTACTTTTATAGGTATACATTCATAAGTTCGTTTTTTTGTTTGGTTTTTTTTTAGTGTTTTGTTTACGTGTCTACAACATGCACCTGGCGATCGGGACGTGACACGATCCCTCTGGTCGTCACTGAAAACCAGCGCTGGGTGGACACTCCAGTATGCACCCAGCACATGCATACTGGTGCGCTGAGTGAAGGCCATATTTCCCTTAAATACTGCTACGCACAAAGTAAATTTATTTTGTAACTTAGGTAGGTAGAATAAATTAACATAGTATTAAGACTAATTGTGTATAGTAGTATTAAGGTAAATAAAAATATTTTCAGTCATTCATTCATAATTGTGACAATCACCGAGAATAGCTCCAATGGTTGTTGTAAAGCACCTTTCGTGACCTATGCCCTTGTCGACCTCTGTGGGCAAGTAATTCTAGTCTAAATATCTACGTACTTTGTTTTGTTGGATATTTATGCTGAGTGCCGATGAAAAAACGTATTTTCTGAGTATTTTCTTTATGCCTACGTCCTACGTAAGATTGATTGAACAAGTTGATACATAGCCAGTAATTCGCTTGAAATTTGAAAATGTTAGAATGTTTTTAAGAAAACAAACATAAATCAACTTGTTCGATAGTACTTACTGTACATACATAGCAATATAAATTAAGTTAGGTGGGTTATATTAAGTAGGCTTATGTTTTGTTTGGTTCGCTTTTTTTAATTCAGTGTTCCATTTCCAATTTAAATAAATCCTTTTTGTGTGGATTACGGTGAAATAACCTCTGTCACTCGAGTAAAAACCGCGGCTAGTCGCGGCCTCGACAAATTGCACGGCGCGTTATCCCGTGATTTGTCGGAAGGTCGATTTGAATCCGCGATCCCCATTCTCCCCTCTCGTTAAATTGCGGTATTCTGGAGAAACCCAGTAAAAAGAGGAAACGAGCAAAAAGAACCCGCGAGCCATTATCCTTTTGACTACTCAAGGTGATTCAGCTTATGAATTGGTCATGAATTTATCGGCTGGAATTGGAACTATTTTACTCGGTTCGAAATGAATTATCGGAATCAGAATTTTATACTCACCTACATAAACCTACTTAATTAAGAGAACTTTAGATCGTGGTTAACCTGATTTTCAAGAACTTTAGGAGCTTTCCATCTCAATAAAAATTTTACAGATTCGGACAAACAAAAATAAAACGACCATGCATAGCACTTGTATCTATAACTTTGCCAAAGAAAATAAAACCTTATTACATCAACATCTCCATTTACCAACACAAACGCTCCCTATTGAGAGAGCTGTCGTCCATCCATTTGAGTTTCCCGCAGCTACAAAAGTAAGCAAGTCAAGTAACTCCACTGAGACGCTTTGAATATCGCATTCAGACGTTCTGCTACTCATGCAGTGGAACAGCATTACTGGGGTTTTTTAAACAACTTTCTAGGAATAGCATGTTGTTGAGTAAAGTTTGTAGGTCAAATTAAAGTAAAGAGAAAATCAATAACACTTTATTTCTTACTTGATAATAATTTATAGGAAGTTATTTGATTTGTCTAAGTACTTATTTTGTAAGCCTTATAAAAATAAAGCTATTGACTTCTGAATTTTGGTAGTTAATTCTGCGGTTTATAGTGTAGCAAGCACAACACTGTAATTAATATATGTATTACAGAAATCAGAAATAAAAAATGTTTATTTCATCAGGCTTACAAAATGAGCTAACAGTCAAGTAAAATTTTAAACTAAATTATTATCAACAAAATTATTAACAGCTACTGATTAATTTGTAGACACCTATTCCCTCACCTTTCTCATATTAACCGACATGAAAACCTCCTTGAAACAGCTATATGGCCTAGCAGTAAAAAGTGACCATGCTTGAAACAGTTGGTAGGTAACCTTGCTTCGTCAGTCAAAACATATTCCGTATTTCACACACCTGTGGTAGGTCGAGTAGTACCATTCATTCGAGGTTAGTAGGTCGAACTAAGGGCCCCTGCAGAACTACCGGGAGAATTTAAACTTTACAAGTGGTTTGCTCAAAAATTCTCTAAACCAGCCTTTTCCGTGAGAATTTTATAAGTCGAGTGGCAGCAGAATAAACCAAACTCTGCTTATGCAAAGTTTTTCGCAGTTAATTAAAATGTATAATCAAAAGCTTTTTGTGGACATTACCTGTACAGTAATGGACGAAAGCTAGGTTTTCCAACTGTCGGCAAGGGCAAATCCTCTGCAGTCTTATACCCGATTAACTTATGCAATTAGAAGACAGACATCCGCTCCGATTTGGCAATTTCTAATGCAACTGCAAGGTTTCCCTCAGAATCACTTGACATAAATCTGATGATAAACTAGACGTCAATATAGAAGTTTTGATTTTTGTTACATCTTCAAGTAATAAAACAAGTTCTAAAAACTTCAGCATATTCCAAAACACCTAAAGGATTATCTGTTGTTCTAAATAGTTTAATTGGATTCCTTATAACAGTGAAATTCGCTGAACTTGGGATCTATGAAAGATAGATCCCAAGCTCGGCGAATAACACTGTTCTCTGTCGCTGGTTTTACCAGTAGCGGGACTATCTAATTACGCTCAATTGTTTAAAGAGAAAGGTAAATTACCTGTCATCTAGGTACCTACTGGAAATCATCCAATTATAACTAGGTAAAGGTATTACCTGGAACCTTCCGAATCCCACAACTAGCTTTTAAATCACTTTGGCACCCTAAAACGAAGATAATTCTATTGTTTTTTTGGTGTGCTAACAGCGATCAAGGTATTTGCCACAAGTTTTATTTTATGAAATTGTCAATTAATATTATTTTATTCATAGTATGACTAGCTGCTGCCCGAGGCTTAACACGCACTTTTCAAGTAGCCTATGACCGTCCTCTGGGTACCCTTTACCTCCCTGCCAAATTTAATCAGGATCCATTCAACCGCTTAGGCGTGAAAAGGTAACATACAGACAGACAGAGTTACTTTTGAGTTTATAATATTAGTATGGATTCGTGTGATCGATATGATAGTTTAAAATTCAAGACTTTGAAGCTTCGACACGTTTTTGGCCAGATACTTCTTCAAAAAGATGATATGAAACCGCTTTGGTTTTGTTCAATCCGCCTCGGCCCAGTTTTATTTGTAAGGCGCATATTATGTAGATATTCGGATTGATAGATGGGAAGGACGTAAATAAAACTGAATATTTTTTGTCCGTTTTCCTCAAGCGGCTCAGTTCACTGTTCGGAATCGTTATTGGCGATTTCATATGCCTTGTATTCTACATCCTTTCTCGAACCTAAGTAATGGAACGTATCTTCGAAGGTCATGGAAAATGACAGTACCTATTCCTTTTTCAAATCAGTTCATGTGTATTCAAATATGAAAGTATCCAACGTTGCCTGCCTGATTTTCATTTGTTTGAATTTGTTTCTATTAGTACCCATACTTCCCAACTTGTATAAATCTTACCTAACACCATATAAAAAATAACAACGGGATCTAAATAGTTGTCCTTTACCAATGGTACCTATTAACAATTTTGTTTTTTAGCAATAAGCATGGCCCAGCCTTTCTACAGCTGCAAAATAATCTCTCCCATGATGATACAAGTTTATTACGAAGCTCGAAGGGCTGAAATAAACTTGTCAGTCATGAAATGTCACAGTGGTTCTAAGAATTGCATAACCCTTGTCAAATACTGAATTTCTGTGGGTAAAGCAATACGGTTAGGGTTTCATGGCAAACATAACTCGGCATGAATGTTATTATGGGATAATCTTTGAGCTTTTGATACCCGGTTTATAGATCTTTTGTCATGACGTTTAATTGCGCAAGATTATTGTTGTCATAAAATGTGGATGGATTTGTTATAGCGGTCATCTTTTACTGACGAATACGTCCATTCGATGCTTGTTTATGCAAAAATACAATAAATTTGTTTTATTTCCAGATAAAAGCGAAATCCGAAAACTAAATAAATAAAACTTCAGAAACATAAGTGATTATAGTGTTTTGTTGTTTAGTACTAAATTGGTGGATTCATAATAACAATAAAATTGTGAAATTGTGATGTCAGTGAAAAACTCGAAACATGCGACAATGCAATGTGAGGGAGGGGGCAGGGAGGGTTCTGATTGGCTGTCACCGTGATTCATTGCATTCGATAGCAAGCTTCCACTGAGACCAGACGTCTGGACACCAAAATGTCGGCAGGTAAATTTATGACCCCATTATTTTTGGAAACTATCAGTGTTTTGATGGGAAAAGTGGATTGAAAATGGGTTTTCGTAAATAGAGTGATTTTCTATCAGAAAACCTCTACTGTACGCAAGCGAGTCATAGATCAGCTCAATTCATGACAAGAAAGGATGTGAAACTCTACTCATATACATAAACACCGTTATCATGATACTTATGGACAATAGACAATGATTACTCACACAACCACATAGTTATTCAGTGACTTTAATCGAAATTGATGTTAATTATTTTCTTAATCTTATTTTTTTTTTAAATTTGTATTCAGTCTGTAAGCTAGGTTCTAGTTAGGTAGGTATCTATTATTTTATATTTTACTTTTCTGTTTTGTTCTGTTCTGTGCTGTATCTTTGTTGTGTCAATAAAAGTTTATCTATCTATCTACATATCTATCTTAAAGTACATGAATTAAACTTTTCTAATTCTATCTAGTTAAACACAGTGGTATTCATAAGAGCAAAGAGGCAGTTATTTGCAGTCCAGCTGTGCAAGATATCCAGCTCAGGTGCTCCTAGCTATAATTTAAGTTGCAGTTATAATTTAATGACGCTTAGCCTAATGTCTGGAGAGTTTCAGTTGTTTCATTATGAGTAGATTTAGCGAGCATGGTAGGTAGGTATCCATTAGAAAATAGCGATATATCCATAAACCTCCTTGGATGGTTTTACTTAGGAGTCATTCATTAGTCACCGTGATAAAAATGTCTGTCTGCGTGGTTTAGAAAAGGCTTTCAACGAAAAAATAAATACACTGGGTATGTTACTACACCCCTTGTGATTTTTCCAACCAAGGCTCGAAAGGCTAGGGCCTTTTGAGCCTCACGTGAATGAACGACCGCTTACCATGTTGTTGAATTGAACCAAAGAAATAAGACTCGTTAAAAATTTATCAAAAAGTCGTAAACTATGACGACGAAGGCTTTCTTTTTAACCATCATAAAAGAAATCGAGATATAGATGATCTTTGGTGAACGTTGAATGTTCGATTGATACGGTCGATCGATAGAACTAGATAGCAGGTAATAATAAATTTCTAAACAAATAAACTTTATTATTATTATTACGTTATCATATTATTCGAACGACTGCACCGAAATTGATAAAACCAAGCTAAATAAGGTCACTTGTCTAACAAAGAGAATTAAATCAAAATCTTTTCATCCATTTACATAGAATCTACGATGACACAGATACACACGTCAAACACATAACATCCCTCTTTTTAGTAAGGGGTTAAAAAGCGTGCCTCTGTTTGGTTAACAGTTTCAGTGCTCTTGATGCCCTGCGTATCGCACGCACCGCAGATGTTGGGCAATGTCTCATTTAAAACCTGTAACATAAATAACGATTGTGGGTTGGTATAAGTACAATAATGGTGCTGTTTGCTATCCTGAACCCTTCTTAGGCTGTTGTTGTTTACTTTCCCTAATGTATTATACATATATTCTCTGTCCTAATCCATCCAATGCAAATGATAAGTACATATAATAGTTGCAAAATATAAATATGATAATTACTATTTATTTCTTACTACATGGTGTCGCGAAAAGAGTAGGTACCTACAATAATCTACTAAGACCTACAAATGTACACAATGATTGCAAAAAAGGTAATATGAATAACTATAATTATGGATCAGTTGAGCTACTTGTAGATTGTTTGCAACAGTCTGCAGTTAGCTTAATTGTTTCAATTGTAAATACTAGTTCTAATTTGTTTTTATTATTGAATTGTAATTTTCTTTGTCAATAAGGACTATATTGTATAAAGAAAATAACTATCACAGAAAAATAATTATTGCAAAACACCGTCGATTTTCAAATTTTCAATAACGCGTAGACCCTCCGTTCATCCCTAAAACGCTATTGGCAGATTCACTCTGTATTCCCCATTTGTCGTTGACTTTCTACATTCCTCAGAGACTAATATACAAATTTATTGAAATAAATTTATTTTCATGGATGAAAAGCGCTATGTTATGAACAGAGGGTCGGCAGTCCTCTTGGCCGTATGCCGTCTGGAAATAGATTAGTCAAACAAGTTCTTTTTTTGAAAAGAATGAAAAAACGTATCCCGGTGCAAAGTTTAGCTAGATGATGCTTAGTGCGAAGGCTACTAAAGAAGGCGAAGGAAACTAAGCATCATCGAGCTTCAAGCTTAGCAGAGCTTGTGTTAAGGGAACTGAATACTTAATACATTATTACATCTATACAAGGTGCTACGTTATTGGTGTAGTAAGCCGAAAGAGGGTTGTTGTGCACCCTTTACCCAACTGATCCGCATGGGATTTTCAGAAACACGTTTTTTTAAGTTTTCACAGTAAAAAATAACTATACGCATACGCTTAGAAAAATGACAACCCTATCACTTACGCAAACACACATAAGGCCAGCCATTCTGCCAACAAAATTTTAGAAGTTCTTTTTCATGTGCAAATAAAGAATAAGATTCATTCATGCTAAACATAAAACAAGACACGTAGATACGTAGCACTTTTTAAAATTTACGATTATCTAACATGCCCACCTAATGAATATTATTTATCGGGTATTTATCGCGTAACTTATTAAAATATCGATAATTAATCTTTATTGTTTGTTGCTACCACGAACATACCTACCTACAGATAAACATACCTATCTACAGATAAACATTAAAAATTGTAAGTTTAACGTTTGTTTTTTTTATCTAGGTATTATCTCGTGTTTTTTTGCACTTTTTTATTATTGTAATGTGTCTTGTTATATGTCGTACGAAACCACCGTAAAATTGTCGCCTTTGGCTAAAGAAAAGCGATTTAAAGGTCAAGAACCTTACTGACGTGTAAGGGTGTCACTGACATAGAAATGGGCTAGTTGGGATGAAAGTTTGGAGGTCTTTTTTCAGTAAAAACCCTTGAAATCCGCAAAGAGCTAGAACAAAAAATGTTTGTGGGAGGGGGGTGGACCACCTCCTTTCCGCTTAGTACACCAATAACTTGGCCTTGTATATATAAAAATGAGTACTTATTTCCCTTGGTCACGGCATCACGCATGAACGGCTTGACCGATTTTGCTAACCCTTTTTGTTTTGTGTTGGTTATTGTCAGGAAAAGGTTCTTATTCAAAAGCTCAAAAACTTAGGAAAGCCGCGCGGAAAATTGGAAAATTGAAGAAAACTTTACGACCATAATACAAATTCGAATTTAATATTCATAGTTAAGACCGGACGACGTCTGTCGGGTCAGCTAGTAGTTATATATTTTTTATTATACATAGAAAACACACAGAACACCCGGTAAAAAATATTCGTATGGCATGCAAAGCTAATAAGTAATTCTCTCTCTGCAGCAGGCTCAGCGGTGGCAATGATCGGCGCGAACCTCCGGTTTGGATCAGCTGGTGCGTCAAACTCGTCGATCCTCAACAACACGCGGTACTGCCCGCCAGGCGGCGCGGCGAGCGCGGCCGCCCTGCTCGCGCTCTCTGGACTAGGCATCTCAGCGAATCTGGCGCTCATGACGGTCATACTTAGCAAGAAGCAGTTGAGGAGGTCGGTTCCTAGTTTTAGAATAGGTGGGTACTGTTCAAACTGTACCTACCTAAAAATGGACATTTGGGCATGGTGGGGGATATATATTACAAGCAGTGGAGGTCGTTTGGATTACATGTAGGTATTTATGTTCAGCGGATGTTACTGCAAGAGGCTACTAAAGTTACACCCAGCAGTGAAGTCGAGTTACAGTTGTTCCTACTGATGGTTGTATAAAAAGTGCGAGTTGAATTCGTGGAGAGGGCTCCAAACGACGCTCCCATAGGTTTTCCTGTAATTTAAAGTAAGGAGCTATTTATTTAAGTTGTAGACTCATTAGTTTCTCAGATATCGGCAAGCACAAAAATTTACCAATTAAAACCTCTTGTAGGTTGGTGAATTCAAGAGTCAATTTACAACTTTTTCATCATAGCAAAAAATTTAATTTTATTATTGCTATTATTTATTATTGTTTTATAAAAATGCTTTTTTATGGGGCTCAGTACTTGGACATTATACTGGTGCCTCAGGATTTCATCGACAAGGACGATGATATGGAGACACGTGAATAACTTGAACAATAAAATCACATATCATCATACACATTCACCAAAATTTGAGTTGTTTTATCTGTTCCGAAATACCATGAAATATTTCGGACAGTTGTGTTTCAAAAGAAAAACGTTCAAGCATAGATAGATACAAAAAACTATTTATTGTTCCACACAAACACAAAATACAAAACAACATACAACGATCGCTTGAAATATTTCAGCACACGATTTCAGCTGGCTAATTTCATTATTAATTACATCATTCTTATCGCAAATTACACTATTAGGATAAGATCTCGCTCCCTACCCTCATAATATCATTACTAGCGTAATAGGTCCATAAAAGTAAAGCAGGTACTAAAATAATTAAATAGGTCTCTCTTATTTTAATAAGATTTGGAACAGGCTTATGATCCGGCGACTTTTCTGTAGTACCTACTTTCGATTTTTTTTACACATAAACCAAATGAAGAACTTCTTCTAATATTGAATACGGTTGAAAATACAAAGCATTTGTTATTATGAGGATTGCGACGCAAAAGGTTGCGGGTTCGATTCCCGCCTTGGGACAAATGTTTGTACGATCTGCAAATATTTGGGTGTTCTGGGTATTTTCTATATATAATAAAAAATATCTATCTATGTTATGTATTGTAATAAGTTTATCAGTCATCTAGTACCCATAACACAAGCTCTGCTTACTTTGGGGCTAGATGATGCTGTGTGGATTGTACAGCATTATTTATTTATTTATTATATACGGCTCAAATTTCAATGACAAATTGTTGTAAAACTAAAATGCTAAAAGCCCATCATATTCCAATAATCCAATTTGAATTATCGTTCAGCCAATATAATTATACTTTTTGACAACCAGCTAATATGCGACTAGGATTTAAAAAAGAGATGGCGTCAAATTAGTCTGTTATTTTATATTAGGTTCTGCCCGCGGCTTCGCAAGCGTTTTCCAAAACTATATGTAAAAGTTCAATCCGATCCGCTAAGTAGTTTTGGTGTGAAAGGTAGTAAGCATCCAAAATTTAGCATTATTGCATATCTATATACTATATGTATATAAAAGAAAGTCGTGTTAGTTACACTATTTATAACTCAAGAACGGCTGAACGGATCTCGGTGAAATCTGGCAGCGAGGTAGATGGTATCCCGGGGCCGGACATAGGCTACCTTTTATTCCGGAATAAAGCGTGCGAAGCCGCGGGCAGCAGCTGGTTATAGAGGTATATAATATTAGGCTGATATACATGTATGTATATTCTTATCACCTTCATCGAAGTCGGCGACTCAACCTACGGGTTATTTATTATCGAAGTGGTACTCTAACCAACGTAACAATTTTTTTAACCCTCTGAGGATATAGCTAAATATTAATTCAAGGGTAATTCCTGATTCGATTCCAGTCCATTAACATAGGTAATTCCACTCAAGAGCCGATGTACAAGTGCCTAATCTATAACTCTCCAAATATGATTTATAACGGTTAGAGGTCCCGAAATATTCGAAATCTCATTACCCTAGATAGTCCATAAAGCGATAAATATAACGAAATATATAATTTAATGGGAGGTTTGTCAAATATGTGAGACTTAGCTTTGATCAACTGATTTATTTGTACACAAAAAAAATAGCACAACGATCATTAACTATTGAGATGTCAATCACTTACTTGCTTTTGCAACAATCCAATAAACACGGAAACGGGAATAAATTACGCAATGCGGTGACATTTCTATGAATTATTAAATTATTCACGCGTCACTTCGTCTTCATAATCATATCATACCAATTTTCATCCTTCAACCGACCATATGTATCTTTTAGGTAATAGCATTTTAGTACAAAACGACGATAACAACTCTATCCCTACAAAATAGAGTTCTTTTTGGTACTTTCGTAACAAGACCACCCCTTCTATCTGACCCAGTTTCAGTCTTACAAGACAGTAAAGATTGACCTGATAAAACAGTGAAAAATTATTTCGAGCAGACTATTCTTGGCGCTTGGCTATAAATGGTTTGATTGATGTTCGACAAAAGATATTCGCGAGACAAATCGTTGACATTAAGAGAGTGAAAAACCATTACTAAATAAATAAGAAGGAAAGATATCTTTGTTGTTACTATATAAAATATGGAGTCAACATATCAGTTGGCGGGTCGCAAACAATTTGATCAAACACTGTCGGCTGCTTACAATATACACTAAAATGTCGCTCCAAGTTGCCGGGCTGTGGCACGGTATGTAGACTCCATTAGAAATAGGTGTCTTATGAACACAATTATTTTCCCCAAGGTTGGATGGAACGTTGCAAAGTGCGCAATAAAAAAAATAACCATACCGCATTAAGTGATATAATGAGAAATTCAGCCAAGCAGCTAAATAGTAGATCCCACAGAATCCTCATGAAATCACAAACGGCGTGGACGTTCCACACCTTTTATTTACGTAATCCACTGAATATAAATGAATCTGAATCGCTGAAATATCCCTTTTATTTACGTGATTCGAAGGGACATTTACGGGTCGTCACCCACGTGGCGCTAACGTGACATTTTTGGATGGATGATAAATTATCTATGGTAATACAGATTTCCTTTTACCAAAGTAAAGTTTCATGTAACAGTTTTTTTCTATTTTCAAGAAGAAAAATGGTGTTAGCTTGCGTAAGATATGCTTTTGTATAAAAAGCTTTGAAATAATGTTGGATTATGCGGCTCCGATAATGGAAAAAAAGACATATGGGCCTAAGAATAGAATATAGAATAGAATAGCAATTATTTCGACACACATAAAAAACAAAAAAAAACGTAGTACATTTACAAACTGAACGAATAATTCTGGAGATTGCACATACCATTATCTAGCGTTAATTTAAGTAGTTTGTGTTGACGTAACAGAAATTTAATTATATAATGCAAAAGATTAAAGAGAATAAAGATTAAAAAACATTGTTTTGTTGTTGGCAGGTGGTCTCACGGGCTGCTATTCCATCAAGCTGTAGTGGACATGGCTCGCGCGGCGATTCTCCTCCCCCTCGGCATTGCGGTGTTTCGATGTCAGCCCGTCTACAAGTGTTCGCTCGTTGAAACCGCATTCCTTTTATTGGTAAGCGAACTTTTCAGTTTTGTATCGTTACTTTTCAACACGGCAAAGAAAGGAAGTTACGCTCTGTTTCATTTCCACTGACGTTATCTGAACAAAAGGTTTATTGTATAAGAACAAATTATAAATAAAAATGATGGTATGAAACGCTCACCTTTTCAAGATAAAACTCTGTTTATTTTTTGGCTCGCGAGTTCAGTGAATATTATTATTTCGTTTCGTATCCCAGCTAAGCTAAAAAACTCCGCTCATGATAAAGTTTGCAGAGAGGCAGATATCAATGAATCAATATAAATTGGTCGCGGGCATCGAACGAAAGCCATATTTTTTCCAAATATATGAAAAGAAAAGTAATATATCAACGTCCATTTCTTGACTCTGATGAATACCAAAAATTGCTTTGATTTGATCAATATTTCAAACTTCGGTGAGCTCTCAAGGGCTTTGAACAACAATAAATCTTTAACGACATCTCCCAAGTCGGAATTAGGAATTTTCGAATAGAAATAGTCAAGGCTTCTCTCAAAAGTAACAGATTGTGCGAATGCCAGCCAACAATCGTTACAAAGGCAATAGCGGCTTATCCAAAGTGGCACTGGTGATTAATGGCCACTTAAGAGTCCAGACGAGTATGAGCTGAGAATAATCTTTTGCTCTTAATTTTGATGGCGCCTTAAAGCCAACTTGCTTCTGTAAATAACGAGGAGAAAGCGAAAATTAATGGAGTTGTTTGCGTTACTTTGACATTTTAAGCAGAAATCTTGCGAGCGGTATGTGACGCCAGCTCTTCATAGCGTAGATAAATGAGTCACCCCCAATTTAAAAGGAAAATGTTTTTAGGTGACAGTCTCGACGGTAAACATGCTCACAACAGTTCTAAACGACAGCCCCATTTTTCCGGAAAATGAGGAGGAACAAGCTGATTTATCTGCACCATTACTGATGGACAGTCCCCAGGTAAAAACAGTATAAAATAATTTAATTATCATGATAACGACCGACGAATTTATAATTTAGCTCGAGAATTTAAGCGAAAATTTCCCTGAAATTACTATGCGTCATCTTCGTATCTCTATCTTTCTAAAGATATATGAAACTTACCTATTAAAATAAAGTTTGACTCGGAATAACTCAAGCATTTTATTTCAGTGCGTCCTTTTCGGCACATTCATGATATGGTTCGCATCTATCACAATAAATCTTGGGCCGACGTTCTTATCTGGAGCTTTGGCCGCCAGTGCTGGCTCGTACTCGTCCTACGGGCCGGGGCCGTCCTGTCCCCTGGTCAGAGGACCCTTCAGGCATTACGTGCTTAACGCGCTCTGGATAGGCGTGAACGCCGTCTGCGTCGGATTGACACTTTTCCACCTGAAGAAACTTCATCGCGACCTAACCAAGGTTGGTGTTTCTCCTAATTGATGTCTTTGAACCGTGGGAGTGGAACAGATGGCATGGAGAGGTTTCATTATACAGTAAAGCTTTGTTTGTCATCGCATTCATTTGCATTGTCATCATTTTCATTTTCATGCCAAGAACTTCTCCATGCTCATTTGTGGAATATTTATCGTCATACTGCTTCGTGACCGACATAGTTAGCCGGAATGACACAAGTTACGTAGTGCTAATGTTCTGCCCAGCGCCCGAAACTCGGGTTCTTGTGCTCTCGAAGCCGTTGAAATTCACGAAGTCATACACATAATATTCCAGCTACACAATATTTTGCATACTAGTCTCACGTTGGCCGGACTAGGTATTTATGTTGGTACCATGCCAATGTTCTTTGCGGTGGAGCAAATAATAAGATTTAAATTTTCGGAAGTCGGCTTGAATGGGCGCTAGTGCAGAAAGCGCCATTCGTTTTCGATTCTTAACAAGAGGTCAAATATGCATTTGCAGAATTGAAATTCAGAATGGATTGTTCGATAAATTTAAATCTTATCGCATGCAGGCTAACGTAGAGGCAGTACGAGTAGCAGGTTTAGTGACCACGCTTGTCAGCATGGCCGGGGACAACAGACGCATGGATGGTCTTCCGAACAGCGTTGGACCCAGGGTACGTACTTGCATGTGCCTACACAGTTGTAACGTCGTAGCTCTCTGAAGTAGACTTAAGAACCTACACTTGTTATGTTGAGTACTTATCCAATGATCTTCCTTTTTTTAGCAGCACAAAAATACCTAACTAACCAATCTAAGTTTTATTTACCTGTCCTGAAATTAAAATTTTGATATCTTTATACGCACTCTATTTTCTATTTTTTTCATCCTCTGTACCTTCTAAGCAATCAATATCCCTCAATATTTTCTAATGTCCAGACTGTAGATGGGTCCTTGGATGGTCCTTGCCGTCAGTCAAACAATATGCCCCTGGGCGGAGGGCGTCGGCTCCGGGGCTACCTGGCCAGGGTTGAACGGGAGGGGGTGCGGAGAGTCCGCATGTTCCTGGTCATCACAGCAGCGTATGTGCTGTTCTGGGGACCCCTGTTCATGATTACTCTGTTCCACCATCCGGCTTTGACGTCGCATATAGCGTATGAGGTAATTTGGAGTTTACTTACCACGTTTTAGATATTTTAGCTGATAAAAGTGTATTCGGAAACACATGTTGTGTCGACCCCGCATAAGCGGGTTTTGTGGTATCTTACGGACTTTATTCCATTCCAGGCGGTGTCGGCACAAAATGTATTTTTCTTTCGCTCTCCTGATTAGGAGAACGGAAGAAAAATACGGAATGACGGCTGATGAGCCGTCATTTCCGTACTCATACCCTTCTTTACCGTATCATGTTTCGCACAATCCATTTATCATTTCTTTGGCCTTCCTCTCCCCTTATTTGTGACATGTAAATCATCAGCATCGTACGGATGCTCACGTAAATTTTTTTTTACGATTGTTTAACTATTTTACGAAACTTTGATTGGTGTTCTACACAGATGTACTTCCAAATAACGCTACACATCTCGTACGTGCACGCTGCCGTGAATCCCCTTCTGTTCATGGCATTACATCGGGCGCTGCGACGCGCGGCACTGCAACTCTGCTGCGGCTGCTGCGTGCATTGGAGCCAGTTTGTGCTGGCCCTCACTGCTGCTGGTGGGTACTGAGATTCAGAGGAAAAGCAGAGCTCTATCATACTGGCGTTTTGCGGACGGGTTTTGCAAGGGATTGGTCAACGTGTCTGCGACAAAAGCTGTCACGGAGAGGTAGAATTGTATTAGTATACTTAAAGCTGACCCGTTGACCGATAAGAGTACTACTCTCGCAAACCACCAGTGTGATAGATACGGTATTGATAAGATTGTTTTTTATTGGTAGCGCAATCCCCGCTGGCTCCTGCGTCGTTCTCCCCCGCGGCGGCGTCCCCCGAGCCTCCCCCTGCACCGCCACCCCCCATCAACCAGGCCCCCCATGAATCAGGGTCTCTCGCGCCGCACACGATGATGGTAATTACCTCTTATATGTAAGTGTTGACACCGTAATATGTGGTTTAATTTGCACAACCCCGCACCTCTACCCTTAGAACGTAGACATCCGACACTAACCTCACGGTTGCGCCCCTTGTAGAGTCTTGATCCCACTCTTAGGGTTGACACACAAAGCGAAGTAGCATCAATCAGGTTATTGTGTGTCGTCTCTTATGGAGTTTACCCATTTCACCGTGCCATAGCATGGCATGAACGTATCAGACACGGAAAAGAAATATCAAAATTAACATGTTCTCGTGAGGTAACTCGTAGCTTGCATTTTTCGTCATGTGTTGATACGATTACGGTCATATTATGGCACGGGGTAATGGGTAGAGTCCTTTAGTTACTGAATTAAATCTCGATCTCAGAGTTGGGAAGTTGAGGAGTATGATGCTGAGAGTATGTCGAGTGCGCGTGTACAGGGAGACGAGGATATGATGGAGCCGTGGAGCGGCAGCGTGCGGCGCCTGCCGCGCTCGCCGAGCCCGCTCCTGCCTGTCATCTGAGCACGCCCACGCCGCCCCCGCCCCGCGCACGCGCCTGCTACGCGCCCTACCCCACGCGCGACGCTTGCGAGTACGCGCGCCGCGCCGCTCCACAGACATATCGAAAATATGGCTGCTATTATTACCACTTCAAAAAATGTTATGCGTTTAAAAAACTATTCCACATGTGCATTGTAAATAAAATCTCTTGATGAATCAAATAAAGGGTACTAAGATAGTTATACGTGTCAGTAGTTTGTGATGTGGGATCTTATAAGTTTGTGTATTAACGAAATTAGAAAGCTCAAATTCTAAAATACCTTCATTTGTTGTTCTAAGTACTGTCTAGTGATGATTGTTAATTATGCACCTTATTCAGTAGATGTTCGCACTTGATCAGTGAAGTAAAATGTACCTAATGTACCTATCTACATAATGTAATGTGTAAAAAGAAATATACCTATATTTTTGTGACAAAATCAAAAAATATATTGGACAATTAAATTGGAACACCAAGTAGTGTATAAAAAATGGTGCGAAGTGAATTTGTGAAAATCCCTAATCTTGTCTTTAGTGAAAGTGCACAACTGACATAATTATGAACACATAAGTGATTTATTTTAAGGATCATCTAGTTGTATCTAACCTAAATAAAAAATATCAATGTCTTGTAGAAATATGGTACCTAATATACAAACCAAACAATCTTAAAAGAGAAATAAAACAAAATTTGTTATATTATTTTGCACAAAAAGAAATTGGGCGGCTTCTAAAAGGCAGGGTTCTCGAAAAGCAAAATGATTATTTATCTATTGATCAAAATAAAAGAACCGATGGACTTTTCTGTACAATATCTGACCAATATGCAACTTTCAACGACTCACTTTAAAAGAAGCTTATAAGAGAATTGAGGATTTTGCTATCTGGTCCTAAAAGCTGTTTGGTTTTTTCTTTACTGTAGATAGGCGTCGATTTAATAACTTTATGATTGTTTTAATGCGAGCGGGTTAACTGTGAATGTTATATGTGTTAGAAAAAAGATGACTTTCTTCCAACAGAAACAAAATTCGTAGTTAACAAATTCGTCAAACTACGATAGTTTTGTAGGAAAATAATTATGATTGTTGTTGTATTTTAGATTTCTTATATTTTAAAGACTGATATAACCTGGTTTCTTCTATGTGTAATTTATTAAATACCATAACAAATAGTAGTTAAAGTATCTGAGTGAATAGAGAACGCACCTTCATTTATAACTTACATAGTTATACGGTAAATAAATGTATAATTTACATAAAAGTCCGGAATTTTTTATTAAACATTTATTAGGAATTTACTTTTTAATATTTGAATTTTCTAAAATATGTAACTTAAAAGTCGTCCTGTATACATTTTCGTAATAATATACAATTTTTTGCATTATTTGTTCTAAATGTAAGTTGATGTACTTATGATTATAGAAAATAAGTAACTATCATGGAAGATAAATGGTGAAATAATAACAATATGAAATAAAGAGGTATTCTTCAAACTATTATAAAAGAAGAAACGGTAAATAAATGGAAATAAAAGTATTTATTAAATGTTATGTGTTTGTTTTATTCAATATAATATCACTGCGAAAGTTTGGATATTTTTACCTCTTCACGTCAAAACTGCTGAACGGATCCGGCTGAAATTTTGCTACAGAGGTATGTAGTTCTGGACCTGGATTAAGACACAAACGTTTTTATCCCATGAATCAGTTACCATGGGGTATAAATAAACATTGAACGTTTTATAGGAGCTACGCATGCGAAGTCGTTGGTAGAAACTAGTTTCCTAATGAAGATAGCAACAGCATATTTTTCTATCCTTAGCTAACGAGGTGTACAATTACGTAAGTATTTTACTAATAAAGGGCTACGTCCTGTAACTCTCTTATAAATTGTGGCAATTCTACGTTTCCTCCAGTCCATACGTAGTATTTTCAATTGTTATTCCGCAGCCGAAGAGCAATGCCGTTTGGAACTTCCAAGGCCCTTGGGAAGGCCCGCTCGCATCGAATTATGTGTATTCAAGCCTTCGCCGGCTGTGTGGCATCTAATAATAGCACGCTTCATAAATTACTATCTGTCGCAAGAGGTTGTTCTTGACTTCGTGAATCAACGGAGTGCTACTTAATTAATTTTAGGTAGCTGGACAATCCACACAGCATCATCTAGCCCGAAAGTACTTAAGCTTGTGTTATGACGATCCAAAGACCTCTATAAGATTGCTGTTTGTAAGCACAAAAAATCGGGATTTAAAGGAAGCTTCAAATATAATGCATCAAAATTTTGGAACAATTTACCACCACCGCTTCGGCAAAAAATGTGAACCGCAACATTTAAAACATAGTAAAAGAATTAACTACTTCAAAGCCAACTTTATACATTTGAAACTTCCTTTAAAATTCAAAAAGTCAAAACTCAATTAAAAATAATTTTTAGATTAATAACCGAACACGACAGTTAAAATAAAACTAAATCTCACTTATTTATATGAATTATGTATACTTACTTAAATAATAACAATATTTACGTAAGTATACACCCTCGCTCATGCATGCGCCCACCAATATAACAAAAAAAACACATGTAGTTACCTTGTTGCCCAAACTCTCATGAGATTGGTGCCTCAGAATAACACACATACACCACATAACACACACACAAAAAACACACACACACTGGAAAGTAGAACAAGACATAAAAAGCCCTCAAAAAAGAAACTATAAAAGCCGACGAACAACTGTCGTCTAGGGATAAACTGAAAAACATCGCCGAACATGCTATATAAGCTTGTCGGCATTATACTGAGCTTACTTCAATTGCCTGAAAATGTACTTAGTTACTTTAATAAATTATATTTATAATTTCTAATTAGTATGTACCCACTTATTAATTTGTAAGTTCCTATATAGATCTAAGTTATGTTTTGGTATATTAATAGTCTAGTATATTGTATGTATATTGTAATCTACAGTTATAAGTTCAGGCAATAAATAATTATTCTATTTTATTTTGGGTACTATAAAATAAATAAATAATTTAATTATTATTTTTATTATAATGTATTCAGCAAATAAATGATTTGATTTGATTTAATAATTTTCCCGCCTCGGGACAGAATTTTTTATACGATCTGATTTGTTTCGGGTGTTTTAGGTGTTTTCTATGTATTAATAAAATATATTTATCTAAGTAATGTAAAAATGTATACAATATATCAGTTACCCATAAACTCTTTGCTAAGCTCGGGGCTAGATGATGCTGTGTGAATTGTCCAGTATTAGGTTAAATTTTCATAAACTTTCGAAACACAAATAACAACAACACGCCAAAAATAAGCCCCCTGAAATTGCATTAATAGGAGCCAAGATCTTCATCTTACAATACAATACAATACAAAATACTTTATTGTACACCAACAAAAATACAATACAAAAGACATTACAGAAGACACAAGTACAATGGGCGGCCTTATCGCTAAGAAGCGATCTCTTCCAGGCCATCTTAATTAGGTTGCAAATGTTTCCGAATCTAATGAATTCCCTAAGCATATTAATACTCGAATAAAATTCAAGACTTTTAAAAGCTTTTGTTGTTAGTCACATTAAAAAGTTAACAAAGAACAAAATTGTATCCGCAGAAATAAAGTCCATTTAGATTTTGACTCGTCACTCTGCCACAAAACGGATAGATTGCGACACTAAGAACAGAATGCTCACTCACTGGACAATTAGCCAAAGCTATCTTGCTGTTTCCTTTGCTTGCTACGACCGCTGTCTGGCTGAACCTCGTTTAAATGTAGAGCTGCGATGCAAACAGTGCAGTGTTAAATAGATCGAGCGGTTTTATGTAAGTATGCCTTCTGAGTACATACTTAGTTGATTTATACTTTTTCTAGTCTTCTCAGAGAGTAAATTTGAGCTTTTAGTAATGTTTTAAAATTCTGCCTAGTATGTAAGTTTGTTTGTTAATAATGATGTTAATAATTTAGATGTCTTGCTGAAGCAAATTTAAGAAGTTTGATGTTATACAGCGGGGCAATGCAGCCAGCGTCTTGGGGACGCTTCCGACTGGTATTGATATGGATCAGTTGAGATGCCTGTAGATTGTTTGCAGCAGTCTGCAGTTAGCTTAATTGTTTCAATTGTAAATACTAGTTCTAATTTGTTTTTATTATTAAACTGTAATTTTCTTTGTCAATAAAGTTTTATTTATTTCAAAAGATTGATTTAGCTAGGAAGTTGTACTATAAACCTATTAAACTCGAGCCTATTTTACTCAAACAGTTTGTCTTTTTTTGTCTTCAGTATTTGTTTCATATTTTTAGTTAGCGTAAGCAAAGTATCGTCGAGTAAGTAATATTTTTAAATATTATATATCCCCTCGAACTGAGAGTCTTCTTTTTTTTAAATACTTTGTAGAAAATTAAAATTAATAGAAACAAATTAGAACTAGTATTTACCTACAATTGAAACAATAGAGCTGAGGACAAATTTAATGTAACATAGATCTTGGTTCCATGTAAAATGGCTTGTGATCCTGTAACTGCGATTTCTAAGCTCATTTATAAATAAATGAATACTAGATATTTTTTTGTAAACAAAGGGAATACAAAATAAAATAAATATTGGTTTAAAATATTTTACGACACTGGTATCGCAAATTGCAAGAGTTTGTAACAATTTTTGGTTATGAAAGCTTTTATTCATCAAACATTCGTCTCTCATCCGTTTTGAAAATTCAATTTGAACCTTATTCTCTGTGTGTCGAAATTTGTGTTCTTGTTTTTGTGGTTACCTTACTGTTACCCAGTTGTTTTGTGTCATTGTTATCAGTTATTGTTAAGTTTTCATTCATAAAAGTCTTTGTTGATATAAAATACCTCGGATTCTAGAACCGAGTACAGGTGTTCGTCGTAGTTACTAATTTCATATTAACTCGTAGAACTCTAATGGAATTATCCATCCAACGATGTAGCCATATTGCCGAATAATTAAGATTCACGAGGATAATTAATTAGAGAATAGGTATTTAGTAGAAATATTCTACCCTCTACCATAATCTCATTAGAGCGCTCAGTGTAAATGATTATCGCCTTCATTTTTAACTTGCTAAAGTTTTTTTAATTAATCATGTTGTTTTAATAAAGAAGTTCTCTTATCTTAAAAAGTATTAAACTTCAAATGTTTGTATGATCTGCAGATATTGGTTCAGGGTATCATTTCTCCATACAAAAGCCGCGTCTCGCACATAGGTGCATGCGCAACTATGTTGTGCTGCATGTGCAACTCTGTGTGTGACGTCCAGGGTCACTTCATAAACATATTGTGCGAGTGAGATAGTTGCAAAATAACTCAAAACATTTTATTTTTTATTTTCCTCACACAAAAGGTGAAATCGTACCTCAAAACAAAAGAAATCTCGTATGCCCATGATCAAACAAACAAAAACATCGAACACCATCGGCGTCATCTGTCAAAATCATTACATGCCATCTGTGTCCGTGAGTGCGCCGCCGTAGGTACATCCCGTGCATTTGGAACGCAAACCGAACGCGACTAGGGCCAGCGGTGGGTGAGGAAGCCCTGTCAGGTGGTGGGCGAGGAGTGTCCATTCTATACGATAAGATAAAAAAAAAATTAAATGTTTATTTCTTCTTAAGTAATACATAAGCATTTCTAAAATATAAGTACAGGTTTCGATAATTTGTCACCTGATGTGTGAAAAAGACGAAATTATAAGGCATCGCTAGTGAGTTCCTCGCTCTTACTACGTAAACACTTGTATTAAGAAGCGAGGGCTCCTGCTCTGGCTAACTTAGGTTTTTTTACTAACATTGTGTACACGGTACGAAATGGTAAAAAAGATATACATATATGTATATAAAAATAATACTACGGATTAGTCTACAAATGGAAAAAAGGTATGTTAAGATACATAAGTTACAGGGTAGATATTAAGTGTATTAGGGATCAAGGATTAAGTGGTATTTCAAGATATTCTGCGAAATAAGTCCTCTGTCTGATCATAGGTTCGGGATTTAAGATAATTGTTAAGCTTTGATTTACACTAATTATACGACAGGTCTTTTATAGAGACGTTTTTATTTATTTTGTTGTAGATATATGGGGCTAGAAAAGTGCTATGTTTTTGTGCAAAAGTAGTTCTAGAGCTAAGAGTTTGGAAAGTTTTGTCTCTACGCCTACTCTCGTTTTTAAGCTTTGGTAGATGTTGTTTTAAAATTAGTTGTTGTTTAAAGATTTGTCTACAGGTGAGGATTTTGCATTCATTATAATAGCTGAGTCGTTGGGTATAGATATCCGACGACTCAGCAATATACGTTAGTATTATTATATATTCTCTGCCATAACACAAGCTCTGCTTAGCTTGGAGCTTGGGGCTAGCTGATGCTGTGTGAATTGGCCATCAATATTTATTTATTTAAATTCATTGATGGTAAGTTTATGTAAAAAAAATTTAGCTCTAGGAGATGAAAACAGCAGATATTTTTTGGAAAACACCAAATAATTGGTGGTTTTGGATCTAATAATGAACGGGTTAAAACAGTACTTTTGGACGTAGGTATACATACCTTTATACCAATCCTTGGAGACCTACGCAACGTTTATGCCTTTTCTTTTCTATACATTTTTAAGGGGCATCGTTTTGTCCTGAGCAAACTGATCTATTTTCAAAACTTCTGAACTCTGTTACTCAGTTTGTAGCCAAAGCAATCCATTTGAAGAAACTACTCGAACAAACGCTGTAAAGAAGACATGAAAAGCCATTTAATTAACTAGCTCTGTGGCGCGGCGGGCGAAGGTCCGCCTGCAACGCAGGAGGTTGGGTTCGATTCCCGCCTCGGGACAAATGTTTTTTAGGATATGCAGATACTTGTTCCGGGTGTCTGGTATTTTAATAAAAAATATCTTTATAAGTTGTGTATTGTATTAAGTATATCAGTTATCTAGTACCCATATCACAAGCTCTGCTTAGGTTTGGGCTAGATAATGCTGTGTGAATGGTCCAGCATTATTTATTATTATTTATTTATATCAATGAATAAAGAAGCCCCAGCCAACTCAATCGTGACGTCACGGATGTCACATCGTTATTCTCTTTCGTCCAACGGGTTCATGGTTCACAAGCAATCTGGTAATATTATTTTTGCCAAGCCATCTTGCTAGCCTCAAATATTTATAGAACTAATTGGATATCATACAGTCAAAATGCTCCCTAGCCAAAACAAGAAAAAATATTTCTCATCGCTACCAACTGGTTTTCTAAAGGCAATATTCCGTAGTAGCTTACCCAGTCTCTTTTGAAAAAAATATTAGTATCGTAACCGAGAAAAGCATTTTCCCGCCTCTAATTAATTTATTGAAAGATCACTGAAGTGGAATTTAATTTGAGCCAAATTAAACTAACGCGTGAGGGTTTTTAGCCCCAGCAGTGAGCGAGAATGAATTAAATTACTGAAGTGGTATGAGAAGACACATATAGTGCTGCTTATACAATAGTTGCAGAAGTTTAAATGCACTGCCAAAAAATACGTAGATTTAGGTAGGCCTTGCCATTTTAAGGAATAAAAAAAAAGCTAATCACCCACACAACATCATCTAGCCCCAAAGTAAGCAGAGGTGACAAACCTTAGAAAATGCATATACAGCTATTTTTTATTATACATAGAAAACACCCAAAAGACCCGGACCAAAATATCTGCCGACGACCGTACAATCATTTGTCTCGACAGTCTCGAGGCACGAATCGAACCAGCAAACCTCCTGCGTCGCAGGCGGAATTTCGCTCGTTGCGCCACTGAGGTC
The DNA here is from genome assembly GCA_963662085.1 of Eupithecia inturbata. NCBI lineage: Eukaryota > Metazoa > Arthropoda > Insecta > Lepidoptera > Geometridae > Eupithecia > Eupithecia inturbata. Next base: position 7,432,913 of record OY759182.1, read on the forward strand.
GTCAAATGAATGACAGAATTTTGCTTTGTAGAATTGTAGAGACTTCAATGTAGAATGTATGTTTTGTTCCTTCTTTACGTAAAGACTACGGACCGGATTGAGTTTAAATTTTACATGGTTCTGAAAAGTCCGGGATTTTGGATTACATATCATAGAACTCAAGGCGTTGGGCGGGACGCATCGCCAGACGAATGACAACTGGAACATTTTCTTTCTGTAACACTGTTATTTAAACTACCACAGGTAAGGCAGAGCTACCCAAAACGATGTTCCTTATTGGTGACGACCGATGTGGCGCGGCGGGCGTAGGTCCGCATGCGATGCAGGAGGTTACGGATTCCCGCCTTGGGGCAAATGTTCGTACGATCAGATATTTGTTCCGGGTGTTCTGGATATTTTGTATGTATGATAAAAAATATCTATGTATGTAAAGTATTATGTATATCAGTCATCCACCCTTAACACAAGCTCTGCTTAACTTGGGGCTAGATGATGCTGTGTGGATTGTCCAGCATTATTTATTGATTATATTGGTCGTTCCAAAATAAACATTTTCATTGGCACTGTCCAGTGCCAATGCTGCGGTGAATGGCAAAAGCTTTGGGAGACCCAATACAGCAGTAAACTAAAATCCGTCTACAAACAATTCCAATGAGAGTACCTACCAACTGGGTATAAGAAATCACGGTTTCTGCTAACTTTAGTAATGAATACTTTCATAAAGACATTAATTACAGCATGTTCACACAAATAAACTCTAAGCCCATGAAATGTAATAAATAATTTGAATATTCATGCCGTACAGTGCGCGACTGTGAGTGGCACGTCGTCACCGATAGAGAATACATCTTCTAAATCCATACTAATATTATAAATTCGAAAGTAACTCTGTCTGTCTGTCTGTTACCTTTTCACGCCTAAACGGCTGAACGGATCTTAATAAAATTTGGCAGGGAGGACACGTTATGCCAGGGATGGACATGGTTACTTTTTATCCCGGTAAGCTAGCCGGTTAAATATGTTAATGATGCGGGGAATATGCATGTGCAGCATCATAACGATCCTCTCGAATGAGTCATCCGTGAATATCTAATGGAGAGACTAATCAATATTATGTGGAGCTTATGTACCGGTTTTAGAAACTAAGTTTTTTTTTGTAAACAAAGAGACATGTATGAAAATTTACTTAAGCTGATAACAATATAACAGACAACAGAAAGGTAGCATGGTAACAACTAAAAACGAAATGAAATTTTCAACAACGCCTTATTCACGCGCTCGTGCAGAAAAAAACTTTCGAAAACGAACAGAGTCGAATTAAATGATGAATGGAAGCTCTCTCAACAAAAAATTGTTTCAAACTTGTGCGATTAGCTGCAATACCACGTAAAATATTTACACTAATATTACTTTTTTGTAACCCCTTATTTTGGATTCTAGAACCGAGTATAGGGTGTTGTTTTCTTGTGTTGTTTTTTGATAATAGGTAATCTTGTCAACTCTCTCTCAGTCCCAAGTATTACTTGGTATTGTGAGTTGGATAATCCATAAGCTAACACGCCTCCATAAAATATGCCATAGCATTGGCAGTTACCTGTAGATAGGCAAACTTACATTTGTGAAGGCTGATCAGTATTCAACCAAACTATGGGCAATAGTTACGTAATGACATTAATTTCATAACTTCCATTTACACTGGTGTTTACTGGCTTTGATATTCATTAGGAGTGGGGGAAGATCATAATACAAGGATTACCTACGCCAATTTAGATTCATTCGTTGCGCTGATTCAAGTAGATAAGATATTAAAAAAATACAGCGTCTTGGGGACTTCCGACTAGTATCGATAATATCGAGGAGCAGTTGAGCTACCATAGCTAGTTTATTGTTTGCAACAGTCAGCAGTTAGCTCAACTGTTTAAGTTGTAAATACTATTTCTAATTTGTTTCTATTATTTGATTGTAATTATCTTTGTTAATGAGTAAAAAAACAAAAAACATCATTCTGGATCGTTCACACAGCATCATCTAGCCCCAAGCTAAGCGGAGCTTGTGTTATGGTCTACGGTCTACCGTACTTTATCACATCCAGACCATACCGTACTGTACAAGATACCGACATTATCGTATCTTCAAGCGTTGTTAGTACTAGCATGAGGATGAAGTGAAACAATAACGAAAAATATGCTGTTTTGAAAAGTAAGTTTTGTTTATTTGTACACAGCCATTTTTATTTCACGCACTTCCTTCACGGCTTTCGCATACACAGGAGATAAATATCTCTCGCGGCAGGGCTATAACAAAAGTTCGTACAGTTCCAATGAAATTGAATAAAAATAAAGGCGAAAAAAGATCGTCGATATTTCTAAAAACAAAATTATGTCGATAGACTCCCAAGTTTGTTTTAGCAAAGATTCATAGCAAATGGCTTACTGTGCGCAAAACCTTTCAACTGCTATCTAAATTACTTGTAGAACCTAGAAAATTGTATAAACCCGATTTGTTTCACACGTGACCAAACACCTTGAAGATTTTTTGACTCATTTTCAAGCTGATTCAAAGTACCCAGATCTGCGTGTTAATCCAGATCACAGCGGGGCTCTGCTCAATCATCGTTGGCGTAAAAATGTTAAAGTATATTTTTCTACCATAAAACTTGGGAGCTTCATTTTACTAGCAAAAGCTGCAGACCACAACAACCTTAACATTCCTACCTTACGGTTGAGTTTACATTATCAACTTAATTTTATTCAAGCCTTGGGAATTGAAAGTGCGCGTAAATTCGACAAGATTCTTGAGATAAAGCCAGCATTTCTGTTGCCTGAGCTTATGGATGCTGGTATTTATGTTTTTACTTACGCAAAAATTTACAACATTTCATCAAGAAGAGGCTAAATCGATTGGATATGGAATTTAGTAAATTCCATGAAGACCTTTGTACGGTAGATCCTCGAGTACCTACATTTTTGCGATGCCTTAATAAGGAACACAACATCATCATTGAAGTAGGTGATATTTTTTATATATTAAGAAAATTTAATTGACTTAAATTTTCTTAATATTTACACGGTTTTCTAAATTTTGCGAAACAAATACTAATCCCTCGGAGATAAAATTGATAAAAGACCATCTCGGAATTATCCTGTAAACAAAGGAATCATCAAAATCTGTCCACAATTGACGGAGTAATCAGCGAACATACCTACTTAAAAACATACATACATACAGCCGAACATAGAACTTCCTCCTTTTTTTAAACTCGGTTAAAAAGGTTTCAAAATTTCCTTTTCAAAAAGTTTCTGGAGACATAAATACGTCGGTTACGTAACTCACACTTACACCCGTATTCAAGAACAATACTATTGAGGCCTCACAGTGCAAACGAAAGCGTAGGGCCGGTCAATCCGATTCATAAACAATACTGGAGTGATTTGTAACGCTATGCGTTCATTTGGGACGACCCTTACGTAAAGTAGCTAGACAGCTATTTTAACCAACGCATAGTGTAGCTATGTTACCTTTTTGACTGTATGTCACAAATGTTTGGTTAAGTTCTGTCAGTTTTGCTTTGCTTTGAGATTTTGTTTGTATTCATATTCAGTTTCTATGGAAACGAAATTGTTTTTTTTATGTTTGTGCAAGTTTTTATAGGTTATATTAATGTCATCCGCAAATCTGCCAAACATTATAGAGAACTTAGCAACAGAAACGGGCCAATCACAGATCTGTAATCGACGCAGTGCGTTCGCATAGTAAAGTGTCGCTTGAGTGTTGTTTGTGAATGAAATGGCCTACCATAACGAACGCAGAGAGAAATGCCTTACTTAGCACAGTATTGCTTGCTAACTTACATAAGTATTGTTCTTGAATTCGGGTGTTAATCATTTATCAATAGTATTGTACTTACCCCCTTACTCATAATAGTCTAGTAACTTAGAGCATTGCTATCTCTCACCCTGTCTTTTTCTATTGACATAAGTCAGAGTGAGAAGTATCTCCAATATACAGGGGCACTCTCACTCACGAACACCGTATGTGTTCGCCGAGACTTCCTATAATCCGCACTGCAATCGGATCACGCTTGGCACACACAGCTATAATATGTAGGTACCTACCCTACCATACATTCACACGATACACGATCGAGTAATGCAACCGTTTCCAGAAAGATACGTTTGAGTACGTGCCTTGTGACTTTGAGGATACTATACCTAAATATATAGGATGCTACGGAAAGGGTGTACTAAGCCAAAAGGGGTGATTCAGGACATCGAGGGGGTCAACGTTTCTTCTAGGAGTTTTTGCATTTAGTTTTTTTTTAATTTATGGAAAAAAATAGTGACGTTTTTTTTTCATATTCGTGTTTTTAAACGTATATTCTTAATATTATTAATATTGTTTTAAATTTCTATGGATTTACATATTTTTTTTGTAATAAGTTCATGACTAAGCACTGGTTTTGCAGAATAAACAAGCAAAAAAAACATTTGTGATTCTTTTTTGTAATGTTAAATTATGCAATATACACGAATAGGAAAAAAAATACTATTTGCAAAAAATAATTGAAAAAAGTTGATCCCCTCGAGGTCCAGAATTACCCTATTCGGCTAAGTACACCGTTTCCGTGGCACCCTGTATAATGTAGTACATTACGTAAAGTAGCTATACTCATGTTAGAATAACGTAAAGTATGACGAACTTTCGCTAACTCAACTGCTAATATTCTAGTTCATTGTGTGATTTAGGAAAAACAAAACACATTGTACACAAAGTGTATTAATTAGTTTCTAAAAAAAAATTTTTATAACTAGTTAAAAAAAATTATTAAATAGCCGACTCCTTCAGCACTTTTTTTTTGCATAATTAGTGGCTTACTACTTTTAAAATATGAGTAGTGTACTCAGAATACAAACGAGTGTTTTGACACCTCATTGATCAAAACCGCGTTGGCTGCTTTGTTTCTTGGTAACAAAAACGTGTTCCCCAACTACATATAGAAACACTCGACGTACATAACCCGCGCCCGCGCCTCGCGGGTAAAAAAGAACTGAATTTACAGAGAAACACTATGTATCTCCAACGAGGATCTCTATAACCCTGCCCTTGTAATACTCCCGTGCTGGGCCATTTTTTGTCTACCAAAAGTACGTGAGACACGGTGAGCTTCAGCTCACACTTGTTTCAACTAGTGCAGGTAATATAAGTCCTTCTAACTGTATTAAAATATAATCACTCTTTTATGCGAAATTTTGGATGAATGGGCCGAAAAGTGTTTGTAAACTTCTTCACGCCAAAACTACCTCTACATAACGGATCAGTCTGAAACTTTGCATAATAAGGTCTAGACCTGGAATTACGTATAAGCTACATTTTATACCATATATCGCTTCCCATGGCATAGAAATAACCTTTAAACGTTTCCATAGAACAATAATTAGAAATTAGTTGACAATTAACGACAAATAACGTATCTATTATGTATTGCTGTGCTGGTTAGAATTTGCACCACCCCATCTCTTCCTACGGGTGTCGTTAGAGGTTAGAATATAAAAAAGGGTTAAGTTTGTGTTTCTATAATGGGACTGGCCACAGGTGTATATAGATGCCAATCCTTTACGCTGAGTACAAAACCTAGTGTCGCATAAGAAGCTCACGCACACACAGTAAACAAAATAAAAACAATACTTCGCGTTGTGTGCTTGTCATGCACACAAGGCATAGAGTGCAACTATTCGTTCGCACAATAGGTTGCAAGTGATGTTCGTACAGCACCACTACATACGCAACAATATAGACAAAGAACACACTCATCCTAACTCACGACTACGAGCAGTGGCCGTACCACGCGGATGAACGTATTCTGTTAGCTTCAACATGTTAATTATCCATTGCGGTATTAGAACTCATAGTTTGAATAGTCATTAGACTATTCAAACTTGAATAGTCATTGACTAGCGTTCAATCGCATAATAAAAAAGTTGCAAAATCAAGAAATCATTCAACGTATAATTGTTTTTATTGTTTTAGTATGAAAAATATATTATTTTCAGTACTTTCCGATGGTATGAGATTCTATTTGACTTAAAGTTTTTAATTTCACTTCTATTATTTATTACAAATTACTATGGAACAACACGGCATTTTGCTAGAATATGAAGATCCTTTGTAGCCAACGTTCGAACTTCAACTAAATGAAACAATTAACGCCGCGAGCAACGTGTTCTGTTTTTAGGCATATTGCTGCGACACCGGCCCCGCCCCCTTTTCACATCTCCTTAGTTTCTGATATCTGTAGGATTGGCATATTTGCTAAGCGAATAGTTTCCTTAAAAAAAAAACATAAAAATAATAGTGGTATCTACCGGGGGCGGGCAGCAGCGCCCCCTGCTGAACAATCCTACCACTGAACTGCGATCCCCAACCCGCATGCCCAGCGTGGGGATTATGGGCATTACTCCCATGAGATAAAAGCCGATAAGGTGCTTATCCATATATGATGAGGATGAGGAACGTATCTGTAGGCTACTGCGCCCGGGATACAAATCCCGGGCGCAGTGCAACGCGTGCGAAGCCGCTGTCAGTAACTATTAATAAAATAAGTTTAGTTGAATAATTGTGGTCGATTTCTCTCAACTCATTCTTGAGCCCTACGAATGTCCGGCGTCAATTCTCATTATACCCGGCTCTATGCCCTTTGGCTCGGATTACAGATAGCGTCGTAAATCGTGTAATCTTTACGAGTAATGTGTGAAGAAACTAAATCGCGCGAAAGAGATTTATTGATACTCTTGTTGGGTGACTTGGGTGACGAAATCCGAACCGAGTATTGTAAATGTCGGTTCACAACACGCTATTTTGATTCTTGCAAATTTTTAAGAAATAATATAATTGATCTATGATTACGGTAGTATATTAAGTAAGTAAAGTGTATTCATCACAAATACATGCATGCATTAATAACGGATGTAAGCGGGTTAACTACAAACCTTATTTGTGTTGGCAGATTCAAATTTTTAATATTTATTTGCGTCATACATGGTACACAGGTGGTATAATTGCAAATACCTCATGTTCCGCTATGGTCTAGCATGTAATAATACAATTATAATGTATGATAAAAAAAACATTTATGTCATAAAAAATCCTATCCAGCCAATTATACAATTTGATTTTAAATAAATATATATATTACTAGCTGCTGCCCGCGGCTTCGCACGCTTTATTCCGGAATAAAAGGTAGCCTATGTCTGACCCCGGGATACCATCTACCTCGCTGCCAAATTTCACCGAGATCCGTTCAGCCGTTCTTGAGTTATAAATAGTGTAACTAACACGACTTTCTTTTATATATATGTATATATATATATAGATATATATATATATAATATATAAACATAGATATAGATATAATTGTATACACATTGTCAAGCAGCTTTTATTATAATTAGCTGAATGTGGGGTTTTCTTTTAGAATCAATCTATTTGGGTCTTTATTTAGTCTAGGGTTTTTGTCGCATGCTTTTTGGAATAAATGTCCGTGAATCCTAACATTTGCTACTTCATCAATATTGAGCGATGGTAGAGGTAACAAACCAATCTCTTTAAACAAGAGTTTACTTGACTCATCAGGTGGGATTTCACATATCGCTCATATACACTTCTTTAGAGCTATAAGAAGAACACTAACTTTTCATCCTTTTACGAGGGACTTCGTTGCTGGTATTTAACGATACAACTGTATAGAGAAAAGTGCTACGAAGTATTTTTAACTCGCTACGGTTAAGGAGGTTTATAAGTACTCACCGAGATCACGTTCCTGGTTCATAATGTATGCATGTTTTACTATAAAAACTATAGTAGTTTGACTAATTCGTTGCGGATGTGAGCGGTGTAACCACGAACATCACTGCAATTGGAATAACCCGAAGTTCGGGTTTCGTAGCGAGTTAAAAATACTTTGTAGCACTGTTTTCTAATACAGTTGTATCGTTATAACCAGCAACCTTTTGAGATTACTGTAAGCTTGAACACCAATTAGCCAGAGAGTGAAGTGAGACATAGGCTACAGCGGCCGCACAGCAGGATGGTAGCTCGGATGGTAGATGAGAAAACAAACGTATGAAAATGAACGGGACAGGCCACACTGCAAGCGTCTAACTTATCTAATCGCTTGGATGTAGCCAGATTTTGAACTCTCCAGGGACCTAGCTACCATCGAAGCAACCCGATGGAGCTTTCCATTGAAATAACCTAGCCGCCTATACTAACCGTTTTGCAGTGCGGCCGTGGCCTAACTAACACTTCACTACCTACTTCACTTCAAATAGGTACCTAGTAAAAGCCTGAACGTGTGACCGAATAAATGCCGGCACTAAAGTAGACGGAAAATAGACAGCCGGAAATTATTTGTTCAGTGTCTGGGTCATACTATTATTTAGGCGACACTTCGAAGGTGACCCATTTATTATTTGATGACAGCCTCTAGTTTAATGTTATTAGGTCCGCCTGCAGACAACATTTTTCAAGGTGATTTGTGTTCAATCATTGTTTAACTTATGACTTAACTCGCGTAAAATCATCAAAGTTCCTCCGGCGAGTCCTCTGGCGAACCACGTGACAGAGATGCGCAGAAAGCAATTCTTAAGCCAAATTGGTAGGCGGTTACCTTCTGGACAGTCGCATCGATTATTCAACGCGAGTTTTTGTTTCAAACGATAAAAGAGCGAGACAAAGCTATAAGAAGCTGTTTTATTTGGGTTTTTTTTTTTTGGTTTATTCGGAGAACAAGTTGTACACACTTTATAAATAAACTTACATAAATAACTCATAACCATTTATGTGTCCTCGCATGTAGAACATGTCCTGTCTGTACCTATCTCTTTCACCGGCTGCGTTGTCGGCGGCTTATGAAATATATGAGTGAGTATACCTGCGCAAACTTCCCACTCTCGCTGCCTGTAACCAGACAAAAAAATCGTTTATTGGCTTTTCATTTATTGATATGGACTAGTTGAGCTACCTATAGATTGTTTGCAACAGTCTGCAGTTAGCTTAATTGTTTCAATTGTAAATACTAGTTCTAATTTGTTTTTATTATTGAATTGTAATTTTCTTTATTTGCCGAATAAACTTATATTTAGAAATACTACAAATTATGCGAGCTACTCTATTCATTATAAAAAGTCAAATAAAAGTTACGTTGTCTCTAATTAGAGGTAGGTATAATTAATATTTCAGTGTGAACGACATGTAACTCCCGTTGCGGCGGCGAGGCCATCTGTCCCGCGAGACATGTTTATGACCACTCTCGGATTAACCTTTTATAATTATAATCACGTTTGCGGTAAATTTATAGAAGGCTAGCATCAGCGCGCGGCTTCGTACTCGTTCTACCGGGATAAAGTAGCATAATTTATAATCCAGGCTTAGAATAGAACTAGGTGAAAAGAGTGTGAGGGGGCTGGCGCAAGTGTATACGCGAGCGAGGCCCTGAAGTGCGCCTCGTTAGATGGTGCCCGCGGTGAGGCGGCGGAGATGGATGGTGCTGTAGTGACGGGTGTTGACCGTCGTTACGGGCAAGTATTGAGGGCGGGTTGAAGGGTAGGATTTGGGTGCTAATTAAAAGCACCCGAACTCAGAGAGATCTTCGGGCGCGAGGCCTCAGGGAAAGACCTCTGCCGCTCGAAGCGGAGAGGGGTTGTTGCCGTACCAGTGACACGGCACGGCGGCCGCCATGAGGAGGGATAAATGTGATGACGTATGAGTGGGCCATGAAGCCATAAAGTTTTGTGATAGTGAAAGGTGACGGATAGCGTGAGACACTTGGGACGCAAACTGCGGTACTCGTGCACAGATGTGGGACACATGGGGTAGGGTTGCGCGCGCTTGCTTTAGCTGAGTGTGCGCGGCACTGTACCTGCGTGATTAGAATAATTGAGAAATATATGTTAGAACAAGTTTGTTTACAATACAATATTAAAAACAAAATTTGCGATTAAGAAAAATTAACACATATTACTAACAAAAAAAAAACAAATAGAAATGAATCAAATAAGATAAACATTATTTAACATTGTTATTGAACACCATATAGCAACCTGATTACGCTGATTACGATTATTAATGTGATAAGTATCATGTGTGCTTAAACTTAAGTAAATAAATCAAGTTCATGGCTGTCTTTATGGTATTCCTGGCCTAAGGCACTTACTTATCCCACCCAACTTCACACAGTCGGCGAAAACTCCATTAAGTACATATGTCGCAGCGATAAGAGCTATCATAGATAATATTCGCCGAGCAATGCTCACTTTTCGGTTAGAACACTATCCGACAGAATTAATGTAACTACGTCTCGGCCCACCCCGATCGAGTGGTGTATTTCCCAAGTATCGCTAGTCACACTCACACACTCGCTTATACTCGTAGCCCAGCGACAAAACTATCGGAAATACAGACTCCCTTTCGCTTCTCGCTGTTCGCCAACTCGTGTCTAGATTCTAGCTCTACATATAAGATCTTTATTTCTATGTCACCACATTACACTTTATGAAACTAGGTTTATTTTCTATTTATTTCTATGAAATACCTTCCGTGGTCGTCTGCCGCTACGGGCCGAACGGCAGACTACACTGTGGCCCGACTGCAGACCGTTAGTGTGCCGGCGTTCGAGCGTCAACCAATTGTAATCGCTATTTTCGAATACTTCATAATATGACGTACATTATGTTTAACTTGTCTCACAGATTGCTTGACGCAACATGCGGCCGCGGCATGTCGCTTGGTTCGGAATCACGACTGCTGCGACGTAACGCGGCGGCACATCGAATGCTGCTGCGGCGTGCACTCGGTTACAGACTTGTACCTTAAGGCACTTGCCCCACTGCCACCGAACGAGAAGCGTGTAGACTACCTACTCGTTTCTCGTCATCGTCGGCGGTGAACGAGATGCCCATCCCCCAATCACCACCAATTAGTTATTAGAGAAATCGAATAACTAATTGTTTCATCCTTTTCGGGTCTAGTTTTATCCATATATTTTAATCTGGTGACATAGAAATAAATAAATTTTATTACATTTTATTTCAAAACAGAGGAACATGATAATCATGAAACAAAATTATAATTTTGACTGAGTCGGATTCGGCGCTAAACGTATTCAAATTAAAAGCAATAAAAATGCTCTAACCGTACAATTCAGGGCTAATATATATTTTACGAGGGTTAATAATATTACAATTTAGCTTCCAAGGGATATGGACGTGTGAAATTCGCATTAAAAATGTATATGGCCCAAGTCCTTTAATAGCATTAAAAACAGGTTCATCCCCAAAAATACCTTTCCATTTTTATAACTGTCCTTTGGTGTAGCAAATTTTTGCCAAAGTAATTTATTTTACCAAAAACATTTTACGGCAATCACAAAAGCAACTAATGTGAAAACTATTCGATTTCTATAGCGTAGCTTCGTAGAGGCTTCGTAGCAGTGGCGTAGCACACCTGCAGGCTGATGCTAGATACGGCAAACTGAAGACGGGCGCTATGGCGCTCATTAGGGGAGGTCTATGTCCAGCAGTGGACTAAAATAGATTAATAATGATGATGATGATGAAGACGACATCGCTCACATATAATTGTTAATACTGGCACAGGTATTTGCATGGAAACATGTTTCTTTCTAACTATACTAAATAGAGTAACAATGAAACAAATGAAAGAAAACACATGTTTTAAACATTAATCGAAGACTCATTTACTAGTAGTTCTGTATGCTAACGTGTAAGTATAATTTAATCCAAACCCCCATCGTCCCAGCGACTTTAGCACACTTACAGCTTTTTCTTCACAAATTGCTTATTTTGCCGTTCCGTGTTGAATTGAAACGAGTTTTAAGCTAAATTTGGAAGCTGCAAGAGCACCAGGCTATGGACTATGCAATCGAATCAGCAAGAGTTATAACCACAGTTTGAACTTTATATTTGCATGAAGGAAGTTAGTACCTGAGTTGCCCCACCAGTCACCTGTATGTTGTGAAAATTGGGCAGAGTCTGAGAAATGTTCAGGACGCTGCTGCTCTGAAAGGTAAAGGTTCTCTGGATCAATGGACTCATGGTGAATGTTGACTTGCTTGTCAAAGTCAAAGTCAAAGTCAAAAACTCTTTATTTCCATAAATACAATAAATGTACACTTAGAAAAGGTCAAATAAATAATGTCATGTACAGACTGCTAGATCTGGCATGTGAAAATGTCCAATGTCATGCTTCGCTCGACCAACAATTGCCTGCGCCATTACCTAGCAGTGGTCAGTACAAAATTACTACTTCAAGTAACACTCACAATTTTGTCCTCATAAAATTATAAGGTCACACCGAGTAAATTAGAGTAGAGTAGGAAAAGGACGGAATTTTTAGGAGAACATTAATTTTCACGGTTTTAATTGTGCACCCAACCATGAAACAAGGATAAGCTTTACAACTTTACCTTCACAGTATCGTTTTGGATAATTTAAATCGATGTGAAAGTTGGATATTCGTCGTCATCATCCGGATCAGTATTTAACGCATTGTTGGACTTAGAGGCCTTTCGACATTATGGCCACTCAACACGGTCCTGTGAGTAGCCGCTTCTTCATCATATCAAAAAATCAAATAACGTAAGGGCTGGTGCGGCGGCAGAGTTGGCTGAGGATCTCAAGAGGCGCAAATATGCAGGTCTCGACAGATCCTTTGCTCTCTTGAACCAAGGCTCAAAAATTTATCAGAGCATCTGGCCAAAGCGACGCGTGGTGGGTATCTGGCATCTGGAGCAGCGCATCAGCATTGGCATAAAACGGCGCAATGCAGGCAGAGTCTTGGGGACGCTTTCGTTTGCTACTGATATGGATCAGTTAAGCTACTTCTTGATTGTTTGCAACAGTCTGCAGTGAGCCTCGGTACCCCACGGACCTAGGATCTCGACCCCAAAGGGAGCAAATGCGTATGCTCTGTCGACACATATTTGCGCCTCTTGAGATCACAAGCTCCTTCAAACTTGATTTCCATAATCAAAACAAACTCAATTAGGTAGATACGTACAAGACTGTTAATTACAACATTGTAATTATACGAAAGAATCTGGAGCAGACAGCAGCGTGTATGTAATATTAAAACAACATTAAGTTCGTAACTGGTAATTTTGCTCATGTAGCCGTTTGAGTTTTACAGTGTGCCACACTTGACTGGCACATTGTCCTGCATTACATTAACAGCATAGACTACTCCACAGCTAGACGTAGGCATTCCCTGATAACCGCCTTATTGGCTGTCGTCATTCTTATTTTTTTAATAGTGAATAGAGTTAGTTTGATCACAACTCCACCTGATGTTAAGTGATAATGTGGCCGACGCAACGATGTACCACGAAGGTAGAAAGAAGACAGGAGAAGAAGTAGAGGAGGTCTTATCACATGAACAGAGACCTAATAAATAAAAGTTTGATCATACGCCATAACGTTTATTTTTCGCACTCTCACCTTTTCTATTTTTTATCTAATGAATCATAAAAAACGTACCTACACTACGAATAACATTCGGAAGTATTTAATAGTGAAAATCTATTTATTATGCTAAAAACGTAAACACAAAAGTAAGGCACTATTTGTAGGGCGTGATCGGATGCAACGTGATCGGTTCCAGCGTGATCAGATGGGAACTACTCCCATAACCTGGCCGAGGCGCAAGCAGCGAGTTTTAAACCTAAGCGGTACGAATGATTCGGGGGTAATGTCATAACCCCAACATGCATGCTCCTCTCGGGGCATGCGGGTTGGGCATCGCAATTTGATGGTGGGTCTCATCTTCAGAGGGCGTTGCATACGGTAGAAATTTTATTAACTACCTATTTGAATTTTCTGAATTGATCTTTCAGAAATCAAATAAAAAATTACAAGATTATCTAATACGCGTACCCGTTTATCGTGCACTGTGAAGAACCTAATTAGTCCTTTGTGCTCACGGCGCTCCTTCAGGGACGCGATTACCCACTTGCGATGTCAAAGGTTTTGTCCGTTTATGTTTGTAATTTAACTTTTACTGTCTTGACTTATGACTGGTTTCTGCTTTTAATTGCAAAAGTACGCAGCTAAGAAATTTCTGAAGTAATTTCAAAAGTTCTGGAAGTGTCGTTCGTTGTATAAATAGCAGAAGATTTCGACAAAAGCATAAAATATGAAATATAATATATAGTGTAAAATTTATCTACGTTGCTATGTTGTAAGTTTGAATACCTAACACTAGGTACCTAACGAATCACAAAACGATAAAATTATAGTTGTTTAAAAGTAGATACTACCATATTGAAGAGTAGATCTGAATGAATATTATCGAGTGCTTTGTCTCATAAATATATTCTACTAGTTTCTGCCCGCAGCTTCGAAAGCATTTGTTTCTATGGAACTGTTTAAGGGTTATTTTTATCCCATAAGGGCTCAAAAATATCCTATGTGTTATTCCAGGTCTAAACCTACATCTATGCATAACTGCCCGACTTGTTCAGTAGTTTTAGCGTGAAGAATTAACAAACATACATACATCCATCCATCCAAACTTGCGTATTTATATACCTTATAGTGTGATTCATAATTCTTTGATTTTACCTAGTCTATAGTAAAAATCTAGAAAAATAAGTAGGTAGGTAGTAGATGTTATTTGTATGTGTTTTGTGTTGGTATTTGTTTCCTGCTTTAAATATGATTTAAACGAAAGAGTTTTAGAATCAAACATGTTTCAATGAAAATAAATTGTTACGACCAAAGAGTTTTGAAAACTTTTAATTGTATTTTTTTAGGTCCGTAAGACTTGTTTGAAAAATCATATTTACAAAATGTTAATGAACAATTCAGATATATTTGTGAGTGTATCACTCACAAATACTAATCATACTATTTTCGCCGCTCTTTTGCTGCATTTTGATAACGGAAAAAACAAAAGAAAATGAACCAAGCAGTAAAAATTGTATGAGTGATACACTCACGAATACATGCTACGAAAATATTCAATACAACTATTCCTTCAAGGCAGGGGTGTGCCCCAACTGCCTTGAGAACACAAAAAACTTATTTGTAGCAGTATAAATCATTTAATATAACAAAAAAATTTTTATTCGTTCAATTTGTGTGACAAATATTTTGATGAAAGAAAGTTACTTAGAAATATTTTAGTTTAGAATTTAAAAAATTTCGAAATTCGGATATTTTTTCTAAACGCTGTTGATTACGAGTATTTTTCTTTCACTCAAATATTTTTCAGGGTATGACTTTACCTAGGTTAGGTATCTAGTAATTTCTTTAATGTTAACAGAGAATGGCAATGCCAGCCCCCGAAAGATTTTTTATTCTTTGTAATAATAGTTAGATGAAAAAAAATTGTTAGATATACATATATGATTAATGATTATATATAAATTATCATTGCTATTTTCTCCATTCCTCTTAGTCGGGGGTTTAAACAGCATTACCAACATAATGGAGCATACATAGATTACTGTCCAATAAAATCTCTGTCCAGTTAAAAGCCCCTCCTCTCTTTTTCCTGCTCTACCATCAGACCCTGATCACCATCTATCTGTCACCTATCTCTCTTCCTTGAGACGATTCTAATAAGCCCAAACACGATATAATATTTGACTACTGGCCCATCTAAACCTGATGCTGCAGCATTAAAACTTATTAAAACTTATTATTTTTAGTACTTTCCGATGGTATGAGATTCCATTTGACTTAAAGTTTTTAATTTCACTTCTATTTTTACAAATTACTATCGGGACAACACAGCATTTTGCTACTTTTGCTAGAATATGAAGATCCTTTGTAGCCAACGTTCGAACTTCAACTAAATGAAACAATTAACGCCGCGAGCAATGTGTTCTGTTTTTAGGCATATTGCTGCGACACCGGCCCCGCCCCCTTTTCACATCTCCTTAGTTTCTGATATCTGTGATATACGATTATGGACACGTAGATGGTTCAGTTATAATGTTGCCGAGGTTGGCCAAGTCTGGTCAAGCCTAGACTCACAATTTGTATCACTACCATCGTTTTTACATATAGGTAGTAATATTTTAACAAGACTGCCCAAAAAGGATTGGAATGTTTTCAGAATTTATGTTAGAATCATAGATCTAAGTAAAATCTGTACATATGGTACGTTCTCCCAGCGCTTACTCAACTCCTGGCCTGTATTACAGCTACACGAAACACTCACTTACATTTCCAATCTTGTGCAATAATTATGATGAACATACACGAGAGAATTTCTGTAGTCTTTTAGTAAATAAATCACACTAGCGTACGTCGTAGCAAGCAAGCGTAACACGAACGCTGCCGGTCCGACTCTGACTAAGGTGGGTGGACTTAATTGCACCTAATTTGAGCCTTCCACTTTCGAGAAGCTTCATCTCCCCTTTTATACATAGATCGATGGCTAGAATGCGAGTTTTTTTAAGTAAGTTCTTCGTGTTTTTTATTTTTTATAAAATAAAATTGTTTGTTTGGATGTTTAAATTGTATGTAATTTGTAAGTATGTTTTTATCGGTAGGTATAATTTGCGACCAAGTGAAATTTTAAGGAGATCACCGTTTTAAGATCTAGGATAGATACCGTATTTTATGAAGAAGCTGTGAGACCGATCAAAGACGGTCTCACCTTCTTCGATCGCTCTCATAGCTTTTTCGTATTTCTTGGCAGTCTCGTTGCTGAACAATCTACACATCATCATCTATTGCCAAGCTAAGCAGAGCTTGTATTATGGGTACGAGATATACTGATATACTTAATACAATACATTACATGGATAGCCATTTTTATAAAAAAAAATATAGAAAATACCCAGAACACCCGGAACAAATATTAATCGTACAAACATTTTGTCCCAAGGGAGATTGTGGTCAAACGAAGGTTTATTGACTATAATAAATGTACGTAAATACCTAAAAGTCTAATATCTCTAGTTTTGAAATACACCATCCCCTCAAAGATTTCTGCGTAGTTGTTAACTATGATGAAAAACGCGATGAGCGATTCTTATAGGCATTTTTACGTTGTGTGCCCCAGTGTGCCTGAATAATACCGATTGTCACTAATTATTTGCAAAACCGACAAAATTCAGTTAATTGCACCAAATTTAATGTTCGTAGCCAATATTTATATAATTCCGGTAAATTTATGATCAACAATTTGGCACATTGCGTTCACATAATTAAACATTGTTGGAATAGCCGCAGAGAATTAAACAACTGATGGTTTAATTTGATTGTGGTTGAAAAAGAGGAACAGAATTGCAAGAGCACATAATCACTTTACTGAGCACTAGCCACTGTCCACGGCTTCTTTTACGCGGCACATTAATTAAACGTTACCAATGCCACTGAGGGATAATGCAAGAAAGAAAATAAATAAATGTTATCTACCATCAACCACAATGTACTGTACATAGCTATATTTTTTATAATCTATATAATCTGTGTCCCACTGCTGGGCTGGGCTCAAAGGTCTCCCCATCTTCTTTCACATCTTGCGGTCACCAGCTGCCGTCCACCAGTCCTCCTGGAAGACCTGGATGTCGTCGCTCCATGCGCCTGCCTCTCTTCGCCCTGCCTTGGCTACCAATACCCAGGCGCCCTCTTTGTATCTATACGTGCGTACTTACTAACCAGTTTGTTATAAACAGGTGGAATTTATTTAGCACATAGAAAATTACAATAACAGAATAAAATAATCACAACTATTATTTACGCAAATATCTATTATTTACTGACTAACTAATATCATTAATTCGAAAGTAATACTGTCTCTCTGTCTATTACCTTTTCACGACGAAACGGCTCAACGGATCTCAATGAAATTTGGCAGGGAGATAGATAATGTCGCCGAGGACATGGGCTACTTTTTATCTCGGAAAAGTATGTACATGCGAAGCCGCGGGTAGAAGCTTGTTGTTATATATTTTCGATAGCGTATTTGATATCGCTTAGTGAAATAAATGTTAAAATGTTTTCGGAGATTACCCATCCTAACTTATAAAACAAACTTTACATCTACCTCTATAAAGCATTATTATCAAACCTACTTACAGATTATTTTATTAAGAGAAACATACGAGTAGGTAGTTATGTTGTAACTGTAAGTATCTTCATTTATAATTGCGTTAAAACTTTTTAAGCTTTCGCGATCTGTTAAAATATTAAAGATTATTTATTGGTTATTTATCGCGTACCTTTTGTTTTATTTTCCCCTACGTTTCCATCGCTTTGCAGCCCCGTGATCACGATCGCTGCAACGCGATAAATAATCTTTATTATTATTGCGTTATTTGTAGAAAAAAAGTTTGATTTGTAGCAGTTTAGTTTCAGCGATTTTTACATCAGTAAATTGAAAGCAATCGACATATTGCCTTGCTTAGCACAACACACCCTATGTGTATAGACGTCAGTCGTTCGTTTAGGACAAAACTATACTAAATGTAAGTGATTTTCGTGGTTTCGCCCCATCGACCTTCAAATGAACATATTATATATGCGCATATTTTTTCTGTCTGAAAAGGAGCTTTTATGTTATTTATGTTAGATATAGTTTTGATGAATAAACTCCTTTTTATGCTTTTTTTTTCAAAACTTCGAAACTATGCAAAATTTCAGATTCAGCTTAATAATTTAGGCGTAGTTTGCGCGCAAACACAAAATTTTTGGCTTTGTTACTGCGTAATGCGTAGGTACCTATCTTATCATATTATTGGGATATGCAGTTCTGTTAGTTTGAATTGTATTAATATTCGACCAATTATGCTGTGTTACTCCGTCAATATTTATACAGACTGAACCTCGTTAGGGGCAGAAAGTAGGCAAGTACGCGTAGAGGTCATACGAACTTGCGGGTACACCGATCATGTAGCTGTCATTTAACTGTCAGTTTGTGGCGGTGATGTGTTGTTAGTATGTATTGAGAAGCTGTATTAAGGCTGGTGTGGCCCAACGGCCTTGAGAAAACAAAATAACTATCTGTAGCCGTATATACAATTTGTTTTATTCTTGAAATGTTCAATTTGTGTAAAATACTTTGACAAATATTTGAGTAAAAGCAAAATGCTAAAACTTAATAGCGCTTAGAAGAAATATTCAACTACCGAATTAAAAAAATATACTTATACGAAACATGGATATTTCTTCTAAACGCTGTTGATTTTGAGTATTTTTCTTCCAGATAATTATTTTATGTTCTCAAGGTTGTTGGGCCATAATACGCCAGCCGTAAGTAACTGCACCGCTGAGATATTGACACAACTGAGGCCCGATTCTGCTAAACAATCGCTTCACTATGACATCGCACAATCGTCTCGTAGAATCCTTAGGTGATAAAAAGTCTAGATAGTGCGTGCGGTACTATTTGCACTGATAGATTAACAACATGGTTTCAACCTTGATACTTTTGACGCGCGTCTATCATGCAAAACCCGGACAGATTTAGAATTAGAATCAGTACCTACGGATGCTAACTAGAAGCTTTTGAAGACGCGACATTTCCAAAACTGAAAAATAATATAAATTTAAGGTCACCAAAACACCAATAAATAAGCCCAAACTCAGCACTATCAATATTTATAGGCAAAAGGGAACGCCGAGGGATATTACGCACGTACTGCCCGAGGAATCGAAATCTGGTCAATTCAATCGCATTTGATTTATATTCTAAACTGGCTGCTGTCTGTGATTTTAGCTATTTCTGCTTAATTGACTTGTGGCATATTAATTCACATCAGTCATCTAAGAAACAGGAATGAACCAACGAGCGCATTAAGAGGTCAACATCTGCTTACAACCTATAAGCTCGCCACATAAAAATGTTTAGATTAAACCCTTTACACGAATGTGGACTGTGGAATTGCCCAGTATTATAATGACAATCTATATTTAATCCTGGATAATCATTATGGCGCGGCCGGTACCTGATTTGGAGCTAGATGAAGCAGAGCTTGTGTTATTGGTGCTAGATAACTGATATACTTAATACATTACATATATATTTTTAATATACATAGAAAACACCCAGAATACCCGGGACAAATATCTGCAGATCGCACAAACATTTGTCCTGAGGCGGGAATTGAAACCGCAACATCCTGTGTCGCAGGCGGACGTTCGGCCGCCGCGTCACATTGTACTATATCAATAGATTTACGCTTTATGTAATGATTCAAATTCAATTGTTTGAAATTAACAAAAGTTAGACAACATCCAGACCATTTATATCTCGCGTAACACATGTTGTGTTGATAGAATTAGTTCAAATCAAATTAGGGATCGCTCAATACGCCCGATACCAACCCGCAAGCCCGATACCAAAACAATTATAAGTATTCGTTACGTATTCAGGCGAGGTAAAGTCCCTTTTAATTTGGTTTTAAATGTAACTACAGCCTTACCGACCCTTGTTTCGGTGGAACAAATGTGACCCGAACTTGTTATTGCTAAACCAACCTTTATGGAATAGTTATTGTACAGTTTGGTACCTAGTTACTTTGCTGCTATTCTATTTGTTCCAAAACCTGAAAATTTTGTGCTCGGGTTCACTTTTTAAGGCTAGATATTGCAGCAGAGGCCGTGCTTTTGTGATTTTTAAAATCACTACGACGTAGAGACGAGACCTAGAAGACAGTTTTTAAAATTATGAAAAAACATATGTATATATTACGTAAGGATCTAGTATAGTCAAAGTCCCATTCAGGTACAAGATCTAACAAATAGATCTTTTTCTTTTCGTAAGATCTTGACTTTGACTTCACTCGAAAGAAAAAAATCTCAAAGTTACCATTTTTTGCAACGTTTTTCAATATTATGACTGAACTACTGATATTTTACTTTTTTTTAGACACTAACTCTGCGAATTTCTAAATAAATTCGCAGAGTTTGACTTGATAAAATGATTTTATTACCCCTCGCCTTAGCACTGAAAATGTCTCACCAGCCCACCGCTGGGCTGTGTCGCCGCCGGCTTTGTGGAGACTCCATAATAATAATAAATAGTAATTATTGTGGCCAAACTAGACCTGTTGGTATTTATTTTGCTGCTTTTCTATTTGTTTTAAAAGGGGAAAACGTTTTGCTCGGGTATCACTTGTTAATGAAACTGAAAGCTTATTCTATTGAGGTTGCATTTTAAAAGAGCTTATTAACTCTCAGCAAACTCGTTAATTATGGAGGCCGGTACTAGTTGTCATACAATCTTCGTTACAGTGAACAGAATTAATATTAATTAATCGGTAAATATTTATGAGATCGATCAGCGCCACTGTGTCAGCTTTCCTCCTGGTAAAATGAAAAGCAAGAAACTTTCTTATCCATAAATTAACTATGAAACTAATGATAATAATTAATGCAGCCAGCGTCTTGGGGACGCTTCCGACTGGTATTGATATGGATCAGTTAAGCTACCTGTAGATTGTTTGCAATAGTCTGCAGTTAGCTTAATTGTTTCAATTGTAAATACTAGTTCTAATTTGTTTTTATTTTTGAAATTGTAATTTTCTTTGTCAATAATGATGAAAAATAAAATAAAAAAAAAAAACTGTGAAACTCATTTGCTAAGAATCTTGCGCAAAATTTTTATCGCGTAAGCTACTTTTTAAAATGATGTATGAAATTGAATTACTTACGTGGTTAAAAAGCAACGTTTCAATTTATTCGTAAATTATTAAATTCAAGTTACGTAAAGTTCATGATTATAATACATTTCCCGATATGAGCCCAGGGCATTCAATTAGTTAAAACTCTAGCCCTCTTCAAAGATGAATTATTCTCATCTCCAGAAGATTTAATAAAATGAGATTTTAAACGATTTTATACCCAGAGCTTCGTGTAATTGCGTGCAAATTCCTGAAGCAAAGTAATTGCCAAGGCACGGTTCAGGGAGCAGCCTTAACGGGTTGGATCTTCCGCTCAATGGGTAATTTTAACGACAACTTTTGTTGTTATAAAATGTATTGTTTAGAAAATAAGGGATAATAAAGCCTAGCATCGTTGGTTTTAAAAGAAGAGAAGATTAGAGCAACCTAATTCATAGAGGTATAAGTCACGTCTGATTCAAAATGTTTTTCTTTAATATTTATATGTTGTAGGGACCAGATCGAAACTTTTATGGTGCCGATTAGTCTGTCCGTGTTCCACACTTGATAACAATAATCTACACGTAGCAATTCATTTAGTGGTTGCAACAGACTTGTTGAAAAATTCGTTTAGCTGGCACTAAACGATAAAAAAACTGGTGCTAAGCTCTGATAAACAAGCTGTAATTAATAATAAATATAGCATTTGACGAGCCAGTAACTTAAACAATCATTGCTGTATTTTGTAATAAATAAATAGATAGGTAGCAGCAACAACTAAATCCTATAAATAATAGCTGAAAATAAATTCAGCGATGTTGATTACATTTAGGGCAAACACTCAGCAAGTCATTGTTTCGTTTTTCACAAAATAATTACAGCAACAATGGTGATAATGACCGGCGGATACTGGTAGGGGTGTTACGGGCTATTCGCAAAGTACTTACTTATTGTTTTATTTCATTTGAACCAAAAAATATTATGTATAATTTTTTTTTATTGTTGTCATTTATTTATAATTATAATTTTAGTTTTTTTTGTTCTAATTCTTATATATAATTATACCATGATCTATCTATATACAAATATTAAAAGTTATCTGAACGTCTGTTCGAAGCGACGCGTGACTCGAGAGCTGGTGGGTATCTGGCGCAGCGCATCAGTCAGCATTGCCATACAACGAAGCAATGCAGCCAGCGTCTTGGGGACGCTTCCGACTGGTTTGGATCAGATGTAGCTCAACTGATCCAGTAGATTGTTTGCAACAGTCTGCAGTTAGCTTAATTGTTTCAATTGTAAATATTAGTTCAAATTTGTTTTTGTTATTTGATTGTAATTTTCTTCGCTAAAAAGGCCACTGCCAACATAAAAAAAAAATTAATATCCTCATTTATCAGCAGCTCCCATGAGTATTCAAAAGCTTCTCTGAAAGGTGGGCAGTTCTATATAATTCTAAATTTAGTCTCCAATGTTCGCGTTTTTGCTATACTAATCGCAGTTCTTTTTTTTATGTAACTCGGTCTCCGTTTTTCTTGCACTTGAGATAAATTGGACTTGCGTCTTTATAACGAAAAAATCTAATTGGAAAATGAAGAGATAAAAATATTCACTTTCAGTCTTGTATCTATCTAAATTGGGTTATGAAATTGTAGTGAGAGCAGTGAGAGGGACTTTTTTATTTAACTTGATACGAAATATTGTAGCTCGTTATAATATGCATAAAAAGCGAATACTTTTATCTAAACCACTCGAATAAACCAAGGATTTGCGTCAATGCAGCGTTTCCGAGATAGCGCGCGGGCCGCTAGCATTAGCGACCGGATGCATTATTCATTTGTAAAGGATCTGCTGCAACTTTTTTAGAATCCAACCCATTTGTAGAAGAAACTTGAAAAAAATCCAACCACTTAGGAATTTAATTTAGAAAAAAAATTGGGCTATTTTTGAGACCTTTCTGCCTCGAGACTTACCTAAGTGATTTATTAAAACTCGCCTTAAGAGTTGCGCGCCATTTTGTGAAAAGGATAGGCATAGGATTTCGCGTTTATAGGAGCGGGACAGAGCAAACCTTTTTGGATGGCGGCGCGGCGGCGTAAGCGTAAAAATAAAGTTTTTTCTTATTTATAAGAAAACTACACAATTTATGAAGAAACTGGTTCAAGGAACCAAATATTTTGTAATAACCTACGAACCAAAATATAAATAATTTCAATAGACCACAGGGTTCCTGAGATCTCAACCAAATTATGTGCGAAACAGTGCACTTTCATGTTTTTTGAATCGTAGTTTTCACATTCAAGGAACCAAAGAAGAAAAGTTGAATTTTATGTAATTGATGTTTTTAACCACGTGGATCCCATGAGTATACTGAGATCTAGGCCAAGTTTGACAACCGTTAGATTCGCCCCTTAAGTTTTTTTATTTAAGGTAGTTTTTATTTTGACGCCCTCTGTGACGCGGCTAGCTAAGGCCGCCTGCGACGCAGGAGGTGTGGGTTCGATTCCCGCCTCGACTTGTTTATACGATCTACAGATATTTGTTCCGGTAGTTGGCAAGCTTTATTTAAAATTTAATTTAATTTACTTTTTAAATAAGATTTGTAGTATGTAGTTAGAGGTTTTGTTTGATTGCTGTAGGTAGGTTGATATGATAATAAGTAACGTTTGCAGCGCGGTTCAAAACATTTTTTATTTCGAGTTGCTTCGTGCTGTAGGTAATGGGGACGATAATAAGCTGAGATGAAAAAAGATATTATCGTTACTCGTCAGCTGTTTCTTGCATTTTGGTTGAGTAGGTAGGTGTTTAAGTTAGTAAGGATTGGATGGATTTTTATTAAATCTACTAATCAAAAAACAAACCATGTATTTTTATTGAACACTTCCTACTTCAGTCACGACGATTTTTTTTGTTTTTTAATAATAATATTATAGTTACAATCACAAATCTAGAAAGAAACTCAAGTAGGTAGATGAAATTAAAATACTGCAGGCGGGCAGCCCTACCGCGTGTTGACGTACCACGCGGTTGTAATGCAGGTACGTCAACACGCGGATTTCAAGGACAGGGCCGAGTCACAATACTGTATAGATAACATTACCGTGGATCGGATGCGAAACGTAACCACTCAGTCTCGCACCAAACCACCGGGATGTTGCGCCGAATTTTGTGTGTACACTCCATAACACATCAAATAAACACCATACTGACCTTTTATAATTTGTGCAATAATTAAATAAGAATAAGTAGTAACGAAATTGCCTCTACTTAGGAATCTCCATGGATTGCTGGACTACGGATAATCAGCTCACAAAAAAAAAAACAATTTGAACATAAAATATTTGAATTTATTTTTAAACGGCAGTTTTAATCAGTAAATAAAATAGGTAACAAAAAATACATTACTGTACATAATTGTGAGGGGGGCCTAATTTTCGAAAATAATGCTTTTTGACCATATTTCTAGAAATTTCCGAAGTTTGCAGAGACATCTGAAATGTATGTAGCATCATTTCAGATTTCTCTGCAAACTTCGGATTAGGGGGGGAGAGGGGGGGGGGGGGGAGACGGTCATATTTCCCACTTTTTTCAAATGAACCTACAAAATGAGAAATTCTCTTTTGAAGTATACAAACTGATACAAAGTATCAGTTTGTAAAAGCACAAAGTGTAGTATCAAATGAAAGGTTCATTTGATACTACACTTATCCTTGAAACTTATCTTTTAAAATTTCAACATCACACACAATTTGTACAGAAAATTTTCATTTTCGTGTCCCATTTATTAAAAAGAATTCTATCTGTACAGGCGCACGAAATGATTTATGCGAGAGAGACCCAGCATCGCAGGGTTTCGTAACCGATCACGAAACCCTAAAAAGAGTAAATAATACCAAATATGAGAAATCATGCCAAAACCAAAACACTATAAATAAGAGAGAAGAAGGAAAGTAAAAACGTCGATTACTTGAAAAAATACAGCAATTGCTAACAAATTACAATAAAATACCATGAACCGGGTAAAAACTACTAAAATAGCTGAATCTACAATTTCGCGACTTAAATATAAATTTTAGCAACGCAACAAATACCTACCAGATAATTTACGAATTTATAACATGTACTGATCGTAAAAATATTATGCCTGTAGGCAACCCTGCGCAAAATTGAGTCTAATTCACAATACACAATGAGAGCGTTGTTCAGAGATTGATCGCGGGGTTAATTAACTACCGATTGGTAGATTATTCTGACAATGGAGATGAGGGGCGACTAGAGACAGCGTTCCATAGACTCTAACTTATTCTACGGTCCCTAGTAAGGCCAGACCTCAAAACTAGCTTATATAAAAGTACAAAAACCTAACTAATAGGTAATAACATAATAGTAATTAGGTAGTAGACTACTACCAAGTTGTAATGGTAATAGTTTAGGTAGGTCTCTGTGGTTATAAAATCATAAATGGGTTAGGTGCGACAAAATGGGTATCTGCCTACTAAGCTGAAAGGGTATTCTTGTAGCCCCCAGGTGTGGTTAATCATTGATAAAAAAACTTGTAGTTCTAATTAGTTCCTATTTCTATTTAGATGAATTTATTTTCCGAAGTGAAGAACAACAAATATCTTACTATAGGACTTACTAGAACGCAGAATAAATGAATTGTATCTACCGATACAGACTGTTGAACAAATAATTGCCCACCAAATAATGGTAACGTTAGTGCTAAAGTACCTTTACCTAGTAACATAAGTATTTGCTAGGCAATACGCTAGAAAAAGCTTTGTTTTTCTGACTAACTTTATTGGGGATATTACTTTTTACTTTAGTGACTGAGTAGGTACAGGCGTACAACTAGAGGTGAATCTAAGACATTTTAATAGCGGCGAACAAAGTTTTTAACAGAGTTCATATTTTGAATTAAAATCCTTCTCTCCGCAGACTGATAGATTCACAGTAACTAGGTTCCGAAATAATAAAGTACCTACAGATCAAGTAGAATTGTGTCGCCAAGTGGTCGAAAGGAGGCATTTCTCTTAGCGCACCCAGATGAAGCGTATCAAAGTACTTCCACATAGTGCACCCGTTTTGGTGGGCGTTTTGGTGGGTAGTTCTAAGTTTTTATTCCTCGTTGCGCACCAATGAGATGTAGGGTCCAGTGCTGGAATAATAATGTGTCAATATCACTGATGAAAGTAACATTTGAGTAATGTGAATATTTTATTTATTTATTTTATTTTATTCGGAAAACAGACAGTATTTTAAAAATAGATAAAGAAATAAATTAAATAAACTATATACCAATTATGTGTTTTCGCATGTTCCGTCGAAAGTAAGCAAAGTAAGTAAAAGTAAAAAGTATTTATTTTGTGTCACAAAATTATAAACAAAGTTGGTACAAACAAATATAGTTACAACATGACATCAAAAAAGGTCATCGCTCAGCATTATGCACAGTAACGATGACGCTACTGTGCGCTGGTTTTATGCGACACCTAGAGGGCGCAGCAGCCGCAGCTGTGACATGCGCGTAAGACAAGGACAAAGAAGGTACACAAAAGTTTAAATATTACACGACTAAACGAAAATAAAGAAAATGACAAGTAAGCTACGCTAAGTATATACTTAGTTGGTGAAATAGTAATATCAAATAGGTACAAAAAGTATGTGTGAAAGGGGTTGCTAGTTATAACAATGTATAAAAGGGCGTAGGTACGCCCGTTCATACAAGTCATAACTAGACTTAGCATAGGTAGCAGAGCAGCTAAATACACCTCTTGAGGAATAATTCCATAATAAGGCAAGTAAGGTAGATATGATTATTTTCACAACACATCGTTTCTATGTAAGCTCAAACCTATCTTCTCTGTGTTTTCTCTCAAGGGACTCATTGAAGGGAAGCTAATAACTGAACCCGAAGCCTTTTCGGCCTAAGTACAAAAACTTTGGAGTAAAGTTAACACGAGCAGCTTACCAAGCTAAACCCTTAGGGTGAGGTCAAGTTAATTCAAACCCAATAAGGTACTAAGAGTTGCAAATGTTAATGTGTTTTGCAGCGAGACAAACGAGTGAAATTGAGATTTAACAGTCATCTAAAGGTATAAATTTCGATTTGATACTGTGGATGCGTACATATTAACAAACAATTCCCTTACTGGCAGAGAACATGTTACAATTTTTCTACTACTTACCCAATCATTTTAAATTGATACTGTTTCAAGTCGAATACACACTGAAAAAATCTGTGTGCCTGTCCAAAATATGCTGAACCGCTCTCAAAATGAATTTGATACGTTTTTTTTACGTATGATCGACATCACATTGTGCTTCCAACTTTAACACGAGTTTTGACGCTATAGATAAAATAAAAAGTGTTGATTATAAAATTTTATTTGAAAAGGGAAGAGTGCTTAAATTTAAGAGGGCGTAAATGTGCCTACTACCCTCGTTCAGGTTTATAACGGATATAATGGTCATAAATTTTAGAATAAATATTAAGGGTTCATTTTATGTCTCACGTAAAACGTATCAGATTGCTGGCTTATGGCTTACATATTCAGCATTTATTTTAATGCGTAGATGTCAGGGTCGATATGCTATTCTATATCTTCTGAAACTCGTTTATCAGAAGTCAATGCTCGCTGAAAGCGAGCTTTTTGGCGTTGATAGGTTCTATCTAATAAAAGACATTCAATACTTGATTAATTTTATTTTACGGTAACTGTTAGCGACGATGACTTTATGCGGATTAGTTAAGGCTCAACTTATGCAGGATATAACTACAGAATAGATAATTAGTGTTATTCGACATAGAGTATGTAATAGTTGTCATCGACTGACTCGCATGTACCTACCTACTTATGTACCTACAGATTAGTTTCTCGAACGAATAGAAAGGAAAGACAAGGACAGTAAACTGTTCTAGAATAAAGAAAGAGATAGGTATAGCTTCCAGAAAAGCGCGGAAGATAAGGACGAATCACAATACGTAGCGTAAATAAGCGGGACAGCGCTAACTCTCTTGAAGTTAGGAGATTTTTCTAGTAGGTTTTCAAGGTCGGTCCTTAGGTATAAAAACCGAGCTAGTTGACCGTTTATTTAGTTCAGTTCTAAGCGATAAAACAGTAAACGATTCTTAAGGAAAATAACGAATGTGAATTGTAAAGTGCAGTGCAGTGACTTTTGTAATATATACATAGTTGTGTGTATACGGTTTAATAAACCGACTTTAAGTGTTCTGAAATGTTTTACTGACATCCTTCCCGACCAGCCCTAGTTGAAGTCCTACACCTTCGACGAGCCCCTACAGTAACAAAAATATCTAGTTTTGTTTGATTATTACACAATATATATATAGAAAAATACAATCGTTTTCATCTTAAAAGCCCAGTCATTTTAGCCAAAAAATAGGGTCAACCTCGGAATTGTGAGACAACCAGCTGAAAACTCGTATACGCCTTCATTTTGGTGTTATAATCGTAGTGTCAAAACTCAAATAAAATATCGTAGGTTAATTAGGGACGAGTTTTCAGCTGGGTGTCTCGGAAATCCGGGGTACAACCCTAATATGACTATTAAACATACTATTTAGTAGAACGATGTCGTTGGTTGCACGGTAGCAAAGCCAACGCCTAGATCAAAGATTTTTTTAATAGGACTGTAGGCTATTAAACAAGCCTTTGGTTATTAGTAACCATAAATTTATTTTTTATTTTTAAAGAAACTGACGTCATAGGAATGTGACGTACCTATTACGAATAGCGACACCATTGGGGTGGATGGGATTTTATTCCCAACCACCCCATTGATGGGGAGGTTAATGGGGCGGTTGGGAATATATCATTACAACGAATGATTTTCATAAAATGTAACACAATAATGTAAAAGTAATTTTTGGTATTATACTTTCATCAAATTAAACTCTTTTCTGAGGTGATAGGTAAAAACGTAGGTAAGGTCTTCCAAATAGCAAATGTTTGATATTTTATCTCTTTGAACTTTTTATAAACATTTTTAAAAGTAACAAGGCAGTTGGCAGGTGGATAAATTGCCGATAGCAACGTAGCAAAATTCCTTTGACATTTAGAGGTGCGAAGCTTCGAACTAGTTCACAAATTGGATTTATTAAGGAAATGTTACTAAAGTGCCGTTGCTATTTGAGAGCAAGACTATTTCTCTTGGCCTCTAGGGCATGCTCTCTCACCTAATGAAGTAATGAATAAGCGATTTATACTTAGTGAAAGCCAAAATTTTTGGAATCCAGTGTGATTCAGAATTGAAATATGAGTGCTACGAAATTGCGTAGCATTGTACGTAAAATTATGTTTTGCTTGTGAGTTGGTAATCTGGAGCTTTGAATGAATACCTACAGTATCTTCCGATGGGTGTTGATATGGATCAGTTGAGCTACAGAACAGTCTGTAGTTAGCTCAACTGTTTCAATTGTAAATACTAGTTCTAATCTGTTTCTATTCATTAATTGTAATCTACTATAATTTGCTGATGACTTTAGAGCAACGACTGAAATAAGCTTTTCGTTTAAAAGTTTTCAAAAAAAATATCTTTGATACGAATACAATTCATCCGTACAATGCAATTGAAATACCATTTCAGATTCATGGTAGTGACGATCAAGGCATTTCGCAAAGGTAAATAATATTTAATATTACTGACGTATAGGTAGGTATGCATACGCCGTGTCGGGTACTCAACATAAAGAAAATGGGCAAGTTATCTCATGGAAATGGAATAAAAGTTATTCAACTTGAACGAAGTTTTACATACACATAACTAGTAAAACTGACTTAGAAAACTAACACTAGTTAAATCGTAGAATATTATATTTACAGGTGGTAAGTTCCAACATTACAAGGCTTATTAAACCACGAACGGATTGTATGGAAAGAAGGTACTCCGTGGTACGTGGTTAAACTTTGATGGCTATTTTCTTGAAATAAGATATAAATTGTTTCACAAAAACAAACAGTCTGACAAGCAGATCAAGTGAATTTGTAAGACGTAGCCGTAGTAAGCATTGTAGATAAGCTCGTCAGTAACCTGAGACAGTTTGACTGATTGACGAAGGTTCTCCCTCGATGGTTGAAAGGCTCACCTGCTTTCAAACCGCGTCGTAAGCTGGAAGTTTATTTGATGTAGCAATGGAATTGTCAACAGTTTGATAAGAAATTGGTACTTATTTTTTTTTTATTATACAAATATAAATGTTTTTTATATCGTTCACAAAGTACTCGTACATAATTATCTTATACAATATTTTGAAGCCTCGATTAAGTATAGAATACTTGTACTAGGAGGTTACGCTCTTCCTTAGTTACATTTCCTACAATTTAAGAAAACTTTTACAACTGTTGTGAAATGCTTGAGTTCTATAAATCAGCAATTATAGTTAGTACAAGTGGATGTATCTAATATAGGCAGCTAAAATAATGGTCCGGCCACATGTTCACCGCGTCATCCGGAAAGTCTCTTTTGATGACCGCCTATGAGGTCCTCCTAAAGTGCGCAGGACTTCTTATAGTGTACAAGTGTGTGCGCCAACGTGGGTGCACTCTCTATTCCCTTACTCTCATAATCCGATAGGCCCAACCCAACCCTGCCGTTGGTCTTGCGGTTGCGTGTTCAAACACTGACAATGAAGTTCGGAGTTGACAGCCAAGCTAGGTCTTATGACTTAGCCATCATATCAAACCCAAACCAATCACAGCCAAAATTAAACTTAAAATAGCAAATCAATATTTTTATATGATTAAGTATAATTAAGTGAGTAAAAAACGGAATACTAAGAATAACAATTTAAAAGTTTTGAATCAGTCCGTCAATTCCTCCAAAAAAAAACAGAGAAACTTTTTCAGCAGTTAAAACCGACGGGAAACTCGAACTAATAAAATTTAATCTGCGAAAACTCGAAAAGTTTCCAATGGCTAGGATACCTCATACCTAATTCTATATAGGTATTAATTTTAAGAATTTTATTTTCTCGTACAGCCCTATTTTCATGTTTTTGTGAATACATGTGTTTTATAAGTTATCCATGCATATATAATAGATTCAGGCATTACTTTGCGGAAATCCATTGTAAATATAAGGACGAAAGATATTTAGTAACTATTCCGCGAAAAAAAAACCTTCTCCAATAAGATCTAACAAAAAGTAGTCCGTGTAGAAGACCACACCAACCACAAAACGAAAGAACATCTATCAAAGCAAGTCGTCAACTAGTTTCGTCTCTCCACGAGACATCATCAGGACACAATACTCGACCTTGACATTGAGAGCACCAACCAACACCGGAAGAGTCCCACCAGAGATGTTGTCACTCCGAGCTCCGCGCGCCAAAATCTATCTATCTGTCGTCCTTATATTTATCCATGCATGTATAATAAATTCGTAATTAAATATGCTGTTACTTTTTCTCGGCGAAATGGCTAAACGGATCTTAATAGCAATTCTTATTGGCAAGGAGATAAATAATATAAATTAAAACAAAAGAATTATAGATAATATTAATTATCTGCTACTGTTTATCCCCAAAAATTGCGTGCGAAGCCGCAGGCAGAAGCTAATAAACTATAAAAAGATATACCTACTAGTTATTAAAGGTTTTTGTAGCTGCCAATGCCATTCCTTATTACCTACACAATCTTAAAATTTATGGTACACAAACGTATTTTATGACTATGTATACAACACTTAACTAAATTGCTTGTAGATAGGTATTAGCAAAGACCGATCGAACAGATGATATTTTCTCAAAAAAAATATCCTGGATCCTTATCAAACAACGCTATTAAGGGTTGCTGTCTTGTTTTTGTCCGAATATACCTTTTATTGCCTGCATATAAAAGCCGTAGCGTAAATCAAAATATCTAGTACAGTTCGCTCAGGAGTCAGTTAAGGGATAAGGACTTAGCACATATTTACACACCCTACAGCCCAAAATGAGCATCCAAATATGGACTTAATCTCTAGATACTATTCACAGTGACAGCATAAAATAGCAGACAGCGCACGGTACACAAGCTTGCCCCAACCTAACCACTCGTTGGTTTACACCTTGCTAATCGCAAGCTTCAACCAAGTGGCCCGGGCGCTGTAGCGGCTCAGACCGCTTGCTTGAAGCAAGTGGCATGGAACGATCATATGGCTCTTGGCCGATCGTGCGTGGACAGCTAGTTCTCTGCTTGCGGTTAATACGATTTGAGGCAGAGGCGTGCAGATACTGCGCGGGAGTGGTCCGTCTGATGTGTGCTTCAACCTTTAGGTTTAGGTTAGGAAGAGCCCTTAAATACCGTGAACCTAAAGGTTACCCAAAAGCCCTAGCTTTTGGGGGTAAATTTAGAACGAGCCTGGAACACGTTCTAAATTTTATGTTAGGTAGAGACCTCTAGCACCAGTTCCAATTTCAAAGTTTAAAATGGTTCCCATCCCAAAACAACAGAGCCTCGATATTTTTAATGTTAAAAACCATACTTACCTCAAAAATATCGACTATACCAACAGTCGAGATCAAAATCTTGGCCACTATCTTGGTTCTCAATGCCAGGCAGTGAAAGAGCCAGCCGTTTTCTGTAGACCATACAAGAGCTAATGGAAAAGGTAAGCCAACACCTGTATAGTACCTATTACGGAAATCGTAAATTCATTTTACGGCATTGTTTTGCTCAAGAATCCATTCACTCCTTCTTGTATCTGGGTAATTCGTCAAAATGTGTTTATTACATTCCGTTTTCTTTTCTTTTCGGGATTTCCAAGTTTATGGAAATTACGTAATTATGCGTATTTTATAGTTTTTTTCGTTTGTGTTTTGAAAAGAAAGAAAGAAAGAAAGACAATTATTTATTACACACTACACACACAAAAAAACTTTGAGACAATAAAATAAAAAGAGACTACTTAGTACTAGATAACAAACAGCACAGACAAACACATGTGAACTAAGTAAGTATAATACTAATACAAACATTGGATTAATTAATAGGTAGTGATATAGACTAAAGTTTGAAGTTTAAAGAAACAGAAACCTACCCCCAACAAATTGTGTAAAAATTGTTGTTCATGTTTCTAATAGGATTAATATTGTGAAATGTTTTGTAATATACTATTATGTTAACTGATAATCATAATGTATGATAAGGAAGAGCGTTACCTCCTAATACAGGTATTTATATACTTAAAAGGAGGTCTCGAACACTGAACAATGTACAATGTAACTTAAGAGAATAATTAATAAACATTTTGTATTGTATTGTATTTGTAGTGAAAACGTCTTGTCTTAAAAGTCTTTGACGACCGACGTGGCGCAGCGAGCGGGCGAAGGTCTGCCTGCGACGCAGGACACGGATTCGATTTCCGCCTAAATGTTTGTACGATCTGCAGTTATTTGTTCCAGGCGTTCTGGGTGTTTTCTATCCGTCCATAACACAAGCTCTGCTTAGCTTAAGGCTAGATGATGCCGTGTGGTTTGTCCAGCGTTATTTATTGATTTAAAGTTCGCTTACCTATTTATAAACACTACATGCCCAGTATAATGTATACAATTCAAGTTCATTCTTACAACGTCATAAAGAAGTTACCTTTGAGCAAGTTTGAAAGTTTTAGAATAGGTTTTAAGAAACTCAGCACTTACGGGGTCAAAACAAGCTCTCTTGCCAACGGATGTCAATCGTGAAATCGTAAAATAAGAGCTCTACCCGAGAGCATAAAGACTTGGCTGGTACGACAACTTTATAATGCCTAGAGACCATGTTAACGGTCTACTGGATTTCAAATCTATTTTGAGTGTCTGTACCAAGTCTTACCATAAGCTTTTATTTTAGATTAATACACGCTCATGTCACTTAAGCAGCCTACAGCTACTCTATTGATAATAAACCAAGGTCTACCTATACGGGCGAGTCAATAAGCGAGCGAGCGAGCGGCCGAGCTCATAGAGTCATACCTTATTATTTGCTTTATGGTATGGCATGGCATAATGTTATGATCTAGAGCTATGGCAGCCATGTAAAGACGAGACAATAGTCGATCAAACGACGAATCTTATGTACGAATTCGTATTCGTAACACAGAAACCACCGAGAAAGATAGCGTTCAGAGAATCTCTGTCTTATTCTTAAACAATTAATGGGCAAGCTTCCCAGCATCAAACCGTGGAGTCCATCCTTCAAGCTCACTCTGAGCTTAGGTATTTTTATCTTTGAGTGCCCGCTATAATTTATCGCCTGTCGACTAGATTGATAGGGTGAAATAATTTATCTAGAGGACATTTGAGGAGCGTTTAGATATTTCTTCAAGCTTCGAAATGATAAGTAATCAAAATTAAACTAATTTTATAAAAGGATTTTTAATAAAACTTCGTGATTCATGTCACAGTTTCGTCTTCAGTTCTAAGAGTAATTGAGAGAGTGAAAATTGTGGAATTTTACAGTTTCAAATATTTACAGAGCTATTTACCACTTTGCTGAAAAGTATTCCTTCATGAAACCACAGATTTTATAAAACTAGATGTAACGCACTTGAAAGTGGTCACCTGACTGCCGTTTTCAAGTCCATTTTCAATCCGATTCTAAAGAAAAACGGTCGAATATCCGAGATACGGAACACCCAAGGTGGGTGTGCTCGTTAGGTAATATTTTTCCCGATGCTTACGCTGACACCGTTCATGCCAAGAAAGTTTTCCTCAGCTAACCTTTTACGGTACCTTCAACGTATTTGCGGATGTCCAACATAACTTATCACATAATTTGTCCAAAGCTGTAAAATAATCCAGTGTAATTTTGTTTCACATTTTTTAAATAAGTTTGACGAGGTAGAAACGGAGGCCGTCAACTAATTAATTCCTGTGCAGTTTTTAGTGGGTTTTGTCCCAGGTAAAAACAATTTGGATTTATCTGACTCACCGCTACTTACCTAGGTACATATATTAAAGGAGAAAACTTTTCAAAATCATTTAGCAAATAAAAGTTAACTAGGTAAGTCATTATACATATTATAGTCATTAAATAGGTAGACATTGTTTTTAAAACATTTTACAAAGAAATATTTAAAGAATCTTAATTATATCTGTCACAATCGACATTATATCTAAAGATAGCAAAATCGAAACCGTTAAAATGATCTAGGTTTTTATCACCAAAAGTAATTGATCATGTTTAGCTTATGTGTACAGTTTGGGCATGTTTACCGACCTTTTAGCCCAGCACTCGTATGACATGGATAACCAATTAATCTTGTTTGAGAGAGATCTGTCGTGGAGATCAAGTGTCGGTTGCATGTAGGGCAGATGAGCTACGGTAAGAGACCCGACTCATCGTCGATTATCGACGTCAACGCTGTTGATAAGGGGGAAAGAAACTTTTTCCGATGCTTGAGATTTTTTTAAGTACCTATGTAAGTTTGGTAAGAGTCCTTTGAGGGAGCTGGGCTTTTCATATTGGTATGAAAAAACTTTTTGTTTCTTAGGATGAGAATATAAAGACGCAGGTATTCCGCTACGGACTTACGGTGACGTCGGTGCGGGTCGGTACGGACTTGTCGGTGCGGGTCGGTACGGATCGGTGCAGGATACGCTACATAAAGAAACGGAATCAGTCTTTATTGACCATCATGGTTTCGTGTTCGTCGGACAACGATTTTCTTCTAGAAAGTGTTTACTTAAATGTAGAAAAAGATGGACGGTTGGTGTATCTAATATTAATAGTACAAGAAATAAATATGGTGCATTTAACCATTTATTTCTAAAAGACCTAAAGTTTGATAAAGACGAGTTGTATGATTATACCAGGATGACACCAGAAACATTTAGACTAGGTACGTGTTACATAAATTAGTAACACAATTACCTCTTGTGTTATATATCTTGTCTCATTTCGGCACTGATTTCCTTATAAAACTTATCAGTTACCAGTCAGAAACTTATCAGTTTCTGTTACTATAAAACTGCGTTTTTTTGTCCCACAAAGATTCTCTTTCAAATACTAAGGCAATGAGGACTTCGTTTTCTGTAGGTATTCATTTTAAAGACACCCTACTCTGACAAATGTTCTAGCCCATAATTATGTCCAGGTAGTCGGTACCGACAAGTCCCAACCTGTTTCTTTATGCGTGAGCGCATTTGATAACATTGGAATATTTTACCTGTACGGATCGGTACCTACCCGTACAGGTATGTCTGCACAGGGATCCCACCTCTTTATGTCCTCACCCTTACAGCGGGGCTATGCAGCCAGCGTCTTCGGGACGCTTCCGACTGGTATTGATATGGATCAGTTGAACTACCTCTAGATTTTTTGGAGCAGTCTGCAGTTAACTCAACCGTTTCAATTGTAAATACTTGTAGGTTGTTTTTATACTTATAAATTATATATAATTGTTTTTATGTTTATATAATTATTATTTTCTTTAATTATAGTTACTATAATAAATAAATAAATAAATAATGCTGGACAATCCACACAGCATCATCTAGCCCCAAAGTAAGCAGAGCTTGTGTTATGGGTACTAGATGACTGATAAACTTAATACAATATATAACATAGATAGATATTTTTTATTATATATAGAAAATACCCAGAACACCCGGAACAAATATTTGCAGATCGTACAAACATTTGTCCCAAGGCGGGAATCGAACCCGCAACCTTCTGCGTCGCAGGCGGACCTTCGCCCGCCGCACCACATCGGTCGTCATGTACTATAAGGTACACAATCATGAATTGTTTTGAGAAATGGCGTTTCATTCATTATCATTCATCTGATTATAATTAAATTTCATGCACCTACTACTTTTGCTAAGGCATGCGTAGTAAAATTATAATAGCGCAATTTTAGTTGAACTTTATTTAACTCTATTGCGCCGTACTACGCTGATAGCCACAATATTTCATCATTTAATGCACCCGCCTCCATTTAAAGTAATGGACCGCACTCTCTGCTTTTAACTTGGAAATATCATATGAAGTATGTTAGAATGTTCCGAAGACTTCACGTTTGCGAACATTTTCTCGAAGTTATCAAACCTCTTTTATGTTCGAACTGGTATAGGTTGGCTCAATAGCTTGAGATTTCAAATACTACCTGACTTTTTCGAACTCGCTTAGACGTCATTTTTACCCGCGAGTTTTTCGAGCTTATCTATCTAGTTGGATGGGAATCTTTACTGTCTCTTTTTATTCTTACTCTCTTTACTCTTTACTGTAGGTACTCGTACTTCAAAGCAACATAACGGGATAGCTGCTTTTGGTAAATGAGGAATCAAAACACTGAATTCTTAGCTATATTTTGTAGGACGTTGCCCCCTCGATTTGCGAAACTGTTATAGTTTTCTATTAATATATTATTATTAATAACATAGATTAAATTATTTTAGACCAAAATTATGGGGAGGTATTTCTGAAGGTAGACGTCAAAAACGCCTTCAATTCCGTAGACTCTTCTAAAACACTTGCTAAAACAAATTAAAGACAAAATTCCAGAAATTTACCCTTTTCTTTGGCAATGTTACGGTTCGCCGTCAAAATTAATTTACAAGAACAAAGTCATTTTGTCCGCTGTTGGATGTCAGCAGGGCGACCCTCTCGGTCCGGCCATATTTAGCCTTGCCATCCAACCGATAATTCAACGTCTCCAATCCAAGCTCTATGTTTGGTATTTGGATGACGGAACTTTAGGTGGAGAGGTAAACACAGTTTTTGATGATCTAAAAATCATCACAGATGAATTTCGAAAAATAGGTTTGGAATTAAATTTTTCAAAGTGCGAGCTTTTTATTTCGGACTCTTGTGTAGACAAAAACAATATCATTGGAAAATTCAATAGTTTAGCCCCCAACATAACAGTTGTTGATAAATGTTCACTTCGCCTCCTTGGTTCACCAATTCTTGATGAGTCTTTTCAGTCCTTTGTAAACGAGAAAATTCAAAATTTCAACAAAACTTCGGACAGACTGCTCAAAATTAATAGCCATATGGCTTTTACAATAATTAGATTTTGTCTTTTTGTACCTAAATTTACGTATTCTTTGAGTCAACTGTGGAAACACAGTGAGCTCTTGGAAGGCTTAGACAACATAATAAAGAATACTCTATTATCGGTTTTGAATGTCGATTTAGATGACAAGGCATGGTCGCAGACCTCCCTGCCTGTCAAATTGGGAGGCTTAGGTATACGCAAAATTTCAAGTGTAGCCCTTCCAGCGTTCCTGTCTTCCGTCTACAGCACTAGTTCTTTAGTTGAAAAAATTTTAAAGTCATCTTGTTTGGTCCCTGGAATTTCATTCAAAATTTCATTTTTAGACGAAGCTCGAACGGCTTGGCATAATGCTTGCCCTAATGCTGCTCCCCCAAAATCTCTTTTGTCTCAACGGCAATGGGACGGGCCTCTGTGTGAGTTGACATGGAATAGTTTGTTACAAACGTGCTCCAGCTCTGCGGATCGTGCCCGTCTCCTGGCCGTTTCTAAATGGGAGTCAGGACATTGGTTGCAAACATTTCCTTCATTTAACACTGGCACTTTATTGGATCCCGTAACTTTCCGTATCGCAACATGTCTTCGGTTGGGTGCAATGTGTTGCGCGCCTCATCAATGCCAGTGTGGTACTGCTGTCGAACAGCTTGGTCATCACGGATTATCGTGCACTAGGGCCGCCGGTCGGATATCTCGTCATGCCAGCCTTAACGACGTCATCCGGCGGGCCTTTGTCACCGCTAACGTACCAGCTATTCTCGAACCGAATGGTCTGTTGCGTGACGATGGTAAGAGGCCTGACGGCATGACACTAGTCCCATGGGAGTTGGGGAGGCCCATTGTGTGGGACGCTACATGCGTCGACACACTTGCGCCTTCCCATCTTCCGAGGACATCCGTAAGGGCTGGTGCGGCGGCAGATTTGGCCGAGGATCTCAAGAGACGCAAATATGCAGGTCTCGACAGAGCCTACATATTTGCTCCCTTTGGGGTCGAGACCCTAGGTCCGTGGGGTACCGAGGCTCTCCGGGTTTTTAAAAAGTTATCTGAGCGTCTGGTCGACGCGACGCGTGACCCGAGAGCTGGCAGATATCTGGCGCAGCGCATCAGCATTGCCATACAGCGGGGCAATGCAGCCAGCGTCTTGGGGACGCTTCCGACTGGTATTGATATGGATCAGTTGAGCTACCTGTAGATTGTTTGCAACAGTCTGCAGTTAGCTTAATTGTTTCAATTGTAAATACTAGTTATAATTTGATTGTAATTTTCTTTGTTAATAAAGGCCATTGCCCTCTAAAAAAAAAACATAGATTAATAAAACTAGTTCGTCCATGTTAATAAGTAATCGTGGCTATAATTCAAAAGAACCGATTACCAAAAAAATAAACAGAGGAAACAATATTCTCCCCAAATAGAGACATCTCGACAGATTAATGTTATATTTCGTGATTTAGCTTTCGGTATCGCAAATAAACCGAAATAGATTATTTCTTTTGTTTTTGTCTTATGTAAGCTCGTCAGGGAACAGAAAGGCAATTCTCGCCAATATATCACTCGATAAATATGGCAAGAACTGTAAAATTTGACAGTTCTTGCCTTATTTATCGTGTATTTTGCTGAAAAGAGTGAAATAATAGACAGAGGACCATGGAGTTCGTTCATATTGATCAGCTTTTTTTGCAAAACGGGTTTTGTCTCAAATAGTGACCACAAACCTTACAAACCTACCACACAAACCTACCTACCTAAATGTGTTCAAATATACCTACAGTTTGCAATGGAATAAAATAATCAGAAGAGCCAAAACATTATACTCATGAATAAAACTAAAATAAGGCAAGTACACTTACTCGTACTTACATAAAGGTATTGGTGTATACCAATCTATCGAATAAAGCTGTAAAGACATTGGTTTAATTCTATTGCTTTTGAATGAAAGTTCGAAACACAAAGGAAAAATATCCCGGATGAAAGGATTCTCCTACTGAACGTGTTTACGGCACCGGTCAGAATAATTAATAGTAGTATCTGCAGCTTGAGAATTTACGGTCGTGAGATCCGGAGCTAGGATTTAATCAACATCGTTCCGAGAGTATTTGTATTGTAGTTATTCGGACATCATCAATTTACCCTTTGTAAAACAATCTCCCTTGGAATAAGTTATTCCAAGGGAATCTGTAATTTACAAACCCCCTGTTGCCTTGAGCCTTAAGAGATGGTGCTCCAGAGCACCAATTTCGTAAGAGTCTGGGAAACAGGAGACACCCGGTGTGGGGAGGCCAAGGTGACCTATGTTCGTTATAGCCAGGTTATTAATAAATAAGGATTCTTACGATACTCCGTACCTACATATAAAGCTCAGGCATTTAAAAGTTAAGGTGGAATTTAAAAAACTCACATTCATACCCTACATTAACTCTGAAACCACTCCGGCAGTTGTATTAAAAGAGAACTAACCTTCCGTATTCAAGGCATGACATCAACAAGGTGAGACTATAAGTAAGTACCAAACTTTTAGGGGTGCTTCAGATTCGACCACAGAACACAGAAAAAAAAAATACTTTGTTTTAATGAATATAAACCACCCCTAAAACTTTTCTCCTTACAGTTTGTTCCACCCTGTATACTACAAAGAAACGATTACAAAGAAATTCATATTCCCTTTAGCGCAAATTAAAATTCCACACCCAACAGTTCAAGAATGAGACGAAACTATCCAGGCTACGTATTTAGATGAAAGTTGAAGTAATGTCGACAAGTGTAAAATACTTCTCAATTTCCTCGGGTCTCCCGAGATACGAACTCAATTTTCAACAGATTTTACAAAATAGTTTTAGTTTATGAGAAAATAAATTCCATAAATGTATGATTACTTATAGGTACTACTCTAAAGCAATTTTGATAAAATTTTAAATATTGTTTAAGAATACCTACTTAAAACAAAGTTGTATTGTATAAAAAATCTTATCTTATTGATCGGATCGAGCTAAGTTACGACCGTCTAACTAAGCGTACCTACTTTATCGTATCCTTCATTATCGAATAAACGATAGTTTTAGAAACAAATATAAAACTATTGGTATTCTTCACTAGGATAGTTTACATTGGTTTTACGCACAACGTCTCTTACTGTCGTATCATAAATACCTTTATTAAACAAAATTTTTGCCATTTTCCACACGCGAATTGCACGTGATCTCAATGCCGAGTTGGTCGTTACGATTCTGAAAATATTTATCCGAGGATAACTCTCAAGCGGATATTGTTTTGAGTGAGTAACAAGGAAAAACAACAATATCATTACTATGTAATTAATCAATTACACAGCAGAATAAGTAGGTTAACCTAGCTTCCAAAAGTTATAAAATAAATAAGCAAAAATAAAATAGTAAAATAATAGTTACTAAAATAAAAAAAATAAAATAAATAGTAGTTAAAATAGTAGCTGTAATTTTTACCAAAAGAGGATCCACATTTGTAATGTGGATCCTCTTTTGGTAGTTCTAAATAAATAAACAGCGCTATGGGCGTGCATAGCCCTGTTTTAAATATTCAGAATGTGGATAAAATGTTTGTATATTTATTAACAAGGAACGATAAACTTTGTGGCTATTTCGTGCCTGTCGTAATACTAGCACAATGCTACCGCCTCGAATAATAAGAAGGATTTCTCACACCAGTCCGTACCTTGTCAGTGACGTGACACAGTTGAAATTGCCGAGAAATCGGCAAAAATACTATGCCCAGTTGTCATGAGCCCAAAAGGAAGCTGACAAGATTATCTATTTTG
Source organism: Eupithecia inturbata (assembly GCA_963662085.1). NCBI lineage: Eukaryota > Metazoa > Arthropoda > Insecta > Lepidoptera > Geometridae > Eupithecia > Eupithecia inturbata. The sequence goes on from OY759182.1 coordinate 7,475,308, forward strand.
AATGAAGATTATAATAAATCTGATAGCTTTGTAAAGCACATGGTGATCGGCGCTAAAAGTTAAAACAGTAAAGTAGATTAATCGTACGGTGTTAATTCACGGTGAGCACAAGGTTAACTGAAATTTTAAGTTATTTGCAAAGTTCAAGCAAATTCGCCGTGCGATACCGCCTAAGAATTTTCAGGACTCTTTCCGCAGGTGTCATAAGATGTCACTAAGGGATATCCACCGGGGGCGGGAAGCCGCGCTTCCTGAAGGACAAATCCATCCACCACCGAACAGCGATCCCCAAACTGCGTGCCCAGCGTGGAGATTATTGCATTACTTCCTAATGATAAGCCAATAAGGCGCTATTCAGGGACGGCTTATATCCACCAGTGGACTCGAAAGGCTGTTGTTCCGTGCGTCGTGGTGTGCAAAGTTTGTGTATATATTTTTCTGGGAAATTACCATTTCTTATGCTTACCTTACTCTGACGTGTTTATGTATCCCGGTCGGTTCACTGTAACCTACCCCTGTAAAAGTCTTCTAACTTTCAGGATGGACCATGTTCAAACAAAGTGCTCGCGGAGAGGCAGTTCCAAGCATTTCAGGTCCGTTCGTTCCGTTCTATGTATTTGACAGCCGATATCTTTCTGATACTGCCGTACCCTAGTATTGATTAAACATAGTTCGGTTGCTTGTAAAATGAGTTTACCTCGTGAATATAAACTTTGTTGCAGGCGCGTATAATTGGTTACCTATGTGAAAAAAAAATTGGGAAATAGAGAAGCATGGTGTGAAATAGCGACGATCGTTTAAGTAACGTACCTATTCGAGATTTTATTGGTAGATTTTACGCAGCTCTGCTCCGCTGCCCCTTTTTGGAGGAAACTAGCCCTTACTCTTTAGCACATAAACACAACAATATATTTCCGTACGTCCTCTACAACGGTTTGACATAAGTACCTAGAATCGTCACGGTCGATGCACTCCCTGTGCCTATTTCATTGTCTGTAGCAGCGTTCTAAATTTGCATTGAAATCCTAGTTTTATCAGTTGTATATTCGTTCGAACAAAAAACATGTTTATTGTCTAATAGTACGTTGACCCCTGATGTGGGTCGCAGGCTGTGGCAGGGTGCCAGAGAGGGAACTCGTCGACGGATAAATTTGTGCACACGCTTTCTCTGCTATTGCCAATGATGTAATAAATGGCAAAAATTATGTACTACAATTTGGCAGGCTCATTTTCACTTTATATGTCCCACTGACTGCCCAGCCACGCTGGCCTCGCACCTGCTGAAGGGCGTGTAGGTACGTCATGGGCACTGGCACACGCATTGACGTAAAAATTTAATTTTAAAAATACTGCAGTCATTTATTGTCCTTTATTTTTGTCAACGTTTTCATTTGTTTGGTATTTATATGAAACATGTTGGAAGCTTAGCTTATCTTTTATAACAAAAAAACGTTATAACATCCCTAATACGTTTATAAGGCTCATTCCCAAAGCTCCATGATTCTATTGTTTGTCGTTTCCCAGCAGCTCCATGACAAATATTTATAAAAATTTAAAACTTCATACATCGTTTCCCGCGGGCTCCACGAGCTTGTTTTAATGTACAGTCAGTGCAAAACAAAAGAGACGGTGTTTCGTTAGTTAGCAACTCTCATATCATTAAAACGAAATGGAAGATGGTTAGAGCGAGGAGGAGGGCGCCACTGCGTCCTAGTTTGCATCGGCTCCATAAATTTTTATTACGAAAAATATAAATAAAGCTAATTCAGTCAGGAAAAGATAGTTAATCGGTGTGACAAACTGTGAATATAAGGTACAAACGTTATCTCGGCGATCTATTGAGAACTGTGATCAAAAATCGAAAGTGAATATTACACTAGTGTCTGGTGAAATCAGTGAGAAAATCGGAGATTGGCTAATGAATGTGAGTAGTAGACTATAACAATACACTACACTTCATACAACTCCCCTACACTCATCTCCAGAAGATATTACGACCTGACATCTTCGTAATAAGTTAACAAAACAAACAAAATCCGTTGCCTATCACAGTGACTCATAGCTACACTTCAAATCAAACTCACCAACAAGTAAACATCAGCTGACCAATCAGCTGGCTTACTGCGGCTACTCTGTAACGCTATCTAGTGAAAACGACGCGACCTAACACGGCAAACAGCTAGACAACATTGACCGACGCTCAACGCAACTCACTGGCGGCGCCAGCGCCGAGCTAGATAGAACCCAAGATGTCAAAGAGCTCTGCTAAAGCTGCCACGAGTGACCGCAAGATGGCAGCGCTTGTCACTTGTCATAAATGTAAAAAAATTGTCAATGCAAAAAGTACGATTCACTGCTCTGAATGCGAGAATAAATTTGAATTTGAATGCGGTGGATTACCAGAAAAAGTATATCGATTAATGGAACTTGACTCGAAGAGGAAGTGGAGATGTAAGTTTTGTATACAAAAATCGAAAGATCCTAGAAGAGATGCCAGTAACATTACGATGAGAAAAAAACTTACCTATCCCAAACTGGACGAAAGCATTGAGTCAATTCGTTTTTCTACTCCTGCAAGCGAAATTTCTCAGATGGATGACTCACACATTCTGACGGTATTAAATACGTCTTGTGATTCACCGCTGCCTCTCTCTAGAAGTGTTGACTTAACTCTCTCTGGTAACAATTCTGTGCATGAAATGAAGGAGACTATCTCTATGCTAACCTCGCAGCTGGCTAGCACACAAGTAGAGCTGGAGAACACAATACTGGAAAATAATGACTTACATAGACAAATGAATAAACTGACCAAAGACAACGAATTTTTGAAGACATTATGTCAAAGACCACTACCGGAAATAAAAACGTACATGAATACAACAAAGAAAAATAGAAGATGCTCAGCACAGTTTCCAGACATCAAAAGAGCTTTGTTTTCTTCCCCTAGACCTCAGTCTTTGACAAAAACTTACCCGAAACCAGAAGAACATGCGGTATTCCATTCTCTTCATTCAAGAATAACTGAATTACGTCAAAAACTCCAGAAAGCGGAAGAAGAAATATCTCATCTGACGATTAAATTGAGTTCACCACTGTCTGACCAGCCTAAACCGGGGGTCAGTAGGCAAACCTGGGGACCCGATCTACAGAACCAGACTTCCAAAATACTCATTCTTGGTACTCAACAAAGCGTTAATCTATCATCGGCCCTCATACGCTCAAGATATTTTACCAAATATAATAAGTACCAAATTCAGTCCCAAATAAAACCACATGCGTTATGTAGTGAAGTTCTGAAAAACTATGAAAACATTAATCTGGAAAAAAATGATAAACTAGTGATTTGCGTCGGTGAAAATGATTACGACTTAAACATTCTCTCCTCGCACTTGCGTAAACTTAGTAACAAGTTTATCAATAACAGTATATTAGTACTTAACATTTTCAGAAGTCATTACATAAATGTGGACGATTTAAATAATAATATACAAAACATTTGTAATGAATATAAAAACTGTCATTATGTTGAAAGTAACTCTAATAAGTTGTTTGATATGTGTAAATCACTAAACTTCAAAATCGATTGTATTGATTATGACAGTAAATACCTAGATATTAAGGAACTAAAGAAATTGATACTTCATAAAAAACCAATTTACGAACCGAAATCACAAGGCAAGGGCATGCTAAAGACCAGGGGAACGATTCCATATTATTTCAAATGTTGTCAGAAAAATTGCTCTACCGTAGCGGGTAACACTTCAATGAATATTTCTAAAGCAGATGACCATAACCAGTTTTTTCGTTACAAACAACAATCCTAAATCAAGTAATAAGCTACAAACATTGCATTTTAAAGTGTTACATCAAAACATTGCCAGTGTTTTGTCCAAACAAGCGCTTTTAGAACTTACACTAGATGAGCTTATAGAAAATAATAATCAGCCAGATGTAATTTGTTTATCGGAAACGTTTTTAAAAATGGGATGTAGTGGATATCTTAAAATAACGGGATATGATTTAGCTTCAGCTTTTTGTAGGGAGAAACAGAGAGGAGGTACATGTATTTTAGTAAAACAAGGTATTGCTTTTAAAGAGTTAGCATTTCTTAACGATTATGCTTCTCAAAAAACATTCGAAACATGCGGTATTGAGATCCCATCGCATAAGCTACTTGTTTTTTGTTTATACAGAATACCTTCATCTGACCCAAACATTTTTTTGGAAAAATTAAACCGTGTTTTATACGAAACGCGGAAAAAATATAAAAAGATGACAAAAATAATTTTAGCAGGTGACTTTAACATAAATACACTGAAAAAAAGTAAAATTACTAACTATTTAGAAGATTTATGCTACAGTAATGATCTTAAAATCCATATTAATGAACCTACACGAAAAGACTCTTGCATAGACCATTTATTAAGTAATATTAAGGACGCAACCGCTTCCGTGCTGCCGCTATACCTATCGGACCATGATACGGCACAGATTCTATCATATCCAGTTAATTTTAAGAAAAAGTTTGCAGCATCGTATTTTATTTATAGAACGGACTTTAGTCACGAACATTTACACAAATTTAAAGAATGCCTCACGAAGCTCTCTTGGCTTCAGATCTATGCGGAGACAAATCTAAACAAAGCATTCAACGACTTTCATGAACTTTACTGTTTATTTTACAAGTTGTGTTTTCCTAAAATTAGAGTAAAAATACGGAATGATACTCAGCTCAAAAAAAATTGGATTAGTCCTGGATTAAGACAGAGCTGCAAATCACAACGCAGGTTGCGTCATTTATACTATAAGGAAAAAACAGTTATAAATAAGCGCAAATACCGGTCATACTCTCGCATACTAAAAAAATGTATCTACAGATCGAAAAGGATATCAAATATAAAATACATAATAAATAGTAAGAATAATGTAGGGCGACATGGACTGTGATAAAAAGAGAAATACCAAATACTAATAAACTTGACGATAATATTGACAAAATTTTAATTAATAGCCAAATAATTTCTGAACCTATTGACATTGCCAATAGTTTTAATAAATATTATATTAATTTGACAAATAACTTGTCATCTACTCAATCACAGACATTTTCTAATAGTCTTACGAAATTAAATTCAATGTTTTTATTACCTATGACTGAAAATGAAGTAAAAAAGGAAATTTTGGCTTTAAAAACCAGTAAGTGTGAAGGCTATGATGGAATCAACACGAATATTATAAAAGAAAGCATTACTGAGATAGTAGCTGTATTGACGTATCTTATTAACCTGTCCTTCTCAACAGCTACTTTTCCCGACGCACTAAAAAAGTCAATGGTCAAACCTCTATTTAAAAAAGGCGAAAGGACAGAGATAAATAACTATCGTCCAATAACGCTAATACCAATTTTCTCAAAAATATTTGAAAAATCTATGTATCTAAGACTTAAAAACTATTGTGACAAACAAAATATAATTACAAAAGAACAATTTGGTTTTCAGAAAGGAAAGTCGACATCTCTTGCCATTTTTACCCTAGTAGAAACGGTGTTAAATAGTCTAAACACTGGTGACTTAACGACAGGACTGTTCTATGACTTATCTAAAGCATTTGACTACGTTTCGCATGATCTACTTTTTAAAAAACTAGATAACATCGGTGTCAGAGGCCAAACTCTACAATGGTTCTCTTCTTACTTGGAGGACCGTAAGCAATGCGTTGTTATTGAGAAACTAACTAATAACAACGAACTAATTACATTTACATCAGACTATGAAATCAACAAATCGGGCGTGCCACAGGGCAGCATTTTAGGGCCCATATTGTTTCTACTCTATATAAATGACATAGTTACCGTGACAAACCATAGGTGCATTTTATATGCTGATGACATTTGTGTAGTTGTGACATCTGATAAAAAATTATATAATAAAACTGACCATGAATCTGACATTAATAACACAATTGATAAAATTATTGAATGGCTTGACATTAACAATCTTAAAATTAATCTTGACAAATCCAAATATATTCAATTCAATAAATCTAAACATATAAAATATAATTTTAATCTAAATATAGCGAAAATAGAACAAGTTCCGCAAATTAAGTTTCTAGGCGTAATAATTGACGAAAATCTGGACTGGAAGGCACATATAGACATGGTAAATAAAAAATTAAACAAATTCGTGTACGCTCTAAGTCAAATTAAAAATGTCACAAATGTGAAAACTGCAATAACGTCCTTTCATGCCCATATTGAATCTGCTCTTCGCTATGGGCTTGTAATGTGGGGCAACAGCACTGATAAAAACAGAGCATTTATAGCACAAAAGAAATGCATCAGAGCGATCTGTGGAATCCCCCCGGATGAGTCATGCAAACCCTTGTTTAAGGAGCTTGGTTTATTACCTCTACCGTCGCTTTATATTTATGAAGTATCAAATTTTGTTAGAAATAATTTAAACTTATTTATAAAAGCATGTGACAAACACCCTAGACTATGTAGAGATCCGAATAGACTTATTCTAAAAGATACCCCGCGTTCAGCCAAGTTTTCAAAAAGTTGTTTGACTCTATGCGTAAACATATACAATAAGTTACCAAATGAAATCAAATTATTAAATAATTATTTATACAAAATCAAATTGCTTAGATGGCTGAATGAAATGAATTTTTATGACATCAATGAGTTTTTAAATGTAAGATAATAAATAATAATATCCAATTTAATTTGCCACCATAATTATTGCATGCTAGAATATAGTGAGACATGAGTGCATTACTTAGAACTAAACCACCTTTATACCATGTTTGACGCAATAAATATATTTTGAATTTGAATTTGAATTTGAGACCGACAGTATGCAGGGATGGAAGCAAACGGGTTACTATTTCTTATCACTTGACCTTGGTTTTGCGGAATGACTGACGTCAGTTTTAAGTGAAGTGTTTGTGGCAAATGAGTACAAACCAAGATGACGCTGGGCCAAGCATGGCCACAGAGTTTCAGTTCATATAGACGGTTTAAGTAAGTACCTACGTTTTTATTACATTAGGTAGGTACTATTACGTCAAAAAAACAAGGGTTATCTAAATTTATTATCCAATGACCGTCCACTCGATACCAAAATCATTTCCTATTCACGTGATTCATTAAAATATTTATTTTCCGATAGACCAAGGTTTTACAAGTATAGTAGATATTTTATATATTAGGATTTATTAATTGGATGAATTAAGAAACTCAATTAAGTACTTAGTTAAGGTAAAAACTTAATATGATCCTTAAACATAATATCATAAGTTAATTTTAAATATATTAGGTTATTTGGATATTATTGCATATAAGTGTATTGTATAATGTAGTAGGTACCACCTACTATATTTGTTTAAATAAGTTATAAATAGGGCTCAAGATAACACAGGCTATGTCTTAATGTTTTTTGAATTTTGCTAAATAAATAAAAATAACAAAAGATCTACCTAATGGAAAAGTATACCAATTTATTATAAATTTGTCCAATAATCATTGTTTCTGATAATAAGCGAGTTCTTGTGAGAGGCAATCGACACCACTAGCGCCTTAGGTGATTTATTGTGATTGTACTGAAACTGTGATTTTTAATGTTTAGGTCTGTCTAGTATAAGACTTTATTTCAACTTTCAATGTCTCAATTTATCAGCAGCAATGCCTTAATTTAGTAGTGCATAATCACTGCTAAATTGCGGCATTGCTGTAGCTTTGTTTATGATTACGTCTATTTAGAATATGATCGTTTTTCTAACTTATTAAAATGTTTTCTTTTTTAATAAAGAGGATTTATCTTGTCATTGTCTTTTATTTCTTACAGAAGAAATGTATATTTATACAATCAGATCGAAGTCTATAGCTGACTGTACCATACCATTTCGTGGAGCTCTTGGGAATGGAATTATTATTAATTTTTAAGTGTCGTGGAACTATTGGGAATCAATGTATGAAACTTAATTTTTTGAGAACAATGGAGCCGTGGAGCTCTGGGAATGAGCCGTTTATAACGTTATTCAAAGTTTTTCTAACTACGACTTAAAAAGTTCAAACTTTATAATAAGTATTCAAACAAGATAAGTAATATAGTATATTTATATTTTACTTATGGGCACCTTACCTACATAAATAAATGTAAGTAGATAAATATGTAGATGTAGGTACTTTCGGAACAAATCTATTATTTTACTTCATTGTCGAACTCGTTAATTTAATCCCGTTCTTCACTGTCCAATACACTATTAGCAACGGAGAATACTACACTTCGATGTTACGTAAAGCCTTGGTCTGTTGATGCACCGCATAGCACATGACGCAGTAAGCTGCGTTATGTGCTATGCGGTGCCGGACACGTAATCGTATAAAAAACGTCTAGAGTGGTCTTTTGTTTCGTCGAAGTCTGCGTCAGCGGTAAGGGGCAGTACGCAGTACGCAGTGCAGTATGGTGATCAAGAGACCAAGACCAAGAGGCCTTAGTGTAAGTTGGAGGGCCGGTTACTTGAGTCCGTGTGACGTAAACACTTGATTAAGTAAACTTCTAGGTGTTTGCAGTGTATGTTTCTGCAGATAGAAGAAGTTTACCGTCGAAGTCGAGTAAATATTTCTCGAGTCTTTATTAATATTCACCTCCGTATTGTACGAAATGACATCTCAAAACGTAAAATTACAGTGACTCTAGAATTATAGAGGTAGATTGAAGAAACCGATTTTCAAAATAGTAAGATCTTGTTTCCAAAGGGTTGGAAGATAAATTAAACTTCGAAAAAAAGGTTTTTAATTATTAAAACATAGTTTACAGCATTATGATTATTATTATTATTATAATGAAGTAAAAAGTGTGTGATTGTATAATAAATCAATTATTCAATGTAAATACTTTATTGACAAAGCAAATTACAATCATATAATAAAGACAAATTAGAAATAGTATTTGCAATTGAAACCATTAAGCTAAGTGCAGACTAATCTACAGGTAGCTTAACTGATCCATATCAATACCAGTCGGAAGCGCCCCAAGACGCGCTGGCTGCATTGCCCCGCTGTATGGCAATTCTGATGCGTTGCGCCAGATACCCACCAGCTTTCGGGTCACGCGTCGCTTCGACCAGACGCTCAGATAACTTTTTTAAAACCCGGAGAGCCTACGGACCTAGGGTCTCGACCCCAAAGGGAGCAAATGTGTAGGCTCTGTCAAGACCTGCATATTTGCGTCTCTTGAGATCCTCGGCCAAATCTGAAGCCGCACCAGCCCTCACGGATGTCCTCGGAAGATGGGAAGGCGCAAGTGTGTCGACGCATGTAGCCTCCCACACAATGGGCCTCCTCAACTCCCATGGGACTAGTGTCATGCCGTCGGGCCTCTTACCATCGTCACGCAACAGACCATTCGGTTCGAGAATAGCTGGTACGTTAGCGGTGACAAGGACCCGCCGGATGATGTCGTTAAGGCTGGCATGACGCGATATCCTACCGGTGGCCCTAGTACACGATAATCCGTGATGACCAAGCTGTTCGACAGCAGTACCCCGCTGGCATTGATGAGGCGCGCAACACCTTGCACCCAACCGAAGACATTTTCATTTTTCATTTTCATTTTCTTTATTCAGGACAAAAAACAATTGTACATTGCAGACTTATTATGTACTTATTCTATGTGTTTCTAAATGTACAACCAATCACATTATCCACAGATTACTACAGAAGTTTTACTTACTACATAGTTGGTTGTTGTATAAAGGTAGCTTAATGGTTATATTAATGCTTATTTATTTTATTTTTGATATATTTCAGAACAGTAATTTTACCAGTAGTTATTTTTAATTTAAGTACATTTTATTAAGAAAGAGATAGAAAAAGGAAAAGGCTTGTAATTTAATTGTTATTACTTTGTAAAAGTTGTAGAATATTTTTCTTAAAACTAAGTTCAGATAATAGAAACAGGTCAATATCAATGAATTTCTTGTTATAAATATCAACGATGCGGCGCAGAGGCACACGCAGGCCAGCATTGGTACGACTAGTAGGCAAGTGGAAGAGGCACTGCCTGCGCGCCGCACTTCGTCGAAGTACAGAGCGAGGAACTACATAACTTAATTTGTTAACGAGCTGCGGGCAATCTAGTTTACCATGACATAGACCATGCAGGAGCATGGCTTGAAGAAGAACACGTCTGGAATTAAGAGTTATAATTTTATATTTACTTAATATATTTTCATATGATAGACGCATTCCTTTGCACCTGTAGTTCATGGCTTTGAGGTATTTCTTTTGTATTCTTTCTAAGCTATTATTATATTTGTCATAGAGTGGATCCCAGACAGCACAGGCATATTCCAACTGCGGGCGTAGAAGTGAATTATACAGATAGAGAAAAGTAGCCGGTTTTTTGAAATCAGTGGTCATTCTCATGATGAAACCATACATTCTAAAAGCGTTATTAATGATTTTATCAATATGCAAGTCTAGATGAAGTTCTCGGTCCAGGTGTACACCAAGATGTTGCTATACGGAAAGTTACGGGATCCAATAAAGTGCCAGTGTTAAATGAAGGAAGTGCTTGCAACCAATGTCCTGACCCCCATTTAGAAACTGCCAGGAGACGGGCACGATCCGCAGAGCTGGAGCACGTTTATAACAAACAGTTCCGTGTCAGCTCACACAGAGGCCCGTCCCTTTGCCGATGGACCAAAAGAGATTTTGGGAGACCAGCATTGGGGTAAGAACTGTGCCAAGCCTTTCGAGCTTTGTCTAAAAATGAAATTTTGAATGAAATTCCAGGTGGGACCAAACAAGATGACTTTAAATTTTTTTCAACTAAAGAACTAGTGCTATAGACGGAAGACAGGAACGCTGGAAGGGCTACACTTGAAATTTTGCGTATGCATGCATGACAAGGCCTTGTCATCTAAATCGACATTCAAAACCGATGATAGAGTATTCTTTATTATGTTGTCTAAGCCTTCCATGAGCAATTATTATTATATCAATTATTTAATTAATGTCTTGTAGACGCTTCCGACTGGTACTGGTAAGGGATCAGTTGAGTTACCTGTAGATTGTTTGCAATAGTCTGCAGTTAGCTCAATTATTTCAATTGTAAGTAATAATTCTATTTTGTTTATTTTATTTTATTGTAATTTTGTTTGTTAATAAACGTTCTTTATTAAGTATGAAAACTTCTATCCAATTATATTAAAAGTGTATCAATAATTCTGGTTATTGCATAACATACATATATTGAAAGCATCGACGGCCGAAAATAATTAAACATTGATTCCCAACGTGACATTTCAATAAATAACAGCTTTACCGCGTCAATTTCAATAAAAGCAGTTTACTTGCTTGTTTATCGACACGAAGAAATGTGAGCAAAATCACCAACGTTGAACTATTACAAGAACACAATTTTAAATAGTGACGAAGGAAAGAGCTTTGTTTACCGTAACTTGCAGCCGGTACTTCTATAGCTGATTATTGACCAATGATTTGACAAGCGCTTGGCCATAGAAATTTGCATAATTTGCATTGAGAAAACAATTACATATTAAGCCAGACCAGTTCAAATAATCTTTATTCAAAACTAGCTCCTGCCCGCAGCTTTGCAAACGTTTTCCCAGGATAAAAAGTAGCATTTACATGAATTCAGGTCTAGATCTACATCGGTGCAAAATTTCAGCCTGATCCGTTCAGTACTTTCGGCGTAAAGTAACAGCATCCTAACTTTCGCATTTATAATATAAGTGTGATCAACGCCTGTAAGCACATGACAAGAGGTTTGCCCATTGCTCACCTTGAACAAACATTTACCCGGTAAGTGATTTAGAAACAGTGTAGTCAGTACCTGTACAGTGTACGCACCACCAGACTATGTGTAGGTAGTATGAACGGTACACAGTTCACATTTTCTACACATAGTCTACACAGTAGATACAGCGGCGTTCATGGATAGGTGACCCCCCTAGTATCTTTCGGTACCTAATATGAAGATATATACCTAGCTGTTCTATATAAAACAACAAATTACAATACAACAACAAATTTAAATACAAACAAAACTAATGTATTAACTAGACTTGTAACCTGTCAGCGATCTATGAACGTCTCTGTACAATCTTTATAGGTAGGTACATAGAGTCCTTAAGTACCCGTCTGGTAAATTTTTGTGGGAACACTAGCCTTTAAGTACATATTCTTCTTGTTTTTTGTATTAGTTTATGGTGTATCTTGCGTTGGTTGTTCATTAAATAAAACATGTTTAGATTTTTGCGGAATCGATTGAAAGTTAACGCTAATTTTACCTACAATCAGCTAACGCATTTCTATCATCAATTTCTAGAATCTTCATACGTGTCCACTACATCAAGCTACCGAAGCAGCTTTTCTAAGCTAATACAAAGTACAGAGGATATTTCAGCCGGCTTGGTCATCTGTACAAGTCCACTCGATCACGGAGTAAACAAAATAGCGTAGTATAAAAGTAAACAAAATGGCGAAGTATAAAAAAACACTGTTTGTGAATCGTTTTCTTAGTTTCAATAGCGCACTCTTGAAGAGGCAAAGGGCACTTACCTCGGGTCTGCAGGTAGGTATACCTAAACACAGAAAAAAAGTCGCCTATAAATTTACGTAGGTACTTACTAGTTTCTGCCCACGGCTTTGCACGAGGTTTCCAGGATAAAAGTAGGTTTAGATTTAATTATTCAACAAGTTTACAGTAATACCTACTTGGTAAAGGTCTATAGGTATAGGTACTTTTTGTACCGGAAAAAACGCAGTAGCGTAGATTAGGTACCTTAGTAGATATTTATATTATGGTATGGCAGCTCCAGAACTTCATGTGTACAATATTTCAACCCGAACAGTTCAATACCTGTTTTTGGTGTTGTCTTGTTGTGACAAACATTTGTAGGCATTCAGATAAACAGGAAAAAACAGGTACCTAGGTAAATTTATAAACATTTGTGTTATAGATGCAGGTAATACGGTCTTCTTAACCAAAATTCCCCACAACTGCACTTTAAACTACCTACTCTGAACATTAACTAAATTGTGCACCGCACGTAGATAGACGCCTAGCTTAATAAACTTTTGTACTTATATAGGTACTTTGCCTGTTCTCACACGAGGTGACGTAATATTCAGTTCGCCTATGAATGGTATTTCAGGTAATTAAACAAAACAAAGAATTTATGGGTAAAGTCAACAAACAAATATAATTTGTTCAGTGGAACAGAGGGGAACAGGGCTAGCTGAAAAAAGCAAATCTCCCAAAACCGTTTTTAGAAGTATGATAAGTGATTATGACAGTAAAATAAAATTCAATATCCAGCAGTTTTTGCCGTTGATCTATAAGAACTTCCAAAAGAACCGTTCAGTTTTTCTTATGGTAGTTGCATAGTAGAGCATTAAAATGAAAAGAGCACAAAAAAGAAGAAAAGAGATATTATCTACCTACTCTTACTAAGATTTTTCAGACGGTCTAAGACCTAAGACGAAATGTCATTGCAAAAGTCTGATTGACGATTTGACTTTGTTCGAAGATTCAAATGGCCTTTCCATTTGAATCTTCTTCCATTCGAATGTTGTGAATTGGAAGTTATATGTATCTGTACCTATATCCCTATTATTTTCTCATTTCGATTCTACCCGTGTTCAGCTAAAATATTATCTCACGCAAATAGCCTATTTTGCCTGTTTTACCGTACACAATACATATAAGATCGAAATAACAATTCATTGTTATTATCTCTAACAAAAATAACGGTTGTTGTGGAATAACAAAGCCTCCAAATTACCTATTACTCAGTTTTATAAAATGGATATCTGACTGCTTGAATATTCTGGTAAATACTTCTATTAGATAATGCTGCTTCAATAGAGCATTAACCGTTCGTGGAATTTTGGAATTGGGTTCGCATGATTTTATAACTTTGGCAAGATGGATTAAGTATTGACATTAAAACAGAGGAGTTGAATATATTATTTGATTTCTACATAGGCTTTTAATAAAAATAATCATGTCTACTCTTCTAAATTTTAAGCGGGAAGTCAATGACTTTGAAAGGGATTGAATGAAGTAGGTACCTAATCAAATGTGTTATATATATCTAGTTTCTGATTTGGGGAGTCGGACGAAATAAGCTGTCTAATAAAAACTCTCCATATGCTGCAAAAATGACTGCGAACTTAAAATTCATCGATAAAATAGATATTTGTGTACCTAGGTGGAAATTGGTTCGGTCCGGGCTATTTGAACAAGATTGGGAATTGCTACTGACTTCGGAATACGCTACGGATTGCTAGACTTTATCCGACTGGTTGTGAGCGCAACATCTGAATATGTAAATCGGATCGATGTTACAACAAATTACACAAAATTTGTTTTCCGAATTTAACAGGGGAATAATCTTGCCATATAATGGACGCTAAGAGGCACGAGGGATTCGTGGAAAAAATACTACAGCATCGCTCCACTATTACCTATGACTTCATTCGCGTGCGACCCGTATGGGCTCGCTATTGTAGATATGCAATTGATGAGTCATCCTAGTTTTTTTTACAGGGATTTTTTGTCCCCCTGGGAGGGAGAGAGTAATAAACAATGGCAGCTTTCGTAAAATCTAGCTCGCCCCACTTGCACACTGCAGATGGTGACTGGCTCTCGAGCAAGTTCCTGATTCCAGCGTACCTGAAGACTTCTTTGACCCCTTGAAAGACGCAGACTAGTCGTTAATAAATCTAGACGAAGACACAAAAGGTATTACTAAGTCTAAGTTTAAAATATTCCCCTACAGGGAACTACAGTAGTTTTGAATTTAATAACAAACTTTCTAAGAGATGAGCTACGATATTTTAATTAGTTTTACTTTTTAACTAAAGTTTTCCACAAGCCTGATTGCACTGCCCTACCAGTCATTTTATCATTTCTATTTCAGTATTTTTCTTAGTCTTGTGCTATTATAGTTTGAGGAATTCTTTGCTTTTTGCCATAATCAATTTTGATATTTTTGTCTCGTGTCTCTGAAGTTTGAGTCCGGGGACCGAATGCTAAAGACAGAATGTGCAGGTATACGCCTAGGTAGTAATTCGCATATTCCTACCTAAAATCCATTTTGGAAAGCCAACTCCATTCAGCGATTTTGTTGTCGGTTGTACCTATCTTTATTTATTTATTTAAGGAACTACAAACAGTACTAACATTATGATTAACTAGACATTAAGACTACAAAAATGTCAGACCCACAGCGTAGTCCACGGAGTAAACATTTGCGGTTATGTGTGTCAGTGCGATATAGCACTGTTAAGATTAGTTTACATTTTATATACTAAAAGTACAAATTAAACTTAGAAAGCACCTATGTAATAATGGTGGGCTATTACACTGTATATATAAATACCATATGCTATGTTCCTATCCTATCTAAGAAGTGAATGTTGCTTAGAATCCGTCTTGGAAAACCAAACTCCATGTTGAGCGCAGTTGCTTATCTAAAAATCTGATCAATCCAACTCATGATTTTCAAAGAAGCCCCAAATTGGTACAATGCAGATACAGAGAGTAAGTTACAAATTGTTTTAACCGTTGGGGTGTCGCGGTTTGGCCTCCTGGCCTCCTTCCTACTATCGGTTTGTGCTAGAGCTCACTTGAATGCTAATATGGGTAGGGTGAATTCGTGGCACTTTTATCGATAATACTGCACGTTTTAAGTATTTACGTTCCTGGTCATAAAGATATACTAAAGGACTAAAGGACTACTACAACTGAGTATAAATAAAAAAATACTCTATTATACATTGGTATAGTAGGAACTAGGAAACCAATTTTACAATTTACAAAGATTAATGTGAACAGAGTCCCCACTGTCCTTAGTATGGAGTTGTGCTAATGCACTCGTCGTAATTTCATCCTCATTTCGTCTCTTTCCATACATTGTCGTAGAGAGGAACTATTGTTCGTAGTTTGACAGCGGTTGAGTAGTTTGATACGAACTCGATTAAAGTTTTCGAGTGGTTTTGAGAGATTTGACAGAAATTTAATTTCACGAATTTATTTTCACGAAATATTTTATTTGTGTCATTGTTTTTTTTAGGTACGTCGTATTGAGCACACTCATACCTAGCATACTGGCCTATAAGCTGGCCGAGTCACATCACAAAAGTAGTTTTATTTGACAGCCTGTAGGTACAAGCCAAAGTGTAAGGCTACCTAAATCCTAGACCTAAATCAAGGCGCTATGATTCGGCCAACATGTGAAATAATGTGAAAGCACCTTGGGATGCTTCTTAGGTTCGTTTTCAACTAAAATCCATCGCCACACTTTCATATCCGATCGATAACAATACAAAATTCAAAACAGAAACACAATACAGTGGATTAGTGAAACTAGCAATAAGCATGGAATGTACACAGTGGGAATAGTAAATGGTTTGTTATGGAATCGCCGAAATACCGTGGATTACCCACATTGAACAAAGTGGGCAACTGGGGCACTAATACTTTCGAAAGTGTTGTTAGTTCGTAAAGTTATTCAAAAATAAACCTACATAGACTCTTACGGTGTTTTTGTTGAGCAGAACTTTGTTCTTTCTTGTGCCGAGAACCAATAACTGTCAAACTTTGAAGAGCTTTTCCTTCCAGAATAACAAGCCCCACTTAAGCTATGGAGATGTGTAAATACAATTCAGTCAATTCCTTTTCTCAAATAATATTTGAATTAAATTTTTAGTCCGCTAAAGTCCATTTCATTTCACGTATAAATAAAAGGTCTGTTGCCTTTGCCGATCAAATATTTGTGGAGTAATCAAGAAATGTCGAGAGGTAAAACAATATTATTTCATCCGCCGCTACCGTACCGTACGTTTGAAAGTGGATTAAATGCGGCAGATAAAGCAAATGATTTTTGGAACCGTCTAAGCTTATACGCGTTTTGAAGTGAACTGAAGTGTTAGGTTAAGTTCAGATGTAACGCGCGCTGACGCGCGTCAACGCACAATCAAATTTAAGGAGAGTTCTTCTTTTAAAAAAATCTAAAAATTTTTGATTTAGAAATAATAAAATAATATAATTAAATATCAGGAAGATTATATTAACTCGCATTAATTAAAAAAATGAATGTAGATTGTATGATTTTTATTCTCTATTTTGAATACCCTTTTAATAATGTACCCTCATGAGAAGACAATCTTGGCTGCAGCATCAGGTTATTTTGTTATTTAATTACCGCCAGAGTGGGCGCGCTATGTACCTGATTTTTGCCGTCATTTGTAAAGAAATGTCAACATTTTAAAAACTATTCACGCGATAGAGTCAAGCTCTGCATTTGTTTCCCTCTCCATTTGCCCTTCTAGTAAGTTGGAGCTTGATATGTGCATAGGCGGCCATGTGAATAGGATTTCTTTAGTGTAGCAAAGAAACTTGCATTTGGGCGTACTGGGTGTCGCGCGAAGGGAAATTTGCTACAACGCGGCCAGTCACGTTAGTAAAAGTTTGTTATCAACATAGACAATTTGGATTGCGATTGTTTCTAAAATTATCGTAACATCAAATTCAAATTTGACATAGATATGAGTACCTATGCACATTAATTCAGCAAATTTACCTACTTTTTATTTATGGACTTAAGTACTAGCGAGTATGAGAATTTTGTACCAAAAAAGGGGTTATATTCAAACTCGAAATAATAATAATAATAATAACAATAACTTACTGTGCTACGACCACTTGCTATCGTTTGCTAGGGTTGTTTTGCTGAAAAACATACAGTAGATGAGAATTACTTCAAAGCAACAATGTAAAGTTTTGTAGCGTTTTTGCTCGAAAATATATTGATTTACTTGTTTTTAGTACTTTGTGGATCCGCACCGCTGAATCCAAGGCCTGATGCTGGATACAGCAAGCCCAAAAATGTGCTGGATCCAGCTGGATTGCTGGAACCAGTTAAAATTAAAAAAAACACCCAATTATGCAACTTTCACTTTTTAACGTGTGAAAGACATCATAAAAACGGCCACCCAATTTTCATCGACTTTTGGAAAAAATGGAGTTGGTAATATTACGTAAGTAAATTTTGATTCTAGCTAAAGCTCTATTCTGTTCCTACGATATCCATTCTAATGAAACAGCATTTAATTTCAAGCTACAGAGAGCTAGCAGAGATTACAGAGTAATGTTTAACTTGGCTTTTGTCTTTCTGTACCTAGCTTATTTAAATATTACGGTTGTTTAGCAAGTTCGCCGGGAATGCCACGTTAGAAATTATGGAACATAATTATCGTGGGGCTATTGCCAGCTATTGTGAAGTTGTGCCACTTTTTCTTGTTAAGCGGGCATTGCGTAAGTTAGCGACAGTTACATTATGACTGTGGTCACTGTAATATTCCCGTCAACGCATGATAGCCAGCGAAGGCCTGCCTAAAAATCGGAAAATTGAAAAGTAAAACGCACGAAAGTCTTGTGTATAATTTATAATTTAAATATAGAGTGTAGTATATTAAATATATAAATAAAAACTTTATTGTTCAAGAGAGTCGCTAATATGTAGTTAATACATTCGCTTAACGCTAAATTTAACCTTTTAATTATAAAAAAAATTATATTAAAAACAATGGTGAAAAGGTTATCTTGAGTAACTAAAAGTCAAAAGGTTTGTAACTTAGTAGGTACTGGGTAGTCCCATTTAGCGTTTTTAGACAAAAATATAGAAAATTACTAAAAAAAAATAAAAAATAAAGGGTAAGTAAAAGGTTTGAAAATAGGTAGTTTACAATGGACGAACTAGTTTTATTTATTTATGCTAAATAAAACTGTTTTTAAGATTATTTATAATAGAGTTCGTAGCCCTCTCACTCAGGGTAATTTATAATATTAAATTAGTTTATAATACTTATTTATAATACTCCCGTCGAAATCGTTTTTTTTTTGGAATTATATTGATATCTTAAAAACAATTTTTAATTAGCCAAAACAGTTTTTGCTTGCTGTTTTCGTAAAACATCGCGACGAGACGCGAGTCGTTTCAGGTTTAATGTCAGTTTAACCATTCCAGTAGAAGCAAGACCCGCTAAACAATGGCTCTACTTCACTTGATATTTGTACAGTTAAATTTGCATTTTGAAACGGACCAGTATGAGAATGGGTTAACATGCCTTAAAATTTCTTGTTTACGAGTTTGCTTCCGTTAGTTTTCAGACACCTCACTCCACCTGTATACTCTACCAACACAAATTTATTTCATTTTGTAATGCACCTCTTTATTTCACTTGAAGTATCTACAATACGTACCAAGTGAATCTTTCTCATAGGTAATTAAAAAGAAAACATACATATATGTCAAGTAACATCTTGCTATTGAATACAGAGTGGGTTGAATAGTGTCACATGGGCAACATCCGAAAAACGCAGTGTCCCATGGACATTCCTGATTCGTAACAGGAAAGCTGTCAGTTCTATCCCGTGTTTGGACAGTTCGCTTCATTTGTGTAGGCACCGTGTGCCGTGTTGCATTCAAGAGTGCCAGCCGTTGTACGGATAATGCAAAACCAAACCAAACACGTTAGAACTCGGCTGCTAACAGGTTTTGACACACTCGGCTTTAATACACGAAACTGGAATTAAATTCTGAAAAAGATGATCTATTTTTGTGAAAGTTCGAGAAGATTATTATGTCCGATCTGATAGCTTAATCCATCGGGTGTAAAGATATACATACAATGATTTGCTCCGACAGTCCAATATACGTCTCGAAACCTGGTTATTCAGAAGCATATGGAATTCCGAAATTCCGAATAATAAACACATGCGATTCTAGTAAACAGCAAGATCATTTACCGAGCTGTGAAACAAATCGTGCGTGTGTCGCCTCTTAGTGGAAGCAGATGCAATGCGGGGCTTATATTAAATACGTGACGATTCTGTGAAAACGCCATAGCGGAGAGGCGAAAGGGCGATCCAAGATAAAAATTATGTTGTTACTCCCTTACCAGCGTGAAACGGCAGACAAATGGTCGTCTTACATCAGTGTCGTGCCGCTCGTTTTGACGACATAACTCGATTCAACAAGAATGTAATAAGCCAGAATTTATGACGACATGTTAGGAAGGTACCAACTTGGCTATTTGTTTCTAACTTAATTAGACAAGGTTCATCGAGATCATCTCGCAATTAGCAGACTCGTGAATTACCCATTCGATTCAAAAGAATGATTAAGTAGAAGTTATCCTTTCGGCCAGAATTACTCATAAATGGCGTTTTTTTAATGTCCAAAAAGATTTCGAACAAAATAGAGGGTGCATAGGGGTTTATATGGAAAACACCTCATTGTAAACAACAGTTAGCCTGCGTGGGCCGTAGGTACGCAAATGAAATGATCAGCATAAAATGTACCTATATAACCGAACAAGTTTGTCCATTTTATGTAGGCAATTGTCGCAAAACTACCTAATAAACGGATCATGGAACTCTAAACCTACGCCACACAAAATCAAATTCACGCACTAGATCTCTGAAAGAAAGAAGTCATCGCCATTGAAAAAGGTTTGCATTTGAATAGAACCTGATTGAACTCTTCAGAGCTCTGTAGACTAGACTAGAGGATTTCGTACATCCACGTGTAGTGTGTAGAATATTGAGTGCATTCCTCCATGAGAGCACTCGGAACTTGCTTAGTGATTTGCAATTCTAATTCGTTATTTAACCAAAAGCATGCATACAGTACAAACTTATTTATTTTATTTATTCAATTATATTAATTAAACAGACACTTGCTACACAAGCAGTTTAAATGACATGAACATAGCTACTATTTCGTGAAAATTTATATAAACGTAGTTAGTGAAAAGCAACGAGCAAAGTTCTACCTTACTTACCTTTGAATAAATATACAAAACTGGATATTTTTACACAGCATTATCTGGCCCCAACGTAAACGTAAACTTGTGTTATATGAGTAAATAAATGACTTATTATACCAAGTCCCTGTCAGCATGCATTCTCAAATAACAGGCCACTTGTCAATGTACACCAGCGTAATTAACAGCCAGAACGTGAGGTTACCTCTCTTGGGCGCTTAGATCGGCGAGCGGGATCTTAAGTGCATGCTATTAATTTGGGTTAGACCCGTCTCTGTGTTTTATATGGTAGCGTCAAAAGCATTATGGAAATGCGAGTAAGCTGATCTTGCGCTGCTGTGTAGATATTGCAGATATTTCTAGGAAACTCGGGCTTAGAATAAGTTCAGATTAAACATTTGGCCTGGTCGCAGTTTTTAGAGCTTCGAGATTGGTTTCACAACCCTTATCTCGCGTTTTCTGTCCTTTCATCCGCCATTAATATCTCAGCAACAGCAGCAGCAATTAACTTGAAATTTAAAATAATAATACATTTTGTGCGCCTGTACAGATTAAAAGAAAAATAAATAAAAAGAAAAGAAAATGATAATGAACATTTTCAGTACCTACTTAATGTGATGTCAAAATTTTAAAAGAGACCTATAAGGTCAAGCGGGTTATCAAATAAAAGGTATCCGTTTGTTACTTGACAAACGTTCGAAACCCACGGCGCGCGAGTCATTCTCGCACTTGATGGATCTTGTTTAAATAAGAGACCGGCTTACTAAATATTCCTAACTTCGTAAAATATTATATATAAACTGCATGCAGCTTATGTTGTAGGTATTTATTATTCTAATTGATGAAGTAAATGAAATAAAAAAATCTCCAATCGCAGCTATATATATATATATATAGCTAGGTTCAGTTCTCTAGAATTGAATTTTATTGCCAACTTTCATTTAGTTAACAAAACCTATGCCAAACAGATTTAAATGAAAGAGGACGACCCAGCCAACAAAACTTACAACAACTTTTATTGAAACATAAAGAATACAAGTCCTACAAGAGACATCCGTTCCGTCTGACTATAGCGAGCAAAGTGAAGTCAAGTGAAAGAGAGCACGCCTTTTAATGTAGCGCGGGTAGGGTTGCCCACTTGGGTTCGAAATATTTCTAATACGGCCGTTCCTGGAACTGCGAAACGTCCTCGGTCGCTGCTCTGTCTCGGGAGGACCCCGCAAGTCTCCATTTTCGCTGCAGTACTCGTTAACAGGCTGTGAGTCACGATTATAGATGTAAAGCAGCAGAAAGATACCAGTTTCCAGCAATATCCAGCAGTATCCACCATTTAGCTACCAATAAAAAGCGGTACCTAGTAACCCGACTGAAAAAAGGCCAGGAAAGGTGGGTTTTGTATGATTTATGACAATCGTTCTGGAATGGGTTTTTACGCATACTGGGTGATTATTTGTATTTAATTTTGATATTTTTATGTAATTCTACAATGTCAATAAAATATAATTCATTAAATTAACCGTGGCGATAAAATAAAAATTAAAATAAAATGCCTTATACTATTTTCGCCCATTATTTCACGTTTTTAGAGTTTCGTGATTGATTACGGAACCCGGTTTGTTTGCCTGTCTGTTATTGAAACCTCTAGATTGTTTGCAACAGTCTGCTGATATCTAAGAATCAATTATTGAAACCAGCTACCTCTGGATTTTTTGCAACAGTATGCTTATATCTGAGAATCAATTATTGAAACCAGAAAAAAATGTTGAACGAAAGCAGTGATATGAAAATCAAAAATAACTCACTAATAGTTATGTATTTTTTATCAGTGAGTACCTATATGCTACTTCTTAACAGGAAAACGTCTCAACAACCTCCCTCAACTTGCAAATTAGTCGATCTTTTTTTTGGATTAATTTAAATCAACTGTTAGAAACAAAACAAATAATTAAAATTAAACTTAAGTTCCCTTTCTCAGACGCAAATATGCACTTACGGCCTCGCAAGCCGAAAACAATAAAAAACATACAAAAAACAAAACATACAAAAATACTGAAAGCTTAAAAGCAAATGAATGACAATCTCACTTGTCAAAATATTAGATAAACATAACCCTCGTTCCTGTGCAGCCAGTTAAAAACAAAATAGGAAAGAAAGTGTGTTCCAGGTGATTGAATTCCGGACTTCGATCACCCACAAACACACCCATTATGAATAAGGCTGAATAAAACCACATTAGCCATTTACGTATTTACGTCCATAATTACGTTCGTAATTCACACATGGCTCATGTTACATAGCCAATTAAAGCCTCTCACAGGAGTGACATAGCTTTCGCCATTGAGAAAAGGTGACATAGCCGAAGCCATTCTCAAAAGGTGACATAGCCAAAACCATAAACAAAAGGTGACACAACCAGAGCCCTTCACAAAAGGTGACATAGCCGAAGCCATTCACAAAAGGTGACATAGCCGAAGCCATTCACAAAAGGTGACATAGCCGAAGCCATTCACAAAAGGTGACATAGCCGAAGCCATTCACAAAAGGTGACATAGCCGAAGCCATTCTCAAAAGGTGACATAGCCAAAACCATAAACAAAAGGTGACACAACCAGAGCCCTTCACAAAAGGTGACATAGCCGAAGCCATTCACAAAAGGTGACATAGCCGAAGCCATTCACAAAAGGTGACATAGCCGAAGCCATTCACAAAAGGTGAATATGCATATTACAATTCACCTTAGTCAAATATATTAGAGCGGGGCGCAGCGCATCAGCATTGCCATACAGCGGGGCAATGCAGCCAGCGTCTTGGGAACGCTTCCGACTGGTATTGACCTGGATCAGTTGAGTTACCTGTAGATTGTTTGCAACAGTCTGCAGATAGCTTAAATGTTTCAATTGTAATTACTAGTTCTTATATGTTTTTATTATTTGATTATAATTTTTAAATATTTTAGAGTCTATAGTGGCAATTAGGTAGCCTGTCTCTTGGCAATAAAAGTAAACATAGAACAAGTTGTTTTGGTACCTAGTTGTGGAAATTAGCTGCCCACTTCCGAAACTAACAGAACTTTGTTCGGGAAACTAAATCGGACTATCGGTTTAATGGCTTGTATAAAGTTAACCTGTACCTTGCTTTGTTGAACATTATAAACGAAGAGTAGTTTATAATGGGCACTGTGATTTTGAAACAACACTATTTAATTTGCTGTTGTACTATCATACTAATGTATGCATCCATCCTAGAAGAACTTCGTATCAAGAAGAGATTCGTCTATTATGAAAATAAGAATACTGAATTCATTATGAATGTGAGCGGGATAGCTAAAGATTACTAAAAATAAACAAAATATGAAAATATTTATTTATTAAAAATATAGCATAATTATTTTAAGTATAGTGCTTGAACTATGAACCTTGTTTCCAATCACTAAAGGACACTAAACAGTGTCCTTTGTTAAAGCTTTCCAGGGCAGTGCTCGCAGGGACGCGGAACGCGTGCGATTTGAACCACACTCACCCTGAAGATGTTCCATGTATAACTCCGACGTACGACGAACGGACGATCGGACAGACAGCGGAGGCTTAGTAACAACAGAGACTAGTAAATAGTAACTAGTCTCTGGTAATACGTACCCGAAGTGTGAAATCGGAACCCTAAAAATGATTTCCTTACAAAAAGTTCAAATTCTAAATACACAGAAGGAAGCTGCTGCCCTTTGGATGAAATGTTGATGTTCTTACAACACAAACAGGTTTCGTAGTTAACCCGCTCACATTCGCAACGAATTCGTCAAGCTACGTCAGTTTTAGTATAATACGAATACTGAAATTCTTTATTCAGACCTCATCACCTCTCTGACACAGTCCATCATGAGTGACCGACTGCTCCAACAACGCAATCAACAGGGAACGATGGCGGTGCATTGGTGCTTTCAGGAAGACCTTACCATAACCACGACCACTCTGCCAAGACTTAACGACTAATAAAAAGATGAAGACATACAGCTTGTTCCATTTATAGAGATCAATGGTGCGTTCGGGGGTCCTTATTTGCATCAAATAAACACCTTTTAAGTGGAGAGTTGCGAGAGTAATTTTTTCACGATTTTTTAACAATTTTATGTTGATCCTCTATAAATAGAAAACCCAGTGTAAAACTTGTGAAGTTTATAGAAGGACTTAAGCTTTGGAATTACTTTGCTGTAGTGAAGAAAGTTTTTACATCAACTTCAAAAACAATTTAATAAAGTACCCATAACACAAGCTCTGCTTAGCTTGGGGCTAGATGATGCTGTGTGATTTGTCCAGCATTATTTATTATTATTTATTTATTAAAGTCACTGAAACTTAGAAACGAGACGAATTATCTAGTTGCATTATATAATTTTTCTACCACGGTTCTATTAAAGTTCGCACCAATCTTGGGACAGGAAATTGCAAATAATTTCTCACTTGCTTAGGATCCAATTCATCCTCTTCCATAAGGAAAAGTTGTGGACGTGCCTATGTATGCTGTTATCAGCTAGTAGCTGATAACAGCATACATAGGCACGTCCACAACTGAACATGTCTCCCCTAAATAAATGTGGTTCTGTCATAATCACCACCACGCTTGGCAGGTGGATTGGTGATAAATAGAGACCTGATTATGTGCAACATCAAAGCTTGATATTTCAAGGAAATACATATTTAGTATTCATATAATACATTTCTATTTTATTACATATAATACATGCAAATATGCATGGAAAATGCTAGAAAAAAATGCATGAAAAGTGTCAAATTATGCAACATTAAATAATAAAAAATAGAGTCTTGAGTGTTTTTTTTATTATTACAATTAGAATGGTATCGACAGTAAATTAACAATTATTTAACGTTTACATACATAATGTATTCTTTTAGAGGTTAACCATCAGGTAATGTTCCAAATGTTCAAAGTGCGGCCGCAAAACTCAACGTGTAACTCTCGCTTACTGCCTTTTAATAAATTATTTATATTAGCCTAGGACCGTCAGGGTCAAGTAGAATGAAAAATATATTTTCATAATTTTGAAATAAAAAAGCAATTCACCTTCGTACAAAGTTTCAGTTTTCATAATGAAGTGTACGAAAAACAAAATACGATCGCGCCAGCTTTTAGAAACTGAGCTATACAAGCTTAGATTTCATTTGGTCATTTCATTACCAGAAACACAGCAAATAAAGCAAAAACTTGCACCACCTTTTTTAATTTTAGGTCAAATATGCAAAAACCGATGAAAATGGGTAAGGTATGCAAATGCATATAATTCGGTCTCTAGTGATAAATAAATACTGCTGGACAATCCAGAGGAGGTGTTAAATTAAATCAAAAGGGGGTTCAAAAAGGGGTTTAGTTGTATTTCGTGCGTTGTCATTTTGGAGTAAACTACCAAGTAAGTCGCAGTACGTGCGTTCTGCTACGTGCCGAAAAAAATACCTTTTGTCGCATTTCGTGCGTCGAGTACATTATTATAATTATGTACAGCTAAGTTTTAACCGTAGAGCAGCAACACTTTTAGATGTCTCATTATAATTATTAGAGGTACCTATCATAATTTGTTTTATATTTGAGAGATTCAATAAAAAAACAGAATTTGTGTCAACGCGCGCGTAACAGATTCACATAGCTTTGATAAGAGTCAATAATTCTTTAAGAGTTTATTATTTATTTAATGTCACAAGATATTTAAAATACGTGGAATATTATTTTTACAGTTCTTGGTATCTTTGATTTGTTCTGAAAGTGTTTTTTAGTAATAAGAAACTAAATAAACTGTTATAACGACTCCCCGCGCAAACAAGTGGCGCGAGCAGCGGTCGCATAGAGCATGTTTTGTGAGCATCCAAAGGTTGCCTTTAAGAGATCGCTGTTAGCGATAAGGCCGCCGATTGTGCCACGTTAGATATAGTTAGTATTAAGTTCTTGTTTTATAAATGTATTGATGTGCAATAAAGTAATATTCTATTCTATTCTATTCTATGTTTATTTTTTACGACGTCTGTGCCTTTCTATACGATCCAAGAGAGCCGGCAAGACCACATTTCGATCGGCAGCCTACCCAGACAGAACTAAAAGCTAAATATTGTTCACGTTTCTTGAGACTAGCAATTTGTGTAACCTTAAATGTTCTTTAATAATGTTTCCTTCTCTTCATAATTTGTGTCCTAACCAGATTGTTTTATTGAATGTAAAAGTATTCATGTTCTGAGTTGTGCTTCTTTTCTTTAATATAGCAACCCTGTTAGGCTATTTATAGTAACATTTTGTTGACAATTGATATCAAGGTAGTTAAAATTTGGTTTTTCCTATGGTTTTATATCTTCTTTTAATTAGTAGAGCTTACAAAATCTGTCACGCGCGTGTAATGTCCCTGGTGTTGCAGGCGTCCATAGGCTGCGGTAACCGCTTTTCATTAGGCGGGCCGCATGCTTGTATGCCACCTTAGTGCTATAAAAAAATGATTTCCTTTGAAAAAGTTTCTAAAATACACAGAAGGAACCTGCTGGCTTTTTTAAGGATATATTAATACTAAGTCATCGTTTTACTTAAATTACTGAGCCATTATTTTGATATTTTCCTATACGCGCAAAAAGCCGCACACTATTTTTTCCCTCTCACAATATTCCTACGTTATGGGAACCGCAAATTGGATGATAAACGAAACAAGGGCATGCATTGTTCGTAAAGTCGTATTTCAGTGTTATTTTAACCGCACTGGTACGGAAATATTTACGTTCTCGATACAAATAAAGGTAAATGAAGGGCATTGATGTGTGTCGTTATTTTTAATAATGTATGTTTGGATGTTGCGTACCTACAAAGTAGATGTCTACGTCGTAGAAGTCTACGAGTAGCTTAATCATAATGACAATTTTATGCTCGAACATTTTAAGGCAATGTAGACTTGCTACGACGTAGAGGCTCTCTACGTCGTAGCTAGTCGATAGGTCCTACGTCGTAGCAAGTCTACATTGCAGTATCTGCGTCATTGTATGAGCATAAAAGGTTAAACTAGGTTCAATAGTAGATTGTATCATAAGGGAGCAAAATAATATTTTTACGGCCAGGGCGCTTTTTTGAATCCAGAGCGAAGTGAGGGATTCTTGTTATTAGTCTATTTTAGTAGAATCCTGAACGTAGCGAGGGATTCAAAGTACGTCGCCCGAGCCAAAAATATATTTTGCGCCCGAGTGATACACTCTACTTTTTATCACCCTCTATGAGAAAATAAGAGGCGCCTCATATTTTATTGTAATATTATTATTTAATAAAACATAGAGTAACAATAAATTGAAATTAAATAGTAGGTATCTAATAATAAAACAACTAAAAACTTATATTTACACTTGAGACATTTTCGCAATTATGAAAATTTATTGTTATAGTTTTATTAGGAATAGAGATTGTTGTAGATTTTATATTCTGCGTGTTTGAAATAATGTCCGAATCTGGCTCATTTTGAGGATGTAGTACCAGCCATTCTTTATTCAAACAATATTTGCGTTCGATTTTTTTAGCTCTGAACACTAAGATTTGCCAAATTCAAAAAAATCGCGGCAAAGATAAATGCGGCGCACTTATAAAGAGGATTAAAAACTCATTACAGCCCGCTAAAAGTTTCTTATAGAAAATACCACCTTTGGGTGCACTTAAAGGCGAACCAAGTCGTCCTTTTCGAATAGATGGGATGAAAATGTTTTTTGTACACTTATGGAATATTAATTCGAAAAACGCAAATTCGAAGCGACGCGTGATCTGAGAGCTGGTGAATATCTGGCGCAGCGCATTAGCATTGCCACAGCAGCTGTCTTGGGAACGCTTCCAATTGGTTTTGATATCGATCAGTTGAGCTACCTCTAGATTGTTTGCAACAGTTAGCAATTGTAAATATTAGTACTGTTTGTTTACGTTTTTGAATTGAAATATTCTTTGTTAACACAGAATTTCCAAAAAAAAAAGGTTTATTAACAACAGAATCCATAATAACGCATGAGCTGAATATTCCCAAAGTTAGACCCAACTTTGTTCCAATTTTAAGGTAACAGCACAAACTTTTAGTGCCTACAAAAGCAGTATTCGGCAATCTACTTTTGTAATAAATAACAAAACTTGCAAAATAATTCGGTCCCAGCTGGCTGTTGCCGCTTACTTTGTAAAAATGCATTCCGATAGTATTTGCTGGTGCGAGACATGTTACGATATGTTTTATCCCAGGCATATTTTCAACACTTTTCGTCACATAATTAGGTTCATATTTAAATATTACTAGCTGCTGCCCGCGGCTTCTCGCGCTCTTTTTGCGAGATAGAAAGTAGACTGTGTCCGTTAGGGTAATTTTTTTTTGATTTGGATAACGCATGGCCCCTCAATAGTTGCGTAATTGATCATAGATTACAATAATAATTTCAAAAATATCAAACTTCATATCAAAACTTATATGTTTTTATTTCACTTACCATAATTTTTCTGAAGTAAACATAAAAAATATTAGGTCCTTACATATGAAATTGGCGTTTTGTATGGGAGGAACAAAAAGTCGAATATTTTTTAATATAATATATTTAATTAATCAAAGTATGAACCATTATTTTCTATGCACTTTTGCCATCTTATAGGTAGTTCATTGATCCCTTTACTAAAAAAACCAGTCGGACGGGAATCAATAAAATCTTTGAAGGCGATTTGGACTGCCCCATCGGAGTTGAATTTTTTCCCTTGCAAGAAGTTATCCAAATTTCGAAAAAAATGGTAATCTGTTGGAGCAAGGTCCGGGGAGTACGGAGGATGTCTTAGACTTTCCAATTGAAGCTCTTCTAATTTAGTAGCCGTCTGTTGCGCAGTGTGTGGTCTAGCGTTGTCGTGAAGCAGCAGTGGCGTGGAGCGATTGACCAGCCTAGGTTGTTTAGCCGCTAGCTTTTCCATCATGGTTTGCAATTGCTGACAATAGACATCAGCCGTAATAGTCTGGCCAGATTTGAGAAAACTGTAATGAACAATACCGGCACTAGTCCACCAAACGCTTACAAGTAACTTTTTTGGGGTTAATTTTCGCTTGGGGCAGGATTTGGCTGGCTGGCCAGGATCCAACCATTGCGCTGAGCGCTTCCGATTATCGTAAAGAACCCATTTTTCATCACAGGTAATGATTCGGTTTAAAATACCTTCATTATTGTGCCGGTTTAGTAATGTAACGCAGCAGTCGACGCGCGTTTGCCGGTTTGCTTCAGTCAATTCGTGAGGTACCCACCTTTAAAGCTTTTCAATCTTCCCAATTTGCTTCAAGTGAATTAAAACAGTTTTATCACTAACATCGCAGCCTGCAGCTAACTCGGACGTGGTTTGCGATGGATCCGCTTCCACAATAGCCTTCAACTCTTCATTATCAACTTGAGTCTCAGGCCGTCCACGGGGCTTGTTCTGCAGGTCAAAATTTCCAGAACGAAAACGTTGGAACCAAAAACGAACTGTGTTTTCTTTTGCAACACGACCGCCATACACATCATTCACCCTTCGAGTTGTTTCCGCAGCACTAGTGCCACGGCGGAACTCGTACTCGTAAATAATGCGATATTTTAAGTTTTCCATTTTGTAAAATGAGTGACGCAAACAGAAAAAAACAGAAGAAAAAAAACAAATGAATGACGATCATCGAAGCACAAATACATGAGTCTATAGCTGTACAAATTTGAATTTGGAATTCCTTACCAAAGAGGAGAAATTTGTGATTAAAGTGGCCAGTACGAAAAACGCCAATTTCATATGTAAGGACCTAATATTAACTTTTTTATATTTTGGTGTAAAACATAAACGAAGCTTTGATTTGCATACAACGACACATACTAGCGACTACGAATTTCTTAAATATCCACCTGCACATTCCTTCAAGTTTCAACTTTTTTCTTGACTTGTCCCGCGAGCGTTTTCATTGTGGCCAAAGTATTTTTTTTATATGTAACTACCGCTATTAGCTTGAAACTAAAAATTATAATAGTTTCCGAGCGCTTGTACAGATTTAAACAAAAAAAACATTTAAAAATGAAAATGAAATTTCCAGAACTAATTATTGTGATGTCGAAACTTCAAAAAAGTCCTACAAGATCAAGTGGGGTATTTGATCGTAAATGAAAGGATCAGTTTGTATATTTAAAAATAGTTTTTGAAATTTCTGTAGGTTTATAAGTTTATAAGCCTCCTGCCTGATCCAAGTCCTATTAAATTGAGTATTAAGTTTGGGAAAAATATCCCAAACTTAATTTCATTGTCATTTTTACACTGTTTTTAAAATTTTGCGGTAAAAATAGTAATCCCTTAGGATTATTAATATTATGGGACCAACCCGGTGTCATTTTCTATACAAAACTAAAAGAATCATTAAAACCCTTCGATCAATTATAATTGATCGAAGTTAAAACCGGTCCTAAATTTGCGGAGAAATCGGTGTACAGTACATACATTAATATTACATACATACAGCCGAACACAGACCCTCCTCCCTGTCGGTTAACAATGCTCTGTGCTGACAACGGCAACACGAAGACTATCGGTCTTGGCATAAATTTGGATAAAACCAAAGACATAATCTATGGCCACATTGATCCAAGACCGTGGTACATGGCCGGCCACCTTCTCGAAACTGTTTCTGAGGAACCTTGAGCAGATTCTGCAGTTGGGTAAAAACTATTTCGAGAAGTAAACCAAGAAGAGGATCCAGGTAGGCTGGGCAGCAGCGTTTGGAAAACTACGTCGAGTCTTCTCGTCATCCAAAAAACTAAAGTTTTTAATCAGTGCGTCCTACCAGTCATGACCTACGGAGCTGAGACGTGGACACTCACGGTAGGGTTGGTCCACCAGTTCAGTGTCGCTCAGCGAGCTATGGAAAGAGCTATGCTCTGAGTTTCTCCGTAGAATAGGATTCGTAACGAATATATCCGACAGAGAACCAAAGTTATCGACACAGCTCAAGGAATTAGCAAGCTGAAGTGGCAGTGGGCCGGCCATATCCACAACCGCTGGGTCAGTGGTTCTCTTGAGTGGACAGCGCGACTCGGCAAACGTAGTGTAGGACGCCCTCTAGCTAGGTGGGCTGACGACCTGCGAAAGACTGAAGGCAGATGCTGGATGTGGCAAGCTGAAGATAGGGCGCTATGGCGCTCATTAGGGGAGGCCTATGTCCAGCAGTGGACTAATATAGGTTGATGATGATGATGTGTAAAATTCAAAAGAGTACCTAAAAAGTTAATACATCGACGGGAGACCCAGAATACCAAGCCAAATTTCATTAACATCCGTTTACCCGTTTAGGTGTGAAAAGATGACAGACAGATAGATAAGCAGACAGAGTTACTTGCGAATTTGTAATATTTGTACAGATTGGGTGGGTTATCTTTTATAATTGACGACTCCTTAGAATATTATGATACTAACAAAATGTGTATACTCGTAGAAGAGAAAATAGTCAAGAAAGGTTTGTGAGTTGTACCTACTAGAAATAGATATAATAAAAATCGCCTTTAAAAACACGGCTAAGTAGGTAGGTACTTTGTGTATTTACCATAAAAACTTGTCTTCTCTTCTGAAAGCTTTCCAAGCTTTTTCCTATAAAACTCATTGAAAGCAGCCAACTCATTTGCAAAGTCGCACAATACCACAATACTATCAAAGAAACTCAGGAAACAAATGAATATCACGGAAAAGCGACAACGTGCCAAGTTTGACGGCAGCACGACATTATCCCTATTAAGCTAATTTTTGCTCTTATAGTTTTTTCTCCTATAAAACCTGAAATTCACTACAGTAGGTATGCTACAAACTATTCTGCCTACGCTTTCGCGCGTGCTATTTCGGGTTAAAAAATAAGCTAATTTATAACTCGGATTATGTTCTACGGGTACACAAATTTAATTTAGTTCTGTTTACTAGTTTAGTAAGCCTGAAATGTGGGCACATCTTCACAAACTGTCGCTTTTGTAACATTAGTAGGAAGGTATTTAGAAATCCCATAATCGTAGTGTTCTTACCAAAAAATGGTGTTGTAAAAACCTAAAAGAGGACTAAGTTTGCATTTAGACCCGCTGTATTCAGTGGAAGCAAGGTGAACTGGTCGCTTACAACCTTTTGTCTCAGCTCCCTCCCTCATTAATCTTTCATCCCAGCCGCCTCCGTAAACGCGGTCTCAGAAACAAAAGTGCGTGGACGCTAAAATGACGCCAGTGTGCCTATTTTAATTCTCCAACACGCAATAGCGTCTTTCGTTTCGATCAATTAGTACTCTACCGAATTAGAAGTACTAATTTGCACAAAAAAACGAAACGAGACACGCAATTGCGTATTTGGTGAATTAAATAGGTCTCCTGATCCAAGCCCTATTTAATTGGGTATTTAGCTCGGAAAAAAACCCCTTACATTACAACTGTTATTTAAATTTTGCGGGAAAAGTAGTCCCCGGAGTCATTTTCTATTCAAAACTAAAATAATCATCATATCAGGTCCAAAATTTGCGGAGAAATCGGTGTACAGTACATACATTAATAAAACATATGTACATACCGCCGAACATAGACCCTCCTCCCTCGTTGTGGGTTAACAACAACACAAACATGCTGACAACGGCAACACAAAGACTTGATGTTTTCGTGTCGAAAAATGAAAATATCCGCTCCAATAACTCCGCTACTTCATAAATTGGTAAGCTACAGTTCGTGTATCAGAAGCATAATCTTCGATGTAGGTAGGTGTTTCTTCACTCCTGAAGATTTATTTGAAAGATTCTGTGAGCGACTCCCTCGCGGAAACCGGCAAGCAGGTTCCTTGAGAAAGCCGTTCACAGATATGAAAATTATTTGCTGGGTGTGTGGTTATCTTAAAACCAACTGAATTTATACATATTATTATTATTTTACTCATATTTAGTAACCATCACATAACTCTGTATAGCTAGGTTTAATATGTAGCTATTTGATGTGCCTTAAATAAATAAATAAAAATAGGCACACCGCGTACTTCGATGAAAGGATGTGTTAACGAATACTGAAGCGTCATTTTAGAGCCCCAAAGAAAAAGCCCGCTAAGTCAGCAAGAATAAAAAGGCTCTTACTGTAAGTGGCTGCATCTTTGAAGATATCTTCAAAGACCACCTGTAACGTGTGCCCGTATGCCGATTTATTTATTTCCGTTCTTTAGGTAGAGAAAAGTAGAAGGAAGACGAGGAAGGGGAAGACCAAGAATCCACACTAATATTATAAATTCGAATGTCTGTCTCTTACCTTTTCAGTCCTAAACGGCTCAACAAATCTCAGTTAAATTTGACAGGGAGGTAGATTGTATCCCGGGAACGGACATAGGCTACTTTTTATCCAGGAAAAATCGTGCGAAGCTGCGGGCTAGTTAACTATATGAGTCAGTTCAATGAGAAAACCACTGTCATGTCGTATTGTTAGAGCGTCTGAAGTCATTCCAATGCGGTCTGCATTGGAAAGGGAAAAGTGCATCATTGCACCGTCAAGAGCTCTTTAATTTATTAAAGGTACTTAAAGCAAGAAAGAACGAACATTTATTTATTAGTTTACAAAATCGGTAACCGCTTCAACTATGGCAAATGTTGTATTTATAGTAACCTATTTAATTCTGCTTAATGTTTACCTCTTGTTGGAGATGATTAGCACATTGTATTATTTGCTAGATTAATTGCCATGACGTGATTATTTGGATTAGTAACTAATTTGATGAGTACAAGTTTGTTTATCGCAAATATAACACGTTTTATAATTCTAATTTCTTGAAAATTTAGGACGCTGTTTTTAGGCCCTACGTCTTTTTGTGTTTCCAAAACTCACTTTAAAATATACACTTTTGTCTCCAACTTCAACTTTTAATTAGTTGAAAGCTAGAGGAAAAAATATTCCAACTACGAAAACCCAACTTTTCTTTGAGTTACGTTTCTTAAAATAGCTTTACTAGGTTGTTTGAGTGAAAAATATGCTTACCTGAAGTAGGACAAAATATTTATATTTATAATAATATTTATTAATAAGCTGGAAAACGCCGAGAGTCGCTAGAGGAGCTGAACCGGATGCTGGATGGCCTAGCCACAGCCTCGCGATGCATCGGTCTTGCATGAATCGGTCGGCACGAATTTGGATAAAACCTAAGTCATAATCAATGGCCACATTGATCCAGGACCGGTCGTCGTACATGGCCACCTTTTTCGAAATTGTTTCCGGGTACACTTACCTCGGGCAGATTCTGCAGTTAGGTAAGAACAATTTCGAGAAGGAGACCAAGAGGAGGATTCAGCTGGGCTGGGCAGCGTTCGGGAAACTACGTCGAGTCTTCTCGTCATCCATACCGCAATTCTTGAAAACTAAAGTTTTTATCCTACCCGTTATGACCTACGGAGCTGAAACGTGGACACTCACGGTAGTGCTGTTCCACCAGTTCAAAGTCGCTCAGCGAGTTATGGAAAGAGCTATGCTCGGAGTTTCTCTGAAGGATAGGATTCGTAACAAATACATCCGACAGAGAACCAAAGTTATCGGCATAGCTCAGAGAATTAGCAAGCTGACGTGGCAGTGGGCTGGCCATAAGTCGCGAAGAACCGACAATCGCTGGGGTAAACGTGTTCTCGAGTGGAGACCGCGACTAGGCAAACGTAGTGTAGGACGCCCTCCTGCCAGGTGGGATGACGATCTGCGAAAGACTGCAGGCAGATGCTGGATGCGGCAAGCTGAAGACAGGGCGCTATGGCACGCATTGGGGGACGCCTATGTCCAGCAGTGGGCTAAGATAGTGTCTTGCCCATATTGACATAATTATGGATCTGAGACATGGCCGCTCACAAAAGAATTCATGCACCAAATAAGAGAAGAAGAATAAGTACAAAGGGCTATGGAGCGCGCCATGCTCGGTATCTCCCTTCTCGATCACATAGCCAACGTGGAAATACGACGTAAACCTGAAGTTGTAGACGTAGGCATGCGAATCGCAAGTCTGAAGTGGAAATGGACTGGGCACTTGGCTAGACGGAAAGAGGGAAGATGGACTACCAGCCGTTACGGAATGGCAGCCCATAGACGCTCAAAGACAAAGAGGCAGACGACCAGTCTGATGGTCAGACGGCATCGTTAGGATAGCCGGGAAGGAGTGGATTAGGGTTGCACAAGACCAGACATAGGGCGTAATTGAGAGAAAGCCTATACCCTAAGCTAAGCAGAGCTTGTTTTATGGGTACTAGATAACTGATATACTTAGTACATTACATTATCGATCTATTTGAAGATGTCTGCTAGTTTTCTTGAACTGATAGGACTGCGAACTAATATATGAACACTCAGTAATCCTAACTTACTAAATATTCCTTTTGCAAAAACAAATTATAGGCAAAATTCGTTCACCATTAGGGTTAGCAGATGTTTTAACACGTTAGTAAAAGATCACGATTTTGATATATTTTTCAATACTTCTGTTCAGCTTAAGCGCCTACTACTAGGTAATGATTTCTTCACGAATTGAAGTAATTTTTCATGTTTTTCATGTACTTTCATTATAAATGTATGTTTTTTTTTGTGTGTAACCTTTTCTTTTAACTTTTAACTTAATAATATAAATCGTCTACTTTCTGTAAATCTTTTCTAAATTGCTGCCTTTTTCGAATTATTTGTGGAAACTTCTAATTGGCTTTAAGTTAAATATTCTTAATCTAGCTGTAAGTTTTCCTAAGATTGTAAAAATAAAATAAATAAATAAAATAGATATTTTTTACTATACATAAAAAACACCCAGAACACCCGGAACAAATACCTGCAAATCGTACAAACATTTGTCCCGATGCGTAAATCGAACCCGCAACCACCTGTGTCGCAGGAACACATTTGCCCGCTACGCTGTCGTCATTATAGTATGGTACCTAAAAATCTACCTTCATTTTATACTCAGAGCTTTTATCAATGGCATATATATCTAAGAAATTAAATAATATCCTAATCAATTTTCGACTTCGACGGGTCTCGAACCCGCAACCTTCCCTCAGTACGGGAATGCGCTAAACAATTGCGCCACGAGGTCAAGTGACGGAGTCGAAAAACTTTGGAAATTCCTTCAGACTCAGCGCTGTTAACTCCATCTACAGGAGAAACATTGAAGTTTATACACTATAATAACAAAAACCATGACATACATCTACTCTTAAACCTATTAATAAGTATCAAGTAAAGATAAACAAGGCCATAGGGTTAGATTTTAGGTAATCGCGCGATAAAGGCTTGCGAATCACAATATTTGTTTTAGTGGGTAAATAATTCTAGTAAAGTTCATTTTGTAAGTGGTGAAACTTTGCATGTTTTTATTACAACGGTCTCATTTAAGTTAACTTGGGTAATATGATTTTATGAAGGTTCCACATAACCTATAACATTGTGGGCTGTGGTAGTTATATTGTAAGGCCAATGAGTAAAGTCCTAACCGAGACAACAGAGGCCAGTCTCCTTCCAGGCAGACATTAAATGCTTTTCACATAAATACATTTTATTTATGTAACATAACATAAACTTCAACAACACCGAATTGCACACGTGAAGCGAAACAGGTGGAATTCGAGTTTGAAAACGGACGGAAATGAAATATACCTAAATGAAAGTTGACAAAACCAAAAATTGTTTCGAACTTCGGCGATTTATTCCAATGATACGATCTATCCCGATCTGATCCACGGATTAATCCCTTGATGGATTAGATTCGAACATCATGGATTTACCAAGGTCGTTTTTTTTCACAAGTCACATGTCCACATGTTCGTCGAGACACCACGAAAATCATTGTTTTATTTGTTTTGACAGTTTGTATCTAAAACTTAGCTATGGCCAACGAATCAAGGTAAGAAACCGCCAAGTACAACTTGACTCGCACTCGAAGGGTTCCGTACCGTAAAAATCACGTAAATTTTTTAAAGAACATCAAATTTTCACTTGTTCAGAGACTCCTTTTAAATTTTCAACCTTATTATACTCGTACATCTAGTATTTATTTTTATTACAGTTGAAGTGTTACTTATTTATAAAAAGTTTCATGTGTTCACAAAAAACACGTTTTTTTTGTATGGCTTCGTTTTTTTTTTTTTTTTGCCTCATTAATTTTTATATTTATTTTATTTTTATTATTTGTTGTTATAGCGGAGGTTTTACCTGAAAATTTCAACTGTCTACCTCTTACGGTTCATGAGATAGAGCCTTGTGACAGACGGACGGACGGACAGCGGAGGTTTAGTAATAGGGTTCCGTTATCACCCTTCGTGTACGGAACCCTAAAAATAAACTTAGCTTCTTTTATTTGCAGACCAAGAAGTAACCTTCTTGGTGGCGGAAAACGAGTAAGTAAAGGTCATTATGTGAGAGAGACCAGGTGCAGTTGGTTCTCTAAGATAAATGTGCAAGCATCAAGGGAGTTAAAGTTTAACCGAGAAAATATAAACTATAAGCTCACTTTATTTCTTTCTTAAATCTTTAAATTAACCTTGAAAGATGTTCGAATGTCTTAGAGTACAATATAGTTAAAATATAGTTACTAACAGATTTTATGTAGAAAAGCCTTTTAAATATGCAAAACTTTTGAGTAGGCAAATTCTTGGTTTCTTTGACTTAGCATATCGCAAAACATTTCTACAGTCACCCTTCAAAGTGACTTGTCAGCACTTTACTAGATAAGTTGCATGAATAGACAGCACTATCTGGTTACGGAGATGGCAACGAGCCATCAAACTTTCAACGAAGACTAGCTTCGAGTCTTTGGATGAAAATTGTAGACGTTCTATCTCTGATATCGGCGCGCTGGTGCAATTTGGGAAAGAGGCGGTTTCACACGAGCTCGGTACAAATAACCTTCAGAGAGCTCGTTTCAGTCAAGGGGCCGGGCATCAAATGCAGCGGAGCGGGATTGTGGCGTTTAGAATCTGTATCAAATGGACCACAAGGCTTACAAATGAATCACAATATTTGTTTTAGTTACCAATGTAATTGTTTAACTATTTTAATCGTGTTAGTTACTCTATAAATAAATAAATAAATTAGTGGGTAATAAAGTAAGAGAAATGGCTAAATTAAAATTGGTTCTTGTAGAATCCACTTTTAACGAACAAGAGTAAGTTTTACTATAAAATCCATACCAATATTATAAATTCTAAGGTATCTGTACGTCTGTCTTAATGAAATTTGGCTTGGAGATAGATGGTATCCCGAGGACGGACACAGGCTACTTTCTATGTCGCAAAAGAGCGTGCGAAGCCGCGGGCAGCAGCTAGTATGAAATTAATTTATGATTGTGAGCGGGTAACGTTCAGTTCAAAGAAGAGGTAGTTTGTTTGTTATCGGCACATCTTACCTCGATAGTAATTTACTTGTAGGTTTAAAGATCTTTATTTCTCATACAAACTATATAGTTAATTTACAATGAGATAAAACTTATATATATATACTTATGAATTTAATGTGTGTAACCTCTGAGTACTATAGTAAACAATATATTAAGACCTAGCTATATAATGGAAAGCTTACAATTAGTAATTTGAAGTGGTTTTAGGTAGTGTCATAGACTTATACAAACAGGAAAAATTTCTTTGCCAAAAGGTAAAACCAAGGAACATGGTAAATTTTGAAAATTTACATGGTGATATTTTTTAAAAATTGATATGGTGATATTTGTTTTCTTTATGTTTTAGTACTATATTTGATTGTATTGATTGTGAAGTTATATCTACATACTTGTACATTATTAACACGCGGCTTTGTCTAGTAAAACGATTGTAAACATGACTGGGGTTTATTGGAGTCCCATTAGGGCTGTTAGCTCGGGAGCGAGATTTTTTCCCGTGAGCTAACAACCTGTGAAACCTAGTTTACTGTCGATTTTATTTATCTTTTACTGTAAAGTTTACCCAGAAAAGATTACTCGTATAAAGTTTACTGGTTAAAAGTGTTTTACAACTCCAAAGAATATTACTTACTGCCCGCGGCTTCGCACGCATTTTCCCGGGATAAAAAGTAGCCTATGTTCGTCCGTTCCCGGGATACCATCTATCTCCTTGCTAAATTTCACTGAGATCCGTTCAGCCGTTTAGGCTTGAAAAGGTAACAGACAGACATACCTTAGAATTTATAATATTAGTATGGATGTATTATCTAATCACTTAGTGAATTCACCAATTAATTATGTAAGTTAGTTATTTTAAGTTAAGCAAGGCTTACATTATTGTTCTGTGAAAACATGTAAGTACCTACCTCATAGATCTACATAAGTAAAATCTGTAGATATGGTAGGTACGCTCTCCCAGCGCTTACTCAAAAATTGGCCTATGTTACAACTACACGCAAACACTCGCTCACAGTTACATTTCCATTCTTGTGCAAAAATTTTGATAAATAAACATAAGGGCATTGCTGTAGTCTTTTAGTCAATAAATCACACTAAAGTACGTCGTAACAAGCACGCGTAACATGAACCCCGGTCCCACTATGGCTGAGGTGGGTGGATCTAATTGCACCTAATTTGAGCTTTCCACTTTCAAGAGCCTAGTACCTCATCTCCCCTTATTTTACTTAGATCGATGACCTACCTTTATCTTACCACCTCTATGTAGAACAGTTTAACAATAAAAAATTCTGTATTCTGTAAAACGCAATGGTCTGTGACTTAAAGGCCTAAACTAAGTTCTAAAAGGAAGAAGATTACGACTAGACAAGTGTCACCCACAATTCATCTAGATACTTTTAGCAGGAGGCAGAATATTGAAGCAGGACCTTGCGTTATTGTGGTACACAGTTTTCATTATAAATAAATCAATAATACTGGACAATCCACCTTCATTTTGCTACGTATAATCCCAAGCAATGAACAAAGTTCGGCGACACAGCCCAGCGGGTTAGTGCGACATTTCATTGTAGGCCGACAGTGTTTGGTCGACTTTTCGGCGGCCGGCCGACTTTGGTGTGTTCTCAGGACTGGTTGAATGCTTCGTAATGGAGTCTCCATTACGAAGTCTTGAGTTTTGGTTGAAATAATCTTACCCAGGTTAAAAACACAGGATTTTTTTGAGCGACAGTCATAGGCTCCTTACCAAAAGAATACTTATTTGAATACATAATTAATTAACTTTCGGAGTTGATTCCGTCTAACAAGATAAGAAGGTACAAGGAAGGTTCTCGTATTTAATGCGACTTTAGATTGACTTTATGTCAGTCATATCTTGCCTTGCTGGAGGGTTTATAGGGTGTTAGGCTGACATCGACGCCTTGATGAAATAATAACGAAAGCGGGTGATGTTGGGCTCTAATCATAGAGCAGGGAAAGGGACGTCCGTTCGTAGAAAAGACAATCAATCTTAAATCTAGCCTGAGTAGAGATTGCTTTATTACTCACTAGCTTCTGCCCGCGGCTTCGCATCCGGTTATAATATATTACTAATATGTTATTCTAAGGTTTTTATGTGTGCAAAATTTCAGGGCGATCCGTTCAGTAGTTTCTGCGTTGTCTTCGGCCAAAAATCTTCACAACGGCACAAACTTTCGCCTTTATAATAGTAGGAGGATATATTTACTTGCCTCAGCTTATCGTTACTAACTATTAGTTGTTACCATTATTTTATAACACAGTTGGACAACAATAGACAAATACAAATACAAAATTATTTATTAACAACAAATTTAACAATTAGGCATACATATAAAAAATTGTAAAACTAAAGAGCTAACTATAATACGTGTGTATGTATATTTGATTGGCTACGGCCTCACACAAGGCTCATGGCCCGTGTCGTGGGTACCCGTGCACGAATAGTCAGAAGATTAACTGATTCTAGGGTATCAAAGACAACTTAAAACTGTATTTGTCGATGTGGACAACTCAGTATAAAATGCTCGTTAT
This sequence comes from Eupithecia inturbata, assembly GCA_963662085.1. Lineage (NCBI taxonomy): Eukaryota > Metazoa > Arthropoda > Insecta > Lepidoptera > Geometridae > Eupithecia > Eupithecia inturbata. Next base: position 7,517,111 of record OY759182.1, read on the forward strand.
AGAAAGTGAAGCCAACCTTTCCAGCGCTGCTGTCAAATTTGAAAGTAACAGTTTAAAAAAGTTGTTTTAGGATAATGACGACGAACGCCAACTCTCCTAATATGAATCCTATTTAGCAGCTGGACTGTCAACGGCGTGAACTAGTTCTATGGCTGGTATATTCGGATGACGGTGTAAAGCCTATTCGGGCACTAATCGAGTCGTTCACGTTCTGCGGGCGCCTCGTTTACTCGTGTGTGAGGCTTGATAAAATACACATCTACAGGTGCTTCGGGTGCTACATACAAGTTTATAGGTGTAACTTCTCAAATTCTGATGAAAAGAAAATTTGTAGCTGTAGATTAAGAAATTTATTTAGGCTTATGCTTACGTGTTATTATTATATTTATATTATTATATATACTTGTTCTTATTATTATATATATTATTATATCTTCTTATTCTTATATACTATATTTATTCTTACCCATGGGACGTAGGTATCGTGAAGCAGGTAGGGGAGACCGGGGACAAAAGTAACGGCGTGTCGAAAGTAACACACACTCTGTAGCCTTGAGCGACCGTTGGTTGTTAGCTTGCACCGCTCGCCGCGCTTGAGTTTAGTTCCCGCGCCCCCACTCAGGTGCAATGTTAGTTTAGTAGACGAATTGTGATTTTTGACACCGAAATTAAGTTTTTTGTTGTTATTCATTTAGTTTTTACGTTGAATTCAGACAATGATAATAATGTAACTATTAGCTCGTTGATTAACGTTAACATTGTCTTCAGCATGGTATGTAAAACTTGTTTTCGTATAACTCGTTCTGTTTTAAGGATAAATTGCATTAAATATCAAAAACGGGTAGGGTACAAAAGTAACATTTCAAGACAGGACAAAAGTAACATGTTGCTTTGCTTTCATACAGAAATAGACTTATCATAAAGAAATAAATGTGAATGTATTCATTATTATAGTGCGTAAGCCTCATACTCGTGGTAATTTAGAAGAAATCAAATAATATCCCAAAATTTTTTTAACTTCAGGTCGATGTTCGGGACGGGACTTAAACCGAAGTCCCGTTGTACTCGAAAAATTTTTGGGATATTATTTGATTTCTTATAAATAAATGTTTGTAGTGTTAATTAACTTAAAAAGTTTAAAAATCATTAAGAAATCATATTTTGTTTGTTTGTTGATTATTATGAAGTTATTTATTGTTTTAGCTTGAAGATATTGGCTAATCATCATGAAACAAATACGTCTGAATGTTTGATGAAACATGAATATCAAGTTAAACTTAATAAGTAGGTACGTATTATTTTTGTACTATAGCTTTGAAATAAATTAAATAATTCAATCATATTATTATGCTTTATTCATTGTACTTATAACATTGGGCAGAACTTATAGGGTGTTACTTTCGACCCACGCCTTGTTACTTTCGTCCTGACCGAAAGTAACTCTATAATGGGGTCGAAAGTTATATATTTAACCGAAACCATGTTATATTAGATAAAATTATAATGTTGATTTAAATAACATAAACGGAAGTTTAATTAGATTATATTTACTTTATCACAAATGTTATTTTAATAATTACTAACGAGAAATCAGTCATGAAGTTCAAACTGTTACTTTTGTACCCGGTGTCCCTCACCTTTCTCAAGTGTGCAGGCGAGCGACTATTATCCACGGTTTTTTAAAAAACTTTCATTCAAACTATGAAGTGAATATTCGTTTGGTTTGATTATTTATACAATATAAGTGAGTGGCCAATACAAAGAGACCGAGCGCGTGAATAAAATTTAGTCAACAAGAAATTATGGCGCGCGGCGCGGATAAAACAATCAACTGAGAACTGTCAACTGTTAAATCCGACTGTTAAAACCGAAAATGGGCAGGTCAAGGAATGTACCTACTACCGTGGCGCACGTAGGTAGATACGACGAGCCATGATCCAAGAAAACAAGGATTGGCACTTCGGGAGTGACACGTGTAACGTCACTGTTCAGTTGCCACTTATTTCAACAAAATAATGTTGTTGTTTACTTTTTTATTTGAATGTTAGAATTCAAATAAAAAAGTCAACAAATAGCCAACTTAAAATATAAATAAAAATGTCAATCGTCAATTTTGTTTGTTAGATCAGTCAAAACTGTTATAGTTAAACACGAGTAACTGTGATAAATAAATTGGTTAGTACAAAACTACTTAGGTTTATTTTATTTATTTATTTCATTTTATCAGATTCGTACAAGTAATTTATGGAGTTCGGAGGGATACGATCTTACACTAATGGTAACACCAGAAAACAGATTCGTCATCTCATTTGCCGATGGCGTCGATGACGTAGGGCTTGTGTTACACACGTGACCGTGATGTCTCGGAATGCCATACCTGGCGAGGTATATTATTATACCATGCGACGAGGTACAAAATATACAATTGGCATACCTACAATATAATTTAATATTTTCTATGTAATGTATTGTATTAAGTTTATAATTCATCTAGCCCATAAAACAAGCTCAGCTTAGCTTAGGGATATACGATGGTGTGTAAATTGTCCAGCATTATAGTTATTATATAAAATGGGTAGGTACCTAGAATTGTTATCCTCACGGCATTAAACAGGTTAGTTAGGTGCAGCAATATCTCAAGCACGTGCTCATATCGTATATATTAAACCAGCCACAAATCCCACAAGTGGTTTATAGATAGTACCCCTGGAAGCCTTGAATGTTGTAGCAGGTAGCTCAAGTACCCAACTTTACGTAGTCTGGAGCAATTGAGGCTGTTTTTATTAGCGGTTACGGACGGATCGCTTAAATGGTTTTCTGGTGTTTAGAGGTTATCCAAGATAGGATAATTAACGAGTTATGTACATTTTAAAAGTAACTGAAAATGTTTAATAATTTAGGTAAACAATCTGTTGAAAAATACCTAGCAAGACAAAAACATTAAATATTGTACCTACGTCCATAATCAATGGACATACTGTTGTTTCTAGTTAGTTTAATAAGATCTTTTGTACACTGTTTCAACAATAAACATATTTCATTTTATTTGAGTAGTAGATACCTATTAACAACAGGTAATGAATAATTTTTTTACCTCCCTTTAGAAGCAAGGATCATATAAATATATACCTACCCTATACTCAAGAAATCGTACGCTCTAGACTTCCAGCAGATTCCAAGTCGTGTTCCAGCTAATTTGGCATTCCTACAGTCACATAAATTTATCTGGCGTTGAAAATTCTCAGAACACCCAGGCCTGACCTTAATCGGCTTGGCACTGGCCAAAAAGGATTATTCAGATTATGCCACTCTAATCTATATTAGATTTAAACATTCGTTTGACCATTGGATCAACAACTTTAACCAATCTACGTATGTATGTACCTGTACCCGTGTGTATAAAATAAATAAATAAATAAGTAATATTAATAATAAATAATGCTGGACAATCAACACAGCATCATCTAACCCCAAGCTAAGCAGAGCTTGTGTTATGGGTACTAGCTAGATGACTGATATACTTAATACAATACACTACATAGATAAATATTCTTTTATGTTCCAGAATAATAATACAGATTTGCAAGCACAAAACCAGGGAGATCCAGGATAAAACAAATGAATCACAAATGTTGCTTTTCCCCCAAGCAATGCTTGCATTTTCAAAGGTATCATATTATTTTCCTTTCGTTTATGTCCCCTCCCTCAAAAGGGACATCCCCAAAAACAAATCTTATAATAAAGTGACGTCAAGATATTGCATTTCTCATTTTGATGAAGGCGGTGAGGAAAGGTATTTTTCATTGTATTTTATTCTGGCACGAGGTTGAGAGTTATTTTATAAAAAAGTTAATTTGACGACCTCAGTGGCGCAGCAGGCGAAGGTCCACCTACGATGCAAGAGGTTGTGGGTTCGAGATACCGTACGATCTGCAAATATTTTGTTATCTAGGTATGTATAGTAAAAAATATCTATCTATGTATGTAATGTACTGTTGTATATCAGTTAAGAGGGCGCATTGCGCGCCATTTTGTTAAAAGAATAGGCGTAGGATTTTAGCATACGTTTTTGGAACGGCGGCGTAAGCGCCAAATTCAAGTTTTGGCTTATTTACAAGAAAACTACGCAACTTAAGAAGAAATTGGTTTAAGGAACCAAATAATTGGTAATAACTTACGAATCAAAACATTTCAATAGGCCGCAGGGTTGCCGAGATCTCGACCAAATTATGTGCGAAACAGTGCACTTTCATGTTTTTTTATCGTATTCTTTATTTCTCAATCGCACCTTGTAACGTTGCACGTACATGTTTATTTATTTGCTGTTACTGTGGTTATAATTTTATTACTCTTTAAATATTAACTATATTACATTTTCTTAATTAGATACAAAAAAGTGTCTATTTAATATTAAGTCACTTAAACAAAACAGCTTTTACTACAACTATACCGGTTCGCATGACGCTGTACACGTTCGCCGCGTTGATTGGCCGATGGCGATTCTTTTGTTCAGGGAAGAACATTCGAGAGCGCGGTGCGGTTGCTCAGCTCAGCAGAGCCGGGAATTCCCTTTGTCCGCGTCGGACGTGTGTCATGTGCGTTCACTAGCTATCTACGTAGAATATATTTTTGGGAGTTTTTAAAATAATATAAGTCTCGCTCTGCACCCCGATAGGGTAAGTAAGTGTTGAACATTGTTTTATGCTGTAGGTAGGCAATCGTTACCTTTTTATTTTTATTACGCTTTATTAATATTACCTAAGTGTTAATTTAAATATCATCTTGCCACTTTAGAATAATATTAATGGTGAGAATCCTGCTTTCTGAGAGGATTCTTTGCACCTTGTTATTTTGATCAATCTTTCTTTCACTTCATGACATGATCGACCCGCTAAAATATTTATCTGCTTATTGCATTTCATTTTGCCAATCTTATATTTTGTTTAGTTCTTTCCACACTGCTTTGTAACTCCGTTCTGATAGTGAATCACCTCTGCACCAACTACCTACTTTCTCGGCTTCTCCTCATAGACACGTCAATACAGGGTGTTCACTATCAACGGAAAGCTATCAGAACAAAATGTTTACTGTTGACATTTATTCACAGGGTCCGACACTAGGGTTCTATCCCTAAGGAATCTTTACTTTCCCCACGCCTAACACGGCTAAGACCCACCATCTTCGACGGCTGACGTCACAGGCCTCTTCAGCTTCACCGTCGGTGTCCACCAACCTGAGTATATATCAGGACAACCAGGATAGTACCGGACCACGAAGTAAAACCAGACAGGCATAAAACCCAACGATCTTTTTTTGTATTAATATATTTATTTTTGTAGCTGACTTTTTTGTTTAATTTAACTTCTTACCACCAAAAACGAAAACGCCACAACCTTTAAGGAACCAAAGAAAAAAAATTGAATTTTATTTAATTCGAGTTTGTTCCCTTGAGTATACTGAGATCTTAGTCTGTTCACGGAGACAAGTTAATATAGCGCGCGCTCTCTTGCACAATTGTACGAAAGTGAAAAGGACGGGACTACTAGCGTGAGAGACTAAGATTGGTCAGTGGGAGTGACCATTATTAAAAATGTAGCTACGTTTAGATTGCTCACTTCAAACTATTACTTACATTATTCACTAGCTTTTCGCCCGGGGTTTTGTGGATGAGTGGGTTATTGATAATTGACCTACTTATTATGATACTGAGAACCTAAAAATATATATTTTGTTTAATTTAGGTAGTGTACAAAAAATAAAACATCAGAAATTTCCTTAAAAATTTATTCACTTTCTGATTTACTTGAATCTGAATCATACTCCAAGTTTAAAATAAAACGTTCTGCCATATTTTCTACGTTCGTATCCATAACATCCATACCAGGCTCTACTACATCAACTACATGCATATACATACATTTATGCCATTTTTCGCTATCTATTTTTGTAATTCCTTCGTTTAATAATGTTTTTATTTCATTATGTTAAAAGGTATGTTGTTCTGAGCCACATATCCTTTATCTTGAGCCCATATTAGCTCTATTGGGTTCGCAGTGATAGGGAGGTAAAATCCAATACTGAGAACACATGTAACGAGCACCAAACGACACGTCCGCACCGCACAAGAGACAGATAAGACTAACTTTTGGCCACACAGCGTGCACAGTGTGCACGTGCCCTATGTTCGTTATCTGCGACTAATAACGTGCAGTCTATGATTTCCCTATTAGCTTGTTTCGGCGAACAGAGTATAGGCCTAGTTTGACAACCAAACCAGGTTCGCCCCTTAACTAGTACCAGCTAGTACCTTTAACACAAGCTCGGCTTAGCTTGGAGCTAGATGATGCTGTGTAGTTTGGAAATTGTCGAGCATTATTATTATTTGAAAAATTCTCACTTTAAATGGCATTTTGTGAAGATAGATCTATTCACAAACCACACGCAACCTTTGTTCTGATGCTAACGCAAAGAAGGGCCAATAGATAGATATCAACAAAAACCTGAAAGCCAATTCTCGCCAATATATCACTCTATAAATATGGCAAGAACTGTCAGTTTGACAGTTTTTATATAGAATAACTGTCAGATTTGACCGTTCTTGCCATATTTATCAAGTGATATAATAATATTGGCGAGAATTGCCTTTCTGGGGGCAAATTCTCGCCAATTTATCACTAGATAAATATCAAAAAAACTCAAATAAAACAGATCTTTTATATAAAACCTGTCAAATTTGACAGTTCTTTTGATAATTATCGAGTGATAAATTGGCGAGAATTGGCGTCCCGAGCTAGTGTAGGCTTAGTCAGTAAATAAGGTCGGTAGTGTTGTGGTATGTATCTAAGACCTAGGTACCTACTTATTTAGAAATGCCAACTGGAGTGGGGTGGCAGATTCACATTGTAATTTTAGTAGTGGTAGATCACTGAGTAATCCATCCATAAATTCGAAAGTAACTCTGTCTGTCTGTATGTTACCTTTTCACGGCTAAACGGCTGATCGGATCTTAATTAAATTTGGCAGAGAGATAAAGGGTATCCCGGGGACGGACACAGGCTACTTTTTATCCCGGAGAAGAGCGTGTGACGCCGCGGGCAGCAGCTAGTAAGATATAGTTACTACCTTCAAGAAAGATAACTGCAATTGTCTACGTACTACAAGTTGGGGCGCATAGGTGTTTTTTTTTATAAATATTGTACCTAGCTAGGTGCATGGTAGGTAGGTAAAGATAAATGAAAAAATCAATCAAAGATATTGATCTGTTTTATTTTATTTTCTTAAAGACTATCTATAATGCTATCTGAAATATAGCTCTTTCATAAAGCTCTTTAGCAGATTTCAGATCCATCATCCAGTGACGAGGCCTCAGGCGTTGAGGCGCGATGCAAATTCCACATTGTTTGAACGCTCAGTGCACTCGCATAATTAATGCAATTAGGACTGAGTGGGGATTATGGCCTTCGGGTAAACATTGGGCCTTGACGCTCACGGAAAAGATAGAGATTTTTTATTGGTATCTTTTAGGTAGATAGATATAGAAAATACTTTAGAGCGTACTTAAATCTAATTTAAAATAATTACAACAAGACAACTTAAAAACTAAGCGACAACTTAGGTTGTCTTTATGGATCTTTACGGTTGTCATGAGTTTGCTACCAGTAGGAGTTAGGATTTTTCTGGAATAGGTTTTTGGTGTAATGGAATTACTGAATACTAATTCTTATCAAGTTACTATGTATGTTGCTATATGGGAAAACAGGCATTTTACAACAAAAATACTACGTCTAAAATATCATAAAACATTAGGACCATTTTTTTTTTATTGTGTGGGGCATAGTCCTCTATGGATGCGAAACACAGAGAGACGATTAAGGGGTTTGAAATGTGGTGCTGGAGGAGGAGGGAAAGGATTAGCTGGACGGAGAAGGTTACTAATGCGGAGGTGTTGAAAAGAGTTGAGAATAAAAGGTTTTTGATTAACACCATTCAAAACAGAAGAGGGAGAATGATTGGACATCTATACAACATGACAACTTCATAAGTAATATTTTAGAAAGAAAAGTAGAACGAAGACGAGGAAGAGGTAGACCAAGAGTTAGCTATATGAGTCAGATCAAGCAGAAAATCGCTTTCATGTCGTATAAAGAAGTAAAAAGATATTGCATTGGAGAGAGAAAAATGAAGGAAATTGCATCTTTACACCGCCAAGAAGAAGGCTCTTTAATTTATAATAACCTATTAGAGAACCTATTATAGAACCATTTCTAACCTTAGATATGAGAGAGATGACGACACTACTCTCCTAACAACGTCTAAGGAGGATATGGAATACCAGCCTCTTGCGCTACCTGGAATCTACAAGCCTGAGCTTCGAACTCGCTATGAATCGAGACAAGACCAAAATGATGATAATAAACCGAGCTGAGAATAACCAACCGACGTCAAAAGCATAGCTAACTGTGAAATTGTGCAGAGCTACATCTACTTGGAATCTACCATCACCAACACCGGAGGTTGTGAAGATGAAATCAGAAGACGCTGCGCTATCACACGATCTGCTACTGAAAGGCTCACCAAGATTTGCCGGATAGCCAAAACCACTAAGGTTCGTCTGATGCGGAGTCTTGGCTTTCTAATTCTTCTATATGGAGCCGAGAGGTGGACTCTGAGACTCAAGAAGCGGAGGAAAATTGATGCACTAGTGCTGTGGTGCTGGAGACGACTCCTGAATATCCGTGGACCGCACATCGGACTAACGTCTCCATCCTTGAAGAACTTCGTGTCAAGGAGATATAATCGTCCGATACGAATACTGAAGTTCTTTGGACACGTGGCACGGAATGAAGACTCGATGGAGCGTCTCGTGGTCCAGGGCAGAATGGATGGCAAGAGGTCTCGTAGTTGCTCTCCTCATAACCTCTCTGACACAGTCCACCATGACTGGCTGCTCTCACAACGCAACCAACAGGGAACGATGGCGGCGCATTGTTCGAGCAGCAGTTCATCAGGACCCCATAACCGCACCACTCTGCCAAGACTGACTGACTAAGAAGATTAGAGAAAAAATATATAATTTTCCTGAAAAGTAGGTACTATTTCGATTTTTACAAATACACCCGCGTTAAACTTCATTATTTTTAAAACACTACATATCTAAATCATTCCGCAGTGTGAGTTTCAGCAAATTGTGAAGATAATTTAATTGCATTTGGCATGGGCCTTGATAAACTATACACCAGCCAGCTGATCAGTAATTCAGGTGCCTATGTTGGCACAATCGCCGCGCCATCAATTAACATTGATTTATACTCTGACTGTATTGACCATCGACCTGACTCGATGATGCACTTTACAGGCTGTCCGATCGTGTAATTGGACTTTATATTTTTTTGGATTAGGTGAGTCTATTTGACGTTAGTAACGAGACGTTATTGTGACGTCTCCTTTTAGTATGGGATTTGCGTAGTTCCATGTCCGCAAGATAGAGGCGCTGTACAAAATTGTCTTTTGTAATTGTAAACAGGTAAGGAACATTAGAAGAAGGACCAATAGATAAAAAATCTGGCGCTATCCCCTTTTATTTTTCGTATACTGGAGACCAGGATTTGCGACATGCGGATAATTTTATGAAAAAACAAATACACCGCGCCAGCTTTTAAAAATTTACCTATACAATGGTAAAGCAGCAGGATTAGTTTATTCTCAGTTAAGCTATGGAATAATTTTCTGTGGAAACTCTGTTGATATCCAAACCACTTTTGTAATGCAAAAGAAATCATTAAGATGTATTTATAACTTAAAGAGCAATATAATATTTACTATATCCTTCAAGTCAATAACACTTCCACTTCTTTTTTTGGTTGACGACCGATGTGGCGCGGCGGGCGAAGGTCCGCCTCTGACGCAGAAGGCTGCGGGTTCGATTCCCGCCTTGGGACAAATGTTTGTACGATCTGTAAATATTTGTTCCGGGTGCTCTGGGTATTTTCTATATATAATAAAAAATATCTATCTATGTTATGTATTGTATTAAGTTTATCAGTCATCTAGTACCCATAACACAAGCTCAGCTTAGCTTGGGGCTAGATGATGCTGTGTGGATTGTCCAGCATTATTTATTTATTTATTTATTTTATTTTATTTACTTCATCACAGCCATAAACATTTTCAATAATTTTCCCATAGAAATTAAAACATTAGATAGTAGTAGAGGTATATTAAATACATATATATAGTATATTAGAATATATATAATATTATTGATTATATTGATTATTATTTATTTAGTTAGAATCAAATGCTTTCTATTCGCTCTAGAATTCTTTGATAAATGATGTATACCCACCTAGTTAAAAAAGTACCTATTTAAAAAACTGTTATTGTATGTCTATTATAGATAAGCTGTTGAAACTGTACACTATTTTATACATAAGATCTTTTTTGTACAACAGTTAACAATAAACATATTTCTGATTCTGACTCTGAAAACTAGATTTAGCCCGCGGTTACGCTCTTATGGTATCTTGTAAATCACACTAATAATTTTATAAATGATTTGTTTGGATCGATGGATGTATGTTTGTTACTTCTTCACGCCAAAACTACTAAACGGATCGTCCTGAAATTGATATATATCTAGCTCTAGACCTAAACATAATATGCTACTTCTTATGCTTCTTCGGAAAACCATTAAAAACTCATAAACAACAAAATATACCTTTTGACAGCATCTATAGAAAAGCGAGGGAAAAACGACGTATTTTGTAAACTAATCTGCATAGAATATCTTCAACTTTGTCCAAGAGTGCCACGTAAGAACACTTCAGTAGACTCAACTTGGCATCTTCTTAGATATGCCGACCAAGAACTGTAGGTAGAAATTGTTTCAACAAGTTCTTTTTACCTAGGTTTTCCTATCTATGTGTAGATAACTATCTCTAGTAAGATCTGTGCTTGCCGAACGATAAATAAAAACTATCTATATGTAGGTACTAATGTATTATTAACGACGGGATACCAAAAAATCCGTCTACTCGATGTCCCGCACCTCGCAAAAACTCGATTAACAACAAAACCATCGTCTCTTTGCTACTCTACTCGCAAATAATCAATCTTCGAGCCTCTGATTTAGAAAAAGATTTATTACCTTAGATAAAAGTAAATAAGTTTTCTACTTAGGCCTTCTTTAGCTTACCACAAAATATTTTAGCTTAGAATGACAAACATTCTGACGAATGTGAATTTATATTTTATTTGATAATAGGTAGCTCTATTTGATGGTTTTTGCCTTTCCTTTGTGAAATTTGACGGTATTCAGCAAAAAAACAATTTCTTGCTTTTAAATTCAATAAAAACGGTATAAAATGATAATCAGATACAGGAAGACGTCTAAAATCCCAGTTATCTACTATCGAAGCAGTTGAATCCTTGACCCACTTACTCAATACCTCTTGTGCTTTCAAATTCAATCAATAGGTTTAATGAAAATCAGCAGCGAATGAATAGTTACCTACCAAAGGAAGACATCTAAAATCTAGAGGCGCAAAATCTCGAGTTAATTACGCAAGTCAGCTTTTAATACCGACTTCGGCTTAGTTACTTTGATTGGCTAACTAATATTTGCCGTAGTCTCTCTCGCGAACGCTTACGTGCTCAGGGTCTGCAATCACATCTTGAAGTAGCCAACGATTATGTAATTTTCTTGCCCAAAAGACACTAAACAAGAAACATACAAATTTGTTCGAAAGATGGAACACGCCTTGTATGTATACTCCTTAAAATTTTCATGGAAATATTACTCTATACAGCGATTTTTATCGTTAACTTCTACATTTCGACATCCTACGAAAACAACAATCAACCGCCTGAGTAGCGATGAAAAGCGTCCGGGAATGGTATGGTCAGTGATTAGTTTTTCTATAATATAAAGATTAATTTGGAATTCCTGTGGAACCATGACCATTATGAACATCCCCGAAGTTACACAAAGCTAGTAAAACGTAACAGGCAAAGAAACAGTAATTTCCACGATGTTCCTTCAGTAGCAAATGGCTTTCCGGCCGGGACGCTTTGTAATCCTTACTTAAGGAAATGGGGATCGCAAAATATGAAATGAGAAAATTTTCTTGGACATTGTTCATGTCATTCTCTTTTCAATGGTCTCTTCTGAATACCGGAACATTAAGAGTGCACAATGAAAGTTCCGATGTAGGTACCTACTAAAAAGAGTTAGTAGGTAGAGTAGGTTGGGAACTCAAAGTAAAACTTGGCAATAGGTACCTAATCTACCTTGGTAAAGGTTTCTTTTTAGGGTTCCGTACTCGAAGGGTCAAAACGGAACCCTATTTCTAAGCCTCCGCTGTTCGTCCGTCCGTCTGACACGTGGCTATATCTCATGAAACGTAAGAGGTAGACAGTTGAAATTTTCAGATAATTTGTATTTCTCTTGCCGCTATAACAAAAAATAATAAAAATAAAATAAATAAGAATTAAAGAATCAGAATTAAAGGGGGCTCCCATACAACAAACGTGATCTTTTTTGGCTATTTTTGCTCTTATTTTGTCAACGGTGTATCTCTTGAACTACAATAGGTAGACACATGAAACTTTCTATAATTAAGTAACACTTCAACTGTAATAATAACAAATACTAAAAATAAAATAAAGTTGAAAATTCTAACTAATAAGTGAAAATTTGATGTTCTTTGAAAAAGTTGTCTAATTTTTACAGTACTGAACCCTTCGTGTGCGAATTGACTCGCACTTGGCGCTTTATTATTCTATTGTCCTACTCCCCTATAAGATTTATTTCTATACAACTGGTAGGAGTTGTGAATTCGACAAGATTTTACGTTATCTCAGCCGCAAACTCATTTGGAACCTTGCCATAGGTGGTCCCGAGGGTCGATTTCACCGAGTTACGTCACTGGAGCAAAAAATCCTACTCGGACCTTTTGCTCATGCATGACCTTTTAGTTAGATGCTACGAAATTGAACTTTATTGCACTGTTTTCAAGGGCTTCAGGGTGAAACTTCTGACCAAATGAGTTGAGTTTATGCTTAGTACCTAAAATGCACTGTTAAAACTTTTTCGATTGAGACTCGTCCCACAACAAGATCGTGTAAAACACTCCATTTAAGTTTAACAAACTGTGTAAAAGCTATTTAACTTGTGGTTGAGTTTTTAAAATGTAAGTACCTACCCTCAATAGAGTAAAAGTTTTGACACAGAGGCCGCCTGGGAACTAAGTTAGTTAAAGTTGGATTTTGATACTGTCGTGAGGTAACCGTTATTTAACAAACGTATAATTATATAGGTGGGTAATTAGTTCTATAGTTTTGCTGTGTTTTTGCTTATTTGAAGGATATATGTGAAAACATTTTTTTTTTAACTAATTGCGATTAATACTTCTCGTGAAAAGTTATGTTTTACTATTTTCGGCCCGTGGCCCGTGGCACGTCATCGCTGTTCCAAATCTAGACCTACACCTATGCAAAATTTCACCCTGATCCGATCAGTAGTTTTGGCGTGAAGAAGTAACAAACAAGAAGTAACAATCCATCCATCCATCCTAGTGCGAAATATAGATATTAAAAATATGGATTAGAAATATGGATATTAGTCCTATCCTAGTGCGAAGTAATTTTTTGTTCACTCATCGGTCATCGGTAGCTGGATGGAACTTTGCAAAGCGGTAGCATTTATAAGAATAAAAATGAACCAAAAGAGTGACTTAATTCAATTAGGCACTCTAGATGTTAATTAATTTATGCACAATATCACAGAAGAGGCGATACCCGAGCCACCTGCTTTTAAATTGACAAATTATTAAAATATCGGTCCTCTGTTCTACGGACACAAATAAGTGTCTACAATTGGCGGAGCCTTGTTGGCGAAATTTGTAAATTAGAACAAGTTACTTCTAACAATTGGTCATAGACTTCGGCCCGTATTAGGAAAGCTTGCTCTGTCATCGATCAATACTTGAGTAACGCTTTTCTATAGAATAAATGTCATTCGAGCATAGATCTATGACTGTGCAAGCTTTCATAATACGAGAGTACAACGAAGTTAGAAATTGCCTACCGTGGTAAAGTACTGCCGGACAAATACAAGGCAGTAGGAATTTCCCGGGACATACTTATTTACATAGAGCTGTTCCCACAACTAAGAATAGGGGATTTAGCAACTAACCCTCTTAATCTTTATGGTACAAACAGATTTCCCAATGTAATCCAACAAAGTAACCTTTAGGTACTCACATTTGAAGGACGATTAAGCGACAATAATGTCAGACTCGACTCTACTATTATACTACATACAGCCAATTTAAATAGTTAAATTATAATAAATCATTAAGATTGAAATTTAGAAATGTGTTATTTCTATTGTTCATACGTTATTAATATTATATAGATTTGCATAGATTTACATAAGTACCTACATAAGTTTAAGTTTTTGTATTTGTAGTTTGAATTGTACCTGTGTACAATGTTTAAATGATCTTAGTTTTTGATTGTCTTTACTTATTTTAATATAATATCTTTTTGTTTAATGTTCACAACAAAGGATGTAAATAGGCTCTTTTTTGCTATCAAAATTGGTCACGTTGGATTAAGCAACAGTTAAAATCTCAATAACATGGGACAGATTTAAGAGCTCATTGATTTTTCCAGGTGCAAACGTTATTTAATATAAATAAGTAAGCGCCTAACCTTCTTGAACATTTTGAACGGAATTTCTTCCCTAATTTTCTAACAAAAAACTCAGTTGTCTTATTTTCTAAAAACTCTTCATCATCATTATCAAATTACGACCAAGATGAGGGTAAAGCCTTATCCGTAAATTGCCTATTCTTTGCGAAGTAAAAAAGTCTTTTGTCATTTTCAGACCATTATATTGTTTTTGACTGAGCCACGGAAAAACGCTAAATTTGCTAATTACTTGGTACCAACAGGGCGAGCTTTCTTTGTTAAATCAATAACACGATATACATATCGTGTTATTGTAAACCTCAAGTTATTTAAACCTCAAGTTATTTATTGTTAACAAAGACATTTATAAACTCAATCAAACCTGATAACAATTCCTGATAACATTATCAGCAAACAACTAGGTAACATCAAGAACAAAAACTTCAACAACGCATAAGTGCACTTGCGCAGCGAAATGGGTGGAAATTTGAGATCGAAAACCGACGAGAGACGAATGAAGTTATCAATGAAAGCTGTAAAAGTGTTCTGCGATTTGCTTCGATGATACCTGTGTCGTAAAATATTGTTCACCAATATTAATTTCTTTGGTTACCTACGTAAACCCTCAGTTTACAAAATTATCTACGATTGTAGAACCAAGTAAAAGTACTTTTATCTGAATATATATCAGCCTTAGTACATCTCGCAAACCAAATTGTTCGCCGCCACCTGTATATGCTGATGACCAGTGAATGCCCTCCTTCCAAGCTATTTAAAATCTTTGAGACCTTACGTACTGCAGGCCCCTACCCTTGGAGTATTCAGGACATAGATTCTAGTTGCTTCTAGATAATCAATTAAAAATTTAATTTGTAATTAGAGGAAACATAAACAACTTTTATGTTTTTTCCTATAATAACTAAGTAGCATTTCTAAAATATAAGTACAGGTTTCGATAATTTGTCACCTGATGTGTGAAAAAGACCCAATTTTAAGGCATCGCTAGTAAGTTACTCGGTCTTACTAAGTAAAACTTGTATTAAGAAGCGAGGGCTCCTGCTCTGGCTAACTTAGGTTTTTTTACTATACATAGGTAACTACTCTTTTGCTAGATAAAACCATACTGTGTAAATGAATTCCTAGTCAACGAACGACTGTAAACAATTTGTTATTCCTCAAAGACGAACCATACGCCTAATTCGAACTATGTATGTATTTTATTCTTAATTTTACTTGACGAGAAACTGACAACACCTACCTTTAGCTTAACATTTTTGTAGAGTTAACCATTGATAATGTGTATTTATTTAAATAAATATTTTTATTTCATTTCATGTCCTACCTACCTACTTGTAACATACCTTCATATTTCTAAGAATTTCTTTAGAAAATCCCAACCCAACACGGTGTAACAGAAAATCTACAAAAATGTTTTATTTTAATTCCTGTGAGGGCTTTCAAAACTATCCTCATGTATAATGTAGTGTGGAAGCGAAATACCCCAAAATATACACCCACAAGCAGCTCCGATCACAAGCAGCTCCGAAAATATGAAAATGCTAAAGAAAATATTTTCGGTGGATAAATAAAATGGAGAGTCAACAGACGGAATGAAATGAACTAGGAAAATATTTTGACGCCTAGCTAGAATATTGAAAATATAAATGTTTCGTAAAGGAATATCTTAGGTATAGCCAGGTTGGTCAATTTATTTATTTACTGACATGATGTCCGTGAGTGTGATATTTATTATTCAGTCAGATGTGAAATGGGTAGTACATTTCAGAACCTTTAAGGAAAATACCATTTAGTAGTTACTAAAATGCAAAAATTACCTTGTAAAATCAACATGTAGTTTTGTTACATGGAAATTCTGATGGTCACTTACCTAGGTACCCAATTGAGTCAATATTAGTTAACGAAAGAAAAGTAGAAAGATACTGGGGCAGTTAGTGATGTGATGTGATGAGTGAGAAGTTTAATAATTAGTTGCTACCTACATAATAGGAAGGTAAGTTTCGTAGAACACTAGACCACAATGTGATGGATGATTATGATACTCCATTATCCGACAGAGCAAAGAAAGCAATGTAGTGACATCTAGTGGTACGACTCCGAAGTATTTCAGGACAGATGTAAGGCATGAAAACCGAGACACAGTCTTGCATGAAAAGTCTAGCTATGATAATTACATAAAACATTGGAAGATGGCGCTGCAAATAAGTTACAGAATCACCTTGGAGAAAATAACTAAATTATTGATAAATAGGTAGGTTAGGTACTTCATTGAGAAAAATTATAAGTGTGTTTTATGTCATTATTTATTTCATGTGTGGCAATAAATTGCTAAGTTCCAGAGGTTCCAGAGCTGCGCCTAAGATTTCAATGTTTACCCTATAATGTCCTGCCTGTATTATTAACTCATTCATTAGATGATTTAGTGTACATGTTCTATGTCCATTGCGACATTACTTTATGTAGGTACCTACCTATGTATCTTCCGCGAGTGCTAATCAGAACAGTCTTAGAATCAGTCACAAAATGACGCGAATTGTAACTAGTTTTTATTTTATCGCGCTTGTTAACGGCATTATTTATGCAGGTAAGCATTTTTATATATTTGATTGATAAAAATCATTGTTTTTCCTATGATGCTGTTTTGAAACGACTTCAAAAAACGGAGGAGGTTATGTATGTTTGCCGATATCTCCGTCAATATTGACCCGATTGTGATGATTATTTTGGTAGTGTATAGAGAATGATCCCGAGATGACAGTGTAAGTTTTAAGGAATTTTCACTTCAAATTCCTTAAAACTTACAGTTTAGTTTTCGGTTTAGTTTTTCAAAAATATCAAATTATTAAATAACAGTTCTTTACCTGTTTATCAGGTAGGTACATAATAAAATTCTTACGGAAGTTTTAATAAACGATTGTTGGATGAAGACGATTGGTGATTGCTTAATCGCTCCATTCCACTCTGATTCACTTTGCAGATCCACTAATGGATTAGTTTCCACTTTTTTGTCCACTCTGTTCCCGGGTGGAAACTGATTCCACTGCTTGAATCTATTCCAATCTTCTATGAAGAAGTTTATTATGTGGTAATCGTGATATCAATAAGTGGGTACCTACCTACGTGGTAGGTATTAACTGCCATTACTTATGTTCGTTAATGTTGTTGTTTGTGTAGCAGAACCTTGTTAAATTGTTAACCGACTCTACAAAAATCCCCCTTTTGGAATGAAATCGGAAATCCCATGATGGTAAGCTTAGAACGTCGAGGAATTGAACTGGTAGAGCGTAGAAGTAATTACCAAATATCTACATTAATCTAAAATCACTTTTAGGTAGTTAAGCTAGCACTGCTTGCTTGGAACCGGCTCTACAAAAACCCCTTTTCTGGAATAAAACAAGAACTTCCGTAATGATTTAGAAGCATAAAAACTTGTTTTGTTTTTGTTTTGTTTGTTTTGTTTAACGGAACTTCTTGGTGATACCCGGTATTACAACTTTTATGTACAACCACTTATGTTATTTTTTTTTACTTCTAGAAGAAGTCAATGAGTATCTCGATTGCGAGAAGAGACACGCAGTGGCAACGGCCTGCGCCACCAACTGCGAGATAGACCGATGCCCTGAGATGGAGCACTACTCGAGGGCCTGTGACAGGCAGGGTTGCGGGAAAGGCTGCCAGTGCCGATTCAACGAGAAGTTTGATGTAAATGACACCTGTGTACCGACGCAACAGTGTCGTAAGTTTTGCAGATAATTTTGGTTGAGTTGGAGACAGTGACATGCGTATTGCGCAGGTATACCTCGGCTGCAAGAATGAGATTCTAGAAGGACTCTAGGAGATAGAATTTAGGAACCTACCCCCGCACACAACCCATTAATATGTAGATAATTAACTATCCTAGATCTGTATGGTAGCAAATTAGGTACCCAGTAGGTTCCCACCTCAGAAATCGAAATAATAAAGGTACCCAGTAGGTACCCACCTCAGATATCGAAATAATAAATAAATAATTAAACACAACCTAAATAAAGTTGTGTTTTGTTTTGATCTTCATGTGTATCGGATCAATAATACCTACTATTGTTTTTGTTTAGGCTAAACAAAAACAATAGTAGTGTAATGTGTAGTGGGGGGTTTTAATTACGGCTTGTTCCGCAGTTGCATGACGATGGTTTACGGATTCCGTTCTATGCACAGAAATATATCTTATTTATTTTAGTTTTTTATTTTTTTATTTATTAGGGAAACAAACATTTATAATATTAACTAAAATTGAGAATTAAAATTAATACACAAACCAATAAGTGTTTCCATCGTTAAAAAAATAGTACACAAATAGACGTGTGTGAAACATAACAGATACAGATTAACTAAATACATAATTCTAATATAACGCGTTCAATAACAAAGTAAGTATGTATAGATAAAAATAGTGAATTTAAACGAATGTGTTAGAAGATATAAAAATAGAAGTAATTACAATTATTGAGAAGCAGTATTGGCGAGGCGGGCAAAGCATTTTCTACGAAACTCTGGTATATAGACAAGTCAAAAATATCTATATCGGAGAAGTTATTATTATATTCATCACATACTCTATTTGTGAATACATTTCCATGATATTTGGTTCTAGATGTAAAAGTCCAAAATGTTATTTTCATGCGAGATTGGGCAAAAAAGAAATATATTTCGAAGAAGTTCACTGGAGTCAATGTAGTTATTCAGAATTTTATGTAGGAACAAAAGGTTTCTAATTACTCGACGATCTTGGAGGTTGTAAATGGTATCCGAAGCGGCCAGCGGAAAACGGTAATAAAAATGTTTCAAGAACTTTTTTATAATTTTCTCTAGTTCGAGTATATTGCATCGAAGATTCCAGACCGCGGTGGCATATTCAAGTATGGATCTTACAAATGTCGATCTTATTCCTGTGGTTCTATGTAATTTACGGCTCTAAAACTTACTTGTAAAATCGAACTTTTTCCCCAGCTCCATTCGCCTGCTCCCGACCGCACGAGGTCTTCAACACCTGTCCTTCATACTGCGGTGACGGCTGCTCTTCCAGCTGCCTCTTTCAACTCCTGGTGGTGGAGTGTCTCCCAGCTTGCAGGTGTCAGAGTGACTTTAAGAGGAAGGACGGCGTCTGTATACCGCAGGAGCAGTGCTAGAGAAGATAAAGGAAGTAGTGATTTTGGGGTCAAGTTTTGGTTAATTTTATTTTATTGGTTTCGATTCCAAAACGTAAACTAAATTTATTTATTTATTAAATAGGACATCCAACTTACTAAAGGTACACAGACGTAAATTAAAAGTGAGGCATGATCTGAACAGCAGGGTTAGCAATTGCATGTTTAAAACACAGTTAAGAACATGTTTAAAATAATGTTTTAAACTTGTTTAAAACGAAGTTCTATAAAACAGAGTTTTAAAACTATTTTTATTATTCTAAATGATTATGTAATTAATAATTCATGCTTAGAACTTCAATTATTTAAAAGCATATCATCTGAAATTCATTCCTCACAGTTACCTTACTTGTTAGCTACAATTTCTAAAATAAAAATGTACTGGGACATTTTTGATTAAGACATCAATTATTTATTTCGATTCATTATTTATTTTCAATCAAACTTAAATAACTTTAACAATTTGAATTACAAAATAGTTATTATAATAAGTAAACTTGCAAACAAAACAATTATTTAAAACAACATTTGGCGTGTAAGAGAAGTTAATTTTTATTCAGGCATTTAAATACTGTGACCAGTTTTGCAGCTTTTTCGGTTCCAAGTCTATTTCGTAAGTCAGAATAAATAAATCCAAATGTCGAAAGCAGTCTTTCAATTCCGGCACTCGAAGCGACAGCAGTGTGAAGCTGTGTTACTAAGTCCATGGTTGGGCCATTTATTTGGCTTTTCAACGACAGCCACCATTCCAGAGGTCCGACGTGATTTACCACATGATCTTCGAATATAAAATTGTAAAAATGAATCAGTCATCGCCCTGTATTTTATAATAAAGGGCATCGCTTCTTTGTGATAAGATTCGATAAATAATAAAGCTTCAGTAATTTCTTCATTGGTGAGATTTTGGCCTCTGTATTTAGGGTGTAGTAAGTTTGCCACAAAATGTGCTGGTGTCAATGCCATTTCAAATCGAGGTAAGAATTTCCTTAAATCACTTAGTGTATATCCGGTCTCACGCTGCTGTACGTTTTCGCCTTCCAACTTACTTTTAAGCTTTTTCCAAGCTTCAGTCACTTCGCCAATGTAACAAGACGTTTTCTGGGAGATATCAAGTGTAATTGCAATATTTTCAAGTTTTCTGTAGAGACACTGCGCTTGATGCTTTAAGGTCGCGTCATTAACTTTTGAAACGTTTTTTTGAAAATCACTCTAAATCTCGCCTTTAAATCGCATTATGTTTTTATACTTTTGAAGTTGATTGAATGCTTGTAATTTTTTTTAAAGTGAATGTGTCAAGTAACCCTAAACAAAATAGATATAGCGATTTAAAGGGAGTGTATGAGTGATTTTCACAAAAACATAAATAACCTGAGCAATTGTGATACTTAGGACATTGAGTCTACCGGAGAAATGTAGCCCATGTACAATGAATGTAGCCTCAACTCCCCAAAAATTATGTCGGTTCCAATACCAAACACCCTGTGTACTGAGTACACAGGCGAATTGGCCCTGTTGGCTGACCAACAGGGCCAATTCGTCTGTCATAGATCTCCAATATTCGAGGCAAAAAAATCTAAATATTAGTAGGTATACCAGCCAACAGGGCCAATTCGTCTGTCATACATAGATCTCCAATATTCGTAGCATAGAAATCTAAGAATAATTAAGGTTTATATGATTTGAGGGATAGGAAGCTGTAGCTGCTTAGACCTCACGCCAAAATTATTATTTTTTGCTACAAAGAGCTGTTTTATAGCACCTGTCTTCACAATCGTTTATGTGATCGATTTTGTGTTCCTTACTTAATTAAAAAAATAACTTATGCAAATAGTTTCAGATAGTGCCAACTGAGTAAATTTCATACTTCAATTTGTTTTGTAGAACTAACATAAATTGTAATGGTGAGTAATTAAAGAACTATTAATTAGGAACACGAAAAATTGTGAATTGCATACGCTAAGCAGACCTTGTGAAAATGGCTCGTATCGTGATACTTGTGAATTTTATATTATTTTTCTTGAGTTGGACAGCAGGTAAGATTTTTTTTATAAGGTTCCGGCTACAAATGACAAATTGACACTAACTGAACCCTTATTTTTCTTTCTTTCCGTCTAAACAAAACAAAATGCTACGAAAACCGGAAGCGCAGTGTGCGTGGTCCGTCACGCGCATGCCGGTTTTATTTATTAAACCTACTATGAGTCTCAATTTTAACGAAACTTTAATTAATATTGTATCGACTGATCAAGCCAAGTTTGGTTAATTTGAGTTTCATTTTTAGAGTTTAATTTGAGTTGAGGGAAGGATTTTCGCAATATAATTATAATCACGAACACGAATGCTTCGCCTATGAAAGTTTAAATTAAAAACACTCTCTCCAGGATCTTGCATCCTAAAATCAACTTCGCTTTCCTTTTATATGTTTAAAAAAAAACTGTTATCTTACTACTTAACTAGCAACTGTGTCAATTGTAAATACTAAGTAGTTCTTATTTGTTTATATTCTTTAATTACAATTTGCTTTGTTAATATAGATATTTCCCTTATCTAATAATCATTATCAAATATCAAAATGCTGTATTTCATTTAGAACTTACAGTACTCTTGGACACGACACAAAATTCAAATTACATAAGTAAAACTGGGAAATAAAGTGATCACTTTGATATTTTGTCCACTTCAATCTTTATAAAGAAAAGTAAAGAAGCGAACAAGAAACCTTCTTAGGTTGTTAGTTTTCGAGTTGGAGCAAAACTCGCCCCAAGCTTTTTTATCCTCTAGAGATAATCTTATATTTTGTAGTACTAAGCCTTTTTACAAAGGATGTTTGACAATTTGTTTGAATTTATTTATTGATAATTTTTGCAACTCACTTGGAGTTTATTCACTTCTTTTTCACGTGATCAGTGTTCTGCAGTAGAATTTAGTTTTTTTAAACTACCTATGTAACTTGAGGTGCACTTACTATTTATTGGTATTTCATGTAGGTGCAATAACATTTATAAACCGCTTTATCAAAATTACATTCGTCGTGACACCTAAATAGGCAATTGCTTTTATATGCGGGTGCTTACGTACTAATGTAATTTAACTTAAATGTAAAGTAAAGTACTCATCGCCTAAATAACTGGAATATTCCACAGCCAGTGCATCATCGGATGTCGACGACTCATCATCAATTGCGGAAAGCTCGAATATCTCAAACTCTTCTTCTTCGGACGCTGGCTCGCTGAGTTCTTCGGATACAGAAAACTATTTAGGTTCGAGTGCGGCTAGCTCATCAAAATCGTCTAATTCTACAGTCTTCAGTCCGAGGAAAAGCGCTCCTGCAATTTGCCCCAAAGGAAAAAATAAGTGTATGTTTCTATAAAGACGAAATTATATTTGTATTTATTTATCTACTTCCGCCGAAGCTTTTTGATCTTCACATGAAGTTGTAGAGATCTCAAGTTTAAATAAGTAGGTATATAATAACTATTATTTTCGCAGCATCTTGTCCAAAGCATGAAGTTCGCATCAAATGTACACAAGCTTATTGTAAACCACAAAAGTGCTCAGAGCGAGGGCTGGTAATCCCTAGTCCCGTTAAAGCAGGTCCTTGTGAGAAGGGCTGTGTCTGTGCAAGCGGATACTTGAGGAATAGCAAAGGCAGGTGCATCCTGGAAAACAGATGTCCGCCAGGTGAACAGTCTAGTATATTTAGAAAGGAAATGTTTATATGACCAGGCCAGAAGAAAATTTGTTAAGATTTTACCACCAGGGATTTTAGACTATCAGGTTTTGCAAAATAAAACGATTAAAAGCTCTAAAAGATCTCTGTTCTCTGGGAGGACGTGTTATGTTAAGCCCTTCTGCTCCATTTGCATATGATGACATTCTCAATTAACTTTAATAAGCCTAACGTGGCTTATTAAAGTTAATTCCCTTCAATTCAATTTGTAGGAAACCAAAAATTTAGAGATTTTGCACTAATACTTACTTTTTTTAATGTCTTTGTTACGCGCAACGCAAATTACACAATTCTACCATGGAGGAAGAATCACCCTTCTTATAAACATCCAAATAATAACCAAAAAGGCGCTTACAGTTAAATTTTTAAAAATAAATTCAATTATAATTTACATATGTTGTACGATCTGCAGATATTTGTCTCGGGTGTTCTGGATGTTTTCTATGCATAATGAAAAATATCTATCTACGTAGTGTATTATAATGTATATTAAATAACTAGTACCCATACATAACACAAGCTCTGCTTAGCTTGGGCACAGATAATATAATACTATACCAGTTTGGGGCTAGATAATGCTGTGTGAATTATCCAGCATTATTTATTTATTTATTATGTTCTTTGTTTATGGATCAACAAAAAGTCGAGTCTTTATGTAAGAGGACAATTTCTTTACTTGCTGATGAAAAGAGACAGAAATTTAAAAGAAAACATACTTTTTGACCTTAGGGCTTCAAATCCTACTAAAAAACTAATATGATGCGTATATATAGTCCCGCTACGCAACGGTATAAGGACACACTTTTTGCGCAAGAGAAGTGAAAAAATCATTATTTCAGTGTGTCCCGTCAACGAAGAATTCTCTAACTGCACTCAGGCTGTCTGCCGTCAACAGACTTGCAAAGATAAAAAATTGCCTCTAAGTTGTCCAGCAATAAAGGGCGGCGATTGCAACAGCGGATGTGTTTGCCAATCTGGGTACCTGAGAACTCCAGAAAGCGAATGCGTGCCGCAATACCAGTGTTCTGGTAAATGCTTGTTATATTTTTGCTGAACTGGCAATTCCTCTATTAGATGATTTCTAAATTAGAGCGTCTTTTTTATGTACATATATTCATCTTTTGTTCCTAGGGGACCTAGTCTGCAAAACCAACGAAGTAGTGGACAACTGTCCTAACTCTGGTCACGGGGACTGCTGTCCCAGAAGCGAAAAGGACGCCAAATTAAGACAACAATCAAAAGTAATAACAGAGTGTGAAGAACAATCGTGTACCTGTCGATTTAATTACTTGAGGGCTGATAATGGAACTTGCATACCTGCAAGAGACTGTCGTAAGTGCCTCAACGAAATAAAAAAGATACTAAGTGGATATTAATTAGTACCAACCTAATCAATGTGCACTTCCAGCATCTTTCAATTGCATGGGAGAGAACGAGGAGTTCAACCCATGCCCGCCACTCTGCCCTACTGATGACTGCGCTCAGGCGACTCCAAGCGGACGTTGTCCTCTACCTGGCCGCATCGGCATTGTGCTGCAGTGCAGGGCGGCCTGTCGCTGCAAGTCCGGCTTCTGGAGGAAAAATGGTGTCTGTGTACCTTATTCTGAATGCCGTGAGTACCCATTTCTACTAAAACCAGTCAATCAGGTGCCTATTATCAATCAGGTGTCGAAGCTCTAAAAGGGTGCGAGAAATTAATTGAAAACGACAAATAGATGTAGATATAGAATATAAAACCTGTTTCAGCTGGAATATGCCCACTGAACGAAGAATACTCCGACTGCATACAGGGCGTCTGTCGAGCTCAAAACTGCACGCAGAAAGGGAAACCCATTGCTTGCGCGGGAATCGCGGAAGGCTCTTGTGAGAAGGGATGTATTTGTTCAACTGGTTTTTTGAGAGACGAACATGGAAACTGTATACCTGATGATCAATGCCCAGGTAAATAATATCACCTACGCCTCTACAAATAAACCAACACTTAAGTAAAATGATGCCAGTGAAGTGGTAAATTTAACTCCATCTTTACTTCTTTCTCGAGTATCAAGGTAACAAGATACATCAAGTTTTGTTGAACCTTGAATTGTAGTCAACACGGATTTCCATTAGATTGTCCATCTGTTGCGAAAAGCTAATGTCGGAGTGGGTGCGTGTGCCAAGCTGGTCTTTTGAAAAGAGCTAAAGAGGATTGTGTACCTGATAGTCAATGTTATGGCAAGTACAAAATAAGTAAAATAAAATAACCGTCATTCTTCTTGTCCTCTGCCGAACCACGTCACAAAGATGAGCAGAACGCAATTCTAAGGCCAAATTGGTGGGCTGCCTTCTAGACAGTCGCGCCGATTATTCACTGTGAGTTTTTATTTTAAACAATGAAAGAGAGAGACACATCAATATGAAGCTGTACCTACCCATCTCTTTCGCCTGCTGCGTTATCGACCGCATATGAATTATATGCGTGAGTGTACCTGCCCAAAATTCCCACTCTCGCTGCCCGTCACCGGACAAGATGTTTGGCTACAACTGTATACGGTACATACTTCTTGAAGAATGTACCTACGTAATCATGGGTTCCCTACTTACTTAATCACTGTCTATCTGGACCATCAACCCTAAAATAGGTCCATGTTTTGTGTGTATTTTATCTTCTGATTCAGTAAACCGGGCTTTTATATTTCAGTAGACCTCGTATGTGATGTTAACGAGGTAGCAATCGCATCTCACAATGACGCAACAAACGATTACTGTCCAAGATTTGAAGGTGATAAGGGAGAAAGATCAGGAAACACAAGTGAAGCTCAAGGGCCTGTATGTGTTTGCAGATTTAACCATAAAAGAAATTATGAAAATGGAACTTGTATTCCAACTGTTGATTGCCGTAAGTTTTTCCGTTTGAACTACAACTAAGCCATTTGACATAAAAAAACTTTACTACGAATAGAGACTGGATTTAAAATGTTATCAGGACTTCACCGAAATGTTAATCGGTTCATTCGACATGTATCATATTTTTTCAGCATCTTTCGAATGCAATCGGCCTTATGAGGAATACAGGTCGTGCCCTCCGTGGTGTCCTTCAGATAATTGCAGCCACGCTACGCCAACAGGGCGCTGTAAAATTTTTGGTAGAATTGGAATAGTCCTTGAATGTAACCCTAAGTGTCGATGCATACAGGGTTATTGGAGAGACAACGGAACATGCGTGCCGTACGTTGCATGTCGTAAGTAAATCAGTAATTTTTATACGGTCTTGAAGACTAGAATGGAATAAAAAATTCAAACATCTACAAAGGACAGTAGATACTTAATCATTACAAATACAAAAAAATTACACACAAGGAAAATTAACGAAACAGACGCCTTTATCGTTTCACAGCTGGAAAGTGTCCAACAAACGAAAGATACTCCTCGTGCATTCAAGGTGAATGCAGAGCTCTGAACTGCACTCAACAAGGGAAACCCATTGCTTGCCCACGCCTAGCACCCGGCGTATGTAAGAATGGGTGTGTTTGCATTGAAGGAACTTTGAGAGCAGATAATGGGTCTTGTATCCCAGAAAAAGAATGTCCAGGTACGTTTTATCACTGAGATTTTCAGACCAAAAAAAAAAACACTAAACCCTCCTCTACTAATGAAAAACATTATTTCAGTATGTCCCGTTAACGAAGAATTCTCTAACTGCACTCAGGCTGTCTGCCGTCAACAGATATGCAAAGATAAAAGATTACCTTTAAGTTGCCCTGCAATAAAGGAAGGCGATTGCAATAGTGGATGTGTTTGCCAATCTGGGTACCTGAGAACTCCAGAGGGCGAATGCGTGCCGCAAAACCAGTGTTCTGGTATATGCTTGTCATATTTTTGCTGAACTGTTGCTTGAAGTGCTTTTATTATGTGGCATTGAAAACAGAGCGTCATTTGTTTGTTCCTAGGGGATCTAGTCTGCAAAACTAACGAAGTAGTGGACAACTGTCCTAACTCTGGTCACGGGGACTGCTGTCCCAGAAGCGAACAGGACGCCAAATTAAGACAACAATCAAAAGTAATAACAGAGTGTGAAGAACAATCGTGTACCTGTCGATTTAATTACTTGAGGGCTGATAATGGAACTTGCGTACCTGCAAGAAACTGTCGTAAGTGCCTTAACGAAATAAAAAAGATACTAAGTGGATATTAATTAGTACCAACCTAATCAATGTGCACTTCCAGCACCCTTCAACTGCATGGGAGAGAACGAGGAGTTCAACCCATGCCCGCCACTCTGCCCTACTGATGACTGCGCTCAGGCGACTCCAAGCGGACGCTGTCCTCAACCTGGCCGCATCGGTATTGTGCTGCAGTGCAGGGCGGCCTGTCGCTGCAAGTCCGGCTTTTGGAGGAAAAATGGTGTTTGTGTACCTTACTCTCAATGCCGTGAGTACCCATTTCTACTAAAACCAATCAATCAGGTGCCATTTATCAATCAGGTGTCGAAGCTCTAAAAGGGTGCGAGAAATTAATTGAAAACGACACATACATGTAGATATAGAATATAAAACCTGTTTCAGCTGGAATATGCCCACTGAACGAAGAATACTCCGACTGCATACAGGGCGTCTGTCGAGCTCAAAACTGCACGCAGAAAGGGAAACCCATTGCTTGCGCGGGAATCGCGGAAGGCTCTTGTGAGAAGGGATGTATTTGTTCAACTGGTTTTTTGAGAGACGAACATGGAAACTGTATACCTGATGATCAATGCCCAGGTAGGTCACTATTACCACTTTTGCTTCTACAAATAAAACAACACAAGAGTAAAATGATGGCAGAGAAGCGCTAAATTAAACTCATCTTTTCTTCCTTCTCTATTATCGAGGTAACAAGATACATAAAGTTTTGTTTGAAATGAGCATGAGTTATGTTTCAGCACCGAAATGCGACAGACAGAACGAAGTTCTAGCAGAATGTCCGAATGGATGCGATCCTATCAACTGCCCCGAGAGCATGCAAGCCGAACAGGAGAGGTTGGCAGGCTGCAGCTTCATCGCTGTCTGTTTGGCGCCTGACTGCAGGTGCCGTCCGGGCTACAGGCGCGATGAAGAAGGAACGTGCATTCCTATTGAAGAATGTCGTAAGTTTTATCGTTTGTTTTTTATTTGAAATTGCTATGGTAATCCGAACTTAACGCGTCCTGCCAAGCTTCAGCGATGCGACCCAAGGGTATACGTACGTTGCGCCAGGGCCAGAGTAAGATAAGGTAAAGGACTCATTGATCTGGCTTGCAGTTTAGTAAATAGAACTTTTTTGTTTTCATAGCCGGCATTTGTCCCGCCAACGAAGAGTTCTCAAAATGCACTCAAGCCTTATGCCGCGCTCAGAACTGCACGCAGAAAGGAAAAGCCATTGCCTGCCCGATGATTGTAGAAGGCACTTGCGAGAAAGGATGTGTTTGTTCAACTGGATTCTTAAGAGACGAACATGGACACTGTATACCTGATGATCAATGCCCAGGTAAAACCTTAAATCCATACTAATATTATAAAATCGAAAGTAACTCTGTCTGTATGTCTGTCCTTTTCATGCCTAAATGCCTATGTTAGTGTGCGTGTATCTGTATCCATTATACAGATACATGCATACAAACAAATTCAATATTAAGGATTACGGATGTTAAGGTACTATCGGATGTCCTACGTGCGTGCACACAGACGAGTAAAATTATAGTGATAAGTAATCTGCATCCGAAACGTGTTAAGAGTACATAAAAAAGCCTCATTACATTTAAAAAAAATACTCACTTAAAAACGTTATAAAAGGAAAACACCGAGGAATATACCGCACAACGAGTTATCTGTTGACGTAAGATGGAAGCTAAGTTTGTTGTGTTGTTTTCCTGTTCTATCGTCTTGTGTGCTGGTTATGGTTTCTACGGTAAGATTATCTAGCTTAACAATACTGAGCTAATTATGTATATGGTTTTAAGACTGGCTTGCTACGTGGTCATGATGGTTCTACAAATAACATATTCATAAATATAATGTAAGTATACAATAACTAGTTTCTGTCCGCGGCTTCGCACGCTTTGTTTCTATGAAAATGTTTAAAAGTTATTCCTATCTCATGGGAAATGTAGCCTATGTTTGATTCCAGGCCTAGAAATACGTATATACAACATTTTAGCCCGATATGTTTAGTATTTTTGGCGTGAAGAGGTAACAAACATCGAAACATCCAAACTCTCCAACATCAACATCCAATTAACATAGTGTGATGTGATGTGATGTCATAGATATGACTTGACTAGGTACATAATAAGTAGGTACTTATACGTGCGGCTCGGTCGGCAGGTAGAGTCCTTATTAAATTAGCTATGGAATTATAAAAGAAAATTAGAACATGAAGCTCTCAAAAGGTATTTATTTTAGAAAAGCGATGCAGAAAAGGCAGCACTTTTTATCTCTTCTTTTGGAGACCCCCTTTAATTTAAGAGCAGCTAAAGTATTATTCACTTTTTGAAAATTTCATGTTGTTATTTATTACGGTTCAAAAGATACAGCTATTGTTAAAGTTTAGCAAAAATACCGAAAAACACGGCGAGATCAGAAAACCCAACCGACCTACAAGATATCGTAGATTCACTCAGACTTCAAAGCAACACAGCATGTTTAGAAATTAACAAAAATAGAACCAAAGTCATGACTTCATGACCAACCAATGACAGAACACCAAATGCGATAAACTCTACAATGTCTAGAATATGTAGAACACCTTTAAAGACAGATCATGTCAATCATTTCATTTCAAATAACTCGAAGACTCTAAAGCACATGTACCTACTAGGTAATGGGGATGAAGTAAATATTTGTAATAGGAGTATCTACCGTATCTACGCACAGAAAACTAAAGCAATGAAAAAATATACCGAGCACCTTGCCTGATTTATGCTTGTTAAACGTGGCCACAAAGACGCAATTAGAAAGGATACTGTCTGCCAGAGAGGCATGGAGAGAGAAGCTTTATGGGATATACGTATAAAAGATGGGAATAAGAAAGAAAACAAACGCAAAAGATGTAGTAATTACCTACAGAAGATCCTAAAGCTCAAATTGTAATGGGCGGGCAATACAAGGTGCCACGTTATTGGTGTGCTAAGCCGAAAAGGGGTTGTTGTGCACCCTATACCCAACTGATCCGCATGGTTGATTTTGGGAAATACGTTTTTTTAAGTTTTTATAGTAATAAATAACAACTTAAACGCTAAATAAAGTGACAACCCCATCACTCACGCACGCACACGTAAGGCCGCGGCAGGCGGCGCAAGCTCACGCGGCACGCCCACCGGGGCGCCCACCGGGGCGCCGACATCGGTTGCGCCAAGTGCGGAGGTCGGACGTGTCCAAATTGCCGTTATTATTTTTTAACCTTCCTCTTTTGAAAGGAGAATAATTTCTGACATTGTCACTTCTATTTGACATTTTGTTAAAATTCTTAGGACGTTTTGGAAGTCTGTCGAAGTGCTTTTTATTGAAAAATTAAGTTTATATTTTATATATATATATTTTTAGCATACGTAGAGGTCTATTGGACGAGTCCATTGTTTCTATCGATTCTCATTAGCTGTCGGCTTAGTATGGGCGGTAATTATTGAAGGTCAAGAATCTTACTGATGAACAGCTGATGTAGCGTTGTCACTTATACTTTCTTAAATGAAAGTTTCAAGGTCTTTTTTTCAGTAAAAACCTTGAAACCCGGAAAGAGCTAGAACAAAAAACGTTTGTGCAAAGAGGGAGGACCACCCCCTTTCCGCTTAGTACACCAATAACGTGGCACCTTGTATACAGCAGTAGGGCAAGCACAGGGATTGTTCTCTAGGGTAGAATAGAGAAAAATCACGTCACTTTGTCATCGAATGCGTAAATTATTTGAAATGCCTTCCTTCAACTTCAATAAAGTACGCAATGTTTGACGATGCAATATCATTGTTGTCTATTCTACCCTAGAGAACAATCCCCGTGCTTGGCCTAAAGGTGCAATCGGACACAAATAGCCACCGATTTTTCGAGATATTAAGCGCAGACGAGGTTGACCAGAAAGAGGTGGTGTGACATTAGGGAAGTAGCATCTGGACTAGGACAGCAAGTGACAGGAGTGAATGGAAAAGCTTGGAGGAGTCTTTCACCGCCAAAGGCAGTGACCGTACCAGACAATAACTGCTCCGAAAGTGTAAATTATCACAGCAAAGAGAGCCATTAACTTTGACCTTTCGTGACAGTATAAACTTAGATTTCGCCAATTGTATGGCATATGATTCTTCTCGTTATAAGATGAGGAATCTTGAATATTTCATATATTTATTTTCAACGTGGCACCTACATTGAAAATAAATGTTTCATGCTATTAAAAACTTAATAATAACAACATTCCACTAAAGTTATCATTCATTAAAACTAGCTATGATTTAACTTTCTTAGCGTCGATGCCCATTGAGCACATGTGCATAGCGATACCGATATGGGTTTCCAAAAAACTGCTAAGTATACAATTTTAGAGTAAAAAAAAAAAAATATTTATTATTATTTAAAAGTGCATCTCAATAGCCGTCTTCCGACGGTTTCTTTTCTTATCTTAGCTTAGGTATCTGCACGTTTTCTGCTTATTTAAAAAAAAAAAGCTTTTTCAGAATGGTTTTTTGTAAAGTTTTTATAGTTTCAACGTGTTATGTTTTCTATGAATTTTGGGTACCTACCTAACTTACAGCGTGAGATAAATTTTAATGACTTACAGGATTTAGAAATTGCTTTCAACACCAAAAAAAAATTTGTTGGCTTTTAACATTTTTATTTTATGGGTTACGTAGACGATTTATGTGGCCGCGAACCACTACAAGATCTTCGGGATCCTTATGTTCCAGCTCCGAAATGCCACGGCCAGAACGAAGTTCTAGAAGAATGTCCGAACGGCTGCGCTTCTATCAACTGCCCCGAGAGCTTGAAAGCCGAACAGGAGAGATTTGCGAACTGCGTCTCAATTGCTGTCTGTTTGCCGCGTGGCTGCAGGTGCCGTCTGGGCTACAGGCGCGATAAAGAGGGAAGATGTATTGATATTGGAGAATGTCGTGAGTTTTTCTTTTGTACCGCTATTTGCAAACGCAGGCCACGTCGCACTGCAAGATGTGATTTTCAGTCCTACAAGAAACGTTCGATTTAAAGTTTGTGTTCTTAAGGACACCTACTGCTCATTTGTCGACCCTCAACCTACAGTGATATTAAACTTTTCGAATTCCACAGCCGGCATTTGCCCCAACAACGAAGAGTTTTCAAACTGCACTCAAGCTATATGCCGCGCTCAAAACTGCACGCAGAAAGGAAAACCCATTGCCTGCCCGGGGATCGCAGAGGGCTTTTGCAAGAGAGGATGCATTTGTTCAACTGGATATTTGAGAGACGAACGAGGAAACTGCGTTCCTGATGATCAATGTCCAGGTCCTCGAGTCTTAATTTCCTATGAAAATAGATCTGGCTGATCGAATTTATTGTAACGGAATCATGGATGAACTTTCGCTTTTGCGGTATCGTGGATTTTGTTTTCGTTTGACTGCTGCGTGTTCTAGTAGTAGGTAATACCAAGACAGTTATTCTTCATACAAATCTGCGTTCTCTCGTAATTCTGGTTAAATCTAGATGGCGCTGTTTTATAACCAGAATTTTTACAAAGCAAGAGGCCAACAGATCTGAACAAACGCATAATGTAAAAGTGTACATCGTTTGCCAAATTGAAATTAGGGGTGAAGGGGGGTTATTGCTACCTTCTCAACCCCCTAAAAAAATTTCTGGTCCCTCGAAAGATTTTATGTCAATTTTTTAAATTTTTATTCGAATTTTACAAAAGTCTGCATTTAAACTTGAATAAAAAAAAAATATGCGGCGTAGCCTCCAAATTTGTATTTTGTTTTAATTTGCATTGTTGTACAATTCTATCGATGTCAAAATTACTCGCTAACAATTACTGGTTTTTTTTTTATCGTCGCACAAAGCTTTTAAAAAAACAAAAATGAATTTAAAGGTCATCTTTGAACGAAATAAAAAAAAACTAATGATAATTTTGTTTTTGAAATTCTTTTAAAAATTTCTCTACTCTATCTTCTTTCTAACAGTATGCATCATGCGATGAAAACTTTTCGCTAGCTTTACTAGTTTGCTTATTTTGTGCATCGAGACACCTTTGGCTGATATTTGATGCTACTATTTTTTGCATAATAACATAAGCTAAGTAGCTGGAAATTGCCGCCACTCTCTTATGCGTTGAAATCTGTCTACTGTAACGCCCCCCTGAATTTCGCCTCTCCCCTTTGTGTTTCCTTCGCCTGCTAATATTTGCGTGATTGACGCATTCATTTTAATTCCTAACGTAATGTTAATGATAAGTTTGGCCAACTGATCGTCTAGGTAGTGGTAGGACTCATACGTTGTGTTATAGTAGTAACTCGATTCTTTTAGGTGATAAGGACAAACGAACTAATCTAACCGATAACTTAATTCCTTACATTTATAGTACCTATTAATTTATTATCATACCTAAAGTTTCGCAGGCTTGAAGTATTTATGTACTAAGATTATACGATAAACATGGAGTAACTGTGATGTTCAGACAGGTAGTTTTCTTTAATTTCGGAGCCTAGGATATTAGTAGCTTAATA
This sequence comes from Eupithecia inturbata, assembly GCA_963662085.1. Lineage (NCBI taxonomy): Eukaryota > Metazoa > Arthropoda > Insecta > Lepidoptera > Geometridae > Eupithecia > Eupithecia inturbata. The sequence goes on from OY759182.1 coordinate 7,551,408, forward strand.
GTTTTGTAGATAGCGAGATAAGCATTCTTCGTTCTGATTTACTGAGTTTAATACGACATAGGGCAACAGCCCCTCCGCCGCTGTTGCCGGTGGTTCTCGACCCAGACAGGATAACCTCCCTCGTAAGGTCTACATATTGACAGGCTAATCTACCAATATGAGACAAGGGGACATGTCACAAATAGTCATAGTCGTAAGGTCAGGCCGTCAGTAGGGGACAAGAGGACATTATCTTTTATCAAAATTCCTAAGTCCAGTCATAGTCAGTTGAAATTTAATAGCATTCATGGGCAATATTACTTTGTGACATTTAATTCAAAACAATCATTCCATCATCTTTCACATTAAGTAATCAGTTCTCTATTTCTCTGCGGAACCCAACTCTACTAAGCAAACCCCGCTCAGTACCGAAGGGTCCCTAATTTGCGCACTCGGAGTGCTTACAAAAGTTCTATCCACAGCCTATCTATCGGCTATTTCAAGACTAGTGCCCCAATTCGTTATAGAATTGATAATGAACTTAAGTCCTATAGGAACTATTTCCTATAAATTACTGGGCCTCTGTATTAAGAGTTTTGCCCGAAAAGACCACAGCTTTTCATAGTAATAAACACCTCCTCTCATGGGAGTTTAAACTTAAGAGTTCAACAACTTCCAATTTTCAGATTAGTCTGTAAAACACAATAATGAGATATAATAATTCATTCATCCGAGATTACTTCTCATAGCTTATAAAGGACTCTCTCGTTACCAGAGGCATATCCAGGGTGGCATTCGCACCAAGCTATAGTTAGATATAATTTATTAGGCCTCTTATCAAGAGTTTTGCCCGAAAAGACTTCAGCTTTTCATAGTAATAAACACCTCCTCTCGTGGGAGTTTAAATTTAAGAATTCAAGAGCTTTTAATAGTAGGGTAATTCCAATTTTCAGATTAATTTGTAAAACATAAGTTTATTATAATGAGATATAATGATTTATTCAACCGAGATTACTTCTCATAGCTTATAAAGGACTCTCTCGTTACCAGAGGCATATCCAGGGTGGCATTCGCACCAAGCTATTGTTAGATATAATTTATTAGGCCTCTTATTAAGAGTTTTGCCCGAAAAGACTTCAGCTTTTCATAGTAATAGACACCTCCTCTCATGGGAGTTTAAATTTATGAATCCAAGAGCTTTTAATAGTAGGGTATTTCCAATATTCAGATTAGTTTGTAAAACATAAGTTTATGATAATGAGATATAATGATTTATCCAACCGAGATTACTTCTCATAGCTCACAAAGGACTCTCTCATTACCAGAGGTATATCCAGGGTGACATTCGCACCAAGCTATAGTTAGATTTATCAGAATATAATTAATATCTCTACTGGAGATGAAGGAAGAATACAGTTAAATAAGCACTGTAAACATTAGATCATAATGATACCTGAAACCAAAAATAACCCACTATGCAAGCTTCAAACGGCTTTAGTAATTATTCAATTAGGCTTTTATTTATCCAACCGAGATTACTTCTCATAGCTTATAAAGGACTCTCTCATTACCAGAGGTATATCCAGGGTGACATCCGCACCAAGCTATGGTTAGATTTATCAGAATATAAATAATCTCGCTACTGGAGATACCAAGAATACAGTTAAATTAGTACTGTAAACATTAGATTATAAAGATACCTGAAACCAAAAATAACCCACTATGCAAGCTTCAAACGGCTTTAGTAATTATTCAATTAGGCTTTTATTTATCCAACCGAGATTACTTCTCATAGCTTATAAAGGACTCTCTCATTACCAGAGGTATATCCAGGGTGACATCCGCACCAAGCTATGGTTAGATTTATCAGAATATAAATAATCTCGCTACTGGAGATACCAAGAATACAGTTAAATTAGTACTGTAAACATTAGATTATAAAGATACCTGAAACCAAAATAACCCACTATGCGAGCTTCAAACGGCTTTAGTAATTATTCAATTAGGCTTTTTACAACCTTTGGTAAATTAGTCAATCTTTAGACTCTGTAATGGAAATTTTCCTATAATTTTAAGGGAAAACACAGTGAGATACAGTTTCGCACAGCTCTATTTCTAGGAGGTATTACGACAATCATTATAAAGCAAACACAATGTAATATATCAATATTATATGGATTAATTAGTCTCCTGACTCTGGAGCGGACCGATGAAAGTTTCCTAAAGATTCGACACAATGAAATTCAGTACATGAACGATACCCAGTAAGCAAGCATAATAAAATTCATGCCACTTAGCTTTTCAGGAGCCTGGAACTCTGCCACTCGAATCCTGAACACTGACTTTAAATGTACACTATGTAGACTCCACGGGCTAGCGCCATGGACCGCAACACTGAATCTATTTAGATAAGCAATTTTATGACTAACACGTTCTTCACATCTTTACGTTAATTTTCTACACTGATCTTATTTCGCGTCGGGAATCTGAATTTCGTTAGAGAACGTTATTTTCCCGTGGTGAACCGCCGACTGTCCCCAGCCTACCCCTACAGCTATATATATCACCTCTCACTAAACACCCCTGAACGACGCGTATCCTATCTTTAAGGTTCAAATTAACACCAATTTTCAGTATGAAACCGTTCCCACGGATTGCACGCCAGGCTTTCAACGTAAAAAACCTTTAGGCGCCACGAACACTCGAATTAAACCAAGAAACCCGTCATTCACGTCTCCAACATATAGATTAATATTTCGAGTGTCCAACAACCCAATTTTTGTGCTGTATTTCAATGGCTGTAAAAAACTTCTCTCATAAATTAGATTGTTTAATACGGCAAATTCCTAGAACTTGTTCAAACATCGATAATTCTCCCATGAACTGGCTTGGTTTTTGGATAACGCTCGTTCCATTACCACGTTCTGGTGAAATATTTAATATTTAGACGAGTGTTTCTATGAAGGCGTCTCGACTAATCTATTACCAACCTCTCATATTATTGATAGCAAAAACTTTTAGTGTTGAATCCCTATGACTGTAAAAAATTGTCATAAATCCGGTCATTTTATTATGGAGAAAAGATCCGCTTTAGATATGTAGCAATCTTTTCAAGTCTTCGGTAGTTTTTTTATTTTAACGCAGACGAATTGCTTCCATCCTGTGAATGCCGAATCTAAATTGTTGACCGATACCTAACCAGCCCTATTAAGGGACCGAATCTGTCAACTCTATCTCCAATCCTTCACCCTATAAAGTTTATGACTATCTGATTTATTTTATATTTGCAAACAACATCCAGATTGAGATCTGTGCTGTTACAATCGACCCCAAATCTTTACGTAAGTGACCCTTTTAATAACTGAAATAAAGATTTCTCCCAGTAACTTGGAATTTGCAAATATAAGTCTTAGGTTAGTTCCTTATTCTCAAATATAGTCTCAATTTTATTAGCTCTTAATCCGTTGAACCTTGAATTCATACATATTTTAATGAAATTTGTGTGCATTTGTGTGTGGGGTAATGTGTGTGTGTGTGTGTGTGGGGGTGTGTGTGTGTGAGGGTGTGTGTGTGAGGGTGTGTGTGTGTGTGTAAGACCAGATGAAAAAAAATTTGGAGAAAATTTTATACATAAATAATTATTGAAGACAAGAAAAATGAAAATTAAACCAATATTGTTTTACCAAGCTCCTTGATAGAATAAGTACAATTGATTTCGGTACCTCGGTTGTGAGTCGAGATCACTCCTAGCGAATAGTTACCGAACGATTTCTTTGTGAACTTACATTATGTTTACGCACGAAATGCTCGATAACTCCTGCACAACTGTCCGTTACCTGTATCTCAATTCGACTGATAACTCAATTTTGATTTAACAGAAACCAATCATTTTAAATCTGGAATATGTGTATAGTGTGTTCAGTTCGAACCTATCTTTGTATAGTATGAAATTTCATGAAGTCAGACCGAGCTGCAATTTAGATCTCAGATTCACTAAAATTATCTGATATGATCTCTTAACCTAGCACCAAAATTATTCCTTCATAAAATTTATTTGAAGTGCATGTATGATTCAATCTTCATCAGATTGTCCCAGGTTCTGAAATGTGATAACTCACATGGGCTATCCAGTCTGATTCTAAAGGTTATCTACCAACCATTCATACAAGTTGTTCGCTCACTTCTCTCACACCAGCTTAAACTATGCCTAATAATCTCTCATTATTTACAATCAAATCCCTCTATCAATTCACTCATGCTCCCAAATGAATTAGCACACTATTCTAACCAGTGACACAGAGCTTAAACGATTTACAATCCAAGTTATCTCAAATTTTTTTATGGAAAGTTTTCTTATCTGTTATCCCACAACAATCCTATTAGAATATTTACCCGACAAGAATTTTTCTTTCGTTTTTCCCCATTTTCATCACTGACTCTTATACGAAATTTGCATCCAATATTTTCCCAAATAAATCTGAAAAGCGTAATTACTCCAAGTACGAGTGGTTAATACACCTATATCTTAGATAAAGTCCACTACCTCTTCTAGATCCTATTTAGCCTTATTCTCTATTGCTTAGGGACGGTGCGGTCCTTGTGATTTTTATAGTAGTGAATTCGCTTTAACGCCTTTATAACGAAGATGATGTCTAAAGTTTCTTATTTATTTTCTCTAATCGAAAGTTTGCGAAGAAAAGGGAATTTTATTTATTTATTTGGAAAGGCCGCCATTTCCAACCCCTACATTTGGAATCATAAGAGATTTGCTTTTACGAGTGTACATTTTATTCAATTAATCATTATTTTATTCAGATTTAGCATCTGCGCAGTTCAAATTAGTTAATTAGAAGCTAACGGAGTCCTGTGCTTCCAAATGTGCCCTTCCCCAAGCCACCATTTAATTTTAGTTTTATTTTTGTAATTAATGTATATAATATTAACTTATCTATAGTAAACGTGACAAAAATCGGTCTACAATTAGCGAACAATTTTATGAATTTAACATTCTCTTCCTTCTATAATCCAATCAAGCTTTAACTGTGCTCTATTCTTAAATTCCTCATGAATTTTTTCTCTGCAATGTGAGTATAAAATCAGCTCATTTAATTTTAGTTTTATTTTTGTAATTAATGTATATAATATTAACTTATTTATAGTAAATGTGACAAAAATCGGTCTACAATTAGCAATCAATTTTATGAATTTAACATTCTCTTCCTTCTATAGTCCAATTAAGCTTTTACTGTGCTCTATTCTTAATTTTCTCATGAATTTTCTCTGCAATGTGAGTATAAAATCGGCTACTGCCTAATTTATTCAACTTATGTAATTAACATACCTGTAGGTATCCAAGACAATAAGAATAGCTAAGTAACAATGCAGGTAACTTATTTACTAGTTAGTCGTAAGAAACTTAGTTTTAAAGTAACTTATATTTATACTTAACGACATTAATACAAGGTAGTTAACTAACTTACAAGTAAAACATTTTTTTTTTCATTTATCTTACATTCTAATCAACTACTATTATTACCAATTAACTAACACAAATCAACTATCCTAAATTTTAACCTAATTCAGATTTCAGCTCCAACCTGATGGGACCTTCGACCTTCGACCTTTCCTTCTGTTCGTTATTTATCTCATTTTCCAGTCATGTATAATATTTAGACAAATGCATTGCATCAAATTTTCCTCTGATCATTTTACTTTCAAGTTCCATCAAGATATAACCATTTTGATATGGATTACCTGCTATTACATAAGGACCTTCGTATAAAGTCTCAATTTTCTTAGTCACTTTCTGCTGGGCATTTGATGTGTTTAATTTTCTTATCTTTACTAAATCTCCCATTTCTTTTGTAATGATTGAACAACATGGTCATACATACGTTCCGTTGGCATGTTTGATAACCTGACATTCGTGGCAAATCCTTACGAACTGTTTTACCTGCTAAGTTAATCATTTCCAATAAGACTGATCTCTTACATATTTTATAACTTTATATGCTCCTTGATGTCCCATTTCTAAATGTACCTAATTAACGACATCTTCTTTCAATACCTGCGGTAGATACACTACTTTTCCCATTATTTCCCCCAGCTGGATATATAAGACTTCATTAATTAATTCACATCTATCGACAATCCCTCCTATTACCTTTCCTGTTTTATTTTCTTCGGTACTGGGAATTCCTGTATGGATTTTACTTTGCTGGGATCTGTTTGTAATCCTTCTGTCGAAATAATATATCCTAACATTTTTACTTCCTTGCAAAAGAATTCACATTTTAACAAATTGCAAGTTAATCCTGCCTTAGATAATTTTCCCAAAACTATGTCCAAATGTTCTAAATGTTCTTGAAAAGACCCCGTAGTTATTATTGCTAGATCATCCAAATAATTTACACAATAATCTCTAGTTTCATGTCCCAATATTACATCCATAGCCCGGCTGAAACTTCCTACTGACGTCTTCTATCCTTGTGGTAATACATTGTAAACATAGGATTTTCCATTGAATGTGAACCCCGTATACTTTTTACTGTTTTCCGTAATCGGTATTTGGAAGTACGCATTGTTTAAATCAACTACACTGATGTAATTAGCCCCATGGAATGAATTCATGATATCTATTTGTAACGGTGGTTTTTCCGTTCCCGCAATCATGTATTTATTAATTTCCCTGGCGTCTAATAGTACCATTATCGAATTATCTCGCTTTAATGTGAATGTTGATGGACTGCAATAAGGTGTAGCTGATCTACTGATAATCCCTTGTTCTTCCATCTCTCTCAATTTCTCCTCAAATTTTCCTCTATACGTGTACGGAACCGGATAACTTTTCTTGACTATTGGTTCTCGGGTGTTCATTTTAATTTCATGTTCATAACAATTTGCCCTCTTCCTTCATACTGTAAGACTAATTCTCTTTCATGTTGACCCATATTAATCGTCGCACTTGTTCATTTTCAACCAATCAAACCCTAATATAATCGGACAGACTAGCCCCGGTACAACTATAAAGCCTGTGTCTTTCTTATAAGAAATTATCTGTAACGGCAACAAGACCATTTTCCGGATTTCCACACTTTTGTGACCTACTGCAGTTTTAATTTGGAACGCTTTTATCGGCATGGACGGGATATCACTATCTCGGCTTTGTTTGATTGTATTCCAGCATTCTTCAGATATACTAGTTATATCACATCCTGTGTCTAATAATCCGATAATCTCGTGTTCAAATATTTGTAACTTAATTTCTGAACTAAAATCCTTCAACCCTTCCTCCTCTATTCCCTCTTTAAAAACCGACCTCGCTGATAATTGATACATCTGATTCTGCTCTAATTTTAATTTTAGAACTTCTATAATTTGCTCTAACAAATGGAATTTTTTTTTTTTTTTAACTCCCCTACTTTATATCCTAATCTCTCCCTTCGCTTCCGTTCATTAGCCCTATCATTTATAGGAATTCTAATTCCATTAATTTTTTTTTTTCTCTAATTTTTGACCTGGTTTCCATCCCATCTTATTCATTATATCTAACGCCCGAAGTTAAAGCTGATATGGAAACACATTTATCAGCCCTTTCTAGTTTAAATCTACTGTTAACTACGGAACTACTTCTACTCCATTAATCGGTGCCGATGCTGTTGTCCCTCCTAAACCTTCTGTCTTCCGTAAGGTCTTGACCAATTTTGATAGTTAGGTCGTCGATATTCTCGTTCCTTGCTGGTTTATATCGTCCATGTTTCTTAAGTACTCCGCCATTCCTATTAATCTCTCATATTTAGAAGTATACCAGCCTCGTTGCACATAGTTTGGGTAATGTCTAATTATATCGGTCAATAACCGCTTTTCTGGGAATTTAAAGTTGAGCATTTGTGCTTTTCCTATCAATTACAAGTAGTGTCCCAACATGTTGGAGTTTCCACTCGGTCCCAATTTTCTTAATTCATTTTGTTCCTTTTCACCCGAAAAGGTAGCTAAGAAATCCACTTTAAAATCTTGCAACACCTTCCATCTTCCCTTATAAATCCTTGCCCATTCCCTTGCATCCCCTACCAAGCAGTCCTGTATAATGTCCATTTCGTAACCATGGCATGCCATTTTCTTCAAATAATTTTCCAGATCTTCCAGGAACGTTACTGAGTTAATTTCAGTCTATCCCCAAATTTCGACCTTTCATTGTTGATATTTCTTACATTATAGCTTATTCTTTTATAACGGTACATTTTTATTCCAATTGGTTAGTTTCTTTATAATATTTTCTCCACTGTACTTCCACTCCCACGGCCTACATCGGTCCATCGCCGGCTGAAGTCCTTAATCCTCACGCTAGGTATGCGGTTTGTTCTACAGGGGCGCTGCTGCCCACCCCTAGTAGATATCCCTTAGTCGCCTCTTACGACACCCACGGGGAGAGTTGGGGTTGTGCAATTCTAAGCCGGCACCACACGGCTTGCAGTTTCAGCCTTTTTTAGGGTTCCTTGATCATTAATTCCTTTCTAACTTGTTCCGCCTCTCTTTTATTTCTAGTAAATGTCTTCTTCTTCCTCATTGATACGCCCATTCTGAATGGTTCCTATAAGTAATCAAATCACATAAGTATCGAACTCACGTTTCTGCAATTCCTTATGTATTTAACTATTTTAGCGTTAAAAATGTAATACCCCGACCCCAGAACTTCGTACTCTTAAAACCGACCCCAAAGTAAGCTAAGGCTATGTATTAGTTACCAGCTACCTGTTATACATAATACCACAGATTAGGCAATGTTACTTTCATAATAATAATACCTATTACCTACAACAGAATCCGTTTTGAGAAACATAATCTCAATAGAGCTTTCTGTTTCCTAAGTTATATAAATCATAATAAATCATGTTGAAATGCTTACAAAAAATTATCATCCAAACCCCAAGCCAAGCAGAACCCGCGCTACGGGCAACTGATATTCTCAATAACATTACGCAGTCTTACGATACATAAAAAACACCAATAACACTCGAAACAACCATTCGCAGCTCGCACAGACACCCGTCACCAGGCAGGAATCGAACCCTCAACCCAGGTACCGCGACGCCTAACCCGTCGTGCCACATGTTCGTCAAACGTTGGTCTCGCGATTAATACTAATACTATTTACATTGAAGTAATATATTATTTGTTTGTCCTTTTATACACCCTCCATTTCACATGCAACAAATTGTGCGAAAAATTCGCACTTTAGATTACCTAGCTTAATTCTACCTAATATAATTAAATCTACAATAATATTATCTAGTTTATTTCTACTCTACCTTAATATTTCTCGTTCTATACGACCCCCATTCTTCTAAACTAGGTTACTAAATCTAGGTCTTAAGCTAAAATTAATTAATCAATTTGCCTATCTTATAAGTACATATGTTTATTCGTGGTTACGCTACATTAAATTGAACGGATTTAAACCCGCGCTTTATAACTAAATCTACTCTAACCTCACTAAAAGTAATAGTTTTCTTAGATTATTTATATGCTATACTATAAAGTTCTTAGCGACCCCCTTTCTCTCAGCATAAATCTAGTTCTCTTACAAATGTAACTAACATAAGTACTTATTTTAAAAGAATACCAATCTAATGAAACTTTTGTTTATGTTGAGCTGGATATGTTTCTATTATAAGTCTAATTAATATCTATATCCTGGATTACGGCACATTAAATTGTAACGCCCCCCCGAAAATCGCCTCTCCTTTTAATTTCCTTCCGCCTGCTAATAGTTGCGTGATTGACGCATTCATTTTAATTCCTAACGTAATGTTAATGATAAGTTTGGCCAACTGATCGTCTAGGTAGTGGTAGGACTCATACGTTGTGTTATAGTAGTAACTCGATTCTTTTAGGTGATAAGGACAAACGAACTAATCTAACCGATAACTTAATTCCTTACATTTATAGTACCTATTAATTTATTATCATACCTAAAGTTTCGCAGGCTTGAAGTATTTATGTACTAAGATTATACGATAAACATGGAGTAACTGTGATGTTCAGACAGGTAGTTTTCTTTAATTTCGGAGCCTAGGATATTAGTAGCTTAATAGTTTTGTAGATAGCGAGATAAGCATTCTTCGTTCTGATTTACTGAGTTTAATACGACATAGGGCAACAGCCCCTCCGCCGCTGTTGCCGGTGGTTCTCGACCCAGACAGGATAACCTCCCTCGTAAGGTCTACATATTGACAGGCTAATCTACCAATATGAGACAAGGGGACATGTCACAAATAGTCATAGTCGTAAGGTCAGGCCGTCAGTAGGGGACAAGAGGACATTATCTTTTATCAAAATTCCTAAGTCCAGTCATAGTCAGTTGAAATTTAATAGCATTCATGGGCAATATTACTTTGTGACATTTAATTCAAAACAATCATTCCATCATCTTTCACATTAAGTAATCAGTTCTCTATTTCTCTGCGGAACCCAACTCTACTAAGCAAACCCCGCTCAGTACCGAAGGGTCCCTAATTTGCGCACTCGGAGTGCTTACAAAAGTTCTATCCACAGCCTATCTATCGGCTATTTCAAGACTAGTGCCCCAATTCGTTATAGAATTGATAATGAACTTAAGTCCTATAGGAACTATTTCCTATAAATTACTGGGCCTCTGTATTAAGAGTTTTGCCCGAAAAGACCACAGCTTTTCATAGTAATAAACACCTCCTCTCATGGGAGTTTAAACTTAAGAGTTCAACAACTTCCAATTTTCAGATTAGTCTGTAAAACACAATAATGAGATATAATAATTCATTCATCCGAGATTACTTCTCATAGCTTATAAAGGACTCTCTCGTTACCAGAGGCATATCCAGGGTGGCATTCGCACCAAGCTATAGTTAGATATAATTTATTAGGCCTCTTATCAAGAGTTTTGCCCGAAAAGACTTCAGCTTTTCATAGTAATAAACACCTCCTCTCGTGGGAGTTTAAATTTAAGAATTCAAGAGCTTTTAATAGTAGGGTAATTCCAATTTTCAGATTAATTTGTAAAACATAAGTTTATTATAATGAGATATAATGATTTATTCAACCGAGATTACTTCTCATAGCTTATAAAGGACTCTCTCGTTACCAGAGGCATATCCAGGGTGGCATTCGCACCAAGCTATTGTTAGATATAATTTATTAGGCCTCTTATTAAGAGTTTTGCCCGAAAAGACTTCAGCTTTTCATAGTAATAGACACCTCCTCTCATGGGAGTTTAAATTTATGAATCCAAGAGCTTTTAATAGTAGGGTATTTCCAATATTCAGATTAGTTTGTAAAACATAAGTTTATGATAATGAGATATAATGATTTATCCAACCGAGATTACTTCTCATAGCTCACAAAGGACTCTCTCATTACCAGAGGTATATCCAGGGTGACATTCGCACCAAGCTATAGTTAGATTTATCAGAATATAATTAATATCTCTACTGGAGATGAAGGAAGAATACAGTTAAATAAGCACTGTAAACATTAGATCATAATGATACCTGAAACCAAAAATAACCCACTATGCAAGCTTCAAACGGCTTTAGTAATTATTCAATTAGGCTTTTATTTATCCAACCGAGATTACTTCTCATAGCTTATAAAGGACTCTCTCATTACCAGAGGTATATCCAGGGTGACATCCGCACCAAGCTATGGTTAGATTTATCAGAATATAAATAATCTCGCTACTGGAGATACCAAGAATACAGTTAAATTAGTACTGTAAACATTAGATTATAAAGATACCTGAAACCAAAAATAACCCACTATGCAAGCTTCAAACGGCTTTAGTAATTATTCAATTAGGCTTTTATTTATCCAACCGAGATTACTTCTCATAGCTTATAAAGGACTCTCTCATTACCAGAGGTATATCCAGGGTGACATCCGCACCAAGCTATGGTTAGATTTATCAGAATATAAATAATCTCGCTACTGGAGATACCAAGAATACAGTTAAATTAGTACTGTAAACATTAGATTATAAAGATACCTGAAACCAAAATAACCCACTATGCGAGCTTCAAACGGCTTTAGTAATTATTCAATTAGGCTTTTTACAACCTTTGGTAAATTAGTCAATCTTTAGACTCTGTAATGGAAATTTTCCTATAATTTTAAGGGAAAACACAGTGAGATACAGTTTCGCACAGCTCTATTTCTAGGAGGTATTACGACAATCATTATAAAGCAAACACAATGTAATATATCAATATTATATGGATTAATTAGTCTCCTGACTCTGGAGCGGACCGATGAAAGTTTCCTAAAGATTCGACACAATGAAATTCAGTACATGAACGATACCCAGTAAGCAAGCATAATAAAATTCATGCCACTTAGCTTTTCAGGAGCCTGGAACTCTGCCACTCGAATCCTGAACACTGACTTTAAATGTACACTATGTAGACTCCACGGGCTAGCGCCATGGACCGCAACACTGAATCTATTTAGATAAGCAATTTTATGACTAACACGTTCTTCACATCTTTACGTTAATTTTCTACACTGATCTTATTTCGCGTCGGGAATCTGAATTTCGTTAGAGAACGTTATTTTCCCGTGGTGAACCGCCGACTGTCCCCAGCCTACCCCTACAGCTATATATATCACCTCTCACTAAACACCCCTGAACGACGCGTATCCTATCTTTAAGGTTCAAATTAACACCAATTTTCAGTATGAAACCGTTCCCACGGATTGCACGCCAGGCTTTCAACGTAAAAAACCTTTAGGCGCCACGAACACTCGAATTAAACCAAGAAACCCGTCATTCACGTCTCCAACATATAGATTAATATTTCGAGTGTCCAACAACCCAATTTTTGTGCTGTATTTCAATGGCTGTAAAAAACTTCTCTCATAAATTAGATTGTTTAATACGGCAAATTCCTAGAACTTGTTCAAACATCGATAATTCTCCCATGAACTGGCTTGGTTTTTGGATAACGCTCGTTCCATTACCACGTTCTGGTGAAATATTTAATATTTAGACGAGTGTTTCTATGAAGGCGTCTCGACTAATCTATTACCAACCTCTCATATTATTGATAGCAAAAACTTTTAGTGTTGAATCCCTATGACTGTAAAAAATTGTCATAAATCCGGTCATTTTATTATGGAGAAAAGATCCGCTTTAGATATGTAGCAATCTTTTCAAGTCTTCGGTAGTTTTTTTATTTTAACGCAGACGAATTGCTTCCATCCTGTGAATGCCGAATCTAAATTGTTGACCGATACCTAACCAGCCCTATTAAGGGACCGAATCTGTCAACTCTATCTCCAATCCTTCACCCTATAAAGTTTATGACTATCTGATTTATTTTATATTTGCAAACAACATCCAGATTGAGATCTGTGCTGTTACACTACTATATAGCGTTCTTGGTAAATGCGTTGCGCTTCTCTTGCATTACCATCGGCTTTTCCGTATGCCATCATAATGTCTGCATATTCTTCGTCAGTGAATGTAGCCATCGTCAAATGGACTACACTGACAAAACAACAACAAAAACACTAAATAGATTTCAACAAAAGTATTACAAAAACAAATAATAGTACATTTATATTTCTAAAATGTAATGTCTTCAAAATCACGAATATTTTTGTATGTGGTAATCAATTTTCTCATTGTTCTTTTTTTGAATTTTTGTTCCAAATACGGAAGAGTTGATACGATATCATTATGGTGGATTCAGAGTAAAAAAATATTGTCGTTTGACCTCAAATTAGTAATATCAAATGTCAGCATAATGTATCTCGATACACAAAATAAGCAAATTAGTAAAGTTAGTAAAAGGTTTTCACGGCATGTTGCATACCGTTAGAAAAGAGATAGAGTAGTAGTAGAGAAGTTTTTGAAAGAATTTTAAAAACAAAATTATCATTCGTTTTTTTTTTTAATTTGGTTCAAAGTTAAGCTTCAAATTCGATTTTACTGCTATAAAAACTTTGTGAGACGATTAAAAAAAACTAGTTATTGCTAGCGAGTAATTTTGACATCGATACAACCGTGCAACAATACAAATAAAAATAAAACACAAATTTGGAGACTAAGCCGCATATTTTTTTTTTATTCAAGTTTGAATGCAGACTTTTGTAAATTTCGAATAGAAATTTAAAAAATCGACATAAAATCTTCCGTGGGGCCAGGAATTTTTTTTGGGGGTTCAGAGGGTAGCAAAAACCCCCCTTCACCCCCATTTACAATATGACAAACGATGTACCAAACACCCTGTATAAAGGATGTGGTCTCCGCAACTCACATTCAGTAACTCTGGTGCCTCACACTGTAAAAAAAAGTACCTAGTAGTACCTATGCAATTTCATAGTTGTTTTTTTTTTTAATTTTTATAATGAACAATGTTTTCAAAATGCATATTATAACATTCAATTGCCTTTTTGGTCAAAAGTGTGAAAAAGCCATCACTTGACATTTTTAGTTTGATGCCTTACAATACTTGTAGGATTTATTTAGAATAAGAAGCTGCGTTTTGTCCTCTAAATCAATTTCTTTTAAAACAGTTATTGTATGGCAAAACTCAAATAAATACGAGCTCAAATCGAAATTAATGGTTTTCGGTTTTTGTTTTCATAATCATAGTGGCAACGTCGCATGTAGTGAGCTGACAACGCCGCACCGCATACCTACCCTAATGAACGTAGATTGAGTATAAATTATAGACTTCTCTTTCTACGATAGTGAATAGGTAATTATTCCGTCACAATAAATAACACTGCCATCTATTTCGACGACCGATGTGGCGCGGCGGGCGAAGGTCCGCCTGCGACGCAGAAGGTTGCGGGTTCGATTCCCGCCTTGGGACAAATGTTAGTACGATCTGCAAATATTTGTTCCGGGTGTTCTGGGTATTTTCTATATATAATAAAAAATATCTATCTATGTTATATATTGTATTAAGTTTATCAGTCATCTAGTACCCATAACACAAGCTCTGCTTACTTTGGGGCTAGATGATGCTGTGTGGATTGTCCAGCATTATTTATTATTTATTTATTTATTATTCAATATTCTTTGTCTACAAAGCATGATAGCAGTGTTATGCTTTACGAAAAAAGATGGCGCCACAATTTGTTTGAAATCAGTAAAAATTCCAATTTGCTACACGCGGCGACATCTAGTGATCTTTATGATGATTATAAAACGATTCTCGCCAAAAGCTACAGACATTGCTGGTCTTTTACTACTTACTAGTCTTTGGTAATACATAGTATGTAGGTACTCTACCGTACGGTTAAAACTACATCGCACTTAAATACATTGTTCTAGACTACCCACTTCGCCCCCGACCGGTGCTGTTACCATTTTAGTTCAAGAAAGTAGGCAGCATAAAAAATAATTCTGAGCTTTGAAAAAAAAATAAAATTAGTTATTTGAAAAAAAATCAAACTTTTCACTGCAATTCTAATAAGTTTTGTTTAGTCCGATTCCAAAAACAAATACATACACATACACATAATACATACACAGACACAACGTATCACACAGCGATTTTGCCCCGTAACGCCAGTCAGTACCGGCTTAATAAGCTTCATGCCCTGTCAATTGCTCCTGTCCTGCCTAATCACAATCACACTATCACATTATTTTTATTAGGTATAAATGCGAAAGTTTGGATGGATGTACCTGCCTATATTTGTTATTTCTTCCCGCCAAAACTACTGAACGAATTGAGCTGAAACTTTCCTTAGAAATCTAGTGTGGATGTAGATCTTAGCTACTTTTTATCCCAAACATTAGTTCCCATGGGATAGAAACAACCTTTAAATGTTTCCATAGAAACCACGAGTGTGGAGCCACATGCAGAAACTAGTGCTTAATAATTCTTGTCTATGTCCAGGAAGATTCGCAAATGAAGACCCAACTAAACTTGACCGTTTTATTCAACAAAAGCTTTAAGTATATACAAACAGTTTCACATTTAATTAAAAACTAATCAACAGTAACAATATGGTAATACTTCTTATCATCCTCCGTTATAACATTAGGTGCTCCAGATAATGGATCCCTCCCATCATGGGACTTAGGAAATGCAATAACATCCCTTATAGACTCCGCATTGCATGTAAGGGCCACTAATCTATCAATGCCCAAAGCTATACCAGCATGGGGGGGACAACCACTTCCTAAGGCATTCAGAAAGTGTGATAAGCTACTATCATCAATATTCAACATTTTCAACAGCTTTTTCTGTAGCTTCACATCATGGACTCTTACTGAGCCACCGCCAACTTCATTTCCATTCATTACAATATCATAGGCTAATGACCTCACTTTCAAAGGCTCAGTGTCAAGTAAATGCATGTCTTCAGGGTGTGGTGCTGTAAAAGGGTGGTGGCAGGTTTCTAAGCCATTTTCCCCTTTCAAAAATAATGGGAAGTCTACAACCCATAGTGGTTCTATATTATCCTTGATGTCAAGAAGGTTTTGTGAATGAAGAAGAGGAGCTAACATTTCTCTTATTTCCCCTAAGCATAGGCAAGCATTATCATTTTCGCCAATTGAAACTACGGCAGAGTTAGCCTTTCCAATTTCATTCTTTATTTTACCAGCAATGTCTTGTCCAAGCTCTTTAGTAATATTTTCTGCTAAGATAATTTTTGTGTTATACTTTTTCACAAATTCCCTTATTTTTTCTTTGTATCTTGCAGTGAGTTTTACTAATGCAGTTGGATAGGGCAGTGCAAAAACTTCTTTAGAATCAATTTGGTCAGACAATAAGGGTTTAATGTTAAGCAATTTCAGTTCATAGGTCAAGTTTGGTTTGTCACTGCCAAAGTTTTCTAGAGCATCTCTGTATGTCATTCTTTTGAATGGTGGTTTTGGAAGTGATTTAACTATAGTGTTGAGAAATAACTCATCAATCATTGAAAGTACTTCATCACGACTGGCGAAAGATAATTCAATATCAAGTTGTGTGAATTCTGGCTGTCTATCTGGTCTAGTAGCTTCATCTCGATAACACCTAGCTACTTGGAAATATCTATCAATTCCTCCTGACATGAGCATTTGTTTAAATTGTTGAGGACTTTGTACAAGTGAGTAAAAGAGTCCTGAATGGTGTGTGGGCACTATAAACTCTCTAGCTCCACCGGGGGTTCGACAGAACAAAGTTGGAGTTTCGACTTCTACAAAATTGTGGCCCTCAACTAAGAAACGTCTCATAAAATGTAGCATGTGAGATCTTTCTCTCAAATTGTGTTGCATCTCAGGGAATCGTAAATCTATGTAGCGATGCTGAAGTCGCAATTGTTCTTTAGGTTTTTGGTAGTCCCTCAGATTAAAAGGAAGTTTATCAACTGTATTGAGGATTTCAAGCTTCTCTATTTCTACCTCTATTTCTCCAGTTGTCATAGTTTGGTTTACTTGGTTTTTTGGGCGTAAAGTCACCTTACCTACTATTTTTACAACCGTTTCTAGTGGAACATCAGAGAAATTTAAACCATCGTTGTTTACAACGCACTGCGTCAAGCCATACGCGTCCCTGAGGAGCAGAAACTTGGAAAGTCGCAAAAATTGGACCCAGCCGCATAATGTAACTTTCTGACCTTTGTTTTCAGCTCTCAGCTCTCCGCAGGTGTGCGTTCTGCATGTGTAGGAGTTGCTGTCGGCTTCAGGTTGCCATTTTACTCGCGGTCGAACATCTTGCAGGTGTATGTTTGTCGTAGAATAGGCTACATGGTTTTGCAAGTATTTTGAGGCTACAAACCTATAGTTAGATTTTAGCGTCAGAGTTGTCAATAGAGCCGTATTTTTACTATGATAAAACAATTTTGTATACTGTTGCAGTATTTGCTTATTGTTTGTAGGGCACATTGATTTTGCTGGTAACCAGCGAACACAGTTCTTGGATAAATACATTTTTGGCTTCTAGCTTGTCTGCTCACCTCAGTGCTAAATTGTTCAAATCTTTTGTCAGAACATAGCTTCATTCATGAGTTATTTGATGAATTTCCTATTGACACAATCATTGAAATTAAACGTTTTGTTTGTTTACATTTTGTAGACCCGTATTCAACTTCAACTTCTTGTTTCATGGCTCGCTGTATCTGTTCTGCCACAACTCTGCAGTGAGTGTCATAAACTTCAAAAATAATAAATATTTTTTGTTTGACACTGACATTGTTACAATGAAGAATGGCAACGGCAGCACGTTTTTAGGGGTGATCGAAAGTTCAAACCAAAGTTTGGCGCGAAAGTCAATGTTTTTTATGGTTTTTATTATAATCTTCATCCTACAAGGAAAAGCTAACGAAAAGGTAGGTAATTTACCACAAATCGTAAACCGTTTCTATGTAAAACAACTTCGAATCTTGCAGTTAAGATGGTTAGAATCAAATGCTTTCTATTCGCTCAAAGAATTAATTGATAAATGATGTTTATACATATGTATACCTACCTAGTTAATAAGGTACATATTTAAAAACTGTTATTGTATGTCTATTAAAGATAAGCTGTTAAAACTGTACCTACACTATTTTATACTTAAGATCTTTTTTTGTACACCAGTTAACTATAAATTTATTTCTGATTCTGATTCAGTTTCCAAGTCATAAAATCTGCCTTCCCTATGAAGAGTGCAGAAGGTAACAACTTCGAATGTATTTTGGGAGCATTTGGGAACACGTATATTTTTTAGCCTAAAATCTTGTGCTTCGAAAATAACAGAGAATACAAGTAATTTTTTTCATAAGTTAGGTAATTGAAAATGGTTTACGTTTTGCAGCAAATTACTTTCCCACAGGTTTTATTCATTGAAGAATGCATAAAAAAACTAAAAACCACAAAATAATTTGAATCTCTCGGCAATTCGAAACGATCAACCTTATTAATTTACCTTCGACAGGTCTGTGGAAGTCCCGCTAGACAGGGTGATTTCCTTCGTCGAAGAGTTCTACATAAAATAAAATGAATAAATCACGTTCCGGGACGTGATTTATTTATGTAGGTAATTTTAAAGTCCATGAGGGCTTTGAAACGTTACCATTTCCCAGTAAAAATAACGGTAAATAACGATACTTTTACATAGATACCAACACGGTAACCCTTTGCATCTTGAAGTACCTAGTGTAATACAATGTCTATTTGATTTGCGTAAGGTTGAAACGGGCGGGCGGCGGCGGCGGCGCGCCGGCGTTGTTGCTTCGGCACCTTTGACCTAATAGCGGCTTATTGTTTGATATACTGAACAGGTGCAAAATTTTATTAAATATAAAATTGTATTACCATTCCCCAGACTGTTTCAAACTATCTAGAGGTACATAGCTGGTTCCAATAATTGATTCTCAGATATCAGCAAACTGTTTCAAACAAGCTAGAGGTAGCTGGTTTCAAAAATGGATTCTCAGATATCAGCAGTCTGTTGCAAACAATCTAGAGATATCTGGTTTCAATTATTGATTCTTAGATATCAGCAGACTGTTGCAAACAATCTAGAGGTAGCTGGTTTCAATAATTAATTCTCAGATATCAGCAGACTGTTGCAAACAACTTAGAGGTAGCTTTCAATAATTGAGTGGAGTTGAAACCATGGTGTAACACTAAAAAAGAAAAAACCCATACGAAGGGGTAACCCCTTCAATAGCGTAAAGAACGGTAACCCCATCGTTGCTAAAACCTAATGAAAGAGTTACCCTTTGACATATTGTGTTTTATATGCGGGTTACCCGAAGAAAGGGTAACCCAATCGAAATGCGCAGACGATGAAAGTGTTACCCATTCGCAAATTTGGGGTTGTACGGTCCCTGTTTGTGATACCTCGTAATTACTAAGAATGGGTCGAAAGAAGAAAGACGCGGTATACAGATAGTACTTTGAAATGATGCCGAACAGAACAGCAAAATGTTTGGTGCCTGAATGTGACAAATCTTTCAAGAATAGTAAACTGTACCTACTTACATAAAATAAAAGTTAAACCTCTACCTAGTACTATCTAGTGGTACCTATTGTTTTTTATGTGTAACATATTATTTTCAAAGTTACCTAGTAATCTTTAGGTACCTACTTACATAAAAATAAAGGTAGAACCCATCTATTACCAGCTAGTAGTACCTACCTTCTGATACTTACTGTTTTTTGTGTAGGTAACATCTTTTTTTACTTATATACCTACCTACCTAGATACTACTTTTAGTTGAATTTTAACATGAAGTAGGTATAATTTGGTTCATTATAACTATAGTAGGTAAGTTAGAACCTACCTAGGTAGTACCAGCTCTGTACCTGTTTTTGATGTGTAACATCTTGCCTCTCGCTTTCTATGGGAGTGATTTCGTGAAAAGGGTTGGAAGTTTTTATTTAAGGAAGCGCGCGCTATTTGATTGTCATTTGATTTGATGGTGAGATGCTAACATCTCAATTCGCCCATGCATCGGTCGGGCGCGTTCAGTATATGGTCAGTACCAGTACGCTGCCCTAGTGCTTGAGTGGCCAACCGACCATTGAGTAAATTTTACAGGAGAGGTTTTTTTCATTTATTTTTGAAATCAATAGAAATTAATGAAAATATTTTATGATGTAGGAACAATGTATTGTATCTTCATATGATTGTCTATACCATATGTTAATATAATTAATAAACATAACACCGTTTTTTTTTAAATTGTTTGTGGAGGTTGGCCAAAATACCACCAGCGAAATTACGGAATTGGAGATTGAGCACAATGCCATGGAGATAGACCATGAAAACTTAAAGGTAGTTCAGTGCTTGTTTGTCCTAACTACCTTCCGTCATAGGTACTAAAGCTATACAGGTGTTCAGTTTTTTTTACAAGCTTTTTATTAACTTGCAATTTTGTATGTATGTATCTATCTATGTATGTTCGGGTCAAATCTTGCATCTTAATTTTGGACCAGTTATCCTCAACCGATTGAGCTGAAATTTTGCTATTTTTTTTTGTTTTTTATTTTGTTAAATAACCGTTAATCTTTTTTGTTCCAAAATACACTGGATAAAAATAAATAACATGATGTTGTAGGCCCTATAATATAGGTACCTATAAAGCTTTATTACACAAAACTACACAAAAAAAATCCTAGCTATACTTACCGAACAAATATGTATATGACGGATGCACAGTATCTACTTAAATAAATTCTTGGATTTTATTCGAACGGATTTAGAATCAACCTGTAGATGGGTGCCTATGCAGTCATACCGGCACTGAGATTTAAGTAACCGCAAGACTAACACTGTAAAACAAAACTAATAGCCAACGTACCTACCTGTCTAAATCCAGTTCCACATGTCTAAAGTAGTTTTTTTTCAGTAACTGCCATTATGTACGACTACATAGGATATAAAACTACTGAAACTGTTTTATTTACTTACCATAAAATCATGATAAATGATGTTTATATGTATACCTACCTAGTTAATAAGGTACCTATTTTATTTTTCTAAGGGCGATGTTATCGCTAGCGATAAAGCCCTCAAATAAATTAAAAAAAAAACTGTTATTATATGTATAGAACACCGGCAACTCAACAAACATGATGGCGATTGCGTCACCGCGTGAATGCTGAGCTGTGATTGGCTGGCCGATGGAGATTGGACAGTCAAGAACTCAGCTTGATATTCGGATAGGTATGGCCATTTGAGCCAATGATGGAGTTAGGCTAAACAAGCACTCAAGACTAGGTATTTTAGTTTTGGAGATTGGACATTTAATTTTTGCCATTTGTGTAGGTTGTATCAAAAATAATATAATAAAATTTTATGGTAATGTGCGTTATTATATTGACATGGTACTTTTTGAATAAAAAAAACGTTTTAGGTAAAGATGGTCGGTTGGCCATTCAAGCACTAGGGCAGCGAGTAAGTACATACTTGGATTGGATGGGTGACGTGACGCGTCATGTTGGCTTTTAGCTTATTGTCGATTCTTCTAAAAATCCTTTTATTAGTTTCTTTTGCGAAAGTTTTATACGAGGATCCGGAACCCTTCGTGTGCGAGGCGACTCGGTCTTGCGCGTTTTGTTTGAATATTCGCGGCCATAGAACCAAGTTTAAGACTTTCATGGCCTTATATTTATTTTAGTATAAAGTCAAACCAAAGCACATATGATAATTAATATAATACAAACAGGTAGGTAACATTGGGTTCAAAATAGTTTTTACGCTATGTACATAAGCATGTATTTTATTTCGTAGGTACCTAGGGTATTATTTCATATTCTCGCTTTCCTTTTAACACAAACATTATATTCCTCCAGCTCCGCAGCAGCCGCAATGTCGTGTAAATGAAGTTCTGTCGTGTGTCCATGAATGCCCTCCTGAAAGAACATGCAGAAACCGTAAAATACAATTCAGATGCATAGAACCTACTAAAAAATGTGAAAAGAAATGCATATGCAAGCCAGGATATTACAAAAATTATATAGGAGACTGCATAACTGGAAAACAATGTGGTAAGAATACTTACATAAGTACCTAGGTATATAATATAAACTACGAATAGGTACCTACACTTTTTGGTAGGTAGGTACCTACCTATCGATTAACTATTAGAGGTAAGGGAGAGCAGGAGCATTCATACAGCGGTAGCCTTCACACAGAAGCCATATCTACAAAATGATGCATGTTGTCGCCGTCGAAGCGTTTGTATTTATATGCGTGAATCCCGCATAGGTACTTAGGTATTCACATAAGGCTTACCGTGAGATGACGCGATGACGACGGGGCAATGCGGTCGCCGCGCCCCGGCTTCGTTAGGACAAGCCGTAATTTAATATACCTACCGGTAGGTAGGTAGGTGTTTGTAAATGAGGTATCATTTTATAAACTTTCACCACGATTTTACCAATCATAATTTACATGGTTCTCATTTAAATATTTTTATTCAACTACAGAATATTTACATGATAATTTGTAGGGAATTTTATGGAGAATCTAGATACATATAGATATTACTAGGTATTCCTACAAAAAGATCAAGAAATCGGCGAAATATGCTGCATGCGCATGCTGCGTGCAGAATGCGCATGCGGCATCCGCCAGCCAGCGCTCGGTAACAGCGCGCGTACCTAAGTCCTGCCAGGAAAGAAGATAGGTAAATGTAGTATTAACGTACAAACTAGGGCATCTTTAAAGTATGTCATGTAAACATCCATTTTGGGTTAATTTAATCGAGTGCCTACCTACCACTTTAGTTTGATAAAAATATGCGATGGGGTACTTTCATATAGCTATAGTGGAGTACATTCGAATAGTACAAAATGTACCTTTTGTATTTACTACATTACTACTGTCTTTATGCTATTGTGGGTTGGTTGTAATAAAAAAGAGTTTGTTTCACTTTACTGCGTCTATTCAATATACGAGACACGAGTACATAAAATTAACGTTTACGATATCTTTAATCCTTATTTTAGGATATGTGCTAACAAATGGAGGTTGCTGAAGTGACTTTAGAATATGTATGATACAGCAGAGGGTTGAGGAGTGACTGATGTGACTGGTTAAACTCGGCTTAGCTACTGAAAAAGCTAACATCACGAAACGCGGTTGCGCCGCGCTACATACCGTAAAAAGCAAACAACATTATCGATATGACAATAACCTATCCTTTTCACAAAATGGCGCGCATTGCGCCCTCTTCACTACTACCTACCTACTTAATTAATAAAAAGTTACACATAATCTTTCACAGATCAGTGTTCGGCCCCTAACGAGTTTTTCTCCTGTGGATCTGCATGCGACAACGAGTGCAAAACATTGGATACTCAAAATAGGACTAACTGTCCGATTATTAATATAGTCTGTAACCCCAGGTGCTATTGCGAAGATGGATACGCGAGAAATGAAAGAAATCAATGTATACCAGTGGAAGAATGCCATAAATGTATGTTGTAACTTTTAAAGTACCTAAGTAGGCATATAAAAACAAATGATCAAATTAGACAAATTATCTAATCCACCCCAATCCACCCAACCTTTCCCAACAACCTAGAGCCCGAGAGAGAACTAAGTCTGTTATATCTATGGTTATACATATCGACGTCCTCTGTGGCGCAGCGTGCAAAGGTCTGCCTGCGAAGCGGGTTCGATTCCCGCCTCGGCACAATATTTGTACGATCTGCAGATCTAGTATTAGTACCTACCCAAAACAGCTCTGCTTAGTTTGGTGCTTGATGATGCTGTGAATTGTCCAGCAGTTAAAGTACAAATATACATAGATATATTGGTATTTTAAAGTGTTCACTAGTTAGTCAGAGAAAACAGAATACCTACTCTAAATGTTCAAGGAAGTTATTCAGAGCGCTATCTATCCAGCATGATTGGCAACATCTTGAAATAGGGAACTCCCACCGAAGCCACGGGTGCCAAATAAAACTAAAGCGCGCGAGTTTTTATATGGCCTTGCTTTGACGACTGGCAGTAAATTTATGGCTGTTGTGTTGGCGTTGTTGTTCTTCAAATTCAAACTTTTTCTTTCACACAGCTAACCTATGCTGCGGTCCAAACGAAGAGTATGTGAACTGCAAAAAGACATGTCCCCCAGAAGTTTGTTTCTCAATTGTTGCAAGATTCAAATGCACCGGGAATCCGGAGTGTCAGCCTGGCTGTGCTTGTAAGCCTGGTTTCCTAAGAAAGAAGGATGGGTCCCCATGTGTACCTATCTGTGATTGTCCAGAGATGAAGGGTTCAACTGATTGTAAGAAACGTTCGCCAAATTCCAATTATTAAAACTGTATTACCTTTAATTAATGAAGTATTAATGGGATTTAGGGTAGGAAATTATTCTAATAAAAGTTGTAAGTTGCATGTAGGCAATTGTTTATTGAGTAAATATGTATGTATGTAACAAAAAATACTTTTAGTCAGAAAAAAAACGCAATACATTCTCTCTAAATATACCATGGTATATGTACAAGGAAGTATTGAGGAGTGGCTACTTTACACCTTGTAAATAATGCCTAAACTAAGAAAACTTAAAATTTTAATAAAATCAAATGAATCAACCTTAAATTAGTTAAGTCTCAGTTTGAAATTAACTTTGAATCAATGTAAGCAAATGGAGAGGTCTAATGATTATGCGTCTAATAAGTTAGTCAGAAATATAAATTGATGTCGGCAATTTATGTTTTTGCAGGAGTCAGGATCAGTTTATTTCAAACATGAAACTTGGTCAAACTTACACTAAGCTAAGTTGTTTTTCTAACAATAGCACAATTATTAACAAAATTGCTTTATTTGTTAGCAAATGAGCAATAATAAAAAAGGACATAAATACATGAATGAACTTTAAACCTTATCCCTCAGAAATAAGTTTCAAAATTCATAAAAAAAACTGAAACCTAAGAGAAGCTTTTCCAAATTTAAAATTTGAAACCAAAACTTTTTTGGCGCTTCTTATACTATTCCCTAACCAAATAGAAAAGGACAAATACATGAATGAATTTTAAACCTTATTCCTCAGAAATAAGTTTCAAAATTCATAAAAAAACTGAACCCTAAGAGAAGCTTTGAAACCAAAACTTTTTTGGTGCTTCATAAACTATTCCCTATTCAAAAATAGGTTTATCAACCTAGTTCACAAAGTTTTACTCAACATTTAAACGCTTCGCCACAGTGGTGGTGGTAGAACAGGCAATTGGCGGCAGAACGATGTGTTCATGTAGTCATATTGGAGGCCTACACAGTTGGGCATCTGCGGGACAATGGTGGTTGAGTACAACGGCTGGGTCGGCATAGGTGAAAGCTGATGGACCAGATCTGATCTCAACATCTGAAAAAGAAATAATTTAATGTAACTTATCTGGAACAGCTGTACAGATTTAAAACATTCTTCCAATAATTCTGCCCGTGGCTTGCGTTGTTCCAGTTATATTGCAGGCCTATAACTTCTTGTAGTTATACACTTTCAGCCCGGTCCCTTCAGTAGTTTTGGCACGAATAGGTAGGTAAAAAACATTCAAAAATCCTTCCAAACTATCGCATTTATAATAATATTATTACAGAGGTTAAAAAGTAAATTTTTGGTAGGTAGCACCTAGGTACATACTTTCAGAGATGCTCTTGTACACACTTGTTGTCCTACTTGAACTGTGGCCTGTTTTCAGCTGGTCACAGTACAGCAGTGGACTAATATAGGCTGATGATAATGATGATGATCAACGTAAATGGTGATCAGGCGACGCGTTCTATCAGTGTCGCTGAAGCCTGGCAATGAACCTTATTGTTAAAGATGTTTCGTAGCAGAAGTAGGTGCATAGTAAGATTTAATAGGTACATACCTGAATAATTTTGAGAGCAGTCTCAGCAGCCTCCACTTGAGCCTGTTGCATGCTGTAGCAGACCGATGTCGTCAGGGGCCCAATGGGTCTGGGCAGAGCCAGCAGCGGCAGACCAACTTGAGGGAGCTCCAGTCGGCCGACCCACAACTCGGTACCTCTGGGGTCAACAAACTTCTGGTATTCATAAATTGGAGGTGCCCACTTGTATCTGGAAATAAAAATATTTGAGAAATTGCATTTATGAATTTGATGACAAGTAGCAAATTAGAAAGAAAACCCACCTTTTGCATACTGAATCAAGCTTAGCTGGAGCCAGGGTGTAATTTGCACAGCCATCAGTCATTGGGAACATCGGCTTGATATCGGTTGGAGAACCACATGTGGACCCTCCATAGCCAGAGCCAATACCTTCATCCTCCTTGGGCGAGTTGACATATTCTTTCTTCTCCAGGTGCTGTTTGTAAAGTGCAAGGGTGTGAGTCAGGTCATAGCTATTGTTGAACTTTGCATTGCCTCTGTTCTGCTTTTGAATTCTGTACATTTCGCGGTCTACTGGCTTTGCCCATCTGATCTCAATTGTGCTGCCATCAATCTCAGTGCTTTGCAAGGTTTTCATCGCCAGCTCAGCATGCGCACGGTCATAAAAGTGCAAGAATGCATAGTCATAAATCTTTTTTATTCTCTCTATCTTGTTATTTATTGCTGCCTCAAATATAGTTTTTATTGTGTCTGGTGTGGTCCTTATTAAGAAATTACGTACATATAGCACCTTCACCTGCAAAGGCAAGGTACTTTAGTATCAATCAATGACACAATTGTTTAGATTAAAATAGGAAAGGAGACACCAGAAATTGTTTAGATATTCAGCTAAACTAAATACTGTGTAAACACTAACACCTATGAAGAGGCAATAAAATGTTCGCAAATGCAACGGAATGGAAGCAAGGCTATCGCACGGCAAGGTAGGTATATAAGAGATGCGGCACCGTTATCGAGCCCTCGGTGGAATGAAGTTAGCAAAAAAGAATATTTTACAGTTTAGTTAAAACGGCCACTCGACAGGGCTCATTAACAGTGCCTACATTTTAGAGGAAAGAACTTACAGTCTTCATCTGGTCATCGTCAATTTCAGGCTCCGGTTCCGCCCAGTCCACGTTGACCTCATGGTCCCACAGCTTCGCGCAGCCAGGTACTAGGGCGCGCCTAGCCATGGCCGCTGCGCGGTGAGACGTGAACTCCACGAACGCGAAACCTCGGCTTAGCCTTCGGTCGAAGCAGTTCTTGTAGAGAATCACGTCCACGATTCCAGACACCCGCTTGGACAACTCTTCGTAGACTTCTTCCTTGGTCTTGGTCTTCGGGATGCTGCCAACGAACAGGCGGCAGTTGTCCACAGACTTCACGACACCGATGTTCCTTCCTTGCCTTATCTCGAACCCGTTCAGCTCTCGGACAGCACGGAAAGCGTCGCTGCGGCTCGTGTAGGTCACGAAGGCGTACCCTCGGTTAGACCCTGAGAAATCCATCATCAGGCGCATCTCGTAGATCTTCCCGCATTTCGCGAAGATAGGTACGAGCTCGTCTTCGAAGATTTCTCTAGGCAGCTTGCCCACGAAGACTTCGCAGCCTTTCTGTGGAGGAGGGCCGAGCCATTCCGGCGGCGGACCAAACTTGCGCTGTCCGTTCTGCTGCAGGAGGGGGTAACCGGTATCTTTCATCAGGTCCAGGAGTTTCCTCGTCAGTTCCTTACCTTCTTCCATATTTTTACGGAATCAAATAGTTGTTGCGTGCAGTATGAAATTAAAAAAGCGAATAGGCGGTGAGACAAAGTGGCGGCTCCCTTTATACTTTTGCCGACAAGGGCGGACGGACGGTCGGTACCGGTGGCGGCTGTGACGTAGTTGTTGTTTGAATTTGGCGGTCGTTTGACAAACTTTTAAATCGTTTTCTGTGAAATTTATGCTTGATAAAGTCGTAATAAAATAGCAATCAATATAATAAATAAAATAATATTATTCATTACAATTTTGTCGCTAAAACCGAATTTCTAAGAAAAAATATTGTTTGAAGTTTTATTCGTGTTGGTTTGTGGTGTAGATCTTTGAGTAGACTAATAGTAAAAATTAATGAAAGTTTAATTAAAACTAAAATCCTTTTCTTCCAAGCAGTTTTTTGAAAAAAAATAATACTGAATTGTGTTTTTTGAAAATTTAGAGGAATGGCTAGAGCGGAAATTTTACATTAGGTTAATATGAATTAGGTAGGTATTTACAATTCTCTTTTTCAGTTTTGAATTTACTTTTATTCTACCTATTAATTTATTAATTAAATAAATTAAAATTTTCCATTCCATTACCTAGGAACTCATAAAATTTAAAAATTACAACAGATGGCGCTATCTTTTTTTATGCTCCGGATGGTACTTCGTCACACGTAGCGAGAAATTGTAATGTTTTATATTTTCTGTGTTCAAAAAATGCTTTACTATCTCGGAAGGATAAAAAAAATCAATGGGCGCAAAAGCGCAAACGACAAATTTTATATCTGCTTACTTTACTTAGTCGGAAAATATTTAAATTTCCTGCTAGGTAATCGCGAACGAAACTCTATCGTATAGATATATTTTTTGATCAGAGGTCTTTAATTCTTAAAAAAAATCAGGTATGTGCGGTAGGTATACAGTTCTGGAAGAGCTGACGATGAACTGAAACTGCGTTTACGAGTCGTCTCCACCCAAGAATACGTTTATGTTTACACCAGAAGCGGTATTCGGTTCTGCGGGAGATATGGCCGGCACACTGCCACTTCCTTCAACTTGCTAATTCTTAGTTGCATCTTCTTAATCAAGGTTAGAGATAGAAAAAGGAAAAGAAAGCTTCATACATTTAATAAAATCATTTACATTAATCACTACCACAAATTATCTCAATAGTTACAGATCAAGATTTAAACAGATCTTTGAATTATATTACAAAATTATTTCTTTTACTACCTACTTATTTTCTATACAAATACCTATGTCTTAAAGAAATTATCACATTTAGAAACAATTGAAGCCACAAATGTCTTGTTGAATAAACATATTAATATTATAATACACAAGCGACAAAATAAAAATCAATTAGGTACGTGACTTACGTACTTAGCTATGTTGAGTAGAATTCTACTAAGAACTGCGTCTGCGCAAAGCACAATTCAATCAAAAGTTCCTAAAACTATGGAGGGAACAAAATACAACATACATGAGAAATTCACCGACTCATAGCTCAAGCACGAAAAACTTGTAAGCTTTTTAGACTAAAGTTACTAACAGATCTTTGATAAAACTGAAACATGTTGAACACCTTCTTTTGAATGTCTCTTGGTTTACAATAATTATCCTACCTAGCTACGAATAAAATAAAAAAAAATATCCTTTGTCCCAATTCGGGAATCAAAGGAGTGTATAAAAGTAATGTTAAAAAATCTCTTTCCTGTCTAGCAAAATTTATAAGTATACATTTCAGAATTTTCGCTAAGCATTAACACAAACAAAAACTAAGCATGGCGCTCACAGAAGCGCCACCTATTTTTTATACCACAAACAAATGGAGTCTAAGACGGATAGCCCAGGCTGTTTTTAAACAAGTGACATTGGGCTATTCCAACATTATTTTGTAAAACTTATATATTTCTTTTTGATTTAGAATTACTATTTCAGAGGAGTATTAATCTAATTCTGTTTCTGTGCGATTACGCAAAAATTACCCATTGATAATAACTGACATTTGAAAGCCATTCTATTGCCTTGTAATTTAAAATTGTATGGATAGGAGGCGCGAAGGCCATGCGCGAAGGCTTTTAAATGACAGTTATAGGATGGGTTGTTTTTGCGCAATGGCACAGCTTAATTGTAGGGTATCGTGTCGATGACGAGTAGTCTTATTTTTGTATGGGACAGCACCTCTACCGTGCGGACATGGTACTACTAGGTATTCCATACAAAAATAAAAAGTCTCGTCGTCGTCGTCGCGACAATACTATCGACTCGCCAAACTCAGTGCTCTGGCAGGTGCCATGTACCAACTTCAAATAAATCAAGCAAAGCAAAGGTGGAAGTCAAGCACAGGGATTGTTATCTAGGGTAGAATAGACAAAAATGACATCGCATCGTCATACACTGCGTACATTATTGAAGTTGAAAGAATGAATTTTAATTATTTTACGCATTCAGTTACGAAGCGATGTCATTTTTCTCTAATAAACCGTAAAAAAACAATCCCTGTGCTTGGCCTACTCTGGGCACTGAAACTTGCTGGCCATGTATTTCAGTCTCTGATTCAAACTAATCAAAGATTTCCGTCTACATTTCAGAATTATCCATAGCTTTATTATCATAGCCCCTAGCGGTCGTAACGCTGGCGCCATCTGTGTCAAATGTGACGTCCGAGTCAAACTCAACGACCCAGGGTTGTTTCTCTGCAGAGGCGAACATGCCGTAAACTACTGCGCCCACCAAATAGATGGCGCTGGAGATAAAAAATACCATCCGCCATTGTTCTGCAGTCTGAAAAAAATAATAGATTGTAAATTATGCGTATTTATTGAAGCTTACGTTATCTTTACTTGCTAAACCCTTTCATGGCCCAAAATGCACTGCACAAAGCAATATATACTAGGTGGTCCTCTAGGCGGCGGCGGCGCGGCGGCGCGCCGGGGCTGGGTAGTGAATGCGTTAATCATGTCGGTTCCCACCATACAGGACCAGCCTAGTGTGGGAATCGTTGTCACTTGAGTCCGTAAATCCTCTCCATCTTACTCAGTAATAATTTATATTCGCTAAGAACCCTGTGTATTACAATAGTAATATCATTGGTGTATTATTACTAATTTTACAATAGCAATAAATATATTTTTATACTGGCATGTTGCAGGAAATTAGGTAGCGTTCGAATCCAAAACCAAAAACGGGGCGGTAGTAGAATATAAATAGACATGATTTTCGATAAGATCTTTAGAAGTTACCTTTGTACAAAACTTCTAATTAGGTAGACAGATTTATACCTAATGCTTCTGCCCGCGGCTTTGCACGCGTTTTTCGGGGGAAAAAGTAGACAGATCTAGATCTGTAATAACATAGGTAGAGGCAAAGTTGTAGGTTTAGACCTACAACTTTGCAGAGTTTCAGGGCGATCCTTTACCACTTTTGGCGAGATGAAATTACAATAAATATACATTCAATTTATTGCATTTATCTTAAGGGATAATAGCTAAAGCCTACAGAGATACTGCGACAAACAAGACTCACAATGCAGAAACAAGTTACCGTACACACAGTAACAATATTAAGTAAAGTTTTTGGGGTACAGCTTTTGTCAATTGGGGGGAGCAAGCCAACAACAAGGGGAATCTGAGCAACCTCTTCCTTGTCTCAAGGCTCAGAAAGTCCGAGTTGACGTGACAGCTAGAGTAAAAAATATTTTGATAGGGTTACGTGTAAGAGTGTGATAAACTACACTATTCATTTGATTTTTACAATTACACATAGTAATATATATTGACCTACCTTGTCAGTGACAATGGCTCCTGATAGCGTAGGGCTGATGATGCCAGGCAGCGTGGCCACTGTGTTAGATAAACCCATTAATACACTGGCGTGGGGCGGCGCTATGTCCAGGTGATTCACTCTGAAATTGTAGAGAAAAAATAATTTAAAATTTATTGATTTCAGCACGGGAGTTTAAGCTAGAACTAGTTTCTCTTGCAGTTTCACTTGCGTTTTTCCTGGATAAAAAGTAGATTGTGTTTTCCCCAGAATAAAATTTATCATCATCATTATACTATGCTAGACCACCGCTGAACATATTTATTTTATTTATTGTTTATTTAAATACTTTATTGCACACATTTAACAAAAGTATACAAAAGGTGGGCTTAATGCAGATGGCATTTTCTACCTGCCAACCACACATGATAGAAATAAAACAAAAAGGCGTGCTATAATTAAACTAAGCTAGTTAGAACATAGACCTTCCTTAATCAGCGCATCTTGCATCTGCTCAGCGGGTATTCAGAAATTTCGTTTCCTTGTTTTCGACATAGAATCTGTGTCAGATTAAAAACAGCTAAACTATTTAGTTTAGCTGTTTTTAATAGTTTCTGCAAGGAAAAGGAAGTTCTACTAGGAATATAAATAGAAGAAAAATTTTGGTGTTTTTTTGCTCGCAGAAACCATAAAATGTTAAAAACCGCTAAATCTTTGATATCTTTAATACATCAGTGTATAAATGAAAGCAACATTGGCATAGCTCAGAGAATTAGCAAGCTGAAGTGGCAGTGCCTGGCCATATCTCGCGAAGAACCGACAACCGCTGGGGTAAACGTATTCTCGAGTGGAGACCGCGACTCGGCAAACGTTGTGTAGGACGCCCACCAGCCAGGTGGGATGACGATCTGCGAAAGACTGCAGGCAGATGCTAGATGCGGTAAGCTGAAGACAGGGCGCTATGGCGCTCATTGGGGCCTCCCCCATGTCCAGCAGTGGACTAAGATATGTTGATGATGATGATGATAAATGAAAGCGTATTCTGAATGATAAATTATTTTTGGATAGAGACTGACCTTAGCATTATATTTTCTAATTACCCTATTGACTATTGTGTTAGTTAGATTGTATCCTAAATTATATGTTTTCTAAATTTATTTAACTTTTTGTGTATTTGTCTTTTTGTGTGTCCATAAGTAACATAGTATACCCTATTTCATGTAAATTACTCATATCGGCGCGTCGTCTATTTGATTGTTACATAAGTTTTTTTTACTAAATACTATATATGAAACTTGTAATTAACCCTCAATAACATATCATGCATGTTATCTTATGCAAAGACCTTATTGTCAAATCATAACTGTAAGTTTTCTTAAAATTAGGAAAATACAATATTTGAATTTCGCGCGAATCTGTGTCAGATTCCGTGTCGAAGACAAGGCAACCGAATTTCTGAATACCCCTGCTGATCATCATCCCAACTGGCCAGGGCGTCCTGCACTAAGTTTACCGAGCTGCTATCCATCTCCTAGCCAAATTTCGTTGAGGTGGTTCGGGTCGTAAAGGCGTGAATTTTTTGTATTTTATATATTATTCATTTTACAAGAATTTAAATAACGTTTAATATTCATTTATTCTCAAAAAGACAATTTATACAAAGTCACTTACATGAGAACAGGGTTCTTCGGTTACGTATATAATATATACATAGATAGATAGATAGATAGATTATCACTTTATTGCACCATCAATACACTTATAAAACAAGAACTTAATACTAATTATATATAATGTGGCACAATCGGCGGCCTTATCGCTAACAGCGATCTCTTCCAGGCAACCTTTGGATGGATAGGATCAGTACGTATTGAATCTGACGGTGGCGTAATTGATGAGAATCAAACATAATAGAAGTACTTTAGACAGACGGCAGAAAAAAAAAAAAGGCAAGAAAACAAGAGTGTTTACATAATAAAATAAAAATAATTACATCAGCTATTGAATGACCACAACATAGGTTGTGGTCATTCAATAGCTGGCTCATTTAATGTGTTCACTTAATAAGAAGTGACTTATCATTTATGATATGTTGAGCTAATTTTAGTTTGAACACATTAAATGAGGTTACACTTTTAATTTGGGAGGGTAAAGTATTGTAAATCTGTGCGCTTATTATATACTTATACTTAAATGAGCGGGGATGTCGTTTTCGGACAATAGCAAACACAATGTTTACCTTAGTCGGCAAACAACAATAAATAAATAATGCTAGATTTACACAGCATCATCTAACCCCAAACTAAGCAGAGCTTGTGTTACGAACTACAATCGTAAACATATGTGATTCATTTTAACAAACCTCGATGGTACCTACTGGCCACCGTAGACCTTTTAGTATTGGTATTCTGCTTAGCTTGGGGCTAGATAATGCTGTGTGAATTGTCGAACATATATTATTTAGTATGGATTGACTTGAATGAAAAGGTACTTACCCGAAACCCGCCCAGGCAAAGCCACCGAGGCCGACGGCTATTGTGAGGAAAACGACGCAGCCGACAATGGTCGAGGAGTATGCCGCAACCACCATGAATATCGTCTGAAATCACAACGCGAAGTATATTAAAATAAAATTATTTTCTTTGGACCCTTGAATGCGAAAAAAAACGATTTTAAAAAATTATGAAAGTGCACTGTTTCGCACATAATTTGGTGGAGATGTCAGGGAACCTGCGGTTTATTAAAATGATATAAGTGTTAATTCGTAAGTTAAGCAAAAACATGATTTTTGCGCTTAGGCCGCGCCGTTCCAAAAACGTATGCTCTGTCTCGCTCCTATGAACGCAAAATCCTATGCCTATTCTCTTCACAAAATGGCGCGCAATGCGCCCTCTTAAATAGGAACATTCCAGACGTTTCATTATCCAGGAAGGGACTTATTTATATACTAGCCAAACTCGATGTAGAATGTTTGTAAGCAAAACGTTCATACGTAACCTAAGATTCAGTCCGTTGCCGCGTCTTTTTATACGCAATTTACATTACTTGTAGATTTAAGACCCTTCCTTCAATAAATATTGCTTACATTTATCTGAAACTCGACGCCATTTAAGTGAATTTTAGTTATTTGTGTTGTGGTTTATTTACAAACATTCTACATCGAGTTTGGCTAGTGTATAAGTGCCATTTGTGTTGTTTTGAGTTTAATATATTTGGGCAGGTGCATGCGCCATGAATACTTATTATTTACCGTGGTCATGGCATTCATAATAATGATCATGTCATGATATCATAATTCCAATATCGTTAAAAAGCCATGGAACTAAAAACAAAGAACATGGGTACATTTGACATTGATCTAATTGATTGTAGTTCGATGTTTATCGATAGAAAAACGTCAAATCTATTGATTATGTTACTATGGCATTGATGTTTCAGTCTACAATATTTCTGATCAATATTTAGTCAGCCATTGATGGTTACAGGCCTCCAACTTTCACTTTTGTCAGCGTCCTTGCTTTCTTTCAAGACTAAACATCAACCTAAAACCTACACATTAAAATTGATATTATCGTTTTGTAGCTAAATTTACAAATTTATTGAGTCGAAACAGGAGGAATAAAAGCGAGGAAATTACATTTTTAAAAGTCGAAACAGCGGGAAGTCGACACGCTGAGAATCGATACCGGGGTAACAAATCGCCTGTGATTGGATAATGATTGGTGGGCTTATTAATTATCTGCCTTATAAATGCTACATACCTGAGCTATAAAAGCGCCACAGTTAAACAGCTTCCTAATATTAGTCCTCGATAGGCTGCCACGTTTTAGCAGCAGGTCTGCTAAATGCCCGGCCAGTTGTAAAACGATCGCCATTGCTAGGTACGGTACGGCAGCCAGCCAGCCGGTTTGTGATGTTTCGAACTTGAATACATCTGAAAATAATTAAGGTATAATTAGTACATTGCTTTTAGTCATTTACTATTTAGTAAGGCTGTTTAATTTTAGGTTTTTAGACAAAAACTACGTAGGTATATATGTCTAATAAAATTAGATAACAAAACAAAGCCTTTGAGCGGCCATCAGTTAGGTTACCTTCTTGCTGACCGTGAACAATCTATTTTTAAAATTAAAATTAGTACTTCCAAATTCCACCGCTAAAGATTTATATTTTTATGTATAGAATCATAAAAATCTGTCGTAGGTATTCTGAAGGTTGAGTGAACGTGCCTACGTGAACGAGACACTGTAGGGGAGAGCAGGTAGCATTCATACAGTTTTTTTTCATAACTATAATTTAGATAAAATCTTACTACTATAAAACTCATAACAATATGAAACCAAAAATACTCACAAGGAGCGAAAACATATTACGACTTGTCCTAACGAAGCCGGAGGCCGCAGTGCCCCGTCACTCCGCGGCTAGCCTCTGCGTATGGGTCATGCACTCAAATATAAACGCTTTGAGGTGTTTAGTATAGAAGATATGACCGCTGTATGTATGCGACCTGCTCTCCCCTACTTACCAAATATCATTCAAAAATAGAATGAGGTCTCAACGTTCACTGAACCTACAGAGTACCTACGATAGACTTTTTGGTTCTTTAAAAATCTTTTTTTTTAAACAATGTAAGCCCAAGTAGCAAAAACTAGTCGTTTAAAAGTCCATAGAACGTTTTGTAAATCACTGGTATTGGTGTTATAGAAAACCTAAGAAGGTACAGTTTATAAAAAAAAAGAGATATAAATGGGCCCCCCATTTATATCTCTGTTCAGTACTAAAACGAACGAATAGCAGCGTTACACATGACAAATCAGTCCTATACACGCTAGAGAACAGTGACTCGGGACGACACAAAATAACGAAGTAATGGTTAATAAAGGGTTTTTATTAGGGCTTTTTCATTCTATACTAGAGTTTATGTTTCCTTTACCTCACAGTATTTATTCACCATTTATTATTTTATAATTCGTGACTGTGCAGAGTGTAAAGAAAGAAATAAAAAAAATCAAAAGGATTCAAGCAATTTTCGACAATTAAAAGTTTATTTTGTTTTTTTATGTAATGTTTGTCTTTGGAGTGTGGAAATAGCGTGCGAACGCAATTTTACTGATAAAATATGATTGGGTTAACAGTAAATTCTAAGTGGCCCGTCGAATTATTGAGCTTTTACTATAATAAAGCTACAAAAAAAAAAAAAAAAAATCGAAGAATAAGACACACCGAAATTACGCTGGATAGAAAATGTCTGAATATTGTTGTAAAAGTGAGATAAGAATTCTATTTCAGGATATAATGAGTTTATGTTTCCTTTACCTCACAGTATTTATTCACCATTTATTATTTTATAATTCGTGACTGTGCAGAGTGTAAAGAAAGAAATAAAAAAAATCAAAAGGATTCAAGCAATTTTCGACAATTAAAAGTTTATTTTGTTTTTTTATGTAATGTTTGTCTTTGGAGTGTGGAAATAGCGTGCGAACGCAATTTTACTGATAAAATATGATTGGGTTAACAGTAAATTCTAAGTGGCCCGTCGAATTATTGAGCTTTTACTATAATAAAGCTACAAAAAAAAAAAAAAAAAATCGAAGAATAAGACACACCGAAATTACGCTGGATAGAAAATGTCTGAATATTGTTGTAAAAGTGAGATAAGAATTCTATTTCAGGATATAATGAGTTTATGTTTCCTTTACCTCACAGTATTTATTCACCATTTATTATTTTATAATTCGTGACTGTGCAGAGTGTAAAGAAAGAAATAAAAAAAATCAAAAGGATTCAAGCAATTTTCGACAATTAAAAGTTTATTTTGTTTTTTTATGTAATGTTTGTCTTTGGAGTGTGGAAATAGCGTGCGAACGCAATTTTACTGATAAAATATGATTGGGTTAACAGTAAATTCTAAGTGGCCCGTCGAATTATTGAGCTTTTACTATAATAAAGCTACAAAAAAAAAAAAAAAATCGAAGAATAAGACACACCGAAATTACGCTGGATAGAAAATGTCTGAATATTGTTGTAAAAGTGAGATAAGAATTCTATTTCAGGATATAATGAGTTTATGTTTCCTTTACCTCACAGTATTTATTCACCATTTATTATTTTATAATTCGTGACTGTGCAGAGTGTAAAGAAAGAAATAAAAAAAATCAAAAGGATTCAAGCAATTTTCGACAATTAAAAGTTTATTTTGTTTTTTTATGTAATGTTTGTCTTTGGAGTGTGGAAATAGCGTGCGAACGCAATTTTACTGATAAAATATGATTGGGTTAACAGTAAATTCTAAGTGGCCCGTCGAATTATTGAGCTTTTACTATAATAAAGCTACAAAAAAAAAAAAAAAAAATCGAAGAATAAGACACACCGAAATTACGCTGGATAGAAAATGTCTGAATATTGTTGTAAAAGTGAGATAAGAATTCTATTTCAGGATATAATGAGTTTATGTTTCCTTTACCTCACAGTATTTATTCACCATTTATTATTTTATAATTCGTGACTGTGCAGAGTGTAAAGAAAGAAATAAAAAAAATCAAAAGGATTCAAGCAATTTTCGACAATTAAAAGTTTATTTTGTTTTTTTATGTAATGTTTGTCTTTGGAGTGTGGAAATAGCGTGCGAACGCAATTTTACTGATAAAATATGATTGGGTTAACAGTAAATTCTAAGTGGCCCGTCGAATTATTGAGCTTTTACTATAATAAAGCTACAAAAAAAAAAAAAAAATCGAAGAATAAGACACACCGAAATTACGCTGGATAGAAAATGTCTGAATATTGTTGTAAAAGTGAGATAAGAATTCTATTTCAGGATATAATGAGTTTATGTTTCCTTTACCTCACAGTATTTATTCACCATTTATTATTTTATAATTCGTGACTGTGCAGAGTGTAAAGAAAGAAATAAAAAAAATCAAAAGGATTCAAGCAATTTTCGACAATTAAAAGTTTATTTTGTTTTTTTATGTAATGTTTGTCTTTGGAGTGTGGAAATAGCGTGCGAACGCAATTTTACTGATAAAATATGATTGGGTTAACAGTAAATTCTAAGTGGCCCGTCGAATTATTGAGCTTTTACTATAATAATGCTACAAAAAAAATTTAATTGCCATTTATCGTTTACGTTTACGTGTCGTTTTTGTATCATTAAAGAAATCGGTACACTGTCTTATTACTATCAAGTATTATTACAGGAACTACAAAGTCATAAATTACACAACAATTCTGCTCTAAAACAGTATTTGTGTGGTATGCTTATCTGTAAAGCTATAAAAGACATCTAAAAAACAATATACCAAGAAAAGTTACATTATATAGTGATAATCTGGAATTAAAATACATCACAAAATTACTCTATTAAGAGTTTTTTGGAACTACTAACGCTATAGCAATGATCTGAATATCCATAATCCGACAAAGTCGCGTTATAGTTAAATACGCATCACTGCTTAACCGAAAGGATTATAGCAGCTCGTTTGTAACACTTATTTCGCAAATCAGATGAATAAAGTTATTTGTTAAAACTTTTATAGAGCAGAATTTTTCTGCAATAATTATATTACCGGTTGTACAAAATGGTGTAGTAAATGTTTATATCATTTATTTACAGGTCATCTTTGCTCTTTAATTTTAAAGAGCAAAAGTGTGTTGTCGAACACTTTTATACAACACGATGTCACCGCTAATACCTCAATAACTCGTTTACACATCTTTTTAGTGATATAACCTCAGATTATTGTACTACTTTGTCAGTTGGGAAGTGCATAGATTATAAACAAATAACGCACAAATAGCTAGTGCTGCCATCTAGTTTTAATATGTTGTATGTACGTACTTTAATAAAGAAAATGGCGCCTGTTGTAATAAATCCAATACATACTTGTGTATTTTATTAAAAAAGTGTTCTATAGAACCTAACATATAATCCAACATTTTATCCTGGAACTAGTAAAATAATGGAATACCTTTCATAAAAGTAGGCAAGAACGTAAGCAGCGTGTAGAAGCCCCAATTCTCGCTGAAATGGGCCATGACTATAGCCCACACTGGTGCCGAGGTCAGCATAGCAGACCATGGGTGTCGCATTTTGGACCCTTCTACCGCTTGGGTTCCTCGGGAGTCCTGAAAAACAAACATATGAATTAATCTATCACATATCTATCTGGCGGGTATCTGGCGCAGCGCATCAGCATTGCCATACAGCGGGGCAATGCAGCCAGCGTCTTGAGGACGCTTCCGACTGGTATTGATATGGATCAGTTGAGCTACATGTAGATTGTTTGGAACAGTCTGCAGTTAGCTTAATTGTTTCAATTGTAAATACTAGTTCTAATTTGTTTTTATTATTGAATTGTAATTTTCATTGTCAATAAAGAATACTAAAAAAAAAGAAACTATCACATAAGTAGGTAGTTAATGAGTCTGCCATGTTCACAATATTATATGTACGGGGTGTAATCTTAAGAAATATTGTTTGTAAACAACTCACAAAACAAAAACGACAATTCTCGGTTGGGCGTCGAGTTTGAAATATATATTGTCAGCACAGCAATAAGCATTGTAGGAAAGAGCTCAAAGCGACAAGTAGATAGATACTCGTAGATAGAATATACTTTATTGCACACTTAAATCTAAAATGAACTATTTACAACAAGACAAATTAAAAACTAAGCGACAATTGGCGGTCTTATCGCTCAAGAGCGATAAGACCTCTACCAGAGAGATCTCTACCAGACAACCATGGATGGATAGGATCATTGGATCATTTGGATCATGGATAGGATCAAGTAGTACAAGTTTTGTCCAAAATCAACAACAAGAAAGTGATTTTTAGGTTAAGAATTAATGCAATGTTTATAAACATTGTATCTTCAATCTGGCTCGAGTATAGTTATCCTACTTTTGGTGTAGGCTCAATTTATAGAACCCACTCCTTTACTAGGAAAACTAGGTTAGATTTGTTTGTATTAGCGTATACCTATTGGTAGAAACTGAACTTACTTGAATGTATTTTAATTCGCCCGGCGTGATGCGTGGATCTTTCTCAGGGGATTCCTTCACGACTATCCACCATATCGTGGTCCATATCAAACCCAACAAGCCTGAAATGGAAATGAAATGATGATGATGTATGTATGTTGTATTGAACGCGATGTAACAACTTAAGTACGTATTGTATTCGCTGGGTGCGAAGTAGGTGGTGGGAGAACCGAAGTCGATCCCAGCGCGCGCCGTGATCAAAAAAGACACTATCGGCGGACCACGGCGGACGAACTCTCACTTTTTACCAGTGAAATTTGCGTGTCCTTGTATTTTATTGAGCAAAAATAAACAGTATAGCTAGGGTTTTTTTTTTAGCTACCTACAGTATAGCTAGGGTCAGGATTCATGTCGAGAGGATCATGCAACGGCTGAGACTCTATCAAATATTAAATAAAATTCCTCAAAATTAGTTTTGCCATATTGATGATATTTTGCATATTTGCTGTGTATTAGTAAATTTGCAGCCCTCAATATTTTCAAATTAATAAACCGATTTTTGGGATTTTTTTGCGTAATTTTCATTACGATTCCAAGAATAGAATTTCAATGACTAATTAATCAAAAATTCCATATAGATAAATGTTCATTGAAATAACACAGTTTATTGTCATTTAACAACACAACGATAGCATAATTAGTGTATTAAGTGTTTTATAAATAATGTGAACAACGATATTAATTATTCTTATTAATTACATGTAACAAACTCAAATAAATTTTGAATGTTGAACAACAAGAATCATTCTTTTCTTGAATTACCAACGCTTATTGTTAATTTGGTGGAAAATTAAATAAAGATTACAAATATTGGGTGCGCATGTATTTCAGTTTCCAGTGTCACTGAAAATGTTAATTAATAATTACGTTCTTACCAGTAAAACTGCGCTTCGGCTGAGTCTGTTTATTAAAAAAATGTGTGTTTATTTTTTTGCACAATTCAGACAGTAAAAGGAAACAATCAATTACGATAACAACAAAAATGGCCAACACTCAGCGAATGCTATGGAAGGGAGAACCTGCCGTAGCGCTGGTCTTCCGTGCCTTTTCATTCAGTTCCTCATTACCAATCGTCACACACAAAACTGGTAAATAATGTTTAAAATAGAATTCTTCACTTTTCAAAATGATATATTTTATAAAATCTTCTCTATATTATAAGATCTAATCTCCTGGCAGTATACCACTCTTTGCACTTCGATTGTTCGATAGTTTTCGAACATAAATAATGTAAGCATAAGCCGCGGTCCGCCGTAGTTGCAACCGCTAGTTGGCGCTGACGTCGCGCACCCAGCGAATAGTGTGCTAAGGGTTAAATCTAGTTTATTACATTTGTACCTTTAAGTAACATTATTGTGTATCTATCAGTGACCAGATTCATGTTAATAGCCCATCAATTTCTATTATAGGTGATATAATAGAAATTGATAAATGGGTGCATTTATCTATAATGTGCTGATGGTTTCCCTAAAATAAATAAATAAATAAAACATTAAGTTGACTTTAGCAAGCCAATTTTGCAAAATAATCCCTGACGACTTTATATCGTACAATCAAAAAACTCCGTCTGCAGGGTGTATGTTTGTTCATACATTAACATACATTATATATTCCGTTGTAAGCGCTTTTAGTGAGCGTAGTTTCGCAATACCTGCATAAATTCCGCGAAACGCGAAGCAAGCAAAGTTCTTTACATATTTTGACATAGATATGAGGATGCATACTTTCTAAGATTGTAAATAACCGATGACCGAGTGTACTATTCTAATTTGAACTTTATTCTCACTCACCGAAGACGTAAAATATGCCCGGCCAGCCAGTATA
Organism: Eupithecia inturbata; assembly: GCA_963662085.1. Taxonomy (NCBI): domain Eukaryota; kingdom Metazoa; phylum Arthropoda; class Insecta; order Lepidoptera; family Geometridae; genus Eupithecia; species Eupithecia inturbata. The sequence goes on from OY759182.1 coordinate 7,594,064, forward strand.
ATGCGCCAGTAAGGAACATATCGGCATAGAGACGACCGTGCCTGCATAGCTGCCACTAAATGCGAAGGTGGCTAGTCGAGCTCTTTCTTGCGCCGGCGCCCATCGAGCCCATACTGCGTGGATGCATGGATATGTTACTCCCTGGAAAACAAAACAAACTTTAGTAATCCATACTTAACACATAGATAATTAAGAGTTCAAAATGTTATTCAAATTACTTGTCTTCTACTAATCCCCCTTGAATAAAGTAAAATGATAAAATAATATTAGCAAGAGTTTTAAGGATTCATTCTATTTGCATATAGTGCAACTTTATGTTATTTTTAGCAACGTAATCAAATTATACAAACAGACTGATCATGTATTCATTATAAATACTTTACATAACTTAGCATAGTTTATACTAGCTGCTGCCCACGGCTTAGCACGCGCTTTTCAAATAGGCTATGTTCGTGCCCGGTAAAACGTTTACCTCCCAGCCAAATTTCATTAAGATCCGTTCAGCCGTTTAAGAGTGAAAAGGATAGACAAACATACATAGGGAGTTACTTTAGAATTTATAATATTAGTATGGAATAATCCATCGGAGGTGAACGTTTGTGAATTAAAGTTATAGTTTGTTACAAGACAACGCTACAAGGCCTCTACGGATTGGGCTGAAATTTAGCACATAAGAAATTCTGATTGAGAAATAATATATTGGCTTTTTCTCGGAAAAACACGTGCAAAAAAGGCCGTACAATTCTTTTTAAAGCAAGACTTGCACCTTAACGCTCACAGCATAAAGTTCAAGCATTTATTGTGTTTTCATAGTTGCGAGGAAGATAACAATGTTGTCTAACACGTAGTTTACAGGCAATTTAGCATGTTCTTTTTATCGTCAACCCAACGCGCTTATAGACGTCCACAATTTCTGTGACAACTTGGCAAGCCACCATCTTGGCCACCACTCTCTAACTAATCAAGTTTCCTCGGCCTAACTTTCATCAAACTCAAAATCCTTTATTTACTTTATACCTTAGAAGACTCATACACACGTCAGAAATTTCAAATCAAATCGTTGCCTTTAATCGTAGTCTTTTTCACAGACTGAATAAATAAATAATGCTGGACAATCCACACAGCATCATCTAGCCCCAAGCTAAGCAGAGCTGGTGTTATGGGTACTAGATGACTGATAAACTTAATACAACACATAACATAGATAGATATTTTTTATTATATATAGAAAATACCCAGAACACCCAGTACAAATATTTGCAGATCGCACAAACATTTGTTCCAATAAATAGATACTGATAAAAACAACCAACCTCAAACAATCCCTCTATAACGCGCACTGCGATCAGCAGTCCGGTACTCGTGTGCGCGAGGAGTGGCGTGAAGAGAGTCAGCAGGGATGTCACTCCGATGCCGATCGCGAAAACCCTGGAATGAATACAAATAATCTTTTAAATATGTATTAGTACTGTAGTTTTTATGTATAAACCGGTTCAGAGATTACACATACAAAATCCGGCCCCGGAGGTATAGCGTACTTAGCTTATACATTATCTATATTAGGTGTTCCTAGATGTTTTGCAGGTAAAATGTGGTAGGTGTTCCTATAGTCCAATTCAGAATCCTTTTTGTATCTCATTATAAGTGAACATTTTCTTGTTTCATGAGAATAAACATCTTTAAACCGAAATAAATATTTTTGTAAGATTAAACGCCGAATACTCAAACAGAACTCGAATGTAAACAAAAAACGTCTCAATTTTAGCTTCTTGAGACGTGCTTAAATCTGAGTGGTGTTTGAATATGTAAGTAAAAAGATTTTTACTTTACTTAAACCTTCACTTCTTGAAGTCTGAGTATACACAGAATGTTTGTAAACAAACCTTGACACGATTAACTAAAACTCACTTACTTGGCGTCGAGTTTCTGATATAATTGTAAGCAATATTTATTGAAGGAAGGACCAAGTAATGTAAATTGCGTATAAAAAGACGTGGCAACATAGTGACTTTTAGGTTAAGTATGGACGATTTGTTTACAAACATTCTACATCGAGTTTGGCTAGTGTTTAGCTTGTTACTTTGAAGTTTAACGTACATACAAAGACGTTTATCTAATAATATTGTTATTTGCGAAGCTGGTCATACTACCAGACCCTTTTGAAATTTAATTATACAGACATAGATTAAACATTTTGTTTGCAACTCACACAGTAAAGTACCGACAATTAGGTACAGAAATAAAATATAGTGCATTTTGCAAAAGTATTCTAACAAACATTTCAATAATAAAAACAAATTAGAACTAGTATTTACAATTGAAACAATTAAGCTAACTGCAGACTGTTGCAAACAATCTACAGGTAGCTCAACTGATTCATGTCAATACCAGTCGGAAGCGTCCCCAAGACGCTGGCTGCATTGCCCCGCTGTATGGCAATGCAAACAATCATTGGTAATGAATATTACGAGGGTAAGTATTATATATTTATCAATAATTTGTTCGTTTTGAAAAACCTAAAAATTCCTTAATATTTACACTGTTTTTTTTAAGTTTTGTAGGACAAATACTAATCCCTCGAGAATATTCATATCATTTTCTATACAATTGCAAAATAATCATCGAAATCCGTCCACAATTGACGGAGTAATCGCCGAAAATACATGAAAGAAGATCCGTCAAGTGCGAGTGTGACTCGCGGGCCGAGGGTTTCGAACGTTTGTCAAGTATACTGATATGTACCGGTTAGAGACTGCTATTTAATGAATACATAATAATTTAAGGTGCCTACCTACATTTCAGATGGATCGATTTGCATACTTCGGAGTATAGAGGGTAATGGTAAAAATTTCGAGATTTTTCAAAATATTTCAAGAACTATGAAACCTACACAAATTTCTAAAAACTGTTTTGAGATGTACTAAACGATACCTTTCATCTGATATCCCACTCGGTGCGGCAGCTACCTACCCACTGGAAATTTTCATTTTAATGTTTATTTTCTTTTAATCTGTACAGGCGCACCAAATGTATTTTTATGTTAAATTTCAAGTTAATTGCTGTTGTAGTTGCTTGGGATATTAAAGACTGAAAAAAGGACAGAAAAAAGCGAGAACATCGCCTCTATACAAACGAAAAAAAAAACGAACATACAACCGAACATAGAACCTCTTCCTTTTTTGAAGTCGGTTAAAAAGAGAGACTGTGTCACAGCAGCAAAAAGGTCTCGGCTCAGTATAAATTCCTTACTATTCAGGAGAAGATAGGCGCTGATATTCTGCCGAAACCATTTTAGTAACAATACCCTGAGGCTTACGCTTCGTAGGTAAATGTAAAATTTGACACAAATAAAATGTGTGTTAAATTTATTTTTTTAAAGTCTATGAACAGAAATTGCATTTAGTTAGTCGTGATGATAAAACTGGCAGAGTCCAAAAGCCTGTGACGCACGACCTCATGATCTTTGCAACCATCAGATTACGTCTGCAAAACTTATTCACACCAACGGTCTCGCATTTTTACATAACAAGAGAATGTATTTATACATCTCAGTGTTACCTAACATTTTAGACCGGTAATTTTTTAAACAAATACCTGTTGGCTTTTTTATAGAATCTCATAACAACTGGTAATGTCACGGTCACGTATAAGTACAGCAAACAGATTTATATGTACCTCCTCTGAATTTTGTTCTACATATCTGATTTAACACAATTCTTTCGGTTATTCTTACATTGCGGAAGTTTAAAATTGTTAAGAAGGACGGGATAAATAAATTCGTTGATCTCCAATTTGCAAGTCTGTGCCAATACGTCGATCACTATCATTTGGGGATCATTATATAAATATTTTGCGATACTATGCTCGTAGACTTTTTCTTGAGTTTTCTACCGAGGGGAAGACACCGAGATGAATTAGACCAAGGCGGTCGGATCAGATTCGCACCACACATGACATCAACATAGGACATAACACTATGAACAACATAGAATAGTACTTACTCTCGTTAAAAGTCGATGTTTTTAGAGCAACATCGTATGGGAGAAGTTGTTTCCGTGATAGGTTATGTTACGACCTTATAAATATAGGAGAAACTACACCAGGGTATTCGTAGGGCTTATCATTGAAGGTATAGGGTAAAAGCGTAGTGTCTAAGGCTGGAACAAACCTGTTACCTCCTATTTTAGCAGCCAACCATCCACCAGGCAGCTGGGTCACGATGTACCCGTAAAAGAACGAAGAAAGCACCAGGCCTTTGGTCTGAGAGCTCCAGTCGAATTCCGGCACCTGAAACATTAATCACACTAGTATTGTAAAGTAGCTTACCCGACAGACGTTGTCCTGTGTTAACTATGAATATTGAATTCGAATCGGTATTATGGTCGTTAAGTTTTCTTAAATTTTCTCATTTTCCGCGCAACATTCTTAATTTTTTTATTTTTAAGAACCTTCTCCTGACATTAACAAACACAAGAAAAAAATAATTAGCGAAATCGGTCCAGCCGTTCGCGCGTGATGCCGTGCCCGTGACCAAGGAAAATAGGGACCAAGGTAATAATTTACTTTTGTCTACGTAACGAAATCAAAAATATCACTTTATTTCCGTGTCAGTGTTTAATTATTAAGAATTTGACCTTTTCTAAGTGTACATTTATTGTATTTATAGAAAAAAAGTGTTTTTGAATTTGACTTAGAAATTAATTTTTGTACGGAAATTTTTTTCGTTTAGTTAGAGGATAGTAAAATACCAGATAGTGCATTAATTACTTTTATTATGGCTTCTAATTAGTCAACAATACAGTCTTTCATCACAATAAGCTATACCAAACCAATCAGGAAATCATAAAAAAAACATGACTTGATGATACTTGATGATAATTTTTGACAAGTTTATTGTCAAAAATTATCTTTATCATGAAGATAATATGTAATGATTAGTTTAGCTAATTGCAATGAAAGGCTGTATGGTTGGGACTAATTATACATATATAAGCCATAATAAAAGTGATCAACGATACAAAAGAAAAAAACATCTTTTGATAATAACTTAAAAACCATGACTTTTCAAATTAGTATATGTGGTTTAAAATGATCACATGGGTACCCTTGATCGGCGCCTTCAATCCCTAATCATCGTTCGATCAAACTCCCTGTACATAGATACGAAAGTTTGGATGTCTGATACCTCTTCACGCCAAACCTACTGAACGAATCGGGCTGAAATTTTGCATACAAATTTTTTTTAGGCCTGGAAAAAACAGGTTACAATAATTACTAAAAAATAATAGACTACTTTTTATACTATAAATCAGTTCTCATGGGATAGAAAAAACTTTAAAACGTTTCCATAGAAACAACGCGTGCGAAGCCGCGGGCAGAAACTAGTGAATAATATATTTATACATGTTCCACAGACACAGCGTCATCTAGCCCCAACACAAGCTGTGTTTATGAACTGATGTATTCTACATAAATATGTATGTATTTATTTCTGATAAGCAGATCACAAACATATTTTGTCGTCTCCATAGTACGTAAATCTGTTTGATTCTATTTGCAGACAGTTTCTTGGTAAATCAAAAAATCCGATTTATTGATTTGATGAAAACATTAACTCGGTCAAATTTGTTACAGAGGTCATTTCCATTTAAATTAAGTTATGCTTACATAATCAACAAACACACTAAAATTTTAAAGGTACGCAATCTTATTAAATAAGCGAAAAGTGACCCATTTCTTAGACTTTACATCTAAGGTCCGGTGAGAAAACCTCCTACGAGTAAGTTGCCAGGCCATAAATGACGGTTCGATCATCATAGCAACAAGTGAGAAGAAAGAAGTAGGTAGGTGTGTGTCTATTTTCTAACTAAATAACTAGGTTTATTATCCACACACATTCACATCTCATTACATTACACTTTTAAACGAAAAGTTTTATTTTATTTTATTTAAATACTTTATTGCACACATTTAACACAAGTATATAATAGGTGGGCTTAATGACGATGATATTTTCTACCTGCCAACCACACATGGTAGAAATAAAACAAAAAGGCGTGCTATAATTAAACTAAGCTAGATAAACTACAGCAATTAATAATAAAACTTGCACTATATAATAATACATATAATATCCATATATAAATATATATTATAATAGGTACTTACAATGTTTTCATGAAGAAAGGTAGCAACAAAAATCACAAAAAGTTGAAAAGATGGTTGAGTTACCTAACTAGAAGTCGGGTGAAGATATAATGCTCGCGTGTAAACTTTTTAAAACTATCCTTTGATTCGACTTTCCTGATATAGAAGAGGGAAGAGAGTTCTAGAGTCTAACAGCCTTAATAGAAAATGATTATTCCCGAAAAGATGAGCTATGTGCCGGTATCTCTAGGAGTAGATTGCTGGATGATCTGAGTGGTCTGTCATGTGAGTCAGCCAGAAATGAAAGACGAATCTTGAGATAGGCAGGAGCAGAAGGATTTTCAAGAGCAGAAAAAAGAAAACAAAGTATCCTAACGTTCCTGCGTTCGCGAATAGTTTACGAATATTATTTAGGTAAGACTAGGTGAACCGTGTGGCGCCGGCTTAGAATTGCACCACCCCACTTCTCCCCATGGGTTTCGTAAGAGGCGACTAAGGGACATACACCGGGGACGGGCAGCAGCGCTCCCTGCAGAGCAACTCCACCAACGAACTGCGATCCCCAACCCGCATGCCCAGCGTGGGGATTATGGGCATTACCCCCTAATATACTTTCTTCGTACTATAACTTAACCTAAGAACCCCGTTCTCATGGAAGTGACATTGTATAATTGTGTCTTTCTGAGAATAACATGAATATTAAACGTAAACGTAATATAATTGGGGGAGGCCTATGTCCAGCAGTGGACTAAGATAGGTTGATGGTGATGATTATAAAGACTAGGTAAGTAATTAGTATGCCCCTCATAGTCACCACTAGCTATTTTTTGTTATGTATGCGTATATTATAATGTGTATTAGGATTGTTTTAGTTTGTTAAAGTTTTATATTTGTAATTAGCTCCGGCACCGCCGTCCTTTGATCGTCTATTTTAGGCTTTGTTTGCCTGCTTTTTACCAAAGTGTTTTATTCAAAAGTTCTTTGAATTAAGCATTATCTATCTATCTATCTATCTATTATCCTACCAAAGGCCTTTAAAGGCGAAAGTTGCTTCCGTTGTGAAGATGTTTGGCCGAAACTACAGAATGGCTCGGAATAAAATTTTGCACACATAAAGATCTGGACCTGGAATAACATTAGGCTACTTTTTTCTTTAGGTACTTTATTCCAAAAACCGCGTGCGAAGCCGCGGGCAGATGCTTGTGTACGAATATACGCTCGAAACTCGAGAAAAAACTCGGAGAATCATAAATTACGAGTATTGTATCTTTTAGCAAGTGAAAGTAAAGGTGACTGGCTCGTCCGTGATAAAATAAAACTGCAATGAATACGCCAATTATATTCGTGAACAGAATCTCTATGTAAATGAAAAGCTTACTCTCGCATACTGTTTCCGTATTGCAATGTGAAATTAGTGATCTATATAATTCAGGGTTTAATGGCCGACGAGTGTTAAGCAAAGATTGTGTTTATCACATGCCACAGATGGGGTAATGTTACTTCGTATTGCTTTTGGACAGTTCGTTTCGTTTAGAATATTCATGGCGTCTATTATGAAAGTGAAAAGGAAGTTACTACATGTAACTTCAATTACTTTTAGGTTCGAAGATAAAACTAAAACAAACGAAGTTAAGTTTATTTGAATCTAAGAATAAATATATATTCACACTAATCTATTAAATGCGAAAGTTTGGATGTTTAGATGTTTGGATGTTGTCACCTCATTACGAAGAAACTACTGAACGGATCGGGCTGAAATTTTTGCATAGGTGTAGTTCTGAATCTGGAATAAAATATAGGCTTTTATCCCGGAAAAAAGAGCGTGCGAAGCCGCGGGCGGTCAAATAATAAATGGTTAAGGTGTTTGGAATTATGCATGTCGTAACAGACACTGCTTCCAAAGGTGTACGGCGTTTCAGAAGGAACTTTTATTGGTTTACCTAATTTACATAAAAAGTACTTGTCCTAAGATATCTATCTTGTTTTATACATAGTTAGTGAAGAATGTGCACCGAATTTAATTACCTATGCCTTTTGCTGTAATAAATACTTTTTACTTTACTAACAATTTATTACATTATGTTGCTATGATGGCGTTCCACCAAATATGTAACCAATAATCCATCAAAATAACTCCATTTTTACGTACCCATAAAACACAGTGCCTGAGTGAATAAAGCCTTCACTGAATAAATTTTTATAGTCGCCAAGCCCAGCAACTTGAAGTGCCCATTGATTTTTATAACGCTAATGTTGTAAATCATGTTGCAATGGATGTTAGAGGTGAAATGTCTAAAGGTACAACCACATTTTTTAAACTATAGCGATAAGTTAACATCGCCTTCATCCTACAATTCTCTTTACATTCGAACATTTTTTAAATTTAACAAATTAAAAATGCTGGACAATCCACACAGCATCATAGCCCCTAGGTTAACAAAGTCAAATGTTTTTTTTTTAAATTATGCTTACACTATCTTCTGCCCGCGGCTTCGCACGCGTTTTTTGGAATAAAAAGTAGCCAATTTTTTCTTTTTAAACTCTTAAGACTCTATTTAGTAGAGTCCTAAGGGTTAAAAAAGGAACAGCTTGTTTGCTATTGTATTAAGTTCTAAAAAATCCAAAGGCCTATGTTTTTGTTTATTACGTACCTGTATTTTTTTTTGTATTTCCCCTATTTTTTATATAACATGTGTGTGGCTATAAATAAATTCTTTATTCTTCTTTTTTGTTTATTCCTTATGTTATTCCAGGCTTAGATCTTTTTGGGTGCAAGTCGTCGACAGTCGTCAATTTAAAAATGAATTGGCAGAAGTCGTGAAAATTCCCGTCAATTCTTGGCGGTAGCTCCGAGTAGATCGGTCATTTTGCGACCACTGTCGTTAAAAAGAGATCGAAACGACGATAAATAAAACCAGAAAGATCGCGATACATCCACTCTAATATTATAAAAAAAAAAACGAAAATTACTCTGTCTGTCGCCTAAACGGCTGGACGGATCTTAATGAAATTTGGCAGAGAGGTAGACGGTATCCCAGAAACGGATATACTTATAGGCTACTTTTTATCCCGGCAACGAGCGTGCGAAGCCGCGGGCAGTACTCTATATAACTTTTATTATGTTAAAGGGAGAATAGCATGGTGAGAACGAAGAACGCAATACGGACGGCTCGCATGGCTGAACTTGTAGAGGAAGGGTGGGCACTGCTGCTATTAAGGAGCGAACGTTAGGTTCGCAACCGGGTTTGGTTGTTAAACTAGGCCTCACGCGTGCCCACGGGCACCTCGTGGTAAAAATCTCGAATTACATAATTTTTTCTTTGGTCCCTTGAGTGTGAAAACACGATTGAGAAAAAAAATAACGTTAAAGAAAAATCATGAAAGTTTCGCACATAATTTGGTCGAGATCTCAGTAACCCTGCGGTCTATTGAAATTATTTATGTTTTGATTCGCAGGTTGTTACTAATTCTTTAAAAACTTCGCTCACTCTTCTCTCTCATTTCCTTTAGCGGTAGACATCAACAGACAAAACTCTTTGTTAGTGGAAATGTAAACATATTTCATTTATAAGGAGTCCGTCCCACCTTCTATTTCCCGCTCATTTTATAATACTTTCGCGGTGGAAATCAAATGTCAGAATTATTTTCATAGTTGGGTAGGGGTCATCAAAAGAACGGATCCGTCGTCCGTCGTTTTGTGCGATCCGTCAACTTCGTAATTCGTTTTACAAAGTAGACCTCCTGACTACTTACTTTTCTTAGAGAATGTGTGAAAGAGCAACATTTTCTGATAACTTACTTATGCTTTTCCATTACAAAGTGAAATTGTATTTTTTTCTTAAATAAATGGCTTTCTGTAGTAACACCTTACCTACGAAAGCTTATTTAGTGCTTATAAAAGCCCAAGAATTCTGAAAGTCTATTATGTTTAGTATGTACTTAGCGAAACCGCTTAAAATTGAGAAGAAAACGGCTTATTTCGATTGCGTCATCGACCAGAATACAGCCTTTTTATCGATGAATTTTATGGGCAATAAATATTTTAGCTGCGAAAATTCATATGATTCTGATAACAGCAACGGTGGAGCACAGGATCATGAACACTTAGTTGAGCGAATTACCACCGGCTGGAAAAAATTGGTATCAGCAGCCAAGATTTAACCGAAAATTTTCAATCTACCTAGTACGTTATATAATATTTTAAGTATACTTTCGTGTCTAGTATATGTGTATGTAGTGTATGTGCGTGCAAAGTATATGTCTTTTGAAATATCCTTTAGGACTTTGGTAATTCGCGAATTTAGAGTATGCACTAGCACTTGACTGATCTTGTTTTATACATCTTTTAAACAGAATAATTGCAAACTAGCAAAAAGACTAAAAGCATGAAAATAAAATATATATAAAATAGTAGCCTCTCTATTCATAATTTGGAACAATGTCAAAATCCATTACGGATGTAAGCAGGTTGACTACGAACAAGAAAAATAGCCATAATATGTAGTGTCAAAAATGCATTAAAATCCGCTCCACTGCCGGGCGTTCGCCTATATAAATTACCATACGATTCTTAGGCCGTATTATGAAAGCTTGCTGAGTCATAGATCTATGCTTGAGTGACGTTTGTGCCATATAAGTGTTACTCAAGCATAGATCGATGACTGAACAAGCTCGGCTTTCATAATACGGACTTTAATCATGTTATCGTGTTCACTACACATTTAATACCGACTAATCTTATCTCACTAACAAATAAAGTGGGCAAGGCAAATACAAATTTTTAGTCAAAATAGGGTACCCTTACACTACATGTCATATTGACGAAGGCGACTTATAGAGACGTTGCGTTGGTAGAGCACACTAACGAAGCTCTTCCTCTAAGTCACCCTGGCCGAAATCGGCCCGGATCAATGATAAATAAAATAAATAATGCGGACAATACACACGACAAACAGCGTCATCTAGCCCCAAAGTAAGCACGGCTTGTGTTATGTGTGAGAGAGCACTCACCATAGCAATTGTCCCATTCTCCAGCTCAGTCTCCACAGGCTCAGTCATGGCGACTACAGCCACGGACAGGTTCACTCGCAGTGCGTATACGTTGAAGAACCCGAAGAAAGCTAGCAGTGCTACCACCAGCCGCCGTCGCCGCCAGAACCTCCATGTTAGCTGGTGTTCTTTTGATGGTTCTCTGGAAAAGAAGATTCCACTGCTATAGCTTCAAAGCCTAGGAAATTAAACTCTCAAATCTTATTGGGCTCTTAGCTTCTTCGCACGGTTTCACACAGCATCTCCCAGCCCCAAACTAAGCAGAGCTTGAGTTATGTGTAAGTACTTGATGACTGATACACAATAATATGGATATTATTTATTATACACAGAAAACGCCCGGAACGAATATCTGCATGCCTTACAAACATTGTGTGTAGGCGGGAATCAAACCAGCAACCTTCTGCGTCGCAGGCGGAATGAAACAAATATAAATACCTGCCTCCTGTTAAACCTAAAAAAGTATACCCTCAAGTCTTATTAAGTGCTTTCAGCTTCTTCGCATGGTTTTACATGCGCTATTCCCAGATAAACATTCCCTATTTCACGATTAAGGCCAAAGGCCGTAATACTTTGGGTGCCCACAACGCACATGCCTAAGTAGAGCTCCTCTTGACGACAGCGGTTGCGCCGATCTAGCAATTTTTGGAACACCGTCAGCTACAACTTCAAAAAAATTTAAGCTTAAGTATTTAGCAATTTTTTCTAGCATCTTTTTAATATTTTACTACCTTACAAAAAGGTACCTCCCATTGAGTCGTACCGCCGAGCCTGGGTAGTGAATCCCTTAACATCTGTAAGAGCGTGGTTTGCATGGCCTAGCTAGACTGATGCAGGACCGAGCTGGGTTGCAAGCATGATGAAAGGAATCCTTTCTCAAGCGGTTTACCGCTGATGAAAATGAAGGCCTTTGTACTTCGATACAATCTATGTCCTTGCTAAATTCCATTACGATCCGTTCCGCCCTAAACAGGTAACGGACAGACAGAGTTACTTTCGCATTATCGCGATAAAATAAAGTATGGACACGGAATAATTATACAGTACCTACTACTTCTGGTACTTGTATGGATAGAGTATTATAGCAATTACTAGCCGTGGCGTTCACGGCGGCGTAACAATAAAAAGGCTCCAACTCAGTCCGTGAATTTCGTAAGAGTCGACTAAGGGGACCTCCTACTAGAAGGAGGGCAGTAGCTTCCTGTAGGGGCTACCCCGACCCACAATAGCGCCGCCACCTACTTTATCTTATCATTACGTTTAACAAAGGAATTTTCAAAAATCCATTGGGTAGTTTGTGATACCGATCATAAGCTTTTTTTAATAATTTATTAAATAGTACTGGACAATTCACAAAACATTACCTAGCCCCAAGCTAAGCAGAGCTAGTGTTATGGGTACTAGATAACTGATATACTTAATCATCATCATCATCAACCTATGTAAGTCCACTACTGGAAATAGGCCTCCCCTAATGAGTGCCACATGTCTGCAGTCTTGCGCAGATAGTCATCCCACCTGCCCGGAGGGCGTCCTACACTACGTTTGCCGAGTCGCAGTCTCCACTCGAGAACAAGTTATCGTACCCGTTACGTCACGTTATCACGACATACTTAATACATTAAACCTTGCGAGCTATAAACTGGAATCACTTGATCGCTGGTTTCTGCAGACCATATTTTACAGTTTCCATGGAATAAACTGCAGATTGGTGTATACCATTTGAAAATAGATTTTGTTAGCTTTCGAATGGTATAAAAATTATTTAAATTTAATTAAGTTTCCTACCTTCATTTAGTGAATTATTACAATAGGTCGAAGTTGTGGATGTTTAAATTAATAAGAAGTAATATGAAAATTTCAAATTTTTATTTAAAATATTTGTTATTTACCGCTTAATATTTTGTATTGCCCTTCCTGGCCTTAATGACTGCTTGTAAATGGTTTTTCATTGACCTAATGAGTTTCCTGATGGAATCCTGCGGAATTTCCTGCAACTCTTCGATAAGAGCAGTTTTTAGGTCTTCTATTGACGCCGGAGCTGGAGATCTTCCTCGTACCCGCCTTTTCAGCTCATCCCACAGGTGTTCGATAGGGTTCATGTCAGGGCTGACGGCTGGCCAGTCTATTGTGGGAATCCCGACTTCTTCCAGGTACTGTCTAGTCGCACGAGCGGTGTGGCAGCAGGCATTGTCGTGCATTAGCAGGAAATTTTCGCCAATAAACCCGGCGTAAGGGAGTACATGGCCCAGCAGAATGTCGTTGATATACCTTTCTGCGGTTAGTCCTCCTCCCCGACCTCCACCGGGTACGAATACCAGCTCCGTTTTAGCTTCAATTGAAATCCCCGCCCACATCATACAAGACCCACCCCCATATGCCACTGTTTCCGCTATACAGCATTGTGCGTATCGCTCTCCCGGTCTCCTGTAGACTCTCCGTCGACGGTCGCTGCCATGCAGGCACATCCTAGTCTCGTCCGCGAACAAAACTCGGCTCCATTGCTGTATATCCCAATCTAAGTGATCACGAGCAAACTGAAGTCGGGCTTGTCGGTGGGCTGTAGACAATTTGGGTCCCGTTGCTGGCCTTTTTGGGGTCCAGTTAGCTTCTTTGAGTCTTCGCCTCACTGTCCACTCGCTGACAGTTCTCCCTCGAACTTCTCCGAGCTCCCACTGGACGTCAACGCCGGTTAGATGTCGATTTCGGAGAGAAGTGCTGACAATAAATCGGTCATCTCTCGCCGAAGTGCATCGCTGTCGTCCAGATCCTGGTCTTCGGACTAAGTTTCCAGTCTCTCTAAACCTCTTGTATACTTTGGAGACACAGGACTGGCTCAGATGAAGCTGTCGAGCGATAGTACGCTGAGAGAACCCTTGCTGGATTAGGGTGACGATTTGAGCGGCTTCTATTGGTGTGGTTTCCATTTTCTTGTAATTCCAGTATTTTGAGTGACGTGATATATTGGACTGATGACAAATTGCATAAATTCCCAGTTTTTACAGGGATTCAGGAGTTTGAAAAAATTGATGTTTCGTTCCAAAAATTGATGTCTTTTGTTTTCACGTTCCATGACATATGATGAACATTTTTTCCCCTATGATATCGAAAGAATTTGAAAGCTAATAAAATTATCTTTAAAATAATATACCACAACCTACAGTTTATTGCATGGAAACTGTAAAATATGGTCTGCAAAAACCAGCGATGAAGTGATTCCGGTTTATAGCTCGCAAGTGTATATAGAACAGTACACACACATATACACACACACACACTACATATTTAATGCCTCTGTAATCGTTTTATTTTGTATAGTTTAGACAGAGATGGCCACCAAGAGCCACTTCACATCTCTGCATAAACTATACAAAATTAAAGAAGCAGAGACATTAAAAATAGCTTATGATAGGTATCACAAACAGCCCAATAGATTTTTGAAAATAAAAATTCGCTCAGACGGATTTCAAGCTGGAATTATCTAAACATTGAAAATTAATACATGACTAAAACATGTTTAATGTGTTAGCTTATTTCATAACAATTTTAGCGATATAAGTTATACTTATAGCTCCCTACAAAACTTCAGAAATATCGACATTTTAATCACGCTCGACGATACCGCGCGGGACCACCCACCAGCGCCACGACAGACGCGGCAATTAGCGCAAAAACGCCGCGACAGTTAAAGGGATAATAAGATAAAATAGGTGCCGACGCTATTGTGGGTCGGGGTAGCGCCTTATTGTTAAGTACCTACCTATTTTAAAACCTCTACTGCGTTCACCGATCCGCCTGCCCAGCGTGGTGGTTATAGCAAAACCCCCCTTATTTTGGGGAGGTACGTTCATCAATGGATGTAAGATAGCTCATGAGCGACACACATAATTTAAATACTAGAAATAAGAATAAACTCGCTGTGCCCACAAATAGGCTACACAAGATTAATTAATCTTTTAAAGGGCAATGTATACGCTTTGTAAAATACCAAATGAGTTGAAAAAATTATCAATAAATAAATTCAAACAAATTGTCAAACATATCCTTTGTAAAAAGGCTTACTACAAAAAATATCAGATTATCTAGATGTAAAGAAGCTAGAAAAGTAAACAAGCTGCTTCTTTACGTTTCCTTAAAAATATTGAAGTAAACAAAAATCAAAGTGATAACTTTATTTCCTAGTTATAATGTAATTTGAATTTTGTACGTGTCCAAGAGTCCTGTAGGGTCTAAAGGAAATAAAGCACTTTGATATTTGAGGAAAGTATTGCATTTGCGGACCATTGATAAAAGCTTAGTTATCAACGCAATATGATTATAACAAACGGGTGAAGGTTAGATAGACAATGGCTACTTTGACGTCAGTCGCTTTTGTATGAAATACCGCAATAACACGTTGGTGTACGCCAGATAACATAGATCAACAAAGCGAGTATCAAATCAATTCTGTGATTGTTTATCTTTGTCCATTTGTTTTGACAGCGATCGCGATCGATGGGCCATAGAAATCTACTGTTGCGAACTTTGCACTGACGGACGACGTATTTCCTAAGGTGTTTTATGGGCATCTATTGTAACATATAGGTATACTATTAACAAAGATAATTACAATCGAATAATGGAAACAAATTAGAACTATTATTTACAATTGAAACAGAAAAGCTAACTGCAGACTGCTGCAAACTAGAGGTAGCTCAGCTGATCCATATACTTACATCCAATTTCTCGAGTGGGTATCTATCAAATTAATTAATCAATGGTCATATCTTTTTTGTATAGCTTATTGAGTGTATTTTGAGCAGATCACTGACCTGTTAACCATTCAGCAAAATTTTTTGTCAATCAATATTGTGGGTTTCTAAGTAGGTAAGCTTAAGTATTAGTATTAGGCATTTTCTAAATAATGAGTCAACTAATACATTTTCGAAAAACTGGCTATTAACCAGTTTTAGCCAAGTGATTACGTCCTAACAGCTAGGTAAATTTACTTAGCTCTATGTGGATTATTGCGCTAACCTTGAACCTTTCATAGAAAGTAGCCAATATGTAACTTACCTACTAGCTTTCGTTTTGTGTTGCGTTTCGTTACACTTGAACTTTGCATTGATAAGGTTTCGCGAATTAAACACGGTGCCTAGGGAAATTATTTAAACGAGTATTCGATCGAAAAGATAGCAATACAATAATGTCGCTAGATTTTGCTGAAGGTACCCAAAGAAATAATCTTAGGTCAGTTGGAAGGTGGGTCGACGACATAGACGCGTCGGGGGGCGTCAATGGAGGCGGTTAGCACAGGACCGTGGTGGATGACACAAACTTCAGGAGGCCTGGGTATACCCAGCAATGGGTGAAATCTGGCTGCGATGATGATGCTGAAGGTAGGTCTAACAAACTAAAGCTGGCAAGATAAATTCCAACGTAGGTACATAACCCAAATAAACAGCTTATGATTACGTACGACCCAAACGAAGCTCTACAATAATTCCGTTCGTGACCAGCATTCAAAGTTAAAGCCTGCATTCATTCCAAGATCATTCTTCCCCTTTAGTTTCTAAAGTATTACCTATCGTGACTTGAGTGCTAACATAGTAACTTGAAACGACTCTGTGCCACCTGAGATTATTGACCTTCAGAGAATCAACGACCTGTCGGCATAGAACCATGAAGTTTAAGACCTGTGTGGAAATCAGATGGGAACCAGTCGCG
Source organism: Eupithecia inturbata (assembly GCA_963662085.1). Classification (NCBI taxonomy): domain Eukaryota; kingdom Metazoa; phylum Arthropoda; class Insecta; order Lepidoptera; family Geometridae; genus Eupithecia; species Eupithecia inturbata. The sequence goes on from OY759182.1 coordinate 7,610,966, forward strand.
CATAGCCGATGAAAGTTGGTAAGCCTGAGTAATGTGGTCCTTATTGTACATGGAAAAAAGTTATTTTACGTTGACTTGTTATGTATGGTATTCAGGCAAGTTTTAACCTTTTAATCAGACTTACAGTAGGCAACCACTGGAAGTTAGAAATATTCGTAATGGTCATATGAATAAGCACAAAAATATTTCCAATTATAGTCACTAAATAATAATGGGAGACTATAAAAGAAATACATAGGACTTTCTATTTTCGGAAACTCTTTGTAAACAATCATCTCAAGGGACCAATTCAAATAGATGCTCCTTTCCATGTCATAAAGTCGTTAAACAAATCCTGTGGCGGCATTAATTCAATGGGAGCCAGTGATGTATCCAGGTTTGAGGGTTTATCTCCAAAGAAGAATTCTTTTACATGCCTATTAGAACAACATTTTCTTAAAAGCTAGGCAAACTCAAAGCACAATTGCCAGACAGAAGCTTTTTGGTGAAGAATATGGATTCATATTCTAAAATATCTTTATTTCTATAAGACCGTACAAGTAACTAAATATCTCCCAAAGATAACCTACTGAAAAACACTTTGGATCCCCTAAGATAAATTTGTTGTAGAAGATACTCGTAATAATAATTCTTTGGAAAAATCGCGAAGAAGATTGAAGCCAAACTCATCTTCGCGTCTCGCGCAATGTTGCTAAAACATTACAAATGCATTAAACTCTGAACTAAAATTATGTTTTATTTTGAGTCCTTCATTGCATCACAGGGTGTTATAAGAGGAAGTAGAGCCGGCAGTGTAAGGGGGCTCGTCTAACCACTTACTCCCCTCTCTGTAAACTAATGGGGGTTAATGTCAACCGACCTAATTAGGTTGTGACCCAGTTAGTATTTTAATGTTATACCAAATCATTTAATTTCACCGATTTATAACCACAGTTTCATTTAATAGCTTTGTGCGAGGATTTATAACGATTTGTTTTATTTATCGCGTTCGGGATGCTGTGAACTGCGCAAGAACGCACAATTAAACTATGACAAGTTTGTTTTATTCGCGCGAGTTTTTCCGGGATATAAAGTACGAGTATATAGCCAATGTCTGTCCTTCTCCGTGATCCTTGAAATTTTAATAAGATCCGATCAGTCGCTTAGGCGCGAAAAGTTCTCTCGGACAGAGAGACATATACATAATGTCTATTAGGTACAAAAGATATTATACGATGTCAAAGGTTTACGATTTCGCGAAAATGTTCCGAAAACTAAATCCCTTTGAGGTCCAGAAGACGTTATTGCTTCGGAAACTTAAATCTCTCAGTAAGTGACATTCTGTAGGTACATTCATTGACCGCATTTCCGACCACACACCGGATTAGTTGTAATTATATTAATTGAGAAACTGGTTTTGCTTTTGGGTAGTATAACGACCAATTTTTCAAATTCATGTAGTTACTTCATAAGGTTCCAAATTACAAGTTTTACTTGTTGCCTGACTTAGACAGATAGAAGCACGAATTGAGAACCTAACTGTGACTAGAGAAACGTATGGCCATGAAAACAGTATAACATATACCTAGTTCGGTAACAGATTGTAGGTATATATAAAATTTTATGCGTTGAAAATTGGCGACCACGTAGAAGTACTCGAATTGCGAAAGGACAAACCTGTCCGAAGGCAGGTAATTATTTTAAGTCGGATAATGGTTCGTAACACAGTCCAATTATGGTCATGCGAAAGCTATTATTTACATTTACTATTACGCTCTCATTCTCATTGAGCACCGACAAATGGCAAATATCACAGAACAGTGTCTCGGTTTCCGAGGAAAATATTTGAGTTCAACATGCGGGTTTCATTTGCAATTCTGCAAATAACGTTTGTTTAATATATATAGTATAAATATAGAATCAAAAATCAAAGCTCTTTATTTCCTTAAATACAATAACTGGACACTTAGCAAAGGTCAAATTCTTAAAATTAAAGTAGACATGGAAATAAACTGATATTTTTGATTTCTGTCATAAATAAAGGTAAATATCTGGTAGGCTTCGAAAATACGCGATGCACCATGTGAATTTAAAAAAAATTCAGTGGATATGCTGACTTTGTATTATAGAGCCATTTGTAATAGGACTACCGAAATTTTATAAAATGTAGCGCCAGTGATTTGAATCCAAGTTTGGGCTTGGATTCAAGTCACTGGCAAGGCGACTGGTAACTAAATTTATCTAGCCTAAATTGGGTGACGAAGGCAAATCTAAATCGTCATAGCAAAAGAACCTGTTTAACATAATTTGCCAGGACGAAGCGCGGTCTTGTCTTAATGGACATTTATTGCCAATAAAGAGGCCTATAAACGAATCCGCTGAAGCAATATCGTTATCTTCGGAATTTTAGATGCCATAGTCCTCTGGCTAAGCAAAAGCTGTAATGCTGGCGTTATTATTTTTATTTATTTATTTATAAACATGTACATGTACCCTTACGAGCACACCCAATGCAATAGAGTACCTTATATAATCGTATAGTCTTACATAGTTAATATTAACATTAGAAAATTTTATAACACAAACAAGTTAGCTACTCGTAACAAAACAAAATGTCAAAGATAAATATGTACAATAAGTAAGATATGTTCAGTAAAGCCAGCATTAGTAGACAGAATTAAAAGTCTAAATCTAATCTAAGATGTTTCAGATAAGTCTGAACTTTTGCAAGCTATCACAGTGTTTGCCTGAGTGAAAAGTTTGTGTTCTAGAAAGTCAGAAATAACTTGAGAGCAAGAATAAGTCATTGGCCTGATAAAAGTTGAACATGTTTCAGGGTGATAATGTTACACATCATCAATTTAGGGTCCATAACAATAAACATGTTAATATACGAATGATGTTCTACGAATGCTTAAAATGTTTAAACTACGAATGCTAAAACTTTCGAGAAGTAATCTAGTGAAACACTCTCTAATAGCGTTCCCCCATTAGTAACACAAACACTAGAAATTCCGTACCCTAAATTGCTTTTATAGACCTTTTGTCTTTATAACAGAGCTTTATAGTGGTTTTTCCTTCTAAGCACAAGGGTTTTATGAACACGGAGTTGAAGTTACTCACATGATTTCATATTATTATCGTAAGAATTTCGACCTTCTTTGAAACTATTTTTATGTTTCGCTACGCTGCCTCGGCCCTGCTCTTCTGACAAGCAAGGACCTTTAACAATACAAATACAACCAACGCAAAAAATAAGACCAGGCACTAACTTATTTTCTGTAGATGAAAGATCCATGATTTCTCTTTAGAGTTCAGAAAATGGAGAGAATACCGCATCCTGTCCAACTTAAGAACATTTGATCAGCTCAAGGCTAAACACAGTAAATTAATGGCCCCATGGTCTTATTAGTCGTTGTGATGAGAAAGTAATTGGCGTGATTCCTATTTCCTGAGTTGCTCTACCCTCCGCTTCAATTATTTTGCAATAACTCTTTGATTAGTAGTTCTCGTATGTGGCGGGTTCTATTTTCTAGTTAGTAACTGCATGATATATTACTTTTTTGCCGATCAAAACATAATGTGTAAATATCGCCGTTTGTAACTGTGGAGCATCACAAAAATCTCCTTTTATACTCAAATTAATGATGTAACTTGCTCAAGTTTTAACAATCTAGGATTTCTAGAGATCGAGACCTAGATTCGAGAGTTATTCGAAGCGGAATACTAAATTACTAAAAGCCTTACCAAATGAAAATCCAAGTGATTTACTTGCATTTTCCTTAACTTGGGGTCAAGTCTAACAAGTCACTGATTTTCTCAATAGTGTGAGCAAGGATGCAATGTGAATAATCCCTTTTATTCATTCAAACTAATTTAAGAGCGCCATTTTCTTTCTAGGTACCTACTACACAAAAGGAGTCGTTAAGTACATAGATTAGTATTTTATTGATTACTAGTTTATGCTCGTACATTCATACGCGTTTTTCCGTATGAATCCACGTGATAGATTATATATAAGTTAGATGTCCTTTTAGATAGTTTTAAGACGTGTAACAGGGGTCTCGAATAATTTATAAAACCATGCATCTATGAAGCATCATGTACCCATTCTGCAGAAACAACGTAGGAAAAAAGAGTGCAAGATAAACGTTCAAGACAGCCCGAACAATAATAATTATTATAATAGTGTTACGCTTCGTTTGTAAATAAACTTGATGAACCCAGCTAAACCTTCTGCGAGAGGTCAATAATGTGTAAACGTAGATTTTAGTATTGGTTTATTACTGACTAGCTTTTATAGTAACAGATTAAGACATGCTTACATGGGTTATGTACCTACCTGTTTCATACAGGTTGCATTATTTTATGCTTATTTCGCTTAGATTCCATCACATACTTACCTGCAGTATTATTTTCCATAGTTACAGCTTCATAATATAAAGCGCATCAGTAATTTTTTTGCTTTCAGATTAACTTTCTACGACACAGAACAATTGGAGCATATCATTTTGATCATATTTTATGTTTTGTGTGTAGTAGAATATCACTAACAATGTGACAAAGATTGCAGTTATTTTATGAACTCCTTTTTACCCGGCTGCGCAAGAAGTAGGTTTATGTTTCTGTCGATGTGATTATCTAGCCACGGCTCAACAGGAAATTTCAGTAATTTATGAGTAGAGACAACGGGAACTGAAAAATAATTAGCATCTATTGAAGCTTTCGTAGAAAGAAGTTGAAGTTGAGGTAGCCTACTCGGAAAATCAAAACCGAAGTTTCCGATTCGTTTACACGCGTCTTATATCACCTGCATAAGGTAGCCTTTCCACGAAAGCGAATAAGAAAGGGTTTTGAAGATTTTGGCCCTAACCTACATCGGTCACCATTTTGTTTTCTTTTTTAAATCGCCGCGCACTATAAAATTTATCTAATACAAATAAAACATGTAAAATAATGTCCTAAAGCGTCAGGTTTCCGAGATATTAACATAAAACTATATCTAACTATAACTATATTTTTTCTATATCTGTTAATATCTCAGAAACCTGATGCTTTTGGACATTATGTTATACCTTAGAATATGTTTTAGTGTCTTAGCAAGCTATCTAAATAATTATATATACAACTTTTATTGTGATTTTTGCATGGAGGGTGGCCCGAACATCGGTCACCAAATTGTTTTTTTTTTAATTGCGGCGCATAGATAAATTTATATATTTGGATAGAGGACACTAAAATAAATAAAAAAATACATAGTGGCCTAAAGCGTCAAGTTTCTGACATATTCACTTAATGAAGAAAAAATATTGTTATTTTCATATGTGAATATCTCAGAAATCGCTTTGGCGTGCTTTAGGATATTATTTTATAAAGCATTTTTTTATTTGTTTTAGTGTCCTCTAACCAAATATATTCGACGCTTCCGACTGGTATTGATATGGATCAGTTGAGCTATCTGTAGATTGTTTGAAACAGTCTGCAGTTAGGTTAATTGTTTCAGTTGTAAAGGTTGTTGGTTCAGGTAAATAATATCTAATAGGTAATCAACTACCTACTTACTACAAATACGCGTTGGCTGCATCAGTTTATCTAATAGTTACAGTGTTTAAGTAGGTATAAGAATGTATTATTACGCGTTTATGTCTGCAAAAGCAGGAAATGCAAAGGCCACACAAGCGTTTAAAAATTTAAAATTATAATTAGGTGTTTATGTTCTAACTTTGGACAATGGGATGATTGTCAGACTCTGTCAATGTATAAAACATAAGTTACGTTACACAGAGAGGTAAATAAATATCTTAATTATTTGAATTTTCATAGTCAATGATCGCTTGACCACAATCTCACCTGTTGGAAAGTCACCGACAATGTATGAAGAAGGTTAAGAAAAAACATATTAACCCTTTTTTTAGAATTCTGGATAAATTCCCACAGCTACATCTGACCCCAAGCTAAGAAGAGCTTGTGTTATGGGTACTAGATAACTGATATACTTTTATGTACATTATACTACATCAATAGATATTTTTTTTATTATACATCGAAAACACCCCCGCAACCACCTGCGTCGCAGGCGGTCCTTCGCCCGCTGCGCCACAGAGTTCGTCATCTTGTCTTTGGGTAGTAAGTAAACGAAAAGAAAATAAACACAATAAGTTATTAGCGTAAGTATTAGATAGAGAACAGAATTACAATCAGGAAAACGAACAAAACAGCCAAACAAAGACAAGCAGATATCAGCACTACATACAACGTGGCACAACAAAGGAAATCTATACGGAACATTTCGTAATTAAACACGGGAATAGCCTACTATCTCTGACTAGCTGATTACCTATAGCTCTAGGTATTTTTAGATGTGACACTGAATTTTAATTGTACAGGAAGAGATGCGGAGTCTATTTCCTGAGCCGAATGAAGCGTACGTCTTGGAAAGAATTAATACATTTACCAGATTTACCATAAATTATCTAAGACCTAATTTTTGTCATATTGCCACTGCCAAATTTGGTTTTTATTGCGCGACTCTACATACTTGCTATTTGATTAAAAAAGGCACCTTTAAGTTATTTAACTACACTATTTTAACAACAATCTAATTTATCCTACACTTTTTTTAATAAACTTGCATTCCTACATAACTATATTTTAGTTACAGTACGTGTTGTCTCAGTCCTATTAAAATGGACTGTTTTGTTTACCAACTTTATAATTTTGCCTTGCTTAGACTAGACAAGTACGTAACTACTACTCACCTTAGTACCTACCTACATATTTTTACTAAAGACAACCTTGGCCTGCCTTCCACTTGTTACTCCCAACAGGGTTCACATTATGAATCGAATAGAATAGAATATAACTTTATTGCACCATCAATACATTTATAAAACAAGAACTTAATGCTAATTATATCTAATGTGGCAAAATCGGCGGCCTTATCGCTAACAGCGATCTCTTCCAGGCAACCTTTGGATGGAAAGTATCAGTACGTATTGAAGCTGACGGTGGCGTAATTGGGTGCGGTATCAAAAATAATAGAAGTCCTTACTTTAAAAACAGAAACGAAAAGAATTAACAAAATAGGGCAAAAAAGACAAGAAAAGAAGAGTGATTACAAAATAAAATAATAATAATTATATCAGGAAGACTTATCAAGAGTGTACAGATAGTGTTGATGAACCATACTTTTGAAGATGGGAAGGGATTTAGCTTGACGGATAGAAACAGGAAAGGCTTTCCAGAGTCTGGCGGCCTGCAAGGTGAAGGAATCACCATAGAACTGGGATGTGTGCGATGGAATTTTTAAATGAAGATTATCAGAGGAGCGAAGTGATCGTGAATGGGACAGATGGAGAAACTCAAAACGATCTTTAAGATAAGATAGTGTTGATGAAAGGAAAAGAACAGAATAAAGGAGATTAAGAATATGAGCATTCAGGCGAAGACGTATGGGTAGCCACTTGAGCCTGTTACGGTACTCAGAGATATGGTCAAATTTACGCAGGCCAAATATAAATCTAATGGAGTAGTTCTGAAGACGCTCAAGCTTGTTGAGTTGGTCTTCAGTCAGATCGGGATAACTGGCGTCTGCGTAGTCTAGGAGCGGGAGCCCGGTAGTGTGGCCCCAGCATTACTAGAATGCTTTCAATTTATTTCTAAATTTTTTAACCGTGTGGGGAATTCAAAGGGAACTAAACTATACGACAACTAACATAATATACTTAGAGCACGGTAAATTAGACTATCTTAAATCGCAGAAGTTTAAAAGATTCTATGAGCAAAGTACTTAAGTTAACATTATGGAAACTCGGAGTAGATCCAGGTCAAAGTGATTGAGAAGGAGTTCCCATAAAACTTTATGACGGGTCATAACTCTAAGTGCAGCTGTCAAATGTAGCACGTAATTTATTCCTATGACGCCCATGGTGTAACCACAAAATATGTAAAGTGACATCACGGTTTTGGAGAGGGCAAACTTAGATATCTTATAATCTGCATTGTTATTTTGGTAGGTTACCTTACGTAGTCATCGGGTGTTCTGTACCTATAACACAAGCTCTGCTTAGCTTGGAGATGATGCTGTGTGGATTGTCCAGCATTATTTATTTATTATTATATATGTTTTGGGGTTTTCCTGTACCTACTATTTTATCGGTACGGTGCCTTTTGTGTCTAAATAAAAAAAACTGAAAACAACGCAAATCATGGTAAAATATCCCGTTTTATATAATTTAGGTAACAAACTCTACAAATTAAATAGGTCTCAAAGTCAAAAGGTCTCAAAGCAAAGTAATCTACAAAGCTAAATACTATTATTATGATAGAAAAAAAATTAAACTTTCGCGATTTGTTAAAATTTAAACGAAAAAAATATTAGGTCCTTACATATGAAATTGGCGTTTTGTATGGGAGGAACAAAAAGTCGAATATTTTTTAATATAATATATTTAATTAATCAAAGTATGAACCATTATTTTCTATGCACTTTTGCCATCTTATAGGTAGTTCATTGATCCCTTTACTAAAAAAACCAGTCGGACGGGAATCAATAAAATCTTTGAAGGCGATTTGGACTGCCCCATCGGAGTTGAATTTTTTCCCTTGCAAGAAGTTATCCAAATTTCGAAAAAAATGGTAATCTGTTGGAGCAAGGTCCGGGGAGTACGGAGGATGTCTTAGACTTTCCAATTGAAGCTCTTCTAATTTAGTAGCCGTCTGTTGCGCAGTGTGTGGTCTAGCGTTGTCGTGAAGCAGCAGTGGCGTGGAGCGATTGACCAGCCTAGGTTGTTTAGCCGCTAGCTTTTCCATCATGGTTTGCAATTGCTGACAATAGACATCAGCCGTAATAGTCTGGCCAGATTTGAGAAAACTGTAATGAACAATACCGGCACTAGTCCACCAAACGCTTACAAGTAACTTTTTTGGGGTTAATTTTCGCTTGGGGCAGGATTTGGCTGGCTGGGCAGGATCCAACCATTGCGCTGAGCGCTTCCGATTATCGTAAAGAACCCATTTTTCATCACAGGTAATGATTCGGTTTAAAATACCTTCATTATTGTGCCAGTTTAGTAATGTAACGCAGCAGTCGACGCGCGTTTGCCGGTTTGCTTCAGTCAATTCGTGAGGTACCCACCTTTCAAGCTTTTTAATCTTCCCAATTTGCTTCAAGTGAATTAAAACAGTTTTATCACTAACATCGCAGCCTGCAGCTAACTCGGACGTGGTTTGCGATGGATCCGCTTCCACAATAGCCTTCAACTCTTCATTATCAACTTGAGTCTCAGGCCGTCCACGGGGCTTGTTCTGCAGGTCAAAATTTCCAGAACGAAAACGTTGGAACCAAAAACGAACTGTGTTTTCTTTTGCAACACGACCGCCATACACATCATTCACCCTTCGAGTTGTTTCCGCAGCACTAGTGCCACGGCGGAACTCGTACTCGTAAATAATGCGATATTTTAAGTTTTCCATTTTGTAAAATGAGTGACGCAAACAGAAAAAAACAGAAGAAAACAAAACAAATGAATGACGATCATCGAAGCACAAATACATGAGTCTATAGCTGTACAAATTTGAATTTGGAATTCCTTACCAAAGAGGAGAAATTTGTTATTAAAGTGGCCAGTACGAAAAACGCCAATTTCATATGTAAGGACCTAATATTAAAAAAACAAATTAAATTAAAAAAAATTAAATTAAATTAATTAAATTAGAACGTAGGGGAAATAAATAACACAAGATACGCGATAAATACCCGATAAATAATTGTTAAAATGTGTATAAATTAATTAGAAGTATATCACATCACACGAGTTTGTATGTTTAGATATATGGATGTTTGGATGGATGGTTTAATTACATCTTCACGTCGAAACTACTGCACGGATCGGGCTGAAATTTTGCATCCAGGTAGTTCTTTCTAGGCGTAGAATCAAACATAGGCTTATTTTTCTCCCGTAAATCAGTTCCCATAGGATGTAAATAAAAATAACCTTAGAATGTTCTAATAGAAACAGTCCTTGCGAAGCTGCGGGCAGAAACTAGTATGTAAATAATGTAATAATAGTATATGTTTAAATAACGAGATTTTAAATAAATGAGGTATAGAGGTATAATAATATTAATAGTATTTAAATATTGACACCATAAGGCTATTGTAAGGACAGTAGAGAATTACTTCATCGTTTGATGGTGAAAGCTCGACAGCTACTTTAGCAGCTGTAGGTACCTACAATACAAATAGTACAATAGACATCTCGTTGTCAGAATTCTCGATATGTATATGCAAATGTCATTGTCAACAACGATTCATACCCTTACAGCGTTAGTAATGGGCGAAAAACACAGATGAGCTGCCACCGTGAATAAAATAGGAAAATATATAGAAAAATAGTTTCATTCAGAGGCTTATTCGAGGTCCATGATTCTATTGTTTTTTATTTCCCAATGTGTCCATGAAAATTATTACTATAATTTTAAATATTTATACATGAACTCCCAAGAGATTTAATGTACAGTCAGTAACAACAATACAAAAGAGTATATCATTATTAGTTAGTGAGTACTCAAACTCATGTCATAAGAGCGAAATAGACTACAGGATTAAACGACATAAAAGCATGATTACGAGAACCACAGTTTTTGCTCGGATAATCATCGCCTTTAATTGCTAGTTTATTTTTAGGGTTCCGTACCCAAAGGATAAAAACGGGACCCTATTACAAATAGTGGTCATACACTACAAGTGCGTCTGCTATTTTTCTGGGTCTGAAGTCTCGCTAAGTTTGCATAGTGTAGAAAGAGATGCACTCTATTTCAACGCAGAATGACCACTGTTAGCCTTTTAATGTTCTGACGGAAAAGTACAAGCTGAAATGAACTTTATTGCGTTGCATTTAGGGTCTAAAATGTATTTTTTCCAGGCCCAGAAAGATAAGCCAGAAAACCTGATATATAACAGCCTTAAGCCTCCGCTGTCTGTCCGTCCGTCTGACAGCGGGCTGTATTTCATATACCGTATAAGCTAGACAGTTGAAATTTTCGTAGTGTGTTTTATTTTGCTGCTATATCAACAAATAATAAAAATAAAATAAATATTGAAATTAAAGGGGCTCCCATACAAAAAAACATGTTTTTTTGTCTAGTTTTGCTCTACGTTTGTAAGCTGTATCTTTTGAATCGTAATAGGTGGACAGTTTAAATTTTGACAGAGTGTGTATGATTATTGCCGCTGTAACAACAAATAATAAAAATAATGACGTTGAGTACCGATCACCGAAATGAAGCAATGTCGGCGGGCGCGGTCAGTTCTTGGATGGGTGACCACGTCACAATGACTTTTGCTTTTTTCCATATTTAAAATAAATCCGTTTTTTAGAGTTTCTTTTGCGAAATAGTTTATACGATGGTACGGAACCCTCCGTCTGCGATTCAACTCACACTTGGCCGGTTTTTTTTTCTGCTCCTTTTAATAACATCAATTACAAGTCTAGCAAATAGGTGTACGTTTGACATCACTATACCTACCTATGACCTGTACCTAGGTACCTAACGATAGGTCACAGATGTCGACGTGGAGCGTGCCGTCATAGGTTATTGCTTGTGCATGGCAGCTTTGTCCATATTTTGCCCAAAGTGTGTTTACCTATTACCTAATGCATTTCTAAAGACCAAGAGTATTTGGAAGATAAGGTAAGTGAAGCTGTTAACGTCGATAGCACTATGTAGGTACCTACGTTAGTAATTGTTAGTTATTTTAGCTGACTCTACATTGGTACCTACCACAAACACATTACAAAGGTGAATAATCATGCTGACTGAAATAGTAAAACAGTAAAAGGTTATTTATTTTGCCATAATACATAGCTAACTTACTTACCTACCAGTTTTAATAAACATCTTATCTGCGACAATTTAGTAGGTACCTACCAAACATAATCATAACTAACTATAGGTACCAATACCAAGAAAGTAATCACAACCAAGCAACATCTATGAAATTGAGTCGCCCATGCATGCCATGCCGGTCTTTCTTGGGTCGTGTCGTTCAATTAATCGAGCCGGCAAAAGCAATTCGCCAAGGGAAACTAAACTCTATCTACACAGGATACAGGTTATCAGAACAACGTATTCGTAAAACCTCTAAATGGCATATCCGCCGACATTCTAACAATTGTTTTGCAACAAACCTGTGCGTGGTATTGTAAAACATCGCCGCTTGTCTTTTCAGGTCCTCGCTCACAGAGTTTTCTTCGTTCATTTTCACTGCACTTGAATTTTCACTATTAATGTTTCTCACAGCATGGGTGATTTTGAACTGTATTTGGGAAGGTTTAGAGTTTAGTGTGGAGAATTGGTCAAAGGTTAGTGAGGCCGGCAAGTCGTTCGACGCCCGCGCCTCTCTCTCGGTACTGACTTGACTGGTTAGTTGAGCGCCCACTCACGCGGTCTGCAGTGCACCCCCCACTAGGTATTGTCGCGGAGTTCCATTGTTCGAGGTAGTGCGGGTTATTGCATACTTTAGTTATAGTGTGGTTATTAGCATAGAGTTATAAGAAGGCTAGACTTGACTAAGTGCGGGTTCAGCTACTTCCGGGACTTAAAAAAACAAATTGACGAAACTATGTACAAATAAGGCTAATTTAAAAAATCTTTGAGGAAGTTTGGATGGATCGGTGCTAGGTATTACTTTACGCCATAAAGTGTTTAATGGATCGGAACCAAATTTTGCATTCATGTACCCACTTCTAAAGTTCTAAGACCTTGAATAAAATACCTATGAGTAGACTTTTTATCCCAGAATATCCACGTGCCAGCTTAGCTGTTAGTTAGGCTCTTATCAAACTACCAATAGTAGGTAACTATTTTTCTGTATTAATGACGTCCGATTTTGCACCGCATTTTTTCTCGTGCCTGCGCCGTATATGGAAACAATCAGAGAGCGCACGATCTACTGGATAGGTACCCAGTTTGTTGGCTTTAACTAACACTGATAAGTATACTATATTGTCTTAAGTAAGATTATTTAGAACCTTTGTGTGTTTGTTAATTGATACAACTGTTACCTACCTTATTTAAGTGACACAGATAGAAAATGAAGGCTGTTTATTCATGATATAGGTAGTTATATGATAAACTGATTCACGTGTCTAATTAAGTACGTCTTTGTATGTTTGATTGATAATTTTATTAATAAATAGATATAGGCATCTATTCAGGCAGAGGCAGAGTTGTTAATATGTAGGTAGGTACCTAACAAACATTATCTTAAGTTTACCTTTCTATCTCATCCGCACTCATGTACATCCATCCACTGCTGAATGCGCCTCCCCAAACATGGTGGGGGTTTTTGCTATAATCACCATGGTTATCTTAGAACTATTCTGAAAGATATTTTTATTCTGTTGTTTTAAGGGTTCCGTACCCGAAGGGTGAAAACGGAGCCCTATTACTAAGCCTCTGCTGTACGTCCGTCCGTTCGTCTGTCACAGGGCTCTATCTTATGAACCGTAAGAGGTAGACAGTTAATATTTCCAGAGAATGTGTACTTATTTCTCTTACCGCTATAACAGCAAATAATAAAAATAAAATAAATATCCAAATTAAAGGGGACTTCCATACAAAGAACGTGATTTTTTTGGCTATTTTTGGTCTTCGTTTGTCGAGGCTGTTTCTCTTGAACCACAATAGGTAGACACATAAACTTTCTATACTTACATAGTAACACTTCAACTGTAATAACAACAAATTCTAAAAATAACATCAAGCTGAAAATTTCAAGGGGGTCTCCGAACACGTGAAAAACTGATGTTCTTTGAAAAAGTTGCCTGATTTTTACGATACGGAACCCTTCGTGTGCGAGTCGACTCGCACTTGGCGGGTAATTTTTTCAACAGATTGATTTGGGCCTTCTATTTCAAAAGTCAAAGAGTTAACTCAGTAAATTCACTGCTAGCGCCATCTAGAGCATTATTATTGTAATCTTGCTATGTTCTAAGTGATTAAAATGAGAAATTACATACATGAGGATGAGTAAATAGAGTATTATTCCATATATAGGGATATACGTTTGTACCTACCGGTACTGTTTTAGGACTCTATGAAACCAATGACAATGGCTAGGTCTGTCCCACAGATGAAAGTGTCCAGATTGAGTGACGGGCGTTAAGTAAGACATATAAGAGTGAAGAGGTTGAACAATTTGAAAATATTCTAGATTAAAATAAGTAAGTAGTAGCATCAGTTGGTCTGTGGCCAGGCGTGCGACGTGACGTGCTGAACTCAAAAAGGTTGATATGATTACTCTATTTTGTGTCTTCACACGCACACATGTAATGACATGTAACATATAAACGTTATCAATAAACCAAACTAAACTAAACACACATTCAGCTCAGAGGAAACACAAAGGGGTCACATTTCACACATGTACATGCTACATTTAAAGCTCTTCTGTCATGTGTGGCCTGGCCTGTACCGATACAAGCCGAGGAATTAAAGATAATGTTAAGAAAGAATAGATAGGTACTTTGATGTTTTATTTGGTTCACAAACATAGACAATAAAGTAGGTAGGTATAGGTGTCGGTAAGAATGCAATAGAGGTAACTGTTTTTTGTAGGCACAAGTACAACCAAACAACAATTTCAAAAAAATTACACAATGCACATAACAATTAAAAAACTAGAATTGAAACTAATCAGTAAGTAGAAGCAATTATTTATAGTTAGGTATCTAGATAAATAATTACCTACCTAATCTACCTCCTCGTGGACAGGTAGGTTAGGCTGCCGAAGGTGAGCCAAAACGGATCAGTCTCAGCATTAAGGATGACTCACGCTAGACCGTGTCGGGTCCGAGCCGAGTGTCGGCCGCAGCACGGTCAATTAATATAACATAATAATATAATTTGTATGGTACTCACGCCATACCGAGCGGCAACCGAGTGACGGCCGAGCAACTGACAACGGTCGGGAACAACTTGGTCCCAGCTCGGCTCGGTTATCGGCCCGTTGTGGCATGAATACAGTGCCGCCGAGCTGCGCCCGAGCAGTCTTTGTTTGTGTAGTGCGGCCGAGGCCCGTCTTTGTAATTACAGGCACGGGCTCAGCTCGGTGAGCTACGGCCGACACTCAGCTCGGACCCGACACGGTCTAGCGTGAGTCAGCACGGGACCGGCTCGGTGACCGTGCTACGGCCGACACTCGGCTCGGACCCGACACGGTCTAGCGTGAGTCAGCACGGGACCGACTCGGTGACCGTGCTACGGCCGACACTCGGCTCGGACCCGACACGGTCTAGCGTGAGTCAACACGGGACCGACTCGGTGACCGTGCTACGGCCGACACTCGGCTCGGACCCGACACGGTCTAGCGTGAGTCAGCACGGGACCGACTCGGTGACCGTGCTACGGCCGACACTCGGCTCGGACCCGACACGGTCTAGCGTGAGTCAGCACGGGACCGACTCGGTGACCGTGCTACGGCCGACACTCGGCTCGGACCCGACACGGTCTAGCGTGAGTCAGCACGGGACCGACTCGCTGACCGTGCTACGGCCGACACTCGGCTCGGACCCGACACGGTCTAGCGTGAGTCATCCTTTATGCTGCACCGGGATACAAAACAGATCAGTCTCAGCTTTATGCTGTTTTGCACCGGGGTACCAAAGAGCGCTGGTTTTCAGACTGACCTGACACCAGGAGCCGAGACGAGCTCTATGCAAGAATAAACAAACATAGAAAGAAAATATATTTTTCCCCTCTCTTGCTTGAAAACAGTGAGCAAAATCGAGTTTTGCTCACATGTGGAATAAAGGATAAGATAAGATAAAAATGTTTATTACATCTAATGTAACACATCAGCATTTCTAAAATGTAGTACAGGTTTCGATAATTTGTCACCTGATGTGCGAAAAAGACCCACTTATAATTATAAGTCATCGCCAGTGAGTTCCTCGCACTTACTAAGTAAAAACTTGTATTAAGAAGGGAGGGCTCCTGCTCTGGCTAACTTAGGTTTTTTACTTACATGGTGTACATACGAAATAGTACAAAAAAGTATACTAATTACTTACTTAATTATACAAAAATAATACTACTGATTAGTCTAAAATGGAAAAAAGGTATGTTTAGACACTTAAGTTACAGGGTAGATACGTATTAGGGATTAAGGATCAAGTGGTATTTCAATATATTCAGTAAAATAGGTTCTCTGTCTGATACCTTAAATCCCTAACCTATGTTGGGATTTAAGGTAATCATTAAGCTTTGATTTTCAATCATTATACAACTGGTCTTTTATAGAGACATTTTTATTTATTTTGTTGTAGATATATGGGGCTAGAAAAGAGCTATGTTTTTGTGCAAAAGTAGTTCTAGAGCTAATAGTTTGCGAAGCTTTATCTCTACCTACTCTCATTTGAAAAAAAATATTGGTGCGTAAAGGTTTGTCTACAGGTGAGGATTTTGCATTCATTACTATCCCTAGTACTTAATTGTCTCACAACTATCAAGTGCATGACAAAGACTGGTTGATGGTTGTGGAGGTAGACCGTTTATTGAGTGGGCCTTGATAGACATGAGTGTATCCGGTAATTTATTAATGCGGAATGTCTTTCTGTAGTCGTCACGGTAAGTAAGAACCCAGAAATATAAAGGTACTGTGGTAGATACTGTACGTACTGTACACGGACAAAATGCACCTACTTATTGAATACTTGGATCTTAGTATCCATACTTCATGAAAAGAAATGCACTTACTCGGTTTCTGAAAGCAGTGGAGTGTAGCTGTATTTGTATCCAGGTTTTGGGTGCACCATAATAAAATAACTTAAGCACTTTTATGTAATTCGTTTTGCAATCCGATTATAAACAATAAGTAAACAAACAAAATACAAAACAACGAAGGGAAAGCAAAAATATTTTGTAAACAACAGTCACAACAGTGGGCACAGCACAGCTGATTGGTCAGGAATTCAGCACTGACGTTGAGTGATGTGACTTTGACATTTTGAAAAATTTGACTGTGACTGTATCGGCTGTCCAGTTCCTAAGCGGTTACCGCCTTGACCCCGCCATGCTTAGCTTTATAAAGTTAAAGAGTTAGTAAATAGTTGATTTACATCAACAATTTACTAAATTATCAATGTATAGGGGTATTTTTTCGCCTTCCCATTTTTAGGGTTTTGAAGATCGGAGATCGGTTTCGAAACCCTTAGGTATGGCATCGCTTTTTCTGACCTTTATTCCTTCTTTATTATCTCAGCAACTACAGCAGCAAATAACGTGAAATTTGAAATAATAATACATTTCGTGCGCCTGTACAGATCATAAGAAAAATTAATAAAAAATGAAAATGTAAATTTTTAGTACAAATTGTGATGTCGAAATTTTAAAAGAGACCTACAATGTCAAGTGGGGTATCAAATGAAAGGTATCAGTTTGTACATTTTAAAACAGTTTTTGAAATTTCTGTAGGTTTCATACTTTTTGAAATATATTGAAAAAAGTCATAAAATACCCATTCCCTCCCCTTTCTCCGAAGTTTGCAAAGCGATCCATCTAAAATGTATGTAGCGTTTGTAAATATGGATCTATATTTTACAGGAAAAATATAGAGAAGTCTGTAAGTAGACCACTTTTTGAAATGGTCAAAAAGGGGGAGGGGTCAATTTTCAAAAGGGGGGCTACATCATCGAGTGGGGTATCAAATGAAAGGTATCGGTTTGTACATCTCATAACAGTTTTCTAAATTTCTGTAGGTTTCATATACCTACACCGAAGTTTGCAAACCGATACATCTGAAATGTAGGTATCTACCTTTAATTTTTTGGTATTCATCAAATAGCAGTCTCTAACCAGTACCTAGTACATATTGGTATACTTGACAACCGTTCGAAACCCTCGGCGCGCGAGTCACACTCTCACTTGACGGATCTTGTTTCTATTTTCAAACTACTGAATCATAATAAAATTAATAAACATACATTACGAATAACACTCGTATATAACAGTGAAAATCTATATAATATGCATAAAAACGTAAATAAAAAAGTAAGGCACTATTTGTATGGCGTGATCGGATGAAACTGTTTGACGCCGCTCACTGTGATCGGATGCAACGTGATCACTGATCAGTTCCAGCGTGATCAGACGAGAACTACCCAAAATTTCACACTATTATTGAATTATGGTAAACTAGCTGCTGCCCGCGGCTTGACACGCTTTTTTCCGAGATAAAAAGTAGTCTATGCCCGTCCCTGGGATACTATCTATACCTACCTCCCTGCCAAAATGTCACTGAGATCCGTTCAGCCGTTTAGTCATGAAAAGTTAACAGACAGACAGACTTTCGAATTTATAATATCAGTAGGTATGGATATGGATTTCACATTTGTAAATAAAGGATAAATAAGTACCTATAAAAATTAAATTAATTAGGTAGGTATATGAGTAAGTAGGAATGCACCTACGAGTACTTAAGTACTCGCACTTACTTTAAGTGTAATTACACATTAAAATAGATTCATATGTTCTGTAAACGAAGTATTTAAGCGTGCTCCGCCTTCTTGATTATTCTAGATCGCCGGATTTCATAATAGAAGTAGGTAGGTGCACCTGTTCGCCGACCAGCCCTCCTTACCGACCATCGCGGGGTACGCGCTTCGTAAATATCAGATATTAGTGTTGAAAACAATTTCCAAACGAAATCAAGTTTAATGAGTAGTCAAATAGAATACACTTTATGTGGCAGCATTGTCGAGTGAGTACACACACCCGGTGATTTTGAACGATTTGTATAATTCTGCATTCACGACGGCGGCACCGTCATCAAGTCGGTTTTCGAACAAAAAAAATAGTGGCACGTGTTTTAGTTCAAGGCAAGTATTGTCATGTTTTAACGATGTTCACATGGTCATTTGTTTTTTTATACTTTAAGAATAGTTCCTTTACGTATTATGATAAAAATATTTATGTTTTTATATTGAATTACTTGAAAATTTGGGTGGTCGGGTATCGAAACAAGAAATTCACAAATAAGTCACATCTCGGCTGGGGGGCCGGAAAGAAGTACGAATGGACCCAGAATACTTTTGTCACATTCGTTTACTTAACTGGGTTATAATAGTCCTTATTCATTGTATTGACTAAAACCGACCTAAGGAATCTAAGTTTTAATTTTCGGTCTTCCATAATACTGTTATTCAACGAAATTTAGTCATTTGTTTATTTGTGGCCGAGAACGGAAAAGTGAATAATATTGTGATTTAGTCTTCGGCCAACTACAATTTGTATGAAGAAATTAGGTGGCCGGAAATGAGAACCCCTTTCAGTTTTCGGCATTATCGAATTTTAAAGATATTCGTAGTACAAATCGGAGATTTTTGTAATGGAAACTAACGTATTTTGACATATTATGGGTATTGAATTGTTTTTTTATGTACACAAAAACTATTAGACAAAGGGGTTTGAAGATTTTGGTCCTAACATCGGTCACCGATTTTAGTATTTTGTCGATAATACCTGCCTACCCCCGTGCCACACCACACGCACCACCTCCCGCTCACTCTCCTGTTCAGGTAGTACCTGAACAGTTCCGTAAGTTTTTTTGATAGTGGTTGTGTTGTGGTGTCCGTGTCCTCAATGCACTGGCATTGAGTGGCCGATGTGCGCTAGAATACCATACGAAGTAGGTAAATAACTTAGTTGTAATAAATTAGTTATTTTGCCTGTGTAGTAGATTTTTTACAGTATCGGAGGGCCTCTTAGGTTATATAATATACCCTATTGTTTACAAAATTTTGAAATTACTAGTTACGATGACGCTCTAAGTAGACTCATGGAAAATAGCCTGTCCTGACACGAATCTGCCCAAAGTCCTTTCTTCTCAGACAAAAATCTTATTAATACGTCTACAAGCTCATGAGAACGTGCTCGTCTACTCGCTTTCTCCGAGTGGGAATCAGGACTCTGGTTACATGTTCTGCCTTCCAAAAATCTAGGTACCCATTTAGACAAAAAACCATTTTCGAGTGGCCACCTCTTCGCATTTGGGTTCACCTTGCATAATTGCACATCAATGCCAGTGTGCTGAAACCGTTGATTAGTTTGGTCACCATGCACTGGCACGTATCTCTAGTTTAGGACGTGTGCCCCGTCGTAGTTCAATTAGCGACATCATTCGTCGGGCTTTTTTACCTGCGTCAGTGTGGCAGCTACCCTCGGACCACGTGGCCTTATGCGAGATGATGGTAAAACCTGTCGGTATGACCCTGATTCCCTGGAAGGTGTGTCGGTCTTTAGTTTGCGATGCCACGAGTGTGATCCCTTAGCGCCTTCACATTTTGGAGGGACATCAGTAAGGGCTGGCTCCGCAGCAACATCAGCGGAGTCCCTCAAATGTCGAAAATACGCTAATCTGGACCTAGGGTTCCTGTTTGAACCGTGGAAACCCTTGGTCCTTAGGGCCCTGGGGCACACGCAATTTATAAAGATCTTACAAAACTGCTGGCTCTATTTCGGTCAATGAATTAGCATTGCCATTCAATGTGACAATGCTGCCAGCGTTCTGGGTACTCCTCCGTGCCTTCTGGTCATCACCAGAAGGCACGGAAACGGGAAAATCTAAGCCATCGCTTAGATTTTTAGGAAATTTTTATTATTAAGTGTAATTGAATTGCACAAATGGATCATAAATGGATGTTCGTTACCTTATCACGCCAAAAAACTAATCAAAGTTGGCCGAAATTTAGCATAACTGTAGTTCTAGACCTGGAATAACATAAAGCCTACGTTTAATCCCGGGAAAATGCGTGATAACCGCAGGCAAAAGCTTATTACAAATAAATATTATTTAAATTCTACAGTTAATGGAATTATCCGAATTATCCGGATATGTGAATGATGAAAACTGTATTATCTGGATAAGAGAATTATCCGGATTTCGCAATCCCTACTCAGATGCCACCTGTCAAGCATCCGCCACCCGAAAAGACAAAACTAATACCGAAAACTAAATTCTAAGAACACTCAAAATGCCGTGGACACAGCAAGGCTTTGCCTATTATGAGTTTTGATTACTTTTGTTATTAAAGAATATGAGGAAATAAAAACTATGTTAATGTTTTAGACTTTTAATCCATAAATACCCTACAATAATTAGTGGCCGAAATCGGATTCAGGTCCGGCCGAATACTAAATTTTGTGGTCGAAAACTGAAGTTTTACTCATTTTTGATTATTTATTTTTTTATAAAATAACTACGAGGTTTAACTACAAAAATCTTCCAGTATTTAAAACTCAAATATCTAGACTATCGATTAGTATCATTTTGAACTAGGTTGACAAGTTGCCAATATTTTTTCTGAGGCCTTAAAGTTGGAACTTCGCTAAATGGTCGATATTAGGTGCCAGGTTAATATATACAAATGCAATTGATATTTGTTACAGTTATTCAAATGTACCTATGACAGTCTTATCCGCCGAAAGGGAACATTTTGATGAATATGCAACTGCAAGCCTTGGAACTTGGAACTATCATTAGTCAAAGAATATGACAAGAAAATTCAAGAGGATACCGGACTATCAAATATGTATTAATAATTTCTTAAGGTTTTACATTTTGTAGATAATTATAGAACACCATCATCTTTCAACACACTGTCACATCTGTTTTCCAGAGACTAGGGAGACATCATAGATTGTGATGATTCTTTTTATCAAAGTACACAATCTGTGTCTTAAGTATGTGTGTAGATAGCTGGAGATCAAAATTAACACATTTTATCCCGAAATTCCCACGGGATGGGGCAGCACAGCACGCGGGGCGCAGCTAGTTTTTATGTATTTAAGTATCTACCTACCTAGTATTAACTAGTTAAAATGTAAGTAACTATGTATATTATATCTAACGGCCGCAAGAGGGGCGCCGATGAAGTACTTGCCTAGGGCGCTCTTAACATATATCCGCCTCTGTTTCCTTTCATTCCAACAATTACAGTAGGTACCTATTCCAACAAACAGCGAGTAAAGTAATTTCCAACCACGCATAACTGAACAATCTAAGAGTAAATGCAGAAAAAAAGAGTATTCTGACCTATGAATGACCTATTGTATAGGTTTTAATTAACTGATACTGATACTTGGAAGTAATTACTGATTTTTACTGATACTTGGAATTGTGTCCGGCTGGAGCCGGACACAATTTCTCCTAGAGATTATTCGACCTTATTTTGATGATTGCTATTTACTTTGTTAAGGCAAATCGCATGATCTTATCTTGAATGTTCTATTAATTTTATTAGTAGTAGTGTAGTGTTCTTCCCCTATAAAGTTGAGCTTTTTTGTCAGTTATTATATTTTTAGGTCAAATACTAGGAAATGGAAAAAAAAAACTGTTTGTAAACTAACCCCGAAGCGCATTTTATTCATATTTTAATGGAATGAGCTCTACTTTCGTACATTGATAGGTAGGTACTAAGTAAACTACTTATGTGGTGACCTACTTTTTCTCTCCCGACGGCTGTTTATTTTGGGATTCTATCAACCCGCAGCTGAGCAGGGTAGCATTGTTGAAAAAACTTGTGGATCAAGTTAGATGACAATCAGAGGCTCTTGTTCGCTAGGTCAGCCTCTAGGGATGGCTGGGATGAATCCCCCTCATACACCATGCTCACACATACCATTAGCTACGACCATATCCCAACATTCCCCTAATTCTACTACTTTGTCCCTTCGGATTACTGTCCCAAATAATTGCGGGGTCATCTCTCTCCCACCCATTCAGTGTGATGTGACCAGAGATGTCATCCATCGATTTATCTTAGCGGGTCATCAATCTCTAGTTTTCCTCAACATGAGTAACGCGCCATTGTATGATAGAGGTTTCTAAGAGATGCACGTAGGTAATTCCTGCTTATCTTTATTTTATGACCTATAAAACTAGGCTATTTTTTATGTCTTGTTTTGTTTTGTAGCTGGCTTTGATAGTGTATGTAGCCATCTCAAGCCTCCCGCACCGGCCCATACCTACCTACCTAAGAAAGCAGGTAGGTAAGTACCTAGGTACCTAAGTGGGTAGGTAGGTAGATAAAGTATACTGAGTTGATCCATCGTTTGAGTTGTTTTGATAGGTAAACAAAACCCTGAGTTCGGTTTGATTATAGGATTTCGAGACGTCATCGTGACATCTCATTTTTGTAATAGGGTTGCAATACGTGCGGAATTTTGCGGACATGTCCGGTACCTATTATAGGTCTTTATCCGGAATGCGAAGGGAATTCTAAACCGTCCAGAATTTCTACAATTTAAGTAAAGAGTGAAATAAAAAATTAAGTAAATCAATTTGTTTTATAACAAATCAAGATAACAATCAACATTTACTTCTGATATTTGATGCTCCCAGAAATATTGTTCAACACTTTCGAATTCTTCATATTAGTTTAGTGGAACATTAAGAAACTCATATTTTAAAATTATATTGAGTTAAGATAATCGATTTGACAGACTCTACCTAAACCCTGTTCCTTTCTTTTAACCTTTAGGTTTTCATTAGGAGGAAGGAAAATACCCTTTCAACATTGGTATTTCGCTCACAGTCACAAGGACCGCGCTCACACAAGAAAATTTGGAGATTTGCTTCGTTCATTCACAAGCATGATGATGTTTTTCGACATTAATTAATCTTAATTTATAAAAGAACAAGCGATTTTCTGGTAAAAACGCCCAGGCCAAACAACTGAAGCTAGAAAGCTTAAATTTGAAAAAGTGGTACTACGCAACCTCCCGTTAAGAACGGATTTATGGAAATTCCACCCCTAATGGGGAGAAAAGGGGGTTGATGTTTTTTGGTATTTTTTGTAACTCTTTAACCAGTGGCCCAATTAGCTTGAAACTTATAGAGAATACTACGAATACAAATTATTGAAAATGTATTTCAGGATTTTTAAAATTTTTAATGAAAATGGGGTTAATTGGGTTATTAAAGTTTGTGATTCGTAATAAACTATAAAGTAAATAATGATACATGCATTTTTTATTTTTACAAATTTACCCCTAGGTGTGCAATTTATTTTCACGCAGGCGAAGCCGTGGGGCGCAGCTAGTCAAGTAGTAAGAAAGTCAGGAATTTTCACCAAATATCCGGAATTTACTCCGGAATTTAGGTTTTTTGATCTGGGAATCCTATTTTTGTATGGGATTTACAATAGTTCTATGTCCGCAGAACAGAGGCGCTGCGCTGTACCATATCCCATAGAAAAATGAGACGTTCCAAATTCCGATACTATCGTCAAACTTTATTTATTTATTTATTTATTTACTAAAAACACTTTAAACTTGGTCAAACCGTAGGTATTCAGGGCTCGGAGACATATGAATATTATTTTCAATTATTCGTTACGCTGCAGAAAAAAATAAGCTGTTAAATATAGCCCGTATGTACCCACCTACATAATAACCGTCAAACAATAGCAACCGCAAGTCATCTCACAAAATTGCAATTAATCTCGCTATTGCTTGTTTTCTGCTCCATTCGCTCCTACTTTTCGGGCTGTTTTCTTGTTGTTTCCGCGCCCACGTAGGTTTCTAGGTACCTACTACAAAAGGGTAGGTAAACAGTGTTACGAAAATAACGAAACGTCTCGCAAATTTATCACTCGATAAATATCAAAAGAACTGTCAAATTTGACATTTTTTATATTTACCCTGTACCTACATAAGTAGGTATCAATTGTATTTTTTAATGATAAGACTTAGTATTTGAGTTTCTAAATTATTGTAGAAATTAAATTACTTTCTACCTGTGATAAGTGATAAATTTCTTTATAATAAGTTATGCATCATTATCAATAAAATATGTTCCTTCATAAGCAACTTGATTTTAACTAATTCCGAAACCTAAGAAATAAGGGCTATTTTGATAATTAAAATAATAATAATAAATAAATCATGCTGGACAATCCACATAGCATCATCTAGCCCCAAAGTAAGCAGAGCTTGTGTTATGGGTACTAGATGACTGATAAACTTAATACAATACATAACATAGATAGATATTTTTTTTATTATATATAGAAAATACCCAGAACACCCGGAACAAGTATTTGCAGATCGTACAAACATTTGCCCCAAGGCGGGAATCGAACCCGCAACCTTCTGCGTCGCAGGCGGACCTTCGCCCGCCGCGCCACATCGGTCGTCAATTGACATTTTTTATATGAAAGATCTGTCAAATTAGACAGTTTTTTGATATATAACGAGTGATAAATTGGCGAGAATTTGTCTCCAGGATATTAATAACTGAGAATTCGATAAATTATGTAGGTATGTAGAAAATATACCTAGATATTTAATACATATGGGTACCTACCTACTTTCGTAAGCAATTAGATGGATATACTTTAAAATGATTATAAAGGAATATTAGGAATTAATAGGTAGGTAAGTACTTGGTTTGTCGTTCCTGTTATGTAGTGTCTATCTCAAACTATTACAGGATTATTGGTAATTCACTGACACTGCGTAAACTCCCGGTGGGCGAAGGTCCGCCTGCGATGCAGGAGGTTGCGGGTTCGATTCCCACGGGACAATGTTTATACGATCTGCAAATATTTGTTCTGAGTGTTCTGGGTATTTTCTTTATATAATAAAAAAATATCTATGTAATGTATTATATTATGTATTATATTATGTATATCAGTCATCTAGTACACATACATAACACAAGCTCTGCTTAGCTTGGGGCTAGATGCTGCTGTGTGGATTGTCCAGCATTATTTTATTATTTTATTTATTTATAAATTGCAGGTTCTTCCCATGATCACATTGATCACGAACACGTTTTAGAAGACGCCGCGTCTAAATACTTATTATTTTTTTATAAATCACCTCTGATACAAAATGAACAAACACGTTTGTCCGGAACCCAATGAATGACTAAAGACTGATCTCCTACTCCCAAATCAAACCAACTGCTAATTCAAGGGAGATTCGTTTTTAAATTTAAGTAGGTAGTTTAAAATAAAGCCTCTCTAAAGGACGATGATTGAATGGAGGGGTTACCTACCAATACCAAGTTTAAGAATTAATATCTGGCGTCTTCACAAACCCGTTGGTGATAATGGACAGAACCTGCAGTACACGCATTGTCAGTGAATTACCAATAACCCTGTATAGGTAGAACAAATGTAAACTACGCACATAACTTCGTAGCAAACTAAAAATTATACAAAGTGAATGCTCATCAGAACAGAATGTACCTATTAATCCAGTCAACAAAGGATTGTGCTTGGAAAGATAGAAAGCAGAAAGTTTGACTTCGGAACATTGTTTCGACTTTGTAGGAGACAAACATACTAAAAGTCCCCATTCCTGTGAGATGAGCCCTAGAATTGGGGGCACCGGGTTAGTTCATTCGAGAGTTGGTAATCCTACGTGTGGCGCACTCTGCTTTTCATCCTAAACTATGAGAATAATTCATCATAAGAGAAAAGTAGTTAAGAGATGCTTTTAGTAGTAACAAATATTTAAATTTAGGTACGTAACCAAATTACAATTTTATTTCTGGTGTGACTATTTTACTTTCACTGCTAGAACTCATATTTTATTTAATTTGTGTAAATCAAATTAATATTGTCTGTAATATTTTGACAAAAAGTAATAACAAAACAAGTAAAAAGTTTCCCGCGTATTCTTTTTTAAAACTTGGATAGCCAATGCCGCGTCGGCCCTTGCGTTGTTTTATTATTACCGGCCAGGACTTTATTGAAGCGAATTGCGTTCAAACTTTTTAATCTAATAGTGTTCCAAGTTCAAATTTCATTTCGTCACTGTTATTAAGTGCGATAGAATGACCCACTTTGTTCGCACTTATCGAGGAACCCTTTGCCTCTTTTCGAATAGATGGGATGAAAAATAATTATATAGCCTCAATATTTCTCCCGGTGCAGGTGGATCCTTGGTTTGGGCAGGAACCAAGAGGATTATTTCATTCCGTATCCAACGTGTCCATCCCCATAACTCATGGGAAAGATCATGTTCAAACCGAGCCTGGACCTGGTGGTAAGCCATACATATTGTATATCAGCTTTTATTGTGTTTATTTTGTGTAGTATAACAAAACTTCCTATGATTCATCGTTTACGAGTTGTAAGCTAAAATCTAGAAAACGGGACCTTCTTTGTGCCCCCACTCCTAGGGCTCACCTCACAGGAGTGAGGACTTTTAGTATGTTTGTCTCTTAACTGGCCCAAACAAACTTCCGAAATCAAACTTTCTGCTTTCGACTTTTCCACCCAACCCCTTCTTTTGAGCATTTATTGACTGGACTTTATTGATGTACCTAGCTATATCCAGATTATCACAGTTACCTAGTAATGTCAATGGGCATAGTTTCCAGTAGTGTGCCGGAATAGCCTTTGTCCCTACCTACTAGGGTAGTAAATGAAAACTAGGGCGGCAGATACAAAATGAAATTTAATTAAGGAAAAGTTATAATTTACAAATTAACGAAGTTAAGTTTAGAGAAGTTGATAAAGAATTAATATCAGGAAGGTTAATTAAAAAGGAAGAAAAGTAAACTAGCTCTCGGTAGGCACATAAATTTATGAGGTCGTGGTTGAGTTCCGGTTGCGCAGTCGTTTGGTTGGAATACTCCAACAGTATGACGGGATGGTTTGAAAGGGAGACCGCAGTGGATGCTGGTAAAGAAGCTAGCGTGCTTTCAATGCGGTCCTTGTTGCAAGGTGTTGATTCCAAAATACCAATCTGGTAGCACCTAGATGGCAGTAAATTCTCGGGTCGTCAATTCCCTCTCAATCAGGAAATTGTTTTCACTCTCGGTGTTGCTCCCTAAAAACCTAGCGCAAAGGTTTTGAGGTTTCGAAAGGAAGGTCTCGCTTTTTTGTCTTTCTTTCTTTCTTTAATATCTCAGCAACTTCAGCTGCAATTAACTTGAAATTTAAAATAATAATACATTTCATGCGCCTGTACAGACTAAAAGAAAAAAAAAGACAAAAAAGGAGTAACGAAAATGAAAATTTTCAGTAAGTAGGTATCTACAAATTGTGATGTCGCATGTCATGTTCGGATCGTAAGAACGAGAAAAACCTAATGACGTCATCCCGAACGCAACGCTCGCGTACATTTTGTCTCGTCCGCCGTGCACGCACGGAAATTTCAACTCAGATGATCTGAGTCATATCTGCGCGAGCCTTGTACCGAGTGGACGTCTATCGACCCGTCGTCGTCATCGTAAGTAACAAAATGTGTGAAGCTTAAAATTTAATTATTTATTTATTTATTAAAATAGGTAGGTACACCAACAGTAAACATGTTATGCTTAAATAATAAATGTTAACATGAGACAGGTTCTAATACATATAATTATAAAAGATCAACACAACATACAGTATACTTAGGTATTTACCAGTAAATAACAATTTTAGATCAGTTTAAAATTACAATAATAATTATAATATTTTTTTTAATTAATTTTAGGGAGTTTGACTTAGAAATAGTAAGGCGATAACAGACTAGAAGTCCTATTATACAATCTTACTTCTAATCTAATGAGGGCTGCTAAAAATATTTTTTTTAAACTATAATATATAGCATTATTATAAAAAATTTCTAAATCTTCAATTTTGGTATTCATAATTGTATTGATTAAATAGTCTTACAGTAGGCGCCTGTAGGCCTGTGTTACTACTAGCAGAATGGTGTATGGAGTATTTTAGTTCTAGGACGTCTAGGGATTCTAGTGGGCACGGCTAGGCCAATGTTTTCAACAATAGAAATGCTGTCAATTTTATTATTTAAGATTTTGTGAAGAAATTAAAATTCATTACAACAAGTTCAACTACTCTACGGCAGCAATAAAGGGATTCAGTGTCAAAATGTTTTATTCTATGGAGATATATCTCATATATTAGGTCCTTACATATGAAATTGGCGTTTTTCGTACTGGCCACTTTAATCACAAATTTCTCCTCTTTGGTAAGGAATTCCAAATTCAAATTTGTACAGCTATAGACTCATGTATTTGTGCCTCGATGATCGTCATTCATTTGTTTTGTTTTCTTCTGTTTTTTTCTGTTTGCGTCACTCATTTTACAAAATGGAAAACTTAAAATATCGCATTATTTACGAGTACGAGTTCCGCCGTGGCACTAGTGCTGCGGAAACAACTCGAAGGGTGAATGATGTGTATGGCGGTCGTGTTGCAAAAGAAAACACAGTTCGTTTTTGGTTCCAACGTTTTCGTTCTGGAAATTTTGACCTGCAGAACAAGCCCCGTGGACGGCCTGAGACTCAAGTTGATAATGAAGAGTTGAAGGCTATTGTGGAAGCGGATCCATCCCAAACCACGTCCGAGTTAGCTGCAGGCTGCGATGTTAGTGATAAAACTGTTTTAATTCACTTGAAGCAAATTGGGAAGATTAAAAAGCTTGAAAGGTGGGTACCTCACGAATTGACTGAAGCAAACCGGCAAACGCGCGTCGACTGCTGCGTTACATTACTAAACCGGCACAATAATGAAGGTATTTTAAACCGAATCATTACCTGTGATGAAAAATGGGTTCTTTACGATAATCGGAAGCGCTCAGCGCAATGGTTGGATCCTGGCCAGCCAGCCAAATCCTGCCCCAAGCGAAAATTAACCCCAAAAAAGTTACTTGTAAGCGTTTGGTGGACTAGTGCCGGTATTGTTCATTACAGTTTTCTCAAATCTGGCCAGACTATTACGGCTGATGTCTATTGTCAGGAATTGCAAACCATTATGGAAAAGCTAGCGGCTAAACAACCTAGGCTGGTCAATCGCTCCACGCCACTGCTGCTTCACGACAACGCTAGACCACACACTGCGCAACAGACGGCTACTAAATTAGAAGAGCTTCAATTGGAAAGTCTAAGACATCCTCCGTACTCCCCGGACCTTGCTCCAACAGATTACCATTTTTTTCGAAATTTGGATAACTTCTTGCAAGGGAAAAAATTCAACTCCGATGGGGCAGTCCAAATCGCCTTCAAAGATTTTATTGATTCCCGTCCGACTGGTTTTTTTAGTAAAGGGATCAATGAACTACCTATAAGATGGCAAAAGTGCATAGAAAATAATGGTTCATACTTTGATTAATTAAATATATTATATTAAAAAATATTCGACTTTTTGTTCCTCCCATACAAAACGCCAATTTCATATGTAAGGACCTAATATTATATATTCATATATTATTATTCTCATATATTATATATATAATATATGGTGGTCTATGAGATATATCTGGAGTAAAAAATGCTAGGTGCCTAATAAAGATCGTTGTATGCTTTCAATTCTTTGAGAGTGAATTCTATAAGTAGTATTCCATATAACACATGCATATTCAAGTATACCTACTTCTAACAAGTGTGTTGAATGAGAGGGTCATGATACTAGATTTTTTAAAGTCTTTGGTGTTACGCTTAATAAATCCCGTCATTCGAGCGGCTCTTTTTATGATATTATTATAATGACCAGAATATTTAAGCTGGTTATCCAGTATAACACCTATGTCTCTTATTTCAGTTACTTTGCTAATAGAATTGTTATTTATGTGATACGTAGATTCCAAAGGATTCTTTTTCATTGAGAATTTGATGTGGTAACATTTATTTGAATTTAACAACATGCCATTTGAGTTGCACCAATTTACAATAGAGTTAACGTCTTCCTGTACTGCGCTTACATTTACAAATGATTATATTCTTTGTAAAGTTTGAGATCATCAGCATACATTGAAAATTTACTATTTTTGATGTGTTTAAAGATATCATTAATAAAAATTATGAAAAGAATAGGTCCTTAATGAGATCCCTGTGGTACTCCAGTTTTTGCATAATATGTCAACGATTCCTCGTCCTCTTGTTTAGCGCCAGTTAAAGCAATCAATTCGTCTTCGTCTTCCATGATTACGCGTGTGTATGTGCTTTCACAAGCGTGATGGTATACGTACTGGTCGTATAAAATTTCGAATAAAAAAACCGGACGTTTGCGCTAGTCTCATGGAATTCCTGATCTGGAAACCTAATTCGGGAACCGAACGTTTGCGGCCGGCCGTAATATGAGATTCACAAATCCGAAGCTAGATCGCTTGCGGACGTGACTTGATTCTTTTCAAGAAAAATCCGAGATGGATGTACATTCACCTTTGTCAAGCTAAGTGCACGAAATATGGTGTTGCAACAGCGAGGTGTGAAAATCTACCAACTCGAATAGTTGTTTATTGATTTAAAAATTTATTGAATAAATTATTTACTAAAATTCAAATAAAATAAATACAGTTGTGACGAAGCATTACAACTATAGTATCAGTACCTAATTCGTAGCGCCATTAGACTTGCCATTACATCACACGCTATAATACTCTGTTATTATTATATTCTTAAAATATTACATTCTGAAAATATGGCATAGCAGCATCGTAGTCACAGTCGTAGCAGCTGTAGCGTCATCATCATTCTTAAACTTCTTAGAGTATACATTGTTTTTACTAAGGTTGTACCTTGTTTATGGAAATGTCGTTTTTAATGCTTTTATTTCATCGCATAAGAAAACAAGTTGTACTAAACTTTACGAAAATAGAGTGCGGCGATTTCTTCCCGATAATATTATATCCACTTTCACTTGTTTTACTGGAGACTTAAGTTCTTACTGTTTTTCAGTTGTTTTGTTTTATAAGGGTTGCGAAATGATAAGGTTGACAAATGGAAAGTAGCATTTCTATCAACATGTTCATAGCCGCCAAAGTAAATGACTAGGTAGGTATAAATAAGTCGTTACATTGCTGCTCTACGGAGGTCGTTTCACTGACCCGCAGTGTAACGACCTCCGTAGAGCAGCTACTTAATTGGCCGAAAAGCTGGCGAAACTATATTAGTAGGTTGTTATTGAGTTGGACATCGTTTTCTTTCTCTCTACTACCTACTCCCTGCTTAGGCTTGTATACATAGGTCTGTATTGTAATGTATGTATACTTACCGATCTAGTATTTACGAATGAAACTTTTGTTTACTCTACAGTAGAGATCTTAAGATTAGAAGATAGGTAGAATATACTTTATTGCACACTTAAATCTAAAATTAACTATGTACAATAAGACAAATTAAAAACTAAGCGACAATTGGCGATCTTATCGCTCAAGAGCGATCTCTACCAGACAACCATGGATGGATAGGATCATTGGACAGTACAAGGGGATCTATGTGCTATATGTAGGTTTTATAATGTACATAATCATTATATTTATATACATTACACATTTACATATACTACTTATATACATAGGGACTCAGGTATGCGTCCGATTACAAACAATTAACTAGGTAGAAGAAGGAGATTATTTTTCTTAGTCGGTCACTCTTGACAGAGTGGTCGTGGTTATGATGGGGTCCTGATGAAGTCATTTATCAGTGCTCGTGTAATGCGCCGTCGTCGTTCCCTGTTGGTTGCGTTCTGGGAGCAATCAGTCATGGTTGACTGTGTCAGATAGGTGATGAGATCCGACCATATATTTAGAGAGCGACCACGAGACCTCTTGCCGTCCATTCTACCCTGGACCACGTGATGCTCCATCGAGACTTCATTCCGTGCACGTGCCCAAAGAATTTCAATATTCGTATTTGCACAGTCGACGATAATCTCTCCTTGATACGATGTTCGTCGAATATGGAATGGAGATGGATGGATGGAATGGATGGATGAAGATGGAGACGTTAGTCCGATGTGTGGTCAACGGAATCCTCAGGAGACACCTCCAGCACCACATCTCTAGTGCATCTATTTACCAGCGCCCCTTAAGGCTCAGAGTCCACGTCTTTGCTCCGTACAGAAGAATTGGAAGGACAAGACTCCGCCTCAGACACACCTTGGTGGTTTTAGTTATCCGGTGGTCCTACCAAACCCTGGTGAGCCTTTCAGCAGCAGTTCGTGTGATAGCGCAGCGTCTTCTGATTTCATCTTCACTACCTCCGGTGTTGGTGATGGTAGATCCCAAGTAGATGTAGCTCTGCATAACTTCACAGTTAGCCACGCTTTTGACGTCTGGTTGGTTATTCACAGCTCGGTTTACTATCATCATTTTGGTCTTGTCTCGATTGATAGCAAGTCCGAAGCTCAGGCTGGTAGATTCCAGGTGATGCAAGAGGTATTCCGTATCCTCTTTAGTCGTTGTTAGGAGAGTAGTGTCAGCATATCAAAGGTTAGAAATGGTTCAACCTCCAACATAACCTTAAACATAAGAAGTACCTTAATTTATCGGCTAAGTAGTGGTATGTGTAAGTCTTATTTGGCTTGCTGACATTTCGGACACTATCTTCGGACACTTTGTCTAAATGTCACATTTTAATTTTAATATTTTCTTTACTGATATTTCGGACATCATAAATAAAAGCTGTTTTGTACAGTCAGACGAATCCAATTTAGAGAATATGGAAATTTTCGTACAATTTAATTATTTACCACCGCTGTACCTACTGGACACCTTGTAAAAAGTTAATTGCAGTAATAAATCTGATTGTCGGGCGTAGTGGTCTTTTGGTATACGGCTGTTTGGAATGCTCTAATAAATGGCCTTTTTAATAAATGGTTGACGTGCGCTATTCCCGGATAAAAGTAGTCCAATTATGCTCAACATGGTCGCCAAATTTAATCTTGATCCATTCAGTCTTTTGGAAATACTAGGTTGACACGCGAGCTAGAGCGTTAGCCAAGTTCGGAAGTTGCAATTTGGCATGAAGGTAGTTTAATATTTAAACAAATGGGTAAAAACTTGCCAAGACACAAATTGAATAATGCAAGAACGTTACAAATTAATATTAGGATCTGCTTTGAAACTTGACATCTTTCTATGTACATATCATCTCAGCTCTTTTGCCGGTGAAGCCAATATATGAACGAACTTATCTTGATTTCACATTTATGTGTTTGATTAGATACTATTCACTCAGAAACATTCGTGTTTACAAAATTAGTAGGAAGTTTGAAGCTTTATTTAGGGAGCTGTACTGTGAGCAAAAGTAGCGCGTTCTCCTTAATTGCAAATTCTTACAAAGAAGTTACCTTTGTAAATTATTTGCTGACTATACCTATACCCTTTGAGGGAGGAAACTATTGAGAAGGTAACTATTATCAAAGACCAGTTTATATCGAGATAAACTGGTCTGTGCTATTATGTATATGTACTTACAACCAAATCCAGAAGAACTAACACATCTTTGCCACTATATGACTAAGTATATTCATATTAATTTATTACAATCCATTTGTATAATAAAAACAAAAAAAAATATTTTATTAATGTCTCATTTTGTAATCTTGTCAGCCCACAGGTATCTACGTCCACCATTGAACGCGGCACGTTTGGGGGGGTTGCAATAATCACCACGCATATCAGGCGGATTGGTGATCGCACTGAAGAACAACAATTGTTGTTTTTATAATAAAATTGAATAAATAACACTCTATATAAGACAGAAATCCAATAAGACGTCTGTAAGTTATCGAGTTCTCCACCGGGTTAAGGGCAGTTTGATTTACGATCCGCGACGAAACCATATTTTTACATAGGAAATAAGTTCACATTCGCAGATAAGAATATCGAGGCAATATTGACCTAAATAAGCTGAGGAGATGCGATATTGCGGGAAATATTACATATCTGTTCTGCCTGCGGATTCGCACGCGTTTTTGCGGGATAAAAGTAGCCTTTGTACTTCCCTATAAACACTACTTATATAACGTTTGCCAAAGATCAAGGCCCGTATTATTAAAGCTTGTTCAGTCATCGATCTATGCTATGTAACGATCTATGCTATGTAACGATTTCCTATGGCAAAAGTTACTCAAGTTTAGATCGATGACTGAGCATAGTTTCATAATAAGGGCCTAAAATCCGTTCAGCCCATTAGCTGTGAAAAGGTTGACTGCAGACCCGGCCTACCACCAAGCCTTGTGCCTTGTGATAGGCCGGGACGAAACCATACCACCAAAATAGTGTTGTCCTAGTACCATTTTCCAACACAAGATTTAGCATATAAACATGGAGGAACTGGTAACAGACAGACAGAAAGACATAATAACTTACGCTTATAATATTAGCATGGATTGCTACTGCTCCCGGCTTGCGTAAGTATGTGTTTTTCTAGGATGATAAGTTGTACGTAAGGAAACTGCGGGGGAAATGCGGTTCTAGTCTAGGACAGCCATAAGGCCTTATGGTAGTCCAGGCCAAGCTAGACCACGTCATATTTAAAATCAGTCAAACCCCTTTTGTAGTTTTTCTGTGAAGAAGTACCTAAGTACCTACCTGGGCACTTGATATACGTAAACGTTCCCTTTTTTTTGGGTTCCGTACCCAAAGGGTTTGTCAAGGTTGTATTTATTGAACCACAATAGATTTACACGAAACTTTCTATAAATAAGTAACACTTCAACTGTTATAACAACAAATACTAAAAATATAATAAAGTTGAAAATTTAAAGGGGTCTCTGAATAAGTGAAAATTTGATGTTCTTTGAAAAACTTGTCTGATTTCTATAGTACGAAACCCTTCGTGTGCGAGTCAAGTCGCACTTGGCGGTTTATTATTTATATCGTGTTATGCTGCTATTGTCTACACTGTAATACCTAAGCACAGTAAAGTAATATTGTAACGTCAACAGTAACAGCGATAACATTCAATATATCGTGGAAATGAAATTTATTTTCAAACCTACAATTCTAATTGAGAAATAAATTCCTTTTCCTCTACAAGTTGATTGAAAGATGTTTGATGAATAATAAGTAATGCAATGTCTCGAGTTTCTATAAGAATTAACATAGAAGCTTAGGTTCCAAATGAAAAACGAATATCAATATGTACTGTACTTACTAATAAAAAAAATCTAAGTAAAATCACTCATAATGGGATACATGATTTTGATCTACGTGTTGTTCCTTTAATCAATAAACTGTCAAAGTTGTAGAATCTTAGTAACAACCATTGTTCTTCAAGACTGAACGGATCGGATCTCTGAACGCTTAATAATTTTGAAATTCGAAGACCTACCCGTAAATTCAAATTGCAAATACCATGACTCACGTTCCTGATTTAGCGACTGTCTGTTTGTCTGGATTATTTATTGGCTTAGGTACGAGCCGTGGAAATAGCTTTCACAGATAAGTGCATTTGCCTGCATTTGCAATCCAATGTGTCATGCGCGCACATCGTGTTTGTATTAGGGCTGGCACTTGATTGGTCAATCAATCAAGTGCTCATCAAGTAGGTAGGTACCTAGATACCTATCTACATGCGTGTTTAGGGTGGAAAGTGGGTGAGGAGCAAGGAATAAAAAAAAAAGATTTTTTTCTAAATTTTTGCGCTTCAAAAGTAATTGAGCTAGCTTATATGTAGTGCGATCATTTGCGAGCTATTTGATTTAACAATACAATAAATCAAAACCAGAAAGTTTTTTAATTTCGCGCCGCTAAGGCACGTTCCACCGTTTTTGTAAGGGAAGCTATTTTAGAGATTTTGTTTTAGATTTATTTATGTTAGGAATGCTTAGCTCTCAAATAAAGTGAGATAGAAAATCATACAAAAATACATTTCCCACAGAATAAACCTTTCCTTCCTTCAGATAAATATAGAACAAATAAACCGCCAAGTGCGAGTCGACTCGCACACGAAGGGTTTCGTACCGTAAAAGTGAGGCATTTTTTCAAAGAACATCAAATTTTCGATTGTTCGGAGACCCGTTTAAGTTTTCAGTTTTAAAATATTTTTAGTATTTGTTGTTATTACAATTGAAGTGATACTTATTTATAGAAAGTTTCATTTGTGTACCTATAGTGGTCCAAGAGATACGGCCTTGATAAACGAAGAGCAAAAATAACCAAAAATATCACGTTTTTTGTATGGAAGTCCCGTTTATTTTGGATATTTATTTTATTTTTATTATTTGCTGTTATAACGGCAAGAGAAATACACATTTTTTGAAAATTTCAACTGTCTTCCTCTTACGGTTCATGAGATAGAGCCCTGTGACAGACAGACGGACGGACAGCGAAGGCTTAGTAATAGGGTTCCGTTTTCACTCTTCGGGTACGGAACCCTAAAAAGAATTCGTAGGACCTGAGAGCCAAATGGAAAATAAAAAGTAGAAAAAGATATAATATCATAGTTCATTTCACGCCACAACACGTAGCAACCCTCCATAACTGCAGATGCAAATCGACAGCTTCCCTTTGTGCGTGAGCAACAGACTCGATTGAGGCGTGAATGGAATCATAAATGACTACTTTGACAGTTACCATTAGACCTGCTGCTCACTGTGGGCAGAATGACCCCGAAATATAGACCTCGTACGAGAGCTAGTCACATCATATGCGTAAAAGATATAAGCCCTATGTACCTACGAGTGGTGAGAGGGGAAGAAAGTGCCTACTCCACGAAACGAAGAATCTTTGCTTTACTTCCATTTCATAATTCAAAGCCAATTCTATAGACAAAATACTCGCTGTTTAGAGGCCATACGAAAAATTAATGCGCTCTTGTACTTTAGTTGTTTTCTAGGCGGCCAGTATTTTTTTACGCACTCTTGCCGCTGGCATACCCGGGTTGTCAGCTAGCTCTCGTGCTAGGGCCATACCATTGCTATTACCATAGTCTATAAACCTTATATTACTGTGGCACTTCGGTGAAGCTCATGAGTCGTTTGGACGCTCGGGGCATATTTACACTTTCTATCGAAGGTCATCGCTTTAATGTCGAATAAAGTGTCCTTACGTCCTTAAGGACCTGTTTCGTAACCTCATTTGTGCAAACTTTTAAGAACCTTGTCTGTCTACAGACTCTTGAATCATCAGTTGATAAAAACTTGCTGAAGATCAATTTTATTGAAATTTTAGCCGAAATAATGATCCGGTTTCAGAACTCTACTTTCGAGTTTGAATAATTTAAACAAATAGCAATGATTTTCTACTTGTATTTCTTTCTTTTATTTTTAACTTAACCATAGTTTGCGAGTTCCCGCATGTTAAACAAATAACACGTCACAGCACAGGTCACGGACTAAGTATAGTCAAACCACCTTTGGGAGTATTCTGTAAGCCCAACTCTATAATTTCCCTGACCAGCTGTCAGTTGAAAGCCTCATGGGCAATCGCTGACGAAACTAAATAATGCTATAGACTACAGTGTCGGTATGGTTAGTACTTTGTAAACTCATATAACCAAACCAAAACTGAAATAGTTTTCGTTTCCTACCGCTGAATTGTCAAAGTCACCTACTGCTAGCTAAGAAAAATGCAACAAATCACTCAAAATCATTCGAAAACTACAATTGAGTTCGTATGAAACTACTGAATCGCTGTCATGCTATGAAAAGTAGTTCCTCTCAGTAGGGTGCTTCAGGGCACTAAATTTATTTATTTATTTATTTAACGTACAAAACACATCACAATCACTTAGAATTATAAAGTAACAAAAAACTAGAATAAAATTTGATTACAACATAAACATATGTATGTGCTGCTGTAACATAAATATATATCGAGTAGGTTGAGTTATTACTATCTATAATGGGTTATTGAAACAATACAGTAAAAAAAGTATTAAATAATTACGATTACGGTTGCTAAAATTAGATTATATGTTATAATATAATTATAAATTCTAATACTGATATAAAAGAAGAATTTACAATTATTATTGTAAGTATTATGTACTTGAACTCGGTTTCGTTTCTTTAATATTGAAGTAGAGGATCTCTTTTATAATTTTAATGAACTGACCTAATCTTGGAACAAATATTTCGAGCCTGCCGTCATCTTTATGTAGCTCATTAAATTGACGTGCCATTCTTGTGAGGGGATTGAAATGGGAAACATTATTTCTAAAAGTGTGTAACGCGTAAACGTTCTTCTTATTTGAGTTACGAGCTCTGTAATTAATAATAAATGATATTTCACATAAGAATTTAGGGGAATCTATTAGGGAGTGAAGTAATTTGTAGAAATAAATAAAGTCAAAATAAATACGACGAGTTTCTAAGGAATTGACGCTGAATTTATGGAGTCTCTCTTCGTAATTCAGAGACAGGCGCCCGGGTTTAAGACGATAACATAGGAGCCTTAGGAATTTTCTTTGAGTTCGTTCGATGTTGTAAGTATGAACTTTGTAGTTAGGAGACCAATTAGGGCTTCCGTATTCCAAGACGCAACGCTCCATAGAGTTAAAAAGGTAAATTAAGCTGCGATAGTTTTTAAAGCCGTTAGTAGATCTTACGACAAACTCCACTAATTGATTGGCTCTATCTATGATATACTGATAATGTGCTCGAAAAGAAAGCTTTTCATCGAAAAATATACCAAGATCCTTTGCAACATGGGAGCGATTGAGTTTATGACTGCCAATAGTATAATCAAAAGCTATTTTGTTTCGTTTATTGGTTAAAGAAATATAAAAACATTTGCCGACATTAAGGTTCATTTTGTTTTGTTTACACCAATGTGAAACAGTGTTCAGGTCATTTTGTAGAGCTATACAATCACTACGGTCATTTATCAAATTAAAGATTTTTAAATCGGCTGCGTACAAGAGGCAGTTGCAGGATAAGCGTGAAATAAGGTCATTGATAAATATTATAAATAAGAGGGGCCCCAAATGCGACCCTTGGGGGACGCCTGAGGTAACCGCCACTGGTGTAGATACATAACCCTGCAAGGCGACTTCTATTACTCAGGTACGAACAAAGCCATCGATATAGATTTCCGTGAAAGCCGTATCGACGCAGTTACTAAATGTAACAAACGAAACGAAAATTTTTATAGTTTTTGTAAACTATGCAAAAGTCATCCTAAGACCTCCGGACGAGTTCTTCAGAGAAGGGTTTTCTCTCACTAGTGTTAAAATGAAATGTTGTGATCTCATGAAATGGAATAGTGACGATATTGACTCTACAATATGACCTGTTCGGACCTCGATAGATTACAAGCAAGAATCGAGGGTTCTTTTGAGACATTGACTATATAGGTACCTACCTACAGTAGGTACCCTCCCTAAAATATTTATTTTCTTATTACACACCTTGATACTTGGACGTAGATTAGTGTGTGGGTATTTTCGGTTATGTGGACAGTGGAAAGCCGAATTTTATCTACTTACCATTGAAAGAGGTCTCATATTCGCCCCCGTTTCCGCTCCTTCTATTCACCGAAACGTTAGCCAGAATAGGTAGAGCTACAATATCTAGATATTACCACCAACATTTAAACTGTGTTACAAAATGCAAATGCGCACATGTGGAATTGATCGATCAATGCAACTCTTGTCTCGATAAGGCATAAAATTACATGGCATGCATTTAATCTAAAGTAACAGATTCATCAGTGTGAGAATCTATTTTGATTTCCATCTTGGAGTCGGAACATTGACTGACTTACGAGCAGTAAGTATTAAATGAAAGATACCTATTCCTCTGGAACATTCGATACGGCTAAAGCTTTGAAATTTTACGTTCTTATTATGAGGCGCAAAGTTTAGGCAGATACCTAACTAAACCATTAATTATACCATTCAAATCAAACCAAATGTTTATTTAAACAATAAGAAAAGATGTAATCATGATGTGATACATGTTTTATTTATCATAGTTGAATACACCTTATTATAAGTATTAAGGAAATATGTACTTGTAATAGGAATGAAGGTGATGGGTTGTGTTGTAGGTTTATGAATTATTTCATAAACCGGTCAGAGTCGGTAGAGCTTTTCTATAATTAACTTAGGTACATAATTATTATGCCCAAATGTATTAAAAGCATAGAGGTCAAATAGGATCAATAGATCAAATATAATATATATATATATATATATACGTTTTAATATAGCTCGCGTTTCCTCGTTAACCTTTTATTCAAGATGCAAAGCAACGCTTCTGAAAACATAATTCTTTGAGTTACGAGTATGATCACGGAAAAGAAGTTTCCACTATCGTTGTAATATTAACTAACACTGTTTTTCCGCAATTTATGTTTTAACAAGCGCTTTATAGCTAATCCAGGGATTGTTTATTTATCCTTTGTTGATGACGTCATTGTTTGAAACTTTCGTTTTCCTAAACAGTTTCAGTTTGTAGCCGAAAATTTTGTAAGATATTCTTGTAGATGAGTAGACTGATAGTTAGCTTTCAAAACAGGGAAATAAATTTGCCTAGCTAGTCAGTCCTGAGGATTTGCGAGAGCCCTGGGTAAATCCTACACTAACACTTTGTTTACCTGACTATATTATTCACCTGCGGTTGTCTTCGTAATTCTGTAAAACAGTAGCTAAATAGCTGAAAGATTTACCGGTACTTGCAAATAGTACCTAGGGAATTAGGTTTTCGTCACGTAGTTAATATTCGATGGGGAAATCTCGCGCCACGAAATACATATATGTATGTATAGTGTGAATAAAATAAAAAAAGAAGACTTGTTTTTGTAAATTAAGTTCCTGTTACAATAAGTCAAAGTCAAAGTCAAAAACTCTTTATTTCCATAAATACAATAACTGTATACTTAGAAAAGGTCAAATTCTTAATAATTAAACACTGACACGGAGATAAAGTGATATTTTTGATTTCAGTCGCTTCGGTATTTAGACTAAAGTAAAGAAGCGACGAAGAAACCTTTGGCCTGTTAGTTAGTTGTTATTTTTCGAGTTGGAGCAAATTCCGTCCCACGCTTTTTTATCCTCTAGATAATCTGATATTTTATAGTAGGCCTTTTTACACAGGAAGGTTTTGACAATTTGTTTGAATATATTTACTGATAATTTTTGCAACTCACTATATGGTTTTATATAAGTTTTTTCATCTTCATAATATTTTTTCTACTTCTAACTATATGTATGCACGCACTCTTGGCGTCACGTGACAAGCGCTCTATTATTAAAGACAAGATAAGCCATATTTTTTTTGCAAAAAAATATTGAAAACCGTATTTATGAATTACTACATAAAAACTAGACAGAGAGTAAAAAAAAAATAGGTCACTTAAAATGGGTACGTTCCCAAACTTGAGCCTCTCAACTAAAAATTAAAATTTCAGTAAAACTTAGTAGGTAATTCTCTCTCTGTCTGTCTGTTACTTTTAAGCTGTGCGTCCACCGGATCGGAATCGAAGCGTACGCAGCGTAAGGATTTGTTGCTTTGTATTGATTTATATAGCACAGCGTGCAGTGGATCCGCATATCTGATCTATCGATACCGATGCCAGGCATATAGTAAATTAAATACCGACGCCGCGCCGCGTCCGCCGCGTACGCTCCGATTCCGATCCGGTAGACGCACAGCTTTACACGCCTTAACAGCTGAACTGATCTGACTGTGCTTATTTTGTAAGCCTAAAGAAATAAAATTATTGACCTCTGACCTCTGAATAAAGGAAGAATAAGTATTGATGTTATTCCGGGGAGAACATAGGCTACCTTTTGACCCGGAAAAACGTGCAAAGCCTAGCATACACACAGCTAGTCTGGAATAAAATAGAGTCCTAATATTATGTTGTCCATAATAATGAAACAAACCTTTGTCGAACTGCAAAAGTTAGTGACCCAATGAAAAAAAACGGTTGACCACAAAACCAACAGAAACTGCATATATGCATCTGAAAATAGGCTTTCAGTCAGCCTCACCACACTGTAACTGAATGTGAATATGCATGATAGACTGGGAAATACCTACACTGTGGTATACTAGCTACGTAGCGCAAAAATCATCATCGTCATCTACAAGTCGCCGTAATCTCAAATAACGTGTACTTATGTATATTAGTAAAATTTTTATATAATATATTTATGCTAGTTTTAAGGTATATATGACTATAAAGTAGTAATACAGTCCAAAGTTGTTTCATTGAAGAGAGAAGATAGGACCTCCACAACTATGGACCGTTGAATAATTTAATAACATCTGTAACATTTGTAGTTAGAAATAAATGAATTATTATATTATGATAGGATGTTATACGCAGTGGCGTTTATTAACAAAGAAAATGACAATCAAATAATAAAAACAAATTAGAACTAGTATTTACAATTGAAACTACAGCTCACTGCAGGCTGTTGCAAACAATTTATAAGTAGCTCAACTGATCCATAACAATATCAACGAAAGCGTCCCCAAGACGCTGGCTGCATTGCCTCGCTGTATGGCAAAGCTGACGCACTGCGCCAGATACCCCTTATATCGTATTAATATCTATTATTATAAGTTAGGCTATATTCTAAATATACCCACTTGAAATTTCTTCTTGATCTGTTCAGTAGTTTTAGAGATCTTAGGCAACAATATAAAATTAACACTTTCCGCTTTATAATATTAGTTGGAAGTCTAGTATTAATGATTAAAAACAGCACAGACGGCCATGGAGCGCGCCTGCTCGGCATCCACCTTATAGACCGAGTTCCAAACACGACAACAGAGATCAGGCGGAAGAAAATCTAGGACGTTGGAACTCGGATCATGGAACTCAAATGGACTTGGGCGGGACACATAGCAAGGCAAGGTGATGATAGGTGGAGCAAAGCAACAAGTGAATGATTGCCAATAATGGGTATAAGATGCGTCAGGCGACTAGTTGCGACGTCGACGACGTAGTAGGTACGCGTCATGGGGCTTCAATGGAAGCGGCTTGCACAAGCACAGGGGCGTGGCAGATAGCAGAAACTTCGGGAGGCCTATACCACATCCCGGACTATTTCACAGCCTATTTCTCCATACAAAAGTCGCGTCTCGG
Organism: Eupithecia inturbata; assembly: GCA_963662085.1. Lineage (NCBI taxonomy): Eukaryota > Metazoa > Arthropoda > Insecta > Lepidoptera > Geometridae > Eupithecia > Eupithecia inturbata. The sequence goes on from OY759182.1 coordinate 7,654,741, forward strand.
CACGTACATGCGCATGTGAAAACTCAAAGCCATATTTTTTTAGGATTTCGAAGATCGGAGATCGGTTTCGAAACCCTTGCTTTTTCTATCCTTTTTTCCGTCTTTAGTATATCAGCAACTACAGCAGCAAGTACCGTAAAATTTAAAATAATAATACATTTCTTGCGCCTGTGCAGATTAAAAAAAAATTAGAAGAAATAATAAATGAAAATGAAAATTTTTAGTAGGTACAAATTGTGATGTCGAAATTTTAACAGAGACCTACAAGGTCAAGTGGGGTAAAACATGAAAGGTATTAATTTGTACATTTCAAAACAGTTTTTGAAATTTTAGTAGGTTTCATATTTTTTCTTAATATAGTATTTAATATAGAAATTAATAAGTATATTATAAGTTTATTTCATTGTAAATGAACTGTATACACAGTATGTATGAGAAACCTACATTTCTACCACTATAGCATACATTCCTTTGCTTTGCATCAAACTTTCACCTGTAGCGGTATAATAACTACAGGGAACAGTCCCTATTATTGAGCAAGTCCCTAATACGAATAATGCGCTCACGTTTCGTTTGTTATGTATACTAACGAAACGTGTTACTAATGTAAGTTACGCAAGTTACCCAAGGCGTACAATCAGAAAGCTTTGAAATGTGCTTGCAGTTTTGACGTAAGATGCAGTTGTAAGCTGCCGTAACTTTTTAGAAAACTACACCTTCCTTCCTTCTTAACCTAATCAACATTACTTGGCGACTATGAGCAGGTAGGTACTTAGCCGTTTTTATGTCTACGTAAAGTTTTATCTTTCCACTACTTAAGAAGAGCACAATTTTGATAATATTATTTAGGTAAGGAGTAAGTCTCGGATGAGACTCGACCAGTGTAATGACTTTGATCGAAGCCCCGAAGTATGACATTCGTGGTGTAGTACTTTGGCTACCCAATCCAAAAACCTAGCTCTAAACGTGTGTTTAACACTACTAAGGGATTTTATTATGCTTAAAAATAGGCCCATCTTTTGAAATATTTAACTAGAATCTATACAAATGTTTTTCAATACAAATTATGATTATCTCCATTTTACGACCAGTTGGCGGGTTTGTATTAAAATAAAAGGGTATTTTCGCATAAATAGAATTTCGATAGAGACTGCACAATGTCTGTTTAAGACCTAGACATCTAAATATTCATAAATAAAATAAATATTTATATTATAATTTACTGTTGGAAATAAGCGTATAAAAATTATGACGTAAAGAAGGCGCTTTGAATTCGATGGTAATGTAATGACACATTATAGGGTAGAGAGAGTCAAAGCTCTGAGGACCTTCTTATTTACGAGTATATTGTATCGAGACAAGTTATCTATTTAATGTGGTTATTAATATTGTAGATCCTCGTAATACAAAAACTAGATTAATATATTTGAAACAACTCGGTAGGTATAGATTGTTGTTTGAAACCTTGTTGTTTGAAATCTAGTTTTTGTGCGGCTGCGGCACAGTGGGCGGAGGCCCGCCTGCGACACAAGAAGTGGCGGGTTCCAGTCCCGCCTCCGGATAAGTATTTGTACGATCTGTACACTGATATCTGGGTGTTTACTATGTAAAAAAAACCTGCATCTGAATCAAAAATTGTAGGTATATTGGTTATCTAGCTAGTAATGCAAGCCATTTATTTATATTTCATTACATATCCCTGCCAGCCAAGCCAACACAGATGTCGCTGTCGGTTGAAAATAAAAAGCGGTCTAATCGGGGTTTCCAACACGCAAAAAACTGATGGGTCGGTCAACGACGATGTGGTTATGGGGATAAGAATCTTGATCTTATTGCAATTTTAGACGTAAAGGTCGCTTGTAATGAGCTGGTTTGACGTAATTTCATCAACAAATTAAATTAATTAAAAAAACATTTAAGTAGTACCCAAAACACAAGCTCTACATAGGTTGGGACTAGATGATCCTGTGTGAATTATCCAGCACCAGACTAAAATTCTTCTTCAGACTGGCTCGGCCAGTCTCGTGAAGAATTTTTTTTTTTTACACGGAACCCTAATTTTTTTATATTTACTCTGCTATTCGGGACAAAGAAAAAATCCAACAAATCAAAGATCATTAAAATTGGTCCAGCTGTTCTTGAGTTATGTATAAATGGTCTTTGTTTTATTGATACATATAGTTTACTTATTTTATGAACACAAAGCGGAACATTTTGTTCTTTCGTTGCCGTTTTGAAAATAGATTTTAATATCCATAAAAGCGCTCAAGTTGCTTGTCGTCTGCATCTTCTTATCGTGCCATTTCGATTCTACACAACACAACTAGTCTTACTTTAACTTCTAAAGCGTGTGTTTTTTGAATGTGACTTTGTATGTTGTATTTTTATCCAACACTGGCGCGGCGGAAGATAGTTCATCATAAGTGCCTTTTCTTAAAGTTGAATATTCTTAAAGATTGGGAAGTGGGTGGAAGTCCTCCGATTAAAAAAATGCTGATGAATGTTGTCTTTTAGAATACTTTTATCAGCCAGTACTGTCCCACTCCTGGGTAAAGGTTGTATCTAACCCGTTCAAGCTACCTATTTTTTAAATACTAAACAATTTAAGTCAGCTAACAGAATATTAACCTTTTTTAAGTCATAAAATTTGGGATCGAAATTATTTTTGGATCTATTTTGCATAACTACGTGGTGCGAGAAGCACGAGATGTGGAGGACGACAGAAGTGAAGTGGCATATTCCCAACAGTGACCCCAGCTAGTCGATTCAGATGTTATCGCTCGTATATCATTTATACTTTCACCGCTCATTGGCTGCATTTGATAACAAATAAAATACAAAAGAAAATGAACGAGCGGCGAAAATAGTATGACTTATACACTTACGAATACGTCTGAATGATTAATTTTACACTACGTTTATATGAAATCGTGCACCATGCTTTTTTTAAGTCTGCTGAAATTTTATTAAATTGTGTCTACTTTATTTTAGAAAGGTCTAAAAATGCTAATAAATATTCGAGACCCTTTAAAAGGCTCAAAATATTTTTACCCTTTCACATAAAGTTTATCCCTTGTAATAAAAACTGAAGTTCAGCAACATAAAATCACAGCTTATACATAAGTTACTTCGCCAAATGTGTTTTATAGTCAGATGAGTTTTATTTTATAGTAGAGGTACTCTTGTTTGGAACTAGTTAACATAATTCCACTAGTTATCTGAGCGTCTGGTCGAAGCGACGCGTGACCCGAGAGCTGGTGGGTATCTGGCGCAGCGCATCAGCATTGCCATACCGCGGGGCAATGCAGCCAGCCACTTGGGGACGCTTCCGACTGATGTTGATATGGACCAGTTGAGCTACCTGTAGATTGATTGCAACAGTCTGCAGTTAGCTTAATCAATTGTAAACACTACTTCTAATTTGTTTTTATTATTTGATAAAAAAAAGTTAACATAATACGTTTTAGGTAAAAGCAAGTATAAGTATTAACCGTCATACATAACGCCCACAGCTGAACATACAGCCTCCTCCAAACGAGAGCGATTTGCCATAATCCCCAGGTTTGGCATGCGGTTTGGTCGCATAGCAGTGAAGATATTGAATACTCAGAAGGAAGCCTTTCCCTTCTGGTTTTTTTTACAAAAGAACTATAATGGTGTTGACCGCAGATGACCGTGGCAGCGTTACCGGACTTTTGGCGGGGCAGAGGGCGCGTCTCCGGTAAAATTAGTTTGGGGCAAGACGTACACGGGCCATCACTTAGGTGCCTCGGCTTGGGCTCATCAGCCCAAGCCGTACGTTACGTTATTTCTAGCATCTGGCATCCCAGATGCTAGAAGAGGAAATGGAGGTTGCGCCTAGGTGCACGAATGCGCCTGAGGTCAGAAGCGGGGAATTCTTTGACCCGCATCCGGCGATGTCGGTTATTGGTCGGGTGTGTAGTGACCGGAAGCGAATCGGACCTGGTTGCCGTCACCTCCGGGCTAGCGGCGGTGATTGGGTCAATGGGGTCACCGAGAACGTGTCTCGGTCTACGGAGGAGAGTTCCCTTCTGGTGGACTCCTTAGTCGGCTTTTACGACATCCAAGGGTTGATATGTGGAGGGGTCGATTCTTACGCCCCGACGACCACGGCGGAGCCGAAGGCCAAGGTAAATAAATAAATAATTCCGGACAAAAACACCAAATTTTTCTCTCTTTACTAATTTAACTTACTTTTTTTTTTTATTTTTTTTTTTTTTTTTTACGATTAGTTGATTACATTGATTTTGTAATGCTGTAATATGTTTCTTAAGTTTACTCTACCTTTTCAGAAAATAAAACGTTAGATTTATTTCAAACGCGATTCGCTCTTGAGGGTATTGTTTGAATCGTGTTCAATAACCACGACTCCTAACCATTGGATCACTTTATACAAACTAAACAGTCTTTGATCTAGCTAAATAATTGTTCACTGGCAACCCTTATACGAGTATATTTAATAACTATGCCCGAGTGGAGACCTCAAATAACTACACGACATAACTTCGGAATTACCTGCCATACGTACTATCTGGAAAAGGGTTGGATGTCCTTATTATATATTTAACTCGTATTTTCATTACCAACCGACTGTGCGATTACGCTAAAATCTCCGATTCAATGGATCAATCACCCCATCCGGGGTGATTGATCCAGACTGGGTATAAAAGATTTCAGTTTCCATCATTTGGTAAAAAAACCAATACATAGATACAATTTTCTGATTAGATGGAGCCAACCGATGACGAAGATGTCAGTGTCAAAATATTACAACTATAATTGACAAATGTCTTTGACTAAGGTTATATCTTGACGTTGATGTTAAAATTTCCGTCGTCGATCGGCTCCATCCCGCCAGCAAGTAGCTAGTACCTACGTATATTTTTTGTACCATATTGGAAACCAAAATCGTTTATGCCCAGTCTCCTCGGACGGCCCTTTCAATGGAAATGGGAGATTTTAGCGTAATTGCACAGCTGGTTCTGAAATGTAGGCCGACAAAAACAAAAAGATTTACGATCCTCGTAGGTAACAATGTAAACGAAATTATATGAACCACTTTAAATTCATTTGATTGTACGATTGAAATAGATGTATAACCAGCTATCCTAACCCTCGGTGACCACCTACCCGGGGGGAGTAGATTGAATATCAGCGCTGTATGTTCCTTGCATGCAGCACAATGCTGAATCTACTCCCTTTGCCTGTGATTAGGAACTTTTATTTTTGTGTATAATTCTAGTTTAGGTTAAGAAGTTATAGGCAATAAAATGATTGATTATTATTAATTATGGAGCGAGTTGAAAGTCTCCAAAAATGTCCTAAAACTAAGTCAGATACGTTATTTCTATTTATTCGAGTGGCCGCGGTGGGTTCGTGGAAGAATAGCGTCCCCACATTCTCACTACAAGTTCGTGGAAGAATAGCGTCCCCACATTCCCACTACAAGTTCGTGGAAGAATAGCGTCCCCACATTCCCACTACAAGTTCGTGGAAGAATAGCGTCCCCACATTCCCACTACAAGCGGCAGAGACATTGTTTGTTAGTACCTACCTTTTTTTATTTTTTTATAGACTAAAAGTATTATATATATCTATAAATAGATAGATAGATAGATACGTAATACTTTTAGTCGTCACCTTATAAAACAGATGGTACTAATTAAAAATATTATAGGGAACAGCGATGGAACTGGCGGCCTTATCGCTTAAAGCGATTTCTTCCAGGCAACCAAAACAATGGTGAGAAAAATAAAGGATGGCGGTGCTTTACAACATAAAAACTATTCAAACTATTTATACTAACTAATACACATAATACCTACTTACTAAAATAATACACTAATACATATAACAAAATAATAATACTTAGTAACTCTAAGGGACATGCTAAATATTCTAGTGTGACGTGACATTTAAAAAGTAATTATAGACTTTCCTTTTGAAAGCGTGATGTGATGTGGCCTTCTTAATATCCACTGGCAAATCGTTCCAAAGTCTGACAGCTTGAGCAGTGAAAGAGTCGCTGTAAAAAGATGTTCTCTGCACTGGAGATACAAGGAGCAGTGTATCCGATGACCTTAAAGAGAGACCGAGAGAAGAATGCAGAAACTGGAACAATGGTATAGTAATGCAATACACTCACAAAACCAAAAGTATTAGCCTTGTTTTTACAGTATATCAAAATATCATGCGAGGTTTCTCAATATGCACATAGTGACCCACATGAAATCGGTAGATCCAAATACATGGGCCAGTATTAGAATGGGTCGGGTTCACAGGGTGGAATGCAAATGATATTGCGAAAATTGGTCAGTAACAATATATCTACGATAACGTAATATCAGACTGTCCCTTCGGAATTTTTGTAGACACGTGGATTGCCACGAGGGTGATCAATGATCAAAGTCGTAAGCTTCTTTATTTTTATTGCCAATTTGAGTGGCTATTGCCAAGTGTTCTAGCTTATTCCTAGTTCCTTACTTCGTGGATTACTGCGGTTTGGAATAAAAATGCTCTAGAATAACTTGGCATGAATGAATGAATGAACTTAAAAAATGCACTTAAAAAAATAACATAATAAAAACCTTATATCTACATTTAACATATAATCAGTACAATAGGCAGCCTTATCGCTGAGAGCAATATCTCCCAGGCAACCTAGGGATGGAGAAAGAGAGAGAAAAAGATGTAAGTATAAATAAGAGTTGGTAGAGCACAAACAGTAGAAGAAAATTATTCTTAAAATTCATACTACATACAATATAACACAATACAGAACTAACTTAGGAGCTAACCTAGAAGTATACCTATAAATAACTTAATATATTGCAATAGGTTGGCATGCTTAGCAGAAACGAATTATGTATGAGCACATTAATGCTTGGAAATCAGTTCCTTCTTGATGTCTTCGATGATGTCTTCGTTATGTCTTCTTTGATGTCTTCGTTATGTCCGAGCAACCAAATCGGACCAACACTCTAGCTAGCTAGAGTCACCATATTTTTTTTCAGAGTCACTTACGTGGCTTATTTTAAAAGTACACCTTTATTCTGTAGGTCTACTATTAAATTAAGACACTGGTCGCAGCATAGAAACGGCCTTAGGGGTTTGTGTTTCTATTTTCTTGCCAGTGATCTCATTTGTGAACAGAGTCAATATAATCAACTCTAAAGTTCTCTGAACCGTGGGGACTCTATTAAAACGACTTGACAAAAGTGGTTCCCCCGTGCAAATAAAGACTCTACTGTACACTACTAATACTTAGTCTACGGAAACTTATATGAGAAAGGCTAGACGCTGAAAAACAGAGATATTTTTAGATTTTGCTCCCTTATTATATTTTCCCTTATTGGATAGCTCTCTATCCAGGTGTAAGAGTAGAGGATCCCTGACGTTTTTCAATCCCGGCAATTTCGGGATTACGTTAAGGCTAATCCCGTGATTTTCGGGATTGAAAAATTAATGTTAAGTTGTTAAAATGTTGCATCAAACGAATCAAATGCACTCATTTCACCTGTCTTTTATCAACTATCTTATCTTGCAAGCTAAAAGTTTATGAAAACTTGCGCCTTTCATTGTTTAAACCAAAATTACGGAGCACGACTTTATGTTACTGAACAAGCAGCAGCTTTTCTTTCCGATCGAAACAGCCCGGAACGATAGATGGGATTAATTATGATGACTGCATTATGTTGTTGTTCAAACATAATTTATTTTCTTATGTTTTTCATACATTATTTATTTTTAAACTAGAAAATAAACATGAATACTGACTTTGAAAACTGATTGATTTAGCTACAGTACTAAGTGCTTAGCGTGAAGTGTGCACACGGGTTTTTTTCATACCTACTTCTAATATTATAAAAACACTACTTTCAACAATATCCCGCCATGGGCATAACTGGATATGATAAATTTTTTATCATATGAATGGAAGAGAGATCAATTATTGCCCCCTCAAGTTTTGAAAATTGAAGGAAAAGTACAACTATAAAGTACCGTACAGCTCAGCTATCACACTCAAATAGTGCCGTCTAGAAGCTAGCTGTAAGCAAAGCGTAATGGCCTACAAGTGATTAGGTTGCGGCAAGCTCGCACGCTGTCTGCTATGCTATCACTCGATTGCTAGTTTAGGGCCATATTTGAATGCTTTGTGCTGAGTTGTAGCGATGCGGCCCTTATAAGATAAACGACCTTTACGAGTTTATATTTGGTTTAAAATTTCATGTTTTTGTAGTTTAAAATTTCAACGATTCCGCATCAGTATTTTTATGAAATTGAATTAATTTATGTTGAATTTTGTTGACATCTTATTTTCTAGGTGATAATTTTATGAACAGTTCATTGTGTTGTTGATGAAAAGATAACGAAAAGGCTGATTTTTATAAAAATTCTGACTTTTCTCTGCTTGTCTCCAAACCAGAGATTATCCCGGGATCCCGGGATCACCTGAAGTCAATCCAGAAATCCCGGGATTCAAAATAAGGACCGGGATCGAATCCCCTATGTGAGAGATAATAATATGTTAGAAGTCTATACATAGGTACATACTTGAACGACTCAGACCACGTCGTTGTCAGAACAAATGTGATTTTATCGTACGATTTTTCGGTAGCCTTGCTTGTAACTTAGTGTAGGTATTATAATATCAAACTGTTTATAACAATCAGGACTCCTTTGAAACCTAGGTAATAGGCATGTTCTCTCAAATGCTCTACATTGGTCAAGCTTCAGTGTAAAAGTGAAACTTTGAAAGTTCAGTTTATCTAAAGTGCGTAAGGTAACCTATAGGACTTATATAATATGTACTTATACTAAGTAAAGTTTAGTTATGTGCCTTCCTGTTTACCAACTATCTCAGGAATAAGGACGATAACAATATTTACGATCGCAATAATCATAACTATGAAACTTCGCCATCATAATATTGTCCTGCTAATAAATTAGGTAAATTTTACCGCACCTTCTCTTGTTTCGCTTGTCAAAAACCACAGGGTTTTTGATGTCTGACTCAATAAATCTCAATTATGTAAGCCATAGTAACATAATAAACAAATAATAATAGAATGAACACCTTGTTATATTACCGGACGGTGTGGCAGTAAAACTGATTTGATATCAAAGACGACAACCCGAATATCACGGAAATGAATGAATGGGACTGTAAATTTAGACTTCCGTTTATGCTCCTCCGAGCGGTCTCATTAAATCTTGGTGTCAGTAATCTAAATAATTGATTGCAGATTTTACACAAAAATGAGGTGGCAAGTGGCGGAAAATAATTTAGAAATATATTTGTTACCTACGGAACATGTTTGACTAAAATAAGTTTATTTTATTGTAGGCCTCTTTCACTACTGCTCATTAGGTCGTGCATGACATAATGCTAATTGCTATAAACTTTATCATATTATCTAGTAGGTACATATTTATGCAGAGTTTCATAGTGCAAAAACCCAGTATGATAGCAAAGGAATGGGCGGGAGAGCTAGCTCCGGTCCGGATTCCATGTTCACTTGTCGAGTAAATGCCGGTGCGTGCGAACGCGCCGAACGCTCCTCGCCGCGCCTCGAGTTCGCGCCAAAAACAATAAAATTAAAATGATACAATTATGTTCCAAAACGATGTGACATAAGCTGACCGAGATGCCGTTCTACTTTTAAATTAAACGCTTTTAAAAAGTTCAAAACTTTCACGCAGAATGCTCAGACTGTTCGAAGTTTGAAATTTAAAAACTTTGTTGCTTGTGAGAGGTTTTGTTGTTTTTCGAAGATGATTTTAGTTTGAGGACAGTTTTTGTGGAGTGGAGACGACGAGCAACTTGTAAAGACTTTGTAAGTTATTTGCTTTGAATGTTATTTGTTAATATTTTATGATTGTACCTGTTACTATAGGTACATGTTTCTTGGTAAGATTTTATGTGGTACATTCATTTCGGCCAATTGGTTTTTTCAAAACGTTGAACAGCAAAAACGAAAGATTTTGAGTGAGCTTTTAAGGTAAGAACTAATGCTTTCACTCTTAAAACTTTTTTTTGTTAATGAAAACATTAACCTGTTCTTAAAATTTGGTAAGTACCTGTTCTTGGTATTCTACTAAAAACTACTATTAAAATGACTTTTTATTTAAGATTATTTCTGATTATGTAACTATATAATTATAATAAATTTTTTCATTATTTTGTTATTAAATTTTTTAAAAGTGTTAGGTTGTTAGTGTTACCTAATTTAAAAATAAGCATATCACGGTTTAAATTGATTTGTTTGTATCAATTTTTCGGAAGAATGTTTTTTGTTTAATGCAGGACTATCAACACTGTGTTGGTTGTTCTGCATAATTTATTGCGCCAAAGCAAGCAGAGCTTGTGTTAGAGGTATGACGTAGGTACTATACCCTAGATTACGTACAGATCGTATACCTAAACATAAGTCCCGTGGCGGAAACCGAAATCGCATACTGATCTGCGGCGCAGACTGATCTTCACCCGCTGCGCCACTGAGGTCGTCTCATAAAGTTTGTGATCGTAGATGAGAGTAGGTTGAACCCTGTGGTTGAACCCATAAACTAATGTTAGAATTTGCATGATCAAAAGGAATTTTCTGCAAGATAATCTTGGGCAAAGGAATTTCTGGTACGGGCTACAAATCCTCGTGATTAAATTCTGGAATTTTATATTTACTGGTCCTTCGGGAACAGCTAGTTGGATTCCGGGATAGGAATCTTCTGCTTTTTATCTCGTTCCAAACAATTTTGTTTATAATATCCTAGATATATGGTAGCAGTTTTTTAAGTAAATAGTCCGATATGCAGGATTTTTGTGATTGTTATTTTGCTTTTGTAAGTAATATTAAGGTTCCCAATTTCCTTCAACAACTACAAAAAGAGTTATCTACGAGTGATAACTGTTTTTTGTACATCATCATCAGCCTATATTAGTCCACTGCTGGACATAGGCTTCCCCTAATGAGCGCCATAGCGCCCTGACTTCAGCTTGCCGCGTCTAGCATCTGCCTGCAGCCTATTTGTACATATTTTATTAATTGACCTCTTGTGTTTCACCCTGGCAAGCTTTGTGTCTAGGATTTTAAAAACGAATACTTTTCAGTCAGGTCACATTTTTCGTAACTAGATCGAGTTTAAACTCTTAATAACGTTTATAATCCTGACAGAAAAAGAATACATAATTTTTTTTTGACGTTTAGATATCAATAAGTTTTTTTAAATCTTTTTATTTGTTTCTGATATCGATGTCATACGATTATGATCAGGGTGAAAATGTCCATAATAACTTAATAAGCAGCTATTATCCTCCTTATGCCATAGGCATAGCAACCTTGATTTATAGAACTTGAATTAATGCAGCAATATCGCAAACATTAGCATATTCTACCTCCATATACATATACTCTATCTACATATAACCTACATATTAAATTGTAACACTATAATTAACATGCGAAACCTCTTAGGAGGCTGAACGCTGTACATACTATGCCACTAGGCATGCACACTTGCACAGTAAAGGGCTCAAATACTGCTTAGGTACTATTTAAGGTAACTTAAATAGTACCTAAGCAGTATTAGACAAGAATGGTATTTTTCTAAATTATCAGTTCAGTTCAGTTTCGTTACTCATAACATAACGTTTTGGGTTACAAGTCAGTTCTTAAATATCATTTACAATGACATTGTATACATTCATACATAGGTATTGTAAAAAAAATATATATAAATTGGTATAAAAATAAATTTATTGTCTAATAAAATACAATGTTTATAAAAATTTAATAAAAATAGAGAATAAAATAAAATTATGTAATTCGCCAAATTTATAATAACATTGTTCAATATGCTAGAACTTTAGTTTGCTTTTTAAGGATTGCGTTGAAGAAGCACTGATGATCGCCGGTGGAAGATTATAAACCAGCCGGCCCTTACATGCACCAGCTTCAACAATTTTGTGAGACGCCACGGGACAGCTCTCAGCTTGACGAGTAGAGTTCCTGTGCCCATCGCCGAACATGGAGTATCTACTCGTCGAGGTGGTTTCGAGCATAAATAGCGGAATAGAGCATGACTAGACTGGCGACTGTCATGGTCTTCAGAGAGTGGAATATTGGATGAGCGGGTGTGTCCTATCTCATAATCAAATAAATAAGAGAAAATAATTTTCGTTCCTCCTCAATATAGGTCATATTCGTTGACATATCTATCTATTGTTACCAAACAAAAGTACCCATACTAGGAAAATATAATGTAGGTTCCGTCAAGGCACAGCAATTTTCTTTGATAGCAACGACTAAAAGATTATCGTCATCAGCATCAGCCCACGCTTGTTCATTGCTGGACATTTGGGCCTCTTCAGCAACATGTAGGAATTCAGTGAAGCAAAAAAAAAAAAAAACAAACCGATATGTAAACAAAAAGTTATAAGTACGGTGCCCGCTATGAATACCTCAACTGGCTTAATAACATCGTCGCCTGTTATCTCAGAGGGTAATACTAAAAATCAGTGTTTGCTCTTTGAGCAAACTAAAATAAACTATGCGCTGAGTTATTGCCTTTTTACTGGGCCGCAGCACACACTATACCTATTTGTAACCTTATTTAAATTAGTGCTACCTGTTTTCGATGTATCATTGTAATACCACATGTTGCCAATTACACTTTATTGACAAAGAAAATTGCAATTCAATAATAAAAACAATTTAGAACTAGTATTTACAATTTGAAACAATTAAGCTAACTGCAGACTGTTGCAAATAATCTACAGGTAGCTCAACTGATCGATATCAATACCATTCGGAAGCGTCCCCAAGACGCTGGCTGCATTGCCCCGCTGTATGGCAATGCTGATGCGCTGCGCCAGATACCCACCAGCTCTCGGGTCACGCGTCGCGTCGACCAGATGCTCATATAACTTTTTAAAATCCTGGAGAGCCTCGGTACCCACGGACCTAGGGAGCAAATGTGTAGGCTCTGTCGAGACCTGCATATATGCGTCTCTTAAGATCCTCGGCCAAATTTGCCGCCGCACCAGCCCTCACGGATGTCCTCGGAAGATGGGAAGGCACCAGTGTGTCGACGCATGTAGCGTCCCACACAATGGCCCTCTCTAACTCCCATGGGACTAGTGTCATGCCGTCAGACCTCTTACCATCGTCACGCATCACACCATTCGACCATGTTGCATCAACTAGGTATATTTTTTCTTGTCACAGTATATTTTTTAGTCAAATGTTTATAATTAAATAAACTACCTATGTCCTGTGTGTAGCAGAAGCAAATGAATGTCTATCTATTTGTTAGTATGAACTGTGGAACAGCAGCTCGGGGCCTTAATCTAAACTTCATACGGACCAATTTACGCTATTTTTGGATCAATTTAAAATTTTCAACATAGCTCGAGCAGTGGCTTAGTTGGTTTGTCATTGACACTGGCCCAGAAAAGCACGTGTCAGTTTATCAAAGTGGAGAATAATTTTATTTAAGACTAGCTGACCCGGACAACCTTAACTACGAATATTGAATTCGAATTGGTATTATGCTTGTTATGTTTTCTTAAATATCTAATTTTACGCGCAAATTTTCTTTCATAAGAACATTCTCCTGACAATAACAAACAGAACAAAAAAAGAATTAGTGAAATCGGTCCAGTCGTTCACACGTGATGCCGTGATCAAAGAAAATACTGATTCATTTTTATATATAAACAGGTTAAAATAAACAGGTTAATTTGAATTAAACGTGAACCGACTAAATGTTATTATCATGGATTTCTTATCAGATCGTTCCTGGAGATATCCCATTCTTATCAGATAGATGATTATTTGAATACGCTTAGGTCTCACCGAGCATAAAAATATTGCTAAACAATAAACATGCAGAAAAAACATGCACGATAATATGCACAAGCAAGTAAATAATATTTCGCGAATATCTACTTTTTAAATCTACACACAAAGTAATGCAAATGGCCTCCTAATACGACAATTTGCCTTTGTGCAGCGGCGTGCTCTCTCGCCGCCCCGGGAGCCGCCTAGCCGGGGGCACCGCTGAGGCTAGATAGTGAATGCGTTAAACAATAATAAAGTTAAAAATTCTAAATCATCAAATCGTGATCTTGTACTCATAAAACAAACTCAAGCTTGGGGCTAGATGATGCTGTGTGAATAATTTATTTATTTATAATCAAATCGCATAGGTACAGACAAACGCAGACTACATGCATTACAAACAACAAAAGGCCCAACTACGAGTATATTCGAGTTCCGTTTGACACAGAACCAATGTTTTCCTATTTTTTCAAAGTCCCAAATGATAGAATTCATCAGAAGTTCTATAGCAAATGTTCAAAATAGACTTCTATTATAGAGGTAGACTATTATAGGTACTTACAGTGATTAATTGTAATTGATTAGGTGGGTACTGCTATGAATAAACTCATTGTAAGTTTAATAAAGACCGAGCCTTACAAGAATTAAGCTGCCAGAGCCTTATAAATGGTTATTATTATTGAAGGAGGTTGAATAAAGACAAGATGTTGGAGAACTAGCTATTTACCAAGCCTTACTCAGCTATACCTTGATCAAAATAATGAAAGCTACTCACTACCCTTTTGAAGGTACCTAGATAGAACTGATCTGTATAATAAAAAAAAAATACACAAAAATATAGTTTAACTAGGTAAACTCATTGAATAGGTAGGTACTAGGTACTATTGCGTCGCTCGTTTCTTTCTGAACTTGACTGTTGCTTTATCGTGCGTCTCGATATAAAAAAAAAAATTATGGATCTTTAAATGGGGATTAAATATTTTTTTTTTGGGGATGCTTCCGACTGGTATTGATAAATATCAGTTGAACTATCTGTAGATCGTTTGCAACAGCCTGTATCTGGCGCAGCGCATCAGCATTGCCATACAGCGGGGCAATGAAGCCAGACACCTAGTACCAAGTACGGAATTATGTGCCGATTGAGAAGCGATAAAGATTAAATTCTAATATCGCATTATTCATAATGGTCTGCTAACTTAAAACAGTTGTTAATCATTGTTATTTCTCACTCTGACTTAAGTAATTAGAAGAAGACAGACTGCGAAATAGCAATGCTTTAAATTAGCGTTCGATCAAAATTTGATCGAAGATGTTGGAAGACTATTATGATTAAGGAGGCTAGTAAAGAACAGTTTTAATGTAGGGAACCTACCACAAATATTTTAAAATACAAACTGTGTTATTTATGTTGGTAGGTAATATATTTAGTGACCTTCCTATGTAACAAAATTAACAATCGTTCATCCCGTTGATTGATGGAGGTAATGGATATCCCCAATAATCCCGCATCGTGATGTGATGACATAACGTAGTGACGGTCCATAGTCGGATTTGACAACGGTGTGTCCCTATGAGTCGACAATTTTAGCCCACCATTAAATTCAACTTAAACATTAATTAGAAAGGTCTAAGGGTCATTAAATTCATTATTCTAGAACGGATCTTATCGCTAGGTTTACGTACGGTATCTTTACTGCGTCCTAAGAGCTGGTATACATTATGCGATTTGAAGCTACGCCCGCGCCATGAACTTTCTGACCAAAATGTGAAGCGCGCGTTTGGATGTGTTTGAATCTATCGGACCAGAAAGTTTAACGCACTTTATTATTTATTTATTCAGGGTACAGATATACATTTCCACTTACACTAGCCATACAGAAATTACAATAAAATTGATACAATTCAAAGTGATAAATGTGATAATGCTTACAATAACTAAAATTGTATGTCAAAAGAATTAACAAATTACCTACCTTACATAATCAATATATATCTAATGAAAAATAATTAATGATAGTAATATATTTTAATTTGGCCGAGGATCTCACGAGACGCAACCGGTACCGAGGCTCTCCGGGTTTTTAAAAAGTTATCTGAGCATCTGGTCGACGCGACGCGTGACCCGAGAGCTGGTGGGTATCTGGCGTAGCGTATCAGCATTGCCATACAGCGAGGCAATGCAGCCAGCGTCTTGGGGACGCTTTCGACTGGTACTGATATGGATCAGTTGAGCTACCTGTAGATTGTTTGCAACAGTCTGCAGTTTGTTTAATTGTTTCAATTGTAAATACTAGTTCTAATTTGTTTTTGTTATTGAATTGTAATTTTCTTTGTCAATAAAGTTATCAAAGTCATTAAAAACAAAAAAAATGATAATAACAATAAAAATTTAAAATTAAATTCACAGTAAGTAAATATTAAATATAACAGAGATCAAATTTAGCATTTATTAAGCAATTCAATTTAGCATCAAATAAATAATTATATCTTGTACCTAATTCTCAAAAAGAAACTCTCTCCTTTTTAAGAAGAAAAGCATGAAGGCTTTCGTGCGGGTGACATACACATGAACTAAAATAAGCTTCGAATTTACTGAGGATTATGGCACTGAAAATTAGTTTTATTTTACTGTCACTTTGGAAATCTTGACAGGTTCGCAACAAAAAGTCCAACCTCTAGTAGGATGCCTTAGCCTCACTGGTAATGTGGTCATTGAAAGTTAACTTCTGATCAAAGGTCACACCTAAATCTTTGTTAAGGCTGGCCTATGCCCCAAGGGCGGCCTTGAGAACACAAAATAATTATCTGTAGCCGTATAAAAAAATTGTTTTATTCGTGAAACGTTATAGAGATATATCTATAAAAATTCTAAGTTTGGATATACCTTCTAAACGCTATTGAGTTTGAGTATTTTTCTGTCTAAGTATTTTACACAAACGGTACGTTTTAATAATAAAACAAATTATTTTTACGGCTACAGATAATTATTTTGTGTTCTCAAGGCCATTGGGGCATAGGCCAGCCTTAAGTGTGCACCTGGTGATAGAGCGTTACCAAAGCGCACGCTTTAAAACGCCCAACGCCTAATGTAATTAGGTACGTACATATTATTCTAAATCTAAACGCCTATTATGATCCAGTATTTAGGTATCATTTGGATACGGAACCCCGAAAATGTAAATACCACGACCATGAGTACGTGGTCAAGTTGTCCTCTACACTTTGGTCCCGAGGACAACTGGCCAGTTTTGAAATTTTGTGTTCGAGCTAGTTGTCCCTACAAATACAAATTGACATACCCCACTGCTGCAATGGTGCGAATAATTGTATTAGTCACGCATGCTATAAGTACCTACCTAGTAGTTCATTTTCATTTAATTCGTTGTCATTCGAATTACATTACGATCAACTCCATAACCATTACAAATACAAAAGACGGTCTAAAAATGACAACCACGGTCTAGTCCTAAGTTCCTATTAAAATGTCATTAAAATGTTACTCTATGTACTTTATAATTTTGTTGAGAAAGTACCAGAGTAGGGGCACAGTTATTATTAATAATATTATAGCCTTTTATTCAGATCTTAAAATAACATGTTTAACTTAAGAAAACTAAAAGTATAACAAAATTAAAATTAGATTAAACTTAGAACTTAGCCTAATATTTGTTGTTTGTTTATTTTCTGTTAATCTGTTTGCCAATCGGCAAAGGCCTCCTCCAACATTTTCCATTTAGATCTTTCTCGAGCCACTTTGTTCCACATCGCTCCTGCGACTAGCCTTATGTCCTCGTCCCACCTTTTCTAAGGTCTGAACGGCACAATACTTATATTATTTCAATAAAACATTCAGTTACCATGCTAACGGACATTTCCAAACATTTGAACCGAAACGAATGAGATACTTTACCTTGGCGAGATACAAATCTGACAAATCTGTTGTTTGACAGCGTTTAGATGTAAAATGGTTATAGGAAAACACATTTAGCTTAGCATAGAAACATTAAAAGGTTGACCTGCCTACCGCGGTCCACAAACGTCTCTATCACAGCACACTTACATATATTATAAACGCGAAAGTTTGGAGGTTTGTTACCTCTTCAAGCCATAACGAATTAACTGATCACGCTGAAATTTTGCATATGATAAGCTTTAAGACTGAAATCTAACATAGGCTACTTTTATCCCATAAAACAGTTCTCATGGGATAGAAATAACCATAAAACTTGTCCATAGAAATGACGCGTGCGAAGCCGTGGGCAGAATCTAGTATTTATATGTATATTACTCTACCTATGTACATTATCATTTCAGTTTGCTATAGAACAGAAAGGGGTGCTCAATTCGGCAATATGTTTTATTAAATAAATGTATGTTACTCCGATTTCTATGATTCTTACATTTTTGAATAGACAATGGTCCCATGGTGGTTCGATAAAAGTTTATTCCCGTTATATATAGTCTCGTAAAACTTAAAAACAGTTTTAATATTCAGAAATTTCATGATTCGATGATTTGAAGTAGGTTTGTAATTTTTATAAAAAAACATCAAATTATTGTTATTCATGCGTAGTCCTTATTTGCCGATATTATATCCTTTGTTTTTTTGATATTCTCTAAAGTCAGCCAGGGCCCGATGGTTTCTTCCTACAGCGATATGTTATGTAATGTAGCTCAACGGCGTACCTAAATAGCCAACAAGATGGCTTAGCTATGAAATCGAGTGTACTCTAATGGTTGGGTTTGGCATAAATTTCACCACTCAGCTTTGGAAAAATAATTCTAGAAAATGTGAGTCTCTAAATATTATGCATAAACTAGTTTCTTATAAGCCACGATGTTTGACAGGTAAACCATTTGCCATTTTCGCATCCATTTGTTTTAACTTAGCGTGGTTAAAAACATCTGAATAACGTAGTTTCCCAAGGGGGATAAAATGTATTTATTACGGAGACAACAAAAATGGAGTAAACTCGAGGTATAATTTTGGAAGAAGCCTTTTCCTTAGTCCTATGAGGAATCAGGATCATTACGGGTTGACATGTGAAATATAGTGACAAAATAGCAGTGCCGGTAAAACACAATCTCTTTATAGAAGCGTTTGTTTTTAGTAGTTAGGGAATTCAATTTCACCTTGTTAAAAGTTAGAGACGAACATGGCATAAACAACCTATTATTAAATCTCAATAAGTATAGAGAGAGGTAAGTAGATAAGTTTGTCTTTCGATAAATATTTTTTATGAAAATGAAAGCCACCAACAAAACATTTTCAGGTCTCGACAGAGCCTACACATTTGCTTCGCTTGGAGTCTAGGCCAGTGGGGTACCGAGGCTCTTCGGCTTTTTAGAAGTTTATCTGAGCGTCTGGTCGAAGCGACACGTGACCCGAGAGCTGGTGAGTATCTGGCGCAGCGCATCAGCACTGCCATACAGCGGGGCAATGCAGCCAGCGTCTTGGGGACGCTTTCGACTGGTACTGATATGGATCAGTTGAGCTACCAGTAGATTGTTTACAACCGTCTGCAGTTAGCTCAATTGTTTCAATTGTAAATAATACTTCTAAATTGTTTGTATTATTTGATTGTAATTTTTTTTGTTATTAAAGTTTATGCATTTACAGATTTTATAGCACATTTACATTACATTGTTAAATTTTTATTTAATTTTAGATTACCTACGTAATAAAATGTGTAAAACTTATATTGATTTGTCTCATAACTCTCCTAGAAGCTTACCTCACGCTTAACCAGAACTTAATATAGTATAGGTACATAATTCAATATAACAGTCTTGCAGTTTATCTTTAGATCGGAAGTGGTATCCAGTTTATCTATAAATCGGAAGTGGGTATATCCCGGGTGGTCCACTGTGTGACTAGTTCCGGATTATTTTCCTGTAGGTAAATTAGATAAAGCAGTGTAAAACCGTCAGCGCCCACGCATCTTTCTGAGAACACATTATCTTGATCAGTTCGTAATGAAGCTAAATTTACTTTTCCTTGTTTTATATGAAAATAGTTTCATGACATTTGCGGTTATAATGTGAAAAATAACTTTACTTTGATGAGGGATTTCTCTGAACCATATTTACTTAATTTACAATGTAGTCGCTAAGCGACAAAACCACTAAATAAATAAAAAAAACCTTTTGATGATAGTTTAATACACATCAATATCGTTGCAGAAAAATACGCAATAGCTTTGAATTTACAACTACCTTCATAATTTTTTTTCGTTTAATTTTGCATCGAGAATATTTAAGAACTAAAAGAGCAGGTAAAAGTCGGTTAAGTTCGTGTAAACATCTTAAAGCGATACCTTGAAAAATTACATGCTGAAACGCAGGTTGAAAAAGATTTATTTCAAACAGCAAACGTGTGTTTGCCATAAGTTTCAGCTATCCTATCAGTAAACCGGGATTTTCAGTCAAGCAATGATCCCGCGTGAATTCAAACATTTAAATACAGAATTTTGATCTTGTATTATGTAGAGGTACATAGGTGTTATACCTAGTACAGTCAAAACAATACATTCTTAAGCAGAGTTCAGAAGCTCTACTTAGTATGGGGCTCGATGATGCTGTGTGAATTGTTATATAATATTTATATAACGTGTCAACTTATAGCGAGATAATTTAAATTAAATCCTCGACGAATATTTTACTCACTCAAATGCTCATAACATTTGATCGGCTGCACCAATTTTCTTCAAACATAGGTAAGCAAAACATTAAAAAAGTTAGGGTTATAATATAAAACAGAGAGAATGTTTTAATCCTAACGGGCCAAACGTATTTTTTTTGACAGTACACATAATAATATGTACATGGGTTGATTTGTTGAAATTTTCCTGTTAATTGTAAGGTTTACAATTTAATTTTCTGTATCTGTATACCTCTATTCGGAGTAGAATATATCCGATTATTATACATATATATATACAATTTAATTATGTTTGTATTTGTTGTGATTCGTTCTGTAAGTTCCACCTTTCCCACACAAACGGCAGCTGCAATATACATCAATTTCCTAGTAAAAGATTTCTAAATAACAAAATCTATAAGATTTTTGTTACATATTATAGTGCGTAAGCCCTCACACCCAGATAAATTTCTAAGAAAACCTTTTTCTTTATTTTTTGGGATATTATTTGATTTCCTAACAAAAGTTATTTTTCTAGGAACTACAGAACGTTCGTAATAATAAAAGGGACGTGTAAGTTGAGATTCTATTGATATTTAGACTCATCGTTATTATCAGCCGGGGATCACCCATTATCTTTTCCTATTAAAATAATAAAAGCAAAAGTTTGTGAAGCCGGAAGATGTTAAAATTTTGGCTACCTTAGATCTTCAAAAGTACTGAACAGATAAATATTTATACAATTAAAACAGGTAGAAAATAATCCGCATTATACATACCAGATATAGGAGTGCAACGCCCGCGCCGCGCGCCGTAGCGGAATCAAGTTTAATAAAAAATGTCAACGCCTATGGTAGACTGAGGACGTTTGAACCGTCTCATGGATGAAACATCGCGTTTTTCTCGATAACTGTGCTACCTAGGAGTATGATGTCACACGCGCCACTCCGTCCGCCATGGCCACATCTGTCGCCAGTAGCGCTAGGCCCACCGAAAAGAGCGGTCGCACCGCACGCAAGAGCCGTATTTCATTTTCGCGACCAAAAAGTAAGTCGAATTTTACTTGTTATTATTTCTATACCACAGTGTTTTCATCTACCTTTTGGTTTAACTGTG
The DNA here is from genome assembly GCA_963662085.1 of Eupithecia inturbata. Taxonomy (NCBI): domain Eukaryota; kingdom Metazoa; phylum Arthropoda; class Insecta; order Lepidoptera; family Geometridae; genus Eupithecia; species Eupithecia inturbata. The sequence goes on from OY759182.1 coordinate 7,676,356, forward strand.
TACTTTAGTTATTTAGGAATGATCCTGTCAGATTTGATTGCCCCCGAAGCAATTTATTAACCTATATTTTTGATTTTGAATTTGATAAAGTCGCATGTGGACGTTTGAACCACATTTTTAAGGACGGTTGAAACGTTTCAATCGTCCTCGTGATTCATCCTCTTGGCACACCTACAGGTGTAGGTTTGTTTTATACTCATAAGTTGTGTTTCCTTAAAGAGTGCGGAGACATTCTGTGTAGGAATGTCATTGTTATGAAGAATGTTCACAAGTTTTTTTGTGCTATTTGGAGTTCTTTTGTTTTTCGTTCACTTGAATAAAAACTTTGTACTAAAATTTACCAACTGATTGTTTTAATTTACGTTTATACTACCTACCTAAAAACCCGTGTCATAAGGAATTTTAGTTCTAGCCGTATTACGTAAGCATTTAAGTCATTGAGTGCACTAGACCAATCGCTTTAGAAACTGATATCCTGCGGCTGATATGTTGATGATGATGATGTAAGTGTCATGATTAAAACATCGTCATTATTGAAACAGTTACTTTTTCTACAGCTAAATTTATGGTTCTTTTAACTCAAATAAGAAAACCGTATCATTATATATTATCTGTGCCAAATGCTAATTAATAGGTTTAGGTAGGAATCATTAAATATGCATTTTATAGAAAATATTGAAGGTTCTTTTCTTCATAGATTTTAAAATAAGTACCTATGTTACGCTAACCATCTTTTCATGATATCATTATTTAATAGTTAAACACTCCCTACATTATAGATGACGATAAGGTACAGACTATGGTACCGCGAAGTTTCAGTTGTATTGTATTTAAATCAATAGAAATTCGTCAATGTGAAATTGTTAAATGTGATGGGCCATCTTGGTAAACGAGATAAGTACAATTATTTTAATTTATTTCAATACCTTCCAATCATTCTTTTGTCGTCAATAATTAACAGAGACCTGATTTCATAAATTCTTAGCAAAAAAAGTACAAGTTTAAATGAAAAACCTGATTTCATAAGGGCTCCATTTTTTCTGGTCTATGAAGCAATAGACTCAGAAATATTTTTGGCAACCTTATATTTTTCTTATGTATTTCCTGTGAAAAAGGAAGTAAGCACACGTTTCTGAAGAAACCGTTTCAGGCGCAATTTCCTTTCTATAGGTACACTACGTTCAACTTTGTTATATTCTATCCAGATACTTACCGTACCCTCACCTCCCTTTAAGGTATTATTAAGCCTGTTGTACATTAAAGGACTAATACCTAAATGGTGAAACGTGAGAAAATATATTATTTTATACTTACTAGCTGGGCTGGCTATTGACAATGTCTTGGTGTAATTTTTTTGTGGACATCCCTAATAATTTTTTTTTACTCTACGGCGCAAGAATGTGCGTTATGGTTTTTACAGTTCCGTGATAACGGAACCCTATGGAACTAAGCCTCCGCTGTCCTTCCGTCCGTCCGTCCGTCCGTCTGCCACAGGGCTCTATCTCATGAACCTTAAGAGGTAGACAGTTGAAATTTTCAGAGTATGTGTATTTCTCTTGCCGCTTTTTGTATTTGTTGTGTATTTGTTGTAATAATAATAATAATAAAATAAATATTCAAATTAAAGGGGGCGATTTATATAACATACCTACATAAATCCCAGTCCCGTCAACATTAGTCAGATTATCCGAAATAAACAGACGTAACGATCTTAAAATTATAAATTATTAAAAATTATAAATTCTTATATCTTAAAATGGTCGAGTCATGACGTACACTATTCTTGTACAGGCTGTCATATATATATTATCACAAGGGACGTATGCCATGACATGGACAATACGTGGATGGACCACGTTGATACCCAAGGTGTCACCTCACCACTTCTCTCAAACGTGTATTACCTAGAGACAAAGTGTAAATCGTCATGTGCCTGTAACTTCCCCGGAAAGCCTAATCCTCTATCAGATAGTGTTAAAGGATTGACCAGGCAGCATTGCTGTTATTCGGATAGTCTATCCGAAACACGGCAATGCTGGCGGTGAAATAGGTACCTATTGCTAATTCGTTCCTCCTCGGACCGGAGCCCTTACGCAACGAAGTCATACTTATTATACAACTAGCTGTGCCCGCGGCTTCGCTCGCGTAGAGTTCATAATTTCAAAGGTATTATGCAATAAAGAGTTATCTATCTATCTATCTGTGTATTTGCGCAGAACCCTATTTTTTTTATTTAAATTTTGTAGCCAAAGTTACCCGCAATACAATACAGTATGTACACCTTCAAAATAAAATACAAAAAAGATACAGGAAAAGAGAGAAAACAGGGTTGCACAGTGGGCGGCCTTATCGCTAAGAGCGATCTCTTCCAGACAACCTTGGGATGGACACGAAATGTGGTGGTGGCGTATTACTTAAATATACACTCAATAACAACAATAATGGTACCTTAATATCGAGACGGATGTCCATGAGACCATGATAATGAGATCTGTTTCGCAGGACCACAATAATTATATTAATGTTAATATACATAATTAAATTACTCATATTAACCAAGATACTCCACGTGTCAAATTTCTAAAGACATTCCGAGAAATTGACACGCAAAGTTTATTTATTCATAAATTGAAATTGAAACGATACTTGGAATGGAACGAGCAGAAAGTGTAAGGCCGTGGGCACATTGGTGAGACCACGTGACATACCATCCAATAAGCCAATTCATTCCCTGAAATCCTAAGAAATTGGCTTGACGCGACGCGGCATCATCAGGTTTCAAAGCCGCTCGGCTTTGAAAGCGATGCTTATCAAAGCGATAGCTCCATCGCTTTGAAAATCACAAATAAATTTCTTTTTATCCTATTTTTAACCGACTTCGAAAAAAGGAGGAGGTTTTATGTTCGACTGTATGTATGATTTTTTTAATGTTATATTCGCCGATATATCCGTCATTTGTGGACCGATTTGGATGATTCTTTCGTTATTGTAGATAAATACCCCCCCTTCCCCCCTCCCTTAAGCGGTTACATATCTTCCTGCCAACGCCTACCAAAATTGCGCTCGCCCAGTCACTCCTGCTCCCTATCCTTGACTATGCCGACGCCAGCTATCCCAATCTTACCCAAATGCAGCTTGACAGGCTTGAGCGGCTTCAAAACTTCTGCATACGCTTCATCTTCGGTCTGCGCAAGTATAACCACATTACCGAGTACCGCACACTTTCTCTCCCTCTTATACTCCATCCTTTTCATCCTTAATACTCCACGTCACCTTAAGGAACGATTTGAGTACATCCACCAAACCTATTCCCGTTCACTTCGTTCTACCGACACCCTCTCACTGACAACCCGCTCCTGCCACGCCCATAGCTCTTCCTTCTCCGTGGGTTCCACAAAGCTGTGGAATACGCTACCTACTATAGAGATATAAGACACGCAAAGTCTCTCACTGTATTTAAGAATATGGCTTATGAATACTATATTTCTTCAGTCATAAATTGTTAGTTTTTTGTTTATTTTTAGCTTCTTTTTTATAAAACTTGCCATGTATTATTATTATAGTTGTATGTATTGTATATTTAAGTAATACGCCACCGTCTATACGTGTAAAACTGCTTCGTATCCATCCCAAGGTTGTCTGGAAGAGATCGCTCTTAGCGATAAGGCCGCCCATTGTGCAACTCTGTTTTCTCTCTTTTCCTGTCTTTTCTCTTCTATGTTTTTTTTTTATCTTTTTTTTGTATTTTTTTGTGGTGTGTAATAAAGTGTATTGTATTGTGTAAGCCGTCACTAGAATGCAGGGTCCTAGAATGCTGGCAGCATTGCCACGTTGAATGGCAATGTTAATTCGTTGATCGAAATAGAAGCCGGCATTCCGATCACTTGTAGACCATATGGTATATTCAATTATAGTTGTTTTTTTAATCGTTCTCATTCCTACACTTTTCCATTGCTGGACGTTGGTATCCCACCCGTGCTGAAGAAAAGGCTTTGGTGCTTGTTGGGACACCATTGCGATGCGGCCACCAATGGTATTAAATATAAGTAGATTCAACGCGATCACTCGTCGTCGACGTTGTCACATTTCCAGTGTAATCAAACCCTAATTAATACAGCAATTTAAACATAAGTTTATAATCACGAGAGTAACATTCTATCAAACCAACAGCATTAAGAATTGAGGCGGGATTATGTTCAGACATTTTGACAGTTAGTTACATTTGTAACTGAGATATGTGAAACCCTCTCAGTGGCATGGTATTGATTTTATTCGTGTATGTTAGATTTTAGTTTCCATACTCTATTTCATGGATTTTTTACATAAATGCAGTTGAAATTGAGAAGACAATTTACAACACCCAGGCAAAAATGAGGCTAATCGGCTCTAGAATACAATGTGTTTTATGTAAACAAAGATATTTATGTGTGAAAACTTTACATAAGCTGATAACAATACCAAAAAATTTCTAAAAAATAATGTTATCGCTAAAAACAAAATCAAAATCTTCGGCACCAATTATTAATGTACACGCGCAGCGAAAAATGTGCAAAGGGGTTGAAGATTTTGGCCCTAACATCGGCTACCACAATGTTTTTTTTTTCAAAATCGTTGCGCACGTAAAATTTTATATATTTGGATAGAGGACACTTATACAAATAAAAAATGTCCCATAACATAATGCCCTAAAGCGTTAGGTTTCTACCCTGCATACTAAACCCTTCAAACCCGTTTGCAAACAGATTTAGAAAAACGGCAGTGTCCTTTATTTAAAAAGAATATTACAATAACATAAACAAAAACATTTTGAATTAACCAATTAAATATTGAATAAAAGCTATCAGCCCAAAGATACCAGAGTGTCGTAATATGTTATCTACCAATATTTCTTTAGTATTGTAACCCCATTGTTTACAAAGAATACCTATAAAGGACTCTAGAAGCGAGTTTAGTTTTATTTATTTTGATTAGTGATTCAGAGAAAAAGTTGTTTTCATTTTACACTTCTCGAAGAATCAAGGCTGGTAGTAAATTATATGAAGTGTCTTGCTGTATACAGTTAATCATCGCTTGAAAACAAAATGTAGGGTTGTTTGTTCTAGATGCTCTCTCTTTTTACATACCCACTCGTAGTCACGGTATTTCCTATTTTTAGACGATAAACGTAAAAGTGTTTTATGTAGAAGTAAACATTTTGCACTACATTTAGATAGGTGTTGCGTAACGATAATGGGTCGCATTAAATAATGTTCTTACAGCTCAGTCAATTTAATATCAATAATGCAAGCATTATAAAAAATGCCCGTTTTTTCTAAACATCCCGATTCCCCAACATCCCCATAGTGGGTAATCCATATACATAAAATAAGAATCTTGTCTTGTCAAGTCAGTCTCGTCCTACAACGCACAAAACAAACCGCTGGTCGTAGAAACTTTTAACTTGCAGGGTGTGTAGGTCTTGTATGATTTATAAGAGAGCAGTAAAAAAAAATGAGATCGAAGAACAAAATTGTATACCAATGAAATAACCGATTTGCGTTACGACATCTCAACGAAACGCATTAATATTTTACGAAAACACGCTAGCTATTCAGAGAAATAAAAATAAGATATCGAAGATGTAAAAAGTTGGCCTTGAAATTTAGTCATGTCAAGTAAAAGAGTAATAGCTTTCTTTGGAAATAGCCGACTTTTAGAAAGGCGGTTATAAATTACGGTATAGATTACGTGGCAAATAAGATGCTGCCATTTGTCACCCTCGCTTTACTTTTGATGGATTTCATCCAGGGGTTGGAGCGTGATAAACGTGATAAGTCAAATGTTACAGATTTTTTAAAGTAAATTGCTAATGTTTTGTGCCTGTGCCAGGTTTGTGTCAGTCCCGCAACACCATCAATAATTTTTTTAAGTACCTACAACGTGACATGGTTTTCTTCAGGTATGTCTATTAATTGGTGTTAAAGTTCAGTAGTTCAGTAATTAGTTCAGTGTTATGGGTAACTACATAACTGACTATATCAGTTAATTTGGTACCCGTAGCACAAGCCCTGCTTAGTTTGGCGCTAGACGATGCTGTGTGCATTAAATTGCGGTTCATTATTTACAGTTTCGCAGTAGTAAACTCACTTTCCGAGTCGAAAACTCCAACAGAGACCAAGGAATAGATCTTTGGAATTCGTTTCAAGAACTTTATATAAACCTTACTCGCCTGTCCTCTTTGAGTTAACGGTTCCGTGCGGACTTAAATTATTTAATTGCTTTGGGTGCGGAGTTAAATTATTTAATTGCTTTCAGCTGTATCGATTCGGGTATGGTGTACGAAGCCTCAAGAAACTTTTTAAAGCAATAGACCTACGTTTAACAACAACCTCACCTGATGGAAAGTGTCAATGTGGCCTACGATGTATCACGAAGGTTTAGACACCTAGTATACACTCTGGCTTGACGCGACCGGTGTTGTAAGTGGCCGGTAAAACGGCAGCATCTTCGTCTAACTCCGCTCTTTCGAGTCGGAAATAGTTGCGTTCAGCTATTACTTGCGTACTTGTAGAATGGGATAGAGAATGATGACATCTCTCAGGCTGTAATAATCGTATAATTTGACAAATTATAAATAAAATGTTTATCTGCTGTCCTGCGAGGCTATTCAGAAACTATGTTACCGAGTCAGGGACGCGGAGTCTGACGCAGATTCGCGCAAAATTTCAATATTTTAGGGTTTTTTTAATATTTTCTGCGTTTCACAAGGAAAAGAAAATAAAAAATTGTTTTAATTTCAAATAGCGGAAAAGTAGTTTTCCAAAATAGTAAAACATTTTCTATGAACCCATGCTTGTTTAGGAGCAATAATAATCTAATAGATGTATGATGATTTTTAGTAAATTGACATATTACCAAAAGCTTCATTATATCATACCTTATTGTAACATGGGATCATAGGGAATGGTCTACGATTTGTGAAAAACTCCTTTTCTTGTAGTTTAATTCCTTGCAGAACGCAGAAAATATTAAAAACAGCTAAAATATTTGAATTTCGCGTGAATCTGTGTCAGATTCCGTGTCGATGACTCGGTAACGAAGTTTCTGAATAGTCCTGCAGATCAGTTTAAATCTGATCTGAGACAGCATTTGAGATGACGTCATTCTCAATCCCATTCTTTAAGTACGCAGGTTATAATGCTATTTGGTAGATAATGTAGAGTTGTTAATGATAAAGTAGACCGAGTAGTTCAGTTTCTTTTAGCTCAAACATCATACGAGTGATTCACTCTTAAATTTTTTTCTTACATGTTTGAGTTATGAGCTTTTCAAAATATTCCAAGCCGTTATTTTAATTTCCTTAGTCTTATAATAGACATTTATTTGTAGCGAATGGCCTTCAAACCCCGTGCGTTAATTGATAATACTTATTTAAATTGTAATTTGATGATAAGCCGGGTGTTCACCTTGTCCTTGACCTGGTTTAACACTTTCGCTGTTGAGAGTGTCATCGTCACGCGCGTGACATCGCGTTTAGCAGCACATAATGTGGTATGCGATCTAATTGGTAGTAAAACTCTTAGTAAGTAATTATACCTACAGATTACGTCGCTAATGTAGGTTTTAGATTTGAAGGATGATAAAACGTTGATAGATACCTAGGTACTTACCTACTCATGGATAGTAAGTAGGTAAAAAAATAATAAAAATGTAGGAATTAAGACCTAGCGTCTTCACAAACGTGTTCGTGATGACGGGCAGAGCCTGCAGTTTACGCATTGTCAGTGATTTACCAATCACCCTGTATAATTATTCAGTGGTAGTACCTAAAATCGAAATAAAATCCTCATACTTTCTAAGCTACGCAGCGATCGAAATAAAAAGGATAGCATAATAATTTAAAGTACCATCAAATTAGTGCTTTTGGCGTCATGGTTTATTGACAACATTGGCTAATTATTATACAGCTATAAAATTTATCGTTTTGGTTTGTTATAGAAACTCGTTACGAAGATGAAACGACGACGGCCAAAAGGGTCTCTTTCCGCAATTTAGGATAAACATTTGCTAGCTTGTGGTCATTGAACCAAGATAAGAAAACTGAGTCTCGAACGTCAGTCTTTAAAATAAATTGTTTCAGATAAATATTAAATTACGTACATTATATGTATTGTATGTATATACTGTAAGGAACATCCAGTAGTATCCCCTACTTTTAACGAAAGATAAGTACCTACTAAACCTTAAAGCAACGCCTGGCAACAAAAATCGGAATAGAATATATAGAATTGAATTGAATTGAATAGTACATTTTCAAGATCTCCAAAAACCTAATTAGTTTGTGTAGGGATCCATCGTATTCTTTTTTGTAATTTCACTTTTAGATTTTCAAATCACGGCATGATGGCCTTAAAAGTGAGCCTTGTTGAGTTTAACTCGATTTATACACGCACATTATTGCCATTACATCCTCTCTCCGAATCCGTCATTTCCTAAGTGTTTCCAGCTTAATCGAGGAAAACTCGGTAACAAATAAACATTTTTCCTTCAGATCTTCTGATGTCTTCAGGTGTTTTGGCACCGTTTCAGTAAATTCTGCATTGTTCAGTAAGTGTTGCATGCATGTTGTTTAGTCTACCAGACTTGCATGAAGGTTCAACGCAAACGAGCGACCTCCACAACATGAAAATTATAAGAAGTTGCTTATTAACCAACTGGTTTCGAAACGCGATACTATCTCCGTCATCTTACTACCTAACTAACAAGCCATATAATTTTGTATAATAACAATTAAGCTATTTGCTTAGCAATAAATACTTAATAAAATTATGCATTTAAGGTCCATATTAATAGATCGCGCGCGAGCATAATTTTTTAAACGATCAATTATGTCGTAAATAAAACTGGCTTTTGATACAAGGTTAAATTAAACCGTAAGAACTCTACCTAACGTACTAAAAATACGGAAGGATTTTAGTAGCTTGGTGAGCCTCAATGAACCACATTCGATATCTGAAGCATCAGTAATACTGAAGCGACCGCAAAATACTCCGCATGTCATTGGTCTAGTTCTGTAGCCCCCAAAATTACGCTATTGGAGGCTAAAGTAACTTCATCCCTATGCATCCTAAGCGATTTCAATTGTAGGTATTCGCCTTTATTCTTTAACAATGACGAATCTAACATTTTATTTAATAAGATTCTATGCTTTTCGCAATATTTTTTTTAGCAAGCAGGAAAATATAATAAAATGTACAATAGCAAAAACATTGCTTGATTTTATAAGAATATGTAGGTAGATTTTTTAGATAAAATCTGCGATATTCCGAAAACAACGCCTGCTAAGCCGGTAGTCTCACCAGCCTCTTAAAAGGAACCATGTAAAGGACAAGTGAGACTTATCCCAGATAATGATCAGTGCATGTGTACAATTGCTGTCTTTTTGAGAACTAACCGAGCTTTTTTCTTCAGAATTTTTGAATGAAGATCAAAGTCACAGGAAAAGAAAAAAATACAGTGAATTTTATGTCGTTAGTTGCTAGGTGCGTTTCATTACCCTTTCAAAAATATAACATAAATTTCTGTGGACTTTCCAGTTTTTCAGACTATACAACATGAGAGGGCATTTAGCATCTCATTTCATATACGGGAGTGTTTAATGTAAGAACTTACTTGTCTCCGGATGCATTATCTATTTATCTTTATGTATCAAATAAAATTGATGATGAAGTCCCACGTTAAGGGATGAAATGTTGGTGTTCTTCCAACACAAAATAGGTTCGTAGTTGGTTAACTAACTAAGCGGGAATTTCATTCATAATTAAATAAAATAAAATTGAAGTGTCAGTCTGTAATGTCAAAATAACAGCGGTTTACTAAATGCATATAAAAGTAGGTTTAGGTATCTATACTATACATATGACCAAAACACTTTTTTTTATTTATATTGTTTGAGCTTATCTCCGAAACGGTTAGACTAGTCCTATTTTGACTGGATAGCTGAATGTTATTGGTGGAAAATACATATAAACAAATTTTTTTTAATAACGCTTCGCTTGAAATAAAGCCATGAAAATGTAAATTCTACGCGGGTGAAACCACGGGCACAGCTAGTTCATGATAATTAAACCAAACTGAACTGGCCAATAAATTTTTGCAATCAACTTTTGTTATTAAAACTAGTTTAGTGTAGTTAGCATAAGTAACTATTATATTTTAAAGCATGCACCTTCGCCTTGTATAGTTAATAAGTTCAATTTGATTATTTTATGTGATGTTAGAACTCTTTTTGCCTGAAAAACAGGTATTTACTTAGTTCAGGCACACACATTATTTAATACCATTAGAATTCTAGATGAATTTTGTTATCTTTTAGTCGTAAGTTATTTTGAATAAAATATTATTATTATTATTAATTCTCTCAGAACAAGTGTTAATCAAACTGTTAACCTGTAATTAACATGGGTTGGCACCCTTTTCTAAACTGGTTGGTGAAAACTGAGGACTAATAACTGAATTTATAATTAGCACCTGCACCGCACTTGTAATAAACAAATAAATAAATATGACCTTATATTTATTTACTACTTGTAAATACTTACATACCTAACTATTGTTTTTTAGCAATCAACGGATGTGGTGTACTAATTTACTACAACGTTTGTGAAAACTTTTCAAGACGTTTTGCTCCAAGGTTATTTTCGCATATAATGTCAATTCTACTAAATTGTATTTTTCATAATTAGGTGTTCTGATAGGTACATCTTTGAGATACTACTCAATCATTCGCAGTTTTAAAACAAAGCTTCAAGTTTTTTCTGTAGGCGTAACGTGAAACATTGGAACATTTTGTAAGTATCACAAGTTAGATTACTTTCAATAGTTTCGAGACTTCCATAGGTCATAAGCATAACAGAGTCACAGTAATGCTTCTTTTGTATCCGATTGGTTGTTCTATCTTTGATGGTTTTTTTAGGCACAAGAGACAACGGAGAGAACTTAGCAGAGAAGGGCACATGGGTGACATGGGGGAAGGGTACATGTGCTTTAAAACTTTTTAAAATCACGAACTATGCATATTCGATTCTGCTGATAATTTGAGGGTAGTTTTACATTCCCGTGCCATCGGGAACACTGCAAGTGGCTCAACACAACCGCTTCCGCGTATGAGTGAAGACATTATTTTTCTCTCGGTATTAACCGAGGTAGACGTTCTATCAACAAACTCTGAACGTTTTAGTTACCTACCTTGAGTGTTGTGTACTTGTGTGACTCCCAAATAGCCAACCGTCCAGCTGGATCAAGGAGATATCTGATGTCCTGATATGTCGGTCGTGTCACCTGCAATAGCCAGTACCTACAGGTAGGTGGTGCTACAACTTCCTCAACATCAGCAGAATAGGTCTACCACATACACCGTTCTATAATTTTTGAGTTAATTCAAAAACAAAGTATATACATATACCGCCATTAAATTATATAAAGATTGTTAAATATCGCACATTGCATACCTGCCTACAAACTTGTAACTTCTCCGCCACCGCTCAAATTCTAACAAAACGAATAAAACTTTGCTCGAGTTGGCTTAGATATACTTAAATTAAGCTCTAAAAATAAGCACATAACCATTTTATACAATGTCCTCCAAAACAATTACTAAGCTTAGTTGAAATAAAGAGGTCTGAAACCAGGATTAAAATAATAGACACGTTTGCAAGACTCCCTTACTTTCTCAAAGATGCAGAGATACACCCATTCACAAGCTAACATTATCCTGCACTCTGCGATAACAATATATTGCGACCAGGGAATATAATTCCATAATGAAGTGGACCCCTAGAGAAACCAAAGCCTCGGAAGTCCACCCACACATGTTCCGGAGCTACACGAGCTTAGCGACGAGTAGTGTAGTGTTTTTTCCAGTGACTGCTTTTTAGGAAAAGAAGCGTAAAGAGAAATAAAGATCTGTGTATAATTGGAAATAATGTTCAATGAACGAATTGATAATTCAGCTAATCAACTGTTTTGTTTATTATATGCTTTATCCAAAACTGTAGGGCAATTTCCAAAAATATTTTCATGCAAGCTGTGCAAAATGCTCTGGCGGGCAATATTTAAAGGATACCTGTTTTATTATTGTTTGTGCTGGTCTAGTCATTTAAACTCACTGCAATAATATTGCAGTGAGTTGTTGAATATAAATCATCCAATCGAATTGCTTTGTTGTTAAGTACGTGATATTTGTTTTCAGGGATTCTATTAGTACATTGTTCTCTGCAATGTTGTTTGGTTCCATTAATTTTGGTTTGTTTACCGATACAGAGGATTAATTTTGTCAATACTATAGTTTAGCTATCATTTAACTACTAATGTATAAAATTCGCTTATAATTATGGATTAAAACAACAACAACAACACACAACTTAAAACTATCAAAAGTAAATTAACAACAAAGGATTAGACCGACAATTTTTTTATTACCTACGTCTCTGAGACGTTCGTACCGATTCCTCAATGTAGTCCCCAAGACAAGACGGTGGCGTGTGTAAGGCCCTTACCTTCGGTCAGCAGCTAAGCGCCCGTAACAAAGTATAACATTTCCTTGAGATCCCCTGTGGAGATGAAATTTCCCAGCTTGATTACAATAATGAGAAGACTTTATTAGACCGCAAAGCTTTGAAATAAGTTGCTTTTTATACAGTGTTCTGAATTATTGTTTTCATTCAGCGGTAGCTTTGTTAAGAGTAATTTAGTTTATTTCAATGACACATTTATTTTTTATAGTTAAGTTCTATTTATTTATTTATTTTGCAATCCTAATACAATGTGAGGGATCTTAAGAATTTCACTTATAGGCTAGATATTAGGAGCCCTGTTAGAAAGCCATGCATCTTGAGAGGTTGCTAAGAGAATACCGTCTTAATTAAGTAGGTATCACACTTTGTGTTTACTTAATATCACTTATTATTTTACAGAGTTAATTATCAAAAATCGAGGTTGAGTTAAGTTAAGTTTATGTTAATCTAATGTATCGTCCATAAATTATTTAATTGAGTAATAAGTTGTTTTTATAAGTAATGTTTTTGTAAGACTGCTTTATTATTAATAGGATTTTATTGTCGATTTTAATTGAACGATAATAAGGACTGTATTTGTGTATGTCTAGTATTGGTTCTGGGAGAAATCATTTATCTTTACGCCGGGAGTTTTTGTTGAATTGGAAGTAAGATAGATGTTTGCGAACAAAGAGTGATATTTCTAAGATGTATAATGATGGAAATGTGAGTATTTTTTCTATTTTGAAATGATGTTTTACTACTTTATGATGAAATTGGTTTCTATATTTACACCTCTTAACTAAAGTGGTTTTTATATTTCCATTTGCCACCCACTGGTACCTAAAGGTAACTAATAAAATAAAAAGAAAAGCTTTCAATCAATTTTCGATTTTAAGAACCAATCTATCTTTAAGAACAAAGAAAGGAAGGTGCTTCAAGTTTCCGTCTTTTCGAAAGTAAAGGTATCTGCTATCGGATCCCTTTTGTAATGTACAAAAGCACAACATCAAAGTAAAATTAATTGTCTACAACTTTATATCCAGACAAAAAGCCTTCAAAAGGTATGTTCGTGTTAATTTATTCTACTATGCGTGCTTACTTTACAACCAGCAAGTGGTAATATTGGTCAGTCGTCTGTAAGGACATTAGAAATGGCTATCATCAAGCTTATGATTCGGTTATATAAGAACTATTTACTCCCATGACAATTCTTAATCCTGAACGTAAGCGTAACGTTAAATCACTATGTAAGGAATCAATATATTAGGGAATTATCGAGGCTGAATACTTAACTCTTGCGTGCCATGAATGCTTTACAGGAGATCCATCAGCCCTAACAAATCATAATATAGCTTTACTTAAACTGTTACTTACTTCTGTTCTTTTATTTTACATCATACTAAATACTACATATATACGGCACATGTGGCGCAGCGGGCGAAGTCCGCCTGCAACACAGTAGGTTGCGTGTTCGATTCTCATATCGGCATAAATGTTTTTACGATCTACAGATACTTGTTCGGGTGATTTGGTTATTTGTTTTTTTATGTACCTTTAATAAAAGTATGTATTGTATGCATGCATTATGTTGTTTTTTTAAATCATTTTAATCTTTATTAACAAAGAAAACTACAATCAAATAATAGAAACATATTAGAACTAGTATTTACAATTGAAACAATTGAGCTAACTGCAGCAAACACAATCTACAGTTAGCTCAACAGAGTATATAGTACAGATAGTTATAGTTTTTTTTTTGTTAACATGGCAATGGCCTGTATTATCAAAGAAAATTATAATCAAATAATAAAAACAAATTAGAACTAGTATTTACATTTGAAACAATTAAGCTAACTGTAGACTGTTGTAAACAATCTACAGGTAACTCAACTGGTCCATATCAATACCAGTCGGAAGCGTCCCCAAGACGCTGGCTGCAATGCCTCGCTGAATGGCAATGCTAATGTGCTGCGCCAGATACCCACCAGCTCTCGGGTCACGTGTCACTTCGACCAGACGCGCAGATAACTTTTTAAAAACCCCGATAGCCTCGGTACCCCACGGACTCGACCGCAAAGGGAGCAAATGCTCTGTCGAGACCTGCCTCTATTAAGTAGGTACGCAATTGTCGACGACATAAAGTTTATTGTTCACATTTAAGTAGTTTATTATAATACTATTAGTGAATGGCTATTATTAGCTTCCTTTGTCTATTTTGATTTCTGTTCTCATCAGTTATGCCGATGGCAATCCTAATTAAATAATAAAAATAAATAAATAAATATTTGCACCTCTTGAGACCCTCGGCCAAGTAGATCCTCGGTCGGTTATCGTATAGCATAACACAAGCTCTGCTTATCTCGGGGCTAGATGATGCTGTGTGAAATGTCCAGCATCATTTATTATTTATTTATTTGCTACTAGTTTCTGCACGCGTTGTTTGTATGGTTGTAAGGTTATTTCTATCCCATGGGAAGTGATTTATAGTATAAAACGTAGCTTACGTATGTTTTATTCCAGACCTAGAACTACATCTATGCAAAATTTTAGCCCGATCGGTTCAGAAGTTTTGGCGTGAAGAAGTAACAATAACCACCCATCCATCTAAACATCCAAACTTTCGCATTTGTAATATTCTCGAAAGTTTATTAGATTGTTAGCAATTTATTTTTAACAAAATTGCCTGTTTGTATTACGAATTCTCATAACAGATAATAATATTATCTGTGATGAGAATTATATATACATATATGTATAGATAATATATTATCTGTGATGACAAAAAAAAATTATAGCATTACTCCAAATGGTTATAGCAATAATATTTTGTTTTTGTTCTTACATCATAAGTTCCAACAAAAACTTCTGCTTAGACATTGAAGTCGTCTAGGCTGTAAAAACCATTTTTATGCGAATTGGAATGCGTCACATAGACTAATCAATAGAGCGGAAAATTCTGAATAAGACTGCATTCATAACTCATTTTGGGCAAAATGGTTTATACGACCTTTCTACCCCAAGGTGTCGATATATAGATAGAGATAGTACGAACAGCGTCCTGAGAACTATTGCTAATAGGTTCTCCTCTCCTATATGGATTTGTTTTGTGCGTAGGGTAACAAAAATTGAATAATGAAACAGGTGTAATATAATGTATATTTTAAAATTAGTGTGTGTGAGCAGTTGTTACTAACCTTAACTCTCTAGTTATATAACAGTTTTACTAACAAAATATGGAATTTGTTATTCGAAATAAAATATTTGTATTTGTGTTTCCACCAGCGCTTTAGGTGTATTTTCAAAAACACCGGTATTAATACGATTGAATTCCGTTTGTTAAACGAACACATTCCTGCATTTTATAGAACTTTAGTATCCTATGACCTCGATTCTAAATAAACTAGACCTAAAAAATTGCACGACCTAACAGTATATGTTTTTATGAAAACAAGAATTTAGACAGGCATGAATGAAATAAGAATTGGGAGCAGTTTTCGCTGCAGATTTTTACCGAGCTGTGAGAACCAATGAGATAATAAAAAGATTTAAGAGTAGATAAATATGCTTTTTAGCTGTTTAGCCAGTAAGTGAACCCCATTGTACTTTTATCTACAATCCATATCATAAATTCGATAGTAACTCAGTCTGTCTGTCTGTTACCTTTCACGCTTAAACAGCTGAACTGATTTCAATGAAATTTAGCATCGAAAAGATGGTATCCCGGGGACGGACTTAGGCTACGTTTTATCCCGGATAAGTGCGTGCAAAGCCGCGGGCAGTAGCTAGTTCATGATAAGCGCATGGCAAGGACGCTTTCAAACACTCTAAACACTTAAGAGCATATTTTCTGAAATGTCCTTTTCCGTTTCGCCTTGTATAATACGTACATTTCGGGAGCCATGCACGTACGCGGTTGTCTTTGGAGATGTAGGTGAATGTCGTTGGCAGAACTAGGTCATAAGACTTTCGAACGACAGCCTGAAGTCAGGCATTGCACTTTGAGTAGTAAAAGACTGCGAGTGGACAAAAAAGTGGAAACTGATCCATTAATGGATCTGCAAAGTGGATCAGAGTGGAATGGAGCGCTAAGTTGGGTAGGACTGCTAAGTTGGGTCCTTATTATGCTAAGGCGGGTGCATTTTAAAAGTTTCTTCAGTTTTAACGATGCACTTTTTAAGCAGTCTATCAGGTAATTTTATTGGGTAGATCTAGATACTAAAGAATATGTCTACGCTAAGTATAACTGTACTGATATTATAAACTAGCTGCAGCCCGCGGCTTCGCGCGCGCTTTTTAAGTAGCCTATATCCGTCCCCGGGATAACATCTAATTCCCTACCAAATTTAATCGAGATTCATTCAGCCGTTTAGGCGTAAAACGTAACAGACAAACAGATAGACAGACAGACAGAGTTACTTTAGAATTTATAATATCAGTATATAGGTATGCCAAAGTTTGGATGTTTAGATGGATGGATGGATGTTTGTTACTTCTTCACACCAAAACTACTGAACTCATCAAGCTGAAATTTTGCATAGATGTAGTTAAAAACTACTGCGTTTGTAGTTCAAAACGTCTGGAATAAAACGTAGGTTACGTGTTAAGAAGTAAACTTAAACATTTCCATAGAAACAACGCGTGCGAAGCCACGTGCAGAAACTAGTGGTAACCAACTAGTAGGTATGAGAAAAGAAAACACTTGATAGAATGTTTGATCTCCGGATGGATGAACTGGTCCGTTTTTATAAAATTATTAAACTTCTCTTTTTTGTTAAGCTTTGCTCTTTACGCTAGATACTTTACTAAACCACGTGCAGAACTACCTACCTATTCTAAAAAATGTATAAGACATTACATTTTAACAATTTTATTTTTATGTAGGTATATATAAGTATATTATAAAGTCTGCAGTTATCTTAATTGTTTCAATTGTAAATACTATTTCTAATTTGTTTTTATTATTGAATTGTAATTTTCTTTGTCAATAACGAGTTATATTTCCAGTATATTACACATATGTAGTAGTAAGTTTATTACAAGTAGGTAGGTAGTTTAAGCTAAGTTTTTTGTATAGTAGTTTTGCTTGGAAGAGATCGCTCAAAGCGGTATGGCCGCCCTTTGTACTTCCTTGATTCTAAATTTTTTTTGTGTATTATATTTTGTGTTTGTGTGGTACAATAAAGAGTATAACTATACATATATTATAAGAATATTATATTATAATATCTTTCATTATAAGAAATGCATAATATCGAGACCATAGGTCCGTGGGGTACGTAGCAAGGCTCTCCGGGTTTATAAAAAGTTAGCTGAACGTCTGATCGAAGCGTCGCGTGACCCGCGAGCTGGCGGGTATCTGGCGCAGCGCATCAACATTGCCATAAAGCAGGGCAATGCAGCCAGCGTCATGGGGACGCTTCCGACTTGTGTTGATAGTTGAGCTACCTGTTGATTGTTTGCCACAGTCTGCAATTAGCTTAACTGTTTCAATTGTAAATACTAGTTGTAATATGTTTTAATTATTTGATTGTAATTATCTTTGCTAATAAAGGCCATTGCCAACAGATTTAATAAATTAAACCAAGCTGAAAGCTTTTTATTCCAACGAAGACTTCATGATTAGTTATAGTTTGAACCCTGAACGCTTGATAACGTCTTAGAGCGCGTGATAGCGCGCTGGGGATTTGCAAGCGAGTTCAAAGCGAGGCTTGTTCGCCGCGCGTTCGCGGCGAGCTCGCTGCAAACTCGTTAAGGCCTTTAGAAGACGGGATAGGCACTATTATACTACATATACCTTTTTGAAATATAATCAGCCAGCATAGTCTACTAAACTTATACCAAACCCTCATAAACAAAAAAACATGTACTTCATCAAAAAGTTTGGGACTGACGTTATTAACGAGTACCCTCCCTAGACATTCCCTTTACTTATGAGTTTATCAAATTACTTAGTAGAAACTTGAGAGAATTTTATGAAATATTCGAGGCAATAAGTTTTCCTTATGAAATCTAATTCTTTTGGATGGAAACTTCTTGTATTTGAGTCATAAATTACAGGAAATTATTGGTTAGCCACCGGAAAATTGATTTAGTTTCGGCAGGCGAATCGCTTCGATTTCGGACCGTGATCTAGAAAGAAGTTAAGCACAAAACAACTGTATATAGTGGACTTTTCATAAAATGTATGGGAAGTTTTCTGGTAATTTATGACTTTTTAGGGTTTTGAGATCGGAACCAAGCCATCTAACAAGAAGAAGAAGAAGATCGGAACCCTTTGGTCTCGCTTTTTCTGTTCTTTTTTCCGTCTTAAGTATCTCAGCAACTACCAGCAGCTATTAACTTAAATTTTTTTCATTTAAAGAACGCTGCTGTAGACGGAAGACAGGAACGCTGGAAGGGCTACACTTGAAATTTTGCGTATACCTAAGCCTTACGTCAATAAATTTTAAATATAAACCACTTTATAATATAAAGTGACTATCATACTTTTTTGTGTGGAACATGGAAAAATGGAAAAATCTTCAATGTGGAATCGTTAGTAAATATTTTTTATTTATTATATTTTTTATTTGCGTATCAGCATTACCATAACAGCCGGGCACTTCAGCCAGCGTCTTGGGGACGCTTCCGACCGGTATTAATATGAACCATCAGTTGAGCTACCTGTAGATTGTTTGCAACAGTCTGCAGTTAGCTCTATTGCTTAAATTGTAAATACTAGATCTAATCTGTTTCTATTATTCGATAGTATTTTTTTTTTATGTTAATAAAGTTTAGATTTTTGATTTAGGAATTGCACTGAACTGTAAAAACATTATAAAGTAATAAATAGGCACCTTTGATGTCATCATCATTGAGTTTACTCTCTTCAAGTCTTTAGATAGTAGACTCAGCCAATGGTATAATATTAGCTTTTGAATTTTGTTGTGTGTCCTTATCAATAATCGAAATAGGCTGCCCTTCGCGTGCAGTTTACCTAACACAAATTTGTTTGATCTTAACCGTGATAGATGTTTGGAGTACCGGTAGGTAAGGAATGTCTACACACCAAAACTCAATAGATACTCTCTAAGAAAATGTTTGTGTGGCTCAATCGCGATTTTCTTTCTGTCCCGAGCACGTGTCTACCCGTGATTATCAAAATTCCCTCAGACAGTTCTACTGTCAGCGCCGCCGCGCCGGTGCGTTCCGTTCCTACCTACGGAATTGAACGCCACAGATGCTTTGTTGCCACGTGACAGACGGACGGACAGCAGCGGAGGCTTATTAATAGGGTTCCGTTTTCATACTTCGGGTACGAAACCCTAAAAACTGTTTTGAGATGTACAAACCGATACCTTTCATTTGATGGCATCAAAAATTTCTCTATATTTTTCATGTAAATTATTAGATCCTACAAACGTTACATACATTTCAGATGGACCGCTCTAATCTTCGGAGATAGGGGGGGAATAAGTAAGTGTTCGACTATTTTTGAAATATTTCAAAACCTGTATGAAACCTACATAAATTACAAAAACTTTTTGAGATGTACAAACCGATACCTTTCTTTTGATAACCCACTTGACCTTGTAGGTCTCTTAAAATTTCGGCATCACAATTTTTACCAAAAAGTTTTCATATTAATTTTTCATTAATTTTCTTTCTGAGTGAGAACAAAGCTACAAGCCCTATTTTTAAACATATTCCGCGAGGTGCCCGCATCTCTGTCGCTTCCGCTCTCTCAGGGTCATTAGGAATGCTGTTTCAAAAAACACCAAGCGAACTTGGGAGCATTTACTAGTTTTCCCTTACAGCGTACTGCATGCTAGGAAAGATTTGGCCAACAAAGCATCTGTGGCGTTCAATTCCGTAGGTAGGAACGGAACGCACCGGCGGCGGCGCTGACAGTCAAGTGAAAATTTGACGTTCTTTGAAAAAGTTGCCTGATTTTTACGGTACGGAACTCGCACTCGCACTTCACAATCATTTTCAAAAGGTAGGCTACCACATCGAGTGGAGTATCAAATAAAAGGTATTGGTTTGTACATCTCAAAACAGTTTTAGAAATTCCTGTAGGTTACGTACTTTTTGAAATATTTTGTAAAACGTAGAAAAAAATCCCATTACTTTGGAGTATAGGGGTATACCTACTCCGAATTTTGCAAACCGATCAACCTGACATATAGGTACCTACAATTTTTAGGTATTCATTAAATAATAATGTCTCTAACTAGTACCTATAGTACATATTTGTATACTTGACAAACGTTCAAAACCCTTGGCGCGCGAGTTACTCTCGCACTTGACGTATCTTGTTTAGTTAGTATAAGTTTTTGTTCAGTATATGAAACAGGATCGATCGGTAAAATTCCCATTTCCTTGCTTTTGAAAATGTTTGAATAGGAATGATAATTTTAGTAAAAAATATGGTATTCAATAGAATACTTTCTAAAGAACATTTTTCTGTAGCTACACTGTCCACCCAGTATGGTTTAAGGCTGGTGTATGGCCCAACGGCCTTGAGAACACATCTTTGAAGCCATGGACGGATCTAGCTGTTTATGTTGACGCTTGTGGATTCCACGGCTTCCACACGCATCGCAGTGCTTCCACGAGATACTATTATTCTCCTTGCTAAATTTCAATGAGATCCGTTTAGCCGTTTAGGCGTGAAAAGGTAACAGACAGACTGACAGAGATACTTATAGAGTTACCATAGCATTTATTATATTTATTAGTTTGGATATTGTGAACTTTCCTTATAGTTCATTTTAGAATATGACGCTTGAAGTTAGGTAGGTACTTACATTTTAAAATTTCAGAATAATATTAAATTTAAATGAATGAAGTAAGACTGAAATTAGTTTGGATATTGTGTAAATTGTGTGTGTAAGTTGACGAAATAAAATTAAGAATTTAAAACAGCACAAACAAAGGACAAAAGCGTGTCAACTATTTTGAAATAATATCAAAATTTAAGTTAACGGTTTTAAGGAAGTACCTAACCTTAATATTACTAACATAACTTATTTGGAGGTGCGTACGTTTAATGTACCTACAGAAGTAATTTGTTTCACCTGAGAGCATTAATACCAGTCAAAGCTCGCTATTTATGTTGCTGGTTTTAGCACGAAATCTTTGTTTGCTCATAAAAGATACATACTAACAGCAGTTGCAGATACATCAAAGAAAAAATTCCTTCGTTTTATCTGAAGTTCACCTAGGTGCACTTTACTAATAATATTGCTATCTCTGTTGTTTGTATAATTGGAGATCATGTAGCTTAGTGACCGACCTCTGGTCTCTGAAGCATGGCAGGGAATGCGATAAGGTATGAACAAAAACTGTAATTTTACTTTTTAAAAGTCTTCCTTCATAGAAAAATTACGCCACCCCGAATTTCAACCAAACCAAAGAACATACGTATGATTTCGTTAATACACTGATTAACTAAGAACTTCGACAAAATTATATCGATGACTATTATATGTATAATGATCAAACACCCATCATTTCATTTCAAATCTCTTGTCAAATAATTAAGAGATTTGATCACTGGCATAAACGTCACTCAGTAGAAAATCGCTACTCAAGCATAGATCGAAACCTGAGGAAGCTCTCAAAATACGGGCCTTACTGTTGGTTGTTTGTACGCTGATCATGTCTATAATTAACTCATAGGCCTATTATATCATCTATGACTAAGCAACCTTTCATAATACGGGTTTTAGTGTCTAAGACTGAAAATTACCGTTAATATCCCCAACAAAATGTGTCCTCCTAAGAAATTATTTGTTTACCGTAAAATGTCTTCTAACTGCTTTAGTTTCTTTTTTATCCACCGTTCAGCCGGAATACATTAAATGGATACAAGGTTGGAAGGTTTTAATTCACCATAGTGAACATACACAAAAAACATCAAACAAAGTGAAGTAGTACTACGTTGATCATCCACTAAAGTGATATTGCGATGCAAACGCTCCCGGCGGCGGCGGCGGGCGGCGCGGCGTTTAATCGGATCGATCGATGCAAAGATAATAATAGCTTTGCGTTTAAATTTTTTTATTCAATAAACTTAGTAAGGTTTGTGTTCATCAAAAGATAATCGGACAATTTGGCATCTTCGTTGGTTAACTTTGACGTTTAATGTATGAACACTTATGTCAAAAACGTCAAAACAACTGTTTTAAATATTAGGTCCTTACATATGAAATTGGCGTTTTGTATGGGAGGAACAAAAAGTCGAATATTTTTTAATATAATATATTTAATTAATCAAAGTATGAACCATTATTTTCTATGCACTTTTGCCATCTTATAGGTAGTTCATTGATCCCTTTACTAAAAAAACCAGTCGGACGGGAATCAATAAAATCTTTGAAGGCGATTTGGACTGCCCCATCGGAGTTGAATTTTTTCCCTTGCAAGAAGTTATCCAAATTTCGAAAAAAATGGTAATCTGTTGGAGCAAGGTCCGGGGAGTACGGAGGATGTCTTAGACTTTCCAATTGAAGCTCTTCTAATTTAGTAGCCGTCTGTTGCGCAGTGTGTGGTCTAGCGTTGTCGTGAAGCAGCAGTGGCGTGGAGCGATTGACCAGCCTAGGTTGTTTAGCCGCTAGCTTTTCCATCATGGTTTGCAATTGCTGACAATAGACATCAGCCGTAATAGTCTGGCCAGATTTGAGAAAACTGTAATGAACAATACCGGCACTAGTCCACCAAACGCTTACAAGTAACTTTTTTGGGGTTAATTTTCGCTTGGGGCAGGATTTGGCTGGCTGGCCAGGATCCAACCATTGCGCTGAGCGCTTCCGATTATCGTAAAGAACCCATTTTTCATCACAGGTAATGATTCGGTTTAAAATACCTTCATTATTGTGCCGGTTTAGTAATGTAACGCAGCAGTCGACGCGCGTTTGCCGGTTTGCTTCAGTCAATTCGTGAGGTACCCACCTTTCAAGCTTTTTAATCTTCCCAATTTGCTTCAAGTGAATTAAAACAGTTTTATCACTAACATCGCAGCCTGCAGCTAACTCGGACGTGGTTTGCGATGGATCCGCTTCCACAATAGCCTTCAACTCTTCATTATCAACTTGAGTCTCAGGCCGTCCACGGGGCTTGTTCTGCAGGTCAAAATTTCCAGAACGAAAACGTTGGAACCAAAAACGAACTGTGTTTTCTTTTGCAACACGACCGCCATACACATCATTCACCCTTCGAGTTGTTTCCGCAGCACTAGTGCCACGGCGGAACTCGTACTCGTAAATAATGCGATATTTTAAGTTTTCCATTTTGTAAAATGAGTGACGCAAACAGAAAAAAACAGAAGAAAAAAAACAAATGAATGACGATCATCGAAGCACAAATACATGAGTCTATAGCTGTACAAATTTGAATTTGGAATTCCTTACCAAAGAGGAGAAATTTGTGATTAAAGTGGCCAGTACGAAAAACGCCAATTTCATATGTATAAGGACCTAATATAACCATCTGTTCTGTGAATGTGTGTGAACTAGGGTCTAAGTATTTTATTTTATTCTACAACTAGCTTTTGCCTTCAAAATAGGGATAAAATAATGTAAAGGTCCTAGAACTAAATGTATCTAAGCAAAATTTCAGCCAGATCTGTTATGTAGTTTTGGTGTGAAGTGGTAACAAACATTTATCCATACAATGATAGCAGGAAGGACAGGATTTAACTAATATCTTGTGCGGTCATATAGCATTAATGTGTCACTAAATATTTTAATCGCGCTGGCCGAATAAAGCACTTTTGTTTCTGACAATATAATCCGTTCAAAGTTTTAAAAGCATAAATCGCACCAGACTTCTTCACCGTGTACCTACTACTGTCCTGTCCTACTGGCTGTGTACGTATCTGTCTGAATTGGACGCGCGAAAAAAGTGAAATGTAATTTGGGGACGCCTCAGAATGACGGACGCCCAGACGTTCGTCTAGCTAGATATATAGGCTAACTACGCACTGCGGAATCTCACCGCGCGGTTTTTTCCGCAGAACTCTGCAACATTTATGGAAAATGTATGAAGCTGCCCGCTTTTGCGGAAGAAAAACCGCGTAAGTTACGGTTCAGTAGGCCGATAATAATCTGCTAGAAAAAAAATCGCGCGTTGAAATTCCGCTGTGCGGGGTAACAACTACTGTCTTACACGAGTAACGACTTTGTCATCAAAGTCATTTACAATGCTATATTTACCATGATTTGTTTTGATTTGTCTGCCAATAAAAATTCACTCGCAGTGCCATCAGTTATTGCGTGATCATGGCGCATGAAACTGTGCCGAAATATTGGAAAGCTCGAAACTCAAACCATGGTAAATATCCCGTTGTAAATGACTTGTAATGTCATTTACAAACACAAATACATTGTGTTGAATGGTAAATGACTAGTGTTAATAACCATGATGGATTTAAAATACTTTGTTTTCAGTGGTCTTCAACATTTCTAGTACCGTACCTAAAAATTACAATACCACATCGTGGTTGACATTTAATATGACTACATACATACCAACATAATAATAATAACGAAGAACGATAAAGTTGGCATTCAATCTGTGATACAATACAATACCTACCATAGAATACAAATACATATGTATATTTTTAAACGGAGCAAAATATCGTAACAGGAAAAGGCAATTTAAATGGAGTTCTATACAGATGGGCTTAACCGAGCTACGTACACTATCACTTTTAGACATCCCAAGGATGGACTCGTAGCCATTGTACAAGTGTAGGTTACGAGATTTGCAAACGGGTTCCTGGATGCATATTCGGAAGAGGAAAATCGAAGTTTCTGATTCGTTTTCGTGCACAAACACTCTTATGTCGCTTGCATAAGATTAGTGTTTGCTTGGAAACGAATAAGAAACTTCGATTTTCGTTTTCCGAGTAGGCGCCCGGGATGGATAGGTCAATTTATCCCATTCGTTATCGATAGTGCTCAACACTGCTAACTGCACTGCTAACGTATTTGACGCTGACGCGCCGGTTATTGTGCCCAGTCCAATTTCACGGCGGCGCGGCGTATAGGACGGTTATAGGTTAAATCGCAGCCAGGTCTATTTCTGCCTAATTCTATTTTAGTCGCCCGCAACTTTTATCAGTTCCTATGACGTGGGTTCAGTGAAAAGCGAATGTAGGATTGGGAGAAGATGATTGATTAGAGTAACGCTGTAATATTTTGATGTAAAACATATGATTTCTAAATGGGTGCGCTTGTTAAGAAATAGTTATGATTGTTACTTATTTGAAAGAATTCCTGTTTACAGTTTTTGTTTATTCTCTAGTTTTCAAGATTATACGGAGCTACCTACTTGCATAGTGCGTCCGAGATGTTTGGAGATTTTTAACGGAACGAACAGCAAGCCAAATAAATATAAATTAACAATAAAAATAAACCGGCGAATATTAATGGAAATAATATTTGCATTTAATATGTAACGATACCACAACAATAAAGTGGTTTAGATTACATAAGGTTTTGATTAGAATGAAATTATTTCTGGCCATAGGTACATAGGTGTGTTTATTTAAGTGACTGGTTAATTTCAATCGTGATGCTGGCTTCATTCTGTTAATTACCTTCTGAAATGTTAATTTATAAATAGCTTTCCACCTACAGGCAACGTTTTTATTGATAATTTTGACTACAAATTTCAAAGTTGAATTTAGATGCTGGAAAATCTATAAAGCTCCACTCAGCTGTAGGTATACTCAGTGCGTACCTACCTACTTAGTAGAGTTTAGCAATCAGGGTGATGGTGGTCTACCCTGTCAAAAGCTTTGCTATAGTCAGTATAGACCACATCCACCTGACTGCCTTTGTCCATTGAATCCGTAATGTAATCGTTGAAGAGAGCAAGGTTAGAGACTGTGGCCCCTTCAGGAAACCGTGCTGTAATGGGCTAAATTAATTCTTGAGGGCTGCATAGATTTGATCGTACACAACACGTTCAAAGACCTTGGCTACGACACATAGTTTAGAGATTGGACGGTAATCTGTAACGTACATCCTAGATCCTTTCTTGTGTATTGGGGTGATAAAGGCAGACCTCCAAACAGTGCTGTTATCGTAGAAATCTGTGCTGCCGAATTTCAGTCTGATTTGCCGTATTTTAAGGGAAATAATATTAAATTGCCGTATTATTTATTTATTTTAAAAATGTCTTTTCCTCATTTGTTTCTTCTTCCTAAAGGTTTCTTATCGTTTGTTTTAGATCAGATTCATATTTATTTAGTGCATTTTTATTTCTTACTAGCAACCGTAACATTTGATCAATTAAATTATGAATGAGTGCTAGATCATATTCAACTTGTAGGTGTAGTTTAGTCCCTGTAGTTCGGTTACAATTAAGTAGACCGGACTGCTGAGTCGCTCGACGACTCTGTCGTTCGTTTGCCTAGTTAAACCGGACTTTTGAGCCTTTTTTTGCATTTAGTTGCATTCATTAAGCTAGTAAAAATACGTTTCGAATCACCTACATCCATTTGCCATATTTTTTGATATGGCAATGAGAGGCCTGCCGTATGCCATATTTTAAGAAAAAAAAACGTGAATTGCCGTATATTACAGCAATTGCCGTACTTGTCAATAACAACACTACCTCCAAAGTACTGAGAACTAGCTTTCGGAAATGGATCATTCACAAATTATATCGATATCGGTTCAGCAATAGTCACTGCGCATCTTATTAAAATACAAAATCAATGAATTAATGCAAAACATCGGGCCCTGTAGACTTGGAAGGATCTAACATACCTACTAAGGATTATAGAAAACTGTGATTTGTCTATTGAAATAGTGCTTATACCTGCTGCCGATTCAATGGTACTGTGATTGCTTATCACACTGGCAATTTGCGAGCGATTTCAAGGCGAGTGCATAGCGAGTTCGCTGCGTGCCTTGTCGTCGTCATCGTCGTCGCGCATCGTCGTCGCGGCGGCGTGCTGGCTACGCTCTCGCCTCGCTTTGACATCGCTCGCAAATGGCCAGTGTGTTATTCTTATTGTTGAGGCTCTAAAGCATTCAATCAATGGCTGTATTTCACAGCAGCCAATTAAAATGCGTCAATAGGTGATGTTTTGGTCAAGACACGGTCGTTAATCGTATCTATTCTGAGTTAGCATGAACTGCACTAAGTTAGATTTTATACTCTCAAGCAAAAATTTTTAGACACACCAGAGGGCTCAATCTCTTTGACGTCGGTAACAAGACGTGATAGTAACGTCTTTTATTTTTTCCATACAATTTGATCAGCGCTACGGCGCCTCTATCGTGCGGTCTACGCAAATCCCATACAAAAAGGAGACGTCACGATCACGTCTCGTTACTAACGTCAAATAGACTCACCCCTCAGGCATTGTTATGTGACATTAATTATGTGTATCTAATAATAGGTAGAACCGTAACATACTTACTAAATAATATATGACTAAGTACCTCGATTAGGTAAAAAATTATAATTTATCATCCAAAAGATTTTCGACGATCGATGTGGCGCGGCGGGCGAAGATCCGCCTGCGATGCAGGAGGTTGCGGGTTCGATTCCCGCCTTGTGACAAATGTTTATACGATCTTCAAATATTTGTTTCGGGTGTTTTGGATATTTTCTAAGTTTATTAAAAATAGTAACGTATTGTAATGTATGTATTAAGTATATCAGTCATCTAGTAACCAAAACACAAACCTCTGCTTAGCTGTGTGGATTGTCCAGCATTATTTATTTATTATTATTATTAAAATAACAATATTATTCAAGTATGACTCCCATAATTATCAATGCTTTACATGAATTATGGAATACTTTGTCCAAGCAAAATAGAAAGGAGAAAATAAATGTTCTGGCATTTTAAAATGAACTTTAGGTTTGTCCGAAAAAGTAGCAGCGTAGCAATTAAAACTCATTAAAACGCATTAACACGTTAATAGTCCCATGACGACGTAACAAAGTCACGAACTTTATCTATTTTCTGAACAGGTTGTGTGAGTATTCATTTTTTGGAATAGGTTGATGTGCCGCGTGATGCTGGCTTAGAATTTGCACCATCCCAACTCTTCCCGTGGGTGTCGTAAGAGGTGACTAAGGGACATACACCTGGGGGCGGGTAGCAGCCCCCCTGCAGAACAATCCCATCACCAAACTGCGATCCCCAACCCGCATGCCCAGCGTGGGGATTATGGGCATTACCCCAAATGAGGATCGCTATGGCACTCATTAGGGGAGGCCTATGTCCAGCATTGGACTAATATACGTTGATGATGATGATGATGTTGATATATGTACGAATCTCAGGGGGATTGATTGAGACTAGATTATTTGTTTTATCGTAAAAGCGTTTATTATTAAGCTCTACGTCACCCAACTTTCAAATGCAGTCTTTATTACTGGAAGACACTGTTTCGTGTTACGATTAAAGCTAATAATGCATCCAAGCCAGGTGGAATGGCTATTTCTGCTGTAGTTTCCATTATATTTTCTATTCTCGTGGTTCAATAAATCATTTTTAGGGTATTTTTATCAAAAGGTAAATTAATTGTCATATATGGAGGCAAATTATAAATAGTATCGAGTTTTATAAATAACTAAAGCTTCTTGTGTTGTATCACGTCAAAAATAAACTTAACCACTTTTGCTAGACTACGGCAGATCACTGGCGTAGTGTAGTGACGTTGAGTGGGGCCGCAATAAATCTTCATATGAAGATGGCGCCTGTGAGCTCCGGAATCTCGAGTGCTTCTAATAGCAAACATTGCCAAAATATTAGGTTTTGCTTGAGGTTATTTCTGGTTATTTATAACTGATGTTACGAGGATTTTTATATTAGGTCCTTACATATGAAATTGGCGTTTTGTATGGGAGGAACAAAAAGTCGAATATTTTTTTAATATAATATATTTAATTAATCAAAGTATGAACCATTATTTTCTATGCACTTTTGCCATCTTATAGGTAGTTCATTGATCCCTTTACTAAAAAAACCAGTCGGACGGGAATCAATAAAATCTTTGAAGGCGATTTGGACTGCCCCATCGGAGTTGAATTTTTTCCCTTGCAAGAAGTTATCCAAATTTCGAAAAAAATGGTAATCTGTTGGAGCAAGGTCCGGGGAGTACGGAGGATGTCTTAGACTTTCCAATTGAAGCTCTTCTAATTTAGTAGCCGTCTGTTGCGCAGTGTGTGGTCTAGCGTTGTCGTGAAGCAGCAGTGGCGTGGAGCGATTGACCAGCCTAGGTTGTTTAGCCGCTAGCTTTTCCATCATGGTTTGCAATTGCTGACAATAGACATCAGCCGTAATAGTCTGGCCAGATTTGAGAAAACTGTAATGAACAATACCGGCACTAGTCCACCAAACGCTTACAAGTAACTTTTTTAGGGTTAATTTTCGCTTGGGGCAGGATTTGGCTGGCTGGCCAGGATCCAACCATTGCGCTGAGCGCTTCCGATTATCGTAAAGAACCCATTTTTCATCACAGGTAATGATTCGGTTTAAAATACCTTCATTATTGTGCCGGTTTAGTAATGTAACGCAGCAGTCGACGCGCGTTTGCCGGTTTGCTTCAGTCAATTCGTGAGGTACCCACCTTTCAAGCTTTTTAATCTTCCCAATTTGCTTCAAGTGAATTAAAACAGTTTTATCACTAACATCGCAGCCTGCAGCTAACTCGGACGTGGTTTGCGATGGATCCGCTTCCACAATAGCCTTCAACTCTTCATTATCAACTTGAGTCTCAGGCCGTCCACGGGGCTTGTTCTGCAGGTCAAAATTTCCAGAACGAAAACGTTGGATCCAAAAACGAACTGTGTTTTCTTTTGCAACACGACCGCCATACACATCATTCACCCTTCGAGTTGTTTCCGCAGCACCAGTGCCACGGCGGAACTTGTACTCGTAAATAATGCGATATTTTAAGTTTTCCATTTTGTAAAATGAGTGACGCAAACAGAAAAAAACAGAAGAAAAAAAACAAATGAATGACGATCATCGAAGCACAAATACATGAGTCTATAGCTGTACAAATTTGAATTTGGAATTCCTTACCAAAGAGGAGAAATTTGTGATTAAAGTGGCCAGTACGAAAAACGCCAATTTCATATGTAAGGACCTAATATAATTCTGTATCGCTTTCCATATTTTTGCTACTGCATGCCAAAAGTTTAGACCAACTTGGACTCAACTCTGCTGACATAACTATGGCAATGGTATCGTCACTTAATCATCATGTAGAAGAGAGATCCTTACAAAAAAAACTCCATAACTATCTGGAGTTTTTAATGCAAATGCATTTGCACGAACATATTGATACAATGTTTTCAAACATGTAGTATCTTTCATCTAAGGTGAAATACCAAAACGTGTCTTTCTGTGACAATACCATTAACATAGTGAAGCGATTAGTTTAATACTGGGCCCCTGATTGTCCATAACTATCTGGAGTTTTTAATGCAAATGGTAACACACGCATTAACGTGCGGTACCATTTGCACGAACATATTGATACAACGGTTTCAAACTTGTAGTATCTTTCATCTAAGGTAAAATACCAAAACGTGTCTTTCTGTGACAATACCATTAACTTAGTGAAGCGATTAGTTTAATACTGGGCCCCTGATTGTCCATAACTATCTGGAGTTTTTAATGCAAATGGTACCACACGCATTAACGTGCGGTACCATTTGCACGAACATATTGATACAATGGTTTCAAACTTGTAGTATCTTTCATCTAAGGTAAAATACCAAAACGTGTCTTTCTGTGACAATACCATTAACTTAGTGAAGCGATTAGTTTAATTATACAGGGCCCCTGATTGTCTTCTCCTTCGGTGTCAGCCACATTTATACAGTACTAGAAACCAACGAACTCTATTTCGCTTTTATTATAGAGGTAATGTTAGAAGGATTATCTATACGGCCGGTTTAACCGAGCTTACAGAGTCAGTGGTTTTACTTAAAATATTTGATAAGAATTTCCCTCTGTGTTATGGAATTTTAATGCGTTGTATATTCACTCAAATGAGGAGAGAAAGAGATTTATTTAATTCACCGTTATTCACATTCGACATTCGGTATTCAGCTACGTAAAGTACCCCATAAACATGGATAGATAGATAGATAGATAGAATATAACTTTATTGCACCATCAATAAAAATAAACTGCCTAGTGCGAGTGGACTCGCACACTAAGGGTTCCGTACCATAAAAATCAGGCAGCTTATTCTAAGAACAACAAATTTTCACTTGTCGGAGACTACTTTAAGTTTTCAACTTAATTTTATTTTTTGTATTTGTTATCATTACAGTTGAAGTGTTACTTAATTATAGAAAGTTTCATATGTCTACCTATTGTGGTTCAAGAGATACAACCTTGACAACATAAGAGCAAAAATAGCCAAAAAAATCACTTTTGTTGTATGGGAGCCCCCTTTGATTTTGATATTTATTTTATTTTTATTATTTGTTGTTATAGCGCAAGAGAAATACACATTATTTGAAAATTTCAACGGTCTACCTCTTACAGTTCATGAGATATAGCCACGCGTGTGGCACAATCCGCAACATATGAGTAGGTAGTTCTCTACTTACCTACTATATGTTGCCGATATATATTTTATTTTATTTTAGCTACACACCAAGCAAAGAATTTTAATCAGAATTTTTTATCCAACAAATACAAAATGAAATGTGATGATACAAAAATGAAACGTCTCGTTGCCGTTTCGATACTTCCATTTCTTATTCTCTGAAATTCAGCCTATATCTATAAAGAGGTGAACCTAACGGGTTTGGTTGTCAAACTGGGCCTAGATCTCAGTAATCACGAGATCCCCGTGGTAAAATACTCGAATTACATAAAATCTAACATGTTTTCTTTGGTTCCTTGAAACACGAAAGAGAAAAAAACACATGACCGTGCTCTGTTTCGCACATAACTTGGTCGAGATCTCAGGAACTTTGCGGTCTATTGAAACGACTTATACTTTGATTCGTAGGTTATTACTAATTATTTCGTTCCTTGAACCAGTTTCTTCATTAGTTGTGTAGTTTTCTTGTAATTAAGCAAAAACTTGATTATTGCGCTTCTTTCCAAACACATATGCTCTGTCCCGCTCCTATGAACGCAAAATGCTATGCCTATCCTTTTCACAAAATGGCGCGCATTGCGCCCGTTTAAAGACTCTGGGAAATTGTAACAAAAAAGGGAATTTTCCACGCAAGCACGCCTCTTCCTAAAATTTTATTTTTCTGTTAGACAGGAAGGTTTAATTCAACAAAAGAAGCTTTGTTATGTCGTCCTTGTCCTCTGACTTATTGCTCCTCCGACCATGAGAAATCAAATTGGAAGCATTGGTGTCGTGAAAATGATTTTCAATACCTTTTAGTAAGAATGTAGGTATTTATATTCTTTGAGCCTGAGAATTTATTTGTTTTCAAAGTTTATTTATAGTATTATACACTTATAATATAAGTTATCCATAAATTTCATCGTTATTTCTATTTCAGTGGAGAGTAAGATACATTTTATTTACCAATATTATAAAGCCGAAAGTTTGTGAAATGTGATTTTTTTATGGTAACTACCTAAGATCTCCAAAACCACTGAACAGATCAAGATGAAATTTGACGTACATTTAGAACATTGCCGAACTTAGGCTTATATTATGAAAGCTTGCTCAGTCATAGACCTATACTTGAGTGAGGTTTATACCATAGAAAAGCGTTACTCAAGCATAGATCATGCTTGAGTAACGCTTTTCTATGGTATAAACCTCACTCAAGTATATGTAGGTCTATGACTGAGCAAGCTTTTATAATACGGGCTTTAGATAACTAATTATTATAGGTACCGAAAATACACGTGCGAAGCCGCGGGCTGAAGATAGTTAATCATATATTTAAGAGATGTTTTAATCATTTGTGCAAAGGAATGGGGGATCTGTACCCAGCAGAGGGATATAGGTTTTACCAAAGTTGGAAGAACTTCAAGCTTTTCTGAAAGTTTTCATCAAAGAACCACGGCAATAACCGTTAGTAACTAACCAGTATCAGAGACTAGTGAATTACTTTACTAGTCTCTACCAGTATCAAAAGATAGACGTAATACTTTGCTAATGAATAGAGTGCCCAGTGCTCATTAGTGTCAACAAAAAAAACTCGAAATGAATGAAGCTTGAGAAAGATAGAGTCAGCTTTTTGATAGCTCTAAGAACTTATGATTTTGTACACAATGCTTTGATTTAACACAAGAGGATTGTCTCTTCTCCCTTTTTATTCTTGATCACGTACGAACATTGAACAGAAACGTGGACTACAAATTATGGTTGCTTAAAAAATCTTTAAGGATCAAAGAAACAGCGCACATTGCAATTGTTGGGCTACCAAAAATTACTTTATTTTATAACAAACTTAAATTTATAAGAATTAAGTCTGGGATACCGACTCTTTTTCTAATGATTGCAGTTATTGATCTTGATAAAACTTGTTTGGATTAGTATACCTTAACCCTTTTACTTACCAACAATAACTTAGGCTCCATAAATAACGAGATTCCCTTGAAATAAAATGTTAACCCACTTACATCA
This sequence comes from Eupithecia inturbata, assembly GCA_963662085.1. Taxonomy (NCBI): domain Eukaryota; kingdom Metazoa; phylum Arthropoda; class Insecta; order Lepidoptera; family Geometridae; genus Eupithecia; species Eupithecia inturbata. Next base: position 7,710,479 of record OY759182.1, read on the forward strand.
GGGATAAACCACCCAATTCTTACATCTTTACTTTGATCATTTAGGGTGAGGTCAGACGACCCATAGTACAGAAGTTAGTGTTGCCTATAAGCTTAGGTGTAGTCCCCGTGCTATTAGAATGATACCATTTCGATCTGAAACTTAAGGCGTATTTACATTGACAGGGTTCCATCTCATTTTGACAACGCGCGGATTGTATGAGGAATGCGATCTGTAAAATTTTTACTTTGACAAGATTTTGTCCCAGACTGCGAGCAGTTTCGATACCTATTCGTAGAATGCAAATTAAATGTAATGGTTATCATTTAGCTTTGGTTCCGGTTCGATTAGGTATGTGCACAAACATTAGTGTAATCGGGGTCCTGACGATTGTCGCTTCATCATCATCATCAGCCTTTATTTCATTGTCTGTTACAATGTGAAACTGAGCGGTTGCTATCGGTTCAATGTTAAATTAGTGAATGGGTTAAATCTAGTAAATATTTTAGAATAAATAATAAAATATTTAGTACATACATTAGGTTTATTTTTATTTTCTGTGTTCTGTTTCTAAATCATCTACTATTGTACTCGAACTCATGAAATCCTGACGGAAGCCGAGAGAGAGCCCTTGCGTCTACGTACAAGTGAAAACTTAGAGCAAGGAGTCAACCTTATCCATCCATGAAGGTTTTCGCTACTAAGTACTACTGTTGGAAAAACACTTTTTCTTTTATAACCTAAGATAAGATAAGTTAATGTAATGATAAGTTTAATGTAAGTACTTTGTTAACCTTTCCTGAAATAAAAACTTTTATTATTATTCACTTCATTTATTTTAAATCATTTATTATTATTATTAACTGTGAAAAGGTTTCCTTAAGGTCGTATGATATGCATGTTTCTTATGTTTACCTGGTAGAAACATGCTTATCAATTCAGGACCTAGTGTGTGTTCACAGTGAATGCGCGGTGGGTAGGGCTAAGGCGGGCGCGACGGGCGGCGAGCGAGCGCATGCGGTGGCCACAGTGACGAGCGGGCTGTTGTAGTGTTTAGATTGTAGGTGTCGCAAACCATTTGACGAGATTTTTTTTACTAGACAGTTTGATCCTGAGAGAACGTGTGCGCAAGAAGAGAAGAAACGCAAGAGATGGTGTGCGTAAAATAAATAAAGTTGGACAGAAATTATATTAATTTGTATAATGCAAAAGGTTTAGATATTTACTTCCTCATCACGCCAAAACTACTGAACGGATCGGGCTAAAACTTGAGAGTCCTTGACATGTATCTATTTACCTTATCATATAGACTTAACTCATTTATTAAAATACTCCATCTTTACAGATACATATGCCAAATGTTATATATAATATACAAAATTTTCAACACTGTTTTGAAGACGCGTGCAACAAGACACAAAAGGTTTGATACCCCCGCCACCCGCTCATTAGGTCCCTTGTTGACTAGGCCCGTAGTTTGACGTTCCTATTCGCGCGTTACGGCCAAACTACGGGTTTGGCCGTAACGCGCGAATAGGAACGTTTGAAAATTACGCGTGCTAACTTGCTCAAGCCCGTTGCGCTAGGCGCGCGCCATAGTCACTTCAGAAAGCACGCAAACGGCGCGGCGCGGCGGCGGCGGTTTCATGTTTGATATTTTGGACCCGCCCCGCCGCCATTGCGCCCGAGCTAGGCTATGGTTCATGATCTAAGTTTGTTTATGTACGTGGTTGGTGAACCAACAATTCAATACATAAAATATATATTACAATTATTGCTGGTAGCAGTAGACCAATATAATAAATCAGCGGACCAGCATTCTGCTGGACATAGCGCCCTGTCTTCGGTTGAAGCTGTCAATTCCATATTAGTTAATTATTTCCCTGATCTGTGGGTCCTTCGACAGCCTTAATATTTTCTTAAGTATTTTCACGATGGTGCGTAGCGCAAGCTCTGACTTATCTACTTAAATAAAATGAAAAGCGCTTAACCCGCAGAATGTGAGAATGCTGTCGGAGCAAGGAGCGAGCAATACCGGCTTCGATCATAAATTATGCAAAACGAGACTCTCTCATAACGTGACGTGTCGCGCTGCATGCACTCACGACTTTTACTCCTGCAGAGATAGTGATTAAGTGTACGTTCACACAGCAGTCCGTTTTACACGCCCGGTTGTATCGTATACACTTTTAGTTGGCGATGGCGGATGTAGTTGTATCAGCGAGTTCACTTCACACATATTACTGGATTTGGAAAACTGTTATGTGCACTCGCTCATACAACTACATTCGCCATCGCCGAATAAAAGCGTATAAGATAAAACGGTTCTATAAAACGGACTGCGTGTAAACGTATCCATAGCTGGGTTTATCTTGCTTTTCTATTAAATATTATGAAAGGCATATGGTTTTTTCTTCGTTTCTTTTTGAGAAAAACGGTTTATTTTATTCACAGTGGTGTGCTCACTAATTTGCACCAAAGACGGACTAGAACAGCGCGGCATGTAAATATGAATTTCGCTACTTTTTGCAGTTTCGCGGTATTGGAGATGGTAGTTCAGCGCTATTGCAGTATCGTCGAAGATAAGTAGTTGGGAGTCCATCACGTGACGTTGTTATCGAATTATAAACGTGAACTTTTTGAGGATTTGAGTTTATTATAATTTATAAGACAGCGCAATAGCTACTGAACGAATCAAGCTGAAGTTTGAAAGCATGCAGTTCTGAACCTACAATGACGCTTAATATACTTTTTGTCCCGGTAAAATTGCGTTTGAGGCCGCGAGCAAACGCTGTGACAAATGAAATGAGTTACATCTGTTCTCGGTTTTAGAATCCAAGATATTTTATGTCAACAAAGACTTTTGTGAATTAAAGCTTCATAAAAACTGACCTTACCTAACAATAACAGAAATCAACTAGGTATCAAGGTGACCTTGACTCAAGAAAAACACAAAGTTTAACGCATAATTGCACACGCGCAGGGAAAATGTTTCAAATACGAGTATAAAAACGGAAATGATATGGTAAATGAAAGCTTTCAAAAACAAAAATTATTTTGAATCTGCGTTTTGCTTCGACGATACCATCTTTGTTAAATATTTATTACCTATATTAGGTACTTTGTTTTTAAAAATCCATTGTTTCCAAAAAATTACCAGAATTTTAGCACCGAGTATAGTCAAACTGGTCAAACTACTACCCCGCTCACCGCAAGTTTGACACAAATAAAACTGAAATTATTCAAAGTAAACATCGCTCTTGTTGATAAAACTTTATATAAGTAGATATCTTTTTTATGGTCCGTAAAGTGTTTGACTTCTGAATAAATTTCACTTTTTATTGTGCATTATTTTTGTTTGCAACGTTTTATCAGTCGGGCCAATGTATTTGATTGAAGTTATTTATTCATTACTAGTAGCCGACACGACAGACGTCCTATCCAATTCTCATAGGAGTATAGAGAAGAAAACACCTTCAGTTGTACCATGCTTTGCTCCACTAATAAATTCTTAAGTTTTTATGTGTTACTAGCTACTACCCCGCGGCTTCGCAAGCTTTTTTCCGGGATAAAAAGTATCCTGTGTCCGTCCCCGGGATACCATCTACCTCCTTGCCAAATTTCGCTGAGATCCGTTCAGCCATTTAGGCGTGAAAAGGTAACAGACAGACAGACAGTCAGATAGACTAACAGATAGACAGACAGAGTTACTTCCGAGTTTATAATATTAGTATGGATGTTATGATGTACCACGAATTATAAAGGAAATTACCATTAATAAGAATCGTCAGGCATCTTTATTATCGCTATGAGCAATCTCTTTCTATAATTGAAAATAAATGAGTACGTATTGTAAAAAAAAAAAATATAGTTCCACATATATCGATGAAATAATATGCAAAATCCCGGAGATTTTCTAAAAGTTACACTGATCAAATAACTTAATCAAATTGATAATTTTTAATCACTTCTTGTTATATCGGGAGTACCAATACATTATTTTATTATGTCAGGGCAACACTAGTATAGCGAGCGAGTGTTGGCATTTATAAGTGAAAAAGCCCTGATCCGTTTCGGAATTCGAAAGACCATATATTTTCCTCTCTATTGGGTATGTGCTTGATGGCATGTGAAAACTTTGCTTATAGCTAACTTCACTCCGGCCAAGTTGTTTCAATCATATTGTACCTATTTCCTGAATTTTCTATGCGACTTTTTTGAGGCAACACGAACGCAAGATTTGAAAAACAACAATGATTGACCGAGTACGTCGCAGCATAAGATTGAAAGAAAAGACTCTTTTCTTAATTACTCTTATCAAACGCCAAACTAAAGTTCAACTTGATAAAAGTCAGCCCAGACTTCAGCCTAATAAACGATGAGCTATGTCACCTTGTGAGTTAATCTGTCTGACTTATTACAGCTTTTTACGACATGACAGAAAGAATAGACTTCATTAGGTGCTACACAGAGATAAAGCGTATTTTCATTACACTTTGACAGAGTAAGTTTATGAATAATCTAGCTTTTTGGATTAAATGGCAGATGAAAGGTTAAGTAAACTTTTTTGGTGAAGGTTGGCAGGTACCTACAATCCAACTATACAGGGTGCCACGGAAAAGATGTACTAAGCCGAAAGGGGGTGATTCTGGACATCGAAAAGGTCAACGTTTGTTCTACGATTTTCTGAATTTAGTTTTCTTTTAATTTTTTTAATTACCCAAATTTTTTCTACGTATTCATGTTTTATACGTGTAGTGTTTTGAAATTTCAAAGGGTTTACATAATTTTTTTGTAATAATTTTTTGATGAAAAAATCAAGCTTAAAATATTTGTGAAATATGTTGTTATGTTAAATAATGCAAGAATGCGTGTATAAGAATACGAGTAGGAAGAAAAAAATACGTTATTTATTGAAAAAAAAAAACCTATTCGAAATTCAAAAAATTGTTTTGTACAAGTTGATCCCCTCGGGGTCCAGAATCACCCACTACTACAGTACCTATTATATCATAGTGGGATGAAAAAATGTGCCGTTCAATATAAATTTTAGGGTTATTAGATTGATGGTCCTCAAACTCCTAATTAATGTTTATCTGTGAGTACAGTTACAGTCATTTTTGGAGGTATACCGTAAAAATCATGTTCGTTTGAAGGTTACTACTATTTAAAATACTTAGAAAATTTCATCTTATTCTAAATTTCAGCGTCCCAATCCTTATTTTATTTTAACAATATTTTATGTCATCTGTTTATTTTTCTTGTTTTAATCATGAGCTTGATAAAGCATTTTTTTTTACCTAATAAATAATTATTATTCTAATAAATTTATACTAATTTAATAAAATATTTACTAATATAATAAAACGTTTTAAACCTAAATTAAATAACAAAAAATTGTGTGAAACAGGTAATAACTAAATATTTCAAGTCAAATATATTAAATTATCATTGGTTTTAGTTTCCTTATGTTTATCTATGTATTTATCAAGTTCGTAAGAACCACGAATGCAAACAATGTCTTTAGAACCTACTATACACTGTTCGCCGAAACAAGCTAATAGGGAAATCATAGACTGCACGTTATTGGTCGCAGATAACGAACGTTGGGCACGTGCACACTGTGCACGCTGTGTGGCCAAAAGTTAGTCTTATCTGTCTCTTGTGCGGTGCGGACGTGATGTAGTAGAGGTAGAGCCTGGTATGGATGTTATGGGTATGAACGTAGAAAATATGGCAGAACGTTTTATTATAAGCTTGGAGTATGATTGAGATTCAAGTGAATCAGAAAGTTAATAAATATGTAAGAAAATTTCTGATGTTTTATTTTTTGTACACTGCCCAAATTAAACAAAATATATATTTTTTGGTTCACAGTATCATAATAAGTAGGTCAATTATCAATAACCCACTCATCCACAAAACTCCGGGTGAAAAGCTAGTGAATAATGTAAGTAATAGTATGAAGTGAGCAATCTAAACATAGCTTTACATTTTAAAATAATGATCACTCCCACTGACCAATCTTAGTCTCTCACGCTAAAACACGCTAGTAGTCCCGTCCTTTTCACTTTCATACAATTGTGCAAGAGAGCGCGCGCTATATTAGCTTGTCTCCGTGAACAGAGTATAGGTCACTATATCTGACCCCTACTGTACCTTTTTAATAGAGCGTCCACACGAGTCATAGAGAGTATTGAACAGGCTGTCAAGTCAACAAAAAAGATTACAGTCTTGATGACTAGACCACCGCGTGGACGGGCCATAAAAATAATTTGTCACAACCTAGTAGTTCGGTTTAGTAACTATACTACTTCATTGAGGTCAGTATACATATAAAAGTAGTGACACCAGATGCTCTTAAAGGCGCTTCTTCACCGCGAGCATTCGGCTGTAATGTAACATTCCAACAAGATTCGATTTTGAACATTCTGCTGTAGTCTTTTCAGTTGTTTTTGCAATGTCAGACGAAGCGGCTATAGTTACAGGTTGCGCACTGTAACGATCGGTTCTACTCCTTCACTGGATGTTATGCTCGAATCTGAATGTCAAGCCGGGTACTGACCGGTGTTTCGGGGCGTAATGTACCTTTCGCAACGAGCGTGATACGTTACGCCGTGTGCTAAAATCCGTCACGTTGCGAGCGCCTTCATCTTTTCCCGTACTGACTGACACGAACGCTAGCTGTGTATCACGTTACATTACGCCTTGTAACGCCGGTCAGTACATTACATTACAGGCGAATGAACGCCGTGAGAGAGCGCCTCTACACGACGCATTCTGTTCCATCAATCGACCCGGCCATTCGGCCAGTAGAAAATAGCAATTCGCTCCGGAATTAGCAATTGGAGCCGTTTATAAGCGAAGCGATCTTGTAACGTCTGGCCAATAAATTACCAATTACAGATGAATTCTCTAAACAGCGCCGCTATCCCTAGTATATCAAGAGCTCGTTGACGCTTTGATACTTTATTTCGGGTGGGACCCGATCACTCTGAAACCAATCACGGTGCGTCCGATCACGGCAAACGGGGCGATCTGTCACAGCCGATATTAGTTAATTAGTTTTGTAAAAATGCGACTGATTTTGAAAACAGAGATACCTAATAAAAGAGAGATACTGACTGATCGATCATATACCATAATATTTATTTTTTCGCCTTCTAACCTTTTCTATTTTCAAACTACTGAATCATACATAATAAAAGAACACTACGAATAACATATAATTTTGTAAGTATTTAATAATGAAAATCTATTTATAATGCTTACAAAAGTAAATTAAAAACTTACTTTTTAATTAACACTATTTGTATGGCGTGATCAGACGTACCGTGATCGGTTCCAGCGTGATCGGATGGGAACTACCCTTTATTTCATGGTACGTGACATATATTATACTCTACGCTTAAGGCTAACCCCGCGCATCGGATTTTTCCATATGTTGCAGAATTCTGCGGAATCACACCGCGCGATTTCTTTTTCTCGCTGGTTATAATCGTTAACTTACGTGGACTTTTATCCGCAATTGCGGGGGTAGCTTCATACAATTTCCATTCAATATGTTGCATAATTCAGCGGAATATACCGCGCGTGAGATACCGCAGTGCGGTGTAACTGTAAGCCTAAGTATACGCAAGTGATGTGATGACATTTGTGTACCCATCTCACTAAAAATATATGTATAGGCAAACGTTTTTGAGTCTTTTTAACTATGTGGCCCTCCCAAATCGAGTAGACGTTCGCCACCGGCGAACCTTTTCTCGGTGGATTTTAGAGGCACTTTTGAGCTATAAATATGTGATCCTTATTTGCTTCTGGGCTATATACGACAAATTTGTAAGATTATACCGCCCTTTAGGCCACTCTGGGCCCCGACTCTGAGCAACGATTTATATTACCATTCAGACTTTATAAAATGTCTACTGAATTTTTTTTATAGCACTGGGATTATTTATACTACTGACGCGTAAATAAAAATGACCTTCGAGCAAAAAAAGTCTGTCGTTTGTATTTGCGTACAAATACAATCTTCTGTAAAAGTCAGGGCCCAGAACTCGCGATTTCGCAGGGTAGTTCCCATAATATCAGCGTGTATTTGTCAGGCCTATTTGGTTGAGTTAGGTTGGTCAGATGCTATTATAATGAGTAACTCGGACAGTAATGGGATGGGAGTCCCAAAGCAAAACAAAGTGGAGTACTTATCTATTTTTGTAAAGCTTTTGTCCTCGGGTAAGCTTTGTAACTTGATAAAGCTTTTCAACCACGGATAGTGAATATATTAAAAACTTTCAAACTTTGCACTACTGACGCTGCAAAGCGATTAATCCTATACTTTGTGCTTTTTTCTAAGAAAAACATTGAAATGTTGATAGGAGTGGTATATAACATATAGACATCTTTATGATAACTGAAACATAATATCTCCGAAACTTTGTAATTTTGTTTTTGGAATAAACAGAACTGACCTTAGCTGCAATAGGGCGAAGAAGGGTGAGAATGCGCAAAAATATAAACAGGGTTATTGGCAATTCACTGACACTGAGTGAACCGCAGGTTTTGCCCATCATCATGAACACGTTAGCGAAGACGCCAGGTCTTAATTCTTAACTTTGGTATTGGTTATAGGCACCCCCCTTCTTTCAATAACCGTTCTTTAGAGAGCCTTTATTTGAAACTTAACTTAAAAATGGCTCTGTCCTGAGTTAACAGGGGCTGTGGGAGTGGGAGATCCGTCTGTAGTACTTCATTGCGTGTCAGACAAACGGGTTTTATCATTTTGTTTATGAGGTGATTAACAGAACAAAATAAGAATTAATACCGTCGTTAATTAATTAAAGCGTTTTCACGAACGTGTTTGTGATGATAGGCAGAACCTGCAGTTTACCCAGTATCAATGAATTATCAATAACCATGTTTATAATATTTGTAACAACTCTACTTTCAAATCTGGGCTACACAAGTGAAAACGGGAAGAAAGGCTAGTCGATTCTAAAAAAAGTTGTGCTGATTTTTTTGCAAGTTTCTGTCCTGATTCCAAACGCACAGACAATATATTATTATTCGTCTATTATGGTTTCCGATTCTTGTTTTAATGATCATTAAAATTTTATTGTTGGCAAGTGTTCATGATTTAGCGTTTTTATGAAAGAAAATAGCTTATTGGACAGCTTCTAATTTTTGTGGTGTTTGATGTATCAAAACAAAATGTTACATTAAATTTAAAATACGATGAAGAATTTGACTACAGCTTATATGTGGAGAAAAATGTCGAGCTACCTGAAATAAGCGTATAGTTAGTTTGTGTATAGTACAAAATATCTAAATAAATTACTAAACGGTATTTTTTACTAGACTTTAGAGATATTGGATTTGACTGTTGAGACAAATTAGCTAGGTATGTTATCTGTTTGTAATAATGTTATTTAAAAACATGATACCTGAATTTAAATAACACATTACGAAGTAAAAGCGAATGAGAACATAATTTTATTCTTTTCATGATAAAGTCAGGCTTTGAAAGAAAAATGTACAAGGGAATTACCATAAATAGAGACTTAAATTGAACAAAAAATTTTTAGAACGTGGTAAACTGAAATAACAATAAACTAAAGTAATACTTTACCGATCTACCTAAGCTATGCCAAATTATACTTACATACCTAGTAATGCCCTAATTAACTTACTATTAAATCTGTCTTCGAAAAGGATTTCCTTCTTCCAACTATTTAACCTATTGAACCTCAACTCTAGGTTGAAACTTTGACTGACCAATGGAAATTCTGCGAATTGTGAAGAATCATTATCATCATTAGATATAGCGCATGAATTTGAACTCTTCACGTTTTGTGTGAATAAAATTCATATATCTCAGTAAAAAAAAAAAACGCTGAATAGGTGTTAACTCATTATGAAACTAATGTAAAGCTAATTTATCAAGTCAACAATGGCCTTCCAAGAACCAATAATTAAAAAGTATTCACCGATAGAATGATTGATCGCTATTTCATTGTGAAGAAAAGCTTCAACAGTATTTTTGCTGGATGTTACCGTGTTTTATAAATGATTGCTAAATTGTTTCTTAGTGAGGCCGCACACCAGACATACTATTGTAGCACCACATTTATCGCTTCCGTATCTGCTGACAAGAACGCACACGAATATGCCAGTGCTGCAGTCTGCATGATGTGTGGTAATAATGTTAGGCTTGTTGGTCTGATCGGGTTGGTGCGTGGTCTGATAGTTCTGAGTTGAGATTGCGATCCCATGTTGAACAGATAGCTGAAACAATGTATAATCCTTTTATTTTGGTATTTTGTTATTGTGTTTAGTTGTAAGCTGTTAGAATTTTGTTATATATTTTTTTTTATTTTATTTTATGTCTGCCACCCGTGTTGACACGTGACAAAGGTCCTGTCAGAAAACCAGCGTTGCTCTACTTTCTGTGGAGCAACATTATGCTGAGGCAGGACCTATTGGTTCGCTACTTTAAATTTATTTGTTGTTTTATTTAGAATTTTAGGTCATTTATAATGTAGTGAACTAATAAATATATTTTCTTTCTTCCTTCTTTCTAATATAATGTGTCTGAATGTGGCGCTACAATTGTATGTCTGGTGTGTGGCCTCACTAAGTAAGAAGTAGCCAAAGAAAACAATTATTCATGTTTTTTGTAAAAAAATCCTTTTATGTTTCATCAACACTTTTCTTCTGAATGAAACCAAACTAACACTGCATAACTTTTAAATGTAATTAAGTAAGTACAATAAAATAAAACATTTGTATATTTTTTACAAAGTTTCTCGAGATAAAAGTTGTTGCAAGTAATCTCGATCCTAAAACAAAGTTGTCTGAATTAAGTCTATTTGTTTTGTTGTTTAAGTGCTTGAAATAATTGGTGAAAATTAAGAGATATATTCTGAGGAACGCTTTTTAACATTTTATTGTTACAGGCGGTGCTAATTTATAACAACTCTTTTTATGAGCTGTCACATTGTTTTGCTTATTGTAGGTATACTTTTTAATACATATACTTTAATATGGATCAGTTGAGCTACCTGTAGATTGTTTGCAACAGTCTGCAGTTAGCTTAATTGTTTCAATTGTAAATAGTAGTTCTAATTTGTTTTTATTATTGAATTATAATTTTCTTTGTCAGTAAAGACCTTATATGCTTTGTAAATGTTATTGTTTTTTTATTCAGATCATTGATTGTAATAAAACATCGTTGAGGTTTCATTAAAATATTCTCCTAATTGCGGTTGGATAAAAACATTTAAAAAAAAATCTTTGTTTCCTTGAATGTGTAAAAACAAATGAGAAAAAAAACATGGAAGTGCACTATTTCGCACAATTTGGTCGAGATCTCAGGAACCCTGCGGTCTATTGAAATTACTTAACTTTTGATTAGTAGGTAATTATTTGGTTCCTTGAACCAGTTTCTTCATACATACATAGTTGTGTAGTTTTCTTGTAAATAAGCAAAAACTTGATTTTGGCGCTTACGCCTTTCCAAGAACGTTATGCTCTGTCCCGCTCCATTGAACGCGAAATTCTATGCCAATCCTTTTCACAAAAGCCCTCTTAAAGACAACGAAAAAAAACTGAAAGGCTTTATGCCCACATAAATTAAAAAAAACATAACGTAAGTATAATAGACGCCTTAAATTTAAAAGTTTAACACTGTTCAGCTAACAGGTATACCTAACGGAAAAAGCTAAGCGAATCTGTCTGAAACTGCTGAAGTCCGATTTCCATGCCCACATTCATATATTTTAAGAAAAAAATCATTTTAAGTAAATTTGTGCCCACACGGTTGATCTAGGCACCGCAAATATCATTTATGAAATTGAATGTTGCCATACATCCATTACTTTGAGTGGATTCAAGGGTAATTATCTGAAACTCAGTTTGTTTTGCAAAATGAAGGTGTATCTCAAAACAAGCTTATAATGAAACATGTTTGAAATTTGAGTAAAAGCTTTGAAAAAGCTTTTTCGACCTCACTCAACGAAGTGTGCTAATATTGTCGTCTCGGGAAAAATGTTTGTACGATCTGCAGATATTTGTTCCAGGCGTTCCAGGTGTTTTCTATACTAAAAAATATCTATCTAAGTATTGTACTGTATTATGTACATACATCAGTTATCTGGTACCCATAACTCAAGCATCGCTTTAGCTTGGGGCTAGATGATGCTGTGTGGTTGCCCAGCATTATTTATTTATTTAGTGTCGACGTCGTTGGTTGGTCGTTGGTCGTTGGTCGTTGGCTCTCAAATAAAATAACCAATTTTAATTAAGTTATTTTCATGTGATTTCATAAAAAAAAACTGGCTGTATTCCCCCTCGTTTGGGGGAAGCATATTGTGTGTAGTGGACTTATGTATGTGTACTGATGACTTCATCGATAGTGTTCTTAACAATGTTTGATGAAAATTGGTACAGCCACTCTAAAGGCTTAGTTTAATCATCAGGGGTTTTAGATTTTTTTGATAATGGGTTATTTAAAATCATGTCTTTATTTTTGACGTTGTCGTTGTCGCGTCTTCAAAATTAACTAATTAGATTTAGATTTTCTGAATTTATTGAACTATATTCTAGAACATAGATAAGATAACTTTTTACGGTCATTGGTTTTAGATTAGGGACCTCTCTGAAGTTTAGATCAGTTTAAAATGTAAATATCAATAGCTTTCATCTCATATAATTTAAACAGTAATATATATCATAAATACTAGTTGTAATTGTTTTATTCTGTTATTGTAATTTTCTATAGTAACCTTTATAAACTTCATTTAACTTTATATAAACAGTATAATGATTTCATTAAATCTGAGTTCGAATATGTTCACCTAAAATTTGACATGAAAAGAAAATGATAATAAAATTAGAACTAAGTTATGTCAATCAAATTTCGAATTTTATTAAATTAAATTACCTAATTGAACTTAAATAAAAAATGACGTCGCTCATCCACTCATAAAAAATGTAATATCTGAAACTCGATTGGCTTCAGAAAATAATTGCGATTCAAATATTTTACTGTAGTCTAAAATAGTCCTGTATAGTCAATTTAGCTCTTGACGTCTCTACGAGTAGATTAGTCCATACAACAATAGCATCATCTGACAATAGAACAACTTTATGGCCAACAACAATAATGCGTCGCGTCATGTTCCTTTTCATTGTGATTTGATTAGACATAAAACCTAGTTCACACCTACGCCTTATAGTAGCTAAATAGGCTGTTTATCCACGGTGTAAGTTATAAGATCCATACAAAAGCAAGTTTATGTCACCAGGGTCAAACCTGAAGGCTGAGTTAGGTGAGTCGAGACGTTTAAATTTTTTTTGTATGGGTTGCCTAGTAGTTGCTTGTACGCATGGTTGAGGCGCCATGCAAATCCCTTACAAAAATGGAACGTCTTGTCGCGTCATCGAGACGAGTCTATCGAATCACCAAAATCCGCCCGATAAAACAATCAAAAAATAAAATTCAGAAATAGCCTACTTATTACATCGAAAAACAATCAATATTTAAAAAAGAGTAATATAGAAGATAAACTCAAAAACTGTTTCTAATTGGATGGAAGATGAACCCAAACTTTCCATTTGGATATTAAAACGGTGTAAAAACATCTCCCTCCCTCTCTATTGTAAAGTACCAAGGTACTTCAAACTCATGAACTTCTAAAAAGGTTTTACGTGTTGCTCGAGCAAAGTTTTGGGTTATTTGTTTCGACATTTCTGCAAACTCACACCTTCCTATGTTCTACGTTCCATACGATTACTTTTTGATTACCTAGAAGCTTAACGAACAGTAAATTATTCTGAGTGGTTAGTATGAATGTGCACAATAGCTAAACGGACAAAGTTTTCGTTAATTAAATGGACAACTATACTAAGGACTCTGGATACGGGTATCTGCAAAATAAAGCTTGTTTTACCATGATATTTTATCAACATCTTAGATAGAAGATTATTACTTTATCGCACCATCAATACATAAAACAATTAAACAAGAACTTAATACTAACCATAATAGTCAGTTGAGCTACCTGTAGATTGTTTGCAACAGTCTGCAGTCAGTTTAATTGTTTCAATTGTAAATGCTAGTTCTAATTTGTTTTTATTATTGAATAGTAATTTTCTTTATCAATAAAGATATTAACCATAATATAGCTAGTATTAAATTCTTGTTATCTTTTATAGCACAATCGGCGGCCTTATCACAAACAGCGATCTCATCCTGGCAACCTTTGGATGGATAGGATTGTTACGTATCATGTCCCGGTCCTTATCTACTCTAGGTGAAGTATCTCCTCTATCAGCCGTCATCTCCTTTTAGGTACCTACTCCTCACCCATATCATCTTAAACACAATCCATCTATCTTTTGATCTCTATCATTGACTATATATAATGTTATCTAAGCCTGATTGTGAAAGCTACATAAAGCAAAAAATAAGCCTGATTGTTGATTGTATGTAACTAGAAAACTCTCATCTTTTGGTCGGTGTTTCATATGAGCTTTCATACGAATTCTTTATTGCATACACCTGACACCTTATCACACACTGTTTCCAAGGCTATATCCATTGGTTTTATCACAAAAGCTATGGCGCCTTATGGGTATGGCGTATGGGTTTTTATTGGTAAGAAGTTAACAGGAATGAACTGAGCAAAAATGATCTCCTCCTAACGACGTGTCAGGGTCAATGTTCGCCGAAACGTGGAGGTCACACTAAACACCTACTTAATCTATTTTGTTTTCTATTTGCGGAAAAAGAATTTGGAAGATTTTGTGAAGGTTGAGCTTTGTATCTGATTCATTATCAGGTTTGTATTTGTAAATAGTGTAAACAAGTTAATTATAGACAGTTGTAAAATCTTGTGTTTATGTGCTGATTTTTATTTCGCTTTAACGCTACACGCTACCGGGGATCGAGATTTTTCGTTTTTTTTCTAGCATTGTTACATTTGTGTTAAACACGTAAAACATTATTAACGCTTGATGCCTAATTGTACGGAGCTTTTAGAGAAAAAATCTAATATTCTATTAGTTTAAGTAATGTATTTTTCATTCGCAATGTTAGTAAGATTTAAAAAAATCCGAGTCGTGATTATATAAATCTCTCTTGTTTTGGCCTGAGTACATACATATTAAATCACATTTTTGCAATAAAATGTTCCCAATGATTGAAGGCAAACAACTCTTGATTAGTAAGCATCGTGCAACGCAGGGCCGTTATTGATTCACCAAAGAAAAATATAAACCTAACAATCAAAAGAGTAAATACAATAGGTTCTCAGAAGAAAATTAACCAGAGCCTATTAGATCGGAAACACAAAAATTTCAAACAAAATTGTAATATTAAATCATCACACACGAATTGCCAATTATTTTCCTCGAAAAACACCAATTAATTTTAGGGATTTAGTAATTTATGGTTGATTTAATATTCTCGCGTCAAACAAATTGGCTTTGCGTAGGTAAAATATTACTTCAAATGAAAACTCGCATTTCATTTTGAAAGGAAAAATCGGTCACGAAGGTTTTCTAATCTTATTTGGGTACTTTTAAGAGCAACGGCCGTTATTAACAAAGAAAATTACAATCAAATAATAAAAACAAATTAGAACTAGTATTTAAAATTGAAACAATTAAGCTAACTGCAGACTGTTGCAAACAATCTACTAGGTAGCTCAACTGATCCATATCAATACCAGTCGGAAGCGTCCCCAAGACGCTGGCTGCGTTGCCCCACTGTATGGCAATGCTGATGCGCTGCGCCAGATGCCCACCAGCTCTCGGGTCACGCGTCGCTTCGACCAGACGTGTCTGGTCGAAGCGACGTGAGGAGCCCTCAGATAACTTTTTATAAACCCGGAGAGCCTTGGTACCCCACGCACCTACGGTCTCGATCCCAAAGGGAGCAAATGTGTAGGCTCTGTCGAGACCTGCATATTTGCGCCTCTTGAGATCCTCGGCCAAATCTGCCACTGCACCAGCCCTCACGGATGTCCTCGGAAGATGGCAAGGCGCAAGTGTGTCGAAGCATCTAGCGTCCCACACAATGGGCCTCCCTAACTCCCGTGGGACTAGTGTCATGCCGTCGGGCCTCTTAAGATATATTTGGGAAATTTAACAAAACCCAACAGAGAGGCTGATAAACAAAAACAGTAGGTAGATATTATTAACAAAACGTTACATGTTGCAATAAAAACATGTCAATCAAGTCAGTAAAGAGCCTTTTCTTTGGTAAACACAAGTTGTACCTATAACAAGTTTGATAAAAAAATTACACTAGAAAAAAAGAAACAAACTAGTATTATTATATTTACAATTGAAACAGTTGAGCTAACTGCAGACAGTTGTAAACAATCTACAAGTAGCTCAACTGATCCATTTCAATACTAATCGAAAGCGTCGTCGCCAAGACGCTGGCTGCATTGGGCAATGCTGATGCGCTGCGCCAGATACTCACCAGCTCTCAGGTCACGCACAAATAACGGACACGCTTATATAAATAAACATAAAAGCGCTAATCAGGGGTCGCCTATGTCCAGCAGTGGACTAGCATAGACTGCTGCTGATGGTAAATAAACAAGTTATAATTGGGCGGTTTATTTCGTGATTTATAACCTTCAGTTAGATATTTTATTTATTTTGAATTTTACTAGTATAAAATCTTTAGGTTAGGTTGTTTTGAAAGGTCACTTATGATTCTTATACTACCAAGCACAAAATGTATTTGGACATACAAATACATTTTACTCAGCTCAAATTAATTTAAGCCACACCTTAAGTTGATTTAGCTAGTTTATCTATTCTAAATCCTTAAAATATATGAGTTTTTTATTAGAATATGTTGGCGTGTCTGCTATTTGATTCTCATCACATGGAAGTCTTTAAATCTTTCTCAGTTTACAAAATTACATATGTTTATGTTGGAAATGTTAGCTAAATATTTTGAGACATATATTGAAGAGGACATTTTTATAGAATTTTCAGCTCAGGTATAATCTGAGTGGGTCTTAGACTTATCAACCTGACATTTAACATTTTTGTTATAATTATAGAACTATTGAGGTGAGTACCTTAGTTATGTAAGCTCTTATACCTTTAACCGCTAGTCCTTCTCTCGTCTCTGTTTCTTTTGTTTCTATAAATGATTGAGTAATGAAAAATGACAGATAATTGAAATCTAATCAAATACATAAAAGTGAAATTTAGCCAGGTTCGTTCAGTTAGATATTGGTTTCACCGATAAAAGGGCATATACATAGATAAGTGCCAAGGTTCATAGCTGTTGATAATCTTAATTTGTTACGTTATTTAATTATTTAGTTTGTGTTATGTCAAGTTTAAACCCAACAAATACGTTGGGTTTAAACTTGTTTTAATGTTGGACTTGCTGCTACGACAATTGCGTCGCCCGTTTCCAAACTTGGCCGGACGCTCTAGCTCGCGTCCCAATTAACAATACGCAGAACGCAGAAATGGCGTGGACAAATGCAAAGAAGCTTCCTAAATGTTAGTCTTTTTTAGTACAGGTACAATAAAAACTGTAACACATATTGTTAAAACTCTAAATTAATAAATCTTTTTTACTCTAAGCAACGCAAAAGTGCTTTATGATTAAGGAGTGTAAAATAAAACTCCTATAAATACGTCGGCGCTCCATTCCGGCGCCAATAAAACCGCGTAAAGTGTTTCGAATATTTATCCTCGGTTTGTTCGCGTTAGCATGGTATGATTAGTTGTCTACCTACCGTTTTTTGTAGAGTCAACGAGCCTACGTGGAGAAAATAGCCATCACTGTATTTTATTTTAATAAATAAAATATTAAGAATAAACCGCTAGACAGAAGAGGCTGGCGGAAGCGAAAGCATCAGTGGGTGATCCTGGGCTGATATTAAGATGACGCCTCTAAATGCAAGCTGTCTGTGTCTGGTAGAGATCGCTCCACAACTTTAAATCGTATTGTCAGTGATGGTGATTACGTTTAAGTATTTCTCTATTTTTGCTCTGGAAATATGAGTTCTCTATCTACCTCAACGTATTCCCAACTTTTGTAATCGAAATATTTAAATATAGCGTCTCTGTGCTTTTGTTAAGCAAAAGCACAGAATTTTGTTGCAGTCTAAAGAACATTTAAACCGAAACGGTATAATTTGCGCGTGATCAGAATGGAGCTGTAACGTTTTGAAGTGAAAAAAGCATAGTAATTTTACTTTGACAAGATTCTATCGCATTTTGAAAACGCGCAAATTGTTCCAGAAATTTGTCGAATAATAAATAAATATATACGAATATTCTTTGACAAGGTTCCGTACCATTCTGATAATACATACCTAGGATTATACACACCTCTTCGAGTTGAGCTTACTCAGCGCGTAAATGTGTGCAAGCAAGTGTGCGATTTTATGCCCTATTCCACCCTGATCCACTGAGTTAATCCATTAATGGATATCATGATCCACTCTGATCCACCGATTATACCTACCTACACAAACGTTACATTCGATTTCATACGACTATTTCTAGAATTCAATTCCTTCGGTTCCCACGAGCTCAATTTGAATAGATGTGTATCCAGCATAGAGAAGCTCTATATTCAGGAGGAATCACCAGCCAAGCTTCACTAGCATTCACAATAGTTCCTATACATAATTACAGAACTATCTCAAAGCATAGCTTTTGAACAGAATCCGGAATCTGACTTAGAGTTAGTTCGGGCTTTACAAATTCGCAATCTGTTAGAGTATAGACGTACGTACATGTTGCAAACAATTTCATGAATGAATTTATACAGGGTGGATTTTCGACGGGGCATTAACCTTAACCGGAGTAGCTACAGGAAAATGGTCTTAGGAGACTATCAATAATTTTTAGAGGTTCATCCCCATTCACAGATTTTAAAAAATCTACCTGTATATTTAATACGATAGAGTAGAGTGGATAAATAGATCCCGGCAAAATTCAAATATTAGCAAAATTAATCTGAGTTAGAAAAGAGAACTCCTTTGCAGTTCCAGATAGACGACTTACCTAAAAGCACATTATGCACACATTATGGGTTTTGAAGCGCAATTAAGTAACACGCGTTTTAAAAATCTGTTCTGTATGAAAGTAATGAAGAGCTCTTTGACTAGTAGGTACTTTTGATCTGCCAAGCGCCAATAAGTCTTAAAATCGTTTCTATAGCCGTGTCCGTTTGATGTTCTAAATGTGACATCGACGAGCGTTTATTTATTTATTATTTATGTTCCCACTGCTATTATCCAACATGGTCCTTGCATGAGGGGGGCGGCAGGTAAATTTTTTTTTTAATTGGTACTGGGCTGAACCTGCAGGTCACGCGGTGTCAGTGATTCAGACAAAATGCCTAAGACAGACGCTTCAGACACATGAACCAGAAGTGGATGAAGAAACTACCTCCACTTTTGACGACCTTTGTGAGGCAGCGGGCCAAGGTCCGCCTCTGAAGCAGGAGGTTGCGAGTTCGATTTCCGACTCGGAACAAATATTTGTTCGGGTGTCCTGGGTGTCTTCTTCTATGTATAATAATCAAATATATACTCAAAGTCAAGTCAAAAGTCAAAAACTCTTTATTTACATAAATACAATAAATGTACACTTAGAAAAGGTCAAATTCTTAATAGTTAAACACTGACACGGAAATAAAGTGATATTTTTTATTTCAGTCGCTTCGGTATGTAGACTAAAGTAAAGAAGCGACGAAGAAACCTTTAGCCTGTTAGTTGTTATTTTTCGAGTTGGAGCAAACTTACAAGTCTCATTTATAACATAGTTATAGTTTTGATGAATAAACTCCTTTTTATTTATTTATTTTATTTTATTTATATACTGTATTATATTGTATTTAGTGTAACATATATCCCAATAACACAAGCTCTGCTTAGCTTGGGGCAATTATTACATTTTTTTTTGCGTAATGACTTCTACCTTTGAATTTTTATTTTTTTATTTTCAAATATCCAGTATCCACCTTGTCTCCGTTTTATTTTCATACCTTTGTGTCTTGAGTGCGCTGGCTGGATCTATGTAATATCGTGTCTGTCACTTATTCTACGGTTCTGACTAAAACCAGCGCTCTTACACAAATTACCCTAGGCTTTTGTGTTAGAGCAACAAGCTGAGTGACCTGTTAGACCTGCACACACGCGCTCGTCTGCTTGCTGAGGTGACTACTTAGTACCAACCCAATGTTTGTATTAGTATACTACTTAGTTCACTTGTGTTTTTGTCTGTCTGTCTGTTATCTAGTACTAAGTAGTCTTTTATTTCAGTACCTAAGTTTGTTAGTGTGTAGTGTGTAATAAATAATTTTCTCTCTTTCTTTCTTTTAGATGATGCTGTGTGGATTGTCCAGCGTTATTTATTTATTTTTGGATAAATAAATAACGCTGGACTGTGGAACTGTGAAAGTGGTTCTAAGGAATTTCTGTATTAAACTAAAACCAAGTAGGGACTCAAAGTTGCGTATAAGAACCAATGAAACTTACTTAGTTGTTCTTGATTGGTTGGGTATCGGAAACAACAACTCAAGGGTTAGCCCTTCGTAGTACTGGACTTTAGTTTTTACGTGGTTTGGGTTCCTCGCCTTAAAAACCAACATAATAAGTTAACAAAATATCTGCAAGTAGATAAGTAAAGTGGATTATTAGGTATACAATCTTGTTACATTTTACTTAAGCTTATACTTATAATATGCAAGAGCGAAAGGAGTAATATTAAGTTATACAGGGTGGCTTTTTGAGATATTAGTAGATGGCCTAATCTGAAACCATGAGAGTTAGAGAATAGTCGTGAATGGAGTCCTGGGCTCCAGTCCTGGAATTGTTTTATAAAAAAAAACCATTTAAATACAGGCTACGTATCTTGGCTGGTAGCAAACAAACAAGCTGTTGTTGGAAAAATAATTTAAAATTTTGACATTGGTATACATATAAACTAAAATTGAATGTTAATGTTCTGTATATATTTTTAGTTTATGCTTAAATGAAAAACGTTAAAGGAGTAGATGCTAAAGTAAATTTAAATCAGTTATGTGCGAGTCCACATTGGGCGATGGCGTTGTGTTCAGCGCGCGTTGTCCTTACAAATCCAAACGCGCGCTTGAATAGAAGCACGCATTTGGGTATGTATGTACTCTTTTGGGGACCACTGATTATTAAAACGCGCGTTACCAAAGCGCGCGTATTATAACGCCTAATGTATAGACTTAATAAAATAGATTCACATTACTATATCATTGCCTTAAAATGTAAATAGAAATGTAAAACGTTTCATTACGACTCATTTAGCAAGATTAAATTAAATTGCACATCTCAAATTACATTTTCTCTCAGAGCTATTTTGTGATTATCGGGTAGGGCCATTACGAATAGTTTAGTAGAATTTTGAACCACCTGTTGAGATCGACGACGTGACTTGAAAGGAAAGAGGCCAAATAAACATATTTTAATAAAGAGTTCGGATTACGAGAAAATTTTATATTATTTTTGGAATGGTTGAAAAGGGTATGTAGGGTAAAAAGTCTCCCATTTTCCGGGTAAAAAAAGGTTAATATGGATAAAAATGTTTAATATGGAATAATTAAAGTTCTCCCAATTAATCTCTAAATTGCTTGTCAAAAACAGAGATGACCTCAAGCTTGTAAAGAGATGGTGTTTACTTTTTATGGGATTACCTCTCGCAAACAGATTTTATTTCACTATCCCCGTTAAATACGATTAATAATACTTATAATAATAAGCCTATATAATAACCCTAGGTATAGGTACCTTTGGTAACGTTTCAACAGATTCAGATTCAGATCAACACCTTCTGCTAAATGTTTACAAGCAAGGAACGTAAATGGTATTAATTTTGTTGCGATTGATTTAGGGGTAACAGTGGAACAACACGAGTGGATAACATAAATCGTAAGCAAAGAGCTTTCCCGCGCACTTTACGTCAAAATGTTTATCATTTGCAATAAAGCAGGCTTAAATGTAGCTCATTTTAAGGGTGAATGCAGATGAACTGCTGAATGTCGAATTATTGCAGTGATTTGTTATTTGTTTCGAGTAATTTTTGCATGACTACCATCGATATAAGTAAAAAATGGGAGATGAGGCCTACCTTCTCGAAAGTGGAAAGCTTAAATTAGGAGCAATTAGGTTCACGTACCACAGTCATAGTCGGATCGGCGTTCGTGTTACGCTAGCTTGCTACGACGTAGTTTAGTGTGATTTATTGACTAAAAGACTACAGCAATGCATCATGTTTTTTCACTATAATTATTGCACGAGATTGGAAATGTGACTGAGCGAGTGATTGCGTGTAGTTATAACACAGGCCAGTTGTTGAGAACGTGCCATATCTACAGATTATACTTAGATCTATAATGACTACGATAAAAATGTAAGGGTTATTTTTTTGTTTGTTTCCATTTACGCATATTGGAGTCTTGTTTGCTTGCATTTTGTATATTAGAGTTTACAAAACAAAGTCGCCGATTCGCTGATACTGTCTGGCAGCTTTTTCGGCGCGGGATGTCAATGCGTGTCGAGTTCTTCACCATAGCGTCTAAACTACTCATCCAAAATTGCTGAATGAAATGTCATTGTTATTATGGTCTGGGGACATAAGCATATACAGGATGTTCCCCAATAATCTGCAATCCCAAAATTGCTATATTTTATGTATTTTTCTTTTGAGGTATATTGCTATGGGCCGTAGAATAAGTTAAAATAAGATCTACAACTTTTCCAATGCTCTCCGAAATAAATGAAAATTATTATATGTAATGATAGATCGAAAATGATCGGGGAAAACCCTATTTTTTGCCCTGTTCTACTTTAATCCATTGATGTTTACGAACAAATATGTTCTTTGATCCATAAGTCACAAACCTGTTTCCTAGCAAATTATTTTATGCTCGTCATGTTCTGTGCATATGGCTAATTCCGTTGAGACTGGCCGCTGCAGTCGAAACTCGGCTTGGACATCGTAGGATCGTTCGAAATAAATAAACTACTTCAGACCAAATACAAGAAACAATTTTTTACCAGCTTTGACAAGGTAGATCCCAATGATAGATCCCTAAAGTGGATCGATCGGACCCGGTTCTCAGTCGACTTGACAGAAAGGTAATATAATAATAATAATAAATAAATAATAAATAATGCTGGACAATCAACACAGCATCATCTAGCCCCAAACTTAGCCGAGCTTGTGTTATGGGTACTAGATGAATATATGTGTGGAATGAGTATACCAATCGATATATGTATTTTTAGAGCAATATAAAGCTACATATATTGCTCTGAAAATAGAACCTTAGTTTGCCGCAAAAAAATTTAGATCAAAATACGTTCATCGAATTTGATTGGTTTTGGTACGAACAGCAGCAGATCTGATATGAAAACAAAAACCAATTTTGCTGAAATTTGCACATTGACCAGCTAAAAAACTATGCAAAACTATTCTATATTTAGCCAGGCTACGTTTTCGGTGGACGGCGGTGGGGCAAATTTTTCACAACTTACAAAGGAAATTTTTCACGCAGCGGGGAAACGTTTCGTTTAAAACTGTCATCAGAGACTCTAGTATGAGTTTACACAATACCGAAACGGGAAAAAAATCTATAACTTGTCAGTTTACTACTGCTAACGTGTCAAAGAGTTACCATTGAGAAACAATAATAATAGCCGTCAGCCGTTCAACATTCTAACGAAACGAAGGAAACGAAAACGTTTATGGATTTCGTAAATTATGCAAAACGAAGAAACCCGAGGCCTTTGTTCCCTGTGGACTAAAAGCACGCCTGCCCATACGATATCTACCATACTAATAAAAGCTTTATACATTTTGCTCTTTACTCACATAATTTTTTTTTACTGTTTTTGTTATTCTTTAGCATACATATATAAATACACTAGAGTTACATCTAGCCATAAATTTGGCTAATAGGTAATTTTGTTTTAAGTTAATTTTATAAAAATATATCACTAAGAACGTGTCCATCGGCACTTTCAATATGGTCTCTACTTAAGGGGTAGACACTTGGTTCATGTGTTCTTATAAATTTGCACTTATGCACTAACTCACTTTTTCATAATGGTCCGCTAACTTAAAACAGTTACTAAGCAACGTTATTTCTTACTCTGAATTATGTCATTAGAAGAAGACAGAGTAAGAGATAGCAATGCTGCTCTAAGTTAGCAGACTATTATGAAGAAGGGTTACGTTATAACTATTACTATACTAACACAAAAGGTTTAGTTCTTTTTAGCCTTCTCACTATGTCCGTGTTGTCGTGTAGCCTCGACGTTCCATGACGATGAAGGCTCTGTTCATGAGTCTCTGCGTATTTTTGTATTTTTCATCGACAAATTCAGTCTTCAGGTCCCGATGAAGACCGCTATTTCTTATGTACCTTGGTACATAAGAAATAGCGTCACATAAAAGAGACTAGATATTTTATAAATTTTGATTACTGATCCATGCAAGACAAGTGTCAACCCAGTGTCAACCCAGCGACTTTGTGTCTTCTTAATCCACCCGGTTAAGCCTTTTTAACATATCAGATTCAAAGCTTTGTGTGAGCACACGCATCAGTACATCTATTTAAAAGCAACGGTTCAAATTGAATAAAATATAAATATTATTTCCAAACCGAATAGTGGTTCGAGAATATTATTTATATTTAACTAGCTGCTGCTCGCGGCTTCGCACGTACTTTTTAAGTTTCTTTGTCCGTCCCAGATATACCATTTACCTCCCTGCCAAATTTCATTGAGATACGTCAATGACTGATCATTTAGGCGTGAAAAGGTAACAGCAGAGTTACTTTCGAATTTATAATATTGGTATGGATATGGATTAAGGCTTTGTTTTAGGTGCCTATGGTCGTCCTTGATTAGAGAAACTGTTTGAAAGATACTTAAGGTATAGTAAGAACCATGGGCATTACTTACCGACTCCTCCAACTTTCCTTTGCCCTCAAGGGGAATACAAGGACTCTATTTGGATGACAATTGATTACATTTTTGGAGACTCTAAGTAGCCTTAGGAACCGTCCAACTTTGGGTCTCCGTAAGTAGTTTGTTTATTATTTCTCGACTTTATCCTATATTTTATGTGACAATAGCTTCCAGCTATAGTTTCTAGCTAGCTTCCTTTAACAGACCTATATTTTAGCACAATTTTCGGCAATATCAGGTTTCTACGGGTTAAAAGCGTCTCGTAGATACTAATGTGCATGAATAATTGCAAACATTGCTAATAAATAAACTAGACTAGATGAGGCAAGCTAAAGACAGGAGTAATAAGAATTTAAAAATAAACATAATGTTTAGTCAAATATCACATGGTAGGTATCCAAAATTCCTTATTTCCAAAAAAAGTAGATGAATGTACCTAACGTTAGAAAAAAAAAAGTAGATATGGAAATAAAGTGAAAATGTTGCTTTCGATCGCTTCGATACGTAGACTAAAGTTAAAAAGCAATGTAATCTTTAGACCGTTAGTTTTTATTTTTCGAGTTGTAGTAAAACCCGTCGTAAGCTTTTTAATCCTCTAGAGATAATCTGATATTTTGAGCTTGATGATGACTTTACTATTGATCTTATGCGCTGAACCAAACAAACTACCAACCAATTTCCCGCAACCTATTTTCCTATTAAAATAAATGCTGATAAGCAGGACAAACAAACACCCATTCTCACTCCCATTGCAAAAATGTCGCCGTGTGACGGTGACGTCGTAGTAGCTATAGAGAGTGTCTCCAGAATACCTGCAAAATAGGTTCATTTCACTCTTGGAAATATTGTGTATCAATCTACTATAAAATATGCGAAATATTGTCGATAATTTTTGGCATCGTAGCTCTCAAACGGATGTGCCGATTTTGTGTTTGAAAGGTGACTTCGTTTCCGGTTTGATGAATTGCTGCAGAATTCGTGCAGCCGGTCAATTTATTGAGGGTGCAAAGTAAAAAAGGCAAATGCTTTTAAATTCGTGTAGAGATAGATTTTATATCAACGAAGTTTAAGTATTGCTACGCCGCTACGCCGTAGCACTTTATGGATTTCAAAAGAAATACTGAAATAGGTCCATTCCATCCCGATTTAATTTTCTTCAAAGGCCGTCCTTTACCCACGCTAAGCTTTGTTAATGTACAAATAAACCGCCAAGTGCGAGGCGACTCGCACACGAAGGGTTCCGTGCCGTAAAATCAGGCAACTTTTTCAATCAACATCAAATTTTCGCTAATTTCACTTGTTGGGAATAAAAAATAAAATAAAGTTGAAAATTCAAAGGAGGTCTGAATTTTCAACTTTATTTTATTTTTAGTATTTGTTATTGTTACAGTTGAAGTGTTACTTACAGAAACACACACATACAGTTTCATGAGCCTATCAATTGTAGTTCAAGAGATACAGCCTTGACAGATTAAGACCAAAAATAGCCAAAAAAATCACGTTTGTTGTATGGGAGCCCCCTTAAATTTTGATATTTATTTTATTTTTATTATTTCTTGTTATAGTGGCAAGAGAAATACAAATTACCTAAAAATTTCAACTGTCTACCTCTTACGGTTCATGAAATATAGCCACGTGACAGACGGACGGACGGACGGACAGGCTTAGTAATAGGGTACCGTTTTGACCCTTCGGGTACGGAACCCTTAAAATGAAGATAAGGGTAGTGGACATTTCATAGATAAACTTAGAACCTCATTTTCTTTTATACATCACTAGCTCCTGTACGCGGCTTCACACGCAATTTTCCGGCCACAAAAGTAACCTATGTCCTTAACACACTCACACTCACTATCCTGGCGCATCAATTCCGAAGTGGATCTTGGCCTCCTACACAATATATCGCCAGCGGCTTCTGTCACGCGCCGCTTCCCTCCAATCCAGTGTGAAGACTTGAAGTGAGCGAAAGTTCTTCTCCTCTTTGTCCTTCCACCGATATCTGGGTCGCCCGACTGGTCGTCGGCCAACCGGTGCTCCAAGATGTATAGATAGATAGATATCGTATATTGTCAAAGAGATTACATGTTTTTGGTTAGTAGTGTCTTAAATCCTATGTTAGGTTTTATTTAGACACTAGGGTTCTCTAAAAATAGCAATAAGTTTAAGTAGGGAAGACCGTTTTGCAGCCTGATCCTCTTCCATTCGTAGCACGTGGCCGAGCCAGCGCAGTCTATATGATTTTGTTTCGCCAATGATGTTCGGCTCGGCCACTAGTTCAGAGATCTCTCGGTCTGGTTTTCCAGTTTAGAAAAGGTAACAGACAGACAGAATTGCTTTCAAATTCATAATATTAGTATGTATATAGATTCAACTTCGTTGAATTAATTAATACCTCATCATCATCAGCAACAACTTATATTAGGTCCTTACATATGAAATTGGCGTTTTTCGTACTGGCCACTTTAATCACAAATTTCTCCTCTTTGGTAAGGAATTCCAAATTCAAATTTGTACAGCAATAGACTCATGTATTTGTGCTTCGATGATCGTCATTCATTTGTTTTTTTTCTTCTGTTTTTTTCTGTTTGCGTCACTCATTTTACAAAATGGAAAACTTAAAATATCGCATTATTTACGAGTACGAGTTCCGCCGTGGCACTAGTGCTGCGGAAACAACTCGAAGGGTGAATGATGTGTATGGCGGTCGTGTTGCAAAAGAAAACACAGTTCGTTTTTGGTTCCAACGTTTTCGTTCTGGAAATTTTGACCTGCAGAACAAGCCCCGTGGACGGCCTGAGACTCAAGTTGATAATGAAGAGTTGAAGGCTATTGTGGAAGCGGATCCATCGCAAACCACGTCCGAGTTAGCTGCAGGCTGCGATGTTAGTGATAAAACTGTTTTAATTCACTTGAAGCAAATTGGGAAGATTAAAAAGCTTGAAAGGTGGGTACCTCAC
The DNA here is from genome assembly GCA_963662085.1 of Eupithecia inturbata. Lineage (NCBI taxonomy): Eukaryota > Metazoa > Arthropoda > Insecta > Lepidoptera > Geometridae > Eupithecia > Eupithecia inturbata. The sequence goes on from OY759182.1 coordinate 7,738,413, forward strand.
GAATTGACTGAAGCAAACCGGCAAACGCGCGTCGACTGCTGCGTTACATTACTAAACCGGCACAATAATGAAGGTATTTTAAACCGAATCATTACCTGTGATGAAAAATGGGTTCTTTACGATAATCGGAAGCGCTCAGCGCAATGGTTGGATCCTGGCCAGCCAGCCAAATCCTGCCCCAAGCGAAAATTAACCCCAAAAAAGTTACTTGTAAGCGTTCGGTGGACTAGTGCCGGTATTGTTCATTACAGTTTTCTCAAATCTGGCCAGACTATTACGGCTGATGTCTATTGTCAGCAATTGCAAACCATGATGGAAAAGCTAGCGGCTAAACAACCTAGGCTGGTCAATCGCTCCACGCCACTGCTGCTTCACGACAACGCTAGACCACACACTGCGCAACAGACGGCTACTAAATTAGAAGAGCTTCAATTGGAAAGTCTAAGACATCCTCCGTACTCCCCGGACCTTGCTCCAACAGATTACCATTTTTTTCGAAATTTGGATAACTTCTTGCAAGGGAAAAAATTCAACTCCGATGGGGCAGTCCAAATCGCCTTCAAAGATTTTATTGATTCCCGTCCGACTGGTTTTTTTAGTAAAGGGATCAATGAACTACCTATAAGATGGCAAAAGTGCATAGAAAATAATGGTTCATACTTTGATTAATTAAATATATTATATTAAAAAATATTCGACTTTTTGTTCCTCCCATACAAAACGCCAATTTCATATGTGAGGACCTAATATTAGTCCACTGCTGACATGCTCGTAGGCCTCCTCTAATGAGCGCCATAGCGCCCTGCCCTGCAGTCTTTCGCAGGTCGTCGTCCCACATGGCTGGAAGGCGTCCTACACTACGTTTGCTAAGTCGCGGTCTCCACTCAAGAACACGTTTATCCCAGCGGTTGTCGGTTCTGCGCGAGATATTGCCGAATGAAAACCTATTGAATAAATATTTCTTGATAAGAAAGGCCTCAGCAGCTTCAAATAGGTACCTATAACGGAACTTTGTTCATCCTGCCTTTTGTTGAACCATCTCAATCCGTCAGCCTTCAAAACCACAAAGTAGCCTTGATAAAATCTTGTAGCAAAAACCTATTTATATTTTTTGAAGAATTCAGGAATTAATATAATTCAGGGAACGTGTAGGTTCCATTGTATAAAAGATTTCTGAATTCGCGTTTACCTCACGAAGTTTGATAAGAAAAATTATTATGTAAATTATTTACTAAATCATTGTAATTAGTATCTTTATTGACAAAGAAAATTACAATTCAATAATAAAAACAAATTAGAACTAGTATTTACAATTGAAACAATTAAGCTAACTACAGACTGTTGCAAACAATCTACAGGTAGCTCAACTGTAACTAGTTATTTATGATAACTTTTTTATACTTTGTCAGCTACCACGAAAGAAGGGCTCAATTCAGCTAGCCACTTCAACAAACAAATCACTTCACTATGAAAATGGTGTCGTCGCAGAATTGTAACCCCCTAGATTTAAGAAACATTAACTTTGAATGGAGTGATTGATAGAATGGTCACGCTTGACACTTTTGTCAAAAATTTCAAGTTTATTTTGTTTAAGTAGAATACCAAAACGTATCATTCTGTGACGATACTATTGTCATAGTAAACCATTTAGTTTAGCAGAATTGACAATATGGGAATTTGCTACCGCTTTATTCGGGTTGCATTTTAGAACGGAGACAGAAAATTCAGGAACTAAACCATCGCTGTCTTTTGTTTAGAGGTAAGTTTCACAGTAGATCGTGATAATTCAGCATCTTTAATGACAACGAATAATCATTTGATTTTGAAAAAACTAAAAACCGACTACGAATCTCGTGATTTCACACTAAATTTAAAATTTTGTGGAATACTAATCCCTCGGGAATACATTTTTTATGGGACCACCTAAGGATCATTATCTATACAATAGCGAAATAATTTTTAAATCGGTCCACAATTAACGGAGATATCGACAAACATACATTAAAAAAACATACATGGTACAGTCGAACATAGTACGTCCTCCTTTTTTCGAAGTCGCTTTAAAATTCTGTACTTACCCAAGTAATGGGATTAGAAACATTCAAGATCTTATTGAGTGACGGATCAAACGATATTTTCTAGCTGTGGTTTTTTTTGATCCCTGCTTAAAATCCGATTTAGAAAGCGACCCTTAAGTATTTACGTAATTGCGATTCTGTAATTGAAAACACCTCCACAGGAAGTTGTCATAATTACAAAAAAAAAAAAAATTTAATTATGAAAACGACTGCCGACATGAAAGGTGGATAAGCTAATGAAATAATAAAGGAAAATTCCTTAATTCATAAATTAGCTACCTCAACCGTACCTACTTGTTAAACCTTCATATGCTCGTTATGTTTATGCGACGAAATATATTCATTGTTTTCAACAACAATATCCAAAACGATTGCAAAAACCAATTAGATTCCAATACATTTGGAAAAACCTAAGAACAGAGTTTCAAAAGTGTACCCATCAGGTTTTCTTGATATTATATTATATATATTATCATAACAACCTGCTGCCCGTGGTTTTGTTCGCGTTTTTCCGCGGTATAGGTAAAGTATGTTAATTCAGGTCTAAAACTACATCTATGCAAAATTTCAGCACGATCCGTTCAGTGGTTTCAGCTAAAGTGGTTACAAACATCCAAACATTCGCATTTATACTAGGCACTTATTAGCGTGACGTGATAAGTGTGATTATGAAGACCATTATTTCAGTAGACAGTAAAAACTGAATGTATATGCATAAATAACACTTAAAATCTAGATTTTTCGTTGTTATGTTTATGATTAGGCAAGTTATTTAATAGCAATATATTTTATTTAGAATAACTCTACTGGCAGATATTTAGAGTGAAAAGTCACATGTGACGTTTCTGCACCCATCAAAATTTTGACAGGGTAATTTCTACTTGAAAGAATGGTGACACTTGAGAGTTTTTTATACGAATCGATCCGTCTACGTAAAGAAAGTACAAATTGAGTGATAACTCGATTTCAGGAAAAGTGTAACATCACCAATTCAATTATAAATGCAAAAGTTTGGAGGTTTAGATGGATGGATGTTACTTTTTCACGCCAAAACGACTGAACGGATCGGGCTAAAACTGCATATTTATATTTTATGAAATTTTGCATGAAGTTCTGAGCCTGGAATTTAAAATAGGCTAATAACTCATTTCCCTTGGGATAGAAATTACCTTTTAACGTTTCTATAGAGCCAAAGCGTACATAAGGTAGAGTATTGATCGTAATGCCATTTATTTGCATTCGTTACCACGATGTGATTGTGACCTCTGTGACCTTCAATTCTGATCCTTGTGGTTTTTATAATTAAATTAGGGTTACGCATAGACCCTCCCAAATACATATTTGTTGATTAAGAAATCAGAAAAATAATAAAAATACTCTCCATTTTCTTTGTTTGAATTGAGTTCGCATCATTATGGGAGATCTAACGATGTCTGTACATTTTATGAAAAGAGATTGAAGCTTTGTATTCCGCCACGTTATTTATTTTGTTTTATTGTTGGTGAATTGAGCTTTATTTCCTTTAAACCTTACAAGACTCTTGAACACGTCAGAAAATTTTATTATTGTCTTTTGAGGTCGTTCTGTATTTGAAATTGACTGCATTATTAGTACTTATTTACTTAATGTTAGGTATATTTTATTGGTACACTATCATCGGTATTAAACAAACTAAATAGACAAACTGTAATTTTTGAAAATTCTTAACTTTTTTTTACAATACGTTTTGTCTTAGTCCTATTAGCTGTAACAGACAGACAGACAAGTCTGATATAAACTTTTTTATTTATACCAACTTTATAATTTTTATTTACTAGAGAAGTAGGTAGGTACTACTCACCTTAGTACCTACATATTTTTACCAAAAATATGTTCGGTCTGCCTTCAACTTGTTGTTACGCCCAACAGGGTTTAAATTTTGATACTTACTTATAGATAACTAGCTGCTATCCGCGGGTTTGCATGCGCTTTTTAAGTAGCCTATGTTCGTCCCCGGGATACTATTTACCTCCCTGCCAAATTTCATTGGGATCCGTCCAGCCGTTTAGGCGTGAAAAGGTAACATACATTACCTTCGAATTTATAATATGAGTTTGGATTATTTAATTTGAATTTACAATAAAATTTTTGTAGATATGTATACGAAAACTATAATACGATTTCTGGTTTAATGCTCTAAGACGATTTCGAAATTGATACAACTGAAACGAAGCTTAAAAATAAAAGCTCAACTTTCGACAGAAGGCTCAAGGCGAAATCTGTGTTAAATGGATAAGAAGTTTGATAAAATGAATGAGAATTTTTATATCTATTAAACTTTTCATTGTTTGTTTAGCTAAGTTAATAATATCATTGATCGCTTTTGGGAAACAATCAGTATCACGTTTATTTTCTTAGAAATCATCGTAAAAACTTGTTTTAGGTACATGGAAAAGTACCTAAAACAAGGAAATCTTTGGACAGTGCCCCATTGTTACGTAAACGCATCTACAGAGTGGCTTTTTGAGATGAACGCTGATGACCAAATTCGAAACTATGAGAGTTATAGAATAGTTATGAGGTCATGACTCCTCATGACTTCGATTTATAATATTTAGAGTAGCTGTATAGTAGATATACCCAAAGCCAACAAGGCGCTTATCAGGGGGAGGCCTGGGTCCACTATTGGGCTCATAAAGGCTGTGAAGATATACCCTATTTACTACTATTTGTGCTTACTATTTATTTTTAAGTTTACGGTATAGCATAAATTAACGCCTATCATTTGGGGGAGAGCAAGACTTCCTACCTTAATACAGTTTTAACTAGTACGGAGGACAGTCACTCGACCACGGGTAACAACACATACAAAAACATAATTAATTAATTGTAACCCTAAACTTTAAATAGTGCCATTTTATTTTTGAAATAAACGTTTACTTTTCTTTACTTTAATTTACTTTACTTTACCCTATTTACTCCAGTAGTTCAGCGATCCAAAGTTAACCTTGGCTTCCGACACAAGACTCCTACAGGCATCTTTGTTCAGGTCTCAACGAAGACTAGGACATATTATTATAGTGCACGAGTGTATGTGCAAACACAAGTAGCAACTGTATTTATTCGCTCTCATAATCCAGCTAACTCGACGCTTCTATGGTCAGGTATCACCAGCTAGTTTTTTTTAATTTTATATATGTTAAACATTGTTTACATAATTAATCTACAGCTAACATAAACCGTTAATCGGTTTGTCCGTAAGCCTCAGTCTCTATGGTAAGTACAGTAATAAATAGCACAACTCGCACATCTTAATTAACATTATACACACACTGCACGTCAGAAACTGAATGTACATAAATACAAATAGTTATTATTTATTCGAAGCTAGAAGCGTCGAGTTCGCTGCAACAGGCTTCTGTTTCGTCAATCTATTGATACGTGCCTCGGAAAGCAAGTTTAATCGTTGGTTCTGTGCCTAACATCTTTTTGGTCGTGTTAGTCTGCTATATTTGTGCACTATAACATGTCCTGTGAAAATAACTAGCCTACGTTGAGATTGGCGAAAAGGATACGTCGAAAAATTCAGCTCGAAAGATATCACTTGGGCGACTGGTCTCAATAGATGTCATTTTTGACATCTGATTTTTCATCGGAAATATACAAAATAATTTTGTTCTTAGAGAGCAATAATATAGAGGTATTATGGTCGAAATGACGTAGTTCACCTCTCTCTGGGCATTGCATTGCAACTAGAAAGAAGAAAAGAAAGAAGAAAGTTACCTGTGGTCAATAAGTGGTTAAGCATTTCTAAATCATAATTGCGTAATTCTAACCGGGTTATTCATCCTTTTTCAGGACAATGGAGTCCGACAATATGATGGATGACTACGGAGAACTGACAACGCAGCGGCCCGTCTACTTGACCACGGTTTTCGCTACGGACAGGCTCAACCAAAGTGTTTTCAACGAAAACGCGACGATAGACCCTGATTACTACTATTTTTATGATGTGAGTGTTCAGATAAGTACTGCTTTTAAAAGAAAATCCCATAAAAATAACCTTTCACAAAATCTACCTCAATGCTTTTTGACAAAACAAATCAGGTTTGCGCACCAAGTTTACTTAGGACCCGTGCAATTTCACCTCAAATTAATGTCACACTCGATCGTCGACATTCACTTCAAAGAATCTTACGAATTTTCCAAGAACTTTCCAGAATGCCGATCTGGTAAATAAAGGTTATACCCACATCAAATCGTCTAAAAGCATAAGTAAATTTGTAACCCGCCCACTAAAGCTTCAGGTGGATTAGCCTTGCAATAAAACCTGAAAGGTTTAATAGTAGGTAATGGGTATTTCGGAGTTCGTCATCGTACCGTGAGAGCTGATAGTGCTATCGCGTATGTCAAAACCTGTTGAAGCTTTTAACGCGGTAGTGCGTGATATATAGTGCGTCCTACATAAAAACAATCAATTTTATGCTGATAGGGATCGAGCCTTATCATGAGTATATACGAGCCAAGTTTTTGCGATGTTATGAAGTGATTCCGTGAAAATATTTTATAGACTGCATATTATTATTCTTGACAATGCACACAGCGGTATAAAATGAACATAGGTAGGTTGCGCTTAAGTGTTAACCGGTGCATGATTATGCACCGGTTAACATCAACAACCATGGTCAACCGTAGCTGAGATAAGTTTTCTGGCTAGAAAAAAATCGGAGATTATTAATAAATCATAAATAAACAAAAAAATAAAAATGCTGGATAATCCACACAGCACCATCTAGCCCCAAGCTAAGCAGTATGTACATGCCATAGAGAATAATTATAATAATATACTTTTATTTAAGACATGTTCCATATAAAATAAAAGAAAATTCAAATTAAACGTAAACTTAAAAATAAGTCAGGTACGGAGAGCAGCATCACTTGGTAAGCTCTTTAACGTTTACACTTCTACCGCTAGAGGGTTACGTTAATGATGAATAGGTAATTTTTCGACTTTTTTCAAAATATTTCAAAAACTGTTTTGAGTTGTAAAAACCGATACCTTTCGTTTGATACCCACTCGGTGAGGTAGGTGAGGTAGGGCCTTTTGAAAATTATTCCCCTCCCCCTTTTTTGTAAATTTATCTAAAAGTGTTCTACTTACAGACTTCTCTATATTTTTCCTGTAAAATAAAGATCCATATCTACAAACGCTACATACATTTCAGATGGATCGCTCTGCAAACTTCGGGGATAGGGGGAAATGGGTATTTTTCAAGTTTTTTCAAAATATTAATTTCAAATATTGTTAAACCTACAGAAATTGCTAAAACTGTTTTGAGATGTAAAAACTGGATACCATTCATTTAATACCCCATTTGACCTTGTAGGTATCTTTTTAAATTTCGACATTATGTACTGAAAATTTTCATTTCGATTGTTTTAATTTTTTTCTTTTTATTTGTACAGGCGCACAATGTATTATTATTTTAAATTTCAAGTTATTTGATGCTGTAGTTGCTGAGATATTAATGACGAAAAAAAGGACAGAAAAAGTAGTAAACTAATAAGGGTTTCGAAACCGATCTCCGATCTTCGAAACCCTCAATGTTACAAAATGAACCTATGCTCAGGAAGCTATTTTCATCCAGCATTTATAGGTGTTTGTTTGAATCAGACGATCAGACATACTACACTAGAAATATTTGTTGCAATGAAAAAGTTCTAATAATTGAATGGTACGATACAACAAGCATAAATATTATCTAAGTAATTTACTTAGATCTATGTCTATCTATTAATTCATCTTATTGAAAAAAAAAAATAATTCCAGAAGGCAATTTTTCAACGTTGTATATATCCGATCCTTTAAAATTACATAGAAACAACTTCTGTAGATATACAAATATTGAACCTACTACGCTGTACTACGAACAAAGCTACCCTCAAAGCAAAATTTAATGCCTCGGATACACGTGACGAGAACAGTGACAAAACAGCAAAATAACACTGCGTAGACCGAGATAGACCACTCGTCAGTACTGTATATGACTGATCACGTTGCCTAGACTGTCTCGCCACACACTGTAGTCACTCGTCGTTACGTGCCCATGATCTACTATCATTATTATCATGTAACTAGTGGGGACTTAGCGACTCGAAATGTTTCTTGGTCTCTACAGTGTTTAACGCTAAAATTACAAGACGGTTCGAAAAAATTATGTCTTTCCATCCTTTTTATTTCGATATGAGACGGCAACATGTTTAGTGTTGCCATCCCGTCATGTCAAATTAGTTTAGTTTTCTTTTGTACTTCCTTGAATTTCCTTATTGCAATATGTTACTTTATTGTACAAGTTTTGTGAGATATGAACTGACACCATTATTACCTTCACAATTCCAGTCCATACAGTTCACGGTGACATGGATCCTGTTCGTAGCCATCGTGGTCCTGAACACGTCAGTGATAGCAGCTCTGCTCTGCACCAACGCCAGGAAGAGTCGGATGAACTTCTTCATCATGCAGCTTGCTATTGCGGGTAAGTGTTTTTATGGATAAACTAGCTTCATGATATACCAGGTCTAGAACTATATCTATACAAATTTAGCTCGAGCCATTCAGTATTTTTGGCTTTGTCTTCGCCCAAAAAACTCACATATTCACAAACTTTCGTCTTTAAAATATTAGTAGGAAGTAGTAAAAGAAAAGTATCCGTTCTGTGTCAAAGTACCTACATACCTCCTTGTCAGACGCGATATGCGAGCGATTTTAAGGCGAGTGCACAGCGAGCTCGCTGCTATTGCTAATGGCGATGCGTGCCCGCGGCGGCGTCGCGTCGTCTTCGTCGCGGACTACTCGCTGCGCACTCGCCTAGCTTTCAAATCGCCAGTGTCATAAAGCTCTCAAGTGGTTTAATTTTAACTTGAGATTTTACGAGGTACTAACTACCTTTGTATTCTCATTTAAATGTAATTTATATATATTTTAGTTTGTGAAGGCCCTGAAACCGCGCACGCAAAAAAGTCGCAAAATGCAAAAAAGCAACAAAGTCGTCCTAATGTTAGGCAGACAATAGATTGAATTAAAAATATAAAAATAATTTATAACTACCTTCAATTAGATTTTCCAGGATTAGCCCTAAAAATATAAATTCAAATAAGTATGTATGTAAATGAACACATTGAAGCCATTTAACAGCGCCCTTAGGTGAAGGTTAAACCCTTTTCACACTCGTCAAAGTTAACGAATCGCGTCCAAACCACTTAATTTGCTTTTTAAATTAAACCTGTCTGAACAAAGCATCCATTCTCTTACTATTCTGCGTTTAAATGAAGATTAAACTTTAAACTCCAAGGTATTTTGGTGAAATTTAGGCATTTTGGCGAGAGAGGTAAATACACATTTATTTTCTGGTCTTAAATAAATGAAGTTTCGTTAGTCACTTACGCGTACATAGGTGTTCTCACAGCATTATTTATTTATTTCTTTACTGTACTCGGTTCTAGAATCCAAAATATGTTATATCCACCAAGACCAAACCAAAGATGAATGAAACCAAACTTATAACAATAACAGAAACCACCAAGGCAACAGCAATGTAAATCGGGATGTCGAATCCCCTGATTCTGTATGAATTGCATTCTTCATTGTAATTAGCGTCATTTTATACAGCTTCCTAATTACCAAAAGTCTACGATAAGATTAATTGAAAATTGTACGACCGCGACAAGAACAATCGATACGGCGCAAACTTACCTATAACTAAAAAAACTTCGATCCTATCCCCATAAATTACAAAACGAGGGTTAATCTCCGGTCGCGGCCGACCCTTGTTTTCGGACCATTCGGCTTTACTTACACGAACGGTGAAAGACAATTTATCTGCAGCAGAATTTGCAGTGACACCGACCTTGTTAAGCCACGTCCACAATAACTACCTTTCTGCGATGTCCAACCCTTCCTTTAATCGCAGATGAATTATGGAGTAGTAGCAGTCTGAATATTATTTACTGAATGAGAATGTTTGGGTAATAATGCCACTATTGATCGACCGAGCGATGAGTGAAATGATTTCAGTGGCAACTGAGTTTTGTGTGATTGTTTGTTTGAGCATAAGTTCCATAAAGGTAACCCGATTTGCATAGAATTTATGTTTAATTTCCGTGGTTAGTTTTGAGATGCGGTTTGCGATTTGCAAAGTACCTCGCAACTTCTCGCAAGTCTTAATTCAGAGCAAACCAATTTACCTGTTTCACCAAAATGCCTTATTTTGGGTTAGGGATATGAGAATGTATTTCTAAACCAAACCTTCTAAACGAAAACAGTTTAAACATTTTCAGGAACAAAATGCTTTTTATTATTTTTGTAAACATACAGCGCACTATGTTATTGTAGCCTCAGCTTAACCCGCATAGCTTCCGTTTCGTGCCAAAACTGTCCAGCGGCATCACGTTAGAGATAGGTCAGCCCAAGTTTGAATTCAAAAACTTTGATAGAAGATTAACTATTCTTATAAATCACTAAGTTAGACTTTATCACATAAGTTTCTATTTCTTGCGTAGGTTTTGTTGCTAGAACTACGCAAAAATTGCAGATATTGCTTGGCTTGATAGATGTTCTAGATAGGATGCGTTAACTTTAAACTCAACTCCGTCGACATATTAAGCGCCTATTTTGTGACTTACTTATTTTTTCTTTCTTCTTATAAGTATTTTTTCTTAATACTAGTGTTGCCTTTTCTATCATTATATCATTTGTACGCCTCTCCTATTTCTATAACTAAATGCACAATCCAATAGTTAACAGGATGTTTGCTTTGTCTCACAAGCTACGAGGTTCAATCAAAATTGTTTGTCTTTTTCAGCAAAGAAAAACATAATCGATAGGATGTCTTTGATAGTTGTTAATTTCCAGTGTCTTGAATTGCGTCCAACAAAACAGTTTTTTGGTCTGGCTCCTTAGAAGAAGAAGATTTAGAATGATAGTAGACACAAGCAAAGTGTAGCAAAAAAAATTCCACATATACGTCTCATTTTCCTATTCGTATACGTGCACTCGTGTGCGTGATAGCACTGAAGTTATATGCTTGTCAACTCACACATAGATTAGTTTTTGGCTTCAAAAGAGAATTGTTGAGTGACACTATGCCTCTGCTGTGAGAGCAGCGTGTTTTTCCTTTAAGTCGGGCTGGTTATCTCATTATTATTGCTCAACACATGAGCAAAACTAGCACCTTCTACGAACTAATATTGCGAGCGTTATACAAATAAATCAAAACGTAAATGTTTTAACCTGTCATAAGCTAGTTCTAGTTTTATTCAGCCTCTTTATCAAGAGGAACTTGTTAGTATAAATTAATATTTTGTCTAGATATCAGATAAAGCAAAATATCTCATTTATATTTCTATTTGTGAATTAAATGCCTGATATAAGCACACTTTCTACACAATACTATCTTAGCATTAAGTAGGTAATAATGTTTTATTAAATGTGTTTTGTTGGCATTGCCTTGAAAAAATAAATTAAATTAAGTGCGGCTTCTAAAAGGTTCTAATTCACTTACGTTAAATCTGTTATGTTAATGAATTGAACCTAGTGGAATTTGATGCTGATAATATCTAGATCATAGGTTTGGTACCTATCTACCTGTATAGTCTATCTGTCGTCTTTGATTGTTTGCTAAGATGATTGGACTCAGATTGTCTTTGGATTTGTTTTGCGATAGATATGAGAAGGAGTACCTGTACGTACACACATACATAAACTCAAAGTCGCTCAGCGAGCTATGGAAAGAGCTATGCTTGGAGTTCCGTGGGCTACGTGATAAAATACGGAAATAGCCAAAGTAACCGATATAGCTCTCAGAATTTGTTAGTTGAAGTGACGCTTGGCAGGCCATAAATAGCTCACAGAACCAATAACCGTAGTGGAGTAAAGGTTTTCGAGTAGCGACTACGATCAATGCGAAACATAGCATGGAAAGACCTCCCACTCGATGGACCGAAGACATTGTAGCGGTCGAGTCGATGGATGGAGGTGGCTCAGGACTGTTCTAGATAGATTCATAATTATTTTTTTATAATAATTTAGTTACCAATAGTAACATAACATATCAATAATCATATTTTATTCTGTCTTATCAATAAGTAAGTTAAGCCGAATAAGAGCTATGTCCTACCAAGACGACATACATACTAATTTTTTCGTAGATTTTGTTGCACCAAAATCTAAATGAACTAACGCGTATAATGTACTCTTGACCTTGTATTTTCAATCTCAAATACGACACAACATTTTTTAAAAGAAGCAACATTTTTAGGCTTATCTAGGTTAGGTAAGGTTAGGTTTCTGTGCCAACAGAACCACCGCTGTCATTTTGCTTGATTAAAATCATGATTACAATTTATTTTTCTATTTTAATATAAGCGTAGTGTGATTTTATAATCAAGTTTATAAAATTAAGTAGAAAATCGAAAAGGTTATTGGCGAGACGTTCCTTTGTACGTTGTTTGCGATTCCCTTTATTATTCAATGTCTTTAGTATCAAAGGAGACCGCTAAGTTATGAAATTACGTACTGATAGTCTACTGGAATAGCTTAAGAGGTTTCTTTTAAATTTTTCAAAGCAAGGGGTTATTCACCGTATTATATTATTATTTATATTTTAGGTTTTTGGTTTTTGGGTTTTGGCTTTAGCTCAATTGGGCTGAGCTGACGTTCGTGCGGGTACTTGCTTGCATTCAGCAAATGAAACTGATCATTAACTTGTAGACATAACGAGAAAGTATCTAAATGTTAGCACATATCAAAAACTTGTAAACATCTTCGCCAAAACACTCAATGAATTTAAAAACAACTATTTAAATCAACCAAACGAGGCATTGAATAATCAATGCTCGATAAGCGAGTTTATTGTGATTAATTATTGAGTTACTTACTTTTCGTTCTTGTTTTTTTGCGCCTTTTTTTAATTTACCCCCCTTAAGTACTGTAACATCCAAGAATATGAGAATATGATGATCCAATAAAACAATTACCATTACCATGTGTAACATAACCTCAAAAGAAACAAGCTGTAGTAACTATTGCAGGAACACACTAACCTGTGCCATTACATATTATATTTATTATGTCAGTTATTCAATTAATTTAATTTTCTGGTGTCGATTCTGTTGTTTTAGAATTAGCTAAAATTAGGATATAGGAATGTCAAATCTATTTGACAATAAGTTAGAGAAGTTAGTTTGAGTTAATCTATTTGATTTTTTTCCGTCTACGAAAGCTATTCTGTTTCAAAAATTAGACTGGCTGTTTTAAAATTAGAATGACAGATCTGAAACAACTCAACTTAGTTATAAATAGTTATAACCCTATTCTTTGCATTACATTTTAGCTATGATTAGAAACGTCTTCCTAATTTTAGGAGGCCTACCTAATTTTAGGTTTATTTGGTCATAATTAAAATTTATAGCCAAAATGATGGATGGATAAAAAACATTAGGGTACATATAAGTTATACGCACCTTTTTGACTGACAGACTGACAGACTAACAGACTGACGGACTGACGGACTGTCGGACGGACGGACTGACGGACAGACGGACTGACGGACCGACGGAAAGACAGACTGACAGACTGACGGACTGACGGACTGATGGGCTGAAGGACTAACTGACTGACGGACTAACAGACTGACGGACTGATGGCGGACGGACTGACGGACTGACAGACTGACGGTCTGACGGACTGACGGACAGATGGACTGACAGACTGACAGACTGATGGGCTGACGGACTGATGGACTGACAGACTGAAAGACTGACAGACTGACGGACTGATGGACTGACAGACTGACGGACTGATGGGCTGACGGACTGGTGGGTTGACGGACTGACGGACTGACGGACTGACAGACTGTCAGTCAGTTTGGGATTTTCAAACACGTTCTAATTTAGCTATTTTTAGGATCTGTTAATTGCTAACTGGATTTGAGAGAAAAACGTTAAAAAAAAAAATTTTGGCGTCCACATTTTAATGAAATAATCCAATTCTCAGTGTGTCCGTAGCCTTAATTGGATTGTTTACGGAAAATGTTCTCAGAAATTATAATTCGTATACAGCAGCTTTGAAAAATATCCTGAGATCTTAAAAAAAATAAAACATCTAATTTTAATGGATACCTAACTAAAACCAAGTCGACTTGCGACTCTTTGGTTTTGTTGTTGTCAGTGCCTAATATGCCTAAGGGCATAATAATATTTTATTTAACAAAATAAGTCTATTCAAACATTAACAATTTACATTAAAATAATTACAAATACTCAATAAAGTACCCAGAAATATGGAAAACAGCGAAATTGTGCATCATCACAAGGTTTTAGGTAAAATACCGATGAAAATGGGCTTAATATACAAATGTTTAAGCAAAATATATATTATCCAGTCGTGCATAATTTTTGATTTTGTGTATGTAATATGGATTATTTAATTATCTGAAATAAATTAATACAATACAATAATAATCCACATACATCAGGCTTTCGACCCTGAAAAAAATCTTATCCCACTCCACGCGAAAAAGGTGCTCAAGGTTTCATAAGATTTCAAACAAAGTTTTATCTTGTTATTGTTGATTAAATTCTAAATAGTTATTCACTTATTTACTCAACAGATTTATTCGTCGGTCTAATCAACGTGTTCCCGGACATCATCCACAAAATCACCATCGCATGGCTGGCTGGCGAGTTCATGTGTAAATCCGTGAAGTTTCTGCAGGTAAGACCACCACAAAATCATTTAATAAGTAGATTTTAGGAAATAAAAAAATGTTCAAGATTTTTACGCGACTGTTCCAAAAAGGAGTTTAATGGTTTCAGGGTTCGTATGTGGGTTTCTTTCTACAGTCCACCATAGCTATTAAATGTCTGAAGAGATTTGAATATATGGGGTAACGTTAAAATCGTTACATCGTCCCGAGTGACACTAGCTATATTTTTATAGTAAAGTAAGAAAGTCGTGTTTTCGATGTATTGTGAGATTAACTTGTGCTCGTGCATGTATTTTTCTAGCGCCCTCTCCCCTCTTGCCTCTCATGTTATTTATAAGAGGGTGGAGTCCTCATAGTCGTTTGTTTGTCTGTTGCTTAAAGTTGAGAGAGGTTTACAAGTAACATGGCACGGCACACACATGGCCGGTTTTCTGTAATTTTTTTATTGTGTATCTTTCAGGCAGTAGTTATGTACGGATCGACCTACGTGCTGGTGGCACTCAGCATCGACCGCTGTGACGCCATCACCAATCCTATGAACTTCTCGGGAAGCTGTGAGTTTTAATGGTGCTAATTATTTGTCCTTTAGCTATTGACCTTATCCCCATAATAAGTTTTTTTTTGTTTTCAAACCTCCATGGAGCAATATACTTCATTTAAAAATTGACTTTAGCGAAAGGATGTGTTTTATGAAAATCGTTGTAGTCACTTCCTATGTTACATCAAGTGATCGGAATCCTAAAGCCCTCAAACCAATACACCAACTATTTATCAATATTAACCTACAATTTCCACAAAATTTAACCGCATTACTAAACCGCACTGCACACATATACTTATGATAGTTATGGTTCGGTAAAGATTCTTAACTAGTTAGGATGAGAGCAATAATTGCTCGAATCTTTCAAGCATCTTTCAAGCGTAAGTCACGTAGATTATCTATTCTAATTATTAGAATAGATAATCTACGTGACTTACGCTTGAATAGAAATGAACGGATTTACATACTGCCATACCACTACGCCTATACGCTCCTGATTGCCCTTTGTGTCGAGCCATTAAATTGTCCTTACACAGCCTTGTGTAAGTGTGCATAATTCGCGAGTGATTAGAATGGTATTGGATAATAGGACCTCGTCGATCGAACTAACGCCCTAATATTCAAACGCAACGTACTATATAGATATTCTGTGACGCATCTTAGATCGGGCACGTCTCAAGTGAAGAATTTTTTATTTTTTTGAATACCAAGTCAATTGAGACCAATTCGAGATTTCTTGACAGTCTCATCAGATACTCAGTCTAATCAGTCAGTAATTTATTAAGACCTATTCATTATAGAGGTACTATCATTTCCTACGCGATATTCGCTAACCAGAGCGGCGCGATAAATTTCGCTCTGTTTTCTCATTTTGTCACGCCGCACTTTTTGCACCGCAAACCCACTCGGCTTTTCTCCACTGCTGCTTTGAGCAGCGAATAGCTACCGCGTAGATTCATAGGCCATTCAGAACTTTGCTCGTGCAACGTTGCTCAAGAACTGTAATTTTTAAATTTTGTACATTTTACTATAACGAGGTTATCTAACTCTGGTAGCGTCTGGATTATACTCGTGATAGTATTACCCAATCAAACGGTTTCTTCGTCCTGAAACTTTTAAAAAGATTGCAAAATAATTTCTACCCACATTTCTACACTAAGGCAAGTTCAGCAAGAATTACGATTTATTGCGGTACGTTTTATTTTCTCACACATTCCTCTTCACCCGGGATTTATAATCTGATGTGGTGCTGATAGTAATAGACCTACGAACTCGTAAAAGCAAAATTATGCTCTTGTAGGGCTGTTAGGCCATGAATCTTTTGAGAAAACAAAATAAAGAGGTGCCTCAAAACAAAAGAAAGGTTTAAAAACACTCGCGATATAATTAACAAATTAACGACTGAAAGAGACTTTTATTTTGGCAAATTTAGAATTTTTCTGTTTTCATGATTTTTTGGCCGATAATGCAAATATCTTAGGACCACGCTCGCTCAAATCCAATTATTGACATGCAAAATGCTTGCCATTCATTTATTAAACCAATATTTTCGTAATTTTTAGGGAACCGAGCTCGAGCCCTCATAGTTTCTGCATGGATCATCAGCGTGCTGTTCTCAATACCTATATTGTTTCTCTACGAAATCAAGGAAGTGCAAGGTTTGTTCATCTTTTGGTTATTAACAAGTACTTACAACAGAGAGTTCTCATCTGGTTCATTAAGAGGTCATGACTGGTAGGTATAATAATCGGAATAGGTAACAATATTTTAAGCTTAATACCTAAAGTATAAGACAATCCGATGAATAACGGGTGCCTATTGGGAAACATAACGCCGCGCCGCGGGCGGCCGCGCGACCTTTTCCAGTTTCTCAAGCGATACTATGTATTATATTAATGAAGATAAAGTTTCAAATCATATGACACTTCATTTGATTTGAAACTTTATCTTCATTTTCATTGGAAACTGCTCGCCGCCGCTTCGCTGCCAGTCGCTGCCATCTCGGTGTGATTTGAGCCTTAGCCTAAACCGTTCATGAGAACTATCATGAATGTAAGCGGGTTAACTACGATACTTGTTTGTGTTGGAAGAACACCAACGACATCTCATAAAGAGGAGCTCATATTCATAATTAATTCGTCAAACTACGAGTTTTTATAGTAAAATAACAATAAAAAAATCACATTATAAAGTTCTAGCTAGTTTTAAATAAACCGCAAAGTGCGAGTCGATACGCACACGAGGGGTTCCGTACCGTACAGGCAACTTTTTCAAAGAACATCTTACGTAAGTACGTAAGACTGCTGAAAGATACTGGATGTTTCAAACTGAAGGATGCTATGGCGCTAATTCTCTAATTAGCGGCCTATGTCCAGAAGTGGACTAGATGATGATGAAATATAGCCATTCCTACAATACCTACCTAAACTTACACTCACTCTCATCTCATACGTGCGTCGCTGCTATACGCGCTGTCCAAGATCACGGTGTGCGTCCGTGGCAGTCAAAGGGTTATGAAATCCCTTTCAACGAATGCCATGTTTGTCCACTTTGCTATTGAATTTAGTACGAAATCATAAAGCATTTAACATTTTTGTATGGGAGCTAGCTTATTTCAATCAAGCAAATATTTGCTCGATTTAACGGCCTCCGAATACGTGTAATTTATTTCTATAAAATGGTGTCAATTCAGTAAGCTAAGTTGACGCAACTAAACATTATGCCATCCTTCTTATTTCGATTGTTATGAAAGGGACGGCCATACTTTTAGAGCTTTTAAATCCAGTTCAGCTTAGTTTTGGCGACATCTGAATTGACAACAATTAAATTATAATAAAAATAAATAAATAATAAATAATCTCGTTGGTTCTAGGGCAACTTCAATGCTGGATAGAGCTAGGGTCTCCCCGGAGGTGGCAGATCTGGATGAGCTTGGTATCCGCGATGATCTTCGTGGTGCCCGCTCTGGCCATCGCGGCGTGCTATTGCGTCATCGTGCTGACTATCTGGACGAAGAGCAAAGCTGTACTCATGAGCCCGCCTGTAGACTCTAGGAGGACCAAAACCATCAGGAATGGTAAGCGAACAAGTGAAAAAGGCCTTTATTAACAAAGAAAATTACAATCAAATAATAAAAACAAATTAGAACTAGTACCTATTTACAATTGTAACAATCAAGCTAACTGCAGACTGGTGCAAACAATCAACAGGTAGCCCAACTGATCCATGTCAATACTAGTTGGAAGCGTCCCCAAGACACTGGCTGCATTGCCACGCTGTATGGCAAATAAGCTGCGCTGGATACCCACCAGCACTCGGGTCACGCGTAGGTTCGAGCAGACGACGCTCAGATAACTTTTTAAAAATCCGGAGAGTACTCCACGGACCTAACTCGACCCCAAAGGGAGCTAATATGTAGGCTCTGTCGAGACCATGAAAAAGGTATGATGTGATGCCGAATTTCGACCACGGCGGCCAGTCTCAACGGAGACGGGCCCGGTGCGCAGGACATATTATAGTACACAAGTGTGCGCAAACACAGGTGCACTCTATATTCTATCATTCTCATAATCTGATGGGACGGCAGACCGACATGACCGGGGAGAGGTAAGGCGCCATCAACGGCTAAACGCTAATTAAAAAAGGTATACTTCCTCCAAGGTATACTTTTATACTTTAGGTATGCTTGGTCTTACTTGCTTCTATGTTACAGAGACCTGAAGTGTGTCTTGGCCTCCGATAAGAGAAGTCGCAATTTTTTCCTGGTATACCTACAATACACAAATCCATGCTGTCTCCATTCCGTGGGCCATAAGCATACCTACAGTGACGATACTTAGAGTCTGTCTAGTCTGGCTATCGAATGTTGAGACTGGAAATATTTGTAAATTTTTTAAATGGTTATAATTATATGACAACATTCATTTTACTATTTTACGAGTCCGTAATTGGAGAATACGCGAAAAAATTAAATGCTTATGAAAAAAAACCTGTACTTGCGCGTTTTCAGTAGCAATTCTCAGTAGCACTCTATCATAATTTTAGATAGGGTACGTACCAGGATTTTAGGATTTTAGTTATTACTATAGGTACGTGTTATAATATAAATAAAGGAACAGCCGATTTAAAAAAATAAAAAGTTGGACCGCCCTAGTGTACCTACTTTAGTAACTATAATATTTAATTGGGTAGGTGGGTGAAAACTTAACTTTGTTAGCCATCATGCTGTGAAAATTTCTATCAGCATTTACTTTGATGGAAATTTTCACACATCACTATCTAGCTCCAAACTCAGCGTTTCTGATAGCTATTATAATTTACTTTATGCTGCTATTGATTTTATAAGTACCTTTCTCAAAAAATTAACGCAAGTGCAAAGAATAAAAAGTGTCAATATTAAACTGATACTGAGTCAATGTAGAATGGTGTACCTACTTATGCAAACATGTAGGTAACGAACCCTTGTTTGTATTACTTCCAGGACACATCGAAAGCGATCCCGACTCGAGGCGTGCGAGCTCCAGAGGACTGATACCCAGAGCGAAGATCAAAAGTGTCAAGATGACCTTTGTCATTGTGTTTGGTAAGTAGCTAAATAAGAGCTTAGATCAGCCTCCTCTGGCACTGAAGTAAGTAGTATTCGTACCTACTTATATCAGTTATCTGGTAGGCTAGATGACTAATTAGTAATTATATTATACTTTTTACCTATTATACTGTATGTGAAAACACCCTGACCATAAACTAAAATATTGACAGATTAAACAAACATTTAGCGGCGGCTCACGGCGCGAATCGAACCAGTAACCGTTTACGTCTCGGGCGTATCTTTGCTCACTTCACCATAAATATCGTGAAAGTTATTATGTTTTTCCAGGACTAGAAACACCAGTTTTCAAAAATTCAGTAGTTTTGAAGAAGAAGGAAGTAACGAACATCCACCCAATCTTTCCTTATATCAGTGTTATGGTTTTCCCATTCCAGTGTTCGTCCTCTGCTGGTCACCTTACATAGTGTTCGACCTGCTCCAAGTGTACCACTACTTCCCGATGACACAGACCATGTGTGCGGTGGCCACGCTGATACAGAGCCTCGCGCCGCTCAACTCGGCGGCCAACCCGCTTATATGCTGCATGTTCTCACCGCATATCTATGCCAGTCTTAGGTAGGTGCAACAGCGAAAAGTTTTATGATGTAGGTACCATGTGCGTACGGTGATATACCAGAGATGAAGAATAGTTATAATCGAGGAAACCATTCCGTCTACACTCCCTTTTTTTTTCAGCTGCCATTATTCCCTTGAGATAGTACCTACTACTGCTAGGTCCTACTTCCTGATGACGCACACCATTTGTGCGGTGGCCACACTGATACAGAGCCTCGCGCCACTCAACTCGGCGGCTAACTCACGAATATGCTGCATGTTCTCAGGCATATTTATGCCAGCCTTAGGTGAAATGACTAGACAAAGTGTTCATTATAGTTCTAGTGGTATCATATGACGCAAGTGTAAAACTACTTTTCGTTGACCACGTAATGCGGTGGCCATGCTGATACAGACAGAGCTTCTCATACGCCTATATGCTGCATGTTCTCATCGCATAAGCTATACCAGTCTTAGGTTATTCAATTCTTATTACCTACTCCTTCTTCTTTTTCTTCTTCTTCTTCTTGTCTTATTTATTCCTGTGGCGCTACGGCCCAATGTGGACACTGCTTGTAGCGTCCAGTTCACGGGGGGGTCCTCTCATGTAGCAAGTCAGCTAGCTACTGTTGTGTAAGATTGTGCGTAAATTATGCGTAATGAGTAAGCGAGCTGCAAATATTTTTGCGGATCTCTTCAATTGCCTTTCACGAGGTAAATTTAGCTCTCGCACGTGGGTTATTAGTTGTCTAACTCCTGTGGATCGTCATACTGACTGCAGGTGCACCTAATTAAAAAGAGTAATACCGATCCAGTTTCTCAGTCTATTTGTACTTCTTTATTAACATAATTTTTTTACAATAATTTATCTTTACAGAAGGTCGTCTTACAGTTAATTGTTAAAGTTGTAAAGTAGAAAATACAGATACCTGTTTATAAGAGACTAGTGCCAGTGTTAGGTTTTAATACCTGTGTCTGTCACCAGTAACCAGTCACCAATGCCCCCTCCACAGGTTTCCTTTTATAAGATGTTATTAATAAAAATAATTGTGCCTTAATGTGGAAATATGATACATTTTTTTTACTATAAGTACTTTAGATTGATATAAAGTATTATATTGATTGTAATTCTTTATGAATTCAGACGAGTGCCTCCGTACAAGTGGTTGTGGTGCGGGCGGCGCCGCACGCGGCACGTCCGCGGCACGCTGCGGTCCCGCTCCGATTCTACCGCCAACTCTGACCTTATCTCCACCACGCACGCGAGACGCTCGCATTCTGTTGCAACGGTAAATATCATCAAAGAACTTTATATAACTTATCAAAAACGTAACACCTAATGCGCTATCCCTACCCAGAACAGCGCCGCCACCTAGTTTATCTTATTATTACGTTAAACAAAGAAATTTTCTAATATCCATTGGGCAGTTTGTGATATCTATTATAAGCTTTTTTTTAATGCCTCTGTAATAGTTTTATTTTGTATAGTTTATGCAAAGATGCGAAGTTGCTCTTTTTGGCCACCAAACTCTGTTTTCGCCATCTCTGTCTAAACTATACAAAATAAAACTATTACAAAGGCATTAAAAAAAAGCTCAAGATAGGTATCCCAAACTGGCCAATGGATTTTAGAAATTTCTTTTGTTTAACTTAATAATAAGATAAACTAGGTGGCGGCGCTATTCTGGGTCGGGGTAGCGCCTTAAGTTACGTAGTAGTAAGCAACTACGCATGTTGTGTGCTTGCATCAGCCCGCGACACCTCAATGCAATAAAGCAGTGCGTAACCATCCAGCGGTCGTTTAACTCCTATCCACAAGCTCCCGTATTGGCATGTCTTACAATGCTTATTTAAGCAACATTCAGCTCCAACGTAATTGGAGCTGAATGATGCCGTCCGGAATGTCCAACATTACCTATTCATTCATTTCTTATTTATTACGCATCCATAAGCTAATCAAGGCTTCTTGAGCAACAATAATTTCAGTCACGAAAACCAATTTAGCAGTTCAATTGTGTGTGTGCTACATTTTCCGTTTACATTGCAAAACCGCGTACATTGTGGTCTACAGACAACTTACACGATTACCTACAGGTATTAATCGCTCCGTGTTACGCCAACTTATGCAAAGGACACTTCAGTTCTGTTCAAAGATGTCAGTATCATGTTTTGTACACATTTTTAATTCAAAATGTCTTATTCTTATACTGGCACGGTACAACGACGCCCCTTGTTGGACGCCAGACTTTGCCAAAAAATAACTACAGTAATTTACCACATGCTCAAATATTTTCAGATCCTCAACCGTCCCCGCAACAGCATCTCATCCCGACACGACGGCCGCCGCACACAGGTCATAGTGATGGCGTCGCCGCGCGACTGACAGCGAACCGTCTGCGAGCCCGTCCGCGATGTGATGCTCTAGCCTCGATGCCGGGCGTGCCTTCATGCCTAGACACTGGTTTAATGACTCTGTGTAAGAAATAAAAGTGAATGCATTGTGAGATTTGGCATCAAACATGGGATGTTAAGGTTCCAAAATTGCTGTTTAGTGGGCCTTATTAATGCTCTAGTCGCGATGCCGTTCGTGCGTGCCTATAGGTAGCTAGACTCAGTGTCTAGCTACCTATAGGTTATTGTAGACTTTAGGGTTCTTAAAATAAAAGTAACCCAGCAAAGTTGAAGACACTATGTGAAAAATGAGGTTCCCAACTTGAGAGGCTGCATCTCACACTGGCCGCAAAAGATGGTTATGAGTCCTCTAGCCAAGATACAGGCGTGTGTGCCCAAAATAGCAACAGTCAACACGCGGGTCATAGCGATGGCCTCGCCGCGACTGGCAGCGAGCCGTCTGTGAGCCCGTCCGTGATGTGATGCTCTAGCCTCGATGCCGTTTTTTATGCCTATAACTAGACACTGGATTATATGTAGACTCTATAGTATATCCTATATTAAAAGTGATTGCATTGTGAGAATTCGCACCCAACATGGGGCTAATGGAAAATGACATCAAAAATGGCCTTATAAATGTTATACCTATTGGTGGCCATCATTTTAGCCACTAAGCTGGGCGTGAGTGCATGTTTAGCCTCTTGCTAGACACTTGATAATAGGGTTAATAACTAAACATAAAAGGCTTAAAAAACAAATGTTACCCAGCTGAGTTTGAATGGCACTATGTGCTATGCTTTTCATTTTATTGTGGGCGTAGGTACTGCATGCCGGTATCCATGCATGCCATGCAATACATTTGATAGTCAGCACCACAGTTTTGGAAATAAAACTGTGTGCATTGTGAGATTTGGCACCCAACATGGGCACCCAACAGCCGTAAAAAAGATGTCTAACGATGATGAAATGAAGTGAAGTGGCAAAGCAAATATATTGTTTTGCACTGTTGGAAAATATTTGGTATCTAACATGGGGTAGTTGATGTCACAGATCAAAATCTCTATTGGTTATTTTTAATGGATGTCCTTGACCATTGAAAGTATTGACAGGCTGTCAGGATGTCATATTAGTAATTAAGATAATAAAATATATCAATATGTAAATAATCATTTTGAAGAGGAAATAGGTAATATAAGTACAAATCCTATAGTTGTTGGATGGTTTTCTTGATCTAGTCATTGTTATGCAAGCATTTAGAAGATTGTTTACTAGCATAAATATTTTCTTACAACTCTGAAAATCACGTTTGTAACTTTGCATTTTTAATAAATATCGCAATTTTAATGATGATTTTTGAGGTCTTAGGTTAATGTTGTAAATAAAATAATATGTAGGTAACTTAAGTTTTTTCGACTGTACCCAAGTATTAAGAATTTTTTCGCATGTACGAAGCTTTGTAAAATAATAAGAGGCTAAAGTACAATTATTTTTGTACTGTAATATTAAATAGTAGATTTAAGAAAATTTTACAAACATTATTCGAATTATAATTGAATTAAATATAAATAAATCTCGCCTAAGACTTACATTGTTTCATTTTCTAATCAAACTGTTATTGATTTTACGTAGGTACTCGTAGTTTTCTAAATAATGATACAGATTTTAAAGATTGGCTCGGTATATTGAATTTTCAAGTCCACTATAAAATAAATACGCGTTTTATTAACTCATGGCTGGACTATGTCTAGACTTGAGCTCACAATTTAAGTAGGGGCTGGATTTAAGCGGTAAATAAAAATATCTATGAAAGGTCTAAGGAAATTTTCAATTGCACGGTAGATTTTAGAAATTGTATTTACAATGTTGAAAATTATAATGAAAATGATATTATATAGGTGGTCAATTGTCATAAATTGATGAACAAGAAAACTAAATGGACATTGTTTGGTGTACCTACTACATCCCAATAAATTTACTACCTACTAAAATAATATACAGAGTGGATTTTTTGTACGGGACAATAAATAAGGGGAGATACCTTAACTGGTGGAGCTACAGGAAAATGTTTTTAGGAGACTATCCATATTTTTTAAAGAAGATTTCGTCTACATACACAGTTTTTCAAAAAAAAGTTACAGTTAGCAAGAAATTGGGTATTTTACACAAACACTTTTTTTGATGCCAGTCGATCCTGTTTTTTATACTGATTGGTGGATATTGAATCCTACTGTTGTGCCCATAAGAATCATCTTGCAACAATTCATTTCCTTCTACCCTTCCTCCTCCCTCATGCACATATAACATCGCACCGTCTCGCTAAGGACGGCCGAAGAAACCGCTGAAAATGCATCACGAATCGACTCCGGAGACGAGGTAGTTGCCGATCGACGTGCCCACACAACGGACTTGCTTGGGCAAATATTACGCGTGTGATCTCTCAAAATTGGAACTACTTTGAACTAAACGCTTCTCTAATAAGTAACTATAAAACTAAGTGTGTGTGTGTGTAAATTTATTTTCGTGAGATTTAAAGAAATCCTAGTGCTCTCGTACCATCCAGCTTGTGTACGCCATCTTGCAACCCGCCGCCGCAAGAAATTGGATGGAGATACAAATGTATGTGCATGTTCCTAGTATTCCTAGCTGATGTGCCTCAATCTTGGCAATTTCTTAAGCACAGCAGAGCCCCCTTTAATTGTTGCAAGTGTAATAATTATAACCTCGAAATACAGTCCACTTCCATCGATATTTTATTGAATAATCAAATCCATTCGCATCCCCACTTTTATGAGTGGTTTAGTTTTAACCAGCTACTAGAAATACCCACCAATGATTAAAAACTTCTATTAAACAAACTGAGGTTTAGACCAACCTCAGTTTGTAAAAAAGTCAGAAATCACAAAAAACTTTTCTAGGCTTCCTTACTCTTATTTTGTAGGAAATCATCGCAGCTTTGAAAACTTTGTGAATCTTAAATGGGTACAAAAAAAACATTAAAAAACGAAATAGGTACAATGATTACGATTACGAATGATTACGTAAGTAATATTGACTATATGCATATGTACCTAATAGCTGATTACCGTCCGTATTATAATTTTAATAAGCAGGAAAAGCGAATTATTATGCAACTTGATTTAAATCCCAGGTGAGGTTTGATGACCTATAAAAACGATTCAACAGACTAAGGGATTCTAAAGTAGGGGCCCATAACCGTTTATCACCTTTCTAAAAGTACTTTCCTTGGCTCGTGACACATTATAAAGGTCAGGAGAAACTGCGTTACAATAAATTTTAGTTTCACCTATTTTCTTCTTCAAGTACTTACCTTTCTATTACCTTCTCCAATAATATGAGTAAGTAGGTACTTAAGTAGAGAAGATTTAACTTTCAACTCAGGGAAAACTTCTAAGAAAATTGAAAAGCAAGTAATTATTATGAACGTAAATTGTTCTTGCTGAACTCTGATAAGTTTAGAGGAGCAGAAAATTGCAATGCATCTCTTCCTTGCCCCTTCCTTGGCCCTTTCTTATTTTTAATTTATATTAACGACTTGCCTCATCTTGTTAAGAATAATCACGTATATTGTTTGCTGATGATACTTCATGAATAAATTATTATTAAAATGAAACGACAAGACACGAATTTCGACGATGTGAATAATGCAATCTCAAAAGTAGTCCATTGGTTTAGTGTCAATAATCTTTTGCTTAACGAAACCAAAACGAAATGTATTAGATTTATTCTACCTAATGATAAACAAGTTAAGGCTGATGTAAATGTAAAAGGAGAAACGTTAGAAATTGTAGAAAGTACCGTTTTCTTAGGAATCACCTTAGATAATAAACTTCAATGAGACCCACACATAGATAAGCTATCGAAGAGACTTAGTTCTGCAGCGTATGCTGTCAAAAAAATCCGTCATCTTCCAGACGTGGATACATCTAGACTTGTTTATTTCAGCTACTTCCATAGTATTGTCTTATGGTATACTACTGTGGGGGAACGCTGCAGATATTAACACCGTATTTGCGTTGCAGAAGAGGGCTGTTATCAGTAAATAAATTCTACAAATTGTCAAAACCTTCTTGTGTTAAAAGGCCTACCATAAAAAAACAGATTATCTAGAGGATAAAAAAGCTTGGGACGGGATTTGCTCCAACTCGAAAAATAACAACTAACTAACGCCTAAAGGTTTCTTCGACGTTTCTTTACTTTAGTCTACATACCGAAGCGACTGAAATCAAAAATATCACTTTATTTCCGTGTTAGTGTTTAATTATTAAGAATTTTACCTTTTCTAAGTGTACATTTATTGTATTTATGGAAATAAAGTGTTTTTGACTTTGACTTTGACTTAAAGATGAAAATACATTTTTTTACTATATTTGTTTAACAAAGCACAAAATCACCTTTATAATAGAAAATTAGTATTTCAACAACTTATTTCCTCTCTATCGATATTAGTAATCTTAACTGTGTTTCACAAATCCTTGATAAATTTATTCGAACCAATAATAGTGTTTGCTCTTCTGTCTGTATTTCGTGGCAAAAATTCATGTCAAGCCATTTCCTTTTAAAACTCCTATTCAGAATTTTGCCAGTCTTTGCACTTAAGATAGTGCGAAGCTAAAATAAATGTTATGAGTCTCGTTCCTAGCACTATTAAGCTCATTAAATGGAAATTCTCCTAATCTTGAGAGTTTATCTTTTTAATTCTAACTTTCAGTAGTTGGCACAAAGTAGTATTATCTGCTTCATTCACCCACAATTTTATATGAGGTACCAATTTGTTGGTAAAAATAGTGTAGTTGTTTAAAATAAAATATGATACATACAAGACTTATGTAAGCACATAACAATTCAATGAATTTTCAGTATTTTTTATCTATTGTTATTTATTTTTCAGTAATTAAGAACTACCTACAATTTTCAATGTAAGCAACCTGGGAAGTCTTAAAACTAGATGCCTAAAGTTACGTGGTGGAGCTTTGATTGAAATTCTTCCCAAACCTCGAACCAGATCAGAAACTTAGTTGAAATCACGTTAAGTTGGTTTCACATACAATTTTGCAGGATCTGAAAACTAAAACGTGCTCGAAGTTTGTCTTGGAATAATCGTACGTAGCAATTTTTCTTTTGCTAAATATTTTGTTCAATCTTGCTTTGGTATGATGTGTACCTACCTTTTTCAAACACATAAGTTTTTGCTTTAATTGCGTTTCTCAAGCTTAAATATTTTGAGAATTGGTTGGTAGATATTTATTAATTGCAAATACTCGAAGGAATTTCATATCGATAATTCTGAGAATTTCAGTTAATTTGTTTTCAATTCTCTACGTAGATATTAATAATGGAAAGCTATCCATTTGTAAAACTATGCAAATAATAGAAGATAGGTACGTAGTTAAATTCGGTGTTCCGTACAGAACTTGAAACCGGAAACAATAAAACGAGTTACGAGACACGCAGACTGTTTTAAATTATATTCAATTTAACAACATCTAAGCAAAGTGTATCGAATAACTCGTTAATACTCTCGTTTAAAATTTATTCAAAGTGTTTGGTAATTAAAGATGGCGGCTCGGCGGCGGCGTCTTTGCTTGATAAATTCAGAGTCACTCTCTTACTGTTATTTTTGACATTTTGACATTTCGATTAATGCCGCATATCGTACCCACTCAATAAACAAAAATTCATGACCGTTGACAAAATTCGTTTTGTGGCTAAGGTTTTTGATACACTGAATGATTTGGACCATGTCATCATGTCGACATCTCTATTATTTAGATATATAAAAAAGTCTAAACTAATGTTTTTATTCAATCGTGTATCCTGGAAATTTCGTATTATTCGTGTAATTGAATCAATTCGTCCATGAAATAGAAAATACGAAACAATAAAACGATAAGGCTTGATCCCACACATTGGTGACGACATAGGATGCCCTTACTACGAACTCGCATGATTTTAGAATTCTCGAACTAATTTTATTTTAAGAGAAATTTTGGTGGAAAACCGATACTGTTCAGCGGACAAACTTTACATTGAAAGCTGTCTGTTCCTGCTTCCACTTCCTCGTGAAGGATACGAGAGAGGAATGGTAGGGACTTCAAAAATGTAGTAATCTTTACGTGATTCATCAGTTCCAAGCCTTAAACACCTTTGACCTAGACATTATTGACATGATTGAATGAAGACATTAGTTAATATTTGTAAAATCATTACTCAAAATGTATTTTAACCTCTAGTTGAGGACAAGACACATGTTGAGTCACTGAACCAGTGTAGTAAGTATTGGTTGCAAGAAGAATGGAATTTCGACTGAAAAGTAGGTTTTAGGATCGAGTTTCTCTGTGAATTTTTCCTGTGTAACTCGTGGTAGTGGTTCGGATCAGAGCGGAGTTGTACCTACTCCGACAAGACATCGAGAGTTTTCTGAAAATGTTTACACGAATGGTTACACAATACAAATGATAATATTCTTTTGGATTCCTTTTGCAACAACTTTTACTTTGTTTCTCAACCTACGAATTAACAAAATAAACAAAGGAAATAGGCATCTAATTATTGCACTCGTTATTTGACTCGTTTGTAACATGTTTAAACAGAATTTCTGCGAAATAAAATGGCAAAATGATCGTGGAAATAAATTAATGTAAATAAATTTACGTTTAATCTATCTTAGATTTTATAATGTAGGTACACCTTTAAAACCGTACAAGTAAAAATCCTTAGCGTTAATTAAATTGAAAGAGTAAACAGAACCAAAAATAGTAACAATCTACATATTATATATGTGTATAATACGAGCAAAGACTAGCAAATTCCCACCCTTCTCCAAAAGGATGACAAATCATCAAACATGAGTCACATTTTCCTCATCGTCGGAACACCGAAGGGCGTAAAGAGTTCGACGGTCTAACCTTGTGAAGGTCGAGTCTTGACCCTGTATCATCGTGGAGGGGACGGTTGTGAGATATCCGGGAGGATGAAACAGGAAAGGTTCTGGATGGGAATATGTCTCGCTAAGTACTATGATTTATCTCCATCCTCATCGGAAATGATGGCGCTCGTAGATAGTGCTACAACGCTGTAACGTAGGCATTCGTAGATCATGCTACGAGACTTATACATTGAAAACTGGTAAAATTAAGTTGCTACTGTGTTCATGTTTGTAGGTTATTAGCGATGTGAGTATGCCAAATCCCAGGTAAAAGATTTAAATATTTTTGCAGGTAAAATATTTTATTCTTTTATGAGTTCTACAAGGAGCAAACTAACGGAAAGGCAGTTTGTCGAAACTCGTAAACCATTTTATATGAACTCATGAAGTGAGGTCACTAGTGAGTCAAAACGGGCTAATTGTAATGATGTTTATAAGAAAAGTTCATTTGATGAAGCAAAAAATTATAAACTGTTCTTAGATTTATCAGTTGTTTACATCTATGTGATAATGTTTTGCGTCCGGACTCGCAATCTTCCCTTGGGGCTCCCAGCGACGACATTACAATATTGTCTATGCAACGTGATTCCACAAAATTGTCCCGTTCCCTACATTATTATTTACGCTTTCATTGTAATGGAAATTCGAGCTCATGTCGCTATATTGCGTATTTTCAATAGACCTTATTGTGTTTATTGGAGTGGAAATTATTCAATTCTGCGGATTGCGTACGAAAAAAAACAGGTGAATGAATAATAAAATCGTGAACACAAACACCGACAACTGGCCAAAATCGCTCATAAAAATTCAATACGGCTACATGTAAAAAAAACTACAAAAGATTTTAGAGTTCAAAATGGTTCAATCACACAAGTGCCCGTTTTGCATTATGACAAATTGATGATGTACTTCAGACAAAAACTGCCATCTTTCCAGTTACGTAAAATACTGGATTTTAAATCAAAGTTATCGTAACAAGTGCAATATTTCAAAATTTTACCGCCTTCAATTAAGAAAGCACGTAAATACAAATTTATCAAGTATGCAAAAATGTCATTTTTTGGAATACGTTTTTTGGAAGGCCTACACCCTTACTGCAGTTTAAAAGAACATAAAAATACTTATAAAATGTAAGCCCGATGGCACAAAATGGCCTTTGCCTCAGCATGGGTTGGTTGATAGCAAGCTAGCAACCCACGTTAGTCTTCCGTCAGAGCCATTTTGTTGGTATTACGGATAATCTGTCCACAAAAAAAATACTATTTTAAATAAAAGACAATTTTGAACAAAAAAAATTCAACAGCAGTCCGGATTAGTAAATAAAATAGGTAAAAACTAAATAATACTGAATAAATTTTTTATAATTATATATAATATATAAATATGAAGATCGCTCTTGAGCGATAAGACCGCCAATTTTCACTTTGTTATAATTGTTTCTTTTTGTTAATTGTTTCTTAGTTAAAAGTGTGCAATAAAGTATGTTCTATCTATATGTGTGCAATAAAGTATGTTTATAGAGGTAGATAGATATCTACCTCTATAAACAACAATGTAGCATAGTCATCTCTAGGTCTAATCTGGTTAATATGTTGATAAAATCACAAACTTAACGTATAGAGTGTGTTAAAGACATTTTCACTATGAGTACTACCGACTTTTGATTTATATGTGCATTTTTCCTTAAAAATATATTTTTTCTTGTAATTGTTTTTTTCATGTCCTTCCACCACGTGTATTATTATTACTTTATTTATGTACTTCCACCACGTGTATTATTATTTATTTTAGGTTTTTATTCATATTTAACAAAACTTCGATGTGAAACCTGAAATTAAACTTATTTTTAGTTTAATTTGAGGCCTTATTTTTAATAAATTCATGTAACATTCTGACTATTTTATTTTGTTTCTTTATTGTGGTTTATGTCTCTGGGTAGTAGTAGTAGTAAATTGTATACCATAGGTAAATAACAGTTTAAAATACGCATCGATTGATATATTTATTGACAGAGAAAATTACAATTCAATAATAAAAACATATTAGAACTAGTACTACAATTGAAACAATTTAGCTAACTGCAGACTATTGCAAACAATCTACATTGCCCCGCTGTATGGCAATGCTGATGCTGATGATTGATATATGATACATTTATAGAAAAAAAAGTTTACAAAATAAAACGTAAAAACTACTTGAATTGGCTCTGCTGTAAAAAATATAGTTTTTGACTTGTCACCGTTTTGAATTTAATGAGCGAAATGTTTTTAGCGTAGGTAGGTATTTGATAAAAAATACAACGAATATTATTTATTGAAGAAACGCCCACGTTTCCGTTTTTTTCAATGCACGTACCAAAAACATCATGAATACCTTTGGTTCCTGGAAATTTATTATTATAGATAGTCGGATTTTTTATGAAACTGTGCATTTTGTACCTAATTGAAATAACTCCATAAAATATGGCTTCAATCACTTCAAACGGGAAAAGTGCAACAGTAAGTAATATATGCAACAGTGGTATAAAAACACATTTCAAAAAGAGCGGGTAAGAAAAATAGCCAAACAAAAGGATTTAGCTCTTTTATAGCCGTTTAAAGCAGGATTTTGAGTCATGGCTGGTCACGTAAGGAGCTTTAGTGCTATAAAGTCACTATCAGAACAATTAGAACGAAGATTTACGTGCCAAAACAATGTGGCTTGGCATCTTATAAATTGGTAAAGCAAGGTCCTTTGTCGGGAATCCAAAAGACCGGGAATTCGCAGGATGTAAACATTGTTGTACACTCAGTTCTAGAATCGAACATATTCTTTGTAAACAATGACATTTACCTAGTACCAGTATAGATGCAAACAAAAACTGGTAACAATAACAGAGAACAACAAAGTAAAAACAAAAACTTTAATAACGCGTAATTGCACACGCGCAGCGAGGAAGGTGCAAATTCAAATTCAAAAACGGACGAGAGACAAATTTAATGATTAATGAAAGCTGTCAAACCCACAAATTGTTTCAAACGTCTGCGTCCTGTTTCTTATTGTAGGTATTGGTGAAAAATATTTTGTCACACACGCATACATAACTTCTAATGTGATTTATACAGTGAAGGGGTTCCCAAACAATAATAACATTATTAACTAGGTAGCTAACCAAATACACATTAACTAAAATAAATATAACCTCAAAACGGAGTTTTTAAATGTCCTTCAAACGAATCCGGAAGATATGTAGGTAGGTATATAGTCAATGTGAACCTGCATTTTATTTTCGCGTATTGGTGATTTTTCAGCGGGACAAATATAAATTGCACGTTGCATTTTCAACGGTCTTTCGTAAAATACCTAGAGAGATGCATATAAACCTATAGGTTACCTACATACATAGGTAACCTACCTATTTACAAAGAAAATTATACCTCATAGATGTCGACGCCGGATCGTTGCATCAGCCCGTTTGTAAAACGGCTAGGCAGTTTTAAAACGGCGCAATCTAGTTTAAAGCGTAGGCCGATTGTAGAACAATAAACGTTCAACGAGTTGGCTGACTGAATAACCAGAATGAAACACCTTACCTTGAAGCCGATAGATACAAGAACACCAATACACTTGAATCAATATAAATAATTTTTTTACTGTTGTTTAAATGTTATCAAATAAGGTATCATTGGTTACGTAGTATCAGGATTTGCCTGCGTAGTAGGTATCTAAATAATTATTAAATTATTGGCCCGTAAATTATTATGAAAGCTTGCATAATTATACAGCTATGAGTTACGCTGTTCATAAACGTCACTCAAGCATAGATTGATGACTATGCTTGAGTGACGTTATGCTTGAGACGGCAGAATTGTAGCGAAAAGCAAACGGAAAGAAGTTGAAGTTGAGGAAGCTTTTATAATGCGGGAGAGTATTACAAAATCAGTGATAGGTGAATGAAGAGTTCTAAGTGCACAACGATCCCTTGAGATATTATTGATGCTCAGTTTTATTATTGCTTTAAGGATTGGTGGAAAAGCTATTTTGTAGTTTGGAAACTCGTTTCATCGACTTAGGTAATAATAATAGTACATTATGGTACAAGTGTGTAATGTTGGTGATTACCGCTGAGGCGCCATTGAGACCCGAGCCTTAGGCGAGGGTCTTAAGAGAGCCGAGGACGGTAATCATCAATACACACGTGTATCATACGACGTTTTTCAACACACTTGTGAATAAAACAACAATAAAAACTCATTTTATTTAGTAGATAATATATATTTTTCCTTGGAGTTTTCAGGTAGTAAACTTTCCATAACGTTAAGGGCTTCACATCTTATATCGGGCGGTGTACAACATTAATCATTTTCTTCGTAACTAATACTTGTAGACATTTTAATTTATAAATAACTGTAATTTCAACAGTGAAAAGAATTGTGAAAATGTTTCGCAAAATTAATCAGTTTTCCTATGCGCGCGCATTGCGATCAGCCACAGACTAAAGAAAGGGATGAGGTTTTTTTTTTCCGCGCATAGGGTTTGCGCCTATTCTACCACGTACAAAATGGGGAATTTAGTTTTCTTTTATTACAGAGAAAACAAAAGTTATATCTGAGTGAATGTTTTATTTATTAAACACGTACCAGTTAAAATTATCTTTTTAAATAAGAAGTTGCATAAAATGAGCAAGCAATAGGAACATTAATTTATTTGTTCTATTGAACACGATCTTTTTTTTGAATAAAAACTTGTTTAGGAACAAAGCTCCTCAACCAATAAAATAAAAAAAAAAATCTATAACTCACTAGTGAGTTATAGCAATGAAAAAGTCACAGTTAGATAACAGGTGTCAGTATGTACCTAATTGCGGTGAAATTAGAGCCACTTTATGAGCAAGTGTGTTGAAAATAAATAAATAATGCTGGACAATCCACACAGTATCATCTAGCTTCAAGCTAAGCAGAGCTTGTGTTATGGGTACTAGCATGACTGATAATAAAGCTTTATTTCAGGAAAGATTACATTAAAGTGGGTTAGGTACAGGTAAGAAACCTCGTTTTTTTTTCAACTTCTTGAATATTTTCTCATGTGGATTATTTTTTTGTATCGTTAGGATGATGATCAAAAATAATCCTTTGCTTCGATGTTTATACATTAAATTATACCTAGAGTGTTTGTTGACAATTATACGGTCATAAATGCTAGGTATTCATAAAAAAAATGCTACCGTGTTTTAAACTGACTTTAGCTCATTTTACTGTTAATCTTTGAAGAGTATAACATTGTATTGAATACAAAATGAGTGATTTGCCTGCACCGGAAGTTACCAGAGTTGTACCAGAGTTGTTGAGTAACAATGATCGAGGCAGGTCACTCCTACCGTTCAGCAAGTGGAGTGTTGGGTGTGGCGGTATCTTCCTTGGTGGCTAATTTATTTTGAATATAATTTTATTTTATTTGACTACTGTATGAATTTATTATATTTTCTTTTGAATGTATTATTTTTTTATTTTTTTTCCAATAATTGATTTGTGTTTACCAATGTTGACTTATAATAATTATTATGATTAAATGACTGTTATGACTATAATCTGTGGTCTATCGCATTGTTCAACGGTACAGACAAACGGGGACTTACGTGCGTCGGCGAGGACAAGGAAGATATCGGGCAACTGACGCCATAGATGACCGTTTTATATGGGTGCAAACTCTGAGAAACCGTCGTCAAACTGCTGTTCAGACACGAAATTTGTTAGAAGTCCGTAATATCCGTGTAAGTGAACGAACAGTGAGAAGACGATTAAATGAAGTTGGTTTGCAGTAACGAGTGCCAGCCAAAGCGCCAAAACTCAACGTAAGTCATCGAGTAGCCAGATTGGCATTTGCTCGTCATATAACATGTTTGGAACGGCCTCGGAAGAAGTATACATCACAGGAACCCAGCGCCCAGGAACGTCGAAGAGCTCAAATTGGCCTTAGCCAAAGAGTGGGAGAATTTGCCTCAAGATATGATTAATGGCATCATTGGAGGCATGGGAAAACGAATTCAGGCTCTCATAAGAGCCCGTGGAAGCCATACGCGCTATTGTTATTTTTTTGCGCTATTATTATTTTTTTGTACGTTTGATTTTGGAAAAAAACTGCATTAAATATGTTAAAGAATTTCAATCGAAAATCGTGTTTTTTATTTACCTCATATTCATAATTTTCATTAAAAAAATACTTATATATATATTATATATATTATAGATAGATATTTTTTATTATACATAGAAAATACCCAGAACACCTGGATCAAAGTTTTGCAGACCGTACAAACATTTGTTCCTAGGCAGGAAACGAAACCGCAACCTCTTGCGTTGCAGGCAGACCTTCGCCCGCCGCACCACATCGGTCGAAGATAGTGCTTTCAGTCACATACTTCCAGTAAAATCAGCTATGAGTGCATTTCTAAGAGTGTTTCTTTGTTATGCGAACGTGCCCGTCTAAAGGACATCCATCCGTGGGGTCAATGATCTCACGGAAGGTTGCGGACGTGTGAATAATGCTGAGTTCTGGTCAAGACGCGATTATCAATGGAATAGATTTCTTGTTTATTTTATTGTAAGGAAATTGACACAGCTGTCTCATAAGAGGCAACTCGACGACCTCTGTGGCGAAGCGATAGGCAACATGTTGTATAATCCAGTAGATTTTTGTTCCAGTCTGGTTATTTTCTACGATTTATGTAGGTAACTTACTAGCCGTGACGATCGCGGCGTAAGATTCGACTCCTCCAACTCAAGCCGTGGATGTCGTAAGGATCGAGTAACGGGACCTACCAGAAGCTTCCTTCTATAGTTTTAGAGTTCCATGCCCGAAGGGTGAAAACGGAACCCTAATACTAAGCCTCCGCTGTCCGTCCGTCCGTCCGTCTGTCACAGCGCTCTATCTCATGAATCGCTAGAGGTAGGCAGTTTAAATATTCAGAGAACGTGTATTTCTCTTACCGCTATTATTATTATTATTCATTTATTTCAGATTAAATTATAGATCCATACAATATTATTAAAAACAAACTTAAAACTATACATAACATGATAAAAAGAATTAAATAAAATGTCACACAAAAAAAATTAAAATAGAATTAGAATTTGCCAATTTACATAAGGATCAGATGGTGCCCATAAGTACATATCTGCATCCACCTGTTTTGAATGAGGCAGTATGTCCGAGCTACAATCATCTTCAGGATATGTAGGATGTGTAGGAGCCCTATAATTTGATATTAATTTTATTTTTATTATTTGCTGTTATAGCCGAGGATCTCAAGAGACGCAAACATGAAGGTCTTGACAAAGAAACTCTATGGGTTAACTATAACAAAAAATCGTTGAAAGCCCTACGTGTCCAGTATAATAATACTTTTAGGATGCTGCTGAGACTCCCTCGTTTTTGTAGCACCTCAGAGATGTTTGCTCAATATCGAACTGATGGTTTCCACGCCATCATTCGGAAGAACAGCATCTCTGATGAGCAGGACGAAGGTTAGTCACTACAGCATCCTAAAAACCGTGGCGGAGCATTGTCTGTTTCCCATGTGACACACTTGGCAAAATGTTCCGCTCCAGTCTGTGGGTAGGATGTCTGACTGAATGTTAGCTGCATGTAATTTAATTGAATCTAATTTATCCTAGTAATTATAATTATAAGTTGAAATTTGTAACCTACGTAATTTAACTAATCTTATTTATTATTTTATTGACTTCGTAATTTTGAATTTCATTTGATTTTGTATATGTGTATTAAGGATTATTTAATTATCTAAAAGAAATGAATACAATACAATACAAAAGACCTACACATTTGCTCCCTTTGGGGTCGAGACCCAGGTCCGTGTGGCGTCGCGTCTGGTCGACGCGACGCGTGACCCGAGAGCTGGTGGGTATCGGGCACAGCGCATCAGCATTGCCATACAGCGGAACAATGCAGCCAGCGTGTTGGGGACGCTTCAACTGGTATATGGATCAGTTGAGCTACCTGTACATTGTTTGCAACAGTCTGCAGTTAGCTTAATTGTTTCAATTGTAAATACTAATTCTACGAGTTCTCTCGTAATATATTTTTATTATTTGATTGTAATTTTCTTTGTTAATAAAATATATTTTACACAAATTGAACATTTCACGAATAAAACAAATTATTTATAAGGCTACAGATAATTATTATGTGTTCTCTCAAGGCCGTTGGGGCATATACCAGCCTTAAGGCCAGGTATTCCTGCGAATGATCGCGCCTGCCAAGTTGCCGCGCTCGTGCGTTTTGTAGGTATTTAACATAATGATTAAGAAAATCATTGGATCGCGTCAAACTCTGCGAATTTGTTTTAAAATATTTAGTATCTTTAGTTAAATACAAAAAAAGTAAAATATCAGTTTAGTCATTGTCATAATATTGAAAAAAACATTACAAAAAGGGGTAACTTTGGGGTTTAAACTTCCCGTTGGTCCCCACTGAGGACAAAACGTGTGTTTGAGCGGGAATAACCCTTTTTTTCTATTGTGTGAAGTTTATTACACTTAAGAAAAACAAGAAAAAAATGAAAATGAAAGTTTTCAGTACAAATTGTGATGTCGAAATTTTAAAAGAGATCTACAAGGTTAAATGATACCAGTTTGTAAATTTCAAAACAGTTTTTGAAATTTCTGTAGGTTTCATGGTTTTTGAAGTATTTTGAAAAAAGTTGAAATATTACCATCCCTCATCCCCGAGGTTTGCAGAGCGATCCGTCTGAAATGTATGAAGCGTTTGCAGATATCAAATGAAAGATATCAGTTTGTACATCTCAAAACAGTTAATGAAATTTACGCATACTTCATACTTTTCAAATATTTTGAAAATAAATGAAAAATTATCAATTCCCCCCCTATCTCCGAAGTTTGCAAAGCGATCCATCTGAAATGTGTGTAGCTATTGTAGATATGAATTTATATTTTACAGGAAAAATATAGCGAAGTCTGTAAGTAGATCACTTTTTGAAAAATGGTCAAAAAGGGGGGGGGGGGGGCATTTTCAAAAGGGGTCCTACCTCACCGACTGGGGTATCAAATGCAAGGTATTAGTTTGCATATTTCAAAACAACGTATGTAAGTAACACTTTTTGATAAATGGTCAAAAGGGGGGGAATCGTTTTCAAAAGGCTTCCACACCGGGTGGCATATTAAATAAAAGGTATCGGTTTGTATAACACTTATCAGTTTTTGAAATTCTTGTAGGTTCCATACTTTTCTAAAAATAAAAAAAAACTCAGAATATTTTACCCTCTAGTATACTCCGAAGTTTGCAAACCGATAGTACATCTGAAATGTACTTTTAATTTTTGGTATTCATTAGTAGGTAGGTACTTATAGTACATATTGGTATACTTGACAATCGTTTGAAACCCTCGGCGCGCGAGTCACACTCGCACATGACGGATCTTGATTGTTTGTGGAATTCTCAAAAATAGTTATAAAGCAAAAAAATGTTGCAATGTTTTTACCTTAGCTTACATTCAAGTCCTGTTAACTGACATAGGTACCTAATATAGTACGGAGTGTATTGATGAAAGGATATATGTTGAGCAGTCAGAGTACTTGCCCTAGTAAAATATTATTATGAAAATATCATGATCATTATGCAAATTCCTACCGATAATAAAGGCTTTCTCTACAAATTATCTCGGAGCAGCAAGCAATAACAAAGTATCTACGTCTACCCAAGGGTATTATTTTTGGAAAATTATTTTCAAAAATAAAACCTTATTTCTCTGCCAACGAGCAGTCGCTGTGTTTGTAGAGCGGAGACGTGTATTTACAACCATGGCAAATTAACAAAGCTAGGTCTAAATAACTTTACACTACATGTAATTTGACATCTATTAGTTGTTTACAGTTGATTAAGTATTCATAATTATTTAGTTCCTAGGTAAAATTTCCAAGACTTTTCAACGAAAATAAGTGAGGTGTCAGCTGCCAATCCTGATTGTACACAAATTTAATCTAAAATCTGATTTAAAATGCCATAAAACTAAAAAGTTGTTCCTCCGTCAATCCTAGGTAACCCAGATTTGCATCTTCATACAAGTACCAAAGTTTGCAAGAAAAACTAGGGAAAACCTGCATAAATATGAAGTTCTACGAGCTGACAGACAGCTTACGATCACACCGGCTCGTAAAACATCACAAATTGACTATAAACAGGGCTCTACAAAGGAAACGGATCGGACTTGTCGAACAATTGTTATGGCAAAACTTTGCAAATTGATACTTAGCCACTTTAACTTGAAGTACGCATTTGGGATGAAGCCAAAGGATAATAGAAACATCTCTCTGTTTTGATCAAAGTTTAATGTATAAATTAATAATTACACGTGCGTATATAAGGTATCTTCAAGTACTTACCTGCTTCTTCTAAAGCCTTACCAAGCTCTAATCTAATAGTTTGAGCGAAATCGTGACTTTGCTCTGGAGTCTTAGCAGTCTATCGTAGTAAAATAATAGGAACCATATGGTTACTGGGTATGAAATATATATTTGGCTCACTCCTTCCTAAAAGCAAGTTGGAGAAACAGTAAACGGTGATCTCGAAATTAATTAACTCAACTATATTGCTGTAACAACATTATTATAAGCTCTACAAACGAAAACACACTCTTAACCTCGAGGTTAGAGTTGATATTAGAACGTAGCACTTTTGTCGTAGTCCACAGGATATACCTATAACGGACTTAAGTTATTTGCTCCTAATTGCGGGAAATGAGCGAAAATTTTTATTGAGCAGTAAAAGTTGCTTGTAGTAAAATTGTCGGAGTTCATTGCACTTTGTAATTTGTTCAGGTTTTTATGGTCCACTACAATGTTTTCATTAATTTGATGCGAAAGTTTGAATAAGTTGTGGGATAGAGATAAATCATAGTGAGTGAACGAAACTTTTTCTCGGTATGTTGACTTGACTGCATATTACTTTAATACTCACTTTACCAGTCTGGGTTTGAAGAAAACCACGATGTTTAGATAAATGAAGTGCCGACCGTTCTAAATTTCATTCGCTGATTTATTGCTATGCTCTCCCATGGCTTACTTTAAAATAGCTATAGTACGTTATTCTATCCATGCTAAATTCAATAGAAATGGAGCCTAAAGCCTGGTTTAACGTTTCATTGGAAATTA
Organism: Eupithecia inturbata; assembly: GCA_963662085.1. NCBI lineage: Eukaryota > Metazoa > Arthropoda > Insecta > Lepidoptera > Geometridae > Eupithecia > Eupithecia inturbata. Next base: position 7,779,420 of record OY759182.1, read on the forward strand.
GAACCAATCATCGTGTAACCGCTCTAAATTCATCTGTCTTCGAGCCCGCACAATCGGTCGGAAACTCCACACTATAATTACGAAATGCGAAGCTTTCTATCTCGCACTGAAACGAAAGAAAAGTTAAACAAATAAATAAGATAGATAGATAGATAACTTTGAGCGATCTCTTCCAAGTAAGTTTATCTGAATCAAGTAATTTGAATAATTGGAAAGGAGTTATTTAAAAGAATTGATTTGACTACTTTTTACCCGAATATCGACGATGGAGGGTTATTAAAATTTTCCCATTGGCCTATTATTAAAAGTTGTAGGTAACTCGTAGGCTCTTAAGTATTTGAAACTTTATACATACATACATCAATCACGGAGAAGGCTACCCAGAAACAGTTACTATTAGAGTGATGTGCTAATCACATCACTCTAATAGTTTAAGTAGTAAAACAACTGAACGTATCGGACTGAAATTTCATAGATGTTGTTCTAGCCCGGGAATAACATATAGGTTACTTTTAACCCGGGAAAACGCATACGGAGCCGCTGGCAGCTATTTTTTACATAAAAATACAGAATTCATTGCTACTTGAAACTCCGCTTACTGTAGTTTGCGGCAAGCCTGCAAACAAATAGCTACAAACGACCAACAACTCCTTCAGTTAAGCGATTCCAATTCATTTACTGCAAACCACGCTGGCTTAGTTTAGACGTCAAGTTACGCGTCCTTTATAATTAATGGATAAATATTTACTGAAAACGTTGTAATCATCGATCATTGTTTCAACGGCAAGAATCCAACCTGCATCCAACATCAAACCACGCTGGCTTAGTTAACTGTACGCCCTGTCTTTAGCTTACCGCATCCAGCATGTGCCTGCAGTCTTTCGTAGGTCGGCAAACGCCCTTTGCCGCCTCGCAATCTTTACTCAAGAACACGTTTACACAGGCGGTTTTATCTAGTATAAGGGTAAAAATTTACTGCAAACGATAATCATCGATCATTGTTTCAAACACGGCAAGAATGAATCCTGCAGCCATGTAAAACATATCTATTTAATTTTAATTTTGAATTCTAAGTCTACATCTCATACAGAAAATACTCCACAGAGGTTACACACTGGTATAATCAGCTTCTCAAAAAAAAAACACCCAACTTTATTATTTAGTTGCTCCTAAACTTTTTACGAAACCGCAAGTTTACAGTGTCCCTCGAGACTCGCATGCAAATCCTTCAGTCAGCTCAACGGTGACCTTGTCCGTCCTTGACGTACATTCAATGCCCTGCCAACAGGTTTTACGGCTCGTTTTACTGCCCGGCTTTAGCCGGAAAATCCTTCTCGGAAACTTCCAAAACCAGTTTTCGATAAACACGAGGGATTTTTTATTTTTTTACAGGATTAAGGCGGTGTCTTTCGTTATTGTGGATTTAGACCCAAGAGATTGGCCTTAATTAAAGGCTTGAAATGATAAACTAAATAGACAATGGAAAACGGAAATTACAGAGTAGTAGTAGGTACAGATCAACACAAATTAAAAAAAATGCTTAAGGACTTGTGAACATATTAAGGCCAAATAAGCTTTTTTAAGTGTTTGGTTATTTACCTATATCTACCGCCTGTACTGTTCCACTTCTGGAAGCAGACCTCCTGATAAGCGCCTTACGAGTATACCTAACAAAAGTCTTAATTATTTAATAGAAGATACCTGCAGCTTACTTAGGTATATAAATTCTTAGTATTCTTTTAAAATTGATAATTGTTTTGAAATAAAAATCAAAACTTCTAAAAACAGTAAAGCTAACGTAATTAGAAATTAGTGACTACAAGTGTATCAACTACGGAGAAATAAATAAATACTGAATACTAAACACACATGATAGGTATAAGGGAAAATTGATCGTCCAAAATATTTCTCCGGGAACTGACATGAATTTTTCATCAAGATTTACTCCAACGACCAATCCACGCGAGGTCTGAAGGGATAAAGCATAAATAATAAGGTCAACGAGTTCTAACAAACCTCAAGCAAAATTGATGCCATCTGCGCAAATGGTTTCGGAGTCTTCAAGAGGGAGGGTTTGGAAGACTCAGGCGACCGTGATTTTGAGGACGTTTTTATGAATTTGTTACCCCACAAATTCATAAAAACGTCCTCACATTCACACAATTCACACTTCATCATCTAGCACCAAGCAGAGAATGTGTTAAGGGAATATAGATAGATAGATAATTCTTCATTACGTAGGCCTGTACTACTACTGCTAGCACTACCTACCTGTAGTAGCTTCTTCCCGCGGCTTCGCGCGCGTTTTTTGGAATAAAATGCCTATAAGTTATTCCAGGTCCAGATCTTTAAATGTGCAAAATTTCAGGCCAATCCATTTAGTAGTTTTTGCGTTGTATTCGGCCAAACATATTCACAGCGGTGCCACAGCACAAACTTTCGACTTTTTAATATTTGTTGGATTCAGTACCAAATTAAAATTCACCTAGGCACACTGACTTTAGTTAAAAAATTGCCATTGAATAAGGCAAATTAATAACACTAAAAATATTTTTTGTTAGATTGTGATAAAATAACTTCATGTAAGCATGACCTAAGAGTTACTTGTCTACTACTTCATCACAAACCTAAGGCCGTTTTTCCGCCGCCGCCGCCGTCACCGAGAACGAGATGACGGCACCAAAGTAGCGATACATACATTTACTATGGGCTGTCCACTGCACGTCCGTCACCCGAGCGCCGTCATCCGGCCGTCGAAGATATGAATATTTCCGCTTGAATTCGATCAAGAGATTATGACGTGCCGACAATTCAAAACATGTTTGTATTTATCCACACACTGCTTTTACAACACACCGCGCCGTTCGCCCGGTTTCTTCATTTATATTAAAAGAAGAAGACGAATGGTTCGTTGACGGTGGCTTACCGGTGACGGCGGCGGTGGACAAACGATTGCCGTCACGCATCTTGAATTGCCCTAAAATAATCTCGTTCTCGGTGACGTTCCGGTGACGGTGGCAGTGGACAAAACATCTTAAGGTCGCTGTCGGTCAGTCGATATTTCATATAGAAAATATCAGTAAACCTTTATACTATGAGACAATCTCATACCTCATAATAGTCCCTTATTTATATGTTTATTTCGAAGAACAAAATACATATTGTTACCTTGAAGGTATAATTAGTACTAGGTACGCATTTATAATATTAGTTTTTAAAGTTTGTGTAGTTGCCTTTATCTTTTTTATAAATCGACACCAAAAGGTTTATTAATTTTTAGATTTATTTTTACGAGCACTCTAAAATGTAATTTCTCGGATTTTAAAGTCTTCCTTGTTCAAAAATATTTGTGCTCTGTAATAATAATATTTTGGCTTGCCAGAGTAGTACACGAGTAAACCTGCATGTATGAAATAGATTCAGTTTCTTTGGGAAACTGCCAATTTTATAAATTATTTTGTTTCCTAAATTAAAAGTCCATGATGAAATTAATAAATTTAAAATTTTATTGAATCCTTGGACAAATCACTGAAATTCTGTGTGATACATATAATATTGAAAACGCAAAATCGTATGTATGTCGCAGTAGTAAGGGCTTTAAAATCAATATTTATGTTTAAGTTAATATTTTAATATAAACTCTACCTTTTTCAAATTCGATCCAATATCGAATTTAATAAAAATGTTAGCGGCTTAACATAATTATATGAATACTGGGAATTTTATCAACCCACTTATTTTTCCATTGTATAGCAATATTACTGAAATAAGTAATTTTATTTCAGTGTAATTTCTTCTCCTCTTCAGAATTCCTGTATCTAAAAGTGTTTCCGAGATAAGATCAATTGAAAATCAGAAAGTTCTGGGGAAAATGGTCGGTCAAAAGAAAATACAGTTTATCACAACTGCTGGCAATAAATTAATCGTACTTTTCTCAGAATATAAATTATTACTAGAAAATCGGAAAGTTTTAATTAAATTGTCTTGCGGTAAATAACTTCTGGAGTTTATAAATTCTCTGCGTCTATTTGTTACTATACCCCGTTTAAGTTACCTATCACGAAACACCAGTAAAAGACCCAATAAAACATTGCCAATTATACCACCAGTTAATCCAACAAGGTTGCTGTCAAATAGGCAATAGCGTGATAACGTTTAACTGCCGTTTTATTGTTCAGTGTAAACGCGCCGTGCATCCGTTATAGATGAAGTAGGTACATCACAGTTTGGTTGCCTGGAAGAAATCGCTTTATGCGATAAGGCCGCCAGTTCCATTGCTGTTCCCTACATTATGTTTAATGAGTACTATCTGTTTTATAAGGTGATGAATAAAGCATTATCTATCTATCTATCTATCACAGTATAATAGGGCGTTTGTCAGTCAACTATAAAGCACGATTGAGTCAAAGTTCGCTGTTGGCTTCTGTTATTACAACCTAGGTTTCTTCAAGACATGAGTGAAAAGGTGTTTTCTAGACCTTGGTGATACATTGTCGGCTATATCAACCATCCGACCATCATATGAGATAGTGGTCAATCATCACGACATGCCCATCTCCTCCCTGGTTTGTTGAAAGCTGAGATTTGATATAAAAACTTGTTACATTTCGCTCACCTGACCTATAGTAAAACGCAGCAAAGTAATTTATAACTGTCTTCGTCTTCAGGATCCCTCGCACACATTCCTTGTCATCTTACATACCGCTTATAGGGTATGTAGACCGACATAACGACGTGACGGGGGCTTCTTCTAGGAGTGATGTATTCCAGTGTATATAAATCTTTATTTAGGACCGGGTGCTTTATCTCGTCGTCTACCTTGCGACTCGGTCATTAAATGACCTATGTGACTAAAGATATTATGAAAGACCGTTTTATTATTTTCCGTGGATGGAAGACGAAGACACTCCGGTTTTGGGATATACTTAAAGATTAAAGATAACTCTTGAGCAAGTTTAATTTGAGACACCATCAATGGAACATAGAAAACTCACTAAACTCCGGCAGTTATTTCTGTTTTGGCTGTATGTAAACAAACGCAAGACACGTCATTGAGTTTTCCACTCGTATTTTCTGTTTACATTTTCTGCGATCAATGAAGCTCAGGAAATCAAGTGAAGACCTTCGAATCCGAACTATAATAAAATCTCAAACACAATCTTTTCCAATCTTGTTTATTACTCCAATCTCTATCTTCTGAAAATAACCCGATAAGAGGTCAGAAATCACCGCAAGAAATTCATTTCTCTACACTCAAAACCAGGGATCTGTAAGGCCCCTTCTGATGATTACGGTGCTGTGGATGTTGACGGGTTAAACCGGTCAATTATACCGAACTCCCTGAAGTTAATTACGTCGCAGAAAGCATCTATTATGGGACATAAACGCTCGTGATTATACTTCAAATTGATATTTTGCTCTATTTACGTAGGGTTGGTTGCGATGTGAAGCCTTAAAAGCAATGTGTAAGCAGCATCGCGTGAAACCTTTGTTTTCATAGAAAATAAACCAACACCACTTAAGTAAGCCAACAAATTAATATCAACAAATCAATATCATCATGAATAAAATAATAATGCTGCGTACGCTACCGAAGCATTCTATTTTCGTGACGATAGTGTCAAAGTGCGTAGAGATAAAAATATCATATTGTGAATAAATGTTTACACATTGTTTCCATTTTTAAAATGTTTTGGCACGTTATTGGACTTTTTTTTAGACATAAATTCATCAAAACACATGATTGCTCTACATTTTTGTGAGGAAACTAAGGGTGCGTTATCGGTCTGCAGAGGTAGCGGAGCGGATATTGTATAATTGGCATGTATAAAATTTTCATTTATCTATTCTTCAAAAAAAAAATGTATTGTACGTAGTTTTAGTGCTTTTTTTTGCAATATATGACACATTGAAAGACGTAACATTTATAGTTAGGTGCGTTACTAGATATGACAGATTGTTGAATAAGTACCAAATAGAAAACGCTTCCGCTCTCGCTTCCACTGCCCGCTAAAGACGTACCCAGTTTAACTACTTATGAAATACCTATTGCATTACAAAAGCTATTAAACGAGTAGATAGCTAATATCTGTTCCATCTTCTTTTTATTTTGGTAATGACCTCAATTTTAATTATTATATATCTGTCTTTACTGCCATCGTATTGTCTAACCGGGTTAAACTATCATAAAATACTATAAACATGCTCGAGTTTATACAAGACAAGCAAGAAAACGACTCTTTTGAGAATTGAGCTAGAAAAGTTTACTCTTTAACTTTTTCATTACACCCTTTTACACTGTTCTTGTTTGTGTTGTTATTTACTTTCTGGATTTTAACGAATTGAGAAGTTTCGGTACTAATCGAGTAATCCAGCTTTAAAGTAACAAGGTACAAAACAAAAGCGTAGCTATACATATGTGCTGACTGTACCTATGAATGGTTGTCTGGTAGAGATCGCTCTTGAGCGATAAGACCGCCAATGGACACATATTTTGTTTGTTAACTGTTTCGTTAAGTGTGCAATAAATCATTTTCTATCTATCTATGTACTAAGCCCGTGAGTAGACCGTAGTATATATATATATACATATATAGTATATACTACTATATATATGTCAGATATATATAGTAGTATAAATGTATATCTGACACAAAAGCGAGTGATCACCAAATGTAAGTTACTCCGAGCCATAGTTGTAGAAATAGTGTATTATCAGCCTTCAAAATAGTTGCTTACATTGTTATTATGTTAGATGATGTGGTGAGTACCTATTGTAATCAATCCTTAGATGGAACAAAACAATTTGAATACAATGCATACTCCATACATTAAAATGAAGAAGTGCGAATTTAAAAAGAAAATCAGTAATTTGGCACCCACAACACAATTTCATAATCTGCAACTCTGCTTACTTTGTTGCTAGATGATGCTCTATGAAACATTACCACCATTATAAAAGGTTTTCTAATCAAGAGAATGCGAATTTGAGTCGAGCACTTTTCGAAAGAGGTCTTACAAAATTTAAATCGGAACACCCCAACACAATAAGTCAACTTTTACACTCGAATGTTATGATTTCATTGAGAGATCATCCGTAGCTTTCAGAGTAGCACGAGTCTGTGCCGGGCGCCCGTTTCGATCAGACGTATGCTGGAAACACGCGCGTGTAGAACTTTCGTCCTTTGACATAAAGCTCATTATCGGTGTTTTTCTGTGTTGTTTTGTGAAGCGACGGTTAAAAAGTTTGGAATATTGTAAGTAAGGACAAAATATTATTAGAAAAAATATTGTTAAATACTTTGTATACCCGTAAATAATTATCAAACTACATTCCTAGTTCAATTAATATACCTCTAGTAAACAGATTTTTTTGTGCATTCTTATTTAATTTATGGCGTTGAGCTCCAGATAAAATATGAGGCGACAAAAAAGTCTTGTTAACTTTCTATTAGAAGTGTTTTTGAATTAGTTATATTAGAAGAATTTTGTAGAAATAACAAACGTTTAATTTAATTACCGTTCGCATAGGTTCTAACTTACCTTTAGTGTACGACCACCAAAATTCTCATGCAAGTGTTTTTTTTATTGGGTAACAAAAATACCTATAATAAAATAAACCTATATATGAACCCTGTACCTCTCTAGCGCTTTAACTAGTTTCTAACCAATTACTATTTTTATTTATATCAATGGCAATTTTTTTTACTTATATCCTTTTAGAGTTTGGATAGAATACGCCACACCTGAGATAGGTTTCGTTATGCATGTATAGCCTACCTTATCTAATAGTAATAGCTTAAACCCATTGGATTATGAGAGTAAGGAAACATACAGTGAGTGTACCAGTTACGCACACACTTGTGCACTAAAACGCCTGTCCCGCGCACATGGTAAGTCTCCATTGAGACTGGCCGCCGTGGTCAAAATCCAGCTAGGAGGACAATATCAAATGTAACCTTTGAGAGGTTACTAAATTTTATGAGCAATTTCAAGGTGTCATTACACGTTAGGTTTTTCACAATCTTTTATGTGGGAAAAAAGCCGCCGGCGACCTTCCGGTAAGATTTTGGCTAACAAAGCAAGCAGCCAAGCATGTTTCATTTATGTCGGTGTTACTATGTATCTTCTATCCAAAGATAAGCAAGAACTTACGGATCATTGTGCTCAATTTTGACGCAAAATTTCAGTAGGTGTAGCATGAAACGTCGATCCTGGTCAGTGAGTCGTCTCGTTACCCTACCTACTGGCCTAACTGATTTCAAAATATATTCACTTAATTGCATAGCTACCTACTTTCGCTTTTTAATATCTTTGTTTTATCTGGTATAAGAAGCCAAGGTCGGATGTGATCTAATATTGATTCTAAGGAAAAAAGACTTTAAAAAAATTGCGAAACAGCTTCACTTCACTTTGTCTGCTACGCAAGTGAAGTTAGGAAAAAGGGCTAGTTTTCAATAAAAACCAAAACAATTTCATCGGCCCTATAAAATAATTAATACAAGACTTTCCACTCCGTATTACCATTCATCGCTTTTATTAAGATTCCTCGCGCAATTCATTTCGTAGAGCCGTAAAGTAAAGTAACAACAGCCTACAAAAACAGCGGTACCGACACCCTTTGAGGCGAGGTTGGAGCCCTGCCAGTACATAATAATTATCCAATATAACTGTGTTAATAGGAAGGAGTGGCACGGAGATAAATAACACTATTTTCAGCAATATTTTCAATTAATTGCGTTGTCAATGAGGATGCAATTAAAACAAATGAATCGCTTATTGTCAGTCAGAACGTCTACTGACAACAAAGATCCATGGTCCAAAAAACAATGTTTGGCACTCCGAGAGTGACACAATGCTACGTCACTGTCCAGTTGCCAATTATTTCAACAAAACATGGAATTTGGGAAACAAATAATCAATTATTAAAATTATTATTATCAATTATTATTATTATTATGGTAAGAGGCCCGACGGCATGACACTAGTCCCATGGGAGTTGGGGAGGCCCATTGTGTGGGACGCTACATGCGTCGACACACTTGCGCCTTCCCATCTTCCGAGGACATCCGTAAGGGCTGGTGCGGCGGCAGATTTGGCCGAGGATCTCAAGAGACGCAAATATAAAGGTCTCGACAGAGCCTACACATTTGCTCCCTTTGGGGTCGAGACCCTGGGTCCGTGGGGTACCGAGGCTCTCCGGGTTTTCAAAAAGTTATATGAGCGTCTGGTAGATACATACAGCGGGGCAATGCAGCCAGCGTCTTGGGGACGCTTCCGACTGGTATTGATATGGATCAGTTGAGCTACCTGTAGATTGTTTGCAACAGTCTGCAGTTAGCTTAATTACTACTGGTAACACCAGAAAACGGATTCCCCCAACAGAAAACCAGCACAGGTTTTTTTTTTATTTTTTAAACACCTGTGGAAGTTGAGTTGGGACCATTTTGTAACTAAGCTACATTAGGTATGAAATTAGGACTAATTTCTTTCTTTCTAAGTATTATTTAACCTTTTTCTTAATTTTTTTATTTAGTTTTAACAATTTTAATCTTATCTGTATTAGTTACAAATAAACGTTTTTAATTTGATTTGATTTGAGTTGAGATTCGTCTTCTCGTTCGTCGATGGCGTCGATGACGTAGGGCTTGTGTCACTCACGTGACCGTGATGTCTCCGAATACCCTACCTTGTATTATACCATGCAAAGATGCTAGTAGCTATCTTGGTTGTCAGTAGATTATGTTAATATTTTTGCCGTTTTTTTTAAGCTCTGACATCTACAAAGGTAGTTGCCACAGTAAAATAAATGGCTAGTATGAGTTTGCACATTATCTAAACGGAAAAAGTTTTAGTTTACGACCACTGACTTGTCAAAGTAGTTCTGCTAAAATGCAACAAATCACTCAAAATCTTTTGATAATACTATAATCGAGTTCGTATGAAACTATTGGATCGCTGTCATAAAAGAAAAAGTAGTTCTCCTCAGTATCCGGTAGAACGCTGCAAGGCGTGTATTGAAAGAAAAGAAAAAAATATATAGTTTTCGTAAGCTATGCGAAAGCGTCTATGGCCTCTGTTTCACCGGGATTTGACTCCTACATAACATTGTTTTTCCCTTTACATAACTCTTACTACTCTTTAATTTTCAGCGCAAAACTTCGATCAAAGCCTCACCACCACATTTGCCATAGGTACCTTAGGATCACCGCACATACAAAATATATCTAACTTCTCTTGTGTCAGTCATACACGAGAGACGAAGAAAAGATGCTAGTGGTCTGCGCCGATCCTTAATTCAAACTATGGAAAGTAGGGTACCGGGTTAGCACGTTCAGAGACAAGCATAAAATGTAAATGGCATATCATAAGTAATGACATGAGACACCAAACTGACCTAGGGGTGTATAAATCGGACAAGTTGAAAGTTTTCTGCATGGATGGGATTTATGAGCATCGTTTAGGAAGGACATACTGACTGACTTTGTTAGTATATAATCAATACTAGGTACAGCGTCGGTTATTGTCTTCGTGATTTTATTGTAATTTTGTTCTATGCACTCGGCAAAGGCATTTTCTACCTGAACTTAAACACACAATCTTTTTTCTAATTCGTTTAATTACGAATGTTTCAATTAAACTTTATTTATATTTACCAAATATATATACCAAATTATAAATATTATTGCTCATTGTGCCTCACAATTTAATGGAAAACACAAAATTAATTTAAGCACAATAAGTTTCGACCCTTGGGCCTATAGGCAGCGGTTTCTCTGAAAACGCCTTTGATATCGAAAGCCTTGACAACTCTATTAATTGGGCACTTAATAGCCCCACAATATGAAACCATTTGGCCCCAATGAGCACAGTTATACACACGTAATAAAATGTATTTGTTGACCACGGTTTTTCCGTCATTACAGACTATTGTTACATTAAAGGCATTTTCTTTATGTTCGGACGGTTGTTCGCTCTAGTTAGTTTTTAGGACGATATAGCATTCAGAAAGTTAAAATTGAAGGTCTTGAAACGAAATCCAGTAGGTACCATCATAATATTTTTAAACCTAAAACCATCGGTAGCTTAGCTAAGCTACGTGACCGGTGCAAAAGTACCCTCAGAGGCCCGGCCGCGATCGCTAAGAACTTAAACTTAACTTGACAAAATCAGATATAATTACATACTAAATTTTTCAGTAATTTAGAGTAAAGCGTTTAAGGAAAACGGTTGCGTTTTAGAAGAGTACGTACCCATTTTTAAAACAAGATCAAATTGTCTTAAGTCTAAACAAGAAACACTGCAAAACGCTCTACTTTTTGAAACAAGATCAAACTGTCTAAAGTCTAAACAATAAACACTGCAAAACGTTCTACTCCTAAAGGACCTCTGAAATTAAGACAAACGTATTCACACGCTAAATGGATTTTGTAATAAATGGTAGAGTCATTCATCAGGGCTCATGTTTAGGACTATAATTATGGGCCCTAATTCTGTCTACAAAATAATTTTAAACCTAACCCTTGTAATAGGAGCTTTGGCATGCTTTTATGATCCTATTATGACAATGTGTGTATGTGATGTGCCCTAAGCCTGTTGGTATGTGTGGACAACATAAATACTTTTACCTTTAGAACTTACTTTTGTATTATAGGTTTAACCTTTTATGGGATTTTAGGTAATTTTATATGTTGTTCAAAGAGCTTCGCCTGGCTTTTTGGAAGCTTTTATGAGATAAATGTTGTCGTGGGTTTATCTAAATGCGGTGACAAATATTTTTATACTTTTAGATAACATATCTATTACATCAGCATGTTGGTAGATACTCGTAGTTACGTTATATGGAATATGTACGTACATATGTCGCTACCGGATCGTTAAATCAGCCCGTTCGTAGAAAGGCTAGGCCGTTTACAAAACCAACGCTGATTTGTGGGGAACACCTTATTAATTCAGTTCGTTAAGATGTCTATGTTACGTTTAGACATATTTTTTAACGTTGATAGTTCAACAATCGACATAGATTTGAATGGCGCCGTTTTGTAATCGGCCTAGCTATTCTACAAACTGATTCTCCGAGCCAGCGGCGATACATATACTACCTCTATTATCTTATGATTGAGTCGTATCCCAATTATTGTAATGAAACATATCGGAGACACATCAATTTTCTTGCAATAAAATAAGCAATGAAGCAGTAAATTACAGCGGAACTTACTTATTGTCGTCACAAACTGTGCCTTGTAATAAAACTAGAGACTATTTAGGGAATTTGGGTAAGACCGGGGGCAGATGGGTAATGATTATTTTGTAGCCAGTGTAGATATAGTTTGAGCGCGATCTGAATGGGACAAAGAACCTGTCAAAGTAAATGTTTACGTCACAATTCTCAAACAATCCGCTTCTTGTCATGATGGAATGGAATCACTGATGATGGAGTGGATGAAATCTTCTTTTAGAAGATCCATCATCAGAAAAAAAATCTTCTAAGACTGCTTGTGTTTCAGTTTGAAATTATTCCTTCCCATCACTCACGCGCGCGGATTTTAAGAAAAAACATGCAGCAGTCCCGCATCACAATCTTTATACAACGACCAAAGTTATTTTCATCCCATCTATTCGAAAAGAGGCAAAGAGTTCCTTGAAGGTTTGCTCGCCCTTCAAGATAAGGGCGAACAATATGGGTTATTCCAGTGCACTTAATAACAGTGATGAAATTACTTTAGACACTATTTAATTAAAAAGTTTGTACGCAATTCACTTCAATAAAGTCCTGGCCGGTAATAAAAAAAGCGTATGTGCCGACGCGGTATTGGCTATCCAAATTAAAAAAAAAAAAAATATGCGGGAACTTTTTATTCGTTTTGTTATAAAATATTTGTTGTGTGTGTTAAATTTTTTATCAAAATTTAACATTTTATTGACAATTTGACAATTTTAATTTGATTAACACAAATTGAATAAAAGATGAGTTCTGGAAGTGAAAGTGAAATATTAACACTAAAAATATTTTTTTAAGTTGGTTATGTACCTAAATTTAAATTTCGTCAATACTAAAAGCATCACTTATTAATTTTTCTCGTATGATGAATTTATCTCTCGGATTAAAAGCAGAGTACCGTGTGTGTGCCACACGGTGCTCTGCTGCCAAAATCATTTAACCTTGAGTGATGTACTTTGAATCCCTCGCTACGCTTAGGATTCTATACTACAGAATCCTTCGCGTCGCTCTGGATAAAAAAAACCGCTCTCGCTAAAAAAAAGAAATCTACTATTTCTTGATGGTCGCTCGTCTGTACCAACCCTTACCAAACAATTCGAATTAGCAAAGGAAAATTATCATCACAATAAATCACGCTTGCTTATTAAATCAGTTTTTGGGTCATTATGGTCTGTAAATTAGGTTGGTTAAACATAATATTTTTCTGGAAAAACCCTGTAAACATTTTTCTTTTCATTGTAGAAAGAAAATGTTCTCTTAAGTATACCTATTTTTTATGCTATAGTTTACCTCATAGAAGAGGAGCTACGTTACACATAAAAGATATCATTTTCTTCCAATCCCAAAAGCCAATTTACAATGTCAAACGCCCGTGGGAACATTCGAGACAAAGGCGAATTGAATTATGTTTACAGATTGAGCTATATTTCTCTCGTCTTTGAACAGAAATCAAGTTAAATATTGACGAACCAGACGATTTCTAGCCAGAAATATGTTTGATCACGACTGGGATTTTATTATCACTATGCGAACAGGCTCCCAAGGTAATTTCACAAAAAATCAAAGTTGCCAAAAGGATTCCTTAGAACTATCATTGGAACGGCTGTATAGGTTTTATCATACATAGAGCTATGAACACTTACGGTGAAGTCACCTTGCTAACAATAAATCTTTATCAAAATATCTGTTTGTGGGTGCTGCGATGACGCCTTACACAGAAACAGGCACATATCAAACGTCTTTTTGTCGTGAGATAAAAAAACTAAAGAAGTACAATCTTATTGTTTGTTTATTTTAACGTAGGTGAACAAAAATAGCCCTCTATTCCGAACAATAACATCCAGTAACATTTATCTGCGACAAAGTTATTTCTAGTCTTGCCGTCTAATATAACTTTACATGGAAAACTGTTTTATTCTGGTAGAAAAACTCAATTTGTCGTCTCATATATTTACCCAAGTTTCAGAGAGCTGCACTATTAACCGAACTATAGCAAGCTAGCTCAGATGTTGCGGTGTGCTATAATTATGTATACGAAAATTATAAATTTAAGCAAAAAAGTATGTACAGTCTGAAAACACTTTTCAAATAATTGTGCTTCCTTTGGCGCATTTTGATAGGCGATGGTCCACTACTTAAATTCTGAATACCAACCCATTGTCTGGCAATGAACAGAAAAAAAACAGATTCACTAGGCTTAACAACTTTTTGATACTGTCACCTCTCACACCTCAGACTTTATGAATAGCCTCTTCATAATGTTTTCCTAATATATTTTGAATTTATCGTTACATTTCCTTATAAAATAAAAAGATACTTTGAAATTTCGCTCACGCTTTATCCCAGACTTCAATATTTACTCAAATTCCTTTGAGATTTTATGTGGGTGTTAAGTCACTGGTTGTAAATTCCTATTACAAAGCTTTCAAGGAGGTAATGATTCGAGCAACCATTATCATGTGAGGCTTCTTCAATATATTTTACAGGAAAAGATTCTGATATCTTAAGTGTTTTTTGTACCTGTATATTATTGTAATGTGTTGTGTTATTTTTAAGTCATTTAAGTTGATTTATTTTGTATAACTTGAGTAGTGTTTATTGTTAGCATGCCGTTGATTCGTTTTTTAATAAAGCCTGAGGTAAACACTGTTTTTGATTATCTAAAAATCAACACACATGAAATTCGACATAGTAATATAGGTTTGGAATTAAGTTTTTCAAAGTGCGAGCTTTTAATTTTGGACTCTTGTGTAGACAAAAACTATATCATTGGAAAATTCAACAGTTTGGCCCCCAAAATTACAGTTGTAGATAAATGTTTACTTCGCCTTCATGGTTCACCAATTCTTGATGAGTCTTTTCAGTCATTTGTAGATGAGATAATTAAAAATTTCAACAAAATTTCAGACAGACTGCTCAAAATTAATAGCCATATGTCTATAACAATTATTCGGTTTTGTCTTTTTGTACCTAAATTTACGTATTCTTTGAGATGTAGTCAACTGTGGAAACACAGCGAGCTCTTGGAAGGCTGGGAAAACATAATAAAGAATACTCTATCATCAGTTTTGAATATCGATTTAGATGACAAGGCATGGTCGCAGGCCTCCCTGCCTGTCAAATTGGGAGTTTTAGGTATACGCAAAATTTCAAGTGTAGCCCCTCCAGCGTTCTTGTCTTCTGTCTACAGCACTAGCTCTTTAGTTGAAAAAAATATAAAGTCGTCTCTTTTGGTCCCACCTGGAATTTCAATCAAAAGTTCATTTTTAGACTAAGCGCGAACGGCTTGGCATAGTACTTGCCCCGATGCTGTTCCCCCAAAATCTCTTTTTGTCCCATCGGCAATGGGACGGGCCTCTGTGTGAGTTGACACGGAATTGTTTGTAACAAACGTGCTCCAGCTCTGCGGATCGTGCTCGTCTCCTTGCCGCTTCTAAATGAGAGTCAGGACATTAGTTGCAAGCATTTCCTTCATTTAACACTGGCACTTTATTGGATCCCGTAACTTTCCGTATCGGAACATGTCTTCGGTTGGGTGCAAGGTGTTGCGCTCCTCATCAATGCCAGTGCGGTACTGCTGTCTAACAGCTTTGTCATCGGATTATCGTGTACTAGTGCTGCCGGTCAGATATCTCGCCATTCCAACCTTAACGACGTCATACGGCGGGCCTTCGTCACCGCCAACGTACCAGCTATTCTTGAACCGAATAGTTTGTTGCGTGACGATGGTAAGAGACCCGACGGCATGACACTAGTCCCATGGGAGCTGGGGAGGCCCATTGTGTGGGACACTACATACGTCGACACTCTTGCGCATTCCCATCTTCCAAGGACATCCATGAGGGCTGGTGTGGCGGCACATTTGGAAGAAGATCTTAAGAGGCGCAAATATGCAGGTCTCGACAGAGCCTACACATTTGCCCCTTTTGGAGTTGAGACTCTGGGCCCGTGGGGTACCGATGCTCTCCGGGTTTTTAAAAAGTTATCTGAGCGTCTGGTCGATGCGACGCGTGACCCAAGAGCTGGTGGATATCTGGCGCAGCGCATCAGCATTACTATACAGCGGGGCAATGCAGCCAGCGTCTTGGGGATGCTTCCGACTGGTATTGATATGGATCATTTGAGCTACCTGTATATTGATTGCAACAGTCAGCTTAATTGTTTCAATTAAAAATACTAGTTCTAATTTGTATTCATTATTTGATTGTATTTTTGTTCGTTAATAAACGTTTTATTAACTTCTTGCTGCGGAATAAATATTTATTTTTTCAAAACTTTAAGTAATTTGTTTCCTTTAGACCTTACAGGAGAGAACTAGTCAGAAATTTTTAAATAAAAATGAAAATATATAAGTAAAGCTAGTAGATAAATTGGATTAGGTATTATATTATAGATTAACCACTATGACTTTTTGTTCACTACAAACCCAAAAACGCTGAAATAACTTAAAAGCGGCACTGGCTCTCCAGCGAACTCATATTTCCCTCATTATAGAGGTACTTAATGTCCTTTTAAAAGCGCTCCTCGAATTTCCCAAAGTTAGAGGGTATTAAATACAAGTTATTGCAGCCGGCCATTTGTGCACTGGGCCATAGACAAAAACTCTAGTGACAAACTTCCGGAACAGAAATAGATTTAGCGTTAGGGTTGGTTCTTAACTGACGAATAATGCGTCGGGCGTATCATCAGTCGCGTCCATTCGCACTATCACATCATCGGTTATGTGTGAAAGGTTGAATGTTTTATTATACATTTGTCTATTCTGGTGTTACGTGACCGATAATACGCTACGCATTTTCCGTCAGACATGTACCCTTAGTGGCATAAACCGCCACTAAGGGTACATCGTCAGTAATTCTGAGTTGCATAGGTTTTTTAAATGTTTCTTTCAAATATTTGGTCGGTAATGTTGAGTCTTCTGTGGTTTATCGACGGGTTTTCTCACATCATTATAAATAGGTAGTAAGTACCTACTCTAGGTAAATATCTTTTCGCTCCACTTTCGTCTTATCTAAGGAACTCTAACTAAAAGCCGGAATTCCCCCACAATACTCGGGATCGCATAGAGTTCAGGCTTGAATAACAATTGCTATTTTAGCTATGCGCATACGATGGGCGTACATTTTTGTAGGACATGAAATTAGTATGCGAGACCCATACCTGGTAGTATGGGGCAGAAATGCCCATCCGGGCACAGAGTTCGACATTCGCGGCTTCAACTGTGTATGTCCTGTCTGTGCCCCAATCGGGGGGAGGAAAGGTGACGGATGAATGGGGTCGGCGAGTGTGTGGAATGGTGGGCTCGCCGGCTATGTATGGGAGGAAGAGGGGACGCCAGTCGGGCCGCGGTAGGTTTATATGTTCCCGTGGTTCGGCGAAAATGGCGAGAGAAGGGTCACCGGAGAGGTTTTAGTGGGTATTACGTCCTTATCAGGACGTCTAGTCCCACATAATTCTGGTCCCCCCCAGACCAGTCTATTCGTAAAAGAATTTCCTCGGCCGAGAAAAAAAAAAAAAAAAAAAAAAGGACATGAAATTAGGCACCGCAGTTTCGACTCTTTTGATCATACTAATATTATATATGCGAAAGTTCGTGTGAATGTTGGTTACCACTTATCTGCGTAACTACTTAACCTATTTAGATAAAATTTGATATGAAGACAGTTTAAGTTGTCCAATGACTAATATAATTTTCATAAATTAACTTCTGAGGGTGTTAAAAAGGGTTGTAAAGTTTTTATGGAAAATTATTATTCCTTGGTTCGATTCACTCAAAATTCGGTATATATAAACTATAAAGTAAATAATGATACGCATATTGTTTATTTTTACAAAACTACCCCTAGGGGGTGTGCAATCAATTTCCACGCGGGCGAAGCCGCGGGACGCAGCTAGTTAATAATAAAATAAAAAGTGCAGTAAAGTGGGCTACAGTTCGGTAACTGGCTAACTACACTTTTGGCTTTTTGATAAAAACTTAGTAAGCTCAAATTACATAACGACGATGTCTACTCGAAGATTATGTGTAACCTTTAGAAATATATGCAAGGTTACAACTTCACCTATCGCAGAGGGCCCTTATATTTTGTAACCTCCTTTAAAGTTAGGTTAGGTTACGTTTTCTTCTTACCCTCCCAGTTCTATCTCTTAGTATTAGATATGGATTATAATGGGTATACGTACATAGATCAAAACTGAGTTATTCTTAGATACCTGAGAATAACTCAGTTTCGATTATTAATGTTATATTAAAGTAAACTCAAATTATTCCAGCAGACAGCGAGCTGTTATTAACCAGCAGATTATCGGAGCTACCGCCGGGAAATTATGGTTTCCCGCATTTTGCCCGCGTAATTTTCATAATTTCAGTGCCGGACTGCCGGTAAGCAAGGAATAAATTTTGAGTTTTCTTATGTCCTACATTATACCCAAATTTTCATATCCTACTTTATCTAAAACATAACTAGCCTTCGCTAAACATAACGAGCTTATGCCTTTCCCTGATTTAAAGTAGCCTTAAAACTTAATTCAGATTAGGTTTGTTCTTATTCGAAATTTCATGAGTATTGATATGTTCACTTTTGTGGATCTTAAGTTATTACGTTCACGTCCCCGTGGTTTCGGACGCGTTGTTTCAATGGAATAAGTTTTCTTTTTTTTTAAATTATAACTCTTTATGATAAGAAAATTACAATTCAATAATAAAAATAAATTAGAACTAGTATTTACAACTGAAACAATTAAGCTAAGTGCAGACTGTTGCAAACAATCTAAAGGTAGCTAACTGATCCATATCAATACCAATCGGAAGCGTCACCAAAGCGCTGGCTGCGTCTGGAAAAAAATATTTCTATCCCATGGTTACTGATTATGGGATAAAAAGACCAGAGAGAGAGAGAAAGATATGTATGGAAAAAATAAGTCCGTTCCGTTAATTAGTTTTGGCGTTAAGAAGAAACAAACATCCACCCATCCAATATCCATCCAATCTTTCTCTTGTATAATATTAATGTGATTACAATTAAGTACCTATCATTATCAAGTCATGCTATAATAATAATAGCAGTGATTTAAAAGTAGCTGGATCTGACATTGATTGATTTCGTGACGATGTTCGTCGACTTCATTTTTCTCTCGGTTGACCCTTCAGGATTAGTCCGCGATCTGCAGTTTTTTTACGATATTGAGAGCGTTGGTCCGTAATATAATACTAATTATAATTCTGTTTTGTGCTACAAACTGATTGCAACTCTACATACAAATTGTTTCGCAATTTTTGTCATTTAACATTAAACATTTTTTATAAATAATGTGATTTAGATGAAACATTTGCCTCAACACCAGCTAATTATGTTTGGAAATAACAGTCATGGGTGTGAATTCAATTATGCAAATATCGAAACACTCTAAGGTGAGAATTACCTCCTGCTTACTATAGATATAAATATACATAATATATACTCATGGGTCGAATGTTATGAGTTTTAATTGAGCTATTATTTCAGTTATGATCTGAAGGATTGCAAAAACACGCTATAAGAGCATTGAAGCCCCATAGTCATAGATCCCATGAGGCTTATTGAAAACATCTATGCGTTTATCTATACTTTTACGAGTTTCCATTATAATGTTACTTTTACCCCCGGATACTCAAACGCAACTCAAATTTTTGTCATATTTTCATTAGGACTGTCAAACAATCGCGACTTGAGAGCAGCCAAGACTACAGCTTCAATTAAACAGGGTGATACAAAGGTGAGCGTTAATCTGTGTATCTGAACTCCAAAGTGTGTGTGCGACATATAATTATACGTAATTTGAAATGAGTTTGTATTTAAATACAGCCTAGGTATTGTTTTCCTGAGGTGCAAATTAAAAGCATTGATAAATATCTACCTGACTAAATTACTGTACCTACTCTTTGAAAACTAGCTAGCGATTGTTGAAAATTTCGTGGATTTGGGTTTTTCCACGACTCCCGAAACAAGCTGCTCGTTTATCGTTGCTCATCTGCGAAGAGGATATAACGTAATAAATCAGTGATTAAAAGTTTCATAATTTTTCAGTAAGTATGTTAGGTATGTAGATACAATTTTAAGTTCAATCCACTCTAAACAAGTAGATTAATAAGTAGCGTTTACACTGCAATCTGACGTACAGAAATAGTAAACTAATCTTTCGAATCAATCAGCGGTATCTTATATGCTTCGAAATAGATTCATAAACAAATTTTGGCAGACGTCAGTTCTTAAGATACTAATCATGAGAATAAAGCACGTAGAAAAGAAACTACTTCTTTACGATCTCCACGATTCGCATCGTTACCAATGCTTTATCGTGTTGTAGATGAATAAATTTCATGGTAAATTCGTGCTACTTTTCTGCATTTTATCGGAATATTAGTCCAAATAGTCTCAGTCTCGACCTGATTCCCGCAAACACATCGTTTTCTGACGTTTGGTAAAATATTAAAAGTGCGTTTGGAGTGCTGATTATTTATGCGGAAAACAACATTTGCGGTTTTCGACCAGGAAATTTAGTTTATACCGACAATTTTGTACCAGTTAAGGAGTATTATAGAATTGCTTGGCACAGCATTCCAAACATGACCACATCATTTAAAACTTGACAATTACGAATGTGCACTTAAGATACCCTGCTACTGTTTAAAACTATCTGAGTGCGATTCAAGGTAATAAATCAAAGTCGACAGACAATTTCGTAAACATAAGTACCGTACATAAAATAGTTTTTCGGTTACATAAAAAACATAAATGTACGTAAACGCATCGCTCTCTTTTATTTAGTTTTATTGGGTCAAAGTCGAGTATGCCCTAAGTCTCAATTAAAGGTTACTTTGGGAATGTTACTTGCCTCCAACGCCAAAGCTGGCAAAGCAGCTTACACAAATTGAATTAGTGGGTCTTAGGACGGCGGCGTCGTCGGTCGCCGGAATCGCATTCAGTAGGTATTCCCTTTGGCGGGATTACGCTTCAAATTCTTTTCGTGCTACATTATTTTCGTCGTACAATTTGTACTTAGATTCTCGCAGGCACAATAATATTGTGCTATGGAGTTATGAAATTCTGTGGAAATCATCTACTATATGTTATTGTAGAGCCGGATATTTTGTTTTTCGTAATCCAAGGCCTGTTTCGGCTCTTCGAATCTCTAGAACCAATTCTTGAATTTGACCTTCGATAGGAGAGGCATGGTATGTAGAGGTAGGAATACCATTCAACCAATATTTGACGAAGGACCGCACAGAAGGTTGCGCAAAAAATCTAAATACTTCCGCCTCGCGACTAATATTTGTACGATCTGCAGATATTTGTTCTGGTGTTATGGGGGTTTTCTATGTATAATAAATAAAAAATAAATAATGCTGGACAATCCACACAGCATTATCTAGCCCCAAAGTAAGCAAAGCTTGTGTTGGGTACTAGATGACTGATAAACTTTATACAATACATAACATAGGTAGATATTTTTTATTATATATAGAAAATACCTAGAACAACCGGAACAAATATTTGCAGATCGTACAAACGTTTGTCCCAAGGCGGGAATCGAACCCGCAACCTTCTGCGTCGCAGGCGGACCTTCTCCCGCCACGCCACATCGGTCGTCAATATATGTAGTATAATAAAAAGAAACAATGTAATGTTTTGTACAAGTATACAGTTATCTAGTACTTATAACACAAGCTCTGGTTAGATTGAGGCTATGTGAATTGTCCATCATTAGTTACTTATTTATTTACAAAATGAGCTTTATTTTCGTGGCGGTAACCTTGTTTCTTTTACCTACAATAATAGTGCTCAGACAACTACTCAAATAAATTTTACCTCAGCATAACTTCCCATATAAATCTTCACATGCTGACTCAGCGATCCAAACACAGGATTATTGTCTAACTTCTAAATAACTTTATCGTTCCCAAAGGACAGATTATTAATAGAAACGTAACTCTGTTCTTAATTCTATAAACAACCTGCATCCCACGTAGTCAGTCTTGCCGAAGTCTCTATGTTCGGTTCTAGAATACAAGATATTTTATGCCAACAAAAACGTTTATGAATGAATACAAAAATTTATAACAATGAGATAAAACAAGTAGGAAACAGCAAGCTTATATAACTAAAAACCAAAATAAACTTCAACAACGCATATTTGCAAACGTGAAGCGAAAATGCTTCAAATTCGAGTTAGAAAACGCACGAAAGACAATGTTTATGGTGCATAATACCTTTTAAACCCAAATATTGTCTCGATCTTCTGCGATTTATAATTCAATTTATTTATTAAGACAATTTACAGTCCAATGTGTTAGTCGGCTTAAAAACTACGGCTAGTATTTAAAATGCATTAATGATTTTGTCCTTTGTACCAATTTATACAATAAAGGACAGTCAAATTTTGCAGCTATCGCGGTTAGGATGCTGTTGCTGCTCCCGCGGGTTCTGCTGAGCAGTGAGGCCGACTTTTTTCGCCAGATAGCATCGAAAGTGTCGGTGCGTGCCTGGGCGAACATGGCCGAGGCACTACAGAATCGCGGTAGTCGCAACAGCAACCTAAACGCGTTATTATATTGGACCCGCAAAGCATTGTAAGCTTTTTGGGTATAGCTGACCCACAGGCTCGCTGAGTAAAATGATGTACAGTATGCTCTGTCATTTTTCAGTTTTAAAATCAATCTAAAAAAATATCTTTTAAATCTTCAATGTGATTCGTATTAATGTGGTCGATCATGGTTTCTGTTTAGTTTATTTTGTGCGCTTATTTATTGTTTTCTGTGTTTGTTTCTTTTACTTTTCTATTTCAATTTATGTGTCATGTCAAAAATGTATTTTAGTTCGTCACCTGTGTCTTTAACTCGCAAATGTTTTGTTATATTTTTATAAAATTTTACTAAATACGTAATTTATGTTAGTTTCATACAAACTTATATTGTAAAGAGCGTGTCCATAGCCAGTAACGCGCTCTACGCTAAGGTGCCACGGAAGACCAGCGCTGCAGCTGCTCCCCAAGCTCCTGCAGCACACGCTGAGCGGCAGCCTTTTGGTCTAACATTGTTTTTTTCTTTAATTCTTTTAAAATTGTATTTTCTTGTGTGTTGTAAGTTGTGAACCAATAAAAATTATCTTATCTTATCTTATCTTATCTCTGAATAAGGTAACCTTCACCGCATCTGTACATCGTGCAAATCTGCGGGCCAGCATATTCGCCCTGACTGACAATGCTCTGCGTTCCCTCTCCATATCATCGTCGTCTTTTAGGTCTTCAGTCACCAAGTGTCCTAGATATTTAAAGTTATTATAGATTTGCTTCGATGCGCGATTTTACTAATAGATGAGATATTTTACGTCGTAAAATATTTTCTACCTGTTGCGGCGAGTGCAATCGGTTCAAGATACCAGCTTCTGCACTCAATCGCCAGGCCAAGGGTCAGTGCAGGCAATGCCAAGCTTCGCGGGTTGCGAGCTCAAAGCTTCAACTCGGTGCTCTACACGTGGCACTCGGCAAACCCGGTCTGCGTCTGCTGTCCGGTGACGTAGTCGAGGGGCGTGAAGTAGATGACTTACAAGTAGCTGTTTTACCAGCCACCCAGCGCTGTAGTGGAATTGAACCTAGCTACCGGCGTATACTAGAAGGAATCCCTGATGATGCAGTGAAAGTCCAACCTTCCAATTATATGTGTTTATTTCCGCACACACAAACACTAAAGCACTAAGCACTACTGAAACTTTCAGGAATTCACACAAGACTAAGAACACTTTTCTTCAGGCTCGGGCCTTGAGAGCAGATCAGAACTTGTTCACTTTTCCGTATTAGATCACTTCACATTGACTGCTAAAATAGAACTCACTGACCGACGGACAAGCTCAGGTTTTTATACCTCCGTCGGCCCTTTCAAAACTTACTAGAATAATCTCCAATTCTCTAGTGAACTAGCTTTGTCTCACTCACACATCCTACGCATTGTCGTCCTTGTCTAACATTTCCATTCGTTCTAGAACTTTTGACAAATAGCTACATGAAAAGCTAGATTCTCGAACATTCCACAAGGTTCTAAATCCTTCCATGGATTTCCAGAATGTTCTACAGACTTCCATAACGTTCCATAGGCTTCCATAAGTTTCTAGAAAGTTCTCACATGTTCCTGACTATTCTAGAATATTCTAGGACTTTCCAAAGCTTTCTACGCGCTTATTCACGTCTCTCAAAAGCTCTAGAATGTTCGACTGACAATGCGTGGAAATAAAATCTTAAAACTAGCTTAACCGATTAATCTACACTTAAGTATATCGGTCGCCGACATCCTCTCCCTTGTGTTCTAACACACTCCTTCGTCTCGGCGACTCTTGTGTCGTAGAAGACTCGTCGTGCTGCTTTGTCACGTATCCTGCCGCTCTGTCGCTCTTCCTCGGTGAAAAACGCAGTTCTACTGGCTTTAGGTACGCAAACCCCGTTGAGTCTGTTTCGGTCGTCACGACGTTCTGTTCCTCCTCTGTTGTTACCAGGAGCTAGGAGTTCCGCCTTGGAGCATGGGGCTCTAAGGATGCTTATAAATGTTCTCCGCCCGGGATCTCGGCGGCGGCGATCAAAGTTCAGCTTCTTGCTGCTGACGTCGATGCTCTGGAGACCTTTCCTTGTTGCCCTTTCCAGATTCACATGGGCGGTTGCAGCTGCCTGCTGTTCTTCTCCAGTCATTCTGTATCTCGCTGAGCGCGCCTTAAGCCACGTATCTTCTTTTCCATTAGGACATTTCAGTCTCTTTTTCCTCTGATGGCCTTTGTCCAAGTCTCGTTCCCAAGTGCCGTCGTCCGCTGGATTTTTCTCCGTTATCCAGCGCAACTGTTTGTGCTTCAACATGTTCGCTCTCTTTGCTCGTCTACGTGCCATGAACAACGTCCGTGCAGGTACCGAATCGAAATTCTTCTTTGTGCACTCTCCCCCTAGTGCTGTGGATATGTGCACGTGCATCTCCCCCTTGGTGGCAGACGAGATGCACCCTGGTACTCCATTTTGCGTGGTGATGTTCTTTGCTCCCTGTGGACACGTCTCGTTCTGGCTGATTTTTACTACTCTGGATTTTCTCTCTCTTGGGTGCCCACCTTGACTCATTGTTGACGGTATGATTTTCCCTGGATATCCGAAGTGCTTCTATTTCCTTTACAAAGCGTTCATTTTCCCTTCTTCGAGTATCCTTCTCCAAGAGCTTTGCGGTACGCTCTACCATGTCAGTCATCGATCGGCAAGGTTTTCTGCCTGGTGAGTCGTTGACGAAGCGCTTCTTCTTGATATTACTCATTGCTTGGTCGCTGACGTTGACGTGTGCACATGTGACGTAGCTCACACCAAGAGTTTCCTCGCCATCCGTTCCATGAAGTACCCAACCCAAGTGAGTCAGGGAGGCGGCCGGCAGGCCTCTCTTGCCTTTGCGCGTCGTCCTCGAAACTATCAGCTCCCAATTACCTTGTCCGATGAGTAACTTCGGTGACTCTTCCTCGTACAGAAGCTTATCGGCTATCTTCTGCAAGTGTTTGCACTCCTTTAACCTTGCTTTTTCGATCTTCTGAGGCGTTAGTCGTAAGGTATCAATTGTTCGTACCCCACTGATCTGTCGTTTTTGACTTGCATGTAGGCCTTTCAACTTCATATTGATCCTCATAGAGTTGTCGTTCTTGATCACTCTTCCGCCTACAGTCTCAAGGGACAGCGGTTCCTTTGTTCCTCTGAGTCCTACCTTTTCTGCCACCTTTTGGTCTAACAGGGTGACCGTCGAACCTTCATCTAGAAGAGCTAAGATCTGTACTTTTCCTTTAGGGCCATAGATCTCCACGGGCACCATCTTCAAGTACGCTCTCCTTTGGTTCTTCAAGTGACAATTGTTGGCTACTTCTTTTTTCTCTGAACTGCCTTTCTGTTGCTGAGACTTAGGTTCTCTTTCCTCGTGCAAAAGCCGATGATGCCCATTGTGGCACCTCTTACACGATGGCTTGCGACAGGACTCCTTCCTGTGTCTACCTCGAAGACACTTGAAACAGAGTTTCGTCTTCTTAGCGATGTCCCACCTCTCTGACACTGATGCTTCTTGGAACTTCCTGCAATCTTCGATGTGGTGGTTCTTTTCACAATGCGGGCAGGTACGTTGCCCTTGTTCTTCCGCTTCTACAGTAGCGTGCGTGGCTTGGCAGTTTGCCTTCTTGCCAGCGTCTGTAGTTTCCAGCGTCACGTAAGGCCCACGTCGATCCGCTTCTCGGTTCAGAAACATAGCCATGAGTGCCAGGTCTGGATCTTCGTAGTCTGCGGCAAAGTCAAACCAGCGATACCGAATGATCATAGGCAATTTCTCAATGATCACTCGTATCATCTCCGGTGAATTTAGATAGTGCGCCTTATTCAATCCTCTTATCGCTGCGACGGTGTTGTTGATCGTACTAGCAAATACACACACGTCTTGAGGATTGTCTGTAGTCTTTGGTAGGCTCTTCAGTTTTTCCAATTCGGCCAAAACCAAGATCTTTGGTCTTCCGAATCTTCGGCGAAGCGATTCCATCACTTCTTTTGGCTGACAGTCTGAATACAGGACGCTCTTCACAGCCTCTTCTGCCGTTCCCTTAATCGCCTTCCGCAGCCGCGCCATGTTCTGGACGTTACTGAATAGCGCCTGCGTATCTTCGTACACTGTCTTGAACGCCAGCCATTTCTCACAACTGCCGTCGAATTCTGGAAGTTCATATATGAATGCCGGCGGCGGAAGTGTTACGCTTGGTCTCTGTGCTGAGCTAATTGCCTTCAGGATTGCGATGGCTAGGGCATCAATGCCACTATCCTTTGTCTCTTCCCTGGAGTTGATGTCATTCTTAATCTCTGCAGACGAGTCTAGACGTTCATTGAAGTGTTTTCCCGAGGAAAGTTCTTCCCGTAGTCGCCCCTTCGTGGACAGCTCCTCTAGCCCTGAATGCCCTTCGCTGGACACCCTGCTCATCTGAGATTCAACCCAATATCTGACATCATCCTCTCTACCTTCAGGCTCCTTTTCTGCAGAACTTTCAGCTTCCTCTTCTTCCTCCATTTTCTTCAATTGGAGGATTTCATTCTGAATTTTAGCTTGAGTGATTTTTTCCTGGTGATAAGCCATTTTTTCTTGACTGATAACCATGCGGAGATCCAACTCACGCAGTGCTCTCTTTCGTTCTGCTCTCGACCTCGACAAGCACTCTGATGAAGCACGGGCAACATCCCGCTCCTTCAGCGTTGTTCCTTTCGTGAGCGTTGTGGTGGTATCCATAATGCCCCTTGTCATACTTGTGGGACCCGACGACTTACCAGTTGTCGCCGGCTTTCTCGTGGCTTCCGCGCTAGAGAGCTCCTCCTCAAGTAGATAATCTGACGGTTCACTTCTCGTTACAGGCATATTTCCACTGTCCACCAATCACCCACTGCTCTTCTCGGGAGTTACGCACTTTCTCGTATCTTCTAGTTACGGTAATTACTAACAGCAACCACTTCTTCTCGTCACTAGTATCCAGTGATGCAAATCCGGCTCGAAGGACCAGCTGTTGCGGCGAGTGCAATCGGTTCAAGATACCAGCTTCTGCACTCAATCGCCAGGCCAAGGGTCAGTGCAGGCAATGCCAAGCTTCGCGGGTTGCGAGCTCAAAGCTTCAACTCGGTGCTCTACACGTGGCACTCGGCAAACCCGGTCTGCGTCTGCTGTCCGGTGACGTAGTCGAGGGGCGTGAAGTAGATGACTTACAAGTAGCTGTTTTACCAGCCACCCAGCGCTGTAGTGGAATTGAACCTAGCTACCGGCGTATACTAGAAGGAATCCCTGATGATGCAGTGAAAGTCCAACCTTCCAATTATATGTGTTTATTTCCGCACACACAAACACTAAAGCACTAAGCACTACTGAAACTTTCAGGAATTCACACAAGACTAAGAACACTTTTCTTCAGGCTCGGGCCTTGAGAGCAGATCAGAACTTGTTCACTTTTCCGTATTAGATCACTTCACATTGACTGCTAAAATAGAACTCACTGACCGACGGACAAGCTCAGGTTTTTATACCTCCGTCGGCCCTTTCAAAACTTACTAGAATAATCTCCAATTCTCTAGTGAACTAGCTTTGTCTCACTCACACATCCTACGCATTGTCGTCCTTGTCTAACATTTCCATTCGTTCTAGAACTTTTGACAAATAGCTACATGAAAAGCTAGATTCTCGAACATTCCACAAGGTTCTAAATCCTTCCATGGATTTCCAGAATGTTCTACAGACTTCCATAACGTTCCATAGGCTTCCATAAGTTTCTAGAAAGTTCTCACATGTTCCTGACTATTCTAGAATATTCTAGGACTTTCCAAAGCTTTCTACGCGCTTATTCACGTCTCTCAAAAGCTCTAGAATGTTCGACTGACAATGCGTGGAAATAAAATCTTAAAACTAGCTTAACCGATTAATCTACACTTAAGTATATCGGTCGCCGACACTACCTATATTTTTTTGCTTTGAAAACCCTTTATTTACATAAAATATCTAGGACGACGAGTTTCAGTTCTGTGAGCGCTTATTTATTATACATTTTAACGGTCTCAAGGGAGAGATTAGTCGGTTTTATTTCTCAATTACCGTTCTAGTTTATATGGGGTTAAAGTGGCCTCTACCGGGCTTTGCCTTGATTAAGTGAACTGAACGGAATAGTCCCGAATCGGTTTCGGTCCATTGAACTTTTGCAGGAAATAATTGATCGCCGTTCAGAGTATTTTGGGTCTAACATAGTGAAAATAAAAACACGCAGGCAGGCCTTTTTAAGGTGCCTAAATAGAATTGTTGCGAAGATTATAATATTGTTTGGAAAGTCCATTTCCTACACACACATGGTTCACTATATAAACTATCGTACAATATAAAATCGTTTACTTTGTCTGTTTGTGTAGGCTCAGGTAGCCCGGATATGGGTCAAAATTATTTTTCCACTTAATAGGTTATGTAACTATTGTGTCTTCTGTCTATCTCATATCCTTTATTAGAGGAGAATAATATCTCAGCTTAGCTTAGTTTGGGGCTAAATGACGCTTTTTCTCATTTCCATGATCTCGGGCCATAAACTGACCCGGTCCTTTGGAAGGCATGCGTGGGGCCGAAGCCTACAGCACAGAGGCGAGGCCCTTTATGAGAGTTAATCTACAGGCTAAAAATTCAACCTGAGGCCTATATTTTTTTTAATCCTTTTTTCATATTATTTCAGTGATATTGTTTGTTTATTTATTTCTAAATTAAAAGTACAGTACGTTATTAAGTTTCTGCCAAACTGTACAACAGTTTGTCGGCAGTAGCTCTCGTGAACACAATAGATTTAAATTTTAAATGTACCTAACTACATAAACTAATTACTAGTCACATATTCTACTTAGATTGATATTTACATACTTACTTACATAAGAAATTTCCATACTAATATTAAAATGCAAAATAAAGTACTGTGTTATAATTATAATAATTTATAAACCATCTCTGCCTGTTTGTTACCCTTTCACGCCTAAACGGCTGTGCGGAACTTAATGAAATCTTGCAAGGAGGTACAGTTTATATAATTGTTATTAACTACTATGAACACAGCTATATGTAATGCTGTGTTCATAAGTCAAGAAGTAAAAACTCATTGAAGACAAGTTTAAAGAAAACTTGTCTTCAATGAGTATTTACTTCTTACAACCAATGTGTTTTTTATCTATACTGCAAATGTGAAGCTCTAGCTTGGCTTGGCTAGGGCCTAAGCCAAGTGCAGTTGTATAGTTGTAATTTAGTTTGGTCGTCCTGCAAGTGTATCCGATTGAATGTAAACTGTTCGGTATTATGTATTCGTATATGCTACAGAATCAAGACTGATTTTTGACAGTTTGCAACGGAATGTTTGTCTGCCGCGCGAAGTTTATCTACCTGCTATGGCTATTGTTTGTTTAGCTGTAAAAAAAACTATGTATAACAGATCCCGCTGTCCATGAAAATTCCTTGCAAATCAGAATGAAGGAATTACATCACACTTTTCACATGTATGACGCCTTTCAGTTTTTTTTTCTTATTTATTATTATAACCATTTTAACAGCTGTCTTTGACTTTCTTGTTGTCGGCTGCAATCGAGCACATTCCCAATAGATAGGTCTTTCGAATTTTGAAACTAATCAGTGTTTTTTCACTAATAATGTCAACTCTCGCTCGTTATACTAGTGTTGTGCAGACATACTAATAAAATAATGTATCGATACTCCCAATATAACAAGAAGTAATGAAAATTTATAAATTTGATTAAGTTATTTGATCAGTGTAACTTTTATAAAAACTCCGGGATTTTGCATATTATTTAATCGTTATAATAAAAAAAATTACCTTTTTTTTTTACATTACTTATTCATTTTTAATTATCGAAAGAGATTGCTCATAGCGATAACAAAGATGCTATAAGTACTCCCGCGATTCTTATTAATGATAACTTCCTTTATAATTCGTTCTTTCTATTTAATATAACAATGGCACACTCAACACACGTATTTGATTTGTTTGCTTTTTTAAAATCATAAATTCACTATTATTTACGTAAATAACTTTCGTGACGGTCATAGTTTATAAACATTGACTATCAATATCGATTAAGATAATTGCTTACCCAACGCGAGCGTGATGCTTGACTTTAAGTCGGCCAATCGGAGTGCAGTGGTCGCTGCAGTCATTTGGCGGAATTGTTGTCTTAATAAAATAAATTACATTTCCTCTCTATTGGGTATGTACTCGATGTCGGCTGTCTACAAAGTAGGTAATGGATTTTTATCAGCCTTATAAACTTTTTATTAATATTCCTTACGCCGCTACTGATTGTACACCGCGAGAAAAAAGCGAGACCTGCGTTAGGGGAATTCAAGCGCGGTCGACTTTACAAGAGTCGACGTTACGGGAATCAACTCTAGAATCGGCGTGCAAGGAACAATTCTAATATTCATACACTAGAATGTCGCTCCAACCCGCCAGGTTATATCGGCGGATTCAGTGTGTGATGAAAATTACCCAAACACAATAGCGTTTAGAAGAAATATCCAACAAAAGAATTAAAAAATATCTATATTTTTTTAACCGGCTACGGCGGCAAGTCTCAACAGAGCGCAGGACACATTATGGTGCACAAATGTTAGCAAACATAGGTGCACTTTCTTTTTCTCACTTTTATAATCCGATGGGGCGGCAGAAAGCCACGACTGGGGAGGGGTAAGACGCGGGACCAACGGCAAGTCAACAGTGTTTAGAAGAAATATCCAAAGTTCGATTTTTTTTTAATTCGAAATTATATGTTTCTTCTAATGCGTTGAGTATTTTTCTTCCACTCAAATATTTGTCAAAGTATTTTACACTAATTGAACATTTCACTATTAAAACAAATTATTTATACGGCTACAGATAACTATTTTGTGTTCTCGAGGCCGTTGGGCCATACACCAGCCTTAAAGGGACAGAGTACCTACGTATTTACATCTTAGTATAGCCAACATCTTAGTATCAGGTCCTACTCGTAATCTCCCAACTCCCAGCAGTAGCAATAGACCTCTTAGCGGATTGGTCCTTCCACCTTCCAGCTTCAATTAATAGTCAGTAATTTCCGCCCAAGCTGTGTTCCAACGGACATTCTCTACACTATCAAGGAAATCACTCATGCGGTGCCTACCTTCACCTCTGACTGGAGTTAAATAGGTTAGAAGTAACATTAACTAACAAAGAAAATTGAAATTTATTATTAATCGATTTGACTGTAATTTGTACTCATCTAAGGTTTTTGTTTTAAAACATCAAATAATTTATCTCTTGAGTACAAATTAGGTACAACAAGTATTTACAATTGACTTACTCTTTAAAAAATCACTTACTTTCTAAAATGTAAGCTCTGGAGCTATAACAAACATGACACCAATAGCCGCCAATAAACTAAGTATTTGCTTTTGTGTTAGCGTAATATTAATAAAGTTATAACCAAAATACTTTATTAGGCACCTTCATCAAGCAGAACGAGAATAATTGCGTACTACCCCCGGAATTCTACGGTAGCTCGCAGCTAAACCTATCTACCTATCAGATAGGTAGATGTCTGATTAACCCAGGATCCATGTTGACTTGTCGCAGATAATCTTGAGTTCAGGCCTTAATCAGGCGTACGGCACTCGCATTTCAAAGCTAGATAGGTAAACCCCGAGATAAGCATGTCTTAGCATGGCTTTAACTCAATGAACGCACATCCGTGGAGGATTCACTTACAGTATTACTGGCAAGAAACCTCCGTAGAGTGCATCCTTCCGAAGGCTGTCATCAAAAAAGGTTTGTAGCCAAACAGCAACAAACCTCTTTCTTGCGTTGTTGGTGGAATTCGATTTTTTTTATTTAGTTGGTTGATGTTCTTTTGTTCGGCTTGTTTTCGATTAATACGAGTAGGTAGCTATACAAAAATAATGAAAACAATCGTTTAGTTTGGTTATTAAACCACACACAATGCAGTAGCATTGGTTTAGAGAAAGGTTTTAATTTAGACAAAATATAGGTATGTTCAAGACTACAGAACATAAGTAGGTAAGTATGTAACCTATGTAGAAGGTATGGAAAATAAAATTGACAACGGATCAATTTAATATTGGCCACAAAATGGTATTAAAACGAATAAATCAAAATCGAATAGCACCTGGTCCAGCAAAGTACCTACCTATCGACGGTTTGGATATAATTTGATAAATTAATTCACTTTCTCAAATGCCAATTGAATTACCCCATTGATTGATTACGCTTTGCTAGACCTTAATTATCTATTGAAAACTGAACCTTATTTCAAAAAGGTAGTTACAGAATAATGTATAGATGCGATAAACTCTAATCCTGAGAATGAATTCGCACCTGCGAATTGACAAGGGCTTTATTTTTCAATCAGACCACTGTCATCTAAAGAATAATTTCTGGGATAATTTTTCAGCTTATTGTTATTAATATTATTATAATTCTTCAATTAAAAAATTTGATGGATATAAAATCGACCCTGACTACACAAAGAATACCTTTTCACGCTCGTAAAACGCACTTTACACGTCATGTATTTTCTTTAACCGAAAGCAAGTGATTCCCTGTTGGCTGAAAAAGGTGCAGGTTTAACTAAATTAAAAAAAAAATTACATCTCTTACCCACGACTCCTTCTCGATTTCCGCCGATTTCCCTCAGATTTGAGCACGTCTCAAGTCGCGTTTTTTAGACAGTTTTCTATGAAAATCTGTCAAAACCTCGTCACTTGAGACGCGCTTAAATCTGAGTTGCGTTTGAGTATTCGGGCGTTAGGCCCGTATTATGAAAGCTTGCTCAGGTATCGATCTATGCTTGAGTAACGATTTTCAATGGCATAAATGTCACTCAGTCATAGATCTATGACTGAACAAGCTTTCATAATACGGGCCTAAGTGCGAGTCTCCTCGGTCAACATTTCCATACATATTTTGAGGTTCTAAATTCAAACTCATTACTCCCAAGGGAATAATGAGATTGAAATTGGAACATCATAATATATGTGAACTTTTGATTTTTAACAAGAAGATCTGTATAATGACCTTTTTCGAAATTCAAACTAACCTCTTTCAGATGGTGGAATAAAAAACTAATGCCGCTTAACACGTACCTAACCAAACTTATTTTTTACTTGCAGAAAGTGTTAAAAGTACAGTATTCACCTCTTGCATAAAGCTGTCTTCATCTTGGGCGTGATTAAATCCCTCTCGCACTCATTCGCCCGTGAGCTATTCTATAATCCTGAGTTGCACTCGGGATTCAAGAACACCCGTGACGTAAGATACTGCTTTACACACTCGGTGCCTCATCATCAACCTATCTTAGTCCACTGCTGGCTGGACATAGAACTTCCCTAATGAGCGCCATAGCGCCCTCTCTTCAGCTTGTCGCATCCAGTATCTGCCTGCAGTTTTTAGCAGATCGACATCCCACCTGGCCGGAGGGCATCCTACACTACGTTTGCCAAGTCGCGGTCTTTACTAGAGAACACGTTTACCTCAGCAGCGGTAATCGGTTCTACACGAGATATGACCGGCCCACTGCCATTTCAGCTTGCTAATTGAATAAAATGTACTCGGTGCATAATCTACTTACTATTATTAACATGATAATAAACAAAATCACATTCCGCGTGTCTGCTAACTTCTCCTAAACCACGCCACGTGTTTTAATACAGTTTTCATCGATGCAGGGCGGAGTGATTCATGAGGAAAGTTTATGTATTAAACTCGTAAGCGTTTTTTATGTAAATTGGCCGAAATATGACGATCATGGATTTAATATCCGAGAAATAAACTTTTGTAGAATCGATGTTCAATATATAGTAAATATTTTTGAAAAATGTTTGTTGCCTAGTTGCAGTATAGGCCAGTCACCGTAGACACAAAAATCGCGTTAGGGCGCAATAAATATTGCAAGGTTCTTATTTTTTAGGATGTTGTTAGGATAGATACCAGTAGTGTTAAACCAAGTTTACAACTTCGAAAGACCTGTGCTAACTTCGTGGTGCTTGAAAAACCTCGAAATGGTCAGACTTTTTTCAGTTTTTGGTTAACAACTTCTAAATAAACCGCCAAGTGTGAGTCGACTCGCACAAGTAACCCTTCGTGTGCGAGTCGCCTCACACTTGGCGATACCGTGAAAGTCAGGCAACTTTTTCAAAGAACATCAAATTTTCAATTGTTGGGAGACCCCTTTAAATTTTCAACTTTATTTTATTTTTAGTAAATTTTGTTATTATAGTTGAACTGTTACTTACTCATAGAAAGTTTCATGTGCCTACCTACTGTAGTTCAAGAGATACAGCCTTGACAAATTAGGAGCAAAAAGACAAAAAAAAAACACGTTTTTTGTATGGGAGCCCCCTTAAATTTTGATATTTATTTTATTTTTATTATTTGTTGACGGACGGACAGCGGAGGCTAATAGGGTTCCGTTTTCACCCTTCAGGTACGGAACCCTTAAAACGCATTCTACGGCAAAGTTATCCATGACACTTAAAGAGAAGACAAAATTAGCGACAATTTGTGCGCTATTTTAGCTCTGTTTGATAAATAGATCTCGAGATACAACACTTCGAAATTGTGCCATTATATCCAAAAAGTGACACAATATCTTCTAAAACGCTCATTCTTCGAGGAAAGTTATAAGAAGTAAAGTTGTAGAAAAATAATTTATCTTTAATTTAAGCATAAGCAAAATGCTGTAAGACCGCAGTTCGCTTGTTATTAGGTAAAAGAAATATATAGGAAAACTGATTTTTCAAAATATGTTACTTGACGTATTGTAGAACTTTTTAAAAATAATATGAAAGACATCAATAAGTGGGAAATTGGTTATCATGCAAAATGAAATTGAATACAGATAAAGGTATAAATTAGAAACACTTTATTGCAATCAACGTAACATAAATAAATTTACAGCGAGTTTTACTCAAAGAGTAGGTACCTATTACATTGACTGGAATGGGTGGCTTTACCGCTGAGAGCAATTTCTTCCAGGCACCCAGCCCCCAAAAATATTTCATAAATATATAACTGTGCAATATTGACAACAGTTTACATTCGAAGCCCTATTTCTTGAAGAATCCGATTTAGTTACCTGATAACATGGGAACTGGTCCTAAAGCGTTTTTCCTTATGCTAAAATTAAAGCTGTTCTACAACTTTATGTCGCATAACTTTCCTCGTAGAATGAGTATTTTAGACGATACTTTGTTCCAAAAAGTAGCTAACTACATATTTCTAACTTTTTGGGAAAAAATTGCCCATTTTCGAAGTGTTGTATCTCAATATCTATTAAACATACAGAGCTGAAATTGCGCACAAATTGTCGTTAATTTCGTTTTCTCTAAACATGGTCATGGATGACTTTGCCATAGAATGCATTTTTTAGAAGTTGTAAGCCAAAAACTAAAAAAAATCTGAACGCTTCGAGGTTTTTCAATCACCACGAAGTTAGCACAGGTCTTTCGAAGTTGCAAACTTGGTTTTACACTATTGGTAGATACCATTGATTTTATGGGATGTTTTAAGGATAAATATCCTAACAACATCCTAAAAAATCAGGACCTTGCAATTTATTGCGACTAGAATGTCTTAGATGACTGGCCTAGTCAAACAGTATTTTAATGAAAGTGAGAAGTTCAGCAATCCACAATAACGATTGTTTAATGCAGCTTTGGCAACAGCTGGCAGCAGTTTTAATTAAAAATATTGATTCTGCAAAAGTTTCTATCGTCGATATTAAGTCGTTCATTTTGAATTTTATTTGAAACCACCTGCGCTCCGCGATGGATAAGATTGTACTTTAAAACTTGAATTATTTGGTCATCCCACGGAACACTTTTCCGTTACCAAATTTCGTCTAAATCCGTTGAGCAGTGTGAGCGTGAAAGAGTAACACACACACACACACCCTAACATAATATGTACGTACAAACATTCACCTGGGGGTAAAGGTTTGCATTTATTTTAGCAGTAGTATATAAAATTATTTTAGTTCTCAGAAAAGTGTTGTTAAGTACTACATACATACATAATTCAACATACACATTTGCTTAGGTGATCTTAAACTATGTAGGTACAGCCTTATATTTGCTTGCGCATAAAATGCAATACAAAACAAACACCATAAAAATAACATTACAAGGAGACATTACATAAGACAAGTACAATGGGCAGCCTTATTGCTTAGAAGTGATCTCTTCCAGGCAACCTTTGGATTGAAATAATTATGTGAATTTAAGAAAGGGAATAGAAATAGGTAATAAATAAATATAAACAATACCTAACAAATATATTGTAGAAACACAAAAATTATAAATATATAATATACAGTGTTGGTCATATAATTAAGAACGCTGTTATAAAGGGAAGATTTTTTCAAACTAAGACGCAAAACTAATTGCGTGCAGTTTTCTTTATTTCTCTCGGTATCGTAAAACTTTTCCATAATACCACTGTATTCATTGATACACATGATTAGCTAAAAATCAATAAACAAACTTTTTACACTACTTCTAAACATAGTATTCCTATTTGCTGGCTGGTCACGTAATTAAGAACACTAAATAGTTTATACCTTTATTCAAATTTAAATAGAGAACACTCAGTCGATTTGTTACTGTTTGTATAATTTTGGCGCCATTTAGTGCTAAAAAAAATTAAAAGATTGCTTGTTATGAAAAAACAATGGGAAACAATAAAAGTTGTGATAAATCTACAAGGGAACGAATAATAAAACTTCGCCGGTAGAATTGGTCTTATAAAAAGATCTGCAGTATTCAAAAACGATGGTTTTCCACGCTGTAAAGCATTTTGCTACGTATCAAACTACTTCGAATGTTCCACGTGTATCCAAACAGAGAAAAAAACTCCTCGAGATGACCGAAACATCGTTCATATGGCAAATCAAAATCCTTTTAAAGGGTACAATGAGCTGAGAAAATAATATTTTGGTGAAAACAACCCTTCAGCAATCTCAGCACGCACTATTCGATCGAAGACGTTTGGTAGAAGAAAAATTGCACGGTAGGGTAGCAAGAAAGGTACCCATGTTGAAACTTTGCCACAGGCAAGCCCGGCTTGCATTTGCGAGAAAGTATCAAAACTGGACTGTGCG
This sequence comes from Eupithecia inturbata, assembly GCA_963662085.1. NCBI lineage: Eukaryota > Metazoa > Arthropoda > Insecta > Lepidoptera > Geometridae > Eupithecia > Eupithecia inturbata. The sequence continues at coordinate 7,817,356 of OY759182.1, forward strand.
ACAGTGCAAAAATGTACTTTTTTCTGACGAGACGAAAATAAACAGAGTATGTTCTGATGGAAAACGATGTGTACGACGTTCCCGGAATACAGCATTCGACCCTAAGTACACGAAAGTTACATTAAAGCACGGTGGTGGAAATGTGAAAATTTGGGGGTGCTTTTCTGGACATGGTGTTGGACCTGTAAAGTTTATAGAAGGTAACATGGATCAGTTCCAATACAAAAATATACTGGAAGAAACAATGTTACCTTATGCTGAAGACTTTCTACCGGTTATTTGGACATTCCAGCATGCCAATGATCCAAAGCACACTGCACGCACCGTAAAGGAATTTCTTACAGCGCAATCAGTTGCTGTCTTAGACTGGCCAGCTGATCTAAACCCAATAGAGAATCTGGGGTTCGAAGTAAAGAAAGAGGTTTCAAATACACAGTGTGGGAATTAAAGAGAGCTGTACGAAGTGTTTTTAGAAGAATGGAACTCTATTTCTCTTGCGAAATGTCAAAAATTAATAGAGTCAATGCCTCGCCGGTGTAAAGCAGTAATTAAAAGGTGTGGATGCTATTAACTATTAATTTTAGACAAAAATTTATTAAATTGCCTTTTAATTTTCTGCGCTATATATTATTGTGATTTTTTTTTATGTTAGTTACATATAAAACAATTCCCGAGCAGTTTAATAAATCGTTCTTAATTATTTGTCCAGCTTCAGTACTATTTGAATGTGTTACTTTGGTAAAATAAATAAACCACGCCACGTTGCTAATGTGGCTATTTTATAACATAAGTTGTTGCTTCTCAGAAGGTACACATCTCTGTGTATGACACGATTTAAATAAAAAACTTCTATAACTTCAAATCGTTCTTAATTATATGACCACAAATATGAGACGTTCGGGAAACTACGTCGAACGAGTCTTCTCGTCATCCATACCGCAATGCTTGAAAACGAAAGTTTTTAACCAGTGCGTCCTACCCGTTATGACCTAAGCTGAGACGTGGACACTCACGGTAGGGCTGGTCCACCAGTTCAAAGTCGCTCAGCGAGCTATGGAAAGAGCTATGCTCGGAGTTTCTCTGAAGGATACGATTCGTAACGAATACATCCGACAGAGACCCAAAGTTATCGACAAAGCTCAGAGAATTAGTAAGCTGAAGTGGCAGTGGGCTGGCCATATCTCGCGAAGAACCGACAACTGCTGGGGTAAATGTGTTCTCGAGTGGAGACCGCGACTCGGCAAACGTATTGTAGGACGCCCTCCGATCTGCGAAAGACTGCAGACATACATATGTTTTATGTGGCAAGCTGAAGACAGGGCGCTATGGCGCTCATTGGGGGAGGCCTATGTCCAGCAGTGGACTAAGATAGGTTGATGATGATGATGATATATTAGACTACTTATATGCATAAATTAATAAATAGTAAGTACCAATATTCACTTTTCTGACCAGCCTACTAAAATGCCTACCTACAAAAAAAACACTACAAAAGACATTACATAAGACACAAGTACAATGGGCGGCCTTATCGCTAAGAAGCGATCTCTTCCAGCCTACCTACTTTTCTTGATACATCTTGGTAAATCTGACCCTGTCTGAATATGTAGTGAACCCTCCTAAGTAGGGACTAGAACAGGTGGGATACTGACCTGCTAAAGACCGCAGTGCGGGGTGGATCTGTCAAGCTAATTGCTCATTGATGATAATGATCACCTGATGATGATGATGAGCCGAATTTCGGCCACGGTGGCCAGTCTCAACGGAGACTATCCCTGTGCGGAGGTCATATAGTAGTGAACAAGTGATTGCGCAAACGAAGGTGCACTCTCTATACCTCCTTCTCTTAACCCGAAAGGACGGCAGCCCAACACAACCGGAGAGAGATCAGGGGCCCAATTCTGCTAACCTACTACGACAATAGTATCGTCGCGTCGCACAATCGTCCATAGATGAAATAAACTATAGATAGTGCGTGCGGTACTATTTGCACGGATAGGTTGATAGATTGGTTTAACTTTGACACTTTTGACATGGGATCTGTAGTTTCTTTCATCAAAGGTAAAGGTAGGTAGGTATGTCAAAATGTGTCATTCCGAGACGAAAACCATTGAAGTGAAGAGATTCATTTAGTGGAATTCGGCCCAAGCGCAGGACGGGGGTGTGACCGCCTAACTTTATGGCGCTCATTCGGGAGGCTCATGGTATAAATACAAGGTATGGCATTCCGAAACCAGGGTCACGCCATCGGCGAATGAGAAGACGAATCTGTTTTCTGGTGTTATCAGTAGTGAAGATCGTAACTTTCCGAGCTCCATAAATTACCTGTACGAATCTGATAAAACAATGTGGTTTTGTCCTAGCCCATTAGTTATCACAATTGCTCGTGTTTAACTAAAACTGTTTTGACTGATATTACAAAGAAAATTTACGTTTGACATGTTTTACGTATTTTTAAATTGTGTATTTGTTTCCCAACTTCCACGTTTTGTTTAATTAAGTGGCAACTGGACAGTGACGTAGTGTTGTGTCACTCTCGGAGTGCCAGACCTTGTTTTATTGAACCATGGGGAGGCTCATGTTCAGTGACAGTATGACAGTGGCGGTAGGCTGGTGATGCTGAAGTAGGAACCTGTAGAATGTATTCTTTACACAGAACTTGAAGACAAAATGTGAAGCTTTGACGATGGAAGAGGAGTGCCGTAACTGCAGCCTATTTGAGCTGAGCAACACGAGCCTTGCCTTCGGGAACCTGACCAGAAATGTCACCATTATCGACAAGTTTTATTTCTATCGAGTAAGTAAATAATTTGACATCGGGTTGATGACTTTATATAGGTCGCTGGGCATAGGTAATAAATGGACTGGATAATTTATTTATTTATTTGTTTATTGTTAACAAAATCAATAGCCCTTATATCTAATTAATAATCCACACATCATCATCTAGCCCCAAGCAAAGCAGAGCTCGTGTTTGAGTGCTAGATAACTGATTTCAGATTTATTTATTGTATACATAATATATGTATATGTACGTATGCATAAGTATTTAACTGATATACTTACATATGTACATGGATATATATTTTTTTATAATACAACGAAAACATCTCGAACACCCGGAACAAATATCTGCAGATCGTACAAACATTTATTCCGAGGCGGGGTTTGAACTCGCGAACACCTGCGTCTCAGGCGGACCTTCACCCACTGCGCCACAGTGGTATCAGAATGCGGAAAGCACAGGACAGAGGAGGTTGGCAAAAATTTAAGATTTAAGCTGCGATGATAATGTTATAGTATTCTACCTACGTTCAAACTCTTCGAGATACTTCGTCACCTCTGACATCCTGAATATAATGTCCTACCTTGGCACACGTCTACGAGTTATTCTATGTACATAATTATTTTAGGCTATGATTTTGTCTCCCTATCCTTTGTTGTGTTACTACTATTTTAGGACACTAATGGTTTACTGCTTGCTTTTATACGGGGTTTAGCAACTAGTAACGCCATCGATTGTTGGTTTTCTTATTTTAAATAAATATGATGAACGTAGGGTGAGGGTGGACGCACGATTTGCCCTCTAGATGTGGCTCCGTGATATAATAATCATAATTATTGTTTCAAATCAAGCACAAAAAATTTAAACTTATTATGTCTGACAATAATTCATTCAATTTAGATATTGTGGCTTGGCTTCTAGATCTTCGATTACAGCCCTTACACTAAGTGGTTATACTTGTGTCGTAGGTGCTGCATTCCCTTCGAGGTACATAATAGATTAGCCACAAATCAAATCAATGGTAGGTACAATTAAAATGTATAAAACCTCATTAATTACATTATTAAGTTGTTAGTTACATAGTTAAATTAGTAAAAATACAATCATGCAAAGTTATTATGCTAGATAAGATCTCAGTTTCCTGTGTATTTAATTGACAAGAAAAATTTAATTAACACTTTACAGGATATATTTTAATTTAATAGTTTTCGAAACACACTGTTCAATATAATACACGTCATGGGTCCTGAGGTGTACAACAGGCTTCCCAGTTCTATTAAAGGAACCCACACTCTGCCTGCATTTAAAATCAAAGTTAAACACTAATTAGGCTTATTGAGCGAACTTTTTATACCTACGATGATTTCGTAGCATATGAGAATGAAGTGATCCAATACACATGCACTTAGTATTATTTATAAATTTTTAATTGATTTTAATTAGCTAGTGGCTAATTAATTTTGAATAGTAATTTTATTTTATTGGTTTATTGTATGTTTTTTTTTGCTTTTTCTTTTGAATGTAATATTTTATAAATTTTTAATAAATTTTGAATCATAAAATGTATTTCAACACCGATTTGTGTTTACCAATGTTGACTTATAATAATTATTATGAATAAATTACTAGACTATTATGACTATTATCTGCATCCCGATTTCATTTGTGGTCGAAAATCAAGCGTGGGTTTATTCGATCGCCTACACTACTAATATTTTGAATAGGTGAAAACATGTTTTATAAGATTTCTTTCCTTCCTTCATGCATCTTTTACCATGCCATAAATGATCCAAAAGCATTTCCTATACCTAAAGCAAATCCGTGGGAAAAGCTTGTGTTTTCAAAAATGATGGCTTCAGTCAGTGCATGGTGCTTTAAATTAATTACGAAAGACAATGTCTCTCTTGCAGTAAAATATGGGTCTAGACAAAACTACTCGCCGTATTTTAATCTAGATTTGAAATTGAATTTATTTGAGGGAAAGATTTTAGGTTGCGCGAATAAGATCAAATAATTTGATAAAAAGATGTGAAGGAATTACGGCTTTTACTTGGGTATATTTTGAGGGGTTTATTCTTATGATTATTCAGACGCCTTTTTAAGTAGTTGGGACCTAAGCTTTATGGCCAAAGTCTTGATATAATTTAATGTAATAATCAATCATCACTCATATAGCGACTGATATCAAGACTGAATTTTGCACAAAAAATCTACTAGATTCCATTACTAAAGATCAGTTTACTGTTCTTTGTTGAAAAAATTACAGAACGTCCAAAAGGTTAAAATTTGAAACAATTGTTATAAAACTGGTTTGTTTTTGCTTAGTACATAAGTAATGTTCAAATAGGGCAGGCCTATGTCCAGCAGTGGACTAATATATATAAATAATGATGATGGTGATAGTACTAATGTAATTTCTCTGTAAGTGAACTCTGTTTTTTGAGCAATAAAAATATCTAACCACGAAATGTTTACGATAATAACTTTCGCAGTCAGCCCAGTTAGCCATTTTATGGGTGCTCCTGGTGGCCATCGTCGCCGGCAACGCTACCGTCGTGCTCGCGTTGCTGTTGACGAAAAAAAGGAAGAGTCGAATGAACTTCTTCATCATGCAGCTGGCGATAGCAGGTACCTATATTTATCAAATTTAATTATTTGCAAAGAAAATTACATACAACATTCAAATGAGCCCTGAGTTCGGTTTGACGACAATATCGAGTTTTTGTATGGGATTTGTGTAAATCCATAACTACACGCAAGAGGCGCTGTAACAAATCCCATGGAAAAAATTAAACTGATATAGGTGTTTTAAAAATAGGTACACATAAAACACTTGGACTATCAGCAGACTGTTGCAAATAATCTTGAGGTATCATAATTAACTGATCCAAATCAATGCCAATCGGAAGTGCCCTCAAGACGCTGGCTCAATTGTCCCGCTGCATAGCAATGCTGATGCGCTGCGCCAAGTACACCAGCCTCGGGTCACGCGTCGCTTAAATAAATTATAGAGGTATAATATCTAAATAAAGATCACCTGTAAAGTTGAGTAACCTTGTAATTGGAGCATGCTGTGGCTACTTATAAAGTAAGACAGCACAAGTAAGAGTTCGTCTTCTCCAACATGTTCAACTATCTGTACAACCAGTTGAACGTATCCTCCAATAATTCCACTTAAAAAAATTGTTGAACTACTTGGACTGAAAATTGCAATAAGTTCAATCACAATATTTTTATTAATTAAACATTAATAAATAAAAAATACATGATTCCCACCACGAATCTTAAAACAGGCATATAGTCGATAGGTACTTGTTGGTCAGGTACCAGGATAGCAGAAACTATGGAGATGTATTTCACTGTAGATTCACAGAGTCAAGATCAAGGGTCGCGAAAACTTTTATTAGGTACGTTAACGTTTTTAGTTTCTTTTGTCTGTTATTTATAGCTAGTAAATATACTAAGGCCAGTGTTATGAAAGCTTGCTCAGTCATTGATCTATGCTAGGGTAACGTTTTTCTATGGTGATCTATGACTGAGCAAGCTTCCATAACACGGACCTTAGGTACCTAGATTTATCTCACAATAATCCACTCTTGAACTTGCGATTAACTTATGCATGATGTGTGAGAAGTCGTATATGTAAGCTTATTTTTGTACTAAACTCACGGCTTATAAACTAGACGTTTAAGGATTGTCAGTTTAGGATAAAAATATCTTTAGATTTTCTACTTTATGTACCTACCAATAATATATTAATTTTATTTACATTAGAGGTCCCTCGCAAATTCATTAGTGATAAAAGAGATATTACGCAAGAAATATCACTTCGAACAATAAATTGATTGAAACATTTACATCATAGGAAGTTCAAAGTTTAGTATTTTTATAAGATAAGTACGTAGGTATGTAGTTTTTACCATCATAACATAGTCACTTATCACACAAAAAAAACAGTCGATTAGTGAGTATTTCTGAGGTCGACTAAGCCGTGCGGAAGACTGAAACTTTCAGCTCATAAATGACTCATAAGTTTATTAACTTGTATACCTACTCATCTTTACATTCCTATAAAATTTCACATCAAATAAGTCAATATTGAGTGCTATATCTTTAGCAGTTACGTTCAACTTATTCTCTCAACACGACTAGTTGAAAGGTTGAACGTTACTAATGTAATATACTTACAGATTTACTGGTGGGACTGATCAGCGTGCTGCCAGATTTGATACAACGAATTACCATCACGTGGCTCGCTGGATCCATTACTTGCAAGATGATGAAGTATTTACAGGTGATAAATAAATTTTAAATTACGACCTGAATTCGAATTTTAATTCATTTGTTTGTGTTTATCTTCGTAACTATACCTAATACTTCATTGTTTTTATATATTTTCCTCTATAATCTGCTTCTATTGGAACCTGGATTTAGAATGGCTGGAGTCCCTGACTTACGACTACTTACATAGACGACTGACTGCTTTTAGGCTACCATCGCACAGTAAGATGGTTGTTTGAATAATTGCTTAGATGGTGGCTAGGCGCGAAGATAAAAATCCATTAAAAAGACATCACCTCGCTACATTTAGGCAACAAGCTAAACTAGACACTTGCTGTGTGGCCGATCCCGTACATTTTCATACGTTAGTTTTCACATCTACCCTGGCTTTTAAATTGTCTTATTTATTTATTTTGAATGGCTTAATTACCTGATTAGTAGGTATTTTATATACTTTCTTATTTAGGTCTCTGTTGAACTCCATATTAGTTAATATCGAATGCTATAAAATTTATATTTCCAGGGTGTCGTGACTTACTCGTCGACGTATGTTTTGGTGGCTCTCAGCGTGGACAGATGTGATGCAATCACCCATCCCATGAACTTTACTGGCAGTTGTAAGTATTCTTAATACCAAGGGTTCCCGAAGAGAAGGTAGAGTCAACGACAGAATTACTACTAAACAAGCACAACTCTAAATCTAAATCTAAAATGTCTTATGTTGCGTACACACCGGCCTAATGAACGCCAACAAAGAATATTCAGCGTTGGCTGCCGCACGCTCGTTGGCCTTTGAAGGTACGTCCAAATACATTTAGTGGTTGAGCGATCGATCGTTGGCACCTGATTCCGGCTCGCATTCTCAATTTGATGATGGACGACGACGAAATAATTATAACGCTAGTTTTATAAACCATAACGAGTTAGAAAAGCGTGGATAACCTAATATTTTAATAATACCTAGTGGAAGTAAAATGATTACTTCAACTGAGCGTTTGTTCGTCGGCCTTCGGCGACCGAGTTCGATCTAATAGTTCTATTTATTAAATGTTACCGCCACGCTTTGGATCGCCGACACACGCCAACGAACGATCGTTGGCGTTCGCTAAGCCCTTCGGACCAGATCAACGAAGGCTAGCGAGACCCATTCATTCGCGTTTGTTGGGCCGGGACGGTGTGTACGCAGCATTAGGTATAGTCGGCGTGCGATCAGAATGGGATAGAACCTTTACAACTCAATATTTTAAGAATAGTGGAAGTAAAATGATTGATTTACCTAAGCGTTCGTTCGTTGGCCTTCGGCGACGACGCTAAGCCCTTCGGACAGGACCAACGAAGGCCCGCGAGACCCATTCATTGGCGTAGATTTATAGGAGATAATAGAGTTATAGACTTTTTATGTAGTTTTTAGAAAAAAATTATAGCCCAAAATCCATCCATATATAAATTCGAAAGTAACTCTGTCGGTCTGTCTGTCTGTTACCTTTTCACGCCTAAACGGCTTAACAGATCTCAATGAAATTTCGCAGGGAGGTAAATGGTATCCCGGAGACGGACATAGACTACTTAAAAATCGCGTGCAAAGCCGCGGGCAGCAGCTCGTTATTCTATAGCAGCTCGTTATATATCGTTATCATGCAATTAAATAAATAGGAGAAACGTGACGTAAATTATTTAGCAGGGTAATAAATTATGTATATATAAACATATACATATAAGTCTAAGTAACTAACATTATTAGCGGCTGAAACAAGTTTTTTAATACGACTCATGTACCTACCATTTAAAGTTAAGATAACAATACACTGTTAAACCGGCCACACTATGTTATTTTATCGTAAAGGTTGACTACCCGCATTCAATAAAAATGTAAGCAGCTTAACTATACACGTCAACGGAGAAAAGGTCTCCGAAGAATTATTTTTGAATTAAAACAGATTTTATAATAGCGATAGGTCAATGTTCACATATTCACTGACTTTTTCCCTGCAAAAACACAATTTTAGTTCTATTCGCGCCGCCAACCTATTTAGAGGCCAGTAAAAATTTAGGACAGATCCGAAACCCGTTGCCACTTTCCCAAATTGATATTATTAGTATTTTTACCAAGATAACGCTAAATTAATGCTTAGAAACTCCCTGCCTTCTTAGTACAATAACTGATAAAATTGTCGGGCCGCTTCATGATTCTGAATAAAAATGTCGAAAATTAGAAAAGATAGAAATGTCAAGCAGATTCGTGTTTTCATAAATGTTTTCTTTTAATAAAATTCTGTTAATGGTTCAATTGAAATACTCAAACACCCACAGTTGAATAGCATTACCATGTTCTAAATATCTACCGAAGGCACGGTTAGGTCGTCTCATCCGAGGTAATTTATACCACCTTTATCGACACTAAAGAAATAAATCAATAATGCTGGACAATCCACACAGCATCATCTAGCCCCAAAGTAAGCAGAGCTTGTGTTATGGGTGAAATATGATGACTGATAAACTTAATACAATACATAACATAGATAGATATTTTTTATTATATATAGAAAATACCCAGAACACCCAAACATTCAAATCAGATCGTACAAACATTTGTCCCAAGGCGGGAATCGAACCCGCAACCTTTCGCGTCGCAGGCGGACCTTCGCCCGCCGCGCCACATCGGTCGGATTCTATTTGTTTGAAACGGAAACTGAAATTTCTCAGCCATTACTAGTCCATTGCTGCACACATAGGCTCCCCTAATAAGTGCATTATCGGCTCTTTTCATAAGTGCATATAATACACATGCTTGGCAAGCAGGTTTTGAATCGCAGGGGGCGGCTAGCGTTACACCATAAAGATCACTAAAAACAAAATGTTTGAAAATTGAGACGATTCAATCTTCAAGTGTTTGACTGCATTTACATTCGCATGTTGCAGTCGCCACCGCCGTTCGTAATAATTCTGAATGAGACAGAACCACTATAAATTAATTAAATGTTGTGGTCGTATATTTTGTGTTTACTTCACAGGGAGGCGAGCGCGCGCCCTAATACTCGGCGCTTGGCTACTGAGCTTCCTGTTTTGTGTACCGATGCTGTTCCTATTTTCAGAAGCCAACGTAGAAGGTATGTTAATAATTTGCGAACTCGTTTTTGAACTAGAATGGATAGGATACTACGGTTAAAAATTTTTATCGAAGTAAAATTAAAAATGTGTTATATCCGGAACGATACTGATACGATTCTGAAAATTGCCTCACTACTGACTTGATATAATATCCCTGAGTACACCACGCGATTAAAGCAGCGAATGGAAGCTAGTTACTGAAAATTATCATCTTTCGTAAACGTTGCAGCTATTGTTAGCGTTGGTGGAGACGTAAAATTACCTTTAAAGACAAATATTACGCTTGCTATTTTACTTTTAATAAAATAAATAACAGTAGGTCATAAATAATGCTGAAAAACCCACACAACATCATCTATCCCAAAGCTAAGCAGAGCTTGTGTTATGGGTGACTTTTAAACATAATACAATACATTATAATACAATATATTTTATAACTAATATACATAGAAAATACCCAGAACACCCGGAACAAATACTTGCAGATCTGTCCCAAGATTATCGTAAGGTCATTATTGCTCTAGTTACCAAGCATACATGACAGCTATTTAAGAAGATAGGCCTTTTCCCAAAAGAACATAGAGAAACCAATCGCTCGAATGGTACACACAGTAAATACGGTGTAGTAGGTTGATATCTACTTATGTACGTGTCGATAGGTACCTATAACAAAGATCAATTCATGCTACAACGTATGAGAGTGGAATTTCAAACGATACCCAATTATTATTTGATTCTACGCTCTACCCCTTCATTAGCTAGAGACTATCTGAGACAGTGAAATTGTGAATCGTGCAACATGTTCAGACATCATTTAGTCTGGCCACTACAAGGGTGGATGAGAAAACTTAATTGGTACTTGTGATATCGTGTTTCCCTCGAGTTTACTCAGATCGTGAGCTCTAATAGAAAATATGAAGGAAAATAATGTGAGACGGGGGTTGAATATTGAATATTCGAATTAATTTCTTTCAATCAATTTTAGCGCTTGAACATAGCTTGAACATAAAAAAATACAAATTTTAGAAACATTAAAATCAGGAAGGGTTTTATTGAAATTAGCAAATACTGTCACCAGTGTATGGAAACACGGTTATTTACCGTTTACAGACTGTCACCGAAAAAATTAAAATGTTTCTTTATGCGTATTTACAAGCTTTGAATATTAACAATGTTCAGATTTTGGCTATAGCCATTCTAAATTAAACATAAAAATCTGCGGTTAGGATAATGGTAGAGCTACGAATCCTAATATCATCGTTACACAAAGTCTTCATACAACAACTTATTCTAGGAGTAACACAATGCTGGTCCAGCATCAGCAAGCTGCAATGGCGGATATGGATGACAAGCGTGTTCTTGACACTGTTCGTGGCTCCAGCGGTCACCATCTCTGCTTGCTACGGTGTCATAGTGGTCACCATTCGGCATAAGAGCAACCGACTTGGCAGGCGGGCCACTACTACGAGGCAATGTAAGTACATCCAAGTATAACAGGATAAAGTTGACGGTACAAGAGCTTGCGGCAGATCATCCATCATGCACTGGACGGGTTAAAATCAAAGCTATACTGAGGTCTTATTTAGGTATGTGCATTTGTGAGTGTATAAACTCCTTTATTTATTATTATTAGTTTAGTTGTTATTATTATTCACATCATTTATTTAAACGCCACGACCACAACCGTGAGGTATGCAATCTCAGAAATCAGTTCCATCAAGCCGAATACCAGATACATCGTGATGTGGTTGCAGTTGATAAGAACCTTACTCCTCTCTCCTTCGCTAACGAGAACTGGCGCTAACCTACGGTGATGATCATTCAGGACAGGAAGGCTATATGGGAGAGCAAAGAGCTGCATGGGAGATTCTTCAAGGTCCTCACAGGACCTGATGTAGATCTCTGTAAACTGGCTACGCTTCGGTGACCTCTTTGGAGAAACCGAAGGTTTTGTCTGTGCAATTATGGATGAGGTGGTAAAGACGAACAATTACCGAAAGTATATTATGAAAGATGGCACGATCGATATTTGTCGAGCGTGCGCTCGAGCGGGCGCTGACTGTGTAGCAGATACCCAGTTTTTAACTTTTGCAGATGTCATCCCACAATAATTGTACCCTATACATTAAATTCTGTACCTAATAAAGATTCTTGTATTTGTATACGTTCCATACGTGCCTAAATCTATCAAAAAAAATGTTTTTAGGGCGTGTGGGCTCGTGTTTCTTTTGCGAAAGTATATCAAGTATGGTACGGAACTCTTTGTGTGCAAGTCGACTCGCACTTGGCCGGTTCATTTAAATGCCTTTGTAGCGTAGCGTCTCGTATCCCCGCTTCTAGGCTTTCCACCATCCTAGGACATTGTATCACAAAAGCACACGTATGAGCATAAATAATTCGTTTACACACGCGGAGGTACCATTTATCATAATAAATTAAAAATACATGGAACGTGTTCATTCAAGGCACGTAGGTGTTCCCTGGTCTTATTACTTATGGAACAGTGGAATATGAAACCTAACACAACCAATATACCGAATGGACAAAAAATTTACTTTATTAAACACTAGAACCGTCGGAAATTTCCAATTTCCGATAGAAAGCACAAAAAAATTTTTGAGAGAAATAACTGTATGATTTTTAACTCAAGGTTTTGAGAGCACTAACGACTTTAACAGCTCGTACAACTTGTAACTAGACGTAAAAACAACAAAATCAAATAAAATACAAGTAATGTTTCAGTTTCCAATATCAATGAATAAAAATTCGTTTACAAAAACAAGGCATTGGCTTACAATAGAGCTGACTCATAAATAATTCTCCAACAATCAGACATAGGAAATGGTTATTTTTATAGCAGGATATCAGCACTTCCCTTTCATCAAAAATAATGGGACGAACAACCCACACGCTGACAAATAAGGTTATATTGATGTCCCAAAAAACTAGTTTTGCCTATCGCTACTGGGAGACAACCAAATAAACGTTCAGCTGGTTCACCTTGTACCCTGATCTGTCTTAATTTTATGGATCACTCGATATTAGCAAAATGTTAGATAGCACTTGTACTAAATTATATGTAGTAGTGTTTTTGGATTTTCTATAACGTAGTAGGGTTCAGGTCAGGTTGTCATTCAAACGGAGCGGGGCAAAGATGTGTAAAGCAAACGTGATGTCAATAACTCGCCTCGCGAGTAAACAATAGCAAGAAATATGGTCTTTCAAATTCCGAAACTGATTAGTGTTTTGTCACTAATGCAATGTCAACTCTCGCTCGCTATATAGTGTTATGCTGACATAATAAAATAATGTATCGATACTCCCGATTACCGATTACTTCTTGTTAAATTTTAATTAACAAGAAGTAATTAAAATTTATCAATTTGTTTAAGTTATTTGACCAGTGTAACTTTTATTAAAACTCATATTATTTCATCGATATAGTATAAAAAGTAACTATATTTTTATTACAATACAGATTCATTTTCAATTATCGAAAGAGATTGCTCATAGCGGTCATAAAGATGCCCGCGATTCTTTTTAATGGTAACTTTCTTAATAATTCGTTCTTTCTATCTAATATAACAATGGCTCACTTGTAGATAATTACACGGATTTGATTTGATTGTTTTTAAAAATCATAAATTCACTAACTGACGTAAATAATTTTCGCGTCGGTCATAGTTTATAAACATTGAACATTATCGATATCGATAAAAATATTTGCTTGCTCAACTCGAGTGTGATGTGATTTTGAGTCGGCCAATCGTAGTGCAGTGGTCGCGCAGTGATTTGGCGGAATTCTTGTCTAAACAAAATAAATGATATTTCCTTTCTATTGGGTATGTGCTCGATGCCTTAGGTACACAATGACATATAAAGAATGAAAAACAATTGACGGGATCGCCGCTGGTTTGATAACTAGGTGGCGCTCATTGGACATAGATCATTATTGCAGTATTGCAGTACACCTGTGACATTCAGCTTTATATCAGTGTAGCCGATTATTCTATATCTTTTCACTTGACATGGCTACGGACTAGCCATGTCAAGTGACCGAATGACGGTGTTAACTAAAATTTCAAGATTTTGTGACATTCATCTTTCTTGAAGTTGACCCTTCATTATAATAATGGAAAGAAAAGCTTTAGCCCTTGCAGTGGGACAGCGTTGCCGTATTTCTATGAGCTGTGCGTATAACCTAGAAATCGGCACAAATTAAGGGATACGTGAGGCGAGTAATGACTAGGGACCTATGAAATATGAACTGGAAATCCTGTAGAGACAAACGAATGTTCGGATTAAGGTGGCTATGTACCGAGTATATAGCTTTTATTTGTGAGTCGAACGTGTGGCCTCTCTTGTAATAAGCCCCTTGTGGGATTAGTTCGGACGTGTTTTCTGTCTACAGATAAAGATTTAGAATAACATGGAGCCTATAAGCACGAGTGGCAATGGTACGATTTTAACAATCGAATATCTGGAAGTAAAATGTTTAAAACTAAACAAGTTTCAGCCGAATCTGCACTTTAGTATTTTCAATTGAGATTCGAGGCAAAAAGTGAAAAGCATGTCAAGACTGAACCGCTGTCAGGCTATGAATAATTTGGCATGTATTAAAAAACGATAAACCGACTTCAAATTCTGGTTTATAGATAATATTCATCTATGTCTCGGACGAATGAAATCACCCCTCCCTTACTTTGCCTGACCGAAGGTCTATGTTCACGTGCAAAAAATTTAGTTTTTATTAGCGACAACTAGTTATAATTGTAGGACGCTACATGCGTCGACACACTTGCGCCTTCCCATCTTCCGAGGACATCCGTAAGGGCTGGTGCGGCGGCAGATTTGGCCGAGGATCTCAAGAGACGCAAATATGCAGGTCTCGACAGAGCCTACATATTTGCTCCCTTTGGGATCGAGACCGTGGGGTACCGAGGCTCTCCGGGTTTTTAAAAGGTTATCTGAGCGTTTGGTTGACGCGACGCTTGACCCGAGAGCTAGCGACTATCTGGCGCAAGCAATGCATCAGCGAATTCATAAAAAAAAATGTATTGTAATTTTCTTTGTCAACAAAAGTTATAATTCAAGTATATTTTAGTGTGATGACACAAGGTTGAAGCTGTTGACGCCCGTAGCCATGGAAACCATTAAATAAGTGTTAATTAAATTATCATATTCAGAAGAATTTTTACAAATCTACGTTTTACTGCGCAATTCCTCGCGAATCAAACTTATAGGAGACCACCTCAAAATCATTTTTATACAACAACGAAAGAATCATCAAAATTTATTAACAAATGGCGCAGATATCACCAAAACTGTTGTAGCTAGTCGTGATTCTCCTAAAATATTGTTTTAATTTTAACGGGATAAATACCAACTAATCCCTAGTCATTTTTTTATCGGACCACCTCGGGATCATTCTCTATACAATAGTGAAAGAATCAGTAAAATTGGTTACCCATAGGCGGAGATATCAAGTAACATACATACAAAAAAAAAACATACAGACGAACTGAGAACCCCTTCTTTTTGATATCGGTTAAAAACATGGTCAGGATTTTGTGATGTTAACCGGTTGACTTGGTTGAAATCTATGCGGACTTATAAGAATGAAAATGTGATTTTTTACAATTCAGGTTTTGCTCATGGTACTTCTGTACTCGTAAAATAGAAGCACAACTTGTGTATTCGGATTCCTGTAGTAGAAAGCTCTTCCGACTCGGATTAATAAGGTTTTGCAGCTTAATAAAAAAACAATTAGCTCCATTATGCTAAAAGTGCAAACAAAGTCGGCTACGTAATTAGTTTAAACGATTATTGCGTTCCTCTAGACCCGCGAAAGGGCTTTAACTGAATCCCGGAAAAAATGTACACAATTTCTAACATCGGAGCGTTTTATTAAGAAGATGGTCATATATAGTATGTTGTGAATTCACTTGGCGTCACAAATACTTAAAATAACTTTATTATAATACCTATCATTAATGCAATCACGTCTATCAACGTACAGGCAGCTCAGGAACGCTATTTGTGGCGTCGCGTCGTTTGAAGGAGATCTATGTTCAGCAGTAGAGTTAGTAGGCTGATAATGATGATTATAAGTATGTTTGTATTTCCATGATCGAATAGGTTTACTAAATTCGCTCAAATTGGAGAACAAAAGGATTCTCAGCATAATTATAGTAAGAAACCTATGAACTTTTTATTTTCTGTTGTAGACAGCGATGACATGGATAACAGGCGAGTTAGCAGCAGAGGAATCATTCCAAAGGCGAAAATCAAGACCGTCAAGATGACTTTCGTCATAGTTTTTGGTGAGTTCATAATTATTATCTACCTAAAAAGAACTACTACGAGCTTAGCACATTTAAAATAGTACGATGTTATTTTCGGACAGCAACATCAAAGTATTAACATTTCAATCGTTATTCGACCTTTCAGATTGATACCGATAGATTGTGTAAGTGAATAATAATATTAAGAAAGTGTTAAAAGCTTTCCAGCGTTGTTGGAAAAGTAAACATGTCTTGCTGAGGCCAAGTCACGCTATCCGCTACAGTAAGCGCCTTTAAGTTTGCACCTCTTCTAACTGGCTTTTCGGATTAGAAAATAAAACTTAAATAAATCCTGACTCAACAACGTTGGTTATTGGCTAGAAAACTGTTGCTTTGCATCTCATCCTTTACACAATACAAATCTCATTGTAATTTTCTATTTCTCTTTGTATTTTGTGTCATGTGCATAGGTGTTTATATAAAACAGATGCTAGAGAAAAGCTATTTTTTGATAGAATAACGTGCTAAATATTAAAGAATAGTTCGTGGTTGCTTAAATACTCAACACCCTTTGTATTTAACTTTTTGAGGTCGCGTGATATTTTTATTAATAAAACATGCTGTAGTTTAACCTTTAGTTGACTTGATAATATTATAAAGTTTATACCTTTTTATACTAATCTGAAAATGGAATTATAACTGAAGTGGTCACCCAAATGTGTGTGTGGGATGTGAAAAGCAAGTTAGGGGAGTGTTTATGCGCGATTATAGGTACTACTAATCATACTTTGGAAACCAAGAATATTTGTGCCCAAAAATATTCTGCTAGCTATCCAGCCCATAAATAAAGATTCAGAGGTTATTTATAACACAAGTTTGATTATTCTGGACCAATAAATCAGTGTAATGATTGATTACATACCACTGCCAACAAATCCCTCGCCATACAACCGCAAAAAGGTGCCAAAATACTGACAACAAAGTTCTCCTTAGCCATTCACTCGTGTTTAGAGTGATCTTGACATCTTGCCAGGGATCGATCCTCTATCTTATTAGAATATGCAGAAGATCTGGCAAGAGGTTAGGTACCTAGTACGTTAGTACCGTAGCCTTACCGTAGGTAACTACTTATACCAGCAGTAGACAAGTACGACGAGAGGTAAACATATTTTAAAGATGAAAATCTGGTAATATATGGATCTCGTGTCTGGAAATAAAGAATATATTTACGGTTATGATATTTTTTTAAGTCTAAACATTATTTTCAATCATATTCAAATCATATTTGATGTTAAGAAGTGTGTGTCCAAAAATACCACAGGGTTCTTGAGCTTTGGGCTTATATCATAAAAATGTTTGGAGAATAATATTATGTTGGGTTCATAGAGCACGTATGGAAATATCGTAAGGAAATGTTTATTGGGAATCGAATGGAAGGAGATAAACGCTGGGTATTATAAACACTTCTTGTGCACGACGTTATTTGTGGACCCAATAATGTATTTTACCATAACATGCTATACTCTTGTAATGCACGAAATAAATGATTATTGATTACACATTCAATAGATATTCCTAACGTATTTAGCCAATAGTCGGTTCGTTTTGAGACGACTGACTGAATTAATTACTTGTAATGTCAAAACTAACTACGCCTCGATTTGACATAACAAGTATTTCAAATTTCTTTGAAAGAAATGATTTACTAAATTTTTGTAGAAGTTTGTCGTAGTGACTGTTTACTCTAAGTCGATGACGAGGTTTGTAAATTTTTCAATAGATACCAATTTCAGTCTACCTCCAAGTCGTGACAGACATTTACAGCGTTAGTATGTTGAGGGTTGTACAGAGTTTATATTGTGCTCTGTACCCCGAATAATAAGTTTTTTTTTTATTAAACGATGTGAAAAGCTAATCTCAAGTTTGTATCAGAGTCTCGTTACGTTATTTCGTCCGCCATAAGAGTAAAACGAAACGGGAGCTCGGGCTGCGAGCAAAGTAAATAGCGCATAAAAAGGTCAAGTTTCACACGATGTCAACAGTCGAGGCAAGCCTGAAAGCCTACCGGTAACGCGATCCATTTGGCGGGGCAATAACACGGGAAACAAATGTCCTACCCCGCAATATTATTGCATGTTTAGCCAAAGTCTGGAACAACAGTTCCGTATATTTTGCCGATGTCGATTTGCATATTGTTTCGGTAAGTAGGTAGATTTTCTTTCATAACGAGGAATACTTTTATCAATGGTTTCGGACATAGAGAGCGAAATGCAAATTCAACCTTGTGTTTAGCTTATACAATTATGTCTACGTTGGTACTACTCCGGGCTTCGGTTGTCGCTAGTAGGCGTAGCACGTCATGGGTAAAAAGTTCATGATAGTTTGCAAATAAGTGTTAGATAGATAGATAGATAATACTTTATTGCACACATAACACATAAATAATTTACAAAAGAATAATTATGGAATAAGTAACAATTGGCGGTCTTATCGCTCAAGAGCGATCTCTCCCAGACAACCTTGAATGGATAGGATCGTTGGATTGTACATGGGGTAATATCTGTGTGCATAATAATAATAAAGGTATTTACTACATAGAATATTAGCATATATATACTTTACATATCAAACTACATACTACATATTATAAATCTTACATACTATTTAATTATATAAATACATACATACATAACTATTATTTATCTTTTATAGAGGGAAACAAGGCAATTCAATAACAAGAGGACAAATAGTGTTCCTGTACCATTTTTTTCAATATTGTCTGTGACTTAGCACGCCTTACTGAGACCGGCAATGCGTTCCATAGCTGGACAGCCCGGGTGGTAAACGAGTTGTAGTAGAATGAAGTAGAGTGGAAAAGTGTTAGGAGCGTAAAAGTGTCAGTAGAACGGAGGGAACGAGAGTGAGAAAGATGAAGAAAAGTGAAATGTAATGTAAGTGTTATCCTGTAAATAACGGCAAACTGCCCAGACTTTACAATGAGTGACTTTACCGTGATAAAATTGCGCCGTCCAAGCGGCAAACACACGGCAAATTGTTTTTTAATATATCATAATACGTAGGTCCAAATCAACAAATGATATATTTTGGACCACAAACGTCGTTTCTTCCTAAATACAACGGTATTTTTTTAAAACACATAGCGCACAACTTGTATAATTCCGAAGTATTTAGTCGTCGCGTCGTAGCGTAGTAAACACGAATTTATCACGCGTACATCGTATTTTTTCGGCGTAAATATCATCAATATTTCTACTAAATGAGCCTTATTTCATCTCGAGACCAATATTCGTTCCCTGTCAGATAACACAGCCATTGATTGCATAAATTTCCATAATTTACGACGATATCTGATCGGGCAAGCTCTGTTGACAGGTTATTTTTTATCGAAAGTCAGAGTGGCTCATTTATACGTGAAAAACTGGACACTAATGATTTAGCTACGGTAGTTTTTTTGTATATCTACATACTATATTATATATTCTACTATAGGTTTCATTATAATAACGAAAACCTTTATTAGTTACAACCTATTTTTGAGAACAAAGAGAGAGTCTATCTAGAGTTTATTTTATCTACGATACGGGATTGGTATATGCAATTGGTTTGCAGAATTGTGCTCCAAGGACATTCCTAATAATGGTTTTATACCTTTGAGAATTGTAAGAAGGTTCATGATGAAGGCTATGAATATTTTATTTTTACAATAATTGTTTTGAGCAGATTCTGCCTTACGTGTAAATGTGGCTCAACTCAAAGTTGGAACGACGGTCGCAATAAGTTTTCGAAAGCTTGACGCTAGGTTTTAAATTTTACTTAGTTATTTTTGGCCAATAAGTAAAATAATTTACATGCGTGTTGGCGTGAGAACTTTCTATGTTTGGAATAAAATATGGTGTTAGGTAAAAGTTGTAAATGAGCAAGTTATAAATAAAATTTGTAATATATTTAAAATGCACAGGGACAAGCACTAGTCATTTTCATTGGATGTTGACAGTCGGGCGTTACGCTTCGCAGAGTCACGAAGCTGCTAGGTACAACTCATATTTTTATTATTTTTGGAAATTCCAACAAACTCTAAGACCATCGGGTTTAGATTTATTTTGGTGTGATTGAAAGCATTATTTGCCGTCTCGTCTCCGTGCAAGGTGACCTGCCCAGATCCATTTTAGTTACAATAATTAAAATAAAATACTTAAAGGAACAAAAATTAACAATAAGGCATATGGAAAAGTACTAAAGAGCTAACTATAATAAGAGGGTACGTCTATTACATTCATTACGGCCCCACACTCGGCTCATGGCCCGTGTCGTGGGGGCCGTTCTCTCGTGGTCCTACAAAAATTATTAAATAAAAAGAAACAAAAATATATTTCGGCTCTAATATGTCGTAGTAGGACGAACAGAAACTGGTCTCCCTCGTGGTCCTACTAGTAGGACAAAATAGTAGGACCACGAGAAAACGGCCGTCGTGGGTACCCGTGCACCATACTCAGAAGACTGATTAGTTCTAGGGTACAAAGAAAACTTTACAGATTAAATATTCCGTTCAAGTATGCATGTTCAGGACATTAAGTTATGAATATGCCATCTCGTTCATTTAGATATAATAATCAGTTATATATCCCTAATGTTAATACAAATTATCGTCAAAACTCATTCATGTATCGAACTTGCAATAAATTCAATCAGCTGAGCAAAAAATGTGACCTAGATCTTTTTCTCTCGACATCGAACCTCATATGTGAGTTAAATAAGATCTTCTTCAAGCAGTAGGTAAACGGGTAGCAATAAAACATTTTTGAATTATTATTTTGTTTATGAGTTTGAATTATCCCTAGCGATAATCAACTTGTGTAAATTTAACTTACACGGTGCTAAGTTTTGTTTTCTTGTAATTTTTAATGTGTAGCTATTTGTGGGAACCTCTTAATGGTCACCTAAGTGCCAAATACTGTGGTTATTTAAAATATAGGTACTAAACCGAATGTTTCCCCTAAAATTATTAAATAAATATATTGTATTGTATTCATTTAGTTCGGATAATTAAATAATCCATATTACACATACACAAAATCAAATAAAATTAAAAACTACACAGCCAATAAAATATAGGTGTGGTTTGCAATTTAAAATTGAGAAAGGTATTGTAGTTCAGCGTAGTGAGTTGAGTGGATGTGTAGGTGAGTGAGCGTGTGTAGGGGGATGAATGTGCAGTGTTGGTGAGATCTCTTTGTAGGGTTAAGCTCGCCTTTTACATTATTTATCTATTGTAATGTACCTCTATTATATGCATTTTTATCGTGCAATAAAGAATTAAATATAATTAAGAATAACCGGTGTTTCGTCCTAGGACAAACGACTATAAATGTAGTTGTTAACGCCTCTACGAACACTGATACAACACGCTAAGAAACAGATACATACACATAGCAGATATAAATAAATAAATAAATAAATAAATAAATAAATAAATAAATAAATAAATAAATAATGCTGGACAATCCACACAGCATCATCTAGCCCCAAGCTAAGCTGAGCTTGTGTTATGGGTACTAGATGACTGATAAACTTAATACAATACATTACATAAATAGATATTTTTTATTATATATAGAAAATACCCAGAGCACCCGGAACAAATATTTGCAGATCGTACAAACATTTGTCCCAAGGCGGGAATCGAACCCGCAACCTTCTGCGTCAGAGGCGGACCTTCGCCCGCCGCGCCACATCGGTCGTCAAATATCAAAGAGCCCAGTCAGATACGGTGAAATCTGCGCACATACGTTCTTATTAGAACGAACTTACACCTAAGCGCGCGCAGGTTTTGTGTGTGGATCATGAATCATGAATTTCAAACTCAAAGTTAGCCTCCACGTGAATTCCACCGTTTCTCTTAGAGCTTTATAACTGCAAACTAGGTACTAAGTATACAGGTACCACAACATTAAACTTCAACTCTTGTACTAAAACCTCATTTGTTTCAGTATTCGTCCTCTGCTGGTCGCCATACATGATCTTCGACCTGCTACAAGTGTACGACAAGGTTCCCAACACCCAGGTGAACGTTGCCATCGCCTCGCTCATCCAAAGCCTTGTGCCACTCAACTCGGCGGCCAACCCTATCATCTACTTTATATTCTCCAGCAGGATATTTCTTAGTCTTAGGTAAGTAAGTCGTCAAACTAGTTTCGTCTCTCTAAAAACCAAGATGAAATTATTCTCTCTAGACCAGCGGTTATCAAACTTTTTTCGCGACGGAACCCTTTTAGGACTGGCAATATTTGACGGATCCCCAGTGACAGATTGATACATTCCCTCAGCGTAGGCTGAAAGATTTTGCAGCCTGCAAAGCAAGCCGCGATTTTTTTTTTGTGGGTTTGTTGTGGCGTTTGGCAAGTAGATGAAGTTATGAGCATCTTAACATATCAGGAGTTTGTAAACAGAAATTGATCACAGCAGTAAAAAGCACTCAAAATTTTTTATTTTTCGTCAATACGACTCAGCACAAAGACCGTAATAACGATGAGCTGCGTATTTCTTAATTTTATAAACTCATTAAAAACTTCTTGCTACGGTTCACACTACACGCTACACACTGTCCAAATCAAGCAGTGATAACGGCTAGCGAAGCGAGCGTCCATTTATTGGATTGCGGGAAAATAAATATTAACTGTTATTTAATATTAGCTGTTATTTTAACGGGGGTTGGAAAAAATAAATAGTGCCAGAACTTTAGGGAACAAAAATCGCGAAAAAAGGCGAACGGAGCGAGTCGCGATTTTTTTGTATTGCGGTAAAAGAGGAAAGTTGGCAGATAATGCCTGTATCTGAGCGGGCAAATATCAGTAAGTGGCGAGCAGAGCAAGCCGTGATTTATTGCAACGCGTCAAGATAAAACTGATATTTTTACCGAGGAGGCAAATAGTGACAGAAACTGACTATCGAAACTGTAGGGTTTGCTGCGTCCAGCCACCCCCGACATCTGCGCTGCGCTGCCGGGATCACAGCCCTCACAGCCTATGATACTGAAAAGGCATATCAAGATAAAATAAAAAATTAGCTTACTCAATTACCTACCCATTGCATCAAAATATATAAGAGGGCTTTTATCGGCGGTTTTAAGTATTAGCGGTGGGATTTAAACTACACCTTACTGATATAAAAAAAATCAATCCCATTAAGTTTGAAATTATAAAGTATTACTCAAAATTATTTCATTAGTGAAACATCAACTGTTGGTGCACTGCTGGGCATAATTAGTGAATGTCGTGTGTCATTAAATTTTCTATGCAATCTTATTTTTCTTTAGTATTTTTTATTCATTATGACCTGTATTTTCGCGGAGCCCCTACAGAGATTTCGCGGACACCCAGGGCTCCGCGAAGCACACTTTGAGAATGGCTGCTCAAGACTATGCGTGCCGCAACAAAGTCGACTGTTTTGTCTCGCTCTTTTTTGTGCGAATATGAAACGAATGCACGATAAAACGGACGACAAACAGTCGTCGTCGCGGTGCGTATCGTAGCCCGCGGGTGGCAGGAAACCACAATACTCGACTTTGTCACTGAGAGTGCCAAGCCAAAAACTACATAGTCGTGCCAGTGATATTACCTTTCCGAGATCGTCGCAAAGTTAGTTTTGCGCGAAAACAATGGTGGGATCTGTTTATACCTTAATGTAAAATGGGGCGGCGGTAAAATCCATAGTAAATTGCTTCTCCGTAGAAGCGTCGAACACTATTTGCATTGTTTTCATACAAATATAAGTTAATACCTTACCAGTCCACTGTTGGACGTCGGCCTGACCTGATAAGCACCTTATTCGCTCTGATCATTAGGAGGTAATGCCATAATCCCCACGTTGGGCATGCGGCTTGGAGATTGTGGTGGTGCTAAGCTAAAACAATGTATTAATGTATGCAATAAATCTAAGATTCAAGTGAAGTCTAAACTCCTTGTATATCTCTGGATTACCTAACTAAAGTTCTTGTGATTCGAGAGCGTGCGTTTGTTTAATTCGATTTATTTGTCGGGTACGTGTGTGCCTAATTAATGAATAATATAAAAGGAATGACCTCCCTCCGCCTCTCCGCGCTCTGAAAAAGAACGTTAAAGATTCACGTGAAAAATGAGCTGAAAAAAGGTCTGGTCTGACGTTGGTCGGCACTTGGTTGGATGTCAGATCATTGAGTGGGAGGGATCCCGCGTTGAACGATAGTCTTAGAGAATTCACTTAGATTTATTTTTATTTTTAAAATATTATTATTTATTTTTGAGTTGTTTATTAAAATAGATTATAATTACATCAATGTTATAATTACTTAGTCCACAGTCAACTCCACTCACTGACACACTCACACACATACACACACCCTTACACTCACACTGTACTTTACTTTTGGTTTTATTTTAATGTAATGTATTATTAAGTATGCATAAGTTTATAGTAGTATTTTAAGTATAGTACAGTTTTCGTAACGTTTTTATATACATTATGCAAGTCCTTGAATAGTGTAAACCTACTAACTTACCGACGTAGAGAACCCTCGCGTCTATATCACAAGTCTTGAACTTAGTTAGAGCGAGGTGTCGAAACTAAGAAGTGAAATAGGTCTATAATACACATAACTTTGTTTTGTTTATAAGACCTTTATCTGAATAAAAACTATTATTATTATTATTCACTTCATTTATTTTAAATCTCGTTATAAAATACATTTTTTACTATAGAAAATAAAATATTATAAAACTAATCTATAGTAAAAAATATATTAAAACGGTGAATCACCGGCCGCGAAGCTAGCCTTAAGCGGCCGGTGACTAGGGTTGCAGAGAGAGGAACTTCCTGACGATGCGCGCCGAGTCCAGGAGTACCACCTTTTGAATCTGACCCTTGATCCAACTTCCTAGCGAGAGTCTCTTGAGATGTTAATCGAGGCTCTTCGCTATTACGCCGTTAACCGAAACGACTATCGAGACGACGGTCGCTGAATCAACATCCCACATGCTGACAACCTCGTTGGCCAAGTCAAGATATTTGCTAAGTTTATCTTTCTCAGCTTTAACGAGGTTAACATCATGTGGTATGGTGACATCAGCGAGCACCGCCCTCCGTTCTAACCGATCTATCAGTACAATGTCAGGCTTATTTGCAAGAATAGTCCTGTCTGTAATGATAGATCAGTCCCAATAGAGCGTGGCACGGCCAGTTTCGAGAACTGGCACCAGTGTGTACTTATAGTACGGAACTTCAGGGCCAGTAAGGCCATAACGGAGAGCAAGTTGTTGGTGTATTATTTTGGCTACTTGGTTGTGTCTGTGCAAGTACTGAGAGTTAGCAAGGTGCGAACAACCCGAAAGTATATGACGAAGGGTCTCCCCAGGAAGATGACACGCTCGACAAATATCGATCGTGCCATCTTTCATTATATATGTACTTTCGATAATTGTTCGTCTTTACCACCTCATCCATAATTGCACAGACAAAACCTTCGGTTTCCCCAAAGAGGTCACCGAAGCTTAGCCAGTTTACGGAGCTTAGGAGATCTACATCAGGTCCTGTGAGGACCTTGTAGAATCTCCCATGCAGCTCTTTGCTCTCCCATATAGCCTTCCTGTCCTGAATGCTCATCACCTTAAGTTTGCGCCAGTTCTCGTTAGCTAAGGAGAGAGAAGTAAGGTTCTTATCAACTGCAACCACATCACGATGTATCTGGTATTCGGCTTGATGAAAATGATTTCTGTGATTGCATACCTCACGGTTGTGTAGGGTTTAAAAAGCCTCGACCACCACATTTCCGCGGGATATACAATCTCATTACCGAAGCTCGGGGGTGTCGCATGCGATGAGTGGTTAAAAATTGATGAACCTTACTGTCCAAGGCGTCTAGTTATTATTATTATATTATTATTATTATTAATGTTATAAATTGTAATATTATTTGTGTATAATGCAAGTCTGTAAGCCGTGGAGACACGCACGCATCAAAGGTTCTGCCAGAAAACCAGCGTTGCTTAACTTTCTGCAGGACCTTTTTGGTTCACATATAATTCATTATATTTTAATATTTTAATGGTTTTTTATTAATATTTAAAATTGTGTATTTGATGTGTGAGCAAATAAATTGATTTTCTTTCTTTCTTCTTTCTTTCTTAATCTTACTCTACTATAGCAGTTTACAGCACCTAGTATCTGAGGGTGAAGAGAGGTTGTGCTCTACTGACAACTAGGTGGAAGTTGTATCAATTAAGTACAAGAAATGTTAGTGTCGCTGACCTCTTGATATTTTTATCGGAAATAGTGAGAAACAACGGAATTGGCAGGCGGCAATAAGGTCGTATTTCTACATAAAATCGGGACGGATGTTGAATGCTAAATCAAAATTCTATAACATGGAATACAGTTACAAATTTAGCGTGAAATATTCGCATGTAATAGTTAACTTAGCTAACTAAATATTTTTCTACCTCTATATAACACGCCACCAACTACACCTGTTTGATCACTCCCTGTCCATCCAAAGGTTGCCCTAAAGAGATTGCTAACAGCGATAAGGCCACCCATTGTACCACGTAATCTGTATTTGTCTTTTCCTGGCCTGTGTTTCTGTTTTTTGGTGTGCAATAATGAGTATTTGTGTTCGAAAAGTATTTTTAATGACTTCAAGCAGAGAAATAAAATGGACCGACATAAAATGATAAGATCGATTACATTTTCAAGAAAATCTCTACAATGGTTACACCATGCGCCATATTTTTATCCGGCCGCTGCGGCTTAGATAAACGCAATTAGCAGTACCTATTTCTTGTCTTACTTCTTTGTCTTTTTTCTGGCTTAATGTATTGTCGTTCATCCATCAGCCCACAAACGTCCACTGCTGAACATGGGCCTCCCCCATACGACGCGACGCCACAAATAGCGGTCCTGAGCCGCCTCCATCCATCGTCTCCCTGCGACCGCTTCAATGTGAAGTGGTCCATCAAGTGGATAGTCTCCCAACACTTCGTTTCGCATTGCATCGTAGTCACCACTCGAGAACCTTTACATAAGTTCTGCGAGCTATATGGCCTGTCCACTGCCACTTCAGCTTACTAATTCTGAGAGCTATGTCGGTGATCTAGTTCTTCTACGGATTACCGTATTCCGGATTCTTTCACGTAGGTAGAGAAACCCCAAGCATAGCTCTCTCCATATCTCGCTGGGCGACTCTGAGCTTATGTACGAGTACGCCTATAGTCAGCGACCACGTCCCAGATCAATTTATTATCATACGAAAATACTTGTAAAAGAATTATAGCAAAATAAATGTATATAAGTATAAAATAATATAAACGCTCAATTAAATTTTTTGTTTATATAATGACATTTATACTATCCATTGTAAAATAATCACAATAAGTTCTGAATTAGAATTTAAATTTGTAATAATATTATGTGAGAAGAAATGTACGCTAAAATAAGCTAGGCTCTAATACAAACTATGGCAGATTCATTAAATGGATTAATCAGTCTACAAACTTTACTTACATTTGCGTTAAACGAATTGGAAGCGTATAAAAAACGTTTCAACTGTAAATTTATTTGTGTTTTCTCGTGGTCCCTTTATTTTGTCCCATTAATTGGACCACGAGTGCTAGTTATTGCTCGTTGTCCCGTTGCTTTCAGTTGTTTTTATTTTCCATCCTACATGAAATTATGCAGGTAAAAACTTATGAATAACCCTGTATGTGTCTTGATGTTGAGTGGACATTGGTGTCGATTCAGTCGTTTTAAGATTCCTATCTTAATTTTACGATTTCATAATTTTATAAGTAACTACATAAGTTTGAATTAAAAATAAAGCGTATTCGGTCTGAGCTGGTATCAAAAATGTAGATTTTGTCTTCATGTTTGATACCAGTGTTTTACCTTTCATTAGAGCCAAAAAATGAAACTCAAGTACGAGTAGTTTCCGAGATATAGCAGTTTCGGTTTAGACAGCTGACATTTTAAAGTAAAATCTATTTATTTTAGTACTATTTAAACACAGAAAATGGCAACTAAAGACACAAACATCAACATCCAAGTTTTTATTTTTATTTTGTTTACAGCAACACTAAATTCTCAACTCAGACAGATTTTACGAATGTCAAACACGTTCTAATTTAGGTAATTTTTGGACATGTATAATGACGAATACGCTTTATTTTTAAGTCAAACTTATAAAATTTAATAATTGTAAAATTAAGTTAGGAATTCTAAAACAACTGAATCGACACCATCACCCAACACCGAGATTAACGTTAGACCCGCGTCATTTTATACAGTATGGAAAATTTAAAACAACTGAATGCAACGGGACTACGAGCAATAACAATCGAGTGATTGTTATTGCTCGTAGTCCCGTAGTTTCAGTTGTTGCTCATTAATGGGAGCAAGAGCTTGCTCCCATTAATGAGACAAAATAGCGGACCACGAGAAAAACACCCATTTATTTCTTCGTTCTTAAATAGTCTCCATGCCGGGGTAAGCTGCAAAAAGTTTGGGATATCCCTTTCAACAACGGCTTGGGAAAGTTGGGACTCATTGGTTGCTGTGCCGGCGAGGAGCACCGCCGTACCGGCAACGTCAACTGACGATGCCCTGGCGTCGCTGGCGACGGCTGTTTTGCACAGTCTGAAACTAGCATACAAGCACTATGTTAAAAATAAAAGTCTTGAAACTGTATTTCCACCACATAATCTGTCACTGAAACAAGCATTTTAGCCGACAACACACTTCGCATCTTTGATGATAGTAATGAAGGTGTGTCTGCAAGTGAAATAAAACTATGACAGCTGATGGACGTGTGGGAGGTACAGTCAGCGATATAAGGAGCTGAACAAAGAATGTTTGATAGATTTTAACCGTACCCTTAGTCACAGCCAAGCTATCAAACAGTTTGTAACTATTCAAAGCAGATATACTTGTACCGAGTATGATAGCGAACTTAAAGCAGTTGGAAGAGTTGTTATTTATTTATATCGCTGGCTGTACCTCGGCTTTGAATCCTATTGATGTGGGTATTAAACGCGGCAGCGTCGCGAGTGTTTATCGTCCAAGACAGCTTCGCAGCAGGATCCTTCGCCTTTGTAACTGACGGTATCACTGGTGCGGTTAAGTCTGAGTGGTAAAATAATATAACTGGATAAGCTATTCTGAGCAAAAAGTTTTCATTCGTCTCGATTATTGAAAACGTGTATTGAAAACCAGCCAAGTGTGAGTAAAATTTGATGATTTTTATAAGAAAACATCATCGATTTAGTATTTCTTACATTCAAGTTCAGGATCCTTGGCTCGCCAACTCACACTTGGCAAGTTTGTATTTTTTTTCTGTCTCGTAAGCATGTTTATGGAACTTGAAAACTGAACACGTCGTCGCGAATCTTCTAGAAAAGAGTGTTATTACTGATATTTATTATTCCTCGACTTTTCAAGATCTTATAATGTACCTATAGATCTCAGGAAATTATAAAACCAGCGATTTTACCAATTCCCTAGGTATTTCATCAATCCTTACTTTTATAAGCTGATTTTGATTCATGTCGTTGATGTAGCTCAAATTTTTCCTTTTTGCGGTTATCGAATTGGCTTTCGTGTCCATTAACGCCTATGCTTTCGTCGCCGGAATCAACATGTCTTTCGTCTCGACAATCGAAGATGGGTATTGGCATGGGAGAAACCTGAGGTGTGCTCCATATCCCTTCCAGCGGTGGTGTCCGTAAGTTGTCAGGTATTCTGGAATAAAAATACATTATAAACATATCTTTATTTATAATATAAATAAAACCTTAGTGGCGCGACCTGCAAGACCGCGCCTATGTACCTACTACGAACTGGCAAAGTAGAGCATTGTCGTGACCACGGAAGTGATGTATTAAGCTAGGTTTTTTTATTTGACTTTTGGAATAAAAAAATAAAATAAAATAAATACGAACTGGAATATTTTGAGGTTTGAGGGACTCAGATGTCCCTCAAACCTCAAAATATTCCAGTTCGCAGATTCATTTATTGGTACAAGAACACACAAGTCATTTCGTCAAGGTACAAGTTTGGTTACAAAACAAAAACATACAAGTTTTTTTAAAAAACAAACAGATTCAATACACAGTGAAAAAAAATACAATAAATTGGTACACGTAGTGAGGGAGTTAAAAAACATACTTTTCCAGAAGTGGGATTCAATCGGTCACATCCGACACTATAAAGCGAATTGTCTCTAAATTGTAATATTTTTTTGAAGTCAAAGAGGCTTCTAAACGGGCTATGGTTTCGGGATGTAATGTGGCTAATATTTTCCAGCGATCTTATAAATATTTAACTTACGCGATCAGAATACATTATGATATAACTATTTCACGGGTATTATCGCGTTTTTTTACCCATATATCTTGACGTTTCAGCAGGTTGATAAATAGATAAATAAGCGTGAAATAGCTAGATAATTACTATAATATATCCGAGTCAGTATTTCTTTGCAGGCAACCATAGGGTAAAGGTACCAAAAATAAAGCTTGCTCACACCGCAAATATTTCTGTGTTGCATAGTCTAGCTGGCAAGGCCGGCTATGTTGGCGGCCAATGTATTGTGGATTGTAATCCCCATCCAGCGGCATTTTAAATCCAGCTGGATTTATGCTGGATCCAAGCAAATCCAGCGCGGTGCCAGCATTGGTAGATTTTTTAAAGGTATGACATAATTTTTGCGAAGTTTTCATAATTTTGCCAATTTGCTCAGCGGGCTTACCCCGCAGCATACTGGCGACTTCATGTTCCGTGGGTTTTTGCGCGAAAGGTTTTTCTTTCGCGCGACAATAACTTTATTTTAGTTCTTTGCGGATACGCGCCGCTAGATCCAGCGCCAGATACTGAGGAAACAAAAAATATGCTCGATTGCTGGAATGCTGGATCCAGTATTGCAATCCTTAATTGCAGCTACACGCTGCCCGGAAACCTTAGTCCGTTAAGGAGCAGCTTTAGGGTTAGTGTCAAGTATACTATTTATACTACACCTGCTCGGAAAGTTGCTTATACCTTTTCAGAAAGTACGACATTGCTGTCGACAATACAAGTGCTTTATACTACTTGTTGGTGTAGTATAAAGCACTATTTATCACTTGGGAGAAAGTGCGATTCCTACATCGTCTCCTGCCTCAAATGACACCCTAGAAAATGTACGATACATTTTCTTACCGCGGTGAACAATATACATATTAAAGGAAACTTACCTGTTTGGAAGTGATAAGTCTCGGCGTTGGCGTACCGGCGTTATTGTTATAGATTTCTGTCTGTTTTTATCAGATGGTAGCATGAATGGCGTGTGTTGGTTATCATAAGACGTGTGTAGGTTATCAAAAGACGTATGTAGTTTTTGAAAAGACTCGCCGATCTGCATACACTAAAAAAAAACCTGTTTCTGTAGACATTTATATGAATTATATTGTACCTTTAAGTAATATCTAGTTATTTACACAGGCACATCTTAGAACTAGGTCGTGGGCTTTTCTTCACATAATAATACACTGGTTAGTTAATTCACTAGTTTAACACAAACAATTGGCACCTGGGCTTCAGAAAGGTTACAGTACGCTTTCATTTAAACTAATGTTACGACGACGTTCTTCTGTTGCACGAATGAAAAGATAAGGTAATAAATAACACACTTACTTTATGACAATTTGAAAAGTTAATGTTTCTCAAAACCTGCTCTTCATAGCTTGGCCAAATTAATTTCCTAACTGAAGTATTCGCGGAAGCACAGGTCATCTTAGGGTTTTTAAGTTGAACGGTTACTTCACGTGTGCTCAGAATGGGATAGAGATCTTTGTTGTCAATAGGCCACTCAGTTGAAATTTTGCTGGACTTAACAGAAGGTCCTCTTTCCGTGAGCATCTTGAGCACATAAACTAGCATCACGACCACGGTGCACACTCCAACAGAAAACAATAGCAATGACTTTTTCACGAAACCTTCAAAGTTCTCAACAACTTCATCCATATAGCACTCCAAACTCTCAACCAACGCATTTTGTTGTCTATTCATGACATCAGTGAGTTTTTACTTATTTCGTAACCTGAAAGTAAAAGTAAATTTCAAGTTGAAAATACCTTTAGGTATCCTCATCAGCACAAACGTCCAGAACTGAACATGCCTCCCCCAATAAAGAAGGTTTTGCCATCAAAACGCTTGGTGGAAGGTACAATTTAAAGTAGGCTATCCCATTATTGTATGCTTTGGTTTGAAATTAGCTACTAAAACTAGATGTGAGAAATGTCTAGATGGGTTATAGTTAAGGTAGAATAAAATTACCTTGTCCTGTTTGCATAGGTAATAATATTGTAGGTATTTGGCAAGTATTGGATCCCAGGGTTCTAGAGTATCAGACCGACGATGTTTTCAATGCTACACAGAACTTATGCTTGACAAAATCTTTATAGAATCGATCCCCAACCAATTTACAAGGAATAAAAATAGGCCAGTAAGCACCATTTACAAAAAAAATTTACCATAAATTAGTTGCTGTGGAGAAAGTGACTCATTGAACATTATGTATATATTTCGTTATATTTCTCATATTTTTTTATAGGAATATTTTACTGTTTCTTGGTTTAAGTTAATTTATTTCGAGGCATCTCCAAAATCTCGAGTTATGCGAAGTTATTTTGACATGTAGTGGTGACAGCAATGTCATGTGTTCTGATTGTTTATCATTTTGAGTATTTTGTTATTTTGACTGATATAAGCATTGAGGTTAAGTTTAAAGGGTACCAAAGAGCTTGTATTAGATTAGTTATGAAAACATATAGCTATAGCTGTTAGCAGCACTTAAGAGTAGACATTCGCTAAAGTGGCTCAAAACATCATTAAGGGGCGGACTCAAGGGTTTGGTTGTCAAACTAGGCCTAGATCCAAATACTCACGGGATCCCCGTGGTAAAAAACTCTAATTACATAAAATTCAAAGTATTTTTTGGTTCCCAGAAAGTGAAAATACAATTTAGAAAACAAAATACGATAAAAAAAGAACATAATAGTTCACTGTTTCGCACAAAATTTGATCGAGATCTTAGGAACTCTGCGGGTCTATTGAAATTATGTATATTTGTTTTGATTCGTACGATATTATTATTGCTAATTATTTGGTTCCTCGAACCAGTTTCTTCCTGAGTTGCGTAGTTTTTTTGTAAATAAACTATAACTTGATTTTTGCGCTTACGATGCGTCGCCGTCCCAAAAACATATGCTTTGTCGCGCATGAACGTACAATCCTATACCTATCCTTTTCACAAAATGACGCACATTGCGCCGTCTTAAGTTATAACCTTAACTGAGGTTATAACCTTAACTGAGTTGGTACATAGAAACATGGTCAGTAATAGTAAACTGGCAGCTCTTATATTATAGTAAAAGCAACTTTATGATTTTTAGAACATAAAACTGCTATTATTTACTTTATGTGTTTAAGTGAAAACTTGTTGCTGTGCAGGCTTTACTCGGGCGATAGTAAAATCAGGCTCGTTTTATGGAAAGATTTCATGATACATTTTTATAAACTGATGATGTCCGCTATTTGACTTTCCTGTCATAGTTACGGATTTATGGAAATGATTTATGGAACATTTTTATTTCAATTTGTAACAATCCACGTAATAGCCATCCAAAACCAACAGCTTTAGGTTACAGTGACAAAACCAAATAATTAAAAAAATAATATTATAATTATTTGTTTGTTAAGTGTGTATCAAATAACATAGATTTTTTTAAAGCCTGTTTCATGAGTAGTTTGCATAATTAGCTGCTAACGCCGAACTAAACAGAGGCATCATTACAGGAACATCCCTCCATACAAATGGTTATGGTGCTGGATGAAATCAGGAGACAGTCCCGCTGGCAACGAGTCGCGTGCGCACACTGAGCTGCTGACGTCATCGCACCGGAAGACTAGGCACGAGCTTACTATAAGGGTGAGCGTGTTGTTCCACATAATCCATACTAATATTTTTTTTAGTTTAAGTTTCTTACTATTGTATATAGGTAGTGTTCTTTTACACGGACTCTTACAATATTTGTTTTTTTTCAGCGAATCCAGTTTTTTGTCAGGAAATTATTACAAAATGATGAAGTACCTAAATCCTATAAAATTAAAAAAAATATGAGTAATGTACACGTAAAATAACACGAATATGAATAAAAGAGTATTTGCTTTTAAGTAAAAAAAATTCCAAGTTCTAAAAATCGTAGAAAAGATAATCCCCTCGGGATCCAAAATCACCCCTTCGGCTTAGTACACATGTTTCGAGGCACCTTGTATTATTTACTTGCTTGGGTACATAATTATCATAGAATTTTATTCCTGTAGGTAAACGACGACAGCGTCAAGTTCCCAAAGCAACGTGTCCACAGCAACAGCACCAACTCTCGCAAGGTGCGCATGCATCTGCCAGACGGCCAGAACAACAACTGCCATGTTCAACGGAGAGCCGATACATTTTTGTAAACTACTGCGGTCTTTAACAGATGTGTTTTTCTAAGTTTAAGCAACATGTACAAACTACGAGCATTTCATATGAAACAAACTTCTAATGGGCAATGAATACCTACCTACATTTTTTATTTAAGTTATTTTATCATGTGGTAATTACTATTTATACTCGTATTACAAAACAATGGATAATCAAGTTTGTATCATCTAATCCTTGTAATTTATAAGACGAAATTTAATTTAATTATTTCAGGTGGCGCGTAGGTACTCATAAGATGGTATCATATTGTTATGTTAAACAATAATTATTTAATAAGGTCATTGGATCAAAAGAAGCATGAGCTGGAATACTTAACCTGAGGGTTTTGAGACGCGTATTCAGAAAAACCGAGATAAATCTCAGGAAGGTAAATTATCTACACTTTCATTTGCGTTAGTAAAATTATACTACCTTTGACTTTAACTACAGGGACTATTTAGAAAGTTGTCTACCTTTCATAGTACACTTTTGTAAGATAGGTCTCATGAACCAAACTATATTTCTAAGCTCTATTATATAGTAGTAATTTCGACATTTTATTATATTTGTATACCGTATATTATGTAAGTTAATTATATAATTCTATGAACACATAAGTATGATCTACCCAAATTCGATTTTAATTTCGGTCTTTTGCAACACAATGTCCTCTATATTTTCGATTTTTTTTGTATGATTGTTGTTTTTGTGATTTTTTGACTTTGGTCAATTCCAGAACTTTTGAGAGGTACTTTAAACCACAATAAACATTGAAAAACATCCATACTAGCGAAAGTAATAATGTCTGTATGTCTGGTACCTTTTCATGCCTAACCGGCTGAACGAATCTTATTGAAATTTGGCAGAGATTTGGCTATGTCCGTCCCAGGGATATTGTTTACAGTATCCCTGGGACGGACATAGGCTACTGAAAAAGCACGTGAAGCGGGCATAAGCTTGTAATAAATAATGTTAATAACTATATTTATCTAGTATACTTTTGTGTAACGAAAGTGCCAAATTTCTCTGGAGTTTAACTCTGAATTCTAGTCGTGTACATTCTAGCGTTATTTTAGTGTAAGATATGTCATTTGTTATTAAACGTGTGTAGATGTAGGTGTGTTCTACAAACTATTGGTATAATAGGTCTTTGTATTATCTACTTGTCAACTGTTTAATAAATATATTTAAAAAAAAACAATTATTAATTTACATAATTGAATTCCTTTCATTTCATTTAAATTCAAAAATAACAAGTTATGCCCTATGTTTAAAAATATTATTTTAGATGTTGGTTTGTTTTAAAAAAAATTAAAACCACCTCACATATACACGAATGCAAGGAGTGTAATGTTTTTAAGGTTCATATACGCATGTGAGTTTTCTTATTCGTTTCATATGCCTGAATACATTTGGATGTTTGGGGTATCGTTAGAATTAAAACATCATCCCGGTCGACTATGGGCAATTTTCTTTTTATTTATCTATTACACAATAAAAAAATGTTAGGGGGTGTTATTAAAGTAATATTAAAACTAGCCTAAGTACCTACGTATAAACTTATTGCATAAGTATTGTTCCTTGTCTCATTGCCAGGATATAGAACTTCCCAACGCTGAATCACTTTTGAATCATCTACCTACAGTATTCAGTTCAGTTCTATGACTATTTCACATCAGAACCGTTTATTGAGACTTTTTCTCCGATATCTGGCATCATCCATTTACTTTTGCACTTCACTTATTTTCAGAAAATTACATCAAGTCTCAATTTCTGTATTTCTTTATAACCTCGCCGACCCTAGCTCATTTTACGGAAATAAATTGCGTTTTCAGTAATTAATTTCTGTCCACGCTCCGCCCCACAAACTTTGAAAATATTTATTTTCAGATTTTATAACGTTTGATTATACTATCTTAGTGTAGGCACTCGTACAATAATAATCCTATGTTGACCATTTTCAATTAGGTTCCTAATAAATTAACTGAACTCCTAAAGTAATTAATTATTTCATGGCCTAAATAACGTGTAATTTAATTAGATTTAGATATTAAGTTTTAATTTTACTTTTCGGCAAATCGTTATTATCATAGATGGAGACATAGCAATCAAAACTTATGAGCGCTTTTCAATACCTACCTATCACTGAATATAAAATACCTAGGTCAAAATAAAAGTCTCAAGACAACAGTCAAGAAATCTCATCATAGGCGAATGAACCGAAATGGATGGGTGTAGGCGTGAATGTTGTTTCTTGACATTGTCTTGGACACACTTGAAATTTTTTTCTCAGATTTATAGATACTTTCCACTAACACTACTTTCTTCGTAGCGTAAGGTCTAAAATCCAAGCGTTGTATTTTTTTGATGTCTGATTGCATTGGATACAAACGAAATGACGAATCGTCGATCCAATAAGAAAAAAACACATAATAAGTATATTTTTCTAAAACAAAAAGTACGAAGATTGTAAACATTTTAGTTTGCGGCTTTATACGGCTTTACGTATGTATAAATATTAAACATACTAATTGCAATTATGAATAAATGAATTTACTTCATTTATTCATAATTGCAATTAGTATGTTTAATATTGTGCATCACTCTCTTCCTCTAGGAATTATTTACTGCGTTATGGACGACTTGAATGTTAAGTTAGTATTTCCCACTCACCGTAGGCATTAAAGTAGCAAATTTAGAATAAAGAGACCCACAATAACGCCACCAAAGGCAATTAATAAAATAAACACAGAGGGTCTTGAATAATCTACGAAGTTAGTCCAGAGTTCTAGTTAAATTCTAGTCCATCGCAAATTTATGTTAAAGGTCTTACTTTATATTTATCTTTGTTTATTTTCTTTTATTTAAATAATCAAAAACAATTTTATTGCATAAGCATCTAAAGTTCAAAAGCAGTTTTCAAGCACAGTTTTCAAGGTACTAAATACATGATCACAGTGAGTGCAAAACGATGTCTCGCCTAAAATTACCTTACAACCTTAGAAAGAGAACTTTCAAAAGGTATTGAGACAGCAGCGAGCTTTTACTCTATGGCATTGATGCTTTGTGCCACTTCCTTGCCCGGGACGGTTCCTTTGATCACAGAATAACTTTATAGTACCTACTACGCTTTGGTGAGATACTAGTCGTGGCACGATTTATTTTAACTATCTTAGGGTCAGTACACACGGGCCCCAGATTACCGGGCACTGCCTTGGAGCTTTTACAGTAGGAATAAAGCGCATACATAACGTTAAACCTTCAATGCAGCTTTGAGCTTTGACCAAAATTTAATACAGCTTATTATTGTTAGACTAACTTACCCGCTCGCGATTTCATTCGCGTTATATGAGGGTAAAAAAAATCTCAAGATCAGCTAAAACCGTTGTAAGAGTTGGAAATTCATGAAACCCGTTTTTCTGTTCTTTTTGAAGATTTTGATATAATTCATGTGAGAATGCCTGTGACTATTATGTCTTACTAAAAAAAGTGTGCGTGGAATCAATATCAAATAAAAAAATGAAAAAAAAAATCAAATTCTTTTTTTATCTCTTCTACTCTCTAAATTCCGGCTTTCTAACTTTAGTGGTTTGGGCTGAGCGTTGTTACTTCTCGTAACTTCGCTTGTTCTTTTATTATTAAGATGTCATTTACTACTAGCGTCTTCCCGCGGCTTCGCACGCTTATTTTTGGAATAATAAGTAGCTTATTGTCTAAGTTAGAATATCTTCTAAATGTACTTCAAATTTCAGCTTGATTTGTTCAGTAGTTTTAGAGATAACAAAATAAAATTCACAAATCACAAACTTTCGGCTTTATAATGTTAGTAGGATTCCAATCAAAATAGTTTCATGTTTAATGGTATTAAAATAGTTCATCATCATCATCAACCTATCTTAGTCCACTGCTGGACATAGACCTCCCCTAATGAGCGCCATAGCGCTCTGTCTTCAGCTTGCCGCATCCAGCATCTGCCTGCAGTCTTTCGCAGATCGTCATCCCTCCTGGCCGGAGGGCGTCCTACACTACATTTGCCGAGTCGAGTTAAAATAGTTACCTACATCTTCAAAAACTTTTACCCCTATATAAAAATGCTTGTAGGCACGTGTGCATGATCCGAATAATACGCAATCTGTGTATCCTGTTCATTGTTCACATGTCTCACTATTTTGTAAGTGGCAAGTTTGTATTCTGCCGTAAATTAGAACATCCGAGTATGTGCTAACATTCTCAGTCTACGGTGCTAACCGTAGACTGAGAATGTTACCATGACTATAGTATCATTTCATTTCATTTATTCTCAAACAATTTACATTGTGTCGGAAATTACACATCGATAGGTACACAGATAATACAAAACCGAGAATTATAGTACAGCTACAATATTTAAAAAAAAAATGTTTTACATAGGTAGAGCCAGACCAAAAACAAAAAAAAAAAACAAACAAAAAAACAAAAAGTGAACTCACAGTTTCGACACAGTACCGGCACAGTGCGAAATATTCTTTCATACATTCTCTATGAACAAGTGGGGATGCCCCTCTTGTCAGTGTCAGTGACGACACAGTGCTCTCAGTGTCAGTGCCGACACCGGCAATCTCGGATGTATTTGCTGACGACGATATTTTTTGACGGATCACGGACGCCGCGGCATCAAAAACAAGATGGAGGAGGAGCGATTGATAGAATGGACACGTTTTCACTGAAGCTCCGTGAACTGAGTACTGACATGTGTGAATTGAATCACTGACGCAACACTGTAGCAATGATACCGAACTGAGCGAACACGTTGACGGTACTGTGACTTCACTGATATGTGTGAATCGACCTTAATAGTGCTTAATCAAAATATTACTCAAATGTCCACAATTAATAATCGCAGTCCATAGATAAAAGAACCTCTAGATAGAGCGTGCGTTGCTATTTGAACTTGATTTGCACAGAGAGCTTAATTGATTGGTCTATCAAAATAGAGCTTCCGAATATGGAAATTAAATTAAATTTCTGCTAGCTTTTGTTCAGTTTGATTTTAACCTCTGTGTGGCTGCAAATCACTGAGTTATATAATGTACTACGATACAGGGTGGCGCAAAAGTAATGTCATAGTCTGAATATGCTTTTTTTTTGCAAACTAATTCTCTATCTGTAGACAGATAGACACACACACAGGGCTTTGACACAGTGCACAGTGCTTTGACATCTACGTATGATGTAGACATCATACGTAGATGTCAAAGCACTGTGTCATTTGACGCTATTTGCAAAAAATTTTGCGCCACCTGTTATATCAATGCTGCAAATGGAATTTTCGGAAAAATGCACGATTGGTTCAAATTGTAGCAGAAGTGCTTTTTTTTAAGAATGCTTTTATTGCAATGTGTCACAGAATAGTATACGATCACGCAATAGGTTTTCGCCACAAACCCATCCTATTTTTAAGTAAAAGCATCCGAATATGAACAGGATTTATTTTCGTTTGTATTTTCACTTATATTCTTGGAACTGAAATGTAACTCTACGTTCCATTCAACTCTGCCCTATTTCAAACAAACTGCCAAACGTCAAACTCCTTTAAGTGGCCAAATCAGTCTACGCCAAATGAAATACTCCATTGGTGCCCATAGTTCATTGTATCCCATGTGACCCGGTATAAATTAGGTCAGGAGCTGAGCTTAGGGACATCTGGTACACTTCATTACCTACATGTTTTAGTTGAAGAACTAGCTTTTGCCCGCGGCTGTACACGCATTTTTCCGGGATCAACTAAAAGCGGTCAGCAGGTTTGTCCAGTCATGTCAGGGTTTCACCTCAGAGTTCGGAGACAACCAGCTGTGCGCTCAGCTGCACTGAAAAAAAGTTCGACAAATTAGTGTGTTTCTGAGTGAGATGCTACGAAGTGCTACGACGTCGTAGCAGCTCCACGCGTTACCCGCATTGATCAGTGTGTCTACCATGAGTTTTAACAAACTATACTCGCAGTTGTACTAGTTGCAAGTCGACTGCGGCGGCAAGCAGCGTAACATTTCTAATTATAAGTTGGACACGTTAAATTTTCTGCTTCTTTGTCTTGTAAGATCAGAGGAGAAAATAAACTGTTACTCCCTTGGCTACAAATGAGAGTGAGCTACCATTAGATCTTTATACGAGAACCTACGTTACGAAGACGTAGCTGCTCTACGATTTTGACCTTTTGAATAGGTGTACAGCCATTTCAAACAAATTCGAATCTAAATTCATGGGCAACAATTTCCAAATATTAATAACCCTTGAGCTAAAAGGTTTATTTTCTCCAAAACTTAAAAAAAAATAACCCAGCTGTTACAACTATGCGCTGTGTAAAAAGCAACGCAATAATAACAAACTTTGGCTCCATTCCACTCTGATCCACTTTGTGGATTCACTAATGGATCAGTTTCCACTTTTTTCTCCACTCTGGTCCATAGCCCGGGTGGATCAGTTTCCACTGCTTAAATATATTCCACTCTGATCCATGGGCCGACTGCATTTTTTTCTCTTGTAGTTACGGCGTGGTCCTTTGAACTCCATAAATACTCGAATCGTAGTTACAAATATTTTAATTGACTTGACTTGTCTTCTTTGAAATATTTTAATTCCCGATGACAGCTGTCGAAATGACAGATACTGTCAGAAAATGACAATTATTGTCAAATTGGATTAATAAAAATCTACATTTATGATAACAGCTGTCAAAATTTAAACGGCCATATCTCGGAAACTATTACTCCTGCTATAGACGCAGTTCTTGGCAATGTGACTTCTGACAAATGTCAAAAATGACAGAAAATTTCAATAATGACAAAACATGTCAAACGTAACAGAATATTTAAAAAAAATAGAAAATTTTCAAATAACTTTAAATGTTAAAAGTGTCAAAATTACAGAATATTTCAAAGTGACAAAACTGTCATATGTGACAGAAATGTCAAATTATATAGAAAATATCAAATATGTCAAGTTTGGGTATGATGTTTCATAGCCAGATTATTCAGTAGGTAATGATGTAAACTACAACCCTCTATATGACAGTAAATGTCTAAAATGACATGAAACGTACTTGAAGTCGAAACGAATCCACCGTCTGATCAGAGTGGACGGAAAAGTAGAAACTGATCCATTAGTGGATTTGCAAAGTGGATCAGAGTGGAATAGGACAAACTTTGTACTAGAGTATCGAACGTATTTAATTAAAATTAACTTTAGTATACCTTGGCATCGGCACGTATTCATCGAATTTCACATGGGATTGCGCTAGTAAAATGAACTTTATTTCTAAAGAGATTAAACACATAATTATAAGTCATACTTCACTTCACTTAAAGCCATGTGTATTAAAACTACGTTTTAATACACATGGCTTTAAACTACATTATCATCAACCTATCTTAGTCCACTAATGGACATAGGCCTCCCCTAACGAGCGCCAAAGCGCCCTGTCTTCAGCATGCCGCATCCAGCATCTGCCTGCAGTCTTTCGCAGGTTGTCATCCCACCTGGCCGGAGGGCGTCCTACACTACGTTTGCCAAGTCGCGGTCTCTACTCGAAAACATGTTTACCCCACCGGTTGTCAGTTCTTCGCGAGAAATGGCCGGCCCACTGCCACTTCAACTTGTTAATTCATTGAGCTATTTCGATAACTTCGATTCTCTGTCGGATGTATTCGTTACGAATCCTATCCTTCAGGGAAACTCCGAGCATAGTTTTTTTTCATAGCTCGCTGAGCTAAACTACGAGTACATGCATTGTTGTTAAAGTCTTTGTAACTACAAGCAATGAGATAAATAAAATTAATGTCACACCCTTTTTCTGTTCTAAAAACTTTGAACCAACCATATTATGTGGCGTTAGTCATTGATTTACTGTAGTTAGTACCTAGAGTATTTCAAGGAAAACTGTGCCAAGGCTTCACCACGTTTGAATAATTCAGCGCTACTATTTTGCATCCTTATTTCTATATGTGTTTATTTAAACTCAATGTATTTTAAGCATAAATTTGCTTTTACATATTTTATAGAGAGTAAGCAGGCCGTTTGGTGTAAATTATGTGCTATTTATCATTTTATAAATTGAAGACAGCAAAAGAAAGGTTCATGAACTTTTAGCAAATGTTAAGAGTAGGTATTTCGCATCTTTATACTGAGAGTTTCTATTGCAACAATAGATTTATGAGTTGGCAAGAAAGTCCTTGTCGTTGTACCATTTAATTCCAAATCAATTTTTTTTTTTTTATAATGCTGGACAATCCACACAGCATCATCTAGCCCCAAAGTAAGCAGAGCTTGTGTTATGGGTACTAGATGACTGATAAACTTAATACAATACATAGCATAGATAGATATTTTTTATTATATATAGAAAATACCCAGAACACCCGGAACAAATATTTGCAGATCGTACTAACATTTGTCCCAATGCGGGAATCGAACCCGCAACCTTCTGCGTCGCAGGCGGACCTTCGCCCGCCGCGCCACATCGGTCATCTATTACAAATAAATTGATGCCTAAATTTTTAGTACCCCGTGGTTTTCACTGATTGACACCCTGATCAATGAGGGTTATTTTCAAACACATACATATACTAATTACAAATTCTAAAAGTAAATCAATCATCTTCATCCTAAGCCGATAGTGGAAAGCCACTGCTGGGTACAGGTAAGAAGTTTTTGCCATCCACCACGATCCATTGCTAGCCGCACCTATTGACGCCCAGACGTATTTTTTACGTTGAAATCGACTGCAAACGAATGCTAGAACTGCTGTTCTTTTTCGATGGCAAATTGGCGAGACAATCGTTATTGGCAGTCGTATCTATTCAAATAAAATTATATAAGGCCATCGAGCACATACCCAGTAGAGAGGAAATGTAGTGTTTCGAATTCCGAAACTGATCAGTGTTTTTTCACTAATAAATGTTAACTCTCGCTCGCTATATAGTTTTGTGCTGACATAATACAATAATGTATCGATACTTCCGATATAACAAGAAGTACTTAATTTAAATTTATCAATTTGAGTTCGTTATTTGATCAGTGTAACTTTTATAAAAACTCCGG
This sequence comes from Eupithecia inturbata, assembly GCA_963662085.1. Taxonomy (NCBI): domain Eukaryota; kingdom Metazoa; phylum Arthropoda; class Insecta; order Lepidoptera; family Geometridae; genus Eupithecia; species Eupithecia inturbata. The sequence goes on from OY759182.1 coordinate 7,861,427, forward strand.
GATTTTGCATATTATTTCATCGATATAGTAAAAAATTTAACTTTATTATTTTTTTACAATACTCATTCATATTCAATTATCGAAAGAGATTGCTCATAGCGATCATAAAGATACCCTATGTACTCCCGCGATTCTTTTTAATGGTAACTTCCTTCGTTCTTTATATCTAATATAACAATGGCACACTTGTGCCATTACACAAGTATTTGATTTGTTGGTCTTAAAAATCATAAATTCACTATTATTGACGTAAAAAATTTTCGCGACGATCATAGTTTATAAACATTAACTATCGATATCGATAAAAATATTTGCTTGCCCAACTCGAGTGTGATGCTTGACTTTGAGTCGGCCAATGGGAGTGCAGTGGTCGCCGCAGTAATTTGGCGGAATTGTTGTTAAAACGAAATGAATAAAATTTCCTCTCTACTGGGTATGTGCTCGATGTGCATTCGATAGAGTGGCGATCAATGTTTGCCTGACTATTGCATTCGAATGGTTAATAAAAAACACTATTTGCCTTCGTTCTTAATATGTTGATAATAAATACGTAGACAAAGCAATGTTACGAATATTTTTACTAGTTTATTATTTTAAAAGAGTGAAAGTTTCTTTGTAATAGATAATCTCCTATAATATTTTTATGAAACTGATAATCTTAGGTAGGTTATTAAGGTATATATTTTTCTATGTACCTAACAACCCGTACAAACTCTGGGACGGCGTGATAACGAAGGCAGGACCGCTGGCTTCAAGTAGCTTAAAAACATAGGGAAAATAGATAGCTTTGAAGGAGGCTTTCACCTGCAAGGGGTTCTGTAAAAAAACTTTTTCATTAACGGAAAAAAAAAATATTTAAACTTATCTGCCTAAATAATTATTATAAGCATACACATACATATACCTCAAATATGTTATAAGTGTTGGTATTTTTTAGGGCTCCGTAGCTAAAAGGAAAAAAGGAAACCTTATAAGATCACTTTGTTGTCCGTTACTCCGTCTGTTAAGCCATTTTCTTAGGAACACGTGGAGGTATGGAGTTGAAATTAACATCAAATACCTACTCAAGTCCGTCTCTTCCAAGTCCGTATCTTCTCGTCATGCATACCGCAATGCTTGAAAACGAAAGTTTTCAACCAGTGCGTCCTACCCGTTTTGACCTAGGGAGCCACCAGTTCAAAGTCGCTCAGCGAGCTATGGAAAGAGCTACGCTTGGAGTTTCTCTGAAGGATAGGATTCGTAACGAATACATCCGACAGAGAACTAAAGCTATCGACATAGCTCAAAGAATCAGCAAGCTGAAGTGGCAGTGGGCCGGCCATGTCTCGCGAAGAGCCGACAACCGCTGGGGTAAACGTGTTCCCGAGTGGAGACTGCGACTCAGCAAACGTAGTGTAAGACACCCTTCGGCCAGGTGGGATGACGATCTCCGAAAGACTGCAGGCAGATGCTGGATGCGGCAAGCTGAAGACAGGGCGCTATGGCGCACAGTGGATCGAAAAAGCCCTTCCTATAGACATAGAACTTTTTTTTTCTAAACATGCTTTTTCTTATTGGAAACCAAGACAGAATCTTATTAGAAGCCCAAACTATATCATATTTTATGAACCTAGGTGATAATGACGCAGAAAAGATTTTTTGAACTTTAATTTGTATGGAGAAAAACATGAAAATCGATATTTTTCGGCTCTCGTGCGAGTGCCCGTTATTTCCTCCGGCATAAATAATGTTCCTATTTTTTACTATCTTTTGACATATAGCACATATGGGGCACTCGATGGACTTCAGATGAAAAAAAATAAAATATATTTTTAAATTTTCTTTTTGCATTTTATTCATTATACAAGGTACATTACGACCTATAAATAATATTTCAACTCACCTAATTATTGTTACAATTTTAATGTAATATTTCACCTATCATAATAATGAAAATATATTAAATTTTTATATTTAGTTAAAGTAAAAGCATAATTATCATATACAGTCATTATTTTTAAAAAGAAAAGAATAATAATTACAAACTACAAAGGCGATTAAACAATTCACACGAAATAAATATTACTATTTTTTTAGACATAAGGCAAATTTTTCTATATTACAAGTTATCATACACAATAATTATTTAAAAACACGTATTATGTACCTACATATAAGTTACAAAGTTTCTGTAAAACAATTAGAACATATTAAAAGACCATATCCATATCAGCATCTGTGTCAGAATCTGTGTCTTCTGGATCAATGTTACTTACTACATCTACAAATTCTGTCTCAAGGTGTTTTGTGTTAATAGATATAAGACCTAAAGCTTCGGAACTTAACTCTTTCCTCCGTGCTGCATTGAGTACAGGTCTTGTGGAAGAAATGTAAGGGTCTGATGAAAGAAGCAGCATATTTAAAATATCCTGATTATTCAATTCCTTCCCGTTGACCTAAAATGATAAAATTGCGAGAAGTAAACTCTTTTAGCATAAGTACCTTTACGGAGGAGGATGTCAGCAGTGGAAAGGCTCTCTTGTTCCAAACGCTTGGAAGGATCGACCAGATGCCGTCACGCCGAAGAGACGGAGGTGAGAAGAGTCTCCAGGATATCATCACTGTCCTGAAGGAGACGGATCCTGAAGATGTGCCACACTTCGTTGCAAAGGAGTTGCGTAAGCTGCCCCCCGTGACGTTCGACCACGTCGATGTGACCAGGCTGCTGAAAGACATTACATCGTTGAAGGCTAGCTTGGCCGATGTCTTGCTGAACTTAGAGGTCTCGCAGAATGCCATCAGCGGGCTGCAGTCTGAGGTAGCGTTATTATATAATATTACGTAGCGCTGTTTCAGTGGACAAGTCGCCCGAGATGTCCAAAGTCAACACTCGCCGAGGAGGTCAACTGAACGTATCAGCTGCATCGTTCGTGTCAGCGTTATTGGATACTTCGCCTTGCGCGGCTGACACCGATGCTGTCAGTATACCGCCGAGCCCTCCCCGCCCGTGCCTCGCCGCTCCGCTCGTGGGACCGACACGTGCGCGCGCCCCTTCTCCCCCCGTGCGCGCATACGCCGCCGTTGCTGTCGAAAGCTGCCTGCCCGCTGCTCCTCCGCCGCCGCCGCCACCTCAGACAGCGTCATCGAAAAAGGGGAAAAGGACGCAGCGTTGCGTTTCTGTTCGCGCCACTGCGTCCTTTCCGGCTTCTTGTGAGAGAAAGCCGTATGATTCTGAAGGGTTTACTGAGGTTGTTGGTTGTTGTAGAGGTACCGTGAAATGATAACTCCAACTTTGATAATTCGCAACTGATTTATTAATTAGATTTAAGATACATGAAGACATTATGCTCACGTAGATATTGCTAAGCTATAATAACTAGGAAGTTAGGTAATCTTGATATCACACGCATAGACTGAATAACACATTGTACCTTGTACAGAGGTAGTGCGGAGGAAAAGGAAGCCCAGCAGCCGAAACCAGCGTGGCGTCGCTCCGACCGGACCTAACTACTTGTTGCGCCCGGCCGTGCCTTCGACGTTGCTCTACGTGTCTAGGCTTCACCATACCACGAAGGTGGAGGAGATCGTGGAGTATGTGAAGGTGAAGACCAACATCTTGGTGAGGGTCGAGCGGTTGGAGTCGCGTCATAATGATTTTCAATCATTTGTGGTGCGTATTCCAACTGATAATATTTCGACCTTCACTAAGGAAGAATTCTGGCCGAAGAATGTGCTGTTCCGACGTTTTCGCGGACGATTACCGGTCGCAGCACATATTGCGTGTCACACGCTGCCGACACTACGTGCTAGTAAATAGGTTTATCTTATGTATGTTAGACTAAGGTATGTATTTTATATGGGCCGTAGTTTTTAAGTACTTTCATCCTGTACTAGACTAATGTTGCATGAAATAAATGATTTATTATTATTATAAGTAAAGGGGAAAATCCAAAAAAATTAATTTGTTGTTTATTCACAAAAAAAACCTGGACCAAAACCTGTACCTACTTTCCGTTGACCTAGAATCATGATAGGTATTTGGCAAGAAACAAGGTCTTACTATTATACGGAACCCTTGGTGCACGAGTCCATCTCCCACTTGACGTTTTATTTAAGTTAGATTTTTAGCAAGAAATAAAAGGCTTTTTATTTTATTATATTTTTATGTCGGGTATATTATTATTAAAAAAGATACCAAATTATACATCTATAAATTAGTATATGTACTGCCGAAGCAAGTACATATATGTATAAATTATACATACATCTATAAATTAAGATCACGATAGTACCTTGACTTGATTATACATAGGTACTTACGCTAGTTTGTTTTATTAAAGACCGCATGATGAAAACGTGAAGTATAAATTACCTAAATTTTGTGGCGTCGGAACCTAGACAATTTTTACAAGCTCCGATGTAAGCTTAAGAACATAAATCAGTCGTTGCAAAAATTGCAAGATAAAGTAAAAGATGACTCAGCAAGACTTGGGAAATGAAACAGGGTTTTATTGCGTTGTCAACAATAACAAGTCTGTTCTATTTGATTGTGAGTATTTATTGGTATTCAAATTTATTTTATACGGTTATTGCGCTTTATACTAAGTGGGGTGGGGTTTGATGCGTTAAGTTTTTAATATTATTATCGATAGTCAGAAGTGTTTACTACTGTTTTTAAACTTACGCGATTATTATATATGTATGTATAGATACCATTTTTTTATGCTTTGTTGATTTCCAAAGTTTATATGATCTTTGAATAGAATATAATTATTTATATAGGTAAAAAACAACATTAGGTACATTTTGGTTATAAAGCCTATGTTAGGTTTAACTAGACACAGAGTTCTCACCTGGTTCAATAAGTCATAAAAGGTAGGTGTAATAATCAGAATATGTAAAAACGTTTTAAGCTTATCTACATACAATAAAGTCTAAGACAATCGGGTGCTTATTGGAAAACATAACTTTTGAGAAAAAGTAATGACCACACTTAACGGGACGGTTCAGATACTATCGTAATAATAATTCAATTTATTTATTAAGACAATTTTACAGTCCAATGTGTTAGTCGGCTTATAACTATGGGTTAGTACTTAAAACTGATTAATGATTTTGTCCTTTATCCCATTTTATACATTATAGGACAGCCAAATTTTGCAGCTATCGCGGTTAGGATGCTGTTGCTGCTCCCGCGTAGAACACAGTAAAAACATAAAAACAATACGACATTTGGTTTCTATGTTTTACCTACTACGAACCTTGTGTACCTTGTGTTTCACCAACAAAACGCGGCGGCGTCGTGTTTTGTTGGTGGGGGCGCGTCGTAGGTACCTACTACCAATGCATTCAAATTTTCCCTGCTTACTTTACGGACTTAGAATGACAAAATACAAAGACGACAGAATACAAAACATACATGATCAGTTTTGTCTAGGGCAAGCAGCAAAAATGTTGATTTCTAAAACCTAAGTAATTTTTTTATATTTTTTTCTATGGTCTATGATCAAATCTGGACCTCCCTTAAAGTTTGGTCTTCACTTTTTGTTACACCCTGTATATTGAGAACATTCGAATTTACCACTTATCTCCGAAGTTTGCAGAGCGATCCATCTGAAATGTCCTACTATTTTTAGATATTCTTCAGATAGCGAAGTTTTTAACTGGTACCTGTAGTATCGATACCCTCGCCGCGACGAGTTACACTCGCACTTGACAAATCTTGTTTTAGTTGACGTGAAACACTAGACTCCAGAAAGAAAGAGGTTATAAATGCATACTTGCATATTTTTTTTAAAATGCAAACATCAAACCTTTCGAAACTGACAGAAATGAAGGCTCGAAAACGCTGAAAATCTGCTTGTAAAATATGTAATGAAATAACAAAAATAACACATTTCAGTTTACCACAAAACATGACCCACTAGCTAAACGTAATAGCCAAAAACGTACAACAGTGACAATAAATTACTGTGATGAGTAGACGAAATTATGAAGTTAAAGGTTAGCAATAAATTGCAGTGCACTTAGAGCGTAGTACAGGAGCAGCTTGAAGCAGTCAGGATGCGACTGCTTCAAGCTGCGTCAGCATAGTGAACTAAGCAACGGTTCGAGCGTCTGTGTTTGTGTGTGCATAGAAGACTGTAGTTCACTATCTATGCAGTCGCCAGTATGAAGCAGTCGATCCTGACTGCTTCAAGCTGCCCGTGTACCTACGCCCATAGATTTTCTGTGTTATCTTTGTATTTTTATAATCCATATTGCACACTTTGGAATATAAATGTTAATGGTTACAAACAAAAGTGTGAACGGTGGAATCAATGATTACATATGATTACTAATGAATTTATTTTTTCTAAGCCTGCATTGTCAATATTTAATGTTATAACAAGTTACTTACCCTGCAAGTTTAGATTCTACCTCTATAAGCCTAAGAAGTTTAACGTAGACATAAAACTATAGTTTACTACATTGCGTTTCCTCTACAGCTAGCTATGAAACCGATAGTGATATTGATAAAATAGCTGACACTGAATCCTCAAACACTTCGGAAGACAATACATTCGAAAACCAACCATACATCATGGACGTACATGAATTAATCAAGAATCCTGCAAGCGCTGTGGTGAAAAAGGCAAAGAAAATCAAAAAGAAAAAGAGGCGTAGGTATGACCGAATCGTAATTTAGGTATTATCATTGACAACCGTTTGTCTTGGTCCCCTCACGTCAACGACATCAGCAGAAAAGTCAACTTCTTTCAGTACCTTAAACGTCTTCAATAACCTACCTCTCGAGACAAAAGTCACTCTTGCCCAATCACTCCTTCTTCCTATCCTTGCATACGCAGATGTTTCTTATTTAGACGTCTCGGAGAAACTTCAGAATAAACTAAAGCGCCTTTAGAAATTGAGCATCCGGTTTATTTACACAAATTTGACCACGTGTCTTAGTTCCAAACCCAGCTAAAATGGCTTCCCATTCGTAGTTGTGGGGCGGGTCTTGTCTTTTCTTTACTTTATTCTTTTTAATCTTCTCTCCCTCGCGGTCGCTTCGAGTTTCTGTTCCCCCGTGGCAAGCCCTGTAGAACGATTATATCCCTTCGTCTGAGAACCCAAGAACATAGAACCAGCCGCTGTCATTATTCTTTCACTGTGATGGCACCCAGACTCTGGAATGCCCTTCTCCACTCAATACAAGCTAGTTCTTCACTTCGCGTATATATGTAATTCAAAGGTAAAAGAGCATTATCTCTCTCTACATTCATAACAGATATATCTTATACATATATATAAATATGTATGTATAAGTATATATTATATTTATTTAGTTTATTTTAGGTAGTTTTAGTACTTTTTTATGCTATTTTATGTTCGTTTTGTATGTAGTTTTATAAATATTATTCTCTGTATAGTATTTTCTGTTTTGTATGTACACATTATCTATCCACACTCTTTCCATATATTCTCTTGATATATATATAGGTTTACTGTAAGAAAAATCTTTTAGGGTTAAGCTCGCCTTTATACTTGTCCATTATTTGTTAATATTTATGTATGTTAATGTATGTTATGTAGATACATAACATACATTAACATACATAAATATTAACAATCCTGTATTTTTCTCTATTCGCTTAGAGATCTAAGCGAATAGAGAAAAATACAGGATTATAATATCTTCTTATTATAATTAAACTATCAGAAAGGCAATAAACAATGAAACAATGTCTAAATTGATATAGATTAATTTAACACACACTTTTATGTACAACACGCTCGCAAAACCTGACATTTTAAATGAGGATAGTATATGGTTGTTCTTAAAAATAACTAAGTATTTAAGTATTTGACAGGAGTCAAGCTAGCGTGTCTAGTGATTCAAATAGTGCGGCTGATGGAACACCTGGACCCGTGATACAGGCCGCAGGAATAGACCAGGACGAATTTTTTAACGCTCACGAGAGCTTCCATACCATACCCGGTTAGCCTTGGATCTTTTTGGTTAATATTGCCGTTAAGTAACGCTTCATTCTGATTTTGTGATATATGTAAAGCATAATTATCAGATAGTTCGAGCAACATACATTTTGGTGATCAACATAACATATTGTAATATTGACGTACAAGTCTCGCTCATACCAGAAGACGTTCCTTGTAGAGTACATTTACATTTCACTAACTTACTCGTATTATTATTTCAGAAGACCAAGTAGTAGACGTGATCCCAAAGCCAGCAACGAAAAAAAAACCAGCTGTTGTCCATCCATTGGATGCTGAATCTTTAAATTCTAAACCACTTAAATTTAATTCGGATGTCAAATCACAGCCAATTAAGCACCCTTCGACAGTAAAAAATTCTAAAACACCGTCCAAACAATCGTCTAAAGTATTATCGTCTGATAATAAAGAAACAAAGGATATTAAAGTATTGCCACTTAAAATTAATTCTGCAGAACTGGATCCTATAGCACTTTCAACAAATCTGCCCTCTGCACCTAATGATTCTAAAGCTCTGCCAACAAAAACTCTTTCTGGAGCACAAGATTCTCAGGCACTACCAACAAAACCACCGTTTACTGCAAAGGATACTAGGGAACAACTAGCAACACCTTATGCGTTGAAAGATTCTAAAGTATCACCAACAAAATTACCTTCTGAAGTCAAATATTCTAAACCACTACCAACAAAATCACCTTCTGCAGCCAAAGATTCTAAAGCACCACCAACAAAAACACCTTCTGCAGCTAAAGATTCTAAAACACTGCCAACAAAATCACCTTCTGAAGCCAAAGATTCTAACGCACCACCAACAAAATCACCTTCTGCAGCCAAAGTTTCTAAAGCACCACCAACAAAATTACCTTCTGAAACCAAAGATTCTAAAACAGCACCAACAAAAACACTTTCTGCAGCTAAAGATTCTAAAACACTGCCTACAAAATCACCTTCTGGAGCCAAAGATTCTAACGTACCACCAACAAAATCATCTTCTGCAGCCAAAGATTCAAAAGCACCACCAACAAAATTACCTTCTGAAACCAAAGATTCTAAAACACTACAAACAAAATCACCTTTCGAAGCCAAAGATACTAAAGCATCACCAACAAAATCACCTTCTGCTATACAAGAAACTAAGGTACCGTCGATAAAATTACCTTCTGAGGCACAAGATTCTCAGGCACTTCCAACTAAACTACCTTCCAATTCACAGGATTCTAAAGATCTTCCAACTAACCTGCCATCTGAAACACATGATATTAAAGATACTTCTAAGCTACCTATTATAGCAGAAGATACTAGTCCATTGGATACCCAAATAGAGACACAGGATTCTGAAGCTCTACCATCTAAATTGCCTTACAAAACACCTGAAACTACATCGGATGTTAGATCAATACTTAAAACACCTTCACAAACACAGCATCATAAAGAAAAGAATCGTAAGATTATAGAAAATGAACTGAGCCCAAATCAAGCTCAGAAGAAGACATCAGCAATAACAGTAAGGATATTTATTTATTTATATGGACCGATTTTTGGATCGTCTATAAATCTTATCCGAAGAATAAAAACAGCAACATTTTCTACCTCTATAGAAAAAATTTACCGAGCATTAAAATCTCTTAAAAAAATATTCTACATATAAAAGATGTCTGTTGATTGTCCAAGAATCAGGCCTAAAAGAACCTTGTTTTTGGTTTTAAGGCGATTGTTTAATTCTGATTTACTCATAAAAATCAGGGACTTAAATATTGAAAGGAATATACGTTTGTTAGACAACAGTATTCAGTAGTCATTTAGACATTTCTCCCATTCGATACACTTCTACTTATACTTTGCTGTTTCAAATAGCTTCCAAAGATACGAGTACATAGGTCTTAAATTGTGATGAAAACGCGTTTTATTTAAGTTCGTAGGTTTTACGGTAAAACTTATCCTAAAATACACCTTGTAGAAACTATTTTCGAAAACAGCCGTTATATTTTAAATTTCTTGAACGTATCCATCCAATTGCGAAATAACATGTTTTTACTTCGTACGAACGCAAAATTAGAATTAATTGAGTTTTTTTGCTAAAATAATTTCAATCTTTTCGGTTAAATATTTTTTTGTTAAATAATCAAAATCGTTTCTAACATCTTTTTTTATGTAAATGTATTTGTTATTAACCATAACTTTTGACATTTACTGTACGCCAAGAAAATTATTTTTGGCTCTTTCAGTGTAAATATTTGAACTCTGATAAATCAATTAAAATTATATTTGTAACATGACTGATAGGTATATAGATATATTCCGCGAGCGATCAGAATGGGCTTGACATTTTTTTAACTAAAAGTAAAGTGGCAGGATATTTACTTTGACAAGGTTCCGACCGTAGATCAGATGGAGAAGTTAGCCTCTTCTAGGTATAAGTATATTTTATGGATGTATTATCTGAATTAAATGAGTTAATAATAATAAATTTGCATAGGTTTACTTGTAAATAAAGAGCCCTCTGTCGTCTATTTGTTAACCTTTACATCATCAAAATCATACCAGCTTCACTGTTAAGGTTTTGTTTAACTCGAGTCTTTTTTCTATATCTTCTATAGTTAAGTGAAGCAAAAAATTTCACAACAATGGGGCTTGATTACTATAAAGATAATCTCTAAAAATATCCTTTATTTACAGAAACCAGTCTCAAATCCGAATTGAAAGGCAATAATTTTTGAGTTATTTTTTTGATACGATCCTCACGCGGCGCGAAGACCAAGGGGCAAGATGATGCTGAAATTTTCTGGTATTTCTTATTTTTTTCTGATTTTGTAGATGCGAGACCGTGACTGGTACAGTAAAAAACGGCTAGTCGATGTTTTCTCTTATGTGGAATAACAGTTATTTGTATTTGTCCAACAAGAGAACAGAACAATTTATGTTGAAAAGTTTTTGAAAAGTTTTTTTGTGGCAAGTATGTTTTTGTAGTTATGCCATTCCATTCCAATGTTATGATAATAAAAATTTCAAATCAACTTATGGCTTTTCGAGTGTCTGTGAATTTAGCTTATTTTATTTATTCAAAGTCTGATAAAAAGGTAAGTAAATAATAATGACTCCTTATTTTTTTTCAGGTCAGTAAAGAGAAAAAATAATATTACCATAAACCACAAACTTCTCACACTTTACAAAAATAAAGTAACAGACGAATTCTATTTTGAGTTTTCATTTATAATTTTAGACATCGGAACAAAGGAAATACACAGAGTAAAAACAAGCTTTAAAAAATGTTTGCATACTATTAAAATCAATATTTGCTTGAGATCTAAGTACCCCAACTCTTCCCGCGGCTGATGTAAGAGGCGACTAAGGGATATCCACCGGGGGTGGGCAGCAGCGCCCCTGCAGAACAATTTTACCACCGAATTGCGATCCTTAACCCGCATACCCAGCGTGGGGATTATGGGCATTACCCCCCGTGAGATAAAAGCTAATAAGGCGCTTATCAGGGGGACGCCTGGGTCCAGCAGTGGACTAATATAGGCTGTGGAGGAAGTTGAAGTAAATAAAGCTGCTGTGGGCATGCAAAGTGTTGAAGAGTGTAAATTAAAAGCTGAGATCTGTGAGGTGAGGTAGCGCTGCCGAGTAAGTATTATTATTCGGTTTCCTTTCTATTGGCATAGGTAATTGAAACTGGTAAGAAGACCAGTACCTCAAAAATAAGCACATCATTTACAGAGGGAAAGAAAAGAGCAGTGCTTGTAACATTATTAAAATGTTTTCTTATCTGGAGTATTAGGTAGCTGTTAATATGACATAAATACCTCGGTAGGTATGTAAATTTGTTAAGCTTAATTTTATGTAGAGTAGATACATACCAGCTTACGAATTAGATAGGTAATACGATAAAAAAGCAAGGGTAAAACATAGATAAACACTCGATGTATACAATGCGTACAATGACAAAGGGTATATAACTACTACCTATTCTTCATTGTAATTTGGCTTGTTAAGTTGGCTGGCTTGGCACCCACGAAAGAAAATATAGTTGCTTTACCATGCCTACAATTTTTTGTAAAATTGCTCACAACATTACACTTAGATTATTAGGTTCGCCTGCATCATTTTGTTATTATATAATTACCTGCTGCCCGCGGCTTCGCACGCTTTTTTCTGGAATAAAAAGTAGCCTATGTCCTTGCCAAATTTCACTGAGATCCGTTCAGCCGTTTAGGCGTGAAAATGTAACAGACGGACAGAGTTACTTTGGAATTTATAATATTAGTATGGATTCCGAAAATAATTTTCTCAACAAAAACTTTACAAAAGCGCGCGGATTGGACCACAGCATCGAGAAAAAAAATCTGCAGTCGACTGATGGAGACCATTAACATTAAATCAATCACTGGTTTTGGAGGTTTGTAGATTAATTTTGACAACGACAAATATAGCAATCGCCTTGGTGTACATAAAGAACGCTTTGTCCACCGTCTGGGCTTCGGGCCGGGGTGCACGGCATGCGGTGCGGTGAACCTTGCCTTCTAACTGGTGACATAATTATGATATCCTCCTAGCTAGGTGAATTTTGGCTACTGGTCAGGCTCAACGGAGACTAGCCATGTGCGCAGAACATTATTATAGTTCACACTTGTGTGTGTGCAAACACTGGTGCACACTCACTCTAAGTTTTTAATCCATTTTTCTGTTCTGGTGACCGTGGGTATGTGTTCTTTAACCTTTGTCTTTCCTCTATCATTTTTTGTATTTCATTTGTCATTAATTTAGTTTCTTGTGATTCTCCGTAGGTATTATATTCTCTTGGCTTGTGATGGGTAGTCGTTTACTAGGTAATTTGTCAACACATGTTTTGATGCTTGTTTGTATTTTTGTATCATAAATTTATGTTATCTGCTGCTGATATTGGCAGGTGTTTTTCTATGCGTTTTTAGCAAATTTGTCTCCATAAGTTTGTAGTTTTTGTTTTTTCTTCCAAACTTTGTTCTGTTCTTATAAGGGTTCCGTACCCAAAGGGTGAAAACGCAACCCTATTACTAAGCCTCCGCTGTCCGTCCGTCCGCCCGTCCGTCCGTCTGTTACAGGGCTCTATCTCATGAATCGTAAGAGGTAGACAGTTGAAATTTTCAGAAAATATGTATTTTTTTTGTCGCTATACAGAAAAAAATAAAAACTTGTCAAGGCTTTTTGAACTACAGTAGGTAGGCACATGAAACTTTCTATAGATAAGTAACACTTCAACTGTAATAATAGCAAATCCTAAAAATAAAATAAACTTGAAAATTTAAAGGGGTCTCCAAACAAGTGAAAATTTGATGTTCTTTGAAAATGTTGCCTGATTTTTACAGTACGGAGCCCATAGTGTGCGAGTCAACTCGCACTTGGCGGTTTATTCATATTCATGTTGATATTGTATGTTATATATTGTATATTGTCCGTAGCATTCGATGATCAGAGGAAAACTTAACTGAGATGACTTCAGTATTTTGAAGTTTTAGCCTATTTTTTGTCAGTATAAATCAACTTCATTCGTAGTTTTTCCAACGACTTCCATAAACATTTTGGTTTTTGTTGTTGTATTTGCAATGTAAATATTTGTTAATGCAAGTCTATGTTCTTGACAGAAGTTTATAAGCCTTTCTCCTCTTTCATTTCTTTCGCCGTAGCCATATGGACCGCAGATGTTATTCTGTTCCACTAGTGGTCAGACTATTTTTGAGTTGAAATCCCCCATACTACGGTGTATTTACTTGTGTTTAGTCAAACTTTTTATGTCTTTTTAAAGAAGGACTCAACATCAAATTCTTTAGCTTTTTCTCTTGGAGCTTAGACTTATAGTAAATTCACCACTATTTATATATTATAGATTGGATATATTTATATAGATTGGATATATTATATATATATTATTTATATAGATTAGATATATACATATATAGATTGGATTTATCTTTAAAAGATAAATCCAATCGGACAACTCTATCTGAGTAAGTTTTAAAGTGTATGATATTATTTTTTAATAATGTTTGACTATGAAGCCAACCCCATTGGCTCCTTTTTTATCTCCTCTGTACATAAATATATAGTTGGGTTTCTCGACTATGCATTCACCTGTGATTTTTATTTCAGATAAGCCGATGATGTCAAGTTTGTATTCTCTGAGGCACACACAAATTAAATAATTCTGTTTTCGACTTTAAAGATCTTATATGTATACATATTTTTAGATTTCTGTTAATTACTGTTTTTTTTTCATTGATTTTTACAATGAAAAAAATCGTTGAAATGGTTGTGGTCTTGAGCTCCCACGGCGACACGGTTTGGGAGCGGAAATGTATTATTCTGTTACTGTTTCTGTTTGCTTGTGAGTGTGGTGGCGGTCTACCGCCATCATCTATGGTGGCGTTGAATGCTACGAGTACAAGTGGAATGAATCTTTGCACTTATGTTGAACCTGCCCCTGCCTTATTCTTTTTACTGGCGTGTAATAAAATTCATAGTAGCTCGTTTTTCGAATGATGTTTTCAGGGGATGATGAGAGGGTCCCCTTATTATTTTTTTATTTTCTGTCTTGTTTTTGAGAACAACAAGCTTGTCATTTTTAGGGTTTCGAAGATCGGAGATCGGTTTCGAAACCCTTAGGGCATCGCTTTTTCTGACCTTTTTTTCCGTTTTTAATATCTCAGCATTATTTCATTATTTTAAATTTCACGTTATTTGCTGCTGTAGTAGCAGCAAATAACGTGAAATTTAAAATAATAATACATTTCGTGCGCCTGTACACATGAAGCGAAAAAAAAATTAATTAAATGAAAATGAAAATTTTCAGTACAAATTGTGAAATCGAAATTTTAAAACAGACCTACAATGTCAAGTACCCCACTTGACATTGTAGGTCTCTTTTTTGAAATGTACAAATGGATACCTTTCATTTGATACCTTTCAAATTAAAGGTATCGATTTGTACATTTCAAAAAAGTTTTTTTAAATTTCTATAGGTTTTATACTTATTGAAATATATTGAAAAAAGTCGAAAAAATACCCATTAACCCCCCGGACTTACGTAGATGACATGTTAGGCCTATACGCAGGCAGTATGGTATGGTTGAGCCTACATAAATCTGAATAATAGTGCCTTATTATTATTCAGATTTCTGTGGTTAAGCCTCAGCGAGTACTGAGGCGTCAACCAACAAGAAAAACTTTCTACTAAATCTGAGCCCCCAAAGCTTTCACTTTCCGAAACATTTTATCATTTTATTAACCTTCTCTATTTTCCCCAATGTGAGATCTGCGTTAGGGAAATTCAAGCGCGGTCGCCTTCAGTCGACGTAACGGGAATCGACTTTAGCGGAATCGGCGTGCAAGGCGGCGTGCGTCTCATCCTGAGTTCTTGTAATTTTTGTAGAAACATCACGATTTCATCACATCTGTATTCTTTGTATCTTGTATTTGTCAACCGTTGCCGTAGATTATGTTTCTTTAATGTTATATTTTTCAATGTTTCGTGTCTTACATATTATGTGTTATCTTCCGTGTCGTCACCAAACGGCTCTGTCGGAAGGCCAGCGTTGGTTATAATGTTTTTACAACTAGCTCATGCTTAGACAGAGACCGCTTTGGCGCTTCGGCGGGGGTGGGTTTTTCGGCTTTTTGACCGAAAAGGAATCACCATCAGTCATTATAACTAATCTACAGTCTACTCAAAATAGAAATGCAACGTTAAATGCTAAAATAATAAGAGACAATTATTGTTACTACTTTTGTAGTACCTACCTAATATAAGTTTTTTAATAAATAATCTTTATTGACAAAGAATATTAGAATTCAAAAATAAAAACAAATTAGAACTAGTATTTACAACAATGCTTAACTGCAGACTGTTGCAAACAATCTACAGGTAGCTTAACTGATCCATATCCGCACCAGTCGGAAGCGTCCCTAAGAAGCTGGCTGCATTGCCCCGCTGTATGGCAATGCTGATGCGCTGCGCCAGATAGTTAGTTTATAGAGGTAGATAGTTTTTTTTGTACTAACCTACGGAGAGTAATTATTAAACTTATTAAAATATAATACAAACTTTTATTGTTTTCTTTTCTGGTTGCTTTACTGGTTGCTCATAATTTATTAAAAACAGTAATTAATAATAATAATACGTAATAATAATATAATATATACTACATATATATATAATACGTAATAATAATACATAATACGTCAAGGCAGACGGGAAGTACACCTTATCGGTTCCGTTTGTTTTTTTTCGTAGGGAATTAGTTTTTTTTTTCTTGACGTCTCCTCTCGTGCTATTTGCTTTAATTTTTTTATAAACATTGAGCAACTTATCATGCGCATTATTTTTCTTAACTGTACCGCGATATGCTTTGCATGATGTAGTCCATAATTCTGGATACGTCTCCCATGTTTTAATAAACATTGACAAATAGTGTTTTTCCGTGAGAGTGCTATCATCAACAGTATCAAACAGTATTTTTTCTTTGGATACTGTTTTTGCGAACACACGTCAATATTATTTACAATATCTGCCTCCCCCCGATATTGAAGTGACAAAATCAGAATTTCTGGATAAACCACAATAATATTGAACAATACCGCAATACAAGCCGCACACACACAATGTTATTGACAATACGTACTTTATTGTCAATATTATTTTGAGTGTGCGGCTAGCCTTAGGCTTACAAAGTAAGCTCATAGACGATTAAAATTTTAAACAAAACTATCATACTAATATTATAGAGGTATATGCGAAAGTTCGTGTGAATGTTTGTTACCACGTATCTCCGCCCGTAACTACTTTAACCTATGTATTTAGATGAAATTTGGTATGTAGATAGTTATGTTATTATATAACACATAGACTAATCTATTTAAAAAATTAAAATCTGAAGTGGTTGAAAAGTTTTTATGGAAAATTATTATTTCTTGGTTCGATTCACTCAAAACTCGATATAAATAAAGTATAAAGTAAATAATGATACACATATTTTTCTTATTACAATAGTACCCCTAGTGTGTGTGCAATAAATTTCCACGTGGGCGAAGCCGCAGGGTGCAGCAGGTTATCAAATAAAGCCCAAAGTCAACTTCAACTTCTTTATTTTTGGCGCCGCTTGCTTTTCGCTACGACTCTGCCAGTGTCAGTAAGGAGTGTCATAAACTTCAAAAATAATATAATCGGTTAAAAAAAATGTGATCGGTATAGTGAAAGCAGTGATAGCAAAGTCCAAAGTCGTGGACGGACGTAATCACCCTCTTACTTGAATTGACAATGTTGTCAGTTATTTGTCAACTTTCATTGCTGTCAATCAAAGCTCACGTGCAATCCTGTGAAGTCAAGTCCTTTACAATCTCTTTGCATGCGTAATCCAGAGTGATTTACCCCAAATTTTAATAAATTCCAGTGCAAATAAATATGGCATATTTGAGTGATCCGTTTTTCTATTGAAAGGAGTCCCAAATATTTTGGGCTCTCTGATCAGGTGAGTAAACCGGTAATTTTGATGCCTATAAAAAGCTATAGGTATTTATTTAACGCAGAATTCGTTTTATCCAAAACCATCGTTTCTTGCAGCAGTTTATACTAAGTGGGTCTCCACCTGGTATCTAGGCGATATATCATAATACTGATAATATCTACAATAACTACCTATTTACCTATTTACGAGTTGCTTCAATGTACGAGCTAAACACAGCCTTGCCTATTTCATGTGTGAAACTCTTTGGGTTTTATAATTTTTTGCAGATTTTGTATAACCGACATGGAAAAAGTCGCAAAATATAAACAAAAAAATAAAAAACCTGCTCCCAAGCCCAAAACTACGAAGAAACGAAAACAAAGTGACGGTATTAAGCATTTTCAAAGGTTTATGATATACCTACATCTCCCCTGCCTACTTACTACTTACCTATAGCTTACTTATGGCTGTCTAAAGCCTTGCTCTGTTGATCACTACGCAGTACGCTACGTTATGCGTTATGCGGTGCCGGATACATAATCGTATGAAAAACGTTAGAGCGGTCTTTTGTTCAGTTGAAGACTGCGTCAGCGGTGAAGGGTAGTACGTACAGTAGTAGTGATCAAAAGACCAAAGCTTTACACAGTGTGAAGTGGCATAAAGTTTATTTCTTATTAAAATTTTAAAAACAGCGTGTGCATTAGCTTTAATACGTGCATGATTGCAGGACCAACTTGCTCTATGTTTCTTGCTGAAATAACAAAAAAACTGGCAGCCAGGCGGAGACAAGGTGAAGAGGAGAATCCACGAAATATAGTTCGTAAGTAAAACACTTTTTATCCCCGCTTAAGCACTCGCATCTTAATTTTAAAATGCTGGAAAACTTAACCAATTTATTACGATGATTAAAACAGTATTTTTATTGACAGAAACTATAATTGATAGCCTCACAAATGCACTCCCCGTCATATTCTCACGGAAAACATCAGAACAAAGGGATTCTGGTCCAAGTGAAAATGTTCAAAATCTGGCACCAGAGTTGCTTCCAAAAGACACCTTGGAAATCCCCTGCCCGGTAGCAGAAGAAAGCTCAATGGAGGTTATGCAAGAAATATCTACAGCACTTGATAAAATTGGCTTCAGAATGCCTAAAATGCCCCTCGTCAATAGTGAAGTTATAAAAATAGCGATTGAGAAGAGAAAGAAGCCGATCGTGCAAGATGCTTCGACTGATACTACAGACGAACATGATATGGCTAGTGAGCTGGTGAAGCATGTTAACACACTGCGAAGGATATCATTGATAGCAGAGGAGTTCAACCAGAAAACTGGTGAATTAAAACTTTTATTAATTTCAACCTACATGATTTTAAAACCTCACTTTAAATAATAAGCCTTACAGTAAGCAGATTTAGATAGTGTTTTGCCATAAATCCGAATAGCAACAATAGTGTTGACACACCATACTAGGTTTCAATAGCTTTATAAAATAACTTCATAATAGCCAGATCCGAGTTTCGATGGTAAGTATAATTTCATTTCAGCTAAGATATTAAAAGAAATAGTGGACAGCGTTCAAGAAGACCTAATGAAGAA
Source organism: Eupithecia inturbata (assembly GCA_963662085.1). Lineage (NCBI taxonomy): Eukaryota > Metazoa > Arthropoda > Insecta > Lepidoptera > Geometridae > Eupithecia > Eupithecia inturbata. The sequence continues at coordinate 7,880,473 of OY759182.1, forward strand.
GTTGGAAGAAGTTCAAGCAGAACAAAGAGCTACAGCTGCCGCAATAGTAGCACAAGCAATGGAAGTGAAACAATTCGAGGAGAGTTGCTCAGATGATGACAATAATAATGAAAAAGAATGAATTACAGAAGATTATAAACTTTTTGAAGACAATATGATATTTAATTATGATTGATGCATCTTGTCAAACAAACAAAATTTCAGTAAAAATATAAAATTGGCAAAGAATTGAAACTAAAATTTTGGTGTTTGTTTTGAGAAGTTTTGGCAAAAGTTGTATAAATTAATCAAGTATTAACAGAGCATGGTAAAAGTTTTGTTGAATTTCCAAAAATATTTTGCATAGTCCCTTTGACCCGTACCTTTGAGGAGGAATAAAAAGACAACCGATCCACGGTTGTGGTCCCCTACCAATCTGCTAGCATTCCGTTTAATATATATAAAAGAAGCACGAGCGGCACGAAATAAAAATAAATCCAGGTTTTAGCAATTTCTACGTTTTACAAGTAATAATTTAAATAGCAGATGAGTATTATGTCGTAGCCACGACTTTCAGCCATGGTTAACCCATTCTTACTTAAACTTTGGATTTTACAAGCGTCGCTCGCTCGAAATGCAACTAACATTATGAGTGTACCACCGATATTTACAGTTCGCGTACAGTGAGTTTGCTAAGGTTAGTGCCTCTTCAAATCGTACTCAGTACAAGCGTGGCGCCATACAATCAACGGATAGGGAAAATTGAACCAATAGACATGTATAATATTTTTTTCTTAAATCAATATTGTGTCGTTAGATTCCAAAAGGAAAATTAAATAGATGTTTTTAGCATGGAGTTATAGAAAAAGGTTTATAATGTGTTCAAAACTAATATAAAAACTAAATAATCGGCTAGCTATAGGGCTCTCCTGACACCCAAGACACAAGCCTAGTGCTTAGTTTGAGTCTGGCCAGAAATCCTTAAGTATATTTGGTAAATAAATAAATAATATCTATGTAGGTACTTGTAAAACGCAAAAAATACATTAAAATGTATATCGCGCGTGATTGCGATGTTAATATCTGAGCTTAAGTCGTAAGCCAGCGGTAACTTACACAAGCAGGCCGTTGTAGTGGTGGACAAACTTGTAGGGGCCTAAACCCAGCAGAAACGTGAATTTTGGGGCAAGGTACAAACTCGTAATAAACTAGAGATTTCATAAAGAGGTGGTGACGGCAAGACGACGAGCTCGCAGTGTTTGTTTTTAAACACATCGAATCACCACGGTGAATCTAACGGTAATATTTTATATTGATATAATTTATGACTAACTTTCTAATTTTTAGCAATAACTATAAATTGTCTCTGTCAACATATGGATTTCAAGAACAACTATGAAAGTCCTCGAAGAATCGTAGCTGGGCAACAGTCTCCGACTCATAGAGAGATTTGTAAATCTAAAGATCAACTATCCAATGCTCGTAAGTTCAATAAGCTTAATTTTTCAAAATATAAACAGTAACAAAGTTTCTTTTTTTTAATCTATACTTACACAATTATATTATGACAAATCATTGCCCTGAATCAATAGACAACGAACACACCAAACCGCTGCTGATCGTAGAGAGTGCACTAGCACTAAGAAAGAAATTTTAAAAGTTAGCATTCGCAGGGGTTCAAAATAAGGGTCATGTTTCCTCGAAAAACTGCAATATAAGGCGCTTCTTATTCGACTTTATTTAAAATCACTCAAAAATAAAAAGAAAATTCTTAAACAGTAAATAAGCAAGAAACTGATTGTGATCAGGATGATCAATTCACTGGCCACAATTTTTCACACAATTTTTGGTGCCATAATTTTAAGACCTGATATTGAGAGTACCTTATTCACTGATTTAAACATGCATTAAGTTTTGAAGTTATAATTTTTTTTATATAAAAATATCTGATTTTTAGTATTTAGAATACAAAAACTTTTGATTGATTTTTTGCGTGTTTGGCCTTTGTGTTGTCTCGCCCAGCACTAATCAGCCATCATCTGAGTATCCTATCTACCCTGATCCTCCATAACTTTGAGGTCTTGATGATGTTCTTCATGTCACCGAGATTATTTGGTTGTGTAGGTAGGAAATTTGATGCGCATATGAGATCCCAAGTTTTAAAAGATAAAAGCATTTGGTTTGCGATAATTTCATAGTTTTCTGCTTTATGATTACCAAGAAAAGTTGTTAAAATGTTTATTGTGTTCAGTGCAAGACAATTATTCTCTTTTAATCTTTTAAGCCAGTAACTCAGCATGCTCCTTTGAAATATATAAATCTCTTAGTAGATCATACAGTCTCGAGAAAAAAACGAGAGGTTCGATTAAAATCGTCATAATCACTGTCGATCTCGGAATTTGCTTGGATTTCGTAATATTCTTCCACTGGGATACCTGGCAGGTTGTTGGTACGTAGACACAGAGATACTTTCGGAATGAGATATAAGATGATAGATATGTCAGGATATTTCCATTTGCTTCGATTTTTACGATTTATGCCGACAATCTTAACCAAACAGAAATAACAGTCATTGAAGGGATTTTGTTGTTCTCTCCAAATCATCGGTATCCCAAACTTCATACACCTTAAGTTTTTATTACCATAGTGCGTAAGCCTCACACTGGGTTAATTTATAAGAAATAAAATATTATCCCAGAAATGTTTCTACTTCGACGGTACTTGAACCCGCGTCTTTCCCTCAGTACAGGAACGTGCTAACCAACTACCAACTACGCGGGTTTAAGTCCCGTCGAAGACGAAATTTTTTTGGATATTATTTGATTTTATACACCTTCTTTTGCTATTTGTCCATTGCCTCAAATATTCACTCCATGCTTTGCTCACAAAATGAGGCAGCCAAGGTTGGTTTTGAAGCTTAATACTCAAGTTGAAGTAAGTGAAATCTGCTTTTTTCATGAACTCTGTTAGGGATTTTGGTGTTCTTCAAAGGTATACTCCGGAAATACAATAAAATGCGTCTGGGTTAGTCAAATAACATTGTAATGAGCTTCCCTTATCGCGAAAACAACGTAATTGTAGAAAATATAAAACTTGTGATAGATATTAGTTGAATTCAAAGTGACAAAATTTTAAAATTTAGAGTAGTTGGTAAATTAGAGCTAGTGGTATGAGAGTTATAGGTACGTAATCAGAAACACGTTTTAAACCAATATCTAAACAAAATTTTACAGCACCGAAAAGAAAGTTATTTTTAGGCCAGTGAGACGGAGGGATCGGAGAGCAAAAACCAACTATCATCGTCAATCTATAATCTTGAAATGTTGCAGAAAGCTTGAAGATAGAATTCTACGCAGAAGAAAATAAGAATCAAGTTATTGAATGTTTATAAAGCAACTTATAAAATAATTAGATGATGCGGTACGGATTGTCCAGCATTATTTATTTATTTTATTTATTTACATAATTGTATTATCTTCTAGTAAAAAAATATAACTCTTTCGAACGAAAGAAACTCCACAGTAAGGTCCCGAGAATTATAAAAGAGTCAAACATAGACTGTCTGAAACCGGAAGGAATTTTTAACAAACCTGTGTTATCAGGTAATGTTAGATATAATATACCTACATTTCTCTAATTAGTAATACTGTCAACAATGGTGTCGATTCTGTTGTTTTAGGATTCCTAACTAAAATTTTATGATTTTAAATTTTCTAGTTAGGGTGACCTAAAAAATATGGTATTCTTTATACAGGATTCCTAACTTAAATAATACGATTTATAATTTTCTAAGATAGGTTGACCTAAAAATTATGACTATGAAATTTAGACTGACAGACTCAGTCAGTCTGTCAGTCTGTCTGTCAGTCTGTCAGTCTGTTAGTATGTCAGTCTGTCTCTCAGTTTGTCATTCTGTCTGTCAGTCAGTCAGACAAACAGGTGCGTACAACTTTTATTTACCCTAATGTTTTTATCCATCTAGCATTTTGCCTATAAATTTTAATCATGACCAAATTAGATGCCTCCAAAAATTTGTTAGACGTTTCTAATCATAGCTAAAATGTAATGCAAAGAATAGGGTTATAGCTATTCATAACTAAGTTGAGTTGTTTTAGATCTGCCATCCTAATTTTAAACCTGCCAGTCTAATTTTTGAAACATAGAATACCTTTCGTCTATTTGACATTCCTAAATCCTAATTTTAGCTAATTCTAAAACAACAGAATCGACACCACTGTCATATTTAAAAACATATGTTCAAGACACTGTAATTGACATAATATTATATTCAAGATTGCTTATAGTGTTCAACAGTAATTTTAATCTTATTGTGTACCTAATAGTCCAGTCAAAATAAGATTGAGGTCGCATAAAATAATCCTGAGAAAAAAGTTTTGAAAACGTTTCTTTGCATGTCGAAGACCACGTCTGTGCTAATTTGATAGTTATCCGGGGCACGGATGTTAAGCTATACCTATAAATGCGTTTAAAACCATAAGAGATTTTAAGGGGATTATTTTTGATTATGATAGGAAAAGAATAATAAAAATATTACGGTGCATAAATGCGCGTCGGTTAAAAACAAATAAAATTAAATAAAAACAAAAGTATTATAAATTACCTAGGTACAATAGCGGTTATTCGAACTGTAGTTAACAGTTTTTGGAAGTACACAATGACCAACAATCAACCTACTACTGTAAACAAGTTATTTGTTTTTATTGTACAAATTGATTGTTATCTGCTCCATTTTTAAAATTTGAAACAGGTTTTATTATGAATATCGATAGAACGATTAAAAATATGCCTGAATGCAAAAATTCACCAGGTTTGCACGATCTGTTCATGTATAATAAATTAATACATTTTAAAAAGTTTAATAACTAACTTCTGAACATGGGCATTAACCGTCCAAAATCGGGGGTTTTAATAGTCCATGGTACCCAGCAAACTTAGCGTAGGGACGCCCTCCGGCCAGGTGGGTTGACGATCTGCGAAGGACTGCAGGCAGATGCTGGATGCGGCAAGCTGAAGACAGGGCGCTATGGCGCTCATTAGGGGAGGCCTATGTCCAGCAGTGGACTAAGAAGGTTGATGATGATGATGGTACCCAGGTATAAATCTATCATATTTCACCAGAATCCCCAAATTGGGCTTAATGAAACCTGCTCCATACAAAAATTTCTATACTGACTGGACTATGAGGCGAATCGCTCACTGGTAAGGCGATGTCGTAGCGCGGTCGAGGCGTAATCTCTATGTAGAGTCGAGGCACGGGTCCTCTTCCTATATGCAAATTCCATCAAAATAGCGACAGTGTCGCGATGCGGGCTGGATAAATGTCCCCGCCTCGACTCCACGTCGACCCCGCCGCTGCGCCTTCGGCGTGTCGCTAACAGAAACGAAAGTCGAGTCGGAGTCGAGCCGAAAGCGCCTAATAAGCGCGCCTCTTCTTAAAATTTCGTTGTTTCAAATGTACCTGTGCTAAAAGAACAAAAGTCGGGGCGCAGGCGAGGCGGGGTCGCGGCGCGCACCGGCGCCTCCGCGATTCCTGCTCACCTGTCCGCCATTTTGTGACATTCTATTTCTATCACAGGAGTGTTTACAATTGTTTGTTAAACAAGCCCGACGATTTAGAATTTAATGTGAAATTTATTGATTTAATTCATAAAAATCCTTCTTTGTACGACCAAAAAAAGGCTTTTATCAAAAGCTCTTCGGAAGAAATGGGTTTCCGCCAATTTGTTTCTTTTTTCTGCAATCCTTCCTTGGTATTTTCTAACAATAAATAGAACGTTTCTTTCGACATTCTGTAAAACTTTTGAAATTTGGCAGGATATAATTGCAATTCGCGTGTCCATCTAAACGCACCGCCTTTATCGCTCGTTTAGTAATATAAAGTATGAATGAGACCGCTTTTTTCTATTTAAATTGAGTATTTGTATAAGCGCAAGCACGTCTTCATCTTCCGAAGAGAACATGTTAAATACATCAAAAAAGGCATAAATGCCGCTGCCTCGACGCTTAGCACACGTGACGTTCGCCCGCGCCCCGACTCCGCCCCGACTCCGCCTCGACTCTGCCACGACTTTGCTGTTAGCGACCTGCCTAGACTCGACTTCGCCGCGCCTTCACCTCGCTGCCCGTGACGCGACTCTGGTATATGAGCGCACTACCGTTTATTTCTAAAGAAAACGTAGATGCGGTGCGCTGCTTTTGTGCCCGCGCCTCGGCACCTCGTCTCTTGGTCTAATGAACGACGCGCCTAACTATAATATTAACTTTGTTTTTGCAACTAATTGTTCAGGCTCTTAATTATTTTAGGAGATAAGACAGCTGGTCCTAGCCGAAATACAAAACCAACATTAAATAATATTTCAGGTAAATTTATTAGATTTCTACTAAGATATAAGTACTTGTTAACTTACTCTGTTTTTATTTTTGTTTTTATAAGCTGTAAGCCTTCCATATAAATAACACCAATAAATTAATACTAAATATTTTTAAGCATATACATAATTGGGGAAGGTCTATGTCCAGCAGTGGACTTAGATAGGTTGATGATGATGATGATGATGTACATAATTGTACCTATCATAACATAACCCGATTTTTATGAGATTAAACATTAAACAAAGGGGGTTACTTTGTTTAATGTTTAATCTTATAAAAATCGGTCAATTTTGAACTTGCTGCTTCATGTTGGCATATTGTTACAAGCTATTATTTTACTTGCCCTGTGAGTATGTAGGTATGTACATATGTGTGAGACAAATTTTGTAACTGAATTTTGGACCAGTTAGCCTCAAGCGATTGAGCTGAAATTTGGCATACTTATGTAAGTTCGGTGACAATGCAATGTTATCTATTACTATATTATTACTATCGAGCTGGTCTGATGTTGGCGACAGAAGGTGCCTATAGGAACTCCTAAACTATGTAACCCTGTCGAGTTTTGGTTCGTTGATTTGTCTTCCCAAGCATTTTGGCCCTAGATGATGACCAGGATCCTGATGATGGAGCCGGAGGGAGGCCATTGGAACTACTAAACTAAACGACGTAAGTTCATCGAGTTTGAGCTCGTTGGATTTGTCTTCCCAAGAACGTTGGCAAAACCATGTTTAAAAAAATATTTGATGTTAATGTTATTTAAAAGTTGCAAAGTGTTTTATTCTCAATTTGAAGACAACAAAATAAAACTCTTAACTATTGTTTAAAATTACTAGAAGTTTGAAAGTAAGATGGATTACTAATTTTACTATAAAAACCGTAACGTAGTTTCACAAATTAATTACAGATGTAAGAGGGTTATCTACGAACCTTATATGAGTTGGAAAAACACTAACGTTCCATCTCTTTACGAGGGACTTCCTCATGCGCGGTTTGAACCGCACTCACCCAAGTGCGGTTCGAGCCGCGCGCGTCGCGTCTCAGAGCTCTCTGCGTCAGAGAGCTCGTTGCGCACGAGCCTCAGGCGCCGCGGGCGGGGTCGGAAGTATGAGGCGTATTCGTTGGGTAGATTTCTAATCCGTGCTGGTTATCAGAGTTATTTTGAACGGAGTACATCGCATCCTGAGTCACATAATATTTATAGTCGCTCAGCTAGTTATGGTAAGAGCTGTGATCGGAGTTTCGCTGAAGGACATAATTCGTAACAAATATATTCGACAGAGAACCAAAGTCACACTATGGCAATTTGGCTTTTATTTGGGTTTTAAATTATTGTTTTATAATGTCACTAAATATTGTAGTATGTTAACCAAAAAATTTTTCAGCTCTAAGTTCCAAGCCCAGCCATATACCACGACGTAAAATATTGTATGAGTCTAAAGAAGTCCGCTCTGAAGAATTTAAAAAAGAGATTCACACTTCGCAGAAGTTTTACTTGGACGCTGCTCCGCTTAGGAATGTGCTACAATTACATTTGCTGATTAATCAAGGTATGACCTTATCCGCGCTTATTTAATACGAGTACCAAATAACCTCTGCGCATTACTCGAAATATTGGAGGAAAATATTCATTTTATACGTCACTGGTATCATCGAATCAAATCAAGAAGCAATTTATGGTTTTAAAGACTTAATTCGTCTCTCGTCCGTTTTTTTAATTCGAATGTGAACGTTTATCGCGTTTTAAATTAATGGAATACCATGAAATCTGCCAGAAACTGGGACGAGACAGAGCACTTTGAATGCCTTGTTTACACCAGTTAGGTACTCCAATCCACTTATCTTCAGTCATCACTCATCAGTCGACTTATCTTAATTTAATATGCAATGTTTATTTGACAGAATTGATTCTTATGATTGACTCTACAGATCGGTGACATAAAAATGCAGCGTGTTATTTTTAAGATTTTGGTGGGTTCGATTACCGTTTAAGGTGAATAGTTTTTCAGAATTAAGTGAATGCAGTTTTAGTTATTTTAAAAATAAGGGAATATTTCCTTTCAGTAAAATTTTCTATATTCCGGGTTTATTGAATATTTTGGGTAGCTGCCGTCCAGTAACGTTCATTTTTACCACCCTGTATACATTGCAATCAAACACGATAAAACTCTACCATTATCGCATTATATATATATATATATATATACTTTTGATGTAAATTAATGGATGTTTATGAATGCTTTAGATTTGTTTCCGGAGGACAAAACGCACGATATATCCACCGCTACTACAAGGCCTCTTCCCAGTCTAGATCAGATTTACGTAAGGAACAATGTGCAGAACACAGACAGGCTTAATAGTAAGCATTATCAAACCTTTACCATTCAACTAACAAGGGTTGCGATAAAATAATATCTCTTTTTTGATGACGAGGGGATAAATTAGCAAACAGATACCATACTGCATGTAGGATAACAGGATGGCTATGTGGGGGTGTCGAAGAGAAGCTTCTACGGCCTACTAAACAACCCCCAGTCACCGACCTCCGGCGTGAAATTAAAATATCCTATGCCAATTTTCCATGATAAAACTGTCTACGGGCAGGCTATGGCTTCCGCTGAGATATATTCTTCTGGAAACTGGCAGACGCCGGGAATCAGGACCCTTGGGGGCTTGCCTATCGGGAAGCGTGCGGCCGTGTGAATGTCGTGAACGGGATCGAGTACCTTGGCTCTAACACCAGCAACGTTGGCGAGTCTATGACTGCGCTGATGCCGGCTGGGGTTCAATTTATAGCATACGCGGACAACAAGACAGAGTTTTTTAGGAAGAATAAAAGTAGTATATTAGTAGGACACCCTACCCGTGTTTTAAACTTATCATAGATACATTTTAGTCAACTATAGTGTTCACCAGCTCTAGAATATTTACAGAAATGTAGCAAGTATATAAGTGTGCTTTACTTACATATATAATTGCTTTCAGATTGGTTCGTAGAATTGACGAATCCTACACCGGCTAACTCCCGCGCAACCAATTTCTTCCATAGAACCTCCGCACTATCAAGTGTCAACGTATCTGAGCGTAAGATAGTACTATAATTATTTCTACATGACTTTAGTAGTGCACTGGGCGAAGTTCTACCACATAAGCACAAGGTTGCGAACTCGATTCACGCCAAGGAGTTGTATGACTTGGTATTTAATTATTTTTCCCTGTCTGGTGTTGTAATATCTATGCATTATAAAGATATTTTTACAAGAAAATATTAAACGGGTTAAACACAATCTACCGCTTACGCGTATACTTGGATACGCGTACCCCTCCTGTAAAAAAGCGCCCTAACGCGTCGCTTACTTGTATGTCTAGGCGAGATCCGGGGCGTCACGGCAGCGTCGCTGCGCGGTCAAGGCGTGCTCTCTCTTTAGAGTCGAGGCACGGGCTTCCTGCTTCATACTAATTCCTTCAAAACGGCGGCACCTCGACGCAGCCGCCTTGACTGTCCAGTGAGCGACGTGCCTAAGAGCTACGCACGGGCCTTTGACACCTACCCATAGTGTAATCTTGATATGAAAGGTCGTCAGGCCTTCATTTGATTACTATTCAAAATTTTAGATATAAGAGTTGAGAATAAGAACCGTACGTTCACCGTTTCGAACGTGGAATCGAATGGCACTAGCTGTCCAAAGTCTACAAAGAGACCAGAGGACATTATAAGTGATTGGTTGACGAATATTGAGGACTTGACTATGGACAACGAATCAGGTAACCGAGGGAGTAAGGGTTTAGCATACACATCATATTATGAATTGCGTTGCCATTTGCAGCAACGCAATTCATGATATGGCTATGCTTTGGCTAATTATCCATTGTGATCTGAGCATGAAACTCCTGCACGAAGCTCGCCTGATAATTTGTATATTATATATGAGTATCTTAATCTATGACCCCGTAAGACCATGGGTTATGAAGATCACTTCAACGAATACCAGCAATAACTTTGACCAATAATTGGGTCTTACCCAAATAAATATTTTTAAAAATGTAGTAAAAACTGGTGGCCGTTTTTCATAGTGTTAGGAGTTAGGAGACATGATCATGTAATTTACAAGCTTTAATTCCAACATTCTTAATATTTAAAAAATTGTTCATTGAATCAGCATTTCATTAAAGATTTTATAATACAGTTTTAAACATAATATTACATTTTTTATAGGATATCACTCTGTAAGCCCTGAAAGCCACTTGCCGATGGATATGAAATCGAAAAGCTCATTCCTGACAACGATAGAAACATCCAGCGTCAGGGAAAATCATTTATCTGAAAAAAGTTGCAGAAAATCTTTGGATTATGTTAAAAGCAATGGTAAATAAAACAAAACAAAATAGGTACTATTTAAGGTAACACTTTATAGCAGGTATGAGCGGGGTAACTATACAAGAATACAAGTACCTATATGTAGTAGGTATGCTTTATTGTATAGGGTCAACCAGGATAAATTGTAAACAGGGGTGATTGGAAACAAGTCTCAGTAAACTTTCAATATTGTGATTATGCTGATAAGTGTGAAACGGAACGGTGCTTTATTTTGTAGTCTATGACTGTAAATGTCAAATTCTGCGCCTGTCAGAAAAGTAACCTTACTTTTGGTGCGACGAAAAGTTGTCTGCCGAAATTGTTGTTTTGAAGTTTTGATACGAAGTTGATAGTAAAAGATTTTATATAAAAATTTGGTGGGTAAGTTCATAATTGTTTTTTTGCTGTCATTATAATGGAAATATCTTTGCATTTTTCTTATATTCTATCAATAAAGCCAAGGTAACAAGCAGTTCCGTGGTGTTTACATTTCCCCATACGATGAAGCTGGACGGACGGGGTAATAGTAAACGGTTTTTGGAGGAATAGTAAACATTGGGGTAATTGTGAACGCATGTCGTTTTTGCTACTAACACGGTGATGGGTGGTGATGGGTAATGGAAAACATTTATTTATAGAATAGAATAGAATAGAATAGAACATCTTTATTTGTGTAACATTACATAACATGACATGATGACTAAAATTAGAATTAATATTAGACTTAATGCTACACAAAAAGGCCACCAGCTCAGCTTAATGCTGCTATGGCACAAGGGCCATAGCAGCGCTGGTTTACAGCGGTGCCAGGGTGAAGTGCAGTGCTACCCGCTACACCAATCTTACACACGTAAATATAAACAAAGTTATAATCTAATAAAATTTAAGTTAAAGTTAAACATAAATGTTGTTCTGTAAATGTGTCAAAATTACACATTTACAGAACAACACGCAAAATATCTACAGAAGAAATAATTAAAAAGAGCTATAGATAGAGCCATAATAGTGATGGTAGTTAGTAAATTTGCCCATTTCTTAAATAGATAAAAAATAGGCTCATTTCTTAAATAGATAAAAAATTCAATGCAATGTGTTTTTTATTGCAATTTGTGTAGGTATTTCAGGTACATGTTCAAAATGCCACGTGCTTACGTCCGAAAGAGAGAGACAAAATATATTAACGGACTTACATATGTAAGGCTGTTAAAGCGGTACAAGAAAATAAAAAAGACTTACGGAGAGGCCGAAGAAGCATACTACGTACCCATCTCGGTTATTTTCCACTGAATATAAGGAAGAAAAATAAATATAAATAAAATGGGTGCTGGTGTTTCTAAAGTATTGCCAGATCGCGTGGAGGAACACCATAGTCTCTTGCCTGAAAACTCGAGTCAACTATTTTGATTAGGTTGTTATGTATAAGGTTAAAATTAGTGTAAAAACTTTTAACAATAGATAGTACGTACTTAAATATGATTTTTTTTATTTACCCCCTTAAAAATGTATAGATTTCCTGAGTTACTATTCAAAATATTTACAATTGCCCCTAGATAAATTCTAAATACCCCATAGTTTGGTCAGTGTATATTATTCAAAACTAGATTATTTGTTTACATTTGCCCCTGAGTATAGCTAGACACTTAAATCAAAGATTTTTGTGTTTAAGTGACACTATTTAATGAAAACAAGTTTGTTTCATGATAATTCTTATCATATAGGATTACATTAGCTGTTACCATTTACCCCCAAAACATCAATTTAGAAAAATAAACTGTGGTAATTGTAAACACTTGATTAACAGTACTGCCAATGCCGCAGCGAAAATGGCTGATTTTGAACTTTTTAGACAAATTAGTACATAATTATAATAACTTACTCCTTCCACAAACTTACCCATAGTTTTTTTTTTTACAAAATTTGAGACTTTTTCTGAGCTTTTTCTGTTTTTTTTTTTTTTTTTTTTTTTTTTTTTAAATTCGTTTACAATTACCCTGGTTGACCCTACCAAAAAAAATACATTACAAACGGACAAACAATGGTCGGCCTTATCGCTTACAAGTAATATCTACAGGATCTCGGCCTACAGGACTTAGAAGGTACCTAACCTACAGAATAAAGGTACATTTGTTAGTGGCCGCCACATTTGAACGCCGAAATAATCGCCTCCTATTTGCATGTACCTACGCACACATTTGTAGCGCGTCAGTTATTCAGTTGAATGTAGCACGTTTCAAAGTAGCAACAGTTTCGTGTCTCAAAACTGTTGCTATAAAATTGCAAGCCCAGTGTGTTTAGAATCCTGATGTAAGCGCTGAAATATCGAGATACTTTTTATCTATGTTTATTTATTTAGATGAGGCGTTTTCAAAAAGGCGTTTTTTGAATCTACTTAAGAACTCAATAGATGGCTATTGAGCCATTGAGCCGCAAAAGAAACAACCTATATAAGAACTCATTAGATGGCTTTTGAACCATTAAGCCGCAAAGGGAACAACCTACATAAGAACTCATTAGATGGCTACTTACCCATTGAGCCGCAAAAGAAACAACCTACAAAGAACTCAATAGATGGCTATTGAGCCATTAAGCCGCAAAAGAAACCATCTACATACATCAGAACTCAAGCCGCAAAAGGTCTATTAAGACCTTTTGCGACAATCACTGAGACCGTAAAGTAGAAACCGTAAAAAGTGCCCTCCTATCAGTCTAGCCTTATTTCAAAGAAAATATCTGTAGAATAAAATATAACTCTAAAATATATTTTTTACAGATTTGGTGAAAGAAAAGGTGCACGAAGTAATAAAGAAACAAACAACCGGCAAAAGGAGCGAGAGCGCAAGCGTGAAAAAATATATTACGGCTTCCGACCGATCTACAGAAAGCAAAAGCATGAAAGAACCCTGTATTGGTAGGTATGACAAATTTACACGTACCTATTTATTGACTCTATCCACAAAATAGCATTTCGGTCCGATTGCAGAGAGAGGACCGCCGACCGACGGGCTCGTGTCGAGACGGCGCCTAGAAAATATAAATATGTTATCAAGACCGTAGTTTCTCTTTTAGGTATAAAATACATCCATACTAATATTATAAACTAACCTAGTTTCGCAGGCGCTTTTTACCGGGATATAAAGTAGCCTATGTCCGTTCCTGGGATACCGACTACCTCCCTGCCAAATTTAATTACGATCCGCTTAGCCGTTTAGGCGTGAAATGGTTACACAGACAGACAAGAGTTACTTTCGAATTTATAATATTACTAGCGGCTGCCCGCGGCTTCGCCCGCGCTTTTTAAGTAGCCTATGTCCGTTCCCGGGATACCATTTACCTCCCTGCTAAATTTCATAAGAGCCGTTCAGTCGTATAGGCGTGAAAAGGTGACCATAATTGTGGGTTTCAACGCTATATTTCACACAGATACCATCACGATGGATCAAAAGGCATATAGGAAACCAACATCAGGTTCTACTTACATCAAAACTTATAAGTCCAATCCGGGGGGTGACGGCAAGAAGTTGGTGCCAGGTAATAATAAAACGTAAAATATTTTGTAATTTATAAAAGAGGTCGACTGTCTGGAACTCATTTTGGTCAACCACTATGGAGGGTACGAATGCTATAAACCTCTTTCAAATCATGGCCGAACGAAATTATGCGTGTCTGTGAAGGTTGAACGCTTCTAACCTCCTTTCCTACGATTAGCTAAAATGAGTGCACCTCACAGAGTTGCAAGTCCCTTAAAAATTCCGAAGTTGTTGCTGGTAGATTATTTAAAGATTCGGCACTGTCCGCCTAGGCACTGTCCGCCTAGAAGAATGGTCTTCACAAGCCAAGTTGTCAAGGTGCACATAAAAATGGTGATCCCTTCAATGAGAAAGTCTACCTCCCCTGGTGCAGATCGTTTAGTTTATCCTTTTTTTTGGCGCTGGCCATACAGTATCAATTTACTATTTATTACAACATCGAAATTTAGTACAGCATTCTGAATACAAATTACTTTTTTTAACAAGTAGAATAATATCCTTTATGCCACATGTGAGCAAAACCCGATTTTGCTCACTGTTTTCGAGCAGCAAAGTCACCGTTTTCGAGCGAGAGTGGTGAAATAGTACATTGTTTACAGTGGTGGAAAGTGACCGATGCCTATCGAGTGTGTCATTTGTCATTTGTCATAAAACACACGAGGTAGGAATCGCACTTTCTCCTTGGTATAGGATACATAGTGGTTTATACTACACCTACGAGGAAAATAAAACATTTTCCGAAAAAGAACTTGTACTCTTCTCGTTTTTCCAATACACGAAATCTTCATAAGTCTATTTATTTCTGTTTTCTCTGGAATCACTGCTTGAGCAGTTTCTTTTATTACTGGCTATACAATCTTCACTATCACTCGACGACATTCTGTAGAATTAATAAAATTACCTAACTCAAATGTAAATGTCGATGAAAATCGCGCGAATGCCTCAGGCACTTATTTCTTTTTTTAAATTACTTACTGTTCAGAGAACGGAAGAGGCCGATATCATATGGAGGCCTTGGAGTAAAAACTTTTTGTATTTTAACCTTTAATGAAAATAACCATAGCTAAAGGCTGAAATTTCAGAAAAAATATAACACGTTAGAAATAGATTTCCATAAATTATTTTCTCCCGGCAAACGCATGAGAAATTAAATTCCAGAGAGTTTTTCGACCGGCATTCTAGTACGCCTGCAATGACGTACTTTCTAGCTCAAGTTTGGAAAAGGAATACTTTCCGAGCAGTTGTAGTATTAGCACGTTCCCTGTGCAGCCAAGATTATGGAGTCTACCATCTACGTGCAAACGCTTAATGTGGATATTATATTGGGGTAGCATATAAACGACTGTGGCGAAACATTATTATTAATTTTTTTGCCCCCCTTTATTAACAAAAAAAATATTTGAAAATGAGCCATCCGTGGGTCATGCACGTTTGAGCTCTTTACTCTATGATTCATCCGTGGGTCATCCACTTATGAGCTCTTGTTACCGTGACCCACATAAATGTTATACACGTTCGTCAGGAAAAAAAAATTTTGAATCTGTCTACTGCCAGTGTCTACTTTGCTTTTCAATGTCAGTGTCAAATTACTAATGTCAAGGTGACGGTCAAGTCATCACAAACGACCATTTTCTGCTTGTCTCGCGTTGCTGCTAGATAGACGATAGGACCTACTCAAAACGATACTGCTGATATTTTTGCATCATGAATCGACCGAGAGCACCAAATCTCCTGAAATTTCAAGTTCCTGTGCCTTCTGGAGGACTGCATACATCACGTTCTTCAAGATCCAGCCTAAACGAGCTGCTTTCCTATAAATCCTGAGGAGCGAACTAAAAAAATCAGAAGAAACGTTGCATCGGCTGCTATAAAATTTTGGTAGAAGAAGGCCAAACAGCAGTGGAAGCAAGTCCAAAAAAACGGATATGAAGTGCTTGAACTGCCGAAAAGCTTTTTGTCTTAATTGTTTTAACAGTGTTCATTAAAAATAATGCTTACAATACATAACAATTTTATTTTATTTTTACCCAAAATACTTTTACTTTTGATGGTAGGATACTGGCAACCCTAAATGAAAAGTCCTCCGGTTTTCATTTCAATTTGAATTTTAGTTCATTGGCTACACGTGTATGCCGATAAAAGTGGATAAACTCATACGTGTATTATTTTACGAGCCGTTAAACTTGCAAGGGCTCATGCCCCATATGTGTGTCATGCACGTACGATCAGAACTTCAAAATGCACCACCGATGGGTCATACACAGGGAACGTGGGTGTGATATCCACCTATGTAAGAGCCTTATCACACTCGCGTTCGCGACGAGACGCCGCGTGCAGGGCGCGTCGTCGTCGTGGCTTGCTCGCTGCACAATCGCATCGCTTTGAAATCGCTTGCTAATCGCCAGTGTGATAAGGCTGTTAGATTAGGAATTCGTACATATTACTTTATCTACAGCTCAGGATATTACCATAAAGTTTCTAACAACATGTTAAAGTTTCAGGACACAGCCAACGTTTTACCGAGCGCCCATCGTCTGCAGCCGACAACGTTCAAGTAACGGTTCCATCTTACGTCGATTATCCCTCGGAAGTTTTGCAGAGAACCACCAATTTTGAAGGTGACTATAATATGCTTCTTGTGATTAATCATGAACTCATATTATACTGGGTGTCTCAAAAGATAGGACATATTTGTTTATCTTGCTGCGTGAACGCGGAACTTTTGGACGTCGTTATTTTTAAAAAATAAATTCCCGAAGAGTGCCTTTAAATAACAAAAAACGATGACCGGCCTATTATTTAAAAAGATTTTTTTAATAATATGTTCTTTCTTTTGAGACCCCCGGTAGGTATTTCTTGCTACTTTCACGTATGTATATTATGCAAGCCAGCTTATTACCAGCTTGGCAAGCTTATTCAGTATATTTTGCAGGCTAAAAAAATCTGTCAACTTTAAGCAATAATTGCCTAAATAGAAAAAATTGGTAGAAAAAAATTGTTTATTTTACCTCTTACGTTTAGATTAGACATCACAAACTCTTGCCTTGCCTTTTAACCCGCGGATCAGGGTGGGTAAATATTACTGTGAAATAGCTTGTTAAAATCTTAATTTTATCTCCAGATATTGGTATGCTATCACTATTAGACTCTTCAAAAGACACGAGCAGTATTGCGGGAACGGTTTGCGAGATCCCCGGCGATATCTCCAGGCAGTCGATACGATACGATGATTTTGACGATCGATACAGTATGGAGTGTTGTGCGCGATGCAGGTAATATAATATTAGAATAATAACCTTGTTCCTACTGTATAATTATTAATTAGGAATTCACAATAAATAGATTGCAAAGACGATGACCAATGTAGTTTTGACAGGTCATAATCTGTCGAGTCTCAAGCTTTCTCCGAGCACCGCCCGAACTTATGTTGTGTTGCACCATCATTTTATTAGTGTCATGCGTCTGTGAAGGCAGATTGTGTGTTTCTTCTAATTTAAATGTTTTTAATTAATTATTTTTATACATATATGGATGA
This sequence comes from Eupithecia inturbata, assembly GCA_963662085.1. Classification (NCBI taxonomy): domain Eukaryota; kingdom Metazoa; phylum Arthropoda; class Insecta; order Lepidoptera; family Geometridae; genus Eupithecia; species Eupithecia inturbata. Next base: position 7,898,261 of record OY759182.1, read on the forward strand.
AATATTACAAATCTTTTTAAGCTGAAATAAACATATTGAATAGAATTAACACTATTACTGCCAGGCTGCAGCTGTGCGACCCGCAATGGCCCCTACTCAACGTACTGCCCCATATAGACAAGTGGCCCTTTATGCGTTAACTGACAAATGCGGGCGTGTAAACAGCTCATCAAGAAGGGCAACAATATTGCATAAATGATTTAAAAAAAAGTTTACTTTTTTCAGGGCGTTCGAATCAGAGTACAATGACGACAGTTCCAAGACTTTTGGTAAACAAGTTTCATATTTTAAATTCGACGACGACCTCGGTAGGTTGACGTAGAACGTTGCGAGTTCGATTCTTCGTTTCGGGAAGATGTTTGAATTATGCAAATATTTGTTCCTGATCAGTAGGCCAAGCACATGGATTGTTGTCTAGGGTAGAATAGGCAAAAATGATATCGTATCGTCATACAATGCGTAAATTATTAAAGTTGAACGAATAAATTACAATATTTTACGTATTCTAGGACGATGTGACGTAATTTTTCTTTATTCTATCCTAATCCTTGTGCATAGCTTACTGTATGTATGTTTTTAACGTACTTATAGATAAATTATTAACAAGATTTTGACGTTATAAAAGTAATTATTAAAATAAAGGCAGCCAAGCGTAAATGGAGTTCGGCGGATCATGTTGGTCGCATGGATCCTTTGAGATCGGCCAACGACCTGATTCTTACTTTTGACATGGCATTTTATAGGCCCTGACTATTTCTACAATATTTGAAATGAGCCAAGGTTGTTCATGTTGATTTTCTGTGAACAGGTGAAGAGCAATACAACTCGCAGCGGTGCTCTCGCAGCCGACATTGGTATCAGCACAGAGACTTCAAATGTTGCACCGAAAGTGAACAAGACAAGAGATTCCCGAGCACCAAATATTATTGTTGGCATTATCTACTACCTATCAGTAGAATAAGCTAGTCTATTTTATGTTTATTTTATTTTATTGTTCACCAAAATAAAATAGACTAGCTTATTCTACTGACAGATAGTAGATGATGAATGAACATAGGCCTCCTCTAATGAGCACCGCAGCGTCGTGTCTATGCGGGTTGTAGACCCAAAGCTAATTTAGGTTAGACTTAGCTTGCATAGCAGACACAGTTATAATATTTTTTTTTTTAATACCTAGGTATATTTATTCATTAAGTCACAATATATGTACATTATATTTTGTACCATTAAAACCTTGTGAGGTTTGCCTCGGTACTCACTTTCATTTTGTCGCAGCCAAACAGGCGTGCACAGTTGGTTGCTTGCGCGCGAGAGCAATCAGACAGAATCAGCGTTGTAAGCAAAAGTTAGGTACAACAGGATGAAGTTTTTTTTTTTTTTTTTGTATGATTTAGGTAATTTATTTTTATTTTAGTCAATGTTTAGTAATGTTTTGAAATAGTTTAACTACATTTAAATACTACATACGGATTTTCTTTTCCTTAGAGGGCCTTATTTGTTTTCTTTGTATTTATATTTTTTTTTAATTTATTTAAGTGGGTAGAGAGTTTACCATGTTTGTAATTAAGAACTTGTTAGTACGTATTCCGTAGAAATTGCTCTGTTTAGGTACATACATATATAACGTATTTCTTCTGTATTTTTCCTTGTTGTAGAATTTTTTTGTTTCACTCTTTTATAAAGATTACGGTCGCCATATTGCTCGTACATGTTTGCAGACTGCAAACTATAAAGTATGAAAACTGCGCCAGCTATGCGAGCTAAGCTTAACTGAGTTAGCTTAGCTTTCGGTACTTGTTTTATATTTATCGAATATTATGTAGGTAGTTCAAATAATATTAAGAAAAAAAATTGCGTACTATATAAGAAAAGAATAATATCTCGCTTGCTGCTGCATAGCTAAGCTAATTCAGCTATAATTGCAGTATTTTATGAGCCAGCTATAGAAAATAATGTAAATATGAAATGGAAACGTTGGCCCAGCAGTGGGACACCACTAACTAACACAACCTAATAATGGAGGGCGTAGGAAAACGTGGTCACGGCCGGTCGACGAAAGCTATTACAAATTTAGTGGCTTGATCCTGGTCGTTGGTATTCGTTTCACTTAGATTTATTTCATTAGACGGTTCTCAAATAGGAATCGGTTGCATATGTAAAAGAAATTAGAATAAATTATTTGGGTTTCCAGTGCCGAAAACGCTATCATTGCTGAGAAGGCGTATGTCAATGCGACAATGTCGCCGCGGGTTAAGTAAAGTTTGGAAAAAAACGGCCGAGAGGTGGGCGGTGTGGTCAGCAAAATCGCCCTACAGGATAAGGAAACGTGAGTCCTACTGTCCTACTATTGGAATCAATCTCTTATTTTTTTATGTTTATTTTCTAAGCCTATTTGCCGCTGCGCACGGGACATCTTTTGTTTTAGTAAAATAGAAAGAACCAATAAACGCCGATTATTGCGCACTGTCATGGCGAAGTGTTATTGTTGTAAGTCATAATAGTTCAGAAGTGAATATTCCTTGGAGAAAACAACAAGTTTCCATAGTGATCCATACAACACGGTCACCGTGCCTATGCACGGCGAATCAACTGTAGATTTATATACAGCGAATAAAACGTGTGTGAACAACCCTGACAGTTAAAAGACCAAAGATGACGTAGACTAAGTTTTTAGATTGCTTTTTTTTTCAGTCCGAGTTAAACACTATTTGCATCGCACAGTAATATGGGAAGATGTTGATGTGCAGACCAGTTTGTTTGTCTATAAAGAAGTTGGTACGTTATTTATACCTAGACACTACTCTTACGACACTTTTACTATGCCAGATTTTGACGGACCGGCTAATATTCGTTTACCTTGTAAAGCAAACTATACATCTTTTTTATTAAATGTTAGGTTCCTTTATAAGAGCAGACTTAGAAAACCTACCAAAGGAATGTCACCAGTTTCCTCCTGTGTACCTATTTAAACACCTCCACTGCGATTACCAATCCACCTGCCAAGCGTGGTGGGTGATTATGGCAAAACCCCCCGTTTGAAGGAGGCATGTTCAGCAGTGGCCGTATAGTGTGCTGATGTCCTCATCAGCACACCATAAAGATCCACAAAAGGAAGGGATCCTTACTGTAACACTTACTTTAAATTATAAATAAAGTCGACTCATACTGGGAGGGTTCCGTACCATCGTAAAAAACTATTGCTCAAAATAGACAACTGAAAACCAAACAACAATTTTTTTTGATGGATAGAAAAAATGAAAATGCCTACATGACGCGGTTGGCGCTCACTTATCCAATTACTGACCGCACCGAAGTTGCTGAACTTCGGTGATCAGCAGTTCTCAACGTGGTATAGACGTTGGCCCCTTCATTTTTTTTTTTTTTTATTACTTTTTTAACAACAAATAGTAGTGGCAATAGCACTACACACCCTGTCAAAATTCTAAATTACTACCTACGGTTCAAGAGCCTTGAAAAACGTATAGCAAAGATAGCCGAAAAAATCAAGTTTTTGTATACAAGCCATAAATCTAAGTAAAATTCGGGAGATTGATTTCTTTTATTATTTTTTGATTTGTTATCATTTGTTGTTAAAGCGGGAAGATAAATATATACTCTGTGAAAATGTCAACTGTCTACCTTTATCGGTTTATGTGATACAGCTCACTGACAGACGGACAGACAGACGGACGGACGGAAGACAGCGGAGGCTTAGCAATAGGATCCCATTGGCACCCTTTGAGTATAGAACCCTACAAACTAGCGTCAGCGAGTGGCTTCGCGCACGCTGTTCATGAAAAAAATGTTATCTATAAATCTGATTTGTTTATGCACATAATGAGTATAATAATTGCGTACTCTAGATAAATACTCTAGATAAATCATTTATTAATTTTAAGTACGTTACATAACTTGGTTAACAGTGTCCATCGAGCACATACCCAACGATGACAGTGCCTTAAAGCATATGTTACGTTTGTCAGAATTTTATTCAGATATCTTAAATAGAAGCTGGAACTATTTAAGAATCTCAGAATTAAATTCTGAATAGCCATTACTCCTTTATAGGGCATGTCGATGTTTCTACGGACTCTTTTTTTAAAATCTTAACCACTCAGTCTAGAGCTCGTTTCACATCCTACCCACTAAAAGCTGAATGCTAATTTATGCTTGATTTCCTATGAGCCTGCCGAATGTGACTGCAGACAGTTCACTTTTTATAAGCAGCTAAATTTACATAAATTTTATATATCCGACGATTTAACTATGACACTTGGAAACAAAGATATATGTAAATCAAACTATCTTTAAAAAATACTAGAGCATCGATTTTCATCAAAAAGATAATGAACACTTTCAAAGAAGACACCTTTCAAACAAAATTAGAGCAAAATAAAAAATTATTAATCCATTGAGGTGCTACTACGGCACACAAAATTAAACCATACTTATTTTAAAAGAGACTTTTTATTTGAACATCCATATAAACTTTTACATTTTTAATATTAGCGTGATTAAAATTTTAGTAGGTACTAGATCGACTAGGTCTATTACCTACTAAAATTAATAATAATCATAATAATAGTAATATACGTTTATTTCAGGCAAAAAACCCATGTCACAATATAAAAATCACACACAGTTTCAAAAAATATACAAAAATAAAATAAAAATATTAACTAAGACAAGATAATTTTAAGGCTCAAACATTACATGCAGTGAGCAAGCTGCTTTCCTCTATAACATAAGCCGACATAGCGTACTGCCCTCCGCTCATAAATAGACTAGAAATAGAATAGAGTCTTCCCGACACAACTAACATAGAATTGCTTTTAGGCACATGCCCCGTTTCAAGGATGCAGAAATCTGTCGCTGTTTCTACTATCTACTGTCAAAAGAAGAGGGCAGGTAAAATATATCACAGCTTAAGGGAGTAATTTACATATACACGTTCCTGTCGAATGATAGTTTAAACTGGAAGTATTTTGCCCTTCAGTGGAATATAGAAGACTATAACTCGTAGTAATAAAATATAATGCTCGATAATACACACAGCATCATTAAGCTCCAAGCTAAGCAGTGCTTGTGTTATGGGTACTAGATGTCTGATATACTTAATACAATACATTATATATGAATATAGAGGTATACTAGCTGCTGCCCGCGGCTTCGCACGCGCTTTTCAAGTAGCCTATATCCGTCCCAGGCATAACATTTACCTCCCTGCCATATTTCATTGAGATCCGTTCAGCCGTTTAGGAGTGAAAAGGTAACAGACAGACAAACTAACAGAGTTACTTTCGAATTTATAATATTAGTATGGATAGAAAATACCCAGAACACCCGGAACAAATATTTGCAAATCGTACAAATATTTGTCCCAAGGTGGGAAACGAACCCGCAACCTTCTGCGTCGCAGGCGGCCCTTCACCCGCCGCATCACATCGGTCGTCAATTTATAGCGTATAATAAATAAATTATTTTAAACTATGTATAACTTGATCCGAATGTTTAAAAAGGATTGCCGATACTTGCTTTCACGGAAGATTTAAGATTATTCGTATTCATGTAACTTTTACATTTAACTCAATTTTTTTTAGAGTCACTAAATATTTGTGGTCCATTGAATGTATCAAAGCCAAATACAATCCCGTCGATGTTCCCTTTCCAGAGCCCAGGTAAGCGATAATTATGTAGTTTGTTGTTTGAAATGAAATAAGTTCATTGAATGAAGTATTAAGTAAAGGTTATGTAGCAGATATTAATACTATTTCATTTACTATTTCATTTAACCCACCATTAGTCACGATATGAATTGTTATATATTTCTGTAAAAAACGTCAGTTAAAAAGTAGAATGTATACAAGGTGTTCGGCACAACGTTTGTCATATGGAAACTGGGAGGTGGAACCGAGTGCAAAATCTTGGCGGCTTTTTTAACGCTGAAAAGCCACTCGGCTATTTTTAAGATTTTTAGTTTTTTTTTTTTTCGAAATTTGCACTATTTAGTGCTGTAACTTTGTACAAATAACATGACTTGCAATTTTTTTTAAATGACATTTTGCATTTATTCCTTACTAATAAAATCAATATTCACTTGAGATCTAGGTAAATAAAGAAGCTATGGGCATGTAAAGTGATGAAAAATGAAAATTTAAAACAGATAGTTCAACTTTAGATTTAATAAAAAGAAACTAAGTGTGTGTCTGATCTTTCAATTTACTGAAAACTTTTTTAGTTCATGGTCATTCCAACGGACACATGCGTCAACACCACATAAAAAACATGAAAAAATAAGTATAGTTAAAAAAAATCTGCCATTTTGAAAACCCTGAAAATTACTTTCTATTGTCTCATTATCAGGGTGTAAGCATGTTTAGTTCGGTAAAACTTAAGCCAAAAGTTAATTCAGGGTAGGTAGAACCAATTGCAATTAGTATGATGGTTTTTTTTCACCGCATCAACTCAACAAAATCTTTTTTTTTTTTTTAAGTTTTATGTAGCTATTGTTCTTTCTTTCCAATCTCCGAAAGGCTTTTCAGGGTTACAGAACAGAAGTCGCACTTGGTTCCATCTTCCACCAGTTTCCATATTTATTTATTTATTTGGCACATAAAACAGAACACAATCAAATAGTAAAAAAAAATAGGAAGCCACTATTATTATGATATAGATTGTATCCTTAAGTATGTATACACATTGTGAATCTTTAAGAGCAGTTCTGTGTTAACAAATATCAGTTCAAAGATCTTTATTTCTCATTAACAACAAACATGTTACTTACATGAGAAACTTATGCTAGTAATATTATTATGTTATTTTCGTCTCTTATGGTTTAGTTTAGTAGTGTTACATCTTCAAATATACGAAAAAGTTTAAAGCATGCATTAAAACTAGATTACAAAGTTCATAAATAAAACATTAAATTAATAGATTTGTTTTGAGTATGTTCCCTAGCTACTATAATGATCTAATAAATTTTTTTTTTATTTTTGTTATTAACAATTACAAAAAATTTAGACCACTTCTTAATGAGAGTGGTTTCAATGTCTTTTTTAAATTTATATAATCTTTTTTTAAATATGTCAATATTGTCACTGTTATTAGTTAAATGATCATTGTACTGACGACACATTCTCTTCATATGACAAACGTTCTGCCGAACACCCTGTATATTTATTTCTTATAAGACCTATACAGAATTTTATTATCAAAGAAAATTACAATGAAATTATAGAAACAAATTAGACGTAGTATTTACAATTGAAACAATTAAGCTAACTGCAGACTGTTGCAAACAATCTACAGCTTAACTGATCAATTAATACCAGTCGGAAGCGTCACCAAGACGCGCTGGCTACATTGCCATGCTGTATGGCAATACAGAATACATAAGAAACTTAACTAAGAGGAAACAGATGGTATGATGTGTACATGTTACTTGTTTCTGGACTGCTTTCCGCAACTAGGCCACAGGTGGGCCCTTTTTGCGTCGGGTGGGGGGCTGCTAATCTAACCACCCTATGTCCTCCAGGAAAGCCAGCAGCTCAGTGACGCCGTTGCATGCCTCCCTAGGTGTCCTCGGTGTCCCGAGGTAGTGTAGTCGTGAGTGAGAAGCTACGCTATCGCACTCTACAAGCACATGCGCGGCCGTCTCCTCTGCGTTCATGCACCCTCTGCATAGGGGACTGTCCGTGATACCCAGATTAAATAGATGTTTGTTAAGTATGCAATGTCCTGTGACAATACCGACGATTAGCTGGAGTTTGCCACGTTTCAGAATGAGGAGTTTTTAGGAGAATCTCGGGTTTAAAGCCGGGAAGGCCTCCTTCAGTAGTCTTGGTGTTGTTTAACCGTACGTTGACGGATCCATGAGCGGACTTGACTGAATGGTAAAGGAATTTATGGTTCGGGCCTTGCCGTTTGCCACTCTGAACCTCTCCTCGCCAGTGCATCAGCTTCGTCATTTCCTCTGGTTCCGCTCTGTGTGTCCTTTTATCCATTGTAGAGTGACTCTATTGGACTTACTTACTTGTTCTAGCAGGTGGTGGCACTGTATGGTAAGACCCAAGTTGTGCTCTCTCTTGTTCAGAGCCTGTAGTACCGGCGCACTGTCTGAGAGGATCCTGATGTTTTGGTCAGTTACCTTTCTTCGTAGCACTGCGGTAGCAGCCTGGATTATACCCACACATTCCGCCTGGAAAATGGAGTTGTGGGCGCCCAGTGCTTTTGTTTTGTGGATGTTGAGATCTTCCGAGAACGTTCCTGCCCCGGTACCAATTTTCATTTTAGAGCCATCTGTGTATGTATATTCTTACTTCGTGTTTATTTGAGCTGTCACTTGGCTATTCGTGCATTTGTATAGTGAAGCTTCTTGAGTGTAGGTGTTTTTTGGGTACTCTATCATAAATCGAGAGTAGCATGAGATTGCTCCTTGCATACTCTTCTATAATAGTGGTGTGTTGTGCTCTAGTGTCATGCTCCCATAAACGTAAAGCCCAGAGTCTGTAAGCAGCTGCGGCTGCCTCTTGTTTCACGTGTAAGTGCAATGGCGATAGGCCTATCAGGACTTCGAGTGCTGCCGTGGGGGCAGTTATCATACACCCTGTCGTCGCTACGCAAGCTAATCTCTGGAACTTGTGCAGTTTGTTTATGGTAGTGCTTTGTTTTGTTCTTGGCCACACACTAGGGAACTGTATGTCAGCGAGGGCCTGATTACAGTGTTGTAGAGCCATAGGGTAATCTTTGGGCTGATACCCCATGTTATTCCTATCATTCGACGGCACTGCCAGAATGAGATAGTGACTTTCTTTGTCTAGTTTTCTAGATATGTTGCCCAGTTTAGTTTATTGACTAAAGTTATACCTAAGTATTTAACTGCATCGGATAGTATTAGCTGCGTATTGAAAAGGAACGGGAGTTGGTAGGTTTCTAGTCTACGCTTGTTAGTGAACATTACTAGTTCTGTATGATGTGTAAGTCCAATAGCAAAATGGCTCAGCCTCAGCATAGTATTGGTTGACTATCAGCTGGAAACCAACGCTGGTCTTCCGTCAGAGCCACTTGTTGTCGTTATGGACTCATAGACTTATGGTCAGATAATCTTTCACCACCCGATTAACATAATAATCCGATTATTATAAAGTATGAATTAAAGAGACTCTCAGACTAGAAGTGAATCAATTCTTAAATTTCTAGGCAGAGGCCTCGACTCCAGTACCAATGGCCAAGAACGAAGCTGTAGAAGTGCGATTCAACCTACAATTCCAAAGTTGATTAGCCCTCCCAGAAGAGAATACAACTTTCAGAGTCCACACCTACAAAGACAGAAATTGGAATTATTAAGTGCCGTCACACAAACGAGTAACATCGAATTGAAAGGTACTTATTTCTACTTCTTACTTACTTCTAGCAAGTTTGGGAAATCTAGAACGTTACCCACACATTTACGTTTTGTTCCCGTCCATAGACTATAATACGGAAAACTGATACTAATAATTTTACACAATAGGAAATTGCATGAGACATCCGATCCAGTTTTTGAAATCTTGATATGTTAAGTATTTCTTTTTTGCATTCCTGGAATTTGTGAACATCTCCGCCGGTGAGAATCAATTTTCAATTTTCATCAACCATAATTATTTTCCGCGTAAGAAGGTACTTGGACTCAAAGGAGACATTTTTAAATCAGGCCGACATCTTATATACTTACTACTACTTATTTTATTTCCAGACGAACACAAAAACGGACACAAAAAAGTACTTGAATCCGATAGCTGTAACTTGTGTCAAATTCCTATGGATGATAAATTAATCGGTGAGAATAACTTTCCTAGTCTTACAATAAATACATTTTTACGTTCATTTGTACATTCTCAAATATTTTAACCAATTTAGCACTAAGAAGTTATAGCTACCTTCCGGTGAAGGACCCTTCTGCGGTCAGAAAGATCAGACTAACCGATATAATATTCTTTTTACAAGGTCTCGGTAAACTATTGACGACTGGCGCAGGAGGTTGATGGTTCGTTGTGTTTTGCGAGTGTTTCTATGTGGTTATCTGATACTCTTTATTACATCGGAGAATCCAAAAGGCTGACGCGATTTTGATAAATGATATATCAAAATACTTATCTGGACTACTATAATGGTTCTTAGCTACATTTTGTAGGCATTAAACACCTTATCCATGGTAATGATATCTATACAGTATTCTTTATTCTTACAAACGGCCGGAACGTTAGTCATACCTACGCGCTTCGTGTTCGGTACCCTCTCGGTACCCAAACAGTCGAACAGGCGAATGCGCCGCAGGGACGAACAAATAGTGTGATGGTTTTGTAAGCAGTAAGCGTGCGATTTGTGAATATTTGATTGAAATAAGTACAAGTACTTACTTAATATGGCAAAGAGCGAGTATAGAAATTGTTTACGCTGTTTTTGGTTGCTTGAATTCTTCAATAAAGCACCCAGACCTAAAAAAATCTGGAAACTCCGAAAGGTATTAAGCCTATAAAATATTTTGATATGCTACTAATACGTTATTTGTTGATTTTTTTTATAGGTAGTTTTTTCGCTTTTTCCACCGAGTAAAATACCTGGATTAATAAATAAAAATAAAAAAGTAGATAGGGTGAAAAAGTAGGTATGTAAGGCTAGACTTACTTGTGTACCTAGGTACTTACATTATAATATTGAATTAAGAGAAATATCATTATGAAATGATTATGAGAGTAATACTACTTAAGGCACCTACTAAGATTTACATTATAATTGACTTTTTAGTTATTAGAGTTAGGTTTAGTTAAACAATGAGTTTATTTTGTTATATACTTTTTTGTATCTCTGTATTGTATTTTTTTACGGCCGATGTTTTTCTAAGCTATAAACCATCAAATAATTTTAAAAAAGTTAGCTTTTAGGGGAGGTAGTTAAGAGGTTTTGTTTGATTGCTGTAGGTAGGTATCGCACACACGATGAGATGGTTGATATGCAGCGATTCGACATCAGATGGGTGAGGGTGACAAAAAAAAATCAATGTTTATATCACGTTACTTCTTTCTGCAGGGATGTTAATAAGCTGAGATTATAAAAAGATATTATCATTACTCGTCAACTGTTTCTTGCATTTTGGTTGAGTAGGTACTTAGGTTTTTAAATTAGTAAGGATTGGGCGGATTTTTATTAAATCTACTAATCAAAAAACAAACCCTGTATTTTTATTGAACACTTAGACATAGACATATCATTTATTTGCCACCACAACACACACAATATAAATAAACATATTGAAATTAAAATTGAATAATAAATCATCTATTTATTACACAATAAAACATAGGAACAATGCGTTGACAAACTAATTAACATTATGTAAAGAACAATTAGGTAAGTTGGTGACCAATGTGTGCTGCAGTAGCAAAATGGGCTAGGCTCATCATAATGCCGACTGTTGTGAAGAGAAGGCGCTGTTATTCTGCCTAGACCAGACAAGAACAATCACAGGACCCTGCGATTACAAAAGATTAAATAGGAAAAATATATAAACTCGCTCAGTTATAAAAGTAGTGCCTTTGAAAGAAAAAAATATTATGTGCATAAATAATAACACAATGACCAAAAATTTATATATATGACTGTAAAGATTATTAAGTGCATTTGTAATACTTACTAATAAGAAAATAATAATTATATAATATATAATAGGTATGTAACAAAAACAATAACTATGTATATTATAATCTAACATTTAAAAGGGGCATCAGAATCAGGCAATCCACTTTTGTTGATCCAAAATAACACACTTTAGCCGTTTTTTTGGATTTTAACAGCCGATGGGGCGAAGGAATGTTGCACATCCTATTTCAGTCACAACGATGTTGTTCTTTTTTAACAAAAATGTAATATTTACAATCACATATTTAGAAAGAAATTCAAGTAGGTAGATGAAATTATAATACTGCAGGCGGGCAGCCCTACCGCGTGCTGACGTACCACGCAGCTGCAGGTAGTTATTTCAAGGACAGGGCAGAGTCACTATACTGTATAGATAACATTACCGTGCCTTATCTTGCGAAAAATATTGAAAATGCCAACCAAGGCAGGTTTTTAAAGTTCGAATTAATTACTTTCTTATTACTACGGATTTGTATCATTTTAATAAGAATGCGGTAGGTATATTAATTTATTGGACCCAGGCATATAGACTCATCCTAGTTCAAGTTATATTTCCAGGAACTGATGATATTTCTACAATGAAAGACAACTTGACCTGCACTTCCGTGCCTAACGCAGTGGTTTCTCAGCTCAACACGGGGATCGTCTTTCAAAATCAACTGCAAGTTAAAAAAAATCCAGGTAAATAAGCTAAATTTGTTTTATCATTAGCTTCTACTTGGGGCTTCGCTTACGTGTGCGCTTACGTTAGCATCAGTGATAATGTAGGTATTTTTTTTATATATATTTTTTTTGTTGTTTTTTAACACAAACCCCACTTAACTTAACACGTCGATTTACGTTGAGAGGAATTAATGGTTATTTCAAATATTTAGCCTATAACAAAATATAGCATATGCGGTACAACCAACATGTTAAGTTCATATATTTTAGGACCGGATGATATTCTGATGACCGATGTGGCGCGGCGGGTGAAGGTGCGCCTGCGACGCAGAAAGTTGCGAGTTAAATTCCCGCCTTGGGACAAATGTTTGTACGATCTGCAAATATTTGTTCCAGGTGTACTGGGTATTTTCTATGAATAATAAAAAATATATATCTTTAGTATATCAGTCACCATAACTCAAGCTCTGCTTAGCTTGGAGCTGAATAATGCTGTGTGGATTGTCCAGCATTTTTATTTTTTTTAGTCATTTCCTATAAGTCTCGGCGATTACTTGAGAAGAGTTTAGACACTTTGTAGCAGAGAATTGAATGTCAGTAAAAAGTTTTCAAATGCTTGGGCTACTTTTAACATCATTTTTGATTGAGAAATCAATAATCTTTAAATTGTAATCATTAACGTAGGTGCTGACGTTTCCAGTCTCACTATTTATTATTTTCTAAGTTGACTTTATTACATTTTCACTATTTCTTATTTTTGAGCAAATATAATTTCATTTTGCTATATGACAAACTTATCTAAACATTTTTGAGTAATTTTTTACTTTTACTTTGAACACGCTGTATGACTCCTCGGTTTTCAAACAAAGCTTCTTGATTTTTAGAAACAGATGATTTTTCTGATTTGCAAGACAACTTAAGCAGCACTAATTTCAATGACAGCGTGTAAGGGTGAGAGTTATTGGGCATTTTTACCGACGGTTATTGGTTGGCTATTTTGTCCCAATAACGTTAGCACCAACTGGTACTCAATACCGTTGGAAATACTCACCGAACCAATGCCTAAAGTCTACCAGCATAGGCACTAGTTTTTAACGCTAGCGCGGTTCTGGTATTCCACACTTCTCCTTTTCGCGACATGTTTCTTGCTCGTTGTAGTAACTCCTTCCTTACAACTTTACAAGTGACCAAAAATTTAACAACAATGAATAACTAGTTCGTAAACATGTCACCAATAAATATTTGCCGACTTGGCGCTGGTCACCAATTACCATCAAATAATTAGTAAAATTAATCTTAGTCAGCAGATATAAGGTCGAATTTAAACTCTTCCATAAGGGTCAAACTACAATGAACACTATCATTGCACTAGCTTTAGATACCTACTCAAACATAGCGAAAATTGAACTTTATCTACCTAACTATAGAGGTTTACATAAAATAAGCGATATGTCAATTAAAAACCAACCTTATCTTGCTATAAATAAGACCGAAGGCTAGTTTCGTATTTCCGCGCCACCTGTACGTTCGTTTTGTTTAGCTAGAAATAACCAACTATCTCGTTTACTCGCGTGAGAATCCTAGTGTTAGACAGGGATACCAACGGTACTGGGCAGTTAGTGAAGTTTGTTCGTGTCGTTTGGTTAGAAATAACCATGGATGGAGAGAAGTTCTTGTGTGTGTTTGGTTGGAAATAACCACCAACTTTGCGAAGTTTGCTAAGATTGCCGCACTGTATGATAGCTCGCCAGGTATTCTCTAGCGGTACGCGGACATTAAAATAACGCTAGTTATTTTTGCACAATGCTAACGCTAGCTTAGTTAGTTATTGTAATGTTGTATACCGTACTCATCTCTAACAGCGTGACATCTCAGCTCAGTGCTGCCTCTGGAAACCTTCTTCTAAGCCAATCGATATTTTCAGGAACGTACAACAGCTCCCTTGTGAGAGACACTGTTGCAAGCATATCCTTGAATGTCGACGCTGTACCTGAACTCAGTGCAGACTATGAGAGTCTTCAAAAGCAGATGCTTACAGTTTGCAATAATCCCCGTAAGTGTTGATTACCATTAAACTCATTTATTATTATTATTATTTTTCAAACATATAGATTTATGTCAGAATATTTGCTTAAAAATAAATTTAAAAAACAAATTATTACTTTAATCAAATAATAAACGGACACACGGGGCTACAAATAGTACCGAATAACTCCGTGACGCTCGACCAAAATTATCAAATTCCCAAAATAGTTGTCATAACTTCACAAGAAATCTACTTTTAAAATGCACACTGACCTCTTGTCTGCTTGGTTTTCAAACAAAGCCTGTGCTGACTCTGGGAACTTCTGCAAATTGTAAGCATTTGCTTCAAAAGTAAATGCTTACAATTTGCAGTAATTCCCGTAAGCGCCAATTGCTAGCACGCAATCAAGCTTAGGAGTTGTTCGTAAAATGAGTCAAATTACTAAACAAATAACTAAATGAATACTTTTCGCAGGAAAAATCTAAAATCACTCTTGGCACTTACTTCCTTAGTAAAAAAAACACTATGCCTAGTATGTCTGCTTGGTATTTAAACTAAGCCAATAAATATTTTCAGGAACGGACAACAGCTCCTTTGTGACAGGCACCGTGGCAAGCACCTCCTTGAATGTCGATGCCGTACCTGAACTCAGTGCAGGCTATGAGAATCTTCAAAAGCAGATGCTTACAGATTGCAATAATCTGCGTAAGTGTCGATTGCCAGCACACACAGTTAATACTATTTTAACAGCTTATTTTAAAGTGTTCTTCCTATTAGAATCACACACATCAACCAGAAATAAATTTAGCTATGGGGAAATGAAACTTTAAATATTGCCGATAGACTCAGTTATTTTTCGTAAATAAATGACTTCTTTAAATGACAACCCGTCTTCTCAGCTTAGTGCAGTCTACAAGAACCTACAAAAACAAATGTTCACAGTATCCCCGTAAGAGTCGATTGCCAGCACAGACAGTTATTTTTATTGAGACAGCTTATTTTATAGTGTCTTTCCGAATTGAATAACATACCTAGGTATGTGAACCTAGATATAGTGCCGAGCTTGACAAACAATTTACTATTCCAAAATAAATTCTGTTTCTGTGAAAAAAACACATTGTATTTTTTTACTGTTGATGTTTACTTGACTTTCAGACTAATCCAATCAAGTGTGTTTTTTTTTATTATTATAGTGCGTAATAATCCAACAGATTTTCAGTTGTAGATTTCAGATCACATGCATGTCGGTTTGGTTTTTAGACTAATTCAATTGGTTTTTTTAGGAACGGACAACATTTCTCTTGTGAAAGATATCGTAGCAACTACTTCTTTAAAGGACAATGCACCTTCTCAGCTCAGTGCTGACTACAAAAACCTTCAAAAACAATTGCTTACATGCAATAATCACCGTAAGTACTGATTGCCAGCATACAATCAAGTTCAGCAGTTTAGGTCAAACGTAAGCTGACCATAAAAATAAACCTGATGCCGATCAACTATGTTACCTTTGACGAAATTTACTGTGCCAGAATATTTTCGTAATTTATAATTTTCAGTAAAAAAACACACCGTATTTGCTTGGTTTTCAAACTAAGTTAATTAATTTTCTCAGGAACGGACAACATTTCTCTTGTAAAAGATACCGTGGCAAGCATCTCCTTGAATGTCGAATTTGTACCTCAGCTCAGTGCAGACTATGAGAATCTTCAAAAGCAAATGCTTACAGTTAGCAATATTCCCCGTAAGTGCAGATTGCCAGCACACAAGTTACTTTTCTATTTTAATCACTCTGCAATCAGAAAGAAACTAATGTAGTTGTAATTAATGGCAAAGATTTTCTAAGTATATCGTTGATTTGCACAAACACATACTTACCTAAACTTATAAAATAACAACGCCCTCCTCCGACATTAAAGTAGATTGAGTTTCAAAAAAATTATAAAAATAAAGCTACTTTTTACCTACATATAAGAAAGATTACAATTTACTTTTAAGAAATGTTAAAATCTTTATAACAACTTGTTGAATTGGCGGGACATAGAAATGACTCTTTTTTGGAGCACACTGGCAAGCTCTACGATGGTTTTTTATTTGTCTTACTCTTCGTCTTATTCTGAAAATGTCCTTTATGTAATTTTGTTGCAAGGGTACTTTGAGTATATTTGTCGTCTCAAGAAATGTATTTAGCGGAGCTAGTTTGTTTTCGGTAGCTGAGGGCGGTACGTTTCGTACTTCTATGCAAGTAGATCTTGCATTGCGTTCGTTGCATCGATCCTGTCTTCTAGACACTTGATGTACTCTAGGTCACTATATCGTGCAATCTCGAATTGCTTAAATCTCATCTGTAATGTCTCGCATTTCTCAGCCATAAAGTCTACAGTTGAGCGGATGTCTTCGACCGTCGAGCATAGTTTATCTTATTGCTTTTCCTGTTCAACGCTTAATGTTTAAAACATTTGCGTAATCTCCGTCATGAACCCGTTGAGTACGTGGTCATCACCATCCAGACGTCGACGCCTGCCACCATTAAAGTTCGGGTCTGATAAGTTAGGGTCGGAGCCGCAGCTGAGCAAGTTCCGATTGAAGTATTGTTATTGTGAAATACAGGGTGTATCAAAAGAAAGGACATGAAAAAATCTATAAAAAAAAAGCCGTTTATCGAAAAAAAAAATATTAATTTTTAAAACGCCCTCTTTGGGAATCTATCTCATAAAAAGAACGCCGTCCAAATGTTTACCCTCGCGTTCGCGAAACTCATTCAATCAAAGATAGCTAAGCTACCGATTGACAAAATTATCCCCCACGCCTGCACTCTTCCGAAGCGTTGCGGTCACGCAGTAAGCTACACAAATATTTCCTTTCTTTTGAGACACTCAGAATTATGCAAATATTAGATACAACAATCATGCTGGTTATTCTTGATATCCAAAACCGACCGAAAACATGCTTTTTTTCAAGAGTATTAAGTCTGCTTGGTTTTTCAACAAATCCAATTGATTTTTCAGGTACGGATAACATTTTTGAGAAAGATACCATAGCAAGCAACTACTTGAATGTCGAAGCTGTACCTTTACTCAGTGTGGACTATGAGAACCTTCACAAGCAATTGCTTACAGTTTGCAATAATCCGCGTAAGTTCCTGCTTCAGTAGGTACTTGATGAGTACATCTATTTGTTGGTAGTATTCCTAAATTATACAATAAACTGAAAAAAACATGCTAATGGTGTCAATTCAGATGTCGCCATGACTAAACGTAACCAATTTGTACGGACTAAAAATGTGGTCGTCCCTTTCATACAAATCGAAATAAAAAAGATACTATTTTTCAGTGCTGTCAAATTAGTGTGTAAATTAGTGTGTGTGTATTGACCGAGCGAGCGAAGCGTCTCTGCTTCAAGTCTTGGAAAATTTGCTTTTCTGTCAGTTTGTACATTCTCTTCTACAGATGGTATTTTACAACCGATCTGAACGAAATATGGTATATAGGTTAAACGGCTTTATAAAATTTTAGTCGTCGCGAAAGATAAACTTTAAGTTGATCTCATAAAAAATTGGTGAAGATCTGATGAGGATATTCAGCGTGAGGAGCGGAATAGCTCCTCAAAGTGAGTTTGAGCTCGTAAGGTCTGCTTTTGTGGTCTGCTGCTCTAGTGCTGCTAATAAATGGTAACCTTATTTTTTAGAACCGGCGATCAATTTTCCTCCCGTTGCTCCAGTCCAGCTACGTACTGATCTGTCCGAATCCACTGCTTTAGAGACTGTTACTTCTAACAAAACATGTGAAACCAATACAGGTAAGATTAAATGTAACCTTCTTGGGTCTCGCCACATTTATTTTGACGCGAAATCAGCTAACGGCAAAAAAAGCTACGCTGTGGGTGTAATCCGGTTTGCAGTCCGAAAGCAAACCGGGTTACACCCCTTACCTAGCCCTTACCTAGTTTACCTTACATGCAATTTTTATTAATGTGTACTGACTGCAAAACTTAGCTACGTTGTATATTATAAAAACTTTCAGCTATGCGAGCTAAGCCAAAACTAGGTTAGCTTAGCTTCTGCAACTCGCACTAATACAGGATGATTGATATGGTAAGTGAGTGCATTGCTTCAAGGCGAAGCTTCATTTAGAACTATTTGAGCCATCGTTCACAGTTGTCTTAGAGGCCTAAGACAACTGTGGCTCAATTGCTTATAAATGATCTGTGCTAACTTCGCCTTGCACCCACCTACCAATCACCCTGTATAATATCCACGATAAATGGGTGTAAATGACGTTACTCGCACTAGCTGAAACTCATATTCTTATATTATATTTAGATTATGGAGAATCTAAATATAAGAGTCTTGAGGGCGCTGTCCTCAGCATTTTTGAAACACCTCTCATATTGAAATAATTATTAAAAATGTATAAGTGAATCTATAGCTATATTGTGCATCAAATTAATTTCAAGGACTTGGGACCTATCAACTTTACGCGATTTTTCTATAAAAAGTATTGAAAATAGTATACAAATTATAGTTTACCACAGTAACGCACTCTGTCTTACTTTTTATCACGGAAAGACGCGTTTAAGGCCGCGGGCAGAAACAAGTAGTAAATAAAACAACAAAAATTAAATCTTTATTGACAAAGAAAATTACAATTCAATAATTCGACGCTACATGCCTCGACACACTTGCGCCTTCCCATCTTCCGAGGACATCCGTAAGGGCTGGTGCAGCGGCAGATTTGGCCGAGGATCTCAAGAGACGCAAATATGCAGGTCTCGATAGAGCCTACACATTTGCTCCCTTTGGGGTCGAGACCCTAGGTCCGTGGGGTACCGAGGCTCTCCGGGTTTTTAAAAAGTTATCTGAGCGTCTGGTCGACACGACGCGTGACCCGAGAGCTGGCGGATATCTGGCGCAGCGCATCAGCATTGCCATACAGCGGGGCAATGCAGCCAGCGTCTTGGGGACGCTTCCGACTGGTATTGATATGGATCAGTTGAGCTACCTGTAGATTGAGTCTGCAGTTAGCTTAATTGTTTCAATTGTAAATACTAGTTCTAATTTGTTTTTATTATTGAATTGTAATTTTCTTTGTCAATAAAGAAACAACAAAAATAATACTATTTGATTGTATTACATATTTACAAAAATAAAGTCATTTAGAAGCCTGAGTAAAGTCTGTAAAATAAAACAAAATGCAACTATAACAAACGCAACAATAACAAAATCGATTAAATCTTCTATATAAACAAAATCGATTTTTTATGAGCTTGGCTAGTGTAGTTGATGATCGAACTACACTAGCCAAGCTCGTTATATAATGTGTGTGAGTTTTAGTTATTTGTGTCGTGGTTTGTTTACAAACATTCTACGTTGAGTTTGGCTAGTGTACAGGTACCAAATAGCAAATTATTTCATGGAATTAGTATAAGCGTCGATAAAATGTTGTGAGGTTATATCATCTATCCATATAATGCTATTTATTTTTCTAAGTGTAAGTGTTTTTTTCTACTTCTATACAAAGTAGAAAAACACTTACAGTGTGTTTTTTTCAGACTCTAAGCAGTTCAAATCAATAAACCTCATGACTTCATATGCTTTGATGAAATGTTCAAATAAAATCGGCCACGTTGGTAATTCCACCTTTTTATTTGTTTATTTGTAACATCAATCAAGGTACCCGCCGGCCCCCCATAGATTAATAATCTAATAGGCATCCTGAAACCGTCTGTTTCAAAGAGAACACATTCGACAGTTTGGGTTACCATTTCATCTAGTGACATTTAACGCTCGGACAGGAAGCATGACTAGCATAATTGCAAAAATCACATGTCCAAGACACAAAAAAGGACAGGATTTCCTTTTTTCAGTAAAGTTTTAATATATTTTTTGCCACCGTAATGTGCTATTAGCCCTGTCCTCAAGAAATCAGTGTTGAAAGTAATTTTTTGATTTGCCTTACATAGGCAAACCAAAAAATTACTGTATAAATATACGATTTTGACTTTGTTCTATATTCATGACAATAGCCTCTCTAGGCTATTGTTTTTATACGTATTTTTATTTTATGTGTCCATGCGTAATTTTTTTTATTAATATCGGTAGCAATATCTACATTCTACTAAATGTGTTTCGTAATGTCGTTGATATTGTTAATATTTTTAGATACGCAAGTGACACCGGTAGTATCTTTGACTAAAATTTCTACAGATATTAATATTATGGTATCGCCGAGTTTTCTTAAAAACAATTCTTC
Organism: Eupithecia inturbata; assembly: GCA_963662085.1. NCBI lineage: Eukaryota > Metazoa > Arthropoda > Insecta > Lepidoptera > Geometridae > Eupithecia > Eupithecia inturbata. Next base: position 7,918,874 of record OY759182.1, read on the forward strand.
AAGTAAGTAATTTGTAATATTTCTTTACTAGTTTCTGCCCGCGGCTTCGCACGGGTGGTTTCTATCGAGACGTTTAATAATTATTTGTTCAACAAGTGAGCAAAACGATTTTTTTTTCACGTGTGCCCCGAGCTAGCGAAGCAGTCTAGAGTAGACTGCTTCACTAGCGAGGGATTTGAAAGGCACGAAACTAAAAACATTTGCTCTCGAGTTCAACATACAACTTTTCGCCTCGACTGTCGAGAAACTATTTTGTAATTTATAAAAGAGATTGAATGACAGGAACTCATTTTGGTCAACAACCATGGAGGGTTACGAATGCTATAAACCTCTTTCAAACCATGAACGAACGAAATTATGCGTTTCTGTGAAGGTTGAACACTATCTAACCTCCTTACCGATAAGCTAAAATGAGTGCAGCTCACAGAGGTGCAAGTCCAAATTCAAATTCCGAACCTGTTAGAATATTTAAAGATGGCGCTATCCGCTTAGAATAATGGTCTTCACAAGGCAAGTTGTCAAGGTACACATAAAAATGGCGATGCCTTCAGTGTGAGTTTTCAGCAAGTTATACCTCCCCTGGTGCAGATCGCGTAGTTTATTACTATTTTCGGCGTCGACCATAAAGTAACAATAAAATAAATTACTTACACCATCGAAATTTAGTACAGCATTTTGAATTCAAATTACTTTTTTCAACAAGTTGAATAATATCCTTTATTCCTCATGTGAGGAAAACCCGATTTCGCTCATTGTTTTTGAGCAGCAAAGTCACCGTTTTCGAGCGAGAGTGGTGAAAAGCTTATTTCTATCCCATGCGAAATGATGAATCGGATAAAAAGTACCCTATTTATTACTCCATTCTAGACCTATATCTATAGAAAAGTCCGATCCAAACCACCTTATAATTTTTAATTTTGATTTTTATGTTTAGTAGTAACGCCTATCCATCCAAGCTTTCGCATTTAATAATACTAGTGTGAAAAAGAGTATCCTTGCTGGGACGACTTACTGACATTATTATTTTTTTTTCCAGAAGTGGACACGGCTACCGATATGTTGGATAAAGTCATTAATGACAGGAATTTTGGTAATCTGATAACTCTAAGCATCTAGTTTCATAGCCTCAAGTCCATTTTCTTGAAGCTATGAAACTAGGGTCCTATTTTAACTATTTAATTATCCAACACGAAATTGCGTGTTTCGCTTTGGTCAATTGGTGTACACCAAATTAGAGTATCAATTTGTGCAAAAATAAAACGACAAGTGCGAGTCAGACTCGCGCACCGAGGGTTCCGTATAGTTATACATTCTTGCATCTTGCCAAATTTTATGATTCTTGGTCAACGGGAAGTAGGGGAGAGCGGGTAGCATTCATAATTTATTTTTGTCAAGTCCCTTAGAATAAAAATTAGTAACTATTACAATATGTTTTCAATGCCACTTTGTTACCTATGTATATATCTGGCTACAAAATTAATATGTTACAGAAACTAGAGCATTAATAAACACTATAAAAAATCATAATAAAAATTTAGATGAAAACTTACTACTACTAAACCCATGACAAAGTGAATCCAAAAATTTATCAAAAAGACTGAAAATATATTACGGCTTGTCCGAACGAAACCGGGCCGGCTGCATTTCCCCGCCTTCACACGGTTAGCCTATGTGTAGCCTCTATGCACCTCTATGCCTATAGGCGAACTCTTCGATGTGCTTAATTTTATAGATATGCCTTCTGTATGAAAGTATGAATGCTCTCCCCTACCCTAAAGGTTTTATTCCCTTGCGAAAGTCATTAAAATATTTTTTTGTAAATAAAATACTATTTAAGATTTCGGAATTACCGAATTTTACTATTTTCGGAATTTTTCCTTAACTTGTGCTATAAGACCTCGCCACCTACTTACCTGTCTTAAAAACAAACCGTTACGGAAATGTAAATGTTTGTCTGGAATGTTTGAACAACTTGGAAAGATTGAGATGTTTTCATGTTTTGATCAGTTTAAGTTTTTGTCACATAAAGTTTAGATAAGAGTATGTTGGTGTAGAGAACATATTCTTGGTCGATTTAACTGATTAATAGTTTATTTGGTAGAAGATTTAACTTTGGGGTTGCTCTAGATTTTTATTGGGAAAACAAAGACAATAGCGACTCGCAGGAGACCTGCGAGTCGCGCTGTGTATAAAACTAAAATTTGCTCAAATGTCACTTAACGGCTTTTTAGCAATCGGACGGCGGTCTATACCTAACAATATAAACAAACAAACAATTTTATGTTATTATTCATGCGGGCTTTTATGGTTGATTATCTTCGAATTATCAGTATTAAGCAGCAAATTATTTAATTAAGGTATGTTATTAAAAAGAATGGGGACTGTAACTAATAATATTTTAAAGACTTAGAAAGAAAACAGATGTGATTTTGTTGTTTTTTCTTGATTCAGAAACGTGCACAAAAGATGACGTTACAATCGACTCATCGCCCAGCCGATTATTGACCTATTTTAATACCGGTAAGGTTTATTTGATATTTTCAATGATATATTAAACAAATTCTGACTTTCTAATATTTAGTTTTTAAAACGAAATAATTCGTTTTTAAACTAAATAATAGGCAATAACACTGGGATTGAACAATAGACACTTTATTGTGCAGTGTATAAAAAGTGTTGTTTAAAGAAACAAAAAAACAAATATCTACCTAATGTGTTGTGTTTGTATCAAAATAACTACTTTTTTAAGGTATGTTGATAAACACACTGATGGAAACCGCTATACTGAACAGTCGGATAAAGACTTCGGTTAGCACAGGTAAACCATATTTTTTCTTAATTTCAACATTAAAAGTCTATTAGCCTATTAGCCCAGCTGTTAGCCCAGCTGGTGTGTGATTTAAGACTGCAATGATAATGATTTCATTTTAGGGTAAACCTTGCAACTTTATTTTGAAAGTTGCAAGGCATATATGCATATATTTATAGAATTAAAATACTTAGCTGTTTATTCTAGAGCAACTGTATTGCGAAGTAGCTATAAACTTTGGTACAATACAGCTGACTACAACTCCTAATGCCGGTTTTCCATCGACGCCGTCACTGGGACGTCACCGAGAACGAGATGGCGGCGCGAGTAGCGATATATAATATATTTAGGTAATATGGCCGCCTGTCCGCTGCACGCCTGTCACCCGAGCGCCGTCATCCGGCCGCCGAAGATAGGAGTAGTTCGGTGTGACGACGACCGCTAGAACTCGGCCTGAGATTGTGACAGGCCGATGTGCCGACAATTTAGAACATGTTTGAACTTGCACACACACTGTCGTCACACCACGCCGTTCGCCCGGTTTTTGTTGTACATCTCGTTCTCGGTGACATGACATCCCGATGACTGTGAGGACAAACGATGGCGGTCTCGTAATCTTGAACTGGGCCCGAAATAATATCGTTCTCGGTGAGGTCCTGTTGACGGCGGCGGTGGACAAAAGGCGTAAGGTTCAATTCACGCGGGAATTGCAGCGAGTGATTAGCAGTTTCAGTGTCGAATAATTTTACACTTTATCTACTCGTATTTAAGACCAGTATCACCCTGAAGTGCAGACGCGGCGAGCTCTTTCAGTTTGACACTGAAAGTGCTCGCCGCATCACTGCCTACCGCTGTCATTCCGGTGTGATCGCACGTCTCAAGCATAGATCACAAAAAGCGATTTTTGTACAGGTACCAATGCGGATATATCAGAAAACCGAGACTTGAGACGTGCTGAAATCATTTTTTTTATATTCGAGGAGAGTTTTTAGGCAATACCGTCTGTCTACCCACAGTATCTACATTACTAAAACATTCAACATCTTAGAAACGTAGGCGTGTTTTAACCGAATTCAGACGTGAATAACAAAATAATTATTTGTTTGAAGGAAAAATTTACCAACCAACTTCAATATCCTGAAACTGACTTATTTTTAGATACTGAATTGGATAAAGCGATCAGAAATAAAACGTCTGATACATCCAAAAGTACCAAGAGCCTGTTTATTGGAAGAGATAACGGTATGTTCACAGATGTCATCTACACAGGGCCAGACGGAAATTAGCTTTTTTGTTACCAACTCGCAATTTTATTGTCAGATGAACTTGATAGGAGTGTAGCGTTATTTCACTAGATAGTTTAATAAACGGTTTATGTAATTCCGTCAAAATAACGTTTAGCCACGTTACAATAAATATCTTTTTTCTTAACAATGGCAACGAAGTCAATAACTATCTATTAGTCTTAACGATCGCGACAGTGAAAATATCGTGAATGCGTTCGTTTAGCTGTGAATTATTAATATGACGCGAGTTGCGTTATATCACATTTCATTCGTTGTTGATTTGTTTAGCGATTTGGACTGTTTTGTAGTAATTGTTGAGTGAAAAGTTTATTCTTGAATTCAACTAAATGATAACGTAGACATGGTATATTTCTCCCCTGGATACGGTAATAGGGCATAAAAAGTTCCTAACATGATGGGGGAGGGTGGGTTCAAGTTTATTGCTGCATGAGTAGAGATCATTCTCCTGATGTCTTAGAGACCCAACAACGTGGGTTTGTCTCGAGTGGTTCCGGAGTTATGACTGTTAGAAATTCCCTTGGAGCCAAGTTGTAGAGCTCCTGCTGACCACGTAGACACCCCACACGATAGGCAGAAGCCTATCGTGTGAGACAGCTCCGATACGGAGATATGGCGTGGGGGGTTTATTTTGTTGCTTATCATAGAAATGTTTTCAGGCTATGGTATCCTAAACTCTAAAAAATTATAAAGGGAAGTTTTTCTCAAGGCCATGCTCGAAATAAACTTGTTTCTTCGCGGTTTTTAACGTTATATTAAAGTCAACATTCACGCATTTAGCTACATCTGTCGTAAAATTTTTAACGATAGATAGTTATTTAACGGTTATTGTTGCCCATTAGACAATTTGTTTTATAGACACTATCATAAAACCGTGGCTTCGTACGCATTGTTATGCAGGGGTCTTGGATTATATTCTAAGAGTATTGGAATAAATTTTCAAAAGTCCCACATAACTGTGTAATCCTTTTAAGTTTCACTAAACTGCTGATATTATGACTAAAATATATTTTATAACATGATGGGTACTCTCTTCAGCTCACCCAGCGTCTTGGGCACGCTTCCGGTTGAATCAATTAAGCTTCCTCTTAAATGTTTGTGTAAGTGGCGCAGATAAAGATTGGGATTACCACTCTTATACTGTCACTTAGATCATATTTTGATAAAATATGATCAAAGCGGGAAAGCATAAGCGAGGCAATCCCAATATTTATCTACGTGACTTATAAGCATATATAAGTCCATACCCCAGCTATTTCATGTGTATTTTGTCAATACTAGTTTGTATCTTTTAGTCTTTTATTTTGTTTGTAAATTAAAAAAGTTTATTTCAGAAATGAAATACCCTTCACGAGTATCTGTTAATACGAACACAGAATTTATAAATAGATCAATATCGACCCAATCAAGAAATGGGCATATATTGAAAAGGAATAGCTCGACTGGCAGTAGAACAATGGATAACTTTACGCAGTACAGCAGTATTGCAAGTAAAGGTATATGACGAATACAGCCACGGATGCGTTTCAGGATGGTAGGTAGGCGGCTAGGTTGGCTGGATCGTAGCTTATCAGGTTGCTTCGATGGTAGGTGCATACAACATTCAAAAATAGACATAGGAGAATAATCCCCATCTATTTCCCCGGCTATCTGTACTGTATGCAGTAACAGACGAGATAATAGAAGCTATAAACACATCAAGCAAACAGCAATGCGGAAAAGTGTTGTTATTATGGCTCCTAAAGATTATCAAAAAATATCTAAACAGTTATAAGAACTAAATGTCCAACTCTTTAGACAGAAACTGAAAACGTTATTAATTTGTAAGTGTTGACGATTTTTTCAACGATAAATTTTAGTAAATTCGAAGTTATTGCACGTCATTTTCTCTGTAATATTTTGCATACCGACTACGGTCAAGCAAGCATGTTGATCACAAAATGTGTTTACCTGTTACCTTACTAAACACATGTTTTGGCAAATAAAAAATCTTTTTCTTTATCTTTACCTCGATAAATATCCAGGCAATGATAAAGATAAAGATTGTTTTATCTTTATCTTTTATGGCTGATCCCGTTCATTATGTCAGATTTTCAGATTTTAATAACTTTATTTCTTTAGACTTACAAAATAACCACTTAAACAAGTCAAAATAGGTATACAGGGTGTTTGGTATTGCGACCGACATAATATATAACAACAACATTTTTTGAGGAGTTGAGGGGGTTATAAGCTATAGTTCTGAGGTAGTGACATTGTCCTTAGTGTCACGGTTGCTGAGATACTGTGTTTAAAGATTTTTTTTTATGTCACGTGTGTGTAGGTACCTATTTTAAATAAATGATTATTTGATAAAAATTAATAATAAGTAAAAAATATATCAAAACGGTGTATCACTGGCCATGAAGCTAGGGCCTAATAAAAAAATATTATTATAATTAGCTTAAAAATGAATCCTTGGCAGGGGTTCCCTCCAGCTCTGTTGTTGTTTAATACGACATACGTTTTGTGGTGTTGTGAATGTTATGTCCTTAATATAATATGGAAAGGTTAAGGGTGATTTAAGACTGCATTTTAAACAACAAGCGTCTTACTATAATAATATAACAATATGGCAAATATAACGTTTGTAGCGTAAGTAACGCCCTGTGGCCAAGTGGGATGCTCAGCGAAAGACTGCTGACCGATGCTAGATGTGGAAAGATTAAGGCAGAGTGCCATGACGCTCATTGGGACAGGCGTTTATTATGATGATGATAATTGCGAGGACACTTCTTAATCGTAAATTTACTTACAGATAGCATAGTGCACAATTTTGAGCGAATGAACTGCTGTCATCCAGTGGATATCCGCGCTTTGAGGGTCAACGAATCGGAAGTGCAGACAGACAAAAGTAAGCAAACCTTTGTCATTATCATCGGTACTGTATTAAATTTTAATATTTTATATATATTAATAACCGAGTGTATTGATTTATTCAAAAACGTTAAATTCTTTTCATACAAGTCACTGTTTGAAACGAAGAAACGTTGTGTAGAACCTTGTAAAAACTGGCGTACCACTCCGAAGTATTTTGTTTGGAGTATCGCGTAGCACTTTGTACCTCATACGTCGTACCTTGTAACATAACCGCATAGCCTTATCAACACTCATACGTCCACTACTGAACGTGCAAACAAACAAGAGGGGATTTGCTATAATCATCACGCTTGGCAGTTATTTGTAACCGCGTAGCACTTTGTAGTACTGATTTTAGTAGAGTCTTGTAACCGCTTAGCAACTTGTAGCATCTCGTAGCACCTCGTAGCACTTCGTAGTACTCATTTAGTAGTGCCTTGTAACCGCGTAGCACTTTGTAGCATCTTTTAATAGAGCATTGTAACCACTTAGCAACTCGTAGCATCTCGTAGTACTAATTTAGTAGTGCGTTGTTATCGCCTAGCACCTCTTAGCACTTCGTAGTACCCATTTTAGTAGAGCCTTGTAACCGCGTAGCACCCCGTAGCATCTCGTAGCACTTCGTAGTACTCATTTAGTAGTGCCTTGTAACCGCGTAGCACCTTGTAGCATCTCGTAGCACCTCGTCTGTCTACCACAGGCAATTCATTTATTCTGAATCTATAGAACTAATCAAGTTGTTTCAATAAATATTTTCTATTTATCAGAGGTCGCTAAGATACTCATACTTTCTTGGACAAACTTTATGAAACATCTTTTAGCATACATGGAAAAAGCTCGCGTAGTTTACGAGAGTGAGGCCCTTTATTCACCCACAACTCTTTACAATTGCGCCAAATGGCACGGAAACATCGAGATTGTGCGAAAGACATGACCGCATACACATTTGTTAAGGTTATTTTACCTCGCCTAAAATGTTTCAGGGATTTTGTCAAGAGTAGCTACCACAACACTTGACTTCCGTTATATTTTTAAAAATATTTAATATTTTTATGTTAGGTATATGTTTTGTTATAGGTATTTGTTGTGAATTGTTTTTAGATTGGAATACTTTCGTGCGTCGCGATTACAAATGTGCATCTGCTAGTACATCGCAATGTGTTTTTTGTAACGAGGCAGAGCAAGGTAAGTCGCTTCAGGTGGCATGTTCCTTGTTGAACTTCGACTACATTTAGTTTACTTACGTAATATTTAGACGTTTCGGACGCATATTATATGTAAATAGCTAGCACATAATTAGGCTACCTATTTTCCAAAACAGTTCCGTACAATACAATAACACCTCTTACACTACAACATTAACGTTATTTTTATTTGATGCGTAATAGTGAAATTGGGCGAATTAAAAAAAAACCCCTAACATTTGTTCAGTATTTTGCTTCTGAACGAAGTGAACCATAGTTATATTGTGCAGCTAGTATTATAGAACAGAATAGAATATAACTTTATTGCACCATCAATATATTTATAAAACAAGAACTTAATACTAATTATATCTAAAGTGGCACAATCGGCGGCCTTATCAATGGTCTTATATTATATCTGCCCCGTTTTTGTGCAACTAAAATAAAATAAAAATATTTAATTATTATATTTCCTAGGACCAACCAACGATATGCTGTCCTCGTTAATGTCTAAAAAGGAAAAAATAAGCTCGATTATGAATTCCGGTCTGCAAACGGATAACGCAAGTTACTTAGACGCTGTGAAGTGGATTAAAGCTGGTATTCAAAAAGGTACGATAAATAAATACTCTCAGCAGAACTTTTGGAAGGGTCATCATAATATCAGCACGTCTACTCTGTGTCCCCAGAACGAAGGAGGTTTTGCCATAACCATAACCATATGGATTGGTAATCGCAGTGGGGCTGTTGAATGATACACAGAAGGAAGCTGCTGCCCTTCTTTTGGTAGATTCTCTGTCTTTGTCGCCTTTTACGACATCTACGGCCTGATTTGGAGGAGTTGATTCTTAATATGCTGACTGCCACGGCCACACACTAGATACATATGTGTGGGTAGCTGTGTTGTGGGTACAATCTTTTAATTCATTTGAGATACAAAAGCGACAATCAATAACACGCCGTAGAATAATGGATGGTCGAATTTATTCTTTGAAGTTTCTTTTATATTAAGACATCCGATTTCAATTCTCTCATCAGAAGATTTACAATTAGAGAAAAATCGATTTGATCCTCACCTTTGTCTTCCATACATAATGTGCTGACAGTTTTAAGATCTGTAACTTTTCTATCGTAGCCTGATACGAGTATAAATGAATTATTATTAAAGGTATTTTATTTTTGGGTTTCCTGTTTCAGCAAACGTATCTCAGCTAGATGTAAATAGCAGTACAGATGAATATAAAACTATGCGCTTTGGGTACGACTCTATGAGTGGGTCTGACAAAGCCAGTAATTCAAAATCTGTTAAATCAGAGTTTGATGTAAAACGTATTCTTAAGGAGAATAGTATTTCAAAATTAGTCATACCAGAATGTTCTATGGACCAAAAGAGTATTACAAAAGCTGACGCATCAGAACGTGATGTTAAATATAACCCAGAGATGATCAGTGGAACAAATTCTGTACCAAAGTTCGCCGTTGAATTACCCTGTGACAAAAAAAGCATTTCAATAGCGGTTGGACCAGACTCAATAATTATCGACCAAGATTTGGTGAACAATGGTAGTTATTTATGAAATTATGGCAAAAATATTTGTTTATATTATTTTAATAATTAGTTTCTGCTCACCGCTTCACACGCGTTGTTTCTATGGAATCGTTTAAGGGTAATTTCTATCCCATGGGAACTGATTTATGGAGGCCTATATCTTATTCCAAGTCAAGAGCTAAATCTATGTAAGAAATTTCAGGCCAATCCGTTCGGTAGTTTTAAGAAGAAGAAGTTAAGGGTGTCCCATAATGATGTACATAAAGAGTAGATAATACTGCAGGTGCATGTGCGCGGTGGCTTGGCCAATCAGACACAAAAACCAAAATATAAAAGTCTAACCGTTTGGGAGAGTTAAGTATTTTTTTGTAAATTTTGAAAATATTGTATTCCTATTTAGATTTTTGTGCACCATGCCCACAGTTTAAGCAATAACTTCACATTTTTTAATGGATTGAATTAGGAACAAGTAGAGCTAATAAAAACTAATTTAATAAATTAATTAATCTTTTAAATAATTTATTTATTAGTTTTTTTTTATAAAATTTTATATATAAATTAATATTCAAGACTATTCTAAAACGCTATTACTCACTTTGATATTTATACAAAAAACTAGCGAGATGTGACCAATAATGTATCGAAGGTGCGATTTTTACTAAACCGAATTAAACAAACACGTCTCGTCAACACTCTTATGCTAAAAAAACAGTGAGCAAAGTGATTTTTGCTCTGAGGCAAAACATTTTCCTCATATGTGAAAAATGATTCGAATTTAAAATGGTAAAAAGGATTGAGTAAGTAATGCTCGCCACTGAAAGTTCATTTAAAATTAGGCTTTGTTCAGATTTCCATAAAAAGGATAATTATGCTCGTTCATGGTTCAAACGAGGTTACTAGCCAATAGCTTAGTTATCAAAACATTTGAAAACATTTTTATAAGCGTTTCTACACTAAAATTCAGCCGATTAAATAAAACTGAAATTATTGTTTAAATGAGGCTTGGTGCAGAAAAATGTGAACAGGGGGTTACAACATATTCTAAATTGACAAAAAATAACGTAACTCAAACTCTTAGATTTTTTTTTATTTTAGTTTTTGTGTCTGATATCCCATGCCACCGCACATACGCCCCTGCAGTATTATGCACTCATTGTGGGACAACCTGTATAATATTAGTGTGATGTGATAAACAGCAAATGTGCCAATATTCGAGACATGATGGTTCATCCATAGAGGATCGAGCAAACTGGAGTGTTTGGGAGTTCCAATCTGCATCAAATGAACATTGTTCTGCAGTTTTTTTTGGATGAGAAGTTAATGCTTGTAAAAATATATGACAAATGAGCACTAAACATATAGTTTCCGGATATCAGACGAATACGGAGTAAATTATAGTAAAGTGGTTCGTTATTTCAGAGACTACAGTTGCATCAGTATTGCCAAAGAAGTTTGAAAATGAAGTTGATCTGGTACCTGTGAGATATATTACTAACTCAGCGACAAAGATGGACCATTTTGCTACCGGTACGTTATTTGTCGATTATCTTACATTTAATTACTAGTTGAAGAAATGTATAATTAAAATGTTTTGATTGTAGATAAAATTGATAATGATGTGAAAGAAAATACCGTCCAGTCTAATCTTCTAAATACTGACTCAGGTAATAAGAACAAATATAGAAATATTTTTATAATAATAAAAGAGAAATATATCTACTCCTCATTTTTGCCCTAGTGTCGACAGATGTGAACACACCTGACTCAAAGCTCAGTATTATGCTCAAAATGAATCATAGCCGCAAAAAAAAATACAGCATAACGATTAAACTTTCCAAATCGAAAAAACGACACTAAAATTGGTAATGGTCTGAGTTCTCTACCCTCTTCTTATTTTTCAATATTATATTTCAGTCATGTATTCAATGTGACAGCTTTCGTTAAAAGTATTTTTATTCAAAACATTTTTTCAGGTTCAGCTTACGTGATACCAGAAAAAAAATCCACTTCCGTTTATACATCTCGCTACATCCTACCCGCACCAAAACCTTGCACTTGCACAAGTGACAGCCAACATTATGGATGTGGCGGAGGTTATTATTTTTAAATAAGTACCTATATTAAGTACCTGCTGCCGAGATTGACGAAAGCTAGTAAACTAGATAATAAATGGCTCGTTGCCGGTAGTCGTCCACTTCAGCAAAAATGCATCCACAGCTGATCATGCCTCCCCGAAACAGGGGAGTTTGCCATTATCACCACGCTCGGCAGGCGGATTGGTGAACGCAGTAGAAGTGTTAAAATACAAATAAGTTGCTGCCTTCCTGTGGTAGGTTGCCTATGTCGGCTCTTTTGGGGAGGGGTCGAATCTCACGCCATGTCACAAAATTAGTGAAAATGTAGATTCGATGGTATTTATTTATAATCATCTGGATTTTTTACTTCTCAGAGTGTGTCTTTGTTTATGGAGAGCCTAGATGTGTCGTACACGGGCAAAAATACAACACCGATGTATCGTCTCAGTTCAATGTACCAACTGGTAAGCTATTATCAACCGACTTGTAAAAAAGGTAGAGGATCTCTATTCGGCTGTATATTCCATGCATGTTTGTTGCTCGATATCTCTGCCAATTCGAATGAAACTCCATAAAAAAATGCTAAATTATATTCGGAAATATAGTTTTTGTAACAAACATTAAATTATTTAATGACACGTTTGCTGTATGTTTTTTTAGTTGTTCTTTCTACCGCAGATTGTACACTTCAAAGAAGTAAAAATCAATTTGTTCATAGTTCAGGAAGTTTGACCCAAAGCTGTTCGAAAGGTACCAAAAGTCCTTATTCCTACTATAATTTTGTCGCTGTTATAATTATTTTAAAGTTGTTCTATCTACTGCAGATTGTATACTTATTCCACGAAGAAACAATCAATTTGTTCGTAGTTCCGAAACTTTGACCCAAAGCTGTTCGAAAGGTATCAAATCTAAACTCAAATTAATGTTTTTTTTCATTTACCAAACACTTTTTGTTAGGTACATTATTTTTTTAAATGTGATTTTGGATTTAAGGCGCTACTCCGACCCACAGTAGTGCCGCCACCTATTTTATTTTTTGTATGAAGTTAAACAAAGGAATATTCATATTATCATTGGGCAGTTCTTGATACCTATCATAAGCTTTTTAGGGTTTCGAAGATCGGTTTCAAAACCCTTATGGTCTCACTTTTTCTGTCCTGTTTTCCGCCTTTAATATCTCAGCAACTAAATTTATAAAGTTAAGTTATAAAGTATAGTTAAGTATAAGTTATAAAGTTATAATCTAAATTTAAAACTAATACATTTCACGCGCGTGTACAGATAACAAGAAAAAAAAAAGGGAAATGAAAATTTTCAGTACAAATTGTGATGTAGTTTTATGTTTAAATTTTCTTGACCTACAAGGTCAATTGGGGTATCAAATGAAAGGCTTGTACATTTCAAAACAGTTTTTAAAATTTCTGTAGATTTCATACTTTTTGAAATATTTTTAAAAAAGTCAAAAACTACCCATATCTCCGAAGTTTGCAAACCGATCCATCTGAAATGTAGGTAAAAGGTACCTTACATTTTTAGGTATTCATTAAATAGCAAAAATTTCTAACCGGTACCTATAGTACATATTCGTATACTTGACAAACATACGAAACCCTCGGCGCGTGAGTCACTCTCGCACTTGACGGATCTTGTTTTATAGCTTTTTTTTCTGTAATAGTTTTATTTTGGTAAGTTTAGACAGAGATGCGAAAACAGAGTTTGGTGGTCATCAAGATCAACTTTCGCATCTCTGCCTAAAATAAACAAAATAAAACTATTATATGTGCATGATAAAAAAGTTTGTGATAGGTAGGTACGACAAACTTCCCAGTGGATTTTTGAAAATTCCTTTGTTGAACGTAATAATAAATAATAATAAAATAGGTGGCGGCGCTACTGTGGGTCGGGGTAGCGCCTTAAGTGATTGTCGTATGATACCTATCATAAGCTCCACTGGCAAAAATATTACAATAACACAAAATTCTAATTCTATGTGTCACCAAAACCTCTTTAAATTTTATTTTCAGAAATATGTGATAAAACGCCTCATAAACGCATCGTTGGAATATTCACAACTTATTATAAAACAAAGACTAGCACTCAGCAAACTTCGACCAGCTTAGAACATGTTATAGCACAGAAAGGTTGCATTTATTTCAATATTTATCACCACTATCTTACTCGTCATAATGTGTATAAACAATAATGATAAGATACTTACTCCAATGGCTCAGCGACCCGAAGTGTGTCTTGGCCTCCGATAAGAGATGTCGCCATTTTGTCCTGTCCTGCGTAGTTTCCCGCCAGTCCTCCGCTTGTAGCTCACGCAAGTCCGCTTCTACCACATCTTTCCAGCGTGCAGCGGTACATACAGTAATGATAAGATAGGATAATTTATTATGCCTTAGAATCTAGGCGCGTCGTACAAAAGTCACTTGTGCAAGAATCGAGGCGGGGCGTAGAGACGCGGGCGCAAATGAGTTGTTTTCTTTTACGTCTCATCTGTATTTTCTTTGGAAATAAATGGCAGTGCGCTTCACACACTAAACTCGTAACTCGGGCGAGGTGAAGCCGCGGTGGAGTCGAGGTGGAGTCGACATGGGGTCCCGGCGGGAGCGTTTTGCTTGCCCGCGTCGCGTCGCGACTCTACCGCCATTTTGAAGAAGTTTGTGTGAAGGAAGCGTAGCCGCCCGCACCTCGACTCCACATAGAGATTACGCCTCGGCCGTCTTGACATGACTGAAGCAGTGAACGACGCGCCTAACAGAGAGAGACAATATCCCTAACTGACATAGACATTTTTCATCTAGGTAGTACCGCAGGAGCGAAGCCGCAAGCTAAAGCTAGTAAGTCATTAAAATTAAGTATAGTTACTTTCATAAACATCCCCATATAAAGAAACAGTTCTAGTCTAACATTAACATGATTTTCCAAGCTTCAAGATAATTCTCTCGCAGACTATTAAAACAATTTTTATCTACTTCAGATTGTATATCTATTTCAAGAGACAATAGTAACTATCAATTAACTAGTACCTCTGAAATTTTGACCCGAAGCAGTTCGAAAGGTATGAAAAGCCCCTTTTCCTATTTTGCAAGCCCAAATATTTTATGTACCAAATATTTACCTATCTCAGGTAATTGTTTGGTAGGCTGTGGTGGTCATGGCGAAAAGCTCGCTAACCGCGCGCTATCTGCTATTATATACTGATACCGTAAAATGTACTTATACATTAGTTTAGCACGTTCAGCAGTGGACGTGGGCTGATGATGAATCTTCAATTTGATAAGTTGTAGATTATTTTAATTTGCTTTCAGAAATATGTGCTATAGCACCTCAAACACGCGTTGTTGGAATAATCACATCTTATTATGAAACAAATACATGCACTCAGCCAACTACTAAGAGCATAGAACAAGTTAGAACACCGAGAAGTAGGATTTTTTCATTATTTATCACAAACATCATTTTGTCCAATAAAAAAGAATTATACCAACCAATTGCATTACAAAATTAAAATCTCAACTAGCGGGACAGTAAAGATAGCTTATACCTGACGAGCAATACCTATAGGCTATGTTTTATCCAGGACTGCTGATCTGCTAAACTAATTGCTTAATGACAATGGTAGTTATCGTCGCAGAATCGCCACCATAGACACATTTTGGCATTCTACCCTAGATGAAAGAAACTACAGGTGGTGGAACGCACGTCAAAAGCGTCGAGGTTGTAATCATTCTATCAATCTTCCCGTTCAAATAGCACCGCATACACTAATCTAATGTTTCTTTCATCTAAAGGTGCGTCCAGATTAAGTAACAAAACAATTATATAAAACATAGTTATTTATCATGTTATGTATTATAATTTGGTTGCTTAAGGTGCGTCCAAATGGGATTCAACGTGGCAAAACTGCGACGATACCATTGTCATAGCAAAGCGGTTGATTAGAAGATTGTGTCACGGTACCGCGTGAGGGAAACTAGTTGCACGTTATAGTCTTTATGTAGGTAGATATGTTACTTTCAAAAAAATCTCCAGTCAACAAACCGTTCAATGTTAAGCTTTAATTTAGAATTTCTTTTACCTGTCCGGTGTCTTTAATAAAATATTGTAAGTTAATTCAGCTAAAGCTGAGCATGTGAATGCTGCTGGATGCTGTATGAATTTACCATCACGATTTATTTATTTATTTATATGTAAATAAATAAATAGTGTTATCTGTTAATGGAGCCAGAAGTTGGCGATGGGAACTGTGTATTAAAACGGCGCATCACGCAACCCTTTAGAGTTTAGGCTCGTTTGAACCTTCTTGGAATGAAAATTCCTAGATGATATCCAGGGTCTGATGGTAGAGCTAGAAGGTGGCACCATAGACGGCGGTTTCGGGAAAGCTGTAATAAAACGACGCAAACCTATCCCGAGCTTGGGCTTGTAGTTCTGGATCGTGCTCGTAGTAATAATAAAATAAAATAAACATCTACTTCTAATTAATCAATCTTATTCGTACCTTATGATTCTCAAGCTTCTGAATAGGTACTTCTCACATAATATTAAATATTGACCGATCTACTGTAGACTATACGCCAATTTTAAAAAGTTATAATCAATTTGCTCCTAGTTCTGACACTTTGACACAAAGCTGTTTGAAAGGTATGCCTTTGCTTACCTACATATATGTATTTGTAAGCCTAAAATAAGTACACTAGTTCAGTCATTTTAGCCAAAAAATAGGGTCAACCTGTAATTATTTTCCTATGAAGATGATTCAAGCTTAAAAAAATTGGTCTAGCGTGAGTAGCGCTTCAAAATGACTCTGTTGCTCAAATTTTTTTTTTTTTTATTCTGATCGATCCAGTTTTGTAAGGAATATTTCAATCTATCTGATGAAAAAAATCTGAGCTGAAATATGAATACGACGATATGGGGAAAACCGAACGATACAGAGGAGATACATGGAAACTGTCTTAGAAACCTTCAACTCTTTTCGTATGAAGATTGTGTTATGTATGACTGCGCGCTGCGCGGTCTCTGCCTACTATCTCAAAAACGGTTAAACGCATGAAAAAGTGTTGGGGGCAAAACTTATGCTTATGCTCTACAGTTTTATAAAAGATGTCATCATGGAAGCTATAGAAACCTAGAAAATTGCGAAAAACATATTTTATGACTTTGAATAACTTACGAATTAAACACTATATTTTATTTGGGTTTATGGATACAACGTATAAAATGCCAAAATGAAGGCGTAGGTATACTAGTTTCCAGCTGGTTGTCTCGGAATTACTAGATGAACCCCAAATAAAAACATAATAATAAATATTGTCACACAAATAAACGTAGTTTTTTAGAATTTTCTGCTGTCTACGAGTACTAATGTATAGCTAGCAGATAAGTAATTTTACGTTATTTGCAAAATTGTAAAGCTATTTTTAATGCCTCTGTAATAGTTTTGTTCGAATTTCCTTTGTATAACCTCATAATAAGAAAAATTCTAAAATGGAGCTGGTGTGAAGACCTACATACATTGCCCTAGGGTAGATAGGTACTTATTATAAAACGGATAAATAAATAAATAATGCTGGACAATCCACACAGCATCATGAGCTAAGCAGAGCTTGTTTTATAGGTACCTACTAGATGACTGATATACTTAACCTCCTGCGTCGCACGCGGATCTTTACAATCATCCGCGCCACATGGTCGTCGGATGATTGTATCATAGCATTTATTTTCAGAGTTGTGTGCTGAAGACCCTCATAAAAGCGCTGTTGGAATAATCACACAAACTTATTTCGAAGGAAAGACATGCACTCAACAAACTACGAAAAGCTTAGAACAAGTTCTGTCACCGAAAGGTAGGATATATTTAATAACTAGATGACCCAACTTCGCTTGTAATTTTGTGACAGAATAAACATATTATTAACTTTTATTTTTCACCCCGTTAACTTCTATGCCAGTCATTTGGTTTGAAAAACATAGGTTACCTGGAAAGTTATCCGGGAGTTTTGAAAATGGGTAATTTTTTAGATTTCTATGCGCTCTTTCTCTTTTTTATCGAATTTGAACCTTGCCACCACGTATCTTTGCCGCTCGCGCCGTCATATTGGAAAAAAGCAGTTTTTTGACAATATTATCCTTTCAAACTCATTTTACGCTAAAAACTAAACACAAAATTAAACAAGACAAAATTTCGTACAATTTATGTTTAATATTTTTTTTTAAATCAGTAGTTTTGGTGTACGAGTTAATTATTCACCTACCAACGTGTTTTTCTTTTAATTGTAAAGAAAACTCTTTCAGTTTATCTTGAACTTTAAGTTTATCAAAACAGATGACCAAATGATGATGATGACCCAAAGAATTTAACTGTAATGAATGAGGCTCTTTAGATCCCGAATGAAATTGGCTTTTACCTTTTTGATAAAGGTCATACCTAAAGTCGTGTTTTTTTATTATGAATTATATTATCATGAAATGTTATTGCTACTCTCGTATTTCTTGAGAGTAAGCATCCACCAGCGGGGGCCAATACGCAACTCCCCGATCCACCGGAAGAGAGTGATGTCGTTGTGAATACTACCAGCCAGAACGTGCTTAAAGCTGTCATGTCTTTCCAGAGTGGCTCTGCCGGCGACCTGGATGCTGTGTATGACTCCACAGCATCTAAAAGATCTTCTGTCTGGCGGGTCTGGCCATGCAGGTGAAGTCCTTCTGGAGGACTTGACAGTTCTAATCAACCTGATGTTGTCAGGCCGAGTTAACAGCGAGATCACAGAACTCCTATACGGTGCGAACCTTTGCGCCCAAAAAAAAAAGGATGGCGGTATAAGACCCATAGCCGTGGGCACCAAATACCGCCGCCTTGCGGCTAAAGTCTGCGGTCAGAAAGAAGCCGACTATCTAGGCGACTGTTTCCGACCAATTCAGCTAGGCTTTGGTTCGCGAGGCGGATGTGAGGTCGCAGTACATTCCCTTCGTACGTTTTTAGACCAAAATTATGGGGAGGTAATTCTGAAGGAAGACGTCCAAAACGCCTTCAATACCGTAGGCAGGGGCGCCTTGCTAAAAAAAAATAAAAACCAAAATTCCAGAAATTTGCCCTTTTCTCTGGCAATGTTACGGTTCACCGTCAAAATTAATTTATAAGAACTATATTTCAGATAATAACAGAATAAAACAATTACAACTAGTATATACACTTAATATCTATTTCTTAAAAATCTAAGCCGTCACCAGAAGGCAGAGTGCCCAGAATGCTGGCAGCATTACCACGTTGAATGGCAATGCTAATTCGTTGACCGAAATAGAAGCCAGCATTCCGATCACCTGTCGACTCTACAAGAAGTTTGGTAATATAAGAATATAAGAACTAAGTAATTTTATTCGCTGTTGGATGTCAGCAGGGCGACCCCTTTTGGTCCGGCCATATTTAGCCTTGCCATCCAACCGATAATTCAACGTCTCCAATCCAAGCTGTGTCTGGTATTTGGATGACATACATACATTAGGTGGAGAGGTAAACACAGTTTTAGATGATCTAAAAATCATCACAGATGAATTTCGAAAAATAGGTTTGAAATTAAATTTTTCAAAGTGCGAGCTTTTTATTTCGGACTCATAAGTAGACAAAAACAATACCATCGGAAAATTCAATAGTTTGGCCCCTAACATTACAGTTGTAGATAAATGTTCACTTCGCCTCCTAGGTTCACCAATTCTTGATGAGTCCTTTCAGTCCTTTGTAGATGGGAAAATTCAAAATTTCAACAAAACTTCGGACAGACTGCTCAAAATTAATAGCCATGGCTTTTACAATAATTCTGTTTTGTCTTTTTGTGTCTAAATTTGAGTATTCTTTGAGATGTAGTCAACTGTCGAAACAGCGAGCTCTTGGAAGGCTTATACAACATAATAAAGAATACTCTATCAATCAGTCCAGTTCTACGTAAGTTACTTGATGTACCCTGTGATGACGAGAACCAGACGACTGTAAAACAAAAGATTTATTTACTTACTACCTTACTATACCCAAATGTTATGACCGCAATAAAATCAATACAGTGTCCAACGACCATACCCATTTTCCAAACTCCCGGAAAGTTTTCAAGTAGGCTAAGCTACCAAATGACTGGACTATTCGTATTACATATATTTTTTTCTTTTAAACCATATTTTTATTAGAACTAACATAACAAAAAAAAATCGGCTCGGCCGATTTGTTTTTAAGTTTTAGCGAGACTAACGAATCGCAAATGACACAGAATGATGTACCTACACAGAAGATTATACCAAACCAATATCATTATGTCGAATAAGTATACAAAAACTGTTTCTTTGGTTACCATGAAACACCAAAACGATTTAATGAAACAACTAAAAGTTTTTTCTAAAAAAAAAAACATTTGCTGTCTTTTTCCTCTAGGTACGGTACGATTCATTGATTCCATCCTATATAATATCACGTAATTTGGTTTCAGTGTACGAAGTGCTTTACGCAAATAACTTACTTTCTAAAGAAAAACTAAAAGTTAGCGACGTGCAGGAGGCAGACAGTGAAAAAAGTATTCAAATCATTGAGTATAGAGATGTCGATGCTGGTAAGAAATGATAACTACCTATTTTATTAAATATTCATCTAGCATTTTCTTCGGCTGCGCAAGTCTTGTAGGTAAGTTTTTTTTTTATTTACTTTTTTCACACTTCTTTAAAGTTGTCGCCTTCGTATAACATTTGTAGGATTATTTCTTGGCTTCGACAGTTTCAGTTTCAGTAGGAAGGAAAATTAACTGACTGGCAATATGAGCATCGAAAAGCTGACACAAGATTCATCATCGAGAGAAATCAATCATTGGAGTCGTCAATGGTTAACGTGACAGAAAATGACGTATCGTCGTGCGACGCGGATTAATTAGTGGATTAGTCTCTTAATTTACGCACTAAGGCTAACGCACACATTGTGAACTCGAAAACGGATCATCACCCTCTGGTTTTTTTGAACTTTTTTGCCTTGACGTCCGTCGGTGAGGCGATGCAGCTCCGTTTTTGAGTATCTATTATGCGACATGTGCTAGAAAATCTCTGAACCATTAATTATGACGTTTTTCAGTCGCCGCCGGCGCCGGCACCCGGTCTGAGAACCGTGAAAGCAAAAATGAAATATACTTACGGTATGTTTTTCCTCACAATGGCAACGGCAAGCTTCATACTTACATTTTTGCTTCCCCTGTTGCCGGGCCGGTACCGTGCGAGTGTAAAAACGTCATTAGCTAAAAGTCTGTCTGGTGTGAACCGCGGCAATCGTTTTGAACATCAAAAATAAGTGATTTCAAACCAAAATTTTGTTTAATTCGTCAGCCTACAAATTGAAATGTTTCTTCCTCATTTTGGTTTGTAGGCCCTAATTTCAATGACTAGCAAGCTATCCTTGTAAATTTGTAAATGATATCTCAAAAGAAAGAGCAATATCCAGACATGTTTTCAATAAGGCTTGAACAAAAAAAAACAACTTTCGTTTATTTTAAAATGGCGTGAGTAAACGGTTTTCTTAAATCATTGAAAATTTTCGTGAACTTTAAATGACTGTAAAATAAATGTTTGTACTCACAGATAGCTAGGATATATTTTGTTAGATTGCTTACTCATTACTTTACATAAGATAAAAGAAAAAACAGTTCATTTATTGTGACAACTGCCTAATATTAGCAATTAACTGTTGAATTTTGGGTTTTCTCCCCAAAAACCAAAATAATTCGTAAAACTCAATAGTGAGACTTGGTCTTAGACAACCATGGCTCAAATGGTTCTAATTGGTATATTCTAGCTTCTCCTTGAAGCTTTGCACCCAGCTACCAAACACCCTTGGTACCTACTCTCAGTCAATATTGTATTTATATTAGTCAGTGTTTTAATAACAAAAAATATATTTTTCAGGAACCGACGCAAGTGGGTTATCTGAAAAGCGCTCAGTTTTCACAGAATTAGAACCAGACGTGCACTGTACCTCCGTTAACACCTCACAGTGCAAATACCCTAGGCACTCCAACGATCATAATGACCGGTTAACACAAAAAGGTAAAGACCCGCCGCGACTTTTACAGCGACGCAGCAGCGATACAATTACATTTGCGATAGGTACCACTATTGTTGGTAGGTGCTGCCTCGTTGGTACCGCGTTTTCAACCGCACATAATGAGCCCGCACATAACCGGGTTCAAATCTTAGGCCAAATATTGTTGTTGAGATGTTTCTAGCAAGAATACAGTGGCAGCCCGGAGTCAGGAAGTTGGCGGAGTTACACCCCCTAGCCTAAGAAAGCATATAGGAACACCAACGTACTGGCGACCATGACCGCGGCGGCCATGGTCTCCAGTGTGTTGGCTCTCTAAGCCGTTGGTCTTTCGCCAGACTTCTTCTCGGTCTATCCTAACGGATTATGACAGTGGGGAAATGGAGTGCACCTTTGTTTGCGCACACACTTGCACTTTAAATTATATAACACAGGGCCACCCCCTGTGCTGCATAGCAGCGGCAGGATCACTATCTACCTACTTTATACACTAGCCAAACTCTATGTAGAATGTGTTTAAACAAACCACGCACGACACAAATAGGTAACTATAACTATGTTGCTTGGCGTCGAGTTTCAGATACAATTATAGTAAGCAATATTTATTGAAGTAAGGATCTCAAATAGACAAGTAATGTAAACTGCGTATACAAAGACGCGGCAACAGAGCGAATTTCAGGTTAGGTATAGGGCGGTTTGTTTACAAACATTCTATATCGAGTTTGGCTAGTGCACAGTTCTTTTTATCCGCAGTTGCAAAGTGCGGCCGCAAAACGCAAAACACCGGAAATCTTATTATAATCCGTTCTACCGACGGAAATTTCAGTGCCAAACAGTAGGTACAATAATATTACTTCCGAAAATGCAGGACGTTTTTTGGAAGTAGGTAACATTTATGCTATCGTGTGAATTACGAACTTCGTGCCGAAATTTTTACTTAATTTTTTTTTAAACAGTTCTAACTGATGAAGGATTTCTAGAGCTGTACCCTGACTTCTTTCTTAATGGCGCCGCATGCTTTTCGCTACGGCTCTGCTAATGTCAGTAAGGAAGGAGTGTCATAAACTTGTAATCTCATCTTAATTAAAATTCATATCATAACATAATTGACGTTTAGACGTCAATAGAAAAAAAAATATTGGGCTCTTCTTTGTCTACATTTATTTTATAATATACGTCCAAGTGCGAGTCGACTCGCACCACCATCGTACATAACTATATCGCAAAAGGAATCCTATAAAACGGATTTTTTTAAATCGAAAAAAACAAAAAGCCACCCTGACGTGGTCACCCATCCATGTACCGACCCGCCCGACGACGTTGCTTAACTTCGGTGATCGGTACCTAACTTGGTATGGACGTTGGACCCCTTAAATATTAAATTTATTTAATTATGATTATTTGTTGTTATAGCGGCAATAGTAAGTTGGTTAGTTACCCTATCAAAATTTTAGCTGTCCAACTATTACGGTTCAAAATATTACAGCCTTGACAAAAGTAGAGCAAAAATAGCCAAAAAAGAGACCTCCCTTTAGTTTCAATCTATATATTAATTTTATTATTATTTGTTGTTGTAGCGGCAAGAGGAACACACACGCTTGCCGTTATTTACAAGTAATATTCATATTTTTTTATCTACCACCGCAGTCTTAAAAAAACATTCGGACTCGGTATCATTTATTTTGTCATAAGTAGGTACCTACTTTTAGTAACTTTTCAGGGACGGAAGCTGTTAGGTTATTCGGACTCGCACAACGCTCGGCTGCAATAGAAGCTTCTCCGGAAATCCAATGTGTTTCCGTAAACACCTCACAGCCACAGCACACAAATGCGAAACACTCCGTCACATCCGAACAGATCACGAAAAGAGGTAAGACTAAAGCTTTAAACACATTATTGTGTCGTGTGTGACGTGACGTGTGGACGCGTCAAAAGGATAGGTATCTGTTTCAAACATTTATGTTGTATGGGTATGTAACCGAAAGCAGGCGCGATCGTTTTTTGTTACTCGTATACTGGATGGAGGAATATAGGAAAATAGAAAATACGAAATTTCAGTGTCAAATAGAAAGAAATTTATATTTTTTCATTTTGGGATGATGAAAGTATAATTTTCTTTCTATTGACACTGAAATTTCGGTCCTTAGACAGAGTACCCAAGTAAAATTATTTAAAAGTCAGCATGAAAATGTATTGAAAATAGTATTAAATAATAGTAAACTTAAGTTTACCACAGTAACTCAGTTTTACTTTTTATCACGGAATAATGCGTGTAATGCCGCGGGCATAAGCATATAAAATAAAACAAGAAAAATAATACTATTTTATTCTATTAAATATTAGGTTTATAATAGAAAATTTTGAGGAAATGTTTAGGACATGGCTATTTGGTTGAAAAAAACCTTTTTTTTTTTGCAGAGACGGAATCAGCGCTATTTGGTAAACACTCGGCTGCAATAAAAGCTTGGCCACACATGCAATGTGTTTCCGTGAACACGTCGCAGCACACAAATACGAAACACTTAGTCACATCCGAAAAGATCAGGAAAAGTGGTAAGGAATAAAGGACAGAGCACAGCACTGCTGCCCTCTTCTCTTCCTCTTCTGTGCACAGCACAGAAATAAGCTTTCAAATACGAGCTTACTTGTTATCTTTAGATACATTCTACAGTGACAAAATGAAGCTTCAGGCACGATAGTGTCTGTTATCTGATGCCGTCAATATAAAATGCATTTAAATATTATGCGTTAAAGCCCATATTTAAATGCGCATTTCATTTATGTGATGTGCGGCAGTTGTGCAGTCCAGATCAGCGACAACCTTTAAGACTTACTGAACACTAGAAGGAATAGTATGTTTCTACTGTTATTGTGTCGTGATGTGTCGTCATTTAGTAAGTATGTCCTCGGTAAAACAAAAACCTTTTCTTTTTTCAGAGACGGAATCAGCACTATTCGGTAAACACTCGGCTGCAATAGAAGCTTGTCCAGACATGCAATGTGTTTCCGTAAACACCTCACAGCACACAAATACGAAACACTTAGTCACATCCGAAGAGATCAGGAAAAGTGGTAAGGAATAAAGGACAGAGCACAGCACTGCTGCCGCACAGCACAGAAATAAGCTTTCAAATATGAGCTAGCTTACTTGTTATCTTTAGATACATTTTACAGTGACAAAATGACTTACCAAAAGCTTCAGGCGCGAGAGTGTCTGTTATCTGATGCCGTCAATATAAAATGCATTTAAATATTACGCGTTAAAAACCATATTTAAATGCGCATTTCTGTGATGTGCGGCAGTTGTGCGGTCCAGATCAGCGACAACCTTTAAGACTTACTGCACACTAGAAGAAATAGTATGTTTCTACTATTATTGTGTTGTGATGTGTCGTCATTTAGTAAGTACGAGTATGTCCTCGGTAAATAAACTTTTTTTTTTCAGAGACGGAATCAGCACTATTCGGTATACATTCGGCTGCAATAGAAGCTTGTCCAGACATGCAATGTGTTTCTGTAAACACGTCACAGCACACAAATACGAAACACTTAGTCACATCCGAAGAGATCAGGAAAAGTGGTAAGGAATAAAGGACAGAGCACAGCACTGCTGCCGCACAGCACAGAAATAAGCTTTCAAATATGAGCTTACTTGTTATCTTTAGATACATTTTACAGTGACAAAATGACTTACCGAAAGCTTCAGGCGCGAGAGTGTCTGTTATCTGATGCCGTCAATATAAAATGCATTTAAATATTACGCGTTAAAAACCATATTTAAATGCGCATTTCTGTGATGTGCGGCAGTTGTGCGGTCCAGATCAGCGACAACCTTTAAGACTTACTGCACACTAGAAGAAATAGTATGTTTCTACTATTATTGTGTTGTGATGTGTCGTCATTTAGTAAGTACGAGTATGTCCTCGGTAAATAAACTTTTTTTTTTCAGAGACGGAATCAGCACTATTCGGTATACATTCGGCTGCAATAGAAGCTTGTCCAGACATGCAATGTGTTTCTGTAAACACGTCACAGCACACAAATACGAAACACTTAGTCACATCCGAAGAGATCAGGAAAAGTGGTAAGGAATAAAGGACAGAGCACAGCACTGCTGCCGCACAGCACAGAAATAAGCTTTCAAATATGAGCTTACTTGTTACCTTTAGATACATTTTACAGTGACAAAATGACTTACCGAAAGCTTCAGGCGCGAGAGTGTCTGTTATCTGATGCCCTCAATATAAAATGCATTTAAATATTACGCGTTAAAAACCCTATTTAAATGCGCATTTCTGTGATGTGCGGCAGTTGTGCGGTCCAGATCAGCGACAACCTTTAAGACTTACTGAACACTAGAATAAATAGTATCTTTCTACTTTTATTGTGTCGTGATGTGTCGTCATTCTTGTAATTCTTCTTTATTGTACACAATAATACATAAGCATGATTTAATTTAATAGGATATGTACATAGGCGAGCTTAACCCTTAAAAGAGTTTTCTTCCAGCAAACCTTAGAGTTATAGGAGAGGCGATGGAACAGGTAGAGGAAGTGTACAAAAACAATTAATTGAACAAGATAAACTGACAATTAAAGAAATAGTAGGTAGCTATTTACAATACATATAATAAACATACTTAAATTAAAATAATAATCACTAAATAAACCTAATACATACCTTTTATAAGTAATAATCATTTAGTAAGTACGAGTATGTCATCGGTAAAAAAACTTTTTTTTTTCAGAGACGGAATCTGCACTATTCGGTAAACATTCGGCTGCAATAGAAGCTTGTCCAGACATGCAATGTGTTTCTGTAAACACGTCACAGCACACAAATACGAAACACTTAGTCACATCCGAAGAGATCAGGAAAAGTGGTAAGGAATAAAGGACAGAGCACAGCACTGCTGCCGCACAGCACAGAAATAAGCTTTCAAATATGAGCTTACTTGTTATCTTTAGATACATTTTACAGTGACAAAATGACTTACCGAAAGCTTCAGGCGCGAGAGTGTCTGTTATCTGATGCCGTCATTATAAAATGCATTTAAATATTACGCGTTAAAGCCCATATTTAAATGCGCATTTCTGTGATGTGCGGCTGTTGTGCGGTCCAGATCTGCGACAACCTTTTAGACTTACTGAACACTAGAATAAATAGTATCTTTCTACTTTTATTGTGTCGTGATGTGTCGTCATTTAGTAAGTACGAGTATGTCATCGGTAAAAAAACTTTTTTTTTTTAGAGACGGAATCTGCACTATTCGGTAAACATTCGGCTGCAATAGAAGCTTGTCCAGACATGCAATGTGTTTCTGTAAACACGTCACAGCACACAAATACGAAACACTTAGTCACATCCAAAGAGATCAGGAAAAGTGGTAAGGAATAAAGGACAGAGCACAGCACTGCTGCCACACAGCACAGAAATAAGCTTTCAAATATGAGCTTACTTGTTATCTTTAGATACATTTTACAGTGACAAAATGACTTACCAAAAGCTTCAGCGCGAGAGTGTCTGTTATCTGATGCCGTCAATATAAAATGTATTTAAATATTACGCGTTAAAGCCTATATTTAAATGCGCATTTCTGTGATGTGCGGCAGTTGTGCGGTCCAGATCTGCGTCAACCTTTAAGACTTACTGAACACTAGAAGAAATAGTATGTTGTGCATGTTTCTACTTTTATGGTGTCGTCATTACATCACGACACAATAGTGTGTTTCTACCATATCGTCCACAGCGACTCGATTTCACATACCTACTAATTAAGTAGGTACTAAGGCAGTTGTCTCACCGGCTGGCGAGGAAGCGAGTAACTATCGGCTCTCTGAAGAAACGTGCAATAGATATACATTCCGAGTAAATAAAAGAGATGCATATAATGATAGTTGATCGCTGACTACACTGCCGGCGAGGACTCGCTTTAGCTATCAAAGCTCAGCGATACTTAATCATCGGTTCATCGTCGGCGCGGCGGTGGGACACTGCCATACCTATGTTGTTTTACGAACCTAACATTTTACGACCATAGAAACACGGTAATGATATCTATACAGTATTCTATCTTCATACAAACGGTCGTTACGTGAGTCATACCTACGCGCCTCGTGTTCGGTTTACACTCGGTACACAACCAGTCGCGGATGCGCCACAGTGACGAACGAGAGCGGTGTGATTTTTTATAAATAATAATATTCCGAACGTTATTTAAAACAAAACAGCAGGCCATAAACAAGTGACAGACATTATTTTCCCAAAAGTATTTTTAACTAAACTATTTATCCGAATGCGGATTTTTATATTATTTAACAATAAAGCTATTCGTACGTCTCAGTCGAGGCGCAAGTATTTTGTATCAAATTTATAAGGTTGGATTTTTTATTAAATCTACTAATCAAAAAACACACATGCATTTTTATTGAACAGGAAGTGTTCAATAAAAATGCATGTGTTTCGTTTACAACGATCATTTTTTTTTTTATACAAGGTGCCACGTTATTGGTGTACTAAGCGGTAAGGGGGTGGTCTACCCCCTCCCACAAACGTTTTTTTGTTCAAGCAATTTCCGGGTTTCAAGGTTTTTAACTGAAAAAAAGGCCTCCAAACTTTCATGCCAACTAGCCCATTTCTAAATCAGTGACAACCTTACATCAGCTGTTCATCAGTAAGGTGCTTGACCTTTCAATCGCTTTTGTTTAGCCAAAGCCGTCAATTTTACGGTGGTTACGTACATTTTCGTGGTTGGTACTTCTACGTAGGTACTTAATTAAGATTAATTATCGATATTTTAATAAAAGTTACGCGTTAAATACCCGATAAATAATCTTCATTAGGTAGGTATGTTAGAAAACCGCGAAATTTTAAAAATTTCGCGGAATTTTGTATTTATAGCATGAATGAATGTATTTTTTATTTGCACATGAAAAAGGAACCCTAAAATTATGTTGGCAAAATGGCCGGCTTACGTGTGTCGCAAACACACGTAAGTGATAGGGGTGTCATTTTTCTAAGCGTATGCGTAAAGTTATTTTTTACAATAAAAACTTTAAAAAACGGATTTTGAAAATCAACCATGCGGATCAGTTGGGTATAGGGGCACAACAACCCCCTTTCGGCTTAGTACACCAATAACGTGGCACCTTGTATAGGTATACTAAAATATACAATCACAAAACTAGAGAGATATTCAAGTAGGTAGATGAAACTAAAATACTGCAGGCGGGCGGCCCTATCGCGTGTTTACGTACCACGCGGCTGTAGGTAATTATTTTGTGGACAGGGCCGAGTCACAATATTGTATAGATATCATTATCGTGATAGAAATTAAGGTGGATCCTTTCGCGAGTGCCAGTAAATTCATATATCTTACAGTTTTTATTGGAAGAACGTACCGCCAAATATTTCAATTTTCTGCCAGTCGTGAAACGAACCACCTTAACAACTTTCACTCAAACTTTTGCAAAGCTTAAGCTTAAGTAAATGAATTGGCTATGAAGATTAACGCTTACATGTATTGTACCACCGTAGAAACCGCTATCAAGTTAACAACTTGCACTCAATACAGTTTCACAAAGTCTATATCTAACGAAATGAAGATTGATGAAAATAACAACGCCCATTTCAGCATATTTGAAGAGGTGCCTCCGGAAGTTAAAAATCTCGGTATTTATTATGTTAACGCTGTAAATATTACTCAGATTTTCCAGGCTGGCTGTCTTGTTAGTAGATAAAGATTGTGATTAACAACGAATGCATGACATTTTCAATCGTATTCTTTATCTAAACGACTTTTTCCTAAATGTTGGCCCACTGTATTGAGCTTGGATTAGAGTAGACAGTGTAAGTATACCTATTGACACACGCTCTCTAATTTTCGGATTCGAATATGAATGGATGCAGTGCGTAGGTAATAGTAGATTGTGTTACAAGGGAACAAAATAATGTATTTAGGGCGAGAGCGACTTTTTTAATCCTAAGCGTAGCGACGGATTCAAAGTACGTCGCTCGACGTTAAATAATTTTGGTACCGTGTGGCATACTCTGCTTTTCATCCTAACTATGAGAAAAGTTCAACATACGACACAAATAAATAAGAGATGATTTAGTAGTGACGAATATTTATATTTAGGTACAAAACCATATTACAAATTAATTTCTGGTGATAATATTTCACTTTCACTGCAAGAACTCATCTTTTATTCAATTTGTGTGAATCAAATTAAAATTGTCCGTAATATTTTGATAAGAAGCAATAACAAAACGAAAAAAATGTTCCTGCGTATTCTGTTTTTAAATTTGGATAGCCAAGCCGCGTCGGCACGCGCGCTTTTTTACCGGCCAGGACTTTATTGACGAGAATTGCGTTCAAAGTTTTTAATTCAAAAGTAACTTCGTCACTGTTATTAAGTGCGCTGGAATGACCCACTTTGTTCGCACTCATCGAGGAAACCTTTGCCTCTTTCCGAATAGATGGGATGAAAACACATGTACAGTGGCGTTCATAGATAGGGACCCCCTGACGGGTTCCAAGTCTCGCAATTACATTACTTTTGGTTTTATAATATTACTTTTGGTTTTATAATATTACATTTGTTGTTGGTAAAAATAACAGTTTGCTATGTTCATTTTACCGAAAGATCTAGATTTCAAATAATTCTGTATCAATAGAAATTGACTTTAAACTAAAGAAGGGTTTACCGATCGATGAACGTCACTGTACCTTGCACCTACATATATTTTTTCCAGCGCGTTTGTCAAAGGTCCATGAAAAAGATCAGCTTGCATCGTCTTGTGGCTACTTCAGCTCACTGCTGTCGAAGCAGCTCCGCAGGGTCAAAGAACAATGTAAGATTATATTCATTTAAAAATAACTTCTGCCCGCGGCTTCGCACGCGCTTTACTTGGACAAAAAGCAGCATATTTCCTTATCCAGGGTAAAATCTACCAGCTAACTCTAGCCTTTTATGAAGGTCAGCCGTACAAATTTACATAAAGATTCGTAAAGATAGAGGCGTAAAGATTTACATTCGCATTTTATTTTATATTATAAGTATGGTAGACTTTTGTTGATAGCATTACTTATGCGTTAAGTATTAGCTAACAGCCGGCTGTTCGGCATAATAGATTTTGATCATTTATTAGTTAATCGGCGCACAAACAATCGCTTGTAAGCGGCGGAAAGTGTAAAAAACCCAACCAATAACATCGCTTGATAGTCTTACCCTCGAATACTTAAAATCAAATTAGATTTATGCAGACAGATTTATAATGAAAACTGTCAAAAAACCGTGACTTGAGACATGCTTAAAGCGGAGCGAGCCACTTTAAGCACGTCTATTTCATTCAGACATTCTGTATTTGGTGCTATTTTTACCGTGAGTTTTGTAAAGCATAGCGTACTCGTAAGGCGCGAAATTCAAATAAACATTTAATAACCTACCAACGAATGTTTTTTTTTATATTTGGGTTATTGCGCGAGGCCCTGCAAGATCATGGCCTCGGCTGGTGGCCCTTAGCCGGTAGCGTAATGTAGCTAGGCTGTGCTACTGACCGTTCCCCCATCCACCAGCCGATGGATGCGGACGCTTCTCTACGCCATCAGGGATAGCGAGAGGAGGTTATGCTTTATCAAAGCCCTTTTGAAGCATCTTTAACCCTTAATAGGGCAGAGGGTAAAAAATCAGGTTGTGATCCGTTTGAGTATTCGGGAGTAACTAAGCTAAGTGATCCTATTGATTTCATAATTTCCAGCATAGATGTGTAGCATCTTTAGAAACACACCCTTACCAAAGTCGTCTTTACATTTCAGTAGCCCGGCATATCTACAATTCTTTGTATACCGACCAGCCGTCAAGCACAATTCACCCCGATGTTTGTGTCATGAAGCCCTCGGCTCGCCTAGACCTGGCCTGCCAAACAAGCCGGTCTCGACCTAATTCTAAATTATCCAACCCACGGCAAGTCGCAACGATGAGTTTGTCAAACATCGGCCAAGAGGAGAAAACAGATCTGAAGTCAGTTTATTTCATGCTTACTGCGATTGAAGGTAGAATGAGAAGATTAAAAACGAATCTAGAGTATTAGTTCATAATTCATTATTAGTTACAAGTATTAGTGTCTATTTTGTCCTGTGAAATTAAAGCAAGGTGTTAATAATTAGTGTACCGTTTTATTTGATTAGGATATAGAAATACGGTACAAAATGCAAAAGTACAATAATACTGCACTTCCAGTTATTGGCACGATTACATAACGACTTACATAAACAAGCGAGTAGACTATTCAATAAACAAAATAATAAAAATATGTACATAAAAAATAACTTAACTATTTACAATTATACAAATAAAAAATTAAATTTGCCACTTAGACGCTTATAAATAACATTATATTCTTGGAATGCAATAATTTGAGGCCAACACCTATAATTTTTTTTACTTTCAATACTCTACCCATACTACAAAAAAATATTATTTGGTAACATTAAGCTACCACAGAAAGAGCTGAATACATTTCACGATTAAATTACTGTATTTCTTTTATGATTTAATAAGGGTTTCATATATAGTACGACATTAGACCTACTAAATTAGAAAACTAACAACCTAGAAGGCCGTTGCCAGAAGGTTAGAAATACGGAGAATACAGACAAAAGCTAAATGGGAGATCCATGACTCCAACCATAATTGGAACCATAATTGGCATAATTCGGGGCGCCCAAAAGCTAATAGCTCGCATAGCTGACGAAGTTGTTCATACATGTGTGCAGGCAAACTGCATATGCTATGTCACAGATTTTATAAGACTAAGTACAGATGCCTCATCAGTAAAAAATGTGACACGCTGCGGGCGATATTCTTCGGGCCAACCAGTTATCGTATAACTTCACTAGATCGTGCAAGATTTACGCCCGAATACTCAAACGCAACTCAGATAACCGCGTCGCAAGTGACGAATGTTTGACAGATTTTCATTGAAAACTGTCAAAAAAACGCGACTTGAGACGTGCTCAAATCTAAGTTGCGTTTGAGTATTCGGGGGTTATTGTGATGAATGTTTTGAGTTTTGAAAAGCATACAATTTAATTATATTGTACACAAGGGTTTATCCTAAAAGAGTGCAGACATTTTTATAATGAAATTCTTTATTGTTTTGTTAGTTTAGAAAACCCTCAATAACTAAACCTATCGCCAGCTATTGTAATTTTTTTGAACCGAAAATCTTTTCTATGGAATAAGACCCCCTGGCTATGTGGTATGAAAAACTGCAGCTATGCGAGCTAAGCTGAACTAAGCTAGCTTTTGGTCTGCAACCTGGGGCCAAATTCTGCTAACCAATATATACCAACTATGAAAATGCTATACCATTGCAGAATCGTCCATAGATGAAAGAAGCTCTAGTTAGTGCGTGCGATGCTATTAGCACGGAGAGATTGATAGATTGGTTTCAAACTTGTTAATTTTGACACGCGTCCCTCTCGATCTGTAGTTTCTTTCATCAAGGGCCTACCAAAGTATGTCTGAGACGATACCATTATTGTTATAGTGAAACGATTAATTTAGTGGAATAATAATTATGTAGCTGCATAATTCTTAACTAAAATTATTGCCAAAACATCGGTATTTTGTCAGTAAAGATGCAAATTCTACAGATAACAATTCACAAAACTTATTAAAAACAAAGTACATCACCACAAATTCGCCCTTCCGTGAATATCCCTGTTTCAAACTGTACGCACCATCGTCGCAGCAACGATCAGACCCTGACACCATCGAAATAAGTGCTGTTTTGGCACTGACTTATACACAGCCGTTCTTCACTCCTATTATTCTATTTACCTGCAAAAAATTAAATCTATTTAAGAGGGCGCGTCACAGCCATTTGTGTGAATTGGGTAGGAATAGGATTTGGGGGGGTATCAGGCACAGCGCATCAGCATTGCCATACAGCGGGGCAATGCAGCCAGCGTCTTGAGGACGCTTCCGACTGGTATTGATATGGATCAGTTGAGCTACCTGTAGATTGTTTGCAACAGTCTGCAGTTAGCTTAATTGTTTCAATTGTAAATACTAGTTCTAATTTGTTTTTATTATTGAATTGTAATTTTCGTTGTCAATAAAGAATGCCTTTTAAAAAAAAAGAAATTAACTGCAGGGTTCCTGAGATCTCGACCAAATTAATGCGAGACAGTGCGCTTTCATGTTTTTTTTTTTCGTAATTTACTTCTCAATCGGATTTTCACATTATACCTATCTATTTAAAAATTGAACATTATTTCTTTGGTTCCACTAAGCCTTAGTGCAACCAAAGAAATAAGGTTGAATTTTATGTAATTCATGTTTTTTACCTGGGGGGGAGGGTCCCATGAGTACTGAGATCTAGGTCTAATTTTATTAACAAATCAGCTAGAATGCCCTCTTAAATGATTAATAGTTAGGTCGCGATCGCGGCTCAGCCCGTGGATGTCATTAGGGCCACTTAGCGAATCTATTAACCTATTACATATTTTGAACACCTCCACTGCGCTAAACATACCTTCCGCCATGCGTTGTGATAATAGCAAAACCCGACCTCGTTTTGAGGGAGGCATGTTCACCAGTGAACGTACGTGTGATGATGAGGACAACAGGATGTTATTTTTTTTAATTAAAGCTCTCATCGGGATATTTACCACGATTTGGTAGTTACTGTTAATAATCAAAACCACTGAATGATCGAACTGAAATTAACGAACGCGTGTAAGGCTGCATGTCCATTGATGCGAAGAGGCAGCAGAGCGGATATTTATGCAGTACTAGCAAACCCGGCGAACTCCGTTTCGCCACCAGATGGCTTCGTTTTATGTAACTATAAACCTCACGGAGCCCGAGACCTTTCCAACGAATGCAAAACCGTGGAAATCGGTTCGTGCGTTCTGGAGTTATAGCGTCAGGAAGGAAAACCCGACTTATTTTTATATAGTAGATTAACGAATAGAATTGCATAAAATCTTCGCTCTGTTGCATTGGACCAATGGAATTGCTTAATAATCTCCCCTCCGCTGCCTCGCTCTGCGTCAATGGACAGGCAGCCTAAAACCCTGGGCTGCAGCTAGTAAAGTACTCACACTAGACGCAAGCCAGCGACCGCGGCATAAATACGTGGACGAGTGAGTCCCAGCCACAGTCAGCAATCTGATGCGGCCGTAAGGAGTTCCAATCCAGGCCGTATGTGAACTCGGAGTGATGCCGGATCGTTTCCAGCGGGTCACAGCCGCGTTTTAGGTCCCATATCCTGAAATAAAATAAAACAATTTCTTCAGATTCAGATTATTTATTGGCAACATAGTTACAGGTCTAGTCATGGTACATACAGTCTTACTTAATACGTAAGTAGTACTTAATAATTAAAATAAATGTATTTATAACAGTATAAATTCACAATTGCATTAAAACATAATAATAACCATTATAATAATCATATACATTTTTTAATATAGTAACAAAATATCTTTATTGACAAAGAAAATTACAATTCAAAAATAAAAACAAATTAGAACTAGTATTTACAATTGAAACAATTAAGCTAACTGCAGACTGTTGCAAACAATCTACAGGTAGCTCAACTGTTCCATATTAATACCAGTCGGAAGCGTCCCCAAGACGCTGGCTGCATTGCCCCGCTGTATGGCAATGCTGATGCGCTGTGCCAGATACCCGCCCGCTCTCGGGTCACGCATCGCGTCGACCAAACGCTCAGATAACTTTTTAGAAACCCGGAGAGCATCGGTACCCCACGGACCCAGGGTCTCTACCCCAAAGGGAGCAAATGTGTAGGCTCTGTCGAGACCTGCATATTTGCGTCTCTTGAGATCCTCGGCCAAATCTTCCGCCGCACCAGCCCTTACGGATGTCCTCGGAAGATGGGAAGACGCAAGTGTGTCGACGCATGTAGCGTCCCACACAATGAGCCTCCCTAACTCCCATGGGACTAATGTCATGCCGTCGGGCCTCTTATCATCGTCACGCAACAGACCATTATCTTACGATTATTATCTTTTATTATTATCTTACGATTGGCCGAAGTATAAGTAACTATTTGTTTTTTTACCTGGTAGTAAAATCGTAAGATACAGCCGCGATCACTGAAGGTGCATGTGGTGAGAATTGCACTCTTCTGACTGCACACTCGCAACCTAAATATTAAACAAAACATTATGTCACGCAAATGTATATGAGTTATGTAATATGAGTTACGCAATGAACCAAATGGTTAACGTAAATACACACACTCCTATTGTATGACCTGTTCGATTCTGAACTTGGCTATCGCACGTTTAGATTATAGAATTTCTGAAAATTTTGGCTAGTAGAGCGTTTCAAATTTTGTTCGGTGTAGGGCAGATTCTGGATTGGACAGATTCGTAATTCGGCATATTTGCTGCTCGACAGATTCTGGATTAGACATATTCGTAATTCGGCATATTCGCTACTCGGCAGAAGTACAAGTGTAAATAAAATAGCAAGTGGTACCAAAATCAAATGGAGAGGCATACGCCATCTATTGCGTTTTTATGGAAATAAAACAGCGCCATCTTGTTCGTGATCACAGAACTGCTTATCATTTGAAATTTACTCTTAGTTATTCGTTGCTAAACTAGATGGCACTATTTTTTTTTTCCTTTTTATGCAAGCATAGCTTGGGAAATAATGGGATAACGAGCAATGAGTATACATAGTTATTATAGGGGACGAATAGCGGATTATAGCGTACCTTTGAGCGTAAACATAGGCGATGTAAGTCTTCTCAGATCCCATCCTTTGACTAGGCCGTCCGAGCCGGCTGTGGCTATCGCGTGCGTTTCAGTCCGACTCCAATCACAGGATAGTACCTACAACAAACACCTTATTAAAATTATTTCTTTCATGAAGCATTTTCTTTTTTTTAAAGCTAATAGTTCAAGCAGACTGATGAATAAGGCTCCTAATGCTGAATAAGAATAATAATAGTTCGTAAGCTACAACGAACGATAAAATTTAAAGAAAGTTTAAATGACGAGCACTAACGCGCGTTGAGAGCACTCGTTACTACACGTCAGTCTAGTAAAAAATAGGTACCTATGTCAAAACGCGATGAAAGCGCGAACAGCAAACGGACGTTACATTGATAACGACACATTGAATCGCGCGTCAACGAGACTTTTCTCTGAGCGCTGCGTTATCGTGTGCGCATGTGAACCATTGTTAGGTACGAGTATATACTACCATGGACGAAAAAACAAAAATACTACGAATAAGTAATATCAGGAAATGTAACTGCGATACAAAAATGCCCAAACAAAAGTCGTGTGCGGGGCTTAAAAGTCGTGTTCAGTGCGTCTGCAGTCTGACATTGTTCTTGTTAGTGAGCACACGTCAAATCTTCGCAAACGTTTTCGAATTTATCATTGTGAACTAGCTGTATTTCGCTCTGACAGCATGTGTTGTGAAGTGGTGCAGGAGCCAAACAAGATTTAAATGTCCAGGGATCACTTTTCACTAGTAAGTAGTAGCAAAATTATAATTTTATTCAAAGATGATCAAATACGTTGTCAAACCGAGACGGTCACTACTATGCAATATGAAGTTAGTTAATTTTTGACTGACTTAATTTTTTTATTTTGTTTGTATTTTTTTCTTCTTGATGAAATAATGAAATGTAAATCTAATAGTTTAGATATTTATAAAACAGACATTGTATGAATTTTGCTTATTTGGTTTTCTTTTAGTTTCCCTGCCGATCCTACTCGGCAAAATAAGTGGATAGCTGCAGTTAAGCTAGAAATACACTGAATGACTGGATGCCGGCGAAAACCAGGAGAGTATACTCCATTTATTTTGAGGAAAATGATTTTTATAAATCATTAATAGGATATACCATGTTGCACAAAACTGCAGTACCAGTTTGTACAGTATGTTCTTACTGTTTTATTATTAAAATTAATTATGTTATGATATCAAATCTTAAATTAAGCTGTTTTTTTATACAGATGATTCGTCCCGAAGAAACATCAACGTCTTTAAGTGATACTACAGAAAATGAAAATATAAACAACAATGAACGATTACAGTTGGTATGTAGAGTAGGTTTGGCTTTTTCGACTTGCATTAAAGCATAAGCATTAAAAAAATGAAGTTCATTATTTGGTCGAATTAAAACATGTATTTTTTCAGGCTAATGAAAACGTAAAATGAGAAACGATAGCAATAGTAGACAGTACCGTATTCATAGGAATCATCAAAAATTATAACCTTCAATCGACCCACACATAGATAAGCTATCGAAGAGACTTAGTTCTGCAGCTTGTTGTAGATAAATACTACTATCTAGATGACGATAAAAAAGCTCGGGACGAGTTGTGCTTCAACTCAAAATTTAACAAGTTAATGGTTTCTTGTTCGCTTCTTTACTTTACCTTAAAAATATTGAAGTAAACAAAAATCAGTGATCATTTTATTTCGTAGTTTTACTTTTGTAATTTGAATTTTGTAAACTGTCCAAGAGTCCTGTAATATGTAAAGGAAATAAAGCACTTTAATATTTGATATTATTTAATTGAATTGTACAAAGTAACAAAAAAAAATTCATAAAAAACATTGTACAATAATAATTGTTCTATTATTGACTTGGTCCGATCTACTTATTGCATACATCGTCCACGCCGCTATGACTTATACATTACATATTTATAGACATTACACCACGCGCGAACCAATCCCTGCTTTCGTTCAGCAAGCGCCAACCAATCCCTGCATTCGTTCTGAATTTTAACCAACCACGAAGAATATCTTTTTGTAACTTTGAAAGTGATTCGTGTTTTAAATCATACGTCGTTTTGGTTTGCAGTTTTTGTTTCGAATTTGTTCTAAATTATGCTTCCTGATATTACTTATTCGTAGTGAACCAGGACGTCTATCTCGATGCACGATTTGAAAACGTGCGAAAAAATTTGCCATCTGAACATAGACTAAGTATAAATATGACAAAATTTGGTCTACACTTTTAAAAGTTCTAGACCGTGCATAGACGGTAGAGCGACCGTGCATAGACAATAGAGCGACACCACGTTACAGCGTTCTCTATTGAGTTCTAAGGAAAATAGCTACTAAATCTTAGGAAAATAGGGTTTGTAAAACGCCTATTATTCAGTATTTTAACCGATGACTAACGATTATGAACCGTAATGAAGAAACTAACCTCAGCATCATGCGCCTTCACAACAGCCGCAGGCCTGCCCGATTCAGTACATGTCCACAACTTAAGGTGTCCATCGCCCGACACTGAAGCAAACGTCGCCGGGGAATGTGGGGAGAAGGCTGCTGTGTACACCAGTTGAGAATGACCCGCGAATGTGCTGAGGCAGGTTTCGGAGTCGGGGTCCCACTAGAATGGACATTTAATTGACACACTTCACTATGCCAGGGCTCTAACTTCCTAGGCCAGTGCTGTTCTTCCGATCACCACTGGCTAGGTCTCTTTAGCCAGCATTTTGCTGAAATATGAAATGAATTGTAAGAGAGAAAGGCCTTTTGTAAGAACTTCATCCTTTCTTTTTTAACCAGCATCTTTCTACTGTAGGTATGTATATCAACACCCTCATTGTAATCACCGATCAACCTGCCAAGGGTGGTGATTATGACAAAATTTTCCTCATTTAGGGGAGGCATGTGCGTGCAGCAGTGGATGTATGTGTTCTGATAAAGATATGCTGAGTTCCCTAACTCAGCACATCTTAATTTATACCTAAGTCAAAATTAGAGTTAGGCCTTTATCTCTTTTTGTTACATGATGTTGTTTAAAATAAATAACAATTTCTGTCCTTTTTTTATATAAGTGCAATACCATTGTTTTCCTATTTGAATTTTTGTGTAATAAAAAATCAATTACACAAAAATAAGGATATGGCAAAGGCAAGCTTACCTAACCCTAATAAGAGTTTCAAACAAACCTTCTTATTTAAAGAGCTGTCTGTGGACAGAAGTGGTTATTGAAGTTTGAAATAAGTGTGGATCATGCTCATGCTCTCACCAGTTTAACAGTAGTATCCCAGCTAGCACTAAGCAGGTGCGACCGAGGCCAGTCCACAGAGCAGACCTCACTAGTGTGAGCCCGGAGCACCCTCAGTGGGGCGGAGCACCCTACTCGCCACACGATAACCGCTCCGTCGCCCGCACCGCAAGCCGCTGTGTTGTCTGATGTGCCTGACCATGTCTGAAATTTTTTATAAATATTTTATACTGCTGAACATTCACTTACACAACAATGCAATTCAATTCTGCCCAATCCTCTAGCAAATAATCTTAGCGAATACCTGATAACAGATTGGTTGAAAAGAAGCAATGTTCTGATCAGATCTGAACAGTGTAGAAACCTAATTATACACAACAGCAGCCCATATAACAAACTTGGTAATAGTCGCAGACTGATTGGAGAATTGAATAAAGAATAA
Source organism: Eupithecia inturbata (assembly GCA_963662085.1). NCBI lineage: Eukaryota > Metazoa > Arthropoda > Insecta > Lepidoptera > Geometridae > Eupithecia > Eupithecia inturbata. The sequence continues at coordinate 7,959,237 of OY759182.1, forward strand.
AAAAATAACCATTATGCTGTATAAATCTGCCCTCTCTGAATCAAATCTAAATCCACCAGCCTCTCAGTAGGCTATTCAGCTACAGTATTGATTATATTAACTAGTATAACCAATCTACAATCCCAATTGAGCCAATCAGTCCAAGTACCAGGGATTATGGCTGATGGCTGGTGCTAATCCTAAAGACATTAAGCCTATGAAATGGATGGACTTGCAAAACTTTTACAGAGCTGATTAAGGTGTAAATACTGTTTTCTTTCTTATTAAAACAGTTTCAATTTACACATTTTTTTTTGAGAATTATATATCTATTGAGCTTTACCTTACCTTATCTATCACATTTCCTTGAAGTTATTTTAAAGTCACTTCAATTGATTTATTCTACTGGTACATGGACCTCTTATTTTGATCAGTTTACTAAATAAGGAAAAAATACAATAAACCTGAAGATGTAATGATCGGCTATCATAAAATGTGAGGTAGAATCACATACAATATAATGCAGTAAAGCTAGGTGACTAAGTAAATTGTCTACAAATAAACCACGTTACGGCGCAATCCTATTAGCTGCTAATGCAAATGGGTATTGATGTAGATTGTGTGTAAGGTTTCTTACTAAATATACCAGATTCATCATATGTGAAATTTTTTTCATTCTTTCTTTGTTTGAAATCCAATATCTACATGAATGATATATTTAGCATAAAAATAAAAAGAATGTACCAGATCTCAATGGAAAAGGATAGCATAGCAAGTCATATTTCAAGTACATATTTTCAAAAATGTTTCTATAATAATTGTGTTAAAGTGTAGGTATAATTTTCACTGAAGTTAGATAAACCACTAGCAGCACTAGCTGCAGCCTGCGACTACGCACATGCTTTTTTCTAGTAGCCTATGTCCATAGCCGGGATAGCATTGACCTCCCTGCCAAATTTCATTAAGATCCGTTCAGTCGTTTTAATGCGAAAAGATAACAAACAGACAGACACAGTTACTTTCGAATTTATAATATTAGTATGGATATAGATAGTAAAGTAATACATGCATTGATAAAGCAACTATCAATAAATGAAACTTAGTTTGTGAAATTCATTGACCCACTTGAATAATGAAAATCTATGTGAATCCTTATAAGACCAACCAAACATACAGTCAAGGATGAAATAACTGGGTTAACAGGTATTTAGCTTGCTGAAACTATGCAAATTTATGGCAGAATGGGTTTTATAAGTTATCAGGTTTCTTGAGACTTCACACAGGAAGTATTTGACATAGTCAGAAGTTATCACGCAGCATTCCAAAGGACCTGCCAATTCATTCTTATTGGATTCCAATTGGCCCTTACCTCCTTTCTTCAAAAATCATAAATAAAAAGATGTATTTGTAGGTAGAAGAAATGTAGTAGAAATATGTACAAATGCCGCTATATAAATCTAGGCTCAAGAGGCTCTAGGCAAGCAATCTCAAAAAACAAGCTCTGCTTATTTTGAGGCTAGATGATGAGTAAAATATCCAGCATTATCATGTGCAGTGGAATTACAACTTACCACATCAAACAGTCCATCGTTCCACTCCAGTTTCTGTACTTCAAGCAGAGTACTGCCATCAGGGGTCAGCTCCAAGAAATAAAGCGTACCGCCTCCAGCAAGTCCGTAGTACTGGCTGGTAGCAACAGCCAATGCGTCCGGCCGCGTACGGGAGAACCTCACGCTGTAACCGTGCCGCCCTTGGGTTAGGAACGTCGGCATGCTGAGGGTGTAGCTGAAAAAACATCAATTCTCCGGTGAATTCAGGCAGACTCGGCAGCCATATAAGTTTACAGCAAGATGAAATAATTTGAAGGCTTACAGTGGCTTTGTGGTGTATTACATTTTCTTTTATAAGTACAGTTTTGAGAAAAGCAACGAATCCTTGGGTTTTATTAATTAAATTCGTATTTTTACGAAATGTTTTGAACGTTATCAAAGAATAACATCTAACTACTAAATTGTCAAAAACGTCAAAGTCACTTCACTACAATCAAAGGAACCGTCACAGCTTTAGAGAGCGCGTATTTTGATTTATAAATGTAGTACTTGGCCGAAATAGTGTTGCGCCAATCAATCGATAAACATACGATGGTATAATGCGTCATACTAATCTCATTATGTACGCCTACCTACAAAATCCTATTATGCTGTTATCGCACTCTGCAGGAAACCTCACATGTTGTTCATATAAAAGCATAGTACCCTGAAGAAGATCATTTCTGGTGAACACCTCAAGACAAACACTGCTCTCATACCTGCGATATTCCTTACCTTTATACCTACTTACAAAATAATCTTCAACTACAACCTATCTCCCAGCCCTAAGCAAACATTAAAAATGGTTGTTGCTGTGAAAGTGTTCAAAAAAACCACACCGAATGGAAAAGTCACCGTTTACCTTGGCAAGCGGGACTTCATTGATCATATGGATTACTGCGACCCTATTGATGGTGTCGTCGTGGTGGATACGGAATACCTGAAAGGAAGAAAAGTTTACAGTCAGGTACTTAATTATAACAAGCGAAGTGGGTGGACCAAAAAGTAGTTAACAGTGCAAGTTATAACGTGTGATGGAAAATTCATTTCAAAGTGTTTAATAAAAGTGACTTTGTTTTACTCAGTTGGTGACCACCTACCGCTATGGTCGTGAGGAAGATGAAGTGATGGGAGTGAAGTTCTCCAAGGAGATGGTAGTTGGACAGGAGCAAGTGGTGCCTATGATCAACGCGAAGATGGAATTGACCCCAGTTCAGGAAAAATTGCTGAAAAAACTCGGACCCAACGCCTATCCTTTCACCTTCAACTTCCCAGAAATGGCGCCTAGCTCGGTGAATAAATAAAATACCTTGCACGTTTTTTTTTATCATTTGTTTCTGATATTACTCAAGTTTCAGAGGGTACCTATTTATTGTAACCATGGTGTTCAAAAAATCTTAAATAATAGAGGATTCATCTTGGACCCAGCTAGGGAATACTCCGATGATACCCTGATGATTCAACTCATTAACATAATTTGTAAACATTATTATTTATCGTAGGTTACATTGCAACCGTCTGAAGAAGATCAAGGCAAACCAATGGGCGTTGAATACTGCGTAAGAACTTACGTAGCTGAACAAGAAGAACAAAAAAGTCACAAGCGTAGCTCAGTGACTCTTGCTATCAAGAAGGTATGCATAAAACACTTCCAGTTACAGTTAATAGATTTTTTGCATGTACCTGCCTCCCTAGGTACCTACCACTTATACTACCTACATCGGTTTTGTTGATTTTTTTAGTTGCAACATGCCCCAACTTCCCGTGGACGTCGCCTTCCTAGCTCTCTTGTTAGCAAAGGATTCACTTTCAGCAATGGAAAGATCAATCTTGAAGTTACTCTTGATCGTGAAATATACTATCACGGAGAAAAGATCGCTGCTAATGTGATTGTGTCGAACAACTCCAGGAAGTCGGTGCGAAACATTCGATGCATGGTCGTGCAACACGTCGAGATCACCATGATTAACTCTCAATTCAGTCGTCATGTTGCATCTTTGGAAAGCCGTGAAGGCTGCCCAGTCACACCTGGAGCAAGTCTCTCGAAATCCTTCTACTTAGTGCCCCTGGCACGTAGCAACAAGGACATTCGAGGTTCGTATTAAAACAGTCCGTAAGAGATTTATTTCGATGTAACTAGGATTATGCCTAACCTAACCTAACCTAACCTATGGATTGGTTTTTAGGTGTGGCCTTGGATGGACATTTGAAAGAAGATGACGTAAACTTGGCGAGCTCTACATTGGTAGCTGATGGAAAGTGCCCAGCTGATGCCATTGGTATTGTGGTCTCCTATTCCGTCCGAGTGAAGTTGAACTGTGGAACTCTTGGAGGAGAGCTAGTTACTGATGTGCCGTTCAAATTGCTTCATCCAGCTGAAGGTAAGATTTACAAACGATTTTTATCAAATTGAAAGGAAAAGCTTCGTCTTAGAAAAATGTGTCTTTTGAACGTAAGTTAATATTAATTAAAAATTATATTGTGTTTTCAGGAACTATTGAGCGCCAACGTTTCAACGCAATGAAGAAAATGCAGTCAATTGAAAGACACCGCTACGAAAACTCACTGTACACGAATGAGGAAGAAGATAACATTGTGTTTGAGGACTTTGCTCGTCTCCGTATGAACGAGCCAGAATAAAAAAGAATATCAAAATACGAAAATTAAAAAAAAATTGCAAAATTAAAAAAAAAGAACTACTCTAAAAAAAAAGAAACCAAACAAGAAAGTTACCAACATCACTCGCTCCATATAGAGGGATAATCACGTGTCATAATATAATAATGCATAAAAATATCCATTGTTACTAAATTATTGAAAATTAGGTCACAAGTAAGTAGGTACATAAAGGAAGTACGGTATGCCAAATAATCAATTCAGGATACCTTCTAATAACTGGCTCTAAATATTTCTAATATCTACCTACTTAATTCGCTAAAAACTTTACCTTGTATGATCATTTAAATGCCGTACTATCAATACATTAATAATATTATTATTTGTACATACCTTTTCTTTATCCTCGAGAAACTAAATTGTTGTTATTTATAGAAAATTAAATATTTATCACCAGATCTTCGTGTTTTATACAATCTGCACTAAATAAATACTTTACAAATTTTATACGAGAAGTGCTCAATGGAAGAACCTGTTTATTACTGAATCAGAATAAGCAAGTGACTGACGTTACCTTTGCATTTGCATGTCTATTGTTATTGATAAAAGGGTCGCTGTTCCGCCCTATTTGAGGACTGCCTGCAGTTCACCCCGATCGCCAATCACATGCTCGTTTGATTCGTCTGTCAGGGTTCATATAATGAAAAAGGTTCCCGCCTTTATTTGAAAAAATCAGAAGCTTTTTTTTTCACTACTTTTACCGAAAAAAACAATGAAGAAGTAAAGCTCTACTTAAATTAATCCAAAACCTCTACCACACAGCATAAAATGTGCATTCATTTATGGGAACTCGATAACTTTAGTGTGTGAGTGGCCCGCAAGCTGCCTGTCATCTGATGCCGCGCCGTCAAAATGCATCTAAATGTTACATAAGAGTTAAAGCCCATTTTTGAATGCACATTTTTGTGCTGTGCGGTAACGGTGTGGCTCTGATCTGCGATAAGATTTATAGTTGTTATATTATAGAGACACATAGATTTAAGAACCATGTTACTTGTTTGTTACTAACTTGCGTTGTGTGATCTCATGTTGGATGTCCTATTTATTTAATAAATAAATAATAATGTTGACCTACTAAATTTGAAAAAATGTTTTTGCAACAGCCCGGTCTGTTCACCGGATCAGCTAAGAACAAAATTAACTAGTAATGAACCTAAAGAAATTCTAATACTGAATACAATACCTATCTAATTTATTTGCCTGTCTTGATTTTAGAGAGGATAAGGGTGATTAGAAGGATGAAAACCACAGAACATGAACATTGCAAACTTTTATACCTACCTAGGTCTTGATAATATTCTTGTGTAAGTAGGTACTTTAAGTAGGTACGTGGGACCCTAGCTGCGCAAGTATGTAGGTAGTACTAATGCAGATGTCGCCAAAACTAAACTAAAAATAAAAATGACGATCGAAATAAAAATGACGGCATCATTCTTAGTGCTGTAAAATTAGTTTTGTTACGCTATGGCAACATCTGAATTGACACATGTTATCTCTTTTATTAAGTTCTGCCTTGTGTGTGAGGTTTATTAAATCAGAATTACTTATCAAAAGCCATTTACTCCTATTCGCACTAAATGAATGACAGTCACATTATATACATTTATACTACACCTGCTTAGAAAGTGACATAATCCTTTTCCAAACTTGAGCTAGAAAGTAGGTAGTACGTCATTGCAGGCGTACTAGAATGCGGGTTGAAAAACTAGGTATATGGAATTTCATTTCTCACGCGTTTGTCGGGAGAGAATAAAGTACCTATGGAATTCCATTTCTAACGTGTTATTTTTTTAATTTTCTGAAATTTCAGCCTTTAGCTATGGTTATTTTCATTAAAGGTTAACTACAAAAGTTTTTACTCCGAGTCTGCCATTATGTTATCGGGCTCTTCCGTTCTCGGAACAGTAATTCAAAAATAGAAACAAGTGGTCGCGGGAATTTCTTTGAAATTCACATTTGAGTTGGGTAATTTTATTAATTCCACAGAATGTCGTCGAGTGATAGTGAAGATTTTTATGCCACCGCGCCCGTAATAAAAGAAACTTGAGCAGTTTCTTTTATTACGGGCGCGGTGGCAGTGATTGAGAACCTATTACTCGAGAAATACAGAAATAAATACAAGAAGACTTATAAAGATTTCGTGTAATGGAAAAACGAGAAGAGTTCTTCTTTTTCGGATTTTTTTAAATTTTCCTCGTAGATGTAGTATACACACTATGTTTCACTATGTTTTATGTTTTTTTTATGTTTGTTTGTTGTATAGCACTATGTTTCTACCTCGGTTGTTTATAAGCCCTCGGCTGCGCCTCGGGCCTCAAATGACACACTTGAAAGGAATCGGTCACTTTCTCACCTCAGTGAACAATGTAGTATTAAAGGCCTCCTCTTCAATTTCGATGATGGCGACCCTAGAGATTACCGATCCCTCTTTATAAACATTGGTGGAAGATCTCCTCGAGACGCAAAACGCCAGATACGAAAAGAGAGACCTAAGCCCTCTTACACAGGCCCGTATTATGAAAGCTTGCTCAGTCATAATAGGTCTATGCTTTAGTTGCGTTTATGCCATAGAAAAGCGTTACTCAATCATTGATCGATGACTGAGCAAGCTTTCATAATACGGGCCTTAGATACCTAAACCTATACTTCTGCGGGCCAACTCTCCTTTTGTACGTTTCGTAGGGTATTCAAGACCAAGATCGGTCTAGCGAGCCATACAAGGGCTCATGATAGGTACCTACCTACATACCTACTTTTACCTTCCTTCTTATATCGCAATCTTCGATTCCAAAATCTTAGGTTCTCACAGTCCGTAAACTGGCCTAACCCGTTTTGGACAATAGACCAGGAAGACACTGTCCTTGTCCTTGCAGTTTTAATTGCAATAGGGGTGCGTCCTAAAACCAGTTTGACCACATCATTCTATGGGAAAGGACAGTGAGAATGACCCTTTATTTGCATGCCGAATTTTGCATGTACGAAACATGAGACACACGGTTGGCATGAAGGTAGGAATATCATTGAAGATTTTAGCATTTATAAATAATATTAATTTTTTTTTAACTTTTTGAAGACTTGAAGCAGTATAAGCTGGTGGTAAGCAGCTATCACTACTCACTACTCAAGCCATTGGCAAGATACCTAATTGATAATGTTTGTAAACAACTCACAACACTAAATTGTTTTTTGGCGTGGAGTCTTTGTTAAGTATGTAGTAGGTTGGTTAGGTACCTACCTATGCAGCATAGGAAAGTGCTTAAATGCAAATTTTGCCAAATAATCAACAACAAGAAAGTGATTTTTAAATAAGTATGGGCGCCATGTTTACAAGTATTGGATCCTGAACTTGGCCGGAGTACAGGTACATAATGTTTACTCGCTTTCTAATACCTAGCCCACCTAACCCATACATACCTATCCAACTAAAGCAGAACCAGCCAATGGTTAACAAAAATTGCAACATGCCTTTAAGTTAAAAATGGTCTACCATTTTTAACTTAAAGGCAACAAATTAAGGTATTTTGGTAGAGCAGACTCTAGTCTGCTCTACCAAAATACCTTAATTTGTTTTTAATTTTTAAGTTGATATGCCATGTTTCTATTGCCATGTGTATCTTGGCGTTGATCTCATCAACCCTTCAGATCCGTGTGTAGCCAGAAGATATTCAAAACGCAACCCTCAGACAAGTGTAAGACAGGATACTTACAAAAGACATCGCAACAATAGAATGGACAAAGGGTGAGTATTTTTTCACTTTTGCAACACCACTTCCGTATTCTATGGCACTGGACAATGGTTCCCACGACGAACTGGTCAAACTGGTTTCCTTGAAGGGTCGACACCTTTGACCGTGATTTGTTTGTGAAGAAAGCGTGTAGGTACGTGAGCACCGTTAGTTTGCAAGGATTAATGCACCTACCTAACTGTGTGGGAATGCTGGTTTGATTGAAGTAGATAGGATAACGGATTCCGGTCGCAATAGTGCTTGGAGGAACTGGTTTTGTGGTGTATCGCGACTGCTATGGCGGAATTGGGAAGGTACCTATTTTATGGTATGTTACATGAATGGTACTAGGAATAAATTGTAGGTACCCACGTATCTACTAACTAGGGAGTAGTAAGGGTAAGCATGTTATTTTCTTCATGCACGAGGCAACACAACACAGAGCCGTGAGCCGTGAGCCGTTCTCCTTGATTTCCTTCCTCCAAGCCTATGCCCAGTAGTAAATTAGTATTATTATAATATATTATCATCAGCCAGTAGTCAACCGAAGCGGACTGAAGATGATGATGTTTAGCCCTTAATAGATTTTAGAATCTCAGTTCTCTCCAATCTATTGTAGTGAGTTTTATTGAGAGTGAGTTCATCACTTCACTCTCAATAAAAAGGTGACGAAATATAAAATTTCACACAAACAGCATCACGCACAGACCGATGCATACCAACAAAACGGGAGACACAAAATACGAGATCCTCACAGCACCCTTCTTTTCTTGCCTTGGCTTTTTTCATCTCGGACGTGGACCCTTTCTTGTGGCGCGTGCGCTATTTGCATAACTGTGGGTCCACTGAGGAGATGAATAGGCTCCCCTAATGAATGGTCCATGCGCAAAAAATGCAACCTGTTTTGTTTGGATAAACGGTTTATCGAGGGTTGGAACTGTTGGAAGATTACAGGGTGCTTCTGTTGAAATTAATTTCATTAAAACTCTGCATTATGGTGCTCTACCTATATTTAAATTGGCTCTACATTAAGATGTTTCGTTTTAAATTTTACAGACTTAGTCAGCATACCTGCCTTTGCTTTTTAACCTAATTTACGCCTTTGCTTAGTAGTGGGATTTAATTCACAAGTCTAAGACAAAAACATTTGGAGGACTAGTAAAGAAAAGTTTACTACATCAGCATCATCGACAGTAAAAGATTATCTTCGTCTATCTGCTTATTATGAAAGTTTGTAATTTAAAATCTCAAATTATTCTTCAATAGATCGTTAATTCGTCAACCAATTTAAAGCCTGCTTTATAGGTACTTTCTCACTTGGCTTTTTGGCAGACCCACATCAAAAAACAACGGTAAAATCAAAACTGTTATTGTAAAATATTATATCTGCATTCAACTGGTAGGACCCAAGATCCAGTCAGTTGCCCGCAATCCTGTTTAGCCGTGGGAACTGCTGACCCCTGATTTGCATGGAAGACACAATATAAGGATAGATCCTTGTCCGTTTCAATGGGGTGAAAGGGTTGGGTTTTTTTTGCTACGAAAGTTCTGGACAAAGAATAAACTCAGAACTGTGAGTTTATTTTCAATATTTCAGTCATCAATAATAGTGAAGGTATTTTCAAACTTTATTAAAAACTCTACTTTTGCAAAGGAATTAATAATAATAATTATGTTAATCACAGGCACAAAATAATTAAAATAGTACCTACCCAATAAGCACTGCTAATTGAGAACATTTTTAATAAATTTTTGCAGATCTCATAGGTCGTAGGTAGTGAAGCTAAGATAAATTTTAACACTAATACATAAGTGTACCTATACTAACTTTCCAACTTTCCCTGCCTATTCATAGATTTACTACCAGTTGGGCAGATAACTTGTTTAAGCTATCTAAGACAATAGCACTACTTGCACTGCTTCTTGTAGTAAATTCATATTTGCACTCAGAAGAATAAAGGACCTTTCTAATATTGAAACGGCCTTAACAGTTTACCACAGCCATGTTTGCTCTGTTTTAAGATATGGCGTTATAATCTGGGGTAACTCTACGGATGCCCAATAGAGCTTTCGTAGCCCAAAAAAAGTATATTCGGGCCATATTTGGTCTAAAGCGGAGAGATTCGTGTAGGCCTTTATTTGTAACGAATAAACTTTTAATATTTCCATCACTGTATATTTTCGAGATGTTGAAATTTGTTAGGAACAACTTGTCATTGTTTGAGAAAAATCGATACACAAAAGAAAAATTGTACAAAAACCATTTAAGTGCCGCAATTTAGATTAGAATTGTAATATGTAAAAAGAACTGCTACGCAATCGCCATACGGCTATATAATAAACTTCCAAGTGACATGAGAAAACTGAGAAATAATGATTTTAATGATAAATTATATAATTGACTCTATCAAAATTGTTTTTATAGAATAGATGAATATTTGAAATTTAAATTCACATAATTAAAATTTTTGACATATGTACTTAATATTATTTTATCGATGATCTCATTTTTTTTGACGGTTTTTTGCATGTGCTCAAAATATTTTTATTTTTTAGTTATTATAATAGCAAACTAAAACTAAGTAAAATGTATCTAAATTGCTAGGATTAAACATTTGCACGACTATGTAGTCAAATATAGTGATACTTAATCTATTATAAAACCATTGTTAACCTACCTATATTTAAGCAAATAAATACTATTTCATTTCATTTCTTTTGCATATTTCATGTTTTATGAGAGATTAAGTAATTAAACGATATAAAATAAAACCAATTTTTTAGGAAAGTAAACAATTTTATACGATAATAAATTACTATAACTATTTATCCTACATTCTAGTTGTTAATATGAATAGGCTGTAAAACATAAGCTTGCCCTGTGGCTCTGTCTACAACATGACCTGTGGAAGGTTCCAGGAATAACCTTGGAACTGAGGCCGCTGCAGTAGCTTCAGCTTCATCAGGCGTGAATTGCTCTTGATGCTGCCTCACCCCTGCACCATTCTCATAAGAAACATATTGAGACGCCTTAGGTGGAGACCCTTGATACTGATTATTTTGGTTGTTCTGATCATTACTGTCATCCCTGTGATTTACTACCAGAACGATCTGATGTTTCTCCTTTTCTTCTTGGTATTTGTGTGGATGACGCTTCTGTTTTTGCTTAACCCCGACTGCTGTAGGGTTTATTTTTTCTTGATGTATATCGACGTGACGAGTTGCGGCGGTTTCCAGTAGCTCTTTGTTGCGTTTAGAATAAGGTTCATTGTCGTAGTTTTCAGCTTTTCTTTCTACTTTCACTTTTGGGTATGCTCTTTTATTCCTGTTGGTGTCGTCGTAGCTGGCCTTCTCTGCGTCGTATTCATCGCCGTACGTGGGAGAGTTGTCACTGGGTTCATCGTAGGGGTCATTGGGTTCGTGGTATGAACCATCATCATTATCATAGTTATCCCCGTGGTCGTTGGAAGGACCGTGGTGGTTCAGATCCCAGTAATGTTCGCCATAGCCTCCTTTTTTGTCACCCCATCGTACCTATTAAACATTTTTGTTAGTTTCTTTTTTTAATTTCAAAGTTTAGAGTTCTCTAGGATAGAATAGACAATAATGACATCGCATCGTACATTATTGAAGTTGAAGGAATGAATTTCAAATAATTTACTCATTCGATGACAAAGTGACGTCATTTTTCTCTATTCTACCCTAGACAACAATGCCCGTGCTAGGCCTACAGTCATGGATATTAGTTTGGTTACATGAAATTAGTTTGATAAAGAGAAAACTAACAACAGAAATTACTTGGAAGAGCATGAAGATCAGATTAGATTTTTAGTTAAGGGCATAGAAAATTGTTACTTGTTTACATTTAAAAAGTCTTGGCGAAGTGAAAAGGTTGCTTCATCAGCACATAATACGTTGACACATCAGTTTCAATGTAACATTTAATCGACACATTTCCAAAAAGTTTCAAAGACTGTGTGAATGTAAACTCCAAACTGTTAGATCCAGAAGCAAAGAAGCATACTTTAGCGGAGAACAGCCCTTCTCCAGGCCTTGACCGCTCATGTCTCTCCGTGAAGTGGCGTTCGCTACCCAGCCGGTGTCCTTGATCGAAGTCCTCGGACGTAGGCAAGTGTCTATACCTTCAGCCAAGCCAAACCAAGCGGAAAAGAGAAAGAAACAAAGACAGTTACGCTGGGCACTTTGCCAACACACGCAGAATAATTTGCTTAAAAGATGCTCGAAAAGAAAGCTTCAAGACGCATTATTGAAGTTAAATAAAGTTTTTTTATGAAGCTTTCCTTGGAGCTGTCGGTACAAGATATCAATTAGAATCCCATATTATTTTCGTGTGATGAGAATGTGGCACCAGTATCAAAGATAGAGCAAGGTAAATTATTCAAGTAGGTAGGTAGGTACTTTTCCCATATCTCTGTGGTTCTTAAAGTCTTTCTTCTCGTACCGTTGCTCCCACGTATTAGGATCTTCGCACACGTGGCCGAACTCTATCTTGTAGGGGCTCAACTGTACTGAGAAAAAATCCCTATAAAATCAATTAATCGTTTGTGATGATCATCATTATCGTTAACTATTTATTTGATTATACCCCTGTTTTGAGGTTTTGGTGCAAAATACGCATGTTATACAGAGTAGAATTCAAAAAATCGTGATAACTCGAGAATAGCTAAGGTACTTACTGAAAGAACTTGGCCTGTGCTTCAATGGTAGATGGGTTGTTGGGTGGCGCACGTGCAGCCACACATGGAGTTGGACTCCAGAATGATCCAGCGTAAACCGCTAAGATGTACCAAAGCCATTCCTGAAATCGAGGGAAAACAAATCAAATCAAATCTCTTTATTTCAAAAAATACAATAAATGTTCACTTAGAAAGGTCATATTATAAAATTAAACACTTATACGGAAATAAAGTGATATTTTTCGTAAAGAAGCGACGAAGAAACCTTTAGTTGTTAGTTTTTAAGTTGGAGCGAAACCCGTCCCAAGCTATATCTATAGACAATCTGATATTCTATGGTAAGCGTTTTTGCTCAGGAACGATTTGACAATTTGATTGAATTTATTAACTAATAATTTTTACAACTCGCTAGGAATTTTGTTGTAGTAGCGTATACATTGCCCTTTAAAAGATACATTAATTTTGTGTAGCCTAGTTGTGGGCACATCGAGTTTATGTTTTATACTAGTATAAATTATGTATAGCGCAATTTTTAGGGAACTGATTGATGTTTCTATGAGTCTACAACAAGTTTTCATAAATATATTGACATGGTACTGTCATTATGCTTATTTCTTTGAATTTATCACGTAGGGATTCTCTGGGACCCATGTTATAGATTGCACGAACATCCCTCCTCTGCAGCACAAACACGGTGTTAATATCTGCAGCGAGTATACCATAAGACATTTTCATTTTAAAACAGTTTCTTCATTTAAGCCATTTCATTTCTTCATAGTAGACAAGGCACAGGACCGGCACAATAGCGCAATAAAGAGGAGGCTTAACTTCCACTTAAATTAACTACCAAACAGCGGGTAGTCCATGCATTCAACATAGATGTAGAGTAGTAAACTATAAATAAACTAATATTTTCTCTAACTTTTCACTCAGAACGCGATACGCAAAAAAACACCCCACAGTTAGTTGCTCTGTGGTGCTGGCTTAGAATTTGCATAACCCCAACTCTTCCCGCGGATGTCGTAATAGGCGACAAAGGGATATCCACCGGGGGTGGGCAGCAGCGCCCCCTACAGAACAATTCTACCACCGATCTGCAATCCCCAACCCGCATGCCCAGTGTGGGGAATATGGGCATTACCCCCCGTGAGATAAAAGCCAACAAGGCGCTTAACAAGGGGAGGCCTAGGTCCAGCAGTGGACCAATATAGCCTGTGGAGATGGAGATTGAGTTAGTAGAAGTTAAGACACAGTTAAAATCCCACGTCGTGTTAGAAATAGAAACATTAACAGCTTTCACGTATCACTTTTAGAAATAATACATAGTAGATACTTAGAGCATTAAACCATGCTCTAAGAGTAAATACATTGGCAACCTAATCGCCAAGCTAGAAATTGGGATTACAACACACCATAACCAATTACAATTCATATATAATATATACAATTAATGTGAGCGGGTAGCTACGAACCTAGGTTGCTAGGTTGCATCCCAAGGTTGCCTGGAAGAGATCGCTCAAAGCGATAAGGCCGCCCTTTGTACTTTCTTGTTTCTCAGCATTTTTTTCTGTATTAAATTTTGTGTTTGTGTGGTACAAATAAGAGTTATCTATCTATCTAGTTTGTGTTGGAAGAACACCATTGTTGTCTCCTTTATCGAGGGACATCTAGAACCGCACTCACCCTGAAGATGTTCTCGCACCATAAACTACCTATATAGGTTCGTAGAACCCACTCACATTCAAAATGAATTCGTCAGACTACGATAGTTTCTATAGTAAAAACAATAACAAAGTCGTACCGCAGACACACGTTGAGACATCGCGACGGTCGACCACAGATCTGTATCTCTCAGTACTGTTATTTGATTTATAGATACCTCTGTAACAGTTCGGTGGAGCCAGCTGTCGACAACTTTGGCCATGATTCGTCAACTAGAGGGACGGAGGTGCTATCAAATAACTGCTTTAACATTGAAAAAGAAAAATCTATGCTTAAAATTAGCTCTTTGTAGAGTTCCTTTGCATGTGCATGTAGAGTTCTAAAATATAGATTCTGATTACATCAATATAAAAAACCTATCGCATTTATTTGAAGGATATTGATAAATCTAGATAAATTAATTTATACTTTCCAGTTCTCCAGTTCTTTTAGTTTCTCCTCACCAAGGACATAACATTCCATACGCCCCCAGAAAGACAATCACAGTTAAGTTGGTACTTCCGCACCATAAGGTTGACCATTTCTTCTTTTATCATCTTACAGAGACTCTACTTTTTTTAATTCTCAAAAACATTTGTAGCTGGTACCTAATACAGTGTGTTTGGTATTGCGACCGACATCATTTTTTGAGGAGTTGGGAGGGTTATGTACCTAATTTTTCCGGTAGACTCAAAATGACCTAAGCAATGCCCTGCATCTCGCGCCATACAAAATGTTTGGCGCGAGATGCACCAGATATACTGCTTTTATAATCTGACTATGACTAACTATTTGTTTTACACCTACTGATTATTTAATTTATATGTTAGGATGTGTAATAATAATAATATTTATATGATTTTACGTACCTACTTTAGAATTTTAAAATAATGTTTGACGTTTTGGAATGTATGCAATTCTGTTAGTCAAGCTTGAATAAATAAATAAATAAGTTATGACTGGGCAGTGTACCCTTCCGTACAGACGAACTTCGTTGCGCATCAAGCCTTGCTCTCAAAAGTCACCCAGGTGTACCTATATCTCATCATATAGAGGTATATGCTAGGTGATCAGAGAGAACAAACATGGTCTGGTGACTCTGATCAAATAAGCCAAAAAGAAATGGAGTGAAGATTTCCAATACAAAAACATTTAAAAGTTAATTCCGTAGGCATTAACCGTGTAATTGCTTATATAATGAACGTAATTGTTTTAGGCTTTAGACACACTGGCTGTTATTAGTAAACGTGAAGTTGGCATTACTGGGCACATAGTTTTCGCCTCAATTTTTTTTCTAGACCTGAATGTATCTAACGTAGTGAAATAAAATTACAAGCTAGAGTCGAGTCCTAAACGAGCACCAGGCCATCCAGTTATCGGAAAATCAATCGCCATACGAATTATTTTGTCTATTAGAATCAGTCGATAATAAAAATCTGCTAAACAGTGTCAACTATAAAAACATTAGGTGATGCAGATGAGGTGTATTGCAGTTTTATTTTTTTACCGTTGACGTTAGGCCACCAACGAAATAAGTATGCGTCTAATTTTTTATTTATCGTAAATTTGACCACGTGTCTGCTTTTAGATCCAAACTTAAATGGCTACCCATACGCCGGCGGCGCGATCTCCATAATCTGTCATACCTCTACTTCATTTTCTTTAGCCCAATTTCTCCAACATGCCTCCGCGAACGATTTGAATTCCTTGTTCCCCGCGGTGATGTGCCATGTAGGACGGCATTAACACTCCGTCTTTCCAGTAGGCCTGGAGGATCTTTCGCCGCGCAAGCTGCTAAATTATGGAACTCTATCCACCATGATATTCGAGCCAGTCCGTCGCTTAACATACATAGGTATTTAAAGCTAAGTTAAAAGAGCACTTCCTACTATCATAAATATTATCTATCTAAGGTTGTTTATTATTGTAAATAATAAACAACCTTAGATTGAGAAACAACGTATATTTATTTATTCTATTAAAGGTATTTATAAGGTTTATTTAGTGATTATTATTTAAATATAAGTATGTTTATTATAAGTATTTATGTATTGTAAATAGCTACCTACTATTAGTTTAATTGTCAGTTTATCTGCTATTCGATTCATTGTTTGTGCTCTTCCTCTACCTGTTCCATCGCCTCTCCTATAACTCTAAGAAAACTCTTTTTCAGGGTTAAGCTCGCCTATGTACATATCCTATTAGATAAGTTCATACAGAATTTATAATCGGAACTGTGAGAAGTGGAATACTTTACCACAGTTGCGTGAGATCGGGGTGATTTGCAGTGTGTGCTACTAATTTTACATTGTTTTACAGATTAGCATCGTAGATCCATTGACGACACATTGTTCGTTGAAGGAGCGGGCCTCTATGATATTTTGTTTTTTTTTTTTACTTTCGAACTTATAATCAAGAAAGCTGAATCCAACTACATACCGAAGAATCCCATGCAAAGACGAAACTAAGATTTAAGCTGACTCGGTGTGCCGCAAGCTTTTTTCAAGTATTGTCTTTCCGGAAATGCGTTTGGTTGCATAAACAAAGCTAAAATTGTAATGAATTACATAAGAAGTTTGATAATAGCTTATTGATTAAATTGATTCGTGGTTCGCAGGTACCTAATTTAGAAACGTAATTTAGACACGACAGATATAGGCTTCATTAGGTAGGTAAAAGTACACTTTTGGTTGGCATGGTACTATAGGTATCTTATAGGTGCTGTTTTGTCTTCAATATTTTTTTCATAATACTCTTAGTGGGTGATAGAAGTGCGAATAAATTCGCGAACTTGTGGCTCGACGACCTTTTTCGCTGGTGTGTCACCCTAAGTACGCGTACTTTAAAACTGCCGAGTAAGTTCGTTGGCGATCCGACAAGTTTGAAATTTTGCTTGGAACCTATCTCAACATATAAAACACAAAGCTTCTTCTGTCGACGACTTCACAATACAGAGTGAGTAAGCTTCACGTGTGTCACCGACGTCGAGCGGAGTAAGTTCGCGTTCTTAATAACCGCGTACTTCAAGTTCGTACGTCTATCACCCACTTTAGATAACCGCGTAGTGCGTGCCTTATATGTAGAATCTATTCCTACCAAAATCCATCTTGATCCTCAACACCGAAAACCTAATCCCAAAGATCTTTGGGTCACTTTGTATAGGTATTATGCTTATAAATTTATTATTACGCTAGGTATTTTTTTTTTTTCAAATTATTATTAATGTATAAATGTTTTTTTTTTTATAAAATTTATGTATATGTTTATATATAATGGCTCTCATTAGGGGAGGCCTATGTCCAGCAGTGGACTAAGATAGGTTGATGATGATGATAATCTATATATATAAAAGAAAGTCGTGTTAGTTACACTATTTATAACTCAAGAACGGCTGAACGGATCTCGGTGAAATATGGCAGCAAGGTAGATGGCATCCCGGGGCCGGACATAGGCTACCTTTTATTCCGGAAAAAAGCGTGCGAAGCCGCGGGCTGCAGCTAGTCATATATATATACTATAAAAGACATCTATATTTGTAAATTAATATTAGCACGCCAACCCCCTGTAAAACTTATTTTGGGTCGGCAGGTAGAAAATTATTCTGCATTAAGCCCACCCTTTGGACCTTAGTGCAATAAAGTGTTTAAAAAAAACTATTTTTATTCTCGAACCGAATGGTCTGTTGTCCGACGGCATGACACTAGTCCCATGGGAATTGGGGAGGCCCATTGTGTGGGACGCTACATGCGTCGACACACTTGCGCCATCCCATCTTCCGAAGACATCCGTGAGGGCTGGTGCGGCGGCAGATTTGGCCGCAAATATGCAGGTCTCGACAGAGCCTACACATTTGCCCTTGATTTGGGGTCGAGACACTAGCTACGTGGGGTACCAAGGCTCTCCGTTATCTGAGCGTCTGGTCGAAGCGACACGTGACCCGAGCTGGTGGGTATCTGACGTAGCGCATCAGCATTGCCATACAGCTGGGCAATGCAGCCAGCGACTTGGGGACGCTTCCGACTGGTATTGATATGGATCAGTGAGCTACCAGTAGATTGTTTGCAACAGTCTGCAGTTAGCTATATTGTTTCAAAATAAGTACTAGTTCTAATTTGTTTTTATTATTTGATTGTAATTTTCTTTGTTAATAGAGGTGTTTAAATAAAATAAATAAATAAATGCCCGGGTTAGTCCAGAAATCCTTTGAAGAAATTCCACATAGATTTTTAAGAGGCAGGTCATGTCATAGTACGTATCATCATCGATCTAAGTAAAAAAGGGGAGATGAGGTACTAGCGTTTTGAAAGCGGAAGGGTCAAATTAGGTCCAATTAGGTCCACCCACCTCATGTAGCACCGGCGCGGCGGCATTTGTGTTACGCGTGCTCGCTACGACGTACTCTAGTGTGATTTATTGACTAAAAGACTACAGCACTGCCCTCGTGTTTGTTCATTATAATTATTGCACATGATTGAAAAATTTAACTATGGGCGAGTGTTTGCGTGTAGTTGTAATACAGGCCAGTTGTTGAGTAAGCGCTGGGAGAGCGTACCATATCTACAGATTTTACCTATGGGTTTTTATCTATGGGTATCAATGAATATTTTTCATTGGAACCACGGACACCGGGGCGCCAGCGCTGCCGAACCGTGACATCGTAGAAAGTTATAAATTCGTTTTCTTTCTTTATAAAAGACAGATCGATACCTTCGCAGCCATTGTTGTCACGATTGACTCAGAAACTAGACTATTTACAGTTACAATATGGAAAAGCGTGCTCTGGTAAGCAATGAACATAAATTGGTTTGGATTTGGGTAAATTCATGTGGTTGTATTTCCTCCGAACTAATTTTTGATTGGTTTACTTATGTAAGTGCTTGATAACTCGATGTCTCATTTGACTTCCTCTCGAAAGTAGGCAAGGTTCAGTCGTCAATGAAATTCATATTTGGGTTAATCTAAACTAAATTGTTAGTATAAAAGTGTTATCATAGCTAATAACTTCCTGCTCCTGCTATTTACGTACTGATAGGGCTCTTGGAAAGCTCTACATTCTCTAGAGAAAACCCTTTTAGTTACAAGCAACCTACCTTTGAACTGCAAGGTATTTCCTAGTATCCTAGTATTTAAAGTAAGAGATGGTTTTATATGTGTTAATTTCAATGTTATCTATATTTAACCGCTCTATGTTTAACCGTCACATTAATGTAACACTTCCTTACTGGATTTAACAGTTTCCACAGGAAGGCTAAATAGATTAGACTTGACATCTTTGACCATAACCTGTTCCCTATATCACATCGTGCAACATGCAAACCGTTGATTTTATCTATCGAATTAAATTATTTAAGTGATCCAGTGACGAGGGTTAGCGTGGTATAGGTTTTTCATGAGAAGTGTAAAAAAAATCATGTTTTATGAAGATTGACAAATGATTATGCTTGCTAGCCCTTTGAAGTAGGTAACGAGGTAAACGGTGAGACCAGCATTAGACGTTTATGGGCTGTTATGCTGATGATAATGATGATGAAGATTTAAATTTTGTAAAGTCAAAGTTATTATAAAGTATGATACATTAGTTAGGCAATAATTATTTTTATTGAACCAAAGGTGTTTTTAAGGTCCCGTACCCGTAGGGTGCACAGAACCCTATTACTAAGCCACCACTCTCCGTCCATCCGTCCATTCGTCCATCTGTCACAGGGCTCTATCTCGTGAACCGTAAGAGTAAATAGTTAAAATTATTAGGTAGTGTGTATTTCTGTTGCCGCTATAACAGCAAATAATAAGAATTAAATAAATATTCAAATTAAAGGAGGATTCCATACAACAAAAGTTATTTTTTTGGCTATTTTTGCTCTTTTTTTGTCAAGGCTGTAGTCTCTTGAATCACATAAGGTAGCCACATAATTTTTTTATAAATAAATAACACTTCAATTGTAATAACAATAAATACTAAAAATAGAATAAAGTTAAAAATTTAAATAAAAGGAGTCTCCGAACAAGTGAAACTTTGATGTTCTTTGAAGAAGTTGCCTGTTTTTTACGGTACGGAACCCTTCGTGTGCGAGTCGGCTCGCACTTGGCGGTTTATGTAAGTTCGTTTAAAGGTTCATGTTTTGCAAAATTTTACATTACTTACAACATACCCACTACTTTCTAAAATTACTGCAACACTTATCTAATAATTGATTAAACCTTATATGCAATGAACAAAAAAGACACCTACGATCTTTAATTGTAATAAACTTATCGTAAATATAATTATCATTCCCAATAGTATTGTATAGATAGATAGATACCTACTATCAGACTTACTTTATTTAAAGCTAAACTGAACCTAGGCTTATTTAATTAGATCAATCGATTAGTTTTCAAATCATATGGTAGGATAGGATTTTCCTACGTAACGCATTCAGTGCCCAGCCTCCGCCTGGAGGACATGTGCGTCGAGGGCCATGAAAGTGTTAGTATTATTGCGTTTCCTGCCTAGCCTCAGCGGCGGCGGCAGCGCGACATGCAGGGGCACACCCGTCGCCTGGAGGACCATGAAAGTGAGCTCCAAATAGAGAGAAATGGGGGAAAATCCAATACCTATCTGCTACAAACCTACCAAATCAAAGATTTATGTTATTATAGTGCGTAAGCCCTCACACTCAGGGTAACTTCTATGAAATCAAACAATTACCCAAAAAAAAAAAATAGACTTTGATGAAACTTGAACCCGCATCATTCCCTTATTACGGGAAAGCGCTAACCAATTACAACACGAGGTCAGTGATGTAAGAGTCGAAAAACTTAGGGACTTCCTTCGGAGGACACTTTTCGTCAAACGAAAATTAAATTTAACTTTAGTCTCTGATCAGGAATGGATAAACTTCAATGTTTCCCCTGTAGGTGGAGTTATCGGCACTAGAGTCCTACCAAATCTACCTACAAAATTCTCCTAATTTAAAATTTTCTTCCTTACAGCTGTTGCTCCTATGTATAGTCGGGACGATATCCGCGTGGTCCTTGCCCTACTACGTGCCTCAGGAACGGGCTCCAGTCAGGGTCTTTAGATACGCCCCTGCTCCGTCACCACCGCAGCTTCATCGGTTACCAGGTACTCTTACTTACATGATGCATTGATGCCAAGATTTACAATCTCTATATTTTAAAACTCTATATCTAGTCTCATCGAAATTCTAAATGCTTTAAAATGTAATTAATTTTAATTATATATCTAATGAAATTAAATAGGTATCCGATAAATTTTTAATTCAAAATCTAATTAATTTCTTATTAACTAAAATCTAAATAATCAATTACCTTTAGGACTCTTGGACACGTAAGAAATTAATTTCCCAAATTAAGGGGATGTTATGTTTTGTTTATTCTTCACCATGTTATGTATTATCATCATTATTACCAAAACTGACAGTCTATTGTTATGTAATTTATTTTAATCTCATTTACCATATCTTTCCTTGACCTACTAAATTGAATCAATCAGCCTACTTTCCGCCATCACGATATTGAATAACCTACTTTTATTCAACGACAGCCGAAGAACCCGAGCCGATATACCAACGGCCAAAACGTGGTCACGACTACGACGACGACCACAAAGAAACCAGCGGTGTCACCGGTCCTGTCCATACCTTCGTGAAGACGGATAAGAATGCCAACTACAAGTGGGGGGTCAGACACCACGTGGGGGACAAATACGCCTCGTAGTAGACAGGCTTTTGAGTATGCTTATGTAATTTATTTAGTGATAATTTTAGATCTTATTGTTGTTTTGCTTGTGTATTAAAGCGCTTAAATTTTGACTTACAAAGGGTTTCGTTTATTTACTCAAAAATCATACGGTACTAATGTATTCATTATTTTGACAACCTTCTTTGAGCAAAGTCAGCTTTTCCGGCTTACTCGAAAAGGCGCCAGCAATTTCCATTACTGTCGTGTTTTGCAACCGGCAATTTTTTTCGTATTACAATTTTTTTTTTCTAAATAGTCAGTTGCATAAAGGTTTTATGCATAAAAGGCAGTACTCACTTAGGATCATCAGGTACATCACTGGCTGATTAGAAAAAAAAAGAAAACGCGGGAAACTGACAACAGAGAATCCCAATTATAATGTTTGCATGATAGGTAAGTTTTCATGAATAAAATTGTATTCAATCTTCAAGCGAAGAATCCTATTATTCAATACCCCCATTGAATATTAAAAATGAAGCTAAATTAGTTATCAAAAATTGATTGCCACCAAAGTCGAAGAGTAAAAAAGTTTGTGCAATGGAAATTCGTCAGAAAGTGATTGGAAAACGGTTTTCTTGGTTATTTTAGCGACCTATAAAATAAAATAAAAAATACTTGGTAAAGCACAATTTGAACATAATGTTAAATACTTTCTCCATGGAGTAAAAACACGCTGCTGTCACTTTCTCTTTAAGAAGGGCGCTTTCCTAGATCTATGGTGTTTTCGATAGGTACCTAGATATTTACTAAAGTTGGAATTAAAAACAGTTGTTTGACGAACTGAATCAAAAGTCAGACTTTTAAATCTTATTATTATCCGCTGTGGAAATTCCAAGATTAAGAGATGAAGAGGCATTTATTGACACAAACAAAGATACAGCACAGAACAGAACAAAAAAAAAGAAAAGCAAAATATAAAATAATAGATACCTACCCACTTAACTAAAACCTAACTTATAGACTAAATACAACAATACGCTATATATAACGCTTAAATTAATGCAAGGTAGCGCTGATTTTCAGATGATACCTGTATGAGGTGACTTCACAACCGACCACTGGTCGTGAATATTTCATAGGTACATAATATTTCACTGGTACTTACAATAAAATACTCTTGGATAAGAGTAGTGTTTCTTAGGTGGTGTTTATTTTGTTTTAATTGTATTTTTTTTTTCAATTTATTTACTTTCTCTAATCGTACCTATAACTTTATTGTAGTAGGTATGTTATTTTATAAGTAGGGTTTTTCTAATAATTGTAATCTGTATGTATTATTATTATATAGGTTTAGTAATTATATTTTTAGTTGATGTTATTATGTATTTTGTTTAAATTGGTAGTAGTTTGTTTAGTTTTTATTTTCTTTATTTACTATTTATTTTAACACTTTATTGCACTAAGGTACAAAGGGTGGGCTTAATGCTGAGGCATTTTCTGCCAACCAAAACCATATGATTTTCTTTAATGTCATACTGACAATATTGGTGATTGTCGTCTTTAATTTTTCATAGTTTATAAAATGTAAATCCTATTATTGGCTGTAAGTTTTATTTTTAGGTTTAGTTACTTTTATTTGAGAGAGCTGTGGATTTTGTGTAATTAATAAAATAAAATAAATAATTACAATTATAATTAAGGTTGTGGGTCGTAGTTTTGACCTCATTTAAAATGTGTTATTTCTGTCCATTATCTGTGTCGCGGACTCGCGAAGTCCGCGCTAATTAGCCGCAAAGCCACAGATGAGTTATTATTAGGTCTAAATTTGTGTAGGTACTAAGTTACCATATTACCTATGTGTGTTACTTATAGATAAACCTTACCTGCATAGCGAAGTAAACCTGGTATTAATATACGTCTGTTCTCTAAGAAAATATTACATATAGGAAGGTCAGAATGTAATTCCATAACCTTGTAACCATATTTCTGCTGCTGGTAAATCTAAGCCAAAATCGAATCTAATCTGCTTGCCGAAATCTAAGCTAAGGCGCCAAGCCAAAACAGTGGCACAATCCCAGGGAAACTGACCTACAGCATCCTGTCGCATAACTCTCATTAAAAACCTCATTATGCATTACGTGCATCTAAGTACTAAGTAATGTTGGGTGCGGTGATCCGAACCTAACCACGCCCGCTTGCGAAAGATGTGTACGTGATATGTAGTTATGGAATTCCAGAGAACTTGTCAACATTAAAAGTTATACGTAGTATAGCTTTTATAAGCTGGTAAAGAGATCAGACGTTGTAAAGCGAAGACGGTTTTGTCAGTGATTTTTTGCCGTTTCATGAAAGTCTTAAATTACTAAATTCAAACTTTGTTTCAGCGTTGTTTTGCAGGTTTCATTGAAGCCCAGCGTGTGATTTCAAGCTGCTTTTTTATAGTCAATAGATCTTTGTTTCATTACAATCTCACCTGATAGTAAGTGATAATGTGGCCGACTATGTATAATTAAGGTATTTGTAATAGGAATTCACAAGTTTTTATTATAGCTCCATTAGGCTGGGCTTGATATTTTTAATAAGATAATCCACTGCTCTACTGCACAAAATCTAAACAATGTTGGCAGGTCGAGTCAACAACCAAGGTTTCGCTTGCAATATCTATGCGAATAGCCCAATATTAGGTCACACAAGCACCGCCTAGTGGTCCACATACTGCTGGTGAAAGGACCGGTTATCAATTGCAAACAAAAACTCGATCGTGTGAACATTGACAACTTGATAAGTGACCGAGTTGGTCACCAGTGTGCCTGTAGGTTGTAATCTTAGTATGTCTTAAGGTTATTAAATAGCTTTGTTAAAAATGTAGCTAACAGCGAAAGAAACCCTTAAACACCATAGGGTGTAAGGTGTTTAGTGTAAAAGTGTTTCTTTCGCGATAAAAATAGACAAGATCGATGAGCGCGTTGAAATCTTTTGCATTGGAAGCCGAGTTTGTGTCGTTTTCTCCGTGTTTCGTCATTTCTGAAACTGATTGAGCTTCTAGATTGTAAGATAAATGCACACATTCGATAAAATATTTATCGAATGTGTGCATTTATCTTACTTACTTACATACTACCTACTTTTGTAATACTAAGTGGGTGCTGTGCTGACCGAGCTCTATCATGATAATAATTAGGCGTGTTTTAAAAAACGAAAAACCGACTTCAAATTCCGGTAGATAATATTCATCAATGTCTCGGACGTCTGATTCGAATGAAATCACCCCTCCCTTACTTTCTCTGACCGAAGGTGTTCACGTGCAAAAAGTTGTTTTACACTGGCGACATCTAGTTATAATTCAAGTCTAATTTAATTTGATGACACATGGATCGTTGCTATGGAAACCATTAGGTGATAGTAATATGATCATATTGTGACATCGATAAATATGTACAGTACATACAAGGTGCCACGTTATTGGTGTACTAAGCCCAAACGGAGTTGTTGTGCACCCTATACCCAACTGATCCGCAGCAGGGTTGATTTTCAGAAATAAGTTGTTTTAAATTATCATAGAAAAAATAACTTTACGCATACGCTTCGAAAAATGATTACCCTATCACTAACGCAAAACCGACCAAATTTTGGGTTCCTTTTTCATGTGCAAATAAGGAATACATTTATTCATGTTAAAAATAAAACTAGGCACGTAGGCACGTACCACTTTTTTAAAACTTCGCGATTTTATAACATGAAGAAAATGCATGTGTTTTTTGATTAGTAGATTTAATAAAAGAACCACCCTTCTAAATTTGATACAGAAAAATATTTGCGCCTCGCCTGAGACGTACGAAAAGCTTTATTGTTTAATTTAATAATATAAAAATCCGCATTCGGATAAATAATTTAATTAAAAATACTTTTGGTAAACATGGACAAGGAGGACAAAAAATAATATCTTTTACTTGGTTATAGATACCTGCTGTTTTGTTTTAAATGAGGCTAGAACAAAAAATGTTCCCGGGGGGTGTTGGTGTACTAAGAGGGGGGAGGGTCAACCCCCCCCCCTCTCCGCTTAGTACACCAATAACGTGGCACCTTGTATAACTCAGTGTATTGTGATGAATTTCATACCAATTCACACACGTAGCAATTCCTCGAGAATCAAACTTATAGGGGACCACCTTAAAATCAATTTAGATACAAAAACGAAAAAATCATCAAAATCTATTAACAATTGGCGCAGACATCATTAAAACGGTTGTAGCTAGTCGTGATTCTCCAAAAATATTATGTTGCTTTTTAAGTTTAACGGGATATAAATACTAATCCCTCGGCAATAACATTTTTATGGGACCACCTCGGGATCATTTTCTATACAATAGTGAAAGAATTAGTAAAATCGGTTAACCATAGGCGGAGTTACGGATATCAAGTAACATAAATACATAAAATTAAAAAAAAAACATACAAACGAACTGAGAACCTCCTCCGTTTTGAAGTTGGTTAAAAATGAGCAAATTCGAGAAGAGCGTTAACAGTTTTTGTATCGCAAATCGATTTTATGAGCACTAGGTGAACTTCAATACCTACACCTTCACAACTGAATATTTTTTATTATTTACAATCCATTGTAAGCTCAAACAAAGCAAATAATCTTGTGGCTTTGAGTGAATTAGTTTGCGCTTGTACCGTGTAGAAATATTTTGTATCGGAAATCGTTTTACATATTAGAAATGATCATTGATTCACAAAAGACAATGATTTTGTCTTTTGTGAATCAAGGATCGTTTCTGTTCATACATAGATGTAGATGTATTTAGCTGCATGTTTTTTTACAATATGTATCTTGGTAAACTAAGTATGGCGCATCAGTACAATGAGCTTCCATCCATAAAGCATAAGGAATTTGACATTTTTAATACATTTCATCAGAGATCTTAATGGTATCTCCATTTCAAAGATCCTCCTATCGCTGGTGCTCCACGGAGCACTCATCTTGGTGATGGAATAAAATAGGGGTATTATAGTAATATATTTATATATTATTATACACACATCAACATCGTCTAGGGATATTTCATATTTTCTGAATTTACTCAAAATTTGTTATAAATAACATGCAACATGTATATATTTTTGAAAAGCCCGTTTAGTAGACTAGATCTTCGAATACAATAGAAATATTTTTATTGTGTAAATAAAATTTTATTCAATAAAAAACAAAATATGAAAAAATTTTACATGTAGGATGTTGTGTTTTTAAATAAAAAAATGCAAAATTATGCGAAATTTCCTGTTTTTTGCAATTGTACGAAAAATCAGTAGTCAGTAAAACCACCCATGACGTTACAAACGGTCCTGCAACGGGTTTTCATGCTTTAAATCAAGTTATCAAAGTCTTGCTGCGGGATATTGTCCCAGGTCCTGCTAAGATGCAAAAAAAGTTGCTCTTCAGTCGCGATGTTTGCAGGAAAATGGTTTATAGCCCTTCTTTGGAGCATGTCCCCTGCATGCTCTATGGGGTTTAGGTCTGGCGATTGCGCAGGCCTGTTTAAGACCGACACGTCGTGCTCCTGCAGCCAGCTGGTCACCACTCGCGCTGTGTGCGGACGGGCATTGTCGTGCATGAGCGTGAATTCTTGGCCCATTTGTAGTCGATGGGGGTAGACTATTGGTACTAGCACCTGGTTACGGTATTTTTCAGCGGTCATGGTGTTTCTGATCCAAACGAGATCTGTTCTTCCACCAATACGTATTCCCGCCCAAACCATAACTGTCCCACCGCGGTATGGATGGACTTCCTGAGGGTGTTGCAGACGGCTCTCACGACCAGGAACTCGCCATACACGTACTCTTCTTGAATCGGGATGGAAACCGAATCGGGATTCATCGGTAAACAGCACCGCAGACAACTGGTTCTCTTCCCAGAGCAAATGTTCACGAGCCCACTCTAATCTTCGTCCACGATTTCCTCGGCGTAGTGCTGGAGTACGAAGCGGTCTGCGAGCATGAAGGTTGGCTTCATGCAGTCTTCTCCTCACAGTTTGGTCACTCACCAGCAACTGGTGCTCTGACTGGAGCCTTTGAACCAACTGCATTGCCGTAACATTTGGTTGTCTTCTAGCGGAAACATGCAAAAATCGGTCTTGTCGCTGGGTGGTTATGCGCTTCCCGCCTGGGTGTCTTTCAGCCACTTCACCGGTAGCACGATAACGTGACCATAACCTTGAGATCACGTTTTGATTTGTTCCAATCTCCTCAGCAACACTCAGCTGAGTAGCCCCAGCTTGGAGCATACCTACTGCCCTTAACATTTTATATCTAGTTAAATGGCGCCGCCGCATGATGCATTTAGTAGTATAAAATCGAAATTAATTGATAACGTGTATTAAAACTTCAATTTGACACAAAAAAATTCCATAAACTATGGAAGATAAATTGTAACTTTCGACCTTCGCTATAGCAATGCCGCGCAAATCTTTTGTTTTTTATTCATTTGTTCAAATTCAAATTTGGAATCATTCAAAAAGGCCTAAAAAATAAGGTTTCTTCAAAAGATTTTAAAACCGGCCAGTATTTTTAGAGTTCAAGAACTTTATACAAAATATCCCTAGACGATGTTGATGTGTGTATAACAGCGTGCTTGTTCAACAGCCGATTCACATAGACAGCGAGACGAGTGATTAATCGAAATATTTTCTTAACTATTTGGATAACGAAATTTCCTAAAATTATTATTAATTAACATATAGTGTAAGATAAGTGGTTCATGATATTAACGGGTTTGAAAAGTACTGTTTTTGAGCCAAACTGCGCATGGAACGCGTAAACGCTCTTAATTCGATTCATCATCATCGTTCAAATGCAGGGCCCGTACTCGTAAAAACGAAAATGCTTTAGTTTCAGATTAGTTTTCGTACAAACGCTATCTTATGCAAGTGTATATTATACTATTGCCGGGGTCTTATAGCAATTAGGCAGTATTAGCATAATATATTATGCATGTTTGTGCGAAAGGTTGACGATGCCTGTCTGTAGAATTGGCTGTGTTGTTTAATTTTATCACTCAAATTCAAATTCAAATTGCATTATTTCCTTTAGACCTTACAGGACACTTGAACACGTCACAAAATTCAAATTACATAAGTAAAACTAGGAAATAAAGTGATCACTTTGATTTTTGTTCACTTCAATCTTTTTAAGGTAAAGTAAAGAAGCTAACAAGAAACCTTTACCTTGTTAGGTTGTTAGTTTTCGAGTTAGAGCAAAACTAGTGCCTTTTACAGCGAACACAATTTTTCTGCATATTTGTTAGTCCATTTAGTACAAGTAGGTAATAATAGTTTTAACTAAACTTAGCTGTACACACATATTTGATACAAAGTAGATTATAACAGCTTTTTTGTATGTATTTTTAGCTAGCATTGTAATGTGTTTTGTGTGTTGATAAATAAATAAATTTATTCTATTCTATATCCCTTTTATGAGTTGTGTCTGCTCGAAATAAATGATTTTTATTCTATTTATTTATTATTTCTGCTGCACATGCACTCTTATTAAAACTGTTTCCTTCCCACTTAGGTAGATCTCCGACTGTTAGAACGTGATCGGAATAATACAAACCTATCCTATTAGCTTCTTTTACAGAAGTCACTTACGCAGAATTTCAAGCAGATAAGAATGTACTCATGTATTGCCTGATGGTCTAATAAGATTAGCAGCTACTTATAGGGAGGTATAGATTAATCTATTCATACAATAGGTAGGTACTTACTTTTTATTAGAAACTCATTAATTTATGCGGACGTTTTACGTAATGCTATTGGATAATATGGATTGTTTAAATAATTTGTAAGTAATGTAGGTATATTCATACTTAACCTAAAATTCACTCTGTTGCCGTGTCTATGTATACGTAATTTACATTACTTGTCGATATGTGATCTTCCCTTCAATAAATATTGCTTACAATAATTATACCAAACTCAACGCCCCATGTAAGTGAGTTTTAGTTTTTTGTGACGTCTTTAAAAACTATTCATATCGAGTTTGGCTGGTGTATAGTAACTTTTGAAACGAATATGGTTAATAAAATTAACAGGATATTTACGATGATTTGTTTTGATTTGAGCTTTCCTTTAGTTCGGCACAGTTATATGCAGTTATTCTATGATTTTATCATGTGCCAGCATACCTACCTCTATGTAAACGCAAAATAAAATAAATTGTGGGAAGTGCTTCCCACAATTTATTTTTTTACCTTCTTAAAGAGGTGAAAGAGAACTAGCAACTAACGTAAAGAAAAACTTCTCATTTCATTGCAAGTGCATACAGTTGCAACTGCATATAGTTTGTAGATACTGAGTACAAAAAGGGTAAATCGGTACATAAGTTCCACGTAGTAGTACGACTACGACTCCTATCTATTTAACATTATTTTTGGTACACCCCCTGCCTTTCTTAAATTTAAATAATTATTTCCATCCAAAGGTTGCCTGGAAGAGATCGCTTCTAAGCGATAAGCCCGCCCATTGTACTTGTCTTATGACGTAATGTCTCCTTGTAATGTTATTTTTATGGTGTTTAAAGCATTTTTGTATCGTATTGTATTTTATCACTACGACTCGAGAGAAACTGAGAAAACTTTTGAGAACTTTTGTTGAAC
This sequence comes from Eupithecia inturbata, assembly GCA_963662085.1. Lineage (NCBI taxonomy): Eukaryota > Metazoa > Arthropoda > Insecta > Lepidoptera > Geometridae > Eupithecia > Eupithecia inturbata. The sequence goes on from OY759182.1 coordinate 7,989,940, forward strand.
TTTTTTTTTTCCTTAGCTTGTGGCGGCCATTTTGCGGAGTTCGCGAATCTGGGCCCACCCACGATGACCTTCGTGGGTGGTCCCGCGCGGGTGCGATTAAATTAATATATCTCTTCAACTTCAGAATCGCTGCCAAAACTTAGTTCAACAGAACCAAGTGCAGCTGGTATTGATATTGATCAGTTGAGCTACCTGAACATTGTTTTGCAACAGTCTGCAGTTAGCTTAATTGTTTCAAAAGTAATTCTAATTTGTTTTTATTATTTGATTGTAATTTTCTTAGTTCAGCTTGATCGAGTTCACATAATTATGTGTGACATGACGGATCTTGCAACCGGTGAAGTTAGACCTAAGCTCAGCTTGATTGAGTTCAAATTCGTAATACTTGCTGTGTAACATGACAGGTCTTGTACTGGTTTTAGCGCTTCAACCGCATTAACTTTATGTCGGTGAAATACGCTGAACTCGTTTAAAGCGCTAAACTGAGTTTATCTCTGAATGCGTTCAATTGCAACGTGAACTTGTTCAATTACAACCGTGAAAGTGGACCTAAATAACTCAATTATAATAGTAAGTAACTGCCACTGATCATTCAGAAAATTGATTAAAATCTTTAGTGAAACTAACAGGCCAAGGTATCACAAACAAGTGAAACATGTTTAAAACAATACAAGATGCAAAAGTGAATGCGATGGTATTTAACGCGGGGTGCATTGGCATTAGACCTTTAAGGCCAAAGCCATTAGATTTCGCACGAATAATACATTCATTTCGTTTGCCTACTATGGCTTATTAGGCCAATCAACGAAAATATTTATTTACATGGCTCTCCAATAAAATATTTTATAGGTGGTGTTGTCTACAGCTAACTCTCCTCTTTAACACATAATTTATGTCCGTCACAGCTGAACATACCTCCGCTATACGAGGGTTTTAGGGTGTTTTTGCCACAATCACAGGCATGCGGATTGGTGATCGCAGTGGATGTGTTAAAAATACACAGAAGGAAGCTGCTGCTCTTCCTCTGGTAGGTTCCTTAGTCGGTTCTTAAAGAAATCCACGAGCTGAGTAGCAGGTGTCGGTTCTTACGCCAAGACTGCCAATACAATAAACAATAAGGATTTTACAGCCTTACTCTATAAAATCATTGTTTAATTTTTTTTTAACAAATGGTAATAGAAGATAAAACTCACACAATCTAAGTACTCTACTAGGGTGTGTGTGTATGTGTGTAGTGTCTACTTACTTAATATTTTTGATCGGTGTGTGTATTTTTGTAATTCATTAGGTAACCTCTATGATACCTACTTCTCACGAAAGGCCAAGGCTTCGCTACTGCAATTGACAATAATTACCTCCAGTATTCTCGTACTCTATATGTATTCTTGGGTATAAGTTCCCAACAGAGGAGCTTTAGACTTTCCCTGTCCAAGAAAACTATGTTGTATGCCTAGGGGTTTCTTATAGGAAATCTTTTTATGGATATAGCGAAGTCTGATTTATGATAACTTAAATATCATTGTCAACTGTCATGTTACATAGACGCTAGTAGTGCTAGGCCACTACTAGCGTCTATGTAACATGACATTTCTACTGAGCTTAATTTCGGTTATTAATATGTAATGAATTAGGTACCTACGTACTATTGTTTTCTTTATTTACTGACTTTGCATTGCTATTTCAAACGTAACAAACGGATTTAGAGCTAGGGACTAGGTATAGAAAAATATTTTGTTGGGTTGATACTTACAATATTGAACTTTTCATTTGATTTGTGAGAATGATGATTTTTCACCAAAAGATATTAACGCGCACGCGCTCGTTCATGTCTTCTAAAATTTCAGATCTTTTGTCAGTACTTGTAGTTATGAAGTGTTTTACCGGGTAGGAATTTGGATTTCATTTCAGGATTATGCAAAAGCTCTTCTCTTAAGTTTAGTAAAGTATTTTGACCACACTGAACTACCTGACCTGGGAATTATTTTCCCAGGTTCAATACGGAATGAGGTCATGTAAATATTTCGTTCCAGTATAATCAGTATGCCTGAAAACAATACCTTTGCGGCTTATGTTACTTACCCATCACCCAAAACTGATAACAGTAATATGTACCTAAATAGAACTATTTTAAATTCAATTTAGCTTGCTTTTAGTACTCCCGCCCTCACATAGAAGGGATGCCTCTATATAAAGTGAGAGTGGCGTACATGCATGGCAATACGTTGTTCTGTACGCGAGTGTTGTGCTTGTTTATTTGTTTCTTTTTAATTATTAGTGAGTGAATTATGTTGAGGTTTTGTGTCACGTTAGCGGTGCTGGGGTGCGCTTTTGCAGCACCCAGGGCGCAGCACCAATATCAACCTCAGCAGGTATTTGACATCATAATAGTCACTGCATCAATTTCTACCTCTATAAAAAATTACTTTGTAACAAATCGATTGAAGACAACAAATTGAAATATTGACAATAGAAAATATTTTTTTATTTTCGCTTATTTACTTCTTTCAACCTAACCTTACTAGGCTAAGTATGCATAATAAAAATGTCCTGTAAAAATTAATGTCTGCACATGGTTAGTCTCCGTTGAGACTGGCAGCCACCGTAGCCAAAATTCGGCTAGGAGGACATCATCATCATCACTGGGATAGGTCCGTAAGACCTTGAGTACTGAAGACCTATTTTAATTCTCCAAAATACGCAAACGATTGTTTAGTATAGTTTTTTTGTGCAAATTGGTACTTTAGAGTACACAGAGTTAGCTCTGTGTTTATTAAAGTCTACCAATTGGCCGAAACGAAACACGAAATTTCGTGTTGGAGAATTAAAAAAGGCTCCTCTGGCAGGTACCTACATGCAAAGATCCCAGTAGCCTACGTTCTATCTTTGGGTACATGCATTATTTTTTTGAGAGACGTTATTCATAATATTATGAACTGCTATAAGAATGATGTGAAAGGTATACTGAAGAGTGTTTCTCCTATTAGCAGGTCAAATGACAAATAATGACAATATAATGAAGCAATGAACGTGTAATTTTATAGACTTCCATGTATAAGAAAATTGCGTGACTGCTTTACGTGTTTGTCTGCTACTTTGTGATAAACCGGCAAACATGTAATCTTAGGTGGCTTTCATAAAAGTCGTCGTAATAAGCAATAATTTGTTCGTATTTAAACTTGTTATTACGAGTTATTACGAGTTTACAATACGAACAAATTATTGGTACCTGAATAAAAGTAAATTGGCAGAATTTAATAACGGGTGTAATATACTGTTGACTATTTTTATAAGTTCCCATATAAATCGCGTTGTCGTTAATTCTGAAGGCAAGAAGTCTTAGATTAGGAACGTAGGTTGCTACAATTTTTGGCAGACGTGAACAATGTCTTTTTAAGTTATGTAAAGTAAAAACGCTGTTTTGAAACCACTTTAAGCAGTTGGTTTACTTATTTTAGTTATTCGGTGGCTCTGCCCTGAAGACTATTTCACACGACCTCGTACCGTAAAATAGAACATTGATTTTCACAACGTATGTTTCGAACCCGTGTCAAATCGGCCGAGACATAACCTGGTGTTACAGTTTCGTAACTAAACGAGATTCAGTTGATTGTCGGTTGGTTATGTAACGTAATTGGAGCTCGGTCAAGCAGTTGTTAATTGTACACCGTAACCGGGATATTAGAGGTTGATTGCCGGAACGCCCGCATTGTTTTGAAGCAGAGCTTTTTATTGGAATAGGTACCTACTTAGACGCTTACCTAAAAATTAATTAAAAAATAATTAGCAAGCTGAAGTGGCAGTTGGCCGGCCATATCTCGCGAAGTACCGACAACCGCTAGGGTAAACGTGTTCTTGAGTGGCTAGGTGAAATGACGACCTGCGAAACACTGCAGGCAGATGCTGGATGGGGCAAGCTGAAGACAGGACACTATGGCGCTCATTAGGGGAGGCCTATGCTCAGCAGTGGACTTATATAGGCTGATGATGATAAGACGCTTACCCATAACGGACAAGAGAGTTTAAACTACTACCGTACTGTAAGTAAAGTTATAGTTTCCTACGCCAAACGTATAATCATTACATAATATTTAATTGATCATAGAGATATAACGCGACAGTACCACTTAGCCTTCACCATTACACTACACTCTAACTATATACCTACAACAGAACAATACCTAACTCCACAATAAAAATGACAGCAGAATACTATACATTATATGTTATAAAAATAGACACATAATAAGAATAATATTAACACAAAAAGACACACAACACTCATAAAATTGCAATAAAAATAAAACAGTAAAATGATATATAAACTAAATTTACACATTAAAAAATCATAATCATTTGCAAATCTTATATACGCTGCAGCTGGTTAAAAAGGGTTGTTTCTATCAAGTATATCAGGTAGAGTACCTAGCGACCTATACCTTGTACCAGGTATATGTAATAAAGTTAGATTCATAATATAATAAGCATCTGTCTTAGTACCAGAAGGTGGGTAGCCAAAAATTCTGCCGTTTAAGTATTATTTTCTACCCCTTCAAGCATATAGCCAAAAAATTGGCAAGCACCTTCATTATTATAAATAGTTTAGTGTAGGTAGCATAAGTAATTATTTTAAAGTATGTATGCACCTTAATTAATACGTTCTATTTGATTATTGTATTTGCTATTAGCACTCTTTTTACCTGAATAATTTTGCGTGTTTCAAAAAACGATAAACCGACTTCAAATACCGGTTTATAGATAATATTCATCTATGTCTTGGACGAACGAAAACACCCCTCAATTACTTTTCCTGACCGAAGGTCTGTGTTCACGTGCAAAAAATTTAGTTTACACAGGCGACATCTAGTTTTAATTCAAGTCTTAGTCTTAGTTGTATAGTAGTTTGATGACACATGCATGAAACTGTTGACGCCCGGTTGCCATGGAAACCATTAATTAGGTGATAATGAAATTACCTTATTCTGAAGAATTTTTACAAACCTATGTTTTATGGCGCACATAGCAATTTCTCGAGAATCAAACATATGTACCTATAGGAAACCATGAGGTGGTCTCCTATAAGTTTGATTCTCGACGGGATAAATACTAATCCCTCGGAAATAACATTTTTATGGGACCACCTTGAGATCATTTTCTATACAATAGTGAAAGAATCAGTAAAATCAGTTACCCATAGGCGATATCAAGTAAAATAACTACATGCATAAAAAAAAATTAAACATACCTACATACGAACTGAGAACCTCCTCCTGTTTGAAGTCGGTTAAAAACAAGTTTTTACCTAGTCCAGGCCCTCGCATTATTTAATTCCATTAGAATTTAAGATCTTCTTTGTTATCCTTTTAGTCGTTTTTAAGTAAGTAAGTTTTTTTTAGATTATATTAACTCAATAAGCTTCTTGCGTCACCATTCAGAGGGCGATATCAAAATTTTAATTATTGCTAGTTCCTAGGTCTTAATATGTCTTCTATCATCTTTTGAAACACAACTAAGGACGTTGTTGACAGGTTAATATTAACAAAGAAAATTACAGTCAAATAATATAAACAAATTAAAACTAGTATTTACAATTGAATTAAACAATCGATCTAACTTCAGACTGCTGCAAACAATCTACAGGTAGCTCAACTGATCCATATCAATACCTACCAGGTTAATTGTTACAGGTCTGTCGCAAATCCGAAACAATATCGTCAATAATGGACGTTATGTAAGGTTCTTGGACTCAGTCACAGTGTTTTTCTTAATTACTACCAATTACCAATTACGATTAGTTATCATTGCACAAGTTTACAACCCAACGGGGTCAACCCATTGTTGACCCCGTTGTTGGAAGTAGGCTTTTGCTATTCTTTTGTCATAAGAAGATTATTTTTAGTAAAAGTCCAAGTCGTGATTGGATTTCGTGATAAATTACGCTTTGAATCCAGTTTCTTAATCGTGATAAGAGTTTTGCTTTGTTGGAGGGAAAATTGAGATCTATGTCAATAATTAGATAGGTATACTAAAACGTAAAACTATGCCATGCTTTTACGGAACATCAGAACTGATATTTAAACAGAAGTTGTTTAAAAAAATGTAAGAGAGTTTAAAATCAATACAAACAATTACATTATACATTGAAAATATATATTACCCTCTTCCTCATAAAACGTCATTTGTTTTCTTCTCTTGACTGTGAGAAAATAAACAAAACAACGATAAGCATTTCTTTAGAGATGTTTTTATTATTGAGAGCTGACTCGATTGTCTTTTGTTTTTTCATACAATTATTATTTACCACAATAGATAAATTTATGAACTAGGACTATTTTAAGTAGGGGTCGAACTACGCAGTTAAATTGAAATTTTACTTTTCAACTTCAGGGTGAAGGCGTCCCTCCGCAATTACTGAGACAATACCTGGCCGACCAGGGCCCGCCAGCTCAGACCCAGGTGATTCCCAGAATAACACACGTGGCTGGTGCTTCGCCTTCTCCTGCTAGATTTGTAAGGAAATCCGACTGCTTTACTAAATATACTTAGGGTTTATATGCGAAAGGTCCGGTCCACCTGTAATTTTTCGCATTAACATTAACTAAGCTCCTTTTAATTTAACAGCTGCAATAATAAAAGTTTTTAAAGGATTGAACTTTTTAAGATTAACGATCTACTAATAACACTAGCCGTTACCAACTAATATACATCCCTAAATCTAGAAAATTACACCAAAATAACACTGAATACTGATTGGACAGTGGAGGACACTCACTATAGATATGTGGCAACATTGTCTTTAGGTACCCCACAACCAATAAGATTAACGACATTATAAGAACTTTTCACAGCCTTTGTAGAGCCATGCATTAACCCTGGAGTGGGTCCTGGCTCCCGACAGCTTTTAGATTAATCTATAATTAGACATAACATAACTACAGGCTTACACCGCTGCTCAAGAAGACGACGGTCAATACCGGCCGCAGCCCCAATATCAACAGCAACCGCAGTACCAGTCGCAACCGCAGCCGCAGCAACAGCAGTACCGTCCGCAACCGCAATACCAAGCCAAACCACAGAAGACTGAAGATTATGACGTAAGTTTCATAAGTACCTCACCACCTTCTCTTAATCAGCACACAGGTAAGTCCACTGCTGAGCATACCTCCACCAAATGTGGGGATGTGGTTGCCTTAACTACCTACTTTCAGGTAATAGTATTGTATCCATACTGTTAGTTTCATAGGGAAAAATCGGATGGCTGGTAGAGGGGAGTGATTTGAAAATAGAGACCCTCACAAAACTAATGAAGTACGAGTATTACAGTTACTAAAGTAACTTGAAAAAATGTCATGCATTTAATTAAAGGATAATCATCCAAAAACTTCTGAACGTAGTACAATGTCAATATTGATAGCAGCTATGAATACAGCCAGTCGCAAGACGCAAAAAGATTCTGATTTTTTTGTTTAACGAATTACTACAATCGCAAAATTGAGGCTGTCAACCTCTGAGAAAGCAAGAAACTTAATAGATTCTGACCAAGGCACTAACGCTAGGTATGAAAGTTCACTATGAACATTATTTACCTACCTACACTGTTTTTGTGAAGAACATTTCCCATCTTCGATAACGGATGATTTCGATCCACATGACTGCACGTAAGCAGATCAGATTGGCCGTGCGCCGGTCGCGGACCCGACGACTTTCACTAGAGAACTGGTCGCTTATAATGTAGGTATACCTTAGTTTGTACAGGTTATTATGTCCACTTTCTAGGGTAACGTAATAGGAAATATAGCTTGAGAAGGGATTTTATGACATGGAAATTGGTTTATAGGCTAGCTAGAGATATGATTTATCTAAATTACATAGGTACTTACAAACATATCTGTCTGCATGTATAAATCTTCTCTCTTTGCCTAATCTGTGTGATTTAAATCGACTAACTGAACTAAAAATGTAGTTAGAGGACCACACGCTTGGTGATCCTTACTCTGGGAGTCCTAATAAATTATATATAAAATATCTATTGCCCAAATTCATAAAAAAAAATACTTTTTGGTTCAAAGCTTATTTTTATTAAGGAGAAAAAATACAAACTTTCAGCGTTGTCTCTAAACTTTTTATTAGATATAAGCTAAAAGGTTTGTGCATTGGACTGTATGGACGGAAGGCTTAATGACCGGATAAGTCCAATGATTATATTAGCAACACAACACCAAAGCAAATAAGTAATTAATTATCCAATCGGAATTTTGCATTTCAAACCCGTCACCATAATAACGCCAACAAGATCTATGGCACCGCACCTTTCTAATTGTCTCGTCTTTTTCTAGCCCAATCCTTCCTACCAGTTCGGTTTCGACGTGAACGATGACCAGTACACAAACTACCAGAACCGGAAGGAAGAGAGAGACGGTGACGTCATCAAGGGCTCCTACTCCGTTGTGGACAGCGATGGCTTCATCAGGACTGTTACCTACACTGCTGATCCTAAGGAAGGATTCAAGGCTGAGGTAAGAACTCTAGAACCTGTAGTGATTGATTATGAACGCATTATTTCAAAGGTTGTGGAGTAGGTAGTTACTGCCTCAACAGTTTGCAGAGTCAGAGAGAACAACTAAACTGAAAAGACTCCTACAAAGCTAACCGCAACCAGCAACAACCGGGTCGGCCGCTATCAAAATGGGCTGACGATTTCCTCAAAGCTGTTGGGCGCACTTGGATGTGAGAAGCACAAGGACAAATGAGGTTGACAGAAGCAAAATGAGGCATAATAACCAGCAGTGGGTGATCCCAGACTGATAATTTGATGACAAACCAAAAGCTCAAAATGTATTCTAATTTACGGTGACATTTTCAAAATTGAAAGCCGTTGCTGATTGTGTACCTACCTATCACTAAAACAAAATTTCCGCAGGTCTCAAGACAGCCCACAGACATCGTCGTAAAGATCCCCACGCCGAAGCCCCAGACGCTACAACAGCCTCAGCAGTACAAGCCTCAACCCCAGCCTCAACAGTACCAGACCCAGCCTCAACAGTATCAGGCTCAGCCTCAACAGTATCAGCCGCAGCCGAGGCCACAGGCACAACAAGCACCTCAACAATTTTACCGTTATGACCAATAAGTTAATCAGTAGTCATTCTTGCTATTTTATATTTAGTCTTCAACTTCTTTTCTTGGGTACTTTCTGGTCTTGAGGCATTAATCTTTGTTCGCACTTTGGAAAAATTTCGAAACTGAAGTTCCGCTACTTACCGCTGTTTTTGTAATGGCTCGACTAATCTACTAGCCAATTTTTGCTACGTGCGAACTAGGCTTAAGTTTCCGATGACTCTCTCTCTCTCTCTTTACGTTAGTTCTCTGTCTGGCTCTGTTCCTATCTGTTGCTATTATAAACTTCCTAAAGCACGAGAGAAATCTAACCTGAAATGAGTCTCTATACATCTCTTGCAATTTTCCCTTTTTATTATTTTCCGATTTTACTCTTTTGCCTTCTATTTTAATTGTTGGGGTTCTCCAAATTCTTCTAGCGATTTCTAATTAGAATAATTTACTCATTATCTAACTTAAAACTTTCACAATGTGCCTGGTTTGTTGTTACTATATAATTAAACAAGTAGATGTAAGGAATAAGGAATCCTAATTAGATATTGAAATATTTGTATACTTTACTGGTCAAGCACCGGTATTAAAATGTGAGATGTGGGAAGTTATTCATTCAACTATTTATATCAACTGATACGTTTAGTTTTATGTATTTTGCTGATTTTGTAAAATAATTCTTGTAAAAACATAAATATTCAATTGATTATGGCAGTAGGTACCAATAGCTGAGACTTTCGGAACTTGAACTTGAAGCGTTTCGTGCGCTTTAAGTTCTAGTTATCCTTGTTACCTACGTAGGAAGGACACTTGGAACATAATTATAAATAAAAAAACATATTAAAATATATCTTAGATTTTTATTAATTCCCAATTTACATCTCTCTTATTCCCCTTCGAATTTACATTCTGCACTTTTGTTTAACGACTTACTTATTAAAATAAATTAAAAGTATAACATTTCGTTATTTCGTATTTTATTCGACATTTTACATTCCTTGTTCGAAATAAATTAAAGTTAAATCTTACCGTGATATTTTGTAAGTAGTTATAAAAATACAGTATCTTTCGAAAACATACTTTAAAGATATAAATATTTAAAGGTTTTAACAAAAAAATATATTAAATTCAGTCTATTAAAAAATATAACCGAAAAATGGCCGACAAATCTCTACATAAGAAGTATTACAAATTTTTCGGCGATTTTACAGTCACTTAAAACCCTAAAACCAATAGCCATTTACAAAAAAAAACACATAATAAATAAAATTGTATTTGTTTTGACCTACTTAAAATTAGAATAAATGCATTCACTAAATACTTTCGAGGCATAATTAACCTTTAAATTTGCCGACAGATGACAAAATTATGTCATGACAAAATATTTTAAAGGTAATCTTTGTTGGCAAATCAGATTTTCTCAAAATGCAAATCACGATTTCATTGTGCCAACAATCAAGCAAGATATGCGATACATTTATAATACTCTATGACAGGCACTATAAGTCGTTAATGGGTGGTGTTCTTCAAACGATAATGAGACAATTAGCAGCTTCGTCGGTTAAATTTAACGTAGTTCATGAAAACTTTTGTCAAAAACATCAAACTATATGTATTTGACCGATTATTTCTTTTATGAACACAATCCTGAATCTGCCTAAAACGTTATTCGTCTACCTACCAGACCCTAATTCCACTAAATTAATCGCTTCACCGTTATGGTATCGTCTCAGAATTAAACATTTTGGCATTTTACCTTTGATGAAAGAAAATACAGATGGAGGGATGCGTGTCAAAAGTGTCAAGGTTGAAACCAATCTATCAATCTCTCCGTGCAAATAGCATCGCACGCACTATCTAGAGTTTCTTTCATCTATGGACGAATCTGCGACGATACCATTATCATAGTAAAGCGAATGGCTAGCAGAATTTGGCCCCTTGTCAGCATACTATGGCATAGGATCAGGCCTACAAACGCATCCAGATTCCACCAGGACATAATCCTGGCCGGTTAGGGTCACTGGCCCTAGAGGCAATACCAGGAACAAGTAGGGTACGTACGTTTGAGTGCAGGTGCCTCTAACTAGGGAACATTCACTTGATCTGAAACAATTAATAGGTAATTTAAGAAAATCTGTAACACTTAAGGGAAACCCCAGAGACTTGACCAGGTGGGAAACATGCTCCACAGTGCATAAATCCGTTTAAATTTTGCGCTCCTGGGTTCGCTTTTAGGTCGTTGTAAGCTCTTTTATGAAAGTTATGTTATCTTGGCCGCAAGTTAGAGATGGTACTTCTGGGGAGTAAAATTATGTTGGTAGGTCTACACCTACCAACAGAATTTTACTCCCCTTCATTGCCCTTCCCTACGGAAGGGCAATGAAGTATTCCTTTATTATGGGCTTAAGAGTTCTTTTGTCTGCATTTTGACTCAAGTAAGTCCGAAATGCGTTTTGCCTGTGTCATTACCACTACCTAGTTATACCGGTGTTGAATTTAACATAAGAAAGAAAGAAAGAAAATAAATTTAATTGAACCCATATTACATAACACGACACATTGCAATAATAGGTAGGTAAGAAACACTTAAGATTATATTCGAAGATTAAAAAACTGATATAATCTTTATTGACAAAGAAAATTACAATTCAATAATAAAAACAAATTAGAACTACCTATTATTTACAATTGAAACAATTAAGCTAACTGCAGACTGTTGCAAACAATCTACAGGTAGCTCAACTGATCCATATCAATGCCAGTCGGAAGCGTCCCCAAGACGCTGGCTGCATTGCCAGATATAATTATACATAGTGTTACAATTATACATAGTGTTACAATTATACATAGTGTTACAATTATAGAGGTATATAGTGTTACAAGGGGCCAAAAAGGTCCCTGTCTCAGCATTATGGGGTGTTCTGCGATTTTCTCAGTTTAGCATTTTGAGTTGATTTTGGGCGTGAATTTCGACCCATTTTCAAAGCAAACGAAAACGAAAACGATCCTCGTAGAAATAAACATAAACATAACATAAAATAGATTTATTTGCAGAAAAAACAAACAATCATGTTACATCATGAAACTGATACAAAAGATATTGCTGAGGGCTTTGAAATAGCTAGAACTTTAATTATGCTACCATTTAGTGAGTGTTTTAATAACATATTATTTAATTTTATTTATTTAGAGATGGAACAATAAAAATGCCAGTAAAAATGCGAAAAGCTGAAGACTGGACGGTATGGCGCTTCTAAGGGGGCCGTTGTCCAGCTCTCGACTAGCGTATGCCCTTATGATGATGAATAATAGAAATTACTCTACTACGGTCGCCAGTAAAGTTTAAGGCACATTTACTCGTAGATAAACATTTTAAGCCTTACCTGATGTCATGTGCTGTGTGTGGTGTTGTATAGTTATATCTCAATCAGCTGAAAGACGTCCACTGCTGGACATAGGCGTCCCAAGATGTCAATGTTTAGATGGTTTGCCATAACCGCCACGCTTGGCAGGCGGGTTGGCATACTCTGGTCGGTTCCGTTAGTAGTGAGTCTCTTACGAAATCATAGTTACAGATACTCACTCGCAAACTTCAAAAACAACTTGCTGCAAGAGATCAGGGAACTTCTGCACAATAGTCACGGGCTGCCCAGAAGTGAGGGAGACGCCATACATCGGTGCTGTGGTGTTGTATCGAGTGCGACAGAGACGGCCGCCACCGCAGCTGCTCGTCGGAGCCGCTGGGGTGAGGGATGGCATAGAGTGGACACGTGCTGGAAAAGAGCAAACCCATATTTCTTACAAAATAATGTTTGGTTGTCATCTACAATATTAGAAGGGCAGCGCTATTTTTCGATGACCTTTGTGGCGCGGCGGGCGAAAGTCCGCCTGCGTCGCAGCAGGTTGCGGGTTCGATTTTAGCGAAATGAGTGTACGATCTGCAGATATTTGTTCCGGGTGTTCTGAGTTTTCTTTGTATATTATAAAACATGTAGTGTATTGTATTAAGTAGGTATATCAGTTAACTAACACAAAGCTCTGCTTAGCTTGGGGCTAGGTAATGTTGTGTGACTTGTCTAGCATTGTTTATATATTTTTAATTAATTGGTACCATGAATGCTCAGTCTAGCTAAACGAAGCCACCATTCCAACGAAAAAAAAAAATACACAAACTTTAATTGAAGTATGCCATGAATAGAACTACGGGCATGGACAAATAACACGGGTTTTGCTATCTTTTTGCATCAATCATAAAGCCTACAGCCATATTATGCAGCGTTATGGATTCTTATGATTCAATCTAGGAAAACAGCAATACCTACTTAAATCATAAAGGGTAAAGTCATGTAAAGTTAGGGCACATATTTTATTATACTATGTTTGTTGGGTGAACTCCGGAACTACTGGGCCAATTCTGAAATTCCTTTAGTATTAGATAGCATTTCCCCAGAGTAATGAAAGATGTCTTATTCAGGTGAGCTGCAAGAAAAGTACAGTACTTACAAGAGTTAAAATAAAAAAAAAATAAATTGTGATTACCAGTTCTATTGCCACTCTGTGTGTTTGCAGTGATGCCTTGGGAGTAGACTGGATGCGAGTCTAATAAAGCTTTCCGCATGATCGCGGGGTCTATGCGCGCGACGCGGCCTTGCCTGGAGCCTCCACTCCATGGACCGGTGCTGAGGGCTCGGCTCACTAGGTGCCTGGAAGAAAAATGTTTTTACTTCTAAACAACAATACAATATACAATTATATGAGCAATAAGTACACAGCCAAAGTGGCCACTTGCCCTGAAGGTCACGAGAAAGCGCATCGCAGAATTCCTGTCGGCCATTGTGGCGATCTTTGGAAGATCAAACAGTAGTGATATTTTGCCTGAGATAATGATGATGAAATTTATGAATTCCCTGTATGGAGAACTTTGCGTTTAGTTACACTATTAAGGAGCCTCTATTATAGTTGATTCGCCCTAATATAAGCTATGTTGGCCAAGTGGTGAATACTATTCAATCCGAAGAGAAGATCGCAGTCTATATACTAACTTGTGCGCTAGTCTCGGCGACCAATAAATAGGTAGGTACCTACCTCTCCTCTACCTTCAACAGTAGGTAGATATCATTCAAAACAAAGAATTCTTATAAACACATCGATGTCATCTTCATCATGTCATCATCCATCGTCAATGGGAAGATTCCCACAAGATGCGATAGAACAATAACGTGTAGGTAGGATAGGTATCTAACTGCCTACCTACGGTGCAGGTCACGCAATAACGGGGCTTATGTATGTAGGTACTATTGAATTGACGTGGTTGCGCGGGAACCCAGACCCGAAGGTGCAAATTACAAAGCTTTTTATACCCTTGCTTGAATAGCACGAACATAGCTCAATTTGCTAACCTCCATAGTCATTGTGATACCTAATGGCTTGACTTAATTTGAGTAGGTAGGTACAAAGCTTCTTGGTAGGAACCTTCTTTATTCATCTTGTGTATGAAACGAGCGCGCCAAAGGTCACAATTTATTCCACAGGCACAGATAATACAGAAGCAAAGCACACGACTTCTGTTGGTTTCTAAAATTTCAATTTCAAGCAGTCTTTGTACCTAGAACCTATCTATATTATTATACCTACCTATCTATTGTTTATACCTACTTTTCTTTCTCCCGCTTTTTCAATACCTACATACTCACCGGAAGGAAATGCAAACTTTTGACGAAGACAATAACATCAAGTTTGACTTTCTCATTTCAGGTTGATCGTTACATCGATACCTAGGTCATGAGGAATAAAACTAACGGAAAGTAACTTGCCGCAAATCGTAACCCATTTTCTATTAACCTACCTATGCAAAAACTATCTTCGGTTCACTGTTATTTTTAGAGCATTCGGGAAAATAATAGGAGATTTTGGGCTAAATATCAACATTTTCCCAAATACAAATAAATCGAAGTTGGCTTTTTCATGAATTCTTAGAAAATGTTTTACGATTTGCGGCAAGTTACTTTTCCGTGGTTTTATTCCTTGTAGAACGCAGAAATAAATAAAAAAACACGAAAAATTTAATTCTCGCGCCAACCCGTGACAGCACGCACCCTTCACTTACACATTCTCATTGCACATCCGGATCCGGTCCTAGTGATTGAATAAACTTTTCGGAAAATGTTCGGTGTTTGATTTTAGATAAAAAGTAGCCAATGTTAGACCAAGTTTAAAAGTACTTCAGTAGTTTTAGCGTTAAGCGGTAACAAAAACCCAAAATTTCGCATTTATGGTATTTGTGTGTAGTGATTATTTTATTTTACTATGTATTCCTAACTAACCTAATACCGAAGTCTCAAGGAGTTCAAGGTCTCAAGGAAACTTACCTAGGATACGCAGTTCCATCTGGCCCAGGGCAATTAAATCCTCGTAATGCATCTCCCCATGCAAATTTCAATCGGTGACCACAGTCAGCTACTACGCAGCATTTAATTATTGCCTGGAAAAATAAAAAGAATAATTTTAGGATGGCTAATTTAAATTCAAAGTGCTTTATTTCCTTTAGGCCTTACAGGACTCTTGGACACGCCACAAAATTCAAATTACATACTTACGTAAAACTAGATAAAGATTTTGACATTTTGATTATTGTTCACTTCGATCTTTTTAAGGTAAAGTTTAGAAGCGAACAAGAAACCTTTACCTTGTTAGGTTGTTAGTTTTCGAATTGGAGCAAAACTTGTTCCAAGCTTTTTTAAACTCTAGAAAATCATTAAAAAAAAAATTGTTCGACGGTCTCAGTGGCAAGTTGGACAAAGGTCCGCCTGCGACGCAGGAGACTGCGGGTTTTATTCCCGCTACGGGAGAAAATATAAAAAGATAATAAATTATAACAAACTTCCTAAAAAAAAACTTAATAGAAAAGTGTTTCTACGAGTATATCTACACGCTCCAAGGTTTTTCGGATAAGTAGCAGAATTGAAGTTCCTTCGTATTTTTATTTCTTATCATATGAGTTCGTAGGTTAGTCTAAAGAAATGTAGGTGCATTTTTATTTAATTAGGAAGATTTGGGTTTGGCTCTTTTTGTAAAAATAAGTAGAATAGTCGTCACTTAGAAGGCTTAGATTTAAAGAATGTATGGCACTTACAGGGTTCATATTGATCGTTAACTATTTTGTAAGATCTATCTAACAACCTGTAGGTACACTAGGTACGTACCTACCTACCTACGCCATAAATAATTGAAACTTGACAAATGGTTGGACATTTGACGCACACCCAGATATAAATAATGCATTATTTAATTCAGTAACCGTACCTAACCTACCTATTTACACAAGCTCTGCTTACCTTGATGCCAGATGATGATGGTGATGTATAATAATGTCCAACTTCTATTGATTCTAAAAAATTACACCTACCGATGATGTGATGTGTAAAAATCTCCAGCAAGTACTTTTATTGTTTCTAATTACAAAACAAAGGTTTTTAAAAAGTTATTGAGAACGTTTTATAAAATACCTGTCGGTTATGAACTTATCAATTTTATTATCATACAGAAAATGATCATGAAACGTGCGTGAGTGGCTGTCGAGCGGTATGTGTGCCGTGGCCGAATGACACGGATCCCGAACTTAACTAGGACTGTTCCGGCCATATTTGAAGCCTGTCCTATTTGACAAACTCAACATGATTATTGATACCTACCTATATTTATTTTAATAAAAAAAGCTAGGCATAGTATTGTCGAGCGAAGCATAATTTAATTACAAATTTGTAAAAAGGTAATTTTTTAACATACCTACCTTATTCCTTTATACCTAAGTACTTAACTATTTATTTAAAAAGAAACAGCTTTACAGATATAGTTGGTGTAGATATGTTATGGAAGGAGGAAATGAAAGGGCAACTAAGGTAGGTACACGCAAGATGGCAGTGAATTGAGAAGTCCTAAGAAGAAAGTGCCAGTGTCGAATTTCTAGGTCACGTGTGAATTACATGTCATTGAACTTTGCTTGAGTTGAATACAGTGTCAGGTGCTTATTGTTAGTTTCGCTATTCAAACAACATGGTGTCCTTCAACAAGTGAATTTGACAGAAATACCTCGAATGATAATATCATCACCACCATGAATTCATAATTTAGAGCACCTGCACCGATTTTCATCTTAACTTAACTATTTAAACCTTGATCAAATCAAGTCTTCTGTCCGTTTGGGGGTTGATTTAATTGGGTTTTGAGCTTTCCAATATTTCGGCACAGTTTCATGCGCCATGACCACGGAATAACTAAATTAGTTAACTGAGTTTATGCTCAAAACTCAAATCATGGTCAATATCCCCCTGTAAATGACTTAAGTGTCAATAACCATGATAGTTTTAAAAGTTTTGTGATGTAGTGAATGAATTGAAAAACACACATAAACAACGTTAACTTCCCTAATCTCTTAGGGGTACCTACCCCCGTTCCATCGGGCGAAGGTACAGATAAAATAACCGCCACTTAATCATGTGTAATAATTAACTTTAGTGCCTTACACTGTTAGGTAGGTATTAAATTGTAACTATTGTAAGTTAACTATTTCTACTGCATTAAAATAAGGCCAATTTACTAATTTACCTTAAGGCCAATTTTTTTGGCTTAAAAATACAAAAAATAAAACATCTGATTTTTGTTGATAGCCAAGTCTACCTACGAAGCAAAAAATACTTCTCAAATCTTTGTATTATTGATTGCGGTGATATTATTATCTACTGCCTATTATCAGTTTTGCCAATATCAGGACCGATATTCATAAATCACAGCCACTGCTTTCATTTACGCAATAATACCTACATATACCTACATAACTACCTACGTGGCTGTCCCCTGAGATCCATTACCTTATTTATGTCTTTACTATAATACCCAGTAGACAACGTCAATAATAATTAATTTAATGCAAAAGTGAAATTGGAAAAAAGAAAAATCAGCGAAAGTGTATAGCGGTCTCTATCACATATTGTATGGCTAGCACGTTCTGGAGCGACGACGTTTTGGATTAAATTTCCTGGTCATAAAATGTCTAGTGTAGTATTATATTCTTGACCTAGCCACTTTACGTATACTTACCACAAATGAAAGTTTAGACAAGATTGAAATTGCATCTTTCCAACATAGGTAGGTACTCAAAGCGATCACATTTATGTATGAGACATTAAGTGGGTAGGTAACTGGGTATACTAAACTAAATTTTTCTAAACATAAGAACTTTCTTGTTAACCACATTATAGATTTTATTTTTTACTGAATAAATAAATAATATTGGAGATTTTCACACATTATTTTCGGTTCCGTAGTTATTTTATGCGTAGGTACCAGATGATTAATATCCACAATACCTACACTCTGACCCGTAACAAGTGCCCGTAGATCATACGAACATTTGTCCCGCAGTGAACTCGAACCCGGAACAACCTTCTGCATCGCAGGCAGACCGCTCGGTGCGCCACAGAGGTCGTCAATTATGCTACCTAACTACGAACTGTCCTTTGTTAATTCTAAGCCAGTCTGTGGTAGTGATGTCAAGTCAATTGCGAAAAATACATATTATTAGGAACCTACAGTGTGTTTCACAAGCCACGCTAACTACCGCCGAGCTTATTCGCAATTTAAAGGCCATAATAGAGGTCATTATCCCGTGAATATGCCGAAAAATTCGTTGAAAGTATGCCTCGAAGAAGCCAGGCTATTATGGGCAACGGAGGAGACTGGACACCTTACTGATAATAAAGCATCTAAGTACGTATGATTAACTACCTACGTGTTTTATTGTTTTCCAATGCTAGACTTAATTTTTTATATCTTATGCTGGTCACGCTCTTCTGTTAGATACTGTACCTACATACTGTTAATTAGTACCTACCTACTAAACTATATATACCATTTAAGTGCTGCCTGTGTGCATACGAAATTTTCAGACTATACAAAGACAGGACATCATCGTTTTGGTATATTTGGGCCAGCGATGTCGGTCAGCAACCTTAAACTAATGACACGTTAATGTTCTTCGGATAGCGAATGGGTGCCGGTGCTGCCGGGCCGTGGGTAACAGTAAACTAAGATAAACCTCACTGTTCTATGCTTTTTACCTATCTCCTGAGCGGTTTGTTCGCTCCAAATCCATAACCAATGACTCAGTCAACCATGCGGACGATGTAGTTTAGGTACCTTCTTTAAAAGCTCACATGAACGCCGATCCAATAAATAAATCCGTATATAAGTACATGCGGTACCTTGTAGATATGGTAGTTAGTGGTCCAACCAAAATTTCCCAGTTTAAAAGCCTATTCTAAATTCACATGTTTATTATTTTCAAATTATATAAAGATTCAGTTACTCGTTTGATGTAGGTACTTATTGTATAAAATTTAGGAAATGTAAATAAAAGAAAGCTTTAAACAAATTGTGTAGACCCACAAGCCGCTAGCTGCTTATCATGAACATGAAAGTGGCAAAGTCGGTCATTCATGAATCATGAATCACGATTAAGTTAAGGTTATTGTGGGTTTTGCATGACTGTATCATTTAAAAACTCTTTTTTACTAATCTTAGTTTTTCATTATAAAAAATATTAAAACACGAATAACTTAAGACTTATGTTTTTTTTTTAATTAGTAAATATATAAATTTTTTTTCTATGTTTGTACGTAGAAGACTTTATGAATATATGTTTAACTCAAAGCTCTATTTTTTCGATAATATTACGCATGTTTATGATGCTTTATTTAGCTACTAAATATTTTTTTAGACAACTTTATCTCTGAGTCTGACAGAAGTTCCAGTTTTAGTAGTAGGTACAAAAATTAAATAAAAACAAAACACTTACCGAAATGAAAAAGAACGTAAATAAGCTTTTACACATTTTAATTTTTTTATTTACACTACGTGTAAAATATGCAGAAAACACACGCGTATTTTTTTGAATGTGAAGTTGTGAAGATGACACATTCGCGGCAATAATGGTAGGGTCGCGGTGCAGCGTGCGGTCGACGCACTGCCCGCTTGCTCAGACAACAAGTGGCGTATTCTAACGGGAGTTCAGCCGTGAGTCTTCACCTCAAACATTAACGATGCCATGGCGCCAGTAATTTCAAAATAAATCTTTTGCTTAGAGCGCCATCTCTGCTGTTGGTCATAAACTCAATCGATAGAAAATTTGTGCGGAAAATGCCGGTTTATCGACAACACCTCTTTCAATTTTGATGTGACATCTCTAGTCCCGTCTGACCGAACCGAAACGACCGAAAGAAAAAAACAAAAAAAATTACTTGTCCGCCGCGCCGCCGCGCCGCCGCCCGCCGCCCCGCCCGCCGTAAACCACCGTAAACAGACGTTCGTGCGTGCTTCGTCTCGTCCGTCGCAAAAATAAAAATACTTTGAGAGAAGCACCTATGTATGTACAAGCATTCTTCGCTACAGTTCCTGTAAATAAAAAAAATAACCAATGCCAAAAAATAATTAGGAAAAAGGGGATGCTATTGAATCCAGTGCTATGCTTACAATCGCAAGTACGGTGTTTGCAACGAACATGGAAAATCAATTTGTGGACGATGTTATTCTAAAAGAAAATTTTAACGAATTATCTCTGTGAGTACATCATACCTTCATTAGAAAAAAAACTTAAAAATTTTATACGGTATTTTCGGTATCCTATCCTCAACTAGTGATGATCAGCTGTTTGTCAATAATTTATTTGTCTCGTTCGCACTTCAGCGTATGTTTATAGTTGGTCTTCTTCTCGAGGTACCTATCGTTTTTGGGCATTCTATTTTGGTACATTACCATCACGATGTGATGCGAAGATCCTAATTTTGTATTCTCCTAAGAGTACACTACTGCAACACGTCTTAAAGGTTTGTAATTTAGCCTGAATTGTGTGGAATTGTGCTTTGAAATCCGATTTTACCACCTGTTGCTACATATTTATCCAGTTTGCCAGCAGTGGGTGGGTGACTGTATCAGCTATTTGTTGAAACTCTACTCCTTTACCAACCTGTGGCTATAAACAGTTACCTGTGACTGCATTTGAGTATTGTATTTCATCTCTTGTCTAATAAGTACCTCTAAAATAATACTCTAAACTCCATTATATATCTTGTTTATTACCACAATACCTGGTTGAATATCAATTCTGAGGGCTGTTTTTGCACTGAAATCATGTTAACTCTTGTTGATTTCCTACAGCTATCAACTACACTAGTTGATAGCTGTAAGAAATCAAATTAGTGCAATGCAACTAAAATTAATGATGCTAAAGCTTTTGCCTGTAGATTGTAGTGTTTGTGTTTTATAAAATGTTTTTGATGATCTATTTGGATAAAAAGTACATACCTCCAAGCTCCAAAGTAAACAGAACTTGTAATAAATGGTTACCAATGTGAACTGTACATATAGGTACCTACATCACATATTTATTTTGCAAATAATGTAAGATTTTGTACCTAAAACACCCGAACCTGAAATAGTTACTACAATGTAAAACTGATTTATTGGTCCCTTTCAATATCATGGTCTTATTTTGCAGTAACAATGACCCTGCAATGCCTACATCCAGTATCAACATCACAAATACCATGGAAAACTCGAGAAAAACAGACGACAATGGAGCGAGATACAAATGTGAATTTGAGGGATGCGAGCGAACATACAGCACGGTCGGAAACTTGAGAACACACATGAAGACACACAAAGGTAAGTGGAGTGTGGGTCCTAAACTCATAACTAGTTGCATTAATTAAACTACCTATGTGATGTAGCAAACATTTATCTACACAGGAATTTGCTTGCATACAAGACAAAGTACCTTAAATTGTACATGCATCCAAATTCATAATTTACAGTAGGTACCTGAGTATTAGGTATGTCTTGTCTAGTCTATGTCCCCACTTTTACATACTGTCATTGTGCTGGGGAACTGCCAAATTACCTGTAACTAATAGACGGGCAATAAATAGAAAAGCTTCAATAATTTGTTTTAAAAACTTATAACCATAACATAGTCTTAGTAAAAATACAGCAAGGCCTTATTTTTAATGCATTTTTCTAAGAATTATCTCTTGCGGTTACTTGCAGCTATGTTTAGTAAAATATTCTAGTAATGCAGTCAGTCTAGCAGTACATTAGCATACAGTCAGCATCAAGATTACATCAATCCATCCTTGAAGTACTCCTTTGAATACTGACATAGCTTAAACTGAATTGAATCCCAGACTATAAAAATCTATAATTTATTTGTTAATAGACGAGCAGCCTGTGGCTGATGTGTCTATGTATAATAAATAGTATTGAGTTTATGGTCAACTCAGTAGTTTTTTCTGATTATTCGCAGGTGAATACAGATTTAAATGTCCAATGCAACCATGTGAAAAGGCCTTTCTCACATCATACAGTCTGAAAATTCACGTACGAGCACACACAAAGGCGAAACCTTTCGCCTGCAACATTGGGGGGTGTAAAAAAGCATTTAACACATTGTACAGGTCAGTACTTTATCATGCTTTACCATTCGCTGTTCAATTGCAGACTGTCTATGTCAATGGGCAGGCTTAGATGATCACCCTGGCCTAGATAGTCTAGGCTAGAGTAGACAAAAATTACACCCTAAAGACGCACCCTCAACGCGAGCATTCACCTGTAATGTAACATTCAGATTTGAGTACATTTTACATTCTGTGAGGAAGGAGAACCGTGCATTACAGTGCACAGTCTTAACGATACGAACGTCTGTAACGATAGCGCTTCGTCTGACATTTCAACAATATTACCGTTTTGCATAAAAACAAAACGGATATTATGCGTGTGGAGAAAGACACAGCATTGTTGGAAGAATGGTTTGTATTATTTGCCTCTAGATAATAGGTTTTAGGTATACTTTGCAGACTTCAAGTCTGTTTTGAGTCTTCATCAGGAAGTAGCCGATCCAGAATGTCATGTTGAGCGACTGTCAATGTCATCTCAGTGTCTTCCAACACCAGCAAGCACCATGCTTAAGCTGTGTGTTTCTCCACACACATTATATCTGTTTTGTTTTTATGCAAAACGGTAATATTATATGTGCTCCAAAACACATAGTACCTATTGTTAGAAGACCTATTTGTTATCATGCGTCAATTCAGGGATTATTGCAGCGGAGTTAAGGGCGACCAAGCTGACACAGCATTCGACACAAAAGGTATGCTTACCCCGTCACCATTAGAAAGAAGTAAAACAGTGACTAGGTTGGCAACCCCAAGTGCAGACGCCAGAACACCCAGCAGACCCACCTTTTGAGAGCCGAGACCACCACACTGGACAGGCAGAGCTGCCTGACTCCTCTGGGGCCCATCTAGGGAGACATTAAGAACTGACTCCACCACCGATTTTAAGCTTTCATCAAAACAGGAAACTTCCTCTGGACAGAGCCAAGTTAGGGTGGTCCGCAATAAATAGGTGACCTTCGGAAGAGCGAAGCACATGCGCAACAAGATAATCGTCACTTGTGCGGAAAGACCATAGACGTTCGTAAGCGGAAAGAAGAAGATGCTTTCTTGCATTGATGGCCTCTGTGACTCGGAAAGAAATATTGGGGAACCTAAAAGGTTTAAGTCAGGAGCAGAAATTTCCTTAAGGTCAGGTAGAAGAGAATGAAAACGAGAAATGTGCGTTCGAGCTGAGGCTCGAACTCGCACTTCGAGGGGTTCATTTCTAGACCCAGGTCTCTAAGGCGGGGTACTAAGGCCTCCAGATCCTGAAATACATCTTCCGGTTTACCCCCGATTGTGCCATCGTCTAGGTACCAGAAGTTAAGAGCAGATTTGAGTTCACGGATTGCTTTGTGAATAGCCAGGCTAAACACAAGCGGCCGAATGGGTCTCCCTGCTGGGCTCCCACTTTTGAAATAATGAGATTGCTTTCGATAAAATAGTTGGAAGAAAGTCTGTAGACTTGATGAAGGAAAGGGTAGAGAGACGGGATTTTATCCTCGACCTCACTCAACAGAACGTCTCTTTCCAAAGAGTTGAACGCGTTACGAATATCAAGTTTCAGCAAAATAGAGTTGTCGTTCTCCGGGTTCATGAGAAACGTTCGCGTGGCGTGAATGTCAGCTTTGCAACCCAGGCGTGTGTCAAATCCCAGTTGGTGCAGCTGCAAGTAACTGGCCATTTCCGCTTTGACAGAGCGGCAAGCCAGTTTGGCAGTCATTGTTCGGTAAGCTAGGTGGTCTTAAAGGTATAATTTGGCAAAAAATCTGGCTACATCTGCATCATCCCTATGGAGTTTGAGAGTCAATGTTATTGACTTGATACCATCCAATCCATCGCGTGCTACATCAGTAGTACGCGTGGAATGAGATTAGGTGGTTAGGATGTAGGAGCTTCGTTGTCAGCTCGAGTAGTGCAAGGGATCGTGTTCCCCTTCGTTTGTGATGTATGCTACCAGTATCCTCTTGTCCGACTGTATGAGGACATGAGCATTATGTAGGAAGGTGTAGTTTTATTGCACTATACCGCAAGCAGCTCTTTTACGTTTTAATGCCAGGATTTCTGATGGGCTCTCCACCTACCCGACAGGAGCTTCTCGTTGAGATGAGCACCCCGTCCGATGCGTCTTGTTCTGTAGAGGAATTATGCTGTGATCTATCGCACTCTGCCACCACACTAGTTTTCTTTTTACTGCGGGAGGTGTAGCTCTTTTCAGCCATTATCTGAACTGATGAAAAGCTCTTGTGAACCATTGAGCTAGGCGACAGTGTAGGCGCCCTCTTCGAGTGGTCAGGTTTGCGAAATTTAGTAGCTCTATTAAGATTTGATTTTCTTTTAAGCATCTTTTTTACTAAAAACGAGGTATGGTTACCATGTTAAAGTTCTTGGTATAGTATTCCATAAAATTCCTAAGTACTCCAGTTCCTGAGACGGTTCCAGTACTGACTTTTGGTAGTTGATTTGCCAGCCCAAGTTTTCTAGGATACTCGAGGTCTCGAAGACATGATCTAGAAGTTGGGTTCTGTGCTGACTTACCAGAAGGAAGTCGTCTAAATAGACTAAGTCACATACCCTTGCCTCGTAAGATCTCCGCGTCCAGTTTGGTTAGTATAGCAAACGTTCGAGGCGCTGTTGAAAGACCGAAGGATAGAACTGATAGTTGCAGAACTTAATGGTTGTAATAAACTCTTTGGAAAGGGCCGGTGTGACTCTGCAGTAGTCACGTGAAAGTAGGTTTGCGTCAGGATTATTTTCTCCATCCGGTCGTACGTTTGTAAAATTTTTACTACATCGACTTGTGACAGCAGATGTAAGTGTTTTGTTGTTATGTGTCTGTTTAGTCCTCTCAGGTCAAATATTGGAATGTTATACTATACACCCCCTGTGGTGGAACTGGGATGTAGAACTTTCTCAACTGTGTCTTTGAACAATGTATCAGTGGAGGCCGGTTCGTGAAGGGTATGTGAGCTCTGGATATTGTTTCTAAAATGTATTTATTGGCACTCAATTCTTCCCATGCTTGTGTATGATGCTCTAAGCATCCCCCCCCCTGAAAAGCTTTGTTGTATTCATATAGTAAGTTTTGTTTATTGTCTTAGTTATGTCTTTTCGAAAAATATATTTTTTGCTGGCCTTGATAACCTTTCTGTTTGCCTCTTGTGTCAGTGCGGCCACTCCCGTTATTTATGGTTGTGCGAGTGTAAGGTTGTGTAATTTATATGAATATAATTATTATTTATGTAGTATATGTCTGGTTATTATCAATATTTTATTTATAATATTATAAAACCTACATAAAGCACACAGATCCCCTTGTACTGTACAATGATCCTATCCGTCCATGGTTGTCTGGTAGAGATCGCTCTTAAGCGATAAGACCGCCAATTGTCGTTTAGTTTTAATTTGTCTTGTTGTAAATAGTTCATTTTAGATTTAAGTGTGCAATAAAGTATATTCTATCTATCTATCTATCAATCTTCCTCTATAACCATGAACATCGGGTAAGCCGTTCCCACCAGAATTCCTAAACGCCCTATTTCAAAAATTCTAAGCACTACTTTCTGTCATACTAATACTGGCCTGCAGGCTCCGACTGTGAGATTGTGTAGCCAATACAACTTCATGAACACAAAGATAGACATAGACATTTTCAATGATAGTGCTCCAAAATTTAAAAGTAAACTGCTGGAATATTTCCGATATCCTCTCTAACCCGCCTGATTAAGTCTTAATGTTAATTACAATGTTTTTTATTTCGTATTGTTTATTCTCAGATAGTTTATTTTTATTATTATATATAATTTATAGTAGATTTGTGACGGTCATTCCTACAAAATGTCGTGTTTACCTGTTAGTAACATGCTTATCAGAACAGGACCTAATTGTAAGTTTGTTTTAGATGGTTGATATGTATGTGGTTGGTAAACCTTCTTTTTATTAATAAATAAATTAATTATCGTAAGAAGAGCAGCATCAGTTGGTAGCCCCCTTTAACGTTTACACTTCTACCTCTAGAGGGTTGATGTTGATGACGCTGTCAGTTCCATCATATTTCGTCCCGGAACAATGTAAATTTCTCTATTCATACCTAGACACAAAACCCTGTCAGTCCAATCTGTCCATGCTAGGGGGCAGTCACTTAATCAAAACTTTTCTATCTCTGGATGTAAATTATTTCTACCGTTTGGTTGTATATATTTTGGCATGTCACTCAGATAATCCCGGAACGGGGAAGTCTGTTATACTCGCCCGCATTGGGCGTCTTGACCCTAGTTAGCTGCCTAGGTTTTGTTTGATGAGATTCTGCAGGCTGCACAGAACACTGAACTTATATCATTGCTATTACATATAGTTAGTTAGGTAGGTACCTAAACATAGAACAATATTCAACTCAAAAAATAAAAGAAACTAGGAAACGAAAATATTCTCCACCATAACTCAAATCATTTAAAAACAAAAACACGTGACTCAGAAAGTATTTTGTAATAATACAGCTTGGGTGTATGCCAAACTCATAAATTATGAGCAATGCACAATTTGCGATCCTGTTGCTGTGAACATATTAATTACATTTGATTAGGGGGGGATTATTTCTTCCAAGATAATTTTACATGGTTCCTAAGGTCCGCGAAAATTTGCACCGTCTGCAAAATTTGCAATCTGTGCTTGAGTAAGCTTTTCTATGGCATAAACGTCACAAAAGCATAGATTGATGACTGAGGAAGCTTTCATAATACGGGCCTAAGAGTCCTGCCTGTAGATACTAGTGCTCCCCCACAGGTCCCATAATAATTTCTAGGTATCATATCTTTCGAATGTTAAAGCTGCTTTTCCACCATAATGCGAGCTATGGAAATTTGGATAATATTTATGTTAAATACTACTTAGAGCACACCTCACCTCTTTTTGTCAGCAGCCCAAGAGTCTCCGAGATCCGAGAGTTTGATCCGAGAGTTTGATTTCTTGCCAGTACGCTGCTTTTTGCAAAACTTAATGCCCTCGTCCCTCAACGTTTCGACCAGATTGTGTAGGGTCTCGTCAGCGTCATCAGTGGGACGTGGACACTCACGGTAGGGCTGGTCCACCACAGTTCAAAGTCGCTCAGCGATCTATGGAAAGAGCTATGCTCGGAGTTTCTCTGAAGGATAGGATTCGTAACGAATACATCCGACAGAGAACCAAAGTTATCGACATAGCTCAGAGAATTAGCAAGCTGAAGTGGCAGTGGGCTGGCCATATCTCGCGAAGAACCGACAACCGCTGGGGTAAACGTGTTCTCGAGTGGAGACCGCGACTCGGCAAACGTAGTGTAGGACGCCCTCCGGCCAGGTGAGATGACGATCTCCGAAAGACTGCAGGCAGATGCTGGATGCGGCAATCTGAAGACAGGGCGCTCATTGGGGGAGGCCTATGTCCAGCTGTGGACTAAGATATAGTTTTAGAGAAATAATATAAGATATTTTCAAGATACTATTTTTTTGCCGAGGGATTAGTATTCGTGTACCGCAAAACATACAAACAGTGTAAAATACGAAAAATTCGAAGTCTGTTTTTAATTTTTCAAAACAATCGAATTATGATTTTATTGGCCCGATGTCTCTTCTCTATGCTGTTATCTATATTTAAATTTAATTTGCATTTTTTTTTCCGAATGGACTAAAATGCTGTTGACCGCAGATGGCCATGACAGCGTTACCGGACTTTTGGCGGGCGCAGAAGGCGCCTCGCCGGTAAAGTTATGATGGGGCAACACGCACAAGGGCCACCACTTAGGTGCGAGCCTCGGCTTGGGCTGTCGCCAGAGAAGCGGGGAATTCTTCGACCCCGCATCCGGCGGGGTCCGTTTTTGGTCGGGTGTGTAGTGTGCGGAAGCGAATCGGTATCTGTTGCCGTCACCTCCGGGTTAGCGGCGGTGATTGGGTCAACGGGGTCACCGAGAACGTGTCTCGGTCTACGGAGGAGATTAATTTGCATACTTTCTGTTGAATGTATTTATCTGACTTGTAGCTTTTAATGATACTACTATAAATAAATAATGAAATGTATTGAAATACAATAATACTTGAAACTTGAACTATCTCTGTGGCAGACCCGCGAATAAAATTTTATTCCGCGCTTCAAAACTAACGTGCCAATATTCTATCCAAACAAAATGATTAGGTATATGAGATCTATAAAAACTATCGTAGTTTGACGAATTCATTACCGATGTAAGCGGGTGTTCTTCCAACACAAATAATTAGTAGTTTATTCTAGAAGTTTAGTTTATTTTAGGTATTTATCGCATTTTTATTTTATTTTTTTTAGTTTATGTTAGTTTGGTATGTAGGTTTGCAAAATATTATTCTCTATATAACTTTATTTTTTTCCTTTCTTGTATGTACACATTATCTATCCACACTCGGTTCATATATTCTCTGTATATCCATAGGTTTGCTGTAAGAAAACTCTTTTAGGGTTAAGCTCGCCTTTGTACATGTCCATTATTTGTTAACTTTTATGTACGATTTAACTTGTGTGTGCAATAAAGAATTAAGAATAAGGTTCGTAGTTAACCCGCTTACATCCGTAATGATCTCATATCGTCTTTTAAAATAGATAACTAAACAGCACACGCCTGTCATCCACAGTCAAAAAGTAGGTAGGTATATTATATACTACACAAACTAACATATTTTGTTGCAATATTAACTTTTTGGTATGTTCTGCTTTTAAGTTGTAGGCAGCTACATAATTAGTAGTTTGCATTTGATTTGAAAAAAATGAACATCTACTTACGGTGTAAATAGTGGACCAGGGGATTTCTGGAACTCACCCCCTGCGCGCGTCTCCTTTCTGTGCCGGCAGGGGATTAATGGAATAAGCCATTTGAACTTATCTTTAGCGAAGATTATTTATTACGAGAGAGTGTATGTACATAGTATGTACGGCTGTAAAAATGATATATGTACTACATACATAATTTTTAAACTCCAGTACTTTTTACACGTGACTTATTGTTTAAAAAATTCTGATGACTTATCTTCTTTATTTTCGTTTGCTATTGATTCGTTATTTGAGTAAGATTGGGGATAATTATCACTTCTATCATGTTTTCGTCCAATATACATCATGTATATTCGTACATATACTATAAATAAGACTTTATAGACAGAGTTACCTAAAAGTTAAGGTGGTTTGTGACGCTAAAAAGAACGGTTTTTACTATTCTCTAGGTCCTGCAAGTAATTTAGTTAGCAGATAAGAAGTTTTGTGCAAATTGTAATGCATATTTTGCTATGAACCCACACTAAAACAAACTACGAATCAATAATTGATTCGTAGATTTCTAAAAAGACAATTATTGTCTTTTTAGAGTCTAACATTCAGATATTTTTACTAAAATTAACATTGTTTTGATAGACTCCAAAACTACAACTGATTCAAAGTTTCTTTTAGCAAAGATTCATAGCAAATGGCTTACAATGTGCGCAAAACTTCTTAACTGCTATCTAAATTACTTGTTGAACCTTGAAAATAGTAAAAATCCGTTATTTTTTTGTTTCGTGTTTCACTAATCATTAATCAATAATCAATCACCTTAGGACGAGACGAATGACCTTGTAAAATGCGTCCCAAAAGCTTTTTTAAAATAAAAAGTCAATATTAAAATAACGTGTTAGTTTAATTAAAAAAACATTTATGGTACTGAGTATGGTACCTATGAATAATGTAGACCAGGTACATTTAATAAATTGTGTTTCAGGTTAAGAGCTCACCAGAGATTGCACAGCGGCGATACGTTCAACTGTAAAGCGGATGGTTGCTCCAAATTTTTCACCACACTTAGTGATCTGAAGAAACATATCCGTACACATACTCAAGAACGACCTTACAAGTAGGTACTATTCACTATAAAAGTCACCGTGTTGCACAGCACTGTGAAGGTTGTCGCATAAAAAGGCCGCACTTTAAAATTTGTTGTTTTTATTGATTTATTTAATCCAGAATTTATTGCTACTTTTTATGTGAAATTTGTATTTTTATTGTACCATTATTTTAATTATAGTGTAAGTGGAACGGTCATATCGTTCAAATTGAATAAATAAATTAAAATCGAATTGAAATCGCACAGCACAAAATGTGCGTTAAACTACGGGCTACCTAATTACATTTTTAGATGCATTTTATATTGAGGACGCACCTACGAATAAGTAATATCGAGAAAGCATCAGATGTCTAACAGGTCGCGGGCCACGCTTGTGGGAAGCCATTTTGTCACTGTAAAATGTATCTAAAGATAACTAGTTTAAGGCCATATTTGAATGCAAATTTTTGTGCTGTGCTGTTGGATTAATGTGCGCAGAACTTAAAGCTAAACTTGATTTTTTTTCCGCTACTATGTAGGTATGCGGTCTCTTTCAATAGTGCGGGCGCCGCGGGGCGGGCCACATGCCAATTTGCCAACTTAGTGCTAAAAAAAATATACTAACGGGGTAGTGGAGGAAGGCTAATCTGTTCTCTGATGAGTGCAGAATAGGATAGGCAGACTTCGTACTGCTCTGTATGAACTTAAGTATTTTACTGTCAGTTTTATGTACATCTTCTTAAGGGTGCATGTTACAGCCATTTGTGTGAATAGGATTTCGCGTTCATATGAGCGGGACAATACCATTTTGGAAAGGCGTAAGCGCAAAAATCGAATTATTGTTTACTAGCTGCTGCCCGCAGCTTCTCACGCGCTTTTTAAGTAGCCTATGTACGGACATCCTGGGGACAGCCCCAGGATACCATTTACCTCTCGCCAAATTTCATTGAGATCCGTTCAGCCGTTTAGGCGTGAAAAGGTAACAGACAGACACACAGACAGAGTTTCTTTCGAATTTATAATATTAGTATGGATTCAAGAAAACTACACAAATAAATAAGAAACTTGCTTAGAGGAATCAAATACATAATTAGATTGTATATTTTTTTTCTCAATCATCTTTTCACATTAGAGGAACCAAAGAAATAATGTTGAATTTTATGTTATTCTAGTTTTTTTACTGCGGGATCTCCGTCCCGTGTAACTGAGATCTAGGCTTAGTTTATCAAACCAAACCTAACAGGTTCGGTTTGGCAAACTTGCCGTTCACCTCTTAAAAATGTAAATCTTTAATTAGCTGTAACATATGCCCGTATTATGAAAGCTTGCTCAGTCATAGATCTATGCCGACCGATGTGGCGCGGCGGGCGAAGGTCCGCCTGCGACGCAGAAGGTTGCGGGTTCGATTCCCGCCTTGGGACTAATGTTTGTACGATCTGCAAATATTTGTTCCGGGTGTTCTGGGTATTTTCTATAATAAAAAAAATATCTATCTATGTATGTATTGTATTAAGTTTATCAGTCATCTAGTACCCATAACACAAGCTCTGCTTACTTTGGGGCTAGATGATGCTGTGTGGATTGTCCAGCATTATTTATTATTTATTTATTTATGCTTGAGTCAAGTTAAGCCATAGAAAAGCGGTACTCAAGCATGGATCGATGACTGAGCATGATTTCATAATACGGGCCTAAGACCAAGGTTTGAACTGTCTAAATACAAGGGTTATTGTTCAAATAATAAAAATATAAAAATTATCAAAACTTTACAGATGCAGAACGGAAGGTTGCGGCAAGTCATTCACAGCGTCCCATCACCTAAAAGCGCACGGTCGCACGCACTCCGGGTCGCGACCGCACGCTTGCGCGGCGACCGGCTGCGGACGGCTCTTCTCAACGCCTACCAGTCTCAGGGCGCATGCTAGGAAACACGAGGTAATGTGCTACTGTATTTCATCATCATCAGCCATAGTAATCCACTGCTGGACATGGACCACGTCGGCAGACGGATTGGTGTTAAAAATGCACAGAATGAAGTTCCTCTGGTAGGTTACTCGTAGTCGGCTCTTACGACATCCACTGGTTGAGTTGATAGGGTCGATTCTTACGCCGTGACTGCTACGTTCTAGGTATTGTTCTTACTACTGTTTGTATAATCGACCTAAATAGCTAGGGTTTAGAATGTTGATTTGGCTCACGGTCGTACGCACTCCGGGTCGCCGCGTGCTTGAGCGGCGCCTGGCTGCGGATGGCTCTTCGCCACGACACTCTCACTAATGTACCTACTGTGTTTCATCATCAGCCTATACTAGTCCACTGCTGAACATAGGCCTCCCGCAATGAGCGCCATAGCACCCATCATCAGCTTGCCGAATCCAACGTCTGCCGGTAGATGCTGGATTCCTTCTCCTTCAGGGTCTTGACTTCAAGACCCCGATGTGTATATAAGCAAAATATCAAACTGATCACTTTTATTTCCTAGTTATTATTTATTATTATTTCCTATTTTTTGCAGATTGAAGCTGAACCATCGACTGTGGACATAGTAGAAGAAACGCCTTCCGACAAAGCAGCGAACAATGACGTCATGAACTGGGACGTACTCCTCGAGTCCTTCGGGAAAATCACCACGGAGTGCAACTCTTCCGAGGGCAGCCTTGAGAACCTTGCCGCTGATGCCGTCGACATTACGGAACTACTCTTCGACAACACATCTTCTTCCAAATCAGAACCCAACTCTCTTCCCGTAGATTACGACCTCGCCAGCTTAACTCTCTCGCCCTTCGCAATCGACAAATCAGAAAAAAAAGACGACGAATCATGGGTCGACATCAACAATCTCCAACCGACCGTCGCGTTAACTGAAGTTGCCCCCAAAATGGATATAACACCGAGCAGGAGCAATAAAAAAGCAATGCAGCTGGCTCTGGCAAACGAGATTGAGGTCCAGGCGCCGTGGGTCGACGTGAGTGCGCTCGCCGCCTCCATATCCGAAACGCCGGTCAGCATAAAGGAGAAGTCGCCAGAAAGCATTTTCACTCTCGCCACATTCGTGCCCACTCACATGCAAAGCTACATCGACTTAAGCGCCGAGCCGGCCCCGATGGCCAACGTCATCACCCACACAACTTTCGATCTCGACACACCTGAAATAAACGATGTGCCCGGTCAAGTCTTCAACGACAGCGAAATCGTGCCTAACATAGAGCACAGTAAAATGTTCAACGACAGCGGAATCGTCGCGGATCTAGACGATCCGATTAAGCTATATAAAGAACATGACGTGGCAGGCTTAGAACATAAAATAGACTCCGATTTAGAGATGTTCCTGGCATCAGATGACAGGTCATTGAATACGCCACCGCCATGTAGAGTACATCAAAAAATCGAAATAAACCCTGAAAATTCTGTGATTTTCAACACAGATTTAGATTTAGAAGATACATTGTTATTCGATAACGAGCCTCCATCGGATATGTACGTCGTGAAGACAGAAAACATATTTGGCAAGGAGATAGCTAAGAGGAACGCCTTGCAACAACTGACCGCTGATGCCGGTATATGCTCCTGCATGGAATGTAAATGCGATCCCAGCAACGGCGAATGTCATAATGGGGAATGTAATCACGCGAGAACTGTTGGCAATCCTAAAAGCTGTTCGGAAGATAAATGCTCATGTGTTGACTGTAAGTGCGACCACAACTCTATGAAGTGCGCGGTGGGGTGCGGCCGCGCGACCGATACTAAAAATAACACGTTCTTGCACTACCACAAACGGCACAACAACTCCAATTTGGAAGATTTGGGTATTTACACTTTGCATGAATGTGAAGACACATCCTCTTCTACCTCTGATGCGGTTGTAGAGAGCTTGAAATGTGAATGCAACCATTCAGAATCCACTTGCGGAGGAAACGGGAAGGGTGGCAGCAAAAATAATAACGATTCTTGCGCAGCCACTTCAACATCAAGGTGTTGTGTGACTATATGCTTCAAGAAATTGGATGCATTTAAACAATTTCTGAATGACAATGAAATAGTTCATGCTATTAAAGCAAGCACCGTAAATCTAACCACTAGCTAATAAATAGGTGGCTTTATAAATCCTGCATTTAATTTTGTACAAAGTGTTTGGTTTTATGTCGTGCTTGTAGTCTTGTGACAATATTTAGTCTTGTCAAGTCAAAAGAAACGTCGGGAAGAACTCCACTCATATTGTTTGTTACTGAGTTGGTTAGCGTTTGTGACACAAGATAAATCATAAGCAAACTACCTATGAGCTTTTTTAAATATCTATGATAGAATAATATTGAATCAATATGATAATGATGTATTATTGTTTTTCTACATTGTTTATAAATGGCATATTAATGCTAAATTGAATTCTGTAAGTGCCTTATCATAAAGTGGTAGTTAATATTTTTAAATGTGATCAAGATTTTGAATGCCTTTTTGAGGGTTACCTTTTGTGCCATAAATAAGTCTGAAGAGAAGATATTTAGGTATACACAAATCAGATTTTACATAATGTTGGTGCTATTTTAGTATTTAGATGCAATATATATATATATAGATAGATAGGTACAGTGCCTTTGTGTACTTAAAACTACACAAATTGAGCTAAAATGTTGATTAATGTTATTGATGAGATTTTAATAGTTAATCAACTTACTGTTGTCAAGCAATAATTAGTGCTGTAATGTTTCTAGTCCATAATAACTATGTAATTAAATGCTTGTTATTAATAAATTGTACTTAAAAATAATGCTTTTATTTCTTAATTCCATTTTTAAGATTCATTTGGTTTTCAACAACAAAAATACAAATTAAAGTGAGATCGTTTTTATTAGATTCCTTATCAATTATAAATTCTTCAAGCATAAAGAAAAAAATCACTTTGACAAGCACAAAATAAAAAATAGAAGTATAAAAAATAGGTAAATTAATCTATATATAATATAAAAGAAAGTCGTGTTAGTTACACTATCTATAACTCAAGAACGGCTGAACGGATCTCGGTGAGATTTGGCAGCGAGGTAGATGGTATCCCGGGGCCGGACATAGGCTACCTTTTATTCTGGAAAAAAGCGTGTGAAGCCGCGGGCTGCAGCTAGTATCTCATAAATTCATGTCCGATTTATGCAAGGAATGTAGTCTAAAACTTGAAAACATACTACTAATGTACTTTGTTTTGGTATGCCTCAATAAAACTTATAGCACATAATGCTTTTGCTAACAAAGTCAATGGAGTTCTTATTTTCTTTTATGTTAGATCTATCTGCGCTTTTTCTTATCATGACGTCGGGCCCTGGACATTGTTGCTCTATGCCCAGGGGAAGACTGCTCTGAACTGCATTCATCACTGTCCGTAAAATTCTGAAATAAAATATTATCATGAAGTAACGAGCTTGATTAACTAATGTGAATGTCAAGTTTCAAATTGATGATTCCTTAGATTTTTATCTTTATTTTGAGGGTTGTCTGATTATTTCAACTA
Source organism: Eupithecia inturbata (assembly GCA_963662085.1). Lineage (NCBI taxonomy): Eukaryota > Metazoa > Arthropoda > Insecta > Lepidoptera > Geometridae > Eupithecia > Eupithecia inturbata. The sequence goes on from OY759182.1 coordinate 8,025,875, forward strand.
CAGCCTATACTAGGGCCAAATTCCTAATCGCTTTACTATGACAATGCTATCAAGGCAGAATCTTCCCTAAATGAAATAAACTCTTAGTGTGTGGTGCTATTTGCACAGAGATTGATAGAATGGTTTCAACCTGGCACTTTTGGAATTAGGGTTCTGGTCCACTGTTGAACACATTTATAGTAGCAATAATGGGATCAATCTTTACTTACAAGCCCATGGAGCTATAAAAACATAAATTAAGCTTAATAAAATAAGCATAGGGTGTAGGTAATCTATCTAATAGTATCTACAGGGTAAGTGTATTTGTAATACACCACACTCGCCAGCTATTGGGGAACTCGTCAATAGCTGCCGAGATAGTTCAGAACCGAGATGCCTGGAGAATTGTTGTGTTGAGAGACCCAGATCCAGTTTGGGTCGCTGAGCGACAGGAGTATGTTTTTGAAATAGACAAAGGTAGGTTTACCTTTTCACTTGAAAAGGGTTCGCTTTGTTCAGTGAGCGTAACACACGCTAGCAGGCAAACTAGCTGGAAGGCTGCACCAATATACAATCCGTAACGAATTACTGTGCTCATCAAGTCTTCAGCGAAAATATCTCCAGGGATCATTGTGAACAGCTTGAGTCGTCCGCCGTTTTATGAATTATCCTGACTGGAATAACTATTTTCAAAGATCCAATCCAAAATAATTTTGTTCAACGCAGCAGAAGTGACAGAACCGAAAACAGCAGTGTTGCCGGCAGTCAAAATGAAAAAATACCTAGCTTAGACTCCGACCGCCGCGCCGCCCGCCGCCGCCGCGCCGCCGACCGAATCGAGAAATCAAGAATCGAGGGTCATTATCTGTCAATATGGTCCGAAATATGACAGAAAGATCCCTTGATAACTCTGAGTATTAAATATTAAAAAAAAACTGTCAAATTTGACAGATCTTTTGATATTTATCGAGTGATAAAATGGCGAGAATTGCCTTCCTGAATATAGCAAGCAAGAGTAACATGATACAAAGTGAAAGTTTGTATGTATGTCTATGTGTGTGTGTTTGTTACGCCTTCGGGCTTAAACGGCTGAACAGATTTTGATGAAATTTGGTATCAGGATAGCTTATATTATCTTAGATTATAGCCTTAGCTCCATTGGAAATTTTACCCTTAGCTCCATAACATGGAAAATTTCGAACGATAATTGCCCATTGAACGGCCAGATAACTAATAGCTTATTCTCGACTATGCTCTTAGATTTTATAGCTATGCATGATCTTATACAATACAATTATACCCCGAACGCGAAAATTAAGCAATTACCTAGATCTAGTACTGGACAGCGTTGAGGTTACGGATCTTCTCGAAAGGATTTCTCCTCTATCTGTAATTGATGCACTTCACCCTCCGATGCAGTTCTCCATCTCACTCGGGTCCAGCTTACTTCCTCCCGCCAATTCAACAGCACGCCTATGTTTTTACAAAGCTGATTATGAATTATTTGTTAATGATTTGAATAAAGTGCATAGGGAAGAACAGATTTCTCTCTGCAAGACGGTTATCGAAATGGTAACGGTTTTCTTTTCTATGACTTTTTACATAAAGCCATATCTAAACATGTGCCCAAGTCAAGTCCGCGCTCCAAGAAATGTCCTGTGTGGTTCTCCAATCAAATCTTATTAAGCTACGGCGCGAAAAACATAAGTATTACTAAAAATTGCGAAAATTTAATTTTAACCCCCTTGACAAAATTTATTTCGAGTTGGTACCTACGCAAAGGATGGAGCACATAAACTAAAAGTATATCTTAAAACTTGAATGCTGCTTGCGGTCCAAACCTAAACTGTTCTGGTCATTTATAAAAAATAAAAACAATTAGTCCATAGTCGTTATCCCTCAGAAATGACTCTTGAAGCTTCGGTGGAGTTGATATCTGTAACCTTTTGCCAAGAACTACTCTTCTGTTTACACAAACGGCTCAAATCCTTCTTAGCCGCATTGTTCTTGTGATGTGAATGCCACAAATAACTACTTGACTCTTGTCCGATTCGAATGCATGCAGGTTTTTAATGTGTTAAAAATTGCAATAAGGGCGCCGGCTCGGATGGCATCCGCTAAATTTTTGCGGCCAGGAAGCCAATTCTCGCCAATTTATCACTCGATATGAACTGTAAAATTTGACAGATCTTTCATATAAAAACTGTCAAATTTGACAGTTCTTTTGATAATTATCGAATGATAAATTGGCGAGAATTGCCTTCCTGGTGCGCGTCGGCTTTGGCTTTCTAACTATGCCTGATATTTAACCGATCCTTGAAGATTGGGTCGTTTTCGGACGATTGGAAGGAGGCTCTCGTCGTTTCGCTCCATATAAAGCTGTTGAAGCGAATCTTGTCACGAATTACAGGCCCATCTCTTTATTGCCAACTTTCGCGAAGGTATTCGAAAAGGTATTACATCCTTTGTTGTCTTGGCACTTTAAAAACATCATTACAGAGCAACAACATGGCTTCATGAGGAACAGATCCACAACTACTAATCTTCTATCCTTTGTTAGCGAGGTGTCCTGCATTCTCGACAAGCGGTCTTCGGTCAGTGCGATCTACACTGACTTCAGCAAGGCATTCGATAAAGTTAACCACACGATCCTTATTCGCAAGCTTTCTGTCCATGGTATTGCCGAACCATTGTTGAGTTGGTGTGTTCGTACTTGCTACAACGAAAGCCAACCGTTGTAGTAAATGGATGTTCTTCTGATCCATTTCCGGTTCGTTTTGGGGTGCCACAGGGTTCAATTCTTGATCCTATGTTCTTTAAGATTTTTATCAATGATATTGTAGACTGATTTAAATTTGTACCGACTTTAAAACTTTCCTTTTTGCTGATGATCTAAAAATTTTCCGCTCCATAGATAGTGACCTTGACGCTACCTTTTTGCAAGAAGGCCTGAATTCTCATTGGCTGTTGCTTTTCTTTAGCCAAAGCCGTTAATTTTCGGTTGTTTTCGTACAGTTTTCTTCTTAGCTATTATTTTAACTCACATTCTTTAATGTTTATCTGTGGGTAGATATTTTTGTTTCGTGGTAGGTACGTCTACGTAAGCACATAGTAAACATTATTTATCGATATTTTAATAAAAGTTACGCGAATGGCATTTGGTAGAAAATCGCTAAATTTTATAAAGTGCTACGTACATGCCTAGTTTTATTTTTAGCATGAATGAATGTATTCTTTATTTGCACATGAACAATAATAAATCAATCTTATAAACTTAGGCAAATCTAGTACAAAAAGGCGGCATAGTTAAAGGAACCCTAAAATTTTGTCGGCAAAATGGCCGACCTTAGGTACGTGTGTTTGCGTTAGTAATAGGGTTGTGATTTTGCTCGGCGTATGAGTAAAGTTATTTCTTACTATGAAAATTTACAAAAAACGTATTTCGAAAATCAACCATGCGGTTCAGTTGGGTATAGGGTGCACAACAACCCTCTTTCGGCTTAGTACACCAATAACGTGGCACCTTGTATAATTAAATAATGCAAAACTGCATGTACAATCATTTCACGTTCGTGTGATCACGGATGAAAGAAAAAAAACAATAATCAGCATCGAAAACTCGGTATCGGACACAGATTCGAGTTTTTCTGCGTTCTAACTATACCTACCTAAAAAAAATATAAAAAAAGTAGTTTCCCGCAAATCGTAGGTAGACCATTTTCTGTGAACCCATTCTAATCCTGATTCTAAGTGTCTAACTAGGATCTGCACTGACATCTCGCATAGGAGTGTATTGTGCATTGTCCCCTTGCTTAATCAGAGCCTAACCAGCCCAGCTCCTTGAAGTAGCAGGACTTTTGGCGATTGACAGTTTCGTTTCAGCTTTTCTGTAGGCGTGGACGGGTTTGATGCCTATATGAGACTCTTCAATCCCGTTTTCCGTCTAGCCACCTTTGTAGCCGTGCAGTGTACCTATCTACCACTACGTGTTCCACAGTCTCTTCTTCCTGGAAGCAGCCACGAGGGCTCCAGTCGTGAAAAGATGATGGTTCAGTTCACAGTGACCTGTGATGATGCCCATTAAATTGTTCTTAGATCCTCGCGGTTCATCATGAGCAACGTGTTTGTGGTTTTCCTATCTTTAGAGAGGAATATTGATTTTGTGTGTTTGCAGTCTGTTTAACGCTCCCATAGTTTTTAGTGTTCTTTTCCCGAGTTTATTTTTAGTCTATTTTTGACTTCTGTTGTGGGCGGGTATGAGAGACTGATGTCCTGTTTTGTTGGGGTCTGCCTCGCTCCTTCCTTTGCTAGTATGTGTACCTCTAGATGTTATACAAAAGTACTTTGTGGTTTAGATTTATGTTGCCAGGATAGAGTCGACTCTCCATCCATTCTATGCTGAATTTGCTTTGTTCAGAAAGATTTTGTAGAGCGTTGTGGCATTCTTCAACTGATTGTGATCTTATGTCTGGCCTGGCCTATCCTATTGAGTGCGTTTATTTCATGTGAGGTGATCGCTACTGCGTTCTCTTAATGCACTAATTCGTTGGCCTTACATACTTGTGTCTTACCAGTTAAATAGGTAGACGCCATTCTATCAGTGCCATTCGCCGCCTCTGGAATTGAGGCAATTGCTTTGCTTAATTTTCTACACTGGTTTGTTAGGCATCGCCTTTCCATTGGTTTGTTGATTTAATTCTAAGAGACGCCGCCATAGCTTATTGCTGTATGTGAACATGCAAGGGCGTTAGTCCTAAAATGATGTAAAGTGATTATTCAAAAAAAAAAAAAAAAAGTGTTAATTTCCTGCATCCGCAGATGCAGAGATCAAAGACTGGCGTCTTTGAACTTGCTGCAGTTTGTTAATGGTAGGTAATGACTAAGTTTGCCACTAGGCCACCATACTATTGCACCGAAGGTTCGCACTGGTTGACCATGACTGTACACAGCCACAGACACAGTCCTTGCACACCGTTCGCGCGTATTGCCATAAAACGTTTGTGGCTTTTGTTATAATATGGTCTAAGTCGTTGTTTGCCCCACAGTAGTTTACCATCTAGCCATATGCCGATGTATTTAACCTTCTTGCTTAGGGTCAGTGTTGTACCTAACAGTGAGGGTAGTTCTATTCTTGGTAGTTTAGTTTTGCGAGTAAATAGTACCTACTAGTTCTGTTTTGTTCTGGTTTACTGACAGACTGTGTTTGGTGCATCATGTTTCCACAATCCGTAGTGCCTTTTGCATCGCATCGTATCGCACATAGTTGTTTCGAAAAGCCCCGATATCATGATTGCCAGGGCGTCTGCATATGCGATCGTAAGAATACCGTCTTTGTTCAGCGAGTCCAAGAGTTTGTTTGCAACCATTACCCACAGGAGCAGTGAAAGGACCCCGCCCTGCTGACCCAGCCCTGCGGACACTCCCCTGCATTGGGCTGCCTACCCCAGGAAACCCATGTTACAACAAACTTCGGCATCTCGGGACCAAGCCTTCGGTACATTAGTATTATTGTATTTTCTCTGCCTTCGGCGTCTGTGCATCTATCAGCGGGCTGTATCTCAATCTTTGGAACCCTAGTTATCTTTTCTCATTGCATGTACCGTCAGAAACATGGTAGCACAGACCCGTATTATTTATTGTTTATGTAAACAGGTCTGTGGTCGTAGGTAGGTAGGTAAGCATAAGCACCTACCTACCTATCTACCAAATGCCTATCACTAAAGTTAAAAAGGCATGAAATTAAATGTTACGCAGGTAGGTATCTACGCATAATACAAGTATCAAGCTACCTACGGAAAAACAGAAGTTGTTGGAAAATATAAATATTTTCAGAAATCACGCAGATCTGTTCTCATGAATCTTATTTTACTGTGTCAGTATATAATATTTTATTTCGTGACGTAGGTACATTAACTACATGGAAGTAATATTTTTGGGAGTACCTATATCGCGGTGTAAGAACCAAATGAACGGATTTGCATTTTACAATTTTAAAGTGGAGATAAAACTGTGCATATTTCACTTATTGGGACTTTGAAGCGTTATTTAAAGGATAATATAATTAGACTTATGAAAAAAGTGTAGAGGAAATGCAGTATATATGAAATACTGCAGGTAACTTGGAATACTTGGTCTGGATGAGCCCTGCACTGCAGGAATATTTGTCCTACCCATGATAATCTCTCCGCGTAAAAATATTTCTGAGGAGCTCTAGTTGGTTCTATTGGAAAACACATCCATCGGGATGGATCCAAACTCACTTATTTACACTCACTTATATACTGTACGTACAGTAGGTATTCCAAATTACCTGAACTCTAAGTCAAATCAAGTTTTTGGAATTTATGAGATTATCAAAATTTTGAAAAGATTCCAGTTTTTGTTTTATTTGATTTTTTGTATTATTAATATAATAATAATTTACTCACAATTTGATGCATTTTTATTGGGCTAACGTTTTATTTTTTACTTATTTTCAAAAACCAATTGGTGTTCAAAATATGCTGCAGTTCCTCTACAAAAAAACTGACTATTATAGAATTCATACTAATAAAAAAATGTGCAATTAATATATAAAATATTTATTAATATAATATAAAATATTATTTTATTATAAAATATTTATTAATAATATTCAAAAATTGGTTGACATAGAATACATACGTTATTTTGGCTCTTGCTTAAATTGTTTAGCAAGATAGTAATTTTTATGTATATGTTTTAAAACGTTAGGTATGTAGCTTACTAATTATACTTTAAATTCTATGCTTTTCTAATTATGAAGTTGTGGCCGGTGTGGGTTTATGCAACTTTAACACTTTCATTGCATCCGACGCACACGGACCCTGGTCACACCGCAGTGGCTAGCAGTGAGTGCTACACCTACTCCAAATATTTGTACATTCTAGCAGTCTGCATATTAGCCCTAACAGAGTCTGTTCTACCGAAAAAACATAAATCGAGCCATGGCCGCCATAAAACTCCCGAGGTAAACGAGGGCCCCGCCCATTCGTTTAAAACAGAACAATTGGACCTGAGCGGAAGGTTGAGGAAGTCTTTTGCTATGGTATGTAAAATATTGTAAATTAATAAAAATCTAGGTGAGGTACAAACTCTAGTGTAGGTAGTTTTTTGACATCGCACCACATATCACATCATCAGCCAGGATCGTCCACTGCTGGACATAGACCTTTCCTCAACGACGCCACGAATGGCCCTCCTGTGACACTCATACACATAAGTAATTGATCGGATCGGTGATTTGGGTGAAATAGTCACTTCGAGCATAACTGTCCAACTGTTAATCCGATTTGCATGACATTTGGTAGGTGTACAGATAAGACATGTGAAATATGTTGGTAACTTAGTGGGGCCAAATCTGTCGAGGTGTTTTTGGAGGGTCCAAATGTGGGTAAAATTAATTTTCAATCAAGTTGAAACTCATAAAAAAAGTATACATATGTACATTTTCAAATAGTGTTTTTTTCTAGTGTGTATAGTTTTTTAAATAATTATAGAGTATGCACCGAAGTATTCGTGAGCTCTGATTTGATTTGTTTACAAATATTATACGAATTTATATACTGCATTCTACAACAAACTTACTAACCTCTTTAACCGTTCTTGAAGACCAAAGCACAAAAAATATTTTTTTTTCTAGCATCTATAGTTTGAAGATAATACGAAAAAATAAATACAAGAACAAGATGCTATAGGTATGTTAAGAGTTTTCATGACATTGTAGTTCATTTTATTTCGGATTCTTTAGTAATAATGTGAACTGAGTCTAATCTGTGGTCAAGTAAGTTCCCATTTGTATTATATCGTACTGAAGTGGACTTGACTGCTCTGGACTGGGGTAGACTAAATTTTAGACTTGAAAATAAAACGCTCACGACGATTTTGTAAGGGGCTTACTACAAGTTAATAGGTATGTATTAAACCCCGCAGAATCGCAGAAGGACAGATCTGGCTTCGTACACTTTTGTATCTATACAAAAACAAGATCCGTCAAGTGCGAGTGTGACTCGCGCGTCGCGAGTTTCGAGAGCCGAGAGGTTCAAGTATACCAATATGTACTATAGGTACTGGTTAGAGACTTTGCTATTTGATGAATACCAAAAAATTTAAGGTACATTTCAGATGTATCGGTTTGCTAACTTCGGAGTACAGAGGGTAATAGTAAACTTTCCGAGTTTTTTCAAAATATTTCGAAAAGTATGTACCTAGAGAATTTTCAAAAACTGTTTTGAGATGTACCTTACAAACCAATACCTTATATTTGATACCCCACTCTGTTAGATAGCTCCCCCTTTTGAAAATTATACCCTCCTTTTTGACCATTTTTCAAAAAGTGGTCTACTACAGACTTCTCTCTATATTTTTCCTGTAAAATATAGATCCATATCTATAAACGCTACATACATTTCAGATGAATCGCTCTGCAAACTTCGGAGATATAGTAGGGTCGATGGGTAATTTTTGGGTAATGAGTATCTAATACCCCACTTGGCATTGTAGTTATCTTTTAAAATTTCAGTTTAATTTTTCATTTATTTTTCTTTTAATCTGTACAGGCGCACGAAATGTATTATTAATCTCAATTTCACGTTATTTGCTGCTGTAGTTGCTGAGATATTAAAGACGGAAAAAAGGACAGAAAAAACGAGACCATTTATTACCATTTTACAGGTTTCGAAACCGATCTCCAATCTTCGAAACCCTAAAAATAGGATTCTGCGGAACAAAGAAGTAATTACAAAGCATGACTATGCTGACGTTTGTAGAACTGTAGGCTTTGCTCTCGGAAACATACAAAGCATACGTGAGGAAACATGTTTTAATGAGATAGCGCTTGTTTCACTCACCACCACAGAATAGCCGATCTACAGAATAGCCGACCACCTCACACTGTCGCCCACACTGTCACTTCTATGTACAATCTCTTCACCGTCCAATGGTCCTGCCAACCTTGCGGTTATACGGACCGAAACTGTGAACAAAGAGCCACTCGGGTGACTCAAGACACGTCACTTCACGTAAAATACCATAGAAAAGCTAATTATTTTCCAGGAAGTGCTACTTTCTGAAGGAACGTCTAATTCTAGAAGTTGTTCACCCTTGGCCGCTATAATGCCGCTCGCAAAACTGGCCATTGGCGCAAAAGGGCAGGCTGAAAGGGAACTGCTTAATGTTATCGGATCCAAAACACAATCTCAGGTTTTAGAATATTTACGTACTTATAATTTGGAAACTATGCTCAGTCATCGATCTATGGTTGAGTAACGCTTTTTCCATAGAAAATCGTTACTTAAGCATAGATCGATGACTGAGCAAGCTTTTATAATACGGGCCTAAGAATAGGACCTCTCAAACTCAGCCCGTGGATGTACAATGGTGTTAAAAGATTTGATCAGTGATTGAGTAAGGGTAGGTGATCAATGATCTTATTCAATAACAACTGCTAGCATTAACTCTAATTGCTGTCAATAACGCCTAAGTATCTACTAATATGTTTCTTGATTTTTATCTAGGTACCCATATCCGTTCAGCTGTTCAGACGTCAAAAGGTATCAGAGAAAAAACAGCAAGAGTTACTTTCGTTCTTGTATCTAAACTAGCCAGTCCAGATCTAGAAATACATCTATGTACAATTTCAGGCCGATCCGTTCAGTTGGTTTATCGAGAAGACGTAACACCAATTTATCCATCGGTCTGTCCACCCTAGTGGGGTTAGTATGGATAATAGCATAAAATAAGAACCTATGTCAGGACTACATAGCATAACTATACGAAATTAAATTACTTTTAATACTGTTCAGCTAATAACAGAAGTGCGTGGCATAATAAGGAATCTGAAATTAGCAAGTGGAATAAACTTAAATTTAGCGAGCAAAATATTTGTCACTCAAAATGGGATGCTGAATAAAAACTTTGTCCGAGAAACACAGAAGGCTTTCCAATCGTCGGTAGAGCAACTAAACTTTGACGATAAAGATAAAGCGGAGTATATCATCAACGAATATGTAAGAATTAATATGATCATTATAATGCGGGCAACGAACGGTACATATACGAATCTCGTAGAGTAACTAAGAATGGCGTAGACCATTTACGATTGTCGTAATACAGCTACGAACTGCGTAGAGTAACTTTAGAACTGTGCAGCTGCGTAGGCCAGATACAAATGGCGTAGCACAGCTACAAATTTCGTAGAGTAACTAAGAATGGCGTTGACCAGCTACGAATAGCGTAGCACAGCTACGAATTGCGTAAAGTGACTAAGACCGGCGAAACCCAGCTACGAGTAAGTAGTTTTGTGCATTTTCAGATTAAAAATGAAACAGATGGTTTAACATCTAATCCATATGAGCTTCAAGTAAGCCCCGGTCAAAAGATAGTGATCCTTAATATCGTAACGTTTTTGGTAAGTTAAGTTGAATTATATGTTAGCTTCATATTAAAATGATAGTTTATTTGAATATTTACAATTTAAACACAATTTACAAGTTGCGCTAACTGCAGACTGTTGTAAACAATCTAGAGGTAGCTTAACTGATCAACTGTTTTAATTTTAAATATTAGTTCTAATTTGTTTCTATTCTTTAATAGTAGTTTTCTTTGTTAATAAACTTATTTAAAGTTTGTTTTAATTGAAAAATAATTCTTTCTTTAGGGAAACTGGCAGAAAAGTTTCATGTCAGTAGAAGCGGGAGAATTTTACACGTCAAACGGTGTTATAACTGTTCCGATGATGTCTCGCCTTTCTACTTACAACTATTACAAAAGTGACGTTCTTCAAGCTGAGGTACTTTTGTTATTATTACTGTTGAAATTTTACTTATTTATAGAAAGTTTTATGTGCCTACCTATTGTAGTTCAAGAGATATAGCCTTGTCAAATTATGAGCAAAAAAAGGCGAAAATAATCACGTGTTTTTGTATGGGAGCCCCCTTTAATTTTGATATTTATTTAATTTTTATTGTTTGTTGTTCTAGCGGCAAGAGAAAAACACATTCTCCGAAAATTTCAACTGTCTACCTTACAGTTCATTAGATAGAGCCCTGTGACAGACTGACAGACGGACGGACAAACGGACGTACGGACGGACAGCAGAGGCTTAGTAATAGGGTTCCGTTTTCACCCTTCGGGTACGAAACCCTAAAAAGTCAATGTTAACCGACGAAGCTGCTAATTGCCCTATTATCGTTTGGTGAACACCAGTAGAGGGTTTTACCGCCCTCAGGGTAGTAAATTAACTTTTACTTGCTTTTTCGACGACCGATATGGCGCAGCCGGTCCGCTGGGTTCATTTTCCGCCTTGGGACAAATGTTTGTACAATCAGCAAATATTTGTTCTGGGTATATTCTACGATAATAAAAAAATATCGTTATATGTAATGTATTCTATTAAGACTATCAGTCATCTAGTACCCAAAACACATCGTTATACGAGTATGTAATGTATTATATTAAGACTATCAGTCATCTAGTACCCAAAACACATCGTTATACGAGTATGTAATGTATTCTATTAAGACTATCAGTCATCTAGTACCCAAAACACATCGTTATACGAGTATGTAATGTATTCTATTAAGACTATCAGTCATCTAGTACCCAAAACACATCGTTATACGAGTATGTAATGTATTCTATTAAGACTATCAGTCATCTAGTACCCAAAACACATCGTTATACGAGTATGTAATGTATTCTATTAAGACTATCAGTCATCTAGTACCCAAAACACATCGTTATACGAGTATGTAATGTATTCTATTAAGACTATCAGTCATCTAGTACCCAAAACACATCGTTATACGAGTATGTAATGTATTATATTAAGACTATCAGTCATCTAGTACCCAAAACACATCGTTATACGAGTATGTAATGTATTCTATTAAGACTATCAGTCATCTAGTACCCAAAACACATCGTTATACGAGTATGTAATGTATTCTATTAAGACTATCAGTCATCTAGTACCCAAAACACATCGTTATACGAGTATGTAATGTATTCTATTAAGACTATCAGTCATCTAGTACCCAAAACACTTCGTTATACGAGTATGTAATGTATTCTATTAAGACTATCAGTCATCTAGTACCCAAAACACATCGTTATACGAGTATGTAATGTATTCTATTAAGACTATCAGTCATCTAGTACCCAAAACACATCGTTATACGAGTATGTAATGTATTCTATTAAGACTATCAGTCATCTAGTACCCAAAACACATTCTCTGCTTAGCTTGGGGCTAGAAGATGTTGTGTGGATTGTCCAGCATTATTTATGATTTATTTCTTTTATTATTTCAGCTGATAGAAGTACCGTATGAAACGAGCAAAGCCTCCTTTCTGATAGTCCTTCCCTACTCAGATATAGGGTTAGGTGTTCTGCTCAAAGAGCTTAAATTGGCACCGGATCTGCTTAACACTGCCATTTCAAGAATGCGGCATACAGCATTAACATTGACGATGCCTAAATTCAAGCTATACGATAAACTAGATCTCAAGCCTGTATACAAATTGGTAAGCTTTATTTTGCTTTGTTTTCCTTTTTCCTTCCTAAAAGTTAATACTGCTAACGTTCTTATGATGAAATAAGCATTGTTATACAGGGTGCTAAGAAACGTGTGTACTAAGCCGTCAGAATCACCCCCTTTCGGCTTAGTACACATGTTACATGGCATACTGTATATTGTTTAACTTGTTATTATGCACGCTGAGACATACTATTTTATAGAGAATTCTAAGTAGATATCCCATAAAATATACCTTACTTTGTGGTCTCATGTTGGATGTCCTATTTAAATCGTAATATATAAAAGAACAAGCGATTTTCTGGGGACAACGCCCAGCCAAAATCGCTGAAGCTAGAAAGCTGAAATTTGAAAAGCAGGTAACTGTTACTACACAACCTCCCGCTAAGAAGGGATTTTGGGAAATTCCACCCATAAGGTGGTGGTGGGGTGGTTAGGTAACTTACAGAGAATACTAAAAATACAAAACTATTGAAAACGTGTTTCAGAATTTTTCAAAATTTTCCTGAAAATGGGGTAAATCGGGTGATTAAAGTTTGTGATGCGTAATTTGGCTCCGTACTGAAATGTGTGTAACTTTTTTATGCATAATGCTGTTGGCCTGAAATTTTCTGTATATATCAAAATTATAATAAATTAAAACAAATATTTCAGGAATTTACAAAAAAACCCTTAGTAAAAGTAAAATGAGGGTTGAAGTTATTAAGGTTTTTTTGTAACTCTAACCAGGCAGTGGCCCAATCAGCTTGAAACATACAGAGAATACTAAGAATACAAAACTATTGAGTACGTGTTTCAGGATTTTTCAAAATTTTCCTGAAAATGGTGTAAATGGGGTATTAAAGTTTGTGATTCGTAACAAACTATAAAGTAAATTATGATACCTACACGTATTTTTTATGTTTACAAAACCTAGGGGTGTGCAATCCATTTTCACGCGGGCGAAGCCACGGGGCGCATCTAGTAAATAAATAAATGGCCTTTTATATTGAGAACGTTTTGTTTTTATGACACTTGCGACGCAGGAGATGGCGGGTTCGATTTCTACCTTGGGACAAATGTTTCTACGATTTGCAAATATTTGTTTTGAGTATTTTCTATGTATAGTAAAATATCTATACAATGTATTGTATTAAGTATATCAGTCACCTAGTACCCATAACACAAGCTCTGCTTAGCATGGGGCTAGATGATGCTGTGTGGATTGTCCAGTATTATTTATTTATTTGCTCTGAGAACCACCTACTCCGTCTTCTTTATTTTTATTTTGATAAGATTTTCAGAATGATTGTAAAGAATTATAATAGTTAGTTCATGTTTTTATTTTCTATTGTTGTGTTTCGGAGTAAGTACAAATATTTCTACAATGGAAAAAGTAGGCACCTAGAAGAAACTCCATAGCAATTTAGAGTCACAAAAATAACAAATTTTTCACCCATAGATTGACTTTCGTTATTGTTTTTTATTACTTTATACATTTGATACGACCAGGTGCTCCTGTGATCATGTATTGATATAATATTGAATGTGTTAAATTGAAGTTTGAAAGAGTTGGGAGCGAGGTGGCCTATTAGTACAGTCAATGAGCTCAAAAGAGGGCTTTTGAGTAAAAGCCCTCTTTTGAGCGAAGAGTCCGTCTTTGTGTCCCCTTTCCTAGGGCTCACCTCACAGGAGTGGGGACTTTTAGTATGTTTGTCTCCTAACTAGTCCAAACAAAGTTCCGCAGTCAAACTTTCTGCTTTTCACCTTTCCATCCACAATCCTTTATAGACTGGACTACAATTGATGTTACGTTTTGCCTCTAACCAGGTGGGTATGAATAAGGTATTTGACCAAAAAACCGGCTTAACGAAAATCATCGACGGTGAAGAGCTATCGGTCAGCACAGCTTGGCAACTCACATATATTGATGTCAGTGAGGGGATTGACGACTCTGACGGACAAAGTGAGTATAATTTCCCGCCTCCTCATCGGCACCCTGATCTCCTCCCCCAAAAAAAGGGTGACTTTGTCATAATCACCACGTTTGGCAGACGGAATGGTAGTTGTAGTCATCGATCTAAGTAAAATTGGGGAGATACTAGCTTCTCGAAAGTGGAAGGCTAAAATTAGGTGCAATTAGGTCCACCCACCTCAGACATGGTCAGACATGGTCGGGCGTACGTGATTCGCGTGCGTATTATCTCGGTCGCACTTCGGTCTAGGTACGTCTTTCCATCTTTGTTGTTAATTAGTTAGGTATTTTGCAAAATATTGGAAATAGTGTGTCTTTGCGTTTAGTTGTAACACAACACAGGCCATTTGTTGAGTTAGCGCTGGGAGCACGTACCATATCTACAGAATTACTTATACTTAAATCTATGGTCGTAGTATGTGTTAGTATACACAGAAGGAAGCTGCTGTCCTTCTTCCTGTAGGTTTCCTTAGTCGGCATTTGCTTACGATATCTGGTTGAGTTGAAGGAGTTGATTCTTACGCCGCGTCCTTCAGGACAATAACATATCCAATCTAAAGTTGCGCGCGGTTGCACCACGTTTACCCTCATAACTTTATGCAATGAAGAAGATAACAAGGTTACAATATTACACTTTTAGGTACCTACGTAGAATCAAAGTCTAGACCGTACACATTTTTTAAGTTTTTATTTCATATCGATCGGTTCAATATAAGCGACGTTAGAAGCGTGGGAAGTTTACGTAGGTTTTTTAAATCTCGTTAGTGTTCGCGAGCAGCGCGTGACGTCATCGCTACCATACGGCACAGGCGCCTCATACGTCCGTAGTACATTTTACGGGTAAGTTGTTTGCTCTCGTGCGCTTTGGTGTTTTTTATTGATTTTAAATAATGCTGATTGATTATGTGTATTGTGTAAATTATTGTTTTTATTGTTGGGGGGAATAGGTATTTTTCAGTTCAAAGATCTTTATTTCTCATTTACAACAAACATGCTACTTACACGAGAAACTTATGCTAGTAATATTATTATGTTATTTTCGTCTCTTATGGTTTAGTTTAGTAGTGTTACATCTTCGGTTATATATCTTTGCAATTTAGTTTTATACACGCCAAACGTTCTAGCTCCTTTAATATCTTCAGGTAGCCTGTTATAGAATTGGGCACCTTCAAAAGTAATCGTCTTTTTACCCTGCTGAGTTCTAATTGTAGGCAAAACAAGATGGTCACCTCTTCGTCTACTGTAAAAGTGATTTTTCTGACTTTTTTTAAAATATTTCATAAAGTATGAAACCTTTTTTGAAATGTACAAACTGATACCTTTCATTTGATACCCCACGTGACATTTTAGGTCTCTTTTAAAATTTCGACATTTTTATTTTCTTTTATTATTATTTATTTTTATTTTAATCTGTACAGGCACACGAAATGTATTATTATTTTAAATTTCACGATAATTGCTGCTGTAGTTGCTGACATATTAAAGACGGAAAAAAGGACAGAAAAAGCGCGACCATTCTTTCTTTTCGAAACCGATCTCCGATCTTCGAAACCCTAACAAGTGTGCAGGCTTGGATTGTCAAACACTTGAAGCTTCTTACAGAGAAAAAGAATTTCTATTTCCATAAGCGTGATTTGCAATCTATGGACTGGGTTCGAAATCCATTCTCCGATGGCATTTCTTTTGGACACTTATCAATAAATGAGCAGGAAGATCTGATGGAAATGAAAACGGATCGCAAATTAAAATATTAATAAAAAAAATTTCACAAATAGATTTAGAATATTGTTGAAAAATTAATAGGTATCCTCTGCTTTCTAAGCATGCTATTGCAATAATTTTGCCATTTGCAACGCAAACCTATTTATGTGATGAATTAGGATTTTCAACTCTTACCACAATAAAAACAAACAAAAGGGAACGCCTCAGGACGATTGACGAAGAGATGAGAGCAGCCCTGTCAACGATTACTCTAAATTTAGACCGTCTATGCTCAATTAAACTAGCTCATGTTTCGCATTAAATACCTACCATTTCCTTTCTCAGGAATAATTCGGTACGTTATATATTTATATTTATGTATAATATAATACCTCTATAATATAGTACATATATAAGTATTAATGTGAGTACTTATTATTTAATTTTATGATTCTTTATGTTAATGCCACGATTTATTCATTGTATTTTCCTTTGTTTCTTGTAATTAATAATTTTTGTTATCTAGCACTACCTCCTAAATTGTTTTCAACACTACCCAACGGTTAGCAGATAGAGAATGCTATCTAACATTATGTTCGCCTATGTACAACTTTTGTGCAATAAAGTATATTCAATTCTATTCTATTCTACCTTTTCTGCAATTTTAGAAATTTAGGTTTGTTGATTAATAATAAATATTGTTTTGTTGATTGATAATAAATGTTGATGAATATGTCTTAAAAACTGATTTTTCTATTATGGTGTGCCTCCAAAAATTTTCGTTTTCCTTGATATTATCTTGAATACAAAAAGTTTGCTGAACACTGGTCTAGGACACAGGTACCTTTTTTATTCGCTCCTAATAAATATTTAATACGCAGTTTTTAAGATATTTAGATTAATGTTTTTTATTACTCACTTAATACCTACATAATTCACCTGGAACATATATCCGCAAATAACAGCTTTTAAATTACAGTTATACCAATGACTGCCTTCTGCCCGCCGCTTCACACGCTTTATAAAAAAGCCAATAATTAAATTATTCTAGGTCTAAAACTAAATACATATGTATAATAACGTGCAAAGTTTCTGTTTGCTCCGTTATACCGTAAATAGGTAACAAAAATGAAGTGTAAGGTAGGTACCTACTAAGGTAATATACAGGGTGCCACGTAACAGGTGTACTAAGCTGATAGGGGGTGATTCTGGACCCCGAGGGGATAAACTTATGAATACTGATTTTTTGAATTTCTAATATCACTTTATATTTTATTGATAAGATTATGTTTTTTACAAAAGTTGATCCCCTCGGGATCCAGAATCACCCCCTTTCGGCTTAGTGCACATGCTCCTTGCACCCTGTATACTTATATTATACTCATTGGGTAACAATCATCGTCTATCAAACTTTCACATATATTAATGTGATGTGATGTTATTTAAGGTGCGGAAAAGGATCCAGTTCACTTAATCAAACAAAAAATTAAATTTACTGCGAACCGTCAGTTCTTGTTCTATGTGACATGCGGAGGTGAACAGATATTGGCAGGGATTTTCTCTGGAAACACACAAAATTTGGAACCTAGCTACCTACTCTAACTCAGGTATGTCTTAGGGCGCGTTCCCACTATGTCGTAATCTATCGTTGGACGACTAAAGCTGTCCTCATCATATCGACTGTTGACATTGTCTTGACAATCTAAAGGTGCGTCCGCTGCGCCATGTTTTGAACATTGTTTGTTCAAAACATTTCCCATCCGCTGCTGTGACTTTAGCAATGTTCAGTAAACAAAGTTCATAAATTCATATTAGAACAATATTCTCAGCCCGCAGACGATCGCGGGGGATGTTTTCCACAAACTCCGGCAAACACGTGCAAGTGTATTTGCTCGACAAAACATTTACGCCACGCCCCTTTGTTATGTTTTCGAACAACGTTCTGTTCAAAACATGGCGCAGCGGAGGCGCCTTTAATCGTGGACGACAGGGACGACAGTTAATCGTGCCGTCCATTTAAGTGAACACCTCCATTTCAATTATACAAGCCACGATGCTTTTAACTGCACGACTATCCTGTCATCACGACAAAGTGGGAACGCGCCCTTAAACTCATGGTAGGTTAGCTAATAACTGTGCCGGGTCAGTATTACATTGTTGGAGGAGTAAGCCTTCATGACTACGTTATTGCTAAAAGCAACATTCACAATCACTGGTCATTGCGAGATAAAAATATGACCGAGACATGCGTCAAACAAGGATACAACAACAACAATACCAGACTGTAATAGTCCACTGTTGGGCCTAGGCTTCGAATAGAGCTAATAAGGTGCTTATTCGGGGGTAATACTATAATTCACTGGGCATGAGGGTTGGGGATGGCAGGACACTGGTTTTCTTTCACTGCAAACGTTGCTGCCCGTCGACGGCCAAGGGATTTAGCTGAGCATGTAAAGGCTGCCTATACTTCAATCTGTCGGGAGAGAAGAAGAGGTGAGATGGAAAAATGGGACAGGAAAGCAGGGTTTGAGGATATCACTGCCAGGGGTATAAGAGGGATGTGGCATTAGCAGCTAGAGCAGTTCGGGGTCGCGCACAATGAGGTTTTTAGTATCTACATTACTTCTTTGGTCACGCACACGTATTGAATTCGGCCAGCTATCGCACAGATACCAAGCAGATTCACTCTTTGAACAAGTTCGAATTAATGATAAATCTATAGCCTATACTGGTCCACTGCTGGACGCAGGCAGGGGGTAATGCCCGTAATCCCCACGCTGGTTGAGGATCGCAGTTCGCTGGTAGAAATGTTCTACAGGAGGCGCTGCTACTCGCCACCCGGTGGATATCCCTTAGCCGCATCTTACGACAGCCGCGGGAAGAGTTGGCGTGGTGTAAATGGTAAGCCTACACCACAAGGAGTGGCAGTGCAAGAATAGGTTAGTGAATTGTTTAGTGTGCGGGCGTCCTCGGGAGTAAAAGACCTTTCTTCTTTCACCGTGAACTACACACACTTTAACTATTATTAAATTTGATTCTTATTATTTATGCATGGGCTTAGGATCTAGAGTTCATTTTTGTTTTCAGAAAAAAATACAAGATCTACATAGCTGAAATGGCGGTATTCATCACAGAACACTTATAGATATCATTGATTTGTTTTTCAAGCAAGATCAATTAGTATAATAAAGCCAACCATCAAAATATAGAGTTTTCCAGTTTTTGCGTTTTGTTTTTTATCCTTCTATATACATACAATAAACACTAATTAAATAAGTAACCGTACTTTAAACACGGCCTTTTATCATTTAATGATAATACCTACAACTCCAACTGTCTCTTTTTATAAGAAGTGAAGAGCCAAATTGTAAAATGAGTTTCCTTGGAACTCAGAGGCGTGAAAGTGCAAAACAAAAAATACATTTGCAGTAACAAGCATCAGACAATCATCAGTAATTTATTTGCAACTAGCTTCTACCCGCATTTTCGCACGCGTTTTTCAAAACAGGAAGCCTTAATGTTAATCCAGGTCTAGAACTGAAAATCTACTAATGAAAGCTTCATCCCATCCTCTTAGTAATTAACATCGCCCAAACATCTTATAAGTTTTCCACAAACTTTCACCATACTCAAATGGCAGTGGGAGGACTAGATTAGCCGAATGCTTCCCTAGAGGAGGGCTCCAGTCAGAACCAAGGTGTTCTAATCCCGGAAGAAAACCGCGGTAGAGATCGACTACGAAATCATTGGCGGGACGACCTCAACACCTTCCTAGATGGCACCAAGTGGAAACATTTAGGGGACGCCTTGACCAGCAGTGACATAAAATGAGCTGGCAAAATAACATTATTCTATTTATTATTACTACGCAAAAGTAAAGTTACATATAAAACCTTTTTTTTTTAAAAACTTATTTATAGAACCAAGTTATTTACAGGCATTTGTAGTACTAATAATAGGAAGTAGTTCGGAAGAGTTAGTTTTATATGTTTTTCTAGGAGCAGACGCTCGTTTATGTCTTTTGTACGAAAAAAGTGTTACCACACAATACACTTAATTATAAGTTCTATATATAAAATACTAATATAAATACATACTCATGAACTGTCACATATAGTAACAAAACTAGTTATTCTTACTACCTACCTAAATTGTTCGGTGTATAATTTCACTATTAAGTTATTTTTTGTGCACGACTGTAATACAATACATTTGTTCCTACAACTTCACATCGACTTTTTATATTATTTCACTACGAATTTGCATAAAGTATGACTACTGGTAGAGGCAGTAGTTCAGGCGCTAAATATACATATATCATTTATAATCAGAAAAGCTCATTTTCTATAAGAACTATTACGTTGTTCAATGCACTATTTATTTTAAGTATGCTCTAATTATTCGCTAATTATGCTCTAAAATTAGGCATAACAACAAACGTGAATTGGATTATGGGTACGCTACCGTCACAGACACAAATTTTCGAGTTTTTTCAAAACATTTCAAAAAGTATGTAACCTATAGGAATTTCATAAACTGTTTTGACATGTACTAACCCGATACCTTTCATTTGATATCCCTTTCGGTGAGGTAGCCTCCCGTTTTGAAAATTATCCCCCCCTTTTTGACCATTTTTCAAAAAGATGTCTATTTACAGACTTTTCTATATTTTTCCTGTAAAATATAGATCAAACGCTACAAACATTTTAGATGGATCGCTCTGCAAACTTTGGAGAGGGGGGGGGGGGGGGGAACTGAAAATTTGTACTGAAAATTTTCATTTTCATTATTCATTTATTTTTAATTTTTTCTTTTAATCTGTACAAGCGCTCGAAATGTATTATTATTTTAATTTTCACGTTATTTACTGCTGTAGTTGCTGAGATGTTAAAGACGGAAAAAAGGACAGAAAAAGCGATGCCATAAGGGTTTCGAAATCGATCTCCGATCTTCGAAACCCTAAAACAGACATGCAGTGATTCCTATATACATTTTTATGGTACACAATAAAATAAAAATTATAAAAGTTAACTGTAAAAGGGCGCAGCGTTTATAAAATTAAATTAATTAAATTAAATGCACCGATTTAGACCTTTTTCTATATATGGAAACGATGCTGGGCCTTCGCTACTTTTATTCGTTCATCTCGGCCTTAGCTGATTGGTCTCGCCGTGCCAGTCTGAACAAACACAGATGTTTTCAATCAAATTAAATCGAGCAGTAAACCTTTACACAAAAGAGGTGATAAAACCAAGTTGAGTAATTATCGGCCCATTACACTGATAATATGTAACCATTTAGTCAAAGATTTTTGAGAAACTAATGTTCGTCCACATACGTGTGAGAGTTTGTCGAAAAGCAGTATATTAAAAGAAGAACAACATGGTTTTAGACGTAATCAATCGAAAACATTAGCTGCATTTAATTTAATGAAAAATATAATAATAATAATCATTAGAAGAGCCTCTATCAACGTCTCAACAACATGAATAGTTATTCATGTTGTTGCCCCGTTGACAAAGCTGTGCACAGGACGAACGCCGGCAGTGCACTGACGAAGGCCACGCCTAATGTGATGACGTCAGGACCTAGTTGAGAATCACAGTGCTCAGTTGCTTAGGCCGCCTCCTCTCTGTACCTGCTCCATGCTCTTAGGTACGAGTATTAACGCAGCTAATTGGCTTGCAGAATGGTATTTTTAGCTAATATCCAAAAAAAGTTTGTGACAAGTTTAGTTATTAGCAAATAAAGTACTTTGTTGCTAGCTGAAGCAGAGCCCCTCGTCATACAAGTTCATATCATACTTAGTTAGAGCGAGGAGTCAATGTCTCACTACGAAGTAGGCAAAACATACTTGTTAAAGTTGTTAAACACACTGAGTACCACTATGTACGTAGTTGTACTCTATGACTCTATTATCTTCTTTATTTCACTTTCCTTTAATTGCTAAGATTGAAACCGATTTCATGTTGTTAAAATTAGTACCCACTTATTTTTAGCTTCTTAGTTTTATCGTAGTAATATAATAACAATGTAACAACTCCTACTTAGTTAAAACCAACTGAAATTCAATTAAGTTTTAATTTATTTATTATTTCGATTCTTCAAAAACCACTTTTAGGGTGTACCACACACAAGGTAGTTTAAGGGACCCTCTGCTTTTTATACTCTACATAAATGATTTACGTAACTATTGAGCACCCAATGATTATTTGTGGAGTTTAAAAGTATAGTAAAACATCGAATTTAGAGGTTCTCGATTATCAATTTATTTATTCTCAGAACTATTTTTCGCTCAAGTAGTGTAAGCTTCTGATTTTGTCCATACAATTCAGGAATGGTCACATAATCATGCCAAAGCTAAGTAACCTACCGATTAGCACAGACAAGAACATAATTCTCGTTGAACATTGAACCTCAAGCTCACGCAAAAGGTGTGCAAATAAGGTAAGTACCAGCCATCTCAATATAGAATACGGCCATTAAAGTGTGAATTCCTTTAACAACCGGATCTATATTAGGTAGATGTGCCTTGAAATAATAAAATGGTACAAAGTCCACAAGTTCACCCACAGAAATACATATTAGAGGCTATCCGAATTGCAAAATCGAAATGAGAATGGAAATGGAACTTAGCGATCATGTATTTGTATATGCCTTGCCAACTCTTTGTTAAGCCAACTCGTTGTTTATGTTTTTGGTTTGAATTATGTTTTATAAATAAATAAATTAATGAATTTATTTAATAAAGTAGTTTTTCTGATTTTGAACCCTAATCACATACCCAGAAAAGTTACTCAACATCTTCTTCTAGGATATTTGATGTGGTTTTGGATTTCCCAGTTCTCTGCAGTGGGATTAAAGAGGATCTTTCCATGAATCATGGAATCGGATTTATAAAATTATCCATTGGTGCGGTGTTTTTATAACTGTTTTTAATTTTTTTTCTATAATTTCAACTTA
This sequence comes from Eupithecia inturbata, assembly GCA_963662085.1. NCBI lineage: Eukaryota > Metazoa > Arthropoda > Insecta > Lepidoptera > Geometridae > Eupithecia > Eupithecia inturbata. The sequence goes on from OY759182.1 coordinate 8,049,025, forward strand.
CCTTTTCTGAATGCCTACCAGGAAAGAAATGATTTCGAAACATTGGTAATTGCTTTAGAATAAGTTATTTGCAAAACTTTCCCAAAGTTGTTCATCTTCGCACCTTTTTATCTTTCTTAATTTGTTTACAAGAAGTTGTTTTGTAAATGAGGTGCTTCTCATATTATTTTTAAAGTGCGCATATTATTTTTAAAGTGGCGCGGCGCAAAGCATTTACTCCACGTGTACCGCTCCTACTTAATACTTACAACTACTTAAGTTTCTTCGTATTATGCAAATAGTCTAGTGACATTGTATCCACTAGTGTGTTATACATAAAGATATGTTAGGAATTGTTTCTGAGGTGTTATGTTTGTGTCTTCAATATATAGATCTGTTTCGAGTCAGAATAAATTGATATGATTGATTACTGATACTTTAGTGATTTAGGAATCTTTTAATATAGCTCGGCAAGAGGCGCAGGAAAATTTAATGAGTCATAAGTTTTTTTATAAGTTAGGTGTAATATTTTAAGGCATAGGTAAAATACCACTAAAATACCTATCCATGGTAATGTAATGCATATCATATTGCACAGGGTGTGGCGTAAAGAGTGGTCCATCCTCTTTACCTAAGGGTAAGGGGGCATTATAACTGTTCAGAAAATACAAAATCGTACACGTTAAAAGTTGCACGGGTTTCGAGTATAATTAAAATTTCAAAATTTTTCCTTATTTTTACTCTTGTCCATTCTTTTCGATGTCAACGTCACAAATCAAGGAGTTTTGTCCATCTGTTTTTGTTTAAGCATTCAGATAACTGTGCTATCAAATGCTAACTGCCGCTTGTGTACCAAAGAAGCAGTTTTTCATTTAAATGTTTAACAAAAAAAAAGTGCTTCCTAATTTTATCCAAAAGTATGACCTCCTGTGAAGTAAAAAAAAATTACGGTCACCTGAGTGGCCGACTAATAAATAATTTTCCCATTTCATGGAGATTCCGAAATGGTATTTACACTTGGATTTCTAAGTTTCCATGCAAATAAGATCACAGTTAATATGGGTAATGGTCATTTTTAGGGTTCCGTACACGATGGGTGAAAACGGAACCCTACTAAGCCTCCGCTGCAGCGCTGTCCGTCCGTCCGCCTGTCACGTGGAAATGAACATGAATTCATTCATTCAATTCATTCACATTCATCTCATGAACCGTAAGAGGTAGACAGTTGAAATTTTCAGATAATGTGTATTTTTCTTGCCGCTATTACAACAAATAATAAAAATAATAAAAATATCAAAGTTAAAGGGGGTCCCATACAACAAACCTGATATTTTAGGCTATTTTTGCCAAGGCTGTATCTTTTTAACTACAATAGGTATACACATTAAACTTTATATAAATAAGTAGCACTTCAACTGTAATAATAACAAATACCTACTAAAAATAAATTAGAGTTGAAAATTTAGAGAGGTCTCGGAACAGGAGAAAATTTCATGTTCTTTGAAAAAGTTTCCTGATTTTTATGGTACGGAACCGTTCGTGTGCGAGTCGACTCGCACTTGGCGGTTTATTTCAAATTACATGTAAGGTTAAAACTAGCTTATTGCATTGGAATTTATTACAATAAGTGTTCAAAATGGCTACCACTAGCTTTTATACACGCCCTACATCTTCTAATAAAAGAGCGTTTTATTTTACGCACATGCGCGGATTCGGTAATGGTTTGGTTTGCCGTTTGTATACGCTCACGCACGAAATACTGCCAAACTTTAAACCAAAATCGATTTTAATTGTTTTGAAATTGCTACAAAAATGGCCATCGAACAAGTTTACCCAGCGTGTGTTATAAAAGGGTGTAGTAAAAATGTTAGTAACAAAGTATAATACTGATTTTCATTAGTAGGTATAAGTAGGTTTGTTGTTTTTTATTTTAACGTAAAATATCAACCGGGCAAAGAAATAACCAATTAATGTTGTACTTACACCATATTTCCTTGTTGATTATTGTAATATTAGTTTAATTAGCTGTTTCTGAGTTAAGTGGTGTAGCTAAGCTTATTTTAGTCATATTTAATGAAAAAGATGATTTTGAGTACATAATTATGCCACGTTATTTAATAGATTGTCGAACGAGTGTTTTTATTGTGTTCACAAGTGTTTTCTCGGTCCATGGCTTTATAACAAAGTAAACAGAGAGCTTGAAATATTCTAAATGACTAAAGGATCATGCAAGCAAACCCTTAACACTTGGCGTATGATTCAATCTTTGACGTATGATTCCACTGAATATTTCCTGAGATGTTATACCTACTCACTCATACACAAACATCTCTACACTAGTAGCTCCTGTTGCCCGGTCTCTTATGTATGACCGGTGTCCTCAGGAGCTCTACATACATCCATACATAAACACATACATTCTCACTTGGTAGCTTCTGTTGCCCGGACTCTCACGAGAACGGTGTCCTTGCTGAAATTACAAGAGAACTGCACTTTGAATAGCACCAAGCAAAAAGCACCAAGCCTAGTCTCTCAAATAGCAACAAAAAAAAAAACGAAAACCACCTAATTAATGTTGACAAACAACCACTACAAGCAATAATTTTATTTATTCATATTCATTTTATTATAGGAAAACATATTGGTAGTACTTATGGTAAATATCCTGTATTTTTTTATTTAAACTAGTATTGACTTTGACTGTCCAGATAGCCAGTGTACAAACTGCCCCAAAATTTTTGTAATTTGCAAAAGAATGTACGAACTGCCGACAACCCAAGGATTGAACACTCTTTCCGCCACAACCAAGTCGATCGAGTTTTGGAGAAGGCCGTCGTCCTTATCGCTGATCGTGAATGTATACCTGGTCGATCCGGTCCTTACCAGGATCCATTTAAGATTCGGTATTTATTAGGGTACGTAATGGTTACCACCGTTACGTAGACATTAGAAACTGTGTATCAAAAATGTTAAAAATTGTAGTGGGAGCGAGGGTAATGCCCGATTCTTAACACATCAATGGATTGTATCAACTTTGTAAAGTTTTTTATCATTTTCCCTACGCTGCTGTCGACTGACCCTTTCTTCTAGGTCCACAGAAATTCGATAATGAGCGCGCTCATCGCTTTAAGGCTCCCGATCAAGTGAGTCGATGACGGGATCTCATAAACAAGAATAGAAGCGAGGTCTGCGTGCAGGGAATCATGCGCGGTTGGGTGCTACAGCGCTCGACGTTACGGGAATCCTCTTACGCGGTGTCGGTCGGAATGCAGAGAATAATTCGATTCACGGACTCCTGAGTTGTCTATATTTTTTAATGGAATTATTTTCTTTCACGTATTCAATAGGTAGGTTACATTATTTTATGATTTATTTATCACGAGACCTACTACCACCTGGCGTAAAGTTATTAATTGAATAAATGGTTATGGTGGTAATCTAATAATGATTATAGTGATTGTTAAATAGTTCTGAATTGAAATTTTGTTTCTAAAATTACACCAAGACAGCTTACGCAGCGTACGCCATATACGCTGCGTACGCTCCGATTCCGATCCGGTGGACGCACAACTGTGCGTCCAAATAAATGCGCTGTAAATGTGTGTAAATGATCTGTCACCGATGCAAAGGCCTACTACTTAATTATAATATAGCCATTAATGATTCGATCAGGTATACCTTGATAGATGCATTTATGCAATCAACAAATAACTAACTCAATCAAAATAAGAAGAAATCGAATTTGCTATAAGCGCCGCCAATTCTGTTTTCCTTTTACAAACTTTTTTTATATAATTGACCTATATAAAGGATTACCTATCTATCTGTCTAAATACAGCATTGCTGCCTAGCACAACATAGTATTGCTTCCCCGATAAAGCCCCTTTTACCCAGCTCTACATCACTGCGAAATACTAGATAGCAACGTTAGTTATTCTGTGTCTGTGATCTGAGACACATGCGTTCACATTAGGCGTTTCTGTAACGCGCTTTAGTAATGCGCGTTTTAAAACCATCTTGTCCGTCCGATACATCCGTGCACATTCAAACGCGCGTTTCAATACCTAGAACCGCCGCGTGTTGGATGGTTTTAAAAAGCGCGTTACCAAAGCGCGCGCTTTATAACGCCTTATGTGTACCACTGCGTCAAAAACACGTGAAAACGCGTGTTTCAATGTTGATTGAAGCAATGTAAATCGATTGGTTCGCGTGCCCGTAACGTATCTGTAACGCGCGTTGCGCCAATTAATAATTGAACTTTACAATTGATTACGCAACGGCCGGTGCATGCATACCTACCAAGAATTAAGTATAAGAGCGGCTACACAATAGTCGTTTCGAAGCGCGCGCTTTGGTAACGCGCGTTTTAAATACCAGCTGCTATCCACTCGTACAAATTAAAACGTGCGCTTCTCGGAGTTCAAGCGCGCATTTGGATGAGTACAATGAATCGGACCAGATGGTTAATAAAACGCGCGTTTAGTTTGGTAACATACTGTACACATTAGCCCTAATGTGTACTCGCTCTAAACCACACAATATTGTAAGTATTTTGTGAATGAGTGTATGTATTAATACTTTATTAGGTAATTATGTCGTTAAATAATCGCCAGCATAAAACAGCTCTTAGGTTTTTTGTGCTAAACCTGTCTGTAGGTGTGGTATAAAGAGGAAGTGGATTTCGATTTATTTATGTAATATATAAATAAATTATAATATGTGTAAACAGTACTAATTTACGCAGTTAGTTTTTAAAAACCAACTATTAATGTTAATGATGAGGCCGCGTTGTTGTGCTAACTTCTAATCCATTTATTTATTTTGCCTCGGTACATATAATTATTTTATTATACTTTACTAGCGGACCCAGCAGACATCGTCCTGCCCTATGATATTTTAAATTTAACACGCATTTTTTTGTGATTGCATAATTATTTCTAACGAATCTACAGTTGAGTCAATAATGTTTAATATCTCACTGTTTGCTATGATCTCTAGGTCTAAATTATTTAAATCTTCATTTTCTTCCAAATCTAAATTCCAGCCATCGTCATTCTGAGCAATTTTTGGAGTTGAAAGAAGGAAATCTAAATTGTGTTATTTGAAAGCAAGAATTAAATTTACGTATTTAGCCCCTTATTTTTTATCGTATTGTCCTTAGCATTGACCTTACACAAAATTGGTTGAATGACGTCTAACCTCTTTTAAGCAATCAACAATTTAAATGTATTTACACGGAAAATAGTCTTTCATGAATATCAAAAAATAGGAGTAGGTAGGTACCTAACTTACAATTTTCTATTATTTCTAGCTAGGCAATAAAAAGTACCTACCAGTCAAAATAATATATTGTCAATTGTTTAGCAAATCAAATTTGGTGACATACCCACCAGCGCCACCTACCGGATCCAATTGTGTTTTCAAACCATTCAGAAACCCATTGAAATATACACACAACATTTCAATCAAAATCGGGTCAGCCGTTAAGGCGGATTTAGGTGACAAACACACGTACAGAAGAATTATATATATTATTATTATAATAAGATTTTGTAGGTTGACTTGTTTCTTTGATCGATTTAATTTCACATAAGAAGCTACGCTTGACGGTTTTCAATGAAAATCTCGCAGGAATATACTTTATGCAAAACCTTCAATATTCAATAAAGTTCGAACTTAAGGTAATATGTATTCGCATGATATTGGATTTATTAATTTAAATACATTTCAAGCAACCTTTGTCTTCACTACGCATTCCGCATTGCTTGCGTAGCGGAAAACTTAATTTACAGCAAAAAAAATCTAGCGCAATAAACCTAAAAATACCTACGTAAGCAATGCATTGTTACGTACTTTCCCTTCAATAAAAGTATTCAATAATCTGCAGGGACACACAGTTATTGTAGGTATTGAATTAGCTCATCATTTAATAAGTACTTATGCTACCAAGCCTTTTGATTTGACCAGCTATATTGTACAAAATAAAAACAAGACCAGAGACGTAATGAGAGCTAACTTGTGGCCTCAAAGATAGAGCGTACCCCAAAGATGATGGTGAACGTAGGCACAGATAGGCAAGGGCTTACTTGTGAAGGCTAACCCTCACATTGTCTGAATCCCTGAAATAAAACATAAGATCACTTATAAACAGGTTTATATTCATTACTGAGGCTCAATACATTATTCAACATAAAACTACAAAAAAAATACTGCCCTCATAATTCGGTATGACATAGTGGAGTTGCCCGCTCTAGCAACCTATTCTGCTAGACCTATCACAAAATATTGCCAACTGTTTTAAATCAATTTTTCCGCAAGCTTACACTTAGCCATTCAACACGACACGCGTCTCGCGTGGCTCTTAGATTAGGATAAATTTAAACATTACTTAGGCAAAATTACAGCGGAATTAAGTTTGCAGTTACAAATTTAAGCAATAAGTACATTTACACCTTCTACTCCTGTTTTTTTAACCAATCATTATTAAAATAATATGAATCATTTACTATTTCAAATGTGTTACCTAGTTGAAGTTCGTCTTCAGAAGTGCATATAGTGTGATAAACAATTTTGTCTTTTCGGACATACAAAAATTATTGTTAGAATGAGTTAATATAGGATTAAAGAGCATCCTTCTAAATTTTCAAACAATTAAAATTAATAGCGCATAAGAATAAATTTTAATTAATTATTAATAATAATTTTTGGTTACATACGTTTTTTATTCAAATAAAAATGTATACAATCGTAGGTAACCATTGACCATACTCTTACAAACTTTGTTTAATTTAGCTACATCTAACTAAGTCAATCACACTACTATTGGTAGATTACAGGACACTTAATTTTATGTATGAACGTCTGTATAGTACTTGTCTACCACAAATTAACAAAATATTATCTTATGGCTTTCATTATCATGTCATTGTCTCTTTCTTATCATCGTCGTATCACTTACATTTCATTATAACTATCAAACATTAACTCCAAACAATTCTTACTATTATAATGTAAATGTTAGCCACATCATTACACTATAATAAGCAATGGATCGCATATTTATTTTAATTTATTTTATATTTGTAATACACATACACGGTATCACCAAGACAAAAGTTACATTTGTTATTTTATCCTTTTATGCTTTTATGATGAAGACAAACTTTTCCTCGGCCATACTGATAAATAACATACGCGACCTCGCGTTCGACATTATCATAATTATTCGTAAGTAAATATAGCAAGTTATACATAATTTACGTATTATTTCATAACAAGTATTAAAGTTATAAGTTTAAAACACAAATTTGCATAAGCTCTGATTAATAAGTACCGCCACAATATCAACTATTCCAAATAATACAGTGTCTGCATTATAATAAGCAAATCAATGAATAATTATATATAATTAAAATATTTTTATAATGGTCATATAATAAATAGCAACAAAACGTTTTTGATTGCATTACAATACAATATACAAATATGTTAATCTTATAACTATTACAACTTACACCGTTACAATCCAACGGTATCTGTCGCGTCCAACAGAACTCTATATGTCACTGTCACGTTCAACAGATCATTTAAAATAATCTAACAACTTAAACCGTTGAAATCCAACGGATCACTTATCTGTCGCGTCCAACAGAACTCTATATGCATATCACTATCGCGTCCAACAGATCATTTAAATTAGAAATAAAAACTTACGCTGTTTTAATATAAAATATATCTCTATTTGTTGCGTCCAACTATTCGAATAATGATCACTGTTGTGTCCAACAAGCCATTTAAATCAGTATTAAACACATACGCTGTTATAATGTTAAATATGTCTCTGTGGCGTACCTACGCGCCACTCGACACTGATCCGAATTGTGCGTTCCAAATTTGTATACCAAAGATACAATATTCATTTCGCATTATTCTTTGAATTTGGACCATAGCCCAAGTGAACTGAACCTACAGTTCGGACCGGTATCGCTCGGTGAAAACACCCGTACCCACATCTCTATTTGTTGCGTCCAACTATTCGAATAATGATCACAGTTGCGTCCAACAGGTCACTTCAATCACTTTTATTATTATGTGAAACATTCACTCATTCACAAATCACTTTTGGATCTGAATATCAATATATCTCTTTAGTTACATCATTATCTCTTTGAATATCAGTCATTCATTGATAAACCATGTTATCTCTTTTAAACTAAATATGACATTTTTATAAGTTTACCAGTACTCAGTTTGAAATATTATCACAATTATCACAATATAGCATTATCTTATTCTTTGAACATTATTAATTTTTAGGTATATTCATAATAATAATACGTTCTATTTTAACCATTGTCACACTTTACTTGACATCAATTTATGTCTCATAATTTAAATATATATATTTTTTATTTGCTTTTGTAACCCACTTTAAATAAAGGTACAAATAGATATAGATAGAACAGATATTTTATATTTTTATATATTCCATACTAACAAAATAAATTTTGTATAAATATACGTACTTTATTCTAAAATAATATCACATTCTACAATTTTTCTTTTTAATCAAGATTTTTTCCTAAGCGACCTACTCACAATAAATAGATTAATAGTTATCCGTTTATTCAATCTTATTATAGTTTATCATTCTCTTACTTGACAACACTTTTATTATAATGTAGGTAATTGGTGATTAAGTATTTTTTCTATAACAATAATTATTGTTATTATATAAATTATTCATCACCACGTTTTTTGTACAATAATGATAAATTAGTAAATTTTTATTTCAAGTCTATTTTTTCTGCTAAAATAAATACATCGACCTTTTTCTCAGTAATACCCTTGAACTACTATAAAACATCGAGTTTTTTTCATTTATTAGGTCACTTTACTGATGATACTTTGATCATGACTGAAAAGATCTCAAAAAAGTATCTCTATTGTCATTTATTTTACCGTGTTAGCAGTATTTTATATGAAATAAATTACACAGTCATATCAACATTACTATCTCTCCCTTTATTTGTTATTGTTCATACTTATTAATCAGATTCAGATTACCTTAATATGTATGTAGGTACAGAAAACCTAAAATTTTAAGTTTTCGGATTCCTTCCTTCGATAAAGTTTGATTATCTACCTTCATACCAAATATCAACTTCCTAGGTTATCTAAAAGTGGTTTAGGTTTTCGATGTGTCAGTTGTTAAAAATGGCGCTCTTCGGACAAGAACCCTATACAGGGTGTTTGGTACATCGTTTGCCAAATTGAGATTAAGGGAGAAGGGGGGTTTTTGCTACCCTCTCAACCCCCTAAAAAAATTCCTGGCCCTACAGATTTTATGTAATTTTTTTCAATTTTTATTCGAAATTACAAAAGTCTGCATTCAAACTTGAATTAAAAAAAAATGCGGCGTAGCCTCTAAATTTGTATTTTGTTTTAATTTGTATTGTTGCACAATTCTATCGATGTCAAAATTACTCGCTAACAATAACTAGTTTTTTTTTTATCATTTCACAAAGTTTTTAAAAAAGCAAAATTGAATTTGAAGTTCATTTTTGAACGAAATTAAAAAAAAAAACGAATGATAATTTTGTTTTTAAAATTCTTTTAAAAATTTCTCTACTCTATCTTCTTTCTAACAGTATGCATCATGCAATGAAAGCCCTTCGCTAGCTTTACTAGTTTGCTTATTTTGTTCATCGAGACACCTTTGGCTGATATTTGATATTATTATTTTTTGCATAATAACATACGCTAAGTAGCTGGTAATTGCCGTCACTCTCTTATGCGTTGAAATCTGTCTACTATGTTCTTTTTCGATGGGTATGATCGCTAATCAAACTTGAAATAAAAAGCACAAAATCTAATACAAATTCAGATTTTAACTACCTTTTTTAAAAATTACAACTCTTGTTCAAAGTGCTGACCGTCGTTGCGAATGCACGCGTGACATCTTCGTCTAATTTGTACCGTCAATTTAAACGAAATTCGTCCTTGATCGTGATGAAGGCCGCTTCTATCCGTTGTCGTAAATCTTCTTGACTTTCAACTTCCGTAGTGTAGACGAGTTCTTTTGCACGTCCCCAGACGTAGAAATCTAAAGGAGTCAGGTCTGGGGAGCGTGGAGGCCATGGTATAGGGCCATCCCTCCCAATCCACGAATTAGGGAATCCACTATATAAGTATTCCCTTACTATTAACCTCCGGTGCGCAGGACACCCGTCATGTTAAAAGACAATAGGTCTGTCCTCATAAAAAATTGGCACTTCAACTTTCCGGTAAATTACTTAGTAGAAATTCTAGATAATACTCCCCGTTGAGACGCTCAGGCAGGTAATGTGGTCCAATTACGCGATCTCCAATCACTCCTGCCCAAACATTAAGACTGAATCTTTTTGACTGAATTTTTTATGAAGACAGACCTATTGTCTTTCAACATGACGGGTGTCCTGCGCACTGGAGGTTATACATAACTTATTGACTAAATTAATAGCACTAGTGTCTGTAAAACTATGGGTAGGTATTTAACGATTAACCCTGACAAAAGGCATTATCAAGTCATTATTTATCACGAAGCTGATGAAATATAACTCAATTGTAGGTATATCTATATCACATACCTATAAATAGCAGTGTCACTATTTTCTATTTTAAATTAATTACTTATTCTTGTCTTCCAACCCGTCAAGTAATGAACACTAATTTCTCTAATGCATCATTTCTAATTAATGAAATATTTACATTATCTCCATTATTCCACCCAAATATAATAACGGGAGTTATTTCATTCATTACTCATAGGTAAATAGAAGCATGTAGTAACTAACATCTTCCTCAACTGATATGACTATTTTAGGGAAGTTATTTTTGAGAGCAAGGGAAGAGATATCTTGTTCACCCCACATTTCTCAGTCTATGCGAGATTATATATTTTTTTCTACTACACTTGGATAGTGCATACTTAATATTATTTTCTTATTATTTTTCCTTATATGTACCTCTATAACGAGTTAATAATTCTAATCATAATTATTAGATCAAATATTCAATAACTTAAGTTTGCTCGCTCATTTGCAGAAAGTACACAATTGGTGTACTTTCTGCAAATACTGTGTGATTACCAGGGGTCGGAATAGGTAGAGTTTTTAAGTACCTAATGACGAAAAATACCTAGGATAACATAACATGGATACGCCTTTTTAATCCCTGGATTGGGTATTGATTAAATGTTTTCTAAATTTCAGGGATTGATATTATTGTCTTCTAAAACATTTCTTTGTATGTTAAACACAAATTAAGTAGCGTAAAACACCTGGCCTTCCTCCAGTAGTTGGCCCCAAACTTTAATTATGTTAAATTAGTAAGATATTTTGGATAGGTACATAAAAATTGTAATTTTATATACAATACAATAACAATACATAGAAATACAAATACAATACATATACAATAAAATCAAAATAGAAGTCTTCCATTGGTGATTTTCAGGTTCCTTTATGTGTAGTTCCATTAATGTGCCGGTCTAAATTGCTTTTTTTTGAAGCCTTTATAGAAGTTTCACACTTGGCACAAAATATTGTTCCACTTGCATGGTCGTAGATTAAATCTGAATCGTCTTCAATCCAGTTTCGCACAACGTCTTCCCTTATAGTTGGGTGTTCCATAATGGCGCGAACAAAATAGAGCAGTTTTCTTTTGTCGTGAAAATGGTACACCTAGAATAAAAAAAAAATTCGTGAACACAAAGTTTTTTAATTTAAAATAGTTTAAACGATGTAACTAGAGATCAAAGAGAGGAAAGACCAGTTAGTTACGCTATGCTCAATTCCTGATATGCACGGATTTTAAGTTACCTAATATAAAATGTATAAGGTATGTGTGGACTAAAACTAATACTGTTTGCTAGCATCAACACAAGGTTTTAAATAATTATAAGATGTGATATTTTAACCTAAGCTTTTTCTTTTCGACAGTCCAAGAATCTGATTCAGAGCATACACTTTTTGTTAGGTATTTTAAAACCCGTTCATAGCGGGAATCCAGTGAACTAACTGGAAAAGACTAGCACTATACTGGATTAAGATTTTATGTGGAATATACATTTAAATAGAAATTTATTATGTAGTCAATATAATACAAATAATAAAGTTATTGAAACTCACTTTATGTGTAGGTATCTTAAAACTGAATTAAAATACAGGAGCAATATCACGTGTGTTTAGTTTTGTTCACAACACAACTATCAAATGTAAAATCCCAGTCCAATAAACATAGCCAAAATCGTCAAGTTATGCAGGTTCAATCCAAAAGACGTAAGCCAAGGTCAAAAATATAAAAATCCAATACCAAAAATAAACGGTAGGAATTTGGACAATAGAAATGGAAATAAATAAAATTTACGCGGTCTACACACTGTCTTGAGAAACAATAATTGCTTTCTGACTTACCGGGCAGGAATCAATTACTTTTATATTATTTTATAATATTAATATTCCTAAATATATTTTTTGAATGAAAGTAATGTTTCGAGTTCGAAGTACGTAAATAAGTTTTAGCAGATTATCGGGATTGATATACTATATCAATCCCGAGATTAAAAGGCATATCCATATTAAACTAGCGCAGCAGCGTATATGACGTCATTTGGTACTTATAAACTCTACCTATTCCGACCCCTGGTGATTACGTTGTTCTCGGGACTACCAAACGCAACACAGACTACACTCACACACTGCCTACACGCACACACATCATCACACATGTACTCACTTATGTTTGGTAGCTCCTGTTGCCCGGACTCATATATGAGACAGGTATCCTCAGGACTACCAAACTGAACACACAGTTTTCTTTTTTAACAGACTTAAATTTATGAATTTTTGTATTTATATTAAATAATTTCTGTAACTAACGAACGAACACGAAAAGGAAGAGCGGGGTACTCTAACACAAGCATTAAAACGCTTTCAAGAGAACCCCAACTCATGATAATGTAACTTACCTATGTACAGAAATAAATATTTTTCATTTTTATTTCATTTCATTACCATTGAAATAAATAATGAGTCTAAACACTTGCATACAGACCCATCGTTTTAATTCAACAATAACATGACTAAATGAATTCTCGTTACGGGAAGAATTTTTAATATTAACATCCTATTCATCATTATTTTGTTTTTACACATTGTAAATTTTAAGGAATATATCAGATAAATAAATATCACTGTTCAGAATGTTAGTCCAAAGTTTCTACCACTTAATTGTAAACAAGTCAATAATCGCATGAAATAAACCAAATATTAACTTTGGAAAAAACCAATTTCTGTGTCTTTCTGTTTAAGATTCATGTGTTTAATTATCACATTCATCTCTACTAATTTAATGTGGCATTTGGCATAATAAAGGTATTTGTGCAAACCCAATCAAATATTTTCCCTTGTTGCAAGATTGCTCGATGAACCTTGGAGTAAACTTATAATGCATTTTGTTGGTCACTTTAATTACTGATTTATAATGGGTTTCATTGAAAACTTGAATTTCACTGATTCAGCTCAATTCACAATATCATTTTTAGCAAACTTTTATCAAAAAATAAATAAAAAAAGTAATTTTATATAATTGGAGGTTAAAGGTATGCTGTTATTTTAATTGTTATGGATGAATCACTCTGTGCACTCAGTCGCACAAAGTCTTTACAATATACCATTAATTGCAAATCATTTCAATCAACACAATCTAATATTTCGCTTGCCAATGCTGCAGTTTTGCAAAGATGAAATAGGTAGGTATTAAATAACAGTTTAACAAAGGTTCAAATCAAAGAGAATAAAATCACTCTGGTTCAAATAAGCGTTCGTTTACGGAGTCAGCCGATTGTTTTGTTGTTGTTCTCGAGTAAATCATGAAACTTGAGTTTTTACAAAAGTTTTCTGACCTTTCCAGTAAGTCATCATTACCGTATATATTGTAGGCGTTTATTATCCCACTTCTGAAATGAAGACTAACCCCCACATTGTCTGAATCCCTGAAATAAAACATGAGGTCACTTATAAACAGGATTATATTCATTTCTGAGGCTCAATACATTATTCAACATAAAAACTATAAAAAAATTACTGCCCTCAAGAATTCGGTATGACATAGTGGAGTTGCCCGCTCTGGCAACCTATTCTGCTAGACCTATCACAAAATATTGCCAACTGTTTTAAATCAATTTTTCCGCAAGCTTACACTTGTGACCTCAAAGATAGAACGTACCCCCTAAGATGATGGTGAATGTAGGCACAGATAGGCAAGGGCTTACTTGTGACCTCAAAGTTAGAACGCACCCCAAAGATGATGGTGAACGTAGGCACAGATAGGCTAGGATCTTTAAGTCGCCCCCGATAACTGTAGCAGACAACAATGGTCCATAGTCAAAATAAACGACAAACAAGTATTACAAAATTAAGGGTGGCTAAATCTAAATTATAACTAATCTTACTCTTACCCATATAAAAGATTATTTGTCGTGTATTAATCACGTACCTTTTGTTTTCCCCCTAGTCTTTTTTCTGATATAATTTTTAGATTGCTGTTGTCTCTCTCTTCTCACCCTGTTTATAATTGATGATACTCGATAATGTATTAGGTCTTATTATTTAGGTCTTACGATTAGAAATGCAATGCTACAGCTTTTCAGCATGGAGGAAGATAAGTTTTTGTGGTAGGTACAGACAGCGTTATCAACGTTATTCGTTAGGTGTCCTAAAAAAACTGAAATGAAATGCTAACGACTGCAAAGCACTAACCTCCATCGATGCAATATTTCCTTTGTAAACTGAAATTTTACACGACCTACATAGACCCGTATTATTAAAGCTTGCTCAGTCATCGATCTATGCTTGAGCAACGCTTTTCTATGGCATAAACGTCACTCAAAGATAGATCGATGACTGAGCAAGCTTTCATAATACGGGCCTTAATAGATCTTCATCATGCCAATGCTGAACCACCGCTGCGCATTAATAACCCTAAAACTAAGTCAATATGAAAACATGCTACCTACATACAGTACAATCATACCTACAGTAAACTGCGAATATGTATACTTAGGATACCTAACAATTAAGTTCTTATTGTTATTTTTTAATATAATATGGGATACGTAGGTACTTGCCTTTCTCAACTAAGTAAAACATAATAGTTTTAAATTTAATATTATTCTTGACCCCGTAAACCAACAAACCGAGACCAAAAATTCGATGTAGAGCTCTGATTTTATCATTTACATGTAAATAAATGCTAAATAGAACAGTTAATGTGTTACCTTACCAGGTAAAGGATTAGGACTTAAGGGATAAAAAAAACACAGTAAGGAAGTTGATCCCCTCTGGGTCCAGAATCACCCCCTTTCGGCTAAGTACTACACATGTTACGTGGCACCCTGTATAGTAGATTTTTACCTAAAAACTCTTCTATCTTTATGAATCAAAAACCTTTACTTCTTGTTTTTTTTTTTTGCGTATTCGATATCCAACAAAAGCTTGAACAAGAAGTTTCAATTTCTAATATACATAGCTCTACATGATCTATCTACTCGTTGGCTATTTGTCTAATTGTCTTACTGTCCACTTATTTATTTATATTTTTTTGTTTACATAAATGAGTTTTATACGCCAAAAAAAAATAAAAAAATGGGACCGGCAACTAACCTGTGATTGTGAAAATCTTACGCTTTGATCATCATTTTATGCTTCTAAGTTGCTCAATGTTCTAATGTTCCGTAAAATAACCACACGCCCGTTTTTGCAGCGAACAATAATACCGATGTCATGTGATTATAGAATAAATTTTCTGACCTGGTGGTCCTGCCTACCTTATCTAAGATCCAAGACTCTTATAGATACAAATCTTTCACAACACTTGCTTAAAATCTTGCAAACAAGAAAACTGCAAGATAGATCACGAAGATCTCGATCGGGCAAAATTTTCTGTGAAAACTGTCGTGATTGAGCCCTTATCGCTGTGACGTCAAAGCCTTCAGAGATATATACAGGCGCAAGCAGCGCGCGCGGTCATTACAAGTGATCGAGTGACCGTAGTCGCCCCCGCGCTTGCGCCTCGCGTCACGAACTACGATCCCTGCGCCCGCGTTTCGGACTTCGCAAATTGAGATTTCCAGTTGTGCTTTCAGTGATTTTAGTGCCGGGATAAATAACAAGGTAAGTAACCTGCTAAGTCAAGTATAACATTTTAGGTGCTTATCGTAAGAAATCGTGTCCTACATTAATTCAAACATAACAATATTTATTACGCCAAATTTAATTGGTGGAAGAATGTGAGCTATTTTATATTATCTATTTAGGGAAGGAATTAAAAATAAATTAGAAACGAAAAGAGATTAGAGTCTTCACCAAAAGCGGTAAACCTAGAACATATTGCTGGTTACGTACCCTACGTACCTTGAATGGCTTGCAATGCTTACGCGTTGACTGAAATCAAAACCAGCATTACTAAACCATAAACTCAAACGAATGCTCAATCCAAAAATACCAACCACGGGTTGAGATTCTACTCCTAGCGGCTCTGAAAAGTAAATTAGGAAGAGGTTATTCTCAGTATCGGAGAGCATTTTTTTGCTGTTTGAGGTTGCTAATTTACGCATTAAGTCCTAATGTTTCGATTTATTCACTAAGTTTACTGAAACCAGTGGTATTTTGTACTCGTTCCTAAAATCCGCAATATTTTTTGTAAACAAAGACATTTATGCATGAAAACTTAACAATAACAGAAAACAACATTGTAACAGCAAGGTAACGCGTAAAAAAACTTCAGCAATGCATAATTGCACATAATGTCGAGAAATTCGAGTTCGAAATCAAACGAGAGACGAATAAAATTATAAATGAAAGCTGTCAAAACCAAAAATTGTTTCGATCTTCTGCGATTTGCTCCGATTATTACGTCCAAGGTCTGTAATGGGTGGGTTGCTGGCCGCGGCTGAAGACGGCTGAAAGCGAAGCGTAGCGTAGGTCCAGGCCATCACAGCGCGGTCAGCATTGCAGCCTTTGATGGCCAAGCTGAAATTAAGGCGGAGACCGAACTTTGAGGCCTTTATAGCGCGGACAGCAAGGGCTGCAAAGATGACCAAGCTTGAAGACCAAGACCATAGTAAGCTTAGCTTGAGGCCAGCTTATCGTGGCCAGCAGGGCAGTAATTGTGGACCGAGGCTTGTATAGTGCTTTACTCAAACAATGCGAGTAATTTAAAAGTCATTGAATTCGAGGATTCGCCGCTTGAAGAGTTTATTTTCACACATTATTCACGAAAATTGATTAGAACGTATAATGCGAAAATTTTCACCGCGATGCTCTTTTGTCAGTTTTCTTTTTTTATTCTATCCAGCCAGTGAAGCTTGTACTGCTCAGTATGCATAAAACCTTTATGCACCTAACTACGAGTACTATCAAAACCAAATCGAAATACATTACGGACCGCATAGAGCGGACAGTAATAATATTACTGTCCGGCTGTTCGGGTAGGCCCGTAAGGTCGACTTTGTTTAAAGAAGGTTGTCGAAATAATCAGCCGATTACATGCTATGTTTGAGTAAAATACATTTCACCAATATTTATTTCTTTTTATAACTCCTTTGTTTACAAAAATGTATCGGATTCTAAAACGGAGTAGGTATAAGGTCGTAGCGGCATTTAGTAAATCGGAGAGAGGCCGCTTGGTTTTACCCTGACTTTTTGTGTAATAAATGCAAAATGGATTGGTGACAATAAACCTAGGTCATTATTTGATTAACAAATTTGTATACGGAGGATGACTCGGCTAAAATTAAAATAATAAAGAATTGCGCAAAATATCATTACATAAGCAGTGATTATACTAATAGGGACTATAACCACTCAATATGATAGGTAAGGCCCAATGAATGTCAACATTAAATTACTTATACCTACGTATATGAATATCTTAGATCTAAGTAAAATCTGTAGATATTGTACGTTCTCTCAGCGCTTACTCAACAACTGGCCTGTGTTACAACACTCAAACACTCGCTCACAGTTACATTTCCAATATTGTGCAATAATTATAATGAAAAAACATAAGACTTTTAGTCAATAAATCACACTAAAGTTCGTCGTAGCAAGCACGCGTAACAAGAACGCCGCCGCCCCGGTCCAACTACGACCAAGGTGGGTGAACCTAATTGCACCTAATTTGAGCTTTCCACTTTCGAGAGGCTAGTACCCCATCTCCCCTTTTTTACTAGTTCGATGTTGCAGGTTATACATTTCTGTCTCGGCTTTTACGGCACCATATTAAATAAATCATGCTGGACAATCGACACAGCGTCATCTAGCCCCAACCTAACCCAAGCTAGCAGAATTATATATTTATTTCTCGGCTTTTTGACAACCTAGGAGCCAACACAAATAACATTGGCTCTCGGTCACTCTTCTCTAAGCTAAAATTTTTCTAATAAATCGATCTAGGTAGTTAGGTAGTTAATAATTAGGTATTGTTAACAATAAGAGACACGCATGCATGCATAACTGATGGCATAGTAGGTACCTACTTACACCAAGACAAAGGCTGAGTGGCGATGATATAAACACATGAACGAAATGATGTGCTAGCAAAAACTGAACGAGGACAAATTTTGCAAATGTGGGTTGTGGCTCCGCCTTTCATTGAGTGGAACGACAATTAAATAATAACTTATTGATAATTCGACTTATAATTTCTGATTATTTTCTCTGCTTTTAAAGTTTTACAGGACATATATTAATTAGGTAATTCGTTGGGAATACAACTTTTAGAGACCATATCGGGCTCGTCCTCAATACAAAAGCGAAAGATTCATCTTTAGGAATATTATAAATTCGAAAGTAACTCTTCTGTCTGTCTATCTGTCTGTCTGTCTGTTACCTTTATGCGTGAAAACGCTAAAACGGCTGAACGGATCTTAATGAAATTTGACAGGGTGGTAAAAGATATCCCGAGGACTGACATAGGCTACTCAAAAAAAAGTGTGAAGCCGCGGGTTGCAGCTAGTTCAATATAAAATTAGATCATGGGTCACACTTATGGCCTTCCAAGTCTAAGAATTGTCTTACGTTACGTTTTTCTGCATGTAGTCGTTAATCGATATGTCGAGTTACATGCAAAAAAACGTACCTACAGCCATTACGTTTTCAAATATAATTACTATTCTTGGTCTAAAGGTTCAAAAAATCGTTGTTTTTCAAAATCAGTGAGCGTCTTTAAGGATTAGTCTACGTTGAAATAAATTAAAGTTTTGTAACTTTTTAATGAATAAAATAACAATCTTGATATGTACGTTTAAAGATAGTTTAAACTTTAAAGTATATAAAGTTTACGCATTTCGCTTGAAACAAGCTTAACACGCCGCCGCCATTGACATCTTCGTTCGCATACATATTTCTGTGAAATACCAAATAACTAAACGGTCGCTTCGTATTTGAATATGCCTAGCTATCTTCATAGGGCTAGATAGGTGCGCAAAAACAATAAAATGGCTCACTTTCATTCAGAAAATCATAATATAAATGCATTAATTTTTTCCCAAATTTTATGCATGTATTGGTAGCAATTGTCGTGTAACACAGGAGTGATAGCTTATGGTGACGTTGCCAGATTTAAATATAAGGTAAAAACTTCCTATACCTTAACTTCCTATTAAGTCAATTGTTTTCTCTCTCTCGCGAGAATCTTTGAGTTGCCGCTCTTACATAAACTTCCCAAAATATTGTTTTTTGCTTCGGCCATGTGTCGTATACATTATGTCAGTATGGGCAAGACACATTGGTTATATGCCTTGGTATTTAGACTTTGCGGTATGTTAGACTTGAAGATGTCTTCAAGTTTTCCGAAGACAGCCCACCCTTACTGGATTCCTCTTGCGATCTCCTTAGAATGAGATGAGCGGCCAAATTCCACAAAGAAATTAAAATTTCAAAATAAGGCATTTAGAAGTTAATTACAAAAGTTATAGGATCTGATATCCCTAAGAACAAAGTAGGGACCACAGTGTTAGTCCTTAGAAAAAAATAATTAAAAAAATTAATGGGTCTGACATAGATTCGAACGTTAGACCTCCTGATTGCAAATCCACCAAGATACTAAACGCGCCATGCGAGTTACACTTTAAACTGGGAATTTATGGAAGACAATGATTGTGGTTAAACACTATGCAAGTGTGAGTCTAGCAAAAGTAGGAACAGACTTTCACGTTAAGACATTCGCGATTTTTGTTGAAAACGCGATATTTTTTTAAATTAATCTATTATAACTAATATGGCGATAGCGCAAAACCAACTTCTACGCATTTTTATGCAAAATGTAATTTATAAACTAAATAAACGTTAGTTTTGGATAAGTACCATCCGCCGTATTTTTGTGAAATTAGGACCAAGGGTTTGGGTCTTAAATAGCCCAGTTCAGTTGGTATATCGTATTTTGTTGTTAGTTTTAATTAATTAAATGCTCGAAGTTTGATCCGTTTGTTGGGCCCATTTATTCACATAGGCAAACCACATAGGCAAATGTACATCCCGGAACTGTGCCGCCCGGCGACTGTTATTAGCCGGAGCCCCATCCTGCTGAAAAATTACACTATGGCGCTCCGACTCTGGCAGAGTCCTAATTTCACCTAGTAAAATGTGTAGTATTTCTAAACAATTTCCAGTGTTTAGCGTCCCTTGGTGAAAATCGCAGAAAAGTATATAATCATTATTTAGATTTCTGTGGTAAAAATGAACCATCCAAAATATCCGGTTAGGTACTCATTATTGCGCACGAGCTGTTAAACGAGAACCGTACTTGATTATTTGTTTCGTAAACTCGTAATGTCTTTCGACCAAATACTATTGTTTCGGTGGTTGTCAATGATATTTGGCGGTTGTACATACATATAAGGTATTGCTAAAGTTGGTCTCATCTGGCCAAACTATTTTATCTATATAGTTGTGATGCTCTATCAAGTGCGCTTCCATTCAAGGCAGTAATCTTCTTTCAAAATCTCTTGGGAGTAATTTATGTACTAATTGACGTTCAACATAACTCTTGAATTTGTATTTTTTTAGTGTACACGATGTAATTGGGTCTATGAAATCCCTATTTCTTGCTTACCTCAATGAAGACTTTGGATACGCCTCAAAGTAGACTAAAATATCTAATTCGTCGTCGTTGATGTTTTCTCTATGGTGTTGCGGTTGTTGTAAGCTGTGATCAAAACGTCCAAAGCTAAAACTTCAAAGGCTTTGGACGTTTTGATCACAGCTTACAACCAGCAAGAGTCCACTATACTTTTTAGGGTTCCGTACCCGAAGGGTACGGAACGGAACCCTATTACTAAGCCTCCGCTGTCAGTCCGTCCGTCCGTCCGTCCGTCTGTCAAGTGGCTATATCTTATGAACTGTAAGAGGTAGACAGTTGAAGTTATCAGATAATGTGTATTTCTATTGCCACTATAACAACAAATAATAAAAATAAAATAAATATTAAAATTAAAGGGGTTCCCATACAAGAAACATGATTTTTTTGGCTATTTTTGCTCTTAATTTGTCAAGGCTGTACTACAGTAGTCTCTTCTCTCTTTTCTGTCTCTTGAACTACAATAGACAGGACACATGAAACTTTCTATAATTAAGTAACACTTCAACTGTTAAAAAAAAAAGTTGAAAGAAGGGGTCTCCGAACAAGTGAAAATTTGATGTTCTTTGAAAAAGTTGCCTGATTTTTACGGTACGGCACCCTTCGTGTGCGAATCGACTCGCCCTTGGCGTTTTATTTTTAAAACTTTACGTGACGTTGCTTACCTTTCGGGATATCTTTCGCTGTACCACTGCAAACTCAATGTAATATCTTTTTGATTAAAAAAATATGCTTATGCCAATAAGTCTAACTTATCCTGATAAATGGTATGATAAGCCATGCTCGATATTTTTATACAATTTTACAAAATGCTCAACTTTGCTAATGTTGAGCATTCTGTTCTCTATTCTCTAATAACAAACCGATGAACAGCCTCTTTCAGCATTCTTTTTTAGGGTTTCTAAGATAGGAGATCAGTTTCGAATCCCGTCGGTCTCGCTTTTTCTGTCCTTTTTTCCATCTCTAATATCTCACCAACTACAGCAGCAAAAACTTGAAATTTAAAATAATAATACATTTCGTGCGCTTGTACATACTTATTTAAACAAAAAATATGAAAATAATGAAAATGAAAATTTTCAGTAGGTACTTACAAATTGTGGTGTCGAAATTTTAAAAGAGGCCTATAAGGTCAAATTGGGTGGTGTCAAATGAAAGGTATCAGTTTGTACATTTCAAAATAGTTTTTTAAATTTCTGTAAGTAATACTTTTTGAAAAATTTTAATTAAATTCGAAAATTTTACTATTACGAGTATCCTCTATTATACTCCGAAGTTTGCAAACCGATACATCTGAAATGTACCAAATGAATGAATGTATGTATCTGAACCTGTGTGTGTCAGAACCTACCTTTGATTTTTAGGTATTCAATAAATAACAATGTCGCTAACCAGTACCTATATATAGTACATATTGGTATACTTGAGAAACATTCGAAACCCTCGGCGCGCGAGTCACACTCGCACTTGACGGAACTTGTTTTTAATTTGGCGCTAAGATTTGGCGCCGTTAGCGCCCCTGCATGTGCATCTCCTTGGTGATATAGCTACTCGTGTCCAAAAGAGATCTAAATAAAGAGGTCCTTAATGTTTCTAATGGAATATAATATCCCAGGAGTAAAATTTTAATTAAATGTTAAGTTTCACGGTATTCCTAGAGTTTGGGAAGCTATGTTCCTAGAAATAAACTGATCCTAGTATTTTATTCTTTCGATTGGAATCATAAAAATATATTACTTAATATGTTTTTTTATTAAAATTTTGCGGGTTCGAGTCCCGGCGTAGAATATACTTTGAAAATCTTTGAAAATAAGTAAAAACGCATTACTTATTTTTAAAATAATGATTTCTTTCAGCGAAACTTACTATCTCCAATATTTCTGGTAGGTACTTGCCCTCCATATTCAATGGATTTGGGTCACACTTCTATGTGGAAACATAAATATATAGGGTGCCAACGCCAACCTCTCATAACCCTAACCATGGGCCCTCCACTGGTAATTGTGTAAAATTATCCGGTATTCTTCCACTATTGAGGTACCTACCTGCCGGACCGGCAGGCCGGACCGGCCATTAATATAGACCGGGAGTGCCGGTTTAGAGATCAGGAGGGCAATTCTTACAATATATCTACTCGATAATTATGGCAAGAACTGTCAAAATATCGAGTGATTGCTTCGTAGCAAACATGCATATTCTCAAAATCTGCAATTCGATATTTACCGACGACTTTTCTTCGTTTCGGTAAGTTCGTTAAGTTCTCGATAAGTCGCAAGAGAATGCAGTTTTTGACGGGACTCAATATATTTGTGATATTTATCACATTATATTTTATCGAGTCACATTATATTTTACGCAGTATCACTCGATAAAAAATCACGTGATACTCAGAATTGACCTCCAGCACCTAAAAGATGGGATTTGACTAGCAGTAAGATTCCTTCCTCCTGATTTTATTCGTTTATTTAAATCATGATGCAAAAATTATTGTACACGGTGTGTGTAGCTACACGGTATACACGAGCCATCAGATTGAAAGTTTCGGAAACACACAGAAGTCAAAAAAGTTAAATTAATTTTGGCACTTATTTAAACTAAAACGGAGCTAGTCACAGAGTGCATCGAAAGTACCGTGACATTTAGGATCGATGATGGTATCCTTATTTTTATGAACAAGATATCTTTTGTAATTTACAGCGCAGAATCTCGTCGTAAAATTATATTTATCACTGTGGCCTCTGAACATGGCATTACATGACGGCTGGCTAGCATGAACCTTCTACACAAAATTAGTTCTGAGGAAGTTTTCAATATATTTAGTACAAGAGCATTAAGCATGAGCTAAACTTTTCCCTGGACGGACATAGAAACCATTGAAAACATTTATTTCTTTGTGATTGTGGTAATATACAATTGTTCTGAAATTTAGTTTTAGGTCAGCACCTTTTCAGCACAATCTACTCTTTCGAGCATACTTACAAAAATATTACATTGTTTGGAGTTGACGATTACCAATTTAAAAATGGAAGAAAAAATTTTTGAATTTTTTTTTGTTAAGTATTTTTTTCAGTTCATTCGTGTGGATGTTTGGTAGAGAACTACATGTTTAACATCTAGGCAAGTAATTTTTATATATTTTTTGACAAGTAATTTTTCTCAGTTCATTCGGTAGAGGTTTGGTAGTAGCTAGATAGCAAAATGCCGATTTCTAATGTACTAAGTCAATGTGTATATGACGCGATGTAGCGAGACGAATCTATGAGTTTAGAGAAAGTTTGACATCACTTCTTCTTGTGAATTCCTTCGTTACGGTCCTTCAGCCCATTGAAAACGAAAGTCAAAGTCATCAATGGTTTTGCTACGTTCTGTTTGTTTTTTAAACGATGTTAAGTATTTTTGTCGTATAGCTAAGCCACCTTAAAATGTTATGATAAAAACAAATAACTAATGATAAAAATAACAACATAATGATACAAAAATCTAGCTAGCTAACTAAATAGTTAGCTATTATCATTACATTTATTTCATGAAACAAATTTGCTAAAATCTTGCTAAATCAATCATAAAAAATAATCTGAATGATACAAATGTACAAATACAAATGTACATTATGTGATACAAAAATCTAGCTAGCTAACTAAATGGTTAGCTAGCTAGATTTTTGTATCATTATGATTATTTTTTATGATTACTTAATTTAGCAAGATTTTAGCAAATTTGTTTCATGAAATAAATGTAAAGATAATAGGAATAAAATAAGAAACACAAAAGGAAGCTGTTTACGTTCAGCTAAGATTATCTCCAAGATTTGTTCTAAATAAAGATGAATCGATAGTTTTAGAAAATTGTATTGAATATTACTTTATTTGTTCACCTTGAACAACTAATATAGGTAACGTGTATCATACCTGTTGCTTTTTGTTTACATTTTTAATTAATGTTATTTAGTTAGACGATAGGTCATCATTTTTTTCTTATTCTAAGCAACTTTTCTACTGAATTTGGCATGTAAGTGTTAACTGGTTATACTTGTGTTAATACATAAGGTCCAAATCGTATAAAAATCGGTAGGTAATATTGGGCAGCATTGATTTTCACTAAAGAAACCACTTGTCACAAGGTTATACTGGCATTTTGTTACCCATTTCATTTCAGAACTTCCTAAATGTTTTTTTAGTTTATTTAGTTTAAGTTCTTTTGTGTCGAAAACAAGATAAAACCGTAAAAGGACAACGGATGCAAAATCATGTTTTTCAAGTTCCTTTCTAACTGGAAAAATTCCTACTTCCTTGTTGCCAGATTTTATAACAAGTTTATAATTATAATTTGGCCAGTTTTGGCCTCTGTTTTTAGTAATAAAACAATTTCTAAGGTTTTTATTATTATAGTGCGTAAGCCTCACACTGCCTGGGTTAATTTATAAGAAATGAAACGGGAACTATAGTCCGATGGAAGTCCCAGAGTTTTTCGACTCCTACGTCACTTGACCTCGTTGTGTAGTTGGTTAGCACGTTCCCGTACTGAGGGAAAGACGCGGGGTTCAAGTCTCGTCGAAGTTGAAACATTTTTGGGATATTATTTGATTTCTTATACTAAAACAATGGTTGATCGCCGTATAACATCGCAACATTGAACTTCGTCTCAGAGTGACGACGACGTCGTCGTTGGCCGGATGATTGTGTCGCAAGTCTCCGACAGAGTCTCGCAACTTAAAATTATCGCTGTGGCAATACCATCGTCTCATCACTTAATTTGTAGGTATCAAGTTGGTATTTAGTGTTTTAATATTTAACTTTATGTCAGCCTTGGCCTTGTGAAACTTAATTACTTATTATGTAAATGATTTACAAATATAATATCTGCGTACCTACACCAAAGTTTATTGAACTGGCGCATTTCATTATTTCCTACTTTCATGTTTTTCGAACTCTTCTACATGGTGACGTTTGAACATTTTTGTCTGAAACTCTATAATTTAATTAAGCTGTGGGTATTTTGATGGTAATTTGCTCCGTGATAAAAACTTATTTTTTTTTATTATCTTTTGCGCATACGTGTCAATCTTATTGATAAAGTAAGTAAAGAACGTAAAAACTCAGGCCAGACTAAGTGTAATCTGAGGGCTGAGGGAGTAATAATAGTAATCTGAGGGAGTCTAGACGTTAGTAAGTATTACGTGATCGTGACTGTCTTTTATGTATGGGATTTGCGTAGTACCCTGTCCGTACGATACAGGCGCTGCTGATGCCAAATTGTATGGAATAATTTGGCGTGTGTTAAAAAACGATAAACCGACTTTAAATTTCGGTTTATAGATAATATTCATCTATGCCTAGGACGAACGAAATCACCCCTCCCTTACTCTCCTTGACCGAAGTTCTATGTTCACGTGCAAAAAATTTAGTAAAACACTGGCGACATCTAGTTATAATTCAAGTCTAATTTAGTTTGATGACACATGGATGACACTGTTGACGCTCGTTGCCATTTACCAACAAATGCAGTTAAAAGTATGCTGATTGATTACGTAGGTACTAACCCAAATTATCCACTTACTTTACCGATTCGACGTCAACCGTCAAATACACACAAATTATGTAATTGTGATTTAGTTTACCAACCTAATTTGCAAAGATTAATCCGCCCGCTCGCCTTAAGACCTTACTCATACACGTTTATAATAGCTTGAACGACATTTTTCATAGATGTCGAGGTCATTTTGTAAGCCAATAAATAAAATTTTGCATAACCAATGCACAAAATAGCGATAATATCTCTCTAAAATACTTATTATACTAGCTGAATTTACGCAGCTTTACCCACATGGTCGATGTAATAGTAAATTCTTTAATTCTTTTACCGAAAAATTGAGCTTCTAACTAAAATCAAATTATTATGATGATTATCTGAAGTGTCACTAGACAATTGAAGGTACTGCTTAGGTATTTACTTAAAAATTTAATGATTTTGGTATATTTTATCAACAATTACCTCATAGTCCCTTTTATGGGTGGAATTGTTAAATATATACATGTCATCTGTCGGAAAAATTTTGTTAAATTTAATTTAAAGTATTTTGATGCTATCGATAAAATTCAATACAATGACTACATCACTTGCAAATTTACGGCAAATATTGGTTACGCTTATACAATGTCAATCTAGTACATTTTTATGGCATCACGTCTCCTATATAGACTAGATTTTTTCTCGATGGAAAAAACTGAGGGGGTCTTTTTGACGTTAGTAACGAGACGTGATCGTCGACGTCTCTTTTTTTTATACAATTTGGTACAGCGCCTCTATCACACACAGGGACACGCAACACAGACAGGGAACTACGCAAATCCCATACTAAAAGGAGACGTCACGATCATGTCTCGTTACTAACGTCTACAGTAACGGTAACGGTAACGAGTGAGTTTATGTGATGTTACCTACTAACGATAACGTCACATAGACTCACGCCTCTGCTCCTCAATAATGGTCTGTAAATTGCTATTGAACACTACCTATTTCTTAATCTTTATTAAAGAATAATCTGACAGACTTATGTTCATAATCAGCCAAATCGAAATACATTGGTGTTCTTCCAACACAAATAAGGTTCGTAGTTAACCCGCTCACATTCATAATGATATCGAAATAATTCTGAGTAGGATAAGAATTATTTGTAAAGAAAATTATGATCAGAAACTATAAGTATTCTTGTGATTCTTTTCCAACTTATTCTTAAGGCTGCGTTTTCATTGATATTATTATATATTATATATAGTATTTACATATTTTTTTTTCGAAGGAGTTTGCCCGCCGCTTTGCGTGATATTTCCTTTTAAAAATGATCATACCCCCCAGTAGGCCAAGCACGGGGATTGCTCTCTAGGTTAGAATAGACAATAATGACATCGCATCGTCATACATTACGTACATTATAGCAGCTGAAGGAATGAATTTCAAATAATTTACGCAACTATGACAAAGTGACGTAAGTTTTCTCTATTCTACCCTAGACAACCATCCCCGTGCTTGCCCTACCCACAGCTTCCGCTTATGTCTCCTAAAAACGCACCCTTAATGTAGGTAGTTCCCCTCCAGTTCAGGAATCGTTATCTCCATGCTTCGTTTTTGCAGATTTGGTTAGATTCACATTATTATAGAGGTATCACATTTTAGAATCTTAGCTGTCAACAAATTTCTAAACAATGTCTGCTACCTAAGTTTTATTTATTTTTTGTTATGTTCATTATAATTGAGTACCTACTCAAGTTAACACACCTATTATTTAGCCTATAGAATAAGGCGATCTGTAGACGGAAACATAGAAAAATAGCGTGATGACGAATCCGAAGGTTAATTTCATGGAAAGTACAATGGCGTGGAAAATAAAGGTCCATCAGTATAATCATTAAACAAATGGTAAAGATTCAAACGGCAATTAAAATATAAGTGCACCTTGATTTGATCTCTTAATGGAAAATCGAATAGTCGAAGACGGAGTAACCTTATAAATCTGTGGTACCTATTAATGTTCTGGTTCTTTATAAACAAGGCAAGGCTCTACGTCACTGGTACCGTCTTGTTTTCTTCTTTGTGCGGATAGAAAATCATGGAAATACCAGATTTTTTGCAACGATCTTTATTGCATTCTTAACTATTTAAAGGACCTTGAGTCATTGGTCGACTCGGCAAACGTAGTGTAGGACGCCTTCCAGGCAGGTGGGATGACGACTTGCGAAGAACTGCAGTCAGATGCTGGATGCGGCAAGCTGAAGACAGGGTGCTATGGCGCTCATCAGAAGAGGCCTATGTCCAGCAGTGGACTATATACCTAGGTTGATTATGAGTCATTGATATGACTATGCCCGTATTTACGAAACAAACTTCTTAAAACTAAATTATATATAAACTAACCTAAATAATTTTATTGCAGCATCACTCAGTGGTACGGCTAAAATAATTTGGATAGTCTGTATCTATTGTGTTAACATCGTACTTACAAATTACGAAGTTCTGATCATATAGACTCGCTCCGCTCACACTCCACTAGAACCTGCTGCACATCTTCTATGATGCCACAGGTGTCATAATTGGGCGAGTTTGTGATTTTCATTATATACATAGGTATTTAAATTTATTTAATAAATAACTTAAGGGGTGAACCTAACGGGTTTGGTTGTTAAATTAGGCCTAGATTACTAACGTAGAGCTTAGTAATCAAATTAGTAATCCCCCGTGGTAAAAAACTCGAATAACATAAAATTCAACATTTTGTCTTTACTTGAATGTGAAAATAAGATATAGAAAAAAAAAACAATTATAACTGTTTTTGAAATTGCACTGTTTCGCACATAATTTAGTCGAGATCTCAGGAGCCCTGCGGTCTATTGAAATGTCTTATGTTTTGATTCGTAGTTTAGTTCCTCGAACCAGTTTCTTTACAACTTGCGTAGTTTTTCTTGTAAACAAACAATAACTTGATTTTTGTGCATACGCTGTTCTAAAAACGTATGCTCTGTCCCGCTCCTATGAACGCGAGATCCTATGCCTATCGTTTTCACAAAATGGCACGCATAATATGTGTTCGGAGCGTAATCTATTTATGAGCCATGACGATATGTTTTTTTAGTTTACAATTGCGAAACTGATTCTAATAGAGGGACGACGACGCCGTTAATATCATAAAAATAAAAATATTTTTTTCAAAAATTACTCAAGACAAATTTTTACATAGGAATAATAACAACAAGGAAGGAAGGAAGAGCGAATGCACCGGAAGAATCTGCATTGTATGTACTATGTAGATTCTTCCGGTGGCTTCGCTCGTAATTTCTATATAAAAGAATATAAATTAGCCTACTTTAGAGTAGATAGGTAAGTATATTGTGTCCTTCCTAGGGTGCAGTGAACTGCAATGTAACAGACAGAGGCAGAGATAGTGTCTTTTGCATTTTTAAAATAGTTTGAAAACAAGATTATGTATGTATTATTTAGGTTGCCAGTTATTGAGAAGTTTCTTCAGATATATCCACAAAGTAACCTTAAACAAAAGGTTTGTTAGTCCGTACAAATCGAGTTGAGAGTAACCTGAGTACACCTAGTAAATGAACTTTATAAAATTTAAAAAAAAGTAAAGATTTTATATTCGAAAGTAACTCTGTCTGTGCGGCTTCGCACGCGCTTTTTATATAGGCTATGTCCGTCCCCGGGATACAATCTTCCTCCCTGCCGAATTTCATTGAGATCCGTTCAGCCGTTTAGGCGTGAAAAGGTAACAGTCAGACATACGTGACTTTCGAATTTATGATATTAAGATGAACAATTTAGAGCAGAAGTTATGTATATGTAGCCACCGTTATCAGTTTGCATAGGTAGGTGCCTAAAAATAGAGCTACGTACTCTTGATGAGTCGTCTCGATCATATTGTTTAGGTGACCCCACAGCAGCTATGTCATTATGTCCGACTTGTGTGGCATTATCACGTTCTACGTTGAAGTATAGGGGCGGCAAGCTATGCTTGTAGAGTTTTTTAGCAACCACCTGTATACTCAGACATTTGTAAACAAGCCAGGCAGACAGATTTGCATGGTAATTCGGATTTTATTGGTCGGTATTGTTTTGCGTTGTTTGTTACGGACACAAGAAGCGTATGTCGCTAATAATATATAAAATAAGTGTTTAATAACCAATGTATGTAGTTGACGACCAATGTGGCGGGGCGGGCGACGCAGAAGGTATTCCCGCCTCGGGACAAAAAATTATAAGATCTGCAGATATTTATCCGGATGTTCTGGATGCTTTCTATGTATAGATGTAATAGTAGGTATAATAAAAAAATCTATCTATGTATGTAATGTATTAATTACTAGCTGCTGCCCGCGGCTTCGCACGCTTTTTATAAAGTAGCTTATGTCCGTTCCCGGGATACAATCTACCTCCCTGCCAATTTTCACTGGGATCCGTTAAGCCGTTTAGGTTACTTTCTAATTTATAATAATTAGTATGGATATAGACATCAGTTACCTATCTTAGTTATCTAGTAACCACAAGCTCTGCTTATTTTCGGGCTAGATGATGCTGTGCGGATTGTCCAGTATTTTTTTAGATCTTCATCCTTTACCTTATATAAAAGTAGGTACCTACCTACCATCACCACTGTCATAACGTTTTATGGTCCATCTGATCCGCCGTGTTACACTTTGTCTCAGCCAATAAATCCCGAAAGATGGTTCATAATAATAATACAGTCATTTCAGCTATTTGTGCCAGTTTCCTGTATTTTTCCGTGTAAACACGAGAAACAGGTTTTAACTACATAGTAGACTTTGGTTAATTGTTGAATGATTTGGTAAACAGCGACGCAGAGTAGAATAATAATAATAATAATAATAATCACCAGCCGCTTGAGGCTAGCCTCGCGGCCGGTGATTCACCGTTTTGATATATTTTTTACTGTAGAATAGTTTTATAATATTTTATTTTCTATAGGAAAACAATTATTTTATAACGAAATTTAAAATAAATGATGTGAATAATAATAATAATGATGACAATCCACACAACATCATCTAGCCCCAAGATAAGCAGAGCTTGTGTTATGGGTACTAGATGACTGATATACTTAATACAATACATACATAGATAGATATTTTTTATTATATATAGAAAATACCCACAACATTAATAATGTTTCTTAATTTCGATCAGGTATCCACATTCGCCACCTAGCACTGGGGGTCCGGCGGCGGAGCGATGTTTATTAATCATCCGAGGCAAAGTCTTTGTTTGTTTCCGCGTAGATAATTCTAGAACTGGTTTTACGTCATAGTCATAATAGTCATTCAATAGTTTGTTATATTACTAGATACCTACCTACCTGCTTGTAGTGTGCACATAATACACACGAGGCGACGGAATCTGCTACGTCAGATTCAAGTTCAAAGACCTCTTTCGTTATTAAATACTTGCAAATTCTGGAACCAGTTATTTTTGGTTAACTTTTTATGAGACCCAGATTTGATGATGGTTTACTGGTACCGTGAACATATAAAATTTATTATATGTACCAAATTGAGGTGAATTCACAATGGTCAACTTGAGTTAGACCTAAGTTAGATGGTTCTTTTTTTATAACAATCAAAACTTATTTATGCACTATGATGTGCATAGCTGATTAAAAAATCTTTAAAACTTAATAAAATTTGAACCAACTTAAAAAAAAAAAAACAAAAAAAATCGTAGAGGAATGAAAATTACGAAAAATTAAACGAAGAACGAAAAGGAAAATCAGAGGAAGACGTGAAGGAAGTGTTACTATTTAATGAGATTTTTGTTGGTTAAAAACTTTTGAACTGCATTTTTTATATTTTATGTAAGCAAAATGTCTGTGCCATGAACGATTCTACTTTAAACGTTCATTGAGATCTGTCCGATACTGTTGTGTTCTAAAAATATTGATTGTTTGGCTGTACCTGCCTACCCTACTTATGAAACGGCTTCCATATTCCATATGGGCACAATCGTCGGTAGGAAGAGTAACCAAAGCACGTATATGTAATTAACCTTGAATAAACACTAGCAGGAATCTCTCGTATATACACCGATGCTTGCTCCCACAATAGGTAGATCAATTCTGAAATAATCAACGGAGTTCTGATAAGTGCAATTTTTTTTTGTTGTGTACCTATATGATTAACACGGACTAAATGACTTGTTTATAAATTAGTTATCTATTAATCTGCTGCAGGCTAGATATATTTTTAAATTGCACATATTATAATAACTGAATTAAAATTATTAATATGACAGGATGTGAGAATCTCAGTATGTTCAGAAGGATATTTAATTTCCTAAAAAAAGTTTAGTTGCTACTAATGTGCATAATGTACCTACGCAAAATAGATAATTTAAGAAATACGTTATTTAATAATTTCCTATTCTGTTATAGTAGTAATAGTTTTGGCTACAAAAAGTCCAAACTAGAATCATTAAAAAAGGATTCCAAGAAATGAAAAAATAAATTAAATAATTCCC
Source organism: Eupithecia inturbata (assembly GCA_963662085.1). NCBI lineage: Eukaryota > Metazoa > Arthropoda > Insecta > Lepidoptera > Geometridae > Eupithecia > Eupithecia inturbata. Next base: position 8,082,214 of record OY759182.1, read on the forward strand.
GTGCCTTTGACGTAGGCAAATCAGCCATAAAAGGTACGATATAGTTGCAACAATCAGGTAAAATGTGAAATAACCGGATTGCCGCCTATTTATATACATAGCGACCGCCGCCGCACCGTACGGACAATCTTGATTCTGGGCTGGACGGTGTTATGAAAGTTATATCAGAGAAAGGTCACTGTCGACTTATTTGTGAACCACTTGTGAATGTGAATGACGTAGGTAAAACCTTGAAGGTAACACACCTCATACTAGACTGCCCGAGGTATTGTTTACGTAGATACGAACTAGAGATGAAGATAGATAGAGAACTCAAAAAAGAAACTTTAAATTAAATATTAGATGATAAAAACATAAGAACATTTTTTTTGGAATTTGGCATCTGCATCGTGGAGGACGCTATTAAAAGAAACAAGTAAATGGGTAGGTATATTATGTATTATGATTTGAATGTTAGAAATAAATAGCTAGATAGAATCGTTTATTGTTAAAGAGATAATATGTTTTTATTATTGCGTTAAGCGAAATTATGAATAGTCCTAATGCTGTACTATAAATTTTAATCTACTTATCTCAATAACTAGATATACTTGGTTATAATATAATACATATAGAATATAAAAATGTTAGAACTTTCAAGAATAAGAAAGCTATTTATATAATATATTATCAAATATATTCCATATTTATAAAATATGTAATAAGATAGTAAAAATAAAACAATAGTAATAAACTAACATAAGAGCATCATGAGCGCTATATATTAATGATAATATATTGTACGCATGAAAATAATATAAATATTAATTTGATAATATAATAGATTTTAAAATGTTGTTATATTTAAGTACAAAATGTGTGTAATAAAAATAAAAAAAGGATAAAAATATATATTTAAATAAAAATAAAAGTATACGATATCATAACATAACCATAACCTAAGTGTTTAACAAAGACACGACCAGACGCGAATTGCACTGATCGCTTAAATATTAAATTAAACAGCTGACCTAAGTAAAATGTTAGCCTAAAAAATGTCTCCGATCCATATCGGAGGGAAAAAAGGCGGAACAAACAATATAAAAAAAAAAAATCCTTGTCGGTATTCGCACCTAGACGTCATGCCGTATGAATTTTCCGAATTATTCGTCATTGGAAAGAGAAATGTGTTCTTTAAGGAATTCAACTTTCTGCATTTTCAACATTTTAGGATTCAACATGCTGCAAATGCAACTTTGTGCAAACTCAACTTTTTAGAAAATCATATTTCTGCAAAATTCAACATTTTAGAATTTAACATGCTGCAAATGCAACTTTTTGCAAATTCAACATTTTAGAAATTTAACTTTCTGTTCCTGAAGGGTTCTGAACTCAACTTTGTAACGGTATTAGTAGCTGGTGAATTACACGGTTTTAAGGAAAAGGATTTTCAGGAAGAAAGTTACGTAGAGAGCATTTTGGTACATTATATATAAGTATTCGCAGAGTAAGTTTTTATCTCAATTCTTAAAGGTCTAAAATTAAACAGCTATAATCAGCTACAAAAAGATGACGACTTTTTGACACACCTAAAATCCATTATAAATGTGGGGTGACTACGAACCTCTTGCAACAGAAACAAGGTTCGTAGTTTTATAGTAAATTATCTAAAATTGTATTCAAAATGTAGTTGTAGATGGCAGACTTGCTTCCTTTTTTAGATGGCATTGCTAAAGATAATCGAGAGCTATTCGTGCTTAAGAAAGTTGTCGGGTGGCCTCTGGGTGATATTCTATTTCACGCTTCGAATAGTGAAATACAATGATCCCAAACCTCGTATATTTTTCGAGGTATATTTTTACATAATCATGAAATACATGATAATAAGCGTAACTATTCAAATGAACCAATGAGATTTTTACCATCAAGATCGAGATCTTGATCGAGATCGAGATCTTGATCTTGATTTTTACATGATAATGTTTGAAGATTGTATTTTTAACAATTTCAATAAAGTTTGGTATAACGGGATATTTTAAGCGTGATATGAAATAATGAGGCGACTTATCTGTTCAGGAGGGTTATCTCACGCATTTTTGTTTAAATAACCGAAGAAGCTACGAACGGCTGCCAGCGATAAACCGTACGTGGAAGTACTTATATAAAATAAACACAAATATACTGGTGCTTTCACACAGCCATCAAGCACCGAACTAAGCAGAGCTTGTGCCATGAGTAACAATGACTAATTTACTTCACAATAACATTTGTTTTATTACTTGCAATGAGCGGGGAAAGGCTATGTGGTATCTGGAATTATTTATTACCTCAATCAAAACGGCTAAAACGATGAGGTATTTTAATACTCTTCTGAATTTCGGGTGTGATCGAACCTACCTTTTGTAAGAATTAGGTGATCCAAAAAACATAAACCGTACCAAAAAATAAAAAATCAAGCCGGGTTACATTCATCAATTAATTACTTGTTTGTAAATATAAATATTTAGTTATAATGTAGTCCACGTGAACCTAAGCTTGGCGGGCTGGCGAGATCATCGCACACATGGCTTGCTCGTATGAATTTGCATTGCGGTCCGCCCTGACATTTCATGCACTTGACTTGGTGAGAGGTGCCTACAGTGTCCAAAACTTCGCATTCTGCTGTATGCGTACACGTAAAATGTTACTTATGTGATGTTATAGTAATTGAAAAATTAAATTGTATTTGTGTAATTTGTATAATTCTTTGGGTAAGAATGGTTATAAGTTATAATTCTTTGGGTGGAAGAGGCTATAGTAAATATCAGACATACGAAAAGACTCTTCACGACTTTTGATGATCAGCCTATGTTATAGGTTGCTGAAATTTATATTTTTGTTTATTTTCCAAATATTTAAATAGAAAAATTAAACACTATACCATATATCAAATATGTAATACTTTCTATTAAAATATTGCTACAGCGTAATTTTTTCTTACCTTTCTCGTCCTACAGGGAATATACTTTTGTTTTCTTTCGGCTTATTGTACGTTTAGGGGCACGATTTATATATTTAGCTTTGGGCCGATATATCGGTATCATGTAATTTTTTTTTATTTCGTATAACTACATATGTATATCTTGCTATAATGTTAAGTGTCGTCCATGTCAGAGCAATACCTCGAAGATACAGTAAACCTACAGTAAAACTTGCTTAAAATAATAATATAAATTTAATTAGATAACATTTATTAAGTCTTGTTCTACCAATCATTCTTTGGTTGTTATTTCCTATTTTTTTCTGTTTGTACCTAATTTATGATACATACCTTTTTATGTCTTACATTTGTATTGTCTGCTGCAGTAACAAATAATTGCTTTACCAATCCATCTAATAGACATTTTTGTTTGTTACAGTGAAAATGGAGGTGTTAAATTCGGTGGCGGCTGGCTACCACGACTTAATGGACAATAAGAGCGACCAGAGGGTAAATGGGTGGTTCCTAATGTCCTCCCCGTTGCCTACGCTCGTTATATGTCTAACATATGTCTTCTCTGTCAAAGTAAGTTTTTTCTATCATATTATTTAATTTGTACTATGTATCTCTTGTTCACCATTAAACTCTCCATCTTAACTAATTAAGTTTAATGGTAAGTATAGAAGACCTCAACTATTCGCTTGAGTCCATTACCTTTACTTAGATTTCGGTAAAAAAATTGAGGCCACAGTTTTTATCAAATTTTTATCTGTTATGTTATATTTGGCCTTTGTCACATGTTTAGTTTTTTCGGCAATATTTGCTGAACTGTTTCACTTATCCATACCTACATTAAAAATAAGTGTGTTCTAAACTGCGACTTTTTGAAAATAACCGAGCAACAGTGTCTAGGTACATGTCGCAGTTTATAAAAAAACGAGTCATTTAAATATAAATAAAACACAATATAAGTTTTTAACTAATTAAATGGAACTGCTTATATTCGTTTTGTACTTTAGTTTATTAATTTATATTTATATAACCTAACTAACTGGTTTAAACTTTACATGTTTATTACAAAAAAAAAGTTCAAAACTTTGTTTGTCAACCTCGTTGGCAAACACGATATACCGTGTGAGCATGTGGACATGTGATATACATATATAGGTAATTGATAGATTGCTATCGTTTGTCTTGCCCAGATTGTGTATCATTATCATCAGGTTGTTTCCTATAGCAGATACCTTTAGTGGGCAATACTATTTATTATGAATGACTGACGCTTGGCTACTACTTCTTGCTTGTTTATTTACTTAACCCCTTATTCATAATAGTCTGCTAAAAGCATTGCGAGCTCTCATTCTTTCTTCTTTTAATTGACATAAGTCAGAGTGAGATATAACGCTGCTTAACAACTATTTTAAGTTATTGGACCAATATGAATAAGAGGTAAGTCACTAGATACTTTGTCTGTACTAACATAAATAGTTTCATCTACGAGTCGAATATGATCTAGCACTCAATCGTAATTTAATTGATCAAATGTTACGGTTGCCTGTGAAAATACTAGAAAATGCACTAGGTAAATATTAATCTGAAGTAATAGAAACGATAAGAAACCTTTGTGAGGAACAAAGAAATGAGGAATAGACGTTTTTAAATTAAATAATTAGATACGTTAGTTTAATTTATTTTCCCTTATAATACGGCAAACCAGACTGTGACATACGACAGCTAAGATTAATTGATTATAATATAACAACACTGCTCTGAGCTCTTTCTATTTACATTAAAAGCATTATATGAATTATATTAAATGTAGCAACCAATTAAGTTTTTTCCACAATGGGCTTGAATATTCTATGACGGCAAGTTTTTATTACGTAACAGTATAACCCGTCGATATATAATCGAATTATATACTTACTACTGTACATAGGAACATTTGCAAATCTTTTAGCAAAAGGGATTTTAAAAACAATAAATTTACTTTCTAAAATATGAATGTATTTTCTAATCTTCAGTGCTGTGCATCAAAATCCATCAAACTGAAGAAGTAAAATTGACTAAAATGTTTGTGTGTTTGTTTGTAAAGGGTAAATTCTAGAACTAGGGATCAAATAAATAATATAATAATTTAATTTAGAAAAATTAAAACTCTAACAGAAAGCTAGATTATGACACAGTGACACATGCTTTGTTCTATCAAGGTGCCGCGAGAACGAAACCGCGTACAGGAGCTAGTATTATAATAAAGATGGCGTTATGTTACTACTTAAGAGTTGTTTTATGTTCTTCCGCAGATGATATTCTTACTAAGACAAAGTCAGATTTAATCATTTTATCTCATTTAATTAAATAAAGCGGAAGACAACTGGTCAGACAAGCAAATAGGATATACGTACCTATACAAGACGGCCTCTCTGATAATCTGTCGAGATGACACATCGATATAAGCAAAAGAGGGCAGATGAGGTACTAGCTTCTCGAAAGTGGAAAACTCAAATTAGGTGCAATTAGGTCCACCCACCTCAGTCATAATCAGCCGGCGTTTGTGTTACGCGCGCTTGCTACGACGTTCTTTAAGGTGATTTATTGACTAAAAGACTACAGCTCGTGTTTGTTCATTTTAATTATTGCACAAGATTGGAAATGTAACTGTGAGTGAGTGTTTACGTGTAGTTGTAACACAGGCCAGAATACATAATTTGTTCGTCATACCATTTTATATGTCTATCCTTAAATATAAAAAATATAAATATAAGTGATAATAATGGCAAATTAAAAAAATAGCAACTATTGAAAATTTTACGTTGATCGGACTAGCCGTTTACAAAATATGACGAAATAACCAATTCCAAAACTTTAAAGTGCTCTCCTGTAAAGTAGCCAAAATGCAGATCCGTCTCTATACGACGATTGCGACGATTTGTGTGTGTTATGTGTAAATATCTTAAATAAGTGCAAAATATGTAAATATTCTCTATAAATAACCTGCAGTTTAATCTACTTAGTGCAAACCAGAAAAACCAGAGATACTTACTAGTTTCCTTATTTCTGAGATCTGGTTTTTGATGTTTTTGGGTTTCGTAGAAAATGTAGGTACTCATGCTCTAAGTAGATTAATTACAATACTGGCTGTCCTCGCAGGTTCACCTTTGTTGTATCTGTGTAAAAAAATATTTAGTTATTTACTATAGGTCAATATTATAAATTCTGTGCAAAATCTATGGTATAGTATTATAAAATTTGTGCCTATATGTACCTACCATGTTATGCCTGCAACGCTTTTTCATATAACTAAATCATATTTTCTTTCACCAGGTATTGGGCCCAAAACTTATGGAGAACAGAAAACCATTCGAGCTAAAGCAAGTTTTGATTTGGTACAATCTTTTCCAAGTTATATTCAGCTGCTGGCTTTTTAGCGAGGTGAGTCTTATATATAAATTAATTATAAATAAATCCATACAATTATTTTTTATATTATAAATTCGAATGTAACTCTGTCTGCCTGTTTGTCTATCTGTCTGTCTGTTACCTTTTCACGTCTACACGGCTGAACGGATCTTAATGAAATTTGGCATGGAGTTAGATGGTATCCCAGAGACGGACATAGGCTACTTTCTATCTCGGAAAGGGCCGTGTGAAACCGCGGGCAGCAGCTAGTAAATAATAAATGAGTAAGCTTCCATGTCTAGCACCGTAAGTCATGGTAGGTAGAACACACTGTTTGCACAGAGTACAGACATTGTTTACAGACATAATATGTTTACAGACATTGTAGAGTTTCGATAGACAAAATAATGCGGCGAGATGGGCAGACGATATCAATAACATCGCGGGACGAACCTGGATGAGAATGGAGGTCTGTACCCAGCAGTGGGTGAAGTCGGATGATGATGATGATGAAATAATCAATAACTTATACTAAACCGCATAAATGTAAAACATTTCAACTACGCACACATTTCGGTTTCGACAATAAGAATTTGTTGATATCATAACGCGCTTTGGTAACGCGCGTTCTAAGAACCATCCGGTCCCCTATTATCCGATCGTACAAACCCAAACGTACGCTTCTAGGTGCTAGTTCTAAGCACGCGTTTGAATAGGTGCGGATAACGCGCGCCAAACGCACGCCTCCGAACGCCTAATTTACACGTTGGGCGCTCGGCGTTGCGTTGCTCTAATAATCTCTAAGAAGTGTTTGCGTAGTTCTTGATTTAACTAAAGAAGTTATGATTTTCGTTGTTGTGTCCTGAATGTATTAATAAACAATTATAGTTGAATTCATCAAGAGAGACAATTTACAAATCTGGCAAAAAATTTATACAGGAACAAACGACCGTTACCTGAAGGGCAAGTACCCGAAATATTTAATATCTTACTGGTGTAACGAGCCATTCAAAGTGCTTTGTCTCGGCCTAATACAGATTTGATTTAGTTCAGTTTAGTTATTTATTAATAAAAAAAATATTTTATATAATCTTACAATTTTTAAATTCAATTCTTATGATTGACTCTACCGATCGGTGTCTTATAAGTACGGGGTATTATTTTTTTATTTTAGTAAGGTCGATTACCGGTAAGACAAATAACTTTTCAAAATTCGAAGACTACAAGTTCTACTTATAAAAAGATAAGGAATATATATTTTGAGTAAAATTAGCTGTCTTGAATATGTTGGATATATAGGAACACTACCCTCCAGGTAACGTCGGTTTGTTCCATCCTGTAGAGCCTCTCTCTATTTAAATAACGCAAGTGCGCGCAGTCCTTATTCAAAACATATGGAGAACAGATGAAAAATTCTGGACATTTATATGAGTATAAAGCAAAAAAAAACGTTAATGTTTTCCTTTTCCACTCTCCTCAGATGCGTGGCGAATACCTTAATCGAAGTTTTAAAATTATAAAATCGTTTACAAAAAAACATACATATGGATTCAGAATCTCCTCTTTTTTTAAAGTTGATTAAAAATGCAATAAAATTCGATGATTTGTTTATTTGCAGAGTATACACAGTGGCTGGTTCACAACGTACAGCTTCAGGTGTCAACCCGTCGACTACTCAAATTCTCCTGAAGCGTTACGGGTAAGAGCTACGATTAGATTACGATATATATTATTATTACATATTACTATTTAATATATATTGTATAAAAATTATTTTATATATATCCTAATCTATTTTATATAATCCTATTTTATATATATCCTATCATAACTATCTAATATAGGTTTAGATAGAGAGTTTAATTGATAGTTGACTGATTTTATGTCACCGTAAAAAATTACATTTGTTTTTGTCCTTGGTTCCTATCGAGGTTGTTCTCTATATACGTCATATAGATAATCAAGAATCAAAAACTCTTTATTTTCATATATACCTCTACAATAAACGTACCTAGAAAAGGTCAAATTCTGAAAATTAAACACAACACGGAAATAAAGTGATATTTTTTATATGTATGTATATGTAGATTAAAGTAAAGAACCGACGATGAAACCTTTAGCCTGTTATTTGTTATTTTTAGAGTTTTGCACAGGAAGTATTTCACAATTTGTTTGAATTTATTATTTGATAATTTTTGCAACTGATAATGATGACGCTTAGACCATAATTTGATGAATATCCCATTCTTTATCTACACGACATATACCTGCTATTAAGTCAATACAAAAATTAATTTTAATCGAAATATTTTAGTTCTTAAATTCAAACTAAGAGCTAAAATATATCGATTTAAAAATAGTTCTACTAAGTATTCGAATTATTATATTAAACTGGTTGCTTAACTAATTTGGACATTATCTGGTTTTTTCTACCAGCTGCTAGGATGATTAATTGATAATCTTTATCTAGTAGGTTGAAAGAAGGAAGAAATATGATAGAACGTTCCGATTCTAGACCAGACATATAAATAAACAAGAACCGTCAAGTGCTAGTGTGACTCGCGCGCCGAGGGTTTCGAACGGTTCTCAAGTGTACCAATATGTACTAGGTACTAGTTAGTGACTTTGCTATTTGATGAATACCAAAAAATTAAAGGTACCTACATTTCAGATGTAAGCGGTCGGTTTGCAAACATCGGAGTAGGTATAGAGGGTAATAGTAAAATTTTCGTCTTTTTTCAAAATATTTCAAAAAGTATGAAACCTACAGAAATTTCAAAAACTATTATGAGATTTACAAACCAATTTCTTTCATTTGATACCCCACTTGACATTGTAGGTCTCTTTTAAAATTTCGACATCACAATTTGTACTGAATATTTACATAATAATTTTTCATTTATTTTTATTTATTTTTCTTTTAATCTGTACAGTCGCACGAAATGTATTATTGTTTCAAATTTCACGTTATTTGCTGCTGTAGTGGCTGAGATATTAAAGACGGAAAAAAGTACAGAAAAAGCGACGCCATAAGGGTTTTGAAACCGATCTCCGATCTTCGAAACCCTAAAAAGAGTGTCTATTTGTAGAGTCAAAATAACAGTTTTCTTCTAAATGCATATTATGAAAGTATATGTATACAAAACGCCAAATCTTTTTTGTCTATCTGTCTGTTCTATTTGGATAATAATCTCCGAAGCAGCTGGACCGATTAAGATTGGGTTTTCACTGGCATATAGCTGATATTATCGGCGGCACTATAATATGGATTTAATTTAAAAAAAATGGATTCGGCGCTAAAAAATAAAATTTAGTTTAGAAAATAATGGATTCCGTACAAAAAAATGTACGTCCTTTGAAGAAATTCATGAGTAAGCACACTGCTCCTAAAATTTTATGCAGTTACTTGAGCGTAAGCAGTTGTTGAACTGGTTTTGCAAGATTACTTCAAGTAGCATTGACCCTTAAGGCCCTACCCCGACCCACACTAGCGCCATCACCTATCTTATCTTATTATTACTAACCAAAGGAATTTTCAAAAATCCATTGGGCAATTTGTGATACCCATAAAACAAGGTATTCCGAGACATCACGGTCACGTGGGTGACACAAGCCCTAAGTCATCTACGCCATCGGCGAATGAGAAGACGATTCTGTTTTCTGGTGTTACTGGTGGAAAGATTGTAAATGAAATGAAATGAAATGAAATTTATTGTAAAAACTGTGTACAAACGCGATCTTAAAAGCTAGGTGGAATCAACAGTTTATCCATTAATTATGGACGTACAATATTTTCTTATATACTAATTAACGTAACTCCCCGAGCTCCACAAATTACTTGTACGAATCTGATAAAACTATGCCGTTTCGTACTAACCAATTATTTATCACAATTACTTGTATAAAACTACTGTTTTGACTGATCTAACAAACGAAATTGACGATTGATATAGTTTGTCTGCTTTTTTGATTGCCTATTTGTTTCCCAACTTCTATGTTTTGTTGAAATAAGTGGCAACTGGACAGTGACGTAGCATTGTGTCACTCTCGGAGTGTCACACCTTGTTTTCTTGGACCATAGTGATACCTATCATAAGGTTTTTTTTTAAACCCACTGTACTAGTTTTATTTTGTAAAGTTTAGACAGAGATGCGAAAGAGACTACAGAAATAAAATCCTTTATTACAAATAAAAGCCCTGACTTTAATTACAAGATAACAACTCTGAAAAAACAAAGCTTACTACACTTGTGTTCAATCGTGATTATTTGCATTGAAACATACTGCAGCCTAAATAAAAAGGCAATTTATTTGCCTTATTATTTAGCTTCAAGAAATATGGCTTAATTCGGCTACAATTAATTTCATACGATCTTCAACCCAAATTAAGCCATATTTCTTAAAGCCGTCAATATCCTAAATAAAAAGGCAAAAAAATTGTCTATGGGTTATCGGTAAATGACATGACACTGCGTGAACTGTAGGTTTCGCCCATCACCATGAACACGTTAGTGACGACGCCAGGTCTTAATTCTTTTGTTTGGTATTGTTGATAGTTACCCCTTCATTCAATAATCGTTAGAAAGGCTTTATTTAAACCTTAACTTAAAAACGGCTCTATCCTTAATTAACAGTGGCTGTGGGAGTAGGAGATCGGTCTTAAGTACTACATTGGGTGTCGGACAATGTTTTTCCATTTTGTAATCAGTGTGATTTACAAAAAAATTCAAAATTAAGAACTGGCGTCTTCACAAAAATGTTCAGTGGCAGAACCTGCAGTTCAACCAGTTCAGTGAATTAACAATAACCCTATGGTCCAACATCGATTCATCGTACTCCATTAGTGGCACCTATTAAAATGTAAAGGCCTGATTCTTTTTTCGGAATTCGCACATGGGTTTACTTATTTTTTTTACAAAAGACTTGATTATATTACAAAAGACTTGATTATATTACTGTACTACTGAAAGTAATAACTCATAACTTTAAACTTTTAATAACGATTTAGCGTCTACAAGAGCCAAATAAAAATGAAATAGTGACCTCATTTCTCACAAGTAGGTATACCTATATATGTATGTATATGGAAAAATTAAAGATTGCCTAATGATTATTTTGCTTTTAAACTTGTTTTGTTAATGTTATATTTTCGTTATCTCACTAGTAGTGAGATAACAAAAAAGAAACGTGAAAGAAAAGGAATTGGTCTTCCTTTTCGTTTTCGTTTCTTTAACGTTCAAAAAAACAAGCCAGCCCAATTATGAACAAATCAACTCAGCCATCCTACTGATCCTGGTTATCGGTCTAGCAATCACGTTGTTCATATTTCGAACTCCTTGAACAGTCTTGGAAATGCTCTATCTATATAGTATATAAAAGAAAGTCGTGTTAGTTACACTATTTATAACTCAAGAACGGCTAAACAGATCTCGGTGAAATTTAGCAGCGAGGTAGATAGTATCCCGGGGCCGGACATAGGCTACCTTTTATTCCGGGAAAAAGCGCGCGAAGCCGCGGGCTGCAGCTAGTTGCAGATAAATATACACTCATTTTTACTTATGAGCTTCTTCTGTTTTTTAAAATCAATGACCAGTTAAGTAGTTATTCTATAAATATTCTAAATAATGACGTTGATAGACTATTTGCTTTCATAAACCAACACAAAGTGACTTAAAGTAGAAGATTACAAGTGTCTGTTTAGGTATCAAGTTAACGGCTTGCTCTACCATTGTATACAAAAGCTATAATCTACCTATATCTATAAAAGCCACTATTTAACTCGAAGTTTAGCACTCGCAGGTAAATAAACGCAGGTACATAAGTATGCACCGTTAGTTACATTATGTACTAGGGTCAGTACTATAAGTACGTTGGTTTTTTCTTTGTCAGTGACTGGTTTGCCTTTAGTAGTAATTTCGATACAAATTCTTATGGTTAATAAGTCGCTCAAATAGCAACTACTTTAACCCTTTAGGTTCCTTTTGTTTGGGATAATTTTCTGAGTGAATTTCACGGTACTTTCAACTCAATTTGAATGTAGATAAAGTTAATTATGACAAAAGTTGTATATGTTGGCAGAATACAACTGGTTGTATAGACAGACATCCAGCAAAAACGTCGTAAATAAAACTGAAGACTTTACAACAAAAAATATAAAACCGGAACCGGAGTCAGAAGTATGAATAAATAATAATGACACTAAATTAATATTGGTAAAAAATTGCGCGAGCCGACAGGCTTGGAATATATTGAGAGAATTCCGTAGGTTTTTTTATGTTTATTGCAAAAATAATCTTTGTCCGTACGAATTTGAATAACTTAAGTTATTTAAAAAACCTGAAACTAAACTAATGTATGACAATTGTCATAATTATATTAGTTTAGTTTATGTTTTTTTTTATTTTGTAATACATAGAAATGAGACTTATTTTATCATTATTTTACATAACTCTAAAAAAGGTCAATGATCATTAATTCGTTTTTAAAATAATGCTTTTTTAATAGGTTAATGACGACTGTGAAACAATAATTGATGATTATTGACAAAAACAGAGCAATTCACGTGACAAAGAAGTCCATATTTTCTATCTATAAACGATTTGTAATTAATTAACTGCCTTCCACAATTCTCTGATAAGGATTGTTCATTAGAGTCGTAAAGGTCATTCCTATTGTTTTACTCAATTAGGAAGGCCAGAGATTCTATGGCTGCAAGTCGATATTGTAACTAATAAGTGAGGCCGCACACCTGCACTACATTTACCGCAACGCTACGTTTACCTCGCCACATACTCTATACTTATAAATATATGAAATATGAAATTGTCAAAACCGTCTTGTGTAAAAAGACCTACCATAAAATATCAGATTATTTTATAGTAGCTCCAACTCGAAAAATAACAAATAACTAACAGGCTAAAGGTTTCTTCGTCGCTTCTTTACTTTAGTCTACATACCGAAGCGACTGAAATCAAAAATATCACTTTATTTCCGTGTCAGTGTTTAATTGTTAAGAATTTGACCTTTTCTAAGTGTACATTTATTGTATTTATGGAAATAAAGAGTTTTTGACTTTGACATTGACTTTGACTCCTATACCGCGCCACATATAGTGACCTAACAAATGTACAAACTACACCCGTTACAAACGTGTCCTTTGTGTGCTTGCGCGCAGATATACGAGGGCGATAAATGTGTCACGTTTCAAGTGTGCTACAAATGTCGTAATACAAGTGTGTCTGTGGTATCACTTATAAAGAAGTAGAACTTGTTTTATAAATAAATTAAATCAGTCACAAAAAGACCCATATCACATAGGTACAAAAATGTAGTGCACATATTAAGATACGAGTTTTGATATATATTATAGATTCATATCGTGATCATATAATATATCGTTTTTGCAATTATTGAGGAAGGTCGTAAAATTGCGTGATTTTTCTAGTTTACAGTATTATGATAATTGCGACGAGTTACCATTTTCCCGTACAAGTATGTATGTACTTTGATACCTTGCTATCATTTGCAACGAAGGGTAGCATAAGTGCTGGCTTGTACACAATGTTAGCTCAAGACAAGACGCAAGATACAAGGTTGTTTGGCTTGTAGTTCATTCGTATAAAGGTGGTTAGTGACGCTCGAAAAAAAACGGGGATTTTACTACACTGCAAAACTAAGTATCACATTTAAAAATGCAATAACTTGTTAAGTACACAAGATATACTTTCGAAATAAAAAAAATGAGGATGAGCTAGTCAGAAGCCGTAGACCACCACCTACCACCCTCAGGGCACTTAAACCGGCCTTGATAGAAGAATGGGAGGACAAGAATATTCCCCAAAATCGGCTCCGAAACCTCGTATTCAGTATGCCAAACTTGCTCGAACCTGTAATTAGAGCCCGAGGAGGCAATACCATTTATTAAAAATTAAAAAACATGTCAAACATACTTATAAAATGTTAATGTGAGTTTTTGGACACTAAGCTAAAAATGGCTAATTTATTGTTTTATCTTTTTTTTAGGTAAAAATGTTACTAATGTATAGTTTACTAATAGTTTCAAAAAAGCTGATAAAATTTGCTACAAAACGTTTTTTATTTTAAATCTCTAACTTCTATAGCTTAGAAAAAACTGAAATTTTAAAAGTGTGATACTTAGGTTATAAGTAGATCTTAAGTCATATAATACACGTATTTTTTTTACGCTTACGCGGTTAAAACAGGTCTGAAGCGTCGGTATGAAAGAATTTTAAAATCGGGCCAGTAGATGTAGATATCCTTCAACATCCAATGAAATTCACAAAGTGTACCTACCTCATTAATTAACTGTGGATAACAACATCAATAAGTACTTATGTATTTAATAAAGCACTAAGTATTGAGATAAAGATTGGTGAACTTTGCAAGAAGAATACTCTACACTACTATACACATAGAACACAGCTCGGTAATGGGGCGGCGGCGCGGCGCCGGCGGCGGCGTTGAGGCGACAGTCAGATTTCAGTGTAATTGTAGGCAGCCCATAGTGTTTTGTCAACTTCTCGGCGGGCCGGCAACTTTAGAATAAATACTTTTTATGCTAAACAATCATCATCACTGTCAGCATATATTACTCCAGTAGCGGATATATGCCTCCCCTAATATTATTAGGGAAGGCATATATCCGCTAGAATACGCGGAGAATATTATTCTCCATTTGTCTCTGTCTTTGGTTTCACGGCTCCACTGTCAGCCAGTTACAGTTGCTTGAGTTAGTATTGTTAATCACAGGGTATAGTTATCTCCATGTATTAAGGCGCGGAAGGGCAATTGGTAAGTTGTTTACCTAATAAAAGTAATGCTGATGCGACATAAGCAAAATGATATTTTCTTTGTCAAACCGGTTTTTTTCCTTATTAAGAGGGCGCAATGCGCGCCATTTTGTGAAAATCTCGTGTCCCTACTACTAAACCTACGATTCAAAACATAAGTCATTTTAATAGACCTAGATCTCGACCAAATAATGTGGGAAACAGTGTACTTTCATGATTTTTTATCGTATTTTTTTTTCTCAATCGTTTTCACATTCGAAAAACCAGCCTTTTTTTTAGAATTGTATGTAATCGATTTTTTTAATACGGGGATCCTGTGATTACTGAGATCTAGGCCAAGATTGACAACCAAACCCGTTAGGGTGCCCCTTAAAGTTTTTTGCACGTAGGGCTCTACTTCCCCACTTATTAGAATATACCTATCATATTATTGGACTTAGTGATTTCCTCTGTTAATTTGTATACACGGACTCTTCATCCTAAAAAATGGGAACAATTCATCATACGAGAAAAATAAATAAGAGATGCTTTTAGTAGTGACGAATATTTAGGTACTCGTACCTACATAACCAAATTACAAATTTATTTCTGGTGTTAATATTTCTATAATATTTCTACGATTTTACTTTCACTGCTAGCACTCATCTTTTATTCAATTTGTGTGAATAAAAAAAATAAAAAAAAAGTGAATTCTGAAATCAAATATAAATTGTCTGTAATATATTGATGAATTGAAATACCAAAACGAATAAAAAGTTCCCGCGTATTCTTTTTTTAAATTTGCATAGCCAATGCCGCGTCGGCACGTGCACTTTTTTTATTACCGGCCAGGACTTTATTGAAGTGAATTGCATTCAAACTTTTTAATTAGTGTTCCAAATTCAAAAGTTATGTCGTCACAGTTATTAAGTGCGCTGAAATGACTCACTTTGTTCGCACTTACCGAGGAAAAGAGGCAAAAAGCTCTTTTCGAATAAATACAATTAAATTATCCTTCCAATATTATAAAGCCAAAAGTTTGTGAATTGTGAATTTTATTTTGTCCCCTAAGATCTCCCAAACTACTGAATAGATCAAGATTAAATTTGGCATGCATTTAGAACATAGCCTAACTTAGATAATAGGTTACATATTAAATCGAAAACGCGCGAGCGAAGCCGCGGGCAGAAACTAGTTATATATAAATATTGCTGTAATTTCCGGAAGGTTACTTTCTTACATGTCCGATATTGTAATAGCTTGAGACATTGATAAATATGCGGATTTCTCAATAAAATGTATTCGAATGTTCCTATTAGACCCTGATTACATTGACCTCTGCATTAATTTTATTTGCAATTATTTAACCTTCAATAAAGAATATTATTACGGTAAAGATTCATATATCTGTATCGTTGTTGGTGCCGAAACACGTGATGAAAACGTGATAGAAAAAACCGGTGCAAAAATTAGAATAACAACTGTCTCGGTAGAGAATTAAAATCGTTATAATAACTTATATGTTATAAACCCACACCTGTCCTTAGGTCGTTTGAAGTGGATAAGGAAATACCCAGCATCACCATGCTGGTTGATAGATAAGCCAGTGAAAGTAGGTATTTCTTAGGATAACTAGTTTCTGACCACGGCTTCGTACGCGTTCTATGGAAACGTTTTATGATTGTATATATTTCCTGGATACTGATTTATGGGATACAATAAAAGTAGCCTTTGTGTTATTCCAAGTCGAGACCTACAGTACATCTATGCAAAATTTCAGCCCGATCCTTTCGTAGTTTAGGTGTGAAGAAGTATGTTACTTCTGACACACGGGACATACATCCATCCATCCATCTATGCATGCATCCAAACTTTCGCATTTATAATATTTGTGTGAAGTATGATGGTGTGATATGAGGATTATTATCCACTCTTATGCATCGTCCTAAAACTTGAAGTCATCGTGTTTCTCGCTGACTGACAACGATAAAAGTTTAGACCTTTTTCTCGTGCTACACTAGAGGAGAGATTAAATTTGTAGCAATAAAAGATATGTAGGTTGATAGAGAATACTTTACACTTAACAATAATGACTATAGAATAAGATACAATATTGGCGGTCTTATCGCTCAAGAGCGATCTCTCCCATATTAAATAGGATTTTGGAAAACCCCCACAGGACCGCGGGCACGTCCCGGGCATTTTTACTAGTTTACGAACCTATCAGTTTTTTCAGTCTCTTTCGCTTTTTTATTTGAAGTTTGTTCTTAGTTTTATCATAGTTATTTGTTTTTTACAGACTGTTAGCGGATGCTGGTGGTACTACTTCTCCAAGTTCACAGAGTTCTTTGATACGGTGAGTACCTACTATTTCATCTTAAAGTTATTATTTTATTAGTAGGTATTTACATTTCATATCACACCAAAGATTATTATTCTGGTGTGTTTCATCATTTATAAAAACTAGCTGCTGCTCGCGGCTTCGCACGCGCTTTTTAAGTAGCCTATGTCCGTCCTCGGGATACCATTTACCTCCCTGCCAAATTTCATTGAGATATGTTCAGCCGTTTAGGCGTGAAAAGGTAACAGACATACAGACAGACTGAGTTACTTTCGAATTAATAATATTAATATGGATTCTAAGCCCCGTATATTTTAAACCGTCATCTTTCTACCGATTTTCAACTTCAGAAATATAAGGTTACTTACAAGAAACTAAATCGTTATTGGTTCATATTTTTGGGTGATTAATGGGATGATTAACATTCGTTTGCAAAAACACGCAAACAGCCTCTCACCCTAAACGCATATTTCATCCACGTTCCGTTGAAGGTAAAAAAAAAACATTTTTAAAGCATCTCATTAGTTCAAGAATGATTGTCTGGTTCTCACAGTACAAGTTTTATTTACAATGTAAGAAATAACCAGCATTATTTATTTACGAATTCATTCGCGTAATGTATATTAATTACATAATGATATACCGGTCTGGTTTTCTACATAATGATTTCCGATATAGGTAGATTTTTGAATTTATCAAGTTATTACAGAAAGGTCTCTTCAGTAAGTACCTACTCGTAGTTTCAAAGTTAAGCGCACATTGGAGCAAGTAGGTACCAACAAGGTAAGGTGTATTGTATAACAAATATTAGGTCCTTACATATGAAATTGGCGTTTTTCGTACTGGCCACTTTAATCACAAATTTCTCCTCTTTGGTAAGGAATTCCAAATTCAAATTTGTACAGCTATAGACTCATGTATTTGTGCTTCGATGATCGTCATTCATTTGTTTTTTTTCTTCTGTTTTTTTCTGTTTGCGTCACTCATTTTACAAAATGGAAAACTTAAAATATCGCATTATTTACGAGTACGAGTTCCGCCGTGGCACTAGTGCTGCGGAAACAACTCGAAGGGTGAATGATGTGTATGGCGGTCGTGTTGCAAAAGAAAACACAGTTCGTTTTTGGTTCCAACGTTTTCGTTCTGGAAATTTTGACCTGCAGAACAAGCCCCGTGGACGGCCTGAGACTCAAGTTGATAATGAAGAGTTGAAGGCTATTGTGGAAGCGGATCCATCGCAAACCACGTCCGAGTTAGCTGCAGGCTGCGATGTTAGTGATAAAACTGTTTTAATTCACTTGAAGCAAATTGGGAAGATTAAAAAGCTTGAA
Source organism: Eupithecia inturbata (assembly GCA_963662085.1). Lineage (NCBI taxonomy): Eukaryota > Metazoa > Arthropoda > Insecta > Lepidoptera > Geometridae > Eupithecia > Eupithecia inturbata. Next base: position 8,101,011 of record OY759182.1, read on the forward strand.
AGGTGGGTACCTCACGAATTGACTGAAGCAAACCGGCAAACGCGCGTCGACTGCTGCGTTACATTACTAAACCGGCACAATAATGAAGGTATTTTAAACCGAATCATTACCTGTGATGAAAAATGGGTTCTTTACGATAATCGGAAGCGCTCAGCGCAATGGTTGGATCCTGGCCAGCCAGCCAAATCCTGCCCCAAGCGAAAATTAACCCCAAAAAAGTTACTTGTAAGCGTTTGGTGGACTAGTGCCGGTATTGTTCATTACAGTTTTCTCAAATCTGGCCAGACTATTACGGCTGATGTCTATTGTCAGCAATTGCAAACCATGATGGAAAAGCTAGCGGCTAAACAACCTAGGCTGGTCAATCGCTCCACGCCACTGCTGCTTCACGACAACGCTAGACCACACACTGCGCAACAGACGGCTACTAAATTAGAAGAGCTTCAATTGGAAAGTCTAAGACATCCTCCGTACTCCCCGGACCTTGCTCCAACAGATTACCATTTTTTTCGAAATTTGGATAACTTCTTGCAAGGGAAAAAATTCAACTCCGATGGGGCAGTCCAAATCGCCTTCAAAGATTTTATTGATTCCCGTCCGACTGGTTTTTTTAGTAAAGAGATCAATGAACTACCTATAAGATGGCAAAAGTGCATAGAAAATAATGGTATATACTTTGATTAATTAAATATATTATATTAAAAAATATTCGACTTTTTGTTCCTCCCATACAAAACGCCAATTTCATATGTAAGGACCTAATATAAGGATGAAAGATATTTAACAATTCCGCGAAAAAAACTTCTCCAATAAGATCTAACAAAAAGTAGTCCGTGTAGAAGACCACACCAACCACAAAATGAAAGAACATCTATCAAAGCAAGTCGTCCACTAGTATCGTGCCTCCACGAGACATCATCAGGACACCACAATACTCGACCTTGACATTGAGAGCACCAACCAACACCGGAAGAGTCCCACCAGAGAGGTTTTTACTCCGAGCTAGATGCATCATCTAGCTGCTAATGTGTGAATTGTCCAGCATTATTTATCTATTTATTATTATTATCTATTTATTAGTCCAATTAGTGAGATTGATTAGGTATAGACGGTCAGGCCAGATTCAGCAACGATTCAAATCAGGTTTTATTTAGAATCTATGTAGATATTCATCACTCAAATATTTCACAAATTACACAAGACATCAACAATTTAATAGCCGTCATAAAATAAGTACCTAAATGCGCTATTGGTGCTTGTCAAGACATTAAATGATTAAACCTGGTACCTACCTGTTAGATAATCGACCCTATCATTATAAATTGAAGTTATTTTCGAACGTGGTATTCAAATAAATTTCTAAAGACCATGGATAATAAAAAGAAAAATAAAAAAAAATTATCTATCCAGATATTTATTGTTTCATAAACATTCATGCTTAAGGTTAGTAGTTACACGGGTAATGTAAATACTTTTGTTTTTGTGGAGCACAGCTTTACAAGAAAAAAATATACGTTTTTTGCGCTTTTCTAGTTTTCCGTTCACTCACCGGCCGCGTGATATTCGCCTTCGAATGAATGAAGATATCTTTCCGAAGACTTCAAAAAAATCTATTTGCAATCGCGTTTTTTGCTCGTTATCTAAACGAAACCTCTAGGCGTGTTCGTCTTTCTGCCCGTCCGTCCGTGTACCATACAGCAACCGATCCCTTGAGTACTGAGATCTAGGCCTAGATTGACAGCCAACCCCGTTAGGTTCGCCCCTTAACTTCTTTCATATCACCAAATCCTGGTTTGGTGATAAATAACTTAAGCTGCATTATCGCTTTTTGCCCTCAAATATTTTTATTTTAAGTCCTAAAATAAATAGTTAGGAAACCTGTTTGCTTGAAGTCATCAAAAATCCGGCACGGAATTGTCACTTTACCGGTCTTTTTTTACAAAAAAAAAACGGTATCAGAGGTCAGTTAAATACAGGCTCTACTAACTTCAGCTTCCTCTACTAACTAACTGTTTCCTAATAATCTGAATTTTAAAACAAATGCTAAGGCTAGGCACTTAATTTATTAACAAAGGTGGACGTTAGGACGTTAAGTAAGTGGGTACCTAATTAAATTACCTATCAACTGGCTTGCCTTGGAGGTACTCGCGATGCATAAGGTGCGAAGTACGAGTACCTACTGTGAGTAGGTATGTACCTACTACACATTACCATAAACAAATGTACTGGCAGCACCTTACTATGTAATACAGATTATCCGGCTCTTATAAAAACAGTTTAGTATAAATAGCTATTCAGTGTGAAGGCATGGGATTATTGTTTATTTCGCGATAGGCTATATTTCCGCATTTAGACAACGTATTAGGATCAAGTTGTTAAGATTTTTACCTCTAGCTTTGCTCGTATGTATGAATCATCTTTACACATGGTTAATACATACCATTATTAATGCGTAGGTAATGTGTCGTCTACACGCCAAAGACTCTGATATGCCGACAAAACCCTAAGTTTAAGTTTAAAATGTCGACAACAAAAATTATCTAATATCTAACAAAAAAATATACAAAAAAATAATTGTCGTTCGCTTGTTGTACAACAGTAGCCATATCTTTATATTTTTGTTACAAAAATTTAAAACCGACATCAAAATATTGAATATTTATGGGTACTGTTTTTTTTTAAGTTTTCCGGGACAAAATTACTTTTGTACCGTCCAGAGATTACTTTCTGGAGAATAAAAGTTTTATGAAACCACCTCGGGATCATTTTCTGAACAAAAGGGACACCAGTCCCATCATCACCATCATCAATGTCGGACACCAATTGGCGAAGATAACAAGGTACATACTCGTATGTATGTAAATTATCTATAAAAAAAAACATACCTACAGCTGAATTGAGAACCGCCTCTTTTTGTTTTTCGTCGGCAAAAATAGTTTTTTTTTAATTCTTTAAGAAAGACAGAGGAAAGTTCTGATGGTTTATTTTTTGCACAGAGCAAACAAACAATATATTTGCTGTAGAAGTCACGCGTTTTACAACGTTGCTCTCGAGTTACAAGTGTTTGCTAAATAAGTTTTATAAGTATTTACCTATTTGCACACGTAAAACTGCTTCTCATAATATAAGGAATATACCTAATGTTTTGTTAGTAAAACAATCAATTCGGGAAAAAATATTGATTTAAAACTGTTTAGTGTTCTATTGCACGAATACTCAAAGGCAACTCAGTTTTAAGCACGTCATAAGTCGCGATTTTTTTAAACTTTTCATCTTTTCAACACTAAAATTAATTTCAAAACCGTAAAATAATAACTTTTGTCTTTTGAATTTTTAACAGGGTTCGGGGGTTAACAACTACCATCAATAAATATTGTTAGCGAAATGTAAAATATTATATCAGCAAAATACATAAATTTAGGGTGCATATTAGGTAGTCACAATTATTATCAGAAAATTTAAACCGTAAAACGAGCCAATTTTGCCAAGCTGTTGCAACAATGCCTTACAATAAATAATTCGATTACATTTTAAATAACTCAAAATTCTATCCAAAACAAGTATGGTTTTTGTGGTAATATTTTTAGTACTTTTTGGTAGCATTTTTTATATTGTTCCAACTGCATTGATATAATTCCAATATGGCGATTCTAAGTGAGGTGGTGTAAACATGTACTAAATTTTTTCTTGCATATTGTAGTCGCAGAGCAAAATCTATAGGTCTCTGGTTATTGCAATTTTGATAGTACATGCAGAAAATATCTAGGACCATGTCTGTAGACGTCAGCTATTGCTATTTCTCCATTTTATTGAAATATCCGCAAAGGAATGAAAACAGATTGTGTCAGATGGCAACTTCCCAAATCCCCAATCACGCCCTTTATTCAATCTTTTTCTGTGCATTGTTGTAACTTACCTACAGTAATAATTAAAATTGTAAAAAAAATGCTTTACTTAAGGCTGGTGTAAGCCTCAATGGCCTTGCGAACACTAAATAATTATCTGTAGCCGTATAAATAATTTGTTTTATTCGTGAAATATTCAATTTGTGTAAAATACTTTGACAAATATTTGAGTGAGAGAAAAATACTCAAACTCAATGGCGTTTAGATGAAATATCCATAGTTTGAATTATTTTGTCATATTTTATGACATAACGAAGCCTTATATTTATATTGAACTTTTAATTTTAGATCTTAGCGTTAGGACTTAACTTTTGTAATCCGTGTAATTTTTAACCTTAATTTGTGTGTAAAACCTTAATAATAAAGTTTTTTTTCATAATTATTATATTAAAACAAACCTGTTGATTGTTGTGTTTGTGTTTGTTTTTGACAACCCTATCATTAGGAAGTATTTGTATGGAAATACTCAAAATTCCCTGGCAAATCTGCCATTGCCTATATCTGTAATGATTTCTCCATAAAAAAAAATTTGCGTTATAAAATATAGGTACATGAGTCTATCTTCACTTTTCAAAAAATCCTACTGCAAAATTAAAGAAATACTGAGCGTAGGCAGAGTAGCCAAGATTTTGGCAACTATGCCTATTTTTTTAAAACCTCATAATGAATAGGTTTTTTAGAATGACACATGCATACAATGTTAGCCAAATTATTATCTTTGTGTCATGCACATAGATACAAACAAATATTGTAATGGATCCGTTAATAAGGAAAATATTGAGATTTTTGTCCAAAAATATGGCAAAGTTGGCTCGTTTTACGGTACCTAAGTAATTTGAGAGCTGTGATAGGATTGTTAATTATCTGTTGTTTTATTATAATGTCTCATGAACCGTAAAGGTAGGCAGTTGAAATTTTCACAGAATACGTACCTATTTCTCTTGCAGCTACAACAAAAAATAATAATAAGTAAAATAAATAATAAAATTAAAGGGGCTCCCATACAAAAAAACGTGTATTTTTTGTTCGGTTAAGGCAACTGTTTTCTTAAACCGTAAAAGGTAGAAAGTTGATTTTTTATAGAGTGTGCATTAAATTAACACTATAATAAATACTCAAACAAAATAACATAAATAATTAAGGGGAGCAACGTCCATCGAAGTTAAGCAACGGTTGGGCGCGGTCAGTACTTGGATGGGTGACCGACCGCGTCATGTTGGTGGAATGCTTTTATGAGACCCATCAAAAAAAAATCTGTTTATAGGGTTTTTCTTGTTTCTTTTGTGAAAGTGTATCAAATATGGTACAGAACCCTTCGTGTGCGACTCGCACTTGGTCGGTTTATTGTAGATTCTTATCGAACATCAGACCAGAGATCTATTACAAATAAGCGTTCCAACACCAACATTCTAAAATTATATACTACATAATTTATTCCAATTTATAAGATAAGTTTTTCAGATAAAAAGATGTATAACTTTGTGCAAATAACAGTAAAGCGTGTTATGAACTTTTTAAAACTCGTTTGCGAAATAATCCCGATAAAATAACGGTCACGCCCAGTTTGCACTAGAGCGGAGTGGCAAAGGAGATACGTAAATTTTTATACAACCAATAAAAAAACATAATAAATAAGATACAAATGAACGATGAATAGAATCTCGATATTATTTATTCTATCTATTATTATCATAGATAGTTATAGATTCTCAGGAACTAGTAACACAGAAACTGTTTGTACCTGCGGCATCGCACACGTTTTTTCTACGGAAACAAATGTTATATATAAAGGTTATTTATATCCCATGAGAACTGATTTATATAAAGAGATATAAAGTACATATTGTGTTATTCCAGGTCTATGTCTACATAGATGTTTAAACGTTGTGTTTGTTTTCAAAATTTCAACCCGATCGTTACGTAGTTTTAGTTTGAAGGAGGAACACACATCTATCGGATGTACATATATGGATAGATGATCCATACATCCAAACTTTCGCATAAGTGTGATGCGTCGCAGGCGGAGATTTTCACATCTCCGCCTGCGACTGAGGAGGTAGCGGGTTCGATTGCTGCCGCAGTACAATGTTTGTATGAACTGCAGTCTAGGTGTTCCAATGTATAATAAAAAAAATCTAATGTCTACTAGATAAGTAGTCTTAAAGTAGCTCTGCTTACTTTAGGGCTAAATGATGCAGAGTTGATTATACAGCATTATTTTTTTATTAATCTCTTCGTGTTTATGAACATAGACACACTACGAGTACCTATACACATTAATCTATGAATAAATAGGTTTATGAGTTTTAAGTTTATGAAACTGTCCGTAACCTTTCCGGTCATAACGTGCCTTAATTTATTCATAGGCAATAAAAATATTATTTTTATTTCAGATCTTCTTCGTTATGCGCAAGAAGAATGACCATGTGTCGAAGCTCCACGTCATCCATCACGGCATCATGCCCATGTCAGTGTGGTTCGGAGTCAAATTCACGCCAGGTCAGTATTTTTAGTTCATGGTATGGGTTCTTGGAAAGGTCCTATTCCATAGGATATCAAAGGTTTTATCCATCGAGCACATAATGCCCAGTAGAGAGGAAATATGGTCTTTTGAATTCCGAAACTGATCAGTGTTTTTTACTAATACAATGTCAACTCTCGCTCGCTATATAGTGTTGTGCTGACATAATAAAATAATGTATGACTCCCGATATAATAAAAGTAATTAAAATTTATCAATTTGATTAAGTTATTTGATCAGTGTAACTTTTATAAATACGCCGGGATTTTGCATCAATATAGTATCATCGATATAGTAAAAAAAAAATACTCTATTTTTTTTTACAATACTCATTTATTTTCAATTATCGAAAGAGATTGCTCATAGCGATAATAAAGATGGCCTATGTACCTACTCCCGCGATTCTTTTTAATGGTAACTTCCTTTTCATTATATTATATCTAATATAACAATGGCACACTTGTAGTTGTACACATATTTGATTTGTTTGCTTTTTAAAAATCATACATTCACTATTGTTGACGTAAATAATTTTCGCAACGGTCATAGTTTATAAACATTGACTATCGATATCGATTAAAATATTTGCTTGCCCAACTCGAGTGTGATGCTTGACTTTGAGTCAGCCAATCGGAGTGCAATGGTCGCCGCAGTGATATGGCGGAATTGTTGACTAAACAAAATGAATAACATTTCCTCTCTATTGGGTATATGCTCGATGGTAATATCCAACCATAGATACACAACACAACCCTCACACAAGCTTTGCTTATTTTGGGGCTAGTCGATGTTTTGTGAGTAGTCCACTTTGCAGATCCACTAATGGATCAGTTTCCACTTTTTAGCCCGCTCTGATCCACCGATGGAATGCATAATTTTATTATTTTTTATTGTTTTATTTTCATATTAAAGCCTATAGAATATAGTCATCCATGTTGAAAACATGATGGGTCTTATATTATAATTTTACCAATAACTAATAGAAGAAACAAAACTAACAAAAAAATAGTAAGCGGCTTACGTAAAATAAAGGCCAATAATGTCAAATAACAATGGAAATTACGTACCTAACACCAGTTTCCAAAATAATTTAAAGAATAACAATTACATAATAAATATGTAAAATCACCTCATGACTATTTAATTAATTTCAGCATCGAAATTCATTAAATAGCATGGCAACGAATACACACAAGCGAAAACACACTGACAATTGTTCAAACAACACATGTGAGATTCTTATGTGGTTCCTAAATATTTAGCACGCAATTTCAACAAAATACGCGCTGCTACTAAAATATAAAGCTTTAAATTAAGTATATAAGTTCCATAAGTATACAATGTACAAACATACAACGTAAATAGGAAGGTTTTTAAATAGAAATTGGTAGGGATAACCATGGTAATGACGTAAATTAACTCACCACACGCATTGTAGAAAAAGAAACATCATCTTGGAAATCCCTCGAAATGACCATAAGTACTGCTTGATAACCAATAATCAGTTTGTATTGTGCCATTAAAGGTAGGTTTACACCGGTCAAGTTAAGTGCTAAGTTGCAAGTAGCTAGAAGCAGTGAAGTAGCAAGGGCAAGGATGCTAACCAAGTTGACTTAAATTAGAAACATGGTATTGAGATGTGTTTGGAAACCCTGTGAAATAACCTATTAACTGTGGCGATAAGGCCGCCAATTCTGTTAGCTTCTGTACCGTACTGTTTTACTATATAAGTTCTGTGAATAAAGTATTATCTATCTATCTATCTATCTATAACCATACTGCTTGATAACCAATAATCAGTTCGTAGTTTGTACCATTATATGTAGGTTAATGTACACTGGTAAATTTTAGTAGCAAGTTGTAAGTAGCTAGCGTCAGTGATGTAGCAAGAGCAAGGCCAAGTTGACTCAAATAAGAACCACACTAATGTTGTGTAGCGTAAGTGTGTTGTGTTACGTTTAGTTTGGTTAGAGACACAATTTCCTCCTTCGCATCATGACAAGAGCCCTAACTGGACACTGTCGCCTTAACAAGCACATGTTCAAACTGGGTCTAAGCGACACACAATCCTGCAGATTCTGCAAAGAGGCAGAGGAAACACCTCTTCATCTGCTAGAAGAGTGCGGAGCACTGATGCAAAAACGTAGGATCCATCTGGGCATGCACCTGCACAGCTCAGACGAGCTACGAGCCATCACCCCAAAGAAAATCCTACAGTTCTATAGAGACACATTTATTACAGCGACATAACACACTACAACACAGTAATAATGTCGTAACAACATGTTTCTAATACTAACCAATCCGCCAAGCGTGAGACAAGGTCTGGGGGAGGCACGCGTACGTTCAGCAGTGGACGTGTGCTGATGAGGATGAGGAGGTAATGTATGAAACCGATAGACTTCTGACGCGCCACAACACAACACACTGACACCACACAAAATTAGTGTGGCTTCACTTGCACATCAATTTGTCTGTCTATACTCCCTACTCGCTGTAGGTACTTCATGGTACTTGCACTGGATCAATGTGTCAGCTCTTACGTTTGTAATAATGGTAATGCACTTATACCGTTTATCTATAAAATTACTCACATGACGTTATTTTTGTTCTGTACTTATTTATATTTGCCATTATCTCGGGGAAACACTATCATAAGATGTCGACAGGCAGTAATGCATTATAGATTATCCTTTGTAATGTAAAATAATAATATATCATATCATGATAGAGAAGGAAATAGACATATATGTATTTTATCCAATAACTTTGCAATACAACAGGTTTTTTAAACCTATCTTAGTCACCAGTCTCCCACAAAACAGGTCATAGATCCTATAAGGTCCTATATGGAAGGTACGAGTACCTAGACTTCGTCTTTTCTATTAGATACTCAATATGTTTGAATTATTTGATCATAACACGGGAAAACGGCACTTTTTCGGAATCAAAAGTAGCCATGTTTTAATCATGGATATAGGCTATCTAGGTACCAAACTTTATCCAAATCTGTTCAGCCGTCTGAGCGTCAAAGAGTAACAAACATACACACGCACATTTATACAAACTTTCGCCAATAAAATATTAGAGTTATACACACACACTTTTCAGCTGAACCGTTGATATTCGTGGCCTTTAAGCATAAATATCAACTGTTTCTATTACACAAGAGTCCGACTTCTACTGGATTTATTATCAGAGGTCAAAGCGCCATATTTTAACATTTATCTGAGGTTAAAAGAGCGCTTCAAAATATATTCTCCTATATTTTTATGATAATGAACAATCATTAAACAAAAGTTAGTAGATTCCTGCTATTGAATTGTGTTTAACAAACGAATGTTTTCAGGTATATTTTACCTGCTAGGTCTTCTCACTTTAAGTATTAGAGGTTGATGTACCTACGGTCGTGGCGTAAGAATCGATCCCTACAACTCAGCCGGTGGATGTCGTAAAAGGCGACTAAGGAAACCTACACTAGGAATTCTGTTTCTATTTTTTTTTTATTATTTAACTCCCACTGTGATCACAAATCTGCCTGGCTAGCTTCGTGATTATGGCAAAAACCCCTCGTTGGGGGGAGTTCACTGAACATGCCTCCCCGAGTGATGGGCTACGCCAATAGCTGAACATTGCTGATAGCTGATATGGGCGTAGGAGTGCTGATATGTTACGATACAGAGAAAGATACTTGTACTCAGTTCATGATAATGATAATTTGATGTTTTTTACATAAACTAAAAACCGATTACGTATTTCTTTGTATTCACACTGTTTTTTAAGTTTTCCGGGATAAATAGTATTTTTTTTATGGGACCTAATCTAAAGTAATCGTCTTAATCGGTCCACAACTGGCGGTGGAACCGGCGAAAATAATATTTAGAAAAAAACATGCATACAGCCGAGCATGGAACCTCCTCATTTTTTCGAAATCTTTTAAATATAAGCTGTAATAACTCAATTATTATATGTCTTTCAAATATTTGTTTAATCATAATTTTCGTGCCCTATAGGCGGTCACTCGACATTCTTCGGTATGCTGAACACCTTTGTCCACATCGTCATGTACTCGTACTACCTGCTCGCTGCCTTCGGACCCAAGGTACAGAAGTACCTCTGGTGGAAGAGATACCTGACTGCTATGCAAATGGTGAGTATATCCGTCTGTCGTCATTATAGTCTCTTCGATAGCTTGTATAACAAGCTATCGAAGAGACTTAGTTCTGTAGCGTATGCAGTCAAAAAAATCCGTCATCTTACAGAGAGTGTTATGTCTTATGGCATACTGTTGTGGGGGAACGCTGCAGATATTAACACCTTATTTGTGCTGCAGAAGAGGGCTGTTCGTGCAATCTATTATATGGGAAAAATTCTAAGAAATAAACATAATGACAGTATCATCTCAATATATTTATGAAAACTTGTTGTGCAGTCATAGCAATATCAATCAATTCCCTAAAAATAGCGACATACATAATTTAAATACTAGAAATAAGATTAAACTCGCTGTGCCCACAACTAGGCTACACAAGATTAATGTATCTTATAAAGCGCAATGTATACGCTTCTATAACAAAATACCAAATGAGTTGAAAAAATTACCAATAAATAAATTCAAACAAATTGTCAAACATAATATCCTTTGTAAAAGGCTTACTACAAAATATCAGATTATCTCTAGAGGTAAAAAAGCTTGTGACAAGTTTTGCTCCAACTCGAAAACTAACAACCTAACAAGGTAAAGGTTTCTTGTTTGCTTCTTTACTTTACCTTAAAAAGATTGAAGTGAGCAAAAATCAAAGTGATCATTTTATTTCCTAGTTTTACATGTAATCTGAATTTTGTGACGTGTCCAAGAGTCCTGAAAGGTCTTAAGGAAATAAAGCACTTTGAATTTGAATTTGACTATAGCACTCGGCGTAGACTAGCGCAGGACCAACATAGTGCAGGTGCAAGTAGTGTCAAAATCATAGAGCCGCATTTGCCCAGTAGTGGATCGACAAAGTCGCGCGCGATAGCCGTGGCGCTCGCGGGGCGTAAGAATCGACCCCTATAACTTAACCCATGGGTGTCGTAAGAGTCGACTAAGGGCACCTACCAGAGGAAGGGCTGCAACATTTATTCTGTGTGTTTTTAACACTTTAACTGCGATCAACAATCCGCCTGCCAAACGTGGTGGTTGAGGCACGTTCAGCAGTGGACGATTGTGTGCTGAGGAGGACCGACAAGGCATGGCGATCATAATGTTTGTACTTCTGTTTTAACCTATTTCGTCCCGCTGGTGGCAAAGACCTCCCCCGCACACTTCCAAGCATCTCAGTCTTTTGCAGACTATATAAGATTATTTAATAAAACAAAATAATACGTATTCTGACACACATAAAGACAAAATAGCTCCGATATCTTTTTCAGTTCGTTACCTAACTTTTGAATAAACACAAATTGAGTATCGCAAGCTTAGCAGCTTGATCTTATATTTGCAGCAGGCATACCACACGTACTTTTTAGTGACGTTCTAAAAACGAATGCAATTGTATTTAGGCTAGGCTCTACTTTGTGTCTATCACACGAGTTGATATTTCTTTATGTAATATTATTGACCAGGAATAAAATACAAATACGAATGTACCTAGGTATATTACATTAATAAAATGTTAGGTACATTAAGCTTTGATCCGTGCTAGTATTAAAAATCTGTATAAGGAGGCAACGCTCACGAATAAAACATACAATAGGTATTACCAGTTTTTATAGATGCTCTATATGGGTATAACTGTCTTATTTTGATAGTTTATTGACCGCATTCTCTGTTTTCAGGTACAATTCGTGCTGGTGTTCTTCCACGCGTTCCAACTGCTGATCACGGACTGCGACTACCCTCGCGCCTTCGTCTGGTGGATCGGCTTGCATGCTGTTCTCTTCTACTACCTGTTCTCTGACTTCTACAAGCAAGCCTACAAGAAGAGCAAGGTATGTCACACTTTTAGATACAGTAGAAGTCAGCGAATTGGTTATTGTCTGTAGTTACTCTTTGCTATAGTCGGTTTATCAACATGCTTAGCTTTTTTACTATAAAAACTGACTAGTTTGACGAATTCATTCCAACACAAACAAGGTTCGTAGTTAATTTCATAATTATAATGAATTATTAGCTTTCATTTTCCTAAAGTTACTTATTTAACAAGCATCAACTTTGAACTTTATTTTTCCATTTGACTAAGTAACTATAGCCTTATTTTACCTATTGCAGATGCTGTCTAAAACCAAAGCGAAGGTGGAAGACGACGCCTCTGAAAACAAAACCGAGTCCCTCAAGCTGCCACTGCTTACCGGTTTCAGCAATGGATCAGCTCTGAACGGCGTTCGGCAAAGGGTGGCCGGCGCGGTCGCCACTCAGTGAAGTGAATCTGTTGACGGACTGTGAATAACACACTGTGATCATCACAACAAAAAAAAAAATAACTATGACACCTTGTGACTTGCGCTCACTCATAACAAACGGAAAATTCAATCTCATTGTTTTTACAAAGACCACGCGTTTCTGGAAACAGCTCAACGGAGTCGTCTGTTCCAAAATAACAATCTGATACTATTTTGAAACGATATCCATAAGTCGATAAAAATCTTTGATACGAGATATTCGATCGTACATTCTACACTCGATACGACGTCATTTGAATTGATAACTCGACAGCTCGTTTTGTAGCGAGCTTGAGCTTTCGGAGTAGGCGCCCTGGGTCAGACATCGATATTTGGTGCCACAAGAATATTATGCCTGCGAGAGCAGTTCACTATAGGTAAATCTTGTGGCTCTATTTATCGAAGCAACTTATATCAATTCAGTACATTTATATTTTCTGGTATAATATGTTGTCGATTGGTGAGATCAGGCTCAATCATGCCAGATCGAGCGATTTTCGCATTTGGCGAGGATTTTGCTCAATTATTGTTAATTTTATACCCTAATTTAGTTTTACCATAGTGATATTAGATGTAATTTATTTCTCACCCATATGTTTATTTGGGTTAACAAGGTTTGGATATCCTATTGTGGAACTAGGCATATCTTCTGAAGGTCAATGTAATAAAATTATTTTATAAATTCAGTGAATAAAATCACAGCATACAATTATCTTAAAGACGTTTATTAATATTTAAAAATGTTGTTTATAATTGTAACGTTTCCAAACTAAAACTGAATGAAAAAGAGTCCCTAAACAGTCGAATTACTACGTAAAATAACCAAGCAAACCGTAAGACAAATGCTTTTTCTGCTTACATCAGGGTTTTAAAGCATTGTTACTGACACGATGCTCACGAACCTATGAGTACCTCTTATAAGCTACTAAGATAATCTAGAAATAAAAATAGATCTATAGGCAGATACAAACCTTGGAATTTATCATCTCATGAGCCCAAAAAGGCCTTTATGGAACATTGCCTCGTACTCAAACTCTACCTTTGTAAATATTGAGAGTAATGGGTAGGTATATTAAATTATGGTACATATGTAAAATTTCGAATAAGCTGATGCACTATGAATGTTCTACATCCAAATATTTTGGTATTTTGTGATATCATACCTACCGGGGCATAATAAAATTTTAAAATTATTTTGTGAGAACGTGTATATTTTTTTAAACCTGTAATACCTCAAAATGGTAATGCCCTCATCTCATAAAGGCTAGGTATACTATTGCACAACATATTCATAAAATCCTATTGTACCCTAAAAAAAAAGGCAAATATTAAAAAGGACAAGGCGAGAGTGTGAGAGAAGATGAGAACATTTTTTTTCACATACAATTAGTTTCGAAATAAATTACTTGAAATGACTATTAGGATCTCTAAAACTACTAAACAGATAAGAATGAAAGGCGTAGGTACCTACATTTATGTAGAACATGATTTAATTACGTTTTAGGCTACTTTTTACCCGGGAATGGTGCGTGAGAAACCTCGGGCAGAAACTAGTTTTAAATATATGAGTACTGTATTATCCATCCAATGAATTACGAGAAGCGGGAGTAGTGAAGATGAAAGATTATATAAGATGAGATATTGCGAGAGTATAGGCCAAACTTATAATAACTACTCGGAAAACAATGTCTCCCTTGATTTTTATATTAATATTTCACCTCTCGCTTTTCAAATATATATCAAAAATAATTAAATTTAATTTAATAAACTGATTACCATCGTGGAATCATCACAATGATCTCGATTGTCCTTGCATTTATTGCGTCTAGTTGGACTCCACACGAGCGTGCAGCTGCCTATTGTCCATTCTCACTGACTTTGGGAAATGACACACATTGCACAAGAAATGATTTTAAGTAAACTTTATTTACAAAGCATTATTTTACATACTACCATAACTTACTACAAATTGTACCAAATGGTACGCACACTTTACCTAAACATCCGATTATGGCAAGGAATGTTGGAAATATTCCTTCGCGATTCCGCTTGTTTAGTTTTAAACCTGTGCAGGTGTGCATTTATTCGACATCGTCACATTTGAACCTAATAAATAAAATCTATATCGACCAATAATGTAAGTAAAAAATTAAACCATTCATAATATCACAAAATAATTTAGGGTAACTACGGGCAGACCTCTTTAGAACAAGGACCAAATTGATAAATATGAAATAGGAATTTTATTTACATAAGTGAACATTCCTGCATCTATTTATTTTATTTTTTAAATTTGATTTTAGCTGCGTCCCTATTTAAAGAGGCGACTAATTTAATGGCAGTGATAAAATGATTTAACCTAGTTAAAATTAAGTTCTTTTCTTAGTTCTCCCAAACTCTTCTATTTGGTCGTATTCGGAGAAACCAGGGTCGGAGTCGTAGTACGCATAGTCGTAGCTGTTGTCTTCTTTCTTGTTGGCTGGTTTGGAGAAGGGAGGTTGGTTGGTTGGTCGGGGAGCTGGGTTAGGGGGGAAAGTGGGGGCATGCGCGGGCCGGGGCTGCGGCCGAGGAGGACGCGTCTCTGTGACTTTTGGAGGCGTAGTGGTGGGTCTGCTCACGGGGCCGTTATTAATTGGAACGAAGTCTGGTGCGCCACCGGTGAAGTCAGTAGGCCGGAACGTAGTCGTGTACGTTTGGAAGACATCGAACGTGCGCTGAGTTTGCGGGGCAACCGTTGTGGTGTAAGTGGGCTCAGGCGCACGAGTGGTTTGGACTGTGGTGGTGGGAGCGGGACGGAAGGGGCGAGGAGCCGCTGTTTGAGATACAAATTTAGTAGGAGCTTTCGTCTTGGCAAAGGATTTCTGCTTCTGGTCTTCGGGCAGCCTGTTGCCGCTAGCGGCTATGTTGAGGGAGTGAGCGCCGGACAACAGTTCCCGATCGCCGTACAACTCCGGTCTGTATTGGCCGTCGTCTTCGCCCTGCGGAGGTCGGTACTTGCCGTCGTCTTCGCTGCTCGGTTCGGCGAAGTTAGACTGAGACTGGAAACCATTGTTGGTTTCATACGCTACTGTGTTTAAGTTCTGAGGGGGTTCAGGTTTGTGGGTTGTGTAGAAGGTGGTCGTTGTGGGGTTGGTGGTAGGGTTGTAGTTTTGCTTCGAGTATGAGACAAAGTTATTCTTGTCTTGTTCGTAAGAAACACTGTTGAAGTTCTTGTATGGTGCGTTGGTGGTGGTGCGTGCAGGGGTATTGTAATCGATTGTAGTAGTGGGGGTTTTGCTGCCGCCATTGAAATTGTTATTGTTATTTTTAAAGTTATTGTTGAAGTTATTATTGTTGTTCAAATTGTTATTATTAAAGTTGTTTTGGTTGTTCAAATTGTTATTGTTGAAGTTATTATTGTTGTTCAAATTATTATTGTTACTGAAGCCATTCTTATTGTTCGGCCTAAGACGAGCAAAATCTTCTTGAGGTACATCGGTAACAGTGAAGCTATTTTTGACTTTGTACTTGTCTTGCTTGGTGCTAAGTCCTGGGGTTGACTGCGCATCATAGTTATACAACTCTATCAGACTATCTTTCTTGTTGTTGTTATATTGAGCTGGCGAAGTAGCGTGAGAGGAAGGTAGAGGAGTTGGGTTGGCTGGGTAGTATCTGTTAGGCTTAGGAGTCACTCTGCTCACTTCGACGTACTCATCCTTGTACTCTTTGTACTGAGGAGGGACATAAGGAGTAGTGGTAGGTGTCTGTCTGTTCTGCGACTGAGTAGGTCTGCGGTTATAGTTTTGCGTTTGCGGTTCCTGGAACGTTTGAGATTGCTCTTGGAACTGGGGAGTGTTTTGTGCGAAAGTAGACTGAGGTGCTGGGGAGGTGGGGTAGACAGGGCGTTTCCTGATGAGCTTGCGTTTGGATGTTTCGTATTGTTGATAGGTTGGTTGGGGAGGGAAGGTTGTGGGTTGTTGAGTGGTTGTAGTGGAGGGTGCTCGAGGGGAGGTAGCCCTGCGGAAAGACTGACGGGTGGCGATGCGGGTGGTCTGGGTTTGGGTCTCGTCCCGGCCACGGTCTCTCTGACCGCTGAAGAAGTCCGACGAGTGAGCAGCGCGGAGGTCATTGCCCTGGGTGTTGGCGTCGTTGTTCTGTTGGAGGCGGCGGTCGCCGGTCTCGGCACGTTGGAGACCGAACTCTGATTCTTCTTCACGATTCCCGATTGACGCCTTCTTGGTGTCAAAACCTAGATATAAAACAGTTTTAGATAATTCATAACCATTAACCATTTATTGAGAATTTGCCAGAAGTTCTTTGCTGGTGTGTTGGCGCTCCTTCTGAAGATGTTTTAAAAAGGCGGTTTTATGGGCGTTATATGCAGTAAATAAGTTCAACTATTTACGAAGCGTCCGCAAACAAAACCATAACTCGAGCTGGAATTTGCATTGAATCCCATCTAATAGATTACCTATTACAGCTTTGTATACCTTTAGGATGTTGTAATTGAACTTACGAATAAAACCAAAATGATTGCTTACTATTAAGCTCTATGCCATTATTTTTTATTAGCCTAGAGCGAACAGCAAGCACCTTGTTGGTGTGCCAATCATCTTATAAGACAAAATTAATGTAGTGATCATTATTTTCAATGGGAATGAGGTACAAATCGCAGTTATTTAGTTTAGTTACGTAAGATATTTTATACAAGGCGATACGATGATAAGCTTAAAGCTGAATTAACAATTAGCTCGATCGACTGATCTCACCCCCAAAAAGTGAATCTTGAAAAGTGTGCTTACAAATATTTTGCGTGTAAGTACACTATGGTAGGCCATTCTTATTTCACCATCATCCTTAACCGTGTTATAAAAAAAATCACGAACACAGACGACTTTACGAAATCGTTACTCACTAGGTTTTCCCGATTTAGTAATAATCCCATGTCGTGACTACTACTACTACCACAGAAATAACTACTGGTCTATCTTATCTAATTGAATTAGATACATAGATTGATTCAGGCATTTAGTTAGAGAATGGCCCACCTAGCCTACAATGTTAGTTATAAGCGCTCACCAGATCCGATCTTGTAGAGATCGAACTGACCGTCGTAAATATCCGCGGGGCAAGCCAGGGGGTCGTCGTCTCCCCAGTCCGTGCACGTCTGAGCCTCTTGGTGGAACAGGGTACCAGGGGGACAGAAGAACCTGGAAGGTATGAGTAGTTTGTTACTCCTTACTCGTAAACCGATGAAATCTTTCCGCCATGTGGTGCCGGCTGAGTATTAGCACCACCCCATCTCTTTCCGCCGGTGTCATAAGCGGCGACTAAGGGACATCCAACGGGGGGCGGCAGCAGTACAACCACAGCCCACATGCCCAGGGATGACCCTACACACTAATGATATGACCCAATAAGTCGCTTATCAAGGGAGGCCCTTTTACAGCAGTGGATTGGTAATAGCTGTTGATGTAATGTGATGTGATCAAGTTATTACAAGTGCGTTCTTAACAGGGTTCATACTTGAGTTAAATGAACAGAAAACTATATAAAAATTATAATGGCTCAAATTGAGACTAGACTACCTAGAACTTGAAAGAAAAACTGGTATAGTTAGGGTTAATATACCGGATAGCTCTACTGTTCTACTTATGTCTTGACAATGGATTGCAAAACTTCTCATTGATGTTCTAGGCCAGGAGTAACATCCTAGGCTACATACTTATATAGATTTCATTGATTAGCAACGACAATAAACTTAAATAAATAAATGGCATAAAGACCTGAAATCTCGGATTCCTCCACCAGCAACTCTAACACACACGTGGAAGGCCTTGCAGCCCGACTTTGCATCGGCGTAGTATGCACCCAGGATCCGCCCTTTGCAGTTGAATCTAGCTGCTCCCCCTGAAACAAACATCATATTCGTAATTCAGTATTTAACCAGCTCTAAATTATGGATTCTCCAGGATTCCTACGCAAGAAAGTGACCAAAGCCTGCTATATATAAAGACTCGACCTGCCTACCGACTTCTCGTTATTATATTTTGGGCTGTAATGTAAAATCCAATCAGAGAGCATCCATTGCCTTTGTTCATAATCAGATGTAAGTAATAATGGTTTTGATTGTACAACCACAAATAATAACCAAAAATATCTCATTCCAAGTGATTTAGTGGTAGGCCACATAACATACCACAAAAGCAACGAGTCACATAAATTTGTATTATGTGTTCTATCTTAATATCATCGAGAAACTTTGAACTTCCGTAATTCCGCACTGCACTCTGCCGGAGCGGATCTTATCTTTGAACATTAGGTAGGTAAGAGGTAGGGTACCTATCTACTGTATCTACTGTTTATCTGTAGGTATTTTTGTGGTTTGTATAAAGACGATACAATACAATACAAATACTCTTTATTGCACACCAAGATAGAGAAAAACAGAACCGAAAAACACAAACACAAAGTTGCACAATCCGCGGCCTTATCACTAAGAGCGATTTTTTCCAGGCAACCTTTGGATGGACACATAACTATTGTACAGATGGCGTATTATAGATAAAACATATTATCTTTATTGATAAAGAAAATTTCAATTCAATAATAAAAACAAATTAGAACTAGTATTCACAATTGAAACAATTAAGTTAACTGTAGACTTAGCAGACTGTTGCAAATAATCTACAGGTAGCTCAACTGATCCATATCAATACCAGTCGGAAGCGATAGAATATATAAATGTAAATAAATACTATATATACATATATAAATTTATATTAACTATTGGAAATCGAAGTAAGAAAGTGTTCATAGACCATATGCTTAAATGTAGGAAGAGATTTAGCTTATCTTATTGGGGTAGGTAAGGTATTCCATAGTTTGGTGGCATGTACCATCAGCAAAAGATCTGACTATCCAGTTTGAAAATATTTTGCTTTGGTTTTGGTCACGCCTCCTTTTTTTTTGTTGTCTAGTTTGACCAATACAGAGTTCAGACAGTCAACATCTGCTCAACATAATGTAAAGGTTCTATTTAATTACTTTTTTTAATAGCAAAGCAACTGCACATAACTAACTGGTTGACCAGATGTCAACCAGTTAGTTGTGTGCAGTTGCTGTTACGGTGTAGTCGAGATCGGGAATGTAGTTCGTTTGACTTATTTTTTTGTTTACTAATGAAATGCTAAACTACAGCTTAAGACTACTAAAAAAGCAATCAACCGAACGGTCAAGCCAACATGATCGTCGGCACTTATGGAGTTTGAAAAATACAAGATACGAACCGACTTGAATCCTATCGAGAATTGGTCCAGACCCACGAAATACGAAGCTCCTAGTGGTCTTTAAAAACATAAGAAATCGAGCAAGCCAGGGGTGGCAACCGGTCACTTCACAGAAAAATCATCCTTGTGGTGTCTGGGCAGATCTTTTGCTGATTGTACGGTGAACGATGAACTGTAGGCATGGAAGGGGCGGGTATTTTTCAGCAAAAGGGTTTCAGTGGAGCGAAGGGACAAGGTATGAGTTTGATGCAGGTATATTGAACCATTCCATGAGGTACCGAGGAGTATTCGGGACGAAGAGGATGGAATACAGGAGAAAGAGTAAGTGTGCGTCCCGGCGATGACGGATTGGTAACCATTTTAGCTTATTGTAATACTTATTCATAACATATTTAATCATACTTGCGCATACCGACGATGAAGCGTATGCAGAAGTTTTGAAGCCGCTCAAACTTATCAAGCTGTACTTGGGTTAGATCAGGATAGCTGGCGTCAGCGCAGTCAAGAATGGGAAGCAGAAGTGACTGAGCGAGCGCAATTTTAGTAGATAAAAAGTTTCGCAACCGTTTTAACGAAGCCGCCGCCGATGCAAAGGTCTTACGGCAAACTTCCGTCAGTTGCGGTCCCCAGTTCAGTTGATTATCGATAAAAATCTCAAGATTTTTGACAATGTTCAAATAGAGATAAGTAAAATTATCTCTATTTGAACATTGTCAAAAAGGACATGTCGAAGATGAATCCAATTAATCTTTGACACCATTCGTGAGCTTATTGTATGTGTGTGTGTCGTGAGGTTATTGTAATTGGTAATTACAATAACCTGGGTTTTCGTTGGGTTGACTTTCAACCCGTGGGCTTTACTCCAGTCGAGAATATTATTTAAGTCATCATTTATTGCATTGCACGGATGGTTTCACCTAATCACTCCACTGGAGCCTAGGTATACATTTATAAGTCCTCTGTATAAAGGTGGTAGGAACAAGAGAGTTGAGTTGAGATAGAGTTAATAAATATAGCGAAAAGTAGAGGAGATAAAACGCCGCCCCGAGGTACACCGGCACTCAGTTGACACTAAGAGGAGATGTAATGTTATCGTCAACGCTGATACGTTGCTGGCGACCGAACAGGTAACTACGAAGCCAGTGAATTACGTTTGAAGAAATGTTAAGAGAGCGAAGGATGCTTAAAAGAATGTCGAAATCGACGATTCATAATTAGGCAGGTAGGTAGGCAAATTTGGATAAAATAAAATATTTTTGCTTGAATTAAAAGACCTTTGAATTAATTAACGGAAGGAAAAAGGAAATCTTTTATTATAATGAAGGAAGCTTTATCATTGTTGCCGGTAAGTAGATACCTACTTGAAAATCGCTTTACATAACATGTTCTTAGGTCATCTAACGTACTTTACTTGCATAATACAAGCAGTGTTCATGGGAGGGGTCTTATGACCTGTAAGGTCATGATTTCGTACCGAGAGACAGGTGGGCTACACCACAACACGGTATACGTAAAAGATTGTGAAATCTGAAGATGTTTGGATTTCTTAACCTAATCAAAGGGTTTGGCCTTTCTGTCATTGAGTTTGATGTATTTTGCGTAAAGTGGAAGCCCACCAAATAGGTTATAATTAAGAGTTACGAGTATTTCGTTAGTTTACAAAAAGAGGTTTCGTCAGTCGTTGGGTCAGTCTTTAGAATTTTACTCTCACGTATTATACGTACGGTTCCTTCTTACTCCACTGGGTCGTAATTTCCGTTTTTTTGAAAGCCACCACGATTTAACTGATGCGACGGGAGATAATGCGAGAAACACCACGTTATGTCGTGCAAATGTAAATGAGCATTCGCGATTTCATCACAAATGTTCCTATGTACAGTCAGTTTTACAGACTAATGTTTGTAGTAGACTTAATTGTGTATTTATGTAACACAGGTATTCTACTCCATCTACAGCTCTACTTCCCGAAATCTATTGGACTAAGTAAGTTCACATGTGGAATTCTAGGTAAAACATTACATTGGGTTCAAATCAAATCGAGCAAGACGATCCTCTTACTCTAACGCCCAATATGTTATAAAGGTAAGTAGGTACCTACCCACTTATGCTCGCAGACTTTGAATTCGATTTGTAGAATCATATGTAATGATGTATAGGATTTTCTGAAGCCGACTGTACCTTACCATCCGGGTGAACGTCAAATGGCACTGCAGATGGTAGGTACCGGTACACTGAATTGCAATCAGCCAAGTGGTAAATTCAATCCGTTTACAATCTAAGCATATACGCAGGCAAAGATACCTATTTAGTACAAGGACAGTACGCAGAGCCACTATTACGGAATTCAAATGAGAAAATCTGCAAACTATTAAGCTTAATGATGTTTCGATGAAGTAAGTATAAAGATAGGTAAATATTTATCATGTAGGAGGAAAGGACTTATAATTTTGTAGCACACGTAACGCGTTGATGTCTTTTCTTTGGGCGATTTGTTAAACACCGATACATGGGATTGGTCATTTGTATGAATTGACAAAAAATCTTTATTACTTTATATTCTGGCTTTTGACCGTAGCGTCACTCATGTGGTACCTGGATATAAAATAAACTTATAGCTCTCAAGGTACGTTGAGAATTTTTTTATCAAATATTCATAAATCTTTAGAAGAGTTACAAAATTCAAAAAAATACCTCTTTGTCAATTGCTTACGTCTGCCCGCGGCTTCGCTCGCGTTATTTGGGTTATATTATATAAGATGAGTAGAGGTATGGCTCTACCCATCCTTGTTCGTCTCTTGTTTGGTCGGTCTGGAGACTCTACACTCGAGGCGGAAGCTCCTCCTGCTTATATCATGGTGCTGCGAGCTGTCGGCCCGCGGCATCGGCCTGTGGTATTTACGCTACCAGCCGGATATCCAACGCATGCCCGGGAGAGAGCTCCCACCCCAGAGTGCTTACCCTTCTAAACGAGTTCATCTCCTCAACTGACGCCGACGTATTCTTTGGTAGCATCGCCAAATTACACCAGTTGATGCTCTAATTTTTTAATTGTACGTTTTGACCTGTTAGGTATTGTTTTTATTGACTATTTAGAGTAGATATAATTTTTTTTATTTTTTGGTATATCCATATTTTAGACTTTATAATTGACCTGCTATTATAATCTGTCTATGACTAAGTATTTGTTTTACACATATGTACCTACTTACTGATTATTTAATTTTAAATCTTAGCGAATGTTTTTATGTTTAGTGTAATAATATTTATATAATATTACGTACCTACTTTATATTTTATAATAATGTTCGAAGTTTTGGAATGTATGTAATTCTGTAAGTCAAGTTTGAATAAATAAATAAATAAGTATCATTAGGAATAGCAGCAAAAGGCAGCCTATAAATTACTACAGGTCTAAAACTACATCTGTGTCAAATTTTAGCCCAATTCATAGTTAAATGCGATTGTAAAATAAAACTTCGTGCCGTTTTCATTTATTAATTCCTCAAATTAATCAGCGCTACCAAAACCGTGAATATACTAAAATAGTAGAGATAACTTTAATTTAAATTTAAACTAAAGTTTTCTGTAATAATTTACTCGCCTTACGTAAGCGGTGGATCCTAACGAAAGCCATTAAATGTGCAATCTAGGAGGCATCTCATCTCTGTTCTCAGGCATGTGTCGGCAGGGCAGAGAGCAATGGGTCGGTTGCGCAAGCGCCGGGCGCAGCGCTGGCTTGTGTCACTATACCTATTCAATTTCAATAAAATCCCATAATAGATTCCTCAATCGCCTTATTTTAACATAATAGTTTACAATTGCTGAATAAACCCCCGAATACTCAAACACAAGAATGACAGTTTCAATGAAAATCTGTAAAAGGCGCAGAACGGCAAACGAATCTTCTTTTTAAAATAGTTTCTGTCGGTGGATGATATTAGGCTCTTTCAAAAACAATTTCAAATTATTATTATACCGTGTCCGTAATTTTTTTGGTACATTATAAATAACCAATGAACGATATTGGATAAAATGCATTTAAAAATATAATTAGCCTCCAGTAACTCGAAAGAGATTCAACTCCAAAGCGGATCAAGCCAACTTTGTAATTAGAGATGTGTCTAAAAGTACATGCACAGGAAGTCCATAAAAATATCAAAATTTGGTCTTCAGAAGTGGAACTTTGCTATTTCACTTCTTTTATAATCTATGCAAAGGTTCCATCAAGCGCGGTAGGTACATCGGTACATCTTTAGCAAAAGGTCATCTACTCCGCACCGTGCCATAAGTAGGTATACCACCTTATGTAACCATACTAATGCAAGCTCCACTTGTCTAGGGCTTTACATATTATTATTTATATATAGCAGTATATATATTATTGCATTATTTAGAAAATATGTGATTTATAACGTGATAGAGGAGTTACGTTGTGGGTAACTTCCTATGGATTCTTATGGAAATTAATTAACCCAATCTGCATATCAATAGCTGTTTACGAGTATTTTGTTCTAAACTAGTAAACACAGTATTTTCTATATAATATCACCACATTCTTTAAAAGATACTGTGTTATCCGTGACAGATACAGGTTGACCGAGTTTGCCATGTTCTAAGGGACAAGCAGGGACATGGTTAGTACATATGTATGTACATACGGCCGTAGGCCTTTATGGCCAAGTCATGGTTGGCCTTGACTTACGCTGCCAAATGTGTCATCACAAACGTCGTTTATGGTCTTCGATCAGCGAGTACCTTGATCGGCGTTTATGGTCTATAGAAATTATGGGGCTATGTTAAAATTAAGATGTCCAACTAAACTCGTGTGATAAATAATAATATATAAATAAATAAATAATGCTGGACAATCCACACAGCATCATCTAGCCCCAAAGTAAGCAGAGCTTGTGTTATGGGTACTAGATGACTGATAAACTTAATACAATGTGATGCATCGAAAAAAGTTGGTCCCTTAAATTTGGACCATATGCCTACGCCCTAAGCTTACCTACACTATCTTACGACACCGGAAACTGTTGATTTGCATCGCGGGCAACCTGCCTGCTCAGCTAATGCACTGTGACATAACAATCATGATTGACTATTGACGATCAATCTTCTGCGTGACTCAATAAGCAATATTTTATCATTTTTATTAATCGACTTTGAATCTCTAAGCGTTCTTTTGTTTGTCTTCGGTTGACGCAAGTTACTAAAACAAAACATTGCTTGCGTAGCAATTGAACATAGTTCTCGTTTTTTTTTGACGTTTATTTATTCTATTTTCACACTCTCTTCTTTGTGATCTATATAACCAAGCTTTTTTATCAGTTGCACTTAAAACTTTGTTACTATCACAATCTACAAAATTCGATTGCAGCCGTAAGATTTGGCCAAGAAAAAAGATCGATAATCTGAACTGTACCTGTGTATCGGCCCAGGTATGTCAGCACTATTGTATACTTATCACTAGTTTCTGCCCGCGACTTCGCAAGCGTTGTTTCTACGGAAACGTTAAAAGGTTATTTCTATCCCATGGGAACTGGTATAAGGGGTAAAAAATATTTATTTCAGGCTTAAAACTATCTATATGCAAAATTTCAGCCCGATCCGTTTAGTAGTTTTAGCGTGAAGAGGTAACAAACATCCATCCATACATCTCAACTTCCAAACTTTCGTATTAATTATATTATGTCATTTCGTGAATCGCATCATATATAAAACTTTTCGAAATACAATAACTTTCCCTTTCCGACCGCAAGAACGTGTAGGAAGTTGATACTTCTCACGCCTTGACTAATGCAAGATTAGGCATTAACCACCAAGTGTGTTTGAACTATTGTTGAATTCACAACACCGATTCGGTATCTATTCATGAGAACTTTTGTCATTTGAGGTATTTCTTAAGATCAGGTTGCGCTAAACGCACGCGGTATATTTAGACAATGTGCGATTTTAGATTACTGTAATGTCATTGAAGTGAGTCTAATTAAAATGTTAATGTTCTCACACAAGTTAGTTCGTTACTATTGATTATGATTTGCTGTGAGGTAAGGTGAGGTGAGGTGTATTTATTTGTTTATTTCAGATGGATTTATGAGAGATCTAGGTAAAGAGGCAGACATTGTATTTAAAAACGTAGAGCTGTTTTTGAAATTTGAAAAGTTTTGACATTTCAGGTATTTCTTATGATCAATGTTAAACGCGGTATATTTAGACAATGTGCGATTTTAGATTACAGTAATGTCATTGAAGTGAGTTGATTTATTCACACAGAAGTCAATTCGTTACTATTAATGGTGCTTTATTTATTTACATTCAGAAGACAGAATGGCGCAATAAAGAGGAGGCCTAAACCTAGTAGTGGGTGATCACGGGCTGATTAGTTAGATAGATAGGATGTATCATGAAGAGATGCCTCCCATTATGATACATCCTATCTCCATATACCCCAGCAATATACCCCAACAAAGCCTGCCGTCCTCGCTGGGATATATTGCATTTTAAAATGTGGATCTGTCTTAAATTTAAGTAACCTCCAAAAGTCAAGAGCAACTTGCGCAAGTTTCGTCTCAATTTAACCCCAATGAAATTGACCCAGCTATTAATTAGGGGGGTCAAGTTTACATACAATCTCCTGCACTTGTTTTGACTTCGGTGTAATGATAGTGATAGGCACGCCGTACATCCGAGGTTACAGATCCGCTCTCCGGCCATCGCGGCCTACTTGAGCGGCGAGCGGACCGTGGGAAGATCGCTTATGCAAAACTGGGGATCGATTATCGTGTGCGACGCGTGCGCTTATGAATGTGCAAGGTTTCGCCATTAGATAGGTTTGAAAAAGCCGATAAAGCACTGGTCAGGGAAAAGCTAGATGATAGTTTTGAAACTAAATTGCATCCTGTTGAATTTTAGATAGAGGATGGCATTTTGGGTAATTTTTAGCAAGCGTTCGTGCTTGTGATGCAAGATGGTGTTGTGTGAATTTTCCACCATTATTACTTTGTGGGTATGCACACGCAATATTTGCTTGAGAAGATATTTATTAGGATTTAGAACTTTTGAACTTTTTAATTACCGGTCTTACATGCTTCTTGTAAAATACGCCAACGTTATAAACCGCTAAACAGAGTCAGCTTTCGACATGTTATTAAATTTTTGTCATTTATTCTAAATCAGTAAATTATTTTTAAGATCATTGGAATTTACTACCTCTAGGAAATCATTATTTATTTATTTTTAGCCATTGCTATCCCACTAGAATATTCCGATCCATCTCTACAGCCTAAATTGGTCTACTGCTGGACTCAGGCCTCCCCCTGATAAGCGCCTTATTGGCTTTTATCTCATGGGTGATAGTGCCCATAATCCCTATGCTGGGCATTCGGGTTGGGGATTGCAGTTCGGTGGTAAAATTGTTCTGCAGGGGGCGCTGCTCTGCCTGCCCCCGGTGGATATCCCTTAGTCACCTCTTAAGACATTAATTATGCGCACAGATATTACTCCATGTACAATCCAACGATCCTATCCATTCAAGGTTGTCTGGGAGAGAGCTCTTGAGCGATAAGACCGCCAATTGTCGCTTATTCTTAATTATTCTTTTGTAAATTATTTCTAAGTGTGCTATAAAGTATTATCTATCACACTATCTAAGACACCCGCGAGACGAGTTGGGTACAGCTAGGATAACTAGGATAGTTAAGGCCCTAATTTTTGGGAATCTGATCTTCGAGACTCTCCCCACCTTCATATTTTGCTCGGTATGCATTTACCTTCATCGTTCATGAGATACAGTTTAAAACCAACGTTAAATACAGTAGCAGTAACATCAAAAAGTAACGATATGTGAGAACACACAACCACTTTCATTGGAGTGCACGCGTAGCACTTACACAATGACCCATTTCCTCAAGAAAACATAATTTAAGTATGGGTAAAACATCTAACAGTTGCATGACACAAAAAAATTGAGAAGTAAAGCTTGTTAATTCAATAACATTGACTGAATATCTCAGTGCATTTTTAAGGCATGATAATACTCTACTTGTGCAGACACAAAAACAGCTGAAAAACTCGGTGATAGCGAATACTAATAAAAAAATTAAACGGTGATGAACCAAACACAAAAATATAGAACCAGGCAGGCTAAGTCCTTGAAGGTCACCAAAGATGATCATCACCCAGATCGACACAATATTTGCGAAGATCGGCACAATCTCCTTCATCACTTGATCACTTTCCACGTCACGTAACTGGGTGCGGACTTACCCAGGATGGGGAGCAATGTGAGTATAATCCACAGAGGGGACATGTTGTCGCGAGTAACGCCGCGCTTGGACTGGCGTGGAGCGAGGGAGCGCGAGCGCCGCCCGCCCCGGCACAAAGAGGGGATCTGAAAGCTTGCCGCCCGCCTAAGAAAACACCAACAAACAAGTAACAACCTTACCACACGGAAACACAGACTAGTTTTACTAATGTAAATTTAGCGTTTGTTAAGGCATATAATGAATTTTAACCTTCGTTTTTACAGCAGTTACTCGTAGTAATTAGTTGATGTTCGATTATTGATATTTGATGATTCATGGTTATGTTATTTTATTTAATGTTTATGTTTTTTGATTGTGAGAATGACTTTCAAAAAAATAACTGAAGCTTAAAGAAACTAGGTTCAGCAGATTTTGTTCAAGGATACGTTATCAATAAAACATTTCTGGTGTTTTAGAAAAAAACGTATCTTATAATTAATATTACCCAGACCCAGTTGCGAACTAGCCAAGACCTATGAGTGGTACAGATTGAAGAATTTTATATCCAGGTAGCTAAGAGCTGATAATTATAATAAATTTAAAATAATCAAAATGTTCCGACAAAAGTCGCTCAATGGATCATAATAATAGAGATAACGGCATAATATACATTCGCAAAATCAAGACGCTTAATAGAAATTGCGGTGAAGTAATAACATTTCATGGTGCAGAAGCGCATATATACAATATTGATAGGTTTGCCTCAGCCATCAGTCACGAGTTCGTGGGAGTTGTACCCACATGCTCATTACGACGGTATTTGAGAGGATCCGTCTTATGGAAGCCTTTGTTGATGAGTCATATCTTAAAATAACTCTATAGGAAACAATACAATAATCAATTTATCCTGCTTTAGGATCACCATAAATCTACGCTTGATTCAGCTGTAGGTCCTTACTTTATTAAAAGGCGTCAGACCTTGAAGATAGAGCTTTGATAACGAGTCTTGCTAATGTAGTCGGATGCTTATCGTTTCCGCCACCACCCTCTTCCAATGGTAAATTACGCTTAGAAGAACAAAATCTACCAAGAGCTTTTCTAGCTTGACGTCTGTACACCGAATAGCTGCTTTTCTTTCTGTCTAGAGACATACGCACGCTAATACGAGGTATTATGCAAACTTCTGGCAAGTATCAAACTTATAAATGTTTATATGCATAAGGTAACTGTACCCTATATTTTGTCTGACTATTATAATAAATAATAGAACTTCAATAAACATCTTCATTCGTGCAAATGTCCCATTACTCTTCTTCAATTAAATTATTGGTTTGCGAGTCGTGAAACGTTCTATGAAGCATCTTGCTCAAACTTACCACGTTCTAGCTTTCAATCCCCTACCACAAACAGTGTGGCATCGCTAAAGTAAAAACAAGGGCATATTGCATATTATTTTATTATCGTAATTCTCATCGGTTTCTCGCAACCAAGCTAATCAGGGGCGCGAGTATGAGCATTTGGGTTAATAGGCAATATGACTTGAACATGGTAGGTACCATCTATCGTCTAGCTTAAGGTTTATTTGACAGTTATTTACTACTTGCATACATTTCATTGCACCACATAATAATGAACACATCTGATTCGGGCGACATATCTTCTTATGAACCATTAAGCAATTGCTACAAATTGACATTCAATTTTGAACAGCTAACAAAAACGCATTTACTTTTTTTGTAGAGGTATTTCCCATTGTATTCCCTTCAAAGCAGCGATTTCAAAAAGAAGATCATCATTGTTGTATCGAACTGGCATGTAGTCACAAATAAGGCCAAGAACGCTTCCTTCCTCTTCATCAGCAAACACGTTTACTGCAGAACGTGCCTCCCCCAGACAAGGGTGGTTTTGCCATAATCACCACGCTGGGCAGGTGGAGTGTTGATCGCACGCAGGTTTTTAAAATACCTATAAAGAATGAAACTGCTACCCTTTCCGTTCTCTTAGAAAACTATTTTCCACATTGGGCCATTAAGTTGGAGTTTCGTAGTAGGGAAACAATTTGATGTTTTTCACGCGCTGACGTTATTTGAGCCATCTGAGATTTACATGAGCACGACCTCACTGGCTTACGGCGTCTCGTTCGTTAGCCGCCGCACGATTCAGTGAAATGTACAGTTTCAAAAGTTTTAATTGTGCTTGAGTAAATGTAGAAATTTCAGTTTTTATTTCAACATCTGAATCCAGCCCCAACATAACCTTCACTGCATGAGGACCCGTGATCCGATAAATCAGATCCAATTAATAAGGTAAGATGAAATTACGCTGCCAAGTAACCGGCATAGGAAATTACCATTTGATAAGTACAATCAAGGATGTGAAGCAATTATTATTGAGGAAATCTTTACAACCATGCTGTTCAGGCTTGTAATTAAAGTAACGTTTGAATCATAGTATTTTTAACAAGACCAGAGCGTTAAATCCGGTCTACATTTGACCGGAGATCAGACCTCGAGGTTCAGTATTGTCTGAGCTTCATTTGTAACTTCCTATTGTACGTCCACGGTGTGACGGTGACGGATCATCATTAGTGGCAAGGTACTTGTTCATTGGGCAAGTGGAGAGGTTGTTTTATTGAAAATTTTCAGGGGCTATAACTCCTCATTTTAAACAGTCGCAAGTAAATATTTACTGAAGCAGATTAGCAGATTAGCAGTTGCAAAAAAAGTTGAAAATTGCCAACCTCAAGTGCAATGCTAAATTGTATGTACAATAAAGAATTATACATAAGCCTCTGTCTTTGACACATTTTCACCTTTTGACATTTTCACATTTTCACGTAGTGCTGGGTTGCTTTGAGTTGGGTTTGCAGGTAGAAGATTGGCACTAAGTCCAACTTATGTATATTGTAGATGAACCTATAGTCAGCACTTACTTTCGTCAAACGTGTGTGCTCTGTGTATAATTCCCATAACTTACATGGCCACAGCCATGTCAACTCATAAATATCAGAATATAATTCAACAACTTTGTAGATATTTAGGAAATAGATATTAGGTATAATTATAGTTGTAACTGTTTTATTCTGTTATTGTAATTTTCTTTTTTCAACAACCATACAATACTTTTCTGCATGGGCCTTTATGTTATGAACTCTACGTCACTGCAGTAAGCGGAATAAGCAGCTCACACTTGTCCAATTGTGGTGCAACACCATCACAGCATTGTATGTCTCGTGGTCAAGTCAGTCGTGCATGAATGATGTGTTTTAGGTATAGAGACAATAGTTGTTTGAGCACACTTAGCTATATTTGAATGAATGCCAGACGGACTGACGAAAGATCCAGACTAGACATATTGTGTTTAGCACAAATAATAGGTTTTCAGCTGGGACCAAAGGACAAAAATTTATGAATTAAGTGAAATGAATACCGTCAGGGTCGGTTTGCGCGAAATTGCGAAAAATGTGCTGAGTTGATGGCTTAGGTACAGTAGTGAAAGGCCAACATAAAGAGAAAGAAAAATAGTTTTTTATATTTGTGCTCCGCTACTACTACTACTGGAAATAAGCGCCGTCATCAAGTCGGCCAAGACTGCACATAAGATGTTGGTAGTTTTGTTTCATTAAACAAACTGTACAGTTCAAGTGTACCTCTAACACTTGAAGGCTCGCTGTGACACGGTCAACATGTGGATGCGTTAGTAGATAAAGGAAAATTGAGGTAAGATGATATAAAAAGTTCCAAAAGCTTTGAAAATTTGCAACAAATGCTATTGACTACGCAAGGCCCACTAAAAGTCAAGTTTTAGTTAGTGATACATTCATTTGCAACAGTGTGGCTTGTGATTTAAGCAACCATATCGATTATTGACTAAGTATACTATTGTAGTCAGCAATTACAAAGAACCAAAAACAGGAGCCACGAAACTCTATATCTCATCTAAAAGGTGTTTCAAAGTAACAAACCAACTAGAGAAATCGACTGTAAAACTCACATGTCTGATGTTCATAAGTAAATACTTACTCAAAAGTGGACAAATGTCCACTTTTGAGTTATTATATGCGAAAAGTAAGATTACAAATAGCAGTAGAGATTGCTGAACGGGTTTGACGGCCATTTAGGAATCTCGTGCTATAGAGAGACGTGAGACGTCTTTGGTACTAGGTAAGTATATAAATTACTCTAGGTAATGTCGCAAACGGAGGATCTGACCCGCATTACGTGCTCATGAAGCCGTGGAGGTGTCTGAACAAACTATAGAGCGATGTAAAACCTTGCGGATGTGTTTTGGCCCAAGCATTTCTATGAGATTAAGTGATAGAGTACAGTACCTTCTTTAAAGTTACTGTAGTTAACAATAATTCTTAACAGTAGACAACAACAAAACTTTTTGAAAAAAAATTACTTAACACATACACATACATACATACGTCACGGGCATACGTCTCTGCTGAACCTCCTAACAAAGGGGGAGAAAGTTAAAGATTACCTTACATATACGTATTTGAAAAAAATTACTAAGACTAAAAGTTTTTCTCATATGAAAAATAACATACTTCGAAACAAAACAGCATAAAAAGCTTTTATATGACCATTTTAAACAAACATGGACTTATTTGTTATTTTTACTCTGCGACAGACGTAAGCTACATCTACTACCTAGAACCAAACGTGAAATGTGCTTGCACTAGATGCACCTACTTTCATCTCACCGACAGCATCATCTATCTTGTTTTTGTTGGTAACGTTGCTTATAGAATATGGACGCTAGAAAAGAAGGTAAAATGGTTTTGAAACGTCTTATTAATTATTCAGTGGCTGTGGATGTCAATAACATAAATACGAGTATAGAAAACGACGTGCTCTGCTCTGGACGAGCTTGCGCATTGTACAAAATTACATATCTGTTTTACAAGGTACCTACAATGATTCAATACTGTTTCACCTATAAGATAAACTCCTTTAATAGTAAGCTGTTATTTAAACTAATAAAACATGTCAAGAAAAACTTGTGGATTAGTCAACGATTTACCCTTTGAAAACCTTGAATGAAACGATGATTCCCCGCCTAACCTTGAAAGGAGGATATGCTTTTGACATAAGACTTCAAAAAAGATGGATCTTATAACAGATCCACTACCTATAATTATAGCTTTAAACTTTGCCAAGCAATCATTTAATAAATCAATAATGTGAAACTTAACACATTTTATTAGAAACCGATCGTAAACTTTAAAATAAGACAATCAGTGAGTTGAAAGGTTAAAAGGGAACGCACGGTGCACGCGCTCGCGCGCCTAGTGTTTTTTTACCGTGGGAATATTTCTCTAGCGTTTGCCAATAAACAGCTTAGAAGAACACTGATGTTATAGACAATATATCAATATAGCATTTTGTCGTTTTTGCACAGGTTTATTTAAAACTTTTTACATATGACAATCTCTGGGGCGCATGAGCCTAAGTGCCCCTGATATGCCGTAGGGTTTGATTCCCGTTGCAGAAAATTTTGTTAAATACATATATTCTGTGTCTAGTTGTTTTTTAAGTAAGAATGTAAGGTAGGTAGGTGTATTTACAAATCTGACATCAGTTTTCCTTAGTGATGCCAGTCATCAATTTTAATTATTTAAAAAAAGAACAATTCTTGCAATAAAAATATACTCATACTTATTGCATATGTGCGTTGTTTAAAAGAAGAAAAAGCTGACATTTTATTTCGAAATTCGAAATAAAATGTCAGCTATTTCATTCGAAAAGTTATTGGCCGAAAGTTAGCCTTTGGTGTCTGGGATCACCCCTTTGCGTCATAATTAACTAGTCACGGGACATCCGCGTGTAATTACACAATCAATTTCAATTTAAAATAGTAAACAGTACATTTCCAGTGTAAGTTTAACGATCTATCAATGAGACAATCCTGTGGGGTCAATATTGTTTATAGAACCCTAAGTTTTAAATCAATTTCCTAACTACTGTCGAAACAGTGCTGTTTCATGCATGCATTTTAATGTCGTACATTAACAAACTGCATACCAACGCCATTCCGCATCTAGAAGACAACACATTTATCTTAAGATGTCTTCCACCTTGCATTGTTGAGCCTTGACATCTTCTGAGTGCCCTGTTGATGTTCAATTGAATCAATTACAACACAATAATGTCTTGAGCACAGTCTTGAGTAAGTTTAAAATTGATAGATTACTTGGAACTTTATTTTTTGACTACCTACCTTGATTGAACTACCTACTCTACTGTCTCTTATAAATCTACCATATCTAATTACCTTTGAGTAGTCAATGCGTTATACCGTGAAAACATGTTTTAACCATGTAAACACTAAAATTGTAAGGTTCTACGCAATTATTTTAAAACACTAGCTAGTGGTCAGCCAAAATTGCAGTAAAGCAAATCTAAATGTGTGGTTTTGAGGTTTAGTGTGGCGCCCCGATTCAAAATAAACTACCTATTTGTTAATACTATACCCAGGTACAGTGGCGTACATAATTAGCTATACCACTAAATTTTAAAATTTACGCCAGCGTTGAGTTTATTATTGCTTGAAGTTATTTATATATTTGATGGAGAGAGATTCATAAACTAAAAGCTGGCGTAAATTTTAAAATTCATAAATTAAATGCAAAATATTTATCTAAGCTGGGATACGAACCTCTGTATTCCGCTTCGCAGTCGCCCGTGCATTCGAATTGGCTAAATAATAAGTTGAGTCATGCAACGCATTTTTAAGCCAGTAGCGTTTAACTTAACTCTTAGAACTGGTAGTTGAATGGAAATTATTTTTATAATATATGTATATATTTTATAATAATATGTGGGTAATGATTTTATCAAACTAACAACGGACAAACAAATGAAATCTGTTGCCATTGCCTGAGACCTATTGTTGTGGTATAGCTTAACTTTTGCAGACCCGCACCCTGTGTGTCTGCAAAAGTTTTTGGATTTAAATGAACTGGATAGCAACTTATGTTATTTAAAGAAAACAAAACATGTTAGATACAATTTAACCGATAAGAATTTGCACAACAGCTTAGGATAGTGGTAAGTGTAATTTTATTTTTCTTTTGTTCAATCCCGTGTTATATAATCAGTTGTATGGATTTAACGTTTATATATTGTTTTAAGGTAAAACGGTTTGATCTTGCAGGAATATGCAATTATTGGCGATTAAAATATGATAAGTGAATAAGTGAATTCCTACGCTTTGACTGGCAGAACAATTTGATACTTGGAGGAAACCAAATGAGTAACTTCTACTTAATATACCTATAAGTGTGGTAGTTATTTGGCATATTAGTAAATTGTTTAAAGATATTTTCTTTCCTTAATAAGAACTAAATAACAAATCTAGTTCGAATTTGAAATAATAATGTCTACAAGTCTATAGTCAGTGTAATTTTCAGGTTATTGGGGATGGATATCATCCATGGGTCCCGAAAAACTCGTTTATATTACGGTAATGTTGCAGGTCGTCATTCAAGACGTTCTCAGACAAATAATATAAGTAGTACAGTAGGTATAACTGTAATAGCATAACCATATATAAGCCTGAAATTAAATCTTATTGGATAGATAATAGGTGGCGTATAGTAGTTTTTAATTGCAACTCAAATGACATTAGGTTGATCTAAATATAATTTACCGAACTTGAATTACCTACTAATACTTTATTAAGTTATCCTGTTTGTTTTATTTTTAGGATAGGAATCAAATGATATTTACTATTTTTAGCATGCTTTTTGTGTTAAATATACTGAACATTGGACCCCACATGTATCAGAAAGGGAAAATTATAGTTTGTGACACACGAGAGATCCAAGTTGTTAATTATTCATTAGATCCTGCCTTTATAACTATGCTACAGTATGCTACAGTATGCTATAATACTAGTAACAAGTTGCTTTAAAAACAAAAATAAAATAATAAAAGATCAGAATTATGCTAAAAGACAAAGGCGTAAAAGATAATATCAATTTAAGGAATTGAACTCAATTCCTACTAGCCTAGGACGTATCTATATGAACGCTTCGAAGTTATGACTTATTATTACAGACTGCAATCACCTCAACTGTTTCAATTGTATTTTTTCACTTTTAGCTATATGTTTATTTTGTGATGGGTACTAATAATTTTGGTATCTCTGTATAAGACACAAGCAATTACCCAAAAAGACAAACAACACAATAAAAAAAAACCAAGAATGTATTTTTGCAGGATTTGAACCTGGTATGGTAGCCAGGCGGGGTAAGCTAATTATGAACGGGTCTGTACATGAACATTTTTAGATGACGAAAATAGCGTTTAAAAAAAAATTTAGTAACCTACTAGCTAAAATTAGATTTTTTTCAACGCTTTTTTCGTCAGCCAAAAATGCTCGAGGCGGTAATGGCACGAGCGTAACTATAGATAAAAGCTCAGAAACGACCATCGATATAGGTATTTAGACGGCTGATAGGGCGCAATGTTTTTCAATGACAATCATGAATACTCGATGTATCTATTGCAAGGACAACTGCACGCTTTTACATTCATATTTGTGTTGTATCTGTGAATACGTACAAAATCGCAATTTGGTACGATATAAAAAGTAAAATAAGCGAGCGTGTTACAAACTCGAAACAGCCATAAACCTGCCATGGTACTCCATGATTGCATTGCATCACAGTCTGGGGTCATCTAATGTTCCATCCGTGGCCAATTACCGGTCGCCACTTGACCGAGGCCACGCGATAACCAAATGAGACAAAGGAGCCCGCCTGATCCTATCGGTATGGTCACAGTTGGGAATTGGGGTGCCCTTGGCGACACATGATATGACATTATTGTACACTGAGGCAGGACCTGATGCATCCTGTAATAGAAGTAAGTAGTTTATTTTATATTTATTATGTAGATTAAAATAAATAGAGAAATACGCTCATAAGGATACTATATGATATTTTATTTTCAATGCACAGAAACTTGCAGATAAACTGCAAATTTATTTGTAAGTGTATTATTTTTAGTAGTTTATGATCTCGATTTTGTGGATTTCATGATTTTGTATTTCACATTTCTCGATTTTGTGTTTTTTTTTTGCTTATGAAATAGGTACCTAGGCAACAAGTTTAATATAGGTACCTAACCCTGAAGGCAACCAAATACAAACAAATTGATTTGAACGATTTTAAAACGTTTATATAACTATTATGAGGTTTACGAACAAAAAGAATGATTCTGCCTGTTGCATCCACAATCTTAATACACAAGGCATTTTTGTAATTCATTATTAATTGGCATCCATATTTTTATTTGTAGTTGCCGAAATTACAAAGTTATACTTATAAACATGTATATGTAATATTATATATATGTTATATTTTATTTTCATTTCTTGCGGGATGACTGAATGTAGTTATGTAGGTACTTTTACATTGCAGTAGGAATTGCCGTTGCACCTTTGCCATTACGCCAGCTAGAAGTTGCATCATGTCACATTCTATGTCAAGAAAATTAAAGCATGTAATGTTCACGTTACTTAACAATGCATATTGTGATTTTTGTGATCAAAAAAATCCGTCCTATAGAACAGAATAAGTATGCAGGATGTGTTTTTTCGACAGGGCAGTAAGGAGAGGTATATATGTAAGTACTATAACCGGTGTAGCTGCAGTAAAATGGTCTTACGAGACTATCCATAATTTTTAGATAAATTATGATCTCAAGTTTCCGTTTATTCAGGGAAAAGTTTTTTGCGATTTCTGAGTTTTTTAGTGCTCCAACCTCAGTTGGCCCTGTCGAAGTTTTTGATCAGTATAAGAAACAGGGTCGATTGGCATCAAAAAAGTGTTTGTGTAAAATCCCCATTTTCTTGCTTACCTACTGTAACATTTTTTGAAAATCTGTAATGGGGATAAAAATTTCTCTAAAAATTATGGATAGTCTCCTAAGAACATTTTCCTGTAACTACACCGGTTAAGGTACCTCTACTTACTGCCTCGTCCAAAAATAACTACAGAATTGAAATAATATTTCGTAACAAGATCTAATGCATAACTGCTTTAGGGCTGATTGTACCAATTAAAAAAGTCCAGCATTTAACTGAGAGTTAAAGAACATTTAACGACAGCCTTAAAGTACATAAATGGTTAAATACAATACCTAAATTAAGTAAAAATGGTCATAAGGTCAGTAAAGGTAAAAACTGTGAGAATTAGATAAGTTCAGTGGTAGTGATTTGGTTAAACCTAAACTGAACTAGCGTAAAATTTACTCTTTTCTTCGATCGTAAAAAAAGGCATGGCAAATTTTTATGCTCGTTTAGTATAAGTTAGTTGTATGTGCCAAGTGCCAACATACAACTTTACCAATTCTAAAGGGATTTTCACGAGTAAAGCCACGAACAAAGGCTTGTAAATCTACATACCTACCTACCAGTATCATCATTGCGCTCGATGACCTCGCGCTGACCTTTCGTTGGAGGATGCTCACATTCCAAGTCGAATCAAAATGTACAAACCACTATTGTTCGGTTCAAATCGTAAATAATTAAATTGTAGGTTACGCCCAAGTAGCTATTTAACGAGACCTACTGCTGTTTCGTCATTGGTTTTGAATCTGATAGCTTAACACTAGATAGTAATTTACAACGGGATATTTACCATAATTTGAGTTTTGAGTTTTCAATATTTCGGGACTGTTTCATGCGTAAATATCCCGTTGTAAATGACTTTAGTATAAATAACCATGCTGGATTTAAAATATTTATCTTAGCCTTAGGTGTTATTGAAACAAGTTGGTAGGTAAGGACGGAAATAGGTAGGTGTCAGCAGAATAATCATACAATCACTGATTAGCAGAACATCATACTGACATCATACTGACTCTAGTGAAACACTTGGTGACCTTTTGTACCTACCTATAGTCGGGACCTATGTAAATCGGGATATAAACTGTCACCATCTGGTTTGAAGACGTCTTTTGGTCATAGGTTTTGGATTAGATCGTGACAATTTTAAATTTCGAGCACTAAATAAAAAATAATTCGTAATAAAGTTTGTTGATGAGCTATAATAATTTTGAATTTCGAAGATTAATTAACAAAATATCGTAATAAAGTTTTCTAATGAGCTATCAGGACGTTCTTCGGCCAGATGGGATGACGAGCTGTGAAAGACTGCAGGCAAATGCTGGGTGCGGTAAGCTGATGACTGCGCGACATGGCGCTTATTAGGGGAGGCCTATGTCCAACAGTGGACTGGTATACCAGTCCACTGT
Organism: Eupithecia inturbata; assembly: GCA_963662085.1. Taxonomy (NCBI): domain Eukaryota; kingdom Metazoa; phylum Arthropoda; class Insecta; order Lepidoptera; family Geometridae; genus Eupithecia; species Eupithecia inturbata. The sequence goes on from OY759182.1 coordinate 8,140,644, forward strand.
TTTCTGTTTTCTGCAAGCTTTTGGAAACTGTTGTCTTTGGAAAACTTACCTACGGTATGTAGGTCAAAATATTGCGCACCTGATAGATAATTAGAAAATTATTGTTTAGCACAATCATAATTTTACTAATTATCTAGTCATTGGCAATGATCTAATAACGTGCATTACTGGTCAGAATAATATAGACATTATCGACAATTGCGCGTTATTACTAGCAATCTGTAAAAGTTTATCATGTAAGCAACTGTTCTCACGCCGCCGCCGTGATGTTTCGTGTAATTACTGGACCGTCATTAATCATGGAGTGCATAGTTATATCCGCTGGGTTTGCCACAGTGAAGCTCCTTCACTGTGGCCAACCCAGCGGAGTTTATTTTAAATATAATTGTATCAGAAGAGTTCCGATTATATTTAAAATCAAAACTCCATACAAAGAATCGTATTTTTGAGATTAAATCTACAGTACGATTTGAGTAACATCACAAATCGTCATCATCATCATCAGCCTGTATTAGTCCACTGCTGGGTCAATATAGGCTGATGCTGCTGAAGCCTGGTAGCATAGCCAAACGCTAACTAGGAGTACCTAGAGTCTAGAGGTTAGTATTTTGTATTTGTCCCACTAATATTTTAACTGCGAAAGTTTTTTGGATGTATGTTTGTTAAATTATTCACGCCAAAACTACTAAACGGATTGTGCTGAAATTTTGCAAGGAGGTAGTTCTAGTCCTGAAATAATACATAAGCTACTTTTTTTCTCATAAATACGTTTCCATGGGATAGTAATAGCCTTTAAGCTTTTTCATAGAAACAACGCGTGCGAAGCCGCAAAAGTAAACAAACAAATTAAACTGTAAAATATATAAATTTATACTTTATACGATAACATGGTAACAGCTGCATCGATTTTCATCAAACATAGCTAAGAACACTCTCTCTCTCACTAGATGAAGAGACCTTAAAAATAAAAAAAAATAAAAAAAACTATATCCAAATTGGTTCATCCGTTTGGGAGCTACGACGCCACCTTTTCCCTGTTCTGTGTTTGCCACAGAAAGACACATGCATACAAAAAACCCATAAAGCACGTCAAACTTATAACACCCCTCTTTTTGTCAAGTTCAGGACGCTGTATCATTTTTAAAAATTCTGTGTATTAGAGCATAGCATGTATATCTAATAGGTATGTAAGCTAGCTGCTTTCATTATCAGCTGTACCCACATCCCTATGTGGAGAGGATCACGCATCAAGGTACTCACAGTGCCTCTCGCTACATTGTGCGACTGTGAAAAGATGGTCAATATTATATTAGCTGGTCACGGACCTAGAAATAAGGGCTAATGCGTGTTCAATCAAGGTCAAAATTGGTAAGTTAAATAAAGCTTTGCTTATGAAACCAATAGGTGACCTAGGTACTTATAAACAGTTGTTATAGTAAAAAAATAAATAATGATGAAATACATATAAATAATAATATAAATATAATGAAATATAAACAAATAAATAAATAATCCAAATAACATCATCTGACCCCAAGCTAAGCAGAGCTTGTGTTATGGGTGCTAGTACCCATAACACAAGCTCTGCTGATGATAGATGACTGATACACTTAAACAATATTTAAATCGATATAAATCTATTTGTTATTAAAAAAAGTATTTTAATTATCATACTTACTAATGTATTCAATAGAATAGGTACTTACCTACCTAGAGAGAAAATCGCCTACGAAAACTGTTAACAAACTTCCTATACAAAAGACATCAACGCGCTCCTTACCGTTTATTCCTCGGAATGATACGTCTTTATGTCCTTAATCAATATAATTCTTGAATACTCAAAGATTAAATTGGTAAGTTTGGTATATAATACGAGTGATACCCGGTCCGATTCTAAAAATGATTTAATAAAATACCTACACTATGCTATCTTTGTCAGACTGTAGACTGAAGTGCTCTGTGCTAGCTATGCTGTGACCGAAGCCGCGGCCACAAATTAGTCTTACATAAAATTCAGATAACTCCATGTTAGTCCTAAGATAAAATCTAGACAAGCGTAAGTTCTCATACAGGCTAGATAAGCACTCTTATCCTGTTGTTAGTTTCCCCGGAGATAAAGCGCATTGTGTTGCATTGAATGGCTAGATAATGAAATTAAGCAGTTTTTACTGCGAACAATGGCAGCCAGTTGATTACACCACAATTAGTAATCAGTGGCCATTATTGATTAGGACCACTTCTTGCTTTTGTACACCTATGCAAGCCTAATTGAATGTGAATAAATTAAGTCTATCTAGGTGTAGGTGTATAATATACACCTACGTGTTCTCGAGCCGAATAGATATATTATATCTATTCGGCTCGAGAGCACCCACTACTCACACACACCCGGGTAGTAGCCAGGATGGTATGTGACCACTATCCTGGCGCATCAACCCAACACAGGACTGAATGCAGCCGGCACCCATTTTTTTATTATTCATTTCAATAGGCATACATTTATAATGCACTTAGAATAGTCCAATAACAATAATAAATATAATAAACACTCTTTAAATTATATAATATGTTTCCAAGCATCTTTATCTGAAAGGAAGTTCAGACTAGTATGTTTTTTTCTGGTAGTGTCTTTTAATTGATGTTTTTTTTTGAATGTTTTCTTTCGTTGAGGTTAGTTACTTTCTCAGGTAAAATATTATAAAATGTTATATAATTCACAACAAACGATTTGTTAACCTTCGTAAACCGTGTCCGTGTCGTATAATATCGGTAGTATGAATACATACCGATATTATAAATTAAATCAGATAGTGTTTATTTTAACCGACTTCAAACAGGAGGAGGAGGTTCTCAGTTCGTCTGTATGTTTTTTTATTTTTTTTATTTTTATGTATGTATGTTACTTGATATCGCCGCCTATGGGTAACCGATTTAACTGATTCTTTCACTATTGTATAGAGTATGATCCCGAGGTGGTCCCATGAAAATGTTTATCCAGTTAAACTTAAAAATCTACCTAATATTTTTGGAGAATCACGACTAGCTACAACAGTTTTGGTGATATCTGCGCCAATTGTTAATAGATTTTTATGATTGTTTCGTCGTTGTATAAAAATTTATTTTGAGGTGGTCCCCTATAAGTTTGATTCTCGAGGAATTGCTATGTGCGCCATAAATCGTAGGTTTGTAAAAATTCTTCAGAATATGATAATTTCATTATCACCTAATTAATGGTTTCCATGGCAACGGGCGTCAACAGTTTCATCCGTGTCATCAAACTAAATTAGACTTGAATTATAACTAGATGTCGCCAGTGTAAGCTCAATTTTTTGCACGTGATCATAGACCTTCGGTCAGCGAAAGTAAGGGAGGGGTGATTTCGTTCGTCCGAGACATATGTATATGAATGAATTTTATCTATAAACCGGAATTTAAAGTCGGTTTATCGTTTTTTAAACACACCAAATTATTTTCGATTGATAACTTTCATAGGTCGTCGACATATTATCAGAAAAACTCATTGTATCTAAATAATTTCTTTTTCACCAACTTTTCAGTTCACCTCGATCATTACGATTATGTAAAATTACTAGGTGAGCCACCAGCGATTTCATTCACGTGGACTTTAGCAATAAGCCAAATTATTTTTTGTTTCCATGCTAACTCTCATTGCCAAAATTTATCTTCTCTGTAACTCTATGGCCCGTATTATGAAAACTTGCTCAGTCATCGATCTATGTTTGAGTAACGCTTTACTATGGCATAAACGTCACTCAAGCATAGATCGATGACTGAGCAAGCTTTCATAATACGTGCCTATGTATCATATTATATTCAGATTTATTTGGCCCTGCTCTAGTGAATGCGAAGAAGATTTACAAATAGGCATAATTTGTACAAATCAATTTAAATAACGTTTTACTGCTGACCCTCGAAGTTAAATGATGTAGATGTACTAACCGTCATTATATTTTGGTAATAACATAGGAAGCATACAAGCCTTACATAAGAAGTCATAACGCACACCCATCACGTTTCGGTCTGCTTAAAAACATTGTAATACAAAGAATTGCATTGAGACATTTCAGGAGGTTAAGCCAGAGCGATCATATAGAAGAATTTCATGATTTTATTGGTGTAGTTTTAGTATTACGTTGTTGGTCATTTGGCACATAACACAAGCTCTGCTTATTTTGGGGCTGAGTGAAATTTACCAGTTTAATTATTTTATCGTAGGTGCTTTCTAAAACAGGGTATCGCAATCTACGCGTATATATATGAAAGCTTGCTCGAACATCGATCTATGCTTCAGTGACGTTTATGCCATAGAAAAGCGATACTCAAGAATAGATCGAGAACTGAGCAAGCTTTCGTAATACGTAGAACACCAATGTACAATGAATAATCACGGCTATCAATTAGATCGGTCTAAGCCGCAACCACGGTTCCTTGTGAACCTGAAGTTACATACCTCAAACTAAGAAAATTAATAATTTCACTCGCCGACATTGTTAGAGCCATCATTAACAGTAACCGGACCATAAGGGATCAAAGAAAATGGGTGATTGGGGGTTCCCAATTAACCCATTTTGTTTGATCCCGCAAGGCCCTTCATTTCGATGGAGATGGTTTACGAACCATCTCCATCGAAATTAAGCTATGCAATAAGCTTTGAGCTGGGTTATTTCATAGTTTGTTATAATTTGTTGTAGGTAGGTAGTGTTAAATTGTTTTAATGTTAAGCTTTACCACGTGCACAACAAGTAGATATGATACCTATTTTTCAGCCACCTTGCTGCGATACCATCAAATTTTAGGGTCCTAGCCGGGTCCATGTTTGTTTAAGATTTAAGACCTGTTTGTTTGACAACATGGTTGCCAAATTTGTTCAAGGTGATCTGGGTGTTTTCTATGTATACCCCTAGTAAAAATATATTTATCTATGTATAGTACTGTATTAAGTATACCAGTTATCTAGTATCCATAACACAAGCTGTGCTTAGTTTGGGCTAGATGATGCTGTGTAAATTTTCCAGCATAAATTAATTTAATAATAAAGAATTTTAATTGATTTGAAGGCCCATTTAATTATAATGAGTACCTATTTTATGTTTTGTCCTTCTATCACACGATGATACAGACCCTTTGTATAATGAGTAATTCCAACGTGCATAATACGTATTATGTTATGCAGTTAATTACTGCTTATTATATAATTTCGTTACGCTCGAAGAAGCTTACGTTTGTTCATTCAATTCGTATTCGTTTTAATTCCTTCCGCTCAAACTTCCTATGATTTACTGATTCATTTACTGTACTTACTTACTGTGATTAGAAAGAAACTCCCAAAAAACAGACGTATCATTGACGTATCCATTTAGCAAAAGGCGGAAGTCGTTAATTTTTTTGATGATCTCCAGAATATTGTAATTGTTTTTGAAGCCATTTTTAAAACGCTGGTGCGTTTGTCTCTTGTTTTATCATACAATTATCCACGCTGAAGTCACAAATCCAGGTATACAGTATACGAAAAACTAGCAGAAAAAACGGTATTGCGCTAGCGATCCCTTTTTAGAGATACATTTAATAAAAATGTATTTCTTTGTCGTTATGATGATGTCGTCCAAGCCGACTTCAAGTCAGTGTACATAAGGGTGATGGATGTTCTACTCTTTGGCAGAAGAGTTGAGCACTATGATTGTTATGAGGCATAGGTAACTACGTGCCTAAGGTTTGTTGCTGCGAGGATAGTCCAGCATTAAAATAAAGTATAATCATTATAAATAAATTATTAAAGGTACGGCCACACTTTAGGCAAGGCAAAACGCTACCAACATAGTTGTAGTGGTAAATTACAACTGATTGATTGATTGATCATCTGAGATTGCCAATCGATTACATTTGTCTTTCATTTCCTTTAGCCATCGTGTTTTCCAGTAGGGTGTGTATCCTGTGTGAATAAGACATGTGACCGTGAACAGATATTTTGGTTGTTCTTCACGGTGTGTGGTCCACGACCGACTTACTCCCAGTGCGTCTATCAGGACAAAGCTAACGTAGCAATACCTAATAAAAAAACATTGTATAAAGTAGCCTTCCCTTATCCTATCAGAACAATTGGATTTAATATCTTAGGAAAACAGAATCATCAGATACAGTATTTATTTAATAGAATTTATTTATTAATAACTAAAAAGATTGATCTTAACCAATTACACTAGTTACTTAAGATTAAAAATTAAACAAAAAAAAGTGATAGGAAGTTGCTAACTCACTTCACACATAAAAACTAACGTTAAATACATAAAAAAAAAGAACATCACTACGGGCTCGCGCCCCTCATCACTTCACACCACCTTCCTTCGTGTTGTTGGTATTCGTACGTGCACACGAAAGTGTTTCGATAATTTGTGATAGGGACCCAGTCGAATTCTGTTTGCCGATCCAAGCATAACCTCTGTAGCAACCTGTTGAGGAACCTTTGATGATCTATTGTTATTCTTTCATTATTGACGAAACTACATATGGTGGATTTTGATTGTTTTAATTTTGCGCAATAAAGTTCAAGTACAGACGGTGTCCAAATATTTTTTATACCTCAGGGTAGGAACTAAGACCCCTTTCACCAAATCAAAGGTGAAAGGGTCACCAAATCCATGAACTTGATAAAGCTGAATGTGGTTTTGCGGACCTTAGCCAAAATTTGTAAATATGTTAATGTGATTTTTGTGGTTGCATTTTATTTATCCATTAATAAGACTCACATACACACAGATTCACAATAAGTGTGATGTCTATTGTTTGTGCCCGTACAGTCACTACAATATCGTAAAAAACACGATATTACGATAATATTTAGTTATAATTTATTTTAGGTACCAGAGGTAAATATTGTTAAACTTAGATTACCTCGTTCTTACGTAGGTATATCTTCATAAGTGAACCATGTGTTTGTATGAGAATAATGATTTTTAAACCTATATTTATGGACATTAAACAATTATTCTAAAACCGTTTACCCTACATTGCAAAATTAGATAGATCTTTATAATAATGGCCGCAAAATTATGACAGAGTTTTCTCATAGCATTGTTTTAAGCGTACCTATGTGCTACACTTGTGCAAAAACACATTAACAGTTGAGCAATTTATGCTCCAATGGACCACATATTTTATATAATGTCACATACAGGTTTATACACAGGTTGGCTACTTTCAATCAGTCGTGATCTACCGCCGTGTTATGTAAGATATTAAAATATTATATCACTCATAACATCGTAACGATTTATTAGTTCCCTGTGAGCAAAGCAATTAATATTAGAATATCAAAGTAAGAGTATTTATAATTATTACTAGATACTATCAAAATTATAAAACTTAATAGCAGTGGAAAACCCATTCTACCAATTATGGTAATTGGGAACAACTCGTGGATTTTCCTTTTGCTCTGCCACCTCCTAGACAACTTAGACTATTTATAAGCTTTATTTAATAACTTTAAACTGATTGACCACTAACATAGGTTACCTGGAAAGTGTTGCGGGAGTTCTGAAAATGGCTAATTTTATAGATTTCGATGATTACTTTATGACCAGAACCAGACGATCTATAAAACAAGAGATTTATTAACCTACTACCTAAATGTTTTGACCGCAATAAAATCAAACACGTTCTCCGCTTCAACTTATTGATTCATAGCCCTAGGTCTGGCTGATTGACACTTATAAATGTGACAGATGCCCTGATATTTTAGTAGTATATAAGTAGTGCGACAAAAACAAACTAAAAAAAAAACTAATATAAAGGATAAACATAAGGTAAGTTTTATTTACAAATATACGAAAAACACGCGTTGGCAGGTGTACATTAGTTTCCGGTGCTCGTACGCCGAAACTACTGATTTTACAAAAAAAAGTGTTAACACATAAATCGTAGGAACGTTTGTCTTGTTTGTTTTGTATTCATGTGTTTATCGTTAAATGAGTCGGAATGGAGATATTGTCAAAAAAATTTATATTGCTGGAGATATTGGCGAAGATACGAGGTGGCATAGTTGAAATTCGGTAAGAACACTTCGAAATCTATCAAACTACCCATCTTCAAAACTCCCGGAAAACTTTCCATGTAAAACTGCCAGGTGACTGACTAAACGTTTTATAAAGAAATTGTGTTGATAATAAATAAATAATGCTGGAAAATCCACACAGCATCATCTAGCCCCTGCTAAGCAGGATTAGTTCCGTTTTGCACGGGTCCCGTTATGCTCGGATTTTAAAAAACCTAACAAAAAGTGCCGCTATGCTTCGAATTTCTCAGTTCTACCTAAAACAATGGAAGTTACAGTTCGTTAGAAAAGTGTTTCTAAAGAATACTCTTGAAGCTAGCCTCATCATCATTATCATCATCATCATCAGGCTCTAATAGCCCACTGCTGGACATAGCCCTTAAAAAGCTTAATGCTAGCATGGGCCTACATAATTTGAGGGAAAAGGTTTTGGTAAATAAATAAGTAATAAGTAAGGGTGGTCGTCACGGGTTGGCGTAAGATTCAAATTATTTTGTGGGTTTTATTTTTTTCTGCATTCTATATGAAATAAAACTAACGTAACACAACACAGACCTGAACTCCATTGCAGACTTGTCACGGAATGCTCTCATGTTAAACCCAACAAAGTCACAGTATAGCAGCACACACCCGGAACAAATAATTGCGGATCGTACAATCATTTGTCCCAAGGCGGGAATCGAACCCGCAACCTCCTGCGACGCAGACCTTCGCGGACCTTCGCCTGCGCCGCGCCACATTGGTCGTCAAACAAAAACATAGGTAGTGGAATGGCTATTAGGCCCAAGATAAAGGTCTTAACGATATGACTGTATCAAGATGAGCCTAGATACGATCGTGAGAACACTAGATCTCGTTACAAGCCACGGATCTTATAAGCCTAAGCGCAATAAAGTTCAGAGCATAATTTTGCGGGTTCGATTCCCGCCTTGGGACAAATGTTTGTACGATCTGCAAATATTTATTCCGGGTGTTATGGGTATTTTCTATGTATGATAAAATATATCTATCTATGTATTAAGTATATGAGTCATCTAGTTGGTATACATGACACAGGCTCTGCTTAGCCTGGGGCTAGATAATGCAGTGTGGAATATCCAGAAAAAAAAAAGTTATCTATTACGAATCAGAAAACCAATACCACTGATAATAATTAACCAGCTCAAAGATAAATAGGTACCTACCTAGATTTTGCAGAAAAAGCTGTTAGCTACTTTATTACCGTGTATTACCGTCGATTTAAGTTTGATATGTCGCAGGTGTATTAGTCTAATTAGGTTTTTATGTAAAACTTGTTACATCTGATAGATACTATCATTTATCAAAATCTGAGCACGAACGTCAAACCTAATTAATTAGGGTCAAAACATAGAGAACAGCAAGCAAGCGGCTTTGGCTACCTTAAATATTCTCTGCTTATACAGCATTTCAACCTAGCTGTTGAAAGGAAAAGTAGACAACTAATAAACTTTCAATAACTTACCTACGTGCAATCAGGGACATGGTAGGTACTTACCTGTAGGCCGCACCTACGTTCTTTGCGTGCAATAAAGGTATGTACTTGACACTACACTCAATTACAATTTTTTTCGCTACGACTCTGCTAGTGTCAGGAAGGAGTGTCATACATAAACTTCAAAAATAATATAATATAGTTTTATGACAGCAGAAATATATTTAAAATTTGCATCAAATTGATTTATCTAATTTTAGACACTACGCTAATTCGACCTTCTTATTTACTTTTTGGTAGTTCGACTGACAATCAAATAGACATGTCCTAACGATTTACAGATTCGATTTTTATGGCAATCGATTTTGGTATTTTTGCTCAACGTTTTGTACTTATTACTTTACAGACATACTCAGGCGTATAAATGACTTTATTTTTAGAATCCAAATATTGAATACCTATTGTATTAATATTATTTTTGTTGTTTTATTTGCTACTTGCTTATTCCCGCAGCATTACACGCGTTTTTCCGGGAAAAAAGTAAAACAGCCTGATAACTCAGACTGTGATAAACTATAATATTTTCACTTTCCTTTTTCATGGAAAAATCATCCAGAATTTTCCATTCTTTCGAGTCGACAAAGTATAAAATAAAGTATGTAACGAAGATTTCGTTACATACTTTGTCGACTCGAAAAAATCTAAACTTTAGTAAATCTCGATATTATTCGAGTCGACAGATTAGCGTCTCTGTTTGTTAAAAATAACTGTGTCTATGTAATATATTTTCATTCAGTCTTCATTCACCTGCCAACAAATAGGGAACTTCATAGTCGTGCATGTACCTACCAAAAAGAAAATAAGATCGATAACAGAGTATGCGGGCTACATCGGGCATAATTTATTTTTTAGACTAGACTATACCTACTATTTGGACAGCCTAAATAACCAACGTATCAACTCTCAACTAAGTAGCTGAAAATTAATACGAGGCTCTCCACAATCTGCTACCAGCGTGTTCTCAGCTGCTTTAGTCACATAGCTAGACGAAACCCGGACAACCTCGAGAAACTAGTTATGGTGGGCAAAGTGGATAGGAAAATACCACGAGGACGAGCACCTAGCTGCTGGCCTGACATAGTGAAGGAGATCACGGGGCTCCCAGTGACTACTGCTCTCAAACAAGCAGAAGATAGGGCGGCGTGGAACCAGCTGGTCAACTCCTCAACAACTTTCCAAAAAGGGCAAGACCTTTAGTAATGAAGATCACGATGAAGAAGAAGAACACTACGTGACTTTGTTTTTCTATGAATTTGGAAATGAATGAATCTATTCTGATATTTTGCGAGTGTGCTTAAGCTGGCATTAGTATATAGTTAGACCCAACTAAAACTGTTCAATGAACATTCTGATGTTACGAAGGCAAGGTCAAAAGATTCTCAGCATTTTTTATGAATGTACCTAGTTAAGTTTGCTCTACAAATTGGATTGGCATTTACTCGTAGCCTCCAGGAAGAGCTGCATCCTTATTGTTATGATTGTGACCTCATCATTTACTTGATGGTAGGTAATTAGCAGAAGGATATTGTTTCGGCCAACTATCGAAATTCCATAGATTGTTTTCAGCAGTATTCGGTTAGAGCAGGTTCTATTTTTGGCTGAGCAGATATAAAGGTTTTAAGATTTTTTGCGTTGGTATACTAACTGTTTTATATGAATAAGAAAGAAACAAGGGAAATATTTGGTTTATGTCCCTAACCTAGGAATAAGTACCTAGATACCATCCATCTATGAAATCGCGTCAAACATAACTTTAATACGGACGAAAATCTGTCAAAAATACTTTCTTCTTCTTCTTCTTGTCAGATGGCTTCTGCGACTGGGTTGTCGCAATTTCGCCAATGTCCGTCTCATGACAGTCAAAAATACCTGTCGCTTTTTTCATTGATTATGGTGAAAGAAGTCATTACGTGAACTCAAACTACCAACTATCGCAACCAAGATACACGCATTGAAGCGAACACAATACTTCCAGATACACGGTGTGCCCCTGCACCAATCTGAGCCGATCAGATGTTAATTGTGGGAAAGCAGAAGAATAGGCCCGGAACGAAAGCAAGATCGCTGTCTGCCTCCCGTCGCCGGCGGCGGCGCAATCGCATCGGTTACATTAACTTTAGGTACTTATATACATAGTTTTATTAGATGCTAATTCTAGCTGTCTATTTTACCTATCTGGAACAAGTCAATGCTAGTTCTGCGAAAACGAAAGTTCCTCGAAACTAAAAATAAACATTTCGAAGGTGACATTGTGGTCAGATTTAATAATTTATCATTATTTTGGTATCAATCACGTAATTGCAAACGAGTATACTCATTGTGAGTATGAAATGACGACGGAGTGAAATTTTACCTGGGACTATCACCATATATGTACGTACACATCATAGACATAGATACCACCATGAAGTGTGGCCTCTACCATGAGTGTGGTGCTCATCTCCTTAGCAGCGACATCTAGTTATGACGTTTTGGTGTAAGCACACCAAAACGCAGACGAAACTATTTACCCGACTGCGCAAGAAGGAGGTTATATTATATATAAGTTTTGAGGGCTCGAGACTATAAAATTAATGATGCCCTAATGCTTTACTGATTGATTCAATTATTTATGATAATCTATTATTTATGAAGAAGTTGTAACATTAAAACTTATGAGGGCATTGAAATAATGCTCCCAGACTTATAATACTAATTAACACACTCACAATACACATATTAATATTATCGCATTTTACTTTCGTAATTGCATTTGTATGAATATTGAGACACGGTTATTGTGTCAAAGGTCTCTAATAGCATTTATCCTTCCAAGTAAACTCCTAATGAACATCTGAGAAAGGTCACAGCCTCGACGTAAATAAATGATGAGCCGATAAGTTTATAGGCAATAAATTTACTAGCAATTACTGAAGAATAAGCAATTATTTTTTACTTAATTGTAAGCGCTAAACAACCGTAGGTACTTAATGTTTTTGAATCATGAAATTATAGTGTACATACATATATGTAGATGCTGTAGGCATCTACACGCTAAAAGCTTCATAGACAATTGTTTTGGGCTCAACAAGCCGTTGACGCACGCGACGCGAGAACATCATTGTTATAGACGCAACTCACGCGCATTTATCATGGCACATAAGATAACACTTACTGATATGAAAGACATAAAAGATTGGACATAGGAAAGAGGAAAGTGGCTTCAAAGATGCGATTTCCGTTCTATAGAGGTAGAAAGGCAATGGACCAAAGCGTGGTCGCAGTATTGGAAGTGGTCGACCAGGAAGACAAAGTTTTCAGCTCGCCTTTTCGGACATTCTGGACCCGTCGTCGGTCGAGCTTAACTGGCCGATTATTTTACCGAAGTGTTATCGATGTTGGTCTCTACAAGTGCCGCATCAACACCCGACACCAATCTTCTTGCAACACGAGCATGTCTTGTCGATTATTTAACCAGAGACAATGTGGAGTCGCGGGTTCGCTGCTTCTCACGGATGCCGAAGGTCGCGGATAACTCTTGTCTTGCAACACGCTTTAAATTATTTGATTTCATAACTTTGCCGCCCCGAGGCGGTTTAGCTCCTAACGAGTGTGAAGATTTCACGTTTTGAGAAAATGTTGAACTTCATCCGTTTAAGGCAAAATTCGCGCGGCCAACATCTAAATACATTATAGATTCGACAAACCAATAGTCCACGTTCCGAGTCTTCCCTTTATCGTTTTGTTTATATAATTTCACATTGTACCTATGTATACTTTCCCTACCAACCAACATTTTATAACCTGCACCTACACAATTTAATGGCTGCCGAAAGCCGTGGGTTGCCAGACGTTGCAGTATGAGAAAACAATTACGTAGTTTCCTCAGTGGGTGCGGATTGCGTACAGTTGACCCGTGCGTTACGCTCCGATGCCGCGCCTTTGCTGCCTTCAATGCATTCAACACAATCTCACCCATCTCTCTATGGAATGTTCACTGTTGTGATTCATTGTTTTAGGTGCCATATTACGTCATGGTTTTGCATCGGATTCCGCTTTGGGTTGGGAAAAACGACGACTATGGGATAGGCATCATTTAAAGTATTTTAAAATGTTGCATATTTTTATCGTTTTGAAATAACGAAAGAAGATCGTTACATCTAGTTTTTGGGGCATATCGGAACCACCCTTGTTACTTAAACCTGAAATAACCGAAAGAACCACATAAGGAAGTATGTTTCTAGGTTTATTTGGTAAATTAGGGCTATAAATCTCAAGAATATAAACTTATGCGCTTTTGATAGATTATTGCTTGTTTAATTACTAGGATATCTGTACTTTGGGTAATTTATTTTATGGTTACCGAACTCGCCAGTCCAACTTACAAAACGTAAATTATGGGTAGAGATAGATTAAGTTTGCTGTGTGGTGCCGGCTTAGTATTTGCACCACCCCAACTCTGCCCGCGGGTATCTTAAAAAACGACTAAGAGATATCCACCAGGGGCAAGCAGCCCCTGCAGAACAATTTTACCACTGAACAGCGATCCCCAACCCGCATGCCCAGCGTGGGGATATTGGGAACTACCCCCATAAGATAAAAGCCGATAAGGCGTTTATCAGGAGGAGGCCTGCGTCCAGCAGTGGACCAATATGGGCTGCTCAGGTGGGGTAAAGGAGATTAAGTTTCTACACGTAAAGTACTGACTCTTCAATCTTAAGGTAGTTGGCACTCTTAATATCAATCAAATATATTGAAATCGATACCCAACTATCGTAATGAGTGTTTAATGACTGAAATTGCTTGTTTTACTACCTCTGAATGTAAGTAAAGGTCAAATGTATTTAATGGATGCTCCAGTTTCTTGTGAATGTGACTTTTAACCTTGAACTTCATCGAAGTAGGACGTGTTGAACCTGTCAGCATTTTTAACGAAATCGAGGCGACGAAGGCGACACAAAATGAGTGTATCTACATACTAAGCAGAAAGGAGGTTAGCCGGTTTAATGACGACTGTCTGAAACCCGTAATCCCGATATACAGGGTGTTGTTCAAATTGGTGGTGGTAGCAGGTGAATTACCTCTTTCATTATGCACAATACTGAGAGAAATTCACCTGCTACTACCGACCAATATTCAGTGAACAAACCAAGCCGCAACCGATTCTATTGCTTTTGCAGATTTTTTTATTTCGTTACTACAGTGCCTTATTATTGTTTTAAGCCATCCCAAATTTGGGGACTTCTTTAATGCGCGCCTCCCCTTTTCGCTCCACAATGTTTGTGGAAAATTCTGCAAAAAAAAAAATATGAATCGTTTGTTCACGGTTTGTTCACTGAATAGCTCTGTGGTAGCAGGTAAATAAACTCCTTCAATATTATGCACTAATTAGAACAACACCCTATATTAGTATTCATCTATGCCACAAACGACGCCGACCGAGGACGGGCGACTGTGTCAACTTTTGTAAACCGATTATTTTCATTTAGATTTTCATAAAAAACAATCTTGGAAAATTATAAATAAGAACACACAAGATTGTGATGCTTTTAAAATACCAATAAAGCTTTTAAAGCTCTATAATCTGTTCATGGTATTCCCAGTTCTAAGTCGTCATTAATCAAATCAAGTGTACATTTACGAAGTAGAACTATTATTACGATAGAAATGCATTTAATTTAGTGACAAGCCCGGGAACCAGGGCTGGTTAGATAACGGTGAGCTTTCACCCACGGTCTATCACGACCCATTCCTTCCGCGAGCGCATCGCGACCCGCGCTTGACCTCCCCTGACGAACCTGCGAACTTTGCTTACGGCTGCATTTAAACGAATTAGCTTTGACAGAGGCTTAGATACATGGTTCGATCTCTTTATTATTAAAATTATCATCACACCTTCTTCCGTAACTGTTCACTGTTGGGCACGAGACAAAATAACAAGCACAAATAAATCCAAAATTCAGATGAAATTACGAAAAAATATCTTAACTAACGCGCTTTTTGTTTCTCCTCATCCATCACGACCTGTAAAGACCGGCAGAGATGTGTGGGTCAAAAGGTCCCGCAAATTTAAGACCTGCAAAATGTCAAATACCAAGTGAATTTCTAATAGCGTAATGCGTTCGTGTCGTAACATTGCATGTTATGATCTGCAAATTGAGGGCAACATTTTTATTGATGCAATTGAAGCGTCATGATCATGATAGTTCAGTGAACTAAATGTCGTCGTCGTGGCGTGCGAACCCTTCACTAGAATACCTAGCTAGCCCTACGTCTGCCCTACGTAGGTATAGGTACTGTGGTGTTCATCGTTAGGTGACAACCCTGGCAGAAACCAAGTCTCGTAATTAATACCTACATCAGTTTTGGTTTTATATTATTAAATTATTCCACTAACTTAGACCATTTTTTTCAGAAATTCCCCCCGTAACTATCGCTAGTGATTATTAACGTCGCATTATAAGCCAATATTTTATGCCGAGGTTTAGAGAGGATTAAACGAACATTTCGCACACGTGGTTCCAGCGAGATAGCGCTTTTCCGGCCTTTTTCAGCGAGAGTCAACTCCGTGAACAGAAAACCCAGTTATTCCGTCAATTGTTTTCCGCCGCTATGTAAAAGAAGGAATAACTTTTAATAAACAAAATCCACACGTTTTATCATTGATTTGGTCTATAATACTTACTAGTTTTCTTAAAGTTATGTATTTTTTTAATTCACAAATTCTAATTTTGCCTCTGGACACCCTGTACATTAGATAGATCGATAATATTTATGGTACATAGAAAGTACCCAGAACACCTTGACCGCCACATCGGTCGTCACAGTACATTAGGTACCCACTATCCTAACACTTATTATCTCTTTAGGCTGTATTGACACACGGCAAAAGTAGCGGCAATTTTGCTACTCAGTACAAATTAGTGCCGATGCCTCGGAAGAATAATTTTGGCCGACGCACACCTACGTGGGTACAGCTGACACCTGTTGACGACAGTGGTCAGTGAATAGCATTTGCGTCGACTATTAAATGTTATAAAGCAATTATGCAACTAGTTAATAATTTCAATCGATCACGTTCAACCGCTATACGTGTCATCATCAATGAATCCGACACCAGAGGATTCATTCGTGAATAATGCAATATCTTCTAACACAACCGAGAGTCGGAGTCAGAGAAATGTTTGTTATCTCGATTTCCATTGATAAAAAGAGATAAGAATTTCCACGGTAGCCGCGTTGTTTTTCTTGGATGGCACGCACGAGAAGCACGCTATTTCCTTCCTTGATTACACGGCAAATATAACTACAGAGTGATCCAATATACAACATGCCCCACGCCAAAATTAATTCATGAATCATATGGTAGGAGTCCTTATAGCTAACCAATGCATTGATAGTAAAAGGTCTAAGATTTATAGTAATCAGCAGTGTATCGAACTACCTTAGATTAGTAATTTATGATATTTTTATATTTTGAAGGCGAAAGTTTGCAATTGCCGGTAATAGTCATTGGCCCGATTCTAAAAAAAGTAAGAGTATGTATATCATTAAATTGAAGCTTAATGTAAGAATTCATAAGTTAAGTAAAATGTAGCGAAGCCCATGGTAGAAGCTAGGTTAGGCACTTTTAAGGGGCTGGCCTCTTCCTCCTTCCATTCAGAAACATACTGTACAGATTACAATGAATTTGATTGTACCTTCGATGCGTGCAACAAATCAACTTGTATTGTCTGCACGAAGCGCCAAATTACTACTCGTAAGTCGGTAATAGATAGTAAGTAAATTACCTAATTGCCCTGGCTGGCAATATAAGGGTTAATTTGTGTTACTATAGCAACCATAATTGGTTACAAAAATACTTTTTCATATTTCTTCATCATCATCAGCAATTCCACTGCCTCCCATAAGGAAAGCCATACCACCCGTCTTCAGCTTGCTGCATCCAGCATCTGCCAGCAGTCTTTCGCAGATCCCACCAATACTACTTAAACCAAGGAGGTGGCCTCCGTTATAACTCATTAAAATAGGACGCATATGATGCAATAGGTAAGACAAACTTCTAAAATTATCTTTATCGATAGGTATTTTATTTTATAGCTTAGTAAAGTATTTGAATATGCAAACTCTTGTAGATTTAAATGGGAATGTGTATGGAAAGCTTACGCAAAACTGCTGGCAATTAAAAACCATCTGAGAAACCAAGTTTATTATCTTAGGTCAAGTTAGGTAGGTACAATCGGCTTCTTTTTCATAAATTAAGGTTGTCGAATCATCTCGGTTCGTTTTTAGGTTTATTCCTAGTATACTTCCGATATGTTAAAATAGTTTAGGAGAAAAAATGAGACAGTAATTTCTGAATAAACTAAATAAATACACAGATGCTGATTACTTATGTTCTGATTTTATCAAAGTGGTACCTACCACTTTGATAAAATTCGATAATATCTAAATCTAGATTGAAGTCCAGATGGAAACGGCGGGAGAAGCCCTTTTTAACAAGGAATGGGTCCTACTCGCCGAAGTCCGAAATAATGGAAGGAGCTGAAGAAGGCCCCGCAGTTTAGCTTTGCCCGGCACTTGTAAACTCCAGGATCTAATAGTAACTCTTTAAAACGCATATTGACAAATTAGATACTGACTGTACATTATAAACACATTATCCGCAATTCTCACGCTTGGCCATAAACAGTTTTGTAACGGTCAGAAGTCAAATACCAATAAAATCAGATATGATATGTAGATTTAACTTTTGGATTACACAACTGCAATTAGGTAGGTATAATAACAGCGCTAGGTTTGGTCGCTGTCTTATGTAGGTATGTGTTGATTGGTATGACTACCGCTTCTGAAGCCAATCACATCTAATTACAGATATTATAATACTTAGTTGGTAGTAATCAAATAAAAAAGAAACGTGGGTAGATAAGTAATAAGTTGGGCGTACAGAATTAGGGAGCTATGGTACTCGATTTTTTTATTATCTGCAAAAAAGATAAACAATCTCGTAGAACCTACATACTTAACCTAAAATTAACTTTCATGTTGTTGATTTTTAAACACAATTCAACGTACCTACTTGTGATTTAAGATAATTTCTTCAACCAATATAGTTATTAATTATATCTTGATCTCGACTCGAATGCTGTGAATTTTTGTTATATTGTTCGGAATCGTTGACATAATTTACAGCTAACTCTAAGCTTGACTATAAAACACATGCGATTGTATATTATTTCTTGCGATTGTCCGACCACCCAAGAAGTTCTTGAAACAGCTTTCAAACACCTAATTGCTTTGTGAAAGTTATCGTCAACAACAAACATAAATCACCAAACCACATTATCAGATGCATTCTTTCATGTATTCTCATCAATATCTTCGACGTGATTTCGGAATTCCTTTTGCAAAATTAGATAAGTATGAACGAACATCGAATATTTAATAATCGTCCATTGGTTCCGCTTTGGGCAACTATTGATTAATGCCATAACCATTTCATGTTTAATTGGCGACGTCTGAAACAATAGGTAGGTATGGTTTGTTACGATATGATAGGGTACAGTGGCTAGCAGAAGTCGCTTACGACAGTTTTTGACACATTTCTCGTTTTTATCTATACAGTGAATTGGTAATTTGTATTGTGATTTACGCTTTTTAACCACTCAAATTTGTGTATTTCATCTTCTGTTTCTAGTAGGTAGTTAATTTATGTATGACTGCAGTTTTACCCGGAATCTCAATAGCTAGGTAGGTACTAGGTTTATTACTACTATTACTGTACCTAGGTTACGCACTGCATCCGATCCGAATCCGTGAAAATAAATACGGATACTAAAAAACTTAACTGAATTCAGATATTGCTATAATGCATTAAATCGGTTCTCTAATCTAAATCCAAGCCCTTCAGGTATCGATCACGCTATTCGTCGAATTGTTCCGAATTGGAGATTCACGGATAACGGAAATCGGATGTGCCTAGTGCGTAAACTACCATATACACAGTTCTATGATTATTTCGGATCTTATTTTACCGGATTCGAAACGTATGCAGTGCGTTACAGCTCTCAAAGAACTGCAAGCAAATTATAGGTTGACTTCTCTTTCGAGCGACGACGCGACGCGACAAGGTACCAAGCGGTAGGTAGATACTTTTATGTAGAGGACTGCGTTTACAACCGGAAGTTCTTTCAATTAACGCTATGATAATTTATTTGATCACAAGCCACTTCTGCGAGCCTCTGTACAGATGATACAGTAACTTATATATCCCGCGATCAATCGGCACAATAGAATTGCTCGAACTTTCACCATTGAACATCAGAGATCATTTGTCTAGAATTTGATTTGACCCCATCAAACATGTCAGGGATCGGTGCCGTACTTGTTAGGTACAAGTTACGAAATTACAGCTTTAATTGTGAGTCTGAGATGGTTGGATGGTGAAAATAATAAAGCGAAATTATCACCTGCCCGTCTTTATTGAACCTAGCCATAGGATTATTATTAATATTATTATGCTTTTAGAATCAAATTTGTCTATTATATATTTATGAATTAGGTTTGTAAATTATATTTATGATAAGATCTATCCTTATATCCGACTTGATATGAGGGGATTATTCAAGTGGAGTATTCAATTTGACGAAATGATCATAATGAAATTCTTTACCACGTCCGATTTCAATGATTCGTAGGTACGATTGCTAGAATAGAGGTATCCGTTTTCTAGCAAAGTTACTAGCCATTAGATACCCCAAAGTTGATCCCCTCGGGGTCCCTTTCGGCTTATGTTTCGTGGCACTCAGTATAAATTTGGCCAAGGAATCCATGAGCAAATGATGGGTTACGTTCCTACTTGTAGAAGTTGTAGAGTAAAATAATAGAACGAAAGAAAAGATCAGCAAATAACGCAGTATTTTCAAAGTCGTAGATCTGTCATGGTGTCCCAATATTAAGGTACCTACCTACATGATAATGGGGGAGCAACAGTCAAAAAGTCTTACAAAAAGCCGATAAAATAAGTCTGCGGAAAACCTCTTTACTTACGTCCACTCTCGAGTAGTTTCTTAACGAATAACAAAGATCATGTCACACTACCTTTCTTAAGTCACACTATCTTTCTAAGTGTTACGTTACAGCCATAAGGCTACGTAACACTTGAGAAAGATAGACACATCTACAATCTTAAATTCGTTATTAATTCCCCATTGTTTTCGACCAGTTTTTCGACGCCTAAAAACAAGCTAGATTTTTATCAGGACTAGTCAAAGTCATTTATGGCACGGTATGGAGGTTCCATATTATACCGCGCTGGCATTTGTTTGACCTCTTCTGTCTGGGAATTTAATACCATTTGGCAGATGACACAATCCGGCGTCCCAGTTAAGGGTCTGAATAAGATACACCGTTTAACAAGCACTTTATATGTACATAAACAGCGTTTACTGTGTTTATAAATGGTTACGACATTGTTTAGTCAAGGACTTGAGGCTTGCTGGCTTTGAAGAAGCTATCTATATCGATAACAACGAAGAGAATGCTTACAATCCTTTCACAGCGGATACACGATCCATTATTTTGCTAGGGATAGGTACTTACCTATACTGAGATTCCTAAATGCACACGCATAAAGTAAATAAATTATGTACTTAAGGGGCGAACCTAACGGGTTTGGTTGTCACGGATCCCGTGATAAGAAACTTGAATTACATAAAATTCCAAAAAAAGTCTTTGGTTCCTCTAGTGTGAAAACAACATTAAGAAAAAAAATGGATAAAAAAACATGAAAGTGCACTCAGTGCACACACTGCATCGCACAAAATTTGGTAGAGATCTAAGGAACCCTGCGGTCTATTGAAATGACTTATTACATGTGACATGTTTTGATTCGTCGGCGTTACTAATTATTTTGTTCCTTGACCAGTTTCTTCATAAGTTGCGTAGTTTTCTTGTAACTGTACAATAACTTGATTTTTCGCTTACGCCGCGCGCCGCGGAGTGGGACAAAGCATAGGGTAGGGCAGGCCTAATTGAGCATAGGGGTAAGTTGGGCAATCAAAATAACTCAGAAACTATAGGTATACCGCATGCTAACTCATCAAATTGTGGAAAGAAGCGATCGCGGGAGGGGACCTCATCGCGCGACCGCCAATGACGATTTGTCGATCGAGTGACACGCACGCTTTGTTTAATTTGCAACCAAAAAGTTAAAATATAGTGAATGTGAATATTTCTTCTGTACGAGTAAAATATTATCTGATTTCAATCAGGTAAGTGTTAAACTTTGATAAATTTAGTATATTATTGATATGTATAAAGGTTTTGGATACCTATATTTCTAACCGTTTTTTCATAACCTCACTTTTGTTTCTAATTTCTGGGTCGGGGTTAGTTGAGCAATAGTTGCTCAGCTAATGCGATACCCACGATTTAGTATGAAAGTAATGTATGTTTTTTATATTTTAGGATGCGGACTTATACAAGGAAAACTTCAAGAGGCTCATATACTACACAAGACTTAAATGATGCTGGTTTAAAGTAGAAAGACTGAGTCTAATCCAAAAGTTAGGCTTAACATAATGTTGAGTTTTTGTTGATTCTATTTTTTGTTTAGTCGTAAAGAAAATTGCTTTTAAGTTCATTGTTAAAAGACTATTAAAATGTTAATGCCAAATATAAATTTTATTTCATGTCTAAAAAACATTGAACCCATGATTTGGCTAGAATTTTCAAATGCTCAATTTGCCCCATACACTTGCTCAATTTACCGCACCTATGGGATACGTTGAGCATTTCTGACTTTCTTCGCTTAAACGGCTGTAGCTCTTAAATACGATTCGTTAGAAATAAATTACTAGGGTCATTTTTGGAAAGGGATAAATTACTTTCCCATCAGTATGTATAACGAGCCAATAAGACTTATCTTTAAGGAGCTATGACCGAACAAGTGAAAAATTTATCAACTTGCCCACCCTACGTTTTTGGAACGGCAAACGTATGCTCTGTCCCGCTCCTATGCACGCGAAATCCTATGCCTATCCTTTTCACAAAATGGCGCGCATTGCGTCCTATTAATCAGTATTTTCCGCCCGCAGTTTCGCGCGCTTTCTACCGGGATAAAAACCATAATATGTTATTCCAGGTGTAAAAAAACATCTACCTACCTACTTATACAAAATTTCAGCCCGTTCCATTCGGTAGTTTCGGCGTGAAGGGGTGACAAACATCCGAACATCTAAACATTCAAACTTTCGCATAAGTATATTAACTAATGTATTACTAGAAATTTATGGATTGCATTGCAAGTTTATTAAGTTATTGGTTGTTATGCATCAGCTCCGTATCTAAAATCAAATAGAACCTAGGTCACAGATACACCAACTACCAGTCAAGTATGTCCCACGAGATTCACCCATTAAATGAATATTTCTCACCGTACAGGTAAACGCATCAAAATGCCTTGAACTTTGGGTTTTGGCTCACAATGAGAAAAACGTTGCTAATGAGCAACCCTTCACTTCTGTATGATGTCACTAGGTTATGCAAAAAAAATCTAATAAATACAGTTATTTGTGCCCTTTGAGGATAAATAGGTACCTGCGGTAAACGTATTCTTCAGTTGAGACCGCTACTCAGCAAATGTAGTGTAGAACGTCCTCCGGCCAGGTGGTATGTCTACCTGCGAAAGACTACTATAGATGCTAGATGCGGCAAGCTGAAGTCTGGGCGCTATGGCGGTAATTAGGGGAGGCCTATGTCCAGCAGTGGACTAGTATAGGCTGAGGTAGCTACGGTGCCACTTGTCCCTAATAGGAAGGCGAACACTGACAAGCATTAACACAGCTGTAAAATATACATGCAACTACGGAGAACAGATATTGCATGTCCTAAACAACTTGATAGGTATGTTAGGTACTTGGCCAGTCCTCGGAACTGATAATTACATACGAAACATTATTTACTGCTTAGAAACTTATGTTTAAAGTTTACTTGCGTAATATTGTTTATTTGCTGCAGCATTGATTTTACAAAGTTAAGGTTTGAAGATTTTGGCTTTAACTTCGTCGGTCACTAATTAGTTTTTTTTTTCTCAATATCACCGCCCACAATATAAATTATACATATGTTTGGGTAGAAGTCACTAAAACTAAAATGTCCGAAAAAAAATGAAAATGATGAAAATGAGATATTCACAGATTAAAATAGCTATACCTACATATTTTATCTTTTTCTTTTTCAGACATTTTTTATTTGTTTTAGAGTCCTCTGTCTAAATAAATAACATTTATTTTGCACGGCGATTTAAAAAAACAGATGTTAGGGGGGGTGGCCCTAACATCTGTTTTTTTCCATACAGAAATCTTCAAACTTCGGCTTAATACCAAGTTAGTATCTCATGTAGAATGTATAATTTAACCAAGTAGTTATATCTGACATGACATGGATTTACCAACAACTGGTTTTAACGTCTCAATATCAAGATGGGCTCCATTCCCATACCTATAAATAGTTGGGTAAGAGATACCAAGCTACTGAGTTAAGTATAGGCTGTTTAAAACTTGGATATCGTTGTTAATATATTTGTACTGGATAAATTGTAAAGGACTAGCTTGTGGCAGGTACATAAATAATTAAAATCTTTAAGATAACGTGTATTAACAATGAAAAAATGTTCAGAATCGGACCAGTTGTTCCGGAGAAGAGATAACCTAAATTACAGACGTCAGGTAGGTACCTCTATCTCTGTTAATAAAGAGAGCAAATGAAAGTGGCGTCACCAAACGGCGACACTTAACGAAAAGTATGTACAGATGGATCCTTTCTACATGTTTTTTTCTAAGATGGTTCATCGATATCAAAGTAGTGTTGAAACTGCAAGCTCCTTCACTAATACGAATTTTGTACTATTTTTTGTTTTTGCAAACAAAAAGTTGAGATTAGGTACGTAATCAATCAGTCAGTGTTAAAACTAGAAATAAGAGTTAGACTAGATAAGAACTTACTTTAATTTTCCCGGCAAAGCGAACTAACAATCTAACCTACCTAAATTTAACAAAGAACCTCCCCACCTTTTTTTCGATGTCGGTATTTTTTTGTATTGGTCTCAAACTTACCAAAACGTTTTATTAATTCCTGTATACTTGCGCGCTTCGCTCTATCAGTTATTCGATACTCCATACTCTAGGATGTTTGTCGATCAACTTGTCTCTTAGCCCAGTGATCTGTATAATGCTGCAACTGATATAGAGGAAAGCGAAGGTGTGCCAATTGTGGCGGAGTGCACTTCCGCGCATTGTAGCCGCAAATGGGACGCGAAACGGTCACCTGACTTTAGGTAGGAACATTAAAGTTGCATCATTTGCATAGTACCTGCTAGCTTAGTACTAGTGCAGTATTAGCGTCTATACCCTTCGAACATTTCTACCTATTAGAGCATCTAACTTACTTATAATACCTGCTCATTAAGAATGCAAGCGGGTTAACTACGAGCCTATTTAGTTTCTGCTCGCAAAAGCGTGGAACGAGCTGACTTGAACAGTACATTCTAACCCTGAAGAAACACAAAGTAGGTGCCTAGTCACTCGTAATTCACTTACATTACATTCATGAGTTCGTCAAACTACGAAAGTTTTCTCATAGTAAAAAAAACTTATAATACTTAATTTAACTAATCACTAATATTTGTCACATGCAATCATAGTCTGTAATCCAGCTGAAACGTAAATAAAATCTCCGTCGTTTCAGCGGAAAAGCGGTTTAAGATAACGTAAAAGAAAACTCAGTTCACGCATTACTTTTGACTTTATTTACAATATAATAATATTCTGTTTTTTTTTCTTTTAATGTTATTTTTGTTTCAGTTCAGGCACTAAAGTACAATCCATATTCAAGTGTAAACATGCATTAAAACTCACTTCTAAATTATAAATACTACGGAATTTGAATACTATATACTTTTAAAACGCCTTTGGCGAGAAGAGATCACTACATTTTAATCTCAGCATATGGCTAAGGTCGACTTGCACCTTGTATTTACGAAAATAAGTCTTGATTTTTCTATGTATATGCACTTCTTGGATGCAAGTCGGTCTAAACTAAATGTAATTAAACTATAACACCGAAATATTAACATCCAATACTGTAGATATTGCACGACGTAAAACATGCGATGGTAAGTAGCTATTAGAAGATGAACTGAAACCGCAAATAGGCACAACAATTTTGAGGTCGAAACAACAAAACATTTTCCCAAGAGTCCAATTTCACTTCCATAACCTTTTAATTTTATGTTTTAGGATTGTGCAGTAGATGTACAGAATTTAAAGCAACCATGACCCTAATGATCGGAACAAGGATGAAATAAACGTAAACTTGTGGATAATATGCATACAGCAATACATTTGCTTGAAACTTAAGCTAGTAAGTACAATCAAAAATATTTAGTTAGATATTTCGGATGCAAAGTTTGTGTAGTATTAGAAAATAGACAATGGCAAAACTAAGTTTGGTTAGATCGTAAAGTAATATAGGAGCACAATACGTAACAAATTTATATTTAATGTCTATGATATTCAAAGGAGACCTAAACTAAATGTTATTAAAAGTGAGGTCTTGGGTTTACTTTATTCAATAAATTTTGAACCATGCCATTTTACTTAAATTTACTTTTTTATAAAGATTTAAAGGTTAAATTTCAACAGTAAAGAACAATATAATACATGGCAAGTGCATATCTAATTACTAATAAGTACCTAATAGAACAAATTAATGTAAGTAAAACGACAAAAAATTACATGCACCACCTATAAATAAATAAATAATGTTGGACAATCCACACAGCATCATCTAGCCCCAAGCTATAAGCAGAGCTTGTGTTATGGGTACTAGATGATTGATATACTTAATACAATACATTACATAGATATATATTTTTTATTATATAAGTATACAAAATACCCAGAACACCTATATTAGTAAAAAAAACAATAACTTTCACACATCCATGATATCAAAACGTTAAATAGTAAACTGTAAATGTACTCAATAAATAATAACGTAATAATGTGTAAGAAATAAGCGGATTTTTTGTTTAGATCTCTCATATGAAATGGAACGCGAGGTGTTTTCGACCTTCCGAACGCAGACATAGATTTGGTATTAAGGTCGTTCGATTTACATTGCGGGGAGATTGAAATGTTTTGTGGTTTATAATTGTTTTTGCGTTCTACATGGAAGAAAGCTAGCGGAAAAGTAATTTGCCGCAAATCATAAGCTTCTCTATCTATGAACCCCTGATAAAACAAAGTTCGTTTCAATGTAGTTCAGAAGCATGTGTGAATAGAAGAGTTTTTGACTTATAAATTATAATCAAAATCTCAAATTCTCCACACTGTTGATATAAATTGAACCATTGAATTGATGTGTGTAACAACATACTCGTAGTTTCAGAGAAATTGTTTTACGATTTGTGGCAAATTACTTTTCCGCTACCTAGTTTTACACATTGTAGAATGCAGATTTTATTTTTAAAAAAATCATCTACCGCGCAATGTAATTCGAGCGCCCCACTTCTCGTATAATTAATATCAATGTGATATAATAATTATTGGAACTTTACGAATAAATGTTAGTTTTAACAAAATATTATTAGAAGGCGTTGGAAGAAGACTTTACCCTGCAGTGGGACGACCCAGGCTAATAATATAATTGTACGGTTTTTTATGTATAATATAGTATTTATAGGAATTTATATTTTTCGTGTAACATTAATGGGCTCCTCACACTATTGACACGCTACGCGACCCGACGAAAAGCGATGCGTGTGGAGTTAAATCGAATCGTGTCCATTTTCTATGACCAGAACCACATTGTAAACACCCGACGTTTCAAAGCGTGTCAATAGTGTGTTTCCGGCTTGAGTGTTGTAGCTTTACTATGAAGATTCATGCTATCTATGCCATCATGCAATATTTTGTTCCACACTGCCAGGGCATACCAATTTAAAAAGCAATACTAATAAATAATACAACATAAGAAAACTACGAAGTTTTATATCTAGCTTGTACCGCGTTCTTTTAATTTTTATTAAAAATGTTTTCTTCAGAGGACATGTGAATTATACAGGGTTACTGGTTAAGTCGACCTTGATACTTAGAGGGTTGTAGTTTACATCATTACTAGCCATATTTTTTTTTAAATATTGCAAGCAAAAAAAAATAATTTGTTCAATTTTATTTATTTTTTTAACTATCAATCTCTACTACGAGTCTACTACGACCCAGTTGGTTTATTTACCCGCAATTTTGGTGTTGAAAATAATAAAGCTAGTAATCTACTAAACAAAAATCGTAAAAAAACTAGTTGCACATATTACAAAAAAAAGTAGTAAAATAGACAAAAAATAAGTATTTTTTTTAAAACATTATAATCTGTAATCTCGAAAACGGTTCTGTTTGGGGTATGGTGTTCCATAGTCATATCAGTTAGTAATGATGGAAACTACACCCCCTCAAGGATCAAGGTCGTCTTACTTAACCAGTAACCCTGTATATACCTATTTATCTTTAAAGTATTTAAAATCATTAGCTCCAAATAAAAGATACCAAAACTTAAACTTTATGTACAGACTTTCGCATTTAAATATCATTTTTAACCAGACAAAAATATAGATAACAAATTTATAAATTCTACACATTCAAATGGGAAAATACGATTATTCTGCGATTAACATTAATAATTAACAACAAAATTATTTAGCTATGAAATTGTTTATTTATTTGGTCAACGATTCAGTTTGGAAGCGATGACAACAGACAATAAATATAAAGTTCATGATTTGCGTATTTGTCTACGAAAAAGGCAATTCAGAATAAATATAAAATGTAATACCAAAATGTAATAAACGACAACATTTAAAAACTATTTCTTTATGATATAACATTTAGCTATATGTAACAATATGAAGGAATCGCGGTATTACAATATTCTTTAAAGTTATGTGATTAATGGTGTGGTGAATAAGGTTGCGATCTGGTATAACGCTTTAGTTTGATTGTGCTTTGTTAGTCATTAAAGCCGTTCATCGCACAGGATTCAACAATGGTATTGTTCAGCTTCTTTCTTGCGTTATTCGAATAATAACGCTTTATGAAGCCGTAGTACGTAGGTTAGTTATCAGAAACGAAACGAAAGCTGCTGTATACGATTAACTAGTATTATATGGAAAAGTTATGCGTAATTTTGTTATGCAATAATTTGATCACATATAATTTTATTATGAAAAAATATAGTTTAAATATTTCCTCCTTGCCGAATTTCGGTCACGGCGGCGGCTCGGCCAATGGGCCAGCTGCGCAGGATATTATTAAATATAGCTAATGGTGATATAACTAATAATAATGCAATCATTAAACCTCCCAACAAGAACCGAGAGTTCAGACTATAAATCAGAAAGAGTTGAAATAGTTGTAACACACTTGCCGACGGAAGATCTCCACACAATATCATGTATATTTTCCAACAGTTAAATCAAATCAAGAACTAATAATTTGATTTTGAAGTTATCCGACCCAATCCGTCAATGAAATAAAACATAATTCGAATGTGAAAAAAAAGTGTTCCATTTCTGAGCACTATTTTCAATATAATTCCAGTAAGATCTCTTCAAAATTATCGAGCTTTACGTTTAGTTTCCGATGACTAGTTAACGAATTGCAACAATGTCAACATTGGACATTTGCCGATGAAAATTCTATGACAGTCTACCATACACTCATCCTCACATTTTTATCATGATAAATTTCCACCCTACGTAACTTTGAAGTATAAATACTTACATATGTAAAAGCAATTGAAAAATAGTCAGTGCGAACTGATTTTCGACCCTATCACTTAGGTATTAAGGTAAGATTTTAAACGTGAGTATAAGTGTATAATATTCCGCTTGTATATTGCAGTTTTTGGATCACGTGAGACGACAAGATGGTAGCCTGCCGCAGGAGGAATGCCATCGTCGTTTTCGTTGCGTTGACTCGGCATCAGAAAGTTCTGCTGTAGACATTGTTCGGGAGCCACCGTCGCCTAGTTCTGTAAAAGAAACATTTGGTTAAATACGTGTCATCAAGAATTGATAATGACTCTTTATACTGGCAATGCGGAATGCCTTAGTAAAAACGTTTTTAGATTCTAGCCCCAACGGAATAAAGTTCATTTAATTATGGATGCGTGCGGGTTAACTGCGAACCTAGTTTGTGTCGGAAGAATGGTCTTCTTCCGTTTCATCCCTTGCTTGCGAGCACTGCGCGACTGCGAGTGCTCGAACGGACGCCGAGCGCGTGCGACTAGAACCGAACTCATTCTGAAGATGTCCCTGGTTAAAGGATGAAACGTTGGTGTTCTTTCAACACAAACAAGGTCCGCAGTTCATTCAACTCGCTCATATTCATCATGATATCGTCAAACTCCAACAGTTTTTATAGTAAAAAGTTCATTTCTGTTCGAGTACTTATATCCATACCACAGGTTCTATAATAATATACTAATATTATAAATACGTAACTCTGTCCGTCTGTTACCTTTTACGCCTAAACGGCTGAAAGGATCTCTCAATGAAATTTGGCAGGGATGTAATTGGTATCCCGGGGACGGACATAAGCTACGTAAAAAGCACGTGCGAAGCCGCGGGCAGCAGCTAGTATACTTATATATCCTCGAAGACTAGACTAGTTAGAGCGAGAGACTGACACTGTGCGAGCTGAAATGAACTCAATTGCTTTGAGGCTAGAATCTAAAATGTAAAATATGTATGATTTTATACTAACTCTGGCAGTGCCCTGCCGCACTGCCAGACTAAAGAACCCTTTAGACTTCATATCAGATCTCGTCAGAGGGACAAGATATTGGTGCTGAAAACACACTTTGAAAATGCCTACGACCAAATAAATAAATAAATATAGCAAGGCATAACACAGCATCAGCAATTTAAATAGAGCTTGTGTTATGTCCAGATATACTACTTATACAGGGTCATTGGTAACACTGACACTGCGTGAACTGCAGGTTCTGCCCATCATCACGAACACGTTCGTGAAGACGCCAGTCCTTATTTATTTTTTAATTGTGAATCACCTCTGATACAAACAAATGAATAACTAAAGAACGATTTCCCACTATCACATTCACTGTAATTTCAGGACCGAACTATATTTATGTTTAGTTTCAAATAAAGCCTCTCTAAAGAACAATTATTGAATGGAGGGGGTACCTACTACCAATACCGATTTTATGAATTGAGACTGGCGTCATGGCGCCTTTACAAACTTTTTCGTAATGATGGGCAGAACCTGAAGTTCACGCAGTGACAGTGATTTACCAATAACCCTGTATACATTTTACTAAGAACAATAGGCCTTGCGTTATCGATTGTTAGTAGTCAAAACTACAGTAGGTATGTGGTTATCTACCCCTAAGGACATAATTACCCCTGGTTCTAAATTATTCACTACAAGATCGTTGAAGCGTATTCATTAACAAAATGCATATCTTGTATGGTACCATTATTTTGTACATAAGTACATATGTATATTATGCATATGTACAACAAAGCAGACCCGAAATAAATATCGACAGATCACACAAAAATATGTCCCGCGGCGATAATCAAACCCATTGCATTAATTCTACAGGAGTAAAACGGTTATGGGGGTCACGCCATGCAACGAACCTAACTCAATGAGCACACTCGAGGCTTGATCTCGGCCGCATCTCGAGGTTCTGTAAAGGTTACCATGGAAAATACAACCTTAATCGCTTGTGTGGTACGGCAGCAATTTAATATCAAGTTTTTTGGACGATAAATAATAAGTTTAATTGAAAATATTTGATAATTCCTCTCATATATTTAAATATATATTTGATAATTTTCAAGTACATGTAGACGGTCGAAGACTAAAGCTCTGCGCACATTAATCAATAATGTGAAATTAACAATGTGCGCAGAGCTTTAGCACAGAACAAAAATGTGGATTCAAAAATAGATAACAAGTGGTTTAAACTTGTTATCTTTAGATACATTTTACAGTGACAAAATCGCTTATCTGAAGCTTCAAACGCCCGCGAGCCCGCGAGCTGCCTGTCGTCTAATGCCGTCAATATAAAATCAATCTAAATGTTAAGCGACAAATTAAAGCCCATATTTGAAAGCACATTTTTGCGTTGCTGTGCGGCCCTGACAACCTTAAGGGTCAAGGCATTCTGAACTCCCTTTCGAAGGAGTCGACGAGAATTTTGAAGATTTATATAGAATATTTAACCGGCATTCGACGGAATTGCATATCCGCGCAACTTTTTAATCTTAATAGAAATGAGTGCCTTACGTACCTTGACCTTAAGATCAATTCAATTTCGAAGAGTCATACCACAACCTCGTAAAGTCAAGAAACGATGCGCACGGTTATGGCATTGTATTAATAAATTCATGTTTTACGATATTATGATTTAGGACCATAAATTACTATGGCGATGAATGCGTGAATCATCTGTTATTGTAAACTGTTTGTTTATAGACGGGAAAGTTGAATAGAATAGAAATCTGAGCCCGATTCTATGTACAGTCAACAATGAAAATCACTGAACAAGGTCAATCAAAAATTCATGGCACCTAGCAGCAGAATTTCTATAAATTATCTTTACAATAGTGTCAATTAATTTGTATTTTGTATTTGTAATTCAGGTGGCACAAAACTAAACTTAATACTCGTATTTTGACAGCACTAAAAATGACGCCATCACTTTCTCATCTCACATAGGTATTCTTTCGATCGATAAGAAAGGAACTGCATAAATTGAAGTGCAGTTAAATTATTTTAGTTTAGTTTTAGCGCCATCTGGATTGAAACAAGGTATACCTGCAATAAAATACTTACAAAGATTCAAATACAACTGTCGATATTTTAAACCTCAGAAAAACGGTACCGTTCTGTTCGCAAAATGATCCCTAGGTAAACATTAGACACTAGAAACGCGGCTCTTATTTAATATTTATATATGTGTATAATAGTCGATTCAGATGTCGCCAAAACTAAACTAATTTGACAGGTCTGAAAATGATGCCATTCTTGTTATTTCGATCTCTTTGCTTAATTTTTCAACATTTTTAAGTATTTGTTTATTATTTATTTCCTCTCACATAAAGTGAAATCAAACCTTAAAACAGACGAAATTGTCCATGATCTTTTTTGATCATCGACTATTTCTTCTGGACTCATGGACAAAAACATCGAACACCATCAGCGTCGTCTGTCAAAATCATTACATGCCATCTACGTCCCGTGAGTGCGCCGTACATCCCGTGCATTTGAAACGCAAACCGAACTTGACTAGAGGCCGCCGGGGTGAGGAAGCTCGGTCAGGTAGGGGGCGAAGGGTATATATTCTATACGTTAGTATCATGATAAAATATATTCTCTGCTAAGACGTTCACTAGACCGTGGAAATGGCAGGCATGGATTGAAACCTCGCGTTTTGCCTCAGCGCGAATTCCGCCGTGTCTGAACTAGCCCTAAGAGATTCCAAATAAAGCGTAGAAACCTACAAAAACAACTGAGACTATTGGTTTACCATACTACGAACTACGAAAAATAGTTTCTCTCAGTATCCGGTAGGTGCGCTGCAAGGCGATTAAAGTATGGTAGGATACGAACTCTTTTATAGTTTTCGTAAACAATGCAAAACTCATACAAAGACTACAGACAGACTACAGACTTGTAATCATAACAATATACTGACCGTGCCTCAAATCCCGTTCCGTAAAGTACTCCTGCGCGGACGCATAGTGTCTTTCCACCAGGTACGGTATGACTGTAGAGTTGTGTTGTTCGTCCGACCGCCTCGACCGCAGACTGACTAGCTTTTCGCCAGACTCGAGACATGGCTTTGCTTGCACCCATCTGTGGAAAGATAAAATAAATAAATAATACTGGACACATTCACACACCATCATCTGGCTCCAAAGGAATAGCTTGTGTTATGGATACTTGATGACCGATGTAGGTAATCAAACCACACGATTATCAGGACAAAAGTTTGTATGTATGTGTATGATTGTACTCCTTCATGCTTAAACGGCTAAACAGATTTGAATGAAATTTGGCACCAAGATTATATCGGAAGCTTATATCGATTAAATGAAACATAGACTACTTTTGATCGGGAAAGGAACAGTGTTCCCGTGGGGTGATCATTTAATTCAAATATGTTTATTACCTTGCTTAAACGGCTGAACGGATTTGAATTAAATTTAGCACCAAGATTATATCGGAAGCTTATATCGGATTAAAACATAGGCTACTTTTGATCGGTAAAGGAGCAGTGCTCCAGTGGGATGATGAAATAATTCAAATATGTTTGTCACCTAATAATGCGGGTAAAACTGCGGGCGTAGCCAGTTATTTCATAAAAAATAATGTATTTAAAATTAGCACTTAGCCTCTACGCAATATATTTCAGGTTCAATAAACATTTAAAAAGAGGCGGTTTTGTTTTATTAATTCGAGATGAACATACGAGTAATTATTTTGTTTTTAATCGCCTTGTTTTGTCTGTTTACAGCTGCTCGTCGCAACACACTGACCTACTTATAATACGTCGACCTCTATCTATTAATTATCTGTGTAATGCCACTAGCTTATCTGTTTAAGTGGACAAAATAACATTTCAAACTGCACTTTTACCGCCAAAATTGGATACATTAGTCACATCGAACCTCTTTCGTGAAGCGGAAGGTCTGCTATGGTCAAACCAAATAACTAAGTCTCTTTTTCACGTTCATCTACACTAGCTATCAACACACAGACAAGAGCTTTTTGTAAACTTAAGGAAATAAACGTTAGGAGTTGAATCTGAATTTCGAGGTGAAATAATAATATCTACCCGTCAACTGATTTAATTTACTAATTACTGAATTGAAAAACTGAAAGTTTTATATTTTAGAGATTTCACGACCAAAACTTGTAAGTAACATGTTATACATAGGATTTAGCCGCTTATTACTGTTTAGTTTCAAGTAAATGGTCACTGATTATTTGTATGGCGGCGATCTACCCTAAATTGGTGGCAATGTAGCTGTGACGGATGCGTTAAGCTTGTTTACAAAGCAATTTCATTATGATATCGCTGATTTCACACATTCCTGACAAGGTTGCGAGTTCATATTTATGTCGTTAATTTGATTATAGATTAGGTAGGTTAGGTTGGTACCTAACAAATAAAATAGAAGCGAAATTCACGCACTAATTCACTATGCTGGAGCCGACTATGGAAATGGAAATACAGTTTGTTTATATCTGTTGTTGGGTAGGTTACCAACAGACGAGCTCTTGCCAAGTAATATAAGTAACTGTGGACTAACTGTGGACACAACTACTGTAAAGAATAATAATAATAGTAGTAGTATAGTAGTAGGATAATAATAGTAAGGACTATTAAAACACATGAGAACATTATGTAAGTTTCACATCTATAAGCCTACCTTACAATGTGACTTTGTTATTAAGACCGAGTGGGCATGGGCACTCAAGTTTCGCTGTATGTTAATACTTATTGTTATTAGAAAAATACTGGTCAAAAAATACTGCGTGTTTTGTTAATGGATTACTGATAATATATGTTAGCTCCTCTGTACCGGCACCCACAGTTGCTAAAAGGATACTTAATATTGACAAAACAGCTGATAACATAAAAAATAAAACATCAAGTGCGAGTCAGACTCGCGCACCAAGGGTTCGGTATAATAGTAAGACCTTATTTCTTGCCAAATATCATGATTCTAGTTCAACGGGAAGTAGGTACCCTATAGGTTTTGGTCCATGGCGAGAATCAAAAGTAATTTTTTTAGTGCATAAACTACAAATTTAATGTTTTCGGATTTTTTTCTTTACCTATGCTATAAGACCTTGCTTCTTGCCAAATTTCATGATTCTGGGTCTACGGGAAGTACCCTATAGGTTTTGTGTGCATGTGAT
This sequence comes from Eupithecia inturbata, assembly GCA_963662085.1. Taxonomy (NCBI): domain Eukaryota; kingdom Metazoa; phylum Arthropoda; class Insecta; order Lepidoptera; family Geometridae; genus Eupithecia; species Eupithecia inturbata. The sequence continues at coordinate 8,176,225 of OY759182.1, forward strand.
TTGGAAATTACTAAATTTTTCGGAAATTAACGGCTGTAAGTATTGATTGTAATTACTTAGAAGTTTAATTTATATCACGGCTCCAAGACGTTACGGATTTGAGTATTAGATGTTTATTTCAACTTCCACGCGTTCTTGAGAACTTTTTCTCCGTCTGTCGCAACCCCCCTGAGTTAACAGACGGACAACAAAGTGAACCTATAAGGGTTCCTTTTTTCCTTTTGAGGTACGGAATCCTAAAAAGAATGAATTTAAGACTTTTGTGGTCATAAGGGCTTGCCTCGGCCTCATCTCTGTGTCGCGTCTGAGCCCCTACCTAAGTAGTATAGACCGTACTTACGAGTGCCTCCGTATCTCGTGCACAGTGGGCCTTCGCGCGGGGTCCCGCTGGAGCATGTGCGACAGAAGTGCCCCAAGCGTCGGCCCCAGCGCGACCGGGGGCGGCGCGGGCTCGCCCCGCCCTATTGCTTCTAACAGTCGGTACACGTTGTCACCTTCGAACGGGTACCGGCCCGTCGTCATGTTGTATCTGTGGAGATTTTTTTACACTTAGAAATAATTTCACTTTACAGCACGTTTTGTCCACGATGCAATGCGAAACGGAGTGTGGGAAGACCTAAGTGTGGTAAGAAGGGCTACAATGTCGTCAGTCCATCGAGTGGGACTCGATGGACTGACGACATTGTAGCGGTCGCAAGGAGTCGACGGATGGAGGCGGCTCGGGACCGCTATTTGTGGCGTCGTTTGGGGGAGGCCTATGTTCAGCAGTGGACGTATACGGCCTGATGATGACAGTACGTTTTATAGAACTTTCAGACACGGATATCGCAGACACTTTTCTCTTTTGTATAAAAATTTGCTTCTGCAATCTGTGAGCGGCTTCATACACGATAAAAGTTATCTCTGATTCTTGAATAAAGTAGTAGGTACATATTGTTATTCTAATTATTGTAGCACACATCTACGCAAAACTTCGGCACCTCATTGATAGCGAGAAGGTGTAACAAACATCCAAAATTTAGCCTTTATTGAATCAATGTAGCAATGGATGGAATATTATTTAGCCTTTATTAAATCAATATAGCTATGGATGGAATATTATTTAGCCTTTATTGAATCAATGTAGCAATGGATGCAATATTATTTAGCCTTTATTAAATCAATGTAGCTATGGATGGAATATTATTTAGACTTAATTAAATCAATATAGCTATGGATGCAATATTATTTAGCCTTTATTAAATCAATATAGCTATGGATGGAATATTATTTAGCCTTTATTAAATCAATATAGCTATGGATGGAATATTATTTAGCCTTTATTGAATCAATGTAGCAATGGATGCAATATTATTTAGCCTTTATTAAATCAATATAGCTATGGATGGAATATTATTTAGCCTTTATTAAATCAATATAGCTATGGATGGAATATTATTTAGCCTTTATTAAATCAATATAGCTATGGATGGAATATTATTTAGCCTTTATTAAATCAATATAGCTATGGATGGAATATTATTAATCCCTGAATACTCAAAAGCAACTCACATCTATACTAATATTATAAATTCGAAAGTAACTCTGTCTATCTGTCTGTTACCTTTTCACGCCTATACGGCTGAACGGATTTTAATTAAATTTGGCAGAGAGGTAAATGGTATCCCGGGGACGGACATAGGCTAATTTTTATCCACGAAAAGAGCGTGCAAAGCCGCGGGCAACAGCTAGTTTAATATAAACATGTCTCAAGTCGCGACTTTTTGACAGCTTTCAATGAACTTGAACATTCAACATTGTAAGTCATTAACCCATAAATCTGAGTTGCATTTGAATATTCCGATGTGACAGGGCGAGATAGGACGCTATGGCGCTCATCAGGGGAGGCCTATATCCAGCAGTGGACTAATATATAGTCGAGTTCGAAAGAGTAAACCCAACTCCTAGCTAAATGCCTTGTTATCGCTAGATCTTTGATTTTTAATTATACTCACGACAAGTGAGTATAATTAAAAATCATAGACGGGAAAGTAATATCAGTTAATCTTTTGCAATCGAATTTTAATTTACGACGTCAAAATTATCAGCTATCATGATGAACGACGATAATGAAATAGACACGTCACAGCAATTGGATGTAAATTTTATGTACCTAACACAAATTAGCATTGAAATCGTATTGAATTAAATATAGGTCAATTTCACCACCTGAATGTTACCAGGACATTCTACATCTCTGACTCATGAAACTGCTCAAAAGTGAGTCAGAACCTACCTAAGGGTATACCTACCAATATTATTCCATAAAGTTATTTATACACTGCAACAATGTTGCGTCAGAATAACAACTTTATCCTGTCTGTTTTCTTTAGGTAGCCTGGCATTTTATGGATAATTTATTGCAATGTGTGAAGCTAATTTTAGCTGGTGTTTACATTGTAGGTAAATAATAAAATAATGGATTAAGGAAAATAAAACATGTTATCAACATGTGGCTAATCCATCATCATCAATATCATTGTCAGCCTGTCCACTGTTAGACATAGACAAGGGAGGTCTATGTCTATATTGAGCGCCATAGCGCCATAGCTGTTCGATTACGCTAAAACCTCCCATTCCCACTGAACGAGCCATTGGGGAGACTATATAAACGATTTTGGATTCCAATATGTACTAAAAAAACACATAGGTACAACTTTCTGGCGTATTGGATTCGATCGGTCGGGTAGAGAGGATAACCTCGGAGCTCTTACTAATCCCTGAATGGCGATCCATTGAATGGGAGATTTTAGCGTAATCACACAGCTGTTTGTGTTTTCAAATTGCTACATCCAGCAGCGTTTGCCAGCCGTCTTCAGTTCGGTTATCCAGCTGGCCATAAGGAATTCTACAATATGTTTTCCCAGTAGCTATCATCATAAAACCAATAGCAAAAATAATTGGTAAATAAATTCAAACAAATTGTCAAAACCTTCCTAAGCAAAAAGGCTTACTATAAAATATCAGATTATCTAGACTAATCTAGAGGATAAAAAAGCTTGGGACGGGTTTGGCTCCAACTCGAAAAATAACAACTACAGGCTCTAGGTTTCTTCGTCGCTTCCTTACTTTAGTCTACATACAAACATGCAACAGAAATGAAAAATCTGTTTTAGTCCATGTCAGTGTTTAATTAAAAAATAATTTGACCTTTTCTAAGTGTAAATTTATTGTGTTTATGGAAATAAAGAGTCTTTGATTTGATTTGTTTTTTTTTTATACTTACAATGTGACCCCACTGCTCCAAATATCAACCTTGATTCCAGAAAAGGTCTCGGCACCATTGGCTACTTCAGGTGGTTGGAAGGCAGGAGAACCTTGCCCTGTGTAGCATATGTCTTCTGGACAAAACATGTCTAGAGCCTGGAAAAAGAGAGAATAAGATATACTTTAACAGCCTGATATCATTAGTTTTTAATATTATGTATTAGGTCAGTTCAATATGGCTACATTGGTTGGGCAAGAACCAACGTCTTGAAAGATGTGGTAAATAGTTCTCGTGGCTCTAGAAGTCTATATTTAAGTCAACAATGCAATATCATACCCAGTATGCTTTAAGTATTTCCCACATTTCATATGAGAGGGAGGGAATAGAGAGTGCATCTGTGTTTGGACCCACATTTGTGCATTATAATATGTCCTGTGCACCTAGCTAGTGGTCGTTGAGACAGGCCGCCGCGCTGTAGCCGAATTTCGGCGTGAAGGGCATCACATTATTTTTATAAACATGACAGCTTCAAAAGTTTGAAGACCAGTTTTTTCTAGCCATTTATTTCCATAAGCTACCTTACCTCAGCAACACCAAAGTCTGTGATCTTCAACGTCTGATTTAATGTAAGTAGCAAGTTCCCTGGCTTTATATCCTTGTGGATAACACCCTGACCATGCAAGTACTCCAAGCCGTCCAGCAGCTGGATAAAGTAGTCATGGGCTTGTCTTTGGGGAAACTTCTTGCCATTACTTGATTCTAACATGTCCTGTAACAAAATAGATGTATACCCTTTTTAGAAGACAGTAAAGTTTTTAAATCATACTCAAATCAGCCTTTAACGTTGTAAGAGCTGACTAAGTCAACCTACCAGAGGAAGGGAGCTTCCTTTTGTGCATTTTTGGCACCAATCTGCCTGCCAAGTGTGGTGATTATGGCAAAAGTGCCTGTTTTGGGGATGCATGTCCAGACATGGATGTATGAGGGCTGATAGGAAATTACAATAATAAAACTTCAATTATTTTTAAACTTACGCAATCTGAATACATTATTATTAATATAGTAGTTACAGTTAGTGGCACAGTAGTTATTGAATGGGTATTTATAGCGTTTATTTACATATTTGTCCCGATGTTTCAACAGCTTTACACATTGTCATGGTCACAGGATGACTGCCGGTTCAATAATACTAATAATAAGAAAACTTCAGTGGCCATTCTTAACATTATATCTTATTTTAGTTTTCCATATTGGTAATAAAATTTTGTAATTCAGGTCTACAATAAACTTTATAATTCTGATGTTGTCTCATAGTGAGAGAAAACTATGTAGTTGACCGGCTAAGGATTTTTCAGGGTGTTATTGGTGTAGGCTCTTCTTCTACTTTGTGTGCTTATTAAATTCAGAAGGTTTTAATTGAATTGACATTTTTGTTCCCAAGTCTGATTATTTTATTTTTAACTGTATTTGTACAGGATATTGGTAAATACTAAATAAAAAATAACTGGAATAAGCATCCAGTACAATGTTTGGCAAGGCCTTCACTGAACAAGCCTGAAGAGATCAATAGATTACAGAAGAATAGACACTAAAATGGAATCATTATTTGATTATTGTCATCTTGACCTTCAGTAAGTAAACAATAACTAATCTCCGCAAAGTATCTACCTTAGCTATTGAAACAAAGTTGACTTTTTGTTATGTACTTATCCTGGTAGAAATAGTTTGACGTTGATCTTATATACACTTTAATACAAAGTGGTAGTTTGTAAATACATAAATACAATGCATAGAGTAGTTGAGGGCTTTCCTTTGGAAGAACCTAATGGTGTTGTTATACTAAGTATTTCCTGTAGCCTTACCTGTAGCACTCCAACACAGAACTCCATAACAAGGTACATTTTTTGTTTTTCATCATTATACATTACATCGACTAGTTCTATCACGTTTTTGTGTCTAAGTATCCGCAGCAACTGAATTTCTCTCTGTACATTTTGTTCTCCATTTGGTATTCTTCTTAATTTTCGTTTTTTTAGAATTTTTACAGCTCTTCTACTGAGGGACTCTGAGTCAAGCATTTCTTTGACTTTTCCGTACGACCCTTCCCCCAGAACGTCTCCCATCACATATTTTCCTACCATTTTGCATTTTTTCTTCTTGCTTCTGTAGATAATGTCCGCGCTGTCGACTCTGTGAAAACACAGGTTCGTGTGGTCTAGGTTGAGGTCTAGATCTTCTATTTGCTCGTCGTCCAGCCAGGTTACGGACTGCGGCTCTGGGCTTCCGTCGAGCAAAAAGTTCTCGTCGCTCTCCTGGGGCGCGATGACGTTCGATATCTCATATTCCGCATCATCGCCATCTGGAAGACTTTCACTACTACTGATTTTTCTACACATTCTTGGATCCATCACAACAGCACATTTGTAAAACTGTCCGTAGATCTATGCGTTCTGCAAGGCCTTCTAGCTAACATGAGATCACATACAATGTTGATATCAAAATTAAATCTTTAAACCTCGGCAACGCATTTATAATTTTTTTTGCACATTTAGCACATCACGTTTGTAGTCTTTTTTTACAACATTATCCGTAGAATCGTAAATATAATTGTGGGTAAATAGATGAAAACTGTGAATGAAGGTCGTACGACTGGTGTGTGTGTACTGTTTGGATGAATTGAATTGATTGATTGGCTGAAACTGGAATGACAGTTGAAGTTTGTTAAATTGTCAGTTACAGTGGGAAACGCAAAATCTGACAGACACGAATGAAGAGAAGAGAAGAGAAACGAATGAATTGGCTATGTGCGAAACCAATGTGAAATAGGGTGGTTCAGTACATAATTATTTAGCTATACTACACCTGCTCGGAAAGTGACTTATTCCTTTTCCAAACTTGAGCTAGAAAGTACGTCATTGTAGGCGTATCTAGTAGAATGCGGGTCGAAAAACACTATGGAATTTCATTTCTCACGCGTTTGCCGAGAGAGAATAATGTATGGAAATTCATTTCTAACGTGTAATTTCTTTATAATTTCCTTAAATTTCAGCCTTTAACTATGGTTATTTTCACCACCTATAGGTTAATCTACAAAAAGTTTTTACTCCGAGTCCTTTTCTGTTCTCGAAACAATATCTAATTCAAAAAAGAACCAAGTGCATGAAGCATTCATGGGAATTTCTTCGAAATTTATATTTGACCCGCGTGACCCGAGAGCTAGTGGGTATCTGGCACATCAGCATTGCTATACAGCGGGGCAATGTAGCCAGCGTTTTGGGGACGCTTCCGACTGGTATTGATATGGATCAGTTGAGCTACCTGTAGACTGTTTGCAACAGTCTGCAGTTAGCTTAATTGTTTCAATTGTGTTGTACTAGTTCTAATTTGTTTTTATTATTGTATTGTAATTTTCTTTGTCAATAAAGTTGAGTTAGGAAATTTTATTAATTCTACAGAATGTCGGCGAGTGATAGTGAAGATTTTATGACACCGCTAGTAATAAAAGAGACTGCTCAAGCAGTGATTGAGAACTTACCTATTACCCAAGAACTCCAGAAATAAATACAACAAGACATATATATGAAGATTTCATGTATTGGAAAAACGAGAAGAGTGCAACTTCTTTTTCGGAAAATGTTTTATTGACAGAGTGAAGTGAGGGATTTTTTAGTACCTAGAATCCTGAACGTAGCGAGGGATTCAAAGTACGTCGCCCGAGCCAAAAATATATTTTGCACCCGAGTGATACACTCTATTTTTTATCACCCTCTATGAGAAAATAAAAGGTGCCTTGTATTTTATTGTAATATTATTATTTAATATAACATGGTTTAACAACTAAATTGAAATTAAATACTATCTAATAATAAAACAACTAAAAACATATGTTTACATTTGAGACATTTTCGCAGTTATGAAAATGTATTGTTACAGTTTTATTAGGAATACCTAGATGTTGTAGATTTTATATTCTGCGTGTTTGAAATACCTAATGTCCGAATCTGGCTCATTTTGAGAAAAATGTGACGGTGAATCTTGTTGTTTGGATGTTGTACCAGCCAGTAGGCCTAGCACGGGCATTGTTGTCTAGGGTAGAATAGAGAAAAATTACGTCACTTTGTCATCGAATGCGTAAATTATTCGAAATTCATTCCTTCAACTTCAATAATGTACGCAATGTATGACGATGCGATGTCATTATTGTCTATTCTACCCTAGATAATAATCCCTGTGCTTGACCTACAATATTTATTCAAACAATATTTGCGTTCGATTTCTTTGGCGGAGAACACTAAGATGCCCAAATTCAAAAAGTGCGCGGCAAAGATAATTGCAGCGCACTTATAAAGAGGATTAAAAACTCATTACTGCCCGATAAAAGATTCTTATAGAAAACACCACCTTTGGGGGCACTTAAAGGCGAACCAAGTCGTCCTTTTCGAATAGATGATTTCTCTTTTCGATTTGTAACCCGCACGGTAAAAATAAAAAGGGAAAAACATCTTTTAATCTTATTTTATTTTGCAGGTTTATGGTTGGCTGTTTATACTAATACATAGATAGATAGATAAGATTTTTTATTAAGTTCACACACAAACAGCACAGGAAAGCATAACAAATGAACAAAAACAGTATTTAGGTAGGTACCTATACATACCTAAGGAGGCAGGTACACAATTATAAATAACGGACTAAAAGAAAATAAAAAACAAATTAAAGCTAAAGCAAAACAACCAAAGTTATATAAAATACCTACCTAATACAAATATACACCTACCTACCAAAAGTGCACAAGCTCTGATAACGAGTAGCTCTAAAACCGCCCACCCTGGGCGGAAGCTATTCACCCGTACCTGCGCGCCCCGTAGTGAACCCAAAAGGGTCAGTCTCAGCTTTATGCTGTTCTACACCAGGCTAGGTACAAAACAGCGCTGGTTTTCAGACTGGCCCACGCGCTGGTTTTCAGACTGGCCCACCTGCTACGGCTGTCAATGAGTTTTTTTGTAATCATAGAGAAATTAACGTTATTCTATTGATTTCTGATTTGTGACGATAGGTAGGTATAGGTCGCGTCACGTAAAAATAACGCTGGCCTTCACCTGCACACAGAGCGATTTGTCGCGATTTACCCGTGCGCAGACACTTCCCCTCTACCCCCCTCAACGTTCTTTTTACGTGACGCGAGCTCTATGTGGGTACAAAAGCGTGGATCTAGGTTGCCTGGGAGAAAACGCTCTCAGCGATAAGGCCGCCTTTTTACTGTGTTAAATGTAGATACAAGGTTGTATATGTTAATTTTGAAGTGCAATAAAGTGTTCATCTATTTATCGTGGTGAAGCTTTCGCGTGGACTCTACGCTCATTCTCATAGGTTTGTTAAATTAATATCAAAAAAAGTAGGTTCGAACTATCCGCCGAACGTTGACGATTCCAACGACCCAAACAGTGAAAGGAATAATGTAGATTATTCGGAGACAACATATACACCCAACGGTAAAAGCTTGGAAGGGTGAAAATACGCGGGAGAAGCTTTCATGTTGTCGTACCTACCAAGGTATAAATATAATAACAATCAAGGTATGAATATAATAACTTTAATAAAAATCGAAATAAATAACAAATGATGTTAAAACGTAAATACTTTCTCTTGTATAATTGTAGGAACTTTATCCTCTACTTCTTGTAGTTTTTGTTCATTTCCTTCTTCAACAAGGCCAGTCTGGTGAGCGCTGCGTCCCGCCAAGCACGCCGCTCTTGCAGACGGTCTAATGGCACCATGCTGTTCAACTGACGGTAGATGCTGTCAGCACTGCTACTCGTTGTCATCTGCGGGATCTCGCCCATCGTTTGGCTGACGCTGTGGATTGTGTTGCCGTAGCTGAAATGAAATAAATCACATATTAAATTATATCTACTACCTAACCTAAATAAACTGCCAAGTGCGAGTCAACTCGCACACGAATGGTTCCGTACCGTAAAAATCAGGCAACTTTTTCAAAGAACATCAAATTTTCAGTTGTTTGGAGACCCCTTTAAAAATAATAAACAAATAAATAAAAATAAAAGTCATTGTTTCGGACGACAGCGATCCATAGTAAACCAAAGTCCAATTTAAACTTTCAACTTTATTTTTATTTTTGCTGTTATAGCGGCAAGAGAAATACACATTGTCTGAAAATTTCATCTGTCTACTTCTTACGGTTTATGAGATAGAGCCCTGTGACAGACAGACGGACGGACAGCGGAGGCTTAGTAAGAGGGTTCCGTTTTCACCCTTCGGGTACGGAACCCTAAAAAGCGCGTAGCGTAAAAATTGTTAAAATCGCAAAAACGCTGTCTCTCCGAGAATACAGTCACGGCATAAGAATCGACTTCAACTCAGTCCATGGATGTCGTATGAGCCGAAAAGGGAACCTGTCAGAGAAAGAGCAGCAGCTCACTTCTAGGTAGGTAGGTATGTATTTTTAACTCATTGACTGCGATCACCAATCCGCCTGCGAAGTTGTTTAATAGATAATACAAACATAACGCCGTGTTTGTTTGCTTTCAAAGCTTCGATATCAACGCTAAGTTCAGCAAAATGTTACCTACCGTTCAATATAATTCTTCATGCCTTCAGCGTTCAAGTGCGCGGTCTCCAACGAGCCGAGGAAAGCGTAGCGCATGCCCAGACCTTCCGAGATGACTTTGTCGACGTCGGCTACGTTCACGATGTTGGAGTCCACCAGGCGCCATACCTCGTTTAGGATCGCGTATCTGGTAGGAATATAAAAAAAAATATCAATAGGGCACCTACCGCTACCGCGCTGGTTGCAGGACATAGCGCACAGTGAGAAAGAAAATGACGCAATTCGAAATTTGAGCAAATCGAGTTATAGGTCCTGCAACCAGCGGTTTCCTGCGTCCTTTCCAATCAGAAAAGTGCGATCGCACAGGATCGAACTAAAGATAGTGAACACAATAATATTGCTAGACCGTTAAGGACCTTAGATAGGATAGATTTTTCCTAAAATGTGACTTTTTGTGCCATTCACATCTTTGAAATGCTTACGATCTACTTACCTTTGAGCTAGACACACTGATCCGTTACTCAAATCCCTACCAGAATCTAATATTCGTTCCCATAGAAATGAAAAAATTAGATAATATATTTAGAAATAAATTAAAAAGATGGTTAGAATCAAATGCTTTCTATTCGCTCAAAGAATTATTTGATAAATGATGTTTATATGTATACCTACCTAGTTAATAAGGTACTTACATATTTAAAAACTGTTATTGTATGTCTATTAAAGATAAGCTGTTGAAACTGTACACTATTTTATACTTAAGATCTTTTTTGTACAACAGTTAACAATAACTCTATTTCTGATTCTGATTCTAAGGATTTAAGTAAAATCTGTAGATATGATACGTTCTCCCAGCGCTTACTCAACAACTGGCCTGTGTTAAGTTGTAACACAACACTCGCTCACAGTTACATTTCCAATCTTGTGCAATAATTATAATGTACAAACACGAGGGAATTGATGTAGTCTTTTAATCAATAAATCACACTAAAGTAGGTACGTCGCCACGTCGTAGCAAGCCCGCGTAACACGAATGCCGCCGGCCGGTCTGACTATGACTGAGGTGGGTGGACCTAATTGCACCTAATTTGAGCCTTCCACTTTCGAGAAGCTAGTACCTCATCTGCCCTTTTTTAGTTAAGTTAATGCTCGTACCTTACTCTTTGTATAGAAAAGGAAGCTTACTGTATACGGTTGAGCACAAATCCGTCGATCTCTCTAGACAGTGAGACGGGTTCCTGGCCGATCTCCAACATAATTTCCCTGGTCTTCTTGGCCACTTCCGGCTTGGTCCAGGGTGCGGGAACGATCTCCACTAACGGCACGTAGTAGGGGGGATTCACTGGGTGGGAGACGATGACCTGAAAATAACGTTTATAATTGGACATTTGTGAATGGAAGAACCCCCGAACCAAGCGTGAGGAATAGGGCATTACAAAAAAAATATCTTTATTGTACACCAACAAAAATACTAAGTATACAAAAGACATTACATAAGACACAAGTACAATGGGCGGCCTTATCGCTTAGAAGCGATCTCTTCCAGACATTACCCCATAATGTGAAGACCCAATAAGACGTTTATTTAGACAGGCCTATGTTCAGCAGTTGACTAGTATAGGCTAATGATGATGGTGATGATTGGTGGAGATTATCAAACTAAGAGCAAGGGAAATTCTTGAGCGCACGAAAAATCTTCTCCATGTTGTCTACGGACCTATTCCTATACATTCTAAGAATTTAAATACTTAATATCGGAAAAAAAATCTCCCTTGATCGTCCTCTTTCTAAACATTGTTGACCTACCTAAAGCTAAAGGTTTAGGTAGGTCAATAGACAACCTTTAGGTTGGCGTGGAGCCAACCAGTCAACTCATCACATCAATCACTATGAATCTTCATTATGAACACGAAAAAGTAGATTTGCCTAGCATTGGGACTTTGGAGCCAAAATGGGCTTATTGCTTACCTGTGATTTATGCTTAAGGTTTTCAGAGAACAGCGAAGGCAAGGTAGTACTTGTGGAACTGGAAAGGATAGTGTTGTCTCCGACCACAGCATCTAGGTTCTGGAACACCTTCTTCTTTAGGTTCAGGTCTTCTGGCACACACTCTTGAACGAATATCGCATCTTTGACGGCAACAGCCAGGTCAACGGTCCCTGGAAAAGTTATTGAAGGCTTTGAGTACTTACCGAACACTTTTTGAAAGTATTTGACTTCAAATACGTTTAAAAAAAATTACCATACCAGCCAAATACGGTCTATCGTAAAACTATATAGATAGTAGATACATACTAACAAGATAATAATTATTTAAAAAATAATCTACCCATATTATGTAAGTTATGTAGTTAAAGTACGTTCTCCCAGCGCTTACTCAACAACTGGCCTGCGTTACAACTACGCGCAAACACTCGCTCACAGTTACATTTCCAATCATGTACATACAATAACTATAATTTATAATGAACAAACACGAGGGCATTGCTGTAGTCTTTTGATCAATAAATCACACTAAAGTACGTCGTAGCAAGCACGCGTTACACGAACGCGGTCCGACTAGGACTGAGATGGGTGGACCTAATTGCACCTAATTTGAGCCTTCCACTTTCGAGGAGCTGGTACCTCATCTCCCCTTTTTAGGGTTTCGAAGATCGGAGATCGGTTTCGTAACCCATATGGTCTCGCGTTTTCTGTCCTTTTTTCCGTCTCTAATATCTCGGCAACAGCAGCAGCAAATAACGTGAAATTTAAAATACATTTCGTGCGCCTGTACAGATTATATGAAAAAAATAAATAAATGAAAAATGATAGTTTTCAGACACATTTTTTTTATAATTTCAGTAGGTTTCATACTTTTCTAAATATTTTGAAAAAACTAAAAAAAAAATCCCGAGAGAGGGGGTATCCCCTATCTCCGAAGTTTGCAAAGCGATCCATCTGAAATGTATGTAGCGTTTGTAGATATGGATATATATTTTGCAGGAAAAATATAGAGAAGTCTGTAAATAGATCACTTTTTGGAAAAAGGGGGGGATAATTTTCAAAAGGGGGCTACTTCAGCGAACGGGGTATCAAATGAAAGGTATCGGTTTGTACATCTCAAAACAGTTTTTGAAATTCCTTTAGGTTACATACTTTTCAAAATATTTTGAAAAAACTCGCAAATTTTACTATTACCCTCTGTACTCCGATGTTTGCAAACCGATACATCTGAAATGTACCTTTAATTTTTTGGTATTCATCAAATAGCAAAGCCTCTATCTAACCAGTACCTATAGTACATATTGGTATACTTGACAACCGTTCGAAACAGCGCGAGTCACACTCGCACTTGACGGATCTTGTTTACTTAGATCCTAACCTATATACCTAACAAGCAGATAGCGGAAAAGTGCAACGTCATTGTAGGTGCTCAAATTGGGAATAGAATAGGTGCTGAAACTGTGGTGCTCAAAAATTAATGCTCAAATGGAAATATTTCACCTCTGTGATAAATTATTATGGATGATGCAGTGTTTTGCGATCGAGACGCGCGGTAGAGCATCAGCCAAGTTCGGAAACAAACGAGCGACGCACTAGCAGTGTATTTTTACATGAACCAAGGGCACGCTTTTGTGCCCTTCTGTACCTTGAACATTATCACACATACGCCTTATTTTTACGAAGGCCTGCATTGGCTGTGTGAACCATACCTTTAATGCATTGAAACTGTTCCTTAGCGCTAAGTTCCCCGCGCAGTAGGCCATCTTTCTCCAAGGTCTCCAGCTGGAGCTTGATGTCGTCCAGGGCATCTGAGACCTGCTTCGGGATGATATCGAACACGGTGACCTGATAGCCCACGGACGCGAAGAGCATTGCCCATGATCTCCCGATAAGGCCGCTGAAAATAAAAATAATTATTTACTTAAATTACACAATTCAAAATAAAATAATTATATAATAAATATTGCAAAATAATTATTATTTTGCAGGCGGATCTTCAAGGAGAAGGCTAGCTAGAATGCTTGGGAGAGGAATTAAGTCAACTATATAGCTTCATAGTATTTAAGTATAATAAAATAGTGTATTCATAATAGGTATGTAGGCTTTTTTATTTTATTTTTATTGACTTTAGTATTTCTTTTTTACCTTAGCACTTCAAGGAGTGGTGCTGGGTCGATTAATGAAATGTTTTTATTCTAATAAAAGCAATGTATTTTAATTTATATGAATTGTCAATAATTGGCAATAATTAGGTATGTAATCATAAGTCGTTGCCTCTTTATATTTAGGTATTTTCTCTAAGTATTCAGGTTTTGTGACCGGATCCAGGGCCATGGGCTTGTCAAATCATTATGACTATGTAGGTAGGTATCTACTAGGTAAACATATTTTTAGGTAGATTTTGTGTTATGTAACATCTAACTGATTGTTTGGTTGTAAATTAACCTATGTGACTTTTGAGATAACTTTATCTTTGAGCGAGCAAATATAGAAACCAAAACCCTGTTCATTATCAATAATACAAACATAGAGCGAGAGATATTATATTATTGAACTAATTTAGTCAAATAAAAAAATATTATTTGATATCAACTTACTTTCTAGCAAGATTACGTGCCTACGTAAGATTTTTTGGGAAAGTTGCGGATTCAAAATTCATGGTCCCGTCGTGGGCGAAAACTTTTGGGATAATAATTAATTTATAAGAATTTTCTCTAAGTGTGAGCTTAGGTTAGTCAATATAAAACAAAAATCCTTACTTATAAATTTATAAGTTGCAATAGCAACTATTAAAATACGTAGTTACCTAAACACCTACTAGTGAAATAACAATTTCGATTTAATTAAAATAAGTACCTGCAACTCACACAGATCATAACTCAATTAAATGTTACTACAAGTCAATGTAATAAGTTCGACATAACAGTAAGTACCTAGGTACCTACTCTGTGGTTCGACCTTTCAATGAGGCGGACGCTATCAATGAAATTGCATTCTAAATTCAAGTTCATTGCCTCTTTCAATTCGCTAGCATTCTAAGAAGGTCGGGAAAATAAATACCAGCGATCAAAATAAGAAAGGAGATAAAAACAAAAAAGTTTGTAAGCTGTCTTACCTTCCGACGATGCCAACTTTTTCAGTCTTGAATTTAGGTGCCATTGCGTTGGGTGTGTTAACAAACAGAATCACCAACAGTGAATGACACGATCTCTTGGTAGCAGCGAGTATAAAGCAGAGTCTATACCTACCTACGACCATTTATATCGTAAACGAGATTGATAGTTGTTAAAAGTTAATTTAGTTAACTTATTTTGTCACTTTGTTGGCTCAGCGAGAGATAGGTTTTACTACCTAACCTCCTCGTTCAAACCAGTCCAGTGCACATAAATGGTTTATTGTGGGTGCATAAAGAATTATCCTACCTATCGAACAAAACTATTTGTGTAGTACCTTACCTACCTACCTACTTAATCTTTTTTTTTTTTAATAAACCTATATTAGAGGTAAATCAGTTGTCATGTCTGTACCTACTTTTAACTTTTGTCTGCCAGACCCCTTCCGACAACCCCGACAGGGTTTTACACATTAATGTTTACTAAACTCTGTAATATTTTTGTTAAGCATATTATATTGAGCTGAATATTGAATAGGTACTGAATAATTTATCAAACTAAAACAAACGTCCTTCAGTCCTTTACATAAATATAATAAGTAGGTTTTGAAGCCTACGCCTAAGGATGCGTGCGCAACGATACTTTCGCGTAACCACACCACCAGTCGCATTATTGTGACGTCAATAAACCCGATGCAGCGAGCAGACCCGGTCTTGATGTTGACAACGCATTATCTGGCGCTGCAATGCAATATGACACAAACTGCCAATCGCTATTGTGAGCAGTGAGATGATACGCTAAAGTTAAACCATGGTTATACCTCAGCAGCAGCAAGAGAAGAGCCGATACTAGGTACTTACTACTTAGGTACCTACCTAGGTACTTAGTTTGGCACCTTCAAGATTATGATACCTATATACATACGAGTACCTACATATGTAAACTGATGATGGGGTGTGCTAGTCAGGGCCGTCTATGCGTCAACGTCTAACCAAGTTAAACACATGATTTGAAACAAACTACTGTAAGTACTCAGTAAAAATAATTGTTTATTTTATTATCATGTTATGGCTAAAGTACAATATGTAGGTATATACCTACCATCTTATAAAATGAAATCAGTTTTTTACAATGTAACTTTTCTTTCGCCTTCTCTGTTTTGTAGTACCTAGGTGTACTTAGACAACTCATCAGATGGGAAAAATAGTCATTTTCTCATAATTAGTTTTATTTACTAGACAAGTCGTTGAAACCCGTGTTATTGTCCGATCACACATTACTACAACTTTTCTGTTCTTCTTACAACTTTTGTACTTTTCTTGCACTTTTCTCATCATATCTTTATAAATAAAAATAACTTAGGGTAGGTATATAGTTGACTTAGCCTAATCTTGACAGGTGGATCCAGCGATCGCGTCAGTAGTCTTGATACTAGTTATCCTGTAGTTGATAACGTCGGGCTTCAGTCCGTGGATGATGAACCGCGGGAGTTTGTCTGTTAGGATCCAGAGGTTACCTTCGCTATCCATCTGGAAATTGAACAATTTGGTTGTTGAACCAAATTGTTGTTGTATCAAAGATCATCCTTAATGTAAATAAATAAATAAACGTTTATTTATCAAGGTCTAAAAATATCTACTGATACAGTGTTTAAAACTAGACAACCAGTCTTAGGCCCGTATTATGAAAGCTTGCTCAGTCATCGTTCTATGCTTGAGTGAGGTTTATGCCATAGAAAAGCGTTACTCAAGCATCTATGCTTGAGTATATGCGATGACTAAGAAAACTTTCATAACACGGGCGCTAGTTTCAGCCCCTTGCTCGAGTTCTAAACTTCCAGGATAATCCATGATGTTAGGGTGGTGTTCTTGACATGACTTCTTTGTTACTCAACATGCCTGCATGCATTGTTTGCCACTTTTCTGCCAGTTTAAGAGATAATCTAGGTCCTAGGCACATTTAATTGACGTTTTGACGTATGTTATTTATTATAGAATAGCAGAAAATGAAACTAATGATCGTTCAATTGGGTATTTTGCAGTTTTGTACCTAACTGTGCAGAAGTTTTTAAGTTTTTTTTTACTTTACAAATTTCCTGCATCAGGTCTTAAATTGTTGCAAATTTATTTTAAATTCTGGAACTTGGAGGTGTAGTACTTTTATAGATAAGTAGAAGTATATATAAATATATATATATACTTTGTGGTGCCGGCTTAGAATTCACACCACCCCAACTCTTCCCGCGGGTGTCCTAAGAGGCGACCAAGGGCTATTCCCCGGGGGCGGGGAGCAGCGCACTCTGCAGAACAATTCTACCACCGAACTGACCACCCCGACCCGCATGCCCAGCGTAGGGATTATGGGCCATTTCCCCTCATGAGATAAAGCCAATTAGGCGCTTATAAGGGGGAGGCCTGCGTCCAGCAGTGGACCAATATAGACTGTTGAGGTGAGGTTGAAGAGATAGATACAGGTAGAGGACCTATAAACAATTAACTGTAAACATCATTAACGGTTCAAACCTTTACCTTGAGATCGTTAGGGAACTCGTATTCAACCGGATCGTTGATAATCAGCGGGTTGTTGTCAATATTGTACGGCTTCTTCGTATTCCAGCAGCCAACCCCGTCACGGTTCACCTGGAAATTCAACAGAACCATTAGAATCGAATGGTTAGTGAACTAACATTATTAGCTGTTTTTGCAAATTGAGAGAAGCTCCGGATCTTATTTCAAAGTCGTCGGTTTAAAAGCTGGACCTCTCGAGAACCAGAGATAAAAATGCAACCAACCAAGGCAAATAAACTTTCAAGAGATAGATAACCAATAATGCTTGGCTCCCATACCCACACTACATACTTTAATATAAATATCACGAGCGCAACTCGAGTTTAAGAAAGATAAATAAACAATGCCAGACAATCACACAGCATCATCTAGCTGCTAAGACGATACTGTGTAAATTGACCAAGCATGGAGCTTGATTCTAGCCAGTAACAGTACCTAATCTGTGACCAAGCTAAGCAGAGCATGGGTACTAGATAGTTATCTAGTACCCATATGTGTATGCGTCTATGTATTGTATTAAGTACCTACAGCTTAAGTTTAAGCTGTAGGTATTTAATACATTACATAAGCAGTGTAAGCTGTACTTAATACAATACATATCATTACTATATAGGTACCTACTATACAGGGTGTTCTGCAGACCGTGTGCCATGGTACCTGGTAGGTGCAACCAAGTGCAATAGCTTGGCGGTTTTTTAACCCTGAAAAGCCTCTGGACTATTTTTAAGATTTTTCGTTTTTTCCGATTTTTTTAATATTTGGCGCTGTAACTTTTTTGTATCAAATAACATGGCTTACGATTATTTTTATTACATATGTCATTAAAAAGACCAGCATACTATTGCACTTGGTTTTACCTACCCCATTTACCCATTGGCACAAGTTCTATCGAACTAAACATGCTTACAACACGATTAGGAGACAAAAGTCAGTAATTTTTAGGGTAGGTATTCAAAATGATATATCTTATATTATATGTAACAGTACTGAGTACTTAGCTCAAATTTCGGAAAAAGAACAAAAATTTTAAAAAATCTTTGCAATACGCGAGAGGCTTTTCAGGGTTAAAAAAACGGCCAAGCTATTGCACTTTCTTTCTACCCCCAGTTACCGGCCTACGGTCTGCCGAAAACCCTGTATATTTATAGATTATTTTAACTATACATAGAAAAACCCCGGAACAAATATCTGCAGATCTTAAAAACTATTTGTCCCGAGGCGGGAATCGAACCGTGCGTCACAGGCCGATCTTCGCCAGCTGCGCCACAGAGGTCGTCGAACATAGAATGACTACAATAGTCTTGCGGCGAAATTGAGAGCAGGCCTGAGTGTGCACGAGTTATAAATCTTCCAGATCTGGGTTGACCGTGTTGTAAATAGGAAACCCCATGTTTTAATGTGTATTGGTGCTTTGGTTTTTAGATGTAGGTATTGATGATATGTTTTTCAATCGCTTACAATGTTAGGTAGATACTATGACGGTATATCTACGATAATAATTTTATTGTTTATTAACAATAACTTCATGCCAAATGTGTGGCAACACGCTGTAACTGTCGATACTAGACAAACTTTTTAAGGTTAAAAATGTCATAAAAGTAAGAATAGAAAAAATTTTGATTAATAAACAAAATACAAAAAAAAAAAAAAAAAAAACGAAAATGTAAGCATACCTACTCGTAACAGTTATGTAACAAACCTGTGTGTAGAAGAGCACATGAGTGTTTGGATCGTAGTAGCTGGCTGAAGCCTGGGTGTTTTCTCCTCTGTCGCCCAAAAGCTGCAACACAAAAGAATTTGCACATGACTAAAACTTTAAATAAATACCTAGACAAAAAAATATAGACATAAAATAAATACCTACCTAGATCAAAATGGAGGATGGTAATTACAAAGTACCTACTGACGTAAAAAAATATGATTCTAAAGGCACCATAATCGATGATAACTTCCAATGAAAAATACTTAGCACGGATCTTGATGACATGCGATATATTAAAAAAGGATCTATCACGCACGACGACGGTAAACAACAGTTGCGTTTTTTTATACGGTTATAAGGAACGGGGGATAGCATTGCCTTAAAAAACCGGTTTTAATCTGACTACTGGTACGATTTTATAAATAATAAATAATGCTGGACAATCCACACAGCATCATCTAGGCCCAAGCTAAGCAGAGGTTGTGTTATGGGTACTAGATATACTTATTAATTACAATACATTAGAAAGATAGATACTGTTTTATTATTTATAGAAAATACCCAGAACACCCGAACTAATATTTGCAGATCGTACAAAGCGTAGGTACATAAACTTGCGGAGAAAAAGTCAATAGTTGCTTCCATTGCCTCTATGCAATTATTCAAATGGTAGGTAACCAAGCTTTGTGATTCGAATGCTTGTTAGATTTCACAACGGACGACTGTTTGGAAGACGAACGCTATTTAGAAACAAACCTTGAAGTCGTGGAATGCCTCCTCTTTATTGATGTGCTTGTAGTTTTGAAGGAGTTCCGTGGACACGCAAAACTCTTTGGTGCTCGAGAACGCGTGGAATAACATTGTTCGGTATCTGTAACAATCGAAAGTGGGCGTTAGTCACATGATTATACAAAACAATGGAGGCGCGATAATCTAAATTTTTTGCTTTGCGAAATTGAGCATCTATTGTTATGGTATTAAATAAGCACCCATTATATCGTTTTTTTTTATTTTAATTCGTAACATTTGGGGTCAGTGCCAAAGTTACCGTTACCTACTTAATGTCTTAAAATTACCTGATAATAAGTAGGTAGGTAAGTTAACATTATATTATACAATGGATGGATAGGTATTGTATTGTTTTGTCTCTTCTTGTAAGTAATCATGTAAGTACTACCTAATATTGTCCTGCATGCTGACAAATTAAAGGTATCAATTTGTACATTACAAAACAGTTTTTAAAATTCCTGTAGGTTTGGTACATACGTTCCAAATATTATGAAAAAACCCGCAAATTTTACTATTACCCTCTGTACTACGAAGTTTGCAAACCGATACTTCTGAGAGGTACCTTTAATTTTATGATATTCATCAAATAGCAAAGTCTCTAACCAGTAACTATAGCAGGTACATATTGGTATTCTTGACAACCGTTCGAATCCCTCGGCGCGCGAGTCACGCTCGCACTTGACGGATCTTGTTTTAAAAACCTAGGCTTGTATAAAATCCGTTTAACCCGTTTGAATATGACACTGAACTTTACTCACGCGTTTGCAATATTATTTATGTTAGTTATTCTTACTATTGCAGCGGTATTTAGAAGCAAGAGCTTGTATTTTTATCATCATGAAGCTCATGCATATGTTGATATATAAATATATCAACGTGAATTACACAATTGCAAAATGAAAATTTCTTCGAACTCACTCCAAGGAAAGTGACACGCGAAGTGCGTTCAGGTATCTACTCTCCCTATTATCAAGAGATCTATAAATTACAATGAAGTAGGTATATAATTCTCACTAGAGGTAACATATGCCTGTAAATTATAAAATATTGGTTAGCCTTGATCCTTGTTATGTACCTGATATAGGCCTTTTGTCAAAAAAGATAACCTATTTGATAGAGATACCTATTAAGTCTTTATTGAAAAAGAAAATTACAATTCAATTATAAAACAAATTAGAACCAGGGGATAATAAATTATTTAAATTAAAATTATTACTAACTAACCTGTTAAGAGTTACTAATTATCATATACCATAAAACTGACCAATTTCAGCGGATGGAGAGAGGACATACCCAGAAGTGGGAACCAAAAACATAAACTCTTACCCATTTTCCCTCGGCTCGGACAGAGCAAGTCCGAAGACTCCATCGGTCCAATGGAACTGCACCCCACTGACGTTGTAAGACCCAGCGAGAGGCTCGAAGTGGAAGTAATGGTGGTTGATTCTCCAAGCGTCGTCTTGCTTCAGACTGTAGACAACCACTCCATAGCCTCCTAGATCTGGGATGTAGGCGAACGCATCATCGCACTTGTCTTTGGTTGTATCAACTACCTGAAAACATTTTGAAATAAATATGAATAGCTTGTATTCCATCAAGTGCTAAAAATCTAGGATCTACAGATCAACTGATGATGCGGCTTATAGTTTACAGGGTAAGTAGATATTTAAAAGCAAAAATCATATGTATCGTCGTCGTCTAGTGCCGTTGAGATGAAATTAATGTATAAACGTTATCAGGTAGGTACTTACAATATTGGCAAAGAAAGAGTCTTCTTTCATGGTATCAACTTTCAAGAAGTACCGGTGGATTAGCTGATCAGTGTTCAGATCAAAAATGGCAATGGATGGACCGGCAATTTGGTTACCATCACCTAAAATATTTAAAAAAATATTATCTATAGACATTTTGTGCAACAAAGATATAATAATTCTAGAAGACCTTAACGTCTAGGTAATTGCTTTATCTTTTTTCTTGACAATTTTAAACGTTTTATAATAGGCTCTACCGACATTATAGGTGCATAGATTGTATAATGACGGTAGAGAGATAGATTAGAGGGTAAAGTTGTTTCATTGTTTTGATTTTATTACGTCCCTTCTATTAAATGGCCTTTAACAAAACCGATAAGCCAGGTACAAATTCCGCGATTTATCGTGCATATATCATAAGATGAAACTTAAAAACAACTATGTATACATAATTATTACGGCGGTTCTTACCCAAAATATCTGCCAATCCTGTGTCCATAACCCAAAGCCTATCACAGGCATCGACATCCACCCTGAACACTGAGATAATAGAGCTGTTGGAAGGCAGTTTCTTAGCGGAGTCTGGGACATGGTTATCCTCCAATGACGGGTACGGTTTCAACAGCTGATCTGACGCTCCATCAACGTCCACATAGTTCAACGAAGATGCAACCCCATTCTTCCATCTAGGCACAGTAATGAACAGCTTATTCTTCCACCGTGCTAAGCCGAGCGGCAGATTATGTTCAGGGATAAAAGACTTGTCTGATATAGCAGCTTCTCTGTCAGCTGGTGTGTTCCATGTGTAGTCTACTTGTTTCCATGCGAACTTCATATCTGGCTTTGCTGCTTTGCAACTTGCCGCTATTGCTAGGGCAATTATGAAACTTATTGCCCTCATATTGAAACTGCAATTAAAAATCCTAGTTAAGAAAATATGTCTCCATTTCAACTGAAGAGATAAATGAACGGAACTTGACGAGTAGACTTAACAGGGGCCGAATTCTGCTAACCAATCGCTTTATTATGACAATGGTGTCATCGCAGAATTGTCCATAGATGAAAGAAACTCTTGACAGTGCGTGCGGTGCTACTTGCACGGAGATATCGATAAATTGGTTTAAACATGACACTTTTGACACGCGCTCCTCCATCTGTAGTTTCTTTTATCAGAGGTAATATGCCAAAATTTGTCATCTTGAGACGATACCATTGAAAATGAAGCTATTTGTTTAGTAGCATTCGGCATCAGAACGGAAAAGTTCAGGACCTGATTAGGTAGATACAGTTTAATCACAGCTACTGTGTTGTAACTTGATAATGGCAGTATTGTGAAGCGGAGCATCTTTCGAACTCCACAATGATTGCAACCTCACGTTTTTGCAGATGACTTGTGAATTGAGAAACAGTCTGTATCTTCCTTATCTAGTAGATCAGCTTGTTATGCACTTGGTATGGGAACCGTGGCGCTGTTGTGCAACCCCGAATAAATGAACAATGTGGTGCGTCCTCATAGTTTACTCACATATCATAAATCATAACCTAATGAGATAATGGGTTACTTACTTATATACTGATAACCTAGCGCTAGAAAGTAAATTGCCGTTGCAATTGTAGTAGCCTACCTAAGTAAAATTGTAGATGTGAGCACCTATCTGATTTGTTTATACTTTGTCTTCCAAAATAGTGGCATCGTACGGCAATGGGTTGGGTACCTTACCTACCTATGGTTTTTCGGACCACATACAACGTTATACAAAACTAGACCCAACAATTATGATTCAACAGCATTGATAGAGCAATTTCGTAATTTCATTTATTTTTGATTACATGTACATTTATACTGCTTTTTAATTCCTCAAGTTCTTATCTTATTCAGTTGGTCTCATGGCATTTCAGTTAGGTAGCTACGTTCTTATTATGTCGATTATGTCGTAGAATATAGAAGCTATATACTTACCTAGTTGTCTCTAGCTAGAGTCTAGGCATGGGAATCATGAATATCTGCGGCATAACTTTTCTGCTCTACTATTTACCGCTTGAGTGACCATTTTACGTTCGTTGGCACCTATTTATATCAAGGTCAGTCAGATTCATATTTTGTTGCA
Source organism: Eupithecia inturbata (assembly GCA_963662085.1). NCBI lineage: Eukaryota > Metazoa > Arthropoda > Insecta > Lepidoptera > Geometridae > Eupithecia > Eupithecia inturbata. The sequence continues at coordinate 8,200,056 of OY759182.1, forward strand.
AACAATGCAACATGCCGATTTAAATTGTTTATATCTACTTCCGATACGCTTTTAATCGGACCGGTTGGGAAGAAGAGAACGTACAGTACATACTACCTACCTTCATACTAGTTTTAACAGTGGTAATTCAAGGGCATTGATTGAATAAAATGTTATGTTTATCGGGTATTTATCGCGTACCTTGTGTTTTCGCCCCGATCGCTGTAACGCGATGAAAACGTGGTGGGGAAATAAGAACACAAGGTATGCGATAAATAGTCAATAAATAATATTTAATTATAATATGTTAACCAATCACGAAAGTTTAAACAATTTTATGTTATTGAATAGTTTTAGAAGAGGTTCGATTGTATTTTCAACTTCTTTCATCTATTTAATTAAAGGGTGTGAAACATCAATCAAGGCATCCGCTGGCACAACCTCCTTGATCGTTGGTGTGAAAGCATATTAGACGTATTAACTTTTATAAGATGCATTAAGGCCCGTATTATGAGAGCTTGCTCAGTCTTATATCTATGCTTGGGAGACGTTTATGCCTTAAGAAAGCGTTACTGAAGCATAGATCGATGACTGAGCAAGCTTTCAACGAGCCTTAGTCCTTAGGTACCAACTTATAGGCACTACCTACCTTCTTTGTTATTTATTGGGACCTATTAGAAATTAATTGGTTAATAAACTGAGCAGTTATAAATCAAGTAGGTAGCTTATCAAAGCAACAATTATTATTTAGTGTGCATTATTGCCTCCACGGTACCTACTACTTAACTATGAACCAATTTTAAACTAACTGATTTGAAATTGAGTAAAATATCCAGGTTTAAAAAAAATATAATGTAAACAAACAAAAAACACAGAGGATTGGTATTTTTGCTTTGTCACCCCAAACTTTCGGTGAGATCATTACAACCATAGGTAGAGCAACTTTGTTTTTCTTAAGCAAAAAGGAGAGCAAATAATGCTCTTTTTACGTCGTTAATTTGTAGGCTAGTTTCTAAGCAGGTAAATAAAGAAAAAACCTAACTTAAGGTATCTACAAGAAATCATCGCAAACCGTGAAGCCTATCAATGATTGGGGCGATCAAGGTCGATCATGGATTTAATCTGCACGTTCTGTAGAAAATACAAGGCTCTAGCTCACATAACCTTGAAGCTAAGCTTAAATTTAACATTAAATCACATAAATAAAGCACAGCTAACCAAGCTTTAGGCTTAGAAAAAAAATCGGATGTAGCAATCCTGTCTCTACATTTCTACATGGTCCTAAGCTAAAAATATTACAAACTCTTTTAAACAAATCTCAACAAAGAAAAAGTTAAAAAGAGGATAAATAATAAAATTCTACCATACTCTTCAGAGCTATTATTTTAAAAACATCGTCATTTCAAAAACAGAATCCTTACTAACCTCGTTTTACCGATCTTCATTGAGTAAACAAGTAAACTTACATGTGAATGTGCAAGGGTCACGCTGCGACCGGTTCAACGGGACAGCAAACACTGACTAAACAGTTCGAGGTCTCTTGAGCCTTTTTATTCACATCTCAATGCAAGCCGGCCTACGATATCATCGCACTGTTAAGGTACCTACTTGCTTGCATGTTAGGTTTAACTATAACAAAATAAATAGTGTGCAGTAGATGCATAACTTAGACTCGTAAGTAGTTTGTTAAAAATAAGGGATTTAAGCTTATTCACTTGACAGAAAAGGCCGTGGTTGTCGTAAGAGCCGACTATAGGATCCTAACAGAGGAAAGGCAGCAGCTTCCTTTTGTGTTTTTAACACCTCCCACTGCGATTGCCAATCTGTCTTCCAAGCAGCGTGGTGAATAAAGCAATTCCTTTTGTTTGGGGGAGGCGCGTGCAGCCGTAGACGTGTAGTATAATGAGGAGGGACAAGTTTTGCTCCAACTCAAAAGCTAACAACCTAACAAGGTAAAGGTTTCTTGTTCGCTTCTTTGCTTTATCTTAAAAATATTGAAGTGAGCAAAAATCAAAGTGATCACTTTATTTTCTAGTTTTACATAAAGTAATTTGAATTTTGTGACGTGTCCAAGAGTCCTGTAAGGTCTAAAGGAAATAAAGCACTTTTTTGAAATTCGAATTTTGAAAATAACAACCAAACTAACGTAAAAGTCATGGAATAGGTTCTCGTAAGTCCTTCATTGCAGTGAAAAATTACTAGTGCTTATTATTATACACTACTCTACCTGCATATATGAAATTAAACGATTTATTTTAATAGGTTTGTCTTCGTAACTCGTAAACAAAATGGGAGCATCTCGTATTAAAATGCAGAGTATGTTTTCTAAACCACATAAAACGCAAATTAGGTAGGTACGAGGGAGCCGCCTCTTTTCTCTGTTTAGAATTTTTTATCATAGGTAAGGGAGAAAGCTCCTGATAGGTAAATATAAAATTTGTTTGATAAAAAAAGGATTGTAAGATAACCTATAAAGGTTAGCAATTAAAATCTTCGAAAATTCCCTTCGATTCCCTTTCAATGTGCTTGGCTCTTGCGTGATGCTGATGATTGAGCATTTTGAGAGTGCAAACTTGCAAAGGTCATGCGTACAGATATGGAAGATTTTAAGTCATAGTACACTTCCCTGGGGAACACCGAATGCGATTGTTCCTCCTTTTCACACATAAACGGCTAAACTAATCTTTATGAAAATTGGCTAGGAGATAGATGGTGTCACGGAAAAGCACATGGGCTACTTTTAAGCCCGGGAAAACCGTCTATGATAAAAAATAAATCTTAATAATGGTTTCTCAAATGAGTGTTTACCAGGGGTCCCTACTGTCGGTGACGACGCGACGACGTAGGCTGCATAAGAATGAATTCGGGGAACTTACTTACTACCTATCGTGATAAAACAAACGCTGACTGTACCAACACTGTCATGTGACTTTTGGCACTTTGATTGCGCGAGCGCAGGTTGTGATTCGACTCGGGTACCAGTAATTCAAGGCCCAACCCGTGACTGACGCATCCGTTGACCATTCATACTGCCAATTGGCTATCCATGGTGAACCTAACGTGCCATTTTGGCATCACAGATTTTTGTGAAAACATTTACTGATAACTCTGAAACACCCTGTGATAGTCTAAGCTGAATGAATGAAAATGATGATGTTGGCTGAATGAAGATGGCTCATCTATCTATCTATACTTATAATAAAACTGTAACAGGTCCAATTCTGTACATTGAACATATTTTGATTTTTTTTGGAGGGCTCTATGTCATCGATACTGAAGCCAAAAATGTATTTCTTTTTATTTTTGTCTGTCTTTCTCTCTGTATCATGGCCGTACATCACGCCAAAACTACTGAATGAATTAAAATTAAATTTGGCACGATTTGAGTTCATACTACGTGGAAGGAGTCAGCAGGTATGGCAATCGCGAACGAAGTCGCGGGTACAGCTAGTAGATTAATAAATAGATACCTACACGGTACATAATCAAAATACTATCCTTGTTTGTGGTAGCGTCTTGCGCACATTTCAGCCCGTGGGTACCCTAGACACGTCGACAGCTATCTCACCAGGGGGAAAGCAGCGGCATCCTTCGTCTTCGTTGTGAACACCAATGCGTCTGCCTCGTGCTAAGATCAAGCAGCCTACATTCAAATTATCTCTTACGCCACATTCGAGAAGCACACACAACCCTCTTGTCTAGAAGAAGGTTTACTTATTTCATATTCTAAGTATGTACCTATTTTAGTCTTTATGGCTGGTTGTTTTTGTGGGCCTTAGAATTAGTTTATCTGTACTATTCTTACCTTCCCTGAAATAAATTATTATTATTATGTGTTTCTCATTTCCATGATCTCCGGCCATATAGTGACCCGCATTGCGATTACAGTAAAATATTCCATTCAATGGATCACCATCCGGGGAGACTGGGTATAAACGATTTCGGTTTCCGTCACATGGTACAAAAACAAATATACCTACAATTTTCTGGCTGGATGGAGCCGACCGATGACGAAGCTGTCAACGTCAAAATATCACAAATATCAAACTTTGTTGTGTTTTTATTTTTATTTATAAATGTTACATATCGTTAAATCTCATACCTACTTACTTATGTATGTTACTCACACTCGATCTTCTTTTTGCTCGACTACGTTTCATTACTGCAATGTATTTACTGTTTCGAACATTGAATCAGAATTGCTGTAATCGAGTACAAAAAGTCAAGTGTGAGTAATCTGACAATTGACATTAGATTAGGTTAAATTATCTTGACGTAGACGCTAAAAGCTCCGTCGTCGGCCGGCTCCATCGCGCCAGAAAGATGTTTATTTTTTTAGTACCTTAATGGAAACCAAAACCGTTTATACTTAGTCTCCCCGGATGGCCCATCCAATGGGAACCGGAGATTTTAGCGTAATCGCACAACCGGTCCTTTGGGAGGGAGGCATGCCTAGGGCCGAAGCCAACAGCACAGAGGCCTTTTGAGAGTTAGTATACATGCGAGGACTACACATACATATTATTATTTACATCATTTATTTAAAATCTCATTATAAAATATATTTTTTACTATAGAAAATAAAATATTATAAAACTATTCTACACTAAAATATATATCAAAACGGTCAATCACCGGCCGTGAAGCTAGCCTCAAGCGTTCGGTGACTAGTGCTGCAGAGAACTTCCTGACGTTGCGCGCCGGGTACCGCCTTTTGGATCTGGCCCTTGATCCAACTTCCTAGCGAGAGTATTTTGAGATGTCGATCGAGGCTCTTCGCCTCTTCGCGTTAACCGAAACGACTATCGAGGCGATGCACGGTCGCTGAATCAACATCCCACATGCTGACAACCTCGTTAGCCAAGTCAAGATATTTGCTAAATTTAACTTTCTCAGCTTTAACGAGGTTAACATCATGTGGTACGGTGACATCAGCGAGCACCGCCCTCCGTTCTAACCGATCTATCAGTACAATATCAGGCTTTTTCGCAAGAATAGTCCTATCTGCAATGATAGATCGGTTCCAATAGACCGTAGCACGGCCATTTTCGATATTATTTTTATTATGTTCAACAGTGGATGGTAGGTACACATTGGTATTTAAGATAGCCTTTTCTTGAGTAATATCCTCAACCCAAGTCCCAATTCCTGTTGATATTTTCATAGTTAAATTCTTAGATCATCTCCGTGAATAAATATTAAAGTTTCTGCAAACTTTAACAATAAGATGGAAAATAAATCGTGACCAGTAACCACTGACCCTGCACTAAATTACCGTAATTAAAATATTTTAATCATAAAGTTCAGTACCCTAACTGGTTTATTATGTAGGGGAAACTAGGACAAGATAAGCCTATGACACTAAAACACCTGACAGAAGAGGATTTTTATGGTAATTTTTATAATACTCCTACACAAATATAACATAGTTGACATTAATTTACACCTAATAATAACTGTTTGAAACATATAACTGCTTAACGAAGCGTTGGTAAAAGCGACTATCGAAGCGAGACTTGCAATCTCTTGTGCGTAGTCGTAAACACATCGAACTGATTAATCTTATGTAGATTAACACAACTATCACTCAGAGGTCCTTGACTCCAGTCTACTCGTTGGTACTTCCTTTAATGAGCGTATGTTAAGTACATATGTATCTGCCCTTCTCGGGCATTGTCGCTGGCTGTTTAATTATTGAATAAGTGTTAGGGACAAACTTACAATACACTGAGAGGTCAGTTTAGATAGAATAAGAATCCGCAATAAGAAATCTAACAATTTAATCCTACTTTCTAGGTACCTACCTAGGTACTTAAACTACCGCTGCTGCTGCACAGGACAAAACTGTGCACTCAAATATGGGATTTAACTCGTAACATTTAGATGCATTTTATATTGACGGCATCAGACACAGCGACAGACGGCTCGCAGCCAATCGTTTTAAGCTTGTGGGAAGCCGTTTTGTCACTGCGCAATGAAACTGAATGTAACGAATGTAAACGCATATTTGAATGCACATTTTTGTGCTGTGTGGTAGCGATATTGTATGAGCGCAGAGCTTGAGAATGCGTTGCGTCCTCATGCCAACCCGAGACAACTGTCAAAAATTAGGCAATAAAGTTGCAACGATTACAAGCATTGTCGATAGCTCGGCTATGTTGCTAAATCCTAATAAAATAACAAATAGTATTCATAAAGTAATAAATGAAAAAGCTAATATGTTTCCTCATTTTTATTCATTTTACATAACGTCAACGTAGGATCCTAAAATTATCTTAACAAATTATGAAATGCAAGAGTTCCTTAAAAGCTACATACGTGACATTCTTTAAAATTGAATTTGGTAAAGAGATGTAAATGCATTGGCACAATTAAGTCCTAATTAAAACAGAATAAAAACTTGAAACATACTGAAAAAATAGTATGACAATAATTAATCCAAAAGTTATAAAACCTACAAGACTTTAACTTTACTAAAACTCACAACATAAAATGCTTTAGGATGCTTAACGTAATATGAAAACATACACGTAACCACAAATTTCCTACTTGAATATTCACTCTGTGCAGTAAAAGAATACTCTGTCGAGAGAGAAGCTGTCACTTTAGTTAATCAGCTCTCATTATGAAATGAACGACTGAAAAACTTCAGTACGAGCGAATGACCATATTTCTTCACGACAGTCAATGGGTGTTATTCCACTGGCTGCCGGCACCGGGGAAGCAAAAATGTATGAAGTCGTGCCGATGCCGGCGCCGGTAAGTGGAAACCCATCCCAAAAAATCTAAAATTTCAAATATTATTTTTCCCTGGCTGTCGGTACCAGAGGGAAAAAGCCAATACCTAATTTATCGACGCAAGTTTGACATTGCACTCTGCAGGCAAACACTGGAAAGACATAACTGTGTATTGTTTAGGCGTACTTTTGAGCCTCATTTCTTTATCCTCCTTCGAACACCATCAAGGAAAAACAGTCTTTGAATACACTAGCAACTTCCTGTTATTTTGCAGTAATGGTAATAATCACGTTCTTCATCCGTTTGATATGTGTCGTCAAAGTCTCGATGTCTGTAAGGTGCGGGTCTTGCTTTCTCGGCGATGGATGGTCGGCGGTTCTCAGGCCACCGCCTACGGTTCCTGTCATGGTATACCATCCTGGATGGCCTCCTTGGCCGCTCTGAGGCCCTCGGCCGTTCTGAAGGCCGCTCTTGCTTTGATGGTCGTCCCCGCTCTCGCGTGCTGGAAGATACATTCAGGAATGAATGGAAGGAAAGCAAATTCTAATGCATAAGTCTTTGAACTTGACAGCCTTCCGTGCGTAGTCTCCACGCGTAGCTGCACTCCGCTTAGTGAACAATGCTGAGTGTGGGTGTTAACATGTTGAAAATAGTCGTCAAACACACAAACTATAAAATTGTTATCATATCTTCATATTACATTTACTTAAATTATTTTCAATACGTAATTGACAGCCTCTATCTAGCACAAAAGAGGTTGTAGGTAAAACTCCTTGAAAAAATATTGTAAAATTGTTTTCTACATTTGTAGATTTATTTCTGATTCATTTTGAAAGAAAGGAACTGGCTAGAGCAATCGGCAGACAATTTAAATTATTAGGTAAAAGTAGTTTATTTCAAAAATCCGCAGTAATAATAACTATTTAATTCAAAACACCCTAAGCTTTTCATAGTAGGTAGGTATTAAAGCCATCTTCCACACACGTTTTTTTGCCGATGAAATCTACGTTTAATTCGTCGTCAACAAGCTTTCATAGTGATCCATACAACATTAAAGACCGTTCCTACTAACGGCGCACTAAACATAATTTTTACGGCGAAAAAAAATATGTGTGTGCAAGAGCTTACTCATTGAAAACTCGACTTAACCTCTGATAATGCGCTGTTTTGTCGCTCCTAATGTGCCTGAACTGATTCGAGTGCCAGTGCATGTTACAGTCATAAATGTTGGAGTGACCTTTACGTAATTATAATTATGTTAGGCACAATTTAGTCTGTAGTGGTACCTATTGTGTTTCTCAATGACAAACTATCTTTTATATTATAAAAAATATTATAACTTGTAGGCATAGAGATCAACAAAGAGATAAGTTTTAAATAAACTAAACAAAACTGCCTATTTACTTAATAAACATAATATTAAGTCCATTTTCGTAGTAACTCATAGCACTACGTGCGCGTTGAAATCTTTTGTATGGGGATGTAGTAAGCTGGAAAATTTTACTTTTGAGTTCTCTAATTAGATAAATTATAGCTTAGATGTGATTTATCATTATTATATACTAAATCACATTAGAAAAAGGATTAATTTTGAAAACACCTTTTCATGACACCTCTTAGCAACAGGTATATGCACGTTGAAATATTTTGTACCTATGGGAATGTAATGTATGTACCTACATTTTGCAGTTCTATAAAGTGTAAATATTAATAGCTTAGTTTTGTTTAATATTATTACTAGTCATGAATAGAAATAGGATAAAGGTTGTCATATGTATGACTACTTTAATAGATGTCGTATTTTGACGAACTCATTATGTAGATATGATTTGTGTGATTTAGTGTTGTTGCTAAAGCTTACCTATGATTTGGCTTCTTCATTCTATATTGAACTTGCTTCTTGCTCTCATGCCTCGGGAAGTAGTCATCATCTTCTTTCTCCGAGTCATATTCGTCTCGTGACTTCGTGTGGTGGAACACAGGCCTTATATATGGGACGTGAACCGGGTACGGTTTTGCTACTGGAACTACCACCTGAATAATGAAATTTCGTGAAAATTGTGCTTTTAAATACGCTCATCTGACAATATATTTTGATTACCTACCAGTGCAATAGATAGAAGTAAAGGTAGAGTTCGCAACGTAGAAGTATGTAGTACCAATTTACTGCGCTTACTTATTTACAGTTAAAAGTCGTAAGCCGTAAGAATTCAGAAGAAGACTGTGTGATGGTGGCCTAACAATCGTCATGCAACATGCAATTAGTGATATTTACAGTAACCGCTAGTACCTACAAAAGCTAATTCATTTTTTATAACGCGTGGATCATAAGTTACCCCTTCAATTATGTATCTCGGGGCTTTAGGTGACGTCATTTTGCGGTCGGCCATAATTCACGCTAAGAGACTTGTAAAATATATTAGTTTAGTTTAATAGTGGCAGCATCCACTAACCTCTTTTTCGACTGGCACTGGGACCAGCTTCTCGATAGGATAAGGGACCTTTTTGTAAACCGGATAAGGTACCGGTTTTTCAATTGGAACCATAATCTCATGGTAAACCGGTACTGCTACCGGCTTGGCGACCGGGACGCGAACCGGGTATGGCTGAGGCACCGGCACTATTACCGGATGAGCGACTTCTATCTGGAAGTTATTCGGCTAGGCTTATGATCCTATATCTCTATAGGCTTCAGAAAATTGTTTTACCTAAAATTATCCAAGCAATATTTATCTGTACTGAATATGTATCTGTGTATACACGTTAATCTGATAAAAAATACAGAAGCCTGCACTAAGTCAGGATATTTACACAATGATCTGATAGTAAGTGATACCTAGATATTGCAATAATTTTATCACACGCCATAAATCTTGAAGTATAGAATAAACATGCATTGCAATAATGTAAATTAGTGTCATTATGTAATTATATGCAAAACAACGCGGATATATTTTTTAGAACTGCGTCGTCTAACCATACCATGCGAAATCTAGATACCGTACATTATGTATCTACGAATTTTCTTTATTTAAAAATAAAACGAGTGCTGTGCAATAAAACATGCATTGAATGTTTGCATGACACAAATTTTGCTGGTGAAGGTTATCTTGCATTCTCTATTTTCCGCCATCTTTATTTGCATAGCTAGACCACAACCTAACTCAATCAATGGAATAGCTGGGTAAAGTTCCATCAAAGCTTTACTTTCACTGAAACAATAAGCCGCCACTCAACCGTGACCAGGGTTGGTCATCGCGCTCAATTATCAGCACCCAACTACTCGTTAAACCATCGATCTGATCGCAATGAGTGTTCGATTTCATTTCTGAATCTCGATTTCTAGTAACCTTCCATCAAAGAATTTACCCATAAATATAATAGATACATGATCCACATACATCTTGGTAAGTGTATTCAGTTTCATGATTTCTCGCAAGCATGGACGCGCATCATTTTACTGCCCAAGAACAAGCGAGGAAATTAGTGCGCGACGTGAGATGTCTGCTTTTCCGATCCGCATTCCATTATTACTTTTTGCCGGGTACTAATTGTACGCTCGCACAAAGAAAAGCAGGCAACTAATAAATACTTTAGATAAAATAGAATGGAATTAAACTCACTGGGTATGGCTTCGGAATGGGGACGTGCACCGGCTTCGCCTCCGACGCATAGGTCTCGTAGTCACGCAATGACTCCTTGAATTTAGACTTCAGATAGGATTGCCTCCATTTATCGACAAGTTTTTTATAATCTTCTTCATCAGAACCGTAGTTTGAACTTGATTGATAATTTGGCAAGTACGATGGGAGGGAAGTGTCGTGGTTTCTGAGACCCAACAGATCTTCTTCGGACTTGAATTTGTTGGTGACTTCTTTGCTCCAATCGTTCCAAGGTCTTTTCGTTTTGGAAGGTCTACGGCTGAAGTGTGACCATTCACTAGGTTTGCTTTCGAATTGTTTACCGTAGTTGTATTTACTAGGTCTTCTCGGTTTGATGTTCACAACTTCGTCTGCAGTGATGTCACCAAATTGAAGTTTGTTTGCGTGATTCTTGAATGAAGAGAAATCAGTTGATTTGAATGAATTGCCCCAATACGAGCCCGTATGTTCTGGTGTAAATTTGTTTTTCTTAAAATCTGATAGACTTGGCTTTTCGTTTAATGGGTTTTTCTCTTTGTATGAAGGAAATTCATCAAACTCATTATCTTCGTGAACTTTGTAACTTGGTATCTTTTTGAATTTTGAATAATCTACATCAGGAAATTGATATTTAGCATAATCAATGTTACTACTAGCAGGAATGACTTCGTCATGACTTATAAAGGGGGATTTAGGTTCATTGACTCCATATTTGAAACTCATTTTGCTGAAATTGGTAGAATACTCATAGCCTTCCGCAGGCGACGATGGTTCTTTCCATTTTTTGAAATTGTAGCTGTCTGAAGTCCACGGCTTATTTTTCAATTTCTTTTTATTGTCAGAACTCGGTTTCACATCATACCAACCATAGTCAGGTTTATCGTCTGTGTTAATGCTGAAATTGTTTCTGCTTGAATGGATTACTGACTTTGCGGCATTGTTTTCATTGTTCGATTTCTTCTCGTGTATTTCTTTAAAAGCTGTAGGAGTGGCATGTTTGCTATCACTATACACATTTGCAAACATGACATTACCAGGAGGGCTCGCCAGATTTTCGTAGTTTTCAGGTCTTGGAGTAACTGGCATTAAAGAAGTGTCTAGCTCCATAGGATACTTCAATTTAGTGAAATCTACTACTCTTTGAAATTGAAATAGGTTTTGAGTATTATCTGGTGTCTTGTCGAAATCAGCAGCACCCGATGTGTACGTAGGAAAAGATGGAAAACTGTTTCCAAACTCAGTTTGTGCAGGTTTATTTTCAAAAGTAGGCTGTGCATCATTTATATTGTACTTATGTTCGTTGTTATCGCTGTTCACTTCGAAATCGGTGTTATTGTAATTATTATCGAATTTAAATTTGTTTCTTGAACCTAGTTTGGTTCCATAAATAGGGGTATTCACCTCTTCTGTGTGCGAGCCATAGATGTCATCTGGGTTATTCTTTGCCTGAGCAACATTGGAATCGAAAGGTGTTTCGAAGAAGCCATTAAAGTTTTGTTGATAGTGCATGAAACTTGGTTGGGAATTACCATTGTCGCTTGCAGAGACTGGCTGAGCCTCGAAAGTCCCCGGTACAAAGTTACTGTAGCCATTGGAGTCGACGGAGGTTGGGAAGCTTGGAGGCTGCTGCTTAGTCGTAGACTCATCATTCGCACCGGTCAGGAATCTGGCAAAGTCGGGCGAGCTCGGAACGAAGCCTTCATACGTACCGACATCATTGACTCCGAACGTGGAATAGGAGACTACGTCAGGTTTCGGTGCATTGTCCTCCTCTTCGGGCCTAATCCGGCTCTTCTTGGGCCTTTTCCCTTCGGCAACATAACACAGCAGAAGGCACGCTACGATAACCACAGACAACTTGAACATGGTTGATGATTACACTGATAACTTGTGGTGTTTATTTACATTGCGAGCGTTGTATTCGAGTTAGGTCCGAGTGGCGACTGATGCGGTGTCGTCACGGTGTGGCCTGCACCACCACTGCACTCGGTGGTGCATCTGACTACCTCGTCCTGAGAAAATGAAAGCGTTTCGACGTTTCACGCTTGAACGGCTTAACAAGTTTCCCCCGATTAATTATTCGTTAATAACATGTTCGTATTGTAATGATTATTACATTATGCGTGATGGGTTATAATTGGAGTCCCGTGTCGTCTATATAATAACTCTTCCGTCATCGTATTGTCGGCAATGGCCTGCGGTTCCTTTCCTTGATGCTTAATTACGAGTACGTTTGCAAATTAATACACGAAACAATGTCTACATAGTTGCCTACAAATTATAAATCGAAGTAAGTATAAATCTATACTAATACTACAAATTCGAAAGTATCTCTGTCTGTCTGTCTGTTACCTTTTCACGCCTAAACGGCTAAACAGATCTCAGTGAAATTTGGCAGGGAGGTAGGTGGTATCCCAGGGGCGGACATAGGCTATTGGGGTTTTTATCTCGAAAAAGCGTGCGAAACCGCGGACAGCAGCTAGTACTAGATATATGCGGAAGGACATAATTAGTAATATCTGCTTATTTTTTACCTTTATGTCCATAAAGGTACCTAAAGGTAACCTTTTTGGGACATAAAGCTAGGGACTAGATGATACTGTGTGGATTGTCCAACATTATTTATTATTTTTTATATCTAACTCTAGAAAAATTCATTGCTTTTTCGTTTAGTTGTTAAATAACTGAACTATCTTAAATTACAGGAGGTCTGTCAAAACTACCAAAACTCCTGTCAAAACCAACTCTGCAAACACCAGCGAGCGAAACTTATCGTACCTAAATGTAACAGGAGTATAAAACAAACTAAAATATTCTAAAACATTTTATTCGTCTATGTTTTCTGATACAGATAATCACCAAGCCTATAATAACTTATAATTATTGCCTCATACCAAAATAAAATGGCCACATAACGCTTCCGAAGCCTAAAACTAAAATAACACGATGTTGCCTTTGTACTAATTTATAACAATTATAATATAACAGAAAATTATATAAACATACAGATAGGAAGTGAAAGAATAACGAGTGGAATGAAAGCGTATCTACATTATCAATTCTTCAAGAACCATCATACCAATTTAGCTCTTTATAAAGCATTAAACATTCCTAATATTATACCCAACTTTCACCGAAAATAATAAGACACACAGTCAAAAGTACTAACACATAAAAAATAATTATTATTCAGAGATTCATAAAACCATAGTTGGCGTTCAAATAGCAAATATTGTTGTCAAAGAACAAGTATGACGATTCTTCAAGAGCAAATTAAATATCAAACGATCTCGTAAAAGTGAATATATTAATGCTCCAGAAGCAATAACTTTAAAACCAAATCGACACACATCAATATTACATCAGGGATCTACAAAACTATTAAACTTTGACAGTCGATCGAGACGTTACATAAATATACAAAAATATTCATCTATCACTTTATGAACACTTTGAATTTAAACGTAATGGTCAACTATTTGGTGCTTTCCAAGACTAAGGCCAATCCAGACTAAAGTGAGTACGATATACGTATTTAAAATATTTAAATATCCATTTGGTATACGAGGGGTATATGAAATCTTTAAATAATCGAATATACATTCGAATCTAGGTGTTCTATAACACTGTTACGTCGGTAAATATTAATTCTGATTGTGTTTGTTAAACATACTAAATTTCATAAGATCTCTACTTAGTCAACAATATGTAAATATCTAAACTATATTTTCCAACATCTAACTACATCTATGAATTATTATTATTATTTGAAGTTACTTTTAACAAGTATAAGATTGACAAGATTAATAAATACATAGAGAATAATATTTGATTAGGTCGATAAGAATTACGATCATGATCAAACAGTAAAATGTTTACAAATGGGTTTCTAAGAGAAATGTTCTGTGACGTCAAAAAGTTTAGAAAAATATTCATCTCGACATTAAACCTTATCATTAAACACGCACAGTCGATTCCTCAGTCAAACAAGAATGTTACAATTCGGTACGTCACTAGGTTTTACTATGGGCGAGGTCACACTTATTCAAAATACCACTTTGCCAAGCCAAACCAACGTTTAACTTAAAAATCTTACAATGTTAGAACATCATCATAAAAATTTCTCTGATATCCTGAATATGTGTGGCACAGCTTCTACAGTCACTTATAGGATAAATTAAACATCTAACAATCAAGACATTTCAGACCCACCACTCCATTCCATTCACACTCAATTCAATTTTAGTGAATTTGTGACCATTCAATGCGAATATATACAGATTCCATGACTATGGTTACAAAATATTCAAGTACTAAGAAGATTTAACGGATATATCTGTAGGTTCTATGACACTTATAGTGACTTGTTCGTTTGCAAAAACTTAAAATACATACTACTTCCTTAGCATAAATCGTCCACGTAAAGTTACAAAGCTTTGGCCATCAAAGCGCAAACACTCAAACACCCACTTTAGCAAACACTTCATTCCTATTCATTAGTAAAGGGAAAATTCAAATAGAAAACAAATTGCCGTCAGTTAATGCCGTTTCAAGTCTGCTTTAAAAACTTTTCAGGCGAGGAAACTACTTTATTAAATTGATAAAAGTGTAGTTTATGTAGACACAATTTATAGCATGTTTGCTTTTATATTTTCGTATAAAACACTCTTTATTGGCCAGAAAAAAAAGAGAACTATGCTCTCGGTAGACGGCAAACGGAAACCTATTATCTACTTGAATGCATTATCAAACTCTAACAAGCCTTCCATTTTACAATAAATTCTGAAACATACATTTCTTATACTATTTGGATATTCACTATACCATTAGAGTATCAAATGACTTTACGGAATTCTGATACAAGCATCTATTCCGTTTTTCCTTATATGATGCTGTTTATAAAGAAAGATACAAGACTATTCTGCCATTACATAGACATTTTACCCAAACATACAAGTTTACTGCCCGTGCCATATTAAAGTTTTTTTATTTAAAAAAACTTTACCATAACCAAATGGTTGTGGTAAACCGTTTGGCCATTATCTACTCGTGGCCTAAGAGGGATATTTCGGAATGAACTGAGACCTGAGAGTCTCAGGTATGAGTATCAGTCAATGATTTTCTCAGGCTGAGACAATCATTGACTGAGAAGGATATTTCAGCACTGCCTTCAGCCAAAATAATATCGACTTAAATACATTAAACTGAGCCCTAAGATTGATTTTTTGATACTAACGAGACGTCATCTAGATGTTCCATTTTTCTATGGGATTTGATACAGCGTGCGGCGGTTCCACCGTGAGAATGGAGCTACGCAATTTCCATACAAAAATGGAATGTCTCGATACTATCAAGAAATCAAACTGAGGGCTCTGTACTTCAAAGTTGAAATAAAAAGCTATTGACTTGACTGACTCAATGCGCAGACGCAGCGGGCGATGGTGGCGCCGCGTGTCGGAGCCGCGCGCGAACCTCTTGCAGCGTTGGGTTGGTGCCAGGCTCCACTTCTGTCTGAGTTTGCTCCGCCGCTTGCTCAAGTCGGCGGGCGCGCTCGGCTATTGCTCGTTCTAGCTCTGGAAAGGAGAAACGTTGATTAAGCTATTGCTAGTTTTTGCCGCTGGGGGGAGCTAAAATCAGAATACTCATTTTAGAATAGGTCCACATGCATACTTTGAACTTGCTAAGCCTAGTTTTTGTTACTATATGCTGTGAAAATCACAAATATTGTTTTAGAAAAGGTATTGCTCAAGTATTCAGAAAGAAGAAGGAATGAAAAATAAAATGATTTACGGGACAAATGTTTGTACGATCTGCAAATATTTCTTCCGGGTGTTCTGGTTATTTTTTTATGTTAAAAAAACATTTATCTATGTAATGTATTGTATTAGGTACATCAGTTATCTAATAGCAATAGACACGAGCTCTACTTAGCTTGGGGCAACATAATACTGTGTGAATTATTATCCAGCATTATTTATTTATTTTATTCCCGAGATACACAAGCATGCTCTTTCAGGGATTTTTCTATAATTACCTATTTACGGTTAACGCCCAAATAGCTGAACATTATCAACTTTGAAAAGCTCGTATACGAATCGCTTATCGTACACCTTTATTGGTTGCCCATATTCAACGATTTTTGGTCCTTGACTGTGTATGCCTAACTTATAGGGAAAATATAATGTTGTTTGTGTATATTACAAAATACAAATAGTGGTATATTTAATTAGCCATTATTTCAGCTTAATTGAGGTTTGAAATTACTTCATAATGATATCATCAATTAAAAATGATTAATAAGCCACTGTTGTATTACTGCAGGACATATAAATCCTGCAAAAACGAAATTACGATCCGTACCATATGAGAAAATCGAGGCCTTTGCCCAAAAGTGGGACAGTATCGGCTAAAACTAAAAATAACAAGTATCACACTAATATTATTAAATGCGAAAGTAGGTTTAGATGCAAGTTTGTTATCTCTTCCCGCAAAAACTGCTGAACAGATCGGGCTGAGTATTGCATAGATGTAGTTCTAGACGTGGATTAACATATAGATTACATTTATGACGAAAAAACGCGTGCGTAACCGCGGGCCGAAGCTAGTCTAATATATAATCATTAAATGTTTAGTAACTCCTAAGTGCGTACTACCATAATGTCCCCAGCTGTAGCAGAATCTCTGACGTAGGTAATTTCTCCCACGCTAAAACGGATAGACGGGAAGTGTTTTAATGCAGTTTCACTTTCATCCAGCCTTGGTCATCGACATCCACGCAAGCTAATTGATGGAAACTTATGCTAATTTGTCACAAACGATACGCGATTGGGAACATAGGAAGCTATTTTTGCTAACAAAAAAAAAAATGAAAGGGTTGTCATGTGAACAAAGGCATTGGTAATCCTTTGAGAACCCCTGCCTCTGTTCGCAGGATTTTCCAACCTAAGTTAGCCTTTAAGTGATTATTGATTAAGAAAGGTTGCATTCCTTAAGGCGCTACCCAGTTCCACAATAGCGCCGCCACCTATTTTATCTTACACGTTAAACAAAAGAAATTTTTAAATCCATTGGGCAGTTTTTGATACCGATCATAACCTTTTTTTTAATGCCTCTGTAATAGTTTTATTTTGTATAATTTAGACAGAGATGCGAAAACAGAGTTTGGTGGCCACCAAGAGCAACTTCGCATCTTTGCATAAACTATACAAAATAAAACTATTACAGAGGCATTAAAAAAAACTTATAATAAATATCACAAACTGCCCAATGGATATTAATAAATTCCTTTGTTTAACGTAATAATAAGATAAACTAGGTGGCGGCGCTGTTCTGGGTCGGTTAGTAGTGGTATTATATTCTCTACTACTACATAAATGGTCAAATCTACGTGACTTTGTATAATCTTTGGTCAGAACGACTGACTCATTGTTTTTTTTAATGTTTTTTTTAAAACAACAGTTACCTACCCAAAATGAGAACCCAGTGCTTAGACAAACCTAACATAGGCTTTAAGGCATTGCTAACCAATTTTTGTAACGAATCTTTATTGAATAAATTACCTATCTATCTATCTACATTACAATAGTAACAATAAGTTTGCAAATACGTAAATACAGCCCTTACAGATCTGTGTAAATACAGTAATTATTTATGTATATTCCTAACAAATACATAGTTCAAGAATCTACCAGAAACAAAAAAACTTAGGTGCAATAAAAATCGTGTAATTTAATTTACGTTTTATCCTAGAAATTAGTACAAGGGGTAATTGAATACCTGCCTTTTACAAGTATCTACAAACCTAATAAATAAGTAATCTAAAATCAAGATTATTAGAGATCGATGCCTACTAAACAACCAAACTTAATTCGCATACAAATTAGGAAGTATTGGGCGGTCGTAAAATAATGTCCACATTATAAGGTGAACGGCCCCAGAATGCACCTGCTTTCACAGATCATCGAACAGTTAGTACTGTACCGGATAAACCACTTTACCCAAATATGCGAGGAAAAAACCCTAGCATAATACGAGTTTCGTGTGATTGATGGGTGATGCATGTCCAGCCCTTTGTTCAGTAAAAAAACCTTCTTCAGAATGTTAGTTTTTTTATTTTGGCTTTGAGAAACCGGCGTAGTTTGTCTAATTATTTTGGATGTTACGTAGGCTGCTACGATCGTTGGATGATACTTATGCTGGGAATGTAGAGTAGAATCTATCGGCGCTTTTACTTTAGAAGTTCAGATAGCGACGTATTATTTTAAGATGGTAAATAATGTAAGTAGAGTTCAGTTCAGTTCATTTGTTATACCATATGAACACACATTGGAACACTTGGTAATGCCAATATAACAATTTAAAAACATATTGAAATAAACTTAAAGAATATATAGATATAAACAAAAACAAGATCAACAGCTGTATAGAGGGCCCTGTCAAAAAACTACAGTGACAAAACGTTAAGTCAATGTAAGGAGTTTGCATAAAAGCGGCTGTATAGAAACCTTTCCAATAATAAAATAGTTCCCTAATTAACTAATTACGAGTATGTTAGAAATGAAGCTTATGTTTTGTGCTTTCAAAAGACTGTAGCCTTACTCGTGGATGTCCATGCGTTTTTGTCGTCTGCATATTAAGCGCAGTTGTTTTTTTAAAGAAGTTATTTAAAGCACATATATAAAAAAAACACCTGGGCCAGATTAGAGGTGGCCCGAGGCGAATGGCATAAACATAGAAAGGCCTATGCCCAACAGTGGATGATTTAAAACAAGGTACCTAGGTAGCCCTTGAACTAGAACTCGACAGTATCAAATATCGATAAGTTTTCATCGGCCTCAAAGAACAGGACGTCGCGCGAGCCATAACGACTGATATCGGTCATTCGTCTAAATTATGGTTTGTTCAATAAAATATACGGGAACTGCCCTGTAGGGCTTGCCTTACGGTAAACTTGCGTACCTCTATCAAAGCAAATTAGCGGATCTATAAGCCACCTGTACCATGTGCGCAGGACACATTATAGTGCACAAGTGTGTACGCAAACACAGGTGCACTCTCCCTTACTCTCACAATCCGATGGGACGGCAGACCGACACGACCGGGGAGAGGTCAGGCGCGACCAACGGTTTTATTTAAGTGCTTTCCGAGGCACGGGGGTGTAATTCCGTCCATTTCGTGCCTCCGGGCTGTGAAATTTTCGTGCTAGATTGAACTACTGAGACAACAACGAACTACTAATAAAGGATTTTTTTTTGGCGAGCCAGCTGTAGGGATCTTGAATTATAATAATACTAGCTGCTGCCCGCGGCTTTGCACGCTTTTCAACTAGCCTATGTCCGACCCCGGGATACCATTTACCTCCCTGCCAAATTTCATTAGGATACATTCAGCCGTTTAGGCGTGAAATGGTAACAGACAGCGAGATAGACAGACAGAGTTACTTTCGAATTTATAATATTAAGTATGGATTGTGGATTCAAGAAATAGCTCTCTTACTAATAGTTATAATTTGAGCACGTTTTTACTAACACTGTTGCCAGTGATCATAGGGGAATAAACTAGACCGAGATTTCGTCAAATCGAACGAGAAATAGGCCGAGGTTTCCAGGTTAAGTGATAACAACAGACAGGACTATAAACCAAAATCGTTTAAGTACTGAGTACCTAATGGGTTTACAATTCAGAAGCAATATGAATATTAATCAGTACCTTCATTATGTGTACTTTCTTATATCTCTACTTTCACCGTTGAGGAACAAGCATTAAATAAACAGCTTGCTAGGAATACTAAGCAGACACTTGTACCAAAGAATATTACTACATGTACCAACCAACGTTCAACTTTAATGGATGTTTTTAATTAAAGGAAATTTCAGAGTTTAATCAAACTGTAATTCTATTTGCGAAACCGCTTGCCAATTACTACTGAAAGTGAAGTTTAAAGGTTGGAACGGGTAATTTATTTGGCAGTTAAGTTTTTAAAGCAGCTGAACCCGGCTAAATACGGTCAATAGTTAGCTGTGTGGCTACTAGTTAAATAACTTATCGAGAAACTGGGATCTTGTTAAAAGGCAGTAACTGATGTGAAAGACTAGTATATCAAGAAGAGTGATTATGTCACTAACTTTCCTTGCATTCAGTGCCCTAAAAAGGATGGATATTATAACCGGATTAAAATCAGATAATTAGAAACATCTTGATAAATAAATACTACTGGACAATTTACTCATCATTTAGCCTCAACTAAGCAGAGCTTCTGTAGATAACTGTTATATTATTAGGTATTCTACATAGATAGATATTTTTTGTTATTTGTTTTTGTTTTTATGCATAGAAAACTAGACACACGGAACAAATCTCTGCAGATCGTAGAAAAATTTGTCCCGTGGATCGAAAATGCAACCTACTGCGTCGCAGTATGAAATACACAAAAAACAATTAACTAAAGTCATGCGGAGTTGGTATTTGTTATTTATTTACCTGGCGTTTCCTTATGTTCTCGTGTTTGGTTCATAATCTGCTTATCTTTGTGTTTTGATAAAGCCTTCTCCAGTTCGCTCTTCTGATTCAGTACATTCTTTCCTCTGAAAATTAAAAGAAAACACATTTCAAAATTCTTGCTCAAATTTAATGATATGATACAAGATACCGGCGAGATGGAATTAAGTGTCACATTTTAAGCGCTTTTTAATTATTTTAATATATCATGGGAAAACAAAAAGCTTTAGAATTTCAAAATTAAACACAAAATTAAGTAGTTTCCACACAAAGAAATAAAATATTCGAAACACAATACATATTTACAACAACAACTGGTAATTACAAAAAACACAAAAGTTGTAGAATTTTTTGAAAACCATAATATCTCACAGTAATAAACAAATTTACTAGAACATTCCTAGCATTTTGTAATCACAAAGACGCTTATGAGATAAGACCACCACATCACGTAGAGACAAAGAAGTTGAGTGAGATAAAAAATACGCAATTTCTAAGTCTAGGCTGTACCCGTGATACTGATAAGTGATATCAGATAGGTGGGTTAGGTCTTATCAAACAGAAGGCGATAACGTTTACCGAGCCATATAAGGTAACGCTCGCTTTGACCGATTTCCACTTGTTACTTCAACGTCAACCAAAATTGATAATCGGTAATTAATATGTTTGATAAGATTTGACAACTAGTAGATATGACTTGATACGAGTGTGGAAGATAAGTAGAAAACTTTCGAAAGGCATGTTTTTCAAGTCTGTAGGTTATCAGGAACGTGGTAATGATTTTAATTACTGATATACATTTTGATTTTTAGGTTTTTTCTTAACGTTGTAAGACGTAGGTAATATTGTTTTCACACTCTATTGATACCCGTGACGTAAAACACTGCTTTGAGCGCTCGGAGCATAATCTACTAATAAAGTTACTTAATAGTATGGTAATGGTTTCATTCACTAACAACATTATAGAGATACGACACATACTCTGTCCCAAGGCTATTGATTGCCCAATCCTAGATAAACAATAGATGTCTTAATCAATTACTATACTTCTTGCTTCTCGTATTTTTCTCACGCGCAATACCTGCATATGTGAAGTATTTGTGACTGACGTTGCACTGTTTTGTTTTACTTTGTGGCACAGATGTGTGTTTGGACATTATGTGTTTAACTCACACAGCTACTGCATTACCGTTTTTTATTCGGTTACACAGTGCACATTTGTTTATAAAATATTATTCCAGATAAATAACATGACCACACACCACGATTCTCTTGTTCATGAAACGTTTTAATATAATGTGAAGCACTTATAATGAATGAACGTTTAATGTATTCAGATCTTTTCTAATGTACCTACAACTATGTACATTATACCACCTGTGTATATTATTATTTTTGTATTTTTAGTATTATCTATCTATCTATCTATCTGTATTATAGTACCAAAGGAGCTAGGTAATATTTTTTCCAAATTGATAATCACCCTGCGCCTTCCGTCATGTCAAAAGCTAGGTCAGCTCACTATATTTCCAAAGCAAGAAAAAAACAATAATTGCAGCTGAAATGGGCCGTTCCTGGTAAGTTAGTCG
Organism: Eupithecia inturbata; assembly: GCA_963662085.1. Classification (NCBI taxonomy): domain Eukaryota; kingdom Metazoa; phylum Arthropoda; class Insecta; order Lepidoptera; family Geometridae; genus Eupithecia; species Eupithecia inturbata. The sequence goes on from OY759182.1 coordinate 8,222,500, forward strand.
AGCAGTCGAGCGTTAAAATTTTCAATTTGTTCAGGCAGGTCGGGATGAGTGGTGCTGTAGTTCCCGCTCCATTATTATGGCTGAATTTACACGAAAAGCTTGCTAGAGCCGGAACTTTCCGCAGTTGTATTAATATAAGGCCCGTATTATAAAAGCTTGCTCAGTCATCGATCTATGCTTGAGTAACGCTATCCTATGGCATAAACGTCACTCAAACATACATCTATGACTGAGCAAGCTTTCATAATATAGGCCTTAGTATTATTTCTGTTATCCTGAGACTATTTGTCTGGCCTTATATTTTCCGTGCACAAATTTTCTCTACAAATTAATTGTCTCATCGAAATTCTGGTGTCACGTATTTGCAAATAAAATGTATCCGAGTTAAGTTGTTATTTTAGTTATCTCCTGGTTATCGTAATACAAGCTCCGCTTACTTTGGGGCTAGATAATTACGTGTGAAACGTCTAACGTGTACACGTTTATTAATTACTAATTTTCAAAAATAGGAACCGGTAAAGCCATCAGAACAACCTGTTTCACATCTCCAATCCATCCTGCATCAAGCTAATTATTGCCTTCACGGCACGTCGCCGCCTCCAGTAACTCTATTTACAGATTGAATTGAGGCTATCTCGGATCTTATATCGCAGGCTGGATCGGATCAGCAATCAGCGAGCTCTGTGAAGCGGCAACAGCAAATGTGAATGTCCTGGCAACGGCGATTTATGAGATGTCTGGCTATAGGTAAAGCTAGAGTAGTGGTCGCCGGGAAAAGAAAAAAGAATTCCGGGTTAGGTATGTGCCATAAGCATAGAAAACTCTAAGCATAGAATTTCATAACTATTTGATGATTGTAGCCATCCAAGAGCTCTTCCAAAAATTACGAATTATTTTCCAGTTATAGAGACGCTAGATTCAGAAACATTTTTCTGTGAATACTTCCTTCATTTCCCTTTTTTTGGCTTACTAATTTAGGTATGCAGAAACTGCGATGCAATATTCTTGCGTATCTGTAACCGATATCGACACAATATTTCCGCGACACTGATTACAAAAGAGGAATGTCGTCGGCGCTATGCGGAAAGAATTGATTTCAAGCGAACTTAGAATGATTTATTGCTGTTATTTGAGACTTCTTTAATATTATTTTGCCGCAACTGGCTATTGATTACATACATCTGGGCCCACCACACAATGCGACGTTCACGTGCTGTTCGCCATTTCTGTTGTCTCATGCCAGTTAAAATCGTGGAATTCTAATTGATTCACAGAAATACCATTTCTGTAACGTAGAAGTCAATTATTTCCCTCGACCATCGATAACCTATTAAACGCGTTACATTTATGGAATTTACAGGAAAACGTAGACAGACATCATTGAAGTGCTCTGAAGGCTCAATTTCCTGATAGCTAGCAAAGCAACATAGCCCGCTATAGCACTGAAGTGAACCCACGTCAGCCCAGCGGGCGCCTGGAATTGCTTCCTTCCGTTTCGCCGCGTCAATGGAATTTGCACTCCGCTTAGCCACGGAAATAACAGGAATGGTCGACAATCACGTCGACGAGAAATTATTTATCAACAGGTATAGGCATTTCTAATTTTCTCTTGTTTATACGTTTACCAGAACTTGGATAATTTAAACGTGCTGCGAATGCTGCCAATGGTCAAAGCGAATTTGATTCTATGTAAAGGGAAAAAAATAGAAAATTATTAAATATTTTATAATTGCTGTAGTCTGTATGTGTGTGACTGAAGTTACAAATAAAGACTTTTATCTATCTATGTATACTGCTGAACATTCCACACAACTCAAAAGTAAGCAGAGCTTTTGTTATCGGTACTAACTAGATAACTGATATACTTTAATTAATCTATCTATCTACTACATATATATTTTTTAATATACATAGGAAAGAGTCTGGTAATACATTCGATGCTATAAAACTATGAACAGGGTAAGCTTGAAAGCCCATATAAAAGCGAGTGTGAGATATCAGTGGATTGCCTCGACAGATGTTCAATAATAATTAAACATCGGGTTCGCATCAGCGGCGGCAGGATGCGTTGCACCTGTGCTCAGAATCCGGGATAAAATTAGTCGTAGCAAAAAGCTTTTCACTATTACAGCTCGCCATTCCTGGAAGCTCCAGAGTAACTCGTTTGTTGAACGGTGAAGTGACTGCACAAAGCGAGTTTTTGAGAAATTCGAGGCTCAGCGAGGTTTGGTAGGGTGGTAAATATGTAACAGAAAACGTGCTATATTTGACGCTTATCGTTCGGTAAATAAAGGAGTACCTACTCCATTTGATTAGAAGTATACTGATACTTCTAGCTAATTTCAATTACCCCAACCGCTCATGCATGATACTACTAGGTAGGTACTCAACTAGGTGTTCGTGACAAACAAAAAATTGGTGTAAAAAAATCTAAATAACAATCTAAGACTGTTGATAACATAAAGGCACTGACTGACGAAGCGTCTTCTGAGGGTCTTCTCGGCGACACAAAGCTTATCGAGAAAGCTTTAGAGTCTTTTAAGTGAGGTAAAAAGTACCATTAACAAAGGCTTGTGATAACAAAAGGTAAAGTGAAGGCAAGCTCAGTAGGTTTAGTGCGATATTTTGCTTAAGAAATGTAGGTTCTTTCAGAAAGTATGTTTTTTTTTTTCAAGATGTTATAATTCTGAAAACACCATTCGGTTAGAGCTAACAATTTCCGAATCTTTAACGATCGAGATTTATACCCAAAACAATTAATTATTATTAGAGTATTAAGAATTTCGTTTGATTAACAGGCAAGCTGAAGATAGGGCACTATGACGTTCATTAGGAGAGGCCTATGTCCAGCAGTGGACTATTATGGGCTGATGATAATGATTAGGGAAGCAAACACATACTACGCCATAAAGTACGCAGGTAAATTGATACTTCAGCGAGGACCCCGCTCAGCAATGAACCAAGATTACCGACATCCTCATTTCGTAGAGCAGTGCACGTGTGAAGAGGGTTCATGCTCAAGGGCTCTTCATCGCTGGGACTCGGTCTATGGGAGTTTATTAGACTTCACTGCTATGAAAATGCCTATTTTTAAATGTTTTCTCAACATCGAAAATATATAAAGACACTATATATAGATGACGTTCACGAGACAGATAAATTAAGTCTACAAATGATGATAGCGATATAGCAAAAGCTATTTGCTCCTATACCTTATTTATTAGGTATAGGAACTTACGAGGCATTGAGCTAATTTTATCAGCAAACTATTTTTGTGGCGATGTTTAGCTTACATCAATGTGTAAATAATGTCTTTTATAGAACTTTTAAACTAATAACCTTTTTGGTTGGTACCTACAGACATAGACACTAGTGCAACAAAGATAATTTTATTTCTTTTTGTGTTATCTATTGTTGGTAGTCCTACCTAATAATAAAATAAATAAGACTTACATCCTCTGGTTGAAGAGCAGCTCTCGATGCAGATCCATGCGCTGCGGGCTGTCAATACAGGGGTTGGGCAGGCGACGCGGCGCGATCAGATGCCCGTCGCCTCCCGCACCTTCCCCCTCCTGCACCATGTCCAGGGCTGAGACTGACTCCACGGGCGTGGGGACCAGGCCCACGCTGCCAACGGCGCTCAATGCGCCCAAAGATAGAACTGCGGACAAGACATACCTAGTTTGAACACATTCTAATCTTGAACCGTGAATCAGTAAAGGAAATACTATTGGAAGCCGATTCGTGGTATTTTCATTACTTTGTTTTGAATATGAGTTACACATATGTAAAGTATTTCCTATGTTTCTACTGCTAGTAATGAGTTATTTATTTGTGTGGACCATTTTACCGCGGCAGTTGATGGAGTCAATTTATGCCAATAAAGCGTATGCACGTCATGATTTATGAGTACTAAACCCCCCTCGAGTCGACGTAGCAAGAAATAATTATGAATGAGCGCAGCCGGGAAACGACAGCTATTGCTTTGTCGGAAAAAAACACGCAGCGCTTTGACGCTTTGCATTTATAAACTTTTTCATTAGACTTTTAACTTATCGCGTAAAGATTAAATAATACTCTGCAATTCTACATTTTGTATCATATTAAATAATGTTTATAACTTTTATGAGTGTCGAAAAACGGTCACTGTAGGTCATCTTGCGCAGCAGGTAAAATCTAATGAATCATTGATAATAAGGATGATGTCATCTTGGTACATCAACGTTACGTGAAGCATACTGATGTTCAGAGACGCATTGTTGAATTGTATTTATTATAATAAACCAAAGATTTTCTCAGGAGATTTTTTAATGCTTGGTATAATTTGTCCTTGAACACTAATTTTGAGATATTTCATTTCTTTTGATCTTGCACATAACATAACACATATAACAAAACCAGTAATTATGTTATGTTTGGGCCAAGTTGCGGGCAACAGTTGGCAATAAACCTTTTCAAAAAATTTTAAAGCGATGGATAACACAAACCGTGCGGTCTAGAAATTTTAAAATTTAGCTGGTATTTCATAAAACGTAGGTAATCTCAAAAACCACTTCAGGCGGACGAAATCGCGGGCAGCTAGCTAGTAAAAAAATAAATGAATTATATGAAATCTTCTGTATGCTTATTAGACCTTTTGGAAAGATATCGGAATGGATTTGAAGAGCCGGTGTAAATTCCCACGTGCGCAACTCAAAGTCCGTGACTGAATCGAGTAGGTTGCACTTTGACCTAAGACGCAAGTACTTCAATGTTTGTTTGGTAGGTACCTATGTGAGTATATACATAGAATTAAACATTGAATCGCATGACTCTACCGACGACTCTACCAATGCATGTCGATATTGCATTGCACAGTTGTCATTGGAAGCGACAATTACACAAGTTTTTACGAATAATTTGTACCTGACTACCGCATTCGTAATAAAAAGAAAATAACTATCAAGTATCTACATATTTCAATAATTCTATCATACACTCATAACATAACATTGATAGATAAATTATGTTATTGATTGTAGAACACAAATTAGCACTTTCAAAGAAATACCAAACAGATGACAGTTTCAATAACCAAACACCACTTTCCACAAGCCCAAGCCGTGTGCAAGCCATTGTTTTATGACTGTGACCCGTTTCTCTTCTCTTGGGGCAGTTGGGGCTCGACTCCGACCACAGATTTCGATATTTGGAACAATCCGGCAAAGGAAAGTCAGAGTAGATTTTCTTAACTTCTTCTATTTAGTTCTGAATGTATCGAAATTGTTTCTCGGTGTAAGGACAGAGCCCCGCCGAGAGAAAACTGGGGGACCCCGCTATCGCAATAAAGGTATTGCGATAGCGGGGTCCCCCAGTTTTCTCCTTGTGTTTAATAAGCACAGGATCTGGAGCCTCATTTTCCAGGCAAAAACAGAGCAATTACACGGCGGATTTTTCTATAGCGTAGGTACTCGGCCTTTTATAATATTTCGTTTCGTTCCTCGTTATCTCACGCCGGCCTCATTTCAGGCACTCTGTTAGACAAACGGAAGCTGTGGTGTTATGAACTTTCAAAATTAATTTTACCGACTCTTTTATGACTGCGAGTAAGCCGTATCGTACTGCTGAGTACCTAACAAGCTAAAGTTGAAAGAATGTAGAATGTTCAGTGTAAATTTTTCTGAATTTTTGTGTTGTTGTGTTTCTATAGATAGTGTTTATTTTACATTATGAGATAAATATGTGATTTATGTATTTCTCACACTTAGGATATATAAGTACACACATTACATAAGTGTGAGATTAGTTATCGTAATACACATAAATCAATAATCAATACACAAAATGTTATCTAAAATTACTTTACGAGTATAGGTATAAATTTTGGGCTGGAACGATGTGTGAAATGTATAATAATAACTGTTTATTAGTAACAATATAAATAAATCCCACACATTTTATTGATAGTACAAGACAGGTTGTTACACTTAAAAGTATTTATATTTTACATTAAATGAAAGCACCTGTAGTTTAATAGAAGTAAAAGTACCCATAGGTACTGATTGTTTTGATAGATAGAATATACTTTAATGCACAAAAGTTGTACATAGGCGGACATAATGCTAGATAACAAAAATTACAAGAAACTAAGAAATACAATTAATAAATCGTGACGTTAACACAAATAAATGTAAAAAAATATAATACTCACATGAATGCTTATATACTATATTATATTATGCATAAATATATGTTCGTACATAAATAATAACATGTATAACGTACCGAATTATTCCTCAAAAAGAAAGTGATTCTCTACTGAAGACTCTAGATCTGAAGACATGGTCTGAGGATACCTTGCGACATTCCATTAGAAGACTATTCCATAAGCGAATATTCCATAACGATAGTACCTACACTAGCTGACCATATAGATATTTCTTGTATGATATTTATTAGGTACTAACTGAATAATAAATCGACTGGTGGATATTTGATCTAATACTTACTTGTTATGAAAATTATAAGCAAATTGGGTTTTGCTTTATTGCTTATGCATTTGCAATAATTAGCATATTGTGAAAACGGCAAGAAATTAACTACATTATGGGTGATTCTGGTTATGGTAATGTTTGCCTCATCAGTTAATGATTCAGTTGCTGGAATTTTAAAGAAATAACATCGCACATCTACAGACAGACTATACAAGTCCACTGCTAGACATACTGACAGACTCTTATCATTAGAGGGCATGCCATAAGCCCCACGCTGCTGGGCTTGCGGATTAGGGCTAGAATTTCAGTTTTTTTTCCCGAAAAATGTGTAACAAGCTCGAGTCTAACATACCAACTAATACTTACTTATATTCTTTGATTCAGCAAGATAATCAAGTTCAGTTCAAAGACACTATTATTTTTTAAGAGCGAGCTAAAAGTCCTTAAATTTTACTTAAAACTCAAACCTACAAACTTATTTTACTAAAATAAAGTAAAACTAAATAAAGTAAAACTTATTTTACTTTATTTCGGAATTCGGGTGATAAATTATCATCTTTAGAAATTAAATGATGTTTTACTAACGTTTTACTCTTTACGAAATTTTCCTTTGCTGGCACCGACATAGAAGGGGGTACTATTATATGTTTTGTGATACCGGTAACATAAAACTGTTAAAATTAAAAACGGTTACATAATATTAGTTATATTAATAACTCTGAGCGTTAAAATATGCATCGATAACAGAGTTCAGATGACCGAAGGACCGAGTACCGTATAAATAACGATAAAAATATCGGTTCGCCCAAATAGTCTGGAGGGAGTGCCCTTGAAAAGGATAATATTGAACAAACTCGGGCGGGCTTATTGAACCAGCCTCAGAAGGTCACAAACGTATAGACGTGTTCAAGGTCCCTAGTATTAACGAAAAAAGGGAACCGTACCGAAGACGTAGCCTTCACTCGTCGTTATAGGTACTATTGGGAAAGTTTATCTCGCCGACCATTAGGATAATCTTCTAAACTATGTGATAATTTACGTAGACAGTATGGAATGATAAGCTTGAAATGCCTAGGATTATGTTCTAATCCAATGTAATGGCTGCCAATTTAGATAAAAGAGGCACCACTTGAAGCAAAGTTTCGTATCTACGTTTACAAAATCTGAAATTACGGACATTTTTGTAATTTATAATCAGTTTTCTGTATTACGTCAAAGACGCTATACTGTTGCAGCATACTTTGATAGATAGATTTATAACTTGGTTGCACCATCAATACATTTATAAAACAAGAACTTAATACTAACTATATCTCTAGTGTGGCACTATCGGCGGCCTTATCGCTAAAAGCGATCTCTTCCAGGCAACCTTTGGATGGATAGGATCGGTACTTTGAATCCTGACCTATGATATTTTTAGCCTGCGACAGCTATGGTCGGTATAATGAGTTGCTGCCATGCCAGCAACGCCGGACTGGAACTCATTTACTGAAACAATTGACGTCACTTCCACACTGAAGGCCGTAAGCTTGTTAAATATACCTTAATCTGATAAAACGTGACCTTCACGGGGCCGCTTCGTGTTGGAGCATAATTAATTAACTTCACAAGGCAACAGTTTCTTAACAGTCTACAAGCGTGGATTTCTGGACACGAAGACGTTACCAACCTCTGAATCTGAACTCATGTATAAACAATTTTTAAGTAGGCAGTGCACTTCAGCAGATGAAATGCTTTGAATCTTTTCCTGCAAGTTTTCATCTCGGTTCTCTTTGGGAGTCTCTCAATGCGCTTTCAGAAAGTGTCTGCTTTTTGCAAAATCTAGTTTCTCCATTCGTAAGAGATTTCCACCATGGTCGCATTTGTTTTTGATGTCATGCGAGTATTACTTGAAAATAAACATTTTATGTTCCTTACTTGGGATCAGTGCACGATAATATCATTTGATTCATATTTTAGCGATCCAAGCAACAATGTTTGCTAGAACCATTGTTCTGTTCGCATATTATTTCCTGCAAACTAATGTTTATCGGCAACCTTATTCGAAAACAAAAGAATATGCAACACATAAACAGATGACTGGTAAATATTTATCTACCTAGCAGTGTTTACAACTTCGTTTTCACAATTATGTAGCAGAAAAACATGGCATTGTTTTTGTATTTGATAAAAAAACTATAAATATCTGATGGCGCTCAAAAAATTTACAAAGACCGACGTGGCGTGCTACAATTCTACTGTTTGTATAGGTTACACAAATAGTATATTATGTCTTTCGGATCTATTCATTTCTTTTGAGGTCGTATTTCGAATCGGTGATTTATAGTGACAACTACTTCAACAATTCAGGCATTGAAAAAAAATCATATATTTTTCTATTCTTACCGGCAAAACTTTTGTCTATGGTGTTCATGCAATGAGGCTTTTGATACAGAAGAACATGGAACCCAAAAATTACTGGAGTTGAAGTGAACTAAAACGCATGGCGATTTAGTTGTTGTTATTTAGGTAGGAACTGAAAACACCGCCATGCGATACGCCACAAATTTTAGGATAAATAAAAAATAAAAAAACCGTTGCGGATTGGTTTGTTCACTGAATATTAATCTGTGGTAACAGGTGAATGACAAGTATTTTGCGTTTTTTGTCTTTTCTTAGGGTTACCCGAAAAGTGAAAACGGAACCCTATTACTAAGCCTCGAGTCCGTCCGTCCGTACGTCACGTGGCTAAATCTCATGAACCGTAATAGGTAGACAGTTGAAATTTTCAGATAATGTGTAATTCTCTTGCCGCTATAACAACAAATAAAAATAAAATAAGTATCAAAATTAAAGGGGGCTCCCATTTAACAAACGTGATTTTTTGGCTATGTTATCTCTTAATTTTTTAAGGCATATACAGGGCGTCCCACGGCTATGCCACATGGAGGGAAAGTACCTTGAATATTGTAGATAGAACTCTATACTGAAAGAAGACATTATTTTATTTTAAAAAACCATTTAAACTGCATTCATAGATTTTTAAATAATTACATGGTTGAACCGGGAATCGAACCCGCTACTCGAGAAATAAAATTACCCTGTAGCTTTATCACACCGATCGAAAGGCTTTATCATAAGGATTATTTTTTGCTCAGTAACATAGTGTTAGAAATAAAAGGAAGACCATTAATTTTTAAATTTTTAAATTAATAATTATTATTAATTTCATTATTTTGATACGCCATGGTTATGTATCAAATTCAAAATAGGTACAATGCAAAAATCCAAAAATGAAAATCACTGAAACAAAAGAATAAAAGTATGAAAATGAAACACATTTTTGAATTATTTCTTTAAAATCAGCCAGCCGCATTGCAGGCTCACAGTTGTATGTCGTTACGGCAATGTCAGTTTTTCATTTTTCTGAACAGAATTTCACATCAAATGTTAAAATTCATGGTCTTCCTTTTATTTCTGACACTATGTTATTTAGCAAAAAATAATCCATAAGATGAAGCCTTTCGATCAATATGATAAAGCTACAGGGTAATTTTTTTTCTCGTGTAGTGGGTTCGATTCTTAGTTCAACCATGTAATTATTTAAAAATCTATGAATGCAGTTAAAATTGTAATTTAAATTAAAATAATGTCTTCTTTCAGTAAAATGTTCCATCTACAATATTCAAGGTACTTTGGTGGCATAGCCGTGGGACGACCTGTATATATGTATCTCTTGAACTACATTAGCACATAAAACTTTGTATAAATCAGTAACACTTCAACTGTAATAATAACTAATACTAAAAATAAAATAAAATAGAAAATTTGAAATTTCCACTTGTTCGGAGTTCCCAAGTGGAAATTTTATGTTCTTTGCAAAAGTTTATTGTATTCGCATCCTCAGTTGGTCCTGTAGAAGTTTTTGACCAGTTTATCAAACAGAATAAATAGATTGGCATAACAAAAAATTATTGAGTAAAATGCAATTTTTTTTTACCAAATGTATGTTTTTTTAAATCTATGAACAAGGATGAAAATTTCTTAAAATTTCTTTCTTTCTTTAAAAATTATGGAGTCTCCTAAGAACATTTTCCTGTAGCTACAACGGTTAAGACACAGTCTTTAGTTTTACATTTATATGAGTTGTGTTTGCTCGAAATAAATGATTTTTACTTTTATTATTTTTTTATTATTTACAGCCCTGTCCAAAAAATACACCCTGTATTGTATCGCTTGGCTGTGTTTCTAGTATCTATTTATTTCGAGACGCTTTTTGGATTAGTTAACATTAATTCATAAAATAATATTGCAACTCAAATGACATTGGTTTCTCAAACTAAAGTTGCTAAATATGATTAGCATCGCGCTCATTTAATTAAACTGGAAAACTTGATAAGGAGAATTTCATTTGTACGAAGACATTATGCAACGGATCCCAGAAAAATACAGGAATCAGGCCACACGTATCAGAGCAAGTCTTGTTTGAATTAAATGAAGTGAACGATTCGCAAGCACCAAGACAGTGATGCACATCTCCAAGATTGCATGTTTTGATGTACTTTTGTTAAAACGAAGTACCGAAAGAATTGGCCTGAAATTTGGCATCCATGTAGTTCTAGACTAGACTTTTATCTCGAAAAAGAACGGCGAATCCGCGGGCAGAAGCTGGTATAGATATAAAATGAGAAGGCATGTTACACCGACAATTAATTGTGCGTTAATGGGTGTGAAATATCATTAGCACTTATGGTGGTAATACTGGTAATGGCTGACAAACAACATGTGTGAATCTTTCACGAGGAAAAAAGGTTTCCAATAACACTCTAGATAACTGGCAATCTAGTAGAGTCGTAAAATCGGGGTCAACTTCATCGTGCAACTATTCCGTTACGCCACAGATTTTAATGGGTTATCCTATTACTATATCTAACTCGTTTACGATGCGATGTATAATTGAACAGACGTGCCCATTAAACATTAAACCAAGGGGTTTATGATCCGCTAGAGACAAGCAAAGGTGCAAGTTATTGCTTTTTTTTTATCTTTAAGAATCCCAACGATACACAAAGGCCTAATTTTTAAGTCGATAAAGTAACTGTTGTTTGATTGCTGATAAGATTTCTTGTAACAAATTAAAATACGTACAAGTATTTTAGTAGTAAGTAAGTAGTAGTAAGTAAGAGAACGCCCTATGAGACTTGATCTCAAATCTCGCTCATAATTATTTTAATAGCGTACGTGAACAATCAAACTTTTACCTTGAAAAATTATTAAACAAAACTTTCGTTGCGTGCAAGGCGATTGAAAATAAACCGAGCAGCACAAATAGTACTGGACCAACGCAGCTACGGAAATATTCCTTTCCGAGTGATCCATCATGGATCTAGTCAATGGATCTACTGAGAAATAAAGTTATAGGTAGATCTTCAAAACTGGATCTAATAAGAAATTCAAAGTTCAATAGATCCATCATGGACCTAGTCAATGGATCTAACGAGATTCATCCAATTGAAGTGATGACGATGATCAGTCACTTTCTATAACCCTCCATGTGACTTCCTGATGCGGGCGTATCGGACTTGATGACAGTTATGAGGTTACATCTTTTCCCGTGTATTCATTGTGAGGTTAACTGAACGGACCAAGCATATTAAGGATCACTCCTTCACATGAACTTAATAAGACCAATTAAACTAATAAAACGACGCATGCTCATATTAATTTTCATGTGCTTTTATTAATTTAACTTTTCTTTATAGTTTTGATCGATTGTTCTTTTTATTTGTCCACTGAGTGACTATTACTTCACGCAGTGACTGACGTAACAGATTAGCGCTGCGTTGCATGGAAATAACTGGGGTAGAACAAAAAGGGTTGAATGTTATTTAGGGGACGACCCTCTGTTCCTTTATTAGGGCAAGGATAGTGGTCTGGTCACACATTCGTCATCAATGCTAGCCAACTTTATAGTAAAAACTGACAAGTTTCGTTTTATTAATTTGATTCCCGCCTCGGGAGAAATGTTTGTACGATCTGCAGATATTTGTTCAGGGTATTCTGGGTGTTTTCTATGTATAATAAAGAATATATATCTATGTATGTCATGTTTTGTATTAATTAAGAATATCAGTCATCTAGAACCCATAACACAAGCTCAGCTTAGCTTGGGGATAAAGCTTTGTGAATTGTCCAGCATTATTTATTTATTTATTGTATTTTTATATAATTATTAACAATTAAAAAAAACACTCAATGTTTTCAAGTTTAATATTGAATTTTTGTAAGGTTTCTCTTTATAAGTAGGTATAGTTTCATGTTGAAGTGCTTCAACAAGGTTCATGTCATGATCTCATCTCAATATATCTTAAGAACTTGGTGTACCTACCTGCACATGAAACCACCCAATAAATGATTACAATGATATGTATTTAACTTTTTATTTCGAACGATCGAGCAGCGCGTGTTTATTTAGATAGGAATGTTGGAAGTTTGTTATTACATCTGCTGCGATGAAAGATATTTAAGTTTTGCCAGAAACTGCTATTATTGATCTCACACACATGATTTGTGGAATAATATACGAGTGCTCGTTACGCCTGTCTTCAACCGAAGTACTTGGAGGAGGTATTCTTATACTCATAGTACACTGTCGAGTGGTAAGCGCCACAACATCATCGTGTTTATGTTTGCAGCTGCTTTGTAGCTTACTTGAAGTCAAAGCAAGCCGTGTTCGTCAGAATTTGAATCCTAAAACTCAAATTACATTTTAGCTGATCTCATGTCGCAGTTTTTTGACAGTTTTCAATGAAAATCTGTCAAAAAATCAACACTGGAGACCAGGGGCCAAATTCTGCTAATCAACCGCTTTAATGTGATACTGGTCTCATCGCAGAATCGTCCTTATATGAAAGAAACTCTAGCTAGATAGAGCGTGGGAGCTATTTGCACGGAAAGCTTGATAAAATAGTTTTAACCTTGACACTTTTGGCATGCGTCCCTCCATCTTTACTTTCTTTCATCGAAGGTAAAATGCCAATATGTGTAATTTTGAGACGATACAATTATTGTTACGGTGAAGCGATTAATTTAGTGGAATTCGGCCCCAGCTCAAATCTGAGTGCCGTTCGAGTAAGTATTAGGCGGTAAGTTTATATGAAGTCCAAAGATTAAATTATCAAGCAAGAGCTTGACTCTGGTAGAGTCCTGTGTGAGGGTATGACTGAGGACACCCAGATTGCACAGTACAATAGAACAATTGTATGAAAAGAACTTACTCTCAGCAAGCATTTTCATTTAATGTATAAAAGGAGGTTCGTACAATGTTAGTTCTTTGTATTGTAGAGCTACTTGGCATATTAGGCTAGGATCCTTGCTGGAGTAGGACTTAATAAGGAGACTAGGTTTTGTTCTTGGCCTAGTTAGATAATTACGCAAGATAATTACCCTCGCTCTTTTGTACGGGCACGTGTTCGCGTTCAAATGTGTTGGGTGTTTAGCATACATGATAGTAAGGGGTAAAATTATTGCGTGACGGTTAGCAATAAAAACAAACAGGTTTGAACGACGAGCAACCAAATCAACTCATATAAATTTTTCAAGTCTATAAATAGCAAAAAAATCAGTAAAGTATGAAACTATCACAACTATAACTATCGCAATTATAAATGCGAAGGTTTGGATGGATGTTTGGATGTTAGTTACCTCTTCACGCCATAACTACTGAAGGGATCGTGCTGAAATTTTGCATAGATGTAGTCTATGCAAAATTTCTCTTGGTCTTATTATCCCATAAATCAGTTCCCATGGGATAGAAATAACCTTTAACGTTTCCATAGAAACAAAGCGTGCAAAGCCGCGGCCAGGACTTGTTTATAATAAATCCACATTATTTTAAATCGGTGGTTAAGCTGAGGAAACTTTGTATTTATGGACGTAAGGTCCAATTTAATTGTGCAAGACAATTTTCGTATAAAACTCGTGGCGATAACTAAAAGTCTGGCCGCTCCTTCATTTTATCAAGACCTTCACGTTCAAGTGCCTTTACGAAAATACTTCAGATATTCTGGCAACCACCTATCACCATAAAGTATATTTTAATCAATCGTCGAGCATAACTCTAGCTAGAGCAAGCGAACTAAATCGTAAGTATATGAAACTAGCTTCAGCGCGCGGCTTCGCACGCGTTTTCGGTATTATAAGTAGCCTATTATCTAAGTTAAGCTATGTTCTATAACTATATGTACGCAAAATTTCATCTTGATCTGTTCAATAGTTTTGGAGATCCTAGGTAACAAAATAAAATTCACATTTTTCAAACTTTTGGCTTTATAATATGAGTAAGATTATTTCTTTGTTATAAATAGTTATTAAATATATTCAATACTAGCTGTGCCCCGCAGCTTCGCCCGCGTGGAAATTGATTTAAACCTTCTCTAGACTACGACAAACATTTCAAAACCAAAATCAACTAAATCGGCCCAACCGTTCTCAAGTTTTAGCGAGACAAACGAACAGCAAATGATTTTTATTTCAAAACCAAAATCAGGTAAATCCGCCCAACCGTTTTCGAGTTTTAGCGAGACAATCGAACATAATTGATTTTTATTTCAAAACCGAAATTAGTTAAATCCGCCCAACCGTTCTCGAGTTTTAGCGAGACAAACGAACAGCAATCGATTTTTATTTCAAAACCAAAATCAGCTAAATCCGCCCAACCGTTCTCGAGTTTTAGCGAGACAAACGAACAGCAATCGATTTTTATTTCAAAACCAAAATCAGCTAAATCCGCCCAACCGTTCTCGAGTTTTAGCGAGACAAACGAACAGCAATCGATTTTTATTTCAAAACCAAAATCAGCTAAATCAGCCCAACCGTTCTCGAGTTTTAGCGAGACAAACGAACAGCAAATGATTTTTATTTCAAAACCGAAATTAGCCAAATCCGCCCAATCGTTCTCGAGTTTTAGCGAGACAAACGAACAGCAATCGATTTTTATTTCAAAACCAAATTCAGCTAAATCCGCCCAACCGTTTTCGAGTTTTAGCGAGACAATCGAACATCAATTGATTTTTATTTCAAAACCGTAATTAGCCAAATCCGCCCAACCGTTCTCGAGTTTTAGCGAGACTAACGAACAGCACTTGATTTTTATACCTCTATATGTATATAGATTACAAGACAGGAACGCAAACCCCCTATCACATTGATTATTTACTAAATTATACCTAAATGAAGTAGATTTTTTTTTATTGCTGGAATTGGAATAAGCCTAGGGTAGTAGGGTGGTTTTCCCTATGCGTGACAAAGTAGATAAGGGAATCATAATAAATTAATATTCAATGCTACGCACCTTGTTCACTATCATAGATTTGCAACGAATTTTAGATCAGAACAGAGAGGCATTTAATAGTTAGTATTTAATTGGGACTAAAGCACTAAATTAAGAACTAATTAAATATCACTTGGTCACATAAAATTTGAAGATATTTAAAAATTTGAAGATATTTAAAGTTTTTTAAACAGACGATTAGATCACGCTATAATATTATTATAGCTATTCACATGTATAAGTAAGCTTCTGTTCGCAACTTCGAACGCGTTTTTCCGGGATCAAAAGTTTACTTTATACAGGCATATTAGGTACCAATAACTCTGTATATTAATCCAGGTCTAGAACTACAGCTAATTATGCAAAATTTTAGCCCGATCCGTCCATTAGTTTGGCGTGAAGAGTTAACAAACATCCATACATAAATATCCACAAGTTTCGCTATCAAATATAATAACAATGCATAACTTGTTAATTAATTACAGAGCAACTTAACTAAATTCCAACATTTTTAGAAAAAAATTACACATAGGTAAGTAAATCTCCAATCTATTAAAGCTTTCAATACATAACTTTAATTAAAGAAATTAGTTAGAAGATAGAAGATATGTTTTTTCGCAAACAATGTCAATAACAATAAAGTAGACTAGAGACCGTCCCATGTAAAAGTGCGTTCATGGGCAGGGCAAGTTCGTTGACCCCAAGGAGCAGACGAAGCTTTTTCGCGTCTCGCCCTACATGCCGCCCGCCCATGCATTATGACATTTATGACATTTATATCTATGCTAGAGCCAGATCCACGCAATTTTACAGGCTCTGACTCTAAAAGTTATTCACACTATATGTACCGTTCATAGCCCCCGAAATTCAAAGGTGACATTGTCGAATAATGAACCCACAATTTTGAACCCGAAATCGTGCTCAAGGACTCGCAGGAGAAAAGTGCTCTCCTTACAAGTGTTTATTATCTACGCTAGCTAGTCTTGCTACTTTCCGATCTCTTGAAAAATCACACAAAAAATATTAACGCACATTTTAAATAGGAAAGAAATGGCTGGCTTTGTGTTAAGAATCGCCAACGCTAGGCGGACTTCCTTTGTCCTTTTAAGCGGTGGTTGTTTGACTGGAGTTCTACTTGTGTGGCGAGACGGCCCTGATGGCACTTTCGCTTTCCCACCACAAAAGCTAACCTTCCCAGTACCCACTAGCTGTTATTCTGTAAGCTAACCGTAACTTGAACGTAACACGTACCCTGGCAGGTAGCATGGGTACATAATACCAAACCATTAGTTTTACGATACCACAGCTCAACTGCTTAAGACAGGAAAACAATATAAACCACTTGAATGCAACTCTTTTAAACTTCCGGAATAATTATTTTAAGTTAAGTATTTAATTAACCTACTTTAGTGTGTTTCAATTGTTAAGGACTTTTGTAACGCTGCTGTAAAGATAATGCAGAAAGCACTTAAAATCTAAGTAGATTTCAACAAACATCACCAAAGAATCAAACACAAAGAGAAACGAACGGTCAATTATTACTAGTTGATCCTGCATTATGTAGAGCACTTTCAATGAAGATCGGTTTTCAATTTGTCGATCAATGTCCACAGCATTCAGACGCAATAGAGTCTATTGAACAGACATTTAATCGATTGATCAATAAGGTTATGACCACTCGTCTAGACATTTCTGGGAACAGGACTCTTTGAAGCCTTCTGAGAAATACTTATTCAATCGAACGAACTACGTCTTTTTGATTATGGAACTTGGTCTAATACGAATATAAGAATTCCGGTGTCTTATAGGTTTTATTGAAAAAAAATATATATTAAAAACCCTCTAAACCAGGAAGGGAACCACAAAATAAATAAATAATGCTGCACTCCAAGCTAAGCAGAGCTTGTGTTAAGGGTAATAGACAACTGACATACATAAATACAATATTACATAACTAGGTATTTTTATAAAATTAATATCTGCAGATCGTAAGAACATTTTTCATAATTTTAGGAAAACCTAGTGACGTATCCAAGCACTTATCTCTGACACTAGGTTTGCTTCGCTCTCGTAAGACATTACCGCAAATGCGTAATAGGTGTGACACAAGACAATCCTACTTTCTTTTATTATTATTTTTATACCTAGGTTAGGTACGTAATAAAATAATTACTACGTTTTTATTAAGATCAGTCATTATGTTCGAAGATTTAGGGGGTCAACCTAACAGGTTGGGTTGTCAAACTAGGCCAAGATCTCAGTACTCAAGGGATCTCAGTAGTAAAAAACTCAAAATAAATGAAATGAAAAAAAAAATCTTTGGTTCTTTGAAAGTGAAAAGTACGATAAAAAAAACACTGTTTTGCACATAATTTGGTTGAGATCTCAGGAACCCTGCGGTCTATTGAAATGACTTATGTTGCGATACGTATGGTATTACTAATTATTTGGTTCCTTGAACTAGTGATTTGATTGATTGTGCCACATTATATATAATTAGTATTAAGGTCTTGTTTTATAAGTGTATTGATGGTGCAATAAAGTGATAATCTATCTATCTATCTATCTAGTTTTGTCATATCATAACTTGCGTAGTTTTCTTGTAAATAAACGCGAAATCCTAAACCTATCCTTTTCACAAAATGGCGCGCATTGCGCTCTCTTAAGACTCTAGCGCATGTTGAAATCAATTAAGCTGATCTTTGCGTATAAAAAGATGATTATGAAATAATACGAGCGCTAAGCTGTTGCAAAAATTTGACGTTGCTTAAAATACTGAATGCAATAATCCAATATCAAAATGCACGATTAAATCATTAGGTATTTTCCAGGGGCGGCGGCGAATAAATAAAAAAAATATTAGTCTCTCACAATGGTACACTAAGCTAGATATTTAAATAGTAATTTTATTATGTAGGTACAAGTTAGGTAATTTTTAACTTACATTATTTTGACATAAAGAGTCATCAATCAATATTGGTATGTATTCATAAATACCTTAATCTTTACGTCAAAACCAGCTTTAGTACCTGTTCATATTTTCATGTTATTAATAGTAGTTTCTTGGTATTTTTAGTACTTTATTGGTATTTTGAAACGATTCCAGTAGCCTACGTTACGTCTTTTCATTAGAAGTTTTGACATCTTTAAAATAATTTGTTTATAATGTACCTACGGGGTTTTATTTTGTTTGACTGTTCTAATTTAATAGGTACATAAAATTAAGAGGGCGCATTCCGCGCCATTTTGTAAAAAGGATAGGCATCGGAGTTCGCGTTCTTAAGAGCGGGACAGACGTTTTTGGAACGGCGTAAGCGCAAAAATCAAGTTTTTGCTTACTTACAAGAAAACTACACAACTAATAAAGACACTGGTTCAAGGAACCAAATAATTAGTAACAAATAACCTACAAATCCAAACATAAATCATTTCAATAGACCGCAGGGTTCCTGAGATCTTGACCAAATTATGTGCGAAACTTGAACTTTCTTTTTTATCGTACTGCGATCTAGGCCTAGTTTGACAACCAACCCGCTAGGTTCGTCCCTTAAAATTTAATTTACAGCAAAGTTAGCCAAAAATAGTCATAATAAGTATTTCATCGAACAATCGCCCGCGAGCTATCAAAACGGCTTCCTGCAGCATGGGGCCAAAATACCTCAAGATCCGCAATAATATTAAGGCGTAATTGTAAACAAAAGCTGCCAGAACCGGCAGAACCTAATCCTGCACTTAGCAAGTACCAAGGTACCAGTTTATCGAGTCGAGGCGCTTAGAATAGAACTGTTCTATTAAAACAGCCATGCTTATTATTTAGGCACGTCTCGAGATTGTGAGATATGGCCATGTTCTCATGCATGTAGCAACGGCTAATTATTTAGTGCTCCGCCACGTTCCGAAACTATAACTTGGTAAGCTGATTCGCATTGGCTATTTTAAATAACATTCAACGTACTGTATTTCTTTTTACGTCCATGGCTGTCCCTTTAAAAAGATCGATTGTTGATGGCCATGGCCACATTGGCCACCCATGGTGCTGGCATTCAGCTTGTCCTGCAATCCCGATTCCCTTTGTCACATTCCCGTGACAGATGCCGCGCGCTGAATACGTAATATCCACAATGCAGGTTCCACATTATTATACAATGCAATGCATAAAAAATTATCCCGGCCTAGTGAGCTTTATTTGTTTCCATGTGTGGACGTTTCGCCGCATATTCGGATGATTGGAACGTTTTCTACATCTTGGATATTATGCAAGCCTTATAAATTATACCTACAACCGGTATAGTACGCCTTGTGTTCAATTTATTATTTATGCTGTAACCTGATTTGCAAATCAATTCCAGTTTCAAGATAATTCCTAGGCTAGTCTCACGCACGACTTGTTCGCTCTCAAATGTCTCAGTATGGTTATGAATGACATCACCGTTGTAAAGAATTTTGAACTCGCTTCTAATAGTAAAGCAGCACGTGTGTTGTTTGTATGATAAATGCCTTGCTAGATACATACAACAGTTGGTGATCTTCAGTCGGTAAGAGACATAGCGGAGCTAATCTTCAGAGTGTATTCATGCGGACGTTAAACAACGAACGTATTATTGTGCTGACTACAAAGCTAACGAGACACGAGGTTGGGTGGAGTAGTTGAGGCTGAGAACATAGTCAGCCAACTGTTATCATTGTGGTTATCGTTATTTCCATGAGTCCTTTCAGTATACCGACATAATTTATCTTTGGCCGTTAGACTACAAACATGTCATTGAAGAATTACGCGGTAGGTATGTGATGATTACGGGAGAATGGAAGTGTAAAATACAGAAGAGCTTGTTTATGAAGGTACATACTTAGAAACAAGAAACAATGGATATCGTGTTACCGTAGGTACGTTATGTAGAGTCTGGTGCAATATGTCACTGTGATACTTTACTCACTAATATTTATTCTGTGATGTGGTCGGATAACGTAATAATCACGTATCGCGTGAAAGCGTAGGACATGTTTTTTGTTTGAATTTAAACAGCGCTATTAGTACGTGTGCTAAATGACAACTAGCCGTGTTGAAATCCTACACCAAACATAAAGAAGTATAATGACTTAATGACTCAACGATATAAAGGACTGTACTGCCTGTTTATTACGTACTAGCTACTTAAGAGAGTTGAAATTGGCGGGACGGACGACAACAACGGTCTAACTTGGTACTAGGGCAATGACCAAAAATGAAGATCATCGGCAATTACTTAAAATGAGGATCAAAACGATGACAGGCTTCTACGCTTAATGATTCCCTTCGTCATCTAAGTACGATCTACAAACGTTTGATGTTTCAAATGGGGGCGTAGGTAGTAGGCGGAGAGAAGCGATCTTTACGTCGATGAAATAAAATTAAGGGCTCTTTATGACGTCTGAAGAGTTAACAAGATGAGTATGAAGGTATAGGTACCGTTTTCATATAAGGCGAGCTTCTCTTGAATGGCAGGTGCAGCCTTGCGTGGTCTTGCTTCGCACATCGCGGGGACTGCGGCGGACGACAAAGGCAAAATGCCTCGATACGAAGCCGGGAACGTGTCATGGTCACCTAACAGGATTAATACCTGCCCTACTGCGCAGGTAAACTAGTGAACTGTCGGCTTAAAGTGGCATGCTTATATGTACTAACTAGTCTCCTTTTAATCTAGCTAAGAGTTAAACATGAACGAACGTATTAGGTAGCACGTCGGCTTTCTTAGTAGATGATGGTTCCTGCACCAGGTTTATTAAATGTTCGCAAAATTTTGTACCCAGCTTAGCTTGTGTTGTAGGTATGCGTGTGTGGCTTAGTAAATGTATTAGGTAGGTAGTTTATAATAGTGCTAGCCTTGACGCCTGATCTCAGTTATTTTAACAGAGATCAAGAGAAGCGATCAACATTAACGGAACTTAGGTAAATCCGTGTTTAGCGGGGTTCATCTTTAATTAGCTAGGGAAGTAGATAGTTATGTAGGATAGGTACAATGTAGTACAGTTTTTACGAAAGTAGTTATACCATACTAGCGGCTGCCCGCAGCTTCGCACGCTTTTTTTCGAGATAGGGAGTAGCCAAGTCCGTCCCCGGGATAGGTAGGTACCTACCATCTATCTCCATGCCAAATTTCATTAAAATCCGTTTAGGCGTGAAAAGGTAAGAAACAGACAAGAGTTACTCACTAATGTATATTATTACTATGGATGCATGGCACCTGTTATTGTTTACTTGTTTGTGATTAATTCATTAGGTAGGTACCTACTTTAAGGGTAGGTACCGTGATTGGCACAACTCCTTGCTTAGG
This sequence comes from Eupithecia inturbata, assembly GCA_963662085.1. Lineage (NCBI taxonomy): Eukaryota > Metazoa > Arthropoda > Insecta > Lepidoptera > Geometridae > Eupithecia > Eupithecia inturbata. Next base: position 8,244,594 of record OY759182.1, read on the forward strand.
GGAAGCAAGTTTACAGCATCCAGCATCAAGCATCTATCATCATCATGGATGCTGTGTAGGATGCTGATGGATGAGGCATAGTTATGTTAGTTTTTTTGCTTCTCTTAATATTTACACTAAAATTTGATTGAATTGAGTTCATAAATTGATTTGTTGAATAAAAGTTTAAGTAGGTACCTAATCAAAAGGATTTATAAAAATAAAAAGCAACAATATTTTGATAAATAATTCGTCTGCAACATCAAGAGAATTTTGTAAGATTCTCAAAAAATATTTTGTATGAATTGAAATCATAGGCATATAGGTGATTTCTAAATAAAAACATCTTAATCTTTTTATCTTTCAGCATTCTACAAAAAATAGATTTTCGAAACACTCACCAATGGACTAAAATCCGGTAGTATTTTCACTAAAATGCTTTGATTTTCGTTCAGATCAACGTGTAAGTATTTTATTATTGAAACGTTTTATGGAAATATAACAAACAGTTTTCGTAAAAATTGAGCGTCCGTTTTTTACGCACTACCAAACCAAACCACACAACTAAACGGACTTCATTCCGCTCTTGGGTCTTTACTCGATTTGATTGGTAAACAGAAAACTTCCACTTCTTGCAGCGCGCGCATATTGGTGCTGCCATAGAAAAAAAAGTATTCTCGCGCTCTCGCTCGCGTATCCAATTTTCTTGTTTTATTGTTTTCTGACTTGCTTGGTTCATTTTATTGTAGAAGTTGGTTTCTAGTCGATTTTCCAACGTAATTTAGAAATAAATAGCCAAAAAATAAAAACAAAATATTCCACGAGCTCTAAGCCACACAACAAGCCCCGCACCGCAGTCGCCACGCAGCCACCACGCTGCCATGCGCCACCACGCTGCCACCGCGCCACCGCCACGTCGCCACAGTGCGGCCGCCGCGCCGCCGCCGCCGCCGCGACCTTCAGTGGTCAAAAGTGGTCAAACATTTCGACTACGCGAAATGCGGATAAGAATAGAACTAAGGTTCTATTTTCTGGCGTCAACGTCAAGAAAAATATCACTCGAGTCTTGCAGCTTGCTTGCTTCACCACCATTGTAAACATTTATTTGACTTTTACATCACACTGCCGAGAGAGTAGCATGAAAATGCAACAGACGCGTAGACGCTAAGAAAAAGAACTGGCTGTTCGCCATTAGGAAATAAGTTGAATTTGAAGAAGTGGTTGAACTTGACATTTGACATTGACAAATTTGATATAAAAAATTGTAGAATTGTAGACGATCTGACAAGAAGAAGAAGTAGACAATACAACAAACAAAGTACAAACAAATATTTATATTTTTCTATCGACTGGTTGGACCAATCAATCAAGTCAAAACATAAATTTCAAATACGAAGAATTTTTTGAAAAATGGATTGTAAATTTCTTAGATTAGCTTCCTCTTCTTACAAGGCAAGGATGATATCTAAATTCTTCCGTTTATTCTTGCGATACAAATCGATCGATTCAACAGCCAGCCAGCTAGCAGCAGACGCAGGCGCAGGCAGGCGGCAGACCGCCGCCGCCGCACCGTGCCTGTAGATCCGAATACAATTTTTAAAATTTCAGTCCGTTTCGGCCCACTGCTTGGCCAAGGCCTCGCCCTCATCTCAAATATACCTAATGGAAACTTATTTTGCAGGTTGTTGGATTTAGAATATTCTACAGACATGCCTCGCTTGATGCGGATCTGACTGTGATAGGTGCTGGGCCTGGTGGCTATGTTGCAGCTATCAAAGCTGCCCAGCTGGGCATGAAGGTAAACAGTATCTCATCATTTTATTGACTTATACCCAACCTAATAAACACAGCCTGATCATCAGGCACATTTATTACGCCTATTACCTATAAAACGTTCACCTTTACAATATTAGTAGGTCATATTATTAGCACTAGTATCTAATACATTTCTAAATTTTATACATATTATTAATACTTGTCTCATCATTTTATTGACATATAATAATAAACCCAGCCTGATTAGGCACATTTATTACGCCTGATAATAAACATTCACCTAGGTATATAATATTAGTAGGTCATATTATTAGCACTATCTAAAACAACTATATTATTTGATAGGTAACCTCATTGTATACATATTACTAGCTGCTGCCCGCGGCTTCGCACGCTTTATTCCGGAATAAAAGGTAGCCTATGTCCGGCCCCAGGATACCATCTACCTCGCTGCCAAATTTCACCAAGATCCGTTCAGCCGTTCTTGAGTTATAAATAGTGTAACTAACACAACTTTCTTTTATATATATAGATTATTACATACCTCTAAAGACAGATTGTTCATATTAACAATTCTTAGTTAATTTTAGGTAATTTCTGTTGAAATGGCACCGACACTAGGTGGAACATGCCTGAATGTTGGCTGCATCCCTTCAAAGGCTTTATTACATAACTCGCACTTATACCACATGGCCAAACATGACTTCAAAAACAGAGGTATTGAACTTAGCAGTGTCAACATGAACTTCAATACATTGATGGACTACAAAGTAAAAGCTGTGAAAGCACTGACAGGTGGCATTGCTATGCTTTTTAATAAGAATAAGGTACCTTTATTGATAACCTTTGATTTAACTAATTCATTTACATGGATGATTGGTGTTAAGTACATATGTGTAGGTTGTAAATACCCGGTTAGCTTAATTCTGTTTATAAATTTTGCAGACCATTTTATTTTTGACCACCTATTTAAGTATGAAATAACCTAATTGCAGGTCAAGCTGCTGCGAGGTGTTGGTACAATAACGGCACCTAACAAGGTCACAGTCAAAGGTGACACTATCAATACCAAAAACATCATGATCGCTACTGGATCTGAGGTCACTCCTTTCCCTGGTGTAACGGTAAGTTATTTTAAAGCTTTAACAAGGCTATTATTAGCTTAATATTTCCATTGGTAGGTTAAAGATTCCTCCATTAAGATGATGATGATGTGTTCATAATAACTGACTTATAAAGTACCCTTATAAAATAGAAAATCAACAATCAGCTGGTACATTACAGTAGGTACTTATACTTACCTATAAAAACTTAAGGTAACAGCCGCACTGCAAGAGCCTAGGCTGGTGCGTAAGTTAGTGGATAGTGACACACCAGGTTAAAAATATTAGGACATTAGATCACTTTTCTGGTAGGAAATATCATAAAAATGCACACCCATCTCATACTGTTAGGTACCTTATTTACAGTTTGACGAGTCCATTATCGTTGATTCCTCGGGAGCTCTATCTCTGAAATCGGTTCCTAAAACAATGATGGTAATTGGCGCTGGAGTTATTGGTCTGGAGCTGGGCTCCGTGTATCAGAGACTTGGTGCCAATGTCACTGCAATTGAATTCCTCGGCACTATTGGAGGTACCTATCTTTTCCATAACAATGTTGGGTAAGTATGAAATATTAAAATGAAAACGGCGCAAGTTCTGCACAGTTGTTAGCTCTTAGTAGACACAGTTATTAGCTCTTAGTGTTCTGTTAGTAGCAAACAGATGCAGAACTTGCTTAGCAAAATGTAATATTTTTCCAACCCAACAAAGGCAACCCCTTCTAATTAAGTATTTCGCTAATTTTACTGCGCTTCTATTAAACACGCTTATTTTAGGTGTCGGTATCGATGGCGAAGTGTCTAAAAACTTACAGAAGATTCTTGCCAAGGAAGGCATGAAGTTCAAACTCAGCACAAAGGTTATGGGAGTCAAGAAGGATGGGAGCGGGGTCAAGATCGATGTGGAATCAGTAGCAGGCGGCAAAAAAGAAACCGTGAGCATATTTATATTAATAGTGTAATTTAAATTAACTGACGATATGATGTATGGTTAAAAAAAAGGTGATGATGATGAAGTTAAATAGGAAATAATCTCATATATGGTTCACTATAGTAGGTACCTAATGGTTATGGCTGACTTCACAGCAGGATTAAGCATTGAAAAGCTATTGTAAACAGATTACTTAGATGATTAAAATCAGTCTGACATGTTAACAATGCACAAATGAAATCTGCATACAACGGTTTTATCAATCAATGTAGATTTAATTGTTGGTAGTATTCCATAATACTACCAACCCGCACCCATGCGCGTTATCAATTACTTATCCTGAATATAAAACGCACAAAAGTACAAGAAAGGGTAAAACCAGGCAAAATATATTATGTAGTAGGGTACAGTCTCGATCAGAGATCGCGGTATGAACGCCGAACTCAACAAACCGCCCATACTTATCCTAAAATTCACTCTTTGGCCGCGTCTTTTTATACGGAACTACTTGCTGCCCGCGGCTTCGCACGCGCTTTTCACGTAGCTTATGCCCGTCCCCGGGATACCGTTTACCTCCCTGCCAAATTTCATTGAGATCCGTTTAGCCGTTTGGGCGTGAAAAGGTAACAGACAGAGTTGCTTTCGAATTTATAATATTAGTATGGATTTATATAACTTGTCGACTTGTATTTGTGATCCTTCCTTCAATATATTGCTTACAATTAAATCTGAAACTCGACGCCAAGCATGTAAGTTTAACGCCCGTATTATGAAATAATTCTATGCTTGAGTGACGTTAATGCCATAGAAAAGCGTTACTCAACAAGCATAGATCGATGACTGAGCGAGCTTTCATAATAAGGGACTTAGTTTTTGTGTCGTGGTTTGTTTACAAACATTCCACATCGAGTTTAGCTAGTGTAAAGATGTAGTTCAAGTGATATAAAATAACATTCTCGCCTACTTTTCATTCGGAAAAAACGCGTGCGAAGTTGTTTGATTCTACTAGGTTTATTATTGGATAAGCCGCAACCTGAAGACAGGGCACTACGGGGCTCATTAGAGGAAGCCTACGTCCAACAGTGGACTAGTATAGGCTAATGATTATGACCCTATTACTATCCTTATAAATGTGTCACAATCTAGTTGTCTTGCGATGTGGTCCTGATTTCGATCGGTCGCCGCCCCTACACCAAAGACCTAGGCCTCGACAAGATCGGCATCAAGGTCGATGACCGGGGTCGTGTGCCGATCGACAAAAAGTGGCAGACTACAATACCCGGGTAAGATCTGAGGAAGCTCGGTCATGTTGGTTGGGTAATTCGTTGTTTGAATTGTCGTACTTATGTATCCATAACCATCTTAAGGTATCACTGTTATGTAGATAGGTACTTGTCGGCTTAAAACAGAATATGAGATGAAATATACCTAGACTTAGAATTAAGATTAACCCTTCACCATTGTGTTAGATAGCTATAGAGGTATAATTAGCAAGCAAGACCTAAAAATATAGGTACCGATGTAAGTACTAAGTATTTATTTACTAATAGGTGTCGATTCTTTTGGCACTAAAAAAAACTAAACTAAATTTAATTTCGATCGTTATGGAAGGGATGGCAATATTCTTAGACCTGTCAAATTAGTTTCGTTTTTGTGCCACTGAATTGACACCATCATCTCTGAAAACAAAGTTCATGTAGAGAGAAGACAAGTGAAGGTCAGCAGACAAGTGAAGGTCTTTGTCTTATTGTAGAATCTATGCCATTGGAGACTGCGTCCATGGACCCATGCTGGCCCACAAAGCCGAAGACGAAGGCATCATCTGCGTTGAAGGCATCAAAGTAAGCAAATTTTAGTATTGATTCATAAGGAAAAAAATATGCGGGCCCTGAAGTAACTTGAGTTTGTACTATGCTTTTGTATGTATGTAGGTACCAGATGGCTGATATACTACCTACGTACAGGGCCGGATACCTACTCCCCCATATAAGACAGACTCGCTAATTTGTAAATAAAAAGACTATTTGCAGCCCTGAAATTAATCGGTTTTAGTTGTATTTTCTGGTGACTATTACCCTATTTCACAAAACTGGTTTCATTAACAACACAGAAAATATTTTACGATTTGCGATTGCTGTTTACGATCGCTGCGCTCGCCCTTATTTTTTGACTCCTAACTATCTCTTTTATTAAAAATCTTTGATTAAAAACCTCAGCAAAATTGAACAAAAGACTCACGCTGCCCGCTTTTGTAGGCACTGTTTTAAAAGTTTTGCTTAGGTCCCAATTACCTAAATGTGAAAACCAAAAAGCAAATATACGTTTGAACAAAGTAAGTTCACATAGCGCCTAGCCTAGCACATAGTGATCGTCTTTGCCGATTGCTTATTTAATTTTGAAAAGCATTCTAATTCACTGGGTTTCGGACAAAGGTGTAATTTTGTATGGGAGGTGATTTCCATATTGTTTTAAGAATTAAGACCTGGCGTCTTCACGAACGTGTTCGTAATGATGGGTAGAACCTACGGTTAACGCAGTCTCAGCTCGACGTCTAAATTTTGTCAAATAAATATTTTTTTATTTAACTCTCTTAATTTCTATAGCTATTCGCTTTCAGGGAATGAGCACCCACTTTAACTACGATGCAGTCCCTTCAGTAATCTATACGACACCCGAAGTCGGCTGGGTCGGCAAAGGCGAAGAAGATCTGAAAAAAGAAGGCAAAGTGTTCAAAGTGGGCAAATTCCCCTTCCTTGCAAACTCGAGAGCGAAAACCAACGGCGAACCCGACGGATTTGTCAAAATTCTATCTGATAAAGCCACGGACGTCATTCTCGGAGCACATATTATCGGACCGGTAAAAACAATTCAGTTGGTAATACATGTAGCAAACCGTTGGCAAACCATACATTATCTGAAACAATATAGAGCATTTTAGGGTTCTCGTGCTACATAAACAATCGGAACCCTTATTAGTAGTTTGACCGGTTAGTCAGTCCGTCTGTCAGTTCGTCTCAGTATACTTGCTTTCGTCTAATTTGCCACATCAGCCCATCGGCTGATTAATGAATTCGCACAGCTTAATTAATAATAATAATACATTTTTATTTCAGATATAGGTCCATAGGTTACAAAATAAAATGAAATAATTGAAAAAATTTAAAATAAAATGGCACATAATAATGAAATAGTCATTTATTCTACAGAAAACATTCATAACATGTATCAAATTGAATATAATAACACAATAATCAAAAAAAGAATGCAAGGCCGATTGCAAAACAAACGTTACAAGCATATATCGATCTGAGTATGCTATTATATGGGATAAAGTATGAAATTGCCGATTTGTACTGAAAAATATAAATTGTTTTTTTTTTTTTATTTAACATATTTATTTAATCACAATAATTACCATTATTATCTGTACATTGCTGCCATCTAATAGAAAGATCATTTATGCCTTTGCGATAGAACTCTGGTGATCTAGATTCGACAAACTGTGAAAGCGTTTTGTACTGCCTCCTGGAAAGAAAACTTTCACGTAGAAAATTGTCAAAATAACGAAAAAAATGGTAGTCCGTTGGAGCAAGGTCTGGCGAATACGGAGGGTGACGAATGGTTTCTAATTGCAGTTCCTGTAGAGTTAAAACGGTTTCTCGTGCTGTATGAGGTCTCGCGTTATCATGGAGCAATAATGGTGAAGATCGATTCATGAGTAGGGGCTGTTTCACTGCTAGTTTTGCTATCATTGTTCGGAATTCAACACAGTAGACATCTGCCGTTATTGCTTGACCAGATCGAAAAAAGCTATATAGAATAACACCATGCTGAGACCACCAAACAGTTACCATTACCTTTTTATTGGTAAGCTTTGCTTTAGGACACTGTTGCGGCGTTTGACCTGGGGTCAGCCATTGCATTTTTGCTTACGGTTATCGTAAAGAATCCACTTTTCATAAAATGTCACAATTTGATCCAATGTTCCTTCATTTCTGTATCGATTCAACAAGGCAACACAAGTTTCAACACGCGTTTCTTTCTGCAGATCAGTCAAATCATGAGGCACCCATTTTTCATATTTTTTTATTACATTGATTTGACGCAAATGAGTCAATATTGTTGTTAAGGTGACGTTAAACCATGCCGCTAATTCCTGGGTAGTTTGGCTCGGATCGGCTTCCACCATCTCTTTCAATTCATTGTTATTCATCTGTGTGGGTCTTCCATGTGGTTCGTTCTTCAAATCAAAGTTTCCATCACGAAAGCGTTTAAACCAAAATCGCACGGTGCGATCATTAGCAGTCCCGTCTCCAAACGCAACATTGATATTGCGAGCAGTTTCTAAAGTCAAAGTCAAAAACTCTTTATTTCCATAAATACAATAAATGTACACTTAGAAAAGGTCAAATTATTAATAATTAAACACTGACACGGAAATAAAGTGATATTTGTGATTCAGTCGCTTCGGTATGTAGACTAAAGTAAAGAAGCGACGAAGAAACCTTTAGCCTGTTAGTTAGTTGTTATTTTTTGAGTTGGAGCAAATCCCGTCCCAAGCTTTTTTATCCTCTAGCTAGATAATCACATATTTTATAGTAGGCCTTTTTACACAAGAAGGTTTTGACAATTCGTTTGAATTTATTTACTGATAATTTTTGCAATTCACTTGGAGTTTTGTTGTAGAAGCGTATACATTGCCCTTTAAAAGATAGGTACATTAATTTTGTGTAGTCTAGTTTCTGCCGCGTTAGTACCGCGTCGGAACTCGTATTCAAAAATCACTCGAATTTTCGAAGTATCCATCTTTCTTGCTTAAGCTGAATAAAAAAACAACTGAAAGTCGATAATCGAATGTTGCACGTTTTTTAAAAGAAGAACCTCATACATACATAGGTACCATGTGAAAAAAGTTTCGCTCAAAAATCTCAAACCATGAAGGTTCTATGTCAATTCGAAGTACCTATTACAAATAAAACGGCAATTTCATACTTTAACCCCTATTAATACGCCCGTATTATTGTACTAAGTGACGTTTAGATAAATATATAGATTATAAATTGATTGCACCATCAAAACATAAAGCAATTAAACAAGAACTATGGCTAAACAGTTAACAGTTTAGCCATATGGTTCAACAATCGGCATAGGCAACTAACTGAATTGCGCCGTTTTGCAATCGGCCTAGCCATTCTACAAACTGCCTGATTCTGCGATCCGGCGAAGACACATACAAAAACTTGAAAAGACCGAAAAGAAGACAAAAATCAATATTGAGTTGCAGGGTGGCGGTGAGCTGATTAACGAGATGGCCTTAGCGATGGAATACGGCGCGGCCGCGGAGGACGTCGCCAGGGTGTGTCACGCACATCCCGTAAGTATTTCATGTAGCATTACAAGGTCGCGGGACGATCTCATTTTACTGTATCTACTGCTCGCCTCGCAGCTACACGCTGGTATACGTGTAGATACTTGTGCATCATGGACACTCAACGTATGTATTAACCCGGAATGGTAGGAAACCGCAAAAGATCGCGCATGATTTGAAGTCTCGGCAAAGGCCACCACCATGCCTTTGCCCAGCTGTGGGAAAGGCTTTTCGTCGACGACTATCACCAACGTGTTAGTTTTTCTGTAACCTACATTCAAAATAAGTTTTTCACAGTGTGTTTTGTACATTCTAAAGTAGAGTGCTGCTATCTTTTCGGTCGAGTTTGTTTCAATTAATTCCATCTTGAGACCAGTGAGTAATTAGCGGAAACATTTTGTGAATCGCCGCCGCCGCCGGTGCATTCCTTAACCCGGACCTTCCACAACTCGCAGTGCGCTCACTGTGACGTAGGCGTTGCACCTCATACCCGCCGCGCCGCAAGCAATTAGCGGCCTTGTAACACTTGGAATAAGTTTTAAAGTCGTTTGACATTATTCGAATAACAATTAATGTTTCGGAGATCCTTTGAGGTTATACTTCTGTTAAATACCGGAAAGATAAAATACAATACAAATACTCTTTATTGCACACCAAGATAGAGAAAAATAGAACAGAAAACGCAAACACAGAGAAAGTTGCACAATGGGCGGCCTTATCGCTAAGAGCAAAAAAAAAGATCTGTACGTCTGCGTCATGAATGTTTGCGATTCAAAGATTCAAAGATATTTATTTGCCAGAAAACATCTGTACAAAAGATGACAAAAATATAATAGAGTGAAACAACGGCTTGCCGACATTTCGGACACTATATCTTCGGACACTTTGTCCGAAATGTCACATTTTAATTTTAACATGCTTGACCGGTTATGGTATGCAAATTAGGTACAGAGATAGCATGCAAAAAATTTAAAAGCTAATTACAATTTATCATTTAAAAATTCGTCAAGACTGTAATAAATAACTTTGTAATTAATTTTTTTTTCTGTAAGTGATATTTTTAGGTTTAGTTGCTTTTATTTAAGAGAGCTGTTGACTTTGTGTGATTAATAAAATAAAATAAACAGATATCTTTTAATTTCAATTTAAAGATAACTAACTGCAACATGTTTGCAAACTCACACCAAATGTTATAAGGCCCTATAGCCTGATAACATCTATCAATACGAAAGATGATAAGAACAATGTCTGTTTTTTTTTGTGTGAGTTGAAAATTAGGTACCTAGGCTAATTGAATATAGTTGATAAGTACCAACTTTATTCAATTAGGCTACCAAATTTGCTAGTTTCACTTTGTTATGAAAATGTACTTTTTTTATTTACAGACGTGTGCCGAAGCGGTACGAGAAGCTGCCATGGCCGCATACTGTGGAAAAGCAATCAACTTCTAAGTCAAGTTAAAAAATAAATCAGGGTTTAAATTAAGTCTCCGATCCGATCTCTTAATCATGTTATCTTGTAAATCTGATTTAGGAGTAAGTGTGGCTAAATGTCACAAACTTATATTTATTTTTGAGTATGTATCAAGAAAATCCATAATGAACGTGAAAAGCTATTTTCTACTAATTTGTAGGTATTATACACTGGTGTACGTTACACGAATGGTTCCCGTTCCGTTACACTGCGAACTATTATTGTACGATGTTAATTGTATGCTAATTATTTATCCTCCACGTCGCACAGTGGTTCCGAATTGAAAAATAGTGGACATAAGGTCGAAAATGCACTAATTGATAAGAATAATAAGAACTTTTCACAAAAAATGAATAAAAAAAATGTCAATTTTCTCGTTTCGCCGCAAGTGACCGCAATTGTTTTTTTTTTTTTTTTGGGTACTGTATCAATAGGCCTACAAAAAAGATTCCGTTCAAAACACGCGCCAAATTGATCCAATTCGAGAAAAAAAAAAAAAGTGTTTTCTTCCATACAAAAAACAATTGATTATTTTTTATCTTAAAAATTACGTATCTTATAGATTTTCTTCATAGAATAAAAGTTGTCAGGATTGCTGAGACCTGTTCTGTAAAAAAAAATCAAGTCGAAATTCCGACTTTCGACCCTATGTCCACTATTTTTCAATTCGGAACCACTGTGCGTCGTCGTAAAAATACAGTCAATTTTGCACCAAATTGCGGAGTCAAGGATAAAGGTACATGAGGCAATACATTTTTTTTTACGATTCCTACTTACCTATGCTACGCTGGTACGTAACAACAGGAACCATTCTAGTCTAAACAGCACCTACATTGTTTGACGTGATATTTATTTTTAACTTATTTCAGAATAAAATATTTTTAATTTATGCAAAAATAATTTTATTCCGCTTTCTACCTTGTGCTGCATGCTAATAAATAATAACGTATTTACTTCCCCCTTTTTTTATGAACCTAGTTCAGAAGTTCTTTGCTACTGAACCGAAAAAACCGACTTCGAATCCCTTAGTTTTAAACGGTTTTTTAAGTTTTTCGGGATAAATACTAATCCCTTGGGAATATTTATGGGACCACATCGGGATCATCCTCTACACAACTGCAAAAGAATCATCCAAATCGATCCATAAATGACGGCGAAAATAATACATACCTACAGCCGAAAATAGAACCTCCTCCTTTTTCCGAAGTCGGTTAAAAATAGTTCTACTACTCCGTTGTTCGGTTTAGCGTTTAGGTCAGATTATGGTTACGACAAATTAGGCGGAAACATACGATTCGTGGTGCTTACTGTCTGTAGTGACTGTAAGTATGCACACTAATGTGTCGTGTCGTGACGTGACACATAGTGCGTCAAGACACGACACATTAGTGCTTTGGCGTTATTTCTGAACAATATATACTTATAAAAATATCTCTATTGGTAGTTAATTATATGAAACCATTCTAAAAATGCACGCCCTTGTTTCTGCCTTTATAGACCGGCCACACGCTCCGTCTGGCCTGCGCAGTCCAATTTGTGCAAAAAAGTCTGAACACCGCACAGTGGCCACACGAGTCAGTAAGCTCGTGCAAACTGGACTGTGCAAACCGACAAACAAACAACTAGTTTCTTCCCGCGGCTTCGCACTGAAACATTGAAGGTTATTTCTATCCACAGATTACCTACCCCTAATTAGGAGTAATCTGTGTTTCTATCCCATGGGAACTGATTTATGGAATAATAATATTCTATGTTTGACTCCAGGCTTACCATCTGTGCAAAATTTCAGGCAGATCCGTTCAGTAATTGTATTGCGTGAAGTGGTAACAAACATCTAGTCATCTAGATAGTATAAAAAACATTTATTTGCAACTGCAACACACAACAAAAAGGTAGGTACATCAGAACGTAAAAAAAGACTTAAAAAATATGTACTCGGTAGGTACATAAAAAACATTCTTCCAAACTTTCACATTTATAATGATTTTGCTAATCTGAAACGCGTTTTGAATGACCGGCTACACGATGATCATGTAAACACGTGTTAAACTAAATTTCCAAGCCTGCGCGAGTTAAGGTGCATCGGGGTAAGAACGGGTGATTTAAGGAAAACCATTAGAATTAATTGAATGAATGAAAATATTTTATTTACCTTAAAACTACTATACACAATTAGCCTTAATACTATGTTAATTTATATAGTACTGCCTAAGTTACTATGTGCGTAGCAGTGTTTATGGAAATATGGCCTTCACTCAGCATTATGCGGGGTACACACTTCACTGGTGTGTCCACCCAGAGCTGGTTTTCAGTGAAGACCAGAGGGATCGTGTTACGTTACGATCGCCAGGTGCGGATTAGGATGTTACAATTTTTTTTTCTCAGCCTTGAAAATGCTGGCCCAAATAAAAATACACCAAGGTTTTGATTAAAAGATAGGTCTATAAACCAGAGTTATAACCAGACAAATCTCTAAACGAAAGATCTAGATCTAGATCTTACCCCGATGCAAAAAACTTCATGTTTCTAGGTTTCTAAAACTTTACGCCAACCAAGGTTTGACAAGACCTTCCTACCCTACCTACTTACTTTACTTATAATACTACAGCGACCGAGTCCTTTTGTGAGTATGAAGTCGCCTGAGTTTTTCTCTAACTAATCCATATTATAACATCTTTTCAAGACAACGGTTGAGCGGAACTTAATAAAATATTGCAGAGATAAATAATAATTATTATGGGGAAGAATTTAGTCTCTAAAATACTCTTGAAGTTCGTACATTCAGATGAAATCACGTTTAAAAGCTAGTTATTTATAAAAGTAAAATTATTTAAGTAGATCCTAATAAACATACTTACAAGGCCAGGGTCAGGTAGGTTCCTACTAATTTTATATGCATTTATGTTCTTTAAAACTTTGAGAACCTGTGTATTTTATACAGGTGGGAAAGAACGGACGAAATCCATTCAAACTTTACTCATTAAAATTTGAATTGGTAAAGATCGGATCTCGGTCCACAGACGGTTTTAGGGTGTCTAATACACTGAGATTAGTTAACAAGTTGCCATATGATGGCTATAATTACAATTCATGATTAAAAACAAATTAGAACTAGTATTTACAATCGAAACAATTAAGCTAACTGCAGACTGTTGCAAACAATCTACAGGTAGCTCAACTGATCCATATCAATACCAGTCATGTTAGAATGAAAACATTTTTAGCAATAATTTGGACACTGTGTTGAAATTTAATTAAAAAGAAAAGATTATTAGTAGAATATTAAGTTAGACTGGCAGCCCGTCAGCCATATGAATTTGTTGATTTGTTGTAATTATGGTGATCAACTTGGTGATATATAATTTAACCGTAATTCGACGATAAAACAATCAAGTTCTTTATTCGGACGTAATATAGTTAAAAAGTGTACAATTCAAGGTTGCAAAAGCGACTCCTATGCAGGAGCGGTGTTTTTTTCTTCAAGTAGGTAAGTATAATTCAATTCTTGAAGTAGGGTGTTTTATTTAGTAATTTGTGAACCTGACTGTAAATATCTACCAAATAAATATTTATAAATTCTCCATAATGCGTTTTACTTTAATCCATCCATAATAGTACAATAAGGTACAAGTGTGTAATGTTGGTGATTACCGCTGAGGCGCCATTGACACCCGAGCCATTGGCGAGGGTCTTAAGAGAGCCGAGGACGGTAATCATCAATACACACGTGTATCATACGACGTTTTTCAACACACTTGTGAATAAAATAACAATAAAAACTCATTTTATGTATGTAGTAGATAATAGATTTCCTTGGAAATTTCAGGTAGGTAGTAAACTTTCCATAACGTTAAGGGCTTCACATCTTATATCGGGCGGTGTACAACATAAATCATTTTCTTCGTAACTAGTACTTGCAGACATTTTAATAACTATAATTTCAACAGTGAAAACAAGTTGTGAAAAATGTTTCGCAAAATTAATTTTTAAATTAAGTTTTCCTATGCGCGCTTTGCGATCAGCCACAGACTAAAGGGATGAGGTTTTTTTTATTTTCCGCGCATAGGGTTTGCGCCTATTCTGCCACGTACAAAATGGGGAATTTAGTTTTCTTTTATTACAGAGAAAACAAATGTTATATCTGAGTGAAATTTTTATTTATTAAACACGTACGAGTTAAAATTATCTATTTAAATAAGAAGTTGCATGAAATGAGCAAGCAGAACATTAATTTATTTGTTCTATTGAACACGATCTTTTTTTGAATAAAAACTTGTTTAAGAACACCAAACCAACAACCACCACAACCAACCACCTCAACCAATAAAATTTTAAAAATCTATAACTCACTAGTGAGTTATAGCAATGAAAAAGTCACAGTTGGATAACAGGTTTCATTATGTACCTAATTGCGGTGAAATTAGAGCCACTTTATGAGCAAGTGTGTTGAAAAGCATATTATTATTATTTTATTAAATTAAATAATGGTGAATATATCCTATTTTAGTATCTACCTAGATCATATTATTTGGTCACCCTAATGAAAGGGACAGAGAGACTCTCGCGAAGCTCGGACCGCGCATCGGCAGCCTGTGCGCATTCCAGTTGTTTAAATTAAATTTGTAAAAATAAGGTTGGATAAAATTTCCTTGCTGTAATCAGACGGGCAGGGCAGGACACTAGGTAGGTACTTCACTGGTAGAAAAAGACCTCTAAAAAGACTAACCAGCCAGACATATGTTGCCATCAACAAAGTAATGTCAAGTCAAACCTTGACAGTGACACTGGCAGACGTTCGTAGCAAAAATGAAGTGGAATTTTTAGTGGATAAAACAAGAAGTTGAAAATGAATATTTTTATTTTTATAGAATTTAGTTAATTTTTAGTCATTTGTATTTATCTATTCAGCACTGCCTCCGAGTTTGGCACGCATTACTAATTTGTTGGATTTTCATGCGATTCTGAGGCATATTTGGTAGAAATTTCGAAGGCGGACGTGGGTACAATTAATTTATTTTTGGCGGCGAATGAGCGCTGATCTCGTGGAGTACCTACCTATCTATCTGGTATTGTTCAGGTATTGTTCTGTGGCGCTGACTGATTGAAACGAAACTGACACACCAAGAGAATCTGACACAGACCGCAAAGCACGGTATGCGGTTCGCACGGGTTGGAATTCTAAGTTGTTCGCTATTATTCATTTGAACCACCACAACACAATTAGTGAGGATGGGTTACAAATTTCTCAAAATAGCTTCCTCATACAGGGTAAGGCATTTTACTCAATAATATCCTAAATTTTTTTAAATAAAATATCTCAAATGTTATGCAATGGCTGGCTATGCCACAATAGATAAAACTTGGAACATTCATCTATTTTCGCCCCTGAATACAAATTTTAATTTATCAGGGTAATTTTTATCATCTTTATAATAAAAAGATATTAAATCCTCAGGCAGTACATTCTCACCATAATAACCTGCAGTGCAGCACTGACCTTCAAACATGTGACTGACAGTATTTATAAAGCTCTTATCATGTTTTTACAGTATTTGGGCCTGTTAGTACTCTTTCTTTGCCAAAATCTCATTTACCTTATTAATTTCTAAAATTCTTAAATTAAACTAAACTGGAAATCCCTGTTTTTGCAGGTTGGTGGAGTTAGAATTGCCTCAAGGCAATATTCCACCACCCACGATGCAGACCTGACTGTAATCGGTTCTGGACCTGGTGGCTATGTAGCAGCCATCAAAGCTGCCCAGCTGGGCATGAAGGTAATCTAAAAAATGTTAACCTTAGTTTTCCAGTTCTACTTAAGATCTTTAGATTTGTAAGTCTTACTGGTGTAATAAATGACCTCACAAATCTTTTTTCTATAATTTTTATGTATTGTATTATTCATCTATTTAATCAATGCATAATTCCTAGGTGGTTTCAGTTGAAAAGTCACCAACATTAGGTGGAACGTGCCTGAACGTTGGCTGCATCCCTTCAAAGGCTCTATTGCACAACTCCCACTTATACCACATGGCCAAACATGACTTCAAAAATAGAGGTATTGAAGTTGGTAGTCTCACTATGAACTTCGGTACAATGATGGACTACAAAGAGAAAGCTGTCAAAGCCCTAACTGGGGGTATAGCTATGCTCTTCCAAAAGAATAAGGTAAGACTTATCACCAGTGATTGGCATAGGTAGTTCTATTCACGGGAATTAGTGACCTTTAACTTAACATGGATATGCCGTCTAAGTCCCGGGGAATATATTACCTATGGTTTTTTTTAGGAATTCGTATTTTACCATTAGTATTTTCAGATAAATTATAGAGTTTCAATTCATTATTCTATTTTCGTTGTTTAGGTTGCTTCAGCCCTGCTGTTTGGAGATCCAATGGATCTCCAAAACAGCTTTGGTGCAAAGTTGACTGTGTTAAAAATTTTTTGGTGTATTTCATAGATACAAGATGGCACGACAAGTGAAGGAAAGAACAGTACCTGATGAACATTTTTATTTTGATCTGATCATCAGGGTTCTCATATTGTGCAATATTCCTTGGTTGCAATTGAATAACCCAGCCTTTAAATTGTTTTTGTACAAAATATTTGTGCTGTCACTGTGCTAATCATTCTACTCTACCATCCGAAACAATTCTAAAATGTATTTAGATAAATTATTTAAACAGAAAATAGAATCATCAAGAGAGATCCATAATTTTTCATGAGAAATCATATTCATATTGACCAGTAAGTAACATGGCAAACAGCACTGTGCGGGACCAGTGTAAACCAGAAATTAGTAGCCTGATATGTTGTGCGTACTTATAATATTAGGTCCTTACATATGAAATTGGCGTTTTGTATGGAGGAACAAAAAGTCGAATATTTTTTAATATAATATATTTAATTAATCAAAGTATGAACCATTATTTTCTATGCACTTTTGCCATCTTATAGGTAGTTCATTGATCCCTTTACTAAAAAAACCAGTCGGACGGGAATCAATAAAATCTTTGAAGGCGATTTGGACTGCCCCATCGGAGTTGAATTTTTTCCCTTGCAAGAAGTTATCCAAATTTCGAAAAAAATGGTAATCTGTTGGAGCAAGGTCCGGGGAGTACGGAGGATGTCTTAGACTTTCCAATTGAAGCTCTTCTAATTTAGTAGCCGTCTGTTGCGCAGTGTGTGGTCTAGCGTTGTCGTGAAGCAGCAGTGGCGTGGAGCGATTGACCAGCCTAGATTGTTTAGCCGCTAGCTTTTCCATCATGGTTTGCAATTGCTGACAATAGACATCAGCCGTAATAGTCTGGCCAGATTTGAGAAAACTGTAATGAACAATACCGGCACTAGTCCACCAAACGCTTACAAGTAACTTTTTTGGGGTTAATTTTCGCTTGGGGCAGGATTTGGCTGGCTGGCCAGGATCCAACCATTGCGCTGAGCGCTTCCGATTATCGTAAAGAACCCATTTTTCATCACAGGTAATGATTCGGTTTAAAATACCTTCATTATTGTGCCGGTTTAGTAATGTAACGCAGCAGTCGACGCGCGTTTGCCGGTTTGCTTCAGTCAATTCGTGAGGTACCCACCTTTCAAGCTTTTTAATCTTCCCAATTTGCTTCATGTGAATTAAAACAGTTTTATCACTAACATCGCAGCCTGCAGCTAACTCGGACGTGGTTTGCGATGGATCCGCTTCCACAATAGCCTTCAACTCTTCATTATCAACTTGAGTCTCAGGCCGTCCACGGGGCTTGTTCTGCAGGTCAAAATTTCCAGAACGAAAACGTTGGAACCAAAAACGAACTGTGTTTTCTTTTGCAACACGACCGCCATACACATCATTCACCCTTCGAGTTGTTTCCGCAGCACTAGTGCCACGGCGGAACTCGTACTCGTAAATAATGCGATATTTTTCGTTTTCCATTTTGTAAAATGAGTGACGCAAACAGAAAAAACAGAAGAAAAAAAACAAATGAATGACGATCATCGAAGCACAAATACATGAGTCTATAGCTGTACAAATTTGAATTTGGAATTCCTTACCAAAGAGGAGAAATTTGTGATTAAAGTGGCCAGTACGAAAAACGCCAATTTCATATGTAAGGACCTAATATCATAGACAGTTTAACTTCATTTACATCGACATTCAGATAAATATTCCCGGGAATCCCGGGTATGTCCATATGAATACTATCATTTAGGTTCATTGACTCAAAATAGCACTACCTACGCCGATCCCTACGTTTATCACAGACACTTTATACTATAAACAAAAACACAAACCTGCGAGGACACTTGCTGAAGCTGCAATGCGGGCCAAGCACCAGCAAACCCAGAGAGCACATACTGCCCAATCGCATAGTGAAAACTTGGAACCGTTTACCGGAATCAGTGATTAGTGCCCCTTCAGTGAACTCTTTCAAAAATAGGTTAGACAAATATTTAAAGTGCATTGACAAAGACTCAGATATACACCCATCAGCTTAGGAGCTGCCTGTGTATCACAAATAATAATAACATAAGAACACAAACTAACAAAATAAAAAAAAAATAATGTTACCTTATTTTAATGTAGGTACAGGAAATTATTTCAATCTATTTCCTTTAGTTAGTAGTTAATTGATGTGGGACCCATTTCCTTAAGCTTTTGTCACATAATTTAGAAACAGTTTGTTAAGCTGATTCAGCCTGCAAAATGTTGTGTCTCATAATATTCATCTTACTTAAATCCCTCTTATTTTCAGGTGCAACTAGTCAGAGGAGTTGGTACAATAACATCACCAAACAAGATATTGGTCCAAGGCCCAAGCGGAACGGAGACCATTAACACCAAGAAAATTTTGATTGCAACGGGATCTGAGGTTACTCCCTTCCCTGGAGTGACCGTAAGTTATTATTCAAATACCTTCTTTAAATAAACCTTGGGGTGGGTTTAGTTTTCTTGAAATAGTAAGGAAACCACATACACTTTACGAGAATCATTGTTGACGTGTGTGGCGCAGCGGTCAAGTCGCGGCTCGATTCCGCCTCGGGGTAAATGTTTCTATGATCTGCAGATATTTGTTTCAGGTGTTCTGGATGTTTTATATAATAAAAAAGTATATCAGTTATCTAGTACTCATTACACAAGCTCTGCTTAGCTTGGGGCTAGAAAATAAATAATAAATAATGCTGGAGAATTCACAATTGTCCAGCATTATTTATTTATTATTACTAAGCTGAATAAAACTCTGTATCAACAAACAACATCCATACTAATATTATAAAAGCGAAAGTAACTCTGTCTGTCCGTTACTTTTTCATGCTTAAACGGACATCAATTAAATTTGATAGGGAGGTAAACAATATCCCAGGGATGTACATAGGCTAGGTACTTGAAAAGCACATGCAAAGCCTCGGGCTGATGCTAGTAAATAATAATCTAAACAATGACGGAAAAAGAGGAATAATGGGCTGAGCTAGTCGTGAACAGTGACTGGGTTAGGAAATTTTTACTGTTGTCTAGTGAATTTTTACTGGCCACTGATGTTGCAATTACCTACGCAATTACACACAAAACCAAAATGAGTACACCCATGTTACAAGTTTCAATGTCATTTATTGCAGAGGCAAACATATAATGCACTTAGAATAACCACACATAAACAACATTTCATAATTATTTTATTTACAGATTGACGAGACCAACATCATTGATTCTACGGGAGCTCTAGCTCTGAAAGCAGTTCCCAAGAAGATGCTGGTGATCGGTGCCGGAGTTATTGGTTTGGAACTGGGCTCTGTGTACCAGAGACTCGGGGCTGAGGTCACTGCTATTGAGTTCATGGAATCTATTGGAGGTACCTGTATTTTTCTTCGATACGGTTATTTCGGTTATATTGAGAACGCCGACAGTTCTCCTGTTTTTAGTACATTCAATAACCATAAAAGGTATCACACAAAAAGGCCCACCCGTGGCCTAGTTGCGGAGGTCACATACTCCAGGAGATTTTAAATCCAAAAAGCATTATAAGGATAGGCTAGCTAGAAAGCTAGCTAGAGGGGTACCTGGTGACGATGCAGATCGAAAAACTTAAAACATTATACAGACTAAAAAGTAGTTTTAAAATGTAAATAAATAAAATGCTTGACAATTGACACGTCAAACTAAGTAAAGCTTGAGTTATGTTATGGGTACTAGATAACTGGTTTACAATAATACATTACATAGATATATATTTTTATTATACTTAGAAAACACAAAACAAATATCTGTAGATAATACAAACGTTGGTCGCAACGCACCTGGGACCTCCTGCGTCGCAGGCGGACCTTAGCCGGCTGCGCCACAGAGGTCGTCTATCTGTCGTATTTATTCCATTCGTCAGTCGAAATTCAATATAATAAGTTATGTTTGTATCTTATTAGGTGTTGGTATCGACGGTGAAGTGTCAAAGACCTTGCAGAAGATTCTTGGCAAGGAAGGCATGAAGTTCAAACTCGGCACGAAGGTGTTAGGAGTCACCAAGGCAGGGGGCGGAGTTAAGGTCGATGTAGAGGCTGCTAAGGGTGGAAACAAGGAAACGGTGAGTTATTAAATTTAAATCTGTTTTTAGGGTTCCATACTCAAAGGGTGAAAACGGGATCATATTACTAAGCCTCCGCCGTCTGTCCGTTTGTCCGCCCGTTAGCGGGCTGTATCTCATGATCCATAAAAGGAAGACAGTTGAAATTTTCATAGTAAGTTTTTCTCTTGCCGCTATAACAAAAAGTAATAAAAATTAAAGGGGGCTCCTATACAAAAAACATTATTGTTTTTTACTATTTGTGCTCTATGTTTGTCAAGACTGTATACACCATAATAGGTTGACAGTTGAAGTTCTGACAGGGTGTGTGTATTACTATTGCCGCTATAGCAATAAAAAATTAAAATAAAATATTTTTTATTGTTAAGGGGTCCACTTTGAGTACCGATCACCGAAGTTAAACAACGTCGGGTGCGGTCAGTACTTGGATGGGTGACCGCGTCATGGTAACTTTTTGCTCTTTTCAATATAAAATAAAACCTTATAAAATCCGTTTATAAGGCTTTTGCGACAGTTTTTTTACGATGGTTCGGAACCCTCCCGTGTGCGAGGCGGCGACTCGCACTTGCTGGTTGTATGAAATTAGGCCCTCTTGTCTCACTGCTGGGCCATTTTCTTTTACCAAAAAACTAGTGCTCATAAAATCTTCGTAGTAGAACGCTGTTATCTGTTTCTGTGAGAGGCAATATAAATCCAAGCGTCAGTGGTTTACGTAATCTTTTATCGATTGTATTGATTTATAATTATTGCTGTCTGAGTGCCAATGAAGTATTGTAAACAAACTTCGATAGTAGATTACAATTTTGACGACCGATGTGGCGCGGCGGGCGAAGGTCCGCCTGCGACGCAGAAGGTTGCGGGTTTGATTCCCGCCTTGGGACAAATGGTTGTACGATCTGCAAATATTTGTTCCGGGTGTTCTGGGTATTTTCTATATATAATAAAAAATATCTATCTATATTATGTATTGTATTAAGTTTATCAGTCATCTAGTACCCATAACACAAGCTCTGCTTACTTTGGGGCTAGATGATGCTGTGTGGATTGTCCAGCATTATTATTATTATTCACTTCATTTATTTTAAATCTCGTTATAAAATACATTTTTTACTATAGAAAATAAAATATTATAAAACTATTCTACAGTAAAAAATATATCAAAACGGTGAATCACCGGCAACGAAGCTAGCCTTAAGCGGCCGGTGACTAGGGCTGCAGAGAGAGGAACTTCCTGACGATGCGCGCCGAGTCCAGGAGTACCGCCTTTTGAATCTGACCCTTGATCCAACTTCCTAGCGAGAGTCTCTTGAGATGTTGATCGAGGCTCTTCGCTATTACGCCGTTAACTGAAACGACTATCGGGACGACGGTCGCTGAATCAACATCCCACATGCTGACAACCTCGTTGGCCAAGTCAAGATATTTGCTAAGTTTATCTTTCTCAGCTTTAACGAGGTTAACATCATGTGGTATGGTGACATCTGCGAGCACCGCCCTCCGTTCTAACCGATCTATCAGTACAATATCAGGCTTATTCGCAAGAATAGTCCTGTCTGTAATGATAGATCGGTCCCAATAGAGCGTGGCACGGCCATTTTTGAGAACTGGCGCCGGTGTGTACTTATAGTACGGAACTTCAGGGCCAGTAAGGCCAT
Source organism: Eupithecia inturbata (assembly GCA_963662085.1). Taxonomy (NCBI): domain Eukaryota; kingdom Metazoa; phylum Arthropoda; class Insecta; order Lepidoptera; family Geometridae; genus Eupithecia; species Eupithecia inturbata. The sequence continues at coordinate 8,267,442 of OY759182.1, forward strand.
ATCGGAGAGCAAGTTGCTGGTGTATAATTTTGGCTACTTGGTTGTGTCTGTGCAAGTACTGAGAGTTAGCAAGGTGCGAACAACCCGAAAGTATATGACGAAGGGTCTCCCCAGGAAGATGACACGCTCGACAAATATCGATCGTGCCATCTTTCATTATATACTTTCGGTAATTGTTCGTCTTTACCACCTCATCCATAATTGCATAGACAAAACCTTCGGTTTCCCCAAAGAGGTCACCGAAGCGTAGCCTGTTTACGGAGCTTAGGAGATCTACATCAGGTCCTGTGAGGACCTTATAGAATCTCCCATGCAGCTCTTTGCTCTCCCATATAGCCTTCCTGTCCTGAATGCTCATCACCTTAAGTTTGCGCCAGTTCTCGTTAGCTAAGGAGAGAGGAGTAAGGTTCTTATCAACTGCAACCACATCACGATGTATCTGGTATTCGGCTTGATGAAAATGATTTCTGAGATTGCATACCTCACGGTTGTGTAGGGTTTTGGCGTTTAAAAAGCCTCGACCACCACATTTCCGCGGGATATACAATCTCATTACCGAACCTCGGGGGTGTCGCATGCGATGAGTGGTTAAAAATTGACGAACCTTACAGTCCAAGGCGTCTAGTTCAGTCTGAGTCCGTCTTAGTATGCCAAAGGTATAAATGAGTAATGGCATTACCCAGCCGTTGAAGGCACGCACCTTGTTGCCACCTGACAAAAGGCTATTTAGCACTTTTGTGAGGCGACAAAAGAAGCGCTCCTTCACCGACTGCTTTATGTCCCCGTCTACTATACCCAACGCTTCTGGCATACCAAGATATTTGTAGGTTTCACCCTCTGAGAGATATTTGAGGGACATTCTCTCTGAAAGTTGTAAATTATTAGAATTCACAACTTTCCCTCGCTGTATTTGTATGACCGCACATTTATCAACGCCGAACTCCATGTTAATAGCACTACTGAATATCTGTGTGTTATTCAGAAGCGCCATTAACTGTGTTTTATTCGACGCAAATAGTTTGAGGTCATCCATATACAACAAGTGAGAAATGACCTCACCATCTCTCCGAAGGCGATAGCCTATTCCTGAATCTTTCAGTAGAGTACTGAGTGGATTCAGAGCTAGGCAAAACCACAAGGGACTCAGACTGTCGCCCTGGAATATACCCCTCTTTATTCTTATCAGATCATTGGTGGTTGTTGGATCCAATCGGCTCCCTGGATGACGAAGAACAGTGGTCCACTGCCTCATACATGATCCCAAGAATGATCTTAGAGTAGTATCTACTTTATACAACTCTAAGACCCTCTCAAGCCAAGTATGAGGCACCAAATCATAAGCCTTCTTATAGTCTATCCATGCAGCCGACAAGTTCCCTCTGCCACGTTTGACTTGTTGACTAATGGCTATGTCAATGAGGAGGAGTTCCTTTGTACCACGGGACCCAACCCTGCATCCATTCTGAGTAGGTGCCAAAATTTTGTTTGTAACAATATGCGTGTTAATTTTTGTGGTCAGAATGGATGTAAGCAGCTTGTAGATGGTGGGTAAGCATGTTATGGGTCTATAATTCTTTGGTTCCGCAGTACTACCAGACTTATGGAGCAGGAAAGTTACACCTTTCGTCATAAAATGTGGGAGGGACCCGATCTCAATTGCTTCTTGGAATTGTGCGGCCAGAACCGAGTGTGAGCATCGAAACCATTTTAGCCAAAAGTTATGCAATCCGTCCGGGCCAGGACTTTTCCAGTTTTGGGCCGAGCGGATTGCATTACTTACATCTAATGGAGAGATGTTGATAGCTTCCATAGTTTCGATGTTTTCACACTCAGCACTTACCGCATTCATCCAGTCCGCTTCCGTGTGCTCGACTGGCATGGACCAGATGCTTTGCCAAAAAAATTTTCCGGTTTCGGCATCCGGTACCAGACCGTCGGACACACGTAGATCGGGTTTCTCCCAGTCGCGGTAAACTTTCCTTTGGTCACTTTGAAATATGCGATTCTGCCAAAATCTGTCAACTCGCTTTTTATACCTCCTTATTCGACTTGCCCACGCATAGACTTTTTGCTTTAGGTAGTCTATGCGCTCTGTGACGCAGGCTAAATAGTCCCGAGGTTGAGTTTCAGTTCCGTCAAAAGCCTGTGTCACAAAGCGCATAACCCTCGGTCTATGGTTGCCCTCCCTAAAGCAAATTAGCTTAGCTATGAGGGTCCTGAACCTCTCTATTCTCTGCTGCCAAGTAGGAGTACTGCTAGCCTGGCGCGGAGCACGGTCATAGTCAGGAAACTTTACCCGCGCAACGTGGCAAGCCGCAATAGCCCCACAGTAGAGAATAGAGTGCGTATCAGTAATATCACTACTAGTCAGTAGATATGGGACTAGTAGTGGGTTCAAGGTCCCCACTATAGCTAAACCACGTCTATGGGTGGGAAAGCGAGGCAGACATGGTCTTTCATTCGAATGTCTATATAGAATCGCATCTTCCAAAGCCCTTCTCAATTGCTCATTATTTTGGGTACTTACCTCAATGCTCTCGTGACTGACCTCTTCCATAGCGTAATCAGGCTGGGGAATCACTAGTGTTTGTGTGATTTGTCGCGGTGGCGACGTAACAGCCCGGTTACACTGCGGGTGGTCCACCATTTGAGCACTAAGGATTTCATGTCGGAGTTGATCAAGTGCATTGTCATCCAACAATTTTGAGCGTTGGATGACCCGTACCTGATCAGATAGTCGTTGCACATTAACGTCGACTGTCGGTTCAAGGGCCTGAAACAACGGCATCATCCTAGAACGGTACGCGGTCAAGTTAATTCCTCCCTCTGTAGCCCTATAATATTATTATTATTATTACAATACAATACAAAAATGCTTTATTGCGTTATTTACACCAGAAAAAGAACATTACAAAGAGACATTACATTAGACAAATACAATGGGCGGCCTTATCGCTTCGAAGCGATCTGTTCCATACATCGGCATCAACTTTATTTTCTTTTTCTTTTAGTTTCTACGGGAAAACACATGATTTTACTCAACTTGTGACGAAATCGCATTTAACTTCGTACGATCGCATAATGACGACTTGGCTAAATTTCAAATTAACAATTTAATTATGCTACGCATAAATAACATAGATAGATATATTCTTTATTTGCGTCTTTCACTGCATTATATAGTACTTTTTATATTATATCTTTACTATCTGCTGCCCGCGACTTCGCACGCGCTTTTCCGAGATAAAAAGTAGCCTATGTCCTTCCCTGGGATACAGTACCTCCCTGCCAAATTTCATATAGATCCGTTCAGCCGTGAGAAGGTGACAGATAAGATAACTTTCGAATTTATAGTAAAGCATAGTACACGTACATTACATAATATGGTTTGACTATTACATAAACAACAATACAATGCAAAACAAGGAAAAAATCCTACTTAGGAACCTACTTAGTTATTGAGTGGTGCCAGCTTAGATTTGCACCATCCCAACTCCTCCCGCGGGTGTGGCGACTAAGGCATGTCCACCCGGGGTGGGCAGCAGCGCCCCCTGCAGAACAATTTTACCACCGAACTGCGATCCCCAACCCGCATGCTCAGCGTGGGGATTATGGGCATTACCCCATGAGATAAAAGCCAATAAAGCGCTTGTTAGGGGCGGCCTGCGTCCAGCTGTGGACCTATGTAGGCTGTTGGGGTGAGGTTGAGGAGGTTCTTGTTAACCAACTTTGAAAAAAGAAGGATATTCTTTGTTCGGCTGTATGTAAATTTTTTTTGTTCGTCTATTTCTCCGTCAATTAAGGACCGATTTTGAAAATGATTTCGCTATTGTTTAGATTGTTATTTCAAGGTGGTCCCATAAATTATTCCCGAGGGGTTAGTATTATATCCCGCAAAACTTAAAAACATTGTAAAATTAAGGGATACAAAGTCGGTTTTAAATTTTATCAAAATTATCTAAATATCATATCATCTATAATTCTTTGTGTTTAGCTGGATTGCGATGTGGTTCTGATTTCGATCGGCCGCCGCCCCTTCACCAAAGACCTCGGCCTTGACAAGATCGGCATCGCCCTCGATGACCGCGGTCGTATCCCCGTCAACAAAAAGTTCCAGACTACAGTTCCTGGGTAAGATTTTAAATTTTAAATATACTAATTAATATTATAAAGGGGTAGTTTTTTTTTGTTTAACCTTAGAAAGGGGTAATATATACACTAGCCAAAAACGATGTGGAATGTTTGTAAGCAAACCACGATACAAAAACTAAAACTCACTTGCTTGGCGTCGAGTTTCAGATATAATTGTGAGCAATATTTATTGAAGGAAGGATCGCAAATCGACCAGTAATGTAAATTGTGTATTAAAAAACGCGGCAACAGAGTGAATTGGTTATGTTTGGGCGGTTTGTTTACAAACATTCTACATCGAGATCGGCAAGTGTATACGAACTACTGATCCAATTCAAAAAATCTTACTGTTAGATTACACTATGCCTGATTGTCATAGGCCTAATTATCTACTATCTACCACGTGATCAAAGCCGCGAGCAGAGGCTTGTATTATAAATTAATTCTGAACACGCTCTTGAACCTTATAAATGTAGCCACTACCCATGTGAAGCTAAATCTACCCTGCAGCCAAATTCGATGTACAATGTTTGTAAACAAACCACAGCAAAAAAACTAAAATTCACATACTTTGAGTTTCAGACATAATTGTTAGCATCATTTATCTAAAACGGGAAAGTAATGTAAATTGCGTATAAACACGACAACAAAGTGAATTTAAGGTTACATAATTAACCTTAAATTTATTTTTGGCGGCGGTTTGTTTACAAATATTTCACAATGAATTTAGCTAGAATATAGCTTACAAAATACAAACTATATTTTGCCTTGCAGAATTTACGCCATTGGTGACTGCATCCATGGACCCATGCTAGCCCACAAGGCTGAAGACGAAGGAATTGTCTGTGTTGAAGGCATCAAGGTACTCTTCTTTCTTTCTTTATGTAATAATAATAAGCATTGCAGCCTCGAATTTTGGTGTTGTTCGCCTCATTGATAGGTACACTTACTAAGAAACAATTTACAAGAGGAACAAAATATATAAAATGCCTTTGACGACGCATGAGGTTAAGGGTTTGGTTCCCGCCTCGGGACTGCAGATATTTGTTCCGGATGTTCTGGCCGTTTTCTATTTATAATAAGGTATACCTAATATACGTTATGTAATGTATTAAGTATGTCAGTTATCTAGTACCCATAACACCAGCTCTGCTTAGCTTGAAGCTAAAAGAAGATGTATTATTGATTTATATAATAAATAAGTGACAATTGGCAGTCTTATCGCTCAAGAGCGATTCTATATGTGTTTTTAAAATCCCTCATTCTCTACAGGGAATGGACGTCCACTTCAACTACGATGCAATCCCGTCAGTTATTTACACATCTCCCGAAGTCGCGTGGGTCGGTAAATCGGAGGAAGATCTCAAGAAAGAAGGCAAAGCGTACAAAGTTGGCAAATTCCCCTTCCTTGCCAACTCGAGAGCGAAGACCAATGGCGAACCCGACGGATTTGTCAAGGTTCTGGCTGATAAGGCGACGGATGTCATTCTCGGAACACATATTATTGGACCCGTAAGTAAAAGACACATGTTAAATTAGGCATAACCTGAGAATTATCTATGTTCTGATTGAATATGTAATTAGAAATCATTTTATGTTATGCCTTTTGCAATATTTGTGGCAATGTAACTCCTACTGAAGGAGTGAACACCTAACTTACATCAGCCCATCGTTTGTCATTTGTTACTTTGGTTCCATAAAAAATCAAAATTACTGTTTGCAGTTTTGAAAGTTAGAAAATTATCGAACTTACTCCACACATTTTCTGGCTGTCTTTTTGACGTGGTTTCGAAAAAAATATTGTCAGCGTTATGCATTTTAGGAAAGAGCTCAAATTGACAATTAGTGCAAATTCTGTACCAAATGTTATATATCGATAACCGAAAGAGAAGTCGAGAAATTCTAATAAGAATCCAAATTGCAGGGTGGCGGTGAGCTGATCAACGAAGCTGTCTTGGCGATGGAATACGGAGCGTCCGCGGAGGACGTCGCCAGGGTGTGTCATGCGCATCCCGTAAGTATTACCTTTTTTGAATACGGTACCTATTGTTTAAAGAGCATTAACTTCTCACGTTTAAGGTTGTATATTACTGTTATTGTTAGTAGGATATGTACTATCCCATAGTACTATAGAGGTCCTTCAATTCCTGCTACTATCGTCCAGTCTTGCTTTATAATTTCGATTTTCTGCTATTCCTTAATGTTTATCGCGTTCAAACTACGATTTTCCCGTCACGTTACCGTGGTCTCGTGATCACAATCTTGCTTTCTTTGAAGAATGTTGAATTAGGTTTCAAAATAATAATATTATACCATGTTATCCTTACTTATTCCATCATACTGTATTCGGTTATAACAAAATGGATCTTTCTTTACAGACATGTGCGGAAGCGCTACGGGAAGCAAACTTAGCAGCATACAGTGGAAAACCCATCAACTTCTAGTTTAGTCATAGAATAAAAACATCAAACCCTCTCAAATCAGTGTGTAAAGATGTTGTGATCCAGTATGGAATCTTGTATGAATCTGATTTTAATGGTGTAAGGAAAAATGTACATTTACTTATGTAAATGTACATTTTTCGATCATACCATGAGTTTAGTGTATCTAAAAATCAATGTTGAATGTGTAAAATTTCTTTATATTATAAACAGTGTACGTACCGCCGCGCCGCCGTGTGAGTGATGTGATATTTATTTATAACTATATTATTTATTTCAGAATACACTAATTTCTGCCAACTTAACTTCATTCCGCTTTTTTCTAAACTTTGTAAATATACCTTCCCACACGTGGTAAATTCAGAATAGTATAAGTACCTCATTTTTATTGTTAATTTACAACGGCATAATTACACTCATTACGTGAAATATATAGATAGCTTAATATATCAATAAGCTTTTTAATTACTGACATTTTAAAATAAATGTGTTAAAGCGAGTAGGTAGTGCCATAGACAAACAAACAACGCTTTATCTATGGTAGTGCCAATTCGAATATACCTTTACTTGTAGATTAAAGTATTTATCAGTGCATTATGTTACGAGCATCAGCTTAATAGACATATAATAAAACCACAAATTAGACATTTTTAGTAGATTTATTGAGTATTTTAAAGCTAATAGCATCATAATTAAACTATTTCTGACTAGATAAAAAAAACAATAATAGAGGATAATGGCACAAACGAAATGTTCATAAAAAAAATTAAAATTTAGCAATCATAGACATGTCATGTATTAAATTATATATATATTAACGTATATAATTCATAATAAATAAAAACCTCTACAAAATTAGGTAAGTAAAAACAACAGTATATAGAAGTTAGTCAACATGAACAAATAAAAACAAACAACCATTCTATCAACATTTTTATGGACGCAAGACAATGTTTATAGTACAAAAATATTTCTACCTACAGATTTAGCTATGAATAAGTTTACGCCAAGAAAGCATAGAAATTGCTTACAGATAACGCACCTACAAAGATAAAGTAAATAAGTACCGAAATATTTTTTTATGCAGTTTAAATTAACAAATAACTCGTCATGTTTACAAATTCAACAGAAATCACAGGTTGGATGTAGCTTCGTCAAAATCAATTGTTTTCCAATCGGCCGCTACACATAGTCTCAGTGACCAAAGTGTTAATTATATTTTCAGAATAGATAATAGTTTCAGACTATTATTCAAAGCACATAGCATAATCAATAGTAAAAATCAATTACGAATGCACTTATGTGCGGAAATATATCTACCAACCAAATTACTAACTAGTTGTAAGGTCCGTCATTGGAACCATTGTCGATTACTATCAGTGCAAAATAAGCAGTTGGGTAGAGAATTTCCCTCAACCCCACGTATCCAATATTTGACTGCACATGTTCAAGTATAGTTTCGGTGACAGAATCTCGCAATACTGAGCGCAATCGGAGGAATACATAATGGCTGCAGCCATTGTGTTGGCGTTTGTCTCCATATACTTGAACAGTATTTTCTCAAGACCCGAAATGGATAAATTATTATCCAAATAAAAGTTCTTCGAGAGGCGGAAACACGTCTCCCAAAGTTCGTTGTTTATTGGGAACATAGTGATGCACTTATCTATGATAACCTCAGTGGTCGAGGCGATATCTTGCTCCAATATTTTGCTATCGTTCTTGAGTGATATGCTTCTCTTTAGATATTTAAGTTCATTGCAGCCGCAAGGCAATGTTTGATATGTCACAGAATCCATAGGAGGATACGGTTCTTCGTTTAAAATCGCCAGAGATACAGTCTTGACCCTTTTGGACATGATGTTTGTTAATGCTATCTTACTGTCGTCATTTAGCGTGCTATGTATAATTTCTTTGTTAGTTCTGTCTTGATCTACCGGTACACAATGCGTAAGGTAATATTTATCTTCGTGAGGTGTCCTTTTCAAGTTTTCAAGCAAAAATTTGAGACAATCAGAGTAGTTTTGACTGTAATATGCTAATTTAGCTGCCATGTTTGGATTGCTTATCATTTGCTCTTGATTGAGCCACGGCTTGAGAATCATAATGAGGTCGTCGGCCCAGGATTTTTTCTTGAAATCTTTCATATAAGATAGAGGATTAAGCCGAGGTTCAACCGGTTTCCGTTCCAAGCCTTCAATATCAAACGGAAACATGATGTCGATTCTGTCGATAGGTTGAAACAGAAACTTGTTATTGCTCTTACTTGCCGGTATTTTGATGACGCGTTTTGTTGTCTTCATCATTATAATACGGTTTGTGCCCTTGTCTTTTTCGTTTGCAATCTAAAAAGAAAAGAAAAACTGACGTAAGAAACCTGGTAAAAAGCTAAATCGTCGTCGTTTAGATTCGTGAAATGACACAATTTAGCTCAGGTTTACGGATTTAAATTTTTAATCGGCTTGATTAATATGTAAACACTTTTGTACCTTGTCAGTTTAAGGCCGACATACTCTACGGCCGCGTTCCGTCCATCAGTAAGCGCACCTTGGTATGACAAGACAAGTTACTAAAGTGGATACATATTATTGGCACGTCACTGTAGGTACATAAAAATTAAGTAGGTACCTGAAGATGCGAGTTCCCAGTGGCATAGATCCGTCCATCATCATCCATGTATATAGTGAAATCGCCACCACAAGCCACCAAAGCCTTGGTCTTCAAAAGTGTTTTTTGGTCGTCAGGTATATTGCTTTTCTGCACTGTATCTGGCTGGGATTCTACACGTATTTTAACTTCAGTCGGTATGTAGACTTGCTTCCTATCACCACTGCCGAGTTGTCCGTCAAAGTTCAATCCCCATGTGTAGAAGGCTATGTTGGTAACAATGCTAGAGTGATGCCAACCGGCTGATAACTGAAAAGATAAATTATAAATTTAGAGGTTATCTACTGAAAGAAAATTATAATTACAGAGAAACAAATTTGTTTCTCTGTAATTATAATTTTCTTTCAGTAGATAACCTCTAAATTTATACTAGTTCAAATTACAACTAGTATTTACAATTGAAACAATCTAGCGGTAGCTCTGCTGATCTAGGTATATCAATACGTTACTCAGCGGAAATCTATTGCAAAATATTAGAATCTAAAATATTTAGCAACAATTCCCCTGAAAACGATAAGATCCAACAAAATGCTATTCGCACCGCCCTCTACCCAGAAATTAACATGCTATGGAATTAAAGAAGGTAAAAACTAGACGTATGCAATAAAAATACAGGTTTGCGCGGAATTGTTACTAAATATTCGACAAGCTAATATTTTGAACTGAAAAGATATGCCTTTAGTTCAAGTATCTACTCAGACTTAATTAATTGGCGGCGCCTCGCAACTGATTGTTAGTTCAGTTTGTAACGCGGTACCTGTACGATAGCGCCGCGCACGTTGCAAGTGTCCACGCACTGCGGCAACAGATGCGCGTCGCACGGTATCTCTGCGGGCGCGGATTCGGGCGAGCTCGGCGCGGAGCGCGCTTCTGATTGGCTGCGACGGGCGGCGGACGCACGGACTTGCTGTGGACTTGCTCCCCATACGTAGACTTGTGATTTGCTTGTTAGCGCCAACTGGAAAATTGTAATAGCTTGTCGAACCGGGTGCAAAGAAATGACTGATGGATGGAGGACGGTCAAGACAGCGTCGGGCGCCCAGTTACGAGGTAGGTCAACTAGGCGACATAGTAAAAGTACAGGGCGTTAATCGATGGATCTAGTGTAGGATGACGGTGGATGTCACAAACTTCAAGACGCCTATTTGGCCCATGTCCAGCGAGCGGGTACTATCCTCCTGATCTTTAGTCTCTATTTTTGACAGATTATTATTAGAAACAGGAAAAAAAAGCAAGTTGAGATCAGCTCAAATGTGATTTGCGTTAGATTATTATGAGGCTTAGTAGCGTAGTGATAATACTAAGGATACTACACAAAATTACACAATTTACCTAAGTCTCAGTTCTTTCACTTACGTTATGGAAGTACCCCACAGCAATACTCTCCACGGACTCTGCAATCCTGACTCGGACAGGCACTGAGGATTTCTCCCTAGAGCCGACGCCTAGTTGTCCAAACACACCGGCTCCCATCGCGTATACTTCGCCGTTCGCCATTAGAACTACAGTGTGGCACGCGCCGCAACCTACGGTTATCACCTGAAAGGAATGAATGTTTGAAATCAGGGTTAAAACACAGAACAATAAATAAAGAACACAAATAATGTTGGGCAATTCACAGAGCATTAACTAGGCCCAAGCTAAGCAGAGCTTGTGTTATGGAGATATTTTTTATTATACTATAGTAGCGGGAAATTCAAAACTGAACTATTTCAGAGGGATTAAAAAAACCGCCAAGTGCGAGTCGACTCGCACACGAATGGTACCGTACCGTAAAAATCAGGCAACTTTTTCAAAGAACATCAAATTTTCACTTGTTCGGAGACCCCTTTAAATTTTCAACTTTATTTTATTTTTAGTATTTGTTATTATTACAGTTGAAGTGTTACTTAATTATAGAAAGTTTCATATGTCTACCCATTTGTAGTTCAAGAGATACATCCTTTTATTATTTTATTTGTTGTTATAGCGACAAGAGAAGTACACATTATACAAAAATTTCAACTGTCTACCTCTTACAGTTCTTGAGATCAAAGTCTAGTTACTAGTCTCTGTTGAGATATAGCCACGTAACAGACGGACGGACGGACGGACAGCGTAGGCTTAGTAATAGGGTTCCGTTTTCCCCTAAAAAGAAGGTAAATACCACCGTAGGATTATTGAAATTATAATTGTTTAACGTAATAATAAGTAAAATAAAGTGACGGCGCTAGGGCGACGACCTACCCCGCTTAGAAAACTATCTGGAACCAGTCAGCTGTAAACCTCGTACTGCGTATTTTGAAGCACAGTATTGTAAGAAGTGTACAACAACCACTACACCGACTTCACCACTGGGTAAAGACCTCCAAACTCTTACCACTCACGATATTAAGAATAGTAATGTTTGTGATGATTTACCTTTCTGCCTTGCAACTTTGTAACGAGGTGGGGAGTCCACTGGTCGTCGATACTGCCTAGTCCCAATTGCCCGTGAACACCCCATCTGAAAAGCCGAAAATTTACTAAGATAAGATAAGGTTGCTGTGTAGTGCCGGCCTAGAATTTGCACCACCCCAACTCTTCCCGCGGGTCGTAAGAGGACTAAGTGATAACCACCGGCGGCGGGCAGCAGTGCCCCCTGCAGAAAAATTCTACCACCAAATTGCGATCCCCAACCCGCATGCCCAGCAGCGTGGGGATTATGGGCATTACCCGCCGTGAGATAAAAGCCAATAAGGCGCTTATCAGGGGGAGGCCTGGGTCCATCAGTGGACCGTAATAGGCTGTGGAGGAGGAGGAGGAGGCAGATAAGAATGATGTTCCTTATGATTTTATGTATAGGTGTTAATTATTTCCATAGAGGTCTACATTTAATTACTTATTATAATCAATTTTGCCTTTTTTTTCTCTCGTTTCCTATCTCGTATGTAACCTTAAACCTTTGAACTTACTCTTGTTTCTTCTGGTACTTAATGGATATGTAATCCAGCTTTGCGCCACCACACCAGGACCTGTCTGAAAATCAGCGCCGCTACTAGCTTCGACTTGTACGTGCATAATGCTGAGCCAGGGACCTTTTTGGCACCTTATGTAACAAACTGTATAATAGTATCTGTGTTTTATGTTTATTATATGTAATCTTATGTTTCTTGTACCTGCCTATTATTATGTGTCGTGTATTATGGGTCCAAATAAATTTATTTTCTTTCTTTCTTATGAGCATTGAATAAGAATCAACCAATCACATTCACTGCTAAAGCTTGCAGACACGGTACTTACCCCCAAGTATAAAGCCTGCCTCCAACATCGACTGCGGCGGAGTGATAGTGCCCGGCCGCTAAAGACTGCAGAGGGGCCTCAGTGGCTAAAGAGGCAGCTAGTAAAGCGCCTCCAGTGGTCGCGGATTCGCCGATGCCACCACGCCATGCTTGCCCCACGCCTAATTGGCCGAAGGAGTTGTCGCCTGCTGCATACAGCTGGAATAATAGACGTTAAACTTAATCATTAATAATTTACCGATGGTTAATCATCATGTGAAGTGAGCTGTAAACTGTAAACAGCGCCAAAAACATTCAGCCTAGTGAGGGCATGTTTTGAGACTAACTTGGCATCAGTCGGCCATCTTTTAGTTTTTAGTAAATATCTATAGTTATGCATTTTAGGGTTTCGTACCCGAACGATATCCCTGTACAGGCGCATGATAAGTATCTTGCGCTTGTACATAATAAAATTTTAATTTTCCGAACAAATATTGTGATGTCGAAAGTTCTAAAGAGACCAACCAAGATCAAGTGGGGTATCAAATGAAAGGCACCCGTATGTACACAAAGTTTTTAAACTTATTCTTGGTTTCATTCTTTTTAAAATATTTGCAAAAAGTAGAAAAATTTACCGTTACCCCCTATCTCTGAAGTTTGGAGAGCAATACATTTGAAATGTATGTAGCGTTTGTAGATATGGATCTATATTATACAAGAAAAATATAGAGAAATCTGTAAGTAGAACAGTTTTTGAAAATGGTCTAAAGGGGGGGAAACACTTTCAAAAGGCCCCCTTTTTGACCATATTTCATTGAGTGGAATATCAAATGAAAGGTATCAGGTTTGTACATTTCAAAACAGTTGGTTTGTTGAAATTTCTCTAGGTTTCATACTTCTTGAAATACATTGAAAAGAATCGAAAAATTTACTAGTACCTCCTAATCTCCGAAACTTGCAGAGCGATCCATCTGAAATGTATGTGTACCTACTGTTTTAAATATTCGTTAGATAGCGAAGTTTCTAACTGGTACCTATAATATTAGAAAAAATTACAATAGTTCGAAACCCTCGGCGCACAAAGTTCGAACTGCTAGGTTGCTAGGTTCTGAACGAGTTAAGTTACGTACATTCTTCTAGCTACAATATTATGTGGTCAATTTCAAACCACTAAAATGTCTGTAAACTTACCCCATTCTCAGTAAGCACGAGTGTGTGATGTCTGCCACAGGCCACATCCACCACCCTTCCGATCACCTCTGTATTGATCCTCGTATCCGTCATCATAATCTTAGCGTTCCCATCGTCTATAACTGCCCAATGCGCGAGTCCGCACGACAACGCTCGCTTTGGTACGAACTGGTTCTTCCACGTTTCAGAGTTTTGTACCATTTCCTTGTGTATTTCGGGGCACGGCTCGCGGTATTCTATTTCGGATGCCACACGGATGAATGTTGATATTAGGTTCCGCATTCTTGTTGTCTGAAAGGATAAATAAACTCTTCTGACATGTCACTCACTACCTACGTCATTCGAGAAGGTTCCAAGCATTTCTCTCATCAATCAATAAGTATGCTCTATTATAAAATTATTGGAAAAAAGGAAAAGCTTACGTAAATAGATGTTATTCCTTGTTTCAAATCGCGCATAACCGGTCTTAGTTGATCTTGCAATGGGTTTAGCCATAGACAAATGCACTGCAATAAAACAAATAGAATCAGCAAACAAGTAGCGCCATCTAGTTCCTAAATTAATTTGATGCAAATTAAAATACTTACAAATACATGTTTTGAATTTGCAGATAACGCTCTCTAGGAACTTGCCCTAAGATAACATAAGATTCTCTGTATCCATCAACTTAGAGCTCAAAACAAAGAGCCTCTTCTGATTCTGAGGAAATCCTTAATGCAGCACCCTGATAGAGTAGTCTAATCTAGCCTTCTTAACTCAGTTATAAGATCTAAGCTACCAATTTACTGCGCAAAACAAATTTTATTTTATCATATCATATTTTATCATAAGGTAGGCCACTACTAGACATCATCATCATCATCGTCATCACCTCTATTAGTTCACTGCTGGACCCCCCCCCTAATGAGCACCCTGTCAGCTTGCCACATCCAGCATCTGCCTGCAGTCGTTTGCAGGTCGTCGTCCTTCCACCTGACCGAAATGCGTCCTACGCTACGTTTGCCGAGTCGTGGTCTCCACTAGACATAGGCCTCCCTTGGGTGAGAACTAAACCGTAAACCGATCTATCTACAGCTTGACCTGTCAAATTCATAAGAATATTTACCTTTAAAAGCGTAGTATCAAACTGATCACTCTTCTCCACAATAAAATCAAACAGCCACTGTCCATTTTCCTCAAGCAACAGAGGCACAATGCACCTGTGTTGCAGCAGACAATTGACTGCCCCACGACAGTAGGTGCCCCGTGCTTTTATAGCGGCTAGCAGGAGGTGGGGGAAGCCTCGATGGATGCTGAATACGGGAACCAAGGGCCATAGACCAGTGGCGGCCGCGAATGAGGAGAGTTCTAGCAGTTCCGTGGAGGTTAGTGATGTGAACTTTACGTCACTGGAAACAATACACGTATATGGTTAGGCAACAGATGAACCCTAAAATCCTCACCGATTTAACTCTTTTCAATGGATCACATTTTTTTGAGTTCGTGGACACCGAATGCAAAGCATAAAGTCCTCAAGCATTCATTTTGGCTAGTGTTCATGAGAGAAGCCCGTTGATCGTGGCGCTTGTAATATTTTTAGCGGGCTTGTAGAACCTCACTAAGTTAACAATTGTCCCAAGGCGGGGATCGAACCTGCAACCTCCTGCGTCCCAGGCGAACCTTCGCCCGCCGCGCCACATCGGTGGTCAATTTGAAAGTTGTTAGTCAATTTAATAACGTGTTCTGAAACTTTCCTCCGTTTTATTTCCATTCAAAAACGTATGTTAATTCTAAGGTTTCGAATATAATATATTATCACAGGTAGGTACTAACGTGTCAAACTTCTGCTCATCATTAGTGGCCATCTTGAGCAACAGCGCCAGCAGTTGTATAGTGATTGCAGAGTTGCCGAGGCTGCCAGCATTGCCGGTATATTTGTACATAGAGAGCTCGTGGATTCGGCCGAACACACCCAGGCGGGCCACCCAGCCGTCTGGTTGACTCTGGAGGAAAATAATAATACTGCTATACTCACACAAATAATCATTTTCCACACATGACGTAAGTTTACGTCAAAACCCGAAATAATGTTGCTACATGCAGACTACTAGTGCTTGCATGAAGAATCAAACCGTGGACGGAAGAAAACGCCAATCAACCAATCACGTCAATAAGATACATTTTGTAATAAGTTTGATAATTGTCACAAATTATATACGCGTAGTCTGTCAAACAAAGCTACGAACATACGAACACCTAATAAAATTTAATATTCCATCTCTATGCTGCTTAATAACAAAATGCTGCAAAATGTTGTGAAAGAGCACAAATGCAATTGATGTAAAATAATTACTGCTGTGACCATCGAAATTAACAAGATTCAAAAATCATTTTAAGGCAAAGTACAAGCAGTATTTTATATTAATTGTGATTGCTTGATTGCACATGATTGATATAGCTCTTGATTTTGTCACATCACTATTTATTTTCACTAAAAAGTGGCAGCCCACGAAGTGTCAAATATCTAATTTATTGTTTGGGCATAGATTGTTTATAAGTTTTTAAGGACACATTACATATTGTTTACCCCTAAGCGAAAACTATTAGGCCAAAGATACCCATAAATGTACTGTACTGTACTACCAACCATTACTGTTAAATAAGCTGTTTGTTTTCCAAATGATTAAATAATTACCATAATAATAAACTAAAAAAAAAAGGTTGGGATCAGGCAATTCGCCGCAGAGCCATGATGAAACGACACCCTAAGGCGCTATGCAGACAGATAAACTATTGCTACAATAGGCAACTCGCAACAAGATGTTTACATAAAACGAAAAATATTAAAAAGTTGACAGTTTTTTCAACTAAAATTGCTCTGTCAGCATAGCGCCTAAAGTTGTTCATATCCATATCAGCCTGGTATCACCCACTGCTGATCATTAATGTTTGTTGTCAGTTGTATTTGACTCTGTAGGTACAATTCAAAATGCTTAATTCCTTTAGGACTCTTGGAAAACAAGGAATCAGGTATTGCGCCACTCAGCTATGTATGTAGCATGGCGACCTATGATGATAACGATGTCCTAGCCGAATCTTAGGCCACGGCGGCCAGCCTTTACGGAGATTAGCCAGATATGCAGGACATATTGTATCCTGGGTCGGGCCAAAGTTGTTATTTGGGTTACCTTGAAAAAAATCACAGTAACAGCCCGGAGTTAAACTGTCTACACACTACTAAGCCGCCGGCCCAGCGGCGGCACAAGCGGCGGTTTATTTTGAACCGATTTTACCGGCGGAACACGCGTCAGGCCGCCGGGTTCGTGTCGGCGGCTTCGGTGTGTAGACAGCCTTACATCCCCGTGCCTCATGTCTATACCATCCTACTCAACATCCTGAGGATAATTATCTACTCCACACCCTGAGGACGACTCTAGCTACTATCGCGTGAGCAACAGTTGATAAAGCTAGTTTTGTTGTTTAGGCTACCGCACTGAGCCCTAATTCCACTAAATTAATAGCCACCAGTGATGCCGAAGACGGTGGTAGCTATTGGGAATAGACGATCGCTTCACCTAATGGTATCGTCTCAGAATGACACATTTTGGCATTTTACCTTTGAAAAAAAAATAACAAATCAAAATTTATTAAATTAAGGTTGAAACCATTCTATCAATTTCTCCGTGGCAATATCACCGCACGCGCTATCTAGCTTTCATCTATGGACGATTCTGCGATGATACCATTGTCATAATAAAGCGATTGGTAAGCGGAATTCGGCCCCAGTTCTGCCGCGTAAGCTAACGCGATGTCTTGCCTCTCAAGTCTCAAACGTCCATTCTGTTGTTTGAGCTGCCGACGATGGTTACCGAGAGCTTGTTGAGTTGAAACAACCAGTCAATCAAGCGGTACGACCCAATTTGCACTCAAAAACTCAAAACCCATAGTGCTTTATTTCCTTTAGACCTTACAGGACTCTTAGACACGTCAGAAAATTTAAATAACATAAGTAAAACTACGAAATAAGGTGATTTTTTGTTCACTTCGAACTTTTAAGGTAAAGTAACGAAGTGAACAAGAAACCTTTACCTTTTCAGGTTAGGTTAGTACACTGTTCAGTATCAATATAATTAGTAAATTAGTGACCTGTGAGAGTGAGAAGAGATACTGTGCCGGCGCGAGTTTCCCTCGCGACATGAGCATGTCCGCCGCCGCCCGGAGTAAGGTGCCGACCGGCGCGCCCAACGCCGCGGCTGATTGCTCCGCTCCGGCGCCGCCGCGCATTATCAGCCCTACTAGCCATTCACAAGGCTCGCTTCTGCAACGTAAATAAATAATGCTGGCCACACTTCACACAGAATTGTCTAATGATAATTCTTTGGGAGTCTAACCATAAATATATATCTGTACTCAGCTTCTGTCAATTTACAGTGACTAAGGCCCATATTATGAAATGTTGCTCAGTCATCGATCTATGTTTGAGTAACGCTTTTCTATAGAATAAACGTCACTCACGCTTAGATCCATGACTGTTTTCATAATACGGCCCTTAATGGCCCTTAACGGCTGTTTTATTTAATTTAATGCTAATATGAAATTTAGTTTTCTAATTTTGCTATCTGATTTTGTTTTTCGAAACAGACGGGATAATACTAGGTTAAAATCACACCCTGTAAAAACAGCACTAATGCAGAAAAGTATTGTTGGTGTTGCTACTAAAATCTACAATAAATTACCTACACTGTATAGAGACCTGAATGGACAAATGTATAAAATGAAACTGAAAAAAAAAAAATAATTACAAAGTGTCTTGACGAATTTTTAAATGATAAATTGTAATCAGCTTTTAAATTTTAATATAGCGGGTTTGATGCCCGCCTCGGGACAAATGTTTGAAAGATCTACATATATTTGTTCTTAGTGTTTGTCACATGCTCTGCTTAGCTTGGGGCCTAATGATGCTGTACGAATTTACCATAATTAACTATTTATTTATAACTTTAAATGAATTAGGAACAAGGTCCAAGTTCCGCGATGCTTTACATTTGTAAAAATAACAACTTACACAGTATTCAGAATATACGCGCCGCTACCAGTAATCACAAGACAGGACTCCAGAGCAAAACGCGGTAATTGCAGATCACACATAAACGTTGGTTCCTTCCATCCTCCAGTAGATGTCGCCGGTTCCTTAACTGACATAAGGTGAGCACGGCGCACTTCGCCTACTAGCTCCGCTTTCCATAACTCCGAGAATTCTCTCTTTGTTCCAAGTAGAGCTTCACCCTGGAATTTACATAAGGCATAACATAAGTTTTTTGCCATTCAGTTGGAACACAGCATCATCATTTGCTTATAGGTGGTGATAGATGTACGAGTAAGTAGTAAGACTGACAATAATTGTAGAAATCTTCACTCCCTTACTAAATTAACATGTGATAAACACTCTCTTTTCGTAAGCAAGTGCTTCACCCACACTCGCCGATTTTGTCTTCTATTGGTTTTGACACACGTGAAGCTTGCTCACATCGCGAGGTCGTCGATGATATAATTCCTAAATAACACAAAACTAAAGGAAGTTTTGTGTTATTTAGGAATTACTTATATCATTTTCACATTTTGAAAACCGATAGAAGACAAAATCGGCGAGTGTGGGTGAAGCATTGGCTTATGAAAAGAGAATTATATCGACGACCTCGCGATGTGAGAAGCTTCACGTGTGTCACTGTCATCGGCATCGAGCCGAGCAAAGCCTTGGTCTCTTGATCATTACGCAGTACGCTGCGTACTGCGTACCTACTGCCCCTTACCACTGACACAGACTTCGACGAAACAAAAGACCACTCTAAGGCCCGTATTATGAAAGCTTGCTCAGTCATAGATCTATGCTTGTGTGACGTTTATGCCATAGAAAAAGCCTCACTCAAGCATATATCCATGATTGAGCAAGCTTTCATAATACGGGCCTAAGACGTTTTTCATGCGATTATGTGTCCGGCACCGCATAGCGCATAACGCAGCGTACTGCGTACTGATCTAGTAACCAAGGCTTCAGTTAGCAAACTTAAGGCCTAGCTCACACAGCGATAAACGCGAGCGGTTTAGGAATAACTGAAAACGCCAAACCGCGTACAAACACCACCATGGATTTCTGGCGAACAGCCTGCGTCTCCTATATTATCCTCTGCGGTCGCCCAGTAGAGACTGAATAAAAAATGCGAACCGTTATGCGTGCGCCACCGTACTATTACTAAGGGACACAAAAAATTCGCTCGTTTACTAACCGCCAACAAATGTAGCAAGTTACGTTTTTAAAATCTGTCACTGAAAAAAGTCGATAATGCTTGCGCTTTTATAGAAAGCTATGTGTTATATTTTTTGCGGTTTCAGATCTACGACTAAACGCGTGCATTTAATCGCAGTGCGTGCTCTATCACCCCTTTAGGAATTGTTCAATTCAAGTACAATTCCAACTTTCAAGCAGAAGTGCATGACGACGTCCATGGCGCAGTTGGCGAAGTCCGCCTATAAGGGAGAAGGTAGCAGGATTGATTCCCGCGTCGCATCAGCAGATATCATTATTTGAAAAGAAAAAAGTAGTAATGTCAGTCATCTGGTACCCATGACATGCAAGCAAAGTTTTGCTTGACTTGACTTTTCTGGGCTACTACATTTTTAGCTTCCTTCGAAGCTAGAAAGCAACATCTGTGTTATGTGAAATGCCTGCATTCATTGTTCATCAAATCAAAATCATTACTTTCAGACAACGAAGATCCATAGAAAATACAAATTTACACTAAGGTACCAAACCAATACCACAAACAAAAAAACGAAATCTAGTTGCAGCCCGCGGCTTCGCACGCTTTTTTCCGGAATAAAAGGTAGCCTATGTCCGGCCCCGGGATACCATCTACCTCGCTGCCAAATTTCACCGAGATCCGTTCAGCCGTTCTTGAGTTATAAATAGTGTAACTAACAGGACTTTCTTTTATATAAATAGATTAATTTCATCCACTGGTGTAGTATATGACTGTCATATTTATCAGATATGACTTTTAGAAGATTTTGATGTTTCACTGCAGGATTAAATCTCAGTAGCTTGATCCTTTTCTAATCACCAAGCCAGGTTTTTAGCTTTTGGATGTTACTTAAATAGATTTAATAATAAAGCACATATGTCATGATTTTCTTACTTGTATCACTGAAAAGTTGGCACTATGTATTTCTAATTCATTTCTTCTGAGTAAATATATCAGTTTCTGTGACCAAAGTCCCTGAATGTATAGGTCATCCTTCTTTATGCGAGGCCTTAAAGTTCTAGATGGAGTGTCCTCTTCTGGACTTTCCAGCTGGAATAAAACTTTAGGTTATTGTCGGATCCAGTAAGATATATCAAAAACCTTCGTAAAAACTATTGATCCATTTCTTAAAAGCTGTGTTGCCTTGTGTCGAAGATCACCTTTTAAAGAGCTGTTGAATGCTGTGTGACTCCTGATCTAGCTAGGTAATTTACATTAAGAAAATTATTGTACTTTTTATATCAGTCGTGGCTCACTGCAGGGCAAAGGCCTGAAAATTTTAGGTACCTACTACTATCAAGAGTAGTTTTCAAAAGTACTCACTATCATAGTTCCTTCATTCAGTTCAAAAGCCGTTAAAAAGTGCCTTCCATTGACATACTGAGCAGTCAGGGCCCAATTGTTTGATCCTTTTCGAAATTGGGGTAAGTACTCAACAGGCTTCAATGCATACTCAACTGTCTGAGTTTTGTTATCATCTGAAAAATAAAAAACTTTTCTAGGCCAAGAAAAAAACTTTATAAGGCCTTGGATGGGTTATATTTAAGTAATAATAAAGCATTAACTTTAATAATACTTCAAATATAACCCATGTACCGATTTATTAAGGTTTAAACATTTAAGAATATTAAATTTACCTTTAGATCCACCCTGAATGAAAAATGTTATTTTATCTTTGGATAATTGTTTGATGTATGACATAAAGCTGTCCCGCTTCTCCTTATCACTTTGAGCCCTTGTCTGTTGTAGCCAGTTATAGCCAAATGATCTGTGTTCAAGGACTAATTTCCATTGACGGGTTTTGCCACCTGAAATCTTTCAAAACATATTTTTATAAATAACTTTTCTACGTATGAAAGCTAAAAGTAAACCAGTGGTGTGATGACCACACTTACCAGTAATGCTAACAAATCAAGTGAGTCATCAAAGCATATTTGAAGATCACTTATGTCCCCAGACACTTTACAATCTCCAACAATTGACTGTGAATCCAGGGAGTAAAAAGAAATTGTCCCATTCTAGAAAAAAAAAAATATGTCAGGAATTTTTTACATAACTTAAACTTAAACTGTGATGTAAAAACAGATATTGTACCTTTGAGCCAATTATAGGTACAGTCTCAGATTCCTTCGTAAGCCAGCAGACAACTGATGTCGGTTGCTGTAGTATCGCAAGTGGCAGAACCGTAACGCATGAAAGTGACCATTTATGATCAAATGTATTTTGTGGCACAAAAAGTGGCAAGAATGGCACAAGTAGTAGTTTTTGCTCGCTCACTATAATGACCCAAGTTCCACTTGGTTCAAAACACATGCAATAAATAGGATTGTCGACAAAATCCCAGTCATAGTTTCTCACAAATTTCTCCGATTCTCTTATGATCAAGAAATGTAGTTCTTTGTCGCTACAAAATGCAAAAAACTTCTTCAAACCCACTTCGTAGAAACTGTAAGTACTTATATTTAAATTAATAAGCACATCTAGTTTAAATAATCCCGAAAAATCAAGACTTTCGTGAGGTGGTTGAGCCATTTTTGCATTTTATTTTCTTTCACTTAAAAATAAACACCTCAACTTCAACTTATTGTTTTATGGCGTCGCCGCCGCTTGCTCTTCGCTATGCAACTCTGCAAGTGTTTGTGTCAGAGTGACTAAACCTAAAAGACAGATCACAATCGATCGGTTTTACGAATAAAAATCTTATAATTTTGCATTAAAATGATTTTGCTAAAACAAACGGACAAACAACATTTATAATCATCGATGTAGTGCATAAATCTGTAGATTGGGTACGTTCTACCAGCGCTTACTCAACAACTGGCCTGTGTTACATCTACAAGCAAACACATACGCCCACAGTAACATTTCCATCATCTTGTGCAATTTATTGAACAACAAACATGGAAAGACGTACCTAAGACCGAAGTGCGACCGAGACAACAATATTAGTCCCTAGTACGACCCCACAATATTATAAACAAATTCGAGATTTTCCCGAGTTTTACGATAGAACAGTCGACAAAAGAAATATGGGAAAAATAGGAATATTATCACTTTTTACTATTTTATTGAAAACATATCTAATCACCTGATTTAAATCTCTATTTTATCTATGAAATAATATGTAATAAATTGCATTGATTTTTGTATGGAGAGTGGCCCTAACATTTGAATTTTTTTTTCAAAATCGTTGCGCACTATGTTTGATATATATAGATAGAGGACATTAAAACAAATAAAAAATGTTCTATACCAAAATGTCCCAAAGCGTCAGATTTCTGGTATTCACATATGAAGAAAACATACATATATGTAGGTAGTTATTTTCATCATTTATTTTCTCAGAAACCTGACGCTTTAGGACATTATTTTACAAGAATATTTTTATTTGTTTAAGTGTCTTCTATCTATCCAATTATCAACTTTTATTGTGCGCGGAAATTTTGAATGAAAATCAAAATTATGACCGATGTTAGGGCTACTACTTTCAAGGCCCTCTCACTTGGCTCGGGTTTCTACTCTGAAATATCACAAAGAAAAATAAGCCTTAGCCGCATGGAATTACAGGGTACGTTTGGATGAATGAAATAAGTTAGTGCGCGATATTACCTTTTCAAATATTTTTGAAATTATTGGCACTAGTGTTATGGGTCGATAGTTTCCAGTACCTAACCTAGATCCCTTTTTAAAGAGTGGTTTGACAACGGAATCCTTGAGACCATCTGGGAATACACCATTTTCCAGCGAAAGGTTAATTATATGTGTCCGTTACACATATAATTAACCTTTCGCTGGAAAATGGTAAGAAAATTCAGGGTTGTTGCGAATATCAGCATCAGCATCCGCTGATGATCAGCATTGATTTAAACATCAGCATCAGCATCAGCATCCGCATTGATCAATGCTGATTTTCAATGCTGATGTTCGAGTCGCGACATGACTCGAAGAGGCAGGGCTTAAAGCGCATTTTTGTAAACATTAGGTAAACAAGTACAAACCTGTTTATTCGTTGCGCTTACACTTTGCGTGGGGGTGAAAACAGGTTTAGTGCTCGTTCATATTTTAAGCAGATACGTCAATCTAAATCGAATGAATACCTATCACCCGGCCAGTATTATTTATGAATCATGAGATCCTCTGATATACGGAGAGACAGACAGAGAGAGGAGGCGTAGTAATAGGATCCTGAAAAACTATGTTTTTTTATTCTGTACACAAAGGGTGTTTTTTGTGCTACCCTTTGTGAACTAAACCCTCAAAAATGCAAGATTTTTCGAGACTCGGCTTCTATTTGAAGAACCACCTACATTAAGTAAGTGTGGAACACTAAGTTTGCGAACCCGACACGCACTTGGCCAAAATCAGCATCAGCATCAGCATCCGCTGATGTGTCAAAAAACCGCATCAACCCTAGTTCAATTAATTGACCAATATTTTGTTTGAAGTTTTGTTGTTATTTCGTCATAGCCAGCAGAGATAGTATTTCGTGAAGATACTATATACTATGGCGGCTTTGGATATGTCTTCATACATATCCTCGACTTCATCCGAGCGTGCCGAGTTCGGTGTGTAGACCTGAACAACCTTCATGCTATACAGCTTGGATTGCCGAAGGATCAGGTACGATACCCTGGTTGGAGATTTCTTGAACGTTGTTAGAGTGGGCCTTATTGACCAGGAAACCTACTGCACCCTGGGATGTTTTATCACCCTCGCGAAAGTAAAGAAGATGGCCCGAGTCTAGGGTAACGGTGTCCTCCCCCTCTCTACGGACTTCACATAACCCCCAGAACATGTTTTCTAACTCCACTTTCAACTGCGCTAGATGATGGTCAAGTGCATCCGTTAAACGCTGCCAGGATCAGTTCTTTATGGTAGACTGAGGTAGCTCAGTGATTCCTAGCACCTCCTGCCTTTTTAAGATTAAGGATTTTTAGAAGATATGGATATATGGATAAAATTGACATTAATTACAATAACAAAGACATTGAGGAAGTAAAGGTATGATGTCAAAATTATAGGAATAAAAATTTATAGATATTTGAATTGGAAGTAACAAATAGACAATATATGTAAGAAAATGAATAAATTCATATTTGCACTCAGAAGAATAAAGGATCTCTCTAACACTGAAATGCCCTTAACAGTTTACCACAGCCATGTTTGCTCTGTTTTAAGATATTTATGGCGTTAATGCGTTTTATCTGGGGTAACTCTACGGACACACTCCCCACTAAGCTGTCCCCGCCAGTGAGGATTCCCTGTCAATCCAGCTACAATCTACATAAGCCTGCGTTAATTCCTTTAATCAGCCTACCAGCACAACACACTTGTCTCTGTGTGACTGACATGACATGACATATGACTTGACGTGACGTGCGTGACTAACAACCGACCTGAAAAAAAAATAATTTTAATTCGGAGATCAACTGTTCTCAGAGGCGGCGGCGGCGCGCAGATCTTTTTGCTCCGTTTCAGATGTTTCTCCACCTTTACCGATTACTACACCTGTGCGGATCTTTTCGAATCAAAACGCTTATCGCAACGGCAAATGAACAAATAGTCTTATGTATAGTAAGTGACACTTTAGTACGTTTAAGTTAAATCGTTAACCATTTTTCTATGAATCCATGATAAAACCAACTTCGTTTCATTTGTATTTTGGGAGCATTTGAGAACGTTGAATTCAGGATCGCTCTTTGAGCTTGTTCTTCTCTTATCACTTGTGTTTTTATTGCTCCGCCCCAAACAGTGATGAAGTAACAAAACATGATATAAAACATAGTGATTTAATATGTTACTTAATCTGGTCGAAATGTTACACAGAAAGTGAAATAATGTGGACGTGTTAAAATAACATAAGTTATATAACATGTTACATAATCTGGACTAAACTTAATATTAACGAACATTAAAAACAAAAAAATATGTACCTATTGACTTTGTCAATTGGGCAAGAAAACCACAACATGGTACCGAAATGATAACGGCAAGTGGAGCGAGCCACGAAAAAATTATTGCCGCAGTTACCATGACTTTCAGCTTGTTGTATTCTTTGTAGAAGGAAAATATTAAATAAATCTCGTAATAAAATGAAATAATCTCGTGGGCTACCACGTTTCACATCAAGGTTGATCGTTGTTGGCGCTTAAAAAAATTTATTGAAGATTTGAATTTTTTCTACTTTCTACAAGGAATAAAACTAGCGGAAAAGTAGGTAAATTGCCGCAGATCATAACATATGTTATATATATAAAAAAACAAGCGATTTTCTGGGGATAACGCCCAGCCCAAACCACTGAAGCTAGAAAGCTGAAGTTTGAAAAGCAGTTACCTGTTAGGTACTACACAACCACCCGCTAAGAGATTTTGAATATTCTACCCCTGAGGGTAATTCAAGTTTGTGATTCGTAATTCAGCTCCGTACCTACGAATAAATAGCAGCCGATACGCACCTGTTGGTACTGAACAAAAACCCAAAGAGCTGTTCTAAAGGTGGGCACTGGATTGCCCTTTTGCTTCCCGACAACAGAATTATATACCTACCTATTATGTAGTACTATATAGTTATTCTGTGTTATTATCAGAAACTCATGAAGGACAGGAGAAGAAAGGGTAAGGTTAGCAGCTCTCTTCAATTATGATTTAAACTCAGTAATAAATTATACACCTTTCTGCTTCTATAGCAACCTTGTCAACTCTTAACTCTCCATCTACTAACTCACAAAAGCTATATGCAAAACCACTGCAACAGATTGGCTAAAACACTAGCCTAACGCAGAGACTGAAAATCTACTAATATCGCTGTCCTAATCGGCAACTCTGTCTCGTCTGTCTGTATCTTAGCCATATATTCGTATGACTTAATCGATCACAATTCAGATTATATTTTTGTCTAAGAAAAACACGTATGAGTTCTTTAGGTAGGTAGCTTTTTTCCAGTATATTTTAGGTGTATTATACCTACAATATAATTATTATGAATACTAAGACGTATTGCCCTTGCAAGTTCCTGGAGTCTACAAGATCGATGTAGCTGCGGGCGTTCCTACATAGGCCAGACTAAATGCACGGTCGCGGAACGTGTTAAGGAACACATCGCAGCAATCATCAAAAATCGACCAATAAATAAGTCGGCAATAGCTGAGCACGTAGATGACTCAGATAGGACCCAATAACTGATTGAATTACACAAGAAAATGGCTCAGGAGGCGATTGAAATTATAAATATCCCAGTTTCAATCGTGAAGACGGTTTCACACTCTCTGCCTTGTGGAATCCAGTTATAACCAAGTGTACTCATCGTAGACCGGTTTCTCAGTGCGTCATGGACACAGTTAGTGTTGTGTGTCGTCCGAGTGTGCAGATGGACATGACTACATACGAAAACCAAGTGAGAGTAGTTTCAAAAAATGCTGCCCTGCTTCGCAGAGGCGGTAGCTCCGGAAATGCAGTCATCCCGTGACCACGACAGTGTGTAAAACTGTTGAAACGTCGGGAAATATAGATAAATAAATAGGTACTCGTTAAATAATACTGATAATGACAAATATACACTCTCCATCATCATCACCATCTCAGCCTGTTTCAGCAGCTGTTTGGTATAGGTCTCCTCTTTAATACTCAATTCATGTTGGTCCCAGTAGTACATTTGATGTCATCCGACCATCGGGTAAGACCACCCGCATTGCCTTACCTTTTTGCAGCCACTGCCACTCTCTGCTCGTCTGTAAAATTTTCGTGGCTTGCTCCGCTCGCCGGTAACTTATATCTCTTGGTTTTGTTTCCGAGCAAGATGACAATTTACTTTTACACTAGTTTATTCCTTAGAGAACGCAAAACTGCATATAATATGTGTTTTCCGCGCAATGTTAAACGCCCTTTTAAGAAATGGTATTTATCGCAGAACTCCAATTTTATAGGCTAGATGCGCCTGCGGTGTTACCCACGTTTCGTTCAGTCGTTACAAATTGAATCTTAATGTCATATTTCGGACCTTTGACTGGTTCCGAACTTTTTCATTTTGACTGCCGGCCACACTACATTTGCCAAGGCCAAGAAAGAAGTTGAAATTGAAAATGAAATGAAGAAAGAATGAATAGCCATTGAGTTGTTGTTTATTTTGTTGGGCTTTTTAGCCTAAGCGAAAAAAAGGTACTGGTTTACGAGATCATAATACAGTTAAAGTAAGGCGATGTCACATATCTTAGAAGATTTATCGCCGCAATATGCGCCAGGCAACCAGTCGTAAATTTATTTAGCTCCAGAAAAATTTACGTAAGTATTTACGAGTCACGAGTCTTTCAAATATTTACTTAAAGGCATTCCTTGTTGCTATATTGGATACCTTATTTTTTTGTTGCAGGTTATCATGTTTGCTCTACTTAGTATGAAAGTATGCAAAACAGTCCGGGGCCCGCTGAGGACCCACAATAGAAACAACTCGCATATCCGCCGAGGAGTTAAATTCTTTTTTCAGGATTATCTGTTAATCACAAACAGCATCACCTCCGGAGCTTGTATGAGTTTAGGTGATTTAATTCAGCAGGAAATAGAATATCAAACAAAATTCCTAAAAAAAAGATATGATTGGGAACGAGCAGGTTTGTAAAGCTAATTCCATTTATCTAATGCTGATATAGCTAGTCAATTCACTAAAGAATTCATTAACGTATGTACTTGGAGAGCTCTGATTCTCATTCCAACTGCAAACTATGTCATTCAACTTGACCCCCTGCCATTAAAGGTGTATTATTAACCAACTTCAAAAAAAGAGGAGGCCCTGTTTGTCTGTACATGTATGTATGTTTTTCTTTTATTGTTGTTGATTTCTCCATCAATTATGAACCAATTTTGAAAATTATTTCGTTAGTGTTAGTAGTCCATAGGTGGTCCCATAAAAAAATATAAATTGTATTCCCGAGGGATTACTTTTTGTCTAAACTTAAACTTAAAAACAGTGTAAATATTACGGAATTTGAAGTCTGTTTTGAGTGGTTTCAAAACTATCAAATTATTTTATGAAAGAAGATGTAAGTACTTCAAGTTTACTGTGCTTTTTTTTTTTTTTGTAATATCTGTATAAAAATTCCAATGAAATTGTACCTCAGAAATTAATAAAAAAAACTATTTCTATTGCAGGAAGAATGTTTATAGTTGGTACACTTGTTGGTCCAGCTCACCATTACTATTATATTCACTTGGACAGGATCATGCCTAAAACAACTGTAAGAACAGTCTTCAATAAAGTGGCATGTGATCAGCTAATAGCTTCACCTCTCACAATACTATTTTTTTTCTATGCAATGGGATATTTAGAAAGAAAATCAATTGCTGAGTGCCATGATGAAATTTATATGAAATTCAAATATGTTGTTATGGTAAGGACTCTGATTTAAATGATTTCATTTATTTATAAGATATTCTTGATCAGTTAAATCAGCTGGCACAAGACCACCAGTAGTAATAAAGAAAATGCAACCAATTTCCCAGCCAGCTTCCAACTTTGCCCAGGTACATCAGTCTACCTGACTGATGTTTCATTTATTTATAAGATATTCTGGATCAGTTAAATCAGCTGGCACAAGACCACCAGGAGTAGTAATAAAGAAAATGCAACCAATTTCCCAGCCAGCTTCCAACTTTGCCCAGGTACATCAGTCTACCTGACTGATGAACCCTCCATCTAATCATTATTATAAATGCAAAAGTGTGTCTGTCTGTCCCTGTATCAGGGTCGATAAAAATCTTTAAGGTTTTTATAGGTAGGTTCAAAGATTTAAATATTATGAAGTACTAGCAGAAAGAGAAGACACAAGGTTGAAACATTTTCATTTGTCTTACCTAGGTACATGTTCTATCGAAATTTTTATATTTTATTATATTTTAATTATAAAACAGCGATGACTTGCCGCAAACACATAGGTTTATAATCTTTTTATTTCGACATCTTGCAGTAAGTATTTTTTATGGAATTCATGTTTAAATGAAACTACGAAAATTCTTAAACAATTTTAAATTTCAGAGGATTCCCTAAATCCTCAACCAGGGGATCAGGCATATTGCGCGTGTGAGCACCGAGCTTAAGCTTCGCTTTGGACACTACATTTTAGACTGCTTTCTGTTTTCATTGCAGTGAAAAAAAAAATTGATTTTAATCAAATGATTTATTCAAAAAAATCATTTGATCCAAATCTCAACCCTGGTCTGTCTCCATAGTAACCTTGCCTGAATGTTTCAAATTTATCTTTTTTTTTCAGGGTGACTGGATGTTCTGGCCTCCAGTTCAAATAATAAATTTCTGGTATCTGCCATCACATTTTAGAGTAGTGTATATTAATTTGGCAACAATGGTTTTCAATGTGTTCATGTCTTATATGAAACACTATGACCAATACAGCCATGCTCCTGAAATTGACAGTGATAATAATCCTCCAAAAGATCCTCCTTTACCAGGACTCCCTATACTGCCAGATAACAACACAAAAAAGAAAACAACATGCAAATGCCAATAAAATAATCAAAGCCTATAATATAATATATGTATGTGTCACTGTCAGATAAGTAAGACCCGTAAAACTAAAAATCCTAGTCACTTTATAATTATCCGGAAAATAATCAACTGGACTGTAGCACTTAAATTTACGTGTTTTTTCCTAAGCTTATCTATAAGATTTAAGTAAACGAACAAACCTGTGAACCAATCACGGCCTTGTTTTACTATTTTACGAATTCACTGGCGATCACTTCACTCGTAAAATAATAAACAGCCCGCCGATTGGTTGATGTGGCCGGTGCTCATGTCTGTCTTCACAGACAGTTCAGACACTATGAGCCACTGTTCCACTCATTGTACTACTTAAAAACACAAAAAAAAAATCGCCTAGTGCGAGTCGACTCACTCAGGAAGGGTTCCGTAAAAATCAGGCAACTTATTCAAAGAACATCAAATTTTAACTTGTATGGGAAGCCCTTTAAATTTTCAACAGTATTATATTTTTAGTAGGTATTTGTTGTTATTGCAGTTAAAGTGTTACTTATTTACAGAAAGTTTCATGTGTCTACTTATAGTGGTTCAAGAGACCTTCACAAACGAAGAGCAAAAATAGCCAAAAAAAATCACGATTTTTGTGTGGAAACCACCTTTCATTATAATATTTATTTTATTTTTATTCTTTGCTGTTATAGCGGCAACAGAAATACACATTCTCTGAAAATTTTAACTGTCTACCTCTTACGGTTAATGAGATAGAGCCCTATGACAGACGGACAGCGGAGGCTTAGTAATAAATTTCCGTTTTCACTTTTCTGGTACGGAACCCTAAAAATGAAAAACACTCAATGAACTTTTTGTTGTTGTGGACTTGACTTCTTTGTTAATGGCAATATGTGTCTGCTTTGACACTTTTCTGCCAGTTCATGAAAATTTCATAGTCATGGAATGGAGGCGTGGTTAAAATAATAACGAGCGGTAAAATAAAAAAAAACACCAATGAGATTATTACCTCAAACACAAAACTATAAATCTTTGATTTTGGGCGACTCATGAATGACAGCCAAAGATGACGGCGCGCGGCGCCCGTGCCAATCAGCCAATCAGCGGGCGTCTTGCGTTCCCCGTACTCACTAGTTCATTATTTAACGGATAGGTTTCATAAAATCATAAATTTACGGCTTTAAAAGCGATAGGTTTTAAGTGCTACGGCCCTGTTGATTATTATACGTAAAATTATAAAGTGACTAGGATTTTGATTATTTTACGGATCTTACTATCCTACGGTGACTTAAGTATGCACACGAGTTTAAATATTAATTTAAGAAAACATGTATTTTTAAAGGTATTTTTTTTGTGCATTTATAATGCATTATTTTGTGATTTGTGAAACCAAAAAAGTGATAGGTCCAATACTTTTGTTTTAGTTTTTATTGTTACTGACAGTGAAAATAAATAGAAACCCTCAACATACATTTTTACAAACTTTTTTTATTATTTTAGTACCTATAAGCTATTTACATCTTACCTAACATATTTTGATGAAAATACTACACAGCTTCAGAGTTCAACAAAACTTGTAAAAAAGAATTGTTTTTAAGAATTCTGATATTCTGTCACGCTTATTACAAGTGGCAATACAGTTTAGGCTAACAAATAATATTAGGTACTACTACCTTTAAACTTATGTATATTCACCTTATGTTTTAGGTACATATAAAATTAGAAATGCATTTCCTATTATCCCCAGCACATAGTCCAATCGTCTTTTCTTGTCTGTAGTTTCACCACAATACGATAGAGCGCCAAGGCCGGCCCAAGCGGCAGTCCTAGACCTTTTACTATGTCAGCTCTTGTTGCCATACTCAATGCTTGGCCATCAAACTCCTGAAATGAATAACAAATTAATATTATTATCTTCGGGACAGAGTGGATGGGATGAACCTAAGCTAACGGCCGAATACTTAAACGTAACCACAGAATAACTATAAGTACTTAATAACGCAACTCATCGTCTCGAGACAAACAGGTTTGGTTGTAAAACTAGGCCTGGATCTCGGTAGGTAGGTACTCACGGGATCCCCGTGGTAAAAAACTCGAATTCCATAGAATTCAACATTTTTCTTTAGTTTCTAGAATGAGAAAAAACGGTTAAGAAAAAATATATAATGAAAGTGCACTGTTTCCGCACATAATTTGGTTGAGATCTCAGGAACCCTGTGGTCTATTAGAATGACTTATGTTTTGATTCGTAGGTTATTCTATTACCTACTAATTATTAGGTTCCTTGAACCAAATAATTAGTAATAGAATAACTACTCCATCTATCTATCCTTGAACCAGTTTCTTCATAAGTGGTGTAGTTTTCTTGTAAATTAGCAAAAACTTAATTTTTGCGCTTATGCCGCCGCCGCTCAGTTCCAAAAACGTATGCTCTGTCCCGTTTTCTATCAACGCGAAATACTATACCTATCATTTTAACAAATTAGCGCGTATTGCGCCCTATATATAGAGTTGTGTTTGTGTATTCGGGGGTAATAATCAAATCGCTACATCATAATAGGTACTACTGACATATAATTATTATTAATGTTGATTAAGAAAATTACAATTCAAAAATAAAAACAAATTAGAACTAGTATTTACAATTGAAACATTTAAGCTAACTGCAGACTGTTGCAAACAATCTACAGGTAGCTCAACTGATCCATATCAATACCAGTCGGAAGCGTTGAAGCGTTTCCATAATTATGTTGACTAACATATACAGTGGTGGTCACATAATTAAAGACACTGGAAGCATATTGAAATAACTAAGCTATTCCTCCTGTATATACTTTATCAGACTGCCATTGTAACTTGCTGCACAAATAATTTTTATTTGTGTTGTTATTGTGTATTGTTAAAACGAAACATTTACAACAAAACTTGCCTTTTATTCGGTAAAACTTAAATGTAAGCAGTGTAAATAAAAGATAAGATTAGTAAGATCTGGCCATATAATTAAAGACACTTCATTTCGTAACAAGAAATTAAACAAAAAATTAGTTATCTTTGAAATTATTTTAGTACGTAAGATTTCTAACACATTTTTATAGAGCATTCCGATGCGTATCAATACTTGGTCGCATGTCCTTTTGCAGCAATAACAGCACGATATCTCTTAGCCATGGAAGCAATCAATTCTGTACAAACTTGTACCGGAATTTGTTCCCACGCTTCTGTAAAAGCTGTGTAAAGTTGATCGACGTTTGATGTACTCTTGCCGCCACTGTCTTCTTCACCTGGTACAACAAGTTTTCGATTGGATTTAAATCCGGACTGTACGGGGGCCAATCCAAAACTGTCACAAACTGGTTCCTTAAGAAATCTTTAACTACTTTTGCGGTGTGTTTCGGATCATTATCGAAAAGTCCAAATTACCGGTAAATTTTGCTCAGCATAGGGCAGCATGGTTTCTTGTAAAATATTTTTGTACTGGTATTTATCCATATTGCTTTCTATATTCCTGACAGGTCCGACACCAAGTCCTGAAAAACAGCCCCACACTATGATATTGCCCCCTCCATGTTTCACTACTTTCTTGGTGTACTTCGGATCCATTTCTTTGTTCGGGGGGCGTCTAACATATTGTTTTCCGTCAGAATTAATCATATTAATTTTTGTTTCATCCGAAAAAAGCACATTTTTCCACTATCGTTCAGTCCAGTGTTCATATTTTTTAGCAAACGCTGACCTTGCCTTAACATTTTGCTTTTTCAAAAGTGGCACCTTCCGAGACACTCTTCCGTACAAGTTTGCCTCACATAGTCTCCGTCTAATTGTCCTTGCAGACACACCCGTCGACCCTCCTGCCCCATATATTTCCGAGCGTATCAGTTCTAGTCCTTTAAACGGTTCCTTTTTTGCCAACAATACCATCCTAGAGTCTTCCCGCGGAGTAGTTTTTCTAGGTCACGGTTTTCTGGGTACGTTTTCAGTCGTATCGAACTTCTTGAAATGCGTTATAGCATTCATAACCATGTCCTTAGAACGGCTCAAATGGTTTGCGATATTTCTGTATGACCAACCTTTGCTATGAAAGTTCAAGATTATCTTTCTAGTGGACGAATCGCAACTCTTGTTTTTTCCCATATCGATTGGTATAAAACGAATTAATTTGAATACAAAAAATAAAATGTTATAATTAATGTCGATGTTTCATGCAAATACGCGGCAAAACAATGAAAAACCGAATGTAGTTCTGTTTCTTTTTTTATATTCAGAACATAGCGTTCACTGTCTTTAATTAGCTGGCCAGCTACAGGTACGTTAAAAAAGTTTGTATTAGATTCGGATAGTGAGCAGTGTCTAAAATACCAAGCAACACAACTTTTTTGTCTTCCATTTTTAAGAATACAACGTCATGTATGATTTAGTAACAATTACATTCAATTTAATACCTACTTTGGCTAATGGTTGTGCCAAAATCATATTTATTGTGATCAATTAGGGGGTGTCTCTAATTATGTGTCCACCACTGTATATGGACCTAAATTTATTTTTGTGTTGTCTGAAATAAACGAATTTTATTTATTTATTTATTATAATAAATAACGCGTATCTTCTTAAACTGTCAAAGTTATACAGGAGTAATGAGTAGGAATAATATCTAATTTTTATAAAAGCGAAAGTGGCGGCCTCAATTGGTTAATTTAATTTTCGCTTTGTAATAAAAACTGAACGCGCCCTGAAGCAAACCAAACAATTTAAGTTTCTTACTTCACCCAAGAGGCACAATAATTTAGGTTTTTTACTTTGTATGGTGTTGTGATCTTAGACCGTCAACGTGCGCATAAAATAACAAAATTTTTTGTCTCACCTGATCTCTCAAAATAGGAGCAGCTTCAGGATGATTCTTCAAGAAATGTTCATAAACATCATCAGTTGTCCAGTTCACTATGTCTGGAATAGTAGGATCGATTGGTGTATCCTCTCCTATTTTAGAAGGCGCTCTGTCAAGTTCGTGTGGCTTTAAAAATGGGTCAACTTGAGGCGAATTATGGTAATCATTTGTTGTGGCAGCAGGTGAACCAACAACATTTGGACGAGACTCTAAACAATTGTTGCATTCCCACTGATCCCATGCCTTCAATCTTTCTGGTATTCTTGGGTTATGGCACAGAGCGTGGTAAGCATCGGAGCAAATACTGCAAACTGTTAATATACCCTGAAAATAAACAAAACAAAATTAGGATAGATTTTTGTCATACATATTTTCTTAGGATTTGTTCAGGAAACTCTTATTCACAAAATAAATAGATTTAACTTACAGCATCATTTGTTTCACAGCACACAACACAAGTTTTGCAATGTGGGCACTGCCATGTGTTGTCAGGCCTGGGCTTCAGAATCCCAGAGCCAGACTGGAGGCAGCTCAAGTGAGCTTTATTGTTACAGTCCCTGCATTCTAACAGTCTGTCATTAGATCCTCTAGTTTTTTGCACGAGGCATACAGAACATACTCCACCAGAGGTTTCATGTGGTGAATCTTCCTGGTCCAATTCATCAGCACTTCCATCAAAAGACATTTGGCTTTCAGAAGGAGTGCCTTCTTTATCTTTTGTAGGAGTAATGGAGTTACCAGACATTATTAATCTTTTCTTTAAAGTGCTTTTGTTCAGGGAACCTACAGGTCTGCCTCTCTTCCTCTTGCTGGGAACATTGTTGTCTGAAGGATCAAAAACCTTCTTGGCCATTTTTCTTCTCTCTCCAACACGCACACCTGCATTTCGTGTTGTCATGTTACTTGGGCCTATGTTGGTAGCACCACCACGTTTTTTTGGCCTCCCTCTCATTCTTTGTTGAGGAGATGATCTACATGAAGAGTTAGCTGATGAAGTAATCTGTATTTATAAAAGAAAAAAATATGAAATCGTTTAACCTGCTATTAATCCAAATTGTAAGTGGTTTAAAAATCCTTACTTAAAATTATTAAAAAAGTAATTCTGTCTATCTGTCTTTTACCTTTTCAGACCTAAACAGCTTAATGGATCATAATTATATTTGGCAGGGAGGTGAACGGTATCCTGGGGACAGACATAGGCTACTTAAAAAGCATGTGCAGGCAAAAGCTAGTAATAAACAAAATTACTAAATATAATTAGAGTCTGTTAAAATCCTAAGTTGAAATTACCTTAGTGGCACTATCATTATATTCAAATTTAAGGCTATCTGAACTGTCTCCATCGTTATCTGCTGGTCCCAAAGATAAATTTCCATTTGGTAACCGGATTAGGCTTCCTGATGCTAACTCCTTATTTATTATAGATTCTAAGTGTTTCTTAGGATATTTTGAATCCTGTGATAATGCTGCTTTTACAAGCTCTTGGAATGCAATGCCATTTTCTAAATAACTTTGATCTTCATAGATAAGAGTTGCTATGGCAGATGTAATAACTCTGCGTTCACTGGTTGAGATAGTAGATGACATTTCTGAAAAAAACGCAAAAATAAGTAAGAACATAAATGTAAGTTTTTGTTTATATAATAGAAGGTAGAAGTGGCCAAAACAAGTGCTTTTTTGGTAGTTAAAAAAAAAAACATTTTCAATAACAAAGAACCAGGACCGAAATGGGTGGAGGGACCAGAGGGCTTTTGCCCAGCAGTGGGACACACCAAGCTAATTGTAATAATAAGAATCCAAGAAAAAGACAATTTAATGAACTCACCGTTATACTTTGATCTTGTTCTCCACTTGGCAGCGTTTCTATAACTTACATTATCTTTGTAGTCAACTTTGTAAATGCTTTTCTCCTTCAGGCACCGTTTTAGGTCTGCTTTTGTTTCTTTGGAGGAAACTTTGTAACACTTTAGCATAAACTTACAAATCCTATTAACATCGGGTCGAGATTTTCTTGAACGTAAATGATCAATTGCAGCCAATATTTGATTTTTATACTTTATCTCTGACATTTCTAAAATAATGGATTTTTATTAAAACATATTTGGTACTTATCTACTTATAAATACAACTTTAACTTTTGTTTAAAAGTAGTTTTAGAGGTACTCTATCTATACTATAATAAATATAAATGTGTATTGAGTTATTTATTTGTGTTTGTACATAGGTAATGTGTACTTTTTTATCATCTATCTAAGTAAAAATGGAGAGATGAGGTACTAGCTTCTCGAAAATTAAAGGCTCAAATTAGGTGCAATTACGTCCACCCACCTCAGTCAGTCTCAGCAGCCCGGGGCGGCGGCGGCGTTTGTGATTGACTAAAAGACTAGGTACCTACATGAATCCTTTTTTTTGTTTGTTCATTAAAATTATTGCACAAGATTGGAATTGAAACTGTGAGCGATTTGCGTGTGTCGACACGGGCCAGTTGTTGAGTAACCGCTGGGAGAACGTACCTTATCTACAGATTTTACTTAGATCTACGTTTTTTATGATTATTTTTAGAGATGAATGAAAGTAACTTCAAAACAAAAGTGCATAAACTTTGTGGCTATTTGCATTGAACATAGATGCAGTTTAGAACGGGAAAATGCTGCGATTATTGAATTACCTGAGTAGAATCATGCCGGCAACTTACAAACTGCAATAGTTAAAAATTTAAAAGTTTGTGATCGGTCCGACCAACGCGACGACGACGACGGACGACGAATGAAAATATTATTTTTGTGGTTGCTGTGTTGCCAGTCGAGTCGAGTCAAAAGTAACCAAACCAGGAGAATCAGAATCAGAATCAGAAATAGATTTATTGTTAACTGTTGTACAAAAAAGATCATATGTATAAAATAGTGTACAGTTTCAACAGCTTATCTTTAACAGACATACAATAACAGTTTTTAAATAGGCACCTTATTAACTAGGTAGGTATACAAACATCATTTTTCAAAGAATTTTTTGAGCGAATAGAAAGCATTTGATTCTAACCATCTTTTTAATTTATTTCTAAATATATTACCATCTAATGTTTTAATTTCTATGGGAAGTTTATTGAAAATGTTTATGGCTGTGATGAATGTGCTTTTGTGATACATAGTGTTATTGACTTGAGGGATACAAATATTAAATTTATGCTTGGACCTTTGTGAGGAAGCACGCACAGATTTCTTTTCAAAAAAATAATGCTTATTGCTCTTTACAAAAATACACAATTCTAGAATATAGATGGAAGTGAGAGTCAGTATTTTTTCCTTTTTAAAAATATTTCGGAGCGAATCAGTGCTCTTTAAGTTATAAATACATCTTAATGATTTCTTTTGCATTACAAAAGTGGTTTGGATATTAACAGAGTTTCCCCAGAAAATTATTCCATAGCTTAGCTGAGAATAAACTAATCCGTAATAGGCTTGTTTTGCTATAGTTTTTGATGTAATTGAGCTAAGTGTAGAAAGAGCGTAGCAGTACTTAGAAATTTTTTCGTT
The DNA here is from genome assembly GCA_963662085.1 of Eupithecia inturbata. Classification (NCBI taxonomy): domain Eukaryota; kingdom Metazoa; phylum Arthropoda; class Insecta; order Lepidoptera; family Geometridae; genus Eupithecia; species Eupithecia inturbata. Next base: position 8,306,299 of record OY759182.1, read on the forward strand.
TAATTCTGAAAGGTGAGCTTTGAAGTTAAGATGTGAATCAATTGTTAGTCCTAAAAATATCGTTTTATAAATTTCTTTTACTTCGTTATTTTTGTATGAAATTTTTATATTTAATGGTGGAGTTTTATAATTTTGAAATCTTATTATATTAGTCTTACTGACATTTACCTGTAAATTTATTTGCTCAAGCCAATCTACAACTGATTTTAATGTTATGTTAATTTCCTGTTCAAATTCAGTGTCAGATTTTTTATTTTGGGGTATATATATTGTAGCGTCGTCAGCAAACATTACGCATAGATATTTAGTTATTTTAGGTAACTCATTGACATAAAGCAAGAATAATAGGGGACCTAGTATGCTCCCTTGCGGTACACCCAGTAAAACATTTTCGAAATTAGATTGTATTGTTTCTATTGTCTGTTCTATGTTTCTGTTTCTTTGTTATATCTTTGTATGACAGTAGCTTGGCTTCTATTTTCTAAATATGATGTAATAAGTGAGAGTGCTGTACCTCTTATACCTAATTTCTCAATTTTCTCAAGCAACATTTTGTGAACAACACAGTCAAAGGCCTTAGACATGTCTAATAGCAATGTTACACCAAGAGCTTTATTATTTAATCCTTCCCAGACAGTATTAAGTAGTTTAAAAATAGCTAATGTAGTGTTTTTGTTTTTTTGAAAACCAAATTGATTTGGGTCCAAAATATTGTTTTTTTCTATGAATGACACTAATCTTTTATAAATGACTTTCTCAAATATTTTTGAGAAGCTTGGTAAAAGGGCAATAGGTCTATAATTTCCCATATCCGATTTTGAGCCTTTTTTATGAAGTGGCTTTATCAAGGCTTTTTTAAGTTCTTCGGGAAATATACCAGTTTCAAGAGTTAAGTTAATTATGTAAACTAATGGATCTACTATGTAATTTATGCTTGCTTTAATAACTTGTATTGGAATATTGTCATGTCCAAAGCTTTTTTTATTTTTTAACTGTCTTACTATACCTATTAGAGGTATTTCAGTAACGTCTACAGGGGCCATAAATATAGTATTGGAACAATATTGAGAGTTAAGGCTGGTTTGATCAATTGATTTATTTGCGTTTAAATTTATCAAGTATGTATTGAGTATTGAAGCAATTTTTCGAGGGTTATGTACCTCTTCATTTCCAATTTTTATGTTATCTATACTAGTTTTTATGGTATTGTTAGGCTGTGTATAATTTTTGATTATCCCCCAAGTAGCTTTAGCTTTATTTGTGCTATTTTTTATGTATTTTATATTTATAAGTTTCTTTGAGGCCCTAATTACTTTTTTCAATGTTTTCGAATATTTTGTGTATTTATCTAAGTTAGCCTGATTATTGTTTAGTAGGCAGGCACTCTATATATTTTTTCCTTTTATTTTTACTAGAAATTTTTATACCTTTAGTTTTCCAATTAGACTTGTTTTTAAAAGTAATAGTTTTTTTCTGAACTGGTATGCAAAGGTCAAACATAAGACCGATTAGGTCGATAAATGTATTGTATGCTAAATTGGGATCCGTAGAGTTGTAGACTGCATTAAAATTTAATTGAGATAAGTATTTTAAAAATATTGTTAAATGTGTGTCTATCTTGCGTATTGTAGTAAACCAGTATTTTTCACTATAACTAAATGATGTCGCAACTTTTAAAACTTGGGCTGTGTGGTCAGAAATACCTAAATTTATAACTGTTGCATTATATCGCTTAATGTTTGTTAAGATGTTGTCAATGCAAGTCTGAGAAGTTAGTGTAATTCTAGTTGCCTCTTTGATAGTTGGTTGCATGTTGAATAAGTTTAGTGTATTTATGAAAGTTTCAGTTTTTTTATCTTTAACTAATATATTAATGTTGAAATCACCTAGCAAAATTATCTTTTTTTTGTTATTTTTTGGGATCTTTAATTTAAGCAGAAGAGTTTCTAAGGTGGTTATAAAGAGTTGAAAATTGCTGTTGGGTGTTCTATAAATACATATTATTGTGTAGTTTATTTCGGGTACAATGATTCCACAGCATTCAAAATGTTTTTCTATTGAAAGTTGTTGCAACCAGTCTATTTTTTTAAAATTTATGGATTTTTTTGAAAAAATGCTGACTCCTCCTCGAGTATTATTTTTATAGGACCTTTTTTTTCTACTAAAATGTGCTATTTTTTGGTATCCATTTATGTTAATTGTATCTATGTCAATATCACTGACAAAAGTTTCACTAAAGCAGCAAATATCTATTTCTTGGTCATGCATGTACAATTCTAATTGATCAATTTTGGACCTAATGCCTTGGACATTAAGGTGCATTATTTTTATGAAAGTTTTATTGTTAGTCTCGAAAAATATCAGGGCTTTCAACTCTGTCTTGTTTTTGTAAGCTGGATTCATTACTATATGCTCCTACTTCTTTTTGTGTTGTATCCAAGTAGATTTGTTGTGGTTCTTTCTCGTTAATATTAATAGTTTTCATTTTTTCAAAGTAGTATGGTATTAAAAAATAAAACCAATATTTGGAACTTATTTTTTCTAGGACAGGAACCTTGTTATTTCTATCTGTTCTATTTATTTGTACTGTACGTTTTATTTTATTAATATTTTTGCCTATAAAGCATGCATTGTAGTCTTTTGTGTTTATTATATTGTTTATGGCTTTTACTATTATTTGTTTTTCAAATTTAATTTTCTTTATTTTTTGGATAGAGAGGCATTCACAATTTTCAAAGTTACTTGCAATATTTTTCAAGGCATTATTTAGTTTATCCTCACTTAAGAACGAGTTTTTAGTTATTTCCATCAAGATTATTTTAGTTTTTGGAAGTGCTTTTAACATAGCTGATAGCTCTATGCAGAGTTTAGTGGGATTGATATCATTTGTACCAATTGAAATGACAATCCAGTCATCTCTATGTAGATTTTCCTGGGCAGCTTTTGTATTCCTTATGATGTGTTCTGCAGTAGCTTGAGGATAGCAGTTGTTCGATACTAAATATTCCTTAGCATTTCTGTGTTTATTGCGTAGTTTTATCAAAAGGGATGCAAAATCCTTACATGTCTGGTCACCAACAATGTGTATTTTAGGGTGTCTTTCTACCATTTCATCATTTTGTACCGGAGTGGAATATGCAGTGGAGGTATGGAATGGTGGTTCAGCAATGGGCACTGAAGCAATGATGTTAACTTTCTCGGAACAATGTTTTTTGGGTACAATTTTATCATTTGTGTGTAACATGGTTAATGCATCTTTTGATCCTTCCAGATGGCGAATCCAGATGACATTGACATTGAATTGATATCCTTCTTTCAAGTTATTCAAGTTTCTGTTTTCTTTTAGAAGCCAATTTATCTCTTCTTTCGCTTTTATGAGCTGGTTTTCTAATTCTTGAAGTTCGGTTTTCAGTTGTTCAACTTCAGTAGCTTTGTTGCAGTTACAGGTAGTTTTAGTTGCAGTAACAGGTGTGCTAGGTTCGGTGTTCCCAAATGGGAATTCATCATCATTTTCATCGTTTGAGGAGATACATAGTAAGTCTTCAGTAGAAAGTTGCCTCAATAAGGTTCTTTGCTCTATACTCTTTTTTGTTTTTACTTTACTTTCCGTCTCCATACTCCATGCACATCTTCTTACTGGTGTATTTGTGATATCTCTCCTGTGCTGAGCCCTGTTTTGAATACACCATTGACACTCCCATCTGCCCTTACTCTCTCTTGACATGACCTTACGGAACAATGCAACGGACACATTTCCACATTGCAGGTCATATGTGGTGTTGCATAATATACATGTCAGGTGTTCTCTATCTGTGAGTTTCTGTCGACATTTAGCACATGTAGGGTAAACTATTGGTGTTCGTGGATCAAAAAGAAACCTTGTATGTAGTGTAAAAAGTAACCTACATGATTTTCTTTTCCGAAATTGAAGTCAGTGGCCGGGGTTTTTTCTACCAAGCAAAAACCAAAACAAAAAGTGGGGGGTGACAGTCCCGACCCTCAACTCCTTAGCAAGTTTATGTAACGGCGAGCCTCGAACTTTTTGGATTTATTTGTATATTTGGGCAAAAGTAAGCAAGGGTCCTACTCCTGACAAAAGAAACGAAAGTGAACCCCGAATATTTTAAAGACTGCAGTGGCAGACAAAAGGCTATGAATGTAAATAACGGCAAGCGGACTGAGCTACGGTAATTTTGAAGTTTGGTGAGGTCGGGTTAGCAACAGCGAGCGGAGATAGCCGCATTTCGAAATTTTTTCGGCTATTCACAAAAAAGTTTGTAATACAAAAAAAACAGTAATAGGTATAACAGCGAGCGGAGCGAGCGGCCGAAATTTTTTGTTAGTTTTTCGGGCGGTTACAAACTAGTCAAGAAGAGTATGAAAAAATAAATAACAGAGCGGAGCAAGTGCTGATAATTTTCGAGAATTTGCGGCGGAGCGCCGCCGCGGCTGTGGCGAAAATTATTAAGAAACTAATCTATATTATATAAAAATGAATCTTTATTTCCCTTGGTCACGACATCACGTGTGAACGGCTAGACCGATTTCGCTAATTCTTTTATAACAAACAGAACAAAGTTCTGTTTGATTATTGTCAGAAGAAGGTTCTTTTAAGAGAAAAAATGAAGAAAGTTGCGCGGAAAATTAGAAAATTTCAATTTTCATAGTTAAGACAGGCCAACGTCAACTAGTACAAAATTTATATCGGCGAATGGAGTGAGCCGCAGCATTTTTTCAAATTAGTGAGGCATGCTTAGCAAAACAAGAATAAGTACAAGAATTTATTAATAAATGTTGCATTTTAACCCTACTATGACGTCCTGCAAGGAATACGTCGAGTTAACAGTAACCCTGTATAGTACCTAAATCATTGAGCTACCTGTAGATTGATTGCAACAGACTGCAGTTAGCTTAATTGTTTCAAATAATAAAGTAAGTGTTTGTATAAATAATATGTATTCGGACAATTCTGGGAATTCACACATACATACTTTAAAAAACCTTTTATAGCCCTAGAATACTAAACATCGCCTGACAGGCCGCGCGCGGTCAGTTTTTTCATATTATTTCAAAAACGCGCCTGCTTGTCAAATTGTGCGTTCGCGCCAATTCCGTATACACCGCGCCGCAGACGTGAGCGCAAGCGGGCCCGGCGCGGATGCTCCGTTTTCAATATTTATGCTACTGGATCGCCTGGGAAGCGATCATTAGTATTAACGGTAAGTTTATTTTTTGTTACTTGTTTTGTTTTGCGCAATTTTTTAGCATGTAGCCATGTTATAACTTAGCAAATGCTTTTTTTAGATGAATCTCAACGAATAGCCGATTCTTTACTAAACGAGAACTCTGACAACGAAACTGAGGACCACCTGGAAGTCGATCCTTATGACTCTGACAATAGCGCGGCAGATCCCTCTTTCGTGCCATTCCGACTAGAAGAAGACCTACAAATATTGTAGTAGATGACTCTGAACCCCCGAACATTTCAGTACCACATCAAGCACAAGTAATGCTCTCGTGGATGGTTCTTACCAGTTCCAGAAACTGCGTCACAAGAAGAACAATCAACGGAAAATCTTATTGTTTTGCCCTCTGCAAAATTAAAGGCTGACTTCTAATTAGTTTGTAAATAAAAATGTGATGTTACCATAAGTTTGATTTAGTGTTTTATAAAGTTTATAAAATGGATAGTAATATTGATGCCAAAAAAGCAAAAATATAGAAGTATTTTTTTTTTACCAGACTGTGACTGTGACAGTTATGTTATAAGAAAAAATGTTCATAATTGTTTGTTTTATGTCTTATTTTAAGACTAATGTTGATTAAAAGAAGAATTTTGGTTTTAGTTTTTGAAAAGTTAGAGGTTTGCCTATTCATTTATGTTAACTTTATATAAATTGTATAAATAACTGATTATAATAAATTGATTTTATTTAAAAAGTAGCCTCCCAAGCGATCATTAGTATTATGCTGTGGTAAATTTATATTAGTATTCTAGGGTTAATAACCACGTTTTTAAGCTATTTTTAAACGCCGCGGTGGAGGTGGCATTCCGGATTTGGTCAGGTAGTCTGTTGTACACTGCTGGTTCCGAGATATACACTGATCTGTTAGACTTTTTTAAATTGTGTTTGGGAGTGACAAGTCTGTCTGGGGCTGTTGCTGCAGAGGGCACGATCCGCGTTAACCCCACGGCGGTGCTGGAACAGGTGCAGATTTAGGTGCGTGGACAGGGCTACTTGATACATATTATGTTCACAGTGTAGAGTCATGATCCCGAGCTCTTTAAAATAACCCCTACTTATCACGTCGTTAGGGACTCCCACTATAGTTCAGCCAGCCTTCTTCTGCATCACGAAGGCCCACTCGACGTCACTGGCTGGCGACCACAGCTCCACACCATAGGTGAGGTTACTGTGGACCAAAGAGAATGTAATACTGTGTACTGTGGACTATCGCGAAGTAAGAAGAACGCCCGACGTCACGGGTGGCGGTACTTGCTAACCTCCGCAATGCAAAAGAAGCCCGGCCGAGTTTCGAGCAAACACTCTATGTGGGCGTCCCATACGAGGGAACTATCGAGCTGGAAATCAAGCAGCGTTGTAGTTTGTACCTGTGAGACCCTTAGAACCTTAGAACATAATTCGAGAGATTGAGATTAAATTATCCTCTTTAAATTTTGTATAATTCAAACTCAACCTTAATTTAATTCTATTATTTCAGCAGAATTGCGTCAAACCATGATGCTGAGCCAAAGATAAAAGAAGAAGAAGAAATTTATATTTCCAAAAAGTTGAATTGTTTATTTGTATTTTTAGAAAATTAAATTGCAGGAGAAAGAAATTTACTAAAAATACAAGAAAGACGGAAATAAATGTTTTTCTGTTTAGATAAACTTTTCTAAAACAATGGCAACTATAATGCTTAGTTTTATGCGAACAACAACATATTCTAGAACACGTTTTCTAAAAGCGGTATTTTATTCATCGCAACCAGAATATGCCAGCAAAAATGTCGGAAAAGTAGTGAATGTAGCTATTATAGGCGCTCCTAATTCAGGAAAAAGCACCTTAATCAACAAAATTGTTGAACGAAAGGTAAGATAACCGATAGGTAGGGATACTACTGGTACAACCTATAGCTGGTTTCTTTCGGACACGGCCCACTGCCAGACAAAGGCATTAGGTCTTAGTCTTCATAGCTTAAACACGTAATAGTAAGCAGTGTTATAAGCAAGTTTATTTACCTATAGGTTATTGAATTGCCCAATCTGTTTTTCAGATCTGTGCAGCGTCCAACAAAGTTCATACCACCACTAAGATGGTCAGAGCTATGTGCTTTGAAGATGATACACAAATCATATTCTTGGACACTCCAGGAGTAGTGTCTAGCAGTGAACAAAAAAAGTATGTGAGGACAGCTCTTCATTCTTTTTAACCAGAAAACTCACTTCTAATCAGTAAAAAAAGAAAGTCTTCTGTGTCATACAACGTCGGTTATAACCAGTGCTCTGTATTTTCCTGTAAACTTTATGGCTACAATGTAATGTAAGATTATTTTAGGGCCAAAATCATGTTTATATGTACTTGGAACTACATGATGCTGTGTGAATTGTTCAGCATTTTTTTTTTACTTCTTTCAGATACAAATTGCCCGAATCAATGATGTCTGCTTGTCACAAAAGTCTCCGTTGTGCTGATGTTATTGGTGTGGTGCATGATGTGTCAAACAGATACACAAAAGACGTACTCCACCAAGATGTCTCAAATATGCTCACAGCTCTCGAGGACACCCCTAGCTTCTTGATCATCAATAAGGTGTGATATTTTACTAAATACTCTTTAACAAACATACTCTGTCATTCCAGGTTTAGAACTACATCTTTGCAAAATTACAGCCTATAAAATCTGTCTAGTAGTTTTTGGCACTATGCAGACAGAGCATCTATTGCACAGGTAACTCGCAACTAGCTGTTTACATGCTTTAAAGGCATAGTTGCCCGCGCGCGTGGCGGCCCAGTTGAGCGGTTAAGAAGAAGTTTATATGAAAAATATTAAAAAGTTGACAGTTTCTTCAACCAAAGTTGCTCTGTCAGCATGTCGCCTTAATGGAGGTAACAAACGTGAATCCAAACTTTTGCATTTATAATAATGGTGAGATCATTTAATAATTTAGTAACAGGACACTATCCAACATGTTATTTTTAAAAATAACATGAATATTGTTCTGTTCTCTTCTAGGTTGACAAATTAGCAAACAAATCACAGATCCTGTCAATAATAAGGAAACTGTGCAATGGACACATGGCAGGAAACCCTATGCCCGGTGCAGACAGAAAAAGTAAATTTAACACAGGTTTTAGTAAATTCTCTGATGTTTTCTTAGTCTCTGCTCTGAATGGCGAAGGAGTTCCAGATATTAAGGTATGCATTTTTCAATCATCAATCAATCTTTTGATTATAGATTATCTAATTTAGTGATCTGCAAACATTCAAAAAACTCACCTGGCCTGAATTTAAGAAAAACATGTAAATAAGCCAAATCCTTAACATAGCCTTTAATTGAAATAGGTAAATTTTGACCCAAGACCCAAGCCCAAGAATCAAAAGACCATGCTTATTACTGGCGATTCTCGGACGAAACACAGTTACTGGTTCGTTTCGTTCAATTCGCAAGCATTTTATTACAATTCTGTTAGATTGGACAGGAAGTGATTGGACAGTAACTGTTTTACTAAAACAAATGTTCCCTTTCCAGCAATATCTAATGAGTAACGCGAAATCGGCTAGATTTCACTACGCACCTGAACAGATTACCGACCAAAAGCCCGAAACAATCGTATTAGAGGCAGTAAGAGCCAAATTCCTTGACTTCCTGCACCAAGAAATACCTTATAACTTGAAAATGGAGCTAGAATTTTATGAAGACAATGAGGAGAATAAAATAGTGTGTGCTGTTATTGTGGAGGCCCCTTCAGAAAGAATAGCGAAACTAATAGCGGGCGCAGGAGGCGGCAGGCTGCAACAAATCAAGTCGAGTGTTAGAACAGACCTAGTTCAAGTTTTTAACAAAATAGTTGTCTTGCATTTAAATTTGAAAGGGAAATCGAAAAGTCCGTAGTATTTATGGAAAAATATAGTGTAAGTATTTGATAAATTATTAAAAATATCATTTGTAAGTCTGGTTTTTAGTGCTTCAAAGAAGTATCAAGAAAAGAAATTGTATTAAAATTTTTTTGTCCATGACGCATATTGAAGCAATAATTATTATGGCTATCTGTAAATAGAATACAATATTTTTTAAATCTCACCCGTCCCATCCAATGAGTCATCATCATCTTCTTTGATCCCATAATTTGGCCTTATAACTTTTTTGGTAGAAGGAAATTAACATTTATTAAATAAAAAAAATCGTTACATTGCGTAGTTAGCATTCACTGCCTAGCCTCGGCGGAGCGACAGCAGGTGCGCGCCCCCGCCGCCACCTTGTGGTGCTGACGACATGTGCGTCTTGGGCCATGAAAGTGTTAAAGCCTATGTTAGGTTTGTCTTAGCACTGGGTTCTCATCTACTGAACTTAAAATTTATTATAGTTACTGTAGTACTACTACAGTATTAATGGAACCTCAGAACATGCTCAGTAGACTCGGGCGTCTACACCGCAAAACAATATAGGTACCTATATGTCGCGTCACGGTTTAATAGCGCTGAGTTTGAATGCGCATAAGTCGATTTTTAGATCCGTTGTATGAATGCACGCGTGCGCAGAGCGCCCCTCCACTTACGCTGAGCGCTATTAATAATAATAATAATTCGCATGAACCACAATAGGTGGTTCATGAGATAGGTACACATTAAACTTTCTATAAATAAGTAACACTTCATCTGTAATAACAACAAATACAATAAAGATGAAAATTTAAAGGGACCCCAAACAAGTGAAAATTTAATAAGCTTTGAAAAAGTTGCCTGATTTTTACGGTACGGAGCCCTTCGTGTGCGAGTCGACTCGCACTTGGCTTTTTATTTTCTCCACGATCCTAATCGTTTTACCGAGTAGGTATCCTCTGTGATCGATCATCTATCTATCCTACCGGGTTCCAAAATTTCGAATCAATATAACAAGAAATTCCGGCGGCGCGGCGGGAAACTCCAGTTTTTGTTCCGTTAAACATTCTTAGCTATTAATACTCACAATACGAAACACCCAGTCTCACGAACTAAACCACACAACTTTGGACTTGTTTACGAACATTTACTGTTCCAGTTAAGTGATGGTAGTCCCCAACTTAGTACGTTGGAAGTACATTACAATTTAAACTATCTTGCTTAGTTCTGAACTTTTGAATAGCTTCGTGGTAATTACGATTACCCATAGAGTATAAACTATAACTAGTTGGTGAGGCAGCGGAAGGGATGTTACTCGTATTACAAGCTTACCTGTATCTTTACGGGTTTTGTAAGCTGATGACAGGGTCCTATCTGTTTATGATACAGCCGTAGGTACCGCCTATTAGCATGGGTACTATTTCTAACGGAAAGTGTCTGGAGAAATACATACCTACGAGTACCGTGTAAGCGGTTCTCCCTTTCTGTGCTCTAAATATTTACCCGAGAGGTCGGTAGTTCTAGTTTTTTCGGTACTCAGGTCGGTTAAAATAAGACGACACGGTGCTTGTGTTGACTCCTCATTAGCATTTTTACATGTAGCTAGAAACAACTGCTAAATACTACTTAAACATTGTAAATATCGTTTTCCCTATTTTGAAATTGAAGGCATGACTTTGACTAGCCTTCAAAGCCGTAGAATTTGTTCAAATCAAGTGTTTCTATATAAAATTTTATCAGATGAAATAGACTCACCATTTTTACTCGAAAATATTTATTTCCATTGCCCCCGACAATCTGCTCGTAAAAAAAAGACTTTTTGGTTGCCTGATGTAAATACAAATTACAGAAAGAATATGTTTCTTTATCGAGTTGTGAATATTACAACGTTAAATTGACAAATATTGATATATTCAATATGTCATTGCCGAAGTATCGCAGGGAAGTTATGTTAAGTGTTGCCAAAACCTCGTAAAATTTGTAATAATTTGTTGTTAAATAGTTTTTAATTAAGGTTATTTGTTATTACGTACTATTGTTTTTTTTTCTTGCTCTGTTTATTTAGCTGTAATTGTGTTATTTAATAGTGGAAATTCTTTTGGTTTATGTTAATTTTACGTTTTTTTTTTTTTTTTTTTTAATTTTTTTTTATTGGTATATTTCCCAAATAAAACAAAACAAAACAAATAAATTGCGAGTTTTCTACTCTTTGGTCCTAGTCAGTACCAAACCAGTTTATTTTATTTCCATGATTAAGTATTAAGTCGGGTTACCACTGCGAAAGGGTAATGAGCGGGAAATGAGAGATGAGTGAGCAGAGTTCATTTTAAAGCTTTCGGCTCGCTCAGTCCTTTAAGCTCGACTATTTGTTGGTGGAAATGCAAGTATGCAGTTTACTCTTGCGAGTTAGACGGAGTCCTGAATAAGTCCGCTCCGCTCGCGGTGGAAACCCCGCTTTAGGTTACCTACCCATGCTGTACGCACAATATCATTGTAACAATTATCAGTGTAAGTGTAACAATAGCTAATGATCATTGTAATAACTGTTCAGATTAATACTTATAGGTTCTAGCTACGTAGGAATGAAATACATTGTAGATACATTCCCTATGTATGTAGTTTATCTACAATACATAGCGATTACCGTATACATATTTAGCCTAGATAAATAGTAGTGTCGGAAATTACATGCCGGTACATAGTTTCAGCGCCATTGTCTGAATTTAATAGAGGCTTTAGAAATTGATTTGGGACATAAGATTGAAACTTAATTAGGTCCTATTCAGCAAGCGATTGCACACACTGTTGGTGATAAGGTCTCTGACTGTTTGTATTCCCATTCAGCCGTTTCAAAGATCCATCCATCCATCGACAGGCTTAAGCCATTGGCAGTAGCATACTTTATTGTTTACTCCCGTTCAAAGTACGAGAAGCGAAAATATTAGGTTATCCTGTAATGATAGCTGTACAATTATTTGTATAAATTAAATCCAGTGGCTAATCTCTGGCTGTCGATTTTAATGATTGAAACATTTAGGTAGTTAGGTAGGTACCTACTAAAAATCACTCATTTACCAAAATAAGTTTACAAACTATGTAGGTATGTAAACTTATTTATAAATATAATGGGGATACCACAGTCCAATTCTACTGATAAAATAAGGCACATTGAAAACATTACTTAAGTACGTATTACTAACCTAAAAATCACTTTCTTGTGATGGTTTATGGACAGAATTTGCACGTCTTATCGATTAGAGCTCTTTCCTATAATAATACTGACAATTATTTTTCAAACTCGACGCCGTTTACGATGAGTCTACGCTCATTCTCTACTTATGTCATTCTCAAGGAACAATGTTTGTATACAATTACTCTCAACATAAAAATTAAAATAGTCTCGTTTTGACGTCGAGTTTGAAAAATAATTGTCAGTAGTATTATAGGAAAGAGCTCTAATCGATAAGACGTGCAAATTCTGTCAATAAACCATTAGTTCCCAAATCAAGTAAACACTTACAAATAATAACACAAAATATTCGGAGTATAGCAAAGAACTTTTACGACTATACTATTTTGATTGAAAGGGCAAAGATAAAACCTGATATATTAATTTTTACTGAATGTTGGTTAAAGAAAAACCATAATATCCCATCACTGCATGGATATGACTTTGCCTACACTTGTAATAATAACCTTCAAAATGACGGTGTAGTGATATACATAAAAAATTATATTAAATTTAATCATGTCGAGCCTCCCTTCACTGAAGGTAACTGCTTACTCACATTTATAAATAACAACTTAGTCATAATATCAATATACCTTATGTGCCTTATTTAATCAGTAAAATTGGGCTGTGGTATCCCCATTATATTTATCTACTCTGCACCAACACGAACACGTAAGTGCAAAAGTTTCAGCTTCTCTTCGTAACCATCAAGATAAATCTTGCGAGATAGCGGCCGTCGAGCACATTATGTGAAAATATCGTCGGGTGATGGCGAAAATGAGATCGTATGTTTCTGCCAGAGAGCTGTATTTGTGGCCCGTCCGATAATACCTGATATCAAACAGGTATTTGACAAATATGTTGGTAAATATAAAGATATATTCACATTGAGGTTCCCACCAGCTAATGGACTTGATGTTGGGGTAGGTAGGTAGGTAGGTTTCTTAGGTATACGGTTACTTTTCACTTAGTTTTTAAGTTATTTTGGTGTAAGTATTGTTTTTGCCGATTTAAGTGCGCAATAAAGCACTTTCTATTCTATCTATCTGTCTTACCACGAGAAACTTCACTTTCCTAGACACGAAGTGCTATGCTAGAAAAATAATTTGAAAGTTCGGATATTTTTAAGCAAAAAGCTAGAAACTTCACTTTCCTAGACACGAAGTGCTATGCTAGAAAAATAATTTGAAAGTTCGGATATTTTTAAGCAAAACGCTCTTCCTCTAAGCCCTTCGTTTATATATTCATAAAGAGCGATACAAAGTTGAGCTGTTTAGCCCATCTAAGCACATTCCAAGTTGGCAGACGTGCTCCAAATTTCCACATGGACCCAAATTTCCGACTCGCTAAGTGCATAGGAACTAAGCACTTAGGTACGGGATACGTAAACCAGGCCTCTTTAGATAAACGACCTACCAAAATCGCAATAAAAAGCACACGCACAGGTCAAAACTAGCTTACAACTTTTGTTGGTACAATGGCGTACATTGTTAGCTGATTCCCCTGTTACCCGCTAGGGTAACAGGTCAGCTAACAATGGTGGGGCGGTTACGTTGAAGTCAATTTCTATGAATACAGAACTTTTTTAAATCTAGTATATTTCGGTGAAAAGAGGATAGCAAGCCGTTTTATATAAAAACAATATAATATAAAACGAAATCTGATGTAATTACGAGACTTGGAACCTGCCAGAGGGGTCAGCTAACGATGACCTGTATGTATACTCCTTAGATAAAAATAATAAACCGCCAAGTGCGAGTCGACTCGCACACGAAGGGTATTGTAAAATTCAGACAAATTTTTCAAAGAACATTAAATTTGTTCACTTGTTCGGAGACACCTTTAAATTTTCATATCTATTTTTTTTTAATATTTATTATTATTACAGTTGAAGTGTTACTTATTTATAGAAAGTTTCATGTGCCTACCTACTGTAGTTCAAGAGATACACAGCCTTGACAAATTAAGAGCAAAAAAACATGTAAAAGCAATTTTTTGTATGGGAGCCCCCTTTAATTTTGGTATTTATTTTATTTTTATTATTTTTTGTTCTAGCGGCAAGAGAAATACACATTCTCTGAAAATTTCAACTGTCTACCTCTTACAGTTCATAGCCCTGTGACAGACGGACGGACAGATGGACAGCGGAGGCTTAGTAATAGGGTTCCGTTTTAACATTTCGGGTACGGAACTTTAAAAAAGGGGCGTACTATCGTATAACTCGGGGAACTCCTGATTTTGTTCATAATATAGTGGGGTCGTACTAGCGACTAATATTGTTGTCTCGGTCGTACTTCGGTCATAGGTACGTCTTTCCATCTTTGTTGTTATATTGCACAAGATTGGGAATGCAACTATGAGCGTATGTGTTTATTTGTAGTTGTAACACTTACCAGTTGTTGAGTAAGCGCTGGGAGAACGTAGCATATCTCCCCGTTTTAGGGTTTCAAAGATCGGAGATCGGTTTCGAAACACTTATGGTCTCGCTTTTTCTGTCCTTTGTTCCGTTTCTCAGCAAATACAGCAGCAAATAACTTGAAATTTAAAATAATAATACATTTCGTGCGCTTGTACGTACATATTATAAGAAAAAAAAGTAAAATTAATATGAAAATTTTCAGTACAAATTTTGATGTCGAAATTTTAAGACTCCTACAAGATCAAGTGGGGTATCAAATGAAAGTTTTGTACATTTCAAAACAGTTTTTGATATTTCTGTAGGTTTCATACTTTTTGAAATATTTTGAAAAAACTCGAAAATTTTACTATTACCCTCTATATTTCGAAGTTTGTAAACCGATCCATCTGAAATGTATTTTAAATTTTTAGGTATTCATTAAATAGCAAAGTCTCTAACCGGTACCTTTAGTACATAGTTACATATATAGTACATAGTATTAGTATACTTGATAAACATTCGAAACCCTCGGCGCATGAGTCACACTCGCACTTGACAGATCTTGTTTACTTTTACCTAAGGTATACTCCCATTTGTTTTGTTTCTAAAGTTCTAAACCAAACTTAGATAAACAGCCTACCGAATTCGCAATTCTTAATTATTCGCAAAACTTTTAGTATGGGACTTTGTCTAGTAGGTATCTAGCTATCTAGGTACTAGTATACCTCTAGAAGCTGTGCGCTATATCAATGGCTCTGCTTTGCCTAATCCGAGCGACTCAATTTGGTTTGAGGTCGCCCCACACAGCGCCTACTCTACACAGACACACATACTAATATCAACCTATTCCATACGATCCCAGGATAAATGTTGCTAACTAGCTGTTTCTACAAAAACTCCGTAACAGTTGTACCTAAGAGAAAAAGTCAAGGCATTTCACGGACGATATGAACTAACGCTGCCTTGCTTTGTGCACAGAATTGATAATAGTAGGTATCGACTTGTGTTCGACAGTCAGATTGTCAGCCACGCCTGCTTATAGCTAGGTACTTTTAATGCTCTAAGAGCTAGGTACGATAAAAAACTCTTTGTGTAGGTACCTACTGTACTTAGGTACACAAATCCTAAAGAACATTTCACTTAAACAAGTACAAAATGTAGTATATTTTACAGTATAATATATACACAGCCATGTTTGCTCTGTTTTAAGATATGGTGTTATAATCTGGGGTAACTACGGATGCCCATAGAGCTTTCGTAGCCCAAAAAAAGTGTATTCGGGCCATATTTGGTCTAAAGCGGAGAGATTCGTGTAGGCCTTTATTTGTAACGAATAAACTTTTAACATTTCCATCACTGTATATTTTCGAGATGTTGAAATTTGTTAGGAACAACTTGTCATTGTTTGAGACTGATGAAAAGACGATACACAAAAGAAAAATTGTACAAAAACAACTTAAGGTGCCTCAATTTAGATTAGAATTATGTAAAAAGAACTGCTAGGCAATCGCCAAACGGCTATATAATAAACTTCCAAGTGACATGAGAAAACTGACAAATAATGAATTTAATCATAAATTATTTAATTGGCTCTATCATAATTGTTTTTATAATATAGATAAATATTTGAAATTTAAATTCACATAATTTTAATTTTTGACTTTTACTTAATATTATTTTATCTATTATTCTCTATTCTTTTTGACGGTTTTATGCATGTGTTCTCTAAATATTTTTATTTTTTAGTATTGTAATAGCAAACTAAAACTAACTAAAATGTATCTAAACTGCTAGGATTAAACATTTGCACGACTATGTAGTCAAATATAGTGATACTTACTAATCTATTATAAAACCATTGTTAACCTACATATATTTAAGCAAATAAATACTATACTATTTACTATACTACAAATCCCCTAGTACTATCCAATGATCCTATCCATCCACGGTTGTCTGGAAGAGATCGCTCGCGAGCGATGAGACCGCCACTTGTCACTTAATTTTTAAAGTTATTTTGTTGTATGGTGTATCGATTTATGTGTGCAATTAAGTATATCTATCTACAAAAGGTAAATAGGTGTTCTAAGCCTCGTGTTGCATTTTCACGAATCTCTTTCGAAATAAAAAACATCAGCCATTTGCTGATAGCAATCATAGAAAAACTAGCCATTTACTCGCCCGGACGACTAAAGACCTCGACTTTTACAAAATATGTTCGTGCTTACGAGTGGTGTTGTGTTTCCTTGATGATCGTCCATTGACATTGAATGTAAAGTGTTCATACATTTCGTCCCAACTCAAGTATGTATTAGGTACTTGTACCTCGTGTGTTCATAAGTTTTGAGACGAACTTATATAATTAATTTAAAAAGAAAGTAATTCATGCAACCTTTTTTAAACTTTTAAAATTTTAAATTTCGAATGTTTTGAATCAGAAAAAATATACATTTGAATATTTGTTTCATTCTCCGTGAAAATTAGGCCAACAAAAGATTTGCGTGCGACTGTAATTTCACTGTTTCAAGCAGGAAAAAAACCAATGCAAGTTTTTAGTGAAATCCAAAGTTTGGGATGTAGTCGGAACTTTGTGTATTATACCATAAAGAGGTACAAGGAGACCGGCTCTTTAGAAGAACGTGGAAGATGTGGCCGCCCGCGGTCTGTAAGGACGCCCGCCAACATCAAAGTAATCAGAGAGCGAATTCGTCGCAACTCTTGCCGGACTTAAAAGAAATTAGCTCTGCAGACCAACATTTCGCGAATATCGGTGAACAGGATACTTAAATATGATCTTAAACTAAAGGCCTACAGTCGAAGGAAAGTGCATTATTTAAACGAGCGTCTTCGTAAATTGCGACTGGAACGATGTCGGAACCTATTGAAGAGACACGATCCAAAAAATATCCTGTTTACCGATGAAAAGATCTTCACGGTGGAAGAAAAGTTTAACCGGCAGAACAATAAGGTTTACGCCAGAAGTTCAAAGGACGTCCAGCCATCTGTACGCAATGTCCAGCGCACTCATCATCCAGCAAGTGTGATGGTTTGGTGGGGTGTTTCCTACGAGGGGGTCACTTCGCTTCATTTTTGCCAGCAAGGCGTCAAGGTGAAGGCACAAAATTACCAAACCGACATATTGGAAGCGGTGGTTAAACCATTAAATGATACGCTATTCGCTGGAAAATACTGGGTTTTCCAACAGGACTCTGCTCCCTCCTATAAAGCTAAGACTACCCAACGTTGGCTGGAGGCCAATTTGCCAGGCTTCATTCGGAGCGATGATTGGCCCTCGTCAAGCCCTGACTTGAATCCTTTGGATTATTCTTTATGGACGGAATTGGAGCTGAGGGCATGCAGAAAGTCTCGCCCAAACCTGGATTCTCTCAAGCGAGCCCTTATTAAATAATCGAAACGGATTCCCATTGAAAAGATTCGTGCCGCCATAGATGAATGGCGCACGCGTTTGAAGGCCTGCATTGAATGCAAAGGCGGCCATTTTGAATGATTTATTTTTAAATACAGATCTAGATGTCAGTAGTTTTAATTTTAATATCCAATAAATGAATACTCAACTTAGATCCAAAAATATTTTAGTTTTACTGTGTCTCAAGACTTATGAACACACGAGGTATATACTCGGTTCTAGAATCTAATGATATTTTATATCAACAAAGGCGTTTGTTAATGAAAATTTCTCAGAAACTGATGACAATAACTGAAAAAAAACAAGGCATACAGCAATGTAATCACTAAAATAAAAATACAACGCATTATTGCACGAGCGCAGCGGAAAAAGTTCATATTCGAGTTCTAAAACGGGCGACAGATGAAATGACGAATAAAAACTTTCAAAACCAAAAATTGTTTCGAATTTCTGCGATTTGCTCCGAAGATATAGATAAAAGAACCTTATTTCAATAGGCATAGAGAAAATAACCTTCACCTAAAGATCAATATTCGTGCCGACAATTTTAAAGAACCTGCTGATACATACAAGCTACAGCTACAAGCAGCAGGTAAAATTGGTCTAAAGCTTAAGCAACACTTGTGGTGTGGTGTATCGTGATCGGTTTCATACATTTGGTATGGTTAGAAACATATTATCACTGTCGCTGCAATGATGTGTTTCTTTCTAACCATACTAAATGTATGTAATCAATATGCTTCTGTTGCGCCACAACATAACACACCACACCAAAGTAGTGTGGTTCTACCTTTAGTCTTGAATTATCAAAGACTAGGTAAAGGCTTATTTATTATTTTTGCATAAATTGACTAATGCTGTGAAGTCGATACTTGACCTCAGTCTTTTGAACTTTTCGTTGCAGTTAGAACAAAGAACCATTTTACCGTGCAGCGAGGTTACCCATTTGTTTACGGAAACAGAATACTCGGATTTAGAATCTAATATTTTTTTTGTAAACAAAGACATGTATGAAACTTAACAAAGGCTTTATAATAACTGAAAATGAGTGAGAGAAATGAGTGAAGAGGTGGGTAAGAAAACGCTAAACACAAAAACTCAAACAGCGCATAATTTTACACACGCAAATACACCCTCACACACACCCTCATAAACACACACAGTGATAAATGTGCAAATTCGAGCACGAAAACTGACGAAAGAATAATGAATAATAGCTTTTATGACAGCTTTTATTAATTATTCTCTAACTACAAATACCAAAAACTGTTCCGAACCTCGTAATTTGGTCCGATGGATACCAGTGTCGTAAAAACAAGGTTATTGGTATTCCACCAATATTTAATTCGTTTTGTAACCCTTTGTTTACAAAAAATATCTAGGATTGTAGATCCGAGTATAAACTACCGAAGGTACGTATTGAGCGCACTGTGAGAACTAAATCTCTGCAGTTGTTTTTGCCAAATTATTGCCGTAGCACGTCTTCCAGAATCACATTTTGTTGGTACCTACTACGTCAGCGTGACGCTCGTGTTGTTTCGTTGTGCGGGTTGAGCTGTAAGTAGGGATTTCAACACATCCGGAACTGAACTTCGATTTTAAGCTTTGTTTGGAGTTAATAATGCCACTTTTGCGGTTGGTCACGACTTAGATACTCGGACGTATCGACAAATCGTTTTGTGTTGTTGGTGTAAGTTAGCACATTTATTTACTTATTTACTATGGCACACAAAAACCTAAATTTATTTCAATAAAAAAAAATACCTACAGCGTAGGCTATCTACGTCGAAGGCCATTTACGTGGTATACTATCTACAGCAAATGCCATCTATGGCGTAGGCCATTTACGTCGTAGACCATCTACGCCGCAGACCACCTACGGCAGGGATGCACAGACTTATTAAGACTAGGGGCCACTCGCGCAAATTATGAACTGATGGCGCGCACCGATAAGCGCACTTAGGAGCGCGCGCGCGAGATTCAAATTACTTTTCGAACATATTTTTTTTGGTTTTATTCTGGAATAGAATTCAATATTTTTCGAATGTACGAGAGTATTATTTTTGCTGTCGGCGGGCCATGCCACCAGTATTCGACCGGCGGGCCGCATGCCGCCACGGCCCGCGGGCCGTGGTCTACAACTACAATTGTACAACTACAATTGTAGGCCATCTACGGCGTAGGCCATCTACGGCGTAGACCATCTACAACGTAGGCCATCTACTAATACATAATAACTATAATATTACTACCAGACCTCTTTGTTATCTACGTGCAGTTGGTAGCAGACGGTGCGTTAGTGATGTGATGTGGCAATATTTTCCATATATTATTCAATCCTTTGTTATCGGTGTTCTATGGAATAATAAATGTAATTGCGTATCTTACAACATTTATTCATCGTTTTATACATAACTAGCTTTTGCTAGCGGCTATTGATAAAAAGTAGCATATGTGTTATTCTGTATTGGACCTTTTTTTCAATAACAATACGAATTATAATTATCTATTTTGAATTATTAAATACATAAATGTAAGTATTGTTCATTTCCTTCTTGAATAACTGTCTGCCACCAATCTGCTAAGTAGATAACGGGGTCTGATTACTACGTACTACAGCGTAGGACATCTACGTCGTACGTAGGCCATCTACAGCGTAGGCGTATGCAGTCTACGTCGAGCCATCAATGGCGTAGTTTATCTGCAGCGTAGACGATCTATTAACGGCACAAGCAAGCTACGACAACAGATTGATAGAATATTTAAATTTCAGATTGACACGGTATGTGCTACACACTTAGGATTCCTGAATATATACTTGTGCCTAGCACATAGCTAACTGCATTGTTTGGAATACTTGCTATAAACCTAGTTCTCATATCTGAACGCAAGTAATTAAACATTCCCGATGTATAAAATAATAAAACTAGTTCGTTTGTTCTGGTTATTGGACTACTAAAGGGATAAAAAGATCGCGTGGAACAAAAAGACCGTTAAGATTAACAAAGAAATAACCTACTAAAATCTTAATATGCAAACTACAGTAAGTTGCTTAAAAGAGTTATTTCGCAAGCACAGAAATCAGTTAACTCAAATTATATAGCGTACTCTAAAAATAAATCTAAAGCTATGTGGAATATAATAAACAATTACATAAATCTATATAATCCTATTAACTCTGACATTAAAATTAAATGTAACGGTAACTTGATTGATGAGCCGAGCACTATAGCTGATATTTTTAATGAATTCTACACTAGTTTTACATCTAATAATTCCAAAAATAATGACATTTAAATCCCTTCACAAGCATAGATGTAAATCTATGCTCCTTAACCCTTGTGACAATCTCGTAGCAAAGTATGTGTTGTGGTATTCGTGGACTTACTTATGGTTGGATCAAAATCTACCTAGAAAAACGAACACAATGCGTAGAAGTAAAAAAAATTAATGATAAAAATGAGCTTACTGAATTCAAGTCACTTTTTAGACATAATGCACTAGGTGTACCTCAAGGCAGTGTTCTTGGGCCACTTCTGTTTTTACTGTACTTTAATGATTTACCAGAAATAATTAAAAACCATTGTACAAAAACCATTGTACTAATGACAATGAACCTGAACACATATGTACATGACTTAAATAACACAGTCGGAGTTTGTATTGACTGGTTAAGTAAAAATAACAAAAACTAATTTAGCTAAATTAGTTTTTGTTATTTTTCAGTGAAATACATTTAAAGTGACTTATCAAAATGAAGAAATACAAGAGTGATACGGTTTTATTCCTTGGTCTGAAACTAGACAATGTATGCTCATGGGCACCACACATTGGGCATATTAAATCTAAAGTAAATAGTTTCATTTACGCTTGATGGAATATTGCAAACATAACTGATCACAAAACTGCACTACTAGGCCTTATTTATAGCGCAAAAAAAGTGCCTACGGGTAATATTTAACAAGCCCCCTTGGGAACCTTGTGCACTATTATTTAAAAAACATAAGATTCTAACTTTGCCGTGCTTGTATATTTTAGAAATAAGTAAATTTGAAAATCACTTAAGGACTTATTTCAAAGTTTTGAACAAGTATATAAATTTAGCTCTCGACATATAGATCGATTAGCGTTACCTGCAAAAAAAACGCAATTGTACAGTCGCAACTGTTATAACATGGCTATCAAAATTTATAGGTAACAAATTGCCAAACTATGTATAATTAATAATCCATTGTATATACGTATAAGGTGTGTTTGTTATAAGCTGTTGGAAATAAAGTGATAAAAAAAAACTGATGAATTATGCAAAACAACTATTAGGGTCCCTTATTCTGTAGAAAATTATTCAATTTATTAATTTACAATTGTTTTTATTCTGTCGATGATTAGATTACCTTAGTTCTAAGTTCTGACCTACAATTTATTAATATTTGCATCTTTTAATTTAATTACTTCAATGACATTTTAATTTTAACGTTTTAAATCGTAAAATATTCACGTGCCTGTACTCGGGCGAGATATTCAGCTCTACTTTTCTTTTCCACCAATGTATTTATATACCATGTGTTGTGGGAATAAATATTACTGAATTACATACTGAATCTGAACTACGCATTACAGCTGACAGAGTTTATGCTTAGAATTTGAGGTTCTGCATAATGCATGGCACGAGAAACTTTGCTGCAAGCTTTGTCGACTGAGAGTAGGTACGTTCATATTGTTTAAAAGATACCTGGGGACTCCTCATGTTACTGAAATCAGAGATTCCTTGCATATAGAAAATAAGGCCACGGTACTGCCCTTATAATTGACATGCATTTTATACCTATTGGCGTTATTAGTTTGATTCCGCAATGCCCCTTTACAGCAGCAAATATTAATTTGATTACTACTTTGACATTGTTTTACAATGATTCTGTATTTATTGTATTATTTTATTTTTGTTTTAGTTTATTTGGCAATGTCCTTAGACAGCAGCTTTATTTACATTATGAATTTAAATAATTTTACTTATGACATTATTTAATTATTATTTTTTTGTTTATTATGTAATTTTGTACATTATTGTTAAACAGCAGCATACTTTGACATACCTACCTACTTTTAATTTATTTATTATTCATTTTAGTCTGACCAATTATTTTGATTTAATTTGTAGAAGAGTCATGTCTGTCTGTTTTTTATTTTTTAATTTCTTTGTAACACCCTTATGGTATTTCCTAAGTCAAAAATTTGTGTGTGAGTGTTATAATATAAATTATATAGAGTGTAACGACATCAAGGGTAACAAGTTACGTTAAGTGGAATAAATGAATACTAAATAGTAAAAAAATAATGTTGAATAAGCATGATTTTTTACTCATAAATTGATTTCATTGATACCTGTTATTTTAAATATAATTTTAGATATTTTTTAATATAATTTTATTGACATTTAGGAACAATAATTATTTAAATCATACTAACTAAAATGTCTAGAGCGCTCGTTTTTTCAACAACTCATTGGCTTACTTTATCTGTGGTCGAGACACGGCGAGTGCCTATGAGGGACCCGGGGGCAAGACGTGTGTACACATTCGTGTACATGGTGCATCTCGGCCTGTCTCGGCGAGTGTGTGCTGCTGCCATTATTGGGAGGCCAAGACACATTTCGAGCCATGCTGAGTAATCGGGGTAAGTTAGTAAATACATAAAGTAGGTACCTAGAACCTATGGGATGGGAAAACATGCAGATCATAGAGGTAAGATAGTACAAGCCAATGCAGATATTTGTAAAGACTCCCATTTGCGTGAGAGATTAAAACGTGCATTCTGAGAAGTCAGTAAAAATCTAAAAAGCTGGAATGTAAGCGTAAATAAGAAAATAAAACTGAGAAATGTGATCAAAGAAAACCCTGTAGATAATAAACCATATTATGTAGCCTAAGTTTGTACACGCAGTTTCTCCGAAGTAAAATCAGATATAGATGGAACTGACTTCCCAAGCAATGTATCTAGTGGACTCAGATGGTCCTTTCTTGCGAGCAACAAACTTTTACCAGCCAAACTTGAAATTGTAAACCTATATTTATGGTATTTTAGCAAAGATTTATACTGGGGGACATATAGGTACTTGCATGCACTAAAAAGTCAAAACAAGCTTAGATTTCAAAATCATCGATACTTTTTATTGATTATTTTGAAATCTAAGATAATGTGTAACATAATGTGTAATAGGTAGAATTGGTAACGACTTTCCGATATTTTACTAAAATATGACGTGGGTGTCCCATAAAAAATGCTTTAAATCTCTAAAAATCTTTAAAGTTTTGATAACTATCGCATTTTAGCACTCAATCTTCGTGCGACTTGCAAAGACTGCCACTAAAGACCGGCGTGAGAGAAACTTTAAGCACAAGTGTGGGGTATTCAATTTCTTTTACGACCATCATTTTTGGCGCGAGTTGCCATGAATCTTGAAGATAAGCGTTTAATGGAAATAACAGCTCACTTAAGAACATTATGGTCACGAACTATCGCCAGGATAAACTTAGAGATAATTTTTGCAACCTCAGGCCGAAAGTCAATTTGTTGAGATAAGTAAGTACCTAAGTAAAGTTAACTGTAACTAAGTAAAGAAGGTATAACACAAACTAAAACTAGAAGTTAGATACCTACTCGTAAATAACCTTTGCTTTGCTGCATGTTCGTTTTCAAAACAGCTTCACATAAAAATGTAGAAAAAATTTTCAATGTTTTAACATCAAAAGTACCTACACACAAAATAACATTGCGGTAAAAACTGCAAAACCTAAAATGCTTTTAGTTTCTTTAGATTTATATAAAACATATACAAAAAATACAAAGTTCAAACACACGTAAAAGGATTTCTGTGTAAACAATGTCGAATCAACACGACGAATTTATCTGAAGGCGAGCCTTTCTAGCAAAAGGCAAACACGTATAGAGTAAATTATATGGTTATAAAGAAAGCAGGTTGCTGCTGAAACTTTTGCCTGCTTTTACCATCTGGATAAAGTTAGATTGTAAAAATAACGCTGTTCAAAGATGTGGTAAACGTGAAAATAATAACTAAGTACCTATTCAACAAAAAAAAATAGGTGGCTGGCATCGAGGTAAGATTGCTTACCGTCCTGTTGGCTGAATTTTAGGTTTCGTGTAGGTACTGGACGTAGGTACTACCTAGATAATAGGCGTTTTTAGTCTGACCGTCGGCACTGGCAGCGGCAGCCGGCGAAGTAAATAGCCGGTACTTCCCGGCACTTCTCGGGCTGCCGGCGCCGGTGCCAGTTGAAAAAAACCCATTCTTGAACCTGTAAAGTACTAAAACCAGAAGCGTACCAGCTTTCCGAATGATTGCGGTTAAATACTACGAAGGGATGAGTGAACCAGTGGGTTAGAAAATGTTAGTTGATTTTTGAATTTCACACTTCGGTACCCGCCTTAACTTGGGGGAGCCGAGTGCCCAGTGGCGGATCATCCCTAAGACAAACTAGGCAACTGCCTAGGGGCGCGAGGTTATGAGGGGCGCGCGCGGAAAATTGTACACTAGAAAATAATTAGTTATGGCCGCCTATATAAATATATAATATATCCGCCACTGTCTAGCCGCAAGACAATGGCGGATTATTCCTAAGGTAAACAAGGCTGCCTTTTTTTTAAGGTTTTTTTCAATTACATAAGCAAGGTACACAGCAAAATCAGATATCATGATGCTATTGGTTGATGAGCGTCAGGGGCGGCTTTAGCGGGTGTGCAGGGTGTGCAGAGCTCGCGGGCGGGCGCAGGGTCATAGGGGTGCCAAGCACCGCGGCGCTTGGCAACTATCTCAACCATGCCAACCAAATGCGTAAATATTTTCGCGGCCAGCTTCACTCGCCGTAACTTTTCTTATGTCACTGCATTTTGGTTTGTATCGCTAACCGTATCAGCGCTCGTCTGGCCGGGTAGAGCAAGTGTAGGGGTCGCTAGGCGCCAGAAGTCAAGGAGCGCCAAAATGCAAATTTTAGATTCTAGATACAAACAATTTCGAGTGAAAAATAATAGTTTGATTGCCATCTGTGACGCCTTCTGAGACACGCAGGTTGCGCAACTGGGCGTGGTAGGCGAGGACAAGCCACTGATAGCCACAAAGTCTCAAAAGTCTTCGCGACTCATTGTTATTTTATATGTTTCTGCCTTCATATTTTTTGCACTCCACTGGAAAATTTCTTAATTATTCGCTCGCTCGCTCACCGGCTCTAGGGCGAGTGGAATGGTCGCTCTAGGCGCCAGGTGACAAGGAGTGCCAAAACAAAGTTTGAAGGTGCCTTTCAACGTGGTTAACTACGCAATGCTAACTTCTTTGGCTTTGGTATGACCCCTACCTATTTCGATAATAACGGCGGCTCGCTACGCTCGTTGTTTTTTCTTAATAGGCATTCTTAACTTTCACAAATTATCAGCGCGTGCTTGACTCGCCGATATTTATTTTGTCTTAAATTTTTAACCCAACCACCACCGGTAAAGCACCACCGGTTCTTGACTTATCTGTCTGAGGCAGACAAAAATCAATAATTTTCGCCACTCACCGTTGTCCTAGCTTCCTTGTCTTTGTTTTCATTTCTACTTCACCCATCTTGAAAATTACCTGATTTATTTGGTCGTGCCTTCATAATATTTGTTTTAGCAACCACTGGAGAAAGTGACAAACGTTTCGCGGCTCGCTCCGCTCGCTGTTACTTCTATTGTTTTACTATACTATACATACTTATTTGTCTACCACAGGGAATATTTACCTCTTTGTCTTTGTTACTAACCATAACCTACCAATTTTGAGCTTTGCCGCGGCTCGTTCACAGAGGGGCGCCGATGAGGTGTCTGCCTAGGGCGCTGTCGACACTTAATCCGCGAGTGCCTGATTGTGTTTGTAAGTATATTTATTTATTTTCGGCTGTATAGGCCTTTATAATGAGCTTAATGTTGATACCTGTGATAATGCTTGTTAGTCGATCTTTGATGATTTATTAAATTATGGTTTCTCTAGTGAGAGCAAAAGATTTTACATGAAAGGTACTCGTATTTTAGGTAAGAATTACAAATTTTAACCTAATTCTTACTTTACAGATAATCTAATTAGTATTTATCTCTAACTAAAGGTAACCTTACTACGTTATTTTTTAACCTAAATCTAATAAATAATTTAGTAGTAAGAAATAGATGCTATTTTATTTACAGACAGAAGACCGAAGCGTAAATTTCTTACCTAGATCTTTTGAAAACACGTCTCTTTTAATGACCTGAACGTTTAGATGGTACTTGGAAACAAACATCTTACTGTAATGGATAGAAGAAAGCTCTTACCACATCATTTCTTCTTTTTCCTACGACGATTTTTCATCTCTTAAATAAGTCTTTCAGGAAACTGTTTTAAAATTCTCATGCGAATGGTCACCTTGGGCTGCCTTGTAATTAAATACTTACTGATTTTGGGGTAAGTTAAAAGCTTTCCTTGAGTTCTGCATTATTAATTTAACGATACACGAAGCACCATTATCAGTATTTGGTACGATTTGTTTTTTTATATCTAATATGTATTATGGCAAATAGATTATGTCGGCTATCTACTAGAATAGATGGTATTTTTATCTCTTATATTAGTTATGCTACGACTAGGTACATAAAGTAGAAATTTTAAATGTAGTATTCAAATTTATAATAAATTTCCTGACGCTTTTATGGAAATGATAATGATATTAACTATATTTAAATTTAATTTGAGCGAAATACTGGCTGTTTTTTTTAGATTATTCATCAATTCTTTGAATATAAATCGTAATTAATTGTATTTATAGATTTTGCAAGATTATGTTTGACATGTTTTTTTTTTATTCTATTTGATTTATAATTTCGCATGCAATCAATATTAATTTAAATTCTAAATATTCATTCATCTGCAAATACAGGTTTTGGTATTACTTATAATTTTAAGATCAATGTATAAAACTGAAATCATAAATAAATGAAATCTGTATCTGAATCTAAACGTGTTCTGTTATACATTCAAGTAGTTACCTAATTATTTTCTTTTAGGTATATAAAAATGCTTTATTTGTATAGAAGACAACATCCATTTAACACCCGCCATCAAAGTAAAGTGTGCAAGGAAAAAAGCGGAAAATTGAATTGAAGCCAATTTCTGTGGGTGACGGGAAACTTTGTTAAATGTTATAACAGTGGGAATTTATGATTAGAACTCTTGGTGCAGCGTTTCAACTTGAAAATTCAATTAGGTAACTACGGTCAATTATGGAAATTGCCTTTTATAATTTATTTCTTTAAATTCACATAGATACTTCTTATTGTAACGACTCGAATTGCTCAAAGATATTATACTTTCCTAGATATTAATTTGGTTCTGCTGTTACGTTTCACTGATGTTTTCAACTTATTTCTATAACTAGGCGTATTATTGGTCTAAAACTCTAAAGTGAATAAAAATATGTTCTACATCCAAACTGCACACTTATTTTGTACCAAAAACACTTAAAGCCCCGAAAAACCCCTCACATGTCGAGTGTTCCGAGAGTAGGTCCGTCAAGTAGGCACGTTATGACCTCTGTCGTACATGCCCATTAGGATGTTTGGAGAACCAACTTGACCGCTACCAAAATATCCTAAAGATTGAGGTAGGAACCCCTAAATTGAAGTGAAGTTTTCTCATTAATTTGATTACGTCGATCCCAGGGTTCCGACCCGTGTCACAAGTTACTTCATTAGTTACGCAACTTGCTGAAAGTAATCCTGCCGAATTACGTTTTGTAAGACAAGAATCACGGTAATTGTATTGATGTCGACGTTTTTTTAGAGTTTGACAAAAAGGAGACACGGGATTATAGATTGCGTCGCGGACCTCCGCGTTACAAGGAGGTTGTGGTACACACGCACGGCTGAGCTGTGCCAGGCACATGTCGTACCTATATGTTACAAGGAGGTTGTGGTACACACGCACGGCTGAGCTGTGCCAGGCACATGTCGTACCTATATGTTACAAGGAGGTTGTGGTACACACGCACGGCTGAGCTGTGCCAGGCACATGTCGTACCTATATGTTACAAGGAGGTTGTGGTACACACGCACGGCTGAGCTGTGCCAGGCACATGTCGTACCTATATGTTACAAGGAGGTTGTGGTACACACGCACGGCTGAGCTGTGCCAGGCACATGTCGTACCTATATGTTACAAGGAGGTTGTGGTACACACGCACGGCTGAGCTGTGCCAGGCACATGTCGTACCTATATGAATTAGAATATTAGGAAACAGGTATACCTACCTACCTAGCTTTCAATGTTTTACGACTGATATACGTAGGTAACTAATCTCTTATACGAGATTTTTGACGAGACTTGCATTCTCTTCATTCTCTTCATTCGAGGCACAAATAAATTAAGTCTAGTCTTTATTCAAACTCAGTGGTCAAGACATCAATAGAGTTTCACGACGCTATGAAACAGTATATAAAAAAAATCTGATGATTGTTCAAATAACACGTTTGTAATGTATAAATTTAGTTTCTTTACACGCTAATCGATCCGTATAAATAATAATAGACCCGTCTAAAACCTTTGCATTAATTGCAATTGCGTACTTTAGTTAAATTAAATCTGAACTTGGCTGACGCTCTGTCGCGAGTCTCGATTATTAAAATATACCTACTTACGAGTGACATATCAAAATATTGCTTTCAAAAATTAAATCTTCCCAATGAAACCTTAAGTTCTCAATACTCCTTATAATTAGTAACAGGGTCTTAAATAGTAGAATTCTAACTTGGACCCTGCAAGGGTAGGTACATCAATATAAAGAATGAATTCTAAAGAACTAGCTGGATGTTGCGTAATACAATCTTCTAAGATTGTATTACCCAACATCCACCTAGTTTTTTAACTTCAACTTCTTGTAGATTGTCTGTCCGAAAGATTGTAAATCTATAAATACAATTTAAAGAAACGAAAGTATATTCTGTTGTTATTGTGATATGCAAACAGAGTAGCAATAGATAAAATTAGAATTTAAAATCAAAGCTCCATAGCAGGCGTGTTTTTGTCTCGCGACGCGACAGGCTCATAAGTTACGAGTATTTATGTCGGGCGACGCCACCAACAGCCTCTCATATTTACCGCCAAGATCTCGTTTACTGCACTCTCGTATTTGCATTTTACATGTAATATGTATATGTATCTGTTTTGGAATTTAAATTGTTTGTAAACAATGATTTACTTGGGTCTTAGGCGGCAGATGTTTTGATTCCTATGTCTGATACTTGGGCGCGCGTAATTACGGTCGTTGAGGATTACAGCCAATAATTACAGAAAGCTTTTAAGATTTTTTATCGAATTAAGAAAATAGATATTTATATAATGTAGAACGTACCTTTAAAATCCAGGAACGTGTCATACAAATTTAGCTTAACTTTTCCTAGCTCATTAATAGAAAAAAGACATTAAAGTTTAGTACCGACTACAGCATAGATGCACAGTAGTTACGTCTTCGTGCTACAGCAAGAGGTTTTTAAAAAGTACGGAATTTCATGGAATAATCCGATTTGGAATAAAAATTGATTATGCGTGAAAGTACCCAGGCATCGCGTGATATAATCATCCTATTGGTGCGAAAAATGGAATTGGAAAGAGATCACGGAACATAATAAGACAGTAATCAAAGCGAAGATTGTCAACGCTACCTACAGTTATACTTATTGGTTCAAGAATTTTGTAAGCAAGCGAATCTTACTAACTACTTGAAGAAAAGTTGAAGAGGCTCGGAACTTTACCTTGTTATAGCAGAGAGTCTCCTCCAGGTGATAAGAAGAACGATAGGAACTGTCCTTACGTACGTATATGTAGATATTGGCTCGGGTTTGGGTCTTGTGCCTGCTGGACTAGAATGTCAAGAGTAAAAAATTTTATCAGAGCGTCTGGTCGAAGCGATGCGTGACCAGAGAACTGGTGAGTATCTGTCGTAGCGCATCATTATTGCCATACATCGGGCCAAAGCAGCCAGCGTCTAAGGCCCAGACTCCACCAAACCGGAGATGTGCAGAGCTGACCGAAGCAGAGACGAGAAGAGACGTTTTTCAGCTAGGGTGTCTCCACCGAAGCTGTGCGGAGATGCGTACTGGCTGGACACTGGAGCGGAGATGTGTGCTGGCTAAAGCGGAGATGTGTGCTGGCTAGAGCGGAACTGTGCTGCCTGCTGCGAGCGTCGAATGTTTGTTAAGATGAATGCACTAGCGGCGCCGCTCACTGCACGCCGCTCACATCTCTTCTCATCTCCGCTGTGTGACGCATAGCTTACGAGGCATAGCTCACATTTCCGTTTCAATCATTCTTTCTTTTCTCCGCATACAAATATGATACATCTCCCCTCGGTGGTATCCACTGAAGCTGGGCGGTGAGACGAGATGTGTGAATAACGACGTTCTATTGGTTGTTTAAAACACATCTCTTCTCCGCTCTTATCGTCTCCGCTTTGGTGGAGTCTGGCCCTTAGGGTCGCTTCCGAGTGGTACGCTATTGATTTCAGTTGAGCTACATACCTCTAGTTAATTTGCAACAGTCTGCAGATAACTGTTACATTTGTAAATAGGTATTTGTACCTATCTATTCTTTGTATCTTTATTGTTTTATTGTTAGACAGATTGTATCTATGCTTGGCACGTAGAAAGAAAAGCCTAAAGCTTGCAAGCTTAGGTTCACCATGATTCAACAATCATGTGGCACTATCAAACGCTCTGTATTGAGAAATAATCAAGTAAAACTTACTAACTTATTTTTCTATCTTTAATATTTTTGGTACTTGCGTTTCATGTCCCATGGCCGTGAATACCATGTACAAAATAGTCCATTGCAAAATGCATCGAGTGTGCTCCTTGCAATATGAGATACCGTCTTTTGTTTAAGTTTGTAGACGTTTATTTATGAAGCATAAACAGTTAACTTTTCCTTCACTCCATATTTTCGAGATGCTAAAAGTCTATAAACAGAAGAAAAATAGTACAAAAACCACTTAAGGTGCCTCAAATTAGACTAGAACTGTGTAAAAAGAACTGTTACGCAATGGCCATACCGTTATACAAGGTGCCACGTTACTCATGTACCAAGCCGAAACTGGGTTGTTGTGCACCCTATTCCGTATGATCCGCATGGTTGATTTTCTGAAATACAAATTTTTAAATTTTCATAGTAAAAAATAACTTTACGCATACGCTTAGCAAAATGACAACCCTATCACTAATGCAAAACCGACAAAATTCTAGGGTTCTTTTTTCATGTGCAAATAAAGAACACATGCTAAAAATATAACTAGGCACGTACGTAGCACTTTTTTAAAATTTGTCGATTTTTTAACGTACCTTCCTAATGAAGATTATTTATCGCGTAATTTTTATTAAAATATAGAATAAATAATGTTCGTGGGAGGGGGGCTAGATCCCCCCTGCTCCGCTTAGTACACCAATTACGTGACACTTTGTATAATAAACTTCCGTGAGAGCTGGTGCGGCGGCAGATTTGGCCGAGGATCTCAAGAGAGGCAAATATGCAGGTCTCGACAGAGCCTACACATTTGCTCCCTTTAGGGTCGAGACTGTACGTCCATGGGGTACCGAGGCTCTGCGGGTTTTTAAAAAGTTATCTGAGCGTCTGGTCGACGCGACGCGTGACCCGAGAGCTGGTGGGTGTCTGGCGCAGCGCATCAGCATTGCCATACAGCGGGACAATGCAGCCAGCGTCTTGGGGACGCTTCCGACTGGTAGCGGATATGGATCAGTTGAGCTACCTGTAGATTGTTTGCAACAGTCTGTAGTTAGCTTAATTGTTTCAATTGTAAATACTAGTTCTAATTTTTTTTTATTATTGAATTGTAATTTTCTTTGTCAAATAAGGAACAATTATTATAAACTTCCACATGACATGAGAGAACTGACAGATAATGAATTTAATCATATATTATATATGTAATTGGCTTTGTGATAACTGTTTTTATAATGATAGTGAAGTGATTATTTGAAATTTAAATGCACATAACTTGAATTTTTGACATGTAGTACCTACCTACTTACTTAATGTTATTTAATCTAATATTCTCTAATTAAAGTTATTTTTAAGTTTAAACATTTGCAAGACTCAAAGGTCAAATATAGTGAAACTCTTTTGTAAAACCACCATTACAAACCCATATTTAAGCAAATAAATACTATTTCATTTCATTTCACGTTACGTATGCAGAGACCTTTAGTGGGGTAACTAAAGGTACGTAACGTGATTTTATTCGTCCCGGACGGAACGGGACAGTTTTTGAACATCGTTACATACATAAGTATAGTAGTAAAATACTTATGTATGACGAGACGGGGCTTATTATTTTGTATGTAAAAATTATCCCGTTCCCGTCTTAATCGATCCGGGCACGTTGATAGATTGTACTGGATGGAAATGTGGTTTTGCGGGAATACGGGTGCTACTCAGCACCCGTATCCTCGCTATCAACACTGTTCTTGTTTATTATTTCGTTATTAAATATTATGGCTATGTATTATCAATCAAATAATGGGTGGGGCCTTAAATAAGCATCGATCAAAACCTAATTGTTTATTTTTAGAGATGATAGATCAATTTCTGTGTATAATTTTTGATCATGATCATGTAAGTATCGAAAGTTTTTTAATAATACAGTGGAGTTCTTTTAGTTTGTATTTTGTAAACACTATAACAATAACACTTACGTGTAAATACACAATAACACTTGTATTTTGTTTTTTTAGTTTCTTCTCCAAACGCTAGTCGTTCGCCAAACGGTAGTCGCGATATTTCGTTCATCGTTTTGCGTAGTAGAGGCCGGAATATCTCCGCTGACCGCAAGACGCCTGAGCAATTGGGTGCTCTGCGGATTGGCAAATTACTTGCATATAGACGATCGATCTCAATGTGCCTCAGGTTATAGGTAAACGCGGTATCTACTGAATCAATGCCAGAAGCAAAACCAACATTTGCGAAAATATTACTTTCATGCAGCCCAGAAACATTGCTGACTGATTTGGTTTCAGAGTATGAAAGCAAAGGCATGTGTTTGAAAATGTCTGATTGGCTGAATGTACGAGAAATTAATCTGGACTAAATTTTTAACATAATTTTTGTTACTCCTTTTGTACAAGTGTTTAAAAAAAAACCCCGTACATTGACTGTACCTACTATGAACCTGCACCGATTTTCATGAATCATATCCACAAAAAATGTCACAGACAAACAAACACTTGTGAAACTTATACAGGGGTTAAGTATTCAAGTTATATTTAAGAGTGATTGATGTTAATATTAATTGAAGAGAACTTATATTACCTCATACAATTCAATTGTTTACAAAATCAGCAATATAAAGAATATATTCTTATAGGTAATAAAGAATAAAAGGAAAATTCCCACATAGAGCTAACAGGAGATAGTGAATAAGAATGAGGTTGCGGGTGTATGAATGAGGTTACATTGAATTTTCTGTTATTAAAATAATAAACTAAATTAACGCAGTACTCTAGGTTTTAGTGAATTACCGTTAATTAAATTTTGAGTAAGGTAAGCTTTAAAATAGCTCGTTAGCCGTGGTTCATCATAATATAGTGTTGTAGTTTGCGTTTAAGAGCTTAAAATATTAAGCCAGAGGGCTGCGATGCCGGTGACAAGCGACTTAATTAACTGAGTGCAAACATAATAAAACAGTGTCAAAAAGTTGTTTCGCTGTTGGGCTAATTGGGAGAGTTTTTTAATTGTGTTGGGATTAATGGAATTATGTGACGAAGTGAAGCGTTGGCGCGTGGGGCGGTTAAATTGCGGTTTTGCGATGCGGTTTGCACCTACAATCACTGTACTCGAATTGGTAATTTATAACGCGTGAAATATGTAGGTACAGTACATGGAGCTCTAAAATTTATTTACTTTTATAAATTAGATATGACTTTTTCGTGAACAACGATTTCTAATTTCATTCCAACTTGAATTAAAAAATAATTAATATCCATAAGACAGTAAAGATCCTTCAAATATTTAATAATTAAATAATAGAAACAAGTACTATTTTAAGGGATTGGTGTTCGGGAACGAACCCTGTATGTCCTTTTTTCCCTCTTTTGTTACGTGTCAGGTTGAGAAAAACAAGTGATTAAATATGTACAGAATAATTTATTAACTATTGAGAGGGCGCCAGGAGGGTTTTACAAGTTGAACGACGGAACCCTGCCAATCCAAGAAAGCTGGCTTCTAGCAGCTATGATTACCTATGTAAATATTTTTAAGTGTTATAATGATTATGTGTTATAGACTATTCTAAATGATCCAGACAATGAAAATTCCTAAATAGTTCCGTAGTTAGATAGGTGTCCGTAAACTTATTACTCTGGGATAATTAAAATTACTTTTAGCCGTGAGAACCTTAATTTAAGCTTCCTAGTATATATTTATAAATGTTATTCTGTTTAAATAAGCTTCTGGTTTTCCAATAAATAAGTAAATAAATAAATAAATTAATTAATAAAATAGTATTTGAGCAAACCACGCGAAAAATATAATTGCAATAATAATACGTGTGCTCATTGAAAAGGCATCTAAAAAATGGCTCTCGGTTAAGCCGAAACTTTATTTCAGCTGTGCACCGACCCTACGAGTACCTGCACTATGTTATACAGGGTCACCAGGTGTAGAATTTTTTTCCTCGTCCCAGGGATGCCAAATATCTCGTACTTTCAGAAAACTATCTCGTACAAGCTTAAAGTTTAAAAAAAATATCTTAAAATCCGTGTTTTAAACAATGTTAAATCTCAAAGACGAATAATTTATAAAGATGAAAAAATTAACGACGTGGAGATTTGAACATGCATCCTCTCGAACCTTAGGCGGACGTTATACGCCTGCACCATGGTGCAGTTAGAAAAAATTACGCAAATAAGATTTGCATCTTTGAAACAATATGAACATAGATTGACGTTAAAATCATAACTCGTGTGCATCTGTACATATAAAATAAAAAATCTTTACAAAATGTGATGTCTAAATTATAAAACAACCGAAAACAAAGGGGGGTGATGCGACCCCCCAAAACAAATCCTATAAAAAAAACCGCAATCCGAAAAAAAAATTATAGCCGGAGATATTAATTTTTCAAGATTTTTGTTTGTTTTGCTAGCCAGCAATGTACACGTAAGTGCAAATTCCAAATAACGTAGGTTGTAGGTATGTATGTATGTACTTACCTTATTCCGCTGCAGCCTCGGTCGAACCAGAAATGGCTCAAACTGAGCTCCTCCACCTGCATGGCACAGCTGAGCACGCCTGATTGCATTTGTCCGTACTCCCTCGCACTAAACATAATGTAATAAAGATACAAAAACACTAACCTAGTTAAAGACCAAGGATAACTATTACCTATGTACATATAATAATAATAATCACAATGCTGGACAATCCACACAGCATCATCTAGTTCCAAGCTAAGCTAAATCACACACACCAATAACTGATATTCTAATTCATTTTTTATTTGTTTTAGTGTCCTCTATCGAAATTGAATACTTTTATTGTGCGCGGAGATTTTGAAAACAAACCTTATGTTAGGCCACTCTCCATACAGAAATCATCAAACCCCTTTAAAAAAAATCATTTTGGCTTACCAAGAAGGTTACGAATTCTTTGATGAACTTAGTTCGAACCATGGACGAGCGAAAGAATCCTTTTTATAAGGTCGAACGAAGTGAAAATGAAAATGATTTTAGGGCGGCAAGTTAATAGAAAATAGTTGTAATGATTTGCGGCAAATTACTGTTCCGCTATTTTATTACTTGTAAAACGCAGAAAATTATTACCACATTTTTTTTTGTCTCGTGCAAATCCGACACAACCTTAAAGACAGTTATAGACTTGCATTTCAAGCCTTAGCAGTTTGCTAGTAGTCTACATGCCTGTTTTATACTTAGTAGAAACTAGGGTAAGGGTTTTTGGTACCTAGTGTTGGCAACAATCACAACATAGACGCCGACATTTTTTCCAATGAGTGCGTTGGAATCAAAATTAATTACTTAATTGAACAAATGGAGCTTTAAATGTAGCATGTAGGTATTAGGTACGTGTGAAATGTGATCCCTTTGTGTTACCTTTTAAGCCGCGCTGAATCCGTATGCATGTGAACGACACAAAATGGAGTAATCATGCTCCATTCCACTCTGATCCACTTTGCGGATCCACTAATGGATCAGTTTCCACTTTTTAGTCCACTCTGATCCATAGCCCGGGTGGATCAGTTTCCACTGCTTGAATCTATTTCACTCTGATCCATAGGTCGAGTGGATTAGTTTCCACTGCTTAAATCTATTCCACTCTGATCCATGGGCCGAGTAGATCAGTTTCCACTGATTTTTTTCTCTTGTAGTTACGGTTTGGTCCTTCGAATGCTCCATAAATACTCGAATCGTAAAGTTAGAAATATTTTAGTTCCTGATGATAGCTATCGAAATGACAGATACTGTCAGAAAATGACAATAATTATCAAATTTGGTTAATAAATAATCATAAATCAAATTTTTTG
Source organism: Eupithecia inturbata (assembly GCA_963662085.1). Classification (NCBI taxonomy): domain Eukaryota; kingdom Metazoa; phylum Arthropoda; class Insecta; order Lepidoptera; family Geometridae; genus Eupithecia; species Eupithecia inturbata. The sequence goes on from OY759182.1 coordinate 8,344,070, forward strand.
ATGACAGCTGTCTCGGCCATACCTCGGGAACTACTCCTGCTAGATACGCAGTTCCGGGCTCAAATGAAAGGTGAGCTCAAAATCTACATTTGTGATGACAGCTGTCAAAATTTAAATTGATATATCTCAGAAACTACTCCTGCTAGACATGCAGTTCCTGGCTCAAAACGTCGCTTGTCTGACTAAGTGACATAACTAATATTATGGTAATTTTACAGTATAGGCTTTTCTGTTAGGAGTCGCATGGCGGATACATATTTGACTGTAACACGCTTAAATATGAAGCGATTAAAATGAAAATGCACACCTATACACTTCAAACTAAGGCCCGATGACGTGCTTTTGCTTTTATTTTAATAATTGGTTTATTCAATTAATTAATTTAAAGTAGATACGACACCTCGTTAGAACTTTATTTTGAAATGTTTGGCTTCAAATTTCAGATACATCTGGGTATTTTTGAAATTTAATTAGGTAATTTTAAATCACACAATCATAGGTACAGTTTAATAAAAAAACGCATAGTGTAGTTTTTTATTTGTTAAACTATCAGTCTCAAACATTAAAGGTAGGTTATGTTGGTTGTGTTAATAAAAAATATTTAGTTAATCCATATAAAAAAGAGTGATACGTACGTATACCTAACTAATTATCATTATTATTTTGTTATTTTTAAAAGCCTTTATGCCCTTAGCTGTTTTTACGGGTACTTTGTTGATAAGGGGTTAAATGTTGATATTCCATTCTTCCTAAGATTATTAATTGAGTACCTACTCAAAGATTATCTTAGATAGACCTCATTTCGATATATGATAAAAATGTTCCAATAATAATATTACTAAGTATGTTATTAAAACACTTATAACGTACCAAGTAAGACATTGTGATTTATTATAACCTGTAGGAATCGCGGCTAGCTCTTCCCGGGATGCTGATATAAAAGTCGAGTTACAATACAAAGGCTATATTGTATAAAACTACGACTAATAATGATGTTAATGTGTGCGATTGAAATGGCTGCTGCGAATGCACTGACCTCCGTAGGCACCCGGTCCGCGCTCGCGGCACGAGTAACCTACTTAGGTCAAACTGCTGATAATGCCAAATACATACCTACGTGATCAATGTATCGTTTACATTCGTAAACTACGTCTGTGTTTAATTGGTTCACAATCACAACCTTAAACATAGTCGTAGGTAGACTACGTCCATGTTTTATTACATAGTAACATAGTCGTAGACTACGTCTATGCTCGTTTACATGGTAAACATAGTCGTAGACTACGTATATGTTTGTTTACATGGTAAACGTAGTCGTAGACTACGTCTATGTTTGTTTACGTGGTAAACATAGTCGTAGATTACGTCTATGTTTGTTTACATGGTAAACATAGTCGTAGACTACGTCTATGTTTGTTTACGTGGTAAACATAGTCGTATACTACGTCTATGTTTGTTTACATGGTAAACATAGTCCTAGACTACGTCTATGTTTGTTTACGTGGTAAACATAGTCGTATACTACGTCTATGTTTGTTTACATGGTAAACATAGTAGTAGACTACGTCTATGTTTGTTTACGTGGTAAACATAGTCGTAGACTACGTCTATGTTTGTTTACGTGGTAAACATAGTCGTAGATTACGTCTATGTTTGTTTACGTGGTAAACATAGTAGTAGATTACGTCTATGTTTGTTTTCATGGTAAACATAGTCGTAGACTACGTCTATGTTTGTTTACGTGGTAAACATAGTCGTAGACTACGTCTATGTTTGTTTACGTGGTAAACATAGTCGTAGATTACGTCTATGTTTGTTTACATAGTAAACATAGTTGTAGACTATTTCTATGTTTGTTTACGTGGTAATCATAGTCGTAGATTACGTCTATGTTTGTTTACATGGTAAACATAGTAGTAGACTACGTCTATGTTTGTTTACGTGGTAAACATAGTCGTAGATTACGTCTATGTTTGTTTACATGGTAAACATAGTAGTAGACTGCGTCTATGTTTGTTTACGTGGTAAACATAGTCGTAGATTACGTCTATGTTTGTTTACATGGTAAACATAGTAGTATGTTACACATTCGCACTACCTACTTAGGTATAGCAGAGTTGCGTACCTAAATTGGGCCGCTCGTGGAAACGACCGACAACGTGACGCGGAGTCAGCACAACGTGACGCCCCGCGCCCCTCTTCAGCCAGTACATCGGATGCGGCACGAGGCATTCGATATTCTATTAATCTTCTTGGTTCTCGCATCGACCAATTTAGATTATTTTTAGTAATAAGTTAAATGTAACTTTCTTCGATTAAAGTTGTACTAAGGAAAGCATTCTTTTAAAAGCACCTTCTGGGAGCGCTCGTCCTAATTGGCGCAGGCTTCGGATAATCTTTGTGTAATTCGCGACGGGAAGTGTCGGGATAACCGGGAATCAAGGACCTACGACGAGAGCAGCCTGAAGGAGATCTAGAAATCGATCTAGCTGATACCAAAATGCATATGTGAGTACTTTAGTTTCTATCTAGAGTTGCTTCCTTTTTATCCTAAGATTTTCCTTTAATTTCCAAGATTTTCCATCCAAGGCAAATTCGGGACCCTAGGTTAAATATTAGTAGTAGAATTTTAATGCAAGACGCAGCTAGAGGTTTAGGGTTAGATACTATTAGTGAGGAACCGAAAGCAGAAATAATGTCAGACGGCGTAGACCAAATTTATAAGGCTCTCCGCCTTTTGCCTGAATTTGATGGCAATGTGAATGTGCTTACGAGATTTATTAAATTGTGCGATCAGATAGTAGTTCAATACGTAAAGGATTATCCCGCGTACGCGCTAACAAATTTAGCCTTATTAAACGGGATCTTAAATAAGGTAACAGGCCCAGCAGCTCGCCTTATAAATTCCAATGGAATTCCTGAGAACTGGGCTGGCATTCGTAGCGCATTGATTAATACTTTCGCCGATCAGCGAGATGAAATATCGCTCTATAACGATCTTGCCTTACTGAGCCAAGGTCCCTCGAGCCCTCAAGAGTTTTACGAAAAATGTCAAAACCTTTTCAGCACTATAATGACATATGTCAGTCTGCATGAAACGGTTCCGAGTACCATTGAGTCCAAACGTTCATTATATAAAAAACTGACCCTTCAGTCATATCTGCGCGGTCTCCGCGACCCGCTGGGTTTTCGTATCCGGTGCATGCGACCTGACACGATGGAGAAGGCTTTAGAGTTTGTGCACGAGGAGGAAAATACTTTATACCTGCAGCAGCGCAATGAGCATCTTCCGGAGAGAAGACAGGTGCAGCCTCAGGAAGGTCAACCTAAATGTAATCTTATGCCACCCATGGCCATGTTACCTCCGCGACCATTCTTCATGCCGCCTGTGCAGACTGCACGTCCATTTGGCATGCCTGGACCATCGCACGCCCAACCACAAAGGACCCTACCGGTGTACAGATCACCGGCGCCTCAGTTTAGAGGACCAACAAGGACCCAGCAGATGTTTGGTGCAGCGCCGCCAAACTATAGACCTCAGAGTAACGTTTTTAAGTTAGGTCCACGAAACACGTCCACAGGTCCTCAGCCCATGAGTGGAGTTAGTCACTACGTGGCTAAGCCCTTCCCCGCTGCGCGTCAAACACATGATTGGTCTAAGTTCGGTAATCCACCACCCTCAAACTATTTTAAAACTCGGGAGGCACACTTCAACGAATTTTACGACCAACCATCTTATGTTGACCCCCAGCCCGAGTACCATGACTACTACTCAGACTACTATTACCCCGACTTTACATATGATTTCTCTTTCGAACAACAACCTCACTATTCGGAAGGCTACTGTGTAGAGGAAGTACAGGATGTTGCTTCGGCGACTGAAAATAAGGAGGAAAATTTTCAGGAACCCACCAGGTCAGACAAGTTAAAATAGAGCTTAACTTGCAGACACAGCGACAGTTACCATACATAGAAATATCCAACCCTCCACTTAAACTATTAATCGACACTGGCGCTAATCAATCTTTTCTTAGTCCCGAATCAGTTGAATATTTCTACCCGCATGTCCAACCTACTTACGATCCCATCGAAGTGACGAATATTCATGCTAGCACTCGAAGTAACTATTCTTTAAAAATACCTTGTTTTCGCGAGATTAACGAACAGGATGATATAACTGTGTTCATCTACAAATTTCATGATTTTTTCGATGGACTAATTGGCCTTGACTTGCTGGAAAAATGGGAGTCTAACATAGACTTAAAAAATAAAGTGTTAGTGACCAGGCAATCAACGAACCCATTACTAATGTATGACTCACGTAACTGCAACTTGTATGAAGATATTATACCAGCCAATTCTTCCAAATTAGTTAACATCCCAATTAACTTTCATGACGGAGAAGTATACGTCCCGGGGCAATCGTTATCTAATTGTTTTATAGGAGACTGCGTTACAACGGTTACAAATAACCGTGGTATCGTAGAAGTTACCAATACTACGCGTCATGATTTAGTTTTTTCAATGGACCGCCCAGTGAGTGCAGAAATATTTCATGCTCAGTGCACAAGCACCGAACCCATGTCAAACCGCGCGAAAAAAGTACTCTCGCGTTTGCGTATGGATCACTTGAATCCAGAGGAGCGAGTTAACTTAGAGATTCTCTGTTCTCGGTATGCTGATGTCTTTTATTTAGAGGGTGAGCCGTTAACTTTCACTAATCAGATTAAACACAGCATCCAAACCACAGATGAGGTACCGGTGTACACTAAGAGCTATAGGTACCCGTTCATCCATAGACAAGAGGTTCAGGATCAAATCTTTAAAATGTTGGAACAAGGGATAATCCGTCCTTCGCAATCCGCGTGGAATTCTCCCGTCTGGATTGTTCCTAAAAAAGTAGATGCATCAGGGAAGACTAAATGGCGTTTGGTAATAGACTTCAGAAAGTTGAATGACAAGACCATAGATGACAAATACCCCATTCCTAACATAACCGACGTACTCGACAAACTAGGCAACTGTCATTATTTTACCACCCTAGATCTTGCCAGCGGTTTCTATCAAGTCGAGATGAATCCGCAGGACATACAGAAAACCGCTTTTAATGTCGAACACGGTCACTTTGAATATGTAAGAATGCCAATGGGCCTTAAGAATTCGCCATCCACGTTCCAACGCGTGATGGATAATGTACTTAGGGACCTCCAAAACGTGGTGTGTCTCGTGTATCTCGATGATATAATTGTATTTAGTACTTCGCTACAAGAACATATGGTCAATTTGGAAAAGGTATTTGATAGGCTTAGAGCATCCAATTTTAAGATCCAAATGGATAAGTCAGAATTCCTTAAGTTAGAAACTGCATATCTTGGCCATATTATTAGTAAAAACGGAATTAAGCCAAATCCAGATAAAATCAGAGCCATTGAAAAATACCCAATCCCCAAAACTGCCACCGAAATAAAAATATTCCTTGGCTTATTGGGTTATTATCGCAAGTTTATACCTGACTTTGCTCGAATAACGAAACCAATGACGCAATGTCTTAAAAAAGGATCTAAAATAACACTTAATGATGTCAATTACATTAACTGCTTTGAAAAATGTAAAACCTTACTAACTAACGACCCTATTCTAAAGTATCCCGATTTTGACAAAGACTTTGTACTGACTACCGACGCGTCCAACTTTGCTATTGGTGCCATTCTATCACAAGGTCCCCTAGGAAGCGAAAGACCTATAGCTTACGCATCAAGGACCCTTAATTCTAGTGAGATCAATTATAGTACTATTGAGAAGGAACTCCTGGCTATAGTGTGGGGAACGAAATATTTTCGTCCCTATTTATTCGGTAGGAAGTTTAAAGTCATCACAGACCATAAGCCCCTCCAGTGGGTAATGAATGTAAAAGAGCTTAATTCAAGATTAACGAGATGGAGGTTAAAGCTTAGTGAATTTAATTTCGAACCTATTTACAAGCAGGGCAAACATAATACCAATGCCGATGCTCTATCTCGGATTGAAATAAATAATGAGGAGTCCAGCTCTGTTGCAGTGAATCCCTCAGGATCTGTTGTGCAACCTTCAGTTATTGATCAATCCGCCACACTTACAGCTCATACTAGCGCGGAAAACCCAATTTTAGAGATCCCGATTTCAGATGATCCGTTAAATAGGTTTTATCGACAAATAAGCTTTGTGGTAGTAGGGGACATAAAAAAACGCCCAACTGTGACGAAACCTTTCGAGACTCATACTAGAACGACTATACAACTGTCAGAGTCTAATTTAGAAGAGGAAGTTATAAATGCAATTAAGAAGTATGTGAACCCTAAAGTAAAGACCGGAATTATCATTAATCCACCCCTGGCTATGTACAAAATTATCCCGATTATCCAGAATAAATTTAAGAGTTCAGCCATGAATTTAGTCCTAACTAAGATTGAGTTAGAGAATGTTAAGGACTTTTTACGACAGCAGGAAATCATAAGGAACTATCATGAAGGTAAAACCAATCATCGTGGTATTACTGAGTGTTTCTTAGCTTTGTCTCACAGATACTATTGGCCTAAAATGAAAGATTCGGTCACAAAATATATTAATGAGTGTAGTAATTGCGGTCAAGCTAAATACGACCGAAATCCAATAAAACAAAGGTTTTCTATTGTACCACCACCTACGAAACCTTTTGAAATCCTTCATCTTGACCTTTTTACAGCCCAAAATGAGAAATTCCTTACGCTAGTTGATGCTTTCTCTAAATACGCTCAAGCTTATCTTTTGAAAGACGGCACGGCGTTAAGCGTCATTCAAGCTCTTCTTACGTTTTGTACTCATCATGGCGTACCTCTGACTATTGTTACTGATCAAGGACCTGAATTTACGAACGCACTTTTCTCAGAATTTGTTCGGCTCCATAAGATACAGCATCATAAAATACTTGCACATACTCCAAATGATAATGGCATCGTAGAACGATTCCATTCAACCATCCTAGAACATCTTAGAATTTTAAAATTAGAACGGAAAAATGAACCTGCGGTTAATCTCATGCCTTATGCAGTATTGGCCTACAACAGCTCAATACACAGTTTCACAAAATGCCGACCTATAGATCTCATCACAGGTCATTTTGACCCTCGTGACCCAGTAGACATGGACATGACTGAACATCTACTTCAACAGTACCTACAAGATCACCGAAAGCGTATGACTCAAGTATATGACGTTATTAACGAAACATCTTTGCATAATCGCACTGAGTTAACTGAAGCTAGAAATAAAGACCGTGAACCCGAAAAAGAATACACCCCTGATCAACAAGTATTCGTACGGAACCCTATGGCCAATCGACAGAAACTCGCACCCCGTTACACGCAGGACACAGTTTTGGCCGACCTGCCGATCCACATTTATACGAAAAAGAAACGTGGCCCTGTCGCTAAGTCCCGCCTTAAGCGAAGTCATAAGGATCCTATTTTGTTGCAGGATACTACTATTGCTTGCGCTACTGCTACAACCGAGTCAAGGACAAGATGTAACGATTGACTCGTTACGAGAAGGCCCTGGTTTACTCCCATTTAAGTTAGGTCCAACTAAGATCACATCCCACTATCATTCGTTCCTCAATTACATTAATCTCGATAATATATCTTCTCAAATTTTATTGGTAAAAATTCAATTATCTGATCTTAGACCACAATTAAATAATAAGACTTTATCCCTTTACGAGCCACATATTGAGTATCTAAGTGATAAATTAGAGCGAATCTCTGATCAACTGCAAACGTTTGAGCCTAATCGTAAGAAAAGAGGTTTAATCGATGGACTCGGTTCAGTAGTTAAGAGCATTTCCGGTAATTTAGACTATACTGATGCGATTAAATATAATAATGCCATCAAGGTTCTTAAGGATAATGAACATAAATTAGAAACCGAAATTAAGGATCATATCAGTTTAAATAAGGAGTGGATTTTGCAAAATACTAAAATACTAAATAATATTACTAAGAATCAGGATAAGATAGCTAAAAATCTCAATATTATAATGAAAAGTGATGGTTCTAGGGAAACAGATCTGATCAAATACGCCCATATGGCACAAAATCTTATAATTTTGGGAGATAATATCGATAGCCTTTCTGAAGAACTATTTAGGCTTGAAAACACTTTAGCTTTTATAAGGTTATCGGGGGTTCCTCATTCAATATTAAATATAGCAGATTTGAGGGCGTTGTTAGATAGGCTTAGGATTATGTATTCGAAGGACGAGATCCTTGACGTAGATATTAGGTATTTTTACGACATAATTAAACTAGGATATTATTATATGGGTAGCGAAATAGTTATAGTTTATAAGGTACCGATTGCCTCTCCAGTTACTTACGACCTTTACAAACTATCCATTATCCCTAACAAAGACCACCAAGCCCTTATACCTAACCAACCCTTCATAGCAATCTCTGGAGAAGACTCTATGTACATGGAGACAGAATGTCCGAAGGTAAAGTCATGGTATCTCTGCGAAAAGAAGTCCAACTACATGGTTCGAGATAATCCAGACTGCATTCACCAGCTCATCATCCAGCAGGACCTTCATCCGACCTGCAAGCTGACTAAGGTTATCCTGACAGGGGAAGCGATGGAACAACTCGACGACAAGCACTATACCGTGAGCTTTCCGAACCCGACCAGAGTCAAGACATCCTGCGGACAGGAGCAGCACAGGATCCTTCAAGGAAGCTACATCGTCACTATCCCGCTCAACTGTTACCTCAAGACGCCCGAAATCACCATATCTAACTCAGGTGATCGCATCAAAGGATACCCGTTAAAAATCATGGATTTATCCACTTCCAAGGACCGGGAACTCGACAAGGATTCATCTGTCATCTTGAACTCAATCAACCTAGAAGATCTTCATGACATCAACTAGAAAATTTCCCTTCAGACACCAATTCATTTAGAAGACATCTCGGATAGTGGACTGTATCACACTACTATTCCCATCTACACCATCTTATTCGGTGCAGCCGTACTCGCCCTTTGCCTCGCCTATCGACATCTCCGAGCTAAAGACGTTCAAAAACATTCAATGGGAAAAATCGATATGCCATCATCCGCGGGAATCTACTCTGAAGTAGCTGAAAGGAAATGTCACCCCCATGAAATCAAGGTTGACCACAGCAACATTTCAGCGACTCTCTCGAAAAATATTTCGCAATAGTCGCTGAAGTACGGGGGGAGGTGTTACACATTCGCACTACCTACTTAGGTATAGCAGAGTTGCGTACCTAAATTGGGCCGCTCGTGGAAACGACCGACAACGTGACGCGGAGTCAGCACAACGTGACGCCCCGCGCCCCTCTTCAGCCAGTACATCGGATGCGGCACGAGGCATTCGATATTCTATTAATCTTCTTGGTTCTCGCATCGACCAATTTAGATTATTTTTAGTAATAAGTTAAATGTAACTTTCTTCGATTAAAGTTGTACTAAGGAAAGCATTCTTTTAAAAGCACCTTCTGGGCGCGCTCGTCCTAATTAGTAGACTACGTCTATGTTTGTTTACATGGTAAACATAGTCGTAGACTACGTCTATGTTTGTTTACGTGGTAAACATAGTAGTAGATTACGTCTATGTTTGTTTACATGGTAAACATAGTCGTATACTACGTCTATGTTTGTTTACGTGGTAAACATAGTCGTAGACTACGTCTATGTTTGTTTACGTGGTAAACATAGTCGTAGATTACGTCTATGTTTGTTTACATGGTAAACATAGTTGTAGACTATTTCTATGTTTGTTTACGTGGTAAACATAGTCGTAGATTACGTCTATGTTTGTTTACATGGTAAACATAGTAGTAGACTACGTCTATGTTTGTTTACGTGGTAAACATAGTCGTAGATTACGTCTATGTTTGTTTACATGGTAAACATAGTAGTAGACTACGTCTATGTTTGTTTACGTGGTAAACATAGTCGTAGATTACGTCTATGTTTGTTTACATGGTAAACATAGTCGTAGACTACGTCTATGTTTGTTTACGTGGTAAACATAGTCGTAGATTACGTCTATGTTTGTTTACATGTTAAACATAGTAGTAGACTACGTCTATGTTTGTTTACGTGGTAAACATAGTCGTAGATTACGTCTATGTTTGTTTACATGGTAAACATAGTAGTAGACTACGTCTATGTTTGTTTACGTGGTAAACATAGTCGTAGACTACGTCTATGTTTGTTTACGTGGTAAACATAGTCGTAGATTACGTCTATGTTTGTTTACATGGTAAACATAGTCGTAGACTACGTCTATGTTTGTTTACATGGTAAACATAGTCGTAGACTACGTCTATGTTTGTTTACGTGGTAAACATAGTCGTAGACTACGTCTATGTTTAATTGTTTCGTTATTGAGATTTAATTTTACTGTCAATTTTGTCATGTTTGACATTTGTCAGAAGTCACATTTGACATTTGTCAGAAGTCCGGTGGACTTAATTGTAACCGGTCTAAATAAAGGTAAAGGTGGATCTTCATTTTCGGTGGAAACTGGCTCAGTGCGGGAAGGGACGGCGGCGGCGCGCGGCGCGGCGCAAGGTACAAGATGTCAAAACTAATCCATCGGTGGATCAGAGTGGACAAAGAAGTAGAAACTGATCCATTAGTGGATTTGCAAAGTGGATCAGAGTGCAATAGGCCGTAATCATACCAAACATTTTTGAGTTCTGCGCGTCACGTCGGACGCCTGACCATAGACCAACTTATGTAAATTATTCTAATGTCGATGAATTTTTACCTTTTCAATCTCGAAAAATAACAACAAACAGTCTAAAGGTTTCTTCGTAGCTTCTTTACTTTAGTCTACATACCGAAGCGACAGAAATCAAAAACAACACTTTGTTTCCGTGTCATTGTTTAATTAGAACAAATTTATTAGAAGAATTTGACCTTTTCTAAGTGTACATTTATTGTATTTAGTTTTAAATAAATTATTATTATTTATTATTAAATAGTTTTTGATTTGATTTGACACGCATTAGTATGTACATCTGGATATTCTGTAGGTAATCTGTGATTTGAGCTTGACGGATCTTGTTTTAATCTCTTCTCGTGAATCTTTATGAGCAAGCTAGAGTACATAGGTACTCTAGCTGATGGTATTTTACTGCGCGCTGATTATGAAGTTAAAGAAACATACAACATGTTTCTTTAACTTCATAATCAGCGCGCAATGCTGTGACGAAGATGAACAAAAAGAAGCACTTTTCTGATTACACGTTTAAAGCAGCAGGCTTGATAGCCTCTCGGCTAATTAAATTGATTATACAAAATTTAGTTTAAGAGCATCTCAGAATCTGCCCTGCTTAAAAATGTCTTTTGCGCTCCATCGAAGACAGTCAAACAGCTGGCGGCCTTTCCATGTTTTGAATATTAACGATCTTAATCGAGGTACCTTCTGCTACCACCGCGACTCTTGAAAATAAGCTCCTAAATATTAATAAACGTGATAATATTACGGATAGCGCAAAATATAAAGTTCTGAAGGACGACAACGTGTTTAGTTCGCCATTTTGCTTTATATTAAAATTAAGTTTAATGAAATTTTAAATGGGGAAACATAAAGCTTATAACACCAATATTCAAAAGGTCATCTGCTTTCATGTTTCTAATAAAATTGCCATTTCGCGTAATTAAATCGTTTGAGTCTGACATAAAGCAGACAATTTTTATGGACCACTAAAGTGCTCAGTTGAACCGCTAACGCTCAACCTCTTTAATAAATTAGATGTTTTGTCGGACCGGCACCATCTTAGGTGAGGCTATAAAAACCTTAAGAGGGCGCATTGCGCGCTATTTTGTGAAAAGGATAGGCATAGGAAGTCGAAACCTATTCCTATGAAATCGTATGCTCCGTCTCGCTGAACAGAGCATACATTTTTGTAACGGCGTAAACGAAAAAAAAGACAAGTTTTTGCTTATTCACAAGAAAACTACGCAACTTATGAAAAAACTGGTTCAAGGACCCAATTAATTAGTAATAACTTACGAATCTAAACATAAATCAGTTCAATAGACCGCAGGGTTCCTGAGATCTCTGCCAAATAATGGGCGAAACAGTGCACTTTCATGTTTTTTTTTATCTTTAGTTTATTATCTCAATCGTGTTTTCACATTCAAGGAACCAAAGAAATTTTTGTTAGTGTAATTTATGTGTTGAATTTTATGTAGGTAATTCGAGTTTTTTACCTCGGGGATCCCGTGAGTACTGAGATCTAGGCCTAGTTTGATACTGGTGAGGTTCGCCCATTTCGCCCCTTAAGGATTGATCCACATTGCGATGTGAACAATGAGCCTTTGTTCATCTGCAATTGTGCAAAGACTTGTTTGTCAGTTGCAAACAAGTCTTTGATATTTTACCTTACTAGATACCAGATGACTGATACTTCTTGCATATTTATTTTTGTAGACAAACATCAAAGTTATCGCTCAGAGAATTAGCAAGCTGAAGTGGCAGTGGGCAGGCCATATCTCGCAAAGAACCGACAACCACTGGGATAAACGTGTTCTCGAGTGGAGACCGCGACTCGGCAAACGTAGTGTAGGACGCCCTCCGGCCAGGTGGGATGACGATTTGCGAAAGACTGCAGGCAGATGCTGGATACGCCAAGCTGAAGACAGGGCGCTATGGCGCTTATTGGGGGACGCCTATGTCCAGCAGTGGACGAAGATAGGTTGATGATGATGGATGATGATGATGAGATAAACACTTTATCTTAGATAGATAGATAACTCTTTTTTACATAGGAAACCCCAACAAGACCCAAAACAAATAACAGCAGATCATACAAACATACTCACGCGGCGGGAATCGAACCCGCTACCGACTGCATCGGATTCCGTGGCAGAGTGGCGCACTCGTCATAAAGAAGAGACTACAAAATGTTCACCACGACCCACCAATGGCACAGAATGAAACGCTTACCTTGGGTAAGTAAAGCTTTATAATAATGCGCATAAAATTGTCTTGCGAGCGCGAAGTTGCCCGTATTACAGCCGCTGAGTTATTCCGCGGCACGTACTGAGCAGTCGCGCCGCCGCAGTCGCAAGTCGCGTCTACTTTGCCATTAGTATAGTACTTATTAACAGAAGGTTTAGTTTAATAGCAGTTTATTAAATGCCTAAAAATTGCATTTTGTGTAGGGTACTGACTGGTGCTGATAAATAAATAATGCTGGACAATCCACACATTATCAAGCTAAGCAGAGCTTGTGTTATGGGTACTAGATGACGGGTATATTTAATACAATACACTACATAGATAGATATTTTTTACTATACATAGAATACCCAGAACACCCGGAACAAATATTTGCAGATCGTACAAACATTTGTCCCAAGGCGGGAAACGAACCCGCAACCTCCTGCGTCTGTCTGTACGTCTGTGCATAAAAGATGGTGGACGTGGCTCGCACATGGCGTTAAGGCGTTCACTGCCAAGCTTCAGTTTGCAAATAAATTACGTTATGAAACCTGTGTTTTCACTGTATGTGGATTATGTTTTGTGTTAAAATAAACGCTTTAACCGTAAACCGTTTGATGGCCAGACGATCGGTGTGACGTGCCACTCAGGACACATAATACTAGAATCAACGCGGATGCTTCCGACTCTGTTAAAAGTTTAATCTGAACGTAGGCCACAGTAGGTTACTAAGGAGGTAGGTACCCCTTTCATAGTAATCCTACATACACGATTTATTCTGTTTCCCTTTAATCTTAAAGTTTTCCAAAAAAGATGACGGGGTAAATAACCGATTTCCGCGCTCACGAAGTCGCGGGCAACAGCTAGTTGGTAATATCTAAAACAATCGTTAACTTACATAATTTGTGTAGGCTTTTCTCTTTTTTGGTACATCTTGGTTGGTCGCCGTAAGTAATAATTCTAAAAAAAGGTACATACTTATACGCGGACTTGGCTAAACTAAGCTAACACTCTGGCGTGTGTCTACTCTACATTATGCACTACCTTTTCACATACTGCTTCCAGTTTACAATGTACGAGGTGATGACAGTTGTCTTAAGCCGTGTGTACACGTTCATGACTATTGTGGCACTTGATTAGGTATGCGATGCGCTTCTCGGAGGTTTCCCAGGTAACCTTGTGAACACGTAGTGTAAATACGTTATCACTTTGAAATATTGTCTACTCCTGTGTAACAATGCATGAGTACTTGATACCTACTACTTGATGTGCAAGTTCGGTAAATTTTACCATCTTTTTTTTTCATTTACGTATAGGTACCTACCTAAGCAATTAACTTGCAGGTTTCGTTAAAGTGATATTAATTTGTTCAAAATTTGATTTTACTTGCAATGCTATTTTATCAGAAATTGAGAAATTGCTATCAAACACTGTAAACAGAATCCATTTGAAATTCAAATCGCCTGAATACTTTTTTATATTGTCTAAGCTGTATACATATAGGCGACTCTCCACTGAGACTGACCTCCGTGCCCGAAATTCAGCTTAGAAGACGTCATCGTTATCATCTCCCCGCTGACTATAGCTCATCGATCAAGGTATTTGCCGCCGGGGGTCGAAGCTTGAGCTACAACAAAATTTAAACCTTATCTACGATAATTCTCTAGCTCGCTGATGAAACAGTAACGTCCACCTTATACCTACAAATATTAATGTAGTTTCCGTAACAGTAATCTGGAGGCGGGCACGTACCGGGCATTCCTTTGAAATCACTTCCCGACCCGCACTCTGCCCGACAGTGACGGATGTTGCTCTTCTTTAACATTATGTAATGGATTTTGTTCCATGTTGCGGAAATCATCATATATTTTACGATCTTCACAATTTGCTTATAAAGTTAGGCGTGAACAAAATATAAGAAACAAAAATTTCAAACAAAATGAAGAAAACGTGCTTTCTTATATTTGTGGCTGGATAAAGCTAGTTCATTAGGGTAGCCCTAGATGCAGTGGACTGGCATTGGCTGGTGTTGTTGTTGTAAGCTAGCTCAGTCAAAATGGTTTGCAGTAAACTCAGGCTTGTTATGGGTTTTCAGAATATCATCAAAATCGCCGATTGTACACGTATTGTTTGTTGATAACAACGGTCGCCTCTACGTTCGCTCGTCATCTCATAGAGCCTCTACGATCGCTCGTCATCACGTAGAGCCTCTACGATCGCTCGTCATCTCGTAGAGCCTCTACGATGGCGTAGCAAAATCGTAGCTCATCATTTACATTGAGAGCTATATGATTTATTTTGCAGTTTTATTTTTTTAATCGAACGCCTTTATACTATCACTTTTGTTGCCTAGGATGCACTGTCCGTCTTCACTTTCTTTAGGGTCGGGCACTGCAGATCACACTCTGCAGTGCCGAGCCTGAAGAAAGTGAAGACGCACTGGGCAGTGAATGCGTTAATCACTGAAACAAAGAATCAAAGTACCTGATAGCTAGTTTTTAATCTCTACTTTCTCAACTTCTATCTCGAGCTCTATTGAGTGCCCGTTGATCAAAGCTATCGTATCGGGTGTCTAAACAATTTTCAAATTACTATGCCAAAGAAAAGTTGGAATTTATTGTAGGTACTCTCGAGATCGTAGATATATACCCAGAGAGCCAGACTGTCCAAGGATGCGTTCTGGCAACTAAATGAGAAACAAGGCAATAAAACCACGTCTTTCGGCATCGGTCAATCCCGAAAGACGAGAATTTATTGCTTTTTTTGGGAATCATGACTATATATACCCGTTCATATACACATCATATACACATATATCTGTCATATCATATATCATAAACACTATAAGGCTCGAAAGTTTCTAAAGACTGGCCATAGACTGCTTTGGTCTCATTGATCTAGCACTCATCGTTGGGTATAAATAAATAATTAATGATGGACAATCCACACAGCTTTATCTAGACACAACCTAAGCAGAGCTTGTGTTAAGGGTTAGATAACTGATATACTTTTTACAATACACTACAAAGATGCATATTTTTATATGTGATATTTTTATTGCACATAGAAAACATCCAGAACAGCCGGAACAAATATCTGCAGATCGTACAAACATTTGTTCCGAGGTGGGAATCGAACCCGCTACTGCGTCGCTGGCGGACCTTCGCCGCACCACAGGCGTCGCTGAAACGTCGTACAAAGTCTATGTAGCGCCATTTTGCTCGGCGCTAAGCTAATCCACTTTACTCATATAGCATGAAGTTTCATTCCATAGAAAAAAAATTGGTTCAAAAAAATTACTTGCGATCGCGTTAGGAGTATCGTTTAGTTATTGAGGTTTGTATAAACTCAGAAGCAAATAAACACCACAAAGCGATTATTGGCACAATGACTTTCTATCTATTCAGTGTCTCGTTTGGGCTGATCCCATAGATACTTAACTCATTTCCTAGAGAATTTGTGCGCGTATGCGGCAATACCCAGCAGTAATTCCATTGAGCTCGGAACTCTCCCGTTGCGTGCTTGCTTGCTTTACAGCCCGGTGTTGTATCAAATTTAACACTGTTTTCATGCGCTTTGCATTTTCGAGGAGCAAACTCTAGCTTCCTTGAAAATCGGGTTTACCTTGCTTGACTTTAACCCGGATAGGAATAATACAGGAGCTTAGTTGCAGCCACGCTTTGCACTTCGTGATTTATCACATAAACTGAATTACCGTATCGCTTTGCTTTAATTCAGGATTTTACTGAAAAAGCGGCCACAAATTAAGCTGCCTTTACAATTTAAAAGCAAGAGATTGCTTTGATAAAGCCGAACCGAAACATTACTATCCGCAATTCCGTACGCGTTTGTAAAAAAATGTACACAATCGTAAAAGAGAATTCGCAATGCTGTTAAAATTAAAACACGGGGAACGCTTTGATACATAAATTAAACTTCCTTGTGTACGAATTGAGTGGGAGGATGAGCGGCAAATCCGTTCTAAACCACAGTCGAGGGCCAGCATCGAGGAGCTCCCGATCCGTCACGCGGCGCGCTAACCTAAGCCCTCATCAAATCCAGATTAATTAAACTCGGCCCGACCACGACCCCGACCCACTCACATATCTCGACATATTATGTGTAAGCCGGGCCTTAAGTTTGTCTTTCGTTTCGCGACATATGTGTGAACAGACCTTAAGTTCTCTGAATAATAATGTAAAGGTACGGCCAAAACAATCTGGTAAAATACCTTCCCGAATATCCTAAAAAATGCGTTAAGCCTTCAAGACCCTTGTCTAAAACCTACTCGGTCAAACTATTTTTCCTAAAGGATTAGTTTAGTGCCTTGTCATTTCACGAATAGCAGAGTTCCGCTCTAAGTTCTAAGTTTAGAATAAAGGCTGTGTAGACCTTTAACCTTAAAATTATTACAATTATGTAATAATTTTAATCTAACCTTATGCGCTGTAGGAAAATAATTGCAACATTAATGTTGAAATTCTTTTCATACAGCATTTATGGTTTATGGCCATTATGGTTAAAATCAACCCTGGTTCTAAAACTGTGCGACAGTCTGTAAATGCGACAGGATGTATAAATAAAATATTTTTCCCATTTGAACCTTTTTAACCCAACTCATTCAAGATGGACAAGTAGGTAACTAGCGCGACGAATTCTTCCTTTATGACTCCACGACGTAGGCTCTGATGTGAATAGACTTTATCACAACGATTCTATGACACGCGTTCAAATCAAATTAACTTTTAATGAGGTCTTTTGTCGTCAGGGTACCTACTCGTGTGAGCCTATTTTTTACGCTTGGCACATTTCAGGCTTAAGGGAAAATAAATTAACATGTTAGCGCTTCAGAATGGAATTACCAGCCTGCGTGTTTCAAAATAAAAACAAACACGCTCTTTAGATTTAAAACGCTGGCATTTGGGTTACATGACCCAATCAATTGAATCCAACTACCTACTTATGTTATTGGATTCAATCAGCTGGAGGGACAATTTTATTTAAAGTTCCAAGGGAATAATATTTTTAAGGCTTTAGTTGTCTGGATTATAAAATGATTCGGCAAAGTTGTTTAATGATTCTCACACTAAAAATTTAGAAGACAATAATCAAGACAGGTGTCGATTAAGATTAACAAGTATTAAGAAGTGGAGAGTACGTAATACAATCAAAACTTTTGATGAATTTCACGAAAACTGTCTTTGTTTCCCCTTTCTGTCCAAGTTAAATAATAAAATTCAGTGCAGACTCAACTACGAGACTTTTTATAAAGCAGTGAAAATAAAAATGTTTTTTACTGTAGTTTGCTGACTCAGGTAGATACAAATAAATATAACGGAGTCGTATCGATGTTATTATCTAATAACATCGATACGACTCCGTTATATTTATTCCCTATTCTAGACTAGACACTGAAATATCTATTGCAGTGTCTAGTCTAGAACAGGGAATGTTTATAATCTATTTGTAAACTGCTGAGATCGTGCGTCTAGTATGTATTTATTAAAGCTACAACTATCGTATGCATGAAGCCATTCTGCCCCATAAGTCATATTTTATTTAGAAAAGCAAACATAAATATATTTCATAGCCCAACAACCCTTGGATAGGTAATACTCTAACAAAAAATATCTAGTTCAATTTGACGATTTGAGGTAATGCAACGAAATGAAAAACACCATGAGTCTTAGAGAAGGTTAGCTGGAGATCTTTTCTTTGCCATGGGTATGTCATGGAATCTCTGATGATTCTAGATCTCCTTCGTAACTTTCCATTTTCATACGTCATTGGTTCATCCTCGGATCAGCGAGAAGAATTTATTGAGACTGTTTACGCGAACGAGAAAGGCGGCGTCGGATTCTCTTCGCTATATTTTATCTTTGAAGACATGACATATTGCAATATCATCCTGATAGCGAGGAGATCGGAATTTAAGATGCTTTATGAAGTTATGACCTTGGATTGTCATACAAGAAGGGACTATTATTTATTTTAGTACTTACTTTTCCTAAATTATAGTAGTCTACCTAGTAAATAAATAATTCTTGACAATTCAAACAGCTTTATGTAGCCCTTGTAGGTCGCACAAATCTTTATGAATTCTGTGAACCAAGCCTCAAATGCGAAACTGCGCATGGTACAGTTAAGTGCTTAATCATTACTGTAAGAGATTAAATTTGTTATAGGACCTACCTAGTCTACTTACATAAATATACATATTATGTATGTAAACCAAGTTTTTAATTTACGCATTTTTTTGTTTCTTGTGTGGTTTAATTTAGTTCTGTGTTAGTTAGTATATCATACTAAGTTCTTAATATACGTTATTGGTACTCCTTATGTCTCCCCGTGCACATATTGTAACGTTTTACCATTTTTAGCGTAGCTGTAATGTTACATTATGGAAAAAAAAACAATTAAACTATACCTACCCAGGTAGTGGGTAGGTATGTAGGTCACTACCTACACTAATTATTATAGCTACCTATAATAATAATATAGGTAAAACCAGCGCCATACTAGAATCTTGTTGTTGCATGTTTGGTTCTTTTGTCGTTGCTAATATTCTCTTTACTTTACTTATTGAGACCCCAGTAGCTGCCGCAGTTCGCTTATAGACCATTTTGAGGTCATATTTAGAAACCTTCTTCAGCTTCTTTTTCATAAATGGTAACACATCAAACGCGATTTTACGTGATTGGCGAGTTTGGCGACGTAGCCATTAAAGCGTCCGCGAGGTATGATTAACGAAGAGTAACAACAATAACGAAAACAAATAACATTAATGAAATCAGGTAACAATAACACAACAACAAAAAAACAACGAAATAACACTCGACTCGGCTGTACTTCCATGCGTTTCGTGTAGGAACGTAGCACTCACACTAACTCACGGCGTTTGCAGGGCTCGCATTGGTTAACGGCGGTATCCTCCACGCGCCCTTCTGCGCCCCTCTGGCTCCTTAAAATAAGCTACTGCGCAGCCACTCGCGCGTACTTCTGAGAATTCATAATGATTTGCGCGTACATTTTTTAAGCATATCCTTTTTAAAACTTTTATTTGGAGTTTTTATTTTCAAAGAAAAGCTTTAATGTAAATCAAATCAAATCAAATCGTTTATTTGCTGAATACATTATTACAGGTACATGTCAGATCTTATAACTAGAGTGATGTCAAATGTATTCAACCCGCAAGCAGGTGTGCAATTTTTAAATATTGGCGATTCATATAAGTAGTTAAAATAATCAATAATAAAATAATCAATACAAAAGAGAATAACTAATATGTAGTATGTAGTTACACGGCGGCTTGTCATATTTGCTAAACAAAATTTGTCAAATCGTATAAAATTATTGATATAATTAAAATACGTTTTCCAAAACGAAAGTAAAGGTAAATAAAAGTATCTACTTTCAAACACATACGTAAAATCGTGGTATAATCGCAATGCCATGGATAAAAACGAGAACGAAACGTGTTTTCTCAGTATAATACCTTATTTAAGAAGTAAATTGCCTTACATTCATGGGGGTCGGACACCTATCCCCCTCACCATTTGATCCACCCAAAAAGAATCAACCTGCGAAAGTATAAATATACGATTATCGTTTATTTGAAATATACGATTATAGCTTAACTGGCGGTGAGTATCTTGTTCCTCCTCGCTGATCGAGTAATCAAAGCTTATGGAAGATTCCCCATAAAATTTAACGACAAACACTATACCCGGATGGCGTAATCGACCTTAATATCTGTAATTCGTATCGTGGTGGTTATGTAAGTATATGGACCTAGTATGTAGGTGTCTATGCACTTATGATGAGAGTTCATTTGAATAATCATTCGGTTATCGCGTTATACTTATGATAGAATTGGTTGTGGCTCTGGATACGAGTATTTAATCGATAATCAGCCGATTCAGCTCTACTGAAATGTATTTCTCTTTTAAGGGTTGGTAGCTTAGAGGAAAAACTCACTAAGGTTGACGGTTTTGCACCAAAATTCCTATTAATAATAGGTAGGTACCTAACGTACCTAACTCAAAATTTATTGAAATCTACAGAATGAATAATACAAATCATCTTGTAGAGGAGAACTCAGATCTGAGGTACCTTACAATTCCTGGGAGTACGTGTTAGTGACATAGGTAGGCGAATCTATTAAAAAAGTTAATAGGTATATCTTTACTCCAGCTACCTGATTAGGTATGTGTGAGATAGGTATATGCTCTTGGATAGCAATAAACACAGATGACTGCAAGTTGTGTTTACAAAACACATAAATGTTCTAACTTCTAACTCAAATGTGTTTACTAACATCGTTCACTGCTGAAAGCTCACCAAGATGTTTACAGGAGTCTTCGGAGCTCTCCTGAGTAGGCAATTGACTCACGTACGTCGGTAGCTGAGACGAATAGGTTTACCTTCCTTCCATTATGAATTACCCGTTACCTAGTATTTCCGAGACGTTGTAGTCGAAATGGTCCGCACGCTCCGTGGCTTATATGAAGGTTTCAGCTCGTTAACGGTGGTTTATCTCGTAGTTCGATGCAAGTTTGCTGGATAATCTTGGAAGTTGTGTGGCGTAGCGAGTTCTCAATGAAATGTGTTCCACCAGCCGAATAGTCGGAGGGAAGCCTTCTACCGAACAAATTAAACTCTATTGAAGCTGGGCGGCTGGGATACTAAGCCTGATACGGTGCAGGTACCTACCAATCAGGTTCTTATTACGTTTTGTTAAAGTCACATATCGAATCTACTCAACTTTTGAGGAGGTCTTTGGATAGCGTTCGAGAAACATTATGTTCAATAAAATACGTGAAATATTCGAGAATTCGAGTATCATTATAGTTGGTATGCTTTTATCGGATTTAAAAAGACATTATTATTTTAATAAATACTTACCTGTTTTTAAGGTACCTTTCAAATAGTATCTAGGTATATTTGAAAGTTTTATTCGAACTTCAGCTAATAAAGTTGACTCCAACAAAACTTTAGTTGCATCGAATAAAAGGACACAGAATCCACAGATGTTTCGTACATTAATTAAAGCAAACAGAACAAAACAGAAAATAATTAAACGTTTCGGACAAAGAAAAGCTCGCGCCACATTAGATGTGTGGTGCAAGAGCGAGCGTGGAGACCTCCTACTTTATTCTTTTCTGGATACAGAATATCTCTTTATTTTCTCTTTATTTTCTCTTTATTTTATTCTATGAAGATCCTAGAAAAATTGCGCAGTTTGTCTTGTTATACACGTTAAAATCTTGTTTACAAGACATCATATACAGGGTTACTTACTGGTTAAGTTGACTTAGGTCCTTGACGGAGCTGTAGTTTCCATCATTACTGACTGATTTGTCAAAGAAACAGCATACGCAAAACATAAACGTTTTCGATATAAGTATTAGACTTAAAAGTTAAAAAAAAAAATGCCGATTAATACAACTTTTTTGTAACCCAAATAGATTTTCTAGTTCTTTTTAAAGATTATGTAGTAGATAATTCAAAGCCAAAATTGCTGGTAAATAAACAAACTGGGTCGTAGTAGACGATTGATAGTTGAAAAAAGAAATAAATCTGTACAAAGTATTTTTGACGTATAAGCACCATATTTTTTTACTTCTACCTGTGAGCATTAGATCTATGTTTTCTCTATGAATTCTGACAATACTCTAGACTGTTATACCTTGTTCCATAGCCGAAGAACCGTAAATCTGCAACATAACTGTCACACTTTTTTTTTAATATTTCGTGAAAAAAATCAAGTTTTATGCAAATTTTAAAGCCTACATCTTGATATGATAGCAAATCAAGCACCATCTTCCACACTTCTAGACATAGTGCAGTACGTATTTGGGTGTGAATCGAGTCAGCTTGTAGATTCCCACCACGTTCGCCCGCCTTCATTCGCGCGACTCTAACGGTGGAGATAATAGAGACTTACTGCGCACTTTACTCCGCCATACCTAAAGCAATAACTCTTCTAGAGTAGTTTTACTGCTGAAACGGTAAGCGTACTTGAATCACTCTATGTACCCCGTACATAACTATAAAGCTAGACGCACAACTTTCCAAATTCGCTGAGGAAGTTCTAAAATTGTTTGACCAGACTGAAAAGAAGGCGCTTGTTAATTTGGGCTGTCAAATTAATGTTAGTCCAGTCAACGATTAAGGCTTGTGGATGCAAAGGTCGAAAGCAGTGAGTTTGACTTTGGAAGTTTGTTTAGACAAGTTAGGAGACAAAGATACTGAAACTCCCTACCCCTGTGAGGAGCGGAACACTTTTTAAGTATTCCCAATAGTTGTCTAGATATAAGCACCAAAAAACGATCAATTTAAATAAAATGTGTTCTCTTCGCAAAAGATCCTTGCCATCTATTGAGTACTAAAGTAAATAGGGTTCATTTCTTTTTGGAAAACGCCTCAGTAAGTTAGGTTTGGATAGGTGTGTATGAGCTTAACAGCTCACTACCTCTCTGTACTGTGAGGTGAATACCTGCTGCCTGCTAACGTACGTACGTAACGTATACGACTCGTTTCTACGGATAGTTGAGTTTTGGCACATTTGCTATAGTAATGTGAAATTTTAACTATCCGTGGCATATATAAGAGTCGTATTTGTTTATTTTATAGTCAAGTTTGATGTGTGTCAGAATATATGTTTCTAGTTCATTTTTAATTTTTTGTAGGAAACTATGATACCTACACTTCATTAAACAATTACAAAGAAAGAAGAAAGAAAATGTATTTGTTAGTTCACTACATTAAAAAAAACAACATCCGTCAAGTGCGAGTGTGACTTGCGCGCCGAGGGTTTCGAACGGTTGTCAAGTATACCAATATGTACTATTAGGTACTGGTTAGAGACTGCTATTTGATAAATACTAAAAAATTAAAGGTACCTACATTTCAGATGTATCGGTTTGCAAACTTCGGAGTATAGAAGGTAATAATAAATTTTTTGAGTTTTTTCAAAATATTTTAATAAGTATAAAACCTACAGAAATTTCAAAAATGGTTTTGAGATGTGCAAACCGATACCTTTCATTTGATACCTCATTCTGTGAGGTAGCCCCCCCCTTTTAAAAATGATCCCCCCCTTGAGAATTTTTCAAAAGTAGTCTACTTACAGACTTCTCTATATTTTGCCTGCAAAATATAGATCCATATTTACAAACGCTACATACATTTCAGATGTGTCGCTCTGCAGTCGTCGGGTTCAGTGGGGGGAATGGGTATTTTTTCGAGTTTTTTCAAAATATTTCAAAAAGTATTAAACCTACAGAAGTTTCAAAAACTGTTTTGAGATGTACAAACCGATACCTTTCATTTGATAACCCACTCTATGAGGTAGCCCCCCCTTTTGAAAATGATCCCCCTCTTTTTGATAATCTTTCAAAAAGTGGTCTGTATTGGTGGTGGTTCGGAGATAGGGGGGGGGGAATGGGTAATTTTGTCGAGTTTTTTTTTAATGTTTCAAAAAGTATGAAACCTACAGAAAAGTTTTAAATGTTTTCAGACGTACAAACCGATTTAATACATTGGTGCGATGAAACGTCAGCGAGAAAAACGAGATTTGGAACTTTCATAACATTTTTACCAAGGCAAAGCCTGACATCATAATATGAGTTTCATAAGAAATAGGTCCCTACACACCTTGGAACCGGACCCCTCTTTTAAATTTTCTCGTTTGGTACTTACTTTGTTACATAGATGATACCAATCGAGAGTAATTTAGGAGTTGGGGAGGCCCATTGTGTGGAACGCTACATGCGTCGACACACTTGCGCCTTTCTATCTTCCGAGGACATCCATGAGGGCTGGTGCGGCGGCAGATTTGGCCGAGGATCTCAAGAGGCGCAAATACACAGGTCAAAGTCTGATCGAAGCGACGCGTGACCCGAGAGCTGGTGGGTATCTGGTGCAGCGCATCAACATTGCCATACAGCGGGGCATGCGACCAGCGTCTTGGGGACGCTTCCGACTGGTATTGTTACGGATCAGTTGAGCTAACTGTACATTGTTTGCAACAGTCTGAGTCAGTTAGCGTAATTGTTTTAATTGTAAATACTAATTCTAACTTGTTTTTATTATTTGATTGTAGTTTTCTTTGTTAATAAAGGCCATTGCAAATTTGTTATATATTTTTGTAACTTTGTAAATTCATCTGGCTTTTCCCAAGCTGCAATACGATTCGCCTTAGGGAGCTTTTTTGGGAGATCATACGTTTAACATTTTGTTGTAAACTTGAACGGACCACAAAAAAAACTTTTATTTACTCCTATCAAAAATAAAATGTAGAATGGTAAGAGTATGATTTCTGAATAAAAACTGAGTTCAAACTGTTTATTATTGCCAACGTCTTACCTATTTACCTCACTTCACCAAACGTAGCAGCCTCGGAAAGCATTTCGCAGACTGCGATGCGAGATCCATCAACGCAACCACAGCTCAGATTGGGCTGTCAATTACGTCACGGCTCTCCCGCGCCTAATCTGTCATCTAGACACCAATTAAGGGGAAAACTGCCACCGAGCGGAGTCGTAACAATTTGTCTTGCAAAAATAACCCGGAGTGGTATTAGTGGAATTACATAAACATGTAGGAACCTACTCATTTAGATATAAGAACGAGGTGTAGGATGATTTATATTTTTTAACTTTATCAAAATTCTTTCATTATATATTTTATAAGTAAGTAGGTGAATTTGACCTAAGACGAGATTTTTAAAAACAACCGGAGATCGTAAGAGTTATGTCTTCTGACTGTGAAAACTCAATTTATGATTTAACTTCAAGCCATTTTCATCCCATGTGCTTATTACCACGAAACCTGACATGAATGTAATTAAATTGATACGTAGTCTGTTGCAGGTCCCGTTGTCAGGTAATAAGGCCCCATTCCCATCAAATAATAGCTCGCTGATCATTCAGAATTCAGCGTAGTAACGCGTCACTACTGCATTAGGCAACGTTAATCATTTAGGTACCTACCCCTTCTGCACTAATTCCCTGAACAATCTTGTAATTTATGTCAGAATTAACTTTGACGAGATAAAGGGAAATTATCTGGCTCGTTACGGTACCTTTTTGGGTCTTTGTAGATAAAGACAGAAGACAAAGGCTGTAGGTTAGGGTTTGGTATTCTATGTTTCCAGGGCTTTGGTACTGTTCTGGTACATACTGAAAATGGAATGTTTAGACAACAATAAAGGCTTTATGTTAAATACCTAACACAATATAGTTTTAAAAAGTCAAAGGTTTAGGTTATTTATGCAAAATAGTAAATGCCAACGTTATAAGGAATGCGAATTTGAAAGTTTATTCCAGTTTTCCCATGCAAAAATCAGTGTTCATTAATTCGTCGGAAAAAATGAAATCGAACAAAAGTAGGTAACATTCAAAAGATGCTCTGTTATTCAAGATTTGAGCTTTATCCCTGAGTTTATTTACACAGCCGTGCCTGCTTGCTCCACGTAGTCTTGTCTTGTCAACCGACTCGACTTGGCTTAAGCCCAAACGGCTGAGAAAAGGTAACATATCTCTTTATTTAAGTTATATTCACTGCGACAGTTATAAATGTTCCAACACGGAAAACTCCCGCCGTCATATTCTTGATTTTCATCATAAATCCCTATTGTTTTGTTAAAATGTAAGCAGAATTTTGTAATTTAAGTAGGGTTTGTTTTTCGGTGCATTCTGATGTATTTCATATTAAAACTGAGCTTGAAAAACATTTAACTAAAGCGTGGAAAACATTGAACTTAAAGCTCTTCAATAGTTCGCACTCCCGCTTTTACGATTTGATCCAGGACGTAGTGGCAATCGATACTACGTTGAGCACCACTTTAATTCTGCATTTAGTGTATATTTTATTTATGCACCTGTAGGTAGCTATTACCTATCTACGTACCTAGACACCTACCTGCCAATTTCTGTTCCGTAGCAATGTTTTTTTTTTATAATGTTTGACACGCGTTTGTTTCGTTATTCACTCGTTTGTGGGAGATGGAGTAACAACCAACCAAACTAACGCTTTTATAAAATCATCAACATCATCGCCTTTATAACTTAAGGCTTAAAATGTGTCGTTTATGAAATGGCCATGGGCAGGCACAATTCAGTATTAAGTTGAGCCATTAGTCAGACAGACCCGCGGGCTGTTTTCAGATCCGGTACAAATTAATGTTGGCATGTTTATGTAGCGACGTCTAGGCTTTTCCGGATTTCATTAAATGTATAGCACTTAGAATATAACCTGGGTTTAAAAACACACTACATATAAAAACATGTATTCCGCAAAGAATGCATTCAGCGTACAGCAGCAAAAAAAACTGGTTTTACTAGTACCTAGTTTTATCCATAAAAGCGATTCAGCATTTTAAGCATTTTATTCTGCGTACTTTTCAATTGCAGGGAGTTAAAATGTAGTAGACAATATAAGAAACATGAAAAGAGCAATGCAGAATACAATTAGTATTGAAATAAAAAGGTCTGGCTAGCAGAATTAAAAACTCGAATTCGAAGAATTTCGAAGTCGAATATTTTAATTAAATTTAAAAAACCACACAGAAAACCAATAAACTTTATTACAAAACAGTTTGCACCATTTGTTTTTAATTCAACTCGGTAGTGGATGATTGGAATGGAACGAAACAGAAGTTTCAGGCCTCGTTTGTTTGCTTTTTAACTTAATTAATACGCTTGTTACAAAGAGTTACCGGACTGCAATAATATTTAAAGTTATGACAACAAAATATAAACACACCCTCCGCGTTTTAATCAAGCTTTTATAATTGATTTTAATTTATTCGATACCTGCTGCCGCCCCTGATACCACTAGATAGCTTTATTGCCAACCTATTTTCATTTGTTTACTCTTTATTTTATGTTATTTAAGAATGATATCTAAAAAGTAGTAGTGTGTTGACTGGTGTGTAACTTGACTGGCCTGTAAATTGTTATATTGTTATGGCAAATCTAAGTAAATTTCCCATGAATTTGAAAAACTTATAATACCTCGGTTATAAGTTTTTCAAAATTTATGGAAGCAGGAAGTAGTAGGTACCTACTTCGAGTAAGTATAGGTACTTAGAAACTTTTGTTTAGACAAAGTATAATAAAGTACACTTTTATTGACAGCTCTTGTAAATAGTTTATGCTTTAAGGGGTGTCCAGAAAGCAATGCATACATTTCCGACATTGCTGTCCTTAAGATTTCTCGAAAGCGCATCTAATCTAAGTGATGAAAACTATCACATTATTTAAAAAAATAACTGCTCTTCAAAATTTATCCTTCCTTTTAAAATATTTTGTGTAGTTTCATAATAAAAGTCTCGTTTTCTGTCCTGTAATTTGTGTCTGCTAAAATTATAAGATGTTATTTTTAGTACGTAATAAAACTTGGACAATATTTACGGAGGCAATGCTATAAAAATGTCATAAAATCAGCGCCAAATTTTATACCACGATAGCTACTAAGTAGAGGCTGTTCTAGTATTTATTAATCTTCAGGAGAAGATAATAACTTTAAAAAAAACTGATTTCTTATTGCTCATTCATTCTTAGCTAAATAGGTAGGTAGGTACATTGAAGTTTCTTACTAAAATGAAAATATACCTACTGAGAGGACTTTAGTCATTTATACCTACTTCATTGCTGATAGGTAAATTGAAGCTCTCACCAATTTTTAATTGTTATAAATATTTAGTATAGTATTATATTATTATAGTTGTAATTATGTAAAAAACATGAAAAACTTGCGAAACGGAAGTATGAAACGTGCTTCCGTTTCTATTTAATTTTTATACTGACTGAGGCGACTTATAAAAAATGGTTTCGAAAACGATATAATTGTGTCCTCCCTTTGTTCTAGTATTTAAAATCATAGCAGGTATAAGTTATGATTTTACATGACTGTTTTTAGCCAGAGAAAAGATTTTCAGTACCTTTTCAGAGCGTTAATAAGCGTAAATAAACGAAATAAAATAAACGTGCAATGATTAAAAAGCGGTGACTGTAAATAGAAATGCGTTCCACGTTTATGAACTCCGGACAATTCCGTGACACAAAGACCTTAATTTATTCTTGAACTGGATTTATTCGTCCCATGTGTTGGGTGGTTGACGGAGGGTCCTTAAGGTTAATGTAGGTGTTGTCATCGGATATTGGGAAAGACGAAACCGTGCGATTTGTCAGCTGTCATGAAGAAATTGTGTAGACTATTTTACCGCTGGCGGGAGGCGTAATTCAAAGGACATGCTTTAAGGATTTTCGTTCGTAGTCGCACAAACACTGCTTATTCTGGCCATCGATTTATAAGAGATAACTTGTAATGACCCTATTACTAAGTATGTATTTGTTAGGAAATAGCCAGGGCCAATGAAAATGAAGCAATGTTGAACAAGATCCGTCAAGTGCGAGTATGACTCGCGCGCCGAGGGTTTCAAAGGTTTGTCAAGTATACCAATATGTACTATATGTACCGGTTAGAGACTGCTATTTTTTGTACACCTAAAAATTAAAGGTAAAGGCAAACTTCGGAGTATCTTCTATACTCCGAAGTTTGCCTTTACCTTTAATTTAACAAGTAACAGTAAAATTTTCGAGTTTTTTCAAAATAGTTTTAAAAGTATGAAACCTACAGAAATTTCAAAAACTGTTTGGAGATGTACAAACCAATACCTTTCATTTGATCTCCTATCAATGCGGTAGCCTATTTAAAAATTATTCCCCCCACCCCCTTTTTGACTATTTTAAAAAAGTCTCTAAATCTACTTACAGACTTCTCTATATTTTTCTTGTAAAATATAGATTCACATATACAAACGCTACATACATTTTAGATGGATTGCGCTGCAAACTTCGGAGATGGGGGAGGGAAGGGGAAGGAATGGGTTTTTTTCCAAATATTATAAAAAGTATTAAACCTACAGAAATTTTGAAAACTGTTTTAAGGTGTACAATACAAATTGATACCTTTCATTTGATACCCCACTCGGTTTTGAAAAAAATCCCCCGTTTTTGTAAATTTTTCAAAAAGTGTTTCACTTACAGACTCCTCTATATTTTTCCTGTAAAATATAGATCCATATCTACAAACGCTACATACATTTCAGATGGATCGCTCTGCAAACTCCGGAGACACATGGGGGGGGGGGGAGGGGTAATGGGTAATTTTTCGACTGTTTTCAAAAAGTATGAAACCTACAGAAATTTCAAAAACTGTTTTGAAATGTACAAACTGATTCCTTTCATTTGATACCCCATTTGCCTGTGTTATCTTTTGTAATTTCGACATCATAATTTGTACTGAGAATTTTCATAGTAATTTTTAATTTTTTTTCCTTTTAATCTGTACAAGCACACATGAGGCCCATTGTGTGGAACGCTACATGCGTCGACACACTTGCGCCTTCTCGTCTTCCGAGGACATATAGACGCATAAATGTGCAGGTCACAGAGCCTACACAATTGCTCCCTTTGAGGTCGAGACCCTAGGTCCGTGGAGAACCGAGACTCTCCGGCTTTTAAAAAGTTATCTGAGCTTCTGGTCGACACGACGCGTGACCCGAGAGCTGGCGGGTATCTGGCGCAGCGCATCAGCATTGCCATACAGCGGGCCAATGCAGCCAGCGTCTTGGGGACGCTTCCGAATGGTATTGATATGGATCAGTTGAGCTTTCTGTAGACTGTTTGCAACAGTCGGCAGTTAGCTTAATTGTTTCAGTTGTAAATACTAGTTCTAATTTGTTTTTATTATTGAATTGTAATTTTCTTTGTCAAACAAGCACACGAAATTTATTATTATTTTAAATTTCAAGTTATTTGCTGCTGTAGTTGCTGAGATATTAAAGACGGAAAAAAGGTCAGAAAAAGCGAGATCTTAAATAGAGAGTCCCCTAATGAAAGGACTTCCTCAACAATTTCAATTTCCTCGCTGCAACTCCGTCGCATACAAAGTTAGAATACCTACTCAATCTTCCGCACAAGTGACCTCTACCTCTTTGTTGCCTACTAAAAGCAGGTCAAGCCAAACATATTAACAAAATATTTTCACATTTCTCCGTCGGTGTCGGCTCAATTCGATGAATTATGCGGTAAGTAATTTGATTCGTTTGCGTTCGCTTTTGTTTTATTTTCAACTAGCTGCAGCCCGAGGCTTCGCACGCTTTTTTCCGGAGTAAAAGGTAGCCTACGTCCGGCCCCGGGATACCATCTACCTCGCTGCCAAATTTCACCGAGATCCGTACAGCCGTTCTTGAGTTATAAATAGTGTAACTAACACGACTTTCTTTTATATATATTAAGACTTTCTTTTATATATAGGTATAGATTTGTAACAAAGTTTAATTTTAATTTTTTTTATTTTTAAAGGGTTGGTCGAAATATTGTTTATCTAGAGTAGTCACGGGTCGGCGACGATTCGTGCTTCCTCGGAAAAACATTTGGTACGGCTGAGTTCACTAGCGAAATAACAACGTCCATTTGTAACAAAAAGTCCATTCATCAAACGAGATAACAGCGTCACAGCGTTATCAAAACATGACCCGTGAAGCGATCACAATGTTTTGCGCCGAGTACAGCCTTTGGCGATAAGTTACACAATGAAAAAGTTACGCTTCGAAATTAATCGTTTTATTTATTGTACTTTATACTTGTTGGTAGGTACTACTGAGTTTTAAGCTTGTTTGAAAACAGGTGCTGGCATTATTAGCAAACGGAAATTCAATAATTCTTTTAGTATGAATGTAATAATTTATATACTAGGTGAAGTGGCGTTCTACGCTACTATTACTTACTTAGCTGCTAATGCAATTTTCTGATTACTAAAACGATTGTTGCTGAATTCTAGTGAAATTCAAGTGCGTATGAGGTACTCTACAGTATGTTCCATTGTATACATACATACAACGCCACTATACTATAAAAAGCTATAATACGTACATACGTACATTGTAATTTATAGAGCCCCGGAGCAGTGGGTGACTGTAAAATGTGCAATACAAAACAATGCAACGTAATTCAGTACCTAGCCACGGAGTCGAGTCAGATTTTCAAATTCTAGTTTCTGTAGATTATTGCAATAATTTATTTACGATGAAAAGGTCAGCTGATATTTCATAATATAAAATCAACTTTTATATTATGAAATATCAGCTAACCTGGAATACAGATAACCTGGGATTAAAAAAATATAAATATCAGATTACCTTTACTCTAAAAAAATATTTTTTTAATTATTTACATAAAACTAGAACAATTAAAATCAAGTAAATTCTGCTCTTGATAGCTATATAATTGTTCCTAAATATCTTTCATGCAGTTACATTTTAAAGAAACACACAGCTTCGATTCACTCGATAAAGTAAGGCGATAAGTTAACCATATGTCTAGAGAACTTTTAGCATAAAAATATTTCAGAAAACAAGCATAAACTTGCTCTTGCTAAATGCTATTTATACTATTTTGTTAATCTGAACTGTGTATTTTTCAGCGGCAGGCGGGCACGGTGCCAGCAAGCGACTGCAATTAGCCAAAATTATGCTCAAAAACAAGTTTCGAAGCAATTAGCAGATGTAGACCCCGGTCGAGTACTCTAAACCAGTTTACTAAAGTCCGACAGCGGATGAGATTTGTTATTCAGTTTTATTGGTGTTCGGTTTTGGGTTGAGAAAGTTTAAAAAGCCCGTATGGATTTGGCTGTGTGGTTATTGGTCGCTCGCGCCGGCAATACTCGGCCACTGGCCCGGGCGTCGACAGCTAAATTGAATGCCTAGTTTTTCATTGCACAAAACGCTTTTGGCCTTTCATTTATAAAGCCTGCAAATAAAAGTTCGATAGCCATATACCCGAAAGACAAAATGAAGGCAAGCGAGGACACCAAATCCCTCGTACAAAAATTGATCTGCCCCGAGGATACATGTGATGACGTTACATGTGAGAGGGCTTCGCAAAACCAAGAACAGTGGTGTCATCATCAGCACTGGTACCAAGAACGATGTTGAGAACCTCAAAAACACTGTCCAGATTACTAACTCGGGTCATACAATTGACGAGCCGCCTAAGCGAAAGCCGAGCGTCAGAGAGGAAGGAGTGCCAAATTCGAGGCCCGATAAAGAAGTTTTTTCCTGCATCTACCACCAAAACCCAGCTGACACTTTCAAGACCTGTGACCTGGAAAAGTTTCTGACCTCCATACGACTAAGCCACAAGTCAGGCAGGAAGAACGCAGAGCACTGTAATTTTATTATTGAGGTCCCAGCCGCCTTACGAAAAGCACTTATTACCAAGGACCGTATCTTCCTTAACTGGTCCTCGTGTCCAGTGCGAGATTTCACTCTAGTCACTCGCTGCTACAAGTTCCAACAGTATGGACACGCGGCGAAGTCATGTCGCGAAGCAGCTCATACCTGCAGTCACTGTGGCGGCCAAGGTCACACCGTCAAAGAGTGCACAAAGAAGGCTGAGGACCCCAAATGTGCAACCTGTTTACACTACAAGAAACCAGACCACCATGCCACTGGCTCCGCCGACTGCCCGGCAAAAGGCAAAATCATATTATATGCTGATGACACTGCCCACCTTTTTCCGCTGACTCTGAAGCAGAACTGTATAAGTTTGTGCAATGTGGATTCAATCTTATAAATGAATGGCTTGAGCACAACTTACTAACTCTAAATGCAGATAAGACAAAGTATATTAGGTTTTCAATGCGCAAACGGCCGTCAGCCGAGATTATCCCCAAATTGTATGCGCATTATTGCGTAGGTGCCGATAAAGTATGTAAGTGCCCTACAATAAATAATAAAAATAATATTAAATACCTTGGCATTATATTGGATGAATCACTTTCTTTCAAACCTCATTTAGAAGCTTTAGTAAGTAGAGTCCGCAAGTTAATTTTTGTCTTTAAAAATCTACGCCATATTGCAGATCGAAAACTTATTATACAAGCTTATCGTGCCCTATGCGAATCCATTTTGACCTACTGTATTACATCATGGGGTGGGGTGGGTAAAACATTATTACTAACTGTCGAAAGAGCACAAAGAGCGATACTTAAGGTACGTCGTTTTATTTTTTCTACTAACTTCCTTTTTAATCATTTGTAGTTTTTTACCTAGTTCAGGCACACGCATTATTTAATTCCATTAGAATTTTAGATAAACTTTGTTATCCTTTTAGTCCTAAGCTATTTTGAATAAATTATTCAATCATCAGCAGCATCGCCCTCCGTTTTAACCGATCTATCAGTACAATATCAGGCTTATTTGCAAGAATAGTCCTGTCTGTAATGAATAATGATAGATCGGTCCCAATAGAGCGTTGCACGGACATTTTCGAGAACTGGCGCCGGTGTGTACTTGCCGGAACTTCAGGGCCAGTAAGGCCATATCGGAGAGCAAGTTGCTGGTGTTTAATTTTGGCTACTTGGTTGTGTCTGTGCAAGTACTGAGAGTTAGCAAGGTGCGAACAACCCGAAAGTATATGACGGAGGGTCTCCCCAGGAAGATGACACGCTCGACAAATATCGATCGTGCCATCTTTCATTATATACCTACTTATAATGAAAGAAGAAAATATAACCAAATAATGGCCAATAACTTATTTTCTATACAAAAAAAATTTAAGCGCTGTCTTCTTATTTTTCATAGGACTACAAAGAAAATTGAAATTCGCTCATTACTTTTTGGAACAGGTTATCAGCTGACCCAAATTCCCAAATTAAATCCAAACGAGCGCGAGGCTAGAGATAAACTTTAGAGAAGGTTCATGCAAACTGTGGAATCTATTTAAGAAAAAGAAACCCTATCATTAACAGGGATAACTAAGTGCTGTGGTAAACAGTGCAGTAAATATGTATTGCCTGCGTCTAGGTGATTAGTGCGTGTGAGCAAATGAAGCGATCCGTGCGCCTTGGGGTCGAGGAATACCAACCGCCACTATTTATTTATTTCGTGCTATAGTTGGTATAGATAAAACAGCACAGGGCGCGAAAGGGTTGCATTCGTTGACGACCGATGTGGCGCGGTGGGCGAAGGTCCGCCTGCGACGCAGAAGATTGCGGGTCCGATTCCCGCCTTGGGACAAATGTTTGTACGATCTGCAAATATTTGTTCCGGGTGTTCTGGGTATTTTATATGTATAGTAAAATGTTTTTTTTTTAAGTTTTATATTTGTATAAGTGCATGTATATACTAATTGTAATAGTTTTATTCTGTTATTGTACCTATGTGTATTAAATAAATGTGTATAATAAAAAATATCTATCCCATAACACAAGCTCTGCTTAGCTTGGGGCTAGATGATGCTGTGTTGATTGTCCAGCATTATTTATTTATTTATTTTATTTATTATTATTATTCTTACACAGAGTCTGTCAGTCATATCCTTCAGTAACTATAATACTTCATTGGTTATTAAAAACAAACAAACCAAAACTGGATCAGCCCGTTGCAGAATGAAGCCCTTATTTCCAGTAGGTTTGTTTAAAACATGTTTCATCTTGCATTTCCCCTTTACGAGTTATAAAATTCTTAAAGTAGAAATTCTGCTTGGG
Organism: Eupithecia inturbata; assembly: GCA_963662085.1. Classification (NCBI taxonomy): domain Eukaryota; kingdom Metazoa; phylum Arthropoda; class Insecta; order Lepidoptera; family Geometridae; genus Eupithecia; species Eupithecia inturbata. Next base: position 8,379,624 of record OY759182.1, read on the forward strand.
TAAGCTCTTTTCATCTACTTTAAATAGCGAAATCAAGTTGTAAGCTTAAAAAGCTTGCTGCCGTCTACAGCAACAGAAGCCGATTTGTTGTTTTCTTCCTTATTCATAGATGCGAGTACGTAATAGCGTAATTCCTACAGCTGTAAATTATTTATCGAAGCGTGGGTGTCGGTTTCTTTACGTCATTCGAGTCCGTTGGAGTGTAATAAATCTTTTGGGGCGTTTAGTAGATAAAACAAATTAATCACGGTTAGACAAGTGTGTCTGGAGGAGGCATAATGTGACGTTAGAGGGGCGGTCTCTAGGGAAAGATCCGTAGCTCCAAGCTACCTAGAGGTATAAAATTTTACGATCACACTGTATGAACCATTGCGGCTCTTGTCGATGTCACTTATGACTACTGCGTAGTTTGTCGTCACAGTTTGAAACTGATATACGTTTCGATCCTTACGTTTACCAGGGCGGGAATGGGTTATTCTCTTTGTGTAGCTCTGTGGGCTGATTGCTTCTCAGTTGCTAGTCCATTTGTTGAGCAATAACACGTGTGTTCCCCACAACATGTACATTCTGTTAAAGTAGGTAGGTATGTAAGTACTTAAAGCTTATGTTATCTAACTAACATAATACCATTACCAGCAATGTAGGTACCTATCAAAATTGTAGGTACTTTAAGCTTATCCTAGAATAAGTTTTTGATAAACGTTTTAGAAACTCCGTCGAAATGGATATTAAAACTTCCGAATAAGCTACATGTAAACTCTAAAAATGGATTTAGCGGAAGGCGCTTCGAAGTTTCTTACGAAACTAAATCGAAAACGTGACTGTTATCGCGCTTCAGGGCGCTCTGCAATCCCCTTCTAAAGGCAGGGACACAGATTTGGAGGAAAATGTAATTAGTAGCTTAAAAACATTTTCTTGTCCCATCTTATCTCAGCTTTTTAATCTATAATAGTTTCTGCTCGCGGCTTCACACACGTTGTTTCTATGGAAACTTTCGAATGTTATTTCTATCCCATGCAAAGCAAAAGCAAAGCTTGTGTTATGAGTAGGTACTAGATGACTGATATACTTAATACAATACACTACATAGATTGATATTTTTTACTATACATAGGGAATACACAGAACACTCGGAACAAATATTTGCAGATCGTACAAACATTGGTCCCAAGGCGGGACCGAACCCGCAACCTCCTGCGTCGCAGGCAAACCCTCGCCCGACGTGCCACATCGGTCATCTATGATAAACAGTATGTTGTATTTCGAGTCCAGACCTACATTATAACTGTACAAAATTTCAGGCCGATTAATTCTGTAGTTTTGGTGTGAAGAAGTAACAAACATAAATATCTATCCATCCTAGTTTTTGCATTTATAATATTGATTTCGGAGCTTAGTGCCGACTTTCAAACTTTGCCGACTTTTTAGTGTGATCGGGCTCAATATTCTGCTCAATTTAATGGTAATCATTTCAAAAGTTAGTTGACAGGTCATAATGACATAAATATCGAACCCCTATCAGTGTATGACTCGCTTAACATTTACCTGTGAAAGAATTTTTGATTTTCAAGTATGGACTGAAATTGAATGTACACCGCCTTACCTGGGATTATTTACATGAAACCACGATTGTTTCCGTATCCGTTATGAATGTTTGCACAAATAAGTTTACACTTCCTTGCGCCCGTAGTTTCGCCCGTGCCCCCTCCCATATCGCACAAATGTTGCTTATTGTTTTGATATATTACGGTTAGAGTTTATTTTCTAAGAAGAATTAAATAATTCAGTAACATGGAAAAAACAGAGCCCTGAGTTCGGTTTGACGTTCGGAAGTTTGACGATGGTAACGATACGTGATTGTGATGTCTCTTTTTTGTCTGGGATTTGCTAAGTTCCTTGTGCTTACGATAGAGGAGCTGTTCCAAATCCTACAGAAAAAACATACATACAGCTGAACATAGAACCCCCTCATTTTTTGAAGTCGGTTAATGAGATGTCACAATGACGTCTCGATACTTTCGTCAAAGATTTTATAATACTACCTTTCTTAACACCGATTTCAGGGCTGAAATTTCTCAAAGAAACTGTGCAGTGATAACGTACAGTTAAACTTGCTAAGTTTAACTGTAAAAAAGATACAATATCTGTAGAAAAAAATCTAGTGTTCTGTTGTTAGTGTCGGATTTTCGAAATAGTTGTTGGTCATATCTTGAGAAAAAATTTGGAGCAACTTAACTAGCTGGAGTTCTACTTACACTAATAAACGAATTATCTATGTTTGAAACTTAAAACATTTAAAATGTTGGTAGATTTATTAGATCGTTTTTTTTTATATATTGCCCAGCCTCAGTGGTGCGACCCGCAGCTGCACGGAGTGGCGGGCCGCTGCTGATGGCTACGTTTGTATTCTTAGATATTCTCTGACACGGCGCTCTCGAATAAGCACGCAAGGGCACTCAATGTGTTAAAACACGTACGTCAGCGAAAATATTATTTTTTTTGGATAATAACAATTTTCTTATCCATTTTTAGGAGTTATTGCTAGCCTGCTTTAAAATTGTTTTAATAGCACAATTTTTAGGGTTCTGTACCCGAAGGGTGAAAACGAAAGCCTATTACTAAGCCTATTATTAGTCTCCGCTGTCCGTCCGTCTGTCACAGGGCCCTATCTCATGAACCGTAAGATGTAGACAGTTCAAAATTTTCAGAGAATGTGAATTTCTCTTGCCGCTATAACAAAAAAAACATTAAGATTTGATGTTCTTTGAAAAAGTTGCCTGATTTTTACGGTACGGAACCCTTCGTGTGCGAGTCGACTCGCACTTGGCGGTTTATTTCATTTTATTATGGCGTGTAGAATGCACTTCCCATGCATCTATGGATTAAGAAACAGCGGGAATTTTATTCACAAAAGCTTAACCCGAGTTTTATGTTGACAAGAATTTTCCATTACGTTGCGTTGTTAATTTGTTTTGCTCTGCTTGTATATTTCAAACAGTATTCCAAAGCAATATCTACATTGTAGCATGCCAGTTCCCTTGTACTTGTAGATATCTCGTCTACACCTACGGGGAATAATTCCTGAGTTAACGAACACAGAATATAAATCGAATGTATGTGACTTATATATTGTATATCAATATCAACTTAGTACGGTATTGGTATTAGTCATTGATAAAGATATAGATACTTAATGTAGGCCGAGCACGGGGATTGTTATCTAGGGTACATCGTCTCTCATCGTCATACATTGCGTACATTACTGTAGTAGAAGGAATGAATTTCATGAATTTCAATGAATTTCAATCGGCTGATATAATGATGATGATGAATGTATAAAATACCTGAATTTTTTATCGAAGCCAATTTCGATAGAAGAAATATTATTCTTGAATGTAGCCGAAGCGGAATTACCAATCAAACACCGAGTTTATTGATCTTCGCAAAAGTTCTCACGATCAGATCCCCAAATACGCTTAAGTTTGTATTATTTACGGTACACGAATAAAATACTTTAAAAATTAACTTCCGTTGGAAAATGGCATTCAGTAGCAATTAAAACTTTCTTACTGATCAAACTTTAACAGTCACATCTCCCGGACAACTTCGGCTAGAAACTCTAAAGTGGCGTTCTGACTAGAGACGCTGGAATAACTCTCTTTTATTGAAACATTCTCGGCTGCTTAGGTTTCTTAAGGGCTTGTAAGGCGTCGTTTACTCTATACAGCGTGTTCCAACCGTAACAATATCTACGAAGGTCTTCCTTTTGTCGTTCAGCCTGCATGAACTGCGTAATTCTTAAAAATTTTCTCACTCCGCATTTTAGAATAATGTATCTTTTTTATATCCTTTATGTTTACCGTAATTTGAGTTTTATTTACAGAACCAACGACCATGAGTAATATAAATTAATCTTGGTCCGTTAATTTAAATTTAGAGACAGTAAAATGTAATTTGCAACCAAATGTAGATTTAACATTGTAGTGGAATGATTCCGCTCTGTACGACGACGTGTCGTTAACATTTGGCAACAAAGTAAAACAAGTTTACTAGCGTTGGTGTTTTGATACATTATAAAACAAAAATAAAATATGCAAATGCTGGCTTTACTGAATTTGATCAACGTATGCAGCATTGTTTATTTTTCTGGTGATATTTTGGTAACAGCACATACTTGCAAACAATGTTTGCGTCTGACTTATCGACAAAAACTGTAAAAAACAATAATATTAGGTTGTAAAGTTTTGTTTATAAATTTGTGTCTTTGCTGCTTTAATCATTGTGCTTTTCATGTTGTATTGTCCTACTAAAATTAGATAAATCAATTTGATGCAAAATTTAAAATTTTCTCTGCTTTCACTGTACCGAATTTTTGAACCTGTCATATTATTTTTGAAGTTTATGACACTCCTTAATGGCACTGGTAGAGTCGTAGCGAAAAGCAAGCGGCGCCAAAAATAAAGAAGTTGAAGTTGACTTATCGACATCAAACAAAATCAAACAATTCTCTTACCGGACGCGATATAGTTTCTACATATTTGGACCTTCTAGAAGAATAAAAAACGATAAGTAGCCCAAAAACTTGTTATAGGTAGATAACGTCGATATATTATTGACCAAGTCTGTATAAATAAATAATAATAAATAATGCTGGTTCTTTTAAGCTTTGCTTGGGGCTTGATGATGCTGTGTGGATTACACAGCATCATCAAGCCCCAATCAGAGCAGAGCTTGTGTTATGGGTACTAGATAACTATATACTTAATAAAATAGTAAGTGACGATCGATGTGGCGCGGCGGGCGAAGATCCGCCTGCGATGCAGGAGGTTGTGGGTTCGATTCCCGCCTTGGGACAAATTATTGTACGATCTGCAATTTTTTGTTCCGGGTGTTCTGGGCATTTTTTATGTGTGATAAAATACAATGTAATATATTTCTTTGACAATGGATGTGGAATACGAAAAGCTGAATTGATCATCATGATGAAAATTACACAGTTCCTGTAGTTTAAAGCAGTTTATTGTGCTTTTACTAAACCAGTGGGTACAAATTATAAAATAGAATCAGTTAATTTGATTCTATTGTATTGCTTGTAGCGGGATTTTTTGTAGGCATCGTCTACCAAAGAAGTAAAGTAAATTCCCCACCGATCAGTCACCCATTCAATTACATCTCTGAAAGGAGTCTAGACGCGGTCATCGCTCACGGCAGACGGTTGTCTCAAATCCGTGCAAGCCGAGATCTAGATCTTCAACTTGCGGGATGCAGCGCTCTGACAGATCACTTGTCAGTGTCCTGCAGTCCCTTGAATAAGCCTCAGATCTAGGAACACTATGGATGTGGTCATTCTCCGAAATTTGTCAGTGATATGCCTATCCTGTCAGTTAATGTTTTTCTTGTCATTGTGCCCCGCCGCGCCACTGCGGCACTGATCACGTAAAAGAGGTCTACCTTCCCGGCGTTATGGCCTTATAACATAGAGTTTTCCTTTCACAAAGGTTTTTTTTTGTCCTCTAAAGACGTTCTTCTATGCTACAGAAGATAAGATGCTTTGTTCGCACACAGAGCTCATTCATCATCAACTTGAGGGGTTACCTATATAAACTTTAGGAACCCACACCCTCAAGTTCAAAACCATTTGTGCAGTCCCTACAGTTCCAGTACTATTTGTTTCTTGAAACTTTGATAAAAATGATGTTGCAAAATCAGTTTCAAAAGCCGTTAAGATGGGTGTAGGGGGGTCACCTACCTCACGAAGATGGTTACTCTACATTCAATGTGAGATCTGTATTCCAGTGCTGTACCTAGTTTCTTAGGTAGAACGCTTACTTCTCCAGATAGCCCGAAATTCAACAGAGCAGCCACGTCACTTACGTAGTTCGTGCGAGACCCCAAAACAACATGAATATGGATAATATATCATGCATTAAATGATACTTTACTTTATATGACTAGATATAAATCTAGTATGAATTTTTGTGTTAATTTTACATTAATTATTCTATTTACGTAAATAAAGCATTTTTTATTTTTGTACTTGATTATAGAGCATTTGTTTTTTATAATCCACTACAAACTTCAAAATTGTTAATAAAAATTGCTTTTGGTTTGTATTATCACCGACAATGTTTCTTTTTAATTGAAATAAACGCGAAAATGTTGCTTCTCACCGCAAAATATTTGTTATTTTGCAATAAAACCACCAGGTGTTTGGGTTTAATATTCACATTAAATTTATTTTCCACAATGTTACATTAAAAGTAAACCAGCAGTAAGTTAAATTAAATGGTACACACTACGCTTAAAACTAAGTAAACACCTTGATGTTAATGTATATGGGTTAATTAACAGTCTGCATGCAATTTGCATCGAGTCGGATTGGAGTCGCGAACTTCTGATTATTTGTATAAGATTTCTCGGAGCAATATTCGGGAAATTATTCGTGCAACGGAGCAGGAAGCTAGGCTTTGAGGAAACCATTATAATATCAACAGTTGAAATCAGAAGTAGCTGAGCTCTATTTATTAGGTACCAAGCATAGATAGGTACTTGAATTGCTCAGCTCCTTATGTGATCATGCTCAATATGCTCATGCACCCTAAGGCTAACGAAGTAATGAAAGTATAACTAGGTAGCTATGGAATATGTTTTTGTGTTCATTTTTAAAGGCAATTGTACCTAATATAATATGTTTAATTTACATTTAGGTACGTTAAAAACCATTGGAATGGATCAATTCGTAAATTTTTAAAATGGTACACCGAACTCATGCCTAATAAATGGAGCTAGTAATTAGCAGAATTTTGTCGTTATGCAGTTTATTTTATGCAACAAGGTTGTTCAGCGTAATATGATTGCGACAAGGCGGCGAGGCACATTTCCTCAAGTGTTCTATTGTTCGAGATGCGCTGGCTCCAATTACAATAAATGCATATTTTCGTTCTTTGATATTTTAATTCTGGGAAAATGTTCACTGTTCTTACGAAAAGCAATCTTACCTTTGAAAGGGAAAAATGTTTTATATTGACTTGTTGCTAGTTTCTCTGAGAATTGTCATGACTTGTTTATTTTATCAGAATCTTAAGAAAGAGTAAACAAAACCTTTTTTTTCCGTAACTAATACTTCTCATACTTTACGTTGACAAAGGATCTAAATTCCGTGAAGGTAGTGTACTTACATACATATAATCCGAGGATACTTTTGTCCCATCCAATCAAGGATTTCCCATGGGAAGAACAAAAACTATTCCAACGTCGCAGCCACGCTCGGCAGCCGCAGTAAATAATATTACTTCAGAGAAGTATGAAAAAGGCTCAGAATCATAACAAGTTTTCTGTTTCGGTTAAATTCACGTCCCTCGGGCTGGCGTCATTTCGGTGGCGGCACATTATCATCACCTCTGACCACTCGTGCTCACTTCTAATAAATATAATCTTACTTTGGGTGACATTGTGTGTTCTTTTTTCACTTAATATTTTTCCTGCTAAAGGTCCCCGGCGGCGATTACATAAACAGGATTCAACCGCGACCTTAATGCGCCTAATAAAGTTTTACGAGGGACCCTTGGCAAAAACGTGGACGTTCCAAGGCGACAATGCTTTTATCTTCTCTGTTTTACTGATTGTTTTGTTCTTTTACAATTAGGCTTAGGGGATGTATATTATGGTCACCATAACGTTTAAGGGTATAATCACTTAACTAAACATTTCCTTTCTGAGTTACGGCTGTCTCGGTAGAGTCAGGTAGACAGTGTATTCCGGGTAAGAAAAGATGCAATGCTAATGCTAAATGGCTTTTCACTTACGAGATAAAAAGCATCGAAGATCCTATCACTTCTTTATTTGCATATGTTATTTTTTATAAAAGAGTCTTAACTTCACGGAGATCTTTCGGTGGATCGGGATTGAACCCACGATCGCCGCATTGAAAGTCGAGGATAGTCGCCACTCTGCTAACCTAGCAAGGCCTACTAAAGCAAGGAGCAAATGTGCACTGAAGCGATTACAGCTACTACCACAACCGGCTGCCACTCTTGGTTACCTACTATCTGAGGTCGAGATCTATAGAGCGCACTTAGATAAACTAAATTAGTTTGAGCACAAGTGAATAGAGGCATATACCGAGATCACCATGCCAGCAGTGGGTGCAATCCCGGGATATGCCTCTTTTCTGATTTCAGGCCAATACATTGATGATAATGAGTTTGCACAAATCTTATGCATAATCAAATACGCTCTATACGATTGCAGCCAAGGTGGTGAATCCAGCTTAGTTATTTGCCTGAACATTTTCTTTAACAAGTATGAATATGGAGCCAGGTGTTACACATAAACACTTCTGATTGCCTGGCCAGCGTCACGGAATCATGCAATGAATCAATGTCGGGACATGTTTACGAGCTAACAGGGTTAATTCCTCTGACATGACGTTTATATTCGTGAATAATTGTTGATAGCCGCCATCTATGCAATAAAGCGCCATTTAATTGCTATAATTGTTATCAATTGAGCGGATGCTTGTGGTGAGTTATGAGGCGTTGGTTGTTTGTAATGAGAATCTATTAATCTTTATAATACTAATACCTACGAGCTAAGAGCTTCTTGGCCGTACCTGACTATAATCTTCTGAATGCAGTTTCCAGTTTTCCCCTTAACGGGGATTTGTCAAGGTGGAAAACTGGAATAAGCCAATGCAACGGCCATTCATTAACTAGAAGTGACGTGACAACTATGACATACCACTAAGTAAATATAAATAATGCTGGACAATTCACACAGCAATAAGCTCCGCTTTGTTTGGGGCTAGATAGCCCCACACAAACTAAGCAGAGCTTGTGTTATGGGTACTAGATAACTGATATACTTAATACAATACAGTAAATAGATAGATATTTTTTATTATATACAGAAAACATCCAGAACTCCCGGAACAGATATCTCCAGATCGCACAAACATTTGTCCCGAGGCGGGAACCGGACCTGCAACCTGCGTCGCACCTTCCTAAGTTAATAATTAGGTAACTCATCGGAAGCTACCTAACTACTGAGTAACTCTTATTAACTCCACTAAAGTCTTGCCGTAATTGTTCAACCTTCAGTGCAGACTTTTCTTGCAAACTTAAAGTAGGTATAAAATGAATCTTGAGTAGACGGTGCCCAGCTTACAGAAAGTGAAATAAGAATACAACTCAATTCAACTTAAACCATTGTTTTCCTCGTGTTTTCTTTAAGAACTTCTTCAGGAGGTATACAGGATACAGAACTCAATTTGAACCTAATTACGAAGACAGAAAGTTCGTTAATGGTGCTAACTACCTACTTAGGATAAAGCGCGAACCTATTTTCGTAAAGTAAAGCAGTTAGTGGATAATCCTGTTCTAGGCGCTCCATCTAATTCGTTTGTTGGAGTTTACTTAACCCTTAACTACCTACCAGCGGTCTCTCAGACACCAGCAATGTTATTTTTGTCAATAACTAAGCGTGTGTCTATTTTTATTATATCGTGCGCCAACCGCTTACCAAAGTACCGTGCCTGCACTTGTCGACGTCATACTTGCGCGCGTTTTTACTTAGTGAGTAAAAAAGCCAGCAGTCTGAATGACCGCAGGTAGGTAGTGACGTGACAATTTTTTAACAAGTTTTTGTATTATTTATTTAAATTGGTATTTAAATGACGGAATCATTGCGCGCTGGTAAAGATAACCTACCAAATGAGCTGTAGTGATGCGGAAAATTACATAGGAAACAATAGAAGAAGAAGAAGAGTGAAGAAGATTCAGTGTAAGCTAAAGATAATTGCCTATTTTTGGTACCAAAGTTCATCTCCAGGTTTATCAAAAATATTATTATCAGACGATGACGTCCAGTTGGAAGAAAGGCGTTTCAAGCCCAGGGGAAGTGGTTTTTCGGCATGCTACTTTTGTATCATCTTTGCCGCCGTTGTAAGGTGTAGTATTACAAACAATCAGGGATGACTGAAAGCAGGCTCCAAGTTTGGAGAGACTGGCTGAAAAGCTCATGGGACCACACATGTAACGTAGAGATATGATCACGTCAATTCAGTGGGACATCAAACAATAATTTTGTCCGATGCTTCGTTTAGATACGAGTAAGGAACAGCTTCCTGCAGGTGCAGAAAGTAGTGATGATGCAAAAAGGTTTAAATTCGCAAGACTTTCATTGTTTGTGACCCCGAGAAGAAAAAGAAAACACAAAATGGGTAATCTATAAATTAATAAAAAACTAGGATGTTTAACAAGGTGCGAGTACGGTCGCGGAAATCTGTAAAGTTTTGCCCGCAATTTTATAAAAATATTCGATCGAGCGATTTAATTGAAATTTGAATGTGGGTATAGCTAGATTGTTTTATTTAGGTATAAGTAAATGTTCCTAATTTTATGTTTCTTTCATCATGGACCATGTTTTCTAAACATCATTGATGTCTTAGATTTTTTCTGGGTCTATGATAGGTTTTTGATTTATTTGTTAAACCATGTGGATTTTAATGAATTTCTATCATTTAACAAACATTAAGAAACAATAAAAATAAAGTGCTTGTTAATTTTTCTCTCAGTGCTATAGTTATGGTTTGCGAGAGTGATATAACGCTGGTGTCTCACAGACCACGGGTAGGCAGTTACGTGACTGAAATAGGGGGTAGGTAGTAGAGGGTTAAGGATCAGGTGGGTCGTGATCCCTCGTCGGAGGCCTCTAGCACGATTAGAGGCCTTGTCTACTCTTGGTTCATTTAAAACATTAATTGCTACTATAAACAGGTAAATATAAGCTTAACCCAAATAGGTTATTTCGACGAAAACCGTGATCAATATCAGAGAGTATCAAACAAATAGTTACACGATATCAATTCACGGTAAATGCATATCCAAATGAGTACATAATTTGACTATATAATGCTTTAGGTCAAGCTGATTTTCACCGAATCAGTAAGAGCGCTGAGGCATATTTTCATACAAACGTTTGATCTAGTTTCGTACGTAGCTTTACAATTTGACGTTTACGTTTTGTGTGACTGAATGCACTTGTCATCAATATAGTTTCCAATTTCTCTTTGCCTAAAAGACGATAACATAAAACCTTTTAAATATGACAAGACACTTCATATTTGTAAGTATAATTCATTGTGATTTATGCATACATCGACTTAGGTCGGCGCAATAATTAATTTGGGTACGTTTTGATATGTGGCCGTTGAGTTTAAATTATGAGGTAATAAGTTTTATTATTTAGTCAATAAATTGCTGTTAAAAACAGTTATAATACCGACACTTTCACAGAAACTACTTGAGAGTAGTTGAACAAATTATTAAAAAATAAAACAACCTTAATAGTTTTCAATGTATATTTAGAAAATAAAGCCTCATTTACTCTACAGGATGGTTTTTTGAGATGGGAGTTTCCTAAACTCCCATCTTAAAATTCCGAAACCATGAGAGCCAGAGAAAAGTCGTGACCTTTGTCGACTTTTCTCTGGCTCTCATGATTTCGGTCATGACCTCGACTTATGACAAAATAAAAACTGCATACTTTTTTAACCGAATATTTCATTAAGGTTTATAAAATTCTTTGCTACCCTATGTATGTATATACCTACCTACTTGTACTTGTTCATATGATTCGTATGATCAATGACACCAAGGAGATTTTTTTTAACGTCTTTATTGACAAAGAATATTACAATTCAATAATAAAAACAAATTAGAACTAGTATTTACAATTGGAACAATTAAGCTAACTGCAGACTGTTGCAAACAATCTACAAGGAGATTAAAGTTAATACCTACACTACTATTATGATTATGATTACTACTATTATGTTAGTGCTCGAATGCCGTCTCTTTGGGATGGTTTTAAACTTCCTCCAAATATTCAGACGTAATCTGCAAAATGTATGTTAATTTAGTCAAACCGTTCCTGACTTTGGTACTCCCTAAGTACGGTTTGAGTAACCTAACTTACATCTGAGTTCTATTTTTATGACACTGAATAAATTAAACTAAGCCTTAAACTAAGTGCTAGAGATTGCTATTTTGCATAGAAACATGACGACGTTGATTGGCGTATTAGAAGCTGCGGTAACAGACGCTAGCCGTGATCCAAAGGCATTTAGTTCAAATCCTGTTCTTGAGACCGCGTTCAATTTGCCTCAAATCCATCATCGCTTGCCAACACGTAACTAAATAGATATATAGATATCGGTTATTGTCAAAGATATTACATGTTTTTGATTAGTAGCGTCTTAAATCCTCTGTTAGGTTTATCTAGACACTAGGGTTCTCTAAAAATAGCAATAAGTATGTATAGATAAATTTGTAAACACGGTAGGCAGTTACGGACACAACAAACACAGCGGTGTCACTGTCCGTCCTGTTTTCGTGTAGCTGTAAGGCGCGGTGTGAAGTTGTACACACGTGACCCACCAATCACGCGCATTAGGCCAGCGACCAATGAGCGACAACGCTGCACTCCTTGCATCTTGCAACTTGCATTGCCTTTTACACATGTACTCTAGTAGGTACCTTGTGATTCTTTTAAGGTGGAAACACTCTATTAAAACGACCCTCCGTCGCGTCGAGTGTTTATTATGTGGTTCTAGCGATATAAAATTAATACGATCTAATTAAGGTTTAGGATTGCATCGCGTTTTGTGGGGTCGCTCGCGTGGCATTACAATAGTGTGTTTCCACCTTTTCTACCACCTTAATAGGTCTCCTCATAGGTACCTCATAACTCTGTAGAGAAAATAAATCAATTTTAAAAAGTTTATCGACTTGAAGTCGCATTTTTCTTCTGTGCAATAAAGAAGATTATAAATCCTGGAAACGTTTCTAGATAATCACAATAAAACTAACGTACGTGTATCTGAAAGCTTAACTTATTTTCACCTTTCACACGCCAAGTTTACGAGAAGCCATGCATCTAGTCCAACAAAATGTTTAACGTGAAAAGTATTTTTCATGTTTTGATCGCTATCAATTTCTATAAAGTTTCCGGATTTTTATGATATTATGAATGGATGTCAACAATTCAGGTGCTTGCAAACAGGTCGATAACACCGAGGTAATAATTCTCCGGGGATCCCTATAGTTGTGAGAGCACATACTATTTTATAGCTGATCTCGAATGGAGTTTCTTAAAGTAGGTAAATAAAAGAACGAATCCTCTTCGCTTTGTCAGGTTTTAAAATACTTTGGTGATTGTTTCGGTATTAATGTAGAGTAGTTATTTTGAAAATAGCGCCAAAGTAATAAAAAGTTAGATCGTTTTGAAATCAACTATTTATGGGTTGTTCCAGTTTTCCCCCCTGAAATCCCCCCAAAGGGAAAACCTAGAATAGAAAAAAAAAATCAAATTTTTCCCTTGAACATTATCCTTATGGGGAAAACGTACAATAAACCTGATAAAAGTTGTTTTACATAACCAACAAAATGCTCAATATACTGTGAATTATATCGATTAAATAAGTGCAATTAAGCACCCAGCGCCTATTTTAGATCTTTTAAAATGTTCACATATTATTTCATGATAACATATTATTTCCGTTGAAATAATAAAGAAACACAGCTTTTTCAATGAAATAAAAAAGACAATGAAAGTTGTTTAAAAACTCCGTTGACACTCCGCGGAACTTTAGGTAGTTGCATTTTCTCAATTTCAGTTTGCAACAAAATCAAATCATTTTCCAACTGACAAATTACATTGAAGTAACAAAGCACTATTTTCCTTTGAGAATAACCTGACAAAGTTTCGGAACACACAATAAATAATAGAAATAGTTGGGACTTGGAATGTTCCCACGATGAGAGCCTTTGGAAGGACTCGTTTTCTCATTTAAACTGATCTTTAATATTCCAGAAGTGTCGTCTACCATAATCTGCAAGAGTTTAGTTTAAACATTTGTTTAAACTAAACTCAGTACTTAAATAATCTATATCTATATATCTATATATCTGTTCAGTACTTCAATAGAGCTTTACACTTATTAGCAATCAAAATATACGAATAAGGAATATTTGGATACGGAAGTTTTCTGACAAACCATATACATTAATATAAAGCAATTACAGTCGTATTTTGTTCTGGCGAATTCAATTGCAATACAAATTATTCTAATTAATTACTTTATGGAAAACTGAAAATAGAAATGAAGCTACAGCTAGAGCAGAAGGCTATTAAAAGTTTTGCACGAGTATAGTACCTAAGCATAGTGAAAAAGTAAAGTGAGTAAGTAGTTAATTACGAGTAAAGTAGGCAAATTTAAAATACGGTTCAAAGACGAGATGCTATCCATTCATCTAAGTCAGCTGCACATTAATTATTCACTACTATTTGGCTATCCAAATACGTAGAAACTAAATCTCCATCTGCTAAAACCAATACCCACTACTCCTAAAACTTCAGTTTGAAAACCCGATTAAGTTTTCCAATCTCACATGCTCCCATTCATTCCATAACCCGAGTAATACAATTATGTCCTAATTTCCACCGAGAAAACGAATTAAAAGCTATTACATTAAAAACGAAAGGCAGGTGGTGAGTCCAGCCCCCGTAGATAACGTATACCTACTCATATTTTTAGCGTAGAGTATCAACCAATGTTGAGTTGCGAGGCATTACAAATCTCTTTTCTTTTGTGATGTATTTGAAACCCTGTACAAAGCTAGGCCATGACTCTGCCAGCATGTGGGCGGATCATAAACTCTGCGCAAAGTTAGCTCACTGACATTGCTTTGTTATCAATTCTTGAGTTAAGAACATCTTTAAGGAGACACGCCACAATAGTACCTATTACCCCAGAATGAATCTGAATTCTGACATAAGCGATTAAATTTTTTTATACAGAAAAGCTTGCATCAAACAGCTTGATATTATCAAAAGCTGGTAAGGCCACCTGATTGAATATTAGCTCTAGAGCCAATGAATCGTGGTCAAATCGCTCGAGCAGCCAGTTGTCTAATGCCACGAAGCGGAATGCACCGCCCGTCCCAATTATGGAGCGGCAGTCATTATTTCCGGTGCCATGCGATGCTCCTTCGTGCCATCGTGCCGCCCAGCTTGCTTCGCTGACCTCTTGTCTACATCACTCCGAGGCTGCAGAATGTGAAATACTGCTTTATTTACTTTTATTTAGGTTGATAATGGCCTGTAGACATAAGTCTGCAGGCCTACTTACTTTTATTTACCCAGTAGTTTTATTCAAATTAATATATTTACACAAATATTCATCTCATAGCACTATATTATAACACTAATATTACAATAATGCGAAAGTTTGGATGGATAGATGGATGTACTTTACTTCTTGACGCCAATACTACTGAACAAATTGAGTTTAAATTTTACATGGGTATATAGCTCTAAACCTGGAATCAACCATAGGCTACCTTATCCCATAAATCTATTCCCATGGGATAGAAATAACCTTTAAAGGTTTCAAATGAAAAGACGTGCGAAGCCGCGGGCAGAAAATAGTATGTTAAACGTTTTGTCTGTAGGTGGCCCTCATGTTTGGCCTAGCTATGAAGAGCGTAGGCTTATACAGGCTTTGAAGTCTATCATCACAAATGACTTTTGCAATGACTCGATCAACAAGAGGGCAGACGGTATGATGAAGGGGACAAGATGATATGGATGGAGAGAAATTGAAAAGTTTTCTGAAGCAAAGTACAACTAGAAGTGAGATTAGTAGAAATAATGGTTAGGTATCAGGATTCGTGTTTCGTGCAAGTTAAATTGATATACGAGTAAACGTAGGTTCAACTCTGTGTAGACTGGCTGAAATTCAACAGTCAGGAAATGCTGACCCCTTTTAAGGAAATGCACGTAAAACTTGGATGTTTTTCATGCCAAGTAGAATGAAGAAAAGATATGGGTCTTATTATAATACATTAGGCAAGTACCTAAATCTTTTGCACTTTTTTGTTATATTTCTCTATTAACAACACGTGCTAATGAATGTTTTCAATAAAGCTCCATGACCGGTAGTATAACTTAATTCTCAGTTCAGTTTACTCTTTCAAATGAACTTTTCATTACTAATAGCGTAAATTTCACTGTATTGTCTGAATGGAGCATTCACCGAAGAAAAAGGTGCGCTTTTCGGTCATCATTAAAGTTGGCACAAGCTTTGATGCTGAAACCTATCGTGCAGGTATATTACTCATTAGAGTTGCGGTTAAAAATAAAATGACTTTCAACGGGACAAAAGAGCCACAATGGAAGATCACACACGCTATTGTCCCAGTTTTTATTGAGTTTGACGCTCATTAAAAACTTTATAGTCGAATAATTATAATGCCCGTAGTTCGCCTGAAAAAGCTTCATATCTTCTGACGATGAATTGATCCCCGAGCTCTGCCTATGTTTTTGAGTACATAGATTTTGTAGGTCACGGAAACGTGTATTAAAATCCTATAATAAAAGATACATTGCATCAAATATTGCTCCTCTTACGATTGAATATCAGCTCATAAGCTACTTAATGTCTGTAGCATTTATATCTCTTTAACTGATGTAATTATGGGCGGGCGAATATATTATTGAACACCCGTTATTACTTTATCATATTCATATGATATGATGGGCTTAACTTAATAGCTAAGCGTTTATGTATGTATATTGAGATTCATTTATTGGTATAAGTCAATATACATACATTACATTTGACGGGAAACCATAGTTGGTTTTTCGTCAACATTATCAATATAGTAGGTAAATTATGTGAACCTAAGATTTTGACTTGCTGATCAAGTACTTTGCCTACCTACTTGGCATAACAATGAAAATTTCTCGAGTGCACTGCAGGGTGTAAACAAAACATGTGCTCGCCATTTTTACTTACAGTCCTCATTAAGAAAACAAAGGAATGTATAGTAAAGTCTGTTGTTTTGTTTTTCAAAAGATTTGCATTACAAAATTAAGAATCCCAAGAAATAATTACCAACTCAAACGGTAAACCAGCGTTTTACTCAAGCACTCCGTTTGCTACATCTTATATTTCTAGTTTTACTTCACCTTTCTTACAAACGCAATATAAGCGGAATGGGCGAAAATGAAATACCTGAAGCTCCCACTTTACGTCGGTTAAAGTTTTTACTAACCAGACGGTCTTAATAAAAGTGAGATATTGCTGATTACTTTACTAGTTTAATCTTATTACGAACGTCGGTTCTGCACTTTGCTAGGTGGAGTTGTTATTAATAGAGTCCTGCAAATCTTCATAAATCATCTTATATCATCTAATTGTGTCTTAAGGCACAAAGACTTAAGACTTTAGTCTCTAAAAATAATACAGTACCTGGGAACGAAGCCGCAGTCAGAAGCTGGTTTCAAATAGGAACGTAAATGTTAGTTCAGTCTGGATAAGGGAATTCTTACCTTACCTGAAATTTAGTACCTTCCTTATATATAAGAATTTCTAACTCTTCATTAGGGTGCTCAAAAATTTTTTATTTTTTGTTTTTCAAATCGGCCTCCGCCTAAATTTATAAAACGTACCTATAGTAATAACATAGTGAAATTTCAGAAGCCTAGCTTTAGCGTAACAGGGTGCTCAAATGAGAGTTGTTTTTGAAATTCTTGTAAAAACCCCTTTATTTTTATTTTTACTCTGGCTCTTCCCAGCGGGTAGGCTCACGTGATACTTACTACTAAAACATAGCATTTATTACTCAGAAAAAAATTAAATAATTGTCTTAATTGGTATGGTACGAGTATGTGTCACTGCTAGTCCATTTATTTTTATTTTTTTGTTTCCTGAATATAATCTTTATACTCAGTGTTGAACGGGACATAGTTCACGAGAAATCCCTCGGGAATAAAACTTTACGGGACCACCACGGGATTATTGTCTAATTTATTTTTTAGACGACCGATGTGGCGCGGCGGGCGAAGGTCCGCCTGCGACGCAGAAGGTTGCGGGTTCGATTCCCGCCTTGGGACAAATGTTTGTACGATCTGCAAATATTTGTTCCGGGTGTTCTGGGTATTTTCTATATATAATAAAAAAATATCTATCTATGTTATATATTGTGTTAAGTTTATCAGTCATCTAGTACCCATAACACAAGCTCTGCTTACTTTGGGGCTAGATGATGCTGTGTGGATTGTCCAGCATTATTATTATTATTATTTCTATTATTTGATTGTAATTTTCTTTTTTAATATATATTTTTATTGGCGAAGATATCAAATAACAGACACATCAAACCCAAGCCGAATCCTCCTCCGTTTCTGAAGTCAGTTGAAAAGTTATTATGTAAGTAAATTAAAAAAGGACCCACTTAGTTGGTTTGGTTAGTGAATAGAGCTTCCAGAACATTTCACTACGAGACACAAACGTGTGCAATAAGCACGTGACGAGTATGTTCTTGCTCCACTTTTTAGAAAGCTTGACTCCCGTGGCTCATTAGAGAACTAGCTCTCTTTGCGTTATTGTCGTAGGAAGCAGATTTTCACGTTTTCTGTTGCATTTTAATAGTCGATGTCTCTAAATAAGCAGATATGTGTCTTCTCTGTTGCTATTTTAAAAATATTTAGCATAAAAAAAGAAAAAGTCCTACTAGCCGACTTTCGACCACGTTGGCCAGACTGGCCAGTCGCGGGAAGTACCTAAGAAGTATGTGGGCAAACACAGATGCACTAACCATTCCCTCACTCTCATAATCCGATTGAACGGACGGACCGACACGATCGAGGAGAGGTCAGGCGGAGGACCAACGGCTTGACGTGCTATCTGAGGTACCACGAATGCAACTTTGCTAACTTCTCGACTCCGGGTTGCTACTGTAAATTTTCCTGGCTAGTGATACCCAAAAAAAAATACCATCGTTAGTATAATTGCAAATGTGTAAAAGATAAGTTCTTGAAAGTGTGCAAATAATTTAACGTAAATGTGCAATGTAAATGTATTGATCGACCAGACAAAATACTTTAAAAACAAAAATTGTTTTCGCGTTGGAAACGTATGACAATTTCACGAGCAAGCGATGCTGCTCAGTGTTTGGGTGGGATGAGATGAAAGGATCAGCTCAACTTCCTTTTTAACGTTTCAGTTCAGCAAAAACAAAATAAGTACTAAAAATTTAACGTATTTTGTGTGAGATTTTTATCGTGCGTAAAACACTAACAAATAGTAACCAACATAGAGCATTCTGTACTGCCGTTTTGGAAACGTTATAACTAACTACGACTTGAGACACTAAGCTGACATCCGCAGTCTTCTTCGCCGATTTACCGGTTCTATATAAACCAACTTCATGTGTAAATGCGTCTTTAGTCATTTAACTGCAGCTTATAATGTCAGATTACTTGGTTTTGATGTATGTAGCATTCTGACAGCAATCAAGTCTGGTGTTAATTAGTTGAAAATCATTGAAACACTTTTTTGATGAAGCAATCATGATGACTTTCATTGGATGTTGAGATATGCTGTTTTTATTTTATTTTATTTATGATTGGAATGGATTATTTAGTACGTCCTACTGAGATTTAATTATGGAACTAGACTAGACGATTTGTAAAACAAAATATAAATCCTGATTTTGGAATAAATCAAATTCCACGTATGAAAACAAATGGCCCATTCGATATTTTCGTGTAACAAAACAAGCAAAACGTGTAGTACTGATGGTCCCATAATTCTGTTCGATACATCAATACGGAATAATAAATCGACGATGCATCAAAATTTTTAACTCAAATAGTATTGTACTTTTACATCGTACGGTATTAAATCAGATTTTTGGCTTCATCCCGAAATAAATACATCATGAAAATGTAATGCAATAATTTAAAACCTCTCAATACCGTGATGTATTTGGTCAAAAAATCAAATAAAATCAGCATTGACTACATAATGACTGCATCAACAACATATAATCTTAAAGAGCAAATTGATTGATGTTAATATTTGCCCAGCAAGATCACGGCAACAACTTTTTCGCACAGGTATGTACATAAAACCACTCATATGCTTATTTACAAAACCTAGTCTATAGATACTTCAATGATTGCAATGATAATGCTAGTGATCTGCACCAAAATTTTATTATTATTGTATTTATATTCTAATTAGGTAAGCATTGTTTGTTTACCAACTGTTCGTTTGAAGTATTCGTTCAAATAGAAAATGTATCAACAATACGCAGTTCATTTTAGAACCTCTACTGCACACAAAGCAGGTTCTGTTCACACGAATACCAAATCGTTTTTACTGCACAATCAGAGTTTTCAGTATGGGTTGCGCATTAAGTAATTTACGTTGACGAAAAATGTTTACGTCTCTTTCCATACATTAGCGCCTTGCAGTGCCTCTACCGGATTGAATGAAACTATCTTTCGTAGTTTGGTAGAGGTTGAATAGGTTAGTAGTGAAATATGAACTCGATTTAGTTTTCAAATGGTTTTTTGAGATTTAGCAGAGGGTATTTTCACGGAATATTGTATTTGTAATTTTTTTTCGTACGTGTAAGCGAAATAGAAATTAAGGTCTATCGAGCTCTCGAAAACTTCTTTCTTTATCCTATTGTGTACACTCCTACCTACTAAGCATAACTTTATTTTGCCAGAAGCTTTTGTTTGGTTTTATGAATGTGGTGGAAAACCTCAGAGCCATCCATCAAATTTCAGTGGATTTCTGTTCCGTGGCTAACGAAGTCAGAAACACATAAAGGGACCTGAATTTAATGACGGAGGCTTTGGGCCGCGGCAGACATGTGCAGCTAAACACAGGGCCGCTTTGTTCTCTGCTCGTTAAATATTTTAGCTGCATGCAAGTGGGAGCACTCGCAAACTTATGAAGATATTTTCATAATTTGTTATGTTTGGAAACATGCGTTTTATAGCGGTGTTGAAAAATGCTGGATGTTATTTGTTCTAGGAATTATGATGAAGTAATTAACAGTGTAAGGGGATTCTATGCTTCCGAGAAAGTGTTTATAAATCTCATACACAATACAAATACTATCATTCTTTATTGTCTTCTTCTTCTTCGTAACACTCTTGTCAGAGCGGTCGTGGTCATCATGTTCAATCTTGTATCCGCAGTGGGCGATCCCTTACATGAGTGCAGTAGAAAGACCAAAAATAGAGAAAGATGGTAAGACATCGTGAGGTGATTATGATTCACCTCACGATGTCTTGCCATCTTTCTGGTGATCTAATCTGGTCGATCCATCGCATTGGTGATCTTCCGCGCGGTCTAGTGCCTTCCACTCTGTCCTGCACAACAAGACGCTCAATAGAGTCACCGTCCCGCCTTGAGACGTGTCCGAAGTATTTGAAGATGCGTGTTTGGACCAAGACGCTGTTTGATGCCGAGTTCTTGGAGTATAGAGATATTCGTGAAAAACTCGCTTACACACTTTATTGTACACCAACAAAAATACAATACAAAAGACATTACAGAAGACACAAATACAGTGGGCGTAATAAGGGGGGTGTGGGAAGTATTTTTTCTCCACAAACATACCTTCTTCAAGCAGCTTTTTTGTTATTTTTTGTAATATTTTTTGTAGAATATTAAATTATTCTCTGCTATAAGCTTTAGTTAGACATATTCCCGACAAAACAAACCTTATAAATACCCATATAACAGTTTAAAACTGTAACTTTTAGTGTTTCTGGCACAAATTAGTTGCTATATTGTTATTTTATGGAACCGCCTTTAGGACATAAAATTAGTTAGGGTGTCGCGAAGATCGTCTAACATAAGTAATTTCGATTTAAGGTAGGTATATACTAGTTCAACATCTAAGGTACCTACCAATTTTCTAGGGTTTATGATTAACTATCTTGGATTAGAGATAGTAAGAGCATAAAATTTAATTTGCATTAATTCACCATTTCTAATAAAGGACGTTACACAAGGCTAGCCAGAATTTGTACAATTTGGACAAAAAAACACTTTCTCTATGCACAAGAAAGTGACCTCCAGAAGTTGTTAGATTGATTTAAAAAGCTTGTAGGTACATTTCCTTCATAAAAAACCGAATTAGCAACAAAAAGTCGACAATATGTTGTCACGAGGAACAAGGAGCAGAACAAATCTTATTTCCCGGCTGTTATTTCTGGAAACGAAGGTCAGACAGGGATAATGTGAATATCAACTGACTTAACTCATTTTGACGAAATGAGAATTTCGTGGGGCTTCGTATCGTTATCGTTATTGTTGAGCGAATTTCTTCAAGCATTTTGTACGCCGCGCCTTTTTTGTTTGCCTCCTACGATAAAATTTAGTATAGTATAAATATAGTGTGCTTTATTATCTTATTTAGTTAAATCAAATAGGTATTTTACGTAAAACGTATTCGGTTTTATAAAAGAAACAAAGAAAATAAACAATTACCTGTAATGTTTAAAACGTTTAGTATAAAATGAATATTTGTATAATTAGTGGCGTTATTAATTGGGCGGGCGCGCGGCGGCGGCCCAGGGCGGGCGGCGGAACCACACTCCTCTTGAGATTATCTTTTTCATATCCCTGGCATTTCGTTACCCTTAATGAAATCCAGCCAAAGGAAAGAAAGAATTTAATTTAAGACGAATCAGAAAATATTCAGCTGGCGCTAGTTATAAATCATTTGGATGCTAATAAATTCGAGTGCCCCCGCCCCAGGTGGGCACGGACTTTCTTCCTGCTCAATCTTTGTTTTCAGGAAAAAATTGAATAATATTCTGCTCTTTATTATTAAATTCTTCAATAAAGCTACGACGGGCTTTTGGGATTTTGCTTTAATATCGTAATGGAATTTCATTTGTCTTGCGGCTCTCCTCGGGATGAATGGAAAGAAAAAACATGGTCATATTACCGGCGGTGTTTGTTTCACTGCTCTTTTATTTATGTCTGCGTTGCTTCCAAGGGAAAAGGGCCAGGGTCTGATGAACGAAGGGCCTGTGAGGACCTCTCTCTTATCCCAGCGGAATGGCATAGCGGTTTCTGGACGACTAGGTATGACGGATATAACGTGCAATAATGTTTTTCAAAATACCATATAATGTCCAATTTAATTTAACTTTATCACCTCTGGTGAAGTCGCAGCGTCCTCACGACACCAATCCAATCGGAAGTTAATTTTGCTGCTAAGAGAAAGTTTGATTTATAGTGCAATTTTAATAAGACTGCGAATGAGCTGTTTTTAAATTTGCAATTATTTTACTGACGACTTATCTTCTTATTATTTGAAAAATATTTTCACAACAACTTTATGAATAAAAAAAATTTGTTTGTATTGTAAAAATTGTCAAATACAATTTTTTTTAGATACTCAATTGACAAAGAAAATTAGAATCAAATAATAAAAACAAATTAGAACTAGTATTTACAATTGAAACAACTGCAGCTAACTGTAGGCTGTTGCAAACAATCTACAGATAGCTCATCTGATCCATATCAAAACCAGTCGGAAGCGTCCCCAAGGCGCTGGCTGCATTGCCCCGCGCTGTATGGCATCAATGCTGATGCGCTGCGCCAGATACCCACCAGCTCTCGGATCCCGCACGCGTCGCTTCGACTAGACGCTCAGATAACTTTTTAAAACCCGGAGAGCCTCGGTACCCCCCGGACCTAGGGTCTCGACCCCAAAGGGAGTTGGAGTTCTTATTTAAAACCTTAAAATAATAAAGATCTTCTCCGAATTATAATAATTTTATTATATACTAATTTACTTTCTGTAAATATATTTAATACTCGTACAGTTCCTCAAAATCAGATTTCCAATCATGGTTTATAAATACACCAAAAAGCTATAGCATTAGGTAATCGGTTAAAAAAATTACAATACCGACTACATCAGTATTTGGCACTGCAGTGCAGAAGTGTATTTCCTTTCAATGTTACGAACATGCAAGAACGTGCTAGATAATGGTAGAGTCTATGTACACCAGGCATCAGGATCAGAGATGCAGAAACGCTCAGTCGCGCACGAGACGTTGATCTACGTACTCGTACCAGGACTCTGCGTAGCTACGTAGCCGCGCGTACCGTAGAAGTGCTTATCGAACTCGGCACTTGAGTGCACATCGACTGTTGAAAAGTTGAAATATACGAGTGGTTTTAAACTAGTGCCAACATTTTTATTAAACTCGGTTTTGTTTGAGTGCTTATTTTGTGATTGGATCGGTTGGATTGAACGATAGGTAAGTTTTCATTGAAATCTAAACCAATAGTAATAAAAAAATTATGGAACGAATGAAAAACTACTTTAATGTAGATAAGATTTAGTTCAAATTATTTTAAAATAATTTACGCACATAAATGAATTTCACAGATGTTCGTGATGCTTTTGTTTCGGTCAACCAATTAGCTTTGCCATTCACATTCAACGAAGCATTGGTGCCAGCGCACCAGGCACTATGCATTATGGTGACAGCCTAATTTATTAATTGGTAATTAATTTACAAGTAGGTAATTAGTTATTTTTGAATCCCGTTGTTATTAAATTGTTATTTTATATAATCAGTTAAAATAAGCGCAAAAATACCAGTTATGGTGGCAGTTTCCGATTTGTATTTATGTCCTTTTTACTCGGCAATATTTATTGCGTCCATTTTTTATTGAATTGTTCCACGCATTTTACCCTTTTGATAAAACGAATTGTTTACTGTGTCTATATTAAAAAGTGACGGTAAAATAATATTGCATTCTAATTTCACGATCCGAAACGTTTTGTTCGGATTTGAATACCATGTGATAGGTATTCCCGGATCCAATACACAATGGATCAACAAACATTCATCGGACATCGGCCGTGATTTTTATATCCAAGCTGTCGATTCACTCGCTTCACCACTATGGAAGCATTGACACAGAATGCAGGTGACTTCCGCTCTGGAGTGGACTATAAATAGACATACCATCTAGCTAGTACACCTTTGTTCTAAAGTTGGTATTCGCGTGCACTACATTTTTTAAGAAAATGAGCCATCTTCCTGACTCCGGGCTGGTACGGTACTTGCTACAAAAATAATACAGAGATAAACTAGGTACCTACCTAGTTTTGTCTGCATTTTTTGGAAAAACTGTTGAAAAAAAAAAAATTTTATTTCGGACAACAAAAATAATCCATAATTTGTTAAGACATGTTTTGTTGGGATAACAGCTACCACTAGTTCCGACAGCAAGAATTATTATATTGTAATCGTTTTAAATTATTCTCGCTGTCACAAAAGAACGAGAAATTCTTGTTGAGACAAACAGAACTTTACGAGATTTTTTTCCCCGTGTAAGCGTACTGCACCGACCGACCCCAAATTGTGGAGGTGTAAGCTAAAACAGACTGAAATGTGCTTTTAGCGTTCTCCAAATAGAGGTTGGCGTTGGCGCTCTCACCGCTTAGCTCATCGACTGAAATGTAATGCGTTCAACGCTGTTTATCAACTCAAAAAAATAATTTTGTTGGCGCTGATTCTCTAGAAAGAATTAAATTACTGCCAATCGCCGGCCTTCTATCTAAATGTGAACCTGAAGGCCAGCTGTATCACAAAAACGTGAGTGCCCATATTATGTTTATGGTGGCATAGTTTACCCAGTTATTTATGCCACAAACGTTTCCAATTTTTATACCCGACCCAAGTTAGGTTTACGAGAAATCATCAAAGGGTTTTGCAGTTAACATGAATCCCAATTTTACTCGCTTGTGGAAAGTGCCTCCATTTGCGCTGAAAAACCTTCTTTTGTATGATATCAAATAAAATTTGTGGCATCCTGTAAAAGCACTCTTTAGTAATTAATTAATATAATTTTATGCCATTAAATGAATAGGGTTTAACCCATTTATAAAAACATTATTGAATAAACGAGATTATTTGGTGGAGATTAAATATGTACATTCATTATGAAGTCAACACAGTTGAATTTAACTGCTACTTATAGTAATGAAGATCAGTGTGGTTACGAATCCAAAATGGATGGTAAACATGATACAATAACGAAACTAAAAAGGACACGATGATGAAGGATATCATCATCGTAAACAAGCAAATTTTGAAAACAATTCGAAAACCCCCAATGAAAAATTTACTTAGAACCGTCGTCACAACATTTACATGATCATTTGCATCAATTCAATATCATTAAAACAGCTTAGAAAACTCTCAATCAAGTCACCTTTGAAGGAAAAAAAAATATCAAAATCGGTTCATTCATTTGGGAGGTTTAGAATGCCACGGAAAGGTACATAAAAACGTGCATACGACAAACTTACTCCCACTTATGGGGGATCTTCAAGGGGGAAAACTGGAATTAATTTATATAAATTCCAGCTTTCCTCCTTAGGGGGAAAAATCTCACTTATCCCCTCTTTGTCGGGGGTTAAATAAACCCCCGACAAAAAAGAGTTTTTTTACACAAAACTCATCTATTTGGAGATAGTGCTTTACTGGAACGCATATTTTAAATTGAAGGTTTTTTTATTGTTAATAGATATTTATTTGATTTATACAATCTCATGAGATTGTATAGACGATGTGGCCTATGATGTATCACGCACGAAGGTCTAGATGACATCACTTCAATGTGAACGTACGTTCACATTGAAGTGAAAATCAATAACACTTGCTTTCTTATTTGATAATAATTTATGGTATACAATTTGACTTGTTCTGAAGTGCTTATTGTGTTAGCCTAAAGAAATATAATTATTGACTTCTGGTCTTGAATATAATTTGTTCGCCGGAAAAACAAGTGGTTATACACACTTAAGCTGTGGTAGTATGCTTTGTATTTTGTTTTGTGTCTACTTTTGCAGCTCTATCTAATCTATCTAAAATAAATTGGTTATAACAACGAAAGACCAACTACAAAATAGCCAATTAAAAACTATCAAATTAACCTCACAATAATAGTTCATAAACACACACGCACGTAGAGTCCAGCAATTATAACCATACACAAGCCCCCACACCCCCGGCCCACGCACGTAACTTCCTCCATATTTCAAGATCTGTCAGCGGCCATACGCTCCAGTTTCTTCAATCCTTCCAGATAACACAAACTGATAACACAATCCAATCTTTGTTTGGGAAATAGGATTACACGGTTTACATAGTTTCGTTTTGTTTTCTCGATTGTTAAACAACTTTTCTTATTTTCGCTGATCCCCGGATCTCCGGGCTTATTCACTACGAAAAATGAAGTAGAAAGCTTATATCTACATGTAATGAATACACAGGGTTTTTAAAATGGGAATGCATGGCCAGATCCTAATACATTGAATAAAATGGTTACCTTTTTTCTTAAATTAATGTTCAGTCTTTTTCTCAGATTCTCAGACCGAATGATGATTATATTATTCATATTATTATTAAAATAGAGGAAAGTCATTTAAGGACAACGGACTGCAACAAAATCTGTTGGTACAATGATACAGGTCAGGACAAATTTTTAGAAAAACAATCGTTTCGAGTTTCTGCAACAGGACAAGATCAAAAAAAAAACTTTTCTCTACCTCTCATAGTTTCGGATTTGGTCATATACTCTCATCTCATAAAGCCACCCTGTGTACCCAGAATACCCACATAATACTTTGAGACTTAAACAAATCAAATACTTGTAGGCTCTTAAATCTTTCAGTAGTTAACTCTTTCTAATTATTATAAGTTAATAAAAGGATTTACTTAGCACTTTTAAACTTTTAAACAAATCTTTTGCTTTAAAATGTTACTAATTCCTAATTAGGCACAATTTTTTGGTTGTTTAATACAACCCACGCTTCTGGATATGAATTATTTCAATTATATTAATGTTGTTACTAAGAGATTAATGGCTTGGGGGAATTATTTTCCGAACCATAAATCATAATGGCGTAGGTGAGATAATAATAATACAAAACAAGCAATTAATAGTAGATAATTTAATACTGTTGGAGATTTCAGTCGGGGCTATGTATATTTTGTAAAGTTTTTATCGTCTTAGTGAAGTCTAACAATATCTCTATACAGGGTTATTGGTAATTCACTGACACTGAGGGAACTGCAGGATCTGCCCATCAACACGAACACGTTCGTGAAGACGTCAAGTCTTATTCCAATTTTTTTTTGTATTTCACCTCTGATACTAAATTTAAAAAAAAGCACATTTGTCCGGTACCCAATGAATAACTAAAGACCGATCTCTCACTCCCACACCCACTGTTAATTCAGGGCAGAGCCGTTTTTAAGGTTCGTTTCAAATCAAGCCTCTCTAAAGAACGATGAGTGAATGAAGGGGGGTACCTACTACCAATACCAAATTTAAGAATGAATAGCTGGCGTCTTCACAAACGGGTACGTGATGATGGGCAGAACCTGCAGTTCACGCAGTGTCAGTGAATTTCCAATAACCCTGTATAATAATAGTCTAAAGAGTAATTACCTAAATCATCACTAGGTTCAGCGTAAAAAATCCATTAGATTCCACCTTTCTATGATACCTACATAAAAATAAGTAAATGAGTAAAACTTAAGGGTTTTATTCAACACTCACAATCCGCCTGCCTAGCGTGGTGATAATGTAGATTTGTAGGCGAAACCCCCTTTATTTGAGGTAGGCAGTGTTCAGCAGAGGACCTATGTGTGCTGATTAAGAGAGAGAGAGAAAGAGGTTTTTTCTGTCATGGTTGGCCTATTGCTACTATTAACGATAAAACTTGTCATAAAAGATTCTTGACCTTTAGACCACTAGCCATGATAAATCGCCGAGCATAATTGACATTCGAGCAATAAAAAAATTACGTTTAAGAAATCAAATACATTTTCCCTGCCGTTTTCCTTGATACGAACATAATTAAATACCTACCAATCTTCCAAGATAGGTAATGAAGTAAACGATAGACACAAAAAATAAGATATGAAAATAACTCAATATGATTTACAGACGGAAAAAATGAGGCACATTGATCTATTGGCCCATAATTTTCCGTGCCTCTACTACGAACATAAGAAAAGTGCCATGTAAATCGTAAATCAGGAATACATTTTCGGAATTGTATCTAAAGCTCCTTTCATCCTCGACAACATGTATGCCTAGCCTACCAACATCAATTAGAAAGAATAAAATATATTTTTGTACCTAACAACGATAGCTAATTTAAAATTGTAACTGGTACTTAACTAAAACCCGAAGCTGGGATCCTATGCATCTTCATACAAAATGGGAATATACATAAGAGCAATTATAGATTGTCAGTGAATATTACATTATCAGAATAAAACAATTACAACTAGTATTTACACTTATATCTATGTATTTCAGAAAAATCTAAGCCGTTACTAGAAGGCAGTGTCTAGAATGCTGGCATCTTTGCCACGTTGTATGGCAATGCTAATTCGTTCACCGAAATAGAAGCCAGTATTCTGATCACCTGTAGACTCTATGAAAACTTTGGTAAGATCTTTATAAATGGTGTGTGCTCCAGGTCCCCAAGGACCAAGAGTTTCAACTCCAAACGGCTCAAATAGGTAACCTCGGTTATGATTACCGTATTTTCGCCGTTTGAGGGACGCCGCTGATGTTGCTGCGGAGCCGGCCCTTTCCAATGTCCCTGCAAGAAGTGAAGGCGCCTGGGTATTTACATACGTGGCATCCCAAATAAAAAGCCAAACTAAACTTAAGTAAAAACTTTACGTGTATGATTTGTGTTATCCTCTTACATGTGGTGTGGCGTCTTATTTAATAAGAATCGACCCAGCCTGCTGGAACTCAGTCTGTGCATGTCGTAGGTGGCTTCAAC
The DNA here is from genome assembly GCA_963662085.1 of Eupithecia inturbata. Taxonomy (NCBI): domain Eukaryota; kingdom Metazoa; phylum Arthropoda; class Insecta; order Lepidoptera; family Geometridae; genus Eupithecia; species Eupithecia inturbata. Next base: position 8,409,347 of record OY759182.1, read on the forward strand.
GACATCCACAGGCTAAGTTGGAGGGAACTCACCAGAGAAAGGGCAAAAGCTTTCTTCTATGTATTTTTAGCACCTTAACTGCGATCACCAGTCCGCCTGCCAAGTAAATAATTAATAAATAATGCTGGACAATCCATACAGTATCATCTAGCCCCAAGCTCAGCAGTGCTTGTGTTATGGGTACTAGATGACTGATAAACTTAATACAGTATACAATTATCGTAATATAATATACATATGTAGATATGTTAGCATCCTCCTTTTGTATAGTCGGGTAAATATTCTCCTGCAAAATAGCATCTGTTATTACGTGGACCTGTCAAACGTCACCATCGCAAAGCGGGGATTTGGGCAGAGCCATTATGAAAAGAAGTTGAAGGATTGGGAATTATATTTTAGTATTTATTGAAAAACAACTTAATTAAAATATAAAATAAAATGATTGTAGGGTAACCGCATATCATTATAACATTGTATTACTTGAGACTGGTGTTTAAACTGATTTTTCTATTAGATAGATATTTTTTATTATTATAAATATTTACAGATCCTACAAACATTTGTCCCAGCAGGGAATCTTTCACTCCTGCGTCACTGGTGGACCTTCGCCCGCCGCGCCACATCGGTCAACAAGTGTGGTTATTATGGCAAAAGCCCGCTAGTTTGGGGGCAGCACGATCAGTAGTGGTGGGGAGGAGTATCTACACATTTCTAACCAACATGTTCGAATGTGTGAACGCTCCTTAGCTTTCGCAAGATGTGTACCTATTCCGTATACATCTTGATCGGAATCAAAATGAGCCATCGAGGCAAAAATCACAATAGCTCCGATATATTGTACGTGTTTAGGAAATCGCGTATTCTGCAAAATATTTAGCGTAGTTTGGTTGGTTTTCTTTATTGCAATGTTGTTTGTTTTATTTGTTAGATTGCCTTCAAATATTTCACTATGCCAATTAAGCCAGCGCAAGCATCGAACAAAATGTTTTGTATTGTATTCTTTGTTTCTTTCTTTCCCGTCATCATACTTATGTGTGTGGGAAAAAAGTTGTGGGTACAACTTTTTTGTTATTTTTATGTCAGTAACGGAACGTAGGCTTCAACTAAATCTTAGGTCGGTAAATACTTACGCCCTTAGACAATATTCTAGAATATAGGATTGGTTCTCATGCAAGTGAATGTAATATTCTTTATGAGAAATAAATGTAATAATCAGAGTTAATTCACACTGTATTTGATCGAACGAACCAAATGCTATTGGTAGGTAGAGGTATAATAAATAATACAGAGTATGTCATTCCGAGACATCACGTGGCCACGTGGGTGCCACAAGCCCTACGTCATCGATGCCATCGGCGAATGACATGACGAATTTGTTTCCAGTAGCGTAAGAACGTAACTCCCCGAGATCCATAAATTACCTGTACGAATCTGATAAAATTATGTGGGATTGTATCCAATTATACATCACAAATGCTCGTGTTTAACTAAAACTCTTTTGACTGATCTAACGAACAACATTGATTGAATTGTCATTTTTATGTATTTTTTTTTTAATTGACTATTCATTTCCCAACTTCCATGTTTAGTCGAAATAAGTGGCATCTGGACAGTGACGTAACATGTCTCTCTCGGAGTGCCAGATCATGTTTCCTTGGACAATGCTTTTACCAAGCGCATTATCCGTGTCTCAAGAATCGATTGCAAGATGCATCGGGTGTGCTCCGTGCACGGAATGTCACCGCGGTGCTGGCAATTCACTTGATACCTCATGTGCTCTGTGCACTGAATGTCACCGCGGTGCTGGCAATTCACTTGGTACCTCATTTTATTGGTACAGATTAAGGAGCGTACCTACTACACTTTGATATAAGTGTACTTATATTATCTAAGGCAATGTTTAGTTGACAAAATAAATAAGTTTAATAATTAACAGGACTAAGGGACCGTTATTAAAGAAACGTTATTATTCAGCTGCAAGGAAACTCCAAGTACCTCAAAACTCTGAATTACCAACAAACTGAGGACCTACTGAAATTACAAAACTAATCTTTTAAACGATAACGCACCTACTTACTTGCATCATTCCCTTATACTAAGCTCAAACACAATCGCAGTTGCAGATAGGTATTCACACGCTCATCTCCCAAAATTTATTACATGCTCACTTATGTATGTATGTTACACTTATTTAGGTAGATACTTTTCGATACATAACGCACACTCAATCTGAGCGCATGAACCTCAACCAATACCATCCACACGGGGGTCTCCCGTTGCCCAGACTCATAAGAGACTGGTGTCCTCAGGAGCTTCCCCTGCACAATTATCACACTAACATGACACTCGCATCATCCACAAACATAACACTAACTCTATGCCGGTCGTATACGACCGGCATAATATGTACCTATAGGTACATATTATAATTATTATTTTAAGTTAATTTTGTGTAACGCTGTAATCTAGATTTTTCTGCTATTTTAGCGCAATGAATGGAACTGGTGACCCGTAATACAGGTTCTTGTGAACCTAAAATAGGCCTGGTGCCTATTAAGAGACTGGTGTCCTCAGGAGCTTCCCCTGCACAATTATCACACTAACATGACACTCGCATCATCCACAAACATAACACTAACTCTATGCCGGTCGTTTAAGTACATATTATAATTATTATTTTAAGTTAATTTTGTGTAACGCTGTAATCTAGATTTTTCTGCTATTTTAGCGCAATGAATGGAACTGGTGACCCGTAATACAGGTTCTTGTGAACCTAAAATAGGCACCAGTCTCTCACATTATAAGATATAATAATATATATCGTATATATTTATAACGTGACGTGACGTGACTTAGGGTTAAAAAAAACCTGTTATGATACACAAATAAATAAAATAAAAATATTTATCTACTTGCACTAATGTACTATTTTAGCAAACTAAGCTTCTATTGTGAGAGAAAAATAAATATATTTAAATTTGAATTAAAGAAGGCGAACAGCATTTGGAGGAGTTCGCTAAGATATGTATATTAAATATTTTATGGTAGGAACGTATTTCGTAGGTAAAATATTAAATCAATAAATATAAATTTATTTAACCATCTAAAGACGTGGCGAGCTCTGTGGCGCGGCGGGCGAAGGTCCGCCTGTAGAGGTCGTGAGTTCGATTCCTACCTCGGCACAAATGTTTACTTTATACGATCTGCAGATATTTATTCCAGGCGTTCTGTATGTTTTCTATGTATAATAAAAAACATCTATCTATGTAGTGTATTGAAAATTCATTAATACTAAATCGAATAAAATTCATACAAATCATGTACAACAATACTATAAAATCAAAATAATAGTTTAAGGGTTAAAAAAATTCTATATGATACATTTGTGCAAGAAAAGCACTCGGTGAATTTGTTTTATTTACAGTGAACAATGTTCAGTGATCGTCAAAAGATATAAATCTGTAGCTCTATACATTCTGAGTAGGCACTACTGCATGGACCAATGCTGCAATATGCAGTGTTTTTTTATACAATATAATAAAAAAAAACTTTGTTTTTTTTTAACTTTGTTTCCGCTGAGAACATACTCTATTTATTATTAGTATTTTTCAACGGTTACTCTATTTCTTAGCCCGTTTGCGCCCACGAACGTAAATTGTCTCGAAAATACACACGATCAATATTTCCGCATATATGTATGTAGTAGTTCAAACACTAAGGCTTACCCTGCACAGCGGAATCTCACCGCGCGATTCTTTTTCTCGCGGATTATAATCCGGGTACTGAATCGTAACTCACGCGGTTTTGTTTCGGAAAGTGCAGAGAGCTTCATACTATTTCCATAAGTTGCAGAATCCTGCGGAAATAAACGCGCGGTGAGATTCCGCAGTCCGATAACCATCAAGCCTTAACCATCAAAGAGTTCACTGGCTACCAACAAACATGACTGCGTCGTACCCGTGGTCGTACCAAAAGACAAGTTATAAATTAAAAAAAATAATTCATTGCGAACCGTTGTGGGGTCGTTCGTCGAACTGTAAGCATTTATAACTCTGTGACGAAACTTAAAAGATGAGTTCTTGCTTTTAATTCTCCACTAATTGCTTTAGACGCAATCGAGGATCGTAGCTTGAATTAATTCTAGGTTTGTTTTCGAATCTTCAAGAATTTCTTCGCGAACTTTAAACTAGGTAAGACGCGCCAAGTATTTTCGTCTTAGATATTCAAGTTTGTAAAGGGAAACTTTCGCGCTGCGTTGGTTTAACAGAATCTATTTAAGTTATGCACCGGATAATAAAAGTTACTTTCGGGAAGTATTCAATAAATAGTAATACAGGCCTAAGTACTTAATAATACCTATTAAGTTGAGTGTAGACTAAAACATTTACTTGTAACAGGACATCGAGCATTCGCTGTTATTAATTTTACTCGAACTGCACTTCGAACATGACGCTCGATGTTGTCACAACCTGTTTTTAACAACTAACGAGCGTATTAATGTAACATTTTATCGAGCAAAGGCACGAACGCGGGAGACGAGGGACGGCGGGGAGTGAGGTGTGCGGGCCGTGGGAAAATGTACGCAAGGTACATAAATGTTACTGGTAGGTGCTCACTTGCCGTGAGCATTAAGTAGAACACAACGTCAAGCATTCGCAAGAACGTTACTACATGGAAATGCTTTAGGAAACTGAGCAATTGTCTGTTTTGTACCATTCTTAAGAACTTAACAAAACATTGTAATACTTTAGCTAATGCTCTATTCTATACTCACCTTTAGGTAAAATAATTCACAGCTCTAATTACTAAATCAAGAAAAAATAAAATAAGATTTTAAGTTATGTTAATTACACCTTGAATGCCGGCTTATTAGTTCACTAACTAGGTTTTTGCAATAATGCGTTTATAAATAAGAGGGTACACCAACCTAAAAATCAAAATTACGTAGTGAAATGATTTCATTGTTTATTTTGAATAAAATTGTAAATGTAGGTAATTTTAGCCTAAGGTATATTTATGATAAAATTATGATAATCATTAGAGTAATTTAAGACTAATTTAAATCTAATTAATTAATTTGTAGACAGCTGACGACTTCTTGTGTTTTCGTCTAGTTTGGCTTTGACGTGTTGTCTTTGAATTGATCAGGCAGTCTTGTCTGAGGTTCGTCGACGTCATATTGACCAAAAGCGGTTTTGGAGGAAAAAATAACACGAGAGGTGGGGCATTCGGTCTCCAGACATGATTATGAAAATACCTCTAAAGTTACAGTGTGATAGTATTCTACATAATTAATTAATATAACTATAAAAGTTTGTAGAGATTTCTTTGATTTCATAAAGTCACCAAAAAAAATAATAAGTACCTACCCACAAGGTATTTTATTTTATGACAGACTTAGCTTACTCGTGCTTACTTTGATAACTAAGTATAAAACTTTGTAGTTCTGTACACAAGCGTTCAGTTTATTTTATTATACAAGTTTACGCAAGTTTAGCATCGTCTTGACTTTCCTGACACGTTCCCTCGTTTCGTAACGCAACTTTCAGACATGTTGGACATGTTGCCTGCCACTGAAATCGACATGCTTGTCAACAAAATAAAAACGGGTCGCTACAAAAGGGTAGCTGTAAAAAGTACGCGTCTCCTTTCTCAGTTTTTGTCATTTTAAGTAGGAAAGGAACGTCATTTTATATTAGGCTTGTTTTGGATTTTTGATGACGGGCTACTTACTTCCATGACGTTCATAAATCGATCTAATTGGTTGGATGGCTAAAAATTAATATAAAAACTCAAGATCGAAGACAATGCCGCGCCTTACAGGGCTAAACGAAAACACGACGGTGACACGGATGTGTTTGTGTGCGTAACTGCCTACCGTGTTTAACACTTACTTATTGCTATTTTTAGAGATCCCTAGTGTCAAAAAACTTTAAATCACAACTTGTGATTTAAGGTTTTTTGTTGTTTTTTTATAAACCAAAAATATGTAATCTCTTTGACAATAAACGATATCTATCTATCTATCAATGAAACTTGCGTGGCTAAAGTATCTTTTGCCATCTAAATAATGTGTTATTTATACTCTGTCCATCCAGAATGTAGAATGTTTGCTAACAGACAGAGCAACTGACAGGTCAATCATCTGTTGAAGGGGTGAAAAACATTTTTATTATTTAGGTTAGCTCTTGCCTGCGGCTTCGTTTAAGCGATTTAGGATATACATAATTTAGGTCATAATTTAATATTACTGACCCAAACATAGAGAAAAGATTATAAAACCTATAACTAGAATTCAACAAATGAGTACATAACCTATCAAGCTATACCCATATAACTAGTGGCTGCTATCTTGCTGTGCTAGTGATATTTTATGTAAATAAGCCATAATAAAACAAGATTTAAAAAGTTACAAATCTAATAGGATGGGTGAAATCTTAGAATTCTGTTAGGCTGCATCATTTCGTGGTGATAACCCTAAAACTCAGCTGATTTATTTTGTTTGTAAACATTCTACAAACTCGATGGCTCGAGTATACAAGGTGCCATGTTATAGGTGTACTAAGCGTAAAGGGGGCGGTCCACCCACACCCCACGAACATATATTTTTCTAGCACTTTCCGGGTTTCAAGGTTTCTTACTGAAAAAAAGACCTCGAAACTTACATTCGAATCGAAGCTTATTTTTATGTAGGTGACAACCCTACTAGCCTACTCTAATCAGCTGTTCATCAGCAAGGTTCTTGACCTTCAATTGTCACCGCCCATATTTAGACGACGCCTAAGAGCGGCGGGCGACCGAGAGGCGGTCGCCCGCCGCTCTTCACGCAGGTACAGCGGAGCTCGCGCCGGCCGCGCGGCCTTACATGTTTGTTCGTGAGTGATAGGAATGTCGCTTTGCTTAGCGTTTTATTTAAGTAATTTTTTTTCTATGAAAACTTAAAAAAACGTATTTCTGAAAATCATCCATGCGGAGTAGTTAGGTATAGAGTGCACAACAACCCCCTTTCGGCTTAGTGCACCAATAACGTGGCACCTTGTATAGATAGAAATTCACGAGGTGTAATCGGACCTCTACAACAACCAGTATTTTAAATACAACCACTTCTATCGTAACAGTCGATTACGATACTATTCGGTTGGGGCGGCGATGTCTTCAACAGTAGCAGTGATCTCATTTTAGTCAGTGGTTTGTGACCCGACAAAATTTTATCTACAAGGCAAACAAAGACCCATGTTACCGTAGAAGAATTTCCCAATTTCCCTACAAAATGAGAAACCCACACGCACGTAAGACTATAATTTAAAAAAAGGTACCCTTTGATGTAAGATTGCGGCTCGAAGACACTCCGGTAGGCGCAACATTTATATCTTATCGACGAATACGTGAACTCGTTTCAATGGGCTCGGTCTCACCTACCCACTTACCGAATGTAGGTTAAAGGTTTTGACACCGCAGAGTGAACTATGTTTTTAGTACCGAGGAGATCATCTTGAGGCTCTGATCTTATCTCTGCTTACCTACTCTAATACACTGTAGTGTTGATTTATATACGTAGACCTACAAAAATATTAAAAGGGTACTAAGAGTAGAAACACCATTAATCGCAAGAGTAGAGCACTCAAGTTAGCGCAAGTCAAATCAATTACACTTTGCACTGAATAAATGAGAAATACCTAGTGAGTAAAGTGAACACCAATTTGTGTTCTGGATGAAGTCTATCAGATGATTTCATTACGAGGTGATATCAAGCGACTTTTTCATAAATTTTCCGCCCCGGGTGAAAAATTGCATAAAATGCGAATCCATACTATCTATACTCCATACTAATATTATAAATTCGAAAGTTACTCTGTCTGTCTGTTACCTTTTCACGCCTAAACCGGCTGAACGGATCTCAATGAAATTTGAGAGAGGTAAATGGTATCCCGAGGAAGGACATAGCGTACTTTTTATTCCGGAAAAGAGCGTGCGAAGCTGCGGGCAGCAGCTAGTAATTTATAAAATACCGTTGAAAATAGACACCAGCCATACAGTAAGCCACCAATTACCATTGTAACCTGAACTAAGCTCGCGTAGAATAGGCAGAAACCGGCAATTAGTTAGACAGCTTGCCAAACAGCTGCCCCGGCCGCTCACTGCCTTGGATGTTTGCCTCGCCCTGAAAGATTAAACCGGGATCACGATCTCGATGTACCTACATGACTATACGATTATTGTGTTGTGTAAATACCTTCATGGTAGTTGAGTTGGCTTTGAGGGTGCAATTTGGCGGTACTGATTTCTAAACCGCTTGCCCATAGAGTGGTAATTCAATGGATTTTGAATCTTTTTAACAGATGAGTAAGTTTTCACGGACAGTCTTTCGGTAAGGTGCAACTGAGTTGCATGACTGTAGCGAGAACGTTCCCTTTTATAGAAATTGAAAGTCAATTAGAAAAGGATAGCATAAACGCGCGAAAGTTCATATCTTTGCATTTTGGCAGATTTTCTACATACTCGTGTCTTAGTATGTTTATTATATTAAGTGAGCAGTGAGTTTACGGAAAACATATAAGTTAGGTTGATTCTAACAGCTTGAACTAATTTCGGGAGCTTAACTCGGCTCAGAGTAGTTTTAACGGAAAAGCTCAGACCGAGCTTTTGGTGAGTTTACCAATCAAAGACTAGTGTTTTACACCACTGACTCATATTACCTACTAACGTATTCTTATTGAAGACAAGCCTTAAGTGAGGGCTTCTTTTTGTAAGTTTAATATTTTTAACCATTTTTATTATGACGATACGACGAATCCGTCGGCGACTGCCAGCAGCACAAGGAAGTTTATAATAATATAAAACCCAGTGAGCTGCTTTGTTAATTAAAAAAACAAGGTAGATAAAGATACTTCATGTTCAGTAGCATTGTTAGGTAAAAAAACAGGTGGACAATTATTCCTTCGATAAATTCTACCTCTACACAGTGTAGACTAAACATCTTCTTGCTTGAAGATATGTGAATCCATTTATGAAAACAATATTATAAGCGTGCAGGACACATGGTTTGGGTACATACCTACTTATCCTACAATATGCGAACAGCACCTTTTTTAGGCGTATACTAACGGCACTCTCGCATCGCCGGCCAATAAACGACGGGTCAAAGTTCTGACAGCCGTGACACCCCCTCATCAAACGTGGCTAATCTATTCGATCCCTAACGCATTTATCTCTTTCCTTTTATTTTGCCTAGTTGCCAGGATAAAAATAAAGCCGAAACTTTAGATTTTTATCGAAAACATTGTTTGTAGATTAATAAGAAAACGCAGTTTATTTCCTGGTTTTATTTATATAAAACCAGGCTCTGGCTCTAGCTCTGGTAGACAGTGACGTAATAGTTGTCGGCACAGTTACTGAGCAAAGATACAAATATCTTGTGCATAAGTCGATTTTCAGTCTTCGAAGAGTCTAACCTCATTTACGTCGTTTTTTCGAAATACATAATGGCTAAAAAGAAGCTTTCTCGTCTGTTATGGCAAGGAACTCAATAAGATGTGTAGATGCTGCGTTTTACATTAAAATAGAGCTCTTTTTTGTTTTTCATTCATTTGTTTTATGTTATAATATTTTATAGCAGTTTTTTTTCGCGTAATGTCGTGATAATGTATGTTCATGTGTGAGTGTGAATTGATAGGAAACTATAAATCTTAATAAATAACCAGAATCGACTTGTTTTTCACGTACAAACAGTACAAGTGTATTTCAGCACATAACACATTTAACGTTCAAAAACACCTGTTTCAGACATTCATATTTTTTTTAGAATGTGCACTGTAAGTTTAGCATATTTTCAAAGAATTTTATAACCTGGTCCCTCACAGCACACGCACACAAAACCATTTCTTTGTGTTGTTCAACATTATGCATTAGTTATGTAGAACGTGCAACTACGGGTGAGTCCAGCATTTATTAGAATTGGAAGGCAAAGGGCGGCGCGTGCCACCATTAGTCCTCGGTCCTCTGAAAAAGTGTCTCTCACTGAAACATAGCGCTTTTCAATTGCCGAATGAATTTTATTCGGGTCCCATCGATCTAAGACGCACGTTGTGAATGGAGTGTCTCGCGAGGCGATAAATCACCGCGTCCACGATACGTTTAATGAAAAGATCTTTCAACTTGAGACCTGTTTTATTGGTATTGAGCTCGGTGTTTGTTCAGTTCAAAAGGAATCGCTGTAATAGGTACATACCGATTGGTAAATGAAAGGTACTTAACTATTGATAAGAACGGAAATAAATTCTATTGAGTTTGGGAATGAACTCTTCGAAAGGGAAATAGGTACCTAATAAAATGATTTAACATCCCACGCAGAAAGATTTTGATTTTTATGAAAATATTTGATGTGTAAGAGTTCTACTCTATATAATATTGAGAACTCACAATAATAGAAAAATAATCAAAGAATCTATTATTATAGAATTGTGTCTGTCTTGTTACAGAGGTTGAAATGCTAAGGAAAAGAAGTGAACATTTTTGGAGCTAGTTTGAATATGACAAGGATGCAGAGGAACGGTGATGTTTTGGAGGAGGGGAGGGCAGTTTGCCGCCGCGACGTGACGTGACGTGTGACAGCCCTGCACGTGCAATATGGCGTCGCAACTCGCTGCCATTTTACTATGGCTAAGTGGAAGTAAGTAATTCTCGTCCACATGTTAGCCAAGTCAAGGCGAGTTGGACTTGTACAGACTATCAATTCTGCCGTCACGAAGGAGATTTGCTATAACTTGGCGTACATGTGGACGTATCGTAAAGAATCTTTGTCTACCTATCCTAATTTTTAAAAGAAACCTCAACAAGGTTGGTTTAATATAAAAGGTATTCATAGAATTCACAAACAGTCATAATAGAACCACTTTAATCAATATGGATAAAGCTTGGATTGTGCAAATAAAAGAAACCGTTTTTGAAATGCTAATTTTATTTATGGTAGCTAAGCAGAATCAATACAAACATATTTTCAATTAGATTCCAAGTCTTAGAATAACTGTGCTGAGTGGATGAATTATTAAAATCACTCCGGATACAATCGAGTTTTCGAATCCAATCCCTTAAGTAAAGCTGATTATTGGAACTCTCTGAAGACCGGGTGGTTCTCGAAAATTCTCTAAAGCACCAATCTCTCTCGGCATGGGCAGATCGCTAAGATTATTGGTTCGGTACACGACCATTCATTTATTATAGATGGCGCGGGCAGGGCACTGCACGCTCGTAACTCGCCCTCGTACATCACACTCTCATAGCGCCTATCAGAAACTTTTGTTGAATTATTCTCTCCTTTGACGTTTATGACCAACCGAGAAGTGTATCTCAAAATTAAGTTACAAGGCAACGGTGGCGGTTTTCTTGATGAGACGGGAAGTTCCACCCCATAAACCTATTTTTAGGAATAAATTTATTACTAAAAGAGTTGGAGCCGAAATGCGAGTGTCATTCTTTTCAACTTTTGTAATGGAGTAAATTTATTTACAATTTTAAAGTGCTGTTTGTACATTTATGACAAGAAAAACTTGTTCAAATTTTCCGGTTTAATTTTACAGCTAGCCCAACAATATCCAGTAATAATAACTTTATTGTTTTACAAACAACAACATAAACAAATTTAAATGAACAGTTTTGCAAATCGAAAATTAAGCTCTTGTTTACCGCAAAAAATGTGCGGTAACAAAAGCTGGTTGTTTTGAAAACAAATACACATTTTATTCTCATACAAAACAGGTGCAGGTACGTAGTCCCGAAATGAGTTTTGTAAATATTACAGATGAAATATTACGATTTGGTTGCTGCTGTAAATTGAATTCGGTTACATCGTAATGAGTTTATGTCGACCGAAATTGCGTATTGGCTTGATCTTGAATTCGATCACGTACCGCTCACTTGACTTATGTATTCCGACCACCTTTGCAAGGCTAAGATTTGATTACCAGCGACGGACCAACTTGCAACCACTAACAATTCAATCACAAAGTTAGGCGTAGATATTTAGAGGAAATAAAACTAGTTTAAATTCTGCAACTAACATTCCCTTTATTGTTGCAATTAACGATCGGAACTCGTAAAGTGAGGTAATAAACGAACAACGCTTTTCTTATTAGAGTCGGGGAAACTAACACCCCTCAAAAGAAAGCTCTTGAGGTACTTTTAACCTACCTAGTTGCGGTCTCAAAACTAGATGAACTTTCATAAAACGGAAATTAAAAAATATTCCTTATTAAGACGCTATCCGACCCACACTAGCGCCTCCGCCATTTTATCTTATTATTACGTTAAACAAAGGAATTTTCAAAAATCCATTTAGTACTTGTGATACCTGTCATAAGCTTATTTAATGACTCTGTAATCGTTTTAATTTGTACTAGCTGTACCCACGACTTCGCTCGCGATTTCCATACCTGCCGACTAATTAGGCGAATTAATTACATTTGACCACAGTTTTTCTCTTATTAAGAAAAAAACTTCAATGTGCAGAATTGGATTGGATTGGTATAAATCGTGTAGGACCTATGCGGGATAGCATGCTGTCATGGCTGTCATTTTCAATCCCATTTTCTATACACCACTTTTAACTGACCTTTGACTCGGCCATTGTAAGTGTATCCCACTCAGACTCAGGCACTGGCAGAGTCGTAGCGAAAAGCAAGCGGAGCCACAAAAAATAAGTTAAGTGTAAGTGTCAAAAAGTGTCATACACTGCGAAAACAAAATACGATCGGTTTCGCTTACTCGCTTACTCGTGGTTCCGTTCAGCTGGGTGGGGCCCTATCTGCTAAATTAATCGCTTCACTATGACAGTGGTATCGTCACAGAATGACATCTTTTGGTATTCTACCTTAGATGAAAGAAATGATGATGAATACAGATGAAGGGACGCGCGTCAAAGTGGCAAATTTGAAACTATTAATTTATATCTCCGTGCAAATAGCACCGCACGCACTATCTGGAGATTAATTAATCCAAGGATTCTACGTGACGACACCATTGTCATGATGAAGCAATTGTATATCAGAATTGGGCCCCTGGTCAGCTGACTGGACCACCGCAATTGTTTTTTCGATAGTGAGTAGGTACAGTTATATATATAGTTATAGTATACCATGAAAAAAGTTCGGTGGTAATTGTACCTAGCACGGGAAAAATAAATTTGTCTGTGGTAGGTACAGTCAACTGGGCCAGCTGAACGGAACCATACATCATGTTCATGAAGATCGCATGGACCATTTGTACATTTTACTTTGCCTGAAATAGGTCGTACGTAGGTAGGTACGTAGCTATTGGATGCGTCTTGGAAGATATTTTTTGATCGTAGTTCTAGAAACTCACTTAAAAACAGTTTTTTTCTACGACTTTCTACTGATATAGTCAAATTTGATCTTTCTAACAAAAAAAGAATGAATGCAATCGGAATTACAACTTACACATTTCACAAGTACATACACATTTTGACTTTAATCCCAAGGGAACTGTACCTACTGAATTCCGGAATAAAAAGTATTATTATGTCCTTTCTCGTAGTATGAACTCAAATCGTTTGTTTTCATTTGAATTCATACAGTGTTTTCGGCGTGATGCCCGGCTAAAGAATGTTATTTTTATCCCCTCTCCCAGGGGAACCGTACTGAATTCCAGTATCCTATGTCCTCCCTCGTAGTATGAACTCAAATCGTTCCAAGTTTAATTTGAATTCATTCAGTAGTTTCAGTAGTTTTGGCGTGATGCGCGGCCAACATAAAGACAGACAGACACAAAAAAAAAAACAGTTTTGACTTCAGTATCAATAATAGAGTGCACTTAAATTTTTTTTCAAAATATCTTCAATGTACAGAATTGGAATTGTTACAGTTTTAAGTAGATATATCTAGTGTAGACAGAGATGCGAAAACAGAGTTTGGTGGCCACCAAGAGCAACATCGTATAAATAAAACTAGTACAGAGGCATTAAAAAAAAAGCTTATGATAGATACCACAAACTGACCAAGGGATTTTTTAAAATTCCTTTGTTTAGTCGCTAGGGTGCACCCACACTATCAACTAAACAAAGGATTTAAAAATAAAATCTGTACTCTAAACTCACGGTTAAAATGAATGTTAGGTTTCGATGGATATAGCGTTATCAATAAGATCTAAGAAATTATGAATTGTGATTTGAAAACTAAATAGAAAATGTGACAGTGGCGGTTAGAAGATAATGATTCTATGACCCCACTAAACACTAAGGACTCTTTAATTCCGTATTATATTGCTTTAGGTGTCCTAGGCCTTCGAGACATCCAGCTGAGCGTCCCCGAGGCGGTCGGCGTTGGCGCCAGTGCGACGCTCGGGTGCCGCTGGGCTCTCGAAACGGGTGAAGCCCTATACACCGTGAAGTGGTACCACGGGGCACAGGAGTTCTTCCGCTTCGTGCCCAAAGAACTGCCCAATACGAGGGTCTTTTCTCAGACAGGAATCAGTGTTGATGTAAGTTTTGTTTTCTCTTTTTATGTTACCTAGATTTCATGTTCAAATTATATTTATTTACAATAACGTTGTTTTCTCTTTTTATGTTACCTAGATTTCATGTTCAAATTATATTTATTTACAATAACGTTATATTATACCTAAACATTGCAAATACGAATTGAACTAAAATATGTGTGGGTAACCCACACTAAAACCTAACCACTCTGAATTTAATAACACTACACCAACAAAATAATTAGAAAATACAATCTGGAGGATGCTAGAGGCAAAATAACAAATTAAAATGTGAGAAAACTGCATTAGCAACTCATCAAGTTGTTAAACAAAGTAAATGTGGGTATAAAAAGAAAACTCCGTTATTTTCCTAGGCTACGCAGCTCACTAACGACGCAACTATAAACAACGTCATAACAGTGATTATAATAGGTCAATGGCTTTGCGACATCTTGCTGCTTCGTTAAACTGCCTTTGTATGAAGCCATGAAAAAAATCACTTATGTCTCGTACGTAGCGCGGTTATACCTTTAGCTGCTGGCACGCCGCCATAAGCAAACTATAACATTGTGCCAAAATAATACATTTAAAACCCTTTTAGAGAATAACGAATGCTGAAAGTTTTCATCGTGACGGCATCGGCATCGGGTGAATTCGGGTGTAAATCGCGGCGTGCTGAAATGTGTGGTGGTGGCTGCAGGCCCTTTAAAATCGGGTCAGACGCCACTCGCGCTGCGCCGGAATGATTTAGTTTGGCGTTCGCTCAAAGTGGACTGACTTTCTGTAAGATGGATCGAAGCTTTTAGCTCAATTTGACTCCAGCAGCTGCTTACGGTGTGGCGCACACGGCGCTGTAATAGGATTACTCGCCGACTCAGATATAAATTACGCATGAGCAGATTCCATACCTCTTCAGCTGAAATCAATGATGGACATTGGACGTGGGTTAGGGACACTTTTCTATTTTCCGATATTTTTGTTACCTACTTTATGTGTCCGCTTTCATATTTCAACAATATGTTACTGAATAGAAATACTTTTTCTGTAGGTCCCTGTACCTACATAATTCATAAGTTGTGTCGGTTTGAGGACAGTTCGATAGGTCTATAAGATTAGTCCCGAATATGTTTTTTATGCTTCTACTTTTCTTTTACTTGGAAAAGTTTAGAAGGTATTCAGACTTTTTCTAAACAAGTTGACACTTACTTGCAAATCATAGTATCACCTGTGGTAACACTATCAATAACGGACACCATTTATGCTGAGTTTTTTTGCATAAGTGTAATGTGTTTAGTGTTATTGTTTAGGAAATCACATCATTACATTTTGCAAGAAGCAAGGCAAAGGAATAAATCCGAAATAGTAAATTTGTAGTTTAATCAATAAAAAAATTACTTGTGATTCTCGCCATGGACCATAACCTATAGGGTACTTCCCTACCTGCCTAGAATCATAAAATTTGCCAAGAAGCAACTTCTTGTAGCACAAGAAAAGGAAAAAATCTGAAAACCGTAAATTTGTAGATTATTCACAAAAAAAAGTACTTTTGATGCTCGCCATGGACCAAAACCTATAGGGTACTTCCCGTTGACATAGAATCATAAAATTTGGCAAGAAGCTAGGTCTTATAGTTATACCACAAATAGAGGGAAAAATCCTAAAACCGTAAATTTGTAATTTATTCATAAAAAAAAAAAAATATTCTCGCCATGTACATATAGGACCTACTTCCCGTTGATCTAGAACATATTTGGCACGAAACAAGGTCTAACAATTATACGGAACTTTTGGAACGCCAGTCGCACTTGACGTTTTATTCCATTTTAATTTAACTTTGGTCTGGTTTTGCGGTCAAAAAGCGAGAGGATCTTCTATAATAACCGGCATTTATGCATGCATTTAAAAACCACCGGTTAACTATGCGTAGGTACAATCCCAATTGCTAGAGCTCGAATACATGCAATCGAGCGCGACTGGCGGAATGCATTTTACTTATCAAGGCACAACCTCAACCGGAATATCCACGTTTGCAACACGAATATTCCGGGTGAGGCTGTGTACATGTTTTCTGCCTCCGCAGCCGCAATTATGAACGTTTGAGTTCCGTAGGTTTTTTGATCGCCAACGTTATGATTGGGTTGTCATTCATTAGACTTGTTCTAGAAGGTGTTTTAGCAACAATTGGTGGGTTATCTAATAGGTACTCTTGGAACTTTGTAGAGTATGTTGACCTCGCAGACTTCTTTTATCAGCTGCTAGGTCGGGCTGTGGCGTGTCGTGGGAACCATTACTTACGATACGATCTTGCTCCACTACTAAAACTATAGAGAAATCCAAACTAACTTTTGAAATACGCAAGTAACTCCGTCGTTCCGTTTGTAAACGGCTAAATATAATAAATTTTGACTGTGGGATTTTATCCTGGGCCTATTTTTTTATGAAAAGAGCGTACGAAGCGGCGAATATTAGTTACTGTACAACATTTCTCTTTTTACCGGTATACTTTCTAGTATATTGTCTCTATTGGCAGGTGTCCCGGTCCGGTGCCCAGCAGGTGGTGCTGCGCGGCGCGACGCGCGGCCTCAGCGGGCGGTACCGCTGCGAGGTCTCCGCCGACGCGCCATACTTCCACACCGTTTACAAAAGCGCCTATATGAGGGTAGTTGGTGAGTCCACAACTCAAAGGTCTTATATTATATTCTTCAAAAGAATTCTAGCCCAGGATCGCCCATTGCTAGGTATAGGGTTCCGGTCACTTCTGGCAGCCTCCTCTGTCTTGTGGACATTGTCCTGCGGATATCTCGGTATCATTACATTTACGTTATCTCTTACACACTAGCTAGATATCAACACATTTGGTATATATGTACCTAAGCTTAAACACTAATAACTAAGATTACATATTATGAAACATGTATTAAATATTTTTTCACATAATACATTTGAGCTGTCAATTCGGCGTTCGGTTAGGTCAACTCCAAAATATGTACCTCTTTTATATCATTACTACCTATGATTTGTGGCATTGGTTGCAAGCATTTTCTTCATGTAACACTGGCACTTTATTGGATCCCGTAACTTTCCGTATCGCAACATGTCTTCGGTTGGGTGCAATGTGTTGCGCGCCTCATCAATGCCAGTGGAGTACTGCTGTCGAACAGCTTGGTCATCTCGGATTATCGTGTACTAGGGCCGTCGGTCGGATGTCTCGTCATTGCCAGCCTTAGCGACATCATCCGGCGGGCCTTTGTCACCGCTAACGTACCAGCTATTTTCGAACCGAATGGTCTGTTGCGTGGCGATGGTAAGAGGCCCGACGGCATGACACTAGTCCCATGGGAGTTGAGGAGGCCCATTGTGTGAGACACTACATGCGTCGACACACATGCGCCTTCCCATCTTCCGAGGACATCCGTGGTGCGGCGGCAGATTTGGCCGAGGATCTCAAGTGGCGCAAATATGCAGGTCTCGACAGAGCCTACACATTTGCTCCCTTTGTGGTTGAGACCCTAGGTCCATGGGGTACCGAGGCTCGCCGGGTTTTTAAAAAGTTATCTGAGCGTCTGGTCGACGCGACGCGTGACCTGAGAGCTGGTGGGTATCTGGCGCAGCGCATCAGCATTGCCATGCAACGGGGCAATGCAGCCAGCGACTTGGGGACGCTTCCGACTGGTATTGATATGGATCAGTTGAGCTACCTGTAGATTGTTTGCAACAGTCTGCAGTTAGCTTAATTGTTTCAATTGTAAATACTAGTTCTAATTTGTTTTTATTATTGAATTGTAATCTTCTTTGTCAATAGAGATCTTCTTTGTCGAGAAAGGTCTATCTGCTGTCCATAAATAATATTCCACCCAATCCAGATTCCTAAAAATAATATTGGATGGAGTGAGTTAATAAATAACATATCTTTTCCTGAAAACTCACTCCATCCAATATTACATAAAGCCCAAAAATACCTTCTAGAGCTCTAGAAGGTATTTTTGGGCTTTATGTAATCTTACCAAAACGATGATGGCGCCTAAGCATCAATTTGATAAGTTGATTTTGATCATGATTTTTTTTTATCTAATTTACCCCTGCCCCAACTAATACCATAAGGCTGCTAAGTGCGTAAAAGCAGGAGGGTCGTAATATTTGGTAAAGTAATTTTGATCGACCAATAAAATCCGGTAAGATAAGAAAGTAACCTTACCTTCCAATATAATACCAAGTTTAAAGTGACACTTTCTTGCTAGGTACTGCCCTATATCCCACGATAAGCTTCACGCTTCACAAGATGTAATCTCCACAGTTCTCCAGGGTACGAGAGATTTGATCCGTACTCTAAGTACGGGGTATGCTAGTATAAATCGAAACCTACTAGAGATTTAACTATGTGTCGTAATTCACTAATAACTGCTGGTTCGAAGCAAGTAATGTATAGGAGCGAGAATCTCTACAAACCAAGCAAAAGATGCTATACAGGGTCAATCTTCAAGGTGTACCATAGACACTGTAGTTTATAGGACGCTACGCACGCCTCGGAAATTTATATAATTGAAGACGTGGAAGAGCGTAAACACCTAACACAAGATTACGTTATATTTAAAAGGTGTTTTCAACTATGGTTAAAGCTATTGTATTTTTTATTACCGAATAAATATTTGTTTTGTATTATATAGGACACGAGTTTCTGAAAACTTACTATAGTTCGATATTTTTGTCGTTGTAAGTTTACAACATTATCCGTTCGGAGTAGGAAAACCTCTGCCGAGCAAAAGGTCTATGACCCATACGAATAATTTGGGTTAATTGGGACAAAGGCGAGACAAAATTAAGTTTAATCTTTGCCCCATCTTTTGATAAACCGCTTTTTGCTTTATCCGTCGAAATAATGTAAAAAGATTAAGACCAGTGAGCGCAAAAAGACGTTTCAGAACTAAAATGTTCTTGAACGCTTCCCTTATTTCATATTCACGACCATATCTTCGACTAACCCGCTTAGTTTTCGAAACAAGTTATAACAGATCTTACCACACCTGCGTACGGACAGTTCTTCAATAA
This sequence comes from Eupithecia inturbata, assembly GCA_963662085.1. Lineage (NCBI taxonomy): Eukaryota > Metazoa > Arthropoda > Insecta > Lepidoptera > Geometridae > Eupithecia > Eupithecia inturbata. The sequence continues at coordinate 8,428,880 of OY759182.1, forward strand.
CCATAAATTACCCCCAATAAACCTTAATCAAACATCCCTTGTGTTCGATTTGCGCATTTATTGCTTTACAATAGTTATGATTTACGGTTTAGTCGGGACCAGCTTCCTTGTTATTTGTGTGGTGCATGCTGTTAAGATTCAATATTGTCTTGATTATGTTGTCCAACTCCCGTTATTTGATTTGATTATCTGAAGTTCTGACCACATCTTCGTGACTCGTACGGCGGGTACTGATGTTCGAGATAAATTTGACTAAAAATAAGATTCACAAAGCTAGCGTACACTCTACTATATATATTATAAACAGGTCGTAAAAAAAACAATAATTTTTAGTTCACATCTGAAAGAAATCTAAGTATCTAAACATCTTAAAATGGTCTTCGATGTTCAATTAAGATAAATTGATATAAATGGGATTTGTACGTCTGCGGAACTGTGGTCCTGTGACGGGTATTTGGAGCCCTTCCATATGTTAGACAGCGGAGTTATATATGGCCCAGTCCGAATGTTTGTCAAACGAAAACTTACTACTTACACATACGTGGACCATTTCTACAAAAGAGGTGAATTATACCTGCTTTTGTACGCTCCAGGTAGGAGTATCTGGTTAGGTTCCTACAAAAATCCATACTTATTTATAAATTCGAAAGTAACTCTGTAAGTTTGTCAATTTGTCTATCTGCCTGTATGTCTGACCTTTTCACGCTTAAACGGCTGAACGGATGGTAATGAAGTTTGGCAGGGAGGTCAACGGTAACTATGCCGGGAATCCGTCCCCGGCATACCGTTTATCAAAATCTATTGATTTTTCTTCAATCTACTGATTTTCTACTCGACTTTCTACTGAATTAGTAAAATTCGATATTGCAGTACAGTTTCTAAAAAAAAGAAGGAATGAAATCGAATGACGCGTTAATGAATTACAATTACGTACACATTTTGACTTTCATCCCCTCTCCCAAGGAACGTACCTACTGAATTCCGGAATAAAAAGTATCCTATGTCTTTCCTCGTAGTAAAAACTCAAATCATGCCAAGTTTCATATTAAATCATTCAGTAGTTTCGGCATGATGCGCGGCCAAGGAATTTGATTTTCATCCCCTCTCTGTCATAGGCTACTTTTTATCCCGGAAAAGAGCGTGCGAAGCCGCGGGCAGCAGCTAGTAATATACAAAATTTGAGTCGCATGTTCTTTAGCTGAGGCGACAGGATTTAAAATTGTATGTGCACGAAAGCACAAGGGCAATGGCCTTTATTAACAAAGAAAATTACAATCAAATTATAACTAGTATTTACAATTGAAACAATTAAGCTAAAAGCACAAGTAAATATGATAATGAAGATGTGCTTTGTCAGTATTGCAACTACTAAAGATGTGGAATTTCGTAGCACATAACATGGCAGAAGTGCTACGCGCGTATATCTACGCCGTAACTGATCTACGGCGTAGCACTTTAAATTTCCACTGTGATAAGAAAGAGCTACGGAGATTTGTAATGCTTTAGTTATGCGGGTAGAAAATGCATAAAAAGGATTGATGACGGTGTTCTGCGATAAAAATAACATCATCAAAATATTTTTTTTCTAAGATGTTTCATATTAGTGTCGCCTTGGATCAGTCGAGCTTCCTCTATATACTCAGCTCTAGAGTCCTGTACATTTTTTGAAACAAAGGGGTAACAAAGCCTATGAAATGTTGATTGCATATATTTTTGAACAGGTATCAGTAGCGTCCCTAATACACTGGCTGCACATACTGTCGAAATTCTTCATCAAATTGTACAACATTTTGTTCCTGTATTGTAATACAGGGTGGCTTTTTGAGATGAGAGTGGATAGACAAATCCTAAACCATGAGAGTTAGAGAAAAGTCGTTAAAGGAGTCCTGGGCTCAATTTATGAGAAAATTAAAACTGGATACTTATTTTTTAATATTTTTTACGGTATTTTCATTTAAGTACAGAAAATTCATTGCGAATAGATGTTTTATTCAGAATAAACCCCATTAAAATACAGGCTAAGTATCTTAGCTATCGACAAGGCACCAGTCGTTCGAAACGATTATTTAAAATTTCAACATCGATGCTTAGTAGGGGGGTATTCAAACTAAAAGTGTAAAAAAGAACCATTTTCTTTCATTTTCAGTCATGCATTTCTTTGCAAAGCTTGATCCTTTTCAGAAACTGAATCCGTTGGTGTGAAAATATAGGGCGTCATATTATTTGAAAAATCAATCGGTTCGAGTGCCTGCAAAAATCAAAAATAAAAAAAATAACTAGTATGTAGTTTTTGTTGTGTCATAAATCAAGATCATGACTCCTTTCACGGCTTCTCTCACTCTCATGGTTTCGGATAAAGCCATCCAATCCCATCTCAAAAAGCACCCTGTATATTAATTTATTAAAATCGTAAATAAAATAGAAAATCATTACATGTAAATATGATTCTTTGCCAGATAGTATTTCAAATTGGAAATATCAGTGGTCATTATGATGATCAGTATTCATATAATGGATTGTTAGTTTTAATAATAGTAACTCATTGTTGATGATTGATTGACTGTGGTTGATGACAGCGAGTACCTACTTTTCAGATTGGTCCTATCCCCTATGGATAAGGTAAGTAGGACTCCTACCTACTGGCATTTTGTCGTCGTCTAAGTTGTCAGTGTTAAGGCCGCTCAGCGTAATATTGCCTAATTCTGCCCTCGCAGAATTAGGCAATATTACGCTGTTTGTTTCATTATTTAAATAATGAAACAAATCACAAAAAAAAATCCTATATCATATATGATCAATAAGGTTAAAATTGCATTGGTAAAATATTAAATTTGCTCCAATTATTTCGCAAGGCGCTTTACAAAATGAGTTTTTTATGATGCATTGAATCAGACAGACAAAGTTACTTTCGAATTAATAATATTAGTATGGATTCGTTTTAGAAATTTCTTTATAACGGTGAGGACAGAAATTGTCAATTTTACGCGGAGCTGCCTAAAAGCGCTACCCCGACACGGAATAGCGCCGCCACCTAGTTTATCTTATTATTACGTTAAATAAAAGAAATTTCTAAAATCCATTGGGCAGTTTGTAATACCTTTCATAAGCTTTTTTTAATGCCTCTGTAATAGTTTTAGTTTGTATAGTTTAGACAGAGATGCGAAAACAGAGTTTGGTGGACAAAAAGAGCAACTTCGCATCTTCGCATAAACTATACAAAATAAAACTATTACAGAGGCATTAAAAAAAAGCTTATAATAGATATCACAAACTGCCCAATGGATATTAGAAAATTCCTTTGTTTAACGTAATAATAAGATAAACTAGGTGGCGGCGCTATTCTGGGTCGGGGTAGCGCCATAAAGTAAAAGTAAAGAACAGTAGCCCAGTGCATTTAGTGCGGTAATTTTCCAGTACAAGCCAGTAGTAAGCAATCAAAACTCGAGCATCTAGAGGGTGTTTATATTGCGAAGAGAGGCTTTTAGCAAAATCTTAATTCACGAATTAAATAAACACTGATGTAGGTTCTGAGGTACTTGCGTGCAAATTAAACGAGGTGCTGCAAACTCCTTGTGTTCCCATTAAGTAAAATTGGCAAAAAGCGACAGAACAGGAATGTAAACACTTAAAACTTTGCTCGACAGAGTTTCTCCGCTTGCTTGTAATAGAGGGTACTGCTGCCAAACAAAAGCGGCCGAGTAAGTTCCAACCGACATTTTCTACGTTCAGCATTTTAACGATATTTTAAAATCCAAGCTTAAACAGAACAGCAGTTATGGGAGATGAATGAATATGCAACGATGAATCGACTTTCACATCGCCAAACGTGAAAAGCTTAACTATCTTGAATGTCCTTTTGCCCGGGATGACAAATTTTTGGGGTTCCGTAGCGGAACCCTATTGCTAAGCCTCCGCTGTCCGTCCGTCCGTCCTTCTGTCAGAGGGCTCTATCTCATGAACCTTAAGAGGTAGAAAAATTAAATTTTCAGAGAATGTGTCTCTTGCCGCTATAACAATAAATAATAAAAATTCAACAAATATCCAAATTAAAGGGGGCTGCCATACAAAAAACGTGATTTTAAGGCCTACTTTTGCTATTCGTTTGTCAAGGCTGTATCTCTTGAACCGTGAAAGCTAGACAGTTGAATTTTTTACAGATTGTGCATTATTATTGCCAATATAACAACAAATAATAAAATTTAAATAAATTTTATAATTAATGGGGCAACGTTCATAGCAAGTGGAACAACGATGATCGAAGTTAAGCAGCGTTGGGTGCGGTCAGTACTTGGATGGGTGACCGCAACATTTTGGCATATTGCTTTTTTGCGACCCATAAAAAATCTGTTTTTATGGTTTCTCATGTTTGTTTTGCGAAAGTATATTTAGTATGGAACGGAACCCGCCGTGTGCGAGGCGACTCGCACTTGGCCGGTTTATTTATTTACCTACCATTTTATTTCAGCGTATATAAAATAAGGTGCAACCTACATTAGGAGTGGTTCGTTTTAATATAATGACAGTACCACACAATATACATATTTATGAAAACTTAATGTACATTTCATTGAAATATCAATCAGTTCCCTAAAAATAGCGATATAGGTACATAATTTTAATACTGGAAATATACATAAACTCGCTGTGCCCACAACTAAGCTACACAAAAATTAACGTATCTTTTCAAGGGCAGTGAACACGCTTCTACAACAAAACTCCTAGTGAGTTGCAAAAATTATCAGTAAATAAATTTAAACTAATTGTCAAAACCTTCCTGTGCAAAAAGGCTATAAAATATCAGATTATCTAGCTAGAGGATAAAAAAGCTTGGGACGGGTTTTGCTCCAACTCGAAAAATAACAACTAACGTCGTCGTAACGTCGTTGCTTCTTTACTTTTAGTCTACATACCCAAGCGACAGAACACAAAAACATCACTTTATTTCCGTGTCCGTGTTTAGTCTTATAATTTTACCTTTTCAAAGTGTGCAATTATTGTATTTATGGAAATAAAGAGTTTTTGATTTGATTTGATTTAGTTTTCAATTCTGGTAGCAATTTAATGAATTTATACCTTAGTTTTGAATTGAGTGAGTCAGTTGTTGCGAAATACCCTGCACAATACTGCAGACCCGCTCTAGATAAATACAGGGGTTTAGGTAAATTGTGCCATTAAAGACTGTAGTGCGAAGGCAATAGAAGCAATTTAACAGAATAGCTTGTTCCTGCTACGAACGGGACCGTGATGTTCCCTCAGAATTATTTACGTTTGAGATCTTGTACCCATTACCTACACTATTTTATAGCTCAACAGGGAAAACCTCCACTTCTATAGGTACAGATTTGCCTTTAGAAGTGGGAATAATATCGCCATGCTGCAATACCAAATGATCTGATATGAAATGATAGTAAACTCTGCTAATCTGCAGAGTTTACTATCACAAATGTGACAGTAAAAGAAGATAAATGAGCGATTTTAATGGCATTTTCCAAGTTATTACTCTATTTGCTCTCCATTACACGTAATGAATAAAAATGTATATCAGATGCCTAATGCTAATGCTTTACACCTAGAGCTACTTATATCTATTAAAACGAAGGTAGGTAAATTAACATAGTCTGAAATTACACAAATTTTGAATCCATTTGGTATTTAAATGAGTCTTTTAGGTACGTGTGTTACAAGTTGTTTTAGGATAGGGATATATAGGGATTAAGCTTTTAACGCAGCTGGACTTCAAAGGGCAAATTGCGATTCCAGCTTTCAGCGGTAAATGCTCGTTAGGGTAATCTGTGTCGTACCACACAACCATCACTCAAAGCCCACAATCGCGTTTTGCTATCGAGGATTCGGATTTGGGTTTCGATAGAAGCAATCGCCCTAAACGCCAGGATATTCTGTAACCGCCAGACAACAGCACAAAGTGCGAACTCTCAAAGAGTGTCGCCGAGATAACGAGCTCCGCGGTCACCTGCCGGAATGCCGCTGACTGGACAAAACTAGCGGATGCATTTACATTTCAATACAAAGGTATAATTTTTAGACGACGAAATAAATTCCTCTGCACAATAGAAGAGGAAAGAAGCCAACGCGAAAAGTCATTTCCTGCTACGTTTCGCCTCGACAGTAACTTGCTTTTATTGCCTTTAATCTCTTTGAAAAGAACGGAAGGTAGGTCTCGGTTTAAACTAACTTCCTTTTAATCAACATTAAATTAAACTGATTCGTATAGTAAGATAGCTGAGTAAGAGAGTTTTTGTTTGTTTTGGCAGAGCTTCCAGCGGCGGGTCCGTTGGTTCGCGCACAAAAGAGCTGGTACTCAGTGGGGGACATGCTTCGGGCTAATTGCTCGTCGTTGCCCGCGGATCCGCCTGCCAACCTCACGTGGCTACTGAATGGACAAGAGGTATGTTTCACATATTTTATAGACCAAAATTATTTACATGAGTGAAATCTTTAGTTTTATAAAAAAATTGTTGTTAAATGCAGTTGAATTAAACAGAATTCCAACATTCTGCTATTATCTCTATAATTCTTGTGATATCAAAGTGAAAGTCCCAAAATCAACTCCTTATTCCATAACGAACATATCTCACATGTTTAATAACAGCTTATTGAAAAATATTCAATTTAGCATCAAGAGCGGCGCGATCACAACACTCAATATTGAAAATGATTTCCTCAGGTGAAAGGGCTCGACATCCCGGCCCGCGACGCGCTCCCTCAAAGCAAACCTGTGATAAGCGACACATCGCTAGAAGATGCAAATAGAATTATATTCAGCCCGTGGGAAGCAATATCAGGGTTAGAGGAGACGGTGACCGACAACGTAATAGACATTCCGGGCAATATTGCCAGAATAGAGGGCATTCCGGACGGCGATAGCAATCGGAAGAACAAGGACGGGACTACCCACCCGCCGGCTCTAGAGCAAATAGCAAATAAATTGAACATTAGTACTGAAGAGGAGAAATCCAATAAATCATCTGCGTTCAGTCAGCTCGTTATGAGGGTACAGTCGCTGCATTTTAGAAAAGTGAGTGCTTATGTTTTAAGTCATACGCAGCCTTTATTTGTGGACCATTGAGATTGGCACACCTGAAATAAAATTCATTATTAATTTTGTGATCTTAAACAAGAACAAAAGTTGTTCGACGTATGTAAATGCATACAAACATGATGTTCTACTAGTCTTGAATGATCTAGAGCAGCGTAATCACGGGCGGGGAGAGTCAAACCCACGTTTTAAGTAGGTGGATTAATGGTGTGGACATTTTAATATTTGTATATTTTTATTGCATATATATATATATATATATTATACAAACTACATATGTATACACATATTAGATGCACAGTTCACTTGACAATTACTTATACTCTACTATCTATCACAATTACCTACTTCTAGGAAAGTGCATTTTGAGTTTTTAATTGCAGTATGTTTATAGTTTACAGTCACTGTTAAGGTTATAATAGTTTGCATAGGTTAGGACAGTCTAATTTTATGAGTTTTGTTTTTAGTAATTTATATATTATTTTTTGATTTCTTGTTATCTTTGGCTTTTATTAAATTGTTTAAAATCTTATGTTTGAAATGGTTTCCATAAGTTGGGACAGCTTCACTTAGGATAAATATTTTTAGTCTTGGTTTTCTAATTTCCATGTATATTTTAAGCTTAAGTAATTTGCCTTAAAATCTCAGTAAATATTATTTATAGTGATAGTCAATTTGTTTTAAATTATACAAAAAGTAAATCTTTTATTGGCCGTATGTTTTGCGAATAAGCTTGTAAATATTGAGTTCTTAAGGGCTGGGGATTTTGTTTTATAAATAAATAAAATGGTCCACAATTAACGGCTGCCACCGCGCGGACTATATTTAGGTTATACAGAAGCTAGTAAGGTATTCAGTGCCAAAAGTTGATTTCCATTCGTGAAAACCACTCGAAGCTCTGAATACATAAACTTTTGACGCTGCAAGTTTCCCATTGACAACGAGAGAGTAAAATGTACAAAATCTCTTTGTGGCGCCATTCGTTTGTAGTGTCCCAATAGGAGCAATATTTCAAAGAATATTTCCAATTTAACTTTTTAAAGCCCGACCGAGCTCAATACTTAAGCACTTTGATTCCGGGCGACATGGCCCTACTCCGCGCACAATAGCATCTTATTCAATAGATACGGTGCGATAAGAGCAAGCGGATAATGTCTAGGGTTACTGAACCCTCTCTCTAAGCAGTTCCTTTTTCTATCTTACAAAATAATGTTAATTCTATTCAGCCCACGCTCTCGGTATAGTTTTCCTGTGTACTACTTTTGTAGCTTACCTAAGAGTACCTCTTAGGTAAGCTACAAAATTAGTACTTTTCTTTCAAAAAAGAACTGCTAAGTCGTTCTATAGACTGAATTTATATCCATCAATTAATTAAGTTTATCACACACCTACAGACTATTAACTTTTATATACGCATTTTTGTCATTCATTGTGTAAATTATTCAGGAGGGAGAAGAACTGTTGCTATGTTTGTGACCTTTTTGTAGTCGTATACAAAAGATCTTATCTTTTGTATACGACTACAAAAAGCACCTACGCACCTAGCATGTATGTTGCTTTAAATTCTAGCTCAAACTCAATTTACCTGTTTCATGAAAATCGCCAATGGAGCTAAGCACCTGTGTCGGCTCTTTATTTTTTCCTTAGTTGTCTTGAAAGGATGAAAGCTTTATTCCGTAGATACGAGTTTTGCCACTATGCTTGCAACTGTCCAAACCAAAACACCAAAGTAGGTCAAATAAAGAAATATCTTATCTGTGTGGACAAAAAAACCTGATATTCAGTCAGTGAATTGAATTTTTGAGAATTTGATTTGCCGAGAGCGGATCGTGCTCTGATTTTATTTTATCAAATTGACTGTCAACCTGCAGTGCGTGAAAAGCAATTTACATAACTGCAACGTTACGTCAGTGAATAATAGAAGCACTGTGGGGCAAAAATAGCTTACAGAATACCTATCATAAAAATATTCCTAGTAGTTAATAATTTGTTTTTAGGAACATGTCAACCAAATAACAATAAATAGTTTAAATTTTTTTGTGAGAAATACGTAAAATATTTTTTTCTACTCTATATATCTTATGGGTATTTTATTACTACTAGTACTTGCATATTGCCCTTAGGTTCATAACGTTGAATTAGAAATTAAATGATCACAGTTGAGAAAAAATATTTAAATCCCTAGGGCTGCTGAGTAAATCCTCCATTTAGGTGATTCATTTAGAATCAATTTATATAAATAATGCTGGACAGTCCACACAGCATTATCTAGCCAAAAAAGAGCTTTTGTTATGGGTACTAGATATGTGATATGCATATTACATTACGCAGTACTTAAATACTTTGTTCCGGGTGTTCTGCGTATTTTCTACGTATAATAAAAATATCTATCTATGTAATGTATTGTATTATATATAGGTATCAGTAATTTAGTACCCAACACAAGCTCTGCTTAGCTTGGGGCTAGATGATGTTGTGTGTATTGTCCAGCATATTTATTTATTATTTATTTATAGCTTTTTTTTTATTAAATATAGAAAACACCCAGAACACACAAATATCTACAAAGCGTATAAACATTTGTCTTGCCTTTTCGAATCGAACTCGCAACCTCCGGGCCTTGCAAGCGGACCTTCGCCCGCTGCGCCACGGCAGTCGTCATTTAGGAGGTTAGATTACTCAGATGGTTGTTGGTACAGGGTCGATTGAATGTGACGTGCGTGGCCCGCGTGCTCTCCGTGTGGACGAACAGCGGAGTCCTGCTGCTGGACGAGGAGCGGCCGCAGATTGCGCCTGTCATGGGCAGCCGGGATTCTAATTCAGGTAAACTGTCTCATTTCAGATTTAAGCTTTTTTTTTGTTTTGGTATTTTTATAGGCTTACAAAATATGCACTTTGTACAGGTACACTTTTAATTTAAATTATATTATCAAATAGAAAAAAACTTGTGAATTTATTCTTTTCACTTCTCATCATTTTCAGTAGCGGAAGAATAACTTTCAGCTATAGCGACGGTAGGGTACGTCTCGTCCGCAGACGAATTGTGCCTTTTCTAAAAATAATATTGAACAAGTCGTCCGAATCATAAGTCTCTTGGTTTTTGATTCAGCCCAGTAGCCCCCTACCCCAAAGTGAAGTGGACAACTCGCCCTCGAGAAGATCGTCGTTACTATTTCGACATAGGCTTTAGATCTGAAATGTGCCGTTTTGTAATCCGCCTAGCCATAATACAAACGGGCTGATTCTACGATCCGGCGGTGACAGATCATGCCTACCCCAATATTTTCTACATCGTTCTGTCTCGAGTTACACGACTCTGTCGGCCAGTTACGGTTTTTACGACGTTTGACCATCTTGCTCCGAGCGCCCCTGCTTTGAGAAATTTATTTTAGTATTCCTACACGTAGGCTCACGTTTGTGCAAATCTTCAGCCAACTGACAATAATGCAATATAATGATTGTATAGTATTTACCTACATTCAGTGATATTAATACAACCAGTAACGGGAATTGCCTTTACGTCCTTTTTTCAATACTTTAGGTAGACAAAGCCCACTTCCCAAAATGTCAGTTTTAATTTTATGCAAATGATCGATTTCTCACGTATTTCTCTTAACAATCGAAGGTCACGAGTTCACAACGGTGCCAGTCAGATAGGGAATATTGTAAATGAGGGCATAAGAAACGCCGATTTTTCACAAAATTTTCAACATAAATTAATGTAGAAACTGAAAACTGCCTGCAATTTTTATTGCCTATCATTTCAACTGAATCGAATATTCTTGAAATATTGTTTGTAATGCTGGTATAAAGGGTTATTAGTAATTCAATGACACTTCGTAAACTGACCATCATCGCAAACACGTTCGTGAAGACGCCAAGTTTAAATTCAGATTTTTTTTAAATCTCAGCTGATAAAAACACCGAAACCCAATGAATTACTAAACACCGATCTCCCACTCCCACACCCACTGTTAATTCAGGGCAGAGTTTTTAAGTTTAGCTTGAAACAAAGCATACCTTAAAGACGATTATTGAATGGAGGGGGGTAATTTAAGAATTAAGACCTGGCGTCTTCACAATAGTGGTCGTGATGAGGGGCAGAACCTGCATCTCACGCAGTGTCAGTGAATTAGCAATAATACTGTATAAACACAACGCGTGTTCACATAAAAACAATAAGTAAGTTATTATTTAAGTTGATACGATAGGTCCAAAAAATAGAATAAACGTTTATCTGCAATTGCATCTATTATTATGGCAATGATCAGTGCTATAGCGATTAATCAAATATCCATCGGAACTAATGTGTCCGGAACGAGTTGGTACAATTCGATAAGTGTACATCAAACAGCCTGCAGGCCCGGGCACCTTCAGGATAGAATAATATGAAGTCTACATTGTGAACTACCTGCATAGCCCTGTTGTCTGTTGTACACAATTTGAGACTAAAATCCTGCACTAGCAAGATAGAGTTGTTCATAAATGAGATTGGGCGAAACAGATCCGGGCATTTTCAAATGAAGTTCACCCGGACACGTACTATTTTTGAGTTCTGATGCCAAACTAGATATTCTCTTTTTTCGTTATGTGAACCTGTGTGGTGCAAACACATTTGTTTGACTGTACCCGTGAAACCACTAAGTTTATGTTTTAAAGTACATATGTAACTTCCGTTTATATTTATTTTATTCACAGTGTCAATCACACGCTCGTTAACTTTTAAATGCCTAAAAGTATGTTTGTAGCGTCAACGTCAATTAAATTCGATATTTCTTTACCTACCGAGGACTTGATATGTACCTACTACTGCACTGCACAATCTGCTTAATACTACTAGAGGACCTTACCTACCACACGAGAACTCTATTGTCAAAGCTTAGAATTCTCTGTATTTGGATCGAGTTCATTGTTACATGTGAAGGTCTTAGATCTTTGGCTAGAGTGACGATTTGTGTGACCCTGTATGGCGTCTCTAACGTGTCCGCAGCACACCATAGGTGGCGCGTTGTCGCTGAATATGCATGCTCTGTCTTCGGCACGGCACGACGTATATTCCAAACAATGTTCGGTTTAAATGCCTCTATTGTGTCCGTGACGCAACATTCAAGCTGATGAAGCATTGTGCACAGCCTGATATCAATTAGATATGACAAAATGTTCTAATATAGTGCTAGGCCAATGCTGAAACACATTTAGTGTTGTTGCGAATGTGTTGCGACTATGAATTTGTGATGTTTCATATTTATAGTACTGATAGTTTTGCATTTTTTTATTGATTTTAGTTTGATGGGTAGTTATTTCTTGGAACTCCTAAATGAGCAACGTTCAGAAATTAATTACTTACCAAGTTTTCTTCGAAGGTCGCTTTTAAAATTTAAGTGATCAGCGTCTACGTCTCGAGAAGCATGGCGCCGTACCAGGCCTCTTAATACTTAGGATAGGTAAATTTTTTTTGACCATCACGCTGTATTAAAATTTCTAAATAAATACTAGAAACAGGTAAACCATCTGCTACACCATCAAGCCACCATCATATGCACCATCATCAACATCATATGCAAGCTGCTACACCATCTTGCAGATGGTGTAGCAGCTTCTAAAAATATTTTTAAATCTTATTTTGTTTAGACTCCCCAGCTCAATTCTGTGAAACCATTCATCTTTTCCTATCCATTTAGTCGCTTTTGGTTGCTACAATTGCCAAACTCAAAAAAAAGTAAGTTACTAATATATGTATAGGTACTTGGTAATGGGGAGTCCATTACTCCCCATAAATAAACCTAACTGAGCAAGGAACTCATAGGTTTCATTAGTATTTAAAAATATTTAAAAAAAACGTCATCTGGGTAAGCAGAGTCTGAGTCATGAATAGTCATGATGATACCAGGCTTTACTTTTTTCTAAATTTGAAAACATCCAGACTCGAGATAAACATTTGCAGATCAAACCAACATTTTGTGATCATTTGCAGATCAAAACTATTACTTCATCAATTTGTGTGAGTTACCAATTTGATGAAGTTGTGAATACGGCAAAGCTGACAGCTACTCACTTTATGCAAAAGCGAATTTGAAACATCTTCGATGCTCCATAGCCCAATCTAAACATGCATAAACTATACAGAATAATGCATGAGGATAGAAAACGTATATTTTACCAATATTGCATCCAAAGACTATTCGATTTGCCTAGAAAACGGGCAGCCGGCTGGACATATAATATTTTTTTTTTATACTGGACTAGTGAACATACCTACACATCTTTGTAATCGCAAAAATAGAGGGGTGGAGGTAGTTTTACCTGATAAATGCAGGACCAGAGGGGCGAGTCCATTTGACGTTGATAACGAGACGTGATCGTGACGTCTCCTTTTCCCATACAATTTGGTACAGCCCATACTAAAAAGACGTCACGATCACGTCTCGTTACTCACGTCAAAAAGTCTCACCCCTCTATATGCACTTACGTATGTCTGCCGTGCTGTTAAAACCTACACAATATGTATGAATGACCTCTCTATACATTTTGTGTTAGTACACATCTCAAATTATACTAGGTCCCACATGAAATAGGCGTTTAAAGTATAGGTAAAACCAGTAGCACTAGCTCCCCTCCAGGGCACAAATTATTAACATCGGGGTCTGGTCGGAGCTTCTGAGTTTTGATGTTGAATAATTGGATACTAACAAGTTCCGTTGCATTGTTGCAGGGTTGAGGCGATCCACGCATTTTGGACTCGTGCTACTCATCAGTTTTATGACGTACACAAATTGGTAAACATATTTACAAACCTACAAATATCTGATTAATATCTGTACTAGGTTCTGCCCGCGGCTTCGTACGCGCTTTTCAAGTAGCCTATGTCCGTCCTCGGGATGTGGGGGTGGGCGTTTATCACCCTGCCAAATTTCAATAAGATCCGTTCAGCCGTTTAGGCGTGAAAAGCTAACAGACAGACAGATAGATACTTTCGCTTTTTTAATATTAGTATGGATTCAGAACCACCTGCCGCGTTGCCAGTTATAAAGTAATATCGATACAGTTTCAAAGATTGTAGAATTTCTTTTAAAATAGGTATAGAATACCGGAATACCGAAGTTTGGTATGAATAATTAGCAAAAAGAACAGTTTTGAGGCATAATGGCACAAAGCATACTAACCCATCAAATGAGTTATTCCAACGTCTCACGAATGTATGCTGTGTGCCATTATTACTTTATTTCATTACAACTTCAAAATGTAATTAAGTGGTATAATATAACTTGAAAATGGCAGTAACTTGTTATAGGCGGCAGCGGCGGTACCTACTTTACTTATTGGTGACCGCGCCTCAATGCTTTGCTAAGACAATGTTGATAAGTTGATGTTGATGATAAGATGATTTTGATAAGTTGATGTTCATAAGATGATTTTCTTTCTTTATTTGAGCTGTATTTGATGCTTACTTATCAAAGAAAACTTTTTTTACTGAAAACTTTTTTTCTTTTACAGGTCAATTCGATGATCGGGACGATAAATGATAGTAAATAGAGAGCTGGTAATTTTCTCATCTAAATTCAGTGTTAGACAAAGATTTTACTGATTGAAAATAAACTGTGCCGATAAAACGTTTTATCAGTCAGTACCTAGTGAATTTATACTTGTAAATAAAACAGATTTAAACATAGAAAATTCAAGATACTAGTGATGTTTTGCCTCACGAGAACAATGTACGTAAATGTTAATCCAAACTTAATTTTGAAAATAAAGGAAATCCCTGTTGTAAAATATTTCATTTTAAGACGAAGCTCGAACGGTTTCGCGTAGTACTTGCCCCGAAGCTGCTCCCCCAAAATCTCCTTTGTCTGACATTGGTTGCACGCACTTCCTTCATATAACACTGACACTTTATTGGATCCCGTAACTTTCTGTATCGCAACATGTCTTCGGTTAGGTGCAAGGTGTTGCGCGCCTCATCAATGCCAGTGCGTCTGTCGTCGTGCGTCGTGCTGTCGAACAGCTTTGTCATCACAGATTATCGTATACTAGGGCCGCCGATCGGATATCTCGCTATGCCAGCCTTAACGACATCATCTGGCGGGCCTTTGTCACCGCTTACGTACCAGCTATTCTCGAACCGAATGGTATGTTGTGTGTCTGGTCTGTCGGTAAGGGGCCCGACGGTATGACGCTAGTCCTATGGGAGTTGGGGAGGCCCATTGTGTGAGACGCTACATGCGTCGACACAGTTGCGCTTTCCCATCTTTCGACAACATCCGTGAGGGCAGGTGAGGCGGCAGATTAAGCCGAGGATCTCAAGAGGCGCAAATATACATGTTTTGACAGAGCCTACACATTTTCTTTCCTTGGAGTCGAGACCCTAGGTCCGTGGGGTACCGTGGCTCTCCGGGTTTTAAAAAAATGATCTAAGCCTCTGGTCGAAGCGACGCGTGACCAGAGAGCTGGTGAGTATCTGGCGCAGCGCATTAGCATTGCCATAAAGCGAGACAATGCAGCCAGCTACTCGGGGACGCTCGTGACATCAGTTGATTTACCTGTAGATTGTTTGCAACAGTCTGCAGTTAGCTCAATTGTTTTAATTGTAAATACTAGTTATTATTGTTATTGTTTCTAATATTTGTTTGTAATTTTCTTTGTTAATAAAGGTATTACACAGAAAAAATAAAATTGTTACTTTTCTTTTTGTGCTCTCAGAAAATTCCTTTATCCGAAATGAGGCAGCTTTCAACCTTTGTCTTTTGTATCTGAAATTCCAATGATAGTGAATATCCTTATGAAAACGATTTCAAAAATCCTACTTGGTATCAGAAATACAGGCTGCACTTCTCCGAATATGCCGTTACACAAAGCGCTTTGTCCTTACACCAAAAATAGAATGATAGCCTTGGTAAGTGTTCAAGCAAACGTCATAGATGCAACTTACTTTCCTTCACTACAACATAACTGAATAATTTGGCGTGTTATAAAAACGATAAAACGACGAACCAGTATAATATTCATCTATGCCTCGGACGGACGAAATCACCCCTCCCTTACTTTCCCTGACCGAAGGTCTAAGGTCTTCACGTGCAAAATTTTTGTTAAACACTGGCGACATCTAGTTATAATTCAAGTCTAATTTAGTTTGATGACACATGGATGAAACTGTTGACGCACGTTGCCATGGAAACCATTACTTAGGTGATAATGAAATTATCATATTCTGAAGAATTTTTACAAACCTACGTTTTATGGCGGACGTAGCTATTCCTCGAGAATCAAACTTTTAAGGGACCACCTCAAAATCAATTTTTATACAACATCGAAACAATCATCAAAATTTATGAACTATTATCACCAAAACTATTGTAGCTAGTCGTGATTATCCAAAAATATTATGTTGCTTTTTAAGTTTATCATTTATAATTAATAATTTTATAGGACAACCTCGGGATCATTCTCTATACAATAGAGAAAGAATCAGTAAAATCTGTTACCCATAGCCGAAGACATCAAGTAACAGAAATTCAATAAAAAAAACATACAGACCAACTGAGAACCTCCTCCTGTTTTAAGTCGGTTAAAAAATAAGCACAGAAAACGTTTTCAGAAAGCGTTCTAGTGTTGACGAATATGTGCGAAAAATAGAATAATATTTTAATTAAGTATTTATTTTTTAATAATTATTTATTTTATTTTAATCATAAAATTGTAATTCTAATATTAATAATTATTATTATTTTTACGGACATGTAATATTCTTACCAATAAATTGATAGATAAAGTTCCAAGTTTCAAAAGTAACATAGTAGCTGGTATAATATATCGTGGTCGCCTTTCTGTAGCCCAGTCGTTCTGTAGCCCTGTAGTTCTGTAGCCCAGTCGTTCATGGCAGCAAATGACTGGTTCGTCGAGTAAAGGGATCGATTCCTGTGATAAATTCTCCATTCAATGTAACAATTTGTCAAAAAAGTTCTCATTATCCTGTTTTTAATAACCTCCCTATTTTTCCTAAATCCTTAGATTAAGATTAATAATATTAGTACTACTAGCTTCGGTAAAGTGAAGAGTTTCATGACACACATTGTTTATCTTCGGGAGTGTACGTTTGTATTCAACTATACGACACATTAACATTAACACAAACACACTTTCTTCTTTTTTTTGTTTTACATGTTAACTATATTAAATTTATCTTATATATTCATAGCTTGATAATAGAATGTAGCAATTTTAATGGAATATAATGATTTTAAATAGTAATTTCGAATGTATTTAAAAATGAGAAATTATGTACGTATGTATACAAAAAATGTGTCACAGTAATGAGGGATGGCATAGATGTCTATAACACAGGCTTTTCAAGCCTAGCGTATCTATCTAAGGCTAAACAATTCGATCAACGCTTAAATGGTAAGAGACCCGACGGCATGACACGGATATGGCGCAGCGCATCAGCATTGCTATACAGCGGGGCAATGCAGCCAGCGTCTTGGGGACGCTTCCGACTGGTATTGATATGGATCAGTTGAGCTACTTGTAGATTGTTTGCAACAGTCTGCAGTTAGATTAATTGTTTCAATTGTAAATACTAGTTCTAATTTGTTTTTATTATTGAATTGTAATTTTCTTTATCAATAAAGAACGTAAATTTAAAGTAAGCAAAATTAAAACAAAAAAAAATGACAGACATCTAAAGCTTCGATTAGCGCTTTGGCATGCGATGTTAGTTGTATAAATGCTGATTATTTATCTAACCGTTGTTACCGTCTGTATGTACATCTGTCTGTGTGTTCAGCCTACTGTAATGGTTATTTATAACAATAATGTTATGGTTATGTTATGATCATAATATAAAACTTCTACAAAGGCATTGTAGATGAAAAACATTAAGTAACGCTTCGGTAGATAATTTACATTGGATAGACATCTGCCACAGTGCAGTTCCATACATTTTATCGTAAATAACATACCTATTTACCAAAATACTCTTCTTTTCACTGACCTCAGCACTATATCGTATAAAACCTCTACGGTAAACAAGCCTTCTTTACTGTGCATTTAAAGTCTCTATGATACGCTTCATGCGCCAAATCGAATATCCCACGTAGAGACAGAATACCGTTTTCAATCTACAAGCTTTGAATCCTACGACAACAGATATAAACTTAGTTATATTCAACTAAATTTACCTAGAAACCTTACCAGCAGCGAGGTGACAATAAAAATAAATAAATAAATAAATAATGCTGGACAATCCACACAGCATCATCTAGCTCCAAAGTAAGCAGAGCTTGTGTATACATATAAAATGCTTTGTCCTGAATGACTGACTGACGGATCAACGCACAGCCTAAACCGCTGATCGTAGAGACCTGAAACTTGGAGAGTGTGTTCTTTGTACATATGCTACTGAGCATAGTCCTCGACAACCTGTATTATTTTAAAGGCAACCTTGCTATGCTATTGTTACTACGACAAGGAACTGCATTCCCGCAGGCTTCTCAGGCTTGACAAGTAGCTCGGCAAGTAGATCGACACTACATATATTTCAGTAAATGATCCCAACCTGATTTAAATGATATGGTAGAGTAAGACAAAGTGTGGGACGGTCATAGCACTTGGTAGTCCAATAAAAGAATTAGAGAAATTCTTAAAAAAGGTTGGAAAAATCTCTTGAATGGTCTTCTATTTATATGGAGTGCTAATTGTAAGACATGTCGAGCCTCAGAACTCACGGTCCAGACGAGGGTTCACTGTTTCTTCCTTATTCTATAAAACTAAAGGTTTATTGGACCTCAGTTTCATATAATTCACACCAGCAGAAACACGTACGATACTCAACTAGAAATTTATGGCTATAGTGCCTTGGCATTGTAAAAAAACGTACCTATTGTATTTTTCAATCAAAGCAAGCAAATTACGGTGTCGATAGGTATTTTACCGTAAGATTTATCTGTACTATATTAATGATATATTTAGAGTATCTTAGAGAATTGTTTTTAGTGCAATAAAAATAAGTTTGATCCTAACTAGTTCCCGTGCTAAACCGTATTTTAAAAAGGCATCCCGTACTCTGCCGTCTTCTCAAACCCCGCCCGCCCACAAAAGCAACTCTACTTCAACATAAATCAGAAACCTTACTCAAACCTTTTGAAGAATATCGAACTCCGCTTTTAAACTTCAATTAGATTCCCATTCCGCCGTGCAAGTGTTAGGATGGCAAACACGATAACACTAATGAATTTGGGTTTGGGTGGCTTTCATTTCCTAAGGTTGGCGGTGGAATTGCGTTATCTATTCTCTCTCTCGCACAAGGTATACCAAAGGGGTACACCCATCCCGTTCGCACCTTGTTTTACTGGACTGAGATAGTAGTGGTCGAGGTATCAAATCCGGCTAAAACTTAATTACCAACCTAGCTACACATGCTTCACTTTTAGAATGGTGGTACGCGAGTAAAATCAATAAGAAAATTTGTACAGAGGTCGGTCTAAAAAGGGTGGCTTTATTAAATAAATAATGTGAGTAATAACTTCATCAACATCTATCTACGCTGTAGTTCAAAAGTATATAAAAAATATGTGAATCTAAACAAGCCTCTCAAAACTGTGAATCAGAGGTTCTCTTTTAGCACATCGTCTGTGACCCCAACCTTAAAAGTTTGATTTCATAATTACTTGATGTGTGGACCAGATTTTTAAAGTCGATAACATCTGTGACGTGCGTTATCGTATTTTTTTTATTTTTTTTTATGTATCTTGTTATTGTTACAAAGCGTTGTAATTCACAATAACCCCGAGGAATTTGCGTAACAAGTTAATCAAGCTTAAGTAAATCGAACTTCTAAAAGTTCGATTTATTTGGCACTCGGACCGCTTTTTGTAAGTCTTGTTTTATGAAATGTACGGCAAGGCTTGTTTTTTTAATTGATTAATTATGTATATACATATATTATTGTAAATAAAAATTGAGATTAAAGATTTTGTTTACTGAGTGCAGTTAACTTTCAGTCACATATTTTCCAACAATTTTTCTTCTAGAACAGGTAATTACTAAGCAAATGAATTATTCGGTCGCCCATTCAACACACGCTGGAACTCGAAACCTATCTGTAAGTAAAACGAGGCACTGAACATAATTGCCTTGCAAATAATAGATACTTCTGCGGCGGTAAAGTGGAGGCACTCTCGCAGAACTGTTCAATATTCATCAACAAGCTCTGATCCTAACGTTTCTGTTGATAAACTTGATTTATTACCAGCCGATATCTATACGACTCGATTTCCGTTCACTTCAATGGCCTAGGCTAGGATACACCGAACTGCTGAGAAGTTTCTCCGTGCAACGCAATATCCAATATCCCGTAACTATAAATACGTTTATTTTCCTGTCACGTCGTTTCACATTCATTTGTTTTTCAGGAAAACTGAAGAACTGATACTTGTGTTGGTCAATGCATTTGTTTTGACAGCTAACTTTAAGCATGTTATGTCGCAGCTAACTTTAAGCTCGACTACAGGTACTTCTAATGTAATTGGTATGTAACGGTGGTATTCTTCTGAGTAACTATGTAACTATTATTAAGCAGCAATTTTTATTGTTGAATAAAGTTATAAAATAAATTGAACTGCTTGCTGTTCTATCGTTCAGTAGGTATACGGACGAAGTGATAACAACAATAACTACCGGGTTAAATGCAGTATCAATCGTTCGTGTAAGTATTTTTCCTATCATGGATAACGTAGGTAACATGATTTATAATGTAGAATTCCAGTGACTGGCAAACTTGCGGTATACTATAATGATATCTGAGTAGAGTCCGTTCCAGTGCCTCTCACAATTACAATTAGGTAGTCTGGTGAAAGTGATTCGAGCATTGTAGTTAATGTAGTATGCTGGTTCGGTTGACGGTGACAGCTGAGACTGAGATGGCCGACGACAGGGGAGTAGCTTAAACACTCCAAAGCCACATGAGCAAAATTGTTTGTGTCTAGTTGTAGGTAAGTTGTTTTAAATGCCGCCGCTCGACGTAGCCGCATATCTCAAGAATTGCCTCTTAGCGTGACATCGCATTGGCTTAGTTATTCTGAACATGTCCTCATTTTATTATATTTTTACAAAAGTGCCTGGTATGACTTTCATAGTCAAGGGAGAAGAGAGCTGATAGTTTAATAGAATAGAATAGAAAATCATTAATTGCGTTAATAAAAAAACACAAGATAAAATTAACTCGTACCTATATAAATAAAACAAAAAATTAAGACAAAAGGAGTAACTTCAGCATTGATGACCTACCTACCTACACCAAATCCAAAGCTAGGTAGGTTGGTTATGCTATCCGAGAATTGTCAAATGCAATTTTGATGATTTTCTTGGCTTTAAATTGCGATTCTGCTTGACTGCAGGCAGATGTTGGATGCGGCAAGCTGAAGACAGGGCGCTATGGCGCTCATTAGAGGAGGACTATGTCCAGCAGTGGACTAATATAGATGATGTAATTGCTATTGGACTTGTGATAATGAGGATCCACTTTACTATCATAAATCTGGAAATAAATGCTTGAGGGTTGTTCACGTAAAAATCTAGGACGGTAACTAGAGCACCATTCACTCCCTGCATTAATGTTTTAAAAGATTCACTTTTACAACTTTTAATGACGGAACTTCATTATAACTCAGCCAGGTGGGCGATTTATTTTCATTGGAAAATGGTAAACTTTTATAAAATTCGCTAGTTTTTTTTACTACTTTCAAACTATTGCAGCTATGTGTTACGGTATAAATTAAACTCGGTGGTCTATGTCATTTACTCAAGCTCTAGGCTTTTATGTTAAACATTCGTTTGCTACTTAACATTTCAACCAAATTGAAAATAAACTTAGAGACCCAGAGAACCATAGATAGATAGAGATAGATAAACATTTATTAACGAACACAACCCTTATACAGAACAGAAATAGGCAGAGACATCTGTCCTCAGACCAAACTAACAGGTGTAAGGTTTCGAGTTGAAAACAATGCTCTATTAGGTATGCGTATATGTAGGCTATGGATCTAGTGAGCACATCGTAGTCATTATGCTAATGACAATTAATTAAAAAAATATGTACCAAACATCAAAATCTATATCTAAGTACTTTATTAACAAAGAAGATTACAATCAAATAATAAAAACAAATTAGAACTAGTATTTACAATTGAAACAATTAAGCTAACTGCAGACTGCTGCAAACAATCTACAGGTAGCTCATGTATATTTGTTTAATTTAAAACCTTAGACAGAGCTAGAATTTATTTAATCTAAGCTTTTGAAATTCTATGCTCAGTTATACAGCACATAGAGAGGCTAGCAGATGCTGTCCTAACTTCAGAACTACACTGCTTGAGAGTACGTGCTATGATGAGGGTTGCAGTGGTAACGGGAATTCTCAACATCTCGAAACTTCAACGAACTTTATTATTGGTAGGCAGGACGCGTCCGGTGTTACTTTTTTGCAGTCCGGATTTGTTGAATGTTTATTTGTTTCAAGTACTAAAAAAAGAAATATCTACAATATTTTCTTAAATTTACGTATTAATGTTATTGTATTTAAGTTATTCATTATGATGAGCTGGGACCAATCGCTTTACTATGACAAAGGTAATCGCAGAATCATCACGTAGAATCCTTAAATGAAATAAACTCTAGCTAGATATAGCGCGCAGTGCTTTTTGTACGGAGTGATTGATATTAATGGTTCCAACCTTGTCAATTTTGACGCGCGTTCGTCCATCTGTAGTTTCTTACATCTAAGGTAGAGTGCCAAAAAGTGTCATACTGTGACGACACCATTGTCATAGTAAAGCGATTAGTTGGCAGAATCGGACCCGTATTTAGTAATAACGACATTAATAGTCTACTTTAGCCTGAACCTACTATTTTAGTAGCTACGTTATACCGAACTCCTAGTTACCTAATACAAGTAGGAAATAACAAAATAGGTGACTTTCTATTCGGACGAGATGTAAAGTGACTCAAACGTGAAGTGGACAACTCGCCCGTGGACGAGTGTTTCGCGGATGAGACGTATCCTAACCCAGAAGAGTTGTGTCTTCTTACCATAAATCTAAGTAAAATCTGTATATATGGTACGTTCTCCCAGCAGTTACTCAACAACTGGTCTGTGTTACAACTACACGCAAACACTCGCTCACAGTTACATTTCCAATCTTGTGCAATAATTATAATGAACAAACACGAGGGCATTGATGTAGCCTTGGAGCCAATAAATCACACTAAAGTACTTCGTAGCAAGCACGCGTTACACGATGGGTGGACTTAATTGCACCTAATTTGAGCCTTTCACTTTCGAGAAGCTAGTATCTCCACTTTTTTACATATATCGATGCTTCTTACGCAAGTTCTGCTTATTTTGTGTTGGAGCTACTCTACCAGATGATTGAGACATACATACTGTTTTTTTTTGTTCAAGGACATACAATAATTTCATGAAAAAGTGGTCAGGTTTGGAACAAATATTTTCAGGTCATAGGACAGCAATCGAACCCACAACCCGCGCCCTTCTACGCCTAAGACTTTCACCCACTGTGTCATTGAGGTCGTTAAAGATCGTTTTGAAAAACCTCCATTAAACTTTTTAAACTTTCGAGATCTGTTAACATATTAAAGATTATTTGTCGGGTATTTATCGCGCAAAAAATAAAATATATATTATATATTATATATTTTATTTTTTGTTTTATTTTTCCCTACTTTTTTTTAACGCGATGGAAACGTAGGGGAAAATAAAACAAAAGGTACGCGATAAATACCCGACAAATAATCTTTAATACTAATAAACCTCTATTAATCTTTTGTAGGTAGGTAGGTACTTAATTTTCAATTTCCTTTAGGTTTTTATAGGGTTCAACTTAATAAAACAGGACACCATCTTCGTAAGAAAAATATTTTCACTTAGCTATTATGAAAAGCTATTCGTTGCTTTACTTCACAAAATATTACTTTTCAGCAACAATCTCTATTATTTTACAGATAGTTAAACTGAGTATATAGTATGTGACACAATTAGCCCGTATTATGAAAGCTTGCTCAGTCATAGATCTATGATTGAGTGACTGTTACTTATGCCATAGAAAAGCGTTACTCAAGCATAGATCTATGACTGAGCAAGATTTCATATAACGGGCCTTACATCAAATTAAAAGCTAACCACAAATTAATTTTTGATTTACGTGAATGCCTACAAAATACTAACTTAAAATTTCGATCAGGCGTCCTCAAGATGGAACGGTATTTACAAACAAGATCCGTCAAGTGCGAGTGTGACTCGCGCGCCGAGGATTTCGAACGTATGTCAAGTATACCAATATGTACTTTAGGTACCGGTTAGAGACTTTGCTATTTAATGAATACCTAAAAATTTAAGTTACACGTCAGATGGATCAGTTTGCGGTTAGTATAGAGGGTAATGGTAAATATTTCGTTTATTTTCAATTTATTTCAAAATGTATTAAACCTACAGAAATTTTAAAAACTGTTTTGTAATGTACAAACCGATACCTTTTATTTGATACCCCACTCGGTAGTGTTCTACATACAGACTTCTCTATATTTTTCCTGTAAAATACGATACCTCTAGATATATCTACAAATGCCACATACATTTTAGATGGATCGCTCTGCAAACTTCGGACAGCCCCCCCCCCCCCTCTCCGATGGGTAATTTTTCGACTTTTTTCATAATATTTTAAAAAGTACGAACCCTACAGAAATGCCTGTCTCTTTTAGAATATCGACTCCTCTAAAATTTCGACATCACAATTTGTTTTATTTTGTTATTTCTTTTTTCTGTTAATCTGTACAGGCGCACGAAATGTATTATTATTTTAAACTTCAAGTTACTGCTGCTGTTGTTTCTGAGATATTCAAGACGGAAAAAGGACAGAAAAAGCGAGACCATAAGGGTTTCGAAACCGATCTCCGATCTTCGAAACCCTAAAAAACCTAATTAAAACTTTGAAAAAGTACGTATCTACTACCTTCGCGGAAATCAACCTTATACATAAGTGTATGCTCGCTTCTTTCAATAGATACAGGTTTCGGTAAATAGTTATACAGGGTGCCACGTTACATGTGTACTAAGCCGAAAGGGGATGATTCTAGACCCAGACGAGATAAAAAAAAATCTACGATTTTTTGAATTTTATCTCGATAATAATATGCTTATGGATATCCATCCATCATCATTTGACCGCAATAGATTCATATTAATAATATCTTATTTTTCTATTATCCAATAAATAAATAAGATATACTTAATACGAATCTATTGCGGTGGAAATCACGTGAAATTGTATTAAAAGACCTTACGACAAATTCCTGAAGTAGAGACGTGAAAAACGTGTGCATTATGTTCCTGAAGGTAAGTTAAGGCTGTTTAATTATCTCGCAATCGAACTGAAAAGTAGAGTGTTTAACTCGGGCCAAAACCATCCATTATAACTTTCGTTTAGGCCCTAAAAACAATATATACTACTAAAATTACTTTACAGATGAGAGAGAGAAATGACTTTTTTTTTAGAATCCGAATTTTCAATACAATAAAATAGTATTATCTAGTGAAATCAAGATGTATTCTTATAACTTTTTGCTGCTTTATTTGCTACTTGCTTCAGATTCTGCCCGCAGCATTCAGTTTATCCGGGATAAAAAGCAAGACGACCTGAGTTACTATATAAACTATAAATATAAACTATAATTTCTTTTACTATTTTCAATACTTTCAATATTTCAAGGCAAAGCATCTAGAATAATCTTCTTTACATTATTTATCGGCTCGATAAAAATCGAAACTTCCATATTGTCCGATATTTTTCGACTCGACAGTTTCGCATCTCTAACAAAAGTAACTGTGTCTATGTAATATTTCATTCTGTCATTCAGTCTTCATTCACTCACCTGTCAACAATTAGGGAACTTCATAGTGGTGCATATACTAAACAGAAAAAAAAATTCTGGACGGACTATAGTTGCGCTCAAAAACAGTCACACTTGCTTTTCTATTCTACGTAGGCATTCCCTTGTGACCTCCACCTTGCGGACTTCCATTTCACTTTGCCCCATTGAATTCAACTGATGGGCAAAGCCCATTCCTCCTTCAAGACTTCCATCTTGAAAAACCTTTACCTATATTTTAAATGTCGCCTTTCAATATTCTAAAGTTTTTTAAGTACCGACCTACTTAAATAACTTACGTATATTGAAACGCAACTTTTAAGTAGGTCTGAACTCATTATTTACTGATATTTTTTCATTGAAAACTGTAATATTTATGTCTAAGAGGATTGCTCGAATTTACCTTAAGTTATGACTTACAGTTCAGTACAGTAGTTAAGCATTACTGTTTCAGAAGATATACCGAATCCATTTAAAAAAAAAAATAATCAAAATTAATAGTAGGTACCTACATAATACAAAGAAAACTTCATGCAAAATTGTCCCAAAACTGAAAGTCAATTAAAAAGCTTACACAATCTCCAAGACGCTCTCACAGAGATAACTGTAGGTGAGACATTTGCAGAGAAAGTTGCAAGTTGCAAGGGTTCTTGTCTTCTCGCAGTTGTTATCTCAAACACTCCGCTTGCACCGCCACCGCGTCGCTTGGAGCAAACAAGAGGCTTGAAGAGTAAACACCGTTTGAAAGCTTAGCTCAGGGGAATTCACGCCGGGAAATTCGGAGAGGTTTTATTTTTGGGTACTTTATTTGCGATAAATTTGCACCTAAAATATTGTAAAATATTTTCGGCATGTAAAACGGACGCCAGTTTCATATTTTTTTCCAAAAATATCATTGGCATTTATTTTTTATTGTAGGTAAATCAAAACTTATATAAACTAACTATTCATCTGAGCTACCTGAAGATTGTTCGCAACAGTCTGCAGTTGGCTTAATTGTTTCAATTGCAAATACTATTTCTAATTTATTATTTGATTGTAATTTTCTTAGTTAATAACGGCCACTAAAGTTTAAAAATAATAAAACATATTGGTACGGGAAAGCTTTCGGCAATAAAATTGAAATGTTTTCATTCGCACAATCTGCCTACTCATTATTAGATGATGTTCCCCTTTTCTTAGTAGGATCCCGAAGTAACCTTTTGCGACGGTGTGGACTAAGTTTAACGGGTCCTACTTTGGCATAACCCGCTTTTTCCTATCTCTTGACCCCCGAAAATTTCGCGGCCCCGCCTGTCTCCCGCCTTACCTTCGAACGTCGAATACGCCAGTGGTTGTCCGTACTTGCTTATTCTCACGGCAGATAGCTGAGAAACTGTTACTGTATAGACGCAGGTGCAAATTACGTCAGCTTCCTGAGAACATTGTGCTCGCAGGTCGTTTGGTCAGACTTGTGTAAAAGAAGCAATTCTATGATTCTTTTACTCTAGTTTGTTATGATGCAGAACTCTACGCGTAGAATAATAAAATAATTTATTTGGCCTTAATATGTAAACAATAATCTGGTAATCAGGCTATTTCCGTCGGGTACATCTCCGTGAACTTAAACTAATGACGTCATAGCTACCAATTTTTTTATATACAGGGTGTAACTTGAGGGGTGGATCATCGGTGGAAGAGAGGTTTGGGAGTAGTTTTTAAGATTGTAGAAAAAAGGTTGTAGAAAAAAAATTCAGTATATATTTTTCTCTGGGAGCCTTCAAAGTTTGTTGAAAAATTAAGTTTGTGGTTTATTTTTGTCAAGATTATTTTTTATTTGGAATTTAATCAAATAACAACTCAAAATGATATTGTAGGACAAAAGATCAACTATTGAGCTACAACCTAAAAAAAAAATTACGGTCGTAGACCTAACATTTTGGCTACACTTGGGACATGAAGATTAAAATCGGATTTTACCGAAATTTCATAAAAATCTGAATAACTTTTGAACGACTGAAAATAGCGGAACATACATACAGGGGGGTTAATTCGATAGGTACAGAGGTCCCCCACCCCCCATCCACCGATGATCCACCCCTCAAGTTACACCCTGTATATGGTCTCTTCCCTTTTCTAATTAAAAAAAATAATTGCGCTAAACTGCCGGACGTACCTACCTACTTGTATGCCTTCCCTCGCATTCCATTGAGGTCCGCTGATGTCAGCGGACCTCAATGGAATGCACCATGCACCTGTTCAAAATCTAAATCATAAGGTTTTTAAACATGGTGATTAAATTGATTTGTTGCTGATCTCTAGCGTCATTCAATTACAAACATAATACGGATTGAAATTGAAATTGTCGTGAAATGAAAAACATCCATCGTTTTTAGCTTTTTTAAAACCCAGCTAAAGTGCGTGTAGGTAATTAAAACCTTAGTAAGTATATAAAAGATCTTGGCCAGTTTGAACCAAGTCGAAACTTCCACCCCATGTCAGTCTAAAGAGATTAGCGGATCATTAATTATAAAGTTCCGGGTTAAGTTAATTCGATAAGCTTTTGGTTTAGAGTTTAGAGTTCCAGTGAATAATTTCATCTAATTCTTTAATGTTTAATAAATGATTCTAGCTCTGTCGTCAGCCGATCGCTTAACCCCTTAATCCCCGGCCCAATGTGAATGAGATTGTGTTCGCTTTTTATTTTATTTTATCAGAGGATTTAGGTTCAATATAATTGAACCTTTCGGTCACAAGAGATTCGCAAAATTTCCAGAGCCGTGGTTCAATTATAAAGATAAAAATATTTTGGTCTCTTTTTATTGGTGATCTGTTTTCATTGGACAAAATAACAGAATACAAAATTCTAACTTGTTTCAAACACCACACAGTAGATAATCTTCCGCATCAAGAATTAAATGTTTTTCATTCCATTCCACCAGGTTGCCGGTGTATAATCCGCACGTTTTCCACTTCCTAAAGATGCAAATAGGTACACGTTTGTTTTTCAGAAGCCTTCAAATGGGCGGCGGCGTATCTACGGGAAGTGGGACCGCGGGCAAACCCTCGGCGACACCTCGTTAAGATAACCCGCGCGTGCATTCATGCCGATTTCACACGCCGAATGCTATTTTGAAATGATATTCCCATCCGTGTAGGTACTTCCACCTTTTTATATTTGAGTTAACTAAATAAGCTTGAATGGTTTTTCTGTTATTGGTTGGTTTTGGTTTATCAGGTAGGTATAAAACATGTTCAACAACAACACTTTTGTTTATTTTTAAACAAGGTCCATCAAGTGCGAGTGTGACTCGCGCTGAGGATTTAAAACGTTTGTCAAGTACCTCTACCAATATGTACTATGTAGCGGCTAGAGACTTTGCTATTTAATGAATAACTAAAACTTACATTTCAGATGTATCGGTTTGCAAACTTCGGAGCACAGAGGGTAATAGTAAAATTTTCGAGCTTTTTCAAAATATTGCATAAAGTATGCAACCTAAAGGAATATTAATACCTGTTTTGAGAACCTTTTATTTGATATGCTACTCGCCGTAGAAGCCTTTTGAAAATTAACCCCCCATTTGTCAATTTTTCGAAAATTGTTTTACTTACAGACTTTTCTATATTTTTCCTGTAAATATTACATACATTTTAGAAGGATCGCTCTGCAAACTTCGGAGATTTTGAATGGGTAATGTTTCGACTTTTTTAAAATACCTATTACAAAAAGTATGAAACATACAGAAATTTTAAAAACTGTTTTGAAATGGACCAACTAATACCTTTCATTTAATACTTCATTTGACCTTGTAGATCTCTTTTAAAATTTTGACATCAAGATGAAAATTTTCTATATAATTTTTAATTTTAGTTTCTTTTAATCTGTACCAGCGCACGAAATGTATAATTATTTTAAATTTCAAGTTATTTGCTGCTGTAGTTGCTGAGATATTAAAAACGGAAAAAAGGACACTGAGAAAAAATTGCGAGACCTTAAAATCGTTTCGAAACCCATTCCCGATCTTCGAAACCCTAAAAACCTGCAAACTAACTATTACACACTGTAAAAGCGGATTAAAGCCAAGATTTTTACAGAAAATTAAAGTTAACCTTCTATAATAAATTGCGGAACGTTCAGTTTTGTGCACTTTGGCGCGTTCCATTATTAAATTTATTTCACAGCGAACGATCCAAATGGATACTCACACTCGGCATCGTAAAACTGTTACCAAAGAGCCCGATATTAGGATCAGATATGAATATTAAATTACCTACTAGCATCGGACACCCCGCAGGAACATCAACATGGGAAGTTCAATATCAGCGCTCTTGAAGGCTCAATAACGTTTTAGATTCAGCCACGGAGAGCGGTAAAAGCGCCAATACGTTGGTTTAGATAAGAAATGTAACCGGCAATCGCGTCGTCTGAGGGCCCATTGTACGTTATATTCGGGGCTTGTATGAAATTCATATCGACTGAAGAGAAGCCGCCAATCGGCACGAAACGCTCCAATCGTATTATTCAATAGTGACAACGTCAATAATTCATTAACTTACTCGATTGGAAAAATACGTCTCTTTGTTATGGCAGGCCCTGAGGCGACTGAAACGATGTGGGCTTCCAATTGATAACAAATTGCTTCGTGTTCTTTCCAAATTATTTTGATTTGTTCTGTTACTTTCCAATTTACAATTTACGAGTTCAGCTTTGTTGTAAAATTGCGAAAATCGTTCGACATTTTGCGCGGCTTCAGGAAAATAGCTTTCGACATTTTCCAGAGTATCATAAACGTGAAGTCGACGTTTATCCAAGATTTCAGTAAAATTTTGTATTTTGTGTCATCGTTTTATTAGCTTTTAAAACTCGAGAGCCTCGGGAGGCGAGAGGAAGTCATAAATATCTCGCGCGTCCCCGATTCTCCCAAACTTTGCTTGCACTAGACCCATTGTACGATTCCACGATTCTCTGTACTTTACTTTTATTGTTATAAGCACAATGACAAAATAAACACCTCCCTTTCTGCTTCTATCTCTTTTCCTCTCTTTGCATGTGTAGACTAATCGCGCGTTTATATAAAGTCGGAATCGTAAAAGAACAAAAGATGCGGGTATTTTTTTCAATGAGAGACCAAAATTGAAATTATTTCCTACGAAGGGAAGGAAGTAAAACGACAATGAAGTCACTTAGAGCGCCGGCGAAAGAATAATGAGTGGGGCCCGCGAGCGCGACCTGTGTTACCTCACAAAGATTATTTCAACTTATTTGTCTTCAAATTCTTACTTAGAAATATACGGTATAATTTAGATTTTATATTTCTTTCTTCAAAGAAAGCACCGGGGTTAAATAAATGAAAGATCGTTTCTATTTTCTATATCCCTCGGGGTTAAAAGGTAGAGGCAGAGCTATTTTCAGAAGGGCTTTTTAAATAACAAAAAATGTTTTAAAAACCTTTTCATTTACTTTTATAAGCACAATACACTTTGAAGCTAATCATTCCACGGCCACTCGCAGGTAACAATATCTCTGAAACGAGGTTTGCTGAAATAAAACCATCAGTCTTATTTAGCTCTTGAAGTCAGACGCATGCTACGAATGGTCTGTTACTAGTTATGTCGCACTCTAAGGTAGGATATATTTTACAGGACCACAGCTATTAGTCACAACAGACGGACTCGAACCGGTGCCGTCGTAACGAGTGACTCTAATGCGCTCATAGCTCTTCTACTATTTCTCAAACAAAACTACAGTAAAAATGGGGTTATCTACAGAACGCCTCAGTGTATGTATATGTACCTAGTTAATATATTTTATAGCTTCTTTATCTGTAATGGAAAGACGAGTATATTTTTGTGTATTTATGTGTATAGTATAGGTAAGTAAAAATATTATGTATAAGTAATATGTACTCAAAGGTAGGTTTTAAATGCTCCTTGGTACGTAAGAAATGACGATATTCACCGTGACGTAAATATAGTATTTGTCGACACAGTCATACAAAAATACGCAGAGGCTCACGAACAGAGGAATAAGAAAAGTGCCAATGGACACGTTCTTAGTAATATGCTGTTCTAAAAATAAGTTAAAACTAAAGTACCCATTAACCATTTCTATGGCTAGATTGTAATTATACTCAAGTGTATTTAATATTAATTTAAAATGTGATTAATTACCATAATGTGAATACTAACTATATAAAAAAATCAAAAAAAGGTAGGTTTGAGTACATATTATTTATATCTGCATTGTGTGTTATGCTGCCGGCAAGCAGAAAGACGGAACATAAAGCTTTTGTGGCGACAGGATATTCCTACCAATTACACTAATATTATAAATGCGATAGTTTGGATGTTTAGATGTACGGGTGGATGTTTGTTACCTCTTACGCCAAAACTACAAAAATATTGGGTAAACATTTTGAATATAGGTAGTTCTAGGTCTCGAATAAAACATAGGCTTTACTTTTTATCCCATGGAATAGAAATAACCTGTAAACGTTTCAATAGAAACAATGCGTGCGAAGCCGCGGGCATAAACTAGTTCCAAATAAGTTAGGTATAGCACAAACTAAATCTATTGTAATCTCTTTTCTTTATAACGTACGCCAAATCAGCAAAAAAGTCCTTACCTTTCTTTTGTTTTTTCACGCATCCGATTCTTACAGGAAAATCTGAAAACAAAATCTGCATCTTCCCGAAATAAATAGACTTTCCGCGGAAAGCCAAAGGCACATTAGGAAGAAAAATGTTGCCGCAATATAGTAATTGAGGTGCATTTATCCGGCAATTGGCCCGTCCCTTGCGTTTCCGTTCGTTAGCCGCCCGGAAATGTTGCGGAAAATTGTTGCGATTCACACAGGCTATGTAAAATGGAGGGAGAACTACGGCTTTCCCTATCGCAAGCGGTGAGGGGACCGATTCCGGAATATTACCTACCACTAACTTCGATAAACGTATTTCTTTTTAGCCTAGGTTTCATACTTCAAGCCTTCATGCGATCATCTGAGTGGGCTTACAAAATTAGCTATGGGTTAACAGTTACTTACGTAGTTATCTACGTAAGGTAATCAATATTTTCAGATATATGAAAAAGTCAGTTAAGTTAGTTGAATAAAATTTTGTAGAATATGTAGGCAGGTTTTAAATCTGAATATTCACATAACTTAACAAAATCAAATTGAAAACTTCCACGAATAGGTATTTAAAGTTAAATGTTCTCGAATTTGCTATTTTATTCACCAACAATCAAGCAGAAAATCCTTTGCCGAATGCAACTGTACAGGATGGATTTTTTCGAACGGGGCAGTGAGGAGATGATGTACCATAACCGGGAAGCTACAGGAAAATGGTGGTAGGAGACTCCATAACTTATAGATAAATTCATAACTTTTAGAGGAATGTTCATCCCCTAAAACAGATTTTCAAAAAAGTTACAATTATCAAAAAATGGGCTTTTATTACGATTTTTTTTTTATTCCATTTGATTCACTTTCTGATACTGATCTAAAACTTTTATCGGACTTGTTGAGGTTGGAGTACTAAAAAACTCAGATATCGCAAGAATCGTTTCCCATACATTTTATGAGGAGTCTTAGAACTTTTCGTAAAAAATCTTTCAATTCTGACCTCTCCGGGTTGGCTGATAGAAAGATTGACAAGAGAAGATGACAATAGGTTTTTTAGAAAAAAAAATTAATATCGAACTAAAAAAATATGTATACACTTATAATGTATAAACTTATTTTCAAAATACTAAAATAATAATTAAAATTTCACACGATGGGGATGAAAATTACTCTTAAAAAAGTTGATAGTCTCCCAAGACCATTTTCCGGTAGCTACACCGGTTAAGGTACCTCCTTACTGCCCCGTCCAATAAATCCACCCTGTATACCCTGAGCACACAAACAGTGCCTTTCGCACGAACAACCAGACTCAACATAAATGTAAAGCAAATTCGAAGTAAATCTATCCACTCGCTTGAATCCGACTTTGCCGGCAGCATCAAACGCGGTTCAGGCGACGTTATGCTATTCAACAACATATCATACTAATACTGCATGATGATATATGTGACACTATAATAGTTATCTGTTCTGAAAATAGCTGTAGATATTAGCTATTTCCAGAATTGTGCGCTGAAGTGCCTGAGACGTGATTATCCTACCCAGCAGCGAGTCTTTACCCTTTAGATCTACATAAAATACGTGGGCAAC
Organism: Eupithecia inturbata; assembly: GCA_963662085.1. Classification (NCBI taxonomy): domain Eukaryota; kingdom Metazoa; phylum Arthropoda; class Insecta; order Lepidoptera; family Geometridae; genus Eupithecia; species Eupithecia inturbata. Next base: position 8,463,071 of record OY759182.1, read on the forward strand.
ACTAATTCACCGATCTTTCATCGTACACAGGTACATGTATAAGAATCATCATATCCGCCGAACGACGACCGCTGTTGGACATATGCCTCCCCTAGAGATCGGCACAATGACCGATTCTGCGCTGCCCGCACCCACTGGTTTTTCGCATAATAATATGTAAAAGAATAGGTTTTGAAAACTTTAAAATAAAAGCTGGATTCCTAAACCTCCGTGTGATACACTACCCGAGGCTTAGGCAACCAGCTTTTATTTCTAAGTTTTCAAAAGCTAGCATATCTTACATTCTACGAGATCGGATATCAGTCTCGTAAAATGTAAGGTATGTATGGCGTTAAAGTGTCACATGTTTACCCAATAATCCGCATGAGTGGGTAACGAGCACAAATGTTGTTTCATTAAAACTTTGCACCATCGTTACCAATCGGCTTCCCATGTCCGCGGTATAAAGTTTCCGCCTGCTCCGGTTTTGGGTAACATTCTGTTATTATCGATAAGAAAGGTGAATTTGAAGGCTCTGTAATAGCGGTCACTGTGATGCTGGCGGTCGTAATATAGCGCTGATGTGCCACGAAAGAAACCATGAAATCCGAGCCAGCTTATGAATAAATTCGTGCAATATACATACTTATTCTATTAAAGAAGAAAGGAATAAAATTTGAAAAAAGGTTTTTATACTTTGGAAAATGTGTAGTAGCATATATCTATAGCTCCTAAGTTAGTTTTGTATTGTATTATAGCTTCTTAATATAAGTTTTACTTAGTAAAAGCGAGGAACTCACTAGCTATGCCTTAAAATTGGGTCTTTATCACTATCAGGTGACAAACTATCGAAACCTGTACTTATATTTTAGAAAAGCTACTTAGTTGTTATAGGAAAAAACATAAAAGTTGTTAAGTTTCTTCTAATTTGCATCTTTAATTGGTTATCTAGAAGCAACTAGAATTTATGTCCTGAATACTCCAAAGGTTATTCAGGACATAAATATAATTAGCTTGGCAGGAGGGTCATTTGGTTTGCGAGATGTACTAAGGCTGATATAGATTTAGATAAAAGTAGATAAATAGATAATACTTTGTTATATACAAAGACAGAAAACGATATAGAAATAGATGCTAAGAGTAGACGAAGTACAAAGACGGCCTTATCGCTAAAAAATAGTTCTTTAAAGAACTTTTACTTGGTTCTACAATCGTAGATAATTATGTAAACAGAGGGTTTACATAGGTAACCAAAGAAAATAATATTGATGAAAAATATTTTACGACACAGATATCATCGAAGCAAATCGCAGAACACTTTTACAGCTTTCATTGATCATTTATTGTATGTTGTATGTATTTTAAGAATAATCTTCTTCTGTTTGTGCTCTACCTTTTATTAATATTTATATCTTTTTCTCCATCCCTAGGTTGCCTGGGACAAATCGCTCTCAGCGATAAGGCCGCCTACTGTACTGATTATGTGTTAAGGTATTATTTTATTATGTTATTTTTCTTACCAGCGCTCACCAGAAATTTCGACGCAAAGCTTCCTATCCCGCGTATTCTATCGTATCGATACCGCGGTGGGGCAGGTACCTATAGGTGAAACTGGGCGTTAAATTAACAAGTGGCTGTGAAGATCCGAATACCGGCTCTGGGGTTTAGTGTCCCGCAGTGCTATCAGCAAGCTATTATGGCCGGGTTCATTGGTAAAGCACCTTTCGGCAAATCGAGGACTGAGTGCCTACAATGGAAGGTGGGTTAGCAAAACAGTGATTTGATTTGGACTAAGCAAAGGAAAGTTCAAACTGTACTATAAAACTTTTTAACACTTATATTCACTGAAAAAATCAAATGGACCTAACCTACTTCCTTCACGTTTAATACTACCTTTGTAGTGGAGAAAATCTTGTGTTGGAAAATCGAATTAGGACAGTATTATTTTGGTGGTCATTGGGTGATACGATTTTGTCTCAGTGTACCCCCAGGGGTGGACCCGATGGTTTAACACGTGATCTGAACATCGCTCAAGTGTTTTATTTCCAAAAATAAGATCACTTTAACTTATACAAGGTGCCACGTTATTCATGTACCAACCCGAAACTGGGTTGTTCTGCACCTTATACCCAAATGATCCGCATATGATTTTCAGAAATACGTTGTTTAAAATTTTCATAGTAACAAATAACTTTACGCATACGCTTAAAAAAAGTACAACCCTATCACTAACGAAAAACCGACAACATTTAAGGGTTCTTTTTTCATGTGTAAATAAAGAACACATCCATTCATGCTAAAAATAAAACTAGGCACGTACCTACGTAGCACTTTTTTAAAATTTCGCGATTTTTTAACATACTTACCTAATGAAGATTATTTATCGGGTATTTATCGCGTAACTTTTATTAAAATATCGATAAATAGTCTTTACTAGCAACCAACGTAGACATAGACCACGAAATAACGTACCTACCTACAGATAAACATTAAAAATTGTATGGTAAAATAATAGCTTAAAAGAAAAATGTACGGAACCACCGTTAAATTGACGGCATTGGCTAAACAAAGGCGATTGAAAGGTCAAGCACCTTACTGGTGAACAGCTGATGTTAGGGTTGTCACATGGGCTAGTTGCGATGAAAGTTTTGAGGTCCTTTTTTCAGTAAAAACCCTTGAAACCCGGAAAGTGTTAGAACAAAAAATTTTTGTGGGCGGGGGTAGATCCCTCTTTCCGCTTAGTACACCAATTACGTGACACCTTGTATACATGTTTTAATCTCAATAATGAGTTTAAAACTAAAATAAACTTATGCCCTAAATAGGTACCACACCGTCATCGTAGACATGTATGGGAAATAATATGCAACCCCTTAGACCAAAATGCATGATGGACATCATCCAGTTTCGGCTACGGCGACTGTATGACATGTAGGTATGATTGATCTGGCGTTTTAGCTCGTGAATACGATGAAAAACATGCATAAAACAAGCACTTTTGAACTATTATCTTTGGTATCCGAAGCAAACACCCACGTTTTATGGTAGTTGATCTACCAAACTCTGCTGAAAGCAAGTGTCGCGCGCGACCGTCAAATTCATCAGAGCGCGCCGAATGTTTGTCACGGACTGTAGGTAGATCCCTCTTCCGATAACAATTACCGAAGGATATGGAACCCAAACCGGTCAGTATCACTCCTAAAATTAAATTGTCTGCTAAGAAAAAAAATAGGTATCTATATTGTAGTTTTTTCTCATTTTTGTTAATCAGAAATAGAGTATTCAAATAAAAGTGTTGTTATTAAATTAAAATTGACTATAAATATTTTAAAAGTGGATATTACACTGGCCTGCAAAACTAAGCATCACACTTAATTTTTTTTTTTCTAAACTTATATGACGACGCAAAACCGTTTGAAAACGAAACATTCCTTAGAAATAACTATTAATTTAATTAATTAAGGCTAATGCCCTGATAGGCTGTTTAATTTGTTGATTTTAATTGAATTATTACGCAGATTTTTACGGTCATGTAAACCTAAGTCCAGATTATTCTCAAATTTGAACAATTAATCAAGCTTTTTGTTTAACTGTTGATTTTCACATATGTAAATAGTTATTTATTATGAGGTTAATTTATAATACTAAGGCGATAAGGTTTTAAGTGTTTTCAATGCTATAAAACACAAATCACAACTTGTTGTTTGAATTGCGCGCCACGGAGCGGAGGTGGCGCGGTGTTCAAGCAACAGCTATTAATGTTTAAACTAATTTGTAAACTAAAACAATAGCTAAGAAACAACTTCATAAATAACGTTAAGATTTATTATGCCAAAATTGTTTTGAAAATAATTTACTGCACGCCACGTGGTTTTTGAAAGAAGGCGGTGGCGCGCTTCGGTCGACGCATTATTACTTTGCGAGCCTCGGTCGAGAGAGGTTGTGTCTTGTGCAACGAACAAATACTGAATCTTGTGAGTACCCTTGTAATTTTAAACCTAGATATAGCTAGTAGTTTAATCATAAGAATTGTAAAGTTTTAAATCTAAAATAAAAGTGTATAGTGTAAATTAATGGTTCTTTGTTTGAAATGAGTGATCCTAGAGAGAGTGGTGACGTTGGCCTTACTGGCGCCAGCTCTGCTGGTGGTAGTCCGGCCGACGTCACTATTTCTAAAAATCCCATTAGGCAGGATGCTCCGATATCAGAAGTGGGATTCACACCCCCTTCTGCTGGACCATCTGATGATAAAAATAACGAAAGTTCAAACGCTTCTGTTAGCGGAGTGCCAATGGGATTTTTCTCTGAGCTCATGCAAATGATGAAACACGTGTCGGATCGCATGGGTACAGTAAAGGAACCCAATGCCAAGGTCAGAATTAATGACATATATTTGCCATCATATGACCCTGACACTAATGTAGGGGTTAGGGAGTGGTGTCAACATGTTACCACTGCTATGGAGACCTATAACTTGAGCGATTATGAAGTAAGAATGAAAGTAGGAAGTTTACTAATAGGTCGCGCAAAGTTGTGGGTAGATAGTTGGCTGGTATCTACTGCCACATGGCCGGAATTGCGTGAAGTTTTGATAACCACTTTCGAACCTGAGAATAGATATTCTCGCGATATTTTGCAGTTTAGAGAACACGTTTACGATAATACAAAAGACATCACGCAGTTCCTGTCACAGGCATGGATATTCTGGAAACGTGTTACTAAAGGAAGGTTATCAGATAAGGACGCGGTTGAGGCAGTGATTGGTTGCATTAGTGACGAACGGTTGAGAATCGACTTGCTAAACGCGAAAGCTCTTTCGGTGCCCGAGCTGATTTCGGTGGCGTCAACTATACGACGAGTGAAGCGCCTACACCCGAGTTCCTCCAAAGAACAAGGGTCAGCGAAACGATCACGGTTCGCCGATAGAGCATCGCTATTCTGTCAAACATGTAAAAAACATGGACACGATACGGTAGAATGTTATTTTCGCGACAAAACAGTCACTGCTCAAACGCGTCCCCAAGATGGTAAACCGGACACTAAATTAAATGCTAAATCTGATGTTAAAACTGAAAATAAACCACAAAATTCCAACAAACCAACATGTACCTATTGTTCTAAAGTAGGCCATACTATTGAATCATGCTTCAAGCGTCAGAGAGATGTTATTTCCAACGTGAACTGTCTAGGATCTCCAAAATTAAATTCAATGTCCGTTCTTATCGGGGATCTAAAATTAACCGCGATTTTTGACAGTGGGGCGGAATGTTCGGTAATGCGCGAATCACTTGCCGCTAAATTGCCCGGGAAACGATATCACGTGGTTAAATACCTAAAGGGTATTGGACAGTTCACGGTGGTCTCACTAACATCCTTAGTGACGACTTGTGTTCTCGATGACATACGCATAGAACTACAATTTCATGTAGTCCCAGATTACGAAATATGTTCAGACATTTTGATTGGAATGAATCTCATCGAGGGCACAAATTTGAGCGTGGTTGTTGACTCAAAAAGCGCAAAATTAGTTTGCCAACCGGCGGCGGCAGTCTATCACATGCAATCACAAAGCCAAAAATTCGATAATTTAGATTGTGACCTAACAAATGTCGATCAAATCAGCGAACTGAAAATATTACTGAACAAGTATGAACATCTGTTCATACATGGCTATCCCAGCTCTCGAGTCAATACCGGCGAACTTGAGATACGATTAAAAGACCCAAACAAGTGCGTCGAGCGCAGACCATATAGGTTGAGCCCCGTAGAGCGAGAAAAAGTACGCGATATTGTGGGTGAGTTGTTAGATCACAATATTATTCGGGAGAGTAAATCGCCGTTCTCCAGTCCAATAATTCTAGTAAAAAAAGAAAAATGGTAAAGATCGCATGTGTGTAGACTACCGTGAGCTCAATAGGAATACGGTCAGGGATCATTATCCGTTGCCGATCATATCGGATCAAATAGATCAATTAGCGGGTGGTTTATACTTCTCAACATTTGACATGGCAGCTGGTTTCCACCAGATCCCAATAGCCGAGGGATCTGTTGAGAAAAGTGCCTTCGTTACGCCCGATGGTTTATATGAATGGAATACTGTCCCGTTTGGTTTATGTAACGCTGTGGCTGTGTACCAACGGTGTATAAACCGAACGCTGTCTCATTTGCTAACCGAACAAGTCTGTCAGGTGTACGTTGACGATGTCCTGTCAAAATGTAGGGAATTTTCTGAGGGGCTCTCTCACATCGAACGGATATTGATCGCTCTCCAACAGGCAGGCTTTTCAATAAATGTAGAGAAAACAGCATTCTTTAAAGGCTCCATTGAATATTTGGGTAACATTATAACTGAGGGTCATGTTAGCCCTAGCCCAAGAAAAGTGGAGGCTTTAACGAAAGCACCGATCCCGAAGACTACTAAACAAGTACGTCAATTTAACGGTTTAGCTTGTTACTTCAGACGCTTCATTCCCAATTTTGCACGTGTCATGGTGCCTTTATACGAATTAACAAAAAAGGATGCAAAGTGGGAATGGAACGATCGACATGAAGAAGCTCGTAACAATATTGTACAACAATTGTCTACTGCGCCTACCCTCACTCTATTCCAGGAGAACGCACCGATTGAGCTATTCACGGATGCCAGCAGCCTCGGCTACGGAGCAGTGCTGACACAGATCATCGACGGCCGCCAGCATCCAGTCGCTTACATGAGCCAGCGCACCACCGACGCCGAGAGCCGCTACCACTCCTACGAGCTCGAGACACTGGCGGTGGTGAGAGCTGTGAAACACTTTCGGCACTATCTTTACGGTCGAAAATTCAAGGTAATAACTGACTGTAACGCCTTAAAGGCATCTATGCACAAAAAGGACCTACTCCCTCGCATCCATCGGTGGTGGTCCTTTCTGCAGAATTACGAGTTTGAGGTGGAGTACCGTAAAGGAGAACGACTACAACACGCTGATTTCTTTAGTAGAAATCCCTCGACTGAAATGTCGGTAAATATTATGATCAGGGACTTAGAATGGTTACAAATAGAGCAGAGACGTGATGGTGAGCTTCGCCTGCTATTAGACAGCATGACCGGAAACAGTCCAGCCGCAGGATACGTCTTCGAAGATGGAGTACTAAAAAAAACGCTGGCTGACCCAATCAAAGGTACATGCAAATTGATTGCTGTTCCAAAATCATTCCAGTGGAGCTTGATAAACTCTTTCCATACGGCGCTGCAGCACCCTGGATGGGAGAAGACTCTACAAAAAGTCAAGGAAACATACTGGTTTGAAAAAATGAATTCAGTCGTAAGAAAATTTGTAGATAACTGTGTCATATGCAAAACATCAAAAGGGTCGTCGGGTGCGGTCCAAGCTCAACTGCATCCAATTGAAAAACCAACCGCGGCCTTTCAAGTGATCCATTTAGACATCACAGGCAAGCTCGGTACAAAGAACGCTGAGGGACAAGACGAGTACGTCATCGTGACTATAGATGCATTTACTAAGTATGTCCTTCTTAGCTATTCGAACGACAAAAGCCAAAGCAGCAGCCTTGCAGCACTAAAACGTGTTATACACTTATTTGGAACGCCAGTGCAGGTGGTCGTCGATGGAGGACGAGAATTTCTCGGTGAGTTTAAAGCTTACTGTGATCATCACGGAGTAGACGTGCATTCGATAGCGCCAGGAGTAAGCCGAGCGAACGGGCAAGTTGAAAGGGTCATGGCCACACTGAAAAATGCCCTTACTATGATTAAGAATTATAATACCGAAAACTGGCACACAGCACTAGAAGTGTTGCAGCTCTCGTTCAACTGTACACCCCATAGAGTCACAGGCGTTGCACCCCTAACCCTGCTGATACGCCGCCAGAATGCTGTACCACCGGAACTCCTAAGATTGGTAAATATCGACGAAGCATCTATAGATTTTGATCTTCTTGAGCAGCAAGTACGACAGAAAATGATATCTGCGGCTGAGTACGACAAACAAAGGTTTGATAAAACTAAAGCGAAGATACGTCCGTTCCAAAGAGGTGACTATGTACTCATAAAGAACAACCCTCGTAACCAAACGTCCCTAGACCTCAAATATAGCGAACCGTACGAGATCTACAGAGTTCTTGAGAACGAGCGTTACATGGTAAAGCGTGTTAATGGCAGAGGTCGTCCACGAAAAGTTGCACATGAACAACTGCGTAGAGCGCCCCAGCCAGGAGATCAACAGACCGTGACGACGGACTCCGTAGATGACGACAACCAACAACAGTCTACAAGCAACGAGCCATTGCCCTCCACGTCTACCCAAACTACATAAGGATAGATGCTTATAGTAAAAGGTCAGTTCTTATTTTGGTATTTCAAATCAGTACCTATTCAATTCTTGCATAGCAAATAAAAAAAAAAAAAAAATAAAAAAAAAAAAAAAATTAAAAACTCATACCAATAATAATAATAATAACTTGCAAGCCGTCAATAGGTTGCATTCGTAAAACATTTTACTAATAATTATTTCCTTGTCCATTCCTGTCATGTTCATTTTCAGAACCTCTGTGGACCACGGTTATAAATATAAGACCCAGACCACAGCATCAGCCTTTCATATATCCTAATATCCCCTGTGGACCACGGCGCACAAGACCGCTCATGACCGCAGCAGCGACACCTCCCCTGAGCTATAATAAATTATTTTCAGAGCCCCTGGGGACCACGGTCTTAATAATAAGGCCCAGACCTCAGCATCGTCCTTCCTCATTCTTTTAGCCCATGTGGACCACGGCGAACAGGACCGCCCAGACCACATAATCATCCCTTGAATGACATGCCATTGCGTAAAGCATAAGCATTGTTAAAAGTAAAAACATTAACATGCCATTGCATAAAGCATAAGCATTGTTAAAAGTAAAAACATTAACATGCCATTGCATAAAGCATAAGCATTGTTAAAAGTAAAAACGTTAACATGCCATTGCATAAAGCATAAGCATGATTAAAAGTAAAAACATTAAAAAGTGCAATATAAGCACCGCCCTAAGGGCATAATAAAACACTGCTCACTTCCCTCTACTCCTACTTACCTGTCTATTTCTAGATTGTTTGTTTCTTATTACTGGCTCAACACTTACTTTTGTTTGTCTGTTTAACTTGTTATAATATCACAGAGCTGATAACTTGGTGACTAAGATAATCTTCTCAGTCAGAAAAACCATTCTAAATAATAACATTGCGTTGAGTACTTATGTATTACCAAGCTATCAGCTAGTGTGCGAGTGGATACCTAGCTCAGAGAAACACTTTCTTTCTATTCCAGAGACCGCGACTGGTGCTGAGCGCGCACCGTCCCGCAGTATGGCCGTGACGACGCAAAACCGTTTGAAAACGAAACATTCCTTAGAAATAACTATTAATTTAATTAATTAAGGCTAATGCCCTGATAGGCTGTTTAATTTGTTGATTTTAATTGAATTATTACGCAGATTTTTACGGTCATGTAAACCTAAGTCCAGATTATTCTCAAATTTGAACAATTAATCAAGCTTTTTGTTTAACTGTTGATTTTCACATATGTAAATAGTTATTTATTATGAGGTTAATTTATAATACTAAGGCGATAAGGTTTTAAGTGTTTTCAATGCTATAAAACACAAATCACAACTTGTTGTTTGAATTGCGCGCCACGGAGCGGAGGTGGCGCGGTGTTCAAGCAACAGCTATTAATGTTTAAACTAATTTGTAAACTAAAACAATAGCTAAGAAACAACTTCATAAATAACGTTAAGATTTATTATGCCAAAATTGTTTTGAAAATAATTTACTGCACGCCACGTGGTTTTTGAAAGAAGGCGGTGGCGCGCTTCGGTCGACGCATTATTACTTTGCGAGCCTCGGTCGAGAGAGGTTGTGTCTTGTGCAACGAACAAATACTGAATCTTGTGAGTACCCTTGTAATTTTAAACCTAGATATAGCTAGTAGTTTAATCATAAGAATTGTAAAGTTTTAAATCTAAAATAAAAGTGTATAGTGTAAATTAATGGTTCTTTGTTTGAAATGAGTGATCCTAGAGAGAGTGGTGACGTTGGCCTTACTGGCGCCAGCTCTGCTGGTGGTAGTCCGGCCGACGTCACTATTTCTAAAAATCCCATTAGGCAGGATGCTCCGATATATATTTTTTTAATAGAGATTTAGAGTTTTATAGCAAATTTTATCAGCTTTCTATGAAACTATAGTAAACTATACATGAGTAACATTTTTAACTGAAAAAAAAAGATAAAACAATAACATAGTCATTTTAAGCTTATTGTCAAAACTCAATTAACATTTTATAAGTAAGTTTTACATGTTATTTAGTTTTAATAACTGGTATTGATTGCCTCCTCGGGCTCTGATTACAGCTTCGAGCCGGTTTGGCATACTGAACACGACGACGTTTCGGAGCGGATTTTGGGGAATATTCTCCCATTCTTCTATATGCAAAATAATATTAATAATAAAGAATTTGATATACAAAATTAAACTCTTTTTCGAGTCCTTTTTATTTCAAAAGTATATCTTGTGTACTTAAAAAGTTATTGCAATTTAAAAAGTGTGATACTTAGTTTTGCAGGCCAGTGTATTTACAGTCACAGTATTATCAACACTAATCGTAGTGTAGTGAAGACAATACTGTGACTGAACTTGTCAATTATCTATAGGTATCGACCTAAAATCACCAAAGAGACCAAAGAGTGAAAATACGGTCAACCATCTAAATTGACTTCGGCTCCTGAAATGAACATGATGTGAAGGATTCTCAAGATAAGGTAGTATGTGTTGTTGTGGAAACGGACCTGTGAGAGCTACAAGCGCAGAAATGGCGGGAAACTGCAGCGGAACGACCAAAATAGCGACTTCTCAAATTATAAACAGAGTGAAATTTTTGTAAGCAAGAATTCCTCTATCTGTGTCCTTGTTACAATACGGTGAACTTTACGGACGGCTGCCATCAATGCGCTGTGGTCACGCGGGTCACACGACCTTATTTGTATACGAGGGATGGATATTCCCTACGATACGAGCTTTAGAATATTTCCTCAAGTAGAATGTATTTGTATTTTGTATTTGTATTTATTGAAAACACTTACATCTATATTCTTTGTTGCTTTGAAACGGTTTGTTACAGGGGTAAAAAATCAATAACTGTTAATAAATGTAACGCATAGCCTTTTAATTTTAGTTTTGTGCAAAGATTAGTAGTTACCAAACCTTTTACATCAGAGAAAAGAGTTGTGGCTGTGAGTGAGTTCAATGGCGATCTAACCTTATTAGAAAGTACCTAATTTCCGCGCTGCTCTTTTTCATTGTGGGTCGTCTAAATAGGCTTACGAGCAAAACAACAAAGGTAGTAAAGTGTGATGATTACGCCTCACACTTCAGTCACTGTTTCTTAGTTCATGTACCCACTCCTCAACAAACCTAGAACATTCAAACGACATTATCAGAGCGAGCAAACTGGCAGGCTATGTTTCGAAAAGATGCACCTATTGTCGTTCAAACGAAATGAGAGTGTACGTGAGCTTTGGGCACAGATAAAGGGAATAGTATCTAACGTGAAATGTTTCACATGGATTAAATGTCTTACAACTACATATGTTCACACTATGACCATCTCCAGACATGTTTCTTTATTGTGAATTCCATGATTCAAACAGCCCGGACCTAAATCCTGCGGTCCGAAGCGGAACTAACTCGTTGTTGCGCCATTCGGCCCATGTTCTTTTTTTTTTAATCGATGTTAGTTTAAACCACAGTAACAACGACATTTTATTCGTCACAAAAACTTGTGGCATGATCCATAAAGTTGAATTTACACGTAAATTCGTTGGGCGTTGTTACAATAACTCTCGGAGCCGTAATAAATCCAAATTAGGGTCATAACCCCCGTATTCGCGGGGGAAAGTATTCCCAGCTCTTCCACGAACGTCATGAAGGGCAAATTGGACAATCTTTGTCTTTTAAACAAGTTCCTGATGGTAGGTACGAGTATGTCTGAATACATAATGCCCTTTCGTTCGATTACATTAACGATGCCAGGTACACTAGCGTCTTTGTCCATCACCTATAGATCAGGTTTTCGAAATGCGGCTGCCTTGCCCCGATATTTATGTATTTATATAGGTATTAATTTTAGGAGAAACATCAGTTCAATATATTCTGTAATATATAAAACATTTTAAGCTGATGCAACCAGCTAGCAAGTGCAACGAGCAGTTTTATGCTAACATAGGATTTGCTAGAATAACACTAGTAAAGTTTATTGGAGAAAATATTAATTCCAACTGCAGATATGGAAGTTCAGCGCTATTGTTTTTCATCGATATTGTACCTAGAGAACTGTTATTTGTTCTGAACTCTATGCAATATACCAACCCCTTTATCATTATCATTTGATAGAAATACCTAAAGATAAAGGTGCACAGAAATTAAACGGCTTGATGCGCGTAAGTTTTATTTAGAGGTCGCCTGACGTGAAAGTAACTATGTATAGGTCTTTCTGGCAGACATTCTAAACGTGTCAGATCAGGAAGATCTACCTAAACGAAAGACGGCCGATCCGTTCTTTCGATGACCTTACTATGAAAATGGATTCTGATTTTTTTCTGATTTATTTCTTAGAGATCCGAAACGAAAGGTGTCAATTGGTGACGCGCCCGAAGTAAATTGGTGGTAAGGTTGTTCATCCATCAACTTCGTCCGTTTTTCAAAGTAGACCTCCTGGACTGAGTAAACCGAAAAGACGCATAATAGGATACGCAGCATCATCATCGCACATAAATCGTTTTTACCGTCGCGTCGTTCGATAGCTACACTAACTTCTATATGAAGTAACAGACATATATGTAATTTGCTGTATCTAAAGAAAGTGAGCATCTAACCTTTTCATATTTATACTGAAGCAAAATTAGAGCAAAATATAACCAACAAAATATTGCGCTTGTTTGGCATTTCAATCGTGTAATTTAATATCTAGGCTGTCGACGATACAAATATTTCTCACCCATCAATTTCAATTTTACCAGTTACCAGATTTAGTTACTGCGATACCCATTGTTTCCTCAGATTAAGCCTACGGGATTATAAGTCGTGAGATTTAGCAGACGCGGGCTGTCATTATAAACTTTTATGAGCTTCCCGGGAGCTCGCAGCATATTTTTGGGTTTCCGTCACTCGAATCTAATTCAAACTCTAGACAAACAATAATTTTAATTATTGCTTTAACGTTGTCACCATGGATCAAAGTCGATGGAACTTCTAGAGTTGAGAGTTGAGAGTTGGCTTTTCGTATAAAAAGTACATATTTAGCTTATTTTTAAACATTACAGTTATTAGGTGATAATAGTGAAACTATTCATGTTAATGTAGGCTTATCTTAAACCTTATCTTAAGTTTTATTTTCTTTTTGAAAATAAAACTTTAAATTTTAATAAAAAGTTGAGGCTATTTTTTTATACCAACTTATTATAGTTATAAGAGTTTTTACGTTTGTTTGTTGTTGAGTATTAATTATATTAATACTGAAGTTATAATAATATTTTATACAAATTAATTTATAAGAACTCCAAAACCAGAGTGCTTGCAGCATTACTACGTTATTATTATTACTCAAACATAACATGCCAAGATAGCATGTAATCTGCTGATTATTTCAACAACCTTCTTTGAGCAAAGTTGACGTTTCGGGTCTACCCGAACAGGCGGACAGTAATATTATTACTGTCCGCTCTATGCGGTCCGTAATGTATTTCGAATTTCGAATTCTATTTTGTTTTCATAATAGTTAGGTGCATAAAGGATTTATGCGTAGGTACTGAGCAGTACAAGCTTCACCGGCTGGTTAGAATAAAACAAGATCCGTCAAGTGCGAGTGTGACTTGCGCGCCGAGGATTTCGAACTTTTGTCAAGTATACCAATATGTACTATAGGTATCGGTAAAAGACTTCGCTATATATTAAATACCTGAAAATTAAAGGTATCAACATTTCAGATGTATCGGTTTAAAAAGAGTATAGACAGAAATAGTAAAACTTTCGAGATTTATCAAAATATTTCAAGAATTATGAAACCTATAGAAATTTCAAAATCTGTTTTGAGATGTACAAACTGATACCTTTCATTTGATACCCCACTCGGCGAGGGGAGCCTCCTTTTAAAAATATCTCCCCTCCCCCTTTTTTGACCATTATTCAAAAAGTGTTCTACTTACAGACTTCTCTATATTTTTCCTGTAAAATATAGATCTACAAACGCTACATATATTTTAGATGGATTGCTCTGCAAACTTCGGAGATAGGATGGGTATTTTTTCGTGTTTTTTCAAAATATTTCATATTAAGCCTACAGAAATTAAAAAAACCGGTTTGAGATGTACAACCAAACTTCGGAGATAGGGCGGGGGATGGGTATTTTTTCGTGTTTTTTCAAAATATTTCAAAACCTATTAAGCCTACAGAATTAAAAAAAACTGGTTTGAGATGTACAAATTGATACCTTGCATTTGTTACCCCAGTTGGTGAAGTAGAACCCTTTTGAAAAACATTTCCCACTTTTTTTTTTAAGAAGTTTTCTACTCACAGGCTTTTCTATATATATTAGTCTCTATATATATTTTATTCCTATAAAATACAGGCCATCACAGCTTGGTCATCATTGCAGGCCATGCTGTCAGCTTGGCCATCAAGGGCTGCAATGCTGACCGCGCTGTGATGGCCTGAACCTGCGCTACGCTTTGCTTTCAGCCATCTTCAGCCGCGGCCAGCAACCCACCCATTAGAGACCTTGGACGTAATGTACGACAGCCATTACGAATCGAAAACACAAAAAAGGATTATAATCCCCGACTATTTTAAAGCTCGCATTTATCAGCAGATTAATATTATGTTCGCTATTCATAAACCGTTTTCAGTGCGGTCCGAACTGTTCCGAAACCTCATATATTTTATTGGGAACTGGGCCCGAATTAAGAGCAATTCACATCGGGCGATTTCTGTCCTCCGCGCCTGGACAATCCAATTAATAAGCAAACCTTTCGTATCCACAGTGAATATCAAATGTTTGCGCGACAGCCAATTGGTCGTTCAAATAAAATATTCATATAATAACATAGCCGGCCATGATTGCAGCACAGTGGGTTTAAAATGTTCCGATAGCTGGTGCTGTGCAAATGGAATGCCAATTTTCAGTAGGAATCGTAATTTTAAATTCAGCTAGTAGATATTTTACAACCCAGTAAGCGTGTGATTGTTTGATTTCAATTACATTCCGCTTATCTGTATATTAATTTATGTTATATGTATGTATTTAAAAATATGACACTAATATTATAAATGCGAAAGATTGGATGCATGGATATTACAATTGAACGGATTTAGCTAATATTATGCAAGGTGTACTTCTAAAACAAGAATCAAACTTAAGCTACTTTTTATCCCATAAATCAGTTAAAACAATGGAAATGTTATGAGGTTATTTCTATTCCATGGATAGAAATAGCCTCTTAACGTTTCCATAGAAATAACGCGTGCGAAGCCGCGGGCAGAAACTAGATTTTAAAACCATAAAACATTCATTGGTGAGTTTCATAACGGTACTAGATTTGTGTGCCGTTTGCACATAAATGGTGTTTCTGAGCTCAAAAGAATTACTTTGCTAAATGAAGAGTGGACGGCGGCGCGCGCGCGGCGATCGAGTGGTGCCCCAGAGCGGACCGGAGCGGCTATACGGGAGTTTTGTTTATAAATTAATTCCTTAGTGCATGAACGGTGATCCGACTACCTTTTACAATATTCTCTTTGCCACCACCTTAAACATAATTTGCATTCGTAAAGCTGCTACGTGCCGACTCGTAGAGGCTTTACGGCGTAGACACACCGGACGTTTACTTATTGTTTGGGACTGCAGCGATGCTAAAAGCTACTTCCATAGTGTTATGTCTTATGGCATACTGCTGTGGGGGAACGCTGCAGATATTAACACCGTATTTGTGCTGCAGAAGAGGGCTGTTCGTGCAATCTATAATATGGGTCCCAGAGAAAGCCTACGTGAAAAATTCAAGGAAATAAACATAATGACAGTACCATGTCAATATATTTATGAAAATCTATTGTACACTCATAGAAATATCATTCGCTTCCCTAAAAATAGCGATGTACATAATTTGAATACAAGAAATAAACATAAACTCGCTGTGCCCACAACTAGACTACACAAAATTATTGTATCTTTTAAAGGGCAATGTATACGCTTCTACAACAAAACTCCTAGTGAGTTGCAAAAATTATCAGTAAATAAATTCAAACAAATTGTCAAAACCTTCTTGTGTAAAAAGGCCTACTATAAAAAATCAGATTATCTAGAGGATAAAAAAGCTTGGGACGGGATTTGCTCCAACTCGAAAAATAACAACTAACAGGCTAAAGGTTTCTTCATCGCTTCTTTACTTTAGTCTACATACCGAAGCGACTGAAATCAAATATATCACTTTATTTCCGTGTCAGTGTTTAATTATTAAGAATTTGACCCTTCTAAGTGTACATTTATTGTACTTATGGAAATAAAGAGTTTTTGACTTTGACTTTGACATTGATGATTATTTTATGATTTTTGCTGTCCGTGTTATGTTGTATTGTAGGTATACTTACTTATTTTCTCCTGTGGCTCAGCGACCCAAAGTGGATCTAGGCCTCCGACACAAGACTGCTCCAGGCATCTCGGTTCTGAGCTGTCTCTCGCCAGGTATGGGCGTCGAGTTCGCTAAGATCGGCTTCAACCTTGTCGATCCAGCGAAACCTTGTAGGTATACGATTAATTGATATGTTATCTTCAAACCATTTTTATAATACGTACCTATCCCAAAAGACTTGCCAACTAACGTAATAAGAGTACCATAAAAATTTGTACATCAATATGCTGACCACATTCAGGAGACCCTCATTAAATTGGTGCGTTCTGAAGATGACAGCGAGCGTCCAAAGAGATCTATTTACGTTGGCGCGGGGACACACCTAGGCACTTGGTATTTGAGGGCCCCCTGCATTATAATATTTATACATGAATAAAACTAGATATTTTTATGTTTTTCAATATTTTACAACGCAACTGTAACATTTTTTGTAGACGAATTTTTTTCGGATGGTTCGGGAAAAGTATGCAAGTGGAGCTATGACAAAATAAATGATATCGAACGAAGAGAGCCCCAAATATTGTAAAATTGCGATTGGTTAGATAAACATCTATGAATATAAATAATGGCGAGCGAAGCGAGCAAAGTACAAAAAAAAAGTACAAAGTTTCAGTTCAATCTGAAGTTTTCAAAGATTCCGTTTCAAACAAACATACATACAAGTGGAACGAAAAGCGTGTTAAAAATATTCTTATGCTCTGCTCTCTCGGCCAATTTTACTTAGTTACAAGCTCTTTAGCTGTGAGAAGGAAACTTTCTTTACCAGAAGTAAAGTTGGCCAGATAGTAAATTCAAACGAGGGGGGGGCTCAACCGTCTGATTTGGGGGGGGGGGGTCATTTGGCCCCTGCACCCCACTTCCGCAGCCACTGCCGAATGGGAAGGTATCAAATAAAAGGTATCAGTTTTTAAATCTCAAAACAGTTTTTAAATTTATGTAGGTTACATACTTTAAAAAAAAAATCGAAAATTTTACCTTTACCATCTCTTTTAAACTCCGATGTTTGCAAACCGATACTTCTGAACCATAGTCCATATTGTTACACTTGACAAATGTTTGAAACCCTCAGCGCGCACACTCGCACTTGACGGATCTTGTTATTTACTTACCTACCTATTATTATTTGGAAAAATAAATGGCAATAATTCGGGCAAGCCAGACTTAGCCACGATTGCGGAACATTCATAGACTTTAAGGTGATGAATGTTCCGCCATGAGGGCCCCTAGGCTTGCTGGGCCCCTAGGCCCGGGCCTTGTGGGGCCTAGGGGCTAATCCGGGCCTGCTCGGAGAGAAATAACAGGTTGCTCAGTGTTGGCTGCCTGATTTCCCTCAAGATTACATCAACATGGCGAAAGTCAACCGCAGCAATGCTGTGTTTAGGAGCATCTCTGATCTCTTTGTGGTTCTGACCAATGGAGATTGTTAAATAAACCCTGTTGCTTCAGACCTTCTAACAAATGTTATTTGTATAGCTTAGCTACACTAAAATATACAAAGATTTATAGCTACACAAAAACTACAGGCAGTTCCGATTTCCGGACAACTATATTTGGTAAAAAATTTATTAAAACTTTTTAATTGTCCGTAGCGAATTCATGGCGCATTTCGTTCATTGGAGGGCTTTAAAAATTGTACAAAACAACCAATCTAAATTTTATTGCAAATAACTACGTGCGTGATTTAAATGCTCCTTTTAAAAATACGAAATCCAACACCAACTGCAATCTTAGTTCACTAGTGTTCGTAAGTAATCCAAGTTTTTCGAATAAAAGCTTACCATTTCTGTCAACGATTCCATGAAATATTAAAACCCAGCTTTCGTAAAAGCTTTAAGCAGAGATTTTCGATTTACTATTTATTTACTGTTCACAGAACAGTAATCTGATTGAACTATCGATTATACGCTTTTGTTAGTATGTGCACACTAAAGCGTTATTGCCTAGTGGAGTGGGTGGTAATATGTATAAGAAACAGGACTCATAATTATTGCCGTGATTGATCAACTACGGTTAACGAAATAAGTCTGTGAGAGACGGACATATAAATAGGCTTGATAAATAGAGCCTTACTTACAGAGCTCTAATACCAAAAACAAATTACAAAGAACCACCTGATACCATAATATTGTGGTAGTTTCTGTACAAGTTGGCAGCTCCATTTCAAAAGGCTAGGTACAGTGGGTTTGCTGTACGCAGCAATCTGGTAAACAGTACCGCTAATCTTACTGAAGTTGAATTTAAGTGCCCTCTGGTTGTCGCTACAAGTCCCGCCAACTTTTTAATTGGCTTACGGATTGAAAAAAGGTCGAGAGTCCTTTGAGTTAATTAAATTTAATGAACAACCGTAATAAAACAGATCTGCCTGCCTTCCATTTGATGTTACAAAGTGGACACAAAAGGTAATTAATGAAAAGGTTCGTGAATCCTAATTTGAGTGACACTCCTTGGGTTCCTTCCGGTTATGGATTGTTAACGCATTCCGCTTCGGCTACTCCGCTATTTGTACATCTTCAGCTTAAATGACCGACAAAGGCTTGAATAAATTAAATTAATATAATATTAAGTGTGAATTAATATTTATTTGCTGTGTTACACAGAAATTGTGTTGAGCGAAACACGATCGAGTGCCTTCGGGCGCGAATGAAACATCGAAATGGAGACTCATTTAATTCCTCTGGATAGTCTTGCAGATTACATTCTTGATGAGGCCAAAGGCGCATTTGCTGTAAATACTTTATAATAAAGACAAGTACATAGGGTTACTTTTACATTTGTAAAATGGTCTATTTTTTTTATTATGGTCTAGTAATCACATTTTAAATTAATGTTAAATATACTAGAGAATAATTATAGCCATAGAATTGGCTAATGGGTAATTTAGTTTTAACTTATTTTTATAACAACATATTACTAAGAACGTGTCCATTGGCACTTTTCTTATCGTCTCTATACTTAAGGTGAAGAAACTTTGTTAATGTGTTCTTTAAGATAGCACTTATGTATGTACATAGTGTATGTACACTATAATTATCACTACACTAACTCAAAAGGTTTTGTTCTTTTGAGCCTTCTCACTATGTCCGTGTTGTCGAGGAGCTGGATTGCCTCGACTTTTAGTTTTTTGTTGGTTCTATTAACGTGTTCAGGACTGCAGACATTAAAGTCATTTCAGCCAAATCTTGTTGGTTGTATATCCAATATCTACCTACAGTACAGTGATATAGAAGAGAATCCACTTTCAATAATGCATGCAAAGCTCTTAAGGCAAGTGAAACGCTATAAAATCCAAAACACTTCTTTTAAAATAAGTTCTGAAGGAATCCTGAGTAGATATCTACCCACAAGGGCACACAATGGCGTGATTACTATAGAAAAGTACGTGGACTGCTCAAGCGGTTGCATAAAATGTATTCCTCCGCTACCAACAAAGACAACCCTTTTATTCTTTTCTGTCGTCAGCGCGGCGGCGGTTGTAATTCTCGTCTTCTAACAAATGGAAGACATTATCACTGCCTGGCTTTTGTATAAATTCGCGTAGAATGAAAGTTAGGAAAAAAGTTAAACCGCTTACGGTGCTCCGGCAATTCAAACGTAACAGATACCTATTTTAAAAAGCAAAAAGTTCGCGCCTTATATGTGCGCCGCGGGGAATTTTCCATGATAAAAAGCGGTATTATAATGCAAATATTTTCGTGGTATTGTGTAAAATAGTGGGTGAAGTTCCTGTTCTCGCTGCGTAGTAGAAATGTAAGAAGCATCGAGGAGGCCCGAGGCGAGAGCAGCTCGAGTGGATGCCTGGCGCCTGTCCTATCGACATCTCGTCATGACTCGTTCAATCACGCCCTCTTCTCCAGTCACCGGCCCCACTACACGGGTCTTTGCCACGGCTAATAGTTCTTAGGCACCTCATCAAAGTTACACCGTTGAGTTGAGTGACTTAATTGGATGGTTTTGGAGTTTGAGAGCTCTAACGCTCTTGAATTGATGAATAGAGGCCATTTCTAAGGTAATTTGTGGATAATATTGGTGGCAAACCAAATCCATTTCGTAAGATTGGTTTTGGTAGATATTTTTTTACGGAAAGCGGTTTTACTTGCCAGGAGAGTCGATTATTCTTATACATTCCTCTACAACCCCTTCGACGATATTTTCATACATCAATAATTCAGCACAAAGTTGCTTTCGTAGTTCCGTTCAATTATAACAAACATAAAACTTATAACAAAGGAGCGACGCTGTAAGTTTCGACGTGCCTGTGTACGGCCTTATTTATCGCATCCCGTCAGATTAGCATACCTACTCGCGGAATTAGTTTAGTTTTATGTAAATTTGAATTTGTTTAGGGTACCTTACCATCAGAGATGTGCTACGCAGATAAGATGCGAAGCTGTCAAGCCTATGGTCGTTTGATTTTTAAATCATATCCGATAGTTTGTACGCTGATCATCTCTATAATTAACTACTTAATAAATGATAATTATGAACTTTGCAAAACGATCCATCTGAAATGTATGTAGCGTTTGTAGATATGGAGATCCATATCTACAAACGCTACATACAGACTTCTCTACTTTTTTCCTGTAAAACATAGATACGTTTTACAGGAAAAATGTAGAGAAGTCTGTAAGTAGAACACTTTTCGAAGAATGGTCAAAAAGGGGGTAATAATTTTTAAAAGAAGAAGCTACCTCGTCGAGTGGGGTATCAAATGAAAGGTTTATACACATATCAAAACAGCTTTTAAAATTTCTGTAGGTTTCATACTTTTTCAAATATTTTGAAAAATGTCGCATTGATTCTTTAGCAGCGTACATATAATCGGCTGTAGAAATTCTATTGGCTCAGCTTCGCAGTAGGTATGTACAACTCTAGAAAGGCATCCTATTTTCAAATTGTCATTCTCGTTCCCGTAACGGCAGTCTTCACAAACTCACGATTATCATCACCGCGAAACACCATCATAAAAGCATGAGCAGAACTCATTGCGTAAACTAATATGAATAAGTATGCACTTATCCTGATCTACAGGCTACGGTCAATCTTTATACAACATCTATACGTGTCTGCCCCACCATAAACATGGACAAAAATACTTCAGCTGTATGCATAAAATTTTATACGGCCTGCGTTATCTCAAAAAACTTATGCAGAGGCGGTAGTAAAATACTGCAGTAAATTACGTATATAACATATATATAGCTAAGCCTTTCGAAGGAAGGGATGGCAATAACGGGAGAGATAAAAAATTACCAAATAAGTTCAGGTAATGAAACTGGAAATAAATGTTACTTATTGCCTCGGGTTGGCTAGTCTTCTTTATTTACGTTTATTTTTATAAATGTTTGGTTTTTTGAACGTGGCACAGGATTCCCGATAGTTTTTATTATGGAAATGGAGTATATTACTCGCGAGATTGGGGCTCAGGCGAGATCTCGCGAGATTGGCAGGTTTGTGTCTTTATTCTTGCAAATAATCACAATATTGGAATAAATTAGGAAAAAAATAATAAGAATTATAGGTATTATGATATAAATATTTATTTTTACGAATTTTTTTAATAAACTTTTATGTATTTAATATTGTTTGACGTATCTATCTAATATTTTTTTAATAAACTTTGAAGTTGTAAACTTTGACGTATTTAATCAAATAATAAATGATATAAACAACCAGTCTTCTCTTCTAATCAAACTAAACAAAAGTCTTTTTATAATAAAACAGTTCTTTTATAACAAAACAACAAGAAGTCAAAAACTAAAGTGAAACTCATTAACTAAGTTTAGTTGACTATTAAACTGAGATTTTATTATCAATTATAGAAAACTATACCTATTCAGAGATCTATTAGAAATTAGAGATTAATTAACAATATATATCAATCAAGCAAAATAATATATTCTTCATTGACAAAGAAATTTACAAGTCAATAATAAAAACAAATTAGAACTAGTATTTACATGTGAAACAATTAAGCTAACAGCAGACTCTTGCAAACAATCTACAGGTATCTCAACTGATCCATATCAATACTAGTCGGAAGCGTCCCCAAGACGCTGGCTGTATTGCCCCGCTGTGTGGCAATGCTGATGCGATGCGCCAGATACCCACCAGCTTTCGGGTCACGCGTCGCGTCGACCAGAATAATTCGTAATAATCATTATTACGAATTATTTTGAAAAAATGTCCAAAGAATCGTCTGCTACGGTACGTTTTTATGCTCGAGTGCAATCTCGTTAATCTCGCGAGGTCTCGCCCATATTTCGGCCGAGATCAATCTCGCTAAAAAAGGCCGAGATCTCGCGAGAACAAGATTGCATTCCCTAGTAGCCACTTGAGCTTCCTACAACTTATATTTACAGAACGTTCATTATTATCTTCCTTATTAATTCTTAATAAGGAGGATAATTAATTCCTAAGGTAATCCTTAATCTTAAAAACCTTCATGTTGCGATGATAATAAATTATTCTATTAAATTAGAAGACTTCTAAAAAGTATTGGGATTGGGTCTATTAATCACTTTTGTTGCAAGTTGATTAGAAAACTCTCAAAAATATTGGTAGCAGATGGGACATCTCTTTATCTCTATCCTTTAGTCAGAAATGTACAAGGATTCGTAAATATTAACGAATAATTTCCAACAATTCGACTATTTCGACAATACGTTTAATTTTTTTCAAACTCGCGCCTCACACATCCTCTGCTAGTAATAATTTTTAAGCCGAGGCCAACATATAACTCCGTTTCAAATCCTTTTGTATCTAAAACTAGGGGGTTCCCTAACTACCTCTTGTTGTATTGTGTTGCCGAAACAAAGTTCAGCTCACGTTCCAAGCTATACAATCAGAACAGAACAGGTAAAGGCCCAAACTCTACACAAACCTAAATTAATTATTACTTCTAGCATTATTTACTCTTAGCTTTTATAACTGTGGAACTTTATTGACGTCTTTGTTGTGCTTTTGTCAAAGCTCTAAATACACTGTGTACCGTACAAGCTAGAAAAAAACTGCATTCCTGAAGTAAATCCAGCATTTAACATGCCTGTGCTCGTCTTCTGCTGGACAGACGTCTACCCTGATAGGCGTCTTAATTGTTCTTTTTATGTGGAGATAAATCCCGACATTGGGCATGCGGGTTGGGGATTGCAGTTAGGTGGCTGCTCTGTTCTGCATGGGCGCTGCTGCCCGGTCTCCGGTGGATATTCCTTAGTTGCTCCTTACGGAACCCGGCGGAAGAGTCGGGGTGATGCAAATTCTAAGCCGGAACAGCACTGCTTAAATAAGGCTGAAATTCATCAGTAGGTACCTATCAGCCCATATATTAACCAAACTCTGGGTGAGCTTCCTCCAATCTGTGCCACTGATTTTGGTGTTGGGCTAATCGAATTAGGTGGTAGGTAAATCAGAGATCGGAGTAGGTAGAATGATTTAGGATCAATGACCGCAAACCATAGGTTAGTGTTTAGGGAATTCCGGTATTTTCAAATTATCAAGACATTTTTTCCGTAATTTCACAAATATTACGAGGCGTCGTAAAGTGAGAAACGTATGAAAATCGTCATCATCATTCGCAGCTTAACTTCACCCACTGCTGGGTATAGGCTTAGCGTGTGCCAATATCCATAGTCTTGTGCTTGTCTCATCCAGGTCCGTTCCGCGACGGATGCTATATTGTCAGCCTAACGCGCCGCTGGACGAGCGACTGGTATCAATTTAAGCATATTGTACTTTTTTTATGCCTGAAATATGACATGTTTGGCACACACGCTTCATAGTGTATCTGATAAGATAATAAAGCAAATAAAATTAATTTAACGATGTCGATATTTTGATAGCAAATGTAAAAAAATATTTCTGAAAGCCCCGAGCAGAGTTACAATTTTAAAATAAAAATATCCTAACTTACCGCTGCCTCTACAACCAGTCGTTACCAGATGGGGCACTTGGGGCAGCATCTTAATACGCTCATTGCTTGATTTGGTTGTTATATGTGTGATACCTTATTTTTAAATGTTACTACTCCGTTGACGAATTTTTAAATGATAACTCTAAACTATAACTATTTGGCTGCCTGAGTAAAAACTTGACGTACTTATCGAGTTATTATTACAATTGTTTTGATTCTTGTAGCTGACGTTGCCTATGTTTTCCGACTACTATGTTTCTAACTATAAATAGATTACGTACCTACCTATTTTAATAATGTTTAAATAAATTGATCGCCCTTACAGGGTTCATGTACTTACCCCTAAGCTAATTACCACCTAAGCTAAAACAATGTATTAATGTATATGTATGCAATAAATAAATCTGAATCTGAATATCAACACTTTGAGAAAATAAAAGACGTGATATCCTGTCTAAGCAGCTCTGATGCGGTAGCTATTCGAAATGAAAAAACAATTTTAGAAAAACAAATTTAAAATAATTTAAATGATATTGAAAAAAATTACTATACACAACTGTCTCTGAAAGAAATAAAAAAACATAATCTATCCCTAGCTGATTCACTGTTAGCATTAGACCAAGTCAGAGCTGATATTAACAATTGCAATTCTAAAAATATAAAAAATTAAGTTGAAAATGTAATAGAACAAAACCCTGATTTAGACACACTCTGAGAATATAGTGAAATGATTGAAAATATTTAGGCAAATTATATAGGTAGTAGGTATAATATTTTAAATTCTCTCCGTTGACGTCAGTGGATGTAGAACGATCATTTTTCATCTATAAACGGATCTTAGACGTCAAAAGAAATAGACTTAAAATAGTAAACATTGAGAACCTTATGGTTATTTATTTTAATTATATAGACAAAGATAATTAAAAATAATTGTGATTGTGAGCTCTGCTTAGCTTGGGTCTTGATGATGCTGTGTGGACTGTCCAGCATTATTTATTTATTTATTGTTACTGTGAATTAACAAATATAGAATTTTATTTGTTTTTTAATCCATTTTTGACCTATACTTTTAAGGTAAAGCATAGAAAGGTTGTTTAAGTAGACAAAGTATCCAATAGACAAAAAATTAGAATTAGGAAAATTTTCAATCATAGGTATTTTTCTGCACAATACCTCTGAATAGATAATAATACGCATACAAAACTATAGCGAACTGTCAACTTTATTTAGCAAAGTAGTGCTGAACATTTGCTTATCCATTAATTGCAATGAGAACGTCACAAATTTGCACACAACAAAGTTTCAAATCAAATGAATGAACTGAAACAAAAGACTATTATTTATTCGACAGATTAATAGGAATATGAATAGGAATAGAAATCAATTTACCTATAAACGTTTAATAAACGCTTCCTATAAATTTCAAATGTATGTAGTTACTAAATGACTAATGTAATTATAATTTATGTATATATATGTATATATATATTTATATTATAATCAATACGGTAAATATCGGAACTTTCCGGAAAAAAAAGGCATATCCATGCTAAGAAACCATAATACGTAAAATCATTCTACCTACTCCGATCTCTACGCAGCGTTTGTGAATTAATTTGATAATCATCGCTTAAGCTCCATAATTAATATTTTGTTTTTAGGAATAATTCATCGAAGGTAATGAATTAGAATCCAAAATACATGATCAAATTATACATAGGTGTAAGCTCATTGCCTGACTAAACACTCTTTGATATTATTAATTACTACTTTCTGCTCGCGGCTTCGCACGCGTTGTTGCTATGGGAACGTTTAATGGTAATTTCTATCCCATGCATGCGAACTGTTTTATGGGATAAAAAGTAGGTACCCTATGTTTGATTCCAGGCTTAGAGCTACATCTATACATTTCAGCCCGATCCGTTCAGTCGTTATGGCGTGAAGAAGTAAAGAAAGAATGAAAGAAAACCAATGCATTGGCTCATACATTAAATACACAATAATAAAACATGTGAACCAAAAAGGTCCTGTCTCAGCTTAATGTTGCTTAACAGAAAGTTGAGCAACGCTGGTTTTCTGGCAGGAACTTTGGTGCGTGTGTGTCTACACGGCTTACAGACTAGTAGGTACACAAAAAACAAGATCCGTCAAGTGCGAGTGTGACTCGCGCGCCGAGGGTTTCGAACGATTGTCAAGTACCTATACCAATATGTACAAGGTACTGGTTAGAGACTTTGCTATTTGATGAATACCAAAAAATTAAAGGTACCTACATTTCATATGTATCGGTTTGAAAACTTCGGAGTAGGTATATAGGGTAATAGTAAAAATTTCTTCTTTTTTCAAAATATTTCTAAAAGTATGAAACCTACAGAAATTTCAAAAACTGTTTTGAGATGTACATACCGATAACTTTAATTTGATGCCCCACTGTATGAGGTAGCCCCCCCTTTTAAAAATTATGCCCCGTTTTTTGACCTAAAAGTGGTCCACTTACAGACTTCTCCATATTTTTCCTGTAAAATATAGTACCATAGATATGGTACTATATTTTACATGGTTGTAGATACAAACGGTACATACATTTCAGATGGATCGCTCTGCAAACTTCGGAGAATGGGGGGGGGAATGGGATTTTTTCTTACCTTTTTCAAAATATTTCAAAAAGTATGAAACCTACAGAAATATCAAAAACTGTTTTGAAATGTACAATCTGATAACTTTCATTTGATACCCCATTTGACATTGTAGGTCTCTTTTAAAATTTCGACATCACATTTTGTACTGAAAATTTATATTTTCATTTTTCATTTATTTTTATTTATTTTTCTTTTAACCTGTACAGGCGCACGAAGTGTATTATTATTTCAAGTTTCACGTTATTTGCTGCTGTAGTTGCTGAGATATTAAAGACGGAAAAAAGGACAGAAAAAGCGATGCCATAAGGGTTTCGAAACCGATCTCCGATCTTCGAAACCCTAAAAAGAATATGACATCTTATATTTAGTGACTATAATCTATGACATTATAATAAACAAACTACTCAAAGGTACATATTAATATTTTAAAAATTAACATAAATTTATGTGGGTTATTTATGACTATCGTTCAACACGGGAAACACTCAAACAATTTATAATAAATAATAATAATAATAACTAACATCCAACCATCCATACATCTTAACATTCAAACTTTCGCGTTTATAATATTAGTATGATATATATACATCATTGGTCTGTCTTAATTGGAATACTTGCTTATCTGCTTATCTGCGTAATCATATCAAAGGTTAATACTCGATTTAGAATGTACCGGGATGACGAAAGGTCTGTGGTAGGAACTAAGCCTACGTTTCACCTGAAGGTTCCGTGACTCAATTTCAGCACCTACTGCTGGTGTTCACGTCCTGCCCCAAATTTACAATAGATTAGTATAGCACATACCTAAGTCTGTAATTGTTTTAGGGACTATAGGCGAGTGTCTTGTTACGGCCAGTCAAAAGAAAAGATCGCCGTATGGAATAAACGCCTATGAAGTTCAGAACTAAGTTTGAACCATCCACTAAGATCTCGCGCTAGTCCAAACCATCGTTTACTACGAACTTAACGAAATCGTCGTTATATTTGTTTGAATTTAAGCAAATAAATTAAGAGTTCTACGAAGCTCGGTTAAAGCCTGCAAACACCGAATTGCGTCACATGTAAGTTCTTGTTTGAATTTAATTGTCGCGGTCTCTTGTTTGTCGTAAATACAGGATCCGTTGAAATGATACCTCGTTAAAGTTACAGCTGGCTAGATATGAGGAATGAGCTGGTTCTGATTTACAAAGGACGGATGCAGACGAGAGCATTCGTCCATAAATCTAGAGCCTAAGTATCACTTTACGTTATAAGCTCAATAGAAGAAGGTCTGAAGGTTTTACTGAGGTAGTGCGGAGGAAAAGGAAGCCCAGCAGCCGAAACCAGCGTGGTGTCGCTCCGACCGGACATAACTACTTGTTGCGCCCGGCCGTGCCTTCGACGTTGCTCTACGTGTCTAGGCTTCACCATACCACGAAGGTAGAGGAGATCGTGGAATATGTGAAGGTGAAGACCAACATCTTGGTGAGGGTCGAGCGGTTGGAGTCGCGTCATAATGACTTTAAATCATTTGTGGTGCGTATTCCAACTGATAATATTTCGACCTTCACTAAGGAAGAATTCTGGCCGAAGGATGTGCTGTTCCGACGTTTTCGCGGACGATTACCGGTCGCAGCACATATTGCGTGTCGCACGTCGCCGACACTACGTGCTAGTAAATAGGTTTATCTTATGTATGTTAGACTAAGGTATATATTTTATATGGGCCGTAGTTTTTAAGTACTTAACATCCTGTACTAGACTAATGTTGCCTGAAATAAATGATTTATTTTATTATTTTATTTATTTATTTAATACAATAGAATAGAAAATCTTTATTTGTGAAACATAATTTAACACATGACATACAATGCTTATAACTAGACCAGTCTTGTATTGAGCTAAATATATCATCATCATTACTGTTTTTTTTTTTTTTAAATAAGAGAACGAATCAAGAAATAGCATTGTAGGGCTTACCCTAAAATGCAAGCCCTTAGGCTATGTTAACCATATGAATACAAGGTTCTACATAACATAAACGGTCTTTATTACTTTTTTATGCTTTCTATCAGTGAAGAGCTAATTGTAAGTTTCATTAAGCGACTATCCTATGGAAACCGTAAGCAGACACATGTACCCGACAATCTACGAGGTTCAATCAGATATGTTGCTAAGCAACGGTAATCTCTGAGTTCTGATCGAACATTTTATCCGGCTTTTACGAACTTCAGGAGACATTTAGGGAGGTAACTTCCGCATTATGCAATCAAGTTTGAAATTGATGCTCCAACCTTCAGCTACCGCTTAATAACACTTTATCGTAACGCTGCGGCAAAGATTTAATTTATGGGTAAGCAAGACGCCTACGGGCTTAAAGAGGAATTGGGGATTTCTAATCAAGGGAAACTATTCGAAGTGATTTAGTTTCTAGGTCTTATCTGAGATTACTAGAAAACCAGAAGTAAGATAAAAATCGTCATTTTTGAGTCGGTAAATCGGCCTCGTATGTTATGTATATTTAAAAAAGAAAAAAAGTTATGTTTAATTAGCCTGTTGATTAGTTTAGCGCCCGTGCGGGCATCTGAGATTAGAGGCTCCCTTTTTGTAGTTTTTTATTTTATTTTCTTTTATTGTTTAACAAAATCAACAGCCCTTACGTCTAAACAGTTCTAACCTTAATAATCTAACTTACGGCCAATGAGAGATTTACATTTTTTTTATACACAAAGGTTTTGTTGTATTTACGTTTTAAAGGATTGTGTAAAATTGCTTAATCAAAATTCCAGGTTTTTCAGAGATGCCTCAGTACACTTGTATTACTAAAGAGCGCTAATTGACATGTGTAGAACGCGGTCGCGAGTAAGTCAACTACAAAGTTGCTACGGGGTGTTATCTATACAACCGATTGTATCAAGAATGATCACTCGGCAATTTAGAATAGAGTGTAAGATCGATTGGTAGATACCTGTTCATTCTTGAATCATTTAATGTACAGGTCTGTTCGTAAACCGTCCGCGCGGGTAGCGTTTTGCATGCAAATACATAGTTGAGTCATCCTAGAAAAGCTTTAATATTTTATCAATTCAAACTTTTCCAAGTCAGAAGTAAAGAACAAAATAAAACAACAGTGATTGTAACAAAACAGTACCACCTTGACATTGCAAGAACCCAACCCTTCACAATATGTACTCGTACATGTAGTCATGTTTACTGCCTACAAGTCCCCCACATAGGTAACCGTACCCACGAGGTTTGTCTTACACGCCCAAAGTACCTACTATTATGTCTTCAGTGCAGTTGAACACGGTCTTGGGGAAACGATGTACGTAAATCTGAAGAGTTTTGCCCCTTTTACCTACACAAACTGGTGGATAAACTTTGTAATGTGATTTTAGTGTCTACAGTCTTCACTTCTTTGCGGTTTTTTGCGATTTTGCAAGTGCGATGTATGAATGTGTGTCTATATGAAATCCATTTTTTTTTTATCATTTATTTTGAATGTTGTATAGTACTATTAATTAATCAATCATAACTGTGTCCCATGTTCTTTAATTTATGTAAGTGTGCATGTTACCGTATTAATTAAAGTAAAATAAATAAATTTAATTAAATTCTCTTGTGCACGCGGATTTAGCGCAAAATAATACTTTCTCTAATATTTCTATGGGTTTACATTATTCTTTATATGTCAATAAATATCCATTGTGATTATGGCAATGACATTCGAGAGAAATTGCTCTGTGTATTGTAAGCAAAAGAATACAAAGTACCTACCTATACATTAACTTTTCTCTGTAGTTACCTACCTACTAATAAAATCACATCGGTAATAATCTATGTATCGATCATCTATCTATAAGTACATACCTAAGTACTTTGTAACGAGTTTTCAGGCACGTCATCTGTAATAGAAATCGGAAATCGATTTTAGCCACAAATATTAAAGCTATAATATAACAAAAACTTTGATGTCTTTGAAGCCATGGCTTAAACAAAGCTCCAAAAATTACTTGTCTCCAGTTGACTCATACGTACTATATCGACAAAGGCCAAGTCAAAATAAACCACGGGCAATCGGATATTGATGAACGAGTCTCGGCTCCGACTTCGTAGAAAATATTTCGATAGAATTTCAAAACCATTTACTAGAACACCGCTGCGCGTAGCAGTGTAGCGTGCACAAACATAGCGTCGTAGCACGTACTGCGCAACATCGTAGCGGCGTAGCACGTAGTGCGTAGCATTATCGGAGAGCAGCACAATAGCGTTATGCCGGTATACCACTAATATTACGGTAGAAAAAGGCGGAGTTTCAAGAGCTATAGTAGTTAACAAGCCCCATAAGTGCCTTTAGTTTAGCGAATAATTTATACAAACGCGTGAGGAAAACGCGAACCTACGGACCAACATAAACTGTACTCAACGTCGAATCATGGCCCGCGGGCGCAATATCCCTGGCTTTCTCACATATCTTCCCTTAACCAATAGCAGAGTCCCAACCCAACTATTTACGCAAAAACCCCAGTGAGTAGATCGATACCCAGAATACAAAACCCGGGAAAATTGCAAATCAGAAAACTTTATTTTCGATAAAATCCCTAAATATTTAAGTACCTACTCATTTAAGTTTGTGTATCCTACTTTTTAAAAAGAAGAATATGAGCATTATTTTGTCCGGCAAGTTAAAGGAACTTTTGTTGTGACTTGTTAAACTTTCCCACGATAATATCCTTAGGGAAACTCTCAAGTTTCAGGAACAAGTAGTTAATAGGAGTTTGCATTTTTCATTCAAAATCTTGCTAAGTATTTAGACGGGGGATTTGAGAAAAAGTTTTTTTATAGGAGGCTTTCAGCTAGTGATAAACCAAGTTCTCATATTTATCACATAGATAAATATTTATGAGGATTATAGTACATACATATGTAAGTACATTTGGCACCATCAATTTGTACATTTTGAAACTGATACTATTCTACTCTACTAGCATTAAAATCTTGACCTCGAGACGTTTATTACCCCACGCCTCTGATTTCAATAGGTAATTTATTAAAAACTTGTTTCCACCCGCGGCTTCGCACGCGTTGATTAACTACGAGTATTTATATCCCATGGGAACTGATTTATGGGATATAAGGTTTGTTTTATTACAGGCCTAGAACTACCTGTTTGCAAAATTTCTGCCCATCCGTTCAGTAGTTTGACGTTAAATGGTACCATCCGAACATCCATTCAAACTTCCGCATTTATAATATTAGTGTACTGTGATGATGTGATCTAGTGCGAAACGAGCTCAATACTAGTGTAGTAGACGTCGGAATAATGCACGAATGGGAACTAATTCAAGACAGAGCGCTATGGCGTTCATTAGGGCAGACCTATGTCCAGCAGTGGACTAATATACGCTGACGATGATGATGATGGGACCTGTCACTGGTCCCATCATCATCATCGTCAGCTACGCCTTGGGACTTATCCTATATTTTGCAACATGGAAGCAAGATTTGAATCTAGATGAGTACATAGAATACAGTAAAAGTATATTGTTCTGTTAGGTAGTAGGTACCAAGACAATCCGTGATCAATCCAAAACTCTATTTTCTTAAGAACAATAATTAATGTATTACAAATTAAAATAATATCCCAAAACCAACGAACCCGACATTTTCGTTTTGAAAAAATTTTCAACTTCGACGGGACTTCAGTCCTGTCGCAGTCGAAAAGTTTTGGGATACTTGCATCCTTCCCTCTGTACGGGAATGTGTTAACCAACTACACCACGAGGTCAAGTTACATAGGAGTCGAAAAACTTTGGGACATCCTTCGGACTTTAGCACCGTTAGCTCCACCTACAGGGGAAACATTGAAGTTTATCCAATCCTGTTCAAAGACTAAAGTTACATTTAGTTCGTTTGACGAGAGGTGTCGCGTTGCTCAATTCTATGGTTTTTATTATTATAGTGCTTACTCGGGGTAATTTATAAGAACTCGAATAATTTTTAAAAAATCGACTTCGACGGGACTTTAACTGAAAAGGGAGGAAATAGTCCCATTTCCTCCCTTTTCGGTTCAAGTACCGTCGTAGTCAAACATTTTTGGGATATTATTTGATTTCTTGTAAATTACCCCGAGTGTGAGGCTTACGCACTATAATAATGAAAATCATAATAAATGTATATTTAGAAAAGGTCAAATTCATAAATTTAAACACTGACATTGAAATAAAGTGATATGTTTGATTTCTGTCTGTGACTCAAGCAAGACGATTTTAGTTCGGTATTTTGCAATGTTAATAATATAATTATTATCATATTAATAATATAATTATTATGATCAGTTGAGCTACCTGTAGATTGTATGCAATAGTCTGCAGTTAACTTAATTGTTTCAATTGTAAATACTAGTTCTAATTTCTTTTTATTATTGAATTGTATTTTCTTTGTCAATAAAGTTATCTGATTAATAACATTGTAAAAATATATTTTATATTGTTATGAAGAACTGTGGCGGATTTTGATAGTTAGGCTAATTTGGTAAAATTAGCTCGATTTTCGATTGCTGATGGTGATGATAGCCTCTAGGTCCTGTCCACTTCACCACTAGCATGGTGTTGGTGGCACGGTGTCATGTCGTTGTCTGTCGAGCGTGTCACGCAACAAATTGCTGCCCAGTTAATTGGCGTCCGGCGCAATGCAAAACCCTGAATTGGATTAAATTAAGGGTGAAAAATTGCATGCGCAATATTTTTTACGATTACCTACTGTATGTAGAGTTTTTTTATTTGTTTGGTTGGCTTTCGTGTCACTACGGCCATGATAGGCCTATTGTGATCGCCACTCTAGTGTTCAGCCCTGAAGCTGCGGCGTTCATAGTTCGCCACTAACCCTTGCAGTTGCTTGGAACTGCAGAATTTTCTTCGGGGTGATGGCTCGTAGCTCGTCTGGGCTGTGCAGGTGCTTGCCCAGATGGATGCTACGTTTTTGCATCAGTGCTCCGCACTCTCCTAGCAGATGAAGAGGCGTTTCCTCCGCCTCTTCGCAGAATCTGCAGGATTGTGTGTCGCTTAGACCCAGTTTTAACATGTGCTTGTTAAGGCGACAGTGTCCAGTTAGGGCTCTTATCATGATGCGAAGGTTGCTTCTGCTTAGCGCTAGGATTCGGTTGGTGTACCGTTTGTATGTAGAGTAACTTCAGCTCCGCATCCACGGAGAAAGAGGCTGGTCTTATCGTTTTATCATCTTCTTTACCCTTGTCGTCGATAGTAGACGAAGAAAATTGGTGTGTTGGTAGTACTTACTTAACACACCACGGGCACGGCACGGCCACTGGTGATCACAACAATAGACTAAGACCCTAGTTCACCAACAGATGGTTAAATTTTCTACTGTTATGACCATTTTGACACAAGTTTTCGTACATTAAACGTCAAACGACGAAGCTGCCTAATTTTCCGATTATCTTTTGGTGAACACCAGCCTTAGTAAGTCGTTGCTTACCATAATACAAATCTACGAAATATTTTTGTGATCTTCATTGAATATTACTGTAGCTACTGGAAAAGCCTGTCTAGCCACGCAATCTGCATCACGCCCATAATTATAAATGCAAAGTTTGAATTTGTATTTCTTACCTATCCACGCCAAAACTACTGAACAGATCGAGCTGAAATTTTGCAAATATGTAGTACTACTTTTTATACAAAATATAATTAAAAATACAAAATAATTTATTTAGGATATCCCGGAAAACGCGTGCAATGCGTCTAAAATAAATGATTTGATTTGAATGCCGCGGGCATAAGCCAGATGTTAAAATATTTACTTAGTTGCCATAGAGTGGAAGTTGCTTGTTTACACTGACGACCCTAAATAAACCTTTAGTTCCTGGTATTCATTTTAATCCGAAAGAAAAAAGGCAATTTTTCTCAGAAACCAGGCTTTCCCGGAACGTGAAAGAAAATGTTGACCTGATCAAATTTACAGTCGGTAGTTGTACCTACCTAATAAAATCCTTGTCGTTCAAATTACGTAGAAATTACCTCAATGAACTATGAAGACCAATTGGGTAGGTGGCCCTACACAGCCCCTACATAACAATGCCTGCTTGATTTTCCTTCAGTTTAGGCTTTAGCGGAGTCAATTGCTTGTACTGTGGGTAACCAACCAAAGTTTTGATGTTCCAAATGTTCCAATTGTGTTTTTCTTTAACGGAAGAAAATCATACTATCCACAAGAAAACTTCTAAGAAATGGAAACAACGTTGAATATCTGCAGCAAGCGTCTGTTTCGGACATATTATGTAGAAGTGAGCTCAAAGCCGCACTTTGTTACAAATCCGGGACTTGGGTTGGATTTGCCGGTGTCCGTTTTGTGCTTGTTATTCCACGTTTCCAACGAACGAGTAGGTTCGAGTAGGTACCTACTAGCTCCAGCTTAAGTGTAGCTCACACGCTCGGCTCGCTCGGCCAAAATAATAATGGTATGTAGAAGAGGCACTTTCATGAGTTTCATGATTCATGAGTTTTCGAATAAATAATTGTTTTCGTACTCGGTTTTTTGTAGGGATGCCTAAGATAGGGATAGCTATCGATATATCTAACTAAGGTATGAGTAGGTAGGTCGGTACCTACTTTACAGCAAGCAAGACAGCTTCATATTAAGTAGCAAACATTAAAGCTAGACAGCTATACCTACGTAGCCTTATGGGTCCGTTAAAGGTGAATGAATCATAGCAGGGTAGGAAACAGCCGAGTATATTTCCTGACTCTGATAGGTAGGAAAGGTAGGTACTACCTACCTATATTTGCCTACCTATCTTTAGATTCATAACTATTGTTAGGGTACATTAATGGGGCTGAATTAGGGACTCGCCGTTTCTCACGTTCTTTTATGGTGGCGTCTTTCAAATCAGTTGGATCCAATGATCGCTTCTTAAAACACTTGGGCTTCCACAGGCGCTGGTTTGGCCTGATTATCCTATTGATGTATGTAGGTGTCACGATACAAAGGTAGGTACTTATTGAAGAAAAGATTCAGGACTCGACTTGACAGTAATGGTGAACACAAAAGACATCAAAGTAGTATGGATTACGTACTTACTTACCTACATCATATTAGTTGATAGTTCACGTAAATAAATGCACTAGGTATTACCGGAGTTATCAATGAGATAAATTTTGACCAATTTTTCAAATTCCGAGATGCCGCGCCATCTTTGCGTGACGTCATCCGTCCACACAAAACTTTGATACTTTGACCAATTAGCCAATATGTCACAAATTAATAAAATGATTCTAGAAAACAGTAACATTAAGTCAAGATTTTAACCTCAAAATTGTGTAGGCACCTACCGACCTATACTTTTGAATTGACAAGATGCTGCCAAGCACGGGGATTGTTCTCTAGGGTAATAAAGACAATAATGAATGACATCGCATCTTGAATTGTTTGAAATTCATTCCTTCAACTTCAATAATGTACGCAATGTACCTATGACACATTGCGTACATTAAGTATTGAAGTTGAAGGAATTAATTTCAAACAATTTACGCATTCGATGACAAAGTGACGTAATTTTTTTCTATTCTACCCTAGACAACAATGCCCGTGCTTGCCCTATATGCGATGAGTCATGAGATGAGTGGTCCATAATTATTTAATTCGCATCATGGTCCGGACAAAACAAAAATTTGTATGAAAAGTATTAGGTACATTACCAATCCTAAGTTCCGGCACGGAACAACTATATAGGTAGTATATAAATAAGTAACCTATCTACTTATTTATATACTACCTATATAGTTGTAACCTTACCTACCTATCTAATTATTAAGTTGCTGACTAGGTAGGTACCTACCCGGCCCT
The DNA here is from genome assembly GCA_963662085.1 of Eupithecia inturbata. Taxonomy (NCBI): domain Eukaryota; kingdom Metazoa; phylum Arthropoda; class Insecta; order Lepidoptera; family Geometridae; genus Eupithecia; species Eupithecia inturbata. The sequence goes on from OY759182.1 coordinate 8,500,155, forward strand.
CGGTAGACGAACTAATTCGAGTCATGCAGCGGCGGACATAGCTAATGACATCCCTTGACGGTCGTTAGGGCTGGCTCTCGTTTTATTTTATCCCTTGAGTGACTCAGTCAGCAGGATTCTTTTGACAGCGCTGCTAACGTTTATACAGTGCTGGAAAATTCATCATTATTTTAGGTAGGCAGGCACAGAGAGCTGATCTCCATCATAGATGAAGATAACCTCAGACAAAAACCTACCTGTTAGTAGGTAGGTACTGTTAGTGTAGGTAGGTAATACTAACAGGTAGGTACCTACCTGTTAGTAGGTACCTACCTACCTGTTAGTATTAGTATAAGAATTGGCTTCAAACTTAACGGAGGGTTAGTTATCTTTCCATCGATGGAGTTTAATGTACATAAGTACCTCTACCTAGCTAAAGCATGGTAATATAATCCGATTCTCTGTGGACAACGGCCTGACCCCAAGCCGCTGAAGCTAGAAAGCCAAAATTCGAAAAGCAGGTACCTACCTGTTACAACACAACTTCCCGCTAAGGAGGGATTTTTGGAAATTCCACCCCTAAAGCGGTGAAAACAAGGGTTGAAGTTTTTTTGGTGTTTTTTGGAACTCTTTAACCAGAGTGGCCCAATTAGCTTGAAACTACAACTAAGAATACAAAATAAACACGTATTTCAGGATTTTTTGTAATTTTCCTGAAAATGGGGTAGGTAAGTCTGGTTTTTAAAATTTGGGGTTTCGTAATAAATTTAAATTAAATAATAATACACGTATATTTATTTTTACAAATTACCCCTAGGCTAGCTAGGGGTAATTTGTAGAAATCAATCAACTTCCACGCGGGCGAAGCTGCGGGGCGCAGCATATGGGTTATTTGTTAATTAGGAACAACCTTTCGAGGGCTAATTTTGAACATGGTCACGAATTACATTTCGCCTAAACCAGCGTAAATATCTAAAAAAAAAACTGTTAAATCTCTCATCCAAATATGTTAGGGTACCCTAAAAAAAAATTGGTCGCATCACAAGGATCCCTAATTGCAGAGGGCATGGCCACGCCTATATGGGTTGATATAAAATCTAGTAAAGGGCTTAGCACGTTTTTGCAATACCATAACGATACCTGCTTTTTGAAACTAAAATCACATTACACGAATATTAGTTAGTTATCATATTTACTCAAAAATTCAAAAAATGGTCATTATTTTGACAACCTTCTTTGCGAGCGAAGTTTTTCGTTGCCGCTCTGGGTAGCGATTACCACAGTGTAGGTGTGAACAGGCTCTTATCTAGGTACCTATCTCAAATAAGTGCCACCCAGCTCTGCATAGGGAGGCGGTATGCAAACTAATTAGGTAAGTATAATACATTCGAAAGTAATTTTGTCTATGACACCAAAAAAAATTATGATTTAAACGACCAAAATAGAAGTTTAATTTAGAAAACTGAGCACGAGGCTTATGGTTCCTAGTTTGAAAGTGTTTTTTTTTATGTACCTACTTAAGAGGGCGCAAAGCGTGCCATTTTGTGAAAAGGATAGGCAAAGGATTTCGTGTTCATAGTAGAGTGGGACAAAGCATACGTTTAAAGTAACGGCAGGTTTAAAAAAAACCGACCGGAGTTTCCAACAGGCATACCTACACAAATTCAGACTTATTTTTATGTCCTAAAACTGGGTCCGGCGGCGAAGCGTTACTAATTTATGGGTTGTAAGCTTAGTAAGCTTTTACAAAAAAATATGTAAAACGTTAAAAAAATATTATGTGTATGTACCTATTCTGGGTATTTTTAAACTTTTTACTGACCTTCCCTGGTTAATAAAGGTGGTCTCATATTGTCACTGTAAAAGATCGGGTAACATGAATCTTACCACGCTAACGAAGTAGCAGGCAACAGCTAGTTTTTCAAATAACATGATAGTCAATAGCCAATGGAATCAAAAGGGATGTTTTAAGGCGGTAGAATAAAGTTTTCGTGGGATGAACTGGGTTGTGCGGCACAACCCAGTTCATCCCACGAAAACACCAAAGTTTTAGGCACCACCTAAAAGTTTTAGGCACAACTTGTGCCTAAAAGTTTTTTGATATAAATTAAATAATTGGGGTGTTTCTTTCAAATGAGTTATCAGCCTATCAAAAAAGTTGAGCACTAACTGTAAATAACTACTTTCAAAGATTCAATACCTTAGTAGATTCGCCACATACTCAAAGAATTGATTGCTTATAGTATAAATACGGATCGTAGCTACTATGTCTTTGTAAATCACCATTGACTACCTACGTATTTAAGAAAATGGAGGCTTTTATCCAATATCAACCTATAAGCTGCCGTTTCCAAAAACGAACAACCTGCTTGCAAAAAAACCTCATTCTTACTGACAAAAATGTCATTGTGTCAAACAAATTGAATTGAAAGTTACAAAAATATCTATTTTGGTGCGTTGTTTTGATAATTTTATTTTAATGTGAAATAGTTGAGTGTTTAATGTGGATTTTATATGTGAAATGTGTCGATAAGACTAATAATAATCAGCTTCTTGGTACTTTGTGTAACTGTTTGATAGTGAATACTTCGACGACAGAACCAGGTAGGTAGGTACATTTCATACTTAGTTTATTGCATTAATGACTCAGTGTCAAAATAGCGGGAAAGAATATCAGCCGCAGCAAATTTAAGTAGTTGTTACAAAGGACTTACCTAAGCCTTAAAATCGAATGATAATAGGGGCTTAATTTGAAACTTAACTTCAAAACAAATTGTGGATTGAAATATTTATATGCAATCCCTCACTGATACTTTGTAGGCACTTTTTTGCCTGAATGCTTATGTCTTAAGTCACTAATCTCTTCATCGAATAACAGTGGGAGAGTCAAATAGAATGGTAGGGGTAGACCGATCTTTATTAATTCCTTGGGTTCCGGTCTACAGTGCTTTTTTTATTTTGTATGGGAGGTGGATGTCATGAAATTTTGTGAATTAAGACCTGGCGTCTTAACGAACGTGTTCGTGATGATGGGCAGAAGCTGCAGTTCACGTAGGTAGTGTTCCTAATTAACCAATCACACTGTATAATAATATAATAATAATGCTGCACAATCCACACAGCATCATTTAGTCCCAACCTAAACAGAGCTAGTGTTATGGGTACTAGCTTGATGACTGATATACCTACTTAATACAATATATATTAGATACTTTTTATTATACACTGAAAACACCCAGAACACCCGGAACTAATATTTGCAGATCGTAGAATACAAACATTTGTCCCAAGGCGGGAATCGAACCCGCAACCTCCTGCGTCGCAGGCGGACCTTCGCCCACCGCGCCACATCGGTCGTCATCAAGGGCTGTGGCTTTACAAAATTAGGTAGAGGTAGTTTAGGTAATGCTGCACACCCTTACCTTTTAAAAAGTGGCTGTTGATAATCGTTTTAGCCGCCCGGGGCGTCAGAGTTCCAAATAAAATAGTCAAGAGGTTTTCATTTTTTTGTAATATAGTATGACAGTTCCCAAATTTCTAACAGACAGCGCCATCTACGAATATTTCTGCTTAGCACTCAACATGCCCCCAGTTAGAGGTACGATAGTTTCCCTTAGGAACCAACCAAACCAGACCATGAATGTTATTTCTTTACCTTGCCAACAGATGGCAGATTAACTTGACAGTAAAGAAGCTATGAAATGCGAGGCCATAATCAAATATTTATAAATTGTTGATTGAATAACTTGTAAAGCTACTAATCAAATGCGTTTTGATTAATTTACACGAAATAATAGAAACAGTAGGTACGCATTGAACTTTAAAGTTAAACTTGTAAGGGTAATACCTTACAAGTTTAACTTTAAAGTTCAAGGCTAGATGATGTAGTTTGTATATTCGACGCGCATTTTATGGCCCAAACAATGCTACTCTGGGTTCCCTTGAGTTACATAACATAGTACCTACTCCTTGTGTTACTTAGCAGTATCTGATGTTACATAAACGTCTTGCATAACCATGTCCACAATTGTATAGTGTGTTACATAAACTGCTTATTATTATTAGATAGACTAGATGCAGATAGGTACCTATGCAAATAATAGGAGGTACACACAATAAAAAAATTCCATATGCTTCACATATTATGTATTGGAATATAGTATAATGAAAAAAGTCATAAGTACACAAAACTTTTCGTGTAAGAGTTGTTTTAATTATACCTAACAGTGCAATGCACATGTTACTTAGATGTAGAAAAAAGTACAAGTTGTAGATAGTAAAAATATGAGATTAGAGTTAGTAAGACTAAGTTTCATTTTGTTCCACAGTAGGCTCCTTATCTTCACTCTTGAACTTCTTCGCCTGAGTCTCTTCACAGTCATTTTTAATTGGTACCTCCTGCTTACATAATTCATTTAAATTATACTTCTTATACAGATAGTAGTTGTCCACAATAGTAAGCAGACACATTCCTTTTATTATTTCAATTATTATGCATAGCTTTGGATTCTTCAGGTCAGCCTTGTTACCATTGTTCTTCAAAACAATGAGTTCAGCCAATTCTTTGATAACTAGTTCTCGAGAGACACTGTTGTTAAACCTTTTGTTGAAGATCACTGCAAAAGTTGATGACTCCTTTAGGAAGTATTGGTCGAACAGCCGTCCCGCAGCCTCCATAATGTCAGGCAGGTTTGCCTTACAAGTCGCCATGATGGGTAGGAGACGTAACACATGCCGCGTCTTCTGTAGCCTCGTAGCATACAGTTCTTTCATAATAGCTGACGTCAGTTCTTCTGGACTAGGTAGGTTAGTTTTCACGAAAATGCAGTTTGAAGCACCTGTTTCGACAACTTGAAACCTTTTGTGTCTGAGGGATTTTTGTGAAGACTTTTTTATGGTATTGACTTCTCTCTTCAGCATGTCTCCAATATCCTCATCGTCTTCTGACTCGCTCTCGGAGGCGTCTTCGTCGGGAGGCGCGGCGGGGTCCGGCACCACAGGGGGTTTCTCCTCTCCCAGCTCAGGATACAGCTTCCCGGCGTATTCATTCAGCAAATTATAGGTTTCTCGCACGCAATCCTTTTCCCTGAAGTTACACGTGCAGAAAAATCCTTTGAAGCCGGGTTCTAGGAAAAACTTGTTTCTTCCCTTACGAAAGTAGAACTTCTTCTTCTTACGGTTGTCTCCCATGGTTAAAGAAGTAATTTCGACTGATACTTCTGTTCTGAGTTAGCAGAGCGCGGTATGATATAACGCGATTAATCAAGGTGTTACGTATTACATAGAAATACAAATTCAACAATACACAATCGCACAGAACAACACAACCGTTGACTGTCGCCTGTCTGCACGGCATGTCAAAATTTGACATATGTACTGTCAATGTTATACAAACAGTATCTGTCACTGTCATTTTTGACATGCCTATATCAAATTTTTTGTAAAGTGGCATCTACCGAGTTGAAATGGAACTAGGTAGACCAAGAAATTCTTATAGGTGGCGCTAAGCTTTTCGATTTGTAGACTAAGAACCGAAAGTAATTCGAGGTTGTGTTGTGTAAATATATAAAGTACATACAAGCATTCGAGCCTTAGCTGTCTGTATAATTTGTTCTGTGGTCTTACTGTGGTCTATTCTATGGCCCGTATTATAATAATAATCGTTTATTTTCAGACAACACAGATCCATAATCGGGTTAACCTTTACCTAAGTCTTAAGTTTATGTTAGTTGAATATTACTTAAGTAGGTAAGTGTAGTTATTTAGTAAGTACAGCAATGCAGTGTGTGTATAGCGGGCCATCAATCTTGTCCGCTATCACACGCAGGATGTTGTTGGTGGTCCCACGGGGCGGCGTGTTATGAAAGCTTGCTCAGTCATAAAGTCATAACCTATGCTTGAGTAACGTTTATGCCATAGAAAAGCGTTACTAAAGCATAGATCGATGACTGAGCAAGTATTCATAATTCGAGCCTAACTCTAGAATAAGGACATGGTATGGTAAGTAGGCACAATAAGTGTGTGTAATGATAAGCACGTACGGCCGCTGTAGGCAGTAGGTACCTGCAAGTTCTTAGGAATTCCTACAGCTTCCAGTAATGGATCCCCAAAAAAAAAAATAGTTCCTGTCAGAGGCGTAACCTCACAATAACCAGCGTTTTTCTAATGAAAATAAATAAATAGATTCCATAGATCTTTATTATGCAACTATAATAACTATAATCGTATATTAAAATTAAAATAATTTAGAAATTACAAATATTTACATATTTTAACAATGTTACACGGAAAATGTAATATACATTACTTCTAATAGTTTTAACATAATGTTCAAAAGGTTTACACTTACAGCTATTTTTATGTACACAATATACATACTTATTCAAATACTATTCAAAATACTTTAAAAAGATAGGTACTTTATACATAATGCGTTTGGCTATGAAGCAGAAACACTGCTTTATTCATAAACAAAGGTATTCACTTTTCCAGTAGGTAGGTACCTATCTCAAAACTTACAATATTTCGTTTCAAAAACCGTCGGCAGATTAGAGACAACCGGTTTGTTCTTTTTCGGGCAAACAGTGATACTGAAACAAAATAAAGTCTAAAGTTTAGCTTATTCGATGAAAACAAAATGCTTATTTATGGCTGAGACCAAACGAGTGAACGTTTTTTGAGTTTTGATTATGAATGGGCGTAAAATAAGACGCTTCATTCAAAAGTCGTTAAAATATTGAAAAGTACGCATTTAACGCGACGCAGAAATCAAAATTACGTAATAATCGTTGATATTTTATATTCTTAACTAATGCAATCTGCGACATCACTAGATTGATAAATAGATAATTTCTCAACTAGTTTATTGCCCTATTCATGATTTGGTAGGTGGATACATGATACTGCTGTTTTGTCCAAATGTCGCGCGAGCTAAGCCACACGCGAATATCATCAGCCCATGCTTGTCCACTGCTGGACGTAGGCATCCTAATGGACCGCATAGCGTCCTTTTTTATAACCAGGGAAATCATTTATGGATATTTGCGAGCCTGGGGGGCTAGTTAATTATGTCAGACTCCAGAGACCATGAGAACTGCTTTCGCCTACATCCAGTCTCAGCAGCATTTTAATTTTCTAGCTTTTTTCTAAGGAGAGTGGCGAGCCACTTTACTACTTCGCTCAATGACCCTATAGCGCCATGACTTCACCTTGCCGCATCCAACGTCTGACAGCAGTCTTTCGTAGATCTCCATCCCACCTGACCACAGAGCAACCTATGTTTAACCGAATCGCAATCTCCACTCAAGAAAACGTTTACCCCAGCAGTGCAGCGGTTGTACTTACTCAGTATTGTACTCAATAGAAGACAGCTTCAGATAATCGATAAAGATGCTGGGAGACTTGAGCAACCGCCACGTCATTGGGTTGAATAGACTCGTCTCGTACTTCCATTCCACGATGACGGCTATGGGAGGGATGCCTGTGTCCTTCACTGCTACGAGCTTCTTCTCGATGTCACCAGGCTTGTAGAATTTTCTGGAAATAAATCAATTCTTTGTTGGCGCCGCACTCTACATTTATCTCGCCACATGTAGCGACCGAAAAAATGTACAAACTGCATCCGATACAAAATGTTTCCTTGGCGTACACCAAGGACACATATCGTGGCTGTAGAAGCCAAATTAAATAACTAACAAAACTAAAATCGAGAGAAAAAGGCGATTAACTGTTTTTTTTGCGACAATAATGGCGAAAAATTTTACTGTAAACTTTTAGATATTTTATAGATTAATTACTCTACCTATGTTTTAATTTAACGATAGGTAACCATTTTTGGGTAATTGGTTTATAAGAAAAAAAATAAAAACAACTATGTATTTTTCCCTCGCCAGAGTTTTTAAAGTTTATGTCAGTTATTTACTTTGTGTATGCTAGTAGTTTATTTTTTCCGACAATATTTTCCGCTGAACCTTAAAAAGCATAATTACGGTAAATGCCCTTCATCAATTCATAATTCATCATTCTTTAATCTACGTGTCCTAAACTTGTAAAAAAACAATGAGTATTAGTAGACAATTTAAATAAGTGATTTTATTTAATTTGTATTTTACTATTATGTAAAATAAACTTTATCAATTCCATTTGCTCCTGGTGGACCATAAATGAAAACTAAATAAGTGATGTTATGGCCTTTACGCTGTCGCAAAGTGATCAATGATTTCATTTATCTATTTATGGCTGCGTTATTTAATTTTCCTTCGCTACATTTTTGTCTATTTTCAGAAGTTTATTTTTCCATCTGTTCCGACTTGCAAGTTTCATTTACAGATAACTTTTTGATAAACTATGTTAGCGAAACGTTAGTAACACAGAAAGATGCAACTTGAATTAGACTTTATAGAAATGCAACAAAGTTGATTTCGCAAAATGTGTTACTTATTTAATTCGGTTTCTACAGCCACGATATATCTCTCACTACAATATAATTGTCGTAATACAAGTGGTGGTCACCTGACCACACTTATAGCAACTAAGTGAGGTGCGGCCTCACTTAGTTGCTATACCTACATAAACGTTAACTTACTACACTTCGAATAATGATAAAGATCAGGCGGGGCAGATGAGTCCAATTATAGGTTTGTTGAACCATGACAATGGCAAATGGACGGAGGAGGGAGCATGATTTGAAAATGCCTGTAATTTTTCATTTCATTAAATCCTAAGCCTTTAACTTTGTGTGTGAGATGTTTGGGCGAATACAACGCTAACAACTACTGAAAAGATTTAAATTTTGCTCACATAACCACCCGGACCTGGAATTACATAGGTATAAGTGCTTTTCCGGAAAAGCGCATGCGTAGCCGCGAGCAAAAGCTAGCTTAAAAAATTAGGTAGTACCTACTTGTTTTGGTGTAGTTAGAGCTCAGTATTTTTAGATAACTATAAATAGTTTATGACAAGTAAGAAAATAAAGTAGTTGATCTTTGGTTCGTAAGTACTTCGGTTTTTACACACCAAGAACCTATTGACCCACCTTATCTATGACGTGGGTAAATATTTTTTTACTTAACAAAATTGCCATTGTTTTCTTTAACGTTATACCTTTTTTTAAATTCGCTATCATCATTTTATTTAAATAAAAACTACAGTTGTTTTAAATGGGTCATCAGTTAAGATCACATTATCTTGGTTCCGGGTCTACTTATTGCGTAAATCGAATTTACGTAACGATCGATAGTTCAACAAACAAATGTTTTTTTACAACAAATAAAAAATAAAAATTAATAGGTACCTAAATATTTTTTTCTGAATCCTTATTGACAAACAAAATTACAATTCAATAATAAAAACAAATTAGAACTAGTATTTACAATTTAAACAATTAAGCAAACGCAGACTGTTGCAAACAATCTACAGGTAGCTCAACTGATCCATATCAATACCAGTCGGAAGCGTCCCCAAGACGCTGGCTGGCTGCATTGTAAATATTTACAGTAAGGATAATTATATAATATATATAGTAAACCGCCAAGTGCGAGTCGACTCGCACGAGAAGGGTTCCGTACCATAAAAATCAGGCAAGTTTTTCAAAGAACACCAAATTTTTACTAGTTTGGAGACCCCTTTATATTGTCAACTATATTATATTTTTAGTATTTGTTGTTATAACGTTTGAAATGTTACTTATTTATAGAAGGTTTAATGTGTCTACTTAGTGTGGTTCAAGAGATACAGCCTTCACAAACAAAGAGCAAAAATAGCCAAAAAATCACGTTGTTTCAAATTTCAACTGTCTACCTCTTACGGTTCATGAGATACAGGCCTGTGACAGACGGACGGGTACGGAACCCTAATTATATTCCGCTTTTTTTATTAAGTTTTATGGGACAACTATTAATCCCTTGAGAATAGATATTTTATGGGACCACCTTCGGATCATTCTTAATACAAAAGCGGGAGTGTTATCAAAATCGCATTTAATGAATACTTAAAAACAGTAGGTACCTACCTACATTTCAGATGGATCGCTCTGCAAACTTGGGATCTTAGGGGGTAATGGTAAATGTTTTCTAATTCAAAAGTATGAAAGCTACAGACATTTCAAAACCTGACGGTTAATAGTGGTGGACGGTTAATAGGGAAAGTGGGATTTGACACCCCACTTTCCCTATTAACCGTCCCCTCTCCTTAAAATTATCCCCCCCCCCCCCCTTCTTGACCATTTTTGAAAGTGTTCTAATTACAGACTTCTCTATATTTTGTTTTGATCACAATTTGTACTGAAAATGTTCATTTCATTTTTTTCTTTCGATATGTGCAGGCGCACGAAATGAATTATGTATTATCATTAACTTTCAGTTAACAGCTGCGGTGGTTGCTGAGATATTCAAGATGGAAAAAAGAACAGACAGGGCGAAACCATAAGGGTTTCGTAACCGATAACGAAACCTTAAAATTCTAATACCTAACAATTTGAAGATATTGATTAAATAACACTTTGGGTGCCAACGACGAACATGTCAAAGTTCAGCACCAGACGCTGGGCAGTGAATGCCATAACAAACATACCTTCATTAAAAAACATACATCCTTAACCCATCTTCGAAGTATGTTAAAAATGCCTTGGAATTAAGTCTACGTGATTTAGTAGTGTTCTTGTGCATTATATTCCGTGCATTTAAGTGTTAAAAAAATTCTGCTAATTTTATACAGGCTAAAGTTTGAGAAGATTTGTGTTCGACCCGAGACAACGCCAAAATTACTGAAGGGATCAAGCCAAAATATATATACCTGAATGTATCAAATTCTTAAGCTATTTTTATCCTGAAAAAAGGCGTGTGAAGCTGACAGAAGCTTGTAAATAAATAACTCACTGTTCGGAATCTAAGAAATTGTGATCGCTCTTTTTATTGTTCCTGTCGAGGAGCATGATGGCAACCTTCCCTGGCTCCGGACCGTGCGCCCTACTCAATGTGGAGTTGGAAACTTGCAACACCACCTCGTAGTGCACTCCTGAAAACAAATAACAATAAAATTATATTTTAATAATTGAATAGTAGGACGCCCTGTGATTAGGGGGGATGACGATCTAAGTAAAGTAAAAATGTGTTTATTTTGTTGCACAATTCAGACAGTAAAAAGGAAACAATCAATTACGATAACAACAAAAATGGCCAACACTCAGCGAATGCTATGGAAGGGAGAACCTGCCGTAGCGCTGGTCTTCCGTGCAAGCCAGAACGAAGCGCGTGTGTCGCCGCGCGATGTTTAACATGTTGCACAAAAATCAGAAAAACAATAATAGTAACAGTAGTTAAATGACATAATAATAAAAATATAATAAAAATAAACCTGCTTTACGCTGGAATAAATTAAAGTCTAAAACATGATGTCTTACGAGACTATAGTTCACTTTTTGAGTTTTAGAAATTATTTATTGTACTGAGGCCCAGAACGGCTGCCTATCATGTTGGTGTGATTTTTTTGCGATTCTATAAGATATTTTTTAATGATGTTTTGAAAGCCCAAATGGATTTACTATTTTTAACGGGAGGTGGGAGGTCGTTCCAACATTTCGTGGCAGCAAATCTGAAACTGCCACGAAAAGCAGCCGTTCTATGTCTCGGGTAAATAAAGCGTATGGCAAAACGGACATGACAATTGGAAAAGTGAAACTTTTCATACAAATAGGCTGGTTGCTTATATTTAACAATACCAAAAATTAAAGTAGCTAAATGAAGCGTACGGCGAGATGATATGTTTACAAGACCATTAGCATTGATATATGGAGAGATGTGACTCCTAGGTGGAATAGGGAAGCAGAAGCGTACACAAGCGTTCTGGATGCGCTGGGTTAACTTCTTCGTCCGAGTAAGTAAACATTCTCCGAACACGTTGTCCGCAAAGTTCAGCTTAGAGAGAATAAATGTGTCACATAGCTTGATCCGGATGTCTACACTTAAATGTTCGCGAACTCGATACAATACAGAAAGTCGGTAGAAGCATTGTTGAACGATTTCAGTAATATATTTTTCGAAACGTAGTGTACCGTCTATAAGATCTGCGTAAGACTGCTGGCTGATGCTGGATGGCAAGCTGAAGACAGGGCGCTATGGCGCTAATTTTCCTTAATATTTATACTGTTTTTCAAGTTTTGTGGGACAAATACAAATCCTTCGGTAATAACATTTTATAGGCTAACAATTGTCGAATAATCGGTGAGCATACATAAACATACAAGGATAGACTGGTCAAGTCGACTTAGATGGGTGGTTGTAGTTTCCAGCATTAATGACTGATTTGACTATGAAACACCATAGTCAAAGTCAAAGTCAAAAACTCTTTATTTCCATAAATACAATAAATGTACACTGTATGTGTATTTTTGATTTCAGTCGATCGGTATGTAGACTAAAGTAAAGAAGCGACGAACAAACCTTTAGCCTGTTAGTTAGTTGTTAGCAAATCCCGTCCCAAGCTTTTTTATGCCCTAGATAATCTGATATTTTATAATAGGCCTTTTTACATAAGAAGGTTTTGACAATTTGTTTGAATTTATTTACTGATAATTATAAATACCCCAACTTAACTATTTTCAAGATACTGAAATTGTATTTTTTTTTTTTAATATAATTGCCTATTTTTAATTTTATACTTATACTCACTGCAGAAAGGTTTATTACTGCCGGTCAGAGAATAAAGCGCAATGTTGGCATTGGTGTCAACAAGCCCCGCAGATTGCAGCCTTTTGTACACACTGTAGGAGTGGTAGCCCATTGGAATGCAGAAGTGTTTGTGATCGCATGTCGTGCAGTTGCCGGCGAGGAAAGACTGTAACAACATATATACATAATTTAGCTTTGCGGATTTTTCTTACATGATCTTGAAATGTGTAGTCTTACCTGAGTTTTACTCAAGAAAACATTTTACCTAATGTGAAATATAGCTAAGTGATTCATATTAATCGTATAGAGATCTTGGGGCTGTCTTATGTCCGGCTAGTCTCAACGGATACTAGCCGCCATGTACGCGGGACATATGTACATACACTGTAGGCTATTTTTCTGTAGAGAAGATTGGGTAAGAGTTCCATCGAATACAAAATAATTAATGCGTTATATTTGTTTAGCTGCGACTTTTCACATTGGAGGTCAATGCATACCTCGCTGAGCTATAATGAAATTCAATATCCAAAGGGTATTAGGTAAGAAAGTTCAAGTTATTTACGTATTGCGCTACTGTTATGTAATTTCTTGGCTAAACAAAACCTTGTCTAGTCTAGGCGCTGAGCTCCATTACACAAGTAAGCTGGAGGTCATAGTATCGATGACAGATTGAGGCCATTAAATGTTCGTCAATTTGGCGCTGAGCATTTGTGTGAACGGCGTGACCTTCCCTCCAGCGTACTTGTCAACAGCGTACTAGAAAATTAAACACTTAACATTAGAAAAAATAATCTAAGCAGGTTTCACACATAGAAAGAGAATAAATTATCCGAAAATATTATACATAAACGCAAGTTGCTGCATCCTGATGTATGGTGCCGGCTTAGAATTTGCACCACCCCAAATCTTCCCGCGGGTGTGTGTCGTAAGAGGCGACTAAGGGATATCCACCCGGGGTGGGCAGCAGCGCCCCCTGCAGAACAATTCTACCAACGAACTGCGATCCCCAACTCGCATGCCCAGCGTGGGGATTATGGGCATTACCCCTCGTGGGATAAAAGCCAACAAGGCGCTTATCAGGTGGAGGTCTGGGTCTAGCAGTAGACCGTTATAGGCTGTGGAGGTCCACCTCCACAGCCTATAATAAATTTTTAAAGATTATTAAGTTTTAAAGAGCCATATCAATCGTTCAAGTGGGGTTAGGATACGTCCTATATTTTATTTATACATAAGCAATATTATAATTCATTTTTATTGTACCTACCAGGTTCATGTAGTTAGTAAGATATTATGTATATATTATACATATTATATGTTATTTATAAAACAAAAAAGAATAATAATGAAGTAATAATTATAGCTAGTTTAGGAGTATATATAGTAGGTTAAGACTAGGAAGGTGGTTGTGTTGTGCCGAAGAAACTAGTGTTAATTATTTTATTAGATACATTAGGCGTGGATGTAGAGGTATATGGAGCTCAGTGAGTCTAGGGTGTTCTGTTCAATATGTTAATGTGAGGAGGACTGGTAATGGTAAAACTCTTACCTCGTATGACTCGCACTGAACAGACGTAAACGGGCAAGTAGGATTAATGCTCTCAATAAAGTACATATAGCTTCTCTCATGGTTACAGCCGACGAGTTTGACGACGTTCTGGTACATCTGCTTGTCGCTGTCATTGGGAGACCCGGAGGAGTCTTTGCACCCGGGCTGGGTGGAGCCACCGTTGGGGTAGAAATCTACGTGACCGATCGCCTCGGATATGCCGAATCCTGAAACATTTTATGTTTTTTAGAATTACAAAAAGGGGTTGATGATGTCGTCCTAGCCGAATTTCTTGCCATATGCGCAGGATATATTATACTGCACAAGTGTGTGCATAAACACAGGTGCACTCTCCATCCCTCACTATCATAAATCAGGTTGCGTGGTAAAATGGCAACAGCAGATTGAAAAGGTGATTTTGCCAAGGGATGGATTACAAATAATAAATTACAATTTTGGGCTACAGCTGCGAAAAAGTTTCTCCCAATGTGTCAACTTTCTCGACCCTTTGCAAACTCCCATTGTTAAACCTCTTTTATGTAGGGGTATACAGAAATTCCGTTTGTGAGTCTTCGACACGGAACCTGAGACAGATTCGCGCGATATTCAAATATTTTTGTTGTTGTTTTTTAAATTTTCTGCGTTCTGCAAGGAATAAAACTCCATCCCCAACCTCCAACCATTTTCTATGAATCTAAATTACAATAAAGTATGATATAAGGAGGCTTTTGGTAATATGTTAATTCTTAGTAATAAACCTCTTTTATTATTAATTGCTACGAAATAGCACTAAATCCAGATTTGTTAAAACATGTGTTCATAATAATAATAATGCTGGACAATCCACACAGCATTATCTAGCCCCAAGCTAGGCAGAGCTTGTGTTATGGGTACTAGATTACTGATATACATAATACAATACATTACATAGATAGATATAGAAAAATGGAAATTTTTGCAAGATGCTTATATAAATTACCAGTATTATCAAGCGTATTTTTATTTTGGTGACTATATTCTGATCAAAATAATCGGTCGTTATTCTAGGCTACGTTTTATACAAGTTTGTACCACGTTAGCGAAATTCCGAACAGCTATCTAGATATATGTTAAATGATAGTAAAATTACCTGAAAAATACAGCGGCAGCGCATTACTGTGTATGATATCGACGTACTTAGCGTCGGATCTGTCGAGGCGCACTATAGTCACCGTCTTACTGAAATACGGAGCGGCAGGATCTAGACCTGTGATCCTCCCGAGCTTTAGGTTGTATTTCTGTGGAATACAGACAAAATATTTGTGAATGGTAAAAACATTGATGATGCAATCATTGTATCCCAATTCAATACCGGGCTTACTATTAGAAGTAGTACGGTTATTGGCCTTGGGTTATTGACAACGCTTCAGTCAGCACCACATCAGCACCTTCTTAAAGTACGTTTTTCAGAGACCGAGTGCAAGCCGGTGGTTGGTAGGTAATCCTAGTCTAAACCTTAGCCAAACTCGATGTAGAATGTTCGTAAACAAACCGCCCATACTTAACCTAAAATTCACTCTGTCTTTGCATACCCAATTTACATTACTTGTCGATTTGAGATCCTTCCTTCAATAAATATTACAATTATATCTGAAACTCGACGCCAAGCAAGTGTGTTTTAGTTATTTGTGTCGTGGTTTGTTTACAAACATTCTACATTCTGTTTGGATGTGGTATAGTGCTGAAGCGGTAAATGGATGACGACCATTATCATCTCGTTTCTAATTTAAAAGTCGGTAGGTATTCGTCAAAGCGAAGCTGAGCCGAGTTGTGTAAAATAGTGTCACACTACATCACGTCATGTATTTGAGATTCTATTGGTTGTTTCCACAACTGTAGCAACCACTAGGCCAACATTGGCTGAACTATAAGCTGACGTCAAGACAACAAATCCTAGATCGCGCATGTTTCAGTTACAACTAACCATATACGACTACCTAACGTCAACTGTTGGTTGAAAGACCGGGCACAGTGGACCAGCTGGGTCGGCCCGGTTCAGAGGAGATCCCCTCTGTAACAATTTGGGGAAAATTCTACCTTCACCGCCAAAATCTCGTTCCGCTTTCGTGAAAACCGTTCGTTTGATGACCCTTATTCTGAGAACTAGAATAACCTTTTTTACATAAAGTAAAATATTACCTTTTGCAAAGCGTGCCCGCAGTATCCACCCAAATGAGCGCCGAGAGAGTGGCCAATGTAGTGGAAGTTGTCCAAATTGGACAAGCCGAGGACATCCTATAATGTATAACATGATTTTAGGGTTCAGATCAGATTAGATGATTTACTTTTCACTGTAACCACTATGAGTGCTTATAAGAAACGCTGAAGAAGAGTAACTCTTATAATCCATACTAATATCATAAATTCGAAAGTAACTCTGTCTGTCAGTTACCTTTTCATGCCTAAACGGCTGGACGGATCTTAACGAATTTCGGCAGGGACCTCCCTGCCAAAATTCCAACCATTGATTTTGCAAGTATCAGAACTACCTAGGTCTAGGTATGGCCTTGTCCGTAAGGCGGCTGCGAGCCACCACGCCGCCGCTAGTCCACTATGCTCACAGTGGCTGTTCTGTTCCGTCGATGTTATCTATACTCTGTCCATCCAGGATGTAGAATGTTTACTAACAGAGCATCTGACAGTTCAATCAGCTGATGAAGGGGTGAAAAACTTTTTTATTATTCATGTTAGCTCTTGCCTGCGGCTTCGTTTGCGGGATTTAGGGTATACATAATTTAGGTCATAATTTAATATTATTGACACAAAGATAGAGAAAAGATTATAAAACCTATAAATATAATTCAACAAATTAGTACTTAACCTATCAAGCTATACCAAAGTAGTAACAGCTATCTTGGCTTTGATGGGTGTGTCACTGGGCTGTGCTAGTGATATTATACTATGCAAATAATATCTAACTCGCATAATAAAACAAGACAGCCTTGTAAAATCAGCCTACTAGGGTGATATTTTTTATATCATAACGTAACTTACCCATAAAGAATGGAAAACAAACTAAATAAAGATGAAATAAGACTATAAAATATGGAAATTTAGGAAATATTTATTTTTGTACCATTAGAATACATCATTTTATATTTTCAATCTGTTGCTCCAATGCTCAGTTCATCCGGCTAAATTAAAACAGTGTTCTTTCTATGAATTAATGTATGGATAAAGTGGTACCTATCCTAAATTCGGAATCGTAGTTCAAAAGTTACCAGTTGTTTGCAACACGGGACGTCAAAACTGAGATTCGTTAGGGTTGGCATTGTTAAAAAGACTAAAATCTCTGGTAATTCTAATCTTCTTTTTTGACCACATAATGACGATTTGTAAATTGATATAATATTCGATATTGCATAAAATTGACGTAAAGATTAAAAAAGTTACCAGTTAAAATCTAATAGAATTTATGGGTGAAATCATTAGAATTATGTTAGTCCTGCATCATTTCGTGTTGATAACCCTAAAAATCAGCTGATTTCGTTTGTTAGTAAACATTCTACGATTTCGATGGCTCTAGTATTTGTTTTGTTTTTGTTATAAATCATATTGTTTATCTACTCACGTAGATATTGTGTATGAGATGCGCAGTCATGGACCCAACGAGTCTGATATTCGCCACGGCCTGTCCGTAAGGTGGCTGGGAACCTCCTCGCCAGTCCACTATGATCACGGTGGCTGCTCCATTGCCTTCGATGTTTAATAGAGCGTTGGCCATTTGTTGGATCTGAAAGTAAAATGTTGCAATTAGTTAATTATAACACTCACATTTGGTATGAAGCTAATAAATAATGAGGAAAAGTTTGAAGTTTGTTTGGTAATCACCGGAACAACAAAAATAAATAAATTGATTTTATAATATCGGTGATATCAAAGGCACACTAGGGCACCATACCACACCACCTATATACCAGAGGTTGACCCTTTATATTCTTCCTAAATGCTTTAAATGAAAGTTAGGAGGTACGTCGTCGTAGCGCTCAATCCAAGCTAGTTTGCCCTGCGAGCTATGTTATTCCAGCTACATATCTAGCTTATTCCTTTGACAATAAAAGAGTGCCATAACCTACAGCTACGTTTCATTCGTTCGAAGCTGCCAGGTGCCAGCAGAAGTCTGACTTAGAAGTTTCACCGGCAACCACAGCTTTCAAATCTACATTGAACAATGACCTCAACACAACAGTGCTGCTGCTATTTGCACTCGCTTTCTACACTTACAGAGCTAAGAAATAGTGACACCGAAATAATAATGACTACATAATAATAAATATCTTACCCATAGCTTATCGCCGCCCTCTAAGAACCCATGAGAAACGAAGTAGAAAGGCCCAGAAGGATTAAGGTTCGCGTTTCGAATCTGGTCTACATCGTCAGCGTGGAATAGCACAGGTATTCTTCTATTTCGTCTTGTAAAGGTGGCGTATCTGAAAGTCAGAAATAGGGTAAATGTTTTACTTATTAAAAGACTAGCTTCCGCCTGTGGTTTCGCATGCGTATTTCCGTGCTAAAAATTGCGTATATTATTTCAGGTCTAGAACTACATCTATGCAAAATTTCACCCTAACCAGTAGTTTTCGCGTGGAAGAGGTAACAAACATCCAAAACCACAGGAGTTTTTAGGCAGTTACGATGCTTCGGCACTTCTGCTGACGTCAAAGCTCAATCCCCGAAAACACGGTGTTTTTAACTGGTTCAATTGGTGGATAGTAAGTATATAACCCAACTGAAAATTAAACGTTATTTTAAAAAAGATAATTAGCAATATCCTCATTGATAAAAACCGTGCTACCGAAGAGTAGGTTTTACCAAAAAAGTTGCGCATTTTAAATTCTAGAGTAGGTACCTAACCGGAGGTTTTTAAACACAATAGCACCTTATATAATTTGCAACGATGATTCATTCTGCGCATTAAAATCAAGTAAGTAAACTGTTAAGAACTAAAGGACGTCTGGTAAACAAGTTCAGCAAGTCTGGTTAAAGTCCAGTCCCAAATGAACCCTTACATAACCAGTGCAACGCTTTATCTCTGCTGACGCTGACGACGCAGTGTTAGAAAATTCAGCGAAAACACGCTTGGTGCGCTTGGTCCAGTTAAAAAAATAAATTGGATAACAAGTATTAATTATACGCAAGAAAGGCTAAGATTGCACTTAAATTCTGGAATATTTGGAAGCTTTTCACGCATTTTTTTGTTCTTGTGTATTTAATTAGGTACCCACCAAATAGGAAAGTTCTGTACATTTCAGGCACATGTGTAAGGATGCTGGTGTCGATTTTGTTTGTACATTTGGTTGATAAAATGTTTGTCTACGGTCCAATTAAAGAAAGGGGAGCAGCATTTTACGTAGTGCTGTAAAATTAAATAAGTTTAGTTTTTTCCCAACAGATTGGACACGAATATCAATCATAGCATGATGGCAAATTTTAAGTAAAGTTTAACGCTCCTAGATAGATAGATAACTATTTATAAGAAAAACTATAAGATTGTTATTATAAACGAAATATATATTTTTTTTTCCATTTAATTTTATCGTCCCACACGAACACAAAACAAACACACAGAAGAAAATGCTGAGAATCAAGGCAAATACAAAACAAATTAGCTTATATATTCGATCATTGTAAGACCATCACAGCTGAACAAATAATTTCCGACCATGTGTCTGGTTTGTTAAGCGTAAACATTTTGTTGTGTCTGAACGATTGATGTCACGGACGAGCCCCTACAGTTATCGCTATATACTAGGTAGGTACCTATTTACTTAGGTATTAAATGAGATAAGAAGCGGATCTTGTAATTAGTAGAAATTGTTTAGGTACACGTTTGTAAATAACATGTCACTATCTTTTCCGTGTGCGAATAAGATGCAAAATAAAGAAGCCTAGGTAGTTTATTGGTTTCCATAACAATAAGAGGACATATTTCAAAACACAGACGTTTTTGTTTTCCCCCAGATGAAATATCGAACATAAAACTCATGTTATATCAAGAACTATTATTATTAAGAACTTATATAATTAATTAATTTGGTTTTCCCACGGTACCATGATAATTATGAGGCCGTCATTTAATTATAAACTAGCCAAGCAGTATGTTGCTATGCTTTGTATTGTAAGTAATATTACCTACCTAATCTGTGGCACAGAGAACAGTATGTATGCTATAATGTATGTACGTGCTATGTCGAAACACGCCCCCTAGTGATAAGAGTAAGTTATCATAGCTTTGGCTACCATTGAATTGATAGTAGTAAAGGGGTTTGAAGATTTTTGCATACAAAAATCTCCCTCCATAGAGGGAGGCCATAATATTTGTTTTTTTTTTCATAATCGCCGCGCTCAATTGAAGTTATATGTTTGGATAGAATACGCTAAAACAAATAAAAAAATGTCCTAAAGCGTCAGGTTTCTGAGAAGATTCACAAATGAAAACAATTTTTTTTTCATACGAGAATGTCTCTGATATCTGACGCTTTAGGACATTATGTTATAGAACTTTTATTTGTTTTAGGCCTCTTTCCAAATATATAGCTATAATTGAGCGACGCTTTTAAAAAAAAAACAATTTAATGGTGACCGATGTTAGGGCCCCTTCATGCAAAATCACAATAAAAGTGATATATTTGGATAAAATACATTAAAACAAATAAAAAATGTTCTATAACATCATTGCGTTATAGAACATTTTTATCTCAGACACCTTAGGACATTTCTGAGATACCTAATCACATATGAAGAAAAAATATAGGTAGTTATTTTCATCTTAGAAACCTGACGACGCTTTAGGACATTATTTTATAAGGCATTTTTTATTTGTTTTAGTGTCCTATAACCAGAAATATTGCGATTTAAAAAGAAAACAAAAAAATGGCGACCGATGCTAAAATCTTCAAACTTAATTTATGATAAGTTTGTTTGAACTATCAAACAAACTTATCATAAATGACAGAAATATATTTTTAATGGAACCACACCCATTTCTGTACATTTAAAGTAAAAATGCTTATTAGATTATTCTACAACTACACATATGTAAAATTTATTTTGTTTGAGTTGCAAAACGTACTGGACATGAACACCGTCAAAGCCGAAATAAAGCAATTCTCAGCTAAATACAAACAACGCCTGAACCAACACCCTTATAACATGACATCACAGCTGACCACTATAAGCTACCCTAAGAGGCTGCGCAGACAACACATCATAGAGGCATAAAATGATACAATGGGGAAATGATCGCTGAACCAATTCCTTGAAACGACTCTCACCTACACCAAATTTGCTCATAGAACGAAAAAAAAAAAATACAAAAAAAAAAGTTGGTGACTTCTAAACAACTAAGCCGAGTCTTACAATCCAAGTCCTCTATAGTCATGCTTAAAATTACCTTTTACATTTTCCAGGTTTCAAAGGTGAGAGGCATCGTGTAGCAGACTGCTACACTGCTTGAAAACGTATATAACTCACAAGGTCAGATTGCAAAAACTACACCCACAGGAAACTAGGTTCAACGACCCCTGATTAGTATACTAAAAAAAAGTCATAGTGCGCTTTTATGATAAGTACGTGGAACATACAGAAACCTTTTCAGTGTTAATTTTGGTGATCAAAATTACCAAAACACTGCTAACAACTGATGGTTATACGAATGCAAAATATTGTGAAATGTAAAGATGTGTGTATGTTATCAGATAACGCGAAAACTACTGAACGTATCGTACTGATTTGCAATAAATTTGCTGTTTTAGAATCTGGAATAGGCAACTTTCCCTCCCGGAAACACGCGAAGCTGCGGGTAAAAAGGGGTCTACACTTAATATTATCACGAGATCAAAATATTTGTTTGACCGCTTATTAGTTTGTGTGTAGGAGGTCATCTCTAAAACTACTAGTCCAAATTTGAAAATTATTTTTCTAATCACACTGCCTATCACATCACACTGTTTCATCAGGCTATAACTACTAAAAGGATCGGGTAGAAATGTTTCATAGAGGTAGTTCTAGGCCTGGATTAACTTAAAGGGTACTTTTTATGCCGAAAGAAAGCGTTTGAAGGCGCAAGCAGAATGTTTATAACTTAGGAAACTACATTATTACTAAGTAGATAGTATATATTTTGCCCAGGTACCGAGTGAGCGAAGTTGCGTGCCCAAACTACTTAGTAATTAATAATTTACTTACTGCACTGCCATAGCTTCAGGTGACACAGGAAAGTAGTTATCAGGTCTATGCTCAGTCCATGGGTACGCCTTCGAGAAACAGCCATAGGGTGGATAACATCGCTCCAACTCGAAATCATCTGAAATACAAAACAAACTTAAGTTAACAGTCACAAAGACCAAATTAGCAGACTGATGAGAAATCATTTGAACATGAAAGCTTATCAGTGTAATTTGATAAGTCATTTTGCAGTGTTTTGTGTATAATGTATTACAAAGGCATGTTTTGTGGAAGGTTATTGTTCCCTAAAGATAGTGAAGCTTCTTTAATGCTTAGATATAAGTAGGTAGATAATGTAAATAGGTATGCTTATTATTTAGTTAGGTAAGTTTAAGTACTAATAATAATTGTGTATAGTAAAAATACGATAGAAAAGCACAAAATAGGAAATTACTAACCAGAATAACCACCAGGAAAATTCGTAACTTGCGTCGAATTTTGCTTGTCCATAAGCACCATAATGGTTTGCAGCATCAGCGTTGCACTAGTTTTATTATACATTTTTAAAACTTCACTAAGTCTTAATCATCAGAACATAAAACTCAGAATCCCGCGAAAAACTCTTAATTGGCACGTGTAGGTTAGTTAGCGTAGTTCGGAGAAACACAACAATCGACCGGTCCATGCGACAACGTAAAGCAGTATGAAATGTGTGTGTGTGTACCTACGTCTCTTGAAGCTTTATATAGACTGATTGGAATGCATCATTCTACCTCTTGCTTGACATAAACTGATCTTCGAGAAAGAATGCGAAGTTTAATGCATCATACAGAAGGGTAGCTTATTATGAGTTACGCACTTTAAATCGACACAATCAGTTTGATTGTCACGAAGTTGATAAGTAGGAGACTACGTCACAAAATATCACTTTTCCCTGTTCTGTGGTTGGGCAACTCATCAAGGTTTAATTATTCTAAAATGACACCAGTCAATTGATTCACCGTCTTGAAGAGATAGGTCGACAGAAATTGATTATATACATAGCATTGATGAGGCAAAATCACCATAGAGGAACAAAGTATGTTGATTTAGTTACGCATGAAGTAGGGAACAAGAAAACCAGCGACACCAATTGAGTCAAAAGATATCTATTAACTCAGTGGAGACACCTCCCTATTACTTTAGGCAGAGAAGTGAATTAATCGATGGTGGTCTAGTACTGAGCTAATAAGTATTAGGTACTAGCGTACCTACTTTTAACTCAATTTGGCGTGGCAGTTTAGTTTGGACCTCTGTCCAAACTAAACTGCCACGCCAAATTTAAAACCATTTCACCAGAATGGTTCGTTAGAAATGTTAGCGGGTTGAATACGGACTAAGTTTGTATTTGAAGAACACTAACGTTTCATCCTTCAACGAAGGACATCATCAGCATTATTGGTGTATACCATTTTTGCATCTCTGTCCAAACTAAACTTAATATATTTACTTACAGTCACATTTAACATATTTGCGTTTAGATCATTTATTCGTATATGTCATTAGCAATTGTATAGAAATGGAAGGGGCACTAGTTTTGGTCACAACAGCCCCCGTGGCCGAGCATTAGGTATACTATATGTTTTACAGCGGCGGCGGCCTAACACTGCCTGTGTATCGAAATCAACTATTACAAATAATGTTTTCAACAGATACTATTTAAAGGGATTGTGGGCATGATTTTTAGAGAGGCCTTTGCCCAGTGGGTATGCTTATTTTGGCGTATTTTGTATATGAGCTTATGTTGTTCCTAAGCCAAAAAAATTAACGTTATTCATTACTGATAAGGTAGGTACTGGTCACATAGTTAATGCTAGAACGTATCGACACGTTGAAAAGTGACCATTCCTTCCATATCCGCGTCCACCTTTACTGTGTAGTGTATCCTAGCCAGACGTTCCGGGATATAGATAACAGAGGTTAAACGCTATCATTTGATTGACGCACGAACAGTCTCGATTATTACTATAATTACACAATCGATTTAATTATTCAGGCGTGTGTCTGTTTTCCGATAACTAGTTGCAAACGCTTAACGACGTTGTTAATATTACATGATACCGTCTGACCCTCATAAAAATCCTACTGGTTATCTTATTGCTGAAAAGGTTTTAATCCTATCTCTGTCTAGTATGCATTCCCTGAAAATGAAGTTTATGAAAAACTTCACACGCGCTTTTCAAGTAGCCTTTGTCCGTCCACGGAATATAATTTACCTTCCTGCAAATTTTTATTAAATCCATTCAGCCGTTTAGGCGTGAAAAGGTAACAGACAGACAAGATTTACTTTCGATTTTATAATATTAGTATAGTATGGATTGTATAACATGAAAAGAGATATTCTCTCATATCTAATAAGTAGATAGTAGTATCTTTTTTCTGCTGAAATTCGATGGCTTTATGCAACGTTTTGTTTTGGCCAACCTTAAAAATAATACGCGTACTAATAATATTAGTATAGTAAGGATTGTATTACATGGAAAGAGATATATTCTCTCTGATCAAATTAGAAAAAAGTAGTATCTTTTTTTTCTGCTGAAATTCGATGGCTTTATGCAACGTTTTGTTTTGACCACCCTTAAAAATAATACGATACAAAAAAAGCAAGAGATATGTTGCCCTACCAACTTTAAACTTTCGTTCGATTAATAAGTCTTTTATCTAAAAAGAAAAATAAAGCTACGAGCAAAACATGGACTTTGAAGCGACGGCTCCCGATATAGGTCCACCCATCACCTTATCTTTATGTAAACAATGTTGATTGGCATTTGTAAAATTGGAAGATAGTTTGCCAAGCCGTTAAACATAGAATTGACTCCTATTTAGTCGCTGCTGTTATTAATAGACGTGAAACGTGATAAATGTACGCAGTCTTCAATTAAGGAGGTCAAAAGACAAATAGAATTGCATTGACGGAACATTATTGTTTCAGGCTTCAAATTAGAAATAAACATATTGTCATGTCAAGAACAGTAGGTACGAGTACTATATCTGGTTTGATATAGATCTAGACACGAGAGCCAAATTAACCGTAAGTACATTACGAAGTATTATGTAGTAACTTACAGTTCGTTGGGTCCACAAAATAATTCATAAACTAAAAATAATTTGTTAATTTCTGTCTTGAATTTTTATTTATTTATATTTCAAGTTCATAAAGGCAATCAAAAGTCACAATAATCATCAGCAAAATTATTCTAGTCTGTTATAGTTACATAAAACAAACATTAAAAAGCCCAAAATATTCATTAAAATTATTTATGTTACCTAATCTAATAAATGCATCATAAAATTCATAATTATTAAAATAACTTACAACTAAGGCATCGTCCATTAATCACGTTCCAGAAAAAATAACGAAATATTACAAGGGGGTGTAGTGAGACATCACATGTAATTTTATTTTTAAAACAGACATTTTTATCCCGGTGCTTAATTTTCCAGTGTAATTAGATCAAACCTATATTTAGAGATAATATTCTGTTTTTTTAAATACTTTATTGTACTTTTCTACAAATAATATGATTGTTTTGAAAAAAACCGACTTGGAATCATTTAATTTTAAACTGTTTATTAAGTTTTGCTGGACAAATAGTAATCCCTCGGGAATAAAGTTTTTATGGGACCATCTCGGGATCATCCTCTATTCTATACCATTGCAAAAGAATCACCCAAATCGGTTGATAATTGACGGATCAATCGATGTACAGATTATAAAAAGTAAAAAAGATATAAATAGTTCATATACAGCCAATCCCTCTTTTTTCTAAGTCTGATAAAAATACTCGTGATTTTGGGTAGGGGAGGTAAGTTTCAAACCTCACCACGTATCACCATGGACGAGGCGGGCTTTATGCTGAACGCGCACCTGTCCGCGCCGCAGGAGCCGCACGCGCCGAACTCATTGCATTTTACAAATCTTTGTAAATAGTATGACACATCGCGCACCTATGCGCGCCATCATCATCATCAGCCTATGTTAGTCCACTGCTGGACAGAGTACTAATCCTAAAAAATAGTAATACTAGTAAATCATAAGTTTCATAATACTTTACAGTAATAATGATATACATACTTAAGTAGGTACGTAATAATCTGTACCGATATTAGGAGGCGATGACTGCGTCTTCTGTGGCGCGGATATGTGCGTGTTCAGCTTTAAAGTAGCTAAAAAACATCACGTAATTAATGGACGACCCCTAATAATATTAACGTTACGAGTTAACTTTACGCGTTTTGTTTTTGGATGGGGTTGAGGAAAAGTTGCAGTTAAATGTCATATCATCACAGAAGATTTCTGATATAGACATTGCCTCATTATCGTCGGATTGCACTATTAACCTGTCGAACTCCTCGGTGTTCTCCTTATTATCAAGTGTGGCTTGAGAAAAATGATAACCAGGAAGCTTTTTGGCTGCATTTTCATTGTTATAAAATTGCATACTGTCAGTCGAATTTTCATCTTTGAATCCACTATCGATCCTCATCCAATTAACGTTGGATATCTCTTTCAATGCAGTCTTATTCGTCATATTTGTTACAGTAAGCTCTGAAGGCTTTATGGCACTTTCATAATAACTAGAAGCGTTTGCGTAAAACGTGTTCTCAGTAAATCCACTATCCGCTCTCTTCAAACTACTAGAAACATCGTCGCCAACTTTAGTCACGTTGCTGGCGTCGTAGTTGAACTGAGATACGTTTTCAGTCAAGAAATTGAGATCAACCTTGTTAAAATCTATATTTTTATCTTCCAAACTCAGTGGGTTATCGTCTGTTAGACTATTATTGAAGGACATGTGTAAAGGACGCGGTTCTGGTGCAGATATTTTACTAATTCTATGTGAAATTCCAGTTCTTATGCTCTTTCCCTTGATTGGAGTTTCATCAAGCATATTCAAATTAACGCTATGTAGCTTTGTAGATGACTGTATTTCGTTAAGTTGAGCTGTAAACGATTCGGTTTTCACTAATTCTTGGATGTTTGGTTCTTCTACAATGGACCAAGTAGCTTTGTCGTCCCCTGGGTCTAAATCCAAATCAGCTGAAAACAAAAATGCGTGCCTATTTCATGGCTGACAATTATTGCAAAGCTATGTGAGCTTTGCAAAAATATGATTTTTGATTTATTTGCAATCTGTGGCTTTGTTACGAGTTAATGTGCCACAGCCATTATACATTTTTAATTCAAACCTTGAAAAGCTGTGTAAATTTACATGAAAGCAAAATAAATGAATTATGAATTAGACTGACTTTTTGTTCACAATTCCCTAGTAATTTATCTGCAATTAATTCTTTGTTCATAAAACTAACATAAGAAATAAGTTCATACCTCCAGAATGGTCTAGAAGCGATCCATCAACGCTCATGTCCATAGTAAAGTCCAATTTCTGTACAGACTTACTTCGATGTAAACTCGACATGCTCAAGCTCCGTTTTTCTGACATTGACTCCTTTCTACTTCTCGGCGGGGAGTCTTTGAGTGAGGCACTTCGTTTGAGTATAATCTTATCAGGAGTAATTTTGCAGAAACATGAACCTTTCTCCTCTTTCTTGTCGTTGGAAGACACGCAGTTCAAACAGACAGCCATAGTCTCCGATTCAGGAGACGTAAAGTTGTTTTTCTAGGGAAAGAAACGAGAACTCAATATGAATGCTCGAGAATGGATCTTACAAACTGCTGGGCATTCTCTGAACTGCCACTTCTCTACACTTCAATGCCCCGCGGCTATTACTCCGTTATACAATTATACATAAAATAGAAGTGTTTGTTTGTAATGTCATAATAACAGTTTTTACTAATTATAATAAATTTTAAAGTACACTTAAAACAAAGCACGCATTAATAAAAAAATTGTTTGTCTTTTTGTTTGAGGTAACGGCTGGACTGATTTTGACGGGATTTTCACTGGCAGATAGCTGATGTTATAGAGGACAAATTAGGGTACTTTCATTAAAAAAGAAAAAAGACGGACAAGAGAAACCCACGAAACCGTGAAACCTACGCGTGCGAAGCCGCGGGCACAGATAGTATTATAGACAATTTTTAAATAGAGAGCGACCCACTGTCATTTCGGACGCAAACAGTGATTACAAGTGATGTACATAAGCCTAAAGCTTGATTTATATAATAAATCACCAATAGAAGTTACTAAAATTCCTCTTGAGCATATTTTGAATAGGTACCTATTCTGCCCTCTGTAGGAGAAAAAGCACAAGTGACAAATTTTGTGAAATTGAGTTACATATACATATACACGGGCTCAGAAAAAAATATGTGATTATTCTGTCTAGGAATATTGGCGTTATTCCCATAGAAGCCAAATTAGACAAGCACAAGTGCATTACATTTTCTCAAAACTACTTCCTGTTCGATAAAGAAAAAACATAATCCTGTCCGCAACGCGGTCAGCTACTCAATGCGTAGGTAGGTCACTTTTGAAGACTGTGCAGGACAGGAAAATCAACAGAGCCAGACCGCGCCCTTTTATCTAAGCGATATCGTTCAAGTGAAATTTACTAAAGGAGATATTAAGATTCACTATAAAACATCTTTTGAAGGTGAAAACATTGAACTAGACTTTATTAAACCAAACACTTTAACCCATTCACTGCCCAGCATCTGGTGCGACCTGACGAAACGCGCCGCGTTGCGTTGGTAGAACGTGTCGAATACGGGCATGTGCGTCTTGGTCAATGAAAGTGTTAAAGAATGGCTTCCCTTTGTCGAAGTTCAAAGAGGAACCCAGAGGAATTACTTCCAAAAGGAAACGTGACATAATTCAACGTCTTACAAAACTGATGCGAACAAATAGGACACAATTTTGGGAAGATCTTCCTGTTAATGACGAGGTTGCTGATCTTATAAATGATTATGACACTTGAGCAATAGACACAATAAACCTTAATATTAAGTAAATTGCATGCAAAGTTGACTAAACCTTTTTAAAAATGTTGCCAAATTGTTATACATAAAACCTTAAAATATAATAATGCAAATAAATAAATAACCTTCATGTGAAGTGATTTTAATAAATACATTTAAGTTATAAAATATGTTGTTTTTGTGTTACTATTTCCCTATGCTACATCAAACATACTAAAGAATAACGCACAAATACGTGATTATGTTTTTTTTGTTTACTAAAATTACTACACAGTACATTAAAAAAACACATGTGTGTAAATGTGCTTTTTTTTCTTCCTCCTTTACTAAAAAGGGATATTAAATAGGAGGTAGGAATGTTTTTTCTAAATAATTACTTGAATTTAAAAAATAACTATAAAATTATTTTACAGTAAAAATTCTATATCAATAATACATACGATAAAAAAAGATTCAGCTTCGTAACTCATTTCTAAAGCAATTGCACTCATGCGCAAAGTTTTTTCATTTTATCTCGAAACTTAGGTTACAGCAGTTGTGCTTTTTCTCCTACAGTATTGTTCACAGTATTGTTTGATTTCAAAAGAGGTATTGCTTATTGTTATACATACTTATGATAATATCATACATACACATATATGTTAGTAAATATTATTTTTTCTCTACTATTTATTATTTGACATGCCAATAATGTTATGGTAATTAAATTGAATTTAATGATAGGGGCAACGACTGTAGAAAAAACTGATTGCGGCACTCGTAAAGCCCATGAGCCTTGTTCGGATCACGGGTCACGCCCAAAGGCGTGTAGATTACCGAGACTTGGTAGCCTTCGCCTTTTCATCAAGTCATCTTTTCATCTTGGGGTCTATGGGTGCTGACTGTACCCATAGGCTCACTCAATTAGAGGGGCGGCAAAAGCGGCATCTCGTATTTTTTTGTTATAAACCCGAAGTATCTCACTATAGACCCTACAGAGAGACACTTCAGGTTTATAGCGTGTACAATTTTATTTAGCTAAACAGGTTTTTATATTTTTTTGTGTGTTAGATTTAAGGTATATGTATATGGACCTTACTATGGACCGTAGAATAAGTTAATAAGATCTTCACTTGTTCTAATGTTGTTTAAAATAAATGTATTATTATTATAGCAATACTCTACACAGTTGCCGTTACTCTACAGTGTATAATTAGCGAGCAGTATAAATTATTAATATTATATACCCTGACCTCATCATCACTGGAGGCAACCTTAGTAACCGGCGATATAGAAGAAGACGCAAGCGACGACGACGTCGTCGAATCTAGGGTCCGCTTTGGCGTTCGGAACAAAATGGGACTGAAGCAAGGCTCCCCGAAGTCCACTACATCGAGTATTTTGTTACGGTAGTGCTTGGTTGTCGACGGTCCCTTCTTGAGCGGCGTATCGAATGTACGCTTCATTCCATCCGTGGGGTTCTGACTCTGAAATATAAATAATTCTTATATTTCTTTCAAAATTGAGTTAGACACATATTCGGAATTAACGAAAAATGGCACACATAATATTTCAAACATTATCCTAGCTATCCTAGCTATCAGAGGCGTGAGTCTGTCAAGGCGTGATGGAGACGTCGACGTCTCCATCACGTCTCGACTGTTGGCAGTCCGGTAGCTATCGTGAACGTGTCGAGTAGCTGTCGAGCAAGGATGTAAAAATGGTTGTTATCTGGGACACAGCTCATATACGAACCATTGATATTCACAACCAGACGACTCAAAGGCAAGATTATTCTTTTTATTTGCATATTATTTAGGAAAACAAAATTATTTGCTCATAAATTCTTATTTTATTGTATTAGTATTCCTACATGTTAAAATTTTTCGCAATGAATAACACAATAAATAAGCGATTTTAGAGCCATGTTTTGGTGATATAAAGAACTGTACGGTCTATGGTAGTTTTTGCATTACTAAGAGATGGCGTTAGAGTCGCGATTCTGCAAGAATATAATTTACGCCTTATTTTAGGTGCCTACGTATTATTTATCACTTTATAACACTCCCAACAAAACGGAGTACCTACCTACAAATCGATTTATCACTAAACATAAGTCACTGATTGGTAGTGTGGATATTTCTCTATGTACCAAGGTAAGAAATCTTAAAAAATAAGTTTCTGCTACCTACTGTTTTCTCTACCAAAAGAAAAATTCAAGCACTAACTGAGTCTACTGTAATTTAGGTAAGCTTGTATCATGTTTAGAGGATACACCATGTAAGATTGTACCATCTACGAATTAATTCATTGATAATAATTCTTATTTTTGATATGAAAAATGCAACATTTTACAAAATTTGTTACTTACCATAGAGAAAAAATATTTTTACCTCAATTCTTCTGCTACTAAAAGTATGATAAGCATTTTCAGACATTATTTGTACCTTTGAACTGTTTTATACCATTTTAATTATATTCTTACGTTACTAACGTAAGCATCAATCGGACTCGCAATTCATGTCACAATCTGTCATTTTCCTACGGATTTTTACATCTCTTGACGTTAGTAACGTAAAGCGATTGAGAGCGTAGTTCCATGTCCGCACGATAGAGGCGCAGCACAAATTGTATGGATATAGGAGACGTCACGCTCACGTCTCGTTACTAACGTCAGGTGGGACTCGGGGCTCAGAACAGAACCTTGTTAGTTAACATGTTAGAGAGGGATAAAGAGACGTAAATGACGACCGATGTGGCGCGGTGGGCGAAGGTCCGACTGCGACGCAGGCGGTTGCGGGTTCGATTTCCACCTTGGGACAAATGTTTGCACGATCTGCAAATATTTGTTCCGGGTGTTCTGGGTATTTTCTATGACCTTACAATAAAAAAAATATATCTAGGTATGTTATGTATTTTATTATGTATATCAGTCATCCATAACACAAGCTCTGCTCTCGGCTGATTTTAAGAATTTAAGATTTTTCCGAAATTTGAAGTATTTAGTGCTGTTACTTTTCTGTACGAAATAACATCGCTTACAATTTGTTTTATTACATCTGGCATGTTAGCCCGTACTATTAAAATCAATATTTACGTGAGATTATAAGTAAAAAAATAAATTTTTAATAAAAATTTGTGAATATTTTGTAGTTTGTTAATTTTAAAAATTATAACAAACAAAATATTAAACTTTTATCGCGTGATCTTGTTATGTAGGTATGTACCTCGTGTGTTCATAAGTTTTGAGACGAACTTATTTAATTAATTTAAAAAGAAAGTAATTCATGCAACCTTTTTTAAACTTTTAAAATTTTAAATTTCTAATGTTTTGAATCAGAAAAAATATACATTTGAATATTTGTTTCATTCTCCGTGAAAATGGCGCCAACAAAAGATTTGCGTGCGACTGTAATTTCACTGTTTCAAGCAGGAAAAAAACCAATGCAAGTTTTTAGTGAAATCCAAAGTTTGGGATGTAGTCGGAACTTTGTGTATTATACCATAAAGAGGTACAAGGAGACCGGCTCTTTAGAAGACCGTGGAAGATGTGGCCGCCCGCGGTCTGTAAGGACGCCCGCCAACATCAAAGTAATCAGAGAGCGAATTCGTCGCAACCCTTGCCGGACTCAAAAGAAATTAGCTCTGCAGACCAACATTTCGCGAATATCGGTGAACAGGATACTTAAATATGATCTTAAACTAAAGGCCTACAGTCGAAGGAAAGTGCATTATTTAAACGAGCGTCTTCGTAAATTGCGACTGGAACGATGTCGGAACCTATTGAAGAGACACGATCCAAAAAATATCCTGTTTACCGATGAAAAGATTTTCACGGTGGAAGAAAAGTTTAACCGGCAGAACAATAAGGTTTACGCCAGAAGTTCAAAGGACGTCCAGCCATCTGTACGCAATGTCCAGCGCACTCATCATCCAGCAAGTGTGATGGTTTGGTGGGGTGTTTCCTACGAGGGGGTCACTTCGCTTCATTTTTGCCAGCAAGGCGTCAAGGTGAAGGCACAAAATTACCAAACCGACATATTGGAAGCGGTGGTTAAACCATTAAATGATACGCTATTCGCTGGAAAATACTGGGTTTTCCAACAGGAATCTGCTCCCTCCCATAAAGCTAAGACTACCCAACGTTGGCTGGAGGCCAATTTGCCAGGCTTCATTCGGAGCGAAGATTGGCCCTCGTCAAGCCCTGACTTGAATCCTTTGGATTATTCTTTATGGACGGAATTGGAGCTGAGGGCATGCAGAAAGTCTCACCCAAACCTGGATTCTCTCAAGCGAGCCCTTATTAAAGAATCGAAACGGATTCCCATTGAAAAGATTCGTGCCGCCATAGATGAATGGCGCACGCGTTTGAAGGCCTGCATTGAATGCAAGGGCGGCCATTTTGAATGATTTATTTTTAAATACAGATCTAGATGTCAGTAGTTTTAATTTTAATATCCAATAAATGAATACTCAACTTAGCTCCAAAAATATTTTAGTTTTACTGTGTCTCAAGACTTATGAACACACGAGGTATATAAGTTATAGGTTTATTATTTAAATTTTTATGTCGACTTTTGTAAGCACGGAGATATTCTTTCATTCAAGTATTGATGACAAGAGATTTTTTTCAAAATTTTTAAATTAAAATTTAATACTGAAAAAAAATATTTTGAATGATTTATACAGGTGCCACGTTATTGGTGCACTAAGCCGCAACGTTGATTTTCAGATACAGGTACGTTGTTTTAAATTTTCATAGTAAAAAAGAACTTTACGCATACGCTTACAAAAATTACAACCCTATTACAAACACAAAACCGACAAAATTTTAGGGTTCCTATTTATTGTGCAAAAAACATGCTAAAAATAAAAATAGGGTCTTAAGTTGCACTTTTTTAAAATTTCGCGATTTTTGAACATACCTGCCTAATGAAGATTATTTATCGGGTATTTATCACGTAACTTTTATTAAAATATCGATAAATAATCTTTATTAGGTACCTACCACGAAACAAACATACCTACCTATTAACCAAAACATTAAACATTGTAAGTTAAAATAATAGCTTCGAAGAAAAATGTACGGAACCACCGTAAAATTGACAGCTTTGGGTAAACAAAAGCGATTGAAAGGTCAAGCACCTTACTGATGAACAGCTGATGTAAGGTTGTCACTGACATAGAAATGGGCTAGTTGGCATGAAAGTTTGGAAGCCTTTTTATCAGTAAAAAACATTGAAACCCGATAAGTGCTAGAACAAAAATGTTCGCGGGAGGGGTGGACCCCCCCTCTCCGTTTAGTACACCAATAACGTGGCACCTTATATTGTCTCCAGCGGCGCGGCGGCGTTGGTCTCATGCCGTAATGGGAGTGCGGTGATTTTTATTGAACGCCGAAAATAGGTCTATTTTCGGCGTTCAATAAAAATTATAAATAATGGAGTTAGAATTCCGGGAGTCGGTACTTTTTTATTAGAAATTTCCTCTTTAAAGATCTTTTATCGAAATACATTTTTCTACACATCATTCCGATTCGAATGAGCTATTGCACATACTTTTAGGAGGTTGATCAAGAATTAACACCGGTTTGAACTTGTTGACTGGAATATAAACATATCTTACACTGACATAAAAAACCAACATTATTATGTTTTGGACAGCAAATTTATTAATTTCTGGGTTAGGTACATTACATTTTTTTTCTGAGTTCAAACTAACGTGGTAACGTCTTACTTCCTTAGGATGACAGTGTGGATGTCGTAAGAGCTTCTTTCAGTGCATTTTTAAAACCCACTGCATTCTCCAAACTAAATTTAGAATTCAAATTCAAAGTGCTTATTTACTTTAGACCTTACAGGACTCTTGGACACATCACAAAATTCAAATGACTGTAAAACTAGGAAATAAATTAAAACATGAATGTAAGAATTAAACAATTCTTACCAATTCTGGACTGAAAATCACAGGACTATGTGCCTCAAAGCTGGATGGTGGTCGTGGATCTACTAGGATCTCATCATCGGTCTGTTCTGAATCATAATGCTCCAAGTCACTATGCTCATCAAAATACAGCTTCCGTCTTAGTGAGCCATTTGCTGTGATCTCATTTTCTCCTGATATGTCTTGTTCCTGAAATTACAAAGGAGTTCTGCTATAAAATAAAGATATGAGATAGAAGATAAGTCTTACAATAGTATTTTATTTATAAAAAATTTGATAAGACAATGTTACTTCTTCATGGTAAACTATGGAGAAGAGTGCAAATTTGTAGAGACCAGGAAGGCAATTCTCTCCAATTTATCACTCGATAAATATCAAAAGAACTGTCCAATTTGACAGATCTTTCATATAAAAACTGTCAAATTTGACAGTTCTTTTGATATTTAAAGAGTGATAAATTGGTGAGATTTGCCTTCCTGGACTAACTTAAATCTAAAGGTTTCATTTTATATGATAAAATTATTTCTATGTATGTGTGTATTAATATTTTAAATCACCTGTGTGAAAGTACAGAATGGTTGCAGCAGCTTTTCAAGTTCTGGTGGCAATTGTGGAGGTAGTGTTAAAACAGTTTGAGCTGAAACTAAATTTTGTATTAGTAAGAGCTTATACTATTTGCATGTTGATTTGGTTTCAGATCTAGGCATATTATAGTTCATATTTGTATAAATATGATTGTCATTGGAACATGGTTTTCAAGCATTTTTAAGTCATCTATGACAAAAATATCTCTCTTTGATAAATAGGGTCTGTAATTACTCAAGGTTTGTCAGAATCTTAGCTATTAGGAAGCAAATGCTTACAATCTCTAGTGGTAATGGTTTCTTTGATACAATCACTCTGTATGCTTGCATCACAGGATGTGCGGAGAATCTGCTTTATTTTTTTCGATGATTCCATAGGACTTGGCATAACAATCTCTTGAGAGAAAAACCTGAAATAGAAAATCACAGACAATTTGAAAGTAAAGTCTTTAAGGCTTTACTAACTTACCTATCTAAATACCTATGTAAAAATTAAAAGGGTTAGCTTATAATTTTTACATAGGTATTTAGAATTCTAACAAATGTTCTAGCAATGATATGCAATTTTCATTGTTTTATCATGGTTGTGATAGTTTTGGTTTAGTGGTAATTTTATGTAAATGTTACTCTTACGCAGTTGCTATTGGCAGGGAGACTATTTATAGCTACTAAAGTGTTAACACTTTTTTCTACCACTACAAAACATTACAGGTTAATCAAAACTCAAGAACTATACAAATTAGTTTGATTACTTCTCCGTTGCTTCTTCGGCTATTTTCTCGAGAATAGGATCAGGTGAGGGCTCGAACTGGCTATGGCAAGCTTCTATGTCTGCAGGGGCCAATGTACAATGTTGTTCTATGTCCCATCGAAATACACCAGTGCTTTTCTTTTTATATGCTTTGCACATACCAGGACTATAAATAAACAACTTCAATTACATAATTTATTCAACGTAGGTGTCTAAATGTAAAATACCAGGGCAAATAGAGCCACACAAAATGTAAAATTATAACAATATTGATTCGGGGGACTTACCTGCATATTGGCTTGTGAAGCGAGTGTATAAGAGTTTTATCAAATGGGTTACGTATTTTTTTGTTATGTGGCGGCGGCGTATACTTGTGGTTAAAAGGGCTATCATTTTTATCACACATTATTTTCAAAAATAACGTTGTTTTTTGAATACATCAATTCAATTCAATCAAACTTAAACAAGCCGTGTGAAAGATGAGTGCTTTGACCCCGTCCGTCGTCCGTCAGTCAAGTCAAGTCACAAGTCAACGGCCATTTCGTTCCAAGTGAACTGAATGAATTAATTGAATTACTGACAAAATGATTTTCCAATTTTTCCAAACAGACGTTAACGAACTCCATGCAGAGGTGACCTTTATTGGTCTCGTCTCACTTACATCCTTCACCCAGTTCATCCAACGTAGAACGTTGTACCTGTGGATTTAACGTAGATGGATGGATGCAGTAGCATGCGTGTCCAGAAAAGAGTCAAAGAATACGAGGGTTTGGTGGGGTAGGGTAGGTGTTGCCATGCAATTTTTTTACCCCGGCTTTAGGTTCCTTATTTTCATGTCTGGTATTGATATTTCTATAATTTAAAGTTGCAAATGGTAATAAATTTATTATCATTTATCAAATTGAAATTATTAAAATACCTAGGTTCGATAGGTCCCAGACTAGACACCAGCCAAACTCAATCTAGAATGTTTGTAAAGACAAATAGTTAACTAAAACTCGCTTGCTTGATGTGAAGTTTCAAATATAATTGTAAGCAATATTTCCTGAAGGAAGGATCTTAAATCGACAAGTAATGTAAATATAAAAAGACGTGGCAATAGTGAATTTTAGGATAAGTAGGTATGGGTGGTTTGTTTACAAACATTAGAATAGAATAAAATAGAATATAACATAACTTTATTATATAATATATATAACTTCACACACATATACGGTTCTTACAGTTACAGTTGGTTTATACAGTTCTTTTGATAATTATCGAGTGATAAATATCAAAAGAACTGTCAAAATATCGAGTGATTGCTGCGAATCAAACAAACGTATTCTCACCATCTGCAATTCGATATTTATCGAGAGCTTTTCCGATAAGTTGCTCGATACGCCAACGAGTGGCAACGAGTACGCTACGTCGCGCGCACTCGTTCGCATTTATCGAAGAATGAGAAGGAAGAACGTTACTCATCGCTCACTTAGTGTAGCCAGATCTACTGATTGAATAGTAGATCTATCTGTTTTTTGAACTTTTTGAACACTACTTATTTATTCCTAAAAATTCAGAAAATCTCTCTGCTTTCTTTATGGATGACCTCTTATCAATAAAACACAGTTATAATTCAACTTTATATTATATTTGAAAACCTCTAACTTTATGATATTGTGATAATACCTAAATCACAATAAACACAATATTTTAGGAGTTCCGTAGTCAACAAGGGACTCTTATAGTTAATACAGAAAAGGCATCCATTTTCATAATCTCAAAGGTGTACCTAAATTAAGAATCGGAAGTCTAAAATAGCGGTTTTTTTAATTGCTATTTTTCTTGAGGGTGGTGATTACGTTTTCGACTAACTTGAAGTCGTAGATAACGAATATGTGGTGTTTGTTCAAATCCAAAATGGCGGATGTTTTTAATTACACGATACACTCATGGGTATCGTTTTCGACTAACTCGAAGGTGCAGATTACAAATATGCGGTGTTTTTCAAAAATGAAATGACGGATAGTTTTTCTATCCTTTAATTTTACTCATGAATATTGAGCTTTAGGTGATTTTTTTTTAATCAAGGGAAGGTGGGGGAGCTCTCCCACCTTCCTTTGCCAGCTACACAATTGGTTTGAAAAATGTTCCCCCTGCGGGTCACACTGCTGAGGCTGGGCAGTGAATGCTCTAGAAACCTGTGTTAAAGAATACAAAACTATTGAACACGTGTTTCAGGATTTTTCTAAATTTTCCTGAAAATGGGGTAAATCGGATTATTAAAGTTTGTGAACCGTAATAAACTTTAAAGTAGTTAGTCTATTATACACATATTTTTATTTTTACAAAACTACCCCCAGGGGGTGTGCAACCAATTTTCACGCGGGCGAAGCCACGGTCGCACCTAGTTTGAGTATAGTTTTTCAATAATTAGTATTTGTATAAAATAATCACAGTATTCTATTGAAGATAATCTTAGATGTCAATTGCTTTTCTCAATTTTCAAGGACTACGCAACAGCAACATTGAAAACAAATTGTCTGTGATAGAAATATCGAAGAGTGCACGAGAATGCGGTTTTTGGCGGGACTCAGTACATAGGTACTAATATTAATACCTATCACTTGATAAAATATCAAAATATCACGTGATACTGAGAATGGCGAGAATTTGCCTCCTGGAAGGCAATTCTCGCCATTATAACACTCGATAAATATCAAAAGAACTGTCAAATTTCAAAGATCTGTCAAATTTGACAGTTTTTTGATATTTAGCGAGTGATAAATTGGCGAGAATTGCCTTCCAGGATGTTCATGAGTTCTAATTGTTTCTACCTTATTTTATTTCTATAAGATCCATTACAATCTAAGGTAGGTAGGTACTTACTAGTCTTTGACTCGTCCATTCTTATGTTTCCTTCGTTCGTTCGTTGTTTGTTTTGTTTTGCTTTTTGAGTTCGATTTAATTTGAAAAGTCACGGTGTAGGTACCTATAAAACTTTGAAAATCTTCTTCGCTCAATTTTCTGATGTGTATTGTGGTTTGTAGCCAAGAGAATATAATACCTACGGAGAGTATGTAGATTATTATATATTTATTTATTTCTATTTCGATTCGACTAAAACCTAGAGATAAAATTTCACTGTATAACTCATTGATTTACCTATGTAAAATTCAGTATAAAGCGACGACGGTATAACTGCAACTTTCCTAATTCCACTAATTTCTCTGTTCCAGAACATCTGATCTGATTCCGAACTCAATGCGGGAAGTAAACCAACTACAAAAATTTATTAAATTTAAAACTTGGAAGTAGTACCTACTCGTCATCAGCACCAATGGATGAACACGAATTTAGTTTTGAACCAATGGACGTAGATATTAGTGCCCGTTCAAGTAGTGGCATGGACATATCTTATAATGATTCCGAGGGTGTGAGCAATGAAGTTGAAGAGTTTTTAAAGAAAATGAATATGACTATAAAATCAGAGCCAGTTGATACATTGTATGAACATACATCACAACCAAGCATAACGCCAAATATTAAAAAGTTTCATATCAGCCTGCCTAAAGAGAAAATCAGTCCCCAATCATGGCCCACAGTTAAAGTGGTTGGTACTGCATTAATCTTAATAATCTCTGTAGTAGCTTACCAAGTTCTGAATATCCAGTGTAGTGATGACATCAAGTTAGATGAACTGAAAAAGAGTCTTATTTCTAAATTGTATGGCCAGGGGCAGGCCATTGATTCCCTGATTGAAGGGCTAAGTGAAACCCAGAGAAGTAAAATACTGATTATTTATGGAAGCACGGGAGTGGGAAAGACACTTGCAGCCTCTACTCTACTGGAACACTTGGGGCGCTACTCAAATGTCTACCACTATACAATGCCCAGTTTTGTGGACACTTTTACTACAGATTTTATGGCAGGTCTCACAGTATGCAAGAACTCACATGTCTTTGTTGACGATCTGAGCCTCAATGATTTACAAATCAAAGAACACCTCAACAATCTCTTAGCAAAGACAAACAGCTTAGAAAAAGCTGTGACTATCATACTTATTTATAAATGTAATCTTACCCAGGATTTCAAAAGACATTGTGATGAATCTATTCCTACTAATTTAAATGACAATTTGAAAACAATCAACGCCTACAAAAAACTGATACATTTTGAAACACTAAACGAAGAGCACCTCCGAAAATGTATTGAGACTGAATTGGGTAACAGAAAAATCACTGATGCTGAATTTACAAAGATTAAGAAGAATTTTGATGTTGCTGTGGATGGCTGCAAAGGTGTACATACAAAAATGAAGCTTATGGGCATCTCATAAATAAGGTAATAGTTTTAAATTATGTAGATATTGAGAAATTTAAATAAATTAGTAACTATGCATTTGTTTAGCTAATTTATGTATCTATGACATGTATGTAGATAGTAACCTAGTTAAAGCATCAGTTGTAACAATATGTACATAAAATTGTGTTTAGTTTTATTTATCCTTATACAGTTAGGTATTTATGTATTAGTAATTATTTAAATTAGTGTCCCTACATATGTTTTATTTGAGGTAAAAATAAATATAATATTATTAGATCAAAAGAACTTTAATTTAGACAATCGGCAGAGTTTAAGAAATTTCAAATACAAACATCCTTTTAATTCTTTAATACACCTACACTTCCACATAATATGGAAATTATTCTATAACAAACTTAGTTCATCAATATGAAGAGAAAAATCTAAATAATTGTTGGTGCATTACAGAATACTTTGGTAGGTAATAAACTGTTACTACAAAACATTACAACATAAGCAACCACATATCTAGGGAAGGGTGCAATTACTTCTCAATTTTGCTAAACACAATTCATATCCATCAATGTGAAAACACCCTAGCGACTTCAACATAACTTGATATAGACTTATAAATTAACATTTGCAACATTAAAATATTTTTGCTTTGTAAATTTGGTATAAAGCAAAATATTTTCTAGATAAAAGATTTGATTCTATGATAATTTTAGCATATTAGTTTAAAAGTACATGCCATATACATTATCTTAAGAATGAGAGACAAACAACAGAAATATTATTCTAATTTAAGAGACTCCTCATTGCACTGCACCCCTATATAAAGTTGTCTAAATCACCAACCATGAAACCATTTGGAAATACATAAGTAGGTACCTATCTATCTACCTGCAGTGCACAACATAGTCTCATACAACTTGAGTGCAGATTTTTTTTAAGAGCAAATAAGTCTTTATTAAATAGGATACAAATGGTAACATGGCTGTTCAATAATTAAGTACATCAACATGAATGACAAACTATTTGTTTTATTAACAACACGTCTTGTTGAGATAAGAAGTAATAAATAGCAGCGAATAGAAAAAGTCGAAATTTTATTAAAAGCTCCCTTAATATAAAAAGCCAGTGAGATAAATACATGCAAACTGGTAAATGTGCACTATTCACAATTAGTAGAGAGCTGAATAATTTTGAAATTGAGAATTAAATGAAAAGTGTTTACAATGTCAAGGGATTTCCGCACGAGTACTAGGAAGACGGGACAAAATGATTCTTAAAATACCTATTAATAGTTATGGATTTTAACAAGAAATCTGGAAGATTAGGATAAATTTGTGCTTCGTTTTATTTTGAAGATAGATAATACTTGCTCACATTGGCTGGCATGTCTTTTTTATGACTTATCTTTACAGTGATACAACTTTATGTAAAGCTAGCTGTTACCCGCTACTTCGTTAGCGTGGTAGGTAGTAGGCTAGGTGTCCTACTAGGTAAACAATGACAATAAGAGCTCACTTTAAGACGATCACCCTAACCAAGCAACCCCACTCATTTCATTTATTTAACAGCAGCAGTTTTTACTTTTTTTTTGTAAGTTTATGAAGGCGGGACGGGACAAGCTAGACATTTTTGCAAGGTTAGGTGCTACTTGAACTAAACTAAATAGGTAGCTACCTGGTTTCGACATAAAGGTAACGTTAATATATCGCATTCACTGCCCAGCCTTGGCCTTCTCGTTAGAAAAAAATAATTATCAAGGAGAAAT
The DNA here is from genome assembly GCA_963662085.1 of Eupithecia inturbata. Lineage (NCBI taxonomy): Eukaryota > Metazoa > Arthropoda > Insecta > Lepidoptera > Geometridae > Eupithecia > Eupithecia inturbata. The sequence continues at coordinate 8,542,793 of OY759182.1, forward strand.
TTTGGTTTCGGGATTACATGGGAGCTAATTTAGGTGGGGGTTAGATTACGAAGTTAACGAACATCTAATTAGATCAACTGTTTTCGTAGGTCATCATTTAAATACGTCACCTACTTACTCAGGGTAAAGTTTAGTAGGTAAGTATTACATAATTTACGTAGGTTTTAAAAAATGCCGCTTAGCTTAATTACAATGCCGACTAAGATAATATCCCTATTTGAAAACACTAAAGATAGATTGTTATTAGCAACACTATCTGACTTCATGAATAGGTGCCTAATTCATTACGTTTTGTCATTCTGTAATCGCATTACCGATAATTTGGTGCATTTATGTAATCGTTCCAATAGTATAACGACCTCCCCACACTATACTCCCGAATTCTCGAGAGATTTAAGTTCTGTCTGGTTTTTTCATAATACCCAATGTAGATCTATTGGTAGGTAACTATAATTTGTAGATACTGGCAGGTGTTTAGCTGTTTTTCCACAAGATTGGTTGATCTTTGTACTGTCTCTGGTGGAAATGCAATCTTAAACGTAAGATGATGGTGATCGGCTACTGCTGTCGAGAGCACAATAACTTATTTACCTACTAGGTATAGCATCTCATCTACTGTGTCCAAAGATCACAGCTCTTTAGTTACTACAACAATAGAAAGCCGTCACTGAAAAAAACATTTTAAAATGACCTACATTATTTTGAAAGAACTTGAACTAACATTTATTAAAAAGATCTGAGACATACTCGTTCAATGACGTGCGAAACCAATAACTGATTATGTAGACAATGTAGTACTAATTGTATACATATATTTTTCGAAATTACTTTTTTATAATGACGATTAAGTACTAAATATGCGTAGGTAACAATAAAGACTAGAATACATTTTTAGTTATACAGTTATTGGCACTAAAGTCAGTAATAAATGGCACAAATCTATGTACTTTGGTTACGTGTTATAAGATTCCCTAACTTTAAAAGTAGCATTTTTTCTAATAAGCAACTTTGACCACGGTGTTTGATCGTGTGCACATAAAAGTAACCTTTGCTAACTATTATTATGCTCTAATTTTGTTACAAAATTGTAAAAAACACAGATTAATGACAATTATTTTACATCTTATATTATTCCTAGGAAATACTCAAGTATCTGCACACGCATTTCGCTGTACGGTTGTATTGGCAGGGTAGGTCGCGCAAATCTTTATGGAAGTAAGCGCGAGTGACTGCGCTGGAGTTCATAAAGATTTGCGCGACCTCTACGACCTACAATTCAAAGTGAAACTTTGCAACCAACACTACTTTATACAATACTTAATATCACGGTCGACGAAGCTCCTCTCGGTATTTCGAGTACCAACTAACATACAACACCCCTCTTGCACAGTTTCACTTTGGAAAACCCAACCTTTTACTTGTCGAATAACTACTTAAAACCAATGCGTTCTAAACGTGATTTTTAAAATAATACTTGTAAATGAGGAACTTCTAGAAAAGCAACGCGCTCAATACAATAATGTTACGTCTAAAATTGACAAAATTGATATAATTTACTTAAATTATAATGTTAGGAAAACTGCACTAAGTTAAAAATTACACAAACACTTATGTAGACAAGAAACTAACTCAACACCTGAATGATCAAAACTAAATCAATTTAATAAATCCTTCGATCACAATAGTCCTAGATGCGTAGTGCCAATAACTGCATCAATTAGTTACATAAACCTTACTAGCTAGGTATTTGATAACAAATAGACCACCATTATAAGCACGACAAAACATTCATAAGTAGTTAAAATTGTAGAGAGACTTATTTAGAAATGTGCTAATAATTCTAAATGTTGAAAATATTAGCTGATACTCACAGGTAAGATTCAACATCAGATCTGGTTATGAGATTTTAATGGTCAGCAACAAAGTGCTTCGAATTCGTTGACAATCTTCGATTGTGGCCGAGATCAGGATTTTGTACACTCTACAAAAACAAGCGCATAGCATTGAATTTAACTGTATCACATATAGCCACGAATTAATGCTCTTAAAAAATTATCGAATATTTACTTAAACGGACAAGAATTAATTTCAAATTGCTTATACGGTGTAGATAACATTTATAGGTATTTAACTTATTTATTTTGTATTACAAAGAATTCTAAAGAAATTCGTGTAATTTTAGCAGAATTGGATAGTAAATATATCATCAGCATAGAGGATTTGTGGGTTTTTGTGGTTAAAGCACAGGAATCGATTTGCTTTAAGATTATCTACCATCCTCTGACGTTTAAATCTTGATATTAGAAGAACCTAGTTAGGAGCGATGGAAATGTATTGCTGTCCACTTGTTTTGGCGTTTGTGCCAGATGCGCGTTTCTTGTGACTGGTGCGTAGCTCGTCTGCCTTCGGAATCTACGCTTTGTGTTACGCATACGTACGCAATAACAGCGACGTCTTCCCCGAGGAGGTGCACTCGGGGGTTCAAAATCGTCGTGTTGGTTTTTACTTGGGTTGGAGTATTTTCAATAAAGAATTTGTGAAATTCTACTCCCTCAACTAGATTGCCTAAAGCTTCAGGATCAAATGCAGTTACACTGGTATCACATAATTTGGAAAACGTGTCGAAGTCTCCATTGTATATGGCATCGATAAGTATTTCAGTAACTTTAATCACTTCAGCTCGTCGCATAGAGGCGTTACTGTCGCCGCGAGCCTTTCCGAAGGAATCAGCTTTTGTAAGAGCATCATCGTCATGCTCTTTAGATATGACGGTGCATGACCGGTCTACTCCCTTCTTATCTTTGTCGACTTCGTCATCTTCTAACGTAGTACTGCTGTCGGTTGACTCTTTTACTTGTGAACCGTCACTTTTCTTGTTCACCATCGATTTGCCAGAGAAGTTGCGCGTAGCTAACATTGTAGTCAAAATAGCGCCCTTGAGCTTGCGACGAGCGTTGAATTTCTTCAAGCAGTCAACGGTCTCTTGTCTGTGCATGACAGAAGCCACACGCTCGCGGTGACAAATCCATGGGTGCTTCAGGGCTTCGGAAGCCGTGATTCTTTTGCTTGGATTCACTGTAAGCATTTGGTTGATAAGGCTTTTAGCTTCAGGGGTAACAGTGTCCCATTCGGGCGACGGATAGTCATAAGCACCAGCTTTAATTTGACCGTAAAGTCGGTGCTGGTCTTCATCCCAGAAAGGAGGATATCCAACCAGTAGAATATAGAGAATCACTCCGCACGCCCAAATATCGACCGGTTTGCCATAGGGCTCTTTTTTAAGAACTTCAGGTGATAGGTAGCCAGGAGTTCCAGCAAAGCCAAACCAAGCTTGTTGCTCTCCTTGAACTTCTATGGCTAATCCAAAATCCGCAAGCTTCACCGCCGCGCCTTTGGCCTTGCTTGCCAATAAAAGGTTTTCTGGCTTCAAGTCTCGGTGTACTACTCCATTATGATGACAGTGGTGCACTGATTCCAGAATTTGTTGTATACAGTGCGACGCGTCAGCTTCAGAATAAAATTCTCGAGCAACGATATCTTCAAACAATTCACCGCCAGTTACCAGGTCGAAGACGAGGTAGTGAAAATGTTCTTCTTGAATGGAATCATGTAGCCTAACAATGTTGGGGTGCTGAAGTTTCCTACAAATCCGAGCTTCTCGCTCCAATTTTTGGAAATCTCTAGCTGATAACTTCTTGGTGTTGATGATTTTGGCAGCGAATTCATAACCAGTAGACTTTTGAACGGCTCTTCTTACAATTGAAAATGCACCTTTGCCTAGTTCCTCTTTCAAATCGTAATTGTCCGAAAACCGAGTACTAACACTTTCACGATTTGGGTTATTGGCCATTTTGATCACGTACTTACTTGAGTGATGACTTTGAGGTGACTAATTTAACTGCGTTGAACGCGCACAAAACTTCTTTTGGTAGCAAACTGCAACAAAAAAAAACTCATTTGATCATACCCACAAAAACTTCCTCCGATCAACGAATTATGGTAGGTAACCTAATTTAATTTAGGGATGTAGGTAGGATATTATTTTGCGTAAATAGAAATTTATGTAGAATTTTAATTGAATAAATTAGGTCAGCACTAGAACATAAAGCTTTATTCATTCATGAACGGCTCTTCTTACAATTGAAAATGCACCTTTGCCTAGTTCCTCTTTCAAATCGTAATTGTCCGAAAACCGAGTAGGTACTAACACTTGCACGATTTGGTTTATTGGCAATTTTGATCATGTACTTACTTGAATAATGACTTTGAGGTGACAAATTTAACTGCGTTGAATGCGCACAGAACTTCTTTTGGTGGCAAACTGCAACAAAAAAAAACTCATCTGATCATACTTACAAAAACTTCCTCCGTTTAACGAATTATGGTAGGTAACCTAATTTAATTTAGGGATGTAGGTAGGATATTATTTTGCGTAAGTAGAATTTTTATTGAGTAAATTAGGTCAGAACCAGAACATATTATTAACCAGAACATATTTATTCATTAATTACATAGTTTCAATCAATCCTTATTATTTTAGGTAGGTACCAATATTTATAAAGTTGTAACTGTTCATAAACTAGGTACCTTAGGTAATTTATGGGTTATTGCCTTGGCTTGCTTATAAACAGTTTTATGCAATTATTATCCAAGATGTGTTAAGATGTTTTCGTTATATATAACCAAACCGACAAGTCACGGATGCACAATCAACTATTTTTTAGCTACCTCTTGTATCTTGAAACGAAATGATCAGAAAATAGATTTTGTCAAGAGCGGACTAAATTCGCCCGAAGGAGAACCGACGACACTATTTCGGTCACTCAAACTAAATTAAAGTACTGCATGCTTAATATAAAACGCGTTGATGCCTAGACAATAGTAATCGTGGCCACAAACAGACTTCTAATATTAACACTACGGCGCTGGGATGACATTTAGTTTGCGCAAAATAATCGATACACCATTGTCTCACTCATCACATCACATTCACCGAAATCCCGAGGAAATCATGATCCATTTAATTTCTCAGTGTGCCCTCATTCGAGGCATCGGATTTTTCCCTCATAAAACTCACAAACATAATGATAAAAATAACACTGTATTGAATTTATAGTAATAAGATGTTTAATGCGCGACTTTTGCGATATTCTTGGCATTAGCACTCGAACGAATGGCTCGCGAAGTATTTATAATGGCAGCGTTTTAGTCCACTTTACGTTTAATACAGTTTATTAATATACGATAGGGTATAAATAACTTATTTACCTATTATGTGCCCATTTTACACAATATGAAGATCACTAAATGAAGATCAAAAAGAAAGGGCCGAGCCCTGCACCACACTCGCCTTCTGCTCCCAACACGAGCTTCGGGGTCAAACTCATAGACATCTGTGTGTTGCCAGACTAGCGGATTCGAACGATTACTTAACAGATTGCCGAAACGCCTTTTAATTGATTCAAATAATAACTGCTGGCTTCTTACCGATTACTAATGTCTATCTGCACTTTAAAAACTCATTTAAAAAGCCGGATTTCTTAAATTTTAAAAGATTTCTTTGTTGAATTTTTACTCGTGTAAATACTGTTGGGTGCTCGCCGAATCGATACATCTGCGCAGCGCTATTCACAGGCAAAGTTTTAAGACTTGTGAACAGTGCCATCTGTTGTTAGTCGAATACAACATGCACACACGAAAACATAATTCTGTTATGCTGGCTGACCCAATTAAAAGCGTGGGAAGTGCGTTTTTATTTTTTGTTTTTTGTATAAAATACTGTAAAGTAGTAGGGTTTATATAATTAGGTCATATTTGTCGCTTCCTCAAAAAACCGTGTAACGGGGCGGCCATACATTATAATTTAGCAAATGTTTAGCAAGCTTTATTTTAAAATTGTTAGCATGTATTTATGCGTGTTTCGGTCAGATCTTGGAAATCAAACAGTTAGTAGCACGGACACGAATATTTGTATCTACTTATGATACCTTCCTATTCAAAATAATTTATCTATATCTAATTTAATATACAGTATAAAAATGAATCCTTGTTTCCCTTGTTCACGGCATCACGCGTAAACGGCTGGACCGTTATTGCTTATTCTTTTTTTGTTGTCTCAGGTGATGGTTCTTACTTAAGTAAGAAAAAATTAAAAAAGTTGCGCGGAAAATTAGAAACTTTCAATAATCATAGTTAAGACAGGAAAACGTCTGTCGGGTCAGCTAGTCTTTTAATAAAACTTGTTCCTATAAAGTAAGAACGAAATAATTTTACAAACAAACTTACGCTTGGCCAATAAAGGTACATACGCCAAAAAGATTTTCATAAAGCAATTTTCATAAGATGTTTTTCCTGTATTTCCTCTGGTTCACGGTCTCCATACCACTAAATATTTTTTTTAATAATAAAATATAAGTAAATTTTACGATTTACATCAACAAATTAGTCCGTGGGGTACCTTTCTAAAATATAAGTATTTGTGTGTTTATACATATATATATATACTTAATAATTTTTTTTTCTAGAAAATTCTCTTAATATAGTTACAAATTCAACTTGTATAGGAACTGTTAAAAAAAAACTAGGAATTTTTCCAAAAAGTACCTAAATTAATATGAAAAAAAAGAAAGAAGATTATTTATAACACACATTTGATGTTTTTTTACAAATCGAATGAAACGCTAAGTGCGAGTCGACTCGCACACGGAGGGTTCCGTCAGAGAAATACACATTCTCTGAAAATTTCCTCTTACGGTTCACTAATAATAAATACCTACCTAATGCGATATAGGAACCTGAATTTTTGAGTCTTTGCGTCTAAGTAGTCTATTCTTTCCGCTAAATACGTCGTCAATGTCCTGTCTCTGTTTTTAAATTTAGGAACCTACAACTCAATCAGTCACATTCACATCATCATCATCATCATCATCATCATCATCAACCTATCTTAGTCCACTGCTGGACATAGGCCTCCCCCAATGAGCGCCATAGCGCCCTGTCTTCAGCTTGCCGCATTCACATAATATGTACTTAATCCAAGTTGAGTTTTTTTATGTTCTTTACAATCCCCTTGATTAAGCTTGTATCGAATGAGACGGTGATGTTTGACGTTTTACCTACTAAAATAACAGGGACACCATACATTTTGTTTTCTTTGTGTTTCGCTGTGTGCTCTGTATGTGTATGTCCTTAAAAGATGACTCACTTTCACCGAGCCGGTCCCAGGCTGTGCCGGCTCACGCTAGACCGTGTCGGATCCGAGCCGAGTGTCGGCCTAGCACGGTCACCGAGCCGGTTCGAGCAAAAATCGAACAAAACGTCAATGCACTTGTATAGCATCACAACGAGTCAACGACTGCTTGGGCGCAGCTCGGCGGCACTGTATTCATGCAACGGCCGATAGCCGAGCCGAGCCGGGACCGAGTTGTGTCCGACTGTAGTCCGTTGCTCGGCCGTCACTCGGTTGCCGATCGTTATAGCGTGAGTGTGTCCATACAAAATATAATTATGTAATATTAGTTAACCGTGCTACGGCCGACACTCGGCTCGGACCCGACACGGTAATTTTTTTTTTGTTTTTCCTTTGGGAGAATGCTATTTACGAATTACCTCCTGAGGAGGGCTAGAGAGACATAATCTTGGATAATGCCAGTGCGGTACTGCTGTCGAATAGCTTGGTCATTACGGATTATCGTGTACTAGGGCCGCCGGTCTGATATTTCGTCATGCCAGCCTTAACGACATCATCCGGCGGGCCTTTGTCACCGCTTGCGTACCAGCTATTTTCGAACCGAATGGTCTGTTGCGTGACAATGATAAGAGGGCCGACGGCATGACACTAGTCCCATGGGAGTTGGGGAGGCCCATTGTGTGGGACGCTACATGCGTCGACACACTTGCGCCTTCCCATTGTCCGAGGACATCCGTGAGGGCTGGTGCGGCAGCAGATTTGGCCGAGGATCTCAAGAGACGCAAATATGCAGGTCTCGACAGCCTACACATTTTCTCCCTTTGTAGTCGAGACCCTAGGTCCGTGGGGTACCGAGGCGCTTCGGGTTTTTAAAAAGTTACCTGAGCGTCTGGTCGACGCGACGCGTGACCCGAGAGCTGGTGGGTATCTGGCGCAGCGCAACAGCATTGACCTGCTGTATAGACAGCAGGTCAATGCAGCCAGCGTCTTGGGGACCCTTCCGACTGGTATTGATATGGATCAGTTGAGCTACATGTAGATTGTTTGCAACAGTCTGCAGTCAGCTTAATTGTTTCAATTGTAAATACTAGAGGTAGTTCAAATTTGTTTTTTTATTGAATTGTAATTTTGTTAGTCATAACATTTTTGTTAAAAAAGAACAAAATCGTTGTGACTGAAATAGAAAGTGTTTAATTAAAATACAGGGTTTGTTTTTTGATTAGTAGATTAAAAAAAAATCCACCCAATCCTTACTAACTTAAACACATACCTACTCAACCAAAATGCAAGAAACAGCTGACAAGTAATGATAATAATCTTTTCTAATCTCGGCTTAATAACATCCCTACAGAACGGAGTAGCGCGAATTAAAAATTTTTTTGGTCACTCACCCATCTGATGTGGAACCGCTGCAAACGTTACATAATATCCACCATCTCATCGCGTGTGCGATACCTACGAGTACCTACAGCAATCAAACAAAACCTCAAACTACCACTACAAAATCTTACTTAAAAAGTAAATTATGATGTACATTTTACTAGGTAGGTAGGTGCCTTCCATGTATTACTCTCAATCATTATTATTACTAATCATTTCATAATGATTTTTTTCCTAATTCAATAATATAATGTAAGTAGCTAAGTCAAAGTCAAAGTGCTTTATTTCCTTTAGACCTTACAGGACCCTTGGACACGTCACAAAATTCAAATTACATAAGTAAAACTAGGAAATAAAGTGATCACTTTGATTTTTGTTCATTTCAATCTTTTTGAGGTAAAGTAAAGAAGCGAACAAAAAACCTTTACCTTGTTTTGTTGTTAGTTTTCGAGTTGGAGCTAAACCTATCCTAAGCTTTTTTATCCTCTAGATAATCTGATATTTTGTAGTTAGCCTTTTTACTAAGGATATGTGTGATAATTTGTTTGAATTTATTTATTAATAATTTTTTCAACTCATTTGGTATTTTGTTGTAGAAGCGTATACATTGCCCTTTAAAAGATACAATAATCTTGTGTAGCCTAGTTGTGGGCACAGCGAGTTTATTCTTATTTCTAGTATTTAAATTATGTATGTCGCTATTTTTAGGGAACCGATTGATATTCCTATGGCTTGTTGTACACACAACAAGTTTTCATAAAATTGACATGGTACTGTCATTATGTTCATCTCTTTGAAGTACACAAGTAAGCCTTAGCTTAGGAAACTTACCTACTTTTTCACCCTACCCACTTATTTATTTATTAATACAGGTATTTTACTCAGTCGAAAAAGCGAAATACCTACCTATTAAAAAAATAACAAATAAACAAATAAAAAAAAAAATTATATGCTTACTACCTTTCGGAGTTTCCAGATTTTTTTTTATTTCTGGGTGCTTTATTGAGGATTTCAAGCAACTAAAAACTGCGTGAACAATTTCTATAAGTACTCGCTCTTTGCCATATTAAGTAAGTAGGTACTTGTACTTAGTTTATTTCAATCAAATATTCACAAATCGCACACTTACTGCTTACAAAACCATCACACTTCGTTCGTCACTGCGGCGCATTCGCGACTGGTTGGGTACCGTACTGAGAGGTACCGTGCCGAGGGTATTGAACCTCGTGTTCGGTATCCTCTCGGTAGGTATGACTCACGGTCCGGCCGTTTGTATGAAGATAGAATACTGTATAGATATCATTGCCGTGCCTTTGGGTAGTCCTGTCAAAAAATAGCAAATAAAACCGACCAACTGCGAGTCAACTCTCACACGGAGGGTTCCGTTCCGTACTATCGAACAAAACTATTTTGCAAAAGAAACCAAAAAGACAACAGGCGGTCACCCGTCCGAATACTGACCGCGTCCAACTTTGCTCAACTTCGGTGATCGGTAGGTACTCAATGAGACATGTACGTAGGCGCTCTAATTATTAAATTTATTTTATTTTTATTATTTGTTGTTATAGCGGCAATAGTAATACACAATGGTACGGTAATAAATGGAGCCCAAATTGAATTCAAAATATTTTGATATGATCTCAATATTAATTACGGTTCAGATGCCTACCTACCAACAAGCGAGAGATGACAATGCTTTTGGTACCGGTTCGCGAGTAACGGTTGCGCGGCTGGATGAAAGACCCCTTTTAAACGGGCTTATCCCAGAGCTGATTAATAAAATCAAAACTGGTTCGCATCTTGCGCAAGTGCAGGGGGAACAAACAAGGGCTTTCGGTACGGGCCCTTCCAAAATTTCGCCGGTGCACAATGCACCCTCCGAACCATCCCCACGCAAGCACTCTTATTATTACGCGAGTTCGAGTTTTTGTCCCCCATATTGTTCATATTATTTTGGTATTCGTCTGACGCGGCGCGAAAATTTTGTAGCTCTGCGAAGTTTTAAAAGTTCTTGCGAAGTATCCGTTTAAGTGAAAATTTAAAGATTGCCAGGTGAATCGATAAGTTGGGAAATTGAGTTGTCACGTCGAAGGAATTGTGCAAAATTATCGCTTCTCGTTTGGCTACGGCTTCGATTTTGTCATCTAATATTTGCAGCGAAGGGAAGTATTAAGGTTTCGAACTCTGTGGTCGTCTCAAGTTGCTTTTCTCATGAGTGGACGTGCGTGTAAATTAATAACTTGAGAATAATAGTATGTGTGGTGGAAGCGTCGAGTGGTTGCCGCGACTCGTGCTGCGCGTATTCGACTTTGCATTGACCGAGTATTATCGATCGTGGACTTTACTACCCGTGAAATGCGTTGTGATCGAGATCGCTTCAAATTAGCGGGACATATTAAGCCAACGTAATTTGTATGAAGCGTTTGTGGTAAGTTCTTGAACTCTATTTAATGAGACTCTGTGCTAGGTATGTAACGTTAAATTGCCGGGCGCCGTTATTTCAAAAAGCTTTCATGGAATAATGAAACTTCAAAGAATGGTTCAGTTTTTTGCGTTACATTCGCCTTTCTTAATAAATTGATTGGTTTCATCTGTAGTTGGTATAAAATAAATTTAACCAACGAATTTTATTTGATACCAATTATTTTTCTTTCAGTCGACATGTTTTTTTATCCAATTGGGTACCTAATTCTCTATTTATCTAGGTACATAAATACTTTCACGGTCAGCCTTGTTTGAACTGAACTGAATTGAAAAACTTATCGATGCTAGCTAAAGTACAAAATTCAATTACCGAGTTGTAAAGTACCTAGTGCAAGCATTGTAAACCAAGCTCTTCGCCAAATAATGTACGAAAAAACTTGAATGGTTTATGTCAATGACCTCTCAGCGTCAAAATGCTGACCCTTCTACATTTACCCTCGTTGCTTGCGAAAAGCTTTGTAATAAAATTCCATTTGCGATGTGTTTATTGACCAGATGCCATAACCTACTTTCATATGTATGTATGTACTACTTAGGGTACCTTCCTATCCTTTGGTACCTTCTGTCCTTCTATGTAGATTAGGTAGGTCATGTAGGTTCCTATGTGATTCCTCCTTTGTAGGTTAACAGGCACAATGCACTGTATTTGTAACTACAGTGAGCTTTTTATAGAACATTTCAGTGTGTGATTATTATTATCAACCTGAATGAATGGAATACTAAACAATGCTCGTTTAATTTATGCTGTCTGGTTAATGCACCTTGGCTGCAATATTTTATCCATAATGTTCTTCTTGGGGCGCGTTCCCACTGTGTGACGACAGAGAGTCGTGCATTTTATAGCATCGTGTGGCTAGTATATTTAAATGGAGGTGTTCACTTATAGGACGACATGATTAACTGTCGTACACGACTTTTTTTTGTTGTGACGATAGATTGTCGTTATAATGGGAACAGCTAGCACGACAGTCATAAAACGATAAAAAACGTCACGATTCATATTGTGTCGTCGTTGTGCAAACGACAAGGCGCCTGCCGTAAAATGTCATCACGAACAACTAGGTATCTACCATAGTCGTTCAACGATAAAAAATGGCGACGAAACAATGACGACGACAGAAAAAAAAACTTGTTTTTTTGGGAACAGCTAGAGACGATAGTCGTCTAACGATAATTTACGGTTACGTACGACACATTGGGAACGCGCCCTTACACTTACTAGCGAGGAAATCGCAATGCACAGGGACGTTTAAAAACTACTTTTTTGTAGCTTATTATTTAATACTTCGTTCTTGTGAACAACAACTCCTAGAAACTACGTAACTGGCATGATTGGCACTTTTAAAGTTATTTCTGAAACCTCGGCAGTTAATCAAACCAAAGTAAGCAACTTAAATATATAAATTATTCCAATTGTTTTGGACAGGTACCTTACCTACCTAACTGAAGGTGAAATGAATAATTAAATTATGTCAAAATTATTTTGGATGGGTTTAGGTACCTACATAACCATAAGTAGCTACTTTATTTAATTCCGTGACATAAGTAGTAGGTACCTAACTAAAGATCTACCTAGCTTAAGTGAAGAATTAAATTATCTATTTCAATTGTTTTCTATAACTGCCGTGATTGTAAAAGCGATTCCGTGTTACGCAAAAGTACAGTAAAACGCTCTCGTTGTAAATGTTCGCAAATGCTAGGCATAACGTGAGTAAAGTCAGGCCGCGTTGGCTTATGCCACGTGATAACAGGCAATAGGTATTCTGTTGAATGTGTGCGTTTGTGACGTCGAACGGCCGCCGCCCGCCTTCTGTCCCAGGAAGTCTACTTCGAAAAACGAAATGCGAAGATAGTTACGACGCTTACGTTGAATTTTTAAGAAGATGTTGCGGATTCGAAGACCGAATCGTTCTTTCGATGACCGTACTATGAAAATGAAGTTGACCTCTTTTTTTTAAAGATCCATAAATTTAATTTAATTTAATTAACTTTGTTGTAGGTAGGTGCACTAAGAATACTAAAATTTAATAAAAGAGATTTCTGCTACTAAAAAATTATGGATCATGTTATCTGAAATAAAAGATGTTTTTTTTTTATTTATACAAAGAGGTTTCAGTCATCATGACATTTCTAAAGCTATTTGGTAACTGTAGTAAGATGCAAATTCGTTGTTTATTTTGTGGGATCCGTCATCCGAAAAACTTCATACATGCTTATTAAGTATGTTTATAAAGTAGGCCTCCAGGATTGCTTGCTAGGTAGACAACACAATAACTGTGAATCGGGCTATTTTATATTATGCAATAGGTAGCGTTTTTACACGATTAAACTAAATATATGTGTGCAGAAGGAGCTTTTAAAAAATATTTATTCTCGCTGCAATAACGACTTGGCGGTTTCAAGTTTATATTCTCTTTTTATTGCGTTGCGGATTATGTGGTTCTAGAGTTTTCTTTTATAAAACTGATAGGTACATTTAAAGTTTTAGTGCTATAACTATATTCCAACTTAGGTAGGTACCTACTCAGTGTAAAGTTGACAATCGGAATACTTATCTACATAACAAACTAACGCCATAATATATTTCACACATCTTACACACCACACACATTTTTCCAAACAGAGACTGGCTGTGTAAGAATATAAAAACCTAAATGACTATATTAGCTTGTAATTTTTTTTTTTTTTTTTTTTTCATAAACTACATTATATTCATAGGTATCTTTATTTTTCTGTATAATAACAAGTATATGTAAAATAGGTAGCTCGCCTACCTATTTTTAGTAATTTTACGTTTTTGGAACTCTTTCCACTTTAATTTCGGAGGAGGGCGTTGTCATCTGCGACACAGTTTTAAAACTTGTGCAGATGGCTATCGTTTCCATTTTATAACCATGTTTTTGTTCCTTAATAAACGATTTTATTTTTTATTTATTTCATTTAATTAATTATAACCTGCGTTTAAATCAATGCTTGTTTGTTTGAAAAAACCTTATGCCTAATTAGAAAGGCAAAGGCCACAGGGACACATAGTAATAGAAGTCCTGTCGCGTCGCGTCATCGCCACTTAAAGCTTCCTTATCAGTAGAGGTATATTCATATTTATAGTGACACTTCGATTAATGATAAGGATGAAACATTTTATCTATTGCCCTAAGTACACTGTCCATTAAGATTAATGTAAAAATGTGGCTCCTGGAATTGCGTAACGAATGACCTACATACATACTGACCGCGTATATTCACCAACCAAAAGAATTATTTATATTTAAGATAAACCCATAACAACCCTATCTAATTTATGTATTTATTTAATAAACCGCCAAGTTGCGGTCGAATCGCACACGAAGGGTTCCGTACCGTAAAAATCAGGCGTCTTTTTCAAAGAACATCAAATTTTCACTTGTTTGTACCCCTTTAAATTTTCAACTTTATAGTATACTCTTAGTATCTATTTGTGGTTATTACATTTGAAGTGTTACTTGTTAGTTTCATTGTGTCTACCTATTGTGGTTCAAGAGATACAAGCTTTGACAAACGAAAAGCTAAAAAGTCAAAAAATCACGTTTTTTTTGTAAGGAATCCCCCTTTAATTTCGATATATTTTTATTTCCTGTTATAGCGGCAAAAGAAATACACATTCTCTGAAAATTTCAACTGTCTACCTCTTACGATTCTTGAGATAGAGCCCTGTGTCAGACGGACGGACGGACAGCGGAGGCTTAGTAATAGGGTTCCGTTTTCACCCTTCGAGGTCGGAACCCTAAAAACGACATCTAACATGGGAAGAGAGAGATCACAAGGCTAGGCAAATTAAAAGTTTTTCGGTCTTTCATATCTATGTGCCCTTGTACATAGTTAGGGGGATAGGCCGCACTAGCTAATGTCGTACCTATGAGCTACCGTCCGTAGATAAGTGACCAAAAAAGACCACAATATCATGTTGGTTGGCAGGTCACAGATAACCACATTTTCATACTCCATGCACATACTCCTACTCCATAGTAGGACTGGCTGAAACGCTATACGCTCAATGTAAATGCAAATTTTTTGAGATCAGCGGCCAATCTCGATTACTGTAGTCTACCCACTTAGACAGTAAGATGAAGCTCTTGTTTATTATATTCGCAATCTGGCTCGAGACTATGAAATCACTCTCATGTCAACCCTATGAAGACAGTCTTTGTGTTCAGGGTTTGGATGTTCAAAGATATATTCCTAACGTTTTGATAGAGATATCGATACAACAACGGTTGAACTAGAATGCTTGATTTCTAGATTTCTTCGTCATTCGATATTCTGGTTAATAATTCTGCAATCTATTTGGAATAAACAGAGCCTACAATTTTATTGTAGGACCAGTTGGTCGGTTGACATCGAACACCGTGTCTCCGATTACACGCAATCCTTCTCTGATTTATTACACACTACGGAATAGCTAGGCTGGTATCAAATATTATTTAGTCTATCCAATCTAGTCTACCCGAAAGGTTATCCACGATTCCTAAGTAAATAATAAAAAAAAAACATTATTTCAACCCTAAATATTTTCGGAATGCTTATTGAAGCAATGTGGGTTAGCAACATTTGGCAACAATATGACTGAAATGTTATTTGCTGAATATGACGGTAACGTTGAAAATTGAAAGATCTGTACGTGTTCTCAATTTGAATGACTGTATGAATAACCGTCGCAAAGCTTGGTCGACGTCGTCGTACCCGCTAAAACTTCGTGTGCGATGTGTGTGGCAGCGGCACGGTCGCACGGTCTCCGCCAACAGATTTGTGTTTGAATTATTCATCCCTTGTTTCGATGCTGCGCTTTAGCAGTTTTTTTTATTCCTTTTCAAAGTTGGCCTGAATCCGCTTTAGCTCGATAGGTTTCGCGCAGGGGCGATAAATACCCGATTCGGTTTAGGACTGATTTCCTTGTAAGAACCTAGTATAACTACCTCTATACTTGGTTCTTATCGTATATCTTATCGTATTTATTTATCAGGGTTTAACTAAACCCTGACCAATTGTAAGTATAAAGAAAGATATATAACAGCCCTTTGAGGTCTCCAACTGAACTCAAAAAGGGAGTAAAAACTCAATCCATACCCAAAACAACACACAAACAACAAATAAGTACTCAGACAACAGATAAATCTAAACAAAGAAAGGAACATAAACACACACAAACAGATATTGAGTGATACATATGTAGTGGTTAAGATATTAGTGAAGGAAATACATATTGAAACACAAACAACTAAGGATATCGTTATCCATCAGACACAACACAAGGAAACACAGACCACAACGAATCTAGATATACTCGTAGTTACTGAAGTAACACATACAAAGAAAACTGCCAACACAAAGTCGCATGTGCCAAAAAATCAACATCGTGAGAAGCCAAAACTTAGACGACCTAAGCTATGTATGTTGAGCACAAATACACAAAACAAAGTTCTAACTATTGAGGAAGATAGCCTACACTCCTCAGGACTATGCCATTATCTCAAACTGAACTTTACAATTACTGAGTTACAGACATTGACAAGAAAATATGCGACTTCATACGAAATTATTTTTGCATAATTATTATAGGAGATGAAGATTTTCAAACAACACAGGACTATTTTGAAATAATAAGAAGCATTATAGAAGTATTAAAATCGGTGAATCACACAAATATAATCATCTGCTTACCTACCTATAAGTACGGAATACCAATGGATGTTTTTAATTGGAGGGTGGAGAATTTTAACAATCTCCTTTATATGGATGTTTCCACACATAAGCATGCGTATATATTTGACTCGAATAAAGATCTTAGCGATGACCACACGATGTACAGGAGAAAATCAGGACACATAAATAATCAGTCTACGAGCAATGTTTGAAAGTCTCGACGAATATTTGGAGGTTCTTCGTGAAGGCTTGGAACTGGCTAAATATACGAGAGAAATGGAAAGGGACTCATCGGCGAATACTCATTCCAATAATGTGAGTAAGTTTTTACGTCAACAAAATGAATAATATGTCACCCGTATAGCAGAAAAAAGTTAAAAGCATAACAGAGAAGAAAATTTTAAATATATTAAGTCAGAATATGTGTGGTATTATACTAGTAAAAGGGATGAATATGATTTATCCATAACAGATAAAAAAATAGACTACATATGTACATATGTATAACGGAACATTTTTTGAACAATAACAACGTAAACCTTTTTTAAACTTAGTGGATTTAAGATGGCCTCACAAAATACTACAACTAAGAAGAAACGGAGGGGGGGGGGGGGGATCGTTGATTTTATGCACAGATGATAGGGAAATAGAAATCTATAAAGTTATTAATAAATAAAATGTATAGAATGGACAGTTTTGAAACATGCTGTGTTAGGGATATCGAAATAAACTTGTTTATTTGTTGCTGCTATAGAACACCTGACCGTAAGAACTTTGAGATATATTTGGAAAGACTCGAAAATCTTGATCACTTCTTTGGAAAGAAATGTGTTATATGTGGTGATTTTAACGGAGATCTTAAAGTAGAAGATAAACAACGTTCTGAATTTCTTACTCTCTTACAATGCTACGATTTTAGATACTTAGTTTCTGACATTACTTTTATACGCAATGACATATCTTCTAGTCTGGACAATATCCTCACCAACAATCATGGGTTTCATTGTAGAGCCATGCAAAATTGATCACAACGGCCTTTTGATGGTCATGCGGCACTCATTATGTTCTTTTTCGTTGGATATGGTCAAAAAATTTAGGAAAGTCACGCAAACTATAATTTCTAAAATAATATACAGCAAGAGAAATAATAAAACTTTTGTACGGGAATTCCTTAAGCAGAATTGGTATGCTATGGAAATTAATTCTTTTTTGAAAAACTTTTACACTACATTCAAAAAGTGTTACAAAAAAGTTAAATGAATTAGTTTTAAGTCGTGATCAAGGTGTACGCTGGGCTACAAGGGGCATTAAGATTTCTAGAAAATTGAAACGCTTTCTAAATTCTTTTAATGGATCTACAAACATGAATTCAAGTGTTTTGAAGTATTGAACGGACTACATTCGTCTCTATAGAAAATTCATCAGGAAAGCGAAGAGTATGGCTGTAGTAGTATCGACAAATTAAACATGCTATTAATTCTATTAAGGAAATATGGAAGTTAGTTAACAGGCATACGAATAAAATAAAATCTAATGAATTTAAACTATTGACATTGAAACATTACACAGACCTATTTTTGAGTTCAACGAACATATTTCTGTTTCTGAGATATGACTTTAGTAGATCTAAAACAGAACCACGCATCTCATAATGGTCAAGTTTATTAATTAAAATGTCATGGTCTACCGCGTCAAATGCAGAACTTAAATCTAAGAAAACTCCTGCAACTTGTTTCTTATTATTCAGTCAATCAGGGCACTTCGTCAATCAGGGCATTTATAGCATCAGCAGTCCCGACAGATATCTGCTACCCATACTGTCTGTGGTTTAGAATTTTATTGGAATAAAAATGAGACAATAAGCGGCTTTTTATCAATTTTTCAAATACTTTAGAAGTTGTTGGTAGAAGAGATATCGGGCGGTAATTATTTGAATCGCTAGTTGACCCTTTCTGATGTATGGGGACTTTGGGGACTATTTAGCAAGTTTAAGTTGATCAGGGAAAATACCTTCGTCAACAAACACTAACACAAGATAAGAAATATGAGATTGGACCGCTCAGCAATTTGATTTGGCTTTTAATGAAAGTTATAGGTACATCATCATAACCGCATGACTTTTTGCTAACCATACCACAAACAATTTTTTCCATTTTGTTTTTATTTGTTTTTGATATATTTATTGAATCTGTAATTCCGGGAGTGTGTTCTCGCATAATAGTCATAGCATCTACAAGACCTGCGTCCGAAATAACCTTAAAGTCAAAGCGTTCTGCAAATATGTTAGTTCTATAACTAACATATTTGCAGAACGATTTGACTATTCAAATCGTCATCAATTATTTTGTTCAATTACCGCCACTCTGCAAACGTAGTGCAGGACGCCCTCCGGCCAGGTGGGATGACGATCTGCAGGCAGATGCTGGATGCGGCAAGCTGAAGACAGGGCGCTATGGCGCTTATTGGGGGAGGCCTATGTCCAGCAGTTGACTATAATAGGATGTTGATGATGATGATAGCTCAATCGCCTTGGCATGCTATGCGTTACGAACGCTACGCGACGAGATCAATGTTGACAAATTGTAAATAGTTTATTAAGCATTAGTAGAATCAAAAATAAGGTATACCATTAAATTTTGGGGGAATATTTAAAAATATAATATGGAAAAAGCCTTCGTAATGCAGAAAAGGAGCATAAGAACAATTGTCACAATTTCACAGGAAGAATTTAGTAAAGAGTACTTGAAGTATCTGGGTATAATGACAGTGCCTAGCATCTACGTCCACGTACTGATCATGTTTCTTTCTAAATATTAGGTCCTTACATATGAAATTGGCGTTTTGTATGGGAGGAACAAAAAGTCGAATATTTTTTAATATAATATATTTAATTAATCAAAGTATGAACCATTATTTTCTATGCACTTTTGCCATCTTATAGGTAGTTCATTGATCCCTTTACTAAAAAAACCAGTCGGACGGGAATCAATAAAATCTTTGAAGGCGATTTGGACTGCCCCATCGGAGTTGAATTTTTCCCTTGCAAGAAGTTATCCAAATTTCGAAAAAAATGGTAATCTGTTGGAGCAAGGTCCGGGGAGTACGGAGGATGTCTTAGACTTTCCAATTGAAGCTCTTCTAATTTAGTAGCCGTCTGTTGCGCAGTGTGTGGTCTAGCGTTGTCGTGAAGCAGCAGTGGCGTGGAGCGATTGACCAGCCTAGGTTGTTTAGCCGCTAGCTTTTCCATCATGGTTTGCAATTGCTGACAATAGACATCAGCCGTAATAGTCTGGCCAGATTTGAGAAAACTGTAATGAACAATACCGGCACTAGTCCACCAAACGCTTACAAGTAACTTTTTTGGGGTTAATTTTCGCTTGGGGCAGGATTTGGCTGGCTGGCCAGGATCCAACCATTGCGCTGAGCGCTTCCGATTATCGTAAAGAACCCATTTTTCATCACAGGTAATGATTCGGTTTAAAATACCTTCATTATTGTGCCGGTTTAGTAATGTAACGCAGCAGTCGACGCGCGTTTGCCGGTTTGCTTCAGTCAATTCGTGAGGTACCCACCTTTCAAGCTTTTTAATCTTCCCAATTTGCTTCAAGTGAATTAAAACAGTTTTATCACTAACATCGCAGCCTGCAGCTAACTCGGACGTGGTTTGCGATGGATCCGCTTCCACAATAGCCTTCAACTCTTCATTATCAACTTGAGTCTCAGGCCGTCCACGGGGCTTGTTCTGCAGGTCAAAATTTCCAGAACGAAAACGTTGGAACCAAAAACGAACTGTGTTTTCTTTTGCAACACGACCGCCATACACATCATTCACCCTTCGAGTTGTTTCCGCAGCACTAGTGCCACGGCGGAACTCGTACTCGTAAATAATGCGATATTTTAAGTTTTCCATTTTGTAAAATGAGTGACGCAAACAGAAAAAAACAGAAGAAAAAAAACAAATGAATGACGATCATCGAAGCACAAATACATGAGTCTATAGCTGTACAAATTTGAATTTGGAATTCCTTACCAAAGAGGAGAAATTTGTGATTAAAGTGGCCAGTACGAAAAACGCCAATTTCATATGTAAGGACCTAATATTTGCACGAGTACGAAACGCCTGACGAAAATAGGGAGAGTGTCAATAGCAGAAACAAAAACATTAAAAATAAAATATCGCCAGCACTAAATATTATACGACACTCCACACGGTATCAAGCTACCAGAATTTTCAATAAATTGCCGCACGAAATTAAAGAAGTTATACATATGAGAACAATTCTAAAAAATAAATTAAAATGATATCTTCTGTAGAAGTCTATTTACTCCATTGAGGAAATATAATCTTAAAAAATGCATAATTATTTTCATGTTGACATTTTTATAATATTTCATTGTTATTATAATTTGTACTTTTTATTATCTGTAACTTGACATTTCACCTTAATTTTTTTAATTACAGTTCTAAATTGTACCTATTTTATGTGATAATTATTCAATAAGTTAATTTATAATGATAATTTTGTAAGTTTGATTTAAGTTTTCTGCACACAATATATTTTGTTATTATGAAATAAATATAATAAATAAATATATTTATTTATTAAGAATCGTAGTAGTAGAGAAGCGGTGGAAGGCCTTACGGGTCTGCTGGTGCTGGACAACTGAACGTTGTGGCTGGGCAGGGAATGCGTTTATGGCGTCGGTTTTGTTTATACTTATTATAGAGACCCTTGCAATAACAACGCATGTTGGAGTACCGTTATACGAAAACTTTTACATAATTTTGAGGCTTCAAGTGCTAGGCTTCTTAAAACGTAGCATTTTTAGTCTAGATATTTTACTGACCAAAATCAAATCATACACCTGTCATGCAAGAAAGAATAGCTGTGATATAGTTGGCAAAACCTCCGAAACAATTATTTTTATCTGAAGACAAATTGTTATTTAGAACACAAAGAAACAGAAGGGGTTTTAAAAAACATGGTGTGGCCCCCTCAGAGTCCGGATCTCAACCCGATTGAGCTTTTGTGGGAAGAGCTTGATAGAAATGTGCGCAGTTGTTGTCCCACTTCGCAAGAAGACATGTGGAAGGCTTTACAAGAAAGCTGGAACAATATATCACAAGATACAATCGACAAATTGATTGCTCGTATGCCAAGAATAGTGAAAGTAGTAATAAAATGCAAGGGAGGGTTTTTCGACGAAAAATCTGTATAAAATATGAGCGACATTTTTAAAGTAAATGGTTGATTTTTCTTGATTTTTTTGTTTTCTTCATAATGTATGTGTATTAGGAAATAAGTATTTTAATTCATAATTAAACCTCTTGCTTTGTATTTTGAGTTTTATTTCATTTTCCTACTTTGATGTAGGTGGTCTCAAACTTTTGGCCGGCAGTGTACATATGTATAACGGAACATTTTTTGAACAATAAAAACGTAAACCTTTTTTAAACTTAGTGGATTTAAGATGGCCTCACAAAATACTACAACTAAGAAGAAACGGAGGGGGGGGGGGGGGATCGTTGATTTTATGCACAGATGATAGGGAAATAGAAATCTATAAAGTTATTAATAAATAAAATGTATAGAATGGACAGTTTTGAAACATGCTGTGTTAGGGATATCGAAATAAACTTGTTTATTTGTTGCTGCTATAGAACACCTGACCGTAAGAACTTTGAGATATATTTGGAAAGACTCGAAAATCTTGATCACTTCTTTGGAAAGAAATGTGTTATATGTGGTGATTTTAACGGAGATCTTAAAGTAGAAGATAAACAACGTTCTGAATTTCTTACTCTCTTACAATGCTACGATTTTAGATACTTAGTTTCTGACATTACTTTTATACGCAATGACATATCTTCTAGTCTGGACAATATCCTCACCAACAATCATGGGTTTCATTGTAGAGCCATGCAAAATTGATCACAACGGCCTTTTGATGGTCATGCGGCACTCATTATGTTCTTTTTCGTTGGATATGGTCAAAAAATTTAGGAAAGTCACGCAAACTATAATTTCTAAAATAATATACAGCAAGAGAAATAATAAAACTTTTGTACGGGAATTCCTTAAGCAGAATTGGTATGCTATGGAAATTAATTCTTTTTTGAAAAACTTTTACACTACATTCAAAAAGTGTTACAAAAAAGTTAAATGAATTAGTTTTAAGTCGTGATCAAGGTGTACGCTGGGCTACAAGGGGCATTAAGATTTCTAGAAAATTGAAACGCTTTCTAAATTCTTTTAATGGATCTACAAACATGAATTCAAGTGTTTTGAAGTATTGAACGGACTACATTCGTCTCTATAGAAAATTCATCAGGAAAGCGAAGAGTATGGCTGTAGTAGTATCGACAAATTAAACATGCTATTAATTCTATTAAGGAAATATGGAAGTTAGTTAACAGGCATACGAATAAAATAAAATCTAATGAATTTAAACTATTGACATTGAAACATTACACAGACCTATTTTTGAGTTCAACGAACATATTTCTGTTTCTGAGATATGACTTTAGTAGATCTAAAACAGAACCACGCATCTCATAATGGTCAAGTTTATTAATTAAAATGTCATGGTCTACCGCGTCAAATGCAGAACTTAAATCTAAGAAAACTCCTGCAACTTGTTTCTTATTATTCAGTCAATCAGGGCACTTCGTCAATCAGGGCATTTATAGCATCAGCAGTCCCGACAGATATCTGCTACCCATACTGTCTGTGGTTTAGAATTTTATTGGAATAAAAATGAGACAATAAGCGGCTTTTTATGAATTTTTCAAATACTTTAGAAGTTGTTGGTAGAAGAGATATCGGGCGGTAATTATTTGAATCGCTAGTTGACCCTTTCTGATGTATGGGGACTTTGGGGACTATTTAGCAAGTTTAAGTTGATCAGGGAAAATACCTTCGTCAACAAACACTAACACAAGATAAGAAATATGAGATTGGACCGCTCAGCAATTTGATTTGGCTTTTAATGAAAGTTATAGGTACATCATCATAACCGCATGACTTTTTGCTAACCATACCACAAACAATTTTTTCCATTTTGTTTTTATTTGTTTTTGATATATTTATTGAATCTGTAATTCCGGGAGTGTGTTCTCGCATAATAGTCATAGCATCTACAAGACCTGCGTCCGAAATAACCTTAAAGTCAAAGCGTTCTGCAAATATGTTAGTTCTATAACTAACATATTTGCAGAACGATTTGACTATTCAAATCGTCATCAATTATTTTGTTCAATTACCGCCACTCTGCAAACGTAGTGCAGGACGCCCTCCGGCCAGGTGGGATGACGATCTGCAGGCAGATGCTGGGTGCGGCAAGCTGAAGACAGGGCGCTATGGCGCTTATTGGGGGAGGCCTATGTCCAGCAGTTGACTATAATAGGATGTTGATGATGATGATAGCTCAATCGCCTTGGCATGCTATGCGTTACGAACGCTACGCGACGAGATCAATGTTGACAAATTGTAAATAGTTTATTAAGCATTAGTAGAATCAAAAACAAGGTATACCATTAAATTTTGGGGGAATATTTAAAAATATAATATGGAAAAAGCCTTCGTAATGCAGAAAAGGAGCATAAGAACAATTGTCACAATTTCACAGGAAGAATTTAGTAAAGAGTACTTGAAGTATCTGGGTATAATGACAGTGCCTAGCATCTACGTCCACGTACTGATCATGTTTCTTTCTAAATATTAGGTCCTTACATATGAAATTGGCGTTTTGTATGGGAGGAACAAAAAGTCGAATATTTTTTAATATAATATATTTAATTAATCAAAGTATGAACCATTATTTTCTATGCACTTTTGCCATCTTATAGGTAGTTCATTGATCCCTTTACTAAAAAAACCAGTCGGACGGGAATCAATAAAATCTTTGAAGGCGATTTGGACTGCCCCATCGGAGTTGAATTTTTCCCTTGCAAGAAGTTATCCAAATTTCGAAAAAAATGGTAATCTGTTGGAGCAAGGTCCGGGGAGTACGGAGGATGTCTTAGACTTTCCAATTGAAGCTCTTCTAATTTAGTAGCCGTCTGTTGCGCAGTGTGTGGTCTAGCGTTGTCGTGAAGCAGCAGTGGCGTGGAGCGATTGACCAGCCTAGGTTGTTTAGCCGCTAGCTTTTCCATCATGGTTTGCAATTGCTGACAATAGACATCAGCCGTAATAGTCTGGCCAGATTTGAGAAAACTGTAATGAACAATACCGGCACTAGTCCACCAAACGCTTACAAGTAACTTTTTTGGGGTTAATTTTCGCTTGGGGCAGGATTTGGCTGGCTGGCCAGGATCCAACCATTGCGCTGAGCGCTTCCGATTATCGTAAAGAACCCATTTTTCATCACAGGTAATGATTCGGTTTAAAATACCTTCATTATTGTGCCGGTTTAGTAATGTAACGCAGCAGTCGACGCGCGTTTGCCGGTTTGCTTCAGTCAATTCGTGAGGTACCCACCTTTCAAGCTTTTTAATCTTCCCAATTTGCTTCAAGTGAATTAAAACAGTTTTATCACTAACATCGCAGCCTGCAGCTAACTCGGACGTGGTTTGCGATGGATCCGCTTCCACAATAGCCTTCAACTCTTCATTATCAACTTGAGTCTCAGGCCGTCCACGGGGCTTGTTCTGCAGGTCAAAATTTCCAGAACGAAAACGTTGGAACCAAAAACGAACTGTGTTTTCTTTTGCAACACGACCGCCATACACATCATTCACCCTTCGAGTTGTTTCCGCAGCACTAGTGCCACGGCGGAACTCGTACTCGTAAATAATGCGATATTTTAAGTTTTCCATTTTGTAAAATGAGTGACGCAAACAGAAAAAAACAGAAGAAAAAAAACAAATGAATGACGATCATCGAAGCACAAATACATGAGTCTATAGCTGTACAAATTTGAATTTGGAATTCCTTACCAATGAGGAGAAATTTGTGATTAAAGTGGCCAGTACGAAAAACGCCAATTTCATATGTAAGGACCTAATATTTGCACGAGTACGAAACGCCTGACGAAAATAGGGAGAGTGTCAATAGCAGAAACAAAAACATTAAAAATAAAATATCGCCAGCACTAAATATTATACGACACTCCACACGGTATCAAGCTACCAGAATTTTCAATAAATTGCCGCACGAAATTAAAGAAGTTATACATATGAGAACAATTCTAAAAAATAAATTAAAATGATATCTTCTGTAGAAGTCTATTTACTCCATTGAGGAAATATAATCTTAAAAAATGCATAATTATTTTCATGTTGACATTTTTATAATATTTCATTGTTATTATAATTTGTACTTTTTACTATCTGTAACTTGACATTTCACCTTAATTTTTTTAATTACAGTTCTAAATTGTACCTATTTTATGTGATAATTATTCAATAAGTTAATTTATAATGATAATTTTGTAAGTTTGATTTAAGTTTTCTGCACACAATATATTTTGTTATTATGAAATAAATATAATAAATAAATATATTTATTTATTAAGAATCGTAGTAGTAGAGAAGCGGTGGAAGGCCTTACGGGTCTGCTGGTGCTGGACAACTGAACGTTGTGGCTGGGCAGGGAATGCGTTTATGGCGTCGGTTTTGTTTATACTTATTATAGAGACCCTTGCAATAACAACGCATGTTGGAGTACCGTTATACGAAAACTTTTACATAATTTTGAGGCTTCAAGTGCTAGGCTTCTTAAAACGTAGCATTTTTAGTCTAGATATTTTACTGACCAAAATCAAATCATACACCTGTCATGCAAGAAAGAATAGCTGTGATATAGTTGGCAAAACCTCCGAAACAATTATTTTTATCTGAAGACAAATTGTTTGGCTGCCGGAAAAAAAATATCTTGAGGCAGAATGGGACGAAATTGTCATCATCCAATAAACGTATCCTTTATATTCACGTAAGAATCTAGAACCCTTTTTATACAGGTATTGTGATTCAAAATAATAACATAGTAGTGTGTAGGGATCTTGGAATCGGTCTGGGTATTCCTGAGGCACGTGGCTGTGCCGTGATTTATTGCTTTATTTCATTTGTAGCTGTTGCGCACCTCGCCTCCCTAATAAAACCATTAGGGAGGCGAGGTGCGCAACAGCTGCATATTATATCTGCCTTGAGAAGGTATAAAGCTATGATGCCAGCAAGATAGATAATAGGGTTCCCTTTGAAATCAAAAAGTATTAAATGCCTCGATTTCTCTTCGTTCTTGAACGTTTCGCAACTAACAAATACATTGTACCTAGCTATTATGTCAAATACTTTTTGTCGATCTCATGCGATAAGATTATCATGCGAAAACTCTACTCTTTCCCCTGTTTCAGAAATACAAAAATATAAATGTAGAGCGGAGACATACCAATCTACGTCTCTGTTATTTTCTGTTGCTTTGCTACGCTAAGTGTTGGTTTACCACGTGCAGGCTTTTCATCAACCAAATGAATATTTAAATGGGAATCTCTAAGAACTATCACTATGCTTTAGGTTACTATAGAAGCTTCTCTCGAAACTAGATCACGCGTCAATTAGGAACGCTTAGAATAATTTATCGCTTGCGTTATCTTGTTCTACTGAAGTTTGTATAGATTTTTTATTTGGTAGATTGCGACCCAAATCGTAGTCTCATTTATTATTCCAAGACGGTCGCCTTTAGCAGGAAGTATCTTTGGGATTGTAGATCCTTCTTTGTAAGCTTAATCTACTTGAAGCTTTCAACAGTTTATACATTAGCTTCCTATTATGCCTTTTATATATGTACGCATTTTGCGTAGGTCATCAATTTCGTTTAGAATATAAAAGAAAACGTGTTAGCTCGTTTCGATGCATATGCAGAAAAAGCATGATATAGCTCACTTTAATAAATAAATAAATAAATAAATAATGCTGGACAATCCACACAGCATCATCCAGCCCCAAAGTAAGCAGAGCTTGTGTTATGGGTACTAGATGACTGATAAACTTAATACAATACATAACATAGATAGATATTTTTATTATATATAGAAAATACCCAGAACACCCGGAACAAATATTTGCAGATCGTACAAACATTTGTCCCAAGGCGGGAATCGAACCCGCAACCTTCTGCGTCGCAGGCGGACCTTCACCCGCCGCGCCACATCGGTCGTCAAGTTTATATCATCAAGTCACTTTATATTGATAGATAGTCTGAAAAATTAAGTAACACCCGTATTCAAGAACAATACTATGAGGTCTCACAGTGCACACGAGCGCATAGGGCCGGTCAATCCGATTCATAAACAATACTTGAGTGATTTTTGTAACGCTATGCGTTCATTTGGGACGATCCTTATGTAAAGTAGGTAGTTATACAGCAAGTTTAACCAACGCATAGTGTAGCTTTGTCAACTTTTTGACTGTATGTCACAAATGTTTGGTTGTGTTCTGTCAGTTTTGCTTTGCTTTGAAATTTTGTATGTATTCACATTCAGTTTATATGGAAACAAAATTGTTTTATTATGTTTGTGCAGGTTTTTATAGGTTATATTAGTGTCATCCGCAAATCTGCCAAACAATAAAGAGAACTTAGCAACAGAAACGGACCAATCACAGATCTGTAATCGGCGCAGTGCGTTCTCATAGTATAGTGTCGCTCGAGTGTTGTTTGTGAATGAAATGGCTTACCTCCTATCATAACGAACGCAGAGAGAAATGCCTTACTTAGCACAGTATTGCTCGATAACTTACATAAGTATTGTTCTTGAATTCGGGTGTAAGTACCCACATACGTTAGTTTTTAGTCTAATGTAGATCGATAATAGCTTTGATAGAATATTTGGAGAAAGGACGTTCTGAACTTTCTACTTTAATGTCTTATCTATTCCTCTGTATTAGAAAACATCATTTATATTAAATTAAAAATGTTTTCTGGTCCATTCTTAAAAAAATATTTTACTGAAACAGTAACGAACAATGCAGTGAATACAAAGCCGTAACTAGTACATCCTATCTTGATGCTAGATCTAGATAGGTACCTACGTAGATCCGAGATCGTGAGCAGATGACCGTTCAATGGATTAGTCCAAAGTTGATTGCAATTTCAAAAGTACCTCTTGGCACAGCGATAAAAGCTGCCATAATTTTATTTTTATTTTATTCAGCATTGTAAATAATGACGAAAAATAGAAAGGGTCGTAATGAAATTCACAGTGGCGGCCGTGCGTGCCTTATCTTCGGAAGCGAAGACTACCTCCTCAATCATGCTATCTCATTCATGACATGAGTCGAGAATATTTTTTAAAAGAATCATGGACATGTGATAGTTTGCATTTTCCTTCAAAATCGTATTTCAATTTAGGTTCATGGAAAAACTTAAATGGTAGGTTGGTATTAGCATAGAAATTGGCAGCTATTACAGTTGGTGTACGAAAATAAATTGTGAAAATTGTAGCAGTAAACGGATTCGCCGTGAAGCTATTAAAATTTTAAAGGAGCTTCCACTTGGAACATGAAATCGGCGGGCTTAACAAATTTATTTTTAATTATAACGTACTTTTTAAATTTTCGAAACTTAGGTAAGCCTCTTACTTTTTATTAGCAGTAACGAGCGATTGACGAACAAATATCTAAAACCACTGCAAATTAAAGCTAAGACTACTTTATATGTACGAGTAGGTAGGTAACTATTTCTTATAAAAGCCTTTGGGAGTTTCCACTTATGCTTATGGCCACAACAAACATAATCACTTAGATCCATAATCTTGAAAAAGCTTTCTGTTGTGGTTATAGCCAGAAAATGTGGCTACTTAATTCTATAGTTACGCGAAATTATATGAATCTGTTTCATTACTAACAGGACAAATTATTTCCATGCCAGTTACGTAGAAGTCGATTGCAATTAAATTTGTATGACATTTTTGGTCTACTAACGATAGGATACCCAGTTGGGTAATGGATAGTTAATCCATTAGGCTATAAATGTCAGATCGATCCTTCTCAAAGAAGTACCTAAAGCCATCCTAAAGCATTGCAGATCAGGGCGTCGTACCTACATAACACTTTGGTACTCAAAATTATAACCAAAGTGTTATTATTCCTGCCCACGGTTTCGCACTAACTTTACGTGAACTTTGCGGGATACCATTTACCTCCCTGCCAAATTACATTATGATCCGTTCAGCCGCGTGAAACGGTAACAGACAGACAGAAATACCTACAGATAAGAGTTTTTTTCGAATTTATAATACTGGGTGTCTCAAAAGAAAGGACATATTTATTTAGCTAACTGCGTTAACGCAACGCTTCGGAGGGGTGGGGGGGGGGATATGTCAATCGATAGCTCTTGGGAATTTAGTCGCTATATGGAGCGTTTCTGCAATGGACGTGCACTTACAGTGAATTCATTGCGTTATGTGAGGATGTTTGATGAGGTTTTGTTGCCTGAACTGGATAATTTTCCAGACCAAAGAACATGGTTCCAGCAGGACGGAGCAACTTCACACACGTCTGTCTCTCCTTTCTTTTGAGACACCCTGTATTAGTATAGATTCATCGATTATAACTTACATGTCTACAACACAACGCCTTCATCAGCCTTTTTTTTTGCATGTGGGTTTCACAAACTCACATTGGCAAGTCGCTGTGTCTAGCGGAAAACAGTGATCGAAGGTTCATAGACTGCTTGTCGCCAAGCGCCTTATCACTCCAACACCGCAGAATACACGATAGGTAGTGTCTCTCTCGTTCGCATATTGACGTGCAATAAACCCGCTACGTGACACAAACAACCCTCTGCATTACTTCCATCATTTATGCGTTTAGCTCTCGATCGAAAGCTATAAGTATACATATGTACTATATCTATATATATAGCTATAAGTATATATACATACAGTACTCGTAACTGCGACGAAGTAACTGGATATTTGTTCGTATAATAAAACGAAGGAACGATCTTGTTTGTATCCAAAAACTTTTAATTAAGGAGTTTGTTAGCCATCTTTATGGTTTTGTTACCAATCTTTAAAAGCCAGGCAAAATTTGCAAAAATAAAACCTTCCAAGTGCGAGTTGGCCTGCACCCGGAGGTTTCCGTACCATCTTATAAAATTATTTTGCAAAACAAAAATTACAAATGGAAACCAAAAAAAAATATTTTTTTGCTGGATAGAAAAGAAGCAATAAGCCAACATGATACGGTCACCCATCCAAGTACTGACCACGCCCGACGTTGCTTAACTTCGGTGATCAGTACAGTATTCAACGTAGCATGGACATTGACACTTTATTTTTTTTAGTATTTGTTGTAGCGGCAAAAGTCATACACACCTTGTCAAAATTGTAACTGTCTATCTATTACGGTTCAAGAGATACTGCAAGCAGCACTGACAAACATGGAGCAAAAATAGCCGAAAAACTAACGTTTTTTGTATAGGAGACCCTTTAATTTTAATAGTAAATTTATTAAATTTTTATTATTTTTTGTTATAGCAGCAAGAAAACTTCAGCTCTACCTATTACGGTTGAGATACAATACAGCCCGCTGACAGACGGACGGACAGTCAGTGGAAGCATAGTAATAGGTTTTGTTGGCAACCCTTGGGTACGTAACCCTAAAAACGAACTCAGGCAAAAGCATCTTTAAAAGTGTTTTAATCAAAGTTTTTTGTTTTACGTGATCACTGATCAGTCATATTTCAACGTTACTCAGCCGTACCTTTCCTACCTACTTCTGCACACATACAGCCAGTTGGCTTACGGACGACAATGAACGTGCAACTATTCTTTAATTACCGAGCCTAGTCTAAGCGTAATGAAAATATTTTCACGTTAACTAACACATTCGGTACCTATGGTGCCTACCCTGCGACCTACACACATAGCCGGAAGTTCATTATTCTACACAACAGCGGAGGCACGATCACGAGCCCATTTCCCAATAAAGTAGCACAGCTTTAATATTAAATCTTGCGTGTGTCGTGGTGTTTCGGCAATAAAAACAAAATAATCCAATCGTGCAATCAGATTCCCCTCACAATTTATGATAAGTATCTACAAGTTCGACGTAACGCCCTAGGCTAAGAAGTTCAGAATATACAATAACCACACATAAAAACCAAGACGAAATTGTTTTGTTCTGTCTTCGAGTTCAGCAACCCGATAAAATGTTATGATGTTTTATTCAGTTACATTACTCTAATGAAAAATAGTATCCCCGTCTACAAGCTGATGTTTAACTTCTGTAATATTGTTGATGTTGAATCGATTCCGAGTGGAGAGGAAATATTTTTGCAGTCCTCTGATGTTATTTACTCATAACGTAATTTAATTTTTTCTTACCTTCTAGTTTGTTCGGATGTATTACGTTCCTCTGGCTCACAATGCGCTGGGGGTGGTCTATAAAAGTTATTTAATAACAAGATATACCCAGACCTGCTATGCGCGGATTCCACGGAGAGCGTGATTACGTGATCAGACTGAACCTTGCGATTATCTTCCTAAAGGTACATTTGATTTAGACTACCTACGCGGTTCCTTTGCTTTGTTACGTTTGCTGAAATATTTTTATTAAACTTTCTCCTCCAACTTTGTTTGTGCTCAGCAGAATCTGCATTGCAAAATCTAGAATCCCAGTTCTTTTCGAGAATTCGAAAAATTCTTTGATGTTTACGTCCGATATTCATGTGATAAAAATGTTTATCCAAGTTGTCTCACTCGTCAACCCCCCCGCCCTCCGAAAAGTATTTCTATTATCCGCTCCCCTGCCAGTCAACTCAAAGCGTAATTGAATCTTTATAACAAAATTATTGTCTCGTTTCGTTGCGAGCTAGAAAATACTCGGCCCTTCCATCAGGTAGAGCAGGACCGTCATCAGTTTTAGTTTGTGATTGTGATTGTGATATACGGAGTTTATTTATCTACTCTAACTAGGTACCAACCTACTTAACCTCACTAATTCGCTTTATCTAGTTTCTCTATTAGAATCACCGTTGGCTGGAAGCTCGGTAGAGAATTGGCTTGGCACTCTGCATGAAATGAAAACTGAATTTCGCGAGATAATGGAAAGCGAACTAGTAAAAGCTGGCTAATTTCGTTGAACTTAAAGTATATATGTTCTGCTGCTGTTTTATTATTTATTCTTTCTCTTAAAAGCTTTGTGTCTTGTTATGCCTACTTGCAAAAATGATGTTAAAATGTTCTCAGACTCTGTATAATATGAACAGTAACAGCAAAATCATATTAGGTAAAACAAGCAAAATCTACGTGCCACTTAAAACTGGAAAAATCTCGTTCCTATACCTACCTTACTACCTACTGATAAATTAATTAGTCCTTTGACGAAGTTATTCTTATACCAAAAGCATTTTTGTTTAAGATAAAAGAGAAGCTAAAAAAAGTTAAATAGAAGCCCGCTTTGGTCTTTATTTCCGAGGCCGGTGGCCACAAAGAAAACGATATCAAATTTGATAACGGATTAACAAAACCACATCAAAAATTAAATTAACTTTGAAATTTGCTCGCAGCCGTTTTATCGGAGTTAAATAATAAAGACGACAAGAGGTAGCCAAATGCGTAACGATATTTTAATATTGCAAAAGATTATAAGACGTCGCAAAATACTTTATGATAACGCTTCAAAGTGTTACTTAAAGGAAATTGAGATTTTACTCAAACCCTTAGGGGAGGCATGGGAATCATTGATAGTCTTATCTAATCGTGTGCTTTTATTTCATTGCGAAAGTCCCGGCCGGTCCCGGCCAGTCATAAACGTCTTTTAGTTATTTTATGTGATAGAGAATAGACAGGTCTCTCGTGAAAATGGGACATTAATTGTTCAATCAGCTAAAGGCAAACTCTTGTACGCTCCGCGTGATCGCAACATTCATCAATTGAAATAGATTGCGGATTCTCAGAACTAGAGCTAGGAACAATATCGGGCACAGACCTACAGCCAGCGTAATGTGATAAAGCTCAGGGAGCCATTGTGCAGCGCTCGATGCGGCGAGCGTCGCGCCACCTGGCACCGCCATGTTTGCATTAAGCCATTTACCTTTATTAGAACTAATTTAACATAATAGAAGCGAGTTGCAGCTCTACGTCTGCTTGGCCACGGAACTGGGTCAATGACAACCCCGACGAGAATAGAAAAGCCGCTTCAGGGGTGGATGAGCGCTATTGTTGGCCCGCACGACTAGCGAAACGAACCGATATGAGGGTAGCTTCGGATATTTCAGTGATTATTATTGCAGCATGACGAACTTTCGCATTGAGCTCGCTCATTGAAATGCAAATGTCAATCCAATTCCACGTCAATCGTGCAGAACCGCCGATCTGTACAAATCTAACGCAAATTAATGTACTTAACTCACACCCGTTAATGAAGTCGCGGGTTTCCAAAATGGCTGTCTATTTTGTCACAGAGTTCAGGCTGTTTTCAATAGCACGCTACTCCATGATACTGAGCAATGAGTACCTTTCGTCCCAAGAGAAAGCTAAATTGTCTTGGAACCCGCGAGGAATTTAATGAGAAGAAAAATAGGAAGCGATCTGTAGGTAGCATTAAATTTAGTCCTCAATTTGGAATAAGTAGGTACTTGAGCTGACTATCTGCTGGCTGATCTACTGACACCCGTGCAAAGAGTTTTTGGCAGCAATAACCCAGGTGATTTTTTTTATCAAACTATTGAATAACAACTTGATTAATTTATTGCGAGATTCTAAAGTCGACGGGATTTATCATAAAATAATAAAACTCTTTGAAATATTATTTAACCCTATCTTCACTCGGAAGTGTTTAGAAAATTTTGAGTCAAGAAAGACAAAACACGATTCCTTATTACCCCGAAATAACCCATTTTATAGTCAAAGAACTTAGAACACCGACCGTTAAAAGTATAACAAACAAAATAATGACTTAAGTTTCTACGACCCAAATACTAGCAAAATTCTCAAGCAGTCGGTCGTTGAGATAATTTTAATAATAATAATAATAATAAAACGAACGTCAGTTCAAAGAAGGCTCTGACTCTGCAAAGAAAATGAAAACAGACGAGTAACAAACACCATTCAGTCTTATTAGCTTCAATTGGGGTGTTGATCTTCTTTCCTTGAAGAAAAAGTAAAAGTTTCATCACTGAAAAAGGTTTTGCACCGGAGGCTTTTTCTTTTTGTTTAATTTAAATGTATTTAGGTATATTATACAATTATGTAAGTAAGTACATATACTTTTTGTGCATATTTTGTTCAGATAAGACCATTTTGTAGCAGAAATCTGTTAAAAACGTACCTGGATTTTACACCCTTCCTGAAAAACATTATCATTGTAATTTTGCCAATAGCCTGTTGTGTAGGATCAAACCCAGGGCGTCTAACGCTGTGAAGGTTGTTTTGAGCCAAGGGCACACGCTCACATCACAGCATTCATTTTCACATTTCCCCAAACTTTCACAAACTACCTCCTGGCATATTAAATTTTTCGCACGACTGAAGTTAGCATAGTGAAACTTAATTAGAATGTTCTCAATTACGCTTTGTTTGTAGCTAGGATAGTACCTACTGTTTTGTAGGTTCCCTGTAATATCTTGAAGAAAATATTTTGCATTGCGGATGTTTTGAATAGGCCTGTTATACTGGTGAAGGCGAAAATCGATCTACTTTGCAGGCGTGGCAATGTCTGCGACCTTTGGAGATGATCTCTGCTGTTTTATGATTCACCAGAATTCGGAAGGGGTTATAAGTTGAGGCATTTATTTTTACTTTTAATCATAATTTATTATTATTATGTTTTTATAGTGATATTAGATTCATAATTTCGGGATAGTCGAAAGCTGGAATGGGCATCGGTGTATTGAAAAGTTGGTGAAATATGGCTGAACATGGTTTCAGATACGGTAAATAAATCAATCAATTCTTTATGTTAGTTTGCAAAACGTGACAAGCTGTGAATCCTATTTAGGGTAATGAATTGAGGCGCGCGCTAGAGCGTCCAGTCAAATTCGGATAGAAACGGGCGACGCAATAGCAGTGAGTATCTTTACACGAACCATTGGGCACGCTTTTGGTCCGACCTGTATCTCAGACAAAATCAAACCTACAGGCTTGCAATTTTTCATGTCTAGTAAGATCCATAAAAAGAGTAGGAATACTAATTCATAAATAAATATTATAAAGTTCTTGAGCAATTGAGGTCCCAAAAGTGCATTTTTTTTTTAAATTCTCGTCAGATAATTAACCCACTTCTACCTAGATAACCTAGGAAGTTGAAATTTTATATGCAAGTCTTCCTTTATCGGAGGAAAACATCCGAAAACCAAAAAAAAAACCTATTTTGAAGTTTTTATATCGGTGCCGATATTGATTTTCGTGAAGTTATTTGTGAATATCTCATTGGATTACTAGACACTCTAACTTGTTACGTTCATTTATTATTTAATTTGTTTCTTGGCAAGTCCAACATTAAAACAAATGCGGTGGATATAAACTTGCCAAGACACAAATTAAATAATGAAAGAACGTAACAAATATTATATTGTGAACTTTGGTAATATTATGAAACTTGGCACCTATTTATATGATCTCAGCTCTTTTATCGATGAAGACACTATCTGAATGAACTTGGCTAGTTTTCACATTTATGTTTTTGGTTAGGTAACAAACTTTCCAAAATTGTTTTCTTTGTCCGAAAACTATTTTGTACCTCACAATGTTAAACTAACTAGCAAACTAAACTGCGCTAATGCTGAGTTGAGACCTTTCACTCAAAGTTTGGCCCATGCCCTCATCAACGCTGTCATGTGCAGAAACTCAGGGTACCTTACCTCGTAATTCACACATCTCAATTAGCATATTGCGTTTGTTTATTATGATTATGACTCATAGTATTAATAAAACTAAAAACGAACTCATAATTTATGAGCTAGTTTTATTAACGGGTTTCGCACAAACAGTGACCGATAGGTTATGAACGAAGGACCTGCCAGCACTCAAATAGAGAGGAAAGTTTCGTAAAATTGTAGATTAAGTTCTGGAAGCAAGGTTCTCTAGCACATATCAGCGAAAATTTAGGCCCGTATTATGACTGAGCAAGCTTTCATATTACGGGCCTTAGACTGTTATAGCCAGTGAAACAGTGCCTTCAAGATAAAGCCACATACCCACTGCGGCGCACGCTGTGCACGCTGCTGCGGCTTTAACCGCTGGCACACTGCAATTGTTAAAAGCGTGCACAACATGCACAGCGCCGGCCGCAGTGGGCGAGCGGCGCAATCCTCTGGCC
This sequence comes from Eupithecia inturbata, assembly GCA_963662085.1. Classification (NCBI taxonomy): domain Eukaryota; kingdom Metazoa; phylum Arthropoda; class Insecta; order Lepidoptera; family Geometridae; genus Eupithecia; species Eupithecia inturbata. The sequence continues at coordinate 8,579,788 of OY759182.1, forward strand.
AGGCCGTTCAATTATTCCTCTTTGAATCCGCTGTTCTCCGGTATGATTTAGGCCATCGGGCAACGGAACATCGTTCTCCAGGTGTAAAAGTTTAACGGTATCAAATATTTACAAATTGCCGCTCTGGACCGGGGGGCACTACTGGCCTATTTCATACAATTTATGTATTTCGTTGTTGTTGCGTATTTTTCAAGGTTTGATTGTAGGTATGATTTTTGTTGCTGTGTGGTGCCGGCTTAGAATTTGCACCACCCCAAATCTTCCCGCGGGTGTCTACCGACTAAGGGGTAAGCACCGGGGGTGGGCAGCAGCGCCCCCTGGAGAACAATTCTACCACCGTACTGCGATCCCCAACCCGCATGCCCAGCGTGGGGATTATGGGCATTACCCTCCGTGAGATAAATGCCAACAAGGCTCTTATCAGGGGGAGGCCTGGGCCCAGCAGTGGACCAATATAGGCTGTGGAGATGGAGATGATTTTTGAGACCGGTTTTATAACCTTTCTAAATTACAAAGACAATCAAAGAACAGGTTGAGTTTTAAAAATTCAGGGCCTGTGCAAATGAGTGAGTCGCCCTTGGAAATAGGTGTTTGACATATCTACCTTACAGTTATGTAATGCGTTTGTGGCCAAAACTCTATAAAGTAGAAGTTGTAGGTACATGAGAACATCATACTTGTATGTCTGACCTGAAAACTGTGCCTATTAAAAGTGGATGGTCGTATCGGAGTTTCATGTCGATAGCTTTGATAGGTTCGCAGTAAACCTCTTGTCTCCATCTCGCCGGCGATAGCCCCCTGTGTTTTCTTTGTCACTGTAGCGCTTCGACAAAGGCTTTGAGTCTATGAAGGTTTTGTTTCATGACCAGCTTTCATATTATTTAATGAACCCCTCGTTAAAACTTTTCGACAATCTCAATTTTATGTAGTTAAGTTACGTAGATTTTGGATGACTGTATTACGAAGTAAAATTAAAAAAAGAAATTCAATTCTGAAGTTCTTTTTGACAGTTACCATTTTCAATTAAAGTTTCCACTGTGGCCTTGGGTGAGGCTGGGTAGGCTTCTTACCCAATTTACAAATGAATTGATTGTTCAGCAAGCAGCCTCTAATTGCCTTCGCGTCCTTTGATTTGACTTGCCTATATTTTCTATCAACGTGGCATTGGGTAAAAGCGAAGTTTGTTAATTTCGAAGCATTGCAGCATTGTATCGTAAATAATTTTTCGTAGAACTCTAAAATCACGTAGTTATTGTCCTATTTTTAAATTAAGTAGGTACCTTTCAAATTCAGAGTGATTATGACTGTGCTTAACAAGTTAGTTAGACTTGTGAAATGAATCAGTGTAGTTTCACAGTAATTAGGTCAATGCAAATTATTGCCTTTCTCTGACAGACTAGCAAAGCCGCGTTGGCTTAGTAATTATACTAAGCTTAATTATTTACTCCCGACGCGGCGTATAGTTTAGAGCTTATAGGTCACCTAATATATCGCTATATAGCAGGGAACATACCTAACTATTCGGTGCTTAGGCAACTACACGCTTGTGAGTTGAGTGGAGCGTAAGCCGGTGAAATGCTTTATCGCTTGTGGTATTTATTGAGCGAAAACGATTACCGAAGATCGTATTTTATTTTCGAATTCATTGTTGGGTGGTTTTCGTCGGGTATTGCATCGTTTCGAACGCTTTCCAGCGTTGTAAAGGTAAGTATAGACTAGAGCATTTACAAGTAACAGAACATCGAGCATTCGCTGTATTTAAATTTACTCGAACCACACATTAACATGACACTCGATGTTTTGTTACAACCTGATTTTAAAAACCTTCGAGCGTTTTGCTGTAATATTTTATCATGCAAAGGCCGAGGGAAATGTACGCAAGGTAGAAATAACTGTTACAGGTAAATGCTCACTCGCCGTGAGCATTACGTCGAACACAGCGTCCAGCATTCGCAAAAACGTTACATTACATTGTAATGCTCTACTCTGCGCTACTCACCTTAAAATTTTGTACTCACAAAAATAACCCCCCCCCCCCCCTTTTTCAAGCAGCCTTTTTAGTCAGTTGTTTAGATATAGTAGAGGTGGTGTTAGTAAAACTACTACAAACCACACCTTTAGCATGTGCCTAGCACGTTCCCGTTCTCAATAAATTTCTAAAGCTACGCGAAATTAATCAACCTCAAATAATGTCTAATGAGACGTAAACACAAAGTAATCCAACTTTATCTCAGCAAATATTATCAGTTTGTAAAGTTTGATTAAGTATACAATCTGCCTATTCCCAAGGATATCGGGCGTGATTAATTGCTATGAATATCATTATTGTAGATTTGTGGCTAGGTACTAAATAACCTACAACCAAATCTGTAGGTACGATCACATTTCGATTCGCAGATCTACGCTGACCTTTATTACATAGATACGGAAACGCTAAACAACCTACAATGCAACCAAATCTGTACACATTTCGAGTCGTAGGTCTACACTGACGGAAGCTTTAGCTACGAAGTTTTCGTAGAGCTCCTACGAAAAGCGCTACGCGTGCTACGGTATTTTTGTAACTACCTTTGCCTTATTCTTATCTATTCCATTCTAAAAGGTCAGAAGTTTAATCTATAAATAATATACATGTCTAGATCAAGACATATGATCATGGTTATCATCAGCCAGTTGTACCATGAATCTTACCGCAAGGTCACAAACAAAAAGAAACTTCATTTTGGCAAACAACACCTCGTTGGGAATATTTTTCACAATCTTTTTATGTTCTAACAAACCGTCTTTGCCGCCAATATTTTTCTTTCTCAAACTATCAGCTTCTATATTCCCTTGCTTAACGGCTTTCATTTATTTATCCTTGTAAAAAAAAATTAAATTACCTATTCATATTAACTGGTATTTATCACGTTTACTTATCTATGTTTCCTGACGTTTCAGAAGGTTTGCATACTACCCCACCCCTAAACTACTTACTACATTAGTAACTTAATACTTCATTGTTTAAATGATAGAAATCCTTTAATATACTGTATTCTGACCGTGTAAGTTAAAAACAACTGGAGAAGAGGTAGCTATTGTAGCAGAGCAAGCATTTAGATTCGTCAACAATTTAGGTAAATCACACACACTACACTAGAAGCTCGTTGGCAGACTATCGCGATATTTATGACTTCGTTCGTCATTCAGCACAATTTTATGTGTAGTAAAGGCAAAGTAACAAAACTCATATTGAAGCAAAAGCCTTATAGAGATAGAGTGAAACAGTCACGGCTACGGTCCGACCGGAGATTAACGTAAATTGTCAGCCGTTACCTGGTTGTGTTGGTGAGCTTACATTTATTGCCTGAATAAAATTACATAAAGTATTGCACGGAATCATCGAAATGCAAAAGGTAATGGATTTTCGTAGGTCTCGCTGACATTTGAAATTCAGAACAGTTTCGAAGACTTCTTGGCACTAGAGAACAGCTTTATCAGTGCTCATTAGTTTTCGGTTCGTAACTTTGGTAATGTCCTCGGTTTCGTAGTAGCTCCCTTCTAGGCTTTATTTCTTAGTTCAAGTTGTTTCTTGAATCTATGAATAACCCAAAAGCTTTTTAAAAATAACCCCACAGTAAGCTCGGCGCAGAGGTACCTACAACTGTAAAGTGGATTAGGCACTGACTTCAGGCTATGAATTTAAATTCAGACCTTTGAACTCTGATACATTACGAATCGACATGAAATCTATCGTGTTTTATTGCTAGGATTTTCTACCGTCTGGTATTTTACTTTCATGTCTTATTTTTTATTTTTCATATATTTCGAATAAACCTAAATTTAATCGCGCATTGCGCACGTAAGTAGTAGTACTTACGTGCGCAATGCTTCAGATTCAGATTTTTATTTTATTTTAACAAGTTAAGGTGATAACAATATTTAAAGTTAGCTAAGTCAAACCCAATTCTATCTAAGAAATACGTAAAAGGAAGGAATGAAGCAATGAATTAATTGTAGAGGTATCAGTAATGTCTAGATAAATAACTGAGCACGGACACTAGAGAAAAATTTCTCAAAAATAAAAGTACCGACTTTTATGAAAGCTTAAATTGGTCTGTAGTCACGAACCGTGACGCAAAAAGTTTCAGTTAAATAAACCGCGTCTCTTTCATTTTAACCATCGTTTATACGAAATGGAGCACTACTAGGTCTCACCTTAGTAAGCATAGGCAAAGCTTGATCATCCGTATGGCAGTAATTGTTCCTAGTTTCGGTTCATAGCCTAGGTATATACAGGATGTATATAAGAAATTGTTTAAAAAAAAATAATTTAAAAAAATTATATAAAAATAATAATCAAATTGCGACCGATATAAGAAAACAAAACATAAAAAGTGTCTGCTTAAACATGATGATCCTAGCAGACAAGTATCTCTTAGTTTGGCTACTTAATACATAATTTCTTATGTAATGTAGCATATCGTTGGAAGGGTAATAACATAACTGAAGAATTGTTAAAAGTGAATTAAATTGAATATGACATTTAGTTGTTTTTAATGAATTTATATGTTGTCACTATTTATAACTACCTACTGCACTGATTTTGACTTTGCATATTCATAACTTTTTTATTGAAGTGAATTGTATCAAATAATACTTTATTAAGTATAAGCGTACATCGGAAAATACAGCACAAGTTACTTTGTGGCAGTACAACCACAAACAAAAAAGATATGACGATTTATAAGCAGGATTTTGGGTGATTGTCAAAGTAAATTTTAAAAATTATTCTACCGGAGAAACGTAGCCCAGGACCCCCTACTCCTCAAAAATTATGTCGATCGCAATACCAAACACCGTGTATAATGTTGCGAATAATAAAAAAAAAATATATCGGTACTTTTAAATGTTTTATTTATACCTACTACGAGTGTCGACTTGGCTATTATACTAAGGTACAAAAAATAGTCTGAAATTGTAGCTATTTAGCAAAAATCAATGTCTTTCAAGACCTAAGTGATTGGTTTTCATGGTTAGAACTAACTTTACATTATTTAATGTATGAGTGTTCGGCAGATTAGTATTGATTTTCCGAAATGAATGAAGAGACAAATCCAATTATCGTATGTCGTAGTCGTTTAGCTCTGCTTCTATTAAACAAATAGACAGAAGTTGGTAATCCCTGAGAAAATAGATGACCAGGTAATCCAAATAAATTAGGTGCTTGACTTACTGTATTTAATAATATAATTAGGAAGTACATGCTTATATATGTCTATGGATGAATAACATATTGTGCTGAAAAAGCGAATAGCCGGTAATGTTTGTGTAAGACACCTACTAAAATTTATTTTTGTAGGAAATCTTTACCTACCTAGGTATTAAAAATGGTGGGAAGGTAGAGTCCACGCAAAGTTTCATGAGCTCTGTGAAGTTGGCTTCAACGGCTACGCACTAAACCGAAAATAAGGCGTTGAGGGGACAGAACGGGGGATATGTCTGTCAAACCAGGGTCCCCAGCTAGAATTTTGGCGTATTTTTATTTTGTCTTGCACATTTTGTTCTGCAATACTTTATTTTTCATTTCATTACTGATATAATATATAAAAACACCTTATACTCAATGACGAATTATTTAAAACCTTCAATTTTAGAATAAATTAAACTTTATATCTAACGCAATTAACCCAAGTTTGAAAAAAAAAACAATTACAATCTAGCAAATTTATTTAAAACCTAGTTGGCAATTCCTTCGAATGAATGGTTTTGTACAATGACGCAGCTAAGTCTTTGATGGTTGTTCGGTGTTTATTTTGGTTGATTTGATAGTTTGTTCTTGTTTGATTTTGTGGAGTATTCCCTGATATTAGCTGTTTCTCTTATACGTTAAACATGCCTCGCGGGCGGTTAACGTACTGCGTCGTCAAGCAAAGTCAAGGTGTTTGATGTCATGAGTTTTATGACAACCTGGTAGTCAGCTGTTAGTCCTGTTGCAGAAAATAGCACCTTAAGGCTATTTTCTGCAATTGTTATTACGGTTCAATTGTTCAAGACTTAACATTGTTCACATCAACACTTTCAAGGTCTTTCACTTTCGCACGGGTGCGAAGCCGGGGCGCGTCGCTAGTTGGTAATTATGGCTTTTCTATTTGATTGTACTTGCGTATATTTGCTTCCGTGCCTAAGATCAGAGAGCTCATATAACTTTGCGATCACTCTACGATGAAACGAAGTCACTTAAGAGTTTCTAGAGAAAGTAGTTTCGAAAATCCTCTTTAAAAACCTTTGACTGCCCACGAAGTTTGAACGACTATCTTGCAAGCTCCAATATCTGATACGTAAAACTTTTATGAAATAAAGTTTCTCAAGAAGATTTTTTTATGCAATTTATATTCAGAGATGACAAACACACTACTAAAGCTACCTAATATAATAGATTCGGAGATATTGGAGTAGGTAAAGTAATATTGTTTTTAAGTTTTTTTGTAAACAAGCTAGATACCTAGATGTAATGAAAAAATTACACATGCCGCGGAAAAAAAATTGTGCGATCTACAGATTATTAGTTCTGGGGCTGTGTTTTCTACGAGTATGTGTAATAAAAATTATTCATACGTAGTAAATCAGTTACCTAGTACCTACCCGTAACACAATTTCTGCCTACTTTGGAAATATGTAGATACTCGTAGTGCTGTGTGTATTGTCCAGCGTAAGGTATTTATTTTATATAAAACCAGCAACCCGCCTCGGCTTCGCACCGCCAGCAGGGCAGTTTAATTCAATACCTTCGTAAAACTCTATTCGTTTACGCGGCGCACGCTCCTACGCACAGAGTCCGCATGATTCCGACATCTTTAACAATCATCGACATATTCCAGCCAATCAGTAAAAACCATATGGAAATCTGTACGATTTTAGAGATAAGACTGACAGAAAGACACGGCAGGGGTTTTTTTTTATAATAAGTAGTGATTAACAGAAAGGCCGCAGTATTAACTGCAACAATAAAATGTAAGTCTATAATTAACACCAGTAGTTAATTAAACCACTAGGAACTAGAATATTCTCTTCAGCTGTAAAGTTTCCCACTCGCTGTCTAACCCTTCTTCGTGTTATAATTATGCGTTTCGACCGGCTATTTTATTAGGTCACGATCTACGTCACGCAGCTGTGCTGGTCAGTGTATACTGTATAAAGTTCCGATAATACAGAAAGAAAATCAGTTTCCACTTGGTTGGATCTTACAGGGTTGCGCATTGTCGTCCTTTTGCAAAACTTTCAGAATACAATTTTCACGGCTAAGACAGCCGTTCTGTTCGGTTCTTTATATTTTTGGATATTACTACCAGAGGAGAGTAGAAAAAAATACAAGCTGCTCTATCAACCGCCATCTACCTCACACGTTTCATACCTGTCATCTTTTACACTATTCGTCCATCATTTCTTTGTCTTTTTCATTCTATATCTCGTCTATATCCCTCCACGTTCACATTTAATTAGTCTAATATTTGACTTATATTTTACGAATCCTTGATAGTCCATTGATCAATTTCTTATACCGGCTCATATCCAAAGCCACTCAATCTAGTTTCAAGAACGAACACTGCTTGCGCCGGGTGAAGTAATTAATTTCTATATTGAAAATTGAAATCCCTGAAGTGACACAGGCGTTCAGTCGTTAAGGGTGGGCGCTCTCACGTCACCTGTCGACCATATGATGTTTACACTCCTTATTCACTGTTCCATTATTTCGGATTACGTCCCCGTCGTCGTCTGTTTTGATACTTCAGACGAAAATAGATGTTATTATCCATTGTTTTATGGCTTGTTTACGTGACACTTTTCTCTGTATGTTTGGCATCTGCTAGCTGATCTAACGTTAAATAAACCGCCAAGTGCGAGTCGGCTCGCACACGAAGGGTTCCGTACTGTAAAAAACAGGCAACTTTTTCAAAGAACATTAAATTTGCACTTGTTCGGAGACCCCTTTAAATTACAAATTTATTAAGTATATTTTTATTATTTGTTGTTATTCCAATTGATGTGTTTCTCATTTATAAAAAAATGTCATATGTCTACCTATTGTGTTTCAAGAGATACAGCCTTTACTAAACAAGAGCAAAAATAGCCAAAAAATCACGTTTTTTGTATAGAAGCCCCCTTTAATTTGGATATTTATTTTATTTTTATTATTTGTTGTTATAGCGTCAAAAGAAATACACATTCTCTGAAAATTTCAACAGTCTACCTCTTACGGTTCATGAGATAGAGCCCTGTGACAGACGGACGGACGAACGGGCGGACAGCGAAGGCTTAGTAATAGGGTTCCGTTTAGACCCTTCGGGTACGGAACCCTGAAAACCATTTACAATTACCTTATCCATGTAGATCTGAAATAAAACTTGGGTTGTTTGACATTTTCAGTCCTTGAAAAAGCTACAAGGTCCAACCAAGGTGGACGAAATAGCGTTAGCAATAACAGTTTTTTTCGAAATAAAGATTTATTTTGTCGAGGAGGGACCTAAATGTTTCTTTTTACTATACTACAAAAAAGCCCTGACTAATGACTAATGACTGAAAAATAAATAGAAGTCTTCTCTTTTTATGTAACTCGAAGCTGGTGTTGCGTACGTAACATCCGGTATGTTACCATAATAATAGGAGACGATAATTAAATTCCAAGTATTGTTGATCTTTTCGTTCAGTTGGTTCTTTACATACCTACAGGTTAATTCGTTTCCAAATACTATTACAAGTCAGACTCAATTTTTTACCCAGTTCAGTAGATTTTAGCAATTGAATACCTAGTGCCTCACTACACTACCTCGTACCGGTAGGATTGTAAATGAAGCCAAACAAAATGAGTCAGCAAGCGACAATGTAGCCTATTGCAAAATGAGTCAGCAAGCGACAATGTAGCCTATTGCAAAATTCTTAGATAATTTATAGACGATAGACTCATTTAGGTCCCTAGATTAAGTAGGCACGTATTCTCATAAATCAACCTAAAATTGGTTTGGCATTTCTTCTAATATGGTACCGTACCGTAGACCCAGCTTAAAGTTGTTAGCTTACCTTTACCCAATTGAGCAGACTACGTAACGAACTCGGGCGAGATCTTTTGAAATCATACCTACGGTTGTAGGGACACAAAAGATTTCATTTCCTTGCCATATTGCCGACCGAAAGTATTATTTTGTTTATGTATCGGTACCTTAATATATTGCACGAAATATACAATTTTGTTTGGGTTAGGGATTCATGATTGAAATAGGATTGATCTGTTCAGTAAACACATTTTCTATCAATGATGTTCTTTATGTAAATGTTGGGGCCCGATATTTTATAACATCCTCTACCGAACATGCTATCTGAAGTCGAATTTCGATTTGAATTCAGCAATATCATGTTTACATGACAGTCAGTCGATTGACTACCCAGGATGTGCGCCGCGCCGATCGGCGTGGCGCACGCCGCCGATCACTTTAGCGTCGGCGACGCCGCCGAATTTTTCATCGGCGTCAAAACTCAAATAATATTCTGAATTAAATAAACACTTTATTTAACATATGTAGTATATTTTATTAGCAAAAGTAGTATTTTTTTGTTCCACTATCTGGCAACACTGATTGACGCTATTTTCATCGGTGCCATTTGCATTTCTATGTCATATGTCAGTCTGGCACAAAACTACTGAGAATAGCACGTTTTCGGAGTTTATATGTAAAACTGTGCACCATGTCAGACTAAAACGTAGATCGGAGATCGATAAAAAAGATCGAATTAAAAAAAACTTTTAAACGGCTTCGAAAAATAGTCACAGTTTACAGACATATTTTGTCACATTCATTATTGAAAACGATGCCAAGAAGAAATCCATCTTATCAGACAAAGTATTCTGTTCCCAGTGTATTTTAGAGGCTAAAGAAAAAAATTAAGATAATCTTATCTATATATAGGTACATATATAATGTTTTGTTTTGATGACTGACGGACAGAGTTACTTTCGAACCCATGCTAATATTATAAATTCGAAAGTAGCTCTATCTATCTGTCTGTCTGTCTGTTACGCCTAAACAGCTGAACGCATCTTAAAACGAAATTTGGCGTGGAGATAGATGGTATCCCGGGGACGGACATAGGCTACGGTCTATCGGGAAAAGTGCGTGCGAAGCCGCGGGCAGCAGCTAGTGGGATGGATTTCTTGTCTTTATTGTGTAGATTTAAAAATAAAATTAATTTTGAGGTTAGCTTGTATGAGTGTTTTACCTGCAGTCTGCATTTTTAAATTGGACTAATGAATAAACAGATAAACATTTAATTAATAATTTGTCAAATTACATGTCACAAATTGTTTTTGCAAAACAAAATAAAATAACAATAATAATATCTAATAAAAATTAGTTAACATTATTGAGAATCTAAAAATTCGTCGTAGGTATAGAACGTTTTCTCAACGAGCCAGTTTTTAAGCTTAATAATAAGCTGGCATGCTATGAGTTGTGATTGTGAGTGAGGTGGAGTGGGGACTTGTTGACTATTTGTGATTTATATCTGATATCTAGTAAGCGTGCCATATAATGTTGATAAGAGTGAATATATATATTTTTTTAATAAGGATTGAGGCGTCTTTTACTTATTCACATCCACGCCGAATACGCCGCTAACGCCGCCGCCGCCGACAAATTTGACGCCAGACGCCGCCGCCGGTCGAATGAGCATCGTCGCACATGTTTAGACGTAGGTACTTCAAGTACCTACCTAATAGGTATCTAATTCGAGTCTACAGGGAGAGGATTATACATAGATAGATAGATATACCAGACAATGGATTTGTGTTCACAAATCGCTCCCTAGCTTTATGAACCTAATTATCTATCTGGCTTTTGTCTATAGAAATATGTATGTAATATAAATGTTTCTAGAATAACCCCTTACATTATTGTTACGTCACGCCACCGCCATCCATCCACCGGTGGTTCCGCCCTGCCATGATACTACCTGACCTCTTTATAGGTAACTCGCACCCCGAATCTTCGCATACAAAACACTCCTTTGTTAAACAACATTCACCCACCAGCTAACAAATTAACAGTCTCGAAACCGCCCGTTTACTGATACCCTTGATGTGATCTATCTATCTATATCAATACATAATAAATGCATAGTATAAAAATAAAGTCGATTTCCGCGTCTGACTGTCTGTTTATCCCCCAGCTTGTCATAATCTACGCAACGGATTTTTATACGATTTTCACCAATAAGTGATTCGGTAGGAAGGTTTCTTAGTATAGTTCAGGTTTTGTACAAATTGGCTGAAATATGGCGATGATTGTTAAAGATGTCGAAAAATACAATGACGCGCAAACGTAGAGTAATTTATATAAACTGCTCTGCTATAGGTTCGTGCATAGCCGAGGTTAGTCGCTACCTACGTAAAAAAAATGCAAACTTTTTAGCCTGGCCGTGCCGAGTGCGTAGTAAATTGCTATATTTTTCCGAATAAAGGATGTTACTGCTAACGAAATTTATATATACTGCACCACGCCCCGCTTGGCTAGCCTCAGCCAGAAATGTTCCAATAAATAGCTGCCCGCGAAATTATGGGGAGTTGCATTAGTAGCAGCCTGCTGCTATAGCAGCCTAGATAACATGTGTCCAATACGAACTTTGAGGCTCCCTACGCTGCTGACCTTTCCATCCATTAGGAAGTTAACTAAGTAATTTTGAGATCGCTGTAAGTGCGTCCCAACCTATTTTCTTCGAATGTTCTAGATATTTGTAACTATACGTGGGTGGGTATCTTTTAAACCAGAAAAGGTTTCCATATTATGAGCTCTGACAAAAAAGAAAACCCTAAGAAGCGGCTTTGCCGTTAAAGCGAAAAATAAAAGATATTTACGAAAGGCAGCCATTGTTCCCTTGGTCTGTCCTCACTCTAAATGTAATAAGTACCTACCTACTTTCTCGTCGAGATTTACAAAGGCTCACCAACTTGGAACTTGCGTAATTCCTTTTATTTTGGAAAAAGATCCAATGTCCTAGAGAAACGATTCTAAACATCTAAAGGAAATAAAAGTAGTGGTTACTTAGCTAAACTGTTGTGATGATGGCGGGGGATTCGGAGTTTGATAGCTAATCAATTGTTATTGTCGATCATGTGGTAGATCGAACCAGAAATGCCTTTGGTAGGCATGCAGACTCTTACTATACGTCTCAAAGTTCAAAACCAAACCAAACGCGCCGTAAACAAAATAATTGATTTTGATTGATCAATCTGCGAATGTCTACCTACATGTGCCTAATTTCTCAACGACACAAATACATCAATAGGCATTGAAATAGCGACAGATATTTGACAATCAGTTGACAATAGGTATTTGTGAACAGAAATTATTGTTACAAAGTTTTTGCCGCGATCGTTTTTCCGCTTCATAATCGCAAAACTACCAAGTCATTGACCAAAACTGAAAAATCTCTTACGTCTTATACGTCTCAAAGTTCAAAACCAAACCAAACGCGCCGTAAACAAAATAATTGATTTTGATTGATCAATCTGCGAATGTCTACCTACATGTGCCTAATTTCTCAACGACACAAATACATCAATAGGCATTGAAATAGCGACAGATATTTGACAATCAGTTAACAATAGGTATTTGTGAACAGAAATTATTGTTGCAAAGTTTTTGCCGCGATCGTTTTTCCGCTTCATAATCGCAAAACTACCAAGTCATTGACCAAAACTGTCTTATCGGCGTGAGAAAGCGTGTTTTGCGTGAAAACTCAGTGACAAATAATGACGTTGCTGCTTGCGAGAATCATCTTGAAATGGAGAACAAAGATTCGATTGGTGTTCGAGATATTTGGTCAGAGATAAGTTCATGGTGTCATTGACATTTTCCGTTACCCGTTAGGTTGTTCGTCCTGTATTCTATCAGCTTGAAATTCAATCATTTAACAGGGACACAGTCAAAGCGAATGTGGCTACGAGGCTGTGACCACAAGCCGCAACCAAGCCAACAACGGGGGTATTTTATAGGTACTGTTACTTATCTTGTTTTATACAACTCTTTGTGCAGATTCCGTTTACGCTTCACGGAGGTTCATTATGAAATACTTAATTTCTTAGTTAAATTAAGATTGGGATGGGAATAAATAAATAAACAATGCTGGATAATCTACACAGCATCATCTAGCCCCAGCTAAGCAGAGCTTGTGTTATGGCACGGTAACGTTATCTATACAGTATTGTGACTGGGCCTTGTCCTTGAAATAACTATCTACAGCCGCGCGGTACGTCAACACGCGGTAGGGCTGCCCGCCAGCAGTATTTTAATTTCATCTACCTACTTGAGTTTCTTAAATTACAAATCTAGATACATCATATTCAATTTTGTTAAAAAAGAAAATCGTTGTGATTGAAATAGGAAGTGTTCAATAAAAATACATGGTTTGTTAATGGATTAGTAGATTTAATAAAAATCCACCCAATCCTTACTAACTTAAACACCTACCTACTCAACCAAAATGCAAGAAATAGCTGACGAGTAATGATAATATGTTTTTGAATCTCAGCTTATTAACATCCCTACAGAACGGAATATTTATTTTTTGTCACCCTCACCCATCTGATGTGGAACCGTTCCAACGTTACATAATATCAACCATCTCATCGCGTGTGCGATACTTACCTACAGCAATCAAACAAAACTTCTAACTACCACTACAAAATCTTACTAGGCAGGTAGGTGCCTTCCATCTATTACTTTCATAATCATTTCATAATGATATTTCTCCTAATTTAATAATATAATGTAAGTAGCTAAGTACGTAAGTAAAGCCTAGCCTAGGAAACTTACTTTTTTCACCCTATCCACTTATTTATTTATTAATCCAGGTATTTTACTCGGTGGAAAAAGCGAAGTACCTACCATTAAAAAAATAAACTAAAAACGTACTAGTAAGTAGTTAAGTAAAAGATATTTATTTTGCCAGAACATACAGAGAAAAATATACATATAAAAGGTAGTAGTAGTGGGTATATAAAAATATTGTATAGGCTTACTACCTTTCGGTGTTACCAGATATTTTTCTATGTCTGGGGGCTTTATTGAAGAATTCAAGCAACCAAAAACAGCGTAAACTATTTCTATACTCGCTATTTTCCATATTAAGTAAGTCCATGTACTTATTTCAATCAAACATTCACCAATCGCACGCTTACTGCTTACAAAACCATCACACCATACATTCGTCACTGCGGCCGATTCGCGACTGGTTGGGTACCGAGAAGGTACCGAACACGAGGACGTAGGTATGATTCACGTTCTGGCCGTTAGTATGAAGATAGAATACTGTATAGATATCATTACCGTGGTTATGGGTACTAGATTACTGATATATTAGGTCCTTACATATGAAATTGGCGTTTTGTATGGGAGGAACAAAAAGTCGAATATTTTTTAATATAATATATTTAATTAATCAAAGTATGAACCATTATTTTCTATGCACTTTTGCCATCTTATAGGTAGTTCATTGATCCCTTTACTAAAAAAACCAGTCGGACGGGAATCAATAAAATCTTTGAAGGCGATTTGGACTGCCCCATCGGAGTTGAATTTTTTCCCTTGCAAGAAGTTATCCAAATTTCGAAAAAAATGGTAATCTGTTGGAGCAAGGTCCGGGGAGTACGGAGGATGTCTTAGACTTTCCAATTGAAGCTCTTCTAATTTAGTAGCCGTCTGTTGCGCAGTGTGTGGTCTAGCGTTGTCGTGAAGCAGCAGTGGCGTGGAGCGATTGACCAGCCTAGGTTGTTTAGCCGCTAGCTTTTCCATCATGGTTTGCAATTGCTGACAATAGACATCAGCCGTAATAGTCTGGCCAGATTTGAGAAAACTGTAATGAACAATACCGGCACTAGTCCACCAAACGCTTACAAGTAACTTTTTTGGGGTTAATTTTCGCTTGGGGCAGGATTTGGCTGGCTGGCCAGGATCCAACCATTGCGCTGAGCGCTTCCGATTATCGTAAAGAACCCATTTTTCATCACAGGTAATGATTCGGTTTAAAATACCTTCATTATTGTGCCGGTTTAGTAATGTAACGCAGCAGTCGACGCGCGTTTGCCGGTTTGCTTCAGTCAATTCGTGAGGTACCCACCTTTCAAGCTTTTTAATCTTCCCAATTTGCTTCAAGTGAATTAAAACAGTTTTATCACTAACATCGCAGCCTGCAGCTAACTCGGACGTGGTTTGCGATGGATCCGCTTCCACAATAGCCTTCAACTCTTCATTATCAACTTGAGTCTCAGGCCGTCCACGGGGCTTGTTCTGCAGGTCAAAATTTCCAGAACGAAAACGTTGGAACCAAAAACGAACTGTGTTTTCTTTTGCAACACGACCGCCATACACATCATTCACCCTTCGAGTTGTTTCCGCAGCACTAGTGCCACGGCGGAACTCGTACTCGTAAATAATGCGATATTTTAAGTTTTCCATTTTGTAAAATGAGTGACGCAAACAGAAAAAAACAGAAGAAAAAAAACAAATGAATGACGATCATCGAAGCACAAATACATGAGTCTATAGCTGTACAAATTTGAATTTGGAATTCCTTACCAAAGAGGAGAAATTTGTGATTAAAGTGGCCAGTACGAAAAACGCCAATTTCATATGTAAGGACCTAATATATGGTTACTACAATACACTACATTGATAGATTTTTTTATTATACCTACATAGGAAATACCCAGAACACCCGGAACAAATATTTACAGATCGCACAAACATTTGTCCCAAGGCTGGAATCGAACCCGTAACCTCCTGCGTCGCAGGCGGACCTTTGCCCGCCGCGCTACATCGGTCGTCGAATGGGATTCTCTATTAACTTAACTTACTCAAAGTCAAAGTCAAAAACTCTTTATTTCCATAAATATAATAAATGTACACTTAGAAAAGGACATATTCATTTGTATCTCCTCCATAGTAGAATTTAAATTTGATGAGGTTTATCTGAGTAGTCTTTATTTCATTAGCTAAACCTAAAGTTTTAAAATTAAATTAAATTTATAAAGGTAAGTACTTTAAATGCCGACTTGTCCAAGACTTATTTAATAGCCATTTTGAGTTGGCGTGTCCTATTTCTAAGTTATTCAAAGGGATTCCTCACCTACTTTGTCAAAGACTTGCTTGTGAGAACTCCTTTTCATGAGTTTCTGTACACAGGTAGGTAGTTACCTAATTGTATAGTACAGAAAAGACGCTTGGCACCTGCCGTCTAGATAAATGGTTATTGTGATAGAATTGGTTTTCTGTACCTGATACGTGAATCGTGTTTGGCTTGGCAGAACGCGTCGAAATTCTATCTACATTTTAGGGTCTTGTCATAATACGCCTACGCGCTGCTTACTTTTCAATAATTGAAAATTTAATATCAGCCGCCGCTATGATTCATTTTTCAGTATCAAATCAACCCCTATATTTGGGTATCTTAATCCAATATAGGGCCCGCCTCCTCTGACGAATTGTCTATTATTTTTATTTTGACCTTTAATCTAACAACACACAACAATATATAAAATACAATTATACAATTAATGGTCTTTCTTCCAAATTAGAAATAATAAAATTTCTGCATTCTGATATTGCTTAAGTTTTAGTTGCGTGCGTTTTCAATAGATAAACTTTTGTCTAATGGTGCGCTAACCAATTTTACGCGATTCACTTTATTGTCACTGGTAGACTGCGAAGGTATTCTCCATCAAGCCGACACAAATGAGCCTTAAAGGCTTCTTTACAATTAAATGGCGACGATAAAGGCGAATACTCTCTTGTTTTACTAAGGCTATTGAATTAAACGGTTGTTAATTAAAAGTGGTTCATGGTTTCATGATGGACCTATCTACACTAGATAGTTACGAACCTACTAAAAATGCTCTTTGTGGAAACTTTGAAGGATTACCTTCTGTAATACGTATACTTTACTGCTGAAATTATTTCTACAAGCATTTAGTTTTAGTTATAAAATATGCTTTGTACTTACCTACTCCAGAAAATCTCTTTTCTCGATTCTCTCATTCTCGAATTAATTTTCAACTTGTCACAAATTAGATTAAATCCTTGAAAATGGAAGACGAAACATAACTCGCATAAACTGATTACTCACGTCACAACTTAATATTCAAGCCGAGTTTAGGGAATCCATTTGAGAGCATATCTCTGTGCTATTACATAAGCCCTGTTCGGGCCCTGTTTTATTTGATATTCATTTGCATGAAGGTAAACAGAAAATATAATTTGCTTCACATTTTCATTCATGACGGTGAGCCCGCCACCACGAAATATGTGGCATCGGATGACAGGCGCCAAGTCGAGAGGGCGTTTTAAATAGCCAGTTTTATTACGGTGGAGAATGGAGCCCACTTTACAAGGAATCTTATCTATACATGCTATCCTAGGAATCCTATTGCAACTTAATCTTGATCCACCCTGAATTATTATGATATTGTAGAAGTTGACATTAAATATCTACGATAATGAACTCCTATTGCTCAGATATGGAGTTATAAGTTGTTCTAACACCTACCAACCTAATCTGTGATAGACGTTTCCACAAAAAATGTTACTAAGCCTCCGAAAGCCCAAAGCCTCGTGGCTCGTTATTGCCCTCACGTGTAATGTGTTCACAGGATCACGTGCCCGATCAATGTGAATGCCGTTATTGGACAGGGAAGTTTCATGTTTCATAATTCTCCCTGTGGCCTTATGGTGCCCGCTTATTGATTAATTCTACATAGACTGCTTTATTATTTAGCGATTCGGCAGAGAGTTATTTGTACGGCTTTCGTGCGACTGCGTATCAGATAGGCTCATTAATTTAATTGTTGCCACATACCATATAAAATAAAATATTTGCGTGACTGTCACGCAAGCCATAACCTACCGACGAGCTTGACCGAAAATCTGAAAAACCAACCTAACTTTTCTACTCTACCAATCAATTGACTTACTGATCGATAAAATAACATAATTATGCTGCAATGGTTTATGACTGATAGCTAATTAGCCTTATTACAAGGCGTAATTGGATTTTATCACGATTCTACAAAGTCGATACAAATTACCGTGTCACGCTTTCCATGTCAATGTCAAGGTCAAATATACAGACTTAAAAATTGTACCTACGTCCCTCTAAGTAAGTTAGTGGTTGGTGTTAGGTAGGTACAAATTTTAGGTACAATTTTTAAGTAATAGAGAATATAGACTCTATAACCAGCTAGTAGTAGGTGTAAAACAACGCGCATAAAAGTTACATAGGAATCGGCGTCGCGGCTTAAATAAAATAAATTGCATTTTACATTTATCGTTTCTGCCGTGGAAGCTATTCAGAAAATAAAATGCCGGTTCCAATTTTAATGGGAACTTCAGTATTTATATGTCAAGTGGGCATTCTTTCAGAAAGATGTCGCGTTCAGTGAGTGACCTTTGATCAGCAATAAATTAATCACGCGATTGTCATCGATTTTTATTTTCAATTCGTCGTTAGAAAAGTGTTTAAGAACACCAAGTACCTATCTACATATTCAACTAAACCTGAGGCACCTATCTGCTTATGAGGTACGGCATACAGCAACCTGAACGACCAAATAGGTTATTAACCTATGTTCTTTCTTTTGTTCTTCAGAATACTTCAATTTATTATGCAGCATAATAAAACAAGAGTTCAATAAAGAGCCTCGTTTATTCACAGCTGGTCTAGGAGCTAGCCATTGTTAGAGGAAGTATCGTCTTACAGGCTTTGTCTGCATCCACGGGATGCGCTTAGCTGATTGTTTAGGATCCTTAGCGCGGAACAGGAGCATGCTTTAAATGACCATTCCTGAACTGGCAGCATCAGTCACAACTGCACCACAGTTGGATCAACTAACGAGTGGTTTAAAAAGTGCTCTTGTGAAATCCAGGTGAAATTTCCAGGGGTGAAAGTTTCGACGTGAAAACCCAACGATTTTACGCTATAAGCTTTCCGTACGTTACGCGACGCATTTTGTCTGTTTTTCCTGTTTGTTCCGTTAGCAGAAAGGTTTTCTCGTAATCGCTTGGGTGGAAATGTGCACATGTATTTGTCCCCGTTCTTTCTGAATAAATAAAAGGGGTTAGATCGTTCTGAGGATTGTATCAGTAAATTATCATAGTCGACAACATGTCCCGCCGGACGCGATTTAATTGGAAACTAGAGCCTAAAGCTTATGGATATATTGCTCTATCTATCCTTTACAAGTCAGGCTGTATCCAATATCCGGTAAACGCGAGCGTCTTCCCTCATTTAAAATAAAATGTCTTTAATCTCCCATTCTTTCTTCGAAAAATAAACGAATTTGATAACATACGTTATTAAAACCTGCTTAAGTTATTAAAATTCTTATACAGTTCAGATAAAAGGTATAAGCTAAATTAAGAGTGAAATAAATAAAATTAGAGAACGTAGAGAAGGTAAAACAAAAGTCCAACGCAATTTTAAGAAGTCCTTTTGCTTAATATTAGATAAGCAAGATATATTTAGCGGAAAACACTCACTCTAGTTCCGCGCAGTCGGCGTGTAGCGGCGCAAACATGAGTCTAGAGCTCGCACATTTTCATTTATACTTAGTTTTATCACGAGAGGCGCTTTCTGTACCGCTGCACTTGTTCAAAGGTCTTGTAGCTACACCTTGTGGAGCTAAACTGCTGAGCAAGCTATGGCGGGCCAAACAAATACAATTCCCATGGGAAATTCAAACGTTCACGCTCTTCGTCTGTGTCGGTACCAAGGTACAATTAATTGAAATTTTCAATGTTACCTTGCAAAGACGTTTCTCGTTTCGCGTCAGTTATTCCACGTATCTCACAGCTATAACATGACAAAAGTGTGAATTACAATCTAGGTACGGGTAGGTACGGTAGGTCAACCATATTTAATTAATAAGGCACTCAGGAAAACCCGAAATTGGCAAATAAAGAGAAAAGTTGTAATAAAAGTTTACCGAAGAAAATGAAATCATAATAGTCATTGCTTTTCGATCCTGAATACATAAAGAGGGATTATGTAGGTATACGCTATAGTATTCGCATACAGATCACGTTTAGTCTGGGGTCCTAAATTACACTTAAAATCATACGAATTTCACGACTGGAACAACATTAAAACTTACAAACTTACTACCTATCAGCAGCTATTACTTTAGACAGTACAAAGGTTAGATAGGTATACCGATGTATAACTCGACTCATATTGTCCAGTAGTATGTTGAATGTTAATGATGCGGTACAAATTATTACAAATTATTATCTTAGATTGGCCTCAATAAGTACCTACATAAAATTAAAGAAATAGTCCCTATTTATACGTAATATTAAATCTTGCTGACATCGTGAAGCTATGAAGGGGACTCAAAATTTAACTACATCACGTTATTTCAGGGTACTTATTTTACAATAAAACTAATGGATATCTTCACTGTTAGGAATTTTATCTTACCTCTATAATAGCTAAATTGTTGTAGCTAATTGTTTGAAAATCGCAAAACCTCTCTGAGTTGAGTAGGTAGTTGATGTTGCTGTAAGCAAAATAAATATTTCTTCTTTAATGCTGCTGGTTTTACAATATTTATGAAATGAACGAATGATTGTTGGTATATTGATAAATTTTATTTTTCTAACTTTTCTCTACACAGTAAATTGAATTTACCAATAAGGTACCTAATGTTTCATGGTATACAGCAATAAAACTCTAGACATGCTACATGAAACCCGTGAAGATGGCTAGGTACGAAACAAGCAAGTACATACCTTTCCCTCAAATTCAACACTGCTCCTACAGAATCCATGTTTCACTTTTCACAAAAGAATCTGTCCGTTTTTCACCAGGTTGTTCCAAAAACTTCAAACGCGAAATCGTTTAGAAATTCAAATCGTTACCAGTTTTGGTGTTATCTAAAAATACGTTGTCTAATACACTTTCTGGAGCCGTATTTATCGATTAGCACTAGTATTAAACAGATGTGTTCAACTTTTCTGAGTTTTGATGTTTTTATTCAGCTTAATGCCTATAAATTTTAATCATGACCAAATTAGATGCTTGCTTAAATTAGGTAGACGTTTCTAATCATAGCTAAATGTAATGCAAAGAATAGTGTTATAGCTATTATAACTAAGTTGAGTTGTTTTAGATCTGTCAACCTAATTTTAGAGCTGTCATTCTAATTTTAAACCTGCCAGTCTAATTTCTTAAACATAGAATAGCTTTCGTCGATTTGACATTTCTAAATCCAATTTTTTTTATAATGGTAAAGTTACCATAGGTCACGAACGGTTATTAAAAATTAACAACTTAGTTTATCGTGGAAGGTTTCCACCTTTCTCTATCGACTTATTTATTTTACTTATCCTGAAATGTAATTAATATTAGGTACTACCTATATCTAGGTACCTGCGACAACAACCTTCTCCATATTTAATTACACCAACTAGGCTAAAACTATAGCAACGAATAGATACCTAATAGAGATTAAATTAATTGGAACTTCTAATACAAATTAACCGGCAAATTGTCCTCAGCAACTTACCAGATTTTTTTTTGTCCTTCGTGTGTCCATACATAGTACATAGTGTCCTATTTTTGTGTCATAATCTAGTTAGTTACACGTAAACCAATTATTTTCATATAGCGTCCCGTATGGGCGAATCTATTTTTGCAAAAAGCCGGTTACCAGCGGCTTACTTTTCTCGTTTAAAGTCACATCAATCCATATCTTTCCGGGACAATTATTAAATTGACCTAACTTATTCTTATTATTGACGTCTCAGTCATCTGATTGATACAACATCACCTACAAACTCTGCTGCTTGCCCCTTTGGGGCTAGAAGATCGTCTGGGAAAAATGACAGCATTTACCAATTTATTTAATTCCGAGTTCGAACTGCTGAATCGGTTTTCGGTAAGCCTATTTCAAACTGGGCTTTACTCCAAGCAAGTCCAAATGCACAGTAACCGGCTTCATACGTGACGGTCTTGACGTGAGGGCGCGGCCGCGGCGGCGTGGAGAGAGGTGCTGCTGGATCGATACCGGACAGGTGCCCATACCGACTGCTCTGTATTCTGTACTACTAGACCGCTACTACACGTAAATAATGAAAACGTTCTACTCTACAGCTAGGAAGGACAGTTTGCCTAGTGAACGCGAATGGAAATTATTTGGTAAAGGCGAGGCACTTTGCGGAGCGAAGACCTCTTATTGCACCTGGCTGCTGGTTATTCTAGAAAATTCGTTTTGCTGGATTTTTATTTGTAGATTTGTACTGACCTACAGCTTTCCTATAAAAAAATTATCTCGTATCACAAGTTATCAAAGATCTTCAGAAATATCTCAAGACTTTAATTTTGACTGAAACTGCTGAACCGGAGCTGTGATTGTGACTTTACTTTTTTTGCTATTTTTGGGACGTTTGAAAGACAAGACAGAATTCAATCTAGCCGTTCAGTTTCGTGTTCAGAAAGTTTTCTCCTCAAATCCGCATCCCAAGTAAAAACCTCGGTATGGAATCGATTTCAAAATGACAATTTATACTGATCCGAAGAAGCTGAAGCACGTGGCATAGGCGGTCGCCGCGTTTCTTTAAAACAGCCGAAGGACGCTCGAACGTTCTTAGAAATCGTTTACCTACAACTACAATAGCTAGCAACAATGCTACCGATTGTAGGTACTACGGCGTCTTTATTATTGCTTCTATTATTGGCGCTTTTGTAGGTTAACGTCTTCTAAGGTTTTTTGTTGTAAATAATTTTCCTTTTTTTGGGATGAATGAAGCCTTTGAAAGAACTTCGCTAATTAACTTTCAGAGTTAAGACGCTTTTCGTATCTTATGATTAAGGCGCAAAGTTCGCAAGTTTGCAACAAATAGGCGTCTGATACCTAAGCATTTAATCGTGTACCACCTATCAGTCTAGTGTCAATTTAAAGCATTAATCTACCTAATTGAAGTTTGATAAGTCCATCGTATTGATAACGCCCTCTATTATGAACCTTTTATAGGGTAATGACTCGACAGATGGTTTGATAAAGTTTTAAGGTTGTACCTGGAGGCCTACTCGGAAAACCAAAATCAAAGTTTCTGATTCGTATTCAAGCAAACCCTGCTCTTATGTCACATACATAAGATAGCGTTTGCGCAAAAACGAGACAGAAACTTCGATTTTCGTTTTACGAGTAGGACCCCTGGTTAACGACATCTGTTGCTGCCATCAGTCAACATGCAAGTATAATGATGATTGATATAACGCTACGCGGTGGTTCGAGCAAGATATCGCGTTACGGTTACAAGGGTAACTGTCGTCTTTAGAAAGTTTGAAGCGATTTTTATTAATTTAATGAGGGGTAAACTCATTAATATCCGAGGATAAAGTAAGAAAATTTCAAAATATGGAATACAAAACATGTAGGTACCTAAGGAAGGCAAGTAGCTACTTGAAGTGAAGCACTGCAGAAAAAAAACTAGAACTGATAATAAAATGTCAGAGTTAGTAGTTTTGTTCTCAGACTTTTCTCTGGCCTCGGCGCTCACCCTAATCGGGTATGACGTAACTACTAGGCTCCTGCGGTCTCAGCGGTCTGTCTGCCTAGGACAGGCAAACCATGTTACACGTAACACAATACCTATCCCCTCAATGTTGTTCTCACAATGTGTTTACGATACCAGAAATACAGAGCATATTTGCATGGCGACCCTACGCAATTTTACGAGTAGCTATAGTTATGTGGTTTCCACTTCAGAAATCGCATAACCCAGCGGTTATTGGAATAGCGGATGGTACAATAAAACATGTTTATCTGGCTCGGGAGGTTTCCTGAAAACGTACTTAGATAATAGGGGTTGACACATTTCCTCGGGATCGACTATCAAAGTAGAATTTATCTCTATGAAATATTCACCTGCTTGATTATCTAATTTATTTTAGTAAGCTGGTTCATCCTCATCATCATGATTCTGGTCTACCCCCACTGCTGAGTTGGATAAATAAATAAATAAATAACGCTGGACAATTCACTCAGCAACATCTAGCGCCCAGCTAAGCAGATCTTGTATTATGAGTAGGTACTAGATAACAGATAGTTATGGCGCTATCGCGAGTCACACTAGCGCCGCCACCTATTTTATCTTATTATTACGTTAAACAAAGGAATTTTCAAAAATCCATTGGGCAGTTTGTGATACCAATAATTTTTTTGTTTAAGAGGGCGCAATGCGCGCCATTTTGGGAAAAGGATAGGCATAGGATTTCGTGTTCATAGGAGCGGGACAGACAGCATACTGGGCAGCATACGTTTTTTGGAACGACGCGGTTAAAGCGCAAAAATCCAGTTATTGCTTATTTACAAAAAAACTACACAACATATGAAAAAACTGGTTCAAGGTACCAAATAATTAGTAATAACCTACGAATCAAAATATAAGTAATTTCAATAGACCGTAAGGTTCCTGAGATCCCGACCAAATTATGAGCAAAACAGTGCACTTCCATGAATTTTTTTTATCGTATTATTTTTTCTCAATCGTGTTTTCACATTCATGGTAACAAATAATTTTTTTTTTAATTTTATGTAATTCGAATTTTTTACCTCGGGGATCCCGTGAGTACTGAGATCTAGGCCTAGTTTGACAGCCAACCCCGTTAGGTTTGCCTGTATAATAGTTTTATTTTGTATAGTCTAGGCAGAGATGCGAAAACAGAGTTTGGTGGTCACCAAAAGCAACGTGGCATGTCTTGGTATAAGGCCTCTTTTACTCGTCTTCGCTAGGTGCTATTTCCTACTTGCCATTCTAACTAAACATTGTTTTTTTTTCAGGCTATCCGATGTACGAGGAGTCACCCAAGTCAGAGAAGATCTCGAAGAAGGTTACTGATCCAACATTTGACTACTGCATTCGAGTGAGTGCATAGAGTTCGATATCCTCTAGCACCATTCGAATTCAGTGCTTGAATAAGGACAACCTTCGTGCAACCTACTCGTAACTCAGGAAAAATCATCGCGCCTGCTTGTCTCAGATATACATCCATACTAATATTATAAATTCGAAAGTAACTCTGTCTGTCTGTTACATTGTCAGTCACGCTTAAACGGCTGAACGGATCTCAATGAAATTTGGCAGGGAGGTAGATCCCCCCCCTGCCCCGGGGCGGACATAGGCTACTTTTTATCCCGGAAAAGCGCGAGCGAAGCCGCGGGCAGAAGCTAGCACATTATATGAAACAAACGACTATATTCCAACCAAATTCGATGTAGAATGTTTGTAACCAAACCGCCCATACATAACCTAAAATTCACTATGTTGCCGCGTTTTTTTATGTCGTGGTTTGTTTACAACATTCTACATCGCGTTTGGCTAGTGCCCATGCATCATTAAAGCATTTTTAATAAACTTAAATCTGCTAGTTAAGCGTTGATCGCTTTTAATAGTTTGGTAAAGACATAACAGGGCATAAACTTTATGAGTGCCGAGTGTAAATACACTCGGCTTTGTTGCGTGTAGGATAATGAAACTTACTAAATTGCCTTTTGATATGAATGTAAGCGGGTTAAGTACGAACCTGTTACGCTTGCATTCATAATGAATTCGTCAAACTACGTTATATTTTTTATAATAAAATACTTTTATATAGGTAAGTACTTACCCTAATTACTTTTCCTTGTATAAAACCTACGAGTGTTGAAATTTTATTTTTATTTAAAATAAAACGATTGATTTCAAGGCTATGTGTATTTGCTTTCTTTCAACTATACCTTAACAGTGCATAAATAGGAAAATCGTATGTACATAGAGAGAAACGAAATTTATAAATCATAAATATTTAACAAACAGCCAGCTGTCCTGTTAAAGTAGCAAAAATAGGAAATAGTAGTTTTCGGCTCGTATTCAGAACTAAATACAATTGCAGTACATTCTACAAGAAATTAATTCAGCTAAAATAATTCTTTATTGACAAAGAAAATTACAGTTCAATAATAAAAACAAATTAGAACTAGTATTTACATTGAAACAATTTAACTAACTACAGACTGTTGTAAACAATCTACAGGTAGCTCAACTGGTCCAAATCAATACCAGTCGGAAGCGTCCCCAAGACGCTGGCTGTATTGCCCCGCTGTATGGCAATGCTGACGCTCTGCGCCAGATACCCACCAGCTCTAGGGTCACGCGTCGCGTCGACCAGACGCTCAGATAACATTTTAAAAATCCGGAAAACCTCGGTACCTCCGTGGGGGACCTAGGGTCTCGACCCCAAAGGGAACAAATGTATAGGCTCTGTCGAGACCTGCATATTTGCGTCTCAGATATTTGAGTTTCAGAATTCAATTAAATTATCAAATAGGTATCTTTTTATTTGCAATGGTAAGTAAAACGAATAAATTTATTATTTACGTTGATTTACCTATACCTAGTTTACAATAATGCCTAGGTGGGGCCCTATCTACCTACCTACATTTTTATTGAGTAAAGTTCATCGTTGTGTGCTGCTTAGTTCTGTCTTAACTTATATTAATATATTTTTAATATTTTACACAAGGAACATCAGCTTCAAAATTACTCAACCAACTTTTCCGAATTTAAAGCCCGTATCATCAAAGCTTGCTCAGTCATTGACCTATGCTTGAGTAACGCTTTTCTATAAAATAAACGTCACTCAAGTATAGATCGATGACTGAGCAAGCTTTCATAATACGGGCCTTAGAGTGCACGATAAGTACCTATGTACCTAACTAGTGATTTATTGATGTAGGTACTGTACAACTCAGATTTATTAAATAACTTTATTCAATAGACACACACTCTTAAACTTCCGACATCTTAGATCCTCTCAAACTAATATTTACAAATCTTAATACTAAACCTTACTCTACTAGTGAATTGTGCAAAAAGCGCTCACAATGAGGTAATAACTTACAATGTGTAACTGGTGACTACTAAATGACTAAATAAACATTTCAAATACATTACCCAAAACCTAAGGTAACAGAAATTGTCATGGATTCTAATTAATCGAGAGTAAGATATTAGTGGCACATCATTCGCACCCATTATGAAAGTAATAGCTTTTTTATGTTAAACAAGTGGAGAATTTATCGACACTCGAGTTAGCATCATGGGGAGGATCGTAAAACGGCTGTAAAGCGAACCACTGCGGTGTTTTAACTGTACCTAGACGACCGAGTTTGGCTCTAAAACTGGCCTTTACCACTTTAGTATGAAATGCGAGGTTTTCAAAGCCTACCGCGATAATAAATTTTGAGTTCTATATTTCTACAATCCCTTTTAGGGAGTTATATTACAACGCCGCTCCTCGAGATAATTTTCGTCGTTTGATCTTTCGGCTGGTTGGTCTCCATTTTCGTCGACTGTATTTTCTTCCATGTGTCGCCGAGCGCTTTGCTGAAATGATCGTCTACGTGTTTTGTCGTTGACTTCTCCGTTTCTTTTAACCGTGAGTTTTGTATTTGTTTCCATGTTGTGTCGCCAAGAGCTTTTGCGAAATGGTCGTCGACTGAAACGCTGGCGTCGTCGACCTCCATTGCTATTATTTTGGTGGGTTTGGGCGTTTCTTCCTTGAATTGTATGGGGCTGCTGGCGCGGTCTTCTGTGGTGGGTTTGGCTGGTGGAGCTTCTGCGTTCTTTTTGAACAGATTCATGTAGTCGTCTCCAAGAGATCGCCTGAAGTGTTCGTCTATGACTGGATCGCACATTGACACCGAACCTGTAACCAAAGAAAGGATCCATCAAAATTTGCTAAAATGGCTCACCCCTACTACAGGAGATATCCTATCGAAAACCGACAAGATAGCGGGACTAAATAGACGAGTCTAGTCTATCATTTTATTGAATCGTTTAGCTGTAGGTACTGGTTTTAAGCAAATATTTTCGAGCTCTCGAACTTTACATATTTAGATATTTTTATGAAACTCGCTACAACTCACTTATGCATTATTCATCTAGCTTTGCTTAAAAAGTACAACTTTTAACCTCAAATCCTCTAAGATGATATGGTATGTCCGAAACTACGTCCTAAATCGCGGAACATTCCAAACAAGCTTTCAATCGAGCTAGCCCTCAAGACTCCTTATCTGAATATATTTATGGTATCCTTAAGTTAAGGAACCTGGCGTAGTGCCATAGCGACTTATACTTGCTTTGTTTTTATTTTTTTACTATACTGTGCCAAAGATTTAAAAAGTAGGTCGAGAATAAGCAGCCTTACTGGTTATCACGATGCATTTCGGCAAAGTCTCGCCTACTCAGTATTTTTGACTATTTTTTGTCCTACTTTTTAACAGCAGTAAAGTAGGCTATTCTTGGGCTTTCCTGTGCAAGTTTTTCTTTATTATTCGTAACTAGGGTCTGCCCACCGCGGGCATCGCCTGCCTCGTACTTAGATAGATAATACTTTTATTGCACACTTAAAACTAAGAAACAATTAACAAAAGAAACAATTGGCGGCCTTATCGCTCAAGAGCGATCTCTGGATCATACATAGCATACACTTTATTTCATGCATGCCGCATTCAAGGATAATCTTAATACTTATAATGTTAGATATTCAATGTAAATTGTTTTTAAAACAGATAAGTATTTCCGGAGATTACCTTAACAAAGAAAATTATTAATTTTACATCACACTACGTTTGGATATTTGTTACATACTCACGCCAAAACTACTAAACGGATCGGGATGACATGAGCACGAGTGTAGTAATAGACCTGGAGTAATATATTGGCTACTTTTAACAGGAAAAGAGAGAGCCGCGGGCTAGTCTTGAATATTTTAAAGAAGCTTAAGGTATACTTATTGGTTAGAAGGTTCATTTCATACCAACATGAACTGGGTGTGATCAGTCCAAAGCCGACATGCAGGCGCGGTGCGTGGCTTACATTGGAGGTCTACGCCGCGCAGTGTGTAGACATATGACTGCTATAACATTGATGGATTTGATAATGATACAGAGGCCAAATACACGTCCAGTATCGTACGATATCGTCACGTAGTATCCTTAGATTAAATAACTTAGTAGATAGTGTCTATCATATAAGGTAGAATACCAAAAAGTGTAATTTGTTGACGATACCATTGTCATTGAAGTGATTAGGTTATCAGAATAGGGCCCCTGATAGTAATGTACATACCAGATGGAGCATCATTGGTCTTGATGACGGTAGGTCGGTTGTACGGCGGCGGCGCCGGCCGAGAGCGAAGCCTCATGTCAATGGGGGCTTCGTGGCGGCCAGGGTACTCCGGTGGTGGCCCTGAAGACAAAATTTAATTTTTTTATCAAATCTTATAGTTTATTCATAACAGACATGGTAAATATACATAGTTACACAAGTGGTTTTATAAATAAATTGATCCTCATTACTGGCATGTAAATATCAAAGCACTTACATAGGTAGTGCTTAATAGGTTCACAAACTTCAAAATATTTCAAATAATTACTGTAATGCTTAATTATTAGCTGTGGCAGTACGGGGTTAGATTTGCCGGCGTTATAAAAGTGTAGAGTTCAAATGTAGAGCTCAAGTATAGGCTAGTGTGTTTATCAATTACAAATGAAAAGTTTCTTCATCATCATCGGCATATACTAGAGCGCTGCTCGACATGGGCCTTGTCTTCAGCTTGCCGTATCCAGCATATGCCTGCAGTCTTTCGCAAGTCGTCCTCTCCACGATCCGAAACGTTTAGAACATAGATAATTCAACAAAACCGTTTTTAGGGTTCCGTCCCCGAAGGTTGAAAACGGACCCCTATTACGAAGCCTTGGCTGTCCGTCCGTCAGTCACAGGGCTCTATCTCATGAACCGTAAGAGGTAGACAGTTGAAATTTTCAGAGAATGTGTATTTCTCTTGCCGCTATAAAAAAAAAAAAAAAAAATTTAAATTAAAGGGGGTGCTCTTCGTTTGTCAAGGCTAGGTATCTCTTGAACCACAATAGGTAGACACAAAACTTTATATAAATAAACACTTAAACGTCGAGAAAACTACTAACAAAAAACTAGTCACTTAACGTAGAGAAAACTAAAACAAATAAAAAATGTCTTACAGCGTCAGGTTTCTGAGATATGCACAGATAAAAATAACTATATTTATTCGTCATATCTCAGAAACCTGACGCTTTAAGACTTTATGTTACAGATTTTTTTTAGTATTATCTTTCCAAATATATAACTTTTATCGTGATTTTTGCATATCCCTAACATAGGTCACCATTAAGTTATTATTTTCAAAATTGCGGTGCACAATAAAAGTAAAGTATCAGAAGAACACAAAAAGACACAATAAGAAATAATAAAAATCTTCATCATAATGTCCTAAAGCGTCAGGTTTTGAGATATTCACATATGAAGAAAAAATATAGTTAGTTTCATCTGTGAATATCTCAGAAACCTGACGCTTTAAGACATTTTTTATTTTAGTGTTATCTATCCAAATATATAAAATTTATACTGCGCGGCGATATGAAAAAAAAATACAAGTGTGAAAAATAAAAAAAAAAGCCCTTTTGTTATCCACCTACCATCCGCGCCATGATGCCTACAATAAAACATCATAATAGTATTTTATTACTAACATATTCACATACATAGTTTATGAATTATAATAAGTCTTACCAACGCGAATGTATTATGCAAGCTCGAAAAAACAATTATTTATGTATATATGCATATAATGTTAACACGCGAGACCAAACTCAAGGGTTTCGTTATAACGTGAATAAATTCCGAAGGCGTGATGTCATGAAAAACTTCGTAACAATCACTTACATATGAATACGAAATTAGGATACAAATAAATTGTGTTTGTAAGTTGATGTTCGCATATCTACAGATATTCCGGCTCAAATAGACTTTGAAAATATAGGGCCAAGGGTGTTTATATTTTTTTAGAAAACTTCACAAACAAGTAAAAATAATGCTTGTATTTCAGTTTCAAATTGAATTACGAGCATTCTAAATAAATTAACTAAATGATTAAACATGACAAAGTCAGATGAATAAATTAAATAAACCGCCAAGTACGAGTCGATTCTCACACGAAGGGCAACCGTAAAAATCAGGCAACTTTTTCAAAGAATATCAGATTTTCACGTGTTTGAAGACCCCTTTAAATGTTCAACTTTATAATATTTTTAGTATTTGCTGTTTTGACAGTTTAAGTATTTATATATAGAAAGTTTTGTGTCTAACTATTGTGGTCCAAATATATAACTTTTATACTGCGCAGGAATTTAGAAAAAAATAAAAAGTTATGACTGATGTTCGGGCCAAAATCTTCAAACCCCTTTATTTACCTTTGCTTTCATGAGAGTGTTTGTGCTTTCACGAATGTCTAGTGTCTACATTTACCACGTAGAAAGATTTAAGTTAACAACTATTATATAATTCCAATTTATCAGATTATTTATCATAATTTATATAAGAACAAGCGATTTTCTGGTAAATCGCCTAGCCCAAACCGCTGAAGCTAGAAAGCTGAAGTTTGTAGGGTAGGTACATGACAAATCTTGAGTTCAGCTGGCTTGGCATCGTGATGCGTGGAGAGATCAGGGTGAGGCCTTTGTCCAGTAGTGGGACACTAAGCTAATTGTAATAATATTCTAATCTTTTTGCATAAGAACACTTACGTTTCCCAGAGCCTGTCATATTGACAGGTCCATCCTCGGTCTCGTCTGATAGGTCGCCGTCGCTGTGAGGCTGCGCTCGCGCAACCGGTGCCGCGCGTCGCTCGTTGAATGACTGCGATCGCAGCGCCATCTTGCCGTTCTCTCTGGAGATAAACGTACAAATTAAATAATTTTATAACCGATTAATTTTTGCACAAAAGTTGACGTTGTTGAAGTTGAGTATTAATTGAATCCTGTCAACTTTTTTATGGTATATGGTCCTATACTAGCCTAAGCTGTAGCTATATCGATGATTTTCATAACTGTTATAAGTAGGTAGCATGGATGGCACAAACTTAGGGAGGCTTTAAACAGCTGTGGGTACAGTACGCCACAGGTGGGGATAAAATAAAAATAAACGAATGGGTTCCAATTGCTTCTTTGTGATTATGAGGGACAATATGTTTTATCGGAAAACATGTTGCTAAACTCTGCCATACATACAGTATTGCTGTGTCTGCTGTAGTCCTAATAAAAAACAGGAACACATAAATTTGTTTTTGTTGTTGACTCAATCAAACCACCTGTGTCTAATTATACCTCTAATTACTATTACCATCTATTATCAAAATCCCTGTCCAATCACCAACTAAGTAGTTGAAGTAATGAACTTTCTTGACTAGCGAGCCCAATCCGCCTGGGACAATTATTTGTCAAAGTCATTGTAACTTGGGAGAGAATAGATATCAATATGCGAATAAATAGATGTCCGGGAATTCTAAGAGTTCGATTTGTTATAATAGCTCGAACATATCATAAGGATAGCATAATTTGAGGGTTTTTTAGTTCCCGAAATAATAATGACCAATCACTCATTCTCACTCCTGCCTTAACTATGGTATTATATTCTGGGATCTCACCTTGGCCTGTAATCAGGTATCCTGGTGGATCTTCGCTCTCTTCTCCATTTCCCAGTCAGTTCCTTGGAAGGGTTCCTTGGTGCTTCTGGTGAGAGGGTACGGTCACCCTCAGATTCACCACTTGATGCTGTGCTTGGTGTCTCTGAAAGTAAAGACGATATAGATAAACTAGAAGATTTTTGCACTTTTAAATAAACAGGGTATGAATAACGGCAAAAGTTCATGATGACGGATGTTTGCTATCATTGAACGAAAACAAAGCTTAAAATAAATTGTGATTGGTACGTTACGGAGATGCAGTAGATCTAAATAACGTACCTAACTTTATTACCTGATGTCACATGAATAAAAAATACAATAAATATTATTAGTGTTATAATAAATAAATTAAAAAATATGTATTTGAATGAATCGGCTATATTATAAGCTACCGTAAAATATCTATTTGATATTTTGTGATACCGTAAAATAGCGTATTTGGTATCTATGATTTGTATACGTAGCTATAAAGGCGGGAGATGCGCATGAGTTTTCATCATAGGATCAGAAAATGACGTAGCAAGCTATAAATTAGCAGTCATCACATTAAGCCTTATTCTTACGGTGTGCCATGTACCTAACATGGCATTTAGCCTTGATGAAACTCATTTATGATCGATGGATGTATCGTAGAAGGCACTCTAGTTTCTAGTTCTGGGTGTACAATTTTGACGACCGCGCACTAGTTAGTATAGTAATTTATGTAAAGTACCTTTTTGGGGAGACGCTATCCAAGGCTGCCAAAGCGGCAGGTTAAACTTGGGAGATTGTGGCGGCTCCATAGAGAGCTGATGCAGATTTTCCAGCGAAGTCCGAGCCAGAAGAAATAAGTAATGCGGTATTTCCATCATCACAATACAGAATCAACGTAAAACCACTTAGAACTCACAGTACCATTTCAAACAGAAGTAATAACTAAAACAACACTGTTAAACTGAAGCAAAGATAACGTCAGAACAGTAGCTGCATAAATTTAGCAAAAGATGCAGAATTCCCTAAAGACGACGTCAAAGCGTCCCGGCACAGGTAACACTGAAGGCCGACTGAATAAAAAACGAACTGGAAGAGATTACAGTGGAATAAATAAATGAGATGAACAAAAAACAAAAACCAAAAAGGAAAAAGAACATCACGCTACATCCACGCGGCCGGACGTGGAGAGGCGCTTCCTTCGCCTCGGAGCATGCACAGGATGTTACTGGAACAACCAGTTTGGCGGCAACAGGCGGGTTTATTTCATCCCCAGATTCCAGAGTAATTACTAATCGCACACCTTCGCTAAAATGTGATAAAAAACTTGACTTGTGCAATAAATGCAATGAGACAAGAATTTGAAGCCGAGATTGTAGAGACACCTGTTGTAAATCCAATTGATTCTCCGGCTTATGAGTAACTTATTTATGTATCTGATATTCGTAGAATTCGTGGACAATGATTGCCAAAATCGAACCAACGAAAACAATGATCTGCTCCTGAATCAATGTAACAAAGAAAAAATGATGACATCACACAATTCCAGCATCTCTGCCATATCAGACGAAAAAACACATTGTTTTGCAATTTTGATCGGTGACCTTAATATCTCAATGAAACCGATACATTTCACATGAATGAAAAATCACGCCTCGTTTGAGTGCCTGGCATGTTATTGAGGACACGCTCGATTTATATGGGTTGCTTTATAGGTTTGTTGGGAAGGATGATATCATTTTGACGGTTTCTTTTGTTTTCGAAAAGATAACATCCTATATTCAAAACAGATCAACCTGTTCGGTCCATTCATGAAAGTGCGTGCGCGCAGGGCGCGGGGATTAATGAACCCCCTTCGTCTCTACCTCCCACTCTTACAACCTTATTTTGGGCTGTGTTGCGATATTGTATGATATTCTAAGGGATGTAAGGCTTCTATTTGAATGTATTTTTACAATGTTCGGTGTGCAACGGAGATTGGGTGCTATTGCAACGACTATACAGTCGCATTTGGAAAAAGGTCTCTGTGATTATACGTCGGATTTGAAATGACGGTGGTTGTATCCTTCGAAGGTTGTGTTTTATTTTGACGCGGAGCGATCGGTGCGGGGGTGGGCAAGCCGAAGCTGTGAGAAATTGCCGCGCTCTGTAGGGCCGTACAGGCATTAACTTTTTTATTGTCTAATAGAGCGGAGGCAAAGGACGGCCGACAGGTAAAGCTAGGCGCCGCTGCTTTAATTAAGTCTGGGGATTCGCCGAATAGAAGTGAAATGAGAAATTAATAACGAGATATTAGGAACTGTGCCGACACAGCGTAGAGAAAAATAAATTTAGATTGGAATGATATTGAGGTCGAGAGGTCGGTCCCACAATTCGAAGACTATAGATTAATTTCGAAGACACGCGAGAACATTAAGAACAGGCACAATTATTAATCGACAAATAGGTAATCGAGCTCACTATTGATGTAATGTAATCTAATATGATCTATTTATTCGTCAAGGAACTTATTAATATCCGTGGGAGCCAAACTGGTCCTCACGTTCTTATTTGATTTTGAGGTCGTAATTAATTTGAGCTTCTTAAGGCGCTACCCCGACCCACACTAGCGCCGCCACCTATTTTAACTTATTATTACGTTAAACAAAGGAAGTTTCAAAAATCCATTGGCAGTTTGTGATACCTATCATAAGGTATTTTTTTTATTAGTTTTATTTGGTACAGTTTAGACAAGAGTTGCGAAAACAAGAGTTTGGTGGCCACCAAGAGCAACTTCGCATCTAATAATTAGATAAAATATGTAGGTGGCGGCGCTAGTGTGGCTCGGGCTCGGGTCGGGGTAGCGCCTTAAACGTTTTCGTTCAACATGGTTCAACATAGCTATGGTCATTTGGAATGGTCATTCCTAGTTGATTTTAAGTTAAGTGTACAATTTCCTAAACGTCTTTTAATTCATATTTCTGTTACATGCTACAAATTAACTAACAGTTAAGTTACAAAGCAATTTTCTGTGATTACATTTTTTGCCCTGCGTCACCATTCAACCGCATCGCCTTTTGTATTGTGGATTAGAAAAAAGACAGATTATTTTCGACCTAAACCAGCCTTCTGTATTATGTAATGTTTATTATGAATTTTGACTAAATGCGAGTTTAAAAATACAAACCAAATCGAGCGATGCTTACACATGTTTCAATTTATGTAAGGTGCCTATGTAAACAATAGAGACGTGTTTAATCATTCATACAAATAACTGCGTATTTGTTATATCGAAACAGTTACATAGCCAGCATCTTCCCGATAGGCAATAAAATATACCATTAAGGTATTATTGATGCCTTACCTATAGCTGTAGTTCTTTTTTACCAAATTAAATGGGTTCTTTTACTGCTCACAATTTTGTTTTATATTATGGAGCATTTGTTCTTAAGCCCTAAAGCGATATACTAACTACCAAGTATAACGTTTTTTTTTGTTGTAAATAAAACCTAACTTTACAAAGAAATACTCTGGCTCGAAACAAATATTAGCAAAGACAGAAATAAATAACAAGAACCGGCAAGTGAGAGAGTAACTCGCGCGCCGAAGGTTTCGAATATATAAATATGTACCTATGTACTAAAGGTACCGGTAAGAGACTTCGCTATTCAATAAATAGATACCTAAAAATAGTAGGTACCAACCTACATTTCAGATGGATCGCTCTGCAAACTTCGGAGATTAGGGGTACTTAATGGTAATTTTCACGACTTTTTTCTAAATATTTCGAAAAGCATGAAACTTACAAAAAATTTAAATACTATTTTGAATTGTACAAACTGATTTTTATTGACTTTTATTGGACACCCCACTTGACATTGTAAGTATCTTTTAAATTTCGATATCACAATAATTGGTGCATTTTTTTTTTTTTATATATTTGTACAGGCGCACGAAATGTATTATTATTTTAAATTTCAATTTAATGGCTGCAGTAGTTACTGAGACATTAAAGAGGGAAAAAAGAACAGACAATGCGAGACCATAAGGGTTTCGAAGAGGAATGAGATTTCGTCGAACTCACAAACTTCGAAGCAATTACCAAAACATCCTTCAAATCAATCGGCTTTAAAAAGCGGAAATCAGGCTCAATAAACGGAAATCAGAAATCATCTCCATCTAGCCGTATTTTGATATTATTTCTGAAATCTTTACAGGCTGTGCCACTAGGTAGATGTAAGACCTGGTTCCAAACAGATAAACATTTAATTAATAATTTGTCAAATTACATGTCAAAAATTGTTTTTACATAACAAAATAAACTAATAATAATAATATCTAATAAAAATTAGTTAACAATATTGAGAATTTAAAAATTCCTATGGAATCCTACTAATACTATGTTTAAAGGCGGCGTGTTTGTCACCTGAGAACAGTTCAAAGAACGCCAAAATAACTGAATGGATCATGGATCGGACTGAAATTTGCACGCATCAAGTTTTGGACCTGAACTAATATTCTATGCTACCTATGCTATTTTCCAGCCAACTACAACCAGGGTATCTTCAAGAGGTGTCTACTAGACCTTCGTGATACATCTTCGGCCAAATTGTCACTTACCATCAGATGGGATTGTGGTCAAACAAAGGTCAATCCATTATTAAAAAAAAAAATATCCCAAAAACACGCGGCCTGAAGCTAGTGAAATATATGACACGAATGCGAGTAATAAGAATTCCTAAAGAGCGAGGTGCCACTTAACGTTAATTGTCCGCTTTTGTCAGAGAACCCATTTGAATGAAATCACACTCGTGTCACACACCCTTGAGAGTTTGGTTGGAGTGAGTGAAACTTATTTACTTACAAAACAAGGTATACAAATACTTTCTTCGAATTTAAGGTGGCAACAGTAGGTATACAATTTCCTGAACACCACATTCACCTACAATAACAGCCGCATACATTCACTGCTGAACATGTACCTATGTTCCATAGAGTTAAAAGTATTCAGAACACATACATTAGATTTTGATTTGTATTTGTAGAGGTTCAGGTAAGACCACTGTGTCTATGTTAGAAATTGATTTTAGTGTAATTAGTTATGTTTTGAATAATTTAGCAGTCTTATTTCGAACAAACAACTTCGTGGTACCTACTAGAATTGTTTAATGTTCCATAGAGTTAAAAGTATTCAGAACACATACATTAGATTTTGATTTGTATTTGTAGAGGTTCAGGTAAGACCACTGTGTCTATGTTAGAAATTGATTTTAGTGTAATTAGTTATGTTTTGAATAATTTAGCAGTCTTATTTCGAACAAACAACTTCGTGGTACCTACTAGAATTGTTTAATGCAAAATAGACATGAAAGCTTTCTGCAAAATATTGCTAATAATCTAGAGAAAGCTCAACTGATCCAAATCAACCCTTGTGTATCATCTCTTGAATGATCCGAGCGTATCACTACCTATCTAAACATAGCAAGGGAATTCATATATTTTTATGACCCTCTTGCTGAAGATTGTCCGGAAGGGCATGCGCAAACTGCGTGGGCAGCACAGCCCGAGGCGATGACGCGTCCGCAGTAGCGCCCTAAACGCACCCTACCTTTTGGGCCTGCTTATTTGCACGAGTATTGATTATATTTAAGTGGGCACAGGGAATTCTACTTCCGTTGAAGTATATTTTTTTATGTTTTAATCTACTAACTCAGTATATAACTCCACATGGAACACTCTGGGGGCCTCTTAGAGCCTTTCTACGCCTTCTTAGGTCTATATCATTTCAAAACATTACCTACTCTCATAATTATAAACCTGTATAACTTTAAGTAATAGCTGAGAGTCGCCTAATATTTTCTGTTGGAGAGTGAGAAAAAGCACACAACAACAACTGTAGGTTGACAGATTTTAATAAAAGTTGGTAAACTTGTAAAAATGTAACTAGCAAGAGCAAGCAACAGCAATATTATACCGGGTGCGGCGATTGAACTGTCCGTCTCTATCTAACTGTTTTAAAATTTGAACCACTGAATCGAACGCCGCCAAAATTTCAAATGTTGGTCTTTGACATATTCTTTATCATCATTTGAAGTGATTTTGTTGTGAGAAAAACACATACGAATTTAGAACAATGAATTTAAAACGAAATTCAGTGATTGCTCTTCATTTGGGGGGAAAATCGAATATTGAAATACATCGAGCGCTGCCAAATCTTCAATTGAACGAGAAATTTGTGCATCGCACTATTAAACGATATAATGAGACTGGTAGCGTTAAGAAACGCTACGGTGGCGGACGACGCTGTACTGCAACAGGGCCAGCAGTTGTTGAAAAGGTGCGTCATCGATTAGACAGAAATCCAGCGCGCTCAGCAAACCAGCTCGCGAAGGATCTCAAGGTGAGCGATCGCAGCGTTCGTCGCATATTAAAGGAAAAGCTTAAAGTCAAACCATTAAAAAAAAACCTTTCTCAGGAACTCACTGCTTTACAGCGTAGCAAACGGTTGGATCGATCGAAAGAGCTGATTCGCTTGCTCGACTCTGGCGAGCTTCCCAACTTGGTGTTTTCAGATGAGAAAACTTTTTGCGTTGAACAGTTATTAAACAAACAAAATGACCGTGTTTGGTTGAAGGGACGTGTCAGCGACCATTCAGACGAATTGCAAGTCACTCGACGCCAAGGAGCCGACCAAATCATGCTCTGGGCGGCGGTGTCTGAAAAAGGCCGTTCTCCGCTTGTTTTTCTTCCAATAGGTCGCAACCAAGTCAAAATAAATCAACAAATCTATCAAGATAAAGTCTTGCGACCAGGTCTGATACCGTGGGCACGCAACACATTCGGTTCTGAGCGTTGGACTTTCCAGCAAGACTCGGCACCATCGCACAGAGCAATTGGAACGCAAAATTGGTTAAAAGCAAACGTTCCAGTGCTGATCGACCGAGATATGTGGCCGTCGTCATCACCCGACTTGAATCCGTTGGACTTTCGTAATTGGGGTGTTTTACAGGCCAGGGCATGTGCTAAAAAACACACTTCGCTGGAAGCGCTCAAAGTTACTCTTACGCGAGAATGGAATTGTTTGAGTGACGATGTCATTCGAGCAGCCT
This sequence comes from Eupithecia inturbata, assembly GCA_963662085.1. Classification (NCBI taxonomy): domain Eukaryota; kingdom Metazoa; phylum Arthropoda; class Insecta; order Lepidoptera; family Geometridae; genus Eupithecia; species Eupithecia inturbata. The sequence goes on from OY759182.1 coordinate 8,619,471, forward strand.
GCGCTTCTTTCAGAAAGAGACTTTAGCTTGTAGTAAAGGCTAAAGGCGGTTTTATTCCTTCGGAATAAGTGATAATAAAACTTTGAACTTTCTATTTTCACATGCCAAAAGTGTAAAAATAAATATTGAAAATTAACAGAAATATTTCATTTTCACATACGGACAGTTCAATCGCCGCACCCGGTATATATAACAGGATTTACGTTTACTTACATAAAGCTGCATTGCAGTCTAAGAGAACAATTATTGTGAAACACTAAAGCAAATAAAAAACAAATTTTCAAAATAAATCATTTCAAATACAAAACATAAGTCATTAGTTTGTCTGAAATTATGAAATACGTAAGTTAACTTAGTGAAATTCTTGTTCAGGCTTTTAAGTATCCTTAGTTGCCTACACTAGACTGAAAAATCTGTAATATAGGTAGCTGTGCGCAAATAACGAATGGTTCTACCTACATCTATCTTAAACCAGTTCTAAACATTATGATGAACTTTGGGCGCTCATCACCATCAATTTAATCTCCATGTTTGTTATTTATGATCAATTCACCATTACAAATTTATTTCCAAAACGGAACTGAATTTTAAGTTGCAAAATATTCAGAGGTGGTGATTATTCAAATATAAATTACCGATAAATATTCCAATTGATTATCGGTTGCGTGATGCCGGTAGCCGTGTCCGTGTCTGCGAGGCGAACGAAATTCATGCATGTAACATTTACGAGCACTTAAAAATATCTGTTCACCTTTAAATGTTAAGGATTAAGGTTTGAAATTGCCTTTGTAGTTGTGTTCGCTTCGGAAATAGCAAAAATATGTATTTTTAAAGAGTGGAAGCGCGAGCGGACCCTGCAGGCACGTTTACCAACACGAATATTTTGGCAACCGGTAGCCGGTACTCAAGTCTCATATTACCAGTTTTGTTGTTTTATACTGTGAACCGTATGAAGACCCTCGCCAATTCGGAATATAGCTACATTGAAGAACCCACTTTTCTGTTTACAATATAAAATTAATTGGTGATTTGGTATCATTCCCATGATCGTCTTTACTGTTCTAAAATCTGCAATTACACACTGCCCTTGTAGGTGAGGTTATTTTTATTGTTTCTGAGAGTCTGTTTAAATTTAAACGTTTATAATAACAGTACCAAACAATCCATTGTTAATTATGCGCCTTTTGGGCATGGATTCGGCAGTGAAAACAAATAAGGGCCTTATTATATGATGTTTACTAACATTATTGATTGAATGAAGACGTCGAATTGTTTACATAACAAACAAAGGCACGGAAGGCGGATGTTTGAAGCGAAAGTGCGGGAAGCGACGTCCAAACATTCCGCATTCCATACCCCGTTGTTGGGTAAGTAGACGACTACTGTGTTTTATTGACTTCTTTACGAAGTGCTGTGTTTACAGTAGTTGTATGATCAACCTCGTAAACTTTCAGCTGACAGAATACGGTCACCCCATTCACTGTTATAACGATTGTTATAATTACACAGGCGTTAGACCGCCAGTCAGTTGTCTTAGGAATTTGGATTTATTTAAAAATGCCAAGGTGCTGTAAACCCTTCTGAGATTTCATTAGACAATGTTAATATTCCATAAAGGTGTTCCATAAAGGTGGATGCATGAATCCACCCAAGCCAGAACAAGAAATATCAAATGTTGAAGTAGTACCAATTCTAAGACGCGCTCTCTTCTGTACCACTAGTGCCATCTGTCGGCAGTACCATGCGTTAAGAAGCGCCCTCTAGAAACGTAAGCTAAGGCAGAAAAGGTTGAGCTACATTCGGCTCAGTCAAGCGCGACTGATACCCTTTTCGGACAGAACCCACACAGCCCACAAGGAAGTGTCCCGCTTTATTCAAAGAGGGAAGCACTGTGCTACAAAAAGTAAACTTACTCGGCGAAATCGATAGCTTAGCACGTGACGTAAGCGTATAGCTGGATAATACATGGACCTTCAACTAAGGTCGTCTGTAGGGACGCAGTGAGATGTTTTGTTGACTTGCTGATAAGACTTGCCAATCAAAGTGATAATTGCACAAGAGGTCTTGGCTATCGCGGAATCACTTTACTGGCACCTGGTTAAAAACACATTTCGTTGTATCCCCAGCTAGATCGTCTACCAGTGCAACAACCCATATGCAAGACCAAAGCAAATGTTCAAGTGTGGGGTACAGTATACTTGATACTTTCTTAGGTGACAGGGTACATTGAACGGAACAGAACGTTGTTAATGATTATGAATGATGCTATGCTACCCTTGCAGACAGAGCGTGACGGACTCGTGTGGCTGCCGACGGTATAAATGAGCGAGCATTTCGCCCGTGACCTTCGTTTTACCAAAAGTACATTTTTAGGCAAATTCTGAACCAGGCTGTAATCCAAATCACTCGAGTTTGGAGCTCACCTTCAAACTCCAAGAGCAGTGTAAGATTTCGTTGATGTGAGAATATCATATACTTACTATAGAATTTAAATAAGAGGATATACCAACTGAACCAACGCAACGCTACTAGCTAAAGTTTCCATAAAAATTACAAAGTTTTGCACATTAAACTAACTAAAAAATTTACGTACAACCAATTTCTGATTTCTCTACCTTTTCTGACGAAACTTGCTAAGGTGATGAAGAGTCTGTTATTCTTTAAACTAACAAACGTAATGATTTTCTTATCGTTTTTGAATAAATCTTAGTTATTTATGTCCGTTGAGAATGATACGATTGTAAAGAAACTTATGACACAGACAATATGACGTCACTAGTTGCATTCACCGTCATCAATGTATGCGCATGAAATACCCAATGCGCTGTTTATAATTCGTAAAATCCATCAGAAAATCTTCGTAATCTATTTACTACATATTCCCACAACGTGAAGTACCTAGTTTCTACGCAACGCGACAATCTTACGTTACATAAGCTCGTACATAACACCACGTATCTACTATCTACAGTACGTGGTTACCCTGACATGGATTGTTGAATTGAATCAACAAGGAGATCCCTTATGTGGTGTCCCAATGTCTCATAAAACCGATCGGCATTAAATAGAACAAATGAAAGCCGATTATCAAAATATTATCGGACTATATACCCCGATGTTCCCTGATTAAAACAGTTCATACGGTTGATAAATAATGCAAAAAGCATTATCTAGCCCCAAAGTAAGCTGAGCTTGTGATATGGGTCCTAGATAACTGATAGAACTAATACATAGATAAGTAGATATTTTTTTATTATACATTGAAAACACCCGGAACCCCCGGAGTAAATTTTGGTCCCGAGGCGGGAATCGAACCTGCAGCCTCCTGCGTCGCAGGCTGACCTTCGCCCACTGCGGCACAAAGGTGTCGTTAATACTTAAATAAATTTATGTATCCGCAACTTTAGCATTTTAAAATAACTGAGTTTAATACGATGATTCTCATTGTATCAAAGAACAGGCATAGCTAGAATTCCATACATGCTTAGCTGGCTTCTTTATTGTTTACTAAGAATTTTATCATCTCAAACTTGTATGTTCATTCCGTAAGGCTGGCACACGTACATATTTAAGTACTCACTAACGATAACCGTAAGGTCAAGTGAAAAATCAAACGCCTTTGATAGAAGGCTGTTTAACATTCCAAAGTTATTGATAAATGCTAAGGAGTAGAAATTAAGTCATGCGGAATTGCGGAACAAATCTTAAGGCATGTTTTATAAATTAAAAGTAACCTCATCAGTATGTACTACTGTAATTAAAGGTGTAGGTCCACCAGATCGGAGCGTACGCAGCGTATGCGGCGTCTCGGTATTTATAATTTACCTGGCACCAGTATATGCTGATCAAGTGGTGCACGCTGCACCATATAAATGAATACAAAGCAACGCAGCTTCGAATCTGATCCGGTAGCCGCACAGCTTTACGGTGAACTTTTTGTAACATCCGTATATATCTTGAATAAAGATGGCATTACAGAGAAGTGAAACAGCTATAATGGCGAATCTATCTTCAATTGGCAACAGCATTGATAATTTTAAGAAGAAAAACATTAATAAATAATGCTGGATAATTCACTCACACATCATCTAATATAAAACAATGTTCATACACGTTATTTAGGTTATCCCCCTATATATGAATATACTTATCTTATAAAGTGTGCGACCACTGTGTGACACATGCGTGGCTTGTACAGATAACCAAAGTAGCTATATTCCATTAGTTCTTGTGAAACCCGAACTCATAAAACACCAATACCACTGAGAGTCCATCATGTGGTCGGAATGCGACCACATGGATGAGTAATCTAACAATTCAGTGCTTTTCTATTGCCCGTGCTGAGGTTGGCACACATACTTAGTTGCTGCAAAATCGCTGGTTTAGATGCAAGAAATATAGAACCTGAACGTCATACAACAATTGTACTACGTGTAAGAGAAAAAAGTCTACTGGTAAAGGTACTCGTAGCATCATATAATTAATAAATCATTTATATTGAAAACAAACAAATTAACTCTTATAAATTGAAGCCCTGACTGAGGAGTCAGTTCTTTCCCAAGAGAACAACATTTAGTGTATTATATTATATGCCATTGTGCACGCTACATGCGTTGACACACTTGCGCCATCCCATCTTCCGAGGAAATTCGTGAGGGCTGGTGCGGTGGCAGATTTGGCCGAGGATCTCAAGAGGCGCAAATATGCAGGTCTGGACAGAGCCTATACATTTGCTCCGTTTGGGGTCGACAACCCTTAGAGCCTCGGTACCCCACGGACCTAGCCGTGGGGTACCGAGGCTCTTAGGGTTTTTAAAAAGTTATCTGAGCGTCTGGTCGAAGCAAAGCGTGACCCGAGAGCTGGTCGATATCTGGCGCAGCGCATCAGCATTGCCATACAGCGGGGCAATGCAGCCAGCGTCTTGGGGACGCTTCCGACTGGTATTGATATGGATGAATTGAGCTGTAGATTATTTGCAACAGTTTGCAGTTACTATAAAAACTATCGTAGTTTGACGAATTCATTACGGATGTAAGCGGATGTTCTTCGAACACAAATAAGGTTCGTAGTTAACCCGCTTAAATCCGTTATGAGTTTGCAGTTATTTGATTATTTGATTGTAATTATCTTTGTTAATAAAGGCCTAGTTTATTATATAGAATAGAGTATAGACTGAATGAATGAGAACAATGAAACATATCTGCAAAACATGTATGTAAAATTTAATGGTTATTAAATGGTTACATACAAAAATAAATAGAATTTTCTATGTTTGTATGGTGGGTCTCCCGAGAACAATAGTCTCTTGAGAGTCTGGGCTGTTGCAATGCAACATCGCATCATGCTACTACTTCCCATTGTATAGCTTTAGTGAGTCTCTTATGAGAGTCTGGGCAACGGGGACAACTTATACATTCGCATCATGCTACAACTTCCCGTTAGACACTACAGATTTTTTATGAATATTAAGTGATGCAATTCGCACCGTACAGGTAAAGTTTCTAGCTGCATTCCAGTGTGCTGCGCACTAAAAATCATCGGCGCTCGTTACACTGTTATATCACTGAAACAATACGCTACGGCCCGAATAGCTGGAATAGTTGCACTCTCGCTTCGCTACCAACGAAATGGAATCCGTTAGCCATTAGAAATTCTGCTCTATATGATGACTTCACCGAATGCCTTCGAGGCGTGCCACCCCACCGCAGATAAAAAAAAAACTAACTACACAGAGGCATCACTGTTGCACAGAACACGCTGTCACATCGCTTCGGAATAAAGCTTTCATTATTATTATTTTAGTCAATGTCTTCGAATTCCACAGCAATCGTACTAGATATTTTAGCACGAATATATCATTCACGAATGCTATTATAACTGACCTACATTCCAGAATTTACGATTCTGAAAATAATATTAAGCAAACGATGACAATAGTGATCGACTATTTGTTAGTACACCTCAGCAAGAACGCTGGTAACTGTAGTCCGCAACGCAACCTACATTTAGCATTCTTTTCGAAACCGTAACACACCGCCTCTACGTTCCGGATATACATACGCGTATACACGTGCAAGCAACATTCACTCCAATATCATTTGCAATAAAAACCATTTCGATTCGATGCAACTGATAGAATAGAATGCCAAGAATTGCATTTCTAGAGAGCTGCAAAACGACTACGTTCTGCTGAATGAATGATATGATAAATTGATAACCACGACCAGGTTTTCTGTCGTTAACGTCTATGCATGGGTATTTGATAGCGGAAATGAAATCAGCGACAGATATCCACTTTTTCTCGAATTAACCACTTCTGACGTCTGTTGCATGATGTCGTACAATATCCATATGCATTTTATCCAAAATGCATTTATTACGAAATTTTTAAAACAATAGATACGTCGCGCAGTTGCGCAACTAGAACACTGCCTACCTGTAGGTTGAGAAGGGCTGACCGTGATGTGGATAAGACAGCATTCCGAAAATAAAGTATGGAATATGCTTAGTGTACCTGGAATTTGGTTTTCGTCATTCAATGAGAATTCCCTAAACTATTCATTCTAAGTGCCTATCGGTTGGTTTAGTTTAGATGAGTAGGCAGAACAAAAAATGTTAAACTGTTAAAATTTCTTTGCAAGAATTTAAACGTGCAACAGAGTAGATGTAACTCGATATAAAAACTATTGTGATTTAGTCGGTCAGTGCAGAGCACGAGTCGGCCAAATTCCTGAACGCTTTCTCTGGCGTCTCGTTGGGCGATGGCGGCGGCAAGTGAGCGCTGGCCGGCCCTCATCTCCGAATGTCTCCGAAGCTATGTTCTGCGAACACGCGCGCGCAACGAAAGTGAGCGCGAGCCGCGTGCGCTGCCATCCAGTTGCATAATTACTCGCGATACGATTGTTTGTAAACATTCAATAAACATAACACCGCTAATATATAAATTGCGTGCTCGAATTTTGATTAGGCATATAAATAAACAAAAAGCGACAGCAAGAATTTAAATTTCACAATTTTTTGTCGTGACATTCTTTAGGTGCACGTTAATGATCTCGATCGATAATATCTTTATTGACCGCATATGCATAAATGTACATACGTTGAAAATATTCGAGGTAGATAAAAACTACGACTTAACGCCTGTAATTACTGATGCAGTTAGGTATAAAAAAAACGTGTGTCATTTAATATCCGCGTGGAATGCGAATTGGTAATGCTGTTGTAGGGTGGTCCTTCGAGCCGGATGGACGACGACGGTTATAGTGGGTCGGCGAAATTCGCTGGGACGCGTTTCACGACGCTGCTAGACGATCTCGCAGTTGCTCTCAGCAAGCTCTGCTTTCTCATCCATGTTTAACTCCATTGTCAAGTTATTGTTAAAGAGAAAGGCTAGATTTCATTTATTGCATTGATGTGTTACAATTTCCATTACCGTGAAAATGGCACCTTTATCAGTGTCTCTTACCTGTGCTAAGTCGCCATACTCTAATTTAAATAAATCTTCATTAGGGTACCGCTAAACATTTGGAACACCGAACAACCGTTGCGCGTTGGGTGATTTGATTACAGCTGTATCGTAACCAAGTTATGCTTACATTAACAACATCTGTGGCTCTGGATTCGCAAAACCCGGACGTTTCGGTCAACCGCGATTGCAAAATGCGAATGTGACGCTCGAATTCCGACTAGCAGGAGGAACCAAGGTGATCGTCACTGAAGCCTTTACACCAATTGTTTCTAATTGAACAAAAGAGCTTTGTACAACTTTGATCAACCCAGCCGTTACAAACGGCTCGTTCGTCCGGCTGGGTGATAGTTTGCCAAAAGATCATTATAATCAAACAATGATCGTTTCAGTTTTTGGCTGCGTACATGCATAGGTAAAGGATGCCTAATGCCAAAACGTGTTATGTTATTATGACGCTGGATTTTGAATATCAAAATTTAAAGAAAAGCATACGAACGAACGACAGTCTCGTGTAGAACCAAACAATGTCAGTTGGTTCAGGAATGCGACCCGCCTACAAGGCCGCGCGCCATCTCTCTATACGTAGTCGATATTATTCTATTGCCATATAAATAGCTACATTGAATTCTTTAAACACTGATTAAACAATAATAGCCGAGTTTTTATAACACGTTCTTGTGTAAGTCAAATCCGCATCATGAACATGATAAAAATATTTGTGTCTTTTTAGAATGTAAACATATGAAATTAAATTGTAGAACTAGTAGTTCATGTGTAGTATTAGACCTACTTGCAAGAATACGAAGTAGCTGGCTAGCTAGACTATTCAGACTCTTTAGTGTCTAGTCTAGTACAACCTTAGGTAGGTACTAACAATAGAAGCCTTTTGGTAGTAATCGATAGGGAAAACTAGCACAATACTTGAAAGATCAGCTAAACTCCGAAAGATCAGCTGAACTCCGGGGCATCATTGGGATTGGCCTCTACCACACTCGGGTGAAGACGCAACGAGTGATGATGATAATGAGAAGTTAACGAAATGTTCAAAATCTTAGAACTTCTTACATCGGAATTATCATATAAGCATATAAAAAAACACAGGCAGGCTTTAAACTCTAATAAATACTACACACAGTTATATACAGTTATAGGTAAAATTGGTCCAGACCCGATTTCGCCAATGCTCGGAATTTATATTATGATCTGAAATCGTAGATGCAATAACTTACCAAAGCCATCTGAATCGCTGGCGGGATAAGCGGGGCAAGGTTGAACCATAGTCGCCGCACGAGATAGAACGTCCAATGGTGATTCCACCTTCTCCATCGTCACCTGGCGGATGAAGAGTGTCAATCAGCATATGATGGTACGTAAGGCAAGGCTGTTTTATCTCAGATTTGATTACAGAGGTCAACAGTCGTATGAAATAAATAAATGATACCTACTGGACATATTCATACAGCATCATTATGGCCCCAAAGTAAGAAGATTTTTGTGGTACTGGTACCATAGCAGAAAACTGACAGATAAGTAGGTAAACATTACAATTATAAGTACACATTAATATAAATGCTAAGGCAAAACAAACAATAACTCTTTTATCCGATTTTTTTTTAACATGAGAACCGTTTTAACGCTGAAACTATCTGGGTTAATGAATTTCGGGTGCGTCATTGTTTGTATTCGACTAGGTTTGTATTTGTAATGGTCGAATCAATTAGCATTATTTGTTATGCATTGGCCTCGGTATGATGCATTAGAATCTAGAATTGAGACCAATTATGATGCACACCCCGGCATCATAAAATTCTTTAGACATTACGACGATGCATTATGACGAAGTTTAGAATGTTTTGTGTATTTCTTATAGTTAATAATTTTGCATATCATCTTAAATGTTCGTCTCCGTGGTCTAGACATAATATTTTTCGTAGCCGAGGAAAATACTCTTGCAAATATTTAGGTAGGAGAAACGCCCAAGAATTCAAGGAATCCATGTCTGGTTTCCCGAAAATATTCGCGTTCAGTGTGAAAATATCGCAGACTAAAATTCATGCTAAATACCAAAGCGGCGGAAATTCCTCGCGATTGCGACTAGACGCTGGACAGACGTGAGCCAAGTTGTACGAACACCACGTAAATAAGTGAGGAGTCAGATGATCAAACAAAGAGTTGTGAAACGTGGCGATCGGCCGCATACCTCGCCCCGGGAACTCAGCCAATGCCCCAGTGAGTCCGCGACCACGCCAGACAATATTATGCGAAAATATGACACTGATTTCATCCAATGAAACTGTGTGTCTTATCGTATCGGTGAGCTCGTACTCAAGCGAGCGAATAAATGTATTAACATTAATCCTGAAGCGAGTAGCACATAAACTCTTATTAAATCACACTAAATCACGAGGGTTACATTTCGTGTAAAATAATTAATGATGATTGAAAACCTTTCGGCAGGAACATAAATATGATACAGTTCCAACTTATAGGTACAGATGATGGTAACAGTAATCGTTTAGTAACAAGAGCTGAAATTCTAGCACAATTTAAAACGATTTTGACCTCATTCGCTGATACGTTTTCCTGTTTGTTCACGTTCAAATTATGTACTTACAAACAAGATTTGAAAAATTAAATTATCTAAATTAGGACCACTATTTTGCGGAGTGAAAAGGAAAACAGAAAAAGTTTAGTCAAGCTAATTACGAGCAATTCTACTGTGAGAGGGATGAATGGCTGAATTTTTCTGATTATTTTTAGTAGGTAGGTACTTATAATTTTGTTCCGATTTTTATCTTGTTATTGTAAATGTACTCAATTAATTGATTAGTGTAATTGGTGTGTTGTGCCATTCTAATTATTAATAAATAAATTACTGATGTCAGTTAGTTTGTCATCTATAATAAACCGCCAAGTGCAAGTCTACTCTCACACGAAGGGTTCCGTAACTTAAAAATCAGGCAACTTTTTCAAAGAACATCAAATTTGCACTTGTTCGGAGACCCCTATTTTCAACTTTATTATATTTTTGTATTTGTTGTTATTACAGTTGAAGTGTGTGACATTAAAGTTTTTATATATTTATAAAAAGTTTCATGTGTGCTTCAAGAGCCTTGACAAACGAAGAGCAAATATAGCCAAAAATATCACGTTTTTTGTTTGGGAGTTCCCTTAAATTTGGATATTTATATTATTTTTATTATATGTTCCGAAAATTTCAACTGTCAACCCCTTACGGCCCATGAGATATTGCCCTGTGATAGACGTACGAACGGACGGACAGCGGAGACTTAGTAATAGGGTTCCGTTTTCACCCTTTGGATACAGAACCCTAAAAAGCAAGCATTGTTGAATGAAAGAAAAAACTGGCCAGGCCAAGTGCGAGACGACTCGCACACGAATGATTCCGTTCCGTACTTGATACTTAAACTTTCGCAAAAGAAACAAGGTAAACCCTTAAAACAATTTTTTTTGAAAAAAAAACTAGGTAAAATGACGCGGTCACCCATCCAAGTACTGACCGCGCCCAACGCTGCTTAACTTCGGTCATCGTTGTTCCACTTTATGGACGTTGCTCCCTTAATTATTTAACTTTTATTATTAAATGAAAATAAAATTTAATTAATTAATTTAACTGTCTACCTTTCACGGTTCAAGGCCTTGACAAACGAAGAGCAAAAATAGCCAAAAAAATCTAGTTTTGACAAAGCCCCCTTTTAAGTAATTTGGATATATATTTTGTTTTTATTATTTGCTGTTATAGCGACAAGAGAAATATATTCTCTGAAAATTTCAACGTCTACCTTTTACGGTTCATGAGATAGATCGCTATAGTGATAATTTTAATACACAAAATTAAATAAATAATAAAAAAATTAAATGAATTATTCTTATTTTGTGTTTTTAAGCTCTAAAGCAAACAATGTTATGTAATTTCTGATCACCGAGGGGTACCTACTTGCTGTTTCTGATCTACTCCATCCAGCCAGATATAATTATTAATCCAATCCTAACAAAATCTCGGGCTTCGGGCTTCGAACAAAAACATATACCTGTTTATTACCCCACATTGCTGTAAAGATAATCGTAATAAATGGTGTCACAAAAATGTGATAAAGCGATTATCGCATTCCATTCATAAAGAAAATAACTCTAGCTAGTGAAGTTACTTAAGTATCTAAATGAATATAAATAATGGACGTGAAATCAAAATTTCTGATGGAGAACTGTAAAGACACTAGGTACTTTTAAAAGTCACACGAGACTCGTGTTTATTAACACGCGAGGCCCAGAGGTGTAGATAAAACAAAAGAGTAAACAAAAGAGCCGAATGTCTAGAAAGATGACCGATTTAATGATGAGGAATTTGGTACAATAACCACAATTGGATTTTTGTAGCTGGAGGCGGAGTCACGACCAGAGCGCGGTGGTATGCAGGCCTCTGTACATTCGACACAAAGTAGGGTCGTCACAAGATCGTTCAACTGAACACAACACAGGGAGTCTTAATGACACGTAAATTCCAGCCAGTTGGAATTTGGGTGAGAAATCGAAGCGGATGTTTGACGAGCAGTGTGAAATTTCTACTGTATTAGTAAGAAAATCAGAGCAACTATGTCGACACCGTCATAAATTTTTGTGAAATCAAATGCATAGGTATATGAGAAGAAAACTACAGTGTCAACTGTGAACAATGTGGAGTTGAGAAATAAAAGTTGTTATTGGCGTCATTAAATCATACCCATTTATCAAACAAAACTCTTACTAAGAAAACCAATTATTTAAAACGACATTAGCTGCAAATCTGCTTTTATGAAATTACGGAATTTGATTATGACACACAATGTACCTACCTAGGTACTTTGAATTGATATGTTAGAATTTTTTATACAACTCGTACAGTCGCAGTCCAGGACATATGCATGTGAGCGTAATTTCAAAAGCTGTGCAACATTCTTTGGGACTTCTCGTATCCTGTGATTCCTGTGGTTTTAGGCCGAGATTAGTTTTGTTGGTAATTCGTTATTTTTAGCATTCATGTAAACATTTCCTAATTATGAGTTTTAGTATTGAGCAAGTGTATGGCCATGCAATATTGATTTATGGCAGTCACGAATTGTTATCACCTGGTAGAGATAGGCGGTTACCTAGCAGTTAGTTTCACAACGCAAACCACATGGTGGTACCGAACCTTGACATTCCTTGCGTTAAAAATAATGCTCTATTTCAGTACTGGCAAAACTTAAATTCAGTTGTAGTTGCTGGTGATAAGGTTGTTTTTGCCAGATGTCAGTTTGCCCGCATTTAGGGTGCGGGTTCTTTTACGACGGTCGCCACCCCTGCTGTGCGCCTGCGCACGTGGCTACGAGGGGACGAGAGAATAAGCAGATGTTTCTCTTTAAACTTGTAGGGTTGCCGAATTCTATTTAACGCAAAGCTACATTATAATTATTATTATGATTCCTCACTGTTTTTAAACTGAGTTTCTTGTTTTAAATTTGTACATTGAAGCCATTGTACACTTTGACTTTGCCTGATAGTTTTCTTGGTACGAAAAATGTGGTTGAACTTCTTGGAAGTTTTCAAATAGGAAATTAGCTAACAAAAACCTACACTACGGAAATAATTTTAAGGTATTTCAGGGTGAGGCTTATCAGTGTTTGCAAAACACTTGAGTAAGTAGGTACTTTTAAGGGGAACATTGGAATGATGACCGGTTTCGGTTGGCTGCGCACACAACGTCATATTATTGAAATGCGGAAGTATTTATATACAAGAGGTCCTCTAGCTATTAAGCAGACTATTAAAGACACATAGTTTCACCGATAAACAAAATTGCGTACATTCCTGCCGGTAATGATATTCAAACTAGCAAACCGGTAAGTAATGGAATTCAGGACCAATTTGATGCTCGTAATTAAACTAGGTGTGTGTCAGAGCAGGGGGTAAAAAAGATAAACGCAGCATCGCCAGGAGCATGCCAGTAGCGGACTGAATAAGAAACGTGACAACTAACAAGGTAATCGAAAGAAATTCGGAATATCGAAATCGGGGCGGGAGCCTTAAGCCTGAGGCGAAGAGTTCAAAGTAGTTTGAATAAATCGACAGGATCCACGGGGTCACTCGTATTGGCTAATAGTACTAGGTTTTATCGTGTTATCGCATTGTGCACATTGAGCATTTAAAACGTTGTCGTATGTGCGCTGACCGTAGTAGGTATTGGGTAATCTGTGGTACGGTCACATTCCTCTCTATTATGTTCGCGAGATTCCTCTGCCTTGGCTGGCGTAGCGGCGAAATTTTTTGCGTCTCGCACTCTCAAATCAAACCGGTAACAACTCATTACATTGAAGTATTTGGACGCAGTACCGAATAGTAACAAGTCAGTGCCTTGCGTATAAGTAATAAACGATGACTTTCAAAGGTATGTGATGCATTATAGAGACAAAATCATTCATCTAGTTAGTAGTTATTTTGTTGGTAACTTTTTATCTTAGAGGTACAATATGTACAATTGTAATATAAGTAGGTAAGTATACTTTTTTAAAGATATATACATACTGAAGCTACAAATATTAACAAATATATAGGTTATACTAGGACAATTTTTTTAACTTAACACATTTAGGTATTAACTATGTAATTATAGGTAGGTACTTACGGAAAGTATGTTTTTCTCACGATAGTTCCACAATGCGACGCGATATGTATTTATTTCTCACAGTTTAATTGGTATCAGAATAACAAATGCTAGTTAATCAGTAAATTCCACGAGTAAACATAAGTTTTATACAACTGAAACCTTCATAACAGCGTTACTAAACCGGCAAACAGCGAAAAATCAATAGACAACTTACGACTCGCAAAAAACGTACAATCGTCAGAACACAACACGCTACTGAATAAAGGAACGCAAAAAAATTACTGAATTCTACAGTTTATTATCCATTGTCTAAGGCGCACTGATGTATTTATTTGTTGTTATTTTATAAAATCCAACTATCGCGCCACGACTCTGTTGACGAAATAGTCGCGTTTGACATTTGAGCCGAGCCCACAGCTATCGGAATGCGCGGTATGTCAAATATTTTCAGTGCTGCCATCTATGTAGCGGAATGTTAATACGGGCAGAGGAGTGCAGCGATATCGTGTCGTAACACTTTATCAACATACTGGCTGGCTGTTATTGGGATGGTTTTTGTTCCGTAGTTAATTTCAACATTTGAAATAGCGTATTTTTTCTGTACTAGTGCGAATATGGTTTGAAAATGTTGAAATGAAAGTAGCGCGGTGCGCGAATGTTGGAATGTGAGCGGAGAGACGTCAGAGGCGCAGGGTTATCGACACACGGTGGATGGAGGCGAGTAGGGTCGGCGAGCGTAGCGCGTTGCGTGCTTGGCTAGCCGAGGTTTCGGTTCGATACCTGCATACGTGGGCATGATTTTAAAATATTAATTTAAAAAAACCACCTGCAACTAATTTAATAAATGTAGTTTTTTTATTAATAATAATAATGCTACCTACTTATTTCCTAATAAGAAGGTAGCTCGGTATTGGTAATTTGTAAAAAGACGAATTGAATTTAACTAAAATATATGTTTATATTAAGTTACATAAAAAGATTATGTTTTAAAATTTTTCTTTTGTTTATTATTTATCTTTTTTATTTTTAAATTAATTTACATTTATAACTTATTTTTTCCTTGAGAATGTGCTCTATAAAATGATACCATAAACAAGTTTATGTTTTAATATTTTTCTTTTGTTTATTACGTTTCTTTTTAGGGTTTCGATGATCGGATATCCGTTTCAAAACCTTTATTTTATCGAGACCATAAAGTTTTCGAAACCTTTATGATCTCGCTTTTTCTGTCTTTTTTTCCGTCTTAATATCCCAGCAACTACAGCAGCAAATAACTTGAAATTTAAAACAATAATACATTTCGCGCGCCTGTACCGATTAAAAGAAAAAATCTAAATGAAAATGAAAATTTTCAGTACAAATTGTTAAGACGAAATTTTAAAAGACACCTACATGGCCAAGGGTGTGTCAAATGAAAGATATCAATTCGTACATTTCAAAACAGTTTTAGAAATTTCTGTAGGTTTCATACTTTTTGAAGTATTTTGAAAATAGCCGAAAATTTACCCATTCCCCCCTATCTTCGAAGTTTGCAGAGCGATCCATCTGAAGTGTATGTAGCGTTTGTAGATATGGATCTATAATTTACAGGAAAAAATATAGATAAGTCTGTTAGGATTTTTTTGAAAAGTGGTGGCTTGGCTACCTCACAGTGCATTAATTAAAAGGTATCGGTTTGCACATCTCAAATCAGTTTGTGAAATTCCGGTTACATGCTTTTCGAAATATTTTGAAAAAAGTCGAAAATTTGACCCCTCTATACTCCGAAGTCTGCAAACCGATCCGTCTGACATGTATCTTAAATTTTTAGGTATTCATTAAATAGCAAAGTCTCAAACCGGTACCTAAAGTACATGGTATACATGGTATACTTGATAAACGTTCCAAACCCTCGGCGCGCGAGTCACACTCGCACTTGACGGATCTTGTTTATTTTTAAATTAATTTACAAACATAACTTTGTCTTTTTTCCTTGAGAATGTCCTCCATATTATACATATAGGCTTGGCAGGTGGGGATATCATTCAGGATGGGTTAACTTACTAGAAAAACACAGTTTAGTGACATAATTTCAATTTTATTCTATTACAACACACCTCATAAATATTTTTTTTGTGAAAAGAAACTAAGCGACATCCATTTTGCAGTTTTCTTGTAAATATTCGTATTTTTCGTAACATAATCCAGCATATATGGTGAACCTTGAACTAAACTAACTTCAGTGATACTTACAAACGCTTTGAATAAAATTAGTGAACTCGTCAACATTTTTTTCTTATCACAAGTTTATCAAGCTTATTAGTTTTTAATTTACATAATTCAGATAAATCTTTTTATAGG
The DNA here is from genome assembly GCA_963662085.1 of Eupithecia inturbata. Taxonomy (NCBI): domain Eukaryota; kingdom Metazoa; phylum Arthropoda; class Insecta; order Lepidoptera; family Geometridae; genus Eupithecia; species Eupithecia inturbata. The sequence goes on from OY759182.1 coordinate 8,635,922, forward strand.
TACCTACTTTATTTTACTAATACAAAACGAATTGAGATTTTTTATATAATAATTTACATTTTTAATTAGGTAACTATAGTTGTTTTTTTTTATTAAGTACGACGTTAAACAATAAAATAATGATAGAGAATCCACGAGGCATCATCTAGCCCGTATTGTTATACTTGAGTATAACAAAAAAAAAACCTTTGATAACCTTGTCATTAGAAACTACACCTATAAATTTACTTATCTTTCATAAAGTTTTTTCTAGATATAATTTATAAACATCTCACTTGTGGTACAGCGGGTGCCTAGGACAATCACCTATATTTACTAATATTTTACTTTACGTATAACATTAATATAAAGTTGGTTCCTGTTTTCGTATAGGTAAGGTTTTAAAATAGGTAAGTACATTTTATACAAAAATAAATAGGTTTTATGGGATTAAATAAAATAATAATTTAGCGTAAAACAAAATAGATGGTCTGGATACGATTTTAATTTAACATTAAACAAATAAAGTCGACTCAAAGTAATTAGGCTTTTGAACATTATAATAATTTCCGGAGAAAGCCATGCTTTTTGCAAACAGCAATTTAATAATTTAAGGAGGATTGTATCCACGCACCAAAATAAATAATAAATGCTGCATTATTATTTCATTTTATATAATAATATATTCAACAAGGAACACTGCTGTTACGAGTATCTAGACATGTTATTACTTATTAATTTATGCCTATTATAATCTTATATAATTCTCTTGATAACAATAATAATATATTAATAAATATTTTTAAAACTTTAGGGGACGGCTTAACGTGTCAACCAAAATTACAAAAAGATATCATTTTTTTATGTAAAAAATACGTATGCGTAATATATACTGTGCGTGCATTTAATAGTTTGAAGAAACATGTGATATTTAAGTACCTAATAGAAAACTTAAATTATGATGGCGAAGTATAAACCACATGACAAATAAAATAACGTCATATCAAAATTATGTCTAAAGTGACACGATACAGACATGAAGTATTATTCTATCATTATAGAATTGGAATTTGTTTTATATTTCATTTATTATTTTCAGTTTATTATAATCAGTCACCCTGGAAGCTCTTTCCGTGGGGATTTTACTTACATTTTTGTAACGCATTTATGGCACTTTCAAACGTGATTTAGAAAAACGTTGGGATTTAAATCAATTTATGAAATATACGAAACAGTGTAATAATCTACCTTACAATACATTACTTTTTACTGATTAGAGCAACTATTCATATTTACTTTCGTCTACGACTAAGAACATTGAAGCAACAGGGGTAAACTACACAGAAAATTTTCCACAACATTAAGTGTCGATATAAAATTAATTTAAGTAAAAAAATTGTACCCTACATACTTTTAATAAACGCGCGTAAGATCTAATCGCAATTTACTTAGGGTCTAGCTAGACTTTTAATAACTATTTAAATAAAACCAAATAATTAATATACATATAAATATGTTTTACCAAAGATTAAATAAAGTTAACATACGCTAATAAATAATAATAAAACTACAAATTTTCATTACTTCAACGTCTATCTGTCTATTATTGGTTTGATAGAATTTTATACACAAATACGTAGTTATTTGTGTGTACAAAGTATAAGTCCAAGTAAGTTTTCTAATGTTAGCGTTATCGTCATATCTCAATTCATGCGAACATGATTGGAAATAATAAATATATGCTAGTTCAAAATAATTTGACGTTGACCAGCTGTTCCAATGCAAATAGAATTTTCGGCGATAATTCAAAAGCGTCATAAATAGTTTAGTAATAGTATTTTAAGAATAAACATCTGTGCCAATGCTAAATATAGGTACTTACATATTTCATCATAAAATATTTTAATCATTGTTTTTTTTACAATTTATAAATAAATAAAGCTTGTTAAAATTGCCTTTATAATAAAAATAAACAAACCCATCTGTCAGTAGTTAATAAATATTCTATATTCCACTTAGATTGTAAAAGTAATTAAAGATAAATTTATATTACAATGTAAAAAAATGATATGTCACCGACCATATTCCGTATAGGTTATAAATGGACTTTTATTATGTATTTTTTGAACTGGGATAGTATATCGTAGGTAAAATTACGAGAATCATAAATTTTTGTGTTAGTTCATGTCTTTGTACTGGATTTCATTCTTTCTACTGGATTTTTCTCCAATCTCGTAATAAAATCCACTTGTTTTAAACAGCGTTATCCCAATAAAAAGAAGCATTTTATACACATGTATATGATTACAATATATAAACAGGTATAATATGTATATATTTCTAACATATAATAAAACTATAAACCGCGCAATAAGTATAAATTTTCATAAATTTTCAAATATGGAAGGAACGTAAAGTTACTTAGAAGCAATATAGGCCGCAATTTCAACCTAATCCCTACCAAATATGAATATTTTTTCGCTTTTCTATCAAAGCAAAATAAACCTTTTGTATTTCACCAGCAAATACAATAATTTTATTTATAACGAATTAAATACAGAACTCCAACCGCAACTCAACGGGCCCATTCAAAATAATTTAAATTCTTATTTTGTAAGTGTTAAGATACTATCCCATGCCAAAACTAGGCTCAATCTCCGAATATACCATAATTGGTTCGACCTTCCACCCTTGCGTAAAAAGTACGCTCACAAAAACATTTGTTTAAAGAACATCAATGGGCGGTCACGAGACAAAGGTCGTCTGTCAGACTCATCTAAAGCCACGCCCGCACACGGCGTCATTTTTAAAGGCCTCGTAGACGAAGACGCCCCACACCGACGGCAATTTGACCGCCTGACACCTAAGGGACGACTCCACCACCACACCCCATCCTCAGAATTAGAATTACCCTTCTCATACCCGGAATCGAGCGTGGAAAGCTCCTCATACCTATCGTATTGTAAATCTTTATATCGTTCATTATCATATCTAGAATCTTTATCATACCCTGCACACGCACTTGCCGTATCTTTATAACTACCCTTGTCGTAGACCGTGGAATCGTAATATTCTCTCTCGTATCTAGAATGGTGTTTATCGTACCGTTGGTAACTCCTGCCGTAGTCGTAGTTCCATCGGTCCTGACTTCTGTCTGTGGATCCCTCGGCCTCGTAGGGAGGGTCAAAATCTGGTGATAGGTACCTTTGCTTGGCCCATACTTTCTCTGACCAGGTCGAATTTTCACTGTCACAAGGCGTTACTGGCGCGCTGCGGATAGATTTTGGTACGTAGTTTTGGTATTCGTGTGATGGGGATCCACGTTTCTGGAAATAAGCAGAATTATATATTTAAGAGCGTCATACTTTAATCCTTTTTGAGCTAGCAAGTTCTTTCGTTTGTCGGGCAATTGATTTGCTTCCGATCCCCAACCCGCATGCCCAGCGTGGGGATTATGGGCATTACCCCCCGTGAGATTAAAGCCAACAATGCGCTTATCAGGGGGAGACCTGGGTCCAGCATTGGACCAATATAGACTGTGGAGGTGGAGGTGATCTGCTTCCTCAAGACTTTGACTGGGATTATACGTTCAATTAGTCTTGGTATGGTTCTTTATTCCCTTCGGATCGGATCATCACCATCATCAGCTGATTGTATCATCGAATGATACATACATACTTACAAAGTATAGTAGTAAGTAATAGTATTCTGCTGTGTAATTTTTATTGTGAAAGTGTTGTTCTATTGTATAGAGTTTTAGAGTGTAACGGTTAAGGCTAAATCTCTATGGTCAAATAAATAGATTTTAATTTGTAAGGTCGAAGTATGGTAGCTGAAAGCGTTATTACTTCCTGTAGAAACCTGACTGGACACTCGCCCTGTCGGTTGTCTTATGAGCGAATCATCACCGCAAATCATCATCGTCAGTAACTTGTATCGACTGATACTTACAAAGTCGAAGTAGGGTAGCTTGAAGCGTCACACCTCCTGAAGAAACTTGACCGGACACACGCCTTGTCGGTTGTCTCCTGAGCGGATCATCACCATGCCGTCAACTTCATCACCGACTTGGATCACTATTTGATCGCGGAGAAGCATCAGGCCGTTGTCTCCATCTGAAACCTGGAGAAATAAAACTAAATCAGGTATCTAATTTTAATTCAAGTTCGTCAGGAGCTATTTTAGAAAAAAAAAACCAGAAAAACGTACACCTATTGATTATTATAATTTTTTACTTTGAATCATCATAACATAACATTATCTTGAAACATACCTAACCGCGAACACTCTCCATCAAAATATCCGTTTGGGTGATCCCTGTCTTGTGGGTGATTCGTTGACGATGTTGCAGCATATAATATTATGTTATAATATCGGTGTCTGTACACAGATAAAATAATAATAATGCTGGACAATTTCCACAGCATCATCTAGCCTCAAACTAAACAGAGCTTTGATATAAAAATACACACGACAAATTATGACATCCGTTTTATATCCTCTGTATTCCCCAACTTTCGAGATACTTTTGCTATCCAGCATTTTAGTTCTATTTCGGTTATAAGGTAAGATTTCCATTCTATTACAGTACAGATATCACAGGTAGGTAAACTAGGAAACTGCAAAACTTCGTCGTCGAAGTTAGCCTGCCGCACACGAAAACAGCTAAAAGTCAGTTCCTGAAAGTTTTATTGTAAGGCCCGTTAACCCAGTTTTGTTCTCACCTGCATGACTTGCAAAGGACGTTACGACACCTTAGTACAAAACTTTGCAGGGAAATAGTCATTTGTGTCGAGGCATTTGTCCTTCCACCTTATCATCATACGTACCTACGTCCACTGCTGGATATGCTTCCCCCCAAAAAGGAGTTAGTTTCCCTTAACTGCTACAATATCCACGGCAGATTTGGTGTGTCGAATCCTACGCCGCGACAGTCACGGCTCTTCAACCAATCAAGATGCCGATGGTGCCTGAGGAGTTCGTGCACCGACGACAGTGGCGGCCCGCCGTACTGGCTGTACCAAGAGGAAGGACAGACGCGCTGCATCCACACGCTCAATCTGGTGGCGGAGAGTCGGCCTGTTTTACTGCTCCCTGAGCGAAATTCATAGGACTCTGTTATTTATTCTATGCTATTCTAATAAGGTTGTAATTATTTGAACCATGGATTGACGAAATTTGGATATTTTAATTATTATGTGATTTTTGTTTTATATTATTGTAAATTTATTACTAGGGCTGACGGATATTTGTATTTTTTTTATTGTTTTTATTTTAGGTCTTAATTAATAAGTTATGTACCTATTTAAAATAATGGATTGACATATAGGTAAATTTTATTTTATTCGATTTAATTTGTATAATATTTGATTAATTTTTATTGATAATATAAAGGATGTTTTTTTTAGAGGTATAGAACTTTAGGTTGGCAACACTTTTTTAGCTGGCGCCCATTTTGTGAGCTGTCAAGTGATTTACGTTTAGTTTGGTTTGGCATTTCAGCATGAATAGACTGACGCCTGAACAACGCTTCCAAATTGTGCAAATTTATTTTGAAAACCATGGTTCTGTTCGAAACACGTATCGCGCACTACGGCCATTTTACGGTCGACATAATCGTCCATCAGAGCAATTAATTCGATTAACTATGGAACGTTTTCGCACCACCTTTACTCTAAATGATAATAAGCATCCACAGAGATGTCCTACAGTGCGTACAGAAGAATTCATTGCTGCTGTAGAGCGTAGCGTAGAGGAAGACCCGAATCAGTCTATCCGCCATCGTGCACAGGAATTGGATATGTGTCCATCAACTTTATGGAAGATTTTGCGGAAAGATCTTGGTTTGCGTGCTTACAAAATCCAACTCGTGCAAGAACTAAAGCCACGCGATCACCTAGCAAGGCGTAATTTCAGTGAATGGGCCCAAAACATGATTGCTGTTGATCCCGATTTTCATAAGCGAATTTTGTTTAGCGATGAAGCTCACTTTTGGTTAAATGGATACGTCAATAAACAAAACTGCCGTATTTGGAGTGAAGATAATCCTCAAGTGTATGTTGAGACACCGTTACATCCAGAAAAACTGACTGTTTGGTGTGCTTTATGGGCTGGTGGAATAATTGGTCCATACTTCTTTAAAAACGATGCTGGCGAGAACGTTACAGTCAATGGTGACCGCTATAGAGGCATGATTACTGACTTTTTCGTTCATCAATTGAACAACCATGATGTGCACGAGCTGTGGTTTCAACAAGACGGCGCAACATGTCACACAGCTCGTGCCACAATCGGTTTATTGAAGGAAACGTTTGGTAACCGAATAATTTCACGTTTCGGACCCGTAAATTGGCCTCCAAGGTCTTGCGATTTAACGCCACTTGACTATTTTCTGTGGGGATATGTGAAGTCGCTAGTCTACGCCGATAAACCCGAAACGATTGACCACTTGGAGGACAACATTCGCCGCGTTATTGCCGCTATACGGCCACAAATGTTGGAAAAAGTCATCGAAAATTGGACCTCCAGATTAGACTACGTCCGAGCCAGCCGTGGTGGTCATATGCCTGAAGTCATATTTAAATTATAATGGCAGAAGATTATCTTTCGAATAAAGTAAATTTCATATCAATTTTAAAAAAATATCTTTGTTTTATTCCATTTAGAAGTTCTATACCTCTAAAAAAAACACCCAAGACAAGGTACACTATTGCATATTTGCATTAGGTGCCCCTGTAAAAATAGTTTTAACTGAGAAAAAAAAATACATTAACCCATATTTGTTCCCACCTGCAGATTATGCGTGACTTGCAAGGGACGCTCTCCAGCCTGTAGCTTGGTGCAATACTTGGAGGGGAAGTACCCAATCTTGCCGAGGCATTTGCCCTTCCACCAATCAGGGTCCGATGTATCGATCACGGTGACTTTGTACCCCGCTTTCAAATCCAACTCGTCCGCGTGGCGCGATTTGAAGTTGTAGAGAATCACGTAAAGGTTTGTTGGGAGAAGGCGCGAGTGTTTCTGAAAAGGCGAAATGAGGGTATGTTAGGTTGAGTTTTGTAAATAACTTTAGTTAGCTTAATATAAATATTTTGAACCATAATACCTTATTATGTATAAATATATATAATAGGTATTAATTCATATAATTTATTATATCATATTAATGTAATTTGATATATTAATATTAGGTATTATGGTTCGAATTCTAACGAATTAGACGCGCTACGTAGGCACAAAACCCGTCTAATTCGCCATCTACGACTACGACAACCGATGTGGCGCGGAGGGCGAAGGTCCGCCTGCGACGCAGGAGGTAGCGGGTTCGATTCCCGTCTTGGGTCTTCGCCTTGTTTGTACGATCTGCAAATATTTGTTCAGAGTGTTCTGGGTATGTATATAATATAAAATATCTATCTATGTATGCACCTATTGTATTATGTATATCAGTCATCTAGTACCTATAACACAAGCTCTGCTTAGCTTGGGGCTAGATGATACTGTGTGGATTGTCCAGCTTTATTTATTTATCTTTCTAGGCTCTAGCTAGTCCAATCACGAAGTACGTAGTCTTAAAGATTTAGAGACCGAGCGAACGATATCTACCAAGAGCAAGGTGTAATGAGAATTACACCAACAAAACTGAATAAATAGGTACCACAAAAGACTCTTCGATGCAATGAACCTAAAATAACGAGCAGGCAACTAATTTACGGCCAAACCTAACCAACAAGACGGCGCGCGAAGCTGAACATTTTATCGATGTAAAATTCAGCGTTTTCTTTCGCTAGCACCCGTCTAGAGCAATCAGTTATGCTAAAGCTCACATAATTGAGGCGAAATTAAACGGTCGTGCCGTCAGACGTCAAGCGAATTTGCGACAGAGCCCAGACTTAGACGTCACTGGTAGTAGAAAATCGATGAAGACGAACACAACCGGCTTGTGTAGACAAGGTGTTTTTTCAAGAAACCGAAAATACCCGATAATTTTCCTTAAACCATTATAACAGAACGTCAAACCTAAGAACACTGCCTATGAAGACATTTATCAAACAAAAAAGTTATTTAAGCTTTTTTTTGAGAGCTGAGGAGCTACGATGCCAAAGATAACACGAAAAACTGATAACACTTGACGCTTAGCGTCTCCGGGGTTAAAAATGCCTGTAGTCCTTTATATATAATAATCATTACAACCTGTATCATTTAACCAGATAATTTATATTCGAGAGAAGCGTACAACGGCACAGATAGATCCTACCCCTAATAACAAACTGGTTTAAATAAATCCTAACTGATAAATAATAAATAAATAAGCTATGACGAGGACAATTCACACAGCATTATCTAGCCCCAAGGCACAGTAATGTTATCTATAAATCATTACCGTACCCAAGCTAAGCAGAGCTTGTGTTATGGGTACCTACTAGATAACTGATATACTTAATACAATACACTACATAGATAGATATTTTTTATTATACATAGAGAACATCCAAATAAATATCTGCAGATCGTACAAACATATAAAAAACATTATTCGATAAAAAAAAATCGATAAAAAATTATCAATCTATCCATCTATGTAACATATTAGGTTCATCAAAGTGGACCACACTACTTAGTCAATGCACAAAGAAAACGACGTAATGACTATGCCTCGCCATTTTAAGCACGGAAATTTTCCTTAAATTATACTGACGAATCGGTTTCCGTGAAAGCCGCTTATCAAGTCTTGATGTGTGACATTTTCTAAACTTCATGTTCCTTCCACTCATTACGACGCCAACTTCACTTCGCCACGTAAAGTCTTTAGAAAAGGATAATATGCACCTACATTTTAAGCGTCATCTGCTCTTTGATATTTTATAATGCAATAAAATAATAGAACTTACGTTTAATACCCATAAAAACCAAGAAGCTGTTAAACGCAGACGCCAGGAAATAGCGACATTGATAGTTTTCTGTTCGAAAACGTATTTGGCGAAGCAATGTATACAATACACTATCGACTGAAGCTCATTTTATAAATGCATTTTGAGAAGAAGGTCGTCTAAGCGCATAAGCTTTCTGCAATCTGTAGTGGAGAAGGATTGCCTTTTATCTCTTTTATCTAAGTTTTATAAATTGCTAAACCAGCTGCTATTGCACGTGCAAGATAGAAAAGAATAATGACTTAAAAGTAGGTACAATCCTTTACACAAGGCTTCAGAAGTTTTAAATGATAAATGACTTTTAAACTTGTTCAAAAACGCATGTGTTTTTGATCTTTAAAGTCTTGAAATTTTTGATAGAAATGTTACATATAGTCTACCACTTCTACAAAATAAAATAAATTAAAAGCTAACGACAAAATAAATCCGAATTCCGAAAGAGTCAGCTAATTTCACGCTATTCATTCTACATTATAATCCAAGCAAGATTCTGCTCTTTTGCCTAGGAACACAAGATACATTATCAAGTGACTCACGCTTGTCTGCTTCACAGGCGACGGGCAGGGACTGGCACTGTTTGAGGACAGGCTTTTGTCAGGCTCGTCGGGTAGATCCACACTACTCATTCTGCCACCGCGAGCGCTGAGTAGGCGTCGGCTATGCACGGGGGACGATGGCGCTATTTGAGAAATACACGGTCATTATGAAGAATGTATTGTATCACTTAGCACAGTCAAAGCGTTTATTGTAGCTTTATCTCCTTGAAACAAGAACATTTTAGAAAAGAATGCTCATTATTTAGCTAGGTCTCGTACTCTTTAAGCACAAGTTTGCAAGACGCATTCGTTCTCGCTCAGATATGGATAGAACTGCAAATGCTGACTGAAAATTATCAACATCACTTAGGGGTCATGTCAAACAGAATACAAGAAAAGGTAAGGAAAAAGTCGTGTCCATTAGCAAATTCAGGACGCTGCCATCGCAAATCGAGCAAGGGTTCCGAGACCGTTCTATTTCTTCACGACGAAAATCCTTGTATTATTGATGACTTTCGGAACAACATCCTCTGGATTTTGCAATCACGTCGCTTCCTGAACACGCAATGGTAAAGTTATTCGTATGTAAATTGGATTGCATGATTCTCTTAGGCCTAGCCCACTTTACAACATATAAGTTGACTCTCTACTATAGCGCAACTAGGAAATACCAATAGCATTTGCCTCAGAGGACGTTTTCCATTGCAAATTAGGTAGGTAAACATGAATTCGATGGTCTTTTCTAACTTGAGCTTGTGAGCATCTGGCAATCAGAATTCATTCACAGAAAGGATTGAAGGTCGAATCCACTTCGAAGCCGTCCAATTTACATTTCATTGGTTTTATCTTCAAGGATCTTTGTTGGACAAATGGCTATCGGTGCATTAGCAATACGAGACGGTACGCAAAGGAAATAGAAAACATTTGCATTGCTGATGGCTTTCTAATAAATTTGCAATTTATTTAGGTAACACTTTTGCTGCCGTTTGTCTCCCAAGAAAGTAGAAGCAATTTAAAACATGCATTGAAAAGACAGTAACTACTTTCGGATTCTTCCAAAAATATTTGTTTAGAACAAAACTATTGGAAGCAAAAACCCAAGCAATTTCTTACACACGCAGGACGTTAGGTGTTCAATAACTAGGCAAAAATAAATTTGCCATTTCTTTACATATCCACAGATTGAGCTTTTTTAACTCAGAAATATTGAATTTGATCGCTTCACAAAAGTAGAGTTCAGAGTTTTTTGTATGGTAGGTACTGCCGCTTCTTAGAATGCAAAACGGAATTCGGTTTTCCAATAAGCGCCGGGTATGAATCAAATTAACGGGATGAGGTAAGATTTTATTAGGGCTCACTTTAAGAGATTAGGCATAGTAACAAAATTGTATACCAAGGTCAATGTTATTGAGAATTCTCTCGCTTGTCGTGATGTTATTGAACACGTAACGAGAAATAATATCGAAATATGGAATTAGGATCATCAAAGATACATCATGACAAGAAATTCCTACTGATGTGAATACGGACGTATCACGTAAATACATCCAAATCGAATTTATTAGATGAGTCGTATTCGAATAAAGACAAAAGAAACTATGATTTCATTGTTATCCCAATGAAACCATAGCTTCTTTTGTCTTTATTTGATCAAAGGATCCAACACATTAGTGCTCTTTAGATAAGTTGAGAGGTACACAAAGATGATCCTAAGACAAATTAATATCGTTTATTCCACCGATATTTACTTACCACTGATTGCTGTATTAAGCCAACTGCTTAATAGAAGCCAATAAACCTACGTGATTATATACATATAGATCTTATCAGTAAACAACGTGAACAACAATGTAGGACCTAATCGATATCGCCACTAATTAATGTATGAGCCAAATAAAAGTGCTGTATTATCTTCGCAATATTTGCGCCTTGAAGCTTTCAATAATAGAGCTTTCTATTATTGAAAGCTCCAAGGCGCAAATATTTTCCATTGTTAAGGTTCGTCCAGATTATGTAACAATTAATGCTACAAATTTATTTAACATGTTTTATAATGTGGATTCGAAGAACTTCGTGTCAATCTCTCATTATCGTCGTCTGTGCAGATACGAATTCTGAAGTTCTTTGGACACGTGGCACGGAATGAAGACTCGATGGAGCGTCTCGTGGTCCAGGGCAGAATGGAAGAGAGACAAGAAGTCTCGTGGTCGCTCTACAACGAAAGCAATTCTCGCCAATATATCACTCGATAAATATGGCAAGACCTGTGAAATTTAACAGTTTTTATATAGAAGAACTGTCAGATTCTTCTATATAAAAACTGACAGACAACGAAAACCAGACAGTTCTTTTTGATACTTATCGAGTGATATATAGCCGAAAATTGCCATCCTGGAAGATGGTTGGACCTTATCACAGTCCACCATGACATAATGGAGACGTATTGTCATCTAACATTTTATTACTTACTCTGGATGCACCTATAAAAACATAGCTTAATATTTCGATTATACAAGCTCTGTCATCGGCGAAAGAAATATCACAAACAGTTAAATATTTTATCGTTTTAGGGTCAAACATTATTTTTCACGTCGAAATTAGTAATATTAAAGTGAACATACATGATTTTGTGTAATAGTATGAAGAATTATCGTTTCTATTAAAGCTTTGTCTCATGCAAACTGCCCTGGAGCTACCTAGAAATAAAAAAATAAAAACTTAAATCATGCAAAGTTAAAACGACAACATATAAAGCAACAGTGGTAGACGACATGAAGGTAAATTGTATGTGGTTTATTTTTCGATGAATTTTGTTGATGAATTTCGAGAGCCGAATCTGGGCCGAATTCAGGATTTCACCGTCAAAATTGACAGGATTTACAACGTCGAAAACCGACCACATTAGAGTAGACAGCAGGAGGTGTTACGTCGCTAGACACACACAAGCGAAGCGAAGAAACAAGGTTATAAGACCACACTGTGCCACAACATCGCTCGACATTTATATTCCGAGCCCAAAAAACATTGTAGCAACATCACGCAATGTCGATGCTTTTCATCAAAACATTAATTTCTATGAATTACTTATGTTCCAGTACGTGGTAAGGTATCACTATAATTTATATTTAACCAACAACAACGTCTGAGGTTGAAGCTACGTTTTTTGGGTCCGATTTATTTACGGTCGTAGGGTATCGAGTCGTACATAGGACGCGGCTGCCTTGCGCGGTGCCGTCTCTCGTCGGCCGCCGTCGCAGCTCCCCGCACTCCGGAGAATCCAGCGAAAGACTCTTCATCCTAAGGTTCAACTTTTGCCGCCTCGGTGAATGTGGCGCTACAACATTACGCAGTATGAGAACTTACCCTTTCAAAAATGGACCATGATCATGAGTTATGTGAAGTGATTGTTTCAATTGTTAGTCTCACTGAAATATGATTGTGGATTGATTTGTACATATTGGTCAGTAAATTTTGTATTATATAATATCTGTTTCACAATATCAACTCGCAAATTTCAAACAAGATAAATTTAGGTGTGCTGAGTTATCAAGCGAGAAATATTGTGAAATTGATGTACGAACAATTTGTTGGGTAAAACATCAAATACAAGCAACTAAATACTCCAAATAGTACCGTTATCAAAATGTGCATAAGCAGTGCAAAAAAGGAAGAAAAGAAGATGCAAAGAGAAGTGTCTGTAGAACCTCTATCAAGAACTACAAGTCATTGGTCTTAGATACTCTAGAAGTGAAAGCTTTCGTAATCATCCCAGTGACTACTGATAATCAAATCTAATGCACTCTGTCATCAGTTCAAATTGACAGGTAGGCCTGCTCAACGCCATTCGATGCAACGTAGAAGAATTAGGCTACGGGGGTCGTTAAATCGGTACCAGGTAAGGGACTGGTGCGGTCCGCCTGCCTCAACATTTGGGCACTCTTGGAATTCTTCATCGAACCTGTGTGGACAAGTAAACAGGAGCGAGGCTGTAAATCATTATCTTACTAGTTTCTACAAAGCCGGTATGCCCTGAAAAAATCAACAAACAAAAACTCAGGCTAGTAAAAAGCGAACAGAAACACTAGATGTAGTTGTTTGTTCTGTAGGGCTAGATTATGTGTTGGCTGACGTCACGCCCGCAGCTCAGCCTTTGAGTTAGTTTCGATAGTGAGCCGGTAGATCGTGATAGAAGCGAAGTATTGAGTCGTGATGTTAGGTCATGAGTGCGTCAGAGGTATTACAGCGATACAGCTTATCGTGTCGTCATTGTGTTTGCCGATAAAAAACGCATGCAGTCACCATCAGCACGCCGCAAAAGCCATGCACCACTTACATCAACGCGCAGGTTGGTCTCCGTATTATAAATAATGTGCTTTAGGGCATAAAGAGATTTGAAAAACAAATTTTATTGTAACAATAACAATATATACATATCACAGAACGCGGGGCGCTTCGGGGTAACAAGAAAGAAGTGTCTATTCCGTGAAGCGGTTATTGGAACAGCCGCGCTGAGCTAGTGCTTTTGCCTCGAGAGGCGATAGTCTCGAGAGTCGAGAGTCCCGCAAGAGGGAGGGGGTCAAGTCAGTTTTTCTTGCGGACGCTCGCTGTGGGCTTGAGAATTGAAGGAGGGGGATCGCCATTCTCATTAACGAAACAGAGAGGTTGCCCGAAAGGCCGCGTCGTAGTCACCTCGGTTTCTGAAAAGATACGCGCGAACAAAACAAAATAAATAAAACATAAAAATACATAAAATAAACATAAAATAAAAAGGTAATGATAAAACACGGACACAGGGAAGGTTGTGTTAATTTCCTATCACGAACGAATGGGTAGGCCGGGGCCGAGGTTCAAGCAATCTAGGGTGCCGAGCTTCGACTAGGTTCAGTTCAATACTAATCTAACACAGATATCGCTTAACAAAACAAAACGGAACATAAAATACTGAACACACAAGGTAGGTAAACGAGGCACCGTAACCGTGATACAGTCGGGACAAACAAAGCCGTGACTGAGAGAGCGATGCGCTACGACAGCCGAGGGCGTACTTTCCGGCAGGGAAATGGACCGGTGCTGCGGCGAAGGGCGGCGCCCTCGCGAGCTCCACATGGAGAGGGTCTTGACGCCGGCGAAGAGCCGCCGCCGCACGCCGGTGTCAGGCTTCGCAGCGTCCGCGCCTACCGACAAGCAGCGCTGAGTGGGGGGACCGAGTGCGCCCGCGAGGCCGCGACTATAAAGGCGTGCACGACACTACTGAAAACGAGTGAGCTAAGGACGTGGCTCCTGAGAGACCTGAGCTGCAGGAGACGGGTTGCGGAGCGACGGCGAGGCCGGTGGGGGGCGGGGGGCAGGGCGGTCCAGCGGGGGGATCCTGGGGCGCGGGCGCGCACGACACGCGCACCACCGGCCCGCCGCCGCCGCCGCCCGGCTTCGAGATCTCGCTCGCCCGCTTCAGCACGCTGTACGTCACATCCACCTCCTCCTCTGAGCATCAAACGCACAGTCAGCACAGCTTCGCCAACTACCTTCAGCTGCCTCATTCACGGCTAACGGGTAGCGTCCTTTACCGACGTGCTTTCATCATTCATAGACTTCCGATTATAATCAAAGCTACGTCCTTTACCGACGTGCTTTTTTCATTCATAGACTTCCGATTATAATCAAAGTAATCCTCCAATCCCTTAAAAATTGAATACGAAACGACTTGAGAACCTACAATTTTTTTCCGATGATAAATAAACAAATACAAATAGTCTACTTATCACAGATATACGTTTAGGGCGTTTTGTTGTCTGTCAGTTAAAATGTGTAAAGATACACATAAATCTGTAATTTCCTCGACATACTGAAAATGATAATGCCACTCGTTATCTGCGCTCGTATCTAGATTGCTACTATTCAACGTTAAAATACCTGTTATTTCCTGAAATACAATCGAAATACGAAGTATGAAAAAGCTCGTTGTGAACTTTTAATCAACTGACTTCTGATGCTATCAAAGCCACAAACAAAGCTGAGGACAAGGTCACGATTATCTGTGACCAATCCAATGTCGAACATCTAATTTTCTGTCCTTAGTTTAATAAAACAACAAAAGTGTAACAAAATTATAGGAAGTTAAGCATCTACCTCTATATTTACGCCACCGTCGACGCCGGCCGTAACCTAATTATGCCTTATCAGCAAAAGTAGCAAAATAGGGTCAGGTAGAATGGAATTAAGATAAAAAGACGGCAGCGTAGCTATTTTGTAGGTCGGTATTTTTTGTATCAGATATCTTAAAACCCTTGTAACATATTCATCTTAAGTCCTTAGAATAACAATTTGCTTAGTTCGAAGTTTTCTCGCTCTTTGTATGATGAAAGCACGTTTGTAACGTTTGCAAGGGCAAGGGTCGTGCCAGTATCGTTTGTTAGTGACTGTTTCTGTACAGTATCTGAGGGTTCTATTGTTAGTGTCTCGAATGCTCGACTTCGGAAAGTTCAGAATCACACAGGGGTCACACACCGTACCCTCGTTGTCACCGAAGCTATCAAAATCATCATCGAATTCCACCGAGCCCTTAAAAGAGATCCTGGTGAGTCTCTGTCCTGGTAGCCAACCGTCCTCCACCCCTGGACATTCAAGTTTAGCTTCCGACTGTGTTCTGTTGCGTGTTATGTGGGTAATGTCGTGATATGAGTGTTCTTTGCAAGCTTTATGAGCTGCGTTCAGGCTGTGTTTGCTCAAAACCTCGAGATTTCAGCAGGCAAGAGAGAAAGACAGACCTTAATAATACGATCGTTTTCAAAGGGTAATATTCAACGAGTTTACGCAGGTTTATGGTGAAAACCACAGGGAATGAAAGGATGTAAATCTTTTAAAAAATCGTGCGTGTGATGCTCTCGGGGATTTGAGCTTTGTTAAATTTAAACGTGTCCAATTTATAGCCATCTCTGAAAAATATTCCTACAAATTTCCATATTAAGTAACCCAATATAAGACCCAAGAGTAATCAAGAACTTACCATAGCTGCTGCTAGCTTACAATTTGTGTTATAGGCTTTGTAAAACTAAATATTAGATTACATCAATTAGTTAATTTCGAAACAACAATCGGTGAAGTTACTTGTTATTTGAGACCAGAGAGAGTTTCGAGGAACCATAAAATACAGTTTCAAAGACTTGGTCAGATTGGCTGGTTTGCCTTAATTTTACAATAATAATTTACTCAAGGGTTTGGATTTATAGGCACTTGTAAAAAAAGCTCTTGCTTATCATTGAGCCAATGTTTGCTACAATCTCATATTACATGTATTCAAATCCATGAATACAATGTCAATCATTAGTTCATCAATGGATCAAAACTAAATAATTCGCGATCAAGTGGAACAAGTGCTAAAGGCACTGGCTTATTTATTTTGTAGTCAATATTTTGAATACAAGGAAAGTACCTATATGAAATATGTATTATTAACGATTTCGAAAATATTTTTATACTCGTTAAACCACCATCTTTAATTGTTTACATAAATCGGATTTCGAACGAACTAGGTACGGTAAAGCCTGCCCACAAGTATTGTTCGATTCTGAAAGTCCGGTAAACAGAGGTCGTCGGTAAACGACACGTGACTTTTAAAATTAAAACTTTTGTCAACAACGTAAACAACAAAGTCTTACAAAAAAAGCTAAATTGTTGCGAAAGTTCTATTAACCTCATGGAACTTTCGCAACAAATTAGCTAACGCGATTTAACAGTTGTCCCATTTAACATAAATTATGAATTCCAGTTTCAAGCTTACACTATCCAAAAACTCACTTTCGTCATCGAAGGCGGCTTCTTGAATGCGATGAGACTCGATCTCTGATGTGCTTTTTTGTCGCCGCAGTAGGCGGGACTTGGTTTGGCACTTGCCAACTGAAGGCATACAGTCGGTGTGGACGTTCATCTTGCAAAGACGGCAGCGGAGGCCTTGGCGGGTGTGACCTGCGCAAAAAATCGATGATATATTTTTCAAAATAATGGGCGCGCGTGACCGTACCGTGTGGAAGGATTTGGAGACCAACTACAATGGATTTTTTTACGCATTACAGGACAGGGTTTTTCAAAGAAGCGCAGTAATCGTTTTGACCTTCTCAGGCTTCTCAGTTTTAAGTCACCTATGAAAAGTAATCCAGTTTCTATTTTGATGTAATGATCAACCAACTATTTCCGGAACGGGAGTGATTTACGCCATTTTCTTTTCTCGTTAGTCAGTTCCGTTACACTTCAGAAAATTATAGGCTTCTTTTCGTAATAATACGAAAATGATTGAAAATGTTGTGCAACGTTTTTTACATGTTATTCCAATTTTCATATTCAAGGAATTAGCCACATTTTTTTTTACTGAGATAATTACAATCAAGTAATAGAAAGAAATTAAAACTAGTATTAACAATCTACAGGTAGCTCAACTAATATAAATTAAAACCAGTCGGAAGCGTCCCCAAGACGCTGGCTGACGAATTAATTCTTATTTACTAACAATATTGTTTTTAAAATTTATAATTGAAATTAGCTTTAACTAGATTATATCAAGACAACAGGGCCGCCAAGGTGCTTTCATATATGATATATCCGTCCATAGTCCGTACACAATTATCATATTTCACCCTATCACACTCACACTAAATTATAAATGCATAAGCTTCAGTGGATAGATTGATGTTTGTTCTACTTTCTACGCCAAAACTACTAAAAGGATCGAGAAAAAAAAATTGCTTACGTACAGTTAGTTTTAAATAAACCAGGAATAACAAATAGGCAATTTTTAATCCCGAAAACAACACGTGTGAAGCTGCGGGCAGAAGATAGTTTTATAATATGTTAGAAGTTGCCTCTTTTGATCCTGAAATAAGACGGGAACTGACTACGTAACCAGAATATCCCGCTGCTGTGGTCAAGTCGCATGAGATTACCACGTGATATATCGTTTCGCACGTTGCTGTACGCTAATATACTTACTACGTGACTCGAACACGTTTTAATGTAAGTTGGTTTTTCAATTTGTAAGTTATTTGTGAAAAATAAAGGTCTGCTCTGGACACAATGTTGCCCGAGATTTTCAATTCACAATAAGCTCGTGGCAAGCTAAGGGTTACCTTTGTAACCCCCAACAGCATCACTTTTTTATATTGTTTTGTAGATATGAATATGCTTTTTTAACCCTCAAGTTCAAAATTTTTTCATTGATGACTTTTTTTTATTTATTTGCTTATATAATTGTTTTACGTGATGAAAAGACTTACGATTATTTTATTTACGTAATTGTTTCGATTCTGTTGGCACAAAGTTCGCTGACGATTAAAGCTACTGTACCTATAATAGACAAACTTATTATAACAATCCATACTATTTATTTTTTTAGGGTTTCGAAGATGGGTGTCGGTTTCGAAACCCTTATGTCTCACTTTTTCTGTCCTGTTTTCAGTCTCTAATATCTCAACAACTACATCAGCAAAAAAGTTGTAATTAAAAATAATAATACATTTCGTGTGCCTGTACCGGTTTGTACATCTCAAAAATTTTTTGCAATATATTGAAAATCGACGAAAAATTACCCATCTCCCCCCCTTCTATGGATCTATATTTTACAGGAAAAATATAGAGAAGTCTGTAAGTAGAACATTTTTTGAAAAATTTACAAAAAGGTGGGGAATAATTTTCAAAAGGGGGGGCTACTCGAACGGGGTATCAAATGAAAGGTATCGGTTTGTACATCTCAAAACAGTTTTTGAAAGGAGGATGGCAATACCCGACCCAGCCCAAATAAAAATATACAAGGGCCACATGTATATTTTTATACATGTGGCCCTTGTATAGTATGTAGACATGTAACTACTGCCGGGTTTATTATTTTTAATATATTTTTCTAACCATCATTTACATTTTTAGAAGCAGGGAGTCAAAATATATTCTTATTTAAATTTTGTGCCAAAAAGAAACGAAATGTAGCCGACATTATAGCTTAGAACGTGACTTCCTTTGTGACTGTCAATGACAAAGTAAATCAATCAAATCTAGATATACTGGCAGTAGGTCTTACTTCGCTTCTCGGACGAAGAAAACACTCTCCCCTGACCGAAACTTCGCTTACATCGTTGTTGATAGAGGGTTAGTAGAAAGAGGAGCTATTCTAGGATATTATTGTAATCGTGCAGCAAGCAAAATAACGGTCGGATGCTGATCACATGTAATGAGCATAATCTGGTATCTGGGTTATGCATGACATAAACCAAACCTTAAACCAGCAGCTGCATTTTTGGACAGCTTTCTAATATACCTAATGAATAATTAATTACTTGGATTTGCAATCCTGATTATCTACTTATGTTGTGTATATTTACTGTGATCAATAAAAATAGCAAAGTAAAAACATATTTTAAATACCTATCTTTAACAGTCCTTGGCCCAATATGTTTTAATAATGATGGTTTTTAAAGTTAACACAGTATACACGATAAACCTATAGCAAAAATGCGTCTGTCTACCTGCATATACGTAGGTACATTTATATTCATACAATTTACCTACCTACTATACCATCGACCTAACTAAAATAAGCGGGTCACTAACAGGCATAACCTAAAATAACTTTATTCTCCCAACTTGTAAAAGGTTTATAATATTGATTTCGGAATCCTATATGTACGTATTATTCATTATAAAAGGTCTGGGTAAAAAAAGTTGGGTCAGCAGATGTATGGAACCTTGCCAACCTTCATTCTGTAAGTTTCATACATTTTGAAATATTTTGAAAAACGTCGAAAATTTACCATTACCCTCTGTACTCGGAACTTTGCAAACCGATCCATCAGAAATATAGGTATCTTAAATTTTTAGGTATTCATTAAATAGCAAAGTTTCTAACCGGTACCACATACATATTGGTATGCTTGACAAACGTTCGAAGCCCTCGGTGCGCGAGTTACTGATACTATAAATGCGAAAGTAGGCTTTATGCCTATCTGATATGTACCTTTTTACGACTTAACAAAAGCTCAAAGGATCTTAATATTTTGACAAGAAGATTCTATTCTGCGGATTAGGCTACTTTTTATTTGGGAACAAAGCGTACAAAGCCGCTGGCAAAAACTAGTTGTGTATAAATGGGACTCGTAGATCACCCACAGAAATGCAGGTAGCACGCCTGTACTATTCTATTCAACCCCATAAACAATAAACCAGTCACTCAATAAAGCCGATTCACTGAAATAAGAATATAATCGACCATTAATTTTAAAAGAACGTCTACATTCAGCGACCTTGGCCATGGCCATACTTTGATACCACTTGAACAGGGTGGTGTAGAAGGCTCTGTGAAAAATCACAATCTTGATAATTTTTAGGTTTTTTAGAACTTAATTCTATTTCCAATTGAAACGTGGGAGTGTGATTGAATTACTTTTTATATTATCAGGCTTTTTTTCTTGACTCTAATTTTGACTTGAATCAGACAATTTGGTTCAGCTTAGTTCAAGATAAAAATAGAGCAATGTAAAGGTACTTCGGTTATCCGCTTCGAACGAACTTCATAGGAAACTGTATTATCAGAATTTGGGGTCGACAACCTCGAACAAAAAGCGCGTAGCGTTCACGAGGTCTAAATTTATTTGGTTTTCAAGACGCTATTATGAGTTGAAAAAATTGATATAATCACCTAATGTAATTATGAACACGCAGAATAAACCGAGTTATAATTTAGTGACATCGTAAAAATACCTATTAAACAATTTATCAAATAACTATCATTAAATTGTGCTTACTAGTTGAAATGGTCAGAAAAAGACCCAACTAAATCATTTAAACTGCCCCAATACGAAATTCTTTATCTTTCTAAATCAGTAGACTGTCTAACAAAGCTATGGCATTATGTTAGCTTGGCGGAGCCCGAATTCAGATTTATTATTTGGATGGCGTGTCAGACACAGCCTGTGCCATGCCGTTGGTTGCATTCAATCTTCAAACATGCAAATATTGGAACGAAAACAAATCAAACGATCGAGCGTTCGCAATTCCAAATCAACTGTTGTCTCTGTTAGGTATTTGTTCGTAGTCTTCGTGTGTAAATGATTGAGCCGAAAACGAAGCAAGTAAACGAACAAAATTGACGTTATACTAACACATTATCATTTTATTATCCTTTATCACCTTGAGCGATAATTGTATTACATTTTTAGGTCCATTTGCTTGTATGTTTTGTTCACTATCACCCTGTAACCTTCAGTCAAGGTTGGGTACGGAAAACTGACACTATTAATGTGTTGATAATATTATATACCTGCTAGATAAGTAATAGATTTTCTTCAAAACTTGCGAAGGTAATTTCAACTTAGTTTTACTGATTTTCTCTTACCTCTGAGGACTTGGGAGCAAACGTCACAGGGCGTGATCTTCTTATACGTGTATTCTTGGAAGTTATGGGCATCGGAATCCACGCCTCGCATTGCATCTCTTGCAGCTCCATTTCTCCTAAAATACACAACATTGTTCAGATACAAACTGAGCAAGGGTTATCAAATCATACTGTAATTTATCATTTAATAAGGACTTCTTACTAGCTATTATATTACCTGCCGTTCTCTTCTAGCCAGACACAAAAAGCAATTATAGAACTCATGTGTCTTGATTAGTTTATGTTTCTCTTACAAATTGCAATTCAAACCCCTAGTAGCGTAAAATTAAGATATTTTTCCTTTATTATCAATGAATTTCACGCAAATCTATGTGGAGTGGGTCATTTATCACATGGATATGTGCTCTCTACGGGCTGTCACAGGCGGTTATACACGTCATAGACATTGATCGATGACGGCCAAGGTCAAGGGGATGTAGCATGTGAATCAATGTGGTAGTCAGTATCAACCGGCAGCCAACGCGCCTAATGACCCCGTGGAGACCATTATTCCCCCGACCTTCAAATACCACAATTGCTTTCTAGACTACATGTATAAGCTTAGCTACAACAGTGATTTGAGTTGCCTGTGTTCTATTTTAAAGCCCAACAATGCGAAGAGCGCTGAAAGGGTTCAAGCGGATCTTTCAGGAGGGTGTTCTGCTAATAAGCTGTGATAGGCTCGTGTACTGTAAGCTAGCGCATGCTAAATATCACTAGCTACGTGTGGAAGGACGAAGGTTCGAGAGTATTGTCAGGGGTAAAGTAAACACATTTAGGTACCGACATAGGTTCACACCTAAGGGGCACAGTTACCTCATTGCCATTACCGTCGACACCGCGTGGTACATTTGATTTTTTCTTTATCGTTGCAAAAAGAGAGAAACATCAAGATGAACATAAAGGTATATGTGATAAATTAAAATGTTAAATTTGTCAATGGTGCAGAAACCTGTGATATGGCAATGCATTTGGATTAGGTTTAGAACTTGTAAGGTATCGAGCATTTCATGTACCACGAGCATTGAGGCCACCACAGGTTAGTTAATAAACTCCACAAGTGATCCAATTATTTCGAGGCTGCCGTATTCATTCCCAAAAGCATGTTGGATTACTTGCAGAACAAGCAATGTTTTGTACAAAGTGAATCAAGTCACGCCTTAATTATACTGAATACTTTATGTGGCTGACACAATTATGTGACAATTCAGGAACAATTACACTTTTAAGGTATGATAAAACAAGACACTGAACAGGTAACGAAGACAAGCCCATGATAAGTCACCTAGGTTTCTTAGTTACAAGCTTTACATATATATTGTGTGAGTGAAGCTTGTGCCTATTGTATGTACTTGTCGTGTATAAAATAAATTGGGTTCGTTGCAAACGAAACAAAACTCAAGTGCTACTTTTGCATAGACTCAAGTTCCGCAAAACTTATACAACTTTTGTATGCATCTCGTTATCTTGAGCTTCATTATTTGCATAGCGCTCGTATTGTGCTAGATTTGTATTTCTTCCAGCACTCTTCACCCTCGTTACATTCAGAGTCAACATTTGAAGTAAGTAGTAAGTAGGGACCTAACCTTATGTAGGTCGCCCTTTCTTCTTTTTAACACATGTCATCTGTATTTTAAGAATACCTAATACTGGACATTTCGTTGAAGTTTTCATACTTCTGAGTATGAAAAATTGAGAGACCTAGTTCTGATTCTGAGCTCCAAGCACGGGTGATAATGACAAAAGAATATAATAGTCTAAATGTAAAACCACACTATTGTGTGTGGTGTGTTGAAAAAATAATGTCGCTTTCTTAGATTTAGTATTGTTAGAAACACATTATTACTGTGCGTTGTGTCGCTGGAATACAGATTCTTAAATTTGTAACAATATTAAATGTATGAAACCGATATGTTAGTATTATTATATTTTTATTCTCTGCCGATATGCTAGTGACGTGCCACAACACCAACAATATTGTGGTTCTAGATTTAGTTAGTTAAACTGTGACTCTTCTACAAATCTAGGAATTCAATGTCAGTTATATTGAGAAGCACTATAATGTAACTTGAAGACTAGCCTGATCTAATCTTGTTTGTAGAATGACTGTAATGCTCTTACATAAACCTGACTGATTTAAAACGATTAAGATTTATGAATATATTAGTAGCCAAGCTTTGCTGTTATTCACTGCATAGATAACCGTCGCGGTGTGTAGTTTTATGGCTGAAATAAAAATGGCGGTCGTCGTTAAGCATGGGTTTTATGGAGTTCTTACTAATTTTAATAAAATGTATAAGGAGATTTTACTTTGTCATAAAACTTGAGAATTAAATGAAGTCTGCATACATGTTTGCCTACTACATAAACTGAGAACAGTACAACGTATGCTGGACCCAAAACAAAGGAAGGCCACTCAGCCCGACCGCAGATTGAAATCTGGCTCGTTCAATTACGATGAACACGACCGTGTTAAAGTGGAGTTGACTGACTTAGGGCCTGAAGCTGAAGTCATGCATTAAATTTCAGCGAGATACCTATATATTAGAAGAGAACTCTCAGATCCGGCCCCATAATGGGTTTTCTGTTTGAAGTAAGTAACTTAAATCGTTGTTTAAGATAATCCCAGTTTCGGGAATTATCCACATGTTCCACATGTTTTACAGGCTGTAAACGAGATCTATGTCCCCATTAGCGGATTCCTGGTGTGATTTCACAGTATGTAGGAAACAGCTAAAACACCGGCCATGTCGAGGTCAACCAAGATCGGTTTCCTGCACGGTAACAGGTAACCACCTGCCACGAGCAGTTTCATAAAGTCGATACGCGGTGACATAGTTCAGGGTGATAAAATTTCCAGTAGATCTCATAGTATCGTAATCAAAGGCCATCTCTGAAGGCGTTTGTATGTTACGCAATAATGAGTTCTATAAATTAAACTTGTCCCGCACAAAGCTCTAATTAAAACACTTTTTAGAATGCTGCATACTAATTTAAATTAGCATGCCGCAGAGAACGATGCATCATATGGTCAACTAGCCTCTCGACTAACCGTGGGTTGAGGCAGTTAAGTTTAACGACAAAATGCTGAATGGGGAATTCAAAAGCATGAAGATGCTTCGTTCGTTCGAGTCGTACTAATGGAAGGTAGAAAAGCCTTTTAGAAAGCCGACAGCTGACATGGACGGACATAGTGGGCAGCGTAATGCACATGAGACTAGATCTACGCCGTAGCACCGTAGCACTCGTAGCAGTGCTACAAAGAGCTACGACTAAAAGCTACACCAATATTTTTGTCGGAATTCCCTAAACATACTTTCATAACGCCTACGTACAGGTATCCATCCTAACGAGCTTTTATAACAAACATTTCCCAGAAGGGATGGTGTCGGAAATCAGGACCACCTATCAATTTATTCATAAAGAATTACGGCCTTATTATTATCAAACCTATGCCGGAGCAATATGACCCTGGAAATGTGCGGCTTGAATCTGCTCAATTTAGATAGTCAGGGACTAATTAGGAACTCACGATACTGATTCGTATTTTGGACACGATCTGTTGAATATGCAGGAGCACAAGTTGAATGTAACAATAGTGTCAATCTGTGCACAAGGTAAAGAGACGCATTTCAATAGACGTGGATTATGTACCTAACTTCTCTAAACTATAGAGAGGTACAAGTTAAGTACCTACATAACTTTTAATTATTATGTTTCCAATTTTTTATCAGCGATTAGATTTTTGCTAGAGCTATCTTTTGTTTTGTAAAGTTAACGAAATAATTAGAGTGGAGTGAGATCTCTGCAATAAAAAGGCCGAGTGTTTCAAATCAAGTTATTCCATTAGTCAAATGATTTTGTGTAAGTACCTAAATTAATAGAAATCCATGGAAAACCGAGTTAGCAACCTAACCCAGAAACTGTTGTTGGGGATAGGGCACGTCTCGTTTTCGTAGAAAACTTCTGTAATACATTGACGGTGAGTAGAATGTGTGAAACATCATGTAAAATTGCAGTGCTCACTTGTCTGGAGGGGCAGCATGAGGTGGGGGGGCACTCGGTGGCTTCAGGCTCCTGAAGGCTTTCAACCACTTGTTCTTCATACTACCAGCAGAAGATGACGACAGCTTACGATCCACAGCTCCTTGGCCACTGTCGGCCTTTGCCGCAAACAGCTCTTTCTGCATACAAAAAAAAAGTTATAGAAACAGCCAGAATACAATAATAGACATACTGAAAAGCACCCACCGTTTAATAATTTAAATTTATTGCCTGTTACTTTTCAAGATGACGTAGAGCGGCGCTTAGGTAGGTACTGATGAAGTGTAGACCCTTCAAACTGTGTCATGCAAATTTCACTCATTTACATGCCTTTCATTCTTCAAACCTTTGCAAACTTTTTCGTTTTAGGAAAATTAATGCTGACAATATTGGTACCGTACCCTACTCTGCCTTAATTATATTCTCTTGGTTCAAAACATCGCTTTGTGGCGACCTAACGGATTTTTCCCAAGGGATTGTGAAAATCAAAGGTGTTTTTTACTCATATTTAGGTAATAGGTACCTAAGTAAAGATAGAGAGATACTTTTAGGTAGGTACTCAAGTTGATAAACAGACACCTAACATAGTAATTAATTTTGCTACGCAACGAGGTGCAAAAGAACGATCGTATCGAATTTTAGCCAGGTCTAATCGATCAACCTCATTAGAATAGAACGCTTGAATAATGTTCAAGCGTTCTATTCTTTATTCTAGCCTTTTGACTTTGGAACTAAAAGGGTCGTATTTTTTTTTAATAGAGGTAGGTAGGTACCTGCTTGATCCATATAAAGTATTAATAACTTAACTTAGCTCCAGCGTTAGCCGAACGAATCAAACTCTACCTACTAAAAGCAAAACCATCAAAAACCACGATCACGCTATTTCTAAGAAAACAGTTTCGTGCGTTAGACTTCTGAAAGCGCTGAAACGATCGCGTGATTCCAATTAAAACGTTTTAACAGCTTCGATAAGATTTAATTTTTTGGTAGTTTCACTGAGATCTGAATTCCTTTGAATATTCAACTGTGAGATAAGGACGTTAGATTCGTGTCAAGAGCAAATAAAACCTGCGCCATAAAGCTTTCTTATCGTGGACGGACGAAGCGACAAACGGCGAAAGGATTTATCTTTTAAAGAAGAAAAAAAAAAGGTTTGTAAAGAAGCCCATAATCTCTATTGGGGTTTTTCTGAAAATTAGATTATCTAAGTACAAAATATTGGTTATTATACCATATATTTAAATTTGTAAGTTAAGTGCCTACCAACAGTATAAGTCCACGAAAGAGAGAAGTGGAGAGCGATAACGAAACAGATAAATGGACTTATTTCTATTGCTAAGATTTTGTGCTTTTAAAATAAAACCGAAGCTTAATATAAGCATGAAATATGGCTTTATGAGAACTTACATCAATCAGGTATTATAGTTACTAATTGACTTACGTCGTTGAAATATGCCTGCTCCAATCGTTGTCTATTTTTGCTAGATTTGCTGTATTCGGGAAGACTGGACTGCCGACGCATTCGCATCCTTTGCTCCCGCTCAATGGTCATCAGATCAGATTTTTGCGAGAGCACCAGATAATGCAAGCGGTGGACCAGATCCATTTTGCAATACTATACGTTCATATAACTCAAGATAAATATATAGAAAACGAAATAAGAAATTTGTAGAATTTTTTGAAAAGGCGCGCGTTTTTATTGTTTTTTGCAAGTGAGGGATCACCGCCTCGGAAGGCGGGCGGGACGTTACTGAGCTTCAGCAGCACCGGATGTAGCGTGGCGGGCAGCTCTGCTGTCGCCTAGCAACCGTTTGCAAACAACACGCAATCGGAGCTCAGCCATGTAGGTACAGGATACCTACAGACCTGCAGTTGCTGGCCAACGGAAACAACGGTTACTATCAGGCGGAAGTAAGTGCCGATAGCGAAAACAGGAAAAAAGTCATGATTATGCTGTAAAAGTTCTACATGCTATCTTCTAGCTATTTTCTTAGACACTGTAAAATCTACAGAATTATAGGTACTGTCTCGATGAGAAAGAAATGATCGGGCATTGGGATCAAACACTCTTTACGTCAACATAAATACAAAGTACGTCCATAATAGGGTGGTTGGCCACGCGTGAAAACATAATCGGGTTTTTACTTTTTTCTAGGTTCTACAAGTCATTTAGATAGCAAATAAGAAGTTTTGCACACGTAGCCATTTGCTTGAACCCACGCTAAAACAAACTACGAATCAATTGTCGTTTTGAAGTCTATTGACATTTAGAGATTTATTATTATTATCAACATTATATCGATAGACTACAAAACGACAATGATTCAAACTTTGTTATAGAAAATATTCATAGCAAATGGCTTACAATGTGCGCAAAACTTCTTATCTGCTATCTCAATTACTTGTAGTACCTAGAAAATAGTAAAATAGATTTGCATGACCTACCCACCTTATGGAAATAAAAGAGTTACAAACATATAAGAATAGCCAAGCCACAAAGACAGCAAGGGTGTTGAACAAGGTACAGTAGAAAAGGTCTACAGTACCTAATTTTGTAAATTACAATGCAGTTATTATAATTATTATTTTATTAGTGAGGTTGACCTCAATACCTTAACAAATTAACATTTTATTAAAAGAACATCATCTCTGAAAAATAGCATCACTTGCAATAAACAACAACAGTAAGAATTTGTAAAGATGTAGCTCCATTACAATAATATTATTCAGCTATGTACATATGTACCACTGAAGAATTTGTTATCAGTGAAATCACAGAGCAAGTTGGCATAGGAAAACAGCAGGTTTGTACAAGACTCATTTCATAATTAAAATAGCTTCTAGATTTTTTACAAAATCATAATGTATTATGTAGACTAAATAAATTAGTGCCTTTGTTTGTGTTTGAATAGAGTTTAAGAAGTGAACCTTATTTGAGGTTTGATAGGCACTTAAATAAAATACCTACTTAACTACTTTATAATTAAAGTTATAGATAAATTATAAATAATGCTGCATGATCTCTCTCTAGTGCCCAAAGTAAGAGCTTGTTTTATGAGTACTAGATAACTGATAAAGTTAATTAATACAATTAAGAAAATACCTAGACCCAGAAGAAATAGTTGCAGATCATACTATCATTCGATCCTCAAATCCAAACTCGCAATCTTAAATCTTCTGTGTCTCAGGTGGACCTATGCCTGCTGCGCCACAGTTGTCATCTTAAATATAACATTTTTGTTATTTCAGCACCTATTCATTAATGTACTCTTTCTAATGAACATCCCTTAGGTTAAATCTATTGTTAATACTTAACTAATATTTAGCCATTAGCCTATAAAATTGTAGTAAAACATTTTAACTTCACAAGCCACACAATTAACTGAAAACCAA
This sequence comes from Eupithecia inturbata, assembly GCA_963662085.1. Lineage (NCBI taxonomy): Eukaryota > Metazoa > Arthropoda > Insecta > Lepidoptera > Geometridae > Eupithecia > Eupithecia inturbata. The sequence goes on from OY759182.1 coordinate 8,665,213, forward strand.
TTTAGAGCAAAATTTCAATAAAATACACAATAATTTAATTTTATATCATTACCAAAATTATGAACCAAAAAGTTATTTTACATTTTAACTACTTACTTAAATATTACGATTTCTCATGGACTTCATGATCTTAATGAAAATTTGGGACCACCCCTAAGATACCTGCTATCTAATAAATAACAATTATTCAAACACAATTTATTAAACCTGATAACATTGTGTAGTTTTAGTTTACCTTATTTTTATTAAACATTGTAATAAATAACAAATCTTTCAACATATTTCTATATTGTCAACCTATTCCAGTTTTAGGAGTTAGTTTATATTAAATCATAGTTACAGTCAGTAACTATTGGACAATGTTATTAAACATAACTTCATTGTAGAATATTAAGCATGTAGCAGTCTTTGACTTTTGTAATTTTAACACTGTAATATATATAAATAGTGATCAAAAAGGAAATTATTTGAAATGCTCTACATAAGTAACTGTTCTATGTCTTTCCTCAATATAAATTTAATAAGCATAGTTCTATCAAATATTCATGTCTATTAAACTGCCTTTATTGGTATTTCAAAAGTGACAAGCTTTAGGGCCTTGATACACGGGCAGCTTGAAGCAGTCAGGCTTCAAGCTACGCCTGCATAGTGAACTATGCAACTGCTCCATGTAAATAGAAGACTGTAGTTCACTTTGCAGTCGCCAGCTTGAAGCAATCGATCCTGACTGCTTTAAGCTGCCCTTGTATCTAGATTTTATAAATAGGTAGTAAAACATTCATGATTCTTCTTTTTTAAAACATCAAATGTTTTTGTCTAGATTATGTATCTCTAACCTTAGATTTACCACTAAGCTTACTCAGTTGACCCAACATGAGAACAGTGTTTATTAAGTTTTCTGAATAAATTCGTTGATTGGTCTCCATTTTCCTTAGCTTTTGTACAATATACTTTGAGAAAAACTCAAGCTCATTTGCGTTACCATCAATTCTACTGTCTGCACTATCGTGGCTCCTCTTTCGCTTTAAGCCAGTTGGGCTGTTTTGAGGAATGGAATTAATCGGTTTCCTCTTTTGATTATTACTTGATTCATTGTTAGCACTGTTTACAAACGCTTGGTTTAAATCATCATGTAAATCATTAGCTTCCTCCTCATTTAACTGAATAGTTAAATCATCAGGTACTGTAACCATAGGTATGTGATTGTCTGAGAACACTGGCGTTGGCAGGAATGACACCCGCTTGAGAACTTTCACTGGGGCTTTATTCTTTATCTCCGGTGAAACATTTGCCACCCCAACAGTATGTCTCCGATTGGATTTCTTCTCTGTGTTATGAATCCTACTTCCAGATGTATTGTCTTTATTGCTCCAAAAGTTTACTTTTATTTTAGATTTAGGTTTTGGTTTAGATTCTAATTTTGGTTTTGATATGTTAGGAGGAAATTTATAACGTGTATTATCATCATCATCAAAAGATTTCTTTATGTTCTGTTTTAGCTTACTCGGAGATTTCACCAAATTGTTAAAATCTTTGTTGATCTTGTACCGTATTCTGTCGTCATCGGATTCATAACCATTTCTTCTGGATTGACTCAGTGTTTTCATTGCTAATTGTTTGTTATAATTAAATTCTTAGCAATTGTGTTTTATTTTACAATAGATGCACCTGAAACAGATAAATATAGAATAAACTTTAGATAAATACTTACTTTTTGATTTAATTTGTTGAGTCTAGTCCATTTCCCACCGAAAGGTTTTTGTAAGTTTAGTTTACCAAATAAAAATATGTATTCACCTACTGCTTTGTATCATTGCACACAAGGTAGGTACAATATGGCTTAGTCTAAATTCATGTTTCTATGCATTTTATCAGCAATCCCAAATTATTAGACTACACATTTTGAGGTTATATGACATCACAACATTTCGTAACGCAATCAACCTTTTTAAAATTTACGCAAACAACATAACTTTTCGAGAATCGTAATGATTTATTCTTTGCATAGAACAAATATCGAGCTATCAAACCCAGACAGCAATAAAAAAGTGTTCTCATAGTCGTCAATATGTGTTCCTTTAACTATTAGACAAATTCTATTACATTACATAACAAGACTGAATATTTTTTGTGAAGACTTACCTCTAAATATTAACGAATTTCCACTTCTAGGAGAGCACAATAAAACGTAAAATAATTGAAAAATGTGGCTCTAAAATTTTTAGCGCGCACAACACAACAAACTCAAAAGAAAGCACACTATTAGTTCTTGAATCATCCACTGTGTCGCTAGCTAAGCGGCGGGAAAAGTGTACGGACATAAAAGTCAATGTCAAATGATAATTATGTCAGTTTCATTGATGACTGAAATTATAGGTACAAAATGTAGAAACTTTTTAACTAAAACTAAGGCCAAAATGAGTAAAAAAAACTAAACTATTCTACTTACTAACCTACATAATAAATAATAGATTGTAGAGACGAAGTCTAATAACTAACTAGTCTATGGACTACTAGAGAGAGCCAAACCATGGACGGAAAAGCGCGGACCTTAGGTATAGTATACCTGCCAGCCCCTTGTAAACTCTAATGATAATTCCGTGATCAGCCCTGCCGAGCCCCGCTCAAAGCACAAAATAGCAGCCAACCCCAGATGTTTCTTTCCGTTTGCTCACCCCACCGAGTCACCCTTTTGAGACAATTCAAAACCCAAAAAGAGCTAGCACGACCTTTAGAAAACTTTACGCTAATAAATCTTATGTTTTTTTTATTGTATTGAATTGATGGAATAGTACAAAAGTAGGTATAAAAAATCAAGGAACATAAATAGTAAACGAACGTTAACCGACCGTGAGTGATTATTGATTAACAGCGGCGATAAGCAGTATTAATTTTCACGTGGTAAAAATCCATCATTAAATTGTTAAAAATTTAACGCGTTTTTAATACAGTTCGTTTGAATTAAAATCGCATTATTTTGTGTTTTTTCGTAATAGTCACATTGCCATTGGTACGTAGGCTGGAATGGTAAATAATTGAAAGAGATGAGACCGAGGTCAGAGTAAAACAAAGAGATTTATTTTTAGTTTCAACGACACTTGAATTGCAGTGCTTTCGAATTGCAGTCTCGAAATCATACTAGGCCGGCAAGTGATTGTCTTTCTTCTGCTAATTTTTTAAAGAGTACTATGTCATTAATATTGATGTGATAGATAAAACAAAAAAAAAATTACAGGTACGAAGGTAATATACCTACACTATAAATTAATATTGATTGCAGTCTAAATAATATGCAGCCAATTAGGCTAGCCAATTAGCTAGATTAATTAAATTGTTTTATGGCAGAAAATATTTTATATGTAGGTAGGTACCTTGACGTAATAGTATTAAAGATAGCACCTTGGGTTTACATTGTGATATAAAATCAAAGAATTTCTGTAAAAACATTTCGGAACTGTTCGATTTTATTAATTATGTTGCTACATATCTAAGCATCAAAATCCAATAGCTAGGTCTCTACCCACCTAATTTTTAAATACCAACTAATCAATATGATTTCTTTATTTACTTAAGTAAAACAAATGAAAGACTCACCATATGATTCTTCATTGAAATCCAGCCCATTTTCACCCGAAACTTAATTTTGGGTTTTTCCCAGAGGTTTTTGTATCAATTTTGGTCGTTTTTAACAATTTGAGTAAGAAATCAAATAATAGGTTTTTGATTTTTGATAGTCCAAAGTAGGTAAATGTTATAAAACGCGACGCGGTAGGATATGTCTGTCTCCGGAATCTTCCCTTAGACTGAGTGGGATGCTGTGCGCAATGCGGCAACGGACAGATAGAACCATTAATTTTTATGAATGTAGTTGTGAAACAGAATGTCTATTGCACTTTTTCGTTATTTTACTGGCTAGAGTGCTTACGATAACTGCAGGTAGCATTATTCTTTGTCAATTTACTTTTACTCACAAGATTCACTGAATTAAGAGGGAATTAGTTCTTCTACCACGTCTATAAATATATAGATAAGGTATTCAGATAGTTTAACTGTATCGCAGTTCATACAACTGCAATACAATAATAAAATTAAATAAGGCTAATTGTTGAGATATCAAATACATTGGCGGGAAAATTCAAGCATATCGATCGTTAAGTCTCTCATATACGCATGCCCGAATCTAGAACGGTCATGCGTATTGGAGCATCTATCCCTGAAAGGAATTCCTTGAGTTCTCTATTTACAAAACAGTCATTCATCTTCGTTCAAACAAATAGCTTGTTCATTACTGTAAACCAGTCTCTTCACGAAGTCTCTCTATACATATTTTATGAGGCCTTTGCTGCAGTATACAGAGTCTTGATAAAATGTAGCCTTTGTGTGTTGATGGTTTTAAAAACTTATCTACCTAAATGTTATGAACGTAAAGAGACGGAGGCTTTTGCCCAGCTGTGGGACGGTGTAAGCTTATAATAATAAACGTTAAACCTAAAATACCTTGGTAGGTAGGTTTGTGTCATGTAAGTTGGCAGGTTCTGTAAGTAGCTATTTCTTTATTAAAATCATTATTATTTATTTATTTGATAATAGACGGGTATCTGTGTGGTGCCGGCTTAAAATTTGCACCATCCCAACTCTTTCCGCTAGTTACGTAGGAGGCGACCAAGAGATATCCACCGGGGGGCGGGCAGCAGCGCCTCCTGCAACAATTCTGCCACCTAACTGCGATCCTCAATCCGCATGCCCAGCGTGGGGATTATGGGCTTCTCAGGGTAGGCCTGCGTCCAGCAGTCGACCAATATGTTGAGGAGGTGAGGCGAGGTGAAGAGTAGCCTGTGGCTGATATTGATATGTCTTTCTTTAACACTTCTTTAACACGCAGTGTTGAATTTAGTACGTACCTGAGCTCTAACTGCGGCTAGATGCAGCTGTGTAGCTCTGTAGTCATATTTCTTGGTTGAAATATCCTCCTGTTAAAAATAAACATAACCACATAAATATAATAATAATAATAATAAAGATATTTATTTACAAAATGGTACAGGTAGAATATACAAAGTACTATACTTACAGACTATTTAATTAATAAATCCTAACGATTAGGTACAGATTTTTCGTACACACGTACTTGTAGAGAACCTATACGTGTAAGAGATAGTGACACCTCGCTCTAACTAAGTTTACATTAAACTTGTATTTAGACACGAGGGCCCGCACCTCCGGCTACTTTTAGGTTCATATTTGCTTTTACCGGGATTGTTTTCGCATGTAAGATTTATATTAAGTTTTAATTGTACAACCCTTACTATTAAATACTTATAATAAATGCTTCTAAGTGAAACTAAAAAGCACTTTTATCTACCTACTTACCCAGATTATTTTATATTGTTAGCAGGAAAGAAGTTATACTAATCATTACAATCAGTCCTAGCTGATTATTTTCTGATGGCACTTCCAGAATAAGATATAGTTAGGTAGGTACTAACTGGGTTTGTATCTATCTGCATAGATCATTATGTACTGTAGGGTTTCGAAGAGTACATCAATTCAAATTCAAATTTAAAGTGTTTTACTTCCTTTAGACCTCAAAGGACTCTTGGGCACGTCACAAAATTCAAATTACTTATGTAAAACTAGAAAATAAAGTGATCACTTTGATTTTTGTTCACTTCAATATTTTTAAGGAAAAGTAAAGAAGCGAAGAAGAAACCTTTACCTTGTTAGGTTGTTAGTTTTCGAGTTGGAGCAAAACTTGTCCTAAGCTTTTTTATCCTCTAGATAATCTGATTTTTTGTAGTTAGCCTTTTTACATATTATTTGTTTGACAATTTTTTTGAATTTATTGATTGATAATTTTTTCAACTCATTTGGTATTTTGTTGTAGAAGAATATACATTGCCCTTTAAAAGATACATTAATCTTGTGTAGCCTAGTTGTGGGCACAGCGAGTTTATTCTTATTTCCAGTATGTAATTTATGTATGTCGCTATTTTTAGGGAACCGATTGAGATTCCTATGAGTGTACAACAGGTTTTCATAAATACATATATATTGACATGGTACTGTCATTATGTTTATTTCTTTGAATTTTTTTTTATCTGTGTTGAGTTAGTATCGCTTATTTTTGATGCATTTGACAAGTCGCAAAAAACGCCTAGGTACAGCATTTTGCGACTTCTCCCAAGCATCAAAAATATGCGATACTAACTCAACACCGGCATCAGTAGTTGACCTGCCGCGAGTAAACCCGAATTGCTTACAATGTAGCAGGTCATTGCCATTGAAATGTTTAAGCAATTGATGTAAAATAAGTTTTTCAATAACTTTGCTGAATGTAGGCAGTACTGATATTGGTCTAAAGTTAGTGGGGTCAGACCTACTACCCGATTTAAACAGTGGGATTATTTTACTACATTTCATTAGATCAGGAAATACGCCACAATCAATAGATTCATTGAATATAAAAACTAGATCTGGTGCAATAGTATCAATTAATAGTTTAATAATTCTAACGGAAATGCCCCAGAGAGATCTGTAGTTTTCTTTATATTTAAAAGTTTAAAGGCTTTTTAAAATCATTTTCATCGACATGGTTGAATTAAAGTTTATTTTTGCTTTTAGGTACATTTTCTATAAGTAATAGCTCAGCGATTACTTGAGAAGAGTTTAGACACTTTGTAGTAGAGATTGGAATGTCAGTGAATAAGTTTTCAAATGCTTGGGCTACTTCAATGTCATTTTTGATTGAGCAATCATTAATCTATAAATTGAAATCGTTATCGTAGGTACCTACTGACCTTTCCAGTCTCACTATTTATTTATTTCCACGTTGATTTTATTACATTATATTATTATTTCTAACTTTCGAGCGAATATAATTTGATTTTGCTATTTGACAAACTTTTCTAAACATTTTTCATTAAGTAGTTTTTTACTCTTTCTTTGAACTCCTGGCTAAAATTGTTTTTCACTATATTAGGTAGGTAAAGTTCATACAACGTTTGTATACTCTTATGTATACCTACTGTTGCCCACTCACTAAAGTTAAGTTTTTCTGAGACCATTATCGATTTAGGTGTGAATATTGAATTGAACGCATTGTTGAATTTATTAAAAAAACTACAATACTACTCATTTGGGTTTTATGTGAGTAATTAGGTGATAGCTTAGAATTCCAATCCAATTTCAACCGTTCAAATCGACTTGTGGTCACAGGTATGTAATTAATTTTTTTGTTACAATTATTATTCATAAACATCTACATTAATATATACACATGTCTATAATAATATGTTTCTGTCATTGACAGAGACACCTAGCGCAAGTGAGTGGAATAAAAGTAAGTTGAAAGGTTCGTCAACGTAAAGCCACCCCAAATCGTGACAACAAACTCCTTACTTAACGCCAAGACACAAAGTTAAACTAGTTGATCAGAGATGGCGCTAGTGTTTCAGAGGCGTGAAAAAATCCTCTGTCTGAGTTTCAAGTTTTTATGTAAGTTTTGCTGTATTTACATATACAAAAGTTATATCGTAAGTACTATTTTACTTTTGTAGTCAGCCAAAACGATCACTTAGTAGGTACTTACTTGGATCTCGTTGACTTTGCTGTACATACTGCTTTCCAAGCCTCGACTTTGTAGACGAGCCAGCGATTCTAAGCCATCCTGTAAAAAGTATTTTTTTTACATCTTGTGCCTAACCATATTATTATAAAGAAAATTAAGGTTAGCAATAAGTTCGATGAGACTGAAAAGATAAAACTAGAAGTCATGACATACGTTTTTTGCCCTTCCTGATCAAGGTTAGCACAGCAGTTAACTTTGTCAAGACATCAGTAGGTAGGTACAGCGCCCTCAAGTTTTATGGTAAATAGGGTTTATTTTTCGGAAAACTCTTCATTCTGTGTAATTACGTTGTGTACCTGTAGCTGCTTGATTTGGACTTCGAGATCCTGTGCATCTTTCCTCAGCTGCTCGTAGCTCAGTCGCGCCTGAGCTCCTCCCATTCTATCTAGCAGCATTTCACCGCGGAGAACTGGTGGCATTGCTTCCTGGTGTGCAAAACCTCACTTTTAAAAGTTGCTTCTTTACGTAGGTAATGTAAGAAGGAAACCACATAATAGGTGAATTTATTCTTTTTTGAGGACTTAATAAGGGACAAACAATAAAAATAAATATAACTTTTGCAATAATATTATCCCACAACCTGGGGGTTATACCTCCGATCTAATGAAATAATTTGGACTTTTCCCTTAGAATAGTTAGTACGTAACTCAGTAAGTACCTAACGTGTGCCCATACAGTGCAGTATAGTGAGTATAGGTAACTACCTCCCTGCCGAATTTAATTTAGATCCGTTCAGCGTTTAGGCGTGAAAAGGTAACAGACATACACATAGACAGTCAGAGTTATTTTCAATATTAGTATGGATACCACTCAAAAAAGGATACGAAAACGATTATAGAGATTCAATTTACCTAAAAACGCAGGTGATCCGAAAGGTATTTACTAAAATTGAATTTAACCCGCCGCGCCGCCGCCACCGGCGGCACCTTGCCGAGAGGTCAGGCCGATAAAATACATACATATTAATGCTGCACTAACAAACATACCTACGTATAAGTACTAGGTTGGTATAGGTATACCTACCTATTTTTGTGCAGCATGGTTTGCAAACTAAGCATGGAGATACGAAATGAAAACTATTATAAAGTTTTATCGATAAACTAAAACTTGGTAGGTACCTAATACCTTTTTGACATAATTTTTACACGAAGTGACGTCTAGGAGGGCTGCGATTTACGCACTACCTAGACGGGTGTTTCGCATTGGGATTGGGACCGACTTTAGATTTTTTTTGGAGTTGAAGTGGTCATGGGCTGCCATTTCTCCGGTAGACTTAATGTCTAAGTATCACGGTTGCTGATCTATGATTTCGCCTTTAGTTTTTTAACTTTTTATTTCTGGTTGTAATTCTACTAACTAACTTGTGCTGTATTCTTCAATGTATATTTATTCTAAATAAATTATTATATGACACAATTCACTTAAAAAATATTAAGAACATTCAATGTCAAAAATTTATGTAGGTACAAGTTATAAATCGCGATTACTTCTAAATTAGTTAAAAAAAAACTATAAGTTATATTGAATTAAGTGTTTTTGAAGAATACAGCACAAGTTATTTTGTTGCATTACAACCACAAACAAACAGATATGGCGATTGGCGATTTAAAGGCGAGATTTGTGATTTTCAAAAAAACTTAAAAATTATTTCTCAGCAACCGTGATACTTAGGACATTGAGTCTACTGGGGAAATATAAACCCATGACCCCCCTAACTCCCCCAAAAAAATTATGTCGGTCCTAATACAAACACCCTGTATTAGTTACCATTCAAATGAACAAAAAAAATATGTGGGTATTATAAAAAAACGCAAAATCACGTGACTTAAAAAAATCGCGTTAAATTAAAATAGCGTTAAATCTTGCATTAGAATTAAAATTACTAGTGTAATTTTTTATTTAACGGCACGTAATAATTTTCTTTTTAGAAGAGCGTAAGAAGCTAGTTAAATTGCTATCGTTAGTGTTTTTTTGTAATGATAAAAATCATCTTACTTTTAACCCCTACCTACCTACCTGCTTTTTACCTAACTATGGCAAATGGTTGCACGGAGTTTTATAATAGAAAAAAACGGAGTTCCGTCCGTGAGTAATCATGTATTTATTTTACCGCTGTGACATCCAAAGGCGGATCATCAGGTTCTGGTGGGTAAGGCGGAAGGAATGCCCGTTTTGGAGGCCTCATTGGTGGTGTGGCTGTCAGCAGTGCCCGCGCCAAGTGCGCCAAGTCAGCTGTGCTCGAGACCGCGCGGGCTTGCGCGCAAAGCGACTCGTAGCGGCGGAGCTGGGTGTTGGACTGTGGAAGAAGAGTTTATGTAGCACTGATTCTAGTAAACAAGTAGGTACGTAGTAAACTTATATAGGTACGTTCGAACGTGAATAAGCAGGTACCAGCATCAGTGCCGGATCATCCCTAAGGCAAACTAGGCAACTGCCTACGTTAACTAGCGCCTTTTTTTTGATATTTTTCATTTACAAAGATAAGGGACACGGTAAACCACCAGATATCATGATCCTATTGGTTAATGAGCGTAAGTGGCGGTTTTCGTGAGTGTGCGGAGCTCTTGGGCGCAGGTTCATAGGGGGCGCATTCGTCAAGTCGCCATAAGTTTTAACGCCTATCAGCACCGGTCCTAGGGTAAAGCGAGCGGAGCGGTTGCTAGATTCTAGATCCTAACGAGAGCCATAACGCGAATTTCTGATTCAATCAATCTATTTAGAGCGAAAATTAATAGTTTGATGGGTCCCTGTGGTGACTTCTGAGAGAGAAGCGGGCTATGCAACTGAGCTTAGTAGGCGACGACGACGGGGGACGAAGGGGATCGGGGTTTGTGGCGATCGGGGATGTACGTACACCTACGATCGCCACAAAGTCTCATAAATTTTGGGTTCGCTCCGCTCACCGTTGTTAGTTAGGTTGTTTCAGACTTCGTAAATTTTTCCGTCGACCTGCTGAAAAGTCTCAATACTTTTCCCTAGTTTGATCCGTTATTGCCGTTATTTCTTTTGGTTTATCTCCCATAATTAATTTAAAAAATAGGGGCTAACATTTTACCGACAATCGCGATTCGTCTTTATATGCAATTTTTTTTATCGCGGGCTTGCTTTGCTCGGCGTTACTTCACTGCCGTAATTTATTTAACAAACAATGCGATAATTCTCAAAAAATCCGTGGCTCTCTCTGTTGTTGTTACCCACTGCCGGAAAAATCACAAAAAATTCGCGGCTTGCTTCGCTTGCTGTTATCTGTCCTTCCTTACCTTCATGGGGTCAGCCATGAAGGTAAGGAAGGACCTCTAAACAAATATGTTCAACTCTGCCAACCACCTCAATATTGCTAACCAAAGAATGAACATTTTCACTTTTTTTTATGTCATGGCATTTTGGTTTTATCGCTAAACTGTATCAGCGCTCCTCGAGTCGTGTAGAGTGAGTGGAGCGGTCGCTAGGCGCCAGATGTCAAGGAGCGCCGAGGTGCGAATTTAAGGTTCAAGACAAAAATAATTTCGAGCGAAAAATTATACTTTGATTGCCCTCTGTGATGCCTTTTGAGAGACACGCAGTGGTAGGTGAGGACAAACCACTGATAGCCACAAAGTCTCAAAAGTTTTCACGGCACGCTTCGCTTGCTGTTATTTTATTTGTTTTTGCTTTCGTATTTTTTGCACACAAATGGAAAGTCTCAAAATTATTCGCTCGCTCGCTCAGCAGCTCTAGAACGGTCGCTCTAGACGTCAGATGGCAAGGGGTGCAAAACAATGTTTGATTATTTACAAACGTCGTTCTATTTGCAGACATCATTTCTAATTTTCAGCACAAAAATAAATCACAATGGTGCGGAGACAAAAATAAATGACGTATTGGCAGCATACATAGTTGGCTTGGTGCGAACAACCTGCTATTAAGCGCTCAACAAACTAAATGCATAAAATTCACTCTGTGTAGATACTCTTAAGGCTCTGAACATTTGCATAGATAAAAAGGAACTCAAACTAGTATCTGATACTATGTTTCTAGGACTGCGCATTGATGCAGGGCTGCAGTGGGGACCTCACATTGGTACATTGTCAAACAAACTTAGCTCTGCTGCTAATGCAGTATGCAGAATACGAGAAATGACGAATGTTACAATGCACGTTTCATATACTTCAGCTATTTCCACAGTGTCATGTCGTACGGCATAATACTGTGGGGTACCGCGGCTGATGCAGAAACCATTTTCATTCTTCAGAAAAAGCTGTTAGAGCTATCTATAAGCTTGGCCTTCGAGTTTTCCTAAAATATCTGTTTAAAACCATTGATATAATGACAACGCCTTCTTTGTATATTTATATGATCATGTATGTCAGAAAAAAACTAAGACCAGCATAAACAAGATCCGTCAAGTGCGAGTGCACGAGTCGCGCGAACCCTAAAAATGTTTACCAGAAATAGAAATAAACTCACCAGTATATCAACTAGACTACCTAGAATAAATAAGTAATTTGTAGGCCTAAGCATCAAATTAGAGGTATATAACAAATTACCAAACTACATAATAAATCAACTCTAGTGTTAAAGACTATTTGGATGACAAAAGGGCCTGGGAGATCAGCATATGAAATTAAACTAATTAATCTGTATTTGTTTTCATAATTTTATAGAAATTTTCTTTGTTAACATATTTTAGTAGGTATCAGTTTATCCCAATAAGTTGTCTATAATGTAATATAATGTACCTAAAGACATTGTAAAAATGTGTGTTTACCTAAGTTCACTACCTGCGAGTACGTAAATCACTTACTTTAATAAACGATTTGAAACTGAAACAGAACTGAAAGTAGGGGGGTCTTCGGAGTAGGTAACAAAATGAATAGACTTGTCACGTATGTATGTACCTACTTAGGATCAAGTATGTTTACCAATAATAAAACAAACCTGCACCCTACAGATAGTTAGGTCATTACTGCTACAAATCTAGGAAGATGCTTACAACTACGTGCTTAACTACGAAATTAATTGACGATAATCCATCGTAAATAACAAAGGTAGGTAGGTACCTACCTACCTTCTGGGGTAGGTAGGTACTTTATATACGTACGTACCTACCTTTACATGTTATTTCCTACTGGAAACTAAGGGGAAGGATAATTCGTTTCTATTTCCGAAACGGACGATAATTAATAGTGAATTACCCTTGTACCTACCTTATCAGAAATTATCTCCCCTTCCTGGCAGATGGCTTCGCTGACTGCAGTCGTCACGTCCGTTAGGATCTCTTCTAGTTCCTGATAAAATGAAATATTTTAGTACACCAGTATATAAAAAAAAACAAAGTAGGTAGGTACGTAGTTTTGGGAGGCATGTTCACCAGTGGACGTATGTTTGCTTATGGGGTTATGAAATGGAAAAATAGAGAGGGTTGCCCCTATATATGCCGGACACAGTCTAGCGCAATTATAAACGATGACACTACCGAAGTGAGTTACTTTCGCTTTGTCTACATATGAGTATGGAAGTAGAGACCTATGGCTATAGTTAGATGCATTAGGTACAAACATAGCGAGTCCCAGTGTCAAAATGCAAAGGGCTCGTACGGAATATGAAAATCTGTCGCTAGACTTATTTTAGCCCAATAATATATTCAAATATGAAGCCTGCAAGTCTCAGAATATCGCAATAATTAACGAAGTAGTCCGAGTCTGCCTTCGGAATGCAAGCTAGGGTTATCATTTTTAATAACCTACGTTTCATGATCATGTTTCATGTTCTCATTATTTTATCATTAGCGCATACGTCCGCTGCGCACCTGCCATGCCTCCCCGAAACAACTCCTTGGTTAGGGATTTTGGCGAGACCCTCGGTCTTGACAAAATCACAACATTCGACATGCGGTTTGGTAGTCGCTCTGGCGGTGTTAAAAATACACAGTAAGAACTTGCTGCCATCCCTCTGATAGGTAGGTTACCTTAGTCCGCTCTTCAACATTTGCGGGCTGAGTTGGAGGGTCCGATTCTTAAGCCCGTATTATGAAAGCTTGCTCAGTCATCAATATCTGCTTGAGTAACGCTTTTCTATGGCATAAACTTCACTCAATCATAGATTGACTGAGCAAGCTTTCGTAATACGGGCCTAAATCCACGACCGTCACGTCACGGCCAGTAAGGCTGTATCTAAATAGGCATAGGTAGATTTCATAACATCATACAGCATACAAACAGGTACTATTTAAAACCCAGCAAAATTATCCAACGCTATGACCCTTTCTAATATAGAAGAATTGTCTTCCATCGACTAGCCAAAGTTTCCAGTAGGTATACTTACGTATATTTCAGCAACTGGCTGTGCGAAACTAAACTAAATTCATAAATAGCAAGTTTCGAGACTTCATTTCATTTGATCCAATGAAGCGCTATTAATCGGGATTATTGAGTCGTGAATATTGAAGTCTCTCATTGAATCTCGAGTTAAATAAGTGATTATAATGAAATTAAATGTCCCCAATTGTAATTTGTTGGAGTGGCTGCTGATTTTATGGGCAAGACATTAGCTGATGAGATAAAATTAAGATGTGAAAGCTAAAAAGGCAGTGTCACTTTATGCTAATTGGATTGGAGCTTTGAAGTAGGTACCAAGGTTGTATAAAGGTCATCGAACATTAGGGAATCTTGAGCCTGCTTTATAAGGGGAGGGAACTATTTCAATACCTATTGATCCATAGTTGAAGGAGTTCCTTTAATGAAGATTAGGTGTATTTAATGTTTATGGATTGTGGGTGCTTAGATACCGTTTGAGGTATGATCTTGTTTTATCTAGGATCACTAACTAACAATCAGGACTTGCGACGCTAAACACACAACCGGAGCTTCGCTAATGTTACGTTATAATAACTAAAATTAATTATTATGTCATAGGTTTCATTAATTTCACATAGTAAGAAAATAGTATCTGCTCCTCAACCTACTCGCTGTAGCCGTAGACTTAAGCTGTGCTACGTCGTAGATGCTCGTTACGAGTTTCGCCCTAGCTTTTATGCTACGGCGTAGGTGTGCTACGCCAGTTAACACGAAGTGCCAACTTCGTATCCGCGCCCGCGCAATAAGTACCTACCAACAGTACCAACCAGCAAGTAGGCGTCCTAGACAAATCGTGTCATCCTAAACGTAACGCATTGGAGAACTCTATAAATGTTGTATCTGGTTTTTATTAAATTGAATAAAAACAACATGCAATTAAAACTAGTATGTACCTACCCTTAGAACATAAGTAATATACCCCGTGTGTGAGGGTTACGTACTATAATAACAAAAACCTTAGAAATAACATTCTTTGTATGAATATGAATTTAGCTGAATTTCGCACAACCGTCTATGAATGAAACCAAAGAAATGTAGCTAGGTATGTAGATAGATGCTACAAATTTATTTACCTCGCGTGCCGAAAAGAGCGCAAAGGCTCGCCGCGAAATTCAATCCGCTCCCGACCGCTTTCCACGTAAGACGTCAGTTTATAAAAACAGAATGCCTTGTTGTTCAACAATTAACTGTTCAGTGTTCGAACACCAAAAAAGGAAATAGTGTAATTTAGTGGTGTTTTGCATCACTAAATTACACTCGTGACGTCAATATACCTAAGCAAAATGAATGTTAGGCGCTTGGTTTCAATACGAATCGGCGAACTCTTTGCTTCTATCTACGTAGATATGTTTCTGTGAATTAAACCCACCTGTAGTATAGTAGGCAGTGTATACTTGTAGTACTGGTCGAGCATAGCATTCGTGGCCGTCAGCTGCTGCACGTAGGTATTGTGTGAGTCGTAGTAAGTCGCCAACGCGGCCGGGTTCGGGCTGTTGCAGTAGTTTAGGAAGGCTGTTCTGTAGGCCGATCGACTCTGGAAACCAGAAAAATCCAGTTAACATTATGTAGGTGCCTCTGTGTTGGTCATTTGGTAAATCAAATTATGACCAAAAATTTTTCATGATCGACTTATAGTAAAAAAATAATTATAGCTTGGGTTCGAAATATTTTTTGCATATGTCATTTTACGGCCTTTGTGATCACAACGATAATTATCATCTTTATAGTTTATTTTGTTCTAGCTTTACCTAGCCCAATCCGGCCTAAGAGTAGGTTGGTACTTATCCAACTTCTAAGCGCGTTTCGTTGGTTTCTAATTATTTCTTGATCCAGGACGTACCCAGACTGTTACAAAAGTACCTATCTAGGTCTTACAAATATACTTACATATAAACTAGCCAAACCCGTTGTGAAATGTTTCTAAATAAACCGCCCATACATAACTTAAAATTCACTCTGTTGCCGCGTCTTTTTATATGGAACTAGCTGCTGCCCGCGGCTTCGCACGCTTTATTCCGGAATAAAAGGTAGCCTATGTCCGGCCTCGGGATACCATCTACCTCGCTGCCAAATTTCACCGAGATCCGTTCAGCCGTTCTTGAGTTATAAATAGTGTAACATGACTTTCATATATAGATTTACATTATTAGTTGATTTGTGATCTTTCCTTCCATAAAATATTGCTTTATTATATCTGAAACTCGACGTCAAGCAAGTGAGTTTTAGTTATTGTGTCGTGGTTCGTTTATAAACCACATCGAGACTGGCTAGTGTACATAGGTCTATACGTCTATATTATCACAGAGATTGTTCCACGCGACAACGTTCGGAGCGGATATTAAATACCGTTGCCGTAGGATGTCTAATGCAATATCGTGACGTGACAGGATAAAGCCAAAGCATATATCGTGAATCCGCGTGAAATAGTGCGGTGCGATGCTGTACTGCATAACATCACCCATCATGCATAATACATCGCGGCGCGGGCGGTAGGATATTTTGTGCTCACGTAGGACGTGGAATATAATACCCACACACCACTAAGTAGGTACTATACGATCTTTGTTCATCTTTAACTGTTAGCCAGGACATAATATAAGGTATATAAACTATAATATATACCATTTATTATTACTTTAATATGCTACATTACTATACTATATTAGCTCCTGTCTGCGGCTTCGTACGCGCTTTCTCGGGATAAAAAGTAGCCAAATTTCATTGAGATCCGTTCAGCCGTTTAGGCGTGAAATGGTAATAGACAGATATACCGACAGACGGAGTTACTTTCGAATTTATAATATTAATAGTAAACTAGCTGCTACCCGCGGCTTTGTAAGATTTTTTCCGGGATAAAAAATAGCATATGTTCGTCCCCGGGATAACATCTATCTCCCTGCCAAATTTCACTGAGATCCGTTCAGCCATTTAGACGTGAAAAGGTAACAGACAGAGTTATCAAATGTTTACTAATGAATACGTGGTTATTATTATGGAGATAGTTGTATAGTATGGGTGTAATGGTGCCACTATTTTAATGTAAGTATGCGAAGGTAGGTACATTAAAAACATTGTACGTCGAGTGTCTATTTAATATATAAGATTTTGACTTTTTCTAAGTGCTATCTATTGTATCTACGGAAATAAAGGTTTTTTTTTGTCGAAACCATTAGCTTTTATCTGGGCTAACCTGTTTGGAATCTATTCATACTATCCATATGTATGTAGTTAAGTTTATTTAACGTAATATGTGCCACCGGATCTAATAACGGCATGCCACAATGTCACCTGGGTTGAAAGAAAATAATTACTAGGGGGAGTAATTACTTACTTTGGGAGGCCTGGGTTACATTTATATATTAAAGTTTGTATTAGTTTTATATTTGTAATAAACTCCTGCACCGCCATCCTTATCGTCTCTTTTAAGCTTTGGTTGCCTGGAAGAAATTGCTTGAGGCGATAAGGCCGCCAATTCTGTTACTTTTTACTAAACTGTTTTATATATAAATTATCTGATTAAAGCATTATTTTTCTATCTATCTATTTATATTTTCACTAAAGAGAGTACAGCTATTATAGATCGATAAATAAATACTCATGAACTAAATAATATACGTAGGTATTTTAAAATGCAACTTTGTAAGTCTCTGAAGGCATGTGAGCTGGTTGTAGTAAGTGGATATCACGTACAAAAGTCGTATTTATTAATGAGCGTCACATTTCCTTATAGATCAGAGCCCGCCAAATAAAATTAACACCCCTTGACTTACTGTTAGGTGTACCAACCGAATAGATTCTATAATGATGTTATGAATGGTTCCCACTAAATAGCGAGACGTTACGTAACGAATTTATCGGGCAATAGCGGACTAGCGGTCAGGCCGCGCGGCCAAAACCGCGGCCTTAATCTTTAGATGCAAATACAGCGCGCTTCAGCTTTGTATCTCGCTGGCCGCTGCGGCGAGGTCGCTACTGCGTGTCTGGCCTTAAGAGGGCGCAATGCGTGCCAATTTGTAAAAAAGATAGGCATAGGATTTCGTGTCCATACGATCGGGAAGGAGCATACGTTTTTGGAACAGGCGGCGTAAGCGAAAACATCAAGTTTTTGCTTATTTACAAGAAAACTACACAAGTTATGAAGAAACTGGTTCAATATACTTTGTAAAAACCTACGACTCAAAACATAAGTGTTTTCAATAGACCGCAGGTTTTCTGAGATCTCGACCAAATTATGTGCGAAACAGTACACTTTCTGATTTTTTTTATCGTAATTTTTTTTCTCAATCTTTTTCACATTCAAGGAACCAAAGAAAAAATTTAGAATTTTATGTAATGCGAGGTTTTTATCACGAGGATCCCGTGAGTACTGACTAAGATCTATGCCTAGTTTGACAACCAAACCCGATAGGTTCGCCCCATAAAGGATGACTCACGCTACACCGTGTCGGGTCCGAGCCGAGTGTCGGCCGTAGCACGGTCAACTAATGTTACATATATTTTGTTTGGACACATGCTATACCGAGTGGCAACCGAGTGACGGCCGAGCAACGGACAACGGTCGGAAACAACTCGGTCCCGGCTCGGCTCGGTGCATACAGTGCCGCCGAGCTGCGCCCGAGCTGTCGTTGTGATATTATACAAGTGTACTGACGTTTTCTTCGATCTTTGCTCGGACCGGCTCCGTGACCGTGCTACGGCCGACACTCGCCCGGACCCGACACGATCTAGCGTGAGTCGGCACGGGACCGGGTCGGTGACCGAGCTACGGCCGACACTCAGCTCGGACCCGACAGAGTCTAACGTGAGTCATCCTTAATGTCAACAGAACAGTCGTCAGTGCGATTAATTAAGAAGGGTTCTGGGACCATATCCGATCGTTGCAATACAAAATAGACTCTAATCGCATCATTATAAAGATAGGATTGCTTTTAGTGGTCCTTACGCAGTGCCAGCCTACCTGTTAGGTACTGTACTGACCCTTTCCCTTTGACATGGTACAACTATTTTCATTTTATCTTTCTTTGGATGAGTTGACCAGTTTACCAATTCGGCAACATGGTTTGATTTGGGAAGTTTTAGTAGCTTTTGGAACGACGCTACGTTGAAGATTGTATCAACGTGTTTCCTTTGAGATCTTTAGTAGTAGTTTTTAGGTCGGTCGTTGCGTTATTATGATGAGATATGGAAGGGAAATGTCACATGCGTATAAAGCTTGTGATTCCGACCCCGAGAAAATCAATTTATGTTCAACTTTACTAATTTCTGTTTTCGTTTATTTACCTCAGCCAATATACTTACAACAAAATAAAATATACAGCAATTCCTGACATAATTAAAAGTAACAACCAAAGTAGGTACCTAACTTTTGTTGTTCTTCGATGAGAAATTTCGTACACGACCTTACGACTTGAACTTATACCTAATCAGGTTGGTACACCATTTGCTTGTTCAGTAGTTTCGTCTCTTAGTTGATGTGAGAGGATGTAAACGAACAATATGTGCTAGAGAGAAGTGTGCTTTAGTCTCGAATAAATAAAAGAAATTAATAATGCTGGAAAATTCACACAGCGAATGCTCGCTTTGTTTAATATTTTTTCTAAGTTTAAAACAAAATCGTTGATCTCACCAACATACTTGTGCTTGTGAAATAGGTACTAACCTGGGAACAGAAATCACTTACAGCTTATTACCCAAAATAGTTGATTATACACCGAGTGCGTAAAGCAGTGTCTTACGTCACGGGCGTCTTTGAACCCCGCACGCAACTCAGAATTGTAGAATATTCTAGAACAGCTTTATGCAGGAGGAAAATACTCTACCTACCAGACTCTTTGCGAAAAAGTAGTAAAAGTTTGATAACGTGTTTCGGGACATTCGTTTTTTATTCCACCTTCTGAACAGAGTTTACATCGAATTTAGAAGAAGAGCTCATTGTACGGATCTCATTGTAAAAAAAATCACTCTCATTATACCCAAGGAAGTAACGTGTTTTAAATTTAGAACCTCGAAATACGTATGGGAATGACCAAGGAGACTAGCACTAAGATCTCATTCGATTTATTTGAAATGTTTGAATTTGGTAAAATCGTCACTATTCATCTTTTTCAGCCAATCACTTGCTTTCGGTTACGATAACGTGACGTATATAGTGCGTTTTTCGACACTCCATAATGTGAAAAAAATATTATTTTGTAGCACACATTAAAGCTGCAGGTACTTTTTACTTAGATCGATGAAGTTTTACCTTGCGATGACTTTTTACTCTTAGAACACTTCTAAGAGTTTTTCTAAAAATCAATCAGTTTTACCTGAGTATATTACGGCCTGTCTGATTGATTAACCCGGGAACGGTGACCGATATGTCTGTGGGACCGGGTCACTTGAAAAATTCGAATAATTTTTTCCCTGGCCGCCGTTTTTTGTCGCCATTTCGAGTAGCTGCCTCATTTCTCTTCCCCCACCACCAGTTCACCGCGCGACGTCTGTGCGGGCGCACGTTCTTGAGTTTTGGCCCCAACCCGGTGCGGTACACCGGGGTCACCGAAAATGTAAGTAAAATATGCAGAGTTATATATTAGGTCCTTACATATGAAATTGGCGTTTTGTATGGGAGGAACAAAAAGTCGAATATTTTTTAATATTATATATTTAATTAATCAAAGTATGAACCATTATTTTCTATGCACTTTTGCCATCTTATAGGTAGTTCATTGATCCCTTTACTAAAAAAACCAGTCGGACGGGAATCAATAAAATCTTTGAAGGCGATTTGGACTGCCCCATCGGAGTTGAATTTTTTCCCTTGCAAGAAGTTATCCAAATTTCGAAAAAAATGGTAATCTGTTGGAGCAAGGTCCGGGGAGTACGGAGGATGTCTTAGACTTTCCAATTGAAGCTCTTCTAATTTAGTAGCCGTCTGTTGCGCAGTGTGTGGTCTAGCGTTGTCGTGAAGCAGCAGTGGCGTGGAGCGATTGACCAGCCTAGGTTGTTTAGCCGCTAGCTTTTCCATCATGGTTTGCAATTGCTGACAATAGACATCAGCCGTAATAGTCTGGCCAGATTTGAGAAAACTGTAATGAACAATACCGGCACTAGTCCACCAAACGCTTACAAGTAACTTTTTTGGGGTTAATTTTCGCTTGGGGCAGGATTTGGCTGGCTGGCCAGGATCCAACCATTGCGCTGAGCGCTTCCGATTATCGTAAAGAACCCATTTTTCATCACAGGTAATGATTCGGTTTAAAATACCTTCATTATTGTGCCGGTTTAGTAATGTAACGCAGCAGTCGACGCGCGTTTGCCGGTTTGCTTCAGTCAATTCGTGAGGTACCCACCTTTCAAGCTTTTTAATCTTCCCAATTTGCTTCAAGTGAATTAAAACAGTTTTATCACTAACATCGCAGCCTGCAGCTAACTCGGACGTGGTTTGCGATGGATCCGCTTCCACAATAGCCTTCAACTCTTCATTATCAACTTGAGTCTCAGGCCGTCCACGGGGCTTGTTCTGCAGGTCAAAATTTCCAGAACGAAAACGTTGGAACCAAAAACGAACTGTGTTTTCTTTTGCAACACGACCGCCATACACATCATTCACCCTTCGAGTTGTTTCCGCAGCACTAGTGCCACGGCGGAACTCGTACTCGTAAATAATGCGATATTTTAAGTTTTCCATTTTGTAAAATGAGTGACGCAAACAGAAAAAAACAGAAGAAAAAAAACAAATGAATGACGATCATCGAAGCACAAATACATGAGTCTATAGCTGTACAAATTTGAATTTGGAATTCCTTACCAAAGAGGAGAAATTTGTGATTAAAGTGGCCAGTACGAAAAACGCCAATTTCATATGTAAGGACCTAATATATAAGTAAAATATGCAGAGTGCCATTTTTTGTTTGTTTTATGTAAGTTCATATAGTCTAGAAACTGAAATTACTGAAAGAATTTTGAAAATATGTTGATTGTTATGTATTCAAAGTTTTATAAAGCCGGAGTGTAAAAACCAACTACTTTTATAGGGTTCTATGTGAAGTTGTATAATTATAAGAAAAAGTAATTAAACGAAGCTGTGATTAACGAAATATTGTTGTTTTAATGTCAAATAATTTATAATTAACAAAAAATATTGTCAGTAAATAAAAGATTTTGAAAAATCTTTCATTGAAAACCCCGGTGCGTGGAACCGGGGTCACCGAAGATGTAAGTCAAATCGACGTCACCGTTGGCGGGTTAAGCGGTGGATAGGTTATGGATGTGATTCTGTAGCAAGGCCCCCGTTTGATTGCATCCCAGAGGGAATGGAGGGAATTACAAAAATACTACTAGAATACTCTTTCCCTTTGAGAGGGGATCCCATTTAACCGAATGCTTTCGATTGCGTTACGAGGCAGCCAGGTACCTATATAGGATTTTACTAAAACGCAGCGCGATGTTGCATATTATTTCATACATAGATTTGTAAAATGCGATGACTTCGGCGCGTGCGGCTCCTGCGGCGCGGACAGGTGTCCGTTCAGCTTTAATGGAATTTGGAATTTCTCAATGGGGTTAATGTCGTACCTAATCCCCATGCTGGGCATGCGGTTTAGGGGGAATGCAGTTCGGTAGTGGATCTAAGTCGCCTCTTACGGCGGATAATTCATAGGTCATTCGGTAAATTTTAAATACTTTAAATAACCTTGTTGATAGGTACCTTATTTTCGGTAGGTGCATAAAGAATATCTTTATTTCAATTTATGCCCCGTAGTACCTACACAATACTTTTTTCAACACACTTGCTCATAAAGTGGCTCTATGGTCACCGCAATTAGCCACAGAATGACACCCATAATCAAACTGTGACTTTTTCATTGCTATAACTCACTAGTGAGTTATAGTTTCTTTTTTTAATTTTATTGGATGAGGTGCTTTGTTATTAAACAAGTTTTTATTCAAAAAAAAGATCGTGTTCAACAAATAAATTATCGTTCCTATTGCTTGCTCATTTCATGCAACTTCTTTTTTAAATAGATAATTTTAACTCGTACGTGTTTAATAAATAAAACTTTCACTCAGATATAACTTTTGTTTTCTCTGTAATAAAAGAAAACTAAATTCCCCATTTTGTACGTGGCAAACCCTATGCGCGGAAAATAAAAAAAAAACCTCATCCCTTTAGTCTGTGGCTGATCGCAATGCGCGCGCATAGGAAAACTGAATAATTTTTCCCGCCATAGCGAAACATTTTTCACAACTCGTTTTCACTGTTAAAATTATAGTTATTTATTACCTAATTAAAATGTCTGCAAGTACTAGTTACGAAGAAAATGATTTATGTTGTACACCGCCCGATATAAGATGTGAAGCCCTTAACGTTATGGAAAGTTTACTACCAACTCCCAGGAAAAATATCTATTATCTACTAAATAAAATGAGTTTTTATTGTTATTTTATTCACAAGTGTGTTGAAAAACGTCGTATGATACACGTGTGTATTGATGATTACCGTCCTCGGCTCTCTTAAGACCCGAGCCAAGGCGCCTCAGCGGTAATCACCAACATTACACACTTGTACCATAATGTACTATTATAACAGCCGCGTAGCTATGTATGTGGATTGTCTTCGCAAAATCCCTATAGTGCATCTACGAAAACCTCTAAAAGTGTTTGGTATCGATTGTTGGATGTTGATATGGATCAGTTGAGCTACCTGTAGATTGTTTGCAACAGTCTGCAGTTAGCTTAATTGTTTCAATAGTAATTTGTTTTTATTATTTTATTATAATTTTCTTTGTCGATAAAGTCTTTAAACATAGTTATTTAAAATGTTTTATAATGTGGACGTGTTACTTAATTTGAATGCACCGTAACATAGGAAATGTACGAGAAATATTTAACGATTTTTAATTTTAAAATTAGAAAGCCTTATACTCCCAATTAAAAACTGACTTCGAATCCTGTAATTTTACACTGTTTTTAAATTTTGCGGGACAAATACATAATCCCTCGGGGAAAACAATTAGGATCATTCTCAATATTCAATACGAAAAAAATTAAATCGGTTCATAAATCGACACGAAGTAATCGACATAAAAATTGAAAAAAAAAACCCACATACCGAACATGGAACGTCCTCCTTTTATCGAAGCTGGTTAAAAAAGCACGCTTATTCCTAGTCCTATTACAGCTGCATTTAGCTTAGTCGATGTTGCATCCTCTCGTGAATTATTCAAAGCATCCTTGAGTTAAATTCGGATTTAAGCTTCACCCTGCGACTAGGAACTAATGCAAAATTTTGATTCGTAGGTCCTTAGACAAATTGGACCTCTAAGATTTCCAAAGTAGGTGCCTATGAACCTCCTCAGTTAATCCTCAAAATCACTAGGTATCATTGGTTCAATCATCTAGTTGCCATAACACAAGCTCTGCTTACCTACTTCGAGGCAGACTCCTGCCTCGAAGTAGGTAAGCAGAGCTTGTAAACATAGCACTTTTTGTTTTAGACACTCAACATCACTCGATGTTGAGTGTCTAAAACAAAAAGTGCTATGTTTTCTTTACACTTACAATGACTCTTGGACACGTAAGAAATTTAAATAACATAAAAACTAGGAAATAAAGGAGTCACTTTAGTTTATGTAAAGTTAGAAAAAGAATAAAAAGAAGAGAACAAGAATTATTTACCTTGTAAGTTTGTTAGTTTTCGAGCCCAGCATTATTTATTTGTAAGAATACCTAACCTCTAAGTAGGTACCTACCATTACATTAGTCAAAAGTAGACTTTCAAAAAGTAACCTACCTAAGCTTGCGACTTAGCTATATTGCTTGTAGCAAAAATGGATTTCTGCGATGATTTGGACGACCGGAAATCCAGCGGAAATGGATAAAATAATTCCATTACTTTTAACGGGCTCCCTTTACAAGCCGTAGCGAAAACGGGAAATAGATACGGGATTTATATTAGATATTTTCAAACTCAATTCATGTTTTCGTTTTTGATTTCAAATGGTTTATTTGGAAATTGATACATTTTCCCAACATGCTATCAATACCAACTAATAATGCAAATCACTTCATATTTATTTACCTAAGCCGGCTTTTGTTAATAGGTCGCAAAAGCTTTCCTAATAATATTTCCCCTAAATACACAAAATTATTATTCTATCAAACGGACCATGAACGACAGTTAAATAGAAATCAAAGGCACCTGATTTGTCAAATCTGAATCCGAATATCGGAAATAATTTTGCGGTTGTTTTTGATTATGGCCTACAATAGTGGCAGCCTTTGAAACTCATTAGGGGAGTGTCGAAACCAGTCACCGGATTATTAGAATGGATTTTCGGGTGAAATTGATCAAAAACATAAGCCTTGAACGCTCTAAGGGGCATTAAAATATAATTTCCTACAAAACATCATACCTACACGCTGTGCACGCAGGTTGTAGAACCGCACTTGCCTAGAAGATGTCCCTCGTTATGGGATGAAACGTTGGTATTCTTCCATCACAAACAAGGCTCGTAGTTAACCCCTTACATTCATAATGAAATCATACATATGAATTGCTAAACACACTCTAGAATTTAGTTTTTCTAGAGTTACTCTAGAGTTACTTCTCGCCAGTGGCGCTTTCTTGTTCGATTTGTCTGATCAAAACACGTATATTCTTTAAAATCCCTTACCATATTGAGCTGATCATCAGCCTTCCCCAATATAACTTCGCAGCCGTCTCGATGAGCAAACACCTTCCGTGCCTGCACCTTCATGTGGAAAGTCTTTTCTATTAGTGGAGTGCCCACGAGCCGCTCTAGGGAGGCCGCAGCGTTGTTGTAACTCAATACATCTGCTTCTACTTCTTGAAGCAGTGTCTCCCAGGTGTGGAAGAGTGAGGATGGACATGATGCTCTGTAAAAGAAAGAGAGAAAGAAAGATACTGTGAGATTTCTAGGCATATGTTATCTAGACTGTTGTTTCATAATCGTGATTTGTGGTAGCATGTTTTTACAAAAATGTATCAGTCATCCATCTCGTACCCTTTTTCAAAACATTTACTCATACATTTTCATCGTATAAAAATAAACTGATCTATTATTCCGCAACCAATGTTGCTAACATCTGTTACGAATAGAATATGCATAAATTACGTCGGCCGTTGTTCGGAGCTTACAATCTAGACAACGATTGGGAATAGGTAAAAAGTGTATGAAACCAAACTTTGGAAAATTTTACAAGCTTTCATTACATAGTAAAACAAGATTTCCTATGACGCAACGTTTAGAGAGATGATGTAAGCAAAAATTTAAAAATGGGACCTTCTTCCCTTCCCTAGGGCTCACCTCAGAGCGATGTGGACTTTTAGTATGTTTGTCTAACTAATCCAAACAAAGTTCCGAAGTCTAACTTTCTGCTTTCGACCTTTCCATCCACAATCATTAATTAACTAGACTGAATACCTATCTTTGTAACATAATCTTTCAAAAACATATTAAGTAGCCTACATTACAAACACAGTGCCTACTAACCCGTTTTACC
The DNA here is from genome assembly GCA_963662085.1 of Eupithecia inturbata. Taxonomy (NCBI): domain Eukaryota; kingdom Metazoa; phylum Arthropoda; class Insecta; order Lepidoptera; family Geometridae; genus Eupithecia; species Eupithecia inturbata. The sequence continues at coordinate 8,691,685 of OY759182.1, forward strand.
GACAAAGTACATAATTAATACTACGAACTTTTACATTATAAATTATCGCGGTAGAATAACGACAATTTTATCTGTTATATCTTTTTAACGCAGTGTTTAATCGCAACAACTTCTTAATTTACGTTGGCAGGGTGATTTATGTTTCGCAACATTATTATGTCTACATGGGGGTGCCTTGTGGTATCAAGGAAGTATACTTACTTCCTTGTAAGGACATTTTATGTGCTCTACTTAGCCATAACTTGGTAAATAATTCACGTTCAAAGGACGTTAGGGTCGACGGACCACATATTCTTTGCGACTAATCGTTTTCTTGTGACTTATTGATCACGAAAGTGGCGGTAGGTTACCCAGTCTGCTTTAGATAATTTTAACAATGAATCTAAACGGAGATCAATCAATAAGAACTTTGGTTTCTAGAATGCGCTCCACGAGTTTCATTTCTAGCAACCTCAACAACTCTTACAGATTTATTAACTAAGAAATTTACAATTGAATAATAAAAACAAATTAGAACCAGTATTTACGATTGAAACAATTGAGCTAACTGCAGACGTTGCAAACAATCTACAGGTAGCTCTTAAAGATTAATATACCTACAAATTAAACGAAGTGTACCTATAGGTTACCTATAGATACTTAACCGATAATCTCAAGAACTTTCATCCTATCTAAATGATGGTGACATTGCTTGTGTACTAAGAAAGTGACAAAGTAGTATAATTTAAAATAATATTGGAATAGTGGTACTAAGAAATGATAACTCTGGGGGCTCCGCATAAAATTTCCCTATTGTGTCCTCACCGTTTTAAACATTACTCTATAAATAATCTTTAATAATTAACGAATCAAATCACAAAATATCACAATATCTGAATATCTGATCTACACGATAAAATATTTAATGTACAATATTTTGTATAGCTTTATCACTGTAGAAAATATAAAATTGAGCATTTAACCCTAACAGGAAACAGAAAACACCAAATGAATAAAAAAAGCATTAAAAGTACTTCACTATTAATCTTCCCTTTAAGCTATAAAGATTTTCGTATTTATTATTAGATTCAATACAATAATAATAAAAACACAAAAAACAAATTTTCGTAAAACAAAAATCGCGCTAATTTAATATATTTCCCAAAAAAATGTTAACCTTATTGGTCATATTTTGATATGATATTGGTCATATTTTATGATTTGTTCCTTTACTTATATAGGTCCTTACATATGAAATTGGCGTTTTGTATGGGAGGAACAAAAAGTCGAATATTTTTTAATATAATATATTTAATTAATCAAAGTATGAACCATTATTTTCTATGCACTTTTGCCATCTTATAGGTAGTTAATTGATCCCTTTACTAAAAAAACCAGTCGGACGGGAATCAATAAAATCTTTGAAGGCGATTTGGACTGCCCCATCGGAGTTGAATTTTTTCCCTTGCAAGAAGTTATCCAAATTTCGACAAAAATGGTAATCTGTTGGAGCAAGGTCCGGGGAGTACGGAGGATGTCTTAGACTTTCCAATTGAAGCTCTTCTAATTTAGTAGCCGTCTGTTGCGCAGTGTGTGGTCTAGCGTTGTCGTGAAGCAGCAGTGGCGTGGAGCGATTGACCAGCCTAGGTTGTTTAGCCGCTAGCTTTTCCATCATGGTTTGCAATTATTGACAATAGACATCAGCCGTAATAGTCTGGCCAGATTTGAGAAAACTGTAATGAACAATACCGGCACTAGTCCACCAAACGCTTACAAGTAACTTTTTTGGGGTTAATTTTCGCTTGGGGCAGGATTTGGCTGGCTGGCCAGGATCCAACCATTGCGCTGAGCGCTTCCGATTATCGTAAAGAACCCATTTTTCATCACAGGTAATGATTCGGTTTAAAATACCTTCATTATTGTGCCGGTTTAGTAATGTAACGCAGCAGTCGACGCGCGTTTGCCGGTTTGCTTCAGTCAATTCGTGAGGTACCCACCTTTCAAGCTTTTTAATCTTCCCAATTTGCTTCAAGTGAATTAAAACAGTTTTATCACTAACATCGCAGCCTGCAGCTAACTCGGACGTGGTTTGCGATGGATCCGCTTCCACAATAGCCTTCAACTCTTCATTATCAACTTGAGTCTCAGGCCGTCCACGGGGCTTGTTCTGCAGGTCAAAATTTCCAGAACGAAAACGTTGGAACCAAAAACGAACTGTGTTTTCTTTTGCAACACGACCGCCATACACATCATTCACCCTTCGAGTTGTTTCCGCAGCACTAGTGCCACGGCGGAACTCGTACTCGTAAATAATGCGATATTTTAAGTTTTCCATTTTGTAAAATGAGTGACGCAAACAGAAAAAAACAGAAGAAAAAAAACAAATGAATGACGATCATCGAAGCACAAATACATGAGTCTATAGCTGTACAAATTTGAATTTTGAATTCCTTACCAAAGAGGAGAAATTTGTGATTAAAGTGGCCAGTACGAAAAACGCCAATTTCATATGTAAGGACCTAATATTAGATTCGTTTTAGAAAAGCGGCCTGAACTTTTAACATGAAGATATAATGGGGAACATAAGAACTTACGTATAACAACTATTGTCACTTTTAGGTATCTATACATAAACTCACATAGTTATTACATCTCAGTTATAACTATGTGAGTTTATGTATACCTAAATAATAACGCAGGATACTAGATTTCTTACGTAGAGCTTGAAAAACACGTTATACCTTGTACACCCTGTTTGCTCTACTATTGTACTAAGACAAAGTTTTGTAGTCGCAATGTTGCGACAATGTTCACCAAAATGTCCAGTGCTCTCAACTCTCCTCAAACTAAACTCTGTACACTTGTTGTAAGGAGCTGAGGCACCCCACATCCACTCCAGCACGTCCGTAAGATTGTCGAGGTCGGATGTAGGATGCTGTGTCATGATACTCCTGACCTATAACGAAGTCCGCTATTCAGAACATGCGATTTAGATAAGTTCATTGTAGGAACTTATCAGTCTTGAGAAGAACCCTTGTTGTTGCAGGTAATGTATAAAAGTCCATGTTACATTTTCAGTACACTTAGGTCTCATATGTATTTGAGACCTAAGTGTACTGACTATTCTATTAAGAATAGACTAAACTTTAAGACAGAATAGTACTTATCCATCGTCGGATCAAGTCGTGTTTCGTTGATGCTACCTTGATCGTCATTTAATCGCCGTTTTAGAATACAATCTACTATGATTAATGTTTTAGTGTAGACTACAGATTTACGAAACGCCCGTCACCAGTGTGATATTACTGCAAAACTAGGTTTGACACCTGAAAATGGCCGAAAATGTCGATGCATTTTTATCGGAAACAGAAACGCGAGTCTGTTCTGAAATCACAGTCGATTTGGTCGGAAATCTAAGTAGTACGAACTTTCACAAAGCGCTTAAATTGACAATACAATCACACAAATGCAATTGTTAGAATTGCATCAAATTGCTTCATACAAGTCTTTTCAAGGATAGATAGAACCCACAAACTGATAGAACCATTTTCTGAAGAGAATAGTTTATACTAACTATTCCGCTATCTGTGTCGGCCAGCCGGGGTAAGTGTTTCATTGCTAAAGTGATTGACAAGAAAGCGCTATCAATTTTCTAAGTGAGTGGAGATAAACCGTGGCAATATCTTTGCTATGTGTTCCATTGAGAGAAAAGTCGCGATGGGTTCAACAATTAGTGTTTTACGCACGGCACGCTATTTACGATGGTAGTGAACTAATTGGAGGCAACCTGGTGCCGGCCCTTGGAAGAGGAAAATATACCAACAGCAACCCCTGAGAGGTGAAACAGGCATGCTTACCTAGTGAAAATAGCGGTTATTATTTCCTCACGTGTCAATTACATAGTCTAAATTGTCATCTCATGTGGTAGACATCTTATTAGCGAGGCTTCATTATTTCTGCTGATTTTTCATTTTATGACAGAGTAGGTGGGGTAACCATTGTGTGGGGAATTTTTGTGCAGGGCAGAATAAGGGGTAAAATATTATTGTGTACCTTTTTGATGTGTGAGGTAGTGTGTGAGCCAATAAATTGATTATCTTTCTTTAATTCTTTCTCTGTCTCTTCTTTTTCCATCTTGAGTATCTTAGCAACCACCGCAGCTATTAACTTGAAATTTCAAACGATAATATATTTCGTGCGCCTACACAGATTCCACGAAAAAACAAATGAAAAAATTAATAATAAAAATTTTCAGTACACCAGTATATTATATGGGTCTATATTTTACAGAAAAAATATAGAGAAGTCTAAGTTAGTAGAACACTTTGAAAAATTATCAAAAAAGGGGGAATCATTTTCAAAAGGGGGACTAACACACCGAGTAGGGTATCAAATGAAAGGTAGGTGTGGGTTTGTACATCTCTAAACAGTTTTTGAAATCACTGTTGGTTTCATATGTTTTGAAATATTTCAAAAAAGTCGGAAAATTTGTTCTTCCCCCCTATCTCTGAACTTTGCAGAGCGATCCATCTGAAATGTATGTGGTATTTGTAGATTTGGATCTATTTTTTATAGCAAAAACGTAGAGAAGTCTGTAAGTAGAACAATTATTGAAAAATTTACAAAATGGGGGGGGGGGGGGGGGAATAATTTAAAAAGGGGGGGCTACTCCACTGAGTGTATCAAATGAAAAGTATCGGTTGTACGAGTACATATCAAAACAGTTTTTGAAATTTCCGTAGGTCTTTTGATTTTTTTTTACCGTTATGGTAATTTTGTTTCAAAATCTCCGAAGTTTGCAGAGCGATTAAACGGAAATGTTTCCTAGGTACCTACTGTTTTTAGATATACATTAAATAGCGAAGTCTCTATAACCTTTAGAACATATTTGTATAATAGACAAACGTTCGAAACCCTCGCCGCGCGAATTACACTCGCACTTGACGAATCTTGTTTATATTCAACAACAATCGCTGTGCTTGGCCAACTGTATTATTTCTTTTCAGCCTCAAAATAACTAAAATAAGCAAAATTTTATTGTAGCTTTTATCCAATCCCTAATAACGTCATATATGAAATGGGATAAGGTCCTACAAAACCTTCGTCTGAGCAAAGGACAAGTTAAAGACGAATCAACAAATTCCACCTGATAAAGGCATCACAAAAAAGGTTAAATCTCTCAAAAAAATATTGTTCGTATAAAAATCCTGCCTTCTTTATTCTTCGTTCCCTTCTGTGGTTTTTCTTATTCCTAAATGTTATAAGGATCCGTCAAAATTTTACTCTTTGTGATCAATTCGCTCTACGCAATCTGTGAGTTTCTGCGTAAATATTTTCAAACAAATGAAGCAGCGGGAAACTTAGATATGGGCAGACGTACTTTTAAAAAGAAATTTAACTTTGTAACATTCGATTTAACGTTTTTGACAATATAGAAAATTAAGATATTACGTCAAATTCAATCGAGGACGCCGATGATCGCCCGATTAATTATCTTTCAGAGAACACCACTTGAGTGTTGTTTGTCTAAAGATAATTGGGCAATTCGCATCTTCGTCGGTTAACTTTGACGCCTAATGCATGAACAATTCTGTCAAAAACGTCAATTAATAGGCAGGTTAATAAAGCGTTTCTTAAAAAATCTGGTAATAAATAGTTCGACCAGACTGAAAAGTTATCACTTTAGGTCGGCCAAATCATACTTACTGACATAGACCCTGCATAGACCTGCAAAGTTGGATATGACATCCCTCTCTTTTTTTGTAAACAGGTTCGTCATAGTTCTTAGGCAAATAGGGTTATTTCCTTATTTTTAAAACGCCCCATTGTCCGCTTATCTTTTCAAAGAACTATGCCTATCAATATAAGCTGAGGATGCTACTAGCTAACACATGTTCCTCATTCTAGTTTAAGGAACGTCGAACTAATCACGGGCCTTCGCCTGAAGGGTCGTAGTTAGGAACATGTGGTCGGTAAATTACCTTCGCTGTAAATTGTCTGACGAAAATGTTACCGCGCAGTCATTTGTCTTGTTTGATGTTCGGATTGGACGGCTATAGGATAGCGTGGAGGCTGGCATCGGACGCGCCGCACTGACCGTATCAAAGGGATTTAAGTATTCTTAGACGGAGTGGACGTATCGGACTGACGGCAATGCCAGCGATCCCTTTATTGCGGATGACGTCTTTATCGGATAATCATATTGCCGATCAGTGAATGCACTCGCAACCCCGCTCCGACTGCCTTTCCTCCCCTCCTGCGCTCCGAGCCACCGCCGGGTCGCCATTCTCATGCGTACAAAGCTCGTCGGCTTGCTACGAAAATCCGGATGTCAATGTTGAAAATTCGTTTGGTGGTCACGTCGGCAATCTGGATGCTGCGGTTACTTACACTGTACACAACAAACCGTCAGATGTGATTAGCGCGGAGCGTCCGATACCGTCCTGTAAACGTTATCCTTAATAGCCGGCTACTTCAGTGAGGGTCCAGCATTTTGAAGTTCGTTTTTTTAGCATAAAAAGCTTTAAACTAAAGTAAATGACACGATTATGGACTACACACCGAACCCGCCGACATATCCTGGCGGGTTGGTGTAAAATTTTAGTGTCTGAATATTGGTAGGCAGCCAATAGTAAAAAGTACTTTTGTCAACTTGTCGGCAGGCCTATTAAGGAGGATACACACCAAAGTCGACGGTTCGGTGAGTCCATAAGAGGTACTAGCTTCTGCCCGCGGCTTCGCTCGCGCATCTCCGGGATAAAAAGTAGCCTATGTCCATCCCCGGGATACCGTCTATCTCCACGTCAAACAATAAGATCCGTTCAGCTGTGTAGGCGTGAAAGCGTTAACAGACAGCGTGACTCTACAGAGGGACAGACAGAGTTACTTTCGAATTTATAATATTAGTTTGGATAGTAGGTATGGATAAATAGACTCCCGTTAGTTCGCTGGAAAGCAGAATATAAAATTCCTATACCTTAGTTTTATTTTTATTATTCCTAAAAAAATCAGCTTTCATAAATGCTTGCTTCAAAAAAGATACTTTACAGAGTTTTTGTTGTTTTTGCGAATCAAATCAGTATTCATCAAATACAAAGTTATTTTATTGCTTACAAAAACCTTATCTTACGTTATGAAAAATACCAGACTGATTTAAAAATCAATTTATGAAGGCAATGTGCCATCTGGAGAGATATATTGGAATATCGTAGAGATGTAAGCACCTATCGATCCAATATTTGCTAAAGGGGTGATCCTCGAATAATTCGAGATCATAGGGTTTGGTTGAAATTGTGTGAAAATATATGTAAGTAAATAATATTTGAACATTTATTTGTTTTGCTCAATACATTTTCATCACACCCCTAGTCACCAATTCTCGTGCCTTTGATACAATTAATACCACGCTCCTCTTGTCCAAGCTTGCATACTACGGATTCGACCACAATAGCATTAAATGGTTTGCAAGCTACCTGAGTCATCGTTCACAACTTGTAGAAATCCGTTCGAGTAATGGCTTCATCTTAAAATCTGACAAAAGGCCTGTTTTACGTGGAGTTCCACAGGGTTCAATTTTAGGACCTATACTTTTTATTTTATATTCAGCAGATATCATACAAAATATTAAAAATTGTAAATATCACATCTACGCTGATGATTTACAGCTTTATACGTCATTTAAGCCGTGCAATGTAGAAAAAGCAGTAAATGAACTTAACCAAGATTTAGCTGGTAGACTGGTGTAACCGAAATAGCTTATGTCTTAATCCCAACAAAACCAAATTTCTGGTGCTAGGATCCAAACATCAAATTGATGAAATTGTAAAGCTTAACCCTTTAGTTCAAGTTAATGGCATCCCTATACAACGAGCTAATGAAGCCCGCAATCTAGGCCTTCTGATGGATGGATCCATGCACTTTGAGAGCTATGTTCGGCAAACAGTCCAAAATTGTTTTTATAGGTTGTTCGTTCTGTACCAAGTTCGCCAGTACATTGATATAGACCTGCGCGTGTCACTTTGTGAATCACTTATTTTATCCAAGCTCAACTATGTCGACAATGTTTTCGGAGAATGCTTACTTGGATGTTCTAAAAGACTGGTGCAGCGCATTTAAAACGCCTGTATTAGATTTTGTTTTCCCATACCTCGTCGAGCCCACATCTCCCCTTACTTATACAGTCACGGACTTCTTAACATGTCGTCGCGTCGGACTTTACATTTTGCTACATTACTTTTTGGTATAATTTAAAAACAGATGCCAACATACTTACATGAAAAAAATGTTTTCTCTAATCGCCATATCCGATTTGCCGCACGTTTAATGTGCCCATATCACAGAACGACTGCATTTCGTGGTAGCTTTCGTTACGCTGCCACGAAATGTTGGAACAGTCTTCCGCCACCAATTAGAAATTGTAATAGTTTATACACTTTTAGGCACTCACTAAGGGAACATTTGTTAATTCTTCAAAAACCACACTAGTGTTTTGTCGTTCTTGCTCGCATTCGCCAGCCCAAACCTATCACTTGTTTATTTTATCCGTCTATTATCCTATATTTATATTATTTATTTCACACACACACACACACACACACACACTTACTTTGTTGGTTGCTTCTGTTGCCCGGACTCTCATGAGATCGGTGTCCTCAGGAGCACCAATCATAAATAGGTAATCGCACACATAACATATAAGAGAAACGCACACACCCTCACATGCATACACACTGGTGGCTCCTGTTGCCCGGACTCTTAAGAGACCGGTGTCCTCAGGGGCTCCACCAATACCTACACAAATTGCAATAAAAAACACATTGCATTGATTTTTTTATCTATTTAAGAAATGAGCCTATTTTTTATCTATTTAAGAAATGGGCCTATTTACTAACTACCATCACTATTATGGCTCTATCTATAGCTCTTTTTAATTATTTCTTCTGTAGATATTTTGCGTGTTGTTCTGTAAATGTGTAATTTTGACACATTTACAGAACAACATTTATGTTTAATTAAATTTTATTAGATTATAACTTTGTTTATATTTACGTGTGTAAGATTGGTGTAGCGGGTAGCACTGCACTTCACCGTGGCACCGCTGGCCCTTGTGCCATAGCAGCATTAAGCTGAGCTGGTGGCCTTTTTGTGTAGCATTAAGTCTAATATTAATTCTAATTTTAGTCATCATGTCATGTTATGTAATGTTACACAAATAAAGATTTTTCTATTCTATTCTATTCTATTCAATTCTATACTATTTAAAATATAATATATTATTATAAAGAGAAGAGGCCCTGACTGACTGACTGACTGACAGACCTTCGTACAGCCGAAACTACTGAAGCTTCAAATTTGACTTCAAATTTGGACATAAGATTAAATTTATAGCATAAATGAGTAATATGAAAGGATTTTTCGAAATTCAACCCCGAAAGGGATGAGATGGGGTGGCAAAGTTTGTATGAAACTTTTTAATGCGTGGTGCCATTTACTTGAAACTTGGCCACAATATTAATGATCTAAAATAAATAAATACTTATTTCAGGATTTTTCTATAAAAAGGGGTAATAAGGGGTGTCATGGTTTGTATGGGAGCTTTTTAACGCGTGTTGTGATTCGCTTGAAACTCTGTCAAAATAATATTAATAAAAAATAAATGGACACGTATGAAAGGTTTTCTTGAAATCCAACCCCAAAGATGTGAGAAGGGATGGCACAGCTACTATGAAAGTTATTAAAGCGTGTTAATTTGTTTTTATTTTTTGATTGTAATTTTCTTACATGTGTTTCATTTTTCAATACAACCCCTACTAAATGTACAATGAGATGTTAAGTTCTGTAATTATTATAATTTTGAAGGGTTTAGTGTTTGACTTTAAACCTAGATCATAGTTTATTTAAATCAACAGGCAAATAAAAATAAAATTTTTAAACCTTCTTACTGCATAATAGCGTAATTACACTAGAAAATAAAAAAAAAATAAAAATTACGCTACATGCGTCAACACACTTGCGCCTTCCGAGGACATCCGTTAGGGCTCGTGCGGCGGCAGATTTGGCCGAGGATTTCAAGAGACGCAAATATGCAGGTCTTGACAGAGCCTACATATTTTCTCCCTTTGGGGTCGAGACCCTAGGTCCGTGGGGTACCGAGGCTCACCGGGTTTTTAAAAAGTAATCTAAGCGTCTGGTCGACGCGACGCGTGACCCGAGAGCTGGCGGATATCTGGCGCAGCGCATTAGCATTGCCATACAGCGGGGCAATGCAGCCAGCGTCTTGGGGACGCTTCCGACTGGTATTGATATGGATCAGTTGAGCTACCTGTAGATTGTTTGCAACAGTCTGCACTTAGCTTAATTGTTTCAATTGTAAATATTGTTCTAATTTGTTTTTATTATTGAATTGTAATTTTCTTTGTTAATAAAGAATCCCTAGAAAATTAGCAATACAAAATTATGTAAGTTACTCTAGTATATCAGTAATCTAGTACCCATAACACAAGCTCTGCTTACTTTGGGGCTAGATGATGCTGTGTGGATTGTCCAGCATTATTTATTTATTTTATTTTTTATTTTAGTTGGGAATCTTTCATGGATGTGCAACTTCAGACGTGCTTAAGTAACGGCCGTTCGTAACATCAATAGGTTGCAGGCCTCCATTTTCATATAATTAGCTGCATGATATGTTGACATTTTTAGAGTTTCGAAGATCAAAGATCTGTTTTGAAACACTTAGGGCTTCGCTTTTTTTGTCCTTTTTTCCGTCTTTAATATCTCAGCAACTGCAGCAGCAAATAACGTGAAATTGAAAATAATTATACATTTCGTGCGCCTGTACAGATTAAAAGAAAATAAATGAAAAATGAATATGAAAATATCTACAATGTCAAGTGGGTTATCAAATGAAAGCTATCAAGTAAATTTCAAAACAGTATTTGAAGTTTCTGTAGGTTTCATACTTTTTGAAATATTTTGATAAAACTCGGAACAATACCCATTCCCCCCTATCTCCGATGTCTGCAGAGCGATCCATCTGAAATTTATCTAGCGTTTGTAGATATGGATCTATATTTTACAGGAAAAATATAGAGAAGTCTGTAAGTAGACCAGTTTTTGAAAAATGGTCAGAAAGGGGGGATGGGTTCATTTTCAAAAGGGGGGCTACCTCACCGAGTGGTATAAGGTATCGGTTTGTACATCTCAAAACAGTTTTTGAAATTCCTGTAGGGTACTTACTTTTTGAAATATTTTGAAAAAACTCGAAAATTTTACTATTACCTTCTGTACGCCGAAGTTTGAAACTATCGGTTTGTATACCAACATCTGAAATGTTGGTACTTTTAATTTTTTGGTATTACTCAAATAACAGTCTCTAACCAGTACCTAGTATAAAAATATGTACTACATATTGGTGTACTTGACAACTGTTCGATACCCTCGGCGCGCGAGTCACACTCGCTCTTGACGAATCTTGTTTGGGTATTCATTGTTATTCACGGATAAGTTGTAGCAAAATTCTTAGATGAAAACATTCAAATGGAAATGGTTGAATATTACAAAGGTTTTGTTGTTCAGCGTCAATTTGCACTTCACACATCATCAAGGCTCATGAGAATTAAAATATCTCTTGAGTAATATACTAACTATCGAACAAAATGTAACCTATCTTTTATAACAACTTGTGTTTATGTAAGCGAAGCTGCGACGGGTTAGCCAGTTATAATATAAAGTGAAGATTCGACATGCTTTTCAAAAACTCTTTATTTATTTCCATAAATACAATAACGTACACTTAGAAAAGGTCAAATTCTTAATAATTAAACATTAACACGGAAATAAAGCGATATTTTTGTTTTAGCCTGTTAGTTAACTAATTGTTATTTTTCGAGTTAGAGCAAATCCCGTCCCAAGCTTTTTTATCTGATATTTTATAGTAGGCCTTTTTACACAAGAAGGTTTTGACAATTTGTTTGAATTTACTTACTGATTATTTTTGCAACTTTCTAGGAGTTTTGTTGTAGAAGCTATACGCTTCTACATTGCCCTTTAAAAGTTACATTAATTTTGTGTAGTCTAGCTGTGGGCACAACGAGTTTATGTTTTAAAATGTCATTTTTAATTATCTTTTAGTAACTCTACCTTGAGACTACTATAGGCAAAGCTAGAAAACTACTGAATATTCTCTAAAACCAACAAAGATTTTAAATCTGTGAACAAAACCAATATAGACTATCTATTAACTAAAACCTTGGTTCTGATTACTTGAAATCAGTCATGAATATGAAACGTCTCTAAATATTGAATGTAGTCTGAAAATTGAACATGACATTTGCTAGAACCTTATCGCTTTGAGTTTGGAGTCTAATGGAAGTTTACCGCAACCGGGCCTTAATTCGTGTGGTCGGCCGTTATTCGGGTGGTCGGCGCTGCGTTTACCCCATTACGACATCAACATAATGTTATCAACTCTGAAAGTTTAAGTTAGTTGGGGACAGAAAAAGTTATGTTTTGTTTTACAACTTTGTTTTCAAGGCTTCTCTGGACTTTATAAAAAGAAACCTATATAAAATACCGAGTTTTAAAGTTACTACTATAAATAACTTTAAAGGTACCTTAGTTATTTTAGAAATCTTGAGCATTTTGTTTAAACTTTCATCCTACAAAGTTATTTTGCTTTATGTTTAAGTTTTAGTAAAGAAATATTTATTTTAATTTTTTAAATAAACTTAGTCCAAATTTGATTGGTGCCAACATAATTATTAAAGTTTTACGCGTCACATTAAATAGATAACACAGCGTCCCAGTTAAATTCACTACAATACACCACAATTTACAATGTAAAAATAATAAAATTAGCTTTGAATATCCTTCTAAAGCTTTTTATAAAGCAAATCCTCTCCAAGAAAGATTAAGCTTAGTATCCACTGAATAAGATTCACTTTAGCCAACTAGTGCTAGGAGCCTATAAGCTGCTCCGCTAGTAATTACGTGGTTGAAGCTAGGGTAAAGAGGTCATGAGGGAATGGTTTTATCCTGAGTCAGACAGTGTAGCATTTAAAGAAACCTAGCTTACATATTTTACGATCTTATAGGACATTTATTTTTCCTTACATAGTTTTAACCTATTATTATTTTATTATAATTCACCCGGCCCTTCCTATCTCAAGGAGCGTTTTGAATTCATTTCTAACTTTCACTCTCTCTCTTTGCGTTCCTCTGAAACCCACATCTTAAAAGTCCCTGCCCACACTACCACTTTCTACGACAAATCTTTCACTGTACATGCTACCCGTCTAAGGAATGCTCTGCCCCTGGACATGAGACGTGCCAAATAACTCCCTGTCTTTAAAAAACTGCTTCATCAGCATTACCTATCCTTGTAAAAGTTAGAAAACCTTATTTTTAGGTTTAAGTGAGTTTATTATAATGTTTGTAGGTATTATAGTATAAATAAATAAATAAATAATGCTGGACAATCCACACAGCATCATCTAGCCCCAAAGTAAGCAGAGCTTGTGTTATGGGTACTAGATGACTGATAAACTTAATACAATACATAACATAGATAGATATTTTTTTTTATTATATGTAGAAAATACCCATGTAGTTTAACTATAATTGCTTTCTTTTATTCTTCAGGTGCCACCGTCTATTTTGTTCTTACATGTCCAGTCCATCCCAAGGTTGCCTGGAAGTGATCGGTCATAGCGACAAGGCCGCCTTTGTACTTTGTCTACTCTTAGCATCTATTTCTGTATTGTTTTTCTGTCTTTGTGTGGTACAATAAGTTATTATCTATCTATCTATCTACAGGTCGTCCAACGGCTATGCCACATGGAAGGAAAGTACCTTGAATATTGTAGTTGGAACATTTTACTGAAAGAAGACATTATTTTAATTTAAAAAACAATTTAAACTGTATTCATAGATTTTTAAATAATTACATGGTTGAACCAAGAATCGAACCCGCTACACGAGAAACAACATTACCCTGTAGCTTTATCATCGAAAGGCTTCATCTTATGGATTATTTTTTGCTAAATAACATAGTGTCAGAAATAAAAGGAAGACCATGAATTTTAACATTTGATGTGAAATTTTGTTCAGAAAAATGAAAAGCTGACATTGCCGTAACGACATACAACTGAGAGCCTGCAATGCGGCTGGCTGATTAAAAAAGCTGATTAGAAATAATTAAAAAATGTGTTCCATTTTCATACTTTTATTCTTTTGTTTCTGTGATTTTCATTTTTGGATTTTTGCATTGTACCTATTGTGAATTTGATACATAACCATGGCGTATCAAAATAATTAAATTAGGTAATAATAATTAATAATATAAAAATATTAAAATTCATGGTCTTCCTTTTATTTCCGACACTATGTTACTGATTAAAAAATTATCATATGATACATATGATAAAGCCCTTCGGTCGGGTGATAAAGCTACAGGGTAATTTTATTTCTCGTGTAGCGGGTTCGATTCCCGGTTCAACCATGTAATTATTGAAAAATCTATGAATGCGGTTTAAATTGTTTTTTCAAATAAAATAATGTCTTCTTTCAGTATAGTGTTCTATCTACAATGTTCAAGGTACTTTCCCTCCATGTGGCATAGCCGTGGGGCGCCCTGTATATTTATTAACATATATTATCAACGCAACAAAATGGTATAACTGTTTTTGGTGAGACACTTACACTGTTCTGAATTTCGGAAGTGTTCTTAATTTGGCGAAATTAATGTAAAGGCGGAGACTGCGTCGGCAATTCTTATACTTTTAAAACTTGTCCATTTTTAACGGTTTACCGCTTTGATCACCGCAAGGCCCTTGAGCGATGGTTAAATATACCCTAATAAACATACCCTAACTTTAAAATACCCTCTCTGACTGCTAAGTAGGCACTCTTGCTCTGTGCTCTAGCAATCCCTAGCCACGCAAATTGAGACTCTAGTTAACAAGACTTTGCGTTACGGCAATTTTTCAATATACTGTTACCTAAAAAACCAAAAGCTCTTGGAAGCTTACTTATAAAGTTTTCTGTGTTACTTTGCTATGGCATTTTGCTGGTTAGGAATTTGTAGGCTGCAGTTTTAGAACTTTTTTATCGCAAAACAAAGCATATTTCGAATGTTAGTCACAGACATTTTTAGATTAGAATTTTTAGTATTTTCCAGGCGTATAACAAAGCTTTTACCTGACTCCAAGCCACCTTTATACACTGCCCCGAGGATCAACTATGCAGCAGCAGCATCCAATTACCAAGCTCTAACATGCTCTAGGCTGATAGTGACGGCTTTCAGCCAGAGCCACAGATTAAATAATAGTACTTATCTGAGATACTGTGACGTCTTTAGAGGGCTCACGCTGGATTAAGTACAACATCAAACAAGCATTTACATAAGCTACGGATGTACATAAATCATTCAGTTTTTACATGACTGGCATACTATTATATAAAAGTAAAATATTGAAGTTGCAGCCTTGTTTAAAAGACTTTAAAAGACAAAAAGGAGGGTCTCAATATGATTGAGTGTATTCTTTGTGCATGTTTATAATTCGAAATCTTCGCTAATTAATTGGTCTAATTTTTATTTCATATGGATTATTATTTGTGCCGTAAAACTAAAAAAAAAAATAACTTGGTTTTTAGTTTTTTTAAACATCCATATATTTAAATTTAGAAGGAATAAACTAATATATTATTAGCGTATTACTTCTTAATCTAAATAATTGGATGACCTCTTTGGCAATTTTCTTTTTAGGAGCCATACTGTTAGTTGGTTTTAAAAAAAAATTAAAATAGCATGAATATTTTACATAGCCATTGGCCTAGGTTTAACATATCACTGAAACATACATAAAACAAAGAAAACGCCCAAACCTAGAAAAAATGTGAACAGGTCATACATTTGTTTAACCAATTAATTAGTCGAAACCCTCATTCGTTTCCAATTAAAAATTAGGAAGATACGTATTAAAATCAGACACGACAGTAAATACCTGGAAACGGGTCATGCCCATTGGTCACACCAATCAAATACCGAAACCCCGTTCCACTCAATATTTTCCCGCTTAAATATTCAACAAAAGTCACGTGGTAATGATTGAGAGTTATTGAGGGAATTGAAGCTGTGTTATGGTAGAGAATATATAATAATAATAACGTACAGAATGGGCACCTTCTGCCTATGCTACCTGAACGAGCTTCCTCACCCTGCCGCGTCCTAGCGAGTTTGGTTTGCGTTCCAAATGCACGGGATGTACGTCGCACTCACGGGACGCAGATGGCATCTAATAATTTTGACAGACGACGCCGATGTTGTTTGATGTTTTTGTTTGTTTGATCTTGGACATACGAAATTTCTTCTGTTTTGAGGTTTAATTTCACTTTGTGTGTGAGGAAAATAAAAATAAAATGTCTGAGTTCTTGCAACTGTCTCACTGGCACAATATAAGTAATCATGAAGTAACCCTAGACGTCACACACACAGTTGCACGTAAAGCGCAACACATTTGCACAAGTATGCGCCGAGACGCGACTTTTGTATGAATAAATGGGCGAGTGTCCGGGGTGTGGTTATGCTCATCGTACACATATAATTATAGTGCACCTGTGTTGGCGCGCACACTTGTGCACTAAAATATTTCCTGCGATTCTGGCTGGTCTTCGTTGAGACTGGCCGCCGAAAAGGAAGGGCATCGTCATCATCATCATACACATAGATACGCAGTTTATATCCATTTCATGCTAAAGTTGCTTTAACTCTCCGTTTGTAAACTTTTTTAACAGAAAGGTAAGATGGTGTCTTAGTTAATTCGGCACAATGCACGCCATTTTGTGAAAAGGATAGGCATAGAATTTTGCGGTCATAGGAGTGGGACAGAGCATACGTTTTCGGATCGGCGGAAGCGCAAAAATCAAGTTTTTGCTTATTTATAAGAAAACTGCTGTTTTTTAATTTACTTGAACCACACTTTGAACATGACGCTCGATATTTTGTTAAAATCTGATTTTAAAAACCAACGAGCGTTTTGGTGTAACATTTTATCAAGCAAGGGCACGAGCACGGGTGACGGGGGATGGCGGGGAGTGAGGTGCGTGGGCCTAGCGAAACTGTACCAAGGAAAATGTTAAAACGTCAAACAAAGCGTCGAGCATTCGCAAGAACGTTACAATATATAGAAATGCTTTAGCAAATGCTTTAGTCTATACTCACCTTTATACATTGCCTTGATACTAGGATCTACAAATGTGCGCAATGATTGCAATAAATAAATGCAGAATATGACATTAGCTACTTTTTGACGACCGATGTGGCGCGGCGGGCGAAGGTCCGCCTCCGACGCAGAAGGTTGCGGGTTCGAACCCGCAACCTTCTGCGACAACATCAACAACAAACATCACACGTACAAACATTTGTTCCGGGTGTTCTGGGTATTTTCTATATATAATAAAAAAAAATATCTATCTATGTTATGTATTGTATTATGTTTATCAGTCATCTAGTACCCATAACACAAGCTCAGCTTAGCTTGGGGCTAGATGATGCTGTGTGGATTGTTCAGCATTATTTATTTATTTAAAGCACGAGTGAAGCCGCAGGTAGAAACTAGTTCGTTATAAATTGTCTAACTTAAGAGTTTTTCACGAGGTTTGATAACCTTAAATTGCTGAAGTGTGATTCCCTGTTCCCTGTCAGTCAAACCGTAAAACCTTTGCAGTTGGGAATAAACACGGTCCCTTTTATGCGTACTGCCTACATCATAGCTCTGATGGGGAATGGCTTTGATGTTACGGGAGCGAAAGAAAAGCACGTATTTATCAGATATTGGCACTTTATATTCAGTTTATATTTAGTTTTTGCTATAATATAGATTGTTTATACACAACTAGCCTGTGCCCGCGGCTTTGCTCTCTTTACTTAGATAAAACGTAGCCCCTATTACTCAGGGGTAATGTACCTTCATATAAATATATTATCCAATCTATGTTTGGTTTTATTTTGATTTTTTGTATTTACCTCTCTATTTATATTAAGACTTGTATAAAAAGAGAGACTTGTGAGTATACGACAATAACCACTAAACTTATTTGAAATTAAAACATATATATCAAACACTGAAACAATAAAGTAACTGAATAAACCTTTTACATGATTGCTTTCACGTTCATTAATATTAGGAACATGTAACGAAAGAACAATACGTAATATGTAGGGTAGTCTGTCATTATGCGGTCGATAATTAAAATGAAACGGCAAGTGCGAGTCGGAATCGCGCACCGAGGTTTCCGTATTGTTATAAAACCTTGGTTCTTACCAAATTTTATGATTCTTGATCAACGGGAAGTATCCAATAGGTTTTTGTCCAATCAAAAATATTATTTTTTTGGATATAAATTACTCATTTACGATTTACGAATTTTTTTCTGTACTTGGGCTAACTATAAGACCTTGTTTTTTGCCAAATTCATGATTCTAGTTCAACGGGAAGTACCCAACAGGTTTTATGTGCATGTGATTCCCTTGGATTTTTTTTTAAATATGTAGTCATAAACGGCTGTAGCTTTTGATTGCGTTGACTTACAAGTTTGATTTATATTACGGCTCCAAGAAGTTACGGTCTTAAGTATTTGATGTTAATTTCAACTTGATCCCTTTACGCGTTCTTGAGAAAAGAGGGTTGACAGACGGACAGACACAGACAGACAGACGGAAAACGCAATGATTCTATAAGGGTTCGTTTTTGAGGTACGGAACCCTAAAAATATACCATCATCGGTCGTTTACCCTGATCGATTACCGGTTGTCATGAGAGCCAAAGGCTGTTATTCGAGTATTAACAGGAATATTCTGAATTACATTTTATACTGAAAAGTCTGTAAAGAAAATTAGCTTTTATTAGGGATCCATTACTAGTCTTACTATCTTATCTATGTATTACAATAGTATCGTAGTATGTCCCTGTCTGTCTACGAGACATCGTTGTAGTATATCCCTAAGTCTACAAAATGTCTTAGCATGTCGCAGTAGCAGGTCTAAGACGTCGTAGCGTGTCCCTGTAGCAGGTCTACGAGACGTCGTAGCATGTCCCTGTAGCATATCTACATAACGTCAAAGCATATCCTCTCGTAGTAGGTCAACGTGACGTCGTAGCATTTTCTCGTAGCAGGTCTACGAAACGTCGTAGCATATCCCAGTAGCAGGTCTACGAGACATCGTGGCATGTCCCAGTAGCAATCAGCAGGTCTACGAGACGTCGTAGCGTGTACCTGTAGCAGGTCTACAAGACGTCGTAGCATGTCCCTGTAGCATATCTACGAAACGTCGAAGCATATCCCCGTAGCAGGTCAACGAGACGTCATAGCATTTTCCCGTATAAGGTCTTGGTCCCCAGCTCTTCCGGGCTCCAGGTCCAAAACTCTTCCGGTAGGTCGTAAGAGGCGACTAAGGTATATTCACCGGTGGTGGATAGCAGCGCCCCATGCAAAACAATTCTACCACCAAACTGCGATCCCCAACCCAAATGCCCAGCGTGGGGATTATGGGCATTACCCTCCGTGAGATTAAAGCCAATAAGGGTATTATCAGGGGGAAGCCTTGGTCCAGCAGCCAATATAAGCTGTGGTGGTGGAGGTGGAGGTCTACGAAACGTCGTAGCATGTCCCAGTAGCAGGTCTACGAGACGTCGTAGCGTGTCTGTGTAATAGGTTTACGAGACTTCGTAGCACGTACCTGTAGCATATCTACGAAACGTCGAAGCATGTCCCCGTAGCAGGTCAACGCGACGACGTAGAATTTTCCTGTAGCAGGTCTACGAGACGTAACAGCACATACCTGTGTAGCAGGTCTATTAAACGCCGCCGCGCCCCGTAGCAAATACCAGTGCAGTCTTTAAATCCATCATAGTTATTAACACTAAAGTCATTTACAACGGTAAAAAAACATGTTAAATATCCCGTTGTAAATGGCTTGTTCCTGTAGCAGGTCTACAAAACACTTTAGCAAGTCTTTGGCTACAATTTGCGTTAATTTTTAGATAAAAGTGTAAGTTTTTTCTGTATTATTAAAACAATCATTCCGAGGAACGACATGGAATCCACGAGGTCATTTCAAACACCAATAACAAAAATGGAACCGTTAATATTGACATTTTAAAAATGAACCGGACTGAATCAATATTTCCAGGTGCCTTAGAACCGGTATCACCGTAATTAAATAGCTTGTGTTGAATTCTCATATCTATGATGTTTAGTTTCACTTTAAAATGCTTTTAGAGAATCCGTACACTTTAAATCTTTTAAATCCATCATGGTTATTAACACAAAAGTCATTTGTAACGGGATATTTACCATGATTTGAGTTTTGAGTTTTTCAAGTAGTTGTTTCCAGTTGTTTCGTGATCATGGCGCATGAAACTGCCAAAATATTGGAAAACTCAAAACTCAAATCATGTGTATTCCGTTGTGAATAACTCCGTAC
This sequence comes from Eupithecia inturbata, assembly GCA_963662085.1. Taxonomy (NCBI): domain Eukaryota; kingdom Metazoa; phylum Arthropoda; class Insecta; order Lepidoptera; family Geometridae; genus Eupithecia; species Eupithecia inturbata. The sequence goes on from OY759182.1 coordinate 8,712,146, forward strand.
ACTTTATTTACAAGCTTACAGGGATGAAAATATCCAGCAATTACCACTGATACATTTTATAAAATCATTTTATTTGGTTCCCAAACTAGGTATACCAATTTTATACAAAGCTTCATATCGGATTATAATTTTATTCGGGTCTGTGGGGTATTGAGATCACAAAAATATACGAATAAATCTATCCTCATTACAATTTTCTGAAACGTGCCATTTAGCAACAAAAACGAAGTCTTAAATGGGCACCTAGAATACAGGGTGGACGTGATTATTATGTGTGTGAAGCTAATAATATAATTATTAGCTTCACAATAAGTATTAATCAATAAATATTGACTAAATTTTCATACAAGAATGTTAAAATAAACAAGACATCTGATTTATGAAGAGTCTGAACTTGAATGGTTTTTCTTATTATTTTGCGTAAGCCCTCCCACTTAGGGTTTACTAAGAAATTTAATAATATCCCAAAAATGGCGCTAGAGGCCGAAGGAAGTCCCACAGTTTTTCGACTCCTTCGTCATTTGACCTCGTTGTGAGGAAAGGTTACGGGTTCAAGTCCCGTATATGTCAATTTTTTTTAGGATATTTCTAAATTTATTTTTCTGAATTTTGTTTCAAATTTATAAAAGAGATAAATGCTATTATTGATCACCATCCATTATAGCATTTACTTTTGATAACATACTTGTATGTGTTCGCAGTAAAAAAAGAACAAATAGTAAAATCATCAATTTGTAAGGTTTTTTTTTTATACGTAAGCTCTTACACTCTCTCTTACGTCACTTGACCTCGTGGTGTAATTGGTTAGCGCATTACTGAGTACTGAGGGAAGGAAGCAGGTTCAAGTCCCGTCGAATTCGTAAAATTTTTGGAATATTATTTGATTTCATCAATTTGTGTACGGAACAGTAACAGCCAGCACACTCGCGAAACCACTTTATCGTAGCAATAGTTGGCCTGGTTTTGAAAGCTTCAGGCTGAAGTGCTATCATACAATTACAAATAGAGTTGAATTTCAACCTGCCATGAGTTTCGAGGATGTTATACGAGAAGATATGAAAATACCTTTGTAATATCAGATCAAATAATATGGGTTGTAAATTGTTCGTTACGGTACGCAATCAACGTCAAACTTCAATGAGCTCTGCTTTTAAATAAATTGCGTCATCGAAAATGTTTGTTTCAAATGGTGTAACTTAGTTTAGGATTTAGTTTGGTAATTATATAGCTTTATATATTTGTCCATAATGAGATGGTTTAATTTATAATAAAAAACAAAAGAAGAAGCATTATCAAATTTTTTCAAAACTAATATTGTCACACACTTAACGTGTGTAACAAAAAGCGATTAATCTTTCCTGCCTTCTAATTTGAACTCGATAGGCCCTTTCTTATTTCTTACTTTGACTTAAATAGATAGTTACAAATCGTCTAAGTACACGATTTATTTATTTTATCGGACCCGTAACTTACGGTTTCACATTGATTTAGTGGATTAAGAGCGTTTTGAAGGCCTAATAAATTAAAAGCTTCTTCGAAAGGTCTGATTATACAATTGAACGAAATACCAAACGCAAACACAAATCGACCTCAATAGATTAGCATCAAAGTTCAAAGTTGAAATTCGATTTATTGGATGCCTCTGAAGTCTGATGAACGAGCTACTCTTATAAAACGAGCTTCGATGCACAATATTTGCCTTCAAAGAAATAATACTTGCACATACAGACAGTATTAGCCATAGCCTGAATTAACTGGACGATCACCCAATAAGATGAGTTTAGTTGTAACTAAAATATTTTCCGTCTATCTGAAGAGATGAAAACACTACGACGCACGAGCACGAGGTCTTAAAACGGCGCTCCATTATCAACAAAATCAAAATCATACAATGCTGAACGTCAAGCTATTTCAGCCAAATTTGTTACTCATTCCAATGTGAGTGACTATTAGACACGGACCCTTCAGTTACGTCTGTTTGAAAAACCAGGCAATTAATCAAAGCTCTGACAAAACGGCGGAATTGTTAGTTACTGAAATGAATAAAGAAATTATTTTTTTTTATTAAGTTAGTAAAATAGCTACAGTTTAAATGGAACAAATGTTTGTACGATCACCAGGTATTTGTTGCGGTCTAAGTTATGTATGTATATCAGTCATCCATCTGGTACCAATAGCACAACTCAGCTTGAGAGAGACCAGTTATTACCGTGTAAAAATGTTTTTTTTAATTGTCTTTAAATAATCACTTGATATTCGAGATCTCACGAAGGGGAAATGTTTAGGGACAAAAAAGGTCTGGAATTGAGACGCGCGCTAGAGCGGCCAGCCAAGTTTGGAAAGAAACGGGCGACGCAATAGCAGTGAGTATATTTACACAATCCATTGGGCACGCTTTTAGTTCCACCTGTATCTCAGACATTATCAAACCTACAGGCTTGCAATTTTGCATGTATAGTAAGATTCATGAAAATAGTAGAAATACAAAATTTTGAAAATAAATTTTATAAAAACTCAAGTGTTCGCAGCAAAATGCGAGATGTTTCATGTAATTCAGTAAAAGGAACTTAGCGGCGGGGTTAGCAAATGTAAAAGAGGTGCCTCTTCTTTTTTTTTACTCGCAATTTTTATATTTAAGTTGTGTTATATTTTACCAATCTGTCATGAGTAAACCAACTGTGTGTGTTTTATGTGTGCAAATAAAGGATTTACTTACTTACTTACTTATAAGTTTCTTGAGCTATTGAGGTCCGAAAAGTGCCATTATTAACAACTGACTCCTCAAAAACCTAAAACACTTCTAGATAACCTAGGAAGTTGAAATTTAGTATGAAAGTAGATGATCAAACTTAATCGGAGGAAAAAATCTAAAAATCAAAAATTTTATATTTTATATTTTTGGCAAGTCCAACACAAAAACAAATGCGGTGGGTGTAAACTGGCCAAGACACAAATTAAATAATGAAAGAACGTAACAAATTAAGATTATGAACTGCTATGAAACTTGGCACCTATGTATATGATCACAGCTCTATTATCGGCGAAGCCACTATCTGAGCGAACTTGGCTAGTTTTCACATTTATGTTTTTAATTATTCTGGTTACATGAATCCATTTCTGAAGTTAATAATTCGTAAAAGTAATTATCTTAGCATGGATGAAATATCTACCAGTAAGTACATACTCGGACTGGGTCAGATAATCTATTGTATTTAATAATTGAGAAACTAATACGATTTAAATTAACCAATTACATTAGTAACTTATGATAAAAAAAATCATAAATTACAATTAAAATTATTAGAGAGGTACTTACATGTTTAAATTAGTCAAATAAATGATTGAAATATTGGGAACCTAACAATATTAAATATAAGACAAATAGAATAAATAAGTACATTAAACAGTCCAAGAAGTAGAACGGCCTTAAAAAACTTTCAGCTAGGCAAGAAATGGAAATTTAAAATGGAAAGAGCAACATTACTTTGTTCGTAACACGAAGCAGATACAGAGAGGAGGCGGCCTATGCAACTGTGCACTGTGATTCTCAACTAGTCCTGACGTCATCACAGTAGGCGTGGCCTTTGTCAGTGTACTGTCGGCGTTCGTCCTGTGCACAGCTTTGTCAACGGGACAACAACATGAATATAAGAAAAAGACAGGGCCGTAATTAGAATCCAATTATTTTACCGATTGTCCTACGTCTATGCTTCATACTGGAAAGACTACATTGCTGGAAAGTACCTTGTAAAAATATATAATAAGCAGGAAATAAATTAAAGCTTCCTTTAAATTAAGTATTGTATCTTTATTATTGAATTTGAATTTAAAAGTACTTTCCCTCCGTGAGAAAATTATTATAACATTTATGACAGTTGTTGTTAAGTTAATTTAAAGTATGTTTAAGATTCTCTTTGAGTGGAAATCCAGAACATACATACATGATTTAAAATTTAATTAACGGGTGGGCTACCCAAAAATTAAATTTTAATTTATGTGTGTTCTGGATTTTCATCCGAAGAGAATCTTAAACAGCAATGGATCACAAAAATTTATAGACAAGACTGGACTCCGACAAAATATACAAAGATTTGTTCTTGCCATTTTAATGATGAAGGCTTTATAGTGATAAAAAAGGCGACATGCGACTTTTTATTTAGAGGTATTACTTGTTTACTCCCTGGTACGAACATTCTGAGTACGTCCCTGTTACACCCTACACTTAGTGACATCTATTGTGAGGTAGTTATACTACGTAGTGCCATCGACACAGAATGAATCGAGCAGTTTTGCTATTGACCGGTAGATAGAAAAGAAAAAAGTGGGCGGGATCGCAAATTGTCACGCGTAGTTTCTTATGGAAATCTAACTACAACACCTCTTCTCTGTATCTGCTCCGTGGTTCGTAAGAACACGCCCGCGCCGCCGCCGTGCAAATAAAACCTCTTTGCAGAAGTGGCTAGGAACTTGATGAGCCTCTTAGCTCCTAATAAGGTTGATGCTTGAATAAGTGATTAAAACTCATTTCAAGCCGACTTAAAAAAAGAGGTTCTCAATTCGGTTGTATGTTATATTATGCTTGACAAAAACACATCCGTTAAGCAGTTTTGATGACTATTTTGCCTTTGCATGAATGATCTCAAATTGGCTCGATAAAAGTGTTATTCCCATGGGATTACTATTTGTCACGTAAGCCTTAAAAACTGTGTAAATATTCAGGAATTTAAAATAGTTTTTTTTTGTAAAAATCACAAAATAATTTCATAAATACAAGTCAAACAGTGTCGATACAAGTAGTTACAAATGTAAAATATAATATAACATCCAAAACAAAACAAAACACAACTTAGAATAAACCCAGAATAAATTCATGATACACACCTTGTGCTCCGTAGGTAGCACAAGCAACTTCCACGGGGGTGCCTCGTTTCCCATACATTTTGTATGAAAACGTCTTAGAAAGGCTACATCACGCCCACGTTTGACAGATTCCTTTCTCTGACGTCTCTGTTGCTTATTTATATTTGACGAAAAGCACAGATGAAATACCTAATGTCACTTGGATCTCGAAATTGGGGTTTCCAAAATGGAGAAGAGCCTAAGCGCTAAGCTGCGTGCAATCTTAAAGTATACGCAATAGAACACAAACGTATGAAAATGTTATTAGCCATACTGCAAGCTTCTAGCAAGACAAATATACATCTATTGTCTGGTATTTTCCAAGTCAATTTACCTGACTAAGCTACACGCCAACCTAAGCTACGCGCTAGCAGTGCGGTCGCGTGACCCCACATTATAGTCTTGTTCGGATACTCTCATATCTATGAAGATACTTGCTAGAGGCCGGAGACAAGACCGAGCTATGTTTGCGAGCGGTAAGTGAGAACGTGACATGCCGTAGCTAGAAGTTTCCCGGCAAGTTTGTTTATAGCTTACTTGGAAGGTAACTAAGTTTTGAGCTTTATTGGTGTCGGTTTTAATTATTATGGGAGAAGTTTTTGTTTAGTTTGATATTGTTTCAGGTAGGTAGTATTTATAAAACCATTTTTACGGGTGGCGACCGTGGCTACGGATGCGGCTCAGGAGCGCTATTTTGTGGGGGAGGACCTATGTTTAAGAGTGCACGTTTGTGGTCAGGGCCCGTACTCCTTAAAACGAAATCAAAGTTTCTGATTCGTTTTCGTGCAAACGCTAATCTTATGTAAGCGACATAAGGGTTTTGCACGAAAACGAAAAAGAAACTTCGATTTTCCTTTTCCGAGTAGGCCCCGTGATTTGTCTTTTTTTATCATGATTCTTTAAATATAATATTCAAAAGTAACTCTATCCCTTTGTCTGTCTACCTTTTCACACCTAAACGGCTGAACAGATCTCAACGAAATTTGTCAAGGAGGTAAATGGTTTCCCGGGGACGGATGCAAGCTACTTAAAAAGCGCGTGCGATGCCGCGGGCAGCAGCTAGTACCTTATAAAAGCTGTACGAAGCTCTTCGATAATATATTCTCTTCAATATTGTATACATATATTAATTACTCGTATATATATTCATGGACATTGCTTCGTTCTCGGAATAGCATGTTCTGCATCTACCCGTGGCTTACAATGAACGTTATATTGGATTTCAGCCGCATCTGCATATATCTGTAAATACAATTACACAACTTGGTAAATGCTACGGCATTTCATTTAAATACTACATAATTGTGTCTATTAAATATTTTTATCTTTTCAGCTTCCAAATATTTGATTTATCTAAATAATAAAACTCTACTTATACAAACTATACTCGAGCTATTCTCTAGATCCAATGTTTGTAAACAACTCATAACACAATTATCCAAAATTCTCTTTTTGGCGTCGAGTTTGAAAAATTATTGACAGTGTTATGTATACATACGTATATGTATATATTTAATATATCCACTGCGTTGGTGAAATGTTAAATTAATGATGTACAGAGTAAAATTTTAAAAATACTGTAATAAATATATTGTAACTGGTATAAAACTAGTTTAATTAATGTACAATAAAAAAACGGTTCTGTTTATGTGAACTATGTTCGTTGAGAAATAAATTTCTTGCGTGCAGCATCTACGACACCACGTCTAAGTCTAACCACTTAGTGCATGGTGCTATAATCGAAGATCTAGAAGCCTAGCCAAAATATCTAAAATTAATTAATTATTTTAATTTTTTGTTATAAATAATAAGGTTTTTCTTTGTACTTGATTTTAAATAAAAGTATATTATCCATACTAATATTATACATTCGAAACTGTCTGACTGTTACCTTTTCATGCCTGACGGCTGAACGGATCTCAATGAAATTTGGCAGGGAGGTAAACGGTATCCCGGGGACGGATATAGGCTAGTTTAAAAAAGCGTGCGAAGCCGTGGGCAGCAGCTAGTATTATATAAATATTTTAATTATTATCTTTAACCACAACCAGTCTGCCAAGCATGTGATTATGGCGAAACCCCCTTCTTGTTTAGGGGAGGCATGTTCAACAGTGGACATAATGTGTGCTGATGAGATAAATAAATAAATTATGCTGGAAAATCCACACAGCATCATCTAGCCCCAAGCTAAGTAGAGCTTGTGTTATGGGTACTAGATATAGATATATATTTTTTTATTATACATAGAAAATACCCAGAAAACTCGGAAGAAATATTTACAGATCGTACAATAATTTGCCTCAAGGCGGGAATCGAATCCTGCGTTGCTAGCGGACCTTTGCCCGCCGCACTACATCGTCGGTCATCAGATGTAGAGACAGAGAGCAGAGAAATGTATGGCCAAGCTATGATCCGAAAACTGTACAAAATATGACTTACCTATAAACTATAAACCCAACGGGGAATCTGCATCCGTAGACAATCCAACAACAGAATGCTCGTAATGTAAAATGTAACCGCCTGCGAGTGTTGTAGTTCTATTCTCAGCGTCGTTCTTGTTTCTTGTGTGGAAACGAGATATTCCCATGAAAGTGGGGTAGAGGTTTATGTCGATCTCTATCTCTATCAGTGCAAGTAAGGTAAATACCGGGAAAGTAGGTACCTTTTTATTAGATAGATGCGAATGTACCATGTGATTAGCAACAGATATACAGATTTGTATATTTAAAAAATACAAGCTGCTGCCCGCGGCTTCGCATGCGCTTTCCTAATAGCCTAAGTCCGTCCCTCTGATATCAAGATTGTCCCGAGGCGGGAATTGAACCCGCAACCTCCTACGACACAGGTGGACCTTCGCCCGCCGCGTCATAGAGGTCGTTGTATCATGCTTATTGTCATATTCATAGCGATCATTGGAAACAATAATCTACAATATAAAAAAAAACAGAAAATTTAAACAAAAATAGACAAAAATTAGAACTATAGTAGGTATTTACAATTGAAACAGATAAGCTAAACAATCTAGAGGTAGCTCTACTGCTTTTTTGTTAATGGCCATTCTTAAAAAACGTGATCAATATATGTTGTAGATTGTAATAAGAAGCTCTCTGACTTTTCGTGAGACGCTGAGAATAGGCAACTTCTCACGTGAGACGTTGGGAATAACCCAGTCACTATGGTATGAGTGATTAGGTATCCAGTTTCTCGGAATAGGATTATGTTGTTTCTAAATAACATGATACCAACGTATAAGTTGAAAGCTTGAAACAATTGCTCCAAGTTTTCAACTTGAAAGGTATTTTACATGGAAACAGGAGTTTGAATTATATTTCTTTATTTTTTGCATAACACGCTTTATCATTGTTATTGTTTCATTATTTCAAAAATGAAAATTATTCTCGCGTTTTCTTGAGGAAATAATCTTTGAAAGCTTTTTAAAAAGCTGCTTGAACATTAAACTTGAGTGTCATCCTACACTGTTCCATTATACTAAGTATTATCATAATATTCAAAATTCAAAATGCTTTATTTCCTTTAGACCTTACAGTACTTTTGGACACGTCACAAAATTCAAGTTACATAAGTAAAGTAGGAAATAAAGTATAAAATTAAATAAATATAGTCAGGGTTTAAAATCAGCTGGCTGGTAGTTAATTTACAGTATTAGGACTTACTTAAAGTCTAGATATAGACTTTAAGTAAGTCCTAATACTGTAACTTATAATACTGTAAATTACTAGGGATACCTAGTAATTTTACACTTGGTACAAACCCACAGGTTTGTTAAAAGTTTAAAATATGAAAAGTCATCGTCACGTAACATAAACTCAGTATTTTGGCTCCATTCCACTCTGACCCAGTGAGCTAATCCGTTAATGGATTATATTCTACGTTTTATTCCACTCTTGCATAAATTCGAAATCCCTTACAAATATTTCACTGTGAACCATGTGAATTATTTATTTATTTGAACCAGCTACAGGTGTTACACATAAAAATTACATAATGAAATATAAACATTGGTTTAGAGTGCTTGTGCTCAATTAATTACAGGTGGGTTACATGTACCAACAATAATAAAATCCAGAAGTTGACAATGCAGTTAAATCAACTAAAAGATGTTAATGGAATAAAATAAAATAAAAAGGATGGACACATATAGGGTACATAGTTAATGTAAAATTAGAATAAGAAAATATTTTTCAAAGAAAAAGCGCAAACTAACAGTAGCTATAAAATGTCTGAGATCTGTATAAGTTATATTTTAACAGCTGCATTGATTTTCTTCAAATATGTTTGCTATTTTGATGAGTTCCCGATATCAATCTATAGTCACCTAATAAACAAAAACGTTTTATTCGTTGGTGAGTTACTCTACCATAGAGAAACACACAGATACGGTAACACGCCTAACTTGTAACACCTGTGGGGCTAATATAGTATACAGGGGGTGTTTGCCATTGCGACTGACATAATTTTTTGAGGAGTTGAAGCAGTCATGGGCTACATTTCCCCGGTAGAATCGAGGTAGCTGAGATATATTTTATTAAGATTTTTTAAAATTACCATAATATCACCTTTAAATCATCATATCTTTTTGTTTATAGTTGGAATGCCACAAAGTAACTTGTGCAGTATATTTTTCAATGTATAGTTGTTCATATAAAAAAAAATCATATAAAAAACATATACAATCACCCAGGTATCAAAACCTACACAGAATAGTCAATACAGTATATAATACCAGGCTTCGGTCTAATGCCATGCCCACAATACTCACTATGAATCCTGCAGCCACGACACGAGGAATTAGCCACATGTTCAGTTCACATGATAAAACTTTATGTCCCCTCGGATTCCCAGATAGTTGTACAGTTCACAACAAAACAGCTTTTAGGAATTCGTCGAGCGCTTCTACTTATATTATAGTTTAAACGTTGATGACGCGTGATGGTTATAAATTTCGACAAATTGAAAACTGTTGCATAGATTTAATAGGTATTGGCTGATGATGATGGTTATGATGATAACATAGGTTTAAACCTATGTTATAATCACCTTCAGCCTATATTAGTGTATTGCTGGACATGGGCCTCTCCTAATGAGTGCCATAGCACCATGTATTCAGCATGCCGCATCTAGCAGATGCTAGATAGCTATCTTCCTGCAGTATTTCGCAGGTCGTCATCTCACCTGGCCGGAGGGCGTCCTAGACTACATAGCCTGTTGAACCTATGTAGCAGTTATAAATGTATAGCTCGTTTCGAATACTACTTGCTATTTGCTACAGCTACCTTAACGTAGTTACACAGAGTAAATTTCACGTTCAATTAAATGTACAGAACATTTTATCGCATAGGTAGATATTTCATCCGTTATGCCTCGCTGATTCAAACTAGGTCAATTGTTATGTATGTACATATAAAAAAGGTACTTTGTCTGAAATAGGTAGTAGATTTTTTTTAATATGTATAATATTTTTCGATTCAACTACGTCTTTTATCTATGTAAGTACTTGCCTATTGATCCTACATTTGATTCGATCGTAAATAAAACATGAATCGCGTCAACATGTCGATAGGGTTCTTTGAAATCCGAATAAATAAAGATGAAGCTTTCAAGCCGTTTAAAATTTAACGTCTGAATTGGTTCAAATAAATATTTTCTTCTCATCTGTACAAACTCCGTTCACTCCGTTGACCTGCCTCAAAGTAATGCTCATATTGACATTTAATGAAATTATAAAGTTGTTTTATAGATAAAAGATCATAATTGTAAATTATACAGAAATGTGCGGTGCTCGTAGCCCCTATTATTTTTCTGTTCCATGTGTAGGTTACACAAATAAAAAAATGTATTATGGGTTGGAAAAATTATTAGGTATTTATAATCTGCTCGCCGCGTAGCTGTCGGCCGGTGCCATTCCAGTGTGAGTTGACCATAATAGCTGTTTCTCTTGCCGAATAGATGTTAACAAGATATTTGATCATTGATCAGTTAATCTCTATAGAGATGATCAGCGAACAAACAACTGGCCGTTCCAACAGTGTTCGTATTTCAATTTAGAACGCAGTTCATATGTTTTTATATATCCGATCATATAGATTGGTGCCAAGTTTCATAGCAGTTCATAATCTTTATTTGTTACATCTTTTTGTTATTTAAACATTAAAACAAATGCGGTGGGTATAAACTTGCAAGGACACAAATTAAATCTGACCGAACTTTGGCTAGTTTTCACATTTATGTTTTTGATTAAATTTTGTTACTTTTTGATATGACGTACACAGGTAATTTTTTATCCGCAACCCAGGACCATGAGTAAATTTTCTGTGTGTACCAATAAAACTTACAAATTCATACAATTAGTAAAAGATGCGCTTTTCTTTATTCAGCCTTTTTCAGTATAAAACATCAGTAATTAATGTAAAATTATTAACTATGATATTATATTTGAATTGCCCTTCCAAAACGACTGATGTAGGTAGTTCAATCCTGTGCGTTCTCGTCAGCGCAATATAGAGCTCGTACCTACACTTTTACTAGCTACATCTAGTAATTAATTTATGGAACCAATGCAACGATTGGTCCCTTATATAGAGGTATTATGAAACCCGAGGCTCGTTCACACGATCGCTCATACATTTTAAACGATAATTTCGAAAGTAATTATAAATTAATATGATTTGGTAGTTTTTATGCCAAGGTTATGTCCTTTTATTTGATACTAAATTTAACTTTGTGGCGATTTTACTTTTCCCGCCCTAGCTTTTGTTGTATGAGAGGGTATCTTATTTTTCATGAAATATTTATTTATATATATTTTGTAGTTTTTGTCAATAATATGTGTCTATGTTTATAATTTTATAATAATAGGTCTATGATCCAATGAGATATCCACAAATAACCCTACAAACATCAATACCGGCACCGATATTGATACCTCAATATGTAAAATTTTTAGTTTTCGGATTTATTCCTCCAATAAAGTTTGTTCATCTACCTTCATACCAAACTTCAACTTTCTAGGTTATCTACAAGTGGTTTACGTTTTTGATGAGTCAGTGGTTAAAAAAGGCTAAAGGCTAAAGTTTCTTTCCGAACTTGGCTGGACGCTCTACCGCGCGTCTCAACAGGCAAAAAGAGTTTTTTTTTAAATTGTAAATGGTAAATTTTGACCGCCGCCCCTCTGAAAATCCCATTAGAAAGTGAAGATGTGGCTTACGATGGAGCACGCTTGCCCAGAAGGAACTTATCCATTCTGGATTTGAAGACTACGTGATAGTACTCAACCTAGAAAACAGACGCATGAACTTCGTTTCACTCTTTGCCATATAACGTAAAAATCTTTTTGCTTTAACATGAAAAGTGCTTAGAAATTTAACAAGTGTGACAATATTTCTTCCGTTATTCGTCTCACTTTCTGAATAAATCTTGCAAATCAATTTGGTCCCTGCCAAATATATGACAACCGAACCCTTGTCCATTTTTCTTTTTCGAAGTCTCCCAAAATGGTCTTTGCATGAATTTAATCAAATATAGGAATTAGTAACAGGCACACACTTAAGTTTGATTTTATGTGACTAAATAATTTTAAACTTCGAAAAAACAATAAGTAGGTGTTTATGTTTGCCGTGTGTCTGTTTGTAGCAACGCAGTTCCAAACGAATGAACCAATTTTGATTCAATTTTTATTGTTTGAAATGTGGCTAGACCGAACCGTGTACTTTGTTATGTGAACTTAGTGCCCCCGGAATCCTTGTGGCAAAAACTCGAATTACATAAAATTGTACATTATTTTTTGGTTCCTCTTATGTAAAATCACGATTGAGAAAAAACTTAACGATCTAAAATATAATATCATAAAGGGCACTGTTTCGCACATAATTTGGTAAAGATCTTAGGAACCTTGCGGTCTCAATAGACCGATCAATAAATGATTTATATTTTAGTTCGTAGGTTATTACTAATTATTTGGTACCTCTAAGCCAGTTTCTTATTTATGTAGTTGTGTTGTTTTCTTGTTATAAACAGTAATTTGTGTTTTGCCCCTATGAACGCGAAATCCTATTCCTAACCTTCGCGCAACTGGCTGCAACGTGCTCTCTTATAGAAAACTGATTGAGTCACTGCAGTAGATAAAAGTTTTGATAGTTCTCAGTAAAATAATCACCGACGAAGAAAACTGCTTTTTTAAAATCAAGTTTTTTAATTAGCTAGTGAAAAAACATCAAACTCATTTTCTGTTGTCAGCGATATATTATAATTGGTAACCCGATTCTAAATTTATAATAACTTCCACAGGCGCGTTAATTAATTCTAAATTGGCGGAAAATTTAATTTCTGAAGTTATATCGTCATTTCTCTGCATAATAACGGTAGGTACCTATGTATAAGAAAAGTTTATCCAGTACTAAGGTGCGCGTGTACCATTTACCTAAAGACAAATATTAATAACTGGCTGGAAACCATCATCATTATCACCATAATCATAGAGTTTTTTCGGGAGGTTATTGCAGGAGCTTTTTTAAATATTTTTTCAGGAGCTTTACAGAAGCGTATTCATCGTTTTTCAGGAGCTTTTCAGGAGTTTGTTCAGGTATATTCAGAAACTATTTCAGGAGCTTTTTCAGGGGCTTATTTCAGGAGCGTTTTTAATGAGCTTTTTCGGGAGGTTATTTCAGGTTATTCAGGAGCTTTTCAGAAGCATTTTCAAGACATTTTTTCTGAAATTTTTTCAGGAGCTTATTCACCTTTTTTCAATAGCTTTACAGGTGTTTGTTCAGCTCTTTTTTCAGGAGTTTTTCAGGGGATTTTTCGGGTGCTTTTTCAGCTTTTTTAGCTGAAAAAGCGCCTGAATTTTGATATTTTTTCAGGTGCTTTTAGGAGATTATTCATATTTTTTCAGGAGTTGTTTCAGGAGCTTTTTCAGAAGCTTTTTCAGAAGCTTTTTGGATAGGTTCGCAAACTTTTCAAAATATTTGAAAAGTATGTAACCTACAGGAATTTCAAAAACTGATTTGAGATGTGTAAACCTTTTATTTAATACCCAACTCTGCGAGGTAGCCCTTCATTTTCACAATTTCTCAAAAAGGGTTCTTACAGACTTTTCTATATTTTTCCTACAAAATATGGACTTTTATTTATTAATGCTACATACATTTCAGATGAATCGCTCTACAAACATCGGAGATAGGGGGAGGAATGGGTATTTATTTGAGTTTTTTCTGTAGGTTTAAAGCTTTTTGAAATAAAAAGCATTAAACCTACAGAAATGTTCAAAACTGTTTTGAGATATACAAACCGATACCTTTCATATGATACCCCACTCAGTGAGGTAGGCCACCCTTCTAAAAATCCCCCCCCCCCCCTTTATGACCATTATTCAAAAAGTGTTCAACTTACAGATTTTATATTTTTTCTGTAAAATATAGATTCATATCTACAAACGCTACATACATTTTAGATGAATCACTCTGCAATCTTCGGAGATAGGGAGGGAGGTGTAAGTAATTTTTTGACGTTTTTCAATATATTGCTAAAAGTATGAAACCTACAAAAAATTCAAAAACTGTTTTGAGATGTACAAACCAATACCTTTCATTTGATACCCAACTTAATGAGATAGCCCATTTGAAAAAAAATCCCCCCTTTTTGTCAATTTTTCAAAAAGTGTTCTAAAGCCGAGAAGAAGAGTGTCTTGAAGACTTCTCTATATATTTTCTCCCTTCTCTATATATTTTTTTGGACCATACAAAAAAGGAAAAGATATACTCGTACCAGCGAGCGGAGCCAGCCGCGAAATTTTTGTAATTTTGTTAATTTTTTTGCAGTGTCTTGCATACTGACTTCAAACGAGGGATGAGACCCGGACAAGAGGCAGGCAAAAATGTTGACGGCGAGAAGAGCGAGCGGGGCGTTAGGCACCCAGGGCCATGGCCCCCATGGCCTAAAGGTAAATACGCCACTGGTTCTAGCCGTACCGTTAAGAAACCGTGTCGTACAAGAGCTCAACCCGTATTCAACACTGTCAAAGCTTCAAGCGGTAGGTAGTTTCTATAATACAGGGTGTCCAGTGGCAGATATCAATGTTTAAAAAACTGTAAAAAAAAAACTACACTTCCGATATAAAGCAAGTTTATTTTAAGTTTATAATAACAAATGCGGATTTCATTTTTTAAAAACCACGTTCTCCAAATGGCGGCCATCGAGTCTGACACATTCTACCAGTCTAGCACGCATGTTTTCATAAACGCGTTTACAGAGCGACTGGGGAATCCTGCTGACTTCGGCTCGAATATTTTCTTTAAGTTGTGCCACAGTGCTCGGATTGGTTTTGTAAACAACAGATTTTAGGTATCCCCATAAGAAAAAGTCACATGGGCTTAAATCGGGTGATCTAGGTGGCCACGGAATGGTACCGTTTCGGGATATGTTTTTTTCAGGAAATAACTGCCGCACTGCATTCATGGACACATTAGCAGTATGAGCTGTGGCTCCGTCCTGCTGGAACCACGTGTTTCGGTTGAAGGATGGACTATTCTGTAGTTCTAGTCTAAAAAAGTCACTTAACATCTGGGTATATCTCTCCGAATTCACAGTTACAGTTTGGCCACGTTGATTTTCAAAGAAATAGGGCCCTATGATTGCAGATGCAGATGCATTCATCCGTGGCTACCGATGGTGTAGGTCCTGGCCTGGGTCTATTCAATGTTGATCCTGTAGCTCTGAACCTTGCTACCCATGATTGAATGAGGTTGATCGATGGTCCATCACGTAATCGACGAATACCGTAACGATTATTAAATCGACGGCGTGCTACAGACAGCGAAAATCCACTCGAATTGTACGCCTCGATGGCAAAAGCGCGATGCGCTCCACTCCTCTGTTCCATGGCAACTAAAACATCCGCACCGCTTGCGCTTCTAACGACGCCCCCCGCGCCCCTCTATCGTGTTGCGTTCAGAAACTATGTTCGCTCAAACTTTGAAATCTGCCACTGGACACCCTGTACTATACTCGTCAGTTACTTTACAAAGGTACTTATGTGCTTACGTATACAAGGATGAAAACCCGCAGGTGCGGCTATCTACCTAATGAGTGGGTTGGATGTCTAGCCTGGCTGGAGGTTATTAACCTGTTGCAAAGCTATAATGTTTTAAAATTAGTCAGGTTCTCGTGGTAAATTAAGTTCTGAGAAGAGACTTCTAAGTTTATTTGTGCCAGCTTCAGCGCGCGGCTTCGCACGCGATATGGCTATGGAAACTTTAAGGGTGGTTTCTGTCCCATGTGAACTGATTTATGGGGGCCTTTCTTCTATTCCAGGCCTAGAACTACCTGAACGCAAAATTTCAGCCCGATCCGCTTAGTAGTCCAAACCAAACTACCATCCAAACTTTCGAATTAATAATGTTCAGGTGATAGTGTGATAAGAACATGCATTAAACCAACTCCTAGTAGAAGTTGTTTGGCAAGATGATAGCGTGAAGTCAGAACGCAACATGTTTCAAAAGAAATTACTCGGTTCTAGAATCCGAGATATTTTATGTCAACAAACACATTTATTAACGAAAAAATAGCAAAAACTAATAAAATTACCAAAAAACAACAACGTAACAGAAAGGTTATTACATAAAACAAAAAAACACAATCTTCAACAACGCACACTTGCACACGCGCAGCGGAAAGGTTTAGGGTCGGTAACATGTCGGTACGGACGGAAAATGCGTCGCGTATTATCGGTCGCGTAACGCCAGATCAGACAAATATATTATTATTCAACCTTTCACACTCAACAGCTATTCGCACTAACGCATCATGCGTTAGTGCGAATAGACACGACCGTTGATACGCTCGAGGCATTTTCCGTCAGATATGTACACTGACCCTTAAATTCGACTTCGAGAAGAAAGTTTAATTAAATTATGATAAATGAAAACTTTGAAATCAAAAATTGTATTGAACTTTGCGATTTGTTCCGATGTCGTAGTCACTAGTTGCCGTGAATAATTTTCCACCAACATTTCTTGGGGATTTGTATCCCTTTGTTTACAAAAAATATCTAGGATTCTAATAATGAGTTTAAGTAAAATTTGGTCGACCTAGAATTAGCTCTTAGTAAATGTAGCTAAGTAATGATATTGTAGTGAAGAGAGTTTGTAAAGGGGCGGACGCCAGAGTGCCTAGTATGGGTTTGCACAAATTCAAACGATTAAAGTTTATGTTTACTACCGCAGACCAGTCAAATTAGTCCTGCTAAAATCCAACGCAGCACACAAAATCATTCGAAAACTACTATATTCGAATTATCAAAATTGTAGCAAATAGTTGCAACAGCCTCGAAACCAATAAGAAGATTTTGTAAGAAATTATTGGATACGAAAAATAGGTCCACTCGGTAGGGGCGCTGAGAGGCGCTAAATGTACGGCAGGAAACGAAAACTTTTATAGTTATCGTAAACTATGCACAAACCATACTGATAACTAAGGTATGTAGGATATATATATATACATATATACATATATATATACCTATGTATATATATAAGCGTATAAGCTAACTGCAGACTGTTGCAAATAATCTACAGGTAAGGTTTTTATTATTATAGTGCGTAAGCCTCACACTGGGTTAATTTATAAGAAATCAAATAAAAAAAAATATTTTTGGGATATTATTTGATTTCTTATAAATCTACAGGTAGCTCAACTGATCCCTATCAATACCACTCGGAAGCGTCCCCATGACGCTGACTGGCAATGCTGATGCGCTGCGCCAGATACCCACCAGCACTCGGATCACGATAGCATATGAATTTGAATTAACTGTCGCTGATTGTACCCACAATAATAGAAAAATGACCAAACCATAATCATTCTTGAGATTACGACGGAACCAATTACAAAAGTCGACAATTTACTACATTACCGTCGTCTGTGTCCAATTGGTAGCGTGCCAACAGTTGACCAGCCAATCTTGTCACGTGGTGACACGTGGTGACAACAAGAAATGCTAGACAGAACATACTCACCTGAATTTATTTTCATCTTGTGAGTAATCGATGGTAACTGCATGTGGGGCCCATATTTTCCTCTATTGATGTTTATTGGTAACTACGTAACATTTTGACGACCTCTGTGGTGCGGTGGGCGAAGGTCCAAAGAGACGCAAGAGGTAGCGGGTTCGATTCCCGTCTTGGGACAAAAGTTTGTACGATCTGCAGATTCCCGGTGTTCTGGATGATTGTTTGTATTGTATGTAGATTGTATGTAGTATATTGTATTAAGTATAATATCAGTTATCTAGTACCCACAACACAAGCTCTGTTTAGCTTGGAGATAGATAATGCTGTGTGAATTTTGTTCAGCATTATTTATTTATTATTATCTGTCGCTGAAATGTTCTAGCTTTACGCCCTAGACTGGAGTACCTATAGATTCCAGAATGCACGCCAGTAAGATACAAATCTTTATTCTTTACCGTATCGCCTCTACCGAAAGTCGTAGAGTTTCTGCGTAGCTTAGGTTCATTTCTTGTTCACCCGCGAGGCGTAGGTTATGTTTTTTGAGTGTTTCTCTGTGGGTGCGGACACTTTTATCCATCCAAGCATCAAAACGTCTAAAGTGATTTTGATAAACGGGTATCAAAATACTCGTCTTGTCTCATAAAGTTTCATAGGTACATTTGGAAGGGCTTCGGCCTCTCGTTTGGCGAAAAAAGTGAAAAACAAATACCGAGTAGTCCGATTTTTTTACAGTTTGCAATTACTCACTTGTTAAAGTTTTTGTTTCCATTTTTGCATATTCATTTAGTATCTGTTCGCATTGATGTGGTGCCGAATCTTGAAAGAGGGACTTATTTTCGTGGTACGTCATTTTCATTGCCACTTATGAACCCGTAGAACATAACGGTCACTTACGTATGCCAGAGAATATTTAATAATACTAACGTACAGAATGAATACTCTTCTCCCCCCACCTGATCGATCTTCCTCACCCCGCCGGCCACTAGTCAAATTCGGTTTGCGTTCCAAATGCACGGGATGTACGTACGGTGCACTCACGGGATGCAGATGGCATATACTGATTTTGACAGACGATGCCGATGGTGTTCGATGTTTTTGATTGTTTCATCATGGACATACGAAATTTGCTTTGTTTGAAATTTCACCTTGTCTGAGATCAACATAAAAAATTAATGTCTTTGAGTTATTTTGCAACTATCTCACTCGGACAATATGTTCTTGAAGTGACCCTGTACGCCACACACACAGTTGCACGTGTAGCGCAACACAGTTGCGCATGTATGTACTGAGACGCGTCTTTTGCATGGAGAAATGGCCGAGTGTCCGGGGTGTGCCTACGCCAAATGCAAGGCTCCTTTATTTTTAAAGATTCTATCATATGAAAGTTTTGGAAGCAGAGCCAGTCTATCGTAGCTTTTGCTCTAATATCTTCAACATCGTTCGTCAACCACATTTTCACTTGACACAAGAACGCGACAGTGTAAACAAGAGCATAGAATGAACATAAACAACTTCACGAATGTCAGCAAAACAAACTCCGGGACATGTTCGCCACAACGTTGTTTGTATTGGGGAACTTCCGAACTTCTTGTCAGAACTTTTAAGATTTATGATTCTAAAATCACAACGTCTTCGCGGGTTATCAATAGGATCAACGTTCAACTTCGTTATTACTCGTAGCTCTGAGCAATATGTTTAAGCGAACTTTAGTACCTATGTTGTGATGTTTGACGTCCCAACACGGCTCTTATTAAGGCCTGTTGTGCCTTATACTATATAATAATACCTTGCGCCCGTATAACGGTCTAAAATCGAGACGCTGATTGCGGTGCGAATAACGGCATAACTGCTAAGGCCTCTCCACACTCGTACGCGAATACCGCGCTTTGCGAACCCTTTGTCTCGAGACAAAAGCCGACAAAATACGGGAACGAGGCAAAACAAACTCGACGCAAAGCTGCGAAGAATATGCGAAACGGAACCACACTCATGGATCGAGGGTGGTTCGCGGCTTCGCGCGTGATTCCCGCGCATGTTTCTCCACAGCCTATATTGGGCCACTGCTGGACCCAGGCCTCCCCATGATAAGCGCCTTGTTGGCTTTTATCTCACGAGGGGTAATGCCTATAATCCCCACGCTGGGCATGCGGGTTGGGGATCGCAGTTCGGTGGTAGAATTGTTCTGCAGGGGGCGGTTCTGCCTCCCTCAGTGGATATCCTTTAGTCGCCTCTTACGTCACCCGCGGGAAGAGTAAGGGTAGTGCAAATTCTAAGCCGGCACCACACAGCCTAGCCGGCACCACAAAGCCTCAGCGCGCATGTTTGGAGAGACCTTTACTTTAGCTTATGTGACATCTTAAGAACTGTACGGTTCGTACAATAAGTACCTATGGAAATGCAACTCAGCATTCACGTGTAGCACCGACTGTGGGACCGATCGAGGCGCGACATGCGGTGCCGCGCGCCAGTCCCACAACACATCTTCCCATCAATTAATATTAAAGTATTTTATGTGTTATAATAAATCGTGTGCATTGTAAATTAAACTCTTTTCCTGGATGTCCCCAAAAAGAACTTTCCACCAATTTTATTAGGATTACAAAATAAGTACTTGCTATAAATATTTGAAGATCACTTGATGTTTCACTAAGTGATTTTATTCAGTTGGGTGAACAAATTAGTGAATTGGTCCATGAATGATGTTGGGTTTGACTATGGAGGTCCATTACGTATGATAGAATCCACCGCTTAGCTTCGCTGCCGTGCTTCCGAATAACAAAGCTTGTCCGTGTTGAGAAGTTTCGTGTAATACACGTTCAAAGCTTTTGTTCTTTATTTTGCTGTCCTGGCTAAACTGATTAAGATAGTTATTCATAAATTGCTACTTTATAAAATTACTCGATAACCTCTGGACATTAGAAAGACGAGATATGCTTGCAAATAAAGCGCAGTCTATTTCAGAGGTTTATACCCATAGTTTAGTTTATTCATAAAATGTTTTTTTTTGTTTCTTGTTTGATATTTATACTATATTTATGCTTTAGTAGGTATTTTGTGAACATATTTATAAATATACATACACTAGCTTCTGCCCGCGGCTTTACACGCTCCTTTTATGTCACCTATATCCGACCCTAGTATACTATTTACCTCCCTGCCTTGTAACAGACAGACAGACAGGGTTACTTTCGAATTTACAATATTAGTATGGATATATTATAGTTATCTATATTTGTAAAATTTATATTAGCACGCCAAACCCGTGTAAAAACATATGTTTTTGATCGGCAAGTAAAAAATGCTTCGTCAATTAGCCCACCCTATGTACCTTAGTGCAATTAATTTTAAATAAATAAATAAAATAACGTACCGTTGCTCTAGCTTAAGAAATTTCTAGTGGAAACGCACAATGTAGCGATATAAATTTAAGAAATAACACTTACGCAAGTTACGCAATGCAACCATGGAATAGAAGCGGCGTCCATCCATCAGAAAGCATGGCAATTTATCAAAAGCTGCCACTTAATTTCCATAACGAAAGTAATATGGGTAATAAATTATTTTTTATGGGGTGTAGGCAAATCAATTGACTTCGTTGAGAGGCGCCTGGAGTGCTATAGAATTTGCGATAATTTGAATGGTCTATTATCACATTAACTGCCGTATTCAAAGTATTGTGTAGCTTTTACCAAACAGTAATTTTGGAAATGATGTGAAGGGATCGTTTAACGATATAAAGCACAGGGATTGAACCAGCAAGACAAGACGTTTGTCGTACATAGGTCAATCATGAAATACTTTAATTAACTCTAATTTAGGTACACTAATATTGCATTTTAATAGCATTAGCCATGTAATGTACGTATCTAATATAAACAAAAGCCGTAAATTCAAATTCTTTATTTACAAACGTGGATCACAAAGATGGAAGAATGTTAATAGATAAGCACCATACATGTTTTGCCTAAATCTAGGGCTTGCAAATATACATATACGTCAGTAGGAGAGTCTAGTTACAGATCTAAAGAAATAAATTAATAACAAATTTACACATTGAGAATATTACATTACAAAATACATTAAAGATTAATCCGGTTAAATAATAATTTATTGATTAATACATTCATTTCAACGAATCGTCAATATTTATGTTTTTATCTAATAAGAAATTATTTTATAATAGCATTTTAATGTAATGTGATATGAGTAAATCACATCTTCTCATTCATTTGCCCAGTACATATAAGGTCTAAAATACCTAAGCTTGAATTTCCAAATAATTAGAAAATTACTGTCATGCCTGGAAAACTCGTTAAATATTTCGAGGCAATGCTCGAGTTTCTAAATAATACTAACATTTAGGTACAGTTACCTACGTTGAGTTTAATTTTGCGCAACAATATCTGTATTTGATATAGCCATCTTTTAAATAAGAGCAGACTCGGAATAGCTGGTACTGTTGTACCAGCTGTTATATAAATGGAGTTTTATATGAATCTTGAGGTTCATAATTTACTGCTTTACAAGACACCTGGCAACACCCTTCGATCGAGTACTTACCTGCTCTACATATGTCAACAATCACAACAAGAATAACATTTGTTGTTTCCGGGAAAAAACGCCTCTTACGAGTAAAGGTAGCCTTCAGCATAATCTATTCAGGCGTTTGTTATGTGACTTGACTAATCTTGACTAATCTCTGATGGAAACTCAGCTTATCCTATATATGCATTTGCTACATAATGAATACCTAAGACGTGATATTTCCCCTTTCGACAGAATTAGCTTTTCTACCTTTGTGTTTATTTGCCTTCATAACGATGTCGACATTACGCAAAAACATGTATTTCGTTTTACAAATTATATTCTTCGACAGAACCAACCCAGCGTAAACATTCGTTTTAAGGACGCACTGGTTGGTAGGTACCTAGGTACTTCAATCAGTCGTATCAACGTTAGGTTTGGTTTTGTCTCGGGCTGATTTTAATCCAAAGAGACCAACGGGTATCAACGAAAGTCAGAACCTAGCTGATTTTCAACATGAATATTTCATTCATACCTAATATTTGGTTCAGAAATGGTTCGCAATCTCCCTTTCAATTCACAGAGGAACGATCTTTGTCCAATTGAATATGACATAATTTACTTAGCTCGTTCCAACCTCTCATTCATTCGTGTTAGAGGATAACTCTCGACTGTTAAATAAGCTATTTGCATTTTTAAGTAGGGAAAAGTTTACGGGTTTTGGCAGAGAGGGAGCGCGGTTGACGTTCTGCTGAACGATAGGTATATGTGATATCAGTCGTGTAGATAAAGATTGGGATTGAAAATGTAATGCTGTCCCGCTTAGATTATTTTTTGACAAATATGTTATGCCGAACAGCATGGCATTTTAAATCACAACCTCTAGCTTCACGATTTATACCTACAATAACAACGACTTATTGAAAACCTAATAAGCCTAGACAAAAATCTAATAAAATATTCTAAGCCATTTGTACTTTCTAAAAGAACTTCTAACAATTCACCTATCAATAGTTAATTCCGATCGGAAGTGGGTAGGTTACGGTATACAATAGGTTCAACAGTCACTTTATTGTAATGACTATAGTATCGGCCTGAGTCCATAGATCTAAGTAAAATCTGTAGATATGGTTCCAGCGTTTACTCAACAACTGGCCTGTATTACAACTACACGCAAACAGTCACAGTTACATTTCCAATCTTATGCAATAATTATAATGAACAAACACGAGGGCATTGCTGTAGTATTTTAGTCAATAAATCACAAAGTACGTCGCGTCGTAGCAAGTACGCGTAACACGAACGCAGGTCCGACTATGACTGAGGTGGATGGTCGTAATTGCACCTAATTTAGGCCTTCCACTTTGTAGAAGCTAGTACCTTATCTCCCCTTTTTTACTTAGATCGATGCCCGAGTCTCTTGTTTTGCATTATGGATGAGGTCAATGCCCAAATTCGAAGGTACATTGGGGTCTACCGATTTTTACGTCCCAAGATCTTGAATGACAAATCTACCTCGTACTGGATTCAATTCATCACCAAAATTGGGACTACCTACGCTTAAAATATGCAGCGAAAGCTCGGCGTTCTGGAAATTTGTACGCAGGTAGGGCAAAATGTTTCACAAAAAATGAAATAGATTTTTGTGTTGGATGGTTGA
This sequence comes from Eupithecia inturbata, assembly GCA_963662085.1. Classification (NCBI taxonomy): domain Eukaryota; kingdom Metazoa; phylum Arthropoda; class Insecta; order Lepidoptera; family Geometridae; genus Eupithecia; species Eupithecia inturbata. The sequence goes on from OY759182.1 coordinate 8,736,251, forward strand.
ATGGTGGATTTGGTGTCGGTTTGATTGGAAAGGTAGAGCGCTTCACGAGTAAAAAGACAGAATAATTTATGTCCGCCTCCAACCAAATTAGTGAATTCTATTTTTATTGAAGCGTCGAAGATCACGGCTCCTAGACAAGGCTAATAATACCACGTCAGGATGACACCGTTTTACCATCGAAGCGGCTACAGCGAGATATACAGTCTCACCAACCACATCTTATATCAATTGATGGTAATACCTCCCAGCTGAATATTCGGCCACGGCGGCCAGTCTCAACGCAGACTAGCCAAGTGCACAGGACATATTATAGTGCTCAAGTGTGTGCGCAAACACAGGCACACTCTCTATTTATTTATTTATTAAAGGAAAACCAGCAGCACATAAAAATTTTGAATTGAGAAAATATAAACAGAGGGCTTTTAAAAGATTTTCTCGAGTAAGAAGAATAGTAGTTAGGTACATAATAATTTGGCGTGTTTTAAAAAACGATAAACCGACTTCAAGTTCCGGTTCACAGATAATATTACTATGTCTCGGACGAACGAAATCATCCCTACCTTACTTTCCCTGACCGAAGGTCTATGTTCACGTGCAAAAAAATTAGTTTACACTGACGACATCTACAGTTCATTCAAAGTTATTTTACCTCTGACAGATGTTTTCTGAGTGTTGGTATAACTGTCGAGTCGTCTTGCAAACCTTACAGGTATGTAAAAAAGGGTTACCCGTTTTAAACATTTTACCCAATTAAACTGGAAACTAGAATGTTGATCTGTTGTTTATTATTGATTGATATAATATTATTGGTACTTACATATTATGTTAATCGAATATTGGTACAACTGTACTGATTTTGTATGGAGATAAATATTTTATTAAAAAAAATACTTCCAAAATACCTGATTAAATATTTAAGAAATATCGTATTATGTGTACCATAATCACACAAAGTGTAATACTAAATCGGCATAGTTAGGTAATATTAGAAATACTGTTTTTACATTTCGTTTAAGGGAGTCATAGAAGTTATATATGGCAATATAACGCTCAGATTGCCAACCTAACAGCTAGAGGTAAAATAACTGTGAATGCACTATAGTTATAATTCAAGTCTAATTTAGTTTGATGACACTTGGATGAAACTGTTGACGCCCGTTGCCATGGAAACCATTAATTAGGTGATAATGAAATTATCATATTCTGAAGAATTTTTACAAACCTACGTTTTACGTCGCACATAGCAATTTCTCGAGAATCAAACTTATACTTCATAATATTTTTTTATACAGCGACGAAAGAATCATCAAAATCGTAAAGAATTGACGCAGATATCACCAGAACTGTTGGAGCTAGTCGTGATTCTCCATAAATATTGTATTGCTTTTTAAGTTTAACGGGATAAATACTAATCCCTCGGGAATAAAACTCGTTGTTATATCATTGTGTTCTCTCATTTGTTATATAATTTTTTCTATGTATTGTTGTACGTAGAAAAAATTATATAACGTTGATTGTAATCTTGTAGGTGATCTGTTTACTTTGCTTGTTCACACTTTTTAACCGACTTCAAAAATGAGGAGGTTCTCAGTTCGTCTGTATGTTTTTTTTATGTATGTATGTTACTTGATATATCCCGAAAATTTAATGAATGGAATGACATGCTCATACGATATTTACCGCTCGCTCTTTGATGAATCACGCTCATTGGCTGCATTCTAAATACTTGCAAAAAAGAACTAAAGAGCGGTGAAAAGATCTGAGGCGTGAGTCTGTCAAGGCGTGATGGAGACGTCGACGTCTCCATCACTTCTCGACTGTTGATAGTCTGGTAGCTATCGTGAACGTGTCGAGTAGCTGTCGAGCAGAGATGTAAAAATGGTTCTTTTCTGGAACACTACTCATATACGAACCATTGATATTCACAACCAGACGACTCAAAGGCAAGATTATTATTTTTATTTGCATATTATTTAGTAAAACAAAATTATTTGCTCATGAATTCTTTGTATTTTATTGTATTAGTATTCCTACATGTTAATATAACAAAATAAATAACAGATTTTAGCGCCATGTTTTGGTAATTAAAGAACTTTACGGTCTATGGTAGTTGTAGTTGCATTACTAAGAGATGGCGTTAGAGTCGCGATTCTGCAAATGCATAATTAACGCCTTATTTTAGGTGCCTAAGTATTATTTATCACTTTATAACACTCCGACAAAACTGAGGTACCTACCTACAAATCGATTTTTCACTAAACATTGGTCAGTGATTGGTAGTATGGATATTTCTGTAGGTACCAATGTAGTAGGGTAAGAAATCTTAAAAAATAAGTTTCTGCTACTGTTTTCTCTACCTAAAGAAAAATTCAAGCAATAACACAGTCTACTGTAATTTAGATAAGCTTGGATCATGTTTGGAGGATACACCATGTAAAATTGTACCATCTACGAATTATTTAATTGATAATCAACAAACTCCAAAATAAGATAATTCTTAGAAAACTGGCCACGTCATAATAGTGCTAAAATAATAATGATAGCTCTCTTTAATGCCAAAATGTTTTTCTCTAAAAAGGAGCTGATGTTTCAAAAGAAACTGCACCTGTATCTCCACTGGTTATGCCCCAGTACTGTCTCAGTTAAAAAAAACACTCTCTTTATGTATGTAATGTATTGTACTATGTACCTCTATATCAGTCATGTAGTACCCATAACACAAGCTTTGCTTACTTAGAGGCTAGATGATGCTGTGTGAATTTTCCAGCATTATTAATTTTTGATTAATTAATCGTTTATATTAAGTTTAAGCAGCTGTATTATACAACCGTCTGATTGGCGTCTTATTTTAAATAACGATTATATACGAGTATGATTCTAATAATTGTAAGGTACTCTCATTTTCATAATAAACTTTTAGCTCATGGGCTGCAAAGGCCCAAGGCGAGGCCTTTTCGGAAGTAACGAGGTAATTAACTGTAAGGGATAGTATGAGTAGAAGTTTTAGATGAGTTAGTTATGTTTTTGAAACGTGGGAATGTGTTTAATTCGAATTAATTATTTTAGAGTTATTTAAGTTTTTAGTTAGTTATGTTTTTGAAACGGGGGAATGTGTTTAATTCGAATTAATTATTTTAGAGTTATAAAAAGTTATTTTGGATATCTTAAGACTGATGAAAACGTATGACCTGTTTTTGATAATATAGTGCGTAAGCCCTCAAACTTAGGGTTATTTTAAGAAAATAGTGAGGGAAGGTTGCGGATAGTCCCGTCGAAGTCGAAAAACTTAAGAAATCACAAAAAATGTTATGTCATGTTTTTGTTGTGATCAAGTATTTATTTCTTTTGTTGATGATGCTTTTGCGTTATACGAAATTGAATCTAATATTATGATGCAAGTTAGAGAAGTTTTTCATACAAAAGGTAAATTAAAATTGCTGTGTCGGTCTTTGTTATTTCACATTGTACAAATAACTGCATAACAATTACTGTTTTGAACTGTACCTACGGCGAGGGAGTCTCGTAATCCAATATATTTTTTTCTCTGTTGAAAAACACCACGGACTACGCTTTGTAACAGTAAAAAATACAGAACAATAGCTCAGAATAATATTTAAACAGCCTTAGGTAGAAACCTTCGTTATTTTAATCCACGCAGGCACGAGGTTTTTATCAAGTACAAAATTTTTTAACATTATAAAATTTTCGACGAATGTTAGAATATTGTGATTGTGGGAAGGTAAAAGTATTCCCTACGTGTATAATAACAGAATAACAACGTATATAATACGTATAACATAAGTAAGCCTATTTAAGTATTTTATTATTATTTATTTCTATAACTTTGAAACCTACCTACTTTCGTGATTTGAAAGTTTGTGAGTGAGTAAGAGTGTGGATTGTTATTTTTCTCCCGGGGGCACTAAACCTTTTTGTTGACAAAATATGGAAAGTAAATTGTGTATATAATGAACTTGTTCAGTCCAAAATTTAATATTAAAGTAATAAAGCTAGATGTTTATTAATTTACTGCATAAACTACTCAGTAGCAAAGATCCCTGGGGGAGTAGTGAAAATCCTCTAGAAATGTTAGAATTTCTCATTAATTTTATAAACTGACATGGCTTGCTTTTCAAGTTATGTTTATTTAGTAATATGTGCCTTCATTTGGAATTGAAATTGACGTTACAACGGGGTTAGAATTTTCAATATTGCAAATTGGTATTCGAGTGTAAGCAAACTATGATGGTAAGTACTCGAATGTTAGAAGCTATCGCGAAGGCAAGTTAGTGTGATTCCTATTCGGAATTTTGAACATATAGAATAAGGTCGTTATAGTAACTTATTTCGTCATTAAGTAAACATCCTTTGCAGCTTTCTCTCCGCCTTTAAGTTATTAGTTACTTATTTGTGAACTTATTAGGTTAGTGCACTTTTATTGTTATTTATTGTAGTTATTGCATAAATTTCAGTAATTTTATAAAATAATTGGCGTTTTGTGTTTGTGCCTGTTCTGGTACATTGCATTACTAAGGGTATCTAGTGTCATACATTGACCATTCTTATTTTCATCTCACAGGATGATTAACAGAGGAGAAGAGGAAATAGAGAAGTTACTCTTTGATTATGCAAAGAATGAAGACTGATTTGACGGCGACGACGACAGCATCGCAGATCCTGATTTAGAAGTGCCAATGGAGTCGAGTATTTGATGGTGTGGATATTGACACAATCATTAAAAATATAGAGAGTTCTAATGGTACTTCCTAATTATCAGCTCTTTCTGAAACCCTACCTCAACCAGAACCATCATCTAGACCTGGTACATTAAGGCGCAGTCAACCCGGGCAGAAATTGAATCTTCGTTGGAAAAAAAAGAACCTAGAGCTAAGCAGCAACTCTGCTGTACAGGTGGCAGAAACTCTGCAGATAAGTCTTCGGCTTGTCTGCAGAGTTTCTAGAAATTGATAGTCCGGTGCAGTTCTTGATGAGCAGATTTGCTCCACAAAAGCCAGAAACAATTTGAAGAGGTACAACCCTAAGAAACTACATAAATGGGGCTACAAAATCTACGTCCTAAGCGGTGTGAGCGGGTTTGCATACAAGTTCGAGCCAGAAACAGGAGCTGAGAACGTAGTTGCGCCACATGAGCCAAGCTTGGGTGCTGCATCTAATGTTGTCGTCAGCCTAGCTCGTGAAATACCACACAAGCTGTGCGCCAGGACCAAGTCAGCCAATAGCCAAAATAGGTCGAAAAACGAATTCGTTGCGAGCTCCCTAAATGCTCTGGTAAATCACAGACCATTTGTGAAAAGTGTGGGGTTGCATTATGCAACAACAAACAAAACAATGGTTTAGGGCATTCCATACTTTGTATACAAAGTATGGAATGCCCATACATTGCTGCAATGTACCCGTTATGGCACAATCCCTTTTTTTTATTTTCTGAGGTAAATAAATGCAATTTTTGAAAATAAATTAAACGTGATTTTTTTTTCTCCAACCATAAAAGCTACTTTTATGAAAAAAACATGTTATTGGTAACAGATCTGGTCTACAACATAATAGGTGAAATAGTACGAATTAAAAAAGACCGTAATTCTTTCATTGTTTTTTCATAACTGCAAACAGGGCGGGACTTGCATTACCTACACTCAAATCAGGAATTCGCCTTGGTTATCTCCACAATCATCACATATTTAATTTAAAACCTATCTCTGGGACCCACTAAGAATTATGTCTTGTCCTTCCAATTTCTAAACTTCCCAACATAAAGGTAACTGTAATTTTACAAAGTCGGATATGACTCTCTAGGGATACAAATTTTATTGAGGCAAGCCCCTCGTGAAGTTTAAATAACTTTAACAGTAGGTAAGTGTATAGAGATCAAATCATGTTTTGGGTTTCGAATCCCTCAAGGCATGTATGACTTCTGAAAATATTTTTATTGTGTAAATATTTTGAGAGCACTTGAATAAAAGTTAATAGCGCTCCGAGTATTAGGTATGGAAGATCTAACTCAAGAAAACGCAAAAAAGGCCGCAAGAACCTTTCCCTTAAATAGGATGTCACTTTGCGAAATAGTTTCGACCTACTTTTCACGAGTGGATGCTATTTGCCAGCAAAAACTTTTCTAGGCAAAATGAAAAATCCATTGTGCCGAAATTGGAGCTAAGTGCTATTGTTATGACCAAATTGACAAAAAAATATACTCACACAGCTCGCTGCACCCTTGTGCAAAAACGAAAAGCAAAAAATATATAAAGCTCATCATGGTGAAGTAATGGGAAAATTAACATGCCGCGGCGTAGCACGTTACGCTCTGTGGCTCCGTCATTCAGTTTGATGGTAGGTTATAAAGCTCGTATAAAAATATTGGTCTTTTGTGTCATTCGAGTATTTAGCGTACATAGAAAAACAATGTTTAAATTAATGTAAGCCCATCCAGGCGGATTAAAGACGAACGAAAATAGGGGCTCGTATGTCTCACGATCCATTAGGATCTAATTGGTTTTGGATTTTGTACATTAACGTTCAAAGTTCAAGGCACTGAAAGCAGCTTTTTGGCTACAATAACTCTTCATATAAGTTTCAGCTTATGTGAAGATCTTCGAATTTCGAAATCACGATGTTTTTATTGTTTTATTACAACGCTTACTTCATTTTATCATGGCCAGTTTTATAGTTTGGGGATTTTATATTTTATATTATATTTACATCTCTGCTGGTCCCGTAAATTCGATTGAAGCAGCGTATTGAGTTTCTTATACTTCTGACCGGCTTTTTCCTAACCTATTTATCATCCTATGATGGATTTTATCTTTCACATACGTTTCTACGTTCAATTTATTATGCTTAGAAACACTTCACCGTCTAAATCTGTATATAAAAGTGAGAATTTACTACACCATATATAATTGCATTTTAAATAGAACAGTTTTGAATTATGGATGTCGTTTTCGATCTTTTGGTTCATTGCAATGAAGTATTATATTAAAAAAACTAAATTTGTTACTCTGCATAAAATTTGGAGAGTATAAAATTATTTACTGAATTTTGAAATTCATTATAGATTTTTATTTAAAATGTTTTACATGTTTAATCAGAATTCTGTCGTTATTTCCTCATAACGTCTAACCCGAACACGTATTTGCCCAAGAAACATCAGAAATTCTACAGAAAGGAAGGAAAACATGAATATAGAAACTCTAGTTGAGCTTTTGGGACACTATATAAAACAGCAAGCAAAGTAATTCATAATATAGCAGCTTCCTTTGTAGTATTTTGAAACTTACCTACTAAAGTGGAAAATATCACTCTTGAACAATAACAGCGCCCATTGTCACTAAGTATTGAAGTTTGTTTTATTGTGAATTGATCCAGTAGGCCAAGCTCAAGGACAGGGTACAAGACAAGTGTAGGTAGTACAAGTATAGGTCTAGGGTAGAATAGACAAAAATTTCGTCTCATCGTCATCGAAAACGTAAAATATTTGAAATGATTTCCTTCAACTTCAATGTATGACGAAAAATTTCAACGCATATGCCATTTTTAACCGAATTTAAAAAAGGATGAGGTTCTCAATTCGTCGTATTTATTTTATGTTAATGTAGTTATGTTACTTGATATTTCCGCCATGGTTAATCGATTTTGCTGATTCTTATACTATTGTATGAAGAATGATTACTAGGTGGTCCCTTAAAAGAATATTCTCGAGAGGTTTGTATTTATCCCGTAATAATTAAACAACAACATATTATTTTCGAAGAATCTCAACTACCTCCTACAATTTTAGTGATATCTCACTTATCAAAATCTATTAACAATTGACGCGCTATAAGATTTTAGTGATTCTTTCGTTGTTGCATAAAGATTAATTTTGAGGTACTCGGGTACCTAACTATAAGTTTGATTCTCGAGGGATTGCTATGAGCGAAGTACAACGTAGGTTTGTAAAACATCATTACATGATAATTTCACTATAACCTAATGTTTTCCATGGCAACGGGCGTCAACAGATTCATCCATGTGTCATCAAACTAAATTATTACAGTTGAATTTTATCTTAGGAAAATTAGATCGCGTTATCGAAGTGTAAACCCAATTTTTTGCACGTAAACATACCTAGATCTTCGATCAGGGAAAGTAAGGGAGGGGTGATTTTATTCGTCCGAGACATAGATGAATACTATTTACCGGAATTTGACGTCAGCATATAGTTTTTTAAAACACGCCAAATTATTGTCTATTCTACTCCAGACAACATTCCCTGTGGCCTACTGCTTGGTTTAATTTTGCAATAAAGTATTATTCTTAAGAATTAATTTAGTGAATAAATAAACCTTCTAATAATAAATATGTACATAACTTTTCGTACCTATTTCAATTATAATAAGTCAACAGATCGGTATCCAATTATTTTGCTCTGCGAACTAGATTTATGCCAACTCCAAGTTTCTGCTAGTTAGATACTTATTGCACTTCAGTTAGTCAACATAAGATCTTATTGATATTTACCGTGATAATATTAGAACCGTGCTAACTAAAAAATCATAAACAATAACCTTATCATCATCTACAGCTCAAGCTGCACTGCTGAGCACTGCTGGACATAGACCTAGTTTAAAAAAAATAGTAGTATGTTAGTTTAGCAATGCTCGTAGAGATGCAAAACGCGAGCGTCTAGAACCGCAAGCACCCCGAAGAAGACCCTCTAACACAAATAAGGTTAGTAGTTAACCCGCTTACATCTGTAAGAGTTCGTCAAACTACGATGGTTTTTATAGTAAAATTTGTTAGATATTCTATATCAACCCTTTAAAGGTCACCCAACATTTTGTGGTATGGTATACAATTACTTAGCTAATATGTAGTACTTTAGTTTATGATAGTGTCTCTTAACGCTTTCCTGTTCCGCCCTCATTCAGATAATATCTACCCATGGAAGTCCATCTTTCAACCGATAAATTGCCCAATATCATATTGGTAATAAAATAACCATGAGCAAAACGCCCATTTCGTAAATGCACATAAATATTAACATCACTTGAGACATCACTAAATTTAACCCAATTTACCTAAAATATTGGAAGATAACTAGGCCATTATCGATGGCAGGCAGCTGAAACACATTTTATCGGATATTCAATAAAAAGGTTAGATGTACATACGTTTATCGCGTGTTCATGTTGTTATTTATTCAGGTCTATGGTGTGCAAATAAGCAAGCACGCAGTTTTTGCATTATTTCTTTTGTGAAATATGAAAGTATGGTTCGGCATAGTTCATTGAATATTTATCAAACTAATGTGAGTACTGATGGAGAATGGCAATTCAGAAATAGATTATTTTTATGTAATGGAAACATATGAAAGCTACACAATCAGATACCTGGCAAGCTATCCTTAAGATTCGATTTCCTTTCTTTGATCTACAGAAAATAATTTTTGTATCACTGAAATGTAGTTTATTTCTCTTTGTTTGTACAAAAGTAAATTAGGTACGTAAGTCAAGTAATATTTTTTTTCTTTTTGATTGTACTTGAGTCTCTTTGAGGGATATCAGTTTGAGAAATCTGTTTACAAAATAGACACCAGCCAAAATGGGTAGTACGATAATTGGAGATTTGATTTGCAACTTTTAGTGCCAGATTGGCGATTGAATAGGTAGGATTTATAATTATAAGAACACTACATAGGAAGTTAGTATCCACTTACCTTTCTTTCCGAAGTTCGCTGTTTCTTTTCCGGAAGTTCGCGATGAGAACCTGAAGTTCTGATGAGTGTCTCTCATACAACTGCGAAAGTTGCGTTGTGAAATCCGATACTGAAACAAAATTGAAAACTTTGTACATTTTGTAATCAACACGGAAAAATTAACTATTGTTTAGGGTCGGGTTTCTTTTGTTTTTCTTGAGTGGTTTTCAACATTCAGCTAAACGCTTTCTACTGAGACGACTTGAAACAACTATATTAGGTACATTACCATTTTGTGAAATTTTACCTTTTGTGATTTTTATTGTATTCGAGTCTGCGTGTATTTTATTCCACTTACTGAAAATTGACGTGAAATTTATTAATTGCAGCAGATGAACAATATTCGGTATTTGTGTAAAAACTCTTTGAATTATGTTATCACCACTGTCTATTTTGCTGACAACCGATAGGTACCAAGTTTTCCACATAGCCTCAGAGAAACCACAGAAACTTGGCCAAATCACCACTAATTAGAAAAAACCCCAACTTGCCTCCATACAAGTTCAGGAGGTAAACATGCCCTTATTGAATCCAATACTTTGTTTGCAAGTTTCGAAAGAGCTTTCAACATGCCTCGGAGTAAGTTACAATGGATTTTGTTAATCCTAAACTAAGTTTTCGAGTGTTGGTTATGTATAGGTAGGCACTCGTCCTTTTGTAGAATTTAGCAAAATTTACAATAATTTCTTCGCAAACATGATAATAATCCTAATAATCGATAATCGTAATAGTAATGTTAGCATTACTATACTATTATTTGGAGATATCGGTTCCGGGTGTTCTGAGTTTTTTCTATGTATAATAATATAATATTAATTAATTATAATAATAATTGAATATCTATCTATGTATGATTATAAATCTAGTAGGTAACCATGACGAAAGCTCTGCTTACTTTGGGGCTAATTGATACTGTGTGGATTGTCCAGCATTATTTATTATTAATTAATTATTTATTATGAGCGTATCGCTTTTCCTAAGTCTAAACTAAGCACTTCTATTTATTCAACTACTGCCATTTCTCTCTAATAAAAATATGTTTGTTCTTTGAACTTTGGTTGCCGCTGGAGTTGACAATGAGAATATTAAAATGCCTTTAGGCACAGACAAGGCATAAAAATTAACTTAAAACTTTCCAGTCGAGACTGTGTTTTGAGTAGAAAACAGGTTGCCCATTTTAAAGGCTCAATTAAATTTTTGTTAATGTCTGAATAATAGTAATAAGTACATAAGAAAGCATATACATAGGTAAGTACTTTACTAACAAAGAAAATTACAATCAAATAATAGAAACAGATTAGAACTAGTATTTACAATTGAAAAATTAAGCTAACTGCAGATCAATACCAGTCGGTAGCGTCCCCAAGACGCTGCATTGCAATGCAGCCAGCGGCATGGCATCTTGGCAGCCCATCAGTCTGCAAATACATAGGTACTTAAATCAAGTCTAACAACACATTGACTGCCACCGACGCACGTACCGTCAGCAGAGCCGCATGTTTTTGCTTAGCCGGCAAACTACTTATTCATTACACATTTGACTTTTTATTTTGTCTTACTCATTACATTTGAAACACAATGTATTTTATTTTGTGACTTTAGGCTGGCAAAAGCGATAGGATGTCTATATCCAGCAGTGCCTATAGTGCAGGGCCTATACCAGGCTAGAACGATGATGATGTTCTGTGATTTTAGTTCATAGACCAAAGTCTTGACAACTTTTTACGGCGTTAGTTGAGTATATAAAGTTAAATATTTTATTTTAAATGCGTATGTAGTTATAGAATTGTTATTTTTATGTATGTTATATATTTTTATAGGTAGCGTAATATATTATTATACATATGTAGTAGTTTATTAACTATGTAGGCTAAGGATTCAATCTTCTATCTGTATTTGCACACGAACCCACTGTAACAAATTTGTCTCTCTCTCCCAATAAGGTTTGCTGGAAGAGAACTCTTTTAGGGTTAAGCTCGCCTTTGCCATAATCTCTCTAGTTTTAAGTTTTACATGTATTTGTTTTACAAAATAGTTTGTTATACTTATTTATTTTAAAAAACTCTCAATAAAAAACGAAATAGTAATCAATATTTGGAAGATAGCTTTCCAAAGTATCTTATACCTTTTTGAGTTATATTGTAAACAATCTAGTAAATCTTAGACGATGAGCACGTAGCAATGCCATGAATCATTCTGAAATATGTTGTTTTACCCGAAGATATTGAAGTTTAATAATTCACTACTAAGAACATCGAAATGTCTTTGAAATATCGGTATGTTTACATGAACCTAAATATTTGATTAATAGCATCAAGATAACACGACTATTTAATATAAAACAAAATATAAGGAAAGTCTTATTAATTCTGATAAAATAACGAGAGCTTTGACGATTAAACAGTGCATAAATAATGCTGGACAATTCACTCAGCTTTGTCTAGCCCCAAACTAAGCAGAGCTTGTGTTATGATGGGTCCTAGATAACTGATATTTGAATAAATTACAGATATATTTCTCTCATACAGTATCTTTATATATATTTTATAATGCAAAGAAAACACACAGAACACCCGGTACAAATACCTGCAGTGCAGATCGTACAAACATTTGTTCCAAGGCGATAATCGAACTCACCACCCCCTGCGTCGCACCTTCGCCTACTGCACCGCAGATGTCGACGTCAATGAGATGTGATCGACAACTGGTTTTAACCAGTTTGTTTAAAATTATTATTATTATTGTAATTTTTTTTTTGATCGTTTTTAAGTGGGAGTCAGGACATTGGTTGCAAGCATTTCCTTCATTTAACACTGGCACTTTATTGGATCCCGTAACTTTCCGTATCGCAACATGTATTCGGTTGGGTGCAATGTGTTGCGCGCCTCATCAATGCCAGTGCGGTACTGCTGTCGAACAGCTTGGTCCTCACGGATTATCGTGTACTAGGGCCGCGGGTCAGATATCTAGTCATGCCAGCCTTAACGACGTCATCCGGCGGGCCTTTGTCACCGCTAACGTACCATCTATTCTCGAACCGAATGGTCTGTTGCGTGACGATGGTAAGAGGCCTGACGGCATGACACTAGTCCCATGGGAGTTGGGGAGGTCCATTGTGTGGGACGCTACATGCGTCGACACACTTGCGCCTTCCCATCTTCCGAGGACGTCCGTAAGGGTTCGTGCGGCGGCAGATTTGGCCGAGGATCTCAAGAGACGAAAATATGCAGGTCTCGACAGAGCCTACACATTTGCTCCCTTTGGGGTCGAGACACTAGGTCCGTGGGGTACCGAGGCTCTCCGGATTTTTAAAAAGTTATCTGAGCGTCTGGTCGACGTGACGCCTTACCCGAGAGCTGGCGGATATCTGGCGCAGCGCATAAGCATTGCCATACAGCGGGGCAATGCAGCCAGCGTCTTGGGGACGCTTCCGACTGGTATTGATATGGATCAGTTGAGCTACCTGTAGATTGTTTGCAACAGTCTGCAGTTATGCACCTTCATTTTTCAATTGTAAATACTAGTTCTAATTTGTTTTTATTATTGAATTGTAATTTTCTTTGTCAATAAAGATTTTGAGAGAAAAAACAAGTTTGTTTAAGTTTTACTATTATTCTGCTTGTCGATACATAAAGGGGTAAATTTAAATTTTAACCGAAACGTAAACCAAACTGTAAGAAAGAAAATCAAACTGTGAAACTAATTCAAACAATTCGGATCGAATACAGAAAAGAATAATACCTGGAAGATTTTGAAACACGATTAGATTTGAAATACTATTATTGATCAAGGAGCTCTTGTCTAGTATTATTGGAGTATGAATAATCGATCATGTAAACCGAACAGGCACGGGCCAACAATTAATAAATAAAGTAAGTAACTCTTACATTATATGATTCTTTGAAACTTATACCTACTTCACGTTTGTTACCGGTCAAATAAATTATTCTTGTTTCATTTTAGAAAACGGAATCTATAAATTGTTTTATTCTAGGAACTAGCTATTTTATTTATGACCACAATTTTAATATTTTCGTACCATATCCGTACAACATTCAAATAATATTTATAATTAACCTGCTGGTGCAGATGAAAAAAGATACTTGTTTTCAAACTAAATATATTTTATTTTTGAGCTTTCTTAAATATCGTTTCTGAAAATAAAGTAGTATCTGAATAAAATTAAGTTTGATAGTTTGATTTTAGGTATCAAATCAGTTTAGAAATATCAAAGCCCACTAATGAAACAATTAATTTAACTTGTCACAATTAATTCAATACGTTATTCCGTCATTTTCGCTCGGGGAACATTTCTGTTAAAAGCAGGCTGATGGCATACAATGAGCGTTTTTCCACTTGCCGGCACGAACCGGCCGGGCCCGGCAGCCAGGGAAGCAAAAATTTATGAAACTGTACTGTTGCCGACGCCTGTAAGGAGAAATATTCCTGGCCGTGCCAGGAAGAGAAAATGCTTAAAAAAAGTCGCCAGCCCGCCGACATGGTTTACTAAATAATGGCGCCGACCACAAACCGCCGGGCTAATTGGTGGCGTTGGCGGGTTCGGTGTGCAAATAACTTTTAAGGCTTGCACAGTCTTTTAATAAATATGACTCGGTCTCCACTCCATCTTGCATAGTTTCATCTCGGCAAGTTCGTGTCACATTGCGTTTCTCTTGCTGTGCTTGGTTTTTAGCCGACTGCGCAAAAAGGAGGGTATTATCAATAGCGCCGACTGTTTGCTTTTTGCACGCATGCGGGTATTCTTAATTTACATGTCATCAGCCGTCATAATTAGGCAGTTCGCAGTTCAGTCAGTTGATTAATCATATTGGAGTTGTTGATTAGTTCGAACCTGCCAAATTATGTGCATTAGGCGGAATTGCTAGTTATATTATGTAGGTAGATTTAAAATTTAGGATAATTGAGGGGAGGTGGAGCCATGTTATCATGATTTAGCTTTGACTTGAATTGAAAATGAATTTACTTACCTAAGTCCTGTAGACGGTAGAAATGCTTTTCCTCTACAGTGCAATTTATTGAGCCATGTAGATTTGTCCAGAAATAAATAATGTAATTTTTCGTTTGAAATCGCTTTTGCGTAGGTTTGTTACAATGCAAAATGCAATAAATCAAAATGCAATTTGTCCATGTTATCGTATAATTAATCCAGCAACTGTGTTAGTGAATAGAATAGAATAGAATATAATAGAATAGAATAGAATATTTTATTTGCAACTCAAATTAACAAAAACAAAATACCTATGATTCAGTAAAATATGGTTCAGTTTGATTTAGTGCGTCGTTGATTGTACAAATAATTGGATATCACGTCTCACGGAGAAATTGTAACTATTCGTCAACAAAACTTTGATACCTTGAGAGGTTCTTATTTCTATTGAAATAACTTTCTACATCCTAACCAAGTAAATGCTCAAACTGCATATTATCATTGTGCAAATTCACATTCATTGCTCAAACTGTACTTCCCTGGAAACTAGGAACCATTCCGTAAAAAAAAAATCCTCTAAGTTTTTACATTATTTTTCTCAAACTAGGAAAATGATATTCCACTAGTGGGGTTTTTCTAGTTTTTACAACTTATTAAAGATAATTTATTGGGTATTTATCGCGTACCTTTTGTTTTATTTTCCCCTACGTTTCCATCGCGTTGCAGCGATCGTGGTCACGGGCGACCAACGAACGACGGGTGGGGGGAAGAGCGTTCGAACGTAGGGGAAAATAAAACAAAAGGTCGCGATGAATACCCAATAAATAATCATTAATGTGTTAACAGATCGCGAAAGTTTTAAAAGTTTTTAAAGTTCTTAACTGCATACTTCTGTTTTTCTGGAAGAAAAACCTAGGTCTGAACGAAAAAAACTAGGGAATTGCAAAGCAACTTGTATTTTTCATATTCATATAGTTTCTTGTAAAATAAGTTAATTCTTTGTTGGCCTTAAGTCTTGCGTACTTAAATAATTGCATTGCGGGCTTGGCTTGGGGATGGATTTTGATACATTAGAATAAAAATACTATCATATTAAACTTGCGGTTTATTTGTGACCTATTAATGTGGTAAGTCAATACATACAACAGTTAAGAATTACGAGTAGGTGTTTTTGAGTAATTGTAATGCACCTGTATTTGTTTATCTATTTTTGTAGTTCAACGCAAGCGCGCGTGCCTTGTTGTTCGTGGTCACACAAAGGTTAAGCCCTCAGGGCTGGTTGGTTCCGTCTGTTATTTGCTTGTAGAATTAGAAATTCAGTTTCACGCAATTCAGCAGGTATAATGGGAAATAATGGTGGTTGCCGGTGAAATAACAGCCACATGAAAAATACATTCATACTTTTAAATTGAAAATATGATTGAACGATACTAGAATTGCATTGAATTTGCTTTGAATAACATCGAATTTTTGTTGATAGGTAAAGTAAGGTAATAGTAATTGCTAAACCTATCTATAATACTATGACCTTTTTAATTTGAAAACCTATGGTGTAAACTTAAAAGTAATTTCTCAACTATGTTTCTCAAAGACAAAATAAAGTATTTCATAACTTCGCAATCCACCTTAAAGAGAAACATATTAAGCATGATAAGTTGAGGCTTTTGCAAACAAAAACGTGAGAAATAAAATACCCAGCCATAAAAGTTTCGCCGTTATTTAAACACTTGTAACCTCGCTCAGTTTCTTTTCACCCACTTTATTCCATTGCCTTTTTCGTCAATGAATATTCAGGAGGTGTTCAACCAATTACGAATGAAAAAATGTTTTGAGAAAAGAACATTCTTTGAAAGTGATATCATTATTCTCCCCATTTTTTTAAACAAATAAAGTAAATAACTTCGACTATCGATAGGAGCGAGCCGCCGAAGCACAATCCAAAGCAGTTTCCTACAGCTACAACCAGGTCTAAAGTCGTCCGAGCAACTTGTCTAGTTAGACGCTGGTAAGGCCTGTTGCCTAAGATGAATCGCGCCGATTTTGCACTCAATTCTTTCTCAGGCTCGTCCAAACTCTTGCTCACGACGTTGTAATCCGACTCGGTGCAAGACGGTAAACAATCACAATCTAACCCAGTTTCCTCTGACCCCGGAACTTTAAGCTTTTGCAAAGTCTTGTAGTGCTTCGTGAGGCACTTTAATCCGTCTAGATCACAATACTGGTCCTTGTAGTACATCGGAGATAAGTGGTGCGTGCAATTGCAAAGCTCTAGCTGAGCATCAATGCGACATTGCGATATGCAGACTGAGTAACTGTAATACTTGAACGCCTGGTAGTTTCCGGGCAATTCTTCTGGAAACCTACACTCTCTTTCTTCTGGTGCTATCAAGGAAACTTCGGGTTCGTTAACTACGTCCAATATAGAAAATTTCATCTCCACTTTTGCTCCATAAATGACCCTCACTCTCCTATCGTATTCCATATTCCAGAAGGGTATGTCTTCGGGCGAATGTAGGAATGCTTCGTAGTCTTGCGCCAACTTTATCTCAAGTATCCCCATTTCTCTAGGGTTCCCAGACGTAACGAACACCGCTTCATTTGCCCCGGTATGCCTATTGTTTATTGAAAAGCATCTGCCGTACTCTGTTTGAAGTGGCTCAAAGTGTTTGCAGCAATTTATAGGATTACCGTTCCATTTGCAGGTGAGAAAAAAGTCCTTGCAAGAAGTGCGAAAATAGGAAGCCATTTCAACGTAATCCGTCGAGCACATTGATTCTTTGGAACATGAAGATAAACAGCTGAAGCATGTTCCGCTAAAAAACGCAATGTCTCCAAAAAAGCGACTCAATTTTTCATTATGTTGAGTGCTATATTGCGCTCCCAAACTCCATACTTTGTCAACATTTCCGATTTCACATACGGTCACTGATGCGTAGGTTGTGTTCCATTGGAGATAGTCGTTGCGAGTGGTGAACCTTATAGAATTTGTACGATAGTAGTTGAAATAACCCTGGATTGTGACTACAGCTGCTATCCATACTTGGACGTAAATTATAAAGTAAATAAGTCTGTAAATAAAATGCACGTCTTTTCGCACAAGAAAGCTGGGTCCGTGAAGTGTTAAACTTCCGCATGTATACTGAGCGCGCCTTATAAGGAGAAACAAATGTTTCTTCAATTTCTCACTGAGCATGATTGTGCTTTTAACTGAACCAGTGTGATCGGTGAACAGAAATAAAATGAATGCGTATAAATTTGTGTCCTATTTATATAAGCTATTGCTTTTAGCGGCGGCACGAAATGCGTCCATTTATGTAGCACTTTATCATAAATATTGTGTCACAAAACTGCTTTAATTAATCTAACACAATGCTACTGAAAATACTGTAAAAGGTTTAGACCGTGCCTCGCATTATGCTTTTATTGTAACAGTAGGCTAGATAAAGGCACTGTCCTAATAGTTTTCCAACTAAAAAAATAATTGGTTCATGCGAGGGTTTGACCAGGTACAGGTGCTAATGATGATAATGCCGTCCTAGACGAATTTCGGCCACGGCGGCCAGTCTCAACGAAGACCAGCCAGGTGCGCGGGACATATAGTGCACAAGTGTGCGCGCAAACACAAGTGCACTCTCTATTCCCTCACTCTCATAAGCCGATGGGACGACAGATCGACACGAATGGGGAGAGGTTAGGCGTAGGACCAAGCTTAACGTGCTTTCCGAGGTACGCGGGTGTAACAACGCTATTTCACCTAGTAAAATCTTGTGTACACATGTCATGTGTACACAAGATAGAACTTACTAGCTTAAAATCAAATAATATTCCAAAAATTTTTCTACTTCGATGGTTCGACAATTCCATAAAAATTACCCTGAGCGAGGGCTTACGCACGATAATAACAAAAATCTTACTAGCTTGAATTGGATCCTTTACCTATTGTATATTAAGTAATTTTTTTTCCCGATGATAGTGACCACTATCATTTCGCTCGTCTCACTTTCTGATCCGATAATAGATATTGATACAATGTGTGTCCATTGCGACATTGGATTTTTGTGGTTGCGTGCGCTTTTGCAATTTATTTGCACAGTCAACAATGTACTTGAAAGTTATGACGTAGGTACGATCTATCTACGTCAACACATGAAGACAAGTTCATACAATAGTGTTGATTAATAAACGAGGTGGGACAATCCATTATTGATTTAAAAAATGTATTATAGTTATGTAAGCCTATCATAGCTAGTCCGCGGGATCAATAAGTAGGCATTGAAAATAAGAGAATCATAAATAAGGGACTCGGAACTATGAATAGAGACTTGAGTCATTAGTATGGGTTGTGCATCAGTTTACGAAAACTTTTACGTTTCGGTATTTGGATAACTGGTTTTAGCCACTCTGGTTTAAAACTCATGTTATATGTTTTTGTACTTATATAATACGTATATCTTATACTTATAAATGAGATTAAATGCTATAATTTAACAATTGGAACTATGGCTGTAGATCATCTTATAAATATATTTTGAGATTGACTGATATTAGGTAACTTGTTGTACCACTGAGACCAATATTTGAAGAGATATGACGAGTTAAGGCGTTACTCCGACTCACTCTAGCGCCGCCACCTATTTTATCTTATTATTACATTAATAAAAGGAATTTTCTAAAATCCATTGGGCAGTTTTTGATACCTATCATATCCTTTTTTTACTGCTTCTGTAATAGTTTTATTTTGTATAGAGAAGGGCAGAGATGCGAAGTTGCTCTTAGTGGCGGCAAATGAAGCTATTACAGGAGCATTAAAAAAAGCTTATGATAGGTATCACAAACTGCCCAAAGGAATTTTGAAAATTCCTATAATTAACGTAACAATAAGATTTAATTGGTGGCGGCGCTAGTGTGAGTCGGAATAGCACCGTACGAGCACAACCACTCGTGGAAAGCAAAAATCCAAATGGCTGCCATTTAGTGAGGAAGACATTCTGGCCACTTTTTCAAACATATTCATCGATAATTTTTGGTCTAGTTTCACCTGTTTTGGGCATTGCAGTTATTCGGGAGACACTCTGTATAGAGTACGATTGTTGTTCAAAACTGTAAATACTCGAGGATCTCAAGAGACGCAAATATGCAGGTCTTGACAGAGCCTACACATTTGCTCCCTTTGGGGTCGAGACCCTGGGTCCGTGGGGTACCGAGGCTCTCCGGGTTTTCAAAAAGTTATCTGAGCGTCTGGTCGACGCGACGCGTGACCCGAGAGCGGGCGGGTATCTGGCGCAGCGCATCAGCATTGCCATATAGCGGGGCAATGCAGCCAGCGTCTTGGGGACGTTTCCGACTGGTATTGATATGGATCTGTTGAGCTACCTGTAGATTGTTTGCAACAGTCTGCAGTTAGTTTAATTGTTTCAATTGTATATACTAGTTCTAATTTGTTTTTATTTTTGACTTGTAATTTTCTTTGTCAATAAAGATGTAACTCTATTTCATTATTTATAAGTTATATAACAAAATATTCAAAAGCTTTATATAACTCAACGTATTAAACTCAGAGAACGTGGTAGCGTAATTACATTTCCTTGTTTTAAAGCTGGGTCAGTAAGCAGCGCTTTCATAATTATGCCAGCTTTTTAGGGTTTTTAGAGTTTAATTGTAAATGGTTATTTACAATTAAACTTCTGACTGGTATATGAAATGAAATAAGTTTTATTTTACATTTATTTACATTCTCTGTCCAATTAGTGTTGGTAGAAATTATTTGAATGATTTTCGTTTAACGAATTGCGTTGGTAAAGAAAGCTATTTTTAAGATAAGGAAAGTGTAAAAGTAGAACCTTAGGGTAAACCCAGAATACATGCCCCAGTGGGATAGATGCCTTGGTTTCAAAAAACATAACTTCCCGAAATCGCAACAAAGAATTAACAGGTTAAATAAGGAGCGTACGCGCCACACACCTCAGCCCCCGCAGGCTGTTGTGCAGAATAGACGTATTTCGCTTGTGCGTGCAAAAATCTCCACGGCGAACGTAGGATAACGTGTCAAGGTTTCAAACGTGAGTATTCACTGTTGCATAACTTTTTAAGTAGTCATAAATTCCATTAAATTTTTGTTACGTTAATACACTGGTTCATTGAGTATACAGCTAGGTGTCAAATACCTAACTATTGTATTTAGTTTAGTTCTAAATTAGAAAGGCATCTATCCGTATCAAAAAGGATAGTTGCTTCAATTTTTCGGGTATAGGTGCCCTTAGGGGCATCTATCGCCCAGAGCTACCTCTATATACGTAGTCAGTGTGTTTTAAAAAACATATTTTGTTATATTTTACGTCGGAAATATTTTGTTATGTTAGTATTATCATAAGTGCACCTACATAATAATAATTATTATTATTTTAAGTTCAATTATAATACTGTAGGTATGATTGGACGCGGCCGATCATACCATAAATGTTGATTTTTTGCTATGCTTAAGTTCAATTATTATTCTATAGGTATGCTCAAATTAAACATTTTATTTTACTTTTATCCTGTATAGAACAAATATATATTTATTTATTCTATAGCGCATCTATCCTACATGATTGGCATCTATCCTCCTTAGCATTTTCATGGTAAAGCATCTATCCATAAAGGTAGGAATCTATCCCCAAAAAAAGGTTTGCTAAAAATCAATTCCTGTCTAATCTGTAATTGTTAGGTCACTAGAAACAGTTATTAATGTGAGATAAAAGATTCAACTATCTTTATTTATATGAAGTATTCACGACTAATTCACAACTTTAAAACTACAAGGCCTTTTCAAAAAGTGGGGCATCTATCCTGGGTTTACCCTACTATTGTGGTGTGGTGTGTTGTGAATTCGTGACGCGCTAGAAGCATGTCGTGTATTACTGTGTGTTGTGTCGTTGTAATATTATTTTTAACTGTAATAAATGTATGAAACCGATATGGTTCTGATGCGCCACGACACACCACACCGCAATAGTGTGGTTCTAGCTTATGCCGATCTCAGCAAACTCGACACACACGCGCTGGTCTGCTTGCTGAGTGGACTTACTTAGTACCAACCCAATGTTTGTATTAGTGTACTACCTACTTAACTAATATTTACATGTGTTTTTGTCTGTCTGTTTGCTATCTAGTACTAAGTAGTCTTTTATTTCTTTTATTTTTGTACCTAAGTTTGTTTGTGTGTAGTGTCTAATAAATAATGTTCTTTCTTTTCTTTCTCTCTTTCAGTTCAGTCAGTCTGCCGTGGCAGTTGCGGCGTAAGCTTTCGCCCCTCCGACTAAGCCCGTTGATGTCGTACGAGCCGCACCGTGCGGCTAAGAGAACCTACTAGAAGGAAGGGCAACAGCTTCCTTCTGTATATTTTTATCAACTCCACTGCGATCTTCGCGTGCTAAGCGTGGTGATTAACAGTGGACATAGTGTGCTGATAAGGCAGGGAAGTTAGTTTAGATGTCTTTATTCTCTTAATGCAACATAGTAGGTACTTTTCTATGCTTCATGCAGTATTACTATACAAGTAGGTGGAGAAATTGTGCCAGCACATTACTTATTTATCTATCTACAGATTCAAGCGATCTCAGCCAAAACCGCATGTAAAAGCAATAGCTTTAATAATGTAACATTGTTTGCTTAATCCAGTTGGTAGAATTTCTACCGGTCGGATCCGATAGAGTAGCAGCAAATTTTGATTATGAAATTCAATTATTTTGGGCTTAGCGCCGGTATAACAAACGGTTTTGTATGTGGTAAGGGTAACGTAATAGGGTAGGTATTCATTTTATTTTAAAGATCACGTAAGAGTTCACAAAATTATAAACCTTATGGGAAAATAAAACTTAGGAATCTGATGATAAGTAAACTTTTAAATTTGAATTCATAACAAGACGAATGAGAATCTTAGTCGAAGATTATAGAGCGTAGCATAAGCTTAGCTCAGCGTAGACCCTCTACGAATGTCTACGAATACCTTCTTTGTATAACTTTTTCGAATAAAATTTATTCTTAAGTTTTTTCAAATAAAAACTACATAGGTACTCGATGAATTTCAAATTAAACTTCTGCAGCAGTAATGCCTTTAAAATCGGACCTTACGATCAAACAACCATAGCTTCATTTCGGTAAGCTAGCGAAAAATTTCCCACTTCACAGTTACAAGACCGTGTTGAGTTTACATTGTTATATTCTGTCGCACACAGATGTTTCAAAACAAAAGGCGGTAAAATCAAACGTCTACTTAGCTAATTAAATGAACCAAAGAGCTGCGTACAGTCAGCGCCCAAAAACGTTGAACAGACATAGACTTCAAAGCCTCGTGTAGCAAAAGAAACCGCTACGCTACTACGACTACAGAAGTCGCTGAATTTTCGAATTCTTATACCATTCGTTTTTGGAATTTCTCCAGTCAAAGTTTTTAAAAAGAAGCTAGGGTTAACAAAGTATAAACAAAAAAGGTAGGCATAAAATTAAATTGAAATATAACTAATATTTTCTTTGTCAATAAAGATTAACTAATAGTCGTATTAATAAGAAAAAAAAGAAGATGGTTCTTCTTTTATCTCAGGACCGAGCCTGTCGCTTACATTTACGCGTTTGTTCAGTGGCTTCTGCTGCAGGTTAGCTGTTTTAGGAATGGCGTGGTTTTTGTTGCTTTGTGTGTACACGGGGTCATGGAGCCTTCATTGGTTTAACGCGTTATGGTGATGACTGTACATGTCGCGTGTTGGTATGTCAACCGCAGGCTTCATGCAAATGCGCCTAACAGTGTTTGTACCTATTTGTGTAAGTACTTGGTTAGTTTGGTAGAACCCAGATTTTCAGACAAATTTTTAAACTTGAATTGATTGAATCACATAAATATTTGCGTCTAAGGGTGCGGTTTTTAACGGTTTTGGAAATGCGTGTTAACCTAATGTTTTAAGATTGAAAACTGACACAAACTTATTCTTGTTGCTCACTAAAAATGTACTGTTTATAAATTTTGTAAAATATCTCGTAACAACTGTATATTACTATTATTATCTCGTTTGGGAATCTATGTTACAACAGTATCTTTTGTCAGTTCCTTCTCCAGAAAAGATTTTATTTGATTTAAAATGATATCAGTAAAGTTTGTATCAGAGTATTTTCCATACATTATTAGCTCTTGAGTAATCGTGGGATCAGTTAATCAAGTTCACAGACCTGCAGCCGGTTGTTCGTACGATGATCACCCCTGTCTCTCTCTACAGTGATCCAATCTCGTGGTACCTCACTTCGGCAAGAGAAAACTGTTTAAAAAGAGATTTGTTCATTGTTTACACAATCAGCCGTCAAACAACCGGCTGTTGGTTGTGAATAGTTAATGGCAACAGTGCCTAAGCCTCAAATACATAACATTTCAATCAATCACGTGTCATGTCCCAAGACGGATCCTGGAGGATTTGCACAACATAATAATATATTCAACATATATACTATATTTAGCCATCTGATATTGTAGGATTATTTTGAAATACGTAGATTAGTAAAACTATTACTGTAGGTATGTTATTCCTGTGGCTGGTAACGTTGCAACGTTATTTTATCATGATAAGGTATTATTTAGGTGCCTCCTACTTAAGAAGGTACCTAGAGTTACCTATTTTTTAAGTATGAGGAATAGCACTAATGACAAGTAGTATTCAAGAGAGTAGATTACACGTTCAGTCACAGATAATAATTGTAATAGCTGCTGTACTGTGCTGGGTACACCCAATTTGAAATTGAGCGTGTACGTACTATGACGTTGGTTTTCATTTATTACAGTTTCCATTTATTTGTTCCTGTTATTTGAGTTTTGAATTCATTAAATACAACATACCTTTACAAAACTTTTCCGTGGAAAATCAAACGACAAAGCGAATACAAAGTTACGCGGTAAAATAACTGCCAATGCCAATATAAGTTCCTATAATATTCGGTATCGAAAGAAGTTTGCCAATGTGTTTCGTTCGTCCATTTTCTATGTGTTCATTCATACATGTATGGAGTTATTTATTTATTATTACTTCTTATTACTTAGATTTTTGCAGAAATATGATTATGCCGTCTCCATCTGCGGTCTACTCGTTGCACTATCTGAACGTATAATCTGGATAGACACCGTATGTATAACATTGTTACGGTCAAGCTCAAATAGTAAACATCGATGTGAAAAGGCGGTAGCAGAAGTTGTATAATTATAAATGTATTTCCCTGCAGCCTAGTTGGAATATTACATAGCCGTAACATTTGGGGCGTAACGTATCAAGGGATTACATTAATTACTAATTGCTTTGGCTTAATTTTACTAGCTAGGTTGTGAAAGTTCTGACGCCAGAATCATAGCGGAGCCCCAAAGTTTTGCTACGTTTCCACCATGCAATGGTAGGGTAACTTTTTCTAATAACTGAAAAGCTTAGTTGTGTTTTCAATAACGGTCGGTAAGGTTGGTGCATGCAACTGACCTACTACAAAACAAATGGGGAAAAATAAGCACTTATTTTGTATATCAAACATGCAAAACTTCGTCTAGATAATAACTAGGTAGGTACTACCTCTATTTCAATTCAAACAAAATGTAAAACATTCGTGGGAACCACAATTGCCTTGAGTACTCAAATATAAATGGCATTGTGGAATGTCAAATTTTACACAAAAGTGTTCACCGAACAAAAAGCTTTCCTTTTTGCGGTTAGGTCCGATTCTCGGCATAGCAGTGGCCGTTATATGGAGGACCTAATTTCAATAACTTGATGTGTGGTTGGCTTCAATGGCATCTTTTGTGTTACACGTGTAGCCTTTTCCAAAAATCATGGTAATTTTTGTGATGGAGATCTGTAAAACTACTACCTACTATGATTTTTGTAGAGATCCATTAAAAAATTACAGAACAATGCAAAAATTTCAATGGTTTTACAATTTTCTTCGTCGTTTAAATTCCTGTCGGAGCAGTTGCTGTAATTCGTTTCTTAATAAAGGGCCGATGTGATTCATCTCACGATGTTTCGCAATTTATTTCTATTGTTCATATATATTGATTAGATATATATTGTTCACCGTTATAATACGTCCCCCGTTCTAAACCTCTGAGCTTAACCCAAGTAGTTAATCCCGCTTGGGTACAATTGTGTGCAGGCTCCAAATTGCATTGCTTATACAATTGCAATGTGACAAAATTCTCTTTGTTCTTTAAATTGCTTTTCCTTGTTCAGCCGCTAGTCAAAGATGAAAGGTGTTTTGATGAGTTGTTTTTCATTTGCTTACATGTTGGTTTGTTCACTGCTAGTTTGACTCTCCGAATTTAAATGAAGTATTAAGCCGCTGCCCCACCGCTGCGCACGGAAAGGCTACGCGCGTGCGCTTCGCTTTGCAAGAAAATGTATGTGATAACGTCCACGGCATGGAACCCGGGAACACGCTACGCACGAATACGAGATTAATGACGTTATTGCTACACGCGTGGCTTGCCCAAATATGGCACTCACGCAGCGCAACGCTACACGCGTGCGTAGTTTCACTGCGCAAATTGGGACGACAAAACTGTGATGCGCTACAGTTGTACAAAGTCGTGGGTTTATTTTCATGTGCTGTAGTAGAAACGTAGACCCACCCTGTCAAACAAACGAACCCACACAGCTAAAATGCGCTACGTGGCCGTGCACAGCGTGCGCCGCGGTGGGGCAGCGGCTTTATACTGATATGTATGAAATTGTGAAAAATTTCGTTCGCAGGTAGATAAAATAGTTATGGTTTTGACAATGTACAGAGCTACCTTCGTGGTTCTGTTGGA
This sequence comes from Eupithecia inturbata, assembly GCA_963662085.1. Lineage (NCBI taxonomy): Eukaryota > Metazoa > Arthropoda > Insecta > Lepidoptera > Geometridae > Eupithecia > Eupithecia inturbata. The sequence goes on from OY759182.1 coordinate 8,762,762, forward strand.
GTAGGTAGGTTAAGTAGGTCTTATTTAAATATTTGATTTATTATACACAATCCACAGCCCTCTAATTTGTTTAAATTAGAGGGCTGTGGATTGTGTATAACTTATCTAAAATATCACAACAGCCTATATCAGGATATAAGTTTTGAAAATTAATGACGTCATTCATCAAAATTGTCGTACTTATTGCAAAACATGTTTATCAGTTACGCTTTAAAGTGAATACGTACTTACCTTTTTTTTTCTCTCGGCCGAGGAAATTCGTTTACGAATAGACTGGTTCGGGGGGGGGACCAGAATTATGTGGGACTCGACGTCCTGATAAGGACGTAATACCCACTAAAACCTCTCCGGTGACCCCTCTCTCGCCATTTTCGCCGAACCACGGGAACATTTAAACCTACCGCGGCCCGACTGGCGTCCCTTCTTCCTCCCATGCATAGCCGGCGAGCCCACCATTCCACACACTCGCCGACCCCATTCATCCGTCACGTTTCCTCCCCCTGATTAGGGCACAGACAGGTCAGACACAGTTCGAGCCGCGAATGTCGATCTCTGTGCCCAGATGGGCATTTCTGCCCCATACTACCAGGTGTGGGTCTCGCATACACACACACACAAATACTCCAATTAAGCTTAGGTACGTGTTGACTGTCACATCAATGCATATCTTTATCAGCCTGCATTTGCCTACCTTTGTATTTGGCTTAACAAAAGAGTAAACGTATTTTGCAAGAAATCTGTTTTTATAGGACCTCTTTATTCTCGATAGCCCGAAGCAGATGAAAAGTTGAATAGAAAAGTTCCTTTGACTCGGTTACAGCAAAATAACAGAGGTGAACAGTGGCTCGACAAAGACGGCAATAAATGCTCCGTGTTTTTTCGAGGGATCCAGATGGGTTGCCATTTTAAGTTTCAACCCCATTGGCAGGAATTTATTGCCATCAAACTGCTAAATTAATTTGAAACTATGTTTGATATTATGAAATGGAACTTAATAAACGTGAAGTACCCAAGCAGCAAAAATTTTTCGTTTTAAAGTCCATAGAATGTTTTGTAAAACACTGTTTTTAATGTTATAAAAAACATAACAACGTACATTTTATTAAAAATAGGCGCATTTATATCTCTGTTCAGTACTAAAACGTACTAATAGCAGCGGCACACATGACAAAATCTGTCCTATGTACACGCTATGTAACAGTGACACAAAATCTGTCCTATGTACACGCTATGTAACAGTGACACAAAATCTGTCCTATGTACACGCTATGTAACAGTGACACAAAATCTGTCCTATGTACACGCTATGTAACAGTGACACAAAATCTGTCCTATGTACACGCTATGTAACAGTGACACAAAATCTGTCCTATGTACACGCTATGTAACAGTGGCACAAAATCTGTCCTATGTACACGCTATGTAACAGTGACACAAAATCTGTCCTATGTACACGCTATGTAACAGTGACACAAAATCTGTCCTATGTACACGCTATGTAACAGTGACACAAAATCTGTCCTATGTACACGCTATGTAACAGTGACACAAAATCTGTCCTATGTACACGCTATGTAACAGTGACACAAAATCTGTCCTATGTACACGCTATGTAACAGTGACACAAAATCTGTCCTATGTACACGCTATGTAACAGTGACACAAAATCTGTCCTATGTACACGCTATGTAACAGTGACACAAAATCTGTCCTATGTACACGCTATGTAACAGTGACACAAAATCTGTCCTATGTACACGCTATGTAACAGTGACACAAAATCTGTCCTATGTACACGCTATGTAACAGTGACACAAAATCTGTCCTATGTACACGCTATGTAACAGTGGCACAAAATCTGTCCTATGTACACGCTATGTAACAGTGACACAAAATCTGTCCTATGTACACGCTATGTAACAGTGACACAAAATCTGTCCTATGTACACGCTATGTAACAGTGACACAAAATCTGTCCTATGTACACGCTATGTAACAGTGACACAAAATCTGTCCTATGTACACGCTATGTAACAGTGACACAAAATCTGTCCTATGTACACGCTATGTAACAGTGACACAAAATCTGTCCTATGTACACGCTATGTAACAGTGACACAAAATCTGTCCTATGTACACGCTATGTAACAGTGACACAAAATCTGTCCTATGTACACGCTATGTAACAGTGACACAAAATCTGTCCTATGTACACGCTATGTAACAGTGACAAAATCTGTCCTATGTACACGCTATGTAACAGTGACACAAAATCTGTCCTATGTACACGCTATGTAACAGTGACACAAAATCTGTCCTGTGTACACGCTATGTAACAGTGACACAAAATAACGAATTAATGGTTATTATAAGATCTCATATTATAGTACTTTTTCATACCATACTAAAGTTTATATTTCCTTTACCTCACTTTATTTAATCACCATTCGTAATTTTATCATTCATATACCTATAATATTTTCATTGAAATTTTATTAACAAAACGATTCAAGCAATTTGAGGTACGCAAGTATAATTTTATATTTTTATTATAATATTTGTCTTTAGAGTGTGGAAATAGCGAGCGGTCTAAAGGAAATAAAGGACTTTGACTTTGACCGCGATTTTCCTGATAAAATATGATCAGGTTTACAGTAAATTTTAAGCGCTCCCCTCGAATTATTGAGCATTTACTGTAATACATTTAAATTAAAGTGACCTCGGGTTTTAAGGAGCATTGCAGTACTTGTCGTGACAATGTATTAACTTTCATCATGGGTTTAGATTGAAATTAATGTTCCATAATACTAACAAGTCATTATTAAAGGAACTAAAAAGTCATTGCACTACAATTCTCTAAACCAGTGTTCGGTGTACAGTTACATTAAAATAAATAGTACGAAAGCGGAACTAAATCACCACAAAATCACTCTAGTGTGAGTTTTTTGTGACTACTAACATAATAAGTACCTACTATAGCAACGGTCTGAATATCCACAATACGACAAAGTCGCGTTATAGTTGAGTGCTCTGCTAAACTGAAAGGATTATTTATAGCAACTCTTTTGTAACACTTATTATGCAAATCAGATGAATAAAGGCCTTTGTTAATACTGTTATAGAGCAGTATTTTTCTACGAAGTTATATTAGCGCTGGTTATAGCAACTAACTTTATCGGTTGTATAAAATGGTGCAGTAAACGTTCACATCATTTATTGATATGGTAATTTTGGCTCTATTAGCTTAAAGAGCAAAAGTGTGTTGTCGAACGCTTTTATTCAACAAGCTGTCACTGCTAAAACTTTAATGGCTCGTTTACACAACGTTATAGTGATTTAAGCTTAGATTATTGGACTTCTTTGTTAGTTGGGAAGTATTCTAAACATTTTATAAGTTTCATTCCATATTGAGATATTTTGATAGGTTAAATTACCTAGTAGCTTGTAAATAGCAAATAAACGTTTATCTAAGTATATATAATACCTATTTTAAATTTTAGAAGTTTTTTGGTCCTCTTGGGGCATCTATCCGGACTTTACCCTAGATGGAAAATAGCGAAAATCGACAGTAACATAAATCAGCCTACGTGCTTAGTTCCCTGCTTGAAGTTAGGCTATGAATCACTACGGTGGTGGTCCCTCGTAACAACGGACGTAGTTTCAAAAACGATATCTGTTGTCTAAGCTTCTCCAACTTATTTTACTCTTTTCAAATCCCATTTGCTTAATTCCATCAGGTACCTAATGCCGTTTTAAAAATACAGGCACCTAAGCGAGGCTGATAACACACCAATTCACCAGGCGTTGCCAACCCCAAAAAATAAATGACGAGACTTGAGATCCTACTCTCTTGGCTGTATTTTTAATCCACTGAGGGTTCTAAAGTGTTTACCTGTTTTGACCAGCTTGAAAGTGACTTGCTGTTGGTTCTTCAGCTGGTCGTTATGTGTAGGGTGTGTCAGCTCCCGAAGCGCCATTTCGATGGAAGGCTGCTGCTGCATGGCGCCGCGCGGCGGCTTGGGCGCCAGCACCTCCTTTGAACGACTCAGCTTGCGGAAGAAACTGACCTTCTTCGACTTTGGGGTGGAACCTGTATCAAAAACAAATTATGAATAAGAAACGCTTATGTAATAGGTGATTCATGTTCGCGATAAAGCTTTAATAAAACCATCACACACATAACCCAGTTAGATAAAACATGAGAGTGATATGATAACAAAGCCTAAGTTATCGGTCTGATCAAGAACCATGCTGAATGGAGGTGACAGGTTAGTCAATGACGCGTACTCAATTCCAAATCCACACTCGATCAAAGACCTTCTAAAGACGATCGCTGGGTTGGTGTTGAAGGCGTCGAGGTTCTGAAGGAGCCTGTCGGGGAAGGCGAGGGCTCGGAGTAGGGCCGCGGGGGGAGCAGGCTCAGCGAGGAGGTGGCGGGGGAGGGGAAGTGAGCCGCGGACACGTCCAGCCTGTGGTCCGGCTCCGGCGTCGTCACGCGGATCAGCGCCCCGAACTGAGGCGAGCTGGCCACTTCGAACAGTGCATCAAAATCGCGGTCGAAAATGTTCTTCCGCGAGAAGGCCGGGGTGGGCAGGGGTGCGGGGAGTTCAAATTCATCAGGGGCGGGGGTTCTAACAATTTTGCCAAAATCATTAGCCTCATGGCGGCCGAGCTTCTTGAGCAGCTTCGCCTTCGTGCGGTCGCGCAGCTTGGACTTGCGCTCGAGCGACGGCGTCGGCGAGGCCGGCGCGCGCTCCTCCTGCTCCGGGGGCGCCGTTTTGAGGGGGGAGGCGTCGCGAGGGGTGGGGGTGCGGGCGGGTGGGGGCGGGTGTGCTCTTTGTGCGATCAGAGGCACTAAGAGATGGTCGAGCGTGGGCCGCTGCCTAGGCCGGGGCAGCGATTCCTGTCTATATGTCAGGGAAACTACTTCATCCGCTGGATATATTACGTACATCCCTGGTGAGACCGCATCGCGCACACTGCTCGCGCCCTCCGGAGAGGATTACGCACCTTTACTTAACTACGCGATACGTTTCCATACGACTTTCTTATTTAAATTAAATAGGGAAACAAGGAAAAATTAATTTTCAGCTTTGTTTACCGAAGTGGAATGTTGAATTTACAAGTATTTTTTGTTAGTGGCTACGAATAACGTTGAAGAACGATTAAGGAATGTTTTGTGGAAAGGATTTTGAGCCATGTCTAGTAGGTAGGGAGGGATCTTCGGTTTCAGCCAAGGTTCCGTAGAACCAATCTTCAATCTAGAGGAGAGAAAAAAACATTGTAAGAAAAATATAAAAATGTTGTGTGATGTGATGAGATTGCTTCTACTTATTTCAATAAATTGCAAAGGGTATATTATTCCTATACGTACCTAAATTATTGCCCCCGTAAAATAGTTTTTCTGCGAATAAATACTATCATTTCATTTCTAAGGTTAATTCTATTCAAGTTTAGTTCTGGATAACAGTAACATAATGATTCCTCTAGGTAACACAGTATTAAGAACTGCCACAAACTCGTAAGTAGATAAGGGCTCAATGCAAGTTGAAGTGTCCCGTAGCTACAGTGTGGTTGTTTCGTTAGTGTCGATCCTACTCGTAAGGCGAAGCTACTGCCCCAAGCAGGTCAAGTACCGGCACAATAGCTCGCCGAGCCTCCACGAGTATCACTCAAAATATTTACAACGTTGCTATTCTGAGTAGATCCATTTACATTTTTCTCTCTTGCTAATGGTCTGGGCTTTAATGTGGCGGTAATGAGCTGGTTTTGGTCTCATTAGGCGGGTGAAGCTCATGTGGTAGGTTCATCAAAGCAGCTTTATTCCTTTTAGTTTTCGCAGACAGGTATGTTTGTTTGAACAGAATCTTTGGGTCGCTTCGTTTTAATCGCAAATGAGAGAGTTACATGATAGTTTACAACATTGTGAGGATTTTCTTAAAAACCAAATCTTTATTGATATAAATTAAACAAAAGAAGTATTGTATTAAGTATATCAGTCATCTAGTACTACCCATAACACAAGCTCTGTTTAGCTTGGGGCTAGATGATGCTGTGTGGATTGTCCAGCATAATTTATTTATTTTATATTTACAAGACGGTTGTGACGGTCTATAAATAAAAGACGGTGACGATGTGGCTCCCGATGTTGTTACCTCCGTTGTCCTTGAATGCGACTCTCACGGTGACCCCCACTTCTGTACCGGCTTGCCCCGTTGAGTATCAGTCTGCCACGTCATTTACCTGCACTCCTGGATACAAAGGGGGCCCTAAAAGCGTTGTGATGCGCGCCAATTCAATTTATGGAAACGAAGTTTGTCGTTGTCAGATTTTTACGTTGCAGCATCGCATCACATATTTTAAAGTGCCACCCATTAGGGCCGTCCGTACCTATTAAGAAATTGTAAAATATGTATTGACGTATTAGTTTTAAGTTTGTGTTGTATTTTATATTGAACTCCGCCTTATGCATTCAATGTCGACACTCAGTAGTGCGATCTAAAAGCCAATGAGCTGTAGAACATGCACATAATGCGGCACGGGCACTCAACGCATTAAATACGCCGTTTTAGAATGCGGTGGAACCTCCGTATTCCTAGATTCTATTTTTATTTGATGACCTAAACTACCATCACATTCTACAGGTTTCTAGTTGGAAGATAGTAAAATCTTGATGGTACCAATTTATTAGTGAAACACGTGTTAAGCTTGTACCCGTATCGTTTCTTGGAATTTAACGACTCAATAATAGACAATTTAGAATTGATCCAAAGTCGATTGACACATAAATCGCATCTATTTGGCTCCGATACACGATACACGTCGTAGCGACTTTAGACAGAAAACAGGGGCCGAATTCCACTAAACACGCTTCACCATAACAATGGTATTTACAAACATATTTACTATAGCTATAAACATTGCATATTATTTATATAATATATTACATAATAATAAGTCTGGGTCCTATGTTGCCCAGACTCTTATGAGACTGGTGTCCTCAGGTCCACCCAAGGCATCACTCACAATCATGTTATACAAATCGCACATTTTATCTTTTTTTTCTTAAATAAACTAGACTAACTAATAATAATAGATGTTAGATTTTGTTACTGTAGACGTAACTACCTATGTAGATTCAAAATTAACTTTTTCTTTTTTCTTTATGTTTCTTTGTTAAATTAATTATGTCATCTGTAACGTTTGATATAGAAGAGCGAGATCCTCTAACACAAGTTTTGTATACCTAAATGAGGGTCTCAACTATCGAATAACTTATTGGGAACTTGTTACAGAAATAAACATTATTATTATTATTATAATGGTATCGTCTAAGAATGACTCATTTTGTCATTTTACCTTTGATTAAATAAACTACAGATGGCTACGCTTGTCAAAAATGTCACGGTTGAAACCAATCATTCAATCTCCGTGCAAATAGCCATAATCAAGGGTGGCTTTCATCTATGGACGATTCTATGACGATATCATTATAGTATTTGGTTAGCAGAATTTGGCCCCAGGCAGTCATCGGTGTGTGAATAGATCAATAATTGAGTGCACGGGATTATTATACTTTTGCTTAGTATTATTTATTCTTTAAATCAATTCCGTCTTCTTTTAAATCCATATTGTACCAAAATAACTGAAAATTATAAGAAAAACTTAATAGACAAAGAAAATTACAATTCAATAATAGTTCTATTTTCAGGTTACATTTCAGGTTTGCAAACTTCGGAGTAGGTATATAGGGTAATAATAAAATTTTCGTCTTTTTTCAAAATATTTCAAAAAGTATGAAACCTACAGAAATTTCAAAAACTGTTTTAAGATGTACATACCGATAACTTTCATTTGATACCCCAATTGATGAGATGTACATACCGATAACTTTCATTTGATACCCCTTTTAAAAATTATGCCCCCTTTTTTTGACCATTTTTTAAAAAGTGGTCCACTTACTGACTTCTCTATATTTTTCCTGTAAAATATAGTTCCATATCTACAAACACTATAAGTATACCATTCAGATGGATCGCTCTGCAAACTTCGGAGATAGGGGGGGGGGGGGGGATGGGTAATTTTTCGACTTTTTCAAAATATTTCAAAAATTATGAAATTTACAGAAATTTAAAAACTTTTTTGAGATGTACAAACCAATACCTTTCATTTAGATAGATAGATAGATAGATATAGTTTATTGTCAAACAGATTACATGTTTTTGGTTAGTAGTGTCTTAAATCCTATGTTAGGTTTATCTAGACACTATGGTTCTCTAAAAATAGCAATAAGTATAAATTTGTACACACGGTAGGCAGTTACGCACACAACAAACACAGCGGTGTCACCGTCCGTCCTGTCCGAGTGTAGCTGTAAGGCGCGGTGCGAAGTTGTACCCACGTGATCCACGTGAATCACGTGCATCAGGCCAGTGACAACGCTGCGCTTGAGTTTAGCTATAGGATGCCATGACAAAGGTAAAACAAACAAAGTAAAACCATTAAAATATATATAACATTTTAGGGAAAATTACTAACTAGTAATGCTCGACAGTTAAATAAAATTAAGTTACGATAAATAATGTTTTGTCAATAAGGGTTTAATATTATTTTGAGTGATTTTGTTTTTAAGTTCGAATGGCAAAGGTATGGTATTAAGTATTGAGAGGTTCGCTTGCCATATACGTTATTAAACGAGGGAATTTTAGGTTTTTTGTGCGTAATACTTCTAGTAACCTTGGTGTGACTTTTAGGAACTTGGATCTCTGTACGAAAGTATTGTTCAATTAGTAGATTCAATTCCGCTTTTTTATGAATAGGCAATACTCCACAGTAATTAAATAGACCGACAGGATCACCCGAGTATTTAGTTTTAACTTTATAAGGTACTATTAACTTCAGTAGTCTCAATTGAATTTTATAAATTTGATCTAGGTAGGTCTTATAAGTACGACCATAACTAGTTAGCCCATATGACAATATACTTTCTACTAGTGTCTTGTATAGGGTCAATAGGATATGATATGGAACTTTACATTTTATTATACAAAATTTTGCCATAATAGCTCTCAGCTTATTGCAGGTTTTATCTATGTGCATCGCCCAATTGAATCTATTGTCTATTACTAGCCCAAGGTATGTATACTGTGTCATTTGCTCAATTACATAACAATCTTTAGAACACTTGTTTGAAGAGTGAAGGCAATCGTGACTATGTGACACGACTTTCAATCTTTCTCTGCTAGGATAATAATTATGACTAGAACGGACATTAATGAGCTTAGTTTTTTCTCCATTAATGACTAGACCTGAATCATGACACCACTTACAAATTGCTGTGAAGTCTTCTTGGATCTGGTTTTGCGCAATCAAAGGATCCTTATCAGCAGCCATAATACAGGTGTCGTCAGCAAATTGGTATACCGTGCAGTGCTTAATCACATTGTTCAGATCATTTACATAAGTTAAGTAATGCAGAGGGCCTAAAACTGATTCCTGTGCTGTTCCTTCAGTGATGTTAATGCTGTCACTAAATGCATCTCCTACTCGGACTTGGTAGCTACGATTCCTCAGGTAGTCTTTACACCATTCCAGCAGATTTCTTCTCAGTCCGCTACTTTCCAGCCTTTCAGTTAGGAGGTCATGCTTTAACGTGTCAAACGCTTTACCGTAGTCTATAAAAACTAGAATGACATGTCTTTTTGCGTTAAGATGGTAGTTAACATCATCTGTAAAGCGAGATAATAACAGTGTGGTGCTTTTTTCGGCTGAAAGCCATACTGTTGGGAAGACAAAACATCGTTTATAGAATAAAATTGCTGAACTTTACTACAAATGTATTTTTCAACAATTTTATCTATAACTGGTAAAATCGTAATCGGGCGGTATTTTCCATAAACATGCGTACTACCTCCTTTATGGATTGGGCGAACAATCCCAGTTTTTAGCTCTGTAGGGTATCTACGTTTTATTATCGTTTTATTATTTTGTGTAGGTACTTCGATTTCAGTAGCTTTCGGAAGGAACAAAGACTTATCTACTGACCTAGAGTAATCTTTTTTATCGAGTAGGTTATGTTTGCAATTGGGAACAATAGATTTTACATTAAATTGAAATTGTTTAGCGAAGTTATTACATATATTTTTTAAACTTTTTTCGTCGCTAAATGCTTTTGTTATAATTTTATCCAAAGAGTTATTTATTTTTCACGTAATATTATTTATTATTTGCCATAATTTTTAGTGTCATTTTTAGCATTGTGTATTTCTTTTTTAATATAATTATTTTTATTATCGTAAATTATTTTATTAGTTTTGTTTCTTACCTTATTATACCTTATTCTTAGTTCTTTATTACTAGTATCTTTAATCCATTCTGAAAATAAGCGGTCTCTTTCTTTAGTAAGTTTTATTACTTTTTTATCAACCCATTTGTAATTATTGCGCTTAGAGTTACTTATCTTTTTCATGTATTTTGCATTGCTGTAGCAGTCATTAAAACTATTATTGATAAATTTGTATATTTCATCCGGGCAATTCATATTAGACGTGGAGTCCCAGTCGATATTATCTAAACGGTCATTTATTTTGCCATTATTAAGTAAAGTCACGTATGTAGTAGCATCCTGTACATGAGAGTCACCAACTAAGGTTGCAGTGGTTATTCTGTGATCGGCCAGTACAGTACAGAGCGCAGCGGCATACACATCTCTCATGCGGGATCGGACAAAGATATGGTCAATGCAACTTTTAGTTACTAATTCATTCAGTGTTTCAATCCTTGTATAGTCAGAAATCCCACATGATAGACCATGCCCGCTCATAATACCCAAGTATGCTTTTTTTAAAGGATTCTCAGTTTTTAAGTTTATGTTTATATCGCCTAAGAATATCAAGTCAGTATTTCCAATCTGGTCAAGCAAACGGTCTAATTCTGTAGTGAAAAGTTGTTTGTTGTGTTTTGGCGGTCTATAAATAGCGCAAAGAGTTACAGAATAGGCCTTATTGGTGATTGTACCAATAAGACATTCACAATGCAAGGTAGTGATTTTCTTTTGCTTAAACCTAAAATTATTTCTTATGTAGACAATGATTCCACCGCCTTTGCGATGCTTTCTCAGCTCAGTGTGCATTGAATATAAATTATATAGTGACTTAATATTCTCAGACACATTGACCTCAGTCAAAACAATGACATCAATAGACGTTACAAAATTTAACAATTGCTCAACTTTAGAAAAGTTTTTAATTAGCGATCTTATGTTTAGATGAAGGAAGGTAACGTTGTTATGGAAATGGGGAACAAGGCTTTTATAATTTGGATATCCTTGGCAATCAAACAGTTCTATTATATTAGTATCATCTATGAAGTCCATTATAGTTAAGACTTAAGTGAGATAAGAGGTAAGTAAGTACTAATATAAATTAAGTTAGGTTAGATTATGTAGTTAAATAGATAGGTTAGTTAGTTGGCGTTGCTCAATAGGTTTAGGATATCGTGTTTGGTTCGGATTTTAAATACCTTTGCGTTTTCGTTTTTACGTACAAGAATCTTTCCTTCCTTTATCCAAATAAATTTAAAACTATCCTTTAGTTCCTGTTTAGCTTGCCACAGAAGATTTTTCAGATAGGAGGTTAGCGCTTCCCTCACGTAGATTTTCTCAGCAGCTGGAGCTCCAGACAGGTTCGGCATGAGTTCCTTTGCAGTAATGGTGGTATTTCGGGCGGCAGACATCCAATGTTGGCGGGTAGACTCCTGGCGAACACGGACGTGGACTGCTCCAAATCCAGTTCGGCGAGATGGGAGCCGCTTGACAGATAAGATGTCCCCTATCGGTCCTCCTAGTTTGTCGACTACTTTCTCCACCATCTTAGGCAGGTCCATGTCATCGGAGTCCGGTATCCCTGAGATTTCAACGTGATCTCCCAGCAAATGTTGTTCAAGTTCTACATTGCGCTGCTCCAGAAACTCGATTTTCAGCAGGCAAGATTTATTCTGACTGTCGAGGTGGGTTATCTTTTTCTCCATATCTTTCATTTTGTTAGTTAGGGCATCGATACACTCTGAGAATTCATCCACCTTCTCACTACAGTACTGTAGGGAAGTGGTAACCGCGCGGATCTCCTGCGTTACTATGTCCCTAACTTCCTTCCTCAGATCTTGCATTACCTGCTTCATATCAAATGAGGCTCCTGCGGCAATAACCTCGTCATCGTCTTCGTCATCATAGTCAGCGAGGGGGACAAACGACTTCCTCCGAGACGAGTTTTGGTTGCAGTCACTGCACGACCATTCCAGATTTTCTGCTGCTTTAAGGGCTGCTAGTTGTTTGGTACTTAGTCCGGAGCAGATTGTAGTAGCGTGAACTACTTTTTGGCATCGGCTACATTCCAAAACGGTGGATTTTTTATTTATAACTTTGCTACAGCTGTGACACTTTGCCATATTGAGGGTAGTTGTAAAAAAATATTATACGAGCCGGCGCGTGCTTACTCTAAGACGCTCAAGCGAGAACTGAATTTGAATTTGAAACCCCACTCGGTGAGGGAGCCCCCCCTTTACATTTCAGATGGATCGCTCTGCAAACTTCGGAGATAGGGGGGGCGGAATGTGTATTTTTTTGATCTTTTTCAAAATATTTCAAAAAGTATGAAACCTACAGAAATTTCCAAAACTGTTTTGAAATGTACAATCTGATACCTTTCATTTGATACCCCATTTGTCATTGTAGGTGTCTTTTAAAATTTCGACATCACAATTTGTACTGAAAATTTACTTTTTAATTTTTCATTTATTTTTATTTATTTTTCTTTTAATCTGTACAAGCGCACGAAATGTATTATTATTTCAAGTTTCACGTTATTTGCTGCTGTAGTTGCTGAGATATTAAAGACGGAAAAAAGGACAGAAAAAGCGATGCCATAAGGGTTTCGAAACCGATCTCCGATCTTTGAAACCCTAAAAATGCGCATACCATATTATTTTTAAAAAGCGTTTGTCCTATATTTTTACAGCCTTTTTTTCTATTCAGATTAATATAATATCTTAAATGTTGTTCTAGTTCTGAACTACTTTCATCCAATATAAAGTTTTTTCAGTCTACCTTTTTGTGTAAAGAACAAACAACTGTATAAACATCCAAACATTTGCATTTCTAATTAAATACAAACTTTTGTTACGGCGATGATAAAAAAAAATCTTATCCACCTATCTCATTGCGATGTGATGTGGTAAGGATTGTCTACTGAAAGCTGACAGAAACGGATTGTTCGCGCTGGCTTTTAATCTTACCGCGTTATAGAAGTGGGTTATTTTAACAGCGTATCTAATCAACATTATTGTATTGATTGGTTGCTAGCAATCCGTTTCCGATGTAAATGCGGTCTACAAACGTAGTGCCAAAGTGGTGTAAATATAAATTCGCATAACAATAGCAACAGATGAGATCATTATGCATTTTATAGTCCAACGGACAATATACGAGTAACATTCATAGTGATACGAATTGTAAATGCCAATCGTATTTTTATTTTTCTGTTTTTAACACATGGCCCTCTGGTTCGCTTTGTCAACTTTCATGTCTGAAATGAAGTTTCAGAACTAAAAAAAAACCGGCAATAAAACAAAAAAGCTTCATGATTGTTTCAGTTTTCTGAAAAACAATGTTTACAGATAAGGAATGGTATTCAATAGAAATTGAAGCTAGCTAATCTCCAGTAGGTCTAAGGTCTATTTAAGGCTTATTTTAAACTACACTTAAAAACGGTTCCACCCTGAAGGCCTAAATGAACATGGGAGTGGGAGATTGGTTTTTAGTAACGCCAATGCGTTAATGCGTCCAGCACCCAATGGTTCTGGACAAGCGTACACGAAGCATGGTTTATGTATGGTCGTTTACATAGGGAAAAACTAATTAAAAACATTAAAAGATAAAACTTAAGCAGATTATTTTTCCACTTATTTTTACACGTGACCATAACTTTTTATACGTGAAGGAAGTTACTAAATTATTTGTCATGAAATCAAGATAAGAACGAAGTTTTGACTTATTGATATTTTTTTATGAGAAAAGCATGCTTTTCTCGTTAATTATCAATCTTTTGTTGCCTATCACCGGTTGTTTGTACGCTTTTAAATCGTATTTTATGCTTTTAATGGTGAAAGGGTACATTGTACATTGTTCACCGAGGTGAGAAAGTGACTGATTTCTATAAGTGTGTCAAAACACACGAATCGCACTTTCTCCTGAGTGATACATGCTTTATACTATACCTACGAGGAAAATAAAACATCCGAAAAGGAAGTTGCACTCTTCTCGTTTTTCCAATACACGAAATCTTCAAAGTCTTGTTGTATTGATTTCTGGATTTCTCTAGTAATAGGTTCTCAATCATTGCTTGAGCAGTTTCTTTAATTACTGGCGGTGTCATAAAATCTTCACTATCACTCGACGACATTCTGTAGAATTAATAAAATTACCAAACTTAAATTTAAATTTTGTAGAAATTCCACGAATGCCTCAGGCACTTGGTTCTTTTTTTGAATTGCTGTTCTGAGAACGGAAGAGGCCGATATCATATGGCGAACTCGGAGTAAAAACTTTTTGTAGTTTAACCTTTAATGAAAATAACCAAAGCTTTCAAGGGCAAAAATTTCAGAAAATTTAAAAAATAACACGTTAGAAATGGATTTCCATACTTCATTCTCTCCCGGCAAACGCGTGAGAAATGAAATTCCATAAAGTTTTTCGATCCGAATTCTAGTACGCCTGCAATGACGTATTTTCTAGCTCAAGTTAGGAAAAGGAATAAGTCACTTTCCGGGCAGGTGTACACTACAACTGCTCGGAAAGTGACTTATTCCGACCGTCTCATGCGAAATGCATGACGGTCGGAGATGCATGCAAACATTATTACCGACCGTAATGCGGGTCTATCCCGCTAACTAAGGTCCAATTTCACCTTTTACCGCCATAACAAAGATCAACAGAACTAAGTTCAGCTTGATCGAGTTCAAATTCGTACTACCTATTGTGTGACATGACAGCTCCTGAACTCTGTATAACGCTTGAACCAGATCAACTTTATGTCGGTAAAAAGCGTTGAACTCGTTTAGAGCGGTAAACTGAGTTTATCTTATATTGAACGAGAAACTGTAATCTTTTTAATATGTTTCGTATTAATTTATATGAAAATAGCTAGTTGCGAGTTGCCTGTGGCCGCAATAGTTGATCTCTCTGCATAGCGCCTAAAAGGTCGGTTAGATTAATTTAAAGACAAAGCCACTCTGTATGCAATGGTTCACATGAATTTGAATCAACCGTGCCTCAGGGGTACAGATCAGTTTGACGATTAGTAATAATCTAACAGCACTTTATTATCGAACTCAAAAACATTTTTCACGCTAAAAATCCTCTCTGCCCTTGCAATATGGAGTTAAGTGTACTCGTAATATCAAAGGCAAATCCTTGCCTTCCTCTACGCTCACTGGCTCGCTGCTATTCAGTCATATCGCGGGGTACAAAAGGAACACGCCTATGTGAACCGCCTGGGTGGATGATCTATCGGCCTATATCTGAATCATATCTATCGGTTCGCTGAATATCTAAAAAGGAATACTCACACCTCTTTTGTCTTTCATATAACCGTTTTCAAAGGAAAAAGTTAAGCGATATGTGATGGTACAGTGGATAAACCCGATGAATAATTTTATTTAAACAAGCTTTCGCTCGCAGCTTCGTACTCCTTTTCCGAGACTAAATGTAGCCTTTATCCTTTTCAGAGATAAAGCCTCTCTTAATGAAAGACGCATTAGAATCCATTCAGCCATTAAATGCCAACATGTAAATGTAACATACAGAGAGAGTTACTTCCCCTTTTATAATTTTAAACAAATGTTCAAAATGTGTATTTCAATACGGTTCAATACGGTATTTTTTGTTCGATTTCAAAAGTTTCTATGCTGCTAAATAACAATGATGAAATAAAAAGGTAATTGTAAATTATTTTTAATTCTCTTTCTCAGAAAGTGTGTCATTATAGAGGTAGCGTAGCTTTATGGGAGTAATATTCGACTTTAGCCCTAGAGCTAATAAGTATTTTTTTCTTTATAAGTTTTGTCTGAAATCATCAGCCAGTAAAGACATTCGTCCTCTTACATAAAGACTCGACTTTTTGGAGTTCTTTTTTGTATTTTACCTTCAGTAGAATAATGCACACGTTTTTCAGTTCTCTGTTCCACGAATTTGTCGTAAATCTTTACCAATATTTATTATGTGATTTTGACCGCAATAGATTCATATTAATTATATATTTGCCATTCTGTTTAATTTGCATATTTTTATCTTATTTTTGCTTGATAACATTCTCAATTAATTTAAATAAGCCACGTTCACCTTCAACTCAATTCGTAGTAAACAAAAATCTAGACTTCGCGCTAATACCAACTTTTTTTATTCCTTAGTTACGCGTAACTCAACGTAACCATTCTAGAATGGAAGAAGAATCATTCTTCCTTTAAACATCCAACGATCACCAAGAATATGATTTTAGTTCTATTTTCAAAAATAAATTCAAATAAAATGTAGGTAGGTTATGTTCTTTCAGAACACCAAAAAGTCGAGTCTTTATGTAAGAATAAGACATTGCCCGTCTTATTTTGCCACGATTTTAGACAAAACTAAGAAATACTTTTTAGCTCTAGTGATTCAATTCGTCTTTAGTCCTCATATATAAAATCTGTAGGCCCGCTAAGCTACGCACTATACTGACACACTTTTTGAACAAGAGAAGTGAAAAAATTATTATGGTTATAAACACTAAAATCAACTGTGCGCATGCAACTTGGCCAAAATATAGGAGAGCTAAACCAAATTATGGAAAATATTCCTTTGTAAGTAGTTTTGACAGAACGATAAAAATAACAGGAGTTTATTATATATAATATATATTATTATATATATTTAGAAGGTCGCAAAGCAAAAATAATCCTAAAAAAGCAAGACGTAGTAGATTTTAAAATCGAGTATAGTAAAATACAATTTCTACCTTACCAGAGTTTCAGCAATAAAACATGTTCCTTCTGAATGGAATAGTGCTACATATTTTTATTTCATATGAGTCTTGAGAGAGCTTTTAGAAACCCACCACTTAGGAACAAGCAAGTAAAGTATTAAAGGGTAAATAAGAACTTCATACGTTTCTCATAGTGAAGTTGCTGGGCGTAGGTGGTTTAATATTACTTGGGCATACGTTATTCAAAAAGATCAACTAGAGTGCACGTGCGCTCTACTATAGTAGAATGCACTCACTTTTTGCTCATTGTGAGCACCATTCATTAACTTTTACCCCTGAACCCCCGCGCTCCTGATAAGCCTCGTCGACAAAATCAAAATGTACCCGTAATTAGGTGTCAAAAAGAAAAAAAAGTTTAAAAAAACCCCGTAAAGTGTAAACGATGTGCCTGGTGGATTAATTCTAATCACCAAGTTATAGACTGTATCAAATGAATGTATGGTGACCAATAACACAGTAATCTATTATTACAAGATTTTTTTTTTGAGTTGATCTCAGGCATGCGCTTAGTCGATTGTTCTTAACGGTATTTTTCCTAGGTAGCCCCCAAAACGATGATTTTTTCGTCTCCTTTTTTGGTCTCCTAAATTGTTCCTAAGTTATAGGCATATTTGATTAAAACTCAATAACTGCGTGTAACAATAATAAAAATAACAAATAAAAGAGGAAAAATATTTTTCAGATTTATCATTTTAAAACCACCTGCTTTTAAAATATTTGTTATATTGTTTTCTACCATGGTAGAGCATGCGAGCAACCATGTAAAAAAAGGGGCGCGTGCACTGTAGTGTTAAATAATTATATTTCATATAAACGCTCGGCTTGCACGGCTCGCAAAGGCTGGCAATTGTATGCAATTGTTGAGTCACTACAGCGTTTTTGACAGAAAGTTTCATCCATTATACGTCAAAGTTAACTGACAAAGCTGGTAATTGTACCAATATCTTTTGATAGGCACCAGCCGCATTTAATTATTAACGAACGTATGCAAGTGGAAAATACCTGGAGGCATGGGCGGTTCATATTATTAGGAACTTTTTTGCACGGAAGAAACATTATTTAACGTAAACTGCATGTAAGATTGCACGTGTAATGACTATGAACACGTGTGCAGTGTAAATTACAAGCACATATGTGTAAATTGGTAAAACTTACGTTTAGGTATATTGCGGTGTTCATAAAGGCAATATTAGAACCCCTTGGGACTTGCTTCCTTGGAAAAGATCGCTGTTAGCGATAAGGCCGCCGATTGTGCCACGTTAGATATAATTAGTATTAAGTTCTTGTTTTATAAATATAATATAAATATAAATAATGCTTGACAATCCACACAGCATCATCTAGCCCCAAAGTAAGCAGAGCTTGTGTTATGGGTACTAGATGCCTGATAAACTTAATACAATACATAACATAGATAGATATTTTTTATTGTATATAGAAAACACCCAGAACACATAAATGTATTGATGTTGCAATAAAGTTATATGCTATTCTATTCTATTCCATATTAGGTACCTACTAAGCATCGAGCTGAAATTTTGCACGCATAAACATGGAATAACATTAAGGTTTTTTTTTAATCCGAAAAACGCGCGCGAAACTACGTTTTGTTTTTAGTATAAAAATTAACCTTTTATTAAAGTCGAATCTTGCTCAGTAAATGTATGCTACATTTCTTATAAATACCTATTAATTCAGTATTCTTGGAGAAATTCGATAAACTCTTCTGCCTTTATTAGGAAGAATTCAACTCTAAACTCTAAATTTTAATGACAATTAACAAATTTTTTCAAATAAAATCCAAAACGTATCAGATCCTTTATTTTCTTGGTGTCTCGCTTGTCCCCAAAGGTTACACCAATTACCAACCTTACATGAAAACTTTAATCGCTTCCGGAGCTTCGAAGGAGCAATTAAGGGGTAATCCCAGTGCATGGGTTTAGCATTGATGTCACTAGTAGTAAATCTATGGTTTAACTTCGTGTGGTCATTTAACTTTAGCCTTCATCATCATCATCAGCCCGTATACGTCCACTGCTGAACATAGACCTCCCCCAAACGACGCCACAAATATAGCGGTCCTGAGCCGCCTCCATCCAACAACTCCCTGCGACCGCTACAATGTCGTCGGTCCATCGAGTGGGAGGGAGGTCTTCCTACACTCCGCTTTAGCCGTTCCATTTTAGTTTAATTTGAAGTTTGAAAAAACACCTACAACCCCCCCCCCACCCTATTATAAAAAAAACTTGATCATACCTACCTGGCTTTAACTAGATGCCTATTTAATCGGAATGCTGTGTTTGCAACACTTTTTTTGCAAATTTATTTTGCTTACAGAGTAAAACATAAACATATACCTGGCAGGTATACGTTTATAGGTATACCTATGGAATAGTATAGTTATAGTTTTTTCTTATAAATTGAAAGGTGTAGTGTACCTACCTAGCTGAGGTGTTAACGCTAAATAAACTCGATCGTGTAAACTTACTTAAAAAGACGTTTCCCTTGTAAAAATATAAAATATAATGGAAAATGCGACTCTCGCGTTTTTACCTCGAATTAACCTACAAAATACTAGAATATCGTAAGGAAACGCGAACACGGAATTCCAGTTAGATTAAATATATTTGTACATAGAAAAGTTACGAAGTTTCGAAACCAATTAGTTTCCTTAGTCAAATCATCAACACTCACGAGTATCATAATGGTAGATGGTATAGGCAGTGCTCTGTCACTCCCGCTGTTTTGAGATATACATATACCTACTTTTTTACCCCCACCCCGGGGAGACGCTTTCTAGGGCAGCCGCGAGCCGCAAGCCGAACAAATTAATAATGCGTTTCGTTTCGTACGGACATCGCAGAGATTATCGACGCGCCTCCATCACAGCCTATATTGGTCCACTGCTGGACACAGGGCTCCCTTTGATAAGCGCCTTAGTGGCATTCATCTCACTGGGGGTAAAGGGATCACAATTCGGTGGCGCTGCTGCCCACCCCAGGTGGATATCCCTTAGTCGCCTCTTACGTTACCCGCGGGAAGAGTTGGGGTGGTGCAAATTCTAAGCCGGCACCACACAACAACCGACAGCAATCAGTAATCTTATTGACAATAAAAGTTATCTAGATAGATAACGTACGTCAGTAGAAAATTGTCTATGGTTTAAAGATATGTATTACACCATAGACCATTTTCTACTGAAATGACATTGATCGTATTTGAAACTTATCATTTCCGTTTTATTTTCCTTTCATAGGTACTGTAGGTTAGTTTAAGCTAGGGCCTACAATTATTTCTTATAATTAAAATGAAGATAATAGATTTGCTTTTGTTCACTGACGTTTTTGTCGGTAGGTAAGATACGTAATAGATTGCATGAGAGAAGGTAGTTAAAATAATCCAAACTGTCTAAAATTCTGTAGGGTCAACCCTACCGATTTCGTAGCGAAAGCTAAGGGGCCAGCGAGGGGACTGCAGAGGTAGGCGGGGGCAGGTGGCTTTGAGCGAGCCGCCTCGCTAACAGCGAGCAGAGCGCTATGAACACTATTTCTACCTGTATAAGGCTCAAAGTTGATTGATGAAAACAAGTAAGGTTTCGGTTACGAAGTAACATTACCTAATCTGTGGTATATGTTATAGGTACCACCTACCGACCGCGCAATCTTTTTTAGTTTAGAAATAGGTAATTCCACTCAAATCTGTTTTTATACATAGGTAGGTACGCTGCGCTGGTTAGACTATGAGTCAAGATTTAAAACTACCAAAATGCACAAATTTCGCCCGAAATTGAGGATTGGATTTAGTTTTGGGAGTAACCTCAAAATAGGTGTGATTTAGGAAACCTAGACATTTACATAATTATTTGTGACGTGTCTACTGGTAGAGTAGATCTTTTTCCCTACTAATATGTAGGTAGTAGTAGTTATCTGGCGTCGGAAAGCATTATAAAATCCAATAGGAAACGCTGGTCACATATCGGAAGCAAATATCCTCGGGGAAATGAATGGTAGGCTATTAGTAGGCTATGATCGTAGTATTTCTCTATTATGAGGTTATAATAAAAGCTACCTACCAATAGAAAATATTGTATTGATAACTTGACTACGTCATACTTATTTTGTGTCTATGTTTATAGCACAAACAAATAGGATTCGTAAATTTTTAAACAAAATAAACTTAATTATCAATTATATTATTAATTATTTGGTTTATCAAATGTAAGTTTACTATTTATAAGAATCATAATTATTTTTTTCAGTACCTGCCTTTAACCTTTCAATAAAAAAGGAAATTCTAGTAAAATAAGGATTTACTTGGAGAGACGTAGGTACATACCTAAGTATAAGTGTTACTAACTACACGTTGGTACAAAATTGGACAAGATTTTTACTTTTAATTGTTTTTGATTCAACCGTTGGTTAGTTGTTTTAATGTACTTACTAATATAAAAACAAATATAGTTTGAGAACGTTTATGTAGCTCCGTGCGAATTTTGTAGAACGTTAGCGATGCGAATAAATACTTTGATAAGTAAATAAATAGTGTTCAAACGCAATCATTCATGACGAACAGATTTTTTCATAAACCATGGAAGGTAACCTTCTTTAGTTTTATGGAAGAATAAGAACCATCGCTGTACTTCTAATGTTCATTAACAAACTATTGTTAAACAACAACAAAACAACAACGAAACAGATAAATAATTGGGGCTATAGATATTACTAAATATCTATAGCCCCAATTATTTATCTGTTATGACGGCACAATTATAAAAACAGTTAAAAAATATTTTGTAAAGAATTGTTGAATTTTGTTTTGTCCGTTTTCTTTAAATTAGCTTCCCTTCTTAATAACCTAAAACAAACCATGTGGTTATCTAACTGCCTTTATTTCTTTTTTACATGTAAGTAAACATTTCTCTGCGCTTGGTTTAAAATTATTTGATAAAGAGTTTATACTTATTAAAAAATCACCGATGAGTTATGTGATTGTGTTCGTTTGTGCTTTTCAGAACTAAATATTATAGAATACAAAACTTTCCTATTTCTCAGGGGCTCTTGTAAGAAATGGCTCTATTGCTTATGACCAGGCAGTCTAGTTGAAATATGCCAGCTATTTATCAAATAGACTCGAATATCCCGGACAGTCGGTTTCCCCATTACCCACCGTTCGGGGTCTATATAAATTTTCATTAGGCACTCTTTGGGAATTCCTTCGTAATAAACACACGCAATATGGGCTTATTTGTCCCACTTTTATCGCGGTCCTTTGGGGTTTAAGGTAACGGCATGAATTTATCTTGACATTTTGTTTTGAACAATTCACCTAAGGCCATCTTATCTGGTTCCCTGACAAACCAGCATTTAGAATACCCTGACCTTACATGAATATCAGAATTTACTAGGGAACGAACGATTTTTTGCCAACATCTCGTTGTAACATTTCTTCTGATAATAATGTATGTCGTCTCCCAGCGGAAATTATTTTTTAGCACATTATAACGTTTTCAAGACATTAAGCTGAGTAAGAAACATAAAAATTGATATTTTTAAATGGTCTCATTCGTACGATCTTCGGAACGTGATCAAACATAAATTTTCACCGAGAGAAGGCACTTTCTTTTCGACCATCAACTTTTATCTTAAAGAATTTCCTGTTAGTGGCCGTTTGTGATATGTATATGTTAAGTAACTTTTAATAAAAGAGCTGTGGATTTTGTGTGATTAATAAAAATAAAATGTCAGGTTTTCCGAAAACAAAACTATAAAATAAACACTGTTGTTGTGAGCAGCTAGGTACTGATCGTGTACTAACAAATGTTGTTCACGTTGCAATAGAAACTTAATATAGCACTGAGGCCTAATGTCACAAAAATAGAGCACGAATCATTAGTGGCACAGTTTTGTTCCACGGCCAAGTGCGGTAAATTTCGGTCAAGTTTAATATTGTGTACGCCTATAAACATGAAGGTTTGTAATAAAATGATCAGTAAGTTGCAGGTTTTGGTTTTTTCTGCATTATTTTTAACCGACTTCAAAAAGGAGGAGGTTCTCAGTTCGTCTGTATGTTTTTTTTATGTATGTATGTTACTTGATATATCCGCCTATGGGTAACCGATTTTACTGATTCTTCTACTCAATAGTAGAAGAATCAGTAAAATCGGTTACCCATATGGTTATCTATACAATTATAGAGAATGATCCCGAAGTGGTCCTATAAATATTTTATTCCCGAAGGATTAGTATTTATCCCGTTAAACTTAAAAACCAATTTTATATTTTTGGAGAGTCACAACTAGCTACAACAGTTTTGGTGATATCTGCACCAATTGTTAATAGATTTAGATGATTCTTTCGTTGTTGTATCAAAATTGACTTTGAGGTAGTATCCTAACAGTTTGATTCTCGAAGAGTCGAATACGTAGGTTTGTAAAAATTCTTTAGCATAATATGATAATTCAATTATCTCCTAATTAAAAGTTTCCACGGCAACGGGCGTCAACAGCTTCATCCATGTGTCATCAAACTAAATTAGACTTGAATTATAACTCGATGTCACCTCAGTGTAAACTAAATTTTTTGCACGTGAACAAAACTGCCAACACACTGATCTTCGGTCAGGGAAAGTAAGGGAGAGGGGATTTCGTTCGTCCGAGACATAATATTATCTACCTCTATAAGCCGGAATTTAAAGTCGGTTTATCGTTTTTTAAAACACGCCAAATTATTATAAGACTAATGCAGCCCAAAAATCTATCATTACGAACCTACTCGTAAAATCTAAAGCTTGTCGCACACCTGGAAATCACCGCCGCAGCACAGCACAAAAAACGTGCATTCAATTATAGGCTTTAACTCGTAACAGTTTAGATGAATTTTATATTGACGGCATCAGATGACAGTCTGCTCGCGGACCACTCGTTTGAAGCTTGTGGGAAGCCAGTTTGTCACTGTAAAATGTATCTATAGATAAAGAGTGTAAGCCCATATTTGAATGCACGTTTTTGAACTGTGTAGTAGCGGTATTGGATTAATGAGCGCAGAGCTTTACTTAACTCGCGAATGGCCCGTGCGAGCTCGCTATATTATACCACAGCTAGAGGTTATTCTGAATAAAACATAATTTGTTCACCACGAATAACCACTCCTCGGATAGATAACCATTAAACGCAACCTACATTACTTGTGCAACAGAAAACAAAGACACTGTTAGAGCAAAATGTAAACATTGTTAAATATTTGAGCATCGTACCAACATTTAAGAGTACATTAGTAAGAATAAGCAATAAAAGAGATATTCGAATGCTGGATCTGTAAAATTAATTATTTTGCTCAACATTCCGACGTCGACTGACCGCTTGAAGTCGGGAATGCGACCTAAAATGTAGCTGAGCAATGTCACTAGAATGAAAGCAGACATATTGCTAAAACTAAAAATAAATGCGGCTATATCAGGCGCGGTTTCAGAAGCGGGTCACGGGTGCGTGACCCCCTCCCCCAAAATCTTAGTTAGTTACTTAAAACAACAGCTTGATGTTTTTTTTTCCTGTTTAGTTCTGTCACTTTGATCATGATTACCAACTTGTTGTTTTAAGTACCTAAACTAATATTTTGGGAGGAAGGGGTATTAATTTTTTTTGTTGCAGACAAAAAAAATCGGGGCTCGCTCCGCTCGCTGATATTACTGGTGTTTTAGCCTTTATGTTTTGTTCAGCGCAGAGGCAACGTTACATTTGACTTGAACTAAACTGAATTTGATTGGTCTGGCTAGTACACTATAGTTAGCTTGTATCAATCCAACCACCACAATAAAAAGCACAAAAATGTAACAAATAACCTGCGCAGTCACTTTGTCACCCAGCGCAAAGAAATCTTAAGTAGACAACAAAATTTTCGTATTTTGATCCACTCGCCAATAACATTTGTTCCTTCTGACTATGGTCCAGAGCTCGACCCCTGTTTTAGGTCACTTTGCCAAATTTGATAAAAAGTTACCCAAAAATCGAACAAAAACCAAAAATTGTCTCGCCTAGCTCAGCTTGTTTTCAACTTTATTGTCTGTGTTTGGTTATGGGCTCATCCCTCGTTTGAAATTCGTTTGCAATATACTGTAAAAATCTAACAAAACCACCAAATTTTCGCGGCATGCTCTGCTTGCCGATAATAACATTCTGCGGTTTCGTTAATCTTGCTTCAAGTCCGAGACTTCAACTCCGTTTCAGGTGAATTTGCAACTGCAAAAAATCTAATACCAAACAACTAACACGCACAGCCAGGTCATAAAAAATTTCGAGGCTCGCTTCGCTTGCCGTTGTTTTTTATCATGTAGTCTGTTGTCCTCATATTTTGTTGTTACTAGACAAACTTATAAATTGTTCTTAGCTCATTATTTAGCTTCTTTGTTTTGCTACGCATGTCTCACCCATTTTAAAAACCCTGTGGTTCATTCCACTCGCTGATATTAATGGGCTCGCTCCGCTCGCTGTTATTTATTTTTACATACTCTTCTGGACCATTTTGTGACCCCAAAAAGTAGTTTTTTTTTGTCACATTCTTACTCATGTTTATAGCAGCTCTTGCTCGCTTCGCTTGCCATTATTTATACTTACTATTGTTAGGAGTTGAGAGTCGGGGTGTCGTGTTTGCGGTCAATATGCAAAACAATGCAAAAAATTTAACGGAACCTTAAATTTTTTGCAGTCTTTTGCAAAAATTAACTTCTGAGGTGTTTAAAAAGGGTGGTAAAGTTTCTATGGAAAATTATTATTCCTTGGTTCGATTCACTCAAAACTCGGTATAATTGAACTACCTCTATAAAGTAAATAACGATACAAGTATTTTTATTTTTATAAAACTACCCCTAGGGGGTGTGCAATCAATTTCCACGCAGGCAAAGCCGTGGAGCGCAGCAGCTATTAGCAACTAAAGAACCGCAGTAGACAGAAAAACTATCCTCAACCTCAACAGCTTATATTGGTCCACTGCTGGACGCAGGCCTCCCTCTAATAAGCGCCTTATTTGCTTTTATCTCATGGGAGGTAATGCCCATAATCCCCACGCTGGGCATGTGGGTTGGGGATCGCAGTTCGGTAGTAGAATTTTTCTGCAAAAAAGTTATCATCCAGCGCAATTATTGATGGATATAATGATGGAGAGAAAAAAGAAGTTGAATAGAAGCAGGGGCGTAAGTATATTGTGATCTCTTTGAAAGAAAACCCAAAATATTATGTATCAAAAAAGCATTAAAAAAAAAGCAAAGCATTATAACGTTGTAGGTGTACCTAAGTTATATAGGTAATATTTTCGTTCACAAATAAACACGAAAGTGGTAAAAAATTTAGGAAAACCATTATCGTGAAGACTAGAAAATGTATTTATAAATGCTATATTTGAACCATATTGATGTGACGTTTTTTGTGGATACAGACAGATTACAATTAAAGCCTTTCTTGAGAACTCGAGATTTTAATCATCTATGAGAAAATATACATAAAAAGCTTTACAATTTACCTCGAAACTTTTTTCAATTTAGTCAAGGACTGGCGATACGGCTATTTACTGCTTTTAACAGAAACCGTTTTGTGAGGAGTAAATAGTAGCAATAATTAAAAATATATTTTGTCGTTTATAAGAAAAATTACATTCTAATAAATTACAGCTAGTACGAGTATTTACAATTGAAACAGTTGAGCTAACTGCAGACTATTGCAAACAGTCTAGTAGTAACCCAACTGATCCAAATTAATGTAATTAAAAAAGTTTCTTCAATAATTTGTATTTTTAGGACCCAAATCGCCACCCTTTGGAGCTCTAAGCTCAAAAAATTACTTGTAATAAATCTACGTAAAGAATGATCTCTGTCAACTAGCTCAGGTTATATGAGCGGCGCTCTTGATGTATGGCAAAAACATATGAAAAAGGTTTTGTTATTTTACCAACCCAATTAATAACCCCCATGTTTTGCATAAAAAAATCGGTACATACCGATTTTTAGAGTTTAAATCACCGCACCGGTTGAAATGTTACAAAAATCTATATAAATTCAGCATAATCAGATGTAGGTATGTACCTATATCATTCAAGTGATAACATTTCAACTGGTGCGGTGATTTAAACTCTCTTAAGCTGAGGCCAAACATGCTTAGTTTTTGTGTAGTGAATCGCGTAAAATGAGTCTCTTCATACAAAAGTCCTTTTTGTGCATTTCTGGTAATTAAAGTAAAACAGAAGTTTAAAAAAATACGCTTTATAAGCGACTCACAACAAAACAAAAACAAAATACGCTCTTTTGGCCTCAGCATTACAAACATAGGGCGTTTTATCCATTAGCCGGCCCGGCACCGGCACCGACGCTGGCGCCAACGCCGTGCCGGTGCCGGGGAAGCAAAAATGTATGAAAGTGTATGGCTCGCTTTTTCAGTAACCGGCGCCGACACCGGCCCGGCGTTGAGTCCCGCCGGCGCCATCGCCGTCGCCGGGATAGCAAGCTTACCACTCGGTGCCGGCCCGGCAAAACTGCATGTGTATTGTATAATGAATTGTAGCCGTGAGCGTGTGTGAGTGCGCGGGGCGGATGGGAGGACGCGGAGCGGAGGGAGAGAGACTCGTATTTGGTATGTGGTTCGCTTTCAGTGCGTACGCGTCATGGCGGTTATATACGACATCGTGACTCTTATCGAGTTAGTGGAGGCCCGGTTGTCTCTTTGACAAGAGTAATGAAGCAAATAAGAATAAAATATTACGAGAGAAATGCTGCTGGAAGTTTTTGCGTTTCTCGAGACAGGATATATAGAAATGTCGAAAGATTAAAAGAAAAAGACAGGTAAATTAAGCTATTGTTTTGGGTGAGATAATTATAATAATTAAGGTATGGCTACTCACTAAATTTTAGATAATTGCCAAGGCAGCTAACCTGCCTCAGACATGAAGTAATTAGCAAAACATGTACGCTTTCCTTTTCCAGTTTTCTATACAGATTTTGATTCATGCCTTGGTAAATTTAGTAGTTGAGATCCACTAGTAATGACCAAATCACTTTCCTGATAGCCATCTCGTTTGCGAACAATGTTATGTAACATTACCGTCGCTTTCACGATATTCTTTGAAAACTTTCTGGAAACGTTCAATGGTCTATGTAATGTCCTCCATTTGTTACTTAATATACCGAACGCACATTCTACGTATCGCCGAGCTCTGTGCAATCGATAATTAAATGCACGTTGCGTCACACTTAAGTAATGATTTGAGAAATCTTTAAGAATATGCTCCTCGAAGGGAAATGCATTGTCTCCGATGAAAACATACGGTACTTTTGTATCTTATCCTGGCAAGCGTCTTGGTTGTGGAATATTCAGATTCCCGCTTTTCATCCTTTTCATAAACTCCGTTTTTTTTTGTAAAATGGACGAGTCACAGTCTTCACCATACGCGCCAATGTCGACGTACAAAAATTTGTAGGCCGCAACAACTACAGCCAACAGAACTATAGAGTAAATATGTTTATAGTTAAAATTCATTGATGCTGCATGGGGGAAGTTTTCAATGCGTATATGTTTCCCGTCGATAGCTCCGAGACACAGGAAAATGTGCTCGTTTTTCAAATCCATTGCTAATTTCTTTCCAGTCTTTTACTGTCAACACTTAAGATGTTCATTTCGAAAAGTAACCCGTGTCAGTACTGTACCACTCATCGGGCGTAAACCGGCATCGACAATGGCGGCAGTGGAAAAACGAAGCATGCCGGTGCCGTGCCAGTGCCGGGCCGGCTAATGGAAAAACGCCTATTTTCTGTCAACTTCTGGCCACAGCTAACAGTTGTTTGTTTTCTTCTATTGACATCTATCTATATCTATATATATATATATATCTTCTATATAAATAAAAGAAAGTCGTGTTAGTTACACTATTTATAACTCAAGAACGGCTGAACGGATCCCTGTGAAATTTGGCAGCGAGGTAGATGGCATCCCGGGGCCGGACGTAGGCTACCTTTTATTCCGGAAAAAAGCGTGCGAAGCCGCGGGCTGCAGCTAGTATATACATAGAGGTATATATATATATAAAATAAAGTCGTGTTAGTTACACTATTTATAAATTATAACTCAAGAACGGCTAAACGGATCTCGGTGAAATTTGGCAACGAGGTGGATAACATCCCGGGGCCGGACATAGGCTACCTTTTATTCCGGAAAAAATCGTGCGAAGCCGCGGGCTGCAGCTAGTAAGTCATAAAGAGGAAAAGCACTGCATTGCCATTGCTTTTAGTTTTGAGAGATTTATATTTAGTATGTTTTTTTTAAACCCAATAGTATTTTTTTTTTATTTATCTGTATGTATGTTCACGGGTCGGGTTAGACTTTTTGTTTTCCGTAAGCTCACTGTGTAGTTACGTAGAAACAAATTTTGTTCACTAGCGACATCAGCGGGTTCGTTGCGAATTAATGATGTCGTCGACACGCAACTCATTTTGCATTCATAAATTAGAATCCGCAGTCGTAAGGCCCGGAAGTAGCTGCCTTGTGAACAATTACTAGAGGAAGTAGAATTTTACACGAGTTTCACGCCTACTTTTATAAAAGCTGGCCTCAAATAAGTATAATAAAAATGCTAAGAACTAAGAACTTACTATTTCCTTAGTTTAGACATGGTACTTTTACTCTATAATCTTTCTGTGTAATTTATTGTATTAAATATATCAGTCATCTTGTACCCATAACACAAGCTCTACTTAGCTTGGGGCTAGATGATGCTGTGTGGATTGTCTAGCATTAGTTATTTATTATCATTACATATTTATTGAAATATTTAGGTAATAATTAGGTAGACACATATGATAGTTGATAGGTAACTAGTTTTACAAAAAATGTAGATACCTAGTCATTACGACACAGATAAACATAGAAGTAGGCACTCTTAAGAGGCTCAGAGTTACTTATATGCGAAGAAATATGCGTTTTATTCCTTTTTTCTTCCTTTTTCGTAAGTTAATTCTCACCATGCTGGAACAGAATGCTTGTTTCCCATCGTATTAGATTCCCATGTTATCATTACATAGACATAATGGATGGGAGTCGAACGAAGATGAATACGCTGCCAGAATTTGGCCCTGTCACTGTTGATTGAGAATGCTGAGGGTTTTTTCATTTACCAACGATCCAAGGGGATTTTCCTTTGATAAGATTGTTACATTGTTAGGTACACCATTAATTGCATGTGTGATTGTTAAGATATAAAATCTATCTATAATGTTATGTTGGAGGTAATCTCTGGAATGAATTGTCCGATTTTGAAAATACTTGAGTAACATAGGTAGGTTATCAAAGTACAAGGTGAACAAAGCTGAGGGTATAGTAGGGTAGGGGCTAGAAGATTAAGGTAGTAGGTACCTTCTGAAAAGTTGTTGACATTATAATATTGTATCCTATTACAAAATTTATTTTATTATTGTAATTACTAAAGTGGCAGTGGGTAGGTCATATAGCTCGCAGAACTGATAACCTCGGGGGAGTAAAGGTTCTTGAGTGGCAACCGCGATGCAACGCAAAACGGAGTGTTGGAAGACAATCCCTTCTCCCAACTTCGGTGCTCGATGGACCGTCGACATTGTACCGGTCGCAGGGAGTCGATGGATCGAGGCGGTTCAGGACCGCTATTTGTGGCTATTTATGGCAGAGGCGGTGTGTGGCTGATATTATGATAAATAAAAAAAATAAAATAAATAAAATGTATTTATTTCAAACAATTTAAGAACTCATAACATTAGGATTACAAAGAAAAAACTAACAGGATTGCTGGGAAGGTGGCGTTCACAGCAGTGCCTGGTGTACGGGCAGTCCAGCCTTCCAGCTATCATTGCCAGCACGGTGTTGGAGTTGGCCCGCAACCTGCGCACCAGAGAGGCGGGATGATGATGATGATGGTTCTACTAAACTGGCACCTTTATCACTTTATAAACGCAAATAGACAAGCAAGACTAGACTATTACCGTCTTACGCGGCTGAATGAAGCACATGTTGGACAATAAAGCATTTTACTGCCGCTGTAAAGTTGCCTTCAAATGGCATGCTGCTTTTAAACTAATGCTGAATAAAAAGTCTAGGAAGGGTGGAATATATAGGGTGGAAATGACTCGTAAATAATTTTATTTACCCATATTTTAACCAATAAAATGTCTTTCTCCAGTCTTTGACATATCTCAAACGATATCTCTAAAATATACCTCGATTCGCTTCGAGGAAAATTTTATTTAGGGTCGTTTATTTGGGGTCGACATATATTCCATATGTCGATGAGGATTGCTTGGATCATATAGGCCTATGCCCTAGTAAATTCCCTGTATTGTGCCAATTCCCAAGCTGTATTGTATATGTGCATTATGTATACCTTTTATGTCCCGCGCATATGGCAAGTCTGCGTTGATTGAGTGGCCGTTGTGGCCGATATTCAGCTGGGACATAATTATCATACTCAAGCAACAAGCCCATTAATATGATGATAGAATAAACATTACCTATATTATCCATAAATCCCTTTAGTCCAAGATCGCAAAAAATTATGAATTTACCCTCTGAAAAATGTTTACTAAGTGCTCGATAAATCTGAATGAGCAGAAAAAATTGCCTATTTATTTATTGCTCTTTAGCTTTAAAATTATATCGCTGCATTAAAATACGTTATGCTTTCATCCTATAAATTGTAAGAACAATTTATAGGATGAAAGCGCTTTCTATTATTCAATGAGTTATAGGTACATACATACATATACTTTACAAAGGTATCAACGCCTACACAATTTCCAGTTCATCAAACCGGAAAACTCTACGTACATATGTGACACATCGCTGCTTTTACAAGCTCTTAGATCAACGGGGTTTTCTTTTTTATTTAAATGGCAATGGCGTTTATTGACCAAAAGCATTACAATCAAATAATAAAAACAAATTAGAACTAGTATTTACAATTGAAACAATTAAGCAAACTGCAAACCTGTAGATTGTTTGCAGTTTGCTTAATTGTTTCAATTGTAAATACTAGTTCTAATTTGTTTTTATTCGAGCTTTTACAAGCTCTTAGATCAACGGGGTTTCCTTTTTTATTTAAATGGCAATGGCCTTTATTGACCAAGAACATTACAATCAAATAATAAAAACACACAGCTCAACTGATCCCTAATCTGATCTCTAACAATACCAGTCGGAAGCGTCCCCAAGACGCTGGCTGCATTGCCCCGCTGTATGGCAATGTTGATGCGCTGCGCCAGATACCCTCCAGCTCTCGGGTCACGCGTCGCTTCGACCAGACGCTCAGATAACTTTTTAAAAACCCAATCATCAGGCTTGAATTAGTACTTTCTTTAATTTCAGTAGGTGCTCTGTGTTGCTCTTCGTAAAACTTTTGAAATATTTATCTTAAAAGGTTATTAGCACTAAAACTAATCACACAAAATCATGGTAAATGCAATAGAATACAATATGCATTTGCCTTCCATTTGTTTATTTTTGTTCACTGTGTGCAAAACAGTGATAAAATAAAATAAATAAATAGGCGATTTTCGCGATGATAACCTGATCGCTCCAATAGTTTTATGAGAGCTGCATAAGCTGCATTGGAGCTCTACATCCTGTGATTTTCCTTAAATACTGTTAGTAGGTATTATTGGATATTCGCTTCGGCTCAATATGGTTCGTCAAAGTTAGCCGGATGAACTTTTCCTCTCTGGTTTATCAATAACTTATCTTTCTTAAATTACTTTTGTCGACGGAATAGAATCGATTGCAGCAGAATACTCAAAATTGAATCATGTTGGATTGTTACATTAAAATATAGACCAATTCTCGTGGAGAGACGTAGTCAAGGTGAGTTTAACAAGAGCGGAAACTTTGATTTAAGCTTTTTTATACGTATTCCCACCGCACGTGAGATTTTTTCGCATATTTTCTACAAATCTACCCGAGCCCCTACTCTTACTGTCCATCGAAAACGCCCCGTACTATTTATTTTATGTTACGAAAATATAAAATATACCATTTTTAAAATAACGCAATCCGTTGTTTGCTTAGGCGTCAAACCGTAGCGTGGGGCGCAAATTACGTCACGTGCTCCAAACACGCAAGAGGTTTCACGAGCGTAGGACTACCCAAGAAAATGAGACATTTATTTAGAAAACAAAAATAAAGCTTTATAATATACACTTTTTGATTTCGGTCTTGAGAAAAGCTAGATAGATCAATGACTCAGTCACCTTTGAGAGACCTTTGTTAGGTATACCTAAATATTTGATTTGTCTGTGTCGAATCTGAATCACGACTTCTGAAAGTTTGGTCCTTTCTTTTTGTCTACCCTCTGAATCAAATGAAATCGTTTATTTCTAACACACAATAAATGTTTAAAATATATTTTATGATTCTGCAGGATTCATTTCAGTCACCTTTGAGAAACTTTTGTTTGGTATACATAAATCTATGATTTGACCTGATACAAGTCAGTGTTATTACGCCAACGACAAAGCTACAAGTATTTATTTATTGATTGAATAGGTAATGAAAACCGTATAATGATCAATTATACAAATTACAGACCCTTCCATCTTATGCCCTTGCAATTTCTGCGGTCAGTCTCTGAAGAACATAGTTGTCGGCAATGAAGTATTAATAGTATGGTTACTAAAATTCCAAGAAAATGACTACGAAAACGTTTACGATCTTAAACAAGTGGGTAAGGTAGTAGGATCTTAAACCATGATGTACCTTATCCCTAAATCCCTACTAAAGTTCTAAGTATACCAATAGCGGGTAAAACCCGGCAGCGCATGATGATGATTGTACCAATAGCGAACAAACATTTGAATGTTTACTGTGTTTCGTGATAGTAACTTCGTCGACGTGGGAAACGCAGTATTTAAATTTATAACAAGGAAAGATCCTCTTAAACTCTCGACACTCGACAGCTAATAAACTTTGTTTAGAATACTCATTACAGTCACAATTAAAGTTTGTGAAGACCTCTTAGCGGCTTTCCGTTTGATGAAAATTTTATTCAGGTACTTAGCAAATCAGAATTAATTAACTTGCTCTCTCTATTCAGTGGCTCATTCACGTGGAAAGTTGGATCTTAAGCTGCTGCAAGACGAACTCGTCTTTACAATATGCTGCTTGTCTAATTATTCACAAGCCTGCTTAGACGCCTGCTTATGAACGTAAGTATGTATAGCTACTTAACTTAAGTTCTAAACCTAGTGCCGATAAGTCATGTCGTTGACCGAAATTTCCTTGTGCATAAAGGTTCATGCTTAGGTAAACCGTGGTGCACCTTATACAGTGTGCAATTTTATTTTTAAATAACAAAACGGCACAAGGGACATTCCATAACTATCGAGTCAAGCGATATTTATTTAGATCTCTTTTCTTTCCTATGTTCAAGAGATTCCTGTTACCCAATCTAAATCACGACTCCTGAAAGTTTGGTCCTTTCTTTTTGTTTAACCTCTGTATCAAACCAAATCGTTTAGTTCTGACACAATAAAATGTTTACAATATATTTTGAGTCTGCAGGATTCCGAACTAGGCTAAGCTGTATTTCAGGACCCAAGGCGGTATGTATAAATAGAGACCAAGTCTAAGAATGATGTAGTTTTGCCACTGTTAGGCATCTGGTAAGCCATCGGTGGGTTAAGCACGGTGCAGACACCAAGCTAGCCATCACTGTAAAGCCTCGTTTAATTAAGACTAATGATAAAGCTCTGACCAGAATGCTTTCGTATTTTAACCACTAAAAACTTGAAGCACGTAGGGCATGCTATTTCATAATTACAAAGTAAACCATTAATCTTTATTTTATAAATGGTAGGTTATTTTCTTATTTTAAAAATGGAAGTTTATTTTATCTTTTTGTAAATGTTAGTAAATTAAGTACTTAATACATTTTTTCAAACTATAAGCCCGTATTTTTTTATAAGTTCGTCTTTTTACCCCACTGCGCAAGAAGGAGGGCTGTTTGTAGTTATTACATTTAATTAAAACTTTTCTCGTCTACTATATATTTCTAGCGCTGCTGGCTGGTAGGTAACTTTATTATTATAACAGCTCATCATCATCAGCATCCGTATATGTTAGTATATAGGACATAGGCCTCCCCTAATGAGAGCCATAGCGCCCTGTCTTCAGCTTGCCGCATCCATCATCTGCCTGCAGCCTTTCGCAGGTCGTCATCCCACCAGGAGGGCGTCCTACACTGCGTTTGCCGAGTCGTGGTCTCCACTCAAGAACACGTTGACCCCCAGCAGTTGTCGGTTCTTCGCGAGATATAGCCGGCCTACTGCCACTTCAGCTTGCCAATTCTTAGAGCTATGCCGATAAACTTGGTTCTCTGTCGAATGCATTTGTTACGAATCCTTTCCTTCAGAGAAAGTACAACAGCTACCTCTATTTAAACAAAGCTTAAGTTTTAATTGGATATGGCTCCAAGAAGTGATTGACGTGACGATGTTGAGGCGCATCTTCGTAAATGTTTACTACAGAGCAATAAGATGGTAAGCAACACCAACAGCTGTTAGCTAAATAAATATCTAATTAGCTGGCGAGGCTTGAGAAGCTAGTCAAATCAAATCAAGTAGCTCGAACGATAAAATAAGTAATCGTTGGTCATCTTGACCAATGACTTGACAAATGCTTGACCACAGACAAATGCCAAATTAGCGTTCCAGCAACCCGTTGCCAAGAGACTTGATGACTAAATCTTAACTAATCAGCTTGCTTGATCAAAGAAGATACTAATCAACATTCCAGTAACACAAACTAACATTGACAAGATAATTGATCACAGTTAAAGAGATGATCAGCGTATGAACCACCGGCTGTCAAAATCATAAAACTCACCAAGACGCGCCCATTGACAAATTTACGCGTTTCTATTTGTGTATTGCGTTTATGCGTTTTTTGTTTCCAATTTTAATTAGGTACCTAATTACATATTAACTTATGTGCCATATCATGGGCACTACCCCTCGTCATAAAAACCAATTAGGCGTTCATCAGGGGGAGGCCTGCGTCTAGCAGTAGACCAATATAGGCTGTAGAGGATTAACTTATGTTATAGCCTGTTTCAACGTTTTAATATTTGTTTGTAGGAGAATGATATAAAGTGATTTCCATCGATTACTATCGCAATGCACTGAAGTTTAACTACCGTAAATTAATTGGAAGTTGAAAGTGAAGTATAATGGGAATTTGCTAGTCTATTGTGTCGCTGAGCACAAAAGGATATTCTTAATGTACCTGTATTTCACTGAGATTATTATAAAGCTATTAAAATTCAGTCACTTCTTTTGTGTAGGAAATCTTGCAGACTGTTTTCTAATATTATTATTTTGTGGTAGAGAAAAACTTTTATATTTTCTTTTAAGTTTTTTTAAAAGGCAGTCTGTCGTTGGGGGTCTCATCATAATTTTTTTGCTCTTTGCAACCGTGAATATGAACCAAATCAGAAACATAACGTTGTTTCCGTAATAACCAAGTATTATAAAATCTGTGCCCAAGGGTAAATTTGATGAACATTAATTTTAAACAATATAATCTCTATTTGGTTGCCTTCTCTTTAATCAATGTACGCTATAGTAAAACAGTTGAAAATAAGCCTCTAATTAGACCACATAACATAAAGCTGCTACTGCCGAAAAAGATAGAGACTAGACGTTTGATAGACGCTTGAATTTCGGCAGCTGATGAGCCTGATATAACCCTTTTAGGAGTGCGAGAGTGCTCTACCATGCTTGACTTTTTGTCTAATCTGTCATCCATCACTCAGAGCGTCACTTTGGAAGACTGTTGGAGACTTTTAGGTAGATATATTATGTCTATCCCTTATTCGGAATTTTGGAGGCAGTGTACATTATGTGGAGTGACAGACGTTTCTTATAGCGTAAAACACATAAAGGCAATGAAAAAAAAGGTGTAAGGTTTACAGCAACAAAAAAATAAATACGATAGATCGTATGTATTCTTTTGTTGCTGCAAACGTCGATAAGGTATTGAAAACCCAATGTAAACCCAATTAGGCATTGCGACAATGATAATCCAAAAATACAGCCGAAAACTTATAATGTAAAAAGGTTGATAGGACTAACGAGTCGTACAGTTTTAAAGGTTTGATTCGATTATAAGTTTGTTTTTTTGTCTAGGCTAGAGAAAATGTTCAACTTAACGTAAATTATTAAAGTTGAACAAATTAATTTCAAATATTTTACCCATTCGATCACATTTCGATTGAAATTTTGGTTATTCTACAGAATATGATAATATACAATGTGGAATAAATAGGAAATAAGAAACTTAACACACCTTCCTACCCAAAATTTTTGAATACATAACCAATTAACACCACTTTAATTTCCCTAACCATGAATCAACCAATGGAATTGCATTTAGGAAATATTATCAAGCAACAAATGACGTCACGTGTATAATTACATAACGCCAGTTTCGTGATGCGCCAACAATCATTCGGGCCTTGGCATGGGTTGGTGACAATGAACGCCTCGACTCGCGATCTAAATATAAAGAGCGGCCCACCTGCGACCGGGGCTCAGCACGGTTCTACTGACAAACAAATAAATATTGTTATTATTTTAGCCTGAAGTGTCCCCCCGTAGGGCAAAGACCTCATAAATGCCATTTCAAACGCATTAACATTTTCTGCCTATGTTGGCTATGAATATATCACGTGTCCAAGAGTCCTGTAAGGTCTAAAGTCAATAAAGCCGAGCATGTATTTTCGAGTTATTTGGCTGACTCCTTACCTTCTCCACTTTCAACCGTTAATATTATTAAGAAAAAACATGTCTTCCATAGCTATTTTAGTTAATCAAAACCACTAAGGAACAGGATGCTGTGGTTTTCCTGGGATATGGTTTGCTAGGCCAGGCTTGCCCAGCATCCATAACATCCTCTCAGCTTTATGGCCCGATATCCCTTACAGAATATTTATGTATATTCCCCATAGTGCCAACATCACGGTTAACACCGAAACAGTGTTTTATTTCATGCAAGTACAATTTAAATAGAATCTTAGGTATCCATGATCATTTCAAAAGTTCAGGATAACCTGTCTATTGAACCCTGAAGCTTGAACATCGAAATGTCATTAGACTTTGTTAGTTTCTGAGTAGTGCCATAGCACAGCTGTCGTGACGTAGTTCTGGCCCGACGCGTTTCCTCAACGACCTTTGAAAATTTTGAGAGTGGTTAGGGATTATCATTTTCCGGATCGAGAGATAGCGCATCAAAAGTTTTTTCTGAGCTTAATGCTTTGAGAAATTTTATTTTAGTGGCTTTAGTGGATTATGACGTTTATTTTTAATATATGCGTTTTTCAGTGTCGTTTGATTATAAAGTTTCGTTTTAGAAATTTGTGTAGAATTTCTACGTAATTTTCACGTGCTTTTTACATACAGGTGAAATATATTGCGTTATGCCTTTGCATCTCTTGCCTTTCTTTTCGTAGAAAAGTAAACATTTTCAATTCTTTTGTGTATTTGCTAAATATTTCTCACTCAACTTCAATGTTCCGAATCAAGCAACATTAATTTATGTAGAGCATGACCACTGTCTGACATACAGCCATTGGACCTTTGAAGAGTCCCACCTTGTGATCATATTTAGTCCGGGACAAAGCTACGTATACTCAACCAGACCCATACGCGTAATACTCCATACCTACATGTAGCAATAGCAATAAGCCCACTTTAAATATTAAGCAGGGCATTCGTACCTCGGTTTTCACGAGGATTGCTATATAATCTGATTAGAAGCTATAGGTACCGATACTTACTGTTGTAAGTATCGGTACCTATAGCTGTTGTACCGTCCATCTAATTTACTTAGCATAATGTCATCTGTAGCTTAAACGACCTTGTCTACGACTGTATCTATGCTGGCTTAACTTACAATACATTTCGTTTGTTTCTATTCTTTTTAAATAAATCATTTACTTGTTTTTACTCAAGTTCCGTATCGCCCATAGGTATGTGATAAATCACAGTAACAGAGAGTAGAGACCGATAAACATTAATAAAGGTTCAGCATCAGTATGTCCTGAAAAATAATGCTAAAAACTCTTTTCAAACTTAATGCTATTCCATTCACTTTAAACAGAACAGAAAGCACTTAGTCTCACTTTAGTCCAACTCAGTTCTAAAAATTACCATCTCTTTTTAGCTTGAGTAGGTCACCAGTCGAGTCTGCAATAGTTATTCGGAAATATGTAGATTGTTCCGATTCCAAATTCGATAAAACATGCATGTAGACTGCCGAGAAAGACGAAGATACAGAAATACAATTGATAAAACCAATTTACATGTAAAATGTTCGTAATAACTGCATTGAAAGTACAAAAAAATATGTAAATTGATTGTTTTGAATAAACTAAAAACAAATAAAAATCTTTATTGACAAAGAAAATTACAATTAAATAATAAAAACAAATTAGAACTAGTATTTACAATTGAAACAATTAAGCTAACTGCAGACTGTTGCAAACAATCTACAGGTAGCTCAACTGATCCATATCAATACCAGTCGCAAGCGTCCCCTAGACGCTGGCTGCATTGTGGAAATAATAAAAATATTTTTGCAATAAATCTACATTACCATACTAAAAACTAACTTAAAATCTGTTTGCAAAACTGTTTTTAAGTTTTGAGGGTCAAGTACTAATTCCGCTGGAGTAAATTTTTTATGGAACCACCTCGGGATAATTTTCTATACAATAACTTATGAATTTTCGCTCGCATAATCGGTCCATAATTGACGGTGAACTCGACGGACATACCCGTACATCAAAAAAAAAAAATACAAACAGCCGAACATAGAACCTCCTCCTTTTTCGAAGTCTCTTCAAAAAAACATAAAATCAAATGAGTTAAATAACACAGTCATAAATGGAAATAAAATTTACTGAATTACCTAGTAGTTCACAGAATCTTTTAGTAGCCGTTACCTGGTTGAAGATCATTTCTATGAGCGAACGTCACACGGAGTCTTATGTAGAAATGATCGTCGGAATGATATTGCCGTTAAGACACCCATTAAAATGATATCCGTTAAAATGAAGTTAACAACAGTGCTGGTACTTGTGCCTATTCCAGTACCCACATAACATAGGGAGTAACAGAAAAAGAATTACGAAGCAAGTAAAGAGAAATGGCAGAGAAGTTGTACATAATGTAGCTCGCTTGCTAAATAACGATATTGAGCCTTAAAATACATTAAAATAACCGATTTTTGAGAATAGTCTATTTAAATTTAATTGAAAATAACACTTGTGACACGTTCATTCCATAAAAACAAGGTGTCCACTTTTGTATGGAAAAAAATAAAATATTGCGTAGACATTCGCCCACCACCTTGTTTTGACACATATATTACTGTAATCATCTAACGAAAAATGTAGCTTCCTATGTTGATTATAGAAGAGGCCTCAATTGATAGCTTATCAAAGTGTCCCGTACTATGTGAAAATCGGCTACAACATGAGGAAGTTCTTAGGACAATGGCCATTTTTCCTTACAACAAATCTTATCGTAATATAAGACATAATAAATAGGTATCCACCACATATAAGACGTAGTAACATTCTAAGACGCTGCTTATACAACGTTCTTGCTGCCCCGCTTCATTTTCGGCATTAATTGTATGATTTCAAACAATAACACTTAGGCCCGTATTACCTCTATAAAAGCTTGCTCAGTCATCGATCTATGCTTCAGTAACGATTTTCTATGGCAAACGCGTTACTCAAGCATTTAATCGATGACTAAGCGAGCTTTCAATTTATGGGCCTTAAAGGTACTTCAATGCAAATTTTTTTGTGGTACACAAAAACGACAGAGTAAACTCATTGGTATCTGCTCTTTTGGTCTTTCGTTTTGGTTGGCTTGACATCAAAATTCATACTTTTAAAAATAAAAGTTAAAGTTTCTACGTGTGTTGATGTGATCCGAGATGGCGAAAATTATTTTATTTCAAATTTTAATAATGGATGTCGTTTTCGCCTAACTCGAGGGCGTAGATTACGATTTGGCGGTGTTTTTTGAAATCCAAGATGGCGGTAATTGTTTATCAAAATTTTTACTCATGAGTGTCGTTTTGACTACTCTAACTCGAGGGCGTAGATTACGAATATGCGGTATTTTTTTCAAATTCATGCTGGCGGATTTTTTTTTTATCTTAAATTTTAATCGTGGGTGTCGTTTTCACTTACATGTGACAACCCTAGTCAACATACGCTGTCACGTCACTTGTCGGAATTTACCACGAGATCAAAGGCGTCGGCCTACTGTGCTAATAATAAGGAACGGTTATGTTTATAAGCTAGTTTCGATGCTAAGGGCAATCCCTGAAAATAAAATCTCAATACCATACGTATAAACTGTAGATATGTGTTACAAATTAAGGAGGGGGCCAATACCCGAAAAGTTTTTTTTGTTACTGTAGTTACATGGTAATTTTTTTGGACGGGGCGGTAAGGAGATGTATGTACCATAACCGATGTAGCTACAAGAAAATGGTCTTAGGAGAAAATCTCTCTTTTTGAAAAATATTTATTCTCATAAAAGTTTTTGTCTTAAATGCCCATTTCAGTGCTAACTGTAATTTTTATCAAAATCTTCGAATGGAAATGAACTTCTTTCGAAAAGTAATGGATAGTTTGCTAAGACCATTTTCCTGAAGCTACAATAGTTAAGGCACCTCCAATCCCAGTCCAAAAAATCCACCCTGTAGATATAGTATACCATAATCTACCCATTGCATCAATTTCCGTTAACCGACACGTCCATTTTGCATATTTTATTGGTTAAAATCCATTTGGAAATAATTTGAAAATTATTTCCAAATGGATTTTTTTTTTGGCCCCTTATGAAAGTCTGCTTAGTCATCGATCTATGCTTGAGTAACGCTTTTCTATGGCATAAACGTTACTCAAGCATATGTACATAGATCTACGACTGAGCAAGCTTTTATAGTACGGGCCTTAAATTGGTATGACTACTGGTATAGTATAATAAAGACTATTTATCGGGTATTTATCGCGTACCTTTTGTTTTATTTTCCCCTACGTTTCCATCGCGTTGCAGCGATCGTGGTCACGGGGCGACTGATAAAACAAAAGGTACGCGATAAATACCCGATAAATAATCGGATATTTATCGCGTACCTTTTGTTTTATCGGTTATCGGTATGTTAACAGAACGCAAAAGTTTCAAAATGTTTTTACTGGTATAGTACCTTTTTTAAAATCTGTGGTATGACTGATATAAATTCAGTAGGCACCTACTTAAAATCGCATTATCGTAGAGCCTTATGTTTATGTAATGTTGCGTATCAGAATCGTATTTTGTGTGACAACGACCGATAGTAAAACCACCACTAACGTTTATCGACAATAATAGAGGTAGTGATTTAGTAGCTCGAAACGTTTATCTCTGCTTCAATTTCTTACTCTGTATTTAAAATAATAGCTATAGTAGTGAAGCTAGTATTTATCTAGTTCCCCATCCCAATACCGCTAAACTTGGTAGGTATTTGGCATTGTAAAATCACATTTATAAATATCCCGAGATGTCATTGGACTTGGCATCGGTCGAGTACGTTGGTACCTATTAGAACTTATAATTATAAAATAGAGGTAGAAGCTGTTTAGGAGATATAAAGCGATTTTAAATTCTGTATAATATACCTGTAAAATTGACTAACATTATCTAATGCTCTGAAAATCTTTATATTATGCAAAGTAAAGTGTCCGCGTTATTAGCTAAATAAAAGTAGAACATTGGCACTGGTACACGAAAACATATTTATTTCGAGGCACAATGTAAAAAAGTCAAACTTCCGTTTATATTTTCAAGGAGAGGAAAGACTTCTCTGTGTTTCGTGAATTATTGAGCATTTCATTACGTTATACAATAATGTTTGTATAAAATTGCTTTTTATCCGATTTCATAAATTGACGATGTATATAAGATGCTTTTAGCGACTGTTTATTTGGAGAAGCTGAAAAAAGGGCTTAACTTTGTTTAAGTTCACTTACCTCTTCAATGATTGGTTAACAGTAGACTAGAACTAGATACCTATGATAAAACACTCACTATAGTTCACACAAACTACTTTATATGTCACACAAATATTGTCTTTTTTTCAGCACTTCTATGAACTATTATTTTATAATACACACACTATTAAATACTGTACAAATGTTTTTAGTCACGCACTGTTACTTAAGCTCAGAGGGGTCGTATTGAAGGATAAAAATAATGATCAAAACTATTTGTAAAATAGTGTAAATAGTTCGTAAACAACTTGTAAAGTCTTTTCAAAGGTTGCGGTTAGAAATTTTCAGTCGTTTCTTGTGTATAAATAGGTTTTGGTAATATTTCGCTCGGAGATGCATATTTATCCCAGGTTTTGCGATGCGTCAATAATTTGGAGTGAAAAGTTGGGAAAAGTCTTTGGAAGTGAGTTGGAGGGTCATTTTAGGGTGCTTTTTCGGATGTAAAAGAGGTGGTAGAAATTTAAAGTGCGGTTTCGTTTGGTCGATCGTAGTCCATCGAGGTTCTCGCGAGGGCGGGCGGCGCGGACGGGCGGGCGGCGCGCTGGTCGGCTAAGGACTGAGTCCTCCCGCCTTTGCCAACCCTGCACGACATGCAAACTCAGTGCAATTTTAAAAGGCCGTAACTGTATTTTTGTTCTATCGCCATTGCACTCATTAAGCCAGTTAAGTCTACCAATATTAGCTAGGCATTGTACTTTGTTCCTTTGTTATTAAACTTATACAATTAATTTGTGGAGCACTGCACTAAATGGGATCTTAATTAAGTTATTAGTTTAGGTTCATGTAACATCTGCAGTTTGGTTCGCTAAAGACTGGTTGTCGTAATTGTAATGGTGGTTGTTGCAACTTTTTACGTCTACTCAAGATTACTTGTAAGAAATATTTTTAGGGTTTCGAAGATCGGAGATAGGTTTCGAAGCTGGTCTCGCTTTTTCTGTATGTTTTTCCGTCTTTAATATCTCACCAACTGCAGCAGCAAACAACTTGAAATTTGAAATAATAATACATTTCGTGTGCCTGTACAGATAAAAAAAAAACAAAAATTAACAAAAATGAAAATGAAAATTTTCAGTAGTACAAATTGTGATATCGAAATTTTAAAAGAGACCTACAAGGTCAAGTGGGATATCATATGAAAGGTATCAGTTAAAAGAGGGGAAGGACTTCTCTGCTAAAGGGGGCTACCTAATGAGGTAGCCCCCTTAACCTACTCAATGGTATCAAATGAAAGGTATCGGTTTGTTCATCTCAAAACAGTTTTTGAAATTTCTGTAGGTTTCATACTTTTTGAAATATTTTGAAAAAAGCTCAAGAAAATACCCATTCCCTCTTATCTCCGAAGTTTGCAGAGAAATCCATCTAAAATTTATGTGGCATTTTTAGATATGGATTTAACAATAACGCCCTCCTCTGTCTCCATATATAAATATTGTGTGCAACAGGGTCTAATAGTGATACTTAATTTTGTAAATTATAAACATCTCTGTACACCTATAGATTGCAATCAATGATTGATTAACGAGTATTTGGCATTACAGGCGGCTGCAATATCTAATAGGCCATTATAGAGGTAGAAAGCCAAAGCGTGTGAAGCACAGATCCTATAAGTTAGGTAAGACAGATCCATTTGCATCTACCTACGTTCTACGTATTATTTTGTAATGTACCCTGTCCTACGATAGATCTCCAACAAATGTTGAGATTACAAAAGTAAA
Source organism: Eupithecia inturbata (assembly GCA_963662085.1). Lineage (NCBI taxonomy): Eukaryota > Metazoa > Arthropoda > Insecta > Lepidoptera > Geometridae > Eupithecia > Eupithecia inturbata. Next base: position 8,807,648 of record OY759182.1, read on the forward strand.
AAGTTATTTTTACCATCGTTTTAGCATGACAAAAGTAATCTACTCAATTTTCCTTAGTTAAACTATTATTTTACAAGTGCAAGTAGTTTATAGTGCCATTCTAAGACTAACAGCTTAATCGTCTCGTACGATTTTAGATGTGAGCTGGGAGTTAACAAAAATACTTGCTGTACTGACAATCGATCACTGTGTAGCTGTCCCAGCAGCTGCTTCGCCATCAACGGACCCGCACACTGAAGATGCATTATGTAGTATTAAGTTGCTTGTTCGTTGTAGTCGACTTTGTCTCTTCCCAGCATTTTATCCTATCCAATGGTGTTAGGTTCGACTTTCTTTATTTAACAATTAAATAACCTAATTAAAAAAAGTATTTTATCTAAATCTTAAACACACACACAGTTTTAGTAGTATGTTTTACAGTACAAAGCGGCCTTATCGCTTATCTCCCAGGCAATCTTGGGATAAAAAAAGTATTTAAGTAAAATCAATCCTATCCGAATAATCTTCTTCTTTATTTGACTTATTCATTACAATGGCAACATTCCCTATTGATTCAACGAAGTCGAAGCGCTATGATCCAACGCAGTCGAAACGCTGTAAAAGCGCAGGTAAGTTTTGTTAGATATGTAGAGCTAGCAAGAGAAAAGTGCCCAATTAATTCAATCATGTTCCTATCTGATATTTTGTGTTCTCGACAGCACATATACGTCCACTGCTGAACGTGTCTCCCCCAAGCAAGGAGGGTTTTGTCTTAATCACCACGCTGGGCATGCAGATTGGTGAATCCTGTGGGTAACACTCCCACAGGATTCAACAATCTGCATGCCCTTCTGAGTATTTTAACACTCCCATGCCTCTACAGCCCTTCCTCTGGTTGGTTCCCTACTCTTTTACGACATCCACGGGCTGAGCTGGAGGAGACGATTCTTACGCTGTGATCGTTAATTTATACACAGAAAGTAATATAAAACGAATATCATGTAAACATTTCAACTTTTTACGTGTGCGTATTCGGTGTGCGACGTGACAAGCACAGACGTTTTCGCGAGTAAAATATTGAAAAAATGTGGACATGCGCATGAGTTGACGCGTCCTCGTGACGTCACGACTGTCGACGTGCCGTCTATTCTGGTCCATGTGACATTTCCGTGAACAAAATGTTCGATAATTTTCGACCTTATTTCCTAGTAAACAAAGTCCATGGCATATTTATCTGATGCGTGGAGGTGATAAGATGTGGTATCCATGGCACTCACCCTGAAGTTGACGTTGACACAGATTTTATAATACGTTCTTTCTCTAATTAATTTTTATCTATATAATTTTAGGTATTATGTACTGTATATTTCCCAAATAAAACAAAACAAAACAAATAATTTTTTTAAACAATTTTATTTGTGACTAGTTCCTGCCCGCGACTTCGTACGCTTTTTCTTGGGATAAAAGTAACCTATTTGTTATTACAGCTCCAAAATTACAGGATGAAATACCGAATCCGTTCAGTAGTTTAGGTGTGATGAGTTAACACACATACAGACTTCCAAACATCCATGTGATACACCTAGCTTGTTACTCACTAGGTGGGTAACATTATAGGTGCTTACCACAATTTTCTTTAGGTTTGGCTTTTACCCTTCCCATATTCTAAGTGTTAGTTTTTCCTGAATAAATAAAATATAAGGTTTATTAGGTAAATAAAATAAGAGGTTTTTAGGGTATTACCTAAATCATCATCACCCTATCTTAGTCCACTGCTGGGCATAGGCCTCCCCTAATGAGCGCCTTAGCGCCCTGTCTTCAGCTTGCCGCATCTATCATCTGCTGCAGTCTTTCGCAGATTGTTATCCCACCTGGCTGGAGGGCGCTCTACACTACGTTTGCCGAGTCACGGTCTACACTCGAGAACACGTTTACACCAGCGGTTGTCGGTTCTTCGCGTGATATGGCCGGGCCACTGCCACTTCAGCTTGCTAATTCTCTGAGGTATGTCGATAGCTTTGGTTCTCTGTCGGATGTATTCGTTACGAATCCTATCCTTCAGAGAAACTCCGAGCATAGCTCTTTCCATAGCTCGCTGAGCGACTTTGAATACCCTAGACAAAACTACCTAGTTTAGTCTGTAATTCTGTAATTCTTTATTGTATACTATAATACATAGTATGAGCATATTAATTAGGATATGTACATAGGCGAGCTTACCCTGAAAAAGAGTTTTCTCCTAGCAAACCTTAGAGTTATAGGAGAGGCGACGTACAAACCGATCAACGGTTTATGTTAGCTGTAGCATAAGTATGTAAATAATGTTTAATATAATCAAATAAAAAAAAAAAAAAGGAGGAAGTGCCCAAAAAATTAATCGAACAGCAGACAAAACGGACTATTAAACTAATAGTAGGTAGCTATATACAATACATATGCTTATAATAAACATGCTTAAATTAAAATAATATTCACTAAACAAACCAAACAAATACCTTTAATAGAATATATACATACATAAATGTACATTTTTAATAATATACTAGGTACATATAACCTTAGATAGATAATTATATTTATGATAGTTGGAAGTGCTCTTTTAACTTAGCTGCAAATGTTTTTAAGCGACGGCCTGGCTCGAATTCCACGATCATGAGGGATTGAGTTCTACAATCTAGTAGATTGCGCGGCGAAAGAACATCCAGGCCTACTGGCAAGACGGAGTGATATTGCCGTCCTACACGGCCCACCCCGCTAGTTTAGTTTTTAGTTAATAGTTACCAATTTTTTAAGCGTTTATAACGTCTACAGCTCTTCGCAGATGAATCCAACACCGCTACCGCACAGTACAAAAATATGCATTCAAATATGAGCTTAAACTGGATATTATTAGATACATTTTACAGTGTCAAAATGGCTTCAAGTGGCCCGCGAGCTGTCTGTCATCTGTTACGTCAATATAAAATGCATCTAAATATTACGAGTTTAAGACCATATTTGAATGCACATTCTTGTGCTGTGCGGTAGCGGACCCTGATCTGGGACAACCTGCTCTACCGAACGATATCATCTAGCTAGAGCCCTCTACGAGGTAAACCTCTTACCATAGCGATTGTAGCAGTACCGTAGCATATCGTAGCTAACAAAGTGAAGTATGTATAATAAATGAACCAACTGTGACGTAGGCTAGCATTACGAATAGTAATAAGTTCTATCTAATCTATGTCATTATGCAGGCATACCAATTTTAGTTTACTCTTTTCTTTCATTATACAACCATGAACAAATAAGGTTATTTCCTATTCACACACTTCAAAATAACCTTTACGTTAGAACACTTCAAAAGAACAAACTAGTAAAGCGCCATCTGTGTTTCTCTTGTTCCACTAACTCTACACGTATATTGTAATGGGGCTATCATTCGTAGCCGTGGGAATTTCGAAAAAAGGAACGAAAGCGTAGCACGTTTCGCGGATACGTGTCATCACGAAAAAGTTCAATGCTTTATCAAAAGATGGCATTCAATAAAATAAGCAATTTGACATGGAGGGTAGAGTGGTTTAATTATTAACAAGGTATCAGTTTCCTTAGATATAGATAGATTCATTTGTAGTTAATGTAAAATAACGCCTGAGGGGTGAGTCTATTTGACATTAGTAACGAGACGTGATCGTGACGTATCCATTTTGTATGGGATTGCGTAGGTCCCTGTCCGCACGATAGAGGCGCTGCTGGACCAAATTGTAGTGAAAAAGGAGACGTCACGATCACGTCTTGTTACTAACGTCAAATAGACTCACCCCTCTGATTGTAATGGGGTCATTGAAGTAGGTCAAGGTTTCGCGTTTCTCATTGCTGGCTGCAGGTAGGTACTTACTGGACGTATTAGCTAACATTTGTAAATAATGTTTGAACTTGCGACTATATAAAAATGAAAACCTACCTACAAAATTCTAAAAATGTTACGATTTGTTTTGTCAATTGCATCAATCGAGGCTTCTACGAAATCTCCGAAACTCCATTAAGGGCCTGATATAGAACTGATTATTTAACTTACGCTAAACCTCTAAATTAAACATTGATTAAAGAAACTGAATCCTTCATAACTTTGCCTATAAAACTGTCCTTGTATTTATATCCTCCTATCGACCTCGATAAACTCCACCGCATAAAATGAAAATGCTTCACGTGAAGGTGACATCCTTTCAACTCCAAAGACGTCTGAAGATGATGTATCTATACAAAGCTTCGATAACGTCATTCATCTAACAAACAATTTTATACCGTGATAGGTACATAGACCTACCGAGCTTTGTCACTGTTATTTTAGAATCTATAACAACATTGACTTAGATCAATAAGCTTTAGGGACAAAACAATTCGACTACGGAAAAACCTTTATTTTGCGCTGATAAAATATTTCGAAATATGATTCAAAAGGTTTTCGGTACCTACATCAAAAACCAGATTTGTTTGCGATTTGACAGGCTGCGCGGGAAAGTGCGCGCGCAACTGCCTCCATCTTGAATATCCATCCCGTACCCATTTCGAAAAAAGAAGGGCGCTCGCAGGACGTAACAGCTGTGAGCGAAAGAGTCCTCATCCTGAAAACTAGGGTTATTTTCTCAAACATCTTATAAAATTCAGGCAAAACGTACAAAGGAAACAGGTGACAATTGCGGTCGCGGCGAAAGCACCCGGGAGTGCAAAAGTGAGTTACGAAATATTTTTTCCAATATCGATTCTGAATTTCGAATTCTGAGCTGTGGCATTGTGTTTGACATTGTGTCTCATTTGTTTTATAAAATATCCATAGTTTGTGTTGTCCTCAGTATAGCGAACAGAAATCGATAGAGCATAAGTTGCAACCATTCTCGCTGCGTGGCTCAAACGTAAAAGAGATAGCTACATATGTACCTACTGTACTATAGCCAGATATCTGTAGGAGTGATAAAAAATATTATTGATAGGGCTTTTTCCCTTTTTATTTACTGAACCGATAGCTTTGTCAAGCCATTCTGATAAGTGATAACATTGGTATGTATTGCACACGGTTTTTTTTTAGTAGAATAAGTACACAGACCTGCTTGAACATATTTTTTGGTTTCAATGTCTGATATTTCAGCTTGCAGCAGCATACCTAACAAAATAGCATCACAACCATCAACCTAGCAGGACCATAGAAACTGAAAAATCTCTACATTCTATACTAGTTCACTGCTGCACATCCGTACTTCCTTAGGTGCTGGACATTGGCCCTTATAACCCATATCCTTTGGGAAATGCCATAATCCCCCCATAAGGACCTCACCAACCCGTAACTAAGTTGAACAGATGAAATTATGTTCTTAGTAAAGACTGATACGCGGAAAATTAATTTCCTTGCTGTCTTGTCGATTCGATGCCGACCGATGTGGCACGGCGGGCGAAGGTCCGCCTGCGACGCGGGAGGTTGCGGGTTCGATTCCCGCCTTGGAGGAAATGTTTTTACTTTCTGCAAATATTTGTTCTGGGTGTTCTGGGTATTTTCAATGTATAATAAAAAATATCTATCTATGTTATGTATTGTATATCAGACATCTAGTACCCGTAACACACACAAGCTCTACTTAGCTTGGGGCTAGATGATGCTGTGTGGATTGTCCAGCATTATTTATTTATTTAGTCCCGTTGCTTTAACCCGGGAACGGTGACCTATGTCTGTGGGACCGGGTGACTTGAAAAATTCGAATAACTTTTTCCCCCGCCACCGATTTTTGTCGCCATTTCGAGTAGCTGCCTCATTTCCCCTCTCCCACCGCGAGTTTACACCGCGACATCGCGCGTCGGAGCGGCCGCACGTTCCTGAGTTTTGGCACTAGCCCGGTGCGGTACACCGGAATCACCGAATATGCAAAGATTGTTTTTTGTTAGTAGGATTCCATTTTTTGTTTATAATATTTAAGTTCCTACAGTCTAGAAACATAAAAGACTGAATTAATTTTAAAAATAATTTTGGTTGATGTGTTTTTAAACGTTATGTGTAAAAACTAACCAATTTTATAGGTTCTATGTGAAGTTGTCTAATCATAAGAAAAAGTAAATAAAGGAGGCTGTAATTAATGAAATTTCGTTTTTTCTAATTTCAAATAATTTATAATTACCGAAAAAATTATTAGTTAAAAGATATTGAAAAATCTTCCATTGCAAACCCCGGTGCGTGGGACCGCGGCGCGCTTCACCGAATATGTAAGTCTAATCGACGTCACCTTTGGTGGGTTCATAAAAAGACAACCAACTCCAATCCTCTCTCATGCATGCTTCTATTTTGTTTATAACTGATAGCGCTTGTTTTATCACAATCTCACCTGATGGAAAGTGAGCCTAACAGCGTTTCTTTTGCATATAGGTACCTACATTAAACATAGCTTCATACATAAAATGCAAACAAGTTGAGTTTTCTCTCAGCTGACAGTTTTGTCATAGATTTTAAGTCTCCAACCTTCATTTTAGACCAAAATTATATTATTAATTTATTACTTTATAACACAAATAAAATTTCTGTTTCTTAACCTCATTAATGACTTCTTCAGATTTCTTTTCAATCGAAGAAGCCAATCTCAAGGTCATCCCAAGCCAAAATCCTTCTATGACCTGATACAAAGTCATTCAATGAAAATATAGGTCAAGTTCTTACAATAATTGACATCGATGGTAGTTTGTTGGCTGAGTCAGCTTACGATCCCGTTTTATTTACCCTCTGAAGTAAGAAGGTCACACATAAAATAGGTACCTACTTTCGTTGGTAGGTTTTCTGTGGGTTTTTCTATCAGTCTCTTTTTTCTTTTGTCATTTTCTAGAAGGGTTTTCCAGGCCCGTTAACTGGGTACTGTTTTCGAGTTGTCTCGTCATGCTTGACTATGTTAAAGTACGATAGATACCTATGTACCTACTTACATTATCTTTCGACAACCCACAGTTAACTGTACCAGTAAACGGTACCTACTACATCACCTAACACTGAAACTAAACTTTATTCCACTGTAACTAGAGATACTTTTGTATCGTAGGCAATGATTGGACTGATAACAATAAACAGTTCAATACCAACTGCTATGCTAATTTGGTCCTTAGCGATTTCAAAACAAAAACGGGAAAAGGTCGAATATTGCTTATCGGTAATGCCATGGAAAATGTAAATGCTTTGTATTATCGGTGAGCTTCAGTGAACTAAAACTTAGCTTCAGGGTGGTTGTGTTTTAATAAAGCTTGAAGATAGTAAAATGAAAAACAATTCCAATCGTAAAGACCTGGATTCCAATGTTAATGAAGAGGTACCAGTACCACATAATTAGAAAGGGAGAGAAGGAATGAAACTATCGTTATAGCGAAACGTTTCCTTCAAAGAAATAAATTTCATACCAACACCTAAAGATCAGCAATATCCTGTTCCAGATGGCAGGAGAACAAAAATGGCAGAAGGATGCGGGGGATCAGAACTTCGACTACATGTTTAAATTGCTCATCATTGGAAACAGTTCTGTGGGAAAGACCAGGTGAGTAACAAACATTATTTGTGAATTTATGAACAGAATGCTTAGAAAGGCTGTACTTTATCTCTGTACTTGCTCTCTGTAGAGCCCCATGGATAGATAACTTCCCTGACAATTTTGAAGGCAAGGCCTTATAAGTAATACACACATATTTTAGATACAACTAAAAACTGTTTGTAAAATGAAGATTATCTCTTCGTTATATATAAACAACATTTTTATACTAACAAATAAAATCTAATGTCGATGATGGCTTGAAACCTGTCGGGTAAAACCTCGATGGAGTTCTCTGTACTTACCTAATTCTAATAGATAGAACGTCAAAACTTAGGGTCAATCTGGAAATGAGTTTTACCAAATAGAGAAAAAAGGGAGGCTTCCCTTTTGAAAATTAGTCTTAAGGCTGGTGTATGTCCCAACGGCCTTGAGAACACAAAATTATTATCAGTAGCCGTATAAATAATTTGTTTTATTTGTGAAAGGTTCAATTTGTGTAAAAAACTTTGCCAAATATTTGAGTGAAAGTAAAATACTCCAACTTAATAGCGTTTAGCGTTTAGATTTTGAGTATTTTTCTTTAAAAACAAATTATTTATACGGCTACAAATAACTATTTTATATTTTCAAGGCTGTTGGGACATACACCAGCATTAATATACATATGTATTTACCACGATTTGTGCTATTAAACCAGCCAACCGGGCCACGTTTCAAGCCCTGAGTCTGGTTAACCATAGTATCGAGCGAGGCGTGATATTAACGTCTCCTTTTTCTATTGGATTTAGTACAGCGCCTCTATCTAGCGGACAACAGTAGGTAAATAAACATACAAAAATGAGATGTCACGATCACGCCTCAATACTATCGTCAACTGGTCTCAGGGCTCAGATACCGTCAGTGTAGTGTAATCGTGTGTGATCAAGTTGCGTTCGATAATCAAACAGGTAGGTAGTGGTAATCTTCGCAAAAGACAAAAGATGAGGGTAGATCGGTATATCTGCCAATAAAAACTCACTCGCAGTGACTTCAGTTATTCCGTGATCATGACGCATGCAAATGTGCCAAAGTATTGGAAAACACAAAATAACACATTATCATGTTAAATAATCCCGTTATTAATGACTTTAGCGTTAATAACATCATAGTTTTAAAAGTTTTATAATCTTAAAACTGCCGTTTGGTTTCAGCTTCTTGTTCCGCTACGCCGATGACTCCTTCACATCTGCCTTCGTCTCCACGGTCGGAATCGATTTCAAAGTCAAAACAGTTTTCCGACACGACAAACGTGTCAAACTTCAAATATGGGTATGTACCTGCATGTCTTGCGATGTTTGGATATTAGCGTTTTCCTTTAGTTAAGTTACAAGGTATTACCTGTGTACTTATAGATAGGGATTGAGAATGGAGTCATCGCTCATGCTGTCCTGCTCAGTTCGAATCCAATCTGAGCGGGACAGCATGAAAGATGACTTCATTCCATTCTTAAGGTACCTACGGTGGTCTTATTCAAGATTTGCCTCAGCGTCAAACCCACAATTTTCGAAATTGAAAATAAACACATGCGGCACAAATGCAGGTACAACAGGTACACAATCAAAAGAAAAAAAAAAACTAGCACTAACATAATACATCAAATTAGATTTAAATGCACAAGTTGCTTTGTCTTGCCTCACATTATCCCGCCAGAAAAACAAATAAATCGACATTCAAAAACTTTTTCTTGTACAAACGAAATGTAACGAATTTTTTTTTTACAAGTACCTACCTAATCTGGCTTAAAATTATCTTACACCTATTAATGCACAAAATTTGGACACAATTAAAATACAATAAGAACAAATAAAATGCTGGTCTCACTTTAAAATTCTAAAGGTGTCCTACAATAAAGGCTGGAAATTACAGAAAAAGAATCTTCGTTTGTCGTTACTTTCTGGAATATTGCCAGTCGCTAATTTATTCAAACCTAAGGAAGTTCGGATGCTTGAAAAAGCTCGCGAAATTTTAGTTAAGTATTCCGTTTTAAAATGAAATATTTACCTGATTGTTAGACGAACAGTCTTCTGGTAATACAAGTTTTTGCATATAATTATAGATATACAAGAGATTCCTTCACGATACTAGAACATTCCCTTATTTTTACTAGCTTCTGCCCGCGGCTTCGCACGCATTTCACCTGGATAAAAAGTAGCCCATATGTTAGGACCTATTTATACGACGAAAACTACATCTATGCTAAACTTCAGACCGAACTGATCAATAGTTTTGACGTGAAGACGTATCAAACGTTCAAACATCTAAACATCCAAATTTTCGCATTTTTAATAAGTGTGATAGTGTGAAATAATTTTCATTAGTTTCGATAAAGTAATAAATGAAACTCTGCGGTAAAGGATCGACAAATGTTTGTACGATCTGCAAATATTTGTTCCGGGTTCCGGGTTATAATAAAAAAATATCTACCGGGTGCGGCGATTGAACTGTCCGTCTCTGTCTAACTGTTTTAAAATTTGAACCTCTGAATCGAACGCCGCCAAAATTTCAAATGTTGGTCTTTGACATATTCTTTATCATCGTTTGAAGTGATTTTGTTGTGAGAAAAACACATACGAATTTAGAACAATGAATTTAAAACGAAATTCAGTGATTGCTCTTCATTTGGGGGAAAATCGAATATTGAAATACGTCGAGCGCTGCCAAATCTTCATTGAACGAGAAATTTGTGCATCGCACTATTCAACGATATAATGAGACTGGTAGCGTTAAGAAACGCTACGATGGCGGACGACGCTGTACTGCAACAGGCCCAGCAGTTGTCGAAAAGGTGCGTCATCGATTAGAAAGAATTCTTCGCGCTCAGCAAACCAGCTCGCGAAGGATCTCAAGGTAAGCGATCGCAGCGTTCGTCGCATATTAAAGGAAAAGCTTAAAGTCAAACCATTGAAAAAAAACCTTTCTCAGGAACTCACTGCTTTACAGCGTAGCAAACGGTTGGATCGATTGAAAGAGCAGATTCGCTTGCTCGACTCTGGCGAGCTTCCCAACTTGGTGTTTTCAGATGAGAAAACTTTTTGCGTTGAACAGTTTTTAAACAAACAAAATTACCGTGTTTGGTTGAAGGGACGTGTCAGTGACCATTCAGACGAATTGCAAGTCACTCGACGCCAAGGAGCCGACCAAATCATGCTCTGGGCGGCGGTGTCTGAAAAAGGCCGTTCTCCGCTTGTTTTTCTTCCAATGGGTCGCAACCAAGTCAAAATAAATCAACAAATCTATCAAGATAAAGTCTTGCGACCAGGTCTGATACCGTGGGCACGCAACACATTCGGTTCTGAGCGTTGGACTTTCCAGCAAGACTCGGCACCATCGCACAGAGCAATTGGAACGCAAAATTGGTTGAAAGCAAACGTTCCAGGGCTGCTCGACCGAGATTTGTGGCCGTCGTCATCACCCGACTTGAATCCGTTGGACTTTTGTATTTGGGGTGTTTTACAGGCCTCCACGCCTGTGCTAAAAAACACACTTGGCTGGAAGCGCTCAAAGTTACTCTTACGCGAGAATGGAATTGTTTGAGTGACGATGTCATTCGAGCAGCCTGCGCTTCTTTCAGAAAGAGACTTTAGCTTGTAGTAAAGGCTAAAGGCGGTTTTATTCCTTCGGAATAAGTGATAATAAAACTTTGAACTTTCTATTTTCACATGCCAAAAGTGTATAAATAAATATTGAAAATTAACAGAAATATTTCATTTTCACATACGGACAGTTCAACCGCCGCACCCGGTATGTTATGTATTGTATTAAGTTTATCAGTCATATAGTACCCATAACACAAGCTCTGCTTACTTTGGGGCTAGATGATGCTGTGTGGATTGTCGAGCATTATTTATTATTTATTTATTTATTATTATTTAAAGGAGTAAGCATGTTAGATCATCTTTTACAAATAAATAATTCGCAGAGCATCTTCCATCCCTGATGTCGTGATTAGACCTACTCATTACTATTCATTATGTACCCATTTGTGAACCATGATCTTAACCTAGTTTCCTGAGAAATTCTTAATACCTTGCTCCCCGTCTTGTCTTGTACACTATCTTGTATAAAGGAATACATTTCCTTGGTAAATATAAATTGATTTTAATGCTCAGGATAAAAATAAATGTAAGAATGCTAATTCAGCAGTATACATAAAAACTAAACTAAAGTTTAGCTAATAGGTACTTTCAGTTATAAGATTCAAAGAACAGAAAGTTATAGAAATATAATGTAGAAAAAAGACAAAAGGAAACGTATGTAATCCAGGGATGCTAAACAATGGACACGAGGTAGTCTTTGATAAATTTTATTCTTAATATTTTTCAGGACACAGCTGGACAAGAGCGCTACCGCACAATCACGACAGCATACTACCGAGGGGCCATGGGCTTCATCCTCATGTATGACATCACGAATGAAGAGAGCTTCAACAGCGTTCAGGATTGGTATGTATTCGAACCTCCACCTCTACCTCCACAGCTTATATTGGTCCACTGCTGGACGCAGGCCTCCTTCTGATAAGCGCCTTATTGGCTTTTGGCGTATTCGAACAACATTGTGTTATTTCTGACCATGTTGATTATGGCATAATTTGAAAGATGTCGATACAAAAAGTGTCTATTATAAACTCTACATAATTTGTTTTGAGATTTATACACCGCTACCTTTTATTTGATACCCAATTTGGTGAGGTAGCCCTCCCTTTTAAAAATTATACCACCCCTTTTTGACCATTTTTCAAAAAAGTGTTCTACTTACAGACTTCTCTATATTTTTCCCGTAAAATATAGATCCTTATATACAAACGCTACATACATTTCAGATAGATCGCTCTGCAAACTTCGGAGATATGGGGGGGGGGGAATGGGTAATTTTTCAACTTTTTTCAAAATATTTCAAAAAGTATGAAACCTACAGAAATTACAAAAATTGGTGTGAGATGTACAAACCGATACCTTTTATTTGATACCCCACTCGGTGAGGTAGCCCGCCCTTTTGAAAATTATTCCCCCCCCCCTTTTTATTATTTATTTATTTATGGATCACTCTGCAAACTTCGGAGATAGGGGGGGAATGGGTATTTTTTTAACCTATTTCAAAATATTTCAAAAAGTATGAAACCCACAGAAATTTCAAAAAACTGTTTTGAAATGTACAAACTGATACGTTCATTTGATATCCCACTTGATATTGTAGGGTTTCGAAACCGATCTCCGATGTTCGAATCGAAACCCTAAAAGAGGCAATGTACAAATTCCTGGATTTCAATGACATTTTTAGATGGAAAAAATGAAATTCTTCAATTTCTTAACGGTGCATTCGGACAGCGCTCACGCGATCACGGTTTGTGCCTATTCCATTATGAATCATTCAGGGTCAAATGGTGAGCTTTTATATTGTAACGTTTTCCAGGGTTACCCAAATAAAAACGTACTCATGGGACAACGCACAAGTGATCCTAGTAGGCAACAAGTGCGACATGGAAGAGGAGCGCGTGGTGAGCACGGACCGCGGCCGTCAGCTCGCCGAGCAGCTGGGGGTAGAATTCTTCGAGACTAGTGCTAAGGAAAACATCAATGTTAAGGTATGACGTCAAAACATTATGCAGGTTGTTTGGTAGACCGTGTGCCATATGGTAAGTGGGGGTAAGTGAAACCAAGTGCAATAATTTGGCGGCTTTTTTAACCCGGAAAAGCCTCTAGCTATTTTAGTTTTCTTTAGGATTTTAATTTTTTTAACTATTTAGTGATATAATTTTACCCGCTGGGCAGCTCGGGTTAGCATTCTTTGAGACTACTGCTAAGGAAAACATCAACGGTTAGGTATGACGTCACAACATATAGAATCGTACTCATGGGACAACGCACAAGCCCAGCTGAAAGAAGAGCATGTAGTCAGCAGAGACTGAGGCCTTCAGCTTGCCCAGCAGCTGGGGATAAAATTTTTTGAGACTAGTGCTAAGAAAAACAACGCCGTATAACGACCCAACCCCAACATACACAGAATCGTAGGTACTCATGGGACTACAAACAAGTGATGTTTTTATTTATTTATTTTATTTAAAAGACCAGCAGTTACTATTGTATACGTTTACAAATAGTTTCACAACAATACAGCCCTTACATGTACTTCTAAATGGAGTAAGTAGTAAAGTTGAAGTTAAATACATACTTAACTAAGACTTAAGACGCGCTTAAAGGATGACTCACGCTAGACCGTGTCGGGTCCAAGCCGAGTGTCAGCCGTAGCACGGTTAACTAATATTACATATATTTTGTATGGACACACTCACGCTATATCGAGCGGCAACCGAGTGAGGGCCGAGCAACGGGCAACGGTCGAAAACAACTCGGCCCCGGCTCGGCTCGGCTATCGGCCGTTGCATGAATACAGTGTTCCGAGCTGCGCCTGAGCAGTCGCTGTTTGTGTAGGGAGGTCGCGGCCGGTCTTTGTAATTACAGGCACGGGACCGGCTCGGTGACCGTGCTACGGCCGACACTCGGCTCGGACCCGACACGTTCTAGCGTGAGTCGGCACGGGACCGGCTCGGTGACCGTGCTACGGCCGACACGGTCTAGCGTGAGTCATCCTTAAATCTGAGTGGCGTTTGAGTATTCGGGCGCAGATCAACGGCGTACCGCTACCGTACAGACAAGAGTGAATAGGTGTGTTTTGGATACCGGTGGTGTTACATCGACAGCCCCATCGTTACTTAAAAGAATTATAATATAATTCTTACATGTTATGTATATCCCAAAAACTCAGGACTCGGGTAGGACGTGACCCGCAACCCCCTTGATCACTAGAGTCAACCAACTGATCGGTCAAACCGCCTGTGTCGTATTTTTTTGGGATACACAATCAATTTGCCGGATACTGACCGGTGTTACGGGACGTTATGAAACCGTTTATTCAGCGAGCATTCGTGCAGTACTACGGGCAAAGGAGACGCTCGTAACAAGCAACGAGACGGATATTATAGCATACGATGTAAAGTTTCAAGCTCGCGGCGAATAAAAAAGAAATAACGCTGAACAATCCACACAGCATCATCTAGAATAGTAAAATGGTACATTACGCCCCGTAGTACAGGTCAGTACCCGGCTAATACATTTAAAGAACACGTCGTTACTTAGCATGAGACAAGATTGTAGTCGTACTCTATAAAATTTTAATTTTAGCTAATGTTTACTATGTTGGAGCGAGACAATGCGAGATAGAAAATTCTTTATAGCACATAAAATTGAACATAGGCAAACATAATGCTAGATAGCATTCTCTACCTGCTAACCTCTGAGTAATTTTGTGTGAAATGTAAAACGTTACTTAGCATGAGACAAGAATGTAGTCGTACTCTATAAAATTTTAATTTTAGCTAATGTTTACTATGTTGGAATGCTAGATAGAAAATTCTTTATAGCACATAAAATTGAACATAGGCAAACATAATGCTAGATAGCATTCTCTACCGCTAACCTCTGAGTAATTTTGTGTGAAATGTAAAACAGTATGAATTAATAACTGTATACTATTGTATTCCAGTCTGTGTTCGAGCGACTCGTGGACATCATTTGCGATAAGATGTCGGAAAGCCTGGACTCGGAACCAGCTATGCTGCAAGCAGGCGGACAGAAACTCTCCGAGAAGAAGGAGCAAGGCAACAATAACCCTAACTGCAACTGTTAATACGACTCAATTTTCTATGTAACCCAACACAGTAGATTTTATTACCGAACATTTTGTCCTCCGAGAACGAAGCAAACTGAGATAATAATTTTAACATTTGCTGGACCTTTTTAAAGAGCCTTTTTAAGTTTTTGGTTTTTCTATCCCACTTCTGCACCGTTTAAGTCCACAGAAATTATGTTCTAACTACACGAATTGTAAGTATTTAAAATAGTTAATACTGTTAAAAAGCATAAAAATATAAGTATAAGAAAACATAATATGAATTAGTGTTGTTGAAAATTTGGTGTACGTAATTTACATCTATGCGTTAGCAGTCCTAAAAAGAGAAGGTAAGGAAGGGAGGAGGAAGGTAGGGAGGAATTGTACTGTATTTGATGATGGTTATCTCTTTCTCTTTTTAGGACAAGAGCTCTAGTATTATTAATTTTATAGGTGTTTGTGTCAGCATACAAAGCGAGCTGGAGTATGGATCTGATACTGTTTTATAATTATTTGTAATTAAGGTATAATATTTAATCTTTAATTTTGTTGCTGTTAAGTAGGAGCCAATATAATACGATTATTATTTAAGCAACTTAGATAATTTGTTTAACAGTTTCATGTTACTGCTGTTTGTATGGAGTTACTGCTTAGTTTTAGATGTTTTTATTTAATTTGACTTTTATCTTTTCATATTTTATCGTATGCATGGGACGTACATACTTTTTGCAGTTGAAACAGACTTTTGAAATAATCATACTATATTGGACATTAACATTCACTTTACGTATCGGCTGGTCGATCTAGATGTATTCCGAATAAAATATATGTTACGAACTATACGATACGATATACGATTTACGGATAAAAATAAAAGTAAATAAACCAGTAAGCGTAAAATACTATGACGGATAGACTCGCCAATACATCTGAATCGACCTGCAGAGCAATGCCACTATTGGTAAAAATAAACTATAGCGACTTGTTCTAACCACTCAGATAATGAAATGTTGAAACGAAATGGAACTTGATGATGTTTGTTGCTTGTTGTAATCGAACTGTAGGAATCTATTCAGAAGTCATGTTTAAATACATTATTATATATGAAGCAAGGAAATTTAAAATGACCAATAAATGCATCTAATCATCTGATCATGATCGTTTGTCGAATCATGATCAGATGATGGTACGAAAGCTTGTTTTTTACTATGTAAACGTTTGCTTTGAAGGTCCGATTTCCGCACAATTGCGCGGAATTTGGACCAATTGGTATTTTTCGACCTCTTAGGACATAATCAGTTTTTGCATCTGCTCCCAGTCACACTATTATAACTTGCTTATAAAGAAAACCAATTTTATCGAAATATCGGAGGCGCAAAATATGCTAAGTAAGTTTTAAGTTATCACTAACTAAGGAATTGCTAAATACCTGTAATAACAAAGAAAGTAACAATCAAAGAATAGAAACAAATTAGAACTAGTATTTACAATTGAAACAATTGAGCTAACTGCAAACTGCAAACAATCTACACAGGTAGCTCAACTGATCTATATCGATACCAGTCGGAAGCTTGCATAAGATGCTGGCTGCATTGCCCCGCTGTATGGCAATGCTGATGGGTTGCGAATTGCTTAAATCCAAGTAAAAATTATGACTTAAAATGACGCCCCATACATGTACTTAATAGTTTCACAAATTGTCTTGCTATTTGGTTCGATTTGTATATATTGTAGACTTGTTTCGTCAATATTAGTAGTTAATAAATTGTTCAAATATGATAATCTATATTTTGATGTTATTTAATTGCTAAATTTAATAGAATAAAAACTCTTGACTAGCCTTTACCAGGCAATGCTCAGTAACTTTAAAGTTATATCAAAAAATTGCATACTAAACTACAAAGTGTTCACTGAATTTATAAATAGTAATTTGATTAATACAAGACAAGTAAGAGAGTTTTTAAAAAACTTTTAAAATGTTACTGGGCATCGTCTGAGTAGTTTGTGTAACGCATGGCAACCTCTTACTCCTCGGCCTCGAAAAACTATAAAAACTGGGTTTCCTATAACCTAAATATTTGTAAATACGTTTACCAATGTGTATAATAATAATGTATAGTATTATAACTACATACATATAAATCTGTTTGTATTCTTGTTACTACTGCTGTGTTTATATCTAACTATAGGCGTTTGTTTTGTCACTATCGTTAGAGTAAGTAGCCATTTTTTTTAGAATCATCGCATTTATTAGGTACCATTTGAGTACATCTTAAAACGTGCTCCCTTGTACTGGGCTGGCGCGTTTGTTCCATGAGTCGAAATATTCATGTAAACAAACTATTTCATATATATTTAGTTTTTCTGACACTTTAAATGTGGTATGTGTGGAAACATTTTTGTTTAATCTTCTTGTATTTGACAGAAGTTAGTTTTTTTATTTCATCTCATGGAACAAAGTACAGATCTATTTATCTGTAGAGGACATAGACAATACAATTTATATCAACTTCTGTTAGACATGAGCACATTTTTTAGAAATTACTAGGTAAATTAGTTAACATAAGCGTAATTCACCTATTCGATGGGTTATAACGGATATACGTACGCTATTTATATAGTAACTTATTTAATATTTTTTATATAAGTTTTTAATTAAATTTTCATCCTGTTTTGATAGGAATAATAAACTGAACAACTTTATTCAAACTACATTTCCTTGTGATTATAATTACTTATGAAAAACTAGTTTTAACTAATCTCAAATCTTTTATCTAAACATTTTATTGATACAATATATTTTAATTATTTTAATAGCAAATTATTGTTCATTTTGTAATTAGGTATAATGTTTGGTATCATATTAATTATGTCACAATCATAACTAAATTATCGTTTTATGTGACCGCAGTTCAAATAATATTATGTTTTTCTTTTGTGAAAACCATTTTATTTATAACGAATTAATGACAAGTATCTACGAAACTAAGTGGAAGTCAATTTCAGGAACATCTTACTTAAGAAATATAAAATTTTATTAATCATAAATACCTAAAGGTTATATAGAAGTTGTAACTAGCAGTGTGTGTGATTTATTGCTGTATCTCCCAGATCTATATAAATTGTGCGATCCAGATAATTTTAGCGCTGATTTAAAAACCTGTTGTATAGCATTATAATATATACAAATTTACATAAGAAACCAACTCGGTCCTATTACGAAGAGATGAGATTTGTACCTTCCCTTTGAAATATTTATGCCTAGTACGCAAAATCTTGGTACACTATACCATTGGCATGGTACATTTTATTGCAATTGATTTAGTTGCAATTTGGGAGATATAGCAACCGGAGTAAGGGCACGAACGAGGCATATCGTAGTGTTGGGCTTTAGGTAGATCTGTGTATGTAGCGAAATGTAGATTATTCTGCTACTCTTTACCTATATATATAATAATACTTTGTTTTATTTAAAAATAATTTATTATGTAGTTATTTGAAATTATTCCTTTTAAACTTTAACTTCGTCAACATTCGCTCATCGTTTAATGAAGAGAATTAGTAAAGTATTAGCTGTATCGTAATATATATGTATTTGTTGTGTGTTAAAATAATGGATTATTTAAAAAAAATAACATCCATGTAAAAGATTCACGAATATAAAATATACCTAATTAAATAACTGTTTGTTTAAATTTTAATACACTTTTCCCATTCTTCATAAAGTACATATATTATTATCTTCTTTATTCACTTTCGTCTTTATTAATATTTTTTGGGGATATAACTAGTATTAAAGTAAATGTAGAGTACTTAGTTGGTAGACCAACTAAGTACTCTACTTTTACTTTGTTTAATATTTTCTATATAATATTTGGACAATGTTGTATTTAATGACGAAACATGGTTAAGTGTATACGGTAAAGTATCCATACGGTTTCCCATGATGATGATGATGATGATACAGCAGCATCCACCTCAAAGGTTCCATCTGGAAAAGGAGCCCGTCTCATTATAACATCATATGCCACGCGGACTTATCTTCTGTAGAACTTTGTTCCACGCTGTCTCCTCGCGTTTGCATCAAAAACGACAGATACCACGAAGTGATGAATTTTGATCTTTATAAAAAGTTGTTCCAAAACATGCTTCCTAGCTAAGAAAACCCATCGCATTTTATAATCGACAATGGTTCATATCATATCATCCGCTTCAAAAAACTTAGTGAAGGGAATCACTTTACATTAATAATTTTGTTTAATATTTGAGTATTTATAATAATTAAGTTTAAAAGGATGAACTTATGTCGTTAGCCTTCTTTTTTGATTTCCAGGCTTGACGTGACTTCTTATCTTGTCTCTACTCTAGGAACGAGGGCTACTACATTTAGCGTGACGATGTTGGTATAGTGCATTCCGAATTACGCTTATATCGATATTATCGCGCTCACACGCGTTCCGTATTACCATGAGCGCGACAACGACGTCCCGTGTGACGTCATAGATCGTCATCTATGACGATCTATGACGTACATATGTAATGACGTCTCATTACATACGCCATTTTGAGATATCACCGACCATCCTACAAACCGAAATCACTGTGAGCGATCTGTCAAAAGTGACAAATATTGGCTTAGTTGGCTTACGAACATACAGACGGTTTGAGAACCTCCTCCTTTTTTGAAGTCGGTTGATAAAATTGTTGTTCTGCATCATCTTCGTAACTGGATGAATCGTCGTCGTCCCACTCGTCAACTGAGTTATTTGTTATTACTGTTATTAGTTATAAAGCCCTATTTTCTGCCATTTTATCTTGATTTACACTTTAGTAAGTTATAATATAACTAATAATGTTCTGCATGTGCGGTTAAAATACTAATAAATAAATAATGTTGGATAATTATACACAGCATCATCTAGCCCCAAAGTAAGCAGAGCTTGTGTTATGGGTGCTAGATAAATGATATACTTGTAACAATATAATTATTACACAGGATTTATTTGTTTTTAAATAAAAATATTTATAGATATATATTTTTCTATTATAATATATAGAAAATACCCAGAACACCCGAAACAAATATTTGCAGATCGTACAAATTGGTCAACTTAAGGTGGGAATCGAACCCGCAACCTCCTGCGTCGCAGGCGGACCTTCGCCCGCCGCGCCACATCGGTCGTCTGTCAACATTCTAAACGTCAGTCGGTACTGACTGACGTTTAGAATGTTCGTGACGTGCGTGACCGTGAGCGCACTCATGAGCGTTCCGAATTATTGTTAGCACTCAACTGTCAGTATCGTGATAACCAATTCGGAACACAAAATATTTTGTGATCACTATCAGCGCTGTAATCGTATTTCGGAACGCAAGGGTAGTCTGCACAGACATGCCCCACATTTCACATATCTAGTTTTATAAAAAGCGTTTATGAACGCCCTCTGTGTTGTTTCACTAATAATTCGTAGTAGGATAGAGCCGGTAGTCGTTTACGCCCTCTGTGCGGATACACTAAACATCCAACGGAACGTAGGCTGCTACGACCTTTGACGAAACATGCTCCAGGCTTCGTTGCTCGAGCCTTCAATCTTTTCTTCCTCACATAATCAAAAGATAGTGCTTAGGTGAACAGTAGATGTCTCTTATTTTCTGGAATTTCGAGTTTCTATAACATTGTTGTACTTTGACAGGTACTTTTGAGCATTTGCAGCAATGATAATAAATTTTTTAGTTAAAAAAAATTCCCAGTGAGTATTTACCTAAATTGGTTCATAGATATATTTATTACCTGATTGCATAAAACATAAAACTAAATTAAGCTTTAGTGACTTTTCGTTCTGATATGATTTGACATAGACACTGTTAGTTCAACTCTTGTGCTAAGTTTATCTGATCGCCTTATTGAGTTAGTGAAATCAGGCCGCATGTTTTCTGGGATTTCACAAAATGCAACATCCGTTGCTTTTGGGTTAAATATTTTGTTTTCGCTGCATCATTTTGACTAAATTTACTCAGCTTATTCGTGAAGTAAGTAGGTATATTAGTTAAAGGCAGGGTTCCGGCGCCAGGTTCCGGTTTCTAAACAATTTTAACTGGAAAACGAAGTTAAACGAACTAAAACTAACAGGTGCTGAAGTGAAAGTGTAACTTTTCAAGTCTTCTACGGAACTCCTTGCAAAGCCGCAAGTCTGATAAACGCTACAAAACTTTGAGATGGTGGTTTTCCTAATGAATTAGGTAACACCACCCTTAGTGTTTCTAAATGTAGGTACTACTTAGGTAGGGTAAAGTCCTGATCTGCCTCAGTGGTGATGCGTGCCCCACATGCCGAAAAATCGCGTGGCAAAATTCCCAACTTCAGAAATTCACAATAACAATAAAAAACAAGATCCGTCAAGTGCGAGTGTGACTCGCGCGCCGAGGGTTTCAAACATTTGTCAAGTATACCAATATGTACTACGTATAGGTATCTACCGGTTAGAAACTATGCTACTTTATCAATACCTAAAATTGAAAGTACCTACATTTCAGATGGATCGCTTTGTAAACATCGACCTACGAGGGTACTTAATGGTAAAATTTTCGACTTTTTTCATTATATTTCGAAAAGTATGTAGCCTACAAGAATTTAAAAAACTGTTTTGAGATGTACAAACCGATACCTTTTATTAGATACGTCCCACGGTGTGTTAGCCTTTTAAAAAAGATTCCCCCTGTTATTGACCATTTTTAAAAAGTGATCTTACAGACTTCTCCATATTACTCCTGTAAAATATAGATCCATATCTACAATCGCTACATATATTTCTTGATTTTATCAAAATATTTTAAAAAGTATGAGACCAACAGAAATATCAAAAACTTTTTTGAGATGTATAAACCGGTACCCTTCATTTGATACCCCAATCGGTGAGGTATTTTTTTGACAAGGGAATGCTAATCAGTAAAGTCATTCATGGCTTTGGGGGTACGTGCCTTCGTACCTACTTTACGCGTCTACACGTTGATAAGGAGGACCGCAAACACGTCAATCGTACAGTTACAAGTTGGCCGAGTCATAGCCAGTCTTGACTTGCGTAGGGGCCAAATTCTGTTAACCAATACGACAATATTAACGTCGCAGAATCGTCCATAGATGAAATAAACTCTAGATAGTGCGTGCGGTGCTATTACATGGAGAGATTGATAGAATTTCAGCCGTGACAATTTTGACACGCGTCCCTCCATCTGTAGTTTTTTTCACCAATGGTAAAATGCCAATAAGTGTCTTTTTGAGACGATACCGTTGATAAGGTGATGCGGTTAATTTAGTGGGATTAGGGCCCAGGCTGTCAGATCTGTAATCATAAACATCGTCGTCTGTGTTCGGCCCACTTGTAACCACATCCCGACACGCGATCATTCATTATGTATTAATTAATATCTTCACAAAATAATTCTTGTAGGTACCTTAGTATTTATTAATTTATGGTATTTGTACAATACTTCAGTGAGTATTGGATTCGCACTTAGTGGTTATTTAAATGTTCGATCGCAAGCAATTTCGAAAAAAGCATTATTTCGCTATGTATGGATGAGCGCTTCCAGGCTTTTGAATCTGTAAGCTTTCACGGATCGCTATGTTCATGATTGTAGGTACTTACTTGAAGTGGAATCGTAACGTCATCATCACTCTATACCTACCTACTAGTCTACTGCTGGAAATAGGCCTCCCCTAATGACTGACATAAAACTCTGTAGTAAAAAACAAAGAGAATCTTTGGGCGCATCGACAACGCTCTAGTATATTTACCAAAAAATAAATCTAAAAAAATACTCAAAAAGATTTTTAAAAAATTATAAAACTTACGCAATTATTTAATATCTATCTATGTTATGTATTGTATTAAGTTTATCAGTCATCTAGTACCCATAACATAAGCTCAGCTTAGCTTGGGGCTAGATGATGCTGTGTGGATTGTCCAGCATTATTTATTTTATTTTATTTATTTATTTAATTATAGCAGAATAACCACATTGTAAAATAATCGCAAAATAAATGTAAGACTATATGGCAAATAATAAATAGTACAAAAGAAAACAAACGTCGCGAAAATATTACAAACATCACCTACAAAATAATAATAATTTATGACATAGCTACAGTGTTTAACGACTACTGCATAGTCCAAATAAATTCATCTAAAACCAATTTTTAGAAAATAATAAAACAATAAGTTCAACACTAAACTCTATCTACATTCCCCCCACTCTCGAAATAGGCATTATGTTTTGGGGAAACAGCACGGATAGAGAAAAAATCTTTAAGTCTCAAAAACGATGTATAAGGGCAATGTATGGCCTGAAGAAGACTGATAGGTTTAAGTCCTACTTTATATCATCAAATATATAAACAGTTCTAGCACTCTACGAGTACATTTATGTAATGGCTGATTTTGTAAAAATCAATTCTAACCTATGTATTTGACATGTCGATTAACACACGCAGTAGACGTGACCAGCAACGCTTGTCTTCAGCTTGCCGCATCCAGTATCAGCCTTCTGTCTTTCGCAGGTCATCATTCCACCTGGCCTGTGGACGTCCTACACTACGTTCACCGAGTCGCGGTCTATACTTAAGAACACGTTTACCCCAGCGGTCGCCACTTTAGATTGCTCATTCTTTGAGCTATGTCGATAACTTTGGACGTATCATTATATCGTACGTTAAATATTATGCGTGTTATACAATAAAATGTATGTAATAAATAAAGATTTACATACATAAAAGTGCCACTGATTGAGTAAAAAAAATTCAATATCATTCTTCTTGAGTTCATGTCTTTGAGTATTTTCTTTGAAACGGTTTTTTGAAAAAACTTTCAATATAAACTTTCAAAAAACCCTTTCTAAGTTACCTGTAACTATTTTAAATTGGTGGGTACTTATTACAAAATAACCATCCCTTTTCCAAAACGCCTGAATATTATAACAAAAGCATAATGGTCTCTGAATCAAATCTCCAATTCACAATTGAACAAAAACATAATTGAAGCAGCAATGGAGTTATAAAAGGAATGACAAATTTTTAGCTAGGCTAGATGGTTCAAACGAAGGGCAATGGCTATGAGGTTATTGGATCTTGCGACCTTGTTATTGATTGCAGACGAATAGGTGACCTTTACTATAAAAGTTGGGCACTAACAAAATTTAGAATATCAAGAGATCTTGATTGAGTTTTGTAAAAAAAACCAAATAAGCAGCTGTAATAAGCAAAAACATAAAAATGGCGAAACTGTATTTTTTTGGGCTTAGCTTCTGTCTGGTTCTATCATTTGCCTTGGTCCTTTTTTGTGTAATATTCTTTTAAAATAGTTTAGTCTAGTACTAGTTCGACTTTCAGCATCAAAATGACCACCCCGAAAACAAAAGGTAACTAATCTATGTTATCTGAGCGTCTGGTCGAAGCGATGCGTGACCCGAAAGCTGGCGCAGCGCATTAGCATTGCCATACAGCGGGGCAATGCAGCCAGCGACTTGGGGACGTTTGCGAATGGTATTGATATGGTTCAGTTGAGCTACCTGTAGATAGTTTGCAACAGTCTGAAGTTAGCTTAATTGCTTCAATTGTAAATACTAGTTCTTATTTGTTTTATTATTGAATTGTAATTGTCCTATAACCTATTACTACTAGTTTCTACAGTTTATCTCCTTTACATTTCTAATAATAATTGCAGTTGCAAACAGGGGTAATAACTGTCAAGTAAAGCTTTGTTATGCTTATTTAGAACTCCGTAGACGATATCAGAAGTGTATCTGTGTTATTGTCGGAGTAGCATTGTGTGAATATAGGCTTTATGTCGTCGTTAATAATGACCTAATTACATTGAGTAGGCGACAGCTTGCGTTGAATCTCGTGAAGCATTATCATAAACACTGTCCTAGAAATTAGAATAGATGGTATGCATGAGCAGCATACAATTTCTTATTTATGCTTTGGTAGGTATCTATTTAGGTATATATATATACATATATATACACATTTATATAGATATTAAAGACACTATAGGTGTCTTTAATATCTATATTAACGTGTATATAGTTTTTTTTTTTTTTTATTATTATTAGCACGCCAAACCCCTTTAAAACATTTGTTTTGGTCGGCAGGTAGAAAATGCCTCGGCATTAAGCTCATCCTTAGTACCTTAGTGCATAAAGTGTTAAAATAAATAAATAAATAAACAGCCTAGACAAGCGAGACCCTCCGAGACACGGGGAAATAAATGCAAAATATTTAAAATTGAATTTCGAATCGAAGGCCTTACTGTTATTACTACGTCTCGTAATAAATTAGTGAAGTAATACAATAGGTATGTTTATTTCTTACTTGCTGCTGCTCGCGACTTCACCCGTTTTTTTACGGGATAAAAAGTAGCCTATGTCTGACCCCAGGATACCATCTACCTCCTGGACAAATTTCACTGACATCCGTTCAGCCGTTAAGGCGTGAAAGGTAACGGACAGACAGAGTTACTTTCGAATTTATAATACTAGCTGCTGCCCGTGGCTTCACATGCTTTTACCGGAATAAAAAGTAGCCTATGTCCGTCCCCGGGAAACCATCTACCTCCCTGCTAAATTTCCCTGATATCCGTTTAGCCGTTTAGGCATGAAAAGGTAACAGATCAGACATATCTGTCAGTCTATCCCATATTATAAATTCATACTTTCGAATTTATATATTATGTAAGGATTAGTATGGAGTACGGATTGTATGGAGTAATGGAAAGTATGGATTAGTGTGGAAGAAGAAAGGCATGAAACATGGCCAGTCTTCACTTGCAAAAAGCGTAAATGGCTTCATACTGTGACTATAATTTAATCTCATCTATCTAGTCACTGTAAGGCCTGACATTGTATGACTGCAATAAATGCTGGATGATGATGATCTCCTTGTCGAATCTTCTGCCACGTCGGCCAGTCTCAACGGAGACTAGGCATGTACCTATCCATATTATAGTGCACAAGTGGTTGCGCAAACACACTTGGAAATGCTGAATACTGATATGCTGAAACCATTAACCATTTCCTTTGTTTGGATAATACTTGTACTTGCATTGTACTTGTGTCTTATGTAATGTCTTTTGTGTTAATCTTTTAAATCCACCATGGTTATTAACACTAAAGTAATTTACAACGGGACATTTACCATGATTTGAGTATTGAGCTTTCCAATATTTTTTATATTTCGGCACAGTTTCATGCGCCATGATCACGGAAAAAAAAGAATAAATTATTAATAATTAATGGAAATATTGGAAAGCTCAATACTTAAATCATGGTAAATATCCCGTTCTAAATGACTTTAGTCTTTTGTATTGGATTTTTGTTGGTATACAATAAAGTATTGTATTGATAATGTATAGCTACTTTATTGTTTTTTTAAGGTTAGGAAATAAAGCAAGCTATACTCCGTCCACGCATTTATTTTCTTTGACTTAATGAAAGAAAAAAAAATCATACACGTAATCTGTCAGCTAGATAGATATCGAAGCTCTCGTTATTCCTGATATTTTTCGAGGCGATAGATTCGCATCACTATTCTTAAAAACAAGCAGTGTCTATGAAGTGCATTGTTTCATTCAGTCAATGAAAATAAAGGTATCCAACTATCTTTATAATCTTTATTCCGATGCAACGCCGGGTGGGTAAAACTAATAGGCTTTTAAATAGAGCCTGTAATAGTAGACATGGCGGGGAGGGGATGCTATAGGGATTAATACAGTCGTGAGCAAGTTTCAATTCCTTTTTATGGAGCCCATAAAACCTACATCTATCCAGCTTTCACACGCATTTTCCTACGTAAAGAAGGTAAAAAAAAGTAGGTACCTACTGACTGTGCGTTATATTATGGATCTTCTGAAATAATCATAATCGATCTAGTGTTTTCCAATGATGCTTGATAGTATGTAGGTATGACACATCAGACAGTATATCTCAGCCAAAATAACATATACCAGTTATGAAGTTTCGATAATGGAGAGGTGTGTTCAGAAATCGTGAAGTGATGCATTATTTTTACGATACAGGCTTTGCCTAGTGTGGAGACCGCAGGAAAACTGCATATAAGATTGTTATTACAAACGAAATAAATATTTTTTCATTTTAATTTTTAGTATAAAAGCTATTAAAAGAACATCATAATATCTATATACCTATATAAAAGAAAGTCGTGTTTGTTACACTATTTATAACTCAAGAACGGCTGAACGGATCTCGGTGAAATTTGGCAGCGAGGTAGATGGTATCCCGGGGCCGGACATAGGCCACCTTTTATTCGGGAAAAAACGTGCGAAGCCGCGGGCTTCAGCTAGTAAATAAATAAATATTGATGCCACACAAATATAGAACGTAATAAATTCATAACATGCAATGTTTATTTCAAAGCCGCAGCTTACACTCAAATTTCTCTCAAGAACAAAAGCCTCTCGCATTTGACAGAAGTGGTTCTTCGTTGAAGGAGAAAACGACGTAGGTAACCATAAGGGTTTCGAAACAGATCTCGAATCCCTTATGGTCTCGCTTTGTCTGTCCTTTTTTCCTTCTTTAATATTACTCAGCAACTACTGCTACTACTTGAAATTAAAAATAATAAAACATTTCGTACGCCTGTATAGCTGTAAAAAAACAAAAATTAAAATTAAAATGTTCACGACAAATTGTGATGTCGAAATTTTAAAAAGGACCTACAAGGTCAAATGAAAGGTATCGATTTGTACATTACTAAATAGTTTATGTAATTTTTATACATTTAATCCTGTAAAATATCAATTTTACAGGAAAATATAGAGAAAACTGTGTAGAAGAACCCTTTCTGAAAATGGTCAAAAAGGGAAGAATAATGTTCAATGTGCTCAGCGAATGCGGTATCAAATGAAAGGTATCGGTTTTTACATATCAAAAAAGTTTTTGAAATTTCTGTAGGTACATACTTTTTGAAATATTATAAAAAAAATCGAAAATTTACCATTACCCCCTAATTTCCGAGTTTTGCAGAGCGTTCCATCTGAAATGTAGGTACGCACCTACTGTTTTTAGGTATTCATTA
The DNA here is from genome assembly GCA_963662085.1 of Eupithecia inturbata. Taxonomy (NCBI): domain Eukaryota; kingdom Metazoa; phylum Arthropoda; class Insecta; order Lepidoptera; family Geometridae; genus Eupithecia; species Eupithecia inturbata. The sequence continues at coordinate 8,835,948 of OY759182.1, forward strand.
AATAGCGAAGTCTCTAACTGGTAACTTTAGAACATATTTGTATAATTGGCACCCAGTCTCAACGGGGAGACTAGCCGAGTGTATAGGACTGCACAAGTGCACAAGTGTGCGAAAACACAGGTGCGTGAATATGGTAGGCAGCCGACCGTGTTTTGTTTAATGGCGACTTTGATTAGAGCCTTATTCAATCACATGTAAAATTACAGTCTAAAAAACGCAGAACAGAGACAACATTCCAAAAGTGTTGAAGAGTTTTGACTTGGTTGTACCGACAAAAAAACTTTTAACTCATTTAATGTTTACTTTTTGTACAACATTGTAATAAAATGACATTAGAGGTAGGTTAGCATTGATGTTTCTCGTTAGAGACCATGTGATTCTTTTAGTTTTCAAGTTCTGAAACAGTTTATGTAGATAACATAAATGGCAACTCGCTAACGACATTTATTTAGCAATAACGCTGTAAAATTAATTTAAAACTGTGTCGAGTGTCGACAGTCTCTAATGGCGATAAAAAACATGAATATAAACATTTTTAGTGCCGTTACCAAGTTCGTTAGAACAAGTCAAATAATTCCGGGTTATCCGGTGGGCACGCATTAGATCCGAAACGAAGTACTGGCTTGGTTCGTTGTACTCCACTACTAATTTTTATTTATAACCAGTTTTAGTTTGTTTTCAACAAAGGCTTTGTTACAACGGGGATATAGAACCAAATAAATATTGGTGGAAAATACTTTTTCATCCCATCTATTCGAACAGGATGACTTGGTTCGCCTTTAAGTGCACCCAAAGGTGGTGTTTTCTATAAGAAACTTTTAGCGCAGTAATGAGTTTTTAATTTGGAACATCTTAGTGTTCAGCGCCAAAGAAATCGAACGCAAAATATTGTTTGAATAAAGACTGGTTGGTACTACATCCAAACAACGAGATTCACCGTCACATTTTCCTCAAAATGAGCCAGGTTCGGACATTATTTCAAACACGCAGAATATAAAATGTACAACAATCTCTATTCCTAATAAAACTGTAACAATAAATTTTCATAATTGCGAAAATGTCTTAAATATAAATATAAGTTTTTAGTTGTTTTAATATTAGATACTATTTAATTTCAATTTAGTTGTTACTCTATGTTTTATTATATAATAATATTACAATAAAATATGCGGTGCCTTTTATTTTCTCATAGAGGGTGATGAAAAGTAGAGTGTATCACTCGGGCGCAATATACAGTGGTGGACACATAATTAGAGACACCCCCTAATTGATCACAATAAACATGATTTTGGCACAACCATTAGTCAAAGTAGGTATTAAATTTAATGTAATTGTTACTAAATCATACATGACGTTGTATTCTTAAAAATGGGGGACAAAAAAGTTGTGTTGCTTGGTATTTTAGACACTGCTCACTATCTGAATCTAATACAAACTTTTTTAACGTACCTGTAGCTGGCCAGCTAATTAAAGACAGTGAACGCTGTGTTCTGAATATAAAAAAAGAAAGAGAACTACATTCGGTTTTTCATTGTTTTGCCGCGTATTTGCATGAAACGTCGACATTAATTATAACATTTTATTTTTTGTAATCAAATTAATACGTTTTATACCAATCGATATGGGAAAAAACAAGAGTTGCGATTCGTCCACTAGAAAGATAATCTTGAACTTTCATAGCAAAGGTTGGTCATACAGAAATATCGCAAACTATTTGAGCTGTTCTAAGGACATGGTTATGAATGCTATAACGCATTTCAAGAAGTTCAATACGACCGAAAACTTACCCAGAAAACCGAGACCTAGAAAAACTACTCCGCGGGAAGACTCTAGGATGGTGTTGTTGGCAAAAAAGGAACCGTTCAAAGGATCTGATCCTTCTGATTCCTTCTTAGGACTGATACGCTCGGAAATATATGGGGCAGGAGGATCGACGGGTGTGTCTGCAAGGACAATTAGACGGAGACTATGTGAGGCAAACTTGTACGGAAGAGTGTCTCGGAAGGTGCCACTTTTGAAAAAGCAAAATGTTAAGGCAAGGTCAGCGTTTGCTAAAAAATATGAACACTGGGCTGAACGATAGTGGAAAAATGTGCTTTTTTCGGATGAAACAAATATTAATATGATTAATTCTGACGGAAAACACTATGTTAGACGCCTCCCGAACAAAGAAATGGATCCGAAGTGCACCAAGAAAGTAGTGAAACATGGAGGGGGAAATATCATAGTGTAGGGCTGTTTTTCAGGACTTGGTGTCGGACCTGTCAGGAATATAGAAGGCAATATGGATAAATACCAGTACAAAAATATTTTACAAGAAACCATGCTGCCCTATGCTGAGCAAAATTTACCGGTAATTTGGACTTTTCAACAGGATAATGATCCGACACACCGCAAAAGTAGTTAAAGATTTCTTAAGGAACCAGTTTGTGACAGTTTTGGATTGGCCCCCGTACAGTCCGGATTTAAATCCAATCGAAAACTTGTTGTACCAGGTGAAAAAGACAGTGGCGGCAAGAGTAGGTACATCAAACGTCGATCAACTTTACACAGCTTTTACAGAAGCGTGGGAACAAATTCCGGTACATGTTTGTACAAAATTGATCGCTTCCATGGCTAAGAGATGTCGTGCTGTTATTGCTGCAAAAGGACATGCGACCAAGTATTGATACGCATCGAAATGCTCTATAAAAATGTGTTAGAAATCTTACGTACTAAGATAATTTCAATGATAACAAATTTTTTGTTTAATTTCTTGTTACGAAATGAAGTGTCTTTAATTATATGGCCAGATCTTACTAACCTTATCTTTTATTTACACTGCTTAAATTTAAGTTTTACCGAATAAAAGGCAAGTTTTGTTGTAAATGTTTCGTTTTAACAATACACAATAACAACACAAATAAAAATTATTTGTGTAGCAAGTTACAATGGCAGTCTGATAAAGTATATACAGGAGGAATAGCTTAGTTATTTCAATATGCTTCCAGTGTCTTTAATTATGTGACCACCACTGTATATTTTTGGCTCGGGCGATGTACTTTAAATCCCTCGCAACGTTCAGGATTCTACTAAAGAATCCCTCGGTACGTTATGAATTCAAAAACGCGCCCTCGCCGTAAAAATATTATTTTGCTCCCTTATGATACAATCTACTATGTATAACGTAGCAAACGCAGAAGTTCGAAACCATTTTTGGCTTGACATCTTTCATTCATACAATTATCTCTGACGGAGTTATGTTTTCTTGGTCCATGGTTCTATCCAAGTGCCTCGTTAGCGAATCAGCGGATAGGATATAGTATTTTCATGTTTCTTTTTCTGTATTTTTGAGCTTTGTGTTATAAATAAATTAAGTAGATAAACACACAAACGAAATGCAGTTGCAAACAGGGGTAATAAAATAACTGTATTAAAGTTGTTTTTTTAAAGCTTTAATACAAAATCAGCCAATAGAATGAGGAAGCATGGCATTAAACCATTACTGCACCCCAGTAACCCCTACAGTTAGTTGAGTTTTAAATCACAGATGTAGTCTACTTTATACTCGCAAATTCACAGCAGTAAAGACTGAATTTTGTTTCAATTCCGGACAAAGCGGTACCTACAAATCGAAGAAAGATTTAATGCCCTCGACAGTCGCGATGCCAATTCCAAGCCTCAGCCTAAGGTTGTCGCAGATCAGAGGCGCACAGCTACCACACAGCAAAAAAATGTGCTTTTAAATATGAGCTTTAACTCGTTACATTTAGATGCATTTCATATTGACGGCGGCATCAGATGACAGACAGCTCGCCGGCTCTCGTTTGAAGTTTGTTGGAAGCTATTTTGTCACTGTAAAATGCATCTAAAGGTAAGGAGTTTAAGCCCATATGAGTGCACATTTTTGTGCTGCGCGGTAACGGCCTTGGATTAATGTGCGCAGAGCTAAGCCTCCTTTGTCTAGTATTATTAACTTTTATTGGGATCATTCTGAGCTTCGCTTAGCGTGGTTTCCTACACTACTTTGTACTACCTTCCTACTTTTTTACAGGAAAATGTGCAAAAATAGATATGAGTACTAATCATTACATATCAAATATCTACCTAGTGCCTAAGTTTATAAAACTACACGGTTAAAATTAAGCAAAACTTTGTTGTAATAATTTTTGTTTTAATTAATATTTATTCGCATAATCACGTTAGTTTAAGAAAAAAAAAATGCTGATTAATTCTATTGATATAATTTGACACCTCTTCCAATCTTTTCTAAGTAGTATTGCCTCAAAGATACAAAAATACTTCGTTTCACCCAAGTTGCCCTTCCCTTTTAACACACACGTAGCTTTTAGTTTTACGATCGCGTCCCTTATATCACCTCTCACGTTATTGTATAAAGTTTTATCCACAAAATATTTGTAAGGGCAGCCTATATTCCAGTCACAAAATGATGTAAACACATTACCTCTAGTCTAAAGGGTACCTACAAACTTAAAATTAACACGAAAACTTACACAGGTATTGTTATAACAGAAAACATAATTATGATAGTAAAGAGACTACATAGCTAAGCATACAAATTACGCATTTAACGATTTGAGAATACCGGTTAGAAATTTCAACTTATTTGCTCAAGTCTTTGACCAAATACCTACATACATACGTACGTTATGCAAAATGCTCTTAATTTTATAAAGGAGGTATAAATCAAATACAAAGATTTTATTCCATTTTCACGGTTGAGATTCAGGCTAGCAATCCGTTTTGGCAGCTAGAAAAGGTTTTAATTTGTTTTCAAATTCTTGCCAAGTGCACACCCCGTCCTTGCAAATTGGTATCAGAGCTTCTTCGTTTACGTAGAAAACAACGTTGTAATCATTCTGTTGACATCTGAAAAGTGCAAACATAATATTAAGCTTAGCAGAAACATAGAAGAACTATATAAATGTACGGTATTTGTAGTATGTATGGGATAAAATATTAGTTACAAGCTTCCGCCCGCGGCGTTGCACGCGTTTTTGTCTTGATCTTATGACTATAATGTTAATCCAGGTCTAGAACTACATCTATGCAAAATTTCAATTCGATCCGTTCATTACTTTATGCGTGAGAAGTAACAAACATCCATGCAGGCATTCAAACTTTGCATCTATAATTTTATTGTGATGTACTTCATATGTATATAAGTACTACAATTTTATATGTAAGCAAGTAACATAATTTTACTTTGAACCCTCCTATTCTATCAGGATAAACAGAAACAAACCTATTCAGAACAGCGAATAAATTCGATGAGAACGGGGATAATTTACTATTCCTCCATTTCCTCTTGGGATCTTTACGTGCTCCATTTAGGCGTCCTTCATCGTTGAAGAGATTGAGCGCTGTGTAAACCATTTCTATCATTGCACTATCAGTAAAATAAGTAACAATGTCTTTCCCTTTTCCATCTTTGATCTCTTGGAATTTGTTTAGTAAGTCAGCCAGAGGGATCCTTCCAAACAACTCGTTTGTTCTAGTTCCGTATCCATTTTCAAAGTAGTGTTTGAGATCGTCTGCGTATTCTAAAACCTTCAAGTCTTCTGTAGTGAAAAGTGCACACCACGGGCTTGCTTTGTACTCGGTGCCGGTCCAAGTGTAGCGACACCAGTCATACAGCGCTGTTACGTTCACATTGCTAAGAGGGGTGTTGATTCCAATCCTTCTTTTGACTCTGTCTTTCATCTATGAACAAGACAATAGATTTTACTTCTAGGTACACTATGACTATTCGTACGTTTCAACGTCATACTACAAAACATAACTGTATGCATACATTCACAACTATCTAGGTTACATTCTTTCATTCAGTTATTTATTGGCTTAAGTTATGTGTGCAAGTAATTTATTTATTAATTAATTTATAGGTATACTTACCATAGAGACTGACGCTTACGGACAAACCGATTAACGGTTTATGTTAGCTGTAGATTAGTTATGTAAACAGTGTTCAACTTATACACGTGTAAAAAAAAAATATTATAAAAAATGTAGGTACTACAAATAGTTACAAAGCATACTCACTGCTAAAAATTCAGATGTTTCTTGATATTTCTTGATCTCTGCATAGGTTGAAGGATTATCCAAAACATCTTTTTGATATTTTCCACAGTGTTGGTACGGCTAAAATATATAAATAGAACGAAACATACAACTTTTGAGAGTCAAACTTAGGTAAGTAAACATAGGAAGAGCATCAAACTTACAGCCATAATATCATAATCTTCCTTGACTTTCTCTATAACCAACCGTTCATTTTGGAGGCCGCTTATGAAAGCTTTGGCGCTATCTTCGATCCAATTCCCTGAAGCGGGTCGGAATATGTAATTTTCTTTGTCGAGTTTTGAAAACAGCTTAGGGAATGCTTGCTTGAACCTGCTTCCTAAGCCTAGGACTTCTTCGTGGCCTTCTTCGGACAGCTGATGGGTTTGCCCGAACATCTTGCTGTCTGGTGTCCAGTTTCGTAAATTGTCGACGTCTTGGGCACACAGAGAGCTGCTTCCACTATCGTAGCTTGAGACCACGTAGTCTTTAAATATGAGTGCGTCCTGCATGTTGCCAGAGGAGCTTATTCCGGGATAAATTTTGCCATGCCTCACGAGACCCCAAATGCCCACTGGCTCACAACCTGTTGCCGAATAACACTGTTTTAATGCAACACTGATTATTTCAATGGAAATATCCATTGAAGTATGTATTTTTCTCTTTGCCTAGACTCCTAGAGTAAGGAATATAAAATAACAAAATTTTTTAATTTAAAATATTAAGGTCCAATTTCACCGTTGCAATTGAACGCGGTCACGTTGCAAATGAACGCGTTCAATTAATGATAAACTCAGTTTAGCGCTATAAACGAGTTAACCGCATTTTATCGGCATAAAGTTAACTTTATGTCGATAAAAACACTTAAACCGGCTTAAGCCGGTTTAAGTGCTTAACCAAGTTCGTGAGCTCTCTTCTAGCTGTCATGACATACAATAGGTATTACGAATCTGAACTTGATCAAGCTGACTTTAGTTTAGTTAATCTTAGTTGTGGCAGCAAACGGTGAAATTGGACCAAAATAAATTAAAGTAAAACAAAACCTGTTTTACAAAAAAACTGAGGATCATAATTTAAAGGGTCAAAGGATCCTTGAGTTTTGCGGACCAAAGATAACTATGAATAATGATCTCACCTGTAAGTTTCACAACGGTATCTCTTATATCACCCCTCACAGCTCTGTAGGGGGTCTTGCTTGATAAATATTTATACGGACACCCCGTGTTCCAATAACAGTAAAGCGACGCTGCATTATTGAGTACATTAAAAAGGAATAATAATAATAACAAGAAATTCATGCTGTTAAATTGAAGTAAAATTTTGCAACCTTTCCTACTGAGAGTTTTAGGCGTAATGAAAATCAAACGATAGCTTGTCTGTCGTTGATGACAAAAAGTAGATACATTAAAGGTAAATTTATGCACATGCATAACAAGTTATTGGGTCCCATGTCAAACTTGATTTCGATAAAGAAGTCCAATCAGGTTAAGCAGTAGGTAGATATTATGTATGTACTTAAATTTTGGGGTAAACAAAAGTGGTTGATAGTTCAATGAAACGAACAATTTGACACAAATATTTTTAATTTTTCAACTATAGTTCATCGCCGTTATTATGCTTTAGAAGACGACAGCGTTTTTAGGTACAACAACGTGTTATTGCATAAAACTTTTCGTAAAATGTGAATTAATATCATACACAAAATCACCATTAGATAATTAAATTAAAACAGATATTACATCGACATACGCGATAGAATTAAACAATTAATAAATAGCATAAATTGAGGCAAGTTATTTACAACAGATAGAAAAACAATATAAATAAATACGGCCATAAAACGCTGTCCTCTATCCAAGTTAACGATCACAATAATGTTAATAAAATTAAGTTGAATACATTACAGTAAACCGGTTATTCATAATAATTACATTATATTACGCAGTTGCTGCATTATCTCTAAATTTAAAATTGGCGTTAGTTTGTTACTTTAGCTTAGTTTATATTTTTGAAATAAACCAAAATTCTTTTTCTATTTTCTGTGTCTATTTGAAATTATTCAATTCCTGATTTCAAGAAATCTGGCATTTCTCAGTATGGTTGAGGTTATTTTTGGAAAATAATTGTATCTACAGCACAAAGTACCTACTGTATAAGTGAAAGCTTTGAGCAAATGTTTTTACATCATATATATTCTAAGTATTGCTGATTAGTTAAGGAGAAGAATATTTATAGCTGATACAAAACAAAAAAAACATGCTTATTGCTATTTTGATATAACACATTAAAATCCAGAAGAGAAGCTGCATGATTTGTTGTTATTTGGCTTTATTTGTAGATACTTCATAAAATCGTAATTTACCATCTACTTAGTAGGTAGCATATCATATATTTATCGAGTTTAATACATATTTCTAGGTATATTAGAAAGTGAAATGCATAAGACTTTATTATCACTAGATGACACACATCCAATAGATTAACTTTAAAAAATATTCATAAATGAAAGTTTTATGTTGGTCCTAAAATGGATTTTTAGATAGACTGAAGGTTTTTTTGGACCTTAAAAGCATTACTTTATGTTTGCTTGTAAATTGACAAACATAATTTTGCGTCTACTAATATTACGAAACTAAAATCTGTTAGTAAAATACTTTGGTAATATACTGGTAAGATATTATTTTACCTACAAAATCTAGTCGGAAAATATTGTTTTTTCACAACTTTTGGGTTATCCTACATTTTCAAGAAAAGTTCAAACCTTAGAATGTAGGAATAACCTTGAGTTACGCAATAACTAAGAAATAGACTTATTTTCGAAAGAAGAGATAAGAAGGGATAAAATCTAAACTAAACTCTACAAGGGTGCGACTCTATCAAGAAGTGTAGGTAATATTCTAGCTACAACTATCTATTTTGATTTTTTGGCAGTTTTGTTTTTATAAGTTAACGTTACTTCTACGAGAATAAGACACAATTCTAATTTATTAGGCAAAGAAGAGCTTATGTTAAAATTTAAAATAGAAACGACCAGACGGACATTTTAAACATTTTAGAGATGTTTTTTAAGTAATTTATTTTAAACGAATAACGACTGCCCGCGTGATGGGGGTAAACCGCGTTATAATTATGCTTTGTAATTAACAAAACACATAAAAATATGCAATAATGTTGTTTAGGTACGTAGAGTTTCTAACAAGGTAGTAGGTAATGTCAATCCCAAGTGTTCTTAAAAAAATTAGTAAAATGATTTTAAATACAAACTAGGAACACTAATCCATTATCTACAAGTAGAAGTCCAAGTTCAAGTCCAAGTTCAGTTCTATAACTGCAAATTGTATGCACCTCTACATTGCTTAAACATAATGAAATAGATAACTATCATTGACTAGGCTAAAGGTTAAAGCACTTTAAATGTTGTGGTCATAGCTTTATAAGATTCATATTTTACAAATGCACTTTATTTATCTACCTATTGAATTTACATATCTAAAAGCCTATCTTATTTTACTGGACGCAAACAGCATCATTAATAGCTAAACTAGTTCCGTGATTTATATTGTTTGACGCGGAGCACGAGGAATGGAGCAAAGTACACACATAGAGAAAAGTAAGTGATTTAATAAGGCAGCCTTTCAAATACCTAGCTTTTATTTCAAAGACACTGAAATGAACACTGATCACAGGGAGACGGCATGTTTCCGCATCAAACAATGTAAAAAAGGCACTAACTCATTCCCCACGGACTCGCCTCGTCCCCGCTCTCGCGACCGACTACGAGCAAACAATGATACGGACCAATTCCTTTCCAGAATGAACCAGGCTCACTATTTCATCCAGGATCCTGTTTCGGATCTAAATTGGCTCTTTTTTCTTGTAAAGCTGACAATAGAGACTCTCGAACTTGACGTTCGGAACCACGCCATAGGCGTATAAGTTCATCCTCTGAAAGAGAGAGTTCTGATTTTGCTCCCTTTGGTGGAATATGAGTATAGAGAGGAGCAGTAGGTGTAATGTGATCATCCGATACCATGATTTCAATACTCGCTCGTGGAGTTGGTCCGTCTATGCTTAGATAGTGATCGGTTCTATCTGAAACGTCTTGGTAAGATCTGGTGGAAGATCCTTCTGCCCGGCGGACCATGGGGGAGGGCGTTCTAAGGCGGGTGTTGATGTCAGGAGGAGAGTTAGTCAAACAGCTTACGTCTCTACTAAGCCTTCTTCCAATGTTGAGACTAGTTTTTTCATAAATATTGGACACAGAATCTGAATTGAGAACAGAATCGGTACTGAATCGCCTGACATTGAGACCGGCGAGGCTACAGCGTTTTCGGCGCCCTCGTGGAGATCGGATCTGTTTTGGAGAACGGCTTTGTCGCGGAGAACGACTTGACACATCGGGCGAGGGAGATAAGAACTTTGACTCCGTTGTCGTCGTCAAATCTTCAGTAATTTCAGTCGACTCCAGAGGTTCCTGTTCTTTTATGGATCCGAGTGAGTGGTCTCGCTGCTGAACCCTAATAACAACATGCAAATTCATTTCAATTCGAACAAACTAAATCGAACCTGATTCTCAGAACATTGGCTGCAGGGAATACATACCGTCTTATTGCCTGGATCATCTCGTATAGCTGTGCTTTGCTCTTGCGTCGTCGACGCTGTTCGTGTTCCTTCTGAAACAAAGGGGATTTCCTCACGATCTCCGATGTATTCTTAGACTTACAGTAATATTTACTTAAACACTATTTACCCTTTTAACGCTTTTCTGGAAGAGAGATGTAAAGTGGCCTTGTCGTATTGTATGCACCAGTTCCCGAGCCGCGTGATGAGGTGAGACTAGCTCGACGCAATTGATGAATCTGTAGAGTTTCTGTAACAAAAAAATCGCCGTTCACATCGCGACATAAGTTTGTAAGAATAGTGACAAATGTAGCAAGAAAGGCCATTCCAAGGGATTAGTTCGCGAGACAAGTGCACTTGGTGTTAAAATTCGGTCTGACTGCGGCACAGTGTTAATCCTTGGAGCTGTCTCAGATTCACGGTTGAGTTGAGCAAACAAAGTGCCCTCAGTATGGGCGAACGTTAGAGGAAAGTTATAAGCCAATAGCCATTGACATTCTGCCTAACAGTTTAAGCACAGGCGCATTACAGTCCCACGTCAGAATTGATACAATTTCTTGATTATTCATAGGCACCCAATGAAGTATTCTATTTCCTAAAGTAACTAAACACATTACCGCTTAGAGCTCGCTCGTATAGAAACATATTTATAAATCAACCTTTATGAATGTTGACTTTTGCTTAGGTAGGTGCTGGTTTTGTATTCAGGTAGCGTCAGTTAATATCATTAAGGCGTTCGTCTGTAGGTACATATACGTACCTACATAATAAGCGAACACAAATGCCTATCTAGAGTTGGGTAAAACTTAGGTGCCTGTGTAGATTAGACTACAAATTAGATCTAATAGATTACGTCTACGTGCCATTTCTCTGAACAAAGAGGGAGCCTACCAACTTAATTTACATATATATATATATATATATATATTTTTTACCTGACTAAAGAACATGATGTTTCTGCTCCTCCAAATGGTTCCCTTCGGCTGGTGTCTCAGTACTGGTAGTGTGTACTTGTAGAACAAATGCTCTAACACCAATATGAGCAGCCCGAGAATCATCCCCACGCCCAGGAGAATAAACACACCGGCTACAGCAGCGACACCTGTAAATAAGGTCTGTTCTGATGATTTACGTTCCTATTATGTCTATCTCAACCCGTCAGCAGCCTTTGCTGAGTATAAGGCCCAAACACTATTACGCCTTTCTAACTTAAAATTTTTAAATAGCAGAGAAGACAATGTAACTTTTAATAAATTGCGTTGGTACACGCACGTATGCTTTAGTTTAGTTACCCACGTGGTAATCCCGCGCACTGGAATTGTAGTAGAAGTATCTATTTAATAAGACTAAGAGATTATTTGCTATACCGAATATATAAACAAAAAAAAAACTGTCCGATTTTTTGCTACCCTTCGTCATCCACTCTAACCCGGTTATTATGATGACGTCGTCTGACCATCAGACGGGTGGTGTCTGTCTCTGAGAATCATACTTAATCCACATACTAAACATTTTGCAATATAAAAAACCATTTAGGCAAAATGTTGTAAATAGTTTTTTTTTCTAAGTAACTCGCAAATTTTCACGCGTGTCCTATGTATGCTGTATTTTTACGAGAACCCATTTAACACGGTAAGTTTTTGTCGCTAGACTTGTTTAAATGAATTATTACAAACTCTACAAAATCTGTTGAGGGGTTTTCCAGTCAGTTACCACAGCCTCAGATTTTAAAATACTATATTTACTCCACAAGCAAAGAGATTAACATGAAAACTACCCTCAATTTAATTAAATACAAAGTTCAAAGTTATAAAGCAGCCTTTATCTTGGAACGCTAAGGGCGATTTTGCTCTGTTTTCTTTAGTAATTAATGAATTCTGTTTCGTATAACGAACGAGGGATATGTTTCTGAATCCTAGTTTATTTTGTTATTCAAATTAACCCAGTTACTAAATTACTACGTTGTTCTACAACCACAATGTTATTATGTTTTAAATGTTCAATAATTACTATCTACATATATTCCAGTAATACCTATATCTGCAGTCATTTTGGGATTGTTGTTAGCTGTATGGCATCACAAGACTTTCATGATGACAGATTTAACACTATCATGGCACACGAGGCACATGTTCATCTGCAGATCTGATAAGCGGGCAAGGAATGCGTTAATAGCCTGTAGTAAAATAAACACCGGTCTCGCCCCAACAAATAAAAAATATTATATTGTAATTGTAACGACCATATTTTAACTCTTTTTGTATTTTTAGTATAGTTCGGGGTCACAAAAAACTCAGACGAAATTTATGCGTATCTTTAAAAAACCTGTGAATTTTCTCACGAAGAAATCACTAAATGATGTTGCTCCATTAGGTCAATTACCTAAGCAATTTGTTTAGTAGCCAAAAACAGAGCTTTAGATTGATCGAGTGAGGCCTATTCATATTAATCACGTGAATTAGTGACATAATTCGGAAATAGGAATCATTAAAGTTAATTATTTAAGTTAAGTAGGTATATAACACAGAAAATACATTTGTTCACTAAAAATACGTAAAAAAAGTTTCATGGAGTTTGTAGTACTATTGTATTGATACCTTAAAACGCAGAGAGTTGTACTCTTGATGACGATATTTTTTTATGAAATAACGTAAATATAAAAACACGAAAACAAGCGATCCCCTATAACCATATCGAAAATGGCCCATAATAATTTGACGATCTACGCAAAGGACATGTTAAACTCGTTCATACATATTTCGTGAGAAAACCGTAAAATATCCTTTCTTCAACTTAAACTTCTTGTTTTATGGCGTTGCTTCTTGCTTTTCGCTACGACTCTGCCAGTGTCTGTGTCAGAGTGTCATAAACTTCGAAGACAAAATATGAACAGTTTTACGAACAATAATCTTATAAATTGCATCAAATAGATCATTTCTAAATTATTTTGACAATCTGATTCTGTTAATTTATTAAATTAGTAGCGATATTTGTGCAATGTAGTGCACAAATATCTCTCTATCGTGTCAAGGATTAAAATTATTTGGATCATGAATCTATACTTGTCTTCTCACGTCTGTCGTGTTAACGTCGTAGTTAAGTCGTGTTTAAAACAAAAGGTGAAAAATTCTGATATTTAATAAAACAACCAGTTTATTCCAATAGAGACAAGCAGTCCGCGTATTCAACCTAAAATATTAAAACAAAGCAAGGGCAAGAGAGCGTAACATATTTAAACAAGAAGCCAAGCAGTCGCGAAGTAACCGCTGAAGAAAATACCCAGCAACATTTTATGTAATCGAATCTCCTGAGGAGCGAATACGAATAAGAAATAAACGCACTTCGTGTCACCTCATTTTTTGAAACGATAAATCCCATGTTTAATCTTTTAGGTTGGTTGCCGGTAATACGTGGAGCCTCCCTTAGGGCGCGTTCACGTTTTACTTTGAGGCAGGTATGCAGCCTGTCCATCAACGCTTGGGACTACACATCACAGATTTATAATGGAACAACCATTATAAATCTGTGATGTGTAGTCGAGAGTTGTTACGTTGTGCTGTGATAATTTTCGGAATTAAACGGCGAAGATATTAAACCTTTACATTGTTAGAGTTCGAAATAAATTAGAATGAATCTGAACTTAATATTTTGCAAGTATCTTATATTCCTGAGTGACGTGTATGTTTCGACATACCTATACGTATACCCGATCGACTTGATTTCATTTGGCTATAAGGAACCCAGACTAAAGGTACCCTATCATAAATTTTATAAGGCTATGTAATAAAGGATTATCTATCTATCTAAAGTCTTCGACTATCAAGATACGAATCCATGTCAAGAATACTCCAAGTGAACGGTGCCTTATTTACCGTTGCGGTGGGTGGATTAACACCGGGAGGCGATAAATTCTAATGAAATTTCCGCAAGAGACGAAACAGCTGACTCATTCTAATACGTTAAAATAGCAATATACAATTCACACTGGTAATGTTCTGGAATAACTAATCACTGAATTAGTGGGCTGTATCAGAATTGCCTTTGTATTTGGATAGTCTAACTAAGTAGTGGTAGATAAACCGCACTGGTGATAAATTAGGGTAATGTCTTGCCCTTAAATTGTCCAACTAAAGTTCAGTTTACAGGACAATTTACGCAAATGTCGTCTTTAATTATCTGTTATCTACAATTAACTACAATAAACAAAGAAATGGATGGACTTTGAAAGCTTAGTGAATGATTTACGTGAAAATATCAAAATATTTAGTTATTTGAGGAATCAAAACCCTATGAAGCCCTTGTAATTATGGGCTCGAATTAATGAAAAGTGAAGTCATCAAGAAGCTTACCAAGAGGTTTTGGTTGGATGCCATAGTCGGGGCTGAGTTTGAAACAAGGCAGCCCGCCATACCATTTCTCCGTCAATATATCCATGTAGCCGTTCGAAGAATATTTCGCAATCACTGCCGAAATGCTGTCCTAAAAAATAAACGGCAATGTATTGGCTTACTCTTGATCTTAAAAACATACAGACGAAGAGAGAACATCCTCCCTTTTTTGAAGTCTTGAAATATGGGCAAAACATGTGACGGATCAGACATGGTAAACAAAAACGAATAAATTGTGAACGTCCGAATTTTTTTATATAAAGAAGTCATTCTGCGACCATTTGTCCGAATAAAAGCGGAGCGACAAACGGGTGCTGTTGAAAGCGCGTTATCACGAAACAAAAAGTGGCTCTGATCCGTTGATTTATGTGACTGATCCGACTCCCACTCGCCCTAGCTCACCCTCGAAGGTACATTGTACAACGTCAAGATAAAATGACATATAATCGGCTGAGCTGGGGCTACATGACACCCGGCTATCGATCACACCATTAGAAGGATCGCTCGCGTCATCCATCAATCTTTTCACGCTAAGATCCATTTCCAGCCTGCTAACGATTCTCATTATGCCTATATGTATAGTTTATATCCTAAGAGCCTAATCTCACACACACTTACCCAGTTACTTTACTTCTACTTAATATGACATTCTCGAATGATTTATAGTAGGTACTCACATTACATATGTTATTATGCGAAAATACACCAAAAATAAACGAACTAATGTTGATACGAGATTTTCAGTTAAAGCCGGTAGGTGTCACCACTGTGAAAATTCTAAGGTTCTCTTTCAGGATTTGATCACAAACAATTCGCACCAATCGCTTAGCCAAAAAGCTGTTAATCTCACTAAGCTTAATTCGTGAGTCCCTTCGATACACAATGTATGTGAACACTTTCGTGGTATCGGCCTCTCTAATTAGTGCGCGCGACTGAATATCAATGCATCAAATTATCGGTAGCAGCTACATTAGTAAACATAATGTAGTTACCATATCAATGGTTTAGGTTAGTCAGACAGATGATTTGATTCAACCTAGCCACAATAATTTTTAGCCACTAACAAGGAACTTTATCATTGCCCAAGAAGAACAAAAATAGTCTACTCGTGTGACAGAATTGGAGGACTATGATGCTAAATCTGCATATTTAGCTTCACCTACCTAGTTTCAAAGTGAGTGAATAGTGAACATGTCTTAGCCCAACGCTTACCTTTAAAGGGAACCCTTTAGCCATACCAATAGCATAGGTATCAGCGTTCAAAGCGTGCTCGCCAATTCTCTGCAATTTGCACCCATGGTCAGTGGCCCGGTAGTAATCTAAGACTGGTGTATCCGCTATTAGAAGATCTAAGGTCCCGTTCCTGCAACAAGCAGATAACTAGAGGTATGTACCAAAAGTAGTATATGTAAAAATTGTCTTAAGGAGGAAATTTAACATTTTTAGTTTGGTTCCCTGAATGTGAAAATACGATTAAGAAAAAAAAACGCTTAAACAAAACATGAAAGTGCACTGTTTCGCACATAATTTGGTCTAGATCTCAGGAACACTGCGGTCTATTGAAATGACTTATGTTTTGATTCGTAGGTTATTGCTAATATTAATTCCTTGAACCAGTTTCTTCATAATCGTTTTCTTGTAAATATGTAAGTAAAAACTTTAATTTTGCGCTTACGCCGTTCTATTAACGTATGCTCTGTCCCGCTCCTATGAACACAAAATCCGATGCCTATACTTTTCACAAAATGGCGCACACGGGCACCATGTCTTAAATCGAATTAACATACAATAATAAATTAACATTATTTTAAGAAATGGTTCGGGTAGGTGCACAACAAATACCTAGGTCTTATTTTATAAATAGTTTAGAATAAATCTAGGTTACTAACAACTAGCTGTCATAAAACTTCTTTAGGTTATAGTGTAGTCTAGACCGAACGGAAAAGTTTAAGGGCTTATTGCGTAGAAGCTTCACTACATTGTTTTAGGTAACAACTTTCGTTGAACTAGAGTTTGTTGTTCGCAATTTCAAAGTGTCGGATAAATTCGGAATCGGAGTGCAGAGCAGGAAGCAATTGAAAAGTTTTGATGTGACGCCCCACAATGCAGGCACGATCAATGAGTTACTGCTTTAGGAAGTACTACTGAAAAATTGTAATGTTGGCGTCGGTGGAGAACGGAAAAAAATGGCACCTAAAAGTAGAAGACGCCACGGTCAACAGGCATAAAATGATTGTCAAGACTTTAGTTATAAGTGATGTGATTGGATACATAATGTACCTAGTGTGTACATTATGACCGGTATCTAATTGATGGGTATCGTATAAAGTCACCCTATTTAAAAGAGTGCATTTGAAACAATGATCCACTCCTCTTTGTATATATACGTATGTTTGAGAGCTCATAAAACTTTTAGGAAAAGTGCATCAACCTCTGTCTACGTCATAAAATCTCCAAGTTCTAAAACCGTAATGGTGTCTCTGTTTTGACTGATGGTTTATAGCTTAATTGGTGGAATGGGAATGGTATACTAAATCCGGTCTATAAAACAAATGTACTGAAGGGGCATTAAGTGGCCATCAGGGCTCTTTCGGTTAGAAAATTTATCACGTCATAAAATTCAGTGCGTTTTTTGAATAAAATCACCGATTATTTTTATTGATTTACGTCTATAAAAATGGGCATTGAATGGGGAGAATTGTATTTACTTTAGGCATCGACTCGTTGAAATATTGTGCCAACAATGAGTACTTATTCGATTGATCCGCTTTCGCCCGGATTCAATCAATTTGGTCCCATTGGGTTTATGTAAAAAGTTTTCAGCCAAAGAGGGTAAGAAATTAACATTCGCTTTTTTGAAAGTACCTACCTACCTACATATTTTGACTAAACCGAGTTGGCTATTAAGGCATCTTTATCGTGGGTACACCTATGTCTCGTGTTACGCCTCATAAACTTCGCAATAATGCCGTAATGTGACATTTTTGCAGCATGTAAATGTCACATATTATGAGGAATATAATTCTGCCAGTAAATGTAAATTTGTAGCAACCTTTCCAAGTTCAATTTAAAAAGTTTATTTTTACTTAGCGTTGAGATCAAAAATCCGTACCTACACAAGGTATAATCGTACTATAAAATAACAAAATAATAACATAATTGTTCACCTCTCTACACTTTGACACTCAAATACCTTTTAGCGTAGAAGCAAAATGAATAGGTACCTGAGTCTTTCTATGCCCTCCTCTATATCCTGTAGAACGTATCGCCGCATTTGCTGTGCCAGCTGGGGATTATTCCTTTCTACGTAATACTCAGACACAGACGAGCGCGCCGTACCCACCCGTAGAGATAACCACTGAAACAAACATGATCAATTTGGAAATAAAACTACCAAAACTCAATGAAAATTAATCCTTCACAGTTGGCAATACTCACATTACTTCTGCCCTGCATATCATCAACGGCATTGTGAAAAAACAAGCCCGCTATCAACGCAGCTATATTGGCAGTGTAACTCGCCACAAATATTACAGAAAATCCACCCCAAACGTTAATCAGGAACTTGTTTGGCCAACTCTTGGGTGCTTTAAACGCAACTAGATGTCCACACAATAAACCCCACATCACCCATAAAGCACTTGAAATACTGAAGTTCTTAGATCTTTGTCGTCCCCAAGGGTTCAGTCCGAACGGTGATAACCACTCGTAGATAGCTACCGCAATCGCAGTCACGTTCAGGGAAGTAAATATCGCAACCCATAACTCAGGAGAAAACGGCAATAAGAAGGCAAGCAAAGGGATATCCGGTCTTTGGTTCGGAGCGGCTAATATTGACACTCCGCTAAAAAAATAAGGCTGGCTGAAATCGATTACTTCGGCTCTGGCTGACGAAACGCTCAATGCCGCAAATGACATGTGTGCTGCGCCGGATACCAAATCTCCGATAATGCCATTCCATTTCATGTTATCGTCATCTAAATCCGCATAATTTTCTAACTGGCTCCCATCTGGATCCAGATTTTTGTAACCGTTCCGATACTGGGCTCGGTAGTTCTGTTGATGCTCAGTTGAAAATTCAGTTTCAACACTTTTGTATTCATTGTATTCATGCATTCCGTGAAACGGTTTGACATGCTTTCTCGATCCATACAAGCCGTCCTCCACAAGGTACAGATGAAAATCAAATTCTAGCTCTTGTGCAATGTTTTCGAGGAGATCCATCGCTAGTCCATAACAGCAATGTGTAGCCATTTTAGAAAATATTGGTTGTGGTGTGGGGAAGAAATAGCTTTCGGGTTCTTGTTCAAAATCTCTTTCCAGTTCATTGAACGCGAGTGTGAGGTTGTCTCTATCGGATGTTTGCGGGCGATGGCACATCAGCCCCCTGAGACATTGGCCGTCTTCGTCAAGTTCACCTTCCATAACAAAAGGCGGTGCAAGGGCAGTGACTATGCGAAAAATAGTGCGAGCACCTTCTGACTGTCCGTGTGCAACAAGTCTACCTCCAGGCCAGACTATTGTGTGCAGGCGTACACTCCGCCCCTGCACTCGACCTACTTGCCGCCACATATTATTGCCACTGCCTCTCGGGACTAAGTTGAGTAGTGCAAACGAGGCTGTTAACGTGTGCTCGGGTCTCTCGGCGCCTCCCGCCAGGGCTGCGGAGGCGGACATTCTTGTTTCCCTGAGGAAATAAACATATTTTTGATTCGACTCGTAAAACCTCAAAGCTGACTTAGGTCTAAAGTTTTGAAAATCTGTAAATAGATAGACACGACCGGTGAATTTACGGTGCAGATTTTACTGTAGCGATATCGAGGAGAAAACCACGCAGTATATCAAGTACGCACGTAGTGATAAGTAACTTTAAGTTTAGCTCTTTATCTTAGAAATAAATGCTTTTCAATATAAAGTTTAAAGTAACTTGCATGTGTAAAAACTTTGGAACTACATACATTTTTATCAATGTATTGTTAAGTTTACTCCCTAGCCGATGCATTTCCAATATCCGGTTCATATGTATATAGCAACGGATCCTATAGTATTGCGAAAGTAGCTCAATAATTGATTAAATTGTACCATTCAGCAAAGTGAGAGAACAAATTGAGAGCAATAAATTCAATCCTTAACTCGAGCCGAGATAGAAAATGTTATAGATACCTACGTGTTCAACGTTTTTTATTTATGTGTATAGGTAAACTAAACTCAGACAATACTAAAATGTTTACCAAACAAAAAACAACAATTTGTGTTCTAATATATGAAATTCCAATTTATGTTGCGTTTGAGTATTCGGGGGTAAAGATAACAGTGTCTGGGACGACGACAGAATCAAACCTCGTTTGCTGCCTTTAATAAATGCGGCAACTTCTACTAGGTACCTTAATCATCTTCTCAATTTTAAGGTGGGTACGACTGGCGTAACGGGGCCTAATGCAACGTGTTATACAGCGAGCGTCCGTGCAGTCAGTACGGGAAATAAAGACGCTCGCAACGAGCAACGAGACGAATTTTATAACACGGTACGGCGTAACGTATAAAGGTGGAAACACACTATCAAAACGCCACGCCACCCGACGAAACGTGATGTGTGTTGAGATTAATCTAATCGTATCAGTTTTCTTTGACCAGAATCTCTTTATTTACACCCGACGCAACGAAACGTCGTGTGTTTACAATGTAGTTCTGGTCATAAAAAACTGATACGATTTTATTCAACTCAACACGCATCGCGTTTCGTCGGGTGGCGTGGCGTTTCAATAGTCTGTGAAACTCTTTATGCTCGCTGTGAATGGTACATTACGCGTACGCCCCGTACCGTTCAGTACCCGGCTTTAGAATCATGGAAAAGTAAATAAGTGATCATAGTAGGTTTGACAGTTAGGTACCAATAACCTGCGTAGGTGTAGATATTTTTTTTTAAGTGGGCGCGGTTTTCTTTTGTTTTTCGTATACTAGGAGGCCTTTGTCTATGCTGTTACTAGTATAGTATTACATAATCTGTGTCTATACTAATAGGATGGGATTGAAATGAATTTCGTCCGATCAATCTGTATTTAATATTAAATAGCATTTTCTTTTTTCCGGTATTTCTTGTACCAACAAAAAGCCATCAAGGAAGTTTTTGGGAACACTCATAAAGACCGTAATTGCTATAAATATTCATGATGTCAATGCAATCAGCTTAACAAAAAGAGTTAATCTGAAAGCTTTTTACGTAAGCACGACGGTAAACTTTGTTAAATTAATCTTAAGTCCCACAGACTGTTCACTTCGTGATTTAAACCCGATTTGTTTAGTTTAATTCTTAATCTGTTTTAAAAATATAGCAAAATAATTTGACTTGGAAAACAACAAAATAATCAGGTTTGCTATCCAGATACAGAGCAAGCAGTAGTAAAATCCCGTATCACTTACGTCAATCAAATAAGATGAGATTAGATAATTATTATTGTTTCACCAAATATTATCGTCAGAATAGTTATTCTGAATATAAATAAATTCAAGACAACCATAAAGAAGCATCATCTAGCCCAAGCTAAGCAATGCTTGTGGTTTGGGTACAAGATAACTGAAATACTTACACTATACTAAATTAAAGTACTTAATTGCTATCGTTCCCTCAATAATAGGGAGTAATAACAATAATAATAGGGAACAGTAGCAAAAAAGTATTATAAGTGTCGTAAAACACTCCCTGACCCGACCTACATCGCCGGCCTAATTTCTGAATGAACTAAAAAGGGGGACTTCGCCTGAAGTCATATCAATAGATACACAGATGATTATCTCGCCGAGTCAGCCTGCCTGGCAATATGCCAGAACTTGCTTTCTAGCAGTTCTGACCGATTTATGATAATGACCAAGTTGCAGAATAACCTACACGTAAATAAATTTCTGATATTTTTCTGTACCTACAGCAAATCGACAGTATGTTTTCTTTGGTCAGTTATTTTATAATCAAAAATTAAAAATTCATAGTGCTTTATTTCCTTTAGACCTTACGGGACCCTTGGACACGTCACAAAATTCAAATTACTTATGTAATTTGATTTTTGCTGAAATTCAAATTACTTACCTATGTAATTTGATTTTTGCTCACTTCAATATTTTTAACTTTACCTTGTTAGGTTTTTAGTTTTCGAGTTGGAGCAAAACTTGTCCCAAGCTTTTTTATCCTCTAAATAATCTGATATTTTGTAGTAAGCCTCTTTACAAAGAATATGTTTGACAATTTGCTTGAATTTATTTATTGGTAATTTTTTCAACTCATTTGGTATTTTGTTGTAGAAGCGTTTACATTGACCTTTAAAAGATACATTAATCTTGTGTAGCCTAGTTTCAGCGAGCTGCGCCTAGGCACAGCAGTTTATTATTTTTTCTAGTATTTAAATTATGAATGTCGCTATTTTTAGGGAACCGATTGATATTCTTATGAGTGTACAACAAGTTTTTATAAATATATTGACATGGTACTGTCATTATGTTTATTTCTTTGAATTTTTCAAAATGAGCTGATGTTTCGACAGGCGAATTTAATAATAATAATAAATCATTTATTTCAGACCAGAGATCCATAGGTACACATCCAAATCAAATACACAATTACTAATTTAAATAAAATAAAATTAAGTACAATATCTAGCAATTGTTTAAACCTGAGTTTTCGAATTTTCCGTATTTTAGTTTTTCCATATTCTCTTGGTACTTCATACAAAAATTCAAACCAAAATTGTATGTGCAATAAAAGAACAGATTTGCATCCTGAAACTCCTGAAATATAAGATTAGTTTTTTTCAAAGCTATTGGCACATGCGAGTATTAAGTTTAGTACATACTTTACTTGAAGCTACCAATTGGTATTGGTAAGAATCAATTGAGCTACCTTTACATTATTTGCAACAGTCAGCAGTTAGCTCAACTGTTTCAATTGTAAATACTAATTTGTTCTTATATTTAGCTGTAATTTTCTTTGTTAATAAAGTATTTTCCCTTTACTTGAAGATCTTATTTGACTTAATACATGGAGTTGGGGTATTTATTTATTTTTTATTATGTTTATTCGAGATTATTTTACAAAATGAGTATGAAAAGTTTATCATGGGAAATATTTTGACAACACAAACAACCGAAAAAGCGGCTCGGTGACTCAATTTGGTGACCACAATAATTAAATCGCACAGATTTCGCAGCACGAAATTTCCCTTAGAGATTTGCTTGCTCGGGGCTCGACGCTTCATAAACCTAAATAAGCAAGTATTAATAAAGTAATTTACAACGGGATATTTACCATGATAATATTGGAAAGCTCAATACTTAAATCATGGTAAATTTCCCGTTGTAAATGACTTTAGTGTTAATAACAATGATGGATTTAAAAGTAAGCATTAAACAACAAAAAAACCGTTTCTGCTTCTTTGATTATTTTATAAATTAAAGAGTGTATCTCTTGTCAGTGCAATGATGCAATTTTCTCTACTTTATCTTTCCAGTGCGGTTTCTTTTACTTCTCTAAAACTACATGACTTGACACCTACGTAAAATTAAACCAAATTTACAAAATATAGAATGTGAAAATGTTTTGTAATACCTAGACTTATTCTGCTCAACCAGCTTATATAAATAAATTTTATTTATATATTTAATTATTATTTTAAATAATTATAATAAAAATAACCTTACTAAAGGATTTTTATCCTTATACAAAGTCCCAGACAGCAGCTTGTTGGCGTTAAATGAAGAGTCGTTCAACGTTAGCATAGATAGAGGATCCGTTTGGTGCCCTAATTGATTCAATAGCTCCATTTATCACGACCCAGTGGCGAGGCGCAGCTTTTTCTGGGCACTTGTCTGAAACAGGCCTCAGAACTCATTCGGGTCACGTACTTTATTGAATAACGTTCAGAGATGTGTGTGCTTTCATGCACCACTATTAGACGGGTCAAGAACGGCTGGTCCTTGAATGTTTCATCCTGAACTTTGAAGGCTACTATTCAGATAACCTGATTACATAGAATCAGATAGACGCTACTTCTACCTTTATTTTATTCTATGGAAATGTTGGAATAAACTCCGTTCCAATTAAAAATCTTTGAATATTCCGAGTCCGTTTCTACAGAGCAGTTATCTCTCACATAATTTTACGACCATTAAGCACTTCTACTTGTCAAGGCGCAAAAAGCTCATAAAGAGGGTTCGACGATTTATTTTTCGTCCCGATTCGTTACCAATTTTATTTAATAATCAATCATCAGAATTCTGCTGTGAGATTTTCGCCCAATAAGCTATAGCTAAAGTTGTTAAGGCTTTATTCAATTTCCTTTAAGCTAAACAATAATGAGACTTACATGAATGTTTGCAAATTGTTTTAAGTTAGCACACAAATGTTTAACAATCAGGCATGTGAAGTTATTCCATTTATTATTTAGGTGTCCGAACTCCAGGATGTGTTAGTAGCTAAAACAAGCGACCCTCTTACATATTTTATTTGCTACATCAACAAACGGCATAGATTTGTAGAGACTCTACTAAACACCTATTTAGGGTATTCGCTTGGCAATTATTGTAAATAGGGTTAAAATTATTATTTTTGCTATAAAATAATACTACATTATATTGTACTTTTTTGGTTATTATTTTTCAAGTGAGTCGGTGTAATTTAGTTGAAGGTTAAACAAACCTTAAGTGAAGTTTGACCATATTTAATAATAATAATAACGTTGGACAATCCACATATTTACATGAGTCAAGCATCTGAAGGTCTATTTGAGTTGCAGTAACTTTAAGCAAGTATATTTTTAAATAAGAAGCGTTTGAAATCCTATTGCAAAGTTCATCTTAGCGATTTTGCTATGTCTAAAAAGAAAAAAATCTGCCAGCACTGAAACCTTGGCCCAGCCGATATTGGTAACCCGTTTGTTGCTAGAATATATTTTCAGTTTTTCCAATTTGATAAACCATCTGTGCTCTACTGCTGAGTCATACAGAATACCTTTGTCAAGAACGGGGAAGTTATAAGATGGCAAGGCTGTTGTTGAAATTGCCTCTAAAAGTCTAAATGGTTTTGTAAACTTAGGTACCTACCATATATATTTTTTTTACTTTTAATGTGTTTTTCATTGGTGCTTTGGTTTCGGTTCTACGAGGACAGGTCATGTACAAATCACTCTCTCACTGTCTCAAACTAACAACACACCAGTTATAGCTGTAAGCCAATGGTTAAGAATGTAAAGAATACTACATAAAACTGAATCAACGTTTCGCTTGTAGGTATCAAGCTGAGTTCTTTGTTAAAAAACTGCAGAAACCTTTTAAATTGATTGAGTGTGAGAACAAAGCCATCGGGATACAAGTGGATTTTATATTTTACTAGCTGCTGTCCGCGGCTTCGCACGGGGGGATAGGGAATAATAAACCGCCAAGTGCGTGTCGACTTACACACGAAGGGTTCCGTGCCGTATAAATCAGGCAAATTTTTCAAAGACATCAAATCTTCACTTGTTTAGACCCCTTTAAAGTCAACTTTATTATATTTTTAGTACAGTTATTATAATTATAGAAAGTTTCATGTGCTTACCTATCGCAGTTCCAGAGATACAGCCTTGACAAATTAAGAGCAAAAAAGGCAAAAAAATACGTTTATTGTATGTTTTTTTGTGTATAAAATAAAATAAAGATCAAAATTAAAGGTGGCTTCTCTTGTTATTTGTTGTTTTAGCGGTAAAAGAAATACACATTCTCTGAAAATTTCCACTGTCTACCTCTTACGGTTCATGAGATAGAGCCCTGTGACAGACGGACGGACGGACGAACTGACCGACGACGGACGAACGGATGGACGGACGGACAGCTGAGGCTTAGTAATAGGGTTCCGTTTTCACCCTTCGGGTAAGGAACCCTAAAAAGAAAAGTAGCATATGTCGGTCCCCGGTCCCCCTGGATACCATCTACCTCCCTGCCAAATTTCACTGAGATCCGACCAGCTGTTTAGGCGAGAAAAGGTAACAGAGACAGATAGACAGAGCTACTTTCGAATTGATAATAATAAGTTTGGACCTTTTAGTTGGTATGGACCTACCAACTGAAAGGTTGGTTTCCACGTGAATTACTTTCCTTTGAAACAGTCAAAATCCGCATACAAAGAAATCACAGGGGGATCCAGTTGCAAAAAGAGACTTTACACCACCTTATTGCGTTTGATCTACATAACAATCAACGAAATAGAGAATGATCTGTACAGAGGTAAAAATCATTTACTATTTTGTGAATTGTTATGATTCGTTGAATGCCAACTTTTGATCGTTTTGACCAGCAATGTCTTGTAGATAATCGTTATCTGCTTTAACGTTGGTTCGCCGTTAAATCCAAGAACATTTTAGATAGATAAAGGCATAAAAGCAATCTCTAGCCGTTCATGGACCTTCTGCACAATTGGTTTTTATGACGCTCCACACTGGTTGCCGTTTGACATTAGATATGATACATAACCCATTATGTGTTGACTTTATTAATACTTTACAATTTACAACACATTTTTATGAGTCAAAGATAAAAATGTGTACCTGCTTTGGTTTTATCATCCATACGAATATTATAAATTCGAAAGTAACTCTGTCTGTCTATCTGTCACTGTAAACTTTTCACGGCTGAACGGATCTCAATGAAATTTGGCAGGGAGGTAAATGGTATCCCCGGGACGGACATAGGCATGGTGTATAATTTTAACTAGGTAAATATAATTTTTACCAGACAGTAACCACTTTATTTATTCCGTCACGTTATTCTTATACAAATCCTATTTAGCATGGTCACAGCAATCAATATCAAGTCTCCTCTGAAGTGGAATTGAGGGCATAAGCTAATAAAAGTTGAACAGTTGACAAAATAAATTCTTGCTTCGTAATATTCACACCCATTATCTTTTTTGCTTGTCTAAGTTTCGATATAAAAAATTATTCTTTTGAAGATTTCTGTTTCAGGGGTATTGCAACATAAATCATTTAGCCAGGCTGAATGTAGATACAAAGAGTACATAGATATCATTGTGTGAAAAGTGTGTTGAGAAAAAGTTGCGTGAGCTTCTCACCTTACAAATTCCGTTGAAAAATCAGCGGCAGCATCACTTGGTTCATCCCAACATGAAGCTGTAGCATCACTAAAAAACTGCGCTTGGGCTGACCAAGCATCGCACGCATGCAAAACTCTCCTCAATGCTCCCACAATCAACTGCACGGAAGCCCTCACAAATATTTTGTCTGAAAAGAATAAACGGTTATTTTATACCCAAGATTAAGATATACTTACGTAAGTTTCTCTGAAAATTAATTTCTCTAATTTGTCTATACTCTCACCTATTTTCACAGGTTGTGGATGTAAAGCCAATAGACCTATTGGAAGGCTATTCATAATCACAGTAATGTTTGCGAAATTTTCTGCATCTTCTTTCTCATCGTTGAAGATATCTTTTACTTTCATCATCTTAATTCTATCGCTTCTCTTCTCGATAGTATCTCTAGCAGTATGTGTTTTATACGTTTGCACCGTAGGATTCAATAGAAAATCACTAATATCACTTGCTAATGATACTTTATCTTTAATATCCGTACTTTCTTGATTTATAACTTTCAATTCCCGTTCTAAAATTTGTTTTTTTATTTCACTTGTACCATCTACATGTATACTATGTACATATTTATTAAAAGATTCAATACTTTTTGCTTTTAACCTATTAGGTCTACGATTACTATCACTATTATGAATAGGAATATATCCTTCTTCAATTGAATTGTTTTCGATTTTAGAACTTTCAACGCCTTTTTCATTATTTACATTATAATTTGTTACATCTTC
Source organism: Eupithecia inturbata (assembly GCA_963662085.1). Lineage (NCBI taxonomy): Eukaryota > Metazoa > Arthropoda > Insecta > Lepidoptera > Geometridae > Eupithecia > Eupithecia inturbata. Next base: position 8,863,868 of record OY759182.1, read on the forward strand.
CAAACTAATATTGCTATTAATATCATTTGCTTGACTAGAATTTACTACTAATAATTTATTTTTAGCAATGTGCGCTTCTGTACTATTTAAATAACTACGACTAAAATTTAAATTTATTGGAATTTTCTTCACTTTTACTTCTTTATAATATAATGCTTCATCTAATACCTCTTCTACGTTCTTTATTTTTGATTTCAGGACCTTTTTACTATTTATTGTATTATTGTCTACTTCATCTCGTTTACTTCGATCTGCACGATCGTTCTGTTGTACTTTTACTATGTCTATTATGCTTTCTATTTCCTGGTCGTTGTCTTCAAGAAATTGAGTTCTGTTTACGATATTGTGAAATATGTCAATATCTTTAGAAGCATCGATCCAAAGCCAAAAAAAATGTCCTTCCAGCATATTGAGGCGCTTTGCTTGATCCATTACAAGCTTGACATAATGAATGTCGCACATTAGAACTACAACACCGCGTGTCAACTTTGAAATTTCAGCTAGTCGCCTGTGTAGAGAAAATAAAGATTAAGTGATAAATTATTTAATCAGAGCTCCTGTAATATGTTCTTACAATAAAGGGTATAAACTTACCTAAAAAGAATATGTCGTGAAAACTTTTTTGGAAGTGATAGCCATTTTGGGTTGAGTGGCTGTGTCGTTAGAATAGAAGAAAGGTCTTTTCGAAGGGACAACGTTGAACAAATATCTTCCTCTGCAAGTAAAGTAAAACTATGCCAGTGTGTGTGTAGAAGGACAGCTCTGAAACAAGATGTTCAAAGTTATAAAGTCATATAGGAAACATTATCTTAACACTAGCAACATTTCGGTTACCGACATTTGAATTCCGCAAACATAATGCTCGTGGAAGCTCACCTTAGCGCTTGTAAAGTCTCCCTCGCTGATATTTCAAGGCGAATTTCAAGAGGAAGCATTTCCTGGGAACAAAATAGAAACAGTAAAATGAAGCTATGCTTGCTGGAAGAATAATTTAGGCGTTTAATATTTAATTGTTTTATTTAATTATTTAATAATTAATTGGTAGGTTCTGTTGTGTAACTCTTTTGGAAAAAAATAAAGATATGAAAAGTATTGGCAAATAAGTATATTCGAATTCATGCACCATTACAGTTAAAAAGTGTTTTCTTCGATTACGAGTTCTTAAACCATATACACTTCAAAAGAATGTACAACAAAAGGATATGCTTATGAAAATATGCACTCGGTTCTTTAACTTTTCACACCCCATTCGGTTATTTCCTGAACGATATTAGTTCACGTCGCTGTAATCGTTGGTAGAGTGGGTTATAAACGACCATAATTTTTCCTGCTTTCGCATCACTTTTATAGCAAAAATGCGAACCTCGGTCAATTCCTTACCTTTGTCTTTGAAGCTGCAAGAACATCACTTTATAAGCTCTATTGTAATTTTTTTAACGAACGTAACTGTTCTTTTTTGTTTCAAGTTTCGTAACTTTTATACTATGTATGCTCTTCGCTACTTAGTTGTAGTGTAACTACACCGATAGTTATAGGAAAATGTTGACTTAGGTAAACAACATTTACTTTTGTCAGCGTTAAGAAAATGAGCTTGCAGTATTTCATTAGCATTTTCAGACGCGACAACACAAACGAACGAACTTTATGTTAGGGTGACAATAAATTTGATATGTTATGCCAATTTTATTCATTTAAGTATATTAAATTACTTAAGTATATTATTTTGACAACTGTTTAGATTTAAATTTTTAATATTAGATTTAGAAGAATACACCTAGTTGGGGAATGGCTTGATAAAATGCTATTGTAAGTTATGCCTCGTCCCATACATTATGAGATGACTGATAGCTACTCACCACGTAGTCACGTAGTGGCATTAATTCACACCGTGGTTGACTATTCTGGGCTTTATCACGAACACGATTAATAGCTTGCGTGAATGGAGCCCATCCTGGCTGAAGCCGTGAACGAAGTTGATGATTCATTACTGATGTAAGCGGGTTAACTACGAACTTTATTTGTGTAGGAAGAACACCAACGTTGAAGAATAAGAAGCCCTTCGTCAAGGAAGGAAACGTTGGTGTTCTTCCAACACATACAAGGTTTGTAGTTAACCCGCTCACATTTGTAACGAATTAGTCAAACTACGAGAGTTTTTATAGTAAAAAAGTAGTTGATGATAATCGGATTCCATCACCGCACATTCTTAACGTCTTTTTTTATCTCTGACAGACCTCGTTTGACCACAATTTCACCGGTGATGAATTAGTTAAAGTTAGGAAGACCTGTAACTTTATTACAAATCTTACTAAGTTTTACCAATTCAACCTATAGTTCCACCATATACTCTGACAATATTCAAAAAAATGGTAAAGGAACACTATATTTTGTCCTGTGGTCATTGAATTGCCTTGTTTCCCTCTATAAAAGATAAATAATAGTTATGTATGTATTTATATAATAATATAGTATGTAAGATTTATAATATGTAGTTTGATATGTATAGAATAAATATTTGTTAATATTCTAAGTAGTACTTAAATACCTATATTATTATTATGCAAACAGATATTACCCCATGTACAATCCAACGATCCTATCCATTCAAGGTTGTCTGGGAGAGATCGCTCTTGAGCGATAAGACCGCCAATTGTCGCTTATTCTTAATTATTATTTTGTAAATTATTTCTAAGTTAAGTGTGCAATAAAGTATTATCTATCTATCTATCTATCTAAATACCCTTTTTATTTAAAGTCTAGACTTCTACTTTTCTACTTATAAACCGCGTTAAGCAGACTTCTTGCGGTTTGTAAGTAGATCAATAAATATCGGAATATTTATTGATTATTCTATCTGTAAGTAGTTTTACTAGAGTTATTTCGCGGAACGCGCTATGCTTTAACGAGTTAATCGAAAACTCACTAAGGTTTTCCAATATCTACTCCCAGTTTGCACTGAGGCTGTCAATCATGGAGAAAATCGAGAGAAAAAATCCTTTATTGCATTAAAGTTCTTAAAATCCTAAGATTAATATAACACAAAAATATAACATAGTTATTGTTTGCCTAAACGGACGAAAATTGGTCAGTAGAAAGAACGGGAAATCTCTGTGAAAGAGTCTACATTACAATGACGCCGGCGGGCCGCAGACCAGTTGAAAACACTATCGGCTGCCTACAATATTTATAAAGTTAAATGACAAACCAACCCGAAGGGCTGTGTTGCTGACGTTTGTATTCCTGACAACCATTTTTTCAATCTGGGGTTTCCTTTAAACAAAGACTACCACTCACGTTAGCTATAGTGTAGGATAAGTGCTGGTGTGAAGGTGAAGCGCGCAGCACTGGAACGCCCGCGCGGGTGGCCGCAGTCACGACGGCCGTCGCCGCTGAGCCACCGCCGCAGACCAGCAACGCTGCGACCCGCCGACCCTCAAGTGCTGAGCAGGTTTGCTCCAGCACTCGAGCACTGAACCTGAGGACGAAGATTTAGGCTTAGGCGAACAACATTTTAACCATACCACTATACTATTACGTAGCGCAAACAAACTTTGCGTAATAATCTTTTGTTTTTCGTATACTGACTATACTATCTGCGTATTTACGTAACTTATGTAGCAACGTCACTCATGGTAGACACACTGAGCCGATAGATATGTGACAGCGTGGTTACTTTAAAGAAAAAATAAAAGGCGATCACGCCAGCTCCTAACCGAGTTAAATAATAATTGCTGTAGGTTTAAGAATATGTCTAAAATTTTGACAAACAGAATGCATACTAACATAACTCAAATAAGCTAGTTAAAAAAAAATTCCGGTAGCATCCGTAAAATACTTTCATATATTTGTTTCCTATCTAAGGACGAGGCCCATGTATTTACATTAATAGGACAAATTATTTTCTAAAATTTAGGGTTGAATGAACGAAAAAATAAAATACAATCCAGTTTTGCATTGCAAAGTTGAGAACACTCGAAACTGTTGGCTCGAAAACGTCGAGGTTTAGGGCGAAGGCTTTACTTCATAATGCAATATTGAAGCGGGTACTTACAAGTGCGGCAAAGTTAATATTTACCTACTCTTTGGAGAGTGTTATTCGATGGTAGAGTGGGGTCAGGCACGTCATATGCCAGGCGCATTGACTTATCCAAAGTTTTGAGAAACCTTTACCGGAATTATAACATACGCGTAAGGACCTTTTGACCATTTGTGGTGAAATTGCTGGTTTTTTTAAAGACGATGAACCTCATAAACATATCTGGTAGAGCAAATACATTTTATGAATAAAGGAATCTGTCAATTATTCTTTATTAGCTTCTATCTAGCCTGTGGCTTCGCTTGCTTTACCGGGATAAAAAGTAGCCATGTTCATAATTCAAATCTAGAACAACTGCTATGAATATTTCAGCTCGATCCGTTCAGTATTTTTGCATTACGAAGTAACAAACATCAAAATTTACGCATTTTAAAACTATAAGTGTGCTAGTAGGTCCTTACCTACAGAATGCATACAAAGTGTAGTCCTATAAAGGATATAGGAAGTCTCTACAATATCGAAAGCATAGCCCAAACCATTAGCGAGAATAACCATACGTGTAAGTTTTTCGATTGGTTCGATTTTGGTTATAAGGGTTGAGTTAGATCTGACAAAGTTAAATTGGTTTAACCCTTACACATGATTTATGGGGATTATCGGGATATACCTACGTGTAGCGTAGAACGGGGTTAAAAAATAGTTGAGTAAATTGATAAATTATTAATATAGGTAGCTCAACTGATCCATATCAATTTTTAGGTTCATTATGAATGTAAGCGGGTTAACTACGAACTTAGTTTGTGTTGAAAGGACACCAACGTTTTCATTCATAATGAGTTCGACAAACTACGAAAGTTTCTATATGGTGTTCATTTAGGTTAATGCCTTTTTGTGAACCGTTTAATTGATTCCCTTTCTTCTTTCTTCCATAGGATATTCGGGAAGATGATTAGTGGTAAATAAGTGGCATCGTCAAAATTTTAATACTAAAGTTGCAATAAAATTAAATAATGCATATGCATAATTCAAATTATATCGTGGTGCAATAGAACCGCAGTATTCATGAAATATGACATCATTTCACTTGAATATCTGAAGTTAAGATTCCATGCATAAATCCGGCAAGTAGGATTTACATGCTTTGATATTGCACTGTCACTGGCAGATTCCAGCCAACCTAGTGCGGTGCACATTTTATAGTTTAGATTTTAAGTATTATTATGTTTAGTATATTTATGTACTCTGCTTGTACCAATTTTATTTAATATTAACTTGTGTTTATAATGTAACATAAATGTATCAAAATTGACTTTTCCAGGTGTACCAATGTATCTTTATGGAATAAATAAATAAAATACGATACAATACAATAAGTGACTTTTCTATTTATTTACAAAAAAAAAATACAACTCATAGATACTTATTACTCTGACAACCATTTCGCTTACCACGAGGAACAAAGCCGCAATAGCAAAAATTAATGTCAGAAAAATAAAAGAAGGTAATTCTTTTATTTCTAGGCTCCTAAGTACACTACATATAAACTATATATCAAATGAAAGCAATGTTTTCCCATTATTCAAGATTTATTGGTAAATAATACATTTACACGACTAATAGCAACATTATTTTTCGACGAATATAACATTATTATTGAATTTTCATCCAGCAAGTTTCAATTAAATTCATGTTAAATTATATTGGAAATAAATTCACTATTAAAATATTCTTATCCACTAGAAACAGCATAGAAAATCAATAAACATTTTATTTATTATTTGAGAATAATTTCAAACTTATTTTGTTACCCTTATTTTGTAAGCAAATATAAATAAAAGTTATTGTCCAACATAATTAATGTTTCCTACAGGTAACCTAAACATTTTGATTTACATCAGGCACGGGTAATTGTATTCTACAGCTTACCTGAGCTCGACTCTAGGAACTCAGAGAAGATGTGGAACACCCTCTCAAGTAGCCATCTTGAATATATCGGAGGAAGTTGGGATCTCTTATTTTTTTCTTACTTACAGTAATTTTGAACAAATTTCTAGCCGTTTTCCATGACATTAAAGCTAATGCAGTTACAAACTCCAACTACCAACGTATCAAATAAAAAAAACGAGCTTATTTTGTCCTCGTAAATAAAAGTTTTTATGCCGTTTGTAAACCACCCTGAACCGTGTGTGTAATTACGACCAAACTGCCTTGGGGGTGAACAAGACTGCTTTATGAGCAAGGTACATTACATCCCATAGTTTGTAGATCAAGTTAGGGTGTATACTGTACAGTGTAACCCTAATTTGTTCTACAAACTATAGTAGTTCATTTCTGTACACACATAACATGCATTTCTATTTGATGACTCGAGGATCTGATGATTTTGTTTTCGGCAATAGTTACGAGAGCTATTTTTCCCCGTGGCTTTGTTCACGTAGTATCTTCTATACGTTCAGTATGTATGACAGTAGAAAATAATTGTATTCTTACTAAGGATACAATCTATATGGTTTTTCATTAGGATCCATTTAGCTGTTTAGTCGTAAAATATGATTAATAATAAGCAGCCTGACAGAACTATTTTCATATTATTAAAGAAGCATGGAATGTAGTTACATTAGTGTTTTTTCCAGGCCCTGAAAGATATCCGCCGCTGAGGCACAAGCTGGAATTATCTTTCTAAAGTATCATTAATGTATTGATCCAGGCTTCGAAAGATATCCGCCGCAAATCAATGTAAACATGCCATTACGAGTAGCCTTTGTTTTGAAGTCATGTTTACCTAGTTCCAAGTCGCTCTAATATTACTAAGACATAATTATGGGGATAATAAAGTTCGTAACTATTCAAAATCCCCGCAAACAAGCGGTAACATTGATATTTTCTTGCGCACAACAAGTTGTTATGTGAGCAATGTTACTTGTGCCTTCGTAATACAAAGTATACAATCAATAACAAAGTATACAATCATAACCACAATTCGATCTAAGAGTATCGTTTACACGGATCACATCGTTGCTTTGACCTATTTACGACAGCAGGTAAAAGGTGTTATGTGTATCAGCAAGCTAAATAGGTAGATACTCTTATTTATATTATGTTCATAACAATTCTGATACAAAAATGTTTTCTACGTTTCACTCAAATATAAATAACACAGCCAGTTTCGTGCCTGAGTAAACGTGAGCTATTCAAAATTAACGAATTACATAGTACTACTAACGAAATAAAATATGAGAGATAAAGGAAAAATGCTTTATCGGGTTTTCTATAAAACGTGTCTTTTAATATCAGCATGTATAAAGTTATTCAATATCTCGCAGGTATTTCTTACGTTCAATACAGAAGCTAATAGGGCTGCATCTGCCTACACTTCAGTCTGAATTTAGACGTTCAACGCCTTAGTAGTCGTTTGAAATTTAAAGCTTAAAAGCTCCACTATTGTGCTCTGAGATAGAGCAATGTCTGCCCGAGAGTATCCTAAAGTGTGGAGTCGCTTTGAAAGAATCGTCGAAGATGGAAGAACGCTCAAGTTCGAGATCGAAGATATACCACCCACGATGTGGAGCATCGCTGTTGAATTTATGCTTGGAAACTATATCAGGGAGGATGTGTGGTGGGTGCATGCTGGTAAGTCCAGTTTTATAAAAACGTGGACAAATTTATCTTTGAATTTATAAAATCTTTAGAGAAAAGAAAAATATGGCATGTAAAGTAGCATTTATATGTAGCTTATTAGCAAATGTTCACTAAGTTATGTAATTTTTGTCAGAATAGCCAAGCTGTTTGCCAATTTCGCTGAAATTTATACGTAACGAGCGCTCGACGTTTTATTAAAAGCATTCAACATTTTGCAATTACTAATACCGAAATCCTCGTCTTACATCGAGCCTCAAGCAAAAAATACGTAGGTCATTAAGCCCAGGGGAGCCCAATTACGTCGGGTCTGGGGAAAAACCTCTAATGAGATGTCATTAAACACCCTTTCAGTAAGGGTCCTATCTCTACTCCAATCTTGAATTTTAACTTTTTCTTCGAAAATCCGGAACTGGTTTTCAAGCTAATTAATTTGGGAATACGGAGTAATTTTCTGATTGTGACCCAAATTATCACCTCATTGGATTGTTCTAACAGATTGAATTTGTGAAAATACTGGTTGAAACCATTCCTAATTATATTTAATTTTATTAGTTTTTTTATGTCATTTTAGGGACAGCCGAAGATCTTGATGCAGTTCAAGAATACCGTATCCTCTTGTCATCGATAATCAGTCAAAAAATGAGTACTGCTTGTTTTCTCACTGAGGATGACGGCACGGGACGTACACTCGTCGCTGTCAATATGTGCCTGCCGCAGGAGAAGGGTCGCTTCGTCAATCATACCCCGGTAAACGATTGTCCAACCACCTTATCTTTTTCAAAGCTTACGTAACTCACCTTTGAAATATTTTCCTCCGGCACAAAAATTACTACTGTCTCTTTATTACGAAACTTTTAGCCAAAAAGCTGAGCGTGATGTCTTTATTCAAGGTTTAATTCCGACGCCACCGTCATTACTACTAGCCTCGGGATCCATTTCCATTTATTTCCGCTTTTTTCGTATTTCAGACGACCTAGTTTGCAACCATCAACCCATCACATTATTCACTTTGACGAAACTAATAGGAATCCAAGAATATCAATCATTTTCAAGGAAAAACCTTTTGTTTTTTGGGGTGAAATTGTCACTCAAGTCCTTTTTTGACGGCTGTTTTCCTTTTCATCTACTTAAAGAGCCTTGCTTAGAGACATTCAGAGTTAATACCGAGTTTATGCATTATTTATATTTTTATACGTAATATTTGCCTAAAAGTTAACTTTCAATACCTAAGCTATCATATTTCACTGAAACTGTCGCTAAAACTAAACGTTGTTCGATAAACTCTCTAATCCCAAACCACGTCATACATTAATACTATTTCGCTTTCCAGCCGAAAACTAAAGCGGGTTTTTTATCTCTACGCATGTTTGCTGAGACCATGAAAGTGACGGCAATTTATGACAAGTACGACGTGAATGCATACCTTATGGGGGCGGGACTCTCCGTGGCGCCCGAATACCGACGATTGGGGATTGCCACCCAGTTACTTAGTGCCAGGCGAGTAAATTTCACTCATAATTTTTGCAAGAAATAAAAGAACAACACAACATTTCATCACCCAAAAAAATTTGGACGCTATTGTTAATGGAGGGGTCATACCGACTCATTTGTATAGGGGTCGCCTGGTATAAATGCTGCGCAAGAAATGAAAGAACAACCTTTCACCACTTCAGAAATGTGGATGATATTGATAGAGTCGTTTCATATTTGAACATGAAACGGCTTTGGGTCAGTTCTCGAACGTTTCCTTTACATTGAAGCTGTTTTATTGTTGTTTATTGTTAGGTCCGTTTATATTTGACTAATCAAAAATGTTTCAAATTCCAGGAGGGCTCTTGCCAAAGATTTGGGTTTCAAAGTAACAGGTGGTGTTTTCACGAGTGTGAAAGGGCAGAAATCGGCTGAAAAGGCCGGCATGGAATGTTTATATCAGATTTCCTACAAGAAGTTTGGGAAGCAATGTAGTATCAAATTCAATACGGACACGGAGGAGCTAAAGATTTTTGGCGCCAAAGTTGAGTAATATTTTTGTAGTTTAGATATCGATCAAAGTTTTGTCGAAATTAAGGATTATGTGTTAAACAATTTAATAAAATATTAAATAAAAATATTTATAAAACCTAGGTAAACGTTTTATTATTAACTCAGCCTCATTCATCATCATCAGTCATTTATATTCATACTTCTCATCTTATATTCATGCTATCTCCAAGTTAAAACATTTTATATTACTCAGCAGTACGTACCTACTTGTAGATAGTTTGAACAATGTGATAGGTAGGTACACTGTATATATCGATGACAATACAGATGACGTACAAATAAATAGATACATTTTAATTAGAGGGGAGTTTAACGTCGCCTTTTATAAAATAAACCAAAGCAAAGACAAAGAATTACAACCAAGATAGGTTTTCTGAACTTTGCTAAGAATCAACAGAGTATGAATTTATGCTCAAACAAAAGACAAAATGAATGAATGCTCAAAAAGAAGACCAGGTAGCCGAGATAAATTGTCTGAAGTTTGACCTGAATACAGTAACTACACGAGTTTTCGCACGAGTTAGGTCTGGAGTGGCTTTTACGTTTACGATTGTGGCCAAAGTACCGAGCATGATAGATGGTCTCATTTCTGCGTTTATGAACGTCTGAAGATATGTTAATATTAATGGTATGATGACACATAAATATTATGATATTTATCCCAGTTTTTTTCTTGAAAAGGACAAATTCAAAAGGAATTCTGAGTGAGTCTTTTTTACAATAATCATCGATCCTTGCTCTACAAAAGCAATGAGTTTTTTGTTTACTTTGTTTAAAAACCCCTGGTGTTCTGACCTAACTTACGTTCACTTATTGATTTAACTTTTTTGATCTGTAAATTAATGTAATTTTTGTACAATTTTGTAAAAATGGTTCCTTGTGTTCTAACTTCTGGACTACATAACTCAGGTTCAGACAATATTGATCATAGCATTCTTAGGCTCACCCCAGTCAGTTTATCCTATCCTATCCAGGTCAAGGCACCAGTAATGTCCCAATATAGAAAGGTTCTATTTTTCTCTTGTGTAATTTAATGTCTAGTTCAAATCGAGTTAGAGTTAGGTACAGGGGCAATATTTCAGTCGAGTAAGCTTTCGGATGATTGGAACGGTTTATGGACGAATACAATGGAATAATCATCGATTCCGATTTATAGGATTTTGTATGAGTTATTTAAATTTAAGTATGGATTATTTTAAATAGTATGCCTATACGTACGAAATTCTAAATCCTTCTTAGAATAATTTTCAGCACTTCATAGTTTGTACATGACTTTATTTCCATGTCTTTTGAAATTGTTAGAAGTTGACATAATTTTCTATTGTGTCTACGGAATAAAGAATTTTTTTATTAATTTCAATTTAATATTACGACGAATTAAATAATAAATAACAAAATTTAATAAATATTATTTTGAATAAAAAAGAAAAGTGTGCTATTGCTAGGCCTTTATAGGATAGGACATTCCAATGAGTATCCAAAACTTGCTAAAAACGAAGATACCTACTTTCAAATGACGGCAGATGAGATTACCAACCCCAAACTGCCAAGTCCAAACATTTTAAATTTGGAAAGACCCATAGCTAATTTAAGTAAGTTCAAGCCCCGGGGTTGGCCCTTGTTGTTTTGTGGCGAACATGTCGTCGCTTCACTGCCTTTTGTTCAGTAACCTTCGCTAATCTTTGTGGGGAGCGGAATAATGGATTTTATAGGAACATCTTTGGTATCCGATATACGACACGTTTTGTAACTCACTACGGTTACCTCATGCATGAATCAATAATGGGTTTAAATGGAAAAATATATTTATGATTACGTTATATGTATCAGGAGAACATTACTATTAAATGCCAATAAAACACAGTTATTGTTCAGAGACCCACGTCCAGCCGATATGCCGCCGCGCGGAGAGCGAATCCACCCGCGTGCCCATCGCGCGAGTAAACCCGCGACCGGTTAGCACATCCGATGCCCGTGTACATTTAATATAATCAGAATGCTACATGTACTTTTTACAAATACAAAACAAAATGTTGTTTGCAACCTTTCTACAGACATTATTCTTACAACTAAGATGATAAGATAACTGACACAATTATTATTTGGAATTTGTTAAACCAACATTGTTATTTACATAATAAGTATAAGTAAGTAATACTTATTATGGTTAATAAGTAAGTAACGTTTTTAGGTAATTCTTTACAATCACACGTAAGTACCACACTATTAGGTACGATAGGTGAGTGAGTACCTTTAGCTATTATTAAATTGTTTGTTGCTTTATAAATCTACATGACAACATTGTTTACTGTGATACTAATCACATCTAAATCTAATCTCTACAAAATAAATTATTTGTTAAAGAATAATATATCTACCTAATCACAACCTGATAATGATGATTTATTATTAAATTTTTTATACCTTCCTGAATCATAACCCAAAATTTCAGAGAAGGTCCGCTGTTGTTATAGTTAACAACTGATCTACCTTCTTTGTCATCGCTTTGATCTGCACAGACTTCCCATTGGCCACCCACGCGTTTGAGTTGAGACGAACTAATGATTTGACGTAGTTGTTGTCCTGTAGGTAAGTATAATTTTTATCTGCTATTCTATATCATTCCCAATCTTGTAGACGACTGTGTGTAGTATATTATTAAATAGATAGAGGTATATATAGATAATAGACAGTTTGTTTTCTTTGGCAACCCACTACGCTCCTCTGATACTCTTCTTTTAAGAAATATATATATCATCTTTTAAAATTATACATCGCACACTTCCCAGTTCTATGGTGATTCCTTCACTTTGCAGGCCGCCAGACTCTTGAACGCCCTTCCTGTTTCTATCCGACAAGCTAAATCCCTTCCCATCTTCAAAAGCATGGTTCATCAACACTATCTGTCCACTCTTGTTTTCTTGTCTTTTTTCCCCTGTTTTGTTAAATATTGTATATTCTGTTTTTAAAACACTTCTATTATTTTTGATACTTCAGTAATTACGCCACCGACAGCTTCATTACGTACCGATCCTATCCATATAAAGGTTGCCTGGAAGAGATCGATGTTAGCGATAAGGCCGCCGATTGTGCTACATGAGATATAAGTATTAAGTTATTAGTATTAAGTTCTTGTTTTATAAATGTATTGATAGTGCAATCAAGTTATATTATATTCTATTTTATTAAGCGACGGTTATGGCCCACTAGCTTTAACTTTGGCATTCAACGTAGAAACCTATACTTAATACTAATTACCTATCATGCCTGATATACGAAATGATAGGTAAAACTTCATTAATACGGAAAATTACAACTAATAGATACAAATAAGTAAGCATTACACAAAGGAAGCACAGTCGAGCTATCTGCAGACTGTTACAAAAAATCTGAAGATAGCTCAACTGATAAAAATCAATACCAATCGGAAGAGTTCCCAAAACACTGGCTGCATTGCCCCGCTGTGTGGCAATGTATCGTAACTATACTTTTAAGTGCCATGTTCATTATGCTTAACCATTGATGGACAGAAATAACCCTTCAGGCATACGCCCTGAAACCCAATTTAGTATACCCTATCCAATAACACTAGAAACAACAGAGCAATTTCACAGTTGTTGTTCCAAGCCAAAATGTATTTTCCAATCTCGGTCGTGTCATCTGCTCAAACCCCGATCCAGGGGCAAGATTTCAACATAAGAAAGATAGGAAAGACTATTCTTTGTCCATGTTAGTAGAGATTTGACATGATCATCACGATAATAACGTTGATGGTCGTGCAAAGTCGGATTTTTCCTAGAAAGAATTTGAGCATAGCCCCGTTTGCTATTAAGTGCAGTAGTGGTGAGATAAATTTCCAGGACGGGCATCTTTGGTCTTCTGAGGCCTTCATCCAACTTGGGGTTCTTGCAGATGAATTAAAAACCGCCATCGCCAACGCCAACTCGCACACGAAGGGTTCTGTACCGTAAAAATCAGGCAACTTTTTCAAAGAACATCAAATTTTCACTTGTTCAGAGACCCCTTTAAATTTAAACTTTATTTTATTTTTAGTATTTTTTATTATTACAATTGAAGTGTTACTTAATTATGGAATGTTTCATGTATCTACCTATTATAGTTCGATAGAGCCGTAGATAGAGCCTTAACAAATTAAGAGCAAAAATTGTTAAAAAAATCACGTTTGTTGTATGGGAGCCCCCTTTCATTTTGATATTTATTTTATTTTATTATTTTTTGTTATAGCGGCAAGAGAAATACACATTATCTGAAAATTTCAACTGTCTACCTATTATGGTTCATGAGATATTGCCACGTGACAGACGGACGGACGGACTGCGGAGGCTTATTAATATGGTTCCTTTTTCACCCTCCGGGTACGGGACCTTAAAAACCAATGAATAATTTTACTAACCATAGATTAAACTATATTTTTAAGAAAACTTACTTAATAAAGATAAGAAAATATTTGTTATGTATATTTGCAAGAAATAAAGGTTTTTTTTTATTTTATTAATGGTAAAAAAGGGCACTAGGAATTCCTACACACTCTGTTCGCCGAAACAAGCTAATAGGGAAATCATAGACTGCACGTTATTGGTCGCAGATAACGAACATAGGGCACGTGCACACTGTGCACGCTGTGTGGCCAAAAGTTAGTCTTATCTGTCTCTTGTGCGGTGCGGACGTGATGTAGTATAGAGCCTGGTATGGATGTTATGGATAGGAACGTAGAAAATATGGCAGAACGTTTTATTATAAGCTTGGAGTATGATTCAGATTTAAGTGAATCAGAAAGTGAATAAATTTGTAAGAAAATTTCAGATGTTTTATTTTTTGTACACTACCCAAATTAAACAAAATATATATTTTTAGGTTTACAGTATCATAATAAGTAAGTCAATTATCAATAACCCACTCATCCACAAAACCCCGGGCGAAAAGCTAGTGAATAATGTAAGTAATTGTTTGAAGTGAACAATCTAAACATAGCTTTACATTTTAAAATAATGGTCACTCCCACTGACCAATCTTAGTCTCTCACGCTAAAACACGCTAGTAGTCCCGTCCTTTTCACTTTCATACAATTGTGCAAGAGAGCGCGCGCTATATTAGCTTGTCTCCGTGAACAGAGTATAGGTAGGATATTTATGTAATATGGTAACTATATTATGATGTCCTCCAAGACGAATTTCAGTCTCGGCGGCGGCCAGTCTCAACGGAGACTAGCAAACGAAGTAGTTTTATTCTCTTTGACTATATCTATAAAATAAATAAATAAGTAAATAATGCTGGACAATCAACACAGCATCATCTAGCCCCAAGCTAAACAGAGCTTGTGTTTGGGTACTAGATGACTGATATACTTGATACAATTATTACATATACATATATATACAGGGTTACAGGTTAAGTCGACCTAGATCCTGGAGGGGGTTGTAGTTTCCACCATTTCTGACTGATTTCACTATGAAACACCCTACCCCAAACTTAACCGTTTTTAAGTTATTGGACTTAGAAGTTTTTTTTAAAAATTACCGACTTTTAGCCTATTGACCAATTTTTTTTTTGGGTCTTTGTCTCTAATTTATTTGTGTTTATGATTTTTGTGTAGTAGATGAGTTGCTTTATTATTCTTAATACTAAAATTGCAGTTAACTAAACCAACTGGGTCGCAGCAGACGATTGATAGTAATAAATTGAAATGAACTCATAAAAATATTTTTTAATTTCAGAAATATTTTAATAAATATCTATGACAGCCATGCTGCAGATGTGCCTAAAAATATCTACGTTTCATCAGCTATCTAACAAGATAAAACAAGCTAGGGTGTTATCAGAATTCTTAGAAAAAACTTTGATGAAAGGGTCTCAGGTAGTAGTAAAAAATAATGGTACCCACTTCAGAAAACAAAATAAAAAAATCCAAATAGGTACAAAATGACTTTTATTACAATTTTTACATAAAAGCCTACAATTACAATTCATGTTCCACGTGTCCGCCTCTGTTTCGTACACAAACTCTCATTCTGTGTCTTAATCCACTTTTTACTACACCAGTTGTTAATCCCCTTCTTATTTCAATCGCCGCATCGATTATTCTTTGTCTCAAAACATCAACAGATGTGATTGGATTCGGTTCATTGTAAACTAAACTCTTCATGTGTCCCCACACATAAAAATCCATCGGGGTCAGGTCTGGACTTCTAGCTGGCCACGGTATGGGTCCACCTCTCCCGATCCACTTATTAGGATAATTAGTGTCTAGCCATTCTCTGACGCTTCTCCTGTAGTGTGCAGGGCAACCGTCATGCTGAAACCTCATGTCGCGTATGAGATTAAGTGGTAAATCTTCTAGTAGCTCGGGTAAATCTTCTATTAAAAAGTTTTCATAACGTTCTCCATTTAAATTGTCAGGAAGAAAGTAAGGCCCAATCAAATGGTTCGATATGATTCCCATCCAAACATTCAAACTGAATCGTCTTTGTGATCCCTTAGTCCGCTTCTTATTGGGATTTCTTTGTACTTTCGGGGCCCAATAATGAGCGTTGTGGTAATTCGTTATGCCGTCTTTATCAAATTTCGACTCATCAGTCCACAAGATATTTCTCAGAAATGATGGGACCTCTAAATCTCCAAACAACTAATTGGCCGGGGTTTTTTTTCTCGCTCACTCCTGCTTACATCGTATGGTATCCCACTTGCACGCACCGCAATTCCATGAAGGACGATAGGCGCAGCAAGTAACTCAACGAAATAGGTATGTACTGTTATTTTTACTACTACCTGGGATCCTTTCATCGAAGTTTTTTCTAAGAATTCTGATAACACCCTAGCTTGTTTTATCTTGTTAGATAGCTGATGAAACGTAGATATTTTTAGGCACATCTGCAGCATGGCTGTCATAGATATTTATTAAAATATTTCTGAAATTAAAAAATATTTTTATGAGTTCATTTCAATTTATTACTATCAATCGTCTGCTGCGACCCAGTTGGTTTAGTTAACTGCAATTTTAGTATTAAGAATAATAAAGCAACTCATCTACTACACAAAAATCGTAAACACAAATAAATTAGAGACAAAGACCCAAAAAAAAATTGGTCAATAGGCTAAAAGTCGGTAATTTTTAAAAAAAACTTCAAAGTCCAATAACTTAAAAACGGTTAAGTTTGGGGTAGGGTGTTTCATAGTGAAATCAGTCAGAAATGGTGGAAACTACAACCCCCTCCAGGATCTAGGTCGACTTAACCTGTAACCCTGTATATATATATTTTATAATACATAGAAAATACCCAGACACACCCGGCACAAATAATTGCAGATCGTACAACAATAATTTGTCCCTAGACGGGAATCGAACCCTCGCAACCTCCTGCGTCGCAGGCCGACCTTCGCCCGCCGCGCCACATGAGTCGTCAAGTCGCTATGTGCGTTAATAACGAGACTATAATACGTACCTATATTTATGGTAAGCAATGAAGGTAAGGTTATAATAATCTGGCGTGTTTTAAAAAACTATAAACAACTTCAAATTCCGCTAAATAATATTGTATAGTATCATTAATCTGTGTTCACGTGCAAGAAATTGGGATAGTAGTTATTTTAAACCCGGAACACTTAGATAGTGCTATCTTTTTGCTAGTAGCGACATCTAGTTATAATTCGAGTCTTATTTAGTTTGATGAAATATAGATAAAACTGTTTACGCCCGTTGCCGTTAAAAACATACTCAGAAATTGAAAACCGAAGTTTCTGATTCGTTTTCAAACAAAACCAACTTAGTACATATTCAATATTTTATTGCATGACAAAAATATTACAGAGATTTTGTAAACATTGTCTAATGGACCCTGTCGGATAGGATAGGGCAACAGGTCATAAGAAAAAGTTAATCATTGTATTTTATACAAGATACAGAAATCTTTGAGACTTTGATTCTATGTCATTTGCATAAAATACCGTTTACACGATAATGAATGAGCAACTTTTCACGATTTTAGTTTTTACGATTTTAGTTTTTACGCGTAGACCCCCATATAGTGATTGTAAATTTATAATGTGATGATGTTTTACAAACATATGTATTACGGCGCACGTAGAAATCCCTCGAGAACCAAACTTATAGGGGACCACCTCAAAACCGTCTCTACTTTGTCTAACTTTAAAGCCCGTGAAAGAATATATGAACATTACCTATGCTTTCAGATCAAAACACTGTCAGTAGAACGGCAAATACTCCTAACTAAAACAATTCCAGTCATATTTTTAGAAACTAAACTTTTCAGGACGTGAAAACAACACGAATCAGAGTGTGAAAATAGAGCGAAAACCTCTGACGCCCAATAGAAAACAACTTCGGTGATATCCATAAAAGAGGCACTTGAAGTCTGGTACGGGCCGAATTGAAGCGAGATCGAGAGCCCTGACTGTGATGCTGGTTTGGTCACAGAGAATTGAGCGTTCCAGTTATAGGACTTTAAAAAAAATTGTAGTTCTAGGTAGACGTGCTCCCGAGCAAAAACAACTTGCCGAAAATAAGGGTATGAAGCTAACTTCCAATGTAGCGTTTGTTAGGTTCAACTTTACTAATAATGTAACTAGGCGGGATTGTAATTTTTAATGTCTTTTTTAGATGAAAACTTTTATTTTATTACACTATTTCAAACTAGGTACTACTAAACTAACTTATAAACTAGGTTCCTTTTCTACCTACATCACCCAAGTTAGTACATTTTCTTTGTCTAAAATTGCTACAACGTTTTCGTGGAAACTTACTGAATACAGTTTGGAACTTCAGTCCAAAAAGCTTATTCCTTTGCTTTAACAACATCTCTGCTGAATGTGCAGCAGACATATGAACAAATTTGTGCTGCATAAATAATGAATTCAGAGAGTCATTACACTATTCCCTCTAGGTCCTTCTAGGTCAGTACTATAGTTGAGAAAGCACTTTTAGACAATTGGTGCGCCTAGTTTGAGTTTATTAAACTTAATTGTTTCAAATTGGTAGCTGTGCTGAAGACAACAAAATAAAGGCCAATACCCAATCAGTGTGTGCCCTTCGAGATTTTCCTCTGTAATGATAAACCAATTTTAATCTCTGTATTATGAAATGGTTAAGCCACGTAATTAACCCCTGGGGTCGGTGTGTCTCTGGATCAGTATAGTAGGTATACCTAGTAGTTCCATATCTGCAAGGAATCCTATACAAATATGACAAATGGTCGTCGTCGAGACTCATTTTGTTACCCGGTGTAAATTTAGGATGGGTGGTTATTCCGTAATCGCACAGCAGCAGAGCCATGTCCGTCTACTACAAAAAACTTAATCAAAATTACCTCTCATCTTCTGGCAGCTTGATATATAGAGGCAGCAGCGTGATATTGCGCAGATAGAGAGGCGAGTCGGCCGCCAGATAGGTCTTCGAGATGTCTGCGAGGGAGCGGTTGAACGCGCGCACGGCGTCGGCGGCTGAGGCAGGCGCGGCGATGCCCACGTAGAAGGCTGCCCTCGCGTCCGCCTGCAGCACGCGCAACTCCCGCGCCGCCGCCGCTGTGAGGAGCCACGCGGTCAGAAGCGCGTACGCCGCGCGCATCACGCCCGCCCTCACCGCCGCGCGCGCACCGCCCGCCCCCCGCACCGCGCCGCCATGCCACGCGCTGCCCCAACACCATCCACTCTACCAAGACCCACCACTCAATTCACATCTCTCTCACTCTATCTTCCAACATAAATTAAACGTCCGAACTTGTCTATTCCCACTGCGGCATTTATCACTTAGCGAGCTGAATTTATCTGCGTATCTGAAACAAACAAAATATTATGTTAAACAAGGTTCGTTTACGGCTCATAAATATTCATTCAGAACAATGATGTATAAAAAAGTCAGCAGCGTGTGCCGCGATATACCGATTAATCTTATTTACCGAGAAAGATACGTTAATTAATTTATGTTCATCCTTATCGCTGGCTTTCCCGACGCTACCCTATGTCGGCCTCAATTTAGCTGGAGCCCAACAAGCCTGCGAGCACTTGTCACGACATAACCAGTTTATTTCCACGAAAAAGCGTTGAAACAGCGTCGTTCATTAATAGTATACATATGTGCTTATGTGTAGCTATCTCGATACTTGAGACTAACAAATTGAGCGGGAGTCGACCTTTGGACGGCAACTAATGGAATGAACGCTATACTTTTGCGCCCATAAAAAAGGGAAAAATCAGCATATGCGTAATTTTTCGACTCTCATGCAGATAATACATACCTACTACGAAAATTAAATCGGCAAAATTGTAACAGGCCTTTAAAAGTGTTATTGTTATTTGTAGTTTATTTAGAATCGGCAACTACAACTACTATAAAACATTTAGTTCCTTTTTTCAAAAAACTGATTCGTAGGCGCACACTGCTAAGCATAATAAGTCTCATTCCATGTTTACCATTCGTCGCGGTTCTGCGTAGGTCGTATATCAAATTCCTTAAGACCGTGGCTTTAAAAATATTTGAATAAAATTAATATTCTAGTAGGATAGGAATGTGTTTATTTACAACGTACGAACCGTCGTCACACGTGACATACCTAATTGAAACTGATTTCAGGCACATTTCGTCGCTTATAATTTTTGGGCATTGCTGATTTATACAACAAAAGGTAAAGACAAAATAATGTATAGGTACTATTTATTTAAAATCTTGATTCATTTTAACCACCGAAAGTTATTAAATAAATTAATTATCGGTTATGGATGAAAATATTTTGATAATTTATTTGAGGAGCTCGTAAGAATTAATCGCGGTAAAAAAACTTGACAGCAAAACCTCAACTTCAGCCACACTTCAGCACAGAGGTTCAGTAATAAGTTCAATAAATGTTAACTAAAAAATTAGATATAAATAAAGAAGCCTATGTTTCTTGCAAAAATACAAAACAAATAAGTATCTTTATAAGGTTAGTTTTCTCAAAAAATTAGTTTAGTCTATGGTTAGTACATTTTTTTTTATTAATCTGCAAGAACCCCAATTTGGGTGAAAGCCTCCTCCAATGATGCCCATTTGTACCGGATAATATTGTCCCTGTATAGATTTGTATAGAAGTTGGTTGCTGTAGTGATGACATCTGTTCATTTGTTCAGGTCTTTGTCTAACTTCTTCAATCCTTCTATCCAAGTTTAATTTGTTCTTAGGTCTATCAAATAATAGAAACAAATATTTCTGATGACTCCCTCACTAGGCTAGGCTTGTATCGAGGGAGCCTATGTACGACAACTAAAAGATTGTTAATGTTCGGATTACGGAGAGTACTATAAATAAAAGTACATAAGATGAATAAATAATAGCTAATATACAAACAGAAAATACTAGTAAAAGCGTATTGTTACAAGCCCAAGACCTAACCTGGGCTCCAAGTAAGGCTAGCCAGGTAGCCCAAACTAATCCAAAGGTAATTTTCTATTCAAACTTCAAACCCATACCCCCCCAGGGTATGGGTTGTTGGCTTGAACAAATGCTCATTTATAGCCATCATTTCAAAGAATGAAATGAATATCCAATGTAGCATATTAGGTACTTTGATTAAGTAACATTTGCCTTTGGAAAGCAATTTCCAACTTTGATGAAACTCCTTGCGAAATAAAAGATTTTTCGGAAGGTTATGTTAGCTTCATATGGGAAAATAATTATGATTGATCTCCATACTCTATGTGATGTCTAATGTAATGTTTCTGCCACTGGTCCACTGGTGGACCCAGACCTCTCCCCATGATAAGCGCCTTATTAGCTTTTATCTCACGGGGGTAATGCCATAATCTCCACGCTGGGCATGCGGGTTGGGACCCCAGTTTGGTGGTAGAATTGTTCAGCAGGGGGCGCTGCTGCCCACCCCCGGTGCATATCCCCTACTCGCCCTTACGCCCTCGCCCGCGGAAAGAGTTGGGGTGGTGCAAATTCTAAGCAATGTAATGTTTATGGCTCAATTAGCAGGAATTTGCTCGCTTGTTCCATATTGTTTATATCAGTTGTGGGAACTGAGGATTTATTTTGGTATTTATTTCGTCACACTACTGAAAATTATTTTAACATATAACCCAGTTAAAATTATAGCAAGCTTTTTGCCTTGAACTTGGCAGTAATTTTCTGTGACGTCGTAACATAACAAGTTAGGAACTGAAATTGTCAGCTAATTAGTTATGATGACGGGCAAAATCACGTTATCGCTGACGCTGGAGCAAAGTTAGTTATGAACGTTAAATGTATGTAGATATTATACAGGAGTGCCTATACTACTATATGTATAGGTACATTGTGTGTGGCTTCAAACTGGTTTTAGATAGATAATGCAACGCAAACCTATTACTAAGCCTCCGCTGTCCGTCCGTCCGTCTGTCACAGGGCTCATGAACCGTAAGAGGCAGATAGTTGAAATTTTCAGAGTATGTGTATTTCGCTTAAAAAATTAAATATCCAAATTAAAGGCGGCTTCGATACAAAAAACGCGTTTTTTTTTTTGCTAATTCTGCTCTTGGTTTCTCAAGGCCGTCTCTTGAACCACAACAGGCAGACAGAAGAAACTTTCTTTATATAAGTAACACTTTATCTGTAATAACGACTTAATAAAACCATAATAAAGTTGAAAATTTAAAGGGGCCTCCGAACAAGTAAAATTAGATGTTCTTTGAAAAAGCTGCCCGCATTTTACGGAACCCATCGTGTCGACTCGCACTTGGCGGTTTATTACTTACAGATACTTAAAATTATTCCCATTCATGATCTCCGTTTGTTATAATTATTGCACCATTGTTTTATTCACTTTATTCTCTACGCTACGTCGTCGCCGCGCCGTTGTATGCTACGGCGTAGATGCTACGGCAGCAGCTTACATAATGTATTCACGGTCACCATCTGCGGTGCGACCCACAGGAGCGCCACTGCACAACGTAGGCCTAGGCCCTTATTCCACTAAATTAATCGCTTCACCATAACAATGTTATCGTCTCAAAATGATACATTTTGGCATTTTACCTGTGATGAAACAAAGAACAGATGGAGGGACGCGAGTCTAAAATGTCAAGGTTGAAAGTTCTATAACCGTGCAAATAGCACCGCACTCACTATCTAGTTTCTTTCATCTATGGTTATTCTGCGAAGATACCATTGTCATTGTAAAGTGATTTGTTAGGAGAATTTGGCCTGATGTTCATTCACAATGCGCGTTTTGGGCTCTCTATTAGGTTTAAATTTAATTGACAATTCCAATAAACCTTACAATATGTTTATCTTCCGGTCTGATTTTTTCCTATCTTTGAATTCTGTTTATACATTTATTTATAGATATCCAACGTTTCACTACTAACATTGCAAGAGTTATTAATAAAAACATATGACTGATACTTTTGTAATAATTTGTATAAACCTGAATCCCTCTTTATCCTTTCGCATAAACTCAGTTGCAGGTACCTTATATCTCGTAGGCCACTCAAGGATCAAAGGCTCACAGCTGGAAGTTCTTGTTAAGCCTGGTTCAACAGCTGACTGCTATAAAATAGTATCTATATATAATTATATAGTATAGTGCTATGAAATAGTACGTATCTAATATCCATGTCATCTATCTATGCATATACTTATAATAAAAATGTAACAGGTCCATCTCTGTACATTAAAGATATTTTGAAAATTCTTTTTAAAGGGCAGGGTGCCCTCAAAAATAATTATCGACACTGAAGCCTAAACTGTATTTTTTTTTAAATTTTTTTCTGTCTTTGTGTATCTTGGCCGCGCATC
Source organism: Eupithecia inturbata (assembly GCA_963662085.1). Classification (NCBI taxonomy): domain Eukaryota; kingdom Metazoa; phylum Arthropoda; class Insecta; order Lepidoptera; family Geometridae; genus Eupithecia; species Eupithecia inturbata. The sequence continues at coordinate 8,887,369 of OY759182.1, forward strand.
ACGTCGAAACTACTGAATGAATTCAAATGAAACTTGCCACGATTTGAGTTCATACTACGAGGAAGGCTATAGGATACTTTTTATCCCGGAATTCAGTACGGTTCCCCTGGGAGAGGGGATGAAAATCAAATTCTTTGGCCGTGCATCACGCCGAAACTACTGAATGAATTCAAATGGAACTTGGTGATTTGAGTTCGTACTACGAAAAAGGACAAATTATACCTTTTATTTCTGAATTCATTACAACTCCCCTGGGAGAGGGATGAATGTAAATTTTTTTGGCCGCGCATCACGCTGCAACTACTGTATAATTCGAATGAAACTTAGCACGATTTGAGTTTATATTACGAAAAAGGACATAAGATACTTTTTATCCCGGAATTCAGTGCGGTTTCCCTGGGAGAGATAATAAAATTCAAATTCTTTGGCCGCGCATCACGCCGTTACTACTGAATGATTTAACATAAAACTTGGCATGATTTGAGTTCATACTACGAGAAAAAACATAGAATACTTTTTGTCCCGTAATACAGTAGGTAATTACGGTTCCCTTTGGAGAGGGGATGAAAGTCAAAATGCTTAGTTGTAATTCATTAACGTGTCGTCCGATTTCATTCATTATTTTTTTTTTTAAAGAACAGTGTTACAAGATCTAATTTGACTAAATCAGTAGAAAGTTGAGTAGAAAATCAGTAGATTGAAGAAAACATCAGTAGATTTTGAAGAAAGCTGTCTGTAGGCAAGTTTCTCGATCTATGATCTATTTTTTACTTCCAAGACGCACACATTAGTTAGGTACTGGATTCGAAGGTAATCACGTCCAGGTTAGTCGAGGACTGTCGTGACAGACCTAAACGCGCTGGGCTCGAACAACAGAGTCGTCCTAAGATGATTACCAGACGAACTCGCGCATTCCGGGGCCAAGGGGACTCAGCTGGGCACCGAGCTGTTCTGTGGCATACCTAAAAGCCCTCACACACTCCCTCACAGAACCCTCTTAGATTCTTGCTACGAGCAATTGTCCAAGCTCTGGAAGAATTCCTCGGGCATGAGTCACTCAATGTCAATATTATTATTTAAAATTAAGTTTAACAATATTTAGTAATAATTTATTAGAGTTTAGTGGAAATATTGTAAAACCTACATTGAACTACATTAGTATTGATAGGATGGACAATTGTAAGCCGCACTTTAAAAAACGAATGATTTTAACCTTACCGTCGATTTATGTTCCAGAAACATTGCAAATTCGTTAGAAAATATCCACATCTGTTCAAAAACTTAGACGACCTACCCAGACCTGATAGCCTCAGAGCCGATAGAAATAAAATAGTGTAACCTCAATCAAATTTGTGTATTCACAGTAAAACGCCCTACAAACTGTCAATTAAAACATGTAATAAACTCCCCCAAGAATTAAAAGACATGACAAAATACAACCTGTTTACATAATTATAAACTAAAATGTTACCTAGTTAAGAAATGTTATTAATTTAAGTTTCAAAGAAAGCTTTATTTAGTTCTCTTCACTAGAATCTCCTTACGTTAATATTGAAGACTGTTTAACTTAGCTTTTCTTTTCTAAACTGTATGAATGCATAGCGTATTTAATATTCACACTGTTATTTAGCAGCGAAACCATTTATTATCTTTATTATTGCCAGGTTCTTGTTACTTATTTAGTGTTTATATAAGCTGTAGGCTTTCCTTAAAATTAAATAAATAAATTATAGTATAAACGAGTTTTCACCACACAAACACACAACAAACAAACAGTTGAAACAGACAAACTAAATTAGATTAATACTTTCAATAATTAACAACTGAAACTGACATAGGTACATATATGATTTTCGAGATTTTTTTATCATTTGACATAAATTGTACCTAACATAACCAAACCAATTGTATATTTTTAATAAAACATATTATTTGCCAGATTTTTAAGATATTTATGTAAAGTTATTAATAAGAATGAAAAGTACCTAAACTAATGTAAATTACTAACAATTACAATTAAAATTGCAGTGCCCAACAGGGTGTATGTACTAACTTTGGCTATATAATTAGATCTTAAGCATATTAGCAAAAAATAAATGAAATCAAATGAAATGAACCTAGATTAATTTGTCTCTCATTATAAGTAAATCCTGTGTTTGTATGAGAATAAAGTACTTTAAACCTAATTTTTATTTATTTATTTATTCCACCGTAGGTACACATTTTACACTTGATGTCGTTACACTTTTTAAATAATTTATATTGTAACAATTCTAGCGAATAATCCTAGCTAATTTATATTGTAATAATCCTAGCGCTAAGCAAAAGCATCCTTCGCACCATGACAAGAGCCCTATCTGGATACTGTCGCCTTAACAAGCATATGTTCAGACTGAGGCTAAGCGACGCAATCCTGCATTCTGCGAGGAGGTGGAGGAAACGCCTTTTCGTCTGCTAGGAGAGTGTGGAAAACTGATGCAAAAACGTAGCATCCACCTGGGCAAGCACCTGCACAGCCCAGACGAGCTAAGAGACATTACCCCAAAGAAAATCCTAGAGTTCCTAGCAGCTGCAAGTGTTAGTGGCGATTTATGAACGCTGCAGCTTCAACGCTGAACACACATAGTAGTAATCACAATAAAGCAAAAAAATATATAGGTATCCTGCGACCCAATACCTATTTGAGGCAAAGTAAAATATACAAATGGTCCATGCGATCCTCATAAAAAAATGACGATTGGTGGTTCTGTACAGTTGGTCCAGTTGACTGTACCCCCGACAAATTTATTTTTCCCGTTAACTGTGCCAACGAAGATTTTCATTCAGCATTTTTTTTTTTACTTTAGTTTACAATCAACTGTACCTACCTACTACCAAAAAAACAATTGCGGTGGGCCAGTCAACTGGACCAGGTGCCCAATTCTGCTATACATTTGCTTCACTATGAGTTATGAAAATGATAACGTCGCAGAATCGTCACGTAGAATCCTTAAATATATGAAACTCTAGAAAGTGCGTGCGGTGCTATTTGCAAGAAGAGATAAATGAATAGTTTCAAACTTGACACTTGACGCGCGTCCCTCCATCTGTATTCATCATAATTTCTTTCATCTAAGGTAGAATACCAAAACGTGTGAATCGGTGACTATACCTCTGTCATAGTGAAGCGATTAGTTTAGCAGAATAGGGCCCCAGCTGAACGGAATTACGAGTAGGCAGCGAAACCAATAATATTTTGTTGTGTAGGTGTGTTCGCAATTTATGACACTTCTTGACACTGACACAGGCCGAGTCGTAGCTAAAATTCGTGTAGACAAAGAATAGGATTTAAGGTGACAGCATGCTGTCCCACGTAGACTCTACACGATTTATACACAATCAAGGTTCCTAAAACTGATACTTATATTAAAAGTGTAACGAGATCAATTCTGCACATCAAAGTTTTTTTTTGCACTGCTTTTCTTAATATGAAAAAACTGTCAAATGTGAATACCTAATTAGTCGGCAGGTATGGCAATCGCGAATGAAGTCGCGTATACAGCTAGTACCTTAATAAAAATTATAAATAATAATCATTTATTCACACACCTATACAATAGTACAGACTTTAGAAAGTAATTCTAGGGCCCATATTATAATTTTCCAATTATAACCTCGCAGACTAACATACATAAATATAAAACTAAGGTAATTACGTTGTAGGGGAGAGCAACTCTGTATGTCTGTTACCTTTTTAGGATGGATTCAATTTGGCAAGGAGATAGATTGTATACTCGAAAAAGCAGATATGCTACGTTCTATTCAGGGAAAAGCGAGCGAAGCCAAAGAAGAAACTAGTAATAAGATATTATAAACAAATACTGAACAAAACTCGCTTCGAGTAAGTAGGTAGGTAGTAAGTTTTAGTTTGCTTTGCTAGTCTCCCATGAGAGATATAAAAACTAGAGTAGATAAAAGAGGACCCAGATACATCTCAATCTATGATTATGACTTCTGAATTTCCATAAAATATATAGAACATCGCAGGGACTTTCAACTCTTTTAGTAGGGATTTAAAAGTGTTCAGTTCATATATTTCTGCCAGCTCGTAGGACCTAATGTGGTGTGAAAACGAGTGTTACATTCAAGTCGATAAAAATGCAACGCGAGTGGAATGCAGAATTCCTCTAAAGGCAAAATAAATCCGCCGTGAAAAAGTGGTTACTTCTGCGAAATGATAGTCTGAGTTCGCAGATACAAGATATTTGATTTGCAGACAGTATTTGCATCTTTTAGAGCTGTATTTACTGAATATCGCGCGATTTATCTTCCGTCAAGAGACTTTAGCACAGTAAAGATTACTAGTGTACGTATATATCGTATATATCGCGTGTTTCTAATTCAATAAAAATAAAACTATGACTTTGCAGCGATCTTAGTTACTCACTAAGCTTCTAGGGATTAAAAAAATGTTTTTCTTGATTTTGTCAATAAACAAAAATTTATTATTCGAGTAATTACATAACTAAAACATGGGAGTATATTGTGCATTGTATCCCTAATCAGGAGGCCAATTTTAAATCTCCTAAATACGCAATTGCGTGTTTCGTTTCGTTTTTTGTTGGTGCAAAATGGTAATCTAATTCGGTGTATTACCAACATTGGCCAAAACGAAATACGCAATTCCATATAATTAAAATAGGCTCCCGACTGGTAGGGTATTAATGCACAATATACTCCCATGTTTTAGTTATGTAATTACTCGAATAATAAATATTTGCATATAGATAATAACAAGAAAATTCGTTTTTTTTCAACAAATTTCAAAAGGGTCGGATTTTGGTGGGCCGCATGCACCTTTGCTCCAGTATGGGCCACTGGATGATGATGCTGAATCCGGTATCATCACTGGTGGCCCAATGATCTGATCGCTAGGACTATTTAATTTTGATTGTACATTAATATATATTATTTTATTTCAATTTGAAACTTGTAATTGTGTATTTTAAATGTAATAATGTTAAATGTGTGTTAGTGTAATCTATGGATCAATTGTCTGAAATATTTTAATATATTTATTTTTTTAATAAACTAAACTAAAGTTTACCCTCCTCCTTTCTTGTTGTTTGTTGACAAGGTGCCAGTAAAGTTGACTCAATTACTGGCACCTTGTTTAGTCACTAATTGGTCATGTTCCGTAGGATCAATCATTGCGCATCTTCTTCATTCATTAGGTATTTCCTTGCACTCTTAGGCTAAGCCCGTGTTGCGAAATCTCGCCGCGCGGATTTTTTTTAGGCAGTTTATAATCCGTCTACTGAATCTTTTCTTACACGCACGTCGAATAAAATTCCTCGCAATTTATGTCAGTTTTTACCCAGTTCTCGGCTGAGACGCACGCCAAATCAATGCACAACAGTACAAAAATATTGTGTTGCCTGTTAAAATTAATAAAAGACGATTCATATTTAAGTGCTTACTATTTCTAGTACGGAGAGAAGGAGGCAACGTAGGACGGGGGCATTATATGTACATAGATTAGATTAGACCTTAGGACATCAGAGATTTTCGGTTGATGGTCCAGGTCGGTTTTTGAGATTTTTGACAGGACATCTTCAGGTAAAACGTAGCTATGGCAAGTCTGTTTTGAAAATTTCCGTTGGTTCCTTATAAGAATAATTGAATTCGAAGTAACAGGTACCAATCTGTTTCTAAGTTATTTTTTTATCTGAAATATGTCGCCAAAACTGTTAAAATTCCCCTAGATCAAGCGACAAAGTCGCTAAAACAGCAATACTGCCGCCCGCGCCACGCGATTTTTTTCCGCAGTGCGATCTGAAGCATACAACTCCATAGTGCACAAAACATTCGAGCAAATTTAAATCGCACCTACAATATTGTAAAAAATACCCATTTCCTTTCATTTTCAATAATGCATTTCTTTGCAAAGAGTGGTCCTTCTCAGCAACCGAATCCGTTGGTGCAAAAATAAAGGGTGTTAATTATAAAAAAAACAATCGGTTCGATTTTCTGCAAAAGTAAATGATTTCAAAAAAATCTAAATATGCAATTTTTTTTTCTCATAAATCGAGATCATGACTTCTTTCACGACTTTTCTGTAAGTCTCATGGGTTTGGATTTGGTCATCCACTCCCATCTCAAAAAGCCTTCATGTATGCGAAGTAATTGGTCAGCACGGACCATCTTTATGATCGTGGATGTTAACCTCACGACACCCCAGGCGATGGTCGTCTGAAGCGGGATGAACAACAGAAATTTTCGCTAACGATTTCGATTTATTCATCGTAGGGTAGTCCTTGTTTTTGTTCCGGACCTAAGGGAGCTTGCAATTGTATACAAAACATCGGCTTTGTTAGAAATAAACAAAGTTCTCCTACTTTATATTTACGAGTCTGTGATTAAAATATAAACGCACTACCCGTGGATGTACAACTGGCTGTGCTAATTGTCAGCATTCACATAAATCTAGATTTTTATTATTATGTAAGCACGTACCTACATATTTTTAGAGAAATATACGAGCCTTGTGCTAGAATGCATTGTGTAATTAAAATAAAAAGAGACTGCCAATTTGCACCAGGATTTGCGCTTTAACACCTAGGTACACGTGTGACAAAGAAAATCTATTTACTATTACTATTCATTTTATACTATTTATTTTAAATTGTAATAAAAAATTGGAATATAAAAACAATAGTAAAATAAATATTTTTTTTTTTATATTCCAATTTATTATTTCAATAAAAAAAACACTATCTAACAATACTTGTTTAATTAGATCGTTTATTTATGTTCCCTTTCGTTGGTGTATTACACGACACAATTCATTTACTCGTATTCTAAGACACAGTGCAAACAAGGTGCAAAGTCGTCCTATTCCCTGCTTCATGGTACATTCTAGACACAAAGCCTTTAGTTTCCAAAGCTTCTGAACACACGCTTCGATGAAAGCGATGTACTTATAGGGAATGGCCCGACGACGCCCCAACCGCATGGCACGCATATACAAGGTGCCACGTTATTGGTGTACTAAGCCGAAAGGGTGTTGTTGTGCACCCCATACCCAAGTGACCCGCATGGTTGATTTTTAGAAACACGTTTATGTTTTCATAGTAAAAAAAACGTTACTCATACGCTTAGTAAACAGTCAACCCTATCACTAACGCAAACACAGCTAAGGCCGGCCATTTTGCCGCCAAAATACTACCGCTACCCGCTACTCTTCGCTACTCTTCGCTACCCCCTTCCCCTACCCCCTTAATGTTCCTTCACGCGTCCCCAAGGGTCCTTATTAGGGCCAATGCTTTTCAACATATTTTTGAATGACGTCGCTTCTTGTTTTATATACTCAAAACTTCTACTTTATGCCGATGACATGAAGATCCTCCTTTCAATTAAAAATCTTAATGACGCTGACCTTCAATCTGACCTAAATAGATTTCAAAACTATGCTATTTTAAATAAACTAGATTTAAATGTATCTAAATGATACAGATGTTCTTTCACACGTAAACCTAGTAAATTAATCTCGACTTACACATTTTTTAGCTTACCTATAACCAGAGTAGACTCAATTAGAGACCTAGGTGTAACATTTGATCCCAAGTTGTTGTTTGACGAACATATTAATAATGTAACAAAGAAGACGTCTCGCGCCTTGGGGTTTGTTCTGAGAATGTCATCGGAATTTTTAAATGTTAAATCTTTCAAAATTCTGTATTGTGCTTACGTACGTAGTCACCTCGAGTACACTTCGCAGGTGTGGAACCCGAACTACGCGATTTATTCATCGCGTCTCGAATCCCTACAAAAAAGGTTTTTGCGATACCTACAATACCGAGCTAAAATATACCTACCGGATTATTTTACAAGGTATCGCAAGTTTCATTTCCTTCCACTCTCTAATCGCAGGCACGTTGCTGACCTAGCATACCTCATAAATATCTGCAATGGCAACGTAGACTGTCCTGAGCTGCTTGAGCAATTAAGGTTGCGTACAAATACTGCTGCATTGAGAAAACCGAGTATTCTTTACGTTCCTATGGTGAAAACTAACTACAGACAAAATGCATTCTTAATTCGAGCTAGCAAATCGTTCAACTCATTTGTCAACAAAAACATTGCCGTTGGTCTATTTAACACATCTGCAAGTAAGCTTAAAAGCTTGCTCAGTGATAACTTTTTTTTTGTCAGATAACTTTACGTACATAACTTCATTTATTTTTATTGTTTTTGCTTTGTGTTGTGTACTTCTTTTTATTTTCTTTAAGTCGTCTACTTTCACTGTGCGTCATTTATTATCCTATTTAACTACTTATCTGCGGAAACTTTTTAATTGGCCCTCAGCACACTTGCTGGTCTGTACCGGCATGTATTATGTAAATTAATATTCTTAAGACCTAGCTGTAAGTTTTCCTAAAATTTCGTAAATAAATAAATAAAAATTCTAGGCTTACTTTAACTAGGCCACCTTTTTGTACTAGATGTACCTTGGTTTATAAGATTCATTTCTTATTTTTCATGTGCAAATAAAGAATACATTCATTCATGCTAAAAATAAAACTAGGCACGTACGTTGCACTTTATAAAATTTCGCGATTCTCTAACTGAAGACTATTTATCGGTTTATCGCGTAACTTTTATTATAATATCGATAAATTATCTTTACTAGGTACCTACGTAGACGTTCCTACCACGAAACAAACATACCTACTTACAGATAAGCATTAAACAATAATGGCTTAGAAGAAAAATGTATGGAACCACGTTAAAATTGTGGGTATGGCTAAAGAAAAGATGGCCACTCAAATAATGCCGCGGTCGTCTTATTGGCTTACGTAACGTACCTACTACGCCTACGCATCAGGAACGTGCCTATGGGCGCTAGGCCTGGCGCTAGACTCAACACATTTAATATCTATCACATTTAATATTTAAGTATGGGATAGTGAAAGTTGGAAGGCCTTTTTATCAGTAAAAAATCTTGAAACCCGGAAAGTGCTAGAACAAAAAATGTTCGTGGCAGGGTGGTGGACCCTTTCCGCTTAGTACACCAACAACGTGGCACTTTGTACTAATCAGCCAATTCTACGAAGGAACTAATTTCGGTCAATACGTCCTACGTACGGTGCAGGGTGCGTCAAAGCTACTATGAGGTCGGCTGATCTGGATAAGTGAAAACTGAAAGGACGGAGATGGTAAAAAATGTAAAATAAATTGTCCAGTATTATTTTATATTATTATACTTAATGCATTAAATAATACATTACTTATTAATACTAACGTCTTGTTGATCTGGTAAAAAAAAACCCCCCAATTGGTTTGAAAAAAAAAACTCATTCTAATAGTATCCTATTGTACAACGTGAACGAACAACCATAAAACACCAAAAGATTGAGCTCGTTTCAATACAAAGTAAGTTTGTAGCCCTGAACTCACAATAATGGCGCTACAGCTTGATATTCTCATTTGAATTTTAAACCCCTTTAGCCTTCGAGGAAACTACGTTATAAGTTAATGCAAGAACAAGATATTCAGGATAAGGCTTCAATTCGGCTAAACTTATAATTTGGTGAAGTTTAGTTCAACTTTTGCATAAATGAAAATGAGATGGTACACGTGAAGTTATGGTCCTGAATAGACGTTACGATTAATGGATCTGGCACAGTAATCTTCGTTTCTAGAGTTGGCTCTAGGTAGGCAGGTATATTTACATAAGTTAATATTAGATAGGTATGTACGAGTACGTCGGGTTTGTATAAATTGAGAACTTAGGTAGTACAAAGTCCGTAGATTGTTTTCAAGCTATAAACTGACATGATTTTTTTTCACAACAGTAATAAAAGCCTACATTTTTAGTTTTAGTAGGCACCTACAAGCATATAATTTGCTGGTATGTACCAACAATAAGGAAAGTTTGAGTAAAACACGGGAAGTTTGCGGCATGCCGTCAATTTACGAGGCCTATCTCCTTTCTTGTCGTTCCATTAGGGATCTCTAATGGCCTGTGTAAATTCGTGCTGTACCTACACGCATGTCTATAGACGAATTTATTGGGGAGTGTTTATTTCAATACAATTAGTTGGCACTTAACCCAAGAAAAAGCCTACAGTAATTGCAGTCCAGAGTAATTTGTTAGTTAGTAGGTAGGTATTTATGAATTAGGTATCATAAATTTCGTCAACATTTTTAAAGAGAGAGCAAGAGGAAAAAAACAATCTAGTTTTTCTTTCATAATAAAATCTTGTTACAATTTATATCGGGAAGAACAGCACCAATGAGCTTCGGCATTTTAGTCAATACTCAATACTCAATCATTTATTGCATTCTATAGGTGTACTAGGTGTACAAATTGTGTGACCCTGCTGGGCACACAATGTGTATGGAGAGATGAGGACGTCATTTTTAACATGTTAGGTATATTTTACTCGTTTGTATATTTCTTATTTTTCGTGTAAATATTCGTCAATCGTGTAATATGATTTTGTGATTAATAAAAGCTTTATTGTAAATATTGAAATAGTTCAAAAACTGGAGCCCTATTCTGCATAACTAATCGCTTTATTTCACAATGGAATCGTCGCAGAATCGCCACCGTAGACATGTTTTGGTATTCTACCTTAGATGGAAGAAAGTACAGTTGGAGAGACGCACGTCATAATTATCGAGGTAAAAACTAATGATACATTATATCAATAAAACTACGTGCAAATAGCACGGCACGCACTATCTGGAGTTCCTTTCATCTATTCTGCGACGATATTGCTGTCATAGTGAAGCGATTGATTAGCAGAATTGGGACTCTGAAATCTTTTTTTACAGACAAAATTGGCGTTCATTTGGTCAGCCAACCAAATGAAACCGGCCAAATAGCTTATGAGATGCAAATCCTCTATTAAAATGTTTCCCTATGGTTTATCTTTTGTAGATTAGGCGGTTTATGGAACGAGATAATTTCATTTGGAAACAAAATAGGGAGAAGCTCCAGTGGTTATGGTAATCAGACGGTGGATTATGCCCGATTATTCCGACCAACTAAATATTAAATGTACGCACAGTAGACTGGCAACTGTTAAGTAGGGTTTTAACATAGAAGGGGTGTATAAGTACAGTATTTATCTTTATCTATTTATGAATAGTCCAGTCATATTAGGATTTTTAATAAAATATGTCAACATCTTTAGAGTTAGTCTGACTTGGACTTCGTGACCTTAGTGTAAATAACCATCACACAATCACACGCAATCACGATATTTTATTCGAGTTTTAAGACCACGTTTATAACGCCAAAATGAAGGCGTATACGAGTTTTCAGCTGGCTCTGAGTTGCTAGGTTGACCCAATTTTTTAACAGACTTTTAAAAGGAGGAGGTTCTCAGTTCGTCTGTATGTTTTTTTTATTTTATTTTATGTATGTATGTTACTTAATATCTCCGCCTATGGTTAACCGATTTTACTGATTCTTTCACTATTGTATAGAGAATGATCCCGACGTGGTCCCATAAAAATTCCCGAGGTCTTTATCCCGTTAAACTTAAAAAGCAACGTAATATTTTTGGAGAATCACGACAAGCTACAACAGTTTTGGTGATATCTGCGCCAATTGGTAATAGATTTTGATGATTCTTTCGTTAGTGTATAAAAATTTATTTTGAGGTGGTCTCCTATAAGTTTGATTCTTGAGGAATTGCTATCTGCGGCGTAAAATGTAGGTTTGTAAATTTTTTTCATAATATGACAATTTCATTTGTTGGGTGCAATGTGTTGCGCGCCTCATCAATGCCAGTGCGGTACTGCTGTCGAACAGCTTGGTCATCACGGATTATCGTGTACTAGGGCCACCGGTCAAATATCTCGTCATGCCAGCCTTAACATCGTCATCCGGCAGGCCTTTGTCACCGCTAGCGTACCAGCTATTCTTGAACCGAATGGTCTGTTGCTTGATGATGGTAAGAGGCCCGACGGCATGACACTAGTCCCATGGGAGTTGGGGAGGCCCGTTGTGTGGGACGCTACATGCGTCGACACACTTGCGCCTTCCCATCTTCCGAGGACATCCGTAAGGGCTGGTGCGGCGGCAGATTTGGCCGAGGATCGCAAGAGACGAAAATATGCAGGTCTCGACAGAGCCTACACATTTGCTTCCTTTGGGGTCGAGACCCTAGGTCCGTGGGGTACCGAGGCTCTACGGGTTTTTTTTAAAAGTTATCTGAGCGTCTGGTAGACGCGACGCGTGACCCGAGAGCTGGCGGGTATCTGGCGCAGCGCATCAGCATTGCCATACAGCGGGGCAATGCAGCCAGCGTCTTGGGGACGCTTCCGACTGGTATTGATATGGATCAGTTAAGCTATCTGTAGATTGTTTATTTATTTATTTTATTTGTTTGCAACAGTCTGCAGTTAGCTTAATTGTTTCAATTGTAAATACTAGTTCTAATTTGTTTTTATTATTGAATTGTAATTTTCTTTCTCAATAAAGAATTATTAACATTTCATTATCACATAATTAATGGTTTCCATGGCAACTGGCGTCAAACATTTCATCCATGTGTCATCAAACTAAATTAGACTTGAATTATAACTATATGTCGCCAGTGTAAATTCAATTTTATGCACGTGAACATAGACCTTCGGTCAGTGAAAGTAAGGGAGGGGTGATTTCGTTCGTCCGAGACATAGATGAATATTATCTAGGTACCGGAATTTTGAGTCGGTTTATCGTTTTTAAAAACACGCCGAATTATTGGCTAAAATGACTAGACTATAAGATATTAGAGATCTTTGACCTAGTAAGTCAATAAAAAAACTCACGTTCACGTTACAAGGTTTTGTAAAATTGGCTAGTATCAAGTCTTGGGCTGCTATTAAAGTCATATATTTATTTAAAGCCTTTTAGCCTTTTTTAAAAAAACGTAACAGTTACGAGTACGTCATCAACTCTACGGTCTAACCAAATATTTTTATACAACGAAATTCAATTTGGACACCAAAAAGAGTCGCGGGTTCGCATAATTTTTTATCCCCCACCGAGATTCACCCGGACTTCGTATTTAAAATTTTAATAAAAGCAACATGAAGTCGCTTGGAATCACAGAAAATATAAAAGAACCCTGAATATATAGTTGAACAGTAGCTCCACTTTTAAATGCAGTTTAGCAATTCATGTACCAGTGTGAGGTGTAGACACGCAATTTAGTTGCCGTACAAATTGTACCATTGGAAATTGACTTGTCCGTGGAAGTCGATTGTTACCAGTAAAATTTATTATTAACTACTTAATAAAATCTTGATACATGTTTTTTGCCTACGTGTGCGTATCTGAGTTTGTTCCAATTATAATATACCCGTAACTCAAGATTAAGGTTAAAATAATATAAACTACTGCAGTCAACGTAGGTTAACCTAAACTGTGCAAGGCACGTCCGGGTTGACGACTGCAAGTTATTTTGCGTCTATCGAAGGAGGAACGTGCCTTGCTTTCATACGAGGAAACGTAATTTCGGGAGAGATTTCTTGACTTCTTGTTGTTTATTATGACTACAGTTCTTTATTAGGACATCCGTGAGGGCTGGTGTGGCGGCAGATTTGGCCGAGAATCTCAAGAGACGCAAATATGCATGTCTCGACAGAGCCTACACATTTGCTCCCTTTGGGGTCGAGATTTAGGTCCGTGGGGTACCGAGGCTCTCCGGGTCTTTAAAAAGTTATCTGAGCGTCTGGTCAACGCGACGCGTGACCCGAGAGCTGGTGGGTATCTGGCGCAGCGCATCAGCAGTGCCATACAGCGGGGCAATGCAGCCAGCGTCTTGGGGACGCTTCCGACTGGTATTGATATGGATCAGTTGAGCTACCTTTAGATTGTTTGCAACAGTCTGCAGTTAGCTTTATTGTTTCAATTGTAAATACTAGTTCTAATTTATTTTTATCATTGAATTGTAATTTTCTTTGTCAATAGAGAATAATTTATGACTACATAAATCTAAATAATAGGTTTCTATAATAATGACTGTGTGAAAACTGAATTGTGCGTGTTATGGGGCTTTATTGAGATAGGAGAATCGCAAACACTCAATATTTTGGAAGTTTATAGAAAGGTTCATTACAGTCATATTCAAGTCAAAAACTATTGAATGAAATGATTTAATTGTAATGTAGATTAGCTATTGGTTACCTAATGGTATTCTATTAGTACCATTATGACGAGTGGCGTCATTTTGAATTCAAAGAAAGTTTTCGTGACCCCCCCTTATTCATAATAACTTAAAACAGTTGCTAAGCAGCGTTATTTCTTACTCTGGTTTATGTCAATTGAAGAAGACAAAGTGAGAGATAGCAATGATTTAAGTTAGCAGGCTATAATGAATATGAGGGTTAGCGTTTATCTCGCTTACACGTACAAATAAATAATACTTATGACAAGGCTTAAATCGAGTTCGTATGAAACTTGTACGAATAAAATCACCTTCCCAAGGGTAATATATTGGTAGAAAATAAAAGAGGGCGATGCTGTCGTTTATATGGCAACACGAAAACTACGACGCAAACGGTCTTGGTCTTTGCGTTTAGCAATTAAATTTTGTTGAAAACGTGAATATAGATAGATAGTACATAAGAAAAACTATAAATTAATAGCCAAGGATCTAAAAAGGCCGTAAAAACACATATATAGTCAAACATTTGTAGATTATTAGTAAACCAATTGATTTTTTCATAACATAAGTAAGACCTTATTCTTTATAACCGACTTCAAAAAATAGAGGAAGTTCTGAATTCGTCTGTATGTATTTATTGTTTATTGCTTGAAAAGTAATGAATACTTCAGAATTACGAGTTTACTGAATCACTTGAGGACAACTCACGCGTACCACAACCACAACCACATGACGACGACAACACGTGGTCGGGTGCTAATTTGTATGAAAATGAATAAATAGTTTAAGTGACAATTCACACGTACCATAACCACACCACATCGCAGCTACAAAACGTGGTTAAGCAGTGGCTACGTACGTGTAGTACAAAGTCAGGACCAACCACATCGCAACCACCAGCTGTGGCTTGTGGTTGCGATGTGGCGCACTAGTCGCCGCTGGCCACATTGCAAACACAACACCACTTTTTGTCGCTGCGATGTGGTGTGGTTATGTTACAATTCTAAAATACTCTAAAATGATTTTTCTAAATATTTAACACAATATACATGAACACACAAGATACATTCTGATTGCATACAAATTGAAATCGTCCAATCCTTTTAAAAGTCTTCCTTTTTTTTCTGTAAGAGTTATGAATATTCTTTTGTTATGCTAGTAGAACCTTCATCTTCGATCAGGTACATACATAACGCATGCACCTAACTCACAACAAAGTTAAAATATATCGTAATGTGACGCAGGACCGTAAAGAGTGGCAAAAGTGTTTTTAGGCCAACAGATGGCAAAATGTAAAAGTATGTGAAAAAGTATCCAAATATGGGAGTGGACTATACTTTTTCGTATTCAAACGGATATAAACATTCAAAATACCATTACGCAATTTGCAAAAACAACGTAAATCTTACTCAGGCAATCAAATGCACAAGTATGGAGCATTTAATACAGGTAGATCACTATAACATAAAGACCATAGAACCAGGTAAATTAGATAGATTTCCCACTTGAAATCTGGCTCAACAACGCTTGAAAACTCTATCAACTTGTCTTGTTCCACTGCGATTGGTTTTTCCATGTTGAATAACACTAAACAGTTTAATACACATTAGAACAGTTATTTTAATGCTAATTTCGTGGTCATATTCATTGTTTACTTACATGCGAGTGACACTTTGAGCAGATGTGACATCGGTTTCGTGTTGCTACCGCTGTCAAACTAGGAAAAATTGTTCTTCTCTCCGGTAGAGGCGCTGCAAGGCGCCAAATGTATGGATAGAGTCGAATCGAGCTCTTGAAAACTTTTATCGAATGTTTTTAATATCTGGTCGTACTAAGGGTACAAGACAAGTAAGTACCTATATGCAAACTTTCGATGGTTTAATGCTTGGCATGAGGAAATTATAACTATTTTTTAAAGGATATAAAAAAATCTCCATTTACCTACATAAAATAAGCTAGTCGCGGAACTCGAAAATTCTAGGGAAGCCATAAGTAAGCTGAGGTCATTTTGCAACGAGCTCTTCCTTGAATATAATCAGGCACAAAATTATCTGCACGAAAATGGACTACCATTAGAACGACGTGAAATAAAGGCTCTCACGTAGTTTTCATTCGTCGACGTGAAGTGGTTTAGCTCATATACGAGACACCTACATAATTTAGTTTACGTACATTCGCTCGCAGTCGCGTTACATGAATTCATTTGATGCAGGAATGAGCTGTGACTTCGTAATGGTGCAAATGAAGGAGTGTACTGCTACTCGTAACAGTGGGAATTGAATTAGGTTTTTAATTGGACAACAGCGCAGCGGCTCATCATAATATTTGCCTGAGACCCACCGCTCAGTATTGTCTTTTGCTCAATACTTTCAACTATAACTGCCAGCGTCTGTCCGTGCCTCTTGCATCTAAGCAGAACCTGCTAAGCCCGCGTGCGATCGCAATGGGACGTAATCTTTATATTCGACGTTATACATGTATTTCTCATACAATCCGCGGGTTGTCAAAAAGGTTTGGACCCTTGTTAAAACCATAGGCTTAAGTGAAAAAATCCTAAGTCTATGGTTAAAACAAATGTTCGTGTGCTTTTGTTTCAGTTCTTAGAATATTTAGCACCTGTTCGAAATGGAAATGAAAATCCGCATTAGTGATCGCGTACTCTTAGTGGATAGAGATCAAATACATATTTTGGGACAATCAAATGATGCCGCATTTACATATTATTTAAAACAGAAAGCAACCAACGTTTTGTTAGAATAACAATACAATTCATACGTCGCTTTTTAGGCAATGAGTTTAATATTAGTAACTACTTCATTGCTTATGGTCTCAATGTTAGTTTGTCCTACATAAGCCGTCACACACATCAAGTAGCCAGATCGTAAAGCGAATAAACAGAAAAACTCGGCACTCTAGCTGCACGCCGAAATAGCCTCTTAAGGAAAATTGCTTGTCGCTCTATATAACCAGACATACACCACATTAAACAGCGTAAAGCTTACAGCGAGTATTCTATTCCAACTATAAACACGTATGTTTGTATACAGCGCAGTGAAAACACTACAGTAACGAAGACAGTAACAATAAAGTTTCGCGCTACAGTAGTTAGGACGGTACTATTTAGCATAGTTGTTTCCTGTCTGACAGTAAAATATGTGAAATTCTGTGTTTCTTTTCAAGGAACATTGGTACTTAAGTATTGTACGTAATGATGTACCGTGCAGTGACGGAACAAATAAAGCTTTGCGTGTACCTTGTACCGCGAAAAGAAATAACGAAAAGATAAATCTTTTTGGAAATGAAAAATTACTAGCCATAAAACCAAAATACCTTTTACATAATCAGTTTTGTAGCTCGTAGCACAAATGCTATGAACATGCTACGACTCTTTATGCTACGAAGAATGAAATAGTTGTACCTATTACATACAAATTCTCGCACGATCACAATGGGAATACCAATTCAAACTGAAACAAAAGCGTCGTACTTAAACAAAGTTCTATCTCACTTTTGACAACTCGCGGATTGTATGAGAAATGTGACGTTCTATCCCGTCCGTCCTATTCAGTTGGTCTCCATCTCTCCTCCTCCACAGCCTATGTGGCCTGGGTCCACTGCTGGACCCAGGCCTCCCCCTGATAAGCGCCTTGTTGGCTTTTATCTCACGGGTGGTAATGCCCATAATCCCCACGCGGGGCATGCGGGTTGGGGATCGCAGTTCGGTGGTAGAATTGTTCTGCAGGGGGCGCTGCTGCCCACCCCCGGTGGATATTATATATTCAGTTGTTCAATTAAGGTGTATTCATAAGTGTACACTCATACTTTTAAGGCCACTCATTGGTTTGAATGAAAGCATAAGCAGAATAGAGGATGGATTTGGTTTTTTGGTCAGCTGCCTTAATAATATACTGACTCGACAACCGCGTTCCGTCCGTCCGTAAGCGCTCCTTGATATGACAAGGTACTCAATTGTTATAATGCATGTGCGTGTCTGTACTCTATTAACGTAAAATAGTGGTGTTTTTTTCTAAATAGTAGCTTTTTATTTCTAACTATTTTCCTCTGTAAGGAGATAAATCAAATGTGTATAGATTATCCTCAAGCGAATTTAGATTTATCAACGGAAATGAAAACATTTATCTTCATAATCACTTAACTCATGGAGCGAAGTTTTGAACTCACTGATTTATAGGTTGCAAACTAGTGCCATAAATACGAAGATAGGTAAATTTTCCTAACGACAAATACACATTAAAAAGTTTTATTGCTCATAAAAAAGAGCCTGCCTTTTATCGACCGACAAGCACGTCTTATGAAATAAACAATTATAGATATCATTGTGCTGGCATAGTTTGTTTGCTTATGTCGTTTCGTTAAATACACCAGCCAAGTGTGAGTCAACGCACACACGTAGGGTTCTGTTCCATACTTTCGCAAAAGAAACAAGAGAAAAACTAAAAATTTTTTTTTATGTGTCCCTATATATGCAGAAATCCAACTTGACGCGGTCACCTATAAATGGTCACCTATACTGACCGCGCCCAACGTTGCTTAACATCGGTGATCGTTGTTTGACTTGATATGAACGTTGCCCCTTTAATTTAAATATTTATTTCATTTTTATTATTTTTTGTTATAGCAGTAAGAGAAATAAACATTTTGTGAAATTTTTAGATGTCCTGTTCCTTTTACGGTTGAGATACAGCCCGCTGACAGACGGACAGAGTAGGCTTAGTAATAGGGTCCCGTTTCACCCTTCAGGTAGAAAACGCAAAAAAATAAATTAATCCTACTAATAAAATGCGAAAGTTTGTGTCGTTGTACCGTTTTGAAGATGGTCGAGATGTCAGGAACTCTGCATCTAATCTATTGAAATGTCTTATGTTTCGATTTGTAGGTTATTACTAATTATTTGGTTCCTTGAACCAGTTTCTTCTAAAGTTGTGTAGTTTTCTTGTAAATAAGCAAAAACTTGATTTTTGCGCTTACGCCGATCTAAAAAAGTTTGCTCTGTCCTGCTTCTATGAAAGCGAAATCCTATGCCTATCCTTTCCACAGGTATCCACGTGTCCTTAAAAGCTTTTATGCAATCGACCGTTAAGCTGTTCTCTGTATCAGAGGTGTATGAGCGAAGCTAGCGCATTCAAAGTAGGTAACACACCGCCTCTTGGCTCAAGCTCAACCTCTTTTGAATATGCATGACGAGGCTCCGGCTAACCACGTAGGTACTCAACACCGTTTACTTCTAGTCTTAGGAAATCTGGAGTCGATGCAAGGAATACAAACTATTGCTTTCAAGGGATGCATTGTTTGTGCCTTGTGGTTTTGCTAAGGCGTGGTGCCTAACTAAGCGTAACCTACCAATTACGATGGGTTAAAAAAAAATATTTTTATTATTTTCAATTACTTTTTTTTTCTAAATTTTTACTATAACAAATCTCTTACTCTAAACGCATAAACCTTTTTTTTTAGTGTTAGTGCAAACCAATGTTACCATTTATCTCCAAAACGTATGAAACGATTTTGATCTTTTTCGATTTAGAGTTTTAGAGGTCTTAAAGCTTGTATTAGGGAGTTTAAGCTATGTTTGATGAAAATCAGATCAGCCGTTCCGATTGTTGGGTAAAATTCACATAATTATCTTAGCTTACGATCAGTTGATATAAACGAAATTTTAAATGCTTATCTACAGGGGTGCAAAAGTATTTTTCGACATCCTTTAATCCCTAGAGAAACTAGAGAAGATAAAGTGGATATTATTTGTGACCATAGTCAACCAATCTGCCCGAAGCCTTTCAATCAAATGAACCCGAATGAACAAAGCAATCAATCGTGGATTGATTACCCTACACTATCAGTTTAGTTTGAGAATTGATTTTCAATCCATGAGTTTATTGCGTATACTATTGAAGCTGTCTGTTCAAAATTGATATAGTTAGATACTTTCTGTTGACACAAGTGCGCGTTGTAAATTCGAAAGTGAGATCGTTTGCGGTTGTGATTGATTTTGGCTGTGCGTTTTTTTATTTCACATAAATTGTAGCATCGTTGCGTTGCGTTGTAGGTTTCGTCAGAGTTTGTCACGTGTCTAGTTTTTTTATCAAGATAAAAAAAACTAGACACGTGATAAACTCTGATGACTGAAATTAGATATTAAATTATATTAATTATCAGAATCAAACATAACCAAAGGATAGGTAGGTACATTTGCATTTGACACATGGAAGACTAGCGCTATGACAGGATTGTTCGAGCCATAGTACCTATACCTTAATAGCCATTTTGTTGCCTTATTTTTTATATTTGGGTAATTTTTTTTTAAATTAGGTTCTTTTTGTTGTTTGTTTTTCATCGCTAGGTCTTTTGTCCAACAAATGTGTTATTATTTTCTGTGATACACTACCCCTGAGATCTAAATGAGTAAGATAATAATAATAATACACTTTATTTGTGAAATCTGTATATCCGTACATATAATGGGCGACATACAGTCGGGCACATAATCTCAATGGAACATAGCAATAACGGGAATACGCTACGTGTCCCGAACGCAATCTACGCGTAAATAATAATTTCTACCGATAAAAAAATAAAATCAACGGCGAATTTCTGTTGGAGTATTTTATGAAATGGTTTTTAAAATGTTTCACATTTATTTAACTCGCAGATACAGTTTCAAAAATAGATAAATTTGTAACAATATCCGTACATAGTTTTAGTTGCAAGCCCAATCACACTTTGATATTATATTTACATGTAAAAGTTTGGATATATGGATGGATGGATAGACGAATGTTTGTTACATCTTCACACCAAAAGTACTGAACGATCCGCGTTAAGATTTTGCATACATGTAGTAGGTCCACCAGGAATAACACATAGGCTACTTTTCATCTCATATATCAGTTATGGGATGGAAATAACCTAAAAAGTTTCAATAGAAATAAAATAAATCTTTGTTGAATTGGAATAATGTATCAATACTTTTCATCCCGGAAACAAAGCGTGCGAAGCCGCGCGTAGTAACTAGTCAACTATAGATCAAAATCCATTTAAACTAACTGAGCAATCTAGGCAATTTGTCTACGTTAAATACAATAGCTACGACTATCCATTCCATCTTATCAGGGTCTTAGCTGCGTAAGGTCAATTGAGATTGCTTCAATATATTATCTAGAAGTGCCTAGTCGTACGAAACCTTGTTACACTGCCTCTAAACCTGAACGATATATTAGGGTGTGGCTTAGGTTGGTATAACAAAAAATAGATGAATTCTTAGTTGTTATTAGGAGATAGGTATATTTCCCTGTTCTGAGCTTGCGATTCTGCTATTGAATGATTGGAACTTAAACAATAGATTTTATTGGTCTACGTTCATCGTTTTCAAATTTATTATTCAGGCTCTGACTGAAAAAATTATGTTCAATGAAAAATAAAGAAAAATATGTAATTTTTGCCGAAGCTCTTAAATGGGTATTCGTTTCATTATGTGACTAGCCACTCGAACCCTCCTTGAAACCTTCTTGTATCAACCACCTCATCAAGAAAGGCAATAAATTAACAGATATGGAAAAGAAAATTTAATTTCAAAGTTATGAAACTATTCTTATTCTAAAACCTCGTTTAAATTTCTTAGAGAACATCATTTACACAAAAAATTCAAGCACAAAAACTCAACCCTTATTAGCCTTACACCCTAATTATGGAATTAGGGTGTAGCATTGATTAGGGAAAAGGAAAGCCGATAACTAAATATTATTTCAGCAACGGTTATTAACGTATTTGTTCCCTCACTCCACTACTTGTAGAACAACTTTTACCGTATCGTTAAGTTACCGAAAGATTTACTGCGAAATAAGTAACAGCGATGGCATTAATACTTTACGAAACATGTTTTTGGCTGTGGTTCGTGGATTTGGTTTCTTGACCTTTTTAGGTCCTGATTTGGCGATTCTTCGACTTCAAAAATATTTCATTGTAAAGTAGGTTTTACTACACTTTGTTTTTAATTCTCCTACATAAATTACATAGCAGCAATTTTTTTTTTATTTGACTCCCAGCAGAAAAATCACATAACATGCAGAATAACAAAATAAAGAGCTCTTAAGTCTAGTGTTTTTCTTCTAGCACATGAGTTATTCTTGATTGTTCCCATGGTAGTGGATGCCACAAACTTTGGGAAGCTTGTATACCGTATAATACCCAGCAGTGGGTAACCGCCGCACATGATGAAAATTATCAGTGATCCTTGGATACTGACAAATATAAAATATTGCTGGGCAATCTACACATAATCATCTTACCCCAAGCAGATTTATATATCTTACGTTTCTTTCGTAATATCAGAGACTAGTATATTACTTTACTAGTCTCTGGTAATATCAATTTGTTTATTTGGACGCAGAATACATTATTATTTATAATATACATATAATATTTTTTACCTTTATACTAAGCCACTGAATAAGTTTTCACAAGATCTAGATTGGAATCCAGATACAGGCAAAGTTAGTATCAAGTTAGTTTGTTTTGTTTGTGTGATGAGCATGCATGCAGGTTGGTAGTATGCAAAACATATTATGATGCTAAAATCTTGATCATGAATTTATAATAGTTGTCTTATAATAATACATAATACCTAGCCTTACCTTGCATCTGTTTAGTTATACTATCCATATACATCTATCCATACATTTACGCTCCATGTAATACCTACTATATATGTATATGCAAAAGTTACGTTTGTCTGATACCCCTTCATGTCTAGAAACGGATATACAGAACTGAATGGAACGAAGATAGATCGTATCCTTAGAAAGGTAATCGGAACCTTTTGTCTTAAAAAGTTGCCTATTCAAAAAGGATCCCTATTTCCGTAGTATTTTATGGGACGACGAGTACTAACTATACTCTGTTCGCCGAAACGATATCGAACATAGGGCACGTCCACACTGTGCACGCTGTGTGGCCAAAAGTTAGTCTTATCTATCACTTGTGCGGTGCGGACGTGTCGTTTGGTGCTCGTTACACGTGTTCTCAGTATTGGATTTTACGTTGATCTGGCTTTCTTTTTGGACTGTTTTCTGTTTACCTCGTGATTTGGCGTGTCGCGTCGGACTGATTTTTGTTTTATTGTTGACCTGGCTTGCTCATCGGACTGTCTCCTATTAATTTTGCGACTTAGCGTGTATTTTGGACTGATTCACTGTTATGGCCGCTACAGCCGGTAACCCAGTTACTAAAAGGCGGAAACAACCTTTTTCATCAACGGAAAAAACTATGTTAAACAATATGTATATAATAGTAATAGTAAATTCAAATTAATAGTAAGTAAATTAAAGTATAATAATATATAATAGTAAATATAACAAAATATATATTTTTAGGTTCTCAGTATCATAATAAGTAGGTCAATTATCAATAACCCACTCATCCACAAAACCCCGGGCGAAAAGCTAGTGAAATTATTCACTAGCTTTTCGCAGAATACATTAGAATACATTAGTAAGTAATAGTTTGAAGTGAGCAATCTAAACATAGCTTTACATTTTAAAATAATGCTCACTCCCACTGACCAATCTTAGTCTCTCACGCTAGTAGTCCCGTCCTTTTCACTTTCGTACAATTGTGCAAGAGAGCGCGCGCTATATTAGCTTGTCTCCGTGAACAGACTATAGATACCAACTTGTCTTAAAATTTTTATAAAAACTCGAGAAAATCCAACGAAAACTATACCTTGAGCCGCCTTGACACTCCGATTGCACCCCTGTTTTTTCGATAATTATAAATATTTAAAATGATCCCTTGCTTGGCTGTAGGTTGGTACCTACTTACTTTTCATCAGGGCAAGCCTGAAGGTAAGTAAGTACATAAAGGCTTTCAATTGAACCGTAAAGACTCAGTAGAGGGTACAAAAGGAGTGCATTTCCCATTGGAAGCTATAATTGAATTCTTACAGAGTTTTCCGTGCCAGGTCACGATACTATCATAGCTTGAATCTTTCCATTACTTTCGCCTTACTTAAACAATACCTTTATGTAATAAAGTGCTATTACAGCTTAGTACCTACGAGAGGATATTTTTGGGAAGAATATTTATTGGTATTAATTTTAAATAGTCGGTCAGCTGGCAAAATCAGCTAAAACCTATTTGGGCAGCTCAATATGTTTTGGTCGCCTGTATAAAATAAAAACCATCAGCAATACTTGGTCGGCAAGTAAATAATTTTTTTTTCAGTAAATAAATAGCTGTTTGATCCGTGAAATAAATGTTTTGGTCAGGAGAATTAATAATTTGGTCATAGCAGAAAAATTATTGAGTAGTAGTTTAGGCGCTACGTGGGAGAGAACTTAAAGATCAATTTACACGTTTGCAATTTTAATGTGCCAATTTAGAAATTTTAGATATTATGTTAGATTTAAGGAAATATATTGCTGTGTGGTGCCGGCTTAGAATTTGCATCACCCCAACTCATACCGCGGATGTCGTAAGAGACGACTAACGGATATCCACGGGGGGTGGGCAGCAGCGCCCCCTGCAGAACAATTCTACCACCGAACTGCCAACCCGCATGCCCAGCGTGGGGATTAAGGGCATTACCCTCCGTGAGATAAAAGCCAACAAGGCGCTTATCAGGAGGAGGCCTGGGTCCAGCAGTGGACCAATATTGGCTGTGGAGATGGAGATGGAAAAGGGAATATATTAATATGAACCGTAGAATAAGATCAATAAGATCTAATACTGTTCTAATGTTGTATTATACCCTCAAGTTAATCGACAACGATACATAATCCCTTTTACATCCAAGTGACTTGCATGGTTTCGGACCTTTGGGTTGGGGTGAAGTCTCATTTTCTGAACAATTATGTTAGTAAGTTCCGTAAATAAGTGCCGACAGACGTTGCCGTGGAAAAAACCTTACCTAACCCTAGTGTAATGTTGTTAGTTCACTATTAACGGGTCCAGTTGTAAATCTAAACCATCCAGAGACTCACTCAAACATAAATTTGGTCCAACCGTTAAGGAGGAGTTAAGTGCCTTGCACACGTAGGTAAGAAGATTAAACTATGTCTAGGTAAGTTTATTAAGTTTGTCAACACAAAATTAATTTTATAGAGTGGCAAATTTTATAAAATCTAAATCACGATTTGCTGCTACGTTACTAATATATAGCTGCAGAAATATTTAATAGGCTGCTCAATATCACATTACTTGTTGACCACTGCATGATGTAGCTCAATTAACTTTTTCTGCTGGCAAAATATTTTTTTCGGCTGACCAAAACCCCTTTAATTTGCTGACCGTTTTGATAATACCCATATTTTTATATCTATTTTATGTTTTGTGTGCATCATATCTCCCAAGGGATAAACTAATTTGCGTTTTAATTTTATTAAAAAGCTGGTGAGTATTCGGTGCAGCGCATCAACACTGCCATACAGCGGGGCAATGCAGCCAGCGTCTTGGGGACGTTTCCGACTGGTAATATGGATCAGTTGAGCTGCCTGTAGATTGTTTGCAGTAAACTCAATTATTTCAATTGTAAATACTAGTTCTAATTTGTTTTTATTATTTGATTGTAATTTTCTTTGTCAATAAAGATATTAAATAATTTGGCGTGTTTTAAAAAACGATAAAACGACTTCAAATTCCTGTACCTAGATAATATTCATCTATGTCTCGGACAAACAAAATCAACCCCCCTTACTTTCCCTGACCGAAAGTCTATGTTCACGTGCATAAAATTGAGTTTACACTGGCCACATCTAGTTATGATTCAAGTCTAATTTATTTTGATGACACATGGATGAAACTGTTGACGCCCGTTGCCATGGAAACCATTAATTAGGTGATAGTGAAATTATCATGTTCTGAAGAATTTTTACAATCCTACGTTTTACGGCGCACCTAGCAATTCCTCGAAAATCAAATTTATAGACCTCCTCAAAATCATTTTTTATACAACAACGAAAGAATCATCAAAATCTACAATTGACACAGATATCATCAAAACTGTTGTAGCTAGTCGTGATTCTCCAAAAATATTATGTTGATTTTTATGTTTAACGGGATAAATACTAATCCCTCGGGAAAAAAATGTTATGGGACCACCTCGGGATCATTCCCTATACAATAGTGAATGAATCAGTAAAATCGGTTAACCATAGGCGGAAATATCAAGTAACATACATAGGGACAAAAAATAAAAAACATACAGACGAACTGAGAACCTCCTCCTTTTTGAAGTCGATTAAAAAGGTACCTAATTTGAGTGATTTCTTAGCTTTGATTGAAAAAAATTGGTATTGCCATTGAAATGATTATTACAGTTCAAAGTAAAATTTTCGTCAAAGGTTATATTAGGTCCTTACATATGAAATTGGCGTTTTGTATGGGAGGAACAAAAAGTCGAATATTTTTTAATATAATATATTTAATTAATCAAAGTATGAACCATTATTTTCTATGCACTTTTGCCATCTTATAGGTAGTTCATTGATCCCTTTACTAAAAAAACCAGTCGGACGGGAATCAATAAAATCTTTGAAGGCGATTTGGACTGCCCCATCGGAGTTGAATTTTTTCCCTTGCAAGAAGTTATCCAAATTTCGAAAAAAATGGTAATCTGTTGGAGCAAGGTCCGGGGAGTACGGAGGATGTCTTAGACTTTCCAATTGAAGCTCTTCTAATTTAGTAGCCGTCTGTTGCGCAGTGTGTGGTCTAGCGTTGTCGTGAAGCAGCAGTGGCGTGGAGCGATTGACCAGCCTAGGTTGTTTAGCCGCTAGCTTTTCCATCATGGTTTGCAATTGCTGACAATAGACATCAGCCGTAATAGTCTGGCCAGATTTGAGAAAACTGTAATGAACAATACCGGCACTAGTCCACCAAACGCTTACAAGTAACTTTTTTGGGGTTAATTTTCGCTTGGGGCAGGATTTGGCTGGCTGGCCAGGATCCAACCATTGCGCTGAGCGCTTCCGATTATCGTAAAGAACCCATTTTTCATCACAGGTAATGATTCGGTTTAAAATACCTTCATTATTGTGCCGGTTTAGTAATGTAACGCAGCAGTCGACGCGCGTTTGCCGGTTTGCTTCAGTTAATTCGTGAGGTACCCACCTTTCAAGCTTTTTAATCTTCCCAATTTGCTTCAAGTGAATTAAAACAGTTTTATCACTAACATCGCAGCCTGCAGCTAACTCGGACGTGGTTTGCGATGGATCCGCTTCCACAATAGCCTTCAACTCTTCATTATCAACTTGAGTCTCAGGCCGTCCACGGGGCTTGTTCTGCAGGTCAAAATTTCCAGAACGAAAACGTTGGAACCAAAAACGAACTGTGTTTTCTTTTGCAACACGACCGCCATACACATCATTCACCCTTCGAGTTGTTTCCGCAGCACTAGTGCCACGGCGGAACTCGTACTCGTAAATAATGCGATATTTTAAGTTTTCCATTTTGTAAAATGAGTGACGCAAACAGAAAAAAACAGAAGAAAACAAAACAAATGAATGACGATCATCGAAGCACAAATACATGAGTCTATAGCTGTACAAATTTGAATTTGGAATTCCTTACCAAAGAGGAGAAATTTGTGATTAAAGTGGCCAGTACGAAAAACGCCAATTTCATATGTAAGGACCTAATATTTATTGTAGAGGTATAGGTACCTATGTTTTTGAAAAAAAAACTGTTTCGTTATACGATTAGAACTTGACTGAACCATTTGCGTACCTATTATATGTAGTTACCTGTCCGCACGATGAGACGCTGTACCAAATTGTATGGAAAAAGGAGACGTCAAGATCACGTCACGTTACTAACTTCAAATAGATTCACCCCTCACATACTTATCCCTAGATTACAGAGTTACTTAACAACGTCAGTAAAGTGGATTTACAGTCAGAAATTCGTCAGAATTTCGCAGTAACTGATATAATGGTCCCTGAAATGGCACCGCTGAGAGATCGCTTTTTAAATAAACAGGAGTTAATTAGGAAGGGCTACATAACATTAAGGCTTGGTTAAACATTTTAAGGTTTTATAATTAAATAACAGACCATTTATCTTTCTGCTTCGAGGTATTTGACGGGCAATATGGTTCGCTT
Source organism: Eupithecia inturbata (assembly GCA_963662085.1). Taxonomy (NCBI): domain Eukaryota; kingdom Metazoa; phylum Arthropoda; class Insecta; order Lepidoptera; family Geometridae; genus Eupithecia; species Eupithecia inturbata. The sequence goes on from OY759182.1 coordinate 8,915,627, forward strand.
TTGTGTCTGATGAGAGCTTTGATAGAAGATTAAAACGGGCCTTGGATTTTCAAAGAGAAAATGAATAATTCTTACATATTTAAAATATTACAGTACCTATTGAAATCCTAAAATGTATACAAGAGTTCAAAACAAAAGAATCGTTGTAGCTCCTTTTCGAAAATATTGCACACGTTAGTGGGTAGATATACCTACCTTATTGAAATATTACACAACAAGCTTCATACCAAAAAACATAACTATGCCCAATAAATATCATGGAGCGCAAGGGAACCCAAATGTGGCAGATCTCCCTCTGTGTAAATAATGGTCATGAAAAACAGCGAGATAATCTAGTTGATAGGTACCCTCATTTCCTTGTAATAATAAGGGATAATCCTATTCTTTTATTACCTGGAAAAGTACTTTTTTAGTACGTTTTTATTCAAACACACGAAGTGATGAGTAGTAAATTTGAGCTACTTGCAAAGCAAAGCCATGACATGCATTGTATAATATATCGCATTATCACAGTAAAGGATCAGTTTTTTGAAATGTTTCCTTGCTTCTTTGTAGGTGCCAAATTACATATGAAAAATCACCTTATTGCTATGGAATCCTATCACACTCGACGCAAGCTTATTGCTCTTAAAACCGATATTTTCTGCAAAAGGCCTGCCTCTAAACTCTCATTGAAAGGTTAAAAGCTAGTCTTTGTTCGTTTAACCCTCTCAAGCCCTGTTAGGAACGTATTCGAAGACGTGACACAGTAAGTTTAATGAGAACAGGCGTCTAGGTTTTCGCTAGCCTCAGCTCTAAGAACGTTCGCGACCTAAAAACTTTTTTAGCCCCTTTCATTCAAGTATCGGCTCTCGAACTTATCTTCATTAATCAAGCAACCCCGAGGCTTTGTGCAGAAGCATATTTCATTATCAGGAGTTTCTCGTAAGCTATTATTTATATGAATATAATTATAATTTAAACAAAATAATACTGCAGTAACTTTCTAAATTCCATAGGTAGTGTAGACAACTTTGTTCTAAAAACTTTCAAGTATTTTCAACTATTGGAATCTAGTTAACTGTCCCATTGTCCACGTGAAATGTGAAATTTCGTTACATAAAATGAAGTCAAACAAAAGGGCTAGATATAAACAAAGCTAAATTGAGCTCCCTAAAGATAATGCCCTTGAAGGTCTAACAAAAACTCATTAATGAAATCTGTCTCTAACAAGTTCCGGACTTAGAGCATTTAACCAGAACGGAGAAGACACGCGCAACAATACATACCCAAAAAATTCTGCCGCTTTCAGCGGGGGGTGAGGTAACACACATAGACTTCAATCACGTCGCTATAAACGCACACAACATTATTATCGCACACAATCTTAAACTACACGCACACAATCGCATACTCACACAGTCGCACACGTAATGATGTCTGTCAGTATACAACACAATTGCAGCAATAATTAAATATGCTAGTGCTTGACATTATCGATATTCGACTATCGATGAATTCTAAAGTTTACCAGGAACACTTGATTATTTTTACCCAATTGCCGAAAGAGCGGAGGGTAATAATTTTTGAATGTGTTTATGTATCATTCATTGGTTTCACCTGTAGTCTTAACGGCTGGACAGACTTTGAATATAAGAAATCATTGGATTGCTCTTTATCTGTAGAGTCTCGAAAGCCATAATATTAGGTCCTTACATATGAAATTGGCGTTTTTCGTACTGGCCACTTTAATCACAAATTTCTCCTCTTTGGTAAGGAATTCCAAATTCAAATTTGTACAGCTATAGACTCATGTATTTGTGCTTCGATGATCGTCATTCATTTGTTTTTTTTCTTCTGTTTTTTTCTGTTTGCGTCACTCATTTTACAAAATGGAAAACTTAAAATATCGCATTATTTACGAGTACGAGTTCCGCCGTGGCACTAGTGCTGCGGAAACAACTCGAAGGGTGAATGATGTGTATGGCGGTAGTGTTGCAAAAGAAAACACAGTTCGTTTTTGGTTCCAACGCTTTCGTTCTGGAAATTTTGACCTGCAGAACAAGCCCCGTGGACGGCCTGAGACTCAAGTTGATAATGAAGAGTTGAAGGCTATTGTGGAAGCGGATCCATCGCAAACCACGTCCGAGTTAGCTGCAGGCTGCGATGTTAGTGATAAAACTGTTTTAATTCACTTGAAGCAAATTGGGAAGATTAAAAAGCTTGAAAGGTGGGTACCTCACGAATTGACTGAAGCAAACCGGCAAACGCGCGTCGACTGCTGCGTTACATTACTAAACCCGCACAATAATGAAGGTATTTTAAACCGAATCATTACCTGTGATGAAAAATGGGTTCTTTACGATAATCGGAAGCGCTCAGCGCAATGGTTGGATCCTGGCCAGCCAGCCAAATCCTGCCCCAAGCGAAAATTAACCCCAAAAAAGTTACTTGTAAGCGTTTGGTGGACTAGTGCCGGTATTGTTCATTACAGTTTTCTCAAATCTGGCCAGACTATTACGGCTGATGTCTATTGTCAGCAATTGCAAACCATGATGGAAAAGCTAGCGGCTAAACAACCTAGGCTGGTCAATCGCTCCACGCCACTGCTGCTTCACGACAACGCTAGACCACACACTGCGCAACAGACGGCTACTAAATTAGAAAAGCTTCAATTGGAAAGTCTAAGACATCCTCCGTACTCCCCGGACCTTGCTCCAACAGATTACCATTTTTTTCGAAATTTGGATAACTTCTTGCAAGGGAAAAAATTCAACTCCGATGGGGCAGTCCAAATCGCCTTCAAAGATTTTATTGATTCCCGTCCGACTGGTTTTTTTAGTAAAGGGATCAATGAACTACCTATAAGATGGCAAAAGTGCATAGAAAATAATGGTTCATACTTTGATTAATTAAATATATTATATTAAAAAATATTCGACTTTTTGTTCCTCCCATACAAAACGCCAATTTCATATGTAAGGACCTAATATTTTACCAATATATGTATAGTAGAATTTTATTTCGTCATAAACAACCCATCAAGTAGGGTGTCAGAATAAAGGGTTTTAATAACTAATACACTACATGTATGTTTAAACGTAATTTTAAAAAGACAAATTTCAAAGTAAAATTCTACAGTTAGGTTTTCGTTTTCCTACCGTACATTGTTATTTGACAGGGGCTAATTAACGTATACTTGATGCCTATTTTAGAAAAAACCTAAATATTGAGAAATCCTGTAAAAATACAGTGTCAGACAATCAGACACTACTGGATGCAGCAGCGTTATACACATAAAGGACAACATGCTTTTATTTGGTATTTTGTGGTCGAATAAAGTTTACCTTAATAGCTATTTATTTGTTCTCCTCGTTTTATAAAGCTTGCTAAGCTATTCTAAGATAACCTCTCATTGGCTATTAAAATTAAAATTAATTAATATTAAAAGTAATATATTAGCTATTAGAAACAAGATATATGGTTTAACAATTTTATTTGTCACGAAGTACATAAAATGTAAGGACTGTAGGATTGAACAACCACCGTAAGAATAAGACTTTATGTCTACTTTTTGGCTTAAGATAAGTTTTTTTTTTTTCCTTTTTGAACATAATTTACAACACATGTCAATGTCATAGACAAAAATTAAACTATCCTCATTTATATCACAATTTCTTGAGCCACAAGGAATGATTTAGCATAAAAAAAAAGCTTTAACCCACACAGATCGAATCCCAATTATTATTATTATTAACTCATTTAATTCAGATAATACATCCATAAAATATACAAAAATGTCACAATAAAAATTAAAATAAAATCTTAGCTTAAATAATATGATGAATTAAATTAGACAGGTTTTTGATTAAATTAGAATTACATAATAACATTAATTACATAACACAATTACACACTTACTAACCTAACTTAAAGCTTAAATGGAGCTACTCCCTATTAATATCCTCATCCACTTATTTTGGATGGGACAGTCCAGACGAGACATAATCATTTGTAGGATGCTGTTGCTACTGGCGCGCGCGCGCTGAGATAGGGATGCGACTTTTTTGCGAATGATCGCGTAAAAGTCGTCCGTGCGCGCCTCCGCGAACATACCAGATGCGCTGCAGAAGCGAGGCAGCCGCATCAGCATCCTGAAAATGTTGTTGTACTGAACGCGAAGAGCGCTGGCTGCGCGGCGGGTACAGTTCAGCCACAGGCTGCTCGAGTAGAACGACTGACAGTATGCTTTAAATAGCGTCACTTTCACTTCACTCGAGCAACGTGCGAATCTACGCGCTATCATGTTCCCCCGTACAGCCAGAGCTCTACGCTCCCTCTCAACATCTCCATCATCACATAAAGAGTCATTGACTACATGTCCTAAATATTTAACCGTACTAACTACCTTCAGAGCCGCACCACTGAGAACTATAGGCGGAACATAGGCTGGCCTAACATTTCCACTTTTAAATATAAGGATTTCACTCTTTTTGGAGTTGTATGTGAGTCCATGTTCATCCGCGTAGCTCTCACAAATTTTTATAAGTTTTTGAATAGAGCCCACCGATGGACCCAGCAACACCATATCGTCAGCGTAACTTATGTTGTTTACACAAACATTATCAACAATACAGCCTGTATGGGTATTGCTGAGCTCAACGATGAGTTCATTAATATACAAATTAAACAACAGCCCCGAAGTACTTCCACCCTGCCGAACTCCGCACTCCAAGGCATACTCCTCTGATAAAGCGCCTGCCCATCTCACCTGGTTTTTTTGACACTTGTACCAATACCTCATGAAGGAAACAACTTCACCTGGTACACCCGAGCCACCCAGCTTTTCCCAAAGCTTGTGATACAGAACTGTATCAAAGGCCTTGGACAAATCAAGGAAACAGGCATAAACGGGGGTCTTCCTGTCAGTGTAGTACCTGACAGCTTGCTTAAGAGACAAAATCGCACTCTCTGTAGATAGCCCGGCCCTAAAACCAAACTGAGCATCGTGCAGCTTGACATGTTGCAAGAGAATGTTATTAAGCAAGCTGTCAAGCACCTTCGCGATGATGGTTGCTAGTGAGATGGGCCGGTAGTTGTTTTTATCTGACACATTTTTACACTTCACAATAGGTACAACAATGGTTTTGGTCAATGTGTCAGGCAAGTAGCCATGACACAGGCATAAGTTAAAGAGCATGGAGAGCACATTAGGAAGGTGAACACCCGCAAACCTCAAATGTTCAATACTGAGGCCATCATGTCCAGGAGACTTACCCCTTTGCATGGTCTGAATGACTTTTCGTACTTCTCTCGCTGTAAAACTTACCGATCTCCTTTGCATGACGACCTCAGCCTTGACCTGCTCAGCATAGACGAGTTCGGTTTGGGTACCTTAAAATGCTTCCTGAAAAGATCAGCGATAGAGCTAGTATTGACTGCTTCATTTACTGTCACAGGGAGGCCAGGCTTAGCATTCATTTTATTTGTGTTCCTCCAGAAAAGCTTGAAGTCCTTGGCGCTATGTTGACTAGCAAGAGCATCCATTTTTATTTGATGTTGTTGGTCTTGACACCACTTTAACTTTGTTTTAAATATCCTCCTGCTTTCGCACATATCAACATAGATTGGACCACATTTTGGTTTACCGCACTCAACCCACTCCAAAAATTTAAGCCTGGCCTCTCTGTGTTGACATGCTACGTGTTTATTCCATCCAACAATGTAACCCTTTCTCCTCCGCGGCTTAGCTCGTGCATACGTAGTTTGTGCGGCTTCTGTCAGTATATTTACAATTTTGTCAAACATATTATTTAACAATACTTTATGTCCCTCGTCAATACATGTTCCGTCACAACATTGGGTGAGCTGTACTGGAAAATTAATTTTTCTTAACTTAGAATGACAAAGCTGCTGATACTGTTCAATTTGGCTACTTGTACGCTCGCCCCATACAATCATATTTCGCATTAAATTTAAGTTTACTTCACTTCTAGAACTTACTCTACCTATGTCACATTCAAGAAACAACGGGTAATGGTCAGACCACTGTACATCATGCTCTACCCACACACGTTTTACTGTCGATAAAGCAGATCTAGTGACTACGCAGTGATCTAACCACCGTGCACATCCATGCGCTTCACTCACGAAGGTAAAAGTACCAGAATCCGCGCCTAAGAAGTCCATATCAACACACGTCCAATCTTGATCCGCACAAAACTCTAAAAGATCACCACAAAATCTCTCGCCCGGATGCGCATTATAGTCTCCCAGCATATAAACTGCATCAATGTCTATGTTTTCTTCAATAACCGAGCTTATTTTACTGAAACATTGCGCAAACTCAGGCAAATTCTCCGCACAGTCTGTAGGCATATAAACACTGAATATCAACATAGATTTATCACATAGCCTCACCTTAATGCCCGCTATGCGCACATCATCACACTGTACCACTTTCACCGAGCTGAAGACGCTTTTCCTCCATAGTAAGGCGACCCCTCCGTGAGGCCTTCCTCGCAGCAGGCCTGCCGATGTGTCGACTGCAGAGGTTCCAGTGCTTCCGAAGTCGTCATCAATTGTAGCCAGCATCGTCAAATCATGAGGCAACAACCACGTTTCCTGTAGCGCCACAATATCTACCATCTTACAAAGACCTCTGACACCTCCAAGAGACCGTTTCAATGACTTACAGTTGAAGGAGAGTAGTTTTCTGTAGGGTGTACTATCCATTGTAGTTTTTAGGTGGTTGCCTCTCAATTTCAGTCCCATAGTGCTCTCTCAGGTTGATGAAACGCCTGAAAGATACTCCTTGTGGCCATAAATAGCTATCCAGAAAAGTTGACAGGCTGCTCTTGCTCACAAAAATTTTAAAGGCGTTATAATGTCGCCTTTTAGCCATCTTCAGTTTAATGGGCTTAACATTCTCTCGGGTTTTAGTGAGAATGTACTCTGCTATGTCCGCCTCAGACACGCCCGCGTCCACGTTGGTGATAAGAAGTGGAACTTTGGTTTCAGCCGCCTTAAATTTAGTACTTTCTACATACTCAGCTTTGCCTCTGCTCATTGTAAATTTATTGCTAAGGCGCTTTCTTTGAACAAGTTTCCATTCATTTTCCTTCTCTGGTGTAGCAAACCATAAGCCTTTCTTCCCACCGACATCAGCATAACTAGGTATTACGGGTTGAGATGTTGGTGTATTAATAATCTCATTTTGATCTAACCCAGTCGGATGGTTGACGCTATTACCTGATTGAACAAGCTGCGGTAAAGACCCACTTCCATATTCCACGTGCGAGTCCGATCCCGGCGCAATCGCAGGCAACGGCGGATGCGGAGAAGAGAGGCATGCGCTCTCCGCCGCGGCAAGCGCCGTACTGATGCGCACCGGCCGTGGCATAGTAGGCGAGCGCTCTGCGCGCGCGCTGGTGGGGGCGGGGTCAAAAAGCCGCACTGCAGGGGGCGCCGCCGCCGGTGACTCTGGACTAGATTGCTGCGGTAGAGAGATAGCCATCGGACCACTATTTAAAAGATTTGCGCCGCGCGTGCGGGTATTCACAAAATGATTGTACCTTTTTTGTATCGGTGTATTCACGATAGAATCGTATTTACTCGAATACATTTTTGCCTCCAAATCTTCAAGTTTCGTGGTAGTCGCATAGGTATTCTTGATATTATCCACTTGAGTTTTTAGTAACGTAATATCTCTCAATAGCGATGTGACATCTAGATGGTCAAAAGTCACCGGTGGTAGTTTATCAAGATCTCTCGCAACAAAAATGGGTATCTTTTCTGGATGCAGACTTTTGAGGACAACAATAATGTCTTCCAAATCCCTTTGAATTTTGCCTTCACTCTTCTTCTTTCTCTTTATCTCTCTTATGTCCGTTGTGATGGAATCAAACAGCAAATTCTTTGCTTTTTCTATTTCTTCCATTTGAAAAGCTGATCCACATATACGCATCAGGCTTTCTTGATCCATAACATCCATTTTATTAGTTATATATGCCAACACTTCATCAATCACTATATTGCCACTAGCGCACTTAACCGTGCTCGACGTCATATTTACAATCTTAGATGTACGCGACCGACTCTCTACACACGTCCGCGATGTATCGTAGCGGGCGCGAGACTGATTGGTGATTTTTTTTCTTAAAGATTTCCAATATCCTTTGGAAATCTTTAAGAAAAAGAATAACGAAATTTTATAAGTGATTGATATTTTGTGGGATGATTGTACGAAACTGAACTACTTTGTCTAAAAGACAGGTCATAACTTGATAATATAGGTGATAGTGTTTAGATCTCTCCTACCCTTACAAAACTAATTTATCTGTGGTATGTCCAAAAATATTTCTCATATTTCATAAAATATTTGTCTTATTTCAACCTAAATTTCTTGGGGGAAGTTTCAATTTCATGGATAGATTCATTTCTCAAATTATCATCCACTAATAAAAATCACCCTGTATAAGAAAATGATATCGATATTCGCGATTGTGCTGTCCCAGCACTTATTTTCGGTTTAATACTTTTTTACATATAAAAAAAATTATAAATTAAAACAAAAAGAATATCGATATTTCTGATTGTGCAGTCCCATCACAAAATTTGTTGAGGTGCTGCCAGATTCATTAAGTTGAAACTGATATTTTTTGGTAAAATGTCGACTGAAAATATAATTCAACTAGAAAGTGTAATAATAATCTAAAACATGCATAATAAATTAACGAATAAAAGTATTTTCTAAAAATCTTTGCTATTTTGAAATGTACCCATATAAATGCGGTGATATTGCACTATTTCCCTAAAAATCACACGAATCTTTAATAATCATTATTGGTTCATTACAATAGGAAAATTTTAATAATGTATTGTAAAATAAAATATTCAGTTTTAGTGTTAACTCAACTACGAAACTTGCTCTAGAATATTACACTGTATAACTTACTGGCAACACCTTAGTACAGACGAATATTTTTCTAGTTTTGCTAAATAAGTGCATTATTTAATAGTATTTGGAAAAAGTAATACTTACAGATGAAATGTAATATTATCCTTTTGTAGGTTTGAAGTTTCTGACCTATTTTTGCACCAAAAAACACTGCAACTCGGCATTTTCACCGGAGCTTATTCTGCGCGCATTGCAATCCGACAACTGGCGGCCGACGCGCGGCTACTAGTTTTATATAACGGGTATGACCGCCGCTCTTGTACCTTTGGCAGAGGGGGTACGCCTATGAGTGTCGCCTCCGTTCTGGTTTAATGCTCTAAGGTTCCGGAAGATACTTCTGACATCGCGTTCGCCTTTCAATTAAAGTTTAGGTCCCGCAAAAAGCAAGCTGAATAGATTTTGTCGAGTCAACAGAAAACGATCCTTTTGTGAAGGGCCTGGCCCAATCTCTCGGATGATTTATAACACCTCTTCACAAACGTCGAAAAGGCGTTGTAAAGTATGATCCTAAATCGATGGAAAATAATCGCCGAACAAAGAGTTGGCGACAACGACTTATACTCGAGCGCAAATTATATTCTTTTAGTAACTTACATTTTGTTCAAGCTTGCATTGCTTACCGTCCCAAAATGCCTAGCATGCTAAAAAGAAGTCCAATGTTTCATGGTGTCTTGTGTTCAAGATGTCCATAATTTTTTTCTATTTTTGATCAATCAGTACAGCCCAATACTAACGTAAAAAATATAGCCAACAAAATCTAGACAAAATTCTGAAATATGAATCTAATTTGTTCCGATTTTTATTGTGGCTAGAAGCAAATTATCTTAACACATGTCGGGTCCTCGAGATTGGCTGTAGTCCATATTTGTTTTGGACGTGTACCAAACAGTTTACGGTAAGATCATTCATTACAACTTGTTGTTTTATATGGAAACGTCGAGAAGGCAAAAAGCAACTCATAAAAAAGCGTTTTGACTTATTGTCCTTTCAACGCATTATTGCATCCCGTTTATCATCTCGAGTGTGTCATGTTCTGGATGGCAGAACGTTTTTAAGACATGTGCTATGAAAATAATATTTTGAGATTTCTAGAAGTATTATTAAAAATATTGACTGTGGCTTATTTTAAGTACTACTTACTTACTTAGAATCTACTTAATACTTTTAATTTTAACTAAGAAACATTTTACACCAGAAAATTGTCCCAAAGCTTGGAGAGAAAAATGACAAATTATTGAGCACAACAATAAAGACTAAACTTTATAATTGTTTCAGAACAACTCTGGAAAACTGAGACAAAACAAACAAAATTGGATGTCGCGAACAATAGGAGTAAATCTATTTTATCTTCCGAAAAATTTGGGTCTGGTTCATAAACCGTAGCTTTCCTCAATTTAAGTCCTCCATAGTCAAATTTCCAACATCGATGATACTACTGCTATTTTCATTGGCTTCCCTGCAAACACCCAACGACCTTTTATGGCTAAAACTTGGGTTTAAACGACCTAAAAGTGCCATTTACAAAGTTGAGGGCCAAAAGCCACAAACTAGCTGCGGTGGCTACACAGGGACAAACTGAATGCCAAGTTGGAATGGCCGATCGACCAAAACTACTGACACCATTAAAATTAAAATGAAGGTAGTGTATGAAGATGGACCTAAGCCCTATACAACACAACTTTTAATTTTCAAGGATGTTAAGGATTATAAAAAAGAAAAATGAAGTCCCAGTGATGCCACAGAAAAGGTGTACCGACCTATTCAAAATTTGGTAACGCGTAAATCTAGAATATCTTCATCTTGAAGTGGAAATGATAATTGATAATCGATCTACTATGCCTACAAAAAGGTACATAATCAAAGGATTACTGCCATGACTCGCATTTCAATTTTCGCTTTTAATATGAACTAGAATCTTAAGCCTACCAAGATAGGAACGTTGTTACTCCCCGAGATGGTAAAGCTCCTTCTAATAAGAAGCTCCTTTGGGTAATGGCTGGGAACTAATTGGTTGGATTCTATCCAGAGGCTGTTTAAGGTAGAAGGTTAGTGATTTATCCATGTTCAACTTCCACATGCCTAAGACATCATTATATACTTTAGTGGTTTAATGGTGCAACACTTGTACACTTCTAAATAAATATATATTGTATTGTATAATGATGCTTGTAGGCTCATTGTAGCTTCGACTTTCAAAAGACAGTCAAGACGTTACTGAAATCGGGTCATCACCATCATCATCAGCCTATATATTATTCCGCTGCTGGACATAGGGCTCTCCTAATGAGCGCCATAGCGCCCTGTCTTCAGCTGTCGCAGATCGTCATACCACCGGCCTGAGGGCGTCTTACACTGCGTTTGCCAAGTCGCGGTTTCCGCTCAAGAACAGGTTTACCCCAGTGGTTGTCGGTTCTTTGCGAAATATAACTCAAAATAAACAGACATGTGTTTCGGGGTTTTTTGTAATTCGCACCCTAAAAATGCGGAGTCAAAGTTAGGTCAATCAATGACTTGTCACGAAATCTCTGGAACTACAAGAGCTACGAGGCAGAATTTTGGCATGTAGGTGCCTGTTGCGGCTACTTGTCGGGTGGTGCCAAAATAAAAAGAATCCAAGAGTTTAGATTAATGTAATAGAAAAAGAAAAGTTACATTGAGTTGTAAATGACGAGGCGATTCGGGTTGTAAGGAGATTGTCGCCATATTGAATTTAAAACAGTTAAAAAATACGTTCGGATACGCCGCGACAGTGCCGTAGGACGTCAGAACCCACTAAGAATGGATTTTTGGAAATTTTTATTCTAAGGTGATCAAAATCGAGGTCAAAGTTTGATTGATAACTCATCACAAAATATTATGCTTAAGGGTTCCTTTTAGGATGTAATCAACCACTATTTCCTTTCTAAGTCGGTGGAAGTGCAGGTCAAATTGCTTTGTATTTTATGTTGACTTCTGCGTTTTAGGGTTCCGTACACGAAGGGTGAAAACAGAACCCTATTACTAAGCCTCCGCTGTCCGTCCGTCCGTCTGTCACATGAGTCACGTGGCTATATCTCATGAACCGTAAGTGGTAGACAGTTGAAATTTTAAGATAATGTGTATTTCTTTTGACGCTATAACAAAATATGAAAAAAAAATATCAAAATTATAGGGGGCTCCAATTATAGGCGGCAAACGTGATTTTTTTGGATATTTTTGCTCTTAATTTGTCAAGGCTGTATAACTTGAACTACAATAGGTAGACACATGAAACTTTCTATAATTAAGTAACACTTCAACTGCAATAATAGCAAATACTAAAAATAAAATAGAGTTGAAAATTTAAAGGGAAACTTAAAGGTCTCCAAACAAGTGCACATTTGATGTTTTTTGAAAAAGTTGCCCGATTTTTATGGTACGGTACCCTTCGTGTGCGAGTCGACTCGCACTCAAGTGCGATTCGACTCGATTTTCCAGATATAAATATTCAACATTGTAACGTATTGCAAAATTTAATAGTTAAATTTGTATAATAATAATTTTATAATAGAATTTTTAGAGAGTTTCAGAGATGGAATAAAATCTTTTGCGATGACAGTGCATGGAAACAAACATTATTTGAGGTATTGCTAAAGTACACGCGAATGAAATCGCGGGTGGGTTCAGCTAGTTAATTTATAAAAATGTCCCAAGATATCTCAGATAGGCTGTCCTCTCTGATTTTTTATGAAAGTAACGACAAAGTCATTGCTAACTTGATAAACGTACCGATATCTTGAGTTAACTGCCGCGGGCAGAACGTTGCGTATATCTAACGTCTAACTTTGTTAGACGTTAGATATATTCATGTAGGTATGCTTATTGTACCCCATGGGATGCTCGTACCCGTTTTACCACTTAGATTAAAAGTCTACCCACATTATTAATCATTGTTATGAACACAAAGCTCAGCTTTTATAAGACTTTTGAAAGATTATGTCCAACAACATCATCAACCATTCATTGCAATATTACGTGATCGCGCACTTTATTTTCTACAATAACCAAAAGAAACAAATTACAAATAATTTTCAGAATAGGCACTAAAGTTCCAGCCATCTTTAAATGCGGTCACCGAACCTTTTTTTACGGTTGAGCATAGCATATTATACAAATTGTCTTGGGAAAAAGCCGGCGATAAACAGGCGAAGCAAGGATTGTGAGGATTTATGTCGCCACGTCGGCCTTGGACTCTCCCGACTTAATAAGTGTGTGTAGGGACAACCGGAGGGGTCGTACCGGCGGCCTTGACTGTGTGCCGGCGGCGCCAGCCTCTCATTTTCAGTTCAGCCAACCGATTCTGAAAGATAATAGTCACCTCGATATACCGACGTCATGAACGAACGCTTCGGCAAATGTTTTCATAGCACTATCTTTATCCAGTAAAAACAGCGTTCACAAACTGCCTAGTGCTCTTACTTATGTTTCATTGCTTTTTACCAAGCCCTAGGCTCGTGTTACTTCTACGAGTAAATATGCACAATGATGTCATTATCTATATTCTATACTGCTGTTTAACCTTTAAAGAAATATCCCAATAGTATACCCCGATATGGAAAGAGCTATGCTCGGAGTTACTCTGAAGGATAGGATTCGTAACGAATACATCCGACAGAGAACCAAAGTTATCGACATAGCTAAGAGAATTAGCAAGCTGAAATGGCAGTGGGCTGGCCATATCTCGCGAAGAACCGACAGCCACTGAGGTAAACGTGTTCTCGAGTGGAGACCGCGACTCGGCAAACGTAGTGTAGGACGCCCTCCGGCCAGGTGGGATGACGATCAGCGAAAGACTGCAGGCAGATGCTGGATGCGGCAAGCTGAAGACAGTGCGCTATGGCGCTCATTGGGGGAGGCCTATGTTCAGCAGTGGACTAAGATAGGTTGATGATGATGATGTCATCATCATCATCATCAACCTATCTTAGTCCACTGTTGGTTTTTTTTTAAATCAGACATACCGGGGTATCATTACCCCGGTATGTCTGATTTAAAAAAAAAACACTTTTATGCAGAGACAGAGACACATTATGCCTGATATATGCTACGTTTACCTATGTACCTAAGCATTTATATTAATTATATAAATGCTTATACTATTAAAAAACGTATATAGGTAGGTACATACAGCTTGAATAGGCTTTGTTATAGCAAACTACATGCGGAAATGTTGCTTTTGCGGTTTCTCATTATTGTAGCATAATAATGTTTGCGGTCACAACACTCGGGTGCAAGAGAAAATACACGGTGCAATATCGGCAGCAAAATTAATATTGGAACGTTGCGACACGAGAAAAATATGTTTCTATTTATTTAAACTTAAATACAACCATTTGTCCGTAAGCTTCTCATTGATATTTTGTGGCAAAAGTTAAGCTCAGCGCCAAAAAACAACAGAAATTGTTAGCAGGCGCTTGAAATTGATCCCTGAGATCCAGTAGAACCAGACAAGTAGGAATTACTTCTGCAGTCGCTGCGAATGTACCACATAATTTATGAGTTTGTCTCTCTGCCGAAAGCTTTAAGTGGCGAACAAATTAAAAAGCCGTTGATATAAATAATGGTTATTCTCTTCACTAGCACACAATTTTCAATTGTGTCATTACCCTCTGTAATTTAGAAGATAAACATCCCACTTTTCTAAAGAGCCTTTATCGAGGCTATTTAGCGTTTGAAATATGAAAACGGTTTTGGCAATTTATATTCGGTGGGAAACAAGGGTAAGCCGTAACTTAAGAAAATTCGTTGGAAGATTATCTTGGGTATGATTACGTAGATTTTAGATAGTTTATCCTGACCTAATAGTTTAACCTGTAGTTTTGAAACGTTCAGCTTTATAGATTTTGTATTTGCTACTGGTGGAAAAAAACAGTAAGGGGCCTGCTCACTCACCACAAATTGCACCTACCTATTTATTAAAAGACTTATAAGAATCTAGTGCCCTTTTTTGGTAGCATCAATAAAACTTTTCGTAAAAAACCTTTTTATCAGAGCCGACCTGGATAGGTTGGCTGATACAAAGGTTTGGTAGAAAAAAAACTTCGAATTTTGAACTCGCAAAATGAATTAAAAATTAGATTCTCATTGGCTGTCGCCGGCCACCGTGGCCTTACGTGTGTGCGTAAGTTAGGGTTGTCACTTTGCTTAGCGTGTAAGTAAGTTATTTTCTACTACGAAAATTTATATAAACTTATTTCTGAACATTAACCATGTGGATCATTTGGGTATATGATGCACAACAACCCCCTTTCGGCTTAGTACACCAATAACGTGGCACCTTGCACGTCATGCAAATCGAACCGAAAGCAAGTGGTTATAGGTGCCTTGTTAGCTGAAGAAACTAAAGGTTTTACCAAATTCAAACAAATCGAATGAGATATCATAGTTCGAGTCTCCTTGGTCAACATTTCCATACATATTTTGAGGTTTTAAATTCAAACTCAGTACTCCCAAGGGAATTAATGAGATTGAACTTGGTACATCAAAATATGTGTTATTTTATTTACCAAGAAGATCCATACAATGAGTTCTTCGAAATTTGAACTAACCTCTGTTCTGAAGGCGGAATAAAAACGTATGCCTTCGCGGCATACGTTGTAACTAAACTTTTACTATTTACTCGCAGAAAGTGTGAAGAGTAGAGTATTCTCCTAGTGTATAAAGCTGTCTTCGTCTTGCGCGTGATTAAATCCCTCTCGCACTCTGGATTCCATTCTAGAATCCTGAGTTGCAGTCGGGATTCAATGACGCCCGTGAGGTAAGACACTGCTTTGTGCCCTCGGTGCATAATCTACTATTAACTCGAAGCGGCACTCTTTGTAACACGTAGACACGTGTAAGGTTTATATGATAAGTTAACCCGTGGTACGTGTGTAACTTTCTCAATCGCTTATCAATAGTTCTAAATTAGATGAAACTTAACTTGGAACCAAAGTTCTAAAACAAGCGTGCTCATACCCGGACATGCGAAGCGCCAGTCAGAGTTTAATTTAGATGAACAGCGCTTTTTTGATCTGCACACCAGAATCGATGCATACTCGTAAATAACAAGTGTACTATAAAACAGAATTCTTAGGTCTCGACAGAGCCTACAAATTTGCTCCCTTTGGGGTCGAGTCCGTGGGGTACCGAAACTCTCCGGGTTTTTAAAAAGTTATCTAAGCGTCTGATCGACGCGACGCGTGACCCGAGAGCTGGCGGGTATCTGGCCCAGCGCATCAGCATTGCCATACAGCGGGGCAATGCAGCCAGCGTCTTGGGGACGCTTCCGACTGGTATTGATATGGATCAGTTCAGCTACCTGTAGATTGTTTGCAACAGTCTGCAGTTAGCTTAATTGTTTCAATTGTAAATACTACTTCTAATTTGTTTATATTATTGAATTGTAATTTTCTTTGTCAATAAAGACTGTTCATTGGTAGAAGATTAATAATATCTCCATTAATAAAGTAAAGTGACCAATTACATGTCTAAAATAAAACAATCATTCAAACAATGAAAAACATAAAAAATAATTTACAAGAAATTGGTTTGAAGTTTGATTGCGTTATTTTCTTACACGTTTCATAAACGTTTCTGGGTTTACTGATATTTTTCTTCTTTTTGATTGTTTCTTGAAGAAAACAGATTTATAACCGTGGACTGTATCTTATACAGGAAATGACTTGCGATATTATTTATTATAGGTCGTCGGAAGATGTTATTAATCAGAAGAAATGTACGAATCAACTACAGTTTTATTGTATCTCATTTTGCTGATTCTGTTTATGCGCCCGAACACAGACTTATTCCCCGCTTTTGAAATAATTGAAAATTTATCGCATTTAATTTCGTTGAGAATAATTGTTTGTACGTGAAACACGGGCTTTGTTTTGTTCAAATTATTCGATTGAAATCCGAACTTTATTTGCCTTGTTTGAATAAATTGTATCTTCGTGGTACAATGTTACAATAATGTTTCATCATGACACATCTATGAATACAATCTGAGTTTTATCATTTTTCTACTTACTTTATAGCCCCACGGGGTAACATTGTGGCTCCCCCCAACACACAATTCTTTTAGTGAGTACGTTCTTACTAGCACATTATTTAGGTCTACGTTTTGTTATACTGATTTATTTTTTGGGGAGAATAAGTTTACTTACGTTACGTAAAAACCCTTTTCAGTGCGTACATACATCATACGTCTATGTTGACCAAACGAAAATATTTGTTTAACGCTGAAATTTATCATGTTTTCAGACGATGGAACCGAAATTATATGAGATTACATACCCAGTCAATTTAGTTGCCAGGAAGAAATCGCTTTAAGCTATAAGGCCGCCAATTCTGTTACCTTTTACCAAACTGTTTTATATATAAGTTATCTGGATGCATTATCTATGTATCTATTACTTCCTCATTTAAATTAAAGAAGGTCGGAAGGTCAGAGCAAATGAAACATCCATCAAAACAAGTAACCTTTAGTACTAGTTCCCTACGTACTAAAATATTACAATAAAACATACAACAAAATAATTATACTTAGTAACTCTAAGGGACATGCTAAATAATCTAGTGTGACATCACATTTAAATAGTAATTAAAGGCTTTCCTTTTGAAAGCGTGATGTGGCCTTCTTAATAAAATAAAAATAAAAAAATAAAACAGCCTTTTATATCTTGAAAACCTAATTACAAAAAACTTGGACTTCTTAATATCCACTGGCAAATCATTCCAAAGACTGACACCTTGAGCAGTGAAAGAGTCGCTGTAAAAAGGTGGTCTCTGCACTAGAGATTCAAGGAGCAGGATATCCGATGACGTCAGAGAGACCGTGAGAAGAATGCAGAAACTGAAATCTCTCCTTAAGATAGGATGAGGAAAGGGGATTGAAAATTATAGAGAAAATCAGAGACAGAATATGCAGGTTACGGCGCTGGCGAATAGGAAGCTATTTGAGCTAGGCCCGGTAGGCAGACACATGGTCGTACTTACGGAGCCCAAATTATAAAACGAATGCACACCTTTTGTAGGCGCTCCAGTTTATTGCGTTGTTCCTCTGTAAGGTCCAAATAACATGCATCCGCATAACCAAGGACAGGTAGAAGAAGAGAATGGGCAAGAGCAGTTAGCGATATATTCAGGACAAAACAACAGCTGTCAATCGTTTGTAGGGTTTTCTTTTCCTTACCGGCCTAGGCTTTCTTATCGAAAGTCAATTCATACATCGAACCGTTGTACAGAGTAGAGCGAAAGTCAACCAACTGACTGAAGTACCAGAGGCCTTTTACCGTAATGTGAATGTATCTAGAATGTTCTAAACTGGTTGGTTCAATAAAGCGACGTACTTAGCCGACTTATCAAAGTTATCATAATGGACGTGATGTTTTAGTCTTATTCTGGTTTTTCATCCATTTTTTATTATTTTCAGAGCTTTATTAACAATATACTTACCCGTAATGGCATATCGCTGAGTTTTTTATGTTACCTTATGTATTTTTTTAAGATTTTCAGTAAAGTAACATATTATTATATAGCCGTAGTGGTCGCAAAGTAAGAATTGACTAAAGGAGGGTTCCTTTAGTCGACACTTACGACAACCACGGTGCGTCCCCACGTTCCCACCACAATCGGCAGAGGCGAAAACACCCCGAGGGTTTTAGTGGTGTTGCAGTCCCACATAATCGTACTGTCTCCCCGTGGGGGTACGATAGGTATACGTGCGCATTTCCCTCAGAATAATAAAACAAAAATTTATACCAGAGGAAGGGCAGCAGCTTCCTTTTGTGTATTTTTAACACCTCAACTGTACCGTGCGTGTGTTACCACTGCTAAACGTGCCTCCCCCAAGGCACTTTTAGCAATGGTCGTATGTGTGCTGAGAAAGTAACAAAATATTAACAAATTTTTATTAGATATTATTATTTTATTTTGTTTTGTAAAACAATTTGTGACATGTAATTTGACAAATTATTAAGTTTATCTGTTTATTCCATGCAAGGAAAGCGTAGATTTTCAGCCTTATACTGAATATGATATTGGGTCACTACCGGCAAGAATACCAATTTGCCAGACTCATGGGACGACTGTGAACAACGCACACAGTGTTCAACGTATCGCTCGTATAAATTCATTCTCCGTACATTAAACTATACCTTACCCTATTACGTCTGAATTTATGGTCCACGGAAGTGCAACATGGACACTCTTAGCTATCTGGTGACATGTTTACACTTTATAACCTTCGATACTGAAATTATGAATTAATTAAATTCTTTTGCATTTGAAAACAAAAGACTGCGTTCAAATTGGCCTAATTGTTTATTTGGTCTACCAGTGGGTGTTACAATCATACATCCAATGAAAATACACACATAATGAGATAGCTAATTGCACAACTATTTATAGGTGGACACTGCATGCTAAACAGTAGGTTATCAGAGGAACAACTAAGGCAACAATAAATGTAAACGATGCAGCAATATCACCATCTCCAAGTAGTTCAATAAATAAATAATTCATTAACTTAATTAATTACTAATTGCTAAACAATGTAACCCATAGTGTAGTATCCAATTAAAAAAATATGGGTTAGTACCAACCGTAACTTATTACGTCACTATAGTGTAGGTACTGAAGTTAAATGAGTGGGGAGGTTTTTTGTTGGGGCTGAATAAGTAATTTTAGAAGATTTATGGTTTTTTGCTGAATAAAGCTCTTTTGATCTGTGTAGTGAAAAGTATTTTTATTTACCGCACAACAAAACCAATTCTCGTGTTGTGTGTTCATGGTGATATAGGTACACAGGGTTTTTGGTGAACTGACACTGACACTGCGTAAACTGCAGGTTCTGCATATCGAGGGTTTACTGCGAAAACCAGTTAAATGCAGTGACATGGGTTTTGAGATATTCTATTTCTAAAGTTTGTGTTACTTGCTAATCCATCAATAGCTTTGGTATTTCAGTAATAATTATGAGCCAGAATTCTTTGTATTAGGAAAATTATGAGCAAGGTCGTGCAGCTAGCATGTTTGACTAAATCATCTCAAACACTAATAATTTCGCTAAAACAGTATTTTATAAATTAACAGACTTATAAAATACTGTTTTAGCGAAATGATTAGCGTTTGAGATGATTTATTAAAGAAAACATATTATCATTAATGAAAAATTAATTATATCAATATGTTTTATGTGCATTTCATGTCACATTGAAGTGCTAAATGAGTAAACTAATTGATTTATCCATCGACAAAAAAATGTCTAGCAGGTTTTACCTGTTACTGTTTAAAATTGTAAGGATCTTTTTTAACTTAAATACTTACTTATTACTTTTTTAATTAAAATATTGTGTTTTTTAGCTATTGTAAAGGTGCAAAACCAACTAAACGACAATTTTTATCGTTTAGTTTGTACCAGCGCGCAGCGCTTAGCTGGTTCCACCTGTCAAAAGAGCGCGAAAAATTATGTATGTATCACTGTGTCATTAACTTATTTTTAGTAAAATTGTCACTTAGTCGGTTTTCGCAGTAAACCTTGATATCATCACAAACACGTTAGTAAAAACGCCAGGTCTTAGTCCTTATTTTTCAGAATCACCTCTGATACAAAAAGAAGTGTCAGTGAATTAATCGAATAACGCTGTATAGAGATTACAACAGTTCTGAGCCTACGCGTCCGCAGAACACCCATTTCTTACATTTTACGATTTTCCTCCTCCATTGCCTAGACACAGTTACTGTCGACCCTCACCCTTACATACATTGAAGGGTTTATTGTAATCCAGAAAGTCGTTCCTGACAGTTTAATAGGCCAAAAATTGGACGCAGCGTGGATGCGTAAAAATTCAGCTTGATAGGTGGTCATCTATTCGGGCTGGGGAAGCTAGAAAATCGGACTCATAAATACCTTCGAGTAGGAACAAAAAGTAAAGCTAAAATATCAACAACGGGAAACACAGAGAGCATCTGGAGCTCTTTAAACACTTACAATCTTTTTGGCAAACATTTAGAGCTAGAAGCAACTTCTGCTTTTTGCAGGTTTACTAACTTTTAATGAGCATAGAATACTGCCAAGGGCTAAACGTTTATATTAGCTTTCATTCCAATTTTCCTTTTCCAACATACCTACGAAATAATACAAATCGCCGGAAAAATTCTAAGAGAATCCGTATAATCATGGATGTTCCCGTCTGTTGGCTTCGTAAATATTTTGACGAATAGGTATTTCCTCCGGGGCACTCCTCAAAGTTTATCCGTCCCCAGTCAAGCAAGTTTACATAGTTACAAGGAATAACACTTTGAGTGTTCTAGGGGATTTTCTTCAGTGATATTTCACTGAATGTTTTCAGTGCAAAGTCCGGCACCTCAAACTTAGAAACAGCAAACATGGAGTAAAAATAAAAATGTATTCATTTCGGTTTCAAAGTTATTTTGGGTGACAATGGGTTTTGTAGCTACTTTTAAACACATATTCTCTTTAGATTTCCTTTTCATGTATGTAGTATCTATGCAATGCAAACTATGATACACTAGCTTCTTGCCGTGGCTTCGTACGCGTTTTTGATATAAAAAAAAACTTGTATCTTATTCTGGTTTAGGACTACATGTATGCAAATTTTAAGGGTTGTTTCAAATACAGAGCGTCAAAGATCTGGAATAATCAACCACCACCGTTACGAATTAAAATTGGCTTTTTAACATTTAAAATATAGGTTAAAATATTCCTACTCTCACGGCAGAAGCACATGATAGAAACAACCTTTAAACTTTCAAATCGCTCTCTCAATAACCCATAGAATTACAGTCAGTACACGCACATCTAAACAATTAGGCAATTATTAGACACACAAGCACACACACGCACACACACACACACACACACTCATAAGGTCTTCGGTTGCCTAGACTCTCATGAGACTGGTGCCTCAGGAGAACTAACTAGCACACCGACACATTCATACTATACACTCATAAACCAAATAAATGTGTATAATAAATACAGTATTATGTATGTATGAAACTTCCACTATTAAATATGTTAATGTATGAACACACATGGAAGAAACCGTATGCACCCTGCAAACGGAGTTTTTTATAGTGAGGTTAAAATAGATGAACATATTTAAGAACCTACTTTAAACCCGCTACCCCAACCCTCGGTGACCACCTATCTGAGGGGAGTAGATTTAAAATCAGCGCTGCATGTTCCTCGCATGCAGCGCAATGCTGAATCAACTCCCTTTGCCTACATTAAAAACTTTTTTTTTGTGTATAATTCTTGTTTAGGTTAAGATAAAATATAGGCAATAAAATGGTTTATTATTTATTATTATTATTCACTTAATTTATTTTAAATCACGTTATAAAATACATTTTTTACTATAGAAAATAAAATATTATAAAACTATTCTACAGTAAAAAATATATCAAAACGGTGAATCACCGGCCGCGAAGCTAGCCTTATGCGGGCGGTGACTAGGGCTGCAGAGAGAGGAACTTCCTGACGATGCGCGCCGAGTCCAGGAGTACCGCCTTTTGAATCTGACCCTTGATCCAACTTCCTAGCGAGAGCCTCTTGAGATGTTGATCGAGGCTCTTCGCTATTACGCCGTTAACCGAAACGACTATCGGGACGACGGTCGCTGAATCAACATCCCCCATGCTGACAACCTCGTTGGCCAAGTCAAGATATTTGCTAAGTTTATCTTTCTCAGCTTTAACGAGGTTAACATGATGTGGTATGGTGACATCAGCGAGCACCGCCCTCCGTTCTAACCGATCTATCAGTACAATATCAGGCTTATTCGCAAGAATAGTCCTGTCTGTAATGATAGATCGGTCCAAATAGAGCGTGGCAAAAGAGGAGATTATTATTATTATTAAAAGCATTGCCATACAGCGGAGGAATTCAGCCAGCTTGGGGACGTTTCTAACTGGTATTGATATGGATCAGTTGAGCTACCTGTAGATTGTTTGCAGGAGTCTGCAGTTAGCTTAATTGTTTCAATTGTAAATACTTGTTCTAATATATTTTTATTATTGTATTGTAATTTTCTTTATCAAAAAAGGGTTTCTTTGCCAGAAAAAAAAATCCATTTATCCATCCAAACTTTCACATTTCCATAATAAGTGTTCTGATATCAAAGGAACGGGTATGATAAGAGCCACTAAGGCTTTTATCAAAGATGGTCCCATATCCTGCAACGGTGGTCTCAAACTGTTAAATGTAGCGAGAATATTTAGTCGATTACGACCAAATTATCCTAGTTGCCACTTGTCACATATACTGGCATGTCTAGGTAGCCTTTGTCTCCCTAGGTGATCTGCGGTAAACGGGTAGTTAACGAACAGTTAGACCATTAGGTAATGAGGGTTCGTAGCATAGTGCAGCATTGTGCTACGTCGTAGCAACTAATCCGTAGCAGGTTCGTAGCACCTTTCGCTAAGTGATTAGTGATATTTCAAAGCAAAACACAAATTATTATTATTTGACAGTAGGTGTGTTATTTTCTTTATTAACAAAGAAAATAACACACCTACTGTTCATACACAAAACAAGGTCAAAGGAGATGTAAAAATCAGTCATAAATAAAGCCTGTCACAAAACACCGAGCATAGGGAAAGTGTCCTCTTTTTTATTAGAGAAATTCTAGCAAATCAGAAAAAAATCAACTCCTAAGTTGTTTTGGGCAAAAAATACTAATACTATAGTAGATTTCGGTACGAAACTAATTCGCCCCTGTAAAACAAATGGTAACAAACTCCGCTGTGTATCGTGGCGTATCAACGTTTGATGCTATCTCATTGAGTCACTTGTGGTGATTTCGTGTACTATACACTAAAGGGGTCATTGCTTAGTGTCTCTAGAGAAATAGACAAGAGAACCATTACACTTTTGTGGCACACTCTATGGTAAATCTGGTTTAGTCAAATCGTTGAGGACTAGCTAAAATGCTCAACCTCGCGTGAGAGCTTCTATGCGCTACGGCGGCGATAGGGAGGATGCCTGCTTGGGCACTGACACTTTTGCTAGTATTTTTTTAATAATTATTGACCTTCGTTTAATTACAATCTTATCTCTCATCCTGATGGAAAATGGCGATGTGGCCGACAATGTATCACGAAGGTTAGAAGATACCTATTAACTCCTGTTTTAAAGAGACCCTGGCCTGTAAGAGCCTGGGTGTAATTTTCCGGAAAAAGTTGTTCTGTACTTAGTAAAGATTTGCTCAACATTTACAAACCCTACGAAGGCTGTAAATCCCAAATTTATTTTAACTGCTTTTACAGCAATGACGTCACACAGTCACATTAACTAATTTATCACAACTCTAAACCAGAACAAAACGTGGGCCTTCAAATAAACGGCTCCGCAAACAAATCATCAGTCTGAACCACCCTATTGAACCATGATTAATGTCAAGTATGGCGCCTGTCATTCGCGTTTTATGCTTTCATAAATTCGCATGGAGCATTCATTAATTAGACGACGCTTTACGTGATGGATCGCACATGATTGATTTTGGACCGAACTCAGCAGAAACTGAGTTTAATTAGGTTAAGTTTTAGATCACGCGGGATCAAAGGTTTCATGCGAGGTTGACGTCCGTAACTGTCAGGCATTCAGCTTAGGAGTAAGGAACATTATACAAGTGAACATGTTAGAAGTGGGCATTTCCAGAAGTGGACGGTTTAAGAACCTTTATTAACAAAGAAAACTACAATTAAATAATAGAAACAAATTAGAACTGGTATTTACATTTGAAACAATAGCGCTAACTGCAGACTGTTGCAAATAATCTGCAGGTAGCTCAACAGATCCATATCAATACACGGTTTAAGTAATTGTGGTCCGTAACCACCGAAACGACTGAAACACTCATAGGTAGGACCAATTTTAGATTTAAAATGCGTAAAATGTATATAGGTTATAAGAGAAGTAACTTTACTGTTCACTTACGCCATAAGAGACTTGAACTAAGTTTAGTAAAGCTCAATTTTTAGTGTATTCGGCCCTGAATTAATTTATGACCACACCAGAACTCGTATGGAATAATTCAGCAGGTATTTATTGGGCATTACCTTAATTATCATTAAAGCACGGTTTCTGTTGCGGTTGTATTATTTTTATGAGTACTGTATAAAAGTAAACCGCAGACCGGAAATCGGTTTTGGATGGGTAGAGGTGAAGGGCGAATTTCTTTGCTCAAAATGTTTTTACCAATCAAATAAAAGAGATTTTTTACTTCATTTGCTCTTTATTTTCCAAGAAGACATGTTGAATGTTTCAAATAAATTACACGTTTTATCTTTTAAACTACTGAAAATAATGAGAATGGGCATTTTTAAGCGCTATAATTAAGATAAAAGAACTGAAGGTAATTTGTTTTCTTACAAATTATATATTTTAGGTTTGTTTCCTGGTATAATACCATTCAAAAGTTCAATAAATACCTAGAGTTCCATACAATAATCATCACCATAATATGTAAATATATGTATAGTGTAGGAAATATCTATGTGTAAAATTGTATTAAGGCGGTTCCGCGGAAAACTGCCCAATTCTGTCGTCACCGTTTACAAAAAATCTCAAAAACGAATATAATAATAAGTGTAATAATAAAAAGTTATCTGAGCGTCTGGTCGACGCGACGCGTGACCCGAGAGCTGGCGGATATCTGGCGCAGCGCATCAGCATTGCCATACAGCGGAGCAAAGCAGCCAGCGTCTTGGGGACGCTTCCGACTGGTATTGATATGGATCAGTAGAGCTACCTGTAGATTATTTGCAACAGTCTGCAGTTAGCTTAATTGTTTCAATTGTAAATACTAGTTCTAATTTGTTTTTATTATTGAATTGTAATTTTCTTTGTCAATAAAGATAATATAGTGTAATAATAAGTAATGAAACAAATCAATAAATATTACCAATACCTTACCAAAGTCAAAGTCAAAAACTCTTTATTTCCATAAATACAATAAATGTACACTTAGAAAAGGTCAAATTCTTAATAATTAAACACTAACACGGAAATAAAGTGATATTTTTGATTTCGTCGCTTCGGTATGTACACTAAAGTAAAGAAGCGACGGAGAAACCTTTAGCCTGTTAGTTGTTATTTTTCGAGTTGGAGCAAATCCCGTCCCAAGCTTTTTTATCCTCTAGATAATCTGATATTTTATAGTAGGCCTTTTTACACAAGAAGGTTTTGACAATTTGTTTGAATTTATTTACTGATAACTTTTGCAACTAACTAGGAGTTTTATTGTAGAAGCGTATACATTAAAATATGACATATAAGATTAAAATTGTTTTCGAAATATATAAATTAACTTCAATTATTTCGCAAGTAGCTTTATAAAAAGGGTTTTTTTGGGGGTTTGTTATTATTGTATATAATGCAATAATAATTACGAAAATCTTTATATTATAAAGGAACGATATGATATTGAAGTAGTAGATTTAATATTTTTTTATTCGTTTGGTGTTTTCTGTTTTCTGTGAGAGTTAAAACCCCACGCTCATTTTTTTGTATTTTCTACAGTGATTTATAATAAAACTACGCAAAATACTGTAAAATTAAATATTTTATCGTGTAGATTAGAT
Organism: Eupithecia inturbata; assembly: GCA_963662085.1. Classification (NCBI taxonomy): domain Eukaryota; kingdom Metazoa; phylum Arthropoda; class Insecta; order Lepidoptera; family Geometridae; genus Eupithecia; species Eupithecia inturbata. Next base: position 8,942,175 of record OY759182.1, read on the forward strand.
ATTAGTCAAATTTTGTGATTAGTTTCATTAATCATATTAGATTAGTTTTAGAGAAATCTATAAAACGGTAAGGACAGAATTGAGCAATTTCACGCGGAGCCCCCTTTAGTATATCAGTTATCTGTACCCATAACACAAGCTTTGCTTTCTCTGGGGATATATAATGCTGTGTGGGTTTTCCTTTATTATTATTTACACTATCACAAGCTATCAAGTAAGATTGTAGTCAAACGAATAACAACTAAAAAAGGAACCAGTAGGCTTAATTGTTTCAATTGTAAATACAACTAGTATTGAATTTGTTTATATTATTTGACTGTAATTTACTTTGTTTAAAAAAATACAGTGTAAAAGGTTTCGCAATCATTAGAAAACAAAGCTATAACAATAACCCATAATATATGTACGTGCATCGAATAAACGAACTTGATACAAAATAATGAAAGTCCCTGGCAGCTGAAACTTACACAATGCACAATGACAACACATTTCAACAAAGCTGGTGTCTGGTTCGTTGTTATTTTTTATTTACGAAACAACAGACAGTGCAAGTGGCGGGCACATTGTTAAATCCTCCAAAAATTTATGTCAGTTTTATCCAAAACAATGTTTATCAGACAGAAAACTTAGAATTGTCTATAAATGAGTATCATGAATGTGCGATTTTCCCGTTAAGGGGGATTTCTGAATTCAATTTTTAACGTCTAGTTATCCACTTTGGGGGGATTTTCAGGGGGAAAACTAGAATAAGCCTGCAATAATAAGAAACAGCTTGTAGTATATTCGCATTTTGAAACTTTTAAAATGCCTTTTTTATCCCCTACGTTTATTTGATACCCGGTGAAAGGCCACACTTAAAAAAATCTCTATAATAATGAGAAAAATACTTACAGCAAGCAACACCATCGGCGGGAACTAGTTAAAATTCTATGTTTGTTTTCCCACACCGGTAGAAGTAAACAACCGCTGATTGTGTCCATTGCGAGCAAACATGAGTTTTGTAGAGCTTAGGGCTGACGGTTCTGCATAAACAACGAAGAACCACCGCGCTGTGTAAACACAAGTACGAGAACCTTGTAAAAACGTGCTACTAATTCAACAAAACCGAGCGCACTCGCTTGGTAAATATTAAGTGTGAAAAGGCTTTCAAACATAATGACCAATGAGAAGGCTTTGAATTTTTATTTTAGAACGGAAAAAAACTACACTGTAATTAATGTTGAGTATTAGAACTGGGTTCAAATTTAAACGCTGTGTCTCTGAGTGGTTAATAATTTTTATCATGACAGTTAAATGAAGGTTTTAGCCACATGGATAAAAGCATGTCCTTTGTGCATAGTGTTTGGTTATTAGGTGACACTCTGCGTTACAAAGAGAATTATAAAGGATAGGTACATCGCATGTACAACGTGACAACTACACCGTGTGTATATTTTAGTTCAAGCTTAACCCCCACGATAGAACACAGGGCAACTTTGCAAAAGTTCGTAGGCAGAACATGTATGTCGTTTCTTGTCAAGTAGTTTACTGGTCTAAAACTTTGCGTTGCTCCCCTCTACCTGCTAGATACATGTTGAGCACTGATGGAGATTGCTAAAACTGAACTGAAAGATATTATAGTAGTTAAAAATTACTGTTAACTCGTCCTGTTTGGCGGCTTTAATTTTGTACAATTATCTTTTCTAGCCTTTTTATCTGATAATAATAACGATTTCTACTAGTGTAGTGAGTATGTTTTACTTTATTAACAAAGAAAATTACAGTTAAATAATATAAAAAAAGTATAATACCGTTGATTTATGAGCTATCTACTATCTAAACAAATTTGTACCATTCCTAGTTTGTTTCTGCTTTATCTTGTTACAAACATTATAAAACTTTGTTGTTTTCCATAATATATCGCTGTGAATATGCGAGAAAACTTTCGCGAAATCGCTATTTCATTCTACCTTTTCCAGAGTAGAGGTGTCGATTTCAACAGGAACAAAGCCAGGGTCTGATTTATGGTACTTCTCGCGAAATTATTGGCTCGAAAATATTACACCGGAAACTTTTTTATTCCGATTTTAATCTTCTTTACAAGTTACATCCGAATTCCCTCACCCGGAATTAGAATCTGGACCGTAATTCATTTGGCTTGTGGTAATTGGGGCAATCACTTCTAGATGGATAACACGTTCATCTGCTAAGAATATATTGTATAGTAACCTTCCCAGCATTCAAACTGTTTGATTAATTATTAAACTTGTCTAGCTCCACTCGAAATTAACAAGATCCATACTCGAAGTTCGTGTTTTGCAATCGGTAGGTTCTAGATTTACGGCTTAATTGGATGCCAAATTGCTAGATATTTATTAGAATTATTAGTTTTGTGTATTGAGCAATTTCTTTTATAAAATCAATGAGCAATTTAATACAGTTTCAATACTAAAATTGGATTATTTGATTTGTTGGGAAAATAGATTAAAAGTTATAGAGAAAAATTTGCAAATGTTGCCAAATGAGTTGAAAATTACTAACGTTTTTACGAAAAAATCAAATCTTTCCGTAAGATGAGAAACCTCATCGTTTACCTACAAATAGGGCAAAGTTTGCTGATGCCTAGAAAATATCCGATGTCCGTCCATTACTATCACCCGCCAGTCTCTAGATATCCGTAGGACGGAGGTATCTATGGAACTAATGCATCACTCAAGAGGGCTCGTTCATGTTACTTGGCCTAGAAAACGATAGGCCGAGGGAAGGAATTCATATATTTTCCTCACATTCTCCGCTAAGGAAAACGATTCACCGAGCGATTATTATTTTAGTACGACGTGCTTGAGCCTAATTCTGTCGTTTAAATTGTTCCTATAGTAAGAGCTAACACGTTCAGGAAGTAATGGTAATTCGTAATGGTCGTTTTGCTTCATGAGATTTTTAATTGTTTTGTATTCTTTCATCGATCAAGGTATCCGATACCTGATCAATATTTTCTTTGTTAAAATGTAGAAGCAGATATTTATAAAAGTAGGTAAATATTGGTAGGATAAACAAAATATCGAATATTATATGACCACTGGATTAATTGGATAACGACAAATCGACCCGGATAGACGAACGTCAATCAACGCTGAATGCCTGGTGATGGATGCCAAGTACGGATTAAGTCGAATGGGAGGCTTAATAAATATACGATTAATTATCTATACAGATAATTAATCGCATATAATATAATTATAACCCTGAATAGCGGGTATTATGATGAGCGTTTGATATTAAATCATACCTTATATAACATTATAAATGCGAAAGTTCGTGTGAATGTTCGTTACCATGTATCTCCGTAACTACTTAACCTATTTAGATTAAATTAAGTATGTACATAGTTTAAGTTTTAAAATAATACATAGGCTAATATAATTTACAAAACTTAACCTCTGAGGGGGTTCAAAAGGGTGGTAAACTTTCTATCGAAAATATTATTCCTTGGTTTCTAAAACTCGGTATAAGTAAACCATAAAGTAAATAATGATACATGTATTTTTTTATTTTTACAAATCTACCTCTAGGGTGTGTGCAATCAATTTAAACGCGGGCGAAGCTGCGGGGCGCAGCTAGTATTAAAATAAACAACAATGGACAATTCACCATAAACTAGTCGAAAATTAAACTGTTTTATAAAAATATAGTTTATAGTCGACGATAAACGGTCATGTTTCGTTGACTGTAACAGTCGACGACCCATTCCTAATACACACAGCATCATCTAGCTCCACGCTAAACTGAGCCTATGTTACGGGTACTAGATAACTGATTTACTTAATAACACTCAGAATATCCAGAACCAATATCTGCAGATCGTACAAACATTTGTCCCGAGGCGGGAATCGAACTTGCAACCACATGCGTCGCAGATAGAGCCTCGCCCGCTGCCACAGAGGTGATTTTTTTATTGGTTTTGATGGCATATCGTGGCAAACGAGGACGTACCTATTTACTTAACATTAATTCAATAATGGCTGGCATCTGCCTACCCAAGGCAGATCAACTTACTATACGACGCCGACGTCTTGAAACCGCAACGCATCAGCCTAGGCTGGCCTAAGGGTACCGGACGCAAATTGTCCTTTAACCTTAGTGAACTGGGGTTGTAACGTTATTATCATTACATTTCCCTCCATTTTTTATGACCGGGGCCATATGTGGGATCCGTAATGGAAAGCTCTTCGCACGAAATTGCGGTCTCCACAAACGAAACTCTAAAAAGGAACGGATCAAACTGTAAAAGAGTCTTAAGTGTTTGAATACGCGAGGCCGTGTTTCTTTTAAAATATAAAATACAGCTACTGCCCGCGGCTTTGCACGTGCAAAAAAATTAAATTAAATTTACCTTAGATTACTTTTTCATTAACACGAACTGATTCAAAAGGCTGGTCGCCAATTGCAGACTGCAAAACCACTAAACACTATACGAATAAACGAAAGTAACTGAAAGGCCCAAAACACAAAAAGAATATAAACTTTTTTTTAAATAGTTAAGTAAAACTACAATAACGCGTTCATTCAATGTATTTATTAAATTATTGTATTTCTTGGCGAATATTTTTAATGTTAAAGGGTTGTGTTGATGTGTAAAGGGAGATAAATTGCTTTCTTCATTATTTCGGGACCGTTCGTTTATTTCATCACTCTGTAGACTTGAGACACTTCACAAATTCGAGCCTAGGGTACCTACTCGAAATCCTCAATGCGATTTCCTGTGCTTTTTCGAAACCAATAAATCAATAGCTATCTTTCACATACCAACGCCTTAGCGTAAAACTCGAGGATTACCGAATGAAAATAAATCGAGGAAACGGGAAAATTTATTGCTTCTCTTAATCCGCGTTGACTTACACTTAACGCACTTAAAAAAGCTATGGAATATCAGGCTTTTTTGCAATGGGTTTGATTTTTTAGTTCCTAGAAGGCCAACCACTAAAAACGTTTACAATAAACCGGCCAAGTGCGAGTCAACTCGCACACGAAGGATTCCGATCCATACATGATATACTTTCGTAAAATAAATAAAACAGATTTTTTTATAGGTCGCAAAAAAGCAAAAAGCCAACCCGACGCCACCCATCCCAAGCGCTGACCGTCCGACGTTACTTAACTTCGGCGATCGCTGTTCAACTTGGTATGGAACGTCCATCCTATAATTACGAAATTTATTTTATTTATATTATTTGTTGTTTTAATGGTAATGCACACACACTGTCAAAAATTAACTGTCTACTACGGTTCATGAGATACAGCCGCTGACAGATGAACGGACAGACATACGGACAGCGGAGGCTTAGTAATAGGGTCCTGTTTTCACCTTTCGGGTATGGAACCCTAAAAATAGTTTGATTGATATTATAATTTTGTGCAAAATTATTTCGAAAATTAGATTGTAGGTACAGAGGAAAGAGATACAGAGAGATATACCTGAAGGCCGCAATTTGTATTTTTGTAACTATTTGTATTTATTTCAAAACATTACATTCAATGATAAAAGTTAATAGGCAGGTGGTAAGATACTAGTCAACAGCCCAATGTATTGACTTAAGTACGTGCACATACGATTTATTTCTCCAACCGCATAGGACGTAACATATTCAAACATATGCACCACGTTCCTAAAGGGCATACAACGAAATGCAATATGACTGAAGCTTGAGGAGTGGAACGTTCTGGAATTTTACATCCAAGAAACCTGCGGCTAAAGCTAGACGAAGTGGAAATATAACAAGCGCGTTTGATAGAATTCGATGGTCCAATCAGTGTTGGATTTAGCAAGTGAATGTCGCGACAAGTCCTAGTAACACAGGACAGAGCGACCACTTTCTGATAGGAAAACTTTGATTGCAAAACTGTACCAGGTACCTTTATATTGATTAACAGAAAATAATTTTAGCTAAGGTGCTGAGAGAAGCAAGTACATTTTGTAATGAACTTACGATCGATTAGTTACCCATGTTTTTGCTTTGGTGGAATAAGACTGCTCCAGCAAATATCGAGTTAGCAGATCTTTGTTAGCGAACCAAACATTTCAAACACTTCAGTGAACACCATAGTAACACCATACTAATTCCCTGAATATCAGAAAATAAGAACAAAACGGCATTGTTGTAATTTTTAGGGTTTTGAAGATCGGAGATCGGTTTCGATTTCGTGCGCCTGTACAGATTAAAAGAAAAATAAATAAAAATAAATGAAAATGAATACGTAAATTTTCAGTACAAATTGTGATGTCGAAATTTTAAAAGAGACCTACAATGTCAAATGGGGTGTCAAATGAAAGGTATCGGTTTGTACATCTCTAAACAGTTTTTAAATTTCTATAGGTTTCATACTTTTTGAAATATTTTTAAAAAAGACGAAAATTTTACTATTACCCTCTATACCTACTCCGAAGTTTGCAAACCGATACATCTGAAATGTAGGTGTACCTTTAATTTTTTGATATTCATCAAATAGCAAAGTCTCTAACCACGTAAAGGACCAAAAAAAATGTTTGTAATTTTTACAATGGCAATTAAATAAATAAATAAGTAGATTACTATTATTATTATCAATAAAAAATTATGATTACACATATTATACTTATACTTGATATTTATACTTGACAACCGTTCGAAACCCTCGGCACGCGAGTCACACTCGCACTTGACGGATCTTGTATGTAAAAGTATGCCTCTGCTTGTTCCAAAATTAGGGAACAACGAATTTTCCGTTCCGGTAATGGTCAGCACTGCTTTTAGAAATGTACTGAATAAAACATCCGGTGTTTTATTGTCTTTTAAGAAACCACTTCACGTTCGCAATTTGGATCCCAACTTTAGCATTCATTAATCCATAATTTTAATTTTATCGGTCTTTGATTTATTGTTACGTTTTAGTTTCATTCGGGCGTTATTATGAAGCAGCTATTAAGGCCGCGCTCACTTTGGATGCGAATTTGTTCGCACGTAAACGCATGAATACTGCTCGTACGAACTGAGTGTGCACACTGAATACGTTTTTCTGCGTGAAATAGGCTGTGTCCCGGTGATATCGCGTACGGGAAGTTATTTTTGTTCCGTTGATGAATAATTTGTATCTCCAACATGATCATCTTCTACACCGGAGATTGCGACGGCGGCGTCGTCATCGTTATCGTAGAACATGGGTTAATGGAAATATTGCGTGCACCCATATTGCATGGGTGCACGCAATATTTTTAAATAGAGATGAATTTGGTGAATATCATCATATTATGATAGATTTTACATTTCATTTTTAGAATCACTTTGATCCCACTAAAATATATGTTCGTAAATCAAGTTAATTTACTTTTCTACATGTTCAACGTACGAATGCGTGGTAAAATCCCAACAAGTTCGGATTGTTTTCTGACGTCGTAATTAAACGCACGTACACGTACGACTAATTGCACGCAGTCTGCGCGCTCCCATAGTAGGTACTTGGAAGGTCGGGATCATTCGTGCGTATTCGTACGTTTCCGCACGAATCAAACTCGGACGAAAACGTGTCCAAAGTGAGCGCGGCCTTAGAGTTTATTGGTCGAAACAAACTGCGTATATGCCTTTAGAATATTTAAAAACGGAACATTCTGAAATAACGTTTATTTGGCCATTTAAAAGAAAATCGGTTCGTATTCTATTACTGATTCATAAAGGTAACCAACACTGCAACACTGCGCATTTAAAGCTACCAAATAAAAATATAAATCGTGAATATGTCACCGTAGTATAGTAAAATCCGTAAATTTATAATTTACCTAGTCAGTTTATAATTTTACGGAAAATAAATAATCAATAAGGCCGTAGCACTTACCATTTAACGCATTTAAGCACTTAAAAGTATGGTTTTTTTAAACCTATTCGTAAAATAATGAACATGTGAACACCGTAACGCAAGACTCGCGCTGATTGGCTGATCGGCACGTACCTCCGCGCTTACAATTTTGGCTGTGATAAGTCACCCAAGTATAGAGAGATTGTTTTTGTATGTTAATCGTGGTTAATCGTGATACCTTCGTTGATAATATATTTTCATTCATATAATTTTATATCTTTTTTCGTCGCACTGTCTCGATAGATTTAATAACTATATAAACACAAACACAAACTACCGGCAACATTAACCAATCATGTATTTACTATTTACGAATGAAAGTTAACTCAAGAGGATTCGTTAAATAGCAAAAGAAGGTGCTGATTGATTCACAGGTTTGTTAGTTTATTATTTTTATTTTTTTATTCAAGCTTGACTTGCAGAATTATATACACTCCAAAACGTCAAACATTATTATAAAATCTAAAGTAGGTACATATAAAAATATTATAACACATAACACACAAACATAAGTTGTTAAGATTTAAAATTAAACAGTCAGTAAATATCTGTAAAACAAATACTTAGTCATAGACCGATTATAATAGCAGGTCAATTGTATAGTCTAAAATATAAACATGTCAAAAAATAAAATAATAAATACTAATAGTCAATAAAAACCATAACAGGTCAAAAAGTCCAATTTTAAAATTAGAGCATCAACTGGTGTACATTTTACGGACAGGCTGCGGAAAGTTACAAATTTACGTGTTTGAATTAGTTAAATTGATTGTCACGGACCTGTTGCTTATTTTCTGTAAAATTATAAACTGATTAGGAAAATAACAAATGATTATTATTTATCGGTTATTTAAATATAATTTAGGGTAAATAATAATACGCTATGTATAACGTGTATACGCTTACGTTATAAGTTTCCATCACGTTACAGGCTAGAAAAAATATAAATTAACGGGTCTTACTATCCTACGGTGACAAAAGAAAATGGATTGAAAATACCATTTCATTCTCTATCTTCACGAATGGAACTTAATAAAAAACATGGAACGTCACATTATAGACGACGGAATCGGTATCGCATGTCAGAAGCCAAATCACATTATACATTTGGTCTGTTTTTTGTTTAAGTTATTTTCGGTGACCCACTTAGGTACGTTTCACAAGCTTTTATCGGCGGAATTACTGTCTTGGTTCAAAAGAAAGAGTTAAGTAACTATTCATACCTACATTCCTCTAATCGTTTCGCGTCCTGTATTTAGAAATTTAGCTTTCGGTGCTTGCTAATCAACATTAAATAGGTAATTAAATAAGCAACGCGGTATCTACCACAGCGCTTCAGCATTGCCATACAGCGGGGCAATGCAGCCAGCGCGTCTTGGGGACGCTTCCGACTGATATTGATATGGATCAGTTGAGCTACCTGTAGATTGTTTACAACAGTCTGCAGTTAGCTTAATTGTTTCGATTGTAAATACTAGTTCTAATTTGGTTCTATTATTTCATTGTAATTTTATTTGTTAATAAAGATTCTTAATTATAACAAGTAACAATTTAGTTACTTAATAAATTTTTTCAGTTATAACATTGTACTTTAATATTAACCAATAGAACCATACGCTTTATCGGCCCCGTAATCTTGCAGATGATTACACCAAAGTCTTAATTCACGATGAAATGGGATTCGGATAACCAATTTAATCTTAAGAAGAGTAATGTCGGCCTTAAAATAAATGCGTCATAAATATTACAAGCGTTTTCTCTTTGTTTTCCTAGATGACAAAGAGAAAACAAACAAGCTAAAACGGCAGCCAGAATGACTTACCATTAATAATTAATTTGAAACCTAATCAATTGTAAATAAATAAATAATTTACCAATTATTTAAACAAAGAAACCAGAATTACCGGATATTTGTCAATGAATTGGTTGATTGAGTGTTGGTTATAACAAATTATCGGAAACAAAGTGTCTCTTGCAGGTTCTTGTCTCTTGATTTGGGTATTAATTGCGAAGTTGGTGTTAGAATTGGAATTTATGTAGACCATTGCGGGCAAGGTGTTCCATCTCAATTTAAGCAGAGCTCGGTTAAATTTGGTTTGACAATTTCATCTCAAGCTGACTTTACGTTCAATTGGAAAAGGAAGTGGTGCTAAACATTTTATTAATCTATTTGTTACTCCCGCCAATTTTGTTACGCTAAAATACTGACAATAATACAAAAATATCATCGTTAGGTTGTTAACCTACCTGAGCCAGTTTTCCATCTCTAACTTTGAGGTCTATGTAACTAGGTACTGTACTTGTGACGACCGATGTGGCGCGGCGAGCGAAGGTCCGCCTCCGACGCAGAAGGTTGGGGGTTCGATTCCCGCCTTGGGACAAATGTTTGTACGATCTGCAAATATTTGTTCCGGGTGTTCTGGGTATTTTCTATATATAATAAAAAATATCTATCTATGTTATATATTGTATTATGTTTATCAGTCATCTAGTACCCATAACACAAGCTCTGCCTGGCTTGGGGCTAGATGATGCTGTGTGGATTGTCCAGCATTATTTATTATTTATTTATTTATTTACTTACTGACATAAAACGATTACATGCTGATCAAATGTAATATGACATGCGTAAATACCGTGAAGCTGCGAACCACTGCACCTCAAAGTTTTCATTTGCATAATGTGCTTTAACCTTCATCACCATTGGTTGCTTTAACCTTCAAGTTTTTGCTTGCTTCAGATATGTATAAAACCATGAGAAGATAAAAACAGATAGGTAATAAAAGATTGAAAAGAACAACTAACAGTAACGAGATTTTATATCTTTTTCTACAAGTCTTGTCAGAAAGTTTTCTTTGCTCTCGCCGTTTATATGACGGCAAGGGAAAGAGGATTTGTCCTTGTTTCCTGTTTCGCAAACTTGTAAGCTCGCCAAGACAAAGTTATAAAAATGTCTATTGCGATAAATAAAACTGAGTACCAGTGGCCTAAGGTGAGCATCGTCAATTGGCAAATTGCGCTTGACGCTCTATCTAACGATAAAATCTAAAGCGTTTCAATTATCACGATATAAATAAACTTTCGTTTACAAAACCTCACCTCAGAATGTGGTAACAACCACGCAACCTAACTTTTTATGTCATTAGAAAGAATCATTAAAACTTTAATACATATCAATATAGAGAAAGATGAACACTATAGTCATTAGACAAGTTCTGAGAGATTAAACTTTTACATAAAGAGCAACATTCCATTAAATTTTATAAAAATGTTGAATAGCGACCACATTTACTTTGCGTTGCAAGAATTAAAAGTTGTAATTACTGCGCCATCTAGTGTGGTTACTGGTAAGTGATGCGGTCTGGAACTGAAGTACGGTATAGGTACTCTTCTTTTCTGTGAAGGTAGGCGTAGTTTTGAAGTTAAAGGCTTTAAATTCAAAACTATTCGTCGGCTCCTAAAATTACTCACCGCTAGTAACGCTGACACCTACAAATAAACCACCAAGTGCAAGTCGAGTCGCACACGAAGGGTTCCGTACCGTAAAAATTAGGCAACTTATTCAAAGAACATCAAATTTTCATTTTTTTGGAGAGACCCTTAAATTTTTCAACTTGTTATTACAATCGAAGTGTTACTTATATATAGAAAGTTTAATGTGTCCATCTATTGTGGTTCAAGAGATACAGCCTTGTCAAACGAAGAGCAAAATAGACATAAAATCACGTTTTTTGTATGGAACCCCTTTAATTTGGATATTAAATTTATATTTATTATTTTAGGTTATAACGGCAAGAGATATACACATTCTCTGTTTACCTCTTACGGTTCATGAAATAGAGCCTTCTGACAGACGGGATGGACGGACAGCGGAGGCTTTAGTAATAGGGTTCCGTTTTCACCTTTCTTCAGGTACGGAACCCTAAAAAGGTGGGAATACTATAGGTACCACATAGATCCAAAGCATTCACTCTTGACCTGAATGCACTCAACTTTAATGATTGGGAAAGCAGAGCGACAATCTAGATTCATACAACGGTTTTTTACCCCAGAATTCGTTCCAAATTCATACTTATGATTTTCCTGAGTTTACGGGTAAGGGAGAATGTTATTACAAGCAAAATATGTTTTCAAACTTCGATCAATTATATCCAGATGAAGGGTCACATACAAACGGTTTTTTACCCCAGAATTCGTTCCAAATTCATACTTATGATTTTCCTGAGTTCACGGGTAAGGGAGAATGTTATTACAAGCAAAATATGTTTTCAAACTTCGATCAATTATATCCAGATGAAGGGTCACATACAAAATCAAAGCTAAAAGCTGTCCGCGTGAATATATACTTATACAGCTACATTTGTTTACTAACGAACTGAGACAAACGTTTTAAAACAGTTAAAGTTCAACCTAATTCCAACCATGGCACCTGGTAATAAAGTCACAAATGTTCAAAATATGATTGCATACTTACGATCATTCGTCACAAAAAGCGAGCAAAGCAATAAATTACTCATGTCACTTAGAAATAAAAAGACTTAGGTTAAATAACATCTTTTGTGAAATCAACCTTAAGGCGCAACAAATAAAGTATATTTTCCCGTTATTGCCTTGCGAGCTTCATTGTTTTGTTTCGTTTCTTGTTTGCTTCCGAGAATTTTACCACCATGAAGGCATGGAGTCGCGTTGAACGAAGCGTTGAACCCTAAAATAATTTATATTACGAACGTAAAAGTTTAGTTGATAAGTAAAACTTATTTATATTTTGGGCATCGTGTTTACTTGTATTATACATACCTGTTTATTATTTTATAATGTTAAATTTTTACAGTTCAGTGCAATTCCTAAATCAAAAATCTAAACTTTATTAACAAAAAAAAATTACAAACGAATAATAGAAACAGATTAGTACTAGTATTTACAATTTAAACAATAGAGCTAACTGCAGACTGTTGCAAACAATCTACAGGTAGCTCAACTGATGGTTCATATTAATACCGGCCAGGAATCGTCCCCAAGACGCTGGCTGAAGTGCCCGGCTGTTATGGTAATGCTGATACGCAAATAAAAAATAATAAAAAATAAAAAATATTTCCGCATTGAATATTTTTCCATTGTTCCATGTTCCACACAAAAAAGTATGATAGCCACTTTATGTTATAAAGTGGTTTATATTTAAAATATAAACTTATTTAAAATTTATTGACGTAAGATTACATTACATATTATGTAAAAAAGAAACAGGAGATATCACATTGAAGATGTTTCCATTCTGCGTAGGTACGTACGGAAAGCTAAAATAAAAAAAGGAACGTTAAGTATCTAATGTGAATGCCACAAACAGATACATATGTAACATTAACCAATTATAAAGTTCTTGTAACATATTATTTAAAATTATTTCAATACAAATCTACTCCCTGCATCTGCTGTTCTCTTACACAAAATTGTACGCTTTTTTTTTGTGGCGTATTTTTTGCGTACTTTTTCCGTACCTTTGTAGCAGTGCGGTGGTTTATAAATCGGTAATTTTATTCAAAATTTGACATTACTAATTAGTTTAAAGCTAAAAATATAACTTATTCTGCATGTTCTTAGCGAAAGTATGACACTCCAGCCGTTAAATTGCATTTTCGGGCATTATTTTTACAACTTTTGAAAACACATTGCGGCATTGTGACACGTGTTTGCGTTGGCGCTGCTTCAATCGTACTAAACTAAATAAGAGCTCACGTATCAAGTGCGCTCTTATTTACTGAGACGTATTTGGTGCGCTGACCCTTCATCTGGATATAATTGATCTAAGTTTTCAAAGGAAAGTCTTGCTGTTTTAGAATCATTTCCTACTAGATAGGGGGAGTTAAAGGGAGGAGCTTGCGAGACAGCATACATATTATATTACATAAAGATAGCATAGCATTTTACTTACCTTTATTGGATGGTATCATAACTTTCATATTTAGCATAAGTCTTATGTTATGTTTGCAGAAAAAACGAAACCGAGTTCAAGTGCAATAATACAATAATAATAATAATAATTGTAAATTCTACTTACTTGTTGTAAGTTAGTAGATTTTACAATTATATTATAGCATGTAATCTAATTTTAGCAACCGTAATCGTAATTATTTAATACTTTTTTTACTGTATTGTTTCAATAACCTATATGTTATTAAGTAAGTAGAATTTACAGTTATATATATAGCATGTTATCTAATTTTAGCAACCGTAATCGTAATTATTTAATACTTTTTTTACTGTATTGTTTCAATAACCTATATGTTAGTAAGTAAGTAGAATTTACAGTTATATATATAGCATGTTATCTAAGTTTAGCAACCGTAATCGTAATTATTTAATACTTTTTTTACTGTATTGTTTCAATAACCTATATGTTAGTAAGTAAGTAGAATTTACAGTTATAGCATATATAGCATGTTATCTAAGTTTAGCAACCGTAATAGTAATTATTTTATACCTTTTTTTACTTTATTGTTTCAATAACCCATTATAACTCAACCTACTCGATATATATTTATATTATGCACGTACATAATGTTTATGTTGCAATCAAGTTTTATTCTAATTTTTTATTTTACTTTATAATTCTAAGTGATTGTGATGTGTTTTGTACTTTAAATAAATAAATAAATAAAGTTATCTATCTATCTACCTGATAAATTGAGGAATACGCACATTTCGGCTACCTTCCTAATAAGTAAAAAACAACTGTAATTCTTATTCTTACCACAACTGAAATAAAAACTGTGGCTAAGCCATCTTGTTTAAACTCTTTTATCTTGTTAACGTAAATCATCTTACAAATGAAATGTATCCAGCCACAATGCTATTTTATCCTTGGTTTTCTCGCCGAAACGCTGAAAATTAAGAGTGCCAACAAATGCTAATGAGATATAATGACAAAAAATTTATATCAAAGCAAGAATTTCCTTGTCGTGAAATTTGTGTCGGACGCCTTCTGTTCCTTTTATTTCTTTCCCCGTTTATTTATTCGAATATAGATTTTCTATTCTTTGGTTAGCGATTATTGCTTTTCATATCTGTTTTCTGTTATGAATGGTCTGTGTCCATGCTCAAAGATTATTTGGTAGTCTAAAAGAGTATTCGTCGTTTTCATGGAATTGTATAATATCTTTTTTAAAGTCAACATTTGAATAATATGTAAGTCAGGATTGTTGCCCCAGCAGGGATTCTTGCCCCACTGCCAAAAAACGACAATGAAGTTTCGACAGGCTAAGTTTTGTAATCTGTTTTTAGCCTGATAATGAAGATAAACATTTAGCCTATCATTATTTAATTGCGATTTTGACAAATAAGGCTTTTCGTCACCACTGAGGCAACTATTTGATTTCGACTTTACTGTATACAAAACTTAAAGGCCCAAATACTGTTTGAAAACAAGCACCTTCAAATGCTGTGTAAGTATTTTATCATATATCATGATAAGTAGTAGACCAACATGTGTTTTCAGTTTCAGTGCAATAAACACTGCACAGTTCCATAACCACAAAGTTTCTATTGGATAAATAATGCTAATCGAGTTTGAATCACAGTCGGTACCTATTACTAATGTGGTCTATTTCACATGCCTGCAAGTAGGTACATATCTAAATTATGTTTGCCTTAACAATTACTAGTGTAATACCACGGGCAGTAAACGGAACAAACATGGAAGCCTTTCTTCAAGGAAAATATACGCGCAATTTAACACAAAAACTTACATGTCATATATCCTTCGCTGATTCGCCAACAATTTGTTAAGACTCGGGACGCTTAGTTCAAACTCGACATTATTCTCTCGACATTTGCGATTAAATTTTCGTAACTCGCGTACGTCATTTTCTACAACGCCCTCCAGTTGCTACCGCCGCCAGTTGCCTTGCGAATTAAACTTGTTTGCAGCATAGTTTACAAGCGCCGCCTACCACAGCATACTTTGCTTTTGGGTTGTTTTCTAGCGCAAGGAATGCTTCTATGTTTGTACAGTTCACTGGCAACGGGTCAATTTATTGACAACGTTATTGGATCAGTTATGCTCAGTCGTGTAAAGCAAGTTTAACCCCTTAACGGTCAGAAGGTAACTTTGCTGTATTGGTAGGCATTGTTAGTTCATCTGGTTTTAAACTTGTTAACCTTTTTTTATGAATAATATATACTTTATAAAAATAATGATAATAAGTACCTACTTTATGTAATATAAATAGATACTTTTTTATTATAGATAGAAAACACCCAGCACAAATGTCTGCAGATTGTACAAATATTGGTCCCGAGACCGAGATCGAGAATCGAGCCCGCAACCTCCTGCGTCGCAGGCGGACCTTGGCCTGCTGTGCCACACAGGTCGACGTATAATAAAAAATATCATAAAGTCTTAACGACACCAACTCGTAAAGATGACGACGCCCCGTACAACGCATTGTCTGTACTGAAAGCTACTCGTAGTAAGAATTCAGACAAAATTTAGAGCGTTTTGAAGACCGAAGCAGATGGCTCCACTCTTCAGTTAAAGCACCTCACAGCGCCGAAAACCTTCTTAAATTTACAACGTCTATTCCACGTAGTTCTTCTACCTTAGCCTCATTTTAGTTGTTTTCGTGAACTGAACACACAAGAACTGTGTTTAAGTTCACGAAAACGATCGTCGAAGTATGATGCATGACAATTTAACAAATTGTGCGGTTTGGATGATTTCCTTTTCAAACACTTTGGACATACTTGTTGGGTCTATAAAAACAGTCAAAATACCCGAGCAATAATCGTTTAAATCATGTTTACTAACCGCAAAAGTTTAAAAAGTATTTTTTTTATATACAGTAAAAGCATTGTATTGTATTGTAAAGCCCTTAGTAGTTTCATTGTACTGTTTATACATACATTCAAAGGGCTTTATACTCTGTCCGTCCGTACCCTTCTAAGGTACATGAATATATACATCAAAGAGTTAGTTTTAAGGGCAAACGCTTCCAAATGCAAACATAACTAAGTAAGTACATATACTCTAAAACCTTCATAAACATCGCAAACTCAGGCACAACGAGACTTGTTGGCAACTCTATATAAACTTCTACACTGACCCCTCCAACGTCTGTGTTACCTGCTAAAATGATAATAGTTATTGTTGTTGCTGTAATCTTATTGTTGCTTAGTGCTGCCTATTTAGAGTTATTACCTGAATGAAGAGGATCCTGAAATAAAAAGTTTTAACCACGTTTGACGTTGGCAATGAATGTATAAACTTTTTTACTACCTTTGAAACTATCATGGTTATGGATACTAAAAGCATTATATAACAAATTACGAAACACCAGAAATCATGGTTTAAATTTCAAAATGATTTTAGTGAGATTTGTTACGTTTAAGAAATTATCCTAGATGCGTATGCATGCATACAAAAGTTCCAATATTATTTGCTTCATCAGGAGCCCTTCCTTACATAGTTCGTTAGTTATTCAGTGCTCTTATTAACTTAGACGTTGTTTCTTTTCTGAAAAGTTTTGCACAAATGAACGCAGCAACGCTCCAACTAATGTATGAAAATTTTCCGTTCAAAAGTTGCAAAGCCATCCTGGTCCATTTTCGTTAAAATTTCACGACAATACTCTGTGGGCTTATTGAGCGTTCGCACCATTCGGAAGCGTTGCAACGCTTATTTTCGTTGGTTTAAGACTGAAATGGTTTCATTATAATTTGGTTTAAAAACCCAAGACAAATCATCATATTCTTTAGCCCGCAGAAGAAGATAACAAAACCATTAAGAATGTAAAGCGGGTAACCTACGAACCTTTTTACTCTGAAGAAGTATCTCGTTTGTCCCTCGTGTTCTTCCAACACAAACAAGGATCGAAGTTAGCCTTACACACATAATGAATTCGTCAAACTACGATAGATACTATAGTAAAAGAAAACCATGCCTGAAAATGTATTTTTTTAATAAGAGTGATCAAATTTTGTACCTTTCGGCGAAGTAACATTTCGTGATCTGTGCTTTCGTTTCATACGACGCGATGCCGTGAACACTTTAGGGTTAATTCTAAAATGTCACGTACTTACGAAACAAACCTTATCCCATTATTGTTTTCAATGTGACGCCATTAATAGGGTGGTGTGTGTTTCAGACATGGGAACATTGTTCACTCAGTTTAAATGAAATGAGATAATGACCGCGAGAGTAACAAACGATCCCTTCCGTGCCGGGTGTCGCGGACTTTGACTAAATTATGACCCCGCTGAGTATTAGAGGTGTCAGAACGCTTAGTCCGACTCTAAAAGGTCAACCGTAGCTCCACGGACATTTTGTAAGGCACTGATAAAGCTGCTGGATTCTCTAACAAGGATTTCAGTGTGACGACGTAATCTCGGCTGGAACGGTTTTGCGAGGGTCTCTTGAACTGTTACATTAATTTTCAACGTGATAACTTGACAGATCGAATAGAAGTAGGTAAATACAAAGAAATTATGATTTAAAATGTAACTTGTTCATTGTTTCACAATTTTAGATAGTTGAAAGACCAAATCGAGCGAAATCTCCAATCTATTATTGAAAACTACCTACAAGTAAAAAAAAAAACAAAGACAGAACCTGCCCACATAATATATGTTTTTTTATTATAGATACTAACCGCGATAATAGCCAATTGTTTGCCCAAGTCATAGATAAAATACATAACCGGAAGAGCGCCTTTACCTTTCAACTCTGAACTTGTTACCAATACAACATTATTTCCGGTGGCTATAAAACCAACTCCACCCGCTCCGGCGGCGGCGGCCCCGGCTGGCCCGGACAAATATCCTCCATTATGAGCCTTAAAATATCGGCTGAATCTAATTACGGATATTTTTCGTGCCCAGCGTTCTAATTTGATAAAATGTAGGCTTTGTTGTTATTTTTATTCGGATTTGATAGCGACAGATTGTTCTGAGAAGGGTTTCTGAGACCAATGACATTGTGAAAACGCTAGTTTTGTCCTCCTGTCCCGAGGTCACGTGAGGCACTAGTTAGTGAGGATAGACAGTGTCACGTCTTTTGAATTTTCAGACCATAGAGTTGGTAACGTGCCTCGTAGTATGTCCTATCCACACGACACACTGGAATCTTTAGTTTACGGAGACTATTACTCTAGTATGCGTTTGCAAAATAGCAAAGCGGAATTTACCACCGCTTTCTTGTCAATGAGTTACATGAACAATGAGTTAATGAGAAAGAAGTATTTCCTCTCAGTATTCGGTAGGGGCGCTACAAGCCACAAAATGTAGGGAAGGAAACGAAAACTTTTATAGCTTACGTAAACTATGCGAAACACATCCTAAGACCTCAAACTATGTTCAATCGTACAAAGATAATTAAAGAGTTTTATTTTGAACTATTTTTTTTTCATAGAAAGAAAGAATATAAATGTATTTTTACCCACAATACATAACACGACACGTTACAATGATATACAGGTACAATAAACACACAAAGATTAAAGTTAAAAATTAAACGAAAATAAAACAGATTAGGAATGTCTCTTTTGTATTATTACTAACTATTTCTCTAATTATTTGTGGGTTGGTTGAAATAAAAGAGTTTATTCGATATACTGAGTATAGACTCAGTGTACCCGTGTGTGTGTGTGTAGTGTATCGTGTACTCGTGTCTCTGTGTAGTGAATAGTCACTACACAGAGACACGAGTACAAGATACGTGTTACATTTACGATAGTCTTTAATCTGTAGTTATGGATATGTATGATCAGATCACGGCAAAGAGTTGAAGAGACTGGTAAAACTCGGCTTAGCTACTGAAAAAGCTGAGTTGCTGAAATGCGTTTGCGCCGCGTAGGTACTTTAACCTAAACTGTGTCACTACTAAATGTCGAATGTCGATCATGAACGAACGGCTCATATGATTACAATCACGGGCCGCGCGTGATAGTTCCGAACAGTCTCGACGAAAAGACCCGATCATTTCAATGTTCGGGTCATTGGTGAAATGAATGACTGAGACGCGTGCGACATGACGCGAAGATCGGCTGACGCTGCGTCTTGCTCTCGCGAGGCCGCCGTGAGTGGTGCGTGCGAGTTGGACACATTCTGTGGACTGTTATTATTTACCACCATTTACATTTCATATTAAAACTAGTTAGCAACCGAATTGATTTTATACTGACAGACAAATAGTATTGATAATCGATTAACCCGATTGCCCGTGAGAGGAGGCTTTTGTTTTTCGAGTACCTACCTATACCTATGTTAATACTTGGTTAGGAATATCTAAGTATGTAAGTACCTACCTACTGTACATAGGTACCTACTATCTAGGTACCTAATATGTAAATTATTTACCAACAAGGATAACCGCCCCGGCTTCGCATAGGTTCATAAAAATATCAAGCATATTAAATCAATTTAATAAAGTCGAGTAAGTACTTACTCATCTTTCTATCTACCTACTGTAACGTACAAATACTTCTTACTTGAGACGTAATAAGTACCTTTCTTAATTCAGGTCAAATATCTACCATAAATAATCATGAACGATATATACCGAGAATTCTAAAAGTTTATGCGAGAACCAAACCAGCCAGACGCGACGCAAAAAACCGATCTCGCACGGATCAATACCAAAATGCATGATAGAAATTAAACGAAAAATCGAAGTGAGGCGATGATAGGCCGCCCGCAAAAACAATCATTCAAATGATCGGGTTATATGATCCGGGTCATGATTAATATCGATCTTTGTGAATGATCGAATGACACATCGCTAAAACAGACACAATTATCGCAAAATTACCGACACAGTTGACGGGATAGGTGACAGAAAAGATCCCTGTCTCAGCATTATGCCGCTACAAGCCGAAGCTAGTAGTGGCGCTGATTTTCGGACAGGTCCTGGTGTGGTGGCACAAATCTGGATTAGATATACATGTACATAAATATAAAAACGATTTTACACAGGAAAAAAACAATCTTGGTAGAATTGTGTTAAACCAGACGCAGAGCCATCAGACAAGAAGTTGTTCGTCAAACGTCAATTCTGACTTACACTCTTCGTAAATTTATGTGAGAAATTAATTAAATACAAGATTCGATTTGCAGCTTGTGGTTCCTCAAGTTTGTTATTGCAAACTGGTAATTTCATAGCATTTATGGAATTGTTTTGTGACTACGTCGACGCATCACGCTAATTTATCCAATTCCTCATGAAGTCCCGTTCCCCCTCCGTGGGGTACCAAGGCTCTCCGGGTTTTTAAAAAGTTATCTGAGCGTCTGGTCGACACGACGCATGACCCGAGAGCTGGTGGGTATCTGGCGCAGCGCATCAGCATTGCCATACAGGCGGGTCAATGCAGCCAGCGTCTTAGGGACGCTTCCGACTGGTATTGAGCTACATGTAGATTGTTTGCAACAGTCCGCAATTAGCTTAATTGTTTCAATTGTAAATACTAGTTCTAATTTGTTTTTATTATTGAATAGTAATTTTCTTAGTCAATAAAGGCTTACCCCATAAGTCCCGTTTAATCTCTACTTCAGATGGACTTTAACCAAAATTGCTTTTCGATGAGACGCTTTGTTCCGAATCAATCCGCTTGGGAATCGCACTGACCACTTTTAATAGACGAGAAATGTTGGTTGAACCGTAATTTCTGCGCGAAGGGACTTTGGGAGATCAACGAAATGGACTTGAGCTCGATGCTCACGGCTCACAGCGGGAACGGGAGCGGAAGATGATTTTGGACAGTTATCGATGGGACACTTCTCCGACGCGAAATCTACTTTGAAGACTTCACACAGCCGGTTGGTCGTACGCTGATCATCTCTAAGCTTATCAATGTTCAACTCTCTTTTCAATGTCAATTTTGCAAGTAGAAAAAAATATTTGACATGAGATTATATCATTGATTAGTTAATCAGCGTACGAACAACTGGCTGTTAAAGAGGCAGGTAAATCATCACCGAACTATAAAGCGGTGCGTCGATCTGATCGGAGCGTACACTGCGTAAGGATTTGTTGCTTTGTATAGGTTTCTATGGTACAGCGTGCACTGAATTGGCAAATCTGCCGATACCGATGCCAGCTTATTGTAAATACCGACGCTACGTACGCTCCGACTCCGATCCGGTGGACGCACAGCTTTAGAATGAAAAGTCAGGGAGTCTGAAAACTAACCTTGGTAATTAGAGTAAGAACTGTAATATTTTATACTAGCTGCTGCCCGCGGATTCGCACGTTCTTTTCCGAGATAGACAGTAGCCTATGTCCGTCCCCGGGATACCATCTATCTCCATGCCAAATTTCATTAAGATTCGTTCAGCCGTTTAGGCGTGAAAAGGTAACAGACAGACAGACAGGCAGAGTTGTTTTCAAATTTATAATATTAGTATGGAATCGAAAGTAACTCTGTCAGTCAGTCATTCAGGACAAAGCATTTTATATATTCTATATATATAGATAACTTTCTACCCTTTTTTAACCCCGTTAGGGGATGAATTGCAATAAAATACGAAACACGTCTTCCATCAATTCTGTTAAAAAAGGTTTATGCAAAATTTAAAGTAGGTAGATTGGACCTCCTTGGTCCAATCTACCTACTTTATATTTTCATGTTGTCCCATACAAACTTTGCCCCCCTTTTTCACCCCCTTAAGGGTAGAATTATGGAAAATCATTTCTTATCGGATGCTTACGACATACAAAGAACACACCCTCCAAGTTTCAGTTCTCTACGATCAGCGGTTTAGGCTGTGCGTTGATCCGTCAGTCATTCAGGACAAAGCATTTTATATGTATAAATTCAAGATTCAAAATTCAAAGTGCTTTTTTCCTTTAGACCATACAGGACTCTTGGACACGTCACAAAATTCAAATAGATGAGCTCTGCTCATTTTAACAGATATTATGCAAATTTCGTAGTTCAAACAGTCTAAAAGAATCGCAAGAAAGAATTGAAGTGTAAGAAAGAGACTTACGTACGTAGTACCTTAAATGATGATGTTATAGCTATGTGAAGACAACCTACCCACCTATGTATTTACCCAATCTATTTACCTACTTCACAAAATAAATCAACATTTTACGAAGCAAACCTACCATTTCGGTAATCCAAACTTATGAAAAAGCTTACTATCAAAGTAGATCTCCCTAGACTGTCGAATTGAACCTAACTAATTTGAATGAATGAATGAATGAAAATAAATTAATATATGTATTTGTGGCGTAATAAACAAAGACCTCCTCGTTGAGTATTCACAGTTGAACATCTCTAAGAACCGACTAAACTTCACCGCAATCATAAAGGAATAATCCGTCTTACAAATTCTAGTTAATAATAGGCCCCATCGGAACTTGCGCTAAGCTTCTGTCTTGGAATCTAAGACTACAGAGTCTTGGCGTTAAGCCTGTACTCTGAAATTTATTAATAACGACCATTGGCAAATAATAAATGTGATAAATTCCGTGTGTTAATAATTTACGTAGATCAAACAAGTTAAATAATTGCAGGTAAATAGAGAATCTGTTATTATATTAAATTTATCTTTACCGATTATCAGAGTTAAAGGTTATCGCAGATCAGGAGCGCACGACCGCACATCACAAAAATTAATATGCATTCAAAATGGGTTTTAACAAGTAACATTTAGATGCATTTCATATTGACGGCATTGACAGACAGCTCGCAGGCCACTCGTTTGAAGCTTGTGCGAAGTCATTTTTTAAATATATAATGTATCTAAAGATATCGAGTTTAAGCCCATATTTGAATGGACATTTTTGTGCTGTGTGGTAGCGGCGTTGGATTAATGTGCGTGCGCAGAGACGTCCGTCCGCAGCAATGTACCAATCTATGTAATGTATTGTATTATGTACATATATCAGTCAACTAGTATCCACAACACAAGCTCTGTTTAGCTTGTAGCTAGATGAATGTGTGTATTTTAGTTATTTTTTTAGTTTTTATTTATTCGGGTTAACAAACAATTACACTCTTAGCCTAATTAAATATATATTATTCTAATTGTTGTTCTTTAAATGTAATCAACAACGTTACCCTCATTATGATATAAAAATAAACAGGGCAAAAGTTATTATAGGTAAGTACTAGGTAGGTAAGGTGTATTGTCCAGCATTATTATTTTATAATTGTTTTTAGATGGCAATATATATAGCCAACAAAAAAAAACTAAAAAAATACAATAAAATAATAAAAACAAATTAGAACTATTATTTACAATTGAAACAATTAAGCTAACTAAAAACTGTTGCAAACAGTCACAGTCAGTAGCTCAACTGATCCATATCAATACCAGTCGGAAACGTCCCAAAGATTTATTATTATTAATTTGAAGGCAATGGAGTCGTGATGAGAGTGGATACGAAATACATTTGAGTCGATTATTTCCGATTTAACGAATGTTAATTAAAGTGAACTGAGTCAATACACAATTGGTCCGTACCGTACGTAACCCAATTTCCACGCGGATATCTGTCTGAAACTCTCGTGTTTATTCAAATCAGTGAATCAGAGCAATTCTATATTTTTTGAAGTAGTAGTTGTAAATAAATTCAAATTCTGCTTACTCACAACGTGTATACACAACGCTATAAATCTGTGTTTTTGCTTTTTCGCTAAAATTTTCTACTGATCCATGTAGTTTGTGCCCGACTACCAACGGGGGACACCCTATATACATATAGGGCTCAAAAACAAAAAGCCTATATACATATAGGGTGTCAACCTCAAAATCATCATTTCTATGAAGCCAAAATGTGTCGGTTCCCTCGTAGCGCCGAAACATCTAGTCCGATTTCAACAAATAGGTAGCATTTGATTAGTCTTTATACACCGGGTGCTAGTCTATGTGTGACGATATGTGTACTTTGTAGCACACACATTTTATATAAATATTAATATAAAAATAGAATACAAACGTTTATCAAAAATATGTGTAATAAATAACATATCCATCAATAGATATCCATTTCGTTTCCGTTTAGTCATGAAGGTTTAATTATTTTGTATGTGTGTGTGTATAAAGAAGCGAATAAGGAATGCAATATCAATTATACCTAGTTTCATTCTTAGTATGTTGATAGCGAGAGTCGTCCTGATTTCGCTACTGACACACAGCATCACTGTGAGTCAGTAGCGAAATCGCAAATAGCGAAGCGAAAAGAAAGCGTCAGGATTCCAACTCATCAAGGCAATGTAGTGTGCAATGCCTCTAGAGACTCTAATGACTGGTAGCAACGCAATAACATCCAAGGTTTCAGTCACTTGAGCAGTTTACGAAATATTTAGGAAAATTATAACAAAAATAATATTAAGGCCCAAGAGATATGTACAAAATAAAGCCATAAAAAGTCGGTAAAATTACAGGCATGAAAAGAAACAAACTTATTAATCCCCATTTGCATGTTGATGAACGAAGTTCAATTATGACGATAGGCATGATCATCTTACACTAGGGCGGAAATAATAATTATTTTTTAATGATTATTTTATACAAAAAAAAAACGGTACGTGGAGGCTCAGAAAGGGCTACCGTTCTGGGAGATAACTACAGTCCGGAACGTCGTAGCATATTTTAATAAATTAAAAAACGAATATTCCACTGTCATCCTCATTACATAATGTCTGGGAAAGGGATGTATCCCTTCCACACAGCCGTCCAGTTCTACGGGAACGGTTTTTTACTGGATCCTGAAAAAAACACTGTTGTGTTCATGCATCCTTTTCTTTACGGTCTAGCAACGAGCGGTTATTATATCTTATAAGAATATTCCACCTCTCACCGCTCTCCGTACCCCATCCTGCAAAAAACGATATGCAGGAAGTGGGGACACTTCCATTAAACTATACGTCTAATTAAACTGGATCCTGTTTTTTACTGGACGATTGGATTCAGTATGTATTAACAAAACCGAATGACAAATTCGAACGGATCGGAAACCAGGAAGTGGGGCAAATTTGACTCGCAAGGTCTGATTACAGACACAGGACAGGACAGGTATTAAAAAAAATTGTAGGTATATCATTGTAGAATAAAATCCCTCTGTTACAAAATTATGGTATTTTCAATTATACCTAGGTATACGTTACCTATACCTAGCATATTAAATATGGGTATTTACCTTTTTATCCAGCACAAAAAGTTAAATAAGTATATCGCAATGTACCAAAATAACAACTACGTCCTGTACCAGGTAGGCTAGGCAGCTTTTATTTCTGCGAAAGCTTCAGCTACAAAGAACTCATTTACATGTGATTCCCTTATCATAGAGTAAAGAATAACGAAGTGCCTTGGTACTAGTACAGAGAAAGTCACTGCTCGTTTTTATGGAAACTGAGTAAGCTAATGTGGGTATACTTATAGGACGCAGCGAATAGACCGAAAACAGGTGTCCTGAAGGCCTATTTGATTTGTCCAATACGCAATTGCGTTTTTCGTTTCGGCCAATTGGGTACTCAAATATACCGAATTACCAATTTGCACAAAAAAAAACGAAACGTAACACTCAATTGCGTATTTTGAAGAATTAAAATAGGCCTCCAGACGCGGAAGAAATAATTTCAATGATTTTTTTAATTTGTGTTCTTTGAAAATATTGAAGACCGATAATCTAGGCTCATCCTATGGAAAATACAATGATTTTAATGTTAACTGACGTTTTTGACAGAAGTTTCCATACATTTTACTCCAAAGTTAATCGACGAATCTTTGTCCGATTATCTTTCGAAGAACCCGTAGTACCAACTACGGGGTAATGAAAAATAGCTACTAGCCACCGTATGATGTCTAGTAGATATTCTATTCTTACTTTAATACCTACGTTGATGTTAAAAATTTGGTAATTATTTTCTAGGTTAATGTGCTAGTGTACATTGTCCAGTTCAGTCAGACTTTGTGCAATGGCGTGGCAGGCTGCTGTTAAGTCTAATAAATCAGAAAACACAGGTGCAGCCCGCTACACTAAAAATGTGTTAAAATGTAGTACAAAACGTAGAAGAGCTTTAAAAAAGCATTCATTTTAAAAATATTTTTTATCATTTTCGACTGAAAAATACAAATTCAGAAAAATATCAGAGGATAAATAAATTCGGACCCTTTCGATGAAAGAATCTTGTAAGCAATGGGCTTGTAAAATTGATGTCTCAACGAATCCGCAGTAAATCCTTATTATTGTTGAGGAGGGACGTAAATCATCGGCAGGAATACCACACAATAGTAACCTCAATCTAATACAGAGAAAGGTCCAACTGAGGGACAATAACTTACAGAAACATGTAAATTAAATGAACCGCTTGGGATAAATCAAAATAGGTACTCGGACCAATGCCAAAAAACTATTAATCTAGCCAATAACGATAAAAGAAAAATATGAGCTTATCTGTTTATAAGTTAATGGCTGAAAATAAAATAGAGAAAAGAGATTATATTTCAAAAGCTTTGGCACAGCTTCGGTTAGAAAACTTGTAGGGATGGCTTTACTAAAATATGCATTTTTATGTATCTGAGTGTGCACAGAACCAAAAGAAAGCAACAACCGAATCGTTAGTATTATGGCAACTAGTCACAAATGAAACTGGATCTCTCTCATACTACGAAATGTAGTTCCTTTCTATCCGCTAGCGGGCTGTGGCGTAGCGCAAGGCTCTAAATGTACCTATGACAGGTAGAACTCTAGTAAGTTCAATCATTAATAATTTGACGTATTTTAAAAAACGATAAACCGACTTCAAATTCCGATTTATAGATGAAATTCATCTATGTCTCGGACGGTCGAAATCACCCCTCCCTTACTTTCCCTGACCGAAGGTCTATGTTCACGTGCAAAAAGTTTAGTTTACACTGCGGCGACATCTAGTTATAATTCAAGTCTAATTTAGTTTGATGACACATGGATGAAGCTGTTGCCGCCCGTGTAGCCATGGAAACCATTAATTAGATGATAATGAAATTATCATATTCTGTAGAAATTTTTACAAACCTACGTTTTACGGCACACAGCGATTCCTCGAGAATCAAACTTAAAGGATTCCACCTCAAAATCAATTTTGATAAAACAACGAAAGGATCATTAAAATCTATTAACAATTGGCGCAGATATCACCAAAACTGTTGTAGCTAGTCGTGATTCTCCAAAAATATTAAATTGGTTTTTAAGTTAAGCGGGATACATACCCTCGGGAATAAAATATTTATGGGACCACCTCGGGATCATTCTCTATACAATAGTGGAAGAATCAGTAAAATCGATTACCCATAGGCGGAGAGATCAAGTAACATAAATACACAAAAAAATAAACTAAAAATAAATACAGACGAATTGAAGTCGGTAAAATTACCAAAGACACAAGCAGAAATTCCTAACTAATACAGACAACATTCACAGAACATTTTTGATCACAGAATTATAAAATACAAAACGTAAACTAAAACTTTTATAGTTTTCGAAAATTATGCACAACCCATACTAAGGTGTACATTTTATTTTTATGTCTATATAAGTTTATTATATAAAGTAGGTAGTTTAAGACATGATAGGTATTATAGTACGTAGTGTAGGTGTATGTAATTGTTTTAATTTCTTTAAGTTTTTCAAACACCACCGTCTTATATTGTTCTCATAAGTCCAGTCCATCCCAAGGCTGCCTGGAAGAGATCGCTCAGAGCGATAAGGCCGCCCTTTGTACTTCCTTGTTTCTCAGCATTTTCTTCTGTATTATATTTTGTGTTTGTGTGGTACAATAAAGAGTTGAGTTATCTATCTATCTAAGGTGTGAACCATTACAACTAAAAACTAAAAGCTTTTTTGGTTTGTATTGTTTTTACGCCAGCGTGTATCAAACACGGTTATGCAAACTAGTTGAACGAAATCGTAAAAAAACTCTTTCAAATATCAGCTATAGTCATCCCGTTCATCGAGGCTCGTCCATCTATTTCAAATATACATAACAAACCCGCATTTTTAGTTACGGCACGATATTTTTTTTCAATATATGATATAAATACTAAAGCTATTTTAATACCCAATAACTTCTACTAACATAGTTGTATTCCATCTTAAAGCCAACGCCGCTATCAGCAATAATACCAAAACCAACAAAAAAATCACACGTCATGAATCTTGATTAATGGAAAAGGGCCAGCAAATATCTAAAATTTTTACTCTTCAGCTTAGGCCGAGTTGCATCAAAGGTTGTTTAGAATGAGTTCCTCTTTCATATGCCAGCCCGAGTGCAATATCGTGGAATTTGTGGATAGAATGTCGATGATTTTATTTTTGGTCTCGATTTGGAGTTATTGAATGGAGTTGCTATCTCTGCAAGCTTTTGATATCGAATAAGCAATATCCTGTAGTATTTTTCAGGCATATTCTAAACGTACGAGCGAATAAAACATATAATAAATAGTAAAGTAAATGTTGCTTGTGTGATATGTCGTATGACTTGGTTTTTAGAACTAAGTAAAGATATTACATTTATCAATCACTTATTATCGATTTAAATAATTTGTATTAGTTTACGTAGTTGCCCATTACATAAGATTCAGGAAATCGATGGATGTAGGCGGCTCGCACCGCTTTTTGTGGCGTCGTCATGCGGGGGCGACCTATTTATTTATACTAATAGGGGATCTTTCAGCACAATAAACATAATAGCGATTTTGGGGAGGGGTGTGTTCTATTAACAAGATCCCACTGTGAACGTTGATTTACTGATTTTTTCGGTTCGGTTTTAACCATGTTTATCCACAACCATGATAACCATTATAGTCTTAAAATTTATTCAAAAGTACTATCGTTATATGCTTCTATAAATGCATTAATAAGAATTGAGGCGCGAACTTAATTAGACACACACTTAAATGAGAAAGCATTGTGTTACATAAATATATTTCCGTCATCTTCTACGTGATGAACAAAGCGCATCGCAATTTAGTACCCCACAAATTTACCTACATTCTTCAACTCCACAATTCCCACTACAATATGGGTCCAAGACAGTACCAGAGTTATGCGGGTTGCAGACCGAAAGCTAAACTAACTTAGTTCTACTCGTAGCTTAGCTTGCATAGCTTACGCAGTTTTTCATACATGTGTGCAGACTGCATTATGCTTGTTGCAGACTGGAAGCTAAGCTCACTTAGTTTAGCTTAGGTTGCATAGCTGACACTGTTCTTCATACACAACATAGCTTTGTTTACATAGTTGCAGTCTGACACATGCATGAAAAACTGCGTAAGCTATGCAAGCTAAGCTAGAACTAAGTTAGCTTAGCTTTCGGTCTGCAACCCGCATTATGCTTAAAAACCGCGCGAAATCAGAATAATATATTTAAATACTTAGGTAGGTAAACTTACCGCAGACATAAATGGATGCTAGCTTGCCATCATTAGACGAGTAAGTCTACCAACGATTATTAGACGAGTATGTTTTATGACATCACATGAAATATTTATTTTAGTTTTAGTAGTTTATTTCTAATTAGTTTATGCACTATTATCTTCTCATAAGTTTGGCGTTGCAAATAATTAAGTACCTACCTATCTTTTATTGAGTTACCTATCGAACTCTAAAAGAAGTATTAAAATATAGTAGCTCTCATCCGTAACACTTTACGAGTAAAGTTTAACCTCTATAATCTTTACTGCTTCAAAACAACGTTTGATTTTAAATTGAGACATGAAAGTTTTACGCACGTGAAAATTCTCATTCGAATTGTCATTTATTGCGTTAGGAAATGAAATATTGCCTGGTGACGCCATTTGCTAATAGTAACATCAGTAATAACAGTGTGTATGCACCGAGTGCGTAAAGTATTTAGTGTCTTACGTCACGGGCGTCATTGAATCCCGAGCGCAACTTAGGATTCTAGAATAACTCACGAGCGAAGCGAGGAAGTTACTAGAATCCTGAGTGCGAGAACGCTTTAATCACGCCTAAGACGTAGACAGCTTTATTTATATACGAGGAGAATACTCTACTCTTTACACTTTCTGCAAATTGTTAAATTTTGGTAACGTGTTTCGCGGCATTAGTTTTTTATTTTGATGTTCCAAATTCAATCTCGTTATTCCCTTGGGAGTAATGGTCATTATTTCCAAAAGAGTTTTGAATTTAGAACCACAAAATATGTAATTATGGAACGTTGACGCACTAGAGATCTCATTCTATTTGTTTGAATTTGGTAAAACCTGCACTTTTTTCAGTAAATAACAGGGCTATAATTTTCTTTTGGTTTGGGCTACATGTATGTATGTCATGTAAGGTTCGTTTTACGAGCATAGAGTGTGAAAAGCTAGTAAACAACTCAACCTATTTCGTACTGTAGGTACACATGAAGAAACAACGCTGACCTAAGCACAGCGCACTCTATTATTTGTATTTTTGTAGTTAATCATGGAATATCTATATAGCAAAAGTAAAGCAAAGTTTAAGGAATAGTTACGGTCGCGGGCGATTTGCCAGCATACATTTCCGACATTTTAGCTTATCGCGATTGGATATTCTATCATTGCTAGCTTCAGGAAAAGGTCGTTAGTGTAGCTCAGAGTAAAACGTTCGCTTTTCTGTTTCTCTTTTCTTTAATCCATAGCAGGTTAAAGCAGTTTTTGATTTGAGGCCAAGATGGCGCTAGGTAAATTGTGTAATAATTTTTTATGTCTGTGCTTGGATTCCTAGTTTGCACGTAGAATTCTTATACCCTATTTACATAATGTAACAGTAACGTTTTCTGTTTCTATGTAACCATAAACGTAAAAATCTCAGCCAATTCAGCGAACAAATAAGGATTAAAATCGATTTTGATTTCTCTGAATGCTACATCACATTGTGCCCGTTCGAAAATTCGCCGAAAAAACCTCAAATTTTAAGCTTTTAAAATACATAAAGCTCTTTATTAAACTCTGGAATATAAACTTTCAATAGTAAAATATTTTCTCAACACTATCCAGACAATGGGTCTAATTACGCAACGGTATGGATTGGAATTCCAGTCACATAGGAGCCAAAATAAGAGGTTTTACTTGGACTAATAAGCTAGGAGAGGACCTATTATTATTCCTCTAATTTGCCGTATTAGAAGAAAAAATCTTAAAATACGTCTGAAGCTAGAAAACTAAATATGGCGAGCATAACTTGTCCCAGGCACCAAAGAGTCCTACAGGATGAAAAATTACATCTAAAATATGGAGCGATTTATATTTTTGTTTCTATTCTAAAAAAACTATTCTGTTCGGAAAACTAAGAAAACCTTATGCTGTAGCAGGTGCCTAGAGCATAAATGCCCCAAGGACAATGTTTGCCATTAGTAAGTCAGATAAAGTACTCAGCGATCCTAAAAGCCAGGCCAAATGTTATAATCGCGTAGTTTCGTTGTTTGTATAGGATAATCCCAGGGATTACGTGTCTCTAAGGTTTACAATCCGACCTCGGCGCTGTTGTTACGCAACCCCGCTCTCAAGTGCACTTGACCACAAGCGCCGGAATAAAACCAAATCAACCCTATCCAACCAAAAGGAGTCTTAAAATAATAATAAAAGTAAGATGCGGTAACGGTTTCTCCGATTTTAAAAGGTAATGGCGCATGAGTGACCTCGAAAGACGATTCTAATTCTACCCACAACATCAAACTTACCCGAACTTTCTACAACTTTTACCACCAGTGCAAAACTTTCAGTGCGTTCACTGAAAACGAATCTCAGTCCAAGTCCAGGCTAGAGTCCACGCACTTTTAACGTAAAGTTTATTTAGTGTCATCGGCGCGGGTAGACGAAAGTTGAATCGGGCGGGCGAACGAGCGGCCTTCTCTTGCCCCTGCCGAGAAGTGGCGGGCGGGGTGTTGGTGCGAGGGGCGCGGAGTGGGGCACTGCGCATGCGTGATCGTGGTCCGCGCCCAGACTGACGTCACTCAGGATCCGCCACGCTGCCGCCCGAATCTCTGGCTCGACCCGACGCGACATCCCGACACCTCAACTTGCACGCCCCGTATGGTCCGATGCTAGACTCGGCCCGTGACTCATAAACGCAGTTTCTGGTCGGAAAAACGCATACTCATTAGATTACTATAAACTAAGTGTTTTCTTATAATTGTAGTTTAGTTCTAATCATTTTTTTTTTTGTAATTTATTTGAGGGCTTATTCGCTAGCGATAACATCGCCCGTAGAAAAATTTGATTTATGTTGTATACATACAAAAAAATATAAAACAAAATTAAAGTTATTGCTTAACTAAACCTAACTCTAATAACTTAATCAAAAACACAATATCTAAACTACCAATTGCTAGTGTAGAGTGATCTTACAATACCTTACCCCTTATCAGCACACAGTGGTCCTATTTCCACTGCCGAACGTAACATATGTACAAGGCGGGTTTTGCTATAATAACCACGCTTGGCGGGCGGATTGGTGATCTCAGTGAAGGTGTTAAAAATTACAATACTTACAATACCTTTAAATCTGTAGAAGAGTTTACCAATGACAAACCATAAGACACCTAAATCATAAAATAAAACCAATAAAAATTAATATCTCTCTAAAAAGTTTAATTGAACTTTGGCAAATATTTTAACTCAGGTCGCTAAGTATTTGATTAGTTTAAAATGTTCGAAGATTGCCAAACTTTTATCGCTCCCGTGAAATACGCCGCAAAAATTTTACGGTCGGGATGAAATGTAAATAATCCCTGTTTCGATAATAACAGATTCTCAAACGAAATGAAATGCTTTATTAAAAAAGAACGGCATTATTACAAACATATTATAGTCGGTAGAACGCGATCGATTTCTTGTGGATTTCATCAGGATCTCTACTGTACTTTTTTACTTTGGATTTTGGTTACACGCTAATGGATTAGAAGGCGATCCAAGCTCGGTTATATAGCCTTGTTTGTTCACACGTCTGCATTATTCCGTCAGTTTTGTATGACGAAATTTTATATTGGTGACATTTTTTCACCGACGTATATTAAGATGGAAAGTTTTTTTGTCAGGAAGATCGAGGAACTTAACAAGATAGTCAAGCTAGGTACATATGTACCTACCTATCATGATATTGATTGAATATGGGTACGTCGCTAAACAATTAATTTGTTTTGCTTCATAATATGATATAATTGGTATTGTAGTCTTATTAAGGCAGTGGTATACTAGTCAGAGTAACTTTGTAAGATGGGGTAACACCTTATCAGATAAGTTGGAATGTGGGGTGCGACAGGGGGGCTCAGCTCTCCGAAGAATTTCTGCATTTATGTCAATGCATTGATTGAGGAGCTCAGCAGTCAGCATGTTGGATGCTGGATCATGATGTCTGCTTCAATAACATCAGTTATGCAGCCGACATGGTGCTGCTGAGCCCTTCAATCAATGGTCCAATCAATGCGCCGCCGCGCCGCCGCGCTGCGTCGCCTGCGCGCTAGCCGCAACAGCTTCCTGGCAGCGATGGCTGGAGATCTGAGCAGCCGATTCCTGCAGCATTGGGTAGGGGTGCAATCAGTGCTTGCAACCTACACCTGGCACTGAGTACACACATGTCCCTGGCTTCTCCTCCATAATATGAACCTCAAAATTAGGAATATGATCAAAGTGAATATACTTTGTTCATATTTTTATTATAAAAATATGATGTATTTGTGTCTTATTTTTACTATAAATTAATTTTATAACTGTGCTCTATGGACTTTCAACGTCTGAAATAAATGATTTTTATATTATTATATTTTTTTTTATAATGGTCAAACTGGATCATGATCGAAATATCGTATCTTAATATCAATAGGAAAGGAGGGTATTTGGTTTTTTTTTTATCGGGGCAATGCAGCCAGCGTCTTAGGGAGGCTTCCGACTGGTATTGATATGAATCGGTTGAGATACCTCTAGTACCTAGATTATTTGGCAGTTAGCTCAATTGTTTCAGGTACTAATTCAAATTTGTTTCTATGCTTTAATTAATAATAAATCGAATACATCAACGTAGTTAGATAGGTACATTTTATAGCGGTCATGTTAATGGTGAAATGTGTTCCAGTAAAATTTAACCGCGATACGAACCGCATATTGTATAAACCTTTTGTCACCAATCTATTATGAAGCAAAATACGGTGAAATTAGATTAAAGATTAAATGATTATTTTATTGTCGACACTGTGTACAAAAAAATCTTAAAAAATAAGGTGAAAAACAGTTTGCCCAACAACATTAAAGATGATTATCTGCCTAGACTATGATTATCCGAATAGGATAAAATTGTTGATACTTACTATTTTAAGACCTTCATGTAACTATGATTAACACAATTTTACAAATTATTCTTATTCTTATAACAACATATTTAACTTAATTAACTAGGACATTGATTGAAGGTTAAAATAATTCTTTGATTTCATAAAAACATTTCTCTATAAGCCACGTAATCTTGTCTTAAAATTAAATGGGAGTTCTCTTATATAACTAGGAATTTTATTATACACTTTTAGTCATAGTATAGCAATTTTTCCCACTAAGTATTTTATTATAAGCCTACCCTTTATATTTTAGATCTCTATATTTAATAAGTTAATAACAGAGTTAAGTTTATCTTTATACTGGTAAAAAAATTATGCGCATGCTCTTTTACAAAACAGCCGATTTCAAAAATGTATAACTGGTTTAGTGTTCTTTTGGTATTTATTTTTGATTTAAAGTAAAGTAAAGTAAAGTATACGTTTATTTCAAAAATAAAATGGCACTATTTAAAGTTAAGGGTTACAATTAATTAAATATAAAATATGTACGTTTTTGAATTTGTTGTTACCCGTGGTCGAGTGACTGTCCTCCGTACTAGTTAAAACTGTATTACGGTAGGAAGTCTTGCTCTCCCCCAAATGATAGGCGTTAATATAAGGTATAGCGTAAGCTTAAAAATATAGTGCGTTTTAATAATTTAGGTACATAAGTATACATATATATAAAAAAATAAAAAGTTAAGAAACAAACATTAGACTAATATTAAAGAAAAGTACATACAACATAAAAAAGAAGTAAGTACCTACACATCGTAAAAAAACTCTCTTCTTGAGATAACTATAATCCTATTACAGGGATGTACATAAATCACGAAAAAGTTTAATAGTAATTTGTGAATCTTTAATTTGATATCGGATTTTTTTTTTTGCCAGTCACTTAAATCTTTACTGTCTCTGTTAACATTATAAGCCTAAACGGCTGAACGGATCTCAATTATATTTGCCAAGGAGATAGATGTAATGTCCTAGGGAAGGACATAGGCTTCTTTTTATCCGGGAAAAGGGCGTAGGCAGCAACGAGCACAAGCTAGGTAAAAAGTAAGCAAAGAGTAGATATATCAACATACCAGAACTATCGGTCTTAAATCGTGATGATGCATAAGGAGTATTCCTCAACGCTAATCAATCAGTGTCATGAACGGCTTCATTGATTACACCCTGATATGAATAAATCGTCATCCATCTAATGCATCAACTTCAAAATAAATCGAACATTTTCTGCAGGCACTTGCTTTCTTAGTTAGAAAGTAGAAAGAAAATAATAATATACTTAATTTTAACTTCAATCACAATGAGGAAATTATAATTATTACTTTAAATTAATACTATTATAGAAAGCACTGAGCGATTCTGCTGTAATTTGATGGTAGTTTTACACTGCCGAGCCATCAGGAAAACTACGAATGGCTCAACACAACCGCTGTACGCGTGGAGACGTTATTATTCGATACATTTTGCTTTTTTTAGGGTTTTGAAACCCTTATGGTCTCGCTTTTTCTTCCTTTCGCCCCCCCCCCCCCCCTTCGGGACTTGGAACTTCGGAGATAACCGAAGTTTGCAAGAAGATATTGATTTGTACATCTCAAAAAAGTTTTTGAAATTTCTGTAGGCTTCATACTTTGTGAGATATTTAGAAAAAGTAGAAAAATTGCCCATTCCCCCCCTATCTCCGAAGTTTGCAGAGCGATCCATCTGAAATGTATATAGCGTTTGTAAATATGAATCTATATTTTACAGAAAAAATATAAGAAGCCTGTTAGTCGCATACTTTTTGAATAATTGACAAAAAGGGGTTTTTTTTTTCAAAAGGGAGGGCTACCTTACCGGGTGGGGTATTAAATGAAAGGTATCGGTTTGTACATCGCAAATCAGTTTTGAAATTTTTTTAGGTTACATACTTTTCTAGATATATTGAAAAATCTCGAAAATTTACTATTACCCTCTATACTCCGAAGTTTGCAAACCGATACATCTGAAATTTACCTTTAATTTTTAGGTATTCATTAAATAGCAAAGTCTACGCTACCTATAGTATATTGGTATACTTAAAAACGATCAAACCCTCGGTGCGCGAGTCACTTGACTGATCCTGTTTCATAATGTTTCATTGTTCTTTTCTCTGAGTAATCTCGGTATTAACCATGTTCAGTTTAAGATGTCAGGATAAGAGACGTTTTATTAACAAACTGAACTTCTGCTATGTGCCCCTGAGTGTTGTAGTATGTGACTCCCAAACCGCAACCCACCCAGCTTCAAGAGATACCGGTCATACCATTGTTGGTCGTGTGACCTGCAGCAGCCACCAGGTAGGTGGTATTTTGCTTCCATAACTTCAACAGGATAGTTCTACCTCTCTTCACCATTCTCTTCACAATACCTTTAATTTCTTGAACAATAAACAAGATCCTTATACCACCAGCAAATTATCTAAAAGATTTTAAATATCGCACAGCCACCTTTAACCTAAATCCAGTAAGAAATATTCGTAAGTAGTATTTAGATTTAAAGCTATAAATTAGGAGTAGGAGCCATAGAATACTAAAAAAAGGATAAAAAATAATTTTCTTTCTATATCTGCTCCATGTTCTTTCTCCATTAACAAAGTCCCTTTGAAAATTCCTTAACGAGGGGATATTTAACAGTGCGCATTCACGCCATACTAGTAAAGTGTCTGTGATTAAAATCATGATAGTTTAAAAATTATACTAACTACCAAGAGGTCTAAGTTTTGGACCTACTGCCATTTTAAACAACTAGCTGCACCCCGCGGCTTCGCCCGCGTAGAAATTGATTACACACCCCTTAGGGGCAGTTTTGTAAAAATAAAAAATATGTGTACATCATTAACTTTATAGTTTATTACGAATCACAAACTTTAATATTCCGATTTACCCCATTTTCAAGAAAATTTTGAAAAATGCTGAAATGTATTCAATAGTTTTGTATTCTTAGTTCAAGCTAATTATGCCACTGGTTAAAGATTTACAAAAAAAAACCCAATAACTTCAACCCTCATTGTACCCATACTCAAGGGGTTTTTTGAAAATTCCTGAAAAACGTGTTTTCATTATTATTTTGGTATAAACAGAAAATTTCAGATGAATAGCATTATGCATTAAAAAGTTACAGACATTTCAGTACGGAGCCAAATTACGAATCACAAACTTTAATAACATTTTAAGGTAATTTTTGAAAAATCTTGTGTTCAATAGTTTTGTATTCTTAGTATTCTTTGTAAGTTCCAAGCTAACCAAGGGCCACTGATAAGAGAGTTACAAAAAAAACACCCAAAAACTTCAACCCACTTTCACCCCCTTAGGGGTAGAATTTCCAAAAATCCCTTCTTAGTGGGAGGTTATGTAGGAACAGGTACCTGCTTTTCAAATTTCAGCTTTCTAGCTTCCGCGGTTCTTTTATATAATAAGATTAGGTATGTTATGTAATAATAGATAGCTAGTACTTACTACCCAGAAAGAATTTCACTATGTTTTTGCACAAAAAATAGTTTTCTTCAGGTGTCTGATAATATTAAAACAGAATTATTTTAATTAGTACCTCCCTCAGTCAGTGCCACGGATGAATTCGCTAACTTATCAGCATTTCAGGGAAAAAAAGCAATATATTTCAAAAGCTCCCAGCATTATTCATTAAGTAAAACTTGAGCAGAGCCACGGAAGATAAAGAAATGAGTTTGTGATTTACATTTTCATTGATTTATGAGCTAGCTTCTATAAAGATCTTAAAATAAAACTAAAATTATCTCGGTCCTTTCCTTAAATACGTTGGTAATAAGTTGTTGCCCCTAAGCAATGGTCATATGTAAATCTATTTACAGCTGGATATGGCCAAACCTGCCAAAATAATTTAGATTCTATCCTCATAGCAACTTTTCACCCCAAAGCAATAAAAAACACGGTCAGATTTTTGCTTCTAAAAGTTTTGGACATCAAAGTGATTGCTGAAGTTGTCTTTTCAACAACTCAACAATACCACGGCGGAACGTACCCCAAGCTGTTTGCGAGTATAGGTACGACTACTCTAAATCGTTCTCGGTACTCTGTACATATGTAGCTGGGTACAGAACAGACCTTAATCGTCTACCTCAATTGCTTTGGTGTGAATAGTGCTATAATGATGTTTGTAAACAATAAGAGACCTCAATTACGAGTATTGACATTATTATACTACTTCTTATTTATTAGACTTATTAGATTATGTAATCTAAGGCTTAGAATAAATCGGATTCTACAACGGAGTTTAAACGCCGATTAAGATCACGGCTTGTTCAGTAGATGCAAAAATTCATTTTCAAGTGCAATCGAACGAGACCTGTAAAATATGCAGAAACAGCGGTTTACTTAAATAGAAAATGTAGTGTATCTAGTCACGAACCTGCAGAACGCTTTATCAGTGGGTGCATCAGTTAACTAAGTTATTTTTAGATTGCAATCGTAAGTAACATAGAGAATGGAAATGAGCGCGCATACCCAAAGCCGTTTACTGAAATAGAACATAGCTGTAAGTACAACAACTATACAACTTGTAATAACGATAATACGTAGTATACAATAAAAAACAGACTCAGGCGTTGCTTTTCGGAAATTTATTGCAAAATATTGTAAATGTTATATACTTATTATATTATTAATATCGCGTCTGTCAATAGATTTTTACCGGTTTTTTATTTTTACTTTCTATGATTGCATGGTAATATGTCAATTTGTGGGTGGTGCACGGTAATTCCATTTTGTTGGATCTTATCGGACACTCGGGATTGTTACTAAATGTATTCATTCATTATTGTATTCTAATATTTTTCAACGAATTGTACGTAACTTTATTTGTAAATTTTTTTTTATGTTTTTTGTCAATTTACAATTATTTTCATTACTGACATTTTAATTGAATTTTTACAATTTTGTTTTCATTTACTTGAGGCGAATGTAACGATAATCATTTTTACGAATATTTGTTTTTAAATTGTATTTTACTTGTAAAATATTGATTAATATTATTGTTTATTTGACATGTAACCCAAATTGTAACCAATAAAGAACTTGAAACTTGAAAGTTGCAGATGAAAATGCTCATAAAGCGGTTTTCTCAAATAGAACGTGCTGTATAACTTGTCTAATGAACTACTATCTAATTTGCAGAACCAAAGCACACAACAAAACGAACTCAGATCATTAAGTGCACTGTTCGAGTGTTTTAGGCTTGTTTGATTTTCAGCCGGTGCGTACATGAATTAATTAGTGTGGTCTGGTGACAGGCAACACGTATCGGCACACCTCTTGCCAGATCTGTCGAACCCGTTGTACTCTGAACTGTAAGAAATATTCTGAACCGGTTCCGTTAACAGGAGGGTGTGCTTATCTAATGTTGTGATTGTATGTTATTGTGAGTGAAAGAGTCTTTTAACACAATAGATGTCTATGTCTACTGTTTCTAAACAAAAACTTCTATATTTTAAAGAAATAAAACCGTAAAACTGATCCTACATCCGGCAAAATGATATGCTCCATCAATATTCAAAAGTGCACACTGAGTTTGGCTCCAGCGCTTCAGCGTTAAACAGCTCTCGCCGCGACGCAAATACCCTAGGGTGTGAACTCGACTCGAATGTGAGAGCATAGAACGTATTGATTAAAATTTTGCTAAAAGGTATGAGCAAATTAGCTTGTAATTTACGTTTATTTAACCAGAGTGGCTAGTATGGGTTTGCACAATGCCAAAACGGATAAAGCGTTTGAGAACATGATTGTTTATTATTTTTAGGTTATTAATTGACGAAAAGTTTATAGGAAACTATTGGATCGCTGTCATACCTACTACGAAAATTAGTTCCTCTCAGTATCCGGTAGGGGTGATGCAGGGCGCATTGGGGAATGTATTTAAGTAAATATACCGGTAAATGTTTTTTTTAATTCTGAAATACAACGTTCGAAAACTGTGAACAAACTAATAATCACACAAATGATCGCTAACATAAATTTTGGAGAAAAGTATGAGAATTTACTGTAAGCAAATGGGCTTTCAGATGGTGAATAATTTTATTAATAATAATATAATTATAATAATACAATACATAATTCTTTAGTGTACTAACAAAAACAATCATAATCTTGTGTAATCAATCATCTAGTAAAAAAACATTGGTTACGAATAGCCAAAACTGCCTATCACTACAAGATGCAAATTCTAGTTTCGACTGAGCCGTATCACCTTCGTAACTCCTTTCATCCGTGTCTCAAGCCTGTGATAAAGCTTTTTCGTGAACTGAATACTAATTTTAGGTTTTCTTTGACTTAGAGTATCCATATCCGCTTTCCAGAAGATTTGTGGTCGTTTTTAAAATCATAATGTTGGATACTCGATTGTATTTTATACGAAATCGCTCATGACGGTTAACTTAAACCGAGATAAGCGATTTCGTAAAAAAAAACGAAATTCTAGCTCAACATGCTTACGTACTCGTAGATAATGTAGACCACCGATGTGGCGTGGCAAGCGAAGGTCCGCCTGCGATGCAGGAAGTTGCGGGTTCGATTTCTGCCTTGGGACAAATGTTTATACGATCTGTAAATATTTTTTCCGGGTGTTCTGGGTATTTACTATGTTAACTAAAAAATATCTATCTATGTAATGTTTTGTATTAATTTTATCAGTCATCTAGTACCCATAACACAAGCTCTGTTTAGCTTGGGGCTAGATGATGCTGTGTGGGTTGTCCAGCATTATTTATTTAATATTTATAAATGTTTTATTAGTAAATTGGCCAATGAGTTCCTTTCTGAACTATTTACTTGTTAGTGCCCTTCTAGAACTAAAGATCTCAGTTGGTAGGTTAAAAGAGTTTTAACTACATTTAATATATTTAATTGTTAATGTTGTGCGCGCATAAATCTTTATCATAAAAAAATTCACCTACCTACATAATAACATTAGAATAGGATTCTCCGATATCCAAATGCTATGCCGCGGGCAGAAGCTTGGGTATGTATTTTATTATTTTGATCCGATTATTCCTTTCATCCGCTACATTATCCTAGATTTCCAAATCAAATCAACTTTGATACAAAGATGAACCATCAGTCACAAACATAAGTCTACTTCAATGTTATTACAGAATGTACCTAACCCCTACCGATTCGCCTGTTCACATGATAAATCGAAAAATTATACGTAACACGAAGTTGTTGAGAAGTTCAAAAGTATCTACGTACATAACTTATCTACTTTCTACATAATATTATTCAGCTAAGATAAATAAAAACTCGAACCATCAAATCTGTGTTTTAATTCCTGTAGACCTCTCCTAGACTTACAAATTTGAAATTACATAAGTAAAATTTTTTAAAAAAGTGGCAACTTTGATTTTTTGTTAATTTCAATGTTTTTTTTAAGATACTTAAGTAAACAAGTACACACAACAGAAGATACAGTTACCAAAATAGTTATATAACAGTCATGTCAGGACATTGTAAAATAAATGACTGATTGATCGAAGTGAACACGAACCCTTTACCTTGTTAGGTTTATCATCCGAGAGCAGATTTTTTTCAATTTTTATTTTGTACACAGTACAAGTTAGATACAAAATTTTAGGTACCTACTCAAGGAGCAAGACTTTGGCTTGATACTATAAGTAGGGTAACACGAGAGGAGAGAGCAAACTTGTACTTTAAAGGTGTGTTTGGTTCCGTATTTACATAAATCCCGGTGGTCATTAGAACTGGAGGATACTATATGGGTTTTCATTGATTTATCATCATAATTCAAGCTAGTTATTTACTGGCGGCTACTAAAAAATTCAAAATTCAAAGTGCTTTATTTCCTTTAGACCTTACAGGACTCTTGGACACGTCACAAAATTCAAATTACATATATAAAACTAGAAAATAAACTGATCACTTTGATTTTTGCTCACTTCAATATTTTTAGGGTAAAGTAAAGAAGCGAACAAGAAACCTTTACCTTGTAAGTTTGTTAGTTTTCGAGTTGGAGCAAAACTTGTCCCAAGTTTTTTATCCTCTAGATAATCCTGATATTTTGTAGTAAGCCTTTTTACAAGGACTAAAATTTAACTTCTCGAAGTTTGAGGAGAGTTTGGTGGATAAAATGGAATGAATAGAATTAATAATTAAGCTAAGCTCCACTGAAGTTTTTCAATCTAGGTGGGGCATTTGAAAAGCCTGCAATGTTCAAAACACAAAACTTACTATTAAAAAAAATTTATTAGCTTATGGCCGTGGCTTCGGGCACATTACCTACTTGTCTAATTTATGCTCATTTGAAAGATGTTCACGGAAAGATTCCTCAAATATTTAAAAACAAGATCCGTTAAGTGCGAGTGTGACTCGCGCGCCGAGGGTTTCGAACGGTTGTTATGTATAACAATATGTAGGTACTATTATAGGTAGTGGTTAGAGACTTTATGTATTTATTCGACTTTTATCAAAATATTTCAAAAAGTATGAAACCTACATAAAACTCAAAAACTGTTTTGAAATGTACAAATGATACCTTTCATTTAATACCACTTGACATTGTCTCTTTTAAAATTTCGACATCACAATTTGTATTGAAAGTTTTCATTTTAATTTTTCATTTAATATATATTTTTTCTTTTAATCTGTACAGGCTAACGAAATGTATTTATTTTAAATTTCACGTTATTTGCTGCTGTAGTTGCTGAGATATTAAAGACGGAAAAAAGGACAGAAAAAGCGAGATCTTATGGGTTTCGAAACCGATCTCCGATCTTTGAAACCCTAAAAATCATGTAGGAACAGTAGCGTCCTCTATATTTATTTACAAAGAAACAAAAGCTAAGCGCTAACCAGAAACTCAGACGTTCTATTTACAAAGTGAAAGTTAGCAGAGTGCTACACAAGCAATTTTAGTTACAAGC
Organism: Eupithecia inturbata; assembly: GCA_963662085.1. NCBI lineage: Eukaryota > Metazoa > Arthropoda > Insecta > Lepidoptera > Geometridae > Eupithecia > Eupithecia inturbata. Next base: position 8,986,248 of record OY759182.1, read on the forward strand.
GCTTCGGAAAGATGGCGTGGACTGACTTTACCAACGAAGTCTGAAGAAGTTTTGCTTGAATAAAATAATGTAAACAATTAGAGAAAGGTATTTATTGAAGGAATTTGCTATGCTGTGGGACAATACAGGCTTACAATAATAACAATATTAAATGACAAGTTTATAGCACGCAGTAAGTACTCACTCCTTCTAAAAGGCAAAAGAAAGCAAGCATCTAGTGGGTCACAGATCTAACGTTGAAAATAATAGTTTGAAAATGATTTTATAATATAAGTAGGTATTAGGTACATCATGTCGAACATTTAATTACGAAAGAAAAACTTGTAGTGGACAAGTAGCAACAGTAGCTCTATCAAAAGTACTTAGAACTTTTTTAGATACTGAGGTGTATACTAAACACACACATTAAAATTAAGATACATAATCCCCACGACGACCTTGCCGTTCACTGTTCTCTGGTATTCGGCGGATCCTGTGCCCGACTCCGATGAAACCGGAGTCGAGCAAATGCCAATATAAAGTAACTCATGTTCATACAAATTGTACATTCCAACCTATTCATTTACTTTAGTGGCATGTATGAACTTAAACCTATTAGTTGTTTGGTAGTCAGAGTAGTCAAGACCTATAATTATAGTCTTAAAAAAACGAAAAATGACTTTGAATTCCTTAAAACTTTCACTGTTTTTTAAACTTTTTGCGGCCTAAATATGGGACCACCCCGAGATCATTTTGTATACAAAACTACAAGAATCATTAAAGTCGGCCCGCAATTGACGGAGAAATCGGCATCCATACATTGAACCACAAATCTGAATATTAAGGCACTATTATTTAGGTTTCTTTGCATAAAACATACATACCTACAGAACATAGGAATTCCTAATTTAAATCCTAATTTTCTCTAAATTTTTCTAAAGTGGTTAGAAATTGCTGAAAGGTGATAATAAAACGCTTGAACAATGAAAGACAAGGTAACACTTGTCTTTCATTGTTCAAGCGTTTTTGAATACAGTCTAAAAAATTATGTCGATGACTGTGCATCGAATATCGAATTTGGTTTACCATTTAGCCTCGGTGCAAATGATTCCAAGATCTGCTTAATAGGGTCTGTCCTAAGTGACAATTTGGTCGGGTATCTTTGGATACTTACGTTACATAATTGCGTTGCCTTCCAATCGAGATGTATAGTACCTATTGACAAACGGAAATGCATACCGTATCAGATAGATTCCCTTCGTTACATACGAAATAAGCTAAACGCATTCCATCTACCCGTTACGGACCATCTACATGGGTGTGTGAATTCTGAGCGATACATTCGCTATTATCTAGTACTAGCTGACCTGACAGACGTCCTGTTTTAGCTATGAATATTGAGTTCGAATTAGTGTTATGGTCGTTAAGTTTTCTTAAATTGTTTAATTTTCCGCTCACCTTTCTTATTTTTTTCTTTCATAAGACTTTTTTCTCCTGACAATAACAAACACAACAAAAATAGAAATCGAAATCGGTCCAGCCTTTTACGCATGATGCCGTGACCAAAGGAAATAGGGATTAATTTTTATATATATAGATAGCATTATATTATCTTTGCTACTATATTTATTATCATGTCGATTTTGTGCCCTATCACTATTCAAATGGCCACTGAACACGCAAAAAGTGCCCAATTAAGTACCCGAAGAGGTGTATTATATGTAGTTAATAACATAAAAACGTTCGGCTAAATGTTAAATAACTTAACAACTAAACCGGTATGTCTTTAAATACAACCGGTAGCACAAAAGTGGTTTTTAAATGACATAGACATTGATTAATTGAACTAGTTGAAAGTAATCGGTATACCTATAAACGTGAATACGGTTTTATTGACCACTGTGCAACGCTAATTTTGTGGTTTTTTGTGACTACTTACAATCCTGCACCGCCATTCTATGAGCTTCACTTTTAATCTTTGGTTGCCTGATAGAAATCACATTAAGCGATAAGGCCACCGATTTCATTTACTTCTTAAAGTATTAAAGTTAGTTATGAACAAACTGTTTTAGGTATAAGGTTTCGAATAATGAAATATCTTTCTATCTAATAATCCGCGCGATATCAAAATGTTACTCTAATTTCTGATACAATCTGCGTGTTGTCTAAGTGAGGCCACGCGCCACTCTAGTTATAAACTTATTATTAACCTATTTATTTTATTTTCAGCCTGTATTGTCCCACTGCGACGCAAAGTCCTCCCTCCCTTTCTTCCAGCTTTCCCATGGTTATGGGTTTGACAAATTTTATGATTATACCCCCCCTCGTTCCCGTTGAACTATAATCATAAAATTTGCCAAGAAGCAAGATCTTATAGCACAATTAAAGGGAAAAGTTGTAAAATGTTAAATTTGTAGTTTATTCGCAAAAAAACTACTTTTGATTTTCGCATGCGACCAAAACCGTATAGTATAGGGTACCTGTACATACCTCCCGTTGACCTAGAATCATGATGTTTCACAAGAAAAAGGTCTTTTATCTATACGGAACCCTCGGTGCCTGAGTCCGCCTCGCACTTGACGTTTTATTTTTGTAAAAATTAAGTTATTTGTTTCACATACCTATGTTATAGTCGTGTACAGCTTTATTCATTTGTTTTATTTCTTCCGTTTGTGTTTTTATTGCTTGATATTTAAACAAAAGAAGTTAAGAATGAACCTAAATTTATTAGGGCTGCTATCCACCTGACAAAACAGAGCAGTGCAAAGCAGAAAAGTAACCAACTTATCGTATCCATACGTCAACGCATGTTCTGAAGACCCTTTTGCAAAGATTGCAGATTTTTTTTATTAAACTAAAGCAGGTACCTAACATAAACTTAGTTGTACACATATTATCTCTTCAATGGTTTAGTGAAAACCGGATGTTACTGTTCACACGTTTACATCGAAGCCTATGCTAGTCCACTGCTGGACATGGGCCTCCCCTGCTATGGAAAACAGAGACGTCCCATTTCTGGCATAGACCATGGAATATAAAAGCAACAGGCATTACATGAAATAGAGCCTTTTAAAGGCCTTCAGACTAGAGTGTTAGCCACGCACGAACTAAATTCATTATTTTAGGACAAGACACTGTCCTTGCTTCACGAACCGTATCTGGAACCCACACTATAAAACAAGTGGCTAACATATACTACAATGATCGATGAAATTAAATAACGGCCACATATCTAATAGGTTACCTAATCAATTCGGGCGTATCAAATTATTCGGATACGAGGTCGCAGAAAGCACGATCTAGACCCACCACTCTATCTCTTTGGCTGATTGATAGAGAAAGCAGGTTACCAGCTCTGTCAATCGGCTTTTATCAGAGATGAAGCTAGCCCAGCACTGCTAGCAAAGCCAGAACCTTTTTGCTAACACACATAAATTTTACTTAGATTCCAATTATGTTTTTGTTTGTTTTTATTACATAATCAACCGTATTTTTATTTTTGTTTCTTTTTACTAGCATCCTGTATAATTGCTGTAGTCTAATCTGTGTTTGTGTCTAAAAACCTTTATCTATCTAACGCAATTCCTCTAAAATCATGATAGTCGGTAGGTGTATTAATTAAACTCGAAACTAGTAGAGCTTGAAAAAGTGGAGTCAAAAGTAAGTTAAATGATTTGTTTTTAAGCTAGACAAAATCCTTTGAAAACATTTAAAAAAAAAATCTAGCTATTGCTCCCTATACGTTGGTTTACAATGGCGTTAATATTGACTCATCACAGTAATCACACACTCAACTCACATCGAGAATGTTTCAGAAGTTGATATAGTGCAAACATAAGATATTAAATAATATCCCAAAAAAATTTCAACTTCAACGGGACTTGAACCCCATCTTTCCCTCAGTACGGGAACGTGCTAACCACTACCACTACGTACGAGGTCAAGTGACGTGGTCGAAAAACTTTGGGACATTCATCGGACCATAGCGCCGTTAGCTCCACCTACAGGGGAAACATTGAGTTTTATCCAATCCTGTTTATAAATTTTTGGGATATTATTTGATTTCTTATAAATTTACCCAGGGTGAGGCTTACGCACTATAATAAAAATAACCATAAAGTGCAAATACTTGCGAGGTGATGAATTCTGCACATCGAACCCTCGCCAACACAGCCCTGCAGATCGATTCAGATGTCTTCTTGTTCTTGTTGTTAGCGTTGAAAATAGTATGAGGGATCATACTATTTTCAACGCTTATTGGCTGCATTTTGATTACGAATAAAAAACAAAGGTTTACTGTTTTTTTTTTAATTAAGGACGGTTTGGTGCGAGTTTTCAGTGCAAGAATATTGTAGGCAGCTGACAGTGTTATGTCGACATTTGGGCGAGCCGGCGACTTTGGTGTCTAGTCTCTTTATGGTTTCCAACAGGTACAAGCGAGGGGAACGAATGGCGTCTAGTCTGCTTCCTACATAAACGTAGCCCATGAACAATAGGTAGAACAATTGATGCAAACCCTTGAGCAGGTTGCAACACGAATACCTTAGTGATTTGGCGTTAACTCAACTTATTAGCCAACTAAGAATTTTGATTAACCTCGCCAGGAGGGGAATGTGTCAACGGTAAGGCACGTTGGACTTATTCATTAAGCACTTACTTTCAAAACAAGATAATGTAATCTGCAGGTAAACTGTTTGCTTGATGGCCTTTAAAATCATGGTATAACCGTGAACAACTCTTAACACTTTTATATGTAAATGCACGTATAAAACATTCTTTCAGTGCTGTAACGTTTGACAAAATTATAATTTCCTTGAGATCTTTTATTTGTTACACATACAGATAGAGATTGTTCCCATTCAAGATTGAGGTCAAATTCTGCTCAAATGGACTGCAAAAAAACGCAAATGATCAAAAATACCTTGGCTTTCAATGGCCAAGCAATTTTCTCGACTGCAACATTAGACACTATTGCGTACGCATCCGAATCACTGTAGTTTACACAGGCTCGACCAGTCAGCTGATCAATGATGTTGAGCAAATCAGACTACAGACAAGAAATCTCCTTTTTTAGCATTACTAAAATTTTTTTGGCTGATGCAATGAAGTATATAGTAGTTAATAAAGTAGATGTAAGTTGCATTGCATTCCTAAAAATAATTGTAGTAACCGTGCTTTACTTCTAAGGAAGGTATTTTGTGCTTACCATGGTTAGTATTTGAAGGAAGAAACAACAATTAATATATGTGAGTAGTTCTGGTAAAAAAAACCCAAAATCAAAATAAGCCCTGTTGTTTGAATAACAAAATGTAAGTGGCAACATGATGGTCATGATTTGAATCCAGAGGTTTGTATTGCCTATAATGATGAAGACACTAAGGTCAATTAACCAGCACCCGTAAAGACCTCTGAAGCTATCGCGGTAATAACCTGACTACTTAATGTAGTACCTGAGCCTACTTGCAACTGCAAAGAGTATGAGGATTTAATCAACTTCCAATCTTCGTTTCTTAAAATATTACTGGTGCCAGTATCAATGTTTTACACCACTCTAAATTCAAACTTTTTGCTTTCAGACGCGATTCAAGGGTGTAAGGGATTGTTTAAATTATATGAATGTTATCAAGCGTATTACGTCGATAACAAGTCGCCAACTCGTTATTTGTTGGTAACAGACACCTTTCAGATCAAGGTTTCTTAGCCAGTCCATACCTATATTTGTTTATTAACTGACATTAGACATTTGCGTCAAATCATAAAGTTTATTGAGCGTATCTTCATAACATCAACGTAAATTCTACTCTAGCTCCTTATGCTAATAACATTCCGTGGCGGGCGGCAAGTGCGATGGCCTGCAAATAACCATTTTCCGTTACCTATTTCGTTCATGCAAGAAATAAAGCAATACTCACCTAAAATTCTATTGAACCGTGAATGAGTATTTTGCATATAGCAATAATTTGTCTTAATCTTGAGCATTCCTGGGTATTCCTATGTACAGCAAAAATACATTTTCCAGATCGGGCTAGGGTTATAGACAAAGCGAGAAACCTCTGTTTTTCTCTTTCGCGATCGTGTGAGTGTACGCGGGCGCAAGGTCTCAGCGGGTTGCCGTCGCCGCCGCCGGTGCAAGCACGCCGCACTCGCAAGTAAAAGTAACTCCAACAATACCTTGGCGGCGCCTGCGCGCTGCGTACGTCAGTTTCGCCAACTCCCGCCGCGAGCGCCTACGTCTCGCTCGCTCGATTTTCTCGGACATCGATAACGCGCGACCAGTATCATTATTCGAACGGCTAAAAAAATTTTCCGTATCGTGACAATTTCCCACAGTGGCAAACACGGAATTGCGTTGTGATTTCCTAACATTACGTGCAATTATTTTATGACGGCGATAAAGTTCAATAACGTTAATGAAAATTTGAATTTTAATAGTTATTGTTATACCTACTCGGCGGTATTATTGGATTTTACGCTCACTTAAACGTAAGTTTTTAGAAACATTCGCTTAAACCTTCTTCACGTTACCATAGAGTGTCTTCGCTTGGTGCATGCACTCGATATGGAGAAAAATCTCTACGCACCCAGGCACTGCAACTTTTTATGTAAGGATAGGTAGGTAATAAATTCATGAAATCGCTTCCAATTTGTACATTGAACGTTATTATAGTGTCTTCGCTTGGTGCATGCACTCGATGGCGAAAAATCTCTACGCACCCAGGCACTGCAACTTTTTATGTAAGGATCGGTAATAAATTCAAGAAATCGCTTCCAATTTGTACATTGAACGTTATTGGGCGTCGTATTCTTTTGGTATATTAATGAGGTGATGAAAGTGTTGGAGCTGGTGCGTTTTCCGGCGTGCGCAAGCGGTTATGTGGTCACCCGGCTACTCGGTGAACGAGTGGCTTAATCAACTTGCAATCGGATCACTAAAACTGGTTCCATAGTTATTGTAGACACGTGTCGCCTGCTTTGAACATGGACAAGCACTTTACCTTTGTTTCGACAAGATTGGTTTGAATCCGGTATCTTTATCAGTCTGTTATGTGGGTGGTATCCTGTTACGTTTATTACTTGGTATTCATATTGTAATGAGTTATCTAACCGTGTAAAATGCTGCCTTATACTAGATTCTGATTGCGTAATCTGAATTCATTGGTCACTTTTCTGTTTCTAGCTTGTTGTGATTAATTTAAATAATCTCCGTCATCCAAGAAATATTTTATTATTTATTTAAATTTATAATCATGGCCTTAGTTGTACAACCGTCATGTTTTCAAGTTAGGTTAAAATAATTCAAGACCTTTATACAAACACTCCAACAAAGTAATATAAGAACAACCATATTAGCCCCTCACGTATAATTCAATCATTACTCTATAGGAAATTACGTATTCGCTATTATATTTGAAGGAAATGAAGCCAAATTACCTGTAAGTATGAAGTCAACACTGGATGAATAAAAACAATCAGTTGACATAGAGATCAGTGTAATTAAAATTCAATAAGCACTATCAAGTCAAGGGTCAACGCAAACAGAAAGCAGGCTGAGCGGCTTACCATATTTATATATTCTCTCTGAATATGGGTATTGAATGACAAGTAGTGTTCATAAAATACTGCATTCACTGTCCGTAATCGTAACTAGAAATGGAGCTCTGCTGTACAAGGTGTACTTCCAGAATATACTTTTTTAAATCATTAAATAAAATAAAATAAATAAATAATGCTGGACAATCCACACAGCATCATCTAGCCCCAAAGTAAGCAGAGCTTGTGTTATGGGTACTAGATGACTGATAAACTTAATACAATATATAACATAGATAGATATTTTTTATTATATATAGAAAATACCCAGAACACTCGGAACAAATATTTGCAGATCGTACAAACATTTGTCCCAAGGCGGGAATCGAACCCGCAACCTTCTGCGTCGCAGGCGGACCTTCGCCCGCCGCGCCACATCGGCCGTCAAATCGTCATTATTGTCATTATGTTAGAAACAATCGCTAACGGCGCTAGAGTCCGAAGGAAGTCCCAAAGTTTTTCAACTCCTACGTCACTTGACCTCGTGGTGTATTTGGTTAACTCATTCCCATAATGAGGGAAGGATTCGGGTTCAAGTCCCGTCGAAGTCGAAAAATTTTTGGGACTTTATTTGATTTGTTAGAAACAATGTTTGGTACCACACAATTGTTTTAAGTTCTATTATTATTTGTGAAATTGTTTAATGTTCTATGTTAAGTACTTCAAAGTTCAAAACTCTATAATACTCAAAATCTGGTCACTGGAAAAACCTCCAAAGCTATGTGAATGTAAATGATAGACAAATATTAATATCATTTCGGCCTTCACACCTCTTGGCTGCATTTTTACCACGGTCAGTACGTACCAAATTATTAAAGAAAGAGGACAGGCAATTTTAATTATTGGTGAATCAATTTAGCATGCTTTGATAAGTGCAAAGTAGGAAGTATAGAGCTATATTCGTAGGTGAACTGCCAAGCATTGGGTCTGGTGCACTTTATACTACAATTGTGGAATGCCAAGTAGGGAAATAAACATCAGGGTCATCTCATCAGAATGCATCGAGCTTAGACGTTTATGTGAAATATTGAAAGCAAATCGTTATACGCAATGCTTATGTGGATCACGATTGTCGTAAGACGTTATTTACTTTCCCTTGTTTACAGTTCTTAATAATCATGATAGAACATACCAAATACTTTGTAGTCTCTACTAAATATAGAGTGCAAACGTTATTTCCGATTTTTAGCCCGTATTCAAATTAAAATATTCAAGCATTCATGATTGTGTACCTAATCGTAAATTTAGTCAATATAGCTTCTGTTATTTAATGGATTACGTGTTACATATATATTATTATCAGATTCCATTCATTACATTGAAATTGAAGACCAGCTTTTCGTGTGAATTTTGTAGAATACATCACCTCTAACATTTCCTTGTTTCCAACCTTGTATCAACTTGGCTAAATATGTAATTGCTTTATTGGGAAAATAATATCAGCATTCCGATCACAAGGCTCACAAAACGCCTTATGTTTAGTGCCACATTCTTGGATATTTGCATTCGCAAGATTCAACCAAATCGTAAAATTATATTGTTTAGAATCTTTATATTATCGAATGAGTTTGACTTTCAGCCAAAAGGTTACAGGAACTATGACGACAAAGTTTTAATAGGACTTACGCACTTAGTTTGAGAATTTGCAACAACACAGGCCCGGATTAAGGGATCCAGGGCGCCTAGGCACTCAGTATTTGAAGGGCCCTCTGCCTTATAATATTTGTACATGCAACCCCCCCCCCCCGAAATTTAAGACCTACCTGCTCAAGTGGGATATGAAATGAAAGGTATCAGTTTGTACATTTAAAAACAGTTTTTGAAATTTCTGTACATTTCATACTTAATCAAGTATTTTGAAAAAGTCGAAAAATTACCCATTCCCCCATAAGTTTGCAGAGTGGTCCATCTAAAATTTATGTAGCGTTTGTAGATATGGATTCTATATTCTACAGATTTTATTTTTATATAGAAGTCTGTAAGTTGAACACATTTTAAAAATTTGATCAAAAGGAGGGATATTTTTCCAAAAGGGTGGGCTACCTCACCGTGTGGGTTATTACATGAAAGATATCGGTTTGCATATTGCAAAACTTTTTTTTTAATTTCTGTAGGTGAGTTTGTACAAATATTTTTAATAAAAACCCATTCCCCCTCCTATCTCCAAAGTTTGCAGAGCGATCTATCTAAAATGTATATAAAGATTGTAGATATGGATCTATATTTTAAAGGAGAAATATCAAAAAGGGGGGAATAATTTTCAAAAGGCTACCCCGAGTGGCCGGGGCCGCGGAAGTAGATACTCCATAAAGGGACGGCCTAACTTTTTTCGTCACCTTCCTCTAATATCCGGCTGCGGCTTCCTCCGGTCAATTTACTGCAGTTAAAAAATTTTTTTTTAAGATTTTTGTATGTTTTTCGAAATTTTACAACACAACTGTAAGATTTTTTGTACGCGAAATTTTTTCGTATGTTTGGGGAAACGTATGAAAGTGGACCTATGACAAATTAAATGATAGCAAGCGAAGCGAGCCCCAAATATTTTAAAATTGCGGTGGTAGAGAAAAATCTATGAATATAAATAACGGCGAGCGAAGCGAGCAGAGTGAGCCGCAGCCTTTTTTGAAATTGGTAAGGCATGCTTAGCAAGACAAGGAAGCTAAGATAAAATGAGAATGAGCTTAGAACATTTCACGTTTATTTGAAAACCGGTACCTATATATAAGTAGTACATATTGGTATACTTGACAAACGTTCGAAACCCCCGGCGCGCGAGTCACACTCGCTCTTGGCGGATCTTGCTATTTACTTACCTACCTAGAGGTATTATTATTTGGTAAAATAAATGCCAATTTTTCGGGCAAGCCAGACTTTAGGGGTATGAATATTCCACCATGAGGGCCCCTAGGCTTGCAGGGCTTAGGGGCTCTGCGAGCGTTGTGGGCTTAGGGGCTAATCCGGGCCTGGTGTTACACCTGTCGTACTGAACTCGTAACCACATGCTCATCACCAATAGCATTAAAGTACAGTTTGAGCGTTTCTTGATTATAAAACAAAGTAGAGCTCCATACAATGATGAACTAAAGACCAACAATCTACCAATGTTCAGTACAAAGCAAATGCACTCGCAGGTACACATTGTAGTAATCAATCAGTGGGCTATGGCGCAACTAATGCACCGCCGCCGTCGCGCACCACCGGACACTTTCCAACGGCCCACGGTGCAGAAAGCCTGAAGTCTATAGTTTTCAACATGACCTTCAAATATTGTATAGAATATACCACGAAATATGCTAGTCACTCTGGTTTTCCCGGCTATTACGACAGTCTCTAAAATTTTACCTAAAGCTAGACTTATATTGCAGTCGCAATGTGTTTGTGAGCAGCTCAAAGTTGCCGTTATAAAAGACTTGGTCAATACGTGCAGAATTGGGTCTATGGTAGGCAATAAAACAATAACGTTTATGTGATATAATTGTTGGTAGTGGCTACATGTTTTGTTGACAGCAATATTGAATAACGAGGTTTCGACAGGTGTTTAGCATTCGGCCGACACGCCAGCGGCTTCGACCAAGCGTCTGATGGCTTTGAGTTATCCCAAACATTTTGTAATTATTATTGCTTGGTGGATGTCTTATTTCTATGCAATGACAGATGTACAGAGCCAAAGGTGACGAATTGCTTAATACTAACTCAACATGTCTTTGTCAATTTTAAAATATTATGCACCACTATACACATATTTATCCATTTAAGAAGCTATGATCAAGAGATATGTAAAAGCCAATAAAATTATTTTGTCGACGTCGGAATTTCTCTGATCTTTAATAATGATACGATCTCGGTGTATTTCGTAACACATTTCTTCACCAAAAATGATGGGTAGTGTTAAGATATTTGCGCTATCTCAAACATCGCAGTTTCTTTTGATGTCAATCCAAGCTTATTGAATGCAACCGACTAAAAGTATTAAATCCCGTTGCCGCACAAAGTTCGAATTTTACTAGGAGTAAAATAGTAATCCCTCGGAAATAAAATTGTTATGGGAACACGACGGGAACATTCTCTATAAAAAACCAAAACAATCATCACATTGAGCAAAAACAAAAAGACATACATACATACAGCTGAACATCCTCTTTTTTTTCAAGTATATAAAATTTCCGTGGTTCTTTATAGTTTCAGACTTCCGACTCTAGACTACTTTGTAAGCTGTACAGTTAACATCAACTGTACAGCTTACATAGTTGATAATCAGCTACTTAGTACTAAAAACTGTGCATAGGCGAACGGTTACTAAGTAGTATTTTTAATAAGGCAGATCGAAGGTCCCGAGGTCGCGGAAGAGCCGGCGATGCGCCCGCACTGACGCAAGCGCATGAAGCAATGCAGTTACGTGCTCGTACGTGTCTTGCGCCCCATTTTTGGAATTAGCACATATGCTTTAAAATCGTTCATGTTTAATGAAGCTCTGTATGGGATGGGACTAAATAAATCCTCTAGCCAAGTCGATAGTAGAAAACTACATTTAGTAACAATTCATTTTCAAAAGTAAAAGACTTGATGACAGTTTCGTAGGTACTAGGTATCTACACCCTTAACCGTTCATATTGTTTCATTCCACGAGTGATGGAGGGATTCAACGACGTGTTTTTTATTAAACATGCCCACAAACTACACAAAATATATCAATTTCTCGAACAGCCGCTTGTTCGTATACTGATTGATTAGTTAATCGAGTAGATGGTATCTTGCCTACTTTAATGAAAATCAATACTTACCTTAACAGATCGCAAATTCCAGGACCCCGAAATGTCGTTGTCAAGAGATTTAATAAATAAATCAATAATGCTGGACAATTCACACAGCATCATCTAGCCCCAAGCTAAGCACTTAACCCATAACACAAGTTTAGAGCTTGTGTTATTATGGGTGAGTTTGATTATACAGGTCAGTGTACAAGCAACCTTATAATGACAACGAGTAGCTTCAGTTTGGTTACTTCTCAAACTAAAAGCAGTTAGGTGCGTTACTTAATTGCTTAAATAAAATGTTCAAAGTATTCAGATTATGAAAATATTCAAATCCAAACACTCTTCCTCGAGACCGTCCGAAGAAGTGCACCATTAATCTCCTGAGAAGGGCTAACTTTGAAAGTATTTTATGCATTCAGATCAAGTTTTTAAAAGTTTAAGCGTGTACCGGTCGTGATCTGCGAACTTTTAAATTCATACTGCGGCGCTATTAGGTATGTCTTATAGTCTGAATATGTTTAAAATAAGCATATTCTTGCAAAAAAAACTTCTGTGAACTGTATTTGTAATTTTTAGCTTGAGCTTATCCATTGTTTATGTAAATCGTTCTGCTCTTTGGCCTCTTTCCGAGTTTGATTAAGTTCATAATCTTTAGCACAAACAAGAACTTCAAGAAAGGCTTACATATCCAGCATTATATATTAGATTAAAGTAAATAAACATTATTATGAATCAAAACAAGAAACAAAACGAAGAGAGAGAAGTAAGAAGTCGCCAAGTGTCAACACCTTCCACCTAAGGGTTACCATCTGTAATAAATAAATAAAATAAATCTGTCCGGAGAAATCCGGTCCAGACCGGATTTTAAAAGTATAGACTCCGCCCAAATTTCATTTAATAAAATAACAAACTAATAACAAGATAAATACCGAAATAAACAATATTATATGACAATATTACAGAATCGATTTTATTTTTAAGATACATAGTAATCACTTTTGATGATGTGAAATAGTATGAAGAATTTTGTTTGTTAAAAAAATTATCGAGTTGATAATTTGTTAACCACCTGAGTTTTATGAGGATCGAGCTGAAAACAAATGGGTAATTTTCTTTGGAGCGTGCAACGACAGATTTCGATTTGCCGAATTACTTAAGATTTGTCAGTACTTCTTTAGTATCATGCCAAATCGCAAACGACGAAAGGGTTTTCTCTCTCATCACTTCACAGTGGACGAAGGAAACAAGGAACGGATTGTCTTGACAAACCTTTGTCAAAAAATTTGTCAAAATTGTCAAAACCTTCTTGTGTAAAAAGGCCTACTATAAAATATCAGATTATCTAGAGGATAAAAAAGCTTGGGACGGGATTTGCTCCAGCTCGAAAAATAACAACTAACAGGCTAAAGGTTTCTTCGTCGCTTCTTTACTTTAGTCAACATACCGAAGCGACTGAAATCAAAAATATCACTTTATTTCCGTGTCAGTGTTTAATTATTAAGAATTTGACCTTTTCTAAGTGTACATTTATTGTATTTATGGAAATAAAGAGTTTTTGACTTTGACTTTGACTTGAGTCACTAAGAGCAATATCACAAACAACTGACATGTGAAAAATTTTACAGAGAAATGTCTACTAAAAAAATTTTTTTGAAAGCTGTTGTTAGTTGCAGCCAAAGACCGGATTTTTTTACAAAAATTAGGTTTTCTAACACTTAAAGCCCTGGTAAACCTACTTCCAGCGGATTATACATAAGGAAATGACATCAGAAAATGTGTGAGAACCACATAAAATATATAAAATTAATAAATATTAGCGAAAATATTAGTTTTTGAATTATTATGTAAATAAGAGTTCACTGATGTCCAATACCAAATATGTACTCGTACATAATGAACAGCCTTTCACAAATACCTACTGTATGCTACTTTCAAGTTTGATAAATTACTGTTGCACTTTTACAAAAATGTAATAAAAAGTAGGTAGGTTTATTAACAAAAACACTTCATTAAAAAAATACAACTAAATTATGTACAAGTACTTACAAAATAACCATGGGTATTTATAACAATTGAGATCATGTGCAGACTGTTGCGAACAATCTAGAGAAAAAGATAAAATAGGTTTATGCTAAACTTGAGCTCATGTTATATTGAAGAGCCGTATTTTTCAAAAGCCACATCTGTGGCCCCAACAATTTAGTATCATTGCGCTATTTGAAACCAGAGCAATACTGGCAGGGAATATAATTTGCTACTCTATTATTTCCTGCAACACTGGCATTACGTTCAGCTGCATCTGAGCTGCGTCTGCTTTCGACATCTATGACAGTTGCGGCAACATTCTTCATCGTGTCTGTTTTTTAGGGTTCCATGCCCGAAGGGTGAAAACGGAACCCTATTACTAAGCCTCCGCTGTCCGTCCGTCCGTCTGTCACGTGGCTATATCTCATGTAAAAGGTAGACAGTTGAAATTTTCAGATAATGTGTATTTCTCTTGCCACTATAACAACAAATAATAAAAATAAAATTAATATCAAAATGAAAGTGGGCTCCCATAGAACAAACGTGATTTTTTGGGTATTTTTGCTCTTAATTTATCAAGGCGGTATCTCTTGAACTACAGATAGATACATGAAACTTTCTATAATTAAGTATCATTTCAACTGTAATAATAACAAATACTAAAAATAAAATAAAGTTGAAAAATTTAAAGGGGTCTCCGAACAAATTAAAATTTGATGTTCTTTGGAAAAGTTGCCTGATTTTTACGGTACAGAACCCTTCGTGTGCGAGTCGACTCGCACTTGGCAGTTTATTTATTATTTTAAGCTACTTTGCAGTGCTCTTTAACAGGTAAAAGGCTTAAGTGCAATTTTAAGATTAAATCTCCGAGTACGTTTCTCACATATTAAACATAAGCTTTATCTCGATTACGCCATAACCAAAAGCATGTTTACACAGTTTATACACCGCACTGTAGCGCCTCAACACTCATCTGATTTCGATTAATTACTAGTCAAAAATTAAATTTAGTTACTTACTTTTATTACTTCTTTGGTTGTCAACGTTTTGTTAGTTATTATAGTCTGGGTGATAGACTTATACATATTTCCCTGTTCTGAGTATATACGTAGACTATGGTAGGTACATAAGTAAATATGTTACATCCAAAAAAGTGCTAGGTAATTAAGTAATTATCTACTTGATTATTATGCTGACCTACTACATCCTAGATTCTCACAATTCTCACAGAATAACAGTTAGGTAGGTAGTTATAGGTACGTTTGTTTTTTGCAAACTAATTTCTTCCGCAACCTTGTCATAATACCGAATTCCTGTTTTTTTATCGTCACCAAATTATCGGGAAATGCTTCGATGATCGTTGGACATGATATTTGTACCAACGTTTTAAGTTGCGTTATTATTGCTTGCTATTAATAATTACTTACGATAAGCAAGCAAGCTGCTCACGCGACGAGATGCGCAGGTCGACGACCCAACGTGTGTTTGCCACAGTGTGCAAAATACTGCCACTACTTAATGTTACTAAGTGTTCTGGATACAATTTATATAGTAATTGTACTCGTACAAATCTGAAAAAAAACTTTTCAAATTTTAAAAAATAAAATTTATATCGTAGATGTTCCGCATGCCCGGCGTTGGGCATTATCCCCCGGAAGTTGCGATACGCTACGTTTATTTTCATAGGCGCGATATAAACAATACAATACACAACTCTTTACTATATACACCACAAATAAAATACACATAAAACACAAAACTACAATGAGCGGCCTTATCGCTTAAAAGCGTTTTACTACATTTAACAATAACTCCTATAGTAGAGTAAAGGGAAAACTTTATAACTACCCTGCAGCTGACATCACATGTTTAATTTACTGGTACCCAAATCATTCATCATCTTGAACCAAATGATGATAAATAAACTCGTGTTTGTTGATTCTACTAAATCAATCCAATCTCAAGCTATTTGCAAAATATAATACCACTCACAATACAAAAATCCGAAATATTTACACTTTCAGTCGTCGAGTTTGATAAATCATGGTCAGAATTATGACTGATGGGAAAGAGATCAAATCGACAAGTAGGTAGTCCAAATTCTGTCAAAAATCAACAACAAGAAAGTTATTTTAGCTTGGGTATGTGGCCATGTTTCAAATATTGGATCTCGCGTTTGGCCGAAGCATAGTCGCAACTATGTTTAAGGGCTCAATCAAACGTTGACTCCGCCAGCACCGCCTTCAGCCAAATCAAATTGAAAACCAATGTGTGTGTAACGAATGAGTCCATTTTACTTTACTTGTAGATTTATTACCGCTTCTGCAATGGCATGCATTTGTAAATTCACACACATGTTTACTCTTTTTGTAACGCCAGCAGCTCATTTATTGTTCTTATTTTTGCTCAATTAATACGCTAAATCATAGAAACAACATTTATCCCAAACCAGTCATCGTAAATGCCAATAACAGTTAGGAAACCAATAAGAAACAATTACTCAAGCCCAACTTGCGCCATTCAGGAAAACTATACCTATCCAAATCTGGCTACTGTGCTGTGCAGTAATTTCTGCTTGACTACTAAAATTAATCTCATGTTTTCCCAAACAATGGTTTGGCGCAATTGGTCCCCGCATACAAATCGATCCAGTTTATCGAGACGTTCGTGATTATGTTGTTATTTATAGGTACTTATCTGAGGCAGTGTACGCCCAACCTATTATTAGTATTGTCAAGAAGGCCATCGGGAATGAGGATAATAAATAAAGTTGCGTTGTAAACGTTTTATAGAAAGTTAAAGATCGTCAAATGGACTGAGTGAGATCGTGACCAGCGTCGATAGGCATAACTTGTCACTTGGACATTCGCACAATTAACTGACTGCGCAATCTTAGTAATGCAAATAAAGAAGATAGGACTGTACTCTCGAAAGCGGCGTGCGAGGCGGAAGAGATATGAGTAAAGACATAGCTACATCGCGGGGTATCCATCTGAGTTTGCCATATTGAAGCCAGTGCGGATATTGACAAGATAGTTGCACTTCTGACCTTGCACGTGCCCCTTTCAAATCAACAGAACACATTCCATGAAGCAGGGTTAGGTGTCGGCTCAACACGATTGATCTATTGTTCGTAATCAAGTTTACACATTGGAATGTATTACATATATTATTTCCTAGCACACCTGCCCTCGATCACGTTTGATATTAATGCATAAAATGTAATTTTTATAATTTCTTTTAATACCAAACTGATCCGCATGGTTGATTTTCAAAAATACATTGTTTTAAATTTTCATAGTAAAAAATAACTTTACGCATACGCTTAGAAAAATGACAAGCCTATCACTAATGCAAAACCGACAAAATTTTAGGGTTCCTTTTTCATGTGCAAATAAAGAACACATTCATTCATGCTAAAAATATAACAAGGCACGTACGTAGCTCTTTTTTTTAAATTTGCCGATTTTTTAACGTTCCTACCACGAAACAAACGTACTTACCTACATATAAACATTTGTAAGTTAAAATAATAGCTTAGAAGAAAAATGTACGTAACCACCGTAAAATTGACGGTATTGGCTAAACAAAAGCGATTGAAAGGTCAAGCACCTTACTGATAAACAGCTGATGTTAGGGCTGTTATATGGGCTAGTTGCGATGAAAGTTTCGAGGTCTTTTTTTCAGTAAAAAACCTTGACACCCTGAAAGTGCTAGAACAATGTATAATATAGCATTGCCATACAGTGGGTTAATGGAGCCGGCTTCTTGGGGACGCTTCCGACTGGTATTGATATAGATCAGTTGAGCTACCTGTAGATTGTTTGCAACGGTCTGCAGTTAGCTTAATTGTTTCAATTGTAAATACTAGTTCTGTTTTTAGAAATCCGAAACAAAACGTGCGTCCGAAGCGACTTGGTGGTAAGGTTGTTTCTTATGTGCGATTTGTCACCCGAAACTTCATATTTCGTGTTTCTAAGTACCTAAAAACACGAAATACAAAATAGAAGTAGGCCTCTTGAGCGTAACAAGTAAAAAAATATATGTATCATGGAATATTGGTTTGGAGAGCACCAACTTGCATGAGTTTACAAAATATTGCCCACGGATTCGCACGCGGTTTTCCTGGATAAAAGTATGCGTATATCCTTTTCCGAGAACAATCTATCTCGTTACTCAATTATATTGAGATCCGTTTAGCCGTTTTGTCGTGAAGAGGTAAAAGAAGGAAGAATTATATCCACAAAGAAGGAAGTATATCCACTTCTGATCTGAACGTGTTTCCCCAAACGATGTTTTGCTATAATCACCCTAGGTAGGTGGTGGTAAAGCCTATTCGAATGCTAGTGAAGAATTAGAAAACATAGTTCTTTAAAAGGTAAGAATACATTAAAATCACACTTATATTATAAATAAGTTACTGCCCGCGGCTTCGCATGCGTTGATTCTAGGTAATTGTATGAACGATTTGTGAATTTTTTTAATTTGTATTAGCTACATGATAATGCACACAGATCCCCATGTTGAATCCAACGATCCTATTCATCCACGGTTGTCTGGTAGAGATCGACTGATATTCGCAGAAGAGGTGTCAAAAATACACAGAAAGTAGCTGCCGCCGCCATCTGGATCTTTCCCTGCAAATGTTTTTGGAAAAGTGAAAAAAATCCATTAATTTTCGAAATGTTTATTTATTTAAAAGCTTGATTTTAGCTTTATTACTGGTTGTAGAAAATGATATTTATGACGTCCTTTGCCATCAGCTGATATAATTTTATTGCCAAAATATTTATGAGATTTCGTAATAATTATATTTCGATAGGCAGGTTTGAAGGAAAGGAATATGTATATTATGTGGGTTAATTATGTTGTTACCTATTATTTGCTAAACACATTAAACCTAAAAAGGTGTTTTGTGTCGAAATGTCCCACTCAGTTTCGAAAACGAAAAATTACTAAGAGATTTATAGTACTTAGATACGAAAATTCTGACGACCCTCGAAAAGACCCTCGAAAAGACCCTCGGAAAGACCCTCGGCAAGCTGGGAGGCCTAACCAACTCTTATGTCGCTTGCATAAGATTAGCGTTTTCACGAAAACGAATCAGAAACATCGATTTCGTGTTTACGATACAGGGTGCTATAGCGCTTATTAGGGCCTATGTCCAGCAGTGGACGTAGACTGATGATGATGATAATTAATAAAAAACAGATCAAAAGTTTATTGTGTACTTTTTTGTGCAATTTCTCTCTAGACTACTTACGTGCTCTAGGAGAGTCGGCATGCGTTTTCTTTTTTTATTCTTCTGCATCATCATTTATCATGCAAGTTATCTCAACTCAACACATCCGACATAATAAAGGTTGTCGCAGATCTGGACTGCACCACTGCCGCACAGCACAAAAATGTGCATTCAAATGTGGGCTATGACTTGCAATAGTTTGATGAATTTTATATTAACGGCATCAGATAACATACAACGGTGCTGGATGTGTGTGCTATGTCCTTAAAGTCAGCCTATCCCTTAGTTATCTACTAGTATGAACCGACACTACGCAACAGAGACCTTATTAAGTTTTGTATATTATGTTTTGTATATGTGTAGATTAGGAAAACAATACAATTTTTTGTTTCCTTCCATACATTTACCGCCTTGCAGCGCCCCTACCGGATATCAAGAGGACATACTTTTCCAATAGTTTCCTACGAACTCGATTACGGTTTCGGATTATTTTGAGTGTTTCATTTTGGCGGTGCAACTTTGACAAGTCAGCGGTAGTAAACGAAAACTTTTTCCGTTTTGGTATTGTGCAATCTCATACTAGCCACTATGTCGTTAAGTGTCCCTTACCTACCTTTTACCGAATGTGAGGCCACCCAGCATTGAAAGTGACAGGGCATAGCTTGGCCTGTAAATGCAAGTTTTAGTGACATCTGGCGGAAGCCCACAGTCACGATATAGCTATTAAATCCGGTTTTCCGGACAGTTTTGTACATTAATTTCATTACACTTTATAAATCGGTTCATAGTGTAGTCAACGTGGTGCCAGAAAAGTAGTGAACTAGGTAATGCTGGAATTACCACAGCTTACTCTTATTTTGGTTCATTTTCTAGCGCAAGGAATGCTTGTATGGTTTTTTCCGTTTACCTACGGACAATCAGTAGATCAATATACAGAGTGTTGTTCAAATTAGTGTACAATACTGAAGGAGGTAATTCACTTGCAACCATAGATTCAGTGAACAAACCAAGCTGTAAACGATTTTTTTTTGCTGTTTTTTTAGTTCGTTACAATAATGCCTTATTAATGTTTTAAGCCATCCCAAGCTTGACGACCTCTTTGAAGAGCGCCCCCCCCCCCCTTCTCGCCCCACGTGATGGCGACACAAGGCGACCGCAGTCAATGACCGCGCCGCCTTAATAAGACAATGTTTGTACTCAAACTCAACAAGCGTTTAGATTAGAAGAAATATCAAAATTTTGAATTTAAAATATATTCGAAATTCGGATATTTCTTCTCAACGCTGTTTATTTTGATTATTTTTCTTTAACTCAAATATTTGTCAAAATATTTTACAGAAATTGAACATTTCACAAATAAACAAATTATTTATACGGCTACAGATAATTATTTTGTGTTCTTAAGGCCGTTGGGGCATAGACCAGCCAAGGGGGATTCGGTAAGGGGGAAAACTGGAACAATTCGAACCAAATCTGCAGTAATTTTAGGTAATAGAGTCTACCCAGTCTACCCAGCACCAAAGTCGGCGACACAGCCCGGCGCGGGATGGTGCGACATTTCAGTGTTTGAATATTGTAGGCAGCCGACAGTGTTTTGTTATTGTGATAGTCTATATTTTACAGCAGACCAAAACATATTATGCTGTCCAAATAGATTATAGCAGACTTTTCGAGCTGACCGAATATTAAAAATAAATACCAATAAATTTACTTCCTTTTGTTAACTTGTCGGCGGCCCATCGACTTTGGTGTGTAGACTTTATAAACACAACACAACTTTCTTGTAATTACCAATTCAGATAGGTACCTTGTAAAGTACAAAGTTGGGTAAGCAAGTAGTTTAATTATCTAAGAAAAGCTAATTACGAGGAAACATTTAAAACAATCAGAACTCCGAAGACTCTTGCTTTAATTACCAACCCAGCTTTACCAGCTTTTATGGTGTTTATTTATTTATTTACAATTGATAACCTGCCTTTTTAAGGTACACTCCTGGGTTTTTTTATGTTAGGGCGTGTTCTATGTGGACAACGAGAGCGGGAATTGAGAAAATAAAAAGGCTTTCCAAACGTCAAACTTTTGTCCGCCGCGCGCGAGATTTAGGTTCTTTGGGAACTATTCAAAAACGCTACCGCTCCCGCTCCAGCGATAAGCAATCTACATGCTATATCTATGTCTATATGCTATAACAGCAAGTAGGCAAGTTTAAAATATATGCCAATGTAACTAATTTACCTACCTATGACAACGACCGGAGTAACTTCACGCTCGCTGCAACGTAGAACACTTGCGTGCCGCCATTATTGCCAAGAAACTAGCGATTTACTGATCATGTTTACACATTTTGCAACGTATTTTACACAACACCATGTCTAAAATGCTATGTTATTCCGTATAACATCGAAAACCTTTTTGAGCAATGTTTTCATAGTGGATAATAATTGCAGTAATACCAACGTATCTGCTGTACTACGTAGTTAAGTGAGTATCTGCCTCATTCCTTGTATTTTTAAAAGGAGCTAATAAACTAACCAAAGCTTTTTATGAACCGAAAATTTAACAAAAAAAAACTCAAAAACTCTTTATTTCCATAAATACAATAAATGTACACTTAGAAAAGGTCAAATTCTTAATAATTAAACACTGACCCGGAAATAAAGTGATATTTTTGATTTCAGTCGCTTCGTTATGTAGACTAAAGTAAAGAAGTGACGAAGAAACCTTTAGCCTGTTACTTGTTATTTTTCAAGTGACTCGGACCACGCTTATTCGCATTTTTTCGCCAAATAAGTGGGCAAAGGCCTATAAAATGTAGCTAAGAACCGTATAGGAAAACAGACGTGTATTCATAATTCTTTATTGCACTAATAAAACAAATACATGTAAAACTTAAAACTAGAGAGGTTATGGCAAAGGCGAGCTTAACCCTAAAAAGAGTTCTCTTCCAGCAAACCTTATTGGGAGAGAGAGAGAGAGAGAGAAGTTTGTCATAGTGGGTTCGTGTGCATATACAGAAAGAAGATTGAATCCTTAGTCTACATAAAGTATTTTAATACCTACCTCATTTTTCAAGTTCGCTTTAGCCGTTTTCATGCTTGGAGATTATAAAGTGTGTCTGCCAACCACATTGAAACACTCGAAACATAACCCACGCGTTGCGGTTAAAAAATCAAAAACCCTAGACGACAGTTTTACTTTGAAATATCATAAAATCTAAACGGCTCCCCCGGTTTTATTCAAACCTAGCTTAAACATTCTCGATGAAGACACCCATTGATCAATATGTACTACATTCAAATCGGTTCATTCGTTCGGGACAGACAGATAGAGATATGTCTCAGATACAGAAACGTATATAACTCTCCTCTTTTTAGCCCTCGAAGCGATTTTGTACTACCGCCTTTAGTGCCTAGGCACTAAAGGCGGTAGTACAAAATCGCTTCACATGAGTATCTTCGGTAAAATAGGCGTCATATCATAACATAACATAAGACGAGTATCTGACTTATAATAAGGTCAAACGTGGTCATACGGTAAAATCTTAAATAGACGGTTGATAAATTACCACTTCAATCAACGCGCATTGTGCCCACACCTTCGCCTCGCCGCTCACTATAGATATTAATTGATATCAATACACAATAGCCTCTTTATGAGTTCGACACAGATCGTTATCCGAAAGCTTCCTGCTTATTGTTATTAATTTTGTAAGCTTTCACGGATTGGCAATTATAATGTAGGACACGTCAGCAAGATTCCTTTTTTAACAGACTTCAAAAAGGAGGAGGTTTTCAGTTCGTCTGTATGTTTTTTTTTTATGTATGTATGTTACTTGATATCTCCGCCTATGGGTAAACGATTTTACTGATTCTTTCACTATTGTATAGAGAATGATCCCGAGGTGGTCCTATAAAAATGTTATTCCCGAGGGATTAGTATTTATCCCGTTAAATTTAAAAAGCAACATAATATTTTTAGAGAATCACGACTAGCTACCACAGTTTTGGTGATAGCTGCGGCAATTGTTAATAGATTTTGAATATACTTTCGTTGTTGTATAAAAATTGATTTTGAGGTATAAGTTTGATTCTCGAGGAATTGCTTGTAAAAATTCTTCAGAATATGATCATTTCATTATCACCTAATTAATGGTTTCAATGGCAACGGGTGTCAACAGTTTCATCCATGTATCATCAAACTAAATTAGACTTGAATTTTAACTAGATGTCGTCAGTGTCAACTAAATTTTTTGCACTTGAACATAGACCTTCGGTCAGGGAAAGTAAGGTAGTTTTTCGTTATATTTCTTATTTGTTTAGGTGTTGGTTTTACTACTTCTGTATTTAAAAATACCACTTTTTGTGCCAGTGTCATTACTTTGATAGGTCTTAAACTATTATTATTTAGCACCTTATTACACACCATTAAAAAAAATACACAAGTAGTGAGCATAATGCCGAATTGAACAGATTCAATTAAAATAAATTTACCATCATCATCTAGCCCAGTATCACCTACTGCTGCGAATGAAGTAATGACAGCCTCCTTAAAATATTTTCTATTTTTGTATTTGTTTTAATGTAAAGGATTACTTATGAGTAATTTTGGACGAAAGTGCACATTTGCGCGAATACAGGTTTGCGCGTCAATCATTAAACACCTAATATCTTACGAGCTATATAGACGTCGTCGTAGAGAAACGCTGATTTAACCATTATATTAGAAATTTTGCCTTCATTCTTCTGATATATCTCACATTTCCCTACTCACATTACCTCTTCCTCCCCCATTACGGTAAACATATTTGATCGAAGATCTTTGTGGCACGTGCTACTTCGCACCGACTTCAACGCGCATCCACTTTTCTACTCTTAACTAAATTCCACATATCTTCAAAATTAGAAAACCTAACAAGTTACGGTTTTCATTACCTGCAACAATCACACGTGCCAAGACAATAGGTAGATCCCTAACAAGTAAATATTTATGCCTACCCTAGTAATATGAATGAGTCATAATGAAGAAATAATAAGGACTCCCGTTCACAGGTATACACCGTAAAAAAAGTCCATTATTACCCAATTTATAATTTAAACCATGTAATATCTTCACCTTCATGAACTAAAAGTAGAAAAGCTTGTGTTCGTAAGGTAGGAACCACTCCATGATTAAATTAATTATTGCAGAACCCTAAAATTTAGTTTTATACAAAGACCGTTGACCTTGGGGCGCTGAGATAAAGCTTATAATCTATATTATAATTTACTGATTTTTTCCTGCACCTTCCCTTTCATTCCAGTGGATATATATGTTTTCACCTCTCTAGCTCGAAATCGGTGACTTTGCAGCACAAAAACAGTGAGTAAAATCGCTTCTTCGATATCTTCGAATTTTTGTGTAAATCAAATGCGCCCATTGTCCTTTTGAATGCAAACTATAATCAGCTTTATTACCAGCCTATATTGAGTGGCTCTGCCCCAATTGCCTACCATTCCGGAGTTCCATACACTTAAAGGTTAATTTAGTGCAACCGCGACCAAACGTGAGCCTGATTCGGTTCCGTAGTTGTGAAAACAAATAGTTCCTGCCTTCTTTAAAGCTTGATATTTCTATTAGTAATACACATTACGTCTCATTGAGGATAGGAAAACTTATCTAAAGCATCAGTATTCACTCAGATTTTATATTACATTAAAAAGAAAATTCAAAGAAAATTAAGAATAAATAAAAAAAATAAAAGTTCGGCACTTATGCAACTAGTCGTATTTTTACATATTGAAACGAGTTTTAAATCGAAATTCAATTATTCACCAACAATACCAAGAAGGTAGGTAGATGGTATAAAATGCTTTGTAAATTCACAAAAGGACAACTAGGTATGCTCCCAAGGAATGTTGCTCAATCTGTTACATTATTCACGGCTTTGTATGCAAAAACTTCGACAAATTAAATTCTTACCATTTACAGAATAATAGAGTTCTAAAGGCCATATTTAGGATCTATTAGTGCCATAAACGTGCATTTAATTACGCCGAAATAGGCAAAAAACGTTTTCCACTGAATAACACCTCGATGTGTTACCAAACTGGCTCTTTGTTGGTACCTACTTATTCAATTCTTGTGAACAATAAAGCACCTATAAAAACTTTGTACTGAAATAGATTGTCTGCCTATGAATCTGTCACATAGATACGTGATCTACTAAATGATATTGTCTAAATAGGTTTTTAAAAAATATTTTTTCCGGACCTAGCCATAAGCGGGGCGTTATTTTATAGCTCTACATAAAATTGCAATTCAATAAAATTACCACGGATTTTATCGTGGTCACGGGGCGACTGGATATTCTCGGAGATCGCGATAAATACCCGATAAATAATTTTTATTATGTGATGGTCAAAGTAATTGCATAACCCTTATGCTATGAGAGCAGATTTGTGTGATACATAAAACAGAAGATACTCCTGCTGCGTTTCAAATCGCTCTTATTTCCACGAAGCTCATGCTCTACCACACGAACTCTATAGTTATTCCGTGACCACACCCTAAAATCACATTGGGTGAACAATTATTTCATTGTGTGATCGGTTATTATTCGGCGGAGGTCAGACTAGGCGTGAGCTTCTTGGCCCCGACCCACGTCGCACACCTTGAGCTAGCTCTAGACTGGTCATACTGGCTAGAGCTTTCATATTCCTTCGTTTGGACATGGCTAATAAGTGTCTATAACAGCACATCCACACGTCGAGTCATGTCGATCCTTGAGCCGCTTATGTACACACATCAAAGTCGCCGGCCCGCCGACAAGTTGACAAAACATTGTCAAGTGCGTACAATCTTGATATACATATAAAAGAACAAGCGATTTTCTGGGGATAACGCCCAGCCCAAACCGCTGAAGCTAGAAAGCTGGAATTTGAAAAACAGGTACTTGTTACTACAAAACTTTCCGCTAAGAAGGGATTTTTAGAAATTCCACCTCTAAGGGGGTGAAAAGTGGTGTTGAAATTTTTTGGTGTTTTTTGTAACACTTTAACAAGTGGCCCAATTACCTTTAAAACTACAGAGAATACTAATAATACAAAAGTATTGAACACGTATTTCAGGGTTTTTCAAAATTTTCCTGAAAATGGGGTATATCGGGTTATATAAGTTGGGATTCGTAATTTGGTCTCGTACTGAAATGTCTGTAAATTTTTAATGCATAATGCTATTGACCTGAAATTTACTGTTTGTATCAAAATAATAATAAACGAAAACAAGTATTTCAGGAGTTTTTTTTAAATCCTTAGGAAAGGGCAAAATGAGGGTTGAAGTTATTGAGGTTTTTTTTTGTAACTCTTTAACCAGTAGCCCAATTAGCTTGAAACTTACAGAAAAACAAAACAAAACTAACTAAGAATACAAAACTATTGAACACGTATTTCAGGACTTTCACAATTTTCCTGAAAATGGGGTAAATCGGGTTAATAAAGTTTGTGATTCGTAATAAACTAAAATTTGTAAATAATGATAGACGTAATTTTTATTTTTACAAAACTACCCCTAGGGGGTGTGCAATCAATTTCCACACGGGCGAAACCGTGGGACGCAGCTAGTATTCATATATTAAAATGACCTGGGTTGTATCAGCGGGTTCGGTGTGTAGAGTCCTTTAGGCTCAAACCATTCGATCTGACAGGCGCGGTCCAATCAAATAAAACAATATGACGTTTGTGGCCGGATCATAATGTATGTACATATATCGCCAAAACCGTAGTAACAGTACGGTTTTGGCGATACAACACACTCGGCTTAGTACACATGTTTCGTGGCACCCTGTCCGCCGACAGGGCGCCGACAGGGCGCCACGAAACGTGTGCACTAAAGGGGGAAATTGAAATTTCAAGATAATAACATAATTTCAAATTATGGTACACGTAAAAAACATGAAAATTCATAAAAAAGTAGATTGAAAAATAAAGTTTAAAATCTTCGAAATTCAATAATTTGTTTAAAATTATTGAATTTCGAAGATTTTTTTTGCAACAAAAGTTGATCCCCTCTGCATAAGTATGTAGGTAGTTATTTATTTTGTACACAAAACAGTTCATAAAGTATGTTTTTTTATCCAAGTTTTTCTAAAAACATGAATTCCCTACATAATTAAATACCGCACTGCGATTGATGTAAAACTATTGAATACTCGGCCTCGTGTGCGGTCTACCGGTACCATACATTCACATGGTTTTAGCCACTAATCGTAAACATTTTGCAATTCTGTACTAAACAAGAAGAATACTTTGAAAATAAACGTGAATCATAGTTACCTAATGTCTGGAATTCCGAGCACCGAAAAATACCTCAATAATCCGAACAATAAACTGAAAACATCAAATATGAAATCATTCTGCAAATTCCAGTTTACTGAATCACTGATATTCATTACCATGCTATTAAACATAGCAATATTATTATATCACCAGTTTAAGGTACGGCTAGGCTCAGTTGAACCGGTCGGGTGACATTCGAGTCAACTTTACCATTCTCATCCAAGTCACCTCATTGAGATGACCCAGGATCTTTCGCCATCGCCTATTAAAAGCCGTACAGTGTTGCCGGCCGGTGGGACGGATTTTACCTACCGATTTGCATGAAAAATAAATGCCAGTGTTACCTACATCGGAGTTACTTAAAGATGCCACGGGCTACATAATAGTCAAAAGTCTGTGTGAAACTCATCCGAATCTTGACACAAAATAGGGTATCTATCAGCCAAAATAAGGAATAAAACAAATGACGCTATATCAATTTGTATATTTATATGAACCATTAGAACGAGCACTTCAAAACAAGCAAATTTTTGCTCGCGGATCTCTTATAAAATATATATTTCATAACTGAAATTATTTCGGAAAACAAAATATTGTTACAATCATTTTGGCAATCTTGACTTGTCTTGTTTGTTTTTTTTTTGTATTATTTATTGGTTATATTTACGCATCTCATTCTAAACATGGGAACACATACAGATTTGGCGAGTTATTGGGTATTTTTGTAAGGTACCTACAGAGTGTACATAAGCGAGATAGAATTGTATTTTATTTAATTAAATAAAATATATGAGTGCTATCCCTGGAACCACCTGTGCCAGCGCTGGCGCTAAATGAACCAAAATACCGGTTAAAATATACCTATTGAAATAGTAGGTCTAAAATAATATCGATTATCAGATTATAGGACTCAATAAGCCGTCTACCAATTTCAAATATTTGCGATTCCGTATTTTTTGTCCGCCGAATCTCGGCTAGCCACACGTTACGTAAAATGACCTTTCGAAGGATTTCAAATCAAACAAAGAGGCGAATTGGATGTCTGTATTCTTTATTTGATTGGCGTATCGCTAATCAGTCACCCTGTGGCACAGAATACAATGTCAGTTGTTAACTGTCAACATGTTTTTGACATTTGCGTTATGTAATTTTTACTCGTTGGCCGTAACTTGCGATCTTGGCTAAGCTAATTCACGCTTGGCATTTGACCCTTGTTGGTTGTTTTACTAATATAGTGTGAAGGTCAATTAAAATGGTAGTTATTGTGGGTTTTGCCACGCACAGTTCTCTTTATATATTATTGCAAATAGTGCGACTGCGTCTGGCTGATTCTATCTTTTTAATAAGGGTAGAGTAACACGTAGTTCCCCTTTGCTTTTATAAAAAATATAAGCAAATTAAGCTCTTTTATTTTAAATTACATTAGCTGCCCAGACTCGCTACACACTCTGTCGAAAAGGGGCATTATGAATGAGTCATGCGCTCACTCTATGAGCTTAAGCAGATGCGATGATAGCTTTTTCAAATTTGGACTATTTTTCATATCTTTTCATAAAAAATTATAAAACTACAGAGCACCTAGACGATGCTGTGTGGATTGTCCAGCATTGTTGTATGTCCCAAAATAAGCAGAGCTTGTGTTATGGGTAGGTACTAGGTACCTACTAGATAACTGATATATACTTGATATAACCAAATATTATATATATGTTTATTTAAACAGCTTTTAATTTAGTAACCCACATAAAACATTTGCCATTGTTTCAGAGAATGCGCCAAGCGCGTGTAGTGCTATGAGATGAGGAATCCAGCGCCATGCGGAGTGCACGAGTGGCTGCTGACTAGCCGACGCGGCTGGGCAACGCTTTTGATTGTAACATCGATGTGAGTACCAGAATCCATACAGTAAATAGTTTGCATTTGTTGGCAACATTTATTCTACCTAGCTTAAGGGACTGTTCAAACCTAGGCGGTATTCGCTACCTAGAGCGATAGCTGAAGTTTCGTTTGGATTTTGCTCGGGGCATGCGGTATTTCGTCGAGTATTTTGGTGACAACAGGACTACCGCATCTTCACTCGGATTTCGCTGCTCTAGGTAGTAAATACCGCCTTATTGCAGCAAAACAAGCAAGTTTGGCAACTCCATGGCACATACTAACTCTAGACGTCCTCTGCAAAGATAAATAACATTAAAAACGTAGTAGAAAATTATATCAAAGTTTTAACATACTACTTGAAGTCAACGGCAATAAATTTTAAAATTTGGATTTCGAAAGAGTTTCCTTTGTCGAACATAATGTTGAACTTAGCTCAAATCAAACTTGGCTTATAAATATTGTAGATAACTTTTATTCGCCTTTTTTTGAATCTGAAAAGCAATTAATTATTTAGATGATAAACACAAGAATCACATTAAAGTTTCTTGGTTCAACTACTTGCACGAAGGCGGAAGTACCATCTGAACTCTTTGGTGCATGGCGAATGGCGGCAACCGACTTTTCTTCCGCCGCCGCCTCGCCACCACCGTCGTGATTGTATTTAGGTTTCACAGCATGAATTCAACCAAAAAAAACTGTAACCAAATGCAATAATGGTAAGTATAAATAACCAGAGATTGTAATTTTAGCATGTTATCCTTGTTCTTACAAGTTATTTATTTATTAAAAACTTTATTGCACTAATGTACAAAGGGTGGGCTTAATGCCGAGGTATTTTCTACCGGCCGACCAAAGACACATGTTTTTACAGGGGGTTGGCGTGCTAATATTAGTTTTGTGCAATTAAATCTAACTAATCGGATCTACAAACCGTTCTTTAACTTAAATACACAAAATTCCTTAATGGAATTCAAGAGTGTCAAGGCCACATATTTTGAACATTCTTTGTACAACAGAGCTACAAAATTCCACCAGTTAATTTCTTTGTTCTAAATACATTGTATTACAAGAGCGATGAAGCAAAAGTCTGCAAACATTACGAAAACTTCACGCTAGCTGTTATAACAGTGACGGGTGAAGAATACGTCAAATAATGTGTCTAGCTGGTAGCAACTTTACGGACTTGTTAACTGACTGTGACATGAGAAGTGCTCATGAGTTTCTATTGGAACTATAATGGGTAAGGGCTTTTTAGCGCGAATGCAAGTGGTTATTTATACATTAAGCCTAGCCAGTATTGTTCGAGATAATGGTTTACAAGTAGATGCACCAGAACAGGATCTTTATTTCGTAAGTTTTATAATATGCTAATTTTACGAAACTCAACAGCTGTTTCTATTACCTATTCGTATTGTAGCTAGTATTTGAGTTTAAAACTATGCAGGATTAACCTATCCTGAATAAGAAAGGTATTCATCAAACGACCACGTCAACCTTTATTAGTTTGCTTTTGTACACCTAGGTACCTAATAGCGATAGTTGAATCACGATGCGCTTCAAACAAGGTGCCCCCATTTTGAGAGAAACTCTAATACGCTGCCATGTCAAGGCCACTCCACAAATTGATATTACATCCAGTGAGAGTACTGCGGACCTGCAGTTTGTCACGATTTTGCTTCTGCTTGCCAATTATCGTCAAGTATTCTCTTTGCAACCTTATCTTGACTATTAGAATAATAATTATCACTGGGATATGAAACTGTAATTTTTGCCAAAAATTAATTGCAAATTGATTTAACAGCTTTTACAAAATGATCGTTGTAAAGGCTGTTAAATCAGTTTGAAAGACGGTATCAAAACGGTGGCTACTAGGATGTTTCCTAGTAGCCTACGTTCTGGTACAATTATCTTTGCTATACAAGAAGCCGGTTGTTTGTACGCTGATCATCTCCACAGTGAACTAGTCAATGAACAAATTCTTGTTAACTTTGTGCAATTCGGCAAAATAAAGAACTATTTGATTGATTAGTAAATCAAGTATCAAGTCGGATATCCGGAGGTCCACCACTCGGCTCGGTATGGGCTTTATGTATGTATTTGCTGTTTCAGCAACATTTCAAAATATTTTATATGCGTAATAATATTTTTTTTCATGTTTCATTTATTAATTGAAGCGCTACGGCAGGATAGCATACATAGCATGTGCTAAATGTTGGCCATTTTTGTTACCGTAATTGTTACCTATCTGTTTAACCTTTATATTTTGTCTGTGTTGTGTATGCATCGGTTAAAACAATAAACACATTTTTACTTTACTTTTACTAATTGGTCGATTGAAACGCAAATAATAATATCAATCCTATATAATTGGCTGAAATTTGAAAGCGCCCTCTAGTTGCAACAATACGCTGGTTGATTCGTGATGAAGGCTGCATTGATCGCATCAATAGTGCACGTGGCCTTTGCACATGTAAATTATTCACTAACATTATTACGTGAACACTCCACATAATTGAATCTCAGAACCTCTGTGAACTTTATCTCGTTAACCGACTATTTCTTCAAAAATAACTTGTTTATTATGCAACTACACAGTTTATTGTTGGTTTAATATTATTTTGACATAAATGCTCACTGTGAATCACCTGTCTTGAATTTCAACGTTAGTTATTAGACAAACAATCAAATTTAGATGGTACCTCAATCTATTAGTATCTATTAGGCTCTAGCACTTTTGCCTGACACAAAAGAGAATATTTTACCACTACAAAACAGAAGTTACCAAGTATTATTAGTTCTATAGAACAAACGGGCCAGGTTTCGTTTCAATAATTCTACCATGGAACTACAGGGATAAAAAGTGTTAACAGATCTATGACGTCACAGCCCTATAGAACCAAAGGGAGTTACCGAATACGACAGGTGTGCTACCTGTACGCCTATATCCATCCACATTAATATCCAACACTCTCCTTGCAACATGACACTTTTCCCTCCTCATGACATGCCATACCAAGTTAACATATTGCTTGTCATCTTACCCGTCACTGGCGCAACTTGGCTCAAAGTGGCTACCTAAGCATGATAACGGTATTATCCACGCTTAGAAGTTAACGGTAAAGCCTAGTAGGTATCTACCTACTATGCCTATCAATACGTATACGTCCACTGCTGAACGTGCATCCTCCAAAGAGGAAGCGGGGTTGTTAAAAATACACATAAAGCTACTGCCCTTCCTCTGATGGGTTCCCTTTGTATGTTCTTGCGACATAAGCTGAGTTGGAGGGAACAATTCTTACGCCGCAACCGCCACGGCTCTACGAGGGCGCTATCCGTATTAGCACACTAATTCCTTATCCTGAATGCAACCAATTGCGATACGATTACGACAGCATTACGATCGAT
The DNA here is from genome assembly GCA_963662085.1 of Eupithecia inturbata. Classification (NCBI taxonomy): domain Eukaryota; kingdom Metazoa; phylum Arthropoda; class Insecta; order Lepidoptera; family Geometridae; genus Eupithecia; species Eupithecia inturbata. The sequence continues at coordinate 9,019,433 of OY759182.1, forward strand.
ACTCATCCAACTCATCAATCATGAATGCAATGTACGAATGTACACTAATGACCCTTAAATATCACGTGAATTTGACCTACTTCACAGTTTGAGTACCTACCTCTTATATTTTCTAACTAGCAACCAGCCCCATCTTCGCACGGGTAGCAGATCAGTTTCTCTCTCATCTATGTATGATTCCGTAGGTCCGTTGGTATGTAATATAATTTAATTATAACTGTGTCGGCTTATGCGGTAGGTACATGCGAGTAGCTCAATAACAGTGATTTTGTGTAGGGTAGAATAGACAAAAATGACATCGAAACGTCATTGCGTAATATATTTGTATTTATTGCTTCAATTTAAATAATTCTTGCAAAGCATGCAATTATCTCTAATCTAGCCTAGACGAAAACTTGCCAGTCAGTATCAATTTTTTTGACATCATCGACAATAATTATTTTCACATTTCAGCTAATTTACACAAAACAATAATGAATTATTATTATTACGTTCAATTCCTTTCTCATGAATCATTTTGTGTATTAAAACCGTATGAAAATCCGTTCGCTAGTTTTTGAGTTTATTGCATTCAGACAGACAGATGCGGCGGGGACCTTTGTTTTATAATAATGTACTGATAGTGATGATATGACTCTGGTACTCATGACTCTATCAAGGATTCGATCCAGTCAATCAATCAAGTATAGAGTAGTTTCATAAAACTACTTATCAAATAGTTTTATTACGTCCTGTTAAGTGAACGTATGTATTATGAAATTATGCTCAGTCATCGATCTAAGTTTGAGTAACGCTTCTGTCTTAGAAAATCGTTACTCAAGCATAGATCAAAGTCAAAGTCAAAAACTCTTTATTTCCATAAATACACTAAATGTTCACATAGAAAAGGTAAAATTCTTAATAATTAAACACTGACACGGAAATAGTGATATTTTTGATTTCAGTTGCTTCGGTATGTAGACTATCGATAAACAAGCTTTTAAAACACGGCCGCCTTAGACGATGATGATAGATAGGGTTAATCCCGCTCGTCCCCACGTTTCGTCCCTAATGGGGACCAGCGGGAAGTTTTTCGGTAGCGTTCGTCCCCATTCAAATAATATGTGGATAATTTAAATAAAATTATACTATGTTTTGTAGTCAACTTTTATATAATATTTTAATAAAAAATTGTAAACTCTTCGTTCGATATTTCACTCAAATCACTCAATACGCGCGCTCACTAGGTACTTATAAATTATAATGAATCAATTACACGCAAGCTTTTGCAATTCAAGAAATGGATACCACTAACTGAATGACTTCCATTATTACTCAGGAGATAGGAACGAGAGCTCTCAAGACTAATCCACCTGTTTGCCTATCTACCTGTTACCTTTCCCTTACTTACCCCTTCCTGTGATTCAAAGGCTAAGGAATGCAATGCGGTAAGTACTATAGCAGGCCGCTCCAGTGTATGCGTGGCGAAGAGTTGCAATTCAAGAAATGGATACCACTAACTGAATTACTTCCATTATTACTCAGGAGATAGGAACGAGATCTCTCAAGACTAATCCACCTGTTTGCCTATCTACCTGTTACCTTTCCCTTACTTACCCCTTCCTGTGATTTTGCATGATAATTATTAATAGTAATGTGTACCTACCGAACTGTAATTTTATACTAATATTATGTGTATGGTATGTGAATAATTAGAGCTAAGCGTGTTAAACTATAGGTAATAGACAAAGAACTTCCTTCCAACTGTGATTTTGCATGCAATAATATTTAATAATATTAATATTTTCGTATACTATAAATACCTAAGATTGTTTTTTGTTTTGGCGTAGCAGATACCTTATTTTATCTTATTTAAGCCGTTTTTCATAACTTTTTAATATTCACCTATAGTGTGTGTTTGTTACATAACTAAAACAAATTTTTATAATGTTGATTTTTAAGTATTTTTTTTAATTAAAAAAAACGTACAAATTTATATTGTAATACCATAAGATACTGACTGATATTCTTATAAATCCTATTTAAGTTATACCAAGCACGTGTTATATGTTTCTCTAGTGTATGTTTCTAGGTATAGTTACTATAATTTTAAAACAATTTTTTTATAATGTTGATTATAATATGTTTACAATTTTTAATTAAAATATTATATAAAAGTTGATTACAAAACATAGTATGATTTTATTCAAATTATCCTCATATTATTTGAATGGGGACGAACGCTACTGAAAAACTTCCCCCAGGTCCCTATGGGGACCAACGGGAAGTAAACTTCCCATTGGTCCCCACTGGGGACGAAGCGTGGGGACGAGCGGGAATAACCCGATAGATACACCACTAATCGCCATGTACTTGTTTTTTCCGTCAATGTGTGCTATAAAAATACATTGATGTAAATCAGCTGTGCAATTACACTAAATTCTTCTACCCAATGGGTTGATGGAGGGAGAGAATATGCATAAATTATTTGAACGGTTTCCATCGCGACGAATAGAAAAACATATATTTTTAAATCGTTTTTACCCAGTCTCCCCGATAATCTATCCATTGAATTGTGTTTTTCATTTTTATTTTGAAATAATGGAAACACTTTGGTATAAGCATTCTTCATGCAATTCCGTTATTATGTTCAATAACAAAGTTAAGTTTTACCGTTCGTTCGTAAATAATTAGCCCAAGGCTTACGGCTTACTTGCCTACTTATAAAGCTTATTCGAAAGTTTGTCGGCGACTTTTTTGCGTTCAGGGTGTTGAAACTTTCACTGTAAGTGCACGAATCACAATAGTTTTCAACGTAAAATATACGAAATTTTTGTATACATAAATTATTGATCACATTATAAATAACGTTTGCCTTTTTAGTCTCTTAAAGATTTTTGAATTAATATTGTAATTTGCACTACTACTATTTCAAATTAATTGTATATTGAAATATATACTCATTGTGATCTAGTTGATTTCTATATTATTAGATACCAAATTAAACTTCGCGACCAAAACTGCTGAAATGTCGGACAAAGCGATGATAGAAAAAACAATTTTTTTTTAATTTTAAAACATAATAAAAAAGATCTAACATAGTATTTATGTATTGTGAATGGCATTTATTAACAAATAAAATTACAATACAAAAAAAAACAAACAAAATTATTTATTGACAACAAAAATTAACAATTAGGCATAATTAATACAAATACAAAAACTAAAGAGCTAACTATAGTACGTGTGTATGTCTATTTGATACGGCCCCACACTAGCCTCATGGCCCGTGCCGTGGGTACCCGTGCACGAATATAATACAAATAATAATAGAAAATAATAGAAACAAATTAGAACTAGTATTTAGGTATTTATTAAACTTTATGTATTTTAACTAAGATAGATTGAGTACCTACATACGTATGCTTTCCATTCAGGTTTTTACTTGAAACTTGTAATACCAGTCATGAAAGTTGTCATACAAAAAGTCGATGTATGGATCTTTTAATATCCAATTATATCTACATTTGTAGTATACTTAAACTACACATAACAGGTAACATACAGTGTTATGGTAATAAATTAAAAAGAGGTCGTTTTTAATTTATTACCATAACATATTTTTTCGCTCCTCTGGGTGTAATGAGATATCACGTGTATTCATTATTCCAATCTTTTTATCACGATGCTTAGTTTTACAAAATAAAGTAAGATTATACCTGTACTTCGAGCCTATTCTGTTTTTTTTTTAACACTTTGTTGTATTTTGTTGTGACGATTACATACCTTGTTGTGTCGGTTTTGGTTATACATGCGCTAGTTTTTCAGATTAGTTAAATTCGACGAACTGTATAGCGCAAGCACAAGCACGGGAATTGTTGTCTAGGGTAGAATAGAGACAAATTAAGTCACATTGTCATCGAATGCTTAAAATATTTGAAATTAATTCCTTCAACTTCAATAATGTACGCAATGTATGACGATGCGATATCATTAATGTATATTTTACCCTAGAGAACAATCCCCAATCCAATGAGTGCTTGGCCTACTGTAGTGATATATTTTTTTTAAATCTCATTCAGTTGAGTTCTCAAGTTCGCAATAATATAAGACAATCGCGTCCATCCTTTCGTTTATCGTTTATAGGTAGTGTAATATATTATTATACATATGTAGTAGTTTATTAACTATAGGCTAAGGATTCAATCTTCTCTCTGTATATGCACACGAACCCACTATGACAAATTTGTCTCTCTCTCCCAATAAGGTTTGCTGGAAGAGAACTCTTTTTAGGATTAAGCTCGCCTTTGCCATAACCTCTCTAGATTTAAGGTTTACATGTATTTGTTTATTAGTGCAATAAAGAATTATGAATCTTTTGTTTCGTGAGATTAGATTTGATTCAATGTTACAAAAATAAATACTTGATTGCTCGAAGCAAAAACGGGAAAGTGGGTCTTTTCCACCAAGAACAAATGACGACCTGCAGAATGTAGGTATCGGTTGTGATTGACAGCCAAGATTACTGTAGGCGAGAACGGTGGGGCATGCAGCCTTGGGGTAACGATTGTGTGCACAACCGGAACTCACATACTAATGTCCTTAGCTCGGCTCAAATGATATCTATCTCGTTAAAAATGTGCGTGAAAACTGTGTTTTATGTTTGTTATAACTAGTTTCTGCCCGCGGCTTCACACGCTTTGTTTTAACGGTTATTTTTATCTGATGAACTGATTTGTGGGATAAAAAGTATTGCCTTTGTTTTATTCCAGGCCTAGTATGCAAAATTTCAGCTCGATCCGTTAAGTAGTTTTGGCGTGAAGAAGAACAAACATATGGATGTTTGAAAGTTTGTATGTTTAGATGTATGGATTTTTGGTTGGCCAAAAATCCATACATCTAAACATCCAAACTTTCGCATCTATAATATAAGTGTGATTATACCAAAGTTTTTCTTTACCCTCTTAGATATAATAGAGCCAAAACATTTTTAAGGCTTATACTTCTAACATTACTTAAAATGATAAGAAAATTTAGCGTTGAGTCTCATTTCTTAACCTTTACGATCTCCAGATTGTTTGATCATTGTGTGTTCCACAATTTAAGTTTTTGCCTTACCTTGACGCCGTATTTAGAGGTAGATCAGTTGATATTTAAGATCATCTGTGCTAAAAAGCGTGGGGATTATGGGTGTTACCCCCGTGAGATAAAAGCCCATAAGGCGCTTATCAGGGGGAGGCCTGGGTCCAGCAGTGGACCAATATAGGCTGTGAAGATGGAAGGGGTGGTTCCAAAACGTGCTAATTATTTAAAGATATATATTTAAATTAATCCTCACCAGCTTATTTACATAGGAATGTACTGCAGCTTGTTTTATAGCGAAGACCAAAGGCGAAGACTAAAGAAAAGTTGCCGGAGACGTCTCGCCCTTGACATTTCGTTACATTTATATGTAACTTGTAGCTTCCCAACCTTTAAATAACCTCTTCAAGTTGTACAATTTATTAACAGTAATTATGATATGGTTTTTCGATTGCGGATTGTAAAATGATTACCAAGCAGGGGTTTTATTACTTTTAAATTTATTTTTTAGATTAATTTCACCCACACAACATTGATTTAGAAAAGATTTAGATTAAATACACTAAAAAAAAACCATGCCAGCTTACTCCTATTTGATGTAAGCTGGCTTTATTAGAGAAGCTAAGTTCCCTAAAACCTAAATCCATGATAGGTTAACTAATTCACATAGTTACGCGTCATAGTTTTATGACGCGCGGTTATCACTACGCTAATCAAAAATCAAAGAGTTAAATCAGGAGAACATCATCCGTAATAATATTATAAATTCAAAAATAACGTTTGTCTGTTACCTTTTCACGCCTAAACGGCTAAATGAATCTTAATGAAATTTGACAGGGTAAATCGTATCCCGAGGACGGACATAGGCTACTTGAAAAGCGCGTGCCAAGCCGCGAGCAGCAGCTAGTGTTCTCATTTCTATAAGAATGTGTAAATTATTTTATTGTATCATAAAATAATTTACACATTCATATAGAAAACACGATCACCATAAAATTTGATTGCCTCACTAACCAGCAGTAAACACGGTTCAAACGCGGTTCAAAATATCAGGGCCAATGTCAAATAGATACAGGGTTATTGGTTAGATGTAAGAATTCTATGTGTGAAACTATTAGTAAACCTAATAAAAAAAAAATATGCCTAGGTACCAACCAATCCGTTCAAAATAAAAGTGATATACTTACGCAAGCACATACTTAAGCAAAGAAACAGTTAGTTCTTAACTACTCTTGTTTATACTTACATATTTTGTATAACATGATCATCATCATCAGCATCATCATCAACCTATCTTAGTCCACTGCTGGACATAGGCCTCCCCCAATGAGCGCCATAGCGCCCTGTCTTCAGCTTGCCGCATCCAGCATCTGTCTGCAGTCTTTCGCAGATCGTCATCCCACCTGGCCGGAAAGCGTCCTACACTACGTTTGCCGAGTCGCGGCCTCCTTTCGAGAACACGTTTACCCCAGCGGTTGTCGGTTCTTCGCGAGATATGGCCAGCCCACTGCCACTTCACTTATAACATGATATATGTATAACATGAGAAAATTATAATTTAAAAATAAAAACAAATTTGAACTAACACAACAACATATTTACAATTTTTTATTTTTTTTAAAACGGCAATGGCCTTTATTAACAAAGAAAATTACAATCAAATTATAACTAGTATTTACAATTGAAACAATTAAGTTAACTGCAGACTGTTGCAAACAATCTACAGGTAGCTCAACTGATCCATATCAATACCATTCGGAAGCGTCCCCAAGACGCTGGCTGTATTGCCCCGCTGCTGTATGGCAATGCTGATGCGCTGCGCCAGATACCCGCCCGCTCTAACATGAGTATGTAGTTAGTTGCGAAAATAAAACTTAAGTTTGGACAATCGACTTAAAACACGCAGCAAACATCTCACTTGGTTAAAAAAAATCTGTTTTACCTGCCATTAATAATTCTGTTTACCAGTCTTTACATTATCGTGTTTGGCGATTGTAAAACTCGTTTATATTTCTATTGATTTATAAGTAAGCAAATGACAAGACATAAAATACTTGGGTAGGTTTTATTTTGTAAGACAAAAAATTACTTACACAATGAGCATTGATGTGGATAAACTATCGGGCGTCAGAAATTCATATGTTTTGAACGAGAAGTTACCTCTATGATTCCTATCATGGAAATTGTACCGGGAATTATGTCGTTATGATCTTTGTTACTGTTAGAATTTACACCACCCCTACTCTTCCCGCGGGTGTCGTAAGAGGCGACTAAAGAATCCACTGGGGGTGGGCAGCAGCGCCCCCTGCAGAACAATTCTACCACCGAACTGCGATACCCAACCCGCATGCCCAGCGTGGGGATTATGGGCATTACCCCCGTGAGATAAAAAAAAATAAGGCGCTTATCAGGGGGAGGCCTGCGTCCAGCAGGGGACCGAGATAGGCTGTGGAGGCGGGTAGGTGCCGTTTTTAAAATTTTATTTTCCAAATTTTTTAAACTTACGATATTTCAACCAATTATTATTAGTATTATTTAAATTATTTTACACACTATCGTGGTCTACTTATTCTACTTAAGGCATGCTATATTATTTAAATTAAATGTAGTAGTTTATTTTATTGCCGGTTTTGAACCAGTAAATTAAAATATGATCTCGGCCTGCTCCGTCGTAGTTTTCACCCAAACATCTCAATTCACACCTTTAAAGGCTTTTGTCCTTATAATACTAGCAGGATAGACTGGCTTGTAGGCCAGAGAAAAATCAAGATAGTTGAATTAATTTTTCTACTGTCTTGATTACCAAATGTTTTGGACTCTGTTCGAAGGTATTACTAACATACTCTACATTTACATTGTCCAATCCAAACCAGTTGCCCGTTGCAGCTATGACCACAGCAAAAACCAGTATAACTGGATCAATAGTTACATTGAAATTGAGACATCAATTACGTTGAAATCAAGTGTCAACCATAGACTGAAGTGTTGGCTGGTCATTGGTCTTACAATTATGTAACTAACCACGTATTATTTATACTTATATCTTTATTAACACTTATTTATACTTATATATTTTTATCCTTCCCTAGGTTGTCTGGGAGAAATCGCTCTCAGCGATAAGGCCGCCTATAGTTCTGATTATGTGTTAAATGTACATATAAGGTTTTTATTATGTTATTTTTTAAGTGCAATAAAGTGTTAATACATTCATTGATTCATTCACGTCTACCTGAAAACTAGCGCTGCTCAACTTTCTGTTAAGGCAGGATCTTTTTGGTTCACATGGTAGAGACACTTTGTTAAAATTAATTATATTTTTATATTAAAAGCTTTTTCTATTAATGTGGGTCCGAGCCAGTAAGTTGTATTTTTTTCTTTATTTCCTTCTTCTACGGAGCGTCTCAGTCTTTTCATTCCATTAATTTTCAACTCGTTCTCGTTCGTACGCTGAATAACAAATATCTCTTGTCGAAATATGACTATTCTCTCACCGAATTGACGTACACAAAAGATATTTGAACATTGAATAATTAATTATTGAGACGATCAGCATACGAACAAGCGGCCGAAGCTTTGGTACAATCTACTGAAAACAGTGATAATTATGCCTACAAATATCTACATAGTATGCGATGATTTCACTGTGTAGTATGTATTTTCATTCATTGATTTTCATAAAATTTTTATTGCGCGTACTTCATTATATGGCACGAATAGACTTGTACTAGCTGTTTGTCAGCTGTTGTCATTAGCCTGTAATACCAATTGTTTGTACTAGCAAACCGTTAATTAAATATCAATTACTGTACATTTCTACAAAGATGTGGCAACACGGTGTAATAATGAAATGCCTTATTACCTTGATAGAGATTTGATAGTTTTACCGACTGAAACTTGATGTTGCACTTCTATAGTCACTGACAAGGCACAAATCTTAAGCGTAAAACTGACCGCTGAGGCTGGGCAGTGAAAGCGGTAGTTAATTCAATTCAATGGAAATTGCAGAAGTAAATAGGCACAAATATTTGATACAATTTTAAGTAGCGTTCCAAATGATCGAGTAAAAGCGGGATTCGTAGGGTTGCCAAATACCATAACATAAATTGACGCAACTTTATTATTATCACTGCGCGTTTAGCTTGATATGGTAATAGCTAAAACGAGATTTTGTAGAGATTGCAGACTTCCATCTCTAAAACTGTAGGTACGTCAAATTTACCTGCAGCGGTTACACAGGTGCTTGGTGTTCTATGTCTATTATTGTAAAAATATATAATTTTAGGTACCTACGTATATCATAGAGGAAAGTCCTAAGGCTCTACGAAGTATCGGCGTCATCTTTATAAATTATTTTACCTTCAACTAAAAGGTTTTGAAGAAGAATTAGATAGCACAACAGTTACATTACAGGCCACCCAATAGAAAGGTATCTCATTATGTACTCAAAAAATAATTTATTAGCAATCAGCTTCTTAGAGAGTACCTACCTATTTATGTAAGTAATTGGTTTGTTTTGGAAATTCATGACAACCCTATTAATGAGTTGCATAAACAAGGCCCGTGTGGAACATTCGCTCTGGGCGATGGTCAACCATACTTACCAATGATTACCAATTGAACAAGAATAAATTGTTTGTGAAACTACCTTATTCAAATTAATATGGGTATGAATTATAGATATAACTCTACGATAATCTGCTGTTGGATTAGTCATCATATGACTAAGGTCACAGGTTATTATTTATTTATGAGGTTTGAATTGAATTTAGATTAACAGGGTGCAACGCGCGAATAGGGTAGGCATAGGATTTCGCGTTCATAGGAGCGGGACAGAGAAAACGTTTTTGTAACGGCGGCGTAAGACCAAAAATCAAGTTTTTGCTTATTAACAAGAAACTACACAACTTATTAAGAAACTGGTTCAAGGTTTCATAACCAAATAATTAGGTAGTAATAAATAACCTACGAATCAAACATAAGTCATTTCAATAGACCGCGGGGTTCCTGAGATTCGAACAAATTATGTGCGACAACAGTGCACATTCGAGTTTTTTTAACCTTAATTTTTTTTCTTAATCGTGTTCTTACTTTCAAGGAATCAGAGAAAATATGTTGAATTTTATGTAACTCGAGTTTTTTAACACGGGGATCCCGGAGTACTGAGGTCTAGGTCTAGTTTGACAACCGAACCCGGTTAGGTTCGCCCCTTAAAATCACTTTGATTTATTTACGTTGGTAATAAAACCCAGGTATTAAACATGCAATAAGCATGCAAGTAGGTGGGTACTCTACTATTTCACTTAAATTAGATAGGTATTATTTATGGAAATAAAACTCTTTATTTCCATAAATACAATAAATGTACACTTAGAAAAGGTCAAATTCTTAATATTTAAACACTGACACGGAAATAAAGTGATATTTTTGATTTCAGTCGCTTCGGTATGTAGAATAAAGTAAAGAAACGACGAAGAAACCTTTAGCCTGTTAGTTAAATGTTATTTTTCGTGTTGAAGCAAATCACGTCCCAAGCTTTTTTATCCTCTAGATAATCTGATATTTTATAGTAGGCCTTTTTACACAAGAAGGTTTTGACAATTTGTTTAAATTTATTTACTGATAATTTTTGCAACTCACTAGGAGTTTTGTTGTAGAAGCGTATACATACAGCGCTCTAGAATCGATTTGGCTCTGGATCTCTACATTTAACACTAACCTACAAAGCTAAATCCAACCGAGGACTTTAGAAATTTATAGAGAAACGCAAAGTTTCAGACAGAATATGTGCGGTTTAAGTAATTTTATCATACAAGACCATTGACCATGTGAATGAATACAGGTATAATGTTACTTTACGTACGATCTTCATTGCCAACATAAAGATGCAAATTACACATTAATCTTCGAATCTCTTGGGAAACAAGACCCTTGGATACAGCATGGAAAACACAAGCTTTGCCCTTGGCACAGCAATGACTCGCAGTGTGTGCACACGTCAATGTGCATCCCACATTTGAATTCTAATCTCTACCTATGCACATTTGTAGGTTTACAATCAAACATAATACAACTCAGATGAATCATTGCGAACAAATTATGTTATGTATGTATGTGTAACTGAGGATAAAGTCTGGAAAGTCAGCCTCAATGATGAAACATGTCCCACAAAAATCCTTACTTCTGAAAATCGCAATCTAGAATACTAGATTGCGATTTTGAGAAGTATAGGACCAATCAATAGTTTGGTTCATCATTTAGGTTATTTTCTAGGATACATAGTTAGCCTATCAAAACTGAGTTGTAGTTTTCGGAAGTTGGGTGTTTTGGCAGTGGGGCACGAATCTCTCCTAAGACAACAATCCGGACTTTACCTATAGATAATAGTGCTTTGCGTCAAAAATACAGACCGGCATCGTAGGTAAATGGGTAGCAGCCGATGCGTGGCGGTGACGGCGTAAGATTGGACCCTACTCGGCCGTGGATATCGTAAGAGTCGACTTAGGGAACCCATCAGAGGAAGGCCTGCAGCTTTCTTCTGTGTATATTCAATCTGCCTGCCAAGCGTGGAGACTATGGCAAACCCTCCTTATATGGAGGAGGCACGTTTAACAGTGGGCGTACGTGTGTCGTATACAGGCAAAATATGTATTTTTGGTTTATTTCGTAGAGCTTGTAGAACTGCTAGAAACATTGCTAAGTTAAGTGATTATTTATAATCACTTAACTAAGTTTTAACTGATATGTTTTTATAAAATTAATTTACTACATAATTACCCATTAGCCAATTGTATGGCTAGATTGTAATGTTATTCTAGTGTATTTAAATATGGACACCGACGGACAAGACAAAAATAAACTTAACTAAGTAAAGTAGGTGCGTTCTTGGTCTTCTTGAGAAAGTATCGAAGCTATTATTGCTTTTCTGTAATTTTCTGATAATAATAGAATCGTAATGAAAGATATCGGTCCAATTATCTATCAAGATTCATTGTTGTACGCTTAGATGATTTGTACAAAAAGGTCTAGTTCGAACAATAGGTGCCTAGTGCCTAGTAATTAAAACTTCTTTCTTATGACAAAATATTATATTCTATAAAAAAATGCTGGCGTAGTTAACAACGTTAACTACGCCAGCATTTTTTTCAATATTATTTTTTTTCAATATTATTTTGCTGTAGCTACAACGGTTAAGGTGTGTATATTTAAATATTGACAATATATTTATCAATATATTTAATAATTCGTAATTTTTTATTTTTTTTTTGTATCATTATTGACAAAGAAAATTACAATTCAATAATAAAAAACAAATTAAAACTAGTATTTACAATTGAAACAATTAAGCTAACTGCCGACTGTTGCAAACAATCTACAGGTAGCTTGTAATTAATATTGTCTTGCAACGGCAACGGTTCATCCATTTTGGTAGACGGTTCGAAATGCTTGGATGCAAGAAGCACATGGCAAATATGGCAGGCAGAAGCGTAAAAAGGCATAGTAGGTAAGTTAGTTACCTATGTCCATCACAGAGCGATTTAGGGCTTCAGTGACTTGGTACAATTATTTTCATCCCATCTATTCGAAAAGAGGTAAAGGGTCCCTCGATAGGTGCGATCAATGTGGGTCATTCCAGCGCACTTAATAAGAGAGCTGAAAAGATTTTTGAATTTGACACTCTATTTAATTAAAAAGTTTGAACGTAATTCGCTTCATTAAAGCCCTGACCGGTAACAAAGAAAGTGCGCGTGCCGACGCGGCATTAGCTATTCAAATTTAAAAAAAGAATATGCGGGAACTTTTTATTCGTTTTGTTATTACTTTTTATCAAAATATTTCAGACAATATTAATTTGATACACACAAATTGAATAAAAGATGCGTTCTAGCAGTGAAAGTGAAATAATAATACTAGAAATAAATTTTTAATTTGGTTATGTACCTAAATATAAATATTTGTCAGTACTAAAAGCATCTCTTATTTATTTTTCTCGTATGATGATTTTTGATCTTAGTTTTGGATGAAAAGCCGAGTGTGCCACACGTTACCAAACTTAATAATCTCAAGCGTCGTCCTTAGAGGATTCAAATATCGCTCTCGCATTAAATACATTATTTTGTTCCCTTGTGACACAATTTACTATTTGTAAATAAGGGACCTCTTAAAGTAGGTAATTAAAATAACATTTGTGTTTATTTCTAACAATGATAGATTTCTCAACGTCAGCAAAACCACTGTGTAAAAACTTTCGTAAGACTAAATTACCAAATATTCAAAGTATGGGAGCTTTTTTCTCACGCGAAATATATACTTTTCTGATAATTAAAGCGAAAACTAATGAATTAAAGATTGTACATTATATATTTAATGTGAACCAGTTTAGATATTTATAACTCATTCCATTTAAGGTCTAAATTAATTAATAAATCAAGCAATACCCGACTAACGTTTCGTAATCGTAACTTTCGAACAAAAAGTCTTGTAGGCCTGCAACATTAAATAGTACATATAAGAATACTACAACTCATGGCATTTAACTAACGAAATCACCAATTACATAGCTTACCTAAATCTCAAGCGTAGCTATATGAGTTTCTATACTTACAACTATTTGTGTCCAAAACCGATAATTTTTACCTTTTGTATACATGTAAATAGTGACGCCAGATACCCGCGTAACCCAAGAGCAGGCGGGTATCTGGCGCAGCGCATCAGCATTGCCATGCAGCGGGGCAATGCAGCCAGCGTCTTGGGGACGCTTCCGACTGGTATTGATATGGATCAGTTGAGCTACCTGTAGATTGTTTGCAACAGTCTGCAATTAGCTTAATTGTTTCAATTGTAAATACTAGTTCTAATTTGTTTTTATTTTTGAATTGTAATTTTCTTTGTCAATAAAGATTTTAAAAAAAAAATTAAATAGTTTATTTATAATAGTTTCTGTGAGTATGTTTATCATGATAAGGTTACGTATCGTGTAAGAGCCAGGTAAATACATCAAATACTGAGTTAGATCATGTTTTAACAATTTTCACGTCACATGGTTGTTGTGTTGATGGCTGTTAGACTTTCGCTCGCGGAATTTAACAACTTAGGGTAAAGTCCGGAATGTCAGCCTCAGTGGATAGCTGCCCCAGAATAATCCTTACTTCTGAAAATCGCAATCTAGTATTGATTGGGATTTTCAGAAGTCATCATTATAGTTACTTTCCCCAGAAAAATGCTTACTTCTGAAAATCGCAATACCCACTACATCGCAATCATCATTTAATTTACTTTCTGGGATACATAGCCTATCAAAACTGGGTTGCAGTTTTCGGGAGTTGAGTTTTTTGGCAGTGGGCACGAATCTCTCCTAACAACAACAACAATCCGAACTTTATCTATAGATAAGTGCTTTGCCTCAATACAGTACAATACAATATCTTTATTGACAACACCAAGTTATAAGTCAAGTAGGTACCAATGTAGGTACATATTTTTTAAATAACAATAATTTATATTATAATTATAATAAATTCAAAATCCTTCAATATCCTTCCTACATATTTCTTTCGCTCACATACATATTATTATGTGGGGAAATTGCTTCGAAAGATGAAATGGGGTGTACCTAAGCGTCCTGATACCATTTTGTTTGCACTAAGTACAATCTTATTTTCCATGACTATAGCTTGCATCACTCCTTGGAACCATCAAAAAATAAATACAGCAGTTTGTCGATTTAAATTGGGCAAACAGGAGCCGAGTAAAAGTTTATTGAATATCAAACTCAGATCGTGAGGCATGTTTCGAAACTAGGTACTTCGCGTCTCCGTGAAGTTGTTGACAGCTACAAATTGTTAATCCATTTTAGGAGAATATCCGCCGTTTAATACAAACTTTATTGTAAACTAGTTGCTGCCCGCAGCTTCACACGCTCTTTTCCGAGATAGACCTATGTCCGTCCCCGGGATACCATCTATTTCCATGCCAAAGTTCGCCCGTTTAGGCGTGTAGAGGTAACAGATAGACAGACACATAGAGTTACTTTCGAATTTATAATATTAGTATGGATTTGAAATTAACTCACATATATTATTATTCACTCATAAGCATCGAGGTAGTCTGTCAGTCAGTCATTCAGGACAAAGCATTTTATGCCAAAATAACTTTCTGCCCCTTTTTAACAATAAATTATAATAGAATACGAAACACGTCATCCATCAATTCTGTTAAAAAGGTTTATGCAAAATTTAAAGAAGATTGGACCAAGGAATCTCATTGTCCCATACAAACTTTGCCCCTTTTCACCCCCTTAGGGGTAGAATTTTGAAAAACCCTTTCTTATCGGATGCCTACGTCGTACAAAGAACACACTCTCCAAGTTTAAGGTCTCTACGATCAGCGGTTTAGGCTGTACGTTGATCCGTCAGTCAGTCATTCAGTACAAAGCATTTTATATGTGTAGATAAATAGGTTCTGTAGCAAAGTTAGGTATTGTAGCTCATCGCCGCGCCGTCTGTGTTAGAAGAACTCTAGTTAGTAACTTGATCAGATATTAATATATTTAGTACTATTGACATTCGTATGCTGAAAAAGCCGAGTATTGACACACTTATATACGATCAACATATTTTAACACGCAAATTTTATGCGAAATAATTATCAAAAGTTTGATATTTAAACATTGAAGATTTTTGCGTTCACCTTCTATATCGTGCTAGAAACTGATATTATTAATAAGAAACTGATATAAAAAATACAGGTCAGTTACGCTATGTCATTTTATGTAATGCAGACCTGCACCTCGCAAATGCTCCAGTAATTTCTCAGTTTTTGCTCAATTATACCAATACCAGAGAGCATGAGTACCCAATCAAATCTGCCGCTTGAATGCCTCCGAGGGAGTACGTGACAAAATTAACCGCTCGCTGGCTTGTGCCTATGAATCTGTGTTGTGAATCAAGGCTCTATCTATGTTATCGAAGCGCGAGCTTGCCAAATGCTCTTGAACATATCGATAGGTAGATAGTATACATACAAATAAAAACGTTCTTACTTGTTGGAGCTCTTTCTCCTCTTCTCTGCCCTATTACTTATTTATCTACTAGAGACTTATAAGTAACTTGGTTCGTTTTTCTTTTGTGTAGCTTATGTATATATGCTTAAAATTGGTTTCGATTCTACGTTTTACTACACCTTGACATTTATAATGGTCTGATCGGCGTTTGCCGACTTTCGTTCTTTGCCGACTATTTCGATTTTTCTACGTTTAGTTATAGTTTTGCCGACTTTTTGATTTTTATGATGTTATTTCGCATGTGGCCGACCTTCTACAAATACTGGAATTTGAATGTTAGAACCTAGCCGACTTTTTTCAATATCCTATCTAATTTTGTATTTGCTCATTTTACCTTCATGAATATACTTAGAAACATTAAATTTCTGCTCGTGCAAAGCCGGGGTGGGTCTTTAGTCTCACGACACCTAAGTAAGTTTACCTTACTTGGGTCACATAAAGGGCAAAGTCTGACTAGACTTGCATCTAGGCCACATTCTGCAGATAGAAAGATAACATCCAATTTGCGTGCATTATGTCTCAGTAGATTTATTGCTAAATGTACCACTTAGCAAAGCTTATGGTTATTTAAGAAATGGTATTTCGATGTAATGTCAAATAATCTTAAAGCGCACTTTGCGCTCTTTGTGGCTCAGAGACTTATCTATCACACTGGCGATTTGCGAGCGATTTAAAGCGAGGCAAGAGCACAGCGAGCAGCTCCCCGCGAGTTCGAAGCGAGCACGCCGCCGCGACAACACCGCGAGTGTGCAGTGAGGCTCGCGGCGTGCAACCCACGTTTTAAACATTGGCATCGACGGTGCGGCGTGATCGCTTCGAAATCGCGTGAACTAGCTGCGCACTCGCCTCGTTTTGAATTCACTCACAAATCGCCAGTGTAATAAGGCTCTAACCAGTAAACGAAAATCAGTCGTAACGCTCGGGTCGGTTACGCTGAATCGGGTATACTCGGCTCCAGACGGTCGGTGACGCTGAATTGCGTAGATATACTCACCGCTGAACTATACTAGTTTTCAGTTTTATCGTATGGCACCTACCTTCTTTTTTGTACTATTTTACAAAAAACAAGGTAGGTAGTAAAAATCTACCAATGATCATTTACAATCTACTACGGAATCCTACACATTTCCGAATACGGCCGACTGCATCACATTGCATAAATAAAATAGTAAAGATCAGCCGCGAAACGAAAGGTCATGGGAAAGACACATCATGAGTGTGAATGACAGAATAATTAGTAATTAGGTGTCTTGTATAACTTGATATTTCGTCTCTATGATAACAAATCTAAATATAATTATGTGTTTGATAGAACTTGATGCACCTTGAGTATTCGGTGATTTGATTTGGTAATTAAATTTGTGGCCCTTCAGATCGGATCACATGGCTGCTATTTTATATTGGGAGTTGTTTAAATTTTAATTTTAACTCTTGCACCTGCATTCCGAAAGTGCTAATCAGTTCAGTTTAACGAATTTATTTACTCAAAAGAACAAATGAGTACATACAATAATCTTACGTAGTATCTTAATTAATTATTACTAAATTGCAACCGTTAAAAATTTGATATATAATTGAAATATTTAATAAATCATTTCAGAAAAACAAATACATCGATAAAAATTACAGCTAATATTTACAATTGAAAACGTTGAGCTAACTGCAAATGTTGCAGACTGAATAGAATAGAAGATATTTTTTTTATTTGCCTTTCTTAATGACTATATCTTACCTCTATAATCATAACGCCACCTTTGTGGTGCACCGGGCGAAGGTCCGCTTGCGACGCAGGAGGTTGCAACTCCCGCCCCGGGACAAAAGTTTGTACGATCTGCAGATATTTGTTCAGAGTGTTTTCTACGTATAATATTATATATTGTATTAAATATTTATCAATTATCTAGTACCCATAACAAAATCTCTGATTAGCTTGGGGCTAGATGATGGGTTAGGGTTTATCTCGTGTACGCTTCTACAACAAAACTCTTAGTGAGTTCCAAAAATTATCAGTAAATGAATTCAAACAAATTGTCATAACCTTCTTGTGTAAATAGGCCTACTATAAAATATCAGATTACCTAGAGGATAAAAAAGCTTGGGACCGGATTTGCCAACTCGAAAAATAACAACTAACTAACAGACTAAAGGTTTCTTCGTCGCTTCTTTACTTTAGTCTACATACCAAAGCGACTGAAATCAAAAATATCACTTTATTTCCGTGTCAGTGTTTAATTATTAAGAATTTAACCTTTTCTAAGTGTACATTTATTGTATTTATGGAAATAAAGAGTTTTTGACTTTGACTTTGACTTCGTCCGCGAAAAAACTCGTCCGCGGGCGAGTGGTCCACTTCACTTTTGAGTCGGGGTACAACTCGTCCGAATCTAAAGTCTCTTCGATCGTCGTTACTTTTCAAGGGTTCTATATAAATGTTTTATATAAGCATCCAGCCACAGCAACCTACATACTACCTCAGGCTGCTGTTAAATGTACCCACTTACTAAATGAGAATGTTGAAACCAACAATCTCTACAATTCTACTACTCCGTTTCACTATTATGACAAATAAAAGTTATATACGACGGCACGCGAACTAATTTTACCATATTCACAACAAAGGAATTAGGTGAACTGGGTTGTAGATATAATATTAAGTTTGCAACAGATGCGACAATACCTGTTTACAATCGTTGTTTAAGCGGCTATAGTGAAGCAGGCTATAGTAAGTCCCTGCTTTTTACGACTAAAACACTAAAACTGCCTTTTTGGGGAAATCCTCCTCGCCTTAACTATAATGTCACCTGTCTCCACCGACTGTAAGTGAGAACGTCATTTCAGCCTGTACCAATGGCCACAACTGGGCACGTCACCACGGGTGAGAAATGGGACAAATTGTCAAAACAATTCCCATACCAAGCGAGGAAGATAAAGACAATGGGGAAGGCAGGAAACAACCCAGTTATCATAAGTTTGAAAAACCAGATGCGTATACCCCACTGAGGTCAAATGTCGCAAAGTGACGCGATCCCCAACTAAACTTATATAAGCGCAAACGCGTGTGAACTTTTCTGTCGAAATTCTGCTACCAGAACCTAAATGTCAGTAGAATCCAACTAGCTATGTTAAACATAAATGAAAACTGCAAATTATTCGTGAAGCAACATCGTTTAGCAATTTTTGAATGGATTGAACGACTGTGATTTACTATGAATAGGTTCACAATATCTTAGGATACGTGGACGGCATTTTGAAACGTCTGAACTTGGTACCTACCAATGATGCTATTAATAATTCATTCATCTGCAAATTGGCGGACAAACAATGAAAGAACTCATGAATGACAGAGGAAACGTCGAGGAATGTGATGGAGGCGGAGATTCGCAGACAGGTGCTTAGCGCAAGTCATAAGCGATTATTTTATTAGTGCTTCTGAATTTAGTATAAGGATGCATGACAGTCACTAACAGTGGACGCCAGTGCCTGATTTGCATTGAAACACGAGCTAAAAACTAATCATGACATTGTCTTAAGCCTCCTGAAACACGCAACAGCCTGACACTTAGATAACAGAAGGGCACGGAAGAAGATCCCACACAGAATGAACGCGTGCGCATACGACCTTCAACCCACATTCCAACGCACACTCATCCATGATACGCACTATTTGCTGCTCGTTACCCAGGCTAGTCACCAGGCCACTAACCTCATTTGCAGCCAGAGAAACTAGGGTTCGTATATGAAATTGACAAGTTTATTGGGTGTAGGCGGTTCTGGTTACTGGATCTTGGGTTCAGAAAAAAAACTACGACAATCTCGCTTCCGTCATTGTTTGCAATTTTCCTTGTTTTAATTAGAGTTCGTTGATCGCATATCGAAAGTAGATATTCGATCCCTTTGTCATTTTTAACCCCCGACCAAAAGGAGGGGTTTTAAAAGCTTATAGCTTAGTGTTTCCTCCTTTTTAGCTTTCTACTCGTAAGTCACTGATTTTAATCGTTTTATAAGCTGACCCGACAGACGTAGTCCTGTCTTAACTAAGATTATTGAAATGTTCTAATTTTCCGCGGAACTTTTTTAATTTTTTCTTTCATTTCTCCTGACAATAACAAATACAACAAAAATAGAATTAGCGAATCGGTCCAGCCGTTCACGCGTGATGCCTTGACCAAGGGAAATAGGTATTCATTTTTATATAATTTAAACATACGAGTACTTACAACTAAAATCTATATAATATATAGATTTTAACTGATTAAACTGATGTGCAAGCAGTCACGTGTTGTGATGTTATTTAGCATAAGCTCCGTAAGCTACTTTGAAATTCAAGCAGTTTCCAGGCAAAATGCGGGACTTTTGTTTTTTATACATTAAACTTAACTTCTTATTTATACGGTTCTGTGTAAAAGAATATCCAATATAATTTCAGAAGACAAGAATGTAATTTAAGAAAAAAACAAACAATATCTACGTCAATATCCCGATCGACAATGAAAATCGTTTCATTCAATTTCGTATCACGTAGGACGTGGGGAGACATATCTATGACTCAAGCGTCAACAAATTACTTTCGGGATTCTTCTACTATCGTACGTACAGTACCTACTGCGCATTTCTGTACAAAACTGATTGACGCATCTCCTCTAGCTATAATAGGGCATACACTGACAGACGCACTCATTCGCCGTTTGGCAGAGGTCAGGGAGTCCTACGTGGCTCACTCCCCCGCAAATTGGGTAAGTAATGCATCAGTAATCTTCCCATTTCAATGCCATGTATTTTAATCAGCTGCGGTTTTAGACAGGTCACAGTATGTGCATTGTGTACTGCCTTAAACGTATCACAATTGAATGCAAGCAGTGGGCGATCGTCACGTAATTGATAAGGGTAATCAAATCGTGAATCAACGCTGAATGTACGTAACCGGTAGTTAACAGTCCTAATATGGTACTCTAATACAAACGTGTCGACATAGGTCACAATAAAATTATTAAGTTAATTGTCTTTTGCAGGCGATCTATTGTTCGTGGTTTTATTAAGTGTAGTATATCGCATGATCTGTCTTAATTCTTATTATGCCGATATTTTGTATAGGTATCTATTTTTTTATATATTCATCATACGATATTACACGAAATCTTCTCAGAAGTAGGTCTCTGTCTGGATCGAGCTAGATCTGCTGTTGCCAAAGTGGTCAAAAATGTATTGTTCAAATGCCATGTTATGCTAGTGTTAATTTTGGCTGGTATTTCCTACATCACGACTGTCTCCCTGGATATCTGATTAGCAATATGGCATTCCTATTAAACTGTCGTGGCTAAGTGATCTGGATCGTGAGAGATTGTCACGGTCTTTGAACTTTCAAAAAGATTTGTAAATATTGTAATCCGACGCTATGACGACGCCACTTCCTTTCCTTTTGACTTGATATGCATAATAGTCTATTTGTATTAGTCAAATTGTACATCGACAAAAATATAATATTTACAATGACTTTTGGTAATTCGGCTGATTTTAATCTAGTATAGATTGGAAATAAATAAACAAGTGAAGTGCAACGAAGCATCTACAGAAATCAAATACCAAAGTCGCATCGAAGATGATGATATGACACAGATTTATCTATTAAGAAAAATAATTTTATTAACTCGTATTTAACCATTATTTTATTATTACAAAGCTTACATTAGACACATAGAATTTTTATTGAATTTCAATTTCCTGGCGGACCACTTAAAAAAGTGCTCATAATATTTAAAAAAAATAGCAATTTGTGCAAGACTAAACTAGAGCGATAGATTCGGTGTGCTTTTGAGCGCTATTGAATGGCTATTATCTCTCGTTACGGTAGCACAGTGACCGGCATAGCCGACACACATGATGACATAACGGAGAGCCCACGCGGTCCGTTACGTTGTGGTGTCTACGCGTTCCTGTTAAAGTCAGACTTTTTCAATATGTGTGTAAATCTTAGTCAAAAGTAAAACTAGTGATGATATAGAGGAGAGCACACGCAGTCTGTTTAAATCGTGGCTACGCGTTTCTGTTATTGAGATAGCACCTACCATTACACACAAAATTTAGAGACAAAATGATGTGTCCATGAAACTGTTGCGATATTTTTTTGTTATAGGAACGACGTATGGTATGCAGTTTTTTACAATAAATGTTAGATTTCTAGTCCAGGCTAATTGGCACGATCGTTTTTGTTCGTAAAATCTATCCATTTATCTAATCAGACTAAATTCGCCAACTGCTGGCTTCTTTAAAATGTTATGTGAGAAAATACCACTCCTTCCAGTCCATTCGAAGAAAAATTAACGGGATGAAAGGAAAAACCAAATATTCTTCATCGTATCTACCTTTGTACAAGCAAACGCTTGGTCAGTGTAGTAATGCATGTTCTTGCGAGTCAGTCGCCTGTTGTTACATTGGACGCTATTATCGGCTTTGTTGAGAAACACGCTGGTTTGTTTTTATTTGCGATCGAACATTATAAGTAAATCCGATAATCATTGTTAACTATAAAAAGAACGCCTTCTTTTATACTAGTATCGTTTCTCTTGTTACCGTTTGAGATATACTAAAGTTTATATTTCTTAAAACTCGCCATGAAAAGTCGAAAGGACGATCATTCTGTTGTCAACACCTTAACTAAAATTAGATTGACAGTTAAGACAGTAAAATAATCTTGATCGTTTCTTCATGTTAAGAATGTTAGTTTATTTTAGTACCCTACATTTTTATGTAGCTTGATTTTTTTTTTAATTTGGTGGTTTATGGTTTCTTTTGTAAATAATGATCTTGATTCAGATTAAATTATCCTCTTTTTGTTTCTATAACTCAAACTCAACCTCCATACATTTTAATCCTATTCGTTCACAAATGCGCAATTGGAAACCGACATTGGCAGGATTGTGTCAAACCATTATGCAGAGCCAAAGATAAAAGAAGAAGAAGACTTTGACTTCTTTAAATAAAGAAAATCGACACCAATGCCTTCTATAAAAATAGCACACTTCTATTGTCATTACAATGGTAACTAATATTTTTTTATCATGCATAAGTAATGCTAGTTTGTTAATTAAAATCTGGGAAATAAAGCCGATAAAGTTATATAAGTTGCAATGATCTCTATTGCAAGATCGTGGCAATAATTACATGGTGTAATTATAATGAAACTAAGACAAGCATTTCAATATGTCACTTGTCAAAGTAAGCGGGCAAAACAATCCATTGCTTAATAACTTATTACTAGGGTTGCACACACACTTGTGCACTACGATAAATATCCTACCCTCATAGCTAGCCTCCCTTGAAACTGGCGTCAAATTTCGGCTTATAGGACATCACATCACCATCACATTAAATAATACATTATGGTTGTAATTATTTGTTCTTAAAACATAGTACATAAAAAAATATAAGTTTAAACCTATTTATGGTCACCCTTTATACAAATTTGTATTAATGACATCAAAGGCCTTAAACTCTACACAATTATACTCTAATGTAGCGCAGCAAATGTTGCTGTGTGGTGGCGGCTTAGAATTTGCACCGCCCCAACTCTTCCCGGGGGGGGTCGTAAGAGACAACTAAGGGATATCCACCAGGGGTGGGCAGCAGCGCCCCCTGCAGAACAATTCTACCACCGAAATGCGATCCCCAACCCGCATGCCCATGCGTGGGGATTATGGGCATTACGCCCGTGAGATAAAAGCCAATAAGGCGCTTATCAGGGGGAAGCCTGGGTCCAGCAGTGGACCAATACAGGCTATGGAGGTGGAGGTGGAGGTAGCGCAAAGCTTACAAGTAGTAAGCTAATGTGTCCTAATGTAGCTCAAACATTAGGAGTACAAAGTTGGTATGTTAGTCAAGTTTATTATTGTACGATATTTTTAATTCATAACTATCCGTAACAAATTTTATATGCTAGTTGACATGAGAAAATATCTAAAATGCGGAAATATACACCTCTATTGTATTTTTTGCGTAACTTAGTAGCAATTAATCAAAATAGGTAATTTTGATAGTAAAACCGCACATTGATAAACTTGACTTACCTACATACCTACTTTGTACTCCCAATATAGAGCAAAGTAGTAAGCTTGGCGCTACGTTACAGTATTTAGTATAGGGCCTTTGATTTAGTAAATCGTTACGCTTATTTGATCTCAATATACATTTCAAAGTATCTGTGTTTGCTCTAGTTTCCAGTACCTACGGCTGTTCTTACATCAAGGAAACCACGCCTAGGACAATCTGACAATTGCGTCAGCTCTCGCAGTATCAAGTAACCATTGCCTACTTGTAGCTTGGGGGAGTGAAATAAACTTTACTCGAATGGAGTCTGGCCACTATAACGTTATTGTAGCAAATTCATAGCTTTATAAGACTAGCAGAATAATATCGATAAGTGCCGACATAAGCAATAATTACCTAATACTTACAACAAAAGAGGTTTGGATCAAGTATTGTAGATGTAGGAAAACTAAGTACGTATTTTCCATCTATTTATTGACAGAAATATTTGCGATATATTGGAAAATTATAGGGATAGGTACAACTAACTGTACATAACGTAGAAAATACTAATGTAACAATTGAGCTATCTGTAGACTGTTGCAAACTTGGTATATAGATTTGGGTCTAAATCAACACCAATCGGAAGACCCCAAAACGCTGCAGGCTTATATAAGTACTAACTACTTATACAGGGCGGCTTTTTGAGATAGGAGTGGATGGCCAAATCCGACACCTTCGAAAAAAGGCAAGCTATTTTCTCATAAATTGAGCCCATGACTCCTTTCACGACTTTTCCTTAGCTGTCTTGGTTTTGGATTTGGCCATCCACCCCATCTCAAAAAGCTACCTTGTATAGTTACAAACAAATTATTAAATCGCTTTGTTATGAAATTCTTTGTAGGTAATATTTCCCGCAAAAAACTAGTGTCGGTCGGTATCTTCCGCATCACACTTTCATAATCGGTAGTTAGTAGGTTCTATGTAATGGTGACCGCTCCATTGGTGGGTATCATGGGCAGACGTAATCGCTAATAAATAAACCTATTGGTTGTTACAATTTAAATGGACCTTACATAACAATCTCAATGTCTTCTTGTAAGATAAACTGCCTCGAAATAGTACCGATGAATTAGCGTGGTACTTACGAAAAATGAAACACAACTTTCTACAAACCGACTGTGCATAGATTCATCTCGCTAATCACTGATAGGTACTACTCCTACTTAGTAATTAATAACTATTAGAAAGGCTTTTAAGACATACATATAGCTGTCAAGATATCTATTTTTAGTACCTATACCTAATCAAGTGCTAACTGTTAAAAGTCCTTCCTTTTCCACGGTCGTCGTCCAGTTATGCAGAAACGGTTTTTTACTGGATCTCGCAAAAATCCTTGGGGATGTTCATACACAGTAGTTTTCATCCTGTTTTTTTGCGGTAGACCGAATGTCAAATAAGAACGGATCGATTTTTTTCAGGATTCTATAAACAGGATACTCGTGTGACTAGTATTGAATCACGTACACCACTAAACGGGATCCGCAAGTACCCGTACCTTAACCGTAAGTACCTGCAAAAAACGGGATGTTGCCGTGGGAAAGGGCCATTACGGTAGACTTTTACGGGATCTTGGCTGATCAAGCTTCCGCCCACTTATTTTTCCGGGATAAAACGTAGCCTATGTCATTCTATCTCTATACATACGAGTATATCCTAGACAAATTTTGTCTGTTCAGCCGTGTAGGCGTGAAAGGAAGGACAGACATAGTTATAACTTTCGATGTTAGTATTGAGATGGATGTCGTAAGACAATCTGGGCCCTAACAGAGAAGAGATGATACGTGTGAATAAATATTATGTGCTTATTATATTCTTGTTTATGCGAAGTTATTAAGATGCAATCGGCCAGGAATTGATAATAGTCGAGATTTATTGTGTGAGGGTCACTCGACGCCCTCCAATATGACGTTGCTTCACAAACCATGCTAGTAAACGCCGTGGGAAGAAACAGTAACATAAGGTATTGTCTTAGTTTCCTATGTTGGTATTGGTAATACTAAGGGTTACGTGGAACTGAGCTGTAGGTAGATAAGAAATTATTGCTTTCACAGACATAAGATAGGTTTTTTTTTTTAGTGCTAAGGTAATTGCGGATCTTGCAATGATTGATTATGTTGCTTGACCATTGAAGAGTGGCTATCAGCACTTATTTGTTCACTGCTGAAAGTGCGTTTTGCCATAATCCACACGCTTGACAGGCGGATGATCGCTGTAGAGGTGTTAAAAATACACAGAAGCAAGCTGGAAAGGAGAGTACTTGGGCCCAATTCCAAATGGTACCGTCGGAGAATCAGCGTGTGGTGGCGATTCTGCGACGATACTAGAATTTGATATTGCGTGTTATCTCTAGTTTGAAGTACTAACAAATAGAAAAAATAAATACTTAGATAATGCTGGACTATCCACACAGTCAAATCAATCCATCATCTAGCCCCAAGCTAAGCAGAGCTTGTGTTATAGGTACTAGATGACTGATGTAGGTACATCCATCTATAATAATATAAAAATGAATCCCTATTTAAATAGGGATTAATTTTTATATCATTTTTATATATCATTTTATATGCTGTGAAGCATCACGCGTGAACGGCTGGAGCGATTAAGCTAATTCTTTTTTTGTTGTGTTTCTTATTCATTACGGATGTAAGCGGGTTAACTACGAATCTTTTTTGTGTTGGAAGAACACCAACGTTTCATCCCTTAACGAGGGACTTCTTCAGGGTGAGTGCGGTTCGCGACGCGCAACGCACTTTTGTTATTGTCAGGAAAAGGTTCTTATGAAAGAAAATACAAAGAAAGTTGCGCGGAAAATTATAAAATTTAAGAAATCTTAACGACCACAATATTAATTCGAATTCAATATTCATACTTAAAACAGGACAACGTCTGTCGGTTCAGCTAGTACTTAATAAAATACATAATTTACATCGATAGATATTATCAGTATACATAGAAAATACCCAGAATAGAAGTTATCATATTCCTTTAATTCAGATCATTATGTAGCTATTTTTTTTAAAACAATGTACCTATTTAATATTTGTGTTTTCATTGAGATTTCATTTCATTCCAGATGAGGCGAGAGGCTCGGATATCAGTCGGTGGCGCGATCGTCTGGCGCTCCGCCTCTGCTGTACAAGGTATTGGATTATTTTTTTAGATTACTTTCCTCTAACAGCTTCTAGGGAAACATCGTACGGCGGACAAGCGGTGTATTAATAATTTGACTGTTTTGAAAAAAAAATAACCGACTTCGAATGCATTACGGATGTAAGCGGGTTAACTACGAACCTTATTTGTGTTCGACTTCGAATGCCTTCATTTGGCACTGTTGTTAAGTTTTGCGGGATACATAATAATCCCTTAAGAATAAAATTTTTATGGGACCACCGGATCATTTTCTATACAAAAACGAAATCATTTTTAAAATCTGTCCATAATAATAATTGACGCAGAACTCGACGTACATACATCGAACATAGAATCTTCCCCTTTTTTCAAAGTCGCTTAAAAACGTAGTGACTTGCTCTATGCTATTAAATATAGCGGATATTGTGCCACTGTGGTTTTCTGGTATAATACATTGAGTACACTACTGAAGTTAAAGGAATGAACTACATTAAAATATGTAACGCATTCGATGACGATGCGTCGTAATTATTTTCGATTCAACCTAGGTTTAACTTTTCTGAATAAGCCCTTTCACAATTTCTTCAGATTCCGTAAACTCTAGATACTAATTTATTTCGCTGTTTCAGTTTGGCTGTGGTTGCTGATATTCATATTTCAAAATGAATTTCGGATATCGAGGTCCATACAACCAGGTGTAAGTTTTTCATTGATTAAGGCCTAGGTACATTATGTAGTATTTACAACAAATGTACAAAAAAAACTCTTTAATGTCATAATTATCAACCAATCAAAACGTTTTATTATAATGTAATGTAACGCTGTCTGTTGCCTTTTCACGCTTAACCGGCTAAAAGGATCTTAATGAAATTTGGCAAGGCGATAGATCCCAACTACTTTTTATCCCGAAAAACGCATGGGAAGTCACGGCTGAAGTTAGTTAAACTATAAAAGCTTTATAACTTTGTGTTAACCCGAAAAAAAGGAAATCACATACCATCTAGCCTCAAATTAAGTCTCAAACAGTCAGATTCCCGAAACACAAGCCCTGCTTAATTTGAGGCTAAATGGTATGTGATTTCCCTTTGTTATGTTATTAATAAAATAATTGACGTTTTGCATATAAAATTCAGTCAACCCCAACCAAAGTCTTCATACTAAAGACATATAACGGGGTATTTGTTAAGAACGAAGTTTTAAAGTTTAAAAATCTCCTTTTCTGTCAAATAAATAAATAATGCAGAACAATTCACACAGCACTATCTAGCCCCAGGCCAAGCAAAGCTAAGCGGTACATTAGATTACATAGAAAGATATATATTTATACTATTCAAAAATCATTTCATCCAATTTCAGTACTTGGACTTCGACAATCTGCCCGATACGAATTTCACGTGCGCCGGCAAGGTCATAGGCGGCTACTATGCGGACCTCGAGACCTCGTGCCAAATGTTCCACGTGTGCACTGTGGGCCAGCAGGACGAACCCATGGACATCAAGTTCCTTTGCCTCAATGGCACTGTCTTTGATCAGGTGATTATCTCTTTGTTATGAATCACCATTACAAGAATGTTCTATCTATTTACCAGACTTAAAATCTGATCAGCGTGTTTTCCTTCTCCTTCTTCCTCCATTTAAAAACCAAACCAAACGTAAATTATTATTTACACATAGTTTTATTTAACTAATTATTTCCTTTAATTTTCAGGAGACAAGAGTGTGTGAGAGGGTAGACGAAGTAGATTGTACAAAGTCTGAGAAATTCTACAGTTTAAATTTAGAATTGTATGGCAGCACTCTTGCTCCACCTGCAACCGATCAACAAAAACCTCAATCGACTGAGCAGTCACTACAACAAACTAAGCCAAACACCGAGTCACACACAGACCCGACCTCAGCTGAGTCACCGACGACAGGTTATAACAGACCACAATCGCCTCAGACAGAAGTGCCAGACTCCACTGAAGATCCTGTGCAGCAGGAAATCAAAAAGGAAGAGCTTAAAAAATTTATGCCGCCAACAACGCCTCCGAGACAAGGTCCCGAAGAAGAATTTACTGAAGGTGATCATTATTTTGGGCAGTAATATCTCTATAACGTGGCAATACAGGACATTTACCTATCTCCTTCACGAAATCATAAAAGGGCACAACTTAAAATTATGATTTTTTTAGGGTTCTATAAGTCTTTGGAAACTCATTATTAATACGCATAAAATTATAGACCTATGTTATTTTGTATTTATAAACATTTTCGATACTTAAATTCTTATGTTACACACAATTCATATATTTTTTTAGTCATGTTAATGTAATTTGGTACTCATAACCATAACATTATTCATTAATTTATTAAAATATCACCGGTTTAATTTACTCTGGTATTTTAGAACATCAAAATACGTGAATTCATTGAAAACGTAAAAAATCAGTAATTAATTCCCGAATTCGAACTTTTTTGGGTTGTAAGTTGTTTGTCTATTGCTTCCTAGTACGCGTATACTACGATATACTAGCGACACCGGTATCGCTTTAGATTTGTATGGAAAGCGACAGAATAGCGATAATTTTACTTCTACTTTGGAGGAGGTGAACGACCTGTATTGCCACCTTATTTAGCACTTATTGCCACCTTATTTATACGCCATCACATACCGTGCATAATAACATGAATAATAATTAAAACTATCCGTTTCAGAGTATGAAGAAGAGATTGATGGAGACTACGGGGACTACTATCAAACACCGACAACCACGCGAGCACCAGTTATATCCACTACAGTTATTACAACACGGGTGACTTCTACTTCAACAAACACACCGTCAACTTCGCGTTTACCGTCGCCACTCCCACATTTGTTTTCATCACCGACACCGATATTGTCATCATTATCACCGCCAGCACCATCGATACTCCCATCAGCACCTCCGACACAGATGCATCCTACATTAGATCCTACACTTCTCTCACCACAAGAATTCATCTACCGTCATAGAGGGCCAGGATCTGAAGCTATTTCATTCCAAAGCTTCCGCCCGGCAGATGGAGTGTATATCACACATGCTCCACCGCAGCAGTATGATCACTTCCAATACGAGTCTTCACGGACTGCACCAAGACCAGCTCAGCAGCGTCCTACGCCATTCGTACAACGACAGCCAGCTCCATTCCGTCCTACCACATTAGACCCTCGTGATCAACTTCTGCGGCCTGGGCCAACATCTCTTCCTTCGGAAAGACATGAAACATCGGTGAAACACAGACAACAGAATTACCCAGCATCGGTTTTACCGGCACAGAGGCCATTACCGTTCAACCCATTTTATTACGACCGAAAACGAAGTGACGACTCATCGCCTGAAAACGAATCTTCTTTATCAGCTCGATCTGTCGCTCCACCCACTGTCACAGAACGACCTCCACAGAAACCAAAAAGTCCACCCAGGGTTATTGTCACTGCCAGTGCGTCGGTCAGCGACAGCAATGGAAAGAGACTGAACTACACGGTTGGCAACGTAGTGAGCGCCGTAAAACCTATAGTACCGATAAACTACGACGACTACAAGGAATCGGACCTTATATTCGATCCGTTCTTCCTCGACGTTCCAAAGTTACGGCGAAAAACAAGATCCAATAGAAACAAAAAGATCTTCGTTGTTCCAGCTACCGCTCCAGTGTCAGCACAACTTCTATCCGATGACAAACTTACCAAAGTGGTAACCTCACAACCTATCTCGACTAAACTAGCTACCACAGCTAAAATTTATTTCCCCATGTCTACAGTAACCACCACAACAGCTGCTTGGAATCCGGATGACTACGTTGATGATAATTACGAGCCCCATGCGTACAGACCTCCAATACCACCAATAGCAGTGTTGGTTCCCCATGACCTTCTCAAGTATAAGAAAGAAAAACAGTCGGTGAAGGAGTTAGTGGGGAAGAAGAAAGATAGCAATTCGAAGGTTGGTCATGGGTTTTCCAAGCCAACGTGGGCGCCCGCGCTGGCATCCTCTAGTCAAAGTATTGCGCGAGCCCCGGAGCTGCTTCCGCCGCCGGTCGAGGGACCCTGTGCCCCCGCGGGCTCACCAGACTGTCGAACTCGTGCCTAATTAATATCTCATACAGATACACCTAGATATATAGTTAGGTCATTTTAGATAGGTAGAGAATTTCAACAATTTTATTGATTATTTAACTCACTGTTCCAAATGATTGCCTAAAAGTAATTGGATAAATTTATTTTTGCTCTCGCAGGTCCACGCAAATAATTACTTGATTTTAGTTATTATCTACTTTTTTGTTATTTTTAATACCATACTAAATACTTTTGCTCAAACTTAGTATTCCCTGTACATTTAGCTGAGAACTTTGGGCAAAAATTATTAATGGATAATTTTTGTCTATTTTGTCTTGGTCCTTTTTTTCAAAAGATGTTATACCTAAGTAGAAACTTCCTAAATATTTTTTGTATTTAAGACCCTATTTGTTAATAAGTATTTCGGAATTCACTTTTTGTTATGAGTATTTTAATGCGTAGTGATGTTTATATCTAAAGGATACTTATTTCCTGTAAATAATCTTGAATTATAGATCATTATTTGTACAAGTATTTATGTTTTATTATTTGTATGGTACCTACTAGGGTTTGATCCTGGGAATTCCGAGTTCTTAATTTCCCGGGAATTCCCAAAATTTTTTAGTCGATTTAGGAACCGGCAAATCGTAAATCATTTCCGGGGAAAATACGGGACTTTTGGGAAGAATATTTTTACATTTTGACCACTACCGAAATTTAAGATTTTAGATTAAGTTATGTTAACTTAATCTATCTTAAAGCATCATTTCCTCTTATAGCATTTTGCTTGTATCAGGTACCTACGCGGTATTAGGTTGTTAGTTAGAACTTTATCTCTTTTGATTTGTTAAAATTTATAACAAATTCTTAGGTCTATCTTTTGTCCCCTGGTTCGTCAATAAGCCTGAAAGCTTTTCGTTATATCGAGTCTTGGTTGAAGACAGCATACACTCTACTGCGATAACAATCTGCGAAAGACTGCAGGCAGATGCTGGATGCGGCAAGCTAAAGACAGAGTGTTATGGCGCTCATTAGGGGAGGCCTATGTCCAGCAGTAGACTAATATAAGCTGATGATGATGATGATGATCTGAGAAGGATTTACTTACCTACTAACCTACCTTGGAAATGTAACTTTTTAAAAGGTTTTCATTTGACAATGTCAATCTGAAATAATTATGACAACACGTCAAATTAATATCAAATCTATGATGATGGTCTAAAATGGATCTTTTGTCTGAAAAAAAGACAAATTTGTGTTGTAATTACTTTTGAGTTCTATATTTTAAAAGATTTTACCATTTGATAACATAAATCATGTCGTCAACATCAACTAACTCTATGCAATCACGTGGTATAATGAGTATAGGAGAAATGATAGATTCCACCTTCGGAGACAAAGAGGTTAGAGGTCCTTAGAGATTATCCTTAATAGTTCATTTCATATTTTACCACTGTTGATATTAACAACAATTTGCCTCTACTTATATTTTAGACGAATACCGTTAACCACAAACTCATGCAAACGGTTCTCTTCCTTCTTGCAAGACAATTGCGTATTCTAGACAGAAAAGTGGCAATCGAGTTACCAGGCACATACAGATTGGCTTCAAATACATCATCTATCTCCATTACCGAAATTAAAATCCATAGTATGGCAAAAAAGAATAAGAAGCAATCAAAAACTGCTGATGATGCAGAGAAAAGTAAGGGTGGTGTTTCTGTTGCTGGAGGCTTTGGCACTGGTACAATTACTGTTGCCTTTGGCACCACTAGTGGAGGAGGCTTCAAAATTGGAGCTCCTTCAGATGATGCGTCTAAAGCTTCCAAAAAAAGTACAACTTCATCGACCAAGAAACCAGGAGCATCTTCAAAGTCCAGCTCAGTAGCATCTTCGAAAAAAACAGCTAACATGACCACCACACCTACTGGTAGAGGCGTAAGTATTTTAAAGAACTATCTAATGTGAAGGTTTCTACCCCTAAGTTTTTATTTTAAGTAGTGGCAGTATAGAAGTCATTAAATAGTTCGATAAATTGACATAATTTTGTCGTTCAGTTGAGTGCCCACGCCAAGATCCTGGACGAGGTGGAACAGCAACGAGAAGAAGAACTACGAGTTATTCGCCAGGTCTTTTGTCTTTGGATAAACCGCATTTTTATTTTGTTCTTTTTTAGCAACTGCGAGATTTTTTAGTTTTTTTATGACTATCTGGTAAGTTTATAATTACGAAATTGATAATTCATAGGTATTGTTGAAAGAAGATGAATAAGCAATTTGCAAATCAGCCGTTTGCTGTCGTTCATCTCTTATGTCAACCTAGGTAGGTATTTTGTATTAAAATTTTATTTTCCTTTTACAGAGAGTAGACTCTCGTGAAGATCAGGAAAAGACTCCAAGTCCTATGGCTTCGTTGGATTCTGTTGGTTAGTATCAATATCTATTTTTTGATAAATATCTGGGTAACAAGATCTAATTTTCGTTTCTATACTTTTCAGAAGCAACATATGAAAAGCTTCTTATTGGTACGTCTGTTAATATTCATGCTGATTTAATTTTTTATTCGACCTGCATCGAGATAGACTCGATGTAGTAGCCTTAAATTTATTGAATCAATTTTTTTTCTGTCATTACAGTTGAAAGAGTACCCTCAGATCAAGCAAAGGGTATGTATGGTTCAAATAATAGTACTACTTTGAACTTAATTTTTTATTTTTCCTATGTTGTTCCACTGCCGCAAAACTTATATTTATGCAAAGCCTATAAATTAATTAAATATTTTAATTATCATTGACAATCTCTTTTCTTCAGTTCAACGAAAAGGAACGCCGCAACTATCGGTTGTAACGCAAGAACAATTTAATGAATTGCGCAAAAAGGTTGAAAAGCTACAAGCTAAATTTGGACCTATTGGCTCAGCATCTTTCCCCGAAAATGTGAAACTTATGCAAGAGCTGCGTAGAGGGTCATCTCTTACTGATGCGATGGCAGCGCTGCAGTTGTCGGCTCGGCTAGAAGCCACCGAGAAGACTATGGAACAGATGATCGCTTTAGTCACATCGCTAGCTAATAAAACACCGGGTGTTGAACAAGTACGTGCAAATTTTCAAAGCATGTTTTCATTAGTATTCATTTGTTTTTCAGTCAATGGAAAACAAAGAAAGAGGTTCTCAATTAGGCTATTAGTTCAGTCAACATTTTCGTGTGGAGAAGGTTGCATTATATCTGATTTTGGGGATTCTAGATAAATATGATACATACCTATATACCTGCCCAACGCGCGTGCTAAAAAGAGGGGCTGGAGAACCTCTTTTCTCGCCGTGAAATTCATTCCGATCCCGACCGCTTTCCACGTGAGACGTCAGATTATAAAAACATAATGCCTTAATTACACTCATACCACATACACATACACTCATAACTTCAAAGTACCTATACAAAATGTTACACGCTCGGTTTCAATACAAGTCGGCGAACTCTTTGCTTTTATCTAGATATTATATTTCTGTTATAGCAGTCATCTAGTACCCATAACGCAAGTTCTACTTAGCTTGGGGCTAGATGATGCTGTGTGGATTAAGCATTATTAATTTATTTATGCGATGCAATGTGATGCGTCCCCCGCACTAGCTTGCCTGTGAACTTCGGGCATTTTTCTTTTTTATCTATTAACTCAAAAACCATAAGTGTTTTTGTAGGGGATTGTTTTTGTATGTGGTAGGATAGAAAAAGGCCCATTACGGTTCATTAAAATATCCATGATGACTTTATTGCTTCTATGAGAAATAATAAAAAAACACATTCATTTTATGATGATTTTAGGAAAGTTGCATTAGAGTCACCGAGGTGAAAACATAATACAAGCTAGTTACTTATATTCAGAGGGTATACCCACAAAAATCACCCAGAGTACTATTTTGTACGTCTTGATAATTCACTTCTCAACAAGCTTTTTAACGCACATTATTTTATTAAAGTTCCCTAAAAGTCAGCGAGGTGAAAACTTAATACAAGTTATTAACCTATATTTAGAAGTTACATCCACAATAATGCCCAAAGGAACTATTTGAAAGCCTTGTTTAGTTAACTTTTCAACAAACGTGTAAGATAAATAAGTCCAGTAAAAAAAAAAACTTTTGTTAATTTATTACTAATGTACCTTTTACATTAGGTAGGTATCTCTCCGCCTAATCCTTAAATTAAAGGGTTAATAACCGTGCTCCGGATAACTGTCAAATTAGCACAGACGCGGTCTTTAACACGCTTTCACAACTTTATTCTCAGGATTATTTTATGCGACCTGAAATCTTATTTTGACTGGACTACATGTTTTTTATATTACTTGATAATTATCTTCGCCAGTTGTGGTCCGATTTAATAATGATTTCGCTTTTGTATAGAGAATTATTCCTAAGTGATCCCATAAAAGTATTTTTTCCTAGTAGGGAATTACTATTTGTTCCGTAAAACTAAAAACACTGTACGAATATTCAAACATTTTAGACATAGACATAGACATAGACAATCATTTATTTGCTGCTCAAACACCTCACACAATAAGTACAAAACAGATATAAAAATACATTTTGAAAAATTGTTAACTTATGTATATTACGACAAAAACAATTAGGTACACAAAAATATTTTAAAAAGTAGACTGGGCTGAGTGTTACAGCAGCAAAAAGGTCTCGGCTCAGCATAAATGCCTGACCTTACCACTCAATAGTAGATAGGCGCTGATATTCTGCCGAAACCATTATAGTCACAAGACCCTGTGAGGCTTATGATTACAGCTAGTAGTGTTATGTGTTCTATAAGTGAATAGTAAATAATATAGTTTAATACAAACAATATGTATAGTATGTAAATGGTGCGTGTTTTACTTTGTAAAA
Source organism: Eupithecia inturbata (assembly GCA_963662085.1). Taxonomy (NCBI): domain Eukaryota; kingdom Metazoa; phylum Arthropoda; class Insecta; order Lepidoptera; family Geometridae; genus Eupithecia; species Eupithecia inturbata. Next base: position 9,055,733 of record OY759182.1, read on the forward strand.
TGAAATGGATATAATAAAATGGATATAAACCTACTGATAGATAATGAAACAACTAAAATGGATAAAGCTATACCTATTATAACCCAGTGAGCTGGCAACTCGATGCTGCGAAACCTAGCAAGAAAATAATGCACCATGACGGGTCATGGCTCCAGGCAACCCTGTTTTTTGGTGATCTACTAGATGAGACATAAAACGTTTTTAAGTATTTTAAGTCTGTTTTGACCGACCGAGACTTGACTGATTTTTAGGGTATGGAAGAGTTTTTCGGTGCTGAAGCAAAGGTATCCATTAAAAAAGACACGAAAATTAAAAAACGCAAAACAGCTGAGGGATCTCAAGAATCAATAGTAGGTGTTATATCGCTGAGGACGCCAACAACGGCGGGTGATGATGGTTCTGCTGGTTCGGATGTGGAAATATATCAATCAGATGGAAGTCAAAAAGAGAATGATTTTATCACATATGAAGAACTCGAGTAAGACATATCCAGTACCTACCTAGAGCTTACATAAAGTTTAATAAAATAATAATTAAAAACTCGAAGGTTGTACCAGGTGCCACGTAATAAGTGTTAGATTCACTTATTACGCACTATACTACTATTTTATGCAGTTAAGCTGAAAAGGTTAATTCCGGAGTCTTTTGTTTTACGATTTTCTGGTAATAGTTTTTACTACATCTAATTTTATCTAAATATTTTCTCTTCTTTTTCGCAAACGTTTGCATTATTTACCATTTTTAAAAAAAATGTGACCATTTTTCAAAAGGTAGTCTAATTACAGACTTCTCTATATTTTTCATGTAAAATATAGATCCATATCTGCAAACGCTACATACATTTTAGATGGATCGCTCTGGAAACTTCGGAGATAGGGGGGGGGGGGGAAGAATGGGTATTTTTTCGACTTTTTTCAAAATATTTCAAAAAGTATGAAACTACCGAAATTTCTAAAACTGTTTTGAAATGTACAAATTAAGATTTCATTTGATACCCCACTTGACATTGTAGGTCTCTTTTAAAATTTCGACATCACAATTTGTACTGAATTTTTTTTTCTTTTAATCTGTACTTATAGGCGCACGAAATGTATTATTATTTTAAATTTCACGTTATTTCCTGCTGTAGTTGCTAAGATATTAAAGACGGAAAAAGGACAGAAAAAACGATGCCATAAGGGTTTCGAAGCCGACCTCCGATCTTCGAAACCCTAAAAATATCTGAAAAAATATTTGATGCCTAATCAAAAAGTCGTAGAACAACAGTTGACCTCCTCGGAGATCAGAATCATCTTCTTTCGGCTTAGTCCTCTATTACTTGGTACGATTTATACTTAGTAAAAGGTTTTTGAAAATTTTGGCCTTAAAATCGACACCACTTTGATTTTTTTTTCAAAACCGCGACGCACAATTAGTATTATATATTTGAATAGAGGCCAATTACACAAATAAAAAATGTCATATTCATAACCGTCAGGTTTCTGAGATATCACATATGAAAACAAGATCCGTCAAGTGCGAGTGTGACTCGCGCGCCGAGGGTTTCGAACGGTTGTCGAGTATACCAATATGTACTAGGTACTAGGTACTGGGTAGAGACTTAGCTATTTGATGAGTACCAAAAAATTAAACATTTCAGATATATCGCTTTGCAAACTTCGGAGTAGGTATAGAACTTCGGAGAGGGTAATAGTAAAATATTCGTCTTATTTCAAAATATTTAAAAAAGTATGAAACCTACAGAAATTTTAAAAACTATTTTGAGAAGTACAACCCGATACCTTTCATTTGATACCCCACTCGGTGAGGTAACCCCCCCTTTTAAAAATGATCCCCCCCCCCCTTTTGAGCATTTTTCAAAAAGTGGTATACTTACAGACTTCCCCCTTTTCCCCTTTTCCTGATTTTTCCTGTAAAATATAGATCCATATTTACAAACGCTACATAAATTTCAGATTGATCGCTCTGCAAACTTCGGAGATAGGGCCCCCCATCTCCGAAGTTTGCAAAGCGATCAATGAGTATTTTTTTGACTTTTTTCAAAATATTTCAAATAGTATGAAACCTACAGAAATTTCAAAAACTGGTTTGAAATGTACAAATGTACCATTCATTTGATATCCCACTTAACATTAAAGAGACCTACCTCTTTTAAAATTTCGACATCACAATTTGTACTGAAAATTTACATGTTAATTTTTCTTTTATTTTTGTTTATTTTTATCTATACAGGCGCAAGAAATGTATTATTATTTTAAATTTCACGTTAATTCCTGGTGTAGTTTCTGAGATATTAAAGACGGAAAAAAGGACAGAAAAAGCGAGACCATAAGGCTGGGAATATACGTCAGATTTTGTTGCCGATTGTCTGATCAGACTATCGGATCGTATTTACTCGATACACATCCGATTCTTGCGTCTGACTTTTTCTGAGCTCAGTCGTTCTCGAGGTGAGCTGTGGTGCTTGCCTGCATACGGAGCAGAAAGAAAAGATAGACGACGAATTATTGTTACTTATTGCATATTTGCTCGTGTTAGCGCGAAAGAAGAAAAAACGTCGCTATTGGATTCACCCAATCAATCTGACAAGACTTACCGAGAGTAATTTCCACTTAAAACATCCAAAATTACTGTACAAAATTACTTTACAATAAAACTTGTTGCGACATGTTTACATTATGGTCAATGCAATTATTTACTTGTCTATAAAAGATATCGTATTATTTTTCTATTGGTATTAAATCTATGTGCTTAATCTAAACGTACGTAAACTAAAAATTTTACAATATAGTTTGATGAAATCGTAAAAAAAAACAAAAATAAAATTACTTACATAATTTCTTTCTCTTTTAAACATCCATTGAAACTCATACCTACTTCTTCCAATATTTCGTTACACACGTCTTCACAAGCCAAATCTTTTAGCTGTCTATCGTGATACCCTTGACTGCCTGTATCCCATAAACAAGTACGTTTTTCTACGGCCATTATAAGCCGTTCGATGTCGTAATTTTCCGCCATCGTCCGAACCACAACGATGCGTCAGTTCAATGTCACGCTAATAGTCAACTGGCAAGTCGGAAGGAGGAATCGGACGTCTATTTGGTCTCTGTACAAAAGTATGCAGACCGCACCTTCAGACAATCGAACCGGCAATAAAATCGTAAACGTCTTGGCGCTGTTTCCGACTCGGACGTCAGATCCGACTACCGGATCGGATGTGTATTAAGTATTCAAACAAATGTGTGCCACGAGTGCCGTCTTTTCAGACTATCGAAACCGACTATCGGATATCTATTCCCAGCCTTAGGGTTTTGAAACCGATCTCTGATCTTAAAAACCGTAAAAAGAAACAAAAGCAATAATAGTTTTTATTGTTTTTATTTTCCACGCTTCTGTCATTTTTCCTCTTTAATATCCAAGCAACTATCGTGATTAAGTAAAAAAAAAAAAAGTGAGAACATTTTCAGTACAAATTGTGATGTTGAAATGTTAATCACACCCCAAGCGTTTAAACCGTCTCCGTTCCGTCGCGGGTAAAAATGAGACCTACACGCTCAGATGGGATATCAAATGAAAGGTGTATCTCAAAACAATTTTTGAAATTACTGTAGGTTTCATACTTTTTGAAATATTTTGTAAATAGACGAAAAATTTACCTTTACCCTAATCTCCGACGTTTCCAGAGCAAACCATCTGAAATGTAGGTAGATACCTACTATTTTTAGGAATTCATTATATAGTGGATTCTCTAAACGGTACATATAGTACATATTTGTATAATTGACAAACGTTCGAAAACCTCGACGCGCTAGTTACACTCGCACTTGAAGGATCTTGTTTAGACCTGGCCAATCTCCATACAAAAATCTTCAAACTCCTTTTTTCTGGATTCCAGGGATGCTTTGCAAGGTTTATCTAAGGAAATTATGAAAATAGTTGAACAACAACTTAGTAAAGCTAACCTGAATGCTGAAGGTGCCATAAAAATGGCCTCGACACTTGGTAAGATGTTTTCAGCGGAACCTTCGACCAACGTAAACCAATACGAGGCTCTCTGGGTTTTCAAAAAGTTATCTGAGCGTCTGGTCGACGCGGCGCGTGACCCGAGAGCGGGCGCGTATCTGGCGCAGCGCATCAGCATTGCCATACAGCGGGGCAATGCAGCCAGCGTCTTGGGGACGCTTCCGACTGGTATTGATATGGATCAGTTGAGCTACCTGTAGATTGTTTGCAACAGTCTGCAGTTAGCTTAATTGTTTCAATTGTAAATACTAGTTCTAATTTGTTTTTATTTTTGAATTGTAATTTTCTTTGTCAATAAAGAATACCAATACACTTGAGCTAAGAATTTGACTCTACTGCCCTTACGTAAATAGGAAATACTACAATAATTTAATTAAAGAAAAATATTAATTACTTGTTTCTGCCCGCGTCTTCGCACGCGTTGTTTCTATGGAAACGTTCAAAAGATGTACATGGCAACTAATTTATGGGATAAAAAGTAGCTACCTATGTGTTATTAGAAAATTGAAGCTCGATCCGTTCAGTAGTTTTGGCATGAAGAAGTAACAAACAAGGGTTGTTGGATGGATGTCAGGTTCCTATCCATCCACCCACCCATCCAAACTTTCGCATTTCAATATTAGGGTGATAAAGCTTAATAATATCCCGGAACTAGGTGCTAGAAATACGTTACTATTGAGATTTACCAATTCTGCGAGTATTTTATGAATGTTCAATTAAATAATCATTATTCACTTATTGTGACTTATTTTTTGAACAGAGCGCAAGTTGGAACCGTCGCTAAACATGGGCACGAGAATGGAAAATTTGGAAGCTATGGTTGCGGACTATTCTTCGCAAATAAACACTTTTGACACAGGTCTTACCTCACAGGTACATTCAATAAATTAAATTCAAGATCTTCGTTTAAAATTGTCTCCTACTTAGATATTGATCGGATCTTTCTGCATGTTAAAATTTTCATATTAAATATCTCATTGAACATGTTAAACACTAAATCCATTGTCACATACATGCGATCATGGCATTTATTCGCCGTGTCATGTGAAAGCTGCCTATTTAGCTCCGTGCCGTGACCGTATGAAAAGGCACTAATTCATGTTGCTTCATGACTTACCATTTTCATAGCCATTATTTTATAGATGACTAATTATCAAGAAGAATTGACCCAGATGCAGCATGATTTGGAAACGGCGTTAGAAACTATGGCTGATAACATGGCAAACTCTGGTGGAGACGCTACTGGTGAGATTCATATCTTCTAATTTCAAAAATATGAGGAATCTAGTTTGTTGTATAAGCAGGAATATTTTTGGCCGTTGAAATATTTTACTTGCAACGCAGGTCCAGCGTAGCGTCGTGGCACGGCTACAAACTTCTACGACAAAATAATATATATCTATTTAAAAGACAGGGTACGGCAAAGAAAGATGATTGAAATGCTATGTCAAGAAAAATAACTCCTCTAATAACAATTTTCACTATAATAATTATAGTGAAAATCGTAACTAGGTACGTCTTCTCGTTTCGAAGCTACGAGGAAATTTATTAGTTCGTTGTAAAAAAGTAGACGCGCGTTTAAATCTTTTTTATGCTACGCGGGCGCGGCGTAGCATCGCTGCAAAATTTATAACGTATTATAGTAAAATATGTTTATGTGAAATTTCACACAATGGTGAAATCCATAACTCTCTGCGGGTTGCTGTGTGATTTTGTCGCGCAAGTGTCTACTCGTGAAAATGTCTTCTAGCGCATCCTTTGCAAAGGTGTCTTGCGCGCAAATGTCCTGATTAGGTATTTTAAACCCGAAGCAAAATGTCTGACCATTTATTTCAGCTGTTGCAGAGATGAACTCCCATTTTAACAACCTTCAAACCGATATTGAGGATACTTTAATGCGACAAAAGGATTTGCAGAACCTTCAGAATGTCCTCGCAGTTGATCTTGAAGTAAATATTTTCTTTAAATTTTACCTCTGTTCTGAGACCTTTTACATTCATTCATTCATTTATTTATTTACCATTTATAACATAGGTCGTTATACAAGGCAAGTCACAAATTGTACAATTTGAAAAGATAAAATACACATGTCATTTCATTCCAGATCATAAAGTTCAATGTCATGTTTTCACATTATGTAAAGAAAGGGATTGCAATAGATTAGTACTCATAAATTCACTGATGCTGTAGAATGCATGGCTTTCAAAGAAATGCTTGATTATGTTTTTAAAATGTTCAAAGTTGTCAATGTTCGTAATGTTAATTGGTAGTTTATTATATACTTGTATTTTAATATATTCTCCCTGCTTTTGTACCTTTGCAAGGCGTACGATTGGTTTGACTAGTTTTTCCTTATTTCTTAAATTATAGTTATAATAAATTGAATTGACACCTTCCCCAGCATATTTATGTACATCTCTGGTGGAAAGGCACCTTTAGCAATTTTTTTCTACTCTTTTCCCTCATTTTTGCGGCAACAAAAACAAAAATCCTTATATTGCACGGCCATTCAAACCCATGGTCGTATACTTTGTAAGGGCCACTAATGAGTATATTTTTTTTGTAGATAGTTTTCTTTGTTACTATGTATTTCTAAGAGACTTTTATAAATATAGAGTGATATCACAGTCATTTTTTTATATTTCTCAAAATATTTCTTAGCTGACGTTCTTCTATGTAATCCGCAAATTATTCTTATGGCCCGTTTTTGACAAATCAAGACCTTGTTTACAACAGCACTGTTTCCCCATAATGTTATGGCATAGCTTATTATGGAATGGACATAAGCGTAATACACTGTGACCAATGTCCTTTTAGTAACCACAGATTTTAATTTTAAAAGAGCGTAGTTGGCACTTGCAAGTCTTTTGCACATTGTTTCAATGTGTGATGTATGATTTAATGTGTGATCAATAGTGTACCCAAGGAAAACATGTGACATGCTCCCCTCTGCGTGCCTAGTTCTTCTTGCTTTATATCGCATTATAATACTTTTATTAGCATTTAGAACAATGCCGTTAGCCTCGAACCAGTTTGTAAGTAATTGGATTGAGTTTTCAATTTTCTCTTCTAATTTATGTTCAGTTTTATCTTTAATCCCTACATGTGTGTCATCCGCAAAGAGGTTTATGAACGCCCATTCTGGTACACATCTGGGTAAGTCATTGATGTAAATAAGGAAGAGTACTGGGCCCAATAACGACCCTTGCGGTACACCTACATTTATATATCCTTGGTCAGAGTTTATTCCGTTTATACTTACAATTTGTGTCCTATTACTCAGATATGTTGTCATTATATTCAATTCATTTTCGTCAAAGCCGTAGTACTTTAATTTTTCTAACAAAATGTCGTGCCTTAAGCAATCAAAAGCCTTAGATAGGTCGCAAAACACACTTGCACACTTATTAGATTCATCTAACGCCCTTAGTACAAAATAACTGACATTTCTTATAGCCATTTCAGTGCATTTATTTTGTCGGAAACCATATTGAGCCACAGTAAATAATTTATTGTGTTCAAAGTATCCTACTATTCTATTTTTAATTACTGACTCTAATATTTTTGATAAAGTCGGGAGAATACAAACTGGTCGGTAGTTGTTAAGTTCTCCCTGTTCCCCCTTTTTAAATAACGGTACTACTCTTCCAGCTTTAAATACATCTGGGAACACCCCTTTTATTATGCAATCATTAATAACACCACAAACCAATTTAAACAATAATTAAAAACTTTATTATTTCAAAAGAAGGCCAGCTAATTTATTTTGGGACCAATGCAATAACTTTGCCAATGTGACCATTATGCCAAATCATAAAATAATTCTTATGTAGAGTTAACGCGTCAAAGAATACTAAATAATAAGGAATAATCTTTGTGTCATAAAACTCATAGAACCTTCGGAAGGAAATCGAAATTCTGCGAGAGGTTAAGTGTGATCGCGACGAGGTGGCTGATGCTCTACGCGATAAGGTTGGCATCGGTGAACTCAACGCTATGGTCTCTATAGAGCAGTTCGAAGCGATCCGAGCAGAGTTCGAAAAGAGGGTCCTGGGAGCATATGACAAGTTCAACAGTCAGGAAACATTATGGCAGGTAAATATGGTTATATCTACGCCATTTTATATATGACAACAACCCCAACCCAATATAAAAAGTATAATCACAACATAATATGCATCCATACTCTAAAAGTAGTTACAGAGAGAGATGATTTTGGTAGATTGAGCACCTAACACCATTTTCTTATAAATTTGCCTTTAGAAAGCCATAGACGAGCTCATACGAGAGCTAAACGAGAAAGCCGACATCATCCAAGTAGAATCCCTGAAAGAAGACATCAACGACCATCTGGAAATTTTAAATAAACGCATTCACGCGATGTTAGAAATCGTTGGCGAGCCCAAAGCAGCAGCGTTAACTAGGCAGATCCATCGCGACGCTGCCTGCCTGTCCTGTTCTACGCCAGCTATTATGGAACTGGACGAGAATAAAATACCAGTGCTTCCAAAAAGCAGGGCACCAGTTGGTAGTGAGCATATTCGAAAAGAGGGTGGCGATTATAAGCCTTGCTATCCTGGTCTACCGATTCCTCATCCAATAGATCCCAGGTAAGAACAAACTCAAACTCTTGCCCTCTTAGAAACCTTTATGCCTTTCACCGCCGAGCCTTTGCTGCATGCAGCTACTGCTACCCAAACATGAGGTAAGTGTCATGTGCGTCATCGACACTGGAAGTGGCATAAAAATATTGGAGTGGAGCATGATAAAGGCAGTCTTTTTCTCACTAAGTTTGACAAAGCCCAGTTCGATGGATTTTCGTAAATGTCTAATCTTAGTTTTTGAAGTATTTCTATGAATTGGCAGGTAACACACAAGCAAGTTAACAGTACACATTTAAAACATTTTACAGTTTAATATTGATTATCGTTTGTATAGGAGCTATAATAACAACCAAATGCTGGATTAAGTTGAGTTTGGACTCTTAAAATTCTTAATGCTTGATAAATTCTGTATTTCTGTTCTCTCTTTTGATTATGCTTAATAACCAATCTTCGTATACACACGTTATTGTGCATTACACGTTCCAAGTGGTTTAAAGCTGAAAAACAGGTCCATCGACATCATTTGTCTGAATAACCATAATCTGTATTGCTATTATATTACTAAATCATTGTACTAAGCTAGTAGCATTTGAAATAGCTTATTGCTGAATAGAGTATCCTTCTGAATAACAATAGAGTAACCTTCTGAATAACATTGCTATCAATGAATCTTAATTATCAAATAATTATCGTTACTAAAATCTATTGCACATTTATTTTTTACGTTTTTTGCATCGTGGACCGAAAGTCGTGGGAAAAACGCAAAAGAACCGGTAATATAAAAAAAAGATATTTATTTAAATATCACAAGTAGCAATTGTCCAAGTAATAATTTAAATCTTTTTAAATTCATATCAATTTAGTGAATGCCGCCCGGAAAAACTCCATATTCACTCAACCTTTATTCAGCACGTGTGTGTTACTTGTGTTACTGAGTTTACTTTACTGGCTAAAATATGATACGTAATATTACCTATCATATTTTAGCCAGTAAACTCAGAAGAAAACAAACGACTCTTAATTATTGCTTATTTGAGACAGGTCCACCTGCCCGATGGTCAGACGACATTGTGAGGGCAGTAGGTTGCATTGCAGTGGATCCGGCTGGCACAAGACCGCCAGGGATGGCGAGATAAATCATATCATTATGATAAGGATAAGGAAGAGGCCTATACCTACTTAGCAGTGGGTGTTACCGGCTGTTTAAAGAGATACCTAGAGGAGAAAGGTGTCTAATACTGAATAGTCCTACTTTCAAACCGGTAACTGGGAAACAAGTTCATAAATCCATATTTCTCATCGACAGGGCAAAATTCTGTAAACGTTGGTGTGGTGGCTCTCATACAGCCACGACCTTGCCGAGGCTTCCGCCCGACACGATCCTAACGCAGCTCCGAAATTCTACTATTGGGAATTCCCATAATTATGGAAATGTAAGCAGAAATACGGTCATAACACGATAATGTTACCTAACTATGTACAGTTTGCTATATTCAGAGGTAAGAGGGCAACAGAGGAGCATATCGGATTGGAGGTGATAAATCTTAATTAATAGCCTAGACTAGAATACCTATTGGCTGTGAAATCATCAGCATTTGTTGACCACTGGTATTAATTTTATTTTAGAACGAAGCGAGACAATTGATTAATTGAGTAGAAAAAGCAAAGACGAGCTCTTAATTAGTACAAAAAATCATAATCATTCATCATTTTCGTTGCAGGCTAACATGAGCGATGCAATTAAGCCAGCAGAAATATCTGTAACAAAACCAAGTAACCGTGAGTACCATTATATCACCTAGCTTATTTGTAAGTATATAGGTACTTACCTATTTAAGTTAGGTAGCTTCTTAGTTCAAGACCTTCAACCTGATCTACTTATTGACAACATCAGTGACACAGTCGCGGAGGTTCCCTGAAATAATTGTAGGTACTTGCTATTCCTGATTAGGAAGTGATCCTAAAACGTCCAGGACACTACTTTAATTAGGAGACAGATATCAGTAGTTCAGCATTTCTACAGCTGGATATTTATTTTACAGAAGGAGACGCCCGTCCGGAAATTTCACCGAAGGACTTCACATCAACTCAAGGAAAAGCAGATGCAACACCACCACCTCGTTCAGACATGACTCCGTCTGACTATGCATCAACTCAAGGATTTGGAAATGCAACACCGCCAGCTAGTTCAGGCATGGCACGGTCAGGCTTCGAATCAACTCAAGGAAAGGATTCAGCACCACCAACTCTTCCAGACATGCCACTGCCAGACTTGGAATCTTTTCAAGAAAAAATTGATGTGACACCACCATTACCTCGAGATGAAGATTAAGTAGTTATTGTTCTGCTGCAAATAAGTACCTACGTATAACGGTTTATGTTTGTGGTCACCTACTAAATCGTATTTTACTTATTTTCTTTTAATTTTAGTCATTATTATCAATGGATGAAAATAAAAGCTTTATCTTACTGTGTTTTTTTTATAATTCAGTCCCAAGCTTACAAAGCGCAGCAACAATACTACGCAGCCATGAGGGGGAGTGAAGATCCTAAAATTTATATTTTTCGTATTTTTTTGCACTGGTTGATAAAAATGAGATGGCAAATGAAATCACGCCGATCATAACAAGCCCGACATAAAAAAGACAAGGAAACAGCGAGTTGCAGGAGTTATAATATAACGCTATTGGATGCGGATAAAAAGTTAGTTCCGATAGTTATTACAAGTTACGGAGGCTAAAACGAAATAAATGACGGCGACGGAACGAGCGAGCGGAAATGTTGTAAATATATGAAAAAACGACGAGCGAGGTCGGAAGCTAGCAGCTAATAATGAGATTTTCCAGCAATTTACACACAATCGCGAGAGCGAAACAAGTAAACTAACGGCGAGCAGAGCGCGCCGCAAAAAATTTTATGGCGATTGGCGGTGTGCTTCGCCACCTACTGCGCCCAGTTGCTTAGTCCACGCCTCTCTCGAAAGGCGCCACAGAGAGGCATTTGAACACTCGAAATTGGTTCGTTGAATGTAAAATTTTGGCACTCCTTGCCAGCGGTATTGGCGCGCCGCGTTGCTCCCCTCGCTTTTCCCTAGGACCGTAGCTGTTATAGTTTAGAAGTGAAGCGTGCGTGCACACGCATTTTAAAATGCCACGACACCGGTAATTTGAATTTTATAACAATATAAAACCGCCTAATGCCACTCGCACCACCCTAGAACCGGCGCTGCTGCCTTGAGTGAAGGTGTGTACTGGCTAGAGCGGAACTGAGCTGCGTGCAGCGAGCGTTCACATCTTGGCTTTGGCCTGAAGCTAGCCCTGCGCTAAGATCAGGCAGCCTACGTTCCACTATCTCTTAGGCCCCGCGCCGCGCCGCTGGAGCCGCGCAGAGAATAGTTTCTTAGGGTGGAGAATAGGTACAATGCTGCCACGCTGCGCCGTAGACGTGGGCGCGCTGCTTAGCCTAAATTTTGACAATTGTGCGTTATTTTGTGCTTGTCAATGTCGCGTGTAAATTTAGTGGAGGGTGTCCATAACAGAATTGCCATTCACTTCACAAAACTACCTATCTAATGGGCAACGATAGGTACCTTAAAATAACTATCTATCGTTAAAAATCTTTAACAAGTAGGACGTTGAGAATTTCACGAAAGATGAAGCTAAACTAGGAATTTTGACGTTAAGTTAACGTTAAAAAACGCTAAGAAACGAGTTTATTTCGACAATGGCGTTGTGAAAAACTTCCCTTTATACTTTTTCCGGGCTTAGGTACGACACTTGTAAACAAATGTAAAAGGAGAAACGTTGGAAATTGTAGAAAGTACCGTTTTCTTAGGAATCACCTTAGATAATAAACTTTAATGGGGCGCACACATAAATAAGCTATCGAAGAGACTTAGTTCTGCAGCATATGCTGTCAAAAAAAATCCGTCATCTTACAGACGTGGATACATCTAGACTTGTTTATTTCAGCTACTTCCATAGTATTATGTCTTAAGGTATACTACTGTGGGGGAACGCTGCAGATATTAACACCGTATTTGTGTTGCAGATGAGGGCTGTTCGTGCTATCTATAGTATGGCTCCCAGAGAATCCCTGCGTGATAAATTCAAAGAAATAAACATAATGACAGTACCATGTCAATATATTTATGAAAACCTATTGTACACTCATAGAAATGTCGATCGGTTCCCTAAAAATAGCGATGTACATAATTTGAATACAAGAAATAAACATAAACTCGCTGTGCCCACAACTAGACTACACAAAATTAATGTATCTTTTAAAAGGCAATGTATACGCTTCTACAACAAAACTCCTAGTGAGTTGCAAAAATTTTCAGTAAATAAATTCAAACAAATTGTCAAAACCTTCCTGTGTAAAAAGGCCTACTATAAAATATCAGATTATCTAGAGGATAAAAAAGCGTGGGACGGAATTTGCTCCAACTCGAAAAATAACATCTAACTAACAGGCTTAAGAAGGCTCGTAACAATTGAGCAGTCAAAGTCTAAGTACTAATTAATTAACCAAGTAAAACAAACTAAAAATAATCTTCTTTTGGTAACAATTGAGCAGTTAAAACCAATACTTATTTATCCAGTAAAACAAACTAAAAATAATCTACTTTTCGTAACAATTTCAGTTTAACTGAATACTTATTTATCCAACTTATACTACTTAATCAGTTTTGTTGTATTTCATATTTGAAGAAACTTTTTAAGTAAGTTTTTTTCTCTGATTATTGATTTATAAAATGCCTCTTCAAGTTATATTGAACTAAAAGTATAGCTCGAACTGAAGAGACGTTTAGTCGGTTTCTTTCTTTCGACCATTGAGCTCCCATGATTGAAAAAAACTCTTATATGTATTGACAAAAACGCAGTGTCTCTGGTAATCGTGAAATACCTATTGACTTGAAAATGTTTGCCCACAACGCATGAAGCATTACGTCAAAAAATGTCGTGCAAGTTGCGTGAGCTATGTCGCGCTGTAGGTATAGAACTATAATAATACGTTTTTTAGAGAAAACGTACGTTTTTATAGGAAAATTTCGATAATTATTAAATTGCATAAAATCTCAGGACTTTTCCATGGAAATCAGGCCTTTTCTCAGGACTTTTGATTTTTTCATCTGGTAACCCTAATTGTGCTCTTCTTACATCATTCTTGGGAAAACGGTGTGTGCCAATATTTGGGCAAAGATGCACAATACATGGGCTAACCATGTTAACGATTAACACAGAACTATGAGTCTATTCTATCGTCTTGTATAGACGAGTTTTGGGTCTGCCTGCTTATTACACTACTACTTACGAGGATTAATATGTATTCCAATTTTCAAGCGTAACTTTATTTTTATGGTAGTGGAAATGGTGGAACAGAAAAATAATTCGTTGTTTATTTTATGACGCTCGACATTGACACTTGACTTTTGTATAGCGCCATCTAGTGTCAAAATAAAAAGCCAGATCGTTTTTTTCGTTGAGGTTGAATTGAAAAGCCCTCGACGACATTGGTAGAATAGTGTTGTGTTTAACCAAGATGCAGAGCTAAAAATAAAAGAAGAAGAAGATTTCTTGCGTGTAGTGTATTCATAAAATTCCTGTCTCCTGAGCACATCTTGAATTGAAATACTTCATGAGGTAATTTAGGTAAAATCAAAACGATTTTTCCGTGTTAAGAGTGGGCGTAGACAATACTTATTGTACCACTTTTTCAGGTTAAAAATTACAGTCAATAATGCACAAAATAGTGGAGTTCCAAGCCGTGGTGCTGGCTGCGGGACGAGGCTCCCGCATGCCAGACGTAGGGGCCACGGTTACGAAATGCCTGCTGCCTGTAGGGCCTTACCCTGTTCTGTGGTATTCATTGAAAATGCTCGAGAAAATCGGCATTCAAGGTAAGAAGCAACAGATGTCTTTTGCTAGATGAAATTTTTGTATGTACATAACTTAATGTTCAGGTACTTAGGTAAACAAATACTTTCCTTTCCAGAAACGATGGTGATCGTCCTTGAAGATGACAAATCTAATATACTCAATGCACTTGTGAAATGTCCTCTGACAATAAAGTATGAGCTGATAGTAATACCATCAGATGAAGATTGGGGAACAGTTGATGCCTTGAAACACATCAGCAGCAGAATAACCTCAGATCTCTTGGTTGTGTCAGGCGATCTCATTACTGATATAAACCTCAACGATGTATTGAACCTGCATAGGAAACACGATGCTGCTCTCACAACCCTATTTTTTAACAATGGCCCTGAAGAATGGATACAACTTCCTGGAATAAAGGAAAAGAACAAACCAGATACAGACTTTGTTGGTATTGACAAGGAAACTCAACGCCTAGTCTTTTTAGCTAGTGCTAGTGATTTTGAAGATACTCTGAATGTACCAAAAGCACTAACAAAAAAGTTTACTTCAATACATCTCTACTCTAGACTGTTAGATGCCCATGTTTATGTAATGAAGCGGTGGATTGTAGACTACATAGTTGAAAATGATGAGTTCACTTCAGTGAAAGGAGAGTTGGTGCCGCACATTGTCAAAAAGCAGCTGTCCAAACCTAAGAAGCCAGAAACACAACATGGAACTTCGGAGAAGAATTTGGACACTAAGAAATCTATCTTCGAATTTGCTGTAGAATCAGGATATGAGAGCCAAATTAAAGTTATGTCCGGTTATAATGACCATAGACTTGGAAATAAAGGAGTTTACCACGATGATATACTGAGGTGCTATGCATTTGTACCACTCCTAGGCACTTTTGGTATGAGAATTAATAAGATGTCATCATATTATTTAGCAAACAACAAGGTGCAAATTTATATATTTTTATACCATTCTTGAATTGTTGTGTACCTAATATCAAAAATACCAACTTTTAACCTTTATCAATTAAATCTTAAAATTTAATTCAATTATTAAAATATCCTACTTTTGCAGATCCTATCAAAATGGCAAGAGATAACGGGATCCCAGCCACCAGAGCGTTTTTATCTCGACAATGTAATAAATACCAAACAAATAGATGAAACATGTATAGTCGGAGATCAAAGTACTATCAGCGAGAAAACATCTATAAAAAACACTTTTATTGGCTCCAACTGCACTGTTGAAAAGAAAGTCAGATTGACCAACTGCATACTGATGAATAATGTCAACATCAAAGAAGGGTGTGTATTTTACCAGTTTATTGCTTAAGTGCTAGGATTAACCTTTGCTTCTCTGGAAAATCCTAGTTACTATTGTATTGGCCATATATATGCACAACTGAGAGTATTTAGCCAGATTATTGTGTTTATCACCATATAACAAGGCAAAAGTTTGTATGATGATTGATGATAATTCATAATTCATTTATTACTTACAAATATGTACATATGTGTAATTTACATATTAGCTTATGTTCTAATTATAATAGCTAAAGTTAGCCACCTGTTGGGTGGTTGCTAATTTTTGCTTTTGTCATTCACTTTTCATTATAATAATTTAATTAGTTTCAATATGTGTATGTTTGTTACTCTTTCACACTCAAACGGCTGAACGGATTTAGCGGAAATTGGTACCAAAGCTTATATCCTGGATTAATGCGTATGCAACTTTAGATCCTGATAAAGTGCAGTTTTCCCATGGGATGTGGGTATGATATGATCAAACTTATTCACCACAGGGTGCAGTTTGTTAGGAATAGTTTTATGGAAAAAATTTTGCGCTGCATGCTTATAAAATAAATATTGCTGGACAATCCACACAGCATCATCTAACCCCTAAGTATTTTGTATTCATATTTATTCATAAAGTACAATGATTTTTACAGCATTTTTAAGTAAGCAGAGCTTGTCTTATGGGTTTTATAAGAATAGAATACTGAGAGCTTCTCTCAGGACCAACAGAGCTGGCATGTAACAGAGGATGTCTAAACTCCGTAGTTGCTGTCAACAGGTTGAAATGATGATGATGGTTATGATAATATGTCATACCAAATACCATGGCTGAATACACATAATAAAGAGAGAGAATAAGCTAATAAGGCACTTATAAGGGGAGGTTACATAACAGTGGACTAGCATCATAATAAGTTTTTAGAAATAATGTTAGTCGCCTATGGTATTTATCATATGGGCCCTAGTTAAGTTACTTTTCTTTGTACTTGTCTTGTGATGCCAGAAATAAATGATTATTATTAGCATTATAGGCTGTTGATGTGATGTGAAATACCATGGCTACATCTCATTTCGTAGTGTAGTCTTAATTTAAAAGAAATGATATGTACCACATTCTTGACTTTGAATATAAAGATTTTTTTTCTATTATTGTGTGAAATAAAACGCTATTATTAATATTGATACATTTTTGACCTATTCTAAAGATAAGATCCTTGCTCCTTAAACTAATGTTCCCAACAACATTTTCAGATCGGTTCTCCAAGACTGCATCATCTACTATGGAGCCACAGTGAACTCAAGTAACTTGCAGCACTGCATCGTAGGACCTCATCATGAGGTTGCAGCTGGAAGCACAGGCACCCATCAACTGTTCTCCGAGACCACGGACAATATGATCACTCTTGGATGACAAAAGGCTGTAAAGCCATTGACAGATAACAGAAATTAATTGCTGTTATCCCTCAATGCTCAAATGAGTGCCTTAATTTTTATTGGCACTTAAAAACTAGCAAAAAGAAAACCTAAGAAAAATAACTCCTCATTCATTATATGAAAATTATTATCTAGTAATATCAAAATGTAGTACTGTATAGTTATTCTGTGCTAAAACTCAAATTATCTATTGCAACCACTTTTAACCGACTCTGAAAAAAGTAGGAGGGTCTACATAATTATTGGGCTGTATGTTCAATGATTTTGGTTTTCTGAAGAGAGTGATCCCGGGATAGTCCAAAAAGTTTATTCCCGAGGGAAGAATATTACTATTTGTCCCGCTAAACTTAAAAAACAGCGTATATATAAAGGCACTCAAAGTAGGGATTTATTTTTTGTTAATAATAACAGTGAGTTATTAATATCTATTGATGAACTCAAACATAGCACACCAAGCCATAAACATTATATACAAAACTATACTAAGTTCTTGTCAATACTAAAATTTCCGTAGAAATTAATTGTAAAACAATATACTTTGAGTATTTAATTATCTGTTTATAACTTCCTCTTACACCTTTTAATAAACAGGTATTAAAAAAGGTGATTTTTTGTTTACCTATTACTTATAATCAAACACAAACAAACTAAGGCTCCATTCACGCTGGGATGGCAGCGACCGACAGCTGCGCGACCTGAGCCCTGAGTCCGGTTGAGGCAGTTTAGAGACGCGATCGTGACGTCTCATTTATTGTATGGGATTTGCGTAGTTCCCTTTCCGCACAATAGAGGGGCTGTACCAAATCCCATAGAAAAAGGAGACGTCACGATCACGTCTCGAATCTTGATACTATCGCCAACCGGACTCAGGACTTTGAACCGCTGCTGACATGACGTGCGAGGCAACGCGGCTGAGTATTTAACGCTTTAAATAAGCGATACCGGCCTTACATGTATGTAGATAAAGTTTAAAATTATTTGACACTGAATGTGCTAGCCGCGTCGGAGCCGGCCACTGCCATTTAAATTTAATAAAAAATCAATCCGTACTATAGATGTAAGTACGTTTCGAAAATTCCGCTTTGAATTGATTTGAAGGCCATCACCTAGCTGCCCGATTAATCCCGAGAACCGCAATTTTTTCATAAAGACTCATTTCATGTATGTAGACGAGGCGCCCAGATCTGACCTTTCGCGAGTTATTCACATATTTAACATAATAACACCTTTATTGTGGACTATGAATGACTTTACTTTAAAACATCGGACAAAATTGTTACCAATAGCGTAACTACCTATAACAGTTATCGTACTTATTTTAGATTAGATTAGTATTCCTATTTTGTGGCACCGTGTATAAATTCTGAAAGATGAAAAGAGCTTACCTTTAACTATAAACCTAGAGGTAGTTTATGATTTTTACAGGACGCAATAATGCTTTATCCGTACTACGCCGGTCCTGCCCAGCCCACCTTCCTTTCCTAATATAATTTATGCTTCCTACTTTTGGCTCGAAGCTCTAAATAGTAGATTGTATCATAAGTGAACAAAATAATATTTTTACAGCGAGGGCGCTTTTTTGAATCCTGAACGTAGTGAGGGATTCAATGTACGTCGCTCGAGCCAAAAATATATTTTGTGCCCGAGTGATACACTCTACTTTTCATCACCCTCTATGAGAAAATAAAAGGCGCCTCATATTTTATTGTAATATTATTATTTAATAAAACATAGAGTAACAACTAAATTGAAATTAAGTAGTATCTAATAATAAACAACTAAAAACTTATATTTACATTTGAGACATTTTCGCAATTATGAAAATGTATTGTGACAGTTTTATTAGGAATAGAAATTGTTGTAGATTTTATATTCTGCATGTTTGAAATAATGTCCGAATCTGGCTCATTTTGAAGAAAATGTGACGGTGAATCTCGTTGTATGGATGTAGTACAAGCCAGTCTTTATTCAAACAATATTTGCGTTCAATTTCCGTGGCGCTGAACAAAGCTAAGATGTTCCAAATTCAAAAAGTACGCGGGAAAGATTATTGCGGCGCACTTATAAAGAGGATTAAAAACTCATTACTGCCCGCTAAAAGTTTCTTATAGAAAACACCACCTTTGGGTGCAATTAAAGGCGAACCAAGTCATCCTTTTCGAATAGAAAAGATCCATCGATCAGTGCCCTCCGGAAGCTGTTGAAAATCTGCGAGAGTTATGCGGAAGCTCATGGGCTCAGATACAACGCCAGCAAAAGCGTGCTTATGGTTTTTAAAGCTGGAGCAAAGACCTATTCCACGGTCCCATCAGCTTCGCTGGCAGGCACTGAACTGAAGAACGTAGCTGAGGTCAAGTATCTGGGCCACTGGGTCTCCGAGACTCTCTCAGATGATCTAGATGTAGAAAGGGAGCGCAGGGCATTATCAGTTATAGCAAATATGTTGGCCCGCAGATTCGCGCGATGCAGTACAGCTGTTAAGATAAGTTTGTTTAGAGCGTATTGTCAATCTTTTTATACGTGCAGTCTGTGGGTTAACTACACGCAGAAATGCTGGAATGCCCTGCGCGTCCAGTATAATAATGGATTCTGGGTGCTACTGGGACTGCCCAGCTTCTGTAGCGCGTCCGGGATGTTTGCAGAGTCCCGAGTTGATGACTTTTACGCAATCATCCGCAACAGAACAGCATCCTTGATGCGCCGCGTTAGGGGCGGTACCAATAGCTATCTGAAACTATTAGCTGGAAGGCTGAACACAGACAGCACTTTCATGAAGCACTGGACGCGCACACATAGAGCCATGCGCTCATGAAGATTGTTTGTCCCAGATTGTGCGTTCCATTAATTTAAGATGTTTTTATTTTACTTTTCTTTTTATAACCTTTTCTATGGCTGAATTATGTATCGTGTATCTAAGCTGAAATAAACTTGTAGAATTGAATAGATGGGATGAAAAGATAGATAGCACTTTATTGTTTCTACCACACAAAAACAGAAAATACAATACCTACAGAAAAAAATGCTAAGAATAGTAGAAGTACAAAGGGTGGCTATATCGCTATGAGCGACCTCTTCCAGGCAACCTTGGGATGGACTGGTGAAGAAAGAACAATATAGACGGTGGCACTCGAATAAATTTATAACTAATAAAAATAATTTAATAGGCCTAAAAATTTAACCATAAATTCCGTAAGTGCAATTCCAGAATTACTTTTGTTGTCACCTCCTTTTTGTCTATCTCTATAACTATCTATGTTTCTTGCAGGGACCACCATTTACTAATATTAATAAATACCTACATTTAAAACCTAACACCATTGAAGTTAGCTCTGCCGCTCAGAATCTGAAGATAGATAGATAGATAGATTATCACTTTATTGCACCATCAATACACTTATAAAACAAGAACTTAATACTAATTATATATAATGTGGCACAATCGGCGGCCTTATCGCTAACAGCGATCTCTTCCAGGCAACCTTTGGATGGATAGGATCAGTACGTATTGAATCTGACGGTGGCGTAATTGATGAGAATCAAACATAATAGAAGTACTTTAGACAGAGGTCAGAAAAAAAAAAAGACAAGAAAACAAGAGTGTTTACATAATATAATAAAAATAATTACATCAGGAAGACTTATCAAGAGTGGACAGATAGTGTTGATGAACCATACTTTTGAAGATGGGAAGGGATTTAGCTTGTCGGATTGAAACAGGAAGGGCGTTCCAGAGTATATAAGATATACATGAAGGGAGAATCGTGTGTAAGTGGAATACCTGCCTACGTAACCTTCTCATTTCATTCGAATGGTGAGTAACCCTAGAGCCATATTTCCTACGAGTTTATTTATATTCATAACTCAAAACATCTCTATTACACAGGGTGTCCCCCGAATAACTGCTATGCCCACTGATTGCCATGAGGAAGATGTTCTGGCCAGTTTTTAAATTATATTCTTCGATCGTTTTTGGTCTAGTTACACCTGTTGGGGATTGCAGTTTGTTTTATACAAGGGACACCTTGTATAAAACAAAGTCGCGTTTGTTACACCATTTATAACTCGGGGTGACGGCTAGACCTATTTTAATGATTTATAATTTGCTGTATTTGTCTCCGTCCCTAATAGCAGAATAACTACAAGCAATTAGGGTTTCAAGGAAAATAATCAAATTCTACGCGGGTGAAGCCGCAGGCACAGCTAGTTATAAATAAATATGAAGGTACATCGAGAACAAGTTTAATGTAGAAAGGTAGAATAACCTAATATGAGCCATATAATTTAGAAGTCAGTATGATATAGGAAATAGATATTTAGCTATGCATCGCAAAACTTTCTCAAATAAATACCACGGCTATTAACCTCACAAGGCCTTTAAATATAACCCTACGCCCTTATAAGCATATCAATTCTGGTAAAATTAAATTGCGTTGCACGGTGATGAATATACATTTGGACGACGTCTGTGGCGCAGCGGGCGGGTTCGATCCCCGCCTCAGGACAAATGTTTATACGATATGCAGATATTTGTACTGTGTGTTTAAAAAAAATTCTATCTACTATATAGCGCTAGTTATCTAGTAGTACTCATAACATAACACAAGCTCTGCTTAGCTTGCGGGGCTAGATGATGCTGTGTGAATTGTCCAGCATTATTTATTTAATTTAGGTAGGGTTTTCCTAGTGTGTGCGTGCGCCCCGCAAGGACTCTTCAAGGACCTACAGATGGGCCATCGCTGTTTCGTCAATTTATCCGTTAATTACCTACTGTAGGGTAAGGGGGCGGCTTTTTCTTGTAAACTAATCACAATAAGTATTTTAAATGCCATAGTAGCCTATTTATGGTGGCTATCAGTTGACACGGTGACCAAGCAACTAAAGCCGATGTCGGACTAGCTACCTACTACGTCCACCTATCACGAATAGTGTATCGTATTCGAGATTGATCCTCTAGGTCTAGGTAATTGAGGGTTATCATTATCACAAACAACTCATTACGTGTTGAAAAGCTGTCAAGCTCCATCGCAATTAAGTGAATGTTAATAATGGGGTAGGTACAACGTTCTAACTTTTCGGTTGTATAATACCTATTGGTTGTTCATAAAATCAATGCAGGAAAACAGTTTGCCGTTTTCTGCAGAGCAATGACCTCTTCAATTAGTGATTAAAGTGCGGTAAGCGGTTTTCCTTCCGTTGTGTTCCTTCGACTAGAGCAGTCCACATAATATTGTTCCAATAGAATCTATTGGAATAAATATGAATCTATTCAATATAAGAAGAAAGAAGAAATCTATTGAACAGATCCATCTTTTTAGGCGTGAATCCAAGGTTTGATCCCTAGAAAAACTCTTAAAGGTGAGTATAGCCTAGAGCATTAGGTAGGTACCTACAATGTAATGTAACGTTCATACGAATGGTACAATACAGACAAAACCTCAGTTTCCTAAAGCATTTTCCCGTAATGTAACGTTCTTGCGAATGGTCGACATAAGGCTCACGGCAGCGAGTGAGCATTTACCTGTAACATTTATTTTTACCTTTGCGTACATTTTCCCTCGGCTCGCGCACCTCACTCCCCGCCGCGGCGCCGTCCCCCGTCACCCGTGCTCGTGCCTTTGCTTGATAAAAGGTTACACCAAAACGCTCGCTGGTTTTTAAAATCTGGTTGCTACAAAATATCGAACGTCATTTCGAAGTGAGGTTCGAGTAAATTTAAAAACAGCGAATGCTCTGTCATCTGTTACTAAATGCTCTAGTTTATACTGACCTTATGGCCAATACCGCAATCTGCCGTTCAGGAGAGGTCAGAAGAAAAACGGAGAGGGGAAATTAAGAACACTAGTGCCACTGGGTTATGAGGGGAGTGGTATTAACAGGTAGAGCAGTCCGGACAGATACCTGGTAGATTCACCCTCAGAAAGACTTGAAGGTCGTCGGTGGATACAAATAGGCTCTAAAAATTATTGGGTAGGTAGGCACCTACATAGAAATCTAAATAATAAGGCTTATTATTATGATTTCTATGTGTACCTGTTTAAGTCCGATGTATACTAGAGTGAATTTAGAAAGACGAAAACAACATAATAGTAAATTCTTTAATGAAAAAGAAAATTACAATTCAATAATAAAAACAAATTAGAACTAGTATTTACAATTGAAACAATTAAGCTAACTGCAGACTATCTACAGTTGTTGCTGTTGTGGTTGAAACAATCTACATAATAGTAATAGGTACCTACCTACTTAGCTTAAGTTTCTCGTGTAAGTAGTATGTTTGTTTTAGATGAGAAATAAAAAAATTTAAACTGAACTAAATAAAATCCGATTCCATTCGTCTAAGATTCGGCTCTCAAGGGTTTGTTCAACTCTCTATTCAACTCTACAACTTCGAGTTTAAGGTTGATAGTATTGGAACTGTTTTAAAAACTATGTACCTACCTAAGCACCCAGATTAGCGTTTATATAGGCACACCTATTTTACACAATCAATAAACAATAGGTACCTTATATTATATACAATATCAGAAATTACAAGGAATGTAAATTCCGTATAAAAAGACGCGGCAACAGAGTGAATTTTAGGCTAAGTATGGGCGGTTTGTTTACAAATATCAATCTATCTGTGTTAGCTAAAACTTGCAAACATTCCTACCTATTAATGTAAACTAGCCAAACTCGTAGAATGTTAACCGCCCTACTTAACCTAAAATTCACCCTGATGCCGCGTCTTTTTATACGTAATACACAATAGAGTACTTGTCGATTTGAGATCTTTCTTCATGTACCTAGATATGACCAAGACCAAACGTTAGTTCATTGACTCATTCATTACACTCATTAGTCAAAAATCGTGTTCTAAACATTGAGTTATTATTATTCGGTGGTTCTGAAATACAAATTGTCATAACCAAATTTAGTAACACTGGCGCCAGAGATTGCAACAAATTAGTTGGATAGATCGCTTGTAAGATGGATGTAAGAAATACCAACAAATGTTGCATAGTACCTAATTGCCACAGACTGGTAGTAGCTGTTCAGATAGGTACCTTCTAATCCTTAAGGTCAATTGATTTAACTCAATAGTTATGCTCGATTACAATAAGGGATTAGGTACATCGATTTAAGTAAAAAAAGGGAGATGAGGTACTAGACTCCCGAAAGTTGAAGGCTCAAATTAGGTGCAATTAGGTCCACCCACCGCAGTCATAGTCGGACCGGGGAGGGCGGGGCGCGGCGGCGGGCGTTCATGTTTCGCGTGCGTATTGTTGTCTTGGTCGCACTTCGGTCTAGGTAAGACTTTTCATCTTTGTTGTTCATTATAATTATTGCACAAGATAGGAAATATAACAGTGAGCGAGTGTTTGGGTGTAGTTGTAACACAGGCCAGGAGATGTTAAGTAAACGCTGGGAAAACGTACTTTATCTACAGATTTTACTTATATCTATGGTTAGCTTTATGGATTAATTTCATCACTTGGTAGATACCTACATAAATAGGTAAAAGAAAGTCTCCGTTACAGCTGACTGTCTGTTTGATTGAACTCAGATAACTCAAAAACCGAACGCTAACCGCTAACCCGTTTACGCACTGCAAATGAGTTCCTTCAAACAAATGGTTTGGTATTATGACCAAGCCCCAGTAGGTAGCTGGTGACGATGAGCGCGGCGCGGCCAGTCTCAACGGAGACTAGCAATTTGCGCAGGAAATTTATAGTGCACAAATGTGTGCTCAAACAGAGGTCACTCTCTATTCCCTCACTCATAATCCGATGGGACGGCAGACTGACACTACCTAGGAGAGGTCGGGCGCAGGACCCACGTTGGAAGTGAGTAGTTACTTTAACTTACGAAAACTACTGAATGAAGTAGCTCTAAATACACAGGCCGGCAGAATTTGGGGAACCCGCAAGAAACTTCGTTTTTCTTTCAACTTGTTGGGTATTTTTGTGAGTGGATTATTTTTTTGTATCTATCCCAATCCTTTTTGAAATGATGATGTCTAGAAACAAAATCCTGTTAACCGATGTTTAAACATTATTCCCACTTGAGTGTATGTTGACAATTTTGTTATGAAATTAAGGTAGAGGCTTATGTTTATTTAAACCTTTTTTACCCAAAAAAAAAACAAATGATCACCATGGGCACATAGTTAATAAAGTTCGTAATACCTATAAAATTTACCACCCGTTTTCGAACGATTAATTATATTGACGAGATTGTTTTGAAGTGCATATATTTATACAAAGTTACGATACGTTACCAAAACCAGAATATCACATTAACTTTAAAATGGTAAACAGATTACCTCAGAGGCTTATTTCTTGTGTCAAGGTTGTAAGCATGTTATCATGCACTGATTGCTTATACTTTTGACGATTGAATTTATTATTAAGAACACTTTCTATCTGATAAGGTGTCTGTATATTGCAGATATTCGGTGGATACAATTGATCATTTATTGCAATATCTTATCATAACTTTACATTTTATTTTGAGTATTTAATTAATTTAAAATACCAACAGTTACTAAAATATAAGTTAACAAATAGTTTCTTAACAGTAATACACCCCTTATAGATCTTTCTAAATAAAGTAATTAGTTATGTTCCTAACAAACACATAACTCATGGAAACATCGAAGCTTAGGTGAAAAAAAATCACCTATTTGTAAATTTATTTAACTTTATCATAGATGTAAAACAATTTTAAGAAAATTGCATAATTTTCTCGAAATTGTTTCACACACGTACTTTATTAAGTATACACGCGATTAGCCAATACTGGGGTTCTCTACATAACCGTAATCGGTCAGTTATCTATAGTTATATGTTACTTGAGCTACCAACAAGCTAAAGATAACGGCCAATTATCAGCTTTGCATAATCGATTAGACAGATAACAATAAATAGAAAGCAGTGAAAGCATTAAAAATTAATACTAATTCAGCTGTCTACCCTTCCGACGTACCTTCTGCATAATCGTTATGCAAGCAATAATGCTGGTTATTATGATTTATCATCTGCTGCCATAATAATGTGGAACTGCATAACTATGTACTTGCCATCGAAAAATGTTTGAAAAGCGAAAACCGGAGCGGATTGTTATTGTTCTCTACGTAGAGGTTTTTAATAACATGTATTGTTTCCCAGACACTGATCTTATTAAACGAATCTTATTATTCTCTGGGAACCCACTGCCAGACTGCTTAGGCATCCGATCCCTCATTCCATGCATTTCTTTCTATAACACTATTGGAATATAAAACCAGAAACGTTATACGCGTGGGTTGTGGTAGCGAACAGTTCGCCAACGAATAGTTACCAAACTAGGCCTAAGGTTCACATTACCGATGAAAGCTCAGTGCACCTTACACAGGTAAAGTAATATAGGTTGCAACAGGCCGTTCCAATGCATTTTTCCCTCGAAGCCTGCATTGACCAACTATTCCATCTCCAGGCATGTTGATGAAAGTGGTCGCTGAAGCCGGTCTGCGCCGACCAGCGCCAGTCAACGCAGTACTTTCCCGCGCTGCGCACGCGTCTACCTTATTGCTGAATTATATTACAACACTCCACGTTCCGGTAATTACGTGATCCCATTTAATGCCATTCCTATTCAGTGCGAACACAAAACCCTCACACGCAATCCTAAATTGAGTAATAGATCGATTTGTCTGTTTTATTTGTGACGGACTCACGTGCGTGTTTATTGCGGAAGACGGTAGCCTACAGCTGTTAGCACTGTCCACGGTAAGTGATACTCACCTAACCAATAATCAATAATTAAAAAATAACATGGAAAATTCGAAAACATGAAACGCGGAATTTAAATCGAATCCTGTTTACGCCAGGCACTATGTTCATAACCAGTAGTGGGCCAACTGAAGTTAATAAAAAACAGCTATCTTACACAAGACACGCAGTGCAACAGAATGCAACTGATGTTATGTTAACCTGCAAAAATAAATTTACCACTACAAACACTAAAATTGCACACCTTTGTGTAAAAATAAACTTTTACACCTTCACAACATAACGCACTAAAATTACATAACCACAACTGTATATATCATTTGAGCAATATTTCTTGCGAGAACAGAAAGGGGATCACGAGTCCAATGTCAAAGCACATAACATAAACAAAAATAAATCGATGTCAAGTTGGCTCGGAAGTACTTAGTTTCGTGGGCACAGTGGGTCAGTGGTCACGTAAATCATAAAAACTGCTGTACCACGCCTCAAGACCCACGATCAGTTTACAATTAGACACGTTAGATCACTAAAACAGGCATTACGACGACGTCGAGTAATGGCAACTTAAATCTACTTGATGCTGCTATCTGTTGCAGTGAAAATCTATTCAAACTAAACTCACTTGGTGGAATTCTATTCAATACCAACCTCTACCGCAATGCGTCGTAAAATGCGCTGACCGACATCGTCTTGGTACTGTGTTACGGCCTAATGTTAGAATTTTGTGTGTATACATTTTCTAGTTCAGGAAATCTTTAAAAAAACAGACAGAAAAGCGAAGACATTTGCCATGGCAAATTTTAGACCGTTTCATACAAAAAGCTCGGTCTATGGTACCAGGTATAAGGTACCTACACCGACCGAGATGAAATCAAGATAAATTATGATTTTTTTAGTTAGTAAACGTATTTGATATACCTATTTTAAAATAATGATTGCCAAAGATTGATTACCACCAACACCAACTAGTTCATGCTGAGACAGAGACCGCTTTGTGACTCAATGCAAAAACTAGTACCTAAGCTTTGTTTTTATTTTATTTTTTAATCATATTTGTTTTTATTTATTTGAGTTACAAATAAAATAAATATTCTATTCTATTCTATTATATCAAGTGCCATTCGCAACCTCTTGCAGCTCAAACGAGGTCTGTTTACAGTTCTCAATCACAACATGACTTAGTAAATGCACAGATTTTATAATACTATACTAGGAAGATGTAAATCATCTGTAGGTACCTATGTTTCCTATAGAGGCTCGTATGTAAATTAGTTAATACTTCAGTCCTTCCTATGGATATATTAGGTGTACATACAAACTTAGGTATTATGCAAATTGAAGTAGGTAGGAACCAATTTAATATTTTTTAAATTATTTTGTCTACTTATCTTCCTGCATAAAGGACCTAAGACGACTATATTCAATTATATATAGTACGCGCAGTGCACAAAAGATCATTGTTCAAACAGCATACCGGACCTTTTTATCTAGCTCTGCATAGCAGAAGAAGCACGGCATTTCATATTATATTATGAAGATACATAATATGAAATGCCGTGCGACAATGTACCTTTCATTGTCTTTACCTCAGATTCCCCATAACATGGTGAGCAATGACCATGTCATACCAAATATTGATAACGGTTCACTTATCACGGACGGTTACTCAACGTTTGTTGTGAGCCTTGGTGCCGGCGGTGCTAGCACGTGCTCCGCATTTCATACGAGACCAGACTTGCAAAATGTATAACTTTCTAAACGCACACTAATCTTCAAGAAAATTCAGTTTTCTTTATTACCTTTTATAGACAACAAATAATTTACTTTAGCAGCAGAATTTGCGAAAACACTTATTTTGCCGTAAAAAATAGGACCTGCTTGTACCTAATATTCAATGTTTTTATTAACAAAGAAAATACAATTAAATAATAGAAACAAATTAGAACTAGTGTTTACAATTGAGCTAACTGCAGACTGTTGCAAACAATATACAGGTTCAACTGATCCATATCAAAACCAGTCGGAAGCTTTCCCAAGACGCTGGCTGCACTGCTACGCTGCTGGTTGCATTGCTCCGCTGTATGGCAAGGCAATGCGTCGCTTCGACCAGAATCTCAGATATAAGTTTATAAAACCCGGAGAATCTCGGTGCCCCACGGACCTAGGGTCACGTAGGGGACGGATAAGGGGAGAAAATGCTTAGTCTCTGTCGAGTCCTGCATAATATTTGCACCTCTTGAGATCCTCGGCCAAATCTGCCGCCGCAACATGTTTTTAGCTCTTTCATACCTTTCAGTGTACATTTCATTGCAACTAAAACCAAAACATGTCGCTTTCTAAAAGACACGTCTAAAAGATGGTGAAAATTATGTTATTCTGTTTTAGATATGGCTTTTGTCATGGAAATTGTCTTTGTCGTGCTACGAACACCTTACCTTACCTCACCTTACCTTGCTAGTTTAGTTTTCTACTAGGGCTTTCACTTTGTGATGAAGATCTATTTTATTAGTACCTATTGATAACTGAAAATGAAGCACCGGTGAAAAAAGATCAAATCAAATTGTTTATTGTAAGTAAGTGATTTACAGGTAGTGAACAAATGTAAACACACATTTTTACAATGTCTTTAGGTACAGTTAACAAAGAAAATTTCAACAAAATTATGAAAACAAATACATTTAATACAGCACAGCTGTACAGCTTAATTAATTTAATTTCATGTGCTGAGATCCCAAGCCCTATTGTCATCCAGATAGTCTTTCACACTATAGTAAGCTTTTTTAGAGAGTACGTTTTTTACAATTTTTTTACATCTATTTTCTTTTTGATTTATTATGTAGTTTCGTAATTTGTTATATAATTTGATGCTTAGGCCAATAAATTACTTATTAATTCTAGCTAGTCTAGTTGATATACCCTATAACTTCATAAAATAATTTGATTGTTTAAAAAAACTAAACTAAAACCGACTTCGAATCCGTTAATTTTACAAAGTTTTTAATTTTTGCGGGACAAATACTAACCCCTCGGAAACAACATTTTTATGGGGATCATTCTCTAGGTATACAATAGCGAAAGAAATTTCAAAATCAGTCAAAAACTGACGGAGAAATCGACGAACTTACATAAAAAAAAACATAGGTACATACAGCCGAACGTAGAATCTTTTTTCGAAGTCTGTTAAAAAAGAAAAATATAACGCAGCTTGTAATT
Source organism: Eupithecia inturbata (assembly GCA_963662085.1). NCBI lineage: Eukaryota > Metazoa > Arthropoda > Insecta > Lepidoptera > Geometridae > Eupithecia > Eupithecia inturbata. Next base: position 9,085,936 of record OY759182.1, read on the forward strand.
AACCTTTTAAACAAGCATCATTTCCCATGTTCTCTAACAACAGAATGCACGGAAGACAGATACTCTGTGATTATAAAACGAGATTAAATAGATACCTTCCCAAGTGCTCATTATAATATAACAAGTTATTTTCTAAACGTTCATTTTGTTGGAAGTTATGTGGTAAGTAATTTAGAGGTTCTATAAGATGCGTCCGAGAACTAGTTATTAGAAAGCTTAGAATATTGATTGCACGAAATTACATGAAAGTTATAATGGTGCATGGGATGCTGAGCAGGGTGCATTTGAATCTGAAGCAAATGATAGAAGATAGCGCTCAAAAAAAATAAAAACAAACAATCGATAACACATGTCGTTCAAGTATATGGAAATGAGTTGATAAATGAATCAAATATACTAAAAACTTCTTTTCTAGTTAAGAATTCAGTTAATTCCAAGCCAATATGTTTCCCTGATTTGATTTTACTTTCAAAAGGTACTACGTACATTTCTTCGGATACGGGCTGATAAAGATACAAGCGTATAGCGTTACCCAATAAAATTCAAGCCACAATTATTTTTTCAGTCCATGCTCATCGTTTTGTTCACATTAACTGAACACAGATTGATATCCAAATATAAAACTAATTATAGGTACTAATTAATCACTCGTATCAAATAAATTTTGAACTACAACGAGTAACAACCTATTCACTAAACCCCCGAGGCAGATATTATCTAACAAAAGCTAATCCAATTTTAATCACACAGTAGCGACATATGTCTGTTAGTAGACCTCCAGGAAGAGTCAATGGTGTGCGAAAGTTCTGAGTGGATTACACAAGAGTCCCTATCATTTGATACTGTAATGGTGATTAGGTAGTAAGTTGGTATACTGGTGCAGTGGGTTAATATGCAAAGCTTGTTGCACAACTATTGCAGAACATTGTCTCGCTCTTGCGTAGTTCACTGCATCTGAATATAAACAAAAGAAAAGAAGAAATCAAAATGGCTCAGTGACTAAAGTAATCTGACGTGAAGCAATATTGCACAGAAGCTAATGTAGTCAAGCTATCTCTAATTAAGTATATTTTTAAAGGAGAGTGAAGTAATCCTTTTCCTTGTACTTCAATAGTTTTTAACTTGTCAGGTATGACGCTTTACTTCACAATATGAACATTTACGATGATTCCTTGAAGATTTTAAAACCTGGAGGAATATAGAAATTGGAATCCGTAGGAAACACTTGAAGCATCTATCTGACCAATAAAATCAATTAATGCGTTCGCTGATTTTCTGTTGTAGGTTAACACATGTTGAGACTTCTCCCAAGTCTGCCTTTAGTAAGAACGTAAAGTCAGTAAATCAGCCCGGCCTCATCGATGACGTATTACGGATTTCCCTACTTAGTTTTTGTATCGGAACCTAAAGGGAGATATCAAGGACACTTGTGCTATAATTAATACTACGCATTCGCACGTGAGGCACCTAATAATATAGTAAGTAGTGCTTACAAATAATTCAAGCGGAAAATTGTCTCTAGCAGTAAAATGGAGTCATCCAAGCAGTTTCTCTATGCTTGCGGTGTCAATTTGAATGAATACCACCTTAATGTCCTAAATGAATGAACACATATTAAACACATCCCTCAACCTCAGGGGGAAGAGTGCCTCGGAGGCACATCCCTCGTGTAATAAACATCGGCATCACGCGTGAACGGCTGGACCGATTTCGCTAATATTTTTTTTGTTGTTTGTTATTATCAGGAGAAGGCTATGAAAGATAAAATTAAGTATGTTGCGCGGAAAATTAGAAAATTTAGGAAAACGACCATAATACCAATAATCAATACGAATTCAATATTCATAGTTAAGACACGACAACGCCTATTGGGTCAGCTAGTAAAATATAACAATTATAACTAATTTGCTATCTAAAAAAAATAAAATCTGCACATGAAAATAAGAGCTTTGAGTATGAGCAGATATGCCAAAATACTTGAATGAATGGATGCGATATGTTATGAAGATATGAGTAGGGCCGAACTCCCAAATGACTGGTGCTAGAGGAGATTGGAAGAACAAATTTAATTATGCTCAAAACAAACGTGAGGGGTAAAAAGGCAAGGAAATTGTAGATAAACATACCTTAAGTAGGTACCTATATAAATAATTTTGGACGTTTGCACACATACAATATCCTCTACGCCCAAAGCAATCAGAGAGGGTATTATTCGTTAGGTATTTATTTTTTCTCGACCGTGTGGCTGCCGGCTTAGAATAGGTCGTGTGGTGCCTGCTTAGAATAAGCACCACTCCAACTCTTCCCGCGGGTGTCGTAAAAGGCGACTGAGGGTTAACAACAGGGGGCGGGCAGCAGCGCCACCTGCAGAAAATATCTACCACCGAACTGCGATCCCTAACCCGCATGGGGATTATGGGCATTTTCCTCCCTCCTCCTGATTATGATAAAAGCCAATAAGGCGCTTGCCTTATTGGCTTTTTTTTAATCAGGTGAAGGCCTGCGGACCAGTATAGGCTGCTGGAGTTGAATTTCTTTCTAAAAACATTTGGCAAAAAATGTCCTTTAAAAAGTCCGCTGATAAAATCACAGTCTCACAGATTGCATTCAGTTATAAAAGCAATTAACGGTTATTAAAGGCTTAAGACTAGACTTTAAAAAATGGACATGCGATGGCCTCGATTTAGAACGGTGTCCAATCTCTATCGTATTGCAATAATCGCAACTCGTCTATCGGAATAGCAATGAGAACAATGTCATATTATTTTTAACTGCCTTGATGGTCTACTGTATTCTTTATAACGGAACTAGGTGACTTATGGCAGTTTTATTGACAACAATGGTCTAAGAAAACATCAACAAGTCAATGGAATTTCCTTTCATTTCTTTAGTGTTATTTATTAATGACTATTTAGTATTGATAAATACCTGCTCCTCCTCATCTGCACAGATAATTCCACCGCTAAACAAGGGGGTTTTGATATATCTACCATCATAGGTATAGCATCATAGTATCTGCGATAGTTATAATTGTATTTTTTTAGTTCGTTATTTTTAACCGGCTCAGAAAAAAGGAGGTCTATGTTCGGCTGTGTGTGTGTTTTTTTTATGAATTTTCACCGATATCTCCGTCAATTGATTACCGATTTTAATGATTATTTTTATTTTGTATAGACAATGATAACGAAGTGGTCTCAAAAAAAAAGTTCTCGTAAGATTACTATTTGTCACGAAAAAAAAAACAATGTTAGTACAAAGGAATTCAAAGTATGTTTTAAGTTTTTTCAAAACAATCCCTTGTTATGTAGTGCGTTGCGGAAATTAAGCCCACAAGGGCTAGATGACCGCGATGATTGCCGGAAAACGTTAAAAAAAAGTTTCTTGCAGATAATAGTACCTACATAGCATTGAATTAGGGCTCTCAATACCAGTATTAGCTAGGAAATAGCATGAGATTTGGTAGTGGGTGCGTGTGTGTTCCCTTTTTTTAATTCAATTATTTTACTATTTGTTAGAGCTTTTTTCTATACCTACTCGTCATGTAACTATGTTTGTGCAATCTCGAAGACAATACCTATTCGAATAAATAGGAACCTAAATTCCTCAATCAGAACATTATCGTAGTATCCTGCTCATGATGACGCTTGTCGAAAACGAACCCTTAGTCAAATAAATAAATAATACTGGACAATTCACACAGCATCATCTAGCCCCAAGCTAAGTAGAGCTTGTGTTATGGGTACTACATGGGTACTGATATACATATTACAATACACTACATATATAGATATTTTTTATTATACATAGAAGACATCCAAAACACTCTGTTTGTAAATCGTTAGTGCGTTGCACTTTTCTGTTGTGTATATAGTTACAGCGGACTTTTGTAGGTCTGCGACAATGCCCTGCACTGCACAGCGTTCTACGACCTGAATCAAACGATTCGTACACAATAGTTCGTTTTATCATTCACATTATCTTGTCATCGTAATTTTCGTACAAAACACTAGCCTAATGACCGTTGCACACAAACCGACCTCAATCGGAAGGTATGTGTAATGACATAACAGAAAAGTTACGTGCTAGTTCTAGTCCGATGCTCCTTGTGTCGTCTCATAATACGTTTGCCAGTAAAGTGAGGTTTTGCAGTTGTTTCCGTACCCAGTATTGCATCAAAGACAATTTTGTAATGGTACTTATAGTACCTTGGAACCTACATTGTTGTGATTGGTTTTGTTATTAGCTCTTGCAATCCCTATTATGAACATTAAATAAATCCGCGGTTGTTTGCAAAGCGAGCTTTTTCGTGTATTATACTTGATTTTTGTAAAAAGTTCAATGTTGATTTGTTTTCCATAGGTGTAGTCAACAATATTTTGGCGACTTCGCTCTCGGAGGAAGCGCCTATGATGTTAAGTAGTAAAGTAAAGTAAAAGTAAAGTATCGTTTATTGCTTGTTGCTTGTTGTAGATACTAAGATAAATACTTTAGTATAATTTCGAGGGTGGCATAATCATGTGGATTAAACCTCCTATAATTCAATAAAGATTTTAAAAAATACAATAAAAACTTAGTGCATTGGGTTTGAGAGCTCGGAATGATGCAAAGCTACTACATATATTCGCTGTTAGAAACTACAATAGTTGCAAATGCATTTAAAAATACACGCATTTAAATGAATAATGCTGGGCAATCCACACAGCTTATAGCGCCAAGCTAAGCAGAGCTTGTTTTATAGATACTAGGTAACTGATACACTTAATATAATACATACACATATAGATGATGTGGCGCGGCGGACGAAGTTCCGCCTGCGACGCAGAAGGTAGCGGGTTCGATTCCTGCATTTATTGTATTAAGTTTATCAGTCATCTAGTACCCATAACACAAGCTTTGCTTACTTTGGGGCTAGATGATGCTGTGTGGATTGTCTAGCATTAAAAAAAAAAAAAAAAAGGTAATAATTATAAAAAAATACATAAAAAAACACTCAGAACAAATATCTGCAGATCGTACAAATTTGCCCAGAGGCGGGAATCGTACTCGCAACCTCCTGCGTCGCAGGTGGACTTTCGCCCGCTGCGCCAAAGAGGTCGTCAAATCTATCGATGTGCTAGAACTCTCACGTCGTTATGCCATCTCCTTTAGCAACTATATTAGTAAAGAAAATAGACTAGCATATTTATTTCCATCTCGGCAGGTATTATAAATTTCAAATAGACATTACAATGTCTACAATAAAATGGCATCATAAATTTCAGTTTAATTTGGTTTTCGCACTGATGCTCTATCAAAGGCCATCTCGCACAATCACCCATTCATTACAAAACCCATTACAATGTGTTGGTAGATAGAAAATCACTCATAATATCTGTTAATCTGAAATCTGTTATCTATCGAAGGTTTTTCCGACTTTCAACTAAAAATCGTGCAGGGAAAATGTGAGGAAACCCGTGGGTTAGGTAGTCAACTTTGTAGATAATGATCACGCTCTTCCTGAGGATGCGGCGATTAAGTTTAAATGAGGTGATACGCACTGGTCACCTCTTCGTATTACATTTTTGTGGTACCTGTGTATAACGGCTTCCCAAGAAACATGGTGGAAGCGCCAAGCCACTCGTCATTCATGCTCAAGTTCAAAACCTGGCTTGTCAATCAAGCTAATAGGTAAGTTGTAGAAACTGGCGCGATTGTCTTTTTTTTTTATTTATACACGCTGACGTCACAAATCCTTCCAAATAAAATACACACAAAAAACAAAAGGGGATCGTTCCTGTTTTTTAAATAATTTTTTTTTTTTTTTACCTATGTAATGTAGTTCATTCGATGAGTTGGGCTGCCGAAAGCTGTCAAATAACCTAACGTAATTATGTTTAGGTACTAAAATTCCTATTGTTTTTGTATAAGAAGTACATACTTAACTTACATAAATGTACGTGTGCACATTTCTGTATCAATAAATGGTTGTAACACAAATTATGGTACCCCGGTAAACAAAACAAAAACAAAGTTTTATCAATACTTACATGAGTTTAGATATCGGTTTTAGATTATTGGCATTTTCTAGATGCACCGATAATGGATTATTCTGATAAACAGAGCGCGGTAAGCATAGCAATGCCCGTTTCAGCTTGAACGCGTTTTGCATGCCAATAGCTTCCTACTCGGACGCTCTTACGTAACTGATTTTATTTTGTAGCAGTCATTGATTCCTATCTTCTTTATGCAGGTTTATCGATGGCCATTTGTTCAAACTGATTAAAAAAAAATTAGAGAATGATATGGATAAGCAACTTCCAAGTTGGATGAATGGATCAGTTGAGCTACAACGCGTTTAAAAATGGACGAATCGCGTTTTGGACTAACTGCTAACAAACCATTTTCTTTGTTTATAAAGAATTCCCAACTTGCACGGTAAACAACAATTCTTAAAATAAGATAGTATTGGATCGTATATTAGATAGCATCGAGATCGTCAATTAGATATAATTTAAATTCGTACAATTTTTCCTAAGTGGGACTAGAGAATTGTTTTTTGTTTTTAAGCCCTTACCCACTATAAAAACAATTCTATAGTCGAATTTAACCCCCCTATTCCAAAGCTCAAATGCTATCCAGAAATCCTAAGTATGTTATGTCATGAGGTCGTGGTCAGTCAATAGATACTGCATAGGCTACTGAAAGCTTTTTCATGTCAGTTGGACCATTCACCTGCTTTTCCTACAATAGAACTAGCTAAAAGCTTTTTCTGCGGAATTCATATTAATGTTAGATGGATCGTAAAATAAGTTTCTCTCCCTTTTCTTTTGTCATCAATTCGTACACCCACACTTATCGACCTGGTGTCTAAGTTATTTTCTAATAACTTTCAAGTGCTGGAAGAAACTCTATACGGCATTGGAGAAACAAAACCTCTCAAGAGAAAACAATACTTTCGCTGACTACTAACTGCACTGAATGACTAGCTCATATGCACTGGCTTTTAATATTTCATTTTATTCATATGTAGGCTACATATGCATATATGAAGATATCACACTAATATTATAAATGCGAAAGTTTGGATGTTTAGATGGATGGATGTTTGAATAGACGGATGTTTGTCCTTCACGCTAAAACTACTCAACGGATCTGGCAAAAATGTAGGTAGTTCTAGGTCTGGAATAAAACATAGGATACTTTTTATTCTATATATCAGTTCACATGGGATATAAATAACCTTAAAATGTAACCTTAGAAACAACGCGTGCGAAGCCGCGGGCAGAAACTTGTGTAAAATATTGAGATTGTGATTGATTGCGTACTTATCTAGATTGTAGATTAGACGTACTTTCAACAGAGTGATAGTTCAAAAGAAACTTTGAGTTAAAATAATCAAAACATTGTACAAAACAAATCATTAGCCACGTAGAAAGCTCAAATAATTTATAAGCTTATTTCCATACTAAGTCGAATCTCGTTGACCCCTTGCCTCTGTTCCGACTCAGTCAGTGTGTGATGCGTCTGGTCAAGGACATTAATATGGCTGCGTCATATTTCTGACGAAGTATTTGACTTCTACGCAAAATTTTTTGAGTTTGCTTGTACCTACTAAGAGGCTGGTCCCTGGTCGGATACTAAGCCAATTTTAATGAATTGTTCCTAAGTGATAACTTGATAAGCTATGTGAGTTTTGATCAGACAGAACGTGAGAGAAGTCGCATCGGTAAGCTAATTTGAGGTATTTTACTATAAAAACTATCGTGGTTTGACGAATTCATTATGAATGTAATCACATCACCCTGATGATGTCCCTCGTTATTAGATATAACGTAATAGTTTGTGTTCTTCCAACGCAAACTAGTTTCATAGTGCGTAGTTAATGTAGTTTAATGCTTGACGATGATAATAATTTAGCTTCTATGTGAAATAGATGCCAGTTCAAAAATAAATCCTAAGAAACTACTCAAATGTGCCAACCCTATGTGCAATGCAATGTTTACTTTGCACGTTGCACTTCAGTGGTCAACTCTCACGACACAGATTTTATCATTACATTGCCTAACCATTATACGAGGTTGGTTTACTTATTATACTTAGATGTAGAGGTACCTCGACTTGGTTCGTGTCTTTTCTACAGTCTACCGTTTATATTCAATGTTTTCACTTCTCTTGCTCAAAAAGTGTCATAATAGCGTAGCTTAGCGGGACTAAAACTCGAGTTCTAGAATTGAAAAATGTTTTTTCTTTATAATTTTTGTCTGAATTCATCAGCCAGTACAAGACATTTGACCTCTTACATAAAGACTCGACTCTTTGGTGTTCCATAAAAAACAACATACATACATTTGTTTGAATTTATTTTTGAAAATGGAATTGAAAGTAGCAGAGTATAAGCCAACCTCGGGTTGGCTGATACTCTGCTACTAACAAACGTTTGGTAAAAAATAACTGAATTTCAACTTTAAAAAATAATAATTATGTTTGTTTGTTTTTTTTTGTATTTTAGGTTCATGAGGTTTTAAATGCGGTGATGATTTCGTACAAAATGTATGGGAAAGTTTCTTTCTGACTTTTTTATTACTCGAGCCTCAGTTGGTCCGATACCTATACATTTTTGATCAGTATAGGAAACAGGATCGATTGGCATCAATAAGTTTTTCAATAAAGTTTATAAACTTTATTGTGTTAAGTAAATGAGTACTAAAACCACAAATCTATTTACTGATCTTATGTACATACATACCTGGCTACTACATTTACAACATAAACGCGATATATTGCCATCGCATCGTCCAAAATTTTGCTAGTTCTCTAATGGTTTCCATGAATCCTCGGGTATTGACATTTCGATGCCATTTTCAGAAGCTTTTTGTAACTCGATTTTAATCCGATATGTATAAATATTCAAGGAATTAAAGACATTAATAAAGCCTTGATCTTTCAAAAAGCTAGATGTTGTCCAATATCTTCACAGATTCAAACACAACACATGATTCCCATAAAGCACATGATTCACAACAACACAACACATGCTGTGTGAATTGTCCAGCAATATTTAAATTTTATTTATGTTATTCGTTTCAAAAAATCAGAGACCCCAGTTATTTAACATCTACGACTTACATTTTCGAGTAAAACAGGTTCCTTTTACTCCTATCTGGTCGTATCACGAATTAAAGGTGTACAAATAAGACTGCAACTTTATGATATATGGTAGCAAAAGTATATGCACTGTGGCAGCAACATCAGATTCCAATATATCATGGTGTTGCATCGCAAATATTGCAGAACAGACTTTCTGTTTTACTTGCACAATTTAATGAAGCAACTAGTGAGAGAGGATTTCTATTAGAAACGTGTATTACTTGCATACAGAGACATAACTTGCAATTATCTTTAGAAGTTATGTGCAACGTGAGATAAGTCCATTGTTCTATGTTAAATATCTTACTATCAATTCTCTCTTATAGGTAGGTAAGAGATTTATTTATTAGCTATTTAATATTACAATCACTTTGGGTATGGAGAGAAAACGCAGCTATGAATTTCTAAGGTTGTGATTTCTAATTTGTGTTGTTATACCACCCACCGCGAGGCGTACTTGTTTGATACCAACCTGACAAAATAAATAAAAAGTCCAATTAATTTTTAAATATTCAATCAACCAGCGCAGAACCAACCGGTGTGAGTGGTATCTATTACGTTGGCTCGCATAACAATAGAGAAACAATTTTCTCTGCGAACGTGAACTTACCTAAGCAATAAGAATGTATAGGAAAGTATATAAATGAACCATTAGTAGCTTCGAAAACAATTTTATTGATAACAATAACTCTACTCTACGAATGATAGTTGGTAGGTAGGTACCTGTTTGACTGACAGTATCAAATGTTCACAAGGGTAGAACTTAAGAGGGCGCAATGCGCCCCATTTTGTGCAAAGGATAAGCATAGGATTTCGCGTTCATGGGAGCGGGCGGCATACGCTTTTGGAACGGCCGACAAAAACGTACGCGGCGAAAGCGCCAGAATCAATTTTTGTTTATTTACATGAAAACTACACAACTTATGAAGAAACTGGTTCAAGGAACCAATTAGTAATAACCTACGAATCAAAACTTAAGTTATTTCAATAAACTGCAGGGTTCCTGAGATCTCACCCAAATTATGTGCGTACACTTTCATGTTTATTTTATTGTATATTTTTTTCTCAATCGTGTTTTTACATTCAAGGAAACAAAGATTTTTTTTAATTTTATGGGGTATACTTGATAGGTAAACGTGTTTAAACGTAAGTTTTTTACCACGGGGATCCCGTGAGTACTCAGTCTAGTTTAACAACCAAACCAGTTAAGTTCGCCTCTTAATGTACTAAACCTATTTAGGAGTACTTAATAACTAAAGTTAGGAGTACTTGCTAAAGGATTTCAGGTTATGCAACCTAAGCAGTAGTTATGTACTCCTAAACATTTAATTAAACTCTTAATTGCTATTGACAAAAATCTTGATAAATTCGTAATGTGTAACGAGCAAGTCATTTAGACCTTTATCGGTTGCGTCACTGAATACGGAACAAATATTATCTGATGGTGTAGAAGTGGGTAAATGTATGTTTGGCCGGGAGAGAAAGTACCGGGAAGAACTTGCAAGCTATTAGATTGTGTCAAGAATCTGAGCTTATTAAATAAATAAATAAATAATGCTGGACAATCCACACAGCATTATCTAGCCCCAAAGTAAGCAGAGCTTGTGTTATGGGTACTAGATGACTAATAAACTTAATACAATACATAACATAGATAGATATTTTTTATTATATATAGAAAATACCCAGAAAACCCGGAACAAATATTTGCAGATAGTACAAACATTTGTCCCAAGGCGGGAATCGAACCCGCAACCGTCTGCGTCGCAGGCGGACCTTCGCCCGCCGCGCCACATCGGTCGTCATTAAAGCTTTCGAGTACAGATTGACCCAAATAGTTAGATAGATAGATAGATAGATAATGATTTATTCATCACCTTATAAAACAGATAGTACTCATCAAACATAATGTAGGGAACAGCAATGGAACTGGCGGCCTTATCGCTTAAAGCGATAAGGCCGCCAGGCAACCAAAAAATAGTTCTGTCAAGAGTGTACCTAGTCTGAGCAATGTTTGTTCTTGAAAAACAATAACTCGAATGATGATGAAGAAAACTACAACCGTTGCCCCATGTTTGTTTCTAGGGTGACTGAGTATATTTCAATGTTTCATAAAGAAATTCTGGGTATTTCACTTCAACTATACACTAGCCAAACTCGATGTAGAATGTTTGTAAATAAACCAAGACACAAAAAACTAAAACTCACTTGCCTGGCGTCGAGTTTCAGATATAATTGTAAGCAATATTGATTGAAGAAAGAGTCTCAAATCGTTAAGTAATGTAAATTGCGTATGAAAATACGCTGCAACAGAGTTAATTTTAGCTTAAGTATGGGCGGTACCAAAGATAATACATAATAATATATTCTTGGAAAATATTTTGTTGATAATATTCTTTCATTGGAGCAAAGAGCAGAAGTTCAAATCAATTTTTGATTTTGACTTAAAAATATCTTGGATACTAGAAACCGAGTATAGTGTAGTTATATTATTTTATTATAGTTGTGTCCTACAGCTGGGCAAAAGCCTTCCCCTGGTCCCTCTACGCACCTCAGTCCTGAGCATAGTTGATTTAAATGTAAGTTAAGTCTAAGCTTGAATTATTGTTTCAGATTTCAACATTTGCTAAGCATCGCCAGCGCATATCAACATACCGCAAACGTCTTGGCATTGGCGAAATTTTCATGTACGTAAGTGATATGACCTTTAAATTTCAATTCAAATCACGACCACACAATATTAATAAAATCATTTCACGATTTTCAAGTACACGCATGCAATATTGAATATCCCATTCACTGAACACCTAACGCTAATGCAGGACTGCAAAAGACTGCAATAGTCATGAACATTCAATTCTCTTCATGGACATCTCCACATATTTATATATTTCAAGGAAACCCAGAGGCTTACAAATAAATATATAATGCTGGACAATCTACACAGCATCAGCCCTAATGTAAGCAGAGCTTCTATTATGTGTTCTAGATGACTGATATATGTAGTTAATACACGTTACATAGATAGATATTTTTATTACACTCAAAAAAATATCCGGAACAAATATTTTAATATAATTACAAACTTAGGTGACAAAACTTATCCAGATAGATATAATATATATATATAATATATATATAGATATAACCAGAAAGATTATCGAAGGTTTTCACGGTTACAATTCAGAATAGTATGTAAACAGACTATGAACCTTTATGACTAATCTATATTCATCATCTATGTAATAATTTGTAAAGCTAAACTAAACTTGAATTATTCGCGCCAAAGAATTCTCCGCCGCCAGGCCGAGCTGACCCTCGTGCAGAATAGGTCCAGGTCATGTTGCCTGCTTATGTTATTAAAGTTGTTACTCGCTCGCCTCAAAAAGGAATTCTGTCTTCTCTATTAAAATATAGACAAACAAAGAGTTAAAATAAATACTAGTCTGCTAACGGCCGAATACTCAAACGCAACTCTCGTCTCAACGTCTTAAGTTGCGATTTTTTGATTTTAATATGAATTCTTTTTTTTTTGGACTCCCTATTGGGGTAAGTAGATAAAAAAAATGTAGTCGACACCCTATACTGGGCCTTTACCCAGCATTGGATGTCAACAGGCACAATGATGACAAAATTTAAACAATTTTTTATATAATACCTTACAAGTGTTCATTGCTAAAATGTTGACGCACTTGAGCCCCTACTCTATCCTAAATCAACAACTAATTTGCAATTCTAATTCGCTTGTGTGGGTCACAGTCTATTGACCTTCGACCAAGCTTAGATTATTGAATTACGGATTTCACTAGCTCCACTAGCACTGGATCGCGGGTTTACACTTAAAGCCGTAGAGCAATATTCTCGGACTCACCTACTGGTACACTGGTGGACGCAGGCCTCCCCCTAATAAGCGCCTTATTAGCTTTTATCATTACCAATAAATTGAATGCCCATAAATGTGGTTGCATCGCAGTTCGGTGGTAAAATTGTTCTGCAGGACGCGCTACTACCCGCCTTCGGTGGATAAACCTTAGTCGCCTCTTACCTGCGATAGGATTGGTGTGGTGCATATTCTAAGCACCACACGGCAAAAGCTAGCACCACAAGGCAAGGGCGGCCGATCTCTAGCAACTTCCAAATATGTGGATACGTGAAAATTACTAACCAAATACAAAACTTAAAAACATAAACATTACTTTGGAGAAACATTACTTTGTTTTTTTTATTCTTGAAATTAGCCTGGTCCACAGAACAGGAACTTCTGGCCCTGTATTCGTCTTTATTTATATCATGATAAAAGTGATATTGACATGCATATTGCACTAAATCCAAATACCTAGTCAATTATTTTTGCATATGCATTTATAGTGCTTCTAGACGCAAGGATAGCTATTATTAGTGTTGATGAAGGAGGGATTAACCTCTATTAATTCAAGGATTTTCAGAGGTTAAACAAATCTGTAGATAAACCTTACATACCTTGAGCGCGTCAGTTCCTACTCCAAAAATAACTGACAGCGTTCTTGGATTTTTTACCAACAAAGCTTGCTGAAGTGAAAGCTTGAACTAAATTTAGTCGTAAATAGGTACCGATTAAAATGCATACTGCCAACGCAGCTTGACTTTTTTAATGATGGATCTTACCTATCAAGAAAGTGGTTCTCTGTTCAAAGCTCAGTAAAGCTGGTTTTGGATAAAGGGTTTCTTCAAAACCCATGTCAGTGTATGACGAACGCAATTTCCTACAAGAAAAGGCTTTCGCTGAAATCGTTATTGTCTCCGCCAAATTACGACCTCCGCTCTCAGAAGCCCCTAATGAGTTCTGACAATCATTGGAAATGTACCGGTTTGTGGTAGTACACTCGTATTTAGCACACTCGTATTTGTACAAGAGTGACAGTGACCGAGTTGACAAGCGCAGGAGAAAGTATCTGCGACTTCTGTAGGCCATACGGGGTTTGTTCTCTAGGGTAGAATAGACAATATCGCATCGTCATGCGGGCATTATTGAAGTAGAAGGAATTAAATTCAAATAATTTACGCATTCGATGACAAGGTGACGTAGTTTTCCTCTAAACTACAATCCCTGTGCTTGCCCTACTGGAGTGAACCTATAATTCGAATGGAAAAGAATTACTGGATCCTATATATCGAATGCTGGCGAAGAATTAGAAAACAGTTCCTTGAAAGAAAAGAATACATTAAAATCACAATTATATTATAAACTAATTTGTGCCCGTGGCTTCGCACGCGTTAATCTATGGAAACATTTAAAGGTTATTTAAAAATATGATAAAAACTTGAATGGCCCATGGGGTAGATCCCAGGGGAACTGTTTTATAAAAATAATGCTAAATAAATAAATAATGCTGGACAATCCACACAGCATCATCTAGCCCCAAAGTAAGCAGAGCTTGTGTTATGGGTACTAGATGACTGATAAACTTAATACAATACATAACATAGATATTTTTTTATTATATATAGAAAATACCCAGAACACCCGGAACAAATATTTGCAGGTCGTACAAACATTTGTCCCAAGGCGGGAATCGAACCCGCAACCTTCTGCGTCGCAGGCGGACCTTCGCCCGCCGTGCCACATCGGTCGTCAAATGGGATAAAATGTAGCCACTGTTTGATTCCAGGCTTAGAGCTACATCCAAAACTTCACCCCGATCGGTTCAGTCGTTATGGCCTTACGAGCTAACAAGCGTCCATCCAAACATCTAAACTTCCAAGTTCGGATGTGTGTTACCTCTGCACGCCATAATAACTGGTTAACAGATCCGGCTGAAATTTTGCATAGATGTAGTTCTAAACCTAGAATAACATAATAAGCTTTGTATCCCGGAAAAGGGCGTACAAAGCCGCGGGCAGAGGCTAATTCTTCATAAGCCTATACCTACCATTTGCATTATGTTCATTCAGCAATTAACATTGCATTGGTAGTTTGTATCAGTTTTTGATTGAATCGATCTGACTTATTTCCACAATAGTCATATTATTTAGTTTACCGTACTGCAAAAGATTAAAATATAAGTAAAATGATTACCTTGTTGCCACAGTAAACAGCTCATATTCGCAGACTGAAAGCGTTTGCCGAATAAGTCAACCTTAAAGCGACATGGTACTAAATGACCTAATGTATGCAAATATTAGACATTCTTGAAATAATTACGTTAACTTTGCGTGAATCGCCGATACGCTGCATTGAAGCAAGCATCGTTTTTACTATTGCGATATATTTGAGCTACATAAATGTAATACGTACGTACATGCATTATTATAACATTATTTACAATTTAATTACTAATTTTCTGTTCTGACAGTTTTTGTACAAGCTAAATGCCACGAGAAGCGCGTTAAAGTCTTTTGTACTGAGAGGGCGCGTTTCCTCAAACAACTCTGAATACCCTTTTATACCCTTATTTTATACCCTTTTTTAATGATTTTGAATTGGTTTTCGTGTACTAAATGTGTCTATAGTTAATTTTTCGATTAAAATACTAAAATATAAACATAGAAAGCTAATGTCTGTTTTAGTTGTAAAAAAACTGTATCACGGTGCGAGTCCACTCGCACACGGAGGGTTCCGTACATAACTACTACGCAAAAGCGATCCTAAGAAACAGATGTTTTGTAATCAAAAAAGCAAAAAGCCGCTCTGCTGCGTTCACCCATCGAAGTACTGACAGCCCCGACGCTGCTTAACTTCGGTGATCAGTACTCAACTTGGTATAGACGTTGCAACCCTTAATTATTATTTTTTTAATTATTATTGTAGCGACAAGAAAATTACACATTCTGCAAAAATTTTACTTTTTACGGTTCATGAGACATTACATGACATTACAGCCTGCTGACGGACGGACGGACAGCAGAGGCGTAGTGAAAGGGTCTTGTTTTCACCCTTCGGGTACGGAACCCTAAAAAGCAGTATGCAAAGACGTCATGTACCGTAAGAATCATAGGGACATAATAATTTTTATCCTGTAGTGTGTTGTTGAATACGAATTCAGAGTTAGGTAAACTTTGTTAGGTATTACATTTCCTTGCATGGCATTTCCTTGATGCATACAAATTAACAATGGATAGTAGCATCCTTAATTACCATTTGGACAGGTGACACCAGTGTTCTAATAGGTTTTTTAAATATTTATACTACTTAAGGTAGTACGTGACGCGGCGTGCAAACATTTTCCGGTTTTTTATTTATTCTGCGTTCTCTAAGTGATTTTCAAAACGACATTTGATTAGAAGTTTGATTTAAGAGGGCGCAATCCGCGCCGTTTTGTGAAAAGGATAGGCATAGGATTTCGCGTTCATAGGAGCGGGACAGAGCATACGTTTTTGGAGTGGCGTAAGCGCAAAAATAAAGTTTTTGATTATTTATAAGAAAACTACACAACTTATGAAAAAGTTCAAGGAACCAAATAATTAGTAATAACAAATAATTAGTATTTAATCAAAACATTCAACAATTATTTCAATAGACTGCAGGGTTCCTGAGATCTCAACCGAATTATGTGCGAAACAGTGCACATTCATGATTTTTTTTTATAGTAATTTTTATTCCGAGGAGCCAAAGAAAAATTGTTGAATTT
The DNA here is from genome assembly GCA_963662085.1 of Eupithecia inturbata. Lineage (NCBI taxonomy): Eukaryota > Metazoa > Arthropoda > Insecta > Lepidoptera > Geometridae > Eupithecia > Eupithecia inturbata. The sequence goes on from OY759182.1 coordinate 9,102,669, forward strand.
TATGTAATTTGAGTTTTTTACTACGGGGATCCCGTGAGAACTGAGATCTCGGCTTAGTTTGACAACCCAACCTGCTAGGTTCACAGTCGTCTGGTCTCACAGTAGCAAATGGGTTACAATGGTCGTCAGGTCTCAGGCCTATGTTCAGCAGTGGACTGGCAAACGTTGTTGATGTGTATAGCACTGATAACTTAATACCCTGTTAATCATTCTGACTAATTAGTAGGATCTAACTCTACCTACGTAATAATAAACGACCTGAGAAACAAAAAAAAATCATTTATAAAGACGCGCGTGACGTACCGCCGTAATAAAGGAACAAATTGTCCACCTCTTCTTCTTCTTCTTGTCAGATGGCTTCTGTCAAATTGTCCACCTCATGAAGATGTCATCTAAACCGATTTCGGCTAAGGCAAAGCGGCTAAGGTGACTTTGTGATTGGTTGATGAATCAACCAATCACAAAGTCACCTTAGCCGAAATCAAAAAATGGACAAAAATCCTAAACTTCAGTTTAGGATTTTTGTCCACAAAGTTGAAGGTGTCAGATTTTATTGAAGGTGTCAATGTTGAAGGAGTCAGGGTGTCCGGTGGCAGAATTTGGATTTGTAAATTAAATACTACGATAAGAAAAGTACGATAAGATTAGAAATTACGATAAGAAAAGTACCTACTAAGTATTATATACTCACCAAACCAAATATAAAATGGGTGGATTTTTTTTTAAAGTTGTAAAGTCGTTCTGAGTTTAGACGCATTGCACAAAAACTTGGGGAAAAGCGTGCACTTCTCGGTATATTTTTTTTATTTAGCTATGTATATCCGTCAGGTTGCTAATTGTATACTTTTGCTTTATTATACCATTACATAAAAATATCCATGGGGGTCATCCTGCGATCTAGGTGGCCAAACTATGACCCAAAATAAACTTATCCGTTTTGTGGGTTTTATGTTCACGGAGATGGCTCTTGCCGAATAAGGTGTAGAGCTATCTTGCTGGAACCACGTGTGCGAAGTGTTCGATTAAATCTCTCAAAACCTCGGCATAAAATATTGGTTTTACTACGTTAAGAATCACTATCGATAGTTACGGTTGCTCCACGGGAATTTCCGAAAAAAATTATCATAGCAAATTATTCCACCCGTTTTACAGTGGCCCCAACGGTGACAGCAGCGTTGTACCTATAGGACTTGTCAGTGTTTTAATCGTGGGTTTTGTCTCTTGAGTCTCCATTACTGGCAGGTCTTTTTTGTGGAAATTTGTTTCGTCGAGTGTACCTACAAAATCTTACAAATTGCGGCGAATAAATTGTTGGTGGAATAAGCGCTTCTACTGTATTATATTATTAATATTCATAAGTATTGTATTAAGTATATCAATCATCTAGTACCCATGACACAAGCTCTGCTTACTTTGGGGCTAGATAATGCTGTGTGGATTGTCCAGCATTATTTATTTTTATTTTATTTACTGTGTACACACCAAGCTCACTGGACCACTGCAAAATTGTGGTCGTAAAATCCGCATTCAAGCCGCGTCGAATAACATCATCTAGCATATCCGCGCGATGGTTTTTAAATTATTCAAATACTAAATTAAAAAAAATCCTTTAATAATATGCGAATAACCTTTTTCATACGCTGTTTGCCGTCATTGAAACTGCAACAAAAACTAAAAATGACATTATAATCTTTTCTCTTACGATCATCATATTATAATAATTGCCAAATTTTGTTTCACTCTGAAACTCCAGTTATGTCCAGTATTTTTAAAATAGCTGATTTTCTTTTTTCAATATGGGGAAGCCCATAATCCCCACGCTGAGCAAGCGGGTTGGGGATCGCAGTTCAAAGGGAGGCATATGTCCAACTGTGGACTGGCAAAGACTTTTGATGTGTATAGCACAGATAATTGAATACCCTGTTAGTAACCCTGACTATTAAATAATAGATGCCATTTGAACTGTTTTATACATTATCATAAGTATTTTGTATATGTTTAAACTGTGACCATCAAATAATATTTGATCTGTTGGTTTGAAACTTTGAACTCACGTAATAAATACCACAGAATAACTATACAAGGTGGCTTTTTGAGATGGGAGTAGATGGCCAAATCCGAAATCATACTAAGCCTGTATTTTGATGGGGGTTATCCTCGATAAAACATCTATTCGTAATGATTTTTGAAAATTAAATCAAATTAAAATTCCGTAAAAAAAAATTGAGTTACGCACTTTTTATTTTCTCTAAATTGAGCCCATGACTTTTTTCTCATGACTTTTCTCCAACTCTCATGGTTTCGGATTAGGCCATCTACTCCCATCTCAAAAAGCCACCCTGTATATACTACATAATACTAAGAAGTGTGGCGTGTCAAGGTTAACTTGAAATGGCGATTTTGTTGTATTATGTAACACAAACATTAGTGTCTCCATAATGGCTTTTGTTACATAACGTATTTTCAAAATATTACTAGGTACTCTGTGGTGTTTTATGAGCAATGGAAACAGATGGTTTATACACATTGCACACATACACGTTTAAGTACGAGTAGTTTCTTGCAGAATATTTTCTTTAGTGATGTTGAAAAACGATCAATAGATGTTGTAGATTGTAATAAGAAGCTCTCTGACGTTTCGTGAGACGCTGAGAATAGCCAACGTCCCACGTGAGACGTTGGTAATAGGTACATCTCACGTAAGACGTTGGGAATAACCCTTGCGATGTCACCTACCACTACAAAAGTTCCGCAAGTTTCGCCATAGGCAGACAGGTAAAACACGTCGCCAAAGTGACGAATTTCTTAATGGTTAGGTACTAAGGGTGAACTACATGGTTGATGGATGATATTTATTAATTAACTAGCTGACGTTGTTGTTGAGACGTTGTCCTATTGAATTCGAATTGGTAATATGGTCGTAAATTTTTCTTACATTATCTAATTTTCCACGCAAGTTTCTTATTTTTTTCTTTCATAAGAACCTTCTCCTAACAATAACAAATACAACAAAAAAATAATTAGCGAAATCGGCCCAGCCGTTCACGCGTGATGCCTTGACCAAGGGAAATAGGGATTCATTTATATATATATAGATATGCCATATCTATATATACATATGTATATATATAGATATTATAATTTATATTATAATTTATTAATACAAATAAAATTATTAGAACTACAATTGGTAGAAATAGATTGCTAAATCTACTTATAATAAAATGAAAAAAATCATGTACAATAAAGGTGTTATTTCTTCACTTTTGTCACTTACAGACATAGTATTTCGTAGTTTGGTACCTAAATACTAATATGAATAGCCATATTAGTATTTAGGTACGGAGCAAAATCTCAAATAAGTACATTTTATTCCACTTCGAAATTACATTTTACAAAGATATATTTTTGAAACAGCTCGAAATTGAAGAATTTCGCCATCACAACAAAAGTTGAGAATGAAAATCGTTTGAGACGCATTCGAAATGCCAATACCTATTAAATTTATAACCTACCAATGAGTAAAAGAACCTTGAGCCAAAATCCTCAAAATATTCTCGGTGTCAATAAACGATAGAAATGTTCTATGAAGTAAGGTGTTGCGAGCGAAGTTGAGGTCAACTTATCGACACAGTGGTTGACTATCGACCTTGTGGTAACGCGTTAGAAATACAAGTTCGATGCCCTGGGTGAAATATGGTGTGTTGCACGATCTGCAATAATTGTGAGAATAGTAGGTACAATTATAAAATATACATTAACAATATGAATGGATAAAATAATCATAAATAATAATTGATTGTAATAAATGGGACTATGCTGTCCTCAGCATAGTCCCATTTATTACAATCAATTATTATCCGAGAGGAATGGAAGGAGGGGGGGGCAGCCCTTTGCCTTGCAGTGGGCAATCCAGGCTGATAATAATATTATTATATTAGGTCCTTACATATGAAATTGGCGTTTTTCGTACTGGCCACTTTAATCACAAATTTCTCCTCTTTGGTAAGGAATTCCAAATTCAAATTTGTACAGCTATAGACTCATGTATTTGTGCTTCGATGATCGTCATTCATTTGTTTTTTTTCTTCTGTTTTTTTCTGTTTGCGTCACTCATTTTACAAAATGGAAAACTTAAAATATCGCATTATTTACGAGTACGAGTTCCGCCGTGGCACTAGTGCTGCGGAAACAACTCGAAGGGTGAATGATGTGTATGGCGGTCGTGTTGCAAAAGAAAACACAGTTCGTTTTTGGTTCCAACGTTTTCGTTCTGGAAATTTTGACCTGCAGAACAAGCCCCGTGGACGGCCTGAGACTCAAGTTGATAATGAAGAGTTGAAGGCTATTGTGGAAGCGGATCCATCGCAAACCACGTCCGAGTTAGCTGCAGGCTGCGATGTTAGTGATAAAACTGTTTTAATTCACTTGAAGCAAATTGGGAAGATTAAAAAGCTTGAAAGGTGGGTACCTCACGAATTGACTGAAGCAAACCGGCAAACGCGCGTCGACTGCTGCGTTACATTACTAAACCGGCACAATAATGAAGGTATTTTAAACCGAATCATTACCTGTGATGAAAAATGGGTTCTTTACGATAATCGGAAGCGCTCAGCGCAATGGTTGGATCCTGGCCAGCCAGCCAAATCCTGCCCCAAGCGAAAATTAACCCCAAAAAAGTTACTTGTAAGCGTTTGGTGGACTAGTGCCGGTATTGTTCATTACAGTTTTCTCAAATCTGGCCAGACTATTACGGCTGATGTCTATTGTCAGCAATTGCAAACCATGATGGAAAAGCTAGCGGCTAAACAACCTAGGCTGGTCAATCGCTCCACGCCACTGCTGCTTCACGACAACGCTAGACCACACACTGCGCAACAGACGGCTACTAAATTAGAAGAGCTTCAATTGGAAAGTCTAAGACATCCTCCGTACTCCCCGGACCTTGCTCCAACAGATTACCATTTTTTTCGAAATTTGGATAACTTCTTGCAAGGGAAAAATTCAACTCCGATGGGGCAGTCCAAATCGCCTTCAAAGATTTTATTGATTCCCGTCCGACTGGTTTTTTTAGTAAAGGGATCAATGAACTACCTATAAGATGGCAAAAGTGCATAGAAAATAATGGTTCATACTTTGATTAATTAAATATATTATATTAAAAAATATTCGACTTTTTGTTCCTCCCATACAAAACGCCAATTTCATATGTAAGGACCTAATAGATTCATTATAATAAATTTCTTCTTCATCGTACTCTGTATGAGGTACTGAAGGTCGTGCCCGTTTCGGAAAGACTTTGAGGGGTTGAGCAGCTGCTTCCACGCCACCTTATCTTCGGTTTTTTGAGGGCTACTGCCCTCAAAATGACTACTGTCATAGGGAGTCACCTTCATTATGCCAGAGGCTAGGTGATCGGCCTCGTGATAATCATTAATAAGCGCCCTTAATTTTTAACAGCTTATAATTACTAGCTTATGACTTAATTTTATCGGGATCCGGAAAATTAAACTTATGGAAATCCTATCCAAGCATAATCGACCCAATCTTCAAATATGTAGAGCCATCTGCCAAAATTTTGTACGGATGATTGCTTCAGCTTGTAGGTACCTGCTTAATACGATAGGTTCTAGTGGTTGTTACGTAAAGGCCGCCGTCAAACAAAGCGTTGCGAAATGACTCGAGTGGCTAAACGGGTGTTATTACCAGTTACCCGAGTAAAGACCAATTAACTTTATTATGTTTTATAATCGCTTACTTAGCTTACTTAGTTATTGCTACCTTGACTTGCCGCTTTCCAGAGAAAATGGGGTAGAGAAACTTATTAGTTAATCTTTATCGTTAGATTTTTGTGACTAGGACAAAATGTTGTAATTTACTTTTTGCTTTACTGGGACTGTTCGACATTTTTGTATTTGTTTGACATGGCTAGAATATAATTCTATTTTTCACAACTCTACCCAATTGATCGATTTTATTTAGACCGATTGTTCCTTTCTAGAAATAATGATAGTGTAGGTAATTCTCAAGATAGGTTGGTTACATTACGGATGTAAGCGGGTTAACTACGAACCTTATTTGTGTTGGAAGAACACCAACTTACGCTTACATCCGTAATGAATTCGTCAAACTACGATAGTTTTTATAGTAAAATAGGTTGGTTAATACAGAATACAATCTCAAGTCACAAACTGAAAACAACGTTACTGCCCACATTGTTAAAGTTGCTGGTAAGAAATTAAAATATTTAACGTAAAACTGTCCTCAGTCGAACCATAACAGAGCGATTATGTTTCATAACAACATCCGACAATGGCAAAGTATCGTAATACCATTCTGGCCAACAATTTCCTACAAAAGAATGTACCTGTCTAGTCTTGCCACTAATTTATCGGTTAAGTTATAAGCGGCTCTGTCGGGGCGAGTTTATGAAAAAGGTTTTGGTCACATTGAAGTAATTTGGCAATGAGGAAGGACAAAAGCCTACTTTTACGTTGGAAAACGCGAAAGAAACACTTACAAAGCCGCGGGCAGTTGCTAGTACTTCTATATGTGGGTGTTAAGTGTTCTGACTGATGTTATATCAGTTAGCAGGTCTTTATGGTACAATGAGGTTACATCATCCCATTTCCGTACCATTCACACTTCCCCCAGTTTTTCTGACAGCTTATTTGCGGTAAATCATATTGTTAGGGTTCAGTGTTCCGATCCACAACAATCTACATGGTACTTTTATAACGCTATTTTTAACCGCCTTCGAAAAAGGAGGCAGTTCTATGTTCGGCTGTGTGTTTGTTTTTTACGTGTATTGTCAATTTTCGGTCCTAAATATCGGAAAAATCGGGATGACCCGGGGTGAAACGTTAAAAAAAATATTTCCGAGGATTGTTTGTCCCGCAAAACTTGTAAAACAGTGTAAAAGCAAAGAAATTCGAAATCAGTTTGTAGCTTTTGTAAAAAATATCGAATTTTTGTATGAAGATATGGGCTTTAATTTACAAGTCTGTTAGATGTTGGCTTAACGACTGTGCATGTGTGCATACACAAAATGCGTTCTTAATGTGATAGATTATGTTATGGGTGCGGAAAAATTTTACTTTTAATTTGGGTCTATGCTCAATTTGATCTCACTCACCTTTCTTCTTTCTCTCTGTTTATATTTGGTAGGGGATTAAGGGATCATCATTTACAGCTCTTTTTGACATCTGGGCATTGGCATCTCTTTCTTTATTACTACATGCATCAGTTTGTAAAAAATTAAGTCAAATCAATGAATGAATTGATGATGTAGTCGCTGTTATACAAAAGTCGGAACCCCCTTTAATTTAAGAAGCACTTATCTCGTTTTATCAATGAGATCATTATATCTATATACCTTCTCGTAAGTACCTGTTTGAGACGGCAATCAATAAATCTAAATCGGATCGGATGACGAGTGAAAGTTGACGGTCTGGCTGTCCCATCAATAGATCTGTAAACTTGTTTATTTTTTTGTGTACATAATTATTTTACGATCGTAATTATATTGACGAAATTAATTTTGCTTATTGGTTTTTGTACCTTTTATAGGGTTTTTTTTCCTACATAATACAGCAATCAAACACAACGTAGTATTTAATTATGGTATCAAGTAGTATCGACCGATTACGCCGCTCGGGTACCTTTTTCTGGCGACTGTCGGCTCAACATCAGTGTAGATGTAGGTAGGTAACTATATGTATACTTCGTGATAGTACGAACAATATAGGTATTTTCTTAGACAGAAAAGGCAAGCCATAGTGTATTCTAGAGAGCAACTTAGTAGATTGCAGTCAATCATATCCCACGAGTCGAATTACAATGCTATTATAGGCAACGACCACGTGCTATGAATGGAAGCGTGCTTTCGTAATGGTCCTTACCTACTGACTAAAACGAAGTGCCTTGACCAGAAATGATCCAAACATGGAAAAAGTTCTACATGGCTAAGGTCGTTGATTCCTGCTGGTTTGACGATAGCCAGAAACGGGCTTTTGTATTGGACTACAACGAAGCACCTTAATAGTGCCATTTTTTAAAAACCTACTCATCGAAAACCTAAACCCCTTCTAGGAAATTGAAATTTGGCGTGAAGGTAGATCAAACTTGATCGAAGGGCAAATCTGAAAACACAAAATTTGCTAATTTGTGGTATCAATATCGGTGCGGATCGTGATGACCAGAAAAAGACAAAATTGTGTGGTAAAAGTTCTACATGGCTGAGGTCGTTGGTTCCTGCTGGGTTGACGTTAGCCTGACACTTGGGATTTTTTATGTGTTTAACTCCCGAGGCAAATAGAGAGTTCTCCTATCCATGTCTGTTTGTCCCATCATAGCTTCCAAAACGAATGAACAAATTTTTATTAAGTTTTGTGTTTGGAAAATTCAGTAGTTTTTTAGCTATTATGGATAGAAATAGATGCAGCCGTTCTAATATATTCTTCTTAAGAAGCCTCTCAAGTTTTTAGTTTCTTTGTGTATTTAGAATAGAATAGAAATTAATAAATTCGTTTCCATTTCCTCTGATACTAATCAAACCTGTCGTAGTACCACCTTGTTAAAAGGAATGTTTGTTGACAGGGAATGTGGCGACTCCACCTGGCGGACGGCAGCCGTCGCGTGATGCTATGGTGCATCCTCCTCAGCCTGCAGCCCGCGTTCGCAGGCATCCTCGACCCCTTCAACTGGGCGCGTTCCGACCGCATCGAGGTCAACATCCCTTGGCTTCCGTGTATGTAATAGTTATATGACACCACTACATTCTGTGCGACTCCACCTGGCCGTCGGCAGCCACCGCGTGATGCTATGCTGCATCCTCCTCGGACTACAGCCCGCGTTCATCGGCATCCTCGACCCCTTTAACTGGGTGCGCTCCAACCGCATCCAGGTCAACATCCCTTGACTCTCGTGTATGTACTTATATGACATCATTATTAAAGCGGAAGTTTGGATGAATTTTTGTTATATAATTACGCTAACGAAAGGATATCACTGAATCTATGGATCACATGTAGTTTTGGACCTGGAATAACTGGACTATACCTAATAAAAAGGTCTGTAACTTGCTTGTAGTAAAAGAAGTTTAACAACAACTTTTTTAGAATCACTTATAAAGTATGGCTTCACGTGGGACCCTCGACTCTACCTTAGAAAAACGTATCTAACTCCATGCTGGTAGCAGAAGGTGACTAAGGCTAAGTTTTCTCAGCCTCTTGAACACTACCTTTTGCATCTCAGCCAATTGTTTCATCCAATTATTTCTCACAAATGTTCTTACCCCCGAATACGTACTCAAAAGCAAATCAGATTTGACCAGGTCGCAAGTCGCATTTTTTTTGCAGTTTTAATGAAAATCAGTTAATAGGATCATATTTGAGGGTAGCTTTTTTTTGAATTGCTTTTACGTATTCAGGGTTTTTTTTTTTTTGTTTTTTTAATCTAATTTATTGTTAAGGACTTTTACTATGTAAAGTATGTCAGTCCTATCATAACCTAAACTTAACAATAACAAACAAAAGAAAAACAAACAACAAAATCAAACCTAATAGTCAATTTGTAGGTAGCTATTATTCGGGGGTTAGATTAAGGTTATGTGGTATGTGATTTATGCATGTCAAATTCAAGATACTCGATTCTTACTCACTTGCAGTAAATGTCAATAGCCAGCAAACTGGCTATTGACAACTATTGTGAAAGCATGTTCTTAGTAGCCATTGTCTCGCTGTTCACAACGTTTTCTAATTAAAAACTACGATACATGCAAAAACTTACCTACCATGCTATGACATCGTGATGACGGTAATTTATACTTGGAGATTTAATGTTGTCGCAGATCTTGGCTGCACCGGTACCGCACAGAACAAAAATGTGCATGCAATTACGGTCTTTAACACGTAATATTTAGATGTATTTTATATTGATGGCATCAGATGACAGACAGCTCGCGTGAAGCTTGTGGGAACTCATTTTGTCACTGTAAAATGTATCTAAAGATCTAGTGTAAGCCCAAGTTTTAATGAATTTTGTGCTGTGCAGTAGTGTCGGATTAAAGTGCGCAGAGCTTTATTGCGGTAAAAATTACAAGAAATTAAACTACTGTGGAGAATATTTTTAATTTTACGATAGCCGGATATAATACCTATGGCGATTAATCTTATTTGAATCGCGCATAGAAAACTCTCCTAAATAAAATTTGTTTGTTAACACTATTGTTCTTTATCCACAATCACTTTGTTTACAATAAGTAGGAAATCGATACCTAATATATTATAAATGCGAAAGTTTGGATGTTTGGATGGATGTTTGTTACCTCTTCACGCCACACGTCCCTGGACCAATCAGGCTAAAATTTTGCACAGATGTACAAGCTCTAAGCCTGAAATCAACCATAGGCTTTTTATCGCATAAAACAGTTCCCATGGGATAGAAATAACTTTTAAACCTTTCCATAGAAACAACGCGTGCGAAGCCGCGGGCAGAATTTAGTAATAAATAAATAAATAGTGCTGGACAAATCATACAGCATCATTTAGCCCCAAGCTAAGTAGAGCTTGTGTTATGGGTACTAGATAACTGATAATGTTCAGGCACAGGCACTTCCGATTTTAGGCTATTACCTACCTATACCTACCATAGTTTGGTCAAGGACATTTAAAAATAATAAACTTAACTTTTATGGTTATGCCGCTACAAAACCTTCAATTTTCGTTTATCTGCGCGTAGGCACTTAACATGCGGAAATGCCTTCATTAAATAATAGTATATTAAGAAGTGTTGCTTGCTGCAATAACGGAATTATAACATTTCCTGCTTTCTACTTCATCCATGTAACGCGAATGTTCTAGAACTAGTAGAAATGCTTTTTATATGCCGAAAAAAGCATAATTCTGAGCATTTCGGTTATCCAAGTTTACAGCTTGCTACGTGAATCATATAAAGGAAAACATAATTTAGTAACGTAACAATGAACAACTATCTGTCTTGTGTTGAAGTTTCTCATGTAACTAGAGATTTGCTTATGAAGTCCACTATTGTATGTCCACGTTGAGCAGGGTGCTTAACGTTTGTCCCGCGACAAGAATCGAACTCACAACCTTCTGCGCCATAGGTAGCCGGGAACAGGGAAATTACTGGGGTAGCCCGCTCGCCAGAAGTCGTAAATTTCAGGAATGCTCCCAAAGTATTGTTTATTATCCTCTAGAAGTAGAAGCATCACCATCATTGTTGCGATCAGGGGCCCTATTTCTTTACCATGACAATGGTTGGTATCGTCACAGAATGACACATTTTGGCATTCTACCTTAGATGAAAGAAACAACAGATGAAGAGACGCGCGTCAAAAGTGTCAATATTGAAACCATTATTTCAATCTCTCCGTACAAAATAGCACCGCACGCACCATCTAGAGTTTCTTTCATCTAAGGCTTCTACGTTATGATTCTGTGACCATTGAATACCATTGTCATATTAAAGCGATTGGTTAGCAGAATTGGGTTTCAGATTTTAAAAAGGTCTTCTTTGTGCGACAAACTTAGATAACAGCTAAACACCTTTATGCACACATTGACCAACCTGTGGTTTTCAATATTGCAGTTGAGAACGAGACAAGATGCTACGATGAGCTAGGCTGCCTGAACATCACCAGGAGTTGGTACCACCTCATCCATAGGCCCTTCAATGTCTTCCCTCTGCCGAGAATCGTTATCAACACCAGGTCAGACATTGGCTTAATCGCTTAATATTTCCTTTCACACATCTTATACCAAAACGTAGCATGCTGCTATCTTGTGTCTGCTCAAAAACTTCTAGCTTCTTTATAATTTTGTGTACCTACTTCCGTGGTCAACCACGACATCGACACGCATAAAAATAAGCAATCACTTTTGGCTAGAGCTTAATATCACTAAGTAGCAATTTTCTTTTGAAAATGGTCAAAGATTTATAGCATATTATGTGAACCGAAAAAAAATCACAGAACATACATGAGCAGAACACACTACATTTCGGAGCTCCCATTCGAAACAAACTATAAATAGTAGTAAACTAGAAATATTATGGAATATCCGAAAATCCTGCTGCGTTTTGATCCACTAAGCCATGCTGACCTCATCACATAGCCGCATCACTAAGCTTAGAATGAAATTTAATAAGACAAGGACAAACTCTAACTCCATTTTATTTACTTTTATTTACTGTTTTCAGATTCATTCTTTACACGAAAAAGAATCCAACAGACGGACAGATCCTTAACGTGAACGTGAACAAGACGATTGTGAAATCTAACTTCAGCCCCAAGAAACTGACAAAGTTAATCATCCATGGCTTTATAGATACTCCTCTTTCTAATTGGGTAAGAAATCAGGCTTCCCATTTCTAGATATTGGGATTTATCGATTGGACCTTCAAAATCCAAGATAGTAGATAGAAAATACTTTATTGCACACTTCTTACTAATGCTTCTAATATAACAAGTGAAATGTGATTATTTTAATGCGAATTACTAAACAGATTAAGATGATTTTGGCGTACAATTAGAACATAGCCTAACATACAAATAGGCTACATATTAAACCGAAAATACGTGTGCGAAACCGCGGGCAGAAGCAAGTAAAACACACAGAAACAATTCATGATAAAATAAAGTTAAGATACTAAGTGACAAGTGGTGGTCTTATAGCTCAAGAACGATCTCTACCGGACAACTTTGAATGGATAAGACCATTGGATAGTACCTACTAGAATTTAATAACACAAGTTAGTAGTTAAGAACTGTACAAATTGAACTTTGACTTGTCTAAGCGCTTATTTTGTAAGCCTAAAGATAAACGTATTGATTTCTGAACTCTTTGTACAAGAAGTAATTTTAGGATTCCGTACCCGAAGGGTGAAAACGGACCCTATTACTAAGCCTCCACTGTCCGTCCGTCCGTCTGTTTGTATCTCATGAACCGTAAGAGGTAGACAGTTGAAATTTTCAGAGTGTGTTCTCTTGCTTTTTTTTCTCTTGATTTTGGTTCTCTTGCCGCTATAACAACAAATAATAAAAATAAAATAAATATCTTAATCAAATTAAGGCTTCCATACTGTAGGCGATCGAAATAAAATCACGCTTTCTACGACATATGAAGCTGGTGCGAAGGCAGAAATTGAACATTTACTTTTCCAAAATTATAATCTTTCACGGAGCCTCGTTGGTCGAGCAACCGTTCCCGACCTTGCAAAGTTACAACTACCTGCTAGGAAAACATAGCATTTATTTTCAGAAAGTTCTGCCTCCACCCGCAACATCATTTTATTTATTTAAAACACACAAAACCAACAGATGGCATTTAGTACTTGTTCTTAAAACGTGTGTCGTTTACAATCCACCTTCTAGTGCTAAACTGACAAAGTAAAAAAAAATAAAAGAAAACAATAATAACTTGTAACTAAAGTACAGCACAGCACTAACAATCCGATGAAGGTTCAAGTAGAGCAACACGCGTTACTGGGCGGGGCGGCGCACTAAACCAGAGCGAGTGCGCACGTCCACCACTCACACGCGTCCATGGTCCCCCGCGCTCACCGCACTCACCACTCCGTGCCGCCAACACCCGCGGTCCAAATTTGGTTCCAAGATGAGAACATAATCTCCCTCTCGCAACACTCTCTGTTCCCTACACCACTTCTGCCTAGGAATCAACATTCTCAGATGATCCTAGCGTGCGCTCACTGGTATTCATAGGTCCATGTTTGAACTGAACAGCTGAGCGCGCCAGTGCTTCTGTAGGTACCGAGTCTAACACCTGTTTACTGTTGCTAGACCACCCTCGTATTTCAAAACCACCCTTGCTGTTAATCAATGTTATGTCACGAATTAAATCAATTGCCTTATTTTCGTCGCAGGTCGAATAGCAACAATCATCCATGTAAAAATTATTTATAATTACTTGGGCAGCTTCGGAATTTAAATCCTCATATTTTAAAGCATTTTTATTTATTACATATTGCGCAATAAACAGTGAGCATGTAGCGCCGAAAATAAGACTTTGCATCGAACAAATCTTTAACGGGCTTTCCGATGATTCTTGCCACAAGAATCGAAGTACATGCTGGTCTTCCGGGCGAACTTTCGCCCTAAGAAACATCGCGAATATCTCCAATGATAACAATTCTATTCTCACGAAATCGAAGCATAATTCCGTAGAGTCAATTATATAAATCCGGCCCTGTTAATAAATAATAATTAAGGCACAGGCCATCTACTTTTGCCGCTGCATCAAAAACAACCCTTCATTTTTCTGGTTTGTTTATGTTTTGAATACCAAAGTGCGGTAAATACCAAGCCGATAAATGCGATTCGTTATCAGTAAGTTCTCGAGCGTAACTATTATCTAACAATTTTGTTATCTCAATTTTATAGCGGGCAGCGTAGTCAGCATTTTGACGAAACTTTCGTAACAATAGTTGCTGACGCGAGTAGGCATTGTGATAGGAATCGGGCATGCTAAACACATCTTTCTTATAGAGCAAACCTACTTCCCACTGAGTACCTACATGGCGAGCTGTCGTATCTAAAATCTCTATAGCGCGAATATGATCCATATTCTCGCGCGATACGGGTGAAATTCCTATCAAGTCAAATTCGAACGAGTGTTTAATCAAATCGTTAAGTTCGCGAATATTATGTGCATTATCACTATCATCAGGGTCGCGAGAGTGAGCGAGGTGGAAAACATTTTGGTCACTTACCCCGGACTTCAAAGAGTGAGTGCGGCCACGGCGGAAACCATGAACGGTCCATCCCAACCGACATCGTGATGCGTACAGCGAGTTCCTGTCTCCATGTATTACCTCAAGTGGAGCCATCAGGAAGTAATTATCCTCACCAATAAGTAGACGAGGCTTTACATTAGCGCCTGTACAAATCAAGTGCTTGATATGCGAAAAGTGCGAACTATTTACACTATTTAAAATAGATTGATTTTGTGAACACAGGTAACTTATCACATTTAAGTAACTTACAGTCATAACGGGTTTTGTCTTGTCCCGTTATTTCAACTAGGCACTTCCGATAGATAAACCGATAAACGGAACGCATCCGTAAACCTAATGGGTTGAGCACTACTACACTTGAGACCTAGGCTATCTGCTAATTCGGCATCGATTACAGACACTTAGGCACCGTCGTCCAGAAGGGCGTGGGTGTTTACGACACCTTTAGGGCCACGTTGCCGAACCGCGATCACTTTTAATAACGCGAATTCTTCAGGAGCTGCGCTCGTCGATCGAACAACCATTCCCGACCTTGCAATATTACAACTATCTGCTAGGAAAAAATTGCATTTCTTTTCAGAAAGTTCTGCGTCCACGCATTAAGACTGTATCTCTTGAACCAAATATATAGGTAGTCACATGAAACTTTCTTTATATAAGTAACACTTCAACTGTAAAAACAATACATGCAAACATACATAAAACATAATAAAAGTTAAATTTAAAGGGGTCCAAACAAGTGAAGATTTGATGTTCTTTGAAAAAGTTGCCTGATTTTTACGGCCTTCGAGTGCGAGTCGACTCGCACTTGGCGGTTCATTTATACCGCCCAGGTGGCAAACTTGCATGCGGCCCGTGTCTGATGAAAAGCGGTTAACGCAGCCTATAGCATCAGAGTATAGCGATTTGTTATTCATGTGTATAACTAATTCTAAACACACACAGTAGAGTGTTATTTATTCGTTTCCTTATTTTCTCTGAAGAATTACAACTAGATGCGTTGTTATTCATGGAAATAGAAATTGTAGACGTACCTACTTACATACCTACTTATACAAAAATACACGCATGGACAACAACGATTAACAAGATATTAAAAAAAAACTCGACCGTTGATGTAAGGACTCTAACGAAACTCCATACATACAAATCTGTTGAGACATTTAAAAGTTATCGTGGAATAAAAAAACTCGCTTAGGTACATAGGTATCATGACTTGACATGAATCCTGAAAACATTATACTCATTTTTGGGCAGTAGCTTAGGAAGGATGGGATTGTTAAGGTTGTGGAGCACGACAAAGACTCCTTAGACTTGTCTATGAGCTCATTTTGTTATCGCTATAGAAATAAAAGTAATTGATTTTGATTTCTATTTTTATACAGGTCAGTGAGATGAAGGACGAGCTCGTGAAAGCAGATGACTTCAACGTGGTAATCGTCGACTGGGCAGGAGGCAGCCTCCCTCTATACACCCAGGCCACAGCCAACACGAGGCTCGTAGGTCTTGAGGTCGCTCATTTCATCAATACGCTTCAGGTAACGGATATTCAAAAACTAGGTTCACCTAATAGGTACTCCAGCAAAAAAAATATTGTAAACTTCCCAAAAAAACTACATTTCACATGTTTGACGTCGAGTTTCAGTTAGCATTAGAAATATTTGTTTATCAATGTAAATCGCGTTTAAAGTTTCACGGCAAGTTTAGGGTGTTTTTAAAACCTTATCATCCCGATTTTGGCTGGACCCTACAGCAAAAATCGAGATGATATGCAAGACTGTTGTCTAAAATATTTTGCGACTTCAGCGGATTAGACAAATTCTACGCGTGGAATAAATTCTTTCTATAATAAAAAGCATTGTGTTACAGAAAGACCACGGTCTAAATCCTCAAGACGTTCACATAATCGGCCATTCTTTAGGAGCCCACACAGCTGGTTACGCGGGCGAAAGAATACAGGTACGTGCTTCTTTGACTGAACTACTTCATATATTACACAATCCTAAACAGAAAAGAAAATACGCCTTTCTGTCTTTAATACAGTTTCTCTTTTTATAGGGCTTAGGCAGAATTACAGGTCTTGACCCCGCGGAACCCTATTTTCAAGGAATGCCCACTCAGGTCAGGCTAGACCCTTCCGATGCTTCCTTTGTGGACGTAATACATACAGATGGCAAAAGCATTTTCCTTTTAGGTAATAATGTTAACATTTTATTGCACATTCTATGCTTTTATATAAACCATTCAGCACCCTTCGTTTTGACCCAATGATTAACATATTTGTTTAAGCTTCATTGCTATGAATCATAACATACTAACTCACATAAATATGTATTTTATATGTAAATAGTGTACCATACGCTTCAGCTAGCTCCATCATTCATGTTATATGTTTTATAATATATATCGCATTAAACTAATAAACGACGTGGTTATTTCACGTGCGACAGACTTTGTGTTTATGGCAGGATATGGGATGTCGCAACCCGTGGGACATTTAGACTTTTACCCCAACAATGGGAAGGAACAGCCTGGTTGTGACTTAACTGAAGGTCCTCTAGTGCCATTGACGCTAGTGAAACAGGGCTTAGAAGAAGCCTCAAGAGTCTTAGTAGCTTGTAACCATGTGAGAGCTATCAAGCTCTTCACTGAGTCTATCAATGGGAAGTGTCCGTATATTGGTGAGTTATTGTTTTTATAATTAAGTCACATTTGCGCGAAAGACATTTGAGCGAGAAACAAATAAGCGAATGGCATTTGCGTGCGTCAAATATTTTGATCGTTACGCAGGCGTAGCGTCGTAGCGCGTGCTACGAAGTTGTACGAAAGACTGAAGACATTCGTCTTCCGTCTATTGCAATGTAAGAAGAGAGGAAAGACAAAGTACCTAATTGCATTTAAAGTATTAAAAAAATGCTCACCCGTATTATAATGAAAGTTGCAATTCTGTAAATATTATAGTTTCAGAGATTAGACGAATATTTATTGTTGTAGAAAATTGGGTGCGCGTTGAAAACTATTGTATGCTACGCGGGCGTAGCTTTGTAGCAAGCTACGAAAGTTAACGATAAAAGAAAGTTAACGATAAAAGAATAATTAAAAGCTCCTTCACACAGAACTGTATTCGTTTTATGCTCCTTCATCAAGCAATGAATTATCGTTTTTGTAATGAATATGAGAGGACAGAGGGCAAACTTATCTACCTACCTACCTAATAGTGAACCCGCAACTCTCTACGACCAGACCTCTACTTCCAGAGATGAGCCTTATCACACTGGGGAATTGCGAGCTATTTCAAAGCGAGGCGAGTGCGCAGCGAGCTCGCCGCGAGTTCGCAGCGAGCTCGTGGCGTTTCGCTATCGCTCAAATAGCTTACATATCGCCGGATTGCACTGCTCTTAGAAGTTTAGTGATTTTTCGCAAGTGTCGTTCGTGCCAGTTTCCTGGTAACCTAGAACAGAGATTTTTTCAATGATAAATTTTATTTCAGTTATTTCAGCGTTCATAGACAGCCATAGATGTTAATATTATTATTTTTTTACTTCATTTTAATGTAATAAGATGTTTCATGCCTTTTTATAAATTCATTTTTGTGTATTTCCAGGACATCAATGTCCATCGTATCAGCACTTCTTGTCGGGAAAATGTTTCCATTGTGGACATGGATGTGCAATAATGGGGTACGTAACAGCAGATATATCGAAACTTTTTGCCGAAATTAATTCTATACATTACAGAAAATTTAAGGCGAAGAGAGTAGTGAGCCTAACGCCACTAACAAATTATCTCTGTCAATTTTAACTATTGCAGAGGCATTCAAAAGCTTCAAATAGGTGTCATAAACTGGAGGAAAGGCTTTTTGAAAATTCATTTGTTTAACATAATAGTAAGAAAATAGGTTATGGAGCTAGTTTCGCTAGTTAATATCTACCTAGGTACATGTTTAATCTTAATGACTGCGTTTTCGCTCAAGCGTGCATAAATTTGAATTTTATTTCCAAGTCAACAAATCCTAAATTTCCTTTTCTAGATTCCATTCAGACAGCACTCCCGGCCTGATCACGAACAAAAACAACCAGACAGAGAACGAAGTGTTTCCCTCTGAAGAACACGATACTATCGGCGCAAGATACTATCTTAGTACAGGGAAGGAGAATCCGTTTTGCCGTGCGTTTTCTATTTTAAGTTATAGATCTATTCTTATTTTCTAAGAGACCTACGCCCCACGGATAAAGTCGAAAGTCTCGCGCGCGACTCGATAGAACAATCGACGTGTGACTACGAAGGATGCTACGGCGTAGCACTAAGACAATTGAAAGATTTTTTATTTTTCCCCTATCTGTTAATGCATTTTATTTACTTAGTCTATCAAGGTCTAAACAGTTTGTTCGAATTTTCAGAGCGACACTACAAGGTGTCTATTCAGTTAGCCAATCCAAAAGGAGCAGAATCCTGGGTTCAGGTATGTCTCCATATTTCAAAACCAAATGATAATTTTATTTTAATGTAATTTCAAGAACTTAATTTTAAATGATTTATAATTATTCCTACAGGGATTCCTGAAAGTAACATTGCTGTCTGACAAAGGAGTGATACGAGGAATGGACCTCACGCCAAGTAACTACGTCAAGTAAGACATGGCCTCTATTTACACAAAATTAATGTATCTTTTAAAGGGCAAGTAGGTATACGCTTCTACAACAAAAGTCCTAGTGAGTTGCAAAAATTATCAATAAATAAATTCAAACAAATTGTAAAATCTTCCTGTGCAAAAAGGCCTACTATAAAATATCAGATTATCTAGAGGATAAAAATACGTGGGACGGGATTTCCTCCAACTCGAAAAATTCTTTACTTTACTCCAACTTCTTTACTTTAGTCTACATAACGAAGCGACAGAAATCAAAAATATCACTTTATTTCCGTGTCAGTGTTTAATTTTTAAGAATTTGACCTTTTCGAAGTGTACATTTATTGTATTTATGAAAATAAACAGTTTTTGATTTTGATTTTACAGCTCTGAACATTTTTTTCATGCCTGCAGGGCATTGTGGGCCCGCAGAAAATGCGTGTTCGATGCCCACCGCAGGGAAAATGTTTGTGTAGTCATTTACATTATGTAGGTCGGCTTCTTTTCTGGTAGGTAACACAAAGTCTAATTCTTCGTAATGATTTCCTTCTTTCAGGTTAGAGCATGGATCCTCTTACACGATCGTTGTTACAAATCCAATGGACATGGGAGGAAAAGTGAGGAAGGTAAAGCTTTGCGCACATTAATCCAACGCCACTACCGCACAGCACAAAAATGTGCATTCAAATATTGTCTTAAACTCGTTATCTTCAGATACATTTTACAGTGACAAAATGGCTTCAAACGAGTGGCCAGCGAACTATCTGTCATTTGAAAAATAAAATAAAATAAAATTTCTGAGTAGGAACATACCTACCTAAGGTTTAAGTACTTACTTTTATAAGATCTCATTATTAATAAGGATAGTTAGAGATTATAATATATAACCTAAACACTTTTGATTTAAGCTTTTATATTTTATGCCTAGGATATTTAGAATAAGTACCTATCAGCCACCTAGCATAATATTGGCGTGCCTTAGCAGGGTGCATGTTTGAAACTACCTTCTTGTTATTTTATAAGATCCCTTGTACAACATGTTTGCAATAAAAACTTTTACTATTTTGTTGCCATCAATATGAAATGCATCTAAATGTTACGAGTTAAAGCCCATATTTGAATGCACATTTATGTGCTGTGTGGTAGCAGTGCGCTTTTGATCTGCAACAACCTTAATGTATAACAATTTAAAATTGAGGAAATAGGTACTGTACGAGCCTAGTTAAGTCGTTCCAGTCTAAAGTTGCGAGAGCAACTTAGGACTCCTATTCCTATACCTCAACCTCAACAGCCTATATTGGGCCAATGCTGGACCCAGGCCTCCCCAGATAAGCGCCTTATTGGCTTTCATCTCATGGGGGTAATGCCCATAATCCCCACGCTGACCATGAGGGTTGGGGAGGGCGGATCCCAGTTCGGTAGCAGAACTGTTCTGCAGGGGGTGCTGCCCGCAACCGGTGGATATCCCTTAGTCGCCTCTTATGACACCCGCGGGAAGAAAAGAAAAACACCACCTATTCTAGCGGGTGTCGTAAGAGGCGACTAAGGGATATCCACCGGTTGCGGGCAGCAGCACCCTTGCAGAACAGTCCTGTCACCGAACTGGGATCTGCCCTCCCCAACCCTCATGCTCAGCGTGGGGATTATGGGCATTACCCCCATGAGATGAAAGCCAATAAGGCGCTTATCACGGGAGGCCTGGGTCCAGCAGTGGCCCAATATAGACTGTGGAAGTAGAGGGAGTGGAGGAGGAGGAGGCTAGATGATGCAGGGTGATAATGTCCAGAGCTATTTATTCGCAGGTGGAGTTATCGTGGGAGTACGACATGAATGTACTGGAGCCGCGATCTCTATGCATCCTGTGGTGTAACGACCGCCTCTACGTCAAGTCGGTTGTCGTCGACCAGATGGAACTGCCGAGCAGAGGGTAAAGCTTTCCTCCTTCGTTTATTTCACTGCAGTTTTAATACCATTTAATTTGTTAGACGACCTTGAGGCCAGGGGCTGATAGATGCGCTAGCACAGATGAAGAAGCTGACAATATAAAGAAAATTCTTGCGATGGGTTGTCCTTGAAACCAGAAACTAGTTTTGAAAAACGGCCTATTTACCAAGGTTAAAGCTGCTGGGTACAGGCCTCGGGTCCTCCACTGCCTTCTCATATTTGTATGTGTTTACATATAGTCCAATCAAAATCACCCTTACAAACTTACCCCAATCTATTCAAGATAAGATTGTCATGACGTTTGTTTCAGAAAACGTAACGTGGACTTCAGTACAAAGCTGTGCACGCCAAAGCGCGAGTTTGCCGAGATCCCCAACCGAGGCTCTGCCAGTTTCTACGACAGTTGCGGAAGGTAGCCGTGCCATACATCGCCACGTGAATTATCTAGGACTATATGACTAACGACGTAGGGCACTGCTGCTAGGCCAATGATCTCATGACACCTACATAGCCTAAAATAACATGCAAAATAAACACAAGAAAAGACTGAAGTTACCTATGAGTAGGTACCTAGTAGCTAATCAATATTCAAACGAGTTCCTAAAGCACCTATTTATGAAAGGTAGGGACTCTTAACGTTCTAGACGCTTTGGATGGCGCAATTTAGCAGAAACACTGAAGATATTATCACAATGAAGAAGGCTGTAGGCTTGTGTATAAATTGTCAGACGGTAGATCCCGTGGATTTGTCTAAAGCAGTAGCACAAAAACCGGCAATGCCCGTGACGTCGTCGTTGACAAAATACATTTTACTGTTGTGTTCGATAGAGACGAAAGTGAAGTGATGTGCGTGTACAAGGAGTGACTAAATTATTTAGATAGGTCGTAGATATTTGATTGGAAACGAAGTCAATTTTATTTTATGTGTAATTAAACTGTTATAGGTAGGTAATAACCAGCGTAATTAATACGTAGTACCCAGATTGTAGTGCCGATATAATGTAAAAGATACCCATAGGTGTTGTGGGTAATTATATTTTGGAACAATAAAATACTCAACTGTGATGTTTTTGTTTTCTCTATAACTTCCTACCTTGGTAGGTTATTAACTTAACAACCTTCTAACAACCCTTCGTATGCGAGTGCGGCGGTATATAAATATTTTGGAGTTTCTAGAATTCTCTTCTTCTAGAGTTCTTACCTCTAAAAATGGTTTAATTAAACTTGCACATACTTAGTTAGGTACTTCGCTACCAGTAACATTACTTGAAGGTCGCAGAAAATATTATATCCGATAATTAATTGAATTTCGCGCCACTCGCGAATCGACTCACGTACCTACTTACATAAGCTAGGCAGCCTCTTTTCTGTGTGCTTGTCAGTGTCAGTTCTTCTTCTTCTTGTCAGATGGCTTCTGCGACTGGGTGTCAGTTCTTAATAATGAAAGTCCGAACTGAAAGTAGGATGGATGTACCGGTCTAGAACCAGCTAAGGACAAATTTTCACTTTAACATTTTGTTATTTAGGTTAGGTGCGAGATTTGCTCATAGTTTAATATTCATATTAAGCTTTGTTTTATTAAAGTTAATATTAGAAAATAAGAACGCTGAATTCCTCTTGTTTTTTATTTTTATTACATATTTAAGTCCAAAAACTGGAATGTACCCTATTTTGACCAGCCAGCCCCAGTAGTTGACAAGTTTTGTACCAAAAGTTGACCATTTTCCAAAAGTAGTCTTAGATGCGTACCCTTGAGCGTTAGATCATTAAAAACAGGATAAATTAATGGAATAATTACCTCGTTATATACAGAACAAAAACTAAAAAGAAAACGGCTTATATATATAATAATCAACTTTATTCTTAAGACTCATTGAGATCAATCAAATTAGCATTTTCAGTCTTATTAAATTAGGAACAATTGAATTAATACTAAACAGGTAAGTATCCTACATTTTCTTATTATCACATAAACAATCACAAATAATTATTTTATAAGAACTAGACATAGTTTTTGGTTTAGCAATCATTATCTAATAACGAAGGCACATCTACAGAACTTACAGAACGACAAATAATTAAATCAAAAGTTAAAACTAATTCTTACAGATGCAATTAGATCCAAGGAAGATATTTGGTCATCTCTGGTACTTTGTATGAACCTCTAGTATTTATTGATACTGGAGCATTTATTTTCTCGATGATACTTGCATTAGTATACCAATACCTTCTTTATCTGGCCATTTAAAAGTGTTTGGAGCTGATAGCACCATCGTACTAACTTCTTTGTTATCTTTGTCAATGTTTTTGACAATGCCTGGAAAATACTCTCCCTCGTATTTTACTATAACATATGATCCTACTTCTATTTTATCTTCTGACCTAGCCTTCTTGTAGTAATTGGCCAAAGATAAATCATCGTCTTCTGAATCAGATTCTATTATATTTTGTACTCTCCGCATTCGTTTAGCTTTAGGTTTTTGAATTTTATTTAACTCTTGTAGCTTCTTTTTTTCTTCTCGCGCCAATCTTCTATTTTCTTTTTCTTCTTGTTCCGTATTTTTTTCTTTCCAATATTGCATCCACTCCACTGATGTTACTGCATCAGGTAATCGCTTTTTAAACTTTTTCTTACAGCCTTTTTTAAGTGGCGATTCTGAAGGCCAAACTAAAGATGATGCAAAAGCAGGGCTAATCGTTATTTTAGATGATCCAGGTGTGATTTTATTCAATGTGTTCATAGATTTAGTGGGTGTTATTTCCTGGACATTTGGTACTTTGGATGCTTCTGGTTCGGGTGTTTTTTGCTCAGAGGATTTTGTAATAGTAACAAATTCAGTAGGTGTTGTTTCTCGATCTAGGTTATTGTAGAAAATTTGATCGAGTCGATTGAGTAATTCTGGTGGTAAAGTAAGTGGTGACTGTCGAATTGATGCGGTGTTTTGGTCGATGTCAATTTCTGGAGACTTTGGATCTAGACTCTCTTCAATATTCACTTCCATTGTAGTTTGTGGTCTCTCAGAAGGTCCGGGCTCTGTTTCAGCAAGTAAACTAGTAGCGGGTGAGAGTATATTATCTACGCCATATGTTTCTAAGTTATCCAGTATAGTCGGACTTGATGATTCAACAGTTTGCTGATCGGTACTGGACATCGGAACGTTAGACATAATGTCATCCGCAAGAAGTGAAGGTTCTTTTTCAGAATTATTGTCGTGCGGGTTACCTGCTGAATCTGCCGCTGATTCTGGTGGGTTTGACATATTGCAGTTGGAGACTCTGTTTTGAATTTTACGCCAGACATAAAAAAGCTCTTTCGCCGATTCGTCTCCAGTCCAGGATTCGCCATGTGGAATAGATCGAAATTCCACAACTCTATTTCGAGACATCAAAGACTCGAAGTATAGTAGGTGCTCTGCGCTAATTTCTGTTGGTTTGTCAACAACCGAATGTCTGCTAGTATGGTTCATACATTTGGTATAGTCGATGGCATTGGCATCAAATGGAAACAAACCACATTTGCGAAATCCATTTTTAATGATTTCTTCAGTAGCTGCACCCATGGCCGACTTCAAAAGAGGGGCAAATTGAGCTCTTGTAACAACTCGATTTCCGGTAGATAGTTTCCAGTTTTGGATGACCTTTTTCCATGAATTTTTAAGTGGACGAAACACGGAAACATCGGCAGGTTGTATGATATGGGTTGCATTAGGATGAAGGGCATACAAAATAATTTCATTCTCAATGCATAGCTGACTTACTTCGTATGTGATGTGTGATTTATGCCCATCGATTAAGAAAAGCACAGGAAATTTCACGTTTGCGTTACGTAAAGCTGGCAACAATGAATTGCCTATGTACCCATAGAATACACGAGACGTCATCCAGCCTTTCGGTGACTTACCAAGGCACCAATCCTCAGGAATATTTCTTGCGATTTCTGCAGGTATTCTCTCATATGGGTAAATAACCAGCACGGGCATAACTTTACCGGAAGCAGAGAAAGTCCCTAACACTGTAATGCTTTCTTTTTCCTTGTCTTTAATTTCATATAGGTTTTCCATGCCACTTGGCCCCAATACAATGCCTGAGGAAGGACATACTTGAAAGCCAGATTCGTCACCATTCAATATTCTATCAGGATCGTCTAGTATGTCTAGTGCGTTTTCAGTCTTTAAAAATTCCTTTAATTCTGCATGCCATTTTCTTATTCCTTCCTCCGTTACTCTACTTCTTGCTGAGTTAATAGCTTCTGCATGTCGTTTTGCAATCTCAGGGTTTCTTTTCATGAAATTGTCGAACCATTTCCGACCTGGAATTCCGTTCTTGAATGGAGTTTGCCGATTGTCTGTTTTTATTATTTTGGTGACTGTTTCTATTAAATGCTCTTTTTTGATAGGGATTCCTTTTTTAGCCATTGCATTTATCCACCGACTTAGTAATTTTTCTTCATTAGGTGTTAATATTGTTGGCGGCCCCATTTTTCTTGGTATTGGGTTTCTCATTTTTAATTTATTGATAATTGTTGAATGGGGAATGTTATATTTACGGCATGTTTCTCTAATTTTATTTCCTGAATTTATTTCTTCGATTGCTTTATAAACATCGTCCTCACTATACTGAAAGAATTTCTTCTTTGGTGGCATATTTAATCTAAAACGAACAAAAAACTTATTTGAAAAAAGCTGGTCAATCACAGGAACAATTTATATTCTTTACGAAGTCCCAATGTCAAACCACTGGTCAACGAATGGAACCAACGCGATTCAAACCTTAAATACTCAAGCTGTGTCAATTAACATACCAAAGCTGTGAAAAGACAAAAAATAACCAAGAAAAAAAAAATATCCATCGGCCCCAGCCGTTGACCAATTGGTCAATTATAGGAACATCGAGAAAAATCATGTCCTGTAGTTAACCAGTTCAAAAAACTAGAGAAATATAGTAGTTAGACCGAAAATTACTTTGAAATCGTAAATAAAAACTTAAAATCATTACAAAAATCAATAGTTAGAATAAAGTTAATCAAAAAACAATCCAAAAACAAATAAAATTGTCTCACCTGTCAAATCCCGCGCACTATTATAATGGCACCCAAATGAGCAGTGTCAGTGACAAGCGGAAGTATAAATCGAAATTGTAAGCTACACTGTTTGTCTCATTCCAACGGCAAGGTGATTGGTTGGTTTGGTTTAGATGATTTAACAATTTAGCCAACATAAAGAATACCGATAATGGCGGGAAATCTTAAAATTTAAACTCAATGCCGCAAGTGGTCAACCACCGGTGTCTGGTCAACAACAGGCACGACCATCCTATAAGGTCTGTCAAAATTGAAAGACCTCAAAAAAGAAGTTGGAACATTGGCGAAATTGCGATAGGGATGTCGAAAGTGAAAAAAAATATCGATATATCGATACATCGATATTTAAAAAAAAATCAATATCGGCATTGATATATCGCGGAAAAATATCGATATCTCGATATATCAGCAAAATTTTAAATAAATTATTGTGGTTTTAAAATAACAGTGTATTTAGCTTAGCCTAGCGCAATCATATCAACAGTAATTTTTATACAAAATGTAAATAATTTTAATGTACAAATATCTCAATAGAAACGAAGGTATTTTTATAATTATTCTTTTTTATTAGACAAAATAACAAACATATCAGACATAAAAAAGCTATCTTCTAACTTTTAATAAATCAGGCAAACCTTGAAACAAAAGAACAACTGATAACTAAAGTGAAGTGTGGTGTGAAGTGAGTGACGGACGCAAAGCAACCTACAAGTCATAGACTATACAGTTATTTTTCCGTTTGTTTTACGGCTTTGGATTCTAGCGACTTTAGAATTGGTAGCCGGCGTCGCGTCGGCTGTGGAGGCACTTCCAAGCCAAGATCCATAAATAAAATAAAAATATCGTTTTTGATAAAAATATATCGGCAAAAATGTTTTTTTTCAACAAGCCTAAATTGCGACAATCCAGTAGCAGAAGCCATCTGACAAGGAGAAGAATTATTTTCTTTTCTGATAAAAAGATGAGGACGATTTTGCATGAAAATATTTTGTTTGGTTCGATTGAAATTCTCTGTAATGTGTAGGATTGTGGGCATGAAAAACATTTTAAAACTACAAAAACTATGTCTTCACATACTTCCAAGCTTGTGTTAGGGTTATCCAGCACAGTTACTATTGGAATTGTAAGTTACGTGCACCTAAAGCAGCAAGCAGACAGGTAAATACCTACATCTTGCGTTGGCTTTTTCTTACCAATATCTGCTAGCATTTAATCTGTAATTCTCATATCTTTTTTACTTGTACTCAAACTAAAACAAGTAGACTTTTGCATTTCCTTCTCTATAAGCTAAGGAACCTAAATCAATTATTCTGCAGCAGATAAACCTGTACAGTAGGGTGGTCCATGTTTGTATGGAAAAAAATAAAATATTGCGTAGGCATTCGGCCACACCATTGTTTTGTAACACACAATACTGTGATCATCTAGTGAAATTTTCAGCCTCCTATGTTGATTAGAAAAGGGTGCTGAACAACTGAAATATCAAAATTTTAGGAATGAACTAAATATTTAAGAACAATTCATATTTTAAGTTATTTTGAATTATAATCTCAAATATATTTTGTTTTATTCCAAAAATAGTCATAGAACAGATAAAACCACTTACAAAGCCACTAGGAAAAGTACCTAATTAGGTATAAAATTTTGTCTCATTTTGATCACTTAGACTGGGCTTGGTAACATTTATTCCGATGAATCAGTTGAAAATATTTTATGCTTTCTTTCATGAATATTTTTGTACCTTCCTTGTAGATGCCTTACTAAAATCTTATAATGATTTTACACCTGTTTCTGCACCTTTAACTACATAACTACATGTAAGCTATATAGGGCAGCTCTCCATTTTAACATTTTCATCCAAAATTTTAGGGCCAGATTCAAAAGCAGTCCTTGATGTCTAGAATAGAGTTATTTGCATTTTTCTCTGCTAGACAATGTTTATTTATGTTACCTGAATTGATAGCTTAGCAAAGTTTCCCATAGCATACGAGAATCAGCTACAACATTAGAAAATTCATTGAACAATGGTGATTTTCTCATCACAAGCCCTCTTGTCGTAATAAAAGACATTATAAATAAGTATCTACCACAAGTAACATACTAAGACAATTCTTGCTGCCCCGCTTCACAATCAGGATCAATCGTATGATTTTAATCACTTCAAAACTGTTGCAATAACACACCGCTGCTGCTATTAAAAGCACTTAAATGCAAAATTTGTTGTAGGTTTGATATCTGCTCTTTTGGTTTTCTTGACATCAGATTCTATACTTATATTAATAAAATTAAAAGTTTGTATGTTTGTTTGGATGTAATCGGCTGCCACTGGAAATACCATCCTAAAACCCTAAAGAAAACCTTCATCTTATAAATGTGTGGAGTAACCCTTAAAAGGCACTGTTATTAATGGATGTTTAGTTAGTTTATCTATAAAACACTAAATAAATTACGTTTTCACTTGTGCCAATCTACACTAAATATATAATATCATTGAAGTGATGTTACAATTTAAAACAGTTTAAAACTTGTTTGGATGCTAAGGGCAATATTTGGAAATAATAGTTAAATTCTAAAAATTACTTCACTGGTAGGTTACATTATCTTGAGTGATAAATGTTATGTTTTATGTAAGTATCATGCGAGCCTAGCCGCTGGAAGAAGCTAGAGTGAAAATATAAATAAAGGGTTTTTTACAAGTATTTTAAAAACAACACCCGTTTCATCACCATGTTAAGTTAAAGTAGGCTTCTGAAATTTCACTATGTTATTACAATAGGTACCTATGTGTTATAAATTAAGAGGGTAGCAGACTTGAAAAACAAAAACAATTGTGGGCCACCCTACTGTACAGGTTCTAATTATCATTTTACACATATTTTATTTTATTTTGTTACAGAGATAAAATGCATGAAGGTGTACTCCGAGACATAGAAAGACAAAAAAGAAAAATAGAGAACATCTATGTACTAGAAAAACAAAATGAATTAGCTAAACAACTGAAGAAAGAAGTCGGAAATGTATGAGTAGTGAACGTTTATTATTTATAATCTAGGTCTAGTCTAAAAATAAAATAAAACTATAAAACAATACTTCACTGTTTCTTTTCCTTTAGCCACACATCTAACATAACATCTTTTAGGTTCAAGTCTACTCCAGTAGGATGTTTTTTGTCTACTGTGTCAATAAATCCATCCAGGTCAAGTTTATGTTTGGCAATTGCTGCCAATGATTCAAAAGTACGAGGTTCCCAGCATGCTAGATCAGATAATGTTTTACGGTCAAGCATAATATTAGCACGCTCTAGTCCCTCTTTCAGGGAGAAATGAGTAATATTGTGTTGTTCACAAGCTGCTGTGATACGGGTAGCCCATAGAGCTCTCATATCATCTTTCTTGAGCTGCCTGGCTTTTGTGGCATACACTAGAGCTCGGTGGACATTGCGCACGGCTATTGTATAGCAATTTCTCCGGCGACCAATGTAGTGCGCTGCCAATCTGAACACTCTCCTCTTTCGCCAAAACTCATCTGGACCACGGGAACGAACGAAATTGACGACAGAGAGGAATACCATTATCTGTAAAGATTTTTTTTTAGTCTTTAATTATAACTTATAATAAAACTAATATGTACACGATGTTTTTAAATTAATTGTAAGCAATATATTATTACTTTTTAAGTTCGCAAGACCTAAGTAATTCACTATTTTATAGAAAAAACAACAAAATGTAGGTAGACACGTAACCTCAATCAAAGGCTCATTCATACCACACAACAACAATTCTAACCTCTACTCCAACCACTGACTGTGACATGACAATGATAGTGACAGCCACTTTTTAGGCTTCCGTACCCAAAGGGTGAAAACGGGACCCTAAGCTAACACCCTATGCCTCCTCTGTCTGTCCGTCCGTCATGTCAGCGGGCTGTGTGTTTCGCCCGCTGTCAGACGGTTGAAATGTTTACAGAATGTGTATTTCTCTTGCTTCTTTATAAACAAATAATTAAAAGGGGCATCCATACATTATTTTTTTTTTGATAAGAATAGCCCAATAAAAATGTTTTGCACTATGTTGGTCAAGATTATGTTATGTAAAGTATCAAAAATAAAGGTTTGCACT
Source organism: Eupithecia inturbata (assembly GCA_963662085.1). NCBI lineage: Eukaryota > Metazoa > Arthropoda > Insecta > Lepidoptera > Geometridae > Eupithecia > Eupithecia inturbata. The sequence goes on from OY759182.1 coordinate 9,133,213, forward strand.
ACAAAATACTATTCAATGGGAAGTTCCAGTGTTGCCTGCTGTTTTTTTTAATTCTGTGTAAGTGTTATATTGTTGTGAAGATAAGTCTACTTATGTACATAAATCAGTACCTACCTATATAATTTTTGTTTTATCATTGGGTGGTTGAAAATTGTACAATATTATCTCAGCAAAACCTGTTGAATGCTTTAATTATGTATTATACTACTACCAAACCACATGTTTAAAATTTTTATGAGACTTGCACCTTTGTGAGCTACACTCATTTATTTTAAGTTTATGGTAGGGAAGGAGGTTAGACAGCGTTCAACCTTGTTGTAAAACCTAAGTTACACCAACCCCCTAGGTTGTTGTACCTACCCTCCATGGTTGCTGACCAAAACGAGTTCCTGACATTCGACCTCTTTTATAAATTATAAAATATTTTCTCGCTAGTCGTGGTGAAAAGTTGTATGTTAAACTTGAGAGCAAATGTTTTTTGGTTCGTGCCTTTTTAACCAACAGAAACCTATTGTAGTTTAATGATGCAACAAAATGGTGAGATAATCACATGTAGGTATACTTTCTAAATAAATAAATATTCTATTCTATTAGCTTCTCGCTAGCTCAGCTGTCTACTTTAGAGCCACTCGCAACGCTTGTGGCTCTAAACTAGACTGATTCGCTAAATCGAGATTTACTAACGGCACGTGCGACAAAAATCGTTTTGCTCACTTGTTGATCAAATAACTATTTTCGCTCGAAAATCATTACTCTGATGTCTAAAAACAGTGACTCAAAATGATTTTTGCTCTCATATGTGGCAAAATCTTTTCTACACATGTCATGTGGAAACTGATTCGAATCCAGAATAGTAAAAATGGATTGAGTAGCAATTGCTCGCCACCGAAATTCGCTTCGGGGCCGTAATTTTAAATGAAATTAAAAAAGCTGTTAGAACCTACCTAGTTAATAGCGATTTTGCCCTGTATATTAATATGGTATAAGGGTATATAGGGCATTGGACCACTCACTGTAAAGAGATCCGTTGCAGGTAGTAATTTGATTTATCTATGGGTGGATCTCTAGATTATCATTGGTGACTTGCTTTAACATGGGTTTGGCTGCAATTTTGCACATAGCTTTTAACAGATACATCATCGTCACTGTCACCGTAATTGCAAGAACTGGATCCACTAGTTAGTTCGAATTTGTTATTAACAGCCATCAGATGACTAATGTGAAGGGATCTTTTTCTCAAATATTCTTCTGAGGTTGGTTCTCGATCTTTACAAGCAATGTAATGCATAAGAAAGACCTGTAAATTCAATAAATAGGTAGGTATTACAAACTTTGCAAAAGACACATTACATACCTACCTAAAATAGACTTGTTCTCTAGGTCCATTAGGTATAGGCACCATGAACGGGTCTAGGGGCTGTCTAGGGTCATTTACATTTTACTAGTCCGCAAGTAGGTACAGGCCACAGAGGTATATCTGTGGTACAGGCAGTAGGTATGTATTATGTAGGTATACGTGCTTACAACACGAGATGCATCGATAGGCCAATCATTCATATTAATTAAATTTACAGAATTATGAAAAACTAGATTCTTTCAGTAAAGTGGTTTGAAGATTTTGGCCACCACATTGTTTTTTTTTTATAAAATCGCCGCGCACAATAAATGTTATATATAGGTACTTATTTGGATAGAATACACTAAAACAAATAAAAAAATGTCCTATCAAATAATGTCCTAAAGCGCCAGGTCTCTGAGATATTCACAGATGAGAATAGGTAGGTACTAACTATATTTTTTCTCTTTATAACTAACCCTCCATACAAAAATCTTAAACCCCTTAGATTCAAGCTGTTTAATGAAAAATCAACTACAGAAGTATTAGGTACGGTACACCACACAACAACACAACTTACTAAGGAAGGTAAGATCGTACCAACGCCAAGTTCGGGAAGAAGCATGCGACGACGCAATAGCAGTGTGTACGAAGCATTAGGCACGTTTTTCCCTTCTGTATCGCAGACATTATCTTTATCAAACCTAAAGACTTGTAATTTTGCGTGTCTAGTGAGATTCACAAATAAAGTAAGAATGCCAAATTTCCTACGTAAATAGTATATGGTTCTTGAGTTATTCAGGTCCATAAGAGAACGCTTGGGTTTAAAAGACCTTCGTTGGTCATTTTCGATGTGTTGGGCGATTGAAATAACTGGGGCGATAGTAAGTAATGAATTGGAGATGATTATACCTACCTATTGAAATACACCAAACAAAATGAAGCAAGTAGGAGTGAAGGAACGAAGGAGCCCGCCTCTCTTACTTAACACCTTTGAATGAATAAGTAAGTTACTTTACTACTTATACTAACTACCTAGTACCTATTGTGGTTCAAGAGATACAGATTGACAAACTAAGAGCAACAATAGCCAAAAAATCATGTTTTTTGTATGGTAGCTCGGATAGGAAACTAAACAATTGATTCGTCACCAATAAAACATAATCAAAAAGTCATGATATCCCACTAAAAACATAATAACTTATGAGAAAACTCCGCTAAGTTCGCTCAGTTACTGCAAAGAAGTAGGTATTACATAAATGTTACTGAGTTAGTGGCTTCTCAGTTAATAGGGCTGAGATCAGTAACTAGATAGGTGTCATGCCAACTGCCAAGTTTCATAGCTGTTCCGAATTTTATTTTGCTACGTTCATTCATTATTTACTTTTTACCTTGGCAAGTCCAACAATACCTACGAACTTCGTCATGGACAGAAAACTTGCCAAGATAAAAATTAAATAATCCTAGCTGTTGGCGGAGTTTTCACATAGTAGGGTAGGTGCACCTGTTCGCCGACCAGCCCTCCTTACCGACCATCGCGGGGTACGCGCTTCGTAAATATCAGATATTAGAAGTGTTGAAAACAATTTCCAAACGAAATCAAGTTCAATGAGTAGTCAAATAGAATACACTTTATGTGGCAGCATTGTCGAGTGAGTACACACACCCGGTGATTTTGAACAATTTGTTTAGTTCTGCATTCACGACGGCACCGTCACCAAGTCGGTTTTCGAACAAAAAAAATAGTGGCACGTGTTTTAGTTCAAGGCAAGTATTGTCATGTTTTAACGATGTTCACATGGTCATTTGTTTTTTTATACTTTAAGAATAGTTCATAATAATAAATGATAAGAATATTTATGTTTTTTTATTGAATTACTTGAAAATTTGGGTGGTCGGGTATGGAAACAAGAAATTCACAAATAAGTCACATCTCGGCCGGGGGGGCCGGAAAGAAGTACGAATGGACCCAGAATACTTTTGTCACATTCTTTTACTTAACTGGGTTATAATAGTCCTTTTTCATTGTATTGACTAAAACCGACCTAAGGAATCTAAGTTTTCATTTTCGGCCTTCCATAATACTGTTATTCAACGAAATTTAGTCATTTGTTTATTTGTGGCCGAGAACGGAAAAGTGAATAATATTGTGATTTAGTCTTCGGCCAACTACAATTTGTATGAAGAAATTAGGTGGCCGGAAATCAGAACCCCTTTCAGTTTTCGGCATTATCGCATTTTAAAAAATATTCGTAGTACAAATCGGAGATTTTTGTAATGGAAACTAACGTATTTTGACATTTTATGGGTATTGAATTGTTTGTTTATTTATTTATTTATTTAAAGGAAAACCAGCAGCACATACAAAAGCTTAGAATTAGGAAAATAAAAACAGAGGGCTATTAAAAGGTTTTCATGTTATGTACACAAAAACTATTAGACAAAGGGGTTTGAAGATTTTGGTCCTAACATCGGTCACTGATTTTAGTATTTTGTCGATAATCGTATTGGCGATAATACCTGCCTACCCCCATGCCACACCACACGCACAACCTCCCGCTCACTTTCCTGTTCAGGTACCTAGTACCTGAACAGTTCCGTGAGTTTTTTTGATAGTGGTTGTGTTGTGGTGTCCGTGTCCTCAATGCACTGGCATTGAGTGGCCGATGTGCGCTAGAATACCATACGAAGTAGGTAAATAACTTAGTTGTAATAAATTAGTTATTTTGCCTGTGTAGTAGATTTTGTACAGTATCGGAGGGCCTCTTAGATTATATAATATACCCTATTGTATACAAAATTTTGAAATTACAAGTTACGATGACGCTCTAAGTAGACTCATGGAAAATAGCCTGTCCTGACACGAATCTGCCCAAAGTCCTTTCTTCTCAGACAAAAATCTTATTAATACGTCTACCAGCTCATCAGAACGTGCTCGTCTACTCGCTGTCTCCGAGTGGGAATCAGAACTCTGGTTACATGTTCTGCCTTCCAAAAATCTAGGTACCTATTTAGACAAAAAACCATTTTCGAGTGGCCACCTTTTCGCATTTGGGTTCACCTTGCATAATTGCACATCAATGCCAGTGTGCTGAAACCGTTGATTAGTTTGGTCACCATGCACTGGCACGTATCTCTAGTTTAGGACGTGTGCCCCGTCGTAGTTCAATTAGCGACATCATTCGTCGGGCTTTTTTACCAGCGTCAGTGGGGCAGCTACCCTCGGACCACGTGGCCTTATGCGAGATGATGGTAAAAAACCTGTCGGTATGACCCTGATTCCCTGGAAGGTGTGTCGGTCTTTATTTTGCGATGCCACGAGTGTGATACCTTAGCGCCTTCACATTTTGCAGGGACATCAGTAAGGGCTGGCTCCGCAGCAACATCAGCGGAGTCCCTCAAATATCGAAAACACGCTAATCTGGACCTAGGGTTCCTGTTTGAACCGTGGAAACCCTTGGTCCTTAGGGCCCTGGGGCACACGCAATTTATAAAGATCTTACAAAACTTCTCAGAGTCGACAGGTGATCGGAATGCTGGCTCTATTTCGGTCAATGAATTAGCATTGCCATTCAATGTGACAATGCTGCCAGCGTTCTGGGTACTCCTCCATGCCTTCTGGTGACGACTTAGATTTTTAGGAAATTTATATTATTAAGTGTAATTGAATTGCACAAATGGATAATAAATGGATGTTCGTTACCTTATCACGCCAAAAAACTAATCAAAGTTGGCCGAAATTTAGCATAACTGTAGTTCTAGACCTGGAATAACATTAATCCCGGAAAATTGCGTGATAACCGCAGGGAAAAGCTAATTACAAATATATATTATTTAAATTCTACAGTTATTGTAATTATCCGAATTATCCGGATATGTGAATGATGAAAACTGTATTATCTGGATAAGATAATTATCCGGATTTCGCAATCCCTATTCAGATGCCACCTGTCAAGCGTCCGCCACCCGAAAAGACAAAACTAATACCGAAAACTAACTTCTAAGAACACTCAAAATGCCGTGGACACAGCTAGGCTTTGCCTATTATGAGTTTTGATTACTTTTGTTATTAAAGAACATGAGCAAATAAAGACTATGTTAATATTTTATACTTTTATTCCATAAATAATTAGTGGCCGAAATCGGATTCAGGTCCGGCCGAATACTAAATTTTGTGGTCGAAAACTGAAGTTTTACTCATTTTCGATTGTTTATTTGTTTATAAAATAACTATGAGGTTTAACTACAAAAATCTTCCAGTATTTAAAACTCAAATATCTAGACTATCGATTAGTATAATTTTGAACTAGGTTGACAAGTTGCCAATATTTTTTCTGAGGCCTTAAAGTTGGAACTTCGCTAAATGGTCGATATTAGGTGCCACGACCCTAATTATGATTTTGGTGGGATTGTAATAACGAGACTTGGAACTGTCGAGTACCGTAGGTAAGGTACCTGTACCTACCTATCGATGCAGCTCACTACTATCATTAGATTATGGTACCTACCTACAGTTACCCGTGACCCGACGACATTGGGTCGACCTGTATTGTCTATAGGCAGATACATACTGGGACCAAAGATAATGAATATATAATAAATAAATAATGCTGGACAATCCACACAGTAGCATCTAGACCCAAACTAAGCAGAGCTTGTGTTAGGTATGGGTACCTAATAATGATAATGTGCTGATATACTTAATACAATACATTACATAGACAGTTATTTTTTATTTTACATAGAAAATACCCAGAACACCCGGAACAAATATCTGCAGATCGTACAAACATTTGTCCCAAGGCCGGGAATCGAAATCGAACCCGCAACCTCCTGCATCGCAGGCGGACCTTCGCCCGCCACGCCACATCGTGTGCGTTACACCAGCGGCAAGTAGACTCGGATCAAGATGAAAGTTATAGAAAAAATAGAGCACCACGTCCTGTAAATGTGCCCCAAAAATAAAATTAGTGCCTATCAAGGTTTCGGAGTAATTCGCGAAATTAAGATGCCGCTGCAGTAACGTCTGAAAACGTTACTGCAGCGGCATGATTTTTACCTATTAGCCTCAGCCAAATTTAAAATAGCTTAAAAGGTAGCTTATATTTGTGCACTTCCAAGGCCGAGCAGCGGCATTTGTGCCCCCTGTAGTTTTTGAGTAATTGCAATTGCCGCGTGTGCGTCACCCCAACAGCATTTTCGACTCGGATCAAGATGAAAATTATAGAAAAATTAGAGCCCTACGTCCTGTACATGTGCACCAAAAATAAAATTAGTGCCTATCAAGGTTTTGGAGTAATTCGCGAAACTAAGATGCCGCTGCAGTAACGTCTATTACGACTTAGCCAAATTTAAAGTAGCTTAAAAGGTAGCTTATTGTTGTGCATTTCCAAGGTCGAGTAGCGGCATTTGTGCCCCCTGTGGTTTTTGAGTAATTGCATATGCGGCTGCAGTAACGTTTGGCGGATTTTCATATCTTTGGAACGGCTGGACGAACAAGTATGATTGATTTGTGAGCAGGTGCGGTGTGATCAAAGAAAATTTGAGCCATAGTCGTTTTTTCAAAAAAAATCATGGTGCATGAATTAGACGAGTTTTTTTCTGAAAATCAAAAATAGCCTCTAGCTCTTGAACTACATAAGGTAGGCGCTCTGTGATTGCATTGGCTGATGCCTATTAGGAATATACATATATCTTCTGACAAAATTATGGAACCCTGCAACTAATATTCGACGAAATAAATCAATTTTAGAACTGAAAGTTGTGTACTTATTTCGAGCCTCAAATAAGGGAGTTCTAACAAGATGTCAACTTTACATGATTTGCCAATAATTAGAACACATATACAAATAAACCCACACTGAATTTCAGCTTTCTACGCCTTATAATTGACCGTCAATAATAAAAACATCGAAAGGAGAAATTTTCGATAGTTAACCGACCAAATACGAAAGATCATTAAAAAGCGGCCGTTCAGTACTTCAAGCCAACACCTTTAAATCGGTAGCTTTGTCATGTTTATCTTAAGGTACACTTACGTAGACAAGGTATAGTGTGGGATAGAGGCACCTTTAACATTAGTGCCGGACAACATTTAAGTATTTCAGCCTTTAACTTTTTATGTTACAAGTAGCCTAACTAACAGATCTGCCTTATGTATACAATCACGTAATCGATTGACAAGTAAATACAGTCCGTATCTCTGTGCCATACGGATTAGTTTCTTTACCTATCTCTCAAGCGATACATAGGTACCTACTAGTTAGGTAGTGTAGGAAATCAGTCTTCGTTCGGAAATGTTTCTTGTTCACGAACCACACAAGGCTAGACCCTGGGCGCTTCTTTTTAGGGTCCCGTACCCGAAGGATTTAAAGGGAACCCTATTACTAAGCCTTCGCTGTCCGTCCGTCCGTCTGTCACAGGGCTCTATCTCATAAAACGTAAGAGGTAGACAGTTGAAATTTTCCAGAGAATGCGTACCTATTTCTCTGGCCGCTATAACAGAAAATAATAAAAATAATGTAATATCCAAATTAAAAGGACTTTCATACAAAAAACGGGATTTCTTCAACGACATTACTAATATGAATGAGAGAAGACAATACATATCATACATTGTGCACATTGTAATTTGTAATCAATGACAGAGATAGGGAAACGTACTGAAACTGTAGCGTGAAAGAGACAGCACCGGTTATCACAGCTCCGCATCCACACTTAACAACCTCAAATAAAATACAAATAATGGGGAATTCCCGTCTGCAGAATATTTATTGTAAGGTACTGTCGCACAGTGGGTCGAAACTGCTTAAACCGGGCTACAGGATTTTTTCAATAATTGGAAGATTTTTTTTAGCTAATTGGTGAAACTCAATAACCCTATCAGAAACTATTCTATGACATTTTGTTATAAAACTAATGCTTACCGAGAAAAAAAATTAAGTACACTAAAGTTGTACGGAATGACCTATCAAGGTCGATTTCTACGAAATGCCTACATATACCTAAACAGCTTAGAAAACACCTAGGTGTTATGGAATAGGTTATTATTACCTATCGTGGGTCATACCGCGTACTATTGTTCGTGTCACACACGCGTGTTTTTGTATATTTAATCGTTTTTCACAAAATTATGTTATGATATCAAACAAATTGATTTTAAGTTTTTTTTTTTACGAGTACTTACTTAAGCATAAAAGGTAATTCTAGACGCCTTATTTTGTTTCCCTGAATGATTCAGGCACTTGTCAAATGAACAAGAAGGCATGAGACAACGTGACAGCACGTGCTCACTAGAAAGAGTTCCGCTAGCCACTGACGTCACGTCAGGGCGTCAGATAGACGTAGTTTTATCGTCTCATGCGCGGTGACCTTGTCTTTTCTCTTTAGTAATGTCATTGGAATTCTTTGGCTTTTTTTGCTCTTCGTTTGTCATGTGTCTCTTGAATTGACCCACAATAGGTAGACACATGAAAGTTTTAATAAATAAGTTACACTTCAATTGTAATAAAATAACAACAAATACTAAAAATGTAATAAAGTTGACAATAAACCTAAAGGGATCTCCGAACAAGTGAAAATTTGATGTTTATTGAAAAAGTTGCCTGATTTTTACAGTACGGAACTCTTCGTGTAAGAGTGACTCACATTTGGCAATTTTTTTTTTGTTGGTCGGGTTTACGGGTTGTAGTGACACAGTTTAGCATAAAGTACGCGGCGCAACCGCGTTTCGTGAACTCAGCTTTTTCAGTAGCTAAGCCGAGTTTAACCAGTCACTCCTAAACCCTCTGCAGTATCATACATATCCTAAAATAAGGATTAAAGATATCATATACGTTAATTTTATGTACTCGTGTCTCGTATATTGAATAGACGCAGTAAAGTGAAACAAACTCTTTTATTACAACCAACCCACAATAGCATAAAGACAGTATATGTAGATAAATACAAAAGTGGTGACCCCGACGTGATTTCCCGACGTGATTTCCCGACGTGATTATATTTCTTTGTGGGTTGTGTTTATAGTGAAAAACAATACGGAGTGACTCCCTCCCGATGAAGTCCACACCTCGGGAGGTTAAAGAAATAGCCAAGCAGCCAACTGACAGGATGACGCAATATAGATGCAGCGACGCCGCGCGGTATGGAATGCGCAGCAGGTGACGTATGCAGATCCCTTTCCAGCCATCTACAGAAGCCCTATTGAAAAAGCCAATCATCAGTCTATGGATATGATCTAGCGGCAGATGTAAAGAAGATTTTTGGAGCCAGCAATATCTGAGGTATACTCAATCTTATAGAAAATGGTGTTTATACCTGCAGATTCACTCAAGATTATTGCCCGGTTGGAGTCGGTACGCTCACCGGAGGATCAGTGTTGGAATTGGAGATATGGCTCATTCCCACTGCTACGAGTGACTGGCATGCGATGTTCCTGCGCTACTTGGAGACCAAGACAGAAAATGAAGGCGATTTAGAGAAGGTTCTGATGTGCAGGATTGGACAAGGTGTATCGTGTCATTAGTGTGTGCGTAAAGTTTTTCAAAAAGTAAATTAAGTGAGCAAAAATTTTTTTAGAGTCAGTGTTTATTCTTAGTATTTATCGCATAAGAGAGTACCTAAACGGTAACACGGTACAGTAACGTGAGAGCCTCACTCACACATTGTAATGTAGCGAGCTATTTGCAGCGTTAGCGAATTTGCAATTGTGTTTTGTTTGAGATTATGTACTCTCCTGGGCAACTTAAATATTTTATTTGATGATATTTTATATTTTGATTTTTTTGTTCAGGTTATTTGATGAAAATATAAAAAAATGTTTTTTGTTGATTTTATGTAAATTTATTATAGGTAAAAAAGGTTTAATGTGTCCTAAATTCTAATGCTAGGGAATCCAGAATTTTCAAGTTTATATAATGAAACAATTTTTAATTTACTTTTATATTTTATTGTTCACTGTTTACAGCTTTATTAAAAGATTAAATGTTATAAATGTATAATAATATTTTTTTCAAAAACATTGTATGTAGATTTACAGGTTGACTGTACTTTTCGTATTCATTCAAATAAACTTTGATATTATTGTAACTACCTACTTAGGAATGCGACTTCGAAACATGAGCGCATTGTTGTTGTCAGCAAATTTGTTCGTGTAGGCATGAGCTTGTGTAACTTATTAGAGATTTTGAATTGTAAAGTTTTAAATTGAACCTTTAAGGATGAAAAATTTTTATTGTATAAAATTTTTGAAAAAGGGGAGGATTGATGTAGTGACACAGTTTAGCATAAAGTACGCGGCGCAACCGCGTTTCGTGAACTCAGCTTTTTCAGTAGCTAAGCCGAGTTTAACCAGTCACTCCTAAACCCTCTGCAGTATCATACATATCCTAAAATAAGGATTAAAGATATCATATACGTTAATTTTATGTACTCGTGTCTCGTATATTGAATAGACGCAGTAAAGTGAAACAAACTCTTTTATTACAACCAACCCACAATAGCATAAAGACAGTATATATAGGAAATACAAAAGGGTCATTCGATCATGAAACAGAAATAATTTGATAAGCATCTACCTGTAAGTTACCTACTTAATTTTCACACTAAACACGTGGTCTAGACCCTGGTTTTAATAATAAGCTGTGCTGCACTGAGCAGCAAGCATGAATTCATACAGGTACCTACTACATAATATTTACTTTCAGGCATGACGATAATCATCCTTACTAAATACAGCCTAATTGAATTGAAATGATCGAAATGATAACACCTAAATAATAAATTAACTGAAATAACTTTTCTGCACCACTGTGCAAAAATAAGAAAGACTGGTAGACAAATTAAAAAGGCAAGGTAAATGTTCCTAACGTCCGCTTTTTAATGATCTTTCGTATTTGGTCGATGGTCGTGGAAAAGGTCTCGTTTCGATGTTTTTCTGATTGGCGGTCAATTATAAGGTGTAGAAAGCTGAAATTCAGTGTGCGTTTATTTGTATATGCGCTCTAACTACCTATTGGCAAACCATTAAAGTTGACATCTTGTTAGAACTCCCTTATTTGAGGTTCGAAATAAGTACACAACTTTCAGTTCTAAAATTGATTTATTTCGTCGAAAATGAGTTGTAGGTTTCCACAATTTTGTCAGAAGATACATATTCCTAATAGGCATCAGCCAATGCTATCACAAAGCGCCTTTCTTATGTAGTTCAAGAGCTAGAGGCTATTTTTGATTTTCTGAAAAACTCGTCTAATTCATTACACCATGCATTTTTTTTTAAAAACGACTATGGCACAAATTTTCTTTGATCACACCGCACCTGCTCACAAAAAAATCATACTTGTTCGTCCAGCCGTTCCGAAGATATGGAAACCTGCCAAACGTTACTGCAGCGGCAAATGCAATTACTCAAAAACCACACGGGGCACAAATGCCGCTACTCGACCTTGGAAGTGCACAACAATAAGCTACCTTTTCAGCTACTTTAAATTTGGCTAAGACGTAATAGACGTTACTGCAGCGGCATCTTAGTTTCGTGAATGACTCCGAAACCTTGATAGGCACTAATTTTATTTTTGGGACACATTTACAGGACGTAGTGCTCTATTTTTTCTATAACTTTCATCTAGATCCAAGTCGACATGCCGCTGGGGTAACGCTTACGGCAAATGCAATTACTCAAAAACCACAGGGGGCACAAATGCCGCTGCTCGGCCTTGGAAGTGCACAAATACCTCTATAAGCTACCTTTTAAGCTATTTTAAATTTGGCTGAGACTAATAGGTAAAAATCATGCCGCTGCAGTAACGTTTTCAGACGTTACTGCAGCGGCATCTTAGTTTTGCGAATTACTCCGAAACCTTGATAGGCACTAATTTTATTTTTGGGGCACATTTACAGGATGTAGTGCTCTATTATTTCTATAACTTTCATCTTGATCCGAGTCTACTTGCCGCTGAGGTAACGCACACGCCACATCGGAATTAACCCATGGCTACGGAACCCTGAAAATGCAGGCGGGTAGGCAATAATTACTAGTCTACCTCTGTCACTATTATAGTAATAAAGAAGATGAGGTGCGCATTCAGTGAGAACAGCATGGCCCGATACATCGAAGTTTGGCAACCTCTTGTATGGATCGAGTGGGTCCCCAGCTCCGTAAGAAAGTTTGATACGCAGGAACCGCTTTTGCAACAACTGAAATAAAAGTAAAAGGGAAGTTCAGATTTCCCACTTTTCTGGTCAGTGCTTAGTTGATTTTAGTAACTAGATAGATAAGTACCTACCTACCTAGGTTATTAGAAGAGCCTGAAGTTATACATTAGGTACGTTTTCTGGCCATCTATCTGAGCCTGGAAAAAATACATTTTACATTTTTGACTAAATGCGTTTTTACTAAATGCAACGCAATAAAGTTGATTTCAGCTTGTACTTCTCCGACAGAGCGTTAAATGTCTAACAGCAGCGGTCTTTCTCCGTTGAAATAGAGGGCATCTCTTTCTACACTATTCAAGCTGAGCGAGACTTCAGACCCAGATAGATAGCAGACGCACTTGTAGTGTAAAACCACTATATCTCTCCAGTAGATAGGTACCTAATAATATCTAACTAATCACTCACACACAACTAAATGTACGCACCTTATATAGGTTAAGTAGGTACCTGTATAGTTCACCAATAGTTTAGTAGGCACCATTATAGTAGATTAAGTATCTAGGTAGGTAGAGGTCGCGCAAATCTTTATGAACTCCAGCGCAGTCACTCGCGCTCACTTCCGAGAGTTCATAAAGATTTGCGGAACCTCTACCTGCATACCTAGGTCACTTAAAGTTTATTTTAAATGTCGGTTCAGCTGTGCAAATACGCAAAAATTACCCATCGTATATTTATTTGACATTTGAATGGCCTTGAAAGCCATTACAATGGTCATATCCATACAATAGCAATTTACGAAGGCCATTCAAATGGCTTTCAAATGTCAATAAAAGGTGGGTGGTTTTGCGTAATCGCACAGCAGGCCAGCAATGTTGCAGAACAGTTGCAGGAATTGACGGTCGGTACTTCTTACTCATAGGAGGTTACCCACAGAAATGTGAATACCTAATAGTGGCTTAATATTCAGATTTCTGTGGGGGTTACCCTTAGGACTACCACTACTTACTTACTACTACTATTTACTTACTTACTTACTTATTACTTACTTGTTTATTACTTACTTACATATTACTACTATTTACTTACTTGGCGGTACAAGTAGGTACCGCCAAGCAGAAGGAAGAAATTCCTACTTACGTATTTGTAATGCAGTTAATCAAATTATAATAAAATAAACAGGAAGGCAATTCTCGCCAATTTAACATTCGATAAATATCAAAAGAACTGTCAAATTTGACAGTTCTTATCGAGTGATAAATTGGCGAGAATTGTCTTCCAGCATTGGAGCTAGCCTCAAGCTAGTATGTAGAGGTAGTATGTGTGTGTGAAGTGTATGTAGGTATTAGGAAATTGGTATAGGTATAGTTAGTATAGATAAATTACCTCAAAGGAACGCTGTCAGACACATACTCCTGCGTTTTAGCGTCCCGCTTGCGCTTGCTGGAGGGGTCCCATTCATAATCGCGGATCTTGTCATACCAATCCTTCCCGAACCAGTCTTTGTAAGAGTGAAGCTGAAAGTTAGCCAGTACGTACATAATTATAATAAACTACTCCTATCTATATATGTAGAAAAAACCATAATACGAATATGGTTACCATAATAGTACGAAAGTAACTCTGTCTGTCTGTCTATCTGTCTGTTACCTTTTCACGCCTAAGCGGCTGAACGAATTTCAATGAAATTTGGCAGGGAGATAAATGGTATTCCGGGGACGGACATAGGCTAGGTAGGTAGGTACGTACTCAAAAAGCGCGTGCGAAGCCGCGGGGACAAAATGGTGGTGCGCATGTGAAAACTTTGCTTACATATGTATGTATAGCTAACTTCACTTCACACTTGTTTTAATTGTAGTACCACAGATATCAGAAACTGTGTGTACTACCTACTGTAACTACAGGCAGATTCACACTTCACTAAGTACAGTAGCGAGTTAACTTGCGTCATAGGCGAGTTAAGTACTTACCTATTGAATTTCGGAATTGTATCTTCTTCCGACAATTTCCATTAGAAGGTTACTGCTGGCACCACGTTCCTTTCTTCTATAGTAATCCACTTTCTTTACCATATGCGTTTGGGTCTACTCATTTCTAATTAATATTTCATTTTTAATATTTTGTACAAGGATCGACTCTATTTCTCTTATCGTAAATTGGTGTTAAGCAATTCAACGTCCAGTTTCTGAATTAAAATAACTGTTTCGAAGGAAGTCGAGTAAAACAACAGTTAACGCAGTCGCGCAGACTAGGTACCTAGTCAGTCTTCTCCTCGGAACGGCAACTTATGACTACTGGACTAAACCTCGTCTGGAAGCTTCTTCTTATTTTCTATTTATCTCGCTACTGTACCTACTTATTGAAATGTAAATCAGCCTTATGGTCCGTATTATGAAAGCTTGCTCAGTCTCTATGCTTGAGTACCTAACGCTTTTCTATAGCATAAACGTCACTCAAGCATAGATCGATGACTGAGTAAGCTTTCAGAATACGGGCCCAAGAGCACAACCGACGCCCATTTTTAACTCTCAGTAGTAATTGTAGGCCTATGAAAATTATGTACCTGCCTATATTCTAACTAAATTCGATGTAAAATGTTTGCCAACAAACTACCTACAGCAAAAAAAACTATTTTTTTTGGCGTTGAAATTCAGACTAAGTTCTTAGCATAATGGAATAAAGATATAAAGTCGACAAGGAATGCAAGTTGCGTATAAAATATACGGCAACAAAGCGAATTTTAGGTTAAGTATGGGCGGGTTGTTTACAGTCTTTTCACATCTAATTTAGCTGGAGTGTTGGTAGGTAACTAGTATGAGTAGGTCTCCCATCAAGAAAAATATAACTCACACCACAACATTTCAGAGACCACTGAAGGTTATCCAGGAAGCGCTTATATCTAGGGGCTCTCCGATAATGCTCCATACTGTGCTGCAGCGCGTTTAGAGCAGTCCGTTCACACACGTGGATCTTGTGTAAGCACACTGCGATGCCCACGCTGTTGATAAATATTATCCACACGATACACAGCCACAGAGGGCAGCAGATTACTTTTGCATTAACACTGGAAAAATAAGGTGATTCAAGATTTTGATAGATTTTTCTGTTTCTGAGTCCTTTTTAGGGTTTCGAAGATCGGAGATCGCTGTCTAAACCCTTATGGTCGCTTTTTCTGTTCTTCTTTCCGTCTTTTATATCACAGCAACTACAGCAGCAAATAACTTGAAATTTAAAATAATAGATAGATAGATAGATTATCACTTTATTGCACCATCAATACACTTATAAAACAAGAACAATAATAATACATTTGGTGACTGTAGACTAAAAAAAAAAATTAAAATGGTTCAGTACTATGAGAGACCTACAAGATTAAGTAGGGTATCAAATGAAAATCAAATGAAAGGTATTGGTTTGTACATTACAAAACAGTTACTTATTGAAATTTCTGTAGGTTAACTACATACTTTTTGAAATAATTTGAATAAACTTTAGAAATTACCTATTCCATCTGAAATGTATGTAGCGTTTGTAGATATGGATCTTTAATTTACAGGAAAAATATAGAGAAGTCTGTAAGTAGAACACTTTTTGAAAAATTGACAAAAAGCAAAGTCTCTAACCATTACCTGTAGTACATACATACCTACTTGACAAACGTTCAAAACCACACTCAAAAGCAAAACCCTCGGCGCGCGAGTCACACTCGCACTTGACGGATCTTGTTTGAATAAAAACGGTCTTATGTGTTTTTGACGACCGGTGTGGCGCGGCGGGCGAAGGTCCGCCGTTTCGATTTTCAGGCTCCGTAGCCAAAGGGTTAATTCCGATGTGGCGCGGAGGGCAAAGGTTCGCCTGCGATGCAGGAGGTTGCGGGTTCGATTCCCGCCTTGGGACGAATGTTTGTAGGATCTGCAAATTTTTGTTCCGGGTGTTCTTGGTATTTTCTATGTAGTATAATAAAAAATATCTATGTCATGTATTGTACAGATCGCGTCACGGTTTAGTAGCGCTGAGTTTGAATGCGCAGTCGATTTGTAGATCCGTTGTATGAATGCACGCCTGCGCAGAGCGCGCCCCTCCACTTACGCCGAGCGTTATTATACCGTGACAAGACTTATATTATGTATAGCAGTCATCTAGTAGGTACCCATAACACAAGCTCTACTTAGCTTGGGGCAAGATGATGCTGTGTGGATTGTCAAGCATTATTCATTTGTTATTATTTATTTATTTTCAAACTTACTCTATCTTCTGTCCCCTAGCAATCGTGTATAGCATGTGAACAGTGCATGGCATCATTATGATTCCCAATAGCAACACTATTGCGTTTACTAAATCCGTGCCAGTAATTATTAGGACATCACCTAAAACTGAAGTAAGCCAAACTATGTTAGAATAAGTTTTTAGACAAACTTTCTCAAAACTTAAAACTCATTCGTGAGAACGTTTATCAAAACTTACGCATGAAAAGCACAAGAGACCATACTATAGCGAAAATTGACAAGAGCCATAAAAAACACGAAGCCCAAACGACATACGGATGGTTCGGTGCCATTATTGCTACAATATACAATTAAATAATTCTTCAAACGCCTTAAATATGTAAATTTATAATTCGAAAACTTGTTTTTCAACAATGACAATGTTGTGAAATAGAGAATAATAGAATGACAAGCACAATTGCAAAGCAAACAAGATCAAGATAGAAAGTTTTAGTTAGTTTTGGTTGTTATCTTTGGATCATCCGTCATGATGATTTTCACAGGCGCACTGTGAAATCTCGCCACGCGATTATTATTGGATTCTGCGGCATAAAGAAATTGTATGAAGCTGCATGCACTTTCAAAAAAAAAGCTACGCGAAAATAATTCCTCATCAAAATCTGTGTTTTGATGAGGAATCCACCACGGTGTGGTGCGATTTAAATTCGAAAACTAAAGTAATGCAGAAGAGAAAACACTGATGATGAATTATTAAAATGATTAGGAGGACAATTACATAGGAGAAAACATATGATAAAGACATATCGTTTTGTGAAATGCTCGTCCTTATGTAGAATCTCTTAACACAGCAGAAACATTACGCCAAAGTAGATATCTTAAACGCAACCAAGACGATTTCGTGCGTCTCAGCTGAGAACAGGGTAGAAACTGACAAAAATCGCGAGGAATTTTCATTTCACCCTGCGTGTAAGTTAAGATTCAGCACACGGATTATAAACCGCCAGAAAAAATATCGAGCGGCGAGATTTCACAGTGCGGGCTAGACTTAGGCAAATAGAGAGAAAAGAGGATTACGGATGATCCAAAGATAACCAACAAAATTATCTACAACTTTCTAAATCTAATAGGTAACTAAGCCTAAAATCTGCCTATACTGTCTTTGCCCAAATAGCTACTTGCGCTGGCCCCTCATTGCACATTGAAAGTTAGAATAATAAAAAATACTTTGGATTATTCAAGAATATATTCCCGATTTAACGATCAGATAAAATCCATAAAATGTGTTCAATTAACCAATAACCTTAACAACTATTTAACATAAGTGCACAATAAAATTTAAATAGGCACAATTTATAAAAATATCCATAACAAATTCTCATATTATACATATTTATAACATTTGAACTGAATTACTAACTTATGTGTCTCCACTGATAAGTGATGATAGATCAGTATGAATAATTTCAAAACTATTCCATTATCAAATGCCTGAGTACAATTAATCTTAGATTACGTAGACACAACATTTCAAACATGCGTTATTTCAATGAATAACTCATTTAAACAGGTGTACAACAAATCTTTGTTTGCAATAACTTATCATCTATAGTTATTTACCTGCCGACCATATACTCGTATTTGTGCAATATAAAAATTAAAAATCATTCAGATTATTTTATAGAAAATATTTACGGCAGTATGATCGTTAGTATTCGGTTTTGACTCACAATCCAACCAAATTAATAATTAGCATTACTAATCTAAAAATGTATCAGTAGAATATATAAAATGCAGATTAAAAAGCTCTTATGTACATTTCATTAGAATTCTTAACCAAAATTAAAGTATAAAATATATCAGACAACAAAATGTAAGACTAGCGAATTAACTTTATCATAACTAGAAAAACCTAGACAACCCTGTACGCGTGACGTCATCATATTCCTTAATTTAATCCAGCTGAGTGACGTCACCCATCTTCTTGACATCAGTGGCGACGTTGAATTCGCATCCGGTGCTGGCAATGATGTCTTCGATGGTGACCCCGTCTGCCAACTCGGTGAGAGTCAAGCCGCTCTCTTTGTCTACGTCGAAAACGCACTGAAATGAAACGTTTTAATGTGAGAAATGTACAAATCTGTGTCAAAATATCACACAAATTTTATAAACTCGCTTCTGACTGCGGCTTCGCATGCGATTTTTCGGCCTTGCTAGTTTAGTTCTAGGATTAAGTATATCTATGCAAAATTTCAGGAAGTTCTAATGAGAAGTTTTCGCGTTATAATTTACTCAGACATCTACACAAATTTTCGCGTTTATAATATTAGCAGGATGCGAAAGTTTATAGGTACATTAGGTACCTATGTTTTAGGAGTCATATTGAGACGTTTATTTACATATAAGGAATAGGTCTACTTTCAACTTTATATGTAGCAGAGGGTGAGTCTACTTGACGTCAGTAACGAGACGTGATCGTGACGTGTCCTTTTCCCATACAATTTGGTACTATTATGTTATAAATTATATATTATGG
This sequence comes from Eupithecia inturbata, assembly GCA_963662085.1. Classification (NCBI taxonomy): domain Eukaryota; kingdom Metazoa; phylum Arthropoda; class Insecta; order Lepidoptera; family Geometridae; genus Eupithecia; species Eupithecia inturbata. The sequence goes on from OY759182.1 coordinate 9,152,456, forward strand.
TATGTTATTAATGTTAGTTATTATTATACATACATTGCTTATCAGCTGAGTATAAACAAATAATAATAATAATAGAAATACAATAATAATATTATTCGCAACGCAAAGTTATACAAACAATCATTGATAGAATTACGCACACAATGAGGAATGTGTTTCTCTATTGATCGGCTGTCAATGGTAGGAGTCAGTCATCGAGCACGTACCCATGCTCGATGGAGTCAGATGAGATGACTGAACTTCATAACTATGTTTTTTTTTCTCCTCGGCCAGCCAGTACGTACACATACGTTCTTTTCGCGTCATAATCTACGGTTAATTTGCCGTGTATAGGCACGGCCGTCAGAGTTGTATGGTATGGTTGGTATGGACATCGAGCACTCGATTGGTATGGATCACTATGGAAGCTTGTTGACGGCGCGGCGGGGCGGCGCGGTTCAAGAAAGGATCTCAAATCGACAGGTAATGTAAATTGCGTATAAACAGACGCAGCAAATTTTATGTTATGTATGGGCGGTTTGTTTAAAAACATTCTACATCGAGTTTGACTAGTGTATAGTTAGGCACAACTTATGGTAAGGACGGCTACCTATTTATGGCATAGCACAGTGTTGTAAACATGTTTAAATATTACCTATAAAATTCGTAATTTTCACGCCTGACTCGAAACCATTTTGATATTTGTCAGTATTACCTACCTTACAAATATCCTATTATACATAATTGGGAGGTCTACGAACTACGTTCGATTATAACTACATATTGGGAGGTCGCATTACCTAGGTATATCACAGAACATTATTCTATCAACAAAATTAAAAGCATTGTCTAATTACAGTCATATCAGCATTTTATTGATAAGATAGCTTAACAAAGAAGGTAGGTAGTTAGGTACCTATTTAAATTCTTGGGTTTGTTATCATTACCCTAGTAAAATAAAGTAGGTACCATACCGATGTTAATAATTATTAGATACCTATCTAATCTAATCTACTAGCTAGAGTCCGGAACTACCCAATCTGACCCAAGTTGTCAAAAGTAGGCACCAGTGCTTACAAACAACAAGATAGATGTTTTACATAGACTCCCACTAAGTTAGTATTATTAGATACCAGTTTCTGCCCGTGGCTTCGCACGCGTTCTTTCTATGGAAAAATTTAAGATTGTGTTACAAGGGAAGAAAATAATGTATTTATAGGGCCAGAGCGATTTTTTAAATTCTAAGCGTAGCAAGAGATTCAAAGTACATCTTTGGCACCGTGTGGCACTCTCTGCTTTTCATCCTAAACTATCAGAATAATTCATCATAAGTACGAGAAAAATAAATAAGAGATGCTTTTAGTTGTGACGAATATATATATTAAGGTAACCAAATTGCAAATTTATTGGAGGAACCCTTTGCCTCTTTTCGAATAGATGGGATGAAAAGGTTATTTATATCCCAAGAGAACTTTCTTATGGGATAAAAAGTATGTGTTTAGGTCTTGACCAATCTATGCAAAATTTTAGCCAGATCCGTTCAGTAGTTTTGGCTTAAAAAAGTAAGAAACCTCCATCCATCTAGGTATCCAAACTTTCGCATTTACAATATTCGTGTGGCATCGTACCCTTTTGCTTCGTCATAGTCGCGTATAAACCCCAAAATGCCAAAGCATAAACCAAGAAGTAGGTACTTACCTATAATAATAGTAGTCTGTGATGATAATAGTAAAGAGGAACTACCAACTGACCTTTTCCGTGATAATCATATCGACGCATTGTTTCCCAGTGAGGGGAAACGCACACTCCGGCACTATTCTGTGAGCTCCATTCCTTGAGGAGTGCTCCATGGTCACCACCACCTTGGTCCTCGGAGACGATACTAGGTCCATCGCTCCACCCATACCTTTCACCATTTTTCCCTGGAATCATTTTAGTAGGTCACTTTCTCATGCGTCCCATTTGGTGATGAGGTAGAACCCTAATTCGCCACTTGTTTTATCGAATAGCATGGATTGTTTGAGTGGAATCGAACCTGCGTGGGTTTGAATCCCACTCGAACAATCCATGCTATTCGATAATAGTAACCAATATTTCGATAGTTTTGAAAAAACTAAAAGCCGACTTTAAATTCCTTAATATTCACACTGTTTTTCCGTTTTCGGGACAAATACCTACTAATAAATCTCTCGGGAATAAAGTATTTTTTATGGGACCACCTCGGGATCATTCTCCATACAAAATCCAATTAATTTTCAAAATCGGTCCATAATTTACAGAGAAATCGGCGAACATACGTAAAACAAGTTAATAAAAAAACATACATAAGTACAGCAGAACATAGAACCTCCTCCTCTTTTTAAGTCGGTAAAAAATGGCGAACAGCATTTCGAGATGTTTGTTTCGTTCTGTTTGTTACAAAATATAGGTATACAATATTTTATCTATAATTTCGTTACTCATTGATTTAAGTTTGTCTGTGTCGATGTATCCTTCCTTTTGCAAATATAATAAGAGGAAACGGAAGGATAAATATTCAAATCAAATCATTTTAAATAACTTACAGGAATCATCCAATTCGCCAAATCCCCGTACCGAGAAACTTGCAACGCTCCAAGAATGGTCAGGTCAATGTGACCTCCTCGAATCATGGCGAAACTATCGTCAGAGGAGAAGTATGATGCACCTGATGGAAAAATATACCTGTAGCAACTGATTTCAGATTAAAATTACACGTTATTATTAGGGCTGTTGAGTTGTAAGTTGCTTACTAGACTCCAGACCAGATAGATTCATTAGAAAACGGCATTGAAGTATGTTAATCGAATTAACATAGACTGCTCGTAATTTAAACTGTTAAGGCGTAAAGTCCATAGGCGACTACACGCAGCAGAGCAGGCGATGTGTCGCCGCGTTATGTCGCAGCGACACGTCGTCGTCGTGGAGTTATGTCGAACCGAGCGACATGTCGCGACCACATGTTTTGTCAACCAATCCGTGAGACAAGATATTATACGTCATGTGTTCGAGAATAGCGATCACGATTGGTTGACGCTCGAACCCCGGCGACGCTACTGCAGGGCTATTCAGAATTTCAGACTCGCCGCGACAGAGTCGACACGGAATCTGACACAGATTGACGCGAAATTAAAATATTTTAGCGGTTTTTGATATTATCTACGTTCTGCAAGAAACTAAACTACCAGAAAAGTACGAGTAGTTTTCCACACATCGTAGACCATTTTCTATGAACCCATGTTACAATAAGGTATGATATTATAATATAGCTTTTTGGTAATAAATGTTGATTTTTAGTAATAAAGCTCTTATATTATTAATTGCTCCAAAAGTAGTACTAAATATAAAACACACAGAAAACTATAAGATTGTTATTATTACAAACGAAATAAAAAAAAAACATTTTTCACTATCAAATCGAAATTTGTTAAAACATGGGTTCATATAAAATGGTCTACGATGTGTGGAAAACTACTTTTCTGGTACTTTAGTTCCTTGTAGAACGCAAAAAATGATAAAAACCGCAAAAATATTTGAATTTCGCGCGAATCCAGTAACCAGTAGGGTCGCGGCGACACGTCGCCTGCTGCTGCGTGTAGTCGCCTACAAACTAGTAACCATATACCATTAGCAATAAAGTAGGTAGTTTAATTAGGAACCTGGAAGTACAGTAACGGTTTCCTTCCCAGCGTTAATAAGATCAGCGTCGACTTGCTCCTTGGTAGGGAATGGACCGAGGCCGAGAATGCCGTTCTCAGATTGTAGGAGTACTTTGATGTTCTTAGCAATGTAGTTGCTAGCCAGCATTGGCATACCTATAAGAAACATGTTATTATAATAAGCTGTCAAATAGGTAAATATAAGCCACGGCGGTAGCGGTGCAAGAACGACCCCTCCATCTCAGCCCGTGGATGTCGTAAGAGCCTACTGAACGAACAAACCAGAGGAAGGGATTCCTTCTGTGAAAATTATGACCTCCAGTGCGATCACCAATCCGCCTCTATAGTGTGGTGATGATTATGGCAAAACCTTTGTTTAGGGAGGCAGTTAAGCAGTGTACTGATAAAAAATAGTCGTAAAAAAAATGCAATAACAGTAACACAACAAATAAGCACAGTTGAACTCTGCAGGCCTATAAAGTTGTCGGTAAAATCGAAAGATGTTATATGTACTTCTGTTTTAACAGAATCTACCTAATGTAATAAATAGAGTACCTAGCCATTCTGATAATGATGATTAAGGCATAACAATAGTTACCAATCCCAAGGTTAGCGTGCATTCCATCCTTAAACTCCAGAGCAGCTCTCTTTATAATCCTCTCTCGAGTTGAATTCGAAGACTTCTCATTTGTTACTGGTTTAAATATACAAACTTTCTCAATCCTTTTCTCATAAGACGGTCCTTTGATTAATCTATGCACAAATAGTGATGGTACATGGACATTATCAGGATCTATTTCATCAACAATTTCCTCAACTTCCGCAATAGTTATTTTAGCAGCTCTAGCCATTGGTGCGTTGAAATTTCTTGCACTTTTTCTGAAGATGAGGTTTCCATGGCGGTCAGCTTTCCATGCTTTGATAAATGCGAAGTCACCTGTGATAGCTTCTTCCATGACATAGTTTTTTCCATTGAATTGTTTGACATCTCGAGGTGAGCTTGCGATTTCAATCTAACAAAATAAGCTAAGTTTTAATTCTGACATCATCATAATCGTCATCAGCCTACACTGCTGGACATAAGCCTCACCAGCAGGGGTATTCAAAAATTCCGTTTCAGAGTCTTCGACACTGAAACTGACACAAATTCGCGCGAAATTCAAATATTTTAGCGGTTTCTTTTAATGTTTTCTGCGTTTTACAAGGAATATAAATAGCGGAAAAGTACTTTCCCGTAAATCGTAAAATCTTTTTTATGAACCCATGTCTTAACGAATTTCGATTTAGTGCTACTTTTATAGCCTATGAATGGCTATAAAAGTAGCACTAAATCGAGAGGAATAGAGGTTTATTACCTATCTACTAAGACTCAATATATTACCAAAACCTCTATTATATCATACTTTTTACACGGGTTCATAGAAAATGGTCTACGATTTGTGGAAAACTACTTTTCTGCTAGTTTTATTAACTGCAGAACCCAGAAAATATTGAAATATTTGAATTTCGCGCGAACTGTGTTAGAATCCGTGTTGAAGACTCGGAAACGGAATTTCTAAATACCCCTTCAGATAAGCGACGGTGGCTCATATCACTATGGGGTAATGCCATCCCCATTCTGGTCTTGTGAGTTGGGGATTCGACCCCTCCAAATTCAGACACGATCATTTCGTTCTCTACGTGTGAAAGGAATGATCATGCCTGAGTATGCATACATATATATGTAATATAATAAAATCGAAAGTAACTCTGTCTCTTACTTTATCCCACATGGCAATTTGGCAGGGAGTTAGACGGTATCCCAGGGACGGACATTTTATCCTCTTACACTCATAGCATTGAATATTATATTTTCCTAGCACTACCTACAGAATTGTTGTCCACACTACCCAAAGTTTAGCAGGTAGAGAATGCTGCATTAAGTTCACCTGTATAATAAGAAATAAGAACAAGTGCAAAAAGAACTTTTCTATTCATCTACTATGTATAGTGATTTCTGCAGTAGGTACACAATATACTGGATATAAAAAGTTTCATCAGTTACCTTTCCGTCTTTAGTGTATTTGATGGGACTGCCTCCTTCGTGTATCAGAGTGCCGTAACCAGTGGGGGTGAAAAATGCAGGGATCCCTGCACCACCTGCTCTTATCCTTTCAGCAAGGGTACCCTGAGGAGTCAGTTCTACCTAGAAATATTTTTTGATATGTATTACTTGTAGGTACCTACCTAAATAAAATAACATAATTATGCTAGTGTAGGTCATAGAACACAGATGACTCCACTTGACATGACCCATCCCGTCATAATTTAAATTCAAAGTGCTTTATTTCCTTTAGACCTTACAGAACTCTTAGACACGTCACAAAAATTAAATCACGTCATAAATATATCGTATTCCAACTGATAATATTTCGATCTTCACTATGGAAGAATTCTGGCTGAAGAATGTGCTGTTCCGACGTTTTCGCAGACGACTATCGGACGCAGCACATATTGCGTGTCACAAGTCGCAGACACTACGTGGTAGTAAATAGGTTTATTTTATGTATGTTAGACTAAGGTATGTATTTTATATGGGCCGTAGTTTTTAAGTATATTTTACATCCTGTACTAGACTAATGTTGCCTGAAATAAATGATTTAGGTACACGTGTTGAAAAACGTCGTATGATACACGTGTGTATTGATGATTACCGTCCTCGGCTCTCTTAAGACCCTCACCTAACGGCTCGGTTCTCAACGGCGCCTCAGCGGTAATCACCAACATTACACACTTGTACCATAATGTACTATTATAGGTATTTAAGGGTATCTGGCGCAGCGCATCAGCATTGCCATACAGCGGGGCAATGCAGTCAGCGTCTTGGGGACGCTTCCGACTGGTATTGATATGGAGCAGTTGAGCTAGCTGTAAATTGTTTGCAACAGTCTGCATTTAGCTTAAATGTTTCAATTGTAAATACTAGTTCTGATTTGTTTTTGTTATTTTATTGTAATTTTCTTTGTCATTAAAGAATTATTTAAAAAAAAAATTAATAAAATGTATAAACTTCAATATTTTTTATTTAAGTAATATATATGTTTTTTTTATATTTTGATTTATTGTTAGTAGGTACTACAAGAGAAAAAAGCAGTGGAAACTACTAAACCCGACCTATGGGTCAGAGTGTAATAGATTTTAGCAGTGGAAACTAATCCACCCAAGCTATGGATCAGAGTGGAATAGATTTTAGCAGTGGAAACTAATCCATGAATGGATTAGCAAAGTGGATCAGAGTGGAATAGGCCTTAAAACTCATTGTTGTTCACTGCTGCCCGGATACAGGTGTCTCATTTTTTTTACTTACCTCCAATTCCCCACTAAGGTATTGTCTCTCAAATTCTGCATTTTCTCCGACATAAGAGGCAATCATTCTCTTGATTTGTTTGCTTTTTAACAAAATTCCCAGGCCAAAGTCATCCACACCTGTTTTAAGGACACAAAATAAATACAACATTACACACTGAATATAATAAAAAAATAGCTAAAAGACAAAAGGGCAATGGGAACCATAAAACTAAGAAAGGATCTCTTCCAGAAAACCATTGAATTACTGAGATAAATAGGACCTAGAGAACATGAACAATATATTCATATCAAAGTGCTTTATTTGCTTTAACCTTACAGGACTCTTGGACACAATACAAATTCAAATTACTTAAGTAAAACTAGGATTACTTTGATTTTTTTGTCCACTTCTATATTTTTAAGGTAAAGTAAAAAAACAAACAAGATACCTTTAACTACCTTGTTAGATTGTTAGTTTTGAAGTTGGAGCAACAAGATTTTATCCTCTACCTCTACGAATAAATAGCTACACCTACTAGATAATCTGATATTTTGAAGTAAGCATCTTTACAAAGGATAAGTTTGAATTTATTTATTGGTAATTTACAACTCACTTGGAGTATTGTTGTAGATGTGTATACATTGCCTTTTAAAAGATACTTTAATCTTGTGTAGTCTAGTTGTGGGCACAGAGAGTTTAATGCTTATGTTACCATTGTTCTCATTTAAAAAGTCAAACCTGCATTATTGGAGACGATGGTTAAACCTGAAGGTTTTTTACTGTGCAATGCCTTTATAAGATTCTCTGGGATACCGCAGAGACCAAAACCACCAACCAAGAGTTTGGATCCATCTTTCACATCCTTCACTGCTTCATCAAAGTTATCACAAACTTTATTATTTCGTTTTACTGTGCTGTAGTTCACGCATGATATTATCTAAATAAAACAAAAGAACAATACTTATGTACTTGAACACTGTTTGTTTGAGTAAAACAAACAAAAAGTCGAAAAGTCATATCATAACAATGTCCACACAATGTGTAATTATTCTAAAGTACAAACAAATTTATCAGTTAGACCTGCAAATGTTATTAATTAATGTAACGTTATGTTTATTAAATGAAATACTGTCATCCAAAACAACTTACCTTGCAATATTTCTTTGGACTGGAATAAGTTCGCGTCTTGTCGAAAAGTATAGTTCTTAGCGTTATAGAAGACATGGTTTGCAGGTTACCTAATAAAATAACATATAGAACTGGGATTATTGTCGGAATTAAATTTAAGTAAGTACCTACCTCAACGTCACTAGTATTTCCAGTTTATGTTGTGGAGAAGTACATTAGGGCCTAATGTACTACCTAATGATTAGGTACGCTCAGGTTATGAAAGAATATGTAGGTAGGTACCTACTTTGATTTGTGATAGGTAGGTACTTATTTCAATTTCAAAAATTGCGCAGATATTTGTTTGTTGTTTTTGTTTTGTCTCCCCCCCCCCCCCCACTACCACTACCCCTCGGACAAAATGACAATGACAAAAACAAGCATGACAGTTTAATTTTTTTTTTGTTTAGGAAGTCAAATAAATTGGTGAGCTGGCAACCCAATAAGTAGGTAGTCCATGGGGCTGATGATATGCAGCTTTATACAGCTCCGGAAACTTGAACCACTTGTAAAAAAAAATACGATTATAATAATTATAATAATGCTGGACAATCCACACAGCATCATCTAGCCCCAAGATAAGCAGAGCTAGATGACTATACTTAATAAATTACATACATAGGTAGATAGATATTTTTTTAATGGAAAATACCCAAGGGACAAAATCCCGCCAATTTATCACTCGATAAATATCAAAAAAACTGTCAAATTTGACAGATCTTTCATATAAAAACTGTCAAATTTGACAGTTCTTTTGATATGAGTGATAAATTGGCGAGAATTGCCTTCCAGAACGCTCGGAACAAACAACAACAACTACAACCATTACGCTATTTATGCGTAAAGCAGCTTTATACAGCCCCGGAAACTTCAACCATTTGTAAAAAAATACCAAGCTGTGTAATAATAATAACACTGCCGGCAAAATCCGTGGTCGTAAATTCCCGGGCTATTCATTGCTATACCTTAGCCAATCTCGATGTAGAATGTTTGTATACAAACCGCCCATACCAAAACCTAAAATTCACTCTGTTGCCGCGACTTTTTATACGCAATATACCTACATTACTTGTCGATTTGAGACCCTTCCTTCAATAAATATTGATTACAATTATATCTGAAACTCGACGCCAAGCCAGTGATTTTTAGTTATTTGTGTCGTGGTTAGAGTCTGTCTAATGAAAGTAGACACTGAAAAATTGCGGCAAATTCAAAAAATATCAGTATGGCAACCCGTAAATTTTAGGGATACTTGGAATAACCTACCTTGATACTTTGATATTATTCTTTAAATAAAAACACTTATTTTTATTCCAGCCCATTGTTGAAATGATGATGTATAAAATTAACATTCTGAGATAAATAAGAGTAATATATCAAGGCCTAGGTGTGTACCATTTTTTCTACCGCCAAGCAGTAATATAACTGGTACAGGTATTGAAGTAAGTGCTTAGTATCAAGGTATTGAAGTAAGTACTTAGTATCATTCATAATGATACTAAGCACTTACTTCAATACCTGTACCAGTTATACTGCCCTCGTAACAAAAAAGGGCACATCTAACATTTTTTTCAAAATTGAGTTATATACATATTCGGAATCAGGAAAAAAAGCTGCATCCGCCTGATTTTAAAAGAAAAATCTATCTTAATTTAGCACAAAGTTACAAGAAGCCCAAAAACATCTAACATCCAAATTCATATTTTTTAACTTAAAAAGGCACATGTGACAATAATTAAGTTGAAAGAACACAAATGCATTGATAGGGCTTTTATTTTACTTTTTCTTTTTTGCTAAATAAAAAAAGCTTATTTAATAGGTGTTACATTAAAAAGGCTGATTTGGCAGATAAATTTAATTTAATAGGTGTTCATTCCATTATGATAATGGAACGAGTCTCAATGAAATAGTTTATTAAGTAAACAATTTTTTATTCACCGTAATCAAAATCTGAATCTAAAAATTCTACTTGAAGTGATACATCGGAGTCACTGGTATCACTGCTGTTTCCTCCCACATTAATTATAAAACTTTCTAAATTATCTTCTGTAATTCTGTCTCTTTCTTTGTATTTGGCTTCTACGTGGATAACGTGGTCAGTCATTTTTTTCCAATCATCTGCTGTTATGCTTTCAAATGACTCGTTTACAACTATTTCAAATTGTGCTGAAGTCAGGCTTACATTTCTATTTGCCACCTTTCGTTTTGCCAAACTCCATATAAGTTCTATCGCGTTCAAGTCGCAATGATAGGGGGGCAGTCTTAATACTTCATGACCTTCATGCTTCAGAATTTCATCCGCTTCGTAAATAGGTTTTGGTGTATTTTGTTTTACAAAACATAGTAGTTCTGCCTTAGTATGGTATTCTTCAAATGCAATACCATTTAATGTAAGCCATTCTCTAATTTCTGGTTTGCGAGTTTGAGTTGTTGGTGCCTTATTAATAATGACAGAATGATATGACGCATTATCCATCACTATCAGACTTGGCTCGTTCAGATTTGGCAGGAGCTTTTCTTGTAGCCATTTATTGAAATTCGTAGCGTTCATATCGTGATGGTAGTCTGCCATTTTCGATTTAGTGCTAAATACTAGCAATGAATTTGGAACAGGGCCTTTCTCCGATCCTGCATGGACAATGATATAGCGTTTCCCGGATGAAATGTTTTCAACTACACCGCTTGTTGATGGGCCTTGCCAACACTTCTTAGGCTTGTAAGATCTGTGGACATAAGTCTCATCTAAATAAATGATGGGTTTTCCTTCCGAACGCTTTGAAGCTATTGTTCTTAAAAATCGATGTCGCCATGCAGAGATGTCATAACGCTCTATCAACAATGATCGTTCATTTTTGTTTTTCTTGAATTCGAAGCCGTTCTTCAGTAGTATTTGACGAAGAGTCTCATGACATCCACTGAATCCAATACTTTCTTTGAGCTCTGCCAACAAAGTTCTTAGTGTGGGGACTTGTTTTTTTACAATGTAGAACTCGTTTAATTTATTGCGCACAACATCCATGTCAAAACTATCTAGGTTAGACACTGTTGACGGGTGGGGTCTTTTTTTACCCGGAGTCCTCCAGACACCTTCATTCACCGCACCTTCCTTTTTAATTCTCTTCAAAGTGGTTACACTTACTTCTGCAAATAAAATAAAATAAATGAATAAAAGTGATCGAGCAGATAGGAACAACAGAATTTTACATTAAAAATGCAACAGGCCCAGAGCTTAGTGAAAACTTACCAGAGAGTGAAGATATTTCTTCCAAGAACTGGTTCTGGGTTTGTATCCTATCCTTTTGTTCCAAATCAGTTAGCTTCTCAATTGTTTGCATTATGTCGGTAACTCCTGCTACTGCTTCCAGATTTGCTGTAAATGAAAAATATGATATTAAGTGCACATGTGATGCTTATTCAACCAAATGTATAGTAATATAATAAGCTATTAATGTTATTCTGATATCATTATAGCAGACAATTATATAAATTAACAGGGATAAGAGGAGAACACAAAATTAATATCAAAGTATCAAAATATTTTTGCACTACTCACCTAAGAAATCGATCACAATACGTAAACAATCCTGTTTCTGACGGAATTCAACATCTTTTTCCTGCTGCTTTTTCTGATATTTTGAAATCATACAGAATAATAACTCTCGCACGCCACTCTTGATTGTTTTATTCATTTTATCACACAAAAATCACAATAATTCTTCACAACTCAACCAAACAACAAAAGCATAGTGCCGCCATCTTGTAAACATTTGGGAATTTGGGAATAGTAATGCCATAGCCCGATTCCGGTTTTCCCTAATCTTTGAGGAAAATATTAGAATTTACTCCACGTAGGTATTGATTATTTTTATGATTCAAAGAATCAAAAAAAATATATAGTAAAATGGTTTATTTGTAATATTTTTTTTCCTTGCAAGTCGTTTTTTTACACATGTAATGATCGTGTAGTGGTGAATTTCAAAAGAGTCAAACTAAGTCAATAAAAATAAAATAACAGTCCACTTTTAATAGTTAGTTACATGTTATTACCAACTATTTCATACCTTTGAGCGCCCTGAATTTACCCCGTTACGAAGCATAGTGTCCGGAGGTGGAAACACTTTGGTGTGACCATGTAAAAAGTTTCGAAAAAAATCGAGTATCTACTTTCGTTTGACAGACTCTAGTTTACAAACATTCCACTCTCATCTCAAAAAGCCACCCTGTATAATCCTAAAGCTGTGCGTCCACCGGATCGAAATCGGAGCTTAAGCAGCGTACCTACGCTGCGTGGTTGTCGTCGTGATAGATAGGTATTTACAATAATATGCAGTGCTGTACCATATAAATTAATACAAAGCAACAAATCCTTACGCTGCGTAGGTACGCTTCGATTCCAATCCGGTGGCCGCACGCACAGCTTTAAAGCTTCGAAAACCAATCATCACTGCCTGAGGAGGCCGTTTTCCGTTTTCGGCCATCATTGAACACAAATTAGTAAGTTTTTTTTTTGCATTTTTGAGGGTTTACATTATATGTAGCTATTAAGCCAAAAAGTAACAAAATACTGCATAAAAATTATTTTTTAGAGGATCACTTACATAATACCATCCTGTCCGCTGTATTTCACAAGCACAACTCAAGATAAAATAAACTAGCGATAACACACAAAAGTTGTTTTGTAGCAAATTCAAGGCCGATTATAATGTATGTATGTTCACAGTGAGACAACGTTCACAAATGAAAGAAGATGACGACGCGTCGCAGTGAGATAAAACCTGTTACACAAGCTTTGCTTTACAACTAGCATAGGTAGGTATATTTTATTAATAATTTATTTATCAAATACCTACCTATTATGATTGATTATTAAGTTGAAGGAAGATAAAGAAAATGAAATCAAGCAATAAGTAATGTATATATTTTATTTAATAATGTATCTACTGACTATGTTCTTACCTACTTCTTAATTTATTAACGAACGAAGTACCTACACGATACCTAACTACTTACTTCGCAAAATTTTTATTCTTTCTATTTTCATGGTACACAACATTAAATACCCAGTAGAAACAGTATGATGGACGACATCTTAAATAAGTAAAATAAGGCACGATATATTAAAATATTTTGATAAAAAAAGCTTTCTTTTCATTAACATACTTCAATTAATTATTTGTTTATTTATTTACATTTGGATTTACCTTCTATTAATTTATTAGACAGAAATATTTGCACTACCTTAACTTAAAAATTTACTATATGTAGCTTATGTTATGATTCTAAAATTTACTACATGTAGTTAATGTTATGATTCTAAAATTTACTACATGTAGCTAATGTTATGATTCTAAAATTATAACATTAAATCAGTACCTCCAGTGCTCATCTGTTTATTTAACTGTCGTACCTCCAACAAAAATTTCATCTTTTCAGGCAAATGTGATAGGTACTTTTTTACCCATCTAAACTTTACAAAGGCACCTTTTATCAACAACGTAACCATTCTATGAAATAGGAGAAGACTAGATGAGGCGCTTAAGTACTGTAGGTACGTACCTACCAACATAATTGTCTAATATTAGTTAGAATGTTTATAGTTGAAATGCCTAGAACGTAATGACAAATTAAATTAAATTATGTTACAATTAGAACGTATCTACGTTGTTAAATAATAAATAAGTTAAGCTACTTACTTATTAAAAACACTACTTAATGGAAGATTAAACCTGGAAATAATCGTCGTCTTCTGATATTAATTTAATAAGGTATGTATGTGCCTCCCTACTTAACACAACAAAATACATTTTCTGAACATAAATATTGTATATACAAGTATTTTAATTATTATGATCAAATAAATCTTATGCTTATAAAATTTACCTAGGTACCTATATCAACTTATTGTTAGATCTAATTTTTCAAAATAATTATTTGTACTCAATCATAAATAAACAAGGCACATTATCACAATGATTTAAGTTTTTTTGTACCGTTCATAGGCTATGGAGAATTATTTTACCTTCCTGTCTTGGAGTTGTCTACATGTCAAAATATCATTGATCAAATAATATTAAACAAATAACGATTTCAATACCTACTTTAGCTGAGCCTGCCAGATCTAGCGTCAGTTATAACCCCCCAAAGTTCTATTATGAACTCATCTGTAAAACCGAATTCTTGTAAATCGCTGTTGTCGATAGCTTCAGCCAGTTGCATAGAGTTTTTTCTACCTTCAGAAAGGTCCCACATTTGGGTGGCAAGCTCAGCATCATTTATTCCCATGAAGGACTCGAGCAATCCGTTAATTTTTTCTATGCCTATTTTTGACTTCTCGTCATGCTGAAACATAAAACAACGATTTATTAAAGGTTTGTTTACTGATAAATAATAATCAATAATAAATAATGCTGAACAATTCATAGACATTAAATCAGTTATAAACATTTTGATTAGAGTTTTTCAATTACAAACCTCGTTTTCAATGGTAGCTTGGCCGTTAGATTTAAATCTCAGAGTTTCTTTTCCTGATCCGTAACTTTGTTTTGTTCTTCCTGATTTCGCACCACTCGTTTTCGGGCCTATACTTCCAAAACCACTTTTTAAAGGTTCGACAAGTCGTATAATAAAAGTGGTCCCTCTTGGAATCTCCTTGAGTGTTTTAGCAACTTCATAATGTCTTTTTCCTATCATGTTTTCACCATTCAATTTTTCAATGTGATCACCAATCTGAAAAATCATGTTTCTACATAATAAAATAAAAATAAATAATATATAAATAAATCCTCCTTTTTTCTCCCCTATATGGATCGGAGCCATTTTTTAGGTCAGCTGTTTAATTTAATAAGTACATAGATTTATGCGATTATAACAAGGAGCCTAAACTCTTGTCACAACTCCACAAGCTCAACGCACGAGTTAAATAGTGTTATAGCTCACTTCCTGCCCTTTTCTCAACAAGGGAAATGAAGCACATATCTACCGTGTACCTACCTAAGCACATACTACATAAGTGCCTAATACTTACTGCTTTCGATTCGAACTCTTGACTCAACGTCAATAATTAAACGTACCTAGAAGGTAACAATAACATAACCCAGAATTCAGGACTAATCAGATTAGTACCTACTCTTCTTAGCACATGCATAGGTACTTAAATTGTTGGACTTTAGATCCAATGGAAATCATAGCGATATATACATATAATATACTTATTATAATTGAAAATAAAGCAACAAAGCATATTTTTTTTATTTGCGTCATTTATCACTCGCTCATCTTGTGACACGTTATCTTTGCTTTATATTCTAAGCGTTGTCGTAATAATACTACACAATGGTTATTCAAGGTATATAAACACCTACCTCTATGTGAGGTATTCTTGAAACAATTGAGCCTTCTTTAATCCTCTTGACAAATGCATAGCCTGCGCCATTATCTGTTATAGTTAATCCCAAGGAGTCCTCAGTTTTCACTATTTCTATTTCCTTTGGTCTGCCTTTTCTATGTGCAAATATAAAATCTTCTAATCCTATTTGTCCGCCGAGTAGTTTCTTCATATCTACTTTGTGGGTATTCAGTGTGCAAAAAAGTATCTGGAATTAAAGAAAATACTCATTTAGTAAAGCACCTTTTAGCCCATTACCTAACGACATCACACAAATCATTTTAGACACTATATTTACTACAAATTTTATCTAAATGTTTGACATAAGTACCACTGTGTAGTAGGTACCAAATAATTTGTATATTCGTACATTTCGTAATATTACTTAGATAAGATAAGACAAAACTTTACGGTAGGTTCCTAATTGGTAGAAAAGCATGGTATAGTATTAAAGTTTGATTGGTATTTAGCACATATCTGTAGGATATTAGGTTGGACCAAAACAGGCCTATTTCTTTAGGAAATAAATTTCTTTCCTGACTTATATTACCTATTACATTGTTTATTGGTTTTATCGAAATGAAATCCTATAGACAGAATATGACCTACTTACTTATTCAATTCATGATTTAGGTACCTAGATTTGTAAGTACTCGTATGTACCAATTGGCGATGTGGTTGCTCAGCGACAAAGCCTTTTGTTGTGTTGTGAAATAAAAAAAGTCAAGTGCGAGTCTGACTTGCGCACCGTGGGTTCCAGCTTCTTGCCAAATTTTATGATTCTAGGTCAACAGGAAGTACCCTATAGTTTTTGGTCCATGGCGAGATTGTTTTTTTGTTTGTGTGAATAATCTACAAATATACGGTTTAGGATTTTTCCCCTTACTCAGTTTTCAGATTTATTCATTTATTTCTCATAGGCACATTACATTTCATTGCACTTAAGAAAGTCTTAAAAATAAATTAAAATAATTTGTAGGTGTACATAGTATCAAGAGAAAAAAATAGATAAAAAGTATTGCTAACTCATGCGATGTCGTCCCAAAAATTGTGATCTGAGAGATAACCCTTTGTGTCATAGTAGGCCCTCTCGGCGAGGTGATTTTTGTTGGTAGTCTATGGTGTCATCAGCGAATAAAATAATGTCAACAAACTTATGAGTTAAGTAAGGAAGATCATTAATACACATAAACTAAGAAGAGAAATGATCCAAGGATCGAGCTAGACTTGTGCTAGAAGACAGTGCCTGTAGGCAATCTTGTATTATTGTATGAAAATAAAAATAATGACTAGAGCCGTAGGTAGGTAATTTTTTAAAAGCTGCCCCCCCCCCCCCTTCCATCCCCTTTTGTTTTTCCTTTACTGGCCTAGATTTGTGACGTCAACGTGGATAATTTTGTGAAAAAATAAAAGACAATCGCGCCAGCTTTTAAAAATATACCTATCTACCATGCCATAAATAATCATGAAAATTTTGAAAAGATTTGGGATAGCTTATGTACCGGGTTTAATATTATGATATTATCTAGATATCTCTATATTACTTATACAGCAATTCTAAATAATTATGCAGTTTTTGTTTTCTCATAAATTGAGCCCATGACTCCTTTCACAACTTTTCTCTAACTCATGGTTTCTGATCTGGCCACCCACTCCGATCTCAAAAAGCCACCCTGTATATTTTCATTATTTTGGATGTCGAAGGTAATCTCCAGAACTAGGTATTGAGTTACCTACCTAATAATATTAGGTCCTTACATATGAAATTGGCGTTTTGTATGGGAGGAACAAAAAGTCGAATATTTTTTAATATAATATATTTAATTAATCAAAGTATGAACCATTATTTTCTATGCACTTTTGCCATCTTATAGGTAGTTCATTGATCCCTTTACTAAAAAAACCAGTCGGACGGGAATCAATAAAATCTTTGAAGGCGATTTGGACTGCCCCATCGGAGTTGAATTTTTTCCCTTGCAAGAAGTTATCCAAATTTCGAAAAAAATGGTAATCTGTTGGAGCAAGGTCCGGGGAGTACGGAGGATGTCTTAGACTTTCCAATTGAAGCTCTTCTAATTTAGTAGCCGTCTGTTGCGCAGTGTGTGGTCTAGCGTTGTCGTGAAGCAGCAGTGGCGTGGAGCGATTGACCAGCCTAGGTTGTTTAGCCGCTAGCTTTTCCATCATGGTTTGCAATTGCTGACAATAGACATCAGCCGTAATAGTCTGGCCAGATTTGAGAAAACTGTAATGAACAATACCGGCACTAGTCCACCAAACGCTTACAAGTAACTTTTTTGGGGTTAATTTTCGCTTGGGGCAGGATTTGGCTGGCTGGCCAGGATCCAACCATTGCGCTGAGCGCTTCCGATTATCGTAAAGAACCCATTTTTCATCACAGGTAATGATTCGGTTTAAAATACCTTCATTATTGTGCCGGTTTAGTAATGTAACGCAGCAGTCGACGCGCGTTTGCCGGTTTGCTTCAGTCAATTCGTGAGGTACCCACCTTTCAAGCTTTTTAATCTTCCCAATTTGCTTTAAGTGAATTAAAACAGTTTTATCACTAACATCGCAGCCTGCAGCTAACTCGGACGTGGTTTGCGATGGATCTGCTTCCACAATAGCCTTCAACTCTTCATTATCAACTTGAGTCTCAGGCCGTCCACGGGGCTTGTTCTGCAGGTCAAAATTTCCAGAACGAAAACGTTGGAACCAAAAACGAACTGTGTTTTCTTTTGCAACACGACCGCCATACACATCATTCACCCTTCGAGTTGTTTCCGCAGCACTAGTGCCACGGCGGAACTCGTACTCGTAAATAATGCGATATTTTAAGTTTTCCATTTTGTAAAATGAGTGACGCAAACAGAAAAAAACAGAAGAAAAAAAACAAATGAATGACGATCATCGAAGCACAAATACATGAGTCTATAGCTGTACAAATTTGAATTTGGAATTCCTTACCAAAGAGGAGAAATTTGTGATTAAAGTGGCCAGTACGAAAAACGCCAATTTCATATGTAAGGACCTAATATTAATTAATAATGTAACTATATAAATATCTCCTAATGGCCCTATTTCAAGAATTCTAAAGATCACATTATCCCGAGTCACCTGCGCTACTTACCTAGGTATAATAGTTTTTTTGCCCAGTACTTAGACAAAAGTAAATTTTACTTGTACCAAAGGTCCAATAAGTACTACGTAGTACATAAACGTTCAAAGTGGACACAATCTTTATTAAAGGTACATTTACAATTCTGTGTAAAAGTACTGACTTATTATGAACCTAATTAGCTACTAGGTTTCTACTTAAATAAATTATTAATATTTAAGACATGCATTATTTCTATTTACCTACCCAGGTAGGTATCCCTTTTTAAACACGTAGTAGGAAGAAACCCACCTTATTTACTCGTATTCTATTTTTTCGATATCTGGGCCTAGAAAATTAGTTTATCTTCTCATTATCATCACGTTTCTTATAATTTATTAGTAAGATCTTATCGATGGTTATACCTAGATCGCTCGATTTTAAGTTTGCCCACATTCAAACGTTCTATTATATTAAACATTTCTGTGACTTATAATTCTACCCACTCATCATAATCAAGTTAGGTACTACTATTCTAGAGAGCACCAAATTAACTAGGTCTGTACTATATTTTTGGAAAAATGTAATGTACCTAATTAATTATGTATGTTCTCAATAAGGGGGTAACTGCTTCCCCACCTGCATTGGATAAACAAATATACCTAGGTAAGTAGGTAGGAAATGCCCATAATCCCCACGCTGGGCATGCGGGTTGGGCTTCGCAGTTCGGTGGTAGAATTGTTCTGCAGGGGGCGCTGCTGCCCACCCCCGGTGGATACCTATCCCTTAGTCGTCTGTTACGACTCCCGCAGGAAGAGTTGGGGTGGTGAAAATTCTAAGCCGGCACCACACAGCAAAATAACATAGACTAGTTTTTATTAAAAAAAACGCGTGCTTAGCCGCGGGCAAAAGCTAGTCTTCTATATTTTTACAAGAAAATCTCTTATCAAAAAAATACCAAAAAAGCTGGCAACCCAGTACGCTAATAATTACTAATAATAATGCTGCTAATACAATACCAGTACGCTAGGTTTAGAGGTAGAGGTAGGTAACCTAGGTAGGTACCTACCTATAATACATGTATTCATTGTACTGTACCCGACTGTACCTAATACCTATGCAGGTATTTGCACTTGCCTCGTTTAAACGAGAGCGAGACTGCGCCCCTGTGTTGGTCTACCTACCTACTTCCTGGCTGCGCACCCGTGCGTGATTCCGGACACGACACTTTTTCAAAAGTTTACTTTTTTTGTTATGAATTATCATCGTTTTCTAAAAAATCTAAAATGTTCCTAAACTGGTTAGACTCATTCATTATCGCCTGCATTGCACGTTGTAGATATTAGTCATTCGTGACGTTCGAGGAAAGCGAAAGGTTTAAATTGACTCATTATTCAATCATTCATTAAGTTCACTGTTGTGAATCTTTTTAACCGATTTCAAAAAAGGAGGGGATTCTCAATTCGGCTATGTTTTTTATAAGGTTTCGTATTATTTAAATGCCGCCCCGCCCCGGTTCCAGGCGCCTAGGTATATTAATTATCCAACACGAAACAAACGATTGCGTATTTTGGAGAATTAAAATACTGTTTACCTTTTTTTTCTACTTACCTTACTTAGGAAGGTAAAGTACTTACCTACTTATTACTTACATGTACCTAGATTTTCGCCATGGGCTATGACCATGACCTTTCACGCCTAGCTTATTCTGAATACGTACGGCAACAACCTTATAAAGGTCGGTTTCAAAGTAGGTACCTACCTACCTACGCAGTAAATTTATTACCTATTCAATAAGCCCCACTCTCACCAGCGAACCTACAAGCTACATAACTAAAACATCCCTCAAGATGCGTAATGTAATGAATGAAGGCGCTGTGGGTAAGTTGGTTTAGAGCAGAAGGAACTCACATCTTCTGGAGGGAAGTCATAGCACTCCGCTATCTTCTGATAAAGCTCCTTCACATTGGAGAATCCAGAGATAAGCCCCAGAGGACTCCCATGCGCTTGTTGGCAATGGAAGACCAGCTGTGACTTCTGTGCACCGTTATTGTTGTCAACTCCATTGGTGTTGTTCACATCTTCGAGGGGAGGCGCAGTCGGCGCCGGAGGCGACGGGGTTTTCGGCGCTTTCTTCTTAAATAATGACATGGTTGATCCACTAAACGCAACGGTATAAAAGTTTTCTGACAAGAACGTCAGAGCGCGCACATTCTCAATTCACTACACAATTTTAATCACCACATTCGCGTATCATATCACTTTAAATAACTTCACGTCATAGCACACGATAAGATATCGTTCAATAGCGATATTGGTTAAGATTATAGTTGAAGGTGCTTATGCGATAGGTAATGCTGAGCAATGGCATTGGAGGGCAGCGGAGCGATGTAGGCCGACGAGCGGGGCGGGAGGGGGCAGTATACGTGCCGACTGGTGCGTTGTAGTGGCCAGACTGGCAGCCCGCGGCGGCGGCATGCATGGCAAATGGCAAGCAAGCCCCGGCCCGCGCGCCGCGCCTCTCCAACCAACCTACCTAATAGGTAGTTCCTACATAAGTACTTGCGCGTCATCGCACATCAATCAGCCTGGCTCAGCTCAGAGTCGCGCGCGACCGGTCACACTGGTCCACGTCCAGTCAGCGGCATTGCGGTTGCGGAATCCATGTTTTGTTGACGATCGGGTTTTTACATGCTTGCTACGTACACGCTACTAACATAGTTAATAAAAGTTTGCAAATCGATCCATTTGAAATGTTCATACGTTTCAAATGATAGGTACCTGACTCTGTGAGGTCCCTTTTAAAAATGATTCTCACCCTTTTTGAACATTTATCGAAAAATGTCGTCATTTTCAAAATATTTCAATAAACATAACACTCCTACAGAAATGTCAAAAAATTTTTTGAGATGTAAAAACCGGTAGGTACCTTTTTTTTTGATACCCCATTCGGTGAGGTACTACCCCCCCCTTCCCCCCCCCTTGAAAATGATTCCCACCTTTTTGACAATTTTTCAGTGTTCTACTTACAGACTTCTCTATCTCTATATTTTTCCTGTAAAATATAATCTATCTACAAACGCTACTTACATTTCAGATGAATCGCTCTGCAAAGTTCGGAGATAGGGGGGTGGGTATTTTTTTTACTTTTCATAAATATTTCAAAAAGTATGAAATCTACAGAAATTTCAAAAATGTACAAGCTAATTCAAAAATGTACAACCTTTCATTTCATTCCCCACTTGACATTGTAATTTCGACTTCACAATTTGTACCAACAGAAAATTTTTATTGGCATTTTTAGTTTTGTTTTTCTTTAAATCTGCACAGGATCACGAAATGTATTATTATTTTAAATTTCAAGTTAATTGCTGCTGCTGTAGTTGCTGAGATACAAAAAGGACAGAACTAACGAGACCTTAGGGGTATCGTAATAGATCGTTTCGAAATTCTAAAAATTGTTCGAGATAGCAGAGCACTATATTTTTAACACGCTCTTATTAGTTCCACCTGTGTGTATGTTTGTTTGAAACGGCATCTTTGAAAACTTCAGATTGAACTGATACTACGTATCAAGGACCGATGACGTTACCTACACGGCTGTATGTAAAGTATTTACATACAGCCGTGTAGGTAACGTCATCGGTCCTTATAGTTATTTTACAAAAAGCGCTTTCAAGAACCGAAATACCGTAATTTAATAAATATGTCTCATTATTTTAATGACATGTTGACCAGGATCTTGGGTCATGTATTTTTACCTTAAGAAAATAAAATCTACTATACCGGCTATATGTAAACAAACAAACTTAGGTATTCAAAACTTCAAAATTCAAAGAGCTTTATTTCCTTTAGACCTTACGGGACTCTTGGACACGTCACAAATTTCAAATTACATAAGTAAAACTAGAAACTAAAGTGATCATTTTGATTTTTGCTCACTTTAATATTTTTAAGGTAAAGCAAAGAAGCGAACAAGAAACCTGTACTTTATTAGGTTGTTAGTTTTCGAGTTGGAGCAAAACTTGTCCCAAGCTTTTTTATCCTCTCTAGATAATCTGATATTTTGTAGTAAGCCTTTTTAGAAAGGATATGTTTGACAATTTCTTTGAATTTATTTATTGATAATTTTTTCGACTCATTTGGTATTTTGTTGGAGAAGCGTATAGGTACATTTCTCTATAAAAGATACATTAATCCTGTGTAGCCTAGTTGTGGGCACAGCGAGTTTATTCTTATTTCTAGTATTTAAATTACCTAGTATGTCGCTATTTTTAGGGAACCGATTGATATTCCTATGAGTGTACAACAAGTTTTCATAAATATATTGACATTGTACTGTCATTAAGTTTATTTCTTTGAATTTTTCACGTAGGGTTTCATTGGGACCCATACTATAGATTGTACGAACAGCCCTCTTCTGCAGCACAAACACGGTGTTAATATCTGCAGCGTTCCCCCACAGCAGTATGCTATAAGACATAACACTAAACACATAAAACTCCAAAATTACCTCGGCTCGCTTCGCTTGCCGTTATTTATATTTATAGCTTTCTATCACCTCAAGTTCTTACATTTTTCTGGGCTCGCTGTTATTTATTTTTCCTAATCTTTATAAATTGTAAGTAATAAATCATAACCTAAAAAAAATTAACCTGTTATTGCGTAGGTACCTACTAAAGAAATTACAGCATTATTAATATAAAATATGTAGTTCATAGGAGGATAGGCGTTTTGGGCCCGTTTAGTACCTATGTCCAATCAAGACGAGTGATAGGTCGTTGGATAGCTCTTTTTAAGTGGACAAAAAAATTATAAAACTATGACTAACCCGTTGGAGTTGTTCGTTTTGGAATATTACCTACTCGTCAGAAGATGTTGAATTTCTATCTCAAATAGAATAAAACAAGATCCGTCAAGTGCGAGTGTGACTAGCGCGCCGAGGGTTTCGAACGGTAGACCAGTATACCAATATGTTCTATAGGTACTGGTTAGAGACTTTGCTATTTGATGAATACCAAAAATTAAAGGTAGGTACCTACCACGGAGTAAATACAAAGAGGAGATGTTCTATTTAGATTTCCTTGGGAAACAACGCGTGACACTTTACGGGGTGAGGGGGTGCTAGATCCCGCCCACTTCTCTATTTTCCATCTACCGGTCAATAGCAAAACTATTCGCTCGTTCTGTCGATTTTGTTTTGTAGTTACGTAACTATCTCACACTAGATGTCACTAAGTGCAGGATGCAACAGGGTCGTACTCAGAATTTTCGTACCGGGGAGTACTGTTTTATTTTAAATTAATTTTGCGAACCATCTTGATGCGTAAGTATTTTTTTAATTTAAATTGTGATTTTATTATGAAAAAAAAAGGTTTCTGATGAATGACGAATAAAGATTATTAGATTTTCTCTTATACAACTTTATTTTTTGTTTACACTAAACCCGAAAAGGGGTCATTGTACTCATCATTTTGAACAACTTTTTCTATAGGACCAACCTTGAAATCGCGAAAAATATCAGCTGTTCCCTACATTTATACTCGTCAAAATGGAAATCTAAAACATACATCATTTAAAATTTAACTAAATAAACTAGGTGGGCTTTAAGTACTTTAAATAAATAAAATAATTGTAGATAGAATATTTATAGGAGATTGTATTTTTATGTCCAGCGTATTTAATGTTTTAAGTACTTTCCATTTATGAGACAGCCGCAGCTGCGGGACATTCAGTAAAATAATTGATTTCTAATTACGGCCCTGTCTTTTTGTTGTTTATGTTTGTTGTTCATAGTTGACGATAGATGGCGGCCTGTTTACAAAATGATATGAAAACTACAAAAATAACATTTTGGCCATTAAAGGGTCTTTAGGAATGAATGTTGAACAAATTTCAGTATTAATATTATTAAAATATGTTAGTTCTGGGCTCTACATACCTAAATATTTTTAGTTTCCATGACACCAAGTGTCGCCATCTAGTGTCGGGTAGGATTATGTTTGGAAACGCCGACGCTAGGAGATTTTTCTAGAACTGTTTTAATAAATTACGCATAAAATTACTTACAAATGAAATGTGATGACATCCATAGCATCAGAATGTCAATCCGAGTAATTTTTACAAGACAAAACACAACACTTCATTTTTTTTTCGTCTAGCGCGAACAATGCTGTAAAATGGGAACGTTCACAAAGTTGTGCACAGGACGAACGCCAACAATACACTGACTAAGGCCACGCCCACATGATGACGTCAGGACCTAGTTGAGAATCACATTGCATAGTTGCTTAGGCCATCTCCTCTTTGTATTTACTCCGTGGTACCTACATTTCAGATGGATCGGTTTGCAAACTTCGGAGTAGGTAGGTATAGATGGTAATAGTAAAATTTTCTAGTTTTTTCAAAATATTTCAAAAACGTACTTTTTGAGATGGATCACTCTGCAAAGTTCGGAGGTAGGGGGGGCGGAATGGGTAAAATTTCAACTTTTTTCAATACATTTCAAAAAATATGAAACCTACAAAAATTTCAAAAACTGTTTTGAAATTTACGAACCTTCATTTGATACCACACTGGTGAGGTAGCCTCCCCTTTTGAAAATTATCCCCCCCCCCCCTTTTTGACCATTTTTCAAAAAGTGTTCTACTTACAGACTTTTATATATTTTTCCTGAAAAATATAGATTCATATCTACAAACACTACATACATTTCAAATGGATCACTTTGCAATTTTCGGAGATAGGGGGCGGGGGGAATCGTTATTTTTTCGAGTTTTTTCATAATATTTCAAAAAGTATTAAACCTAAAGAAATTTCAAAAACTGTTTCGAGATGTCCAAACCGATACCTTTCATTTGATACTCCACTCAGTGAGGTAGCCCTCCCTCTTTGACCATTTTTCAAAGTGTTCTGCTTACCGACTTCTCTATATTTTTCCTGTAAAATATAGTTTTATATCTACAAACGCTACATACATTTCAGATGGATCGCTCTGCAAACTTCGGAGGTAGGGGGGGCGGAATGGGTAAAATTTCGACTTCTTTCAAAATATTTCAAAAAGTATAAGACTTACAGAAATTTCAAAAACTGTTTTGAATGTACAGTACAAACTAATACCTTTCATTTGATACCGCACTCGGTGAGGCCCCCCCCCCTTTGGACCATTTTTCAAAAAGTGGTCTATTACAAACTTCTCTATATTTTCCGTGTAAAATATAGATCCATATCTATAAGCGCTAGATACATTTCAGATGGATCGCTCTGTAAACTTCGGAGATAGGGGGGGGTATGGGTAAAAATTCGACTTTTTTCAAAATATTTCAAAGCATGAAATTTACAGAAATATTAAAAACTGTTTTAGATGTACCAACCCATACCTTTCCCCACTCGGTGAGGTAAAATGGACAAAAGGGGAGGCTCCCCCTTGTGTTTTTCATAGTGTTCTACTTACAGTATTCTCTCTATTTTCCTGTAAAATATAGATCCATATCTACAAACGCAACATACATTTCAGATGGATCGCTCTGTTAACTTCGGGGATGGGGGAATGGGTATTTTTTTTGAATTTTTTCAAAATATTTCAAAAAGTATGAAACCTACAGAAATTCAAAAAACTGTTTTGAATTAATGTACAAACTGATACCCCACTTGACATTGTAAGTCTCTTTTGAAATTTCGACATCACAGTACCTACTGAAAAATTACATTTTTATTTTTTTAATCTGTACCTACAGGCGCATCAAATGTACTATTATTTTAAATGTCACGTTAATTGCTGCTGTAGTTGCTGAGAAAGGACAGAAGAAGCGGGTTTCGAGACCGATCTCCGATACCCTAAAAATCCTATAAGTACATACTTAACAGGTTCAGCTTATTTCTTGCGAAATCAATGTCCAGCACTGGACTAATAGAGGCTGATGATGATGTTGAACAGTAAAAACAATAATAAGCAATAACGTCAAAAAATTCACAGAATTTTATAGAGGT
This sequence comes from Eupithecia inturbata, assembly GCA_963662085.1. Classification (NCBI taxonomy): domain Eukaryota; kingdom Metazoa; phylum Arthropoda; class Insecta; order Lepidoptera; family Geometridae; genus Eupithecia; species Eupithecia inturbata. The sequence goes on from OY759182.1 coordinate 9,179,074, forward strand.
AGGTGCCTTTCTAGATAATACTTTTAATAGAAAGTGTCAATAAACTCATTGAAAATTAATAAAACGGACAGCGAATCGGGACTAGCGCACGGGACAGCTTTGACAAATTATGAGCAAAAATAGGGTTCCATTTTCACCCTTGGAACCCTAAAAAAAGAGCTTTTCTTTTTTTTTTGTGCCCACTCTCACCTTGATGAAGTCCCAACGTTGGTGTTCTTCCTACATAAATAAGGTTCGTAGTTAACCCACTTACATCAGTAATGAATTTGTCAAACTAGCTATAGTTTTTATAGTAAAATCATCTATCATGATTAGTCGAAAGTATGTTATGCATCATCAATTAGTATAATAATGGCTGTTTTAATTCCAAACATAGCCTAGCCATAATATTATAAGCAAGTTAAAGAAATAAAAAAAAAAATAGGTCTTAATAGTTTTTATTGTGTTATGCGTTAAATCTATGTTGAGGCAACAGCTTTCTTGGGGGTAGGTAGGCCTTCCTTGAAACCGTTGCGGAAACGCCTCCTCACAATCTTCAGATGACGCATGCGGCCAGTTCCTGTGGTCTTCCTGCGCTTGGCCTTCACTGACCAGTGGTCTGTAAAGAAAACAATGTATTGTAGTTTCAAATAGAAGTTAATGATGTTGTGTGGATTGTCCAGCATTATTTATTTGTAATTGATATACGCATTAATAGTGTTCTTCAACTGAATTATGGAACATATTTGTTGATGGTGAAGGTATTTTTAATAAACCATCAGTCACCCGTGCCTTGGATAGCATATTAATTCGTTGGTCCTGCGTCTGACCTCTCCCTGATCATGTCGGTCTGCCTTCCCATTGGATGAGAGGGAATAGAAGAGTGCACCTGTGTTTGTCCACACACTTTGGCACTATAATATGTCCACTGCGGCCAGTCTCAACGGAGACTATCCAGGTGGCTAGTCTCCGTTGAGACTGGCCAACGTGGCAGAAGATTTAGCTAGGAGAACATCATCATCAGTCACTTTGTTTAAGATAGATACATGAACTGAGAATTTATCTTATTTTACATTATAATTTAGTTAGAAGGTATGCAAGTTGAACATTACTCTAGAATCTAGTCTAGTCAGCACTAGCAACTAATTTAACAGGGTCTTGTATCTTTGTAAAGGGGCTGAAACTATGCTTATTCTAGTAAAACAAATACCCAAAAAGATATTGTATTGGTTTTGATAAAACTGACAAGTGCAAATACCCGGTTTAGGCAAAATAAAAAGAAACTGTCTGAAATAGCACATACAGATGCTCTGATTGTTAAGCACCTATTTACAGCTTTTTCTGTTTATATACCTACATTTTACAAAGAAATATTCACAGAAAAGAATATGTCTTCAATCAGTATAGGATTGTAAATACAAATTAGCTTTTGATAGAAATTAATATATTTGGGTAGGTAAATAGAGTGAAAAGCGAGGCTAGGCCCTACAATATTTTTACTTCTACCTTCAGACCAGTGAAATGTGAGGTTATGTTTTGATCACTGTTTTACTAATTTTTACATTTTTACTATTACTCTTAGAACGTTTTAAGAAACAAAATTGCTAAGATTTATTGTAGATGTACTTACATAGGGTTCGGTGTAGTGACCGGTAAATAGAACAATTGAACTTTTTGGTACTCACACGAACGCAGCTTAGCTGCAGGGTATCCACACTGTGCACATTGCGATTTCTGGATGTGGTATGATGATCTACCACACCTTCTGCACAAGGTGTGTGTCTTATTACGACGTTTACCAAAGCTGGACGTACCCTTCGTCTGGAATAAACAATGCAAGGTTATAATCTGACACTCGGAACGAAACTCACTAAATACACAAAGATTTATCTTTGTAGTGACATCGATGCACTAAAACCACAACAGTTTTTGCAATTTAGCACTAATTCATCAAGATTATTTTGGATAAAACGGGAAAAATAAAATACGCTACCATTTTGTCAAATTTTGACAATCAAAGAGAAATGAACCAAAGTGACATTCATAGAGTTGGTAGGGACGACCCTCGTTTATCTATACTTATCGATCGATACCCCAATTTTAATCGAGACATGATAATCGATGAACAGAAAACCGTCAACAAACAGTGTTAGATCGTTAAATCACACCTTTTTTTATGTGAACAATGGATAAAGTAGTTTTTCCACTCAACTTTTTATAATCGAAGGATAATAACGTATAGATCTTTATACCTTTAAGACATAATGCTTTTGCTAAACATTCTTTTAGAGATTTGTAAAATACCTTCTTAAATTATATTTTTATTAATAGGTACGTAATATACTGTGTCTATTTCTATTTGATTAAGTTTAAAAAAAGTTATTTTTATTATTTATTGCGTTACCTATTTCGTTTGTCGTCTCATTTTTTTATCAGGAAACAGAAAAAATTATCCGGAATTGCCCTAGCTTGTTATACTTACCGTTATTGTTATCTATCTAAACACTTTCCATATCGTCTACCCAGGAAAAGTGCATAATAATCTTTTTTCCTCAACATTTTCAAGAACGAATTTAGGTAGGTAAGCATGCATCTTTGCCGCAACTCTGCAGGATTAATGAAAAAATTAACAAGCCAGTGGTGCTAACTTAAAACCGTAAGAAACGGACTTAGTGATTTCATGAATTGGATAACCCAATTATTTTAAACATATTAGTATACATTTGTAAGTTTTTTAATGGTTCTTGTGGTCTCGCTTTTTCTGTCCTTTTTACCGTCTTTAAATATCTCAGGAACTACAGCAGCAAATAACTTAAAATTTAAAAGGAGGATATATTTATTATTATATACTTTACTTGCTTTTATTAATACCTTTATTAATAGGATTTTTTTTTTGTTTATAGAGAAAGAAATTGTATTATAATTTAGTTTTTAAAATTTTATATAACTACCTAATAAAAATCATTAGGTATTTATTATATTTATCTATAATTTTAGCTTTTTTAGAAAAAATACCTTACAATTCGTGCGCCTGTACACATTAAATAATTTCTGTAGATTTCATACATTTTGAACTATTTTGAAAATAGTCCAAAAATTATCCATTCCCCCCCCCCCCCCCTATCTCCGAAGTTTGCAGAGCGGTACATCTGAAATGTATGAAGCATTTGAAGGGAACTATAAATTACAGGAAAAATATAGAGAAGTCTGTAAGTAGACCACTTTTTGTAAAATAAAATGGTCAAAAGGGGGGAGGGGGAGGGCGAATATTTTAAAAAAGGACCCACCTCATCGAGTGGGGTATCAAATGAAAGGTATCGGTGTGTACATCTCATAACAGTTTTTGAAATTTCTGTACATTTCATACTTCATGAAACATTTAAAAAAATCGGATGGATCTTGTTTTTTTGTAAGTTTACTAATGCGCAATCCTTATGTATAGCTTGCGATAAACCAGACGCAGAACCATCAGACAAGAAGTTGAATTTGACAATCATGTTATTTGTTTTATTATTGAATAATTGAAAGTTCATGACTTCATGTCATGAATGAAAAAAGTTTCCTTTGTATGTAATCTTGTAACCTCCAAAGTCGAAATTAATTACCTACCTACGTTTTCTTCAGCGGAGGTATCTCAATTTTATTCCATGCACAGATTCATTTTCTCTCAAGAACAGAATAATTTATAATAAAGCTCTTCAACAAGACAAACGATTGGTCAGAAGAGAACAAAAATAAATGTAAGTATTCATGTAGGTACTTTTACTTCGTCAGAGCAAACAATGAACTCCTTAGCTCTTTAATACCTACCTACGTGGGTAGCAACGAAAGTAGGCTTTAAAAGCCTTATTTTCAAATAAATTGTGAATCTGAGAGAATTTGATCAATGATCAACTCTATTCAACCCATGCATACCTACAGCTGAATTTCAACAAACTTATGCTCAACAAACTTAAACTTTGCCGTGTGATTATGCAATTTATTGTTGTTATACTTAATTTTAGTGGTCATGGAACTTTTAAATGTTATGAAAAATTTAACATTACAAGAGAATGACAGTAAGCCTAAGTTGTTCAAGTCTCGAGCTGCTGATATAGATGATGTCCCCACAGAGATAATTTTGGCTGACTACACAGACAAAACTATGTTAATTGTAAGTCAGTTCCAAACAATTGGTAGTATGCTCATGATACAAAAAGACCAGGTCCACAGTCCTTTGGGCACTGATGACATTTATACCACAAAAGTAATTTTTGGTGCTTCAGGAGAAGAGCAGCAGGTGGCCGCCCGGTACTTAGCAGAAGCAATTAAGATCACAAAACCGCTTGCCTTATTCATAAACTTGAAATCTTATGATATTGAAACAGTGAAGGCCTGCAAGGACATAATCTTGGACCTAAAAAGTGAAGAAAGCAGCTAAATGGCGCTGTCAACAGCAAAACGATTTAAGCCTGTTCATAGATACTATGGTCAACTGGTTCTGGGCCCTCCTGGCGCTGGCAAGACCACATACTGCACTGAGATGGCAGAGCTCCTCAAGAAGCTTGGTAGAAATGTGGTTCTTGTGAATTTAGACCCTGCCAATGATTTGATGTCTTACAATCCCGATATTAATATAAGAAACTTAATCATACTCGAAGAAGTGATGGAGCAATATAACCTTGGACCTAATGGAGCACTTTTATATTGTATGGAGTATTTAGAAAAGAATATTGACTGGCTTTTGAACCAAATATCTGGAGAAAACAATACCAATTTTATATTTGATTTGCCAGGTCAGGTTGAACTGTACTGCCATCACCAAAGTTTGAGCAAAATATTTGCTGAATTAGCAAAGGCTAACATGCAGCTGTGTGTTGTACATTTGATTGACTCCCACCACTGCTCAGATGCAGGCAAGTTTATTTCCGCTTTGATGTTATCTCTCAGTGCAATGCTGAAGATTGGTTTACCACATATCAACCTGTTAACTAAAGTTGATCTACTCAAAAAACATATGGATAAACTTCAATTTGGAATAGATTTTTATACAGAAGTTTTAGACTTGAACTTTTTGTTAGACTGTCTTGATTCAGATAAGTTTACAAATAAGTATAAGAAGCTGAACAGTGCATTTGTATCTATTATTGAAGACTACAGTCTTGTGACATTTAAACTTATAGACATGTATAATGAGAAGAGTTTATTATCAGTAAAGAATCTAGTTGATAAAACTAATGGTTATGTGTTCAAGGCAGATGAAGGAAGACACATAAATAGCATGTTATCTTGTGCCATGGGAGTTGGCGATCCTGTTGACTTTGAATTGAACTGATTTTATAATAAATTGTTTATGAATGATGTTTTGTTTTAATAAAATCTAAGAACACTCACTCAATTCAGCAGATCTGAAGAAAACTATCTATAGCATTGCTTAAATAAGAAACAGACTGAACTTTTTATATTGCATGTCTGATTTAGCATTTAGTCTGCTAAGCCAAAAACGCAATACTGAAATAAATAGGTGCTCTAGCGTACATGCAGCTGCAGAGTACGTACTATCACCAGAGCTTGTGTTATATTAGGTCCTTACATATGAAATTGGCGTTTTGTATGGGAGGAACAAAAAGTCGAATATTTTTTAATATAATATATTTAATTAATCAAAGTATGAACCATTATTTTCTATGCACTTTTGCCATCTTATAGGTAGTTCATTGATCCCTTTACTAAAAAAACCAGTCGGACGGGAATCAATAAAATCTTTGAAGGCGATTTGGACTGCCCCATCGGAGTTGAATTTTTTCCCTTGCAAGAAGTTATCCAAATTTCGAAAAAAATCTAATCTGTTGGAGCAAGGTCCGGGGAGTACGGAGGATGTCTTAGACTTTCCAATTGAAGCTCTTCTAATTTAGTAGCCGTCTGTTGCGCAGTGTGTGGTCTAGCGTTGTCGTGAAGCAGCAGTGGCGTGGAGCGATTGACCAGCCTAGGTTGTTTAGCCGCTAGCTTTTCCATCATGGTTTGCAATTGCTGACAATAGACATCAGTCGTAATAGTCTGGCCAGATTTGAGAAAACTGTAATGAACAATACCGGCACTAGTCCACCAAACGCTTACAAGTAACTTTTTTGGGGTTAATTTTCGCTTGGGGCAGGATTTGGCTGGCTGGCCAGGATCCAAACATTGCGCTGAGCGCTTCCGATTATCGTAAAGAACCCATTTTTCATCACAGGTAATGATTCGGTTTAAAATACCTTCATTATTGTGCCGGTTTAGTAATGTAACGCAGCAGTCGACGCGCGTTTGCCGGTTTGCTTCAGTCAATTCGTGAGGTACCCACCTTTCAAGCTTTTTAATCTTCCCAATTTGCTTCAAGTGAATTAAAACAGTTTTATCACTAACATCGCAGCCTGCAGCTAACTCGGACGTGGTTTGCGATGGATCCGCTTCCACAATAGCCTTCAACTCTTCATTATCAACTTGAGTCTCAGGCCGTCCACGGGGCTTGTTCTGCAGGTCAAAATTTCCAGAACGAAAACGTTGGAACCAAAAACGAACTGTGTTTTCTTTTGCAACACGACCGCCATACACATCATTCACCCTTCGAGTTGTTTCCGCAGCACTAGTGCCACGGCGGAAATCGTACTCGTAAATAATGCGATATTTTAAGTTTTCCATTTTGTAAAATGAGTGACGCAAACAGAAAAAAACAGAAGAAAAAAAACAAATGAATGACGATCATCGAAGCACAAATACATGAGTCTATAGCTGTACAAATTTGAATTTGGAATTCCTTACCAAAGAGGAGAAATTTGTGATTAAAGTGGCCAGTACGAAAAACGCCAATTTCATATGTAAGGACCTAATATTATACCCCAGAACAGATACACTTACACATTAGCCCCCTTATTCTTATTAGTCTGCTAACTGAAGAAGACAGAGTGAGATAGCAATGCGCTATTGCTATGTCTCACTCTGTCTTCTATTGACATAAGTCAGAGTGAGAAATAACACTGTTTTACGTTAGCGGGCCATTATGAATAAGGGGGTAACCCTGTTGGTGTAAAATACACCACTGAGACCATTTAATGCGTTGCGGGTACGATTCTTTCAGCAACATTTGTCTTGCTGAAAGAATCGTACCAGCAACGCTGCGACCCAGGCTGACCTTAGCCAGTGGGCTAAGGTACCTCTGTGGCGCCACAGTGGTCGCCACGCTACTCATAAACGACAGATCCACTTCCTTAGAACAACGTTGCCTACTTTTTGTTATAACTATTATCCCTGGCCTGGCCATTACACTGCTGGGCAAATGCGATTATAAGATTTATTTATTGCTGGCAATTCTACGAATATTAAAAAGGCTTAAGTTAGCGAGTGAAGAGAAAGATGTAAACATGTTACCTCTCTAATGAACACATGTACGTACAACTTAACCGAATTAAACATTTAATTTGTCTTATAGGTAAAACGCGTGCGAAGTTGCGGGCAGAACCTTGTTCTTAATAAGTAGGTCAGTCGGGTAGTCTTCTGGGCGCTCAATGTCAGAATTGAATGATGCTTATTTGATTGCAGATGCCTAAAAGTATTCAAGAAACACATGAAAAGCTTTTAGAAGTAGAAATGCAGTTAGATAAATTTCTCAATGATAATGGAAAGCACCTGCAAGTTCAATTGTTACATCAGTACAATGATGTCAAGGATGCCACTCAAGTTGTTATTAACCACATTGCGAACATAGAAGGCACCACAGTGACGGCAATACACAGACGACTAAATCTACAGAAACCATGAAATAAAACAATACTTTATAATGGAACGTTTTATTTGAAGACAAATACAACTCTTTACAATTTTACATCAAATATTCCAGTGTTCATAAAACTAATTGTAGAAATTATGAAAATTTCAAATTTTTTATGCGGGTTTTACAAGGGTAAGTTATAAGTGTTTTCAAAAAGCCACAGTTCCACGTTTGCTACTTCAATTACGAAAAAGTTATGTAGTACAATATGAGAAGAATCTAAATATTTTGATTATCATATAAGTTGATAAGTGACCTTTGTCAGCAGACATGTTTAAACATAGTAATGTATCAATATTGTTGAACCATCTAAAACTATAGCGAATAATGGATTTTATTAGAGAAAAATTAAAACCTTCTTATATACTTCTTTCTCAATCTAAGTTTTAAAATATTTAAAAATGTAAGCATGCAATTTAATCAATGTTTACTATCCCAGTAAGTTGATTTCAACATTCTCTTGACAGATCATTATAGGTAAACACCATAACACTGGAATTAGCCAAATCCATCTCAGCGTTGAATCTGTTTTAAGAATATTATAAATAACAAACGAGGGGGCCGGCTGCGCCAGAAAAGGCTTAAATCGATCAAGTAAGTTCTCATTCTCAATAATAAGTTTAATTTCGGTAAAACTTAACTCTTTACTTCATCGATTCCCGGTCACATGATGCGATTAGCGTTGTTACAAATCTTTTTAATTTAAATAAATGCTCTAAAATATATACGAAAACTCTTCGATACATTGAGAGAATAAGCACTTGTCATGCTAAAGTTTACATTTTACATGCTCGTTACGGAGGCACGTTTTCCTTAAGAAATCAATATACTGAAGTTAACAATCTAAATGCTATCATTGTGTTTATAAGCATAATAATATTTATTGGTATAATATTAAAGTGCTCGTCGATTATGTCGACTGCTCGCGAATACGTTAATTACTCAGCAATTGGAGGTCCATAAGCTAAGGAACCTCTTGATGCTTGGGCATGGCACGAAGCCTAACCACCCCAACGACGACGTGGCATCAGCCTACGTCTTAAAGTCAGATGCATTTTATACTTTGATTTACAATAACTCACTTGAAACAGCGTTGTGGCTGCTGTGTGTATCTTATTGTGCTTGGCACTTGAGTGCTATTCATGTTCAGATTATGTAATCAATAACATGTTACATTATGTTTTTTTATGTTAGCAACATATCTCGTGTTTGTTCCGGCAAAGGTACAAGCATTTAAATTGTAAAGTCTTCATTATGTTCCATTCTCGGCCAGCGTGGACTGCGCATACTTCAAGAAGTGGAATGTTAGTATATGCTTGCTTATGCAGTTTTCACACGGACCGAGCACAAGACTTTGTCTCAACATCCTTGTTAGTCAATCCAGCTAAATTTAAGTATAACAATATAACAAATTTACAAAAATACATATAAATTGAAAAACATTCGCAGTCTTGAGTTCCCTAAAAATGCATATAAATATATCACTAACAAATCTAAGATTTCCCTATCGAAATAATACCCTATAGGTGAGGAATATCAAAACGCGAATGTTAATTCAGTTTCAATAAACGTTTATCGTTAGACTTAAATCTATTAGTTTCAGACTCGTTTCAGGCAGTCCCTACTAATTTTGAAGCACCGCATTCATCCAAAAGTTCTACCGTTATAATATTATTCCTTTTACCACAACGTTAACTTATTATGTGTTTACGCCATTTTATACCGTATGAATAATACGATCATTGGAAGATAGTAAAAGGTACCTAAGTCGGTGGCGATTTGAATGACGACAGAATTTTACATTCTCACTCTACGTTATTCCTATATGTGTGATAACACATCACAAACACAAATAACACCTATACTACCTCAATGTTTCTAGAAGTCCCAAAAACAAGTCTGAAAACGACTTGGTTTAGTCCATGTAATCATGAATAATTAAGGTTATATAAAAAAAAACGAAGTGACGATACCCTGGTGGGTAAAATTAATTTATTGACTGCCGCTTACAAATGTGTCAAACATAATGAGGATTACATAGACGAAACCATCTTAAAATAAATCAATGATTTGGTAAATTGTAAATATACTATGTGTAAATAAATAATGCCGACTCAGTACTTCATTATGCTTAAAACCAAACATATTGCTTCCTAAGTCACTATTGGAAAGTGAGATCCAATAAAAACATGACTTAACAACCAACAGGTCAAAATTTTGGTATATATATATATATTTTAAATATCACTAGTCAGAAACGGATGTTTTTGGGTCTCTTACCTTCTATGATGTGATACCCGAGAGAACCTATCCTTTAGTTATCATAACATGCATTCTCTAACAGTAGAGAAACTTTGTGAACGTCAGTAGCACATTGCGTATTATAGAGGCGTTAAATCGTCTTATCAGGGATAAATTGAAGCAAAAACATTAGCCTCAATTAAAAGTCACATGTCTTTATCATATTATTAATAATTGAACACCAAGTGTTTCAATTACAGTAATACAAAATCAGTCTCACAATAGGGAAGTCTTTTAGATCTTCAGGCACGTATACATTATAACGTTCATCACATTGCTTACAAGTACAATACAATGGCATCCATATAGTACTTAATGTGCTAATTTATTACCATCTGATGTTGGGATTCCCGAAGTACAGTTATAATGTTTTATCATTGTGGTTGTGGATGAAAGCTTGTGAAGATCACAGAAATTTAGAGAGGAAGTGTGCATAAGTATTTGTTACGTAAAGAGTCAATATTAGAAGAGGATGTACTTTATATATTACTCCAAAAGTCCATATATGATTTTTAATAGTAGAGGAACCCATAGCAGTTCGTAGTCCGTTCGATCTAGCATGGCTGCTAAAGTTCACGTTATATTAGTATAATTTGTGTAGGTACCTACTTGCTATTAGAAAACATAACCGTACAATGAACTAATTATCTTACTCATGTCATGTTATACGCTGTTAAATGATGACATTCTTCTAATAAGTGTATGTACTTTTTTGTCGCAAATAAATCATTAAATTTATGTAGAGTGGGGTAACTAAGCAAACTTAAAGTAGATTTCAAGTGCTTAAAAATGATCTAAGATATTTTTGTGACCATCACAAGCAATCATAATTCCTCGTTAGTATGGGTAAGCTTTCCTTCAAAATAAATCTGACCAAACTACTAATCAACATATACATAAAAAGCATGAAAAACTAACTACATCAAATCCATAAAACAATATAAATTAAATACAACATGAAAGTACCTTCAAACATTAAACGCATAATTAAACAGGGGCATCGCCTTGGCCTTGCTCATGTTCAGAATTGTGGAAATCCTCCTCCGCCTAAAACGATGAGGGTAAAATTAAGCATGTAAAAATAAAATGTAAAGGAAAGCTTAGTGTCCTTTTTTGTTGTGTTATTATTTATTCGGCGGTAACCTTGTTTTTGTCGAGGGGGCCGTTGTCCAATGCCTGTGCGACATCAGACTTCTGAGCTGAGCTCTTCTTCTTACCCTTGCCGACATTCTTCTTGCCGCCTTTCGATGACCGCTTTTGGGGTTGCACTCCTGTTAATAAAATTAACTTATCACACAGTATTAATGAGCATGTCTTAAGAATATGCCGCTTAACTACTATCCTTACTAATAATTATAAATTCGAAAGTAATTCTGTCTGTTACGTTTTCGGCTAATGAAATTTAGCAAGGAGGCAGATGGATCATAGGAAAGGACATTATGCTATTTTTATACTGGAAGAACGCATGCGAAGTAGTGGTACAAAAATATATCGTACTTTTTTAAGGGGGCTTACTACGAAATTTGAAAATTCAGACCCACAAAAACTTAGCAATACTCTAACTAAAGACTGGCCAGATGAAACATACCTTCTGCGTCAGGCTCAGCAGAAGCGTTTTCCTCTTGCTGGCTTCCGTCATCTTGAAGGGATCCTAACTCCTCAGATCGCAATGTTTTCCTGAAAGAGATTATGGAGATTTAATCTATGAATTGTGGAAAATGTTTCGGTTCAGGGTGGAGCTCTTTGAAAGATTAACGAACAATGAGCAGTTTCGTCGGGTCAACTTTGACGTAAAATGTATGACAACTGTTGTCAAAAACGTTATTATATTTTTTCATACAATTATCCACGCTGACATAAATCCAGGCCTCCAGTATACGAAAAACAATAAGGAAAGAAAGAAAATCAATTGAATGGCTCATACACTACCTCACACATTAAAAAGGTACACAATAATATAAATAAAAAATTAATCTATGTGAACCAAAAAGGCCCTGCCTCAGCTTAATGTTGCTCAACAGGAATAAGGAAATTCACGATCTTTTAAAAATTTAAAATGTAATTGTCGGATATTTTATTCGAAGAATACAAGCTTTACGCCGTTTGTCCACCGCCGCCGCGCCGCCGCAGCGCCGTCATCGAAACGTCACCCTTAACGATATTATTTCAGGCCGAAATCAAGATGACGTGACGTTTATGGTTGCTTTTGTTTTGTTGTATTGAACTTGATTGAGATTAAATATTCTCTTTTTATTTTGTATAATTCAAACTCAACCTCCATAAACTTTAATCCTATTCGTTCACAAATGCGCAATTGGAAACTGACATTGGCAGTATTGTGTCAAACCATTATGCAGAGCCAAACTTAAGTTAAAAAAAAAAACCTTTTATGATGTTATGATAATTACTATATAGATTAAAAAAAACAAAAAAAAGAACAAGAAAATGACATCGATCGTTTGTCCACCGCAACCGAGATGTCACTGAACGATATTATTTTAAGGCCGATTTCAAGACGGCGCACAGTGGATCGAAAAAGCCCTTCCTATAGACATAGAACTTTTTTTTCTAAACATGCTTTTTCTTATTGGAAACCAAGACAGAATCTTATTAGAAGCCTAAACTATATCATATTTTATGAACCTAGGTGATAATGACGCAGAAAAGATTTTTTGAACTTTAATTTGTATGGAGAAAAACATGAAAATCGATATTTTTCGGCTCTCGTGCGAGTGCCCGTTATTTCCTCCGGCATAAATAATGTTCCTATTTTTTACTATCTTTTGACATATAGCACATATGGGGCACTCGATGGACTTCAGGTGAAAAAAATTTAAATATATTTTAAAATTTTCATTTTGCATTTTATTCATTATACAAGGTACATTACGACCTAAAAATAATATTTTAACTCACCTAATTATTGTTACAGTTTTAATGCAATATTTCACCAGCCATACTTTATAATTTTACCTGATAATTCCATATTATATGGTGGTTTTATGATATTTAGCCGTTAAAGACGATACCTATTGTATATTTTTTTGTTAAATGTACAAGGGGCCATTAAGTTAGGTACTCGACCTTATCATTGTTACAAAATTTACTGCAGAGGTTTACATACTTGTCTTGAACTACCTGCTAACCCGTCACTTATGATTGTATTATTATTCTAAGAATTCCTTAAGCCCCTTTGCTTTGTTATTAAAAATGGATGTTATTTAAGTAGGTACTTACCTAATTAACAATTTGTCATTGCCTAGTTTTTCCAAAAGAGGCGGAAAAAATCGTGGAACAAGCAAATGAAAAAAATAAATGTGTTTTCACCCCTACCAAAGCGCTCGGCTTATTACTGTCACTTAAACTATCAAAGTGGCAGTATATAACGTTGAGAGAATCTGCCATTCAAGAAGGCATTACAAATTTGTATCCATCATATTACAAAGTGCAGCAAGCCAAGATGGATTGCTTTCCTCCGAAAGACGCAATCACTGTTACAGATACAATGGCCAAAGTAGCTCTTCAAGCACTCCATGACATAACTGTTAAAAGAATAATAAAAAGTTTACCTGACGAGATTACAAACCAATCAATGATATTAATATCGAAATGGGGATTTGATGGTGCCTCAAGTCAGAGCACATACAAACAAGGTTTTGATGGAGATGGAAAAAGTTATGAATCAATTTTCATGACCACTTTGGTCCCGCTAAAACTCACTGCTGGAAATGAGGTCATATGGGAAAACAAAAAACCTTGTTCAGCGTTATATTGTCGTCCTGTGCAGTTTATCTTCATAAAAGAGTCGAAATTAGTCGTAAAAGAACAGCTGTCCGCAATGGAAGAAGAAATACGATCACTGAGTAGCACCGAATGCGATACAAACTGAATTACACACAATCTAATAATGACTATGATAGATGGGAAGGTATGCACCTATCTTTCAGAAGCAACCTCACCTGCAACGTGCTATTTGTGCTTGGCAAAACCTTCTGAAATGAATAATTTGGAAGCAGTTACGAAAAAAGAAGTTTCAACCGATCTATATAAATTTGGAATATCTTCACTGCACGCTCGCATAAACTGCATGGAATGTCTATTGCACATAGCATACAGGCAAGATTTAAAGACTTGGTCCGTAAGAGGAGAAGAAAATAAACGAATATTGGAAGAAAAGAAAAAAGAAATTCAAACTAAGTTCAGAAAAGAAACAGGTTTATTAATTGATGTAGGGCAAGGATCGGGAACAACCAATGATGGGAATACGGCGAGAAAGTTTTTCGAGTTCCCTGAAAAAACGGCAGCTATAACTGGGCTTGATGAAGAGCTCATACGCAGATTTGCAGTAATACTGCAAGTCATTTCATCAGGTGAAACTATAAAAATAGAAAATTTAAGGAATATACCCCAAAAGACTGCAGAAAAGTACACAGAACTGTATAATTGGTACTATATGTCAGCAACCGTGCATAAAGTTCTTATACATGGTGCCGACATAGCCAATGTAGCGATTGTACCCATTGGTAAACTATCTGAAGAAGCCTCAGAGGCTAGAAATAAAGACTTTCGCAAGTACAGGGAGTCTCATGCTCGAAAGACTAGCAGGGTTAATAATAATCAGGATATTTTAAATATGCTGCTTCTTTCATCCGACCCTTACATTTCTTCCACAAGACCTGTACTCAATGCAGCACGGAGGAAAGAGTTAAGTTCCGAAGCTTTAGGTCTTATATCTATTAACACAGAACACCTTGAGACAGAATTTGTAGATGTAAGTAACATTGATCCAGAAGACACAGATTCTGACACAGATGCTGATATGGATGTTTATTTTAATATGTTCTAATTGTTTTACAGAAACTTTGTAACTTATATGTAGGTACATAATACGTGTTTTTAAATAATTATTGTGTATGATAACTTGTAATATAGAAAAATTTGCCTTGTGTCTAAAAAAATAGTAATATTTATTTCGTGTGAATTGTTTAATCGCCTTTGTAGTTTATAATTATTATTCGTTTCTTTTTAAAAATAATGACTGTATTTGATAATTATGCTTTTACTTTAACTATATATAAAAATTTAATATATTTTCATTATTATGATAGGTGAAATATTACATTAAAATTGTAACAATAATTGGGTGAGTTGAAATATTATTTATAGGTCGTAATGTACCTTGTTTAATGAATAAAATGCAAAAAGAAAATTTAAAAATATATTTTATTTTTTTTCACCTGAAGTCCATCGAGTGCCCCATATGTGCTATATGTCAAAAGATAGTAAAAAATAGGAACATTATTTATGCCGGAGGAAATAACGGGCACTCGCACGAGAGCCGAAAAATATCGATTTTCATGTTTTTCTCCATACAAATTAAAGTTCAAAAAATCTTTTCTGCGTCATTATCACCTAGGTTCATAAAATATGATATAGTTTGGGCTTCTAATAAGATTCTGTCTTGGTTTCCAACAAGAAAAAGCATGTTTAGAAAAAAAAAGTTCTATGTCTATAGGAAGGGCTTTTTCGATCCACTGTGCGGCGGCGTGATGTCTATCAAGTGTGTCCACCGCGTCGATCTCGGTGGTTCTTTTTGTTGAAGCTGTCGTTCGTGGTAGTCGCGTTTGAGGAATGGCTAGATTGAACCGGCGACAACTTCTTCTGCTTTTACACGTTCGAAGGCGAAGACGATGTAAAAAAAAAATATTCATCCGCTAACACGTGAACGAAACATCACAGGAGCGTTTCATGTACTCCACGACAAGTTGTGGCAGCATGAAGAGAAGTGTCGATGCTTGCACGATGATCGTAACGATTACCTTGTCGATGACAGACGATCATACGAGTAACGATCATCGCTGATAGTGAAGAGGAGACAAATCGGTCCGCCACAATCTCAGGCCGAGTTCTAGCGGTTGCGCCGAACTAGTGGTGGTCGTTGAATGAACGAACAGTTTTTTTAAACAGTTTGTTAGCCGTCAACTGTTAGACAGGTTTACAGTCCACCGATAAATTAGTTTACACGTGAACGACATTTGCATCGCGCAGTCCAACGTCGAGCGTTGCCGAAACTGTTTCTCTAGCCAGCTAGCCACCCAAGCATTCCGTTCTCTTCACACTTGCTTGTATCGCTACAATTATAATACGACTATCTCTTTTTCGCCATGCGCGCGACTCTATAACGGTTGAGTAGGCGGTGTTTTGTAAAAATAAACTCTATTGCAATGTCTGTGCAACGTATTATTGTATAATTAGGCAAGCAGATTTTTGAATTTTCTTTGTTTACATTATTATTTATTAGTCTCGTTTGAAATGCGCTTTGCTTAGGTCAAAGTGATTACTTTTCTAATTAGAGTGATTAGGTAAATAACTAACTGATAAGATAACGCATACTGACATATACGCATATTGACTATAATATCCTAAACAGTTTATTCTAGTCGTCGTATACCAATCAGTGAATCAACGATAGATCATGTCCTGAACAGAATAAACTAGTCGTATATTAAATATATATATAAACGGTCTCGATTCGTTGACTGTAAAACAGTCGACGACCCATTCCTACGCCGAACTACTCATATCTTCGGCGTCACGATGACGTCGCTCGTGTGACGAGCGTGCGGTGGAGAGGCGGCCATAGTAAATGCACGTAAATGTATGTATCGCTGTCATCTCATTATCAGTGACGTTACGTTGACGGCGGCGGCGGTGGACAAACGGCGCTAGGATAATGATTGGCGGTGAAATAACAAGCACAAATTAGTGTCTCCAACACAGAAATATATCTATTACTGTGGTCTCCAAGGTGAACAATAAATGTATGTACATACATTACTTAAAACTATGTAATGTATTGTACTAAGTTTGTCAAACGGAATTTATAAGTACATAGTGTGTATCTGTGTACACACATGAATTTGCTATGGCTATTGAAACTAATTGTCATCACACGTAATTTAAACTGTTTACGCAGTATCACTTTATGGCATCGAGCACATACCCAATACAGAGGAAATATGGTCTTTCTAATTCCGAAACTGATCAGTGTTTTGTCACTAATACATGTCAACTCGCTCGCGCTATGACAGTACAGCGCCAACAGCGGACCTGTATAATACTTTTCCGTCTAATTACGAAATATATTCAGATAACATACAAATACTTTAAAAATGGCTTGTTGTTCTATACGGTGGTGTGGAGAAAACAGCAAGAAATCCAACTACGAAACAGATGGAATCGCATTTAATCGTAAAATAATGTATCCATACTCCCGATCAAGAAGTAATTAAAATTTATCAATTTGATTAAGTTATTGTTGATCAGTGTAACTTTTATAAAAACTCCGCGATTTTGAATATTATTTTATCGATATAGTAAAAACTGAGTGTATGTAAAGTAAATAGTTTACATACACTAAGTTATTCCTAGATAACTATAATACGACATAACTTTTTTTTTCTTTTTATGAAACTGTGATATCTAAATTATTATATATAATAAAGCTGCCCTATGTACTTCCGCGATTCTTATTAATGGTAACTTCCTTTAAAATTACTTCATTCTATCTAATATACCAATGGCACACTTGTATACACATATTTGATATGTTTGCTTTTTAAAAATCATAAATTCACTATCGTTGACGTAAATAATTTTCGCGACGCTCATACATAGTTTATAACATTGACTATCGACATCGATAAAAATATTTGTTTGCCCATCTCGAGTGTGAGTCGGTCAATCGAAGCGCAGCGGCCGCCGCAGTGATTTGGCAAAATTGTTGTTATACAAAATAAATGACATTTCCTCTTTATTGGGTATGTGCTCGATGCTTTATGGTAATGTGTTAGTTAAATATCTATGTTGAAGTGAAATTGTTAAACTCTTTTTGCGCAGAGTTTGAAAGAGCGTTACGTTCCTTACCTGCTATGGCGGCCGCAGTGACGATGCCACCGTGTTCACGCCAACCGACGTACGAGACGCGGGCAGAAACTAGTGCTACAAACATTTGACATTGTCGAGTAGATCTACTATAGAATAGTCATTTACCCGGTATCAGTGAGCGTTGTGACGACGGGAGCGGCGCGGCTGGCATAGAAGCCGCGCTGCCGCGACCACGCCTTCAACCGCCGAACGAGTTGCGAGAAGCTACGGGCTATACCAGTGCTATATAACGTGACATTGCCGAGCAGGTGTAATATAAAATAGTGTTATTTACCCGTTGACAGCAAGCGTAGTCGGTTTAGCGATCTGTTGTTCGTTGTCTCGGCGCGAGCGGCGCGGCTGGCGCGGGCCTGGCATAGCGGCCGCGCTTCCGCGTCCACGCCCTCCGCGCCCGCTGCCGCGGCCCCCACGCCCGCCGCGGTATCCTCCGCGAGTGCCGTAAGAGTTGCGGGTAGGCGGCGTGTAGCCTACGTAGCTCACCTACAATGAGACAATAATTACTGAATATCACACAAATATTTTAATGTGAAATTCGTAGCGTTCGTAACTAAATTAAGACGCGCGCTAGAGCGTCAGCCAAGTTCGGAAAGAACCGGGCGACGCAATAGTAGTGACTACCTTAACATTGGACACGCTTTTGAACTCTTCTATATCTCAGACATCATCAAACCTACAGGCTTGCAATTTTGCATGTCTAGTTAGATCGATAAATAGAGTAGGAAACCAAATTAAATAAACAACGAATTAAGGGTTCTATAGCAATTGTTGACCGATGCACTTAGTTTCACATTTATTTTTGGATCCAATTAACCATTTCGCGCGCTGTGCTTATTTAATAATTACTCAGCAGTACACAATTTGTTTCACAGAGCTTACGACGCAAACCTGCAAGTGGCGAGCGAAGCAAGCGACGTCGAGCATATTGACAAGCTGTTACAGTGTGACCAGCGAAGCGAGCCGTACTGTTTGCTGCTCTGTCGCACGGACAAGACGTTTCTCGTTCTGCTGAGGCTGCGTCACTGAACTGATTACAAGATCCATAGAAATCATCAAAAATTGTTAGTTACCTGCGGGTAGCGCTGTGTGCGTGCGGGATAGCTGCCCCCACCCCACTGACCGACCACGACGCCCGCAATCTCGAGGCGCGCGCCTCGGCCGCGGCCGCCGCGCGAGCCCCAACCGCCTAAAGAGCCGCCGACCACGCCCGCCACTAGAGGGATGGGCGGCATCGCGAATTCTACTTCCAGGCCTTCAAGGATAGCCTTGCGCATACGTTCCACCTAGAATAAAATAAGAGTTTGTCGTTACTTATTGATACGCCGTTGACGTGACCCAGTCAAGTGGCTGTAAAGTATTCTTCATTATTATTTAACCTCGTTTTCGCCTACTGTCGGGTCTACAAGCCTCCTTTACTTTGCCATTCTTTGGTCCTTTGCTAGTTGTGTACAGTCTACTATAATATCACTTAAAGTCCACCATTCAATTTCTGCTTTCATCCACCTTCCGTTATCCCTTCAAGTGAAATGGTGTCAATTTACGTAAATTACCTTGACCACCGTATCAAGATGATTATCACAGAGCATCGCAAGATGCTTGCAGTGCGCGGCGCGTTGCAAGTTACGCTGTAACAGTTTCCCGTCGAAGTAAAGCCATGGGGATGCCACCAGCCACGGTACGGGGGCGCCACAGGCGTCGTTGGCCATTGATGCGGCCTCAGCACCGGCCATGACTAGAGCCGCGAGCTGTACTCCGCGAGAGCTTACTCCGTTTACCTGGCGAATGGAACAATAGTATTATTAGTATTAGTAAATAGTATTTATTGTGAATCATGGCGCAGGAACATTTTCTGAACAGTGAACAAAATGAACCGTCACGCACGCGTCGGTTACGCTGAATCAGTTTAAGGTTTCACTTGTGCAGACACCCTTTATGTTTCTATTAGTTTCTGCTCGCGGCTTCGCAAGCGTTGTTTCTATTGAAACGTTTGTAAGGTTATTTCTACCCCATGGCAACTGATTTATGGGATATAAATAGCCTGTTTTATTCCATGTGTTAACCTACATAGTATACATCAGTAGTTTTGACGTGAAGAAGTAACAAACATCTATCCATCCAAACTTTCGCATTTATAATATTAGTCTGATTATCGATTACAAGGTAGCGATGGCGTGACGAACTGAACACCTATGATAGGTTGGGTTAAGCTGGCACGAGATTTTATTTTTTTGGCATATTGGCATGGCACCATGCGAGATAAGGTAGGAGAGGTTTTTCAGTTTTTCACTCATTGTTTCTGATTGTCATAGAGTCAATAAGTACAAGCCTTACATTCATTTCCTGCAGATGCAGAGCATTCATAAGGTCCCCGGAGAATGCCGTTGCCAAGAAAGCATCCAACTCTTGGCGTCTCAGAATCTGTATTTGAGATGTCATGATGAATCTGAAAATAGAAGGCGATTTTATAAATTTCGTTTTGCCGCCATATTATTAAACAATATTCATGATTAGCTTCTGCCCCTGGCTTTGCACGTGTTTATAAGAGATGAGATGATGAGAGGCAATAAATGATTGAGTATTGAGATGATAAGTAGCTTTTTATTTAAATCCAGGTATTTTTATGTTAACTACATCGATGCAAAATTTCAGCACGATCCGTTCAGTACTTTTGGCGTGAAGAGGCTAACATCCAAACTTTAGCATTTATAAATAATAGTATTATCTGGAGACGTCTGGTCGAAGGGACGCGTGACCCGGGCGCTGGTGAGTATCTGGCGCAGCGCATCAGCATTGCCACGTAGCGGGGCAATGCAGCCAGGCAGCGTCTTGGGGACGCTTCAGACTGGGTATTGATATGGATCAGTTGAGCTACCTGTAGATTGTTTGCTACGGTCTGCAGTTAGCTCAACTGTAAATACTAGTTTAATTTATTTATATTATTTGATAGTAATATTGTTTGCTAATAAAGATGTTCTAAGTACTACAAAAAAAAAATATAGTGTGATAAACTGATAGCGCAATGTGATAAAAGCGTCAAATTAAATTCTAGGTAAGGAAACCCAGGAACATGAACCTGAGCACAGTAGCCAAAATGAGCAGATGTTGGGGCACATAGGATGTATTCAACATTAGCGGTGTATCGGAGCGCATGCATGTAAGGAACGCCCTCATTCTGCGGCACTTGTCGTCTTGGGCGGTTCTGTAACAAAATTACATTTTTGTATTACTATTATATTTTTAACTAGCTCCAGCCCGCGGCTTATACGTGTTTTTTTCCGGAATAAAATGGAGCATCCTATATTGACATTTGGAAGCCCTTTGAATGGTCTTCGTAATTTGCTATTGTATGGATATGACCACAGAGGTATAGATGCCAATCCTTAATGCTGAGTACAAAACCTAGGGTCGCATAAAAAGCTCACGCACACACAGTAAACAAAATAAAAAAAAAATACTTCGCGTTGTGTGCTTGTCATGCACACAAGGCATAGAGTGCAACTATTCGTTCGCACACTAGGTTGCAAGTGATTTTCGTACAGCATCACTACAGACGTCACAATATACAAAGAACACACTCATCACTATCTCACGACTACGAGCAGTGGCCGTCCCACGCGGTTGAAATTATGCTGTTAGCTTCACTATGTTAATTATCCATTGCGGTATTAGAACTCAAAGTACGAATAGTCATTAGTATTAGCATAGCATAGCATTGTAAACAGTTTACAACAATATCGTGACTGGCGTTCAGTCACATTTTACTAAGTTCTTAATTTCACTTCTATTTTTAGAAATTACTATGGAACAACACGGCTTTTTGCTAGAATATGAAGATCCGTTGTGCTAACGTTCGAACTTCAACTAAATAAAACAAACAAACAACGCCGCGAGCAAATTTTTCTGTTTTTGGGCATATTGCTGCGACACCGGCCCCGCCCCCTTTTCACATCTACTTAGTTTCTGATATCTGTGGACATGACCATAGAAATGCCTTTCAAGGTCATTCAAACGGTTTTCAAATGTCATTTATAGGATGGGTAATTTTCTCGTAATTGCACAGCAGGTCCGGTCCAGAACTTAATTTGTGCAAATTTTCATTCAATAACGATTAATAGTCACCCCAACCACAGTAACAGGGTAACGAACCTACCTTCTTTCCACTTTTCTCTGTAAGCTATTGTGTTGGTGGTCTAGTCCACCAGTTTTGTAGCTTTCAAGACGGAGTATCGCTGTTACAGACTTTTCGAGAAATCGATTTTGGGAGATATTTACCGACAACCGAGTACATGCGAATCCTGGTTAAGGTCTTGGAACTAATGATTTTAAAAACTAAACTTGATTGGGTGCAAGGAGAGTCGAGCGCTCATTAGCAAGTTGGACACGCCCTGTGATGTCTCATTCTTTGGGACTTAGGGAGGCCTATCCCCTCGGATAGGTAAAATCTGTCCACAGAGAATTCCATAGTTTAAGAGCTCATCTGGAAAAAAGCCTCGGCACGGTCAGGTAGGGGCAGTCGAGGACCTGATGAAAAGGATTTGGGGGCTCGTGCCGGAATCCACTTGTTCGCTGAAATTCCATGTTCTTGTTTGATCTTGATTGCGCCGCTATAGGGCGCCGCTCGCTCAGTGGTGAGGAGAGTGACGAGACGACACATTGCGGTGTGTCAACTATCAGTAAATGCGGCTAGCACCCTTTTAAGAGCTCACCCGAACCAAAGCCTCTGCACAGTCGGTACGGGCCAGTCAAGCACTTGACCAGGCACCAGCTCAGGGCTCTTTCCGGGATTCATGCGCGAGTAGATCCACTCGGCGATGTGAACGGTGCACGCGCGCTCGTTGGGAGACGACGATGAGGTGCTGGGCGTAGCCTCATCTGTAATAATGGAAACTCTATTGAGTTGGGTTTTGTAATTTACGAGATATTTTGTGTTGCTCACCTTGTTTTGATGGAATGAAATATGAACTTTTGAATGGTAAAATTAAAATTTTCAACTAACATAGTTTCATGTATAAATCGATATGCCCAAATAGGTTTGTAGAAATCAGAGACTGAAAATTTTCACACAGCATCATCTGGCCCTAATCTAATGTAAGCAGATCTTGTGTTATGGGTACTAGATGACTGTTATACATACACAGATCCAGAACAAATACCTGCAGATACAAACATACGTCCTGCGGCGGAAATCGGCGGATCTTCGCTCACTGCGGCAATTACGTCGTCAGACAAATGCGCTAGTAGTAAGGATAATAAGATGAACTGTACATTTTCGTACCTTTAGCTTTCTGCGCCATAAAGCGATGGTGATGCATATTGTACAGAATAGCATAAACATTCTGACGTATTGGTCTGTAGAAGTGATGGATCGATGGTATTTCGCGATGGTTATCATCCTCTATAACCACTCCCAGCGTGATTTGACGGTGAGTGAGGATTGACAGCATAGCAGGGTGCATCAGGCCACGGGTGTGGCGCTCGGCGCAAGTTCTCAGCACCTCGGCTGGAGCAGCCGGGCAAGTATCGTCACTAGACGACTTCATCTGACGACCCTACAAGTAAAGACAACTTCAAATATTTGTTTTTATAGTGTAATAAACATTAATAAAAGAGATAACATTGATATATCAAAGACCACAGTTACTTGCTTGGCGTGTGAAGCAAGAAAACATTCAGCGAATTTGTTAAAACAGCAGCAATATTTATAAACACACCACCCAGTTTAGAAGCCAATCACTGAGACATCAATACAAAATTTAGAATCACACCTCTTTAGATGACGATTTCTTTGATTTCTGTTTGTCAGACTTATCTACAGGACTGACTTGTGGGTTGGGAGCCGTGGCGTCCCCAGAGTCGAGTGACAGCGCCGCTATGCCATGGTGGATGTCCACATTCCGATCCTCCATATCAAAGTCTGCGTTAATAGACGCATGCGCTGTAGCCAATTTGTAATCTTCCAAGCCTTTTTGCTGCAATAATTTAGAACTATCTAAGTGCTTTGTGTTAACAAAATGCTTAAAAAATAAAATAAAGAAACATGCGACTTCAAGTAACGAAATTTATCGAATATCATTTATCATACACTCACAAAAGCTCGCCATCGCCAATTACCCTTGAGTAAATACGAAATCTTATTAAACAAAATCACAGTACCCCATTCAAACATGTACATGAAGGTGGTCCACGTTAGTATGGCCAAAAAAAAAATCGCGTAGACATTCGGCCAACCCCTCCTTTTGTAACACATATTACTGTGTAATCGTCTGGTGAAAAATTCAGCTTCCTATGTGATTAGAAGAGGGTGCTCAATTACTTGTGAAATAGGAAAATACCTGCATTAAAGAACATGTCAAAATATTAAGTTATTACGGATTATAAACTCAAATATATTTTATTTAATATCAAAAATAGTGATTAGACACATAAACCCCCATACAAAGCAACTAAGAAACATAATAATTAAAATTTCAGTACCCTTTTGTTGATCATTTACACTAAGCTGGGTAACATTTTTTTGGACAAATAAGTTAAAAAAAAATCTGCTTTCGTTTACGTCAAATTGTGTATTGCTTTTATTCTTCATCCTTGTTCTGTAATTCTTTATTGTACACAATAGTAATACATAAGCATGATTTAATTTAATAGGATATGTACATAGGCGAGCTTAACCCTGAAAAGAGTTTTCTTCCAGCAAACCTTAGAGTTATAGGAGAGGCGATGGAACAGGTAGAGGAAATTACTTGTTAGTATCTTACAAAAATTTAAGAATGGTTTAACATCTCTTTCTGATACCTTTACTATATAACCACATTGCAAGTCATTTAGGGTCTTTTCTTTTAGTTAGCTTGACATTAGACTCCATATTTAATATTAATAAAAGTTAAAGTGTGTATGTTTGTTTGGATGTAATGGGCTATCTACAGACCTACCATACCGAAATGAAAAATCAATGTGTTGAGGAACCCATATAAAGCACTATCGTAATGGTTTTATCTTAGTTTATCTATAAAACACCAAATAAATAAAGTTTTCTAGTGTAAAAAACCATAAAATATATCAAATCCACATGTACCAATTTATAATAATAATAAGGAGCAGCGCCGTTTATAATCTTGTTTGGATGCTAAGGCAATCCCGGAAAATAATAGTCAGATTCTAAATAATCATTTTAGTGGTAGGTATTTACATTAAGTAGAGCCTGAGTATATGCTATGTTTTATAGAGGTACCACGTGATTAAAGCCGCCTGGAAAAGAATATCGAGGGATTTTACGTAAATTTCAGAATCAACAGTTCAATCGATTGAGCACCCTGATGCGCTAAAACTAGGCTTCTGAAATTCCACTATGTAATTAATTACTATAGATACGTGTTACAAATTATAAGGGTGGTCGAAATGAAAAACAAAAATATATTTTTTGGGCCACCCTATTGTACATGCAAGCAAGTAATAACTCACACACACGCACACATTCATACTTACGCGACCAAAACGGAAGACGCGCTATTGAAGTCGCTTTAAAATAGAGGGAAAACGAAAATAGGTGTTAAGTCAGAATATAAAATGGTTAAAGTCAGGTTAAAATAAAAAGTTCACTTTGCACTTAGACGTGACTTTTGAGCATGCAATGGTGTTGCCAATTTATGCCAATGGTGTTGTGATAATGAAAAAGGCGTGGATGACCATGAATGTATAAATGTTAGATGTACAAGAACCTCATTTTCTGAAGACTCTGTGGCGAGTTTGGTTGTGTCCATGTCTACGGAAGTTGATTGAGATAGTGGGCTCGGTAGTCCAGACGATTGGTCGGATTTGTGGTTCTTTTTATTATTGTTCTTGGGGCGACGTCCTGCTGTATAACAATAAATCAAATTATGAATTCACTGTGAAAAGGACTGCAGGTATCTATGAGTTTAAGCTTAGTGATTAGGATATCAGTTTAACGAATTTATTTATTGAAAAGAACAACCTTCACTTAAATGAGTACATAGAATACATAGAATATCCTAACGTACTATTTTAATTATTTAATACTAAATTACAACAGTTTCCCTAATAATTGTAGTAGCAAGTTTTACAATAATGGTTGGTACCGTTACGCTAACATAAAAGATCTTGTCATAAATATATTGTTTCAGTCTTTTTTTAAATATGTGCATTGATAAACAGTTCACAATGTTATCGGGTAAGCTGTTGTACAATTGTGCACAACTACAAACGCTACATACATTTCAGATGGATCGCTCTGCAAACTTCGGAGATAGGGGGTGTAATGGATATTTTTTTGAGTTTTTTCAAAATATTTCAAAAAGTATAAAACCTACAGAAATTTTAATAACTGTTTTGAGATGTACAAACCGATACCTTTTATTTGATACACCACCCGGTGAGGTAGCCCCCCTTTTTGCCCATTTTTCAAAAAGAGTTCTACTTACAGACTTCTCTATATTTTTTCTGTAAAATATAGATCCATATCTACAAACGCTACATAAATTTCAGATGGATCGCTCTGCAAACTTCAGAGATAGGAGGGGGGGGGGGGGGGGGGGGGGGCGGTAATGGATAATTTTTTGAGTTTTTTTTAAATATTTCATACAGTATAAAACCTACAGAAATTTTAATAACTGTTTTGAGATGTACAAACCGATACCTTTCATTTGATACACCACCCGGTGAGGTAGCCCCCCTTTTTGCCCATTTTTCAAAAAGTGTTACACACTTCTCATAAGTAAAATATAAAATATATCAAAAAGTATGAAGCCTACAGAAATTTCAAAAACTGTTTTGAAATGTTCAAACTGATACCTTTCATTTGATATTGTAAGTCTCTTAAAATTTCGACATCACAATTTGTACTGAAAATTTTGATTTTGATTTTTCATTTATTTTTCTTCTAATCAGTAGAGGCACACGAAATGTATTATTATTTTTAATTTCACGTTATTTGCTGAGATATTAAAGACGGAAAAAAGGACAAAAAAAGCGAGACCATAAGGGTTTCGAAACCGATCTCCGATCTTCGAAACCCAAAAAAATAAATGAATTGTATTATTGCGTAGGTATAAAAAAACAACAAACTTATTTTTTCCTACTTGAACGATTCATATGGCTCTTTAAAACTTTATAATCTTGAATTTATGTAACTTGCGTTTTTGTATAATATTTTCAGATAATTTACTCTCTTTCAAGCTAAGCCGTTTCCACACATTGTGTGGAAACGGCTTAGCTTAATTTTTCTAATGTTAAGTGTTTAATTTTCTAGTTCTAAAGCTTTAAGTTACCCTAAGATAAAAAAAATAAATAAATAAATAAATAAATAACAAAAACAGTTTTTTTCTATTCGAATTATTCGAATAGTACCCGAAAAAAAATCGAATATCAAATTTTCGAATGTTTGCAAGCCCTAGTAATAATGCGGGAAATGAGAAACGCATATTATTGCTGGACAATCCACCCAGTAAGTATCTAAAAAAATCTGTCAAAGTTTGAGTTGCTACATACCAGTAGCAGTCCTATACTTGAGGAAGCCATCTTTAGTCCCGTTCAAATAATACTGTACGGCTTGTTTCAGTTTGGCCGCGCGGAGATCATTGAGGTCGCCGAATACTTCGATACACGCCGCGTCTACGTCGGGCGAGGGTAATTCGCGGACGAATTGGCACACGGTTTTCACTACGGTTTCAGGGGGTACAGGTGCCTGGAAATATAAATATTGCATTATATAAATCTTATAATTTATTATTTGCAACAACTATGTATATTACAGACCGTGCACTGACCTTGATGTAGATTACCTAGATGAATAGGAGTAAAACTTTTTATAGTATTATCTTACCATAATATCCAAAAGACGTGGTGAGAAAAGGCAGAGCCCTTTGCCCAGGTGTGGAAGATATTTATTTGTTTTACAAGCTCAAACAAAGCAACTGTACTTGCCACCACCATGGTCAAAAGTTAGATATGGTTTATACCATATCAAAATTTTTGATATTAAAAAGTCATGCTGAGATTATTCTCAGAATAACTTTTTATTATAAAATTACCTTCTTTTGATTGATTCCTATGCGTTTGTAGAAATCAGTGAGACTTTGCTCTGAGAGTATAGTCCCTCCCAATAGAGCAGCTGCAAGGCAGAGACGGTCTTGTGGCACTTCTAAAAGGTTCGGAAGCTCATGCACCACATATTCCTTTGTCTCTAACGATGACTGGAAAAATCAAATTGTAAGACACATCTTAATGCTACAGCATATCTATACTAATATTATAAATTCGAAAGTAATTCTTGTCTGTCTGTCTTTTTATGCCTAAACAGTAGGGATGCAACTATACCGATGCCGATAATCGTAAACCGCAGGTTATCGTTATTTTTGACGATCATCGGTATCGTAAAAAGTATTACGATTCATAACGATTCTTGAAACTTTCGTTTGATGTTATATTTTGCGTGAAAAGGAATGCAAGACAGTGAGAATAATGGGAACTCGCTATGGTGATATAGATCATTTGCTGTTGAACATGTAAAAGAGAGAGAGATTGCATCAAGAAATAGAGTTGGATGCCTCTACCACATCATGCACAAACCAAATTGAAATAAATACTGGAACCTACTTATAACAAAATAGAATGTTTGTCAACATATAATATCCGACAAAGAGTGAAGAACCTCTATCAATATTTTTAAGAAGTGAGTTTTCTTTATGTGTTTGGAATTTCAGATACTACCTAATAAATAAGTTAAATCGGTAGTACAAAGAAAATAGATTTTTTTAAACTGCAATGCATCAAGCTGAGATGAAGATGACTAATACTTAGGTATTACATAGTTTAGTTAACAAAATATTGTTATCCACAACTGGTTTAATCCACATGGATATAAGAAACAGACCGAAACCAGAAAAAAAAATGTTTTTTTATTAACAATTTACCAGAAATTAATTATAAATATGACATTTAGTTAGATGGTAAATTTTCATTTTATTTTAAACTCTCACTTTACCAAATTGTACCTATTCTTTTAATTTATTTGTAAGACTTTCTTAAGTGCAATGTAATGTGCCTATGAGAAATAAATGAATGAAACTGTCTTGTTTTATTAAATGTAAAATAAATGTAATGCATTCGTAATCGTAATCGCTATTACGATGCATTCGTCATTCGTATCGGTATCGTAATAGAAATATCGTTGCATCCCTACTAAACAGATCTTAATTAAATTTGGCAGGGAGGTAATTGTATCCCGGGGACAGACATAGGCTACTTGAAAAGCGCGTGCGAAGCCGCGGGCAGCAGCTAGTCTATGTATTTGATCCTTTAAATTAGAATGAGAGCTTAGTGCTATGGAACTCATTCTCATAATAATAACTAATTTAGGGAAAATGTTGGTGTTATTGACAACACTTCGTCTACCTGTTTATTTTCTTTGACTGAATTAAAGAATGCAATATTTCATAGACAAGTAATCTATCAGCTTGATAAAATATCAAAGCTATTTTTAGTCCCGATATTTTTCGAGTCGACAGATACGCATCACTATTTAAAATAAAAAACGGCCTATGAAATATTGCATTATTTCATTTAGTCATCTTTGACTAAATGAAATAATGCAATATTTCATAAATTTTTTATTAAATAATCACGTTGATGATTATAATAAATAACATTACTAGAAGTCTCCATTATCTAAAAGTAAGAAAGAAAATTATTTAAGTAGTCAATAATTTAATTAGATAGATTATGGAATTCATAATCTCAAATCTCAACTTCATTAGTGAGTAGTGACACTAAATGTATTTTTCTCTTCATATGTTCCACAGCTATAAATATTGAAAACATACTTATTGTAGATAGAAATGTACCAAATTCTTAAATTCAAAATGTTAACAAGCAAGAATAGTTAACATACCCTGTATGTAAGTTTCAGCTGAGCAGAACTAAAATATTTTGGAGGCTGAAACACTAAATACTCTCCGGAACCTCCAACTAGCCCTGCATAATTCTTCTCACGGCACAAACCTACTACTTCCTGGCAGTGGTCATCTGATGAAACCATCTGAAATTAATAATAAGAAATGAAGGCACATTTAAAATATTTACTTTTGTTGCAATAGAAACAATGGAGTGGAAGTAGAAAATAATACAAGTAATAATAATACTCTGCAAATTCTACTTACAATTTGGATATTCAGATATCTGAGAGCAGTTCTCAGGCAGGAATGCAGGCCAGTTGGTGGCACCCACCATACTTTGGGTGGGGGAGTGCCCTTGGATTGAATGTGACGTAGAACCTAGAATAGAGGGTGATAAATAAGACTTATGACCAAGATGACATGTTACCAACTTTTAAATTATTAATATTGTTTTTCTGGAATAAAAAGTTGCTTGGCCGGCCTAGAACTACATCTATGCAAAATGTTAGACCTAAAGCCTTGGTGCTTTTGTTTATTATGAAACATGACAGATGTTAGAACTTACAGAGTTGACTCTCTGCCGATATGTGGCTTGTGTTTGTAACCAATGTTGTGGCATGGCAGGAGGGGTGGGGTGCGCTCCATTGAAGCAGACGCATAGAGAGACTTGGTGCTCAGCGAGAGCCTGGGCGAGAGTTGTCAAGAACTGGACACAGCGGGCCCATTGACCTCCACAGGCCCAATCTAGTTAAAAAACATTGGTATAAAAGAAAGTACTAGAAAAAAGGGAAACTTGATTTTATTTATTTTTATAAGCCCTCCAACATGAGATCGCAGAGAAACATAACACAATTATTTAGGTGTCTCTTTAATATAGGATCTCTCAGCAAGCACACAAAAAAAAATCAAGTAAACACGGCACATGAGATCGCATATGTACCTGAAAAGTATCCTCCATAAAGGCGGTCCAGGCACCCTTCAGCGTCGAGAACTAAGCGGAAGCCGCCGGGATGGTTCCTCGCAATACGGAATAGATCAACACTCACACCCTCGTTTTCTAAAAATGTTTGTATGTCTTGGATACCCATGGTTGTGCAACTATTGTGTCTTGCGGTACAAACTTATTACGTTCGTAGCGACAATCTAAAGTTCTGAAACAAATAAAATGCATCAACATCAAAAGTAAAATCGAAGACGGGACGGTAGGTTGTGAACTAATATTGGGCAAGTAAAAACTTACCGCTAATTACAATTATTAAAACAGGCAAGATAAATGATAGAAATCATCAGAAGATTATCATCAGCTGAATTAAGAAAACAAGACAAATTCGCGAAATCGCACTAAAAATTTGCCGGTACATGGAGTGCAGCAAATAACTCCCAGAGTAGCAAGTGATATCAAAACAAAGTGGAAATCAATCTACATACGCTGTGCATGTTTATCTCTACGGAAATTTCATAAAGTGTACACAAACCCCAGTAAAAAACCATGCCAGAAGAAAACTAAAGCCGTGAAAAGATGAAAACGGAAGCCATTTGTAATTTTTTTATTGGTTTTGGTTGGTAGTGCATTTTGTTTAGTTAGGCGATTTTAGACTATCAAACTAGACTGCACTTGCCAAGCATGCAGCAGCCTCGACAGGTGTGCTTGGTGTATCCAACCAACCAAAACAAACCCTCGATTTATACAATTACTTTTTATCTGTGGTATACTGTTATTGGCTTTAAATGTCTGTGTCATGTAACTTTTGACATTGACATTTATTTGACTTAATTAATCACTGTGCTGCTGCTGGCTGGCTGTGGCTGCATCCACTTGTCTTGTTTTCAACAAGGGCGTTGTTTATCGCTATTTTCCTCAGATTAATCCTCTTGTTTAGAGACATAAACAAAATCGCATTTTTAATGTTCTATGCAAATTTAAGTGAGCACCCACAAGTTCCATGTGAATAAAATGTTGTAAAGTCCTGCGCTTTGTCTGCAATAGCCCGTTACCGTAACATCATTCATCATTCAGCCCTCAATTGGAAAACCCTGCGTAGATTTAGTTATGCCGGAACAAAGTAACGACTATCGTGTTGTTGTGTTTGGGGCTGGTGGTGTTGGTAAAAGTTCTCTGGTACTACGATTTGTAAAAGGGACCTTTAGAGAATCTTACATACCCACCATTGAGGACACTTACAGACAGGTGAGTTTCTGATGTTCTAAGTGTTTTATTATTTCTAAGCGATTGTTCCAATCAGCACAATCATTGCTGCATATTAGAGGTCATAGTGTTCAGAGATTTTAAATAGCCCTTTATGAACATGCACATAAGGTTGGGGATTATTTTATTTTTAGGCATCACTATCCGACTGCTGGGCAAAGGCCTCCCGCTTCTTCTTCCACTCCTTGTAATCAAACTCTGCAACAGGCCACAGTCAGTGGAGATACTATGTGGATTTTCAAACCTATTAGGTTTAATGTGATAATAAGAAACATTTTGAGAGATATAATAAGTTATATTTGCCACTAAAACATCTTATGTCTAATGAAACCTTAAATATAATACAAACCTATTCCATAAATGCCCTCTAAGGATAGCCTTGCAGGTTTATAGGGTATTGGACAAACTTGTAAGCAAATAAATTACTCAATAAATAACTGCCTAAACTCAGTTGAGCTACCTTCAGATTGTTTGCAACAGTCTGCAGATAGCTCAACTGTGTCATGTGTATTTTGTACTAATTGTATTATTAATTGTTTTTTCTTTTAAAACAAAGACTTCAGCACTCACACACCTGAATTCCTAAAACTCATATTAATAAATTGTTTGTAGGTATTCTGTTTTTACATCATTTTAATTATTTTTTTGTAACTAGCTAAGTTACATCTGTTACATCTCAAAAAATTAATTTGTGGTGATATCCATACTCATAGTGCAATTTTTTATTGATTTTGCCAATAACAACATTTAATCAGTAATTGTTGATTTCTCTTTATCATTATTTTATGGTGTTTCAGGTTATAAGCAGCAATAAAACAATATGTACCCTTCAAATAACAGACACAACAGGGTCTCATCAGTTTCCTGCTATGCAGCGTCTATCAATAAGCAAGGTAATCATGAAGAAAGTTGCATCTCTTACAAAATTATATGGGTAATTCTCATTTTCGACAAAAATCTGTATGACTATCATTTTTTTAAACTGTAGGACTTATCCATGTATAATTATCGGATGAGTTACTTATTTTACTAAAATGTTGATGAAATACTATCCTGTCAAGCTGAATTCATGAAAATAATCCACACTGCAATTTTTTTATTAAATGTCAAAGTCCCTTCTGTGCATGTGATGGTCCCATTTTCATAAGGAAAAAAATTAGAAGTCCTTATTTCTTTATCCACTTAAAGAACCAATATTTACTTAGATAACTCATTATTTTTGCATTGTAAACCCGGTCTTAGAAAATGTAAGTAAAATTTTTATTCTCAAGTCGTTGACCATAATAGTTACTCCCATGGCGACTATCAGAAATAACACCACGCAATCTTTCAAAACTAACTCAAAAAGTGGTTGATTGAGCATCACCAGACTTTGACTTATACATATATAAATTGAAAAAAATGTAATTTAATTCATAATTCTTTATTGCACTAATAAAACAAGTAGATGTAAAACTTAAAACTAGAGAGGTTATGGCAAAGGCGAGATTAACTCTCGTAAAGAGTTCTCTTTCAGCAAACCTTATTGGGAGAGAGAGACAAGTTTGTCATAGTGGGTTTGTGTGCTTATACAGAAAGAAGATTGAATTAATTAATTTAATCAATAACATATGTTTACTTATGGTATTATTATTACAAGTATTATTTAAGAATATGGAGTACCATTGTACTTAACTTTATATGAATCATTTCTGATGTGTAATATTTTTATTAATAAATGAGTATGAATATATGGATTTTCCCCCTTATTTCTGATAGTTTGAAAATTCTGTAACTTTGGATTTAATTGCGTTTATACTAGGGCTTCCAATACCGGGATCCCGGTATCAGCCAATACCGGGATCCCGGATTTTTTTTCGTGATTTTTAATACCGGTATTAAAATGTTCATAACCGGGATCCCGGTATTAGTGATTTTATTTTAATTTTAGTACAAAACACAAAATAATAAGCTATCACTACCGCACATATACATTTTTATCCATTTATTTATTTTGGAATATTTTAAATCGGACTTCCTGGAAGTCCTGCGTTGCTCTAAGTTTTAAGTACAGTGCGGAAGGCGGCGGCGCCCGCCAGGGGTGAGGGGAAATTCCCTATACGCCCCGGCCGCTCCGCCTCCCCTCAGGTGCATGCAACGCGAAGCTGTTATAAACACTGTTATTATATCTTAGATGTTAAAACCCAAATATCGTTGAGAAACTTATTATGTACTTCAAAAAATGTTGTAGACAAGTTTTGTGAAATTCTATAATAATAAATGTGATTAGTCATAACTTTTATAACGCAAATTATCGTAAAAAAAGACTGATCTAAATGACACTTATTATTATTGTCATATAAAAAGATAATTGATTTGACAATAAAACTTTTTATTAATTTTACCTTCTAAATACGTATACTTCCAAAAAAGAATAAAATTAAAAGTAGGATAAAAATAAGGTTTTTTTTTCAATACCGGTATCCCGGAATCCCGGTACATATTTAGAAAAAAACATTCGGTATTAATACCGGTATTGAAAAAATCCGGTATTCGAAAGCCCTAGTTTATACATTAAAAACAAAAACTAAATCTGAATCGCCGTGTATAAGTCTCTTACGAACTTATTAAAAAAAAGGATCTATACAAAAAGTCACTTCTGTGGAGTTGTTTCCATGGACAAAAATTACAATGTGTTCCCCTTGACTACCCCATCAATCGGGGTTGCGTGCTCGGCGACTTTGTTTTTATTTCAGAGGAAGGTCTAAATAAAAAGAATCTACCTACCGTAATTTATATTAAGGCGTGTTTACAAAAATTCAAAGTTTGCCGTTTGCCTGTTCATTTTCCGATAAATCCATTGAACTTCATTAGGTACTTAAATATCCGAATAATCCGGTATTACGCTTTTTAGTTACGTGGGACTTTGTAAGGAACTTTATAAAAAAAAATCGTCACTCAAATCGGTTCATCCGTTTGGGAGCTACGATGCCACGCATGCGTCATGCAAACACAAATTCATATGTTAAACTTTAACACCCCATCTGTTTTTCGTAAGCGGTTAAATATTAAACAAATTGAAAGTTTTCAAATTACGACTCATAATAATGAGTAAGTATGCCAGTTAAAAAAATATTTAATGTCAATATTACCTCTATACTGAATAAAAAACTACTAATGTAAGAAAATATACTTACATTGGCATTTTTATAAACAGAAAAAAGTATCAAGATGTGTTAGTCCTATGGATTACCGCTGAGCATGCGTTGCGCGTCTGTGTGCTCTGCGCATCGTCTCTTCGTAAATGCGTCCTTACAAAAAGAAATTTAATTTTTCATAAATTTTCTTCCATAAAAATAAGTAATACCCATACAATTCTTAGGAGTCAACCAAAGAAGTTAATAATTTTTCATATGAACTGGAGCCATAGCACCCATTAAAGGTACTGTATTCTATAAGTACATTTTGTTACAGGGCCATGCCTTCATCTTGGTCTACTCTGTAAGCAGCAGACAATCCCTCGAAGAACTAAAACCAATATGGCAGACAATAAAAGAGATAAAAGGCACAGAACTTCCAAGCATTCCAGTCATGTTGGCAGGCAACAAATGTGATGAGAGCCCTGAAATCCGCGAGGTTTCCGCATCGGAAGGGCAAGGGCAAGCCCAGGCTTGGGGAGTTTCATTTATGGAAACATCTGCCAAAACTAACCATAATGTTACAGAGCTTTTCCAGGTACCTCTTAAGATTTTATATTATTTTTGAGGAAACTAATTACATACATTTTAATATGGTAAATATCTGGATAGTTTACACATGCTTGCTGGAAAACCTTAATAGGTTGCCTCTCATACTTATCATAAACTGTTTTTTTTTTTTAATTATATTTAATAGACTTTCGTTTAACCACAATCGTGAGATTGTGGTGTTTTATCTTCGACAATGGACTTTCTAAACTCTTAACATCTCTTATTATTGCAGGAGTTGTTAAACATGGAAAAAAACAGAAATGTCTCGCTACAAATTGATGGAAAAAGTAAGAAAAAGAAAGACAAAGTTGTGAAAGATTCTGGCGAGGGTGGTTCTGCTGGAGGACGGGAGAAATGTCTCATCATGTAAATACGGTAAACATTCCACTTAGACTTAAACCACCGATTTATTTACTTTACAATTATTCTTAGTCATTTTAATCCTAGTCATTAAATCCCATGTCCGAAACGAGTTAAGCACGGACATAGTGTAAGATAATGTCGCATTTAAAGCAAAGTAGAAATAGTATCGTAATGCCTTTTAAATAACATTAATTTATTGTGATGGAGCTTAGAAGGTTATCTAATAAATATTTTGCTAATAGAACATAGGTTATAATAATTTATAATGACTGATATGACAAATCTGAAAAGAAAAACATAATTATAGATAACATACAACGAAATGAGGTCTTTAGAACTGTTATTAATTGAATGTGGTACATAAGTAATGCAATAGTAATAATTAGTTATGTGTCATAATGATGTGATACTCTGTTAAATCCATTCCAAAACTGCAAGATCTGATAAACAAAACAATTTCATTTTAAAAACTACACACATTACGTTTCAAGAATTGGTCGTTGGTGTGCTTGATAAATTTTAAAGCCAGTGTTAAGGGGCGTAATGTAATTCGCAGCGAGCACGAAACGTCAAAAACCCCGTCTAGTTGCTAGCACCTTCTTTCCCCGTTGGTACTGACGCTCCCTGTTTGACACATTACATTACGCACCGTAACGCCTACCAGTACCCGGCTTAAGTTTAAACATCCAATACCTTCCTTTAAATCAGCATCATCCATGCATGTGCGGTTACGCAAAACCACCTATCTTTAATGACATTTGAAAGCCCTTTGAATGGCCTTCGTAATTTGCTATTATATGGATTTGGCAATTGAAATGGCTTTCAAGGCTATTCTAAGGGCTTTCAAATCAATGTCAATTATAGGATGGGTAATTTTTGCGTAATTGCACAGCTGGTTGGCTGGTGATTAATGGGTTAATCACCATTCAGGTAAGGTTGACTTGGGACCTGGAAATAAAGATCATGGGACCCCCCCAATGTCAATTGTCATATTACCCAAGGTGTGTAGTTCGCTTTTTTTAAATTTATTTAATAGAATCTCTTATTAGATTAGATCCTACAAAGAAAATAGCCCATTTAACAAATTTTTTCAGTATTTCTACATAAAGGGTAGTGCAAAATTAAAAACTATTTGATTGTATAAAAAATAGGTAATGTCATAGTGGGAAAACATAAGTGCCAAACGTCTACTAGACTATTTGATCTTAGAAAATACATTGCATTAGACATACAGGCATTTAGAAAATTTCACCATGGCATTATCAATTTTGAAAAGGCTTTTATGTAGAAATTTATTATAAGTCTACCATTAAAATATCCAGTCAGTTATGGATTGTTAATCATTAATAGAGTCTAGTCATTTATTATACTAGTTTTAATGCACTTTAATTGATATCACTCACATATCCAAATAAATTTCCCCATAATAATAAATATTTTCCTAGTGGTTTCACAAAGGCAAAATACCTTATAAGATTTATTTCATCTAGCAACACATCTAGCTGAGGTCTAATTCTGCTGCAATTCAATTCTACCACTGTCTTACTTTAAAAAAGACATCAAATTGAAGTGGATTCAGTATAATAATCGTCAAACGTCTTGTCCTCTGGCGAACCACGTGACAAAGATGCGCAGAACGCAATTCTTCGGCCAAATTTGTGGGCGGTTACCTTCTGGACAGTGGCGTCGATTATTCACTGTGAGTTTTTGTTTCAAACAAAGAATGAGCGAGACAGAGCTATACGAAGCTGTACTTATTTCTTTCGCCTGCTACGCTGTAGGCGATGTATGAATTATATGCGTGAGTGTACCTGTGCAAATTTCACACTCTCGCTGCCCATCACCGGACAAGTTGTTTGGCGGCTACTATACCTACACTACAACTTAAAATATTTTTTGCCATTTTATTTCAAGATTTGTTCTATTTAATCCATAAGTACATTTTTTCTATTGACCGTCAGATAGATGTGTTGCTAGCTTTAGT
Organism: Eupithecia inturbata; assembly: GCA_963662085.1. Classification (NCBI taxonomy): domain Eukaryota; kingdom Metazoa; phylum Arthropoda; class Insecta; order Lepidoptera; family Geometridae; genus Eupithecia; species Eupithecia inturbata. The sequence goes on from OY759182.1 coordinate 9,217,268, forward strand.
TTGTAATCAATTTTATAGTACAATATTTGCAACTAAGTTAATTATAAGTTTACGTGATATAATGTGCAAAAATGAAGTAAAATTTACTCAATACGACAAGCCTAATTTTTGCACTATAAGTAACCGAAGCACTTAATCGAAGATTTATAGTTACTAAGTTTAAATAAATACTATTAAATTTCCAATTATTACAATAAATAAATTATTAACGTGCACGACGAATATATTGAAGCGTTTGTATTTGCACTGTTTTGCTTATTGGCAGAATTGTATATTATGAGATAGTGATTGTTGAATACTGAAGTTGTTATAGCTGGACCAAAGTTGTTTCGTGTTGATTGATGTAAGTTACATACTTGTAGGATTTTTTTCTTTGTCTATTTACTTCTATACGACCTTGGCTCAGTGTTTGCCAAAATTCCTCTTTCTCGCATTTTACATTTCTGAATATTCTAACTTGATTAAACTCGTGCTCATAAAATTCTACCTATAATCAAATTTACTATACCTACCTACTAATTAAGAACTTAGTTAACAACTTTGAAAATTGGTAATATATATATATGCAATTTGTGCTCATTTATCACTCACCAAAAGTATTTGTGTTCTTTCTATCCTAAGCCTTGAATCGAACTAATATTTTAATATATTTTATTTATCTGAACTTGTAATCTATCAATAATTTTATAATCAGCTTTAAAACTCTTTAAATTGTGTAAAGTGTAAAACGTCACTTACCTTAATACGGCAATAATATTTTAGCGATTAAGAAGATTTAAATCTCAAATTACTTTTTTTAAATCTTTAGGTAAAACAGTAGAATGAGATATCTAGCTCTAAAGTTTAGAGTACATACATTGGTGTCAATTTTGTGCAATTTCAATTTATAAAACCTAAAATATTCACGTCATTTCATAAATGTCCATTTGTTGGAAGTGTCATGAATGACTCATTAATATTTTAACGTAGGTACCTACTTTAAACTTAAATATATTGTAATTCTGCATAGAAGTGGCAGCAATGTATAATTAGGAACACGGAACAGAAATTAGAGTAGATTCGTCCATCAACCAGTAACAAGTTAGAATCAGTAGGGTTTAGACGAATATTAAACTCTTTTTTCCAAGCTTATCCCTTTAATTCACAGTGGAGGTAATTACACCTTAAAAATGTAAATTATTGTTGAATTTTATTTTAATATATTTACCGAGTTGTAACAATAAAATTGTTTGTTCGATCAACCTCAAGTATTAGGTAGGTATACTTACTTACGGATTATTATTATATTAATCAGGCTTTGTTTTTACGTCAATGATTTTGTTTCAAGTTATTATCTTGTGACACTTCTCACTTACTAAAGCATTACGAAAATAAATAAAATAGAAAAACAGAACAAAGTATTTTCTTTTGTTTAATAAGTAAATACATCCCTATTGGATACAATACAATTTTATAATTCTTAGCGATTTCATTTCAGAATGCATTACGTTTTAGTTGCCCTACTCAATAGGAGTTCAAAGTATTTTCTTTTGATTATTACGTAAATACATAAATAGGAAGATAAATGAATAGGTATAAATGAAACTATAAAATATTTAATTAGTATCACAGAATGTACCTAAAGCTTACTTAGAAAAACATTAAAATATCTTATTGTCATAAAAAAAATTGATACTATTTTTTCACTTAATTTATTTTCTTCTCATTCTAAAATTGTGCATGATTTTAAAATTCATTCTCAGACTTATAACTTTAAGGAAAGTACTTGTAATTTGTTTTTGAGTTATGCATCCCCACTGCCATTATGTGGTCCAATATTTCTTCTTCTGGCTGTGTTCTCCAAAGCCAAAAACTCTCCTTCAAAAGAAATATTGGGCAATCTACCAGTGCTGGCACTCCTACGAATTTTTGGCATGTTTTGAGCACCTGGCGAGGGTACTATGCCCTTATTTTTTGTCTGAGGGTTACTTGAAAGTGCCAAAGAGCAAACATTCAAAATTTTATCTAAAGTGGCTTGATTAACACCATCTGGTTGCTTAGTTCTTTGTGCCTTCCTTTTAGGTGAGTTTTGATGTCTTGATGGTTTGCTATTTACACTTAACCCTATGCCAAAAAGGCTTAAATTAAATGGAGTATTGAGGAGCCAGTTGAATAAAATCATGACTAGCAGAAAAATCAAAGAAATATTTATAATGATGACTAGTATTCCATACATTATCTTGTCGAATGGGTACCATAATCCATCTGGAAAGAAGCAAAATTATCAAATAATTATAAAAAATCATACCTACTTGTATGTACCTAATGGTAAATAATTTTAGGGTTACCTGTAACACCATGAAGTATGATTTCCACTGTGCCACTGATGATAATGAAAGGTTCAGCCACTGCAGATGTGAACATTCTAATCCCAATTTTCAAAGGATTCATATGCTTCAAGAAGATGAGAGGATCTGGAGGAGGGACTTCACAGTTAGACGTCCAGAAGTACCATTTACATTTGTTCACAGCTGTTAAGAACTTGTCCAGCTCTTTTTGCTCTGCTTCCTGGAAATAAGGCAAAATGAAATCTTTGAATCACATAGCTGGGTTGTTTGGAAATAATCATTTTCAAAACAATTTATCTACATTGTTTTAAAAATGAAGGTTAACATGACCTCACCTTGTATGATATCACCACTTCATATGCATAGAATATTACAAGCAATAACACAATAGCATGTTTGTGAGACATGTGTTTCCACACCCACATGGAACCACCTGCAAATGCTAAAAAGCCAAATGTCCAGGTGAAATATATCTGCAACAATAAGGCATATTTGTATAGTAACAAGTCTAGTAGTAGACAATAATGTAAAATTTTTGGCTCTATCTCTCTACAGAGTCTGTACAATAAAAAATGCTTAGAAGCCAGCCAGCAAATACCTTATATTCAGCTAAATACACTTGAAAATATTCACTCCAAGTCAAAACAATTTGCTCAATAATGGAAGGTTTATAAATGGATTCCTCAACATATGCCACAGATCTTCGGAATGTGTCTTCAGAGAGGGGACTAGTTGATTTCAGAGCTTCATCCAGTGTTTCCCATTGTTTAGGATTTAACTTCATTTGAAGGGAAATATCAACTGATCCATCTTCATTTTTCTGTGAAGAGTTAACCAAATAAGCCAAGGAGTAACGAAGGACAACATGGTTGCAATAAAGATAATGATTTGAATTTGTATCAAATGGCTCTGCCAAGTTGAGTTTGTATGTAGAAATGGGTAGCAAAAGGTTTGTGATAGAAATGGGTAGCGAAATATGCATCAATGTCTCCCAACGAGAGCCAGACGTATAGACTTAAGATAATGATGAGCGCCTGCATTGACAAGATAACCTTACCTTTGAAGCACCTCCTTTTAGAACAATGGCAAGGGTTCTCTTGAAGAACCACTCTCCAATACAAGGCTTGTTTTCAGTTTGTAATTTTCTTTGCACCGGTATTCTTAGGTCGGGAGGAATATCGTCTCTACCTGTGTCAGGTAACTTGCTTTCAAAGTTCCAGGGATCCGGCCCTGTTTGGGCATTAGTTTTTATGATGTAAAAGCACATGAGTAAAATAAAACACATAACATTTTTGATAGACATCATTGATATGAGTAATTACAGTAAATATATCTCACTAGACACAAATTCACCTGTGAGCTAAACAAATTCGAATTATTTTTCAAATCAACAATGTAATGTAAACAAAAAGAACCTGACTGAGGAGACGACTGCTTTTTGGAACTGTCAGTGTCAAAGGAATAGGGATGTGGTTTTGGCTTCGATCAGGAGATTTCCTTCGTCCGAGGGTTTTGGTCGTTCGATGTCTCTTCGATGTTGTTGTAGGTAGGTACATTTCGAAAAAAATCAACAATTAATGTCAATGTCACTGTCCTGTCGTCAATGTCAAGAATGTTTGTTGGCAGCTCTGAGTACAGAAACAATGGAGATGGCATACCTACGAAAAAAACGTGTATACCTAAACTTACTAGGAAACAAAAATGGCTTCCTTCCGTAGTGCTGCCCTATTGTATATCGATATATTTATCGACACAAGCATTTTTGTGACGATATTTTATTAAAGCAGTTTCGGGTGCTGATCTTATTGTTTTTACCTCGATAATATAAAACGAAATTGTGTAATAAAAAAATATATACCTATGCACAAATTAGAGACAACGTGTATGTGCACACAAGCATGGCCCGACCGTGGGACGTAACAACTTGTAACTGATAAATTGTGCAATTTTATTAATGTTTATTTATAAGGTACTGAAATAAAACAAAAAGTAACATAGTTGTCAACAAAAAAATAGTTTTTTACAAGGATTTTAATAATAAAATTGAATCCGTTTTACTAAGTACAAGTAGTGACAATTAAAGCTTAAAATTATATAATTTCCAATATCACACTTTTGTATAACCTTTATTAAACAAATCTCAGATACACAATCACTTAAGTATTCGATTGTCTACGCAATTCAATCAGTCTCATTCATTTACAATCACAAAACATTAAAAGGTTATTATTTTTATACAACTAGGATTTTAATGATATTATTACGTTTTTACTTAGTTCCAATTTTTCAAGTAATTCAATCAGTCTTATTCGTTTACAATCACAATACATTAAAAGGTTATAATTTTTATACAACCTAGGGTTTTGATGATAATATTATTACGATTTTACTTAGTTCTTATGTAGTGACTAGTGGCCATAAAAGTGTAATATTGAACTATTTTGAATATCAGTCTCATTCATTTACCAATTGACAATATACCTAAATCACAAATTTAACTTAACACGTAATGATCTCGCTCATTACGAAATTTTTTTCTGGTAACTTTTACATTTTATATTTAATTGTTTCACAGTCTCCAGCGTTGCATCCGGAACCTGTAAATCAAAATAATACAATCATCCAAGTGTTCTATAAAGCTTTTCATTCAAGTCATGTCTTATAAATCGACTGGAAAATATTTTTAGTCATTAATTAATTATTAATAACTTGGGACATCAACACCAAAACTGGTTGTCAGTTGTCTTCTTAAAAGAAACAGAAAAGGAAATTATATTTGACTAAATGATTACGTTTTCTGGCAAGTCTGCAGTGCAATGAATTCCTGACCGAACTCTTATGTCAATAAGTGTTAATTATTTTTATATTATCACGCTAATATTATAAATGCGAAAGTTTGGATAGATGTTTGTTACCTCTTCACGCCAAAACTACTTAACGAATCGGGCTAAAATTGCGTACAGGTAGTTCAAGCCTGGAATAAAACTTAGACTACTTTTTATTCCATAAATCAGTTCCCATGGGACAGAAATAACTTTACACTTAACAAAGCTTTTTAGGTTTAAAAAAGCCGGCAAGCTATTGCACTTGATTCCATCTACCCTTATATGGCACACAGTCTGCCGAACATCCTGTATAATAACTACGATGTATTATAAACTACGGTTTATAGTATAACATTAATAGGTAAGACCAAGAAGTAAAGCGAGTAATAAATAAAGATATTCACCTCATCTGACGCATCACATTTATAAGTAGGTGGAGTCTGGTTTGGGTATATTTCTGATAAAGTACTGGATGTACTGGATCGGGCTGGCAGCTGAAACATGCAAGGATAAGAATAAGTATAAAATAGAATATTATTTGTCAACCAAAACTACTAGAATAGAAATCTGACGTTTGGTAAGTAAATAGGTTTAGTTGTCAAGGAAATAATTTGCTAAGAGATGATTTATGGAAATATACTTTTTAAAGGGGATTACAAGTATGGTCTATAATATCACTTTGGGTCAGATTTATTAACTAACTTAATATTCAAATTTAACCCCCTTTGGAAAAATGCAGGTGGCAAAGTTTGTAAATATACGCGAGCGAAGCATAAAGGAGTACACGTTTGTATAAAGGTCAAGTAATAAAAATACTTACTAAAAAGATTCATGACGGTACGGCATCCTCTCGCAATGTCGTGATATTCAAAGTTCTATTGAAACACGGCTCGTCAAAATGAAGAGAGCAAACGAAAATGGTTTTCGTACGAGACTTTAAATTTTCCACACCTATTGTATCCAGCCACATTTTTCTTCTACGGTAATTTTTGGGCAGCCTAAAACGAAAAAAACCAGTTTAACAGTTATACACAACAATTTACACTTGAAAACATCGATATGAAAAATGCCTTGATGGACAACTCTATCGCGAAACAATCAGTTTTAAATTTTCTTGTATTAACAAATCAAAACCCACAAAAATACGTAGTATACGCTGCATTTGATATGAATTTTATGTAAAGTATTCATAAGAAAGCCAGAAGATGAGGCAATTATTGTATTTTTGCAAAATAATAATACGTACCGGTGTAATGTTATGTTTGGACGATTTTCGCTTTTTCTGATCCCGCAACCTACCACACTGCAATTAGGCATGTTCCTTGTTGATTTCTTTTACTTATTAAATAAGTATTCACAAGAAAAAGTAACAAATTCAAATAATTTTCGCACAAAACACTGCAAATACAATTCGCGTTGACAGCTTTTGACCTGTTACAGTGGGAAACTAAAATGGCGGACCGGCCTCAAACATGCATTGCTATGACGTCACTTTTTAATGTTGCCAAAAATAGGTGAAACAAATATATTGTTGTCTCTTTTTACATGGGGTATTGTAGGTAAGTTAAAATGAGATAGCTACAAGTTTATGAGTACAATGTCGATTTAGACCATATTTGTATAACCGATAGTTCATACGCCATCTCCAGTGTTTCTGTACTCAGAGGTTGGCAGAGTTTGCAAGCGAGCAAAGAAGTCGGTGCCATCCAGGCCCTATCAGCTTTCTATTGGACAAAGATAATTACCTACGGGGGCTGAATTGAAATGCTGCCAGTAATAAAATAATTATTAAATATATTTGTGATATGGGCACACTATGAAGAACGAGTTGAGTCATGTCATTATTGTCATTTGTCATGGCGTCTGTTCACCTGAGTTACATGTGCACCCAGTCGCAGAAGCCATCTGACAAGAAGAAGAAGAAGAGTTACATGTGACCCGTGCCGTGGTGTTTTGTGAAAATACCGGTTCAAAACTTTGCATTTATATTGTGTACAGCGTCGAGTTGAGCTTATGTTCCTCCGCTTGTGTTGTGTTGTAGTAATACGCGATTCCGAAGTGTATTATTTGTATTTAGAGACAGGACTCAAAAGTGTGTAAAATGTCAGATAAAGAAAATAGAAGGAAATGTATCAAGTGCGGTTGTTCGCCTTACACGGACAACATTAAATTGTTTCGATTTCCTAAACCAGGAGTAAGGAATCTTATCCGGTAAGTATTGTAGTAGTGTACATATGGTTATTAACCTAAACGTAAAGCCACTGAACATAAAAATACAAAAAAAAACATGTATACCTGTTTGTATAGGTACAGCTAAGCCTCTAATTTGTGTTTATAGTGTGCAGTTACTATCTACCTAAGTTTCAGCGGGATTACCTACCTTACTTATTATGTTGACTATTTCTTCACAGTTAACCTTCTTTTCCAGGTGTGAATTATGGGCTCAATACATGTTTCCTGAAGGAGAGTTCTCCTCCATAACATTTCAATCTCAATTACATAACGAACACAGAATGCTGTGCCAGAATCATTTTCTGCCTGGTGATTTCACAGATGATTCATTAAAAACTCTACGACGATCTGCAGTTCCACATGATGTAAGTAAATATTTAAGATATTAACAAATCCCAAAAATTAACGCTCTCGTCGGGATTCGAACCCGCGTCCCTCCCTCAGTACGGGAGTGCTATTAAAATCAACTAAGCCACGAGAATTCATCTTGCGAAGTGCGGGTTGTGCACTTTAAAAACAAAATAAGTAAATATTGTATATAAAACTAATGATAAAAAGCAAAAAAATATATCTGCTGTTTTTATGTAGTGTCAGAAGGTTCCTTTATAATTTGGAAGTGATCAGATCAAGTTTTTTTTTCACTATGCTTACTACTACTATTTGTGAAGCAACCTGCTTCATAAAAGTAACCAACAATTATTTCATAAAAGTACCTGAACCAGTATAGTCTGATAACTAGATTGTTCTCATAGTATATACTATTTTATTGTTATTTTGTTCCAGGTTGAACACCAATTGTCTATATACCATGTGGAACCTCAGGCTGGTCCTTCTCAGATGGTACTGCAAGATGTTAGTAATGTACAAAATGTACAGCCTAGCAGCAGTGTGGCATCTCAGTCACAGGCAAAACTGCCAAAAAAAACAGAAAAAGAAAAATTTCTGTATGCAAAATGTAGCAAATATATGCAAAAGATATGCCAACTTCGCAATCGGATTAAAAGTTTAAAATCCAAACAAATGTTGAAAAGAATCACTGACGACATTTCAATGAAAAAATTGTCAGAAAAGATTTCACCAACATTTGCATGTCTCTTACAAGGACAAATAAGAAATTTTAAAAAGAAAATTACTGGTCGACGTTAATGTAATTAGCATAAAATATAAACCCAGCTTTTTTCCCAGCTACTTTCACACCTTAAAATATTCAGTCTACAAATACATAGTTGTATGAGGAGATTTGATCATTTTTCATTACTGTGCAGTTGAAACTGTAAGGTGTATTTAGTACAAAAATAAATGTGTTTCTTTTAAGATTATCTATTAATAAAATTGCCTACTGATATTATTTCTTTTTAATTTGTGTAAATTCATAAACAAACTATATTTTTGTTTTTGGCCACTTTCCCTAATCAAATATATCATAATAATTATATTTGGATGGAAAATGCTCGAAAAACAAAAATATAGTTTTATAATTCCCAAAAAAGGATAATTAACTACCTATCCTGTAGCTATACATACATACATAAAGTAGGTATAGATAGAAATTTAAATTTTACCGCCATACAAGAGTTTCGGGAGGGCTGATTATAGGTAGCGCTAGGGAGTCCGTTTTTTTTTTTTTTCTATGGAGTTGCCGTTCTTCTCCGGTAGGAGTATTATTATTCTTTGGCGCCATCTGACAAGAAGAAGAAGAAGAAAGAAGTCGGCGCCAAAATAAAGAAGTTGAGCAAAGAAGTCAAGCAAGTCGAGCGTTACAGAAAACCACAGAAAACTGCGTTTCAAGTACGACGTACCTACGTCGCGTCGCGTTTGTTGTAAAGAAAAGAAATAGGGCCATCATGTCTTCAATAGATTTTGATCCATCCATAAAGCTGTGCCTCAAGTATTTGCATTCAGGCGCATCCGATTCCACTGAGCAATTACGTCTAACCCTCGATGAACACATACGGCAAGCGTACGGGAGCTCCAAGACCCTCGGAAATGTGTTGCCTAAGAAGTATCTTGCTGAAGAGAAAATGGAATCTACAAGATCCAAACATAAAAGTGATAAAACAAGCAAGACTGTGCCGGTGTCTCAGCCGAGTCCGCAACAGATTCAAATACCGGAGCGGGACGATGATGACGGGTTGGTGATGGATGGGGAGCTGGCTTTCGATTTGCTGGAGGAGGACTTGACTTGTACCGTGTGCAGGCAGATTGCGGTACAAGCAGGGAACCGTCTGGTGGAGTGTGTTGCTTGCCGAGCGCTTTATCACCAGGTAAAAATTGTTAGGTAATTGAAAGCTTTCCTACTGTTTCATAATGTACAACAGTAAATTATAATGCTTGTAATGACTAACCAACCTAGAAGCACTTACTAATTCAGCAATATTTTTTACAGGATTGCCACAAGCCTGTCATCACTGACAGTGAGATGTCGGGCTGGCATTGTGCCTCATGCCTCCCTTCTCAAGGATTCAGCTCTGTGTTTTCAAGCAAAGTGTCTTCTTCTTCAAAATCACCATCTCATGTCTCCGGCTCTACAACCCCTGTGAAGATATCCTCAAGCAGTTCTGCATCGTCATCACCTTCTAAAGTTATCACTCCGAATATAAATATCATAAATGCTGATAAAAGATTGCAAATCATGAAGAAGAAGGCAGCGAAGCAGCATGAGAAAGGAAGAAAAAGCTCTAAATAAAGGACTTTTAAATGAAAAAGCAAGCCAAGATAATTCTTACTCAGTAACAAAAGCAAAGATAATCTTTATCTTGTGTCAGTATGAGAAAAAGAAAAAGCTGTGGGAAAAGGACTTAAAAGGAATGTTAAGCCAAGATAATGCTTCAGTCCATAGGCACATAATATGTCATACATACATGACTTTGTTTATACAAAATAGGTTACTCTTCGGGTTGAATTCATAGTATCTAAAAAGTTAATAATTAATTGACTTTGTGTTGAAGAGGTCCTCTGTAAATATCATCAAATATATCCAGATACAGATTGTTGATTATGATGTATTAATGGTTGTCACTGTTGTAGTCAGAAATAAAGATATATATTAATTTTTATTAGTCAGCTTTAGTCTGCCCAGTAGTGCGCCTATCCTCTGACTGAATCTCTCACTGCTAATTATGTGGGTATAAATAGAATTACATATTCATGCCAACCAAATTTATTTATATAAAAACTTACAAATTATAAGTAGGAATTGATATTCAGTGAGAAAGGAGATGTACACTAGAGTGAATTGGTTGTAAGTCCCTAAAAGTAGAACTCATACAGAGTTGAGAGTTGTATTTTTTATTAGTAATGTTACCCACCTTGGCTTCACACGGGTAGCAGGGCAGATTAATATAATATATGTTTTTAAGGGGAATAATTCTTTAATACATTGTTTTCATGTAACTCATTTGGTGTATGTGGTGCACGCCAGCAAAACTCCCTGCCGCCGCGCCCCGACATCCTCAACAATTATCGTCACACATAAAATATTATAAATGCGAAAGTTTGGATGTTTGTTACCTCTTGACTTCACACTAAAACTACTGAAAGGATCGGGCTGAAATTTTGCATAGATGTAGGTTTAGACCTGGAACAATACAGGTTACTTTTTATCCCATAAATCAGTTCCAAATAACTTCCATCCATCGAAATAACTTTTACCGCTTCGAGGCGGGCAATGAAAGTGTTAAATGTTTCCATAGAAACAACACGTGCGAAGCCGTGGGCAGAAACTAGTGAATTATATACTAAAACCATCCTCATCATGAATCCTGTCTCCATTAGTGAAAACTATGGAAATCCATTTGGTAGTTTGAGTTTATCGCGTTCGAATTCAGACAGACAGAAACGACGGGGATTTGATATAGAATACTAGCTGCTGCCCGCGGCTTCGCACGCGCATTTTAAGTAGCCTATGTCCGTCCCCGGGATACCATCTACCTCCCTGCCAAATTTAATTGAGATCCGTTCAGCCGTATATGCGTGAAAAGGTGAGTTACTTTCGAATTCATATTAGTGTGGAGTATGGATGTAGTGATTTAGCAGCTCAGGATTTCTTTTTTTTGTTTTGTGTTTGATGAATTTGTTTATCAATAAATTTGTAAAATTAAGCTTAAATTAAGTATTAAGTAGGTACAGATCTAGCATGTCTAACTTTTCCCTAGGTACCCCAGTAGATAGTCGCCACCTAGCATACCTTTTACCTACATTGTAGTATGGGTTCATTGTAACAGCACGCATATACTCTACTAAATAATTGAAACTTGGAACTTGATACTGTCTGCAAAATTTACCTAGGTGTAGGAAGACACCTAGACCTTATTTATAGTGTCTTTTGTCGTAAACTTTGTTGTGTGCTACAACAGGCTTACGAGGCTACGCTGGACCTACGACTAATAAATACCTAATACTACTTTAATTATGTATTAAATACTCGTGTTTTACCTATGTAGATACAGTATACAGAGTGCCACGTAACATGTATACTAAGCCAGAAGGGCGTGATTCTGGACCCCGAGGGGATCAACTTGTGAATAAAGATTGTTTATATATCGTTTTTATTATTATTTAGTTATTTATTTCCTATTTGTGTTCTCTTACACGCACTCTTAAATTATTTAACATAAAAAAATCACGTTTTTCGCTTTGTATTTTGCAAAACCAGTGTTTTGTCATAAAATTATTACAAAACAAGATCCGTCAAGTAGGAGCGTAACTCGCGCGCCGAGGGTTTCGAACGTTTGTCAAGTATACCTACCAATATGTACCTACTACATAAAAGTACCGTGTTAGAGACTTTGCTATTTAATGAATACCTACAAATTAAAGGTACCTACATTTCAGATGTATCGGTTTGCAAACTTCGGAGTATAGAGGGTAATAGTAAATAAAAATAAAACGGTAACCTAATAGCGTTTTTTCTAAATATTTCGAAAAGTATAAACCTACCTACAGAAATTTCAAAAACTGGTTTTGAGATATACAAACTGATATACCCCAACAAATTTCGTCGTATCCTACGAATAAGGTTACAGTCGCCAGTGTGACCTTTTATTTTTATTGCATTTTTGAAATCTCCATTGTCATTTACATCATATCAGTTCGAAAAAATTAAATAAATAATAGTTATTAGTGTTTTAAAATTTGGCTACAATTGCACTGATGCATTTAGCCCGACGAAAAAGAAACAAACAGCTTTGGGGCTTTTTTTCATGTGAGAAACGCAACCGATATGGGTATTTCCCAGCGAATATGGTTAAAGGTGTACCTACACTCCACAGTAATCTAATCAATCATGTACCGCGGTCGAAAAGGCGCGCGGGCAAGCAAAATGTAAGTGCTTACATAATTATAGTTCAAGTATTTTGACATATGTTAGGTGCCTACTATGACCAAGGATATTTATATTATTGAGGTGCCTACATAATCAATGTGAACTAAGTACCTACCTACTTGAAGTAACTTCCTACATAATAAATAATGCTATATTTTATACTTATTTCTTGCTAGTTTCAGCAAGAAATAAGTATAAAATATATTCTATTTCAGACTTAAAAAGAGTAGGTACCTACAGACAGACAGAGTTACATTCACATTTATAGTAAGTATTAGTATGGACATGGATTAGAGATGTACCTAACGAATGTCAATTTTTCTTCATTTGCGAACGCGAATCCGGATGCGAATAATCAACGCTCACGTCATTTGCGAATGGGAATGGGAATGCGAAAATTTACTTTTCAAAACGATTTGTCTCTTACTTCCGGACTTTTATTTTAAAAAAGTATTTAACATAAAAAAACTTTTATAAGTAGAGTAGTGTTTTCGTAAACTGAGCAAAACTCATCCTAGGGTTTCTGAATGGTTGATTCAAATAAATAATAGGAACTTATACGCTATAATTTCAATAATTTTTTTCCAAATAATATACACGTTATTAACACTAAAGTCATTTAAAGTTATTAAGTCAGTTGTTCCATGATCATGGCGCATGAAACTGTGTCGAAATATTGTTAAACTTAAAACTCGAATCATGATAAATATCTCGTTTTAAATGACTTTAAGATAAATCAGTGCAGTTAATAATAAATATAATGTTTTTATTTGCCCTTAAACGTTCACATTACATTCGCGTGCATTCTTGCGAATGCGAATGTGTTTTGAAAATCTTGCGAATGTTCGCAAATGCGAAAACGAGTATTCGTTACATCTCTAGTATGGATAAATGGGTCTTTCTATTAGATTAATGTCATAATAGATTGATATTAGAGCCTCTGTTAAAAAACTTATTTTATTATGCACCGTACCTACTCTTTATTTTCAGAGCAATGAAGAAAACGTTTGCCCGAGCCTTCAATTGACATGAGCTACACAACACACGTCCAGCTTCACAAGGTGAAATTAATTTTGATTGTGACTGAAATTGTAAGACTGTTCCTAGAAGGTTGAAACTTTAAGATGATGACCGATGTTCATCATTTTAAATAACTCTACAGCGGACTACACTACAACTACTATTGACTGGACTACAACTCGACTCTTACCTACTTGCTGGATAACCACAGATTACAGAAATACCTACTCGTAATCTGTGTGGGCAACATGGTCCTATAAGGATGGTGCAAGCGTGCAAAATTAAAATGTGGGATAACCAAACAAATCTATCAATATTGCAACAAAACCATCCCTAAGAAATAAAGGTACCTAGGTTGGTACTTACCTAGGTGCAGGTAAGTCACATAAGTTTAAATCACTATCTTCATTGATATTAAGTGCCTAGATTGGTTTACAATTTGTTGGGACATGCCACCTGATAGGTATTTTTCCTTGAGACAATTTAATACCTAGTAGCTTAAATAAACCTTAAAGTTAAATGATAGCAAAATGTAACCTACTTGTATAATGTTGCCTGTTCAAATGAAACACAATAACAAAGAATCACCTCCGTTGTTTTCATACGATTGTAACCAATCCTCGATTATCTTCATCCCGATTGGGTGCTCCCGGTGTGGGCGTGTCTGGATAGTAGCATCCCGGACTCATCCAACATGACATTTGTTTCAAAGCTAATGGAGTTTAGGTTCGTTTGTTACTCCCGTGTAACGCCTCTTTAGAGTTATTTTTCAGTACGGTATAAGTTTCAGGAGCCTCCCGGATTGGAGACGGGTAATCAGTGTTGAGTGCAGTGTTGGTTTCATCGTGTGTTAAAATAAGTGTGACAGTTTTTCATTGTTTCAATTCGATAGTTGGTAAGCAAATATCTTACTTTTAATAGTAACATTTTAACACCCTTCTGAGTGCCAAGTGAGAGTTTTTGACGCGTTCGACCGCGAGCAAGTAAACGCGAATTTGTTTGAAGAAAATGACAGTCCCCCTAGCGGCGAGTTAAAGAATCACCATTTCTTTAAACAAATTCACGTTTGGCACTCTGGTATGTAGACCTAGGTAACCTAAATAGGCTAGTAACCGAGTAGGCTAGTTAATCTCAGTCCCGTATTATGAAAGCTCGCTCAGTCATCGATTTTGGCTTGAGTATCGCGTTTTATGGCATAAACGTCATTCAAGCATAGATCTATGACTGAGCAAGCTTTCATAATACAGGCCTAAGATACATAGATGACCCATGACATGACCAAGAAGAATCCGTGTTCTATTTTACAGATTTCCTTTATCTCTTTCTACCGTAACAACATTAGGTGGAACTGCGGCGGATGAGGCCGCCCTTATTTTCTTCTGTATGTTTCTTTAACACAATTTTTGGAAACAATTGCATTTCTCAGGGAATTTAGCGGCATGAACAGCGGTAGAGCCCGGGTGCCAAAATGCGCCCGTTGTCGCAACCACGGCCTGATCTCTAGTCTCCGAGGACACAAAAAGGCCTGCGCCTATCGCCACTGCCAATGTCCTAAATGTGGCCTCATCAAGGAGAGGCAGCGGATCATGGCAGCGCAGGTAAACACTCATCTAAAGTACCTATCACGGCAAAAAGCTAAATGACTAGATCTCTGGCCTCCGAGGAGCCCACCGGGCCAGATCTCTAATGGGTTTACTAAGTTTATTAAAATATACATATATTTGTAAAGTATTGTATTAAGTAATCAGTTATCTAGTACCCATAACACAAGATCAGCTTAACTTGAGGCTAGATGATGCTGTGTGAATTGTCCAGCATTATTTAGGGGCAAGCCAGCCCCAAACAAACCTCACAACAAACAATCACACAAAGTGCAAATAACTTAGGCTGGGTTAGGCTTATCTAGGTGCCTATGTTTTAGGCAAGGCTGACCAATAACTGATACTATCCTATCCTACTAGATAAGCGTTTACCTTGCTTGAAAGGCCTTAAATGCCTAAATATGTAGGTACCGTAGTTTCTGCAAATCGTTTGTTTTTATTCAAGCGGTGGTTTCGCTACGTCGATGTTGCATTAAAATAGCATAAAGCCTTAAACAAGGTTACGAACGTTTGTCAATTATACAAATACTAGTTTCTGCCCGCGGTTTCGCACGCGTTGGTTCCATGGAAATGTTTAAAAGTAATTTATATCCCATGGGTACCGATTAATGGGATAAAAAGTAGCCTATGTTTTTTTCCAGACTTAGGACTATCTGTATGCATTTCAGTCCGGTCCGTTCAGTAGTTTTGGCGTGAAGAGGTAACAAACATCCATCCAAACATCCAAACCTTCGCATTTATAATAATATTATATAAATGTGATGATGTGATGTAGCTACTTTAGGTACCGGTTAGAAACTTCGCTATTTAATGAATACCTACTTTTTCAAAATATTTCAAAGAGTATTAAACCTACAGAAATTTTAACAGTTTTGCTATGTACAAACCGATACCTTTACTTTGATACCCCACTTGACATTGTAGCTCTCTGAAATTTTCGACATCACAATTTGTACTGAAAATTTTCATTTTCATATATAGAAAATATACATACATTTGTAGAGGCACATGAATATGTAGAGGTATTATTGTTTAAAATTTCAAGTTAATAGCTAAGGTAGATGCTGAGGTATAAAAGAGGGCAAAAAGGGCATACAGAGCGTGACCATAAGGGTTTCGAAATTGATCTCGAAACCCTAAAAACGCTCATTCTGGAATTATTTTTACTTATTTTTACTGAGGTATGAATTTAAGGGAAAGGCAAAAGAAAACTAGCACCGCCACTTTGTTGTCCGTCTGTCAACCCCCTTTTCTCAGGACCGCGTAGAGGCTTCGACTTGAAATTGACATCAAATACACAAGTCTGTAACGTCTTGGAGCCGTGATATAAATCATACTTCTAAGTCAACGCAACCAAAAGTTACAGCCGTTTATGTCCGAATATTTTGAAATTTCCAAGAAAATCACATGCACACAAAACCCGCGGTACTTTCCGTAGACCTAGAGAATCATGAAATTTGGCAAGAAGCTAGGTCTTACGTATACGGAACCCTTGGTGCGCGAGTCTGACTCGCACTTGACGTTTTATTTTTCTTCTTATTATTACCATTAGGTACGTAAGGACCTTCTTCAAAATTCACAGCGCCTTGCCCTGATAGAATTACTAAGCTTTTGATGCCTCTGTCATAGATTTCTTTGAATATTTTAATAATTTTTAGTGGAAAACTCACATACCCATAAACCCTATTATCAGATATTATCGGAATTTAAGGGCAAGGTTGTGAGAATTTATGATAATTCCCTAGTATAACGTAGCTGGCGGCTTTACACGCGTTTTTCCGGGATAAAATGTACCTAACCTAAGTAATAATTAAGTAGGGATGTTATTCCAGGATTAAAAGTACATGTATGCATATATTTTAGGCGTGAAGAGCTAGCATAGCAAACATCCATCCATCTATACACCCAATCTTTCGCATTATTAGTAATATAGATAATGAGAAAAAAATACTGTCGGCGCTAGTTTCGCTTGTACCTTCGCTTTACCTACCTAGGTATACATTAAAATAAGTAGTTATGGCGACGCGCGACGCTCTGTCGTTTCCTAAAACCGTCTAATCTTCAAACAAAAGCGTAACGTAAAACCTTATCGAGTACAGAAATAACACCCAATTTAAAGGCGTTAATGTGTTTTAATGCAGTGAAATCGAGATCAGCTAATGCAGTCTTAGTTTATTTATACAAGTGGTGCGTGTTTACAGACACGCCGGATGAGAAATCGATCGGTTTACACAGTAATGCATCTGTCGATGCCACTTGCACATCTCATCTGATGGTGGTTTTATTTATGAGGGATTGTGCTCATGTTTGTCTGCGTTTACAAGCAGAATTAAAGAACATACAGCTTTCGTTTTCGTAGCGATATGCGATATCGCGCGTTTACCGATAAAGCTAATCACAAAGATCTAGCAGCCTACTTAAGTTCAAACGAAGGCAGCTACGATCAATGCGTAATCTCAATAAATCATACCTAATCATGTGTTAAAAAGTTAAAGATAACTGAGATCAAACATGAGGTCATGTTTGATAGTTGGGGTGCTACCACATAGAATAGGTAACTTTCAAAATTTTATCGAAAACACAAATTCCTGATTTACATTTAGTTGCCTAGACCATCTTAAAAGTCTAGGATTTCCGGAGAGGTAGTACCTAAACTACCTAATAATGTCTTTTGCCAATTTCACAATTTTGCACCACAAAAAAGGCTAGACTAGGGCACCTACTCGATTTTACAAAACATTTTATGTTAATATGAAAACGTTACTTAGGTCCTCAAACTGATTGAGAGGCGCGTTAAAGTTTAACTTGGATGAAGTTCGGTAATAATAAAACAGAAAATAACAATGGAACAAGGAAAACATGTTACCTACCACTAAAAACAAAAGCTTCAACAACGCACACGCGTCACGAAAAAGATGCAAGTTCATGCTCAAAACCGACTGAGAGACGAATTAAATTATAAATGAAGCCTGTCAAACCAAAATTTGTTGGAAACTTTTGCGATTTTTTCCGATGATACCAGAGTGTCATAATATTTACTGATATTAAACTTCCTTTAAAAACAATCTATGATTTTAGATCATAAAGGTCCTGCCATAAACCGCCACAAAGATTTTCCCCTCCAGCCGTGCCATCAGAAATTGAATCTGCTAATGTGTATTCCACCCGGGTCAGATGTAATTTGATTTACAGAGATTGAGTTCTGTTTAGTTTTCCAATGAGCCGACGACGGCCGACGGCTACGAATCGACGACGACGGTTCGCCACCTCGCCCGAGGGTGACCACTGTAAACAGTCTGACTGTTTGTCATTGATTTTCCGCTAAATTAATTTGTCAAGATTATGTTACCCGTCACGAAATGTTTTTGATTTAACTTTGTCGAGGTTGAAAGGATGTGATGTTAAGTTTACTTTTTCGAATTTGGCTCTTTTGGAACTTAGGTTATTTTCTTTTCACCCGTAAAGTTATTTATTACCTATTTAGAAAAACTTTGTAGGGATTAATTTAGCTTTTACCACTGGGGCTTCAATTTTATTTACCGGTTCAAGCATAGGTACCTATTGTTAGGAAATTAATCACAGTGGTTTGTGATATTTGTTAATTATTCAGGTTTAACTGTCCCTTTGCAGGGCAAAAGCTTGTTTATTGTGAATTGTCTCATTATTTTTTTTATTTAGAATGAATAAAAATCTGAATTATTCAACCGTGTAGGTGGCACTGAAACGACAGCAGGCAGCCGAAGACAAGATAGCCCTTCACCTCGCGTCCGTCGAGAGCGGCTCTGCGATGGACGCCCTGCCTCCTGGCCGCATCTACGGCATGCGAGTCACGCAGCCCTGCCCGAGCCCTGGCCCCGAACCGGACTCCGCTAATGATGACCATACTGTGAGCATTCTCTTCATCATAATGGTTCTACCAACAATGTAGCGTCTGGTTTCTATAGAGAGCGGCGCCCTGCGATGGACGACCTGCCTCTGGCCGCATCTACGGCGAACGAGTCTCGCAGCCCTTCTCGAGCCCCGGCCCTGAACCGGACTCCGCTAACGATGGCCATACTGTAAGCATGTCTTCATCATAGTTGTTCTACGAACAATGTAGGTCCTAGTATCTATAGCGGCGCTCCGCTCTGCTGGACGCCCGCCCTCCGGACCGCACCTACTTGAGTCCTGGACTCGGGTAGGTGATGTCTAACATATAGGGAGTCCGTCCGATGTTGATTGGAACGTCCGAAAACCTCGCTTTGTTTTATCTAATGAACACCTGTATAACAGCGTGCTTGTTCAACAGCCGATTCACATAGACAGCGAGACGAGTGATTCCATGCCGGACTGCTGTAGCGTTTCTCCAGATTCCGCCGGAAACTCTGCTTCTGCTTTGCGGTAAGTGGTTGCTCAGACAAAGTCTTTTGAAGAGGTTACTCTGAGAGCGAAACTATTTATACGCAATTTGTTGTTGTAGCCAAAGCAGGAAATGATAAATATTAAAGACCTAGACATGAAAATAAAACTAAATAAGTATGTGAAATAAAAGTATCAAATATGACTTTACTTTGTTACTATAATTTTTAGGGTTTCGAAGATCGGAGATCTGTTTCGAAACCCTTATGGCATCGCTTTTTTGTCCTTTTTTCCGTCTTTAATATCTCAGCAACTACAGCAGGAAATAACGTGAAATTTAAAATATTAATACATTTGTGCGCCTGTACAGATTAAAAGAAAAAAAAATATAATATTTAAATTTTATAAAATTAAAATTTTCTATACAAATTGTGATGTCGAAATTTTAAAACAGACCTACAATGTAAAGTGGGATATCAAATGAAAGGTATCAATTTGTACATTTCAAAACAGTTTTTGAAATTTCTCTAGGTTTCATACTTTTTGAAATATTTTGAAAAAAGTCGAAAAAATACCCATTCCCCCCCTATCTCTGAAGTTAACAGAGCGATCCATCTGAAAGTATGTAGCGTTTGTAGATATGGATCTATATTTTACAGGAAAAAAATATAGAGAAGTCTGTAAATAGACAAGATTTTGAAAAATGGTCAAAAATGGTCGTATCATATGAAAGGTATCGATATGTTCATCTCAAAACAGTTTTTGAAACTTCTGTAGGCTTAATACTTTTTGTAATATATTCTGAAAAATCTCGAAAGTTTTACTTTCGACCTATCCTCTGTATCTACTCCGAAGTTTGCAAACAGATACACCTGAAATGTACCTTAAATTTTTTGGTATTCATCAAATAGCAAAGTCTCACCAGTACCTATATTGGTTACTTGACAACCGTTCGAAACCCTCGGCGCGCGAGTCACACTCGCACTTGACGGATCTTGTTTATTTATTGTCCCACAGAGCGGGCACAGACGTAAGTGACGAGGGTTCAGTCAGCACAGCAGGCTTAGAGATGCTCCGAAAGCTGTTCCCTGGCAAGAAGCGGTCTGTCCTAGAGCTGGTGCTTCGGAGGTGCAATCACGATTTACTACGCGCTGTCGAGCACTTTAATGCTACTCGGGTAAGTTCCTTGTGGAGTGCAGAATGTGTTTTTTTGGTGGATAGCGGAAGCGTGTGGGCGGTGTTTGAGAGTTTTCAGAGGAAACCGCGTTGTGGCCAAAAAAACTACTGCTCTCGTTGCCCAAAAAACACTTTCTGTTTACCGTAGGTACCTACTACACATTGATTTTTTTTAAAGTAAGATTTATTTATTTGTTTATGAAATAAAATCCACAGCCCTAAGAACTAAAAATTTACAAGCTTATTCGCAAAATATTGAGAGGCCGTCTAATTTTGTCAGTGTAAACCAAGATGAATGCATTTGATTTCTTCTACTGTTATTTATAAAAACATATAGTGTTAGTTACAAAACTTCTATAGTCAATGCTCTCCTTTTGGGAGAGCATTGACTACAGAATTGGATGAATAAAAATATTTTTGTAGGCTTACCTACAAAAATATTTTTATTTTACCTACTGTATATGGACTGGGCGCGTTGACGAAAAATTTTTCATCTTGTTTATACCCACCATCGATGTCGTCGTTTACATAAACTAAATCAACCCTTCCTTCCAGGATCAGCGAGACAAACTCCCCAGCACAAGTTTGATGGAAGCATCCGTCTCTAGCTCCGAAGAGGTCGAAACCCGATGGTCTGCCTTCCGTCCCGTCGGCCCCCGTCCATTTATGCCTGCTTTAGTCATGGGCCGAGTCTGCGGCTCTGATTGGTTGGTGCCACTACCTGCATTGCCAGCTCTATCTGGTCCTCTCCTACTTCCATTCCAGCATCCTCAACCCCCACACCCTTGTGCTCCGGATTGCAGGCAATGTAACCGAGATTGAATGTTGTGCTTTTATTTTTAACATTAGGGATGTAAAATGCTTCGTGATATTATAACGCCAAAGAATTGTTTTGCTGCCGCATTTTTGTTATTGATGCTAATAAATATAATAATACCTTACTAAAAGTGAATTTTTCATTCGTATGTTATTATAAAAACTCACCTACCTATCTATCAGACTTTCGAATTCAATATCGGAACAGAATAGAATATAATATGGCGTGTTTTAAAAAACGATAAATTGACAATAAATTTAGTTTACACTGACGTCATCTAGTTATAATTCAAGTTTAATTTAGTTTGATGACAAGTGGATGAAACTGTTGACGCCCGTTGCCATGGAAACCATTAATTAGGTGATAATGAAATTATATTGTGAAGAATTTTTACAAACCTACGTTTTATGTCGCACAAGCCATTTCTCGAGAATCAAACTTATACCTCAAAATAAATTTTTATACAACAACGAAAGAATCATCAAAATCTATTAAGAATTGGCGCAGATATCACCAAAACTGTTGTCGTGATTCTCCAAAAATATTATGTTGCTTTTTAAGTTTAACGGGATAAATACTAATCCCTCGGGAATAAAACTTTTATGGGACCACCTCGGGATCATTCTCTATACAATAGTGAATGAATCAGTAAAATCGGTTATAGGCGGAAATATCAAGTAACATACATAGGCACATAAAAAAAAAACCACATACAGACGAACTGAGAACCTCCTCCTTTTTGAAGACGGTTAAAAAAAACATCCAGACGAACTGAGAACCTCCTTCTTTTTGAAGTCGGTTAATAAAGAGATCCTAATGGTATATTATAGTGTACAGTTCAACAGCTTATCTATAACAGATTCGTTTCGACTCTTACTTAGTTCATTTTCCCTAGGACACAATCTTTACTCTGTGTTACTAAGAAATATAACAGGACGTCTTTAAACCAGAGATAGCAAAAATGTTTGCTTTATCAAATCACTATGGCAAACAGAGATCCCTTTACCCCTCTGCCTCCGGCTATTATATCCGACAATAATAAATTCGTGACAACCCTAGTAAATAGCACAAATAGAAATAAAGGAGATGCTCACAATCCACAGAACAGGGAAATTGTCATTATCGCTTTGTTTTTGGATGATTTGTTATCATGAAGGTCATTGTTTTGAAGGGAGAGAAAAGAGTTCTGACAATATAAAATAAGCTTTAAATTTCTGTATTATTGTCCGAAAAAATACACAGTTGGTAGGTACTTTTGCGCTGTGAAGTTGTCCAAAGGTGAGAAATTATAAACGGTTCTAATTTACATACAATGGATGTCTTTGTGTCTCGTCTGAAAATACTAGTCAGTCTCGAAATAGTGTTACCAGTAGTTCAAATCATATTAAATCAAATAGTTATTATGAGATTTGAGTTGGAGCAGTTTTCGTTCCAAGGTTGTATACCTTAATACACCCTCTCTATATAATCTAGGTACTTAGCATTTGTGTAATAACTTAATAAGCCTCGATACTAAGAAAAGTTTGTGTACTAAATTTTTTTTTCTAATTGCTTGGAAACAATGTTGTTCTTGAGTTTAGTTTGTTTATTTATCTTTGTGAACGTTGTTTGTGATATCAACTATTTTATAAGAACAGTTTTCACTGTTATAACGGGCCGTTTTATCAAGAAAGGACGGTCTTTGCATTATGTGACCACCATTTACGGTAAGTCAACTTAGTTATAAAATCAGTCTAGATTTTTATAGACTGGTATAATATAAATTGAAAACAGAAACTGGATTCTGTATTTCCATTTGAAATAATATCTCGGATGCAAGTTATGCTAGAACTGTGTCAATAAATTGAACATTTAATTTTGGTGGCAACGGTTCATTAGAATTATGTTTGAGGTTCTGTAAAGAAGTGTTTAAAACACTTACTACACCTTAACATTACTTTATATTTTGTTAGGTATCGGCACTTTCCAAGATTGTGACATCAGTATGAAGCACGTCCGCGAAGCTAGACTGATCCGCGAGCTAGACATGGCCCGGTACCATTACTATGACACTACTGGTATTTACCAAAGGAGCCAGGAGCGTAACATTTCCTCCTTACAAGGTTGCACCCTCACTGTCGCTTTAGAGCCCCTGTCTCTATTCCGTTTCTACAAAATTAATACGAAGGTAAGCTGTTTCTTTAAAATCCAAGGTTGAGAAAACAATGGCTTCCGTCAGTTTATTTTCTAAATACTTACGAAAAGCATATTTCAGCTTGTTTACTGGGATGATCGTTCCTTATTCCTGGAGCACGAAGTAATCACATTGTACGACGGCAAAATACGTTGTTTACTCGTATCAAGGCAGCATGCTTTGGGAACTCACGGCCAGTCTTCAGAAGCCCTCCTGAAAGGCTTGCCAGGCTATGAAACACCACCAGCCTGTCCAGAGTATATCAACGAATGGCAGCAAAGCATGGAGATTTCGAGCTCGAAACTAAGATAGAGGTTGAAAAAACTTCAACGTTCCTTTCTGTCGTATGAGAGCATAAAAACGCTTTGAAGTCTTTTCTGAGGTAAATATAAATAAACTTTTTAAATAACATGAGTAAAATTGTTTTCCTGAAATAACTTCTGAATTAAATAGTTAGTACGTTAAATCATTTACAAGGCCATAATGGACAAATAAGGTAAACCCTTGTTTTGATTTGAAAGTTTTGTAGGCCAGTCAAAGATTTTCTTTTGTATGGGAAGGTTGCATTAAATTCGATTTTGGTGATTCTCGTGAAATATTATAGAGATATCACCTGTGTATCATGGATCACCGATTTTTGTTTTTGATTTCTCAGGATTATTTTATGCGACCTCAAATCTTATTTTTACTGGTGTGGTGATCTGCAAAGCGCGTTGATATCTTTTGTATGGAAAATATATATATTTGTTTAAAGAAAAAGAAAATTTTATCTACGGTTATAGCTATTCACCGGAACCTCTTATAGAAATCTTCACTGCATACTTTATGGAACCTGCATCTGTGGTCAACGACTTCACCATCGCCTTCTTGCGTGTGCGCAGCCTACAAACACATTCTGCGTCTCTGTCGCACTTAACCGCATAGCTACACGGTTGACAAAGACGAAGAATTGAATACCATACCTACGTCAACAATGCTTTATAAATCTAGTAAATTAAAATTTCAAGCGTTGTGTAGATTTAAATTAGTAGCGTATTACTAGCAGTGCAGCCTAGACCTCTAGTTTGCTAAGTCTGTTTTATTTATATTTCGTTTTCTATTCAAAATGTATTGTATCATTGCAACAGTGATAGCACTTGCGTATGTGTTTTGGGATGTTAACTACTTTCTACGGATCGCCTTCACTATTGGAATCGGGAGATTATTCCAAAAGAAATGCGGTATAAATGACACGACCACAATTTATGGTAAGTTTTTAAACTTTGATTCTAACAACATGACAAAACGAACGTGATGTGACATTTTTAAGCATTACGTAGCCTACCTATTTAGTAAATGTTTACCTACTAGGGTCATCAAGAATTATGGAACCAGTAAAAAAAGTATTTACTAAATCACTTTGTTGTTTGGGTATATTCCTAAACGTAAAATAACAGGGTTCTAGAGTTATTCTGTCTTTCAAGGTATTTGAAGCAGCAAATCGGTATAATGCATATTGCCTAGAAGAATTCCAGAGGCACTAGCGTATTTGTTAACACATAATGTACTTCGATATTTTTCAACACACTTGCTCATAAAGTGGCTCTATGGTCACCGCAAATAGGCACAGAATGACACCCATAATCAAACTGTGACTTTTTCATTGATATAACTCACACTAGTGAGTTATAGATTTTTTTTTTTATTTTATTGGTTGAGGTGCTTTGTTCTTAAACAACTTTTTATTCAAAAAAAAGATCGTGTTCAATAGAACAAATAAATTAATGTTCCTATTGCTTGCTCATTTCAGGCAACTTCTTATTTAAATAGATAATTTTAACTCGTACGTGTTTAATAAATAAAACTTTCACTCAGTTATAACTTTTGTTTTCTCTGTAATAAAAGAAAACTAAATTCCCCATTTTGTACGTGGCAGAATAGGCGCAAACCCTATGCGCAGAAAATAAAAAAAAACCTCATCCCTTTAGTCTGTGGCTGATCGCAATGCGCGCGCATAGGAAAACTGATTAATTTTTCGCGCCATTACGAAAAAAATTTCACAGCTCGTTTTTACTGTTGAAATTACAGTTATTTATTTATTAAAATGTCTAAAAGTACTAATTATGAAGAAAATTATTTATGTTATACACCGCCCGATATAAGATATGAAGCCTAAACGTTATGAAAGATTTACTACCTGAAAACTTCCAAGGAAAAATATGTATTATCTACTGAATAAAATGATTTTAGTTATTATTTTCTTCACAAGTGTGTTGAAAAACGTCGTATGATACACGCGTGTATTGATGGTTACCGTCCTCGGCTCTCTTAAAGTAAATAATGATACACGTATTTTTATGTTTACAAAACTACCCCTAGAGGGTGTGCAATAAATTTCCACACGGGCGAAGCCACGGGGCGCAGCTAGTAATATTATAAATGCGAAAGTGGACGGATGATGATCGTTAACTTTTCACGCCAAAACCACTGAACGGATTGGGCTGAAAGTTTGAATAGTTTTAGGTTTAGGATCAGAAAAAACATAATTTTGAATTCCATTTCATTCTATCTCATAGGTAAATCAGTTCCCAAGGGAAACAAATAAGAAATAATGAATCTAAAAACGTTTCCATTGAACCATAGTAAGATATTTGTGGACTTGGATTGACGTAACTACCTATACTAGGTCCCTATCTACAGGCTACTTTTTATCCCAGAAATAACGCTCGCTCAGCCGCTGGCAGAAACTGGTTTTATTTACATACATTTCAATATTCCTTTTTTAAATTGTACTTTTGCTAACTTCAGGTTTCTGCACCACCCAGGATGTGGACATTTTCCTCCGGCACATGAACAACGCACGCTATGTGCGCGAGCTCGACTTCGCTCGCTTCCACTTCTACGACCGCACGGGAATCTACACCAACATTAAAGCGGTCGACGGCCATGCACTGCAAGGAGCATCCAGTATTAGATACAGGCGGACTATTCCTATATTCACGGCTTACAAGGTTGAGACTAAGGTAAATTATCGTCTGATATGTTATTATATTATGTACTAGCTTCTGCCTGCGGCTTAGCACGCACTTTACCGGGATAAAAAGTAGCCCATGTCCGTTCCTGGGATACCGTCTACCTCCCTGCCAAATTTCATTAAGATCCGTTTAGCCTTTTAGGCGTGAAAAGATAATATACAGACAGACAGAGTTACTTTCGTATTAATAACACTAGTATGGATATGGATTTTGTAACTGTAAGTTACAATTCCTTCTTTAGAGAAAATCTGGCGCAGAAATACTACAGTGTGTTAGTAGGGATTTGTAGAATAAAAATGTTGCAAGAAATAACATAATGATTATGGCGCGTAGCACCGGGGCAAGTAGAATATCCCCCCTGTATTCTACCCTTCAACATGATATGGGTGATTTTTACCACCCAACAATTTTTTTAAAGTTGCCTTGCTTCGTGTTATAAGTTCGCGTGTATCTGTGTGTCTGTCTATGGCAAGGCATATAGTAGCTTCCAAACGGATGAACCGATTTTAACCAGATAAAGCTGACTTCATCAAGAGTCATCTTTACTTTTTTGAATGAAAATTGGTGCAGCTGTTTCAATGTTATCATGGAACTCATAATTAGTTCTTTCTTACCTAAGACAATACTCAAAAGTAAAATCGTCGCGTCATCTTCGTCGGGGGTTTTGGATATATTGAGAAATTAGCTTGTTTGATCGATAACCAAACATTATTCTATTACCTCGAGTCTTTAAGCTCGCGCGTCTGTTGTTTTTCATAGAAATGACTACGCTGACGTCGCAAATCTGTCGGCACTGTATACGAAAAACAAAAGACGGTAATCTTGTACACCTGTGTGTCTACCATGGGTTGTCACAGTTAGATCGCCTGACGTTACTACAGTAGTTACGTAAATATTAGTACCGCGCATTTTAGTACCTAACTATCCGCTAGAGGCGCTGTTCAAGTTTTCATACATTTTTTTAACTACAGTCGCTAGCGAGTATAGATTGTTAAAACTCATGGTAGACACACTGAACTTAAATTCTAAACATTCTAATCTAATGTACAATTTTTCCTTTCCAGCTAGCTTACTGGGAAGACAAGACTCTTTTCATCGAGCAAAAGTTCATAACCCTGAACGACGGCTTCGTCCGCGCCATCGTGCTTTCCCGCCAAAACCTCATCAACGTGGACGCTCAGAGGTTGTTCCAGGGTATCCCTGGAGCAGACACTAAGCCAGAATGTCCGGAGGAGATCAAGCACTGGCTGCAGGCTATTGAGATCTCGAGTGCTAAGCTTAGGAAGAAGGATTAGGTCTATTATCGGGATAGGCGTATATTTTTATGTTGGCATTTATTTATTATTAAAGGTTTTGGATAAAAGTATCTGATTTTAATACTTATGCAGCACAAAAAGAAGCAAAATACAATGTGGGCTGGTTACGTACGATCTATGGTTCTGACTGAAATAAACGACGAATAATAGATTTGATAAAAGCAGAGTTTTCTTCAAGTGTTATTGAAATTAAACCAAAAATGTCCACCCCTCCAACTAATAAAAAAATTCCCGGTCGATTTTGCATGTGGTCGTCGTCATATTATTCACGAGATAGTTTTTTAAAACTGTTACGAAGTGATGCAGAGAGATTCACCGAAAAGTAAAAACGCATTATCCGTTTTACCATACAAAAATTACAAGCAAAGCAAACAGTATCGTCTTACAGCACTCTGGCGCTTGTCATAGCGACTAATGTTACTGTTTACACAACCTGCTACGTTATGAACATCGATGCGGATTCGGAGGGTGCAACAAGCTTTTTTGTATTTTATTACAGAGGAAGTAAGGATGAAAGTATGTGTAGGGTATTAGGTACTTGGTATATTGAATACTGTCCAAATATAATTAACTGGTTTATTATGAATGAAATAGTAGCATAGCATTTAGTTATTCTTTTTCGTAACACTCTTGTCAAAGCGGTCGTTTTCATCATAGTCATTCTTGCTTAGAGACTTTTGTTATTCGCCTCACTATGCCACGCCATCTTTCCCTGTTGATAGTTTTTCTGCTGCACTCATGTAAGGGATCTCCTGCCGCGGTTTGAAGCTGGTCGGTTCATCTCATGGGTGATCTACCGCGCGGTCTAGTGCCTTCTACTTTCCCCTGCACGACAAGACGCTCTATATTTTAGAGTCACCGTCCTGCCTTGAGACGTGACCGAAGTAGTTGAAGATGGGAGTCCGGACTAGGACTCATAGACGCTGTTTGAATGCAAGTTGGTACCTATTAAGAATATTGTAACCTACAACGAATGTTCTAAGACGTACCTGTCCAGTTTGTATTGAGTGAGATGAGCCTTTCCAAATGAGACAAAATTGCAAAATCATTCGGATTACGGTCACTCGTACTGCCTATATCTAGTCTAGATTTATTACCAGCATGATAAATGCTCATCACAATAATAAATAATGTCGCACAATTCACACAGCTCATCTAGCCCCAAACTAAGTTAACGGGTTTTTCAAGTATCAAATTAAATTAACACAATCAACAGCGAGTGTCAAGACTTATGAATAATGGAAATTATGTTTAATTATGTAGGTATTTACATACAACTTTTTAGCGCAACACGTCCAAAATTACTTTCCATCCATGTCATAGGCGCATCTTCCTGTGAATGTATATCGAGTTCAGTATTTTTTGTGCGCTCCTTAATTAGCCGTTTGTAGTGGTAGCCGACTACTAAACTTGCGACCACACGCAATATCATTATGATTGAATAGTTTTGATCGTTTGGGATAAAATCATTTGGAATGTTTATTCGACTGAAAAATAGGTATAGCACTATTAAAATAGATATTGCCTTTTATGTACTTTTACAAATATAATATTTAAACTTAATCCTCTATCTATACTATAGCAATTCAATTGGGAACATTAAGCATACATGCTTAGTTTAAAATTGTAATAAAAAATGTGGCTATTGTGGGGTGATAACATGTGTACTAGTCAGGTCAGGTGGGACTCTATGGGTTAACCTCCTCATCAGCACACATGCGACTACTGCTGGACATAGTGGACATGGCTTCCCCAAACAAGGAGGGTTTTGCCGTAATCTCCACGTTTGGCAGGCGGATTGGTGATCGCAGTGGAGGCGTTCAAATTACACTGAAGGAAGCTGCTGCCCTTCTTCTGCCAGATTCATTTGTATCGGCTCTTACGATATCCACGGATTGCGTAGGAGGAATAGATTTTCACATCTGAGGGGTCAGTCTATTTGACATTAGTAACGAGACGTGATCGTGACGTCACCTTTTTTCCATACAATTTAGTACAGCGCCTCTATTGTGCGGACAGGGAACTACGCAAATCCCATACTAAAAGGAGACGTCACGATCACGTCTCGTTACTAATGTCAAATAGACTCACCCCTCTGGTGTCTGACACTAGAGTTGCTTTTAGTTCACAAATAAACGGATAAGCTAAAGTATCAAGACTAAAAAAAAGACATATTGCGCGGTGGCGCTAACCGCGTGTGTCTTGTCCCTTAAACTAACAAAATATCCATTAGCTGTAGTGGATTCCATTCCTTGGATTTGAGTATTCAAAACATCAAATGCTTTTTTTAATATTTCGTGTTTACCTACAGCATATTGATGCAAGTAGGTAGCCAGAACTTATTTAAGTAACTTACATATGATATGGATCAGTTGAGCTACCTGTAGATTGCTTGCAACAGTCTGCAGTTAGCTCAACTCAATCGTTTTAATTGTAAATACTAGTTCTAATTTGTTCCTATTATTTGATCGTAACTTTCTTTGTTAATAAAGTAACTTACATAGGCACGGAGCAGCGGATAGCTTCGCTATAATCTGTAGAAGTCAGATGTCAATAACTTTTCTGTAGGCTTACATCATAAGCACTTAGACTAGTAAAATTCTATACTATAATTTATTATCAAATCCATTACTAATATTCTAAATTTGAAAGTACATAATTCTGTCTGTTACAGCCTAAACAGTTGGACAGATCTCAATGAAATTTGGCAGGGAGGTAAATGGAACGGGACAGACATAAGCTACTTAAAAAGCGCGTGCGAAGCCGCGGGAATCAGCTAGTGAGAAATAAAGTCTTATTGATTTTCTCTTCACATAAAACTATACATTGATAGGTATATTATATTTATTTTAACTATCGCGTTTTGCTATCGTAATAATCATTATCTACTTTGCGACGCGTATAGTTTTGTATTAAAAAAGGTAGATACGAGTACCTATCTAATAGGTAAAAGGTAATTTAGTACTAAGGTAGGTACATAAGTCAGTCTTTAGGGGCTATCCATAAATACCATCCTTATGAGCTAACATCTATCAAAGGGAAAGGGGCGGTTTGTTGTTATTTGGACACGGATAATAAATTTTCTTTGAAACATAATAGCTTTAAACATAAGGGGATCATTTCATGAAATGACTACTAGAATACTTAATTTCATACCTACTTTTAGTAGAAAGCCAATGGTTCCGTATATCCGTAACTTAATCATAATGCTTTATCATAAAGTTTAATAAATCAAATAATATCCTAAAAATTTTTTAACTTCGACGGGACTTAAACCTGAACCCTGCATCCGTACTGAGGGAAGGATGCGGGAAATTCAGGGCGTTAAATGTGAGGGCTCACGCACTATAATAACAAAAATCTTATAACGTTTAATGTCTTAGGATCTGCAGATATTTGTTCTGGTTCGGAAGCAATTAGGTGTGTTCTATTCTACCTACCGCCTCGGTACACATACGAACATTGCACAACGTGCCTGATAATAATTAATTAAGGTTTTGCCATAATCAGTGGTGATGTTAAAAATACATATAATTAAGCTTCTGCGCGTACTCAGGTAGGTTCTCTTAGTCGACTCTTACGATATGCGCGGGCTGAGTTGGAGGGGTCGATTCTTTCGCCACGACCACCATGGCGTATGTGCTGTAATAAAAAAGAAATTAAATAGTTTATTAGACAATACAAAGTTAGGCACGTACAATAACAATAACTAAATTTACAAGTAAGTATGTATGAAGTTTTCAAACATCTGATACTCATACAAAGCTCTGTTTACTTGTATATGGTATCTTTTATTTAGCACATAGATTACAATAACAGAATAAAACAATTACAACTAGTACATATATATACTTAATATCTATTTCTTAAAAATCTAAGCCGTCGCCAAAAGACGGAGTGCCCAGAATGCTGGCAGCATTGCCACGTTGAAAGGCAATGCTAATTCGTTGACCGAATTAGAAGCCAGCATTCCGATCACCTGTCGACTCTATAAGAAGTTTAATATAACTTAACATTTTAATTTATATTAAATTATTAATTTAATATTTTCTTTTTTCTTGTAATATAATGACTATAATTCATAGAACAGTAAAAAACGTTGCATTCTAGAAATCCTTGAAAGGTTTGCTTAATTTTCTAAGGATCTTAAATAAAAGTTTACTTTTTATGGTGACTCAAACATAGACCACCAAGAGTTATGTAGGTATCATTCTGTCCTACAGTCAACAACAGCCATGCCGTTCCACATTATTCCATCGCTATTGACTCTACCATCGATAAGCATACTTTTGCAGGCTTTGGTTAATCAGTACCTATCAGATACCTACTGCCTGACGTTTGTTTTAGAGCAGCCCATTGATTTTAATATCAACGTTACTTTTACAACTATAACCCCGAACTACGACACAGTTAATAACCTAACAGAGAAACTGCTCGAAGTCTCGGAAAATGGCTGTTCTGACTACATTGTATACATGACAGATCCAAAAGTATTTATGGCCGCAGTAGATGAAACCAACCGTTTTGGAAACAATCGTAGAAGCAACAGGAAGATTATTATTCTGCCTTTATCTGTTGATAAAAATTTGGATTTGCTTTCTATGAATGAGAGCACGTTCGTTGCTAACATGCTGATGGTTTTACCAAACGAAGAATCAAGCATTAATTGTGATATCTTCGATTTGATAACTCATGAATTTATAAGCTTAGATGACGATCAGCCGCTATATTTAGATCAATGGAATTCGTGTACACAAATGTTTAGCAAAAACGTAAATCTGTTCCCTCACGATTTGCGAGACCTCAAAGGTAGAGTCGTCAGAGTGGCTTGTTTTCACTACCCTCCATATTCTTTGCTAAATTTGGATCCGGCTCTCGAACCTTTGCAGAGAGATGGAATGGAGATCCGGATCGTTGATGAGTTTTGTAGGTGAGTTTTAACAAACCTTAATTTAACAGAGATAATGTTATGTGCAAAATCTCTATACTTAATTATTTATTAAATACTTTACTAACTTACACAATGTTGGTTCATCAGATGGGTAAACTGTACTATTGAAATAGTGGATGAGGAAAAAGGCCAGTGGGGAGATATCTTTGAGAACCGCACTGGCATTGGCGTTCTTGGTAGTGTGGCAATGGATCAGGCTGATATGGGGATCTGTAAGTTTAAAGCTGCATTAACCTTTTTGGGATTTCGTGTTCAGCTACGATACCCTTATGGTCCCGCTCTGTCTGTCCTTTTTTCCCCACTTGAATATCTCAGCAACTACCAAAATTTAAAATACAGATTAAAACACAAAAAAACAATATTTATTTAATTTAAATAAAAAAATGTACAGCACAAATTGTGATGTAGAAATTTTTAAAGAGTCCTATATAATATGCTAGCTGCGCCCCGCGGCTTCGCCCGCGTGGAAATTGATTGCACACCCACACCTACGGGTAGTTTTGTAAAAATAAAATGTGTATACATGTATTATTATTTACTTTATAGTTTATTACGAATCACAAGCTTTAATAATCCGATTTACCCCATTTTCAGCACAATTTTGAAAAATCCTGAAGCACGTATTGAATAGTTATGTATTCTTAGTATTCTCTGTAAGTTTTCAAGCTAAAAGGGCCCTGGTTAAGAGTTATAAAAAACCTCAATAACTTCAACCCTCATTTTACCCTTTTCTAAGGTTCTGAAATACGTGTTTTAATTTATTATAATTTTGATATGTACAGAAAATTCAGGTCAATATCATTATGAATTAAAAAGTTACAGACATTTCAGTACGGAGCCAAACTTTAATAACCCGTTTGACCCCATTTTCAGGAAAATTATGACAAATCCTGAAACATAAGCTCAATAATTTTTGTATTTTTAGTATTCTCTGTAAGTTTCAAGCTAATTGGGCCACTGGTTAAGGAGTTACAGAAACACCAAAAAAACTTCAACCCTATCTTTTTCACCCCCTTAAGGGTGGAATTTCCAAAAATACCTTCTTAGCGGAAGGTTGTGTATTAACAGGTACCTGCTTTTAAAATTTCAGCTTTCTAGCTTCAGCGGTTTGGGCTGGTCTTTGTCCCCAGAAAATAAGCTTGTTCTTTTATATTTATATATTAAGAAATACTACATAAGGTCAAATGGGAAATCAAATAAAAGTATCAGTTTGCACATTTCAAAAAAGTAATTTTCTACATTTCGGACTTTTTAAATGGTTTTGAAAAAAGGCGAAAAATTTACCGTTTCCCCATCTCCAAATTTGCAGAACAATACGAGTACCTACGTCTGAAAGTATGCAGCGCACGTTTGATGATATGGCTTTTTATTTTACAGGAAAAATATAGAGAAGCCTGTATAGGCTAACGCGTGTAGAACACTTACTGACAAATTGTCAAAAAAATGGGCGAATAATTTTCAAAAGGCTCCCTCTTCGAGTGGGGTAACAAATATAAAAATATGTAGGTCTCGACAGAGCCTACACATTTGCTCCCTTTGGGGTCGAGACCCTAGGTCCGTGGGGTACCGAGGCTCTCCGGGTTCTTAAAAAGTTTTCTGAGCGTCTGGTCGACGCGACACGTGACCTCGAGGCCTTGGTGGGTATCTGGCGCAGCGCATCAGCATTGCCATACAGCGGGGCAATGCAGCCAGCGTCTCGTGGGGACGCTTCCGACTATTGATATGGACCAGTTGAGCTACCTGTTTGAAATTTTCCTAGAGTCCATACGTTTTGAAATATTTTGAAAAAAGACGAACAATTTACCGTTCACCTCAAGTCCGAAGTTTGTTCTATTTAGTTTAGTCCGAGTTTAGAGGATCCGTCTAAAATGTATGTAGCGTTTATAGATACTCGTATGGGTCCATATTTTATTTTATAGAAAAAAATATAGAAAAGTATGTAAGTAGTAATACACTTTTTGAAAAATTGTCAAAAAGGGGGAAATATTATCAAAAGAGCATCAAATAAAAGTTTGTAAATTTAAATTTTGTATTTGAAATTTTTCTAGTTTTCCTACTTTTTGAAATATGTACATTGAAAAGAGTCGAAAAATTTACCACTACTACCCATTGAAGTACTGTTACTAGCGTAGTAATAATAACTCAATGTTACTACCTAATATCCGAAGTTTGCAGAGCGATATATCTGAAATGAAAGTACGAGTACCTTACGAGTGCTTTTAGATATTCATTAAAACCCAAAAAAAAAATCTGATAGTGATTGGTACATATTTGTATAATTGACGAGTCACACTCGCAATTGACAGATGTTATATATTATTTCATGTGGATACTTACATACCAATAACATTTTTGTTTAAGCTGCGTTATATTCCTGGTTCTCAGTATATTTGTACCTGGATTTTTCGGCATCAGGAATAAGATCTGGAATAACCTGTGTTGCTCCTTCTCCTGGGTAAGTACCTACATATAATATTGTTTTGCAGACGTATCTTATTCCTATGGTGGTGACATCTGACTAATATCGTGTGCCAGTACATAATTTTATTCAAATGGTGGTCAGAGGGTAGGTATCTACACATATTATAAGCTGCGTTAAGAAGATTGGGGAATATTGTACACTATACACTAGCCAAACTCGATGTAGAATGTTCGTAGCCAAACTGCCCATACTAAACCTAAAATTCACTGTGTTGTTGCGTCTTTTTATACGCAACTAGCAAAACCCGCGAACTCCGTTTCGCACCAGATGGCTTCGTATCAGAGATGGCGCTGTATGCGAAAAAAGATTTTCCCGCTTTTCTTTTTGAATTTTTCCTGAATTTTCTTTGATATAAACCTCACGGAGCCCGAGACCTTTCCAACGAATGCAAAACCGTGGAAATCGGTTCATGCGTTCTGGAGTTATAGCGTCAGGAAGGAAAACCCGACTTATTTTTATTGAGGTATAGTAGATTTACATTACTTGTCGATTTGAGATCCTTCCTCCAGTAAATATTGCTCTCGATGTCCCGTTTTGCCAATAAGCAATTTAACTTCATTGTCCCCCAATTCCACAACAAACTAAATAAAGACCATAATGTAAAAACCCTAAAACATTTTGAATACGAAAAAGTACTAATAACTTGGCTTAAAAATTATGATTACGATGGCACTGAAAAAATGCTTACTAAACAATACTTCTAATGTATATGAAGTACCTACCTACCTAGAAATATTTAATATTATGTACGGTACGATTCATTATACCTAATATACCTAAACAAATAAATTTACGTATTTCTTTACTAACTATTAATTTAATTTATTTATGTATTTGTTTAGAGTTTTCTGAGGTTAGATTTAATTTGGTTCCTTGCTTTTTACTATTAGTAAGTAACTACATTTTTTATTTTATTATTTAAAAAAAGCCCTTAAATTCTTATTCACCTGTGTGTATACTGTTATAATAATAGGATATTTAGTTATAACTAAACCTTTGCATATTTTGCTGCATTATGTTTTTTCATTTTCATTTTTAGTTTTAGTTATATTTTAGATTTAGATTTTTTAAATAGTATAATAAAACACAATATTATTAATTATACGGAGAAGCCTTGGGTTCTGTAATACAGCTTAGGCTAGTTCAGGATCCTGCGGACTCATTATTTTATTGTAAATATTTTATTGTGTCACAAATAAACGATTTGATTGATTGATGTAGAATGTTCGTAAACAGACCAAAACACAAATAACTAAACCTCACTTGCTTGGCGTTGAGTTTCAGATATAATTAAGTAAGTAAGTAAGCAATATTTATTGGAGGAAGATTGAGTATACGCGCGAGAACAGAGTGAATTTTAAGTTAAGTATGGGACGATGAAGCCCTGTAAGAATTCACACGGAGTTTTACAGGGCTTCATCGTCACCAAAATTTTAACCAAAGAGTATGTAATGTAGGTAAATTTAATTTGGTGCTTTTTTGTAAGGAGTTTAATATTATAGGCGCCTTGCAAGTTGGGAGATGCCTCTAATGCCCTTTGACCTGAACATGTGGAGTGCTATCGTGGTATACTACTTCGCCGCTGTTTTTGGCCTCATGGTAGCTAAGAAATCATCTGACAAAGTTTTCTTGACCATATTTGGAATGATAGTTTTACAGGTAAGTTACATCGATAACTACTAGCAATGAGTTTTTATTAAAAGACCAGCTGACCCGACAGACGTTGTCCTGTCTTAACTATAAATATTGATATTTTCTAATTTTCCGCGCAACTTTATGAATCATTTTCTTTCTTAT
Organism: Eupithecia inturbata; assembly: GCA_963662085.1. Classification (NCBI taxonomy): domain Eukaryota; kingdom Metazoa; phylum Arthropoda; class Insecta; order Lepidoptera; family Geometridae; genus Eupithecia; species Eupithecia inturbata. Next base: position 9,254,660 of record OY759182.1, read on the forward strand.
GAACCTTCTTCTGACAACAACAAACACAACAAAAAAAGAATTCGCGAAATTGGTCCAGCCGTTAATGCCGCGACTAAGGAAAATAGGAATTAACTTTTATATAGATATTTAGACTAGGTACCTACAGTAAAATCCTTGTTTTAATGTTCCTTGTTTTAATTTATATGGTAATTCAAAACTACAAAGACTAAATTATCAGAGATGACCGATTATTACCTAATAATCAGTCTCTGATAATTCATTCTAACGAAAGAAACGAATGTAAATTTTTTAACATGCTTGCTATAGTGAAGACGCTTCTTTCTGTAACACCATTTAATTTTCTGAAAACAAACACAAAACAAACAAACATCGGGTTTCCATAAACTCGTTTTTTTTTATTACCCTAAAAGGCTGATTATAAAGAAAGAAAATCGATTGATTCTTGTCAGGTTTTTTTTTGTTCGTACTAAGATCGACCAGAGAATCATCATGATCATGTGAATCATGTCCTATATGTTCTGTTCATAAATAACAATTTTCATTTTCAAATCTCTTAGCCTCAAAGTGATACAAAAAACTCATGGCGAATCAGAGGGATCACAGGATGGATTTTGCTAGCTAGCCTCATCCTGGTCAGTGCATATGGAGCAGGCCTAGCCTCGACCTTCACGGTACCCAAATATGAACCTTCCATCGATACTATGCAGGACTTGGTGGATAGAGAGATGGAGTGGGGAGCGACTCATGATGCGTGGATATTTTCCCTTGAACTTTCTACAGAGGTTGGTTGCAAAATGATAAATACCATAAGACCATTGGCATGTGTCTCTAGTGCAGGACGTGTGCCCCGTCATAGTTCTATTAATGACATCATCCGTCGGGCTTTTACCAGTGTCAGTGTGGCAGCTACCCTCGAACCACGTGGCCTTATGCGAGATGATGGTAAAAGACCTGACGGTATGACTCTGATTCCCTGGAAGATGGGTCGGCCTTTAGTTTGGGATGCCACGTGTGTAGGTACCCTAGCGCCTTCACATCTTGCAGGAACATCGGTAAGGGCCGGCTCCGCAGCAACATCAGCGGAGTCCCTCAAACGGCGAAAATACGCTAATCTTGACCGAGGTTACCTATTTGAGCCGTTTGGGGTTGAAACCCTTGGTCCTTGGGGACCTGGAGCACACGCCATTTATAAAGATATTACCAAACTTCTTGTAGAGTCGACAGGTGATCGGAATGCTGGCTTCTATTTCGGTCAACGAATTAGCATTGCCATTCAACGTGGTAATGCTGCCAGCATTCTGGGCACTCTGCCTTCTGGTGACGGCTTAGATTTTTAAGAAATAGATATTAAGTGTATATACTAGTTGTAATTGTTTTATTCTGTTATTATCTGAAATATACCACAATTAATACCATAAATAAATTAAAAATATAGAATGCTGGACAATTCACTCAGCATTATTTTGACCACAACTAAGAACTACACAATAAGCTTGTGTTATGGGTACTAGATAAATGATAGGTACGTACACTTTGTGAATAAAGTTAACTTGTCATTTGCAGCCACTAATTAAGCAGTTACTAAGTCAATTTAGAATATATTCAGGAGAAGAGCTGAAAAGGAGGAGCTTTACAGGGGACATGGCATTCAGTATTGAAAAGCTGCCAGCAGGTAAAGTCCCTTAAAATAGTTTTCATTAGGTTTCCGTTTGGTGTTCTCAATTTGAATACGGAGACTCGCTTTTATTTTTATTCTTTGTTTTTTCTGATAAATAAGTTCTTCATATCAGCTCAAAAAGTTTTCATTCGTTACTTAGGTTATTTTGCGATCGGCGACTACATAACAAAAGACGCTCTACGGGGTCTGACGGTAATGCTGGAAGACTTCTATTACGAACAGTGTGTGGTTACAATGAGAAAGAGTTCGGTTTACACGGAAAAAATGAGCGAGCTTATTGGCAGACTTCACCAATCTGGACTTTTGTTGACCTGGGAAACTCAGGTATGAAAAATTTATCTAGTCAGGAGCGCGAGCATGAATCTCGGAGGAGTTGCTTAAGACCGTTTTCACCGAATTTTATCAATACAAGAGACAAAATCAGTGCTTTTCGGTCTTTAAGGGCAGTTCACGTGAGGCTCAAAAAAATCACGAAATATCACGAGGCAGTACTTTGTTGTAATATACAAAAAAATCGCGTTAAGAAAAGGGATCCGTGCTCGCGCTCCTGAAGTGTCCATGGTACACACAAGGCTACATAATAGACATAGTTTATTGATTGGCTATTGGTTTTTAGGTCGCATTAAAATACCTAAGTTTCGAAGTGCAACAGGAAGTGAAGTTATCGCGTGCAACCTCTGATTCGGGATTTACCACTGCGCTCAACTTGCATCACGTGATTGTGAGTAATATTGTCAAGTTTCGTTGTGATAACAATTTCAGGGTTTAGAATTAACTGGTTTTGTATGTTTCAGGGCGTGTATTTTTTATTTATATCCGGCGTGGTGCTTGCTACTTTGATATTCGTAGGAGAATTGATAGTTAGTAGGCGAGCTAGGTTATTATAATCTAAGTAAGTATGAATTTGTTTTTTTTTTGCGCTAGTTAGCACCTTTTTAGGGTTTCGAAGATCGATTTTGAAACCCTTATGGTCTCGCTTTTTCTGTCCAGTTTTCCGTCATTAATATCTCAGAAACTACAGCAGCAAATAACTTTAAATTTAAAATAATAATACATTTCATGCGCCTGTATAGATTAAAAGAAAAAAAAAACAAATATTAAATTAAAACTCTCAGTAGGTACCTAGTACAAAGAGGGATGTCGAAATTTTAAAAGAGACCTACAAGTTCAAGTGATGTGTCAAAAGAAAGATATCAGTTTGTGCATTTCAAAACTGTTTTTGAAATTTCTGTTGGTTCATACTTTTTGAAATATTTTTAAAAAAGTCAAAAAAGTACCTATTCTCCTCCCCTCCTATCTCCGAAGTTTGCAGAGCGATCCATCTAAAATGTATAAGGCATTTGTAGGTATATGTATGTAGATCTATATTTTACAGGAAAAATATAGGGAAGTCTGTAAGTAGAACACTATTTGAAATTTAAATATTTTTTATCCCTTTTTGTAAATTTTACAAAAAGGGGGGGAATCATTTTCAAAAGGAAGGGCTACCTCATTGAGTGGGGTATCAAATAAAAGGTATTGGTATTGATTTGTACATCTCAAAAAGTTTTTGAAATTTCTGTAGGTTACATAATTTTTGAACTATACTGAAAAAAGTCGAAAATTTTACCATTATGTACCCTCTATACTCCGAAGTTAGCAAACCGATCCATCTACAATAAAATAGCAAAGTCTCTAACCGGTACCTATTGTACATATTGGTATACTTGACCAACGTTCGAAACCCTCGGCGCGCTAGTTCCACTCGCACTTGACGAATCTTGTTTTTACCTATAACTAGTTGTTAGATAAAAAAAATAAAAAATTGCTGTATTTCTGATTTGAGATTGAATAAATGAATGGCTACTTTAACGTTATGTCAGTAATATTAAAACTCCAAAATAGTCAAGTGATCATGAAAATGACGAAGAAAATCTAAAAACTTTTATATTTCCAAAGTGGAAAAAAGCTGTTTTAGGAAGTGACGTGCATTGACGTCATGCATACACTGCGAAAACTTAAAGATCGAAGCTAATCGAGTTTGATACATCACAGAGGCTTATCAAGGGCGAATAGTGTGGCAAACAATCACAACTCCATTGTTTTTAAATCGCGAGCGACGGAAACAGTTTGGCAAAAAAGAAAAAACTTTAGATGAATATAATGTGGCGATAAGTGATAGTAAGGTCACAGTCAAACATGTCTTGTGATATCTATGGTTGTTCGCAACTTTTATTAAGTTCTTCAAATCTGTTCAAGCTATACCTACTACCTAAATATCCTTATTTCATGCATTCATGGGAACTCATTCAAAGAAATTGTATTATTAGCTACCTAACCTATATTAGCTACCTAAACTAGGTACCTACCTACCTCTGGCACTGCGTTTGCTTTTTGATAATTCATTAATAACTTAGGCTGTGCCCGCGGCTTCGTATTTCTAGGTATCCCATGGGAACTGATTTATGATAAAAAGCAGCTTATGTATTTTTTATTATTCTAGGCTCAACCCTACATCTGTGCAAAATTTCAGCCAGATTCGTTCGGCAGTTTTGGCGTGAAGAAGTAACAAGCATCCACCTACCCAACCATTCAAATTATCGCATTTATTACTAGTTTTTGCCCGCGGCTTTGTACGCATTTTTTCTATGGAAACGTTTGAAGGTTATTTTTATCCCATGGGAATTGTTTTATGAGAGAAAGAAGTTGGCTATTTTTTATTCCAGGCTTAGATCTACATCTATGCAAAATTTCAGCCCGTTCGATTCAGTCGTTATGGTATATGGGAAATATCTATCGAAACATACGAACTTTTGCATTTATAACATTAGTATGATGTGATAGTGTGAAATGAGACATGAGGCGCTAGCTTACGCCACCCCTATTGTTCGTATCAAAAACAATAGGTTTTTTTGTTTATGGCGTTTGAAGTTGACAGAAGTATCATCCATCACAGCACTCTTTTCAGTCTTAGGTCCCTACCTTATTTTTTTTTAAAGCTGGGTACTTTTCGCCTCATGATTCCATCAGTAACCATTAAGGATGATTACTGATGGAATTGATAACTTATAGGTAGCCTTTAGCAATTTCGTTTACTTTCGTTTGGTAAAACATTCAATAAAAACATCGAAATAGTTCGTTTCGAGGTCTGCATCCGTTAACCAAATCGATTATCCATACCCCATCACTACTAGTGGGTGTGCGAGAAGGGGAGAGGGAAAGAGCTAGCGGATGAGTGAAAGGGAGTGATGCATTGTCGTGCGTGACGTACGTGGCAGCCGGAGTTGCGCGCAGGCGGGAAAATCGATCAATACTTCTGTTGAGAGGAGCAACGAGTTTAGTGTAGTAGTTTGTTTGTGCTCGCGATAAAATGCTTAGATAATAATCGACAGTAAATTTTAAATTAAAAATGACTTCGTTTGTAGTGGTGTGTCTGGCGTTTACTATAGCGGGATCATCAGCTTTTGAGTGGAAACAGCATAGTAATGACGAACTACCCGTAGTTTTGGAGGAAGTGCATGAAAAATGCCCTTCTATTACGCGTGTGTATAGTTTGAGTGAGCCATCTGTTAGAGGTGTACCTTTGTATGTTATTGAGTTCTCTGAAACTCCTGGCTTCCATCAACCATGTAAGTACCACCAATGTATTTTTTTTTTGCGATAATTTTGTACATGTTACCTTCTACTTATTTTCGTAATTAAATTATGTGTGATTCAATTTATAATAAAACTACCTACTTTCCCTTTGTCCAGACAAGCCTGAAATGAAATACGTTGGTAATATCCATGGAAATGAGATCCTGGGTCGCGAGCTCATTCTGGGTCTGGCCCACTACCTATGTGATCAGTATTTAAATAATGATGCAAATATCAAAAACCTCATCAAGGGTTCCCGGATTCATTTATTACCTTCCATGAACCCTGATGGATATCAGCTTTCCATTGACACAGTAAGTAACAAAATTGATCCACCCGTTTTACTTACCTACGCAATAAATATTCAGCTTGCTGTTTTAGGTACACGAATTTAATTTGTCTGGAATCTTTACGGGCTTCTTTTTATGATTCTCTTACTGTTGTTTTTTTTTAATTTCATCTCTGTTTGATATTTTAAATCAAGGTAATTAAGGTAATGAAATCTTATATACCTCCTTAGGATTCAATTAATTAGTTATTTTGTAGGGAGGTTTACATTATCTGATTGGGCGCACCAACAACCACTCAGTGGACTTGAACCGCAATTTCCCTGACTTGGATGCGATCACGTTCGAGTATGAGCGCCAGGGTATCAACCACAACAATCACCTGCTGAAGGATTTGACTAGGCTTGCTGCTCCTGTAAGTATTTTAGAAAACGGTTTGCCAGGAAGAAATAGCTTCTAAGCGATAAGGCCGCCCACCTACCTATCCTACCCGTACCTTTCTATTTTATGTTAATGTCGATGTTTTTTATTTAATTTTGTGGTGTAGAATAAAGGGTTATGGTATTATTGTATTGTAAAACGTTTCCACATTTTTAGGACGTACTTGCAATTTGTTGCCTCCCCATCTTAAAAAATATGTCTACTGTCACCATTATTATAATCTAGTTTTTGTCCGCAGCTTCGCCAGCGTTATTTTTATGAAAACGTTTTAAATTATTTCTGTCGCATGGAAACTTATTAGGGGATAAAAAGTAGGCTTACCAGGCTTAGAACTAACTGTATGCAAAATTTCAACCCTATCTTTTTTAGTAGTTTTTTAGTAGTGTTTGGTAGTTTTGGCGTGAAGAACTCACAAACATCCATCCAAAAATCTATATATGTATCTAAACATACAATCTGTCGCATTTATGATGTGATGATAGTGTGATTAGTTCGCAATTAATTTTTGTTTGTAGTTCAAGCTTTATAAGCATATTATAAAATCCAGTAAGGATCCTAATCCTTTAGGATCAGGATCAGGATTAGGATCCTTATTGGATTTTATAATATGCTCTCACACACAAAAGGTCACAGCAAAAGGTTGCTGTGTTTATTTGAGGGATTTATAAAAATTTATGATCCTACCTTAAAACAGAGATCCTATTGAGTCTGTCCAATATTGGCCAAAGGCGCGCTTCACAAAAAATGTGCATTTGAAACATTTGGAACCGATGGGTGGAATATAAAAGGAAACGGTAGGCTCATTCGGACAAAAAAAAATCCAAAATTTACGGAACCCCTTTCAGCTGGAGCCAGAAACCAGGGCTCTTATGCGATGGATCATGTCCATCCCCTTCGTCCTGAGTGCTGCGATGCACGGCGGAGACCTGGTCGCTAACTATCCGTACGACGCAAGCCGCAGCGGAGCACCCATCTCAGAATACTCGGCCAGCCCTGATGATGATACGTTCAGGTAAGAACGAGTATACATACAGCGAGTTTACTTCAGTTGGAGCCAGAAACGAGGATTCTGATGCAATAGATCATGTCCATTCCCTTCGTCCTGAGTGCACGGCTCACGTGAGCCCTGAGTTCAGTTTGAAAATAGTATCGACAAGTCATCGTGACGTCTCGTGACGTGACGAATACCTACTATCGTCAAACCAAACTCCAGGGCTCTAGTCTCGAACTATCCGCATGCACTGACTAGAGATAACTGCTATGAAACCTATCTACGAGTATAATGATCTCAGCTCTTTTATCGGCCATCAATTGTATTGTCAATTGCAGTAAAAGCAATCGTCATAACTCAAAAAAGTACTAGTTAATAAAAAGAAAATATCAATACCTATTGTGTAAAAGGAAACTCAATCTATTCTCGTTATAATAACCCTTTGTTTCCATAACGGTTATAAGCAGGTTAACTATGAACCTTATTTGTGTTGGAACGTAATGAATTTATTAGTAAAACCATGTCAACGATAAAGTCCTTTGTTTTTTTTTTTTTAATATGTTGCTTAAATATACTTAGTCGTATATATAGATTAGTTACGCGTTAGCACAAATCGTAACTAGATTCAAGACGCGTGCAATGATGCAAGCGTGGAATGATGAGATCGTCATACCTGATATAGAAGTCAGAAAAATAAAATGTATTTGTCTAGAGAGCACGCAGTCCACAACACAGTTGCAAACATAAGCTGAATGAAATGCAAAAAGAAACCAAATGGTATTATTGTTCCTCTACAGAAAGTGGGGCTTTCTCTACAAAGTGCGAACAAATGGGTCCTAGCCATACCCACCATTAGTCTTTCCGGACATCTAGACTTTAACTTTTTCCAGGGAGATAGCCCTAGCGTACGCCGTAAACCATGCGGACATGGCATCCCGATCTCGTCGCGGATGCAACTCCATCAAACCTGAAGACGCCAGCACTTACAACTTCGGGAAGCAAGGCGGCGTCACCAATGGCGCTGCTTGGTACAGCTTGAAAGGAGGTATGTTCTTACATAACATGAGTGACGTTATTTAGTGACATACTAAATTGAAATTCATGAGTGAAAGTGTTAACAGCTCCGGATATGTTTCGTTTTACTTAGAAGCAATCAATAATAATAATATATATAATATATAGCAATGATAATAATGTTTGTGGGTATTAATATTTTTTAAATAATGGTTATCGTAGGAAAACACATAACACCATATTTAGTCATCAGTAATTGTCCAGTTATAAGCTTTTGATAAAGAAAAACTCAAATTAATAATGCTCGCTCGACAACTCCCACGTTATCATCTAGACCCAAATTATAACAATGATAACATGGATAAATATTTTTTATTATACTCGTAACTCGTAAGTACCTACATAGAAAAAAGTACAAATTACTATATTTATTTTAAAATAACATGGTCTTTATGATTGTAAGACATGCTGTCTGTGAATTATTTTAAATATTGTAGGTGTTACAGACTTGTCTTGTCCATAGATTAAAGCAATAAATTCATATAAGGAAAATATGTTATCAAGACTGTTGAATTTGTTGAAATACCAGCAGGTATAGATGGGAAAATTCGATCATATGAGAGAACAACAATTTGTCAAATATCTTTATTTAATCTAAGGAAAGTAATAGACTTTAGCTAAGTATATCAATAAATTACTGTAAATAAATAAATAATGCTGGACAATTCACACAGCATCATCTAGCCCAAAGCTAAGCAGAGCTTGTGTTAAATAGAAAATAATTGATTAATTATTTTATTAACTGCTTCGCATGGGGCTGCTGTGGTATTATTATAATTCTTATTAACACTCATCACTAGGATATTGAAATTAATTTGTTACTAAAACGAACGTAGGTAACTCGACTCGAATAGGCATATCGATCTAGTTTCAGCAATAATTATAGATGCCAGACGGGCCATGATTCAGAAATTGCTACCTACTTCTATAGCAATAGGTACATAACAAAATCTCTGATATATAAAATGGCGAAATGTATTGCAAAGCTATAAATACGCCAATCTTACCTAAAGAAGTACTTTCTCCGCCTCATAACTCAGACATCACAAGAGTAGAAACACTCGAGCAATTATCCCCATGGGAACTGATGTGTAACGAGCTATTGATTATTATTGTCGTGCCCTTTGAAGGCATCAAATAGGAAGTGTAGAAGCAGGAAGCCTAGCGATTTATCTGTGAGTCAACACTACAGGTACTTCAGATTCTGACATTTACCTACTGAGTTGACCGTGAGGTTTGGACTGGATTAGTAATGTGGCATTGTTTTTGGTTGTAAAGGCGTTGAAGTTGTTATGGCGTAGTAATTAACCAACACCCGCTACTATTCGTTCGTTACTAGGCGAGTTTTTATGGCTTGTTTAATAATATACCTACTCCGTTGTTAGGTAGGTAGGTAGTTTGTTTATCACTCCGTAACTATATCCATATTCCATCCATATGTACTAATATTATAAAATCGAAAGTAACTGTGACAACGGTTTGTCTGTTACCTCTTCACGCCTAACCGGGTTAACGGATCTCAATGAAATTTGGCAGGGAGGTAATTGATATCCCGGGGACGGACATAGGCTACTTTTTATCCCGGAAAAAAGCGTGCGAAGCCGCGGGCAGCAGCTAGTTTAAATATAATTTAAAAAAAAACAATCATAATAATATAGTGTAACGTTAGGTAGTTATTAAAATTATATGGAACAATGACGATAATTTTACCACTTTAGTTGATAAGTCAAATTAAAATATCATACCAAGAAATAATAGGTAGTTTGAACTTTATAATTATTTCAGGCATGCAAGATTTCAACTACCTGGCAACAAACGCTTTTGAGATTACTCTTGAGTTGGGATGCGACAAATACACGCCCGCTCACGAGCTCGAGCATGAATGGGAGAGAAACCGGGAGGCGCTGATAGCTTTCCTCTGGCAAGCACATATTGGCATCAAAGGAACTGTGTGCGACGAATCAAACTACCTGGAGAACGCTATCATATCCGTGGTGAACATCACCGGAAATATACCCAGGCCTATTCGACATGATGTTACTACTGGAGGTATGTGTCATTTCATCAATTTATGGGATTATGGAAGAAGCAAAACACAGACACAATGGAAACATGAATCGTTCTTAATGCTTGAAGAACATTTGTTAAACAGATTACTATAAGAACTGGATTAACGTTTGTTAACCCAGTAAATGACCAACATTAACATTTCAACCATTAGCTTTTACAATACGTTTGAAATACACAGATTTAGGAAACAGTCTACAAAGTAAGCTATTCATTTCAAAGTAAGCTATTCATCTTTGTTGTCTTGTTACACATACTCGATTCTGTTATTTATGTGATTCGGCATTTATCTGTGGCCTTTGTTGGTCGTTTGGTATTTAAATCACAAACAGCGACGACAAAACTTTAAATGGTGGGTTTTTCAGTTCACATTTCGATGTCTTTATTTTTCAATATATCTTTTTGGTACCATTCAATATTTGATTTGATATGGTAAACCCCGTGTAACAAAGTTACGCCTACTTGTTTTGTTGTAAATTATGCTTTATATGGGAAGTTATTGATACCTCCAGGAATCAGATACAGATATAAAGCTTATCTACTACACATACCATAGGTAAAGCAAACAATAAACTATCTATCTTTTAAACTTTCTGTTAAATAGATAGATAGATAGATCATTTATACAATAAAAAATTCGTTACATAAATTGGTTAGCAATGCCTTAAAACCTATGTTAGGTTTGTCTAAGCACTGGGTTCTCTTTATTTTTAGAATAATAAAATAAAATTGAACTCATCACTTCTATTGAGTTGAGTTTATATTACTTATAAATAAATAATTAAATTATTTATACTGTGTGGTTTTTGACTTTCTAAATTCGAGACTTCTTTCCTTCGATAAATTAATTTATCGAAGAAGCCATCGATATCACTTTTGAGAATAATTGGTACAATAGTACAATTTTGTTTATAATTGGGTAAGTGCCTTCTTTGTCAACTCGCTATTACGGAGTGTTGAGCATAAACAGCTGAAATCAGAATGTAAACAACATTGTGTCTTGTTCAACGGTATAGCACACTCCGTGGTTCGAGAATCAAAATGGTGACTTGACTTGGTAGGTATATTTGCAACCTTGACTGCAGACCTTACAGAACCATAGAGCAGATTACGTTTTGAAAAGGTAATCTGTGCATTTCCATATCCAAGAGTCCATCCATATTATTTTATTACATATTCTCGTTTATCCAAGTTTATCCACTTGGCGTCAGCAAGCAAGAATTATTTTAGCTTCGACACGCGAGGGCACTTATATTGCTATAGTTATAATTTATGTTTATTGAAATGCCTTAAACTGTTTGTCCTTGAAATAACAAAATTTAACAAATAAATTTAATAGGGCGCAATGCGCGCCATTTTGTGAAAAGAATAGGCATAGGATTTCGCGTTCATAGGAACGGGACAAAGAATACGTTTTTGGAACGGGGCGTAAGCGCAAAAATCAAGTTATTGTTTATATACAAGAAAACTACGTAACTTATGACAAAACTGGTTCAAGGAAGCAAATAACTTAACAACCTACGAATCGAAACAAATTTAATAGACCGCAGGGTTCCTGAGATCTTAACCAAATTATGGGCGAAACAGTGCACTTTTATGTATTTTCTTTTATTGTATTTTATTCTCTCAATGAACCAAAGAAAAAAATATTCAATTTGATAGAATTCGAGGTTTTCCTACGGGGATTCCGTGAGTACTGAGATCTAGGTCTAGTTTGCAACCAAACCTGGTAGGTTCGCCCCTTGAGGACCTAATGCATTTTGTCTTCTGAAACTGACTGTAGGTTCTTTCGCTTGGAATTTTTAATCACGTGTATAATAAACACCTTGCTTCGTCACAGGTCCCTTCGGTGACTATTTCCGCCTGCTAACCCCCGGCACCTACGAGGTGACAGCCAGCTTTCCAGGGTACTTCCCGTCTTCCCGCGTCGTCTCTGTGCCCTACCACCAGACTTCTGCTGCCGTCGTCAACTTCAAACTTGAGGTTGGTATCTCTTAAAATATATTTTAGGACCCAAGGACCTTAGGTCCTTGGGTCCTGTGATGGTTGATCGGTAGTTCATTATTCTTAGTATTAACCATGACAATGTCAACAAAAAAACGGTTTCAAAAACTGACTAACAAATAAATGTTGATATGCTTGTGTTAATTAACTAGCTTTCGTTCGTGGCTTTGCAGGCATTTTTTTGGAATAAATAGTAGCCTATTTGTTATTGCAGGTCCATAACTTTATGTGAAAAATTTCAGCTCGATCCATTCAGTCGTTTTTGGGTTGTCTTTACACAAATATCTACAACAGCGTAAAATTTCGCCTTAATTATTCAAATTCTGATAGATGAGTAAGATATAAGAACTTGATATTGATTTACTAAATCTTGTAGTGACACTTTTAGGTGATGCTATTGCACATCTGGGTTAAATATCTGCGGTAGTTATACAATTTCGAAACTAATTTGCTTGTAGGCATATTAATATCGTAAAATCGTAACATCTCATGTTTCAAGCATGTCATAAATAATCAATATATTAGCTAAATCGTCATAAAGTAATCTTAATAGCAACCATATAGATAGTTATATGGTTGGTAAAGTTGACCGTAATCGAAAACTTGGAGACATTGTTTAGATAAGAAGTTCTATTTGCGTCAATACTTGAGACTTTGGGATTAGCCAGCTGAAGTGGCAGTGGGCCGGTCATATCTCGCGAAGAACCGACAAACGCTGCGGTAAATGTGTTCACTCGAGTGGAGAACGCGACTCAGAAAACGTAGTGCAGGACGCCCTCCGGCCAGGTGGGATGACGATCTGCGAAAGACTGCAAGCACAGGACGCTATGGCGCTTATTAGGGGAGGCTTATGCCCAATTGTGGACTAATATAGGCTGATGTGATGATGATGAGATGTAGGGAATGACCCAGATTTATTAATGTTCCCGACGTGGTCATACCTACTTTCTATCGACGTCAATAATTGATGTAAACAGCGCCGTGACGCAAACAGACAATGCGTAGGTGGCTGTTATCGACTCGATAGCTGATCGAGGTGAATCAAATGAAGCTTTTGATAAAACGGCATTAATGAGTTTGGAATAATAAAAGGTATTGAGAGATAAATAAATAGGTAAGCAAGGATATTGAAACGGCACTAATTTACTTACGAAGTGTCCCTTAATAGGCACCGAGCCGATAGGGTATGATTGTGGACACTAACTTGTATTTATTCTACGATTTTTCGAGTTTCGCACGCTTTTTGAACATGTTTAAAAAACATTTCGACCTTTTTTCTTAACCTCCAGAATCACCCCCTTTCGGCTTAATACACCCATTACGTAACACGTATAGGTTGATACCTATACACCTACCTTACTACATACCTTAACCACCTACTAACTACTAACTAACTTACTTACTACATACCTTAACCACCTACTAACTACTAACTAACTTACTTACTACATACCTTAACCACCTACTAACTACTAACTAACTTACTTACTACATACCTTAACCACCTACTAACTACTAACTAACTTACTTACTATATACCTTAAACGTTTTACTTAATATTTATTCGTTTATTATTTAAAAACAAAACTCTTGGTGATAAAATATTAATTAGATCAGATTGTATTTGTGTACCTAACGTGTTAAGCACCTATCTACTATCTAATATAAAGCCTGGCATTCAAAAAACATCCTCTTACAAAACCTACTTTTAAAAGCTACCTTATAAGTCAATGTACCTGCTTAACCTACCTACCTTCACATTTTTTTCAAGGTCTCCAGTGCTTTATGAAACAAAACCGGAAAATATGCTTATAAGTAAAATGTCACAAGTTGTAACAAATTACAAGCAATGAGTATGAGATTTTTTGTAAAATTACAAATAAATAATTATTGTTTACGATAACATTTATATGACTGCAACTCGTTTTCATATAAATTAGGGTTCACCAGACACGACTCACCTTTGCCGATACCTTTTATTTTGATACTGATGTCACTCTTTTTTTTCAATTATTTATTAAATTGATCGACTACTTATATCGCATAACTTTTGTTATTATTTCCCGATGCGATTTACCAAAAACAAAATAACAAAATATGTAAAAATCGGCTATGACGTTAATAGGTAAAAAAAACCGCCAAGTCGTCTCGCACACGATGGGTTCCGTACCGTAAAAATCAGGCAACTTTTTCCAAGAACATCTAATTTTTATTTGTTCCCTTTAAATTTTCAACTTTATTTTATTTTTAGTTTTTGTTATTATTATGTTGAAGTGTTACTTAATTATAGAAAGTTTTATGTGTCTACCTATACACATTTATGTTCAAGAGAGAAGAGTTGTGTTGCCTAGGTAAATTAAGAGCAAAAATAGGCAAAAAAAATCTCGTTTGTTGTATCGGAGCACCTTTAATTCTGATATTTATTTTATTTTTATTATTTTTTGCTATAGCGGCAAAAAAAATACACATTATCTGAAAATTTCAACTATCTACCTCTTACGGTTCATGAGATATAACCACGTGACAGACGGACGGACAGCGGAGGCTTAGTAATAGGGTTCCGTTGCGACCCTTCGGGTACGGGACCCTAAAAAACAAGTACCTTCCTTATGCTTCTTAATGTGCGTCCAGATTAAGTAACAAAACATGTAATAAAACATATTATATTTTAACATTTTTTATGAGGACGTTTATCATAAAGTTATATAACCAGTTACTTAATCTGGACGCACCTACCTATCACAAATACGTTTAGTCATTTTATTGGTTTTTAATACAAAATATAAATCAAGCTCAAACATTAGAATAAAAATAGTTTTAATGAATATTCTGAAGTAGTATAGTGGTTACAATTTATTTATAAATTTTAATTAATTTCAGCGCTCAGCAACTTGGTATGACGACGAGACCTCCTTCAACGTGGTCCCGTTCAAGCACGGCAGCCAGCCTCGCATCTACAAACGATCTATCTACGAAAAGATTGCCAGTCATATGCTGAACATAAAAGAAACAACCAAACAGTAATTTGTATGCAAGACAAAAAGTATTAATAATATTACCACATACTTCTTAGTCATTGACACTTAAATATATCTGGGTTAATTTTCTAAGACGACAGCGCGAAAATACATTAATTTCTTACCTATTTCAGTGCATTAGAATGTTGTTGGAATAAACACCTAGTTTGATGTGCTTACATCGAATAACATCGGCCCATATACATCATTACAAAGTGTTACACACATTCCTTTTGAAATACATTTGTCATAAATAACCTGAATAGCAATATCCGTTATTTAAATTAGGAAATTTGACTTGATCTGGTTATTGGCTTAATTTCGATCGTGATGCTTAAGTCTACCTACCAAAGGTCAGTCAATATAGGATATTTAAAAAAAAACTTATGTGGAATTTATCTGTTATATGGAATGGTAAACTACTCGTATTTGTAACTAAATTATTGGAATCTTATTGATAAACTATTTAATCTACTAAGTAGTATACCAACTACATAGTAAAAATCTATTGTCTGGTTAAAATAAAATATTTCTCTACTAAAATAAGAACATACATATATTTTGTTCTTTTGTTCTTACAATAGAATAATATCACAGTTTATCTTTGATACCCAGCACTTCTAACTGTTCTAATGTTAAATAAAAATGTTTTAGAAAAATCTTTATAGGAACTTTGCAGTTTTATCTTTGACTGATGTTTAAAAACTATAAAGAACCAACTTTTACAAAATGATGGAATTACTGCGAATATAATTATCTTCACAATATAAGTGTGTAATATATTTATAGAAAATTTATCCAAATAATAAATTGATAAGCAAATATCACAGGATATGCAATTAGATAGTGCCATGAATAAAGATATGTTGATGCGCAATTAAATTTATAAATATCTACGAGTACACATTCTTTCTTGTAAATTGTTTTAGTATTAAATATAGTAAAATATTTTTTTCTAGTCTAAACTTATACAATTATAATGTATTTCATTCAATGCATGTATGCGTATCTGTAGAATGAATGAATACTTTATATAATTATATACATTACTTATTGTTGATAGTGAGTTAAAAAATGCATCTTGCCACTTAAACCTATACCTATATACAAACATATTACTAATACTTTTTTTGTTTTTTTTTTTGAATAATTATTATTATGTATTATTTTTAACTAAAGCAGTGTTAAACACTTAGATAAATAAAATATAGTTGGTGTGCAAATTTAAAATTTGTTTAATTTCTATATCCTATCCTTCTGGAATATCAAATAAACCGCCAAGAGCGAGTCGACACACACACGAAGCAAAATTTGTCTGATTTTTACGGTATGGAACCCTTCATGTGCGAGTCGACTCGAACATGGCTTCAAAGAACATCAAATTTTCACTAATTCGGAGTATATTTTATTAACACAGTTGAAGTGTTCCTTATTGATAAAAAATTTTATATTTTTACATTATTGTGGTTCAAGAGCAGACCTTGACAAACGAAAACAAAAAATAGCTAATAAAATCACGTTTTTGTATGGTAGCCCCTGTAATTTGGATATTTATTTTACTTTTATCATTGGTGTTTTAGCGCCAAAAGAAATACATATTCTCTGAAAATTTCAACTATTTACTTCTTACGGTTCAAAATAATAGGGTTCTGTTTTCACCCTTCGCGTACGGAACCCTAAAAAGTAACAAAATTTCTATGTAGTTATGGCCCAGGCTAACATAGAGACTAATTATAATATTGAAATTAGCATCTGCTCGCGGCTTCACGTGCCCTAACGTGGTAACGTAGCCTATGTCTTTCAGCGATAGTGTAGAATTAGTGAAGAATTTTCAAATTCGGCCTTTAGTCTCGGAGATTACCAAACAAACAAAGTTTACCTCTCAATGTAGGTCACTGTGCTTGTCCAAACTAATATCACATAATATTTTATAAGCGAAAGTAGTTCTGTACCTTTTCACGCCTAAGCGGCTTAACGAAATTTGTCAGGGAGGTATGTAGATGGTATCCCGGGGCCGGACATAGGCTACTTTTTATCTCGGAGAAGAGCGTATGAAGCCGCGGGCAGCAGTAAGCACAATATTAATAAAAAGATGGAGGATGTGACGTGTCTGGTTTGCTACGTCGTAGCACTATGCGTGCGTTGAACTCTTTTGTATGGAGTTTAGAAAGAAAATGTCCTCTTTGGTATCTACATAATTGGAATCATTAAAACTCATTGCATAGTATTTATTGTATTAGGAATTTATTAACTCGCACAAAGAACAATCCTCATTTCATACAATGACTTCTCTCTTTCTTGTTATTGGTAATTAATATATTTACAAAGAAGTCTTACGATATTTTGAGCTCATAATTACATAATATTTTTTCTTTCGTATAATCTAAATCATTATCTTCTGTTAAATTGCATGTTCTACTTAATGTACTAATATCTACACATACATATATCTTTCACATTATTATTTCTATTACTATCTTACCTATCCAATTTATACTAACTCACAGTGGTGATGTGGTATACAATTTTAAAACACGTAAAATTAATACTTTAACACATAAAACTATAACACTTATCTAAGGAGAAGTTGAAGTTGTTTTTCAATTGTTTATTTTTTTGACAAAACCAATTTCAAAATGGATTTGGTACTTAGAAGTGTACCTATTTATAAGCTAAGCGTTTAAAATTCTATATCCTAACTGGACGGATTCGTTGCCTTTAGAAATCCTTACACCTAATACAAATAAGAGGTAAACACCCTATCTAATGTTCCCTAAGAACAAGGTACTTGCATAATGGCACTTAGATGATGTTTAAGAAGAATTCAAACATTGTTTTATTCATAAGGTAACGAACGCTATAGTACTCATTGTTAACATGTTAAGAGTTATAGTCGGTAGGACTATTAAAAGCACCGTTTTGTGATTTCATAATTCAAATAATTCATTCCACTCTGTATTTTTCTTCAGTAATAAAATAATTTAATCACAGTTCGCGTCGACTGCTTGGATTTCCCTGTGAAAAAATAACAAAGATTCTACATTTAAGAAATAACAAGGTTTTAGAATAGAATAGAATAGAAATACATTTATTTATAACAACAATAGAGACAGGTAAAAAAAGTCAATTACGTACCTACTCTATAACAAATACGTATTCAATACGTAAATAAAGTTGTTTTTTGTGGCCCCTAACTCATAATGCTGGCTAAGGTCCCGTAAGAGAGGGGGTTTTCCGTTAGGCCCCCATATAGGTTTCAGATTTCGCTGATTAATGCTAAACCAGGATGACTTTTGGAAAGCAGTTTGGCAGAGAGGTGGTCGAGTTTTAAGCGCAAACTGAACATCGCCGCTATCATAGCCAGAGGAATAGCTGTTTTTTTTAAATATACATATAATGAGTCAATATTATTTGTATTTTACCGGCTTCTAATGTCTGCTGCGATGCACGCCCGAATGGCGGCTGCCCGGCCTCGACTGCACTATGGCGTAGTGATCGCTATTGTCTGACACTGACCTGCAAAATAATGTTCGTTTTACCTTTGAATCTAATCCGTACTTAATTAGTCCATCAAATGATAACTATCTTCACACAGCATGCATACGTCCACTGCTGAACAGGCTTTCCTCAAACGAGAGTGGCTTTGCCGTAATCACCATGAACAATACACAAATGCAAGCTGCTGTCTTCCTATGGTAGATTCCATTAATGATAATCATACTTCGATCAGTGTAATTGGTAACTGTAAGAACAGAAAAGAAAAAAATACCTAGTGAGCTGGCAAACCCCTACCTACTTACTATGGGGTGGGACCATGCAAATTATGGGATAGCAAGGGTCATGCATCGAAAGCTTGAACTATGACTATCCTTGGTATTGCTGCATTCACGCCGTTACCAGGGCTATGATTTTTTATGAAATAGGTTGGTACACCATTCACAGGTTTTACCTACCACCTTCATGCAAATATCCAATATCGCATGCCTGCTTCGGGCTCTGAGAGAAACATTACCTCGCTGAATGTATGGTAGAAGATGGGTACCTGCTCCCGTACTGGCTGCCATGCCAGCTGCGGTACGGGTCGTAGTCTTCTACCACCGATGGGTCCTTTTCTATTACCTGAAAAGAACAGCATAAAGGCGTCACTTTGTTGGCTAGATCACAGTCTCCATAGTTTCTTCTATTATTGAAGAATATGACATGGTTTGTGGAATAAGTTTGCTTGCTTAACACGATGGGTTTTAGGAATATAAATGGTGAGCGAGATAGAAATATTAATATGACAACATGTGTCCAATGAGGACGAAGTATTGGGGTGCTAGCGGTAGTAAAAGCCTTTTTTTCTTTTTTTCTCAGTATTCATGTGATTAGCACATTGCTCAGTTATTCATATCCATTATTCGGATAGGATTGCTCCTGCGATTGCTTTTAATAAATAAGTACATTTTCACATCGAATAACAATAACGTACAATTACAACAAGCAATTCTTCCTGTATACGCCTACGGTTTAGACTCGCCGTAACTCAAGCAATATTTGTTGCTACTCACGTCAGTCCTGGCACAAGAACAGGTCATGGCCGTGCAGAGGAAGCAGTTGATGAGTAGCATCACAAGGAACATGACTCCCAGCGCGATGGCGAGGTACAGCAGCCAGAGGGGCCGGATGTTGCCTTCCATGCATGATAGAGCTGCCACTGGAAGAAGCAAACGATACATTTATTTATAAATAAAGTAGGTACATAGGTGGTGCATACACAGACCTGAAAAAAAAACCGACTAGGTATTATAATGATGAGAGGAGGTAGGCACTTATTTCAGTCACATATCTATAGATAAGGCCGCCAATTATTTTACCTTCTATAGGATTAAACTTAGTTATTAACTAACTGTTTTAGATACAAGGTTTTTGAATAACGAATTATCTATCTATCTATAGATCTGTATAGTAGTAAGTAGCAAGCTCTGCCAACTTTGGAGCCGAAAGATGCTTGTGTAACTTTTTTGGTAATTATAAAATTGACAATTTTATAAGTCCTAGAATTAGGAGCCCGAGTGAAAATTTCCCTTCAAATTAATGTACATATAAACTGTAAATATTGAAGACCGATGTGGCGCGGCGGGCGAAGGTCCGCCTGCGACGCAGAAGGTTGCGGGTTCGATTCCCGCCTTGGGACAAAATGTTTGTACGATCTGCAAATATTTGTTCCGGGTATTCTGGGTATTTTCTATATATAATAAAAAATATCTATCTATGTTATGTATTGTATTAAGTTTATCAGTCATCTAGTACCCATAACACAATCTCTGCTTACTTTGGGTCTAGATGATGATTGTCCAGCATTATTTATTTATTTATATTATTCTACAAACATTTCGAATTGGATAACAAATTGTTTATTTTATGACCTTTAAATAATTGTTATCATTTACCAGTAACGTCGTTAGGATCCAAGACAAAGATGCCGGTGGATGCTGTGACTACCGCTTCTTCATCACCCGTTTCAGCCTTGCCATCTTCTGCACAATCTACGTCGAGACATGTACTTGCTGAAAAAAACAAGGTAATAATTTAGTAGGTACTTTGTTTATGTTATTTACAGGTTGGTTCAGTGGATTCTTTCTCACATAAGGTTTATTGAGTGTGTTGACAAAGAAATAAAAAAATTTAAACCAGAACCTAGAATTTCACTGTTAAATTTATTTAAGACAAAGTTATCGAAGTCTAGTCTTGACTATGCAAGTAATTTTATTTGGTTGATTCCTTCGATCACGAAGGAATCGATCCATTAAAAATTTCGTCGGTGTTCACATCCATAAATCTTAGATGCTTATGAAAAATCACTCTCTGCATACACCCATTGATCTAGTATTGAGGTTAATCGATGTCTAAGCCAACAAAATTATTTAACAAGCACCCAAAAAAATTACATAATTACCCCTAGGTTAGTGACAGCCTACTATTGATGATGATGATGATGTCCTTCTTGCCGTGCCGAGGCAGCCAGTCTCAATGGAGCAGGACATTATTATAGTGCACAAGTGTGTACGCAAACACAGGTGCACGCTCTATTCCCCCACTCTTATAACCCTATAGAACAGCAGACCGACACGACCGGGGAGAGGTCAGGCGTAAGTACTATTATCTATTCTGTGATCCTAGGTAGGTGTACAAGTGTGAACAAACTTACATCTGCAAATAGCAATATCACACTGGAAGTTGACCTGACTGGAGTCTGGGAAGCGGAACAGCGACGCTATCGCTAGCTCGGCGGACCCGCTTCCGGAGCGGACCACCACCGACTGCTGTTTCACTGGGCACCTGGAATATTACAAGTTATGTGAAAGTGAACAAACAACATTCGATTTCATTATAAACATAACAGGGCAGCAAGCTACTGAACTAACTATACCTAATAGTAGAGTAAGTGAAGGCATGAAACGGCTATGTAGGTACGGTTTGAGCTAGAGTTTGAGAGAGCGGTGTTTTACATTCATTGTTAAAATTACCTTGCCTTTTGTTAACTTACCGTGTTCCTGAATTTGCTGGCTGCAACACGCATAAAAATAAAGCGTATATTACAAAACGCAAAGAAACTAACTGAAACTATTCACTAAATGAAACTATTCACTTTAGATTTAGTATGCTCGATGTGTGGTACCCATGAGCATACATTGTCTAGTTTCAGACCAAAGAATAAAACCGTATCACTCTCATATATTTCCTCATTTTGAGAAGCCACCTTAAATGTATTTCCTTTTGGTTTGGTTTGTAGATTTCAAGTTGTCTCTGCCGTTGCCTTGAGCACCTAAGGCAGGCTGTGGTATATACCACAGCCTGCCTCAACAGAATTTTTTTTAATTTATTAATTGAACATTGTTTTTATTCTGTCGATGATTACCTTTGTTTTAAATTCTGACCTACTAATAATTAATTTATTAATATTTGGATCTTTTAGTTTAATTACTTTTATGACAAAAATTTTAACGTTTTAAATCGTAAAATATTTACGGGCGAGATATGCAGTTCTACTGTTATTTTCCACCAATGAATTTATGTACCATGTCTTGTGTGAATAAATATTACTGAATACTGAATACATATTCTACTTTCGATGAGCATAAGGTCCAGTAAGATAGCGGATGTAGTTGTATGAGCGAGTTCACACACATTACTGGATCTGAAATATTGTCATGTGTGTGAGCGAAATCGCTCATACAACTACATCCGCCATCGCTGAATAAAAACGTATAAGATAAAACGGGCATGTAAAACGGACTACTGTGTGAACGTACCCTTCCAGAAATTCTAACGCAAGACCGTTTTACACAACCTTACTGGACCTTATTCTCTAATCTTTATGATTATGAATGTCAGTAACCTGCAGCAAATCTTGCCATTCATTATTAAATTAAGTACTAAGGTATAACAATAATGGACAAACTGTGTGGGAACTGATTGAAAAATATATTATTATACCCTCTATTATCCAAAAGGTTGACGGTATTGTTCCGCATATTGAATGCGAAGCAGTTCTTCATCCTGATTCCGTGCGTTCCGTCGGGTTTGCTCATCTCAGCCTTCAACGTGTAGGGCAGCCCAAATGCTGCGTTCAGCACTTTACGACCTTGGTCATTCAACATTCGTAGAGATACGAGTGACGTTTCGTTTCTGTAAAAGGAGACAGTTACGAAATTACTTCCTATTAACACATTGAATAACGCACACTCAGTTCGGCAGCGTGTAGCGCAGCGACGCGACGACGAGCCCTGCTGGGTCTTAGCCCTGAAGCTTGGCAATGAACGCGAAGCATACCTTCGCCTTAACTAACTTCGCGCTTCGCAAATATTATTATTGGTTTGTTCCTTAATAAATGTAAATTCAAGGTCTAATTTGTTAGCAGTCACCAAACACTTTTTACATCATAGTTCCTACCAATTCCAAGCACAATGACTGCGCCACGTATCCGGACCCACGTATCCGAGTCTGCATGAAATTTTATTTACGTACATAAAAATCATTTTATTTATTATAATTATGTACCAACTTATCAAACTGAAGATGATGTCATTGAAATGCGAATGAAGAACGTCCTCCGGTTTCAATAAAGAGCCGTTCAAGACAGAACCTCCCATGCATGTTATTTCAATAGACCTGCAGGCACTTTGCGTTTACCGAGGCGTGACCAAAGTTGCTAGGCATTATGTAAGGTGAGTCGGATTATCTCAGGGCCTATCACATGTTTTCAAACAACGTTGGTACCCTTCCCTGAATCAAAACTACGGTATAAAATATTTTTTGATGATTTGTCCAAGGTTCCTAATAGTCACGGACTTTTGGATTTTCCAAACAAAAACCTGTCCTTCAAGAGTTTCGTCATTGGTTATTTTTTTAATTTTCCACTAGTTACCAACTATTCGCAAAACTTACGAAAAAAAAAATTAAATCAAAACGAATTTTCCATCCTAGTCTGTTTTGAAACAGAATCGTTTACATTATAGTCCCGAAAATATTTTAAGATGTCTATAAAATCTACAGTCGTCATAAACCAACTGACAAAAAAAATATTATAAAATATTATAAAATAATTGCTCTGCGTTTGGAATTTAAATTTTCGAACATATTACGTCGTAAACTGTACCTATTATTCTGTGGTATAGTTGATTAGGTATTCTAGATTCTAGAGTATGCTGTTACCTTGCATTTCTAAAGCCGGCCTTGCCACACGTGATGACGTAGAATTTGTCCTCGGCCAGCTCCAGGGTCCGGTGCACTCGGACCGCCAGGGGCAGAGATCTCTCGTCGGTGCGCTGAAAAACAGTTTCGTATTGATGAGGTTTGGTAGTGCAGAACGGTTAAAATTATAGTCAAAACTGTATAAATAACTTCTTTGTAAACTTACTAATAAAATACCTAGCCTAGTCTGGCGCACATGGTAAGTCTCTGTTGAGACTGGCCACCGTGGTCGAAATCCGACTAAGAGGGCTTCATAATAAAATGAAACAAAATAATGCCATTTTTCTTAGCTAGGTAGTTACAAAGACCGTTTGTGACATATTTAACACTGTAAATGCCGAAGCGATTCAAGGTTCGCTATGACTCGGCTAACACTAATCGGAGTTCTGTTTGAACAAGAAAATGTACCTGACACGTTTCGGAAATATACCTCAGTGTTGATATGCCAAGGTACTAAACCTTTGGCCATAGGTAACTAGATAAGAAGATGAGCAACGAAAACTTACTAAGACCTTAAGCTACTTCACTACCTGGACCTTCGTATAATTTAAACTTACATTATTCCAGAAGACGCCACAGTAGTCAGGAGAGCCATGCGGCGCTACCAGGTTGATATCGTATGAAAGAGCCTCGGTGCCGTTCCCGAGCGCCATGCATGCTGGAGTCCTGAAGGTTGAAACGATAAATAAAGATTCAGGTAAAGATTAAATATACCAACAAGGGCCTACCACAAAGGTTGATACATCCGTAGAGTACATTAAGCTCACAGTCAGAAAAGCGTTTTCACGATTTAAATCTTTGCGTATTCATAGCTATCCAAACATATTTACATAATTTTTGTTCAATATACTAACAATTTCATTGCCACTGACTGGCGCAAATGGATAACTTCCACCAGCACTTGCCATGCATCTGCGGTGCGGGTAGCACCTTAGAGGCATGGCAGTGAATGCGTTAAAATTAATCTATCAGATTCTTACCGGAACTCCCTGGCATGAACAACCCCGTTGAAGGGCAGGTCGAAGTTGATTTTGATCGACATAACTCCGGTTTTGCATGTCGCCGTCACTACCGGGGAGAACTCGCTTGCTCCCTCCATCTGTAACAATATAAGAACATTCTTAGAAAAACCTTTAGGTGTGTAACGATATTATTGTTTTTTTTTTCAGGACCCTGTTATTTTCTACCTTTAGCATCACTTACCTTAAAATATTTTCCCTTAATTCTTTTGATTTTTTTTCATAAAAGTGATGATAACAGTCATGGAAAAAAGTTAACATCGAACGATCGTACTATCTATTTACCAAATAGCAAAGTTAGCATCTATTAGCTTTTTACGGCATCGCAAATAATTAAAGTGACATTATTCGCCAGCTGCAATTTGTTTGGTTTCCCAATAAGGAAAGGTCTACAAGGACTTCCTGTGTTGTCAATTGTTTTTCCTTCTACGGCTATGCGCGCGGTGTACACGCATGTAGGCTTAACTATGCATGAGATGGAGATTCTGCTATTTGTAGGTGTTAGGTACACTTTGTGGTTGGTTGTTAATGTTGCCAGATATACATAAATATCAAGATAGGGACAGATAAGTTGAAAGACTTTGTCTTCTAGGAACGCTAAATCCGCGCCGCAGTCATCGAATTTCCTCATGAGCTCGCGCACTTGTCCGCATCGAACGCGCCGCACGCAACGAACGTGTTTCGGTTTAGACCTGACATGTTCTATAGAACTCGAGAGTAGAGAACGAGAATATCGATACAGATTATTAGGACCTACTTAAGTATATTTACGTAGGGATATTATTACTGTAAAGTATTATGGATCTTATGATTACTATATTACTATTTTTTTGTATTACTCTGTCCAGCAGTGGACTAACATAGGTGATGATGATGATTTTGCGGATATTGAAGATTGTACAACTCTTCATATTGTTGCACTTTTGCAATTAAATTCGGATCATGCATATTCATGCATGCATGTTATGTGCAAAGACTTGCATGTAGGTAGGTACGTGCGCTGTGCACGCGAACCGATGATAGACTGAATGAATACGGATGCCGTCATCCGTCCCGAAAGCACCGTACCCGCGCCCGCGCCGAACGCGCCGCAGTCAGCGCACGAGTCAAATTTTTAGATGGAATCCGTATACCTATAGGGTTTTACTAAATTGCGGCGCGCTCGGCGCGGATAGGATCGTGAATGGTGCATACTACATACTACTTACAAAGGTTTGTAAAATACGATAACTCCAGCGCGTGCGGCTCCTGCGGCGCGGATAGGTGCGCCAAAGATGTCGAAGGAATTGGGGTAAATCATTTGTTCGATACATCGATCACGTAGGTATGTAGTTAGCATCATCAGCAGTTTGACCTAAGTAGGTTACTCGTGCCGCGAGCGCGGACCGGGCGCCTACGGAGGTCAGTGCATTAGCAGCAGCCATTTCAATCGCACTCATTAACATCCATATTAGTCGTAGTTTTATACAATACAGCTATTGTTTCATATACTCGACTTTTATATCAGCATCCCGGGAAGAGCTAGCCGCGATTCCTACATCATTGTTCAGCAGTAGCTTATTCTAAGATACTCGTAAGTACATACTTACAAAATAAATAATGTTTATAAGTATACATTTTTACATAAATAACCGTTGACAGCATTTCCATTGTGTACAAGTTCACGTAAGAACGTCTATAAATTGTCCATGACTAATGATAGACTACCGATGTTATGGTAGCAACTCTGTTGATGATCCATACTTCTCTAATGTTCTAATTGAAACATTTGTTATCAAAGATAAGATCAGTCTAAGAAAAGCCAATGAACCTATTTCACATTTCTACATATAAACGAACCGTTAGCTAAGACTTCGTAAGCGTCTACTGAGAAGGGACTACAATGTACGTACAGTACATACAAAAATACAGATCTGAGAAAGCAAATCACCGCCTTTGTGTAGCAGACAGATCACGTAGGGCTGGCTCTTGTATGGGAAATGGATTTTACTCGTTCCTGAATGTAGTCTTATTTTGAAATTTGAACAATTTGTTTTGATAATGTGTTGTGTTGTTGATGTTGGTGTTGCTGTGTTTGTGTGCGTAACTACCTACAGTGTTTACAAATTATCTTTGTTGCTATTTTTAGAGAACCCTAGTGAGTAGGTAAATAAATTTAAGATTTAAGGCAATAAATAGTAAATAAAAAACATGTAATCTTTCTTTCAATAAATTATATCTACATATGTATATCATATCGTGCTGGGTGGTGCCGGCTAAGAATTTGAACCACCCCAACTCTTCCTGCGGGAGTCGTAAGAGGCGACTAAGGGTAAGACTAAGACTACTGCCCACCGGGGGCGGGCAGCAGCGCCCCCTGCAGAACAATTCTACCACCGAACTGCGATCCCCAACCCGCATGCCCAGCAGCGTGGAGATTATGGGCATTGGCCCCCATAAGATAAAAGCCAATAAGGCGCTTATCAGGGGGAGGCCTGCCTCCAGCAGTCGACCAATATAGGCTGTTGAGGAGGAAGAGGATATCTATAACACAACCACCAGAAGTTCATCTGTCTTATTTTTGGGTAGGTATAGTAAGTATGTAGATATTATGCTCTGCCCCGCCAAACACTTAATAAATTAGATTGTTTAATTTTATTATACCTTTTGTAATTTTATTACGTTACTATCGTATTTCCTTTGTTGAGTCATACACATCATAACAAAAATCACCTATCTAGCCAACTTCCCTTGAATGGCACACCCATCAGTTGAAAGCATACATTAGTTTCATTTAGCAGAACAGAACATTATGAAACATTATGTACCTATAATCAGCAGAGCGGCCCAGGGCTCTATAATGCAGGGTCGAGGAGGACTCACGATCCTCTCGACCCGGCTGATAGCTTCCTAGCATTATCTGCTCCAATCTGTGCATCGATGGCATGGCTTCGAGTACCATCGCAAAGTGGTTCTTTGTTTTCACGAATGTTTGTCCGTTTCTGCGAATTCCTCCTCTCGGATAATATGTTGATAGTTAGCCCTTTATAAAATTCTAGATACGAGAAGGTTCTAGTACCTATTTCTAGATATGAGTAAACCTTTGAAATCATTTGAATTTTTATTTTTTAACTCGTAAACAGCAGTAATTTTAGTTAAAATTATGCGATACGAATGGCTGTTGAATTAGATTGTTCTTTTTGGACATGTTATTTACGCTTAAGATAATTTAAATAACAATTCGCAGTTGTTGGCATTGAAATGTTAAGCATGTTTTTGAGAAAAGTATTTTTCATGATTATCTTCTGTATGGAATTTCAGAATAGTTTTATTTTAAGTCGAGGAAAACGAGAGATGGGAACAGTAGGTACGCACCTTCCCATTTTGGCGTACCAACGAGTATTCGACTTAATTACCAATAAGCCTTGTTTTAAGTCCCCTAATAAATATTATGCAGATGCAGGGATATAATAAAAGGCTGTAGAGGCACATAAATAAATACAGGTGACAAGTGGCCTGCTCGTACACAAAATGGTCGTAAAATAAGTCGTGGGCTATCGACAATGTGGATGGTGCCTGCTAGACGAGGTCATCGTACGACTGACCGACGCTGGTACTGCTTCACAATATATTTCTTCACGTTGCAGGGTAAAATACTTTTGTTTGCAATTTACGTACTCCGACATATGTATGTATAACTTGAGACATTAATTTTTACGTGGGCATAATATGTACTTCTACTAATGGTTTTATCATTCAAATAAAGAGGTATCATTTAGATTTCCTTTAAAATTTTCTCAACTCAATCCAAATCTAAACCAAGAAAGCCGTTAAAAAAAAGATTTGACATTTGCCGGTGTTTGAAACGATAAATCGTTGAAAACGCCAATGTTATTCCGTATCGTGCTTCGAAGAACTGCAATAAAATCAAACGAGCCGATATTCCACAGATTCCACTTGGACTCCGATATAAAGGTCCAATGGAATCCGTTACGGATACAATGGTCTGTTGAAACCTCGAAGGTCGAGCCCACTTCGACTAACTACTTCTAGTGGTCAAACTATTACTTAAATGGTTTTTGCGTTTATTGACTAGCACAGAATAACTAAGTAGGTACCTATATAAGTACATTATACTACATACTTTAAGGTGCCTACGATTGGCACGCGCCAGTTCGAAGGCCCATTGAGTTTGAATTGGCGTAAGAACATTCTTAATACATAAATAAATAATGCTGGACAATCCACACATCATCATCTAGCCCCAAAGTAAGCAGAGCTTGTGTTATGGGAACTAGATACTGATAGTGATAAACTTAATACAATACATAACATTGATAAATATTTTTTATTATATATAGAAAATACCCAGAACACCCGGAACAAATATTTGCAGATCGTACAAACATTTGTCCCAAGGCGGGAATCGAACCCGCAACCTTCTGCGTCGCAGGCGGACCTTCGCCCGCCGCGCCACATCGGTCTTCAAATACATAGGGGAAGTTCTATTGTTAGAAAAGGTATGTATACCGTTTAAAAACATGTAGGTAGTCCACCACCTAATACATTATGTACAATTATCATTTACCATTATTCCATCCATCATGAGTTTATAGTATTTAAGTACCTACTCTACATAAACTCTTTGCCCAAGCTCTTTTTGTAACTTAATAGTACCTGTACAATAATGTGTAATGTGTAATAGTACCTATAAGCGACCGAACAATCAAGAAAGAACACTTCAGAAAGTGCCTACTTATTTCGGATATTGAACTTCTAATTTATTTGATTACTACTATTATTAGCCACGACATTAGATATTAAATAATTCACAAACGGTACTGAACCATTTGGCTCCAATTGATGCTTCTATGATGGGCACTAAGCTAATGCATGACTGGATATTTTCCACGATAATTGAGTTTAGTCTACATATATATTTGCGATATTACACCGTCATCATAGCCGCACTTAATCATTACCTAGGTTGTGAATTGGCATATTATGTGCTATAAATAAATCTCTACACTAGCTGTGTCTTTATATAGCTAGTGTAGAGATTTTAATTTATAAATTAATGGGCAGGGAAGCTAATCTTGGCAGCCGGTTTCATTTCATCTCGCTTCACAACGATAACAAATACCCGCATATGCCCCCGCAATAGACCACAAACTCTATTCAGCATTTCGATTGCGTAATTCCATTCGTTTACGGATAATAACGGTATCTAACTCTATGCAAGGCGCTACCATGTTGGTATCCATTATCTGCTTTTGCATCCTTCACCTCTATAGAAAGAACCTTACGCAATTATGCCTACCGGAAAATGGAATGTTCCGCTGATTCAAGTATACACTTTGATTTGAATCTTGTTTTCATATAAATGTAAATTGTTTAAGTAAATTAAACCCAAAAATAAATTAGACGTAGGTACCTAACCCTCAAACGTCTGCAGTGTTGTATTGTTCCTCTATTATAATGTCGACTTGCTTGCTCACTCTACTTTACCAGAATAGGAAGTTACTTAATTCCAATAAGTTACCAAGAGCATTGCAGTAACAGATACGATTATATAAGAATCTTTGTAGGCTGATTCCCATATGTATCGCCTTTGATGCAACGAGCTCGGACCGGTTCCGCCGGCCCCAGTATTGCCAACTACGTCACCATTTAACTCTGTGGGCGAGCTATTCATCTAGATTGGCCAAGTGGTACAGAAAGATACATTTTAATGAAGGCTATCAAACTTTTGATAATATCGTACTACTCGTTCTTAAATACCACGACGATAGACCGGTCGGTGGCTGGGATAACATGTCCAACTGGTTGCATGATGGAAAAATAACAATGACCATCTAAGTGCTTCCATAAAATTATGAAATCTACAGTTCCTCACCTATAGAGCTCCGCAAACAAAACTATCTTCAATCTCAAGCAATTAGCACTCAATAACGGTTTTCTCTATTTTCTATCGATTTCCCACGGAAAACAGTACAGCATTGTGACGCCCCGGAACACATTTGGCGAGGGAAGTGGTCAATGATGATTGCAGGGGCACACGTATCAGCACAAATAATGACGAGTCATTTGACGATCCCCGCCCATGTAAATTAGTAGCTAGAAGACAACATATTGCGTAGTTCTTTCATGGTTTTGAAACTGTTTGAAGCAAGCAATAATTGTTATTTCCAAATCTTTTCAAAACCAAAATACATTTGAATAACATAAGTATTAAAAAAGATAATCCTTTTTATGATAACACACTTGGAGATTCGTCAAGGCTTTTACAACATCTTGGACAAGTAACAATATGTTACAGACACGCTGACAAATTAAATAAAGTAAGATGTACAAAATAGCATGACGTCAGTCCGAACGAAGTCCAATCATGTGTAAAAATGTGTATTTATCGATAGTACCGATGTATTTACCGATACAACCATGTGTAAGATTAGTGTAAGTTAGTTTTCTTGGCTAATTATTCGTGCTGGAAACGTGGGCAATTTAACAATTACATCATCTTATCCTGTCTTATCTTTCCGTACCCGGAAAGATGAGAATGGACACCTGATTTACATGGTAGATTTTTCTTTGGAACAAATTTGAAGAATCAGTACGAACATAGATAGACTTCACAAGTGTGACCGAGAAAAACCTCAACATACAGATCAAAACTGAGAGCTCTGAATTTTAAGCTATTTTACAGTTAATCAAGTAGAATAAACTTATCCTGTGCTAGTAAACTTCTTTTTCTACCACGATCAACAGATCGTGATAGAAAAAGCGCAATGGTGTTTTATTAAAAATAAATTTCTCAAATTTTATTTCAGTAAACATTAACGTAGAAAAGCTAAAAACTAGAAAAGGCATGGCAAACGGCAAAGGTCAGGATAATTTAGTACAGCAGGCGGTCTTATCGCCAGTTGGCATAAGCATAAGCAAGGGTTGCAGAAGGTTGCTGAGGAGTAATGGACACTTCCGCGAACGTTATCGCACGATCGGCCCGAGGCAACCAGAGCGTTGCAGCGCGCATGCATAGCGAATATCTAAACGCCCAAATGTATTCTTATATTATCATTCATCGCCAAGTACGATTAACACGGTGGAAAATCTTAAGCTTTGTGCACAGCGATTGAGGAAACATTTATATAGCAACACTTATAGTGCCTGGTTCGAGGGAGGCGGCGCAGCATCGCGGAAACCATCTACTAGATAGACGATATCATCGGGGTTACCGGAATACTGTGGATAAGGCTCGCACCGGTTTGTTTGAGAGAAAAAAGAGATTGATAAAATGACCAGCTGTTATGTAGTAAATAATCCTTGGGTCTACTTTACAGCATCATAAGAACTTCGTTACAATATAATTATAATTTATTATAAATAATAATTTTATATTTTTATAATTTATTTATATTTATAATTTATTTTTATTTCAAGTTATACCCCTCATTCTTAGAACGTGCGCATAATCGGAGTGTCTTAATGAACAATTAGCCGTAAGTATTAATTATACAGATCATAACAAGGAGGAAGATGTGACCTCTCGTTGAGGCTGCATGAGCTCGGGCAGCTCAAACCACTCGACTTAATGCATTTTGAAGTGCTAGCTAATGTGTCATTCATTACTCATTAGTAATTATTACGGACATTTCTATACTTTCTCGATGATTTGCGGAAGTAACTTTTCATGATTTACCCATAATTTATCTAGGTGTTTTTACTTAAAGGTATTCTGTGGTATTCTGTAATAATAATAACTATAGTAGTATTAGGCGTTACTTAGTCAATTTAATTTTATTGAGCGTTTATAGGCACCTAACTACCTTCAATGAAGTCTACACACCAAAACCGGCGGGCCGCCGCGCCGATCAGTTAACAAAACACTGTCAGCTGCCTACAATATTCGTACCTACACTGAAATATCTTCACCAACGCGCTGGGCTGTGTCGCTGACTTTAGTGTGTAGAATGAATTTAAAACAGCAGCATTCACTTAGCTTTTAACAAAGTCCTTCAAAATTACTGTAGGGTTTTATTTCATTCTTAGAAACGTCCAACCAAAAGCCTTTTAAATGACGTATTCACACTTGAATGTCACATATCGATTCGATGAACGAGTCAGTGTGACATGCTGTGTGCGTCAGTGATTGTCCATGAAGTTGTAAGATGGTGCTGTTAGAACTAGTTGTTTTAAAGTTTTCAAGTTATTATTAGAGAAGACAACTAGGAAAATACCATTTTATGTGTATAAGTTTTTGTTATAGTTTATACATCTTATAGTTATTTAAGGTGTTGTCGCTATTGTAATGAAGACTGATGCAGTTCGAGAAATAAAGTGCATTTCAGTTTGGCTTTGTAAACGCTACGCAACTAATTGGGTTAACAATGTAAATACGAGACAAAAAATAACTAGGTTTACTTTAATCTGTAAACTTAGTTTTTCAAGGATAATATATTCATGACCTTCTCAGGGATTCACAATGAATAGCGTGATCAGCCAGCAAAATGGGAACATGATAGATTATCTAAGTACAGAAGATATTTTATTCATTATTCTGATTCATTTAGTAAACAGTTCGTGGTTGGTTTCTTGCTGTATTTATAGTGAATTGAATGACTCAGTTGGTAATATTTCCTTTAGGTGTACCTGCACTATGTTGAATCATCAATGAATGAACTGTTACATTTATTAACATTTATTTTTATACATTTATTATCATTTTACATTCATCAAATTACATATATTTAATCGATTGCGGAAAATATTAATTGTTAATTCTTATTTAATATAATTTCTTCGGTTCTTATCTATATTTAATTTCGTCGTTTATTTCAGCATTAAGGACTTGAAATGGATGAAAATATATAAAAGCAGCTACTTTAAAATCTAATTTAGTATGCAGTGGCATGCGTAGGCGCCTTAGGTGCCGTACAACCTTGCGTGCGCCCGCGCCGCGCCGCCCCGTGCCGCCCAAGCCGGTTTCCATTGCCATGCTGACACATGCGCGCCTTTTAAGGCTCAAATTGGGAGCAACTTTAATCTCCTACGACATTGACTCCATAAATTGCAGTTGTAGAAGAGTTTTAGTGACGAAACAGCAAAATATGTACAATAGGTGTTTTATATTTATTGTTAATCATCTTTCTATGCAAAATTTAAAACTCAAATTAACATAATTTAATTTTTGACATGTACTTAATATTATTTTATCTAATTTTCTAACTCTAGATTTCTATTTCTAGATTTTTTGACGGTTTTATGCATGTGTTCACTAAATATTTTTTTTAAGTATGGAGATAGCAAATTATGAATTATGTACAACTTTACGATTAAACATTTGCACGACTAAGAAGTCAGATATAGTGTTAATATATTCTAAAACCATCATTGTTAACCTATAATTAAGCAAATAAATACTATTTCATTTAATTTAATTCCATTATGTCTACTGTTCTAATCCATTGTCTCTAGGCTTTAGAAATGCATGTTCTTGGAAATCAACTTTCAGATAAGGAGAACTAGGTTCTTTCAAGTCAAACAATAGTCTGCAATGTCCAGAAATTCAGGTTTGGTTACTGATTTGAGATAGCGCTTGGCCAACTGATTAACTGGAATAAAGCAAGGCAACTACAGACCTTGTTAAAGATGGCAGATTAAATCGAGGGCAAGTTTCCCATAAAAGGATGACCTTATGCTGGCTAACAATTAAAAAGTAGGTAATTCTGGTATTAAATGCAAGACACTCACTCTTCACTTTACTTTTTGGAATATCTTCGTGAGAAAAAACCTTAGGTCCTGAATCAATGAATGATACAAATAGGCGTATTAAATAAAAAAAAAAGCAAATAGCTTTGTTAAATAACTGCCTAAAACATTGTCATTACTACGGCCGCTATAAGAACGCTCTCAGATAAAAACGGATACCGACCTTATGGTGAACAATGCCTTTGCAGGCGTACAGAATTGAAACTCTATTTATACAGCTGCAAATTTACATAAACGCGCTCATACAATATTCAAAATGAATAACTAACTCAAATAAAATACCACAGGTACCTACGAATATTTATGTAGGTCTCAGTACCGAGAAAACATAAAGTAAACAGGCACACGAAAACAAAAATTATATCTATATTTTTTGCGTTCTTTAGTTTTTATTACTAACGAAACCTTGAAATAACTATTGTGTTGATTTCATTCTCGAGTCGTCAAACATTGATGTCACTTTATGTTAATGGTAGGTATGTTATTGACTATCGAGCTGGCACGGATTTTGAGCCTCTGATCGAGCGAGGGTGATGAATTGGTGATGATGTCTCAACGGAGACCTGGTGAATTTGCGCAGGTGAAATTATAGTGCTCAAGTGTGTACGCACGCAAACATAGGCATATAGTACATTTTGAGGCAGGGCTCCATGGTAGCGAATCTTTAGGCTTTATTCAATTAATTTTATTCGCTTATGAGAGCGCTTTCTTGATCAAGATTACGTTACTATTCTATAAGTACGAATTGTTCCCGTATCACTTTGCGACATTTTGTTCGTACCGATCGTTTCACATCATGGTGATAATTACTCTAATGTGCGATTCCAATACGATACGACCCATAGTGTGGTGAGAACTCTCTGATGCGCTAAAACTGGGTTACGGTTAACTGGTTACGTTGAGTTACGCGTTCATACATAACATTTATATTACAACAGTTCATTATAACGTAAGACAGTGTTATTTTTATTCACCATAAACCAATAAATAACTGGTTTAATACGACAATAAAATAAACCGATTAATAACAATCTCATCATTTATCATTGTGAATTATTATAATATGTAATTGCTGAAGCTATGATTTCGGCAGCAAAGAACCTAACCTATTCCATTTTTCTGAGACAAATAATTAATAATTTTGATAACACAAAACAAATGGAATAAGCTTCGATTTGTTGAAGGGTTTCTTGTAGCAAGATACAGACTAAATATACGTATCACAAACCATTTAAAAGACCAGTGAATCAAGTATTTTTTTAAATATTTCGAGTAGGTACTATGGTTAAATAAGCTTCTCCTTACTGCGTTGCAGGAAACGAATGAATCTGATAAATACGAACTCGTTACATGAACTAGGTAGTTTTTAAGAAATATACTCATAGTTAATTGTTGCCTTGGCTATAATATACCAGCCAGACAAACTTTACATACCTTATTTGTTTTAGGTAGGTATCCTACCTAAAACAAATAAGGTATGACTCGCTTCATATCGCAAACAACTTAATTTATGCTATGCCCAAAGCCTTCCTACGCCAGTTTGAGGTGAAGGTATCTGCAACCGATGACGAAATTGATTAGCAAGAAACAACAAATGCAGGAGGTCGTACAATAAACCAAAGTCCTGGATCAAGCTGTTAACGAACATACCTGTGCTTGCGCCGCTGCCAGCAGCGAGCTGATGAGGAGGCTCCACAGAGGCCACATTCTTCTTTTGTTTTCTTTTTATCTGTCACAAAACTGTCAAAGTTGACGGAGGTGGGCATTAGATGTTAGCGCATGGCGGACCGGTCGGCGCGCGGCTCGGAGCTACACTGAGCACGACCAGCCAGACAAACTTTACTTTCCGTAAGCGGTGGTGTTCACACCGACCGTTTCGATATGCTTGGTTTGACTTTTATTGCAGTTGTTGAGAATTAGTAACAATTGGAATTATGTGTCTAATTGATTAAGTTATGGAGTATAGAGTACATACTCAAAACTGTTTTTCCAAAGCGGGAAAATAAAATGTCTATGGTTAATAATGATAATACCTAATGATATTAATTCATAATGAGAATAATTAGTGTAATGTTCATGTTTAACCGTGTACACACAAATTATGGAATAAAGAATGATTGAGTAAGAACTGTCGAAATATTATCTAGAATCAGTAAATTGATATAAACATAGGTAAGTAGAATAATGGATTTATAAAAAAATATATTTTTAGCCTTATGATTAAAAGGGCTTAGGATACCTTTCGTTAGCTTTTTGTCTATCCTAAACAAGTTGTTAGGAAATAACATTTTGTATTGTAAGTGTACCGAGTGTCGATGACAGCTCAAGTATAACGCTGCCCTATCCCTACGCAATGTAGAGTCGCAGGCGTCGTCGTTACGCCACACGCCCACCACTGAACCACCTGTGCCACACACACGCACACAGCATAGCATAGCAGGTAGAGCAGAGGTATGCCATAGGCCACAGACCATTTTGCGGGCCTTTGATGGAGATGTCGCATTTTGTATCTTCATTTGTTTTGATTGTTACCTAGATTGATTATCATCAATTTTATTATCTGATTCGAGAAGAACAAATAGCCTTCTGTTGGCTGTTGGATCTTCTCGAGGATTGGTTATGTTGTGAATCATGGAACAATTGAGTTTTTCTATTGTATTTGTTAAGACCTTATAACAACTTTTAGACAATGGTCCGTCCATTGGTTGTCCACCAATGGATGGGCGATTGGTGATCTGTACTTGCTCATGAGGTGATAACGTCATGTCAGCTACTTATGATTAAAGTTGTAATACCCTCTCCAACTCCTCCACCTTCACAGCCTACATTGGTCCACTGCTGGACCCAGGCCTCCCCCTGATAAGAGCCTTATGCGTGCCATAAGCTCATAATCCCCACGCAGGCATGCCCTGCGTGGGGATCTTAATTCGGTGGTAGAATTGTTCTGCAGGGGGCGCTGCTGCCCGCCCCCGGTGGATATCTCTTAGTCGCTTCTTGTGATACCCGCGGGAAAAGTTGGGGTGGTGCGAATTCTATGCCGGCACCACCCAGTAACCCTATCCACTACAAAAATAGATCCTCGCATTTTAAGCTTAGGTACCTACTCAATAGCTTCTCTACTGAATAAATCATCCCCGATCACAGTGGGAGCGGTAGGTATACTATTTATTTTATTGAGTTCGTTGCATTAAAGCTTATCCAGCAAATATTTCAGTCAAGAATGCTGAAAATTCATCATGTCTTCCCCAAACACGTTTCAAAGAGCTATAACCGCGCCATCTCCCTGCCGCTAAGTGTGCTATTGAAAACATAAAATAGTCGAGTTCGTGGAGCTCATGACACTGCCGTTGGCGCCACCGTCGCGGGTGTGTTGCCGCCCAAAATCGATAGACCAGCCGGCGTGCGCCGTATCTCCAATCCAATCCTACATCAGTGTTTCAGTAGGCACCCTGCATAACTGCCCTTTGCCTAGCTCGCTCACGCGATCAGTGCCCCGCAGGATTCACAAACGCTTTAAATCCGTCAAGAAACTTGTAAGTAAACCTTTTAATACCTCTTTTAATTAATCTACAATAGAAATCGATTTTTTTGAACTGAGCTTCATTCAAAAATGTCAAGAAATGACTATCTGTAATCCCGGGCTAAGTTAGAGGTATATGGGGCGGGGAATGACCTCGTAGGGCGGATTTGGCTATGTAACAATTACTCTTTTCATTAACACGCACTAAGCAAATTCATTCAGTAATTTCCGGCCAATTTTGTTATTATCCGAAAGTTTTTACTTGTGTAAATATAACTCAAATCAGAGATATTATTGAGATAATCCTTCATTCTTGCGCAGTTTTGACTCAAGATTTTTTAATTAAAATTAATTGTTTCAAATGCGTCGAACATTAATATTTATTTTACCGAGTACACTAGGGATGCTGTAATAGGTAGGTACTTAGTAGATTTGTCAAACAAAACTGAGCCTATTAAAACAAAAAAAAAAATATTACTAGATACATACAATCAAAAAATATTATGGTACGAGTGCCTTCGATTATTGCCATTTGTGGTGTTTGTGATATAACAACTACCTAAGGAAAACTCGTATCGATCTCTTCTTTGTTCATTTTTAACCAATACGTAGGACTGAAGTTGACAGGGGTCCGGTTACTTTTTTAGAAGCATTCATGTTGATTGTGTGTGGAAGGTGTGTTCGTGACACTCACTGGAACCTTATTTTCATCAAAGAAAAGGGTTTTTCAAATCCTCTATTACTTTTTTCTATAGGGGATCCAATGTGTCAGCAATATCTATCTATATAATGTATTGTATTAGGTTTATCAGTCATCTAGTGCCCATAACACAAGTTCTGTTTAGTTGATGCTGTGTGGATTGTCCAGCATTTTTTTTATTTATTTAATGTGTGGACCTATGCTACTCCAAAAACAAAGAAAATGTAGGAACTTAGAGCAGACAATATTGTACCTACCTATGTAAGTATGGGACTAGACCTGGGGACAAGTTCCTACCCGTGGATGTCGTATGAGCCAACTGAAGGACCAGAAGAAGGGCAGCAGCTTCTTTCTGTGTTTTTTTATCACCTCTACTGCCATACCAATCCCCCTGACAAGCGTCGTGATTGTCGTGAAACCCCCTTGTTTAGGAGAGACATGTTCAGCAGTGAACGTATCTGTGCTTATAAGGGATGGGACTAGATATAAAATTGATTGATGGTCAAACAGGAGCAAAAGATTTGGGTTTTAAAATGAGCAATGGCAAGTACCTGAGTTTTTTCTTATTCTACTGCCTACTGCTAATGCCACACTAACTAAAATGGATAGAGGTTTTTTTTATTATTTGCTTTATTTAGCTTTCGTGTCACTGCGGCCACGATAGGCCTATTGTGATCGCCACTTTGTGTGTTCAGCCTTAAAGCTGCGGCGTTCATAATTCTTTACCATGGATAAATGTAACTCTGACCGCTATGTAATGTAAGATGGCCATACTATCAATATTCAAACAATAGGAAAAACTGTTTCCTTCTAACTTTTCCGAATAGACTGTTCGTAATTCGAATATAAATTGCTTCTACTCGCACATTCACACCGAGACGTGGAGCGATCCACGTACCTTTTTGTCCCCGGGGAACCACGATATAAAGAAAGCAAAAGTTATTTTATAACCACATAGGATGGTTCTCGATAGAGCTTCGATTAATGACATTGAAGTAATCGCTTTATTACTCTTAGAAAAGTTTACGAGCTCTTTCATTTAAACACCAGACACCTACTAGGTACTTTAAGAATCCCGTGTACAAGTGACCCAAGTCAGAGTTCAAATTTCCTTTAAAATCGTTATTACGAATAGATTCACTGACTGATTTACTGAAGAATACATAAGAAATATTGATAGAATTGGGTTTGCCTATCTAACTATGCTTTTTAGTATCTACCTTTCAGGTTGCTAGTCTAGAGAATATTTAAGAGCTCACAACTAGCTCACTACTTTTCATAACGAAGGGTCCAGACGAGAAGTGTTCTTAGAAAAAGAAAAGACTAGTGAGCTGTTGAAATACTCCAATTTCTTTGAGATAGCTCTTGAATTGTCTTGAACATAAGATTGCCTAGACCGCAGAAATACATTCAACGTTCTCAAATTTATTATTTGTTTGGTACAAAAGATTCTTGAGGCTCCAAAGGATTAGTCCTGAACAAGAGAAGAAAAGTTTTAATTGTGATTCTTAAGTTTTTTTTTGATGTATCAATGAAAAGTACAGTTAATTTAAAAGGTTATTTTGGTTATTACCCACACTTAATTAGCAACGCATACCTGTAATAAATGGAAAGTTGCGGGTTCAAGGCCCTAAGTAGTTTAGATTCTTATAAATTATGAGAATTTATTTAAATAAAGTGTGTATCGTATACAAAATTAACTTTATTAACAAATAAAATTACAACTAAGTTTAAAAGACTTTTTTTATTACAATTGAAGCGTGTATTATCCAGCATTACGGATCTAGAGGTAGCTCAACTGGTCCAAAATAATACCAATCGGAAGCGTCCCCAAGCCAAGCCGCCTGGATTGGGAAATAATCTGACGCTATCTTCTAAGCGGCAAGCGGCGAACTCTACATTCTTTAAGGGTAAATTTACGTCCTCTCAGTTCGTGTCATAATCAAAACAGTCTGAAACAAAAACTACCAAACATCAATCGACCAATTTGTGTTATTAGCTTACGAATTGTACGTTGGTATTTATATCGGCGATACAGTGTTTACTAAGCAATTACCGGTGGTGACCCAAGTTAGCTTTTATTAGTACCAGATCTGCACGAGCGACGGTAGCTTTTAGGACGCGATTTATTGCCGTATCGGAAAATAATAAAGCGTTGACAGCTTTTACTTTATTAAATACTGTGTGGGCAACCTCGACGCGGGAATTTAGGATAGTTCGCGTCATTTAGCGATTGGTATTGATCTGGCTCATAGCCAAATATATTTTACAGTTTATGTTATTGGATTTACCTGGGTGTCATATTCTATGCATAAATATTCATATTTTGTAAGTACTATGGTCAAAGAAGCAATTATTTAAATCTACCCGTTGAAATTAGTCGTTATTAAAATGTCGAATGTGTCTGGAACCGTCGGTTTAAAGAAATTAATGTCCTACTGGTTTTTATTACTTTCTGCCGGCAAATAGTAAAATTAATTAAAACTTGAAATCTTATGATCTTTGCAAATGGTAATTTACTCGTGCCTACGTAGCTTTCTGTATAAAATTAATTTCGCAGGTTTTTCAGGGAGGCTACATGCGTGATTTTTTCATTAGGGCATTTTAGGCGCCGGTGACCTTTTTGTCTGAATTAAATAAGGCTGCCAAAAATAAAAAAGCTTTACAAACCCAAAAACTTTCTGCCTGACTCGACGATCTAGCAGTTTCATTATTCACCGTCCACCAATGCCCACGTCAATTTCGCTGACCAAAATATTTTTATAAAACAGCTCTTTCGTATTTATCCAATAGCAATGTTACCAGAGTCCACGCAAAATGTGAACTCTGCCAATGTCGAACGTCATTTTTCAATTTCCGTTCCCTGAATTTGTTTGCCTTCGCCTCAGACACGCTTTGAATGTGATGCTCTACATTCAGGTAATAAATTGACCCTCGTAAATATTTGCTAGTTTTTGCTGAAAGTTTTCGAGAAGTATTTTCAAATACAACGAGAGCTTTACAAATGCTTTGATAAAGGATCTTTAAAATTATAGGACCATAAAATTATAGGTTGATTGATGGAAAAAAATTTCAAATAAACCATGTTGCCATATTAGAGGGAACTCGTAGTACTATATTTTATAAGGTGATGAATAAAATTATCTAAGTGTTATTTATCTATCTAACTCGCTCCTCGGGAGGAAAATAAATGTTCATGTCACGTCTCCGCTTGAGATCCTGAGCATTATACAGAGATGGTTCACCATTAAAAGCCGTATCCGAGCGCTGTAATGTGGTTTTAGAAGGGGATAAGAGATAAACCTAATAGACGTATCGTAAAACAGTTCAAAAAACGGGAAATTTCCAGGTTCAGATTCGAAAAATAAAAGGAAATCTTTTTATGAGTTTAACGTAAAATTTGGTTTGCTGAAAACACTTCTGGAATGGAATCGTCTGATAAATATGAATGAGCAATCAGATTCAAATGCTATTCGCGGCTGAGATCGTCGAAAAGCAATTGATTTCCAATTCCTTTTATGCTTCATACCTTCTGTTCACATCTTCCCTAATATTTTGCTCTGCGAAATTGTTTTATGACATAAGTCGTTTACTTAAATTAATTTTATATATTTTTGTCTAAAGGTAGCCCCTGTCTCGAAGGCATTGCGCAAGTTCTCGGCAATCGCTGACATCGTACTTGCGTCTAAATTTTCCAAGGTAAACTTTCATACAATAGATTTATTTTGTTGACATCATTTCTGGCTATACTAAATCCGAGTCTCCGATATCCGAAGCAAAGATTTCGATAGTAAGAATGACCAGTTTTAATTTTATTTTAACCTCAGGTACTAATACATACCAACCTGTAATACTTTTACCCATAAATTGATTATTCTGAAT
Organism: Eupithecia inturbata; assembly: GCA_963662085.1. Lineage (NCBI taxonomy): Eukaryota > Metazoa > Arthropoda > Insecta > Lepidoptera > Geometridae > Eupithecia > Eupithecia inturbata. The sequence continues at coordinate 9,297,420 of OY759182.1, forward strand.
AAAATCGACCTAAATAAAACAGGGACGTCAAAATAGACCGGTCAGGGTGTCCTGGGATCTGTGGCCCGCAGGCCGCGACCACATCAACCCTGTCTTTCTCAAGCTTCCGAACCTCTTTCACCAGCAATGTCAATTACCTGAAACGAAGGTATTCGTAAGTGCTTCTTGCTTGTTATTCCTCTTGTATGTTTGCACAATTGCTTCCTCGCAGCACAATCTAACTGTCGCTATTAACAAAGTGTGTTTAATCTTTTAATTATATTCTGATTTTAGAAAAGCTTAAGTCTTTTAAGCATCATAAGGAAAGTTAAAGCATCTTAGGCTTGAATTAAAAACAAATTGTGGCACCGTAAAAAGGTCTCTTCACCGTTACGTTGCTTCCACCCGCGACCGCACTGGCTCCCCCTGTCTTCTCCCGCCTGCCTCCCTCCACAGTCCAGATACCGTGTACCACCACTCATCAGCTCAATATCGTTGTCGTTAATTGAAGTGAATGCAGTTACTCCATCTGCCGAACAAGCATCGCAGCGTTCATTACAAATGCATGGCGCTTTTCGATGTCATTCCGATTGTGATTCGATGTTGTCGCTTTCCTAAGCCCAGTTAAGTGTTACGTTATTTCCAATAAAGTTTTTGGACTTCTATTATGCTTATACTAATTGGGGTTCGTGTTAGGGGCAAGTGTATCTAAGTGAATTAAGTCGTAAACATTCTGAACTTCATTGCAATTTCTATTTGAACATTCGGATCCAATTTTCTTTAGACGTTCTTCTGAATTAATGTTACCTATCCACGATTCTGTTGTTGTTTATGGTTAGTTATTTAAATCAACTTATGCTGAATTGTGGGTGTCGTTAGGGGGTATAGTTGAGTGGCTACATAGTATTTTATCCCTGATCCTGTGCGGGCGCGGTTGGCTGGCGCGGTGCGAGTAGCTCAGCAGAGGCGTTGCGCAGATTCAGCTCCGGGGACCTGCAGTCGGAGTGCGATGAGGGAGAAGTGGACCCCTACACGGGCAAGCCGGCGACCACCAGCCAGCCGAAGCCGCAGAACCAGAGGCCGACCTCCCAGTGTGAGTCCATTCACCTGTTTTATGAAACAACGCATCGCGATTATAGATATTTTTATGTCAATTATTAACCTATTCACAAATCTCGCCGCAAAAAATCACGATAACAGTAATCAGTGCATAATCCTACAGATTCCACTAGACATTGGCTCAACTAAAGCGAAGCTTTATCAGGGGTTGCTTTTGTCATCTAACGTCAGCGAGTAAGCAAAAGTTCAAAACTTTTTATGAGTTTAGTTTAGATTAGTTTTACGAGATACGTCTCCACCATACTTACACTTAGCATTTGCACTAACTAATCGTATCATCTATACCTATTATTGAAGACATCCTAAAGCAGTGTATGTACAGTGACCGGTGGAAGCATCTCCAGCACGAGCAGCGTCTCCGGGCCGCCACCCGCGCCCTCGGCAGCCGCGTCCACTTCCAGCGGTGGGGACCTATCTCTGAACCTCCGCGGAGGCTCACGAGGCACCTCGGCCCCTTCGTCTCCGGCCAAGTCTCGCGAGTCGCTGCTCCAACGGGTGCAGTCTCTCACCGGTGCGGCGCGTGATCAGGGTGCCAACCTTCTTGGTAAGATCTTCTGCCTTCTATATTTTGTGCAGTTTCTTCCTGTGAAATTAATTATCAACATGCATATTTCTGCCGCCAAACAGCCTAGTATGTAATCTGTCCACACATGTTGACCGAGTCGATTTATACAAGCCTATAGGCATGCCATGACTCGGCCAGCATTTAGATGGGACCACATAAAATATCCTATCGTAAGTACAAATCTGAATAAACTAAATGGTTTTCATGTTATAATTATTAAAATTTTCAAATCTTGTAACTAAACTCTACGGATTTCATTGTACATGTTACTTACGGCAATGAGGTATTCTAGTTATTTGCATTCCACTTAATGGTTTCCACCTAATGGGTAAGTATTTGTAGAGCTAAGGAGGATTTATGTAATAAAACTTCATTTTATGAGGGTATCCAGACGAGATTTTACAGGGGTCTTGTGAACAGGCGGGCTTAAATAAATGGCTGTCCATTATGTAAATAAGCTCAATACGACAATCCTCCCTCTTGCCACAGTCACATAAGCGGCTGAAATGATACCTACATACATATAATATGGCACTTTGCAAAGCTCGAAGGCTTATTAATTAAATTTTTCTCATGTTATTCTCATTTAGCATTAACATTTTAGCTAGAAATGTCATCTCTACAATAACAAAAGCTCACATTTTTTGGAAAAGAAAACTTTGTTATAGTTTCGTTTACTAAGCTTCTTACGGTTTTGAAATGTTTTCGTTGAGAACTTTCTTAAGACCATTCATATTATGATCCAAAACCGAGTGCTCTTCATTTCCAATTGAAGGTCCCTTCTACTTGTTGGCTGAGGTGAGGAGGTGAGGATTGCAAACGTTCTTTGCGATGACAGATTTGACGATCCTTTCCTTGAAATCCAAACACTGTTATTTTATTATTCTTATATATTATTTTCAACCTGTACTGTCCACCTCCAGGGCAAATGCCTTTTTTCCAACTTTTACTGTCCCTAGGTGCCATGGGCCAGTCTGGCAGGCGCACATTGTAACTCGTCCTGCATCTCCGTTGTGGTTCTGCCGCACGGACATCGTGCATCTGGGACCCAATCCGTGGAGATTTTGGCCTAGAGGTCGTACAGCATGCGACAGACGTGGCTGGCCCAGTCCCATTTCAGCCGGGCTGATTTCATGTCAAACACAAGTGTTCCTTATACTTTAAATTTAGTATTTGAAACCATTAGGGTCCCGTCTACCCTTACACATAACCTTTGTGATTGATGACATATTTGACAATGAAATCATTAATGACGGAATATTTGCCATGCTCAATGATTTGACGATGAGTGTTGTGTATTGTGGTCGAGTTGGGTTCGATCATGAGACCGGTAGTAGTGATAATTTTCGTAGCAAAATACAAAATATGAGGGTACATCGGTATATCTGCCAATAAATACTCGTGTAATTAATGACTTCAGTTATATTCCGTGATCATGGCGCATGCAATGCAGCTGTGCCGAAAAATTGGAAAACTCAAGAACACAAAATCATGGTATATATCCCGTTGTATGACTTCAGTGTAACCGTGATAATTTTGAAAGTTTTATAAATATGACAATCTATACAAGACAGGCTCGACACAACCCGGCCAACATGGGGAGAACCTAGAAGGCAAACCTAATGCTCTGGCAATTAAACTACAACTTGTGATCTTTGTACAGGAAGTGTAACATCAGTGGCATCAGTGGGGCGCGGCTACAACCGCGACCGCTGTGTTACCTTGCTTGTGGTGGATGACCAGAACACCGACTGGTCCAAGTACTTCCGCGGGAAGCGTCTGCCAGGCGAGTGGGACATTCGCGTCGAACAAGCCGAGTTTAGGGTAACTGCTCGTACTTTCTTTATATATATTGTATTTTTTTAAACTTGAAATGAGGGGAAAAGATATTCTTAAAGTTTGTCAAAACTTTCTGAAGGGATAAATTGGCATTGTGCAGTGTATATAGTATCCTTACTTACCTTTCGACGTTATATGGTCTCTAGTTAATATACCTCTATAATTACGATATTTAAGCACCTTGTTGAGACTGAGGGACTAGGAAACTCTAAAAGAAACTTCGTGAATAAAACTGGCAAAGCGATAAATTTCACAAAACTGCTGCTCTTGATAAAATAAATCATTAGTTTTGACAAAAAGCTTGCTAGAGTTACGGTATGGCTAAGTATGTATGGGTCATGTCACATGACCCATTTGAGTTTCCCAGGCCCTCAGTCTTAACAAGATAGGAATGTAGCTAACTACGAGAACGGGACTGTTTGTAAACAAAGTTGGGGCTCGTGCATTTTAACGTGCTTACGTAAATAGAATCACGGGTAAGGTCAATACCTAAACAACCCCCATTACTTATGCAGATTACGCCGTGAAATGTACATAGAGAGTGCAAACTACTCAAATATTCAACACCTGGTGTCATGTAACGGGTAATAATAGTTTAATGACTGTAATATCAGTCCTGCAACCTTTTACTGAAGTCATAAAAACTCCCAGCATCGAACGAAATGGAACCTTATTGACACCTAGCGAGACGTGATTACCATATAGTTAATCGATAAGTGCGACATAAAATAAACACGAGTATTGTAGCAAACTCTTTGTTTATTCAGGAGATATCGGTGACGGCGAACTCGGATGGAGCGAATGTGTCGATGGCCGTGTATCGCGGTGGAACCAAAGTAGCTCGCTGCTTCAAGTGAGAAAATTTATATGAACATTTGTTGATGCAGATAAACTAAAGATTTATTACAATTAAATATAATCAACTGTGTGTGTTTCGTAGGCCTGACTTTGTGTTGATTCGGCAAAACATCCGCGATGCCGGGGTGGACAATCGCGCGCTACTTCTGGGCCTGAAGTTTGGTGGGGTTCCTGCTATCAACAGCCTCAACTCCATGTATCATTTCCAGGTAAAAATATAGGCAACCAACTTCTTCTAAGTTGTAAAATTTATTTTTTTGTATTGGAAATAAATTCATTTAAATTTTATCTATTTTTTCAATCGGCATCGATGTTTGACTTTTTTAACTTCAATAAGGCTTTACTGGTGATTGTTCCACTGAATATCGAAACTCGAAATACCAAGTACACTTACTTAAATAAAAATACTGACCTACCTACTCAGGTGGGTACCCGGGTGGGTGAGGTGATTGATACCGGGACAAGGTGGTCCTGGTATCAATCACCTCACCACACCATAAGTCAAATTCCACTTTCCCATTATGAAAATAATGCACATTTTGTGAAACAGGATCGGCCCTGGGTGTTCGGCCACCTCCTGCAGTTGCAACGTCGCCTGGGCAGAGAGAACTTCCCTCTGATCGAGCAGACCTACTACCACAACCACACCGATATGGTAAGTACTAGCTCATAAGATTTGTCATTGGTTTCCAGCTCAAACTTGTTGTTTTCCACTGTTGGAGTGAGAGTGAGAGGGGTAGCTGGGCACATCAGGATGGATCAGGACAGAAGAGGTTGTCTAGAATGAAAGGAGTCACCCAGACTTACCTAAGGGCTGTGATGATGCTGAGGAGGAGTGGTTGAAAATTCTAATGGCTAAATAATATTGGCGTAGTGTGTTCAGGTAAAATACTATTGTTCTACGAAGGAAAAATATGTACAAATTTCTAAATTACTTTCTTCCGTGTCGCTGGTAAGTCAAGTACCTAACTAATGCCAATCTTTTATTCAAAAGGCTTGCTGCTATTATTTCAAAAGGCGATACAAATGAATTGTATGTTTAAATTGTTCCAAGTGCTTAACATTCCAACAAAACATTTGATTCATTAATGACTTACACAATTGAATGAAACTGAAAACACTTTTTTAGTTTGCTTACATTTATTCATAACCTAATTTATCACTATAACTTGTTAATTTACAATAATTAACTTACAAATAAATAAAATAATACAAAAATAACGTTAAAATTAATTTCGTCACAAAAGACAAAACAACAATTTTGGACCGCCCAACAAAATAATACAAACGATAACAAGTAACCCATCTACAGGGTGATTTTTTCTACTTTAAATTAATATTATTACGGAAACGTTAGTTTCGTAGTTGATCGAAGATGCGACATAGATAAAAGGCACAGTATTAGGTGAAGTAAAAAGCCACGTGGCTCACGAATCAAGTCATAGTGCTATTGTGGCGGTGTGTCATTTGCAGGCATCTCGTCAATGACGGGGATCTGAAAAAAATTACCATAAAATATAGTAAACATAATAATTCGTAATATAAATGTATTCAACGAAACAATTCATCATCGACCTTAACCCGATATTTTATACGATTTACTGCCAGGTATTTGCAGGATTACACGATAATTTGATTTTATTTTCAAAATTCTGACTACACCGAATAGTCTATCCAGCCGCTTGACGGAAATAATGAGCGATTCTCAGTACAATCAGTAAAATACATCAAAGGGATTGTTTACGTTGCGATTTCGAGCTCTGCAAACTGCCAGACTTAAGATATCGTAGGTGTTTCATTTGAAATGCAAACTCGAAACCTTTTGAAATGGGGGCTCAAATTTATTTACTCTACAAATTGTTTGAAGCACGAACACTCATACTTAGAATAACGTTTTTTTTATATTTTATATTTATATTTACTAACTGTGTACAACCTCTGCTTAGCTTTAGGCTAGGGTTAGGTGATTCTGTGTGGATTGTCCAGCATTATTTATTTAATTATAAACTTCACAAAACTATTTACAAAAAAAAATCTGCTCTACTTGTTTGTGTGTTTTATTGCGTAAAAAAATGCTTCTTTTAGTGTTATCTAAAGGAATATAAGGGAATAATGCAAATACGTCGCTGCCAGCTCAAACCATCAAGAAATAAACAATCTGAGATCTTATATCATATTAAGGCCCCAGCATCGTGATATAGAATTTTTCCATGGGGTTTGCCACGCCTCCATCGAAACTACGCAAACTCCAGACAAAAATGACACGATCACGTCACGTCTCGATACTATCGTTATACTCCGGGCTCTGTCCATAGGATTGTTTTCACCCATGATGCAAATAAACCTCTGTTCTACAAGGCCTGATAAGTTCTGGATCGGCTTCAAGTTATAACTAAATTAAGTAAGTGTTTACAAAAAGTTAGTTACCTAGTCCACCGGCATCGTCGTTCGCGGTCGTGTAGGCAGATTCCGTGTCGCTCGTAGCATGGGTCGTAGTTTGTCACGCAAGTGTTGGGCGACTTGGTGCGGCGGCGGGTCTCGTGAACCTTCAAAGATTTATTACACTGTAGAACATTAATAAATAAGCTTAAAAATTTAAATGAAATTTTTGCTACGTGTGTGCGCCCTGTGCCGTAACTTACGCGTAGCAGGGCTATGATGGCGTAATACAGCGCGTAGCAAGCAAGTAGAGCCCGTAAAAATATAATACACAAATTGTTGAAAAGCTTCTCATTTGTTTACTTTAACAATATAGACCAAATTATTTAAGTACAGTGTAATTTATGCAGTACAATAAGTACTGAATACGTAAGGATAAGTATGAGTAAGTACTGTTGAGTAGTGAGTGCAATGGAAAACACGGCTAAAACAAGTTCACTTTGTGAGATAAAACTGAGGCTGAACCAGTCTGAGTTGCGCACATAGAGAAATACCAATGTTATGCGTTAGACTAAAAACGTAGAGTTTTTTCGTATAGTTTTAAAACTCTATTGCAATTTGCATTACTTGTCGATTTGACATACTCCTTCAATAAATAGTGCTTACAATTATATCTGAACCTCGACGATAAGCAAGTTTGTTTTAATTATTTGTGTCGTGGTTTGTTTACAAACATTCTAAATCGAGTGTAGCTAGTGTATAGCTGAAGTGATATTTTAAAGGTCAATCAGATATGTATTAATCCTCCTGAATATACTGACGATGCGTTGAAAACTGTTGTTAAAACTCTTGTTGTTTTGTATGTTTATTGTTTTTACTACTCCTCGGTTTTTGTGTACTTATAAATATCTCTTATTCTTTATTCTTACTAACCAATTCTAGGCTATCTGCATCTCTGCAATTCTACGCATAAACTTACCTACTCAACAATGTTGAATTCATTTGTTCGAAAAATGTAAAAAATATAGATTATTTAACTAAAGCTGCTCGTATGAGCAGTTTTTGCTGCAAAGACTTAAACTTCTTAAGTTAAGTTGCATAAGTTTTTCGCAATTATGAAAATTTATTGTTACAGTTTTATTAGGAATAGAGATTGTCATAGATTTTATATTCTGCGTGTTTGAAATAATGTCACTTATTTTGAGGAAAATGTGACGGTGAATCTCGTTGTTTGGAGCCAGTCTTTATTCAAACAATATTGGCGTTCGATTTCTTTGGCGATGTAAAATGTTCCAAATTCAAAAAGTGCGCGGCAAAGATAATTGCGGCGCACATATAAATAGGATTAAAAACTCATTACTACCTGCTAAAAGTTTCTTATAGAAAACACCACCTTTGGGTGCACTTAAACCAACGTCGGCCACTCGAACCAAGTCGTCCTTTTCAAATAGATGGGATAAAAAGAAATTGAATCATAAAATTGTTGCTTTTGTTTGTATACATAAGCTGGCCGTAAGAGCAGCTTTCGTTTAGTTTACAAATACCACTTTAAGTAGTGTGAAGTATTTAATCAAAAGTTTTCCTCTGAATTCTGTGAATACAAAGAAATTGAATCACAAAATTGTTGCTTTTGTAAACAAAAGCTGGTCGTATGAGCAGCTTTCGTTTAGTTTGCAAAAACTAACTTATTTCATCAAAAGTTTACCTCTGAAATCTTTGAATACAAAGAAATTAAACCATAAAATTGTTTAATTTAAAATACCGAACAAAACTTTAAAAATAACTAACAAAACCACCAGGACTGACAAAAAAAACCTTTAGACCTGCCCTTGGTTGCTACCAAGGGCTTGATGTGTTTTCTAATGTGTGTTGCCGATTTAGCCAATCGGAGAGGGATATAACAACAACGATTTTTTAAATCGTATTTATAATTTGGCATTCATTGGAACACAGCCTATGATGAACTGTTCTTTAAACTTATGCAATCAAAATAACTAAATTTATCTGCATTTTTATTTTGTTTGCCATTCCGTGATCACGGCAGCGTATAAAGCTACTGAAACGTCGTCGTTGGGAAAATAGGGAAACAAACGCGATGCTATACCCTCGAATAGTTACAAAGTTTGTTAGGTTAAATACCTTACAGAATGTTCTTACCTTGCAAGTGCAGCCCTGCTTGTAGAGCATCCGGAATCCTTTTCTCTGTCTTCGTGTTACGTCTCTCCACCGACTGACGAAACTACAGAGGTTGATGTGGGCTTCCAGGTGCATTATGTTCCCTGAAAATAATTTGAGCATTATTAACTCAACAAAATATTGAGGTTGATTTTTACCACCATTTTTTATGCAGGCCGTTATAAACTATGATGATTCATATAAAACTCTACGTATAAGTCGCGTAGCTAAAGATTGTGATTGAAAATGACAGTTTCATGCCTTATGCTGACCCGCTTAGATCATATTCGATCCCTTACTAGTCAAAGCGGGACAGCATGAAAGAGGCGGCCATTTTCAGTCCCAATCTTTATAATAATAATAAACATTTATTTCAGGCTACGTAAGAAAATACAGATGCTGATTCTAAGGGTCTCTACGATATTTAAAAGAAGCACCATCCGCGTGTCCATATTCAAAAAGCTCCTTGTAATAATGATACTAAACATAAATATAGTTATCTTGACCATCATTCACTAATCTGATGTAAGCTTCTGACTCATGTAGGTATATTCATAGATCTAAGTATAATTTGGGAGATTAGGTAGGTACTAGCTTCTCGAAAGTGGAAGGCTCAAATTAGGTGCAATCAGGGTCCACCCACCTCAGTCATAGTCGGAACGGCGGCCGTCCCGCCGCCGCCGCCCGGCGTTCGTGTTTCGCGTGTGTATTATTGTCTCGGTCGCACTTCCGTCTAGGTAAGTCTTTCCATCTTTGTTGTTCATTAGGTAGGTATATTGCAAAACATTGGAAATAGCGTGTCTTTGCGTTCAGTTGTAACACAACACAGGCCATTTTGGTGAGTTAGCACTGGGAGAACGTATTATATCTACCGAATTTTACTTAGATCTATGGGTATATCACATCAAATAAATCTTGAATAACACCTCGTATACCTACCATGACTAACATTTTACGACCCGGCGGCCTTACGTCTCGTATTTACATTGGAGGTAATAATGAAAACAGTCTAAAATCACTGTTTCTGTTTACTGTCATAAATCCTATTATCATTTGTGTGGGTTTTGTGGCTCTACTGGTTGTTTGTTAGTTGTTTGAATAACTTTAAGATGTGGGTAGTGACCATTTTGGCTATTGAATCACGATTAATCCCCGCAAATCTTGCTTATTTCCATGGATTGTACAACTATTACTGTGTACGACGCAGGGGTGCTTTTTAAATACTATGGCCAGTCTTCTCGGCCGACACTCGGCTCGGATCCGACACGGTCTAGCGTGAGTCATCCTTTATGGTGTAACTGAAGTATACATTTTGACTTGATGTTAAATTTAATCAGGTATTTAATTACTGTTTATGACTGTGTCTAAAATGTGAACTAAAATTTATTATTGTTCAGTTTATTATTAGATGTCTACCTAAAGAACCTATTTCGCATGCCCTAGATTAAGGCAAAAAATATCTGGTGCTTACCAATTATAATAACCTACATCTTTGTGACCCATGTTTCAAATAAATGATTTGATTTAATTTGAATCTAAGCGAGTCTAAGTTCTTCATCACTCGGTCAACAAGTAGCTGCGCTACGGTAATTCTTTAAATTTCACGGACGCATTTAATTAAACACACATGCATTGACACGTTACCCAATGACTGCAGTTAATGTCTTACCTGCAATAACATAGGTCTCTCGGGGCTTAAGGGTGATTCCACACATGCTTTCCTCCACCGGAGTGAATATTCGGCCTGATTTCAGCGCCACAGTAGCTTTCGCCGTCGACTGAAAATAAGAGAGAATAGGTTACAATGACTTATCGATCACCTTGATGTGAAACCTTGGTTGCTTATTGTTTATTTCTCTCTTAAAACATTATGGCTTCAGTTTATAGGTCGTTTCTGAGAACTCAATATTATTACTCGATATTATTGGGCGGTTATAAATCACAGTTCTTTTATAAATACGGGTTGCATAGCACTTACCTTGAACACATTTCGAATTTTAATTTTATACGCGTTGCTGAAGGAGTCCTTTCCTCTGAATATTTTTTGTACTCTTCCTACGATAACTGGAAAATAGATATAGATTATTAAGATATTTGTAAAAGCAGATATACCCAGTTGATTTGAAATTCTGAAAAGGCATCAATGGTTAAGAAAATAAAACCATACGAAGTGTAAATACACAATTAGGTTTTGTTTTACTTTACGGTAAGTATCTTTGTCATAGAACAATCAAAAGCTCTTTTAAGATTAACAAAATGCGTGAAAAATCTAGCTAATTAAAAGCCATTTTATAAAAGAAAAGCTTTTAATGCGATTAATTTTTGATTAATGCTAATGAATTCATTGCTAAAAGCTGGGAATAATTAACTAATCGGTGTTTGGAGAAAAAGCTTCAGTTTAAGGGGAAGATATTTAGTAGATTATGAAAGATGTAACGGTAGAGAAAAGGAGAATTTGGTGGTCACGGACTTTCACTCTAATGTAACACGTAAGGTAGGTATACTTTGCACTGTAAATATAAACCCTTAGTAAAAGCTCCACAATATTGCGTGCTTGCCTAAGTGCCTAGCCTTATTGTCTTGTATTAGGCGTCTGACGGTCAACAACGCGCACAATGACTTGGATCGTAGCGATCCGGCGAAACTGTTTCGAACGCATACTGATAATAAATCATTTTTTGACAAGAAAATGTTCTACTAGTAGACGGGACAGTAATTACAATAACTACAGGCAATTCGTAGTGAATCACCCACCACCGCAGCAGCCGAGTATGCCTATAAACTCGGCTGCTTGTTTCACTACTAAGGCAGTACAGAAAAATAACATTATCGATTTTTTCCTGTTACTTCTGTAGTTTATTCATTTGCGCAGGATCGTAGGGAGTGGCACTAAATCTTGGGTTGAGGCCTCTAGTCAATGATGATGAGGATAGGTTTTAGCTTACCAAAATCACTGTTACAATAGTACTGCTGCGGATGCTGCAGGCTGCACGAGCAGGCGGCGGCGACGCGCCAGCACGCGGCCACCAGCGCTAGCGCCAGCCACCTCGTTAGCATGCTATATTATCGAATCTGAAACAATTTAAACATAACTATGAGTTGATGTTGTTACCCAAAACAAATGTTACTTTAACCGCAATTCATTGGGGTCCTTCTCATAGGAAAATCGCTGATAATCTCCCTGTTCCTATATTATTATAGATTAGAAGCTTACATTATTATAGTACCGAGGACTTGCTGATTGTAATGAAATAAATAAATAATACTTAGTTTAATATAAATATTCGCGTAATCCATATCTATTTTAAAGACCTGAAAGTTATTTTAAATTTATTTGTTTATTTTTTAACACAAGCTCTGCTTAGCTTGGGGCTAGATGATGCAGTGTGGATTGTCCAGCATTATTATTATTATTCACATCATTTATTTCAAATGATGTGAATATTTGTATTGTATTTGTTTGAATATTTGTTGGATACTCGTAAAATACATTTTTTACTATAGAAAATAAAATATTAATATAAAACTATTCTAAGGTACAAAAAAAATATATATCAAAACGGTGAATCACCGGCCGCGAAGCTAGCCTCAAGCGGCTTATTTATTTTTATTATTATTATAAATAATAAAAGCGCGACGATATGTTCCTACGACATTTTGACAGTTCATGCGAGCAAAGTACAAAGTAGAAGGCTCATTTATGGCATTCACTGTAAATCATGTCCATCATGTTTCAAGTTTTACGCCTCGTCACAAAAAAAGGAATTCCCTTTATGTATTCGTAAAAGCGTTTGTTACCAACAATGACCCTTCACACAAATCTGCCAACTATTTTTGTAATCTCGAGAGTAACGATTCATGGAGGCTTATTACGTGTGACTTTGTTTATTTATTTTGGCTTAATTCCAGAATGTATACTTTAACGTTGTGGTAAAAATAAACCTCATGAAATTGTGCCTTAATTACTGGCAGGAAGTGAGAACTGAAGGTCAAGAGCAAAGGAGGAGTCAACAACAACATAAATTGCATTATTTTTTATTAATCATCGGTCCTTTTGAAGAAAATATCAATTAAAAAAACACAAGAGACAAACCTTATTTACGAGTCGCTCATAAAAGTCTAATAATGCGAACAAACAATAAAATTTATTATAATTACTGTTATGCTCATTACTCATTAATTAAATCTCGTTGACGTAATAGCTTTTGCTTTTAAATTAGCTGAGCCCCCGAGGGAAGTTGGAAGATTTTGATATTATATGTGACCTATTTCGCATAAGAGTTTGTAACCTTGTCTACCCCACATTAGGAGTCAAACACACTAGCGCGAAATAGTGGTCGACAACCACCCGCCGTCGAATCGAAGTATCGAATAGCGAGTTGTAGTCTTTGCTGCATTCAATTAAGAGGTTAGTGATACACCGTAAAAGAAAAATATTCTGCTGACCTGTATCAGCAGCTGATGCAGGTCGAAAGAAAAAAATACTTTCGTAGCTGCTGTTCGTAGTTGCCCGCAATCATCACCTCTGGATTATGGATCTAAAGGTCGCCATTCCGCACAAATGTAAAAGAGCCTTTATAACCAAACGGTATTCCCGCATTGACCGCTACCGCAACCTTATTTTCATGCCTATAACAATAAAACAACCTTTCTCGGCACAACCTTTTGGTTGATTTTCAGGTAAGGGTGAACGTATTGACCTAAATCTGACCCTTATCTAAAGACGCAGACGAAAGGTCGTCTAGTGAGAAAAGTAGAAAAAAAAAAAAACAAAAAAATATATAAATAGATAGGTTGACAAAAAATAAGGCCCGTATTATGAAACCATGCTCAGTGTGATCGATCTAGAAAATCTTTACTCAAGCATAGACCGGATGACTGAGCAAGCTTTTATAATACGGGCCTTAGAGAGGTAAACAATGATTTTAAATAAAAAGATCACACTCGTTCGTATGTTGACAAATTAATGAGTTTGTGTTTGTTGGAATAAGATTTTGATTGGGACTAACGATTTATTGAAAAACATTAGCATAACACTATCTAGTACCCATAGCATAAGCTCTGCTTAATATGGGGGTAGATAATTCATTTACTTTTTACATGAAAAAAATGGTTTTAGCTTATTGACACGTCTGAATTTCAGTGCCACAGGGCGAAAAAAAACAATGCTGTGTGGATTGTCCAGCATTTTTTTATTTAGTTATTAGCATAAGGTACTCTTATATCTTACGGAGTACAGTGTTGGGGAAAGTGATAGGCAGGTATAGGTAAGTACATAACAAGAGCAGTCTACTTTGTACAAAGTACTTTCTTACTATTATTCTTTAACTGTTTATAGTTACAGCATGTTTTTGTTAGAGTTAATCCGATTTACTAGTATAATCTCACGTTTGTCCTTTCGAGCCGGACCATTATGAGAATTAAGATAAGACGTCGTGAAGAGCCGTGTTTATGTGATGGTGGAAGGGATTATTGTGATGACTGATGAGAGATTTTAAAAGTTTTTTCTATAAACTGTTTCTTTTGTATTGCTCATAATTTTAATGACGACAAAACTTGCGTTATTTTTAAACGATACCTACATATTCATTAACTTGTTAGTTATATTATAATTATAACGCATTTCTTACATCTCAGTTTTAACGCGTGTTAAACCAGTCTTAACGCGTGTTAAACCAGTGTTAACGCAAATTAGGAACCTGCATTAATCCCTATTGTTGCGTGTGGTTGTTAGATACATAATTAGAACGCAATTTGTAATCTATTAATCATGACCGCCTAATTAAACATAGCGAAGAGATAATCTTATAATGACAAAGTACTAATCATAAACAAAAGGTTGCTTTCCTATTAACCGTCTAATAATCATTATTTTATTTTCTACATCAAAGTGAAAATATTCTAACAACTCTAATGCGTGTTGAAATTATGAGAATCCTCAGCTATCGTTATGGTTATCTATAATTTCTATTGAAATGATAAATCAGAACTATGACTAACGATGAACGCTATCAACTAACCTCTTATTATGTGAACTACTTAAACGTACAAAGCATATTTAAAATTGGATTAGCATCACAATGTTCTGTTAACAATAACGTCTGTATGCAGTGTGGGAAGGGAACAAAATGTCTTCTTCGTTACACGAGTAGGTACATTAGGCATTACTTTAATGGGAAAATTATGCTTATCCACATTTTGAAAACGTGTTCTTACTAAAAAGGTTCCGTCCGATACAAAAATGAAACACGCAAAAAATTTCACTTTGTGAACGCGCACGCAATTTTTGTGGAAATTAGTTCTTCAAGTTCAATAAGGTGACATCTCAAGGTTTTATTTGACAAACTAGTAATTGGAAAACCGCCATTTTCGTCGGACTATAGGTACTTATTTGAGTAAATAAATTTGATCTTTGAGCGTTATTAACATTTAAATCAAGGTTTTGAGTTCCTAACTCATAACAATAAATTATTGTGTTAATGAAGATTGTTTCCGCGATTCATGTACCAGTAAACCAACCTACGGTAATTAAAATGATATCATCATCCCTGTATACCCGACTACCAAAGGAGGAGGGTTATGAGTTTGGCACCCTATTGTAGATTATTCTCACTTCAATTCATCGTCAATTCTTCAGTGAAATCGTTCGATTAAATAAAGCCGATCCTAATATTTAGAAGAGGATAACGCGTTGAAACTTCCTGTAAGTTTCAACGAGTTCTCGAGTTGCAGTCACAACACTCGATTCACAAAGCCTCGCAGCAAGTACATGACGCGAGTGATCCGCGCTCCTTTTGTATCCATGTTTTTTGTATACTCGACTGCGCCGGCGCCGCCGAGTAAACTTTAGGTTTTTTGATGAAAAGCACAATGCGGTAATTTTATGAGTGTATTCGCATAGTGGCGACCTCTTGTCGGCAAACCGCATTCACTACAATACATCGTTCGTCAAGGTTCGAAGGAAATATTGACGCTCGTAATACTTTAATACTCTGTTTACGGGAATTTATTATCCATTCGTATGCTTTGATCACGTTTGGTTATGTGAAATTTCGTATTCAAAACCAGCAAAACAAATAAAAGTTAACAAGGGGTTTTAAATGGTTTGGGTAGGTTTTCGTTGTTCCATTATTTGACATGACTGGTATGAATGCACAACTAATCAGTCATACTTAACAGTTTTATGTATATGAACCTATATGAACAATTGAACACATTTCATTCAATGGGATTTAAGAAGGTATCTTACCTACTATTACTGTGTACATTTAAATATCGAATATTACTCATAGACTAGCTTTCTAGTTTTTCCTAATTTTATACCTAGCGAATAAAATATTATAAAAACATATACAGGGTGCCACGTATCCAGTGTACTAAGCTGAAAGGGGGTGATTTTGGATTCCGAGGGCATTAACTTGTCATATATGTACGATTTTTTGAATTTAGTTTTTTTTAAATAAGTAACATTTAATTCTTCTTGTTCGTGGCTTTTTACACGCACTCGTACATTATTTGACTTAAAAAAATATTTCATATATGTTTTTTTGTTTGTTTTTTTTTTGTAAACTAGTGTTTTGTCTACAAAAAAGAAATTAGAAATTGTTAACTTTGTTAAGTTTGCTATTTAAATACAATAATAATAATAACGTAAATGTTTTCTTTTTTAAAACTAATAAAAAAATGCTGAATTACAAAAAGTCGTACATATAACAAAAGTTGATCTCCTCGGGGTCCAGAATCACCACCTTACGGCTTAGTACACAATATGTTTCGTGACAACCTGTATAAACCTTTATATTTCATTCACAAAAAATAAAAAAGCTATTATAGTTTATCGGGAATATGAGACACAAAAACAATAATTTATACCAAGTCCTAATGAGAACAGTATTCAAAAACTGCTTGAGGATAGCAGTCACGTATAATGAGATCATTTCAGAATTTCTAGAAAGGTCTGACTGCATTGAAACCGTTTAAATATTTTAAAAAGATGTTACCTTTAATATTTTAAAAAGGTAACATCTTTTTAAAATATTTAAACGGTACGCATCCGTGAAACCTATGCTTACATGTAAACGGTTTTTAGTTTTGCTTTGAAATGGCCTACTTTTTTCTCGACAAATATTCGCTCGTATCTTATACAGTAGGTACTATTAAGTTATTCTGTGTCAATACCTCCTTCATAGGTAAAAAAGAGGAAGACGGCACTGACGTAGTTGTTCAACATTGTGTGGTTACTCAAGGTGTGGTCTAGCTTGCGGTTTACACGTGACTGGATTATAGGCAAATGACTTTTCTTCAATTGATATTGACTGACCGTAACCAGTGCTAAAAAGTTACCAATGTTTTTTATTTGTGTCATGATTTTAACGATGTCAGGCTACATACGAGTAAGAGCCTTAGCACACTAGCGATTTGCGACTTTTGCGAGCGATTTTGAAGCGAGGCGATTGCGCAGCTAGCACGCCTTGAAGACGACGACGCCGCTGTGGGCACGCAGCGAGTTGCACGCTGCGCAATCGTCTCGCTTTGAAATCGCTCGCAAATCGCTGATAAGTCTCTAACTTCACGCAATTACAGAACTGCGCAACATAGCTCTATGCACCATCAATCGCTTTTGATCACTGTCTATTTCCACTAACGACCAGTGCCGTCCCCGAATGTCACAAAAACAGGCAAGCCATATAAATCTATCGCTCCTTGGCACATTCGTGACATGTCCATTAGACCCATCAACATTAATCTACCTTAATAGGTAAAATTTAGATGAAAATGCCAGATGTGTCATCAGAGATCTGACATTTTCATCTAAATTTTACCTACGTTTTCCCAATTGATGACATGATTCACGATTACTTTACGGTTAAAAGTGATTGACTACTCGCTCGCTTGGTTAGCTCACTTTTTAATCAGAACCACTGGGTTCTGATTTCTATTTTATGGGACCAATGTACCCAAACGATTGTTCCAGTGATTGTAATTGAACACGAGTGTAACTGCAATACTATATCTACTAACAAGCTCTTGTATTCTTTGATAGAGTTTGATTTGTAATCTCGTCAGTCGTATACACAACCCATGAAAACGTAATCGTCAGATTTTCTTGCACATGATGTAGTTTTTATCGTTGCCGCCACACAACTAAAGTGCGTTTACATCTGAATGCGCTGTTTGTGTACCTGAAGTGCTTCGTAATTGTTGCGTGGGCGCTCTGATGGTTCAATCATTTTTATTTCTTATTGCCTTTTAAGGCTTTGTGTAAGATCTTTGTGAACCACGATAACAACTCCCATAGCGGAACGCGTAGGAAAATTTATGATATGACAATCTTTTCATAGGTTGGTAAACAAATCCATTAGGTATGTATGTAGGTACCTATATTTAATTTTATTAGGGCTTATTTTTCTATTTATTTTATGGTTCAAATGATAAACCTCCAGATATGAAACTTAAGAACAACTGAAATAAATAAGGATAGGTTCTGATCTGCAGGATCGCATCTGTGCAAAAATATTTACCGAACTTTCAAAATGAACCTGGTTAGCTGTTTCAAACTTTGTTGTTCACAACTTCTCATACATCTCTACCTATACCGTATAAGGAAAACTTTAGCGTTTCGATTTGGTAACGGGCCAACTCACGTTCTGAAGAAGTAGGTCTTAGGAAATCTCGAATCTAACGACGTCCTCGAATTGCTCGTGAAGTCCTTTCTTCACTATTATGATACAAACAGAGAAGTAAAGAACAAGAAAGCTGACGTGAGTTTTGAACACTCCGAGTAGGAAATTTATTTAAAATATCAAAGCGATTCTTATAAGCACTGTTAAACTACTAAACACTTTAGGTAAACACTTCAAAGATAAAGTAATCCGTTTATTATTTATTGGCGCTGCGTTACAAATATTTTGCACTGCAAGTCGTCCGCGTTCACAGCTGTTTCAGTTTACAATTACTCATACCACATCATATTTACCAATATATACCGCATTTACTTGTACCAACTTTTTATAATTAGCTTTACCAAACCACATTTGAAAAATAAAACGAATAATTTACCTAGAAATACGAACAAACAGCCGAGCTCTACCTCTGCTAAAATGATTTCCGCGTGAATAAGTGCGGTTCTGTACGATTTTGAACCATTGACCCCGCGATGGCCCTTACGATGATTACCCCAGCGAACTTGACCGCCCACATGCGAAAACGCTTCGACAGCCAGCCATAGAGCTAAACCAGCTATGGTACCGGAGCCCTGTAGTTATATTATAATCCACACAATCTGTTTCTTCCATCAGAAGGTATATAGAATCTTAGCTAGCCTCTCTCGCTGCAATCTGCGCAGTTGCGTCGTTAAAGATCAATCATTGTCATTCTTTTACGGCAAATGGTGACTCGATTTGATGTTGCTCACCGTACCAGCTTTCACAGGCATTATCTCAGTGGATAGCGGTTCTGGGGCATGCTCTATCGGCATATCGAAAGGTACGAGAAGGTACTGTTGGTGACATGCAATAAATCTCTCAATTTTTACCGTGTACACAACACAAAAGACTCGTGTCGATAGCACATGGCATTCTTTTTGATCGTTTACTGTTATGTTGTAAATTGAACCCGGTCTCGATGTATCAAGTTTATCATTGTATTTCGGAGCTTTGGTTTTGTCATGCAAGACCACCTTGTAGTTCATATGGCTTACCTTGTTCGTTTTTTTAAGCTTTGCTTCATAGAAGTTATCATGAATGTAAAAACACGCTCATCCAAATATCTGGCAATGAATAACAATTGTTTATTTAGTCTGTAATTATTTTTACCTACTTAGTAATGGTCTAAAAATATTTATGAACACACTTATTGTGATGAGTCATCTGTTGCAGTACGTAGATTTGTACCTACTCGCTTTATTTTGTTCAGGACTTAGTGTAGTGTGCAGGCTACAGGTCCAGTCACCGGCTAAAATGAACTACGAGTAATAACCAGATTCTGACACTCAAGTCATTAATGGTTTTTGGCTAAAATCTAATCAGAGAAAAAGTTACTAGATATATGAAATAAAGATATTAAATCACATCTAGGCAATTATGTAGGACCCTTCTATGCATATTTACCAATATGCGGATGTAGCAAGGGTGCGCAGGCGAAAGCCTAAAGCTTACACCGTTAATCTCTCGGCGGCGTACAAGAGTCAAGGTTAACTTTCTCGACTAGCAGCCAAGCTTGCCTGCACCAATCTATGCATTCGATACTAATAAATAACTGAACTACAGAATAAGATACAAATTCACAGAAAAACAGAATCAGAGGACTTTAAGAGGGTTAGGGACACTCATCAAATTACGTGATTCGTAATAAATGTTTGCAGATACTTCTTTCTTCTAATTTGTAAAAATTTTGTTCAATTTACGTAATCCGAAAAAAGATCGAAATGATAATATATTTTTGCGTAACCACAAGGCTAAGCCAAATCATACAAGATATAGAAGATGTATCTTGTTCATCTCCTTGCTTACTCATTAATTTAAAACAAAATAAATTAAAGCTCTACATTGCTTAAAAACATCACGTAGTACCATTTATTTACCTACATGTAATGTTAGTAACATTACTTCATTGATATTTTGCCGAAACAAATATTTCACAGAAACAGTTACGATAACAAAGCGTCGTCATCGCAAATCTGAATGAACAGTGATTCATACCGAAATAAATTTAGCCATCACTGTTTTAATAACACTTACTACGAACTACGATCGTTCTCACTGAAATTTATTTATTTATTAATGCTCAAATAAACGACTGGGAATGTCTTAGAATAGGTATTCTGTTTCGCATATTGGTAGCTACATCATCGCATGTCTAGTAGGTACTGAAGACATTTTTATTTACTTTTTAGTAACTTCTTCACTAGTAGAGCTAAAAATAACATCAAAATGGTAAATAGACGTTATTAGCATATCAAGATAAGGAACGAACAAAGAGATAATTCTTATTCAATTGCTTATGCTCTGGGAGCCTGGCTGTAAAATATAACGTTTTACAAAATAAGTCGTGGCCTACCGTGGCTTTCTTTCTTTTATCGGGCGGAGGTATCGCCCGCTTTTTGTGGGACCTACATTGATGTTTTATTCATGGGACGACTGCCTCACTTGTTCTTGCATTGTCTACGCGTCTGCAATTATTGAATTTATGCGTGAAGCCTTTAGGCAGAAACCTTAATGGTAGGTCTCCGGCTTAGTCACCAGCGGAATAATCGAGGCTGTCCACTCGTGCACCTGACTGATGCTGATTTATCAGACGTATGTCGATGTTGATCGATGTGTCTATGAACGCGCACACTGAACTACGAGTATCGGCTATAAATTGACCTAACAGTTAATTCAATAGAGTCGCAACATAATTAAATTAACTGTCTTGAAATCATTCGCAGAGTAAATTATAAACGAGGTTACGCTACGTCGCGTCGATAGATGCTACTATTTAATTTAATTGAAAACACTTCTACTCCAGTTAATGTCTGGTACATATGTAGAGGTGGTATATACTGTGTATATTTATTCGGACGTAGTGGTGGTCCCAAGACCAGAACGAAATGTTACAGATGATGTAATTAATCACAACGGATTATGCTTTCCAACTTTGTACCTACACTTCCAATCTATCAGCCTTTTCGGGAATCTTAAACAAGAAAGGAAGCTTTAACCTCCCTATTTACGAACTTGTTACCTAACCTTCGTGCCTCACGTTTATTTAACTTCGGACATTTACAGATATTTGTTATGATTGCAATACACACTATAATACGAACATGGCCGTGTTCAGAGTTAGATGTCACAATGCTCGTGTTATTGTTTATGCGGGCAGTAAAGAGCCAAGTTAGGAGCCATCTTGTCTGCGCCGTAAATCAACATTTAACTCCCGAGAGCTGTTCAGCCAATAAACCATTTTAGGATGTCGGTGCCATTATCGTCACCCTCGGGTTTGAAACTGGGTTAGCTCTGCGCGTCCACTGCTTCGGAGAACCCCTTGCTTGTGTCATGTCAAGCATGATCACGGCAATTGATTACTAGAACAAGCTAGGTCCATTTCATTTCACAAGTACTGAACAATACAATACCTATCTTTATCTGATACAGGATTTTGTTATCTATTACACCATAATACACCATAGTACTGGTAGGTGTACCTACTTTCGATTCTAAACAAACCTTAACAAAGCATTCTTCGAATCACTTGTCAAAAGGAACATATTCAATGAGAGCTTACACTAGGTAGGTACTACTTTTACTGACATAGGAATACCTCCAGAGAGTCCTGCACGTATTCTTGAAGAATTAATAGGATGCTTGAAAACATTATTCTCAAACCGCAGAAACCATTTATGAATAGCAAGTTGGTACTTACAGATAAAGGAATACCCTGATTGATAGAGTGGGGGTCTTAACGACCCAGTTTCTTGTTGTAATCAAACGAGTGACATCGACAAATTATCTACCGACAACGAATTGAATTAGTGTGACCAATTGTAGGATACTTGGAGTAGGTAGGTGTGATTATTATCTGAATATTACGAGTATTATGTTACACAGATTCACTTTTAGGAAATTCTCTGTTGTATAATCTGTCTATTATACACTTAAGGGCTGCAGATTACCTATGAGTTCTAAGGCGAAAAAGCATTCTTCATCATTTCCGCTATAAAACATCAGTTGCATAATTTCTAAATTTAAATTCGAGATGTTTTGGAATGTGCAAAACCGTCATAAACCTGGATTTACCGACCGTAAAATGAAGTTTAGGTTATGAAAGAATTCTCAAAACAATCTGAAATACGTGGGCAAAACCAGGTGGGATTGTAAATAAAAAACGACCTTCGCTTATTATACTCGTGGCTGTTGTGAAGGAAAGTGAATAAAGTCTGGATTGAAGCAGCCTCACCTGTTTGCAAAGCCGATTCGAAGACGTATTACCCTTTGTTCGCGGCGTGTGTTCATTCCATAACGTTGTTGACGGTTTTTGTAACAACATCGACATCATGCCACCAACTTTCAGATGGAAGTTCACACGTTATTAAAACAATGCCAAATGAAAACTCACACATTATTGTAGGGCTGGGACTTCGAAAGGGAAACAAGGCAGTTTTCATTTATTGTCTCTTGTAGCGAGACCATTAGCATAGTTTCACCAATTCGCGACGGTAAAGGCTCACAGGGCGTCCACATATGTGTCGCAACACGTGGTTTGTTTAGTTACGTGCTAAACAAGCGAGTGCCGGTTTCGACACGGGTGCTGTCGGCGGCGGCGGCCCTTCTCGCGTAGATGTCGCAGTGTGTGTCTGTCGCCGTGTCGCACCCGGCATCAAGCCGCCCATTCCAGCTGCACTAATGACGTACCTACTCCACATGATTTTCACTACATTCCTGAACAAGCCACCACTTTGTTTCACTCGGGATACACTTTCTACATACTTCAATACTTTATTTATACCTAGGTAAATACATGTGAAAGTTAAAAAATATAATTAAGTTGTGTGCAGTAGTACCTAGTCAGATATTTGGGCGAAGACAAAGCAAAAATTACTGAAAAGATCTGCGGTATTTTTGCGCAAATATTGGTAATTATTTCTGGAATAGCAATTATCCCCGAAACATGCGTGCGAAGCCTCGCAGAGAAGCTTGTTACAAACATAAATACCTATAACAAAAGTTATGTAAGCTTTGAAACAATGAGTCAACTGGATCTGGTTGCTTATGGTAGGTAAGTTCTCCTAGTTCCTGACTTTCTCTAAGCAAAACAGGATATTGGCTGCAAATTGTAGTGAAGTGAAATCACAGCTGACACTCTGGTAAGTTGATTTCCCAGGAGGCTTACAGTTTATTTGATGTCTACGTTATGATTATTTTGTTTACAAAATGTACGTATGTGATTTATGGTTTTCAGAGATAGTTGTTTAAGAGGAATTTTTTTTCGTATAACCTATCTGTACCTATCTATCTACTAGGTATGAAATGTGTATTTTGTGTCCTAAATTGAGAATCATTTTCATTACGGTTCGTCTAGGTCGGGCGATGGAGACGGCCTCGACCCATTTTTGAGACAAATCACGCTCATTCGGTTACCTATTGAGAGTAATTTGATTAATCATTTAGGTAGCCTGTTTATTTATAACTTTCAAGCTTTGACGCAATATATAATAATATATAATAATAATAATATAATAGAACGCCAAGAAGAAGAAGAAGAAGACTTACGACAAGAAGAAACGACCGATTTTAATATGAACAATACGATTGTTTGCTTCTGTTATTTTACTTCGATATAAGAGGAACACCGATCGAGGTGGTTACTGATCCCACTAGGCTAGGTAGGCAGGTGAGTCATTTGGTAAATCGAAGCTGGTTAAGATGGTCAATTAAAAAATAGCGGCATTGAGTTCTAAAAAGTAGTCAGGACTATTTCACGGTGATATTTACATAACTATTCCCAGAAGCTAGAATGATTAAAACGTGAATCATAATTTCTAGCAATATTAAACAACCGTACACTTTGCAGAATCGAAAGGTAAAAGGAAAATGTTATACAGAATATTGTGAATTACAATAATTAATATGAATTCTGAATTTAGTAACACAATGTAAAATAAAATAATGTAAGAGGAAAATATTAATTTAGAATTGGTTATTGATGGTTGATATAAAAATTTTATATTTGACAATAAAATGAGGGGCAAAACGATGCCTTAGGGATACCGAACCTAATAAGGTCACGTTTTAAATTACCATGTCACTAAAATTCCAT
Organism: Eupithecia inturbata; assembly: GCA_963662085.1. Lineage (NCBI taxonomy): Eukaryota > Metazoa > Arthropoda > Insecta > Lepidoptera > Geometridae > Eupithecia > Eupithecia inturbata. The sequence continues at coordinate 9,322,129 of OY759182.1, forward strand.
AAAACTACACCCAATAAGCAATTCATTATCCATGCTTTACATGCAAGTCTGATATGGGTCTGACAGACCAACTCTACTTTTTGTATAGTGCATACATGGACTTTACAATGTGCAATGAATAGCAATAATCCACTTTTTAAACTGAATTGAGTGAGATATTGGGACAGGTTTTAAAAGTTGCATTGCCAAGGACAACTTCATGTGTTTACTATACAATTCGTGGGGTTCATTGCAGTTGTTTTGGTTTTGGCATAAATAATATTACTAATGTGTCCTATTTTTTTACAATTTTTTATACAAATACAAACTCCAAATCAAAAAGAAGGTGCAGCAATTTAAAATTAATTTTGTATATTGTTCTAATGCCGACAAAACAAAACTATTTTCATCAATACGTTAACTAAATTTGAAGTTTTGTACGTACCAACCAACACGTGTAACCTACACGTGTTGGTTGGTTGGCTATTGACGTTTTTGATAAATAAATTAATAAAGCTGGACAATTCAAACATTATCATCTAGCCCCAAGCTAAACAGAGCTTGTGTTATGGGTACAAGATAACTGATATACATATTTATTAATATGGGTGCCTTAAACGCATTTTCAATCGGAATGTTTTAGTCCTAAATCGCATTTTGCCGCGATCGTATTTTGTCACATATGTTTTATGTATTGTGTGATCGTATTTTATCCTCTGGGTAGGTAATTTGCCTTACAGCATGTTAAATTTGATGATGTTATGCATAGTGACGTGCAACGTAAAACGAGAGGAGCAACATTATTGTGACAGCTTTGACTAGGTCGTATCATATCACATTCACTGTCAGCAGTCGAGGAATTCGTGCCAACATTATCTAATAATAACATCTTGTTGTTTGAAATTACAAGCATATGTTTGGAAGGATTTATTTGAATTTTATTGACGACTTCAAAGATTCAAAAAGTCAGTCTCAGTGGATGCAAGAATTCAATGTTATGAGTAGGTTAGTAGGTAATAATTAATAAGCTCTACATGTAAGTATGTTATCCTATACATTTTATTATAAATTGTAAACTATGCCATCAATTGACTATCTCCTTGGTCGGTTACAGAAAAATAACCGGTAAACATAAATAACGATTCATGTTAAAACGTAAATTATACTCAAATATCGATTCGCTTAAATACAGGACCTTTTTACAAGCCAATTTAATTATTTGGGTATTCACTATTCAACTTATTCACTGGTTCGAGATAACTCCAGCAGATTATAGTGTAGGCATACATATAAATAGCTCAATTATAAATAGTAGACTGATGGTCTATTCATCATTGGAATAGCGACTGTTAGCTGCACAATTGCAGTGCACAATAAGTCGTTTGTATCTCAGAGATTAGCCATCAGATAATGCATTTCAATTTACAGGATCATTGAGTTTGTCCAGGGACGGGTCAATCTTTAGCCCAGTTATGTCCTTCGTAATAAAAAGTTATGGATGTAACTTTAAACCGCGGATGTCAGCCGAGGTTATTGGGTTAAATCGTTATTTTTTAAGAGTAACGATAAAGTCCCTGTGGGCTAAACGAATTTTAATTTGGGACGAATAGTTGTGTCTTTTGTGAGCTTTATAGGTAAAGTTCTGAATATTTTATTATAAAAACATGTTAGTATGATAGAAAAAAAAATATTGTATTTTGTTGGAAACCTATTTCTAAAGTTATCCAGTTTATGCAAATTGCTAGTCAACATTGTTCTAATTATACTTAGCTATTTCCTTGAATATAAATTTCTATATTAAAAAATGCCTTGATGCATATATTTCCGTCCAAACACAACTTTTGATGCGTAATTCTACGCTAGATAAATATTTATTTCTAATTAGCTTCTGCCCGCGGCTTCGCTCGCTTAGTTTCCCATTATCTAAGCTAGGCTATATTCTAAATGTACTTCAAATTTCATCTTGTTCTTTAGTTTTGGAGAACTTAAGTAACAAAATAAAATTCAAAAACTTTCGTCTATATAATATTAGTAGGATAACAAACTTGAATTGGCTTAGCACTCTAGATTATTCTATAGTGAATTTTGCGTAGAGCTCTACTATCTTGATGATTTGAGCTCATTTGCTCATTTTCTGTTGATCTTATGCACTGTGATTAGAATGATGACCGCAGATAAGCTGTCTGTATGTATACCATCTATAGGTACTCTACGTGGAGATTGTGCGCACTTTTGTGGTTATCTCTCGGGATAGGCCGCCGCAAGGTCGCTCGCTCATAGAACATGTACCTGCATTTTTGCTTGAAACTTACAATAATTTTGTCACGTAGTAGGTAATATACTCGTTAAGATAAGATTTTATACTAAGATTGTGGACATTGTAGATATTCATTAAGTTTCGGCTACTTTCAGACAGTCAAGCAGTTTAAACAAAAAAAAATGCAAATAACGGCACTAGAGTCCAAAGGTCCCAAAGTTTTTCGACTCCTATGTCACTTGATCTCGTGGCGCAATTGGTTAGTGGATTCCTCGTTGCGGGTTCAAGTCCCGTCGATGTCGAAAGTTTTTTGGAATATTTATTAATTTCTTTAACAAATTACCCCTCATTTATGTGTAGGTAAGAATAATACATTAAGGCTGGTGTATGCCCCAACGGCCTTGAGAACAGAAAATAATTATCTGTAGCCGTATAAATAATTTGTTTTATTCGTGAAATGTTAAATTTTTGTAAAATACTTTAACAGATAATTATTTTGTGTTCTCAAGTTGGGGCATAAACCAGTCTTAAAGCCTGTGCGGGCCTTTGCTGAATCGCGTTAGTGTCGCCGCATCTGACGGCTGGCCTCTATAACCTACTTTTTCTACTTACTATTTCTGTTCGTTACGTTTGTTCTGTTATTTTTTATACCTATGCTATTTTTTATTTCACGTTTTCTTGAGAAAGGTATGTCTTTCTTGATTACTAACCTTTTAAAATCTAACTTGTATCTGGGATCTTAACATTCATAGAAACGAATAACGTCAAAATCAGTTTTCAGCAAACGCAGATAGAAAGTAAATGTTTTTAAAGTTAATAAGAAACTAAATCTGGAGGCGCGTTTACCTTATCCAGGCCACGTATTGCCGTTCTGGATTTGGTCCAATTAATATTAAGGTAGGTGGAATTAATTTTTAACATCACGTTTCGATTTTCAACTAACGAGTATTTCCGCATGGCACCGTTGCTAATGAGCCGCTATGGAAACTGCGAGACTGGCCTGCTCTTTCACTTCGTTCATTTGTACCTACCCGCATATCATTGCATTTGTTTTTAAATAGTTTAGACAGCAACCTATATTTTATAGGTTTATCTATTTGATTTAATCATTTTAATCCCATAAAACTGTGTACTTAGGTGCACTACGCATACTTAGGGATACAATCTTGATCAAAAACTCGATACCTACCTTAAAAACTTTTTTATCTACCTACCAATAACAATAATGATAAACAATTAATTGAAATAAGACATTGATTGCTTTTTTATCGATTCTATGTTTAAGCACGTGTATGCCAGTTTTACACTTATATTTAGTAAGTAAAATAATATTATATATGCCTAAAAGATTGTTATGGTAATTTGTGGTCATGCTTTGAACGACAGGCTGAACAGCCCTTAGAAAAAGCCATAATCACCAGTTTGAAGAGTTTCAAACGCTTTCGTAGCCCGCTTTCGACGGGAAAGCCAATTACCGCTGTTTATCTCGAAACGTGGTTGGTGGCTTACGCTACATGATCTGTAATCACCTAATCACTGTAATTTTCTTCAACCAAAACTTTTTAATCGGCCTGATATGCATTAAACCTATAATTTGGGCTTTTACCGGCCGTTTTATAAGATTATTTTATCTTTATGGCCAAACCAGCCAGGTGATAGGTTAAATATTGGAAGATTGGACGATGTATATCAAAATTAGATATTAGAAAAGACATCTCAAACTAATTTCTCATTATTTAATTAATTATGCCAATCTAACCCGGAATCCGTATTCTTGGCAAGGAAAGGATGGATGGATGGATGGATCAGTTGAGCTACCTGTAGATTGTTTGCAACAGTCTGCATTTAGCTTAATTGTTTCAATTGTAAATACTAGTTTTAATTTGTTTTTATTATTTAATTGTAATTTTCTTTGTCAATAAAGATTTAAAAAGCAAGGAAATAAATGTCATTCATCAGCTTCTTTGCCAAAATATGATAGATAGACGGTAGGTTTACAGTTAAGTTTGTACGTTTTTGATACTTGCTTTTAGGGACCTGTAGACTCAGGTGCGAAAAAATTAGATTACCTACCCTTTATGTAGAGTACCTACAAGTAGGTATATTTATTATGATCTCATAGTAAAGTCAACAAATTTATTATGCAAATCAAATAGTTCAGTTCACAAAGCTTATAGCACCACTCATTGTTCCTGAGAGCACTTATGCTGATGTAACGAAGCAAAGTTCACATCTAAATGCTAGGTAAGATGCTTGTAACTTTGTTCCTACATGCAGTGTATAGTTACGTAACAAAAATCTCCAATACTACAATAAATAAACCATATGTAACATATGCGGCGGCAGATTTGAGCGAGGATCTCAAGAGACGCAAATATGCAGGTCTCGACAAAACCTACACATTTGCTCCCTTTGGGGTCGAGACCCTAGGTCCGTGGGGTACCGAGGCTCTCCGGGTTTTTAAAAAGTTATCTGAGCGTTTGGTCGACGCGACGCGTGACCCAAGAGCTGGCGGGTATCTGGCGCGCATCAGCATTGCCATACAGCGGGGCAGTGCAGCCAGCGTCTTGAGGACGCTTCTGACTGGTATTGATATGGATCAGTTGAGCTACCTGTAGATTGTATGCAACATTCTTCAGTTAGCTTAATTGTTTCAATTGTAAATGCTAGTTCTATTTTGTTTTTATTATTGAATTGTAATATTCTATGTAACAGACAACACAAACTATTATTAACTACACTGAACACTGAATCCCAAAAACTTTACAGTCAAAACAACTTTAGTACTTATTATCTACCTACTAACCGTAAAAATTATTTGAATTGTTTATTGCATTTTTATCGTATCATTCGAAACATTCTGCTGCAGTTATGTTTAAATTACGACCAGGCTGCGATGATTTTTAGAAAGTTCTGGACGAATGCCAACAGTTGTTTTGCATCAAGTGTCGGGCCGGATTTTTGGGTCAATATTGGGGTCAAGGTTGCTGACCAAGTAAGAGAAATCCCTCATTAAAAAGTTAAAAAAACATTGATTATAGGTGTACTAAAAAGTTTAGAATTAGTCAAGCAATACCTACCGACAATATCCAATCGCGTTTCAGTGATATCATTGAAAGGCAAATATGAAAACGATGTCTGCAGAACGAAATCTACTTTTTTTTAAACAGCGATTTGCACAAACTACGTACTTTTCAGACAGACAGTTGATCTGTCTGATCAAAACAAATCAACAGTAGCACCGACAAAATTTACAATACCCGATGCGAAGACTCACTCACTACATCCTTTTTGTCATAATATAGTCATATCATACCTAATCACAAAATAAGGGAGACCCAGGTGGTTCTAGGTCTGGCGTCATTGCAACCAACGAACAAGACACCAATAAACTTTACACGTAGAATTGACAACACAGTTGTTTTTCTAACGGTACCTATTTTGAATGTTTGTACCCGTCAAAATGATCAAAGCATTTCATACACATTCTGACGAGATAAACACTCGCGGTGCATGCAACATCACACCGTGCACATCTGGCCGTAATCCAAATGACTTATTATTAATGGATGATTAACAGTATTGCTCGGACTATCCATCACTATTGCCGTATCTCCCGCATCCCGAACTTCCCAGCGCAGCGCCGGAGTTTCGTAACAATCTGCGGTATCTTCAATTGTGATCGAGACCGCGAGCGTGCAATGACATGCGATGACGACATCTCGCACTCATAGGTTCTGCATACATAGGCATATTCATAAAACTTTACGGTTTAGCGCAAGAACTTTAATACCGATGTAGTGTTTTGTCTAACTCACGCTGCAGTGTTTACAATTTTGATGTATGGTCACAGTATCGTAAAGAATTTCGTTTGCTCAAAGTTAAGATTGCATTTGTTTACACCTCTTATCTGATGAATGCTTCTGGTGTTCAGGATGCTCGCAGCGCGTGATTTTTACTCTGTAAACATCCCTGGGTAATAGCTCTCAACCTTGGCCGACTATTACAATTAATTACAAACCTGGAACGTGTTATTCTTAGTTTTGTTTACATTATACAAATTCAAGTGAAGAACCAGAAGCTGTAATGAATTACTCTACTCGCTCTTTCAATGACTGGTATTGCGTCGACAACATCTCAATATGATTTCTGCTTACACAAGGTGAAGCGTTCACATTCATACGTAATGCTGAATAAACACTTGTTGGCTAACGACCATCTGACCTTGTCCATCAGATCATAAGTGCCAGTAAAACCGGTAAAGGATATACTGTTAGCTAGTATATTTATATCACTTTATTATGTCACTCACTTCACCAATCACCAACTTGACTTGCACTGCAATGCGGCGTACCTTTCTCAATTTCGTGCAATGATATTTTAATTTGTCGTGGTAGGAATAAACATGTACCAGCACTTATAAAGCACAGTAAACTTCTTAGTAATGGGATTAACATTAAGTACGAAATGGCCATTATTATAATCCTTAATTACGTGGGTGCAGTAACTTCATCGGCTGGCTGGCATGACGCCTTTCCCAAAATCGTCGCCGGTCATGTTTATTTTGGGCGCAAACTTTATCACCGAGAAATTTGGCATGACGAATGCATGTTGGTTTAGGAACCATATGTGTAGGAATAAAGTTAGAAAAAAGCTTTCGAAAATAGTCAACGCACCAAGGATTAATATCTCAATCGGTAAAATATAACTAAGGCTATTATTTATTTTTTTATTCTAGTTTGTGGTTATAACTCGCATCTTACTTGAGTATAGTAATCCACAGTAGATCATTTTATTTACAATAATCGATAAACGAAGAAAAGAAAAGACACACGAATTACTTTATGTGTGCATCTGATAACGTATCGTCACGGTATAGATTAGTGCATAAATGCATTGCGAACATCAGCTTAGCAAAGCCATTTGCATCCCTACTTAGTCAGTCATCAAAATTACCATTTACCATTTATCGTGGCCATATATACCAGAACTCTGGGCTCTTTGCCATCTGCCGTTGACAAAGATCCGCTGGGCTATGACAGAATTATTCCGCAAAGGTAATCTAGCTAGTCATCGACCTTTATAATAATAATAATAATAATAAATAATGCTGGACAATCCACACAGCATCATCTAGCCCCAAAGTAAGCAGAGCTTGTGTTATGGGTACTAGATGACTGATAAACTTAATACAATATATAACATAGATAGATATTTTTTATAAGCTTTAGATAAGCCTTGTAGTTCTCGTCATAATGACACGTGAATTAATAGTGCTCCTGACATTTTAGGAGAACCGTTAAAAGGTAATTTCAAAGATTTATGACTGAGTGTCTATTCCCAGTGTCTAAAGCTGGACAATTAATTATACAGGGTATCTCGTAATAAATGTATAATCCAGCAGTTTATCCAATTTTTTTTCGGACTAGTCGCGCCGCCGCGCCCCTTGTGGGTCTCCTGCCATCCATTAATTACGGGACATCCTGTATGTTAAGGACCTACTGGGTACCGAGGCTCTCCGGGTTTTTAAAAAGTTATCTGAGCATCTGGTCGCCGTAACGCGTGACTCGAGAGCTGGCGGGTATCTGGCGCAGCGCATCAGCATTGCCATACAGCGGAGCAATGCAGCCAGCGTCTTGGGGACGCTTCCGACTGGTATTGATATGGATCAGTTGAGCTACCTGTAGATTGTTTGCAACAGTCTTTAGTTAGCTTAATTGTTTCAATTGTAAATACTACTTCTAATTTGTTTTTATTATTGAATAGTAATTTTCTTTATCGATAAGGACCTACTTGAAAAATACTCTCGAGTCGGTCGGCTGAGCTTTGCACTTGAAGCAAAAAGAGAGCGCTTGTATTTCGTATCGACCTATACGGTCTATAGGTAGCCAAGTTAACAAGTTTATTGAAATGTCAGGCATGTAGAGTGTAAACAATACTGGACTGTTTAATGTATGTAGTACAGCGGGTTATATTACGCCTTCTATTAAATTGAAATATTGTCTGCTCACTGTTCCGCACTGATAGTATCTGGACAGCCGTCAATTAGAACCAAAACATCGCATTGTTATTGAATGTGACCTATAGTAAAGTTACGCGTAACGATCTGAACAGTAGTTATAAGGTTACTTTTTTTGTATTGTACTAGGCAGGTACTATCACCGCCATTATGTTGGTTCTGATAGTTACGTACAAGGAAATTGTCTCGTTTTCATTATTCAATTTGATTGCCAGTAAAGCAGTTAAAGAAACGCGTTATTGCGTCTTTTGTTTTGGGCGTTCATTTCATTGGCCTGAATTTGTTTTGATTACAACATTCAGAGCTGACTCGAGTTTTATTATTAAACTGGATCCCTTGTCTTATTTCGGAACTTTCACTCTGTTAAAGGTGGGTACTACATATTGGTACGTAGTTTTTATACAACAGTTGTTTAATTTTAATTGGCACATCAATTCTGTCGGTGAAGATGGTGTGAATTATAACAAGCTAATTGCGAGCAATGATAAATGATTTATCAGTTGATTGTTAATTGCTCTCGCTCAGCTGTTTATTGAATGCAGTCAGGCGGAGCTGCGGGCTTCTCTTATTGCTACCTTATAAAACAAACTGCGCTTTTAATTTATAACGTGAACTAAACTTGTTATTTTTAACCCCGCGCGGAGTTCCCGAGTTCTCTTTAACTGGGTCGATCGATTGTTTACAAAGACATTCCATTCCTAAGGTCTGGAACAGTAGCGGTTACGTCATTGTGAATTCCTTTACAAATCTTGTTATTGCTAGATCCTGCTTCTTCTATGTTTATAAATAGTATTGTTATGTGGGTTTATCCCTGGGATAGGTGGAGTCGTGGTGGCGTAGAGTGAGCTTAAGCTAGGCATCTCGTATTACCGTTACGACTCGGAGGCGCCACCTCCCTACTTCACAGTATGCAATTTGCTCACGTTTAAATTGCAATGTAGGTAGGTATCTACTTTGTATGCCATACAATTTTTTTTCTCTCCAACTGGCTGAACAATTATGCTTCATATGGTCGTTATTGATTGTTTGTCGCTTGTCGAATAAAATTATACAATGTATAAAATATATATTTTCATCTGACAGTTTAATTTCATTTGCGTTAAGAACGAAGTTGACTACCTACACTTACCTATTCAATTGTTATGATTTATTGATCTTGAAGGTGTTGAACTATCCTAGGTACTGTCGGTTTTAACATTTGAAGGGCAAGTAGGAGAACAAGTAGGCTAGTTTAGGTATGAGGTAGGAAGTAATCTATCCTTTTTATTGCCTTACGAAAAACAAAAGACAAACGGTGTCGATCTTGTAAGATTGTTACGTAATATGAAAAACTCGCTATGTGCTATAAAGCGCCACATGTCCCAGGATTAGATAAATCGTCAGCTCGCGTGGGCAGACAGAATCACCGATAAACTGGGAACCAGGAGAGTTGTTCCCTTAGGACAGATTACAGTGAGAAAGCCTCGTAAACTGACACAGATTCAGCTCATAAATGCTCTCTTTCTACCGACACACCAATACACATTTTTGCAATTTTGGGCCGTGCGATGCAGCTTATAACATCTGTCATAGATGCAAATGCTGATTATTATTATTTACCAAATCATACTATTGTATCCAAAAAATAAAATGAGATGTGCATTGCGACAGCTAATGCTGTCGCAATAATAGAAAATAGTCCATGTTTCATAAATTTGACGTTTTCGCAAAGATCATCATGTACCAAAATGAATGAAAACATATGATGAATTTATATTATTGGTATTATTCTGTAAGTCTAGACCACAGTTATTACTTTATCTTTCCTTCGCCTGAGTGTACCTGGTACTGCATCTTTGTTCTGAGCACCGTTAATCTATGCTCTTAATTGTTTTTCATTGATTCGCTCCGCCTGAACGCTTTCAATAAAATCTTCGCACGTTGTAAAGTGTCTGTGCTGTAAATACGTAGGTAGGTACCTACCCAGTGATACGACGTGAAAAGCGAGTAACACCATTGTCACCAGCGATAGATGGAGTCATTGTTTTCATTCCAGTGAACGATGAAACCCGAGCTGTTCAGGTACTTGCGAATTGCGGCTTCAGCATTCTACGCGAACTTATAGCACGTTTAATTTTTATCTTTACAAAGCTGGAACAATGCAATGGAATGTGCTCAATAAAATTACTTCACGAATCAGTTTAGTACGTACGGCTTATTCAATTTATCGTGTTTCTTTACGTGAATTGGATTGATAGCGGCCGCGGCTCGCGTCTTAAATTATCATAAAACTTTTATAACCTTATAATTCAATTCATAGAACATTATGCTATCTGCCTCGTAAAGCTGTACTTTACTGTTTTGTGCTTTCACGTTGCAAGATTACTCAGACCAGAACTGCCGGCTGGTTTCTAATCACGAATTGAGCTTGAACTTGGCCCGTCGACATTGGGTCAAATAGACGCAGACAGGGTTCGCCGACGACATTCCTACTGCCTACTGCATTCATACAACAATTGAGTGCAATAATCACGCACGACCGCCCTTATTGTACCTCTAAATTGTGCTATATATCGTTTGTCTATTCTACTAGATTATTCGGACTACTATCAAGTTCTTGGAAATTAAGTAGAACGCAGCTGTTCGTTTAATGGTAGAAAATAATTTTACAGGTAAAAATACATTACTGTCGTGTTGGTAGTTATCGCAAGTTATTTATGTTACAACGAGATGAATTTAATACTACGATGTATTTTGGAACAGAGTATCCTATCCCTATAACAAATACCAGTTCCGTTGTGGACGTTGTGGTATCACATATATATTTATCGTTATCTGTATCATGATTAACTCCTTCCGCATGAGGGTCAAGCTCTAGGGTCAGTGTTTGACAGCAGCCCTTTCTAGCGATAGTTGTACCTTTAATAAATTCCCTCGACTCATCGCGGTATGCGAGATAATAATTTTCCTCAAAGATGAAAGCCAAATTGTTTGACGGATATGGGTTTTACACCCGAGGGAGTATACGTCTGTTAATAAAACGTGGTAGGGCTAGATAATTAATTATCGTTATGCCGTTTACATAAGATGTTTAAAAAAAGAAGACAGTATAGAGTCCTCAGAACAGGGTAAGGGCCCTTGCACAAGTGCTAGTCACCTCCTGCGGTATGCGACCGGCGAGTGGGGTGTGTGAAATAAATACCTGCAGTTTTCGTATAAAACAGTCATTAAATAATGAATGTATCGTATGCACTATCTGAGTTATATCATAGTAACATTACCTCTTCAGTGATATACTTCTTTACACCTGGGAGGTCAAATCACTCTCGTGCGAGGTCTATAGAGCCAAATACAAGATAATGAATTTCATAACTCGCTCTCGTGCGAGATCTGTAGAGCCAAAGATAAGAAAACATATATCATTACGTGAATACGTTTGATATAAGAACAATAAATAGAGATAGAGAAGAGCAACTGACGCCGCACGTACAAAAGTAGAGCAATTCACTTGGCCATTATGCAATAAAATCATTTGAATTAATCAATAGAGCAAGCGGGTCCTGAGTCCTGAGCTAACGACGGTCTTCCTCCTTCTTGAGTGCGAAACATCCTGGATTTGCACCCTGCCCGCCAGCACTACGATTCTAGTGCCTGGGGCCTATTCTGATAAACTAATCGCTTCACTATGATAATGGTATCGTCGCAGAATCGCTAGCATACATACGTTTTAGTATTACCTTCGATTTAAGAAACTACAGGAGGAACGCACGTCAAATGTGTCGAGGTTGAAACCATTATATCCATCTCTCCGTGGAAATAGCGCCACACGCACTATTTGAAACTACTTTCGTCTAAAGATTCAACGAGGCGATTCTGCAACGATACTATTGACATAGTGAAGCGATTTGTTAGCAGAATTGAGCCCCTGCTCCTTTAATAGAACAACGGTCGAACGCTTCTCACGTTTATTTATTTTCTATTCTTGTCAAATGAACCCCGACTCCTAAAGTGATTCTAAATTATGATTATGTCGTAACTGGAAGCACTACAGATTTGAGAAATGTCGAAAACTATAATTTCAAAGGTTATTTGTTGTTATAAATACTATCCCTTACTTAAGATAGGTCTACCCACACTTAGGAAAAAACCTACAAATTTTATATTTTATATTCCAAATTTAATTCTCGCCTACTTTATTTTTGGGATATATAAATTCTTAATGAGTACATATTATAATTTCGTAGGTTTTTGTAGAATCCTAGTTATTTTCATAATAATGAAAAAAATTTAGAGCCCTGTAGCCCTGTATAGGTTAATAGTGGACTTACATTTAGCTGTCTATCTAATCAAGCCTACTGATTTCATTGGCAACTACTTGTTCGAGTGGAGTATGCTATCAATACGGAATTTAATCGGTACGTAAGTACCTAGTTTACATCACCTGCGTTAATTGGTATGAATTGATGGTTCTCTAACAACTTTGGGAACTTAATATGTATCTATAGACAAAGACCGTAGATAACTATTGGTATCGCTCTATAAGGTATTAATTTTGTAGATTTTTACTTCCACTACATAGGTACCACAAATTATTTATTAGGTATTTATTTACAAAGAAACTATACTTTGTTATTTAACTTTGCAATAATTTTATTTACATTTTATTTACACTGCGATTAGGTATGTCGCTCTCCATAAACAAGTAATGCTGGACAATCCACACAGCATCATCTAGCCCCAAGCTAAGCATAGTTTGTGTTATGGGTACTAGATGACTGATTTACTTATTTATACATCATATTACACGTTAGATTGTTTGTTATTATACTGCGTAACCCTCACAATCAGGGTAATTTCTAAGAACAAAAACAATATCAAAAAAACATTTCGACTTCCAACGGGTTTTGAACCGGCATCCTTCCATCCATCCATCCATGATCCATTATTATTAAATACAATAAAAAGTACCTAATTATGGGTAATTGAATTATGTATTAATTAATAATATTATTCATTTACATAATTAGGTATTCCTAATTATGTAAATGACTAACAATTAAAAACAATTAAAATTAAAATTGCAGTGCCCAATAGGTACAACATGTACTAGCTTTAGTTATAATTAGATCTTAAGCTACTAACTTATGTACATATTGGCAATAAATAAATGAAATTAAATGAACATGTTTGAGATATTATTTGATTTCCTAGATATTACATGTAGGTAAAAAATAATGGTAAATATTTTGTTCATTAATTAATTGGCACTTTATTATCATTAACCTACACAAGGTACGTAAAGTTTTTAAAAACAGAGTACGTACCGAATGAGCTTCCGGTCTAGCCTCAGAACAGGGAAATAATAAGTTTTGCTTAGATATGGATAAGGAAACTAGAGAATTCGTTATTATTATCGGTTGTTTTCTGGTAAAACAATGTTCTGAAATAAATGGAATACATTTGGAGAAAACCATACAGGAAGCTAAATCAACTTTTCAATGGCTAAATACTTCCTGAAATCTGCTGAAATTATAGTATTCTTACATAAAACACGTCACACTGCCGCCTAAGCCGTGCCAACGCAATACCAAATGCACTCGTTGACTAATTCAGTACTAAATTGAATCTTCGTATACTTTTGTTAATTTTATAACATGACCTACATTCATTGGAATAAAATCAAAATGTGGTTTAAATAAATAGAGACTTACCTCAACTACTCAGGGTAAATAGGCATGCACCTTGAAGGTAGCCTGGCTGAAAGATGACGTCATCGTTCATAACAGCAGCGACATAAAATTTATGCGCAAAATTATGAATGCATGTTCATGCAAATACCTACTCTTACTTACCACTAAAGTAGAGTAAGTAAGGTATGTAGGCACTTCTGTTTTTGAAAGGTTTTCTTGTGTCATCAGATTCAGTAAAAATAGGTACTAAAATAATGTGATGTAGGTATGTATGTAATTAACATAAACAATAAACTTAAATTTTTGAAGTTTTTAAAATACGCAGGTGTAACGCATAAGTAAATAATATTGTAAATATCAGCACCTGCACTCGTGGACTTTATAGCTTTCAAGGATGGCACTCATCCAAAGTGGCACATACACCGGCGTTGCACTACTTGTTATTGTATGAAATGTCAATAAAATCGATCGTATTGTTCGCGCAGCTCGGATCGTATGCGACACGCGCGCGCGCAGTTCTATCAGAGACTGAACGCTAGCTCGGAACGGCCAGTTATTATGCGCCCACTGATGCCGTCAATAACTTCACCAACACGTGGGTCTTGCCGTGTGTCGGCACCGACATCACACATCCAAGATAGCTACGCTTATCGGTGCATCGCTGTAAAAGCTCGTGATTCATCAGAATTAGGTTTCGCGTGTGACATCACCGAGGTATGCGGCTGGTGCAAACAGAGAGGCTTGCACACTTTTATCTTGTTTACCTATCAGAATCTAACGTTCAGACTAATGATGAAACGGATGACAATATTTGTCTTCGCGGGTAAAAGAGATAAGCTTTTGGAGAAAATGTAAATTCTAAAGATACGAGTACCTACCGCGGAATTACCCGTGCGGATTGCAGACGGTATTGTATTACTTGCTGTGACATTATTACGCAAGTTTCTCTTGAATTTCACCACAAAATACATAATGTACATAATGTAAAAGTACAGTTTGCTTCTATTAAGATTCAACATAGAATATTGTACCTATATTGTATAATATTGTAGAATATTGTACCTATATTGTATGTTATCTTTACACTAATTATAAATTATAGGATATGTTGCAAATATTCTGTGTTTAAATATATTAGCATTTATGCTCAGGCATAGATATGCCTGATGCTGCTATGCTGGAGCAAGCCTTTTTTCTACCACAAACATATCACAAACATTCAAAAAAGGCTTGGTCCGTGTGATGTGTGAATATTTCTTTTCATAGAAGTCGGGTAATAACTATGTGATATTTAGGCATCCAAAAAGCTATTTTTATTATTAAACAATATACCTAGGTTGATAAACCACGAAATTCCTATAAAGCCAATTTTTTTTAAAGAACTAACAAAATAACCAGGAAATACGAGCGTGCATAAAAGGTGGACAAATTGCCAAAGCTTGTAAAATTATAATAATAAATCGTCTCCCACCGTGCGAGCGAGACGCTGCGCTACACAAATAATATTGATTTAGGTACTACTTTGTATATTGTATATATTTAGAAGGGAATTTCCACGTTGAATTATTAAATTATTTGAATTATTAAATTAGCCCAACGTTTAAATCAGGCTACAATAATTGTAACTTCCCGCACGATATAAATAAGTCACACAAAACTCGGTAGTTACATAACAAGATTTTTCTTAGGTCGTATTATATTATTTTTTTACCTTTCATATTTTCCTTGATAGGTTTCGTTCGTATGTTGTGATAAAAATAAACCCCAATGATTTCCCTGAGCTCACACGATTGTTTGCAGAAACAAGCGTAGAACCCTTATCGATGTGTGTCGAGATGTTGTTGCAATGTTTCTTTACAACTGGGTTAGCTCTGCACCTTCGAGAGACCATTCAACATTATCATCATCATTATCACCAGCCTATACATACTAGCTTTGCTGATGAACATAGGCTTCTCATAATGAGCGCCATAGTGCCTGCATTAGCCTGCGGCATTATAGTTTTCAACATAACATCCTGAGTTTCCTAAAAACGTAGACACTTTTGCAATAGTCAAACTAATCATCAAACTGAAAAGATTATCTTCTAAATCTTAGCGTCATCTCTATCATCGTCTGTGCCAAATATAAACACATGAATCACTTTTTCTAAAGGTGAATCCCACTGCAATAAACAAAGTAGAAACCAGAGAACTATAAGTGTAGTAACTAACGCAATGATAAATAATATAAGCCTAGCAATGATCCCTGTGGTACCTACTCCTGTATAAATAATAGTTAAATCGTAAAAAAGTCCTTTCCATTCATATCTTAGGGCTTCATAACCGGGAGATTAGTCAGTACTTCAGTAGCCATTTTAACTGCAGCTACAGTAGGAATGAAGGAATTCCTGTTTGGAATGCATGAGCTCAGATCCCGGATTAAAAACTTATAATCGTTCAAAGTGGAGTGAAGGATCGATGGCGCCACAACAATATTTGCCTTATTAACGCTTGCTGAGCATGTCTGCGTCGCAAACATATAAGATGCATCAACATCAAGTGCTAATATCTAATACGGACACAATCTCGTCGATGACCACATCTCACCTTGACAGGGGTCAATAACATTATTGCTATTATCATGTCATATCGTTTATAAAATATTCAATTCGGTGTACCTACAGCTCGTTTACGGGACTAGCCGTCTATTCAATTTTGTTGATGTAGCACCTATCAATGCACTGATTTATGGTAGCATTCATGTAAGACTTTAAGCGGTAAGATAATATCGAACTTCAAAGGCGGCTATTATAGTGATAAATGACAATTGTCTTGTCCTCTGAAGACAATAAATATACCATCGAGTCCGTGAGTCCGTGCAATATTATTCCTCGCCTCTATTATGATCATTAAGAACTATTGTCAGCAACTGCACTGATATTTGAATTGAATGCTTCTATAAATGCGTCGCACTTATCTAAAGATCCATCTGTAGATAAATGCGCTCACAATCCGAGTTAAATGATCATTATTTTTATTGAGGAAACGAACTTGCGATGTACCCACAGAATAAATGGGATGCTCCAGCAATATACCTATAATACCTTTCTGAATCAGATTATCGTCGAATACTAAAATGTGAGAATGAAAACAGTTAATCATAACGCACACATTGAGCACTGCATACGCTATTTAGCGGCTAAGCCCGAGCCGCAGGAATGCGTTCCGCAAACACTATTCTGAGCACAACCTACAGGTCAGTTATCAATAAACTTCCGATGCTAGGAAAATACGTCATAAGGCGACGTGAAGACGACGCTCCTTAAATAGTAACATAATAATATGGTTATTGTTACGTTTGAATGGATGCGTCATGTTCAGATAATGGTGCGTGGTCAGCTGAGGTGAGCAGAACTGAGCACTTGACGCGCCGCCCACGACGCCGCGCCGCCGCCGCCGCGCCGGCGCACTCCTGTGACGTCACGCTGATCAGACACGCTTCAATGATGACATGAGATGAACTGCAGACTCACCTATTACCCACCCCACTGTAAACAGTAGTTACTTACTGATATTTATGTTGAAATAAAAACGCCAGAACCACTTGCCTCAGGGGGATTCGCAGAATAAGATATCTCGATGTCTTCCGTGGTCTCGTTATGTAGCAGATACAGAGAGTTTTCATTGGATTACCGCATGGATAAGTGAACCAACTAGGTCACATAATAATTTGCAGCTAGGTAACTAAATACGAACGCATTAACGAAAACAAAAGCAAAAAATATACAACCCTAATAGCAATCGTTTATATATCTGATTAATTATCTTCCCACGCATTTCAGACAGCTACATAATATTAACAGAATACCCATTAATATGAATATAATTATAATTGCAATGACAGTTGACTACTCATAGAATAAATGCATCATCATCATCATCATCTCAATTTATCAGTTAATAATAGCACACAGTTGTGAGACAATTGTAAAGTTGCTCTCTTCATCGCCATCGTAAATTCAATCGATTATTTTCTCGCTTTGCAAATAAAATATTATGTTAATAAATGACATGCAGGCATGACATCGCTTACTTTGTCCTACTTGTTTAGGTACCACACACAGAACATTGATAACGATTTTTTTATCAATGTTCTATGCGTACAGCACTAGGCTTTACGTTACACACGTAAGCCTTATAGCACCGTTCGTGTAACGCTTGCATCGTAGAGCCATGTTAGAGCCCATAGAGTCTGGCCAACGAAAGCTGTCCACGTATTATTTTCAGAAGTTTTGATATGGCAATAATTGAAGACTGTCAAAACTGACACATTACGAACACAAACGAACTTAAACCATTCATAATACATCTTGGGGACAGTAGCAGCGAAGAAAGCAATGAAGCTGATTCAATATTATCAGGTGTAGAGTTTTTGGAATCCGATTTTAACTGTGGCTCATAAGCTCCTATGTTTTGTAAGGCTAAATTACGAATAGTGGCAAGTCCTCATCAATTAAAGTCCTCGACTGTACATAAAATTATGGATTATTTGAAAATAATAAAAAGGCAGAATTAAAAGTACTCTTTTATTTAATATTCTTTATAATACACTCAAAAATTACAGCTCATATAAATTAAAAAAAAAATTACTTGCTGAATAGAATAATAAATAGTATCAACTCCGTTTAAGCAGTGTATAGCCAGGGTTAACACCTCTTGATTTTTTAAAATTCCCGCCTTTTTTTCTTGGACAGCTTTCGTTGGACAGATTCTAGATCTCCATGATGGTAGATCACTGTCTACCCTCTATGGTAAGGTAGAGTCCACACAAATCACCCAATTCCCATTTAGTTTTTTTTTTGGGTAGAATTATTAAATAATGACGTGATCGATAGTGTTCTTCTCTAGATTTGATGAAAATCGGTGCGATGTTTCTGTATTATTATAATGGTATTGATCTCACACCCAGCTACAAAGTAAGAATAATTTTGGTTATCATCATAGAATAGAATATATGTTGATTTGTTATAAGACTTACACAGATCATTATCATCGTCATCAACAACTTATATTCGGTCCTATATTAGTCCACTGCTGGGCATAGGCCTCCCTTAATGAGCGCCATAGCGCATTGTCTTCAGCTTGCTCATCCAGCATCTGCCTGCAGTCTTTCGCAGTTCGTCATACCACCTGGCTGGAGGGCATTCTACATTACGTTTGCCTGGTCGCGTTCTTCAATCAAAAACACGTTAATACCAGCGGTTGTCGGTTCTTCACCAGATATGGCCGGGTACTGCCACTTCAGCTTACTTATTCTTTAAGCTATGTCGATAATTTTGGTTCTCTGGGGGATTTATTCATTACGAATTCTATTCTTTAAAGAAACTCCGAGCATTGCTCTTTCCATAGCTCTTTGAAGCGACATTGAACTGGTGGACCAACCCTACCGTGAGTGTCAACGTCGCAGCTGCGTAGGTCATGACGGGTAGGACGCACTGTTTGAAAACTTTAGTTTTCATGCATTGCGGTATGGATGACGAGAAGATTCAACGTACTTTGCCAAACGTTGCCCAGCTTAGCTGGATCCTTCTTTTGGCTTCCTTCTTGAAACTGTTTTTACTGCAGAATCTGCCTAAGGTTTTGGTTAACATAATTGTTAAATTATCGAGATTGTTTTTTTGCCAAATTGAATGACAATTTGGCAAATATTATGATGGTATTACTGCGTATTCATCTCACAACGTGAGCTTCAAAGTAAAATCAGCAGGAGTTTTCATAATTTTTAAATTATCTTTTTTTCAATAAGTTAGCATTGACCACAATCACGCATAGCGCAAGCTCTGCTTACTTTGGGGCCAAATGATGCTGGGCGACCATGTCCTGCATTTTTATAAGTATAGAAAAAGCTCATAATGAAATATTTTACAAAAACGTGTTCGATGATGGCGTGCTTCCCGTTATTTAGATGCTATCATGTATTAGAATTAACGGGTGCTGACGCCACATGTTTGCTTGTGATTACTTCAATAGAACTTACCTGTTATTATGCCAGCCTTAAACAATACCAACGTAATGTAATGGGCTACTAATTAAACAAATAATGACAAAAATAATGTTTACAATTTTATTTTTTTATCGAGAGAATGAAGTGTTTATTTTGTTTTTGTATTTGATTAGTAAAATCTTAATTCAATAAAGTAGTCTTAGACTGCTCTTAATCTCAAGATGCTAATGCCGTTAGTTTCAAAAGAAAATCTAAACTTGAAAACGATTGAAGTTGCAACGATTGGGCATCATATACGGTCATATGTATATAACAAGATAGTGAAAATTCGTAATATTAGAGATATGACAGTCCGTGAAGCTAAACAAACCCTGTTCAATTGGCTTATAACCTCAGATTATACGGACACTGAGGATATCCTCAAAATTATAAGTTAGATACGTTTTTGTTTTTGGTTGTATTGTAGTAATTAATTAGTCGCTTGTGTAACTACTAGATACCTACCTAAGATAATTTAAGAAACCAAGACTAAGTGATATAATGTACGTTCACACCGAGACAAAGTACCGTCTCGTTTCTGTAATAATCATCAGCTTGGACCTCACGATACAAGCTCGGCCTAGTGTGAGATCCATTGATAACATTATAGTCTCTAAACCCTCATCAATAACTTTTGTATCAGTTTCATGCCTAATATGATGTACTCGTAACATGATTGTTTGTTTTTGCTGCAAATAAATATATTTTATGTTTATGTTTATTCATGTAGCGATCCGTGAACCTTTCTTTTTTTTCGTTATGGTCTAGTAATCACATTTTAAATTAATGTTAAATACACTAGAGTATAATTACAATCTAGCCATTGAATTGGCTAATGGGTAATTTAGTTTTAACTTATTTTTCACTGGCACTTTTCTTATTGTCTCTATACTGAAGGTGAAGACACTTTGTTCATGTGTTCTTTAAGATAGCACTTATGCACATACACTATAATTATCACTACACTAACTCAAAAGGTTTTGTTCTTTTGAGCCTTCTCACGATGTCCGTGTTGTCGAGGAGCTGGATTGCCTCGACGTTCACATGATGATGAAGCCTCTGTTCGTGAGCCTCTGCGTATTTTTGTATGACTGTGTCGACAAATTCAATATTTAGGTGCCGATGAATATCGTCATTTCTTACGTACCAAGGAGCATTAACAATTGACCTAAGTAAGTTCAACTTAGTGATAGCAACAAGCGTTTCGTTCCGTTTCGTTATTGTGTATGTAGGTACTTCCATCTTCCTTTTTGGATTTAAAATTGGAGTGAGGCCACGAACCTCCTCCAGCTTGATCCATAATGCGTGTTTAGTTATATAAGGGTATATTCCAGTTAAAGAATGACATAATCCGTTTGTTGTAGGTGACCGCCCCGAAGTTTCCAGTGGTCATCAAGATAGGGCACGCGCACAGCGGCGTGGCCAAGGTGAAAGTGGACACCGCGACCGACTTCCAGGTAATGACGATAGCCACTCCATTTATATGGTACCTAATCCTGCTCAAACTAACACTAATAACTCCCCTTACTTTAACAATAAATAACATCATACGATCTATGATGTTATTTATTGTTAAAGTAAGGGGAGTTATTAAGGTTAGTATTTTCTAATACTAACCATATTAACTCCCTATATAATAACTCCTAATAACAATAAATAACACTATATTCATATAGTAGGTAGGTATTCAATGCTATCTGGCTATTCGGAGGACCATGGACGAAGTTTTATTAATTTAAGGTATGACCAAAATAATTCCAGAAACATTACAATAAAAGACAAATAATCAGCAAATTAACAATTTTATTGAAAATCTTGCTAGACGAATTCTTTGTTTGTTTGTGTACCGAACAAAATTTTTATATATATATTTTTTTATCTGGGTTTGATATTTTTCATTGCTTGTTTCTTACGTGTGCTTTGCTTAATTTTTACAAAACAGATGTACGTATGAACTCACGTTGACGATGACCAGATATAGGTACTTTTTCACGATTTATGCTTATATAACGAGAAGAGTAAGTAGCCTCGTATAATAGAAATAAACTTGTATGGTAATCACATCCATTGTCAGTTAGACATGCAGTTAGTACAGCCCTAACCTGTTCTTATATCCTTTTGCATCTGTTCATTCCTGGTAACAATGTTGTGTAAAATTTTCTTTTTATGGCCAGACGAAGTGCACTACGGTTTTTATTGTGGACACAAAGTTAATGCTTTATAAAGGCCGTTTCTAACTTAGAATTATCTACATTATTAGAGGTACAAGTACAATGTAGGTACATACAGGTAGGTACATTAGGATTGCAACAATGTATTACCAGAAAATTTGCCAGTTATTGCCTTGAGTTTGTATTTTCGTGATTCGTCACAGTTGCGCTGTTTTTAATGTCTGTAACAATGATATTATATAGAAAACTGTAAAGTATAAATCTGTAGATAGATCCTACGTCAAGTAAATGTTTTTTTTGATATATTTCCATATCATAATAGCACAATATTCTACGACCATGACCAGAGAAATACCAGTTTTCATTATGTTATTTGATCATTAATTTTAATCCATACTAATATTATATATTTGAAAGTAACTCTGTCAGTCTATCTGCCTGTCTGTTATCTTTTCACGCCTAAACGGGGCTGAACGGATCTTAATGAACTTCGGCAGGGAGGTAAATGGTACCCGGGGACGGACATGGGCTATTTAAAAAACGCGTGCGAAGCTGCGGGCTGCGGGCAGCTATTAAAATATATGTTAGTACCAAAGTAGCCGCGCCATCGCGCATCGATGACATTTCACGAGGCAACGAAGTAAGATCCCTAAGACACGCCAATGTAGCTTTAATTTTGTGAAATTATCTAGCTAGGGGTTTTAATTTAATAAGCTCTATCGACCGTTTATTATAATTATATATAAACGGGACAAAGAGACTGGCTGTCGGACTAACAGTCTCAGAGGCCAGTCAGGGGTCGGATAATTATCTAAATCCTCTGATCATCTATTGTTTAGTTCAGAACTGAATGGAAACCGACTAGTATAATTATTTATAGGTTCCCTTACACATACGTGGTGAAAAATCTCATTAGATTAATATATATATTTCCAACACCGGACAAGACATTTGGAAAAGTCAAATATTTATTAACTAATTAATTAACTTCGAGGATAAAGTGAAAAGTATCAGATTTATTTCACTATTATATTTTTATGTTTGAGTAAAAATGGATTACGAATCTACCAAAAATGCCAATAAATTAATATTTTCTCGAAAAAATCGGGAAACGTAAGCTTGATTTATAAAATGTTTTAATTTTAGGACATTGCTGGAGTAGTGGCCATGCTGGGGACTTACTGCACCGTGGAGCCCTACATCGATGCCAAATACGACATTCACATTCAGAAGATCGGTACCAATTACAAAGCTTTTATGTGAGAATATTATTATACTTTTATGTTTAATTAATCGTTAGAATAATTTTCTCTTAATAACGTGGTTGACCTTCTTAAACTCATTTAAACTTGCGGATAAAGAGGCTGGCCACACTTTTAGAAATTAGATTACCTATAGTTAATATCGTGTGATAGTAAGTTGTCCATGAATAACAAAAAAAACTTTAACTTATAACTTTGTGGTATTTTGTGGTAATACTAAATAAACCTAACGTTTAATTAATCGTTAGAATAATTTTCTCTTAATAACGTGGTTGACCTTCTTAAACTCATTTAAACTTGCGGATAAAGAGGCTGGCCACACTTTTAGAAATTAGATTACCTATAGTTAATATCGTGTGATAGTAAGTTGTCCATGAATAACAAAAAAAACTTTAACTTATAACTTTGTGGTATTTTGTGGTAATACTAAATAAACCTAACCTTCAATGTACCCTGCACGTAGAGTACATAATCTACGTAAGTACCTACTCAGATTATGTAGTAAAATAACAAACGCTCCATTGTTTTGCAAACTAACAATAACTGCTTTTGTTTTCAGGCGCAAATCTATATCTGGCAACTGGAAAACCAATCAGGGCTCGGCGATGCTTGAAGCCATCGGAATGAACGATAGATACAAGATGTGGATCGATGAGGTAAGGTCATGCACATTGTCATTGATTATCCTTAGAGTCATGGAGGTATTGTGTATTTTTTGTATTTTTTATGACTCAAGTGAATTTTCTACATCATCATACACTAGCCAAAACGCGATGTAGAATGATTGTAAACAAACCATCCATTGCTAACCTAAAATTCTCCAAAAATTCCTAAAATTCTGTTTTTGCTACGTCTTTTTATACTCGATTTACATTACCTACTTGTCAATTTGAGATTCTTCCTTCAATAAATATTGCTTACTTTTCGGAAACTCGAAGCCAAGCAAATGAGTTTTAGTTATTTGTGCCGTGGTTTGTTTACAAACATTCTACATCGAGTTTGACTAGTGTATAGTTGCTGCGCTAGTTACTGCGTAGCGTATGTTTCCAATATCTAAAAAGTTTAAAATTATAAAATTGGAACTTGTGTGGGTTTTAAGCCTGTGATCATTGTTTTTAGGGCTGTGTAGAAAAAGGCTTGAAAATATGAATTATAATGATAATGAAAGATCATGAAAAAATAGACATCGAAACAGGCGGTTTAAGCTTGGTACCTATACACAATATGTATCTACATCTTTGGCCTTTGCTAAAAGCTAAATCTTTAAAAGCTAGCGCGGTCTACTTTTATGTTTCGTACACTGTAGGGCAAGCACGGGGATTGTTGTCTAGGGTAGAATAGATCAAAATTACGTCACTTCGTCCCCGTGCTTGGCCTACTGGTGGCTTCGATTTGTGACGTCGTCAGAGACGGATAATTGTATGAAGAAACAAACGGCAAACGTGCCAGCTTTAAAAAAATTACCTATAGTCCACGTATCTTTGTCTAGGTTACTGGTAATTTAACCATAAAATATCTTTCTATTAGGTGAGCGAGATATTTGGCGGGCTGGAAGTTTGCGCCCTAGAGTTGGTAGTCGGGAAGGACGGCCGCGAGCACATCATCGAGCTAAACGACTCCGCCACTTCGTTCATGGGAGACTCGCAGGAGGAAGATCGTCGCCATCTTGCTGAGCTTGTGCTGCAGCGTATGCAGGTAACACCATCATTCAATCAATCAATCATTTATTTGCAAGAATACATAATTATTTACAATGTCAGGTTTTCTAACTATATTAGTAGCTGTATTCAGCCTGCATGCAGGCGTGCAAATATTGTGTGAGTCATATTATTATTAAAAGTACTAGCCATTTATGTTATAAATCATATTCTAAATATTCGTTTACATTATAGAAACATGTTTCAATCAACCATCCAATTAACTTTTTCCTAAATATATTTCCATTAAGTTTCTTTAAGTCTTCTGGTAATTTATTGTAAATAGTATTGCACATATTATAAACATTTCTTGTATATATATCTTTATGACGTTGGGGTTTGTAGACTAAATTGTTAAATTTGATCCGTTTTTGCCGAGTAATCACATCTCTACGCTTCTTAAAATAGATTGGGTGTGATTTCACAAATATACAAATTAACATACTAACTGTTTGACTACGGCTAGAACATAGAAGTATGTATACAGGATGTGGCGTAAATATTGGATAATCTTTTGCCTACACGGGTAGGAGGCATCATATAACTATACAGAAAATAAAATTTTTTACCCAGTAATAGTCTAATGGATTTCGAGTAAATAGACATTTTCTAAATTTTATAGTATGTAGTTGGTTGGTTGGTTGGTTAGCAGTGGATCTATAATTTTTTTTACACCACTGGAGATACAAAAAAACAAATACATATTTTATTTATTTACCATTAAAAAAAGCGTAAACGGTTTACTGGTGGTCCCCACACTAGGTTCAGAACCAGGGGGCTACTCGGAAAAGGAAAATCGAGTTTTCTGATTCGTTTTCGTGCAAAACTAACTCATAAGTCGCTTAAGATTAGCATAAGATTAGCGTTCGCACAAAAACGAATCCGAAACTTCGATTTCATTTTTTACGAGTACGGGCCCTGTCGAATTACAAACAGAATTACCTATATTCAAGACTGTAATAAACATGGCAGTTGTTCACTCTACAAAAAATACTTTAAAACTACTAAATACTTGAAAACATACAAAAATAAAATGAAGGAGAATGGAGGACATGTACATTTAATGTTAATGTTTATGGTTTAGAAGTAACATAAGACAATCAATTGAAAAAACTGGATAACATAAATTTGATAACGATAAAGACCCAACACGACTTAAGGCAGTTGTCCCACCGCTGATGATGAACGAGAAGCGAGTAGAGCTAGAAAGTAGAAGCGAGATGGCGAGCAGCGGGAAGCGAGTGTGTAGTTCCGATAGTTTTGTCGCTTGGCTATAAGCGAGTGTGCGAGTGCGACGGACGATTACTTGCGCCACTCGCTTGCGGTGCGGCGGCCGAGCGTATGTTCATATAACAAATAAAAATACGTGCACTTTCAGATCCGCACTGTACAAAAATTACCGCTGGTTGGTCTCTCGGCGTGAGTATTGACCGCCAAGTGAGCATCGCTGAGCAAGTATCGCTGAGCGAGTATTACCTTTGATAGCTTTTGTCGCTCAGCGACAATCTAGTGAAGCGAGTCCTCGTCGACAGTGTTAACAGTCAGCGATCAACTATGATAATATGCATCTCTTTTGTTTACACGGAATGTACCTACGCTATTGTACATTTCTTGAGCGAGAAAATAGCCGATGATTAGTCGCTCCCTCGCCGGCGCGGCGGCGGTGGGACAAGTGCCTAGGGCGAGTCCATCAAAAACTTGTTTTTATGGTTTCTCTTGTTTTTTTTTGCGAAAGTAAATCAAGTATGGTAGGTACGGAACACTTTGTGTGCGAGTCGACTTGCACTTGGCCGGTTTATTTATTTTCTGAACAGTTTGATGCCCCTATCCGTAGGTAAAGGATTATCCACTCTTTACGCCACATCCTCTAGATACCTACTAGAGTAGAGGTAAACATTTGTAGAAGGAGCAGAAGCTGAACTCGCGAACGCGTTGTTTCAGCATCTGCCACGTTGTAGCTGATGATAATGTAGCGACTCATTTGTTTTTTCTTAATAATTACCTAATCACATCCGCGATGACCGGACCATCGATTGTTTAAAATATGCCTTATGTGACACTTGGATGGAACGATTTTTTCAGTCTGTATGCCGGCCAGGGCTGACCAAGGCCACGTCCCGTTCGTCCGTATCGGGCAGCTCCGTGGCTGGGTCCCCAGAGGAGCGCCCCATGCCACTCCCGGGGGCCGGCTCCGGGCCTCCGTCCGCGCCGCCGCCCGCACCGCTGTCCGCCGCCGCCAGCATCGACCGCCCGCTTCCGCCCATCCCGGCTGAACCCACCCAGGCGCCACCGCCGCCGCTGACTCGCCGTGACTCGCAAGGTGATTGATATTCAGAGACTGGTGTCAGGAGCATCTTGCACACGAACACATGTAATTTTGACACTAATTTGTTTCTGAATAATTATAACAACGCCAATAATAAAAGTACATCGTCGATTAGATGATAAACGTTTGGAGATGGAATTACATTACGCAATTTTTTTCAAAATAAAGTATTTTAATAAGATATTATTGTACTGATTACCTTCTAATGAATTATTAAAAGTATGGTATAATTTGCTTTTCGTTTTCTTACAGTATCTCAATCATCCTCGGTGTCATCTGCCTCCGCTGCTCCAAGCTCAGCTAGCAACAAGGACCCAGCTGCTGCGCCGGGCTCCGCTGCCGGCCGCGGAGGCTTCGCCCGTCAAGGCTCGCTTAGCGCCACTCTAACAGAAGACGCAGAAGACACCATGAAGAACCTAAGGAAAACATTTGCCGGTATCTTCGGCGACATGTAAACTACCCAGGACCTGAGTCTGACAGAGAGAAAACGCCTTACTTACCAATTTTTACTTGATCGTAAAACCCTTGATCCTAGAAAAAAACAGGTCAATTTACAAAAAGAAACTAGATAATATAAACCTCAGAACTGTTTACACGAACAAATTGACTGCCAACACCTCATCTGAATGAAATAAAGTAAGTCTTGCCTTTTTGCAATAAAGGTCATCGTAGGAAAACTAAAAGCGAGTGTAAAAGGCAACCGTTAAAAACTTAGCATAGCTTTAAATGTACGTTAAATATAGATTTTTTACAATAAGTTATAAATATACGACTCAACTGAGCTGCATTGTGATGGAACCCGTTAAGGCTTGCGGTAGACGCAAACTAGTAGTTTATTTCAACTGTCTGCAACTCCTTCTACACTCGATGCACATTCTAGAGCTAAGAAGAAACCTGCTCAAAATAATCTGATAGTCATAGAATACTTTTTTTCCAATTTAAAGACATAATACTTAATGCAAATACCTAAAAACCGATAGCAAAAAAAGGAAAGGTAAATAAAAAAGAAAAGGTAAGTAGGTAAGAACCAAAAAAGTACGCGAAGCTGTAATTTGATTGTCGTTTAGGATCAAAAAGTTGTTGGCAATCGGAATTTAATGAGCAATGATAGTGAAGACAATATTGTTAAACGCAAAAGTTAATCCACATTTTATATAATATAATATTTTACCCTATTTCTAGTTATCTCGTAGTTCATAAGTGCATTATTGTTATAATAATAATCGAATGCAGTTTAAATTGTTATAATAATGTATTGTAAACTTATGTTCAATGTATTTCTTTACAATCTCTTTAACAATATATCACCTATTGGTGGTACACTGCCAGCTATGATTTTTGCGCAAGTTTCTGGCCGCTTTTAATTAATTACTTGAATGAGAACATCGTTTTAATATTTACCTTCATATTTCATATTATCTATATTAACTTATATATTAGATATGTATATTTAACTCTATATTGCACGCAAGTACTTCTCTATCGTGATAGAAAGTGGAATGGTTAAAGTGGAAAAGTGTGATGGTTGTCATATCATAAGTGTCAGTCGAAATTGGTAGGTGTTTTCATCTTAAATGCTTTTATTCTAGCTTTTAGCTTCACAATTGAATGAGCCACTAATGAACTATATTACTAGCTAATACTAATCAAAGTAGAATTCTATAAATAGTTATTATTTTTAATGAAATAGAAATTTTAGTAGTTGTTTATTGTATGAATACTATGGGTATTATCTTTATAGTCTATCTTTAGTAGAAAATGGTTATATAAAAAGCCCGCGTTGTTATCGTAGATTTTTACAACGAAATAAATAGTTAAATTTATACAAAACGTACTTTAATACATTAAGATCGTTATGTGGAACAGTTCATTCTGTGAGAAATATTATGATTTATTGACTCAAGCAATATATGTAACAATATTAAGACATGGTATTATTTCCTTTGTTGATGTGGCCTTTGTACTGTTTCATATTTGCGTAAATAAAATAAGGCATACGTTATCGAGACATATTTTATTGCACCTGTAGATAGAATACGACACTGGCATATAAGAGACATTTAAGCAAAGTATAGAGCTTTTGTCTTTAAAATATGTGTCTGAATGCGCAATTAGATAATATTATTACACCACATAAGTGTTTTAATTAAGCTACTGAATTCATTTTATGGAATGTAATCTATGAGGATCTCAGTTTTAATACTAAGTTTTTTACTTTTTATTTGAATGTTATAACGTTAGAGTTACGTGTTTAACCAAATATTAATAATAACACTCGAATAAATAAACGCTGTTGTTGTTGTTGCTGAAAAGTTATACAATATTATAGAGCTCGATTTGGAGACGATGAATAATCTTTTTTATAAGATTTGCCACGGTGAAAAATAAGGATACAAAATATAGATATCCAACCATCCCTAACTAACTATACATGTGATTTTGGTCGTGGCAATATCTTGGTTAATGTTAGGCATGGAATGACACGAAAACAGATGTGAATAACAGAACTTTCCTAAAATATGTTGATTTCAACAATGCTCGTGTTAATTCCAAGCCGATGTTCAGAAGAAATATGTTAATGGAATTTGAATGCATGTTAATCTATGATATAAATAAATACCTCTTTTGGTAAGTTAATATCGAAATGATTTTTATTTTCTTAAAACAAACCTGGTTCATAATAATTCATTAAAATTTCAACAAAATTAACACACATACATAAAAATAGGTACTAAACAGATCAATGCCAATTGTTTTTTTTTTTACTAAAATAATACAAACCTGCATAGTCCGTCTACCATCAGTAGCTAGGCGGGTCCATGCCAGTGTTGAGGCTATAGTTCCTATACATTCCGGAGGCACTCAGATGATTGGTAAAACGCTGGCCTGCAGGAAAGAATACCGACGGCACTGAATGGATACCTGCGAAGAAACAGGTTCATCTTCATTCTTCAATACTTAGCTCGTTTTATATATTAGATTGGGCTAAGTTTTTTACAAGCTTTTATTGAATTTGCTTGTTAGAACCTAAGTGTGGGACAAATATTGCAACTGAATTTTAGACCTCAATCGATTGAGCTAACATTTGACGTACTTATGTAAGTTCGGTGACAATGCAATCCAATGTCATGGTAGCATCGAGCTGATGGTCTATTGAGACAGAAGGTGGCAATAGGAACTCCTAAACGAGACGACGCGACGTAACCCCGTCGAGTTTGGTTTTGTTGGATTTGTCGTCCTAAGCAGAATTTTATTTTGTTTTTTGAAATGTATTGAATCTGTTTGACTTGACTAAGTGTTCCCTGTGAATCTATAGTATGAATTAAATAAATAAATAAATAAAAATAAATAAAAGCAATTTGGGATTTTAGATAAAACCTTGTTTTTAACCGAGTTTTTTTTTATTAATATTATTTCTTGTCATCTCGCCTCTAAACTTTACTTACATGGGTATTGTTTGAAGGCACGCGATTATCGTCATCGTTGTCTAGCTAGACACATATGCACAAACTTTTTTTATTATTCGTCCAATCCTGTTATTATATTACCTAAGTAAATAATTAATGAATATTTTATATTTGATGTATGAATAAAACAACTGTGATAAAAATTTACATATATTTTCAAAATAAGGGTTTACTAAGGGTGCGCGTTTCTCTGCTCAGCTAGCTCAGCCGGCATTGGACGCTCCGCATTGACCGTATCAAACTGATGTTAGTATACTTTGTATGGTTTGCCATACTGCGTCCACTGATTCGCACCGCCTGGACGGAGCACCGAATGCCGGAGATCCGTTTAGTGAGTATGACATTATTCGGATTGCCGAACAGTGGACGCACTCGCACGCCCGCTCCGTCCGTCTTTCCTCCCCTCCCGCACTCCGCACATCCAAAAAATCGCAGAAATCGCAGAAACCGCAGAAATTCTGGATGTCAATGTTGAAAATTCGTTTGCAAATGGCGGTCGCGTCAGTAATCTAGTTTCTGTGGTGACAGTGGATGCAACACCCAGCATTACGCTCAAAAAATCCGTTTGATGCGGTCAGTGGGGATCATCCGATGCCGACAGGTGAACGCGCACTTTAAAAATAACATCAAATGTCTAAAGCTAACCAAAATATTATAATAGGTATAACTCCGCTAAAAGCCACCGAGGTTTAGACATCTCACATCTAAGAATAAACTTATGATACCATGATTAAAAAATAACGAACACTTACTGTTAGACATTATAAAATAATACTTACAAAATATTTATTAACATGAACAAATTAACACAATGCACCTAGGTACATTCATTATTATTTTTGGTCCATTATGAAGTGGTGTGAGTGATTCTACATTATTTTAAAAGAGATTTATTTTATTTGGTTTGGGTACTTAGGGACTACACATGCGATTGGTCCAACGAAGTGTTGAGAGAGTAGTTTCGGTACATGCCAGCGGATGCCAACTCGGAGGAAAATCTCTGGCTCTTTGGGACGAACGTTGTTGGAACCGTATGAATACCTACAAACGAATTATCACATATCGTACATAAAATTGGTATAAAAGCTGAATGTTTTGTTTTGTAATAAACATTATACCTGTAGTAGTCTAAAATGTCAGAATCTTGTAAGCACACAATAAAACTGAAGATACATAATAGAAACATCTTTTAATGAAAATATGACAAAAAAAAACAATAAATAAAAATAAACACATTTTGGAAAAGTAGGTATCTACCCAACCAAATGACATCGCTATTTGCAACAACAGCGGGCTTGTAAACCTCGACGAAGTGTAGCTTTAAAACTTGTCTAAAATGCGAGCACTGAGACACCAACGGGCTGCAGTTGCAGCCGTAGACCCAGCTTAATTTTAAAAAATACTACGACTGCGTGAATAGGCTTTACAAGTAATCTACGAAAGTGCCGACAAAACGAACATTAGGTTGACAAACAACCTGTTTGTTGGTCACAAATAATGGGTAGATGAACCATTATTTGTGGATGTACAGTACAGGCTAATGATGTCTCACCTCCTACTTCAGTAACTTCCAATAAACAAAAAAAAAAACAAGTGTAAAAGCGGAGTAGACGGGGAAGAATTGCTGTACGGGGAAGACCTCTACCTTTGCCAAATAGTTTAATTTAACTCCAGGCAAGATAAGGAGCTCGCTTGGCGAAACGAAAATGCCTGAAAAAGCTTTTGGACCAAGGGAGACCTAATGAAAGGTCCCAAGGTCTGTTTCCGCTGTCCCTAATAGAAACATGCATTCTCCCCGTCTCAACCTTTCGTGCGTAAACATGGTCATTGATGCAACTTCAGAAGTCCAAATTAAAAGTTTGGCAGCGAGCGATAGAGCGCAGCATTTTGGGCGTCTGACTAACAACGGACAAAGTCCGTAACACCGAACTGCGCTCTCAGGCGCGAATCGCTGACGTAAATTCGAAAAGGCGCAAAGCTGAAGTGGAATTGGGCTGGTCACGTCTGTCGTATGCCTGTAAAGCTGTGGGCAAAAGTAGCCACCGATTGACGGCATGACCAGGCGAGAAGGCGACTCAGCAAACCAAGACGGAGATGGCGGGACGAATTGGACAAATTCCTGGCCAATTGGCCGGAGGTAGCTCAAGATCGTGATATCTGGAATGGGGGAAGCCTTTACCCAGCAGTGGGATGACCAGGGCTACTAATAAAAATAATATAATAATAATAGCGCAAATGCATAAAAACGATTGATTGATATAATTGGGTAATAAGAAGTAAATAATCCATATATTATTTAAGTTACCTGGGGCATACCATCCGTATTCGCTAGAAGTGGTCCTGTAGAACGGGTGTTGCTTGCTCAATTGGCTGCCGTAGCCATTGAACCAATCTGTAACCAACCAAGAAATTGCTCATCAGAAGAAGTCTTGAATGTGATGTAATCAGAGGGAGGTAATTGAACAAATTTGATGATTGGTAGTTACTATGAGGCCTCTTCATCGATTTCTAGTATCGCCAGCCTAGAGATTTCGGATTCCTCTTTTAATCATGAATCATGATAAAAAGAGGTAAGATCCCACCATCATCAGGCAGGGATAATTCTGCAAACGACAGGTAAAGGCGAAAGTTTGTAAAAAAAAATGTAAATATTTTTGTTATCTCAAAACCACTGAACAGATAGATTGAGATGAACGTTGGCGTAGTACATGTACATGTTCATCATCCGACTGAAATAATTATGTTACTATTCTACTAATCCATGGGTTTAAAGCTAGTTGAAAGATTTTATTGATGAGACTGCTACTTAGAGTCGAACTCAATTTCATACTAAGAGATTTCTAGAGTTTGATAATGGTGTCAATTCAGATCTCGCCGAAACTACACCACGGACACTTTCTTATTTCTCCATAAAAAAGTCGTGTGTCGGCACATACATGAATTTTATTTTTTATTTATCCCACAAAAAGTGAAGACCTCAAAACAGAAGAAATTTGTATGCCCTTAATCAAACAAACTAAAACATCGAAAACCATTGGCATCGTCTGTCAAAATCATTACATGATATCTGCGTGCCGTGAGTGCGCCGTACATCCCGTGCATTTGGAACGCAAACCGAACTCGACTAGGGGCATATATTATTATATATTCTCTGCCGAAACTAAACTATTATAATATAATAGCACTAAACATTATGTCATCCTTTTCATTTTGATTGTTAAGAAAGCTCTACTAATGTCTAGTCTACCTATTGTGGTTCAAGACATACAGTCTTGACAAACGAAGAGCATTAATAACCAAAAAACACATCTTTTTCATGGAACTCCCTTTAATTTGAATATTTATTTTATTTTTATTATTTGCTGTTACTGTGGCAAGAGAAATACACAATCTCTGAAATTTCTACTGTCTACCTTAATGCGAACCGTAAGGTTTATGATAGGGAGCCGTCTGACGGACGGACGGACAGCGGAGACTTAGTAATATGGTTCCATTTATAAGTTATTCGGTCTTCAGTGGCGCATAGTATGACGTTGTCTTTTTCACACTGCGCGATGCAACACATTTTTTTTTTATTAGTAACCTTAAAATTTAAAGTGCGATTCAGAGACATTGTCAAAAAAGAAACGCACTACCACAACAAAATTATGGTCGTGACGTGACTTGCCTTTGGCCTGCACTAAAAACTTGCGCGGGGTACACAGCAGTGTGTCTACCCAGTGCTGAACTGCTAAACAATGCTACGCACAAAAATTAGCACCTAAGTCTAGTATTAATTTAGTGTCATACATAACATAAGTTATTGTGTTGTGTGGTAGATTTAAGGTTTAAGAACATATTTTCTTTATTTTTTTATGTATTGTTTTTCGTATGTCTTAGTACGCACTGTTTCTTGATTAATAGAGTGGACCCTAAACCTTCCTTAATTCCGGTGGTGAATTGGCCATCATCTACGATACCAATATAAAAGTACAACAACGTGTGGGTCCATAGCAATCACGTCTACAAAAGGAGATCGCTGTATGAAAACTGGGGCCATTCGTTTTTTAAACGTATAAAAATGTATAGTGTGAACGGCCAGCAGTTTGTACGGTTAAAATCGAATACAGCTATACGAATACGTGCGGTGTACTCGTGTTGCCGTGTTAACCAGGCCAAAATACTCACGGGGATTATCGAATTTTTTCGGCAAGTTGCAAACGTAGACATCAGACGTCTTCAGCGGAGGTTTGCTGATCTCTCTCCGGAGACATTCCTTGTTGGTGCAGGTGGCTGAGCAGAAACCTGCCCGTTTTATTTCTTCGGGCTGCACTTCTTGTGGGCTGGGGTTTTCAGACATTATAGAATCTCTTGTAAAGAAATAATTTGCGCGGCTGGGGTGAATTAAATTAAATTAAAGAAGAAGATGTAGTTTTTTGCAATCTCAGAGCGACTGTAAACATAAATCAATTGCCACTGATGAAATACAAAATGACACTATATATTGTGTGTTGCTATGGAAACGATGCTGATTTTATTGTAGCATGGAGTTTGTAATCTAGGTCAAAACAAAAAGGAGGTTTATGTATGTGGGAATCTCGATATAGTTTTAACTACATATTTTGCTCAAATATACGGGAGGTTATGTTTTAGAGATTAGTATTATGCTTCCTCTAAGCTGATAGAATATGTATCGTTTATAAAGTTTTTTTAACAAGACAACCAGTGTTTGGAAAATCAGAATATAATTACATCTAGGTCAAATACTTGTTATCTTGAGCAGTAAGCATCCACCAGCAGGGGCCCATATACAACTCCCCGATCCACCGGAAGATAGTGATGTCGCTGTGAATATGACCAGCCAGGACGTGCTTAAAGCTGTCATGTGTTTCCAGAGTGGCTCTACCGGCGGCCTGGATGCTGTGACTCTACAGCATCTAAAAGATCTTCTGTCTGGCGGGTCTGACCATGCAGGTGAAGTCCTTCTAGAGGACTTGACAGTTCTAATCAACCTGATGTTGTCAGGCCGAGTTAACAGCGAGATCACAGAACTCCTATACGGTGCGAACCTGTACTCCCTAAAAAAGAAGGATGGCGGTATAAGACCCATAGCCGTGGGCACCACATACCGCCGCCTTGCGTCAAAAGTCTGCTGTCGGAAAGAAGCCGACTATCTAGGCGACTATTTTCGACCGATTCAGCTAGGCTTTAGTTCGCGAGTCGGATGTGAGGCCGCACGCAGTACATTCCCTTCGTACATTTTTAAACCAAAATTATGGGGAGGTCATTCTGAAGGTAGACGTCAAAAACGCCTTCAATTCCGTAGTCATTGGCGCCTTGCTAAAAGAAATTAAGGACAAAATTCCAGAAATTTACCCTTTTCTCTGGCAATGTTACGGTTCACCGTCAAAATTAATTTACAGGAACAAAGTCATTTTGTCCGCTGTTGGATGTCAGCAGGGCGACCCTCTTGGTCCGGCCATATTTAGCCTTGCCATCAACCGATAATTCAACGTCTCCGATCCAAGCTCTATGTTTGGTATTAGGATGACGGAACATTAGGTGGAGAGATAAACACAGTTTTTGATGATCTAAAAATCACCACAGATGAATTTCGAAAAATACGGTTTCGAATAAAATTTTTCATAGTGGAGCTTTTTTTTCGAACTCTTGTGTAGACAAAAATAATATCATTGGAAAATTCAATAGTTTGGCCCCCAACATCACAGTTGTAGGTAAATGTTCACTTCGCCTCCTTGGTTCACCAATTCTTGATGTGTCTTTTCAGTACTTTGTAGATGAGAAAATTCAAAATTTCAACAAAGTTTCGGACAGACTGCCCAAAATTAATAGCTATATGGCTTTTACAATAATTCGGTTTTGTCTTTTTGTATCTAAATTTACTTATTCTTTGAGATGTAGTCAACTGTGGAAACTCAACGAGCTCTTGGAAGGCTTAGACAACATAGTAAGGAATACTCTATCATCGGTTTTGAATGTCGATTTAGATGACAAGGCATGGTCGCAGGCCTCCCTGCCTGTCAAATTGGGAGGCTTAGGTATACGCAAAAATTTCAAGTGTAGCCCTTCCAGCGTTCCTGTCTTCCGTTTAAAGCACTAGTTCTTTAATTGAAAAAAATTTAGTCATCTTGTTTGGTCCCACCTGGATTTTCATTCAAAATTTAATTTTTAGACGAAGCTCGAATGGCTTGGCATAATGCTTGCCCCAATGCTGCTCCCCCAAAATCCCTTTTGTCTCAACGGTAAAGGAATGGGCCTCTGTGTGAGTTGACACAGAATTGTTTGTTACAACGTACTCCAGCTCTGCGGATCATGCCCGTCTCCTGGCCGTTTCTAAATGGGAGTCAGAACATTGGTTGCAAGCATTTCCTTCATTTAACACCTGGCACTCTATTGGATTGCGTAACTTTCCGTATCGTAACATGTCTTCGGCTGGATGCAAGGTGTTGCGCGCCTCATCAATGCCAGTGCGGTACTGCTGTCGAACAGCTTGGTCATCACGGATTATCGTGTACTAGGGCCACCGGTCGAATATCTCGTCATGCCAGCCTTAACGACATCATCCGTCGGGCCTTTTTCACCGCTAACGTCCCAGCTATTCTCGAACCGAATGGTCTGTTGCGTAACGATGGTAAGAGGCCCGACGGCATGACACTAGTCCCATGGGAGTTGGAGAGGCCAATTGTGTGGGACGCTACATGCGTCGATACATTTGCGCCTTCCCATCTTCCGAGGACACCCGTGAGAGCTGGTGCGGCGGCAGATTTGGCCGAGGATCTCAAGAGACGTAAATATGCAGGTCTCGACAGAGCCTACACATTTACAGAGGCTCTCCAGGTTTTTAAAAAGTTATGTGAGCGTCTAGTCGACGCGACGCGTGACCCGAGAGCTGGTGAGTATCTGGCGCAGCGCATCAGCATTGCCATACAGCGGGGCAATGCAGCCAGCGTCTTGGGGACGCTTCCGACTGTTTTTGATATGGATCAGTTGAGCTACCTGTAGATTGTTTGCAACAGTCTGCAGTTAGCTTAATTGTTTCAAGTGTAAATACTAGTTCTAATTTGTTTTTATTATTGAATTGTAATTTTCTTTGTTAATAAAGGCTTAATTATCTTGAAGTTTAGAATTACATTTCCATATCCAATCAGAAAATGGACCAATTTAATACTAAAGTCCATTTCAATAAACATGCCGTTTAATAATAAATAAATAAATAACTGGGCACTTCCTCCTGGTTGGCACCAACTTAACCCGCAGTGGTTGAATTCAATCAAGCTATGATTGATCACGGCTTTATTGCCAGAAGCCGTTTATTTTTCTTGTCTTTATTTATAGATCTGTGATGTGACGCTTTTTGGATATCTGTGCCTTTATACGTTTGCCTACCCTTAGCTAAATAACATGTTATTTAATTTTTCAGAATCTAAACGCTTAACTTAATTTGTTATGATGTGTTTCAGAAGCAGATACAATTTCTGTGGGTTAACATTATCATACTCAATTATTATAAATGCGAAAGTTCGTGTGAATGTTTGTTACCACTTATCTTCGTAACTACTTAACCTATTTAAATAAAATTTCGTATGTAGATAGTTTAAGTTTTAAAATATCACATAAGCTAATCTAATTTTCAAAAATTAACCTCTGAGAGGGTAAAAGGGTGGTAAAGTTTCTATGAAAAATTTTAATTCCTTGGTTCGATTCACTCAAAACTCTGTATAAATAAACTATGAAATGTAAATATTATCATTACGTAAATAATGATACATTTTTTATTTTTACAAAACTACCCCTAGGGGGTGTGCAATCAATTTCCAATCAGGCGAAGGCGCGGAGCGCAGCTAGTTGTTATATGTATTACAAAAGCAAGTTATAATAATAATTTAATAATGCTGTACAATCCACACAGCATCATCTAGCCCCAAGCTAAGCAGAGCTTGTGTTATGGGTACTAGATGACTGATAAACTTAATGCAATACATTACATAGATAGATATTTTTTATTATACTTAGAAAATACCCAGAACACCCGGAACAAATATTTGCAAATCGTACAAACATTTGTCCTAAGGCGGGAATCGAACCCGCAACCTCCTACGTCGCAGGTGGACCTTCGCCCGCCGCACCACATCGGTCGTCAAGTAGGTAAATGATTTCTGTCACTAGGTACAAATACAATATTGAAATGTTTTCAGTCTAAGACAGTTAGGTACAGGGGACATGTAGCAAGTGTCAGTGTTTGTTCCTAATTAAACTACCAAAGCTTATCAGTTCTACATTTACATTTTCAGGGCCAACGTATTACTAACTCAATAAATACGAGTTATCTAAAATATTGATGGATTTTCAGTTGAAGTATTTTGAAGGCCCTTTTAGTCTGATCTTATAAATGTCTAATGACTCGTTCTTACCTAGGAAAGCTTGGCCAAGCTAAGAAGATGGTGGTTACAGTAGGTGTAATAATCGTCAAACTTCTTATCACCTGGCGAACCACTTGACAAAGATGCGCAGAACGCAATACTTAGGCTAAATTG
Organism: Eupithecia inturbata; assembly: GCA_963662085.1. Lineage (NCBI taxonomy): Eukaryota > Metazoa > Arthropoda > Insecta > Lepidoptera > Geometridae > Eupithecia > Eupithecia inturbata. The sequence continues at coordinate 9,361,534 of OY759182.1, forward strand.
GTGGGCGGTTACCTTCTGGACAGTCAGACTGAATGCGCGAGACAGAGTTATACGAAGCTGTACCTCTCTTTCGCCAGCTCCGTTATCGGCGGCAAATGAATTATATACGTGAGTGTACCTGCGCAAACTTCCCACTCTTGCTGCCCGTCACCGGACAAGTTGTTTGGGGGCTACTATAGCGTCATCAAAGTTTTACGAAACGCTGCAGCATCACTAACGTCTGAGGTACCTACCTAGATGGAGCTCATTAAAAACTTTACAAGTAAGGTACCTAAACTGTTGATATGTTCTGATCCTGTATATTAATCGATGCACCTTTTCTAGAGTACGCAGTTAACTGACATTAGTTTCCCATTATATCAAATTCATTCAATTCTGCAAGTGGGATAGGGAGCTCTATGTCCGTTGACCTTTACCTCATTGGGCATGCATTGTGACTCTTCATGAATATATTAAGTGTTATCAGCGCTATCAGCATGAGTGGGTGCCAATCGCCCGATGTAGTCCCCACCACGCTTAGTCAATGTGAGCCGTTCTTTAAAATTAGCTGTTTTAACTTTAGGATTATTTAATTTAAATTAAGTTACCTTTCTCAAAAAAAAACATCTGTAAACAGCTTTCGAAAACCTTTGTAGATAATAATCCTTTTAAAAATTGACACTGAAGTTGTCACAATAAAACGATTACATCATCACTTCACAAAGTTTATTCACATATTGCTATTGCCAAATACAAAGAAGTCAGGTCAAGTCACAAAGTTTGTTTTTGTGTACACCAAAACCAGTAAATTTAAATCAAAATTATGAAAACAATAAGTGTTCAGCAACCATTCAATTTAAAAGTAGTTCGTTTCGAACTAGACTTCAGCTCGCTAATAGCGGAAGAGCCGACTCCAGTCAAAAAGTCAAAGAAAGTTAGTGTCCCTACAGTCAATTTCAGAGCTAAAAGGAAATCTGTACCCCCGCCACCACTAATTGGAAATAACCAGGTAAATTTAGGAGCTAGTTATATTACCCGCAGACCGCGAGATAATAGAACTGCGGTTATTTATTAACCGCAGTTCTATTATCTCGCGTGGAGACTAGAAATACATTTTCCCTAAACTCACCAATTCATTTTCCCTAAACCTACCTAAGCCAACCACACACAGGCCAAACCCTAAAACAACCCCTATAATTACATTAATGTACCTAGGTACTTATGATAAGAGCTATTTAGTTCGTAAATGAACATATGATATAAACCTATATTTATTTTGACTGTTATATGAATTCAATTTAGAGATGAGAAAAAATAATACCTAACTATGTATTTATTTTTTACCAGAAGAGAGATACAAAAGACCTAGTGGAAAGGTTGCTGGAAGATCTGTACGCAGACCAACGGGACTGGAGTGGCAACAGTACTATAGACTACAGCAGAGGGTACCTTCCAAAAATATATAATCGAAAAAAACCTCATGAGAATATCAATATCAAAAAATATATTTTAACTCGTCCGCATATTATTTTTGGTACCTACGCAACTTACGCAAGACCAATACTAGAGACTTAAAATTATTATATCCTTTTATGTGAAATTTGTTTTTCTGATTAGTTCCACGTCAGCAGCTTCGTTAGCATCATCGCATTCCAATTATGGAGAGCAAACTGAAGCAATCGAACGAAGTTATTTGGAATCCTTAGGTAAGCTTTAGCTACTTGCACCCAATATGATGAAGAGGTCCATGTATGTAATACAGTACATATCCTAAAAATGATATTTAGAACATTACACTTCTCATCATTGTCTAGTTATATGGCCACCCTACATATGTAGAGTAGGTAGAACCTCGAACATAACAATGTGATGTGCTTATTCATTTTGTGCCGTTTGCCCAGGTAGACCATATCGATGAAACTTGGGAATGTAAAAAAAACTGCTTCTGTTTTGAACAGCTCTAAGTATTCTCATTTGGCACACCTGTAGTCAAAGTGACAATAAAAACTATCCCAAAGTAAAATATTTTGTAACTTTTACCACCAAGGTATACATTATTTTGATAGACCTGTTCGAGCTTCGAGAGCAGGCGGCAGAATGGGAGCACCGGCTGATGATGACAGGCGAGAGGCTAGCCAAGAGCGTACGAACTCGGGACCGCATGCACCGGCAACAGAAACGCCTTTGTGGAGCCTTTTCTGTGCTGCTTCGACATATAAGTTAGTGATTTTTATGTCTGTATAGTTACCAAATTTTTCTGAAAGAACCATACCTCATAGTTTAATATGGTTCATTTAATTCTCTACCTACCTAATTATCATTTCTGCTCTATGTAAAGCTGACATACACTAGGCTTCGAGCCTTACTGGGCTCAACGATTTAATACATAAGTAACAAAGTACTTACTGTACCTATTTCACTGTGAAATCTTTCTTTTAATGGAGCCGTTTAGATTTATTAAAATAAGATATCTATCAAAATGTTAGCTACATAACATTTTCCTAATGGAAATAGCTTTTACACCTCACTTTCGTAAAAGTGTTCCTAACTGAGCAGACATTTAGAGCAAACAGTCAACTCTGATTATCAAACACATTGAATCAAACTAAAACAGAACATTATGGCTTCATTCATAGGGGCTTTTACTAATAAAATCGTACTTCTAAAAGTACGCACATGAAATCGGGTGAGTTCTGTAGACATCTTCCTGCCTGCTTTCATCAGTGACGTGCACAGAGCCACAGATTAAATCGCGTTGCTGAGCGTCTAATCGATAGTCGACGCACTCAGACATCCTGCCTTAGTGGCAGCGCGCATGCTCGCCCGTCTACCACGATACTCCCTGACGATACCGCTTGTCAACTAACGCGTACTCTCTTCGTAGAAGCTGCCCGTGGGCGGAATTCCTATGCAGTACGGTAGTACAGGGCTGGAGGCCTCACAGATCCGTTTCATGAGTCCAGTAAACAGCACATCAGCTGGCCGACTGCGCAATCTTAAATGTGTGCGAGAAACCCCTAAATTTTCACGTTATTTACAATCGTTAATTGTTTTTTGGAGTGGGTTCGACGACGTATAATTATGGTGTAAGGATGTGTTTGACTGCAACGGCACTGCATCGCAGTTAGTTGGCTGGTCGTTAAATCAGTGCTTGGTGCAGTAAGGATATGCTTTCATTGTCCAATGCTTGCCGTACACAGGACAGATGAGTGCACTTCTCAACTCTCTCAGGAGCTTAGCTGGGTCGTCTTCAAAAACTACAACAGGTATTGCATAATTTATGTGCTACGAAAATTTGTCATACTTCGCTAAAATTATCTGAGATCAAATAAAGGTGATCCAAATAATGAATTTGATGTACTTAACTTAATAAGTACTGCATACCGCAGCTAAGCAGATTACCAACGAACTTAATTAGGAATGAATAAGGGTAGGTTATTACCTGCCTATTCTACTTCATTGCACGTGACTTCTTCATTTCCATGTCACTAACCTTTAAAGATAATTGCTGACTGAGTTAGATACAGAATTTGTTCTTCAAGCCGCAATCATGCGTGAAAAGTATTTCGGTCTTCAGCTAATTTCATTAAATATTATTCCCGAATATTATTATATAGAGGTAAACCACAACGTTACAATTTATATTTAAATAGTTAAAATATACTTAAAAATTAGGCCAAAAAGGATTACACAGGTTAAATAAGTAGAACAAAGAAAGTCAAGAAAGAGAACACTATTAAAAACTAAAAAACAATTGCTACATATTAGTCGTTTGGTAGTTTTTTTTATTAAGATCGATTATTGTTTCTATCTGTCCACAAAAAGTCAAAACAGGGCAGAACTATCAAAATTGACAACACAAAATGTTCTTAGGTAATCTCAGTCAACTGAAATGGCAACTGAAATGGCCTTAAAAAGAACCTAATTCCGGAAAACATCAGTAGACAGCACTTTTGATGTGTGCCCTTAATGTATGCTATAGGTACGGTACCTATCGGTTCGAATGGCAGGTTCCCACTGGGAACGGATCTGGGTAGCTTTAGGTCAACACTGGGAAGTTCCCAGAATTGAACTAAAGCTAACACGATACTCCTACACGATAAGCCAGGTCAGACAGAGCCTGGCTAATCAGATTGTTTATGCTTCGATGAATCCCGAGAATGTTCACTCTTCATAGGTTTACGGTGCGTACTCTGATGTTCACGTAGCTAAACCTTATCAAGTCACTGCACATTTATTAATTCGACAAGCTAATCTTGCAAATATTCAAAGAGCCGTAGATAAAAAGATTGCTTTCAACCGTCATAAAATATAATTTTCTTAAAACAACTAGGAACACTTTCGATTCGTTTAAACCTACCGTTTACGTACTCACGTGAACGGTGACTTGATCGAAAGTATTCCTAACTAGGTACCTAGCCAGGTAAGGTATCTAATCAAGGCTCACCGTTAAAAATATAATACCCCCTATTGTCTCATAGAATTATGAGAGTGACGGAATAGAGAGTGCACTTGTGCGTACACACACATTTGTGCACTCTAATAATATGTCCTGCGCAGATGGCTAAGTGCCGCTGCGGCCGAAATTCGGCTAGGATGACGTCACGATCGACCGACAGCATGAATTCTTCTATTTCCTATTCACAATGTGAAGATGATGGTATGTTAATTTATGGTTGTGGGTTGTTATAGCCGGTGTAAGCGGAGCCCGGTTCGGCGTGACGCCCAGCGGGGGCGAAGGCCCCGGCGAGGGCGGCTACGCGGAGTGGCTCCAGGCGATGCGTCTGGTGGCGCGCCTGCCCGCCGGCGTGCCACATCATTTCCGCAGAAAGGTATACCTACCTACCTACTCTTCATTATCAACTTACATTCGTAACTAATAATAATTATACAATAAAAAATATAATTATATCTACCCTTCACTATTACCTCCAAAAGGACCAGAGGGGTGAATCTATTTGACGTTAGTAACAAGACGTGATCGTGACGTCTCCTTTTTGCATACAATTTGGTACAGCGCCTCTATCGTGCGTAACTACGCAAATCCCATACTAAAAGGAGACGTTACGATCACGTCTCATTACTAACGTCAAATAGACTCACGCCTCAGGTCACTTTATGGCCCGAGTTCATGGAAATGAGAAACACATAATAATAATAGGTCTTTGCATCTGTGTGAGACAGCTGGTCTAAGAATCATCGCGACTGCACTTGCGTTCCGGACTGTAAATACCACAGAACAAAAAACAAAGACATTTACGTGATAGGATCTCTCGGCCACTGTCATCTAAGTGTAAGTTCATTCGACCAAAATTTAATTTCATATAATTTTATACTACTAATTTGAAATTAAAGTTAATCTTAATAAATAATTAAATAGTAATGAATCGAGTGGGTAGATTGTGTAGACTTCAAATTAAATTTCAATTCTTATGTATAACCACAATAAAAATAAATAAACGGATTCAATCGATTCCTCTCGGCAACGGAAAGCTAAAAGCCAAAGGTACTTTATCTACTCTAGCCACATAAAAACCTAAAAAAGGCCAATTCCTGCCTAAAACTTCCTTTAAATCATGAATAGGTACCTAATCAAGTTCAATGGAAATTAATAAGTTTTCTTCTGTTTGTGTACCGACCTAATTCTTGTTGTTAATTTTTTCTGGTTAAATTGAAACGAAAATTACTAAAACATCCCAGAGATATTAACAATACATCAAAAAGGAGAGGATACACAAAAACAATCTGTCGAAAACAAAATCAATTCTGGCGTAGGAGATTTATTTAAAGTGCTGTAATGAAATTTGAACAACTAAAAGTAAAAATAATTTTACGGCGTAAAACCACAAAGGAACTTGACTTGAACTTATCACATGATAAAAATCTAGATTGAAGTACTATTTGTTCCTGGTATTTTAGCTATTGATGTCTTCCCCACAGCTATGGTTAACACTATCCGAGCGACACCTGACAGCGAGAGGGATCGACTGGCCGATAGCGGAGCGCGCCTGCTTCAGGGGTACCGCTCAACCCGACGACACCGAGCTTGGGGCCCAAATCATCAAGGTAAACCATAACAACTCCAAAGATCATATCCATTCCAGGTTGTCTGTTAGAGCTGTCTGTCTGTTGTTCTCTTGAGCAATAAGACCGCCAATTGTCACTTATTTTATAATAGGTTCTTTTGTTCCTAAGTTAAATGAACAAAAATAATTTTTCATGTATATCTATCATCCAATCAATCCGCTTTTTATCACACATTACAAAATAATTTATTTTCAAACAACAACACCGATTAAGAGGGCTATTACAAAAAAAACGAAGAATTGCACGGCTTCAACGTCAAATTGTATGATTTTCGTTAGTTGCTTGAAATAATAATCACTTGTTAATAATAGTTCGTTTTCTTTACAACAATCATAAAACTAATTTTAGAAAACTTCTTTTTTATGTTGTTATCATCATTCTCCCGATGCATGTTAGGCAAAAACTCTCGGAGACCTGTTTTGGGAACTCTAATTTGCAGGTTCTATTGAATAAAGACCACAAAAAAAGTATTTTTTGTTACTTATATCCTTTTCTTTAATAATAATAGAATACATTTTCTTTACATGCCTTTATGTAATGAAAAAAACAGCACCAAAATCGATTATCGACCGAAAAGGTTTCGAAACAAACCCCAGTATCTCCGAAGTTCTACATCATGTTGACATAATATTTAAACCAAAATAATTATCAACATTTGTTTGAACTACAATATGAAGTCTATTTTTTAAATCACTGCTTAATATTTTTTTTAACGCCCCTGTAATAGTTTTATTTTGCATAGTTTAGGCAGAGATGCGAAGTTGCTCTTGGTGGCCACCTAACTCTGTAGTTGCATCTCTGCCAGGCATTATAAAAAAGCTTTATAAAAAAGCTTATGATGGTATCACAAACTACCCAAATGATTTTTGAAAATTCCTTTATTTAACGTAATAAAATAAAAAAATTGGTGGCGGCGCTAGTGTGAGTAGGGTAGCGCCTGATGTATAGACTAAGTGCTAGTTAATGCTATAATAAAATAATATGAAAAAGATTTATTACCTGTTTCACATTTTCGTTTAAACATTCTAGTTAATTAACTTAATATATGTTTGAAAACGTATACTTTTATACTAACAAACTGTAAATCTAAGTATAAGAACCGCCCAGAGCGGTGAAAGCATCCTCGAAACGACCCCATGCACATCGGTCTAGTGCGGTTCTTGGCCAGAGCTTGCCGGCTACCTTTTCAATGTTGTCGAGTTGAAAAAATTGCCACTGCCTAAGCAGTACAAACACTTTGCTACGGCAATGCTGTCTATTTAGACACGGCAATGCCGCAATGCCGTAGCAAAAATTCTAGTCATAGTTGCGCTGTTATTTTTTGGGACTTTTATGTAATTTACCCTATCCTCGTCCTACCTAGCTACCCTCAACTGGAGTAAGTTTGTACGTTAGGTTTGCCAAGTTACCACGCTGTCTAGACGTAATTGTACCTACTTACTAAATCTCCACCATTTATTCGTAGTAGCAAATTATCTAGGTCAGTCACATGAATATTCTTAACGTAATTATATGGTACGGTCCGATTAATATTTATAAAAACGTGCCAAAATGATTGAGAGCAGATAATTTCACTTATCGAACCTGCCAATTTGTTTTTATGTTGAGTTATAAACCGTTTAGTTTAGAACAGGGTAAGCAACGTCGGCAGGCAGACCGATAAATATCATCTAATTTTATTTGATAGTATGAATGACGTAGGTAGATCAGGTACTACAACTTTTACATGTGCTGTTAAAGTTCCTACTTTTTCAATTTTAATTGAAATTGGGTGTTTGGTATTGCGACCGACTATATATATAATGTTCAGGGGAATTGGGGGGTAGGGGGGTTTCGGGCTACATTTCTCATGAATTCTACCGGAATTCAACCGTGACAGGTTGCTGAGATAAGATTTTATCAAGTTTTTTTTAAATCTCGTAAAATCCCGCCTAAATCGTCATATCTTTTTAGTTTGTGGTTGTAATGCCACAAAATAACTTGTGTTATTTTTTTCAATGTTTATTATTCTAAATAAATGATTACTTGATACATTCACTTAAAAAAAAACTTACGAGCATTCAAGGTCAAAAATCTGTTGTGTGTTATCGTGAACATTTCTAAATTAATTGAAAAACCCACTTAGTCTTATTGAATTAATTTTCATTTAAAAACTCTTTAGTTATTAGTAATACCGTAGACTTAGGATTTTTTCCAAGCCTATGGTTATTACCCTTTCCGACGATGTGCTACATGACATAACCATATGACCATATATTAGGTGGTCAAACTAAGGGATACTTGTCGAAGAAATGTAGACCATGACCCCCCCCCCAACTCCTTAAAAAATCATGTCGGTCGCAATACCAAACACTCTGTATAAAAAATGCATAATGCGTGGAAGATAGCACACAGATAGCTAATCTTTGTGTTATGATGGCACCATTATAGGTACCCACAATCCCTTTAGGTTTTAAACTTATCTCTTTTGAAAGTGTATCTTTCAAATGTAACAAAAGCTCAAAAGCATGTCTTTGGCACCCGATACAACAAAAGCGCAAAGCTGCGTCATCCTAGGTCCTAGCTCCTAAATGAATAAACCGATTTCGATTTAGTTCTTTTGCTGAAAAGTAAGTTGAATTCGCAGAGAGTGTTTTGAGTTGCTTCATGAAAATCAGTAATGCCGTCCTAATGTTATGGTAATTCAACGTAAAATCGAGGTCAGTTGGTAAGAATTTTTACAAGTTAGTTTGTATACTATGGATGGATTTGCGAAGGAGGCTAAGCTCTTGTATTGTATGTAACAGAAGAGCGTGATCGGCTATAAAAAAAATAAAGTCTAGCATTGAAAAATAAAACACGTAGTTAATCATACGTACTTAATGCTTTATTATCAGTAAGGTGTTTAGTTGTACATAATAGCCTGGCATCTTCGAGGCATACTTGCATAATAGTTATATGAAACTTTAACACTTTAAATACCACAATTATCTTCCAGGATCTCCACCGCACTGGATGCTCTCTGTTTTGCGGAGCAGAAGCCCGAGAAAACCAGGGGATGCTGCGTCGCGTCTTGTTAGCATATGCAAGGTAAGCGTCTACGACCTACGGCTTTAACCTGACAATATGAAGATCTTAATATGTAGATAGATCAAATTCACAAACAATGGCTAGATACTTACTCGGTGAAGTCTCAGGCAACTATGTAATCGCCAAAATAATCAACAAAATAGGTAATGGTATTTTGTTGAGTATATTACGCTGATTCTTCCTTTCTAGATTTAACCGAGCAACAGCTAGACAAACTTGAGCGCCTGCAGAGTGTCGGGATAAGGTTTATATTTGGATTGCGCGAGTATGACCATGTCTCGGAGTTCCGCAGGAAGCTCGAGTGGCTACCCATACGGCTTCGTCGAAATTCTCACATTTTAACTCTTCTTTATAATATTTTGTTTCTATCTTCTGCACCCCCTTATCTCAAAGCATATTTCACTTTTCTTCATCTTTCTCACTCTCGTTCCCTCCGTTCTACTGACACTCTTACGCTCCTAACACCTGTTCACTCTACTTCATTCTACTACAACTCGTTTACCACCCGGGCTGTCCAGCTATGGAACGCATTGCCGGTCTCAGTAAGGCGTGCTAAGTCACTGACAATATTAAAAAAAATGGTAAAGGAACACTATTTGTCCTGTTGTCATTGAATTGCCTTGTTTCCCTCTATAAAAGATAAATAATAGTTATGTATGTATTTATATAATAATATAGTATGTAAGATTTATAATATGTAGTTTGATATGTATAGTATATATTTGTTAATATTCTAAGTAGTACTTAAATACCTATATTATTATTATGCACACAGATATTACCCCATGTACAATCCAACGATCCTATCCATTCAAGGTTGTCTGGGAGAGATCGCTCTTGAGCGATAAGACCGCCAATTGTCGCTTATTCTTAATTATTATTTTGTAAATTATTTCTAAGTTAAGTGTGCAGTAAAGTATTATCTATCTATCTATCTATCTATCTATACTCGATTTTAAAACCCAAGATATTTTATGCCAACAAAATGCATTTATGAATAAATATTTCTCAGAAACTAGTATCAATAACAGAAAACAACAATGCAACAGCGATGTAATCGCTAAAAACAAAAACATAAACAATGTATTAATTGCACAAGTTCAAAAACGGACGACAAACGAATGAAAACAACAAAAATTGTTTTTGATGGATTTCTCTCGGTTTGATCCGATGATACCGGTGTCATAAAGTATTTTCCACCATGTTTCCATCAATAAGTCTTTGATTTTGTAATTCCTTTGTTTACAAAATATATCTTGTATTCTTGAACCTTTAGACGAAAAATAAATAAGAACATTGTTTGTTCTTGAGATACCTTGCCTAGGTATTCTTTTGTTCTTTTACAGATGGAACAAAGACGTCGGCTATTGTCAGGGGTTCAATATGCTGGCTGCTATTATTTTGGAAGTCATGGATAAATCAGAGGCCGACTCTCTGAAGGTATATATTATTAGTTTTGGTTGTTATCCCTTCGTCTTTATATAAAATAAGGAAAATCATGTACCTTCCCTACCAACGCATTATTTAGTTTTCTTTCAGCTGTAATTTTCGGGTTGTCTTCAGAAAAAAAGTTACATAAGTATCGAAAAGCTGAAGCGAATTCAATTACATACCCACACACAAATTATGTAAATAACCAAAGATATTAGAGTATATAAAGTAGAAAAATAGTACCCAAATAAATTGTTATTTAATGCTAGACCACAAGATTAAAAGTTGACAGTAAATAGAAGAAGTAAGATTTAAATACGTAGGTACCTATGGATAGTTAAAAACTATTAATTTATAGAAAACTAGCATCAGCACGCAACTTCACACGCACTTTACCGGGATAAAAAGTAGCCTATTTCCGTCCCCGGGATAGCCGGGTCTACTTCCCTGCCAGACAGAGAGACATAATTATTTTCTCTTTTATATTATTAGTACACATCCATACTCGGATGTGTCAAAAACGAACATGAGATGTACCTACCTACCTACTTTGTTTGTAGAAATATGTGTAGTAATATATAACTCGTTGCTAAAGGTTATGATCTACCTGGTGGAGGCAGTCCTGCCTGAGGGGTACTTCGCCGATGATCTGCGAGGGTTGTCGGCTGACATGGCCGCTTTCAGAGATCTGCTGAAGCTGCGTCTACCTCGCCTTGCTCAACACATGGATTACTTACAGAAAATATCTGATGGTGAGCAAATTTTTCGTGTGACGTAGATATTCAGGGGCCGAATTCTGCTACTCAATCTCTTTACCATGACAATGGTATCGTCGCAGAATCGTTCATAGATGAAACAACTCCAGATAGTGCATGCGGTGCTATTTGCATGGAGAGATTGACGGATTAGTTTCAAACTTAAAGGTAAAATGACAAAATGTGTAATTCTGAGACGATACAAAAAAGTGAAAAGGTGGAAGTGAAAAGGTGAAGCGATTAATTTAGTGGAATTCTGCCCAAGTCTACATACGCATAAACCAGAGGTGCTAAATATTCGAAATCTTTCTGTAGTAATGATAATGAAGAGTATAATTTAGGTAACTACTAAAAGTTTTAGCATTATCAATCACGATAGTTTCAAAAGTTGTATGAAATTATTGTTTCCAGTGAAATAAAATAAAGATTTAACTTACGATAAAATGTGTCTTATTATCAGGTGGAGGCGTAGAGCCGCCACTACCCGACGTCTTCACAATGCAATGGTTCCTCACGCTCTACGCGACATGGCTGCCGCGCGACTCTCTCCTCAGGATATGGGATCTGGTGCTACTGGATGGGAACGAGGTGCTGCTGCTAACTGCGCTCGCTATCTGGGACTTACTGCAGGAGTGAGTAAACCGACTTAGCTGTGAGGTTGCCTATGCTGTTAGATGATGGGTGCCGTTTTATAAATGCTTTTTAGGGTTCCGTTCCGTCCCTCAAAAGGAAAAAAGGACCCGTTATATAAATAAATAAAATTAATAATGCAGGTTAATCCACACAGCGTTATCTAGCCCCAATCTAAGTAGAGCTTGTGTTATGGGTATGATATACCAACTTAATACACTAAAGGATCACTTCGTTTTCCGTGTCCGTGTGTTGTGTTGTGTTCTCTCGTGAGTGCAAGGGAATCAAAATCTACAAGGTACTACCGGTTGACCGGCAGTAAGGGAAAAGTCCAAAAACTGTTAATATGAATTTACATCCCAAAAAGTACTAGGTAAGTGACAGAGCGCGCTGCCGTGTCCTATAACGCATTGTCCTGCGACCGCAAACTTTAATAATAATTAATAATAATAATAAATCATTTTATTGCCTATATTTTATCTAGAATTATACACAAAAAAAAAAGTTTCTAACGATAGGCAAAGGGTGTAGATTCAGCATTGTGCTGCATGTGAGGAACATGCAGCGCTGATTTTAAATCTACTCCCCTCGGGTAGGTGGTCACCGAGGGTTAGGGTAGCGGGCTTAAAGTAGGTTCTTAAACTTATACATCTAATTCAACCTCACTTGAGGACTTACTTCCCTGTAGGTATAAATAATAAGAAAGATATGCCTTATACAATCTATTTTTACACCAGTACTATCTTTTATATTTCCCAGCCGCATCCTCTCAGCACGTTCTGCGGACGAGTTCTACAGCTGCATGGGTGGCGGGGTAGGCGCAGTGTGGGAAGCGGGCGATTCGCTGGTAGCACGCGTGGTGGCGTTTGGTTCCGCGCCAGAGCTGCCCAAGTTGAGGAACTTCCACCGCTACCGCGTGGCTCCACCGCAGCCGCCGCAACAGGCGACATTTCAACCATCTTCCACGGTACGGATGTCACGTACCATATTCCTCGCGTGACAGTTTCGTCACCTCATGCGGTATGCGACGGAGGTGCATAAAAAGCGTGCATTTTTTCTCCTAATCTGCTGCCAGTGTTTTTTTTCTTTCTCTCACCTCTGGCTGCTCGCACACCTTTTACACAAGAGAGGTGACTAGCCCTTATACTAGTACTACACAGATTCTATTCCGCAGCATCCGTGCCTAAAATACACGCGTAGCAGAAGCTCTACGCAGCCCATGCGCGTAGCAGAATGCCTAAGTGTCCTACACGCGTAGATCAAATCGTTTTAGATAAGGAAGTTGGAGGCTTTCTATTCTTGTTTCAATCGCATATTGCCGTCTCGGTCTCCAGACTAATACAATAAAATCGAAACATTTTTTTTACAGGTTCAAGCAATGACAAAACGAGGTCTTAGATTATTTTATTCTGAAGACGAAGGAGACTCGAGCGATGACGGAAACAAAATGGCCCTAGCAACTGTAAGGCAATAAAACTTGATTAGCCCATCGACTTTGTAACGCTCTTACTGATTGTTAATCTGTATCGAATAAGCTAATACGCAACATTGTTGTAACCAAACATAATTTAATATTGATGATGCTATTTCTCATTGTAATACGAATTCTTGTCTTATAAATTGAATCAACTTATAATATTTAACGTCTTTATTGTCCAAATATGATATTGTTGCAGGTGATACCAAGGAGAGAGGATAGAACCGGGACTGGAGACAGGCTCTCGTTAGACATAGGTGCATTGAAACGTCAATACGCAAGGCTGCGCGAGCGACAGAGACAGGCTCATGTCATTCTGGCAGCTGCTTGCGCAAGACATGCCGCCGGTACTACTTTAAATAACTTAAATTCTTCACTTTGTAGTTTAAGACCGAGAACGTGAACGCATTATCTATTTTTTTTCTTTCAGTTGGTGTGCCCACGTCACCCACATCATTGACGGTGAACAACCTTCTCTTAGGAAAGAGTGCAATTGTCAGTTCCCGCGGAAGGAGGCTCGGCCCCCCGCCCGGAGCCATCCCGCCCTCGAGGCAGTCGAGAAGTCACGAGAAACCCTCCACCCACGCTCGAGTGCACTCTAACGAAACAATCAGCTGGCACGAAGAAAAGAGCCGCAAAACGCTTAGTAGACGCAACTCCGTTAAATGGAAAGATATCAAAAGCGATAAGTCCTTAGGGAACCTTAGAAAAGCATCGATCGACTTAGATGAAACTGGCGATGGAACGATTGTGTCAGAAATAGAAGCCAATCAGATGCTCGCGTCCTTAAGATCAAGAAGCTCCAGTGAAACATCATCATATTCGTCACACTCAGACTCAAGTACAGATACCAGTTTGTGTGATGAAAATGAAAAAGGTAGTGATTCCGACACAGATTTACTCGAAGAAGAAGCAAAAAATAAGAATCTGAAAACCAAAACTAGCAAATTGCCTGTTTCACCACGTCCAAAAGAGAAAACACTAGCATATTCTCCGGTTGTCAATAATTTCAAGAATACAGATATCACACCAAGTGAAGCTAGGGAAACCACGCTAAGCGTTGTGAAAGATATAACAGATTATCTTGATTCGGCGGCCGGAGAGCCGCTGCGTACGTATATTGATGAGTTTGATACTAAGTCGAACAAACATGGCGTATCTGATGAGGACAATAATTTTGATCTCCAAGCTGCGTTGTCACCGGCTCTTCATCAAGGTAAGAAAACTATATATAGTAATCAATATACTGATAGCCCACGAGATATGCTAGTGTCTCCTTCCGCCCCTGCTCTTAGCATTGGAATGTTACCACTATTGTCAAAATCTCCTACTCCTAGATCGCCTGCATTATTTGGCAATCCTCGTCTAACAAAGTCAACTCCATCACCCATAGATATCCAACACATTTCCAGAATACCGCCACTAACACCGATTGAAACAAGAATGTTACCCACTGAAGCAAGATTATCCACTTCATCTGAAATGTCACACATCTCGGGAATGCCCCAAGTTACGCTATCGCCTTATACGCCCACATCACACAGTACACCAGAAGTAATGCGGAGATTAAACATAAGTAACAAACACGAAAGTGAAACGATACGGCATGAAAATATTCACAAAACTTCAGTCTACCTAAGCCCTATTGCTATAACCCCAAGTAGCTGTGATTTTCTATCCAACTTTAGGAGTCCTACTCATGTCAGTCACTTCACGAGTTCGAGACCCCCGGATATAATAGACAGCCTAACCATGTATGCAAACTTTGTTCCTGATATAGATTTGACAGACAACGCGTCTCCAGATCCTGGCAGTCTTACAAGGAGTCCCGACAATGAGAGTATCACAGTAAGCGAAGACGAACCTCCAATACAACTTAAAATTGATAAATATTTTGAACATAGTCCCGAGTTTTTCGGCGCTCGAGTAACTGACCCAAACAACACTGATATACCGAACCGCCGATCAGCAAAAAGATTATTTCGAATACCCAAAAAACCAGAGTCACTGACGTTACAATGCAATCACAGTGATAAAATACTCAAAGAAGAAGTGGAAAGAGCATCATCGCTGCCACAAAGTCTCAGCTTTACAAAGACACTTTTGACTGAAGATGATTTTGAGACTGATGATCCGCCTCCCAGGTCAAGTACGCCGGTAACCAAAAATGAAAATGAGAATGATTCGATGTCTCCAAAAGATATTATTTTAAGCTCTGGACGAAAGAACAGCGAAAGAGCATTACAAATAATTCAAGAAAATTCTAAAATATTAAGTAGAATTTTAACTAAACAACATACCGCTGATGCAATCTTTGCTTCTAGTAATAATGTCGTAGGGAAAAATACAGATTATGACAAATTAAAATTTTGTTCTGCTGTTAGTGGAAAATCATCAAAAAGCAAAGTACTAGAATCCCCGATACTAAAAGAATCCACGTCTGATTCGTTGATTGGGTACAGGAAAAGAAACGCCAGTGATAGTACAGTAGAAAGTCATGACTTCATCAGGATACGGCCAATATCTATTGATGATCCTTTCTCTCTGGAGTCTCGTAACACAATCCAAAGGAGTGACGAGTTTGTGAAAGCAACTAAAAGTCCAAGCTCGGATTGCTTAGGTAATAAGACTGATACCTATGGTTGGGTGAACAAAGCGTTTCAAGCTAAATGCGACCGAGCACTATTGTTGGACACAAAAGAAAAACGATTTGATTTTGACTTTAAGAACGAAAATGCAGGTGTAGATGAAGATTGCGTCTCTGAGTTGAGACCAGCAGTTTCGTCCGAATGGGCAAGACATTCATTTTCAGGAGAATCAAGGACTTCAGTTACTTTGCAATCGAAAGACCCAAAAGATATTTCATCGTATAGCAGGCGTTACATATTAGGTGACGGTAATAATCCACTCTCCAACAAATATAGCGACTATGTCCTTTCGGCAGCAAGTGACCTATGTCGGAAAACAATCAATGAAGAACCTAAAGTCTGCGATACTATTCAAAAGACTGATGAAAGCCAAGCTAGTGAGTTTACGCAAAATGTTACTTCTTCTATCAGTTTCACTTACGAACCGTCGGTGGACGACGATTCACTAACCGGAGCGAAGAGTAACTCCAGTGATACTCTATGTCAGATCATGTCTCTAGATCAAGTCTCAACTCCTATATCGCCTAAGATATTTATCAAGGAGACACCGACGTTTCCTAAGGATTTTGTAGAGAAAAGTGATAAGTTGAGATTTGATTCGGACGACACGTGCAGCACGATCACTTCGCTGTACGAAACGGACACGCTTTCGTCACTGTCGTACCCCCGCAGTCCATCAACAGGGTCCTACCACCCGTTCCCGACGCGTCCGGTGTTGCGAATGCCAAAAGAAATAGGTGTTAAATTGGGCTTGTACCCCAAAGATGCAATTAATTCCGCTCCAAAATAAATGAGTCGTGCAATAAATCCAGTTTGATTCACTATTTTTATGATATACTTGATTTATTATCAACCTATATTGCTGTAAGCTATTGTTAGTATTTTTTATACCTAAGATTTTATGCTTTAGAGAGCGATTATGAACTAACTGATTAGAGAGAAATATTATAGATTACATACTTAATTCTTAGTTATTGTTTATTAGCGTTTTATATTGCATCTTTCCGGTCTACCTGGGTAGATGAGACTGTTTTTATGCGAAAGTTATTTTAAACTAATCTTCAACTAAGTCGTCTTTGTTAATGTTAAAATATATGCTGTCAATATTATCTGCTTCGTTTTTAACTGATCTTTCTCTATTTCGGAACACGGAACGTTTCATTATTATAATACTAGGTAGCTGGTAATTTTAGATGTAACATTTTACATTGTTGTGAAATACTAAACTCTTGTATTTCGCGAATACAAAACAAACGAGTTGCCTTGAATCCAAGTGTTACGTGTATGCATAACCTATTGCATACAAAAACATTTAGTTTGTACGATTCAAATAATGTTTAGGGTTTACTGTTCGAAGTCAATACGTATAATAAATATTGTATCTTTAAAATGATAAAATGGCAATGAAATTGTAACTTAGTAAACAGATAATGAATGCTATGTGAGTCTATTTCTGCGAAATAAAACAATTTTGTTTGAGAACTGACTTGTTTTATTGTATGATTGTGTATAAATAAGTACTTATAAATGATATCAAAAGTTTAAATTATCCTAGAAATCATCAAGTACGGGAGGACAGGTGCAAACGAGATGCTTATCGCCATACATGTCGTCGATGCGGCTTACGGTCGGCCAGATCTTGATCTCGCCTTTCACGAACGGCTGAAAGTTCGAAAAAATATTAGGTCTGTACACTGTGTTTTTTTCGAGGTATACATATGATCAGAGCAAACGAAGGCTTCGTAGTAAATAACTGGGTATCAGGTAGAAGTAATTGGTATCGATTCTATTTTCGCATGCATAAATTGAACTTTAGAATTTTATGGCACAAAAATACGCTGTCCTTTTTATTCGAAACAAAGAAACAAAAATATGTTTTGCTTGAAACATGGCACGATTTCCGTTTATATGGGCTAATGTTTTAGTTTAGTTAATGCAACAATAGAATTGACACCATTGTTTTGCAGTTCCTAAGACAGCCAGACTACGAGTACTCGTATCTACTCTACGAACTATCACATGTTTAAACTTACCGCGGGGAAAGCGGCTTGTTCTCTTGTATAGGGCCTGTTCCAATCTTCTGAAATAACCTCTTCTTGTGGGTGTGGGGCCATCTGAAACAAATAATGCCTCATTTCATTACGAATGTAAGTGGGTTAACAACGAATCTTATTTGTGTTGGAAGAAAACCAATCTTTCACCCCAAAAAAAACCACAAAAAATATTAAACTAATAAGAAAAAATGCCTCATTTATTTAATTTTCATGAGGATCTTACTTATATAGAATACCTAGTCCCCCTTGATTTAAAATTAGTCTCTGTCGCTTGACCTCCATCACACTAATTAAATACAAAAGTTTAAAAGGATTTTCATTTGTTACCTCTTCATGCCAGAAATACTGAACAGATCCGGCCGAAATTTTGCATACAGTTAGTTCTAGGCCTTGGCAAATTGAACCATAGGTTACTTTTCGGTATAGAAAACAATAGTGGGTAAGTTAAGTAGGCGCGCGAGTTTTTAAAGATTTTCTTAAGCTTATCCATCTGGTCAATTATAAGTAATTATGTTGTTAGTATTATAAGTGGTCAATTATTAGTAAGAACTTTATTATTAGTTACCTTTAATGGGTTCAATCTCTTATCAATAAGTCCGTCCTCAATGTCCTTGATTTCCTTTCTAATGATGATGAGAGCCTCACAGAACCGGTCCATCTCCTGAAGATCCTCAGACTCGGTCGGTTCGATCATCAGGGTGCCAGCTACAGGCCACGACATCGTGGGCGCGTGGAAACCTGTACCAAATAATAATATTTGGTATTCGTGAAATTATGATGACTACACAGAAGGTCAATAACCAGCAGTGGTGAATAGGACCGTTATAGGATCAAGAACACTGGTCTAAGCTAGAAACGGTCATTGTGGCGATCTTTGGGGAGACCTATGCGCACCCGTGGACGTCTCTTGACTAAGAGATGATGATGCTTATTTAGGTATTGCTATACAACTTTTCGTTCCGAAGTGATGGGTTGTTTAGTTAACTACGTGAGCCGAAAATAAACGAGAGCATCTTCAGTTGTTCTCCGAAAATGTTTATTTATTTATTTGTTTATTTATTTATTTACCATTTATAACATAGGTCGTTATACAAGACAAGTTAGAAATTGTACAATTTGAAAAGACAAAATACTTAAATAAATCATTTTAAAAATCTAGATAAAATACACAGGTCATTTAATTCCAGATCATAAAGTTCAATGTCATGTTTTCATATTATCTAAAGAATGGGATTGCAATAAATTAGTAGGTACTCATAAATTCACTGATGCTGTAGAATGCATGGCTTTCAAAGAAATGCTTGATTATGTTTTTAAAATGTTCAATGTTGTCAATGTTCGTAATGTTAATTGGTAGTTTATTATATACTTGTATTTTAATATATTCTCCCTGCTTTTGTACCTTTGCAAGACGTACGATTGGTTTGACTAGTTTTTCCTTATTTCTTAAATTATAGTTATGAGTATCTTTTTTTTGTAGATAGTTTTCTTTGTAGACAGTTTTCTTTGTAGATAGTTTTCTTTGTAGATAGTTTTCTTTGTATAATGGGCAAAACACAAAACGGCAGCTGCAAACAAAAATGTTCATATCAAAGAAGTTTGAAATTAACTGACTTGATATGAAACTTTTTGTTTGCAATATCCACTTATACTAACCGAAGTCCATAAGCCGTTTGGCAATGTCCCCCGGTTCAATATTTGCAGTTTTCTTCAGATCCCTGACGTCAATGATGAACTCGTGAGCGACCAATCCACGATCTCCTTTGTACAACGTCTTGTAGTGTCCTTCCAACTTCTTTGACATGTAGTTAGCGTTTAGAATTGCTACTTGAGTGGCCCGACGTAATCCTTTGGGGCCCATCATCTAAAAATTGGTTAGGAATGATGCAATCTTTGGTTTCGCATAGCTTTTAAAGTACAACATTAAGTTTTGTTGATTAAGCGTGAGCACAAACAAATTAGAGCTTCGAACTTTCATGATTTCCTGCTTAAAAGATACACAGTCATGAAATTGTAACTAAGTAGGAGATATTTTTGCCAACTACGAAGAATGCTACGCGAGCCACGATGTGTGCTACGAAAAGTGCTACGTGAGCTACGAAATCACTAAGCATCATGTGCTATCCAAGCAAATATAATTCAATAAAGGTACCTTAATATAAGCCCAGGAGATGGGTAAAATGGCCGAGGATCCGTAAGGTGCTGCGCTCACAGACCCGAAACTGTGCGCGGCGTCACCCAAATCTGCCAGCGGATCCACCACTGGGTGAGACGGTAGGAACGGTGCTAAGTGGGCTTTACTAAAACAAAAAAAAACCACTTGAGAACCTTCTTTAGATAATATTTTCACAAGCTCTGCTTACTTTGGGGCTAGATGATGCTGTGTGGATTGTCTAGCATTATTTATTTTTTTATTTATTTTATTATTTATTTTGTTTAAGTGAATTTGAACTTAACAACTTCATAAGGGAAACGTTAAAATTAGAAAAATTTAAAATCCTGATGTAAATTTTACAATTTACAGATTGGTGTTCAAAAATCTTAAGACAATTTTTAAATATTTAGCCTATTTCGTCCCTCTGCTGGCAAAGGTCTCCAAAAAGGTCTTAAACCATAGCGGTCCCACCAATACAAAATCGTCCCGCCTTCTCTTTCGCGGCCGACATTATAATTTATAACACGATATTCGATAACATTAAATAAAAAATCGCACACGGAGGGTTCCGTATCATCGTAGATAACTTTCGCAAAAGAAACCCCTATAAACCGATTTTTTGCGGCAAAAAGCCGACATAACGCGGTCACCCATCCAAGTACTGATCGCGCCCGACGTTGCTTTTAATAACTCATCTGTGGCTGTGCGGCCAATTATTAATTATTGCGGGCTTCGCGAGTCCGTGCCACATTAAACAGGGCTTCGGTGATCGGTAAGTACTCAACGTGGTATAATAATAATAATATATAATATAATGCTGGACAATTCACACAGCATCATCTAGCCCCAAGCTAAGCAGAGCATGTGTTATGGGTACTAGATGACAGATATAGATACTTAATACAATACACTACATAGGTAGATAGAGAAAATTACAATCAAATTATAACTAGTATTTACAATTGAAACAATTAAGCTAACTGCAGACTGTTGCAAACAATCTACAGGTAGCTCAACTGATCCATATCAATACCAGTCGGTAGATAGATATTTTTTATTATAGTTACATAGAAAATACCCAGAACACTCAGAACAAATATTTGCAGATCTGTATGGACGGGTTGTCGGCAGTTCACACACTTGACCCTTAATTGGCCCCCATATTTATAAAATTTATTTTATTTTTATTATTTGTTGTTGGACACATTCTGTAAAAATTTCAATGATTTGTCTTTTACGGTTCATGAGATACAGACCGCTGACAGACGGGCAGACAGAGAAGGCTTAGTAATTAACCCTATTACTTATACCTACGTTTTCACCCATCGGGTATGGAACCTTAAAAATGAGCATAGTAAATACTTACACTCCAATAGGCCCCATGCCCGGGCCGCCTCCTCCGTGCGGGATACAGAATGTCTTGTGTAAGTTCAGATGCGAGACGTCACTGCCGTAGTCTCCCGGACGACATAGTCCAACCTGAATAATGCATCTCATTTATTTACACAATATTTTGATTTTAAAATGGCAAAAATGTAGCAAAACAGATAGTAACGACAGTGCCTATCCATACACATTATAATTTATACTTTCACACACAGTTTCTGACATAAGCAATTGGAAAATACTAACTACACACTTAGAATTGTGTGGTTAGTATTTTTAGACTAATATATTTATTCTTTGAGTCTCGTGTATTTCGTGTGCTACGAAAATTGCTACGTAAGCAACAAAATCGCTAAGCATAATATGAGTGTTACGATGTTTGCTATAAATCGCTACGCTTGACTTATTTCAGATTACTTATTCGAAGTTGGGCTTGCATGACGAATTTTTAAATGTAGCATTCCACCGATACTTTATGTAAAAGATGACATGGTTAACAAAGATGTTAGTACGCTACGCAGATCACGGTAGGGAAGAGAGGAAGAAAAATACATGAGATGTTGAGGTAGAGTGGTATAAGGACAGGAAGATACGACATCGACCGACCATCTCACCAATATAAATGTAGCAATATATCGCTGGTACCTGTGCGTTCATGTTAGCGCCATCTAAGTAGACTTGACCGCCGTGCGCGTGCACTAGCGCGCAAACATCGGCGGCGCGCTCCTCGAACACACCGAATGTGCTTGGGTATGTCAGCATTAGGCACGAAATGTTCTCACTGTGCTCTTCAACCTGACAACAAAACATTACTTAAATAACTTTCTCAACGACAACATCTCCAGCCTAATAACAGTCTACCGCTGGATCGAGGCCTCTTCTAATAAATAATAATATTAAATAAAAATATTTTTATAATAATAAATCATTTATTTCAGGCAACATTAGTTTAGTAGGTACAGGATTTAAAATATTTAAAATCTGCGGCCCATATAAAATATATACCTTAGTCTAACATACATAAAATAATCCAATTTACTACCACGCCACGTAGTGTCAGCGACGTGTGACACGCAATATGTGCTGCGACCGGTAATCGTCTGCGAAAACGTCGGAACAGCACATTCTTCGGACAGAATTCTTCCTCAGGAAGGTCGAAATATTATCAGTTGGAATACGCACCACAAATGATTTAAAATCATTGTGACGCATTTATGTAGGATAACCATCAATATTATCATCGATGAATATTAGGTTAGTAAGCACACAAAAATATAAAAATGGAAAGAAAGAACAACCTTAATAATACTGAATACTTACCAAATAAATTAAAATTATGTAAGTATAAATGTACCTACGCTAATAAATCTTTCATATCACAACAAATTCGCTATCTGTGTAGGAGGTCTTATTTTTATTTTATTTTATTTTTTATTGTTTAACAAAATCAACAGCCCTTATATCTAAACAGTTTTAACCTTAATAACCTAACTTACGGCCAATGAGAGATTTACATTATACAAAATAAACTTACAAAATGCCGACAGTCTAACATAAACAAAACACAACAAACAAAATACAACTTATAGAATTATTAAAAGTACAGTTAATTAGACAATAAGATATAATTTAACCTACCGCAATAAATTTAAATACATATATTTATATATGTACTTGCCTAGTCTAGTGCTAGTTGACATTAAATTTTACTTAATTGTATACCAATACCTACTTATATTTAAAGAAAAAGAAAAACAATTACTAAAACTATTATTCAACTCTATACAGAGTCCTCCCGCAGAACTTTTAAAACATCTCTTTTAAATGCCAAGGTCTGCTTGCTCGATATTTGTTTCCAAAATGTGGTATGGATTTCGATGCGGTTTCCGAATTTTTATAGGTAGATGAATATAATATTTTCAAAATGCGCGAAACAGTGCCGCCGCCGCGCCGCCGCGCCGCACAGTGGATCGAAAAAGCCGTTCCTATAGACATAGAACTTTTTTTTTCTAAACATGCTTTTTCTTATTGGAAACCAAGACAGAATCTTATTAGAAGCCCAAACTATATCATATTTTATGAACCTAGGTGATAATGATGCAGAAAAGATTTTTTGAACTTTAATTTGTATGGAGAAAAACATGAAAATCGATATTTTTCGGCTCTCGTGCGAGTGCCCGTTATTTCCTCCGGCATAAATAATGTTCCTATTTTTTACTATCTTTTGACATATAGCACATATGGGGCACTCGATGGACTTCAGGTGAAAAAAAATAAAATATATTTTTAAATTTTCTTTTTGCATTTTATTCATTATACAAGGTACATTACGACCTATAAATAATATTTCAACTCACCTAATTATTGTTACAATTTTAATGTAATATTTCACCTATCATAATAATGAAAATATATAAAATTTTTATATTTAGTTAAAGTAAAAGCATAATTATCAAATACAGTCATTATTTTTAAAAAGAAAAGAATAATAATTACAAACTACAAAGGCGATTAAACAATTCACATGAAATAAATATTACTATTTTTTTAGACACAAGGCAAATTTTTCTATATTACAAGTTATCATACACAATAATTATTTAAAAAACACGTATTATGTACCTACATATAAGTTACAAAGTTTCTGTAAAACAATTAGAACATATTAAAAGACACATCCATATCAGCATCTGTGTCAGAATCTGTGTCTTCTGGATCAATGAATTAATGTGCTCTGACTTGAGGCACCATCAAATCCCCATTTCGATATTAATATCATTGATTGGTTTGTAATCTCGTCAGGTAAACTTTTTATTATTCTTTTAACAGTTATGTCAAGGAGTGCTTGAAGAGCTACTTTGGCCATTGTATCTGTAACAGTGATTGCGTCTTTCGGAGGAAAGCAATCCATCTTGGCTTGCTGCACTTTATAATATGATGGATACAAATTTGTAATGCCTTCTTGAATGGCAGATTCTCTCAACGTTATATACTTTGCTAGTTTAAGTGACTGTAATAATCCGAGCGCTTTGGTAGGGGTGAAAACACATTTATTTTTTTCATTTGCTTGTTCCACGATTTTTTCCGCCTCTTTTGGATTCTTTAGAATATGATCTATGGCTACTGCCAAAATATCTTTACCCTCATTTTTCATATTAGCAATTAAAGCAAAGGCCAATTCTGAACTTTCTCGGCCTTTATAATTATAATTTTCAATCCTTCGTACCTTTTGTTTTGTTCCAAGTTCTGTGAAAGGTTTGCGCGGACTGGGAGCCGTTTTCGTTGATGTTCCAACAGTTGATGTACTCGGAGAGGGTAAAAACAATTCGCCAGCTTCACTTGTTTCTTGAATTGCAGTATTTAGCTGTTGTGGTCGTATATTTTCACGTACACAAGTTGGCCACTCGATATTCTGCTCCAACCAATCTGTATAGTGTTTTTTGAAAGTTTCTGTGTTACATTTTGCAGATTTCCATCTTTTTATCACAGACTGACTAAACCTTCGACAGAATTCTTGGAGAGTGTCTCTGTATCTTCTTCAGATAAACTCAAATTCAACTGAAATTTAACACTTTCTAACAGTTTTTAATAGTTTCCAAGCTTGCCAGACTGTTTTAGAATCACAAATAGATCCAGATTGGTCACCACACTAAGCTTTTCCATTTTTAACTCGAAATTTCACAGATGTTTTACGTAGTAAGTTTTAATATAACTAAAAAAATATTCAGAACCCTCCATATTTATACTTACTTCATACCGGCTAACGACTACTAGAAAAAACTAGACAATGACAAATTGTTAATTAGGTAAGTACCTACTTAAATAACATCCATTTTTAATAACAAAGCAAAGGGGCTTAAGGAATTCTTAGAATAATAATACAATCATAAGTGACGGGTTAGCAGGTAGTTCAAGATAAGTAGGTAAACCTCTGCAGTAAATTTTGTAACAATGATAAGGTCGAGTACCTAACTTAATGGCCCCTTGTAAATTTAACAAAAAAATATACAATAGGTATCGTCTTTAACGGCTAAATATCATAAAACCACCATATAATATGGAATTATCAGGTAAAATTATAAAGTATAGCTGGTGAAATATTGCATTAAAACTGTAACAATAATTAGGTGAGTTGAAATATTATTTTTAGGTCGTAATGTACCTTGTATAATGAATAAAATGCAAAATGAAAATTTAAAAATATATTTAATTTTTTTTCACCTGAAGTCCATCGAGTGCCCCATATGTGCTATATGTCAAAAGTTAGTAAAAAATAGGAACATTATTTATGCCGGAGGAAATAACGGGCACTCGCACGAGAGCCGAAAAATATCGATTTTCATGTTTTTCTCCATACAAATTAAAGTTCAAAAAATCTTTTCTGCGTCATTATCACCTAGGTTCATAAAATATGATATAGTTTGGGCTTCTAATAAGATTCTGTCTTGGTTTCCAATAAGAAAAATCATGTTTAGAAAAAAAAGTTCTATGTCTATAGGAAGGGCTTTTTCGATCCACTGTGCGCCGCCGGGTCGCTGGTATATGAATTCAAAGTCTCAGAGCAATCGTATCGCGTTCCTTTCGCGCGTTTCGAATTACCTATGTCAGGAACGCGCGAGTGCAACTTACACTATTCCCTTCGCTTGTTAATGCTTTATAATTAAAATTTAAAGTTTATTATTATATCATGTATTTATTTCTTATTAAAAACCTTGCGTCGTAAAGACTTACCTTGTCCTTAAGATGTTGCATATCAATCTCTCCTTCAGGCGTCACGCGTATAGCACACACGCGCATGCCGGCCATGTGCGCAGACGCAGGGTTGGTGCCGTGCGCAGACACAGGAATCAGGCAGATATTGCGCTTCAAGTCTCCGCGGAACTCGTGGTACCGCTTTATGGTGCGGAGACCCGCATACTCTCCTTGGGCACCGCTGAAGACGTACAAAGTAAAGAATTATAGAAAAGTATAATACTAATAAGTAGATGAAAAATGTGCATCAAGCACGTCAACCATCCTGGGCCTTCCAAATTGCTTCCTAGCGTTTGGTGAAGATACAGAATGAATAACCGCTAGTGAAAGACATAGGCCCTTATTATGAAAGATTAGGTACTTAGTTATTGATCAATGCTTGAGTAGGTAAAGCTTTTCTATCGCGGAACCTGTGGTAGCATTTAATTTTTTGGTGTACGCACCAAAAAATTAAATGCTACCACAGGTACGCACTACGGTGCGTACTCGCCTTGTGCCCCGCTCGGATACTTAAACAGTTTGAGTTAACATATTTGGAAAATTTATGGAAACAACGTTGTCCTATTTTTTTTTTAATTACGAAATGAGTATCGTGTCTTTTACTTCCTATAGAACCTATTCTGAGATAACATTCTAAACATTTCTTGAAAGTACATGATATATAACAATGACTATACTACCTACCTAATTGCCTTTCTAGGTGTACAATAAAACACCTCCAAAGGCAATCCAGCTGTAATGGTACCTACTGGCTTTTATAAAGGATACATTAATTTAATCAATATCAATAAATCTAAAATCTTCGACAAAGTTGACCTATAAAATTCACAACCTGAGATAAAATTCATCATTTTCTAAGCAAGTTCCGTCAAGTGCGAATGTGTGTGGCGCGCCGCCGAGGGTTTCGAATGTTTGTCAAGTATACCAATACGTAAGAAGTATAGTAAAATTTTCGAGTTTTTAAAAATATTTTAAAAGTATAAAACTTATAGAAATTTTAAAAAACGTTTTGAGATGTACGAACTGATACCTTTACATGCTGAGCCAGAGCCAATTTTGTAAACAGACTTTGTCATCATTTTCCTCTTTTATTAAGTTTTATTAATTGTATTATTACGTGTGTGTTGTGTATGTTTAAATCTGTTTACAAAATAAATATATTTTATTCTTATTCTATTCTTATTCTTTATTCTTTCATTTGATACCCAATTTGACATTGTAGGTCTCATTTAAACTACTGAAAAAACAACATTTTTAATTTTTTTTTCTTATAATCTGTACAGGCGCACGAAATGTATTATTTTAAATTTCAAGCTTTTTGCTACTGTAGTTGCTGAGATATTAAAGATAGAAAAAAGGACAGAAAAAGCGAGACCATAAGTGTTTCGAAACCGATCTCCGAAACCCTAAAAATAAGCCCTCACCTGTTCGGTTGAAAAGAAACACGATCATATCCAGTCACAGCACACAGATCACTCGCTAGCTCCTTGAATAGTGTGTGATAGCCTTCGCACTGGTCTAGAGGTGCGAACGGGTGAATGTCTGTGAAGTTGCGGTACGAACAGGGCATCATCTCCGTTGTGGAGTTCAGTTTCATTGTGCAGGAGCCCTGAAATAATAAAACACGATACCTACGTTACAAGCAAAGAACTTGAATGGTGACAGTTTAGTTATTTAGATAAAGCACAACACGATACACAAACATTGACATTGAATCTCGATTGAGCTGTACTAACAGGAACGTAAAATTTTTTAAGCAGAAGGTCCTCAAAAATCCTCTAATCTTACTAGATTACTAGTAAGATTGGAGGATTTTCGAGGACTGAAGTATACTAAATATTGGTCACAGTCCCAATGTTTCTGAATGTACTTTTAGCAAGTAAGTACCTACTATCAAGTAGTCTGCCCATCAGGGCATATGATATCGCTAACGTCGCGGGGCGAACCTAGACGAGATTTGCGCGGGATCGTGTCGAGTGGCACAAGAGTGTGGGTATAGGCCACCCAGCAGTGGGTGAAATCGTGTTGTGGATGAAGATGAAGCACTTAACTTACCAACGGTATCATCGAATGCACAAGCGAGATGTCCTTATTCTCGAGCCGCTTCATGTACCGAACCAGCCTGGTCTCCGAATGATGCATGTTGAAGACAGGATGCGTCAGATACGGGGACGTTCTTCGGTAGGAACCGTGGAGGATTGACCGCGATCTGATGTCATCTGATTTGATAACCTGATAACAATTGGGCAAAACGATATGGTATGCTATAGTCTATGCATTAACATACATAGGTATTTATAAAACATGTTGCTTATAACAAGATTTACAAATATGCTTCGCCGCGCCGCCGTAACAGCTACCCGCACTAATACGTAGCAGCTTACACATGATATTATAACATACCAGCTACACACGCTACGACGTGGCAGCTTCACAAGCTACGACAGAGCAGAGAATAATCAATTTACGATTCAAATAAATTAAATTAATAGTACAAAATATATAAATAATTAAAATATTATTCTATTTTTCGCACATATTCGTCTACACTGTAGAACGCCTTCTCGACGAGCCACGATTTTAGTCTACGCATAAATGAAGAGAGGCTAGGTGCAGTAACGATATAATCCGGTAGGTTGTTGTACAACGCTGGTCCCAGCACGTGCGTGAGTCTGTCCGACTAAGCTAGACATTTTTATTCCGAGTTTGAGCCAATTTATCAGAACTCTAAAATAAATTCAATTGAATCCCTGATTCTGTGTTTAAATTATTGTGGAATTAGGTATACCAACCTACATTACCACGAATGAGAGCATAAAAATTTTATTCCTTTACTTTTGTTGTAAATATTTTACAATTTACCTTTTTGCTCTACATGTTTTGCTTGTAATATTATTATTTCAGTATGCACATAGGTTGTGTTACAATCAAGTTTTAGACCTACATTATTGAAACATTGTTATTTTTTGTGGTTGTAATATGTTTTGTGCATATTAATAAATATGTGGGATACCGCAGACAGCAGCTACATGAACTACGATGTAGCAGCTACACAGTCTCTTAACTGAATGCCAAATAGTTTCTTACCTCATCAACTTTCTCCGCGTCAAATATCCAGAGCAAGTCATCGACATCATTCATAGTGGTTGTTTCATCAAGAGCCACGCCAACAGCGCCGTCCTCAAAGTACCTCAGGTTGATCTTCTTCTGTTCTGCTCTGGATTTGATGACGGCTGCGTCGTGGTCCGAAAGAGGAACCACGTGGAGCGTGTCGAAATAAACGTCGTTGGATTGTTTGTGGCCGCGCTGTCTTATTCCTAGGGTTGAGTTGTGATATTATGAAAATTTTACTTCAGAATGCAGAAATTACAGCTCCGACGGGTTTTGAACCCGGGACTTGTGCTTGAAGCGTAGCGATTAGCTCTACGAAACTAAGTTCTCATACGGATTAAAATAGATCATTAGATCTACGCGGTATTCGCTACCCAGAGCAGTAGCGGTAAATTTTGCCCACACTACGCTCGATTTGATCCGGTTTCCCGCCAGGTATTTTAGTAAACAATAGGAGTACCGCATACCCACTCGGCTTTCGCTACCACTGTGGGTAACGAATACCACCATGTACAGGCCATAAAGCTGGCATTTGTCGATAAATCACCTAAAAGAATTTATTTTGATTTGACTACTACAAAAGTCTATTTTAGTGATATTTTCGTAACTTTTTGGAACTGACCCGCCGTTCTGGAGACAAACTCTAGTAATAACTCACCGTGATCAAGCACAAGCGTGGCGTTGTGTACCCTCGTGGCTATATCCTTCAAGCCCTGGGGCCCGTGATACACCGCGAACATCGCCGACATGTTGGCTAATAGCGCTTGTGCGGTGCAGATGTTGGACGTGGCTTTGTCTCGGCGAATGTGCTGCTCTCTTGTTTGGAGGGCTAGCCTGAAGAGCGAGACATATTATCAATGTAAGCTTCTCCCACTCTTGTCGTAGAGGTAGTCTAGATTATAGGACGAGCTGTACTCATACCCAAATGAGTGGCCTTGCTAGAAAGAGAAGAGACAGGTACTTTTTTTTGCTTTCAATGGCTAATACTTAAAATAGCTTCTAAAAAACAGGAGTTAGGTATAATATGGCCTTCTACGTCCACGAACGTAGAAAGGTTTATGTAGTGCAAATTGTCGGCACCAACAAAGGTGATTTGTGTCGTAAGGCCTATTACAAGAACGACAACTACGGTTGCATTAGGAATTGACAAACGTGCGTTGTAGTAAATATGGTGGTAGATAGTATTGGGTATACCTAGTCTAGAACAATTTGATGGTATAGTACATCTATACTTATAAAAACGGTAACAGGTCCAATTCTGTTCATTGAAGATTTAAATATTTTTTTGGAGGTCACTCTATTACCGATACTGAAGTCAAAACTGTAATCGTTTTCATTTTTGTCTGTCTGTATCTTGGCCGCGCATTACGCCGAAACTACTGAATGAATTCAAATGAAACTTGGCACGAATTGAGTTCATACTACGAGAAAGGACATACTATACTATTTATCCCGGAATTCATTACGGTTTCCCCTGGGAGAGAAGAAAGTAAAATTCTTTGGCCGCGCATCACGCCGGAACTACTGAATGATTTAATATGAAAGTTGGCATGATTTAAGTTCATATTACTAGAAAGGGCATATGATACTTTTTCCGTACCCGGAATTCAGTAGGTACGGTTCCCTTGGGAGAGGAGTTGAAAGTCAAAATGTGTACTTAGTTGTAATTCATTAACGCGTCGTCCGATTTTATTCATTCTTTTTTAACCGACTTCAAAAAGTAGGAGGTTCTCAGTTTTTCTGTATGTTTTATTTTTGGGTATGTATATTAGTTCATATCTCCGCCTATGGTTAACCGACTTTACTGATTCTTTCACTATTGTATAGAGAATGATCCCGAAGTGGTACCAAAAAAGTTTTATTCCCGAGGGATTAGTATTTATCCGGTTAAACATAAAAAGTAACATAATATTTTTGGAGAATCACGACTAGCTACAACAGTTTTGGTGATATCAGCATCAATTGTTAATAGATTTTGATAATTCTTTCGTTGTTGTATAAAAATTGATTTTAAGGTGGTCCCCTATATGTTTGATTCTCGAGGAATTGCTATGTGCATTATAAAACGTAGGTTTGTAAAAATTCATCACAATCATCGATGTATCATGTAGTACATATAACTCACTGATCACAATATGATCCGTTCAGCTTATCCAGTTGACTGTACTACCGACGAATTTCTTTTCCCCGTAAGTAGTAGGTACAGTTAACTGTACCACCGAAGTTTAATCATCAAGTTTTTTTTTTACTTTTGTTTACAATCAACTGTACCTACCTACCTACTACCGAAAAAACAATTGCGGTGGTCAACTGGACCAGGAGCCCAAATCTGCTATACAATTGCTTCACTATGACAATAAATGCTGTCGGAGCAGAATCGTCACGTAGGATCCCTAGATTTAACAAACTCCAGAGCCACCTAGTGCGTGCGTGGTATTTGCACGAAAAGATAAATTAATACTTAGTTTCAAACTTGACGCTTTGACGCGAGTCGCTCCATCTGTATTCATCATCATTTCTTTCTTCTAAGGTAGAATACCAAAACGTGTCATTGTGTGACGCTAGCTCTGTCAAAGTGAAGCGATTAGTTTAGCAGAATAGGACCCCAGCTGAACGGAACCACGAGTAAGAAAGAATCGAAACCAATCATATTTTGTTTTCGCAGTTTATGACACAGGCCAAGTCGTAGCAAAAAGTCGTGTAGATAAAGAATGGGATTGAAGATGGCAGCATGACAGCATGCTATCCCGCGTAGACTACACAATTTATACACAGTCTAAGTACCTTAATACAGGTACTTATATTAAAAATGAAACAGGTCTAATTCTGCACATTGAATTTTTTTTTTGCACAGTCTTTCTTATGAGAGAAACTGGGTCAAATTAATTAGTCGGCAAGTATGGCAATCGCGTACGAAGTCGCGGGCACAGCTAATTTAAAATAAGCGTAGGTACCTGTAAGCATCTCTTGTAGCAGTGCCTCCTGTGACACCAACCATAGGGCCCAGTGGCTAACCAACTGGGCTTAGAGGCGAGGAAGCCTGCGTGAAGCCCGCCTTAACCCAGCGGTACCCCAAGCCGTTGAGTGTCTGTGAAATTAGCAGAGCATCTTCCAGCAGAGCATAAATAAATTAGAGTTCTGTTCGCATGCAGGTGAGTTCTATAGTTCCTGATACTTTTCAGGAATAGTTCTGGCGTTTTTACATAAAAAAAATGGTAGTGAAATTATGCTCTGCTAACTTCGCGTAGCAGAGCATTTTCCAGGAATCGATAAAAAAAATACCTATTTATAAGCCTTCACTTATTATAAACAGTTCCTGGTGGTTTTCAGAAATAGTTCCGGTGTTTATACAACATTATACTTAATTTAAAGATATGATCAAGTACATTTCTGTTCGAGTCGGAGTCGTGACACAATATTCCTTAGACCTACGCAAACCACGGTCCATACAGATTGCATCGAGTTTAAGATAAAAATAGGTTCGTTCTTATGTTTTTGATACATTTTGATAACCCAACTCCTGAAAATTTTATTCAAAAAGGTCATGAAAAAGTTTAAAAATCAGAGTGATTTTTCGTCGAAATTGTAAAGTTTCAAATACCTGTAGAGTAGGTTTTATCAGAGTTCTATTGGCGTGCATCGAGTTACAGACAAACAAACGTCCGTTCTTATAATTTTGTAACATTTTAGTAGCAGATCTTCAAAAATTTTCATGAAAACGATATTTGAAAAATTTTGAAATATGTGATATGTGCGTCGAATATGTATAGCTTCAAACAACAGTAGATCCAGTTTTATCAGAGTTTTAATCGCATGGTTCGCGTATCAGATATCAAAATGTTCGATATTATGATTTTTTTATAAATAAGAAGCATGAAACATGAAATTTTCATGATAACCGTCTTCGAAAAGTGACAAAATCTGTGATATGTGTAAATTTGTATAGATCCAAACACCTGTAAAACAGTTTTGATAAGAGGTTTACTAGCGTGCAATAAAAAGAAGACAAAACAAAGGTTTGTTCTTATGATTTCATAACTTTTCAGAAGGGGAACTTCTCAAATTTTCATGAAAAAAGTCTCAGTAAAATGTCAAAATCTGCGATGCGTGCGTTGAATTTGTATTGATCCAAAAACATTTAAAGCTATTTTTATTAGAGTTCTATTAGCGTGCATTGCGTTGCAAACGGAGAAAGAACCATTCTTATGATTTAGGTACATTTCAGAAGTAGAACGACTGAAACTTTCATGCAAACGTACATAGAAAAATGACAGAATCTATGATATTTTCGTCGAAAGTGTACAAATTCAAACACCAGTAGAGCTAGTTTGATAAGAGTTCTAATCGCATGCATCTAAATTAAGAAGAACACAGGTCTAAACTTATGATTTTACAACATTTTATTAGTAGTACACATAAAACTTTCATGAAAACAGTCTTTGAAAAATGTCAAAATATGATATTTTGTCGAAAGTGTAAAGATTCAAACATCAGCAGAGACAGTTTCATCGAAGTTCTGATCGCATGCATCTAGATTTAGAAGAACATAGGTTTGTTCTAATGATATTATAACATTTATGAAGCAGAACACTTAGAACTTTCATGAAAACGGCCTCTGAAAAAAGTCAAAAACTAGAAAATGTTTGTCGAATATGTATAGATTCAAACACCCGTAGACCCAGATTTATAAAAGATCTAATCGCATGCATCACGTTTCAGACTAACAAGGATTAGTTTGTATAAATTTGATACATTAAAGAAGTAGAACTCCTGAAACTTTCATGCAAAAGCACTTAGAAAAATTCAAAAACTTATGATATTTTCGTCAAAGTGAAAAGATTCAAACTCCAGTAGAGCCAATTTTTGTAGAGTTCTAATCGCATGCATCTAGAATTAGAAGAACATAGGTCTGTTCTAATGATATTATAACAATTAAGAAGCAGAACACTTAGAACTTTCATGAATACGGCCTCTGAAAAACGTCAATAACTAGGAAATCTTTGTCGAATATGTATAGATTCAAACACCCGTAGACCCAGATTTATAAGAGTTCTAATCGCATGCATCACGTTTTAGGCTAACAAGGATTAGTTTGTATAAATTTGATACATTAAAGAAGTAGAACTCCTGAAACTTTCATGCAAAAGCACTTAGAAAAATTCAAAAATTTATGATATTTTCGTCAGAGTGAAAAGATTCAAACTCCAGTAGAGCCAATTTTGGTGGAGTTCTAATCGCATGCATCTAGAACTAGAAAAACACTGGTCTATTCTTATGATTTTATACTTAATAAGAAGCAGAACACTTAGAACTTTCATGAAAACGGCGTCTGAAAAACGTCAAAACCTAGGAAATATTTGTCGAATATGTATAGATTCAAACACCCGTAGACCCAGATTTATAAGAGTTCTAATCGCATGCATCACGTTTCAGGCTAACAAGGATTAGTTTGTATGTATTTGATACATTAAAGAAGTAGAACTCCTGAAACTTTCATGCAAAAGCACTTAGAAAAATACAAAAATTTCTGATATTTTCGTCAAACTGAAAAGATTCAAACTCCAGTAGAGCCAGTTTTGGTAGAGTTCTAATCGCTTGCATCTAAAATTAGAAGAACACAGGTCTAAACTTATGATTTTATAACATTTTAGAAGCAGAACACTTGAAACTTTCATGAAAACGTACCTAGAAAAATTACAAATCTATGATATTTTAATCGAAAGTGTAGAGATTCAAACTCCAGTGGAGCCAGTTTTGGTAGAGTTCTAATCGCATGCATCTAGAATTAGAAGAACACAGGTCTAAACTTATGATTTTATACTAATTAAGAAGCAGAACACTTAGAACTTTCATGAAAACGGCCTCTGAAAAAAGTCAAAAACTAGGAAATGTTTGTCGAATATGTATAGATTCAAACACCCGTAGACTCAGATTTATAAGAGTTCTAATCGCATGCATCACGTTGCAGGCTAACAAGGATTAGTTTGTATAAATTTGATACATTAAAGAAGTAGAACTCCTGAAACTTTCATGCAAAAGCACTAAGAAAAATTCAAAAACTTATGATATTTTCGTCAAAGTGAAAAGATTCAAACTCCAGTAGAGCCAATTTTGGTAGAGTTCTAATCGCATGCATCTAGAACTAGAATAACACTGGTCTATTCTTATGATTTTATACTTAATAAGAAGCAGAACACATAGAACTTTCATGAAAACGGCCTCTGAAAATCGTCAAAACCCAGGAAATGTTTGTCGAATATGTATAGATTCAAACAACCGTAGACCCAGATTTATAAGAGTTCTAATCGCATGCATCACGTTTCAGACTAACAAGGATTAGTTTGTATAAATTTGATACATTAAAGAAGTAGAACTCCTGAAACTTTCATGCAAAAGCACTTAGAAAAATTCAAAAATTTATGATATTTTCGTCAGAGTGAAAAGATTCAAACTCCAGTAGAGCCAATTTTTGTAGAGTTCTAATCGCATGCATCTAGAATTAGAAGAACATAGGTCTGTTCTAATGATATTATAACAATTAAGAAGCAGAACACTTAGAACTTTCATGAAAACGGCCTCTGAAAAACGTCAATAACTAGGAAATCTTTGTCGAATATGTATAGATTCAAACACCCGTAGACCCAGATTTATAAGAATTCTAATCGCATGCATCTGGTTTCAGACGTACAATGGTATGTTCTTATAATTTTGATGCATTTGAGAAGCAGTACTCATGAAATTTTTATGAAAACGTACTCAGAAAAATTAGGACAGAATCTAAGATATTTTCCTTGAAAGTTTAAAGTTTCAAACACCGGAGTTCTATCGCCTGCATCGGGTTAAAGACAAACATAGGTCCGTATAAATGATTTTGTAGCATTCTAAAATTCTTGAAGTTTTTATGAATAAGGTTTTCGAAACCTGAGATTTGTTTGGAAAATCTGTGATATTATTATAAATCTCAATCTTTGCATTACCCAAGACCAACGACGTGGACGTGTTGAGAGTTGGCCTCGTTTTTTATAAAAAATGTATTTCATTTAATTGTTATAATTTGGTTTTCTTATGATTATGAACATTCTTTTTTTGTTTGGTTTTTTTTTTTTTTTGTTTTTTTGGTTTTATTTTGTTATTTTTATATTATTTTTAATTTTTTTTGTGATTTTTTTTAATTTTTTGTCGGTTTTTATTATTACTATATAAAAAGTGTCATTTGCACCTTACGTACATAATAAGATGTGGGGTTATCTTTGTTCTGGGACTCGCTGCGGTGCGTTTTTTTAGTAACCCATCGTATTTGTACCAATAAACCCCGGTTAACGCATACGCAACGTAGTGTCTTTGAGCTAAACTGTAGTTGACTACAGCCGCAATTCTAAAATTTAATTGACTCATTTTTACATTTTTTTGTAGGGAGTCCAGTGTGAGCTGGAACATATTATATTTATGAGAAGGTGGAAAAATATTACCACCTTCATCAATAGTTCGGTATCTATCATCTTTTAAAAGACCTTCTAAGACAATTCTGTCGTACATGTTAAAATAATTATAGGACTTCACAACAAATAATAAATTAGATTTTGGAATAAACTGGAAACTTATAAAGCAACAAAAAACTTAAGAGTAAAAACAATTTATATACAGTAACTTAACAGGAACAAGAAGTCAAACTAACAACATTACACTACAGATAAAGTGTAAAAAAATAGGTTTATTGTTAAATAGTAACTTGAGACACAAACACGTAAAATAAAATAGCAGACAAGTATCTACCTACTCGTACTGATAACTTCTTAGTCACAATTTAAACTTAATAACAAATAAGGTTCTCCAATTTATTACATACAAGAACTTAAAAACAAAACCGAAAACAAGCTTAAAAAAATAAAATATTTCTAAAAAATATAGTTTTATCAAATTGAAAGATGAAGCATTAACAAAGACACCGTACGTATCGCAATAAAATTTAGAAGTATAGCGCATGAACGTTACGACTCCAAATCAACATCGCTTATGTTAACTCGCGCGTCGTTCTCGTCAGCGCGATCTAGCCCTCGTCAACTTTTACTAGCGACATCTAGTTATAATTGACGGAACTTAACAAAATTTTGTTTTTATGGCAATTACTCCTTCATGGTACAGGAGGTAGTATTTTTTTTTACAGTATCCGATAAAGGGGATTAAGGGAAGCTAAGAACAACCCCATATTTTAAGGATTTCCCGCTCCTTCTCCCACCTTTGTAGGTCATCACGAAAACCTAGTATCTTTAAGAAAAAAATTAAGACACTGCATGTAAACGATTGCTCTTTTCCAAGTAGAAAAAATAATACTTCTCAACAAGCCACGTCTCCAATTTTTATATACATATATATTACTTCAGGTTCCTACCTACATAGATTCTGGCTAAGCCGAAAACATAACATCAGAAACTTTTCTCGATAAAAATATGTTTTTAAAATGATACGTTTTAGAATTTAAAATCGAAATATTTTGATAACTACTATGAATATCAACTTGGGATTTATTGTTTAAGATAGGTAACATGTTGATCTACATAGTTTCTGGCTAAGATAGTTTCTACTGTAGTAGTACTCTAGTAGGCTCTACTGGAGTTTGAATCTTTTCAGTTTGACGAAAATATCATAAGTTTTTGAATTTTTCTAAGTGCTTTTGCATGAAAGTTTCAGGAGTTCTACTTCTTTAATGTATCAAATTTATACAAACTAATCCTTGTTAGTCTGAAACGTGATGCATGCGATTATAACTCTTATAAATCTGGGTCTACGGTTGTTTGAATCTATACATATTCGACAAACATTTCCTAGGTTTTGACGATTTTCAGAGGCCGTTTTCATGAAAGTTCTAAGTGTTCTGCTTCTTATTAAGTATAAAATCATAAGAATAGACCAGTGTTATTCTAGTTTTAGATGCATGCGATTAGAACTCTACAAAAATTGGCTCTACTGGAGTTTGAATCTTTTCACTTTGACGAAAATATCATAAGGTTTTGAATTTTTCTTAGTGCTTTTGCATGAAAGTTTCAGGAGTTCTACTTCTTTAATGTATCAAATTTATACAAACTAATCCTTGTTAGCCTGCAACATGATGCATGCGATTAGAACTCTTATAAATCTGAGTCTACGGGTGTTTGAATCTATACATATTCGACAAACATTTCCTAGTTTTTGACTTTTTTCAGAGGCCGTTTTCATGAAAGTTCTAAGTGTTCTGTTTCTTCATTAGTATAAAATCATAAGTTTAGACCTGTGTTCTTCTAATTCTAGATGCATGCGATTAGAACTCTACCAAAACTGGCTCCACTGGAGTTTGAATCTCTACACTTTCGATTAAAATATCATAG
This sequence comes from Eupithecia inturbata, assembly GCA_963662085.1. Classification (NCBI taxonomy): domain Eukaryota; kingdom Metazoa; phylum Arthropoda; class Insecta; order Lepidoptera; family Geometridae; genus Eupithecia; species Eupithecia inturbata. Next base: position 9,400,430 of record OY759182.1, read on the forward strand.
ATTTGTAATTTTTCTAGGTACGTTTTCATGAAAGTTTCAAGTGTTCTGCTTCTAAAATGTAATAAAATCATAAGTTTAGACCTGTGTTCTTCTAATTTTAGATGCATGCGATTAGAACTCTACCAAAACTGGCTCTACTGGAGTTTTAATCTTTTCAGTTTGACGAAAATATCATAAGTTTTTGAATTTTTCTAAGTGCTTTTGCATGAAAGTTTCAGGAGTTCTACTTCTTTAATGTATCAAATTTATACAAACTAATCCTTGTTAGTCTGAAACGTGATGCATGCGATTAGAACTCTTATAAATCTGGGTCTACGGTTGTTTGAATCTATACATATTCGACAAAGATTTCCTAGTTATTGACGTTTTTCAGAGGCCGTTTTCATGAAAGTTCTAAGTGTTCTGCTTCTTAATTGTTATAATATCATTAGAACAGACCTATGTTCTTCTAATTCTAGATGCATGCGATTAGAACTCTACAAAAATTGGCTCTACTGGAGTTTGAATCTTTTCACTTTGACGAAAATATCATAAGTTTTTGAATTTTTCTTAGTGCTTTTGCATGAAAGTTTCAGGAGTTCTACTTCTTTAATGTATCAAATTTATACAAACTAATCCTTGTTAGCCTGAAACGTGATGCATGCGATTAGAACTCTTATAAATCTGGGTCTACGGGTGTTTGAATCTATACATATTCGACAAAGATTTCCTAGTTATTGACGTTTTTCAGAGGCCGTTTTCATGAAAGTTCTAAGTGTTCTGCTTCTTAATTGTTATAATATCATTAGAACAGACCTATGTTCTTCTAATTCTAGATGCATGCGATTAGAACTCCACCGAAATTGGCTCTACTGGAGTTTGAATCTTTTCACTTTGACGAAAATATCATAAGTTTTTGAATTTTTCTTAGTGCTTTTGCATGAAAGTTTCAGGAGTTCTACTTCTTTAATGTATCAAATTTATACAAACTAATCCTTGTTAGCCTGAAACGTGATGCATGCGATTAGAACTCTTATAAATCTGGGTCTACGGGTGTTTGAATCTATACATATTCGACAAAGATTTCCTAGTTATTGACGTTTTTCAGAGGCCGTATTCATGAAAGTTCTAAGTGTTCTGCTTCTTAATTGTTATAATATCATAAGAATAGACCAGTGTTATTCTAGTTTTAGATGCATGCGATTAGAACTCTACAAAATATGGCTCTACTGGAGTTTGAATCTTTTCACTTTGACGAAAATATCATAAGTTTTTGAATTTTTCTAAGTGCTTTTGCATGAAAGTTTCAGGAGTTCTACTTCTTTAATGTATCAAATTTATACAAACTAATCCTTGTTAGTCTGAAACGTGATGCATGCGATTAGAACTCTTATAAATCTGGGTCTACGGGTGTTTGAATCTATACATAATCGACAAAGATTTCCTAGTTATTGACGTTTTTCAGAGGCCGTTTTCATGAAAGTTCTAAGTGTTCTGCTTCTTTATTGTTATAATATCATTAGAACAGACCTATGTTCTTCTAATTCTAGATGCATGCGATTAGAACTCTACAAAAATTGGCTCTACTGGAGTTTGAATCTTTTCACTTTGACGAAAATATCATAAGTTTTTGAATTTTTCTAAGTGCTTTTGCATGAAAGTTTCAGGAGTTCTACTTCTTTAATGTATCAAATTTATACAAACTAATCCTTGTTAGTCTGAAACGTGATGCATGCGATTAGAACTCTTATAAATCTGGGTCTACGGATGTTTGAATCTATACATATTCGACAAAGATTTCCTAGTTATTGACGTTTTTCAGAGGCCGTTTTCATGAAAGTTCTAAGTGTTCTGCTTCTTAATTGTTATAATATCATTAGAACAGACCTATGTTCTTCTAATTCTAGATGCATGCGATTAGAACTCTACAAAAATTGGCTCTACTGGAGTTTGAATCTTTTCACTTTGACGAAAATATCATAAGTTTTTGAATTTTTCTTAGTGCTTTTGCATGAAAGTTTCAGGAGTTCTACTTCTTTAATGTATCAAATTTATACAAACTAATCCTTGTTAGCCTGAAACGTGATGCATGCGATTAGAACTCTTATAAATCTGGGTCTACGGGTGTTTGAATCTATACATATTCGACAAAGATTTCCTAGTTATTGACGTTTTTCAGAGGCCGTATTCATGAAAGTTTTAAGTGTTCTGCTTCTTAATTGTTATAATATCATTAGAACAGACCTGGCGAGGGTAGAACCATACTGATCCAAGTATCGTTTTCATACTTTTGAGAAAATGAAGGAAACGCGTCGGAGCTTCTTTTAAAAATACAGGTGATCTGTTATGGTTTAATCTTCAATAAAATGATGGCTAAAATGTTAAAGATGATAAAAAAAAATGTTAATGACAATAATTTTTATTATGAGAAACAAAATGTTAGTTTATACAAAAAAAAAATCACTTGGATCACTTCGGCACAAAATGTTTAATCAAATTCAAATTGACTAACATAGAAAAACCTCATGAAAAATAGAACTTAAAGAAGTAAATGAAGCTTAATCATCCCCAAACATGGAAGGTAGTGTGTTTTCATCGTCCTGAGACTCCTCGCCCCTCCCTCTTCTAGGTATATGCGGAATTGATAGGTAGAACGGATGATGAATCGGCGGCACAAACTTCAGAATTTTTTTTATATCTTGCATTTTTTTGTATGATATGGGCTTTGGTGTCCTGGCCTGTGCAGGTACGTAATTTCTGAGGTTGCACAGAAATACCTCTAAATCCGTTGCATTAGGTTTTAGGTCAATCATTTCGTAATTTTCAGTATAGTCATCATTGAAGTGCATGATGCTTGAACCATTGCAGAATTGAATTTTTCGCATTTGTGATATCTTCGCACCTTCTCCAAAAACAGTATGGTAGTCTTTATATTGAGTTGTTAGGGTTTCAAAGTCGAGAAACTTGTCAGCTATGTCTCGAACTATGAACGGCTTATGCTTTCGACAGCAACGCACGAGATCCATCCATGCCTGAGGCGTGAAAATGTCTGTCCTCTTCTTTTGCTCTCGACTAATGAAGGAAAAATCGGTATCGTTGGGTAAGTATGTGTGGCCGCTGACCAGGTAATGCATCACAATATTTTCGAGATGAGTCGATTTGTTGACTAGAAACATTAAGAAATGTAAAATGTTCCAATTTCTATTCTGTCCGGAGCAGCAGTCGCTAAACAAACACAGAGTTTTGATGTTATCCGGCACAGAGTCTTCTATGAAGTGATAGAGCGAGGACATCACTTCCTGAGAACCTCTTGCCCCACAGTGCTCAGGCCACATGTTCATTATTATTTTTTCTTCGTCTTTTAGATAGGAATGTATTCCGAAATTTAGTATCTGAAGTTGCCTTAGATAAAAGACCTCACCCGTATTTAGATATGGGAGGGGGAGTGTGCGCTCCAAGTCAAAAGTTGTTGCTATTAAGGAATCATCATCTTTAACCTTTGCTTTATAATCATTCAAAATATTTCGCACTGTATTTGCCAATTTTAAATGATCGTCTTTCTGGGTTCTTAAAACTAAGCACTTTTCAAGGTCTTCTTCTGCTTTTATTGCTACTTCTAATGTATCGCACGTTTTGCATGTGTCTGTTTTTGGGACATAAAAGTGCAAATTAAATTCTGTTGTGAATACTTTTTTGTAGATGTGCTTTTTAAGAATAGGCTTTCCCTCAGATTCGCATTTTACTTTGAATAATTCGTACATTTTATTCATAGATAGCTCCGGAGACAAGTATTGGCGTGAAGAACTCCTTTCTCCATAGTGACTTTTATATTTTGGAAAGCTATTAATATGGTCCCTGATCCATGTCAATTTCTCCTCTGAGATCTTATTTGGTGGAGATTTTCGTCCCCGTTTGTCATTTTCTGGTATTCCTGAGACAGCATTTTTATTTCTTAGTGCATAATCAATTCTCTTATTGCTTATTTGGATCACTTTTAAAAAGAATTTTTTACATACTCTTTTGTTACATAATATGAACTGTCTGGTCGCATTTTTATGACTAGGTGCCTGCAAAGAAAGCCTTTTCTTACGTCGTTTGGGTGCTACAATTTTCACAGCATTACACAGCCAAGTCGTTTGTGCATTCCATGAAGACAACTTCCAATAAACGTCATGTATCATTTCTTGATTCTCTGCAGGAACATGCTCACCATATTTATAGCGGCAATTACATAGGACAGGCATAAATACTTTTGCTGGCACAGTATTACCTTTTACGTTGATGTATTCTTGACCTTCATTTCTCTTGCGCTTTCTTATATTTTTCTTCCATTCGTCTACATTTCTGTGCCGTTTTCTTCCTCTAACACTTTCATTAGCCTCTGTATTGTCCATTTCTCCTAAATTACCTAACACGCCAGCGGAAGACTGAACAGCTTCTTGTAGAATTTCTGTAAGAAATAAAAAGCTATGTTATTCACTTTATGTAAAAGCCAAATCCAAGATCTCTACGCAGGAAACTAACGAACGCACAGCCCACTACGTAGTCAAAACTTAAACTGTAATAGAAATTTACTTACCTTCATCATTTCCTATATCGCTGAGAGATTCATTCAGCTGGTCTGGTGGGTGGTAGGACGAATGATCGCTGGAAAAATCCTCATCGCTTTCTGAATCACCCAATGCACTACTTTGCAACGCCAACGCAACTATATTTTCTGCTCTAGAGCGTCTGTTTCTCCCTTCCATTTCACTGAAACACTTTATTGAACCCGCGAATAGAAATACTTTTAAAATTTAACAACCACAACAAGTAAGAATCGTCGTAAATAGTAAAACCGTTTATCCACATTCCCGCGCAAAAACAACGGATTTGACAGGTAACTTTGACAGTAACAACGCTTGTTTTGTTGCCAGTTGAATAAACATTTTGTACTTGGATCACTTTAGCTTACTCAGTAAATTTGGGCCATACTGATCCAAGTACGGATTGCACTTGGATTAGTATGGCATGATATAATTTTGAAAGTAAGACTAATGCTAAAGTGGGAAATAAAGGCTCCCTAACAGAAGATGACGTTTTCTGCACTTGGATCAGTGTGACATGAAAAAAAATAAAAAAACCGTGCCTTTACTGCAAAAATCTGCATTATTGAAAAAATGACACTTGGATCAGTATGGTTCTACCCTCGCCACCTATGTTCTTCTAATTGTAGATGCATGCGATTAGAACTCTACAAAAATTGGCTCTACTGGAGTTTGAATCTTTTCACTTTGACGAAAATATCATAAGTTATTGAATTTTTCTAAGTGCTTTTGCATGAAAGTTTCAGGAGTTCTACTTCTTTAATGTATCAAATTTATACAAACTAATCCTTGTTAGTCTGAAACGTGATGCATGCGATTAGAACTCTTATAAATCTGGGTCTACGGTTGTTTGAATCTATACATATTCGACAAACATTTCCTGGGTTTTGACGATTTTCAGAGGCCGTTTTCATGAAAGTTCTATGTGTTCTGCTTCTTATTAAGTATAAAATCATAAGAATAGACCAGTGTTATTCTAGTTCTAGATGCATGCGATTAGAACTCTACCAAAATTGGCTCTACTGGAGTTTGAATCTTTTCACTTTGACGAAAATATCATAAGTTTTTGAATTTTTCTAAGTGCTTTTGCATCAAAGTTTCAGGAGTTCTACTTCTTTAATGTATCAAATTTATACAAACTAATCCTTGTTAGTCTGAAACGTGATGCATGCGATTAGATCTTTTATAAATTTGGGTCTACGGGTGTTTGAATCTATACATATTCGACAAACATTTTCTAGTTTTTGACTTTTTTCAGAGGCCGTTTTCATGAAAGTTCTAAGTGTTCTGCTTCATAAATGTTATAATATCATTAGAACAAACCTATGTTCTTCTAAATCTAGATGCATGCGATCAGAACTTCGATGAAACTGTCTCTGCTGATGTTTGAATCTTTACACTTTCGACAAAATATCATATTTTGACATTTTTCAAAGACTGTTTTCATGAAAGTTTTATGTGTACTACTAATAAAATGTTGTAAAATCATAAGTTTAGACCTGTGTTCTTCTTAATTTAGATGCATGCGATTAGAACTCTTATCAAACTAGCTCTACTGGTGTTTGAATTTGTACACTTTCGACGAAAATATCATAGATTCTGTCATTTTTCTATGTATGTTTGCATGAAAGTTTCAGTCGTTCTACTTCTGAAATGTACCTAAATCATAAGAATGGTTCTTTCTCCGTTTGCAACGCAATGCACGCTAATAGAACTCTAATAAAAATAGCTTTAAATGTTTTTGGATCAATACAAATTCAACGCACGCATCGCAGATTTTGACATTTTACTGAGACTTTTTTCATGAAAATTTGAGAAGTTCCCCTTCTGAAAAGTTATGAAATCATAAGAACAAACCTTTGTTTTGTCTTCTTTTTATTGCACGCTAGTAAACCTCTTATCAAAACTGTTTTACAGGTGTTTGGATCTATACAAATTTACACATATCACAGATTTTGTCACTTTTCGAAGACGGTTATCATGAAAATTTCATGTTTCATGCTTCTTATTTATAAAAAAATCATAATATCGAACATTTTGATATCTGATACGCGAACCATGCGATTAAAACTCTGATAAAACTGGATCTACTGTTGTTTGAAGCTATACATATTCGACGCACATATCACATATTTCAAAATTTTTCAAATATCGTTTTCATGAAAATTTTTGAAGATCTGCTACTAAAATGTTACAAAATTATAAGAACGGACGTTTGTTTGTCTGTAACTCGTTGCACGCCAATAGAACTCTGATAAAACCTACTCTACAGGTATTTGAAACTTTACAATTTCGACGAAAAATCACTCTGATTTTTAAACTTTTTCATGACCTTTTTGAATAAAATTTTCAGGAGTTGGGTTATCAAAATGTATCAAAAACATAAGAACGAACCTATTTTTATCTTAAACTCGATGCAATCTGTATGGACCGTGGTTTGCGTAGGTCTAAGGAATATTGTGTCACGACTCCGACTCGAACAGAAATGTACTTGATCATATCTTTAAATTAAGTATAATGTTGTATAAACACCGGAACTATTTCTGAAAACCACCAGGAACTGTTTATAATAAGTGAAGGCTTATAAATAGGTATTTTTTTTATCGATTCCTGGAAAATGCTCTGCTACGCGAAGTTAGCAGAGCATAATTTCACTACCATTTTTTTATGTAAAAACGCCAGAACTATTCCTGAAAAGTATCAGGAACTATAGAACTCACCTGCATGCGAACAGAACTCTAATTTATTTATGCTCTGCTGGAAGATGCTCTGCTAACTTCACCAACATAGCCGTTGAGACGTTCCTACCGCTAGCGTTAGTATACTAGCTTACCTATAAGCATCTCTCCCAGCGGCGTCTCTTGTGACACCAACCATACGGCCCGGCATGAGGCGGACCAGCTGGTGCTTAGACGCAAAGAAGCCTGCGTGAGGCCCGCCGTAACCCAGAGGTACCCCGAGCCGTTGGGAGGTTCCTACCGCGAGGGCCGCTCCGCATTCTGCCGGTGGTCGAAGCAGTGCCATCGCTAGCAGGTCTGTCGCGACCACCACTAACGTCTGTACAATTTAAAGGAACAAAAGTTAATATGGCTAAATACGTACTTAATGTTGTTTTTTTTTCAGGTAGATAAACGTAAACAAGTGCGTAATTTGCCATGCAGTGTTTTGTGTGTTATAAAGTGCGACACAGAAAACTAACACACTTCTTAGCAATACTTATCTCTTGAAGCAGAGATGGACGTTGTACAGTGTAGAGAAAATCGGTGGAACAGTTAACTGCATGCAGCTGAACTAAGTAGGTACAATTATTGTGACGTACGTACCTATAATTTGACAAATTATAAATAAATATATGTTTACCTGTTTCACATCTGTTATCTTATCTGTTACCTACCACGGGCTCTAGCGGTTTGCTATGCTTATAAAAAGGAAGATGAGCTCTAAAATTTAATTCTGAAATTGGAATGGAAAGACAGGCCTGGCACAATTGACCGATCAGTGGTTGATCACATTGACTGTGTAATTTTAAACATAGTCATTTTCGATTATACTCTACTCGGTCTACTCAAGTGGACACCAGACAGTAAACCAATTAAAAAATGACTTTCATAGAAAAACAACAACTTCGCCTGCTCTACTCACCCCATGTTCCTGCGCATTGGCCGCTAAATCTGAATAGTCATAGATCAATCCCCTAGTATCCGGGCACTGTAGAAGCACCGCCGATATGTCTCTCTGAGCGAAGTCAACATTTCGCACGTCTTTTACTACGTCGACTTCTAAGCCCAGGGCTTCGAGGCGAGTTAGCACCACAGCTAGGGTCTGTGGGTGCGTGCGCTCTGATACTACGAACTTAGTTCTTTTGTTGTGTCTGGGAAATTAAAATATTTATATAGGTTATTAAAGATTATTTATGGGGTATTTATCGCGTACCTTTTGTTTTATTTTCTCCTAAGTATCCATCGCGTTGCAGCGATCTTCGCCCCGTGACCACGATCGCTGCAACGCGATGGAAACGTTTGATATGTTAACAGATCGCGAAAGTTTAAAAAGTTTTATTTATATAGTTGTGCGAGAGCAAGATACTCGATAGAAAGTGTCTGCAACCAATAAAAATCAATATCATAAGGTTAGACTTTAGTTCATGACATGTGCTGTGTATAAGTTACTCTCTCAAAGGTAAGCAAGGGTTATTTTTACACATTGTCCTTCACCTTACAAGACGGCTGCTCAGCTGGTTGCAGGAGCTCATCTCCAGACTGCGTTGCCGACGTTAACAAATTAATATGTTCTGTGTAGTTATGTGACTACTCAATTTGCTTATTACTTACAATAATAAATTATAATGATAAAATTAGTATATTTTTTTTTTATAAAGAAGTGTTATAATTAAAAGTTAATAAAAAGGAATTCGGCAAAAATTTATATTCACTTGTATATAACAAAAACAAGTCTTTTTGAATTTCATTTAAAGATACTAACTGTTTCTATTCCTTACTCGCTGTTGAATTTAATCTTATTAATTCTTCTTGGCATTGACATTTGCCTTCATTGGCTAGAACAATACACTAGCCAAAGTCGATGTAGAATGTTTGTAAACAAACCACGCCACAACTAAAACTCACTTGCTTGGCGTCGAGTTTCAGAAATAATTGTAGGCAATATTTATTGAAGGAAGGATTGAGATCCTTCCTTCAATAAATATTTGTATTGACAAGTAGGTAATGTAAATTGCGTATAAAAAGACGCCGCAACAGAGTGAATTTTAGGTTAAGTATGGGCGGTTTGTTTACTAACATTCTACATAGTTTGGCTAGTGATATAGAACTCTGAGTTGATGTGATAAGTAGTTGTTGCTGCTAGGATAACAAAAGAAGCACTTACCGATGGCAAAGCGACAAGCCCTCAGCCGCAGCTGTCCCCTCGTCCAACAGGGAAGCATTCGCGACGTCCAAGCCGGTGAGGTCGCAAACCATGGTCTGATAGTTTAGGAGACTCTCTAGACGCCCTTGGGCTACTTCGGGTTGGTAAGGCGTGTATTGGGTCGTCCTGAAAACAGTTTCAGTACCAACCTAAGTACTTTTTGTTTACAGTGAAGGTACAGATTCAGTGATCTTCGTAGCTGAAATAGAACTTACAATTATCTCAGTAAATACTAACATGTTACGTTTTTTTTGCTTAATCATTATAAGCTTATAAGTAGGGGAGAATCTCTGGAACTACTGGTCTAGTTTTGAAAATCTTTATATGGATAAATTTATATTATCGCTGAGTGAAATAGGCTATGTTTTATCCAGATACCTCGTGAGCGGAGCCGCAAGAAGAAGCTAGTTCAAAATTCAAATTACAAGAGATCTCTCACCATCCCGGGTTCTCAAACATATTCCTCATGATGGAATGTGGGACGCAGCAGTTGTGGTACCCCATTCCGATATACGAGCGCCATATTTCATTTTTCTCGGACAATTTCCGTACTCTGTCGATGAGGTCGTATTCGCCTGTAATTATTTTCGATTTTAAAAACAACCTTCTTTTAATTAAAACAACTAAAAAGTCATACCAAAGTAACAAGTAAGCAGAGCTTGTGTCAGGATACTAGATAACTGAATAACTAACATTTTATTACCGTACTATTGTATTTTTTTGAATGCTGTGTAGTGCTTAACAGAGAACGGCAGAGAGGCCTATGTATAGCCCTTAAGTGGGTGCAAACAGTTGTGAAGATGTTGAGTGAGTGAAAAGTTACTCACTGACTGGTTCACTGATGTCCATGAGACCTTGGAATTGTATCTTTTTAGGAACTGCATCGTCAGTCAATTGGTCCAAGCTCTGAAAATAAATGAAAAGCTGAAAATTTGCGTACCTAGGATAGGTGTAGGTAGAGGTCGCGCAAATCTTTATGAACTCCAGCGCAGTCACTTGCGCTTACTTCCGAGAGTTCATAAAGATTTGCGCGACCTCTACTTACGATTTGTTCATGTTTCTATTACAGTAAGTAGCCTAGGTAGAATCGATGACCCATTTGTATAAGAAAGAAAAATATAGTACACTTACCTTATACGCCAATGAGTCTAACATTGTCACTATATCTTGATCTCTGGGACCGATATGTCTACTCGGAAAGTCCACCCTTTCAGGAAACAAACTTTCCGGTTTCGAGGTCTGACTCATCAAACACCTCGCCCTCTTTACATAATTCGAATCTTTTGAGACACATTTTGCCAAAGTTAAGAGAGATTTTGTATTCACTAAACCACGATTGATTATTCTATTCATTTTAATTTAATAATTTAAATTAATTTAACAATTGATCATTTCTACTCCACGCCCTCATAAGAAATGTCGAAACTACTGATAGTGGGGTCAAAGCATCAATAATCATTAGTTATTGTATGCGTGAGATAATGAGCAAATATTAAATAAGATTACAAGGGGAGTAAATAAGGGTCATTGTAATTGTAATAAGCAATATTACAATTACAATGACCCTTATTGACGAGGGATATCTACCTAGTTACAAAATAAATCAAATTTCAAGGAATTAACGTAGTATTATGTTAAATAGGTAAGTACCTACGTCTAGACAGCGATTGGGAATAGGTAGGTAATAAATATAGAACCAAAGTTGTAGAGAATTATATCAGCTTTCATTAGTATGTATAATTATTATGTATGTAGGTAGTCTTCGATCAGGTATTCCGCGCGGCCTCCGGTGGAAACCTCCTTGATCGATGTATGTAGGTATAGTCAGTTCATTAAAGAAAGGAATCTAAAATGGCGGTGCTTATCGTGTTATCTCGCTTGCACACTAGTGCCGTCTATACTCACTCTCGCGCGTAATGCTGGCAGAAAAAAAATTGTTTCGATTTGCTTTCACGCTGTCTTGACGCGCTCAGTAATCCTTTTTACGAATTCCTTGTTATGGTTTTCTGTTATTTATAAATGAGTTAAAAGTAATATTACACAAAGCTTTTTCTTTCAAAATCGCCGCGCCCAATGAAAGTTATACCTACCTACTTAAATATTTGCGTTCAATAGTATAGTACGCGCAAATCTCTAAGAACTCTCGAAAGTAAGCGCGAGTGACTGCGCTGGAGTTCATAAAGATTTGCGCGACCTCTACCTACCTTGACTAATCTAGGTTGAACACGTATGCTACTAATAGCATGCGTGTTCAGAAGAGTCAGAGAATACGAGGGTGTGGTGCACTTTGGGAAATGTTAAATATTATCGAATGCAGGCAACCCTAAAGTTTCGTAATTTTAGGTTATACTATAAGAAATAATTAAAATTAACATAAACCTAATTTTGGAGTATTGTCTACAAGGAAATCTAAGAAAATGTAAATTTTAAACCTTTTATTACTTAGTCAAAAGAACTTGAACTTACGAGTGGAATTAAATATTCGGCACTTTTCACCCGTCACTTTTACACTCCGTGCAATCCGTTACTTTTTGTCTACGTTGAGGTGCAGGAATGTCCACAAATTACTACATTTAAATAACAGGAAAACAAATTTTAGGTCGAAAATAACAACTTCGTGTCGAAGTCCGTCGATGGTCCAGCATATTTGTTTAGCTCATAGATGAGCTAAACATTGAAAAAACCGGCACGCTTGATGAGATAGAAAGCTAGTCGTTCTATCTATTTTCTTTTCACGCTATATTGTTCTCTCTCTTGTGTGAATGAGATGGCAGGTGCGCTAGTTCTATACCCTTCATTTTCTAAGTACCTATAATTGGATAGAGGACACTTAAAGGAATAAAAAATGTACTGTAACAGAATGTCCTAAAGCGTCAGGTTTCTGAGATATTCACAAATTAAAACACCTATTGCTCTAATTTTGTTTTTAATATGTGAATATCTCAGAAACCTGATGCTTTAGGACATTATGTTATGGAACATTTTTATTTGTGTGTATCCTCTATCCAATTAAATAGCTTTTATAACGTGCGCGGCGATTTTTTTCCTATGACGCAACGTTTACGCGATGTAAGAACAAACTAAAAAACGGGACCTTCTTTGTGCCCCCGCTCCTAGGGCTCACCTCACAGGGATGGGGATTTTTAGTATGTTTGATCATTAACAATGACACGTTGACAAGTGACAAGCTTTCACGGGCTGATATTGGATAGGCCGATATTGTGCACCGCGATAATTGGAACCCTTTTTGACACGGATTACTGGGGTGTACATTAAAGTGCCGTACAATAAATTGTCATGCAATTGTCTTGACTCCGTTTATTTTTATGTATGCGAAGTTCTCATTTGCCGAAGGCGTCTCGTCGATGACGTAGGGGGCTTGTGTCACCCACTGATGTCTCGGAATGCCATGGCTCTACAATTTTGACTCAGTTGGAAACACTAGATTCAAGGTCACAAACGTCAAAAGTTTTTATTTACATTCTTCGTTTTAGGGGATTTCCTTTTACTTGTTTTGCTATTCCATTTATTACCAACCAAAGTAAATTTGTAAAAAAGGAGAACATGACGTTGTCTGAGTTTGCTCAGCTAAAACAACTATTTATTCGAATTTTTGTATCAAGTGACAGTCATTATAATCAGCTTCATACACTGAAGGAGCTATTCAGAGAAGACATAAACTCAGTGCGAAGGTTTGAAAAAATCTCCACTATTGGAGAACTGCTGAAAATCCTGGAACTAAGAGGTATTCTAACTGAGGATTGTGTCGAACCTCTGAAGGGAATTGCCAGAAAAATCAACAGCAATGAATTGCTCTCCGAAGTGAATAAATATGAAGAATTTCACATTCCAAGAGAGTATGACAATTACTATGGTAAGTGACGTCTTTTCTGGTAATATATATTCTCAGATCTATGCTCATTGAGACTCACTCAGTTATAACTATTTAGACAAGGTTGCATTGTTAGTTTTTGTTGCTTCCATCACCGCCATTGTTATAATTAGCCTGTTAAAGTTGTCAAACCGTCTGAGCTATACTGTACTCTACCAAAATCTAGTATTCCTATTATAACTTTATACCTAACATAACATAAATTTTATTATTTTTAGTATCTGAGAAAGTTCCCTCTCTTCCTCTTAATAAGACATGGCCATCTGAACCTCCGAATGGCAACTCTTGCCCAAATCCTTTGATCATAAGCCAAAGGAAAAAAGAAAAAATGGTTAGAAGAGTTGTGGAAGAAATCGGCACTTTCTGGAGAGACTTAGCCAGAAGATTGCGGGTTAGGGAGTGTGAAATTGAAGACATTGATAGCAGCAACAAATCTATGGCCACTAAGGCATTAAAAATGATGGAGAGATATGATGCCAGGGTGAATCAGCAGAATTGGTACTTTGACTTGTGTGATGCATTGGACTTGATACACAGAAAAGACATTGGCCGCTCAGTGAGAGAAGTCATGATGATGAACATGTAATGGAAACAAATATTTTTTTATCTGAATATGAAATTAATTTTTATTCCTTCTATTATACAAATAAAAATATGATATTTTTGAAACTACATACATATTGTAACTAAAATGCACATAATAATATATGTTTCATACAACGGTATGATAACAAATATACTTAAAAATACTTACTAACATACTTATTCTAAGTAAATAAATCAACATTTGTTAAATTGTAAATACAAACTGGATTTCACATAAATTTGATGGCATGACACTAAGTAAAATTATAATCTAGTCACAATTCGAGAATTTGAGATTTAAGAGAATTATCTTATTATCACATTCTTGGAATGGTTCATGATAATCATTATTGGAATATAATGGAATGGAAGTAGTTTGAAAAAAAAATACATGTTCCAGAATAATAGCAAACATTCACAGCTTGAGATTGATACAATACAATTTTGACACTTTCATAATGGAAGACTGGTCACAGAAGCTTGTTCAAAATAAAAACACAATAGGTACATAATATTGTTTAGAATCTTGCAAGTAAGCGAGACAATGCAACTCTGTTAGGTACTTTTATAACAGGGGAAGACTGGTCACAGGCATTACCCTGTTCATACAAAAACTCTTTATCCCAATTATTAAACCTTATTGCTTATTAGCCCACAAGTAAGCATTTTGAAAGAGCCTCTGCCAGGGGGAAGCTCGGCTTGCGGGGTCGGCGGGTCGCGGGGAAGCAGGGATTGGCACGGGGCATTGCCAACGAAGCACGCATCGTTCCGGATGCGGCATCATTGCGACGTGGCGACCGTCGCGTGACGTCACACCCGCAAGACCATCTGTAACAAGAAAAAAGAGGAAAAATAATGTTAGCAGGTAGTTGGTGCAAAATTTCTAATTATGATAGAGCACTAGTAGATCACACAATTTGTGGGTATAAAATGAGTATCAGAGAAACAGGTTAGATGGGCAGGGATGTATGAGTATCATAGATCCCTACTGTGTCTGACTGGAATGGTGGATTAATAATTTAGATCTAATTAGTTGGATCCAAATAATGTTTTTAGGATTAGGATAGGGATTTACAAACGTTTTAACACATTGAGGCCCCATGACGGACATGTGTTTGTTTAGGAATTCGGTGTGTAGTGACGCGCCCTTTCATGTAACACCACTTAGAGTGGACAGTAAATGCGTTCAGCTCTTGGTGAAGATCTTACTGATTCAAAATAGGTTTACCTGGACTGCCATTAGGGTTCATCGGGTAAACTTCGGTAGGCGCCCCGTCATCATCCACGTACTGCAAGGCTAGCTGGTTGTTCCTCTTCAGCTGGTCCAGTAGATGCGGCTCGGCGACCGTGAATCGGCCCTCGCCGTGCGCGACCCACACGCCGAGAACGCTGCCACCCATTCCGTTGAACCAAACTGGGGAAGCTCTCTCTGATACTTTGACGGCGCTCCAGCGGCACTCGAATCTGTGCGAGCACAAAATATTGGTAGAAAATACTTTTGAACATTACATATTTTATCAGCTAATAGTGGATACAATTTCAACGTTATGGTTGGCATAACAGGCAAAGGCCTGTTATGGCAACCATAACGTCCGTCTGTCCTTACTATACTAGAATAACATCCAATATTTTCTTTTTGGGATTTGTTAATATCATACATCTTGAACAAGCAAACTGGTTCAGTTTACCACCGCCGCCGCTGGTAAGTTTTTCGGTCTTGATCTCGTTAGTCTCTATCTCTATCAAGAGAGAGAGATTTTATTGGTCTATTGCTGGTCTTGAAGAAGCTTAACCCATGATCACTGTTCAATGAATTATGTATTTATTGTTTACCTCTCAGACTGGTTATGATCCAGGAACACCTGAGTCTTGTTAGAGCCTCGCTTACTGCTGTCCGGGTCGATCCAGCCAAGCAGCGCCATCAGTTGACATCCATTACAAACACCCAATGAGAATGTGTCTTCACGGTTCTTGAAATGTGCGAATTGTGACGTCAGCGAGTCTGAGAATAGGATTCCTGCTGCCCAACCTTTGGCGGATCCTAATGTATCTGTAGCAAGCAAAACATTTCTAGGTAAGATTTGGAACAATCAGAATATAACATTCTTCATGTGCCTACAAGTTCACAATAACGGTTACAAATCACTTTTCTAGTTGTTCATTTTGTCTATTTGACAGTCGGGGGGGCGAATACCTTGATCGATGTTGACAGTGGACTCATAGGTATTTTGAACCAAACCGCCTTTTCTAATTGTATAACATTCTTCATGTGCCTACAAGTTCACAATAACGGTTACAAATCACTTTTCTAGTTGTTCATTTTGTCTATTTGACAGTCGGGGGGGCGAATACCTTGATCGATGTTGACAGTGGACTCTTAGGCATTTTGAACCAAACCGCCTTTTCTAATTGTATAACATTCTTCATGTGCCTACAAGTTCACAATAACGGTTACAAATCACTTTTCTAGTTGTTCATTTTGTCTATTTGACAGTCGGGGGGGCGAATACCTTGATCGATGTTGACAGTGGACTCTTAGGCATTTTGAACCAAACCGCCTTTTCTAATTGTGCGCATCCGCACTCAACTTCTATGGAGCAAGTACAATGCAATTAATTTTAAGTAATTTAATGTGTATTTTATACCTGCATAACTAAAACCTCCCGGGAACACAAGCCCTTGGAAAGCGTCTAACGTGATCTTCTTGTTCTGCAAATCGCTCATTGTCACATCAAACACGTCGAAGTTAGCCATCATCAACGATGCAATCATTTCTCTGTCGCCATTCGTTCCTGTAATTAAAATTTACGTTCAACATTAAATAAATACATTGAACAATGTAAAAATATTATTAAAGTAATTTTAGAGTCCCTGTTTTCGTAGAACTTGTAACGTAGAAAAACGCTTTCGATATAAATCGGTTTTTGTGGTAAATACGTCTAAAATAGAAGAACACTTTGGGTATAAATAGGACTGAAGCGTGCGATGGACAAACCTTATTGAGCTAGACGATAATCGACACGGTTCCTCTTTCACGATACATTGTGACTCAAAATCTGGATTAGAATTCACTACGTAACGTCTCGCTACGCGATGGGAACCATTCGTTTTTGTCTAGTAGACTAGAGAATTACCTTCTTCGCGTAGCACTGCTACTTTAATGGACTTGGTCTTGACAATAGCAGCTGAAGGGTCGAATGAAACGCTGTACTTCACTCCTTTACGTTTTTCAAGACCTGTCAACAAATTAATGGAAAATCATAGAGTAGGTAAGTTTAAAACTTTGCCTCAGCTATATAAAATCTATAAAAAGTTAGCAATGTAGGAGCAGCGGAGAAATAATCGTACCTAAACAAGTATAAAATACAGCATTTCATCATTGATACCTATCAATCGGTTCAAAAGATTCGGAGCAAATTGGATGTATACGTATTCGCTGTATTAGTGTTCCGATTTGTCCATAGGACGAACGAACCCACGTCCGTTCGAAAAATTGGAACCATTATAGGATCACGCATGTGTATTTCTGCTCTACCGTTACAAAGGTACTACAATGACAATGACACAGTAATAGTAAGATTGGAAACACAAAAATTACCTCTCCATTCCTGCTCAACGCATTCAGTATTCGCCTGGAGGCACTCCAGCCTATAGCTAGTTTCCTCCCACATTCTGAACACGTTAATAAGTTGCGTGTCTAGAACCCTTCCTTCGTTCAAAACGATGACAACCTGTTACAGAGAAAAATATGTTATTTTTGAACATTCATAAATGTTTATTGGGTTTTTAGATAAAACATAGAGAACTCTTTATTGTACCACAATAAAGACAAAATACAATACAGAAAGAAATGTAGAGAATCGCGGAAATACATAGGGCGGCCTTATCGCTATGAACGATCTCTACCAGGCAACCTTGGGATGGACTGGACATAAGAGAACCATATAGACGTTGGCGTTTGTATAAATACCGGTTTTGTTAAATTTTTGCAATTGATTCATCTTCATTGATGGTAGGTTAATTATTTATTTATCCACGAAGGATGGTTTATGTAGTGTTCGTTCGGCGGCTCTTAATTGTGATCTGAGGGGTGTCTATTTGACTTTAGTAACGAGACGTTATCATGAAGTCTCTTTTTTGTATGGGGATTTGCGTAGTTCCCTGTCCGCACGATAGAGACGATGTACCAAATCTTATGGAAAAAGGAGACGTCACGATCACGTCTCTTTACTAACGTCAAATAGACTCACCCCTCTAATAATTGCACCATTATACCATACAAGGATTGAGTTGATCAAATGTCGAAACTTACTGGAGCATTCATTCCATATTTCCCAGTGAAGCCGATATCCATAGCAAACACGCCGTTTTTCTTATACTCCGCTAGTACGTAATTCAAATTGCCTGTTGGCACTTCCAGCACTATTCCTAATTCTTCGTTGAAGAGGGCTTCTATTGTTGACGCGCCCGGAAGGCGAATGTTGATATTCAGGCCACGGACGCCGGCGATGCCCATCTCTAAGATCGTGGTTATGAAGCCACCTTCGCTGATATCATGGCCGGAGAGAAGCTTCTTTTCTGAAATATCAAATGATCCATATTATGAGGCAAATAACCATTTATAAAAAAGAGTGTCATGTTACGAGGCGAGTGTTAAATATTAATGTGGGGAGTAAAGGTAGGCCTAAGAGAAGATGGATGAACTGTGTGAAAGATGACATGAGTGAGAAAGGAGTGTGCTGAGATGACGACTCATAGAAGCGAATGAAAGAAAAAAACCTGTTGTGCTGACCCCACCAAAGTGGGAAAAGAGTATGAAAATGATGATAATCTTTTATAAATTTTTCTTTTAAGACTTAGATAATAATTAAGAAGTTACTTCGAAGTAGACAAGACAAGGCAGAATAGAATGTAGTAAAAGAAGCAAGAGTTTTTAGTACCTACCTTTGAGTAGTTTCTGTGTGACCTTGAATAACCTCTTGAGCTCTTCAGGATTGTCTAGATCAGGAGGTGTGTCGCCGAGTTGTTTGTAACACTGAGCTAAGGCAGATCCACCGAGCCTGTAAAGGATATTACTCGTATAACATATTCCTTCCTTCGTACGACTCAAAACTCTACCATTTCAGAGGCTATTGGCTTATAAATTACCTGTATTTGCCGGGAGAAACACGGACGTACACCAAGGCTGATCCTTCTTCTTGAAGAGCTGGGTTGATCTTGACTGTAATGTCGGGGCATGGAGCATAGGTTGATATAACAAGCGTGCCGGGCGATTTCACTGTAAAAAATTACATTAGTATAATATTGCTTCCTACTACCTAAACATTATTTCTGTTTACACGCCACCGTCTATACTTTTTCAGTCACTTCTTGTCAATCCTAAGGTTGCCTGGAAGAGATCGCTCTTAGCGATAAGGCCGCCCATTGTACATTATCTTTTTTGTTTTTGTATTCTGTGTTTTTTTTATTATTTAGTGTGCAATAAAGAGTATTGTATTGTACATTCAATAAATGACAAATTTTACTCTGCTAAAAAAAAATACCTACCAGAGTAAATTTGATAAATAAATGATGCCGGTATATTTGCAATGTTTTTGTAATCAGCTTGCTCCAATTGTACACTAAATAAAAACTGTAAAACAGACACAACATAAAAAAAGGAATCAACGCTCAAATAAAGATTTGAGTCTAGATTCAGATGAGCGTAGTTATAGCCATGCACTAGAATAAAAGCGATATCTACTTTAGTTGAGCTTCAACTCAACGCCCAAGCTGAGTTCAGCTGATATGAGCTCAAATTTATGCTTGAGTGAAGTCTCTGAATATGGCTTATATCACCTTATATCTTACCTCTCTCGCCCTTGATCTGCGCACACATAGACAGCGAGTCCTTCCCTCCATCAATCGCCACGCCGAGCGTACTCATGGCCGTGCAGAGCGCCTGACACGCCACCACTAGGGTGCCTCCTTCCACTCCCGTTTTGCCTCCCCACATCCAGTTGCCAGAGCATTTTACGTCTTCTAGCTCTGATATTCCGGCGAATACCTGTACAAATTATTAAATTACACTTTGTTATAATCATAACTAAGCTGATGTTTAGTTAAAGAGGCCGCACACCAAGAAAACATTTGTACACTACTAAAAATGTGTCCTTGGTGCGCGCGAATATATGGGGGGATAAATGTGTCACGTTTTAAATGTAGAGCAATTATTATCGTTATAAAGTGTATGGCCCGTATTATGAAAGCTTGCTTAGTATAAGTATATTAGGTATATTTATTTGCAGCAAAAACAATCATATTACAGCATAATAGGCACCCATTATAAATAGTCTATTGTTTACAGAAAAGAAATTTAACTCTGTAATAAAATAATTAACTTATAGTAGTTAAAAACTTAAAGTTAAAATAGGAATTTAGAACATAATGTAGATTATAAATTTTGAAAATAATATACAAATAGGTGCTATGGACTGACAGTGGTTTGAATTAGGTTGCCCTACCTGCCGAACTAGTTGAGCACTGTATCTCAGCAGGTAGTGTGCTCCTCCTCGCTCCTCGTCATTCATAGTTCAAGTTTTGAAGTTTGATTCAGTTTGTTTAAGAATTATAAAGAAAGGTATAAACAATAATTAATTAAATAATCAATTATTGTTAATTAATCAATAATACTTAATCAACCTGATGTTGTCAGGCCGAGTTAACAGCGTGATCACAGAACTCCTACGGTGCGAACCTTTGTGCCTTAAAAAAGAAGGATGGCGGTATAAGACCCATAGCCGTGGGCACTACATACCGCCGCCTTGCGGCTAAAGTCTGCTGTCGGAAAGAAGCCGACTATTTAGGCGACTATTTCCGACCAATTCAGCTAGGCTTTGGTTCGCGAGGCGGATGTGAGGCCGCAGTACATTCCCTTCGTACATTTTTAGACCAAAATTATGGGGAGGTAATTCTGAAGGTAGACGTCAAAAACGCCTTCAATTCCGTAGACAGGGGCGCCTTGCTAAAACAAATTAAAGACAAAATTCCAGAAATTTACCCTTTTCTCTGGCAATGTTACGGTTCGCCGTCAAAATTAATATACAAGAACAAAGTCATTTTGTCCGCTGTTGGATGTCAGCAGGGCGACCCTCTCGGTCCGGCCATATTTAGCCTTGCCATCCAACCGATAATTCAACGTCTCCAATCCAAGCTCAATGTTTGGTATTTAGATGACGGAACTTTAGGTGGAGAGGTAAACACAGTTTTTGATGATCTAAAAATCATCTCAGATGAATTTCGAAAAATAGGTTTGGAATTAAATTTTCAAAGCGAGTTTTTTATTTCGGACTCTTGTGTAGACAAAAACAATATCATTGGAAAATTCAATAGTTTAGCCCCCAACATAACAGTTGTTGATAAATGTTCACTTCGCCTCCTTGGTTCACCAATTCTTGATGAGTCTTTTCAGTCCTTTGTAGACGAGAAAATTCAAAATTTCAACAAAACTTCGGACAGACTGCTCAAAATTAATAGCCATATGGCTTTTACAATAATTCGGTTTTGTCTTTTTGTACCTAAATTTACGTATTCTTTGAGATGTAGTCAACTGTGGAAACACAGTGAGCTCTTGGAAGGCTTAGACAACATAATAAAGAATACTCTATCATCGGTTTTGAATGTCGATTTAGATGACAAGGCATGGTCGCAGGCCTCCCTGCCTGTCAAATTGGGAGGCTTAGGTATACGCAAAATTTCAAGTGTAGCCCTTCCAGCGTTCCTGTCTTCCGTCTACAGCACTAGTTCTTTAGTTGACAAAATTTTAAAGTCATCTTGTTTGGTCCCACCTGGAATTTCATTCAAAATTTCATTTTTAGACGAAGCTCGAACGGCTTGGCATAATGCTTGCCCTAATGCTGCTCCCCCAAAATCTCTTTTGTCTCAACGGCAATGGGACGGGCCTCTGTGTGAGTTGACACGGAATAGTTTGTTACAAACGTGCTCCAGCTCTGCGGATCGTGCCCGTCTCCTGGCCGTTTCTAAATGGGAGTCAGGACATTGGTTGCAAGCATTTCCTTCATTTAACACTGGCACTTTATTGGATCCCGTAACTTTCCGTATCGCAACATGTCTTCGGTTGGGTGCAATGTGTTGCGCGCCTCATCAATGCCAGTGCGGTACTGCTGTCGAACAGCTTGGTCATCACGGATTATCGTGTACTAGGGCCGCCGGTCGGATATCTCGTCATGCCAGCCTTAACGACGTCATCCGGCGGGCCTTTGTCACCGCTAACGTACCAGCTATTCTCGAACCGAATGGTCTGTTGCGTGACGATGGTAAGAGGCCTGACGGCATGACACTAGTCCCATGGGAGTTGGGGAGGCCCATTGTGTGGGACGCTACATGCGTCGACACACTTGCGCCTTCCCATCTTCCGAGGACATCCGTAAGGGCTGGTGCGGCGGCAGATTTGGCCGAGGATCTCAAGAGACGCAAATATGCAGGTCTCGACAGAGCCTACATATTTGCTCCCTTTGGGGTCGAGACCCTAGGTCCGTGGGGTACCGAGGCTCTCCGGGTTTTTAAAAAGTTATCTGAGCGTCTGGTCGACGCGACGCGTGACCCGAGAGCTGGCGGATATCTGGCGCAGCGCATCAGCATTGCCATACAGCGGGGCAATGCAGCCAGCGTCTTGGGAACGCTTCCGACTGGTATTGATATGGATCAGTTGAGCTACCTGTAGATTGTTTGCAACAGTCTGCAGTTAGCTTAATTGTTTCAATTGTAAATACTAGTTATAATTTGATTGTAATTTTCTTTGTTAATAAAGGCCATTGCCCCTATACACATAATCTGAATATTTTTGGAAAAATATAAAAAGAAAAAAATAAAATAAGTACTATTTATAAGAATGTGTGTAAGTACACAAAATATTATTAGTTATCGATATATGCTTGAGTAACGCTTTTCTATTAAATAATAATAATAATAATGCTGGACAATCCACACAGCATCATCTAGCCCCAAGCTAAGCTGAGCTTGTGTTATGGGTACTAGATGACTGATAAACATAATACAATACATAACATAGATAGATATTTTTTATTATATATAGAAAATACCTAGAACACCCGGAACAAATATTTGCAGATCGTACAAACATTTGTCCCAAGGCGGGAATCGAACCCGCAACCGTCTGCGTCGGAGGCGGACCTTCGCCCGCCGCGCCACATCGGTCGTCAAATAAACGTCACTCAAGCATATATCTATGACTGAGCAAGCTTTCATAATACGGGCCTTAGTCTGTTGTGCGGCCTCACTCAGCTGAATCTGTTCGGTCTCGTTTAGAGATAATGACAATGTTATGTCTAACATACTCCAGATTCGTGAAACTACTATATAACTATATTTATAAACTTACAAAAGCGTGCGACTAACGTGGAATGCAACGCGCATTTTAGTTTTTAGTTGGTCTTTCAGTAGTTACATAATACATGCGTTCGTAGCAATAGATAACCCTAAAGACCCTGATATTAAACTTTTAAGTTCTATAACCTCTACTGATCTATTCACAACAACATTCCAAAATCACTCAAAATCCGCAGTTTTTTTATATTGTTGTTCTGAAAATTACTAACATTCCGAAATTTTACTTTTTGTCTGGCAGGGTTCAATAGAATAAATAGTCAATACTCTAACACTTACCAAGTTAGTCAACGCCTCTCCCAGCGACATACGAGCGCCAGCCGCGGGGTCTAGTAGACCCTTGATGTTCTGAGTGCCGATGGAAGTGGCTGACCCCACTAGATCGCTGTAACCCAGAGCTATGACCGCGCAGTCGGCTAGCGGAGTGTGTAGTGGACCTACGCACTGCTGTTGCGCTACCAATCCCGTGACACACCGGTCCACCTAGATAGAAAAATAAGCTATTTAGTATTTAATTTAAAAAACGTTCACAAATCTATTTTCGATTTTGACATTCGCTGTAACGCGATGGAAACGTAGGGGAAATAATAACAAACATAATACTGAGTCGGACGCCATTTTATAGCATTTAAGTTTTCTAATAACATAGTTAGCAGTTATGTATATTTATAGTGTTGAGTAATTTAAGAAACTAGCTTATTGCAATTCTTGTAAATACTATAAATAAAGATTTTCTTATTCTGAAAGGTACGCGATAAATACCCGATAATCAATCAATAATCGATTTCACTTTGAACCATCAACATTTGAACGGATGGATGTACCGATTTTTATCAAACATAGCTAAGAACACTCTTGATGAAGGCACCTGTCTAAAAAACGAAATCGGTTAGTCCGTTTGGGACCTACGATGCCACAGACATATTATACGCACTACGTATCAAATGGGGTGGTTGGGAATATATCCAAACTAATAACACCTGCTTTTCCATTAGGGATGAAAAATAAAAAAAAAACGAGTAAATGGACGACGCTCTTAGATCATTATACCTGCTATAAATTCATGTTTTATTTGGAAGTACCTATGTTGCGAAACAACAATAATTACCAGTTTAGGAACCTTTAAAAACCACAGGTTTTCATAAATAGTTATGGTGATTTATAAAGACCGACGTACCTTGTTGGTCAGGTATCTCTTGCTAGCTACGTTGACCAACCTCAAAACCCTGTCCAAAGCCGACTTGACCGTGATATCTGCAGGAAGAGACAGCGGCCGCTTTGTTCTCTTCTCTCTCATCAAATCAAATCTCTTTCTGGGCATATTTCCTGGAAAAAACAGATTATTCAAGCATTAATTAACCAAAGTATGATCAATTGACTTGTATAAGATAAATTTAGAAAAGCTGGCGCGATTGTCTCTGACACTGTCAGTCACAAATCTAGGCCTCCATTATACGCAAAATAAGAGACAATCTCGCCACCTTTAAAAACGGCCTTTACGGGCACAACAGATGCGGCTGCAGTAAAGGTAATTTTTTCAAGGCTGGCGCGATTACCTTTTGTTTTTCGTATACTGGAGGCCTGGATTCGTGATGTCAACGTAAATAATTGTATGAAAAAATAAACGACAATCGCGCTTTTTTTCAAAATGTATCTATACAGCAATACGGCAGTGACCAAAACAATATAAACCATATTTTGTTTATTTAAGAGTCCATAGATGAGATGAGATGAGATGATTTTCATGTTAGGGTTTAACACTATGAGTACCACCGACGCACATTTGCATGTTGCGGCACGTACCACCGGCCGCCCTTCCAGGTTGCACCGCCGAGGCTTGGCAGTGAAAGCGTTAAGCTTACCTAAAACAGCTTCCAAATGCAAGTCGAAAGGCAGTTTGGATTTCATTTCAGGTTTGAGCCTTGCATCTCTGCCTAAAACCTTGTCTGTATAGGATTCTTCCACCAAACTCATGTAACCGTCGCCTGTTACTTCACCAACGAAGGAAACTGGACACCGTTCTCGCTTGCAGATATCTGAAACAAATATATAGCGCTTGATATATTTCTTATCAGATCTAGGTATTGGTGAAACAAAAATAATCTCGATAATTTGACTTTTAACGTCTGCATAAATTTTCTTCAACCATAGCTAAGGAGAAGTACAATTTCGATGGAATTCATCGACTTTCAAACAATAAAAAAACGGGTTGTTTGCTGGCCAAGCTGAAAGGTCGAGGCTTTTATAGCGCGGACAGCAAGGGCTGCAATGATGACCAAGCTTGAAGGTCGAGACCATAGCAAGCTTAGCTTATCGTGGTCAGCAGGGCAGTCATTGCGGACCGAGGCTTGTATAGTGTTTTACTCAAACAATGCGAGTAATTTAAAAGTCATTGAATTAGAGGATTAGTCGCTTGAAGAGTTCATTTTCACAATTTATTAACGAAAATTTTTAGAACGTACATATCATGCAAAAAATTTCACCGCGATGCTCTTTTGTCAGTTTCCCGCGTTTTCTTTTTTTATTCTAACCAGCCAGCTTGTACTGCTCTGTAGGCCAAGCACGGTGATTGTTCTCTAGGGTAGAATAGACAATGATGAAATCGCATCGTCATACATTCCATACATTATTGAAGTAGAACGAATGATTTTCAAACATTTTTTTACGCATTCGATGACAAAGTGACGTAATTTTTCTCTATTCTACCCTAGACAGCAATCCCCGTGCTTGCCCTATAGTGTGCCACTGCGTATGTATAGTATGCGTATTGCTATTATCAAAACAAAATAGAATTCGAAATACATTACGGACCGCATAGAGCGGACAGTAATAATATTACTGTCCGCCTGTTCGGGTAGGCCCGAAAGGTCGACTTTGCTCAAAGAAGGTTGTAAAAATAATCAGCAGATTACATGCTATGTTTGAGAAAAGTGATAAATTCGCGGCGAAAGGCCGGACTTTTTTGCAGTACAACTAAAAATGTTTCAATCTTAGACCCGTATTATGAAAGCTTGCTCAGTCATCGATCTATGCTTGAATAACGCTTTTTTTATTTTATTTTCAAACATCACTCAAGCATAGATCTATGACTGAGCAAGCTTTCATAATACGGGTCTAAGATTGAAACATTTTTAGTTGTACAGCAAAAAAGTTAGATATCTGTTTTACGACGGTTTACAGTAAGACACGGCTTAGACATTTAGACATAGACATTTCATTTTTTCAGTTTTATTTTTTTCAGTTTAAATTTTAAACAGTCGAAAGCGCTTGTCTAACGAGTGTCTAGAGAGCTAGTTGTGACAGAATTCAGAATTATTGGTATTCGTTGGAAGTGTTTGGTGTTAAAAAGGATATGTTCATTAAATTTGTGGACTTATTCGATGAAGAGGACATAAACTACGTCGATACATTTCGGGACATTAATACAACTCTTTGAATTACAGCTGTAGCAGTGTGACAGTGACACAAAATACGTTTCGTTTCACCTCTAATCGAAAATACTTGCATATCTTACAAATAAAACAATAATCAAGAAAATAAATATAATTCATAAGTATAAAACCAAATCAAACATTAGTTTGAGTCTAAAATAAAGGACTTCTTCGTACATTATTTGCGTAAAATGGAACGGATGAACGAATGGTTTGCAATATGACCAAACTGATGATCGAGTTAGACACATGACACGTTTTGTGGTAACGACAGTTAAACTCTTGTTAAACACATGTCTAACTCTTTAGACACTGTTTAGCTAAACGCTTTTTAGACCAGTGTTTACGTTGGTTTTTGTAGTACCGCTGTTTAAGTTTAAAAATGACCTCACCTTCAAGGGTTGACCGTTGCTCCTTAGAGCACAACAAAGCGTCATTCTCTTGATACTCCGCCCCCCACAACTCGAGAGTTGTGATGGTGGGATCTCCCAGTTGGAACTCCTTGGTGAAAACCACGCCGCCTTCTGGTTCCACTAGCTCTTTCAGTACGTTGCCATTTCCGCCTGCGCCTTGGTCGTGGATAGCTGAAGGAAAGTAAAACAAATATCTACTGTAGTTTATTCAGACTTGTTATATTTAGTTAGTAAAGAAAGTTTTTTAATTCTATGGAGGAGGCGATTACCTTGTGTTAAGTTTTTTTTTGTTAGCCTATTTCTTCCCACAGCTGGGCTAGGATTGATGATTAAAAACAATTCCTAATTAATTATTATTAATTAATTAATTATTGAGAAATGGGCTTTAAACAAGTAGGGCTTAGGGCTTAAACTTACATTCAACTGGATTGATATCGGCTTCTAGACATCCTCTTACAACGCGATTCAGACGATTTCCCATTTCAGCGTCACCTAGAAGTAAAATAACCCAGTAAATACATACAATAAACAAAACTAATTATTTTTTAGGATAAATTAATATTGACGGCGCCATCAAGATACAACTAAAAAGTTTATAAAATGGGAACCAGACAATCGACATGGTCTATTTCAGTTCTCGACATTAGTTTAGAGAAATCACAGAGTATTACCTCTTTGCACTGCTCCAAAGTCAAGAGCATGGTCCCGAGAATCTCCACCCTGCACCGCTACCGATGACGCGGCGCCACCACCCACCCCAATCCTGTAAACTGGGCCACCTACTTTCACCATCAGCATGCCTGAAAACAAGAAATTATTAGGCTCTGCGCTCATTAATCCAATACAACACAGCACAAAAACGTGCATTCAAATATTGGTAACCTTTTGCTATCATTTTACAGTGACAAAAGTCTTCCCACATGCTTCAAACGAGTCCGCAAGAAGTCTGTCATCTGATGCCGTTAAAATAAAATTCATCTAAAAGTTAAGAGACCCATATTTTAATGCACATTTTTGTGCTGTACTGCAGCGCTGCTTTTCAGGTGTGCGACAAGCTTTAGCCATTCTCTCCATCAGGTGAGAGTGTTTGTAATCCACTCTTTATGCAGTAGGCATGTTCAATGGCTTGTTACGATGCGAACCGTATGGTTCACTCAGACTTTATGGCGAAGGTACCAAGCATAACTAGGCGCTAGTTTCGCTAACGCCATATTAGGTATGAACGATTAGCATAAGTGGTGGCGCTAGTTTCGTTTCTACCCTCGGCCTCGCCTAGAAACAATTATTAAATCAAGTTACCTGTCCCAGGCTTAAAATGTTAATTTGTTTGTTTTGATTGATGTGAGTTTTATCCGAAACTCTTTGCTTCTTCTACTTCAACTGTTACTCGCAAAGCATGTAGTTTTTTTTTGTTCTGGTTTGTTTACTAATATTTCACTTCGTATTTGGCAGAAGTATAGAAAATAGATATTTCGTCAAGTTACCTTTCTCAGGTTTATTCTTCTTGATCATAGAATGCGGCATGTATCCGATTCCACCGCTGAACATAATCGGTTTGACGAATTCCTCTCTCGCATTGTCGGCGTTCTTCAATCCGTAAGACTGTACAAAACCTGCCAAAAAAAACAATAATAAATGATGTACTAATGAAGGGTTTTCCAAAAAAATAAAAAAGAACCTAATAACCTTTGTTTCCCTGTTTACCGTAGACTGAATAGAGGGCGCTGCAGTTTTTCGGCGCTCTATCGTCTATGCCAGGCTTGCACGGTCTAGTACAAAAGGTATACATAGGAGTACAGTGCCGTGCATAGACGATAGAGCGCCGCGATCGCAAAGCTAAAGCGCCCTCCCTCTTTTCTGTCTGGACGAACTAATTGCAAACTTTAATATAGAAAACGCCTCATTTTGACTAAAATGACTTTAAGGATATCTAAATTACCTGTTACCACAGGCTCGCCAAACTTGTTTCCATAATCAGAAGCGCCGTTGCTGGCTTCAATGATGATTTGGAGGGGTGAAGCGAAATTGTTGGGGTACTCCCACCCTTTCTCTTCCCATGGTAAATCATAGCCTGAAATATTCAAATAATTAACAAATAGCCATTTGTAATTAGTGCTAAGTAGAGCAATTCATTCTAACCCCTCATCTAGATAAATTTATAGATATTTCAGCCCGATCCGTTCAGTTGTTTGCGAAGTAAAAAGTAACAAATTATAGAAACTTTCATATAGGTATGTTTTAGTTTATTTATTCCCAAACAAATAAATTTGTGTCGGAATATTTTAAAATGTTAAAGGTATATAAATAGAAATACTTTATTAAGCCATCTTATAAAAACCATGTATACTTAAAAACTATAATAATAAGATACTTACACATTAAAAAACAAAACTTTTACAAAAAGGTTTAACAATTTGTTGTACCTAGGTACCTATACGTAATTTTACGGTATGTTAAGATTTTTCAAGCATACAAGTTAAAGAGTTATGGTATGGTATATTCATGTGACTATAAATGATGATAATCTAAAACCAACCTACCAGGTATATGCAAGTTCCCAACACTGTACCCCGCGGTACCAGCCACCGTATGACCTCCCCTCCCGACGCCCTGCACGTCTCTGATCCTACCCCCAGTCCCAGTAGTGGCGCCACTGAACGGGGCAACCGCAGTCGGCATGTTGTGAGTCTCAGCGGTGAATATTATATCAGACTCCGTCTCTTCTTCGACTATTTGGGATGGGTCGCAGACGTTGCTTGGTCTTAGTTTTTTGTGCTTGAAGCCAATTATCGCACTGCAATTGAGATTGTTTATAAAATATTAGGTAGAATGGAGAAACATTTTATGTAGATCGGTAAACTAAAAAGTTACAACAATACCAATAGACTCCAATGGAATGGACAACAGGCCTTCGGCCTATCATAATTAAATTAAATTTAACTTATTTATTGATTCAGACAACACAACGATCCATAGATTAGAGTAGCTTAAGTCACACAGTTTCAGATAAACAAATATATAATAAAAGTTACAAATACCAATACCTTGAAAGCCTTTCTTTAAGCTGCATGAAAACGATATTATTAAAACTTTAATAATAAAGACTTAACGTTGAGTAGAATTAAGTAGGTTGCTTATCTACAGTAGTAGCTAGCATGTACTTGCAAACTGCGGCGTCCCCTATGTGTGAAAACACATAGATCATAAGCTTTGCAAGAATTTTCAGTTAGCTCAATTGTAAATACTAGATATAACTTGTTTCTATTCATTGATTGTAATTTTCTTTGTTAATAAAGAAATTTTAACTATTCAGCCTTAATGTGATTTTCACGTAGAACCTTTTTTAAATAAATAAATAAATCTAGCTGAATACTATAACACTGTCACAGATCTGAGACAGAGCAAGTAAAAAAGGTAGGAAGATGTTGAAGTATTATTTAGGTATTTACCCTGTTTCTGAGCTATATGTATCTTGATAGGTACCTCTTTAACAAAGAGATGATAAAATATACCTGCTATTATCTCCAAACTTGATGACATTGTTTTTATTAGATGAATCTTGAGTGGAGGCCACCATGTCAATGAGGGATTCATCTATTTCTTTTCCATCTAATACAATTTTTCCCTGAAATTATTAAATTTGTGAAATTTACTAGGTAATAAATTTTTTGTCATAGTTGTCATGTAAAATCACGTAATATAATTTATTAACGAGTAATTGTCAATGATAATTCTTGCTGCATACATTCATTACTTACTTATACAGATTGGATTGTCCAATAAATAATCTATATCAAGTTTACCTTGAAGAACCAATGGCGGGAATGCTCGCTGTTGCTCTGAGCAAGGTCAAATAACTCGACACTGGTTGGATCTCGTTTCAGTTTGTTTACAAATAGATCCATGTAGAAATCCATGTCCCATGAATCAAATGCCAAACCTGTAAAGATTTCACATGATTATGTAACATATTTTCACCTACTTTAGCTCTTAAAATAACATACATTAAGAGCTATTTCGTATAAAAACATATTAACTAAAATCATACCTAGTTTCTTATTGACAGCCTCCATCGCAGGTCTTCCCTCTTTCTGCAGCGGAACTACATACCAGGGCTCCAAATCTTTAGGTAAGCCTTCATTAAAGCTATGCCGAGGTAGGTTTGCCTTAGTGTAGATGCATTGTGTCATTCGATCATGGAGTAGTGCAGCCAGGCCCTCATACTGCTCCTCAGAAATCTTCCTTGGATGTTTGAAGGTGATGAGGTACCTGGTTGATACTTCCAAACGGACAACATCATGCAAATTGACACTGTCACAGATCTGTACAGAATTACTGGAATCTGCTGTGGAGAAGTTAAACCTGAAAAGAGGTCAAATATTGATCAGATGGTTCAGATATTGATATGTCCACTCATTTTTGTAATGTAACCGGTGAGGGCATGGTGAGGGCTTAGAATTTTTACCACCCCAAATTGTCCTGTCTGTGTCGTATAAGAGGAGACTTAGGGATATCCATCGGGGGGCAGGCAGGAGCTCTCCTGCAGAACACCAAGCTGCAGTCCTCAACCCGCATGCCCAGCAGCGTGTGTATTATAGGAATTACTCTCCATATCCTAAGCTCATATCAAGGAACGTAATGTAAAAATATTTAAGTACCTGAAGCTTATATTACAGCTTAAATACATACCTTGGTCCAATTTCTATCACAATCTGGTCACCTTGAACAGATTTGTAGTTTGTTTCATTCCTCAGAGCATAAGGTTGAAGAGGAGAACTAAGCAGCCATTTCAGAATCTTAATTTGATTGATGTTGAGATAGTCACACCCATCACTCAATTCCACATGGTAACAATGCTCTGTTGATAACTGTGAAATATCTGGATCCACGGCTTTTAATTTATTCAGTATTTCTTTAGTTTTGTGAGAGCTAAATGCCTCAGATGAGAAAAATCTTAAAAGAGTCATCTTACTACTAAGTTTCGAATATTGTAATGTCAATCATGGACTGGAATATAACTGAATTGATGAGCAGATTGCAATGGTAAGTTGTTACATCAATGTCAAAGATCAGACACTATTATCAGTTGCTTATGACACCCAGCCACAATCTGAAACAAATAAGAACAAACAACATGGGCTTATGCAATGTCAATAATAATATCAAAATGGGAGGTAGGCAGTCATAGAATAATATGTAGGTACTACCTACTTGAGTTGTGTAAGTTGGATTTTTCTACAAGATTCTACATGATTTTCCTATACAATATTTTGAGGCAAGGAAATACATGATCTTCGATAATAAAATAAATATTCATGGTAAACCTTCAATTTTACTACAGTATTTGGAAAATATTTTTGACCTATTGTGTATCTTCATAAATTGCAATAAAAACTGAAGGTGCAAATAATTTTTTGTGAATTTTCCATATTTTATAAAAGCAAAACTGTTCCAAGTACCTAGTTTGAAACACTAAAGCAAAACAAAAATGGGTAACTACAAGTCAGGGTAACCAAAAATTATTTCCCCCCCTTTATTATATTTGCTTGCTCAATCATCGATCTATGCTTGATCAATGCCTATGCCATAGAAAAGAAATGAAATTATACATAATTTATTTGACACAACACATTACAATAAGCTCAAGCTTAGTTTGATGACTGTGCTTCCATAGCATGGACCTAAGAGGGGAACAAAACTGACGTGGATAACTGAATAGGTACCTACCTCATAAGTTGGTAGGTATTTCCTTTTATAAGCTTTTATTTCTTGCAATGTATGTTTGTCTAAAATCTTGCAAGCCCAATTTATAACTTTGTCACAACCTAAGACTTTTAAATTTCACATACTTGTTCATTTGCAATTAATTCAACAAATAAACTGATGCTACAGCCAGGACTGCCTCACAAGAGAACTCCTCAACTCAACAGTAAGTAGCAGACACAACATTTTTAGCATAAATGATTATAAACAAATTGAATCACATTTACCTAAAGTCTGACTTGCCTAACACAACTAGTAAAAATGCAAAAAGCATCTGATTTTCTATCCACTTCACACAAAAACTACTGAATGGCTCAATTGGCTCACTCAGGCTAAAATTTTGCTTAGTTTTTTATGACATGTTTCTAATAGGTGTTCCTACATTCTTTTTTTATAGTTAGTATTTATAATATATGTACCTACCTACTCACTGCCGTAGCTTCTGGATTTGATTAGTGTTGGATTGATGTAACCATCTGTAATTAATTGAGAATAAGCGCTCTAAACCTATGAATATTTAGATTCTGTAATTTGTATCACCTGCAGCCTGCAGGTGGTTCACAATTTGGGTTCAAAACAGTATGTAACAAATTTGAAATCAAAACAAATATCTGATATCAGGTTTTCAGCTTTGTTCTATTTCATTCGTGGAAGGAAACTGAAAAGAATGATTTCTTCCCGTACGATGATACGATACATACCTACAAATTCAAGTTTCTTTCATGAGTAAACTTGATGAGAATGAGGAGAAACCAATACAAAAGTAGGTACCTACTTTGTGGGAGAAATCAATGCCAATTATTAGTGTTGCCGATCAATAGTCGAATATCGATAGTCTATCGATAGCCTATAGTCACGAAAATAAATAGTATCGATGGGTCTATCGATAGTATGAAATGCAGCAATAACATTGTATTTGACAAATACTATCGATATTGTCGATAGTATTGCACATCTAATGTGACTGAACTTTCAATAGTATCGATAATATCGATAGTATTCTAAGAAAACCATCAATCTAATCGATACTATCGATACTGTCGATAGTTTGGTACTATCGATAGTGGCTTATATTTCGATAGTATCGTTAGTATTTTCGAGTTTAAGTGGGTACGTGTATTACTTAGTAATAACTAGTGATTAACAGTACATAACAATCGCCAATTTTAGTACCCATTACATTACGCATGTCACCTTCACCTTCACAGTGTCTTGATATTATTGAAATTTATGCCACTATCAATAGTTTATTAATATCAACATAAAGATAGTATCGATTGTATCGATATTTTTTATACAATACTATCGATATTGTCGATATTATCGATAGTTTTGTAACTTTAATATTTGATACTATCGATATTATTACAAAAAGTCATTATGATTACTGTATTTCACCCTATCGATAGTATTGCTACTATCGATAGTATCGATACTATCGATAGAACAATCGATAGAGTTACTGAATTTCAAGGTCAACTATAGAATCGATATTTTGCCAACACTACAATTAATCAAATTGAAGGAGAGAAAGGAGAGAAACTCCCAAGCAGTGCTTCCAGATTCCAAAAGTAAAATTAGTGTTGCTAGTTAAAAAATACAGAAGTTTCTAGTTTCTAAACACAATGCAGCAGATTTCAAAATAGATTACGGCAATATTACAGTATTTTTTTGTTTCAGTATTGATAGAAAAATAAGCTGCTTC
Organism: Eupithecia inturbata; assembly: GCA_963662085.1. NCBI lineage: Eukaryota > Metazoa > Arthropoda > Insecta > Lepidoptera > Geometridae > Eupithecia > Eupithecia inturbata. Next base: position 9,435,112 of record OY759182.1, read on the forward strand.
CTGTCTTTGTTTATCAATACAAATTGCTTTAAGTTATTAGATAATTAAAACATATATTTAGATACAAAAAAACGTTTATTATTTATTTACTTATACCAGAACAATTTGCTCATGATTTTTATAAATCTTCGCTGTTACCCTTGAAATAATTTCCTTAGTTGGATTAAAATTCAGTAGATAATTTTCGGATGTCCGCTGAATGGCTTGCTGAGCTAGCATGTTGCCTTTGATGGTATTTGTTACTAAATAGTTCCTCTGCTTTGAATTATATTGTTTATTTCGCTGAACTTTCGTTCACACTCAGCGTTCGAGTGAGGCAACGATAAAACTTGGAGCATAAAACGAGGCAGAAAATGGTATTTATTACTCCGTTGCTATCTTTGATTTGAGACAACTGAAAAGAAAAAACAAATCTGGGAAATGTGAACATATTATGTGCAATATTACATAAAGTTCTTAAATGGTAAAATTTTACCTGATGCTAAAACACGTCTGCTGGTTAAATAAATAAATAAAATAAATAATACTGGACAATCCACACAGCATCATCTAGCCCCAAAGTAAGCAGAGCTTGTGTTATGGTTATGGGTACTAGATGACTGATAAACTTAATACAATACATAACATAGGTAGATATTTTTTATTATATATAGAAAATACCCAGAACACCCGGAACAAATATTTGCAGATTGTGCAAACATTTGTCCCAAGGCGGGAATCGAACCCGCAACCTTCTGTGTCGCAGTCGGACCTTCGCCCGCTGCGCCACATCGGTCGTCGCGCCACATCGGTCGGTTGATTTGTATTCCAGTCAAAATCAAGTTTCTCCATTCGTCTTCTAACGTCTGTTGATCATTTAAAGCTTGGGGTTTTATGCCTTGGCAGCACTGGGAACAGTGAAGATAAAGACGGTAGTCTATTATCAGATAAGCAAGAATCGGGATCCAACTTTGCGATTGAGCTCAAAACTGGGTCATTCAAACTGTATCTTTCCCCACCCACGCATGCTTTAACGATAAAATTCAGGCTTTTCTGTTTCATCATCACTGTAACTTCTTCGGTACTTGCATGTATCTCTGGGACAGCAAGTTGATTAGCAACACCCAATCCTAGGTATATATCTTTCAGATTTATGTAATGTTGACTATCAGTAGGGACAATTTCGTCGAGTGGTGTGTTCTTTAAATGATTCGAAGTTATCTATAAGGATAACAGTTCTCTATGTCATTTTGTTATGGACTTCGATAATAACCGGATCTTCTCTTTGAAAATATACATCGACGCGAGGAAAATAGTCAGCATCCAACATATAAAATAAAAATATGCGTTGATTATGTGATCATTCAAAGGAATGTGGATGTCTTGGCAATCTTGGTCTTCCAGTCATTTATGAATTATGGAGCAATGGGGCGCGCCCCTTTGCTCCATAATTCTGTTCACAACACTGGACAGAGACAACCAACGCGTTTGGACTGGACGTAGCAATTTGTGTATGTTAGTGTCTATTAAACGCTTGATATTCTTTTAAAAAAAAATTTTAGACTAGATAGTTTAACGGAGTCGTTTTATTCTCTTTGGTAGGTAGACTTTTGTTGCTACAGCACTTAAATGTCATGTAAATGTTCTATTTTAATCGTAGTGTAGTGATATGCTTAGATTATTTGGAATAGAACTTTATACGACAAAATCGATACGACCGAACCAAAAGATACGACTAAAAGACAAAGTACGACAAACTTTCTTTGTTTCTCAAGTGAACCTACAGCTACTGTGCCACAGGCATTTTTTTTATTTGTTTTTATTTTATTCATGGTGCTGTTCAAATTAGAGCACAATACTGAAAGGTTTGTACCCGCTTTAGAAAAGCATGAGAGGGGAGAGAGTATGTGTATTTATTTTTCAAGACATTTTCTCTGAAATGTTTGCTTCATATCCATAAAGAGTTTTTGGATGCATAATCTTTTCAATCCATGGCTTCCATCCAAAGCAGACGCAAATTATTATTTGGGGAATTTTATTGTCGAATGCAGGCAACCCTTAAGTTTATAACTTTTTTGTTATTCACAAGAAAAAATAACGAAAATGATGCGGCTATCTCAGCTCTCATCTTAGCTTCTTTATCTTTGTTGGCAGCCCCACTTCACCAAACTCCAAAATTACTGCGGCTTGCTCCACTTGGTGTTTTTTTATATTCTTATATATAGTCTTTGCAGTCTTCAGTCTTTTCATGTAAAAAGCTAACCTAACCACTGCAATGACTTTAAAATGTTTGAGGTTCGCTTCGCTCGCTATCATTTCTTTTGTCATTTACCTATCTTCTATATCTTCTATTATGTCATGTACCTACCAAACATGTGAAACAATCTCAAAAAGTTTGTTTTAAATATCTACAGACCGTACAAACTTGTCCCAAGACGGGATCCGAACCCACAACCACCTGTGTCGTAGATTATGTCGCGGCCTCGCGGGCCTTGATAGTGTGGCACGCAATTACATGCAAATTCCCTTTGATGCGTGCACTAATAATCGACAAGTTACCGATCAGCGCGATCACCGATCACAGTGGCGATTACAGACAATGCTCGGTAATCGACAAGTTATCGATCAGCGCGATCACCGATCACAGTGGCGATTACAGACAATGCTCGGCTCGGAAGATAGCTCCATGGTGCTCGGCGACTACACGCAAATATGAACTCACTCCACACTTGTGCTCGCGTGTCTATAATCTATAATCGGATACCTCTATTACAATCGGCGATACTAAAAACATTTTACTATGGCTACGCCTTTTTACTAAAAAAGGCGGCCACCGCGCCCTCAGCGCCGCCGCTGCGCCGCGCCGTTAGAAAAATTAATTAGAAGTTATTTACATCTACACTTGTGCAGTTTTATTGCGCATGAGAATAAAACAACTCCTTTATTTATTACTGCCAAAAGTGTATGCTCCCCACTACATTTTGATAACCTGAAAAAGATTACATACCTACAATAAAAAAAAAAATCGTTTAGAATATTATTACGAATTTGGTGTCCTGAAATAAATATCGAAAATCGAAATGTCGAGAACAGAAACGAATATAATATAATATAGGTAGTTATTTTTATTATATTCATCATATTATTCTGATAAATATCGATTCTTGCTCCTTCGAAATTTTACATCCCTAGATAGATTCCCTTGTTGGTTCCGTTTGGTTGGTATGTTATTCGTAAAAAAAAAAACAAAAGCAAAATGGCGATTTCTTCTGCAGAGTAGAACCACATTTTGTTAGTAGAGATTTGTGAAAAACGTACAACAATAAGCGATAAAAGTGACGAAAATATGAAGAAAAATCTATTGTATTGCATTTTATACGTTTGAAGTTGTTTGGGTGTGCGAATTATCGTTGGTGGGTGCGGGTGGCGTCCTCACGCCTCGGTCTCGAAGGCCCTTTGTATCTTTCGGAGCAACGGAGTATTGATTTTTACGGCTTTCAAGATGATGATGATGTATTCGGTAAATCACATGAATCCTTAATATTTACATTGATAAAATCATTATATTTTCAAGAGCAAACTCAACAAAATTATTCCATGAATTTCGTATTTGGGGTATAGGTGGTTTTGATAACGCTGTTTTTCCGCAGGGTACGAGTACGGAGCAGGACACGCGCTTCAGCGACAAGGAAAAAAAGCTTATGAAACAAATGAAGTTTGGTGATTGCTTGACTCAACAGGTTTGTTAACATGCACAGAATATTATTAATTACCTTTTTACATATTGCTCTCAGATTACAGAATTTACTGCCATAACCAATAAGTTATGGTCTCTCTCCTATCTAAATGATTGTTTAACTTTGAAATCCTTCACTTTTATCTTAGGTTTAGGACAGGCAGAACTCATTAGGATTATTGGTAAATTAAGTATGTAAGGAATAATGAGTTGTTTGCTTGCTGTAACAGTCTTATCTCGAATGAATATGCATTAAGTATGCTAAGAGGTCGGTGCATACCAGGTCCTCTATGTATTAACCTACAGGATGTGTTAGTAAGCACTCATTTTACTCCAAACAACTAGAACTAGCGTTGCAGTGATTTTATAATTTTTTGTATTTTTGTAGTCAAAGAAGTTACAAAAACAACTTCACTTTGACTTTACTTGTACTAAAATATTACTCTTGAAGATATTCTCATTGAAGGTCTTTGCCATGGTTGGGTAATAAAGATTTTTCATTGTTTTTCCATTATCATGGTAGTTACATGGTTCCTTTTCGTTTAGTTAATGGTGGGCCTCTACTTTCTGTGGCAACTTTTATAATCCACAAAAAGTCCTCTGCAGTGTTTAAAAATATTCCTGTTATGTAGGTGGACATGTCCAAGGTGAAGCTAGATGTACTGAAGCCATGGATCACTCAGAAAATCACAGACATTCTGAAGATGGAAGATGATGTAGTCATTGATTATGTCAACAACCAGCTTGAAGAAAAGGTAACTAGTACTTTTATTTCATTTTTATCACACTATTTAAGAGCAGATGTAATCAATGCAGTTTCTTAGCAGTAGGTTTACTAAATAAGTATAATATCTAGTCATTAGTTTAAATCTCTGTTCAAGAAACTGCAATTGAAGATATTTTTCAAATGTATTTTGATTGCGTATGGACGTTTCTATGGTCTCCACCGGTTAGCGCGCCGTCGATCGTCGCCACCAGCCTGCCGCAACCCCGTGACCTGATGCTGCCCACCTCAACCTGACTCTGTGGAGGCTCTAGGCATAATCGGTATTTACAGGGAACCTTTCTTAAACAATGCTAACATTCAAATAGAAAAATGTGAGACATGGAAATCTAGTTCTCGAAACCAAGCGAAAAAGAACGTAAATTTTTTAAATCACTTAAATAAAGTTGTCAAGGGTTATGCTGTGACTCAATGTAGGGAAGTTCCCTGTCGTAGGATGTTCGTTCAGCATAATGGTTGTGTTGGCAACACCCTTACAGATGCAAGAGTTCGAAGAAAGAAGAGGCTGCTGCATTCTGCGGCGTCGCCGCGGAGCAGAGCGTCGCCGCAGCCACCGAGCAACGCAGCGTCCCGCCGTCGTCGCCTCATCATCGCCCGACACGCTTCCACATCAAGAACACTAATCATTTGATGTACTATTTCTATTTTGATGTTGTTCGCTTCCCTACTTGAGTCATATCTGCTATAATGACACAAGCAACATTTAAACCTATTCATTTGGGCGCCCTTGACGACTTCATAATTGAGTTTCAAAATCTAAATCTTCCCTGCAAGAAAGGCTAGGGTGTTTGTGGAGAAAAAAAATATGATTAATGACCAGATATTGTTTCTTCCCGATCCCGATTCCGCCAATTCTAGTTTCCTTGCCCTAAGAAAATGCAGATCAATCTGACTGGATTCCTGAACGGGAAGAACGCACGTCTCTTCATGGGCGAGCTGTGGGAGTTGCTGCTGAGTGCTCAGGCCAGTGAGAATGGAATACCGGAGTCCTTCACTCAACAGAAGAAAGAAGAAATAAAGAAAAGAATGGTATGTTGGTATAACACCTAGGAGTAAGTCGGGATAGTAGCCTCAGTGGTGCGTGGCCCAGTGCCAAAAATCCTAAAGTAATGAAGTATAGGAACTAAGTTTAGTATCTGAGTTACATAGCCGAAGTTAAAAGTTGTGTTTTTTTGTGGTGGGGCACGAATCCCTCCTGTGGAATCAATCCAGACCCTATCTCGTTAGCTAAATTACTTGGCTGCTTAATGTTGCCACAGCACCTAAGATATCCCTTTCAGTAGGCCTAGCATACGGATTGTTGTCTAGGGTTGAAAAAAAAAAATTACATTGCATCGTCATACATTTCGTAAATTATTAGTTAATTGTTAGTTTTGTTTGTATTATTACGTGTGTGTTGTGTATGTTTAAATCTGTTTACAAAATAAATATATTTTATTCTATTCTTTTTTTATTCTTATTATTACTTGATGAATTAATTTCAAATATTTTGAATTCGATGACGATGTGACGTAATGTTTCTCAATTCTACCCTAGATAACAATCTCTGTGCTTGACCTACAGGTAGCGAAATAACTTGGCTGCTTAATTTTGCCACATCACCTTATGAGCGTTTACGCCTAGCGCGCGATGTCAAGTTTAGGTAATTCAAACCCACACAGAAGCGAGCGTGACAGTGTGAGTAGCGCTGGCGTGTTCTATTACGTTATAGTCAAATTTACCCACTTTGATCCATTTGAGTGAAATTGTTATAGCATTTATTTAATTTAAATTTGAACTTAAACAGATGACTAAGTTACGAGTAGGTACAAATAAATAATTTGGTACGGATAACATAACTTGGTACAAATAAATAACTTGGTAAAGTCGAGTTTATTTTACATTAATTTTTTATGTTATATTAAATAAAATTAATTTGTCGTGGTTCTCAACTGCATCAACATAGATTTTCGTGGGTCTACAATTTCGGGGAGCAGACACTAATTATAATAATTTATTAAAGATTAGTCTGGTTTCCATTTGGTTACGCCAAAACTCATCGTCTCGAGTGATTTTTTGATTTTCAAGAGAAATTCGTTACCTGTCCAGACAGCCAAGACAACAAACATAAATTCTTCTTCGTGATATGTAGCTGTCCTTGAATTTTATATAACCATTTGTGTCGACGGTTGACCAGACGCGTTAGAATTCCAAAACTTTATTTTCTTGAATATACATATATAATAGCATCATCTGCATTCATTCCGAACGCTGAAATCGGACATTTTATTTCAACAATTCCTTCACCAAAAATGTCATCAGGTAAAGCTCCCAGAAAAAAAGAAGTGTTCATCAATGAACAGGCCACATTTATGTATACTTATATTTAATTGTTCTTCAAGTTGCCGAATTGCTGTTGCCTCATTGACTTTTCCGTGCTTTATACTTTTATTATTGTCCAGTGAATAAGAGTATAGACTTAGAGGCTCTTTACTAGTGGGGCGGATCTTATGTTTTGTCTTCTTTTACATACTTAGCCAAACGATGATGCTGTAACAAGACACCGTCGTAATTCAAGCCAAAGTGTGCTTTCTGTCTGAAACAGTATCACTCTCCACCTCTTCTCAAACATTACAATTTAGTCAGTGTAGTTTCATATTATACATAAATATATAATATAAAATAAACATATCAGTATAGTACATGTATAGGGATAGGAAAATGTGTATCTAACGTTGGCGAAGCCGTGGGTTGAAGCTAGTATAACATAATAACGTGTATATATACAAATCTTTTAGCTCTTGCATTTTCCATGTTTGCTACATTTTTGCGCTTTCGCTTCTTCGCTAAAAATAACTTTGCTTTATTTCCCATTATGTCTGAAATATAATTTGTTACAATATAAATACATTCTAAAAATATGTTTGCCATCAAAAATAATCAAAATATTTTACTTACCAAAGTAGCAAAATTATTCGATGACGCTATAAATGTCCGCTCGCCCTATACACACGACAAAGGTCAACACAGGTCAGTCAAAGCGCCAAGCGACGTGTCCACACTCTAGAAAGCCTCGCGGCTGACTGACTTGAAATGATTTGCGGGCAGCGTTTTAAAATATTTACAGAAAAACAAAAACAATAAAATATTTAAAATTTTAAATGTATGATTTTAAAGAAGATTCCCTACTTTTTTGGTAAGTTATTGTTATATTCAATTAAATAAGGTATATCGGTGAAAAAATCATTTAAAATTCGTAATAATTCACATTTTTTTATTTTTATTTCTCATAGTAACAAAACCAAAAATCTTTTTAACTAACTATTCCCAAGGATCTTATTCAGTGGTTATTATTTTTTGTTAATTAGATTTAACTGTGTTTTCATAATATTTTGAGCTTCGAAAATGATGCTGAAAGGGAAATTAAGAAAACCTCTAACAAGTTATCTTGATAGAACGCGTACATTCTATATTAATCAAAATATTTTCTTAACTATTTGGACAACGAAATTTCGTAAAACTATTATGAACGATAATATTTAACATATAGTGTAAGATAAGTGGTTCATGGTTCGGGTTTGAAAAGTACTGTTTTTGAACCAAACTGCGCATGGAAGGCGTAAACGCTCTTAAATCAAAATGCCTAACTTTGTTATAGGAGGAGCAAAACAGCAAGGATAAAGAAAAGGATCGCCGCAGGTCGCGGTCCCGGTCCCGCTCGCGCAGGCGTTCGCGGGAAAGGCGCCGCTCGCGATCCAGGACACGCGATAGATCAGGCGATAGGAAGTGAGTATCACCGTTGTTATTAGCAACCGGCCCGGCTGCGCAGGTGCAACAAAGCAGTTTAACGCGTTCACTGCATATAACATTTAGTGCTGTGCGGAGCAGCAAAGTGTTAATAGAAATTATAAGAGGAATAGTTCCGTAATACATTTTTCATATGAGGTTTACGCAGCGCATGCCAATAGAGTCATGATTTTTTCCGACATTTTCAACAATCATCGTCATTCCGACCAATTTACACAAAACATAATGAATCATAAATTCATAATAGAATAGCCTGTTCTTTGTTATGTTTTATAACTAGTGATCGGAAATTCGGGCGTTTATATACCTCTCTATTGTATTGATTATTTTATTATTGATTATTTTAACTACTTATATGAATCGCCAATATTTAAAATTTGCACACCTGCTTGCGGGTTGAATACATTTGACATCACTCTAGTTATAAGATTTGACAAGTACCTGTAATAATGTATTGAGCAAATAAATGATTTGATTTGATAAAGTTGGTTAAAAGACACAACATGGAGCGGTTACTTTCGGGAATTCAGAGAAATTCCCGGGAATTCCGGGATTACAATTTTCTAGAATTTTGGTGTATTTTTGCCAGAATTTTATTTATAGACGAAATATAAGACGCGTTTTTCACTAACGTCGATATTTCCGGAGAAAAAAGTTTTCTTTTATTTACTTATTATATGTCCATTGATTGCTTACTTTTTTTGTCTTAAGTAATTTGATTTCTAGACGACATATCAGTTAATATTTCCCGTGTTTTTTTGAATATGTATTGTTGTATTGCACATTGCATGACATGTATTGTGGGCGAAGGTCCGCCTGTGACGCAGAAGGTTGCGGGTTCGATTCCCGCCTTGGGACAAATGTTTGTGCGATCTGCAAATATTTGTTCCGGGTGTTCTGGGTATTTTCTATATAATTATAATAAAAATATCTATCTATGTTATGTATTGTATAAAGTTTATCAGTCATCTAGTACCCATAACACAAACTCTGCTTACTTTGGGGCTAGATGATGCTGTGTGGATTGTCCAGCATTATTTTTTTATTTAATGTTATTGAAAAACTTGAAAGAACAAAAGTATTTTGCGTGAACGGAAATTTTAGATTTACTGGTAGAGAGCGAGTGAGCAGGGCCGGATTAAGAGATCCATAGGCTCTTCGGTCTTGTCGGTCTTTGAGGGCCCCCCTGCCTTATAATATTTGCTTTCTTCTCTGCGAAAGAACGAATTACGTCATCGTAGAAGAAGAACAAGAAGAAGAATGACGATAAAGTTTTTAAACGTTAAAAATCATCAATATTAAAAAAAAAATTCTATTTTTCTCCGTAAATATCGACCAGTCAAAAACGCATCAGGCTAAAAGTATCTTATATTTCGTCTATAAATAAGATTCCGGCGAAAAAACATCAACATTCAATAAAATTCTGGGATTCCCGGGAATTTCTCGGAATTACCGAGAGGTGGCTTTAACCGCTCCATTATTTATCGCCAACGTTAGGTAAATAAGCGCCCGAATTTCCGATCACTAGTAATGAGGTATGTTTGTATCACAGGCATCGCAACGGCGGCAGCCCGCGGCGTCGTGAGTCGCGGCGGCGGGGCAGCCGTGACAAGGCGACACCATCAAAGACGTCACACGACGACGTCAAATCTGAACCGAAAGGTGAGAATCATACTGGGGTACTCATATTAACAGCAGGATAATTATATTAAATAATGGTATTAAAATAAGCGCTTTCAAACTTTTTGGAAGTATGTAATTGAATAATCGTAAATCGTCGTTAACTATGTGAAGAACTTTATCATGCGAGTGGGTGTTGGGAGCTGAAACTGCTCTGCAGCATTCATTTACTTTGTACACATAAAGTAGAGACGAACGATATTTTTTTCAGAAAACGGCAAGTCTCCTGAAAATAAGCCTGAAGCAGAGGATAAAGAGAAGAATGATACAATTGACACAACTATAGAGTCCAGAAATGATGACAAGGAGGTTTCCACCAAGGATGATGATAATGATGATGATAAGAAACCAAAGTCTAGATCAGCTTCGCCTGCCAAGTAAGGGATTAAAATTTTTGTCAATTTGTGCAACATTATAATGTAGGCCACGGCCACACTGCAAGCCACACAAACACCGCCTCGCTGCATCCAGGATAAGCTAAGCTAGATGAGTGCAGTATGGCTGGTCCTATACATTCATTTGTTTTCTTATCTATACCTATTCTATGAAATTATTTTCTTTTTGGTAGTTCGACTGACAATCAAATAGTAAAATATTATCAAAATAGGTAGCTAGTCAAATAGTATCAAATCCTTCATCATGCTTTACAACCGATTCGATTTTTTATGACAATCGATTTTGTTTATGAAGAATTGGTATTCGATTTTGTTATTGTTGCTCAACATTTGTATTATTTTACAGACTTAAGTCAGGCGCCTAAATGATTTTATTTTTGGAATCAAAATCTTCAATAGAATAAAATGGTATCATTTTTGTGGCTTGTTTTTTTACTTCTGCACGCGGCATTACACGCGTTTTTCCGTGATAATAAGTAAGACAGATTGAGTTACTGTGGTAAACAATTTTTATACTAATTTCAATGAATCACGGGGTGTGGTGCGGTCGTGCGTGGCCTTAGCGTTTAAGCTGTATCTTTTCAAACAACCTATTTTTAATTTCTCAGAAACTAAGTTTGTTTTGTTTTAACCCACGCATACGCGTCGCACACGTTAATATGAACTATGAATTGACGATCCATTTTTTTATAAGGTCCACCAAAGTCAAGAGCGCCGACGACAAGAAAGACAAGTCGCGTCGGTCCTCCAGTGCAAGAAGATCTTCGTCGGCATCCTCTCGTAAGTAATTTTGATAAATAAACACTTATAACAAAACACTTTTGTAAAAGACCTTCAGTTTCCGAAACAGAAGCTTTGAATTGAACTGACTACAGTGTGGAATATCCGGTATTATTTATTTGATTAATCATCATGTTCCTTACTTTAAAAGGTGGCAGTTTGAAGAAAAGGGAGTCATCAGCATCGCACAAGAAGCGCCATTATCGCTCCAATCGCGATTCATCCAACAGCGTAAGCCCTAGACGCAGTTCCCGCAGAGAAAGGTAAGAACTAGCGCCTTTATTGTATCTAACACTTTCAGTGCTCATCGCGTCCATGTCTCTCAGTTACAACTAGTAACATTGCACATCGGGGTTGTGCTCCTGTTGCACCGCTGATGCTGGGCAGTGAATGGGTAAAGCTATTCATCATCCATGGGTAACCATCAAATTGACTGAAAGATAACTTCGCTATAGTTATCATTCCCTGGGCTCGCTAAAATCTTAAAATGTTTTACTTAAACGCAACTCCCATTTGAGCAAGTCTCAATTCGCGATTTTAGATCGCTGTTTTCAATGAAAATCTGTCAAAAATCGTCACTTGTTACCTCAAATGTAAGTTGCGTTAGAATATTCAGGCGTCATTGAGATATAAAAATCATTTCAGAAGTAAGTCACGTCGTCGCAGCAGTCGCCGTAGATCGGTAGATCGTCGTGAAAGAGAAAGAGAGCGGGAACGCGAGAGAGAAAGAGAGCGCGAACGTGAGAGGCGTCGTCGCGAGCGAGAACGCAGGGACCGGTAAGTTACTATTATCTCCAAAATTTTGTGACAAGTGTCGCGAAATCGCGATTTAATCACTATTTAAAATCTACCAGACCAGTCAGTGGGCCAATTTTCGCCATTATATCACTCGATAAATATCAAAAGAACTGTCAAATTTGACAGTTCTATTGATATTTATCGAGTGATAAATTAGCGAGAATTGCCTTCCAGGTGTCAGGAATTCTGATCGAAAGTGAATGAAAAATCTTAGTTAAGTTTTTTGTAGAAATGGAAATCATGATATTTTGATAAAATACTATTTGGCGTATACAATTTTTGTTTGCCTGTTGCCTGGCTGTATAATATATGAAGCCTTTACGATAAGGATTATACTTGACGACATTGCATTAGTTACGTGGTTGCTAGGTCGCGCGAACGTCGCCGATCGCTTGAAAGGCGTCGCCGGACGCGCTCCGTTTCACGCTCTCGTCGACGTTCAAGGGACAGGTAATTTTATTTACACACTGGTATTTGTTGTCTGCATGGCTTTTTATTACCTTTACAAGTGCACAATGCTGACACCACATAAGCATCGTTCATTGTAAACCAAACATCTCAATAACACTAACACATATACAGAACATAATCATATTATAAATGCGAAAGTCGAAACTTGAGGGGTGAGTGGATGGATGGATGTATGTTTTTTACGACGCCAAAACTACACAACAGATCAGGCTGAAATTTTGCATTAATGTAAGTCTAGACCTGGAATAATGGATGGCTGGCTTTATACCTTAATTCAGTTCTCATAAGAATGAACTTAGTTGACTTAGAATCACTGTAATCACTGTTGATCATTGTCAAACTGTAAGTACTATGGCCATATTGAACTCGTGCTTGCTTTGACACATTGTGTTGTTTGTAAAGTATCTCGGCTTGTATTGTTATATGTAAATCTCATTTATGAAATCTTACAAAGACAACTCTGAGAACAGTAGCCTGATAATCTGGCTATGTATAACTTACAACGTTATGTATTTTCTTGTGTGTAGATCACGTGACCGTCGTCGTTCGCGCTCCCGCAAACGTTCGACTTCGCGCCGTCGCTCCGGGCGCGTCTCTTCGGTGCGTCGCTCCAGGGACCGTCGTTCCAGGGACAGACGCTCCAGATCCAGGTAAATACAGAAATACATTTCTGAATATCCACATAGACTTCATGGCGTTCCTTCAACGTGAGCATTTTTCGTTGTAACAATCCAGTATTCGATTTGAGCATTTGCCAGTAGTTGAGTCTGTTTTATTTTACAATGTCCTATGATGCGATTATACAAATTATATCAAGATTGTTACCAATTGAATAATTACCAGTCAATCACTCTGATGCTCAGTTATCATCCCTCTTCACTGATGTAATGCCTGAATCTGAATTGTTACATTTTAGATTTATGTCTTGTGTGAGGATCAATCAAAATTGTTTACATTCACATCGCTTTTGCATGGTACTGAGTTGACCATGTTAAATGTCTTTGTGTAACAATTGAAAATTCGTGTCAAAATTGAAGCAAATTGTACTTTCAGGGATAGGAAGTCGAGAGACCGCTCAGCCAGAGACAGCAGAAGATCGAAGGAGAGGAAGTCCCGCGATAGAAGGTCCAGCGATCTCATCAAGGAACGCTTGGAGAAATCTGTTTCTATACCAAGAAAAGGTTAAAAATACATTATTTTTAATTGCATGTGTTAAACATATAACTTTTAATTAAATAAATTACAGGTCTTATATTATCAATGCTATAATTTGGTCTTCCAGAAAATCTGGAGAAGTTCCGTAAGAAGTCTGTGGAGCTGGTTATCCCACGAGCGGAATCAAAAGAGCGCGTCATCTCCAGCACAAGCCGGGAGTCATCAGTCGCGAAAGAGAAGGCCCCACCACAAAAAGAAAAGGAAACCGAAAAGAAAGCGCACACTTCGGATGACGAGGAACGGGCTGACTTCATACCCATACCAACCTTACGTGAGTTTTCAAAGAGTTTGTCACGTACACCATCTCCTTTTCTTAGAAAACATGAGATCGAAAAAACTAAGAAGTCCGATAGATCGGGAGACGACGCCTCAGGAAAGGAGCAGGTCGACGAAGTCAGCAAATCCAAGGAACTTAAGAAAGGTAAGCGTAAAACTCATCGCTCTGAATCTGAGAGTGCGAGCAGCGAAGAGGTCGCTAAATCTAAAAGTAAAACCAAGCCTAGGCGCAAAGAAAAATCGAGCTCGAAAAAGAGCAAGAAACCAAAAAAAGAAAGCTCGTCATCCGACAGTGAGTCCGAAGATTCTTCTTCCAGTGACTCTGCTGAGGATAGAAAGAAGAAAAGCAAAAAGACCGCCAAGAAAAAAATGGCTAAAAAGTCTCGCAAGAAGAGGTCACGCTCTTCTAGTTCCGAGTCTAGTTCAGACGAAGAAGTCAAACAAAAGAGCTCCAAAAAACAGAAGAACATTCCAGAGGAGTCTGATGCTGAAAAGAAGAAAAAACGAGGAAACAAAGATGCTAGTATTGATCGCTCTCGATCTGACAAGGTAGATGACAAGAAAGCTAAAATAAAGAAAACCGATAAAAATGAACATTCTGACGATTCTCACGATGATAGCTCGGACTCAGATGAAAAATCTACTAAAAAGAAGACAGCTAAACGAGATTCATCTAGCTCTGAGAAAGAAGTCAAGCGAGGCAAAAAAGCTGATGGAAAAGAAAGAGCGCCTTCAGCCGAAGCTAAACCGAAGAAAGTAGATGAAAAAGAAAAAGCAGTAAAACCAAAACATGCGGAAGAAGTGAAGCCCAAAACGCGAGATGACGGTGAGAAAAAGGCAAAGAAACGAGAGAAAGAGGACTCGTCTTCAGACAGTGACCAAGTTTCGAAAAAGAAAATGAAAAAGAAAGTTTCTGAATCGGAGTCTGAATCCGAGAGTGATGAGCCTAAAAAGTCAAAGAAGGCTAAGAAACATAAGAAGCACTCGAAAAAACATAAGAAACACAAGAAACATAAGAAGGTGTCTAAAAAGAAGGATGACTCATCAGATAGTGATGAACCTGAAGAAGAGGAGGAGGAAGGGAAAGTCAACAATGAAGATTTAGAGAAAAAACTCCGCGAAAGAGCGTTAAAATCTATGAAAAAACAGACTAGCGTTTCTGGTTCAGACTAGCGCGTCCACTGCATCGTCCGCTTAGACATTATTGTGCTACGTGTTTTAACCATTTTTGTCGTATTTCTTCTTATAATAATATTCAATTAATGAAATAAGGTATGAGTATGATATAGAGATTATGCGTGTGATGTCACATTGTTAGAAATAAAGTTTAAAACTAAGTGAATATGTTTTATTTTATCAAAAGGTCACTAGCAAAATCTATCTACGTTGAACACCACTTTGTTTTGTGCAAAACATATTTATGCATGTGTTAACTTAATGTAAGAATAATAAAAACAATTTTAATGCTTATAGATTTGCATATTATAAAAGTTAGATTATTATCTTAGTATCAGTATAGCTTTGGAACATACTTTGGTAACTAACTTATAGGTAGTAAGTAATTTATTATTATGTTATGATATGACATAAACATAAATAGTTGGTAATTTCTTAATGATAATAGGTTACAATATTATTTTCTTGAATAGCCTCTGTACCCAGTGACTAAACTGGGAGTGATGCCACTGTTGTAGATGTTGCCGTAACCGGGTCTTTTATTATAGTAGCCGTACCCTAAATGGCCATTGCCTTGGTAGTTAGGATTATTGTACCCATAATAGGAGCTCAGTCCTCCATTGCCTGTGTAACCACCGTAACCGCCACCGCTGTTGCCGCCGTAATTTGAAACTCCGTAGCCGCCATTGCCGTATCCTGCATTTCCGTAACCCTGATTGTATCCACCTCGATACCCATCATACCCAGAATATCCCAGGCCGTATCCGCCCCCTCCGGAATATCCATCGTAACCGTAACCTCCGTAACTATATTTATCGTCTATGGTGCCGTATCCTGTAACTCCTCCATAGGCACTGCTGGGATACCCACGCGCTCCGGAATCTCCATAGCGATCATAATCTAAAAAAAAGACGAGATTCAATTTGAAGACTACATTCTATTTATGTTTTGTTGCTTGTAATGTAATATTTCGTTAAACTACTTACAAGTACTTGCGTCAGTCTTTAGATCAGTATCATGAGTCGCCCCGGCAACCACAGCCGTTGTCTTTGCGGAACCCACTCTTTCAGCAGGCGCTGCGCTTGCGCACCCGAGTATCAAAAGAGAGAGCATTCGCAGCGCCATCTGGAAGTTCAGAGAATGTAATTAGGTATGTTTAACGATTTTTCGTAGCGTTTAGTGCGCCGTGGAATTAAAACATTATATTCCAAGTGCCCGCTGGTGTAGTGTTTAAGTTCAGCGACCGAATCGAGTGGCTCTTGAATTATTGTGAACCGTACGATTAATTATAATCATTGGGCCGCATCATGGCCGGTTCACACAATTCTTTCAGAAGTCCAATTCAACGGTGGATTTGATAATGGAGTATGTAAATAATATGAATTACCATTATCATTGTAGTTAATGAAAAAATGAGAATGGTAAACAACAATGCATCTTCATGGAATTCACCAAGGAATACACTATAAATCAGTGAGTTATCTAGGTACCTAGCTGACTTAGGTACTGATTTACGTCTTTGATAGCCTATCCAAG
Source organism: Eupithecia inturbata (assembly GCA_963662085.1). Lineage (NCBI taxonomy): Eukaryota > Metazoa > Arthropoda > Insecta > Lepidoptera > Geometridae > Eupithecia > Eupithecia inturbata. Next base: position 9,451,724 of record OY759182.1, read on the forward strand.
ATAATTCTGTAAATTAACAGGAAGGTGGTAAGACGTTGTGTAGGTACGAGTAGTTTGAATGGAATTTAAAATACTTTTCTCCTTTGAGATTTTTCTCCTTTCTATAACAAAATATACAGGGTGGTTTTTTGAGTAGGGCGGTGATGGCCAAGTCCGAAACCACGAGAGGTGGAGACAAGTAGTGAAAGGAGTCATGCATATAAATCGAGTTATAAAAAAACATTAACTGCATATTTGTTTTTTTTTTTATATTTTACTTTTGACGGAAATCGACCCATATTATTAAAAAAAAAAAAACGTATATTATGAACCAATGGATTCTGTTGCTGATAAAGGATCAATCTATGCAAAGAAATGTCATTTAATCTGTCTGTCAGGTTCACGTTCTGGGTCAGGCGGGAACTGTAGTGAAATAACAATTAAGAAAAAAACTAGCTGCTACCCGCGGCTTCGCACGCTTTTTTCCGATATAAAAAGTATCATGTGTATTAATATGTATAGTAGCCTATGTCCGTCCCCGGGATATCATCTACCTCCCTACCAAATTTCACTGGCAACGGATCCCAATTAAATTTGGCAGGGAGGTAAATGTTATCCCGGGCTAGGCTACTTAAAAAGCGCGTGTGAAGCTGCGGGCAGCAGCTAGTTAAATAAAAGCTGAAATTCCCCCTTACATAGGTAAGGCCGCCCGGGGCGGCGGCGGCCTTTGGCTCGTTCACTCGTACGTAGTATGGGCATATATTTTAGGGTCCAATAAATTAAATCCATGTACGTGCTCGATGATTAAATCGCTCGCGTTCGCTCGACCCATACTTATTTGAAGCCGGAGGGTTGGAGGAAATATCCGCAAATACTGTCCCATTAAAAAAATTACTTAACATACCACTTCGTTGTTGAATCAGTGAGAATGCTGCCAGCGAGTCTTTACTATTTTGTTACAATTCTTTCATTTTATCCTGAAGCGCTCCGTCCCGCCGCCCCTCACCAGGAAAGCCAGCCATTAAACGCATTAAGGACCTTCGAAGTTGTTAATTTCATATGCTAAAGATGCTAAAGTAGTACTTTTAAGTGCAAATGAGCTACATATGCTTGTAATAGTGGTAATACCACATTAGCCTATGACCCTCAAAACAATAGTAAACAGTTGTTAGACTGATGTTATTCTCACGCTGCTAGGTACCTAACGAGACCTACGATGTTTCAAGAACGAGATAAGACATGACAATATTCTATAGTGGGTCATTAGGACACGCCTTGCATTTATACTTAGGTAACTTACAAGTAAACTAAAATAAATCTGCGAAAATTAAATTGCTAAGCGAAATATAGATACATGAACTGCCGTGGTTTGACCAATTTACTCTAATTGGTTAACGGTTCTCGGATTTCTACGAATAAAGTAAATGAAATTTATTGGTCTTATGTTGAAATCCCTTTACCTGTAGGTATAATGTATGCACAGGCGAATTCTTAAACTTTCATAAACACGGTGTTTGGTTCTCAGATGAACAAACGAAGTGAAGTTTGTGTTTGGGGTTCCATTCTGCATCCATAGGATCCATGTGTGCCCTGTTTTTTTGGTTTAGAAAGTTTTGCCGAATTTAATATTGTTGTTATTATAGTGCATAAGCCCTCACCCTCAGCTGCTGTAGGTGGAGCTATTGGTGCTAGAGTCCGAAGGAAGCCCTAAAGTTTTTCGACTCCTTCGTCACTTGACGTCGTGGTGTAATTGATCCATTCCCGTACTGAGGGAAGGATGCGGGTTCAAGTCCCGTCAAAGTAGAAAGTTTTTTTGGGATATTAAGTATTTGATTTTTTGCCTAATTTTTTTATGATCATAATTTAATTTGAACTTGAAAATACACTAAAACAATAATAAATCGCCAAAATCTTCTTTGCCGAAAAAGTCGGACTGGGGGATTTCGAATTTTGGATGGCGATGCGAGATATTCGATGCAGATTAGAACCTCCAAACACTTCACTTCATTTTATATTTTAAGAATCAAACTCTATTTATGAAAGTTTATTTATTTATTAAAAAGGGCATCCTACGTGGGAATCACTTAGAGGCTATACAAATAACAATAATATACATTGCATGATCTTAAGAACTGTGTTTCCACATTTAGGGGACGCCGCAGCATGCACAACATTTGTAACTCAACTAAACAATAAAATTAAAGGAACACAATAAATGTGTATATCAGTCAAATAAAGGTTAACTTATGGTTACATACTCCAATGTTTTTCGTATTGGAGGAAGACTGTGGGTATAGGGTCAGTAATAATAATAATAATAAATGTATTTGTGTAAATACCTACATAAATACATTTTTCCACATTAGCTCTTAGTAGGTACTAAGGGCTAATGTGGAACGAGTAATATAAACTTAAAATTAGATTTTACTTACATTTGAGATCAATGCCAAAAGCGTGTAAATCCCCTCGATTCTGGTAAAGCACAGACACGAGCTCGGTCCAGCGTGTTGTGTTTATGAGCGGAGATGCGCTCTGCGTGAGTACGCATACGGACAAACCTTTATAAACCGTGGGAGTTTTTGTCTTATAATTGACAATGGTCACTGGGAGGTAATGAGTCCGTTTGTAGTCAGAGCGTCCTTCTGTCAAGACAAGACTATGACGCATTCGCCCGTACGATGCAATGGTTATCACCTCACGAATAATAGAACTCCCAGGAGCGGTACTATTGTGTAGAGACTACTTCAATTTCCGGGGGCTAAAATAGCAAAGAAGCTCTTTGTCTGGAAAGGTTGCGTTTGTATGACAAAGTTGGAAGATAACTAATTATTTACAACACTGATAAAAGAAAACTTAGAATCTGTTAGCAAACTGCGACTAACCCATTTAAACATATTGCACAGTAAAAATAAATTCGGCCAACCTAGTAATTCCACATGGTCATACAATAATTATCTCAGCTGTTGGTGTAAGAAGTCTAGTCTAATAAATAATGCCCAGCGCTCTATGCTTGTTTTGTTTTGTTGCAGAACCTTTTGTTCCGCTATTTGCATTCGGGTAGCATTACATAATGCATGACATAGGAGAACTGCAGAAGATTAAATGTAAGCAGGTATTAAGTAGATATGTAGATGAAGCTTTAGATAGAGCAAGGTGCTTTATGCTTTTTAAAAGGCTCTAAAATAAATCGAGCAAGCCGGAGGTGGCAACCGGTCACTTCACAGAAAAATCATCCTTGTGGTGTCTAGGCAGATCTTTAGCTGATTGTACGTTTATTTATTTAAAACTTTATTGCACTAAGGTACAAAGGGTGGGGTGGCACGTTGTGCAGGGTAGTTGTGTAGTTAGTAAGTAGTTAGATTCCTTATAGTTTTACTCCTATCTTGAACACTATGACTCACTTGACATAATAATAATGTAAGTTAACCGCTAAGAAGTTGAGGTATGTATGACGGAAGGGGAAGTATGATGTAAGGATAATTTTCAGTGAAATAAGTGTAATGTGAGTCTTAATGTGAATCTAAGGTAAACGCTTCGTTGATCCGGTGGAGGCCGTCACGCAAGGTCATAGGTTTTTTTTTATCATACTTACGTAGGTACCTATTTGTCACAGCTTGCAGACGCGTAAGTCTGACCAAGCAACGTCGGTTTAAATATTCGATTTTCAAGAGAATTGTCGGTTTTAATCCAGTTTTAGTCTCAGGTTGTGCCAGCAACGAAATCTGGATTTAAATATTGCAAATTATACATAAATTTTGTTCCGTGCAGAGAATCGAATCCGCCACTTACTGACTCTCCTATTAGCCAACTGCTCTACCTGAGGTCGGTTTAAAGTGTTGCAATAAAGCTTTTAACGTGAAAAGGTGCAGTACCATTAACCATTTAAAATTTCATCATTGTCTTTAAACCTAATCTACTGCATGCATATTCATATGAGATCAGTTTTTGAAAATAATAAACACGGAAGATTTAAAACTGTTTGACCTCAAAGTAAACAAAAATGGTAGGTACATGAATGACAATTCTTTAGACAAAATTATTGTTTTTTTTTGGACAATGCGGACGAAGTTCATGAAATCATTTGATTTTTTAAAGTTAATGCGTCAATTTAACATGGTGTTTTCAAGGCAACCATCAAGTTAGATTGTTCGACCGGTACAGTACTATTCTAGCTATTTCTTGTATCTTAGTTTATAGTGTCCGACCGAACCTTAATTTTCAGCCCAAACCGAAACCGAACCTTTTTTAAACATAAATCTATCGTGAAATTTCATCTGTGTATCTATATCATAGCTCCCAAGCGGAAGAACAGATGTAAGGGTTCCGTAGTCAACAATGAACCAGGATGTAGTATCGCCATGTTCTTTTGTCTGTCTGTATGTCCGCAGCATAGCTTAGCAGAGACTAGTAGTACTAGAAAGCTGTTATTTCGTATCATTTTGTTCGATCAGGGACCTATCATCCCCAACAAAATTTTACACACTGTTGGTTATACATATATGTAGGTGACTAGCTTAGCCGCTCGCGATTTTATTCGCGTGGAATTTAGGGTCAAAGAAACTCAAGATCAGCTGAATCCCTGTTGTAACAGTGAGAAATTCCTGAAACCCGTTTTCGTGTAATTTTTTAAGTTTTTAGTTAATGTGAGAATATTTTATTTTATTTTATATTTTGTCTTACTAAAAAAGTGTGCCTGGAATCAATTTTCTATAAAAACCTCAGAAATCCTTCCCTACAACTTGACTTCACCTGCGCCTTGACCCTTAGTTTCCACATTTAAAGAAATCACACCGTACCCGTTTAGAAGATAGGAAAAAAAAACATTTTCCTCAACTCTTATTTTTCCGTCCATTTCCCTAGGGGGTTTATTTAGAAAAATGCATTTTAGAACGCTTTTCCACTAAAAAAAGCTAGTTAATTCGCATATATTTTAGATAGAAAGGTTTCTTAGAATCAGCTGAAAAATATACACTAACTTCTTCTTAATCTTTAACACCTGTCTGTAGCCCGCCTTAAGGATTGTTATGAAAAATCCTGAAACCAGTTTCTCATAATTTTATTTGTTTAGGATCCAAATTGAATTTGAAGCAAGTCGTATCATACGTTACAAATTTGCCGTGCGAATTCCACTCTACGAATTTGCCGTGCGAATTCCACTCTACGAATTTGAAACTTTAACACCCTATTAAATCCCATAAACACATAATTATATCATTATTTTGTAAAGTATTTAGTATATTTAGCATTTATATAAACTTGTAAACCAATTAAAGTTACAGGAAAAATTATGAACTTTGACCCCACATTAATCCCTTTATTTTTTGAATATTCCTTAAACATGTATTTTTAGTACATACTGAAAATTTCAGGTCAATAGCATATTACATAAAAGTTACAGCCATTTCAATACAGAGCCAAATTACGAATCTCAAACATTCATAGCCCGATTTACACCACTTTCACTTTTTTTAATTTTTTACCCTACAAGGCGGGTTTTGTTTTTCGAGTGTCTTTATCTGATAATCTTTACCTATTAACTCTAAGCATCAAAAAGGCCTAAAAGCCGAACCTTGCAGTGTTGTCAAACTAGGCCGAGATCTCAGTACTCACGGGATCCTCGTGGTAAAAACTTAAATAACAAAAAATTTAAAATTTTTTCTTTGGTTGAATGTGAAATGATTGGGAAAAAAGAATCATGAAAGTGCACTGTTTCGCACATAATTTGGTCGAGATCTCAGGAACCCTGCGGTCTATTGACATGTTTTATGTTTTGATTCGTAGGTTGTTACTAATTATTTGGTTCCTTGAACTATTTTCTTCATAAGTTGTGTAGTTTTCTTGTAAATAAGCAAAAACTTGATTTTTGCGCGTACCTACGTCGTTCCAAAAACGTATGCTCTGTCCCGCTCCTATGAACGCGTAATCCTATGCCTATCCTTTTCACTAAATGGCGCGGATTGCGCCCTCTTAAGCGATTTTGTTAAATAAGATACCTACGTTGTTTGTTGACTCGTCTGAACTCCTCTACGGGTCTTAGCTTTGTTTTTTAATAACTATTTATGTATATATTTTACTGAATGGCAAGGATAAGTACATCTTACGACTGCTTGCTGTCTGACGTGTGTAACTCACTCATGTACATATTATGTGGCTCGCAGTGACCCGTGACGATGCATTTGTGTCACGGCCAGGCACCGTACCTACCTACCTAGAACCTGGTAGAATAACAGAGAGGAACCTATCCACAGTCCGTTATTATAATTTTTTATGTATATTAAAAAATATCTATGTAATAATATTGTGTTAAATATATCAGTCATTTAGTACCCATTACACAAGCTCTGCTTAGCTTGGCGCTAGATGATGCTGTGTGTATAAATAAATAATGAATAAATAAATATGCTGGACAATATATAATTTATGCCTATGTAGTAGTGATAGGCTACAAACAAATTGTAATAAAACAATTAACATATTTTTTATATTATTATATTTTTAAATTAATTTATTCGTAAAAAAATCGAGTTTACTGGCGTAGGCTTACACAACCTCTATCTTTAATTTATGACTCAAAAAAATACATAATTGTACCTGAAAGGTATTCGTTAACTAAAAACTAACTATAAATAAACTTATGACGTTAAATTTAATAAATTACCTATTCATAAAACGTCAGAAATGAAATTTCGAGATCGTCCAAGACAAAAATATCGGACAGTCTCAAAATTGTCGGCTCTACAGCGATAAGTCTACCTACTTTATCTATTTAAAATCTCACTGGTTTAAACTTTACCATTGTGTTTCGTCTTACGCTGCTGGCTTCTTAAATTTCGTATCTCCTCGAAGACTCGCCATACCGGCGGACAATCTACGCATGCCCTTCCTCGAGGGTCTCACAGCGTTTTTCAAGAAGTGTTCAAGCTCTCCAGAAGAGCTGATCTTCTTCAACTCTCCGAAGTCTACGCTACGTCCATTGTTAAACCTATTGAAGTAACTAGTATTATCTCTGGCACCTCCTCTTTGCTGGCACTGCTTACAGGAATATGGCACTGAGACGGCGTTGGGGAAGTTCTCCTGAGCGGTACTCATGCCTCCGTTGTTTCCCGGGCAGTATGGGACGAATAGTACGGGGACATAACCAATAATGCCGTAAGGTGCATAGCTTTGCCCTTGGTTTCCAGGTCCATAAGGCGATTGTCCTTGAGAATATTGTCCTTGAGGAGATTGTCCTTGGGAAGACTGTCCTTGAGATGTCGTTTCGTTTCCAGGATTAACTAGATAGCACGGGCACGATGCAGGGCTTGGTACGATTGGCAACGGGTATGGTATGATAAAGATTGGGAATGGTGGCATTTGGTATGACGGGTAGTAGGCTGGCGGCTGCACTCCAGTACCGGTAGGTTGGCCGACAGAGTCTGAAAACAAACAAAAACAATGAGTTCCAAACTCTTTAAAGATTGCCGATTATTACAGAGGTTAATAAAGAGTATAGAATAAATGAGTTCTTACCTGGGTAACCGGGTTGTTGACCCGGCTTCTGTGGCTGGCCTCCAGGTTGGTAGGCCGGTTGACTAGGTTGACCGCCGGGACCACCAGGTCCTCCTGGGCCGCCTGGGCCTCCAGGTCCGACAGAGGTTCCCGGTTGCGTTCCGGGTTGGTTGCCTGGTTGCTGCGGCTGGCTTCCAGGCTGGTAGCCAGGTTGACCAGGTTGACCGCCGGGACCACCAGGTCCTCCTGGTCCGCCAGGGCCTCCAGGACCGACAGGGGTTCCAGGATACGTTCCGGGTTGGTTGCCTGGTTGCTGCGGCTGGCTTCCAGGCTGGTAGCCAGGTTGACCAGGTTGACCGCCGGGACCACCAGGTCCTCCTGGTCCGCCTGGGCCTCCAGGACCGACAGGGGTTCCAGGATACGTTCCGGGTTGGTTGCCTGGTTGCTGCGGCTGGCTTCCAGGTTGGTAGCCAGGTTGACCAGGTTGACCGCCGGGACCACCAGGTCCTCCTGGCCCGCCTGGGCCTCCAGGACCGACAGGGGTTCCAGGATACGTTCCGGGTTGGTTGCCTGGTTGCTGCGGCTGGCTTCCAGGTTGGTAGCCAGGTTGACCAGGTTGACCGCCGGGACCACCAGGTCCTCCTGGTCCGCCTGGGCCTCCAGGACCGACAGGGGTTCCAGGATACGTTCCGGGTTGGTTGCCTGGTTGCTGCGGCTGGCTTCCAGGTTGGTAGCCAGGTTGACTAGGTTGGCCGCTGGGACCACTAGGTCCTCCTGGGCCGCCTGGGCCTCCAGGACCGACAGGGGTTCCAGGATGCGTTCCGGGTTGGTTGCCTGGTTGCTGCGGCTGGCTTCCAGGTTGGTAGCCAGGTTGACCAGGTTGGCCGCTGGGACTACTAGGTCCTCCTGGGCCGCCTGGGCCTCCAGGACCGACAGGGGTTCCAGGATGCGTTCCGGGTTGGTTGCCTGGTTGCTGCGGCTGACTTCCAGGTTGGTAGCCAGGTTGACTAGGTTGGCCGCTGGGACCACTAGGTCCTCCTGGGCCGCCTGGGCCTCCAGGACCGACAGGGGTTCCAGGATGCGTTCCGGGTTGGTTGCCTGGTTGCTGCGGCTGGCTTCCAGGTTGGTAGCCTGGTTGACCAGGTTGGCCGCCGGGACCACCAGGTCCTCCTGGGCCGCCTGGGCCTCCAGGACCGACAGGGGTTCCAGGATGCGTTCCGGGTTGGTTGCCAGGTTGTTGCGGCTGGCCTCCAGGTTGGTAGCCAGGTTGCTGTGGTTGACCTCCGGGCTGCTGTCCAGGCTGGTAGCCAGGTTGCTGTGGTTGACCTCCGGGTTGCTGTCCAGGCTGGTAGCCAGGTTGCTGTGGTTGACCTCCGGGCTGCTGTCCAGGCTGGTAGCCAGGTTCCTGTGGTTGACCTCCGGGTTGCTGTCCAGGCTGGTATCCAGGTTTCTGTGGTTGACCACCTGGTTGCTGTCCAGGCTGGTTACCAGGTTGCTGTGGTTGACCTCCGGGTTGCTGTCCAGGCTGAGAACCAGGCTGTTGCGGCTGGCCACCAGGTAGTGGGGGGCCACTTGGGCCTCCAGGACCACCTGGACCACCAGGTCCTCCAGGACCACCTTGAATTAAGGAAAATGCGCCCGTTAAAAGGATTGATTTCTGTCTTTGATGATCGTGAAACAATAATACCTACCCTGACTGAATAATGCATAAGTACATAATGGGATTAGATCTATATCTTAGCAATAGATAAGAGTATGTAGTTAGTTTTATTCTGTTGGGATAAACGTAAGCCTGAAAGAGAAAAAACACTAAGTACTTAACAATTTTGTTAAGTTGGTTTTATCATGGGAAACGATCAACCTTAATGTTGTAAGATTTTTATGAAAGGGTATGTTATGTTATGAGATTAGGACAGCAGTTACGTTGCTAGAAAATATCAGTACCTGGTCCTCCTGGACTTCCAGGAGCGCCGCCTTGGGGTCCACTCGGGCCAACTGAAACAAAAGACGAATTATAATAAAGGCCGCAGTTAATTTCATGATTTTATTAGGACTTAGACTTAGGACTGTAAAAATCACGAACAGCACTTGTAAATGATGTGACGCTGGGCCAGATGTTTACGTTGGGGAGTAAAGGTTTAGAGTGGCGATCGCGATGTATCGTGAAGCGGAGTGTGGAAACTCCATTCGTAGATGAGATGGACTGACGACATTGTAGCGGTCGCAGGGAGTTGATAGATAGAGGCGGCTCGGAACTGCTCTTTGTGGAGTCGTATGGGGGAGGCCAATGCTCAGCAGTGCACGTTTGTAGGCTTATATGATAATGATATTGATAATGTAGCTACAGTTTGCTAAACCAAACAATTAAGACTTGATTGTTTGGTATGGCAAACTGTGTACGTAACTGATCTTGATTGATTTTGATTTTGTTTTCCCATTCCGCCTAGATCCCATATCTCTCCCTATATAAATAGCAACAAATTTTTGAATATGTCATCACGTCGTTCACTTCACTTCGCAACTTTACTTTTTGGTATAATAAAAAGATATACGCCTGAATATTTGTATGAAAAACTGAAATTCTCTAGCCGCCAACCGCGTTTGGCGGTGCTTTTAATATGTCCAAGCTATAGATCGGCCGCATTTCGTGGCAGCTTTCGTTACGCTGCCACGAAATGCTGGAATAATCTACCACCTCCTCTAAGAAATTCAAAATCATTTTTCAGTTTTAAAATCAATCTAAAAAAATATCTTTTAAATCTTCAATGTGATTCGTATTAATGTGGTCGATCATGGTTTCTGTTTAGTTTATTTTGTGCGTTTATTTATTGTTTTCTGTGTTTGTTTCTTTTACTTTTCTATTTCAATTTATGTGTCATGTCAAAAATGTATTTTAGTTCGTCACCTGTGTCTTTAACTCGCAAATGTTTTGTTATATTTTTATAAAATTTTACTAAATACGTAATTTATGTTAGTTTCATACAAACTTATATTGTAAAGAGCGTGTCCATAGCCAGTAACGCGCTCTACGCTAAGGTGCCACGGAAGACCAGCGCTGCAGCTGCTCCCCAAGCTCCTGCAGCACACGCTGAGCGGCAGCCTTTTGGTCTCACATTGTTTTTTTCTTTAATTCTTTTAAAATTGTATTTTCTTGTGTGTTGTAAGTTGTGAACCAATAAAAATTATCTTATCTTATCTTATCTTATCTTATGATCGTCAATCGTCATATTTTCTAATTGCAAACAGCTGGCCAAATAATAAACTCAATTCATTCATTTCCGTAAAGCAGCCTCAAGAAACTTTAGATGGTAACGACCACTCACCAGGTCCGGTAGGGTAGTGTCCGGAGGGACCAACCGGTCCACCTGGTTCACCAGGACTGCCTGGGCTGCCAGGACTACCAGATGCGCCAGGGCTCCAAGGAGCCCCAGGAGCGCCTGGGTAGCTAGGTGGATGTCCGGGCTGTTGGGGCTGTCCACCCGGTTGATAGCCAGGCTGCTGGGGCTGCCCACCCGGTTGCTGTCCTGGATGTAGGGGCTGTCCATCCGGTTGCTGTCCAGGCTGTTGGGGCTGTCCAGGCTGTTGGGGCTGTCCACCTGGTTGTTGTGCAGGCTGTTGGGGCTGTCCACCCGGTTGATGTCCGGGCTGTTGGGGTTGTCCACCAGGTTGGTATCCTGGCTGTTGGGGTTTTCCACCTGGTAGATAGCCAGGCTGTTGGGGCTGTTCACCCGGTTGCTGTCCGGGCTGCTGGGGCTGTCCACCAGGTTGATGTCCAGGCTGTTGAGGCTGTCCACCAGGTTGCTGCCCGGGCTGTTGTGGTTGTCCACTAGGCTGGTATCCAGGCTGTTGTGGTTTTCCATCTGGTTGATAGCCAGGATGTTGGGGTTGTCCACCCGGTTGCTGGCTGGGCTGTTGGGGTTGTCCGCCTGGTTGATAGCCAGGCTGCTGGGGCTGTCCACCCGGTTGCTGTCCGGGCTGTTGGGGCTGTCCACCAGGTTGATAGCCAGGTTGCTGGGGCTGTCCACCCGGTTGCTGTCCGGGCTGTTGGGGCTGTCCACCAGGTTGCTGTCCGGGCTGTTGGGGTTGTACACCAGGTTGTTGTCCAGGCTGTTGGGGTTGTCCACCTGGTTGATAGCCAGGCCGCTGGGGCTCTCCACCTGGTTGATAAATAGGCTGTTGGGGCTGTCCACCTGGTTGATAGCCAGGCTGTTGCGGGTGTCCACCAGGTAGCGGGGGGCCGCCTGGACCACCTGGGCCGCCAGGACCACCAGGTCCTCCAGGACCACCTTTAAAGAAGGAAAATGCACTCGTCAAACTTTGCTCAAAGAAGTTAGTCAAAAGAAAGACCACATACCCAACAGGTTTAAGCCATAAAGAGAAAAAGAGAAAAGAGTAAGTGGCCGCCCCCCGATCACCTGGACGTAAACCATTAAAAATTATTCAACGTATAAAATAATTTTAGATGGTTGAACGCTACGCCTATGTATAATTATTAATTGTATGTAACGAATCGTCATACAGCTGGCCAAATGAAAAACTCAACTCTTTCAATTTTATCTAAATCAGCTTCTACCAAGTTGAAAGGTCAACTCACCAGGTCCGGTAGGGTACTGTCCGGGGGGTCCAACAGGTTTACCAGGACTGCCTGGGCTGCCAGGACTACCAGGTGAGCCAGGGCTTCCAGGAGACCCAGGAGCACCTGGGTAGCTGGGCGGATATTCGGGCTGTTGAGGCTGTCCACCAGGTTGCTGTCCGGGGTGTTGGGGTTGTCCACCAGGTTGGTATCCAGGCTGTTGGGGTTTTCCACTTGGTTGCTGTCCGGGCTGTTGGGGTTCTCCACCTGGTTGGTATCCAGGCTGTTGGGGCTGTCCACCGGGTTGGTATCCAGGCTGTTGGGGTTGTCCACCCGGTTGATTACTAGGCGGTTCTGGCTGTCCACCAGGTAGTGGGGGGCTGCCTGGACCTCCTGGGCCGCCTGGACCACCAGGCCCTCCAGGACCACCTTAAAATAAGAAAAGGCACCTGTTAAAAGGACTGATGTGTTTGTAGATAATAGTAGATAATAATACCCTGAACGATGTCAATCAAGCTCAAGACTAGATTGTTTGCTTACGGTGACGTAAACATGAGCCAGAATGAAAAAAACACTGCCAAACCATTACTTAAAGTAAGAGATTTTTCGTAAGGAATGTTATGAGGACAACAGTTAAGTTGCGTTGCTTTTTTAAGAAGGGACATAAAACCCTGCTTAAAAACTACAGACCCATCTCCCTCCTGAGCCACGTCTATAATCTGTTCTCACGTCTTCACGAGTGGTCACGAATCAACTCCACAGGAGACTCGATGGGTTCCAGCCATCAGAACAAAACGGGTTCCGGAGGATATGGCATTAAAGACCGAATTCACACAGCGGGGCAGATTATACAGAAGTACGAACAGTACAATCATCACCTGTGTCTGATTTTTTGTGGACTATGGAAAGGCCTTTAACTCCGTTAAAACCTGGGCTGTTCTGGAATCGTTTCAACGATATTAAGTAGACTATCGTTATATCGAGTTACAGACAAGTATCTATAAGAAATGCGAAAGACTATAGGCCGATTCTGGATGCGTCAGGCGGAAGACAGGGCACAACGGCGCTCATTAGGGCACAACGGCCATTAAAAGTTAAGTTACTTAAAATATTCGCCGCCTTGCGGTCCACTTGGGCCCACTGAAACAACAGACGAATATCAAAATTACATCCCATAAAGGCTACACTTTGCAATACCAAACAATTAATTGTACTTAACATTATGGATTCGTAACGAATACATCCGACAGAAAAGCAAAGCTATCGACATACTCGTAGCTCAGAGAATTAGCACGCTGAAGTGCCAGTAGGCCGGCGATATCACGCGAAGAACCGACAACCGCTGGGGTAAACGTGTTCATAGCAACTGGCTAAATGAAAAAATCACCTCTTTTAATTATTTCTGTACATCAGCTTCTAGCAATGTTAAAAGGTCAACTCACCAGGTCCGGCAGGGTAGTGTGCGGGGGGTCCAACAGGTCCACCTGGTCCACCAGAACTGCCTGGGCTACCAGGACTACCAGGTGAGCCAGGGCTTCCAGGAGACCCAGGAGCGCCTGGGTAGCTGGGTGGGTATTCGGGCTGTTGGGGCGGTCCACCTGGATGATACCCAGGCTGTTGGGGCTGTCCACCTGGTTGATAGCCAGGCTGTTGAGGCTGTCCACCTGGTTGATAGCCAGGCTGTTGAGGCTGTCCACCAGGTTGGTAACCAGGCTGTTGGGGTGTTCCACCTGGTGGCTGTTCGGGTTGCTGGGGTTTTCCACCTGGTTGGTATCCAGGTTGTTGAGGTTGTCCACCTGGTGGATAACTAGGCTGTTGTGGTTGTCCACCAGGTAGTGGGGGGCCACCTGGACCACCTGGGCCACCTGGACCACCAGGACCTCCAGGACCACCTTGAAATAAGAAAAGGCACTGTTAAAAGGACTGATGTGTTTGATGATCGTAGATAATAATACCCTGTTCATGCGATGTGATTCCCTCATCTTAATATGTATAAAAGAACAAGCGATTTTCTGGTAACAACGCCTAGCCCAAACCGCTGAAATTTGATAAGCAGGTACAGGTACACAACCTCCCGCTAAGAAGGGATTATTGTAAATTCCACCCATTGTTTTTTTGGTGTTTTTTGTCTCTCTCTCTTTAACCAGTGGCCCAGAATACAAAACTATTGAACAAGTGTTTTAGGGTTTGTCAAATATTTCCGAAAATGGGGTAAATCGGGTTATTAAAGCTTGTGATTCGTAATAAACTATAAAGTAATGATACACATATTTTCTATTTTAACAAAACTACCCCTATCAATTTCCACGCGGGCGAAGTCGTGGGGCTAGTACATTATAAACCTCTCAAATAGCTAAGACTCGATAGTTTTCTTATAGTTGCCGCCAATCAACTTGTCCGGTAACGGGGCAGCGAGAGTGGGAAATTTGCACAGGTACACTCACGCATATAATACATATGCCGCCGACAACGCAGCAGGAGAAAGAGGTACGTACAGCTTCGTATAGCTCTGTCTCGCCCTATCATTGTTTGAAACAAAAACTCACAGTGAGTAATCGACGCAACTGTCCAGAACGTAACCGCCTGCAAATTTGGCCTAAGCCTTCGCGCCTCTTTGTCACGTGGTTCGCCAGAGGACAAGAAGTCTAGGTGAATTATTACGTTGACGTAAACATAACCCAGAAGGAAAAACAGATTGCAAAAAAACATTACATAAAGGTGGGTGATTTTATATAAGGAATTTTATGAGGACAAAGTTAAGTTGCGTTGCAAAGGTCTGGAACTGGAGTTAATTAGTAGCTTCATTAAAAAAGGGTGATAAAATCTTACTTTAAAACTACAGACTCTTCTCACTCCTAACCTGAGCCACGTCTATAATATGTTCTCACGAGTGGTCATGAATCGACTCGACGAGTTCCAGCCACGAGAACAGGACGGGTTCCGCGGAGGATATGGCACTAAAGACCGAATGCACACAGCGGGGCAGATTATACAGGTGGCGATGAGAAGTTAAATTCTTAAAAAAAGTCAGTCAGTACCTGGTCCTCCTGGAGTCCCAGGAGCGCCGCCTTGCGGTCCACTTGGTCCCACTGAAACAACAGACGAATATTATTAAGATTACATCTCATAAAGGCTACAATTTGCCATGCCAAACAATTCATAGCACGTAAAGCAGCGGGCCAAATGAAAAACTCAACTTTTTCAATTTCCTAAATCAACTTCTACCAAGGTTAAAAGGTCAACTCACCAGGTCCGGTAGGGTAGTGTCCGGGGGGTCCAACAGGCCCACCTGGTCCACCAGGACTGCCTGGGCTGCCAGGACTACCAGGTGAGCCAGGGCTTCCAGGAGACCCAGGAGCGCCTGGGTAGCTGGGTGGATATCCGGGCTGTTGGGGCTGTCCACCTGGTTGATAGCCAGGATGTTGAGGCTGTCCACCAGGTTGGTATCCAGGCTGTTGGGGTTGTCCACCTGGTTGATAACTAGGCTGTTGTGGCTGTCCACCAGGTAGTGGGGGGCCGCCTGGACCACCTGGGCCGCCTGGACCACCAGGCCCTCCAGGACCACCTTTAAAAAAGTTAATTTTAGCAAAGCATATTTTTACTGATACCAATTCCAGCTAGTCGAGCTTTGTTGCCTGAATGACAACGATCATCTTACAGGAAAAAATCATTTGGACTATTCTAAAACTACAGACACATCTCACTCCTGAGCCACGTCTATAATATTTTCTCACGAGTGGTCACGAATTGTCTCCCCAGGAAACTGGACGAGTTCCAGCCACGAGAACAGGACGGGTTTCGCGGAGGATATGGCACTAAAGACCGAATGCACACAGCGGGGCAGATTATACAGGTGGCGATGAGAAGTTAAATTCTTAAAAAAAGTCAGTCAGTACCTGGTCCTCCTGGAGTCCCAGGAGTGCCGCCTTGCGGTCCACTTGGTCCCACTGAAACAACAGACGAATATCATTAAGATTACATCTCATAAAGGCTACACTTTGCCATGCCAAACAATTAATAGCACGTAAAGCAGCGGGCCAAATGAAAAACTCAACTTTTTCAATTTCCTAAATCAACTTCTACCAAGGTTAAAAGGTCAACTCACCAGGTCCGGTAGGGTAGTGTCCGGGGGGTCCAACAGGCCCACCTGGTCCACCAGGACTGCCTGGGCTGCCAGGACTACCAGGTGAGCCAGGGCTTCCTGGAGACCCAGGAGCGCCTGGGTAGCTGGGTGGATATCCGGGCTGTTGGGGCTGTCCACCTGGTTGATAGCCAGGCTGTTGAGGCTGTCCACCAGGTTGGTAACCAGGCTGTTGGGGTTGTCCACCTGGTTGATAACTAGGCTGTTGTGGCTGTCCACCAGGTAGTGGGGGGCCGCCTGGACCACCTGGGCCGCCTGGACCACCAGGCCCTCCAGGACCACCTTTAAAAAAGTTAATTTTAGCAAAGCATATTTTTACTGATACCAATTCCAGCCAGCCGAGCTTTGTTGCCTGAATGACAACGATCATATTACAGGAAAAAATAATTTGGACTATTCCAGCCAACTAAAACTTACGAGCTTAGAGTCAAGTTTTAGATATAATTGTTAGCGATTATTTATTGAATGAAAAATCTCCAATCGCTAAGAAAAGTTAATTCCGTATTAAAAATAAAATACACGGCAAAATATAAAGTTTTAGGGTGTGTATGGCCGGTTCGTTTACAAACATTTCACATAAAATTTGGCTGGACGTTGATATCTGTGAGTATTACCTGGTCCACCTGGTGCGCCGGGAGCACTGCCTGCGGGGCCACTTGGTGTACCTAAAACAAACGATATATTTTTGACAATTCTTTATCGGGTTTATTTTAATTATGTTTGAAATATATTCTGTAGATGCCAAAAAAGTCATCTTACCAGGTCCACTTGGGAAGTGTCCGGGTGGTCCTACTGGGCCGCCGGGGCTGACAGGAGCATCAGGTGAGCCAGGGGCGCCAGGTGCACCAGGGGAGCCGGGAGATCCTGGGCTGCCAGGTTGGTAACCACTACCGGGGTAGTATCCAGGGGATCCGTTAGGGCCGCCAGGTTTACCTGGACCGCCAGGTGAGCCAGGGGTACCGGGAGATCCAGGAGAGCCGGGAGATCCAGGGCTGCCAGGTTGGTAACCGCTACCGGGGTAGTATCCGGGGGATCCGTCAGGGCCGCCAGGTCCACCTGGACCGCCGGGTGAGCCAGGGGTGCCGGGAGATCCAGGAGATCCAGGAGATCCGGGAGATCCTGGGCTGCCAGGTTGGTAACCACTACCGGGGTAGTATCCAGGGGATCCGTTAGGGCCGCCAGGTTTACCTGGACCGCCAGGTGAGCCAGGGGTACCGGGAGATCCAGGAGAGCCGGGAGATCCAGGGCTGCCAGGTTGGTAACCGCTACCGGGGTAGTATCCGGGGGATCCGTCAGGGCCGCCAGGTCCACCTGGACCGCCGGGTGAGCCAGGGGTGCCGGGAGATCCAGGAGATCCAGGAGATCCGGGAGATCCAGGGCTGCCAGGTTGGTAACCGCTACCGGGGTAGTATCCAGGAGATCCGTTAGGGCCGCCAGGTCCACCTGGACCGCCGGGTGAGCCAGGGGTGCCGGGAGATCCAGAGGATCCGGGAGATCCAGGGCTGCCAGGTTGGTAACCGCTACCGGGGTAGTATCCAGGAGATCCGTTAGGGCCGCCAGGTCCACCTGGACCGCCGGGTGAGCCAGGGGTGCCGGGAGATCCAGGGGATCCGGGAGATCCAGGGCTGCCAGGTTGGTAACCGCTACCGGGGTAGTATCCAGGGGATCCGTTAGGGCCGCCAGGTCCACCTGGACCGCCAGGTGAGCCAGGGGTACCGGGAGATCCAGGGGATCCGGGAGATCCAGGGCTGCCAGGTTGGTAACCACTACCGGGGTAGTATCCAGGAGATCCGTTAGGACCGCCAGGTCCACCTGGACCGCCGGGTGAGCCAGGGGTGCCGGGAGATCCAGGGGATCCGGGATATCCAGGGCTACCAGGCTGGTAACCGCTACCGGGGTAGTATCCAGGGGATCCGTTAGGGCCGCCAGGTCCACCTGGACCGCCAGATGAGCCAGGGGTACCGGGAGATCCAGGGGATCCGGGAGATCCAGGGCTGCCAGGTTGGTAACCACTACCGGGGTAGTATCCAGGAGATCCGTTAGGGCCGCCAGGTCCACCTGGACCGCCGGGTGAGCCAGGAGTGCCGGGAGATCCAGGGGATCCGGGAGATCCAGGGCTGCCAGGTTGGTAACCGCTACCGGGGTAGTATCCAGGGGATCCGTTAGGGCCGCCAGGTCCAACTGGACCGCCGGGTGAGCCAGGGGTGCCGGGAGATCCAGGAGAGCCGGGAGATCCAGGGCTGCCAGGTTGGTAACCGCTACCGGGGTAGTATCCGGGGGATCCGTTGGGGCCGCCAGGTCCACCTGGACCGCCGGGTGAGCCAGGGGTGCCGGGAGATCCAGGAGATCCAGGGGATCCGGGAGATCCAGGGCTGCCAGGTTGGTAACCGCTACCGGGGTAGTATCCAGGGGATCCGTTAGGGCCGCCAGGTCCACCTGGACCGCCGGGTGAGCCAGGAGTGCCAGGAGATCCAGGGGATCCGGGAGATCCAGGGCTGCCAGGTTGGTAACCGCTACCGGGGTAGTATCCGGGGGATCCGTTGGGGCCGCCAGGTCCACCTGGACCGCCGGGTGAGCCAGGGGAGCCAGGGGAACCGGGAGTGCCAGGTGAGCCTGGAGAACCGGGACTGCCCGAAGAACCTGGATATCCAGGGTAGCCTGGGTAGTAGCCGCCACCGGGGTTGTATCCAGGGCTGTTAGGACCACCTGGACCACCTGAAAACAGAAAAAATACCAGTCTTCATTTCTTGTTCATGTTTTAAATGGAATTAAACATTCGACAAATAAAAATTCGACCATTTTCTGAATACAGGTTGTAACAAAAAGTAAGGACCAAACTTTCAGAGGGGATTCAGGTTCAATCACGAACGGGAAAATAATATTATATATTCCCGACTTTTAGTTTCGGAAAGATAAAGTAAACCGAAATGATCACTAGACTAGGCAATGGCTGATGCATGTGCTTATTGTCATAGAACCGAGGAAAAATGTATTTGTGGTACCTTGGTAGGTACCACAATAAGGCGCGATGCCCGCTCCGATCATGTTGCGGGTCGTCGACGAAGGTGTTTTGTGTTTTAAAGGAGATGTAAATTAAACATGGGGTCACCAATAGCACTAGTCGTAAAATCTACATGGAAAGTTTTGAAAGCACGGCGTTGGAAAATGCACCCGTGAGGCCTTAGACATTGAAGGCGCTATGTGGACGACGAGTTTTCTATCATACACAAAAGCCATATTAACCCAGTGTTAGAACACCTCAATGGGATGCATACGTATCTCGAAAACTACGAAAAATCGCGGAACATAGTACATGGGGGTCCAATAGATAGGTATTGGTGTCCCCAGGCCACAGACCTTCGCTGGTACAGGTTGCATGGGACACCCTGTATATTTATTAGACTGAGTCTGGCAAGTTTGTTCCTCACTTTTTGTTACACCCTGTATTACGGACGACAGACAGCAGTCTATTATTTATTAATATTTTAATTACCTGGTCCGCCGTGTGAGCCAGGAGAACCGGGTGATCCTGGTGAGCCGGGTGAACCAGGATATCCGGGAGCGCCGGGTGAACCAGGAGCGCCTCCGGGTCCGTAGCCACCACCTGGATTCGTGGATGAGATAGAGAAACATTTATTGACAACAATATAATACTTACAGATGACAAAAAACACTGTTTTATTACGCTGGTTAACCTAATTTTTATAATATAATTACTTAATCAATTTTGGTTGTAGTAGTCCATGTAGAAAAAATCCATGATATTTTTTCTATATGGACTACTACAACCATGTGTTATTTTTGATTATTTTGTAATAATCAAAAATAACACAAAAGTAACATAATTTTAGTTTTTTGAATGAAATAGTTTAACCTCTTATTCCTATAGCTAACTTAAAACAGTTTGGTAATCAGCGTTATTTCTCACTTTGACTTATTTCAATAGAAAAAGACAGAGTGAGAGCTAGCAATGCAGTTAACTAATGCAACTGCATCAGTTAACTGCATTGCTATCCAAATGAAAAATGAAATGTCACTCAGTCTGCTAACTAGCAGACTATTATGAATAAGGGGGTAAGTATTTATACTACTTGATCCATTATAACAGAACCTAGTTAAATTTAACCAGACCAAGACAAGTCTGTGCGTTTACCGCTAAAATATTCACTTTAGTCCACGGTTTCAGAACACACATTTAACCATCTCCAAGAGCATCGGGATCCTGGTTATCGACATCTCCAGTGACGTCCAGTTTCGCAGTCATCTGGAAGATAAGGCCAAGTTGGCATCCAAAAAGCTCGGTGTGCTCAATAAAGCTAGATTTTATTTCAGTGTGGGGCTGAGACTGCTGCGTTACAAGTCGCAAGTCCGACCCCACATAGAATACTGTAGTCACCTTTGGGCAGGAGCACCTGGATACCAGCTTGGGCCCCTTGACTCGATTCA
This sequence comes from Eupithecia inturbata, assembly GCA_963662085.1. Classification (NCBI taxonomy): domain Eukaryota; kingdom Metazoa; phylum Arthropoda; class Insecta; order Lepidoptera; family Geometridae; genus Eupithecia; species Eupithecia inturbata. The sequence continues at coordinate 9,472,351 of OY759182.1, forward strand.
AAGACGTATTGTGAGAATTGTTGACGATCCCTTGCTCACAGACGGTACTAAGTCTCAGGAGAGACTTCTCTATGTGTGTGTTCTACCGCTTGTACAACGGGTAGTGTTCTGATGAATTGTTTGACATGGTGCCAGCGGCTCCCTTCTACCATCGCACCACTCGCCTTCTGCAGACGGGGCGATTATGAAAGCTTGCTCAGTCATAGATCTATCGTTTATGCCTTAGAAAAGCGTTACTCAAGCATAGATCTACGACTGAGTAAGCTTTCATAATACGGGCTTAAGGGTGTTAGGTGTAAAGGAAATAAAGCACTTTTCACTTTTGACTTTCTGAATTTAGTAAAAAAGTAAAATTTCTGCTTACCTGGTTGTACTACTGGGCTCGGATTGCTCGTCTGTCCAGAACTATCAGGGGCCGGTTTAGGAGGGATGGGCTTTGGTGGTTTTGGAGGGCCAGGGGGCAGAGGTTTCGGGGGGACGCCGCCAGGGGTCCTGCCACAGCCTTTAGGAAAGAAGAGTTTATTCCACGGGATAAGCTGACCAGGTTTCGATTTTTCTGGCTGCTTGTCGGCGCTGAAAGTAAAATATTATGGTATGAATACTACAGATAAGGTAGGTAGGTAATGCCACTTCGTAAGTAAAACTGAAGAGACAATGCATGGTGTCAATTCTCTTGGTGCACAAACTAATTTGACAGCTTTATACATTTTGCCATCCCTTCCTTCACGATCGTAATAATGACAAGTAAAGGGAGATTTTAGTGCTATCTAATTAGCAACATAATCGACACTATTATCAGGGACGATAAAACCTATCCAATAATTTCGTCCATTCACGTTCCAGTGAAGCTTGGACTTACATTTCATCATACTCGTACTTGTCGTCGGGAAAAACTTCGACTGGTTTTTCAGGCTCGACTACTCTGTATCCGTGGCTGTCAGCGACGTAGTGCGTAGCGCGAAGGTAGTTCTCGGTGTCGACGTATCCGTAGCAACCGTACGTTACTCCGTCGGGGCCTCGGTTCTCGTGATGGAACTGACCGCTGGGGCCGACATCGTATCCGAAACCATATGCATCTAACAAGAAAATAAAATTAGATCACTTATCCACCAGTAACAAAAGATAATTGTGTTATCTGGAAACTTTGTATGTTCCAAATTGCAGTGCCCCACCCGGGCTCATGTTAAAGCTGGTACCTAATTTTAAGACCTTAATATACAACATGAACGCAATAAAAAGTTTAATCTTGAATCAAATATTAATAAGCTTTTATAACTATCATGGTAAGGTACACTTACAATAAGTAGGTATTGGTAATTCTCGTAACGATTTATTTACTTATTTATGTCCTTCTATTTATTTATTTATTAAAGAGGAGAGACCAGGAGAAGGCCTTTGCCCAACAGTGGGACACACCAGGTTAAGTGTAATGAGGAGGTCTATCGACACCCAACACGCTTAAGTTACATTTTATTACATATTAGTTTAAAAAAAAAAAATCTGATGATTTATATACATCTATTGGTAGAACCTAAATGACCAAATGCTGCCTTTCTATTTACTCTGAGCAAGCATACAAAATGTTCCACTCAATAAACAACGGCATGAACTTACTTGTGTCATAGTTGGTTTCGTAGTATTGTTTCTTTTCTTCATCTTCAATATCTACTACGACTTCATTATCAGGTTGTCCTTGATAGTAAGGGTTTAGTTGACGACCTTTCCTCGCATCAAGGTTCTCTTTCACCTCCGCCTGTTTCGCGTCTAATTTTGTTATTTTTGAGATATCTGCTTCTTCACTCGGGGCTTTCGTGACATCTGGTATCTTACTGCTTATGTCTATAGGTTTTGAGTCTTTCTTTGGTATATTTTCGCTAGCTTGTATTAGCACTAGCGATGCCTGGAACAAGAAAACATATTTATTAGCTAGCTTTCTGTTTTGATTCGTAATATTTTTATTTATTTTCAGTTTACTGAATTTCTGGGAGACTATTGCGGTGTAAACACTATCTTATGGAACTGGGGTGAGTTTTTTATAAGACATGCCATTACCTTCACCCACTTTATTTGTCCCTTATCATTCTTATGAAAAGGCATGTACATATTTTTACAACTTACTATAAGATACTCGTAACTTACTGAACCCATCCATATCCATATTCCATCCATATTAGACATATTTTATTATATTCCATTTAGTATCATAATGTGCAAGTAATTATTTCTTGCTGTTACCTATCTTTTCACACCTGCAGGGATTATTTTGAAAGGAAAATATATAGATTGTATCCCAGGGAAAGACTTAGCGAGCTTAGTATCTACTTACAAAGTGAAAAATTCCTAAGAAAATAAATTTCATCATTAAAGAGTGTTTAATACAATGATGACTATTACGAAGGTGTAACTACCTACGTTGATGCGAAGGTATTGACATCACCGACGCAAGTACCTTATAATCGTGTTGTGTAGATATTTATTGTAAAACTTTCAAGGTAGGTATCTAACTATCTCTATCTAAGGTGTGTGTCCTAATCAAAATTTTATCTATGAATTTATTTTAAATATGTATTTAAATGATAATATTTTTACATATTTACAGTATAATATTTGTATTTATACTTACCAAGCTATTTTGTATACTTGTACCTACTAACCTATTAATATATTCTTTCAACTAAGCTTCTATTGTGAGAGTAATTTGAATTTAAAATTAAAAATATTATGGTATGGTAGTTCATTACCTACCGCATATGCATTATACTCAGGAACCAACAACGCAGTCTCCAAGCTATATTGTCAGTTTGGTTTCCAATTGTTAAATCTTTTAGATTTCCTACACAGTAATAAAAACTCAGAATTATGTGAAAACTTTTCGTCAAATTACAGCGATGGAGGTGATAAGTTTAACGTCTTCTGTAGTTTCAAAAACTTGGGTCACTTTGAAAGAACTGCTGCTTTTACCAAACTTTGTGCCTTAAAGATTTATCCAAATAGGTAACTATACTTTAGGAAACCTAATGTAGAGCATGTTGGTACTGCAAACAAAAGCTGCTTGCTATAAGCATGTACAGATCAGATGTGGGTGCCTGTAGATTTGCGAAAACAGATAATGATCAACTGGGTCAAAGTAAAAGGAATTGCTATGCCTATTCAGTAAGTGTTTTGGCTTAGTCCAGATTTTATCAGAATCAACATGCAGTTTACGTAAAGTTCAAACTTTGGCGATGTCCGAGAACCGCCGCGACCGTAACCCGCATAACTGCCGGATTACGTTCCGTTCTCACGTACCAGACAAGCATCAGAAGTAAATTGTATTTTGATTTAGGTCATAAACGCCTCCAGCGTTTATAAAAAGTCAGCTCGCATTTTATTCGCAAAATTCGCAAACAATGGCCTCGGCCTACAAACAAATTGATCCACTGTCTCTTTGGACATGGCGCGGCATATTTTAGTTACAACTTTTATGTGAGGCTGAATAAATTAAAATTTTAGTAGGTACACGTAATAAAATATTAAATAACCAATGAAGAAAGTAGTACGTTTAATGTCATTATTTGCTTCCTACTGTCTGCTTGTATTTGTGTGTATGTATGTAATTGTACCTACTTATTAGTTCTTGTCAAACCTGTACCAGTTTATGGCTAAATAACTGTATCTTTATCTTTATCTGTGCCTAGACCGCTATCTTAGTAGGTAGGTAAACTACAGCACCCTAACTGCACAAAGTTAGCTAATCTTGAACTAAACCGAATGGGACACCGTTTTCCGAGTGACCAGTAATAACTTTCGCTAACAACGACGTCGACTACCTAACAAAATATCGGTTACCTACGAGAATAAATTTGTTCTTATATGAAAGGTAAATTGTAAAAACCCTGACATACATTTGTAGAAATAGATCTAGCTACATGGCTGCGCAGGGCATCTCTTAAATGGCAATGATTTTCTATTTTTATTGCTCAACACTTACCTACTCATCTCATGTTTGACACCTAACAAAGCACTGCCCTTGCCCATTGCCATTAAACATAATGTATTTAAAATGTAGCCTCTAGCGAAGTCCATTTATATTTATTTACTAATAAAATACCTTATTTTTTTCAAGTGATGTCACCATGTTAACATCCTCTTATTTATAGTTTGACTGGTTTTCCGAACATTACCTACTACTAAACAAACAAATAAAAAGCCAAATTAATTATAATTAACATATCGGGTTATTTATTATTCGTACGGACCTAAGTACGAATAATGGCGGTTATTCATAATGATGAGAATTATTATTGTGAAAGTACCTAGTTATCATTTTGGTCTTTCTAGAAAAGGTTACAGCGCGAATATTGTGAGTTGGATTTTTGGATTTATGATTTCGATGACTGCTTCTTTGTCTCTTTGAATTGTATTAAGTAATGAGGTGTGTCAAGGTGCGGTCGCTTGTATGACGCCACTGGTTGTCACATTCTCCGACGTCCAGTCTAGGCGTTAAGTAGCATCGCATACTATCGAAGGTCGCACGCATCCGTGATCATACGTTTCTAAGTTACTTTGAAAACGAAAGTGTTCCCGTGTTTTTCACTTTTGTTCCTAAACGGCTAACTTTGGTTAAATAACCATAAAATAAATTTGCGATTCTTACTTTTCTTTATTGTAAGTGCAGTTCTTGCTATCGAAAAACCTTTTCAGCTTCTTGATCATCGTTTGCTATTTCGCCGTACTTTTGTATAAAGATTCGGTTTGAAATTATCCTGCCAATCAGCCGCTTTTGTGTCAATCCATCTGTCGATTAATCATTTCAACCCATATACATTTTGATTTAGTAGTTTTTTAGTAATACTTTAAGTTGTGACTTGATTGTGTAATATTTATTTATTTACGAATGTTTGATTCGTGCTCATCTGACGGAATTGAGTTGCACGAATAACCTGTCTTTGGTTTACCTCATAGGTCAGAAAGCTAGTATGAGGAGTTTATATAACAAATACAATAATTTTGAGTTGTTCATGAAACTTTCATAAAAAACAGTAAAAAACTAAATATGGAATGTGATCTATAATCATCATCATTATTTGTTTTACGATGCACGGAAAACAAAAAAAGAAGATGATTATTGTACCGTGAGAAAAAACGGCTATTGCTTAATCTTTAGGATCACGATAAACATTTCACCCATCGTGCACACCTCACTCTGATTAGTCTTTGCCTAACATTGTCCAGCTCAATTCAACCCACTAAAGGTGAATGGGGCAAAGAAATCGAGAGCCGTTTCGTGAGAATAGGGACAAATTGGCTAACAGCCTGAAATATTTAAACCATTTGCAACGTCCCCTTACAAAGTCCTCGTGACATTTCAGAGGCTTCTCTTCCTTTTATTCTTGAGAAATCTATATTTCGTAGAATAAAACATAAATATAAACATAAAATTAGATATGTTGAAGCTTTAAAACAAGCAATTATTATTATTACAGCATATGAGGCACTAATTATTAAACTGATAAAAAAAGTTATTGCTGAGGTCTTAGAGACTATAATTTCACCGATGGACCACACTAGGCCGAGCTTGTATCGTGAGGTCCAAGCTTAACAAAAAAAACAAAAACTACAAAAACTAGAAGGTAGGTATTTTGTCTCGGTGTGACCGTACCTATATCACTTAGTCCTGCTATCTTAAATTATCTTATCTAGTATTTACACAAGTGACTCATTCTAATTACCTATCTACTTATTAAAAAAGTAAAAAACAAAATAAATGACTTTCGATAAACGTTATTATATGGAGTGAATAGAATCAGGTGACAGTATGTTTCTGTTAACTTATTCTAAGTGATAAAATGTTTATAGAGAAAAATATTATTAATTCTAATTTTAAACTACACGAGTATCCAAAAGATGACCAATACAACCAGCAAAACGTAACTATAATCTAAAGTCAATTGAATAGGGTTTGTTTAGCTTCACGGACGGTCATATCTCTACTATTACAAATTTTAACTACCTTGTTCTATACATATAACCTGCTACCCAAAACGGTGAGCAAAGGATGAATTTACTGGTGGAGTAGGTATTTTAAACTCTTTTTGTGACCAATGTTGAGTAATTTTCTGAATTTATTAGTGTTCTATGTGCAGCTAACGTAGTGCGAAGAATAAAGAATTGTCGTGAACTGAGAAGCCCACATTCCTTATATAATTGTGTTGTTGGGTGCCTGTACGGTTTTCTATATATGACTTTTAGTACAGAGCGTTGTGCACTATCAAATTTTATGACAAAGGATTTTGCTGCGCTTCCCCAGTAAGTTGTACAGTAAAGGATTAGTGATTGATACATCGCTAGATAAATAGAATTAAGGAGCTCTTTACTTGCAATGTTCCGGAGGCACCGCTGTGCATCACTTTTCTAATGCGACCCGAGAGTCATTCAAAATGTTTTTTATAGTTTAAGTTTTGATCTAGGTATAGTAATTCATGAACAGGGTCTTTAGTACAACGTACTGAAGATAAAAAAGCTGTTAGTAAAACACTAGAAATTTTGCAGACACCTAGACCTCCCATCCTAATAGGAAGAGTGGCCTGGTGCCATGCTCTGTCATCCAAAGGTCATCCAAAATTTTGATTAAGGTGTTACGCATCATGCTGTCCAACTGCTGTGTAAGATATGGAAATTTCCAGAGTCGGGAGCATCGTAAATAATAAGTAAATTTAGGAACAATTAGACAGAAACGTGGTATAACAAAAGCCACGTGAACATTGATGTTATGCAATTTATCGGAAAACGAAACAAAATCTTGAATTTTCCCTTTATAAATTTGGGCAAAGACTCATCCATAATCGGATATCCTAAGAGGCAAAGCGAAGACTTATCTATCAACTTAAGGTTTGATGCTAAACTTTCGAAGCGATTCTTTATGTTTAATACCTTAGAAGCTGATTCGGTTTCCGGGATATAGAGTTCGCATTTCGCAAAATTGAGTTCCAAACCTATAAGCTTGCATTCTTCAATTAAAACACTTAAACCTTTCAATACCGTGTCCACTACGTCTCCTAGAGTGCCATCAGCTAAGTACCAAACATTAAATTTTGACTCCAAACGTTTTATAAACGGATGTATAGCGAGACTGAAAATAGCCGGTCCTAAAGGATCACGCTGCTGACAACCAACCTCAGATGATAATAGCTTATCTTTATATACTAATTTTGAAGGTGTGCCATAACATTGCCAAAGAAAAGGGTAAACATCATGTAGCTTCTCTTTTATTTGTGTCAGAAGGGCGCCCCTGTCTACTGAATTGAAAGCATTCTTAACATCCACTTTTAACAACAAATCGTTTGTGTGGTATGACACAAACGATCGAAGTGAGTGTACAACCACCATGGGCAAAAAACCAAAGCCCAGCTGGGTCGGTTGGAATTCTGACCTCAATTCTGAGCTTTTGTTTCTGCAGCATATTTTGTCTGCAATATGTTGTACCAACTGCGATTGGTCTGATTCCATCATCTTTTTTTAAAAGAGCGCTACGATGAGGCCTTTGAGCGATTTGCACCGAAAAAAATGTTGATGATGTCTGCACTGACCTGTCCGGATAACATTTTGTTCAATGACGACGTAAGGGCTACGATGAGGCCTTCGCCCATTTCACCACAACCACTAACTAAAGTACTTTACTAAAGTAATAAATCCCAAATCTGCCTGATGGAACTTAGCGCGGCTTAACATAAATCATTTGGGTACGTACTCTTAGCTTAGCGCTTGAAAACATTTAGATGCTTCGGCTTATGGTTGAAAACAACCACTACTAGAAGATTTACTTACCAAATAAATAAGACTTCTACAACCTGCAGTTTACATATTTAGAATATTTGAGTTTATTTAGCGAACATCTTTATAAACGTGGCTCATTGGACTTGTAAATCTACTTAATTGTAAAGGCTTTTGTGCAACCTTCGTTTTATCACGCATAGATCATGTCAGCAGGTACACGCGGAATGGTAGAATGCTTGTTTTGAGCTGGGGCGATAGCGCATCCTGTTTCGCTTGCAGCTTGACTCCGTCAAGTGCAAGCCAATAAGGTCGCAGTGCACAAAAATAGCATTAGCCATCATAAAACTTCTATCAAGTGAGTCAAAAGGTCAAAGGTTATTGCGTCATAATCATGACCCACGTTATAATGTTGAACTAGCATCCTCAACCTTTAAACTATTCTATTATTCATTCTTAGCTTACAAATTCTGATGTTAATATAGAAACACTCAGCTTAACAACCGGTATTCCATTAAACAAAGGACACAATAAATATGTGCCGTTACCTGTCTATAAAAGTACATAATGACTATGTACGTATACACATTCCTTAAGGTCATCTATTTTTTGTTTTATTAGGGATTCTTTCTGCGCTCCATCATCTAATAAGTTGGAGGACTAATGATGTTGCGAGCGATAATTTTTAAAATTTAGCTAAGTTCGGAGGACTTCAATCTCCATCACTTTGACAGGTTTATCAAAATTTGATTATGTTGTTCGTATGCACGCTTAGGGTGTTTTATTTATTAACTACGTACCCACCACAATAAAAAGTATTGATGAACTGATTGGCAGGACAATGTACTCAACAAATCTCATTTTGTTCAAGAACCCCGCCCATTCATGGTTATTTGCAAATTGTTACGAGTCAGTGAACTTTCAGCTTTCACATGTTATATTTAACATATCAATAAAAAAATGTGTAGCGTTGATCTCATTTCGTATTTCTATTTCAATAGAAAGTAGGTAGCAAAATAAAACATACATTTTACATTTTCCATTAAGAACGTAGGTGTCCGATTCTCATTACCGAACCATAACAGGTTAAGTTTTTTAATTTGAATCTCTAGAAGGTACTTTAGGATACTTATTACATTTTATTCTCTGCCGAAAATCAAAGAATAAACTAATTTAATGAATATCCTTGAGTAGTTAATTAATTATACGCTTTTTGGGTACGTTTAAACATAATACAAAAGTTTTATGTTTAAACGTACCCAAAAAGCGAACTAGGCTAAAAAGCTAAATTTTTTGCTGTGTCAAATACTACCTCTAACTATGCTCAACATTCACTTATTAGTCGCCTGCATAGTAGCTATAACAAAATATCCAATGATATAGACATCTTCAACATTGGTAAGCCGGCGTTCAAACGTGATGTTCTACTAGTCTTGAAAGATCTAGACCAGCGTAAACACGGGCGGGTACAAGGGGTGGAGTCAAACCCACGCACTAAGTAGGTGGATCAATGGTGTGGATGATTTTAATATTTGTATATTTTTATTGCATATATATATATATATATATATATACACTATACAAACTATGTATACTTAAACATATTAGGTGCACAGTTCACTTTATAATTATATAAACTCTATTATCTATCACAACTACTAGGAAAGTGCATTTTGAGTTTGTAATTGCAGTATGTTTATGGTTTACAGTCAGTGTTAAGGTTATAATAGTTTACATAGGTTAGGGCAGTCTAAATTTATGAGTTTTGTTTTTAGTATTTTATATATGATTTTTTGATTTCTTGTTATCTTCGGCTTTTATTACATTGTATAGAATCTTAAGTTAAAATGGTTTCCATAGGTTGGGACAGCTTAACTTAGGAGCAATATGTGTGTATTCTTTGTTTTATAATGTCCATGTAAATTTTTAAACTTTATAATTTGCCTTAAATTTTCAGTAAATTTTAAATATAGTGATAGTCCATATGTATTAAACTATACAAAAAGTAAATCCGTTATTGGCTGTATGTTTTGCGAATAAGCTTGTAAATTTTTATTTCTTAAGGGCTGTGGATTTTGATTCTTAAATAAATAAATTATCTAATTAGATAATGATCTGCTTCCCAATATAATATATTTTGTTGTTTCCAGAAACATGTGCATATTATAGGATGACTAAGGACGGGCAGCCTACTCTGCCGTCATATATCACATATACTCCAATACCCACACTATTGATTCCATTTTCTCCAAAAGCAGGTCCTTCCACATTATATGCCTAACCGGCTCTCGAATATATTCAGAACTAATATTTTGCTCTAATAAGCAAAACAGGCGCCGATGGCCTGTTTTTAAGTACAATGCAGCTTTTGTTATGTAAATCAACAATGTGCTCAATGTTAATGCCTGCCCGATTATCGTAAAGAGAACAACCCGGTTTAAAACTTTTGTCTTATGGATTGAATGAAGTTCTTCAAATATGCTAAATATATACATATATCTCGGCCATGATTAAGCGACAACTTTCTGTCTAGACATAATACAACGACTATTAAACGAGAGCATCTGAGTACAAACGATTGATGCAATAAAACATTATTAGTAATGTGCGGTGATAAATTACACTAAATGTATTGTTACTAAACCAAATGTAGAGCTAGTTCTATTTTTCATTACAATGGTAGTACAAGCTCTAGTTACTTTGGGGCTAGATATTGTAACATTAGACACATCGTTTTTATTAATACGAAAAGAAAATAAAAAAATATTTTATTTAGGTCAAACCTTTCGTGCTAAAAGTACATCAGCCCATGCAGCCAACAATTAAGGAAAAAATCCAGTTAAGTGAGAGAGGGGACTGAGTTTTTTGAAAATGCCGAGAGAATTTTGCAGTGCCCACTTCCGCGGGCTTCAATTCAAGTGTTATTGTTTGAGCTCTACCTACTCATACTTAGGTAAACGTTTGCGCTATGCATTCCAACATTATATCATTCCGACATAAAAATATATTTGCCTATAGGACTTCAAAGTCTATTAATATTCGGAGCGAGTAAAAGATGGACAAACGAAGGTCTGATATGGAATTTTTGTCATTGCTCTATGTACCACTAAACACGGAACAGAGGTGCTCTGTTTAATAGTCAAGTATCTACTCAATCTATTTATAGCACGCATCAGAATTTTGCCCCTGCAACCCCGGCATGTTTCATTAAAATAAAACTTAATTGGCTGCCCACTGGCTCATATAAAACCTGTTGCAAGTAGATATTACTGAATTGGAGCATAATAATTACGTCAGCTCTGAATGTTTAAGATCGTAGGACATTCAACTCTACCTCTAGCTTTGATTGATTGTGAACTAATTCTGTTAGCTTAAGTTTACATCACAGAGGCGTTTGACACAACACAATTGAGAAGAACAATGCACTCCTAATATATCAATGATAGAATCAAACGTGGGGCGAAGTAGAGTATCGCAAACAATCCGCAATCTATGGTTTAAGAGAAATTATATCATTCTCAATTCAAGTTGAAGGGTTAAAATAATTTATGCATTTTGCTGTTGGTTGTACAATGTCCAAGATGAATGCGAAGAAGATGAAGAATTAGCAAATATTTAAAAAGACACTTATTTATGTTCAGATAATGTTAATGTGAAAACTTCGGCTGTTTAGGTAGGTAAAGCTACACTTGCAGATTTTTTATCAATCCTTTACTTACTCCCTTCGATGTCCCCAACAGGTCCCATAACGTGTCAAATTCATCTAAAGGCGCCCTATTTGTGATACGCCCTGTTCTAGCATTAGTTGGGGTCTAAATATGTTTGGCATGTATGTTGATAAATTTTCAGGTATATTACAAGTTTTCAGGAATGTTTTCTCAACCATTTAAGTTTTGATCCTTGTTAAGTAATTTACTTTAACCATAATGCGTATCTATGGGAGATTAATTTTGATTTTGTTGACCACAGGCTAATCAAATATACTTCAAATTTCGTAATAAAGATGTGTTGTTCCCTAAAAATAATAGTGTAGGTACTTACCAAAAAATAAAAGAGTATTCCCGGCGCCATGGCACGGGCGATGTCCCTCGGGACCCTCGTTGCGTTTGCTACAGCAGCTGCTGCCCGTCAGCTTTGTTCCTGACGGTGAAAACACAAAGCCTATTCCTCTCGTTTTTCGCAAAAACCCGTAAACATGACCCACCCGCTCGACCGGCTTTTAAAACTAAAATGTGCAAACTCAAAGATGTGCGTCTTATATTACTTCTGACTTTAAAGGCGAATACCGCAACGTATTTCGCATATACGTTTATAAATATGTGTGCGTGTTTTTTGGCTGCGATGCCTCCGCGCTTGCGGCTTGGGCATGTCCACGACATACATACATCCTGTGCCTATGTGTGCGGTTCGTGTCCTTTTACCATATATTACGCGGGGATAAACTCCTAAATCCTCATGACTGATTATTTTTTAATAGGTTCACTCAAGCCTCCCATTAGTAAATGATTTTAGTATAAATAATCAAAAAGGGTTTTCGGTAATTTTTCACATAGATAAAGTGGGATTTTTTACTGATTTATTCTCTCGAGACAGGGAATGCTTTTAATGTAAGAATGTTTCTTTGTATTATTTTTATATGAATTTTACGTTGTTAAATTAATGAGGTAGGTCTAAATTTCAACCATTACATTGAATATCTGATTGTCATAAAGTCGGTGTGTTAGAATAACTTTATTTTATATTCAAAAGACGTGATACATACTAATGTATCATGCGAGACATCTGCCTAGTTGTTATTTGCATATTTAAAACCGTGATAAAGCATAGAAAGATGATGATTAACGTTTACTAACATATTATTACTCATAGTGTAACTTGCTTTAGTGTTTACTGACGCTTAAATAATGTAGCCTTGAAAAAATAATTTTATTTGTATATTAGATAATTAAAAAAAAAAACAGTTTAGTACAAAATTTTTGTCTTTGACTGTACCTGTTGACTGTGTAAAATTGTTTTTAAATCGTAGCTGAAGAATATTATTGTAATTAATTGGTATATTGAACCTAAAATAACGGAAAAGAGCGGACTTGTAGTGATAAAATTAATACATTAATGTCCTCGAATTTATAGACCATTTAGGTAGCGAAGAATTAAGTAAAATATTGTCACAAGCAAAATGCCAAAGCAATGATGACAAATAATGATGAATGTATGAAAAAATAGAAAATTCCAAGGAAGGGTTACCCCGCACAGAGGAATCTCACCGCGCAGTTTTTTCCGCAGGATTTTGCATCATATACATATTTACACATGGAAATTGTATGAAGCTACCCGCACTAGCGGAAAAATACCGCGTTAGCTATGATCAATAGTGTAAGATTACGGACGTTTGATGTTAGTGTCATAAAGCAACGCAATGTAAAAATTGGCATTACGTCGTGGGAAATGCATATTATTATGATATATGCTGATTACAAAACGGCGCAATTCAATTAGTTGCCTTTGCCGATATTGTTGAACGATCAACGTTCAAAAATATGGCTAAAGGTCACTTAGCCATCTCTTCGAAGGAAATTAATCAGGTATTCCCATCGAGCACATACCCGATAGAGAGGAAATATGGTCTTTAGAATTCCGAAACTGATCAGTGTTTTTCCTCTAATAAATGTCAACTCTCGCTCGCTATACTAGTGTTGTGCTGACATAATAAAATAATGTATCGATACTCCCGATATAACAAGAAGTAGTTAAAATTTATCAATTTGATCAGTGTAACTTTCATAAAAATCTCCTGGATTATTCATATTATTTCATCGATATAATAAAAAATTTAATTATATTTTTTTTACAATACTCATTAATTTTCAATTATCCAAAGAGATTGCTCTTAGCGATAGTAAAGATGCCCTAATATGTACGTACTCTCGCGATTCTTATTAAGGGTAACTTCCTTTATAATTCGTTCTTTCTATCTGATATAACAATGGCACACTCAATACAAGTATTTGATTTGTTTGCTTTTTAAAAATCATAAATTCACTATTATTGACTTAAATAATTTCCGTGACACTCATAATTTATAAACATTGACTATCGATATTGATAATAATATTTGCTTGCCCAACTAGAGTGTGATGCTTGACTTTGAGTCGGCCAATCGGAGAACAGTGGTCACCGCAGTAATTTGGCGGAATTTCTATCTAAAAAATAAATTACATTTCCTCTCTATTGTGTATGTGCTCGATGGGTATTCCCAACAAATCAGGATTCGTTTTGCAATCGGCCTAGCCATTCTACAAACGGGCTGATTCTACATCCCGGCGGCGACATCTACATAACTTATCAACTAATAACACCTGGTGACACTACTTTTACTATACCGTTTCTGATTAACACCGAAACTGCTGAAAAAAATGGGCATTATAATAATCGGATGTAGGCATATAAATTCATTTGTATGCTCGCAGTTTATCTACCTACCCTTTTACTCGACTAGGAAAGAAGGAGGGTTATGTTTTTAGAGGATATGTGCCCGGATGTATGAGTATTTTTAAACTTACGCGATCTAAACGCATTATTATTAGTGTTTTATAACGGGAATTTATCACGTCGGGAAAAATAGGTAATTAACGCGATAAATACCCGTTAAATAATACTAATAATAATGTATATATGAGGTTCGTTTTGCACGCCCTTTCAGCAAAAACAGGTGGGATGTATGTATGGATTTTAACATGTGAGGTATGTTAAGAATCGTATTTTAGAGTAATGACATAACTTATAACTTAATAATTTCGTCCGCGATTGCTGTACCTGCAGACTAGTTAGGTACCTAGGTATTAACATTTGACCACAGTTTCTCTCATATTAAGAAACCCTTTGCAAAAAAAAAACTTAATTGTGCAGAACTGGACCTGTTACACTTTTAATATAAGTAATTACCTATAATTGTGTATAAATCGTGTAGATAAAGAATCGGATTAAAAATCAAAATCAAATTAAAATTAAATATGATCTACGCGGCACAGCATTCTGTCCCGCTGTCATCTTCAATCCCATTCTTTATCTACACGTACGACTTTTAGATACGACTCAGCCATGTCAGTGTCAAGAAGTGTCATAAACTGCGAAAACAAAATATGATCGGTTACTCGTGGTTCCGTTCAGCTGGGGCGCTATTCTGCTAAAACTAAACGAATCGGTTCGCTATGACGGTGGTATCGTCACAGAATGACACGTTTTGGCATTCTATGTTTTCTATATGAATGTATCCTTATAAGAAAGAAATGATGATGAATACAGATGGAGGGACGTATGTCAAAAGTGTCAAGTTTGACACTATTGTTGCATTTAATTCTCCGTACAAATAGCACCACACGCACTATCTGGAGTTACCTACGTGTCGATTCTGCGACGATATCACCATTGTCATAGTGAAGTGATTGTATAGCAGAATTGGGCGTCTGGTCCAGTTGCCTGGACCACAGAATGAAAAATATTTGGTGGTACAGTTAACTGTACTAAGGGAAAGAAAATCGGCAGTACCGTCACCAGCTGAACGGAACCACTGCCAAAAAGCAATCTGTTTTATGAACTAAAATCTTAAAATTTTGAAGGCGAAAGTGGAGTGGGGGAGTGGAGTGGTAGGTACAGCTACCTACTAAATTCTGGGATAAAAGTATCCTATGTGCTTTCACGTAGTATGAACTCTAATCATGCCAAGTTTCATTTGAATTAATTCAGTAGTTTCGGTGTGATGCGCGGCCAAGGAACAGACAGAAAAAAAAAAAACAGTTTTGGCTTGAGTATCAATAATAGAGAAAAATTTAAATAAATAAAACAAAATATCTTCAATGTTCAGAATTGGACCTGTTACAGGAACAGGTTTTTTCTGGCGAAAAAGACTTGAAAGGCTGTACTCTACTCATCCCGTCCATTCATATTTCCAAAGCTTGTATACGTACCTACAGGCTTTGGAAATATGGATGGTCCGGCGGAAGTTATAGGGACCGTAAACATGGTGGGCGGAAAGAAATAGCTTACTAAGCTTTATTAAAATTTCATCAGAAAAAAATCCTTAACATTATTGCCATATTTTTACCTCAATAACAAGATAGTAAACTCCTGTCAAATACATGCCCGTCATCATTCTTCATTTGATATTCCTATCATGCGTGAATATTATATAATCACCTAAATAAAATGGTGCGTAATATTTATTTTTAGATTTTTGGTAGCGGTATTTTTGTGTGAAAAACATGCGGTAAATTTTGGTCCACGTCCGTTCTTGGAGGTATTCGGGGGACAAGAATTGCAAGATTCGATATATGGATGTTTTTTTTTCCTTGATTCACGGTTCATTGAACTGGTTCTGTCTCTACCATACTCAAAACCGTGAAGCTCTAGCTAAACTGTGCGGCGCAAACATACTTGCTAATTTGAAAACTTGTTGTGTGTTGGCTTTTAGATAATTCATCATTCATTTTTATATAATTCAGGCACACGAGAAAACTACAACTGGGGACATTCAGCAACTGTGTTTCGGATTTGAAAATTACCAAATTGTGTTGAATCTTGGATCTTAACGACACGAGAATTATCTTCAATCGTACGTTATAGTACTTTTGAACTTTTGAAAAGACATTCGCAAAACGGAACACCACCATCCTCGCAATGTTCGGCAAAGGTTTAATGCACCAGACCTTGATTGCAAGAAAAACAAAACCTTATCGTACAATTGCTTTCTTCTCGGATGTTGCGAGAAATTGCAGCTTTAAGTGCATCCACTGATTATCTTTGGTGATCAAGGCCACCGCGTGTGGAATGTTGCATAAGATTGTTTATACTGTTCACGTGGACACCTACATAATGAAATTCTATAAAAAAAACAATCTGATATTTAATCAGCAAACAAAGAAAGGGCAGCTTTTACTTTCGAAATAGCACTGGTAGGATCTCCTAATCCTAAAAAGCAGATAAATATACAAGGGAAAACCCCAATGCATTATGCACAAAACTGCTTACATGGATTCAAAAACCCCAAGCGTTTTGGGGTCAAACGGTTGTATTGAAAAGTAGGTGGGTAGGTAGAAATGTGCATTTTTGTGACGGCTTTAAAATGATCATGATGGGTTTTAACGTTTTCGACTAGTCTTTACATAAATTTGGCATAATATTACAATATTTCACTCCAATAAGTGACTTATGCGACCTCAGTGGAGACATTCAATTCTTTGTATCCATTATACATATTTTATTATGAGGTAAAGGAGCAGGAATGTGCTAAAACTACCGTTAGGGAACACAGATCGCATGTTTGCTCAATAACCCGTTGAAATTGTTCTCTGTAAATATTGTATCCTTCTCTCTGACGAGTTGTTAATCTTTTGTTGACAATCAAAGCTTGTGCGTTTATTTTATTAAGACTATTTAAATATTATTATCAGCTTGTTTTGACTAATTACCTGTTTAAAAAGGAACAAACTTATAGTCTAAATAAGTTTAAGTGTTCCGATTCGACCCTTGCGTAAAAAATACTGATGGATAATATTTACTAAAATGAAGAGGTCAGATTGGGGTTAAAGGAAGTGTTAAAGCGCCAACACTTTTGTTTCACTCAATATTTTATGTACCAACACAAATCTACGCATTCATTTCAAAGAAATTTTCAAGTAGGCTGCAAAATTATAAACTGAATTCATGTTTTCCTTATTTTTACTTTCATTCATTTCAAAGAAATTTTCAAGTAGGCTGCAAAATTATAAACTGAATTCATGTTTTCCTTATTTTTACTTTCATTCACAAATAAACGGCAACTTCCAAAGAAGTGACACCGATAGGAACAGGCCACCCGCGGGCCCACCAGGCCCTTCAAATGGTTAGTTATGATCCTCATGCGTCTAAATTATCACCAGAAATAATGTAGGGCGCTCTGACACATGTTTGTGTCATGAATACATTGCGATCAGATACCTACCTATTTTCTTTGTTGTTCTTGAAGAATTGCTGTCGATATAACGAAATCATTTAAGATCACGCGTGAAAAAATAATCGATTTTTTGCTACTTTCTAATTCTGTAAGTAATTTAGATAGCAGATAAGATGTTTTGCGCATATTGTAAGCCATTTGCTTCATAACAAATGGGGGTTCATACATACACTAAAAAAGTTACGAATCAATTGTCATTTTGGAGTCTATTGACATTAAGATATTAATTACTAAAATCAACATTATAGTCGATTAAAACTAACAACTGATTCAAAGTTGGTTTTAGCAAAGATTTATATATGTATAGCAAATGGCTTATTATAATGTGCGCAAAACTTCTTATCTGCTATGTAAATTAGGTACTTACTTGTAGAACCTAGAGAATAGTACAACACCGATATTTTTCACGCGCGTCCAACCATCTTAATTTGCCCTGCCTGATTTTGACACTTGACAAAACATAAAAAAATATTTTGGAACACGGAGACAAATTATAATCTCGTTACATGTAGAGATTGAATTAATTTAAGTTGGATAGGTACTACATTGGCCTATTTGCATCTGCGAAAGATCTAAGTTCCATCACATGTAGGCACCTACCTAATGCAAATATATTTTATAAGTACCTACCTAATTGCTACGGCAATGCCCTTTATTAACAAAGAAAATTACAATCAAATAATAAAAACTACTATTACTTTATTTGACGACCGATGTGGCGCGGCGGGCGAAGGTCCGCCTGCGACGCAGAAGGTTGCGGGTTCGATTCCCGCCTTGGGACAAATGTTTGTACGATCTGCAAATATTTGTTCCGGGTGTTCTGGGTATTTTCTATATATAATAAAAAATATCTATCTATGTTATATATTGTATTAAGTTTATCAGTCATCTAGTACCCATAACACAAGCTCTGCTTACTTTGGGGCTAGATGATGCTGTGTGGATTGTCCAGCATTATTTATTTATTTATTATTTACTTTTACTATTTTATAATAAGTATTTACATTCACAAATGAAACAGTCGAGCTATCTGCAGAATGTTGCAAACAATCTAGAGATAGCTCAACTCAATACCAATTTAAGGATTTGCTTAAACATTGTAGAAGAAAGAACCTACGTTGATAAGATTGATAACAGCAATAATCAGGTGTAATCTCTGGCAGTAAGAGGGATCTTACTGCCAGAGATTACAGTGATGTTACACTTTCATTGTTTTCCAGTTTTATTGACAACTATACATAACGCGTCTTTAGTTACTAAAAACAATTTTTCCAAGAAGCCAACAAATTAATTGGTTTCACCAATAGACAGAAGCGCAGAAGTAGTAGGTATATATAATTTTTTTATAGTAGGTACCGAGTTATAAAATTTACCGACCACTATTGGCGTATCGAAGCTCAATCATAATAATTGGTACCGGTGGGTTACTACGGTTAATAAATTATATTCCTACGGTGACTTTTAATAGAGTACGAACAAACACTTTATTGTCTTTGAGACAACTCTAAACCGTCAATTCCACTGTGTTGTCTAGTATTAAGTTAAATTAAGCACAACCTGTTTTATAGCACGATGAAATAAAAGTATTATCTATCTAAGAACTACGTACCTACCGTTTTAGTTTCTTGTGATCTACTTCTTATGTCATAGAGTCTATCCAAACTCACGCAGTCTGTCTGATTACATAGCTAATTAACTATTTGTACATTGATTTACTACCAGGGTATCTCTTAAAATAATGGAAACGCCGTTGTCATCAATCAATGCCTTCCTCCATCCTTGATGGTTCCTTTTAGGCAGGCGCCTACTCGACAGGTATGGACTTATAGCTTTGTTCAGTGCACATGTGTTTTCTGTTTTCTTTTGTTATTGAGGTTTCTGGAGACTTTCCTTCGTTAGTCTTCTTTATTTAACGGTACGTTGGGCTGCATAAAGAGTAAGTCTCAATTATTAGGGAATCCAATCCCTCAAATGCGGGATCCCGCACGTTTTTTGGGGGTCAGAAATGCGGGACTGAAAAAAATATTAAAGTCGTAGAAAAATTTACACAGACGTCTTTATGAGTACATATTTATTCGTCTAGGCCTAATTTACAATCGATTAAACCTCTTTCTTTATTTTCTTTTCCTATATAAAAATATACAGGGTGTTTAGTAGCTGGGTGCAAAGCTTCTAAGAGAAGCTACAATATACCATTTAGAATTTTAGAACCATTTGAGCCATGGTTGTCTAAGACGAAGTCGCACTATTGATTTTTTCGAATTATTTTTGTTATTAGGGAGAAAACCCAAAATTCAACAGTTAATTGCTAATAATGGCCAGTTGAAACTACAAATAAACTGTTTTTTGTTATATCTTATTAAAGTAATGTGTAAGCAATCTAACAAAACATGCCCTAGCTATCTGTGAGTACAAACATTTATTTTACAGTCATTTAAAGTTCACGAAAATTTTCAAAGATTTAAGAAAACCGTTTACTCACGCCGTTTTAAAATAAACGTTTTGTTTAGCTTGCTTACACAACAAGAGCAAGCGGGGTATCAAAAGAACGGTATCAGTTTGTTCAGTTCAAAACAGTTTCTAAATTTTTTTCTAGGTTTCATACTTTTTGAAATATTTACATTAAGAGTCGAAAAATTAACCATTAATCTGAAATGTATGTACCTACAGATAAGGTGAAAAAAAAAATCAAATAAAGGTCAAATAAAGGTGGTTTTCACTGAAATCAAAACCGTGTCTTTGTCTAAAAAGTGTGCAATCTGTTCACAATAGGCGTAGGTGCCGAGAAAATAGTGTCATCTCTTTTACTCCCACATTAATTGCATGCAAACACTACTGTCTCTCGTTCGTGCACTCGCCATTTTTTTGTAATTTTTGACACCGAAAGAAAAAATAAATAGTTATACAAGGTGCCACGTTATTGATGTACCAAGCCAAAAGAGGGTGGTCCACCCCCTCCCACGAATATTTTTGTTCTAGCACTTTCCGGGTATCAAGGTTTTAACTTAAAGCACCGTATTTCTGAAAATCAACCTTGCGGATCAGTTGGATATAGGGTGCACAACAACCCCCTTTCGGCTTGGTACACCAAAAACGTGTCACCTTCATCGCATTATCGCAATATATACGAGTGAAATGTTACAACTTTGGCTTTATTAGTATTTTTTTGAATTGTTGTTGCACTTGCGAAATGTACAAGATGGCATTTTGTGACACTTTTCAACAAAAACTGGCAAAGTTACAATTTACAACACATCTGGCTCACACTGTGTTTAGATGTACACTGATTCCAAATGAGCGAGCTATCTCATTTCGCGTGGAAACAACACGGCGCGGCGTGGCAGCGCGGGCTCACTGCGGTATAACTAGCGATTTAAATCTTTGGTTTTCCCATGACTAAAAATACCTAACCATAATCCTAAAATATCCCCAAGCTGACTCATCATACATTCTCTACCTATCATTTGATACTGATATGGAGAATTTAATTTATTAATTTAATGGAAATGCAGATAAGGATGCGTTATCCTTTTTTTGGCGTCCAGGAATATTTGAGCCCATGGTAAGACCACAACTCAAATGCATTCGCATGTTGAGAATGATAATTTTATGTCAATTTATCTCACTTGGAGTCAAGCAGAGTGAAAAGGGTTCGGTGACTCAACTGAACTTAACTAAGTTTGATTAGAAATCGATGCAGAAGTGAATAATAATTTTAATAATTTTATCTCATTAGGGATTGTCCAGGAGCTGTGAAAGTGGGGTGCAGGGGGGGCCAAATGCATATGCAATGCAGGCTAGCTTCCTTATCATGCTAAGCATACCTCACCAATTTAAAAAAAAAACTTGCGGCTTTCTCCAATCTCTGATACTTATTTTGTATTAGTTTCTTAACAGTTTTCTCAGCCGCCGCCAAACTCTCCAAAATTTTCAGGGCTCGCTCCACTCACTTTTATTTATTTTTTCATACTCTTCTGATCTTGTTTGTAACCACCTGAAAAAGTAACATAAATTACGGCGACGTCCCGCGCCGCCGCCGTTAAATCTTTTTTGTCCTAACTCTTTTGTTAATCACCGACAAAAATCGCAAAAATGCTGCAGCTACGAGTATCTTCGCTCGCCGTCGTCTTAGCTTCCTTGTCTTTGTTGCAAACCCGTCCTCACTAAACTTCAAAATTATCTAGGCTCGCTTCGCTCGCCGTTTTTTATATTCATATATTTTTATCTACCTTCGCAATTTTAAAATATTTGGGACTCGCTTCGTTAACTATCATTTATTTTGTCATAGGTCCACTTGCATACTTTTGCCTTTTCTTTCTTCTTTCTTTTGTGTTGTTAAATTTCGAAAAACATACAACAATCATAAAAAAAGTTTTATAACTACAGAAAATTGACCGGAGGAAGCTACAGCCGAAAATTTGAGGAAAGTGATAAAACAAGTTAGCCCCCCCATCATGGAGTACTTCCGCGGCCTCTGGGATTGCCGTAGATACATATATTTTGACAAGAAATTATCATAGAGATTTACTTATTCAGTATTTCAAACGTTTCACAAAAATATCATTGTCGTAACCTTCCGTGGCAAGACTGTTGATAATACTGGAAATGTACGAACAGGTATGTTGGTACCTTATGTCATTCTAAAACTTTTCTCAGAATGTTTTTATTAAAAAGATATTAGATGTTCCGAAATTTGTAATCAAGCGAGTCAAACTGCCGCCGAGCGACGTGAAAGATTAATGAAGATTGACTCCATACTTATGTATGTATATCATAAGTTCGAAAGTAACTCTGTCTGTCTGTCTGTTACCTTTTCACGCCTAAACGGCTGAATGGATCTTAATGAAATTTCACAGGGAGGTAAATGGTATCCCGGTGAGGGACATTTAAAAAGCATCAGCAGTAGGTATCTTATAAAATTAACCTAATATGAATTTTTAAACTGACTGTAGTTTAAAAATCCCATTAATATGGGATAACACCCATTTAACGCAAAGCTCAGCTGACGATTATTATAAAGTATTTTGTCATCAACTCTATTAAAACAAGGTTCTTAATGTTACGCCTTGGGGTTTTATTTGACATGTTCATTAATAACAGTCTATGTAGAAGCTGCTAGAAGGCGGCTGTACGGAATTTGTACTGTCAACGCCATAAATAGCTAATAAAGCTGAACAGGGTCAATGTTCCAATAAACAGTGTGCTTTTTTTTACTGGGACAGTACGGAGGCACCAATAACTAGAGGAGATACAGGTGCTGTTTCTTTTGAAACATCAGCTCCTGGAGAAAAACATTTAGGCATTACAAATTTTTGGTCAAGCGTGAGTACCGCTTTAAAATGAATGAAATTGGTAAAAAAAATGTTTTTATGCCAATCGACTCAGTCCCTTGTAAATATAATTTTATTGTATGGGATGAAATAAATCTAAGCAGCGGAAATTAGTCAAATTTAATAAAATGTATTCTCATACAACAGGACATAGCATAATTCCTCTAACAAACATCATAGTAGATTCTAATTGCACATTAACCCGTCGTCATGGGGGCTGGGTCATAATGACCCGGGACTTTTTTGCTAGCTTGCAGATTGGTAACTATGCACGTGACGTTGCCGTTGTTCTCAGTAGCTGGAGTCAGCAAATCGCTCTGAGCATTGTTTATAAAGTATCAGTTGGACGGCGACCGTGCTTGGAGTTAAGAGCGCCCAAAGTTGAAAAAGGTAAGTTTGACCCAACCCCGTACTCGGTGTAACAATTTCGCGCCATTTTTCAATTGTGGTTTTTACGTTTTGTCATTGCTTTTGGTGTTGTTTTTATGTTTTATGGTTCAAATATGATGTTTTTGTTTATTTGTTTACTTTTTGTAGATAATAAAAAATGGATCAAGAGGAAAGAGAACGACGGCGTAGGTATCGTTTCAATTCTTGAAGAATTGGACTCGGATGTCATGTCATCTGATCAGGAGTCCGCTAATGAAGAGGACTGAAGTCATCCCAGCGACACAGAGCAAGAAATCTCGGAAGATGATGAGTACAATGACCCACTATCTGTTGTTCAAACCCAAGAACTATCAGACAGTGATAATTTTTTATGCCATTTTGAACATGTCTGCCGTTAACGGACTCAGTATACATAGAATCAATAATGAGTCGAACCAAAAACGATGTCATTATTTGAAGAAACTAGGCCTTGCCCTTGTGGGTGAACATTTGAAAGCTCGCCAGAATGTGACAAGTTTGCCTCGCGAAATGCGAAAAAAATTCACAAATTTGTTGGCGAAAGTTCAGAGGAGCCACCAGCTAAAAGAACCAGTACTCGTAAAAGATGTCAAGTATGTCCTGCGAAGAAAGACCGCAAAACAACCCACACATGTAATGGTTGCAACAAATATATTTGCCCTGAACATGTTGTACCTTTCTGCGGTGATTGCATTTACAACGATGATTTCAATTAGTTTTTAGTAAGTTTTTTCCAAAGATGTCTTAGATATGTTTATAAAAGTGCCATAAAAAGTTAAAGAATGTTCATTATTGATAAGAAAACTTAGATAATGCTAAGAAATGCCAATTTTGTTGATTTTTAACGTGTTTTTTTTAAAGAGGTTTAAATAAACAATAAAATTTTCTGGTAACACAAATTCTAGTTTAATTTACAAAACCATGAAATTATAAAGCTGTAATCTTAAAAAAAAAACATAATTTCTTTTTAAAATGTAGAAATATCGTAGGTCAAAGTATCGGGTCATGATGACCCACCCCCACGTCCGTGTGGTCATTTTCCACCCCCATGACGCCGGGTTAAAAAAGTATTTAATGCTACAGCAATCAAGAAGTTTAGGAACTCCATGCTCTCACGAACTAAATTCAAAAACATTTCGATTAGAACATGGTCTTGCATCTGTGGAACTTGTTTTGTAAGTCATTTCATCATCTTATTTGTCCTATCATGGCATTGTCAAATACGCAGAAAGTAAACGTAATTGAAGCATACTTTCTTAACCGATGAAACCCAGCTAATGCGAACGCTACCCAGACCGCAATTTACCAAATCGCATGATTTAGAAAATTATTAGAACATTTAAGGCAGGAAGGTTGTTTTCAGCCCAAACACAAACAAGATCCGTCAAGTGCGAGTGTGACTCGCGCGCCGGGGGTTTCGAACGATTGTCAAGTATACCAATATGTACTAGGTACTGGTTACTGACTTTGCTATTTGATGAATACCAAAAATTAAAGGTACATTTCAGATGTATCGGTTTGCAAACTTCGGAGTAGTATATACATATATAGGGTAATAGTAAAATTTTCGTCTTTTTTCAAAAAGTATGAAACGTACAAAATTTTAAAAACTGTTTTGAGATGTACATACCGATAACTTTAATTTGATACCCCACTCGATGAGGTAGCCCCTGTTTTGAAAATGATTCCTCCCCTTTTTGACCATTTTTCAAAAAGTGTTCTACTTACAGACTTCTCTATATTGTTCCTGTAAAATATAGTTCCATATCTACAAACGCTACATACATTCCAGATGGATCGCTCTGCAAACTTCGAAGATAGAGGGGGGGGGGGGGGTGAATGGGTAACTTTTAGACTTTTTTCAAAATATTTCAAAAAGTATGAAACCTACAGAAATTTGAAAAACTGTTTTGAGATGTGCAAGCCGATACCTTTCATTTAATACCCCACACGGTGAGGTAGCCCCCCCTTTTGAAAATTATCCCCCCTTCAAAAAATCAAAAATAATCAAAAATAGATGAGTTCACTACCTTTGTTATCTTGGGGGTTTTCGAGGCCTATCCAAAAACTTAATTACGAGAAGCAGCTGAAAATATCGGAGTGCTCAAATCAAGCATTAAGTATGCTTGATTTGAGCACACCGATTACCTTATTATAGGTTTCAGGTATTATAGGTTTTCAGTACTTAACGGTACTGAAAACCTACCATTACAAGTGTTACAACGAAGGACGGCCTATTGCAATAGTTTTATTACCGGTTTTGTACCAAATAACTAAGAGAGACTAACTTCCGCTGCTAAGACTTTTTTCATTCAATACAATAAAATGATCCTTACAAGGGACTGAGTCGATTAGCATATTTTTTTTTTGCTAATTTGATTTCTTTTAAGGCACTACTCACGCTTGACCAACAGTTTTTTAATTCCAATAATGAGCTGATGTTTTAAAATGAACTGCACCTGTATCTCCTCTGGGTATGGGTGCCCCCGTACTGTCTCAGTTAAATAAAACACTGTATATCTCCGGGTGTCCCTTATCAACACACCACTACTGAACTCGCCTCCCAAAATCAAGGGGGTTTTGCCATAATCACTACGCTTGGCAGGCAGAATGGTGATCGCAGTGGATGTGTTAAAAACTTAAAATACTCAGACAGAAGGAAGCTGCTGTTGTAAGAGCTGACTAAGGGAACCTACCAGAGGCCTTCCTCTGGTAGGTTCTTAGGCTCTAACGTCATTCTTGGGCTAAGTTAGAGGGGTCGATTCTTACGCTGGGACCAATAGGGCCAGGTGTACACAAAGTGTTGCGAAACTTTGTTTCGGCATCATTGAGCACATCGTATTTGTTATCTAAAAGTAAGAATATTGTAAATACAAAGCTATCTATCAACGTAAACACATAAACACGTATTTAAGCTAGTCCTGGCCAACCTATTAACTGGTTGTATATTATGTTGAATGTGAAGTTAACGAACTAGAAAAGATTATTAAAATTTTTGCTATGTTATGTTTCTAGAACTCTTGTGTTTAAGAGACGGTTAGCTTTGTCAATTTTATGAAGATATAAAAATCTCAAGCTTGCAACTTCCAGGATGCAAGCTGTCATCAATTGTAAAGATAAGATCTAAGGAGGAAAATGTGTTCTTGCGGTTATTTTAAGTACTTGCTTAGGTTTAGGTTTTTTTAGCTTGTTCGAGCGTGGTTCGTACGAGACTATTATTAACCGACTTCGAAAAAGGAAGTTCTATGTTCGGCGGCTTTATGTATGTTTTTTTTTATTTTCCTATGACCGTCGACTTCTCCTTCATTTATGGACCGATTTGGATTATTCTTTTGCAGTTGTACAGAGGATGATCTCGAGGTGGTCCCATAAAAATATTATGCCCGAGGGACTAGTATTTATCCCGCGAAATTTAAAAAGCTGTTTAAAATTAAGGGATACGAAGTCGGTTTTTAGTTTTTTTACAATCAAATTATTTTTCTATAAGAACTGAGTAGGTAAGGAAACAATGCGTGCGAAAAAAAAATGGCACAAAACTTCCTCAAAATTTAAAACAATCTTACGGTTAAGCTGGGTCCACGCGACAGAATAATTTCAATCTTGCTTAAGTCTCACTTATCGAGATCTGATACGTGTTATCCATACTAATGTTATAAATTTGTAAGTTAGTCTGTCTATTTTACCTACCTGAACGGATTTTAATGAAATTTTGCAGGGAGTTAGACGGTATTTCAGGGATGGAAATAGGCTACATCTAAGGCCTACATTTTATCACAAAAAGCGCGTTCGAAGCCAAGGGCAGAAACGAATAATAATAATCAATAGAATCTTACATTGTATATAAATTATCGATTCCTACTCATAAAAAAACAGTGGCGTCAAATTCGTGATTTGTTGATAGTTAAATTGCTTGTCCAGCAATTAAGCAGCCAAGCGTGTAACGGTCCGATACCCGTTTCGAATTAAGTTCACGACCGGAAACTAATGGGGTTTTTATTTTGGTACAAAAATACTACCAGGATAAACAAAATATATAAAACATATAAATATATGCTGGTATCCACAATTTTTACTGGAAAACTTATATTTATCGGATTTTCTTTACCTACATAATTAATAATATAGCTAAATTGTAAATTGCGACTCATTGCATCTTCAATCAGCTTGAAATTATTATACGACTTCTTTGGTTGGCTGAGATCAGACTTTCAAGCGAGTTTTAGTAATATTATACAAAAAATTTATATTACAAAAAAATTGCTAACCAATCCGTGCTCCGTGGTCAGCGATTTCTTACTTGAAACTTACTTTCACCAATCAGAGTACAGTTTATTTAATATACATAGGTACAATAACAGAATAAATCAATTTTACTAATATATACACTTTTTTATTTAGCACATAGATTACAATAACAGAATAAAACAATTACAACTAGTATATACACTTAATATCTATTTCTTAAAAATCAGACTATAAGTAAAATGTACCTGAAAGGACCAGGAGCTTTAAGTTGTTTAAAAAAATAACCTTTTTCTAATTTTTGCCGGCTCAGGCCGGATTTTCCATAGCATTAAAAGCAGGATATCAGACATTTTTCGAAATCTTTGTTTATCTAAACGGTCACTTTTAAGGTTAATGGCTATTATTTGAATTTAAAGAGCAGACAGACCGTTATATCAGCTTAGTTTGCAACCTCAATCAGACATAAAACTCGTCGCATAAGATTAGAACTTCAGGTTTGGTTTGGGCAACTGTTGGCAAAAATATAGCATGCCCCGTTAACATGAAATACCTATCTATTGCAAAGCTCTGAGTAGCTTTGCATTTTGATTTCGGTTGTTTTATTTATGTACAATCTCGCGATAAAAGCTTATCGATTTTATAGAGAAAATACAACTTTTATCTCCGGTTATCTGATGCAGTTGCGATAAATATTCATAACAGTGATTTTGCGTTTCATGGCCGTTTGTCATGGCTTTTTGCGTTAATATTACCTATCGATGATATTGCAGTTTCAGCATTTAATGCCATTACATTTCCACCTTATAATT
Source organism: Eupithecia inturbata (assembly GCA_963662085.1). Classification (NCBI taxonomy): domain Eukaryota; kingdom Metazoa; phylum Arthropoda; class Insecta; order Lepidoptera; family Geometridae; genus Eupithecia; species Eupithecia inturbata. The sequence goes on from OY759182.1 coordinate 9,500,883, forward strand.
GATTGAGCGAGATCGCAGTACCTATTTGCTTCAACCTATTACCATTTTTAAAATCACTCTAATAAAACTTTATTGACAAAGAAAATTACAATTCAATAATAAAAACAAATTAGAACTAGTATTTACAATTGAAACAATTAAGCTAACTGCAGACTGTTGCAAACAATGTACAGGTAGCTCAACTGATCCATATCAATACCAGTCGGAAGCGTCCCCAAGACGCTGGCTGCAAAAAATAAAAAATAAAACTGACATTGTTACCCAATTTAGCAATGTTTGGACCGATATTTATTGGACACGTACTTAAGTGTACTGGGGACTACAAGTAAAATGACAAAAATAGACCAATTAGCTATATTATGTAGTCAATTAGATCTAGTACTCATATACATATACTTGCTAAAAGCGTTTTCCGCGTATGTTTTCGGCACTTAGATGCTAAATTCTAGCATATTGGTGTACCTACAAAACAAGATGAGCCAATCTAAGACTTCCCACTCACAAATCATAATATAGTCACTTTAGCTAATTAACCATTATGTAGGTACTGCCTACTCTAGCCTCTTTTCTATTTCACGGGAATTCATCGGAAAGTAGTAGTTAAAATCCCAAAAGGAACCGAAGATTGCATACATCCATATAATATTATAAATTCGAAAGTAATTCTGTCTGTCTGACCACTTCACGCATAAACGGCTGAACGGATCTTAATGAAATTTGGCATGGAGATAGATGGTATCCCGGGGACGGACATAGGCTACTTTATTTTTCGAAAAAGAGCTTGCGAGGCCGCGGGCAGCAGCTAGTAATATATAAAGTAGATAAGTGGTTAGCATGTTTATAGCGAAACCACGTTGAATTGCAGCCGGAACATACGCGTGCTCCATCCAAGACGCTGGAATAATTACATGTTCATTGCTTGCTTATTAGGTATATTTTAGTAAGATTGGAAGCAAAGTGATCTTTTTTCTTATTATTCATTAAGATTAAAATAGCATTAAGCCTGTAACGTCCCACTGTTAAGCAAAGGCTTTCCCCTGGTGTGTGTATTACTATCCCGTGCCAGTTGGACCCACGCTCTTTGACGCGCTTAGAGCGTGGGTCCAACTGGTTCTTCGCGTCATCGTTTCTTCGGTCTACCGCGATGCCTTACGCTTTTGGGATTCCACTGGTTTACATAATTATATTCCTAGTGGCCAACTAGCTAGGTAGATACTAATAGAACATGCAACTTGATAAAAATTTTATACATTTAGCGTAAAAACCAGGCACTAACAAATGGAACTTCAATGATTATGTAATATTTATTTTATTTACTTACTTGGACTTACCTTGGGCAAGTGTAAAGTGGCAACTTAATTATCACGTTTCTGAGCATTCGTCAGTAAAAATTAGGTTATTGTTTGTTTAAGACTATATCATGCGGATATCAGAGTTATAACAAGGATCCTGTACCTACCTTCTCTTAAAGCATTTTATGCAATCATTGGAATTATAAACAAAGAAATATGAGTATATCAAAATTTATTTCCGCCAGTACGATCATGTTGGCAAATACTGAGGTCTTATAGACACAATGGTTCCCAAGCAGTACTTTCCCTATGCATTCAAGTTTAACGTAAAATAAATAAATATATGAGTAAAGCCCTGAATTAATAATTTTCAACAAGAACGGATATTTTTACATTATCATTCAGAGTTTCGTACTCAGAGCACGTACTGTGGCACAGCTACCAGGCGTGTAGTAAATGTAGCAAAATCTGAATGTTATTTGAAAGACTGTTGCATATTTTAGAATTCTAAATAAGTATGTATTTTATGCTATGCTTTCGTAACAAGAACTATTCCAAAATTGCTTTCGTTAAACCTGCTTTACTAAAGGGTTTGGTTAATTCAAATGGAATGCCTATTATCTATAGTTATTGCACGTTTTGAGCAGCATTTGTATGTTGTCATACCTATTTGATAAAACAAATAAGGATTTCCTTATATTTTATTCCAAATAAGTTTCTTTGGTTTCGACCTTCGATCAACAATAGAACTAGATACCGGGTTAGCCCAAAAATACGTCGTCTCAGTAAGTAAGAGTGCACTTGAGACGTGAGCTCTTGTTTTGAGTTTGATTGAAACACAGTGTCACTATGCCGCAATCTGTATTCAAAAGTTACAAAAATAATGCCCGAAAAAGCGATTCAACGGCCGGAGTGTCTTACTTTCGGTAAGTACATGTAGAATAAGTTACTAACTAAAACTTAAAACTAACAAATAATATTAAATTTTTAATAAAATAACCGATTTTAAACCACCGCTATAAAGGTTGGCCAATACACAAAAACAAACAGACAAGCAAACAGAAACGAAACAAAACGGTAAAGCTCGCAAGGTAATAACGGGAAAAAATACTTTTTTTGTTGCTTCTTAAGATTGATTTCACACAAGATGTTATTTAACCTAGGTACGTCTTTTCATTTCTAAGTGACATGAGTAATTAACTGCTTTGCTCGCTTTTTGTGCTCGTAAGTATGCGATCATATTTTGAAGATTTGTGACTTTATTACTAGGTGCCATGGTTGGAATTAGGTTGAACTTTAACTGTTTTAAAACGTTTGTCTCAGTTCGTTAGTAAACAAATGTAGCTGTATAAGTACATATTCACGCGGACAGATTTTTTCTTTGATTTTGTATATGACCCGTTATCTAGTTGTATTGTTGATCGAAGGTTTCGAGGCAGCAGGGGTTTATAATGCTATATCAAAATAGCACTTGAAACTCGTGCTGCTTGCTCTCAATGGGTTATGGCTGAAAATCAGTGTTTTTGCTTCTTGACCAAAATATTCCGCTGAGCCATTGCCTTTTTGGCGTACTGCAGCTTACACATATGTATATTTTACTTAGATTTTAATTATTATGTTATTGTTTGTTTTTATTACTTAGTCAACTGTATTATTATTATTATTGATTGTTTTTACTAGCATCCTGTATAATTGCTGTAGTCTAATTTGTGTGTGTGTGTGTGTGTGAAGTCGTAAATAAAAACCTGTAAGTATCTATCAATCTATCTATAAAATGTCGACATCACAATTTGTACTAAAAAAATAAATTGAAATTTTTAATTTTGTTTAGGTTTTTTTTCTTTTAATCTGTACAGGCGCAAGAAATGTATTATTATTTTAAATTTCAAGATATTAGCAGCGGCAGTCGCTGAGATATTCAAGAGGGAAAAAACGACAGATAGCCGGGTTTCGCACCGATCACGAAACCCTAAAAACGTAAAATAAGCGGCTAAAATAGTATGAGGAATTTTATTTTAATTTTTTTTTATCGCCACGGCTAATTTATTGAATTCTATTTTGTTGACATTGTTGAATTACATTGGTAAATTAAATACAAATAAACACCCAGTATGCGTAAAAACCTATTCCAGAACGATTGTTATAACTTTATAACCCACTTTTCTTCGTTCCACAGTCAGATTACAACCGCTTTTTACTGGTACCTAGCCAAATGGTGAATACCGGTGGAAACTGGTAGTCCTAAGTCATAATATGTTATATTAGATCTACGAATAAATAGACTTATTATTTATTCGTAGTAGATGCTACTTATGGATTTAAATACAAGAAAAAAATATTTTGTCCCACTCTTATACGAACTAAGCCACGGTGACCCTGTTACTCACGCATTGTTTCTGAAAGTTTTTCGCTGTTGTTGAGTCAAAGCTTTGATCAGGTGCCGGGTTTGTAGTTAATATTAGGCTTCTCTCACAGCACGTGCCATCGTAATTCTCGCGGGACGTGCGTTGGGGCGGTAGTTGTGAGTGACCCCTGAGACGTGCTTCATTTGGCAATGCAAGATGGGCCTGGCGCGGTCCATCGGAGTTTCCAGGCCCTTTGATTACGCTTAGAGGCCGGCCACCGGGGGGTTGTTTAGGGTTCATAATGGTTATGTTTATGTGGCACCGTACTGCAGCATGGTATATAATATGTTAGCAGATTTTATAAGAAAAAAAACAAAGGCTCCGTTCACAATGTAACTTTGAGTAGGAAATATTTCATAAGGACCTAACTTATGCTGACTGTTGACGTACATGTTACAAACTGCCCTAACCCCAACTTGAGCCCAGCTCAGTAAGGTCGGATAAAAAAAATTCTATTGTAGGTCTGTGTTCCAACCTCACAAGTAATTTGTCTACTGATTAAATTTATGAATATGTCTCTTGCTATTTTATAGTACAGGGTCCAACTAGAAACTCCTTTAAGTTTACCCGTTTTGAATAAATACGTATAAAAAGCTCATTCGTTGACTTACACATTGAACAAAGTTACATGTTTTATTAGTTGCGGGTCTTTATATACATAAATGCATAAAGAGGGTATTTGGTATTGCGACAGGCCGCCGCCGGTCGGATATCTCGTCATGCCAGCCTGAACGACATCATCCGGCGGGCCTTTGTCACCGCTAGCGTACCAGCTATTCTCGAACCGAATGGTCTGTTGCGTGACGATGGTAAGAGGCCCGACGGCGTGACACTAGTCCCATGAGAGTTGGGGAGGCTCATTGTGTGGGACGCTACATGCGTCGACACACTTGCGTCTTGCCATCTTCCGAGGACATCCGTGAGGGCTGGTGCGGCGGCAGATTTGGCCGAGGATCTCAAGAGACGTAAATATGCAGGTCTCGACAGAGATTACACATTTGCTCCCTTTGTGGTCGAGACCCTAGGTCCGTGGGGTACAGAGGCTCTCCGGGTTTTTAAAAAGTTATCTGAGCGTCTGGACGACGTGACGCGTGACCCGAGAGCTGGTGGGTATCTGGCGCAGCGCATCAGCATTGCCGTACAGCGGGGCAATGCAGCCAGCGTCTTGGGGACGCTTCCGACTGGTATTGATATGGATCAGTTGAGCTACCTGTAGATTGTTTGCAACAGTCTGCAGTTAGCTTAATGGTTTCAATTGTAAGTACCTACTAGTTAAACAAATTAGTTTTTATTATTGTATTTTAATTTTCTTTTTCAATAAAAACTAGAAGTCATGTTGAATTTAACTTTCTTTTATAAAGATCTTCAGTTGGTTGGTACCCTTTCCAACGATATGCTACATGACATAAGAAACTAGTACCTACTCACTAGGTACTTGGTGGTCAAAATAAGTGATACTTGTTTGCTAGGGTCAAAATTAAGGAGACACTTTTTATGTATGCCCAACTCCCCAAAAAGTTATGTCGCTCGCAATACCAAGCAGCCTATAAAATGTTTCAATTTTGCCTTAGTCGCGACACGTCATTCGATTTATTTCCGACTAGTTTCTGCCCGCGGCGTCGCACGCGTTGTTTCTATGGAAACGTTCAAAGGTTATTTCTTTCCCATGGGAAGTGACTTATGGGATAACTAGGTAACTGCTGCTCGCGGCGTCGCACGCGCTTTTTATGTAGCATATGTCCGTCCCCGGGATACCATCTACCTTTATGCCAATTTTCATTAAGATCCGTTCAGCTGTTTAGGCGTGAAAAGGTAACAGACAGACAGAGTTACTTTCAAATTAAAAATATTAGTAGGGATATAAGTAGCCTATGTTTTATTCCAGGCTTAAAACTACCAGTATGCAAAATTTCAGCCCGATCCGTTTAGTAGTTTTGACATGAAGAGGGAACAAACTAAACTTCCATCCACACATCCAAACATCCAAACTTTCGCATTTATAATACTATACAGTGTGATGTCTGATCCTATCTTAGGGTCCATAAAGAGGACAATGCCTCTGAAAGTTAACCAAACATGGGTTTTAATTAGTTTGAAGGGGCTGGTATTTTTAGTTAGTCAGTGAAGAAAGGCGATTACTATATTGAAGAATGTTTTAAACAATGGTAACTAAACCGAATGCAAGCTTAACCACATTTTATTTAGATAGGTATTAAAATAGATAACTCAATAAAGTCAAAAATAAATTATTTTACTTTAAGTGCGAGACCTAGCCTATCCACGTAATAAAAGAATCCTGTAGTCATTATGAGTATTTATTTAAACACCACCGTAATTCATCATTATGTGCTTAGAAAAATCGAACACTAGGTTTTTTTATAACGATTCAAAATTTATAAATCTCATAGCCAGATTTTTCATCTTCTAACGGAGCGTCAATATCTTCTACGTGTATGATCTTTTCAACATTTTCATTAAATGTTACAACTGATTTTCTATTGGGCCTTTTTATTTCACCATACTCGTCGTCAGATGAATCATCTGCAGTTTTCAGCTTGTCTATTGACTGTATGACTATAGATGTATTCAGGTCTTGCGGAGTCGGCATATTTAAAACAGCTTCTTTTCTAGTAGGTGATGGCTCCACTGTGACTTCTGGAATAGGTGCATCTAGCATTTCTTGAAGGCGTCTTTCACTTTTCTTCAACTCTTCGATATTGAGTCTAGGCTTTGTCGCAACCTCCAAAGGTTTCGGCAACTTATCTGGTGTATCAATCCTCGACGCTAAACTGCTCGCGTCGCTGAATTGATCATAATTCCGATTCTTTCTCCTGTTAAAAAATAATCTTTGTAAGCACTTGCCTTTTTTGGATAAAGTGTAAAACAAAGTTATCTCAGTAATACGGTAATAAAATAAAAGGAATGTAGAATTACGGTATTCTTACCATCTTAGGAAAAGCCATGCAAGTATCAGCACTATTATTATAAAGAGGAGGACGGCGAGGATAACCGTAGCGACTAACAACCCAGTGTCACGTCCTAAGATGACGCATATCTCTTGGTCAGACAGATGATCTCCCAGCGATACTGTGCTAGCTACGATGACCTGCGCTATTACGGCGTTAGTAATGTCGCTGGAAAGAAAATACATTTTGTTAATAGTTAAAATATCATTTCTAAATGTATACAAATTCACGATGAAATATTTACGTAGTTAGTCGTTCGACGGTCACCGGTTCCCTTTCGATTAGGCCATACACATAAAGTTGTAGAGATGCTCCAGTCGCGCTTGTGATGTCTGGATTCTTTCTTGTAGTTGCATTAGTTTCATCGTCAGAAATAACAACCGATCTCAGTACTTTAATCTCATATCCAACAGATGCGGTCAGACGCGCTAGGATATCGCTTTCGTTGTCCAAGAACGCGTCTCTGATTGTCACAACGGCTATGTTGCTTTCGTCCAACAGCTTTACCTTAAAAAAGTTTTATGAGGTTAATGCTCTCTAGTTCGTTGTCACATCATAAAATACCTACATATTAGTCAAAATCTATACCTACGAATGTATAAAATTATGTTTTAAGATTTTATGATATTCGTTTTTTTGGAAGTAGATGACAAAGGATTCGCGCAGTTCTCTTCGTGATTTGCATATCTTTACTAGGAAGTAGTTTTTAACTTATTAAAACCATTTTATGTGAAGCTAAATGCGTATAAACAGGATATTGTCTCATCCGACACTCTTCACGAACGTAACCTATGTACAACAATAGTGCATACAGATGCATATAGATTTATAAATAACTGCAATGAGGCAATGGCGAGTGGGAACTCTGGGGACCAAGTACCTATACTCGGTTCTAGAATCCTAGATATTTTTTGTAAACAAAGGCGTTACAAAACCAATGAAATATTGGTGATAAATATTTTATAACACTGGTATCATCGGAGGCAATAGCAGAAGTTCGAAACAGTTTTTGGTTATGAAACCTTTAATTTATCATTTAATTAGTAGCTCGTTCCTTTTCTAGCTCGAATTTGTACATTTTTCGCTGGGCGTGTGCAATTATGTGTTGGGGAAGTTTGTGTTTTGGTTTTTAGTGATAACGTTCCTGTCACCTTGTTGTTATCTGCTATTGCTATTAGTTTTTGTTAAGTTTTTATTCATAAAAGTCTTTGTTGACATAAAATATCATGAATTCTAAATCCAAGTATAAGTATTTAATAGGTCGGGAGGTTATTTTACAGAAAAGTTTCATACTTATCTATCAAAAATTAAAACAAATGAGCAAGGCGACATATACAATGGTCATAAAATATCTCTGCCGAAGTAGAATTAAACATAATATAATATATACGTTGTTGGTACCTTCAAAGCTCAAAGTGACTCACGTGTTGTGTGATCTATCGATCTAATCAAATTTTTAACACTGTATCCTTATTTCACGCCATATTGAATGTGAAAAGTAGTTCAGGAAATGATAATCAAGGAAACTGAACTTAGGTAGGTACCCCAAATTAATCAATACAATTGATTAAACAAATGTTATTTTTTTGCTATTTTCTTATAAATTTCCCATGATTATTGAAATCTTTGCTAATTCACTAACCCACAAAGCTGATTTATATATTTGTAATTATAACGAGATAAAGTAAAAGTAAATTCACACTCTTTTGAAACTTCTGTCATTGATCCCAGTTCATTAGCAGGATGTTCTTGAGGGTTAAGTTGGAAATTTTGTATTTTGGATCCCACTGCCTAGATCCGAATGACACAACAAAGAAAACGTATTAAAATAAAAAAGTCTGCGATTGAATTGTTGGATTTCGATATGGATCTTTGTCTTATCGCTAAATAAATCACTAACCTCGCCTCCTTTCTGCAGCCTACAACTATAACGGTAAACTGTCATTTCAGTATTCACTTGGCTTGTTGGCTTTTTAGGTTAGGTTTATTTCACCTCTCGCCTAAATTAAAGCCTTGTCATACGAGTCCATTACGTACGTGTCGTGGAATTTCTATATAGGTAAAGGAACTAACATCATTACTTTTACCATTTGTCCTTCTCAAGTTACATTATAAGAAAGAGCTTTTAACATATGCGACGCAGAAGATTGCGGGTTCGATTCCCGCTTTGGGACAAATGTTTGTACGATCTGTAAATATTTGTTCCGGGTATTCTGGGTATTTTCTATAATTATTGAAAAGTATTGTATTCCATTATTAATGTATTATTAATGTATTGTATTAAGTATATTAGTCATTTAGTACCCATAACACAAGCTCGGCTTAGCTTGGGGCTAAATGATGCTGTGTGGATTGTCCGGCACTATTTATTTATTTATATTCTTGCAGGGCAATATTTTTGCAGATTTGCTTGATTCTTTTAATCTGTTTGGTACTTACTAAAATATCGATGGAACCAATCAGACCGTCCTCGTGCCCATTTCTATCCGTAGCACTAACTGTGAGACGAGCGTCGTGTTCTAAAGTGGCTCCGTTCCTCACGTGAACGAACCCAGTGGTTGGGGCCACTGCTAGGACTGGCTCACTACTCCAGTAGTATAGCTCTGCATTCTCTCCTATATCTGCGTCGGTTGCCTGTAATAATAGTTTCAGTTAAGTTTTGAAGACAGATATCATAAATTGATATACTCGTATTTGAATACGAGTATAGGAAAACTCATCGAGGTTTTTGATTCGTCATCAAAGGTCACGCGTGACTCAACTTCTATGTAATGTAGAATTCAACACGTCACCACCAAAATCTTGTTTTAGCTACTTTACTTGTTTTACGTTTAATAAGGTACCTGTAGCTCAGCTAACGATCGCGGCAGCACCCTCTCCTCAAGCTCTGTTACGGGATACCCCACTACGATCGGCTCTTGTTCCTTCCCCACGAACACCGGCCGGTTGTCGTTGATGTCGTGCACGATCAGATTCACTAAGCTACGCCTCGAGTTATACATGATCGATTCTGTCAAAACCCATCTACTGGATCCATATTCTGTCGAGTCTGGAAGCGTGCTGAGCGACCGTTTCGTGCGAGTCTCATCTGTCTCGCAATGCACGATGATCTCGACCTGCACTTGCGATACAGCCATAAAAGCGATAGAGGCGTCTTCTCTATCGATAGAAGTTGCGTGAAGTCCCGTATCATCCACGAAAAGCCATTTCTGCTTTAAGGGCCAACGGTTGGTAAGGGTAAAATGACAACCCTCATTCGAGTTTGTCAAATTATTGTGTGGTTGCTCTTCGTCCCGCTCTATGACAATAAGCGGCGGCATTACTATGTCCCCTTCGCATGTAGTAATTGCTTCTGATGTAAGATCAATCTGAAATTATAAAGAATAATTTTGTGAAATCTTATTGGTATGTTACCTAACTAATGTAACCTTATAAAATCAATCAACACCTTAGTTGTCAAACTAAGCTGTGTGTGTTGTAATGGACGTGCTCTACCGTGGCCATTAAGACAGTAAGGTACCCGCACCCCACACCCAGCACCGCAACGCCTCGTCTTACCTTATATTTTTAGGATTTAGGTTGATTGACGAGCTAAGTTAATTTAGGTTTAAAACAAGTTTGCTCGGCCATATTATTTCAAATGTCAATGTCAAATTTGCTCATCATCTCAAACATCGCACTAAGCACTCCCTACCATTATATCATGCATGATGATACCAGATACACGAATTACAACATAGTAAGCCTATGCACTTACAATGTTGCAATTGTCATCGTAAACAGCTTTGAAGTAAATATTCACACATTTCTATTACAAACATGACTCAAAACAGAAATAAACCCGCACACTAGACTACTACTTGAAGTCATTTAATTTTTAAACTCAAAAAAAAAAAAAAAATCGATTTTAAAAACCAATGTAATTATTTTCGGCTTTCTACGCATGGAGGATGATTATGTAAATTATAGTAACATTTGACTAGTTTATTAAAAGGTTTACTTTTACGCTACATGGTCGGTATATTTTATTAGTCCTCAATCTGTGCTTACCAATGCGGTTCCTGTTTCTAGTGAATTAACGGTAGTTGCCACCACGTGGAATGTGTACAACCCGGGGCTGACAGGGGCCGACAAATGAAGCTCACCAGCATCGTTTATACTGAGCCTTTCTTGGAGGTGCCCTAAAATAAACCACACAAATAAGATATTCTGGGAACAGTAAAATAAATATTTTTTCAAAATAAACAGAATACTAATACCAACGGTCGGTTCGTCAAAATCTTATTTTTCCAAGAAAAGGCCGTATACCTAATTGTAGATTCACCGTCCATACCGTTGGATACAAGCCTGCTACTATAAAATAGCTGACGAGACTACTTGCTCGAAAAAATGTGTAGGCGTCAGAATTACGCAGGTCATATCAGTAGGTACTTTTGTACAGGCACCAGCAAATATACGAACACAGCCGCGGCAAACATTGCTTGTGAGAGTTACGACTAGTGTTCTGAGCGAAATACTTCCTGCCTGCCCCAAATTTTCCCGTGGGGCAAATAACAATCTAGTTTCTTAGAAAGTATAGCAAACATTTTATTTATTAGTGGAGCCAGATAGTTTATACACAAAACAAACTACAAAAAATAGGGCGTGATAACGGATCTCTGGGGGGGGCAACATTTATTATTGCGATAGAAAAAAAATAGGTGTAATTTTTTTATACTGTAAAATGATTTATTATCATAACTAGGTACCGTATAATTGTCTCTCCTTTGCGTACCTATTTTTGCTATAAAGAAGTATATCAACTGCCAGCAACTTTTGTCATATTCACAAATAGGACCAAATTAGCGCAAATGCTAACTTACTCTACTTTCTCTACATGCCTAGACGATATGTTAATTCGCATACCATTGTTCAACTGAAGTGAGTAACGTATGTCTTCTCCGTTGTCCGCAGAAGCCTCCACTTGCCCCACAAGTCCCGTGTCAGCGATTGTCACTCGGACGGCATAATACAGTGACGTGAACGAGACCACTGGTACTGGTGTAGGAACATCTGAGAAAATGAATGTGATTTGTAAGTTTTCTTTTATACCACCAAGGTGGCAAACAGGCATGCGGCCTGCCTGATGGAAAGCGGTTATCGCAGCCTATGGACGCCTGCAACATAATGTACATTACACGCGCGTTGCCGACCCTGTAAATGTCTTAGAAAACCCATATTCTTTCTACTCATTTTCTCTGATTAATACACAATTTTGCGACACTAAGGGCCCGTATTATGAAAGCTTGCACAATCATCTATCTATGTTTGATCGTTCATGCCATAGAAAGTCGTTACTCAAGCATAGATCGACGACTGAGCAACCTTTCATAATACGGGTCCTAAACTTTTATAGGTTTAATCTAAGAGTTGATTTTTATATATAAAAAAATATTTTATATAGATAAGAGATAATAAATACACATAAATGTCATGCATGTAATTATAGTTAAAGTCACAATAAATACCTATGGCTAAAGTTAAAATTATAACAACAAAATAAAAATTTTGCAGAACCCACGACGGATAGGTACCTACTTTAAAATCAACTGCAAACAAACAACATCACATCTTAAACGCATAAACCGTCTCCGTTCCGTCGCGGGTAAAAGGACAAGCTGCAAGCTGCTGTATTATTTATCAATGAAATGGCTATATAGTTGTTATTTAAAAATTAGTAAACATTATAAATGCTTTTTTCCAGTGGTAGAGACTTTACTCTATTTAAATATGAATTATTATTTTCCGTCAATCTAATGCAAAGTGGCAGTTTGATAAATAATTTGTGGCCTATAATAGTTGGAAGTATTTTTGTGAAATGTAGTCTGTGATTATAAGGTTTTAAATTCATGTCAATTACTACGTTTATTTTAATTTCCTCTTAATTTGAATTGGTTCATATTATGCCACACCATAATTAAGGACTTCATAAATGTATACAGCAGCTGACGTGATAATACCTAGTGCTAGAAATTTAAAGGGGTTTCGAGTCCCCTTTAAATTATTAACTTTATTTTATACAAGAAAAAATTTGATGTTCTTTTTTCGTCTGCGAGTTGACTCGCACTTGGCGGTTTATTGGCAGTTTCAGAAGTCTTTCGCAATCCGTCGAGTTACCTACATAATAATTCCATAAGACATTGTAGAGTGCCCATATGCATAATACGAATTTGTTCAGTGGTTATAGGTTATTAAATTAAAATGATTTAAAATTAAAAACAAAGGTACTCAAAAAAGCTATGATTTTTAATATCTTGTTTATTATTTACTAGCAACTCGTTACTAATAAGTATAAAGTGGTTGTTTATGTAGTTAGGAAGATCTTTGTCTGATATTTTTTTATTAGTCGTATTATCTACCAAATTCCAGTGCCATTCAGGTATATTATTTTTGTTAGGCTCTTCTTTTGTTATTGACCATACTTCTTTTTTAGAGTTTTTTTATTATTGATACGCCGCTCTACATAATTTTTTTTACTTGCTAAAAGCGACGCGTTATGGCGGCGTTTAACAAACTTAGTTTAATTTATTTAGTATCGAACATGAATGAATGTTAATAAATAATTTATTAGATGCATACCGTATTGTTCGACGTCTAGCAAAAGTACTGCCCTTGCGGATCCAGCGTGAAGCTCTACTGCCAAATGCGTTACTTCAGGTAGAAGAGCTGGTGTCCACGTAGTCGCCCTGATGGTCACTTCACCGTTTGATACTTCAGAACCGAACAATGGTGCGTATTCTGAAATAGGACGCGTATTTTCATAATTTGTTTGAAGTAGCATGACGTGTCCTCCTACGCAAAAAAATCTTAAATAACTTCATAGATGATCAAATCAATCTTTGTGTAATCGTTCCAATGAAAATATGTTATTTCATAACAGATAAATATTAGGTCCTTACATATGAAATTGGCGTTTTGTATGGGAGGAACAAAAAGTCGAATATTTTTTAATATAATATATTTAATTAATCAAAGTATGAACCATTATTTTCTATGCACTTTTGCCATCTTATAGGTAGTTCATTGATGCAAGGTCCGGGGAGTACGGAGGATGTCTTAGACTTTCCAATTGAAGCTCTTCTAATTTAGTAGCCGTCTGTTGCGCAGTGTGTGGTCTAGCGTTGTCGTGAAGCAGCAGTGGCGTGGAGCGATTGACCAGCCTAGGTTGTTTAGCCGCTAGCTTTTCCATCATGGTTTGCAATTGCTGACAATAGACATCAGCCGTAATAGTCTGGCCAGATTTGAGAAAACTGTAATGAACAATACCGGCACTAGTCCACCAAACGCTTACAAGTAACTTTTTTGGGGTTAATTTTCGCTTGGGGCAGGATTTGGCTGGCTGGCCAGGATCCAACCATTGCGCTGAGCGCTTCCGATTATCGTAAAGAACCCATTTTTCATCACAGGTAATGATTCGGTTTAAAATACCTTCATTATTGTGCCGGTTTAGTAATGTAACGCAGCAGTCGACGCGCGTTTGCGTGTTTGCTTCAGTCAATTCGTGAGGTACCCACCTTTCAAGCTTTTTAATCTTCCCAATTTGCTTCAAGTGAATTAAAACAGTTTTATCACTAACATCGCAGCCTGCAGCTAACTCGGACGTGGTTTGCGATGGATCCGCTTCCACAATAGCCTTCAACTCTTCATTATCAACTTGAGTCTCAGGCCGTCCACGGGGCTTGTTCTGCAGGTCAAAATTTCCAGAACGAAAACGTTGGAACCAAAAACGAACTGTGTTTTCTTTTGCAACACGACCGCCATACACATCATTCACCCTTCGAGTTGTTTCCGCAGCACTAGTGCCACGGCGGAACTCGTACTCGTAAATAATGCGATATTTTAAGTTTTCCATTTTGTAAAATGAGTGACGCAAACAGAAAAAAACAGAAGAAAAAAAACAAATGAATGACGATCATCGAAGCACAAATACATGAGTCTATAGCTGTACAAATTTGAATTTGGAATTCCTTACCAAAGAGGAGAAATTTGTGATTAAAGTGGCCAGTACGAAAAACGCCAATTTCATATGTAAGGACCTAATACATAACATGTAAGAGCTTTTTAAAAATTCAGAGACGTAACGCGGTAGACAAATACAAACATTAAACAAAATACAAATTTTGCTAAACCCACGACGGATACTTTCCTAATCGAAAAAGAAATAAATAATTTTAGTAAAACCCCCGTCTAAAAGGAATAGATAAAACAGCAATGCTAATTTATATATAATCAAATATAGCAACAAATTTTGCAAAAAATCTAACAAATTTTTGCAATTTTTTCCTTCCTATTATTACAAAGGCGAGTAAACACCATACAACTTAGCTAAGAACCAGGCAATGAACCTCATACCTTGTACAGAAAATTGTGTCTAATTTTTAAAAGGTGGATTGCAGCGCCCCTTTGTGAGTAAACACTATACAATACAACTTAGCTAAGAACCATCAACAATGAACCTTATATCTTTTACAGAAAATTGTGTCTAAATCGATCAAACCGTTCTGGAGATAAATGGAAACATTGATTTTCGCCAAATAATAGGGGTTTAAGTATGAAATTGCCGTTTTATTGTAATAGGTAGGTACTTAGAATTGACATAGAACCTTCATGGTTTGAGATTTTTGAGCGAAACTCTTCACATGGTACCTATGAGGTTCTTCTTTTAAAAAATGTGCAACATTCGATTAACGACATTCAGTTGTTTTTTTTATTCAGCTTAGACAAGAAAGATGGATACTTCGAAAATTCGAGTGATTTTTGAATAGGTACGAGTTCCGACTCGGAACTAACGCAGCAGAAACAGCTCGCAATATCAATGTTGCGTTTGGAGAGGGGACTGCTAATGATCGCACCGTGCGATTTTGGTTTAAATGCTTTCGTGATGGAAACTTTGATTTGAAGAACGAACCACGTGGAAGACCGCCCACACTGGTGAATAATAATGAATTAAAAGAGATGGTGGAAGCCGATCCGAGCCAAACTACACAGGAATTAGCGGCATGGTTTAACGATATTTTACCAACAATATTGACTCATTTGCGTCAAATCAATAAAATAAAAAAATATGAAAAATGGGTGCCTCATGATTTGACTGATCTGCAGAAAGAAACGCGTGTTGAAACTTGTGTTGCCTTGTTGAATCGATACAGAAATGAAGGAATATTGGATCGAATTGTGACATGTGATGAAAACTGGACTCTCTTTACGATAACCGTAAGTGAAAAATGCAATGGCTTACCCCAGGTCAAACGCCACAACAGTGTCCTAAAGCAAAGCTTACCAATAAAAAGGTAATGGTAACTGTTTGGTGGTCTCAGCATGGTGTTATTCACTACAGCTTTCTCCGTCAAGCAATAAACGGCAGATGTCTACTGTGCCGAACTTCGAACAATGATAGCAAAACTAGCAGTGGAACAGCCCCGACTCGATTATTGCTCCATGATAACGCGAGACCTCATACAGCACGAGAAACCGTTTTAAGTCTACAAGAACTGCAATTAGGAACCATTCGTCACCCTCCGTATTCACCAGAACTTGCTCCAACAGACTATAATTTTTTCGTGATTTGGACAATTTTCTACGTGCCTCGGCATTAAGCCCACCCTTTGTACCTTAAAGTGCAATAAAGTAAAATATAATAAATAAAAAGTTTTATTCCCAGGAGGCAGTACAAAATGCTTTCACACAGTTTGTCAAATCTAGATACCAGAGTTCTATCGCAAAGGCATAAATTACCTTCCTATTAGATGGCAGCAATGCATAGATAATAATGGTAATTATTTTGATTAAATAAATATGGTAAATTAAAAATAAAAACGAATTTAAATTTTTCAGTACAAATCGGCAATTTCATACTTTAACCCCTAATACACACACAACAGCGCCCCTAGCGAGTAACCACCATATTACCCAGCTAAGAACCATTGTCAACAAATCCCGAACCCAATCCAGAAAACCGTATCTAAATCGGTCGAGCCGTTTTGTAGATAATTGTGAACAGGTGCAATTGCACACACACACACACACAAACAAACAAACAACATCACACCCCAAACGCATATACCGTCTCCGTTCCGTGGCGGGTAAAAAACAGCATACCTCCAAATAGTTCAATATTTGATCCCGTAAATCCAGTAATAGTAATCGTTTCATGATCGACCACACCGTTTAGTATGACGCCTTCAAATAATACTTTATCGAACGACTCATCTGATCCTATTTGCGGTTCTGAAAATGATAAAAAGATATAAAACTCATTGAAAATCACTTAATCCCCATCCCCCGTACTAATAACTAACTTATTGTATAGCCTATTTCCTAACAACCCTAAACGAGAACCACAGCAACTAAAGCTAACTAAAACATTGAAGACTTTCTTCAACTGTACTAGTTGATATCTACAGGAAGTGGGTAAACAACTAATCGTATTTCAAGTATGATGGCTTGCTTCTTTAATCTTATCAAACAACTCTACTTACTTACCTTTAATAAAGGGTGTGCCATACATACACGAACAATTTATAATCATTATGAGCTAACTTCGTAAATAATAATTACAGGGTGTCCCATGCAACCTGTACCAGCGAAGGTCTCTGGCCTGGGGACACCAATACCTATCGATTTGACCCCCATGTATGTTCCGCGATTTTTTGTAGTTTTCGAGATATGATTTTTATTGTTTTTTTTTTCAGTTGTTTTTTAATTTTGGATGGTTTTAGCTATAATTTTTTCTATGAAGTAACTACTCACGAAGTTAAAATTTATTTTTTCATAAATTTTTACTTGATTTCAACTTTAATAAAATATTACATAACCCTGACTATTTAGTCAGGGTTATGTAATATTTTATTTTAACTTCTTGGTAATTTTATAAACTTTACGGGTTCATTAGCTCTAAAAAAAAAATAAGTTGGTACTTTATACGGCATTTTTAAGCGAAAACTGAGTTTAAACTTGATACAGTCGAAAATAGTGAAATTTATTACATGCGTTTGAATTTACTTTTCTCACATCTCCCGATAAATATGGTTAACAATTATGAACGTTAGATAAAAATTTAAGACAGCGCAATAAAATTTTGCTAAATAAAACAACAGAAGTACTCTTAAGAAATCGTTTATTTAGTACCTACTGTCTTCATAATAAATGTACAAAGTGCCTGCCACCTGCGTCAATGCACAGACGGCGGCGACGAACAAAATTACCGCGGAAATCTCGGAAGGCGTATTTTTTCTTGAGCTTCATTTAATTTAGTTTTTAACTCCTCCAAACTCGAAAATTCGCGATGGTACGCCAATTCCTTATAGCATCCCCAGATGAAAAATTCGATGGGATTTAGGTCTGGGGATCTTGGAGACCAGGCAATTGGTGCATTACGGCCAATCCACCTCTCTGCGAAATGGTCGTTTAAATGGCCTCTTACCTGTCTTGAATTCAAATTCTGGCGCCAATCACTCGTATTCAACTCAAAAAACGGAAAAACAACAAAAAAAACATATTTCGAAAACTACAAAAAATTGCGGAACATACATAGGGGTCCAATCGATAGGTATTGGTGTCCCCAGGCCACAAACCTTCGCTGGTACAGGTTGCATGGGACACCCTCATGTAAAACAGATTTGAGGTCAAAAGGTAGTCTTCTAGTACCTAAATACATTTTTCGTCGAAAACAATAAATAGATTGTTTTGGTGTTTCGTTTTTCTGGTCACCTCAGAGGGTAATACTGAAAATCAGTGTTTGCTCCTTGAGCAAAGCTATGCGCTGAGTTATTACCTTTTTGTCAGGCTGCAGCACACACATGCTCACATCACTGAGAATCTGTACTTTTTTATGTAGGTATAAGTATATGTAACGACTATTTTTAAGTCTTTTTAATGTTCTGTTGTACCTCCCTTTTTGTTGTGTTTTATATACCTTTGTATTGTGTGTTGCAGTTACAAATAAATGTTCTATCTATCTATCTTCTATAAAAAACTAAACACCGACTTCAAACTCCCTTATATACACTGGTGATAATTTATTTAGCACATAGATTTACAAAAACAGAATAAAACAATTACAACTAGTATATACACTTAATATCTATTTCTTAAAAATCTAAGCCGTCACCAGAAGGCAGAGTGCCCAGAATGCTGGCAGCATTGCCACGTTAAATGGCAATGCTAATTCGTTGACCGAAATAGAAGCCAGCATTCCGATCACCTGTCGACGCTATAAGAAGTTTGGTAAGATCTTTATTAATGGCGTGTGCTCCAGGTCCCCAAGGACCAAGGATTTCAACCCCAAACGACTCAAATTGGTAACATCATTCAAGATTAGCGTATTTTCGCCGTTTGAGGGACTCCGCTGATGTTGCTGCGGAACCGGCCCTTACCGATGTGTATATTATGTATATTTATTTATATACACTATTTTCTATGTTCTGCGGGACAAATACTAACCCTCGTGCATAAAATTGTATATCGTACCATCTCAAATAATTCACTATCTATCTATACAATAGCAAAATAATCGTTAAAATCGGTCAACAGTTGGACGAAGAAATTGTCGAACAGAGGTACATACAAAAACACATACAGCTGAACAAAGAAGCTCCTCCTATTTAGGGTTTCGTACCTGAAGGTCCAGTTCTTTAAGGGTTCCGCCTTATACAACTTTGTTGTCCGTCTGTCCGTCTATATATCAACCCTCTTTTCTCAGGAACGCGTAGTCGAGTTGAAATTAGCATCAAATACTCAAAACCTCTTAGAGCCGTGAAAAATCAAACTTCTTAGTCGCGCAATCAAAAGATACAGCCCTTAGTGCCCGCACATTTTGTGATTTAACTTTTTAAGGTTATGAAACACTGAATCATAAAAAAAATATAAATAGAGTATTAAATGGTCCGGTTTCTACATTTGTTTCCATTGAATATGCTCGATTTGCGACAAAATCGGTTGCAATTTTACTAAAAATAAATCGCTAAACAAACATAGTGGTCAAATCGATGCTAGTTGATGACCAAGACAACCTTGATCATGTATGAACGGGACACCCTGGATAGTATACTAGTACCTACATATGATAACGTTCAGTTTATTGTTATCAAAAGTACCGATAGTTGTGGAAAATATGGTGACACATCTTGTTCTTAAACAACAAATACTATCTCAGTAAGGTAAGTGGGGAGCGGTATAACGC
The DNA here is from genome assembly GCA_963662085.1 of Eupithecia inturbata. Lineage (NCBI taxonomy): Eukaryota > Metazoa > Arthropoda > Insecta > Lepidoptera > Geometridae > Eupithecia > Eupithecia inturbata. The sequence goes on from OY759182.1 coordinate 9,520,765, forward strand.
ACTCACCGTTGCCTGGTAAGGCGATGACTATCGTGGCACCGGTCGTGGTGCTGCCAGTTCTCTGTGCGTTGACGACAAACACTAGCTGTTGGTTGTTCAATAGAACTGCTGTTGGTATGGGGCTTGACAAGATCAGAGTCCAAGAGTTGGCAGAACCTTCTAAAGAGAACCACTGCCCTTGATCTGAAAGTATAAAATATTGTTTTCTTTTTTTATTAATATTCAAAGTTACTGACGCAAACATCGAAGAGCAATGATGTGCTACTGACCTCCTTCTAAGACAAACTGAACATTCTCATTGTATCCATGAGCGAGCGATATCGGCGTTGTAAACTCTAGGCCAGCGACTTCTGTGTAGGTCCCGGTGTAATAGGTCTGGTCAAAGTTTAGTTCCACTGCAGGCGTAGTGTTGCCGTCCACAACGTATTTAAACACTAAAGTGGCGAACGCGGACACTGATTGCGTAGCTGATGCTTGTAGTACGAGTGTTATGACGTGATTGGCTGGGATTGACTGCTCTGAGATGGGAGTTCGAAGTGTCACTGTCACCGATGCCTCTTCCGAGGTAACACTGAAGTAATCTCGTAATTCTAAAAGCGATTCAGTAAACAGTTATGAGGATTCAAACAATTAACAACTCCAATAAACTGATAGGTATTGGAAGGAAAGTTACCTCCATGCAGTTCAAAGACCACGCCGGGCACGTATCCCTCACTGAGTGTTATCGGTCCGATATAAGTCTGGTCATTCTCTATGGAGCCGACATAAGTCACTCGGTCGAATCCAAGGACTAAGTTTTCATTGTGCTCTGGAAAAAAAAGCAATGCAGAATGAAATAAATAATGTTTAGAAAGACTTTTGTTTCGTTCAAATATTAAAATACCGTCTGGAAGGGAGATGACTATCGTGGCTCCGGTCGTAGTGCTGCCAGTTCTCTGTGCGTTGACGACAAACACTAGCTGTTGGTTGTTCAATAGAACTGCTGTTGGTATGGGGCTTGACAAGATCAGCGTCCAAGAGTTGGCAGAACCTTCTAAAGAGAACCACTGCCCTTGATCTGAAAGTATAAAATATTGTTTTCTTTTTATATTAATATTCAAAGTTACTTACGCAAACATCGAAGAGCAATGATGTGCTACTGACCTCCTTCTAAGACAAACTGAACATTCTCATTGTATCCATGAGCGAGCGATATCGGCGTTGTAAACTCTAGGCCAGCGACTTCTGTGTAGGTCCCGGTGTAATAGGTCTGGTCAAAGTTTAGTTCCACTGCAGGCGTAGTGTTGCCGTCCACAACGTATTTAAACACTAAAGTGGCGAACGCGGACACTGATTGCGTAGCTGATGCTTGTAGTACGAGTGCTATGACGTGATTGGCTGGGATTGACTGCTCTGAGATGGGAGTTCGAAGTGTCACTGTCACCGATGCCTCTTCCGAGGTAACACTGAAGTAATCTCGTAATTCTAAAAGCGATTCAGTAAACAGTTATGAGGATTCAAACAATTAACAACTCCAATAAACTGATAGGTATTGGAAGGAAAGTTACCTCCATGCAGTTCAAAGACCACGCCGGGCACGTATCCCTCACTGAGTGTTATCGGTCCGATATAAGTCTGGTCATTCTCTATGGAGCCGACATAAGTCACTCGGTCGAATCCAAGGACTAAGTTTTCATTGTGCTCTGGAAAAAAAAAGCAATGCAGAATGAAATAAATAATGTTTAGAAAGACTTTTGTTTCGTTCAAATATTAAAATACCGTCTGGAAGGGAGATGACTATCGTGGCTCCGGTCGTAGTGCTGCCAGTTCTCTGTGCGTTGACGACAAACACTAGCTGTTGGTTGTTCAATAGAACTGCTGTTGGTATGGGGCTTGACAAGATCAGCGTCCAAGAGTTGGCAGAACCTTCTAAAGAGAACCACTGCCCTTGATCTGAAAGTATAAAATATTGTTTTCTTTTTATATTAATATTCAAAGTTACTGACGCAAACATCGAAGAGCAATGATGTGCTACTGACCTCCTTCTAAGACAAACTGAACATTCTCATTGTATCCATGAGCGAGCGATATCGGCGTTGTAAACTCTAGGCCAGCGACTTCTGTGTAGGTCCCGGTGTAATAGGTCTGGTCAAAGTTAAGTTCCACTGCAGGCGTAGTGTTGCCGTCCACAACGTATTTAAACACTAAAGTGGCGAACGCGGACACTGATTGCGTAGCTGATGCTTGTAGTACGAGTGCTATGACGTGATTGGCTGGGATTGACTGCTCTGAGATGGGAGTTCGAAGTGTCACTGTCACCGATGCCTCTTCCGAGGTAACACTGAAGTAATCTCGTAATTCTAAAAGCGATTTAGTAAACAGTTATGAGGATTCAAACAATTAACAACTCCAATAAACTGATAGGTATTGGAAGGAAAGTTACCTCCATGCAGTTCAAAGACCACGCCGGGCACGTATCCCTCATTGAGTGTAATCGGTCCGATATAAGTCTGGTCATTCTCTATGGAGCCGACATAAGTCACTCGGTCGAATCCAAGGACTAAGTTTTCATTGTGCTCTGGAAAAAAAAAGCAATGCAGAATGAAATAAATAATGTTTAGAAAGACTTTTGTTTCGTTCAAATATTAAAATACCGTCTGGAAGGGAGATGACTATCGTGGCTCCGGTCGTAGTGCTGCCAGTTCTCTGTGCGTTGACGACAAACACTAGCTGTTGGTTGTTCAATAGAACTGCTGTTGGTATGGGGCTTGACAAGATCAGCGTCCAAGAGTTGGCAGAACCTTCTAAAGAGAACCACTGCCCTTGATCTGAAAGTATAAAATATTGTTTTCTTTTTATATTAATATTCAAAGTTACTTACGCAAACATCGAAGAGCAATGATGTGCTACTGACCTCCTTCTAAGACAAACTGAACATTTTCATTGTATCCATGAGCGAGCGATATCGGCGTTGTAAACTCTAGGCCAGCGACTTCTGTGTAGGTCCCGGTGTAATAGGTCTGGTCAAAGTTTAGTTCCACTGCAGGCGTATTGTTGCCGTCCACAACGTATTTAAAGACTAAAGTGGCGAACGCGGACGCTGATTGCGTAGCTGATGCTTGTAGTACGAGTGCTATGACGTGATTGGCTGGGATTGATTGCTCTGAGATGGGAGTTCGAAGTGTCACTGTCACCGATGCCTCTTCCGAGGTAACACTGAAGTAATCTCGTAATTCTAAAAGCGATTCAGTAAAAAGTTATGAGGATTCAAACAATTAACAACTCCAATAAACTGATAGGTATAGGAAGGAAAGTTACCTCCATGCAGTTCAAAGACCACGCCGGGCACGTATCCCTCACTGAGTGTTATCGGTCCGATATAAGTCTGGTCATTCTCTATGGAGCCGACATAAGTCACTCGGTCGAATCCAAGGACTAAGTTTTCATTGTGCTCTGGAAAAAAAAGCAATGCAGAATAAAATAAATAATGTTTAGAAAGACTTTTGTTTCGTTAAAATATTAAAATACCGTCTGGAAGGGAGATGACTATCGTGGCCCCGGTCGTAGTGCTGCCAGTTCTCTGTGCGTTGACGACAAACACTAGCTGTTGGTTGTTCAATAGAACTGCTGTTGGTATGGGGCTTGACAAGATCAGAGTCCAAGAGTTGGCAGAACCTTCTAAAGAGAACCACTGCCCTTGATCTGAAAGAATAAAATATTGTTTTCTTTTTTTATTAATATTCAAAGTTACTTACGCAAACATCGAAGAGCAATGATGTGCTACTGACCTCCTTCTATGACAAACTGAACATTCTCATCGTATCCATCAGCGAGCGATATCGGCGTTGTAAACTCTAGGCCAGCGACTTCTGTGTAGGTCCCGGTGTAATAGGTCTGGTCAAAGTTTAGTTCCACTGCAGGCATAGTGTTGCCGTCCACAACGTATTCAAACACTAAGGTGGCGTTCGCAGACACTGATTGCGTAGCTGATGCTTGTAGTACGAGTGCTATGATTCGATTGGCGGGGATTGACTGCTCTGAGATGGGAGTTTGAAGTGTCACTGTCACCGATGCCTCTTCCGAGGTAACTCTGAAGTAATCTCGTAATTCTAAAATCGATTTAGTAAAAAGTTATGAGGATTCAAACAATTAACAACTCAAATAAACTGATAGGTATAGGAAGGAAAGTTACCTCCATGCAGTTCAAAGACCACGCCGGGCACGTATCCCTCACTGAGTGTTATCGGTCCAATATAAGTCTGGTCATTCTCTATGGAACCGACATAAGTCACTCGGTCGAAGCCAAGGCTTATCATATCAAGGTTACTTATTGATATAATTATCGTAGCTCTTGTAGGTGTCACATCTGGTATCTTTGCTATAACTTCAAATATTAATTGGTTACCTAATAGGCTTGTCGGTGGAATTGTGTCCTTCAAAGTTACGACGATGAAGTCTTGTTCTCTTACCAAATCAAACCACTGAGCGTCGTCTCCTTCTAAATCAAATTGGACTGTATCAAAGTCGACATCGTTAGTTCTTATTGCATAGTCAAATACAAGTCCGTTTTCGGTGCTATATTGTCCAACGTAATATGTTCTCTCGAATGTAAGAACAATATCAGTGAACACAATTTCAAGTATTATAACAGTTCTTATTCTGGTATTCCCGTGCTGGATTTCTAATGTTAACACTAATACGTTGTTTTCTTTTAGAATTTGATCGGGTATAGTATTTCTTAATTCCAGTTGAAAGTTGCCATTTATATTTATTACCTGGAAATAGTCCGAGTAATCTTCAAAACAAACTATAGTTATATCTTTAAAAATTTGAACAGAATGATATTGTTATAGTTTATTTATAGCCTTACCTCCTGACAGTACGGGAACAGTGGTGTCAGGAATAATAATGTTATCTATACTTAAGAGCTCCAATATTGGGATGCCTTCTATAATGTATCCTTTGTAGTAGTCTTGAGAGAAACTGAGTGTATTGTCTGCAATTTATTAAGGCAAAGTTAGTCTTATCAACTTCAATAGTAATGGTTTTATTACTTTCTCCCAGGTTTTGGTTTACTCTATTCACGCAAAATAGGAAAGTTCTCGAAAAATTCTACCTACATATTAAATTAAATCATGCTATACAAATCACACAGCATCATCTAGTCACCAACTAAGAAGCAGAGCTTGTTTAGTCGGTACTAGATAACTTATATACTTATAATAATATAATACATAGAAATACACACGCGCTCGTCTGCTTGTTGAGTGGACTACTTAGTACCTACCAACCCAATGTTTGTATTAGTATACTACTTAGTTCACATGTGTTTGTCTGTACTGTTTGTTATCTAGTAATAATTAGTCTCTTTTATTTTATTGTCTCAAAGTTTTTTTGTGTGTCTAGTGTGTAATAAATAATTTTCTTTCTTTTAAGAGCGTTTACGCCTAGCGCGTGATGTGTATGGGACTGACTTGAAATGATTTGCGCGCAGCGTTAAAGTAGTTTTAAAATATTTACAGAAAAATAATAACAACAAATTAATTAAAATTTTAAATGTATGATTTTAAAGAAGATGCTCTACTTTATTGGTAAGCTATTGTTATATTAAATGAAATAAGGTATATCGGTGTAAAAATCATTTAAAATTCGTAATAATTCACATTTTTTGAATTTGAATTTCTCATAGGTAGATACCAAAACCAAACATCTTTTTAACTAACTATTTTTCCAAGGATCTTATTGATTGATTATTATTTTTTGTTCATTAGATATATCAGTATTTTCATAATATTTTGATCTTCGAAACTGACGCTAAAAGGGAAATTTAGAAAACCTCTAACAAGTTATCTTGATAGAACGCGTACATACTATATTAATCGAAATATTTTCTTAACTAACTATTTGGAAAACAAAATTTCCTAAAATTAATATTAATTAACATATAGTGTTCATGGTTCAGTGGTTCATGTTATTAACGGGTTTGAAAAGTACTGTTTTTGAGCCAAACTGCGCATGGAAGGCGTAAACGCTCTTAAATATATTTATTATTATACATAGAAAAATGTCCAAAACACCCGGAACAAATATCTGCAGATCGTACAAACATTTGTCGCGAGGCGGGAATCAAACCCGCAACCCCTTGCGTTGCATATGTTATATATACTTACGAAGCTTCTTGTAATATCTTTTCTTTTAATATGAAACAAACACGGCGTTATCTATAAATTTGGCGTAACAAATTTAAAAGCTTTTGATTCATAGTAATTATTATTTACCTCTAGTAACGTCAATAGATATAACTGATTTACCAATAGCTCCATTCACATTTAGAGCTAATATAGTAAATATGAGTTGATTATTGTCATCTAAAATCGTCTGAGGAATTAGAGTATCCAAAACTAATGTAACCGAATTTCCGACATCGGTTACTCTAAACCACGTAGATTGGTCTGAAAAAAATGTAACACTATAATATATTGTTTGTTATATTGCGTTAGTGACGCACATGTTCAGGTTAAAGGGCGTGTAGAGCAGTAGCCACCCGGGCCATGGATCAGAGTGGAATACATTTAAACAGTAGAAACTAATCCACTAGACCTATGGATGAAAGTGGAAAAAAGTGGAATCTGATCCATTAATAGATTAGCAAAGTGGTTCAGAGTGAAATAGGGCAGCAGCGCGCCCTGGCAAGTCGCACCGTTGTCGTACGTGGACAGTGAATGCGTTATTAAATTTTTAACGAATTAGCTTACCTCCCTCTAACAAAAATGTAATCGTTGTCTCGTAACCTTCTAAAAGGGTAATGTTTTCTGTTAATTCCAATTCATTTTCTTCATTGTATGAGCCTCTATAATATGCTTGATTAAAAACTGGATTTACTATAACTTCTTTTACAATATCAATGATTACAGTCGTCATGACCGAGACTGCTCTTTCTCTTCGGGCTTCTACAGTGAGTATTATGAAGTCGTTGTCGGCGATGATTTCAGGTGGTAAATAATTAGCATCATCGCTTAATATTATAACATTGTTATTCAAATTTGTTATATTGAAATGGTCAGCATGGTCTGAAACGACAAAAATACCCAGTAACTAAATACTTTCAAGACTTGAGAAGTTATTTTTAAAGATCTGTATTTACCTCCATGTAGCACAAAGTCGGTTCCGGTTGCGTATCCTGTATCTAATATGATGTCATCCAATAAGACTGTGTTTTCTTCATACGCACCAACGTAATAATTTTGCGAAAATTTCATGATCGCGGACTCTGTAAGCTCTGTAGGGAAACAACCAAAGTTTAGAAATAAAAACAAAAATGTTCAACTCTTGCCTATCCGCAAAATTCGCCAAATAAAGTTACGCAAATGCTTCAAGTTTAATGTACTCTTAGAGAGCTATAAAAATATTCACAGTGAAATAAATTTCCCACTTTGCCCCATACCTTCCACAAAAAAACGTGGCTTAAAAGCAACTCTGAGGAATGAGAATTCACATTAAAATTATCTTTTAACACAGGAATCTACGTTTTTAGGGTTTCGAGGTCGGCTTCGACACTCTTATGGTCTTCGCTTTGTCTGTCCTTTTTTCTCTCTTTAATATCTCAGCTACTACAGCAGCTATTGTTGTTTAACGTAATAATATATATCGTGCGCACACACGTGCACAGCTTCAAAGAAAAACAAGATCCGTCAAGTGCAAGTGTGACTCGCGTGCCGAGGTTTTCAAACGTTTGTCAAGTATACCAATATGTACTATAGGTACCAGTTAGAGACTGCTATACAATGAATACATAAAAAAAAACCCATTCCCCCCTATCTCCGAAGTTTGCAGAGCGATCCATCTGAAATGTATGTGGCGTTTATAGATATAGATCTATATTTTACATGAAAAATATAGAGAAAGCTGTGAATAGAACACTTTTAGAAAAATTTACACGTGGTTATAACTGGGGTATCAATCGATTTGTACATTCCAAAACACTTTCTGAAATTTCTAGATTTTTCAATATTTTTAGGTGTTCATTAAATAGCGAAGTCTCTAACCGCAACCTTTAGTACCTACATATTACAAACGTTCAAAACGCTCGGCGCAAGTTACACTCACACTTGACGGTTCTTGTTTTGTATGATTTTGTATTGGTATCCAATGACAGGCCTTTATTTGAGTAGCTATCAAATTTTGTACCCCTGTAAGTGCATAAAAAATTATTATGATTGCAAAAACATGTGGTAAATGCTTACCTGTGGGGAATCTAATTAAAACAGCGGTATTGGATCCTACTGTAAATGCTTTCTCAGCTAAAACGCTGAACAGCAGAATCTTTTCGTTAAAAATCACATCTTCCGGAATTGCGGTTCGTAATGTTATCGTAGCAGAGTTCTCTGCGTTGCTAATGTCAAAGTACTGGGCGTGAGCTGCAATTTTTCATTTATTCTGTAATTTACTGAAATCATGACCAAAAATTACATGCACAATGTAAATAATACCTACCGGTACCATCGAGCTTAAAAGATACTTCATCATTGAATCCTTGTGACAAAAATATGTTCTCAATTTCAAATTCTGATGCTCCCAGATACGTTCCGTAGTAAATGTTTTGGCTAAACACTGGAGTGATCGTGTCCTCTTTCATTACATCCAAAACTACACTTGTGGTGGTCGTTATAGCATTTATGCCTGATGCTGTTAGGGTCAGTATAATGACCGTATTTTGTGTAATGACGTCATCAGGGAGAGGACTCAGTAAATATATGGTCGCTTGGTTTTGTTCGTTACTAACGTTGAAGTAGGCTGAATAGTCTGGAATTTAACGAAATTTCTCAATATGTTGCCAGTCAACGGAAACGTACGTTTTTGGCCTATTAGTACCCTGTCAATTCTGTCAATTACTAGACTGTTTGCTCCAAAAATACGAGATCGTCGAATCTAATGAAAGTTCTATGTAAAAAAATGTTGATTGGCTTTTTATTCAAGCAAAACTTTTCTGATAGTAGTTGGGTTTTGATTTATTTGTCATAACGTACAGCAAACAAGTTTTAATAAAATCCGATTATGGTTCAATCCGTATAAGAAATGTGATTATGTTATAGGTATAAGAAAACTTACCACCACTCAGGTTGAAACCCACGCTGGTATCGTAGCCCGAACTTAACAATATACTTGGGAGCGCCAATCTGTCATCGTGTATAGTTCCTTTATAAATATCCTCTTCAAAATCCAATGACCTAGCTGTACGAAAGAGTGATAAAAGAAAGACAAAAGAAAATATAGTCCCATAAGTCGTGTTAACGGCCTTGGGTAGGATAAAACAAGATAACTGAAGATTTATTGAGTTGAAGAATATGAGTTTGAAACGAAAGATTTAGCCAAGAAAAAATTATACAGAGTAATGTTTTTAGATAAATCACAGGAGATTAGAATTTTGTTTATAGGAGAAGGCGGTTATTTTTTTCAATTAGCAGTAATTAACATGGTTCATATAATTTAAAGTTTGTAACGACTCACCTGCTAAAGTAAATCCAATCATTGTAGATATCAGTTCAGAATAGCAATTATCGTGAAGTCATAATGAAGTAAATATTTTAACTCAACACTTCCGTGGCGGCGTGATCGGTGCGTCCCTGCTACGGGTCCTACCTCCGAGGCTGGGCAGTGAATGCGTTAAAACAAAGCCGCTGAAGCTACCTAATTATACTATGGTTCTCGTTTTAAACTTAGGGTACGAGGATTCAATTCGAAAAATATCATAATGATGATTAAAATGATTGCTATAAACAGTACCTATCTCATCACTTACGTGAAGGCAAGGAGATAATGATAGCAGCATTAGCGCCGACTGTCCTTGGTTTAGAAGCCACCACCGAAAGCGTGATGCGTTGCTCCCCGAACAGTTCAGGAGGGATGGTCGAAGATGTAAGACGAATGATAGATCCAATCTGATTTAATTGGTACAGATCTCGGTGCTCTGCAAAATAACCGTGAATTTGCTTACCTTAGGCAATTGAACTGCAAGTACCTGGAAAGCTACGAGCTTAAGATTTGTAGCTACGAAATATTTTAAGTTTGAATAAAATAATACTTATACTCCGTCCGCGCATTTATTTTCATTGACAGAATTAAATAAAACAATATTTCATAGACTCTGTTTGTTTTTAAAAATAGTGATGCGAATCTATCGACTCGAAATATATCGGGACTAACGAGAGCTTCGGTATTTATCAAGCTGACAGATTACGTGTCTATGAAACATTGCATTCTTTCATTTAGTCAAAGAAAATAAATGCGTGGACGGAGTATTGCTAGGAAAAGATTGGCTTTTTTATCAGAAACCTCTGTGATAAATCGAAAGCCACGTTATTTTAATTAGCACAAGAATATTTTTCTCCAATAGTGGGTGGCTAAATATTAGCATATTTATCTATGGCATTAGTGTCGAACATATAAAAAAATATTATGAAAAATACCTCCTATAAGATCAACCTCTACGCTTTCATCGAAACCCTGTACGAAAGCGATTTCCTCAATACTCAAACCATTAGTAGGGTCGTATGATCCAGTGTATATCGCCTTATCAAATGTTGGAGTCAGTGTGTCATCCTTTATTATCTCGAGAGTGACTATTGTAGTGGCCTGACTGCGACCAGTTGAGGCTACAACTTGTATTGGTATGAAACTATTAGCTTCAATAATGTGATCAGCGAGTGAGGACATTGTTACAGTAACCAGGTTTCCTTGGACTGTTGCCGCGAAACTTGTAGCATAGTCTGAAAATTTATACCCAATAAAACAATCTAAAAACAACTGATAATGCCATTAAAATTAATTAATTATAAATTATAAGATCACAAATGGAAGTAATTTGATTTGGTAGGTAAGCTACTAACGTGAGTGAAGCTTTATTAACATTCTTCGTCGTTAAATGACAATTTACAAGTACAAGCAATTTACTTAAAAATACGTTGTAATGTTATTTTAGTAAGTTATGAGAATTTATTTATGTGACAGGTCAAACTTGTAGCTCAGTCATTGTTAAAACTCATAAATTTATGTAGATTCTGAACAAGGCCGCAAAGCTTGATAATTCTGCCCTTTTGACGTCGTAAACACAAGCGCCTGTATATTAACAATGTCCAATAATGTATATTTACCTTCGACAACTCCAGCAGAAACCGTCACACCTTCGTACCCTTGGCTCAGAACAAGTGGCGATAGCTGTAGGGAGTTATCTACGATAGATCCTCTATATTGTGCACTTTCAAACGACAAAGGTGTCACTGAAAACATAATTATGCTATAAATATTTTAAATCCATAATGGTTATTAACACTTATGTCATTTACAACGGGGTATTAACCATGATTTGAGTATTGAGCTTTCCAATATTACGATACAGTTTCATGCGCCACGATCACGGAATAACTGAAGTTAATACTCAAATCATTGTAAATATCCCGTTGTAAATCAATAATTATGCTATGTAAACAATGAATCAGCCAATTAATTATTCTGTTAGAAATAAATGTTCTATTGTGCAATAATAAACGAGCAATTATGAAAGATACCTTCAGGAAGTCGAATCACGATTGTAGCGGAACCGCCACTGGTGAATTCTTTATCAGCCCTCACTATAAGGTAAATTTCTTCTGCCTCAAGGGTGTCTAGGGTCAGTGGTGTAGTAACAATAAGCGTCACTTGATTGCCGACTGGGCTTACATCGAAGTTGTCTTTATATTCTGAAATAAACAATGAATGCTTGTAGATTAAGTAATTATATAAAAGAGTAACAATTATTTGCTGTGATCAAATTTCATGGATCAAATGTCATGGATGTGTGGGTAAAATGTCACTGGCCGAGTTTCGATGTAAATTAAGGGTGAGAGTTATTGGGTATTTTTACCGACGGTTATTGGTTGGATATTTAGTCCCAATAACGTTAGCACCAACTGGTACCCAATACCGTTGGAAATACTTACCGAACCAATGCCTAAAGTCTACCAGCATAGACATTAGTTTTTAACGCTAGCGCGGTTCTGGTATTCCACACTTCTCCTTTTCGCGACATGTTCCTTGCTCGTTGTAGTAACTCCTTCCTTACAACTTTATAAGCCAAGAATTTAACAACAATGAATAACTAGTTCGTAAACATGTCACCAATAAATATTCGCCGACTTGGCGCTGGTCACCAATTACCATCAAATAATTCGTTTAAAATTAATCTTAGCCAGCAGATATAAGGTCGAATTTAAACTCTTCCATAAGGGTCAAACTACAATGATCACTATCATTGCATTAGGTTTAGATACCTACTCAAACCTAGCGAAAATTGAACTTTACCTTCCTAACTATAGAGGTTTACATAAAATAAGCGATATGTCAATCAAAAACCAACCTTATCTTGCTTTATATATGACCAAAGGCTAGTTTCTTATTTCCGAGCCACCGGTACGTTCGTTTTGTTTGGCTAGAAATAACCAACTATCTCGTTTACTCGCGTGAGAATCCTAGTGTTAGACAGGGATATCAACGGTATTGGGCAGTTAGTGAAGTTTGTTCGTGTCGTTTGATTAATGTGTTTAATGTGTAATAATGTGTTTGGTTGGAAATAACCACCAACTTTGCGAAGTTTGCTAAGATAGCCGCACTGTACGATAGCTCGCCAGGTATTCTCTAGCGGTACGCGGACATTACAATAACGCTAGTTATTTTAGGACAATGCTAACGCTAGCTTAGTTAGTTATTGTATATCGTACTCATCTCTAATGTAAATTAACAATAACTTTTTCATCCCATCTTTTCGACAAGAGTTCGGCAGAGTTCCTCGATAAGTGCGAACAAAGTGGGTCATTACAGCGCACTTAATAACAATGACGAAATTACTTTTAAATTTGAAACACTATTTAATTAAAAAGTTTGAACGCAATTCGCTTCAATTAAGTCCTGGCCGGTAATAAAAAGAAGCACGCGTGCCAACGTGGCATTGGCTATCCAAATTTAAAAAAAGAATACGCGGGAACTTTTTATTCGTTTTGTTATTACTTTTTATGTATATATCAGTCATCTAGTACCTATAACACAAGCTCTGCTTAGCTTGGAACTAGAGATGCTGTGTGGATCGTTCAACATTATTATTATTATTATCACACAATTTTAATTTAATTCACACAAATTGAAGAAAAGATGAGTTCTAGCAGTAAAAGTGAAATATTAACATCAGAAATAAATTTGTATTATGGTTATGTACCTAAATATTTATATTCGTCACTACTAAAACCATCTCTTATTTATTTTTTTCTTTTTCTCATAGGTTAGGATGAAAAGCTGAGTGTGCCACACGGGACCAAAATTATTTAACCTCGAGCGACGTACTTTGAATAGGTATTCAAAGTACGTCGCAAGTTCACCTGGTGGTAAGTACCTCAAATGTTTTTGTGACTACTTATTATAATAGATTATGCAATTATTAATTTTTCATACCTCCGTCCAAATCAAAATTAACATTTTCATCAAATCCCTGCTGTAGTGAAATAGGCTCTGGTAAAATCAACTGATGCCCATCTTTGTATGTGGCAAAGTACAATGTTTGACTGAAAACTGGCTCCTCAGGAAATTCGAACTGTGGGTCGCCTGATATACGAATGGTGCCCCATGTTGATAGCGGAGGATCGGGCGTTGCATCCACATCCTGAAATACGAACAAGAACTTTATTATTTTTTCAATTAGCTGGACTTAATACTCTCTATTGCAGCGCTGTTATGTAAATGTTTTAGGAACAACAAAATTGAACTTTTGTAAGTACAGCAATCCAATTAGGTTAGTTTTAAGCTGTATATCGAATTAACATCGATTAATTTATAGTCATTGATTTGATTTTATTGTATACTGCCATGGGACGACACCTCTACCCAATCCAAAAAACTTATAGGAACGGCCTGGGGCCGTACATACAACCCATGTCCCTGACCTTATCTCACATTCATACATTTATTCTTTTTGTGTTCACTCATTCCCGATCCTACTCGGTCTCTCATGGACGGGCAGTTCGGATTTGATTCTCATAGCTAAAGAAACGATTATATAAATTCTACAGCAGTTAATAAACAAAGAATCTCCATCTTAGAGAAAAACCGAGTGTAAACGTTTGACTTATTCAGTAACTAACACTTTGAAGTAGAAATCCTCTCCGTTTCCCCAGTCCGTTTTTCTGCTTCAATAGAATAACACGTTATTAAACTAACGGTTTTAGAAATGTATTTCTCAAAAGAATATACATTCACTTATAGAGAAATACAGGATTATCTTAATTTAATTTAACATGCAGAGCGGACTTATGTAACTAACAGTTAGTTGGTGATGATTATTCAACATTAAAAATCAATTTTTATGGAAATATACCAGATTCACTTTGTGTTTAACAATAATATTGTAAGTGCGGGTAGACTGGAGTATGCGGGTATCGTTCGTCGCTATAACTAAAACAATGCAAGTTAACAATAGCAGTTGCTCGAGGGCGGTTCTATTACGTGTTAATTGGCAGTTGCTTTGAGAGTTAGGTTATTGGTAAGTGGTATGATTTGTACAATATGGTAGTTATCTAGAGGTAAGTAAGTTGGTTGTAGTAGGTATATGACAAATTTAAAAATAATAATTTGAATTTAGTATTTTTATTTTAATGTGTTAGGCAGTGTTTTTTCAGTTTTTTTTTTATATATAGTTTATGCAGTGTTCTTAAATTCGGAGAAGTCTTGTAAAATATGGTGTTTTAGTTTCTTTTTAAATATATTGAATGAGTTACCTTCTTTGATGTAATTAGGTAATTTATTGTAGAGGTCGGCTCCCTCTTACCTTACCCTCTTAAACTTACCGTGGCTGTTACTCTCAGGGTCATAGGCTCTCTGAAGTTTCTTATAAAAGTCAAAGTTCTTAGCCGAGCCTTGTACTGCTTGACTCCAGGTGCCGGGCAAGGCTCTGCGTCGTAATCAATTTGAAAGTATGGATTGTCTTCTATCTCAAAAATTATAGCACTTGTCGTCAGATCTATGTCTCGGACTACAATTTCGTTCAGACATCCTGTTAGAACAAATCCTGGTGCAACTGGCGCGGTCAAAACAAAATCAAAAGTGTTCGTTGGTAAAAACTCTGGGTAGTTGTTGTTGGTATCCGTGATGTGTATCATTAATATCTGGAAGAAAATAATTTATAAAGGCTATCAGATATCTAGACTTTGTGATTTGAAGTTGCATAATGTTAAGAAATAAGTTACTCTAAATAGGTAAATTGAATTTGTAGTCATATCTTTTCTTATCTTATGTTTGTCGATCGCTACATTCACATTCAACGCAATCAACACAGATTTTAATCAACAAATAAAACAAAAAGAGTTATTGTTCTCCTGGAAAATAAAGTAGATTTTAGTGTTGAAAAAATAAAAACTTGGCGGCTATAAACCTTAAAACATCAGAAAAACCGCTTTTCTTGATTAGCATTTAGATTAATATAATATTTACCCGTCACCGAATCAACCACCTAGGTATAAAAAATTATACACATCAAGTGCAAATCTCGTGAAAGGTTTCGAAAAGTCGAAATTCATACCTTAAATGTATTTTTAGGGTTCCGTACCCGAAGGGTGAAAACGGAACCCTATTACTAAGCCTCCGCTGTCCGTCTGTCCGTCTGTGCGTCCGTCCGTCCGTGCGTTCGTCCGCCCGTCCGTCCGTCTGTCACAGGGCTCTATCTCATGAACAGTAAGAGGTAGACAGTTGAAATTTTCAAGGAACGACAAATAATAAAAATACAATAAATATTTAAACGAAAGACAAAACTTGTTGTTATTACAATTGAATGGTTACTTTTTTATTAAAAGCTTCATGTGCCTACCTATTGTAGTTCAAGAGATACAGCCTTGACAATCAAAGAGCAAAATAGCCTAAAATCACGTTTTTTGGCTTGACAAACAAAGAGCAAAAAAGGAAAAAAAAACACGTTTTCTGTATGGATATGAAAATTAAAGGGGTTCCCCCTTTAATTTTGATATTTATTTTATTTTTATTATTTGTTATTCTAGCGCCAAGAGAAATACACATTCTCTGGAAATTTCAACTGTCTACCTCTTACGGTTCATGTCATGAGATAGAGCCCTGTGACAGATGGACGGATGGACGGACGGACGGACGGACAGCGGAGGCTTAGTAGTAGGGTTCCGTTTTCACCCATCGTGTACGGAACCCTAAAAAACACCCTGGGAACAGCTCATACACTAATGCTTAATTAATAAAAACAAAATTTCCGCATAGGTACTTCTTCTCGACTGCCGCGCGCCGCCGTTCATTAAGGGTCTCCGAATAAAATTTGTACTTGCAGTATTTGTTTTCGCACTTGGTAGTTTATTTTAATTTTATTATTTACGTAAACAAATGAATATCCCCACTTTCTACGTTTATTTTCAATAGTGTTGGAAAATCTTACCAGCAAGGACGTACCTCCTCCTCCACATTCAAAATTGAGATTCGCAGAGAAGTTTTCAACGACCTCGTTTGCTTCATACTGATCAAATGCATCGCTGGTTCGAACTATAAGCTCATTATTTTCGTGAGTTATATCCAAGTATGCTTCTGTGCTTACTAAAGCCCCTCCATAACTCACACTTATTAAACCTGTGCAAAATATTGATATTGATTCACAGTCATTATCACAAATATCATCATCACATGTCATAGACCTTCCGAATTGATTCAATAGGTATAATTAGTGAATAATTCACATACATTTTATTTCTATCTTTATCAGACTAGATAAAGGTTTATGAAGTAACCATAAACGAATTTTATGTTACTTACTTTGTTGGATCGGATGAAACATACCTTCTACTCAGATTTTATAATACTATACTATGATTATATATTATAATGATTATAATTAGTGGTAGAGTAACCTAGGTCCTAGACAAATACGCAAAACACTTACGTTGTATATCTGTCGTAGTCTCACTTAATACAATGCCTCTTAAAGTATCAAGAATTGTCACATGGTGAGGCACAGGTCCTATTGTGACCCCACCACCGATTTGGCATCCTGTAAACAACATTCAGATGATAAGAAATCAAATAATATCCCAAATTTTATTCGACTTCGCTTATACTTGAACCCGCATCCTGCCTGTACGGGATTGCGCTCACCAATTACACCACGAGGTCAAGTGACGTAGGAGTCGAAGTCGTAGAACTTCCTTCGGACTCTAGCGTTATTTGATTTCATAGAAATTACCCTGAGTGTGTGGGCTTACGCACTATAATAACAAAAATCTTATTCAGATGATACCTAAGAATATGTGTTCATCTCCACCTAAACGTCGTAATATGTCCTGCGCAGATGACTAGTCTCTGGTGAGACTGGGCACCGCGGCCGAAATTCGCCTAGGAGCATCTATACGTGCTCGAAACGAACAAACAAACACGAGTTTCAGAATTATAGATTATGCTTATTAATAATTATAACTGAAGCTGATAACAAAGGGAGTTTCAGTAAACAAAAATTTACAAAGAAAATGAATCCTAATACTATTCACAACATTGTGAAGACGTTTGGCCGAAGGCAACGCCGAAACTACTGAACGGATCGAGCTGAAATTTTGCACATACAAAGATCTGGACCTGGAATAAGCTATATGGCACCTTTTTATACCAAAAAAACGCGTGCAAGCCGTGGGCAGAAGGTAGTATTGCAGTAATAGCCTTAAATATTATGAAAAAATCTATACCATGTAACATTTCATATTCTGTTCTATGCTTTCTACGTAAAACGCTTGAAAACTTGCTACACAGACCGGTCGTCGAACACTGCATTGTCTTTCAGAATAATTTCACCCTTCCCACAAAATACATCTTTTGTTTCTCTTTCTTGTCTTAAAAATAATACATAAGTAATAATGTTTGGATGAATTCATGGAAATGTTAATTTTACTATATTTTATAACTACTTACTTATATCGCGCTCGTGACCCAACTTTATTTTACGTAATAGCAATAACTAGCCGTAAATTCTCATTTTATGTAAATTATTGTAATTCTTATGAGAATGAAGATCATAAACCATAAATTTAGAACACAACCTATTTTTTTTCATCGAGCTGCGGATTCTAAGTGGGAAGCTGTGGAATTTTATCCGCAATTTAGACAAGGGTCACATTCCTTTGAGTCAGTGGATTCAGGCCACCTATTTATTTTAATTCCCGAAAAAGTGTTTCAATATCTAGTAAAGAGTAAAGAATTAAACTTACCATTGCTGATTTTAAGAACACTAGCCAAAACAAAAAATATCGCTAGTTTTAATAATCTGTTATTGCCCATGCTTTATGGTATTGGGAGCAGAAGATATAGTCATATTCCTAAAAAAAAAAACATAATTAGTATCAAAGCATGTAGATTAATAATACAGAATAACTATATTGTTATTATGAAAAAAAGTAAATATATAAAACAAAATCTCTTACCGAAAATCTTGTTCGCACTTGGCATACATACAAAAATAATCCACTGTGCACTATTTAAACAGAACTCGCTCGAACAATATAACGTGCTGGAACGTTGTATTATCGAAAATATGAACACTGAAGTGAATAATCATAAATGCCATTATGACGATTATAATGTTATCAATAGATTGTTATCTTTGCGAGGAAACTGTGATAAGTACACGATATCCCTAATCAAACCATATTATCACACGTTTAGCTATTCGGGCCTCATAGTCAATAAATAAATAATGCTGGACAACCCACACAACATCACCTAGCCTCAAGCTAGAGTGTGTTATGGGTACTAGCGATGACTGATAAAGTTAATACAATACATTACATAGATTTTTGTATATAAAATACCCAGAAGACCTGGAACAAATATTTGCAGATCGTACAAACATTTGTCCCAAGGCGGAAATCGAACCCGCAACCTCCTGCGTCGCAGGCGGACCTTCACCTGCCGCGCTACATCGGTTGTCACCATCACAATATGATCGCCATAATAGCCTATCAAAAAAAAGCGATCTCTTCCAGCAAACCTTCCTTATTGGGATAAAGAGAAAAATATAAAAGTGGATATATATGTACATAGATAGATAAATCATTTATTCATTAAAAAATTAAACATAAATTGGTTAGCAATGTGTCAGGTTTGTCTAAGCACTGGGTTCTCTTCTTTTTTACGTAGAATTTATGCTTACCTACTGTAGTTTAAAATATTTTATTTTTAATTAGAATGGTGTAATGCACTTTTCGTGTACCAATGTTACACAATCTTTTCATAAAATTGTGCTCCCGTTTCACTGACTGTAAAATATATTTTCGAAAAGTCTAACAATAATTATGCAGATTAAATCCCACGCCTTGAATTCTAAACAGAAGTTGGAAATCGGATAGTAGGCGTTCATAAAGTAATAACTATTGCTATTTACAAATCTATAAAAGTGACGGTTAATGATAATTAATCAGTCGATTAAGATTTATCTTTTGAATAAAATTAATGGGTGATTGTTATTTAATCGCATTAATATGTAGGTATTTTTTTTCTACGGACTGATATAAGTAATATTTAGTTTATTTGTTATGGCTGACTGAGCTTAGGCTCAGTCAGCCATAACAAATAAACTACGGCCGGGTGCTGATCAGTGTTACGGGGCGGACCATTCACAGCGAGAATGATGCGTTGACGCACTGTGTGCTGAATTTTGTGACGTGTCCAAGAGTCATGTAAGGTCTAAAGGAAATAAAGCACTTTGATATTGAATATTTGCTAAAATCCGTCTCGTTACGAGCGCCTTCTTTCCCCGTACTGACTGCACGAACGCTTGCTGTGTGATACTTTACATTACGCCCTTAACGCCCACCTTAACACATCAATGCCATGCATCGATAGTGGTGACGTCATGATTCTGTTCCATGCTGTCCTGAGGTTTTCTATTGACAGAAACGTTGAGGGCCAACAACTGCTGTATGGGCAGTCGAGGTGACAGATTCACCATACTTGCCCATTGGCCTGAACATAGTTCTGGAAATTTGAGCTTTTTCAGGAAATGTCCCTCTAAGAACCACGGCGATACACATGTTGGGGAATAGTCCCATATTTTCATCTCGTTGAGACGTACCCATCTGAAATTATTGAGTGCAATAATATTGTAAATGTGAAATTTTGAATGTTTGTTACTACTTCACCCAAAAACTAATAAACGGATCCGGCTAAAATTTTGCATAGATATGGATCTAGATTTGGAATAACATATAGGCTTCTCTGTACCCCGAAAAAATGTGTGTGAAAACGCGAGTAGAAGCTAGTACAATATACTAATGATAATTATGTGCGATGCGAATGACCTTACAGTCCAGTGAGGAGCAGTGTTTGGGTAATAAGATTCTTCGCTGTGAGTCATTTAGGACTTTACAACTACACCCCTCCATTTAAATTACCTACAATCTGTAGGTAATTGTTAAACTTCTGGTAAATTACACTTAAGTTTTCGGCCAGATGGGATCACGAAATGTCAACCAAACTCAATATTACAGAATATGCAAAGCTGTAAGCCGAAAATGTGGAAACGAACCCAGTGCTCTTACTTGATCTAGTGGCTCAAGAAATGCTAAAATATATTTTAGCTTTGCATATTGAATTTTGCAAGCGACTGCTTGGATAACACCTTCACTGTTAGGTCTTATAGATCCAGCGGGCTAGCAAATGAATAATATTTTCACTTGCGCAGTCAATCATGAATCCAACATACAATACAAAGGTTGTTATTTTGCATATTACTATAGTAAAATGTAAAATATCCTTGACCCGTAGGTCCCGACATCATAGAACTCTACCTAACCCCTTTTTAATTGAATATATGAATATACTTACGCCGAGATGTAGAGAGCATGACAATCGCAATGCCAAGGGTTGCCAGATAACTTTACGATGGCCAATTTTGGCATGTAGTCCAATGTGCGGGACGGTAATGAAGGGAACATGTTACCATCCAAGTATCTGATAAAATAATAAGTTTCACATCGTGACAATGAAGATAGAAAGCTCCTATAAGACTTAATCGTAAGTACTAAAATAAAATTAAGACTAAAGATTTGTGAATACTTAAAAACTGCTTTGATATCAAACACTGATACGCACAGTACCAGCTGTTCCAATAATCTTCAATATACTAATTCTACGCAACACACGCAACACACCAATGTCAACGAAATTCATTTCTTTGGAGTGCAATTTGGTGGCACGTCTAGTACTTATGGTAAGCAACTTGTATATTCCATGCGATAAAGTGGATTTATTCTAGTAAGCAATTAAATATCTACTAGACTTTGACAAATCAATAACTTACAATGTCGTAAGATTTTTCAACGTAGAAAAAGTTTTAAAATGTACTTCATAAAGTTGGTTTTCCGTTAAAAGCAATGACGTTAAATTGTCTAATTTGTGAAACGCAGTTACATTTATAAACCGAAGGTTGTTCCGAGATAAGTCAAGCTTTTCTAGGCTCGAGCAGTTGGCAAATATTGTGTCTGGAAGCTCTGATAAGGCATTTTCCTTTAAATCCAAAGTGCGAAGTGTTTTCAGCCTTTCGAATTCTACTCCTGAAAGCTGAAAGAAATGTTTTATTTTTATTTACCTAGGTCTATCACAAAAGGATTACAGGACTCAGAAAATAGGAGCTCTGGTCTAAAGTAATACATGAAGTTATTTTGGCATGGCCTATGAAACTAAACAAAATACTCACACTTAACAAATTGTTATTTGAAAGATCCAGGAACGTTAAACAGTTCAGATTATAAAATAAATTATTCGGTATGTTTTGTAATTTATTCCGATCCAATAATAATGTTTCTAAGGAAACTAAGCTCTCAAAAGCTTTTTCGCTTATGTTCAATATTTTGTTATCAGAAAGTTTTAATATTTGGAGCGTGTTTATGGAAAACGTCCCATTCTCTATTCTTTGTATTTTATTTTTAGAGAGATCCAATATGATAAGGGAACCGAGTCCTACAAAACTGTCCGAGGGTACATACATCACATTGTTATTTGAGATGTCAATAGTTTCTAGAAACGAATTATTTAAGAACAATCTCTCCGGGAGCATGTAAAGGAAGTTATTAGACAAGTCCACATGAAATAGGTTTTTTGTGAGTCTAAATGCTTCACCATCAATTTCTTCCATGTAATTTCTTTGAAGGCGCCTGTAATGGAAAATTTCGCGTGGTCAAACAGTAAATTAATCCACTATTAATAATGCTCTATTACCTATGTAATAATATGTATAACAACCCGCAGGTCAACTTTCGGTTAAACTATATAGTTTTATATTTAATGAAAACCTTAATTTAGAGAAATAATATCCCTGAACAAGATAAGTCAGACGGGCCCTAACGGTATCCTTGGTGTACAAAATATGGACATAGTGCTTTAAATGATCCCAATAGAAAACCTAGCGCATGTTCAGAAATTAATTTCCATTGAAAATTACAATCAAATAATATAAACAAATTAGAACTAGTATTTACAATAGAAACAATTAAGCTAACCGCAGACTGTTGCAAACAATCTACAGGTAGCTTAACAGATCCATATCAATAGCGCAGAAGCGTCCCAAGACGCTGGCTGCATTGCCCCGCTGTATGGCAATGCTGATGCGCTGCGCCAGATATCCGCCAGCTCTCGCTCTGAAGGTAATTTCTTCATTGTAAACAGTGTGCATGCACGCATGATAGCAAAAATACGCTCTCTATCCTTGAAGCTCTTTCGAGCAACTAAAATAGGGACCTAACTAGGTCAATACATGGTACTTAATACTTACAGTATTTTCAAGTTGACTAACGAATCAAATATCCCAGCGGGTAAGTATTCCACGTGGTTATCGAACATATCGAGTTCCACCAATGAGCGCATGCCCTTGAATGTAGTCTTGTGTAGAGTTCGCAGTTTATTCGTTCCCAGGTCACTGAAAAAAAAAAAATTGTTATGTATTTTCACTTGCTACCGTTTGGGGGAGTTAAAATAAAAGAGCGTTAAGGTCACCACTCATTGGAGCCACGCGGCACCCGACCCGCACCGCCTCGCCTCGTACGGTTCTTTAAATGGAATTCTATGAATATGCGCTCACTGCATTAACTCTGGATCGCCTCGCTCGCAAGCTGTCAACGCGTTGACGGCGGGTTGACCACCCGCCGTCCACGGCGGGCGGCGCGTGGATAGCTCGCTGCTCGCATGCTTGCTTTGCGTTGACAGCGCATGAGTCCCGAGTGGACCGCGCGCCGCCATCGCACGGACGGCGAGTCGACCACTCACCGACGCCCGCCGCGGCGCCGCGGCGCGGCGTCTGCGCGAAACGAGGCGGTGCGGATCGGGTGCCGATGAGTGATGCTCATCCACCGGATCGCGGCAGTATTTACCGAAGTATTAAACTTTTTTAAATTGCTTAAAATAAGATATACCTGAGAAGAGTCTATTAAAAAGTAAGAGGAGCTACTTAGTGTAACGTCAGTAGCATTCCTACTGCTAATGTGATAATTTGATGAAAAATATATTTTATTTACCAAAATAGGGTAGGTACGCTCAACATCGAAGTGGCTATTTGGCCCAGATAAATGGCGGGCGCTTAGGCCAAGAAATGAAAATGAAATGGTAATCTACGCTTAGGTATGAGCTTTGTAAGGCAAAATATTTTTTTTTTTATCAGTATGGCATAAAGCCAAAGCATTTGAACCTTCAAAGCAACCTTATTTTATTAGCTGGTTTAGCTGTTAATCTGCCTATTCTTACTCTCAAGTGGTGTATGTAAACGACACATACAATACACGTTGTAATGTATGATATTGATTGATGTCTAAAAAAATACTTATGTCAAAGTCAGTTGACATCCCACTGAAACTAATTTTGATAGACGCAGAATCCATCTGTCAAGAACTTGAAGGTGAATTGCATGCAAAAATGATTTGCAAATCTAAAAACATGTCTATCAGTTTCATCGAGAAAAAAATCTAGTGTTTAACACTACATTTTTTTGAGACGTGATGCCAAATACCTATAATGACTACATATCTAGCAAATTTAGGTCAGATATTGGTTACGCTTATACAATGTCAATCTAATATATTTTTTATGGCATCACATCTACATCAAAGACTAGATTTTTTCCTCAATGTACATTACATTACACACGACAATAGAGTTGTTAAAATATTTTTGTAATTCACGGACTGAGATGATGCTAATGATAATTATTGAGAGTTAAACAATTATTCTGCGTTTCCTATTGCCGATTGATCGTCTCGGTAGGCATCTACGCAAGCCCAAGCTGTCTTTTAACAATTGCAGCTCCTGCCAAATAGCAGCGATGAAGCATTATGGATTGCTAAAACAATTTACGAGGCAAAAATTAATAAATTACGTTGAATATTTTACAAAGCCTCATTATGTCCCAAAGTATAAAGAGCTTGTGTTGTTTTATTACATAGAAAAATACCAGACCTGCATACTATTTGCAGCTCAATAAAAACATAATTGTCACTTGGGCGATGATCATTAATCAACCTTCACATTGGTGTGCTAACGAGGCTGCCTATCCTATTGTATCATTTGTCTATTAAGATAGACAACACTTACATGGTAACAAGATCAGCCGGTGCTACCAGATCCGTAGTCAACGTCGAGAGCCCTGACCGCCAGCAGTTGAGGGATCGGCGGGTAGAGTCGCATCGGCAGCTTTTAGCGCACTGGCGCCAACGGGACTGACTGAAGCTTATCGTCCATGCTGCAGCAACATAATTCACAAATAACTTGCTGAGGTTGCACTACTACCTAAGTAGTGAATAATCATAATAGAACTTTGCATCTGTGACGGATTTTTTAAGCAGCATCGCGTTACATTCGTGTCTGTAAATACCAATACGAGAGAGGATCTCTCAGTTGCACACGCTACTATTATTATGCTCCCCAGTGGTAAATAATATTAAAACACAAAAAAGCTTATAATATAAAAAAAAGCATACAGCCGAATTGAGAACCTCCTCCTTTTTTTAAAGTCGTTAAAAACATAGACACGACTGCCTTACTTTACTGCGATACCACATACCTTCAAATCTGTTCTGCTTTTTTAAAGACATGGAGGAATGAATAAACTCACATGCATGCATGAAACTTGACAAAATTACACATCTTTTTTGGGCAGACGTTCAATTGGCATACATTTGTTGCAGGCTTTGATGGCGCGCCCGCCTACAATCTCATCTAGGTGGTAATGTTGTTTAACTAAGGATTCGAAAAGTGCTCATAAGTCTATAATTTGTTTGACGTATAATTGGGCTAACTCAGAGAAGGGGCAAATATCAAAGTGCTTTATTTCCTTTAGACCTTACAAGACTCTTGCACACGTACGGTAGTATAGGTTAACTTCAATCTTTTTATCATGTTAGTTTTTCAGTTGGAGCAAAACGCGACCCAAGATTTTTTATCCTATAGATAATCAGATTTTGTAATAAGCCTTTGTAAAGACAAAGGATATGTTTAACGATTTGCAAAAATCTAAGTTTTATACTTAATTAGGTTATCCAAACAACACAGCTTACTGCGTAATTTTTCCATTTCCATTTTTCCATTTTTTGTGTTGGCTTAACGCAAACTTTATCTGTAGATTTAAAGGCCTTTTACTTATTACGTGGAAAGTTAGATCGACCTTTAGGGTAGAAAAAGGTTTCTTACTAGATTGTTCTATAGCCCGCAATCGGCGGTCAAGTTGTCTCCAGTGAAGGTCTGACGTGCAAGATACGGATTTAGGGGGCTCTTCGTTCCGGTTCCCATGTACCAGCATCTCGAATACTTCACAAGCGTTGATGCTGCACTGCGATTCAACTTTGGTACCTGTAATGAGAATTCGGAAGCCACAGTTTTTTCCACACGTCGAACTCTAAAGTACAGGTTGTATGGGGCGTCTGCATTTTTGTAGGAGTCCTGTATTTGTATCGAATTCTTTATGACAATCTCTAGCATGACTTGTATGACAGCCTCTAACATGTCTCTAGTCCTGTTTTTGTACCGAATTCTTTATGACAGCCTCTAGCATGACTTACCTCCATTCAAGGGAAAAATGTTTATGTGATAACAATCTTAACTTTCATCATTTGAACAATAAATAAAATAATTGAATTTAATGTTATCGGTACGGTTATTGTATCATTCTGATTATATTAAATGTACACGGGCATCGGATGTGCTAACCGGTCGAGGGGTACACGCTCTCTGGGCGCGCGGTGGGGATTCGCACTCCGGGCGGCATATCGGCTGGACGTGTGTCTCTGAGCAATAACTGTGTTTTTTTGGCATTTGATAGTAACCCTTACCTGGTACAACTGGCGACTCTGACTATAAAATAAGATGTAAGTGCCAATAATTCAAATAAACAGATAAAGGTAAATCACTGACGGCCGAATCTGAGTTGCAAACAGTTTTTGCTAATAAACAATCGCATCGTAACATTGTAATTACCTACTGCATTATGTAAATTGCCTAATGGTAATTAAAATTTACAGTTGTAGAGAAACTGTGTAAATTTAGTGGTTGGTAGACTTATTTTCTGTCTTATATTTACATACATAAGTACCCATCGAACATTAAATACCGAAAGAGGGTAATTGTATGGTTATTGTGTAAAGTAGTACCTAAATACGCAACGCAACAAATTGGTTATTCATTACGCCATTTTCGTAAAAAGTTTAACTTACCCTCAAACGGGCTTAACGACATCATCTTGCGAGTCTTTGTCACCGCTAACGTACCAGCTATTCTCGAACCGAATGGTCTGTTGCGTGACGATGGTAAGAGGCCCGACGGCATGACACTAGTCCCATGGGAGTTGGGGAGGCCCATTGTGTGGGATGCTACATGCGTCGACACACTTGCGCCTTCCCATCTTCCGAGGACATCCGTGAGGGCTGGTGCGGCGGCAGATTTGGCCGAGGATCTCAAGAGACGCAAACATGCAGGTCTTGACAGAGCCTACACATTTGCTCCCTTTGGGGACGAGACCCTAGGTCCGTGGGATACCGAGGCTCTCCGGGTTTTTAAAAAGTTATCCGAGCGTCTGGTCGACGCGACGCGTGACCCGAGAGCTGGTGAGTATCTGGCGCAGCGCATCAGCATTGCCATACAGCGGGGCAATGCAGCCAGCGTCTTGGGGACGCTTCCGACTGGTGGATATGGATCAGTTGAGCTACCTGTAGATTGTTTGCAACAGTCTGCAGTTAGCTTAATTGCTTCAATTATACTGGTTCTAATTTGTTTATATTATTGAATTGTAATTTTCTTTGTCATTAAACGGGCTTGAAAGCGGGCTTTTTATCAAATTTTAGTAGCCCTAAATAACAATTGAAATTCATATTTTGGAAAATCTATAAACTTACCTACTTAAAAAGAAACAGGAATATTGTTGTCAATATTTAGGTACTACCTATTAAAATTATTTGTGTTCAAAAAAATTGCTGGACTTGGTTACTAAGTTTACCTACCTAGATACTTATGCCTATGTCTAGGTATTGCGAATCTGTTTGCGACACAGTTGGGCGACGGAAGTTGGTTGGTAAGTACCTAAAAGATCTTCAGATAAAATATCTTAGTGATTATATGATGAATATCGAATGTAAATGGTACCAAAATTATTTACAATAATATGTAATTAGAGGTACCTCATTCAAACGAACTGTACCTACAAAACCCATCATAAGATCTAATTAATGGTATGTAGTTCAAACGAACGAACGCGAGAACCTCTGTTCAAACGAACAGGCTCTCGCGTAGAGGAATCATCTGTTTTGTTAATGGAGGTGTGAAATTAGATGTTGGTATGCATCGCTAGGTATTTTTCACCAAGACAAAACAATTTATCTACTTCTTATTGTGGAGAAATGCGCTTACCGGGTTAAGGTACCTACGTAAGTCTATAATTATAATTATATTGGACAAACAAGTATGTAAAAAAAACCGCAAGCCGATTTACATGTCATATTTCTAAAATACATAAATGCTAATATATTTGTGATTGCTTTGTCAGTGATCATCATAGACCTTTATTTCAAAATGATGTACTGCCTAAATAAATATTATATTGCTGATTCAATATCTCGGTTGTGTTGCGTCTCGGATGGCCGCGACTTTAATAAAGAAAATTATATTAATTTAATCGTTGAGCAGTCCTGTCATTATTTATTTCTAATGATCATCACAGGTCAAATGAAAAACGTTATAAAAATAAAAGAATAACATTTATTTAGCGTGTTACTAAAAATGCTAAATTAACAAAATTTTTAACTATCAAAAATAGTCTCAAATTAACTTTGCTTAAGCTAAAGCTATGTAACTAACAGTATTTAAGTGACCAGTTATGAAATACATTCGATTTATATGAATTATGCCAGAACTTTTTATAGATATAGTTAATTTACACTGACTGATTTTATTAAGTAGCCGTACCAATGTATTAGATGATTATAAAATTTGCTAATTTTATCTGGAAACTAAAGACAAAGGTACTGAAATGAAAGCGAAGGAAGATAAATATGCGGATAGAAACAGAGAAGAATCAGAATCTAAGAATGTTGTTGGAGAGAAAGTCTACGTCAAGAAGGTTGCCAAAGAAAACAAGCTGTCTACTCCATTGAATAATATACTCACACGTCTACAAGATTGGAAATTATATAGAATAGAAGTTGAAAATGATACTTACCTAACACTAGGTAATTGTATCACAACGACTACGTCAAATCATTAGTTCGTTCGTCTCAACTCAAACGCGTGGGTGGCCAATGGGAAATCTGTGCAGATCAAAGCGATGACAATGAAATAGTTAACAACAGATCTACCTTCTCTGGAATCAATTTCGGTTATTATGATTCAGGTACGTAGGTATAAAGAGTTTAATAATAAATCATCATTATAATTAGGTAGGTATTTATTCTTTAACAACTAATAAGTAATTTATTTTGTTGAGATTAGCGTTAGATCTGATTAGTATCACAGTAAAGGCGTGTCTAAACATAGCGCGGCCGCAACACGCGAGACACAGCCCTGACGCGCGACTAGTGTATTCATCCCAGAAATGTGTGCGCGGCAAAACTGCGCGGCATGTCCTAGATACGCTGTGCTCTCAGTTTGCAAAGATTAAACTTACCTGAACCAGTAATGTTACTCTTTTTTCTGTGTATCTCTCCCTTGTACGAGCTTAAAATACTTTTCATTTTGGCTTTTAGAACTGCTTTCGGTTGCTCGATTTTTTTTGCGATTTCATTCCACATGTCTTCTCTTAAAATATTGTTATGATATTCTTTGCGTCTGAATGAATTAAAAGAACCATATATTTCAATAAGTCAAATTGCCGTTTCGTTATCTTTCGTTTACGTCTACACACCATCAATCACTGACGAACGAATACTGCGCGCGCGGCAACATCGTTCGCGCGCGGCAGCAACCCGAGGCATTCGTGCGTGGCGGCCGTCCAAACACAGCGCGGCCATCGCGCGCGGCGTGCCGCTCACGATTGCCGAGCTATGTTTGGACACGCCTTAAACAATGGTACCTGTTGTCATGTAGATTTATAAAGCAACAAATAATTTAATAATAGCTGAAGGTACTCACCTATTAAGTTAATTAATATCGTACCTAATAGTGTAGTACTTACGTGTTATTGTAAAGAATTACCTAAAAGACGTTACTTTTATTATGTATATAACAATGTTGGTTTAACAACTTCCAAAAAGGTGCTTTTGCTGTTTTTGTAAAAGGTAGATGTCATTCTGATTATATTAAATGTACACGGGCATCGAATGTGCTAACCGGTCGAGGGTTTACACGCGCGCTGGGCGCGCGTTGGCGTTTCGCACTCCAGGCGGCATATCGGCTGGACTTGTGTCTCTGAACAATAACTGTGTTTTATTGGCATTTGATAGTAACCCTTACCTGGTACAGTTATCTTATTACGGATTTTGAAAATATAATTGCGTAAACATATTTAAAAGGATTTATTAAAGTGAATAAATTTATTCCAAGTTTTTGTACGAAATACAAAACCAGAACGAAATGGCTAAGCGCTGATTACAGCCAATTGGCGAATTTAAGTTGCCGCTGCAAAATAAGAAAGTCAGGTATAAATCTGTGCAAGAGAAAATAAAACATTGGAAAGGTTGCCTGGAAGAGATCGCTGTTAGCGATAAGGCCGCCGATTGTGCCACATTATATATAATTAGTATTAAGTTCTTGTTTTATAAGTGTATTGATGGTGCAATAAAGTTATAATCTAATCTAATCTAAAGCATTTGTTTTTCGAATAGGAAAACAAATGCTGAGATACCTGAACCGATACCAATGCAGCAATGTTCAAACATTGCTGCATTGGTTTTGTCCAGGGCCGTCTTAAGCCTATTCGGCGCCGGGGTGCGGGGCTCAGCCTGCGCCCTCGTTTTCTTTTACACTGCAGCGTAGCGGGCGACCGACGCAGTATGAAAGAGGTCAACCAAGAAAACACAATACACGTAATTTTGATAATTAATTTATTTATTTCTCTAGAATACAAAATTAAAGTTAAACTTAATTATACAAATTAAACCCAATTATACAAATAAAAAACAAAACTATTCTCCATTTGAGACATTATGTCCATTTTCTGGAGTTAACACTCTAGAAAAGGTACCTACATACTTCTTCAAAAAAGTAAAAATTTTTCAATGAACCTTCTAAAAATTATACTTTTATGAAAAGAACATGATGCAAAAAGAAAAGAAGGAATCTATTAGTTGAGAAATCAATAGTATTATGAGTTAATTACAAGTAACTGTGATTGTAATGGCGAAAAACACCAGCAATCCAACTCTCGTTTATATTATTATTATTTAATTGCTAAATATCTATTTATTGTATTTACACAAATCAAACAAACTCAATTTTTCTTGCTTTTGTGTTGGCAAAGATTTTAATTAAATCATTTATTTTTATATCAATTTTGGATTCTATACTTATAAAAGCTAAGTTTGTCAGTCTGTCTTGGGTCATGGTTGAACGAAGATAATTTTTTATTAAGTTTAATTTTGAAAAGGATCGTTCACCTTCAGCTACTGTTACAGGCAGTGTATATATATATACGTAGAGATGTTGAGATATTAGGAAATGAGGAGATTAAATTATCAGAGTTTATATAGCTTAAAATATCAGTGGGAGTACTTGTTGATGCATTGGGAAAAAATATTGGTAACAATTCTAATTCATTATATATAAATCCTCCCCGACAATATCAAATCTATTTTTAAATGTAAGTTTTTCTTGTAGCCGATGCTCTTCTAATTTCCTCCAGCTTTCAATGTTTTGGAAGAGTGAAAAAACTGAATTGTGTTTCGTCAGCAAATCGAATCTCTCATTTAATTTCGAGATAGCAGTGTCCAGTAGAAAAAAATAAAAACATACTTTAAATTTGTTGGTTGGGTCTAAAATAGGCTCATCTGCAGCCTCGTAATCAAAATGTCTTTTTCGGGGACGTGGACGAGCAGTTTCTTTAAATTTTGTTTCGCATTCTAATTCTTCAGCAATTAATTTTGCATCAGATAACAACTGTTCAAACGCACTATCGGTGCGGTATTGCTACAAATCTTTTTTAACCAGATTAATAATTTTGGTAGCCTCTGAAATAATTACGTCTGATTTTTGCTAATTTTTGCTTACAATATTAATCTTTAGTAAAATATTGTACCATTTATCTTCTGAACATATGAATCTATAATTTGGCTATTAATGAACTCGCTATACTACTTGTTATTTGTAAAAATAGATCTAATGCATCGTAAATTTTATCCATGTTAAAACGTAGTAGTGCTCTAAGAGCATCAAATCTACTTTCCCGACGCGTATTTGAAAGAGGTTTTAATGTCAAAGTAGGTATCTGTTTCATAATTACATCCCAGCGTGATGTGGATGCTGAAAAAAATACATAGATTTCTTGGACAATACCGAAAAAGTTTGTAATTTCCAATGAGCTTTTAGCGGCGTCATTTACTACTAAATTAAGGGAGTGAGCAGCACACGGTACGTAAAAAGCACGAGGATTCATGTCTAATATTTTTTTTGGATGCCCCATTACCTATCATCGCAAATCATCTAATTCAATATTGCATGATTTTAAGAAATCTAACTAATAAGTCGCCAACCCTTGTCCGGTAGTATCAGTTACAGGTAAAAAACCTAAAAAATGTTCTCGTACCTCAGCGCGTTTTGTCGATGGATTTCGATAAATAAACCTCACAATAACAGTAAGTTGTTCTTGGTGTGAAATATCAGGTGTGCAATCTAGAATTACAGAGTAGTATTTACATTCCTTCAAAAGACTAATTATAGTCGTTTGAATTTTTTCAGCAATTATACTAATCAGTTAATTTTGAATATTATGACCAAGATAATGTGGCATGCGATGCTGAGCTCTTTGAATTCGAGCAATGTGTTCTGATAGTGTACTATTAAAATCAGATATACTCTCCACCAACTTTAAAAAATTACCATTATTTTGGTCATACAACTTCTCACTTGTGCCCCTAAATGCTATATTTTGACCTGCCAAAAATTTTATAATTTCGAATATCCTTTCCAAAACTGCCGTCCACCTCTTTCTCTCGCGGTCTATTTCAGTTTGATTTACCGAGTCTACTGTTTGCCCTTTCAATAAGTCGTAAGTAAGTAAATTAATGAATTTCTCCACTAGATCTTCCGTGCTAATTCGGCGGTTGTCGCTAATTTAATGAGCTAACGAATTCAATTACTTTTAAAGAAGAAATCAGATCAATCACTGACCGACACTAACATAGGCGCCGCGCGCCGCGCTGTTAATTCAAATGAACTTACACCTAATTGTAGTGATTTAGAGATCATTTCTCTTTAAGAGCGAGCGCCCGGACGGCTATGTCAAAGGGCGCAATTACTTGCCTACGAGTATGAGGCTATGACGGACGCACAGGTGCCGCGCCGCGCGCCCATTTCAAATGAACTTTTACTTTATTGACTTAGAGATCAATTTGCTTCAAGTGCGGGCGAACGGGCGGCAATGTATCAAAGGTTACACTCTCTTTGGATTAGAGATTTTGCCGCGCGCGTGTTGTATTAAATAAAATTGTTATTTGTGTAGTAATAAGAGTCATTCTTTTAGCTTCCACATCATGAGCGGTATGACAAGCGCCGAAAGCGTAATAAAAGTAAAACAATGATTATTGTTGATGACTATTTTTTTTTATATTTAATTATGCGCATACGTATTTGTCGTAACAAGTACCTATAATGAAACTATGCAATGGCGTTAAGTTCAATGAAATATCTAAATATTTAGCGCTCGGCAGGCGCCCTCGGGCGCTCCGCGCCCGGGTGCACCGCACCCCTTGCACCCCCGGGTAAAGACGGCCCTGGGTTTTGATTGAGGCTGACACGGGCAAGTTTCTTTAGATACCTACTTAGGACAAGCATTGTGCATGACATAAAACGACCGTGATTGTTTGTTTCCTCGATCTAATATTAAAGCCACAGAAATATATCTAGATAGAAGCAAAAAGTTTTTACCTCACGTGCCGAAAAGAGGGGCTGAAGACCCTCTTTGCTCGCCACGAAATTCAGTCCACTCTCGACCGCTTTCCACGTGAGACGTCAGGTTATAAAACAAAATGCCTTGTTGTTCAATAATTAACTGTTCAAACACCACCAAAAAAGGAAATTGTGTAATATAGTGGTGTTTTACATCACTAAATTACACTCGTGACGCCAAAGTACCTATGCAAAAAGTTACACGCTCGGTTTCAATACAAATCGGCGAATTCTTTGCTTCTCTCTAGATTATTTCTGTGATTAGAGCCTTCCATAGAGCAGCCAAATTATAATCTACCCGCTACTGTATAACTAGTTTCCTGATTAAGGAAGTTCACAAAGGAAGGGCGTTCTCCTTCACTGATAGGCTCTTATCTACAAGTACTTGGTTGATCTGGGATTACACATTTTGAGATTATTACCTTAATGCATCTGGATCTTGAATCTTTCTTTACATTACAACCAGACCAAGAATGTAAATTTTATGGTTCTATTCTTATCGAATGAAATAGATACTATTAAAACTCTAGTTTGACATTGAGATCCCCTGATCTTTGGTTGCGATGTTTGGAGTATCCTAGTAGGTACTCGAAATAGTTCGCAGTTTTTGTGTATGTAAGGTACCTACTAAACATAACATTAATTCCCTAAAAGCCAGATTACTTTATTCGGAGACAGTCCACTAAACGAACAATCTGCGTGCCAGTATTAATACCTTAGATGAACCTGGACAAATTGCTACCTCGTCAGGGAGTAATAAATAATTTACTCCCTCTAGCGGTTTTTGTTTCACCGGAGGTTTATAATCTACTCTTCATTCACTTGCACTGCACCGCCTCATTTCTAAACATTACTTCTTGGTATGTGTATTTAGACTATTCATCAATTTGAATAGAATATGACCTTTCTCTAAGCTTTAAAACGTGATCACATAAAAGGAACATAAAAGATCACCGGTCACACAAATACGTGTTCTATTCTGCAGTATGAATTATATGCAAGGTTGCTCAATCTTTACACCTATGGTCTGCACAGGTCTTTACCCATTTATCGTGTCGATGCCATTTAACAACGACTTTTAAAGCTAGCGCCGGCGGAGGGCCAGCGCCGGCAGTTTTGACTTGGTATACGTTTAATGCAATTTTTTTTACCACTAGGTACCATGTAATTCAGGAAACCGCGGTGATCATAAATATCTTTTAACACTTCTGTACGAAAAAGTGTAATTTATGTTCTAAATAAGAAAAATTATGTTTGCATGCCTTCCTTAAAAACATAAATTTATTAGGATCTGAAATCTGAAGTAGGTTGGTACTTACTTAAATTTAAATTGTAACGTTAAATTTCACGGTTCGTATGTGATTAATGGATTTTGCTACCTATTTTTCGCAGGCTACGAGTTCGTTACGAGTGCTAAAGACCCTATTTAGTTTCTTTATGTGCATTTTGTAGAGTATGCTTAATTATAAAGAAGTTTCAAATTTATAAAAATTCTGAAACGTGTAGTAGTCTACCTAGGTACCTGTCGCCTGTCATAGCACGACGGCGACCGGTGACACAGACGCAGAGAAATGGGGAAAAATAAAATATTGTGGCGATAAATCTCTTGTTGGACACACACGTCCCTCGCTTGACTAGAGTGAAAGCCCTGTCATTGTTGGAAAGATAAAAATTTTGATCAGCCTATCCGTTGGTACTTGACATCAGTATTTTTCTACTATTTACCAATGAAAAGTGCCTACCAAATTTATTTTTCTAAATAGACAAGAAAACCGGCCCAATGCGAGTTAAGCCACACATGGTATGGAATCCTCCATACCATTGAACAAAACTATTTCGCAAAAGCAACCCTAAAAAACGTTTTTTTTATGGATCGAAGAAAGCAAAAAGCCAACCTGACGCGGTCACCCATCCAAGTACCTACTGACCGCGCCCAACTTGGCTTTATTTCGATGATCGGTATATAGTTTGGTGTGGACGTTGCCCCCCTTAATTATAGAATTTATTGTATGTTTTGTATATGTTGTTATAGCGACAATGGTAACACACATCCTGTCGAAATGTCAACTGTCTACCTGTAATAGGTAGACCGTTGAAATTTAGACAAGAGATTCAAGAGACAAAAAATATCACGTTTTTGTATAGAGCCCATTTAAATTTTAATATTTAGTGTATTTTTATTATTTTTTGTTTTAGCGGCAAGAGAAATACACATACTGTGAAAATTTCAGCTGTCTGCCTCTTACGGTTCTTAAGATACAGCCCGCTGACAGACGGACGGTCAGACAGCGGAGGCTTATTAATAGGTTTTCACCATTTAGGTACGGTACTCTAAAAAGCAGCGCATCCTGTTTATGGCTTTCCCTATATATTTGACCAACAATGCCTTAAGAGGGCTATTACAAAAAAAACGAGAAATTGCACGGTTTCATAGTCAAATTAAATGATTTTCGGTTGCTTCTTGAAATAATAATCACTTGTTAATAATAGTTCGTTTTCTCTACTACAATAATAATGAAACAAATTTTAGTAAACTTCTTTTTTATGTAGTTATAATTATTCTCCCGATGCATGTTTAAGCAAAAACTCTTGGAGACCTGTTTTGGAAGCTCTAATTTGTAGATTCTATTGAATAAAGACCACACAATTTTTTTTCTTGTCTTGAATATGCTATACTTGAATAATAATAGAATACATTTTCGTTACATGCCTTTATGTAAAGAAAGAAAAAAATTTACCGAGCTCAATTATCGACTGAAAAGGCTACGAAACAAATCCCAAAAAATAGACTTCGTGTTGTAGTTCAAGCAAATATTGATAATTATTTTGGTATAAATATTATGTTAAAATGAAGTAGAACTTTGGAGATATAATACTATTTCAAGCAACTCATACAATTTGACGATGAAACCGTGCTATTTCTCGTTTTTTTTTGTTGTTATAGCCCTCTTATTAGAGAGCATGAAGTGGATCACGCTCACTAACTACACAAAAGGGCAATGTAAATAAATCATTCATTTACCTTACCAATTAAAACTTCTGATTCGATTTTGCAAAGACGAAAACTTTATAATTACACTCAAAATGGAGCTTAGGTTAACTATCCCTACATCAAAAGAGCACTGACGGATTCGATTTCCTATCTATTGAGGAGGCATTAAACGCGTCTTTTAATTATGAATTTTACCTTGGATTTCCACGGCTGCCAGTAGAAAAACTACGATGAGTAAGTCCATGTTGTTTCTTCGTGTTTTGTTGGTTCTTGTCGATAGCTGCGCACGAATTGATGTTCTCTGACTTTGTTTTAGTTCCCTCGCCCACATGCAGCATCAGCTGTATGAAACAGTGAACAATCTTTGTAATTTGTTTTTATTGGACACTAGCAGACCCGATAGACGTTGTCCCGTCTTAACTATGAACATTGAATTGGTAATAAGTTTTCATACATTTTCTAATTTTCCGCGCAACTTTCTTAAGTTTTTCTTTCATAAGAACCTTTACCTGACAATAACAAACACAACAGAAAAATAATTAGCGAAATCGGTCCAGATACTTTACATACCTTTAACCGTAAATCAGAAAATCCACGAAGTCATAGCATAATCTATGACTTCGGTCTAGTAATTTTTGAGACATAAGTCCCAAACAATCTTCATCTTTATCATAATATAAGAGCAGTATGTAGTCAAAAATATAATAAAATATTATTTAAATTTAATTCCAATGAGTCTTTGTTACATTGTTCAATCCATTATTTTACTACAGACAATTAACCAGTTAACTAAATTGAAAATGTCCGTCGTAGCATGGGTCCCGCTGGAAAGCATCAAATGCGAAATTGATTTGGTCATCAACTTCGACAGAAGAAAAGCGGTCTTTCTCAAGGCGGCGTTCTCACACCTCTCTAGTTTGCTATCTTCATAAACTCTATTTCTCATCATATATCTTCAGCGTACCACCTCTGTGCTGATCTACTGAGGCCTGCGCGTAAATTTGGAGATGTTCTCCAAATTTACGCGCAGGCCTCAGTAGATCAGCTGTCTAATGCTGTTAACACGATTAACCATTTCAGACCTGATGGTATGCACACGTCCCAATATACACAGGATTGATGGGATATGGTATCCCACGCTACGTTAGCACAGGACTGCGGCTGTTTTTCTACTAAGAAATTGGGCGATTGCATCCCAAATGGTCCTACGTACATCACATGACAGGTTGACATTGACAGTCTCAAGATGGAACATTTCTTTTTCTTCTGTGGTCTGAGGTTGACCCATCAGTCTTTTTACCATATTTACCCAACTGCCGCCGCAGTAAAAAAAGGTTAAGTTTTATCATTGCATTTCGGTGTTTTGCGTGGCTTTGTGGTTATGTCTTCACTAAAAGAGGAATATTTTTCGAAGTTTCGTTGTATTTTACAGTTTTTTTGTTGTGTTGCATCTTGTTTCACTTACAGCTTTGCTTTTCTTATTCATTCCAGAATGGCTTCTTTCCCAAAAGTCTGCTTGGTTAAATGTAACCATGCAGAGGAATGGCCCAATGTACCACACTGCGTCTATACGCAAAAGCGAGAAGTCAAGTTAGTGAAAGAGATGCTAGAGCACGAAAAAGAAGATATATGGAAACTACTGGGAACGGTTTTTTGCAAGAGCTGCTTCACACCGTGGTATTTAAATTTGTAGGTTTAACGTCTAACTACCTCATTGAGTTAATTAAAATAATGAAACTACTCTATAATACCTACATAAATTTAAAAAACAGTTTTAGATGCTCTAACTGATACCTTTCATTTGATACAATGGGGGCTACAATGGGGGGCTACCCACTCAGTGAGGTAGCCCCCCATTGATAAAAAATCCTCACCATTTTGACAATTTTTCAATAAGTGTTCTACTTACATACAGACTTCTCTATATTTTTCCTGTAAAACATAGATCCATAATCTACAAACGCTAGATACATTTCAGATGGATCGCTCTGCAAACTTCGGAGATAGGGGGGGAATGGGTAATATTTCGACTTTTTTCAAAATATTTCAATAAGTATGAAACCTACAGGAATTTCAAAAACTGTTTTGAAGTGTAAAAACAAATACCTTTTTATTATATACATTTGATTTATTTATTATTTATTTTTATATAAATTTTTATTATATATTACATATACATTTGTAACCCCACTCGGTGAGGTAGGAGGTTGTCTGGGAGAGATAGCTCTTGAGCGATAAGACCGCTAATTGTCACTTATTCCATAATTATTTTTTTTTAAATTATTTGTAAGTCAAGTGTGCAATAAAGTATTATATAATCTATCTTTCAGCAAATGCTTACACACCTTGAGTACGGTTCAAAAGAGGTTCGTAACAGGACTTAGTTCTAGAATACAACAAAATATAACTTTTTAACAAAGACAGAACTATGAATGAAAACAAAACAAAAACCGATAACAATAACAAAAAACGACGGTAACCACTAGAACAAACTCAAAAACTTAACAGC
The DNA here is from genome assembly GCA_963662085.1 of Eupithecia inturbata. NCBI lineage: Eukaryota > Metazoa > Arthropoda > Insecta > Lepidoptera > Geometridae > Eupithecia > Eupithecia inturbata. Next base: position 9,559,878 of record OY759182.1, read on the forward strand.
GCGTTATTGCACATGTGCAACGAGAATGGTGCAAATTCGAATGACGAATGATGATTGATGAATGAAAGTTGTCAAGAATTTACATTGTTGCTGTTTTCTGCGATTTGTTTCGATGGATACGCCTTTATTTACAAAAAAAAAAATAGATTCTAGAACAGAGTATAGATACTCAGTTTTAAGAAACTATAATACCCGTAAACGTTCAAAGGCCTAAAGGGATATCAGTACCATACCTTTATTCAAAGCGAAGGTATTTTGGAGGTGTGTAGATATGTCGAGTAGTCGTGTAGTGTCACTTTACACTTAGCAAATAACATAATCAAACTATTCGCAATACGACACCGTAGGAACGCAATATTACGTTAGAATGCTATCAGTTCACAATTGATAGAGATTGTATCAGATCCAACTACCATTCTGTAAAGGTGTCTTCTAAGCGTATACCCTATTTGGTAAATCGATTCCGTGAAACTTGTATAAGTAGGTAGGGATAGCCCTTTCACTGAAGTTATCTTATCCCACTAGGTTTTTCCTTCCTATTTTTAACGTCCCGAGTCCCTCAAGGAACCCTTAATGTTCGCATGTCCTTCATTTTGTCTATCTGTTATTATATGTAAAAACTGTTTCATGCCTAAAAGCTTACATGGATTCAGAACAAAATTAAAGAAATTTATATTTGATTACCAGAAGGAGCAGGAAAGTCTAAGGCACGACACAAGTGTATTATAAATGTCTTTATATCTTTATCTATCTATCTCTATTATAGGCATTCATTAGTGAGTATAATTTTGAATGGTGTGGGTACCTAGTGTAGAGTATGTACCTAGACTCCTAATAATTAATAATTATACATCGTGCTTTGTTCTTCGAGATGGGCTCTTCGTTTGGGTAATTTTATATGAGCTTTTCTAGAATCAAAGACGACTCTTATGTAACATTGTACCTACTATCAGTGCAGGGGTTCCTACAGTTGAAGGGGGTTTCAGGCAAAACACACCATAAACAAATATTTTAATGCTGTCATCATTTGTGACCATCTTCTATATGAGACGAGACGAGCCATAAGAGCCGCCAGGGCATGGGTAATAACTTCTCCAGGAGATAGCTACAGAGAAGGTAATTAGGTATTTGTCACATTTCGATTGTCATTATTTTTTTGATCCTAGGATTTCTAGGATTTTATGTAGACTTCGAATCTGCCAGCAAACCTTCCAAAGGCTGCATCGCATGGTCCTCGCGTTTTTCTGCATGTACCACTTGCGATGTCCACAGCATTGGTGGCACGGCTTCGACACCGGCGGCGGTGGCGGCGGCGGAAATGCCGAGCAAGACGGCGGCGGTTGTGCTTGCCATAGGCTACGCTCGGATAGTCCCGCAGACGTCCTCGTGCGTTTGCCAGAAGGTCATTAAGAACGGCTGAACGGATCTCGGTGAAATTTGGCAGCGAGGTAGATGGTATCCCGGAGCCGAACATAGGCTAACTTTTATTCCGGAAAAATCTATATATATATAAAAGAAAGTTGTGTTAGTTACACTATTTATAACTCAAGAACGGCTGAACGGATCTCGGTGAAATTTGGCAGTGAGGTAGATGGTATCTCGAGGCCGGACATAGGCTACCTTTTATTCCGGAAAAAAGCGTGCGAAGCCGCGGGCTGCAGCTAGTACTTACATAAAAGGAACAGACTCGGTGCATGGCCTGCACAATTTCAAGCACTTTATTTCCACTTCCCTTCAGACTAGTCTAGGCTTAGCTCAGCATCAATTGATGATCACATTTGCGACAACCAACCTTACTTTCGCATTTTATATTACTATTGTGATTGATTATACCTAAAATTTTGTTTTATAATATTTACTTTAATTTTCTTGCAATCAAATAATAGAAACAACTTTTTATTTTAATCTTATTCACGCATGCTTAAGATAACATGCATGAATATAGTGCTGAGGGGTAATTACAAATTTCTTAGTTAGAATCAGTATTTACAATTGAAATAATTGAGCTAACTATATACATTTTATATAATTTTTTTTAAATATTTTTTTTTTTATCGAATTGAATCTTATTCGGTTATTGTAATTTCCTGTTGTTTATTAACAATTCAGTATAAGTAGGTAATAGTAATTAATAGATCATAATATGATCTAGATAACTATGACTAGATTCTACTCTTTGATTTGATCAATTTAATAGTTATTAAATTAATTAAATCCAAAAGATAACAGTGACAAGCAATTACAAATAATCTTAAATCTTATATCTTGTGTCATAAATAATATAAAAATATATGAGCCAAGACAGAAAGGGTCGCTGAGCCGGCGCAGTAAGTACCTAAGTATTATTTTTGTGTTGTATTTTTAATTGTTTTGAAATGGTTTACGAAACCGTCCGTTTTGATGTAAACGCGGTTCGTGTCATACCTTCAAATCTACCCACAATTAGATTATGATTGTCTTCATTTGCCTGTCACTGCCTAGCTATGCGCGGACGTAACTTTCATTGATAATAATCAGGAGTTAAACAGAACAAAAAATAAGCCAAAAACATCACGTTTTTTAAAAAATTAAATAATATCCCAAAAGTTTTTCGAATTCGACGGGACTTATCTATCTATGTTATGTATTGTATTAAGTTTATCAGTCATCTAGTACCCACAACACAAGCTCTGCTTACTTTGGGGCTAGATGATGCTGTGTGGATTGTCCAGAATTATTATTATTTATTATTATTACTTGAACCCGCATCCTTCCCTCAGTACGGGAATGTGCTAACCAATTTCCCATACAAAAAACGTTTAATTTTAATTTTAATATTGTATTGTAGGGTAGTGAGTGAAACGCCAATGACATCCAGTAATCGTTTTTTATTGATAGACAACACGTTTACATTTCTCAGTTTCATACGTCAACAAATAGTTACTTCCTAAGGCCCTAACAAGGCGTCGAGGGTGGACTGCAGGTAGCTATCGCACCCCCTAGCCTATAAACGTAGGCTAAGCTAATGATTCCTAAATAGAGGGGGCGGGAGAGGACTGCAATCTGGCTATCGCTCTAGCACGATCGCTTGCTGAATGAAGTTTGATTTTTTATGAATTTTTTTTAATGCTGTTGACCGCAGATGGCCATGACAGCGTTACCGGACTTTGAATGATGTTTGTTTTTTTTTTTCGAATTACTTGTTGCGCACGTAGCCGTATTTATATGCATCTAGAGAGGTAGGGCGCGCGGCACAACTCGTAGTAACTGTTATTTCCTCTGTGCGGAACCAGATGAGTGAGGCGGCAGACTAGGCAATAGCCAGATTGCAGTCCCCTCCCGCCCCTCTAGTTAGGATCATTAGCTTAGCCTACGTTTATAGGCTAGGGGGTGCGATAGCTACCTGCGGTCCACCCTCGACGCCTTGTTAGGGCCTTAGGAAGTAACTATTTGACAACATATGAAACTCAGCAATTTAAACGTGTTGTCTATCAATAAAAGAAGATTACTGGATGTCATTGGCGTTTCACTCACTAAACTACAATTGGCGCCCGACTTGGGGCTAATCGGCGCTTCACTCTCTACCCTACAATATTTATTTTATTTTTATAATTTGTATAGCGGCAAGAGAAATACACGCTCTGTGAAAATTTCAAAATTTGGTCACTGAGTACCTAATTTAACGTAGTTTACAGAATGTACCCTAGATTTTTCTAGATCGATGTTGTGCCCTAATGCGTAATAGGCTTAAAAACTAATTTAAAAGTTAAAATATCAAAAATAAATTGCCAACAAACAATACAACAATTTTTTCTCTCAACTTAAATGTGGGTAGTTGATAGCTGCAAGTTCAGTGGCTGCCAGCGAACACTTCGCTCGAATTAAAAGTTAACCAAACATACCTTCTGTGAAGTTTGACCATAATAACACGAGTCGCTGCATCCGGAGAGATTAATGTTGTGATACACTAAAGCCACACTTGGTATTTAAGGTTGATCGTTTCGGTTTGGCGCGAAATGCATTTTTTTTTTTGAGGTTTTGATTTTTTCTTCCGTCTACTAGGAATAAAACTAACGGAACAGTAATTTGCCGCAAATCGTAAACCATTTTCTATGAACCCATGATAAAACCAACTTCGATTCAATTTTATTTTAGGAGCATTTGGGAATACAATACAAATACAAAATACAATTGAATAAAACCACAAAATAATTTTAATCTCGCGGCAATTCGAAACGGTCAACCTTAAAGTCTGCTAATGAACATCCAGTGCTTGACATAATTTGCCAAACACTGGATGTTTAGACATTTAATGTCTCATGTACTCGGGGGTTTAGCTGTAAAGTCGTGAGGCGCGTAGAACGCCGCCCGCCGCTGCGCCCCGCTCGCTGAGTGTCGGGCCATTCGCTGACGAAGTCGCGAGCAGGCGCGCGGCTCCACCGCCCTTCCTGAAAACAATACACGCGCCGTAAAACTAAACATTCTAACTATTTCTTAAGGGACGATCCTGTCCCGAAAACATTCAATCTGTTCTGCTAGTTTAATAGTTAATAGAAAAAGTTTTGCAAGTAATTTAAAACCTAATTAAACTCTAATTCAGCTAACTTTTACGTAGGAAACTTTGCAACAGTTACTATTTACTTTGGTAGGTACTATTTTACGCGTAAATGTACAAAACTACCTATAAAGTATTTTTGCGGTAGTTTCGTAAAAACTTTCAAACTTTTTGCAAACAGAAAGTTATAATTATAAGTGTGATGTGATGTGTGTGATTAGCACGAATAAGCCGAAGCCGACATTGTGAGCCGTTAAAAACATCCTATTCGACGATTGTGTTTTATAAAAATAACTACTGAATAGTTGACAAAAGTAATAAAAAGTGAAGGTTAAAAATCGGTGGCTAAATACGCAATGTCAACTTATTTAGTAGGTAGCAAGAACAGGCGTGATAATCGCTCTGCAAACAAGTTCTGTCGGTGTGGAATTGTGCTCTCGTTGTATACCGTGTGTGTGAACACAGTGAGCCAAGAAAACCTTGTTTAATAAAGAACAAAGGATATTGTTATCGGGAACCGCCGTCCTGCCGCGCTACACGGGTTTCTTCATCATGGATGCCAGGCAAGTGGCCGTTAAAACTACCATAAACACCTAGATAAGCTAATTTTAATTGATCGTTTAAAATAAACAGTTTAAGTAGCTACCCAAGGAGACTCTAATAAAGTCGGTGGCTTTAAATGTATAATTTTTGGTACCGCATTTGCAATTTCTAATCAAAATCCTTGGCTGTAGGTTACTTCTAGAAAAGTGTGCAGTCCACTAAGAATTAACATAAATATTTGTACTGAGATTTGATAAGATCACGAGATGTGGATGTTTGTTCAAATCACCTGTGTTCTAGACTAAGAAAATAGGTTTGAATGTTATTTTTATAAATAAAAATGCTGGACAATTCACACAGCATTATCTAGTCCCAAGCTAAACGCAGCTTGTGTTATGGGTACAAGACAACTGATATACCTACTTAATACAATACATTACTTAAAACTAGATATTTATTTATTATAAATAGAAAACACCCAGAACACCCCGAACAAATATCTGCAGATCGTACAAATATCTAAAAGGCGGAAATCGAACCCGCAACCTCCTGCGTCGCAGGCGGACCTTCGCCCGCCGCGCCACAGAGGTCGTCATAGAGCACAGACGTCTTCATATAGCAAAGATGTTTTCGAGTAGGTAAAATCTGATATGATATAAATTTGCAGATCTGCGTGCAGAAAAGCTGATCTTGTTAACTATAATTTTGAAGTACCTCTATAATTCGATATCGCATTTTATTATTGTTCTAACCCTTTTGAATAAAGAATAGAGTAAGTACACGTTTTCTTAATATCAAATAACTTCAATTAATTTTACTTTTATAAAACCAACCTTACAAAAAAAATCCTTCTCTTTTCTGTGATTCAATCTACTGAAACCTAAAACGTAACCGTATTTCGTTCAATTTGAAATGCGCAGGTTCTCATTCCAAATTGTGATTACCTACGTTAGTTCTTTTCCGGCTTTAAGGTGGTGTCATGAATAGTAATGTACTGTTACCCCTATAACTAAACCCTAGTACTCGTAGGTACATATTAGGCTTTCCAAACAGGCGCGATTTAAGAGTGTTATTTATTTCACACTTCTTCTCTTGCTTCGGCGTCGCGCGTCGATTGCGTTGCGTGGCTCACGAGTTGCCTGCCTAATGTTTTGTTTGCGTGTTCGTTATTGTTTGTCAAGTTGCTCGTTTCTTTAAACTCTATGGTCGGAGCCGAAAAAATCAATAACATATTACACCATCGAAATCTTTCTTAAACTTGTGGTTTATGTGTAGGTCTGGAATATAAGTAAACGTAAATCTTGGAAAAAACTCTAGCATAATTCTGTAATACTTATGCTTCATAGGATCCTTTTCCTTTCCAGGTAGATTCTTGTGTAATGAAAATGGTAAATAATTTGTGTATGAGGTATTCCAATCTCGACGCCAAAACGTTCAGGCACCGATCATCTCGGCACCAATTCTCACTGACGACTTTAAGGCCCGTATTATAAAAGCTTGCTCAGTCATCGCTGCTGTCATGCTTGAGTAACGCTTTTCTATTGCATAAACGTCACTGAAGCATAGATCGATGACTGAGCAAGCTTTCATAATACGGGCCTTAGAGTAATGTACATGTGCCGTTTTAGGGTTACACGTCACAAAACTACGACTTTGGCGACGATGTCAATGAATCAAATATGAATAAGCACCTAAATGAAAAAACTGTCACCGACCTTAGTTAATATTTTTTTTATTGGTGGGGCTTGGCTATTGCCATGTTTCGGAATAAGGAAGTTAATTACGCTTTTTGTCTTTATAATTACCGAAATGGCGTACCCAGAGGAATCTGGAAATGATTGAGTATTCATTCAACGTCTCTATCAGTCGACTGGCCAGCGTGGCTGCCTTTATCGAAAGTAATTAATGTCTCTTTGTCCCGCGGATAATAATTAATGCGTATGCGAACCCTCGATTACTAACTACATACTATTTATTCTAAATGACTGATGAGATGTATTTGTCACCGTACGATAACTACAAAGGCCGTGAATTTATAACTTAGGTATAAATATATTATTTTTCCTAGTCAGTTTATGATTTTACGGAAAATAATCAACGGGACCGTAGCACTTACCACACTATAATTATAAAATTACGGATCTTAATATCCTCCGTTGACATATTCAAGCTCACCGTTCAAAGCCTGCCTACTTGTAGGTATTTGGATTGAAAATCAAATAGTATACCTTCAATCTCTGTTAAAGGACTGAAATATTTTCAAGGCATGTCGTAAAAAAATTAAACGAACCCAAATTCTTCACCCACGTACGCTTATTAGACGCTACGACTACGTCATTAACGAAATGTATGAAACAGCGGTTACCTTTACTTTACGAGTGTAAACGTAATTCTGCATAAATACATGCCCAAAATTTCGGGAAATATCTTTGAACGGCCTAATAAGCTTCCTTGTTCAAATATTATTTAAATAATAGATAGCACCTGCTAAAATTAAATCGTTTAGGCGGTAGTATGTAACGTATTGAAACAAATTAGCAACGTAGAATGTACCTAGATATAAGAAATCTAATAATAATAATCTTTAGAAAAACACCATCTCAAGTAGGGTTCTTCTTTAAGATAATTTGACGATAATATTTTCATCGGTGCTTTTGACATTTTTTCATACATAACGTCAATTCATTACTGATGTAAACGGGTTAACTACGAACCTTATTTGTGTTGGAAGAACACCAACGTTTCATCCCTTAACGGGGACTCTGTCAGGGTGAATGCCGTTATAGACGCGCGCGTTCCGCATCTCTCCGAGCACTGAGGTTCGTAGTTAACCCGCATACGAGTACATCGGTAATTAATTCGTAAATCTACGATAGTTTTTATCGTAAAACATAACATCAAAGTCGCGCTAACCGAAGAAGCTACTAATTGTCGGATTATCTTTCAGAAAACACCACCCTTTCTCGTTGCAATAATGATTGTAAGTAACAAGATCCTACAGCTTTACTGAGATACCTAGCGATAATTATCTGCATAATGACGCAATCACGTAGGTACCTGATGATGTTGGTCAATTCTTGTTTCTTTTATTAGTTCGCGCCCTGAAGTTATAATTATGTAGTTTATTGAAAAAAGAATTATTACAAACAATTACCTACACAACAATTTTTCTGCCATTGTGAAATACTAGTGAGAATTCTTGTTCAAATAATTATGTATTGGCCTCAGTTGCCTAAACTAGACTAAAAAGCCTGTATTGATTGGTATTGGTATTGATATGGATCAGTTGAACTACCTGTAGATTGATTGCAACAGTCTGCAGTTAGCTTAATTGTTTCAATTGTAAATAGTAGTTCTAATTTGTTTTTATTATTGAATTGTAATTTTCTCTGGCAATAAAAATTCACAAAAATAAAAAAGTCTTTACTTAATATTTATAGTAGTTTCTACCTCTGTATACCGTTTGACTGTGGAACTCAGATATAATGAGCGAAAATCTGATTTGGGGCACAGGTAATATTCATACTAATATTATAAATTCGAATGTTCGAGTCTGTCTGTCTGTCTGTTACCTTTTCACGCCTAAACAGCTGAACAGATCTTAATGAAATTTGGCAGGGAGGTAAATAGTATCCCGGGAACGGACATAGGCTACTTGAAAAGCGGTTGCGAAGTAGCGGGCAGCAGCTAGTAATACTATATATGTATATACTATATATATATATAGGTTGGGGGATAATCAGATTTTGCACCTTTTGTTTTATTGTAACGAATGTTTGAATCTTAGACGCTAATAAATATAAATTGACTAATTATTTTCAAAATTCTTCGGATGCAGCTCGTGTTATTATGGTCAAGCGTATTATTGTCTAAGGTTAAAACTTTTGAACGACCTAAGGCGTTCGAAAGTTTTAACCCGCAGAACCGCCATTTCTTTTTTGTATAGATACATGTATGCAAGCGCGCCCAGATCGCGACCAGGTTAATCCCAAACAAAATTGCAATTAGGATACATTTCGGTGGCCTGACCGCGGTAAACCACGCTCGACTCGAAACCTAGCGCTATAACGATATCGTTTATAAAAAATTTAATCCGCATTCATAAGCTGCATTTTATTGAAATAAAGAAATAAACACGATGTAGTTTTTTTATATTGAATTTTAAAGTTGGAAATTTTCCGCTGGACACCCATAATGTTTATCTATGTATATCGTCGATTTCTCTGGCAGTTATGTGCCTATTTTGAAAATTATTTCGCTATTGTATAGAGATTGAATCCGAGGTGGTCTCATAAAAAATTGTGACATTAGCGCCATAGAACTAACAATACATGGAAACTTCCATTTGTTGTATTAAATTTTATCTCGTGGGATTAGTATTTTGTCCCGCAAATCTTAAAAACAGTGTAAAATACATATATGTAATACGTATATGTTTAATGTGAATTCGAAGCATCGATTTAGGTAAAAAAAGGGAGATGAGGTATTAGCCTCGAAAGTGGAAGGCTCAAATTAGGTGCAATTAGGTCCACCCACCTCAGTCATAATCGGACCGGGGCGCCGCCGGCGTTCGCGTTTCGCGTGCGTATTGCTGTCTCGGTCGCACTTCGGTCTAGGTGCGTCTTTCAATCTTTGTTGTTCTTTATAATTATTGCAGAAGATTGGACATTTAATTGTGAGCGAGTGTTTGGGCGTAGTTGTAACACAGGCCACACGTTTTCATTTAATATATATAAAATATCTTTCGTAACGCTGATTTTCTGCTCTACGCTGATGAACTTTACGTATATATGCCTATCTCCATTTCCATCTCCACAGCATATATTGGTCCACTGCTGGATCCAGGCCTCCCCTAATAAGCGCCTTGTTGGCTTTTATCTCACGGGGGGTAATGCCCATAATCCCCACGCTGGGCATGCGGGTTGGGGATCGCAGCTCGGTGTTTGAATTGTTCTGCAGAGGCGCTGCTGCCCACCCCCAGTGGATATCCCTATGCCTATACGCTCCATTAACGACTGTATACTCCTTCAAGAATATTTAGGCCGTCTTACAAACTATTGCGAACTCTATATGTTAAAACTTAGTATTCACAAGTGTAGCTCCATAATTTTCACTGAAAACAAAAAAAACTGTTGAATATTTATATCGGTTATGCAGAGAATGCCTTAAGAAGGTGCCTTACCTGCGGTATCTCGGTGTGCACCTGGACCGAGTACTTCATCTAGACATTCATATTGATAAAATCATGAATAATGCTTATATTATCCGTTTTTATCATGAGAATGACCACTGATTTCAAAAAACCGACTACTTTTCTTTATCTATATTATTCACTCCTACGCCCACAGTTAGAATATGTCTGTGTATGTGTGTTTTTTTACTTGAAATAGAGTGGATTGGAATCCACTCTATGACTAGTATAATAATAGCTTAGAAAGAATACAAAAGAAATACTTCAAAGCCATGAACAGGTGCAAAGGAATGCGTCAATCATATGAAAATATATTAAGTAAATATAAATGTTAACTCATAAATCCAGACGTGTTCTTCTTCAAGCCCTGCTCCTGCATGGTCTATGTCATGGTAAACTAGATTGCCCGCAGCTCGTTAACAAATTAAGTTATGTAGTTCCTCGCTCTGTACTGCGACGGAGTGCGGCGCGCAGGCAATGTCTCTTCCACTTGCCTGCCAGTCGTACCAATGCTGGTCTGCGTTTGCCTCTGCACCGCATCGTTGATATTTATAACAACAAATTCATTGATATTGACCTGTTTCTACTATCTGAACTTACTTTCAAGAAAAATATTCTACAACTTTTACAAATTAATAATTATTAAATTTCAACCCTTTTCCTTTTTCTATCTATTTCAAAGCGAAATGCACAAAAAGATAATTAAAAAAAAATTAAATTAAATGTTGAGTAAGCGCGGGGAGAAGTACCATATCTACATATTTTACTTATATCTATAATTCGTAGTCGGTTTTTAGTTGTTTTCAAAACAATAAAAATATAGGTTTTATACGGAGTTATGTCATGTAGGCATGTAGTATTCTGAAAGTATGTATTGTACATACTTTCAGAATGTCCTGCATTATTCGTAGTAATAACAGTACAGACTAAAATAAGGTCGATACGGACAAAAAGCCAATCTACATCAGAATTGGATTTAAGTTAGAAGAAAGGTGATATTTTATACATTTTTAGTTTCGATCTAGAATTGTATTAATGTATCCAATTTTATTTTCTTTTAATTTGTCTGAATTCGTTTGCGCAAATCAATAATAATATGGAGGTAATCTAGGTACAAAGGTAGGTTGCCTGTCAAATTCAGTTTTTTTATTGTCTATGGATCCTATATTTCATGTTCGGATACATGCATATTACTGAAGCAAGTTCGGAAACTGATAAAAATAATGAAAAGTGTTTGTTTTGGGTGTGGTCCAATGTTGTACCGCTGGTCCAATTTTACCCAGAATGACTGTAATACAAAAGGTGATGGTTTAACATGTTACATTTTTCATATTAAGGTATTTTTCCTTGTAGAAATATTGGTTTTTAGGGTTTACCAAAAACTTAAATAAAGAAAAGTAAAGTAAGAGTAAGACCCGACCCTGATTTACGAAAGTCCCTGAAATCCTACCCTTTTCTAGCCGATTTCAAATCATTATTGTTTTTTTATTTCGGTAAACCTAACAGTTTTGCAATTATTTAGTCAACCAACGAATACCTAAACCTTCATGACAGTGAATTGGGTGAAATTGAATTAGCTGCGAACATTTCCATTGGCAGGTCCTAAGTAAAATAAGAATCACTTTTATTAAAATCTTTAAACAGGCATCTCTATCCGTACTTTCGTAACAATGTGTTCTTATAGTGTGTGTAGTTCTTGACAAAACTACCGACACTTTTTGGTGTGTGGTGTGTCGTCTAAGCCAAAGTACTTAAAGCCTTAAGTACATACACTAAGCTTTAAAACAGAAAAAACAATGCTTAGATATTGTAATAAATATAATGTGTACGTACATTTATATAAATTGCCCCACTCCGCATCAACACACCTCGTCCACTGTTGAACATACCTTCCCCAAATAAGGGGGTTTCGCCATATCACCTCGTTTGGCAAGTGCATTGATGTTCGCAGCGGAGGTGTTTAAAATACACAGAAGGAAGCTGCTGCTTGGTTTCTATAGTCGGCTCCGACGAAATCCACGGGCTGAGTTCAAACGGTCGATTCAAACGCCGGGATCGACACAGCCAACTAATTTAATTAAATCATACTCACATTGATCACCAAGGTACTTACACTGTTTCATTATTTATTGCATCTTAGTGGGTATGCACCATGCATACATTTGTCAGGACTTATTAACTAAATGAAGGAATAAATACACTATGTACCCATTAAGGGTGTTGTAATGGGACTGTGTAGTTGACTAGCTGCTGCCCGCGGCTTCGCACGCGCCTTTGAAGTAACCTATGTTCGTTCCCGGATTACCCTCCCTGCCAAACATTAAGATCCGTTCAGCCGTTTAGGCGCGAAAATGTAACAGGCAGACAGAGTTACCTTTGAATGTATAATATTACTAGCTTCTGCCTGCGGTGTTGCACGCGCATATTGTAATTTCGCTCGTACACCGGACAGCCGACCATTGTACCCCGCTTGTCTTGCTTGGATTCCAGATGCTATTCACAACTATTTATATCTAGGTACATTCAGTTTCTTTGCGTGCATATTGTATTTATTACTAAGTATACTTTACCATAGAGACTGAGGCTTACGGACAAACCGATTAACGGTTTAGTTAGCTGTAGAGTATGTATATAAATAATATTTAAAATAAATGAATTAAAAAAAAGTAGCCTATATCCGTCCCCGAGATACCATTTATCTCCCTAACAAATTTAATTAGGATCCGTTCAACAGTTAAGGCGCAAAAAGGTATCAGACAGACAGACAGAGTTTTTTTTCGAATTTATAATATTACTATCTTCTACCTGCGGCTTCGCACGCACTTTACCGGGATAAAAAGTAGCCTATGGCCCTGGGATACCGTCTACCTCCCTGCAAAATTTCATTAAGATCCGTTTAGCCGTTTAGGCATGAAAAGGTAACTGACAGATAGATAGATTGACATAGAGTCACTTTCGAATTTATGATATTAGTATGAATTGTCATTTATGCAGTGCCGCCGCCAGCTTATCAGTCATATAGAGGCTGACACACAGATGGTGAAATTGATCACGCATTCTGCTGCTATTGAATCCATACTTATCGGATTACTGTGTGTTGTATGACACAATGGCCCATAAATTACTCCTCCTCCTTCGATAATTTCCTTTTCACCCCATTGTACGTACACAGATAAATGAAATAATAAATAAATAAATAATGCTGGACAATCCACTCAGCATGATCTAGCCCCAAGCTAAGCTGAGCTTGTGTTATGAGTACTAGATGACTTGATATACTTAATACAATACATAATGTAGATAGTTTTTTTTTTATAAATAGAAAATAGTCAGAACACCCGGAACTAATATTTGCAGATCGTACAAACATTTGTCTCAAGGCGAGAATCGAACCCGCAACTTCCGCAGGTGGACCTTCGCCGCTGCGCCACATCCGTCGTCAAGATGCGCACTTTCAATTCGCACACTGTGAATTGTGCTACGAGTTAAGTAGTGTAGTATAAAATTGTTTACGCACAAATCTAGTGTTGTCAATTTAACTTCTCGTCAGATGGCTCTACGTCTGGTTTGTCGCAATTCTGGCAATGCCCGTCTCATGATAGCATCGCAAGCTACGGAGTGCGCCTTAGTAAACTTTTAAGTATATCAGTATTTACATTAAAGAAAAACACTCATTCCGAACAAAAAAAAAAAAACAAAACTGCAAAAGTAACTAAATAATTAAATTTACTATTAATAAATTTACATAAGGCATAGTTAATTTTAGGGGAGAAGACAGTTAAAATACATTTCATAGAAGTTGAAAGAAGGACATCAGTAGGCCAAGCACAGGGATTGTTCTCTAGGGTAGAATAGACAATAATGACATCGCATCGTCATACATTGCGTACATTATTGAAGTTGAAGAAATGAATTTCAAATAATTTATGCATTCGATGACAAAGTGACGTAATTTTTCTCTATTCTACCCTAGACAACAATGCCCCTGCTAAGCCTACAGGCGGAAATCTAGTGTTGTCGGTTATTGGTTGCTTAGAAGTCAGTAGTTAGATTATGATGTTATCTGACAGTTTGAGTGAATTAAAGCCGTCAGCTAAATTAATTAGAGGATTTGCACCGAATGATAGGGCTATCTCTAGCCTCTAGTTGGTTATGTATGGTACATATTATGCCAGAGACAGTTGCATATTCGTGCGTTATTTCTGACAAAGGTCTAGAGGCATAGATAACAAAAAAAAGTATTATGTAAGTATTAGTGCGGCCCGAAGGGGTACCTACGCTAATTATTAATATAATTTTTTCTTGTTAACAGTACAACAAGTGGAACGCAAGACGACGATGCGGACTGGGCTAGAAATGCATCTATCGATGAATACGTGATACAAAATATCACAGCTGAAACACTAGGTAAGCTTTTTATATTCACCTTATAACCTGGAATAGAACGTCGCATGTGGAATAGATCGTCGTATGGGTCCATAATTTTATAAGTCAAATTATGGACCCAAACCAATTTATTTCCTTTTTTCCTAGTTCATCTCTAGCATGGGTAAGGAAAAAATAAATTTGAGGTAAACTCTAGCAATAAATAAGCTTATCCTAATCAATCATTTGAAAAAGGTATGAAAAAGGTTCAATATTAACTTAACTAAAATAATATTTTCCCAATCAAGCATTTGAAATTGAAAATCGGACCCTTGGCCAATAATTAAAGCGGCTCTCGTCACATAAACTAGGTCGATAACTCTTAGCAAAGTGTTAAAGACGAAAAAATAAATGAGATTGCTAAATCTGACGACGAACATATGATAACAAAAGTACCAATAAATTTGGTTATAATAAATATAACCAAATTTATTGATTAGAAATAACAAAGGGAATATTGACTAGAACCAGAAGCTCTGGAACATCTGCTATCAATTTAGTTGCACATTCAGTAAGTAGAACGTTACATTAGATATGAAATGAATGCTATGACGAACATGGGGACTCTATTCCATATATTTCTCCTGTTATTTACTCGGGAATATAAGCCGAGCCAAACCCAAATGGTCAAGTTATGTCTAGGCAAGCGTATCAAACACTGTAGCTTGGTTAGGCATATTCGAAATGGGCTTCCCAACAAGTGAAGTTAATGATGGAGAAGGAACTAAGAGGTCTTAATGAATACTTTCATGGCCTAATGACGCAAGTGTGATATATTAACAGTTTTGCAACAGAAAAACGGTCAGCACGCATAGCTACTGTATCAACATATCAACACTGGCCTGCAAAACTAAGTATCACACACACTTTTAATTTTTATTTTTTCTTTACTGTATAAGTTAGAGATTTAAAGTAAAAAACGGTATACTTACAGCAAATTTTATTAGCTTTCTTATAGTATAGTATACACTGGCATATTTTTAACTTAAAAAAAAAAGATAAAACAACAAAATAGCTATTGTTAGCTGTCCAAAAACTCAATTAACATTTTATAAGTATCTTTTGCATGTTATTTAATTTTTAATAACTGGTATTGCCTCCTCGGCCTCTGATTACAGCTTCGAACCAGTTTGGCATCCTGAACAAGAGGTTTCGGAGCCGATTTTAGGGAATATTCTCCCATTCTTCTATATACAAAATTTTTTTTTGTAATAAATAATTTTATATACAAACTCTTTTTCGAGTCCTTTTTATTACGAAAATATATCTTGTGTACTTAAAAAGATATTGCAATTTTAAAAGTGTGATACTTAGTTTTGCAGGCCAGTTTATTTTACTTCTAACCACGGGCGTGCTGCTAAGCATCTTAAGGGTCAGATAATAATGTTTCCGGACTGTAAATATAAAAACTTTTACTACGTCAAAGCTATATCCGCAGCTGGATAAGATGATCTGTATGCGTTTGATGAAACATTCATTCTCCTTTCTATGATTTAATACAAAACCTGCATGAATGATTTTCAAACATTTGCCTAAAGTTTTGTGGGTTTTTCTAGGCGCGCGTAACCTTTGGCGTTAGCACCTCGCACTAATACCTTGGGGTGACCCAGATAAAAGTTGCAATAATTTACGAAACTTTTAAATCGGGACTGTTTCTCTTAGTGCGTGGTAGGTACGTAAATATTCGTAAATAGTAAACAATTTATCATCCACCGACACGTGCACTACGCCTTTATTATTCACAGAGTGTAGGTATTTCTGTAACCCTTATTGATAAATGGATTGGTACCAATCCATTTATCAATAAGGGATACATACGAGTATATAATCTATACTACGACTATGACGAAACCTGGTAAACATTAAATAAAATATAACGGGTGAATTCAACCCAAAGAGATAGGTACGGTTTATCTACACAGCGAGCCTAAAAACATCCCACGTTCTGGTAATGGACGGATTTCCACGATTTCTATCTCACATGCTAAGGAATGCGAAAGTATCTCCATTAGGCTTAAAAATGACATACCCTTTCGGTTACAAAATTGATTGATTATGCTTGTTTTGGGTCACATTCGTATTCTAAGCGTAGGAAAACGTCGGAGCTCCTATGAAACGACAAAAAGCGGTGGAGTAGCCTGCATTTACAAGTCGCACTGCAGAACCTGAGCATCAAATACGTTATATCTGCTGTACCTACTCATCAATATTGCATGCATTTCTCCAACAGATTTTCCAATAGTTATATTTTAACTTAGTAAATTGTTTCAGACACGTTATACGACGTGCCCACGGGGATGATCGTCCTCCTATCGGTTCTGTACGGCTCAATATCGGTGCTGGCCGTAGTGGGGAACTTCCTAGTGATGTGGATAGTGGCCACGTCGCGACGGATGCAAAGCGTCACAAACTGCTACATAGCCAATCTAGCTCTAGCCGATATAGTCATAGGTTTATTCGCTATACCATTCCAGGTACGTTATAAGTGAATTATTGGCCTTTCGCTCGCAGCTCCACCTGCGTAAGCTAACACAACGAGTACCTATGGAGCGGAATACTCGTATCTATGAGTTTGAAGCTCGTTGGTATTGGTTCTGAAAATATTCCAGTCAGATTTTCTTCTATTCATCTTTATGACGTTCGTTCCCAAAACTTAATGGAGTCCTTATTTCTGACCGCAAATTTCCGCTCAATTAAGTTTTTCGAAACTGTATTCTAATGGAAGCAGAGCTTTTGTCGTTCAATAATTTGAGACTAGTAAAGTTAAACTGGAATTTAGCTAAAACAAGGACAACGTAATAACTCTCTACAGCTTAAGTAACACACTAAATTATGTTCAAAGTCTTATCTGAAATTTACGTTGTATGATTAATTTGCTTGTAAAACAGATGCAAATACCGTATTGTTGTTTTGGGTCTGTAATAAAATTGCTGTAAAAATCTTTGATTCTTCTTTTATCAGATACATATCTCGTACCTACCCACTTAATACAATAAAACTTGATAATCTTTCATTAACGATGTAAGCGGGTTAAATGTTGCCGTAAATAATGTTGACACCAACAGCTAGGCGGTGGTAGAATACTTGGTAGAATACTGTATTTAGGAAGGACTCGCATTACGTACATTTCGACAAAGCCCGTGTCTTGTCTAGGGAAAAATAATTTGTTCCCCGCAAGATGCGTGAGGCGATAGAGATTGGACGACGGCCTAACTTCAATAGAGATAGTGGTTGGAACCTACTACCCGCTTGGAAGCCGTGTCTCCATGGGAAGTCAGATAGCAGTTTATAGAGCTGCGTGTAGATACTGTTCGTTCCGCATGAACACAGAGTATACCTACACTGCCAGGCACGATGAGATCTCCCAGAGAGGATGACTCTCCTTCTCTACAGCATCGACAAGCAGCGTGCCCCCCACCACCCCCGCCCCGGGCGCCTACGACCCGCGCATTGCGTGGTTTAGCCCGTAGTGTGCGCACGGATGGGGTACAGGCGCGTCGTGAACCGCACTCACCCTGATGAAGTCACTCGTTATGGGATGAAACGTTGGTGTTCTTCCAACACAAAAAAGGTTCGTAGTTAACCCGCTTACATCCGTAATGAATTCGTCAAACTACGATAGTTTTTATAGCAACATTGATAAACTTTATTTACAGCAGGCTTTTCAGAATCCTCTAGTTGTTATTCACTAAACCTCTCAGAAATTATTGTTAGTAACTCAACAACAGTTAATGATTATTATCCAAGGCAAGATAACTTCAATCCAAAATTCATAAATGTATGGTTCCATCCGTAGATAAAAAAAAACTTACTGCGGGACTTCTTTCACATGTTTGATGTCAAAGCCACAAATATTAATCATCGTTTTGAGAAATAAACCGCTGAAGTGCCTGAATTTAGAAACACTATTTTTGATACCGAACATTGCTTCTAAATTTAGGATAATCTAGCTACAAACACTGTGGATTATTTTATGTCTAACCCCTAAAAGTCATGGTCAAAGCAACATACCATAAAAAATGTTTCTAAAATATTAGAGTAGGCGCTGGAACGGAGCCTGAGCGAGTCCATTTGGCAGGTGTCCTAGCCACACCGACCAACACATCAATTACGTTTCTTATCTCCTTACAATATTTGCACATACACGAACCCCTTACTGCCTGAAATGGCTTCTGTTTAGCACGAGCTTGCTTATAAGATCTGTAAACTTTATCATACAGGCTATTGTGGGGCTTATCATAGAGGCAATAAAGGCTGTTATCTCGTACATTGTTAAAGCGGAATCATTCTTTGGCGATTAGCAGCTCACACAGTGCCTTTGGCGTCATGAAACATGTAAAATCAATTAGTCACATCGATATAATGTAGACAAAAATTCAATACATTGATCAATCAATGTTTGTTTGTTGTGAGCTGAATCTTATAAGCCTGACTGTCAAAGGACTCAGTGCGTGCGTCAATCAAGCTTCTATTCACATGAAATAAAATCCCGCTTGTTTTCGAATCGCACCGATTGATCATAGACATAAATGCCAGATTTCAGCCGGAACCACAAACAACACGTGATATTTACGCAGCTAAGATAAATAGTCGATCGTTACCATTTTAATATCCGGCTATAAGATTCTGTAAATAACTAATTTATAGAAATATCTACCTAGGAATTCGAAATGACGAAGGAGAAACAAGGAAAAATAAATAAGCGAGGTCCTTATTTCCCTAGTATCATAAATAATTATTAAATTAAAAATACCATGACAGCAAAGGGGTTTGAAGATTTTTGTATGGGGGGTGACCCTAATATTTGTTTTTTTTTATTTCAAAATCGCCTTGCACTATAAAAATTATATATTTAGATAGAGGACACTAAAACAAGTAAAAAATGTCCTAAAGCGTCAGGTTTCTGAGATATTCACAGATGAAAATAACTATATATTTTCACCGCATTTGTTTTAATGTTGGATTTGCCAAGACACAAAATATTATATAATGAAAGAACGTAACAAATTAAGATTATGAACTGAACTTGAGCCACTATCTAAACGAACTTTGCTAGTTTTCAAATATTAGAATTTCATTACTTTTTGATAAGTTTAAGTCCGCAACCCAGGACCATGAGTAAATCTTGGAACTTACAAATTCAAATAATTTGTTACAGACGTGCTTTTCTGTATCCAGGCTTTTTCAGTATAAAACAACAGTAATATTAATATCACCTATGCAATCATTTGAACCATCCATCCCTTCCAAAATGACCGATGGAGGTCGTTCAAACCTGTGAGTTCTCGTCAGTGCGATATAGAGCTCGTACAATTTTATAAGCGACATTTAGTTATGAATTTATGGAACTAATGCAATGATTGGTCCCTTTTATTGTAACCCGGCGTTCGTTTACACGATCGCTCACACATTTTTAACGATAATTTCGAAAGTATTCATTGTATAGGTTAATATGATTTGACAGTTTTTTGCCGATGTTGTGTTATTTTATTTGACTAGTGCCAAATTAAATAACACAACAATTTGACTTTGTGAGCCAATTTAATTTTTCCCGCGCTATCTTTTGTTGTATGAGAGGGTATCCCCTCTCATTCAATTCATTAAAAAAAAATTAGCAGTGATTTTAAGAATAGCTTCAGGTTTCCGAGATATTCACAAATGAAAATAACTATATTTTTTTTTCATAATGTAAATATCTCAGAAACCTGCCGCTTTAGGACATAATGATATAGAACATTTTTGATTTGTTTTAGTGTCATAATATCCAAATATATAATTTCAATTGCGCGCGGCGGTTTTGAAAAACAACAAAATGGTGATCGATGTTAGGGCCAAAATCTTCAAACCCCTTTTACGTAAGCTTTAGTAATTTTCCTGGATCAAAGAAAAATGTACAGAATATTTATTTTCTAATATGGAGCTGTGAGCGACTCCTGTAAAACGGAACTTAAACTGCGCTTTACTTAGAATGTGAAATAAATAACATTGTTATTGTAATATTTTTTTTTTTTTTTAAGTTCCAAGCGGCGTTGCTCCAGAGGTGGTTACTGCCGCACTTCATGTGCCCATTCTGTCCGTTCGTTCAAGCTCTGAGCGTGAACGTAAGCGTGTTCACGCTCACAGCCATAGCCGTGGACAGGCACAGGGCTATTATAACGCCTCTCAGGTAAGAAATCATCCTGCGTAGGAATGTCTGCCTACATGACGACTTTTTCAGGGGCCGTCAAACGACAATACTCGCCGCTCGACGAATAAACAGCGCCCCATCGATGTAAGTAAAAACTGTAGAATAAGTAGGTACGTTTTTCCAGCAGCGCTTAATCAACAACTGGCCTGCGTTACAATTACAAGCAAACACATACGCTCACAGTTACATTTCCAATATTGTGCAATATAATGAACAACAAAGATGGAAAGACGTACCTAAGTACGAAGTGCGACCGAGACAACAATATTAGTCGCTTGTACGACCCCATTATATTATAAACAAATTCGGGAGCTCCCCGAATTTTACGATAGTACGGTTAACAAAAAAATTAGGGGGAAAAATTGGAATATTGTCACTTTTTACTATTTTATTGAAAAAATATCTAACCACCGTCTCTATCACATCTCTAATTTATCTGTGAAATAATATGTAATAAATTAATTGATGTGCATTATTTTAAAGAGATTTGAAGATTTTTGTATGGAGAGTGGCCCTAAAATTTGTATTAAAATCTATGTATTTGGAATGTATTTGGATAAAATACACTAGAAAAAATAGCAAATGCCTTATAAAATAATGTCCTAAAGCGTTAGGTTTCTGAGATATTCACAGATGAAAATAACTACATATATTTTTTCTTCATAACGTGAATATCTAAGAATATAGAACATTTTTTATTTGTTCTAGTGTCCTTTATCTAAGTAGTTTATAATTATAAGACACTAAGATAAATAAAACATGTTCTATAGCAGTGTCCTAAAGCGTCAGGTTTCTGAGATATTCAGAGAAAATATGATGAAAATTATAGTTATTTACATCTGTGAATATCTCGGAAACCTGATGCTTTAGGAGATTATTTTATAAGATTTTTTTTATTTCTTTTAGTGTTTTCTATCCAAATACATAACGTTTATTATGAGCGGCAATTTTGAAAAATAACAAAATAGTGACCGTTGTTAGGGCCAAAATCTTCAAACCCCTTTAACAAATCTAACAAAACGCTAGGACACGTGCTGTGGTAGAGTCAGTATGGCCGACTATAAGCTGACCAATATTTTATAATAACTTTTCAAGATTTGAGTTGACAATGCAATGAATATTAGGAGTTTTTGGAAGTTAAGGTACTTGGCAGATCACGCTTGGGGGAAAAACAGAAATGTCAACAACAGCTTTTGATTATAAAGAATAGAGACAAGACAAGAAAAATTCCACAATAAAATACGATTATTAAATCATACATAAGTCATAAGCATAACCAATGTTTTAGTGAGTGAAATTTACAGTATAATGAACGTCATAAATATTAATTATACTTTAAATACTCGTAGAGTCGTTAGTCAACTCACACCATCAATTTTGTCCCAACTGGTGTGAGCTGTCGAATCGTGAAAATGATATACTCTTCGTTCTGCAACTCGCACTAATTTTATTTAGTACAGTCAACAAAAAAAAAAAATCATGAGGCATATTTATGAACGCACAATGTTATTTGGTGTTTTGTACTTAAAATAATGTGAAATGAAAACAAATGAAAGAAAGGATCCACAAAGAATTTAAAACATTACACACATAAAACTATACTCTATATTGGAACCTAAAAAATCCAGTATTTCGGTGATTGTACTTGACGCATAAATTCAATGCTAACAAAGGGTGGTGCGTGATGCTGAATACTTACTTGCTTAACTCACACCAGTTGGGACAAGATTGATGGTGAGAGTTGATGAACGACACTACTCGTAACAAGACGTGTATTGCTATCACTTTTTACGCACTAATATATCGTATATTTCTATATCTGTCTGCAAATACTGAAATAAGACAGTAGAATAATCAGAAAATTTAATGTTTGGTGTACTTACGAGTGAAAAGTGATGCCTTGGGCTTTGTTTTTTGATTTGGAGCTGTTTATACACCTAGTGAACGAACACGAGGGCATTGCTGTAGTCTATGACTGAGGTGGGTGAACCTAACTGGACCTAATTTGATCCTGCCACTTTCGAGAAGCTAGTGCCTCATCTCCCCTTTCTAAGTTTTTATCAAAGCAGCGCCCCGCTGCATTTATTTCAAAAAGTTGGGGAGCGTTTGTGACTCGATTTTATTTTGATCTAAAAGGTTTGATTTAAATTCAACGATATCGAACACGATATAACATGCTCAATTCAACATTACCGTGTTTTTGAGGTAATAACTTACCTCTTTTTCCCAAATGAGTGGCGGTAAATGTTCGAAATTCACGATGACCACAAAACAGTTCAGATTTTTACCAATTCGTGTCTAAATCGTGTGATTTACCTCAGTTTGGGGTTTTAAAGTAACATATACACGTACTAAACAACTTCTTACCGAAAAAGCCACGTACTTTACGCAAACCAGAGATATTAGGCACCTACCATATTTGCACATTGTACCTACTTCTATGCTAAGTCGACGTATGCACAGGCTCTCTAAGGCTTACTCCGCACTGCGGAATCTCACCGCGCGATTTTTTTTACTCACGTATTATAATCCGCGTACTGAATCGTAAATTACGCGATTTTTTTTCCTTAAGTGCGTGTAGCTTCATACAATTTCCAAATGTTGCAGAATCCTGCGGGAATTAACGCGTGCCAAATTTCGCAGTGCGTGGTAAGCCTAATAGGCTTAATGTGTTGGTAGAATGTTTGCTCTCCTTGTTTTGGTAACGCGGTGACATTTTGTAATTTAATAATAAAGATAATTTGATTTATACTTAGATACGTAGGTATACTGAGTTAGCACATTGATCACAAAGCCCGCAAAATAGATAAGGCCCTCTTAAAATTATCGCTATTTCAAAAAGGCTGTTACCCATTAGTCTTGTCCTTATGTTACCTAGTTTAATAACATTTTTCATAGCCCTACTGTATTTTCTTGGCATCAGATGGTATTTCTAGGAATTTCAGTTTAAAATAGAAATTAAACAATATTGAGTACGTGGTAGCGTGCAAATATACTTCATTATTGTCCAGTTGCTGTCTCGTTCAGCTGTTTTGTTTTTAGAGTTTACTGTTTACGTTGAGCTTTTTATATTCACCAGATACTTCGATCAATTATATCATTGATCGAAGACCAGATAGCATGGCAATACAGGTCGTAGATCCATCTTCTTCAGGAAATCGAAAAAGTGGCACAATTTAAAATTTTCCATTTTATTGGGTTATATTTACATTATAATTCTATGGAAACTTATTATTACGACGCATTAAATTATCGACCTATGTCGTTTTGAATTTATAAAATTCTTATGTTAATTTCGTAAGTACCTACATTAACATAACATAGTGGCCTAACATGGTCGCAGTGACACGAAAGGCACCTAAAGTAAATGAAAAAAAAGTACAATATAACCATAAGTAATATTATTCATTAAAAAATTAAAACACCACTCGTTTCAAAATCACTCTGGTATTTTAGAACAATAAAATACGTAAATTCATTGGAAACGTAATAACTCAGTAGTTATTCCCGATTTCGAATTTTTTTGCGAGGCCGGTATCGCTTAAGGTTTTTATAGAAAGCGACAGAATAGCGATGGTTTTACTGCATTTTGAGATTTCGTGTAGGAGGAAATGGCCTTTACTGCAGGAGGATGTGAACCTGTGTTGCTACCTTATTTGGCACTAAGTATAGAATGTAACGATCGAATGAAGCCTAATGTTATTTGAACCAAAGGGATCTCATAAATATTTAATTGATTAGATATATTTGTAAAGCCTCTCTATTTTTCTGACAGGCATTAATAAATAAAATAAATAAATAAATATTAATTAAATAAATAATAAATAATGCTGGACAATCCACACAGCATCATCTAGCCCCAAAGTAAGCAGAGCTTGTGTTATGGGTACTAGATGACTGATAAACTTAATACAATACATAACATAGATAGATATTTTTTATTACCTCTATATATAGAAAATACCCAGAACACCCGGAACAAATATTTGCAGATCGTACAAACATTTGTCCTAAGGCAATTATTATTATCGAACCCGCAACCTTCTGCGTCGCAGGCAGACCTTCGCCCGCCGCGCGGGCGAAGGTCGATAATATATTAATAGTAGGTACAAGGAAAGCACAATTTATATCAAAGTGATGAAAAGTGTCTCTTTAAATACCTGCCTGACTAAAATTTTCCTCAATTTATGTTTACTTTTTCGGTTGACATTTCCCGCAACGCAATTTAGGTACTAGTTATATTCGTTTATTTCAACGCAAATTTTAGTGTCAAAGCTTTGTAAAATAATGTTTATTCATGACCGAGTTCCCAACTTTCAAAACAACTGTAATAGACTTCGATTTATGTTAATTTGAGAAGGTTAACAAATACTTTTATTAATGTGGCAACAAGTAGAATTGCCTCTTTTAACATTATAGATTTTAAATAAAATCATTTGACAGAATAAAAAAAAGCTTACTATGAATATAATTTAATTAACTCACGCATTTATAAGTCAGTCAGTAAGGTACAAAAGGCTTTAAAAGAATGAGTTGATTTTACTTTATTTTTCTTTAATACTAAAACAATACATTGCTTGCTCTAATCTGTCTCTGCAATGCATTACTTCTCTCGTGGCGCAGTTTTGCCGAAAATGCGTTTCCATAAATGCTTTAGAGTGAAACAGTTCCCGTGGAGTGCCTTAGTTTTTTTTATATTCTTTAATAGACCTTCGTACGTTTGATCACAGTCTCAACTGACGGTAAAATTATCATCACTTACCAATATATACTAAGTTGTTATAATTTTCGTTAACGAACGTATTGTTCTACCAAAACATTTTATGTTAATTACGGGATTCCCATTCGAAGTTTAAAATTTATTGTTTAATTTCGAAGCAAGCGTTACTAATGAGTCTAATTAGCTTCACGATTTATTCAGGCTTGACTTCTTTGAAATGTTTAGCCCTAAAGGTTTTCTAAAGGGTAAGAAAACCACAAATTAGTCTTGCCTATGGCAGCCGTGCGCTCGTTGCTTTATGACTCCTATAAGCCGAATTAAATGTGAAAATTACGAAAGGCCCTCTTTAGTGACTCCCTTTGGTGTCGGCTGTCAAAGACCATTGAAATTGGTTCCTTAGCATTAAAATAACACTGATAAACAAATGTTTACTCCCGTTCCCTTTTGATGAACAAGCAAAGATTTGT
The DNA here is from genome assembly GCA_963662085.1 of Eupithecia inturbata. Taxonomy (NCBI): domain Eukaryota; kingdom Metazoa; phylum Arthropoda; class Insecta; order Lepidoptera; family Geometridae; genus Eupithecia; species Eupithecia inturbata. The sequence continues at coordinate 9,585,945 of OY759182.1, forward strand.
GAGGGTTGTTAAATTTTAACTTAAGCAGAGTGGCCCGAATAAACTTTGAGTTACGCTAGACTGGCCTTTTTGGCGAACAAGTATACCTACTACAAACGCTATCTGTTGTTTTATTTTTGACTAGACGAATTATATATTTCTCAAAAACCAAAACACAAATCAAGGCAATTGAAAATTAAAACTAAGTACTTAAAACTAGAGAATAGCACAAAGAAGAGGTTATGATTAATATACGAACTTCCAATCAGTAGCTTAAATATACATTATTCAAATAATACATTGTTGTGGTAGAGAAATGGACCAGGCAGAAGTGTCCGCGGCTTCGTCCGCGTAGATTTCATGTATTTTTGCGGAACCCTTATTTTTTGCCGCTACATCATCTGCCAGTGAAAACATTAGGTCCAGTCCAGCCGTTTCGGAGATTCAACGTAACAAACAGATAGACAAACATTTCCAAAATTGTGTTTTTTTTATATCATTACCTTAATACTTTATTATGCAGCTGTGACATTAAAACAGACACTTCTATTTTATTTATTTGTGTAGTTGTATAAAGTTAAGCTTATCGTAGTTTATTTAACCGTTTCATGATGTTTTCAGTGCTCACACTTCAAAGCGAGTGGCCAAAGTGATAATAGTTTTTATCTGGGTGCTGGCGTTCTCTCTGGCAGCGCCCATGGCGATGTCCTGGGAGGTCATCGAGGAGGATGAACAGGATCCTTGTAAGTCACTGTTTTACTACCATTTTCTTGTTGTGGAGACTGAGCTTGGGTTTTGTATATTTACGCTTGGCAACTGGTTTATTATAGTTTTGTACCAACAGACTGGATTAAATTGTGACTCTAAGGCCCGTATAGCTTGCTCAGTCATAGATTCAAAAGAGCTTGAGTGACGTTTATGCCATAGAAAATGGGTACTCAAGCGCAGATCGATGACTGAGCTAGCTTTTATAATACGGGCCTAAGTTACCATTATGTTAAACCTCCTTTAAGTTATCGTATTGCATGAGATAGTACCTACATGAGAATTTGTTTAAAAAGAAGAAAGTTCAGAAAATAATTTAACCATAAAAGAAGTTAATAAGATAGATAGGTGCTAGTAATTTTAAAGTAATTTTATCATTGCGGGATTTGCGGGACTGAAAAAAATCGTAGGTAATTTTTCTTCTTTTCTAACTTCCTACGTTCGCGGGATTGATTACCGATTTACCGATACGACAGGCTTGCGGGATTGAGATTTGAATGCGGGTTTGAATTCCCTAGAACTTTAAGTACGCACGTTGTGCCATTATTTTTTACATTCTGTAGTTTAATTGTATGTTTTTTATTGCAGTGACAAAAGTGATTTACAAGAAGCCGTTTTGTGCAGCGAGCAATTTCGGAAACCATTCTCTCGCTATTTACCGTCTACTTCTGTACATATTTCAGGTACGCATTTACCGTTTTTAAATGTTTATACAGCTCTACTATTTGTTACATTTTACAGGTCAGATAGGTACCTAAGTTATTCTGACTAAATAAGATCTATATAGCGCGAAGAAATAAATAAGCGCTAGATTCTGACCGTGGCTTCACACACGTTTTTTGGAATAAAATGTAGCCTATTATGTTATTCCAGATCTTTCTGTGTACAAAATTTCAGCATCCATTCAGTAATTTTAGCGTTATGTTCGGCCAAACATCTTCACGACGACGACGGCACAAACTTTCGCCTATAAAATATGTATAACATACGTGTATTTTGCCGTAGGAACTCTTCACAATTATTTAGACAATAACTCGGTAGCTAATCACAAAGAAACACTTAAAAGAACAAAAGGATCAACATTATTTTTATGACTTACCTCAACAAGTAAATTACAAACAATTTAAAGGTGCAGGAGGGACTACTCAGGAACTAACTACATAAACAAGCAAAGTACAAACACTTACGAAGTAACATTACCTAATCTAATACTTCTATACTAATTTTATAAATTCGAAAGTAACTCTGTCTCTATGTCTGTCACATTCTGTCTGTGTCTATGTTAAATTTTCACTCCTAAACGGCTGAACGGATCTCAGTGAAATTTGGCAGGGAGGTAGATGGTATCCCGAGTACGGACATAGTACAACTTTTTATCCGGGAAAAAGCGTGCGAAGCCGCGGGCATCAGCTAGTCTGTAATAAAAGTAAAAGTAAGTACCACGTAGCTCCGTAAACTTGAGCGTTCGATAAATATTAAAGTTCGCATGGATTTTTATGGTATTGTAGATAATAAGGGGTAGCTTTTAAAATCTTTACAGCGTTACTCTTGTCATTAGAATTTTGCTTATGGCTTCAACCATACTGCGAGCCTTTCGCGGGCGCGAATCAAACATATGAAACCGCCGCCGCCGTTTGCGTTCATACTAAAGTGAGGCGGGCGGGCGCCTAGCGCGACGGGCTTGAGCGTACGCGTAATTTAAACGTTAAAAACCCATGCGTTATGGCCACGGGCCTAGTCAACAAGCAATCTAATGGGCGGGTGGCGGAAGTATCAAACTTTTTGGATGACCCAAATTTTGCTCGTCTTCAAAACAGCATGGAAAGTTTTGCATATTATAAGATTTGGCATATCTATATTTTAATCATGAGTAACTATCCGTACTAATATTATTAATTCGAAAGTAACTCTGTCTGTCTATCTGTCTGTTACCTTTTCACGCCTAAACAGCTTAACGAATCTAAATGAAATTTGGCAGGGATGTAAATGGTATCCCGGGAACGGACATAGGCTACTAGAAAAGCGCGTCGCGGGCAGCAGCTAGTAGTCCAACTTTATTTATTTCGCGCACACCACACCTCCCATCTCAGGATCGAACTTTCATGTAAAATAACAAATCCTCTTCCATGGTTTGCCACACCTGCTATACATTTAAATGCTACAACAGCCCGCTGGTCACTGTGGCCACCGCACGTGCTCGCCGTCACGCCCGCCTATGCATTAATTAGCCCAGACACCGCGCAATCACTGTGAACGTACGTTTTTCCGACATTTTGGCTGGTCTTTGAAAGAAACAATAAGGGTAAGGTTCGGTGACATTTGTTCATGCTGAAACCGTATTATTAAAAACGAGCAAATAAGGAAGAAATAATATATATTAGTAGATCCGCCCCGCGGCTTCGCCCGCGTGGAAATTGATTGCACACCTCCTAGGGGTAGTTTTGTAAAAATAATAAATACGTGTATCATTATTTACTTTATAGTTTATTACGAATCACAAACTTTAACAACCTGACTTACCTCATTATCAGGAAAATTTTGAAAAATCCTGAAACTCGTGTTCAATAGGTTTGTATTCTTAGTATTCTCTGTAAGTTTCATGCTAATTGGGCCAATGGTTAAGAAGTTACAAAATCAGAAAAAAAACAACAACCTCCCTTTTCACCCCCTTAGGGGTGAAATTTCCAAAAATCCCTTCTTAACGGGAGGTTGAGTAGTAACAGGTACTTGCTTTTAAAATTAAAATTTCAGCTTTCTAGCTTCAAAGGTTTGGGCTGGGCGTTGTCCCCAGAAAATCGCTTGTTGTTTTATATATTAAGATTAAGATTAATATCAAACATATTATGTTTTTCTTTATTCGATCTAATAATGTTAGTAAATATTTCAGGAACGTGCTGCTTCCACATTTTTTTTTTCATCATTTTTTCAATATTTTTTCATATTACTATTAGCCTGACTAATAGTAATAATTTTATTCTCGCTTTTAAACGCACCGAATACGATCGTAATTGCTTTTCTCCTCTAAACCAGCTGACTATAATATAATTATGACCAATTTTCTTTCTTTTTAAAGCAATAATTAATTATTCGGTATAAAGCTCTTCATTTAAAAAGTGAAAACCCTAAAGTCCCTAAAGCAGGTAAAAATTATTAAAAAGTTACTTAACTATCTATTTATTTCATTGACCCTCTTTCACCCAAATGATGGGTCTACATAGTTATATAATGGTTGTTTAGCAGGAGCCTCGCATGTAAGTTATTACATCGTAAAACTTCACCCCAGCAATTTCTATCACTTTCCTGATAAAAGTGGCTTCACGACCTATTGGTACTCAGGTTAAACATAGGTTAGTGCTGTTTACTATAAAATACACTTATTATTTGTTGTTTATCTGTAGTTTTGTATTATTTTTAGAGGGCTGGGTGCATCCCATCTTTTTTTATAGACCCACGCGGTATCGCTACCCAGTGCGGTAGTGAAATCCGAGTGTGTATGCGGTAATCCTACAGTTACTGTCACTAAAATACTAGACAGAAAACCGCGGACCGCGCGAAATCCAAGCGAATCTTACCGCTACCGCTCTGCGTAGCAAATACCCCGTATATCTGAACAGGCCTTTATAGAGTTTTTGGGAGTCTTACGATATATCAGAAAATTTATTCGATAGTTCTCTAGCTAGATAACTTACGACAAACAACCAACTGTGGTTTCGTTCCTGATGAACATTACTAGTTCATCCACTGTACCAGAACAAACTAAAAAGCCAAGTTGGCGTCAAACAACACACGTCACATCCGCAAACAAAGTTCAAACCGTAAAGCTGAATAAATACAGTCTTAATTACGCCAATCCCTATTCTAAGGTGTATCTAAATAGGTCGACTACCCGCTCGCAGATTTTCAAGCATCCTATAAAGCCTTGTTTGATTTTCCCCAGTTAGAATATGTAGGCAAACTTGGCCTCAACTCTAGTCAACAATAAACGATATTCGGGTCAATAAACGTACCACCTTAACCACACGAGAGACGTGTTTCAAGTCTAGTAATCTGGTAAGTACATACATATACTAAGTTTCGATCATCGTTTGATTTGAGAATTCTTGTCCATTCTAGAGCCTACTTGTGTGTTGTGAAATAGAGGTACCTACAATAAGGTGTTGTAGGTACCGCTATTTCTATCTTTATATAATTCATTAAAATGTATTTAATATGTAAATATTAATTGTAAATACTAGTTCTAATCTGTTTTTATTATTGAATTGTAATTTTCTTTGTCAATAAAGTTTTTAATCTGTAACTCTACATTTTCTTACATGTTGGTATTTTTATAAGATCTACAAGGTGCCACGTTATTGGTGTACTAAGCCGATAAGGAGATGTTGTGTTGTATACACAGCTGATCCGCATGGTTGATTTTCAGAAATACGTTGTTTTAAGTTTTCATAGTAAAAAACAAACATACTCATACGCTTAGGAAACAGACAACCCTATCACTAAAGCAAACACACCTAATTCCAGCTGATGTTATGGTTGTTACATAGGCTAGTTGCGATGAAAGTTCCGCGGTCTTTTTTTCAGTAAAAAACCTTGAAACCCGGAAAGTGCTTGAATAAAATATGTTCGTGACAGGGACCACCCCCTTTTCGCTTAGTACACCAATAACGTGGCACCTCGTATTGATGTACCATACCGCAAAGCTTGAAAACGAAACTTTTCAATCAGTGAGTCTTACCCGTCATGACCTACGGAGCTAAGACGTGGACACTAAGGTAGGGTTGGTCCACCAGTTCAAGGTCGCTCAGCGAGCTATGGAAACAGCTATGCTCGGAGTTTCTCTGAAAGATAGGATTCGTAACGAATACATCCGACAGAGAACCAAAGTTATAGCTCAACGTTATCGCGCGAGATATAGCTCAAAGAATAAGCAAGCTGAAGTGGCAGTGGGCCGGCCATATCCCGCGAAGAACCGACAACCGCTGGGTAAACGTCTTCTTGATTGTAGACCGCGACTCGACAAACGTAGTGTAGGACGCTCTCCAGCCAGGTGGGACGACGACCTGCGAAAGACTGCAGGCAGATGCTGGATGCGGCAAGCTGAAGACAGGGCGCTATGGCGCTCATTAGGGGAGGCCTACTTCCAGCAGTGGACTAATAGAGGTTGATAATGATAAAGGTCTAATAAAGATAAGTAAAATTAAATTAAAAATTACCTATTTCTCATATCAGAGCTACAGACTTTGGAAATCTACCTTATCAACAACTAGTTGCTGCCAGCGGCTTCGCACACTCTTTGCTGTTATAAAAAGTATAATAAAGTATATATTTTGCCATAACCACCACATCAATCTGCCTGATTGATGATTGCAGTAGGGGTGCTAAAATACACAGAAAAATGCTGCTGACTCTCCTCTAATATTTTTTTTTTATATTTTATTATTTACAAAGTATACATATGTGTTTATAATGTTGTACCATTAAACCACAATAGGTTTGTGTTGGTGCTCACACTCGTCTTATACATAAATGTACATACATTAATTTATACATACACACGTACATACATTTGCATCACTTCTTATGATATAAAAATAGGTTCCCTCAGTCAAATCTTACGACATTAACGCTGAGTTGGAAGGGTACATTTTTACGCCGCGACAACCATGGTTGCGCGACCGCTAAAACTATCAGCAAACACGATAATTATATTTCGAGTTATTGTGTGTAGGGACAATAGAGGGAAACCTAAATATTATTGTTTCTTTGGTCAGGCCCCGCTGAGCCAGTATTGTTTTGTGTACACAGGCTTAGTTTGCTTCTCACTACGTTTGGAAGTTCAGCCGTAATTGAATAATACTTATAAAACATTTTTTCAACACACTTGCACATAAAGTGGCTCTATGGTCACCGCAATTAGGCACAGAATGACACCCATTAGTCAAACTGTGACTTTTTCATTGTTAAAACTCACTAGAGAGTTATAGATTTTTTTTTAATTTTATTGGTTGAGGTGCTTTGTTCTTAAACAAGTTTTTATTCAAAAAAAAGATCGTGTCAATAGAACAAATAAATTAATGTTCGTATTGATTGCTCATTTCATGCAACTTCTTATTTAAATAGATAATTTTAACTCGTACGTGTTTAATAAATAAAAATTTCACTCAGATATAACTTTTCTTTTCTCTGTAATAAAAGAAAACTAAATTCCCCATTTTGTACGTGGCAGAATAGGCGCAAACCCTATGCGCGGAAAATAAAAAAAAAAACCTCATCCCTTTAGTCTGTGGCTAATCGTAATGCGCGCGCATAGGAAAACTGATTAATTTTTCGCGCCATTGCGAAAAATTATTCACAACTCGTTTTTACTGTTGAAATTACAGTTATTTATTAATTAAAATGTCTACAAGTACTAATTATGAAGAAAACGATTTATGTTGTACACCGCCCGATATAAGATGTCAAGCCCTTAACGTTATGAAAGATTTAATACCTGAAAACTCCCAAGGAAAAATATCTATTATCTACTGAATAAAATGATTTTTGGTATTATTTTCTTCACAAGTGTGTTGAAAAACGTCGTATGATACACGTGTGTATTGATGATTACCGTCCTCGGCGGCTCTCTTAAGACCCTCACCTAACGGCTCTGGTCTCAATGGCGCCTCAGCGGTAATCACCAACATTACACACTTGTACCATAATGTACTATTGTTTATATTCTATGTTTTGGTCATTCAACACTTTAAAATATTGAAAATAATCTTACTCTTATTTATTTCCAGCATTGGCGGAAATGAATAATAATGTATATTATTAGACATAAAACTTTTTGTCCCGACTCATTGACAAGCTACAGCCCAAACCACTTATCGTAGAGACTTGAAACTTGCAGGGTGTGTAGGTCCTGGTACGAAAGTGAGCACTAAAAAAATTATTTTGAAAATTCGCACTCTTATAGAGGTTCAAAATAGGGGTTGAAAGTTAAAGAAACGAAAATGCTCTGTATTTCAACAAACGTCAGCAAGGTCCTTACTATGTTAAAACAAAAGCAAAAAAAAAAGAAAAGTTTTCTTTTCGGTTCTTAGACAAACCGCAGTCCATCAGGGAGACTTGAAACATAAGGCAGTTGTCCCACCGCCGACGATGAACGAGAAGCGAGTAGAGCTAGAAAGTAAATAAAATAAATAAAATAAATAAATAAATAATGCTGGACAATCCACATAGACACACGACATTAGAATGTATCGTTTTATAAGCGTGTATGTAATCTAGCTCAACTATTGAATACGCAATGTATGAATATTCCTTGTCTTCTCTCTTTAGTAATGTCCTTGATATAAATAAAGAATGTAAATAATGCTGGACAAAACACACAGCATCATCTAGCCCCAAGCTAAGCAGAGCTTGTGTTAGGGGTACTAGATGACTGATATACATAATAGAAAGTAGAAACGAGTTGGCGAGCAGCGGGAAGCGAGATTGTTTTTCCGAACTTCCGTTAGTTTTGTCGCTTGGCTATAAGCGAGTGAATTTCTTCCGTTTTTTTGAATGGGCGCTACCGCTACACAAATTCTATCATAAAATACATCATCATCGTCGTCTGAACTAGACAACAATGATAATTCAAATGATTATTCGATATTCATGACAAATAAAAATACGTGTACTGCTGCGGTCAGAACTCACGCCATGAGACCAACCGGTCTCATGGCGTGAGTTCTGACCGCCAAGCGAGCATCGCTGAGCAAGTATCGCTGAGCAAGTATTATCTTTGATAGCTTTTGTTGCTCAGCGACAATCTAGTGGCGCGAGTCCTCGCCGGCAGTGTAAACAGTCAGCGATCAACTATTATTATATGCATCTCTTTTGTTTTCACGGAATGTATACCTATCTATTTACTGTACGTTTTTTGAGCGAAAAATAGCCGATAATTAGTCGCTTCCTCGCCGGCGGTGGAGCAACTGCCTTACATAAGCAATTAGATAATAATTTTTAAATCGCACCCTGAGGGATTCAAAATAGTCGTTGAAAGTTAAATGAAATTTATTTGTAGTTATATCAGCAACCGTTAGTAATAGACCTACAAAATTTAACATACCAACTCGACTCACTTAACAAATCAAACAAACATTGGATTCATATTTTTCTAAAAAAAGGCTCGGCACCACTTTGGTTGCCCAAAAAGTTACTGTTTTGCGTTTTACCCATGTCAAATTTTTTTAACAAAGTAGAAGTTGATTTGAAAGAGGAGGGTTCAAAATTTTTGTTATCTTTGAGCTACCCACAGGCTGTGTTATTTTTTGTTTTTTTATTAGATTTATTCGCATTTGATTAAAACCCTATTATGCTTAAATAATTTGCTTCATTTGTATGTAGTATATAAACTATGCTTACGTCAATGGGGACAAAAGGAAGGATATTTTATAAGTTCTCGTTGTCCCCATCCATTTTTTTTCTATTTCAATAAAATATATTATGGCATTGAAATTTTGACATGGTTTCGGGGGTAAGGGGGTAACAATTTTTTTGGTTATGTTTAAGCTATTGGTTCATCGGTTTCTGAAATTCGGAGGGTTTTTTTCTGTTATCTGTAGACAGACTATGCTTAGTTTTATTATAACTATAATAAAAAACGTCGCATAAATTATTATCTCGTCTAACTGCTCATTATATTTCAGTATATCATACCCCTGTGCGTGATTTCGTTCGCGTACGTACACATGTCGATGAAGCTCTGGGGGGCGCGTGCGCCGGGGAACGCGCTCGAGGCCAGGGACGCCAATCATATGAAGAATAAGAAGAAGGTTGGTACTTACTTTGACGATGATGTACTTACTCCTAGGCGAATTTCGGCAACGGCGACCAGTCTTAACGGAGACTAGCCACAAGTGTGTGCGCAAACACAGGTGCACTCTCTATTCCCTTACTATTATCCGATGGGACGGCAGACAGAAACGATCGGGAAGAGATCAGGCGTAGGAATAACGTATTGTGTAAGTCTGGCGTCATAAATAAATGTAGTTTTTTCTTGTTATATTCTTAATTCTTCGACGGCATTACGTGTTTCACGAGACATGGGGGTGTAACTCCGCCTACTTCCAGTAGTACAAATATCTAGTAGGTACCTAGTCTATTAATTATATAGTTAAGGATTAAACCATCTTTTTCTCTATGAAAGTTATGCACGCGTACTCACATAACATTGTCTCTCTCTGTGCCAATAGGGTTTGCTGGAAGATAACTCTTTTTAGGGTTAAGCTCGCCTTGGCCATTCCTTCTCTAGTTTTATGTTTTATATGTATGTTTTACATAATGCAATTAAGAATTATTTCGTGCCTATTCCTCTATTTAATGAAATATCTGTTTCGTCTCGATAAATCGAGAAAAATGGCGGCATCTCGATTTATCGACCTACGGCTTGCAGCACCAAAAGTCGTCACATCTCATCATCACGTGAACGATTTCAGTGAATGTATATCTTATCTGTGGTAATCTTTCTCGTCAAACGCTAAGATGCACGCCAAATTTTCTCAACTTTTGACAGTTTAACGCGGGAAAACTATCTATTGGGTCTTTCAATTTGAGCACGAGAATTCACGAGAACTTTTTGTTGTTTTTTTTCGACGTTTTTTGATGATCATGGCGGTCCCGTATTAAAATTATTTATTGGCGATGTATAAATAGAGACATGAAAGGTTTTTGTAAAAGTACCTAATTACCAGTAGGAACCTTTCAAGTATTTTGATACTTACTTATTGTAGGTACTTACTTAAGGTGAAGCCTGTGGACGGTGCCTGTATTGTAGGTTACGTAATATTTTAAAATATCCAAGAGCTATGTTTTAGTTCTACTATGAGCGGTAAGGGTGAAGCACATCATAAATACTTGCTCACAGGTCATGGGCCAGGCAAGTGCATAATAGAAAATATACCTAATACTTAATGTAGAACTGAACGAATATTTTATTTTCTTGTTGAAATAGCTTTTCCTTATTATTTTTTTTGTTTCGTGGCTTTTTCGACTGTTTGCCACCCTTCTACCAGTAAAAATTTTCAAACTACCAATAACAAGGTGAAAACGAAGACGGTTAGTTTATTTCTTCCGTGCAGTTCACAAAAACCATATGACAATTGAACTGGTAAAACGGGTGTTCGTCGGGATGGCTGTGTCTACGCGAGAAGGACTACTCGACAACGAGTATTACCAATATTATATTTCGTGGTGCGCATGTTAAAGTAAATGAAAAACCAACTGAAGACAACAAAAATAGTCGTCACGCGCGCGACGACGGGGGGGCCCTGCAGGACTTATTATTGTGCACAAACTAGACTTAGAAACGATTACTTAGGTACCGTAACGATTTCACTGAATTTATACCCTCAATTTATAAAGATGAAGAATTCCATGAATTTTTATTTATGAATATGACTCAAAATGCCTATAAAATTAACTTAGAGAGAGGTCTAATTTTGATTATAGGTAAATATTTCATGAAATTAACAGGTTGGTAATACCAATATATAATGGCTTATTTATGATGTTCAATGAAATTGTCAGGTGATAAAAATGCTGGTGCTGGTTGTGGCACTGTTCGCGGTCTGTTGGCTGCCACTGCAGAGCTACCTACTGCTGCAGTCCTTCCTGTCATCCATTAATGAGTGAGTACATATGAGTAAGTAAATATCAAACTGCATATGTCCATTTACATCGTAATTTTACTTTTTGATTTGGTTGTTATCTCCATTCAAATGTCAATTTACCAGCTCACTTCAAAAGTCCATAAGTGCCAAGAATTACTTTGAAAAACCCTGTTTAAAGTTTGTGTTATTTCCAAAGTGGACTTATGTCAATTTGAAATTTATTTAATAAGAAATATAGAGGTATATAACATGTCCCAAACTTAGGCTAAGAGCCTAAGTTTTGGCCAGTCTAGTCTCTTAATCTAGTAGACTAGCCTTGTGCGCGAGACAAATAGTGCACAAACACTGGTATAGTACTCCTCACTTCCATTTACTATCATAATCCGATGGAAAGGTCAATGTGACCCTGTGCCGCGGAAAGCACGGTCCTGTCCTGCGCCTGAGCTTCCCGGGTCGACTGAGTACATAACCTGCTTCCCTAGCATGGATAGCCTAGACTTGCTTTTGTATAGCCTAGAATAGAGTAAAATTCCTTAAGTTACATTGCGAAAATATATTTTCTTTTTAATTTCTATATTATATAACATCAGGTATGAAAGTTTAAGCTAGTGTACATTATATATTTAAAGCCTATCTCTACAAGCTATGTTAATTAATTCGTTTAGCAAGCATTTTACTTGAACAAAAAAACTTATAGCATTGATCTTAATATAAACAAAACACAGGCGAATTCTATACCCGGCAATTGTGTTGGCAATTCCTACGTAAGCTTTAGAGTTAGCAATTACGTTTTATAAACTTGTTGAAAAAAAAAATGAGAAATAGTGCATTTCGGGTAGATTGTTAAAGGAGCGACAAGAACTTGCGTTGTTGTAGCGATCATGGAGTCGCCAATGCCACCCGACATAGATAATACATTGAGTTACAAATAGTACGTAGCAATAATAATTCAGTGAGATAATACGGCTGAGTTTGGTGTGCGCGCAACGACGACGGGCTAGGCAAACTCACGCGAGAGGCGCGGCATATTCATTGCACTCTAGGAATAGGCTATGGGGTACCTTGTATCGGTTACACATAACGATGAATGAAATGTTACTTTTGCGAGTTTTATATAAATTTTTAACAAGTTGGTTTTTACTGGGGTTACTGGGTTTTTATGATTATATCATTTTATGAAGATTAGTTCGAAAGGTAGTACTGTACGCCTAATTTAAGGGCTTTATTTTGAATAAGCTGTAGCCTGTTTATATTAGTACGGCACGTGCGGCTCCAGACAGGACACGCATACGTAATACATGGTTCAACATTGCGAAAATTAATAAAGTTAAAAACATTATTTCTTTTTGGGTAGACCGCCTTTATCGTGCAAACATGGATCTTTGCAAATCCTTTACAAAAATTAAGTGTCACTATGACGTCTCGATATTATCGTCCAACCGAACTCAGGGCTCTGTTATTTTGGTCGGATCAGTTTTATTTTACCGGATCCAAAATACTATCGAAGTTGCTCATACAACTACATACGCCATCATCGAATGAAAATGTATGTAGAACTTGAACTGCGTAAACATCCTGTAGGTCTAAATAAAATTTTAATCAGGCAACATTGTCTGGTAAATCAGCTTTTAGCCATAACCACTGTTTTATGTATTTACGAAAACGGGAAAACAGATTTCCATTTTTTTATCTGCTGTTTAAATTGCTTCCGCTTAAAGCCTAACGTTTACTTAAGCTTAACGTTCACTAATGGCTTATTAATCGGTATTTAATGCTTAAACCTGTTTTAAAATAGCAACAGAAGTTCTAACCTTTGACCTATTTTCTGTTCGTCCACGAGGTTCTTACTAATACTTACTTACTTACTGGCGTGACGCAGTGACCCAAAGTGGATCTTGGCTCCCGACTCTTGAGAACGCCAGTTGTCTCGGTCCCTTAGCGTTTCAGTCCAGTCGACGATGGCACGAAGTTCCCGTAGCTCTTTTCGATTTTGTCGGCCCAGTGGTACTAATTCCAGTGGTACTTCAAACTTGATGTAAGAGTCGAAAATCTTTGGAACTTCCTTCGAACTTACATCACACACAAGTGACGTAAGTCCCGTCCTAAGTACGAAGTCAAGACCTCGTACCGCATCTAATATTTAATTTTTTAGAAATTACCCCGAGTGTGAGGGCTTACGCACTATAATAACAAAAAACATTAACTAGGAATTTGATTCCAATTTAAAATAATTATTTGATTTCAATAACAAAATTTATGGGCCAATATAATGATTAGGAGTTTTGTCTAAAATTTATTAAATCGCAATTCTTTTGTATCTCTAGGAATTTTATTATAAACTTTTATAGTCATAAATGTCATAATAGAGCAATTTTTCCTGCTAATTTTTTGTATAAGCCTACTAGGATCTATATATTTTATAACAGAGTGATGTTTATCTTTAAACTTGTCAACAAATTAAGCATGTAGACATTTGGAAAGTGTATAAACCAGTTAGCGTTAGAGTTTTGTTCCATAAAGAGAGGCTTGCATGACTCTAGTCTACTCTAGCTCCAAAGACGACTCCTAAATACTTTTTTTGAAATGAAAGCTCTTTTAATATGCGTAGAGTTACTATACTTGTTTGACAAAATAAAAGTTTATGGTCGGCGTCTTGAAAAGCTGAGGCTTAGAATCTTATGACATGAGTGTAGGGACGCAATAATGGCTTCCACAATTACTATTCTGTTTACTGAGAGTTTTGGCAAGAAAACCGTTCATAATAACTACTTGCCTTACTTGCATGAACAATGCCAGCCTAGATATTATAATCATAATAATTTATTTTGCAGGTATGTAGTTAAAGAAAAGGTCGTATGTTTAAAGCTTATCCTATACATTCTGCTTCGTCAAGGCGTGCAAAATTAAGTTACATAAATACTTACAAAATAGAAATTCACTTTATTTACAAATGCAGACAAAAACATCATACAAAACAAAGTTACACACATACATAACACCACAACGAAACATACGACAGGTGGCTATTTCATTAAAGAAATATAAATGGAATAACAAACTCATACTTAAACTGATAAAATTAAAGAAATAAATAAATAGATTATTGTAGTTTGTCTTCTAGAAATTCATTTACCGCATAGTATGATTTCAACAAGAAAATGCACTTAACATTATCCTAGATATACATATAATAATACTTAATAGAAATTAATTCTTGATGCTTATCACGACTTAGGTAAGTTTACGTAACAAAGTAACTTTTAAATTTTATAGAACTCCTTCCTTATAATAACACTTTTAATCCATGACAATGACTCAGGTCAATGACTCAGGTCGTTCTCAGCTAGGAACCTGTAACTTAACGAATTTATTTGAAAGTTTACCTGAACAATAATTTGTTTACAGGTACCGATACATTAATGTATTATTCTTCTGCTTCGACTGGCTGGCGATGAGCAACTCCTGCTACAACCCTTTTATATACGCTATATACAACGTAAGTAATTAACCTTACTCACATCTAATTATACCTACTCTCATTCATGGAAAAAGCAATCGTCCTGTGAGATCGCTCTATGATAAAAAGTAAAAAGTTTCACAGACGAAACACATTCAACGAGCTCAGTACCTACCTATGAGTTTAGATTGACGTCAAATATTATTTCGTACGTAACAAAGTGAGATAAGCAAACGTGGAATCGATCTGTCTGTATTTTTGATTCGTTTCGATAACCAACAAATATTTGATAGGAGCGTGTTAACATTATACATCAAAAGCTGAAAGTTCGTAACGCGCGTACCGTAACCAAATTATGTAGGTACCAGTAGGTACAATAATGCACCATAATGTACTGGTGTTTATAATCCATAGATGGAATTCAATTTTCCCGCGTCATTTTGTAGGTTAAGTCATGGTCATTTGTCATTGACACATTTGTAAGGAGCCGCCATTTTGTGCTCTCTCTGCCTGTACACCTTGCTTACTGAATACACGTAAAAAGTCGAAAATAATTCATTCTTTGCTACCTACTATACCAGCCCCCCTACAACTGGTTTTCGGTAAATAGCAAGCTTGATTCAAACACTGTTACAAGGGAAAGTTGCGTGGGCTTGCGTTAAATCTGATAAATTGTGTAAATTGTCAATTTCTTGTTGCGTGTCAAATAATTAGGAATCACAACAGAAACTAACTTATTTATCTTTTCAATAAAAACACTTGGAAAAACAGATGTAGTCCGTTTGGTCTGCTTTTACCGTTAAGTCAAGTGGAAAATCTTTTTACTCCAAACATAAAAAACCACTATTCCCCTGATGGCTACTTATCTTCCGGAAATCTGAAGTGCCTCTTAGGATGGCACAATGACGGCTCAATGAGTCAATGAGTTCTGGAACAAGTCTTAGGTGTAATTTATTGGCCACAAAGGCCGTCCTGACGATGAAATATGTATTGGCACGTGCGCTAAAATTTAACGACCAGCCCCAAGTTATAATTTGTTTTCGGTATAAGTCATGAAAATTAATTGCAGGAAAAATTCAAGAAGGAATTCAAACAGCGTTTTACTTTCGGGAAGA
The DNA here is from genome assembly GCA_963662085.1 of Eupithecia inturbata. NCBI lineage: Eukaryota > Metazoa > Arthropoda > Insecta > Lepidoptera > Geometridae > Eupithecia > Eupithecia inturbata. The sequence continues at coordinate 9,601,898 of OY759182.1, forward strand.
AGCCAAACAGATTCGCTAATGACAGCTACGAGGTAAGCATTAAAATTTCCTTTTGTTTGTTTCTTTAAGTTAAATTGCCAAAGGGATTTTACTTCGCGTTTTCTTTTGCTCTTTTATTTATTTGTAGTTCGTTCTGGGAGGCACATTGCGGATAGTTACCAGTAAAAAAACGAAGTGATGCTAATTCAGCGCTGTCCCTGTCAGTTTTCTTTAGCATAATAAGCCTCTATTGGAAGTGACGACATCGCTAGTTCGCGTCACCACAATATTACTGCAAAAAGTTTGGTGTCAAATTTAACCACACCCATTGGAACTCGTAATTATGCTCGAGTCCTCAAACTCGAACTAAAATAAACACTCAAGCTTCACATCAGTGAGAAATTATGTTTTATGTGCGGGTTAACTCACTAAAGATTTTTTGATTAGGGGCATGTTCAAACTCAAACCACAAATATTGATTCTAACAATAATTGCAGGATGGACAATCATACCGAACAAGGATATTATCATTTCGCTCGACCAACGAAAGAAGCACTTACTCAGCTAGAAAGTCAGTCAATTTGTCGTCTGTAGACGGCAACAAACTCGGAAATAGGAACTCGTGTCACTGTTTAGCGACCCAAAATAAGGATAATGGATTCGATCGTGTAAAAAACAACGATCTAGATACACGTAGCAAACGAAATTTGAGTGTGAGGCTTGACAATAGGGCTAAGAAATCATCGCAGCAGTACGCTGGTAATGAAGCACCGATAGGGGATGAAAGAGTCAGCGAGTTGTATATATTTCCAAACAGCAATGTGGTCGAATTTACAGACATATCCTACGACGACAAATTGTAAAAAGAAAATACTATTTTAGGTTCCTTATTAGATCTTAATTAGATAAGTAATTCATTAGTAGATTAAAACTAAATGTGATGTATATTTATGGTAGATATAGTTTGTAAGTTGTCTCTTGTTAAGTAGCTGGAAAGAGTAAGAATTAAAAGACATCCAATCTAACACTCTTGTTTTTATACAGCATTAGTAACTCGTCAATCTTCTCACAATAGCGATGAACATCTTTACAAAATGATTGATGAAGATACACGACGTTCATTTTGTGTGCGTCGTGAAATCATAAGATGAAATCATAATCATTGAATGTTCAGTGTGTACCCACACTGAACATTCAATGATCCATAAGATTTCATGTCGAAATAAAGGGTTGATCATAAATCGAAAAAAAAACCGCAAGATTGATTTCATAAACATTTAATAACCCCACCAAAACGATAAAAACATTTAGTATGCAAATATAAAATTTTGGTTAACAATAATACGGGAGAACCTTTAAGCCAGAAGTGGGACAAAATGTGCTAATAAAAAATAATACGAGCCTACATTATATCCTACATTATATCCATTGTTAATTTTCGATACGTACTAAACCCAAACAATTTTAGATTAAGTAAGGCCCAGTGCCTGCAGAGAGAATGCACTTGGTTTGATTCGCCAGAAGAAGCTGCGAGGTCAAGCACTGAGTTATTCGTCAAATACACATGTTCTTAACATGATGGTGATAACCCTGTATGGGTCAGCGTTCGCAGCTGGTCGTCGATCCTCCAAGTATCCCTTTTTGTCTTCAGAAACCTGGCGTGGTATCCTTACGCAGCAAGTTCTGTTTGCCACACCTGCATATTAAATTTTCATTAATTTATTAATAGGTGGACTGACGATTTGCTGAAGGTCCCTGACAAAAGCTAGATGACAAAGCGAAAAAGATTTCATGGGGCGAAGCTTATGTGCAGGAGTAGACTGATATAGGCTACGACTGATGTGAGGTTCACGATGATCGTGAACCTCACATCTGTAAATAATTTTATTGACTTATGATGACAATTGTCAGCAAAAAACGTCGAGAACTTATTAACTTTGTAGTAAGCGGCTGTCGAAACGCTCTAATTAGCAGGAACCAACGTTTAATAACGCATCAGCTTCCGTACTAATGAAGTATCGACATAGGCAAATGTTTCTTTGCCTTAGCGCGGGGTTTCACCCTGATTGCTTGCGTGTATTTTCATACTGGCCACAAATTACCAACAGAAATCATCAAAATCAAATTGTATAACAAAGTGGACAAAAACAGGAAAACAAAAACATGTTAGCAAAAAAAACAAAATGTCAAAGATAAATAAATATGTACAATAATATGTCAAAAATGATGCATATGACGGCGCATAGACAAGCTGTGTACGCCATCTATGCAGAAAAAGGGTGAACTGTGGTTGAAATGGACGTGGCCAATTCGCTCTGACGTAACGTCGTCGGGGGGCATGGTAGCGGCGGCGGCCATGTTGAGTTAGAAAATGGACGCGGGCCGTACCAGCCAAACGCGACGGAACGTGTTTTTCTAATTATGAATTGCTTTCCATGTTAAAACTTTGTGTTTGTGTTCTATTAATTAATTATTAGCGTTTATTTGTGTTTTGTGATTGTACACGGTGTCGACACTAATTGTGGACGATATTTATCTTCAGAAACTTGCTCTTACATCTTTTCTTATTTTCATTGTGCTATTTCCCTACGTGACTTTACTTGTGATTGTGCGCCTTTACATATATGTCAAAGTATAAACTTATAAACTACAATATCAAAATAACAATAATAATAATAAAAAAAGTACAGTTAGCATTAAATAAATTTAAATTCAAAAATCGGATTAAAATTACAACCATAATACACAGTAAAATAACATTCATTAATAATAATCTCCATAATTTATAAAATAAAAATCATACTAAAATCTAACTGTAAAACATAAAATAAAAAACAAATAAAACAATGTAATCTAACATAAAATAAAAAACAAAGCATTTGGAATTCGCTCCGGGAGCAGTATAAAAGATCAATTCTCTCGGCAATCAGATTAAGCGTGTGAATGCTGCGCGTCAGTGGTGCTTTTGTGGACACCAGTGAGTTATATGTGCCTACTGTTACATACATATCGATGGTGGACACATTTTGTTATTCGACTGTAAAATATCAGTTTGACAGCAGTAAGCCAATTATACATTTACAGACATTTAATCCAATTTGTCCGCTTTTTTCTAGCTTTAAGTTTTTTATATTCCTTGTTAAAAACGCGTGCACACTACAAAACATGTTATGTACGCAACAAAATTTCAAATGTATTAGAATAATTACCATAAAGATTGTATTAGATATATGTATATAGGTAGTTATAATATTTATGATGTTTGTGTTCTTTAAATAAATAAAATAAATACATTTGTTTGTTGAATTCGTTTTTAGAATCAGATTCTGAAAACTTTTTTACGATGAATGTAATTCCGATAAATCAATAAACAGTGGTAACGAAATTTCGATGTGTATCGCTACCACTGGCTTGCAAGAGCTATAAATAGCACCTAGCTAAAGCTTTAAATACACAATCGGAGGATAAGTCGAATCGTACGACTGAAATTTAAATTGGTTTTTGCGTCGTAGATTGTAGAGCCAGGCTTTACGAGAAAACGCTAATAGTGTAGACGACTGGGGCCTATTTAAATTCTCCAAAACACGCAATCGTTTGTTTTGTATAGTTTTTTTTTGTGCAAACTGTACTCCTATTCGTTATATTAGAATACACCAATTGGCTGAAATGAAACACGCAATTTCGTGTTGGAGAATTAAAATAGGCCTTCTGGAGTCGGACACGTCAAATACAAAACGGGAAAGCTAGCGCAGACAAATGAAAATATTTCGGCATTTTATTCCGTCCTACGTGGCAGATATCTCGTATGTTGGTAGTCTAACTATACTTTGCAAGGTGGAGAAGTAAACAAAACAAATATTTTAAAATTAGTTTCGTGGCTTCGTCTTATTAAAAGCTGTTGGTATTTTTATTTTTCCATTTGCTTGGTACTGCTTGCTGTCTGCAAACATTCACAAACTGTTTTGTCTTAGAATTGCCACTAAAAGAGCTAAGTAGAAGCTAGACTTTTATTACCTATCGTGCATCTGTGCACCCCTAATAAAACTGTATTTGACTACGAATTGTTACGAAAAACAAAACACGTACCTAGATAAGATAAAAGGAAAGATGTTAACCATTTCATCGATATTGCGATTTGATGCAATCTATAAAGATAAAGATCAAAGATAAGTAAAAATAGTGATTTTATATAGACTTGCATTTCGATGTTGATCGATAATTAGCTTGTATTAGGATTCATCGTGTTAATGCATGCAATTAAAACATCAAAAATACGATTGCTCACATAAGTGAGCTTGTAGTGGCAAAATTAGATCGGTAATAGTTTCTTTAATATTGTGTTTCTGCGAACAATGCTCCCCAAAATACTATGTATCTCACTGTAATACGCTCCACTCTCGTAAAGCTGAATGTCAGACTCGCCTTTGCATAGCACTTTCGTGACATCAAAACCACTTATAAAGGTATAAATTTACCGAATAAGCCACGGTAATACACCCGCCGCATTAAGGCGTTTGTATAGGCGTATTATCGCTTTATGAAATGCCGCTCAACATACCCAATTAGACAGGACCTACTCTTACGACCGTTTTATGGGACTTCTTTATTGATTTATGTAGGTACTCGTACCTACCTACTGAAATTCTAGATGGCACGGTTTTACCCCTACTATAGGCTAGGTAGCAACCAAAGTCCAATGTACTCTTTATCATTTAGTATAACGTTTCCAAGCTATAGATAATATTTATTGTCAAAAAGATTACATGTTTTAGTTAGGTCTAGTCTAAGAATCCTACGGTACTGTCTAGCATAGACACCAAATATTTTTTTAATTTGAGTTTTGTAATAGATTCCACTAATGGCGAAGAAGAAAAAACTTATATTATAAAAAAAAACCAAATGCTCTAAAAGTAAAACAATTATAACAGCAAAACATTTCATCCTTAAGTGAAATAGTACCTTGATAGAGCTTTTGTGTGCCTATTGAACCGTTTGATGAAGTTCTCAAGGACTGTCAACACCTGTGCAATGATAGGCACAAAGCAACAACACAGGCTTATGAAGGCAATGCATGACCAATATTTTTAAAGTCCAGAGCTTTTAAATCAAGAGCTAATACATTTCCCTCAGCTAACCTACTAATTTCCGTTTGCCTTTTTAAGATTTCTTCAAAAAAGCCCTTTAAGCTCTACATCAAAGAGCATGCAGATGTTAAGTCGAAACATCGTATACCTACCTGCAGTGAAGTCGCGTATGTGTGGCATGTTATTTTTTCCCGTGAGGCGACGCGCGTTGTCCTTGCCATTGTTGGCGTCGTACTCGTTAATGTGAGCGCCGTGTCTGCGCGCCAGCTTGTCTATGGCCCGCTCTATCACACTGTGTACAAAGAACAAAATACAAGCTTCATTGAGAACTCTTTTGTGAAATACAGGTCTAATAAATACAGGTAGGCACCTGCTGCAACTACAGAACAGGTCAGTTTGCGCCGGCTTTGTTTCGAAATGTTGTGTTTTCTTTTATTCCTTAACTAAAATTGGGTTTGTATTCTGATTATGAAGTATCAGAAAGTGTGGATGGACATGGATGTTTAGTATCTTTTCACGCCAAAACTACCAAACGGAATGAGTTCAAATTTTGCATTCAAATAGTTCTAAACCTGGAATAACATAATAGGCTACTTTTTATTCTGGAAAAGCGCGAATCCGCGGGCATATATTTAAATATTATATTAAAATAGAATAGGGCTTATATTTAAATAGAACTTAAATTCGTAGAGCTAAATGCTGTGAAAACTAACAGAATGCCGTCATCTGATCTCATGTCTTTGGTAGAGAAGTAGCAAAAAGTGCCGTTCCCTGGCCAGTCTGGCACCGGCTGCGGTTCAAACGTGGCCACAGTGCCGTACTCCTCGGCCAAGCGCGACAGGATGTACCGCGCCATCCAGAGGTCATCTCCCGCCCTTATGCCTAGAGAAGGCCCAACCTTTGACAGAGCCAAACATGGTAAATGTATAGTTTATTCAGAGAAAACATAAAGCAGGTTGAAAGAAAATTCATCTAAAACATAATAAAATTATTTATACCAAAGTTATTTATGATGATGTGTAAATAAGTACCTATTAAAAAATATTATCCTTGAATAAGCTTCGTGGTAATCAAATCAGTCTGACCTGGAAGTTCCATTGTGAAGGCAAGCTCCCCGGATTGATCCCATTCAACTTAACACCCGCGAAAAGGCAACACCTGGGAAAAAAATTACATCTCGTTTTATTTCTTTCTTAACAGATGCTTTCTTAACTTTTATTAAAATTGACATCATAATACCCAATTTAGGGCAACGTGGTCCATTTATTTTATTGAAAATTCATCAATACTCATCAAGTTTTAAAGGGTGACGGCAATCAAATTACCCGGTGAAATCGATTTTGTTAATCGGATTTGAATTTTGCTTCTTTCCTTTTCTTTTAGCATTTTCAACCGCTTAATACTAATTTATTATACTGTAGTTGCCTCTTCAACATAGTTTTCGCTTAGCTTCGCACGCGTTGATTCTATGGCAACGTTTTAATTGTACCATCCATCCATCCATCCATACTTTCACATTTATAATATTAGTGTGATTTTAAACATTTCACACAGTTACTTGTCTCAAGGAAGATACCTAGGCAAGCAGTGTTTCTGTATCCTCAAGCGAAACGTTGTCCCCGACGCAGTAGATAATAATAATAATAATAGTCATTTATTTCAGATAATAACAAATCCATATAATAGTTAGTAACAATTGCCTTAATAATTATGTTAGTTTGTCATAGGAGAGTGCAAGTCATTTTACAAACACAGCAATGCTGTGTTTGTATAGCGGCCCATCTAGCTTGTCCGCTATCATCATCAGGATGCTGTTAGTGGACCGGCGGACCCTGCTCAACAGTGAGGCCGTTTTTTTGCGCATGCAGGCAGCAAAGCCATCCACGCGCGCCTCGGCGAACATGCCGGTTGCGCTGCAGAACCGCCGGAGCCCTAACAGCATCCTGAAGGCATTGTTATATTGGACGCGAAGAGTGTTGACGGCTTTCTGAGTGCAACTGAACCACAGGCTGCTCGTGTAGAATGACTGACAGAATGACTTGAAAAGACTTATTTTGACGTCATCAGAACATCGAGCAAACCTGCGGGCCAGCATATTCGCTCTCACCGTCAAAGCTCTTCGCTCCCTCTCTAAGTCCTCTTCATCCCTTAAATTATCAACTATCATATGTCCTAAGTATTTAAATTTATTTACCCTACTTACTAAAATTCCATTTAACATAACGGGAGGTACATATTCAATCTTTTTACCACTAGGACCAAACATCATAAATTCACATTTTTTTACATTATACTGCAATCCATGATTTGCAGCATACGTCTCACAGCAGTAGGCCATAAGGGTTCTCAAAGCTCCAATAGATGGCGCCAGCAGTAGAGTAGAGACCATTGAAGGTTTTTTAAGACTTATTTGAAATGTCTGTGACATATTTTTGAGTTACCTATAGAAAGCTTCCATAAGATCTCTGGCAACAATCTTGTCCGCCCCAGTCGCGCAATAATAAGGGCCGGGAGGGGCGGGGAATCCACCAGGTGGCCAGCCGAGGGGACGCCCATCCGTCGTCGTCAAGAAGAACTCTTGGTTGAACCCAAACATAGGCTCTTCAACCTCCCCCTTCTCACAAAGTATCACACAGTTTTTGCGGAAATTCGAAGCTGTCGAAAATAAAAACGCGTTACAATTATAACACAGGACGAATAATGGAAGGTCTATAGGGCCATTAGATTCGTAATTTGTAAATTGATATTGTTAAAACAAATTATCATCTCTAACATGCTTTGCGTGTTTTCGCACCAGATGCTTTGAATGTGGGTACAGCCAATTAGGAAAATCGCTGAAGATTCTGGAGAGCAGATTTTTGGTGTTGGTACGAGTGGTATTGCTGCTTTTGAAATAAAAGGTTCAGCAATTTTCACGTTGACTGTACATGTCAAAATGGGACGTACTGTGCGTGGCAAAATAAATAATGGTGTCGATTCTGTTGTTTTAGAATTAGCTAAAATTAGGATTTAGAAATGTCAAATAGACCAAAGCTATTCTATGTTTCAAAAATTAGACTGGCTGTTTTAAAATTAGGATGACAGATCTGAAACAACTCAACTTAGTTATAAATAGCTATAACCCTATTCTTTGCATTACATTTTAGCTATGATTAGAAACGTCTACCTAATTTTAGGAGGCATCTAATTTGGGCATGATTAAAATTTATAGGCAAAATGCTGGATGGATAAAAACATTAGGGTACATAAAAGTTGGACGCACCTGTTTGACTGACAGACTGACAGACTGACAGACTGACAGACTGACGGACTGACGGACTGACAGACTGCCAGACTGATGGGCTGACATACTTATAGACTGACAGACTGACGGACTGCCAGACTGACGGACTGATTGACTGACTGACTGACAGACTGATGGGCTGACAGATTGACAGACTGACAGACTGATATACTGACAGACTGACGGACTGACGGACTGACAGACTGACGGACTGACAGACTGATGGGCTGATGGACTGACGTACTGACAGACTGATGGACTGACTGACTGTCAGTCATTTGGGATTTTCAAACACGTTCCAATTTAGGTATTTTTAGGATCTGTTTATAGAATACCATAATTTTTAGGTCAACCTATGTTAGAAAATTTTGAAATCGTAAAATTTCAGTTAGGAATCCTGTTTAGAGAATACCATCATTTTTAGGTCAACCTAACATAGAAAATTTAGAAATCGTAAAATTTTTGTTAGAAATCCTAAAACAACAGAATCGACACCAATGTATCTTTAAACATTATTTATTTTGCCACGCAGACTGGAGACACATCATTCGAGGCAACGCTAGACAGGAATTTAATTATTTCCTTGTAAGCCCAAAAGTATCTGAGTAATTTATAGCTGCTCCAAGGTGGGATATTTACGATGGATGGTCTAGAGAGGCAATTATTGGCCTTTTTAAAAAATAAATTAGATTATGGAAAATAGAATGTGTATTGTCGAACCTTGATCAAACTAAATGTGCGGATACGCGACATATATTTATCGATAAAATCGGAAAAAAAATTATATATTAGCTATCTCAAAACAAAGCCGATTTAATTATTTTATAAATGAAAACTACTTCATCTGGTTTGTTCTTCGTTTCTTATTGAGTAAACGGTGTATTTTATACGAAATAGTCTCATTTAAAAGCTAGATAGTCTACCTAGCTAAAAAATAAATAAAAAATACAAACGATGACAAAACGATTTTATATTATTTTTGATCTGTAACTTTAAAACTGGGTTATTGAGGTGTACTTTTTTGCATGTTGTAATAAATTTCACAATTTATTCTACAAATCCTCCAAAAACTATGGGTTCTATTTTCGTTGTCATGTTATTCACCATTTAAATTAGGTACTTTCTGTCATGCACAAAGATCAACAGGAATCTCAACTGATTTAATCTACATTCTGCACGCTTTGAAAATGGAAGTAATAAACATTCCTTTTTCAAAAATTTTCACACACTCACATTTCAAATCGGTTATTGGTATCTCAGTTTACACAAGCTTTTTTATTTCTTGTTTCGTTTCCTGAATATGCTTAATTATTTTTATCTTAATGACTTCTACGTTGGAGGCGCTGTCTGCTCGCGAATTAGCGGATGCCCATTGTTTATGGATTTTGCAATGGCAATGCTCGTACTGCCGCTCGAGAATATCATCAGCGTTTCCCGACAAGACCTGCCATTGACTCGCTTTGTTTTTGAGATAGCTAACATATAATTTTTTATTCGATTTTTATTGATAAATATATTTCGTGTAGGTATCCGCACATTTCGTTTCATCAAGGTTCGACAATACACATTGTATACTTCTTAAATGCGCTTAATAGTTGGTTCATAAAGTATAGCTGTACCCGCGACTTTGTTCGCGATTGCCATACCAGTAGACTAATCATTCACATTCGACCACTTTCTCTCATCTATGGAAGAGCGTTGCCTCCTAAAACAGGTATTTAATACGTAGGTGCCTAAAAGGAAGTTCCAGGCATGGATCAAACCTTAATGTAACATTTTATTAATGAAATAAACATTTTGTAATTTGTTTACTCAGACAACACAATTTGGAGATTAGCTGAATAGAATTGCTATTTGGCCGAGGCGATCGCGGCGCAAAAATCGGCCCCGCCAACTCAGCCCGTGGATGTCGCTAGAGTCGACTAAGGCACAGATTTTATAATACTACTCTGGCTCATGAAGCACAGTTTATAACTAGTTCGGGAGCCTATGGATTCATTTTATATATTTGTAATTCTACTTGTGTCAAATAAATGTTGTTTTTTACTTTACTTAATACAGAACAGATGCCTCATCCCATAGTAAAAAATGTGACACGCTTCGGGCGATATATTTCGGGCCAACCAGATAACGTTCAAGTTCACTAAATGGTGCAAGACTTGTAATGAATGTTTTGATTTAAAAGCATACAGTTTAATTACTCAAGGGTTTTTCTTAAATTATTATAGGTATTATTATTATTATTATCAGTTTACACAAACCTCAATAACTAAACAATACACCTGACGCCATCTACTGTCATTTTTTTGAACCAAAAACTTTTCTATGGAATGAGACCCCATGACTAAGGGAAACTGCTAAAGGATGGGCACCAGCTTCAGTCTGTATATTTTAACATTATTTCTGTAAGTTATTTTATCACCTGGATTTCGTGGGACAGCATACGTTTTTGCAACGGCATAAGCACAAAAATCATGTTTTTGCTTATTTACAAGAAAACTTATGAAGAAACTGGTTCAAGGAACCAAACGTAGGGTTTCTGAGAACTCGAAGAAATTATGTGCGAAACAGTGCACTTTTTTATTAATCGTATTTATTGTTCTCTATCGCGTTTTTACATTCAAGGAACCAAAGAAATTCGAGTGTTTTCCCAACGGGATCCCGTGAGAACTGAGATCTAGGCCTAGTTTGACAACCAAAATCGTTATGTTCGCCTCTTAATGCAGGCACAAAGACCGTTGCATGCAGGCACGCTAAACCACCCTTCTTTAGGAAGGCATGTTTAGCAGTGGCCGTAATGTGTAGGAGAATAGCTATTTGTCAAGGAACCTTCCTGTACCTACTAAGAATACGTTTAGGTACCTAACTAGTTCACGTATAGGAGAAAAGTCAATAAATCAATCCGAAATCACCTGTCGGCTGATAGTTATATTGGTAGGTGTCTGCCAGCGCCATTACATGGCTGCCCCGTCTGAACGGATCATGGTAAATCACTTGCGGGAAGATATACGTGTCCGAACTCTCTGTGTTTGCCTGCGCCGTATTACTACCGTCAAAGTACCAGATCGGCAAGTCTGGAACGATAAAACGTCTGTTAAACGAGTAAACCTACCGCAGTTGTTTAGTTAAGACCTCTTTGATTTATCAGCTGGTTGCCGCCGGCGGAGCTAATGAGCGAATAACTAAAAAAGCGTGTTGCGACGTTGTTGTATTTTACAAGCTCTTGGGCTAAGATGGAGGGTGATTATGGATTCAAGTTTTTACGAAAATTAGGTTACCATCTAACTTTCAAGCAATACGATAAAGTTCTAGACTTCGTTGCATAACAAAGATATTTGTTTATATGCAATGCAATGCAAATTTTATCAGACTGAATGTACTAATTAGGGGAATTTTACTTAATTCCGCCCGCGCGTTGCACGCGTATTTCCAAGAAATAAAGAAGCACAGGTAGCCTTCACGTTATTCCTGGTAAACAAAGTTTAAAAATAAACTTATTAAACTTTAATAAACTTTTGCCATTAGGTTACATACATAATGTATGTATACCTAATTATTATGACGTAGTTTTAATTTAAAATGTTCTACAGGTAAAAGACTGACCGCTATGACTCTTTGGCACGAATTCAAACGTACGGTCCTTAGACCTCAGGTTGATACCCGTGCCGTCCACCCAGACATAATTCGCGAGTATGGCGTCACAGGGCACCTCCAGGTCTTCATATTTGCGCATAGCAGCCTTATTTAACGCGATTGGTACAGAATTCATAGCTAATCCTGAATAAAGAATGTAAAAGATGTATTAATACGAGACCAGACTAAATGAAAACGGTAATTCTCCTTCATCATCGTCATCCTTTCTAAAAACAGCCATGTTGATCAACCATTTCGTGGTTTGTTGGGCCTTAGGCCATTCTATGTGTGTGCCATTCGCCTTATTCCTTTGAAAATGGTCAAAATCATGAAAATAATCTATAACTTCAAAAATAGCTGGTCCCATGGAGGACCATTCGAGGGAGATTGGAACCCCCCAAACATTCTCCATTCATTCATTTTTTAATAAAACCTTGATCTACTTTGCCCAAGCTAAAAAGTTTGAGAGCTGCCATCAATGTTGCCAGATTGAATTTGACAAAATCAGTAGAAAGACGAGTAAAAATCAGTAGGTATAGGAAAAAAACAGTAATTTTGAATCGCGTGTGAACGTCTCAAACGATCTCGAATGATATCTCCTTTTAGCTCACCAGGACAACGGTTCCAAAGGAGTTTGAAGATTTTTGTTATGGCGACCCTCGCCGCGCACAATATAAGTTATGTATTTGAATAGAGGACACTCAAAACAAATAAAATATTAACATAATGTCCTAAGGCGTCAGGTTTCTGACATATTCACATAATTAAGAAGAAAAAATATTTTTATAGTTAGTTATTTTCATCTGTGAATATTTCGGACACCAGACGCTTTAGGACATTATTTTGTACAACATCTTTTATTTGTTTTAGTTTCCTCCATTCAAATAATAAACAAGCGTAGTTAATTTGAAAAAAAAAATATTGACCGGTGTTAGGGCCAAAATCTTCAAACCATGTCCAACCCTGTTCAAATCGAAATTTTCCGTCCGGTCATTCTGTATTATTATACCATGGTTTCACACAATGGTGTCAATTTAGATGTCGTCAAAACTAAACTTACCTAATTTGACAGCACTAAAACAAAAATTCAGAGAAATCCTGATTTTTAGGCTCGGCGGTAAGTCGCCGACCCGTGTCTGTGACGCAACCTCAGCGTGGTTTCGCGGACGCGTATATCCACAATGGACAAGTCAATAACAGACACGAGGTTCCTACTCTGGTAACTATACTTCATTCAGGCTTTGATTACTAGGAACGGTGAATGAAAAAGCTACTAGGAAACTTACCAGAAAAAGTAATTTACCGGTACCTACAAGAAATTTCACTCAACAGGTACAGACTTATTGTAACACGTAATTTTAATAAAACCCGAATAGGAATTTACAATACCATCAAAATTTTCAACATGAATTACATATTTCTAAATGCATTTAATTTTGTAAAAAGTACCATAGACAACCATAATAAAATGAACCATCGAGAAAAAAAATCTAGTCCCATTAACTCTACCTTCTTACTCTATGCTCTTTATTGTTGATCGTATCGTTTCGGCGTAAAATTATTTTTTTTCTGCGTTCTTCAAGGAATAAAACTAACGGACATGTAATTTGTCGCAAACCATAAACCATCTATGAACTCAAGATAAAATCAACTTTGATTGTTTGCGTGATTTGAACAAATGTATTTTGGGAGCATTTGGGAATATGTTGAATTTTAGCCCAAAATCTCTTATTTTCGCATAATTTACCTATTTTCTCATAGAGTCCCATTTCCTGTACTATCTCAATTTTATGTCCTTTAAGGTTGATCGTTTAGTGTTAGTGAGAGTTTTTTTTTTGCGTTCTACAAGGAATAAATCTAAAACTAACCGAAAATCTAACGGAAAAGTAATTTGCCGCAAATCGTAAACCATTTTCTATGAACCCATGATAAAACCAACTTTGATTCAATTGTATTTTGGGAGCATTTGCATTTGGGAATATGTTGATTTATTGGCCAAAATCTCTTATTTTTCCAAATGCTCCAAAAATACCAGTGCAACGAAGTGAAATTGAATGTCTCTCCAACACGAATCGATCAACTTTAATTTTATACTAACTATACACATACCTTGCCGCATCAAGCGGCGAGCTGAAGACAGGGCGCTATGGCGCTCATTGGGGGAGGCCTATGTCCAGCAGTGGACAAAGATAGGTTGATGATGATGATGATACATACCTACTCCATCGAAGCTTAGATCATAGAGGTAAGATAGTATCTCACCTCTATGCTTTAAACCTTCATAATTATAGAGTTGGATGCTTTGGTTTCAAAATAACGATATTTTTAACTGGATATGACGTCAGAATCTCTAGAATTAACTCAGATTTATAACCTTCAAAACAAACCAAACCCACGCTAAGTCAGTGAAAAAGTGAACAGAAATACGGCTTTCAAACTCAGTCAAATTCAAAGCACTGCTCTTTCAAAACTGGCTAAATCCGGTCAGTCAATCAGCTTCGAGTATTTTGTATAGTGGTGTCGTCCATATTGTTTTTCTTTGATTTCGCGGATTTTACGAGAGACGTTGTTACGCTGGTTTTTGTTGAATATTAATTAAAATAATGGAAGAGAGTGTATTGTGTGTGGCAGGAACACTGCATGAATATTCTAGAAAAAGGCCGCAACAGAAACCTAATAGGAATAACGCCAAACAAAAAGTTGACCAGCAACGAAACTTTTGAGTCACTTGTGTTTATAAATTGAAGTTGTCAACCTCAGGTTCGGGTGTGATAGCGTTCCTAGCTTCAACTATTTTTTTCGCTATGGAAGTACAAAGAAATCATAATCTTAAGTAGGTATAGGTACCTAATTTCTTTTTGTTCGTGCTTTAATTAAATATAGAGCGAGCGCTGCATCTCTCCTTACTTCCAGCTTGTTGTATCCAACCATGCCTAAAACAAACAAGGTTGAATACAGAACGGTACGGGGTGAGTTTAAGTAAACCGTGAAAATATGCTCTCAACTCTTTTTTCATATGGCATTATAAGTCAAACCAGTGTCAAATTTTATGGACTACCTATCCTAACACGGAACGTAGGCTGCTTGATCTTTGATAATGCCGTATGCCTTAAGGTTAGGATCCAATTCTAACTCTATGCCCATTAACGGCGCTAGAGTCCGAAGGAAGTCCTAAAATTTTTCGACTCATACGTCACTTGAGCTAATTACGCAATTGGGTAGCGCATTCCTGTATTGAGGGAAGGTTGCGTGTTCAAGTCCCGTCGGAATTCGATATTTTTTTGGAATATTATTCCCAAATAATCAAGTCAAATCATCCATCAATCAAAATCATTTATGATTTCATAAATGCCTAGAAGCTTATATCTTGTTTCAAGCTTCTTGATAAAAATGCCCATTTTTAGCCAATACTATATCTCATTGGTGCTTACACTTTTTGGTGATCTCTATGGTTTTTAGGAATAAAAAATATTTTACTTCGCTTTTCTTTGAGTTGTGTATAAACAGGGATTTCTTTTTTCATTGTTAAAAATCATGTACAATTTTTGTTCTCTTTGGGCATCTAGATTTTGTTTAGCAGCTATTTAAGCTATTTATTTGAAGATTTTGGTTTATTTTGTTTGGGAGGACGATAAAAATAGTTGTATAAATCATGTGATCAGTGATGTTCAATTTTCATTAGCAAGAAAGGCGATGATCGGAAACACATTCAAGTCATGTTTTTCATCTCGCTCAAGGTTTTCATCTTTCTTTTCACAGTAAGCTGTTACAGTTCTTTGGTATTACCAATTGACAAAAAAAACATCACATATACTAGGATTTACTACAACTCGATTAAAAATACAACTACCAAATTACCAGGCAGCAAAGTCAGCAGTAATTACTTTGCAAGGAATACCACTTCACTGGGAATCAAATCCTCACCCCCTACCAAACGAACAACGGAGTACACATTGCCAGTAAAAATAAGGCGCAAAGAAAGGTTTACAAGAAAACAGTATGAAATCATCAACATGTTATGGAGAAAAACTAAAATGTATCTCGAAATTAAAGCCACAAGTTCTCCAAAACAGAAGCACGACAATTTAACTGGAACAATATTTGATTTGGATGAAGAAAGTAACCCATTTATATTTTCTTTGGGCTCCCAAATTTCACAGTCTCCGACACCAAGTTACATCGAGTTTTATTATTCAGACGAAATCAAAGATCAACCGACAACAAATGATTGCGTGAATGGAAAATGCCAGCTCAGAGGTGAAAAATATAATGCAAACTTGCTCACGCACAACTCATCATTTGTAGTTTTTCGCATTAAACCTATTCCTACAACTGCAGGGAACTACACAAAATCACGAATAATTAACTTAAACTCTTCTGATTATCATAGCAAATCTACTCTTTCGCTAAAACTTGAAAGAAATTCTACTAAAACTTTAAAAGTTAATGAAACAGCAAAACATGGTATCATGGCAAAAAGGTGCATGACGGAACCAGTTATTCAACCAACTACTGAATATGACAAAATAAAATTCTTTGAACTTTACGATCAACTCACTCCAACTCCAGTTCCCTTAAAAAGCAACAAAGTAAATGTAGATGAAGCAAGTCAAGTTGGTCATAATAATACGACAATTTTGGAGCTCTTAAAACAAAGCACCACGCATAAGAAGCCCAGGCACGCAAAGAAACACGTCATAGATAGTTACATGAACCAGGGTGTGTCATGTTTTAACAAAAATGATGCATACAAAAAGCCGAAATTCTTCACAATGAAAGCACTAATACCTGAAGAGGAAAATAAAACAGATTCGTATACCTCCAATAAAAACTATGAGAAACGGACGTCAAAAGAAAAACACAAAGCTAAATCTTATACGAATAGATCTGTTTCCTGGTCCAAATACCCCTATGCAGCTGTGTACGTTTATGAACCTTTACAAGTAAGTTTAAATAATGGTTTTTATGCGGTAAGTTAAATTCTTCCAAATACATATGTGTTCTTCTATCAGCAGAAGAACATTTATTATGGAAGAAGGAAACAATGTTGTGGCGACTCCGCATAAGTGAGAATAAAGCTTTATAGAAAATGATGATGATTTTATACGAAGTACTTAGGTAAATTATTTTCATAAAATTTTTTATTTGGAAAGATAATTTTTCAGTACTGTTATAAAAATAGGTTGACTTCCTCCTCCAAAAAATGATACCCATTCAATGTTATATTTGATTGAAGCATTCAATGGTATATTTTTACTAGCCGAGCTGAGCCAGTAAAATTTCATAGAATTATGCGTCTACTAAAGTCGGATTAAGTCGGCAAATGAATGACGCCCAATTTAGCTAATAAATATCCTCAACGTAGAAATAAAAATAATCTTTCCTTTTCTATGACGAAAAGATGGTATCCAAAACTTTCCAGGTGCATTGTGACGCAGCATGTATAAGCGAGCACTGGTTGATTGCCTCTGGATCATGTCTGTCGCGGCTGAGTAAGAGCCCTTTATTTAGTGAAGGCAGGTCGGCCTTCGTCGCGTATTGCGGGGACCGCTGGTGGCTACCTGAACGCGTGTCTTACGTGAAGTTCAGCGGAGTCCATCCTTGGTATCATCCTACAGATCGGACAAGGAAACATCTTTACAACATAGGTGAGTATACAGAGATGCACTTACACACATCTAATTACATAACAAAACAAGATCCGTCAAGTTGTAGGTCAAGCAAGTGTGAGTGTGACTCGCGCGTTGAGATTTTGTAACATTTTTCAAGTATAGGTATGTATAATAGGTACCGGTTACAGGCTTTGCTAATGAATACCTAAAAATTGATGGTACCACCTACTGTAAAATAAAGATCCATGTCTACAAACGCTAAATAAAATTCACATGGATCCCTCTGCAAACTTCCGAGATAGAGGAATAGAGGAAGGGGGGGGGGGGGTGTAATTAGACTTTACTGAGCTGCAACTGATACAAGCATTCGAAACCCTCGGCTCGCGACTCTCTAACTCGCACTTGACGGAACTTTTTTTTTCTATTAATTTGTACAGGTGCACGAAATGTACTAATATATAAAATTTCAAGTTATTTGGTGCTGTAGTTGCTGAGATAGAGATAGACGGAAAAAGGACAGAAAAAGCGCAAGGGTTCGAAAACGATCTCCGATCTTCGAAACCGATCTCCGATCTTCGAAACCGTAATATCAAAATCTGCTGATATCTTTTTTTATTAAGTTAAACAAGATCCGTCAAGTGCGAGTGTGACTCGCGCGCCGAGGGTTTCGAACGGTTGTCAAGTATAACAATAATATGTACTAGGTACAGGTTAGAGACTTTGCTATTTCATGAATACCAAAATATTAAAGGTACATTTCATATGTATCGGTTTGCAAACTTCGGAGTAGGTATAGAGGGTAATAGTAAAATTTTCGGCTTTTTTCAAAATATTTCAAAAAGTATGAAACCTACTGAAATTTCAAAAACTGTTTTGAGTTGTGCAAACCAATAACTTTCACTTAATACCCCACTCGGTGAGGTAGCCCCCCCTTTTGAAAATTATTCCCCCCCTTTTAACCATTTTTCAAAAAGTGTTCTACTTACAGACATCTCTACATCTTTCCTGTAAAATATAGTTCCATATCTACAAACGATACATACATTTGAGATGAATCGCTCTGCAAACTTTGGAGATAGGGGGGGGGGTAATGGGTAATTTTTTGACTTTTTTCAAAATATTTTAAAAAGTATGAAACCTACAGAAATGTCAAATACCGTTTTAAGATTTACAAACCGATACCTTTCATTTGATGCCCCACTCGGTGAGGTTTCCCCCCTTTTGAAAATTAACCCCCTCCTTTTTAACCATTTTTCAAAAAGTTTTGTACTTACAGACTTCTCCATATTTTCCCTGTAAATATAGATCCATATTTACAAACGCTACATACATTTCAGATGGATCGCTCTGCAAACTTCGGAGATAGGGGGGGAATTGGTATTTCTTTGACCTTTTTCAAAATATTTCAAAAAGTATGAAACCTACAGAAATTTCAAAAACTGTTTTGAAATGTACAATCTGATACCTTTTATTTAATATCCGACTTGACACTGTAGGTCTGTTTTAAAATTTCGACATCACAATTTGTACTGAAAATGTACATTTTCATTTTTCATTTATTTTTCTTTTAATCTGTACAGGCGCACGAAATGTATCATTATTTTAAATTTCACGTTAATTGCTGCTGTAGTTGCTGAGATATTAAAGACGGAAAAAAGGACAGAAAAAGCGATGCCATATCGGAGGTCGGTTACGAAACCGACCTCCGATCTTCGAAAACCTAAAAAGAGCTTGTATACTCTTCCAATTGGGTTAGTGGTAGTGTGTGCTCCAAACTACAAGAAATGCGTTGATTGAGTATTGAACGAAATATATCTATTCCTGGAAATACATACCATTTTTGTGAAGGACAGTGAGAAACTTGTGTTGTACACTTTATTTCCGATAGGAAAATATTAAATTCAGTTGTTATTCATGAAAAAAGTCTTACTGCAGATCCCGAGGCGAGGAGAGGGAATCAAACCCGCAACCTTCTGCGTCAAAGGTAGACCGTCGCCCAACGCGCCTCAGATGTCGTCAAAAATTAACTAAACTACGAACAAATAAGAAAAAAAAAATACATAAACAAGGAAATTCAATTCTGCTACTTATCACAAAAATCTTGGAGCGTGTAGAAACTCTTTTACCGTGTATTTGTTCATCTAGGCCTCGATTAACATATATGTCGGCCCGAGGGACACCTGGTTGGATGGGTGAACTATCATCTTCTCCCTCATAATTATCATCATAATTAGGTTCCATAATCAATAAGCAACACGAGAGATTCTAACAATTGTTTGATTTTAATTAACGGATAATCAAAGTTTGAACTTAATCATTTAACAATTATTTAGGTTAGCAATTTAAAAGTTCGGAACTTTTCACAATATCACAAGTCAGGCGTGACCAAAGTCCCAATTAAATGTTATGGTTGGGACCGTTGCTAGAACCTAAGTGAAGTCCGATTGCGCCGCGCGCTGCTTATACTGCAAAAGAAATACCGCTGTCATGAACTATAGGTGCAAAGGAATGCGTGATAGACGCATTCCTTTGCACCTATAGTTCATGACTGTATATGAAAATAAATTAAGTGAATTTAAAATGTTAACTCTTAAATCCAGACGTGTTCTTCTTCAGGCCATGCTCCTGCATGGTCTATGTCATAATAAACTAGATTGCCCGCAGCTCCTTAACAAATTGAGTTATGCAGTTCCTCGCTCTGTACTGCGACGGAGTGCGGCGCGCAGGCAATGCGTCTTCCACTTGCCTGCCAGTCATATCAATGCTGGCCTGCGTTTGCCTCTGCACCGCATCGTTAATATTTACAACAAGAAATTCATTAATATTGACCTGTTTCTAATATCTGAACTTAGTTTCAAGAAAAATACTCTACAAGTATGGTTGAAATAATAATAATTAAATTTCAACACTTTTTCTTTTTGTATCTCTTTCATAATAATGTGTAAAAATTATGCTAGGTACTCTTAAAATTACCACTCTAATATATTTAAAAGAAAAAAAAACAATAATAATGATAACTAATATGCTAGATACGTATAAACAACAGCCAATTATATAGTACCTAAGTAAAACTTCTGTGGATAAGGTAATTAATTGTACCTACCTACATTAAAAAAACACATATAATAAGCACATTATATATAATAAGTCTGCATTGTACTATTGTCTTTTGTCCTGAATAAGGATAATTCAAATTATAAAGCCGGTGCTCGCCTACTCCGGTCGCCCCACCCCTCTTTCCAATGATTTTTTAACAAAATAATAACTAAATTCAAACGTTTTTAAAACAAAAACGCCGACAAATAGGTTTACTTTTTATGCCGAACGAAGGCGTGCGAAGCCGCGGGCAGTAGCTTATAATTATATGCATATTTTGTTTATTGTATTTGTTCATTGATTGATTATAACTTCATTGCACCATCAATAAAGTTATCTCTTTTATGTTTGTTCATTTTAATTATTTGTACCTAATTATTATTTAGTTGTATTGTACCAATTTAAAATGGATCTCGTGTCTATAATAAAGACTTATTATTATTATAATTTATCTCTTGTAAAGCATCAGAAGAAAGTCATTAATTCCGTATTTTGTGCCCTTTGTTGTCGCGCAGGTGTCATTCAAGTGGTGACCTCAATGATGTCGGCTTGTAGTGAATGGGCGCCCGTGTCGCTAATGTCGCATCAGTTCACCGCCAGTCGAGGGGGATCCGAGGCCTTGGCTTTGGGATGGGGCTTGGACAGGTATGATGTATTATCCGTCAATGATGATTTGTAAGTTTCGAGTTAATGGACTCATGGTGGTTCAATACGTGTTGGCGCGACATTATTATTTTTTAGTTTCTGCGTCCTGCAAGCATTGATCTAACTAAGTAAAAAAGGGGAGATGAGGTGCTAGCTTTTCGAAAGTGGAAGGCTCAAATTAGGTGCAATTAGGTTCGCCCACTTCAGTCGTAGTCAGACTGGCGTTCATGTTACGCGTGCTTGCTACGACGTAGTTTAGTGTATTTTATTGACTAAAAGACTAAGCAATGCCCTCGTATTTGTTCATTATAATTATAGCTTAAGATTGGAAATGTAACTGTGAGTAAGTGTTTGCGTGTAGTTGTAACACAGGCCAGTTCTTCAAAATCTACAGATTTTACTTATATGAACCTACATGTAGTATGCCTACAAGGAATAAAACTGGCGGAAAAGTAATTCGCGTAGTAACGCCGCAGATCGTAAACCATTTTCTCTAAAACTATGTTATTACGATTAATTATAATATCATCATCATCATCATCATCAGCCTATTTTGCAGTTACAGGTGTTTTCTAAAACCTATAGCAAGCTCCAGCCTCTCACAATACAGTTTCAAATATATATCTCTGTGCTTATGATAACTAAATTTTAAGTAAACCTATTGTGTAGAGAAAAATAAACAAAAATTATTATTATTATTTTAGTCCACTGCTGGACATAGGCCTCCCCCAATGAGCGCCATAGCCCCCTGTCTTCAGCTTGCCGCATCCAGCATCTGCCTGTAGTATATATAATAATACAATAATAATATAGTTTTATAATATTATAATATTCAAAATATAAATCAAATATAAAATATATATATTCATAAATCTAATATTACGTACAAAAGTACCATTGGGGATTTCCAATGGTATATGTACTTTTATACGTAATATTATATTTTTGAAAGCTTACGTCCATATTTGAATGCTCATTTTTGTGGTGGGCGGTAGCAGTGCGGGATGCGTGACCATACAATATTTTTATTTTACTTACAATATTTTGTCTCATAAAACCCAATCTGAAGTTAAAGAAAGGAAATAAAGATAAACTAGAGATTTTTGACTGAAAATTAACGATACCAAAATAATTGCTGCATACCTACCAGTGAATCGAAATTACTTTTGTTATGGGTTTATCGAAAATGGTTAACGATTTGCAGCAAATTACTTTTCCAGTAGTTTAATTCCACGTAAAACGCATTAAATATTAATAACAGTAAATAAAATTTTATCTTGCGCCAACACGAATCGAACCACCTTAATTTTTGGCTTTACACCACTATCGATGGGCATTGAAACCTTCATTCAACGGAACTTTGGATACGATGTGTTTTTCTGTAAATTGATTAACATTTTGAGTACCAGAAGCATAAAATCAACCGAGTACATTATAAGTTTTGATAGATTAATCATTTTCGATCAAATTAAGAACATTTCGTAACAAACAAATTACAAAACTTAGGAACCAAGAACCGAACATAACTTTATATTCACATTTTAGGTCCTCTACACACCAAAGCCACCGGGCCTGGCAGATTTCCCCGGCGGCGGGTTTGGCCTCCGATAAAACAAAGGATTATCGCAAAACAAGCCCGGCAGCGGCCTAACCCGCGGGACTTTTTAGGGATAACCCTTTATTTTGCGATAGTCGACGCTAATCCGCCAACTACGCCAAGGCCTTAATACTGTCTCGAACTGTTAAGATTATGTTTTAATGTTGTAAAGAACCCTAGGGACTAAAATTAACAAGCAATTGCGTAACTCGCTTATAATAAAAGTCTTTTGTTTATCCACAGGTTTGACACAAGGTACACTTCTTTGGAGTTGCCGAAAATGTCTCTAATGGTCTACAAAGGATTAGTGTTTTCTGATTCTTGCCCTGGAAATACAGGTTATGGGTATGTACATATAACTTCCAAGCTCTTTGAGTTTTTATTATCTTTGCAAATAAAAATGTTAGGTACTTTGTTGAACCATTCCTATATACATATAACTACTTATTTAAGGTTCCTTCAATTTAAATAATAACTGAGCGCTAATTTAAAAGAAACAACAAAATAAAAAAAAAGACTAATAAAAGACCTGTCGTATAACGATTGTAAATAAATGCTTAACGATTACCTTAAATCCCTAACCTATGATCAGACAGAGGACTTATTTCACAGAATATCTTAAAATACCACTTACATAATCTAAAAGAAATCAAATAATATCTCAAATTTTTTTTCGACTTCGACGGGACTCGAACCTAGGGAAAGACGTGGGTTCAAGTCCCGTCGAACTTGACAAAATTTTTGGGATATTATTTGATTTCCTATAAATTAACCCAGTGTGAGGCTTTCGCGCTATAATAATGAAAACCTTACCACTTAATCCTTAATCCCTAATACACATAATATACTAAACCCTGTAACTTATGTGTCTTAACGTACCTTTCTTCCATTTGTAGAATAATCAGCAGTATTATTTTTGTATAAATTAAATTAGATATCTTTTTTTGTTATTTAGAATTATTAGTATATTTTTTTTAACATTTCGTATGTACACCATGTTAGTAAAAAAACCTAAGTTAGCCAGAGGAGGAGCCCTCGCTTCTTAATACAAGTTTTTACTTAGTAAGAGCGAGGAACTCACTAGCGATGCCTTACTCTTTGCTTTTTCACACATCAGGTGACAAATTATCGAAACCTGTACTTCTATTTTAGAATTGCTGATGTGTTACATAAGACGAAATAAAATTGTCATCTTTATCTTTAAAAACAGTAAAAATCAACTGTCCGCTATCAAAACAATCCGTAGTTAATTAAGCTCCTGTGGAACCCGGTTATTAATATTAAATAATATTTTACTGAACCGTAAAATTAGATCGTTGCCGTAAAATATAAACAGCTACTTAACTCTCAGCTTTCATAAGATAAATATCTAAAGGTTTATGAAAGTGGCCAATTGCTCTAAGCCGCTTATCAAATTTAAGGTTGTAGCACACATGCTCTCGCATGCCTCCATCTCAAATCCAAGGTGGCAAGTTGTGCACGCGGCAATGGCTAGCAGCAAGCTCGCACGGTCGGTAGAGACAAGGGTTCAAGCAAGCGGTCCACACGGCTACAGGGTGAAGACCACTCGCTTGAAGCTTTCAGTAAGCAAGCCATAAACATTCGAGTGACTAACGCCCGAATACTCAAACGCAACTCAAATTTAAGCGCGTCTCAAATGATTTTCATTGACAACTGTCAAAAAACGCGACTTGAGACGTGCTTAAATCTGAGTTGCGTTTGAGTATTCGGGGGTAAGTTCGGCAAGCTCGCTATATGCTATTATTTGCTGTCACTGTAAAATGTATCTAAAGGTATACATGTTCACTTTTGTGCTGTGCGGTAGCGATTCGGGATGTATGTGCTATATCCTTTATACTTATAAGTTTATAACATTAACTTTAATCCAATCTGTTGTTTTGAAGGAAAATGAAGCAGTTCGACGACGGGGGCGGAGTGAGTAATGTGTACTGCCTCTCGCTCCCGCCCTACACCAGCGAGGGCCGGGACCCCGTTCACGGCAGCTTGCTTCACATCGGCGGGAAATTGATGGCCCTATATTTACAGGTAAGGAAATGTTTCTCAACTGAAAGCCGCATTAATTGGCTGTCAAAAAACGATTGTTTTCTGGTGACTGTGCAAAAGTACCAAACACCTGTGTTACAATACAACTGCTGCAATGCCCTTTGTCGGGATCATTTCTATACAGGTTGTTTAATACCTACACGCACCGAGAGGATTTTTCGGCAGGTTAGGGAGTCATTACAAAATATATTGTTTTGTAAAACATTTACTTAATTGAAAGCAACCATATCTTCTAATCTACGGTTACACTTATAACATTGGGTCTACCAGGAAAAACAATTGCATGACCTCACGATCCCCCATAAAACCCTTTTTGGTCCATGAACAAAATCCCTGTATGTTCTCTTTGTGGAATTGCGCTGACCTAAATTATTTCTGGAAAACTGAGTTCGAACAAATTGAAACAAGGAAAGGAACTCGTAGCCAAAATCTTATCTACGCTCGTAAAGAAATTTAGCAATGTCTACACACGTAGCATAAAATCGTAGCAGTGCCAGCACACGTAGCAAAAATCGTAGCAGAAGTCGTAGCAGTGCCTACGCACGTACCAAAAATCATAGTAGGGTCTACGGGCTTAAGAAAAGTCGTAGCAGGATAAACGCTCGAAGCAAAAGTCGTAGCAGCGCGTACTTGTGTAGCAGAATTTGTAGCAGGCTCTCGCCCGTTGCAAAAGTCGACGCAGTGTCTTGCGACGCTTGTAACAAAAATTGTAGTCTAAATCATAGACATTTTTAGCAATGGCTAGGAAAACGAAAATTTTACGCCGACCGCACAATTGCTACTTGCTTAAGCTACCGTATCGTTGTATAAGCTACCGTTTCGGTATTTATGCCACCGTTCTAGCAGTACATAACGGTCTTGGCGCTCAATCATCATCATCAGCCTGTATTAAATATTTTTTAAACTTCGCGATCTAAACACATTATATTATTGTTAGTATTATTTAACGAAAACCAAGTAAGGGTAGTTTAAAAAATCCTGCCCCCGCTTCGCACAGGCAGTAGCTCCAGTACTCCAGTCAACCCGTGACCACGACAGTTTGTAAACCTGTTAAACGTCTGGAAAAATAGGTAAATAAACGAGATAAATATTCGTTAAATAATACTAATAATAACAGCCTCACTGCTGGACATACATATGCCAGTAATGAGCGACATAGTGTCTTTAGTTACCCTGTCTTCAGCTTGCCGCTCAACCGTCCATTCTGTTGCGTGTTCAGAGCAGTTGCAGTAGCATAAAAGATGTATCGCGGAAACTACCAGTTGCTCAAGCGATGGTAACAGAAACGCAAACAACCTTGAGAAACATCTGTTTTACATCAGCTATATTTGTTTAGGAGGAACGCCGTCCTTTGGGGGAGCAATCCGCCCAGTACACCGGCATTTGGCGCCTCATACCTTGGGTCATGGAAATGGCGAAGGAACCGTTGGAAGCGGAATCCGTTGAAATTTAACGATGGCAATAAAAAAAGACATCAAAAGTTGAACGACTTTTAAAATTGCAACTGTTTTTGTTTTGGTGGGTCTTGTTTTGTGTTTTTATGATTTTTTTTTATTGTACGAAAATAAAACAAACTTTTTGTGTAGAGAGACTTTACTTATGCATCTAATTCGTGGAAATGTTAGAATTCACACACATTAACTTCAATTATAGGTGTCGTGTTTTTTTCAGTCAGCGTGGAAATATCATTCAGAATTTCACTACATTTATCAATACATTTATAGTGACTGACACGGAATAGTTGTGCAAGACAATTTTATCTTACTTACAATTTATCATAATAAATAAATAAATAAATAAATAAATAATGCTGGACAATCCACACAGCATCATCTAGCCCCAAAGTAAGCAGAGCTTGTGTTATGGGTACTAGATGACTGATAAACTTAATACAATATATAACATAGATAGATATTTTTTATTATATATAGAAAATACCCAGAACACCCGGAACAAATATAATATATATAATAATATTAAAGCAAACTAAAATACTTTCGCGACTGAAATACCGCCAGTAATTCCTATCGTACCAGAAAACTGTTGAGAAAAGCATTTTAAATCAGACCTCTTAAATACATAGTTCAGAAAATATCTCAAGCTCAGCATTAAACGAGGTTTGCATAATATGGTTGGAAGAAAAGACCCTCTTATAATAAGTAGCATAGTTTAGTGAAAAAAATTGTGTATCTCTTGGTGGCCTTTACGAACTAGTTCCTTCAATTGTCCTGTCTTCGGCTTCGAGATTTGAAATTCACTAGTAAGTAGCCTCTGCTACGCTTCATTCCACTAGCATATAGTATAGCTCCATAAGAAAGAAAGAGAAGAGGAGAGAGCACTATATCCCAAGGAGGCGCCACAGCCTGCCTCTGACTTTATTGCGCTTTTGCGCGCTCATGAATACTGCACGTAGTGTAACAATACAATTATATTATTAGCTATTCCAAAGTTTCAAAATCATCGAAAAGGAAACACAGTGACAAAGATAAGTGGCGTCAAAAGATACCTATTTTAATTTTTTATTGTTATTAGGTAAGCTGATGGCAATCCGACTTAATTAAATAAATAAATAATCTACAGATACACCGAATGCACTTCGAAATCTCTATGATGCTACCAAATACCTAATAGCTCATACTCATTATTCAGAGACCGAAACTGGAAGGTCTCTCGTCACGCCGATGGTTGACACATCATTTATCGAGCTGTTTAAAAACAAGAAGAGGGATAGCCACTTATTTGGAGAGAAACTGAGTGATTTCATCAAACGTCATGTGGCATACAGAAGACAGGCAAGCTTCTACAACTACAACCAACTTCTGGTAGGTATTTAAACTCCAAGGCCCCTCCGCCGCCGCTGCGAGAGCAGAAATAGTACCGCGAACCACGACATCAGAACCGCGGCTGTGGTGAGGCGCGGGCAGCCCCTGCATACCGCTGCCACCCACCATGAAGCAGCTGCGGCTGGCCGTGGACTACGAGCGCCGACGCCGCCGCTGTCGTCGACATCGCAGTAATACTTGACTTTAGAACTACCCGATAAAAAGAAAAATTATAATTATTTCACGAACTAATATAATGATAGACATAGTACCTAAGCCTTCCCACTCGAGTTTTTGCTAATTATGTGGGCACGCTGACCGCGACTTGCCCTACTTTATGGCCATCTTTACACAAAATCTTTAGAATTAACATTGTTGCATAACTTTTTGCTGAGGGGAACCGAGTTAGTAAATAACTTCCTTCCCTGTATGTTCGAAGTTGCATAACGATGAGTATGATCAAATTATGAAGGTTCCATTTTGTACACGGAATGATCTTATTTCGTGGAATACATTCTCTTATCGAGCAATCAAATCAAAATAAACAATTTTGATCATTTGATACCGATGCTTCTTCTTTCGGCTTAGGGACAGCCTGTAAATCAGAAAAAACAGTGAATCTTGGGGTTTGATGAACGTGCCAATCACATAAGTTATTAAGAGCTTCTAGCGGCACTTTTAGGCTTGAAATCAAAATCATACATGATGTCACATACTATTGCGTATTGAAAATACGACAGCTATTGCTTATACTATAATATTAATAAAATAGGGGGAAAAATATGACTCTGGTGCGATTAACGTAAAATTTTTGTGTTCGCTTCTTATATTAAATCATCTCATAATACTGAAGACGATTTTGATCTAGAAACGTCAACATTGAGTGGGAATTGAACTACAATCCATTTAAAAATATTTGCCATACCAGAGATAGACCTCCGAAAATATATATTTCCTGAAAATGAGATCGTTGTGTTAACATCGTAGAGACCTTTACAGTCACATGTAGAAGTACTGCCAATAATCATGAATGACCAAGAAACTGGCATTGTTATAGTTCCATACTGATCACGAAAACTAAATTGCTAGACAGCAAGTTCAGAGTCTCGATTTAGTTCTGTGGTCCTAAAATAATTCTAGCTTTAAACTATGGGGGGATACTGTAGCAGTAAGCACATCGACTCATTTGATATTCAGGTTTATGATTGACTAGGATTTCTAGCAGAGTGCTTAAAAAAGGGTAATTCATTATGAATTTAACAATCCTCGTTCAGCTTTATGACTTATTTCCAGAAATAAGATGGGCATAAACTAACGCGTTCAGAGGTTTTGTTTTTATAAAGGTACCTTTAAAATTAATCTACCTTCCCCAAGTAGGTATTCTATTATTTCTACATGGGATGCAATTATTGTACTAAATTATCTAGCAAAATTGTATCCTGTACTTGTAGCTAGTCGTTTTATAGTCTCTAGCTAATGCGTGATTACTATCACGAATATAGTTAAAACTTCTGGTATAGGCCATGTCTAGCTGAATCTACCATTTTCTTTTTTTTTTCGGTGTTCGCCCAAGTGTCTGCCTAGCAGTTACATACACCTAGATATATCTTATATGACAATGATATCCGGAAATAGAATAACCCCCTATGATAGGCTTTTATTGATTGTTAAAAAACCATACCATCGTACTTCATCGCAAACAATCGGTCAAAGCATAAAATAAATCCTTTCCGCTAGTGACATCAATACAACTGTACTCAGTGCTCATAGCACTCGTCAGGTCTGGCCTCTTGTTTTGCAGCTCAACGAGCAGGCGTCAGTGTTGATGCTATTAAAAGAGTTTGCTGGTCTGATAAGGCAGTTTTTTTTTTTTTTTGCGAATGTCTATTAGATGTATAACCAATAATGACATAAACTTAGATAATGCGTTCTCTAAGAACTAAGAAATTAACATTTTCACAGCCCCTGACGTACATCTCTATGTTCTATAACTACGGCGCGCTCTGCGAGTCGCACTGGGCAGTGAATGGGTTAAGAAAATCTAAGAAATCGTTTTTTATTATGTTAAATAATTGGACAAACTTATTTCATGAGGTAGGCATCATGAAATAAGTTATTAATAATTTTATTTTGATTTAAATTTCCCCAACATTGTTTTTGTTCTCTGAACATCTTACTAGTGAATTTCAAATCTCCAAGCCGAAGACAGGACAATTACATGATCAAACGAACTTAGCAAGTGAAGTTCGATCTTGATTGTCCTGTCTTCGGCGAAGAGATTTAAGGTCCCTCTCTACCCTATCTCTATAGGTCATATCAATGTTGGTGTCCTTAATATTTTACTCTAAACCTAATGAAGTCAGAGGCAGGCTGTGGCGCCGCCTTGGGATATAGTGCTATATCTTTCTTTCATAAGGGGCTTCTATGAGCAAGTGGAATACAGCGTAGCAGAGACTACTTACTAGTGAATTTCAATGTCTTCATCGAAGACAGGACAATCTAGATCGAACTTCACTTGGTAAGTTCGTTTGATCATTTAACTATGCGAGTCTTGAATTTTCGTTTTACATTCCGAAAAAGGCACACCTGAAAATAATTTCGACGGTAAAGTCTACCGATATTGGATACTGGGTAAATTGAAGCTAGCGAGTTTTTTTTACTACATTTACATTTTATTTGTAAATTAATAGACAATCTCGATCTCGCTTGAGACCTCTTGAAACTAATCTCGAAGACGAGATGCGTATCTGGTTTCAGTCAACTGATATAAACTTCTCAATTGCTGAGAAACAGAGCTATGGAATCACTGGAATGTCTTGGAATAACAAATTGTTTACTGAAGTCCTTTCATGAATTCTACGTAGTTTCATTGGAACAAATTGTTATTTTCATCAAACTTCATTGTTTTAGATTTATTAGCCAAATGAAGCGCAGACAGCATTTTGATAGACGACGCTGATAGTGTTCGGTGTTTTGTTTGTTTGATCATGGGAATACGCAATTTCTTTTTTTTGAGGTTTGATTCACAGGTTTGGTTTTACTCTTAGTGCGAGGAAAAAAAAATGTCTGAGTTATTTCGCAACTGTCTCAGACGCACAATATATTCATGAAGTGACTTTAGACGCCACACACAGTTGCACGTGTAGCGCAGCTCAGTTACGCAAGTATGTGCTGAGACGCGCCTTTTGTATGGAGAAACCCGCGAGTGTCCGGGGTGTGCTATTGCGTAACCTGTGAAACGTGCGGAATACACTTAGTTCTGTCTTAAAGTTAGTTGTTTAAAAAGCTGGAAAAGCTTATTATAGCCTAATTCACCATCGCATCCCTGTTTACTTTCTAGTGATATCAGAATGATAACCAGAAAACAACGTAGTAGAGTAGGAAACTCGTACGATTCCTCTGTTATTTCTGCTCTACAGTGAACTTGAGACATGAAGCGTACGTGGTGAAGTTGGCCCTTTTATAATTATCCTCATATGCTTATCTCGTAATACAGAGAGCTCAGGTACTTCTAATCAAAGTACACATTGTCCATGACACTTCTCATCCAGGCCACGTATCCCGCAGTCCGCGTGTAGATCCCGTACTTCCCGCGCTTGCCGCAGCCATCTCCAAAACTAGTGATTCCCTGCAATATCAGGAAACCCGTAAATCACAATTCTTACCTTTTTTCATACGTGACCAGATTTGTGGGATCAGGATAACCTGGCAACCGGATTAAATTATTTATATGCTACTCGTAACTCGAGTTGGGTTTGGTTGTAATGAGGGATGTAACTAGAGGCATATCTATGTTTATGCTGACATAGGTATTTGTGTTTTAATGAAACAGGTTATTCGAGCCAAGGGAATAAAATAATTAAATCAAGATCCCAGCCAAAAAGCGTAAAAAGCTATATCTAATCACAATGGGAGCCAAGTATATCCTCATGGGTGGCATGGGAGCCAAGTGCAGGTTATTTTATTACTTACACATAAATAAAATCAATACGAATGTAAGTAGCGAGACAAGCAACACAATGTTTATTTGTTTATTAAGGACTCCCAACAGAAAAAACACATAACATGCAGGATAACGAAATAAAGTGGTCTTAAGTCTAGTGTTGTTTGTGTTTTTATGTTTATAAGGTACTCAATTTTAATGTATAGTGTGATTATTTTTGTAATTAATAAAAATAGAAAAAAAAAGTTTGCAGAGCGAATTCATGCCTGGTACGGTATGTAAGAACATATGTGCGGTGCGGCGGCAGATTTGGCCGAGGATCTCAAGAGACGCAAATATGCAGGTCTCGACAGAACCTACATACATATTTGCTCCCTTTGGGGTCGAGACCCTAGGTCCGTGGGGTACCGAGGCTCTCCGGGTTTTTAAAAAGTTATCTGAGCGTCTGGTCGGGTCTGAGTCTGACCCGAGAGCTGGCGGATATCTGGCGCAGCGCATCAGCATTGCCATACAGCGGGGCAATGCAGCCAGCGTCTTGGGGACGCTTCCGACTGGTATTGATATGGATCAGTTGAGCTACCTGTAGATTGTTTGCAACAGTCTGCAGTTAGCTTAATTGTTTCAATTGTAAATACTAGTTATAATTTGATTGTAATTTTCTTTGTTAATAAAGGCCGTTTATCTTGGACCTTAAAAAAAAAAGAACATATTATACTAATCCCTGTTTACTAAATCTTAGAGTACATACCATACCCACCTACAAATTTTTTATGCTTTATTAGCTTTAAGTCGCTGCTTTTTAGGTAGGTATATATTTTGAGAACAGCTTTTAGTTGAAATGTTGATACGTCTGAAAGTAAATGTGATTTGAATTCCTTCCTTTATTTGATCCTTTAAAATAATGATACTAACTCATCATTATTTTAAAGGATCAAATTGAAAGCTTGAAAGTCTTTTTTGCCAAACGAATTGGATTCTGTTTTACATTTGTATTCATTAAATCATCCCTCTTTGATGCATAAAAATATATATTTTTACCAGTGTTTTACCATTACCACTAATTTTAATCAGGTTTTCGAAAGGTGGTGATTCTGGGCATCGAAAGATTAAATTTCAAAAGATTTACATAATTTTTCGTAACCATTTCATGACAAAACACTGTTTTTACTGAAAAAACATTTGTGAAATATTGTGTAATGTTAAATAATGCAAGAGTGCGTGTAAAAGAACACGAATAAATAGAAAAACACTATTTTTTGCAAAATAATGTTAAGTAATTAATATTAATGTTTTTAAATTAGGGTCCTTGAGACCGCCAATTGTCACTTTGTTATAATTGTTTCTTTTTGTTAATTGTTTCTTAGTTATAAGTATGCAATAAATATGTTCTATCTATCTATCTATCTGTCCTTCGGGTCTAGAATCATCCCTTTTCGGCTCAGTACACCCTTTGCGTGGCACCCTGTATACTTAACTTCACAATCGTAACAAAATCTCTGTAAAACTTTAAAGCCACCTTTACCTCTATATGTATATGTAGTGAGGGCTTTAATAACAAAACTCAGAAATCATGGGGCCGTTTCTCAAGGAAATTATGGCAACATGATAGGAAAGTTCCTTTCCTATCATGTTGCCATAATTTCCTTTAAGAAAGTTAATAGTGCGAAATCCGTTTTGGAGCATGCTCTGACTACTCGACCACTAGTAATTCTCAAAGGTGGACTGTGGGTCTTTTTCAATTTTATTCAATGTGTTTTGTAAGCATATGGCGCGACAGAACGGTCAGATTTCCCAAGAGATTTTTTTTTATTTATACAATGTATATTTTTCGTTATTTTACGTAAGTGATGTCAAGTTTGAAGGTTTTGTATGAAAAGATGAAAAATAAATATTTTTAAATTTACACGATCTGAACACATAATTGGTATAACGGGGCGATAAATACCCGTTAAATAATATTAATAATAAGATGAAAGCTTCTTTATTTTCATAATAATAAAGGAAAATTCATAAAATTATAATAGACATGGAATTAAAGTGATATTTTTGATCTCGTTTTTTGTCGCTATGTTTATAAAACACCCACTTGATACATTGAGTTACTAATAAATACTACGTACGCTAGTAATAATAATTAAGTGACATGGTAACATTATTTATTCTACCGGATAATCGATACTTATTTCACGACGAAGCGATGTTAACGTTTTGCTGTTCATATAATAGTAAAGAAAATTACAATCAAATAATAAAAACAAATTAGAACAGATTAGATTAGATATACCTACGAGCGTCTGGTCGTCGCGACGCATGACCCGAGAGCTGGTGGGTATCTGGTGCAGCGCATCAGCTTTGCCATACAGCGGGGCAATGCAGCGTCTTGGGGACGCTTCCGACTGGTTTGATATGGATCAGATGAGCTACCTGTAGATTGTTTGCAACAGTCTGCCGTTAGCTTAACTGTTTCTTTTGCTATTGAGATCATTGGTAATTAAAACAACTAAAATACTTACTATTTTTGCTTCGTTTAAAATTGAAGCGCACAGCGTGTAACATTTGATTACTTGGAAATACATTATTTATTGTAACTTTCCACTGAGCACCAGCACCAGTGAGTTTGATGTTCAATTCTCGAGGTAGTTCGAACTGTAGTTCTATTTAACTTCACGAAATGAGATCGTCATTTTCACGCAACAACTTAACGTAAGTTAGGTAAGTTTTTATATTCTTTGTAGAATATTATTCAGTTTATTTATTGAAATAATAAAGTATCTGTAAAAATGGTAAAATATATCTCAAAATAATTATTAGAATGGCAAGATAAATAATTTCTAGATTAGGTGCTTTAATGTCTAAGAAACGTATTTTGTATGTACCTGGAGTACACACAAAATACGTTTCTTAGATTAAATGTTGCTTGGATTAAATGAATACCTACCTTAATTCAAAACGAGACAAACAAAACCGGAAACAATCGTTTTTAGATCTATAAAAAAAGCGTAAAGCTTTTTATCCCGAACCACGAACGTCAGTACATGGGTTTGCTAACATTGATTGTATTTTTACCCGACTGCGCAAGAAGGAGGGCTATCAACCGACTTCCGAAAAAAGAGGATGTTCGATGTTCGGCTGTATGTATTATTTTATGTATGTTCACCGATTTCTCCGTCAATTGTGGACCAATTTTAATGATTGTTTTGGTATTTTTTTAAAAAATTATCCAAAGGTGGTAGCATATGAACTTTATTTCCGAGGAATTTTTGTTAGCCACGCAAAACATAAAAACACAATGTTAATTATAATAAAGGTAGCATATGAACTTTATTTCCGAGGGATTTTTATTAGCCACGCAAAACATAAAAACACAATGTTAATTATAATAAAGGTAGCATATGAACTTTATTTCCGAGGGATTTTTATTAGCCACGCAAAACATAAAAACACAATGTTAATTATAATAAATTCGAAGTCGATTCTTAGT
The DNA here is from genome assembly GCA_963662085.1 of Eupithecia inturbata. Lineage (NCBI taxonomy): Eukaryota > Metazoa > Arthropoda > Insecta > Lepidoptera > Geometridae > Eupithecia > Eupithecia inturbata. Next base: position 9,637,137 of record OY759182.1, read on the forward strand.
TTTTGTAAAAAACAGCAAATTATTATCTGTAAAGAAGCACATTCATCAATATCATCATTCATCATCAGCCTATGTTAGTCCACTACTGGACATACGAAGCACATAAAGTTTGCTAAATCTAGCAAAATCAGTTGCAGTTTTTCTCTCACCTGCAAATAGTACCGCATGCTGCGATCCCGGCAAAGCAACGGCCCGCCCGAGTCACCTGCGCAGGAGTCGCGTCGGCCGCGGCCCGCGCACACCATGTCGTCCGTTATCGCATACTGCCAGTACGAACGACGGCATACACCTTGCTGGATTGTAGACACCTAAAAATCAGTTTATTTATTTTTAATGGCCTCAGTGGCGGGCGGAGGTCCGCCCGCGACTTAGGAGGTTGGGGGTTAGATTCTCACCTCGGGACTAAAGATCTGCAGATAATTATTTGTTTTGTGTCTGGATGTTGTGTATGACTAATATAGAGGTATATATCGTATGTGTAATAAATAATTTCTTTAAAAATATTATTTCGACGATTTTTTTAACATAAAACCTTCTTTTCTTAACAATATCTAAACGATATGATTTCATAGTGTATTTAATATTCACACTGTCATTTAGCCGTGAATTTATTAGCTTTTTTAAGTAAGTAAGTAAGTAAATTCTTGATTTGTCACATAAAACACACACATACAGTTGGGTTTTGATGCTAGGGTTCTTGTAACTTATTTTGTATTTATACAGGGTGTCCCATAATGAGTGGATAACTTTATGCTTGTGCGAGAGAGCAAGGCCAATCAGACACGAAAACAAATATAAAAAAAATGAATTATTTTGGGAGATATGTATTTTTTTTTTGTAAATTTGGAAAATTTTGTACCCCTGTTCACATTGTTGGGCACCATGTCTAAAATTTAAGCAACAACTTCAGTTTTTTTTATTAAATGTATACTTAATAGTATTGTTCATAAAAACGAGTTCAAATGTTTTGGTAACTACGTGCAGTAGTTTGCTAGACATCTTCAAAGATAAACTTTAATTTTGTCATTTATTTCATCATTTATAGTGCTGACATTTGCCGGCAGATCAAACATTGCAAATACCATTTATATGCCGATGATGATCAGCTATACTTACCAGTTGTTCCGGGGAATGTTCTCTGCGGTACTGCCAAACTGAATGATGACCTAGGCCGAATAGCAGACTGGTCTCATCATAATGCTCTTCTTCTAAATCCTTTAAAATCTAAATTTATGATCCTTGGTTCACCGCGTTTGATAGAAGTCATTTCAAGCCATTCACCAAAAATCAATATTCATGGCCAATGTATTGAACGTGCACGTGAGGCTAGAAATCTTAGTATCTTATTTGATGATACTTTACGCTTTGAGAACCACATAAAGAGCATTGCAAGAAATTGCCTTTATAGACTAAAGCTACTATATAAAATAAAGAATTATCTAAGAAAAGAAATTCGTATAAAGGTTTGTGAGTCAATAGTTCTATCAAAGCTTAACTATGGCGACTTGGTTTATGGCCCGCGTTTACTGTCGAGAACGGCTCGCCTTGTCCAGAGGGTGCAAAATGTGTGCTGTAGGTTTTGTTATGATATCCCACCGCGAACGCATGTCACGCCATACATTAATAACTCATCCACGCTCAACATGGCTTCGTGGAGGCATTTGCACCTAGCAGTTTTAGTACATGGCATCGTAAAGTTCGAGTCTCCAGAATACTTATTCGCAAAACTGAATAGTTTCAAAAGTAAATACAGTTCAAGGCCTACAAGAAATTTGATGCACTATAGCAACTATAAAACTGTAGCGTTTAGGGGAAGCTTTCGCTATCAGGCAACCAAATGTTAGAACAACATCCCTCCACCCTTGCGACTGTTAAAATCAAAGTTCACTTTTAAAAAACGTTTTATGTCTCATCTAATAGATCAGCAAAAAACAGGGTTGCCTGGAGCCATGACCCGTCATGGTGCATTATTTTCTTGCTTGGTTTCGCAGCATCGAGTTGCCAGCTCACTGGGTTGTAATAGGTATAGCTTTATCCATTTTAGTTGTTTAATTATCTATCAGTAGGTTTATATCCATTTTATTATATCTATTTCATTTTACAAAGTAAAACACGCACCATTTACATACTATACATATTGTTTGTATTAAACTATATTATTTACTATTCACTTATAGAACACATAACACTACTAACTGTAATCATAAGCCTCACAGGGTCTTGTGACTATAATGGTTTCGGCAGAATATCAGCGCCTATCTACTATTGAGTGGTAAGGTCAGGCATTTATGCTGAGCCGAGACCTTTTTGCTGCTGTAACACTCAGCCCAGTCTACTTTGAAAATATTTTTGTGTACCTAATTGTTTTTTGTCGTAATATAAGTTAACTATTTTTCAAAATGTATTTTTATATCTGTTTTGTACTTATTGTGTGAGGTGTTTGAGCAGCAAATAAATGATTGTCTATGTCTATGTCTATTTTTTCAAAGTTTGAGCATATCTAATGAAAAAAAAATTAAAAAGATAAAAAGTGCGACAAAGCGAATAAAAAGTTTTCGCGTATGCTTTTTTAAATTTGGACTGCTAATGCCGCGTCGGCACGTGCGCTTTTTTTATTACCAGCCAGGACTTTATTAAAGTGAATTTCAAACTTTTAATTAAATAGTGTTCCAAATTCAAAACTAATTTCGTCACTGTTATTAAGTGCGCTGGAATGACCCACTTTGTTCGCACTTATCGAGGAACCCTTTGCCTCTTTTCGAATTGATGGGATGAAAATGATTAAGTAGGACATGCTCGCCACCCAAATTTCATTTAAAATTAGGGCCACCGAAATGGAATTTCGGTGGCGAGCAGGGCTACATAATCCTTTTTAACTCACTGGTTTTTTAATTTAATTTAAAATTTCTCTACACACTCAGGTAAAATACGAACATACCAAAAAAAATCCCGAATATAAAATATTAAAATCATAACGTTTACTGTCTAGGTTAGATGTGTTTGATTTTTGTCGTTATAATAATTGTTCAATACTGCTTAAAAGAAATCCAAACTTACTTATAGATTTAAATACAATTGGCAACTGGATATCTGATATCGAACAACGTGTACCCGTCCCGCGAATGCAACGCTTCCGTGACTGACCTTAATTGCATCTCCCTTGCGGAAATACGATTTTTTTCATAATAATCCGCTAGAACCTGGACAGTATATATCAAATACCCTATTACTCGTTTTCGGAGAATATTCTACAACCCAAATAACATTTTTTTTTGTGCTTATCTCAATTCAATCAGTTTCGGCAAAAATTTGGATCGGCACAGCGGACAGAATAATGTGTGTTTATTATTAGAACTAATTATTCAGAGGCGTTAGGGACCTTACGCACTAGCGGTTGGCCGCTAGGCGGTTAGACTCGAGCGGTCCAACCGCTTAACGCGGTTTCTTCGCGGTTAGCCGCCATAGCGGTCAGCCGCGATGAAACCGCGTTAAGCGGTTGGACCGCTCGAAGGCGCGTGGCTCATAAACAAAATGGACGCCGTCGAGATAGCTTGTGTTATTTATTTTTACTCCCGAAAACAACGAAAGAAAAATAAAAAAAGATACTGGATTCATCCTTTACTAGAAACACGCAAAGAATTTGGCCAGTTCGCAAGTTGTTTTCAAGAACTGAAGAAGCATCAAGATACATTTTTCGGCTATGTTAGAATGAGTGTTTCGTCATTTGAAGAACTACTAACAGTTTTATATGACAGCATCAAAGGACAAGATACTAAATTTCGTGACTGTATCCAACCCGAAGAGAAATTAGTAATAACATTAAGGTAAGTTTGATAAATAAAAAAGTTTTAGTAGTTAATATGTTTTAATTTTAATCGCAATGTGGGTTCATACGAGTAATTGAATAAAAAAAGTAGTAAACTATAACTATTACTGAGAATTATTATTATCATTAAAAAGATCTAGATAATCAGATTCTTGAGATATCTGTGAATGTGTTGATTCAGGAGAGGTTACAGATTGTTCTTGATTACATGTTCCACGGTGTGTAGGTGGAACTGAGGGCGATGGTGGTGGGTAATTATTTCTAGCAAATGATGGTGTCTGATATCCTTGGGATGGCCCTTGGTTGTAGTTAAATGGTCGTACGTAATCCCGCAACTGAAAACACGTGCATACTTCACCGGCGGCTCGCCGCAAACTAACCGCCAGTGCGTATACACAAGATGGCGGCTAGCCGCGAAGCGGGCCGCGTCACTCCATTCAACCGCCGCGGTTGAAATTTTGTGGCGGTTTAGTGCGTACAATCATAAGCGGTTGCATATTAAACTGGAAAAGCGGCTAGCCGCGCGGTTAGCCGCCCCCGCGGTTAGCCGCTAGTGCGTAAGAGCGCTTACGCAAAACACACAAAATTACAAAATTTCAACCGCGGCGGTTGAATGGAGTGACGCGGCCCGCTTCGCGGCACACACACGCAAAGAATTTGGCCAGTTCGCAAGTTGTTTTCAAGAACTGAAGAAGCATCAAGATACATTTTTCGGCTATGTTAGAATGAGTGTTTCGTCATTTGAAGAACTACTAACAGTTTTATATGACAGCATCAAAGGACAAGATACTAAATTTCGTGACTGTATCCAACCCGAAGAGAAATTAGTAATAACATTAAGGTAAGTTTGATAAATAAAAAAGTTTTAGTAGTTAATATGTTTTAATTTTAATCGCAATGTGGGTTCATACGAGTAATTGAATAAAAAAAGTAGTAAACTATAACTATTACTGAGAATTATTATTATCATTAAAAAGATCTAGATAATCAGATTCTTGAGATATCTGTGAATGTGTTGATTCAGGAGAGGTTACAGATTGTTCTTGATTACATGTTCCACGGTGTGTAGGTGGAACTGAGGGCGATGGTGGTGGGTAATTATTTCTAGCAAATGATGGTGTCTGATATCCTTGGGATGGCCCTTGGTTGTAGTTAAATGGTCGTACGTAATCCCGCAACTGAAAACACGTGCATACTTCACCGGCGGCTCGCCGCAAACTAACCGCCAGTGCGTATACACAAGATGGCGGCTAGCCGCGAAGCGGGCCGCGTCACTCCATTCAACCGCCGCGGTTGAAATTTTGTGGCGGTTTAGTGCGTACAATCATAAGCGGTTGCATATTAAACTGGAAAAGCGGCTAGCCGCGCGGTTAGCCGCCCCCGCGGTTAGCCGCTAGTGCGTAAGCGCTCTTACGCACTAGCGGTGCTAGTGGCGCTCTTACGCTTTTCCAGTTTAATATGCAACCGCTTATGATTGTACGCACTAAACCGCCACAAAATTTCAACCGCGGCGGTTGAATGGAGTGACGCGGCCCGCTTCGCGGCTAGCCGCCATCTTGTGTATACGCACTGGCGGTTAGTTTGCGGCGAGCCGCCGGTGAAGTATGCACGTGTTTTCAGTTGCGGGATTACGTACGACCATTTAACTACAACCAAGGGCCATCCCAAGGATATCAGACACCATCATTTGCTAGAAATAATTACCCACCACCATCGCCCTCAGTTCCACCTACACACCGTGGAACATGTAATCAAGAACAATCTGTAACCTCTCCTGAATCAACACATTCACAGATATCTCAAGAATCTGATTATCTAGATCTTTTTAATGATAATAATAATTCTCAGTAATAGTTATAGTTTACTACTTTTTTTATTCAATTACTCGTATGAACCCACATTGCGATTAAAATTAAAACATATTAACTACTAAAACTTTTTTATTTATCAAACTTACCTTAATGTTATTACTAATTTCTCTTCGGGTTGGATACAGTCACGAAATTTAGTATCTTGTCCTTTGATGCTGTCATATAAAACTGTTAGTAGTTCTTCAAATGACGAAACACTCATTCTAACATAGCCGAAAAATGTATCTTGATGCTTCTTCAGTTCTTGAAAACAACTTGCGAACTGGCCAAATTCTTTGCGTGTTTCTAGTAAAGGATGAATCCAGTATCTTTTTTTATTTTTCTTTCGTTGTTTTCGGGAGTAAAAATAAATAACACAAGCTATCTCGACGGCGTCCATTGTGTTTATGAGCCACGCGCCTTCGAGCGGTCCAACCGCTTAACGCGGTTTCATCGCGGCTGACCGCTATGGCGGCTAACCGCGAAGAAACCGCGTTAAGCGGTTGGACCGCTCGAGTCTAACCGCCTAGCGGCCAACCGCTAGTGCGTAAGGTCCCTAAGAGCGCTTAGGCATAATGTGGCGCGGCGGGCGATGGTCCGCCTGCGACGCAGAAGGTTGCGGGTTTGATTCCCGCCTTGGGACAAATGTTTGTACAAACATTTGTCCCAGACAACATTTGTTTTTCAGATCGTACGATCTGTAAATATTTGTTCCGGGTGGTCTGGGTATTTTCTATATATAATAAAATATCTATCTATGCTATGTATTGTATTAAGTATATCAATCATATAGTACCCATAACACAAGCTCTGCTTACTTTGGGGCTTGATGATGCTGTGTGGATTGTCCAGCATTATTTATTTATTTAATAATTGGGAAATAAGAGAAAGCCTGAAAGAAAGTTATATAAATAAGTAATTATATTACCTACATGTTATTATAAACAATTATTGTTTCTTTTGTAAATTGTTTCTTAATTTTAAGTGTGCCATAAAAGTATTAATCACCGTTTTATATTAATAAGTTTTTATTACTTATTAACTTATGTAGGTATGGAAGTATTATAAAATCAGTGGTATGGGTTTCACCCAAAGATCCTACGACTACGTTACAACTATCTTTGGTTACACCACATTTTCACCATTGTTATTTTCATACTCACAATAGACATTTTTCAAATATCTAATTACATTTTACAGCTAACGGTTTTTTGCAAATGTCTCATAGAGTGTTTGTCCTAAGTATTTTTCTATCTGGCTGACGTTTAGATTCTCAAAAATGTTAACTAATTTTTATTATATATTATTATTTATTATTTTGTTTTGTAAAAACAATTTGTGACATGTAATTTGACAAATTATTAATTAAATGTTTATCTGTTTACATTTATGGTGACTCTTCTGAACTTCGCGTGTGTACAACTTTTATGGGAAGTAAGTATTTTCTGTTTACCCATACCATAATGTTCGTTTATGTTGCTTTTATGATAAACACACTACACTTGATGCCGTCATAAAAAAAAATATAGTAAAATTTGCTGAACTTATTATAATTTTATGGATTATATTTATTATGCTCCGGTTTATGGCGATAACGTTATATAAATATGGGTAAATAATTATTCATTAAAGAACTTGATTTGGCTAACAAAACAAATAAAAAAATAGGTAGGTATGCAAAGAAGTATGTGCCTAAAGAAACAGCAAGATCTACAAACTACTATTATTGGTTCGTGTCGGTTACAAATCAAAAGTTCTGTTATTTCTTTGGTATGTCTTTAGCCAGTCACGCACTATGTCTTTTGTTGATAGTATAACATCCTTCCTTCCATGCATTCCATACACAAATTCGTAGCACAAACAAAAAACTGAAAAAAGATTTAGCGCGTTGAACTTTCACGATATAAAATGTTTTATCAAAATGATCATATTTTGTTGGCACCGTTTTACGCACAAGACCAGTGAAAACCTATACGGGTGAGTCTAAACGTTTTTCCATGAATACGGCATAGATGTTTTCTACTGAATTTCGAAAGCAGCTGCTTTCGAAATTCAAAGTAAAAAATAAGGAAAAAACACAGGATATCAAGCTTGATATCCTGTGTTTTTTCCTTATTTTTTACCCTCTATCTTTGGTCTCTATCCTATCTTTGATCACGACTTCTCGTCCCGTTGTTTGGCTGTCGGTTCGTTAGAAATATAAATTGAACAATCAATTGATAACAGCGAGATCTAGGAGGTGTAGGCAAACAACCATTAAAAACGTTCTAAATAGTTATTACCAAGATGAACGGTTTATATTTCTTCACATTGATTAGTATAGGATTTCGTGTTACACAAACTTATGTAAAATATGGGCCTCTAGGAACGTGGATCATATTTTGTGCAATATAAATACGCAAACCTCATGTTTTACTAAACATTTATCAAGCTGCTTTATTCGGGCGCAACCGAAAAATAAAAAGGTCCAAAATTCAGACTCCATTTATCAACTAAAATAGACAGAGAGCACGACCGTCTGTTAAAAGTAGCCTCCAGGGGGAAAAACTTAGGATTCTACATCCAAGCTTTTTCTATAATGTATAGTAGGTCAAAACCTATGCCAAACAGATTTAAATGAAAGAGTGCGATCCAGCTAACAAAGCTTGCAACACCTTTTATTCAACGAATTTCACATTTACGTCAACAATACTAACTTTAGCACAACTTATGGTATAAGTTAAGTACTACCCGCGAGACTGACCAAACATAACTCATAACTGAACCTGATTTCACGAAATTCAAAATAAAATATTTTCTTCTTAAAACAAAAAGAATGCCAGACAAGTCGCAAGCTTTATCTCTTCAAAAATTTCCTTCCGAGTCTCTAGCCCCAAACTAAGCAGAGCTGTGTTATGGGTATTATATATATTATTTAATAAATAACGTTTCTATGAATTACCTGCGCCTCATGCAATATTCTGGTGCCATGCACATCGGTGGCTCTCTTCTTTCCCCAGCCGAGGATGACGCAAGACGCGTGCGGTGGAAGCAGTTGGAACTGCTGCGGCAGGCAGGCGACGCCGTGGCCTAGGTCTGGCCGAGCCGGTGATGGTAACCTGAGGAACAACTATAAGCATTATCCAAACCCGGGAATCCCGGGATTACCCTGACGATTGATGTGGCGTAGGTCCGCCAGCGACGTAGAGGTTTGGGGATTCGATTCCCGCATCAGGACAAATGTTTGTACGATCTCCAGATATTTGTTCCGGGTGTTCTGGGTGATTTCTACAGTCGTGAGTTACCCTTGTGGCTCATATCGCTCAGCTACGGTCCGCATAACCGCAAGGTTATGGGTCCCGTATAAGTCGTTAATTCAGGAAAAAATATAAATTCTTTAACTGCAAGGTTGGTAGGAGCATGGAAAGGTGCAGGGATTGTTTGGTATAGGCCCCTCCTTCTGCTTTCATCAGCCTTGTCTGCTTCTTACACAAAGGTACCAGTAGAGCTAAGCGGTAGTGTCTAAGAAAAGAAAGGCGTCTGAGGAATAATACTTAAGTCAAATTTGTCTAATTACGATGATAGCTTAAAAGCATATAAAACTAGCTTCTGCCCCCTGCTTAACATAAATCGGGATATAAAGTAGGTAGCCTAAATAAAATTCCGAGCGCAGAACCTCAACTTGCAAATTTCAGCAGAACTTTTGACGAGACAACGTGACAAGCACATATCTTCTCACATCGTCATGAACTTTCGCCTATGTAAAATGTTAGTATGATAGGATTATACAGAAATATTCTTTTTTCTATACAGAGTTATTGACAATTCACAGACACTGCGTGAACTGCAGGTTCTGCCCATCATCACGAACACGTTCGTGAAGACGCCAGATCTTAATTCTTAAAATTGTTTAGTAGATTACCTGTGATGCAAAATGAAAAAACACGTTTGTCGGGAATGCACGCAGCGTCCATGAACTACCAATAAACCTGACTTGTATATAATTATAACATAGTTTTCTATATTAGAATAGATTAAAATATTTATTAATTTCGAAAGTATACATATGTTTATCAATGTTGCACCATTAAACCACAATAGGTTTGTCTTGGCGCTCACAACTCGTCTTATACATTGATTAGACTACTTTTTTATTCACTATATTGATAAAGTTTGTCAAAAAAGGGCTCAGTCAATGAATGACTTTTGGACGAATGTGGCACCCAATACTCTTTGACTACACTTTACATGTAATTCTTCGATCAACCACTGTCAAGGACTTGGGAGGTCACATTCATTTTACGGCAACTTTTTTCTACTTTCGTTCGAACTAGGCTTGGGTCAAGCTCTTGTATATGGAATCCTTATGAATGCGCGCTTCTTTTCGAAAAAGTACAGAAAGTGTTCCTATGATTTTTATACAAACATACACAGGCAGGACATAACCAGGGATACTACCCTTTTATGTACCCGACGAGATTCCTTCTTGGGGTTCTTGGCTTTATCTCTCCAAACGCGGAGAGCGCATGAGTAGCTGAAGACAATCTGCAAAGTGTTTCGAGGTACTATAAACGCACCTGATTTGGTGAATGAGTCACTTCGACTCTATTTACCCAATTGCTACCTACGGGGCAGGAAACATAGACTCTTTGCTCCACGTCCGAGCCGCACGGTTGCGCGCGCCCGCTCTCCTATATCTAGAACCGTCGCAGCCCTAAATAAACTCCTGGAGCCCCCCCGGACACCGATATATTCGCGGACGAGTGGAGAACTCTTATGCTTGCGTGTCTAACTTTTTTGAGTGTGATTTTTGACAAATGTTTTACTTTATTTTAAAATTGTGCCCTATTTAGACATATATTTAATTCCTAAATTTATATTACTTCAATCTAATGACTTAAATCTTACACTAGAATATTTCTTAGGATACTTTAATTAAGCTTGATCATTGGTTATTATTTGACATAGGTATGGACTATTTCTAGCATTATGTACCTACTTTATTTAACTATATTTAATATTAAAAGCTAATTAGTATATCCTGTAAGTAGTATAATGGCCTAAGACCGTTCTTATTACATAAATAAATAAATAAAAATAAATACATATGTAAATGTACACTTCTTATAATCTACGAGACAAAAGATGAAAACTCGATATTCCACAATACGATAAATAATCTGTTTTACTACAGCTTGTAGGTAGGTACTTGCCAGAATCAACGTAAGTTAACGCAACGTAAAATATTATTTGTTTTTTGAATACTAACTTATATATTATTATAATCTAGGTATATTAACAGTAAGTGTTTTGAATTTTTTTTTTATATCATACTATAACTAAAAATGTATTTATTTATATGTATATAACACAGCTGATATCTGTGGTATGTTAGTATTTGTCTATTCGAGTACATAACCACACCACACAGGCGAATTTCCCAGAGCTAGTTAGCTGCGTCTTCCCCACAGATCCCAAAACGCTTGATTAAACTTTAGAAATGCAAATTATGGACTACATAACTCTAACAGATATGAGATTCTGATGTAACAGAATTAGGAATTCAGTTGGCAGAGGTTTTAAGATTTCTGTAAACCTATTCTAGAAATTAATATTCACCAGACTTTTCGATTAAACTGTGCACAAAGACATTTTCCACTGTGCAGCATTAAAGAACTAGGTGCAAGTTGCTGATGCTTTCTATTTATTGGTCAATTTTCAATTTGATGAATATTTTATTGAAGGAAAAGTGATACCTACCATCGATAAACTTTAAATGTTACCCCTTTTCCTGTAAGAAAAAAATACTATAAACTTGTAACTGTTGGGTAAGGCCCCTTGTCCACACTCGGCTTTTCGCCGTAAAAATCTACGCTTAAGAGCGTTTACGCCTTACATGCGCAGTTTGGCTCAAAAACAGTACTTTTAAATCCGTTAATAACATGAACCACTTATCTTACACTATATGTTAATCAATAATAATTTTAGGAAATTTTGTTTTCCAAATAGTTAGTTAAGAAAATATTTCAATTAATATAGTATGTACGCGTTCTATCAAGATAACTTGTTAGAGGTTTTCTAAATTTCCCTTTTAGCCTCAGTTTCGAAGATCAAAATATAATTAAAATACTGATATATCTAATGAACAATAAATAATAATAAATCAATAAGATCCTTGAAAAAATAGTTAGTTAAAAAGATGATTGGTTTTGGTATCTAACTACGAGAAATTCAAATTAAAAAAATGTGAATTATTACAAATTTTAAATAATTTTTTCACCGATATACCTTATTTAATTTAATATAACAATAGCTTACCAATAAAGAAGAGCATCTTCTTTAAAATCAAACATTTAAAATTGTAATTAATTTGTTGTTATTATTTTTCTGTAAATATTTTAAAACTACTTTAAAACGCTGCGCGCAAATCATTTCAAGTCAGTCCCATACACATCGCGCGCTAGGCGTATACGCTCTTAATTCACTGTGTGTAATCACGGTCGTCAGTGTTGTATGGATCACTGTGGAAGCTTGTTGACACACGGCGGCGGCGCTACGGCGGCGGCGGCGGGGCGCCGCCCACCGTAGATTTTTACGGCGAAAAACCGTGTGTGGACAAGAGGCCTTGGCCTTCCAGTAAAAACGTGGTCTGCCGTAGAGTACTTATTCATATTCCTTCGAGTGACCTTTGCGCATGTTGGTTGCGTTGATTTTGTCCCCTAGGTGATCCATTTTAATTTAGATGTATCTATACACAACAATACACAACTGACTACTTATACCAATTAAAAAGGATTTGAATGTTGAGTCTATATGATATCTGAATATCTGGTTTATGTTATTGGTTAGGTTAGAGGTAGAAAATCTCTTCGTATTTTGCCACCGATGCAATGTACTTACCACTATATTTAAGTGCATTAAAGTGCAAAACTTTTAATGATTGGATATTTTGAATTGATGATAGATAGATAGATTATTACTTTATTGCACCATCAATACATAAAGCAATTAAACAAGAACTTCATACTAACTATATCTAGTGTGGTACAAACGGCGGCCTTATCGCTAACAGCTGATGATGATGAATTATATCTAGGCCGCCGACTGGCACTCTAAGGATAGCCCGTAATTCCTGTAGTGACCTCAGCAATGCGACGTTATTGACGATTGTATCTGGATCATACTGCGGGTGCCCGACCGCCTCTGTGACCCGCATCTCGACCTCACCTTGGTTGCTCAGCAACAGGTCGTGCTTGCCGAGCCGCACATACAGTCCCAACCAATGACAACCAATGATACTACATAAGGATGTTAATGTAGAATGTTGCTCTTACCTCAGCAATGCAACGTCGTTGACGACTGTATCGGGGTCGTACCGCGGGTGGACTACCGCCTCTGTGACCCGCATCTCGACCTCGCCTCGGTTCCGCAGCAGTAAGTCGTGCTCGCCGAGCCGCACGTACAGTCGCCGGCGCACGCAGTGTGCCGCCGTCACCACCCAGCGGATGGACACTAGGGTTCCACCGCAAAACGCTTCCTATATCGGAAGGACAAGAGAAACACGTTATTATTATTTATTTATTGGGAAAATAATATAATTTGAGGTTTTTAAGGCATTCACTGCCCAGTCTCATGCAGCCGCCACATACAGCTACTCTCCGGTATGTGTCGTGGGCACCCAAAGTGTTTGATGTTAAAACCACTTGGCTTTAATATTAAACGTCGTGATCCGGTTTTTTAAATTTCTATAGGGATTCTAAGGCAATGGATACTTTGGAACCACTATAAGGCCGCCTGACCAGAGAGCTAAACGCCGAAATGCGATCTGTAAAAAGTAAAATGACTAGAATTCAGAAAATTTGGTACTCAAAGTTATGTTACGTTAGCCAATCGCCAATATATAATACAGCTTGCAACAAAAAAAAAATACTTGCGATGTAAATTATGTTTGGTGTTGTCAGAATCTGCATATTGCGGTAAAATTTGTGATTATAAACGAATAATTAATAAAATGATATATTTCGAAGAAACTTGATAAATGATATCGAAAACCAATAGCTTATGTGCAATCACTAAATTATTAGGTATGTATAGAATGTGTGGAATGTTAGGTGGATTGTTACACAGATTTTTTTTATTGCAACTTTACCTGGCTTTCTCTGCTTAATGGGTATATTCTTAACAGCTGTTCTAAGAAAAATATTAACACTCTTAAATTATGAATTATAATAAGGAAAAATTCGTGTGAAGCCACATGAAGCTGCTAGAAGTGTAACAAAATAAAGCAGATGAAGAGACGTACAATAAAACCTTCTTCGCAAATAATTAGTGAATATGATAGGGTCTATAAATAAAGTCGTACACAGGGTGCCCAGTAATTAATGGATAACTTCTCAGGTACTTGTGCGGGGCAACGCGGCCACTCAGGAAAAAATTATGATAAAAATCTATCTGCGGCAGTCTAGTGTTTTTTTTTAAAGTACGAAATGTGATTCCTTTGTTCTTATTATGTGGCTACAAATTCAATGATTACGAATTGATTTTCTCTGGGAATAACCGTGTATAATTGTTTTGCTATAGCTTATTACAAAATATTCTAGCATAATCTAATTCTAATAGGGCAGGTATCACCTCTAAGGCAATCTCCACTTTACCTATAATTATTATGTGACTTTACTCTACCATTATACTCTACCTATTCCATAAAATAGCTGACTGGTGGTAACCCACGAGGGTGAAAGCCGGTGGTTCCATAAATCTATCTCGTGTAACTAGCTAATTGAACTTTGATACGATGTGGTTGGCGGATACAGATACTCGGTTAACGTCGTAGAAAGTGATTCATACTCTGTTAACTTTGTAGCAGAATGTTCTACATAAAATAGGAAATTATTTTGTATTTTACCTACTGCAGGTATTTCGCTAGTATCATCGAAGAATTTATCTAATTAAATTAATTACCTATCACAGTAAGATACTTTCTTGCTTTGGTACCATGAAAAGGGTCACATAGTTCAAATACCTGCTATTTCAGTAAAACTTTACCAGAAAACTAGTTTCTGGTCGTGGTTACCTGAATAAAACTTAGATGTTACTCAGAGAAATCTCAGGGTTTATATTAGCTTACTTGTTATGAAAGAATTTGCCAAGTCTGACGTGTAGGCTATTTACTGAAAAGAGTTGAGGAGAAAAGGTTTTTGATGAACACCATTTAAACCAGAAGAGGGAGAATGATTGGACATCTTATACGACATGGCAGCTTCTTATGTAACATCATAGAAGAAAAAGTAGAAGGAAGGCAAGAAAGGGGAATACCAAGAATAAACTATAGGAGTCAGATCAATGAGAAAGCCGCTGTCATGACGACATGACAGCGGCTTTCTTGTCATGATGAGGTATAGCGTGATGTATACGATACATCATGACAAGAAGTAAAATAGACCGCATTGTAAAGATAAAAGTGGAGAAAATTGCATTATTGCACTGACCTAGACTCTTTTATTTATAGTTGACGCCTGATAGACTCGACGTCAGTCAAACGTAAACATATTTTTCACATCTGCTGCAGAGGGTTACGAACAAATTTATTAGACAAAATTTGTTTATTAATTAAATTTAGTGTGGAAGTGTAGATATGAAGAATTCTCACCTTATACCGGTTGAGCACAGCCACCTGCCACGGCCACTTGCCGGGCGGCGCGGGCCTGCCCCCGATGATCCGCACCATCTCTCGCATGCGCCCGCGCAGCCGCGTCGTCGCCGACCCCCGGATCAGGCCAAGCTTGCCGCAAGATGCCATCATGTTGTGTACAGCCTTTGAATTAATAATGAATTGTTTATATCAGATAAAATTGTCTATAATACACACAAATAATAAGATAAGAAAAAGAAATTAAGTCCCCGATTTTTTTTACAGCATACCATCTTAAAGAATCCCAGGTGGGAGTGTGACCAAAGTGGTAGGCCGAACAGGCTATCACGCAATAAAACAGCCACATCGGTTTTCATCAAACACAACTAACAACACAGAAATATTAGCTAAAAATCGGTTTACCCATTTGGAAGCTAGATGAGAATATTTGTTTGTGCAAATAAACACGCAAGTAACCTTAACGCATTCAGCTTGTCCATTCCATCAGAAGTTTTTGCAATAAATTGTTAGATCGGTCTAACTAGAAATAAGTATTTAGTACCTTTGTTGACACAGTTTGAGTGTCTTCATGGTGGATCGCTAACGCTGGGGCCTTCATCGTCTGTCTGACTGTGTATTCGGCTGCAAAGAGATTTAAATCATTAGAAACAGTTTTCTCTCAATTGACGTTGAAAATAATTCCTATAGTTTATTTGACTGAGCAGGTTTAAGAGCCTTTTTAGAGTTTCAGTACTGAACGAAACCACAATGGATTGTCAAGGTTTCATTGTTTTGGAAACATTTTTAAAAAGTTGAAACAAAATCTGTTTCTCCCCCCCCCCCTCCTCTACGAAGTTTGCAGAACAATACATCTAAAATGTGCCGTATGTAGATAATGTAATTTTACAGGAAAAATAGAGCGAAGTTAACTAGTAGGCACAATTTTTGTTAAATTGATATATGTCTGAAACCCTCGGCGCGCGAGTTACACTCACACTTGACGGGTCATGTTTTAATAATTAGATATCTTATTAATTGGACACCATCCAATATTGTAGACTCTCAAATTCAACAATTTTGTTCGTAATTAATCACAACCGTAGGTTTACGCATAAAATAATTAATTATTCAACGCAAACACTGGCAGGCATTGCAAATATTAGGATCGTATTGCAATCACAGAAATCCAGCTTCATTGCAATTAACTGTTCTGGCGCCGGCCGGCCGGGTGCTAAACTTAATAGCTTCCGTGTGAAAGCACCTACCCACACTAGCTACAGGCGTAGATTAGGTTAGGTTGCTCTTTAGGTCAGCGGTGGGAAAATTGAAGCATCTTAACAAACCTTAAGTTTTGACTAGCTATAATTACTGATTTATATAGCTTAAAAACTACCTACTCTAGTTTACGAGGGTAAAACGTACCTACTTATTCTTTCTACTTCAGTTAGTTTAGTTCGATCAGGTCAGGCATACAAGGTTGTTGGTAATTCACTAACACTGCGTGAACTGCAGGTTCTGCCCATCGGACTTAATTCTTAATATTTTATGTAAATCCCCTCCCTTACTAAATAATGTCCGAAATCCCTTGATCGATACCGAAGCCCAATAAATTACTATAGACCGATCACTCCCATTTGAATCCACATCATCACCTTTGGCCTAGTTTACGTCTGGGAGTCAGCCGAGCACACACACAATCACTGATAATTTAGGGCAGGGCCATTTTTATGTTTAGTTTCAAATAAAGACTCTGATGAACGATTTTTCAATGAAGGGGGGTACCTACTAATTTCACTTACTACTCTACCAATTTTTAAAATTAAGACCTTGTCATCACATGATGACAAGGTCATCAAGGATGATGATGAGCATGAGCAGAACCTACAGTTCATGCAGTGTCAGTGAATTACCAATAACCCTGTATAATATGTAAGACCACAGGTGGTGCTGCCACAGTAGTCAGTTGCCTGATAACATATTCGAAAATTAACCATCTAAGTAGTTTTCAACTTAACTACCCAAATAGGAACATCAACATGTTTAGAACTTATTTGAACTAGGGATTGAAGAAGGTTCTCGTTTCTCGTCAGAATCTTCAGCTGGTCGAAGTTCTCTACCTAATTAGGACCGGTTGCCAAAGCAAGTCCATTGGAACCCGAAACCACATTAGGAAAGGCGTTTCTAACTCGGTATCATCAACTGAAGTTTTACAAAAAGCACAGATTAGTCAAGCCTCAGGACTTGGCAGTTTAAATTGCTTTTCGAGTAAACAACACGATATCAGAATCAACCGACTCGAGTGTCAGATCAAACCGAAGTTCTCTGAATGTAGAGTTTTCTCTACACAATATTTCTGTTAGGTTAAATCTACTATTAAGTACAAAACCAGCTAAAACATAAATCTGAACTACTAACTAAAAGTTCAAATAGTAACTAAACGAGATTTCAAAATAAAAACTGAAACGTCGCTAAAATTACAACAGAAACGGTACCTACCGGAGTTACCTATCAAATGATTTCCGAGAAAGTATATTATAAAATTCAATTTTCGATGTTATAAAATTTTTACAATACCTGATAGAAAGTTATGTTTTTTTTTTCTCTTATCACGCCAACCACCTGTCAAAACCTGTATTGGTTGGTTTTTAATAAATAAATAATAACCACGAACGTTGGGATGGCAACAATTTTGTTGGCCATGGTCTGACTTGCGTTTGCGTAAGTATTCGTAAGTTCTATTATTAGGATTATGATAAAAGCCCATAAGGCGCTTATATATTTTTTTTTTTTGTATTGTATTTATTGAAACATTACGTCTATCATTACAGGTAAGACCTAATACAACAGAGTAGTCATCGGAATAAATAAATAAGTAAATTAACAAGCTAAATACAAATGTCAATAAGTCTAAAGTCTAAATAATTCAATAAATCAGTACTATCACAATCAAAATCATTAAATACACATGTCAATAATTAAAACAATTAAATAATCCATGAGCAAAAAATCCAAGTCAATAATTACATAATAAGTAGTTACGTAGGTACTTGATTTGTAACGTATAAAATCATTATTATTAAACACAGCATAACTTAAATAACATAGCCCTTACGAACTCGCTCCGTGAAACGTGAAATAAGTCAATGGTCACCGCTACCAGATTTAGAGGTCGTATGGTGCGCGTTAACGGTGCCTTGTTCAGCAGGTTAGTCCTTCCGCGAGGCACTGCGAACAGAGGCGGCCGCCTACGCCGCCCTACGTACTCGTCTGGTACGCACAGATACATCATCTCTAGGACGGTCGGATTAGATATAATCCCCCGGAACACCCTAACCACATACAGCGCAAGTGCCATATCCCTCCTGATTTCCAACTTGTTGTATCCAACCATACCCAAAACGAATAAGGTTGGATACATCAAGGGATAGAAAGGGTAGACGCCATATCTCTTCCAATATAAGTATAGCGTGTACTTGTTCTGTATGCGTTCCATCATGAGACTATATTTAGCTTCATGAGGAGCCCATACAGAAGCTGCGCTCCATCTGGCTTCGGACCAGAGCATCATACATTGCTGTTAAAGCTCTTAAGTTTGTGAAACCGTTTGCTCGGCGTAAAATGAATCCTAAAATTCTGTACGCCTTTTTGCAAACGCTTACAACATGGACTCTGAACCTCAACTCTGTGTCCAGTCGAACCCCAAGATCCCTCACCGATTCCACACGCTTCAACTGCGCTTCTTCTATCTTGTAGTTGTAGTGAAGTGGGGCAGTTGCTCTACTAAATGTTATAATGGAACATTTGTTCACATTAAACTGCAATTTGTTTCTTCGGCTCCACTCCACTACCCTATCCAAATCTTGTTGCAGACGTGCGCAGTCTCCTTCCTCCTTAATTGGCAAGATCAACTTTAGGTCGTCCGCGAACAGAAGACATTTAGCCTCTGTGACAACTTCGGGCAGATCGTTGATCATCACGATAAATTCTAGCGGCCCTAATCAGGGGGAGGCCTGCGACCAGCAGTGGACCAGTATAGGTTGCAGATATAATGTGTGTATTCGTACGTTCAGCACTGGACTTAGTTCGGATGCATCGAGCACGTACCCGGATGACACAATAGTCTTGTAAGAGTAGCTACCTACTTGATATGACTCACGTCTGGATTGTGAAGCTATGACAATAAGAACCTTAAACGAGGAGGTAAATAAACAAAGAGGTTACATTGTTAGTACTGGTACCTATGTGCAAGTTCACCTGGATCCTTCCGGCGCTGCATCTTGGCGCGGATCCACTGCTGGCAGTACGTGCCCTCCATGTAGCAGTACGCCGACTGCCGCACCACCTGGCGGCCACAGATGTCGCGCCGCATACAGTGTCTGGAACAATAAGATGAAATGAGTGAGGCCTACACGACACGTTTGTTTCACGTCTATCTCCTCAATCTATGGTGTACTACCTATGTTGTTAGCAGTTCATAAGTTGGTATTTTTTGTGTTTTATATAAATATAAATAATGTGTATTGCTTTCTTTCTTTCCTACTCGGTCTGGTGAAATAACATGATAACCTACTCGCCTAGTCGCCTGCCTAGGTAGCCTGTCCTAGGTATTTATTCGTAGTATAGGTAACTGGTCTCTATCCACGGCTTTGTTTACGTAGCAGCTGAATCAATTACAATAAGTGAAATATTATTCAATCTTTCTCTCTCATCATTGAACAATAGTGTAGGTAAACATTCTAAATCCTAATCAAGAAAAAATAAATCTTTAGGTACCTATCACCTCCCTTATTCACATAATATAAGTAATTCTTAAAAATATACTTACTTACCAGTTCTGTGGGTACAATCAGCTTCATTCCATTAAGCGCAACTCAACCAAAAATAAGCAGCTTCTTCGTAGCGAAGCGTATTAAATTAGTTTTCAGGTAAAAGCTGAGGTTGATTTATATTTTGCATTAAATAAGTGAGAAACCTTTTCATATCCTCGTTTTCAGCAAAATATCTTCAGTGAAGTACTACCTACTATGATAATGACGTAATTATACCTAACAATCTCACTAGCATATACATATGTATATGTTATCAACACAATTAATACCTACCTACATTATACACAAGAACTGACTTAAAGGTAATAACTTTGTTGCCTACTATTTAGGTTGAGTTAGGACCACAAAGGTAACAGCAGCAACAAAGGTAATGGCATGTATTTGGATCCCCAATTAGCTGAAAAACCAGCCATGTCGGCTTGTGTTTTCAGCAGTAAGACAAACCTACAGTCTCCCCATTAGTTACAGTTAGGTCTCTCCCCACATGTCAAACTTACTAGTGGTTATCCTCGCGTTTTGCCTGAGGGGTTAGAAATTGTATACAAGCACCTTTTCCTCATTGTGAAACATCGTCGCGAGCAATCGCTCCAGCCGCTCCACGGGGAAAACCCCAGGAACCTTTTCTGCACTTCGTCGGTATTCAGTTGACGGGTTCTTGTCTGAAAATAATAAATAAGGCAATCACTAAACTGGGGCGAACCTTTTATTTTCATTGTTTGCACTAGCGGCGTAAGGGGGGGTGGTTCGCGTAAGGGAGGGCGTCCGCCCCGAGTACCGAGCCCCGAGGGGTGCCATGTTATCACCTCTTGGAGTGACCACAACACGCGCACAGTCAGATCATATTTTTTTTCGTCGATTCTATAGTTCTATAGTCTGGTTGTCCTCTTATTTTGTTGTTCATCGCCTAGAATTTAATCTTAGCTCATTATTTTAGCTTCCTTGTCTAACTCACTCCACTCGCCAAAACTTTCAGGGCGCTCCGCTCGCTGTTATTTTTTTTTATTCTCTTCTTAACTATGTAGTTTGTAACCACCCGAAAAAGAGATAAAAATTATCTTTTTCAGTATGTTGTTTTGGTATTGCACACAATTTTGTTAATCGCGAAAAATATCGCAAAAATACTCCGGCTATCTCCGCTCGCCGTCATCGTCTTAGCTTCTTTGTCTTTGTTGCTAACCCGACCTCACCAAACTGCAAAATACCGCGTCTCGCTCCGCTCACCGTTATTTATAAGTACTTTCTATTATTAGGATATTTTCAACGCCCAAGGTGGTTCAGTATTTTTAATTCAGTGTTTGTTTGGGGGAGAGTGCTTGGTAGAAAACCGCCCCGGTTACCAACACACGGTACGCTGCCACTGATTGTTTGCAGCAATAGTTAAATTAATACCTAATCCGTTCACCATCTTTAAGATCAAACATGTCGGTAAAATCTGCTGATATTTGTTCCGGGTGTTTTCTTTGTTTAATAAATAAATAAATATAACATATCTATCTATGTAATGTTTAAAATATATCAGCTAGCAGTAGGTTCCCATAACACAAGCTCTGCTGAATTAGGGTCTAGTTGTGTGGTTTTTTTTTGAAAGGACTATATAGCGTTGGCCGCAGATGGCCATGACAGCGTTAACGGATACTTGTAAAGTTAAAGTTAGGTTGCGGCAACACGCGCAAGGGCCACCACTTAGGTGCGAACCTCGGCTTGGGCTGTTGCCAGATGCTAGAAGGAATTGGAGGTTAGGCCTATAGGTGCACGAATGCACCTAAGGGCGGAAGCGGGAATTATTTGACCCCGCATGCGGCGGGGTTGGTATTACAAGTAATAAAACTTGCGGAAAAGTAATTTGCCGCGAACAGTGAGTTATATGGTACATACTTAACGATGGCCGCAAATCATTAACTATTTTATTGCCGTTCATAAATCATTTTGTAAACTCGTTCGACTTTATAAATAGGATACTTTCGTTCGTCCATGGTTCGAAGGAGGTTCATCAAAGCATTCGTAACCTCCTTGGTCCGAAATGATTTTCTTGGAAATGGGTTTGAAGATTTTTCCTTTTTTTTGGAGGGTGGCCCTAAAATTCTCGGACCAATGACTATTGGTCCGAGCTAAAATTTGTTTTTTTTTTTTTCGAAATCACCGCGCACAATAAATGTTATAGTATTTGGAGAGGACATTAAAACAAATAAAAAATACCAAATTACAATAATTTCCTAAAGTGTCAGGTTGCTAAGATATTCAAAGACCAAAATAACAAATTTTTTTCTTCGTATGTGAATATCTCAGAAACCTGACGCTTTAGGACATTATGTTATAGAATATTTTTTATTTGTTTTAGTGTCTATCCAAATAAGTTTACTTAATTTTTATTGTGCGCTGCGATTTGGAGAAAAAAACACAAAATGCCGGTGCCAAAACACAAGTGTAGGGCCAAAATCATCAAACCCCTCAATCCCTCTAGTAAAAAAAATGGTCCCAAAAATTGGGAAATGATTTCGAACGCGGGATCTGGATATCTACTTCTGGCATCTGTGGCATGATCTTGCCTCAGCATCAATAGCTTTGTTTATCAGTGCTTCTATAATCATATCACTCGCATACACAAACTAGAATGTTTAGACAAACTGGAATGTTCAGACGACTGAGTTATATGTAGTAGTACATATGTAGAGGTATATATCGATGGTTCAGACAAACTGAAATGTTTTGACCTGGTTCTGACGATCTGCCACATAATGAAGTGCTGTTGTTGTCGATTGCTTATTGTCGACAACATAAATTGCCATTGTTCAAAAAATATACAGGGTGATTTGTAGGTACTGACAAACCTACTTGGAGTTGGATTCACTAGATTAAGGTGTCGCGAGGACAATCTCGCGAGATTAAGTACTACATAGATCGAAATCTAGCGAAGCTCACTACTAATTCTTATTTTTCACTTCTAGGCTTCTAAAAAATCCAATAATAAAAAAAATGGAAAAGAAACAATTATGATTGGGGGTCACCACAGCATTCTCGTTTGTGTTCTTTACATTTCCATGATTCATGTTATAGAACTGGATATCAATCAAGACTTACTTTTTACGTTGCCAGATTTCAGAGTAGTAAGCATGAGACCTTTGAGTTATAATTATTTTATAGATTTAGTGAAGAAATTGCGTACAAAATAATACATTATAATTTATTTAGATTTTTATTTATTTAGATAGATAGATAGATAACTCTTTATTGTACCACAAAAACACAAAATATAATACAGAAGAAAATGCTGAGATACAAGGAAGTATAAAGGACGGCCTTATCGCTTTGAGCGATCTCTTCCAGGCAACCTTGGGATGGACTGGACTTATGAGAACAATATAGACGGTGGCGTTTGAAAAACTTGAGGAAATTAAAACAATTACATATACCTACACTAAGTACTACCTATCATGTCTTAAACTACCTACTTTATTTATTAAACTTACATAGACATAACAATAAAATTATTAAATTTTTACACTGATAATAAATAATACTGATGAAGCAGTTTTTTTCTTTATTTACGTTCTCTCCCTGCTTATGTCCTGATCGACGACGGCAATTAGCGAAAAACTTGACCAAGTTTAGGTAAGTTATTAGGGTAGAACCTTAGTAAGTAGGTATCTCTTAGTAGTAGATCTACCTAATAAGATTATTCTGGTACCTAATGAAGCCCATGCGCCCATAGCTATGAAATCTTACTTAATCATCTGTCACTGTTTCAGTAATACTACCTAAGGCATAAGCGTTACTCAAGTATAGATCGATCTAAAATCATATCTCACTACCGTGACACTCAGGATGAGTCTACCGGTGAAATAAAGTGCATGACGCCCACAACCTCTCAAAAAATAATGTCAGTCTATGTACCCAACATCCTGTATGGGTATCATAAGTTTCTTGAAACAACCAATCTCATAACTTACCTACAATAGCAACTAGACGCGATCAAAAGGCTCGCGTTACAAGTGAGTGCCCAATGTACAAACCTACTGAAACCATAATTTAATCGATATGTACGGAAATTCACATCTCTAGTGTGACTGTAGACGTTCCGCCCGAAAATTCTCAAACAAAACTTGTAAAAATCATAACTCGTAAACTACGAAAAATCGGGGAACATACATGGGGTATTTTTGGGTACCCCCGGGGGTAACGCATTAATTTTTTTATGACGTCACTGTTTGGTTTTTCCTTTATAAATACCTATTAGCTCAGATTTTATATAACTACTTGCTGCTTCGCACGCGCTTTTAAAGTAGTTTACGAGTATATCCGTCCCGGGGATACCATTTCCTCCTTGCCAAATTTCATTTAGATCTGTTCAGCCGTTTAGGCGTGAAGTGGTAACAGACAGACTGAGTTACTTTCGAATTTATAATATTAGTATGGATATATATGGATACCTATAATCAGGTTTTGATTTAGGTTTAACTTTAACTGTCCATCTGCTTTGCTGAACATGCAGCAGTGCCTACCGACGATTGCAGTAAAAATATTACCCGATTATAAGCTCCTTTCGGTACAAATGCAAAATCTTTCGTCGTCATGTTAGAAGTTTATTTATCTGGAAGTCGTATCTTAACGCTCAGCCTTTTTGTAATTCATGGAAGCTTCCTTTTTGTTGTGCACCATCAGCTTCCTTTTTGTTGAGCACTAGGGTTGGCCGGTTCTTTCACGTTAAACGCTAGTTCCTCTGCCGCCACCTCCGCCACCTCGTCCACCTCCTCCACCGCCTTTACCACCAGCAACTCCACCAGCACTACCACCAGAACCACCAGCACTACCAGCAGCACCACCAGCACTACCAGCAGCACTACCACCAGCTCCTCCACCAGCACCACCACCACTACCTCCAGCAGCACCACCACCAGAGCCACCACCACCACCACCAATGCCTCCAGCAGTACCCGGAATCCCAAAACCCCCAGCAGTACTTTCAGCCCCAAACGCAGCACCTGAGCCTTCAGAGGTACTTGCTCTATTCCCGTTCTCTGATCGCCCTGTCTTCATTTTTGTTAAATTTTTATGAATACTTCTACGTTTTGATTTTCTTATGGTGCTTAAAGAAGATGTTGGAGACATAGGTTCGGGTGGCATGTAGGCTGCCACTCTTTTCTGTATGATATGCAACTTATTGGCCATTTGAAGGAGGACCTTATGCAAGAGTTTTTGGTTCACGATGTTCGCCTAAAAATACCGGACAAAGTTAATCTTGAATGCTGTTTAAACCACAGTAACAAAATATTGAATGTACCTATAACGATATAATTATAATAGCTTCTCCGCGCGGCTTCGCTTGCGCTTTTCCGGGATAAAAAGTAGGCTATGTCCGTCCCCGGGATACCGTTGACCACCCTGTCGAATTTCATTATGATCCGTTCAGCCATTTAGGCGTGAAAAGGTAACAGACAGACAAGATCACTTTCGCTTTTATAATACTACTGCCGCCCGCGGCTTTGCACGCGCTACTTGAGTAGCCTATGTCCGTCCCCGAGATCCATTTACCTGCCTGCCAAATTTCATTGAGATCCGCTTAGCCGTTTAGGCGTGATAAGGTAACAGAGAGTTACTTTCGAATTTATGATATTACTAGCTGCTGCCCGCAGCTTCGCACGCGCTTTTTAAGTGGCCTATGTCCGTCCCCGGGTTATTGTTTACCTGCCAAATTTCATTAAGATCCGTTCAGCCGTTTAGGTGTGAAACAGACAGATAGACAGACAGAGCTACTTTCGAATTTATAATATTAATATGGATATGGATTACTATGGATTGTTACCTTGGTATCTATAGCTCTGTCTATAATTGGCTGTATACTCAATACACTCGAAATTCTAGACAATCCCGATCGATTAGAAAAACTTGACTTCTCCGGTAAACTTGTTCCACTCTTTGTCGAATGCGTAGACGAACTGGAACGTGTTGGTAATAATTCTTTGGATGACATGATTTATGTTATGGTACAAAATCCCAGAGACTTAAGATTTTATCAACATCTTATGCTTAAGCAAAATCCTTTTAACATTAATATTTCCCTTGGTAACGTAAGTCTTAAAAAATAACCAAAATAAGATTATCTCATGAGTAACTTTTTTCAGGCATTCAGATAGGTACTACTGCCACGGATTTCTGCACAGATTTTTATGTATTATTTATAAGTATCAAAAATAGTAGTTTATCTACAGATGCTTTGTTAAAATAACTAAAATTTTACACACTTTTGACTACTTGCTTAGACTGCTGGCAGAAAAATAAAAAAAACACAATTTTTCATTTTCCTGACAAAACATTCGCTGGCTGCTCACCACACTTCGCCAAGAGAAAATAATGCACTTCGATCAGGGAAATTTCGTCCGTCCGGGTCACCGCATGGTAACAAACCGTAGACTTTAACTTCTTAGACTTAACAAACAAACACGAAACATTCTCACAATGTGTCACATTGCCACATATGATGGCATTGACGTTAGGTTGTACACACGACACTTGCTTTTACAGAGACAATCGTCAAGTGCGAGTGTGACTCGCGCGTTGAGGGTTTCGAACTGTTGTCAAGTATACCAATATGTACTATAGGTACTGGTTGGTGAGACTTTGCTATTTGATGAAAACAAAAAAATGTATCGGTTTGCTAACTTAGGAGTAGGTACAGAGGGTTATAGTAAAATTTTCCTACAGAATATTTAAAAACTGTTTTGAGATGTACAAACATTGATATCCCACTCGGTGAGGTAGAAAATTATCCTCCCCCGTTTTTTACCATTTTTCAAAAAGTGGTCTTCTTACAGACTTCTCTATATTTTTCCTGTAAAATATAGATCCATACCTACAAACGCTACATACATTTCAGATGGATCGCTCTGCAGACTTCGGAGATAGGGGGAATGGGTAATTTATCGAGTTTTTTAAAAATATTACAGAAATTATTAAACCTACAGAAATTTCAAAACTGTTTTGAGATGTACAAACCAATACCTTTCATTTGATACCCCACTCGATGAGGTAGCCCCCCCTTTTTTTTGAAAATTATCTTTGCCGCTATAACAGCAAATAATAATAATAAAATGAATATCAAAATTAAAGGGGACTACCATATAAAAAAACGTGATTTTTATGGTTATTTTTGTTCTTCGCTTGTCAAGGCTGTTGAACCACAATAGATAGATATATGAAACTTTCTAAAAATAAGTAACCCTTCAACAACAACAAAAAAAATATAATAAAGTTAAAAATTTAAAAGGTCTCCGAACAAGTGAATATTTGATGATCTTTGAAAAGGTCGCCTGATTTTTACGGTACGTAACCCTTCTTGTACGTGCTTGGCGGTTAATTTCTTTTGAAATAATCCATACAGCAGTGTATTGATACTATTTGGGTAAAGGATTGTTTATGTTAGTACCAATGTTTATTTAATTAATAGAGGCTGCTTTGTGTATAAACACAAGCCAATATAGTTCCTAGTCAGATTATGTTCTAATGATGTTCTAAAAGTAACCATAGGTAAGTACAGTCAGCAACGAAAGCCGTTTAACATTTATTCATTTCTAAAACTTAAATGACTGCATAACATGTAGGGATTTTTTTCCAAATATAAGCTTCAATTTAAAGTTCTGTTATGCATAATAATTATGAGTGAAGCAAAATAGTAATTATCGCATTGGATTCGGAATAAAAAGGTTTGGAATACTGCAACTGTTTATTGAGTTTCGTCGCTGACTGTACCTACACTTTACAATTATTGTTACCTAATAACGTTATTTCTTTGATTATTCGCTTCGCTCTTCGTAGACTAAAATAATTCGTAAACAGCGGTCTGTTTAAATACAGTTATTTAAGTAATTTTGTTGATACTTACAGAATATATGTTTTGGTTCTCAGTTTTCTTTGATGTCCGCTCGCTCAATCTGTTTTCGCCATATTTACAACTGTAAATAAATAATTTAGGTGTTTAATTTGCGAGCGCGTTAGAAGTAGGTACCACCTCCTCCTCCTCCACATCCTATATTGGTCCACTGCTGGACGCAGGCCTCCCGCTGATAAGTGCCTTGTTGGCTTTTATCTCACGGGGGGTAATGTCCATAATCCCCACGCTGGGCATGCGGATTGGGGTTTGCAGTTTGGTGGTAGAATTGTTCTGCAGGGGGCGCTGCTGTCCACCCCCGGTGGATATCCCTTAGTCGCCTCTTACGACACCCGAAGTAGGTACGTAGGTTCCTAAATATCTACCTAAATTCTCACTCTACATTAAACATCAATATTACATCGCGGGTACCTACACTCATATTTAGAAGAAAAAGTTCTTTCTATCCCCCACGGAAGTTCCTACTAATATATTTTATATTTCTACTAAAACGTCGAAAATCTAAATAAGTAGTGTCGAATTTTGAAGAACTTTAAGTCTTTTTATCGTCGACGACGTCGTCGGACGACCGATGTGGCGCGGTGGGCGTAGGCCCGCCTGCGACACAGGAGGTTGCGGGTTCGATTCCCGCCTTGGGAAAATGTTTGTACGATCTGCAAATATTTATTCCAGGTGTTTTATGTATTTTCTATGTATAATAAAAAAATATTTATCTATGATATGTATTGTACAGGGTGGACCATAAATTTTTGCAAATAGCAATACTTGATTTCTCAAAAACTGTTAGAGGGAAGGGCGTGCGGGTGGCTGGGAATTGTGCGTCGCTTCATGCAATTTTAGTCACAATGGAGCGCTTCATGGGACAACAGCGTGCTTTTTGTGTGAAACAATTTTACAAAAACAACGACTCCTACGTTACTGTACGACACCTGTTTAGAGTTGAATACGGATTACGCCGTGTAAGTGAGTGTCCAAGTGTTACACATACCAATATTATAAATTCGAAAGTAACTCTGTCAACTCTGTCTGTCTGTCTGACTGTCTGTTACCTTTTCACGCCTAAACGGCTTAACAGACCTTAGTGAAATTTGGCAGGGAGGTAGATGGTATCCCGGGGACGGACATAGGCTACCTTTTTAATCCGGAAAAAAGCGTGCGAAGCAGCAGCTAGTTAAATAATAAAAGAATGTAACAAATTAAGATTAGGAACTGCTATGAAACATGGCACCTATCTATATGATCTCAGCTCTTTTATCGGTGGAGCCACTATCTGGACAAACTTGGCTAGTTTTCACATTTATGTTTTTGATTACAATTCGTTAGTTATTAATTATACAGAGTAATTTTTTTAAATGGGACAGTATGGGGAAATCCGAATCTAAAGGAGATAGAGGAAAAGTGTCTAAGGAGACATTAGGTGATTTTTTATGTAAACAAATTTGGCTCGTTCAAATTTGTGGTCAAGCGTGAGTTGTTCTTAAAAAATTATAAAGTTGGTCAATTTTTTTTTTGACGCGGATCGACTCTGTTTCATGCAAGGATTATTTCATTGTTTGGAAAGAAAAAAATCTGAACAGCAGAAGTTGGTCAAATTTAATGAAAACTAATCTTCATACAGTTGGTTTATTACTTGAGTAAATGTTCGATGTGGCCGCCGTCTTGTCTTATGCAGGTACGAGCACGCTTCAAGACACTTCTAGTTGCATTTAACAGAGACTTATGGTGAATTGTGTTTAAAGTGTTGTAAACAGCATCTTTTAATTCTTGTACGGAGTTGTATCGGGATACATAAATTCGACCCTTAAGGTAACCCCATAAGAAAAAATCTAATGGCGTTAAGTCGGGCGATCGTGGGGGCCACTTTATCGGCCCATATGTACCCATCCAACGGTTTGGAAACTGCTCGTCCAAACATAGTTTACTTGCCCTACTGTTGTGGGCTGGTGCACCATCTTGTTGGTAGATTATCTTACCAAAGTTCCTTAAGCTAATAGTCTCATCCACTAAATCTGCAGCCATGTTCAATATTTCCTGATATTTTTCACTATTTAGCGTTCCTTGGTAAATTTTGATAGCAAAAATTCTGTTATGTAATATCGCACACCAACAATTAAAAGAAAATCGGATTTGGTTGTGGGTTTCTGTAGTTCTTAGCGGATTTATTTTTGACCAGTAATGGTTATTTCTCCTGTTGTACATGCCATTGTTCGAAAAGTTGCATTCATCAGTCCAAATAATAAAATTAGGAAAACATCTATTTCTAATAGTCTGAGCCACATACCAATTACAGAAATGTAACCTGCGGTCTTTATCTCCAGGTAGTAACGCTTGTACAAGTCGACCTTCTATGTAACACTTGTATTTATGAGCCTTCAATATCTTCCTTACAGTTGATTTATGAATACCGATAGTTTCAGCTGCTTCCCGTAACGAAGCTTTTGGGTATGCTTCAAAATATCCCAATTCGGCAATAGTTATAAACTCACTATTGACTATTGTCGGCCTTTTACGCTTAGGCTTGAAACAGCCTTCCTGTCTTAGGTTCTTTATTAAACTATCAAATATCTTGCGATTCGGTACTACACGGTCAGGATAGCGTTCTTGATACCACTTAAGTGCATTATCTCTACTGCGATAATTAAGAAAATACGCCTCAATCAAATCAACTTTATGTGAATTAGTTAACGCCATGATGAATAAAATTACAAGCATGAACTGATTGGAAACAAAATCACAGCTGCAGAAATAACTTACGTTCCAAATTTGAATTCTTTTTTTTATAATTTCAAGACTATCGGTTGCCATGATGTTTACGAAGATTAAAAAAAATGTTCTTCTCTTGAATCATCTGGAGCTCTTATCGATTATCAAAATTTAAAAATGGAATAATTTTAAATATTTTTTTACACGCCTAGGCACTTGTAACAATATTAAAAGGCGAATACTGCAACTGTATGAAGATTAGTTTTCAGTAAATTTGACCAACTTCTGCTGTTCAGATTTTTTTCTTTCCAAACAATGAAATAATCCTTACATGAAACAGAGTCGATCCGCGTCAAAAAAAAATTGACCAACTTTATAATTTTTTAAGAACAACTCACGCTTGACCACAAATTTGAACGAGCCAAATTTGTTTACATAAAAAAACACCTAATGTCTCCTTAGACACTTTTCCTCTATCTCCTTTAGATTCGGATTTCCACATACTGTCCCATTTAAAAAAATCACTCTGTATATATGTATATATATATAGTTTAAATAGGTAACTATTTCATTGTTT
Source organism: Eupithecia inturbata (assembly GCA_963662085.1). Lineage (NCBI taxonomy): Eukaryota > Metazoa > Arthropoda > Insecta > Lepidoptera > Geometridae > Eupithecia > Eupithecia inturbata. Next base: position 9,668,414 of record OY759182.1, read on the forward strand.
AATTTTCAATCCGCGTACCATGAGAAAATAAATGTTTCATCCCATCTATTCGAAAAGAGGCAAAGGGTTCCTCGATAAGTGCGAACAAAGTGGGTCATTCCAGAGCACTTAATAACAGTGACGAAATGACTTTTGAATTTGGAACACTAAAAGTTTGAACGCTTCAATAAAGTCCTGGCCGGTAATAAAAGAGACGACCGCTGTGGCGCGGCGGGCGAAGGTCCGCAGCGACGCAGGAGGTTGCAGGTTCGATTCCGCCTCGGGACAAATGTTTGTACGATCTGCAGATATTTGTTTCGAGCGTTCTGGATGTTTCAAAGTATAGGAAAAAACATCTATCTATGTAGTGTATTTGTATTAAGTATATCAGTTATCTAGTACCCATAACACAAGCTCTGCTTAGCTTGGGGTTAGATGATGCTGTGTGGATTGTCCACCGTTATTAATTAGTTGTATTTTCGTTATGTACCAAAATATAAATATTCGTCACTACTAAAAGCATCTCTTATTTTTTTTTCTCGTATGATGAATTTTTCTCATAGTTTAGGATGTAAAGCAGAGTGTGCCATAAGGTACCAAAATTATTTAACCTCGAGCGACGTACTTTGAATCCCTCGCTACGAGTTCAAAAAATCGCTATCGCCTTAAGGCGCTTTAAACGACTAAGAGAGTTGCCAACGGCAAAATGATGGTGGCGCACGCGTATCGTAAATATTACTGACAGTTTTTACTTTTTTTGTTCCCTTGTGATACAATCTACTATTCTCTATCTATATAGTTAGCAATTCATACAATTAGTAGACACACTTTTATTTTTTCGGGCCTTTTCAGTTTATAACATCACTTCAATCTACAAATTACACAGACAGACAGACAGCAGACTTCAAGACAACATAGGTACATCGCAATCAACTGCCCAATCCTTCCTACAAGACCTTTCTAATGAATTCCGAAACCAGTCATTGTAAATTTATATGATTTGGTAGTTTTTATGCCGAAGTTGGGTTCTTTTATTTGATACCAAACATGACTTTGTGGCCTGATTTTATTTTTTAGCCCCACCTTTTGGTGTATGAGAGATTATCTTTTTTTGCGTGATTTATTTATTTTAAAATATTTCCAGTTTTGTGTCATTATTATACGTCTATATGATTTTTTTAAAATAATCTATTTATAATCCAAAAAACCACACGAAAATCAATATCTGCACCAATATTTGTAGTTCAATATAAAATGTTTTTTGGTTTTTGGATATTTTCCTAGAATAAAGTTTAATGATCTACCTTCATGCCAAATTTCTGCTAAAAATTGTTTAGGTTTATGATGAGTCAGTTGTTAAAAATAGCGCTTTTCGGACCTCGAAAACTCTAGAGCCTTATATTATTTATTTGCAAAATTTAGTATATATACTTTATTCATGGATCTAACTAAACATGACATCTAACTAGACATGCCAAATCGCAAGCCTGTAGCTTTTATAATGCCTGAGATAATTTATAGACCAAAAGCGTGCCCAATGGTTCGTGTAAAGATACTCACTGCTATTGCGTGTCGCCCGTTTCCTTCCAAACTTGGCTGACGCTCTAGTGCGCGTCTGAATAAGTACATAAAAGCCACCTAGCTAAAAGTTGCCGTGCCCCAGCAGGGTGCATGGTTGAAATACTTTCAAGATCCAAACATTAAAAATATTGAGTATTGAGTATAAATTATGTTATACCATCAAAACTACGTACATACGTAACGTCGCTATTATGCTGAGCCGTATCTTAGTTAAAACTACTACCTCACTAAAACTAAAAAAAATCTATTACATAACGTAATAGTATTTTTTTTAATCTTATGATTGTAGCTAAATAAAAATGTATTTTGTTTAAAAATGTTTTTTGTTACCTTGCTACCTCCACTCGCAATGAATCACCACAGATGTGCCTGCGCAGGCAATGCCGTCTTCTCGTGTGTTGGCCTCCCGCACATTCACTCCATGGACTCCATTTTGAAAATCTTAGCTTCTCTGCTTCTCCTGAAACACAATAATTGAGCTTAAACATTCAGTTATAAAATATGTGTCCATACTAATATTATAAATACGAAAGTATGTCTATCTGTCTGTCTGATACATTTTCACGGCTAAACGGCTGAACGGATCTCAATGAAAATTGGCAGGGAGGTAAAAGTTATCCCGGGGCAGTCCACGGGATACCATTCACCTCCCGCGGCTTCAGCGCAGCGTCAGTTTTCAATCCCTTTGTAACGGGACGGGACGATACTACCAGGGAGAGAAATAGATGCTAATAGCTTCGATTCTATCGCTGTCCGAAGCTAGAACATCGAATTCACGATCTATTTCTGATACATCTGCAAACGGACCTACACTCACGTAGGTCCGTTTGCTTGAAACTGACAAACTGGTACTCCTATTTTTGTCGCCGGCTTGTGGTTTATTAGCCTACCCCGTTATGAAACTCACCTCAGTTTGATTTGTTTGTTTTGTATACATTGATATTAAGCTCCACTCGCACAAGAATAGAGTTTAATTAATATTAATAATTAGTCTCAATTTTCCCTGAGCACCTGTTCCTACTGTAAGTGAAATCACAGTTAGGGCAAGAAAATCTCCTGAATTTTGGAGCACCTATTAAAACAGACGTAAAAACACACCTTTGTTAAGAGTTTTGTACTCTCGCTTCGAAACAACAATCATATTACTTTGACTCGTGCCCGCATAAGGATTCGACTCGAATGGAATCTGAAATCACAATAATAAAGTCTGGTTATTGTCTGCGAATAATAGAATAGACAGCATCAATAAATTCTCCATTGATACAACTAGGCCAAATCTTTTCAAAGGGTATTTACCTCCAGCACAATGGTGGCAATCATCTGATAGAGCAAGACATTTTTCAATTTGGCCGAAAGCCAGACGTTTTTGTGATCAATGCATTGTTGCAACTGCAAATGGGTCCATTTCAATCTTTTTTCAGCTCAGTAAGTATCTAGGTACATGCACAACTGATCCAGATTGATTTGAATGTATGAACCAACCGGTACTACCGACTAAATGATTCGCTAGTGGTTTAATCGCATTTCAAATCCTAAAGTGGATATGGACAAGTTTAATCGAGTTGACAAACCTTGCTGTTGCTTTCTGGTTTAATGTTGGCTGTAGGCCAGAAATTATTATAAAATAAGATTTAGTAAATATAGTAACATTCTACAGGTTGTACATAGACTTACATGGGGGAAGCGTATGTCCAGTTGTGGACTAGAATATTTTTATGATGATAGACTTACATCACTTAGTTTTGTATGACTGATGACACTACAAATGCTGATCAGACACAGCCAAAGCCTCGTCATATTCTTCGAGCCTCAAGGGGAAACTTCCATCAGATCTCGGCATCTGAAACACAAGAACGAGATCTATCATTTAATTATTGCTGTAGCGTCGAGTCTCAAACGAGAGTCTCATTTTCAAGTGGCACTTTGTTCTGCTTTTGAGAGTCTATATAGCGACGCGACATACTTAGCAACTTTAAAATTTGCGAAATTAGGTGATGAGGAAATACATAAAATTGTATTTTGCAATAATTTTTGTATTACGCCTGGAAGAGATCGTTTCTAAAACAAGACTTTTTAAATGGTCTAAGTTTCTAAGTTATAAAAGCCGCCCATTTTACTTATGTATCTTATGAAAAGAAAGAAGAAATGTTTAATCATAATGGCAAAAATATACAATCATTTTGCGACAAGTTAGAAAAGGCAATCCTAGACAGCATCCCTAGAAAAAAAAACAAGAACATAAGAAAACTATAGTATCTAAATAATCTAAAACATTACTTCAAAAAAGACACGACCTACAGAACAAAAAACCACTGACCAGAAATGACAAAATCGAGCTCAGCACACTATACAAGGCAACTAACAAAAAAATAAAAATGGATTACAAAAAATAACAGAACAAGCAATAGAAAAACACCTTAATAAAACTGGAAGTCTAAAGAGAGCACAAACCGAGCTAAACCCAAATAAACACTGGATAACAAAACTAAAAAAAGGACATACATGTAAAGACACTAGAAACGAAATGCTTGCAACTGTTACTGACTTCTATGAAAAACTTCTATGAAAACGATCCCACAAGAAATCTTCATCTGCATATCATCTAATGAAAATGACATCTTAAATTTTGACGATAGAGAGATGATCTACTAATGAATAAGCTAACAACACGAAAGAGCCCAGGAGCTGACCGAATATCTAACGATATGCTCAAAACATCAAGCAAAGCACTATTATGTTCTTTAACCATATTATTCAACCAAATCTTAATCTTCAATGATAAAAAATTAATTAAAAAGAAATAATACTATAATATTTAAATTAAAAATTAAATATTCCAAGACAATGGGTAGAGTCGGACATCATCGTAAGTAATATTATATAAGAGGGGAGACCCTACAGAAATAGCTAACAACCGCCCAATAAGCCTTAATTGCCTGTAAGCTTGTATAAATTATGTTCACAATGCTTACAACACTGACTTACTCCAAAAGTAGAAAAGTTTCTATACCTGGAACAAGCCGGTTTTCGTAGAAGTTTCAGCACAAGTGACCACATTCATACAAACAAGTAATCGAAAAATACCAAGAGTTTCGGTAGCCTCTATATCTGGCCTTCATCAACTTTCAGAAAGTTTTTGACACAATAGAGCATAAGTATATATGAAAAGCCTTGAGACAAGCTAAGGTAGAAGAAAGCTACATAGAAATTATAAGAAAAATATACAAAAACGTCAAAAACTTGAAAAGACGGGAAAAATTAAAATCGGAAGAGGAGTACGGCAAGGGGATCCACTTTCAACGACTCTATTTATTGCCATCCTGCACTCAATTACAAATGAGCTCTCCTGAAATAATGATGAATAATGAAGGCACATAAATTAACGACCAGTACCTAACATACCTAGCCTTCGCAGACGACATAGTACTTCTCGCAGAAGACGCGCATAAAGTTCAACACATGTTGACTACCCTATATAACGCTAGCAAAACAAGAGGACTAGAGATTAACCTAAAAAAAACACAAGCCATGACAAACAACGAGAAGAAAGACTTACAGATTGAAGACACGATACTAGAATACTTAAGCCATCTAACAATCGACGAAATAGACAGAAGACCAGTAGGTCTTCTGTCTATTAGGAAGTATCCAACGCTTACCTACGGCAGCCAGACATGGATCTATAGGCGAAGGACAAAATAGCAAAATGTCAAAGAGCAGAAGAGAAATTTTGTTAATATTCCGTTCTAATGAACGGAATATTAACAAAATGAGGTTGAAAGACAAAGTACGACATAAAAAAACCAGATGTAAAACTAAATTTAAAGACGCTCTACAACATGCTCTGAGAAAGAAGTGGGGATGGACTGGACACGAAGCCAGAAGGCCAAAAGAAAGGTGGGCGACCTTAGTCACCTCTTGGAAAAGCCTTAGGGCAAAAAAAGAATTGGCAGACCCCTAGCAAGATGGTCAGGTGAAATCAAAAAATATCTGAAAACACAAAATTGGACAAGTGTCTCAGAAGACCGCAAAAACTGGACAGAACTGAAGGAGACCTTTACCCGAGAGGGGTCCTAACTACTTACAAAATATTGATATAAAACTCAATCGAAATAATTATCTATTCAACTTTAATAATAAGTAGCTACTATAATTATTAAATATATTTACAGACATGAATTCTATTAAATTTGACATACAATTTAAATAGACAAGCTATTTTTAAAGCATGATTGATTATGTTATTTAGGGTTATGGAATAAAAGGCTTTTTATTTTATTTATATCTCTTATGTTAAGTTTTGTGTTAATATAAAGTTTGTTGGTGTACAAAAAAGCATTATGCAATAGGTACATTATTGCATTTTTTTATGAACCTAAATAAAAGCAATCTATAACTATAATTATAATAAAGATGTAACATGTCAAATTCTGTACATTGACAAAACTGTAATTTTTTTCATTCATGTCTGTCTGTATGTCCGTCTGTCTGTCTGTATCTTGGCCGCGCATAACTCCGAAACTTTGAATGAATTCATACAAAACTTGGCATGATTTGAGTTCATACTACGAGGAACGATATAGGATACTTTTTATCCCGGAACTCATAACGGTTCCGGGATAAAAGTGAGTGAGGGATGAAATTCAAAATGCGTACTTCGTTGTAATTCATCAACGCGTTTGTACGATTTTATTGATTCTTTTTTTGTTAGAAACAATGTTGCAAGATTGTACAAAATAGTCATCATCATAATCACCTCAGCCTATATTAGTCCACTCTTGGGAGAGGGGATGAAAATCGAAATGAGTTATATATAATTCATCAACGCGTTGTCCGATTTCAGTAATTCTTTTTGTGTTAGAAATAGTGTTGCAAGATCGTTAAAAAAACAGTCAACATTATTATCATCATCATCATCATCATGATCATCAGCCTTTATTAGTCCATGCATAGCACTTTCCATAGCTCGCTGTGCGATTTTGAACTGATGGACCAGCCCTACTCATGGGTCATGACTGGTAGGACGCACTGATAAATATTTTTTTAAACAGTGTTGTAAGGTACAAAGTGGAGTAAAATAAAGTAGGTTTTGAAACAAAAAGCTAATATTTTAGCCATAGACGCGATAAGCATGTGATTACGTTCTGCCTCATTATAAGGAGCTACAACGATTCTGATTTATATAAGTAGTTTATTTTAGAGTTATTTATGTTTATTAATTGCTTTTTCTATATTATTGTTTGTTAATTAATGTATCTTGAAGATGACAGCGGTACAGAATGCTGTCCCGCGTAGATCATTATTTGATTTAGATTTTTAATCCCACTCTTTATCTACATGGATTATACACAATTTAACTACCTACCTAAATATAGATAACATATACGTAACAACAGGTCTAGTTCTGCGCATAGAATGTAATTTTTTTGCACAGCGTTACTTATGAGAGAAACTCGTCAAATGCATGGCAATCGCGAAAGAAGTCGCGGGTACAGCTAGTCTAGAATAAACTTCCATATCTGGATTAAACCACTTTGTGTAATCAGGACCTTATTGCCTGGAAAAGCTTCCAGTGAGACTAGAATCTTAAGCGAGCTTTCAAAAAGTTATCTGGGCTGCAAAACTAAGTAACACACTTTTAATTTTTTTTTCCTACTCCTTATAAGTTAGAGATTTAAAATAAAAAATGTTTTATAGAATTTTTTATCAGCTTTCTTTGTGAAACTAATTATAGTAAACTATATATTAGTAACATTTTTACCTTAAAAAAAGGATAAAACAATAATATGGCCATTTTTAGCTTAGTGTCCATAAACTCAATTCAATTTTTTTAAGGAGGGGGCAGAGCAAACTCACTTGGAACGGCGTAAGCGCAAAAAAATTTTTGCTTATTTACAAGAAAACTACACAACTAAAGAAGAAACTGGTTCAAGGAACCAAATAATTTGTAATTTAGCTGCAAATCAAAAAATAAATCATTTCAATACACCGCAGGGTTCCAGAGGTGTCGACCAAGTTATGTGCGAAACAGTATACTTTCATGATTATTTTTTATCGTAATTTTTTTCGCAATCGTTTTTTGGAACCAAAGAAAAAATTCGAGTATACGCTCAGGGATCCCGTGAGTACTGTAATCAAGGCCTAGTTCGACAACCAAACCCGTTTTGTTCGTCCCTTAAGGTCTTTGCATACGTAACGCGATTTAATTCGTCCCGGAGGCGCGGTGCAGCGGACAGTACGGTCAACTTTTACATACAAAAGAATAAAGATTGTCCCGTTCTGTCTGGAATGGGTACTGTAATAGCTTTAATCTGGACGCACCTCACATTAAGTACAAAACATGATAAAACATAGTTATTTAACATAGTACTTAATCTGGACGCGGTGTTAAACAGCAAGTAAAATAACGTAGACGTGTTATAAGTTATACAACATCTTACTTAATCTGGACGCACGTTTAGACACACGTGGACCACGTACGGGACGTGCAGTTGGTAAGTTGCACGGAGTTTGAGATAGATACCAACAACCACGCGATGCTGTCAAGCTTCCCTTCTTTCTGTGACGTTAACAAATATCTCATATCAGAAGAGCGCGTTGATCTAATGTAGGTTCACTTTAATTGGAAAGGTAATAAATTATCTTACACAGTTTTTTTAATACACATGCCTCTCCTTTCTTTATTAAGTCACATGCCTCTCCTTTCTTTATTAAGTAACCCAGAATGAAGTAATATTCAAATCCTCCAGTGAGAGATTATTTACGAGTACTGCTCCAACTCGAATACAAACAACTTAACAAGGTAAAGGATTCTTGTTTGCTTCTTTACTTTAAAAAGATTTAAGCGAACAAAAAATCAAAGTGATCACTTTATTTAAGTACTAGTTTTACGTATGTAATTTGAATTTTGGTGACGTGTCCAAGAGTCCTGTTAGGTCAATTTCAATCTTTATCTACACGGCTTATAACTACACTAATTGAGGTGGGCGTGGTTGTAACATTGTACCGATAACCAAATCTAAACACAAAGACATTTCGTTGCACGGTCAATTAAGTTACCAACAAGGTGCGACTCTATGAACAATGGTTCAAGAACAATACATTTAACACTTATCTGCGGACTTTTTGTCTACACTCTCCGTAAAAAGAATAGATTGCATTTTGATTTCGACAACGTAACGCCCAGCATCTAAAAGTTGTTTTGTAGGTCATCCTTGCGCAGAAGGGAAATGATGTGAATCAGAGTTTATAGAGCTAGAGCTTTAAAGGTACTACATTACATGCTGGGGAGAAAATCGTTTGCTGAAAATGAATGCTTTTATTCCTAGCTGTGGCGTAAATAGTAAAAAAAGCTGAACTCTTCCCGCGAGTGTCGTATGAGGCGACTAATGGATATCCACCATGGGCGGGCAACAGCGCCCTCTGCAGAACAATTCTACCACCGAACTGCGATCCCCAACCCGCATGTCCAGCGTGGGGATTGCCCCTTATGAGATAAAAGCTAATAATGTGCTTATCATAAGGAGGCCTGCGTCCAGCAGTGGACCAATATAGGCTGTTGAGGTTAAGGTGAGGTGGCATAAAGGTATACATACCCATAGGAACAGGATATCGTAGGTTCATAGGTACCTATTCATTTACAGATTATGCATATTACGCGAACTTAGGTGAACTGCGATTGAAAAGGTTGATTGGATACATAAAGGTATGTGAGTTTGTAAGTGACAAAGGTCCTAACAAGCCCATTAATTAGGTGGGTGACATACCTACCTTACCTACACCAGAAGTTTTAACAATCTTGATGTAACTACTGATGTAGTATCAGTGTAGTATCAGTAGTCACTGATGTGAATACTGAGTTAATTATATGAAAACATAGGATTTTAAGAACTTAAGGACTTGCCAATGACATTGTTTAAAAATACTTAAGACTCAATAAATGGTTACTGACTCTTTGTTTTATAGCATGGACGAATATTTAAATTTTAAGCAGACAAGACATTTTTAATTGAAATCCTAGATCGTTAATCGTCATTATTAGTAATTTTTTCTCGTTATATATATTTTTTTTGTTAGCTTTCGTGTCACTACGGCTATGATAGGCCTATTGTGATCGCCACTCGAATGTTCAGCCCTACCTGACGCTGCGGCGTTCATATTTCGCCACTAACCCTTGCAGCTGCTAGGAACTGCAGGATTTTCGTCGGTTTGATGGATTGTAGCTCGTCTGGGCGTCTGGGTGCTTGCCCAGATGGATGCTACGTTTTTGCATCAGCACTCCGCACCCTCCTAGCAGGTGAAGAGGCGTTTCCTCCGCCTCTTCGTGGAATCTGCAGGATTGTGTGTCGCTTAGATCTAGTTTGAACATGTGCTGGCGGCAGTGTCCAGTTAGGGCTCGTGTAATGATGGTTGCTTCTGCTTAGCGCTAGGATTCGGTTGGTGTACCGTTTATCGAAGGCTTGTATTATTGATTTTGAATGGCTCATGCCCAAGGAATTCTTCCTTAGCTTGGAAGCATGCTCGAAGCAGGAATCCAAGAGGGTTCTGTTAGCCAGGCTTTTAGGTATGCTACAGAACGGCTCGGGCCCAGCTGAGTCCCCTTGGCCCCGGAACGCGCAAGTTCGTCGGCACACTCATTGTCGTTGATCCTGCGTGTCCCGGTACCCATCTTAGGGCGACTCTGTTATTCGTGCCGAGCGCGTTTATGCGTGACAGACAGTCCTCAACTAACCTAGATGTGATGACCTTCAAGTCCAGTGCTAAACAGCCAGGTGGCTAAAGAGCCACCTGGCTGTAAGAGTTGATAAAGATCATATGGTTGGAATAGCGCTTTTTCAGTTTTATTTAGGCACATTCTAAAATGGTGAATACTTCTGCTTGGAAGATAGATACGTAATTACCTAGGTTTGTGCTTTTGCCGAACCTAGGTCGCTCTCCATACACTCCAGAGCCTACATCCAGTTCCATTTTGGAACCATCCGTGTACCAGTTCAGGCACCCGTCCTTGCAGAGTACGTGGCTGTTTAGCCAGTCTTCTCTGGAAGGAAGTTCCACTGTGTAGTGTTTTTCAAACACATGCCGTGGGAGCCTGATATCAATTGTCATACTCGAGATGGGTGATTCCAGAGTTGAGTCTTGCAGAGTTGTCAGTTTCTGGGAGAGCCAGTTCCTACAGCCCAGAGTACTGGCCCTATACATGCTGGTCTTTGCCTACTTATGTGGTACATGTGGAGCGGGGCCAGTCCCAGCAATGCATTTAGTGCCAGTCCAGGGGAGGTGGACATGGCTCCCGTAGCCACAAGGCATGCAGTCCTTTGTAAGCTGTTTAGTCTGTTGATTGCGGTCGACTGAAGGGCCTTGTCGTACCATACCATGGAGGCATAAGTGATTATCGGCCTCACAATGACGTGTACAGCCATAGGGCAATCTTGGGGTTGCCGCACCAGTTGTTGCCCATTAGCTAGCTCCTTGGAGCTAGCGGCAGGCTAAGGGCAACTTTGCAACCATCTCAGCTTTTTGCAAAACGTTGGCTAAGTGAACATTTCACGTCAGTTTTTGGTCGATGGTAACGCCCAAGTATTTTAATTCAGTGGAAAAGGTTATGATTTTACCGCTAAGTTTAGGCTTCTCGAGCTTGTCTAGCGTTCGATTATTATTTGTAAATGGTATAATCACAGTTTTGTCAGTGTTGACTGAGAGTTCACTGTTGCTGTACCAGTCGCTGACAGCGTTGAGAGTTATCTACATGATGCTAGAAATGGTGGATTGGCAGAATCCTCGCACGACGATCACAAGGTCGTCCGCATAGCCTTGCGCATCAATATTAAGGTCCGCCAGTCCACACAGGAGCTGGTCCACTGCTTGGCCAAACTCTACATTATCTCAGATTTTAATTTAAGAAACTCTTTACATTATCTCAGATTTTAATTTAAGAAACAATTTACTTTAGCAAATATTTACCTTATTAGCGAGAATCTTAAATTTCCTTCCTTTTTTCCTTAGACTTTGAACAGGTAGCAATAAATATTGAGCTTAGTTGATTGAAATGGTTCTTAGTATGTTCCGCGATGAATTCGTGACGAAATTGATGTTACTAACCTACACTTTGATATTATGTTCAATCGTCCGTTGAGAAAATAACAGCTCTACCAGAAAAAAAAAATAATACTGCTCTATTCCACCCACAGAAATCTGAATAATAACTAAATTTCTGTGATTCCACCCCACCCATCCGAAATTGTTTTGTTATCTGATAAAAGAAATGTTAGGTGGTAATATAAAAACAATATTTTCTTCAATTCTCATGAGACAATCAAAACCGAAATATTATATCTGTCGTCGTAAAAACGTTTTCCGAGAGACGAAAAGGCGCGCCGTGCCGCGCGCCGCAGCAGCGAGAACACGTCCATGTGCGTCATGGGCAATAAAAGTGTTAAACGTACTAGGATGGTATAAGACAAGATTACTTATAAGCGTTATTACTATATAAGGTGCCACGGAAAGGGTGTACTAAGCCGACTGGGGTTGATTCTGGACCCCAAGGGGATCAACTAGTAAATAAAGGTTTTTTTAATTTCGAATATCTTTTTATTTGTTTTTTAAATAATAGTGGTGTTTTCTTCATATTCGAGTTCTTTTACATGTACTCTTGCATTACTAAATATTTCACAAATTATTTTTGCTTGTTTTTGCAGCTAAACAGTGTTATGTCATGAAATTATTACAAAAAAATTATATAAATCCTTTGAAATTTCAAAATAACAATAAAAAAACACGAAGAAGAATACACGTAAAAAAACACGAAAATTAAGAAAAAGAGACGATTATTCCAATTAAAAAAAATCGTAGAACCAACGTTGACCCGTCGATGTTCAGAATCAACCCATTTCGGCTTAGTACACCCTTTCCGTGCCACCCTATATAGTTCTTATAAAGCAAAAATAAATAAAAGACAGCAAAGGCTAAACCTTGCATCGTCATTCGAGCAGCAACCCAATATCTTGGTTCTTGTGTGATTTTTGTTTATTTAGGCACAGTCAATAATAAAACATGCGTAATATCCAGGTAAACCCAATTAGTATAGTAACATACATACTTCTGATAATGTACCAACGAGGTACTTTGCGGGCCCGAAACAGCAGGCGACGCAGCTGTAGCGATAAATACGGAACAATCGCTGCGGCAAACTTAAACACATAAAAGACGCCGATTTTGGCGTTGCGCGTGTGACAAACGGTGGTGCCATACGTCTATGCCTTATTTCAGTTTTTACAGGCACGAGATGCGTCATTGTGTCGCGTCGCAACGCTTGGTTGCTTAATATGTAATGTGTATCGGACCAATGCTTGACTGAGGCTCCTTAATGCTCATTGTGCTCATTTTCTTTTGCTTTTAGAACCAACCTGGGGCCGAAGTCTGCTAACCAATCGCTTTACTGTGATCATGATATCGTCGCAGAATCATCCATAGTGAAAGAAACTCTAGATAGTGCTATTTGCACGAAGAGATTGATAAATTGGTTTCAACCTTGACACCTGTTGTTTAGGATAGAATCCAATAAAAAAAACTAATACAACTACAAAAATAGACGAATCGTTAAAATAATATATCAAAAAAAAATGCATAAACTAAAATACAACGGGGAAATGCAGCCAGGGTCTTGGGGACGCTTCCGAGAAGTTAGCTCAATTGTTTCAATTGTAAAAAATACTAGTTCTAATTTGTTTCTATTATTTGATTGTAATTTTCATTTAAAAAAAAACTAAATGTACCAATTAGTTATACAAGGCAGATAGAGGAGGTCTAGTAAGAGCTTTTGAGCGTTGCCAAAGCATCAGCAAAATATTGGCGTTCCAATATTTTATGTATGTTCCTAATAAAGAAAACCATCATAACCCGTTGAGGACATTAGCAAGAACAAAATATCCAACGAAACAAATAAAAGTTAGCACTCGAGACCTAACTCGCAATCACATCACAAACCAACAAAACACGAACAAAAGACGAGAACAAAATACTCCAGGGAGTCCTCGACACACTGTGAAACAATTTTCCGTATGTCGGAATGAATGAAGAGAAAACGAATCCTTGTAAGAAGGTATTATGTATTTTATTCGCAAATGGAGGGTAATACCAATAAACAATAAATACCTATTCCAGTTTTATTGCAATTTTAAGAGTGTTTGTGTGTCTTTTGTGTGAATATTATTTTTATTTTATGTCCATTTTTCTATGAATAGTAGGTATTCTGCTGTGTAATTTTTATTGTGAAAGTTCTATTGTATAGAGTTCTAGAGTTAACGGTTATGCCTAAGTGGTTCTGTAATGTTATATCTGGTCAAATAAATAATTTGTAATAATTTGTAATGGAAACCTACTAGCCAGTGTAAGGGCAACTTCCTTCTGTGTTTTCCAATTTAACTGCCAAGCGTGGTGATTATGGCGAGCCCTCCTTGTTCGGGGTTAGTTTGTAATTCAGTAGCAGAGGTATGTGTACCTACCTCTGATGAGGTAAGTATTGTACTACGCTTATATGGGTTCACAGAGAAGTCGTACCGTACACTAGACACAAAATGTTTACACAAGTAGGTACGTAATATGGTATTTCTTGCGTGTAGGCTGATGAAACGTCGGAAATTTTAGTTTAATCAATCATTAGAAAGTTCCGTTTTCAGCGAGAGTGGAAGCTAGATTTTTTTGCAGCTGCAGGAAAATATTCCACTTTTGCTCTTTTCTGATTTTTGTAACTCTTGAGAGAACAAAACATCACAAAACTGTCAAAAATTCGCTCTATACCAAAAACGCACTCAGACCTAGGAATCAATAAATTGACATACATACATATGCCGGAAATTTCAAACGCTAGTCATTTATTAAGTAGGTATAGGAAATGCCCTTCGTTCTGGCTCATCGAATGCGAACCGACAGCGGTAATAACATTTTTATAGCTACACTAGTTTCAGCCTGACATACCCTACATAACGAATTACTGTCGATTATGTTATGTATGATCTCTTTCAAAGTTTGTTAATATTTACTTTTTATAAACTTGAGAGTTACACCTGTGGCCTGCACTCAAAACCAGCGCTGGGTGCAGTGTTCATCCAGCACTACGCTGAGTGGAGGTCATATTTGCCTCAGACTCTGCTGCGCACATAATAAAGAAAATGTATATAGTCTTATTAAGTTGAGCTACCTGTAGATTGTTTGCAACAGTCTGCAGTTAGCTTAATTGTTTCAATTGTAAATACTAGTTCTAATTTGTTTTTATTGTTTGATTGTAATTTTCTTTGTCAATAGTTTATATAATTAATGATTATGATAATGTCCTCCAAGCCGAATTTCGGCCACGGCGGTCAGACCCTACGGAGACTAGCCATTTGCGCGGGACATATTACACATACGTGTGCCCAAACACAGGTGAACTCTCTATTTCCTCACTCTCATAATCCGATGAGCAGACCGACACGACCGGGGAGAGGTCAAGCGCAGGACCAATGGCTTAACGTGCTTTGCTAGCTTTGGGAATGAAAAACATACCTACCATGATAGATCATATCATACCTGTCCTTACCATAATAGTGCGTAAATAATTGTATGAAATAATAAATTACCTACAGTATGTAAGTTATTGTATCTGACAATTAAAGCCGAATCTAATCAATCACTTTATGAGTTGTTATCTAGAATTTATAAACCTACCCACTCCAATTACTCGAATGTTTATGACCCCGTAATTGTTAGATTATGCAATGTTATAGATCTTTGACTCTTAGAACTTACTAACAATGAATTCCGATTACCGGTACATGGTAGGTGTTGCACAGTTAAAGCTTGAACAGCTATTTTTAAACTAAAGGGTTGGTGCGACATTTCAATGTAGCGGTCAACCTTTTGCCGACTTGCCGGCGGGCGGCGGCCTTAACTTTGTGTCTATACTACTCAAATAAGGCTTTTTTTGTATTATTTTATTTTATTTCCTATAACAAAAAAAAAATCAAGTCATTAGGACAGAAAATGAATCTATGTCTAGGTCAAAATATTAATGAAATAGTTCATGCTATGGTCCAAGGGAAAAATAGGTAGAGTATTCTCTCCCAAATCAGAATTCACTCTAAAAACCATTTCATGATTATTTTTATGTTATTTTCCCGTAAACCGACAACCAGCTCAGATCTGCTTTCGCAAACGCAACCTCAGAAGACCTTGTATCGGATCAATAACTGCCCATTGCGTACATTACTTAAATTAATCGCCTCTGAACAGGCCATAGCTGGCCAAAATTAATTTATGCACCATTAAACAATGCCTATCGTCATCTTACGCCATTATTCTTCAGTTATTATATTATGCCAAGATAGGCTGAAAAGACTGGGCAATGTCGTGTGACAAATTGAGCGACTCTACCTTATTTATACCTACCAACCTTATGTAGAAATAGCTTCAGCCCACGACTTTGCACGCGATTTTGGAATAAAAAGTATCATATACGAGTATGTTACTCCCGGTCCCGATCTTTATATGTGTAAAATATCACCCCAATCCATTCGTTCCAGTAGTTTTGGCTTTGTCTTCGGCCAAATCTTCACGACGACGGCACAAACTTTCGCCATTATAACATTAGTATATAATTTAGCTAAATTTTTATTGCAATATATTTTTACAAGGCACAAAATCTAAGTGCGGCACCTAATTTTAGCAGCCGTTTGAAATGTTTATGTTGGCGCGATAGGTACCATCCGTAGCCCATCTTGATATTTTACTAAACCAGGGTGTCGTTTTAGGCCCGAAGCGCAGCCGAGAAACACCTTCAAGCCTTAGCCACCTGTATTCAAGAACAATACTTATGTAAGGTGCAAGCAATACTGTGCTAAGTAAGGCATTTGTCACTGCGCTCGTCATGGCAGGCAATTTCATTCACACTTAACAACAATCAAGCGACACTTTACTATGCGAACGCTCTGCGTCGATTACAGATCTGTGATTGTACCGTTTCTGTTACTAAGTTATCTTTAATGTTTGGCAGATTTGCGGATGACATAAATATATTCTATAAAAACCTGCTCAAGCATAATAAAACAATTTTTCACCACTCTCGCTTGAAAACGGTGACTTTGCTGCTCAAAAACAACGAGCAAAATCGGGTTTTTTGATTAAATGTCGACTAGCGAAGCAGTCTACTGAGTAAAGTAGACTACTGAGCTAGCGAGGGATTTAAAAGGCACGAAACAAAAAATATTTGCTCTCGAGTTCAACATACAACTTTTCACCTCGACTAGCGAGAAAATATTTTCTCTTCTATTTGAGCCTTCCCCTTTAGAGAAGCTAGTACCTAATCTTCCATTTTTACTTAAACCTATGGGACAGACAGATCAATTGTCGTATCCTTATTATAACGCCGAGTATGGTCTCTTAGAAAATAAATATTGAATAGGGACTAAACCACCACATAATTCCCTGCGCAGCGAGGCAGGAGGCATGACCAAGTTATAGAGCATGAGAAGTGGAAAATGCATTATTTGTAGGTACTTAAGTAGCACCTTTAAAAATGACGATTTAGGTACCTTATAGGTATACATGTAGGTGGACCACTGGACCACTGATGTTGTCTACAGTACCTAGACAGTACCTAGACAACATCAGTGGTCCAGCGGGCGAAGGTCCGCCTGCGAGGCAGGAGGTTGTGGGTACGATTCGGACAAACGTTTTTACGATCTGCAGATATTTGTTCCGGGTCTGGGAGTTTTCTATATTTATCCCCAAAGTAAGCAATTTTGCTAGACTATTAACTTTTATTCATTCCATGTGCTCACCTACTAATTCCTTCGATTTAATATTTATTTTTTTTCCTTAGTAAATTTATTCTACAAATCAATAACCTATTTTACCTACTCGTTGCGAAACGGTTGGGCAACTGATATAATACTATTTCATAGTTTCTTAATTAAACTCTTTTCTTCCTAAGTAAAAAGGAGAAGAAGTCCTTAATCAGGCCTTCCCAGCTAAGATTAACGCTTCTAGAAGTAGGCAGCGTATTTTAACTTCAACTAAAATCTATCTTCAGCAACTATAGTCCAACAATCGATATCAACGCAATTTCCCTTCAATTCAAGACACAAACTTGTAAACACGAAAAAAATATTATTAGATTTAGAATTCAAAGAGTAATTAGTAACCATTCGCAACAAAAGCCAACTTGTCTTTTCTTAAAATATTTGATCCAAATTTTTTTCTACCTACAACTCCAGGGCAAGAGTCTCCCCTACTACTTAGACTGATCTAATTTTATGTCCCGCTGAAATGCTTTCGGTATTTAAGAGCAGGTAAGTATGTATTAAAAAAACTTTTTCACGCCCCAGGAATTCGCAAAAAAGGGTTTTTTATAAACCTTTTAAAAGCATTTCAATGACGTTTTATTGCATTCAAAGTCAGTTTGAAGAAAAGTTTAAAACTATTTAATTTGATCAACATGTAACAGATTATTAAAAATTTTATAAGTTACCTTAGTATGATATACCTACCTGCAATGCAAGTAAGTATTTAACGTCTTGATTGCTTAGCCGTGCCTAGATCTACTCTACCTAATTATTTTAGACAAATATCAATAATTTAAGTGTAAGCAATCAGTAATATAATTAAACAATGCTTACCTCAGACAAACCGATGTTTATTCAGCGATGTTCACTTCTATAACAAACTGATCCGGCGTTCGTATGCTCCAGCGGAGGCAAACTGAGTGCGTGCGCGCAGCGCTCTCATGTCTGCCGCCGGCACTGGCCTATATCACCAAATCTTTGAGAGACGTACTGATTATATGCTTAATCTGTGACTCCGCTTTAGGTATAGAATGGGTATAGATGCATCGTTCTCATCTCTCACTTCAACAAAACTTACATAAATGTACAATTTTCACTCCATGAATCCCTTCAAAACCTAGGTTTATCTCCTCTCAGTTTGGGCCCGCCTTGGCCGCGGCTTCGCACGCGTCATTTCTATGGACACGTTTTAGGGTTATTTCTATCCCATGGGAACTGTTTTATGGGATAATAAGTAGTATCCTATGTTTGATTCCAGGCTTAGAGCTACATCTATGCAAAATTTCCGCCTGATTGGTTAAGTCGTTATGGCGTGAAGAGGTAACAAACATCCATCCATCCATACATCTAAACATCCAAACTTTCGCGTTTATAATATAAGTGTGATTAGCAACCCGTCCCAGCCTCGCACGCAAACACGAAAGCAGTTTAAAGGATTTTTTAGATTATTAATTTCGTGATACATTGCTCTCCGTCGGTATGATTTTTTGCGACATCTTCAACAAAAATCGACATATTATAGCCAATTTAAGCAAAAACTTAATTAATTGTATTATACAGGGTGTCCACTGTAAAAGTTCAATATTCAATGGTAATAAAAAACAAGCATTTTGAATTGGATATATATTTATTGGTATGAATAAAAATTTGGGTAATGCGGGTTTAATTTTCTAAAGATGATGCCGTCTAAATACTTGCCGTCCATTACAGTACAGTCTCCTTTATCCGAGTCTGTAAATTGGTTAACACTTTCCTAAAGAGCTGCGGAGAAAGGTTTTTGATATCTGATGCTTCTGTTTTGGGTTATCTGGAGACCAATATCTGTAGTTCTGTTTGGTAACATACTCTTCCAGATGGAAATGGGCCTCAACACTAAAGAAAATGTTGCTAAGTCACGTAACTTAATTGTTTCAATTGTAAATACTAGTTGTATTTACAATTAAAACAATTAAGTTAACTGAGACCTGCATATTTGCGCCTCTTGAGATCCTCGGCCAAATCAGCCGCCGTACCAGCCCTCACGGATGTCCTCGGAAGATGGGATGGCGCAAGTGTGTCGACGCATGTAGCGTCCCACACAATGGGCGGCCCTAACTCCCAGGGCACTAGTGTCATGCCGTCGGGCCTCTTACCATCGTCACGCAACAGACCATTCGATTCGAGAATAGCTGGTACGTTAGCGGTGACAAAGGCCCGCCGGATGATGTGGTTAAGGCTGGCATGGCGAGATATCTGACCGGCGGCCCTAGTACACGATAATCTGTGATGATCAAGGTCGACAACTTGTCCGACAGCAGTACCACCGCACTGGCATTGATGAGGCGCGCAACACCTCGCACCCAACCGAAGACATGTTGCGATACGAAAAATTACGGGATCCAATTAAGTGCCAGTATTAAATGAAGGAAATGCTTGCAACCAACGTCCTGACTCCCATTTAGAAACGGCCTGGAGACGAGAACGATCCGCAGAGCTGGAGCACGTTTGTAAAAAACAATTCCGTGTCAACTCACACAGAGGCCCATTCCTTTACCGTTGAGACAATAGAATTTTGGAGGAGCAGCATGGGGGCAAGCACTACGCCAAGCCGTTTAAGCTTCGTCTAAAAATGAAATTTTGAATGAAATTCCAGGTCGGACTAAATTTTTGATGGCATTAAATTTTTTTCAACTAAATAACTAGAAACTAGTTTGTAGATGGAAGACAGGAACGCTGGAAGAGCTACACTTGAAATTTCGCGTACACCTAAGTCTCCCAATTTGACAGGCAGGGAGGCCTGCGACCATGCCTTGTCATCTAAATCGATATTCAAAACCGATAATAGAGCATTTTTTATTATGTTGTCTAAGCCCTTCAAGAGCTCGCTGTGTTTCCACAGTTGACTACATCTCAAAGAATACTTAGGTACAAAAAGACAAAACCGAATAATTGTAAAAGCTATTAATTATGAGTAGTCTGTCCGAAGTTTTGTTGAAATATTGAATTTTCTCATTTACAAATGACTGAAAAGACTCATCAAGAATTGGTGAACCAAGCAGGCGAAGTGAACGACTGTTCTATCAATCTATAATATATTATAATTAAATATAATATATTATATGATTGAATTAAACATATCAATCTACAACTGTAATGTTGGGGGCCAAACTATTGAATTTTCCAATGATATTGTTTTTATCTACACAAGAGACCGAAATAAAAATCTCGCACATTGAAAAATTTTATTCCAAACATAATTGTCAAAGTTCATCTGTAATTATTTTTAGATCATCGAAAACTGTGTTTACCTCTCCACCAAATGTTCCGTCATTCATCCATCCATTACAATCTGTAAAGATAAAGATTTGTTTTAGATTTGAAATTGTTAAGACTAGCAAATAAAAAAAAAATATCTAAAAAATATCTAAAAAAAAATAAAAAAAAAGCTGGACGCAGGCATCCCGCTGACAAGCGCCTTATTGGCTTTTATATCACGGGGGGTAATGCCCATAATCCCCACGCTGGACACGCTGATTGGGGATCGCAGTTCGGTGGTAGAATTGTTCTGCAAGGGGCGCTGCTGCCGGCCCGGTGTATATCCCTTAAGCGCCTCTTACGACACCCGCGGGAAGAGGTGGGGCGGTGCAAATTCTTCTGCATCTTTATTTCTTTTTTCCACACAAATTCGCGCGCTGCTTACTAAAATACTCATATGAGTATTTTTATGTAGATAGAAACTGTTAAGTATATTTTAATTTGATACGCACACTCAACCGGTGCCTACGCATTTTACGTTAAACATATAAATGATTCCGAGTGTTCATTGATAACGGCAGGATCAATGACCTGCCGAGCCTAATCAAATATCAAATATTTACTTCTTACATACACGTGATTTTGTAGGTGAATGTCTCGTAGCTACAGAATTACTATACCTAGGAGATCGGTTAGTTATTTTAAGGTCGGAAAAAAACAGAGTTTTAACAATATTTGTACAGGACCTATGAAATTATGTATATAGAGCAATATTAAAACCATTTTCAGCGTGTTTGTTTTCACGTTGAAGATTGATGGACCTTTGTCTGAAAGTAACATTCGACGAAAGTAGGTAGGTAAGTAACCACATACACTTCAGAGTAAGTCCTGGGTCGGGTATATGTAGTTGGTAACAGTTAACCTACCTTTTATCTATCTATACTTATAATAAAACTGTAACAGGTCCAATTGAAGATATTATGAACTTTTTTTTTTTGGATTGCGCTCTATTACCGATACTGAAGTCACAACTATAATCGTTTTCATTTTTGTCTGTCTGTCGGTCTGTACCGTGGCCGCGCAACACGCCGAAACTACTGAATGAATTCAAATGGAACTTGGCACGTTTTGAGTTTATACTACGAGGAACGACATAGGATCATTTTTATTCCGGAATTCAGTACGATTCCCTTGGCACAGGGGATGAAAGTCAAATTCTTTGGCCACGCATCACGCCGAAACTATTGAACGAATTGTAATGAAACTTGGCACGATTTGAGTTCACACTGCGAGGAAGGACAAAAAATACAGTTTATCTCGGAATTAAATATGGTTCCCCTGGGAGAGGGGATGAAATTCAAATTCTTTGGCCGCGCACCACGCCGAAACTACTGAATGATTTAATATGAAACTTGGCATGATTTGAGCTCATACTACGAGAAAGAACAATGAATACTTTTAATCCCGGAATTCAATACGGTTCCCCTGGGGCAGAGGATGAAAATCAAATTCTTTGGCCGCGCATTACGCCGAAATTACTGAATGATTTAATATGACACTTGGCATGATTTGAGTTCATACTACGAGAAAGAACATAGGATACTTTTTATCCCGGTATTCAGTAGGTATGGTTCCCTTGGGAGAGAAGTTGAAAGTCAAAATGTGTACTTAGTTGTAATTCAATTACGCGTCGCGTCGTCGTCCAAAATAAGTCATTCTATTTTTGTTGAAAACAGTTTTGCAAAATCGAGTTTGACTAAATCAGTAGATAGTCGAGTCGAAAATCAGTAGGTTCATGAAAAAATCCGTAGATTTTGAAAAAAAAACTGTTGTTAGGTAAGTTCCTAGATCCATGATCTTGTATTTATTTTCTTCCAAGACGCACTTATTAATTAGGTACCTACCTACGACCCAATACCTATCTCAGGCAAAGTAAAATATACAAATGGTCTATGCGATCTTCATATGTTTGGTGGTTCCGTTCACCTTATCCAGTTGACTGTACTAACGACAAATTTCTTTTTTCCCGTACTAGGTACAGCTGACTGTACCACCGAAGTTTTTTCATTCGAATTTTTTTTACTTTATTTTACCATCAGCTGTATTTCAGCATTATCATTAGCATTATCGATACTGAAGCAAAAATTGATTGATGACCTCAATCCCGCAGGCATGCGGGATTGAGATTTTGATGCGGGATTGGATTCCCTATTTACCGTGCCAATAGCCTATACTTATTCATGTGGACTAGACTGTAGCCTACTTGAATCAGACCAATATTTATTGGCATTACGTACCTATTACGCACTTAGGTACTTAATCTACCTAGTTTTTCGAATATATTTTTTGGCTTTTTGTTACTTAAATAAGATCCGTCAAGTGCGAGTGTTCTCGCGAGGGTTTCGAACGTTTGTCAATTATACAAATATGTTCTTACCGCCCGCGGAGTGAAGGGACTGGTGACCTGTACCACAGGTTTTTTTTCTAAAACCTATTACAGGCACCAGTCCCTCACAAAACAGGTCATAGTTTAAGGAAGATATAAGCTGGGTTATGTTCCTATTCTTATATATTGCTATATATTTAAGTCCCCCTGTATTAATTTATCTATAACTAAGTACCTATTATATGAGAGACAAATAAATGTTTATCTAAAGGTACTAGGAGGTACTAGGTTGGAGACTTCGATATTTAATGAATATCTAAAAACATTAGGTACCTTACTGTACCGTAGAAACAATACCGGTACATTTCAGATCGATAGCTCTGCAGACTTCGGAGAGGGTAATGGTAAGTTTTTTTTCAAGATATTTCAAAAGTATGAAACCTACAGAAACAGGTTTGTGATGGTAAAACCGATTCATTCGATACCCCACTCGGTGATGTTGGCTGCACCATCGAGTGGGGTATCAAATGCCAACCCCTTTTGAAAGTTATTCTCTCGTTTTTGACCATTTTTAAAAAGTGTTCTGCTAACAGATCTCTCTACATTTTTCCTGTAAAATATCGATTCATATCTACAAAAGCTACATACTTTTCAGATGGATCGCTCTGCAAACTTCGAAGATCCCCTATCTCCGAAGAGAAGGTAATGGTTATTTTTTACATTTTTCAAAATATTTCAAAAAGTATGAAACCTACAAATAATTTATGTACTCCAATTGACCTTATTATTAATTTGATACATGCGACTTGGCCTTGTAGGTCTTTAAAATTTCAAGTTAATAGCTGCGGTTGTTGCTGAGATATTGATGGTGAAAAAAAGGACAGACAGAATGAGACCATAACAATTAGCAAAGCACTTCAAGTTCAAAGCATTGCATAAAAAAATACTTTGCAAACATTCAAAAATAAATAATGATCTAGTTCCAAGCTAACCGAAATAACGTATGTGAACGTGTAGGTAAGTATTTTGCTAATGTTGTTGAACAGCTATGCAGTGCAAACAGAGGATATTGTCCAAAGCTCTACTCATAACACAAAAAGAAAAAAAAGGGACCTACTAGGACCTATATTACTGTAAATCAAATTCATACGTTGCCCACAGCTTGAAATTAGTATTAACGAATACCCAGCCATCGTGCTAAGTTTTCTAAGTTAGTTTTATATAGAGTTATAGTTGTGTCACTACATAGTTACGTAAGTCTATAAAGATAATATTAAATTGAATAAATTTTTCATTTTATTATAATTTTTTTTCATCAAACAACTTTATTGACAAAGAAAATTACAATTCAATAAGATAAACAAATTAGAATTAGTATTTACAATTGAAACAATTAAGCTAACTGCAGACTGTTGCAAACAATCTACAGGTAGCTCAACTGATCCATATCAATACCAGTCGGAAGCGTACCCAAGACGCTGGCTGCATTGCCCCGCTGTATGGCAATGCTGATGCGCTGCACCAGCTGATACCCGCCAGCTCTCGGGTCACGCGTCGCGTCGACCAGAAGCTCAGATAACTTTTTAAAAACCCGGAAAGCCTCGGTACTCCACGGACCTAGGGTCTCGACCCCATAGGGAGCAAATGTGTAGGCTCTGTCGAGACCTGCATATTTGCAAATATAATATACTTAATAATAATATTTCATTTCATTCGTCGTATTTGAAAATGCGCCCAAATCCACTCTGATCCACTTTGCAGATCCACTAATGGATCAGTTTCCACTTTTTTGCTACGCTTGCGTAGCACCTTCGTAGCACTTATCTTACGTATTTTTATCACATAAACTTCGAATCTCAATCGCCTCAGAATAACAATTTAGGTACTAGTTTGCGACATATTTCCAGATCGGTGTTTTAAGCCTCTCCCTACTTGAGGCCCAGACACCACCAAAGCGGAGATGTGCGGAGATGTCCCAAGCGGAGACGAGAAGAGACGTTTTTAAGCTAGGGTGTCTCCACTGAAGCTGTGCGGAGATACCTACTGGCTAGACTGGAGCGGAGATGTGTGTTGGCTAAAGTGCTAAGCTGCGTGCGGCGAGTTTCGGATGTTTGCTGAGACGATGATCTTAGGCGCCGCCGCTCACATCTCTTCTCGTCTCCGCTGCGTGACGTCATCAGCTAACGAGGCACAGCTCACATCTCCGCTCATTTCTTCTCGTCACCGCTGCGTAACGTCACCAGCTTGCGACCCACAGCTCACATCTCCGTTTCGATCTTTGTTTCTTCGCATACAAATATGATACATCTCCGCTCGTTGGTCTCCACTGAAGCTGAGCAGACGCGAGATGTGTGATTCACGACGTTCTACTGTTTAAAGCACATCTCTTCTACGCTTTTGTCTCTGCTTTGGTGGAGTCTGGCCCTTTAGCTTACCGCTATCCGTATGCCCTGCTACGAGGTTCGGATTATAGTCGCGGCACAAGAGGCATAAAATGCTTCTATTCACAACCCTTCATTTCTAATTTGCTTGCAGTTCTTGCATCTTTATTTTTTTTTACTTCGGGTGCCCATGACGCACATTTCGAAGGAGAGCCGCTCCAGCCTGGACAGTGAACGCCTTAAACACCAGCTTTCGCCCGCAGCTTCGCACGCGATTTCCAGCGGAAAAACTCCATAGAGTTTTTCCCGGGTTCTATCTCCTGGTCAAATTGTATTAAGGTCTGTTAAGCCGTTTGTAAGGTTTCCATCCTACACCTTTAGATGATATTGATAGGAGATGATTGATAAGTGATAGAGAGATTAAACTGATAACTTGATTTATTGCTAATGATATGAATAAACGGGACTGCGGTCGAACGCGTACTGAAATGCTTTAGCTGAGGTAAGTAAAAATGCACCGCTTGCAAAAGTGCAAATGTGCGGTTTATACATAAATCGTACACCGTTCAATCGTGAAAACGTAAAAAAAAACTGACAGACAGTGTTACTTTCCAATTAAATTTATTTTTTGGTAACTAGTATTATTATGGAAGAAATTATCCTTTTCTTACAAAAAGGGTCTGCACTGAAATGATGTCTGTAATAAATCCCCGGTGTGAAAGTAGCAAAAAAAAAAAGCAATTCGAATTTTGATTTGGAATCGAACCTTTCTTATGATAAACCTAAATCGTTCATTCACCATACGCACATAACATACATAACGCTGTTGAAACGCGGCGGATACCTGAGGCTGACATTAATGGCTGCGAAATAAAATTCACAGGAATTTATTAGCTAAATTCTACGCTAAATCTGCATTTACCTACTACTGGCGTTTGAGAGACCAGGTAATACTGACCTTTTTTTTTTTTTTTTTTTTTTTTTTCTCGGCCGAGGAAATTCTTTTACGAATAAACTGGTCTGGGGGGGACCAGAATTATGTGGGACTCGACGTCCTGATAAGGACGTAATATAATACCCACTAAAACCTCTCCGGTGACCCTTCTCTCGCCATTTTCGCCGAACCACGGGAACATATAAACCTACCGCGGCCCGACTGGCGTCCCCTCTTCCTCCCATACATAGCCGGCGAGCCCACCATCCACACACTCGCCGACCCCATTCATCCGTCACGTTTCCTCCCCCCGATTGGGGCACAGACAGGACATACACAGTTGAAGCCGCGAATGTCGAGCTCTGTGCCCAGATGGGCATTTCTGCCCCATACTACCAGGTATGGGTCTCGCATACACACGCACAAATACTCCCACTCTCACTCAAACTTGTCTAACATACGGTTCTCATTTATTCTAATCACGCAGGTACAGTGCCACGCACACTCAGCTAAAGCAAGCGCGCGCAACCCTACCCCACGTGTCCCACACCTGTGCACGAGTACCGCAGGTTGCGTCCCACGTGTCTCGCGCTATCCGTCACCTTTCACTATCACAAAAAAAAACCTTA
Organism: Eupithecia inturbata; assembly: GCA_963662085.1. Taxonomy (NCBI): domain Eukaryota; kingdom Metazoa; phylum Arthropoda; class Insecta; order Lepidoptera; family Geometridae; genus Eupithecia; species Eupithecia inturbata. The sequence continues at coordinate 9,695,353 of OY759182.1, forward strand.
TGGCTTCATGGCCCACTCATACGTCATCACATCTATCCCTCCTCATGGCGGCCGCCGTGCCGTGTCACTGGTACGGCAGCAACCCCTCTCCTCTTCGAGCGGCAGAGGCCTTTCCCCGGGGCCTCGCGCCCGAAGATCTCTTTGTGTTCGGGTGCTTTTAATTAGCCCCCAAATCCTACCCTTCAACCCGCCCTCAATACGTGACCGTAACGACGGTTGACACCCGTCTCTACAGCACCATCCATCTCCGCCGCCTCACCGCGGGCACCATCTAACGAGGCGCACTCGGGGCCACGCTCGCGCATACACTTGCGCCAGCCCCCTCACTCTTTTCGAGCCCGAGGCCTTACCTATGCCTCGCGCACGAAGGGCAGTCTCAGGGCGGAAAGCGCCGGCTGTCCGCCGCCCGGCGCCCGGCAACCGCCGTCCGCCGCCTGTTCGCACGCCTCCCGAGGCGTGCCTCCGGGTCACGCTCTCGGATACGCTCCGCCTCTTCTTTGGCAGTCATCACCGCCTCCGAGAAGGCGGAGATGGCATCCCACGCCCTCTCGCTGTCGACCATGGACTGCACAATGGTCGGTAGTGACAAGTCCGCCCCTACCACTGCGACTAAAGTCGCCCTCTCCGTCGCCCACGCCGGGCACTCCACCAACGTGTGGCGCGAGGTGTCTTCGGCACACTCACAGTGATGGCATTCTGGCGTGGGTTCCGCCCCCGCCACCCTCCACAGATACCTTCCAAAGCACCCGTGCCCAGAAAGGATCTGCGTAAGGTGGAAGGAGAGGACACCATGCCTCCTCGTCACCCACCGCTCGAGAACCGGTCGCACCGCGTCGATGGTGTCTCTGCCAGCGGTGGGCTCTGCCAGCGCTCGCAACCACCGAACAAGGAGACGCTTACGCGCTTGTATGCACCAGCGTAGCATCCCCTCCCTTGGCAGCGGCTCCCCCGTTGTCCGGTGCGCCACAACACGGTCGTAAACCGCGGTGAGCACACGGGCGTCTAACTCCCATGGCAGGCAACCAGCAAGGACACACGCCGCCTCGAAAGAGACGGTGCGGTACCCGCGCACTACCCTGAGACACATGACTCTCTGTGGCCGATGGAGGAGACCCTTATTTACTCGACCCAAGGCGTCCTCCCACACAGGCGCCCCGTAAAGCGCCATCGATCGCACCACCTGACAGAAATCCGTACTGGGCGTTGGCGAGGTTCGGTCCCACTCCTTCCAAGTGTTGCACGAGGCGAGCAACCACGATGCGCTCAAAGAGCTTGCCTACCTCGTCCAAAAGGACAAGTGGTCGATAGGCGGACGGGGAGTCCTCCGGTCGACCTACCTTCTTCAGCAGGACGAGTTTTCCAGCCTTCCATTGCCGAGGAAAATGGCCCTGCACAAGGCACGCGTTGAGTAGTGCCCTGAACCTCTCCTCGAGAGGGTCGAGTGCCACGATCACCGCACGCCCTGGAACCCCGTCGAGACCAGGGGCCTTTCTGCGGCCGCGCAGCCGAAGCAGCGCCACCCCCAGCTCCGTCGACGTCACTTCCGGGATCTCGACGTTGTCGTCCTCCTCACCTGTTTCCGTCCCGTCCGGTCCCTCCATTGGCGGAGGGACCAAATCATCCGCGGGCGGAAACAGCAGAGATACCACCCGGTCTACCATCTCCGGCCGCATGCTCTGTGTGAGCGGCGGCGCCCACGGCCGTAACTTATCTCGCACCATGCGGTACGGGCGCCCCCACGGATCCGCATCGAGCGAACTAAGCAGCTCCTCGAAGCCGGCATTCTTGGCCGCCGCAATGGCGGAGGAGAGGGCCTCAACGCACTCCCTGTATGCCACGTATAGGCGGTCCTCCTCCTCAGGTAATACTGACCTACATTTTTAACTACGCGGTCTTAGATTAAATTAGGTGTTCACATAAGGGTTACTTATATGTCGACGACTATTTAAAGTGTAGTTCATTTTATTATTCAAAGCTTTTAAGGTAGACCCTTATGATTTCTTGGCACCTATCTAGTGGGGTTACCTACCTGTATACAAATAGTTTGGAAAGGGCAATTTACGTACTTTATGCAGCACCATTATAGCGTAATAGTTACCTCCCTTCTTTTTATTATCCGGGGGAAAAAAATCGAAGGGATTTAACTTCAGCCGGATCAATCAAAAAGTTCGAGCCTAAAGGTACCTAAATAAAGCAAACAAGATCCGTCAATTAATTTATTAACTTTTTTCTAAATATTTCAAAAAGTATGAAACCTACAGAAATTCCAAAAACTGTTTTGAAATATACAAACTAAGACCTTTCATTTGATATCACACTTTATCTTGTAGGTCTCTTTTAAAATTTTGACATCACAATTTGTAGGTACTGAAAATGTTCATTTTAATTGTTAATTTTTTTTCCTTTTAATCTGTACTACACACAACCAGTATTATTATTTTTAATTTCAAGTTATTTGCTACTGTAGTTGCTGCGACATTATAGATGGAAAAAAAACAGAAAAGGCGAGACCAATAAGGGTTTCGAAACCGATCTCAGATCTTCGAAACCCTAAAAAGGCCTTAAAGTGTGAGGTCCATTATATTTTCCTCAAGGAAAATTCAGAAAGTTTCCTATATTTAAATGAAGATACTATACTTACCTACAACACCTCTCTGAGTGATTGAATTCCTCACTACTAAGGAACGACATTTTCTCCTCACCATTTATTTGTTTAGGTCTTGTTTTGGGTTAGGATGAAGGCTCTTTTAGGGCCTTTTGGTTACCTACAGCTGCTCCAGAATGGAAAACAAAATGTTCTTCATGCAATCCACGAGCAATTGATCTTCTGTAATATTTTTTTTCTCTATTCTTTTTGCTTTTGTTTTATGTAGAGCGCGGTCTCTTCTCTCACTCGGCTAACGTAGTGTAGAACTCCCACCTTCTGGGTGGGATGACGATCTGCGGGAGACTACAGGCAGATGCTAAATGTGGCAAGCTGAAGACAGGGCGCTATGGCGCTTATTAGGGGAGGCCTATGTCCAATAATGCACAAAGGTCTCCCCAGTGGAAATATAGGCTGATGATGATGATGATGAATATCGGAAGGTTACGAACGGAACGAATGGGAAGCCAAAATAAAATAGCGGATTGCAATTTAATACCGACAATCGACATTTCAACATTATCGCAGAGGCAGCCGCGGGCATGAAAGTTTACAAGTCATGTTGGTGAAATGAAATGAACAGTGAACAATATTTAACGATTGAGGAAAACCTCAATCGTTTTGTTGAATGTGAATGTTCACGAACAAATAGTAGAGGTATGCAAAAAAATACCTGTTTGTTCGTAAATGGCTACCAAAATGATTGACTTTAAACTAATAAGACTGCAGTAGGTATTTCCAAAGCAAAAAAAAGCTTAGCTCTAGGAAGGTACCTACTCATAGGAAACTTGTACCTTGACACCCGAAAGAGTTTTGTTCTCATTGGATATAAGTATACCTATCCAATGAGAACGACGACCTGATGCGACGACTAAGTAGTCGTTATCTATTTTGATTACCAGTAATGTGCACCAGTGTGTGACTTGAATTGACTTGGGGTTTGAAGATTTTGGTCCTAATAACGGTCACCATTTTGTTTATTTTTTTTTTCAAAATCACCGCACACTATAGAAGTATATATTTGGATAAGATACACTAAAACAAATATATCTTATAAAATAATGTCCTAAAGCGTCAGGTTTCTGAGATATTCACAGATGAAAATAACTATATTTTTTCTTCATATGTTAATATCTCAGCAACCTGACGATCAAGGATATTATGTTATACAACATTTTTTATTACTTTCAGTGTCTTCTATCTAAATATATATTTGATATTGTGAGTTTTGCATGGAGGGTGGCCTAACATCGGTCACCATTTTGTATTTTTTTTTCAAAATCGCCGCACACATTAAATGTTATATATTTGGAAAGAAGATATTAAAACAAATAAAATATATTCTATAACACTATCATCAGCATCAGATTTCTGAGATATTCACATATGGAGAAAAAAAATTGTTTTTTTGATCAGTGAATTTCTCAGAAACCTGACACTTTAGGACATTATTTTCTGAGACATTTTTTATTTCTTTTGGTGTCCTCTATCCAAATATATAACTTTTATTGTACGCGGCAATATTATTTAAAAAAAACAAATGTTAGGGCCAACCTCCATACAAAAATCTTCAAACCCCTTTAAAACAGTCCAAATAAATGCTAAGCACTTCCCGACGACGTCTAAAGCACCGAGGTGACTATATAAATCTTTGCAACCACAGGAGGTTGCAAAGATTTATATAGTCACCTCGGTGCTTTAGACAAAATATAGCATACACTTATAGATAAGCCTGAAGGGTTCTAAGACCTTTAGTTCAGAGCGATTAGTATGAGCTTGAAAATTAGCAAAACAAACTTTTTTCGTGAACGTGACTGTTTATGTACCTACCCTCTTACTTTCAAACTCTGTATTTTTTTTTTGAGATTCGTGCTGCCAAAATGCAACAAATCACTCAAAATCATTCGAAAACTATATCGAGTTCGTATGAAACTTGGATCGCCGTCATATTGAAAAGTTTCTCTCAGTATCCGGCAGGGGCGCTGCTGAAAGGAGATGCTAATGTTATGGAAGGAAACGTAAACATTTATAGTTTTTTTAAACTATGCAATACTCATGCTAAAGCCTCAGTTCAGAAGTACTATCGAATAAGAAAATTGTTTTCACTATAGTTTTACTTGTTGCTTGTGAGTTGAAGTCAATTTTTTTGTCTAGACATTGATTAAGGTCCAATTTCACCGTTGCTATTGAACGCGTTCACGTTGCAATTGAATATAAGTTGCGTAATCACTTTATTGCATGAAAAATGCTATTATAAAGGAAAGGCTTAAAATAAGTTCACATAATTCACCGGTAAATTCGGCATGCAAAATAGACTTAAAATATATAAGATAAACTCAGCTTATCGCTTAAAACGAGTTCTGCGCATTTTACCGATCGGCGTAGAGTTGATCCGGTTCAAGCGCTAAACTGAGTTCAAGAGCTGTCACATATCACACAATAGGTATTACGAATTTGAACTCGATCAAGTTGAACTTAGTTTTGGCAGCTAACGGTGAAATTTGACCTTATTAGCCTTGGTGGCCCTTTATTTAAACAGGTTGGTTATCTTTTACCTAAGCAATCATTATTTATATGGGCATGATCATAAATACTTGTGAGAGCGTAATTTGTAAGGTAAACGACTCTCTAGTGGATTAAGCTTCAATGTAGATAAGCAATCAAATGAGTCATTATAACTATTTATGGGGTAAACCTACCTGATGTAGGTGCCACATCAAATACCAAGGATTTTCTTCTAAGGAAGAATTCTGGACGAAGAATGTGCTGTTCCGACGTTTTCGCGGACGATTACCGGTCGCAGCACATATTGCGTGTCACACGTCGCCGACACAACGTGCTAGTAAATAGGTTTATCTTATGTATGTTAGACTAAAGTATATATTTTATATGGGCCGTAGTTTTTAAGTACTTTACATCCTGTACTACACTAATGTTGCCTGAAATAAATGATTTATTATTATTATTTTTTATTAAATTCCGGTCAGAATACCGGATACCTGATACTATGAATTGTAATCATTTTAGTTTCAGGTATCCGGTAATCGGACCGGAATTTGATGTGGTATCGGCCAGTACGGATATTGAACCATCATCGGCGAAGTTTAGCGAATCATAGAAGTTTTACGGTCGTCAGCGATGTGTGAGTGAGATGAGTGGGATGAACTTATAGAAAACTATGGATTGAGTAGCGATAGGCGATAGGATAGTAGTAGGTAGGTAATGTAGGTACTTATGTAAATTTTCAGATCAAACACAAACTAAAAATAAATATCAATTGAAACAATAAAAAAATAATTCAATTAATTTATATTAGGTACTTATTTTATACATACAATTGATTGTGCGTGATTGTATTCTTTCTTAGATAGATTTAATATTCAGATCAAATTATAGAATAAATAAATGATACGTGAGTATAATTTGTCAAGCAATTACCTTAAAATTATTATACTAAACCACACTTTCCCACAGCCATTCCCACAGTCATTTCCCTCCAAATTTCTTCCAGTTTTCTTTGTCCCTCCCTTGTTGATATATTAAGTACCTACTATTCCTAGGCCTTTACCCAAAAACAACACTAAAAGCTGGGAAACAACAACAGGCTTACATTCTTTGGTCATTTTATATCAAAAGACGAATTTCGTAAAATCTACCGGATGTGCCAAAAATACCGAACGTAAGCCATTTGTTCCGCTCATCGAGTCGAAACATATTTCAGAATTTGCCGCGCGAAATGTTTAGATCGTGAGGTCTGAAAAAAAATGCACCGCAACAATAGACCACAATGATGCCTGTGATTTCAGATTTCAATAACTTTATTACTTTAGGCTTACAAAATAAGCACTTAGACAAGTTAAATTTTATATTATAAATGATTCATCAAATAAAAAATACGGTGCTATTGGTTTTCCGTTCCCTGTCGCCATTGCCATTCCTTCTCTAGTTTTATGTTTTTTAATGTATTTTTTATTTAGTTCAATAAAGAATTAAATTAAATTAAATTTTCTCTTCCCCTAAATTGTTTGCCCAATAGAAGTGAAAAAGAAACCACTAGTACATATATATCACTTATGTGTCTATTACATATTTGTTTTGCCTGCCTCAATAGAAATGTAATGCGATTTAGATTTTTTTAAATTCTAACATTTATATAAGTGGCTAAACACAACATTGCATTTCTTACATACTATTGTCGATGCAGATCTCTGGCCAAACATCAACAACATTTATAATAAAATGTTGTTTCATGTACTGTATAAATGTGTTTGACGAGATGAGAATGAAGAGGCGTTTGCCCAACAGTGGGATGATGTGGGATAGTAATATACTCACAACTCAAGTACCATGGTAAATGTCCATATAAAAATTTGTTCGTCAAATTTCAAGAACCTAACCGCAAACGTTAAAAACGATCGTGAGCTGTCGGTGCGGTCCACGATTGATTATTACTGCCACTTTATAACTTTTGTCTATTTCAGCACTATTATGTGTTCAATATTATGTCAAAAGTAAAGGACGGATTTTACCCACCTACATGCTTTTAAATCACTAACCAACTTGGGCTACTTTTGGTTCAAATCATTAGGTAAACTTTAGGTAGAAAAATACTAAACCGATGTGGTCAGTCATCTAAATATTAGTCAAAGTATCATAAATGCACCTCATTAATGCCCTTAAATTCAAAGCAGTGCAAAATATAATAAGGTTATAGTCATAGTGCCCTCTTAATAATAACAAGAAAAGATTTCACTCAAAATTAACCCAGAAAGTCTTTGGCACCCCAGGCTGCCTCAGACATTCCTTCCAAGCGTCTCCATACTGAGATTTCTCATCAATAGTCGCCTTTCCTAATATCTCCTTTTTGGCGATCTTTGTCTTGCAGCCAAGGCTTATGTAAATGTTGACTTTGTCCAGGCTGGCTTTGAAAACTGTCAGTTTGACCGTTGAAGATTTGGGATCCCATCTGGCGGATATTGCGGGGACGAACCTGTCGCTTTTCCAATAGCACTCGGCCTTGTTTGCTTCCAGAATCGTGGCCTTCAGGTACAGAGGAGCTGGAAAATAACATTAATTTATTAGAAAATGTTTCATTCAATTTTATGGGCAAAAAATAAAATTAATTAATTAATTATTATTAATTAAAAAAAAATATTTTACAAATAAAATAAAAAAATAAATAAAAAAAATTTTTTTTTTAAATAAATTATTTTAATTATTAATTATTATTAATAAAAAATATTATTATTTTTTTTTTAATTAGTTAATGAAACGCTTAGTGGATACATCTAAACTAACAAATGTATAGCATAGGTAAATGTGTAGCGTAGGCAAAGAGTTTTTTCAAGTGAAATATGTTACCCTACGTATCTCTACATAATTTTGCACTGGTATATCGATAATATAACAAAATATTATCTAAGTACTTTCCAACGCCATAAAACTCGAAAAGTTTAATTCTGCGTAAAATATCGAATTAATTAGCCAGCTGACTTTTCTCAGTAGGAGTTCAAAGATAATCTACTGACGATATCGGGTTTTCTAAGAACCTTTGCAAATGGACAGGACCAACACGTACCTACATATGTGGTCGTTGGACCCTTAAGATCAGAAAGACAGTGATCATAATTGATGAAAGTTCGTGGAAATCCCATTACGTACTACTCGTTTGCTCAACCCACAGATCGTTTTTGAAGTAATTTTTTACGACGACGTTAGGTTACGTTCACACAGCAGTTCGATTTAAGGCCCGTTTTATCATGTACGTTTTTATTCGGCGATGGTGTGGTGGATGTAGCTGTATGAGCGAGATCACACACATGACAGTATTCCAGATCCAGTAATGTGTGTGAACTCGCTCATACAACTACATCCGCCATCTGCTTTTTTTTTTTTTTGTAAAATTGTGTAAAAATGATATCTTAAAAGCTAGGTGGAAGCAACAGTTTATCCATTAATTATGGACGTACAATATTTACTTATATACTAATTTATATCGCCGAATAAAAACGTATACCACAAAACGGGCCTCTACAACGGACTGCTGTGTGAACGTACACTTACATACACGAAACGCGCGAATGTAGGTTTTAATTTCCAACCACTATTGAACCGAACGTCAAGTTTCTTCCCTAAATATCTCGTTGCTAAACATACCAATTTGCCTCCAATTTGTAGTGTTTCTCCTATCGCGTCTTACAGAAAAATCGAGACGTAGGATTGATCGAAAAGCAATTTCACGCCCTAGTTATGTAGGCACTTACCTAGCAGGTATAGGTAAGTTACTGAGAGCTGGCGCGATCGTCTTTTGTTTTTTCATACAAACCACGCTTACGTAACAAATCTGTCGATACTGGAAGCTTACGCTTGTTCTTTTCACCTGCATTTGTAAAGTACGGCCGCTAAACTACAGGACAGTTTTCGGTAAAATTTTATGACTGAGTTTTTTATAATGTTTTTTGTATATAGGTAATGCATTCTATGGAACGAACTTTCAACTTTTTGACACTGAAAGTTCGTTTCTTAGAATGTAGCTCAACTTCGTATTTACTTATCCGTTTTCGTTCGACTAAGTACCGATCTAACGAAACAAAACGAAACTTCGTAATGTAAGTAGGCCTCCAGTATACGATAAACAAGACGATCGTGCCAGCTGTCAGTAATTTACCTATACATATCACATCACTTTCCTTTCGTATAGACAGGCCTAGTAGGCAGGCAGGTACAGTTACCGACAATATGACAAAAAAAAACTGGAGCTTTACCCGAACAATTAATTAAATTTTAAATATATGACACTTTGTGGGCTGCCACTTTTTGGTGAAAAATACAAATAAAGTGATGGACAAAATCAAGAGCAACCAATCATACGCAATCAAGCAATCTCAATTAATTAAAATACTGATAGTACTTTGCCGTAAAATAATTCTCGAATCTCGATTGCATCAATGCAATGCAAGACTATTTTACAACTTATTATTAAATATATATTTAATAGAAGAATTCTATCTCGATGGTAGAGATGGAATATTTCATTTAATTCGGTGTAGATATGTGCTGTGTGGTGCCGGCTTAGAATTTGCACCACCCCAACTCTTGCTCCGGGTGTCGTAAGAGGCGCCCAAGGGATATCAAACGGGGGTGGGCAGCTGCGCCCCCTGTAGAACAATTCTACCACCGAACTGCGATCCCCATCCCGCATACCCAGAGTGGGGATTATGGGCATTACCCCCCGTGAGATAAAAGCCAACACAACACAACAACGCTTAACAGAAGGAGGCCTGGGTCCAGCAATATACCAATATAGGCTGTGGAGGTGGAAACATGTTCGTAGCTATGTTTGACATATTTTTTTTATTTTTCGGAATCGCTGCTCACAATAAATGTTTTATATTTAGATAGAAGACCCTAAATAAATAAAAAATGTTATGTTACAGAATGTCCTAACTAAAGCGTCAGGTTTCTGATATATTCACAATGACGAAAAAATAGAGTTATTTTCATCTGTGAATATCTCAGAAACCTGACGCTTTAGGACATTATTTTATACATCAGTTTTTATTTGTTTTAGTGTCCTCTATACAATTATTTAAAATTTATTGTGCGCAACCATTAAAAACAAAATATTGTTAGGGCCACACTCAATACAAAAATGTTGAAACTCCTTTGTGATAAGTAGTGATAACTATCGAACTTATTAAAAAATGTTATTGACGTCATTGGTTAATTGGCGTTTTCTTCCGTCCACAGTTTGAGTTATGCAAGCACTAGAAGGAAAAAGTTTCCTCAAGGAAAGCGTGCTCCAAAAAAGCCTAGTAGGATCGCCCATAAAAGCTTATTTAAGCATTACCAAGGTACTTATTAAAAAAACGCGGAATTAATCCTATCGGAATAAACTCGCTTGTCTAGGGATCTCCTTTGTTGACTGTATTTACCCATCAGTAAGTTTTCTAGTAGATTCACGCAAGATTGATCTCTGTAAGTAATCTGTTTCCTATATATAGAGCGTATGCCTATTCTGAAGAAGACTGAGTTTTCCTTAATAAATTGCGAAGGAAATAAGTTCCGAGTAACACGAAGGGTACCTATACCTACCTAATACCTAGTATCAGAGACTAGTAAAGTATACTAGTCTCTGCTAGTAGTAAATGTAGGGTGATACATTGAACTTTTGGAAAAAATGGTATCACCCCTTAACGATAAGAAAGAAAGCTCTAATCCGGGGGGATATGTCTAGCTGTGGACTATGTGATGAAGATAAAACAAGTTGGTTGGACTCGAATTATTTGAAATGATAACAGACGATTTAAAATAGATTTAATCAAATTTCCAAAGTAGGTGTTGAATATGAACAAACCTTTCCTCTTTTTAACCGACTTCAAACCAGAAGAGGTTCTCAGTTCGTCTGTATGTTTTTTTTATTTTTATTTTTATGTACCTATGTATATCTCCGCCTATCGGTATGGGTACGGGATTTTACGGATTCTTTCACTATTGTATAGAGAATGACCCCGAGGTGGTCCCATACAATTTTTATTCCCGCGGGATTAGTATTTATCCCGTGAAACTTAAAAAGCTACAAAGTATTTTTGGAGAATCACGACTAGCTACAACAGTTTTGGTGATATCTGCGCCTAATGTTAATAGATTTTGATGTCTCTTTCGTTGTTGTACTATATTGATTTTGAGGTGGTCTCCTATAAGTTGGATTCTCGAGGGATCGCTTTGTGCGCCGTAAAACGTAGATTTGTAAAATTCTTCAGAATATGATAATTTCATTATCACCGTGGCAACGGACATATATGTGTCATCAAATTAAATAAGACTTGAATACTAACTAGATGTCGCCAAAGTAAACTCATTTTTTGCACGTTAACAGGTCAGGGAAAGTAAGGGAGGGGTGATTTCGTTCGTCCGAGACATAAATGAATATTATCTAGGTACCGGAATTTGAAGTAGGTTTATCGTTTTTTAAAACACTGCAAATTAATTGTCATAAGTAGATAAATGTTTTATGAAATCAAAGAATCATTTCAATCTTAAATTAAATTAATTTCCTAGATATATTGTACGTCCATAATTAACGAAAAAAACTGTTGTTGCTACCTTGTTTTTTTTGGGTATTTTTTACGGTTCCGTACCCGAAGGGTGAAAACGGAGCCTATTACTAAGCCTCTACGGTCCGTCCGTCCGTCCATCCGTACGTCACGTGGCTATATCTCATGAACCGTAAGAGGTACACAGTTAAATTTTCAGACATTACCTGAAAATTTCAACTGTGTACCTCTTATTGTACTTTGTGTATTTTTCTGTCTGTATAAAAATACACATATTATGTGTATTTCTCTTGCCGCTATAACAACAAATATTATAAATAAAATAAATATCAAAATTAGAAGGGAGAATTACTCATACAACAAACGTGATTTTTTTGGCTACTTTTGCTCTTAATTTGTCTCTTGAACTACAATAGGTAGACACCTGAAACTTTCTATAATTAAGTAACAGTTCAACTGTAGAGGTAATAATAACAAATAGTACGGAACCCTTCGTGTGCGAGTCTGCTCGCACTTTTATTTACACAGTTTCAACAACAAATAATACTTATTATTTTAATATCAACATTTTATTCCGAGCGCGAAATAAGTAAAACAAGATTCAACACAAATTGTTATGATAAAGTTCATAAACCTCATAGTGTGCACTTAATTGTCATCATACCACTGCGATTCGACCGCAAATTGTACCTATGTCGCGGGGAAATGGTAATATTAGTGATTCCATTCACTAGGGATTCCATCGAAACCCGGGAAACGCGACAATAAATTAATTCTGACATTTCCCTGAAAAAACAATTCAATCCCTGTAATTTAGAGTGCACTAGTATTATTGTTTTTATTTTGTAATTTATTGTGTAACATCCAGTTGGTTGCCATTATTGATAAACTAAATAAAATAATCTGGGATTTAGTATTACCCGGGATTTGATGAAATCCCTCAGTGATTTGATGCAATTACTAATTTCGCCATTTCCCTGCGCGCCATGTATAATCAACACGCAAGTAGGTACAGTGAATACAATCCTATTTAGGTTTCTGTTTAGCTTGTGGTGTAAACAGCTCTCTCCTAATTAATAAGCATGCCATGCCAGCCCAACTGAGAACTATTCGAGTAGATGTTGGATTGTAAGTTGCGACAAAAGAACGTTGCCCGATTTTCTATGGCATAAACGTCCCTCAAGCATAGAGGTAGATGTACATATGACTGAGGAAGCTTTCATAAACGGGCCTTAGACTTATGTCTAAAATCGTTACTCAAGCGTACATCGATGACTGAGCAAGCTTTCATAATACGGGCCTAAGTTACCATTAAGTTAAATATCCAAAAATACAAGTAGAGAGTTTTTATTTTATCCATGGTACCTATATTAAGTACGTTAATACTTATGTAGAGTTATTCGCGCAACTTCATGGTCACTATTTGCGGACTAAACTCACATTAGATGAAACTAAATAAAGAATGGAACACGTAATAAAGTTATATTAGAGAAAGCCATTATTTTATGAGTTTTAGCTCTACTTCGTAAATGTATCGTAAATCAGTAGAGCTGCGCTCATAATTTGAGTTAACCATTCTACTTGGTATGCACCTATTTTTAAATTATTTACTTCTTAGCTTAGCTCAAATAGGTAAAAAAAATTATAGGGTACTCCGCGTTGACCTAGAATCATGATATTTGACCAAGGTCTTATAATCATACGGTGTGTGAGTCCAACTCGTACATTTTATTTGTAAAATAGCAACTAAACACCAAGAAATCCAGCCAAATTGATTTTACGACCACAACACGTTACTAATTCGCTACGCATATGTTCGCAGTTTAGTCGTCTATTCCATTTAGTTAATCTGTGCTAGTCCAATTACTGTTTAAAGACCATCCATCTTGTTCTTTTTTGGTCCATAACACTGTTTTCTGTTCCTTAACTTTCCTACCAGATTAATAGAAGCTAAAGACAAAGATCTTATAGATCTTTTCACGGTTCGAAGTTTTGCTATTCGAGGTGCTTGGTATTGCGACCGACATAATTTTTTGAGAAGTTGTCATGGGTTCCATTTCTGCGGTAGTTCAAAGTCAAAACCGTGTTATAAATCGTGACAACTTCTAAATTAATTTAAAGAAAAAATTTAAAGTCATATTGAATTTTTTTTTTTTTTTAAAGTTCTTTACCCTTTCCAACACTACGCTACATGACATAGAAAAATATTTATTAGGTGGTGAAACTAAGAGATACTTGACTGCTAGGGTCATGAGTACATGACTATGCAAACACTTTTTATATTTTGGTCTTCTGAATTAATTTCAATTACAAATTGGCAGCGTTCTCACCTTATGCAAGAACAACACACACTTAGAATATTGATTCTACTGGAGAAATAAAGCCCATGACCCCCAACCAACTCCTCAAAACATTATGTCGGTCACAATACCAAACACCCTGTATATTTAAGTGGACTAGGTAGTCGTTATTGTAAATTATAGTTTGCCAGTTTTAAGTACCCGGTGTCGTATGAAAACGGCCCTTAACGATACCCAAGCCAGCGTGATTCATGTGCCGAGCAGGCGACCACCTAATTCATTCATTAGTCACCTTGTAGACATTTTATACTCTTGTTCCCTCATTGACATACCCGGCCTAGCAAATTAATTAGAGCAATTTTGTGTTTCTATGCAAAATTTCAGCCGAATCCGTTCCAGAAGTTTTGGCGTGAAGAAGTAACAAACATCCATCTATCCTAACTTTCGCATTTATAACATTATTTCAAGTGTGTTGTGATATGATAAACCAGTAATCTATAAATGTCTTATGCTTAACCAAAAATAACTCGGGAGCCTCTTATTTTAATTGAAGCTTAAATCAAAAACTACCTACCATTAATAAACTAATTAGTTTACACAAAAACCTACAGTTTTACTGCTTCTAAATTAACAATGATCCATCCTTTACCAGTTGAGGATCGGCCAAGGTCAAACCTATTCTATTGTGACTGCACTACGTTCAAATAAAGATTCTGTTCACACATTGTATTGCGAGTGGAATGCTAACTGACTCATGCCATTAATTGATGTTACGAGTACCTAAAATGATTTCGATGTTGCATCATCGAAATCATTTTAGCGTGGAAATAAATAAAACATCTGCGGAGCTCTATCGATAAAGCTTCGGCCAAACCTGCGCGTCAAACATGCGGGACATGGGACGCGAAACGGGAGCGCGTCAGCCAAACGGTGGACGCTGCAATGGCGCCTCAATGGAGCCTTGCACCTACGCGACCGAGACTCAGGAACTTTTTAAGGGAAAAGTTTCTCATTGTTGACGCTCCCACTTCGCGACCCGCGTGTTTGACGCGCAGGTTTGGCCGAATCTTAAAGTTCCTTATCAAAATTCCGAATCCAAGGAGAATAAATGAGTGAAGGCTAGGGTCAATTAACTCAGAATTCATCATCAATTTATCGTTTTGAGATGATCATAATGATTTTCTAAAGGTGATCTTGAAGGTTACGTAAATTATCAGAGTATTTTCGATGGTTGTAGTGATGTACATGTTAACAAACAAAATAAATCAGCTATTTTAGCGCCATGTTTTGTTTGGTAATTAATTATAAAGAACTTCATGGTATATGGTAGTTGTAGTTGCATTACTAAGAGACGGCGTTAGAGTCACGATTCTGCTAAAATATAATTTACGCCTTATTTTAGGTATCTACGTATTATTTATCACTTTATAACTCTCCCAAAACTGGTGTACCTAAGTACAAATCGCATAAGTACAATCTTTGGTCACAGGTTGTCAACTTGTCTTCTTAAATTTTTCCAATTCCATTTGCTCCTGGTGGACCATAAATGTGTCGAGAGAAAACTAGATAGGTGATTTTATGGCCTTTACGCTGTCGCAAAGTGATCAATGATTTCATTTATCTATTTATGGCTGCGTTATTTTATTTTCCTTCGCTACTTTTATGTCTGTTTTGAGAAGTTTATTTTTCCATCTGTTCCGAAACGTTAGTAACACAGAAAGATGCAGCTTGAATTAGACTTTATAGAAATGCAATAAAGTCAATTTCGCAAAATGTATTAGTTATTTCATTTGGCTTCTACAGCCACGATATGTACATTTTTACTTTAGTAACGTAAGCATCATTCAGACTCGCAATTCATGTCAAATTCTGTAATTTTCTTAGGGATTTTTAAATCTCTTGACGTTAGTAACGTAAAGCGATCGAGAGCGTAGTTCCATGTCCGCACGATAGAGGCGCTGTACCAAATCGTATGAAAAATGAAACGTCACACTCACGTCTCGTTACTAACGTCAGATGGGGCTCGGGGCACTGTAGTATCTACACTAAGGCCCGTATTATGAAAGCTTGCTCAGCTTGAGTGACGATTTTCTTGCCATAAACGTCATTTTACCATAGATCTATGACTGAATAAGCCTAGGAATAAGCTTTCATAATACGGGCCTAAGTTAGAGACTTGTGCTGTAGATACCACGTCCCTTCCAGGTAAGCCGAGACTCAAACCAGCCCTTAGCTGGATTTGTTACGTTCTCCTTCAACTAAGGTTCACGGTAGAATACGTAAATGTACCTATCACTGTGTGGATTGTCCAGCATTATTTATTAATTAGTATCATTTATAGTCAAATAGTCAAATTGTAATTGCAAACATGTTGTACAAGGGATCTTATAAAATAACAAGAAGGTGGTTCCAAACATGCACCCTGCTAGGGCACGGCAATATTATGCTAGGTGGTTAATAGGTACCTAGGTACTTATTATATTCTAGGCTTAAAATATAAAAGCTTAAATCAAAATGTTTAGGTTACATTTTATAATATTTATCTATCCTTATTATTAATGAGATCTAATAATAGTAAGTACTTATACCTTAGATAACTACCTCTACATACTTAGAAATTTTATTTTTTTGTGAAGAAACTAGAAATCTAAAAACTGTTGCAGAGAATAAAAACAGTTTTTTATTAAGAATGTTTTTAGGAGGGACTTGAATTTATTTATTTTGATTTCGTTTTGTATTTCTGGAGGTATTTTATTATATATTTTGATAGACATAGCGTTTAACGCCCGGCAAGCATTTTCAGAAGGAACAAAGAGTATGTCATAAGTAGAGTCCGGTTGTTATTTCGCCCTCAACAAAAGGGCGGTATCCAAGAAGGATTCCGTCGTCACTACAAAATGCCAACCTTTGAACTCCTCATGCTCCTGCATAGTCTGCACGCTGCACCGGAACCGGTTCACGGTGAGTTGGACCACGTCGTTCAGCCCATCTTCTGACGCTGTGTACAGCAGGGTCACTTCCAGTTGGCCCTTCTTGTTCTCTCTCTGCCAAACATTGAATTGGTCAGTAATCTTCATCATCAGCCATCAGCGTTATAATAATGAATGCAGACTAACTGATATTACCTACCGCGTCAGATAAGTACACGATCTTTACAAGATGTTACTGTAGGATACTATAGAAGGCTCCTTAGTACATCATCTACCTAATACCTCTTTCTTGCTTCAAAAGGCCAATTCAATAATAGGGCTCGTTATTGCTTATTATAGTTAGAACACGGTTGAAGAGCCAAAGGCCAGAATCATTACCGGCAGCAAGTGAGTGCCTCCTCCTCTTCTCAATAAAACGAAATCAATTTGGTATAACAATAGCAGAAATCATATTTTAATTAAATGCTTCGGAGTGCCTGGGCTCTTAAAAGACGGAAAATAAACTTCCGGTTTACATAAGAAATGTAAAGGTTTAGCTGTCTAGTGTCTACTATACCTACGCTAACGTTTATTATTTATTCATCAAATGTACTCTATTTTTACAGGCACAGGTACCCAATGCAATAGATATTTAAACATTAATTACAAAAAATATATGAAAAAATTATTCATCAAAACAAAGTGCGGTCAAAGTGATTACAATTACTAACTATGAATTATGAATAACTATGTAGTTTCTGCCTGCGGCTTTGTACGCGTTGCTTCTATGAACACGGTTATTTTATACCATTACTAATTTCTGGGATAAAAAGTAGCCTATGCGTTATGCCAGGTTATTTCCAGGTCTACCTACATCTATGCAAAATTTCAGCCGAATCCGTTCCAGAAGTTTTGGCGTGAAGAAGTAACAAACATCCATCTATCCTAATTTTCGCATTTATAACATTATTTCAAGTGTGTTGTGATATGATAAACCAGTAATCTATAAATGTCTTATGCTTAACCAAAAATAACTCGGGAGCCTCTTATTTTAATTGAAGCTTAAATCAAAAACTACCTACCATTAATAAACTAATTAGTTTACACAAAAACCTACAGTTTTACTGCTTCTAAATTAACAATGATCCATCCTTTACCAGTTGAGGATCGGCCAAGGTCAAACCTATTCTATTGTGACTGCACTACGTTCAAATAAAGATTCTGTTCACACATTGTATTGCGAGTGGAATGCTAACTGACTCATGCCATTAATTGATGTTACGAGTACCTAAAATGATTTCGATGTTGCATCATCGAAATCATTTTAGCGTGGAAATAAATAAAACATCTGCGGAGCTCTATCGATAAAGCTTCGGCCAAACCTGCGCGTCAAACATGCGGGACATGGGACGCGAAACGGGAGCGCGTCAGCCAAACGGTGGACGCTGCAATGGCGCCTCAATGGAGCCTTGCACCTACGCGACCGAGACTCAGGAACTTTTTAAGGGAAAAGTTTCTCATTGTTGACGCTCCCACTTCGCGACCCGCGTGTTTGACGCGCAGGTTTGGCCGAAGCTTAAAGTTCCTTATCAAAATTCCGAATCCAAGGAGAATAAATGAGTGAAGGCTAGGGTCAATTAACTCAGAATTCATCATCAATTTATCGTTTTGAGATGATCATAATTATTTTCTAAAGGTGATCTTGAAGGTTACGTAAATTATCAGAGTATTTTCGATGGTTGTAGTGATAACCAACGAGTCCTAGTGCTAATTAATATTGATAACTTAGGGGACCTTTATCAGGCTTTCACTGAAAAGTAGGTTTAGATTGAAAAGGGTTAAATCGCCATTATCACAAAAATGCGATTTTGTAACCGTTGGGATAAAGCATATTTTACTTTAAGAGTTCGTAAATAAGGCAAACACACTTTTTCATCTTTCCAGCTCAAAAACGCCACCAAGTGTGCTTTAAAAACTCGCAACAAAATCAATTTTTGCTGCGTATTTTTGGTGGCTTGAGAAATTTTGCATACCACATAATGACATATTAATATAGAGCTGTTTCACACTATCATCTTTTTAGCCCTTGTCCTTAAATGTTTTTCTCAGTCAGCAGTCAATTTAGTTAAAACCACGACTAATTTCTAGACTGCTTCAATAGCCGGGGATTTGAACTTGAACAAATAACGATTCCATTGACTTTAATACCAATCGAATTAAACTGACGGATGTTTTAATGCTGTGTTCGATGTCAAAGCTAAGTAGACAGTTAAAGCCTTCACCAATTGAACCCTTGTAATCAAATTATGTACATAATTGAAAAGTGATTAAATCATTAATACATCCTTCGTAGAACGGACAGCGAAGGCTACCTATTATCCTTTCTACTAGACAAGGGTTTTTCAGCAAAAATATATAAAAAAGAACGTCGGTTTAGTCTAAGAGCTTTAACACTCATCTCATCTAATTGGTACTTTATCCGGGATTTTATTCGGGATTAAGTAGGTAGGTTAGGTCCACATGCTTACGCAGCTCTATATAAAAACAACTTTAAAAGTTCGTTAGCATAAGTAGGGCAATGCTAGGAGTTGGACCTTTTTCAGAGAATAGAGACCGTGTCTTTTGTTTAGTTAACATAAGATGCATCAAAAGTACATGCTAACAGACTATTGTTTAGAAATGACATCATTTCCTAGCCTTTGTCAAGTCGTTTTTTGTCCAACTACGATACCAAATGTTTTGGTTGTTTTCTCATTAAGTTTTATATCGTTGAAATACAAGCAAACAAATAATCTCAGAGAATACATACTAATATTATAAATTAGAAAGTAACTCTGTTTGTCTGTTACATTTTCATGCCTAAACGGATCTCAGTGAAATTTGGCACGGAGGAAGATGGTATCCCGGGGGCGGACATAGGCTAGGTACTTTTTATCCCGGAAAAGCGCGAACAAACCGCGGGCAGAAGCTAGTATATAATAATTCTAACCTATTAGTGCTTATACCATACTACCTACCATTGTGTATTATGTGTGGCACATAATCAATAAGTACCTAGGTAGGTACTCTACCTTCTATCTAACACTTAACTCTTGTAGATACCTCAGTTCTGTGTAGATGGGTAATTATGTCTAATGACCAAGTAGAACATTTAGCATGCATACCCGTGAATCACCCGCTGTGAGACCACTAGCAATGGCATTGATGGGCCTCCAAATATCCGGGGTACCAATCAGGCCGTTCTTGAGATCATTTTGAAACAGCTTCGAGTCAAAGTTCCACGTTGCGGCTCCGACTGTGCGTCTCTTCTCCAATAGAGACTTCTGCGAGATAGCTTCAGCTTTTGTAGTTTTAAAACTGCTGAAAGTCTTCTCTAAAAATCCCGATTTAGCTTTAGGCTCCTCTTGATCCGTCACTTTAGCGGATTTTTTTGAGTCTAAATTCTTAACGTTTTTCCGCTTTTCCAAATCTTTCGCGGGCTCTAATACTGCGTAAATCGTAAGCGATAAAAAATGGCCAGCTAATAAACTTTGAAGGTCGGCTTTACCGGATGCTTTTTTCAGATCTTTTTGTTTTATTACAAACTTGAAGTCTTCGTTCCAAACCGGCCAGGAGCTGTCTTGTAGGGTCGTCTCGTACTTACTGTCGCCCGGGAACAGTTTCACCTGAAAAGTAAGAACCTTGAGTATTTACTTCAAGCAACCAGAACAATACGACATGTGCTAATTTTTACGGCTTATTCCCAGAGGTCCACGACTCTATTGTTTACAAAAAAATTTCGTTCTTACTTTGGTTCCCAACGGGTCCACGACATTTTAAAATAAAACGCTGCGTAGATAAACATATTCAGCTAATGACATTTCCATGTGGAACTCACTTGGTGTTATTAATAACGTACCTACAATGATATTATATTAGCAAAACCTCATTGCGTACCTAGTAAAATGTTACTAACGATCGAAGTTTTGTACAATACATTTTGAGCTGAATAGTTAATGTGCTGGAGGAGGATGGAAAGGATTAGCTGGACGGAGAAGGTTCCTAATGAGGCGTAAAACCTTTTTTCGTATTTGTCGGCAATCATTATAAGAAAAATTATACCTTTATGCGTTTATCGTAACCTTAGATACACACAACGACATATAATACAGACTGAAAAACAATTGGCGGGATCGCCGCTGGTTTGACAGCTAGGTGGCGCTCATTGGACATAGATCATTATTGCAGTGTACACTTGTGATATTTAGCGTTGTAGCCGATTATTTAAAATGTATTTTTCTCGGAACCGCAAGCGATATTACCAAGTTTAAACAAGAGAACAAACTACCCATGTCAAGTGACCGAATGAAGGTGCTAACTAAAATTTCAAAGTTTTGTGACATTCATCGTTCTTGCAGTGGACCCTTCAAATCAAACCTATAGTCAATATTATAAATAGGTACCAGTATCGTGTGTTTAGGTAAGATACATTTATTTTCCTGGTTTATTAGGAAATTACACATTATCGATATGGACTGATAACGTTATCGGAAGCATAGTAAGATACGCTCCTTTGTTAACCAGTGGGCATTCTGGCTTTGTAGCACTGACTCACAGAATGACAAAATAGTTATGTGATCTGTGCACTGACAGTGACATGAAGTCATGAAATGAATGCATTCTGGCATTGTAGGTACCTGTAAAGCACTCTGGCCAGGGTGGGATGACGGACAGCGAAAGACTGCAGGCCGATACGGATGCGGCAAGCTGAAGAACATTCTGATATCTGTGCTGAAGACGCGGCGCTCATTAGGGCAGGCTAGTCATGTATTGGATTATAGGTACTATAGTCTGATGGTGATGATGATGGTTGTAGTACTAGTACCTACCTACTGGCTGTGTCATAAAATTAATGCATTCAGATATTGTACCTAGTACATTGACTGTGTCGAGAAATGAATGCATTTGTTTGTGTTTATGCATCGGCCCGAGGAACGCCATGGTTGTTAATTTGCATAATTGGCTAATCTTCGTTTGAATGACCACAATGCATTTTTAAAATCAGTAGGAATAGATAACGCAGGTATCTACCTACCTAGTGCTAGAGGAAATTCTTGTTACCTATTCATATGTAGGTAGAATGTTAAAATTAAATAAACCTTTTATATAATCATGCTAATCAAATGTTCAATACCTACCTATAACGAAGTACTTAAGTAGATATTTTATGTTGTATAACTACTAATTATACCTACCTAAGCCTTTCTTGGAAAATAATTCCGAAAATTAACTGTTGAAAATTTGTTAGCAAACTCAAGACGTTGCTAATTTTTCCAAGGATAATCTTGGCAATTTGCAATTTTCAAGGGATCTGAAGAAAATAACAAAATCTTTAGTAAAACGCGATTATTCTGTCTAAGTAGAAATGTAAGAAAATCTCGTGCTAAAATAGAAATTTAATTAGATACTTACATAAACAACTTTTGTTAGGTAGGTACTGCATTTATATTCATAGATAAATAAAAAATCTTTAAACCGAAGTATTTTATCTAAGCGTTAGCTATAAGACTATCGATCGATCGATCAGACAGTCAGTGTAGTACCTAGTAGGTAGGTAAGGTAGGTACCTACCTACCTGTCAGTCCTACTATACAGGGTGTCTCACAACCATAGGACATGGAGGACAAGTACCAGAACTCCCAACAAGATCCGTCCGTCTTCACGGACGTGAAGACGGACGGATCTTGTAACGGTCTTGTAAGACGTGGATAGGGTAGTGGAGTGGAGCCAGAGAAACAAGTTGCAGTTTAATGTAGACAAATGTTCCATTATTACATTTAGTAGAGCAACAGCCCCACTCCACTACAACTAGGTACCAGATAGAGGAAGCGCAGTTGAAGCGGGTGGATTCGGTGAGGGATCTTGGGGTTCGACTGGACACAAGAGTTGAGGGTCAGGGCCCATGTTGTGAGCGTCTGTAAAAAGGCGTATAGAATTCTAGGATTCATTTTACGCCGAGCGAACGGTTTCACGAACAGCAGGGCTCTAACAGCAATGTATGACGTCCTGGTCAGAAGCCAGATGGAAAGCGCAGCTTCTATGTGGGCTCCTCATGAAGCTAAATATAGTCTCATGTTGGAGCGCATACAGAATAAGTTCACCCGATATCATATATGATTGAGATATGGCGTCTATCCCTTCTATCCCTTGATGTATCCAACCTTATTCGTTTTGGGTATGGTTGGATATAACAAGTTGGAAATTAGGAGAGATATGGCACTTGGTCTATATGTGGTTAAGGTGTTCCGGGGGATGATTTCAAATCCGACTATCTTGGAGATGATGAACCTGTGCGTACCGGATGAGTACGTGGGGAGGCGCAGGCGGCCGCCTCTGTTCGTAATGCCTCGCGGAAGAACTAACCTGCTGAACAAGGCGCCTCTGACGCGCACCATACATGTACTAAATCCGGTAGCGTCAACCATTGACGTTTTCCACTGTTCACAGAGCGAGTTCGCAAGGGCTTTACTATTTATTTCGTGTTATGGTAAATAATTTTTAACTTATACCTACTTGAATTATTTTTGACTTATACTTGAATTATTTTGCTAGAAGACATGAGTATCAATTAATTTTATTTTGCTTATTGACATTTATTGTAACTAATTGTATCTATTGTTGCTTTTTTGATTATTGATATTTTTACCTATTGAATTATTTTGTGTTATGTATGATTAATTAATTATTTTGCCTGTTAATATAATATAATGTGGACTACACTATTGTATTAGGTCCTGTAAGAATAGATGTAAGTGTTTTTAATAAATACAAATACAAAAATACAAAACTATTGATAGGAAGTTTTACTAAAAGGGAACATGCCTTTATTTTTAAAACTAAGTAAAACTGCATTCACATATTTTTGAAAATTTACTTGCTTTATACGTTAATCGAACCCACTAAAATCCAAAAAATACCATCCCTAATTTTTTATAACAGTTGTCGGTAGAGTCAATTATAAGAATCAAATCTGTCCAATCGACATTTGCGACTGGTAGGTGCCTAGGTATTGATATGGATCTGTTGAGCTACCTGTAGATTATTTGCAACAGTCTGCAGTTAACCTAATTGATTCAATTGTAAATACTAGTTCTAAGGTAGGCCTAGGTAGGCGTAGGCCTCTCATTGGGTTAATTTATAAGTAATCAAATATTTAAAAAAAACAACAAAAACAAATATTTGTTTTTATTATTTGATTGTAATTTTCTAATAAAAAAATATCTATCCAATAAACATTGCATATTAAATGAGAAGGATCATGAAATCTAGATACATATGTATCACATTGTTTTTACCATACACAAAACATTGAACGTGTGTACCCAGTGTAGCTTTGTACTTAGCCGAAAATAACTTCGTGTTTGTTTATGATTAATTAGGGAGGAACACAGAAACTTCGGAAAATTACGACATTTACGACGTCGTCGTCAGTGCCACCACGTTCATTTTAGGTTAATTCGCAAAAGGCACAGTAAGTGTTTTACTATCTTGAGATTAATTAGGCTAACTGTTGTTTGTATCAACAAAACAAATATTTAAAAAACTGTGTCACTTAGTTAACTCATCTATCGCACGCAGCACGCTAATAGTGCCACCTTACCTTACCCACTAAATAAACAGACAATTCCCACCTCACTTACTGAAGTTACAGAATGAAATGTAAACATCAATCGTACACGGACATTTTATAAAATCAACAATTGATTACCTTAACAAGGTATCCATGGGCGCGACTGAGGCCAAAAAACGAAGGCAGATGCCGGGCGCCGATAACAGTCACATACAAGTTCCTGCTGAGCGGCTGGAGAGACAACTTGAACCCAATCTCGGGCTCCAAGCTCCCGCTCCCAGCCAACTGGCTATCCTTATTCAAATTCAAGATATTCTTCAACTTGTTTAGAGAAAACGCCATTGTAAACACTGTCTTTCGCTCCGAGTATCGCGAAAACGCGCATTAAAAACCGGTTTCTGAATAATTTATCACGCAATGCGATCACTCGAACTGATATTGATTTCCATCGTCAGGTTGTTCACTGTTCGCTCGCACTTCTGAATGAATACTGCGCTTCACTATAATTACGAGTAATTAATTGAATGACACGGGTTTAATTTGAACTCACGTACGTTTAGGAGCACATTAAGTTTATCACTATAGCTAATGCCAGATAACAGTTCAGCTGAGTAAGAATGTAACGCAGTTCAAATGTTATGACGAGTTACGCTGTCTCTATCGCACAACGGGTGTCGTGGTTTGCTGCGCGAGCGCTAGAAAGCCGGGGCATACAATTTTATTTTTGTAGTGTTATGTTCGGTGTTAACTCAGCGTTAAGTGGCGGTGACTGTGCTGCCATCTTTTGAGATTCATTGAAACGTTAAATTAGATATAGGATTTTATTTAGAGCAGTTATTTCACAAAGATAGGTGTACCTCGTGTGTTCATAAGTCTTGAGACACAGTAAAACTAAAATATTTTTGGAGCTAAGTTGAGTATTCATTTATTGGATATTAAAATTAAAACTACTGACATCTAGATCTGTATTTAAAAATAAATCATTCAAAATGGCCGCCTTTGCATTCAATGCAGACCTTCAAACGCGTGCGCCATTCATCTATGGCGGCACGAATCTTTTCAATGGGAATCCGTTTCGATTCTTTAATAAGGGCTCGCTTGAGAGAATCCAGGTTTGGGTGAGACTTTCTGCATGCCCTCAGCTCCAATTCCGTCCATAAAGAATAATCCAAAGGATTCAAGTCAGGGCTTGACGAGGGCCAATCTTCGCTCCGAATGAAGCCTGGCAAATTGGCCTCCAGCCAACGTTGGGTAGTCTTAGCTTTATGGGAGGGAGCAGAGTCCTGTTGGAAAACCCAGTATTTTCCAGCGAATAGCGTATCATTTAATGGTTTAACCACCGCTTCCAATATGTCGGTTTGGTAATTTTGTGCCTTCACCTTGACGCCTTGCTGGCAAAAATGAAGCGAAGTGACCCCCTCGTAGGAAACACCCCACCAAACCATCACACTTGCTGGATGATGAGTGCGCTGGACATTGCGTACAGATGGCTGGACGTCCTTTGAACTTCTGGCGCTTATTGTTCTGCCGGTTAAACTTTTCTTCCACCGTGAAGATCTTTTCATCGGTAAACAGGATATTTTTTGGATCGTGTCTCTTCAATAGGTTCCGACATCGTTCCAGTCGCAATTTACGAAGACGCTCGTTTAAATAATGCACTTTCCTTCGACTGTAGGCCTTTAGTTTAAGATCATATTTAAGTATCCTGTTCACCGATATTCGCGAAATGTTGGTCTGCAGAGCTAATTTCTTTTGAGTCCGGCAAGGGTTGTGACGAATTCGCTCTCTGATTACTTTGATGTTGGCGGGCGTCCTTACAGACCGCGGGCGGCCACATCTTCCACGGTCTCCTTGTACCTCTTTATGGTATAATACACAAAGTTCCGACTACATCCCAAACTTTGGATTTCACTAAAAACTTGCATTGGTTTTTTTCCTGCTTGAAACAGTGAAATTACAGTCGCACGCAAATCTTTTGTTGGCGCCATTTTCACGGAGAATGAAACAAATATTCAAATGTATATTTTTTCTGATTCAAAACATTCGAAATTTAAAATTTTAAAAGTTTAAAAAAGGTTGCATGAATTACTTTCTTTTTAAATTAATTAAATAAGTTCGTCTCAAAACTTATGAACACACGAGGTATACTTCGATCTGGGAAAGTAAGGTTTCCTTCGTCCGAGGTTGTATACCTAAATGTAGTCATAAGATCTTTGTATAATTATAGTTAAGTGACAAATTGGGTTTGAATAGATTGTAAAATTTTTTGGTATTATATTTTGAAATTAGTATATCATCATCAACGTATATTAGTCCACTGCTGGATATAAGTATATATAAATTAGTATATGTATATTATATTAGGAAATTAGTATTTTACATAACTAGAACATAAATAGATTTCAGTAAAAAATAGTCATTTATTCAAATGTTTAAATTTCAATATTTCACTCTATATATACATATTACATAACATTAAATCGTGCATAAAATCAATAATGATAAAATATTTAAATCACCACTCAACCTTGCCTTATTATATTACGACAATCAAAATAAATAGAACCCATAATATCTTCACGAGCCGACACACGCCAGTCTAAAAATTCGTTTAACTGTATTTATGCTCTTATTTTCACACTTTATACTAAAACATGAAAGCAGTAATAAGTTTTATAAGTTTGGTTTACTTACTGGAATATGCTTTATCATGACCACATGGATTAATAACATATCAAATACACAAAAGCCGCAAATAATTACGTACGGCGGCGTTGAGAACATAAAATAATTATCGCAGCGTTTAGAAGTAGTAATATCAAAATTCGAATATATTTTTATTATTCGAAATTTGGATATTTCTTCTAAATGCTGTTGAGTTTGAGTATTTTTCTTTCACTCAAATACTTATTAAGTAATTTACACGCACAAAACAAATTTTAAATACGGCTACAGATAATTATTTTGTGTTCTCAAGGCCGTTGGGCCATGACCAGCCTTAAACAAGGGATTCCCAAGGCAAATGGTACAGTCAGCAACGAAATTACATTAACTGTTGCAGTTTATGAAACCGAATCGAATGCGAATTTTGCTATTTTGGTCGCTCATAGTGATTCATGGCGGCGGCACTTTAAGTTTTAGCTGGTAATTTCATAAAAACGACTAGAGCCGCAGTTGATTCAGTTTTAAAAATTTGAAATGTAAGCTACTTTCGTTGCTAACTATAATACCCCAAAATGCTCAATTTCACCAAGTGTAGTCACTACCTAAACGCTAAGAGATACGTAGCTCTTAGCAAAATGCTCAAATTCACCAAGTGTAATAACTACCTAAACGCTAAGAGATACGTAGCTCTTTGCATTTTGGGGCATGTATTTGCTGATAATGGTATCTAAGACTTAAATATCTTCGATATAAAGGTAATAATGCCATCGTAATAGTGTACAATGATAGATATCACCAGAACAAGCATTGCGAAGCAGATTCCAGTTATATACATGAACTGGCTTGCTTCTTGTGGCGTGGCTAGGAGCTCTTCGCTGCTCGCGTCTCGATCTAAGGCGTCGAATTCTGAAGTATCTGAGGACAAAGTTCCAGAATCAATATGCAAAACAGACTATCGTCAGACAATGACCTCTGTGGCGCGGCGGCGGAGGTCCGCCTGCGACGCAGGAGGATGCGGGTTCGATTCCTGCCTTTTAGATAAATGTTTGTACGATCTGTAGATATTTGTTTCGGGGGTTCTGGGTGTTTTAGATGTATAATAAATATCTATCGATTAGTAAGTGCATACCTTGGGAACACCTGTAGAGTAACTATTATAATGCTGGTATTGCTAACTAGCTCCCGCTTGCGGCTTCGCACGCACTTTACCAGGATAAAAAGCCTTTGGCCGTCCCCGGGATACCGTCAATCTCCCTGCCAAATTTCATTAAGATCTGTTCAGCCGTTCAGGTTTGAAAAGGTAAAAGAGGGACAATAACTTTCGCTTGCATAATATTAGCATAGATTTAGCAATATCAGCCTGGATAACGCGAAAAGTGTTGTTAATACCGTACTAGCAACACTTTTTAGGGTTCCGTACCCGAAGGGTGAAAACGGAACCCTATTACTAAGCCTCCGCAGATCGAACAAACATTTGTCCCGGGGCGGGAATCCAATGATAATTTATTTACCAGCCGGTGTCTCCACATCGCAGACCACATCAGCCTCCGTGATCTGTAGGTCGAGAAGCTCCCGCACAGACAGCAATGCTTCGGCCGGCGCCTCCCCCGGGAATAGATAGTCGCAGAGGTAGAGAGTACCTACTGGAACTAGTACCCTGCGCGGTGGCTCGTTAAAGCACACCTTTTCTGAAAGAAAAATTAGATGGTTTTCGTACTCTCAGGCGAAAAAGGTCGCCCTTTACATCAATGTTTGAAGGTGTTTGCCGTAATTACTACACATCGAGCACATTTACTACGCTTGGCAGGAGAGTTGGCGATGGTTCTTTTTTTGAAGGGCAGGTTCTAAAGCAAGAATTACCTACAGACTATTTTTATACTAGAAAAACCGCTCGCAAAGCTGCAGGCAAGTAATATTATAATTACGAAGAGGTAAAATTTATGAATTGGTAAGTGTTTTTGGATGTAACAGTTAAACTCCCGAAATACTGGTCAGATAACGAAAATGATTTCTCTAATATATAGCTACAACCGTGGTGGTCTAAATTAAATCCAGGAACGACGTGAGCGAAGACGCGGACTCAGGCTAGTCTATCAATATAACACAATATAAGTGCTGCTTATATCATATGAGAATAGACTGGATCAGTTGAGCTACCTCTAGATTGTTTGCAACAATCTGCAGTTACCTGAATTGTAAATACTAGTTCTAATTTAATTTTGTGTCTTATCTTCGATTGTAATTATTTTTGTTCAGGTGGATAGTGAGACTCTGAAAAAAAACCCTTAACTATTTTACAGGTTCTACAAGTAATTACATAACAGATGAGTTTGTACACATGGTAAGCCATTTGTTATGAACCCCCGCTCAAACAATCTACGAATCAATTGTCGTTTTGGAGCCGAGAGTTTTTACTAAACTCAACATTACGTCGATAAACTCCAAAACTACAATTGATTCAAAGTGTCTTTTAGCAAAGTTTCATAGCAAATGGCTTACAATTTGCGAAAACTTCTTATCTGCTATCTAAATTACTTGTAGAACCTAGAAAATAGTATAACCCGTTTTTTTTTCGTGTCACTAACCACTTTAATAAAGTAGGTACCTATTTTTAGAATCGATCCCGAACCCCCATGCCCAGCAAAAGAAATAATAGCATTTACACTTAATGATAAGAGCCAAAAAGGGCGATTATCAGAGGAGGCCTACGTCCAACAGTGGACTAGTATAGGATGTTGATATGTAGATGTACATAACATACTCGTACATATATCATAGCTTTGGAAGTCAAAGAAAGATAGAGTAGTACCTTCTGGAAGGAGATTGTCATCAATAAGGGCGTCACAATGCATCATAAACCGTGATGCGAGAGACCGCACAATATCCTGTTTCACAGCGGTTATGGCCTCGCTGACCGAAGCTTTCGGGTGTAGGAACACACTTGAGGAGACCACCCCACTGAAGTGTATACTGCCATCACATTCTAGGTATTCTACTGTTTCTGGGAGATTATTTTCCTGGAAAAAAAAATTATGCTGTATGTTACGTTATGTTTTGGATGTGACCCTTTTGTTTTATCATCTATCTAACCAGCTGGTAAGCCGGCTGTTCTGCTGAGTATAGGCCTCTTCCTTATCTTACCACCTCTGGCGGTCTTGTGCAAGCTGAATCCACTGTTTTATCATGAACTAGAAACAATTTAAGTTTTTTCTTCATAGAACTTAAGTTACTTAACTTTCAGATATGGAAGAAAATGTCAAAATAATGGTGAAGAATACTTACAAAAGGCACAAACAGAGACACAAGCATTGTCTTTGGTGAATCCTGCGGTGCTGATTTTATATTAGATTTTGTTTTCTTCTTCTTGGTGAGCTGTTCTAACACTTCAGATCCATCTTTTAATTCTCCATCTATGAACATGACACTTGTATCAATGGTCTTTTGAGCTGCTTCCAGGATTGCCTAAAACAGAGTGATGTTTAAAGTATATTCATTTTATAAGATATCACAAGATTCACTAACCTTGGGGCTAAATGATGCTGTGAAAATTGTTCAGCCTTATTTATTTACTAGCTGCTGCCCGCGGCTTCGCCCGCGCGGTTTAAGTAGCCTATGTCCATTCCCAGAAAACCAATTACCGGCCTGCCAAATTTTATTGTGATCCATTTAGGCGTGAAAATGTAACAAACAGTTTGACAGTTACTTTCAAATTTATAATATTATTATGGATTTTATTTCATCATATCAGCCCACAAATGCCCACAGGTGGACAGAAAACTCCCCCATTAAATTCCACAGAGGTCTTAAGCCACCTCCATCCATAAAATACCAAAATTTATGTTTTGTTACCCTGATACTGATGTAAAAAGGAGCTGTATATTTTTGGGTCTAAATATTATTTTATCAAAAAGAGACCGAACTTTTTAAAATTAATGCCATAACCAGCATTTAACAGGAGAAATTAATCACCTGAAATTGTTGTTTTACTGATATACCACTCTTCTTCACAATCACAGGATAAACCTCATCAAAATCATAATAGCAGTCAAGTCTCTGCCATTGGAATGGTTTAGGGACAAACTTCCAATCAACCGGCTTCATCACAGTATTTTTAGAACCAGGACCAACTTCCATACTCTTACAAGTCAACACCTTAGTGTTGGTGGACATGTGAAGTATGAGTCTTTCATGATTGTTGAGGCAGTTCCCATACATATACTGATTGGCATTCAGAGCCTTTTGAATGTAGCTTAGAATAGCCTTCACTTTACTAAAGCTGTTGGGATCTTCAAATATATCATCTTCGCTTGTGATGAAAATACCTGAAAGCAATTTTTTAGTTATAGTAAATACATTTATGTACATAAATATAAATAGATAAGAGAACAAGAAGCAATTTCATTACAAATAGAATATGCCAGCAATGTGTGACTTTATGAAACTTGTCTCTGAAATCTAATCTAATCATGATCTAATTTATAATAAGTACCTACCTACTGAGAAAAATTAAATTAACTGCTGAATTCTAATGTTTATAGATACAAAGCAGTAGGCATACATCTTCCTGCTGACGTGTGTGGTCTTGTGTTGATGCACCACATTGGTATTTTCTCTGTTCAGTCAACAAATTATTTTTTTTTACTACATTAGGATTTTTACTACAGGAGGTTGCAGGTTAAATTCTTGCCTTGGGACAAATGTTTGTACAATCTGCAGATATTTTTTTTTGGGTGTTCTCGATATGCCTCTAAAAATAAGTACTGTGTAAATCAGTTATCTAGTACCCATTACAAGCTCCGCCTGCTTTTTTTTGAGGATATATGATTCTGTGTGGATGGTCTGGCATTATTTCTATAAAGTAGTATTACATGAGGCATATACAAAGCAATATCTAAAATCTAAATAGGTACCTACCTTGTACAAACATGCCACCAGGCAGCATCCGCGTCACATGTTTGGCATGATCTGCCACCCACACCTCCGACACAGTGGGCAGTGTTTTCATAGACTCCGGCTTCTCTGCCTGAGCATAGCTACTTTCCGATGAATTTTCAGATCCTTTCTCGTCCGGCGTACGAGCCAGATGTATCACATTCTCCCTTGCATTTATACTCTAAAAATCAAGTAAACCGGTTATATGCAAGCAGTTATGTACGCTTGCAATGCAGTGAACGAAGCAGTTTATGGATGCTTAGTAAATAAACACAAACCTGACCGAGGATAAGTCCTATAACAAATTTTTCCTGTGTGGCGTACTGTTCTAGATATTGCAGGCAATATTCAGGAGAATATACTGTTCTAACCATTGTAAATAAAGCGAAATTCAGAGAAATTAAAAAGTCCAAATTGAAACTTCAACTGAAAGCGGACCACAGAACACTTTATCCTACGGAAAAGAGTGATAGTGAGGTGAGAGTTATGTTAGGGCAGTACGGGCAGTACTAAATAAAATCGAAGGAGTAATGAATGTCCTACGTCGTCTGTTCGATTATACATTGTATCGATGCATCGAATTCACTCGATGTTTACAATACGATGTACTACATACATACATAAGTATCGAATCGATCCGAAATCCGATGCTCTGAAAAGCTATTGATTTACTCGATGTTTCATAAACTAGGTATCGAATAAATGATGAACCTAAATAATAGTTGATAAACTTTTGTTTTTGGAAAGTCTTCCGAAGAACATTGGAAATGGAACTCTATTAATTATATTATTATTATTTTGGATATTATATTCCAAAGGGGTTTGAAGATTTTGGCCTTACATCGTCTATCATCACTCTATTTTTTTTTCAAATTCGCTACGCACTATAAAGTTTATACAGGGTGTTCGGCAGAGTAGTTCAAATTATGGAAAAAATGGTAAAAGAAAAGCCGAGAGGCCTTTCATGGTTAAAAAAGCCACCAAGATATTGCACTTGGTTCCACCTAGCCCCAGTTACCATATGGCACATGGCCTGCCCCACACTTTATATATTCGGATAACATAATGCCCTAAATAAAGTGTCAGAATAGATACTAAGATTTTCTGAAGAATTTAGTCACTGATAGGAGAATCAAGAAGATTTAAATTATTATCCCCCGCCCAGACAATAAGTTCAGCGTGTAGACTTGTTTGAACACAAAATCTGATCAAGTGAATTTAAGAAATTCAAAGCACTTTTAAATTGCGGCTAGCGGTAAATTCCTAGAATAAGATATTGATTACCTATAGTGACAGATAAACAATTACAATCGTTAATTTCTGGCTCTGTAACTGTAGCAGTAATGTAATTTTTTATGTTTAAAGTCACCCCGCAGCTCTGAGTAACATCTGAGTTCAAACGATTTGTCAAGGTTTTCAAATAGATCAAACATCATAAAATAAATTTAAAAATAAAAGAATACATTCTAAAGAATTTGTTTCAAGTGCCATCAAACATAGGTCACGAGCAGACCGTACGTCGTCGCCGCTGGGCCTGCCTCAGGGCCGCTGCGGCGGTGGGTGCCGAACAGGCGGCAACGGCGCGGCGGCGGCCGTGGCCAAAAAATAAATCTTCATTCGGCGGCGAACAATTTGTCTTTCCTACAGGGTTATCAATAAAATTCAATGTAGAATTTAGCTTTATGTGTGTATGTGTATAAAATTGTGTTTTAATGTTGTGTAGTGTGATCTGTGAAGGTAAGTGTTTTGCATACCACGCATGCAAATATAAAAGTTAACTTAAAAATTAAAAAGTATTTTATTTTAATAATGACATTATAGTAGTTATTTAGTAAATTAATTAAGAAACAGCCGAAGGCATACAGAATAAAAGCGACATCAGGGTTACAACACAGGGTTAGCATTGGCAGGCAGGAGACGCTCCAGATCGTTTTGGGAACGGATGGGAATCGCCGCGCGCCCTTCTTCCATACGGATGTGGATGGTCCCGTTCTTGGTCCAGCTGTGGCGAAATCCATTCACTCTTGCTCTTACTCGGGTCTCTCTAAAGAGCACTCTTCCAGCCTTAGTCAACCTTTCATTGAATTAGGCCCTTCCCGCCGGTCCAGGTAGTTCCAGGTCGCTGGTCGAGAGGTTGCGCCGAACCTTCGCTGCTCGGAGAATAGCATCTCGTTGGCCGCGTCTCACAAAACGAACCACTACAGGTCTAGATCTCTGGCCTTCCTGGTTCCTGTTTTGAGAAGGTGGCGGGCCCGATTTTTCAGCCCAGTCAATGTCCAGTTCCTGCAGGTCCCCTCCCAGTTTACAGGATGCTGTCAGAATAATATGGCAAAGGTTGTCATTTGGAGTTTCAGGCAGACCAATTAATTCGATTTCATTTCTTAGAGCACCCTATGTTTGCATCCTAAGTTGGTCTTCAAGCTGAGATGTTTTCTCCTGTAGATTGGCAATATCGGGCTGTGCGATTTCAATAAGTTGCAACAGTTGGTTATAACTTTCAGAACGCAGCTCAAGTTCTTCAATATGCCTGTTGCATTGGGCTAGATTATTCGTTACACTGTTGAGTTGTTGTTTTAGGTCTAAAATATCTTGGCGCATTAGTTTTATCTCTGCAAGAATCAAAGAATTGCTAGCCGTGGGTCGGCTCGTCCGAAGATAAACAGATCGTTGGCTTTTTCCTCTTTGTTACATTCGAAGAACCCGAGTGTTGAGGCGTAGATGATCTAGCAGGCTTATCGCACTTTATTCCTGCAGGACGGGCAAAGCCAATTTAAAGCAGCATCCTCGGCCGCTAGGTTTACGCAATGTAGATGATAAAGTAGCCCGCAATTAGCGCATTTCGTCGTCGATTTAGTGTCATCCGTGAGCTGGCAGGGTTTGCACGTATTCGACATTGCAGTGCGTAATAATGCGTTGGCCTATTTATCGCAAAAAGTGCAAGATAAACAGTTTTGACAAACCTTTGGATTCAATGATGTGTGTGACAGTGATAAAAGATGATCCTTGTGTTAAAGTGCAAGTGAGACAGCTGACTTGTAGACTATGTTGTACAGCTAACCGTTTGATGTCACTTTTTTATCAATGAAGCTCGGCGAATTCCACGCAAATATCCAAAATTTTATATTGTGCTTGCTAATTGGACTTAGTTCTTCAATATAACGGTGAGTTTTACTAGTTTACGATGAGAATAATATACCTCGTGTGTTCATAAGTCTTGAGACGCAGTAAAACTAAAATATTTTTGGAGCTAAGTTGAGTATTCATTTATTGGATATTAAAATTAAAACTACTGACATCTAGATCTGTATTTAAAAATAAATCATTCAAAATGGCCGCCTTTGCATTCAATGCAGGCCTTCAAACGCGTGCGCCATTCATCTATGGCGGCACGAATCTTTTCAATGGGAATCCGTTTCGATTATTTAATAAGAGCTCGCTTGAGAGCATCCAGGTTTGGGTGAGACTTTCTGCATGCCCTCAGCTCCAATTCCGTCCATAAAGAATAATCCAAAGGATTCAAGTCAGGGCTTGACGAGGGCCAATCTTCGCTCCGAATGAAGCCTGGCAAATTGGCCTCCAGCCAACGTTGGGTAGTCTTAGCTTTATGGGAGGGAGCAGAGTCCTGTTGGAAAACCCAGTATTTTCCAGCGAATAGCGTATCATTTAATGGCTCCGCTTCCACCCACCCACCACCGCTTCCAATATGTCGGTTTGGTAATTTTGTGCCTTCACCTTGACGCCTTGCTGGCAAAAATGAAGCGAAGTGACCCCCTCGTAGGAAACACCCCACCAAACCATCACACTTGCTGGATGATGAGTGCGCTGGACATTACGTACAGATGGCTGGACGTCCTTTGAACTTCTGGCGTAAACCTTATTGTTCTGCCGGTTAAACTTTTCTTCCACACCGTGAAGATCTTTTCATCGGTAAACAGGATATTTTTTGGATCGTGTCTCTTCAATAGGTTCCGACATCGTTCCAGTCGCAATTTACGAAGACGCTCGTTTAAATAATGCACTTTCCTTCGACTGTAGGCCTTTAGTTTAAGATCATATTTAAGTATCCTGTTCACCGATATTCGCGAAATTTTGGTCTGCAGAGCTAATTTCTTTTAAGTCCGGCAAGAGTTGCGACGAATTCGCTCTTTGATTACTTTGATGTTGGCAGGCGTCCTTACAGACCGCGGGCGGCCACATCTTCTACGGTCTTCTAAAGAGCCGGTCTCCTTGTACCTCTTTATGGTATAATACACAAAGTTCCGACTACATCCCAAACTTTGGATTTCACTAAAAACTTGCATTGGTTTTTTTCCTGTTTGAAACAGTGAAATTACAGTCGCACGCAAATCTTTTGTTGGCCCAATTTTCACGGAGAATGAAACAAATATTCAAATGTATATTTTTTCTGATTCAAAACATTCGAAATTTAAAATTTTATAAGTTTAAAAAAGGTTGCATGAATTACTTTCTTTTTAAATTAATTAAATAAGTTCGTCTCAAAACTTATGAACACACGAGGTATTTAAATACGGCACAAACTTAAGAGTTTTCAGATACACGAGTATTTTTCTTTTTTTTCAATTTACTTCTAGACCTATGTTATTATAAAAATTACTCGATTTTAAGAAAAAAATTATGCATCGGAAAATATCAATACGTGGTCTCGATACGTCAATCGAAAAAACAATGATGTATTTTCTAAGTGGACAGTGGACACCCCTATTTAGTGTCAAGTCAAGGTGTCATTTCAAGTTGCTGTCTGGCTCTCGTGTCGTGCGTGACACATCATAGCATTGTCATGTAGGTACCTACAGTTATTAGTGTCAGTTTCATACGTGCAGAAAAAAACAGAGATTTGTTTTGTTTTACAGAAAGGAATAATATCTACGTAGATGTCGCCACTAAAAAGATCAGAACGGGCTAGCGTTTCAGGTTTTGATAGAGACTTTGAACCATTCAGAACCATTTGCGAAGCCCTGGGTATTTTTACCTACCTGCTTACAAACATAGGCTACTTTTTTATCCAGAGTTTTATAATTTTACACAAATAATGGTAACACATTACATTAGGTGTAGTGTATCAATAAGAATCAATGAAAATAAATTACTCAGATCTTTGGAAATAAGTAGGTAGGGGAGAGCAGTGGCATTCATAGTACCTACACCACTACACTAAGAACATTCATACAGCGGTACATTATTTTATTACAGTACAAAATGTACTGAAAAAGCAAAAAATACTTAAAATACATGAGATAGAATCGAGAACAGCTTAAGAAGCCTGTACGTTAGCTAAAAAATGCTGTGAGACGAAGGCAACAAGACATACTCGAGTTTTGGGTGGTGGAAACCCCTCAATAGAACTAAACAATAGAAGACGTATTAATAGGGTCTTGAATAGCCACTACTTCCAGTTCGTCAGCAACCAAATGCCTACAGCATATTTTGGCACTCAAGTTTACAATAAAAACCGAGCTTAAGGGGGCTGGAGCCCAACCCCCCCCCCCCCTTCCCCCTCCAAACCTATATAGGAGGCCACCCCGCGCGTGGAGTGGTTCCAAACGTTTCCCATTTTTTGGAAAACTTGCATAGCTTCGCCGTGTTAGGTTGTGGTATTTAACCTGAAATTAATATTTTTTTAGCCAGATATGAGTATAGGTAATTAAAGTGGCACTGAAACGGTATTGAAATAGCTATTACTTTTTATTTTATGGGGCTTGAAAAAAAAACTAGGTATATGAATGCTACCTGCTCTCCCATAAAGTCAGTTTATGAGATTGATCGGTTGTTTGTTCTGTTCAGACGATAATTAAGGGTCCACTTACGGAAGCAGAAGAACAAACAAAATGTGACTGGGTTTAGAAAATAATTCATTATTTCGGTTTCCGATTTAAGCTACCTACCTATCTACAGAATCCTGTGAAGTTGTAAGAGTGAATTATTCATAGTAATATTATACAAGATCCGTCAAGTGCGAGTGTGACTCGCGACTACGTGTAGTATCTACCAATAAGTGGATAGTTACTATAGGTACCGGCTAAAGACTTTGCTATAAAAATTGAAGGTACCTACATTTCAGATGGATTGGTTTGCAAACAGAATGCAGAGGATATTTAATGGTCAAATTTTCGACTTTTTTCAGTATATTTCGAAAAGTATGTAACCTACAGGAATTTCAAAAACTGTTTTGAGATGGTAAAACCGATACCTTTAATTTGATAACCCACTCGATGAGGTAGCAAAAGGGGGGACCTTTGAAAATTATTCCCCCCTTTTATACAATTTTTCAAAAAGTTTTCTACTAACATATTTCTCTATATTTTTCTGTATAATATAGATCCAAATCTACAAACGCTAGATACATTTCAGATGGATCGCTCTGCAAACTTCGGAGATAGGGAATTGGTAATTTTTCGACTTTTTTCAAACCGATACTTACCTTTCATTTGGAACCCCAGTCGGTGAGATAGGCTATAGGATATTTTGATAATTATTCTAACCCCTGTTTGAGCATTTTTCAAAGTTTTCTACTCACACCAACGATACATACATTTCAAATGGATTGCTCTGCAAACGTAGGTAGGAGATAGAGCGAATGGGTAATTTTTCGACTTTTTTCAAAATATTTCAAAAAGTATGAAACGAACAGAAATTTCATAAACTGTTTTAAAATGTACAAACTGATACCTTGCATTTAATACCCCACTTGACCTAGTAGGTCTCTTTTAAAATTTCTTCATCACAATTTGTCCTGAAAATTTTCATTTAGATTTTTGTTCTTTTAATCCACAGGTGTACAGGCGCACGAAATATACCTATTATTATTTTTAATTTCAAGTGATTTGCTGCTGTAGTTGCTGAGATATTAAATACGAAAAACAGGACGGTTGAACGGATCTTAATGGAGAGAGAAGGAGCCGGTATCCTGGGGACGGACATAGGCTATTTTTTGTCATGGAAAAGCGCGTACGAAGCCGCGGGCAGAAGCTAGTACTAAATAAAAGATTCCGCTTTTGTCATAACACTTTATTCAACGTAAGATACAAAAAAATGTGCATTAATGTGCGGAATTTGTCCAGCTTCAGTTAGGTACAAATTAGAATCATAGATGTAAAACTTTGGGCTTGACCGCCCGGTTGACATCAATAAGTAGAAAGTGGATATTTTATATTTAAGATACTTAAAACGAATGGAAATACATCTCAAAGCACCTTAAGTGACGGTGACGAACTTAAAACGTGTCTGCGACGAACAAAACATTTAAATTCCTAGATCTAGTAATATCTGTCAGTTAAATTTGCATTTCGAAAAGTCCATTTCTGGATGCTGTTCCATGAATCTGTGAACAAAAATAGATAGATAAATTGTAAAATATGTATAGATTACACTGGTGTCAATAAAATTTAAGAGGCACAAAAATTCAACTAATAAGGCGTTTTCCAATTGGTCAAAAATTTTTCGACAAGACTAAAAAGAGCCTATTATACTAAGACCTCAATATCTTTATCGCATGCTGTTTTTTAAATCCACTGACAATGGTGTCAGATGTCACAATAACCGAAACTTATTTGACAGCACTAAAAATATAGCCTCTATTATCAATCGGAATAATCGGGACAGCACTAAAAATTATGCTTAATCATTTATGCATAATTTTTGAGTTGACAAATAAGGCGGTTTCCAAAAAAATCAAAACCCTATTTACGTCAATAGATGGCGCGGATCTTTCGCGGAAGAATAGAGGTTATCATATGCAGGGTCGCCATTTTAATTAGACAGACCTAAACTCTTAAGTCTGTCCGAATTAAAATAGCTTAGTAATAGGCTACCTAGTCTTATGAACCAAAACAGAACATAAGAGAAATGCAGAGCCTTGCAAGGTCAGCGTGAACTTCGTAGGGATCCAACCAGTTGACATTTACATTC
This sequence comes from Eupithecia inturbata, assembly GCA_963662085.1. Classification (NCBI taxonomy): domain Eukaryota; kingdom Metazoa; phylum Arthropoda; class Insecta; order Lepidoptera; family Geometridae; genus Eupithecia; species Eupithecia inturbata. The sequence goes on from OY759182.1 coordinate 9,735,393, forward strand.
ACTTTACATTTTAGTCCTTGAAATAATAACCATGTTGGCAAAGGACGGGTAAATGGATAAAGGATATGGGTTTTACCCTGTGAGTGCCTTTTAAATAATAAATAACATTTATTTGCTGGGTCGTTGCACATCCGTCACCTCATGACATCCTGGTGTTAAGCATCCTGTGCTAGTTTTTTACCCGGGAAGAGCCTTTGTACAAAGATCTTATTAGCTACATGGATCTCCTGCTTACTCAAATATTGTAAATACTACTTCTGAGTGTACTTAATTGCTAAAGAAAGGCTAAGACTTAAAAGATAAGACTGATTCTGACGCGATGATTGTTTCTTATACAGGGATGTCACTGGAATATCTATCATAACTGTGTAGTGTACTAAGCCGAAAGGGAGTGAATCTGGAAACCGAGGGAGTCGACGACGTTTGGTTTTTTGAAATTCGAATGTATTTTAAATCAACATTTTTTTTTAGCAAAACTAGTGTTTTACAAAAAAATACCTATGTAGATTGGAAATTTAAAACAATAATAATAATAATGTAATAATGAGCGTCAAAGAACAGGAATACGAAGAAAAAAGTTATAATAATTATGTATTCGAAATATTGTAAAACGAATGTTAATCCCTCAGGGTCCAGAATAACCTCTTTTCAGCTTAGTGCACTTGTTACGTTGCACCCTGTACAGTTCAAAGGTGTTTAATTAGAGTCCCTGATTATTAAAGATGTTATCTTATTTATTATCTATGGTTGCATGGTAAGGGCATGCGTTGCAGCCAGCGCATCAAACAGATCTAAGCGTCCAGCGTGGGCAAAAATATAGAAGTTCAATTTTATACCGATCAAGGAAGTTGCCGTTAGATAACTAGAACCTTGCAATAATGACACTCGAAATTGTCTACGAAATTGTTTGACGCAGACAGTTTGCGCAGAGGCGTGACAAGTTCTGTGCTTAAGGAAGAAGAGATCAGTGGAGTCGAATTTATTTTATTTTAATTGTATGTATATCTGAATCAGAGAACTAGTTCACGTGATGGAGCCAGCCTATCTACAACCGTCTTCCGAAAATCATTACTGCAGCAGCCCGATCAGCCCAACCATTTAAGAACACGCTGAAGAAGTGGCTTATCGAGCAGGCCTTCTATAGGGTTGACGATTTCTTTAGTGAATATGATTGTACAATGTAAGATGTGCCTACAATTACTTTATTATGTGTATATTTTGATTTAAATTATTTCAATGTTTAATTTATTATGTACTATGTAATGTAAACGAATTTACATGACGTTTTTATAAGAATAATTGACTGAATTTTATTATTTTACTAAGTATGAGTTTTGGACATGTAATGACAGCTAAGGATAAAGAATCTGCATCTGAACCTGAAAATAATAAACGCTGTTTTTTTTATAGGAATAACCTGAAAATTATACCGGTACCTAGTACTCATCATAGGTACATATAAATTCGGTTCCTTCTAATAAATAATAAAATTATTTTATTTCTAACAGAAAATATGTAGGTAGTTAGTATAATCACAGAACTGTATCTGTGTAGTCAATACTGAACAAACATAATGCAACAAGAAAAGAAACATTTTCAAAATCAAAATAATTATTGCTATTACTTTATAATCGCAAACTAGTATTTTTATAAGAAAAAATAATCGCTAGAACACATAAAATAATAATAAACATTAAAACAAAGTCTAAATCGTAACAAACACAAACCAAAAAAATATTATCCAGGCTGATTTCATGAGGATAGGGCTAATAGCATATTATTGTGGTAAAAAATCCATAAAAACTACTGATAATAGGAAATCCCATCCTTTTTTGTGTCTTCGAAGTGTGATTTTTGCTAGGCATGCTTCCTGTCCGAGCGCTAAAATGTCACTAGTTGAAATGGTAGCCTAACATTTCAAATGGTTTCTCTTTTGATACGGACGGTTTCAGGGTGAGCATTGTGAATCTATGGTGGGCCGGCGGATACCTTGATCGTCGACGCTACCAAAGTAAACGTAAAAATATTATGTGGTCAAAAGTGAGTACCTACCGAAGTTAAATTTTATATACCTTGATGATGGTATATAAAATTAAACTTCTGGAAGTTCTATCTTTTGGCTTCGGTGCTGGACACTAAACTCTTTTGAGGCGGACCGTACACTGCAGACTAGGCTTAGACAAGGTGACCTTACTTTTTGAGCACATCTTGTTTCTTCTGTTCGTCGCTGGTCGGGCGACCCATTTCCTTCTGCCGCTGGTCGTACATCATCTTCTCGACGAGTCCTCGCGTTTCTCCGTCCAAATCTGATAGCTTCGAAGGTTCTGGAAATTAAAATAATTGTAGAATTAGCTCATCTTCTTGCCCTTCTCTTGTTGATTATTACATCGAGTCGGTCATCTTTTTGTATACTTCTACCTTCTGTTCGCGGCTTTGCACACGCGGCTGCGGTGATAATACCGGGCAATTAGTTCCAGTGATTGCCACTTAGTCTCTATGGTTTCTTAGGGGGTCGTTCAAGTACTCATTACGTAAGCAGAATTTTGGTCAATTAGGACCCCCCATACCCCCTTGTCAGCAAAAGTAAGCTCATACCCCCCTCTTGTGCTTACGTAAACATTGGGTCGTCCAACCGAACCAATGTGACCGAACAAAATACATGTCAAAAGCCCTTGTTTAGGGTTCCGTAGTCATTAAGGAACCATTATAGTTTTGCCATGTCTGTCTGTCTGTCTATCCGGGGCTTAGCTTAGAGACTGTTAGTCCTAAAAAGCTGTAGATTGGCTTGATTTAGAATTTTTATTACGCAGTAGTAACAAAGCAGTCAAATAAAATTACTTTCTAGTATTTTTTTTTTGTAAGAGAAGTCTGTGTTTAGAACACTTTTGAAAAATGTAGGTGGAAAAGGCAGGAAATTCTTTTCAAAAGGGGTGCGCTACCTCCGCCTGTTTGGTATGAAATTAAAGGTATCGGTTTGTACATTTTAAAACAGTTTTACAAATTTCTGTAGGTTTCATGAGTTTTTAATAATATTTTGAAAAATGTCAAATAATTTACCATTACCGTAATACTTGAATGGCCCCTAATTATGGTTGCTAATAACATCACTAAACAAATTTAATTCGTGTAGACATGATATTTTAAGCCTTATTTTATATGTTTAATCAGCACTAAACATATTTTTATCAAGGACTCAGAGATATTTTGGGAAGGTACGTGAAATGGAGGTATATATTCTAGGTACGGTTGCGTTCATTGTTAGCTGGCCCTTAGCTATGTTTTAAGTGAAATTCTATGCATACAAAACTGTTTTCAAACTAGAATCTTGCGATTAAACGAAGATACCAAGCCGTTTTATACAAAAACTACCAATTTTATAGTAAAAACCAAAACTGATGTAATTACGAGACTTGGAACCTGCCAGGGGGGTAAGCTAACGATAAACGCCACTGTACCTAGAATGTATAACTCCACTCCATAATACACGAGTACCGCACTAGTTTCACAACCCTATACGTACGTACACCATAAAGCATACAATTTAATATTGCCAACTAATTTACCATTAACTAGCGGTTATTGTAAGAACAGCGGTATCATATTTAGATATTTTATATAACATTACAGTTTTCTGTGACTTGGTGTCTGCCGTGACCCTTTACGCTAATATTTGAATGTTGAAATTTTGACATAACGTTAGCAGGCAAGTACAGTCACGTGCTTTTACATTTCATACACTTTAGAACCTGGTCATATCAAGATGCGCCTTCTGACGGACGAAATACGGTTGTAGAGTAAGGTTCGATTCAAGCTGCGACCTTTTCGTGCTTTTTAAATAACTGGTCTTATTAATGTAAAGTTTAAAGAAAAGAGAGTGGAACAAAAATACACCGATACCACCGAGCGTGGGATAAGGACCGGAAGATGATGACGTAGATAAAGTTTAAAATAATTTGAAACTAGTTTGACACTGAAAGTGCTCGCTGCGTCGCAGTCAGCCGCTGCTAATTCGGTGTGAATTGAGCCTCAGTCAGCTATAAAGACAAGTGACGAGGTACGAATAAGTACATATTATAGCAACTGACTGTACCTGTAAACTTGTTAAAAGGATGACTTGCAGAGAACAAAATCTTGTGCGCAGTAAGACAAAAATTAAACACACGGCATTAAGGCATCAACCTTATAAATTGTAATTTGTTAGGCTTAAACGGGAAACAGATGAACAGTATAGATTGCCTCACCTGGGTTAATTTTCTTCGTAGATATCTGCGGGTCAGTTGTGACTAGGCGACTCCACCAATTCATCTTATTTACCTGCAAATATAAGAACAGCCTCTATGAAACTAGTCATTAACTGGAATTGGTGCCCAGTAAAATCATCTTATACTGTGCAATAATAAATTTACGTTTAAAATAATTAGTTGGGTATACAAAAGCAATCATAGAAGTGTTACAAGGTTCCTACATGACATTTAACATTTTTGTAGTGTATTTTCGTGGTAATTGGCGTGTTTATTTTATTATCTGCAACCTGGATAGGAACTTAGGAGAGATAAAGTTTGTCGCCTAGTCGCCTACACACCACTTTTATTAATTTTACTTTGTTGTTGAAATGTGGAGAATACTGCGGATACCCCGGACAGCCAAAAGAACTAACGTATCAATTCTCAACCAGGTAAAAATTAAAACGAGGCTCTCTACCATCTGCTACCAGCGTGTTCTCAGCTACTTTGGTCACATAGCTAGACGAAATCCGGACAACCTGGAGAAACTAGTTGTGGTGGGCAAAGAGGATGGGAAAAGACCACGAGGACGATCACCTAGCCGCTGGTCTGATATAATGAAGGAGATACGGGGCTCCCAGTGACTAAAGCTCTCAGACAAGCCGAAGATAGGGTGGCGTGGAAGCAGCTAGTCATTTCCTCGACGAAGACTTTCCAAACGCACGACCTTCAGTAATGAAGGATACGATGAAGAAGAAGTTGTTGAAAATGTGAACTGAGCTTTATGAATAGGTAATGAACAAAGTCAAAGTCAAAAACTCTTTATTTCCATAAATACAATAAATGTACACTTAGAAAAGGTCAAATTCTTAATAATTAAACACTGACACGGAAATAAAGTGATATTTTTGATTTCAGTCGCTTCGGTATGTTGACTAAAGTAAAGAAGCGACGAAGAAACCTTTAGCCTGTTAGTTGTTATTTTTCGAGTTGGAGCAAATCCCGTCCCAAGCTTTTTTATCCTCTAGATAATCTGATATTTTATAGTAGGCCTTTTTACACAAGAAGGTTTTGACAATTTGTTTGAATTTATTTACTGATAATTTTTGCAACTCACTAGGAGTTTTGTTGTAGAAGCGTATACATTGCCCTTTAAAAGATACATTGATTTTGTGTAGTCTAGTTGTGGGCACAGCGAGTTTATGTTTATTTCTTGTATTCAAATTATGTACATCGCTATTTTTAGGGAAGCGATTGATATTTCTATGAGTGTACAATAGGTTTTCATAAATATATTGACATGGTACTGTCATTATGTTTATTTCCTTGAATTTTTCACGTAGGCTTTCTCTGGGACCCATATTATAGATTGCACGAACAGCCCTCTTCTGCAGCACAAATACGGTGTTAATATCTGCAGCGTTCCCCCATAGCAGTATGCCATAAGACATAACACTATGGAAGTAGCTGAAATAAACTAGTCTAGAAGTATCAACGTCTGTAAGGTGACGGATTTTTTTGACTGCATACGCTGCAGAACTAAGTCTCTTCGATAGCTTGTCTATGTGTGGGCCCCATTGAAGTTTACTATCTAAGGTTATTCCTAAGAATATGGTACTATTAACAATTTCTAACGTTTCTCCTTTGACGGTTACATCAGCCTTAACTTGTTTTACATTAGGTAGAATAAATCTAATGCATTTCGTTTTGGTTTCATTAACGATAAGTATGAACTGTGAGAGGATAAATAGGATGTTAAACAATCGTATGTAGGTAAGTAACCTAACATACACATACTAATAATCCACAACAATAAAGTAGCATTAAGCTTGTCGCACACCTGGAAAGCACCGTTGCCGCACAGCACAAAAATGTGCATTCAAATAGGGGCCTTTATCTCGTATTATTTAGATGAATTTAATGTATATAAAGATAACGAGTTTAAGCCCATATTTGAATGCACGTTTTTGTGCTGTGTGATAGCGATATTTGATTAATGAGCGCAGAGCTTCATGGTGTCAATTTAGATGGCAGAAAAAGCTAAACTAAATTTAATTTGACCCTGTTCTTTGATAGCATGAACTTTGATATCAAAAAAATTTTATAGCACTAAAAAATATGATATTCTTTTGTTATCTATTTATTGTTAAGAAAGGGACGGCAACATTTTAGTTCTGCATATTTAGTTTCGTTTCTTTTTTGTGACTTCTGAATTGACACCAATGCCTATTACGCACAAAAACTACAACAAATGGGAACACCTAAAAGAAACACACTAATAATTAATATACCATACATACAACAACAAAACAAGAAACAAAATCTAAAAATTTCGTTTTGCGATCGTTACCTTAAATTCACTTATAACGTATGTAAATAAAAAAATATATAAGATATTTAGCACGCTTTATTGTGTTCTGAGTGTGAATAACCCGTTTTAATTGATTTAGGTGAACAATAACCATGATAGTTTTAAAAAGTTTGATCCCCTTACCTTCTCCAGATTGACGAGTAAATTGCGACCGTCCTGCAGAACCCAAGTGGACTCCTCGATTTTGACATCAGCATCGAGCTCGCCGTCGATGATTAGCGGCTGGCCTTTGACGCCGACCTTGAGGTGGCGCTTAGCGATCACCACGGTCAGGTCTCGGGGCCGCAGCGACTGACGCAGCGGCAACCGTAGCTGTAGACAATTACCACTAAATATGAACATTTTGCTATAAAAACTATCGTAGTTAGACGAATTCATTGCGGATGTAAGCGGGTCAGCCTTACAAGCCCTGGAGCTATGCCCAGAGGATAGCAGATTGTACCTTGATAAGGACTACCTCCATGATGGGTTTGTTGAAAAAGCCGGCTGAGGTATTTGAAGGTGTCCGCGATGGCCGAGGTAGAGATGTGCCGCAGCAGGTTGGCCAGAAAGTCCTACAAACCTTATTTGTGTTGGAAGAAAACCAACGTTTCACCCGGTAACCAGGGAGTTCTTCAGGGTCAGTGCGGAAATAAGGTTCATAGTTAACCCGCTTACATCCGTCATGAAAGAATATTTAGCTTGGTGTTAAAAAAAGATCGTTATTGCCTTCTTTTCTGTTGCACATTCTCCCGTTTCTTACAGTAATCCTAAGCATGTAGTATTGGCATTATGATAATCATCATCATCATCTACAGACTTTACTGGTCCACAGTAAAGGCTATCCAACTGATTTACATATTTGTACCCCGCAAAAGTAACGTGTCTGTTTGCAAAAAAAAAACTAAACTAGGAACGGTCAAAGGAGAGCTGAGGCGTTCTATCGATGATATACAAATTGTCATTAAAATCGTAACACAGACATGATTTAACCTTTCAGCAGAATCAAATCAAATTTATATACGTGAACAAACACGATTGTAAGTGTAACTAACTAACACGCTAGTGTCGGTAAACATTCGATTGTGCTACTAGCACCAACATGCGTATACGCAGCGTTTTTTGCAGATTGTCAAAACATAGAGGTCTATGCCAAGCAGTGGATCTACAAGGGCTAATGATGTTAAATTCAGTGCATGGAAAGGACTAGCTATTGAGAAGGAAATCTAAGATATTTGCAAATTAGACAAATGATTATCTCATCTGGTTCCGATAACACAAGCTCGCTTACTTAAGATAAACATGTTTATTTCGCCTGATGTAACACATCAACATTTCTAAATATAAGTTCAGATTTAGTCGATAATTTGTTCCTGATGTGTGAAAAAGACCCAATTTAAGGCTTTGCTAATGAGTTCCTCGCTCTTGCTAAGTCGAAACTTGTATTAAGAAGTGAGGGCTCCTGCTCTGGCTAACTAAGGTATTTTTTAATAACATGGTGTACAAACGTAATGGTAACAAAATATACTAAGTACCCTAAATAACCAAAAAAATATATATAATTTAATTTATACAAAAATAATACTACGGATTAGTCTAAAAATGGAAGAAAGGTATGGTAACTTGCCGGCTAGATTATGCCATGCGAAAATGTAATGTTATCTATTTATATTAAAGTATTAAATATTTTCTTAATTACGAGTGATGTGATTATCAGACTATTAAAATATATTGCCTTAGAGGCAATATATTTTAATTCCTAGAGATCCTATCTCAAACTGAATTAAAATATATTGCAGATGCATGCATTTAGGCCATGCCATGAATCTATCGACATTTGAGTTTGTATGCAACAAAGGGATAGTTAGAGACCCAATAACCTTTATTCAAATCGTACAGAACCAAGATAAAGATAATTGTTAATCATTTGCGTAGCAGGTAAATAGAGAGCAAGGTTATCCAACGCGAAAGCCTAAAGGTTACCACTTAACATTTCAAAGATTCCGAAAATGAGATTTAATACGGTTTAGCGAGTCCTTACGTCACAGAAATTGGATCACATTAAATGAGTGACGTAGAGCAACGAACCATTGACATCATAATTGCCATTTACAACACATACTCACAAGAAGGTTCAAATGCCAAAACAATTACAGTAATAACATCTTATTAGGTTCTTTGTAAGTTTATGGAGAGAGAAAAATTCTTCAATCTTTACCAGGTGACAATTTGACCTTTTAATACAAAGAATCTGAGAATTATTCAGAATCCGGCGATATCATGTGATAATTTTAAGCACACGTCGTTATGTAGAATACGGAATAAGCAGGTCTAATACCAGTTCATTAAAATATCGAGTTTCACGAGAAGCGCACGGGCAAAGTGTGCGTTCTTCGAAGCACGGCGGCGATGACCTCGCATTCCTGGCAAGGACGATCCGTATGACTGTATAGGTAGTCTGCGCTACCGGACTGGACTACCGCGATAACACTTTATATTCAACGTACTTTAAGTTGGAGCTACAATCATAAGAACTAAAATAGCAAGGACCCATTAAGTTTATAGATTTTTCTATGGAATCTGGAGATGGAGCAAGTACCAATATGAGACTCGTATCACCTAATAACAAACATCAATGATACTAAGAAATGTATAATCTACATTATAAAACAAAGTTAACCCGAGTAATCGATAAACTCATAAAATACCCAAACGGATTTTCATACTGTCTTCTCCAAACAACGGCGTAATTCACAACATGAGGGAGATTCAGATGTATAATTCATTAGGGTTTTGTGTGAATTGGCTGTAATGACGATGATTGTTGTCCGAAAAGTCATGTGGTTGGTGGCGTGCGCCGCGTAAACCAATAGAAGTAAACGAAAACAATGTATTACGGAATTATTCTTCTTAAAAATATATATTAAACTGCTTTGCTACACATAGGAAGCTGGGGCTGGTTGCTGGTATACAACAATGTTTATGAACAACTGCTTAGCAGACAACCTAGTACTGAGTTGGTGTGATAGTACTCCCCTTCCCTAAACGAACTTTATCCCAAAGAGCTCTTCAGATATTTGCTAAGAGCCTTTGTCTGATTTATTTTGGACGACGATTATGACACTTTGGTAATTTTAATCAAGTCTTTACGAACACTGAAGCTGGTCTTCGAGTTTCTGGACACTAATCTAAAAATTGCTATTTTATTGTTGTATCTTTTTTTAAGTTAAAAATGTTACTAATGTATAGTTTACTATAGTTTCAAAGAAAGCTGATAAATTTTGCTATAAAACGTTTTTATTTTAAATCTCTACTTCTACAGTTCAGAAAAAAAAATTTAAGTGTAGGTTAAGGATGAAGTGTACAAAACAAGCTACGACTCCATTGAATACCTAAAAGCAGCCATAAAGTCAATTCTAACGCAAAATCACCACCTGAAGATACAAAACACAATAGTAAGACCGTTACCTAATAGTGTTGAATGTTGTATTGAAAAAAACGGAGGTCATTTAGAAAACTTACTAAAATAAATTAAAGGATATGAAAACAATGCATTTTATTCATTTTAGACATCTTGTTTCATAGTAACATTTACTGCTGAATACCTACACAATCGATATCTAAAATAAATAGTTAGTTTTATTTTTCAAAACGTCCGGGTTCGATTCCCGAGCGGAGTACAAGTTTTTTTAAATGTATGAATGTAGTTTTTCTTGTTACTAAAATCGATGACATGGTTTCTAAGAAGAGATCTTCGTGTGTCTTATAGTTTCAGACTTTCCCGTACTGACCGATCTAAATGTGCCACCCTGTATACTTTGACATCGAGACAACGACCTTCGAAGATTCAAACGAAACTGTTTTGATAGATTATTATGATGGTTAGTTATACTAATGTAAGCGCAATCAACATCATGGTGACCATGATCAATATTCAGGTATGCAAAGACGATATTAATGATAAAGGTGAAGCGAACGGTATGCGATACAATATTTTGATATATACAAACGAAATGCAACAGATACCTAATTGTACAAAATCCTGGTGCAAAGCCAGAATTGGATGATGAAGAATTGATCATAATCACTTAACGCTATGTAGGTAGGTACCGAACATTTTAAGAGGATTCTCCCAATTTACAATCATATTTCTTCATTAAAACGGTACCGGTGTTGAGTTTTTGTTTTTAAGTTAATTAAGCAATATACGCATTTATAAAGGAAGGTAATAAATAATTAAATAATTCAATTTCAACGAACTATTATTGTAACTCATGAGAGGTTTAGTTTTGACATTTAATCATAGACACTAAGCACGTACAATTTTATAGTATGAGGAGCATCAAACATCCTCATAGTGAACTAGTTCGTAATCAAATAACGTCGCAAATGAATGTCAATGTAAAATTGTGAAATCGCATAGCTATAATTTATACAATTGTCTCGAAGTAAATAATTGTAATGAATTGGGCATTGGTACCAAAAACAATGATGTAATATTCAACGTAATTGACGAAGAAGGAAACAAAATACTCCTTTCTATGTCTTCCTATATCGACAGTTATAAATATAAGTTGTTTACACAAGAACTTCTGATATTGAATTGACTTTGGTTAAGTTATCCAAAATCAGTAGGTACTGCCTAGTTATCTTGTTAATACCTCTTGAATAGTTCAATGTTCGTTTAAATTCTATAGTTGTTCTTTTAATGTGCTAAAGAAGGTCCTCCACCTCTTTGAAAGGAACAGAACCCCTAATTCTTCGTTAAATAATAATGCAAGACAATCCACACAGCCGCATCTAGCCCCAGGCTAGTGTTATGGGTACTTGATGACTGATATACTTAATACAATACATTACATAGATAGATATTTTTATTATAGATAGAAAGTACCCGGACCACCACAAATGTCACCAAAACCAGCTTATTTTTCATATAGATAAAGAACGGACATCATATTCATAATAGCGTATTTTGTAAGTTCGAGATCCGCATACAAGTAACCTTATAAGTCAGTGGGTGCGAGACTCTGGTGAATAATATGATAATGACATGGCTGAACTAAACATGATGTTTTAATTGCAACCCAATTAATGCTGAATTCGTGCGTATGAGAAATTAAACAAGCCTTCAATCTTTTGTTAGTTTACAAATAACTTCTTACAAGAACCTTGTAGTTACAACTCAATAGTACATGTACCTTCACACGATCATACGCGATTATCCGTTCTAATGGGGAAGCTAATACCTACTGCGAATCATTTAGATTCTAGCCACATCAATATGTTGCTGACTACCACATAGCTGGGCTATAGCTGGCTAACAACAATAATGTTACACTGGACTGGACAGCTGAGTTTTTATTTCAGACATTAAAAGTGTACATATAAAGTGATTCAAAAATTCCCTACAAAAGATTTCAACGCGCTCGCGCCAGACGGTTTTGTCTGCTGTTTCATTCTTAGCAAGAAGTTTTGTTTAATTGTGGCTTCGCATTCAAGAATCGTGACCACCTCCGAATAGTGCTTTACGATGGTAACAATGTACAACGCTTGGAAAACCCGAAGCACGGAAATTAAACACGTAATAAAATCATTGAACTCTTCAATACGTAGACGTCATGGTCATGGCAGACGAGTAAATTATACACTTTACAATTCGCCTTTTTTGAGGCTGCAAGTACGAGCTTCGCTCGAGTTTAATAAGTCCACAAGCCCGGTCCATCATTACCTAGATCTATGAAAGAAGGGTACGTTAAAGTCCTGTACACCTAACCTTTATTGAAAGCAATATATATTTAAATCTTTAAAATCCATCATGGTTATTAACACTAAAGTCATTTACAACGGGATATAAACCATGATTTGAATGATTTACTTACTTTTTACTAAGTGAGTTTTTATTGGCAGACATACCGATCTACCTTAATTTTTTGTCTTTTGCTACGAACGTTACCACTACACACTACAATAAGTATTTGAATATTTACAAAATCGAACGAAACCAAAACAATTATCTAGTGATTAACTTTTTTTATTAGCCATGGAGCTCAAAGCAATTTTCATAAACGCTGCTAGTAAGTATAAATAATAAGATAACAATTTCAACACGATATGTCAATGGTCACTGCCAGAGTGGTGCTTTTGGCAGCAACATTCATGGTCACTTCAGTCGCCTCATGCCAACATCATATGAAACTAGCATGCCAGCAGGTAAGTAATTATTTGCCTGACTAAAATTCGCTTTGGTCACGGTGCGGGTCTCAATAATTCACACTTGCTTTTAAATCTTCGAAAACAAATAAAACGTCCGGTCAAAAAATGTGTGCTACCTGTGAATTCACACAATTGGGATGACCCATTATTTGTATGAGTCACATCCTTAGATCACGGAGACTGATTCCAAACTCGTATTTTCAATATCCGGTGCATGCCATGTAAATTCCGAATTCCGAATACAAGGCAAGGTAATGTGATCATCATTGAGTCCTGCAGTATGTATGTACCTATGTCCAGCGAGCGTCCTCGCGCCTTGCGCAACTTCAGGTGGCAAAGGGTGACACGTCATTTGAACCCAAAGCAGAACGTGATGTTGCATCTGTATTACTGTTTTACGATTTTCCTGTGGGCTAAGGCTACTGTGATTTGCTTGAGGACTGCCAGTCGTATACAGTCGTATATGCGGTGACATTTTCGACGTACATTGTTGTTTTAATTTAGTTTTCGTTTTTAATTTTGCCTGTTTACTGAAATTATATCAGAACTCAGTTATTTTATTTTACAAAATATTCAAATACATGAAATAGGTAAGTAACTGTAGTGATAATTAACCCATGACGTTATTTAAGTCATTTTGTACTAATTTTAACAGACTTTTTTTTTATTGACACATTACTATTTCCAATAACATAGGTGGACGTGGACCATTATCACCAGAGGAGCAGACAAAAAAAGGTTTTGAGTTTTTACTTACCTATTTGTTAATTTTAAACAAAATGCATGAATGGTTCATTCATGCATTTTGTTACATGGTACACTAATTAGACTTGTAACTATGTTGCCAATAAAAAATCTGAATCATCTCTAACACTATTCAGAAGAAGCATTGATATTTTCAGAATTATTGAAAAATAATATTGCGAATTTTCTGTAAGAAGAACAACGTCGTGCAACCTCATATATAAACCTTGAAGACTGTTGCAACACTCTCAGTACGACTCTAGTCGCTTTGCCGCTTGGTACAGGCGCGTCAACGACGCCGACCACACGGAGAGGGCGAGAGAGGAAACAACAGCTGACGAGCCGAACGTAAACACGAGACATGTGGACCCAGTGAATGCAGTGCTTAGTGACGTAACAGTGAATCTATTACACGACTAAAACAGTGTAGAGGTGGAAGTAAACAACACAATGGATACCAAAAATTCGGTAAGTGAAGCTTGCAATTTTTAAGACAATGCGGCTCGTTAGGCCTTGTGGCTGGTGTGAATGCTGCCGGCTCTGAGCAGTAGGCTTTCGGTAAGTTTCGAGCATCCTGTCAGCTGGATAATAATGTAAGACGGTATTGGCGGCAGGGGTGTAATATATTATGTTTATCAGTCATCTGGTACCCATAATACAAGCTTGCTCTGCTTATTTTGGGGCCAAATGATGCAGTGTGAAAATGTTTTATTATTTTTAATTTGTATGTTATTTATTATTATGGTTTTGATTAGTGGAATGGTCCATCATATTTGATCATTCTATTGTTGATGACGATATACACAGTGCAGTCTGTTGTTCCCGATTTGCCCGATTCCTTATCTGCTCATTCAAGTCGTTCTTGTTTCTAATACTATTAATTAACATTAACACACAAAAACAATCCAAATACAAGTAGTTGGTAAATAATGTTTGACAATGTTGCTTCACAACATTCCGGAACTTTTCCAAACCGCCACAAAGATGATATATGTCTTCACTTATCAAAAATATCCGGATCTCACGTTCGAGAAGGCGCCACAAGCTCATTTATTCAAAAACTGGTAAGCCTATCCGGATCTAGCATTAAATCTAAATCAGGTTAATAAACTAAAGAATGTTTAGAATTTTACATTGGTAAAAATAAAGGAACAGGTTGTTGACGCATTAAAAATGTTGGCAATAATCGTAGCAATTAGAGGTATACAAAAAAAAAACCTTAAAAATATATTCCACCAAATGAGACTAGCACATTATGTTAAAAGAATTCTTGTACACAGAATTCTACTAAATTGGTTTCTTACAAGTAAAGTTGAAGTCATAATATCTCTTGACATTTATTTATATCCAAAGCAAATAGGTGGAGTCAACCGTAGCGTAATAACTAGTCAAGTGTTCTATCAATATTTGCCTACTTTTTGCTACATACAAAATTATGCATTGGCGATAATTCATGATTCACAGCTAAAGTATAACGATATTCTCAGCCAACCTAAAATTTCGTGGAAATATTTTGGACACTACTTATTTAACATAGCGTGGCCTTTGCAAAAACATTTTTACGTATAATTTATCAATGTTATTAGTAGTAGCACTTTGATACAAGCGTGTTTGCAACGAAGCTGTGTTATTAAACGACATTATAGACCGAAGATGGGACTTTTGGGAGATGGGAGCTCTGCACACATTAACGCAACGCCGTTACAACGTAGCACAAAAATTTGCATTCAAATATGGGCTTAAACTTGTTAACTTAGTATACATTTTACAGTGACAAAATGGCTTCCCACTAGCTTCAAACGCGAGCTGGTTGTCATCTGATGCCGTCAATATGAAATGCATCTAAAAGTTACGAGTTAAAGCCCATATTATAATGCACATTTTTCTGCCGCGTGGTAGCAGTGCGCCTCTCATCTGCGACAATATTTAAGCAGCTTTCAGAGCGTACCGCGACATTAAGCTTCCCTAGTGAAAAAGTAGTTCAAAAGCAGAGGCTACGCGGCTTAAGACGAGCGCTGTTACTTGAAGTAAATGGCACAGGGACATACAACTAAAATTGCCCTCGAGTAGTGGCCTTCACATTTTACAACACCCGGACTTAGTATCCAGTCCGGACGATCGACCGTTGGAAATGCGTTAAGCGAAAACCCATTCAACTAAGTTATTCTGTGACAATAAATAATGTTGGATTTTCATTTAGCATTATCTAACCCTAGCAAAGAGCTTGTGTCATGGGTACCAGATGACTGGTATAATCCACACACAGCCCTACTATCTCTTCCTTAGCATACATACTGAACGTACCTCCTCCCCCAAACATCTGCTAGGTGCACAATTTTCATTCAAATTTCGGATCATCCATCATTTACATTCCTTTGCGCTACATTCTTAAGAGCAGGTGCTTAATTTTGAGAGAAAACAAAGCAGGTGCAGTACAGACCGACTAGGTACCAGAATAAATAACTATTCCACTATGATCCACTTTTTTGTCCACTGTTGTATTTTATCGGCATTTGTATATGAAATCTCAAAAGGACTTATAACAGTGTCAGTATTTTAGCATGTTTTTCAGTATCTAATACTTTTTGAGGTGTTAATAGTATACTACATACTATTAACACCTCAAAAACTATTAGATACTGAAAAACATGCTAAAATACTATACTATTAACACCTCAAAAACTATTAGATACTGAAAAACATGCTAAAATACTGACACTGTTATAAGCCCTTTTGAGATTCCATATCCAATCGAATAATCGAATCAAGTCGAATAGACTGGAGTAGGTGAGATGAACCGTAGAGTTTATCAAGAGACCCTGGCTTTATTGTTTTCTATTTGAATATTCCGGAAACGTCCGATAATTATGATAATTTTTTCTCAGTGTCATACACAAATAAATGAAAATTGATTTTCCTAAATTATATAATAAACTCATGGTCGAAGCGCGCATCTGCGCAGATCATTAAATCAATAACTTTTGTCACATAATCGATACTAATATTATAAATTCGAAAGTATGTCTGTCTGTTTGTTACCTTTTTACGCCTTCACGCCTAAACGGCAGGACGGATCTTAATGAAATTTGGCAGGAAGGTAGACGGTATCCCAGGGACGGACATAGGCTACTTTTTACCCGGGCAAAGTGCGTGTGAAGCCGCGAAAAGAAGCTAGTATTATGTGATTAAATAATAATTAAGGGTTCTTTGAGGACCAAAGATACTAGACAATAGGCGCTATGCTTAAATTTCGATTACTTTTACATCACAATAATTGAGCTAACAGAGGCTCTAGCTAGGTACCTGCTGGAATATCGGTTGTGTGTAGTTCAATCGGTTTGTGCCGATAATGGGCATTCAATAAAAATAGATTTTATTTCCATAGACGCGGCCTTGACCAATGTTATGAAGATATTTTATGAGGTCGTTCGTATAAATCGGGCACTCACCTTAACAGGCGCTTAGAAACAAGCGCTTAAGTTGCGACAACACACAAACAAAGCATTACCTACTAACAATTATAATTAAAAAACAATTACAAATTTTTAGAACGTTGTGCGAACCACACATCCCTTCGACGAGAGATATTTTTTACGTTCATTTTTAGGTTTGTTAATTGGACAATGCAAATACGAAGGTATCAAAATACAAATTTTATATCAACTGCTCGCGTCTTAATGATGATGCCGAGATCAAGTCATTGACATGAATGGAATTTACCATCTAATCCGAGACACATAAATAAACGTGCGGGATCCTGGTAGCCAAGATTGTTTTTGCACGACACCTTTGGATTTTCCACTACTAAACGGACCTGTGAAACAATGTCAGGGGTGATGTAACAAGACATGATAAATAGGACACCAGTAATTTGTACCTAAACAATTTTGTTTTATAGATCTTCACGGTTCTTTCAATTCTTTGTATTGGTCGTTAAATTATCGTGGTTTCGTATTTTGTTAAGTACAAAACTACTTACCTATTGGCTCAGTGACGACATGGAATTACCAAATTTTTCTTATTACAAATCGGTACTCAAACAAGTATAAATTTCGCACCATTGAGCATTCTTTACGAGAGGTAGCAGAGGTCGCGGTTCAACTCATCTAACCAAAAATCTCCGTGACCCATTTCATCAATTTCAATATTTTTTTTATATTGTATTACCAGTGTTTCGTCGAGACCATTAAGGTATAGCGGGTATAGCAAATTTTGGACAGGATGTATTTTGTTATCACACTAATAAATAAATAAAATAAACAAATAAATAATGCTGGACAATCCACACAACATCATCTAGCCCCAAAGTAAGCAGAGCTTGTGTTATGGGTACTAGATGACTGGTAAACTTAATACAATACATAACATAGATAGATATTCTTTATTATATATAGAAAATACCCAGAACACCCGGAACAAATCTTTGCAGATCGTACAAACATTTGTCCCAAGGCGGGAATCGAACCCGCAACCTTCTGCGTCGCAGGCGGACCTTCGCCCGCCGCGCCACTTCGGTCGTCACCAATTATAAATCATAATATTATAAATGCAAATGTTTGAATGTTTGGATGGATGTTTGTTGACACTTCACGCCAAAACTACTGTACGGATCGGGCTGAAAGGTTGTATAGACATAGTTCTAGGCCTGGAATCAAATATAGGCTGTTTATCCCACAAAACAGTTCCCATGGGATATAAATAACATTTAAACATTTCCATAGAAACAACGCGTGTGAAGACGCGGGCAGAAACTAGTAAGAAAATAAATCCTGTCCGACAAGGACAAAACCGTCTCGTAGAACCGTTAGGTTAGTACTTAACATACTTAAAGTTCTGATAAGGAGAAACACAAGAAGCTTTCCGGGTAGAGATAGCAATTTTTATGACTGTGGGAGATTCCCAAACAGGGCGTTCTTTCCAAATTAAGTTTTATTTGATATTGACCTGTGCAGCTGTATCATAGTGAGTGACCTCATATCCTACTTTCAATTAAGATATCGCCATCTTAAACTATGTATCCATGTATTTTCACATTTCTGTTACTTTCATTTTCCCATTTGAGCATCTAATTCATATGTTTAATTTAATGCATTTCATTCAAAATATCGCTCGTTTAGTAAGTGACCTTTAATCTATTAACACTGTTGACTATCACTATATTTGTTATTCAGTTAACACGATAGTCAGGAAGCACAGTTTTTACAAAGGCCCATACTCGTCAAGGCGACGTGCTTTGTAAGCGATCCGGTGACGTTCTTTTTTGAACTAGTTATCGTTGCCACCATTAATGCAAATAGATGCCTAGCTTACACATTAGTAGCTATAACTATTAATTATGACACGTAACATAACAGCACATAAGCAACGTCAGCAAATGATGTCATCACAAGGCATCAATCCGGCTAAATAACCCGGCTCACGGTCACTTTTTCTATCGCAACATCCCACTCGCAGTTTGGGCGTAAATAAAAAGATAATCGCCTTTAAGTATACGATGATCGAATCGAATAGGGAAGAACCTACAAGCATCAATTAAATAATAATCATAAAATACCGGAACGTTTATTTCATCATCTACAATTTTATTAACAAGGAGTTGCCGTTGGCAACTGATTTGAATATTGTGAATGAAAGGGCTGTATGTTATTGCATATCTGTAGATATTTCAGAGACGTAATACGTGTTATGGATTTCCAGATACATAATTTCATAACCACTACAAAGTGCGAGTAATATAAGTAAAAATGTAATTTTCAGCCAGTAGCCGAGCAGCTTCCACTGCGATTTGCATTGACACGATTCCCGTTAGCTTCATAAATACAGCCAATTGAGTTTAAGGACGAGCATAAGCATCATGTCAGTTTGTGACCAGCGTGAACAATGAGTTATGTTGCGGCGTCCTCATGCAATCGCGCATAAAATATGATAATTGGACTCTCAATAGCACGTTTTGCTGTTGTCTGTCAGTCGAAGTCTAGGATAAACGTAAAATTATAATCCAGCTACAATATCACCGAACAACATTATAATAATGATCATTAGAGGGGAATTGAGTCATCAATGGAGGTACAAAGATTTCAATAGCTCGAGACTGCACAATAACAAAGTACGTATGATAAGAATGAGTGAATACGTCGAAGAGAAATTTGAAATTAAATATAATCGAAATCGGTGACCGAAATCAGTTGGGTACCTATTGTGAGATTGAGTTGCGAGAAAGAACAAAATTATTCCAAGAAGTGACATGGACCAGGAATGTTCGCTTTCTCTTCTAATGCAGAACAGTCAAGTCAGCGGGTAAATGATTATCATAGTAAGTATTGCAGCTATTGTTTGAGTTATGAAAGTTGAACTGAGACGCCATAGGTCTTAGCTGAAATCCACCAAACAAAATTACGACACTTTCTTGTTCCTAATAACTATTTACGATTTTTTATACCTTGAAAAGCAAGTAATACTTTATTGCTGTTACATGATCAATGTGGTGAGCATTGTTTTGTTTTGCATATTCTAAGTAATGCGTTGAGTATTATAACGTAAAGTTCCATGTAATCCAATTTGCTGTTGCATAATATTAACATTTACTGTTTTATTATAAAGTTTTTCTCATCACATCAGTCGCTCGTTAAATCTATATCCGGTATACGATCCTCACGGTCATTATTACATACTTTGCCTGTCCCATTACGATTCATGCTATAATCTGTAATACCTACCTGTTCTACACGTACACTCTGTATCTCTATTCTGTTTATTGCAAAGGGACATTAATGAGTCTCTATCTCTGCTTTTGACAGCTCGTTTATAGGTTAATCAATACGTAGATATGAGTGAATACAGTGGTTTTGAATGCAGAAATAGAGCTAATTTTGTTGCGAGTTTATCTGAAATATAAATATTTGTTAAAAATTGTTACTGCTATAAAATTGGTATAATTTGAGTACAAATGTAAAAACTTTTCTCTTTAGAGAACTATGTTCTTTGAGAAATAAATATCATGAACCACAAAGTTCCTTTTGTACTATTCTGACTTTCTTGGTATTTCATGACTCCTTCGAAGTATACGGATTCAAGCCCTAAACCCTAAACCGAATAGCGATCAAAAGCTCTGCAAGATGTGTAAGTGTGGCACTATAATTTTCCCGTGGTGCGACATAATACTTGGCACACTTGTCTACTCTTGTTACATCAAGTCGCATCAAGAGGTATTTAATGATTTCCGTGATTACAATGCTCCGTTATAGACACGCGGTCGGCAAAGCACGCATTGACTGGTGATTCGTAAAGATTGCCGCTTGCATAACTTGATAGACCTCGTTGAACTAACATGTTTCACAACTGCACCCGTTGTTATGGAGTTAACTGGTTCGTCACCAATGGCCGTGTTCAACATCGCATGCATCAATTGCACTGGTCATTCCAGTTCATGCGAAGTCCAGAACTGTCTTCCATACTAAATACGAAACAAAGGTAACGACCGTGGGGTAACTAGCAGAATATTTTACCTTCTTTTTCCCCTTTAGTCGGGTCATATGGCTAAAATATCAAAGCTAAAGTATGGCTCTATATTAGGTAAAAATATGACCGCCAGATTAACATGACGATAACTTTAATAGGATAACTTTATGCACGTTTCAAGTTGTGTAACTAAGCACTTGTACACTTAATATCTCTCCTAAAGTCAATTTAACGCATTATAGACGTATCAATTTGCACTTCGAAAGTGGAATGTGCTCAAGGCCCTTCTAAGCTATTGTTTTAGCTGTGCGAAGCAAGAAACAATCTTTTAGATTGTTTCTGTACGTTACTCTCCCTAACGAAGGGTACCTATAAGACTTTGCAAGGCTGGAGGCCTTTGTAATTATTTTGACAAGTGCGCAAATGATCTAATCATTTTAAGATTTTACTCAACATTGTTTAAATTTTTAGGCACCATTCACCAGACAATCGTTCGTTTTACACGGTAGACGAGCATAAACTACAAACGCATAAATAATGATAAGTGAATCTCATAGTAGGAGATACGCACCGATTCACGTGTTCAGCCGAGTGTGGAGGAGTGTGTGTTCTAGCCTGCGCACAAACCTTAGTGCATAAGGTTCTGTTTATACCAGTTCTCACGTTATCGAACGTGGCCGGTACACGTGCTGATAGCAATTAAGTTTGATCATGTGGCGACGGGGCACACATCCATAACTATGCACAAACCACGTGTCATACAGGACCTGACGTACCCTATTCAATATTACTCAGGATGCAAGGCCTTGTTACTCATGAAGATAACAGTTCCGATAGTTTTTTAGGCACGTGCAAGTCACTAATCTTAGGTTCTTACGTGTTTAAAACAGTTAATTAAAGCGTTGTTTACTTTTTGTCGCGATAACGCTTAGAAACAAGAAGAATTAGGCAATAAACGGTGATTTTGTATTTGGTGTCGCGCTCGTTCATAAGACGTTATTTCAAAAGCATATTTTCAGGTCAACAAGTACACGTCTGAGGGCAAAGCATTGACTAATACTTGGCAAGCATTAGCTAGGTTTCTCCATCATAACAATGCTCGGATAATCGACCAAGTTCCCAGCAGAGTGGCTCTAGCGTGCCAACGGTCTGGTATCGTAGACGAATTTCGTGTTCATTCAAATAGCGAAAGTCCTGGCGCTTGCTTGCATTGCATGCATCGCAAGATATTGCTCTCGGTGTTACTACGAAAATCCGGAACCGGTTCTTTGGCATAACGTTTTGCAACAATTGCAAACCGCACCTCCACTCAAAACACGATTAAAAATCAACATATGCAAAGTTGACTTGTTCTATCCACTCTTGCACGTGAGCATTGCCACATTATTTGTTCAAGACACACCAAGTGCGGTAATTAGATAGCTCTATGGTATTTCGCAATGCGACAACCTACCATAATGATAAAACTGTACAACCAGAACCGACCTCGCCATTATAACAAGAGTTGAAATGTATAATGATCCGCAACCTAAAATGCTTATCCATCATCTTATCAAAGAAACAAAGAGGACCATGAAGCCGAAAGCCAAGCCAAATGTATTGCATCAGAGGCCGGCGAAACCAGACCGCAAATAAAGAGAACCTTGAACACCGTAGGTATCTGACAAAATCAATCGGGCAGTGAACAAAACTTGACCTAAAATTGTAGTAAAGCCGAGCATTACCAGACGATCCCCAATTTTAAGGAACTTGACTTTTGTCGTGACTCTGTAGCAAATCAAATGTTAAGTGAAAGGAAAGGATACTTCTATTAGAACGACACAAATTGCAACATGTACCTGGTGTAGCTGAACTAGTGTAGGTACCTATTCTATTTCAGCTGTTATTCAAATCTGACAAAACATTCAACCAGTATGTAACATGCGCTCAGGCTCGGGTTCGATGACACAGTAACGGAATATCAGTATCACAGCAATAAAGAGCAACATAAGACGAAATTACACAACAGCAAAGAAATATTGATAAAGATCATACGAAATTCGATCTCAATGAAGAGTAGGAGAGTTGTGCAGATTTCCGCACGCATTCTGCGCTACCTACACTCCTATTACACAATACAACAGGTTTTTATGTACATTAGAGTATTAAGCTTAGCGTAGATATACATTTGTCTTCTTTATGCATGAAACTCTTTGAAAAACGATTAACCGTAGAGCAATTTTGCAAGATGTCCTACTTTGTACACTTAGCAATGTACTGTAAATTACACTAAACAGGTTGGTATTTAACAAATGGTAAAACGATACAAACTTAAATGGTACAGAAGTTATTTCATTGGCTTATCTTAATTAGAACCGGCAAAATGAGCTAGTATATTTAAGATCTTCGACAAAAAACCACGTTAACCTTTTAACAAAAACAATTCAACTCCCATTTAAATAAATGGTAATGAAGCAGCTTCTGGTAGTAAAGGAACGATCACAGACAAAGATTTTCCTCTGTTTAATCAGTCTAATCTAAATAGGCTAATTAGGACAAAATGTACCTGTGGAATTATTTACGATGTAAAAGGCTCAAAACCAGAAGTCATAGCACTTGTAACGGATACCTGCATAAAGCAAAAGTCTTGTATGGAATAATTACATTTTCTCACAAGACACAGAAGGATGCAGAAGTTTCACTGGTTGTCCTTTTACATAACTGAATACACAAGCAAGGACTCTGCCAATTACTTATTATTTGTATAACGACAAATACAGCCAATGATCTCATGCGGTAGTATCTGAGCTTTATGATGCACCATAAATATCTGTATCATGATCGGTATCATCTATTTATAGTATGAGACCAGCGGAGGACCGTTAGGAGTGTCATACATAAGGATTTGAAGGTTTATACCCAGTTGTGGGTGAAATTAGGTTGTGGATGATAATATACATAGGTACCATAGGCCAAGCAAGGGGATTGTTCTCTAGGGTAGAATAGACAATAATGACATCGCATCGTCATACATTGCGTACATTATTCAAGTCGAAGGAATGAATTTCAAATAATTTTCAGATTCGATGACAAAGTGACGTATTTTGTCCCTATTCTACCCTAGACAACAATCCCCGTGCTTGCCCTACTGACTATCGCTGTATAGAAATCAACTCTATCTAATTACAAATCATGTTTTCAATACTATTTTAAGGGATTGTGAGCTTGATTTTTAGAGAGGCCTATGCCCAGTGGATGGGTAAGCTTATTTTGTAAGCCTAAAAATTTGTGTTGTTATTGATATTTGATAAGGTAGGTACTAAATTGATGATGATGAGTATGTTCCCAGCTACAATGTCGTCCTTCGCTTTGCCATTATCATAATGTTTAATGTATGTTCGCAGATCACGTCCCACGACTGGCACATTCCGCGGCCATCACTGTCCGGAAGCAGCGTGAGTGGTAGCCTCAGTGACGGACGCTCTCGAGGCGGTTCTGCTTCGAGCCAGGGCTCGGCCAGCAACCATAGCACACATGTACGTTGTCTACCATACAATTATGATGTTTTTAGGGCGAAATATACTGGCAGCGCTTTGTAAGTCTACCAGGGCTGGCAAAAAATATAGTTTAGATTCTATTCGCAACACAGTGAGGTTAATTTAGTCCATCGGGCAGCAGCAGCGGGCGGCGGTTCGCTATGTTCAGCAGTGGACTAGTATAGGCTGATGATGATGGACTAATGACGCAAAACCGCTGGATGCGGGTAGCGCAGGACCAGTTATTCAATCAGCCATTCACACATGATATCTTTAGTGGAGGGCCTATGTCCAACAGTGGACCGAGTGGACGTCTTTTGGCTGGAACAATTATGTTGGTATGCTAATTGCGACAAAGGTCGATAAACTTAAGATCGAGCAGATAATATGAGGATTGCAGATTAGTCAGTCACCTTTAAAAAATACTATTAGTAGATCAGTCACCCGCATAGGTACCTACCCTACTCTCCCAGCCGACAAATAAGCGACCAACAAAAACAGTCGTTAGCTAATTGCCCTTCAAATTTGTCTTCACTTTTTGCTCATTCATTTACACCTCAGATCAATTAGCTAGGAAAAAACTGACATTATCCACCCCAAACATAAAAGTTCATAACAGCTTCGTACCAATCACCAATGTCGGTACAAAAACACGTTGTTTTTGCAGTAATCATTCGCTTTTTGTAAAAGTATTGAGTAATCTTAAAAATTGGCAGGTCAAGAAACTGGTTGATATTGCCATGTTCAGGCAGACAGGATCTAACCAAATATGCCGGCATTCCAATCAATGCTTCATTTGGTCGATCATTATTGCGAGAATCGAGATTTTGCGAAATGCATACCCGTGTAGGGTTAGGTTGCCAGATAAATTATTATCCCAATAGTGAAAGGAAACAAGTGCTGACGGAAGCTTAATTTATTAATAAAATTACTACTTCTCAAAAGAATTACGTATAATTTGTTGTACAATCGTCGCTGTGTAATTGCAGTAATAAGCTAAGCGTCTACGTCAAATCTATGACCTTTTAGGTAAAAGTATTGACCTATAGAAAACTTATTGCACGTGACGTAACGTGTGACATACCCACCTACGTCTACAAGCGCATGCACAAATTCTCAATTAAATCCTTAACACTATACAGCACCGACAATGTCGAAACTTTTACTTCCACATACCGTTATTATCACAAAGCCGCATTCTAAAATGATTCTAAACTAGTTTATTTACGAGCTTGTATTATTTCAGAGTGTATCATCGGGTTCGTTGTTGCTGAGTGCGGCGCACCTAGCACGCATGAACGGAAGGAATTCGGAGCAAAACAGCCTCGGTTACCCAAACAAGTTGAGCAGCTATGGCCGCAAGTCGACATTAGGCGAAGCTGTCGTGACCATTCCAGAGGAGACGCATGATCCATTGGACACCGTGTGGAACGGTGTAAAGCGAAGCTCGGCGACAGGTCGCGACGCAAGTTCCATCGCAAGCTCGACACACTTCACGGTTGTCAACGGCTACACGAAGCATCGACCAGACAAGGAACCGACATCGTGTTGCTGCAATCACTCGCATCAGATAACAGTGCTCGTTATATCGATGACTATACTGTTTTCCGCGTGTATATTAGCAGCAATATGCTTTGTTGAAAGTAAGTATAAAGATATCGATGTGCAACATTTATAACTAAGCACAAAACATCACACACGTTAGAAGAATTTCAAGGTTGAGTGGGAAGATATTAAGGCTCGTATTATAAAAGCTTGCTCAGTCATCGATATATGCTTGAGTAACAATTTTATATGGCAAAAGCATTACTCAAGCATAGATGGATGATAGAGCATAGTTTCATAATACGGGCCTAAGACAGATGTCAATGTGTATCTTTCCAGTTGAAGAATTTAAGCTTTAAGCTTCATTTCTACCCTAACCTAACGGTCTGGTAGACACAACAGGTGAAACATGAGTCACCTTATTTCACTTTTAAATTCTAATACCAAAAGAAATTTAAGATTAAACTTTCGTAAACTAATATTTTTTTTTTTATTTTTCAGTGCGGATGCGCAAAGAGACTGGCGTCTACAAATATTCTTAGGAACGGGGATTAACGAAGAATATGATACCTGACCCCAAACGAAACACAAGTATTAATGTTATTTTAGCCAATATTATAAGATTTTAGTTAGACAAAATTGTAGATTGTAGGTTAAAATAGTGCCTACGTATTCAATAGCCAATAAGTGCGTAGCGTTATTTTATTATTACCAGTAAGTAGTTAAAACAATTTTTACAATAATTGTATGTGTATACCCAGTATCAGACCTAGATTATGTTTAACTATTTATTTTGTTTTTCTTAGTTATTCTTAAATTTTATTAGTAATTTCTTTCGGGAGGTGCAGTAGAAAACCCAACGAACTTAACGCTGCAGGTGATTTTCAGCCCTCATAGTTTTACTAAAAAAAACAGAATCTAACAACAAGCATGTCAACCATTATTTTAAGTACCTTTTCCTGTAAAATACTTTAGGTTCTACGTAAGCTACGAGTATTATTGCATTCTTGGGGTAGTAAGGAACAGGTACATATCAAAAGTTGCAAATTTTTGTCAAAATTACGAAAAAGTGCATGTTTTGTGAGGTTGACATAGATAAAGAGGCATCTAATAATAATTACAATTATTACAATTATAGTCATAACGTGTATTACAAAAATGAATTGATTTAAATAAATACAGCAATTACATATGTTCACATTGAAAGTTTAGGTATTCCGAATTATTTAGATATCAAAAGTTAGTTAAATTGTTACAAAATCTGTGATAAAAGGATTGTATAAAATTTATAATGTAAGTTATGTTAATGTGTGTTTCTATTTACTTATCCCACTTAATTGAATATTAAAGATTGGCAACCCTATAACTTATTGTTGATAAAAACAATCTAGTAAGATCCAGCCTGCAGCAATTAAAATAAAATTACATGTAAACGAATGCATAGGTGATTTTTTTTAACAGGCGCGCCGATTGTCTTTTGTTTGTCATACAATTATCCACGCTGTCATCACAAATCCAGGCCTCCAGTATACGAACAACAAAAGGGAATCGCGCAAGCTTTTAACAATTTATCATGATGATGATGAATATGGTCACAATCAATCCAATCAATCACTTTGCCATAGTCTAACCCAGAACATTTCTTAATCTGCATACACCCTGTTAATCAGAGTAAACCTTTTGGAGTATGATCTTATTTCTCTTTCCACATTATGGTTAAGTGGACATGTAGGCCCACCACCTGTTTCTCGAACGCAAATGAAACTTATCAATGGTCAATGAATCTTATAAAGTGCTTATTGGGTTGATTTTGAACAAAGATTAGTCCACCAATCTGTCAAATCATTAAAGCAGCGAGATTTTATGCAACTCTTCCATTGGTTAATACAATGGAAGGTTGTAAGGCTCCGCTCCTCTCCTCTTCAATGGCCTTAATATGCATTGTTTGGCATAGCGATTGTCATATTATTGGCAAACTAAGCACCTGATTAGTTAGGGTTTCTGTAGTTCCTGACATCTGATGAAAATATTCGTGACAAACAAAATCATGCCAGACTTACCTCAACCTCCTCCAAAGTCTGAGTCCACCTGTAGTTTTCGAGATCACATCCATTGCCAGAGTTAGGTTTTATTTTGCTTTTCTCTTCTGGATCATCCTCGTCATCCTTTGAGCCTACTGCTTCCACGTCACCGGCGCCGTCGCCGCTGCCGTCTTCAGATTCTGATTCAAAAATGAATAGATTATAATATAAGATTTTAATGACAAAGAGAATAGAAGAAAAATGATAAATTTACCGCCTAGACTGTTTGATGTGTACAAAATGTCTCAGTTTGGTATGCCTTGCTTTGTAGCAGGCTTTGTATGTAGGATTAAGTAGCATAATGTCCGTCAACGAGACACCATTTACCTCCCTGTTAAATTTAATCGAGATCCTCAGCCATTGAGGAAACAGACAGACAGATAGACATAGTTTCTTTCGAATTTATAGTATTAGTATGGATATAATAATACTCAGTACAAATATTGACCCCAATTTCTTCACTGAAAACAAAATCACTCTGGTCTAGCTAACTGCAAACAATATTATTTTCATAAATAATATTGCGAGGTATCATGCCTGAGAGTTTAATATGAGCAAATAGTAATCACTGATTGCTATGCTTATTATGACAGGCACTTAGAAATACAGCCAAAACACTTTAAAGCCCACACACAGAAACCAAAGGCTGGAGGCAAAATGTGTGCAGGTTTGTATCATACGAATTTATATGAAAGACATGTAATTCATATATTTATGCATACTTCTTCCTATCATGGTTATTAACACTAAAATCACAAAAAAATCAGTGCAAATACCCTGTTTTAAATTATTTTAGAAATATTTTGTACTAGAATATTGTTTATTTTCTAGTACAAAATATTTTTAAATAACCAATATGATTTTGGGGATGGTAGAAAAAACTTACTAATAGTTTTCTCCTTTTGAATATCATCCTGCAGTTTATCAGCTTCTTGGTCAGTTAGCTCTGTAACAGTAGCAGGTTCAAAGTCTTGTGCCAGCCTTTCTTGGTTTTTCTTTTCCTGGATTTCTTTCAGTCTTTTCTCTGCCTCTTCTTTCTCCTTTTTAATTTTGTTTGCGTTCTCGCGGGCTTGTGAGGCATGAGTGAAGAATGTATCTTTTACAACCTGAAACATAATGGTAATATTTGTTGTAATAATTGTATTGTAAGGCTTGATATATATTTTTTATATCTCTCTTTTATTACTATCTGTTCATTTGGGTATTAGGCTTTGAATGCTTCTTGCTGCCAGCCATATCATGTAAGGTATGCCCATTGAAATATCAATTTTTTTGGTGTTTTCATAATATGAAAACACCAATTATAGAGCTATTCTCATCAGTGCAGTGGGTTAAATGTTGCGCCTTTCTTCATTACATACATTCATGTAGGTGGGTAGGTACATGCCTACTCTCTTCTTAATTTGTTTTGCATTTAGGTAATTTTGTATTGTATTTTTCATTTACTGTTCGTAAGTTATATTTTTATTATTGTTTCTTTTTACTAGCATCCTGTATAATTGCTGTAGACTGATATTTATGTGTGTCTGAAATTGTATATAAAAACCTTTATCTATCTATCTATCTCAGTTTCCTGGCGACCTATACCAAAACTACTACAGAAACACATGAACTACTACTACAAACACACTTCCCGGGGTGCCTCATAGACGGCGAAACAGAGTGGCAAGACAACAGTCTGGTCACGCCATCGGTGAAAGACTGGGCAGTAGCATGCTCAGTGGTAACCGGGGATAAGGTTAAGTGGGCCATCAACACATTCAAACCCTACAAGTCACCGGGTATGGATGGAATTTTTCCCGGCCTCCTACGCTGGGGTCTAGCACACATTAGCGAGGCCCTGACGGCTATTTTCACAGCCTGTCTAGCCTTCCGCTATGTACCGCTTATGTGGAGAGAGGTCAGAGTCCTATTCATACCCAAACCAGGTAAAAGTGACTACACCGAAGCAAAGTCCTATAGGCCGATCAGTCTTACCTCCTTCTTACTCAAGACTCTAGAGAGATTATGCGATCGACACATAAGAGATAATATACTAACAATAAAACCACTACATCCACAGCAACACGCCTACAGCTCAGGCAAATCAACAGAATCTGCGCTGCACACAGTAGTTAGCAGATTAGAACGAGACATTTCAAACAAAACGCTCTGTCTCGCAGCCTTTATAGATATCGAAGGGGCTTTTGACAAGACGAATTTCAACAGCATCAACGTAGCCTTACAGAAGCACGAAGTGGAGCCAACGTTGGTAGATTGGATCATTAGTATGCTCAAGCTGAGGGCAGTACGTATCGACGTACACGGGGAGACCAGGGGAGTGGTGTCAAGGGGATGCCCACAAGGCGGCGTCTTGTCACCTCTCCTATGGAATCTAGTTGCTAATGATCTAATTACCAAGCTTAACGAACAACGCTTCTACACGGTAGGCTACGCGGATGATCTTGCGATACTCATATCGGGACACTTTGCCAGCGTGGCGTGTAACATTATGAACAACGCACTAAAGGTCATCGAATCATGGTGCATAGACTATGGACTAACCGTGAATCCAACTAAAACAGAACTAGTTATGTTCACCAACAAGCGTAAACTAGGAACCTACCAACTTCCGTTCCTGTTTGATACGCAGCTAACACTAACTGATTCAGTTAAATACTTAGGTATAACCCTAGACAACAAACTTAACTGGGCAACACATTTAGAAAACAAGACAAAGAAAGCCACCATTTCATTCTGGCAATGCCGACGTATGCTAGGTAGAACATGGGGTCTCAGCCCAAGGATTACCCAATGGCTCTACAACACTGTAATCAGGCCCTCGCTGACATACGGTGCTCTAGTTTGGTGGCCGAGAACAAAGCAAAGCACAACTATAAGCAAGCTGCAAAAGTTCCAGAGACTAGCCTGCGTAGCGACGACAGGGTGTATGAGAACTGCCCCTACGGCAGCACTCGAAGCCCTGATAGGCCTAATCCCACTGCACCTACACGTGCAACAAGAGGCAGCCGCAGCTGCGTACAGACTCTGGGCTTTACGTTTATGGGATAATGACACTAGAGCACAACACACCACTATTATAGACGAGTACGCCAGAAGCAACCCCATGTTACTCTCGATTTATGATAGGGTACCCAAGAAACACATACCTTCAAGAAGCTTCACTATACAAATGCACGAGGAGCCAAGTGATAGCTCAAACATACACGAAGTAAGAATATACACAGATGGCTCTAAAATGAAAATAGGTACGGGGGCGGGAACGTTCTCGGAAGATCTTAACATTCACAAAACTACAGCACTGGGTACCTACAACTCCATCTTTCAGGCGGAATGTGTGGGTATAATTGAGGCTGCGACTGCAGTGCTGCGAAGGAAGGTAACTGACCAGAACATCAGGATCCTCTCGGACAGTGCCGCGGTACTACAGGCCCTGAGCAAGAGAGAACACAACTCGGGACTTACCATACAGTGCCACTACCTGCTAGAACAAGTTAGTAAGTCAAATAGAGTCACACTTCAATGGATAAAAGGACACAGCGGATCTAGGGGAAATGACGAGGCTGATGCACTGGCGAGGAGAGGTTCAGAGTGGCAACCAGCAGGACCTGAACCAATAATTCCTCTACCATTCAGTCAAGTCCGCTCATGGATCCGTCAACGTACAGTTAAACAACACCAAGATTACTGGGCAAGTATGCCGGATTGTAGGCAGTCGAAGGAGGCCTTCCCGGCTTTAAACCCGGGATTCTCCCGAAAGCTCCTCAATCTGAAACGTGACAAACTTCGGCAAATTGTCGGAATTGTCACAGGACATTGCATGCTTAACAAACATCTGTTTAATCTGGGTATCACGGACAGCCCCCTATGCAGAGGGTGCATGAACGCAGAGGAGACGGCCGCGCATGTGCTTGTGGAGTGCGATAGCGTAGCATCTCAACGACTACACTACCTTGGGACACCGAGGACGCCTAGGGAGGCATGCACCGGCGTCAGCGAGCTGCTGGCTTTCCTAGAGGACATCGGGTGGTTAGATTAGCAGCCCCCCACCCGACACGCAAAAAGGGCCCACCTGTGGCCTAGTTGCGGAAACCAGTCCAGAAACAAGTAAGTTCCTGGCGACATCTTCTTTGACTGTTGGTATGTGTAGGTTGAGGTTATAATTAAATGGGTGTAAAATAGGTACTTGTTATTGAGTTAAAGCTAATGCCATACCTGTTCCCATTCTCCGTCACGGCCACCAGTGAAGAAGTCTGTCTTGCGTCCGAGAAAACTGACAATAGTATTTAGGAGCTGAAAAGAATAGTAATTTCTTTTTTTATTGATAAAACTTAAATGTATAGAAATTTAGATCATTTTATGTTGAGTTACTTCTGTGTTTAGAACTTCTTCTAATTGCACCAATAGCAAAAATATTTCTGAGAGTAAAAGAAGATAATGTGTGAAATATTTGGACTAAAAAAAGCCTGTAGCTGTAAGTATGAGCATACACTCTAGCAGCATGCAAAATTTTTGATCATTTTTGTTCTATTTTGAGGACAGCCTATATAGTCAATAGATTTGTAAAGTTAGGTAGTACCTACTCAAAAATATATATTTTTTTTGTTTTTGTTACCGATAGTTCCCATAAAAAAAAAAGAGGAGGTACCTTAAATTATTGATTGGTGAGTTGACTGGCCTTTTGTTGCTTTGTTAGGTGGTAGGTAGGGTACTTTTCTAGAACTTACCATGACCATGCAAGTTAGATCAATAATTCCCAACATTAACTTTCAACTTCAAGCCATGTCTACTTAAGGCGGAAAGGAGTTTCATAAAGCAAAATAGTAGGTAGGTTACTTCAAGAGAATATACGAAAAGCCTTTATGGTTACCTACGAGGAAACTGATGGAACAGAATACTCACGTCTTTAACTCCTCCTTCATGCTGTTGAGCCATTGCTAATAGCATTGTATCAAATCTTTCAAGATCATTTGCCATATTTAGATGTTGGAGTTAAAACTTACAACAAACAAAGAAATGAAAGATTTCCAATTAATTTTTACAAAAATAACCGCGCCGCACGCACACCGCCGCAAAGCAAACCTTTTTAATTTTACTTCAATTTTTATTTATAGTTGACGTTGACATTGACATAACATAACTTTTGTTTATTTTGATTGTTTGCCACTTTCCTTCCTTTATGCTTTTGTTTTTGTGCGGGGTGTAGAAATCATCAAAGATTTTGTGTTTCCCACTTTCAGACCCTGTCATTATCATCGTCTTAACAACCACTATTTGTTTCCTGCTGATTAAATGCTTTATTATGCGAGTTAGTAAAACTAAAAGATAAACAAAGTACAGTGAGTAGGTATGCGTAGACTCATAAAATGTTTCCTACATGATTCCGTTTGGGAAATGCGTAACATCGTCCAGATGGCTCTCTTTTGCATAACTAAAGCTTAATTTACATTATAGTTATAGCTGTTGCCCCAAAATAATAAGCTCTATCGAAGTTTGGACAACTAGAGCAAAATAAAGAATTTTTAACTGCTTCAGCGTCACCTCATCTCTCAGACTTCTTATATCGTCTTTTTCATATACAAAATTAAATTATTCTTTTTAAACCATCTGTTGAAGCCAACTAGAGCTTTGTTTAGCTGTACTGTAAGCTCTGAGATTGAACCAGCTGAAACAATTGCGTTAGTATCGTCAACAAAACAACCAAATTAAGATTGATATCAGATTATGTTATATTATATACCTATTATATTATATTAGATCAGCTAATTGATATTTCATGAAATGTCATTGGTAAATAATTGGGATCATTGGTAAATATTATGAATAAGATTGGTTCTAATATGGATCCTTGCGGTACCCCCCTAGTAATTTTAGTCAAGACTGAATTGTAAATAACTTTGTTTGCTACTGTCAGCTGTTCTTACTTCTATATATTGGTGTCGACTACTTAGGTACGAGTTGAACAAATTTAACAGTTTTCCCATATTTCATGATGTTTCAGTTTTTCAAGTAAGATAACATGGTCTACTGTATCAAACGCAGAGCTTAACCTACTCTCTGTTTTTCATTTAGTTTACATATGGCGTCATCCAGTAGCCTGTCAATTGCATCATTTGCACTTACTCCATGCTGATAGCCAAATTGTCTTCTATTGATTATATTGTTTATAATTAAATGTCTATTTAATGTAATCTTTATCATTTTTTCATAGATTTTGTATAATATTGGAAGAAGTGATTTAGGTCGATAATTTTCGGGGTCAGTTTTTGCGCCTTTTCCTTTAAATATTGAAATTATCATTGCTATTTTTAGTTGGTCCGGAAATACATCTTCCTCAATGCATAGATTGTAGAAATATGACAAGGGATCCGACAGTATGTCAATATTATCTTTAATCAGTGTTATAGGGATTTCGTCATACATACATAACACACCAATCATTGCACTCCACTTCCGCAGCCTAGATGATAACTAGATGATACTCACTGAAACTCAGCCCACTTAGTTTACAAGAGCACAGCAAACAAAAATATGAGGAACTCACAGACAGACAAACTGTAGTTTCCGAATGCACCCTGAAGTCTCTACATGAGAGACGAGAGATGAGCCAGCCTAGCGCTGCAGCGTCGTCGTTGACATGCAATGCAGGCCTCTAACGAATGGCTCAATTTAGGTGGGCTCTTTCCAGAGTCAGAATTTGTCTCTGGAAAGAGCTTGTTGTTGTGATCTTGTAAGTTAAGCGGGCTGAGTTGCAGTGAGTATCAAGGGTTCATGATCACCATTCAAAATCATGTAATTGAGACCCTTTATTACCAAAAACACTGACTTGTGTGCTGTGCAGACTCTGTAACAGTACTATAGAAACTATGCAATATATCACAGAGACTTGTAAATTTATTACGCAACTATCATCACTTATAAAACATGCATTACAATAAACCCAACCTGGCCCTCATAACATAGTACAAGTTAACTTAATGTTTAAGATAAATATAATGAAGTTACCATATAATATAAAAAATCATCTTGCGCAACGTGAACCGCCTATAAGACAGACAGGCAGACGCGTTGAGGCGGGCGGACTTTGTTTGTTTATAAATGTAATGATATTTTTACACACAGTGTGGACCTGAGTCGGTTGTGAGAAGTAACAACCTTGTGTTTGGCTAGTTCTAGCTATGTATGTTTTAAAGTTGGCAGCACTTTTGTTTGACAGTGTGTTCATGATTTGCACAGATTACATAAAAATATTAATTGTCTATGAAGTCGAACGTTTTGTTTTACTACCACCCCGGTTTGACTGTTGACGATCATCGTCATTGACACTGACACTGGAAAATTTGACGTAAAAATATTAAGATAAGTGAAATGTCAAAAAAAGTCGTCGTCGTCTATGGGCAATGGAGGTCATGCATTGCATTTTTATGCATTTTACTACATGAAAAATAAAGATTGACTGATTCAATAGGATATTTTGTGATGTGAGAAATAAATAAGGTGTGTTGATCGACAGGTTTGGCTCTAATTATGTAATTAATGTTCTAATTCTACTTTGTCATGTGTCAATCAAGACGGTGTTTTTTATTACAGATTTCTTTAAAAAATTGTAGGCATGGCTGATCAATTTTGTTTACGTTGGAATAATTTTCAATCCAACATCGTTAGCGCATTGGATTCATTGAAGTGTTCCGAGGATTTGGTTGATGTGACACTCACTTGTGAAGGTAGAAACATCAAGGCCCACAAAGTCATACTGTCAGCGTGCAGTCCGTACTTCAGGAATGTGTTCAAGGTGAATGACTTAGGACACTAATAACCTTCATTTATATACAAACAAACATACATGGTACCTACATGCAACTTCAAGTTGACACACTTTTCTAGGAGACTAAATGAATGCCTACTTCTAATAATACTACAGATATTATTTGGTCATGGACATTTTATATGGTTAGAATAAAGCTAGTTGTATACAATATTTCTAGTAGTGTATAAGTCAGAAACCTGTTAATATAATCTAATAAAATGTTTAAATTAATGTTATTTCTTTCTTCAGGAAAATCCTTGCCAGCATCCAGTTATTATTCTAAAAGATGTGTCAGCAGATGATATTGTTAGCCTGTTGTCGTACATGTACCAAGGAGAGGTGTTCATTGAGGAGAGCAAACTGTCATCTTTTCTGCACACAGCGGCTTTACTGCAAGTGAAAGGGCTCACTGGTGTGACACAGCAGGTAAACATGATCTTGTAACTGTAATGGGAGAAAAATTTAGCAAAGGTAGAAAGCGAGAAATATTAGAAAACCCCCTTGACTTTTATTGTAATAAATCATCATCATGCAATCTTATTTTATTATTGCGCTTCGCTCATGATTGTTAACCAACATTTATTTGATAATTGTATATCTTTCTATTGTAAGGTTGTATATCAAACACGACATTATGTTTGCAGAAAGAAAGTATTTCAGCTCAGAACACATCAAACAAATTGTATACCCAGCTGACTATATCATCAAAAACTCCTAATTCCTCACACAAAGAAACAAAGGTACCCGCTCTGAAGAAGAGACGAAGCAGTACCTCGGACAAACCTAATGATGTAACTATAACTGATGCACCGAAAAAAAGCAAACTATTGGACACATGTGATATTTATCACAAAAATATGAAGGTGCAGAATCCTTATACAACAGCAGCACTTGAAAATAATGCAGATAAACAAAATGATGTTAAAAATGACCAACATGTTACAACTAATGGAAAAAGTTCAACTAACATAACACAGGTAAATAAAAACAAAGCACATGGGATTTTTAAAATATTTTGTGTCATCTAAATATTTTATAAATAAAATTAGAGATTGTATGACTATTTGGTTTGATTTTAAAATCCTGTTACTGAATTAATTTAATTGTTATATATAAATAATGACAAGCATTTGCAGAATCTTTTCATAAATTTTATTTGTTTCCAGTCCCATCCATCAGAAATGCCAGTGATCATAAAAACAGAGAGGATTGAGGAGAATCATTCTCCGGTTCTCTCCTTGCCACTGCCAATTAACTCTGAAAATGAGGATAGTCTTCCAGATTACGAAAACAGCATGCTTGCCAGGTCATTGCTCTCAGGTGGGTGTTTATATTGCTTAGGTGGTAAATTATTGACTGTTAATGATTCTATTGATATTTTGTGTTAATGATTATGTTTATTAGTTTATTGAGAACCGCTGGGGTAAACATGTTCTTGAGTAGGGACTGCGATTCAGCAAATGTAGTGTAGGTCACCCGCAACCAGTTTGGTTGAATACCTGCGAAAGACTGCAGGCAGATGCTGGATGTGGCATGATGAAGATGGTGCCATCGCGCCCATTTGGGGATGCCTATGTCCATCTGTGGACTAGTATAGACTGACAATAATTATGCTAATTTTGTTTTACTTTTCCAGGAATTAATCCTAATAGAAGTGATGCCAGTCCAAACTCATCATTAAAAAAACCTTCAAACATGGCCGACCACACATTACGACAAAAAGAAACCAACACAGACCCAACCAACTTCTCTAATGCATCAAAAAGCCCACTAAAGACATTGTCAGACGAATTATTAGTAAAACCTGAAAAGCAATCACCTAAACCGGACATTGACTATGAACCTGAAGTTTTATTATCGGAACAGCAAGATAGCACTGAATCAGAAAATGCGTACACGCAGGAACAGTCGCAGGCATTGTTGCTGCTGGCGGGAATGACGTCAGTATCGGTTATGGGCGGCGCGTCCACGTCGCAAGGCATCTCTCACCAGCAGTCTAACCACGCGGCCATCTGCGGTGACTGTCCTCACTGCGGCATGAAGTATTCTAACCAATCCGCTCTCAAGTACCATGTAAGATTAATGCATTCCGACCTTACGAACAGACTGTGCTGCTATCTGTGTCCAAGGTCGTTCACTATGCGTGAGACATTCAAGGAGCACATGTGGACAAGTCACGGTCAGCGGAATTAGTTTGCTTGCAGTGATATCAAATTGTGCCTTATGATCCCTTGTCAGTTATACCGGACAAGATGACATTTGCATGTTATATTCGGTGCCTTAAAAGAAGATTATTGTAAATTTATTGATTGGACTAGAAGGACTGATTCACTGAGTGTATGGATTGTTGAAAAAGGATTTTATAATATTTATTTTTGTTACATAACATAGATTTTAAAAAGATTTGTTGTTACTATAAATGTTTAGAGGATGGCAACTATTCATTGAATGTTGGAAAAATACGTGCAGCAATGTGTTCAATTTTAGGTAAAATTTACACTTATTGGTGCTAAACCTTAGTGGTATTTAAAAAAGGTTACTACTGGTAGGTACTTTTTGGTACACTAAAATAAAAAATTAAAAACTGCACCTACGTGTAGCTTGTTCACATATGTTACGAACTAAGCTGAGTAAAAAATTATAGTATTTACTTCTGTTTGTGCTGTTTCTGTATTTCCAATTTATTAATCAACAAAATACATGTAAATTGTCCTTTTTAAAATATGTTCCATTTATTTATAGGATTTTCTATAGATAAGTTATGAATAATACAGTTAAGTATTTTCAATAAGCTTGTTTGTTTATATATAAAATCTCCGAAGTTTATATAAAGTTTAATATAAATTGTTATGTTTGAGAATATTAATTGTTTGATAGGGATCAGTATTGAAAATATGTTAAAATAAGTAAATTTTTAAGATTATTTACTATTAGGTTTTTGTAAGATTCTGTGTAGGTACAATTATAAGATACTGTTATTCTAATCAGAGATTATATGAGTGTCTGAAGTTTTAATATATTTCAACATTTTGTCTGTTGAGCTCAAGTATTTATTTCAAAAAACAAACATTTTGTTTTTCAAAATTTAGCCTACAAATTATCTTTTAAAGTTTTGGCATAATGTGCCAAAATAATAAAATAAGTGTAGTTTCTTGAATTATTTTAGGGTTTGATTAAGTTACCAACTGTTTTTTTTATATAAGCTACAGTCCTGCTGAGCTTGAAAATATTATTGTAAGAATAATATAAATAAATTATGTTACCTATGTATGTTATGCTTTCAGAGAAAATAACTTTATGTTATCTCAGCCTTATATCTGAAAATATGTTACTTGTATAAAGATTATGGAGTATCAGCAGTGTTATTGTACAATTGATAAAGCTTTCCTATGTTGTTTTAATTTAGATTTTATCTTTAAAGTTAGTTATTGTTTCTTAGTTTTATTATTAGTATGTTACATACCTACTTAGATTGTGGATAATTTGATAAAAGCCATTAGTAATTTTTAAAAGTAGGTATGTAAGGATATAATTTTTTTTTGCTGTTAGCCATTAAATCTATTATAACAAAATAATAGGTTAGTTATGTTTTTTATAACAATACCTACAAACAAAATAATGCATAATCTGAAAGTTTGTTTACAATGCATCTTACAGGTTTTGCGTTTTTTTTGTATTGATCGAATATTTACTTTATTTTAGATTATAGCTATTGTTGAATACTTATTTTATTCAGAATTTTACAAATTTACTTTATAATTATGTTATATTTAAATAAATATTTTGCTTCTTTTACATATTGATTTGATTTGTTTTTATACTAGGTATCCCTGGGAAATCATTGTTTTTGTACCTCGTGAAAAATATTCAATAGTAACCTTCGACCAGGTATTCCGCGCGGCCCTTCATAAATTCACAATGCGCACCCTGAAACCGTCTGTATTAAAAGATATACCATTAGACATGTGGGTCTACTAGTGTCATGTTAGCGCTCGGAAAGGAAGCATGCCTAGCCAAATTTCAAAAATCACTCGCCCAAGACACAAAAAAGGACGGGATTACCTATTATCAGTAAAGTTTTAATGCATTACCACTTTAATATGCTATTGTCCCTACCCTTAAGAAATCAGCGTTGAAAATTATTTTTTGGTTTGCATGTTACGATTTAACTTTGGTCTAAATTCATGAATAGAGACGCTATTGTATTTATATATATGTTATGCTTTTTGTGCGTTTACTTTTCTTTTGATTATAGAAAGACTAGTTTGCAATTATTACTCTATTAACATTTATAAAATAATACCATAATTTTATAATTCCAATAATTTTTGCAATTTTTTGTTATTGAATTGTAATTTTCTTTAGCAATAGGTAATTATTACGATTTTGAAAATTTTTCTTCATGTTCATGTTGCATATACGACTGACAACAACTTCCTGCGTTAGCAACTGACCTGATCCGCCTTGGCAGACGGCTGCAGCGCCGTCGCTTGCTGGACAGACGCTCGAGTATTGACTACGCAGAAACGGTTCTGTGACTAGTTACCTACATACCTACCTATTTGCTGTCCGAAATAAAAGATTAGTTAGAAAAAAAATAATGAATATATTTAAATATGATAAGTACTAGGTAACGGTATGATTTTCAGATTGTTCCTATACAAACAGCGTTTATTATTTTCCCTACTTAAAATTTAAATTAAATAAATTCGACCCTACTGATCTCTTCTTCCGTATGTACAGAACTTGTCACGCCTCTGCGCAGACTGTCTGCGTCAAACTATTTCGTAGACAATTTCGAGTGTAATTTTTGTAAGGTTCACGTTCCGTTTTTTATCTACGGGGGAGGCAACGGAAACCTTGATCGATGATAGTACCTAACGTATTTAATACTAATACTCTAAAAAGTGTCCGTCTGTTACCTTTTCACTAATAAACGCCGTTTGGAATGAGATAGTTTGTATCCTGGTAAATAACATAGACTAGATACTTTTATTCCGGAAAAACTATAAAAAGAAAATAAAGCCGCGACCAGAAGCCTTTTGATGTCCTCAACTAAAAACAGCAAATAGCTTCTCTCATTTAAAATACTGTGTTACTTGCGTGTGTATGAGAGGTCGATTGTCATTTAGTTAACTAGGTACTTACTGCTAGTCTATGTGTGACATTCGGTTATAGGTAATATTAGGCGTTATATAAAGCTAGAACTACACTATTGGTAGTTTCAAACATTTACTATGGCTATAGACATTATAATAGCGACACAACGCACCAGGTTTGTTGGTATAATGGGTTTCAAACCATACTGATTGTATAAAACCGATAGGTATGCTTCTGACGCGCCACTAACAACACCGCACACTACAATAGTGTGGTTCTCGCAAGCTTTAGGATGGTTTAAGTTTCGGTACCTAACAATTCAAAATAAAATCCAGCAAATCCTGAAACTTAATTAATGATACATTTTATGCAATTGGAATCCTATTAGACATGACAAAAGCCTATGCAAGGTTTAATTTAACATTCTTTTAGACAAATTATAAGGAGTTGGAATTCGCGGCTTAACACACTCATGGTTTAAGTTCTACTTAAACAACCGAGAGCAGTACGTTGAGGTGGAAAACTTTGACGAAAGAACTGGAAAAATTGACATGGTAAGGTCAAACCCCATAAAATAAATCATTTCCAAGGAAGCGTCCTTGGATGTATTCTATTTGCTGACGCTATATCCGTTTTGACATCTTGTAATAATGACATTAATTTGAATAATAATCTTCTTGACATGTTTATTATACTTACTTAATAACTAATTGGATGACTGATCATTAATTATGGTACATACATTTGCCAGGACTTATTGACTATATTAAGAAACACACACAATATGTACCCACATAGGGTGTTGCAATGGGAGACTGCCAGATACGTTATACAATACGTATCTGGCAGTCTCCCATTGCAGTATGTCAAATAAAATCAAATTTAAAGCAACATTTCAATTACAAGTCACCAAAAGAATCACTTAAAAATCACTTAGTTCGTAGTAGCATTTTTCCAAGAGCATCTCTTATAATCTAATTTCATAAATATTGATATTTCCTTTTCTGGAATTGTATTATATATTTTTACAGCCATTGAGTGTGGACTAGATTGATGTATTTATAATTTTGATTCAGGTATCTCTAGATTATTTAAAACACCTACTTTGTTAAGGACGCGGTTGCTCATTTATTTTTTGAAAGAAATGTGGATACTTTCTTACAAATTTACTTATTTCAAGGCTGTAAATGGAAGGTAATGTCAAGATTCGATGCTAGCGGAAGTGTGGTTCACAAGAGTCTAGTATTCTTATATTTATTAGGATACGAATGCACTTTTTCTGGCTGATGAACAGGTCTTGTGAGTCTACGCTGGCCCCCCAAAGTATAATCCCGTACCGGAGCCATACAAAGGAATATGCGTAGTACGCAGATATGTTTTGAGGTCAGTTTATGAAAACTAACAACCTAACAAGGTAAAGGTTTCTTGTTCGTTTCATTGCTTTATCTTAAAAATATTGAAGTGAGCAAAAATCAAAGTGAGCACTTTTTCTAATTTTACTTATGTTATTTGAATTTTGTGACGTGTCCAAGAGTCCTGTAAGGTCTAAAGGAAATAAAGCACTTTGAATTTTGAATTTTTAGTGGCCTTACGTAGGTAATTCCGTCAGAGCATACGAGAAACTAGATAGTCTTGATTTTATCTTTTTTATATAGCTTTTCCAATTAATTTTTATGTCAATAACTAAGCCTAACAATGTAAATGTATCAACACATTCCAATTTAATACATTTGTAGAGGTATGGCATGTGTAAGCCAAGGAGGGATTTTTGATAAGGTCTGAATTGCATTATTTTTGTTTTTGCGTAATTAGGTATTATCAAGGTTATGATCGATGCAATAAATAAATTTATATACGGTAGGTAGGTATGTACCTACCTACCTACCTAAGGTTTCACATTTTTCGGTACCTATCCATTAATTGGGATACTTCAGTTTTTCACGGAAAAAGTATCAATATTATACTTAGTTATGGGTACTGGAAATATCGTAAGTAGAAAGAGTAGAGCCATACAAAGTACCTATGTCAATCCTTGAGACGTTTACCCTCAGATCATACACATATAAGATCGCCATTCATTTCAAAAAGTCCTTTACCTAAGCGTGTGTTTAGGTATTACTTTTTGCCAAATCAGTTAGGCAGTCTATTTTGGCCACGAGG
Organism: Eupithecia inturbata; assembly: GCA_963662085.1. Classification (NCBI taxonomy): domain Eukaryota; kingdom Metazoa; phylum Arthropoda; class Insecta; order Lepidoptera; family Geometridae; genus Eupithecia; species Eupithecia inturbata. Next base: position 9,778,592 of record OY759182.1, read on the forward strand.
AAACACCCCGTTGGTGAAATCCTTCGGTGAAAAATAGGTCAAACGCCGTTCATCGAAGTCTTTTTCAGTAAAATGAAGGTAACCAGAGAAGTAAGTGAGGGGGGTATAAATCTTTAGTACCTTTGATTTTGCTAAGTGTGGAGGAAATAAACGTTGAATTTCTGTTCTAGTTTTATGTCGTTTCTGATTCGATCGTGATCTTATTTAGAGGAGTTCGATGTGAACGAAGTAAACTGCCTACCTACATGAAGCTCGATTTAATTTTGAACCAATTTATTCCTAGTTTTCGCTCCTATTTACACCCAAACAGAATTTGGCGCTACGCCGTAGCTTGCTACGTTACCGCGACCTAAACAGTTGGAATTTAATACAGGTAGGTAGGTATGTGTAATGAAACCGGTCGGTCCCACAGTAGGGTAAAAGTACCTACCTGAATCGTGGACTGCACTTTACACCAATTGATTGTTTTAGTTTCTTCTACGCCATTATTTCCCATTGCGCGTTCGCTTTGGCTTTCCAAAGCAATTTCACCGCTGCGCTGTACTAGCTTGCTACGCTATCGCGCCATAGCGGAGGGAATTCATGGAATCATATTATTCGTGATTCGTGTTACAAACCTTGATGATCCCTCAGTACCGGGACATCAATCAATAATATAGTTTGGTGCTACTTCACGCCTATTTTTAGTAAACATACTTTTCGCTGGCCTAAAAGAAAAAGATATCTGAGAATTTCGCTAATGTTTACCGACCACTTAAGCCAAGGGTGACAAAAAACATTTTCTTGGCTGTCCGTATTTTCCCGCCCCACCTTGTCCGTAAAATACTCGCCTACAAAATGTTGACAACTAGGTAGGTATTCAAAATCATCATCTTTAACCCATTCACGCCCAGTATCGGTACAACCCGAAGGGGCGCACCGCAGGCACCGCAGGTAGCGAGAACACGTCCGTATGCGTCATGGACAATGAAAGAGTTAACAGCTTTTACCTATTCACTTCTGGATGTTGGTAGGCCTAGCATCTTGCTAACCGTGAAGTGCAGTTTACTTAAAGAAATCTTCTATGACCGGTATTTAATTTATGAGAGAGCCCAATCGTCCAATATAGAGCTTTTTTTTCAGCCTAACTAAGCTATAGTAGGTACTCTTTCCCATTCCTTAGAAAAATCCTCCTCTACATCTCTGTCCGATGTACCTAACTTATTCGGGCTTTCTAAAAACCTATCTAAACTATTTCTGACGACATCACAGTAACCAATTAGGTCATAGGTACTTTCGTAAGACCCCTTAAAACAAACCGTGTAAGCGAGTATAAAACGCATCGTGTATGCACAGTATGTAGCAATGCACCTAGCGTACAAGCCTGCGTAAGTAGCGCGTGGTAAGCGTAGGCGTTAGGGCGTCGAGGAAGCCCCTCAATGCGGAGACACTCTTGTGGGACGCTATTGATCGTCCTCATCCGTCAGCGGACGGCGCCCCTATTGATTCGCCGCAATCTGCATGATAACCTTCCTGGCTTCTCTAACTAACATTAGAACACGCTTATATACAGTGCAGACATGTGATAACTTATCTGGCTTTAGGTACTAAGAGCCTATCTGTGCACATGGACTAGCTAGGTACCTATAGGAGCTTATAGGGATGGGTTCGTCCATCGATCTCAGGGTGGATGGGGTGCTTTACAACATGGATAACTACGCAGCTTTCACGCGAATGATAGTCTTTTTATTTTGAAAGATATATTTTGGTAGAGTTACAGAAATATTGGACACAGCATTTAAGTATTATGTAGGTCTAGCTAGATAATCGATACTTGAAGTTCCCTCTTAGACACAGGTAGGTTCGTACTTTACTACCTATGTTCAACGTATGTGTACCCACATGCCTAATGCATGCCTATAGGTACCTATCTCTCTATGCAGGTTGACGTCCGTAGCCTTCTGTCCCTACAATGTAAGACGCCTGAAGTTAGCTACTTTTATACTGTAGATGTGTTTCCGTCTGGCGCACCAACCTGAACATAGAGCCTTCAATTCTTGACTTAACACACAGCATACATATTTTCTGCTTTAGCCTAAATTTGAAAGTCTTATCTTTAGCGCCCCATTCAAAATGAAACTTAAAGTCTAGGTACATACACGATGTATTAAGTAGTCAGTTATTTTGGAAGCAAGTTAGTCAATGTAGAACATTATAATCTACAAAAATAACTAAAAAATCAAACAAGGGAATTTACGTTCAAGAATGGCCAATATATAAAGGAACCTACGTTGTGTTTTTACTAAAAAATATTTAAAAATAAGAAGGTACGTACCTAACTACGCTACAATACACCTACCTCGGTACTGGACATCATAATGAAAAGCTATCTAAATAGAAATGCTCTGTTGAAATATTCTCTATGGGTGTCATTTACATGCTTCGTATTGATTAACGGGTTTATCCGCGTCTACCCTCCAACTAACAAGCAGTCTACACCCTCCTCTACCTACCCGTACTTACCTACTTCATACACTGGCTGAAAACCCATGTTCATTGTAATAACCAAGCTGACATGCAGGATTCGAGTTAATGAACTAGTGATTTAGACGACGTGATTTTTTACTAGCATGCATGAACATTTTCTTAAACTATTGATGATATTTTTTTAAAGCCTCCTCGTAGTCTTTACAGTTGGTTGGAAATTTTAAATTGAATGAACTAATGTATTTATTTAACTAAAAACTAAATGACAACGTTCCATTTCATAAATCAAACACAGCCACTGAAGAAAGTTTAGTCAGTAAGGTGTCCCCGGGACCCAACTCGCAACCGCCAAGAAATGCCGATGCGGTCAATCTCTAGGAAGGAGTTCCTTGTTTTATTTAGGTTTGTTACATAGACTAACAAGGCAAAAAACCTTTCCTTATGGTACTGAGTTGCATTTTATACTGAAATTGCAGATACAAATATCGGTTGTAAGACCATTGCTCTACTTCAAGCAGCCTCTACATCTTTGATAACCGACATAAGTAAGAAACTTTCCAAAAGTGACATCTGTGAAATCGTAGAGCTTGTCCTACGAAAGAGCTATGGAAAAGGCTTAGAGTCGGTCGAACTATGATGCACATTTCTTGCACTTTACCATTACCATTGCTGATTAAGTGCACTATTTTAATGCACTGGATTCCCCTCCATATGGAGGGAAACAGAAAGTGACGTGCGGTAGCTTTAGATGCCGCGTTTCTTTTTTTCATAAAATTTATTCTTGTATATTTTTTGAAACTGTGTGTGATTTTTGTTTTGTGATATGGGTTTTTAGCCTGAAATAAACGAATTTTACTTTATTTATTTATTATTTTAGTCTCTTTCCTAAGTACCTAAACCTACCTACGTCAAAACGGTCTCTACGTACCTTGATTGACCATGGCCGGCCAAGAAAAGGAAACCTCGTAATGTAACGGTACTGAAGGAACTTCTTTAGAAGTAAACAGTAAGTTTTTCATAACCTATTGTTCAATAAGGAAAAACTTGGGTCACCTTATTGAGTTTCATAAAAAAGTATTTACCACGCAAAAAATTCCTGCACCTTAACTTTCTGGCACATTTTCTTGCCCTTGTTTTTGGGCTTCCTTTTAAGCTTTCAAGAAAACGTTTCAACCACGGTTAATCTCATTTCTTGGTATCTCGAGGTCTACTTAGACATGGACTCAATAAAATAACTCCTGTTTCATTTGGGTTCAATCTACAACATCTTTAAAAAAAATCTTATTATTAGAATAAGAATGTACTTAAAGCTCATTGGATACTAAGGTAATAAAATGTTTAATTAAAAGCGAAAACAAAGATGAACTGTCATCTTTATCCATGGCAGGTTGTAGTGTGTAGGTTTAGTGGTAGGTTCGAGTAGAAGGACGAAGGGTGCGGGAGCTGCGCCACGAGTGCCCGATGTGGGTCACTGCCGCCCACGCGCAATTCGATAAAACTTCGCAACTATCCGCCACCTGGATACAGGCGCGCCAATCGAATGTTCTTTCAAAAGTTTGGCAACACTAAGTATTTTCAGGAATTCCGGTACGTAGTAGTATACTACAAGCTGACCTCTTCGATTCCTTGTTGGTATTTTATAATGGGTTGTGCAACCAAAGTATATTTCGTATGTAGGTAGTTGAAAGTCGATACGTTTGATATATTCGTTTTAGGAAATTAATTAGGTTAGTACTTTATGCTTGAGGACTTTTCAGGGGAATAACTAATTGTTAATGTTCGTCCATGTTTTTTAATATGGTCAGAGTAGGCGCTAATTAATAGTGCAAAGTATCGATCAATCGTTTCACCATGGTTCTAAATATAAAATTCCGTTGGGGAAGACAAAGTTCGCGCGCAATAGGGGCTCGAGCTGGCGGTGGCGGCGCGCGCGGGCGGCGGGCGGCGGGCGGCGCGGCGGTGCGGCGCGTATCGATTCCAGGCGGCTTCAGTCGGCGTCCGTCGAGCGCCGCGCCGCGCTGCGCCGAGCGCCGAGCGCCAGCCGCCGGCGAGCGGGCGTCGCCCCCCCCATCCGCCCGCGCACCCGCTCCCCTCGCCTCTCCCATCTCGCGCCGCGCATCGAACACACAGCCGGCAAACTCGAACGACCTCTTTTCGCTAACCAACGTCGCACCCGCGCATCCGGCGTAGCCGCGAAACTCGCGCGATCTCGCGGACCACGCTCGCTTTTCATATTCCGAGACTGTCGACTGATGAAAATTAGTTTTAAATTTGGAAAAGTAAAAAAATAACTCCAGATCGTAGATTGAACTTTATGTTACAAACTGCCTGTTTGTTTAGGATGACTTTAGAGTAGTGGGAGGGTGCGCAAGAGTGGTGTGATGCGGGCTGACAGGTTGTGGCGAGCATGGCGCTGGCGCGCGGCGTGAGGACATGGACTGCTGCAACTACGGGCAGTACGGCGCGGGCGCCGCGTGGGAGGCCTGCGGCGGGGGGCCCCCCTACCCCGCGCCGTATCCCAACTACGCGCCCCCCTACTACGCGCCGCACGCGCACGACCCCTATGCGCGCTACTACCGCTACGACTACCAGCCGCAACACATGCACCACGCTGAATATGCCATGCCGATGGGTGGGTACCACATCATTAGACACTAGTTTCTGCCCGCGAATTCGCTCACGTAGTACAACATAGCCTGCCTGGATACACGTCACCTTATTTAAGGATGATGCATAAGGATGATAATACATAACAAAAAAATAATTTCTACAATCAGTAAAACTATTTTAGAATCGAATTGAATCTTTATTTCCAAGGTTACCAACACAACTAACTTACAAATACACCAACTTTCAAATTTACCGTCGTATTAACATTAATACTAGATACTCGTAGCTATACAGCTGCGCCGCGCCGACGCCAATCGCGTAGCAGTGCTACACACCGTCTACGCCGTGGCTCAACGTGCTACGGTTTGATAGCTACGACTGCTACGCGTGCTACGAAAATGGAAATAAGTTATTGTTTGCAGATTTTCAATGAAAAATTTAAAATTCAATGGTAATGCTTTGTAGAAATTTAGAGTTGATGCAGTAAATGGCACACACGAAGTCTCACTGACTCCCAGGGATCATCATTTCAATAAAAGCTCTAGTAGTTAATAACGATAATTTTTATAATGCCACTTTAAATTTAACTCCGCTCCGCTTTCGTTGTACAGTTGTATTAACCTTTGTCCTGGTTACTGGTCTATCGTCATCAGTGGCCTGAAGATACCCAAAATAGATAAATGCATCACACAAAAAAGCATTTTGACGCACCGCGTGTTCTCTAAACATCAGATACTTTCTGCCATATCTTGAACAAAAGTAAAAGTTCACCTCTGTATTCACGGATTGTTGGAGTCTTATTTCAGCTCAACTGACTACGTGGTTGTCAGCTTTTAAGGATTTTAAAAGGTCTGCTGCACTTGAATTTGTCGTATCAGACGTTTAGTAACCGCTATTAAACGGCAGTTAGTAGTAATGGATTCTTAGTGACTTGTACTACATAATAATAAATTTAAAATACAACATTTTTGGCCGTGTGACGGTGAGCTCCGGTTTATTAGGCGCGTATAAGCTGTCAAATCTGTCACCAACATCAATCTGTCATAAGTGCTATCTTAAAGAACACTTGAACAAAGTGTCTTCACCTTAAGTATAGAGACAATAAGAAAAGTGCACACGATGACATGCTGATGATGATGATGGTGGTGATGTGATGATGTGGACACGATTATTAATATTTGGCTAAGCTAAGATCAATGTTGAACTTAAAATTTTTATTGTAAACTTTCAAAAAAACATTAATAAAAAGTAATATTAATTATACTCACAAAGTAAAATCCATCTGTTTTGTTCATAGTTTATTTGTTCTGTTGAATGAAGTTCTTTGATGCAAATTAAATACAAAATTCTAACAAAACATCGGGACTAAAACAATGAAACCCCAATTTGAATTTTATCTAACAAGTTATAAATAAAAAAATCTGAATTTTAGCATAGATAATGTATAAACATAATTCTTATATTAAGATAAACAAATTAACCCATAGTTAATTTGTTTGAACTTCCACATCACCGTTGTTCCTAACAAACTATGAAAATGAATAGACCAAGAAATATGTTGTGGTTAAAAATTCCATTTATTAAATACATCGTTTAGGACAACGATAAAATAGCACTGTTTGAGACTAGTTAATAATAAATAACTACATAATTTAGTAAAGTCGCTAGCTTTTTGTAGTTCGAGACTTTGGCGGTTTGACAATCAGTTTTGTAGGGCCATGCGACGCTGTTTTCCGCTTTATAAACTCTGCTGTGAACTTTTTATTAAAAGCTAATGTATGTTCCAGGTTTGTGGAAAAAAAGAAGGCAGAATTCATCCACTGACCTCTTTCTATAAATTGGAGCAAGCTATTTGACTCATTTAGCTTATAACTCTATAAAATTTTGCAATTTGTTGATTAGCAATAAAGTTTAGCTGTTCCAACTACTAAACTAGAGATATGTACAAGCTTACTTTATGCTATGGAATGTGATGAATCGATATTAACGCTGGCCCAGGGGCAACCGCCGTCTTCCTGTCCTGCGATCGATTTAAGCAGTGCATCATTGAATTTCAGGGAAACTTCCCACCCTAGTATGCCTAGGGCGCCAGTGTTCACGAGTAAACTACTGCTGAACCTACCGGTTCGACAGCTCCTTGAACCTATAACTCGTTTATACTAGGAATTAACGGTACTCGCACTGATTACGACCCGATTCCTGAGTATAGCCAGCCGGTGGAACACGAACGAGCATGTATTGGTTACATTATGACATACGCTCCAAGGCCTAATTCCTTGAACATAATTGAATTACCAGCGTCGTACTAGTTTAGCTGTTCTGTTCATAGGTAGCTGCAATCATAACATACATTACCGAGTAGTGTGCGCGATCTGAAATTTGTTTACCAATACCGAGAGATCGGCACGACGCGTGTCGCGACATTCTCTACAATGAAGAATGAACTAAGAATTAATGTTTACGTTTGGGCGGATTTCTTGGCGTCTACGTCACGTGTCGATGTCGGGCGGGGGCGGAAGGGGACGCTACAGGTGGTCGCCACCCCCCACCCTGGCGGGAGGCCCCCATCCGCGCCGCAACGCGATTGATCGCTTGCAGGGCACAGCCACTCTACATATTGACCGGGGTACTAACGCCCGCGTCGCGATTCACTGCGAACTTTCTATACGCTACGTAAATATGTAGCCTCATAGACGTTCCGTTCTGAAACCTTTTAAAAGCACACTGGTTGGTTTCTTGTACAAAACTCAGCGATATAAAACTTATAGGAACATAGAAACAACTCCGTCTCTTTTAATATTTATGTTTCTGTCTTTCCAAAAGTTAGTTTCAGGATGTAAATCTTGAAACTATAGGTACCAATTACCTATTCTTGAAAATACTGTTAGTTTTACAAAAATAGTATGTTGCCAAATTGATTCATAATTTTACATGCCTAGCCTCACAACGCCTTTGGAAAAAACAATACTTAGGAACGTAATAAAAATGCTGATTATTCATTATAATATTATAAGATTGTCGCCAGGTCAGTAACTCATGAATATGCAGGAAGTACCTCGTTTACTCAATTTAACACGTTATTAAACGATTCGTATTTTAATTTTGGAATCACCGTAGCACCCCAAGTTGAGACGGAGTGCAAATGGTGCCGCCAATGTGATTAACATAATGATTCGAAGATGGCTTTTTCAAGTAGGTACTATTTTATTTTTGGTTAAGGTTTATATACTGAAAAAAGTGATTAAGTTTTGCTGAAAAAGCTCTTAGCTTAAAAAGCGCTTAGTGTTAATAACCATCATGGTTATATAGTTTTAAAAGTTTTCAATAAAACTTTATAAAAAAGCGAAATGTATTAATAAAATTAAATAAAAATATATGTTGCGGTTAAGTGCAAATTACGCTGTTCAACTACTTTATGTGCGCGATATGATTATATTGATAAACTTTACTTTCAAATTCACTTAAAAATACTAAATCAATAACAATTTTACCAATTAAAACAATCAGGCTACGCATTTATTAACAAAAACATAACTGATTGGTGTTATTTCATGAATGATGATTGATGATCCGCCCACGTGTTGGCCGAGGTTATGGCGAGCCTGGGTTTGTACAGTCATCATCGCAACATCCTTTATGGTGACGGATATGAAATCTGTCACCATAAAGGATGTTGCGATGATTCGGCCAACTGTACGTAGACGACCCTAATGGTTCATTTACATACTGCAGAGTCATGGAGAGCCTGGCTCGCTCAGGCTTGCACAGGTTGTCAAATCTGTCATCACACCATAATAATAATGGTATCTTTACTTGGTTCTAGAATCCAAGATTTATTTTTGTCAACCTAAAACAAAAAATATTTAGTAAGCTCTAGCATACTAAATATTTTTTGTAAGCAAAGAAAAAATAATATAAAAAATATTATTAGTCCAGTCAATGAGTACTTAAAAGAGGGGGCTGGGTGGAAAAGTCGAAAGCAGAAAGTTTGACTTCTTTGTTTGGACTAGTTAGGAGACAAACATACTAAAAGTCCCTACCCCTGTGAGGTGAGCCCTAGGGGAGCACAAAGAAGGTTGTACATTTTACATATTTAGTTGTACATTTTTGGGGACTTTTAGTATGTTTATCTTCTAACTAGTCCAAAAAAAGTTCCGAAGTCAAACTTTCTGCTTTCGACCTTTCCATCCACAATCCGTCAGACAGCGTGGAATTTGTTGTCAGCCGCTAGAAGTAGAAAATGTAGAGAATCTGTTCCGCACTACGTACAATAATAGACCTCAGTAAAATCAGAATATACCTCTCAACTTCACTTTCGCCTGCTACGAATAGTAACCGTGCTATATTTACAAAGAGACAGCTAAATTTACACAGGGTGATTCACGCTGATTATGTTCGTTCAGTGTGTTTTGTGTTTATTGTTTCTTGTTTGTAAATATGACATATTGTTATTGTGTCTTGTTAATTCACTGTTGATCCTTGTTCGTATTTAACCAATTAATCTTGATATGTATCTGGAACCTATATCTGGGTAGCTATCTATTTTACTACAAACACGGTGTTTTATTATATTTTAAAACATTCATACATTTTAGTACATATTGCTAAGATTGAAGAAAGATAAAATTTATAAATCTACTAGCTGCAAGTAGCCTATGTCCGTCTCCGGGATACCATTTACCTCCTTGCCAAGTTTTATTAAAATCTGTTTAGCCGTTTAGGCGTGGAAAGGTAACAGACAGACAGAGTTACTTTCGAATTTATAATATTAGCATGTGTATGTAAATTAAGCTCTACCTAATAAAATGATAAATGACCAATTTAATTAAATAGGCAGGTATCTAACTTTAAGTACCGTATATTATAACAACTATAGCTTTAATTTAAAAAAAAAATTACAATCTCAGTAATCTTACAAGTTTTCTCAGAAATCTTACAAACTTTGTTGTGTTGCAACCAAATCGCTTTCTCTTAGTCCCAATATTATTGTTTAAACAAATTAATGAGCTCTAAGACTTCAGTTGCCTTGAGTACTTTAAGTATGTTCTAGTTACCAAGGACGGTGTTCAATAGTGAAATCCTAGATTCAATGTCAATTCCGTGCAATGTTGTTAGTGGTTAGCCACACATGCGCAGTAGCGGAGTTGCAAGGTTGAATGCTATGTGGTAATATCGATCATTGCCTATCTGAATACTCACGTTCACACTGTGCATCGAAACTTACCTGTTCATATAATCGAATAGTAAATAACCATCGGTCCGGCCAAATGTTGGCCGGAACGTAGCGAGCCCAGGCTTGTACAGGATGTCAAATCTTTAACACAAAGGACGCAATCGATGCCTCGGCCGACCAACATGCGGTCTGTCCACGATAGGTACCTAGTATAATATTGTTCGTACATACGTACGTACTAAACTTATTCTTCGTACGTTTCTTTTTTAAGTACTAAACATATTATTTTCCAAACCTATGTTGTCCCACTGCTAGGCTAAATTTATTCCAATGTGATGAAAATGTTTACTCATATCTGATTAACATTGATATTAGATACCTATTTAATTAATAAAAATCGAGTCACACAAAAGCAGCAATCTAATAGAAAAAAGTTCCATATATGGACTCAACATAACATGTACGAAATGTACTACCTCACCGGAAAAAATAATGATGTGTTGATAGCTTTTGTCTTTATTGAAGTTTCGATAATCAATTCCCCAATCGTAAGCGAACCTAAATCGTAACGCAACAAAAACATCTGTTTTTTGAAAATATTTTTGTGTTATTGTTTTTGTCGTAATATAAGTTAACTATTTTTCAAAATGTATTTTTATATCTGTTTTGTACTTATTGTGTGAGGTGCTTGAGCAGCAAATAAATGATTGTCTATGTCTATGTCTACATATGTTTGGAAACGTGCTTTAATGTAACGGTCAGACAATGTTTTTTCATGAAATATTGCTGAATTTCTTCATCTCGCGCACTCAAACCAGCGTTTTAGTAAGTGATCTCCGGATGTTTAAAATTTAAGATACTAGCAACGCACCCCGGTTTTGCAAGATCTATTAAACTGCTTTGTTGCCGTGTTGGTTACCGTAGCAGAGCAGTTTCATAAACTTTTCAAAAAAGAACAAATTCTGGTTTCATTTTTTTTGGACTTTAACTCGTTTAGATGCATTTCATGTTGACAGCATCAGATGACAGACAGCTCGCGGGCCACTCGTATGAAACTTGTGGGAAGCCATTTTGTCACTGTAAAATGTATCTAAAGATAACGACTTTAAGCCCATATTTGATGCACATTTTTGTGCTGTGCGGTACCGGCGTTGGATTAATGTGCGCATAGCTTAAGCCATTGATTGTCTTCCGTAAAGGGTGGTTAACATTGTGTTCTGTTGTCAGACTATGGTGCGTACGCAGCGAAGGAATCGCGGGCGCGGCAAGCCCAGGCGCGGAGGGAGCAGCGCGCACATACGCCAAACCACTTGCCAGTCTCGCAGACGGTAATTTCGCTTTATTTATTACTATCTTTCACCAACAGCTTCGCACGCGTTTTTATAGGATAAAGAGCCTTTATTTGAGGTCTATAAAACTACATCTATGCAATTCATACAATACCTAGTTTCGGCATAAAGCGGTAAGACACATCTCAACATCCAAACTTTTTTTATATTAGTGTGAAGTTTGATATCTATACACACACCACTTAAATTTAATATGAACTATTAACAACAAAACAACTTAAAAACTAAGCGATAATGGCGGTCTTATCGCTCAAGAGCTATCGTGACCAGTCAACCATGGATGGATAAGATCATTGGACAGTACAAGGGGATATGTGTGATTTATGTAGGTTTTATAATATAATAAATAAAATATCAATAATACATAAACATATACTACATAAATATCATTATGTTTATATAAATTACACATTTACATTATGTACTATTTATGTACATGTGGACTCAGGTATGCGTTCAGTGCCAACAGTGCAAATAGTGCTCCTTTGCCATATTTTTTTTTCTTCTTTATTTATTCCTTATTTAAATATACATATATAAATGAATCCCTATTTCCCTTGGTCACGGCATCACGTGTCAAAAGCTGGACCGATTTCGCTAATTCTTTTTTTGTTGTATTTTTTACCGTTAGGAAAAGATTCTTATGAAACTAAAAAATTAAGATAGTTGCGCGGAAAGATAGAAAATTTAAAAAAGATTAACGAATATAATAACGATATGAATTAAATATGCATAGTTAAGACAGAACAACGTTTGTCGAGGCAGCTAGTTTATTGTAAAAACCTGTTGTACCAGGTTTAAGTACTTACTGAATTTTGGATCCGTTCTCTAGCTGAACAAATGCCGGTGTGTAGCTTATTTTGAAAGCCATAAAACAATATTACAATTTAATTAATTCACTAACCAAACTCTTGGAACACGATATCAGTATGATTTGTGTAAAATTTCGCAAAATGTACAAATAAGTACAGAAAAAACCAGCAAACCCACACTAGCACTAGTTTAAAAACTAGAGATTAAAGACCCTGCGTGGAAAGCAATCAAATATGTTTTATTTATTTGATGAGCGATCAAAATTCAGGAGCACCCCTAACTTTACGGCGCATTTCTCACAAAGCTCATTGAAAGTTTTCTTTGAAAGTTATCGTGGCGTGCTCAATTGATCTACCATTTTATTATTCCCATTGATGTGTACGTTCAGTTCATTCATAACACAGTTTTGATAAAACTTTTTTGTTAACTATCAAACAAAATGCGATCAAATGAAAAACAATATAATACAAAATAACATTCTAATACGTTTTTAGAGGGTACTTAATAATAAAGTATTATGGTAATAACTTTGTACTTGTATATAATTTTTTTTTGTGGAAATATAGATCGAGGTATTAAAGTATTCTTACATAGTACTTCACTAGTTTTTGCCCGCGGCTTCGCATGAAACTTCGTCGTTTCTATGGACTTTTTTTTAGTTATTTATAACCCATGGGAACTGATTTTTGCGATAAAAAGTATTTTATTTGAGTCCTAAAACTACCTATAGGCAAAATTTCAGCCCAATTCGTTTAGTAGTTTTGGGATGAAGATGTAACAAAGATCCATCCATACACCCAAACATCCAAACTTTCACTTATAATATTAGTGTGATTGATATAAATAGATACTCATATCTTACATCAGAATAAGTAGAACCTGCAATTAAAAACATCCGTGCAGATCATGCAAGCGATGCTCCCGCAGCGTAATCAAACCCTTTAAACCGTCGCGGGCCATCCGCCCACCACGCCACACTGGTCATAACATAAACCAGTTGTTCTGACCGCACGCAACTTTTGTAAAGGAATTGGGTGGAAAGTGGTATCATTACGGCGTCATATTACGAGACAAGTGAGCGTCACAAAGCGCTAATGAGGGCGCAGGCACAGGGCGGGCGGCGCGCGGAGGAGCGAGGGCGGGGGGCCGTGAAAGCTGTCAGCGGTTGATTTTTCCGAGTGTCGTGAGCGCTGATCGATAAGTCACGTGGTTCACGCCACCGGCCGCTCGATAGTTAGCTTCCGCAAATCTCTCGGCACTACACAACTATTTTCTTCACGCGTCTCCACTTGCAGGTGTGATTTGCGAGATGATGCTTTGTTAGGGATGGTATACACTGAATATGAAACACGCGCTTTTGCCCTCTTAAACATTTATTGAAGACTTCAAGTTTACTCGATAATAAACTACAGTGCAGGACAGTGTAGCAGTACCACTGCGCTACAGTATTACAAAAAAAAATATCATTATATTACACAAAATCTAATATTTACTTACTTTGTACTTTCGTTAATCCTTGTCTGCATTTTATCATTAATAAAAATAACTGTATACTATCTGCTTGCAACATATTATTCTTATTTTATACAGATAGCAGATCATTAAATAAACATCCAATAACTCTACAAACTTAGATCGCTCGTAGCAACTCACGTAGCAAATTACGTAGCAGTCTCGTAGCACCGCGTAGCACCCTTACAATAAAATTTAAGAATCGTAATTTTTACGGAAAAACATGTTCTATTTAGAAAGAAGCTAGAACGTTAATTTAAAATGTCCTTAAACGTTTACGTTACTGTCCACGCTTAAAAAAAAAACAAATTTCAAAAAGCCTGGAATGGCCAATTGCTACGAAGAAACAACTTCCAACCGTAATTATGATAAAGTTTGTGGAGTTGCCACGACTTAAATAAAACAATATTCATAAAAGTATGAAAAGGAAAGTAAGAAGATGTTGGAGGTATAGGTACAGTTGTTTATAATAGATGACGCGCGATGAATGCAGTGGGTGCAGCGAGTCGGTGCGGACTCAGCAACGGACATCGATCGCCGCCCCGCCCTCGCATTCTTGCGCTAACCATTATCTCCCTAGGATTTACACGTCCCTCTCTCAAAAAAATCAAAATGCTAAATATTCCAACAGTACTAGTGTTTAGCCCCAAGCTAGAGTTTGTAGGAGTTGTAGGTATTTTTGGTGACTGAGCACAACTTCTCATACAAAGAGAAACACCATCGAATTGGAAACATTTGTCCCGCGGCGGGAATTGGAACCGCAATTTTCTAAGGTTTTAGGTTGTCACACGTATCACACGTTTAAGTATCTACCTTCTGCGTTTTGTAGAATCATTGTAGGGATTTCTAGATATATGTAGCTATGAATTTAGGTGTGGTACCTAATTGTAGATGACGAATTTTTTTTTTTTTGCTTTTGTTCTCTATTTTGAAAATGTTGGCTACCAATAAAGGTAATGTTTTGTTTCCGTTATTTTGCAAATACCAAAGCTAAGGTTATACAAAATTAGTTAGTTAATTAAAAACTGTTAGAATGAGGTAACTCGTAAAGTTTCACGATGAAAAGTTTTCAATGCCACGCTCTGTTAGTTTGGTCATTTATTTGTGAAAAACTTTTTAACTGTGTTGATAATACGAACACAGAACCAGTGGTTATGAATTTATTACGAAGGGTGATAGCAGATAAAGTTACGGTTAAATAAACATTGTAATTCGTTAAAATTGATATGGATATAATAGAATAAAGTAAATAAAATACCTTGGCTTTATAAAAACCTGAGATTTTTTTTTAGTTTTTACTACCATCGTTGTTGTATTTTATTGTATTAGTGTTACTCACACTAGTTCTGATTAATTCTTAACTAACTACAAGTTTATATTATGTACGTTTATAATATGTATCATTACCAAATAACTTTATTTTCAGCCTCCTTCGGAGATTGGAATGAACGGGCGTGGGCTCACATATGGGGAACCACAAATTTGGTCACATTATCAGGTACTACTATGATTTTTTTCTTGATTTCTTCGTTCATTTCGGACTAGTTTTATTACTTTGCGTGTATAAAAGTTTTATATGAAGATAAAATACATGTACATCTATTGAAATAATTTTTCTATTTTTAAAGATGAGTGCCTTGAATGGTGGTTGGAATGGAGTGCACGGCCCTGTAGCCAATGGATGGTCTCGAGGCTCGTACTCGCGGGAACATATGCGCTATTCTTCTGACTGTCGCCAAATGAAGGTAAAAAGAAGATGAAAATGATAGTTTGAGAATTTCACGACTTCTCAATGCTGATTTAAATTTTACTTCATTTCAGGCTCATCCAATGTCCACGCCCAATGCTATATGCCAACAGGATGGAAAGGCCACTCCGTATCCTGTCTACGATGTTGCCCCATCAAACTTCAATCGAAACAGCTCGGTCAGGCCTGGCAACTCGAACTTCGCTCCGTCGACGGTGCCACCCGACAATGTTCAGAAGTCGAGGGAGCGCGCGTACGTCGAGCCCAGTCAGTCTCCGGTTAAAGAAAAACGACCGCCAGTAGTTCCATTACCAGCTTTCCAACAGGCTTTTGGCTCAACAGAAATTGGCAGGTTCGCCGAGGCTTTTAGCCGTACTGAAGTAGCGCAAGACGATAATTTGGACAACTATTTGTACGATTCGTATTCCGAGTGGGATGGTCCAACCGAGCCACAGTGGTCCACGCAGCCCGCGCCGCGTGTGATCAAATGCGAAGATAATTATTGACGTTGTCTTTAATTTAGCCATAATTAAGGGCGTATCCGCCTTTTAGCAAATTTGTATTTTTTTTCACCACCTTGTTGCCAAATGTAAGCGACAAAGATAAGTCGTTGTAGAAATATTTAGGATGTGATGTCATAATTACAGAAGTGTACGAAAAATATGCAATCGTAATAGTGGTGTGAAGTTTAATTCATAAAAGTAGCGTTTATTATTAGTTAGAACCTTTGACTAGTTTTAGATTATAGATGAAGATGAATAACATTTGTTGGTTAAATATAGTCTACAGCATATATGATAACTAAATTAATCTTGAATGACTCAATGTGCCTTTACTCAGAGAGCCTGGCACCGCGGCGTCCTGCCCGCACTCTGTCGTCCTCGATGGGATGCCACAAAATTACAATAGCAATCATAGGGACCAACGTTTAGACAATTATACATGCACAGCCTATCGCTGCAGATCGTCATCAGTCAAATAATGGCATTAATAATCTGAAAAAAAAAACAATGCTAGTAATTTCAGTAACATTTTGGTTGCGAGTGCTCACAGAAGCATTAATTGATTCGTTATCAACAAACACATTTGAATCACATTAAATTAGACTATGTATATGGATTCTGAATTGTCTTCAAACTTTTCATTAGTTCTGCAGATATAAATTATACATTAATTGTTGTATAATTGAAATGTTATAAAAAATAAAGTTTTGAATAATATTGATTAATATTCGCTAAGAAATAGCAGATTAGCAAGTATGTGCAGTGCAGTGAATTAGGGCTTAGTGGACGCCGCGTCTAGCTACGGTACGAACATTACAAAATCATATTAAAATCAGGAAGTTTAGGTAAAAGTCATACAAAAAACAACTTAATATTAGGTAGTTAAATTTGATAAAAATTTTAAAAGTTACTTGTAAGCAAAATGGCTTTTTATTCAATATTTAGGGTCCAAGAACATTGACGTTAGCTGTTAGTTGTGGTCCTGAGTTTTTGTATTCCCACTGTCTGGATTCACAGCAGCGGATGAAATGAGTAGGTAAAATCAATTCACAAAAAATAATTGTGAATCTTTCATTGAAAAGAATGTGTGAGTTTCCTTTTATTGGTTCAATTATTATAACTTGAATCATTGTCATGATGTCATGTGCGTGTCTCATTTGTGTTGTAAATATCTAAGAAATGCAATGGCATTTATAGTGTCTTAAGCACTTACATCACGTATTTTTTTAGTGTCTGTGATATGATGTGTTTTATGTGCAATATGATATAAAAAATATGTGTTATTAAAAATAGTACGGAGGAGTAAATCATGTTGATTCGTAACAATTTTGAATCAAGGAATTACCAGTTAGGTGCAGTTATTTAAACTTTCTTATTCATATTTTCTTCTCCTATTACCTACTGAACATTCTACCTACTTCAGAATGTTGAAGTTACAAAATATCTTAATATTTACATAGATTCATGTCCTAGTTTAACTTATTAGACGAAAGCCAAAAGCTAACCAACAATTGGATTAAAGTTTGAGTGTCGTCGTGTATTTGTTTCGAGCTTAAAAATTTACAAATTAATCTTATGTGCGGTGCATCGGTAACTTTAACTTCCAATGGTCTTCATTTCTTATAAAAAATACTTAAATGTATTTTCAAACAAACTATTTCGACAAAATCAGCAAAATTTTTAATGGAGTGCCTTATGTAATTAATATAAAATGAAATTAGGATGAATGAATTTTATTGTAGCATAATTTGAGGAAACACCATTATGATTAATATTATAATAGCATAAATTATTCCATTCTAAATCAAAATCCGAAAATTCCATGAATTGTAGGTATCGTAGATTAAATCCTAGGTAAAGAAAGTTAATATGTAAGTTTAAAATACATAACCTATCTGTATTCAGTATTTATTTATAGTGCCTGTTAAATAACTAGTGATAACTTGATATATTCGAGTAGCGGAATTACGCTTTATTATCAGGTTCTATGGTGTTTATGTATTGCTAATTTTCAGCCTTTGAAATAACTCACGAAGTCATAGACCCCGTGAGATTTCAAATGAAAATTATAACGAATAATTTCTTATTAATTTACCTACTTCTAGCTGCTGTTTACTAGGTCCATATACGATGTAGATTGAATGAGCCTAAACAGCATAGTAACTATAATTCAATGCGTATATTAGTACATACCTAAATTTAATAATTTTATTAAATTGTAGCCTGTGCCACATTATTGCTTAAGTTAACTAGACCTACATTAATATAAACAAATGTCTTCTTAGTACCTAGACAGTTCCATTTTTTAGTTTAAACGTTTAGGTAAAACTTTCTCAGAAAATGAAGTGTTTTTAAAATATCCTCATTTAGGGCTTCCCAATCAAAGATCTTTCAACTGTAACTACTGTCACGTGGTATTTCGCTATTGCAGAATGTCTAATACGAGTACCTAGCTGTTTTTAATAGATATATTGCACTTGATTCCAATTTCCATAAACACATAAAAGTACATCTACCCTTCGCTGGACATGGTTTCATTAAAAAACTGGTTTGTATCGCATAACAACGCCGATAACGTTTAGAAGTTGGAAGAAATGACGATGCTCGTAGGTACTCGTAACACATTTCTACTTTTGATGGTTTGCTGTTATTCTTATACACACCACTATTTCTCTTCTGCTATAAAATGATAGTGATATTTTAAGTATAATCAATACATACCCACTAGTTGGATGGATCACTTTGAACAAATTAGTGCTTATTTATGTTGTTATAGCTATGAAGTAGGTATACTTACATACATTGTAATTTTCGAATAATTATTTAAATCTAGTCTTCTTGAATTCATAATTGTGAAGTGTGCTTAGATTTTCTTTACGACAAAGTTAGCTGTTTATTGTTAAATGTTTTAGGCCAACCAAATTGTGGTGCAAATTTTAATGTTAAATTTTAGGATTTCGTAACAAAAGTTGTTTCAAATTCACACCATTATGTATCTACCTATCTATATTACTATACTTTATTATCTACCTAGTTGTAATTATTATTAAACTTGTAAATAGTTACATACTTAATTATATTTTGAATGTTTCACTCATATCAATCTAGAGAAAACAGTTTATTAGAAAATGTAAGGAATCTGACAACATGGAGATGTTCATTTTACGGTTCAATAAACACAGTGTATTTATAATGAGTTTTATTTCATATTATGCATCCCTTTTTGCCATCAATTTCTGTTCACCATGGCACTGATCCCCTACTGTCACCTATATACTGTTCTTTGAAGAACTATTTTTAAACCGAGGTCAATAACTAGACAAAGAAAAGGAATAATAGAAAAACAGCAATATATTTTAAATTTTATTCATAAGCAATAAAAAGTAATCTTCATAATGTGTCACAAAATTTTAACATACGTAAATCAAAACCTTAAAAAAGACTGAACGTGTCGGAAGCCAATAAGGAGTAATACTAGCCTCAACGTTTAATAATCTGACAGTTGTGTGAAATAATAATATGTAAAGCTATGTAAAGTAAAAAAACTGTCGTTTTGAGAGGTGGTTTATTAATAATGAAACTTGTTGGTTATAGTAAAACTTTGGGGCATAGTATTTCAAACAGAACCAACATAGTAACAGATATTATTAATATTACCACTATTTCTGAAATAACAATCTCCGTGCTTTTAACACTGTTTCAAGTAAAGGCACTTAATAAAAATGTTGCTTCTATGTTTTTAATGGAAATAAAAAATAAACAACCTTCACCAATACGATGTGAATCGCGATTATCATACCCATGGATTGAATAGAATAGCTAAATGAATAATGCTTAACATTTATTAGTTGTCCTTTTGCTCATCATACTCGCGGAGACGACCTCACAAATAGTGGTTGCATAACCGAAACATTATGACTTACAATACGTTATCTTTTATATATTTATTCACGAAATACTTCTTATTACGATGCGCAATTGCAAATAAATTAAACATAAACTGAATTTAAATAAAAAAGAGGTAAATAGATACTTATAACATTACTTATATTCGTATTTTAATTTCAATAAGTCTTTCTAAATATTCATTCATTTCCTACATTACTTTTCAAATGTCATTGAAGTATGAAATACAATCGCAATTAACGAGCTCATCCTTCATTTCATTTTTCACTCATTATTTTGTTTAATCACTTTATTAATTATATTTTCTTAGTATAATAATAATCTATAAATTGATGTATAAGTTCGTAATTATTAAATTCGAATATTTTAACATATGTATATTAATAAACAAGTTTTATTTAAATAAATAATATAATCAAAATAAATTGTGAAGTTTAAATTATAGTATATCGTAAATAAATCTATATATCATAATTAACGTAACATAAAACTGTTTTGAAACGTAACATCGTTACAGTTAATATTTAGGTTAGTAAATAAATTTATAATTAAAATTATGTGATTCAATATGACCACAGATAAAACTATGAGCTGAATAATCTTCAAAGTCAAGTAGAGCCAGAATGTTTTCTTTTTCAAATGGTAACTAAGTACATGACGACTTTTATTTTGTTACATTTAAAAATATGGAAATGCAATGGATTTTAGTTAAGGTACCTAACTAACTTGTTAGCCCTGTTAGCCCTGTTCCTAGGAATCACAGTTCAAATCGTAGACTGTATTGTGTAGAAGCCATAGCAGCTCATAGTTTCTTGTGGCACCCACATAATTAACAGTTTTCATATGTTATTCAGTTATATGTATTAACAGAATAATTAAGTTGGTAGGTATTATGTATTATTACAACTATGTTACTCGTATCCATCAAATTAAAGAAACATAATTAGGTAGGATACTCATGTCATATTTATTTACCTAGCCTATGATACTGATTTTAATTTGATCACGAATAGAAATGATTATCATACTACCTAGTGTTGTACTGGGTAAGTGCATTCAATCTACACTGGGAGTGATTGTTGCATTGCCAAGGTGACCAAAATTAAACACAAGGACATTATAGCTAACTACTCTCGAGATACTCTATCCAGACATATTACATTATCGTTAATTCATTCAAGCGGAAAATGTTTTTATTTTGGCACAGAGAGGTAGAATCTTAAAAATAACATAACTTTCACATTGATACAGTCTTAAAAATAAAAACGCTTGAAGGTTTTTTAGGAAAAAACAAGACGAGGATAGTCATTTGCAGGTTTCAACATTAATTTATCTACTAATACATTTAATTTTATAATTATTATTCATTTTAATTGTATAATATAGTTTATGCTTGCATAAGAGAATGATTTAACAATAACGAGGCCTACATGTAATTCGCCCTCTTACTCGGTACTTTCGTCTTCCACACGCGCTTCGTTCAATCTGACTTGACTTGCGTATAAAGCAATACTATCACGTGGCAGATTAATGTGAAGATCCTCACACGAGAGAATCCTTCCTACCCCAAGATACTTCCTTACAGCAAGTCTACACTTCGATGTACTAAAACATATTAAGCTAATCATTGGCAATAATGTCTGTAAGAATCTTGATGAAATCTTATCACACATCGAAATATGGTAACCACGACGACGTTATTTTAAATTGGTAATAAATAACCTTTGGCTTTGAGCTCTTTTTGAGAAAAATCATGTAACTATCAAGATATGGAAGGGACATGTGGAAGAAACGTTACCTCAATGACATCCTCGACTAACAAGTTCACGTACCTACACAAGTTCTGTCGTTTATGTCTAAGTAAGACGTAATGTAAATATTATTCGATAACTTTGCTCGGTATTAAACTTCTCAAAACCAACAAAGGTTAAAAACACATTTGAATAATCAACTATAATGTTCAGTAGATACTTTCTTATCACGAGTAAAGTGCTTATTTGCACCGTGGCACAAGTGGAATTTAGATTTGAAAAATATTTACACTGTTTACAGTTACAGTTCTGCCAAACAACCACACACGAATCCAAAATAAGAGTTGTCTAACATCATTATTTTGGAAAAAATTAAAACTAATAACATTTTCTTCAAATTTTCGAGTCAACTGAAGAACAACTATTCATACAATTTTGGATAGTTTGAGTAATATAGCCTCGAGAACAAATACATTTTAGTAATGTTCACGTGTTTCCCACATATATACCACTCGCAGTCTTCAATTTGTAGTCTAAACCAAGACAACCGTCATAATGTTATTATTTATTTATTATATGTATTTTAAATATGGTTTGGAAATATCTCGTGTGAGCCTGCGTCTCTGGAAGTATTAGTGAGTTAGTTTATCATTATAAGAATTAGAGCTTTGGTCACACAATGAACTCAGTGCATGAGCAAATAGACTCGTCATCTTTTTCAGACTCTTTTTGTAAAAAACTTTTGAGTATAATATAGGCCTCGCGACTATTTTAACTCGGGCCAATGACTACGGTTACATGGCCTACCCATGCCTCTATTATTATACATATTGGATAATTAAACTTGATTGCCGTATTCATTTTCAAGTTGGTTCCTCACGTCAATAAATTATGAGTCTATAAATCGTGATATGAGTTGTATGTTTATCCATCTGTTCAATATAAATGAGTGTGAATAATTTAGTGGGTAGACGGCATGTTAGTGCAGAGGAGGTGGGGGCGCGCGCGAACAGGCGTGAGGCGTCTAGTGGCAGTGGTCGGGCGCGAGAGACTTGCGGCTCGCGGAGAGATGGTGCGCGCGCGGCGCCGGCCTCTGCGAGCGCGGCAGCGTGGTGGGCGCGGGCGGCGCCGCAACGCTGCTGCCGCCTCCGCCGCCCTCGCTCACATCGCGCGGTTTCCACACAGGCGATCCTACAACACACCAAACACCGAACTCTTTACAAACTCGATATATGCTAGTCCGACAATTTTTATAGATAAATCTTTCACCGAATCTTGGCCAGGTTGTTCGCGGAAAGAGTTGAATGTTTGATGAATGTCGAAGGTGACGCCCGGTAGAAACCGGTCGATCGGGCCGCAGCGAGCCCGTTGAGCGGAACATTAAATGAATAAAGGAGCTGAGCGAGTGGAGGGGTTTAACTACGTCGGTCAACATTGTCATCGAACATTCAAGCGGTAGCATCAAGTTTTCGGCATCAGCTTTTCAGTAACTATCTACTGGGTTGGTACCTAAATAGTGGAAAATTAAAGTATGTGTAGAGAAAAGGTTTACAGATAAATATTATGACCGGGTAGAAGAAATTGTAGCACTCATGTCTTAACACATTTTAATATTATTATTGACCCGTTAGTATTAATAGATTTATTATTTGATTGAACTCGTCATTATTTGTATTCGAGTACACGATCTACAAAGTGGACAGTGTGCAAGGCTACGTACGGTAAAGCACTACGTGATTCGTTATTTTTTACTTTATCTAATTTAATTTATTTATTGTTACATTGATATATGTATGTGGTATATTTTCTAATACATAGATTGATTAGGTTCCTATAACATTTTATAGTTTTATTTTGCTTGGTACTATATATAAAAGCATGCCGTATGGTTTGATACTCGAACTATACGGCATGCTATGATACCGGTAAATGATTACCTACGCTACGTTGTATGGTAATTTCATTGACACATTTATATATAGAGGTATTGTAATTTTAATACAATTTTCAGTACTTTTATGCACCTTACTTTTACATACCGTTGCAAAGGTAGAACTGCATGTAGTTACTTTGATACTACAATTATAATGTAAAATTGGTGTTTCTCAGGTTAAACCTAACCTAATGGTAGATGAGATAGATTATAGTAGGTACTCAACGACACAGCCAGTTACAGTTAAAGTACATAGAATGTGCTTATATTTGAATATTTATGTTTTTTTTTAGTTTTTTTGTTTACTAATATAGTTTGAAAATTTATTTTATAGACAACCATTAATTTCACTTTATTTGCAGTTTATTTGACAGGATGAATATGGCAGGTGCAAAAACACATGGTGGGGCCTAAGATTATTGTTATAATTAAATATACACTAACTAACAATTAAAAAGTTAAAATAGTAAGCCACTAGAAATATTTAGTTGGTTAAGTCTGTAAAATTTGTACGAAAAAAGGATACATTAATGTCTTCTACCCACCTTAAAAAGTCCGGTCAAAAGTAGCAATCGAATCCAGATTTTGATACCCATACAACCCTTAGAATACGAGTAGAATATTTAATTATATTCCGACTTACGCCCTTAAAAGGCTAACAAATAAAACATCACTAAGTGCCTTTAAGATTTGACCCTTTGGGTAGAAAAAACAATTTCAAAACAATCCTTGTCAAATAAACTTTTGTGCTGAATTTAATATTAGTTTGAGTGAAAATGAATTCTCTAAAATGAATAAGTTCACTAAACTCATCATAATTTTGCTAAGATATTGCATAAAGCCTAAACATTTTTCTTAACTCGATATACTTAATACAATACATTAAATATAATACAATTCATCCAATATTTTTAATATACATAGAAACAACCGGAACAAATAATAAGTCCTGTATGAATTTAATATTCAGGTGACATATTATTCTAAGCAGGTACAAAAGTAATGGAAGACATAATAAATAAGTTGGCTGTACAAATCCTGGGCTTAAACAAAATCATTATTTTATTAGATTAGGATTTGAAAGCTGAAATAAAGTGAAAGCCCTCCTAAATATTAATAACATCAAGATTGTTAGTGCCATCTCATTTTTAAGTAAAACAAAAATTAAATACTTACGAGTATGTAGGTAGGCTGTACCTGGTAACATAAATATATTTTTTTGCTTTGGATTCGAACGTACCAAATAGGTTCCTACACCTACCATACGTCTTATGGTAGGTGCTATATGTCAATAATAAATCATATTTTATTTTGTTTTTACAATGTTAATAATAGTTGGAGTGTCATAAAGATTTGTAGTAATGAAAGGATTGATAGTGATCATAAAAAGACAAACATCAGTTCGATACCACAGCCATTATAATATAATACTTAGTACTTGTATATTTACTACTTATGGTTAGAATTTGATTATTATCTAACATTGTGTACAGCTATGGTTATTTCTTGCATCATCTAACTACATACATCACATCTATCTATGTAAAGAGTATTGGATCGACTATTGCACTCCTATCCTCTAGTTGAGAAATGCATTTCAAGACAATTATGTCTGAATCTTGACGTATACGTGTTATTTGAACGATAGTTAGGTTTGTTGATACGCAAGTTTGATGGTAACATACAATTTTACTCATTGGTAGTTCAATCAACGACTTTTTAATAAACTCGCCTGACTACAACGCTTTTATAATAATTTAATAATCTTTATCCAAACATAATTTCAAAATACAATAAATTTGTAAAGCTTTTTTGAACACAAAGTAATTGGTAGGTATTAAATATCCACATAATTACGGAGTTCATAGGATCATAATATGTTGTAAATTATCATTTCTCGATTCTAATCAATTCCTCTTTAGACATAAGCACCGATCACTTAATTGAATTACTAAGATGATATATAACATTAGTGATGCCTTGCAAAGACCAATTACTAAGTCTAGAACCAACTGTAGAGATGTTATCGATAGATCAGTTTAAATTGTAGGGTCTATTCGGCCATTGATATTATTATTCTTTCCAAAAAGAACTACATAATAATTTTGTTTATGTAATGGCATGAAAACAATATTGGTAGGTTAGGTGAATTTTCTTAGGAAGATGCCAACTCAAACTAAACACAATCAAATAAGTTAAACATGGATTTGATCGAACTCGTTGACGTCAGGATAGCGTGCAGTGGGGCAATAGGCACGGTCTACGGAGTCGTCTAGTGTCTCTACGCTACTTCGAGCTGACGAAGTGAGCGTAGACTGCGCCGCAAGAGATCTCCTGCGGGACTTAGGGGACTTGCCCCTCGCCTTATGCTAGGAGACTTTACTCTGCTTTTTACCGGAGAGGTAGCACTGCACGCAGGTGGGGTGTTCGAGGGCGCGTGCGATAGACTCCGTGGACTTGGAAACGACGATACCCATCTTCATGGCTTTGTCCTCGGCTTTGGCCAGCTGCGAGTAGTGCGTGATGCGGTCCAGCGAGTTGGTGCCGAGACGTGCGAGCTGGTCACGCGGCGCTGGCGTGGCGGCCAGCGAGCGCGAGGCGCGCCGGCTGACGGCCGGGGAGCGGCTCGGTGACCGATCGAAACTCGCCTGCGGCGTGCGCATGATGCCCTTCTTGGGAGGCGGCTTCGGCGAGCGCGCGCGCTCCACGCTGCTCTCGCGGGACTTCATGATGCTGCCGCGTGGCGACCGCGATCCGTCAAAGCTCTGCTGCGGCGAGCGCGACTTGTCGATCGAGCCGCGCGGCGATTTCGTTTGATCGAAGCTTCCGCGCGGGGAGCGATGCAGTGCCTTCCCCTGCTTGAGGTTCGATTT
The DNA here is from genome assembly GCA_963662085.1 of Eupithecia inturbata. Classification (NCBI taxonomy): domain Eukaryota; kingdom Metazoa; phylum Arthropoda; class Insecta; order Lepidoptera; family Geometridae; genus Eupithecia; species Eupithecia inturbata. Next base: position 9,805,228 of record OY759182.1, read on the forward strand.
GTTGGGCGACTTGCAGACAATGACCTTGGTGACGCGGTCGCGGTCAGGCGAGCGGTCGGTGGCGCGGCTTGGCGAGCGGTCGGCGGAGCGGCTCGGTGAGCGGTCGCGGTTAATGCTGCCGCCGCTGCAAGAGCGGATCACTTTGATCCGTTTCTCGGGAGTCTTCTTCTCGGGGGAGGATTTGAGTGAGTAGGACTCCTGCTTACCTAGCTCCTTGACCAGCGGGGGGTGGTAGTGCGTTGGCTGCGCCGAGGACTGGATGAGCCGCGCCTGGCTGCCGTTACTGCCGGCGCTCAGAGTCGAAGTCGTGCTGGAAATAGCATTTCTTTATTAATATTGAAGCATGATCGAAAATCTGTATGTACGCTAGTTCGGTGGTTAGGGATCGATGGAGAGCTACCTGAGCGTGAGATGGTTGGGCGTGCGGCCGAGCGAGCGTTTGGCGGGCGGCGGTGGCGGCTCGTCCTCGCCCTCGGACTTGGAACCTGGCTCGCCCTTCTCCTCCGCGGAGCTCCTCTCGGGCGGAGGCGGCGGGACCGCGCGCTTGTTCATAGGCTCTGTTTGTTAGTAAGCCGAGTTAGTCTCCTGATATAAACCCAATCCAAACGCCAAGCGCAAAGGTGCCATACACACAGAAGGATAACATGTTGAGCTACGGCCTATCAAAACAACAAACGAGTGGCACAACGCATTCAATTTAAATGTATTTTTTTGTTATTCGTTTAGATGGAATACTCTCAAAATGAACTAGAAACGCTAGTAGAATGATATTTTCTATAAGCTAGCAGCGTTTCAGTATTTGGGAGTTTGTTTTCACATTAAATGGTTATCATGCAATAGATAGTTTTTTACTCTATTCTAAACATTTAAGTTAGTACACAGTAGGTTTGTTATGTTGCTATGCAATTCAGTCAGAGATTTACTGAATTGTCGAGGTTAGAATAAGATTTCTCCGCTCTTTCCATCGTCAATACAATCGTGAGGGAGTTGCTGCGATATTTTTTATTCTTTTGCAACGGCTTCGACGAATATATATAATAAAATAAAAATATTAGAATGATTATTACTTTTTTTACGGTTTATGCACTGAGCTCTATTATATTGTATTCACTCAAGCAAGTACCTAAGCTTGAGGGAATACACTATACGCAATTAATGTTGTTTATTGTGCCATGTCAAAGCGCCATTCTCCTCCGTCTCTGGTTTGAAAAAAAAAATTGATTTGTGAGGCGTACCAATATAAAACGACAACCATAATATTATATTAGTTCCATAGACTGTCACGCCGTTCAAGCAAACGCTCAGCGCCAAAATAGCGAAAATCAAGTGGCTTCAACCTGACATAATAATATGACCTCCAGAGTTACTTGTATAATGGAGCTCAGTGGGTTTATGGCATTGATATCCCAAGTTAAAATAATTACGAGGCAACACAATATTATCAACACTGATTGGCATGCAAAACTGTAAAACAGTACCTTTAACTAAACATGAATGACATGCATAAAATGCGAGCGTATTTACGAGATTTCTTTACCTTGAAATTTGAGTTTGCTTTTTTCCCGTAATTTTGGTTCGGTTCCTGGGTTCTTGATGAATGAAACTGTAAAATTTCGGGACAATAATACTCAATTGTAATCAAGGTTTATCTCGTAAATACCGAGATTTCACCTACGTATGAGGATGTTTTGAAGAAATTGGCTTCAGGAGTGAACTTTGTTTAGGACTTTCTATATTAGGACTATATTTATTAAAATATGTTAGATATTTAATGATTTTATTCGATTGTAATGTTTACTTTCTTTGTGAGATAAGCGTGAGAACTAAAATGTTACGTAGACAGACTTGTCAAGTGTTTGTAATTCTGAAGCATGGTGGCTTAAGGCGGTCTAGCTGCATGAGCCGAGATATCATAAGACTCACCTATGGTATCCCCGAGGGTTTTGCTTCTGAGCCTGTAAGGCTCTTCGGGAGTCAAATCTTGGGGAGGCTCATCTGCATCCTGTGAGTTTTCACGCGATAAGTCGCTTATCTGAAATTGATGATTTGTTTGCGCTTAATTTTTTTCTTCTTATTTATTGAAAGTATTCTCTTAATTTTAGATTTTTACAGTTTGACAAAACACAACTACCCAAGCCAAGTTTTTTCAACAATGAGTTTAGAATCTTTACCTCAATATTTCCTGCTGACAGTCGCTGTCCACTTGTCTTGGGTTTCTTCGTCTTACCAAGTGTTTGAGATCCTTGCATCACTTGTACCTAAAATTAAGTAAAAAACTAGTTAGTAAATGTAAAGAAATGAGCCTGCTAGACTTTCTGCCCTGATAGTTAAGAAAAGGCAAATTAGCGCAGGATTGAGAATACTACTTATATTTATTATAAAAGGAAGAGGAAAGCTTTATGGGTAATCTCTGGTATAATTGAACAATTAATCCAAAGGCAATCAGCAGACATATCCATTATAGGTAGTTTGAGCCAGGTATCACATGAACAAAGCCGCAGGCGGGATGTTGTTATTAATAGAAAAAAGCCTATGCACAGCTGTTGAAACGGGTTTAAAATAAAGATAAGCATGAAGTTTTATAATTTAAATATTTTTCTTTTTATGGTGGCTCTCCACTACTGGAGGTAGGTCGTAGTAGACAGTAAAGGCGAAGTTTTCGCGTTTACCATTTTCTTTGCAAATCATGATAAATTGGAGCGGCTGGTATCATTTCGTGCCCAAGCATATGTGTAAACATGAGATTTATGTAACACTAGGCTTGTTTGATTCGGTTTTTGTATATAGTCAGTAGGTATTTTTATGTACTTTTATCTGTTTCTTGAACCTATATATTTTTGTATGTTATTTTAATAATTGATGTTCTAAACTGTAATGAGTAGGTACCTGATGTTTGGGGCGGTCGAGAGTGTACGGCGCGCGCGGTGGGATGGGCGCCGGGCGAGTCGTCGGCAGAGACATATTGCGGACAGACTCGCGGATGATCTGACGGATCGTCTTCAAGAACGCGTTGCGGAAGTCAGCGGTACTGGAAACAACGGAAATATTAGTCAAAAAAGAGAATCTGTAATGCAAACCAACATTATCATCACATTTCCGAGCCGAGCTCGACATCAAGCTTATAGACCATATTTTCAGTGTCCTAATCCGAGGTCGAACGAAAGTGTAAGACGTTGGGAGTCGCGTCACGGAAATAAATGGAGCTGGGCAGGACACTTGCAAGGAGACAAGGTAGCAGGTGGGGAGAGGCGCCAACTGAATGTCTCCAAGAACAGGGTACAGAAACTTCGGACTTCCTGTAGCGAGAATGAGTGACATTTTGCGAACGTCGCAGGGCGAACCTGGATGAGAATAGTGTGAAAACGTGAGGAGTGGATTAAGAATTTGGAAGCCTATATGTAACACAGATAATAAAATACTATAATAGTACTCAGTATTGGGTAAAATTGGGTTGCGCATGATGATGATGATTCTAAAAGTGTATCATATTTTGTTTAACGGAAATAATAACGTCAGTTTATTACATAATTGTCTCACCTGTTAGATAGTACATAAACTTTCTCAGAACGTCTCTGCAACTGGCTCCTCAAATGTATGAGCTCCCAGAGAAAGTGACTATCCATGTCTTTGGCGGACGAAGCGCGAACCTGCACTTCAGTCACTGGTATCAAAACTTGGTATCTTATAATCTCTACTTCGTTAGAGTTATTCTTAGAAGAAACGCCCTGAAAACATCGCACAATTCATTTAACATGTAATGTGAAATTAACACGGCTACTGCTACGAAATCATAGCACATGCTACGCTCATAGCTTATGTAAATGCAAATGCAGTTTTACTATCTAGAACTTGATAAATAATTCATAACTAGAAAAACTATAAAAAGAGACGTTACTACTGATGTAAATGGCCAAAGTTTGGTGTAATTTGAATAAATTATGTGATATACAAAGTTTTTACCATTAACTTTTTCTTTTGTCTCAGTCTTTCTTTACAGAGGAAGACAACAGCTGATTTAAATACAAAGCACATAGCATGCAATTCCAGTCCTTTCTTAATTTTTCCTAGGAAGTCTGATATATTTAACCATTCTACACCACCGTAATACAACAAATCACCTGAAACCCAAACAAAATATGTTAATAAGGAACAGTTTATGCATCCATTTGAAATGTAAAGTAGTATGTTTAGAAACCCAGGCAACTTACCCGGACTTAGATCTATAGGTTGCTTGCAAGACTTTTGGTGTTGTCTAAACAAGTGATCAAATATAGCACCATATTCTTCATGTATTCGTTGCATTTCGTTTATATGTTCTGCAACTTTTTCCATTCCCTTCAATGCCTCTGCAAAAAAAAGTTACAGATATTCAAAAAGTATTTGAATGAATAAGATATGAATAGGTCGAGAGTGCGTAACTTTTCCCTTACCTACTAAATGGAGATGTTCTTCAGAATTAACATCAGTCAAATTCCGCAATTGTTGAAGCAGCAGTGGATACTTGAGTATCCTTTGTATTGGCTTGATTAAATAGGACTCTAACGTCGAAGAGTGTTGTTGTTTTGGATTCCTTGCGGCCAAGAACTCTTGTAAAGCTTGATTACCTTCATCTAAAAATAAAAGCATACGTTGTGAACAATGGCTAACTTTGAATGCTGGAATCGAGATACGGAAGAACTACTTACTTGGATGCAAAACTTTCTGCGCCTTACTGTGACTGGCACAAAAAGAACTGTACAATTTGAAATGGTTAACGTAATACAGGAAAGCATTTCCGACCGCGAAGAGTGCATTCTGTGAATGGAATACACAAATCAAAGTGAGTTATTGAATAATGTAAAATGTCAATATCGAATGTCTGGACTGCTGATAAATGAGTTCACGTTATTCTATTATCGTACCTTGAATTGGTTGGAGAATTCAAAGTGATGAAAGTTGGGTTCAGCCTCGAGCGCTTCCTCTAAGTTTTGCAGGAATTGTCTTTGGAACGTCACTATCTCCTGAATGTTCCCAAACAATGCGTTGATCTCGGCGTTTGATAAAAAAGTTTCTTTCTTCAAGGGCTCCAAGTAATTCTCCAGTAAATTATTAAGATGCTGCAAGAGATACAATCTTATTTATGTAACATTCGTACTTAGTTTTAGATATTATTTGAAAGCTAAATAACTCTGCCTGCGAATATGTATTACCTTGATAATAAATATTTTTAGTAGAAAGGTACTTTTAAGGTTTTAGAATACAGATTGTGGTTGTGTGATTTTATACAATTTTCAGAACGTTCCTTCCACAAAAGTTTTCATTCATGACTTTTACCTTATTGTAATAACGTCCAAGTTTTGGCACGAAGATCATGAGTTAAATTGGGTAAGTGGTAATCAATGTGCCTACATTGCTGAGGAACTTATTATATCATAAACTTGTGAATAAACTACGCGGAAGTGTCGCAGAGTTGGCGCACTACGTTCTTGTTTGTTGGAAATTGAATAGCAAGTTGAATTACGTCGTTATGAAATATCCAACACAAGAGTTTATCAAGGAACTTAACTCTGAAACTTGGTGTAGGATCTTGTGAGAAACCAAGGTTATTTAATTAATTAAAAAAGATTACAGCGTTACATTTTATCTCAGAGTAACGTAAAGTTTCCTTATTAATTATTCTTCTATCTTCCTTTTTTTACGTATTATATATTTTTTTATATAATTAACAAAACCCCTTGTGTGTTGTAGGTATTCAATTTTGTATGAATCATTTGCCGTTGAGCAGAAAATGTTACGAGTCAATTATTATAGCAAAGTTGTTTAGCATCTTCGTTTGATGTCAGCAGCTGACCTACTTCTGCTTTTGATGTCGATTTAATTTAGAATGTAGCATTTTTCAAAGCTTCAGTGTCATAAGCTCACTTTGCTGTGAATAACCATTGTAATGTGTTCATAATGCCGAGATAATTGTTGCGTTAACTGAGACGCTTTGAACGAAATGATTATAAATCCTTTTAAAAAGAAATGAGAATGAACTCTTTTGTGCGAATAATGACGGAATTGGTAGCTTTCGCGTGGGTTTTTACGTTGTTGATATGGAGAGCCGACTAAAATTAAGTGGCACTGACGCTTCGTGCCGTGAAATTTACGTGGTTTTATATTGCATCCACATAGGCACTTATTTAGAGCAAGATTTTGCGCTGCTGTTCTACAAAATGCTGTTGAAACTCAACTTATATGCCGTCTGATAACTAATAACAAAAAAAATTACTGAATGATTATAAGTGTATTTAGGTTCTGCCCGTGGTTAGACCTGCTATTCCCTGTTCCTGTTATTCTATCATACATGCAAAATATCAGCCCGGTTCGTTCAGGTGTTTTTGGCGCTATCTCGTGACAAACACACCTTCATAATTTTAGTTGGGTAGTAGCAGAATCTTTTAAAACTTGTAGGTAGTAGTTGTTACTATAAAGGGCCGTCCAAATTCCCAATGGAATCGTCCCTTGCTTACAAACGCTACATTATAGCTAGCCTCACCTTGACATACGCCCGTTCGGTATCGACAAGCTCCAACAACACCTTCCGCAACTTATCTGCGTCGGACAGGTGTCGCGAGGGAGTCGCCGCGTTGCTGGCGACGCTCCCCGTGGGGCTCCCGCGGCGCGTCTCAGCCGGTGAACGACACCAGCCCGTCACTTGCTCTGCACTCTATCATACCAGATAAATAACATGTAAGTATAATTCCTATAAACCGTAGGCCCCACTTACACTCCATCGTACCAATAAAAATACGTATAAGTTGTATAACTCGTAGGTTGTGCGTAACGTAAACTGGCACAGGAGGAAGGAAAAAGCCACCTAGAATAAAGGCAATACCCACATCACAAAAAGTGCGATATTGAAGCGCAACTCTGTCTCTTAGCTAAAATGAAAAAGCCAATTTATTTTCCTGAACAAAATAAAAACCAAGGGTTTCTAACACTTGCTCATTTTTGGCCACCAAAATAATCCGGATAGTCATTATTCAAATATCGTGATTTGCCCAAATTTTCATACACAAAATACTTGACAAAGAAGCGTTTAGAACCACTCTACCCATATTAAAAATGCTTGACCCACTTCAACCGTTCAAAAGTCCTTTTTATGATATTAGGGCCCTCATTGTTATTTATTAGACGAAACAATAAATTCATATAATACTCGTATGACCATTATTTTCAAGGTAGGCTGGAAGATCAATTAATAGTCCTTGTTGTAGTAGTGAAGTGAAGTGAACAAGTTATTTGCGTAGATAGTTCTAAATAACTTCAATACTATTTAATTCAGTTTACTTCAATTATGGTTTAGAGTTAACAGTATTCGCCTGAAAGTATTTGTCCGAATATCGAAATAATCAGCTGCCGCCTCGATTAACTTAAAAGTTAATTAAATTAGAAAATAACAGTCTAATAATCTTTTAAAAGAACACCACCTTTACAAATCCAACCAAATTAATTACTAAAGGGAAGCAAACGTTTTTCGTTTTGTGTAATTTGAAAAAGGATTGAATAAAAGAGCACACATCAACTGTTTGCGCTCTGTGAGTAATAAGAGTACCAACGCTGGAATATATTTACGCAGCGCAAATAGGATAAAACGAATGAAATACGGAACCAATAAAAATAACAAAAATGTTAAAACCCTGTAAAGTCCTGACAGACAGTTAAACCGACTAAATCGTTTTAAAATTTTGTTTCGAAGATTCTGCTAGACTGGTTTGAACTTAAAAGAACGTACCTTGAGCAAGTTTTCTATTTCAAATGAGTTAGTCCTGGAGCTGACTTTGGGTGGCCCGCTGATTGCGTCGCCAAGTCCATCTGTTTCAGGGTTGTACAACTCTTTACCTGCGCAGAAATAACAATAATTATCAAATCATCTAGCCCCAGGCTAAGCAGAGCTTGTGTTATGGGTACTAGATAAGTGATATACTTAATACAATACATTAAATTTGTATATTATCACGTTTGTACTATTAAAAAGAGCACGTATTTACCATTTCCAATAATCCAACTACTAAATACGGTTGTACGGTTTTGTGTGCGTAAATGAAAATCCTTCATATTTTAGTTGTTTTGTCTACAAGTTCAGATAGTGACTAAAAGTCAGAACTAATGAATATTGGGTCAAATGGGTGTGGAAATTATGTTTGTTAGGCTAAACTAAGTAACAAAATCCCTTCGTAGAAAAACCTTTATTTATATAATATCGTGGCTAAAGTTTACGGTTACCAGCCTACGTAGGTAAACATAAACATAGCTTAGGTACCTAGATAATTAATGTATGGGATGCTTTGGGCATCATTCTTAAATCATTGTTTAAATCTGAGGTGGGAAATTAAGAATGAAAAATATGCCAATAAGAATCAGATGCAGCTATAAAGTTGAGACCGTCAAAAACTATAAAACCACAGTGAATTTCCCTGTCGATAATAACTTATTTCAAAACATGTACGCCTTAAAAAGATAAAGCTTGTCCGTGTTAAGGAAGGGATCAGGAAATCTCTTAGCCGGTTGGCAAGGTGGGCTATATCTACCGCATAATCAGCGGGTTGCGGGCGTCGCAAAATGGATGCCAATTACCGCGTAACGACGCTGCCATAACCATTCCGGAGATGGGCCGGTGACCTGCCCGCTCCAGGATTGTCCGGAAATGGAACAGAACTTGCCAATAAAATAAAATAAACTTATACGAGCAGATATTAGACTACATTGGATCTATTTACAGACATTTTAATCAAAACCTTCAAGGAGACTGTATTTGTATAAAACTCAATAAATGTGGGCCAAGATAATGGTAACAAGTAGATAAGTACCTACTTTTGCGGGTACGGATGTGAAACGTCGAGAAAGCGTTTTCAATTCAATATGCCTAACCGCTGTCAAAAGATGGTGAGTTTCAATATCATGAGAGGAAATTACAATGCTCGTGATGAAAGTTCCACGTGAAGCTCGCTTTATGACAAGACGTGGCACAATGATTTTTTGGTTGCGGCCCATGCCAACATTGAGCACAAGCAAATAGCTTGCGGTGAGGTCACGGCCTTAAGAGAGAGAATACCTACCCAGCTATTTCGGTCTGTGACTCGGAGGATCTCCTATCTACATCTACCCAAAGTAATATTACATCTTTGTAATACGCAACGAACGAACTTAAACTTGGTAAGTTTGTAATTTTGTTTCATTGTTTGAAGAGATAACCTCTGAAACTAGGTACGGTCAACACCAAAAACTGCTAAACAAACATTTTTTTATATATCGTAAACGCTTTTTAGACCGAAATCTAAAACACCTTTGGTTGACCGATTGTTGTGTTGTGCTATTTGCCGTTGTCTGTACCTACTAGACTATTTACAGATCCTAAAAGTATCAATATTTTATACATGTTAGTCTATAAGGTTTTCCCAATATTTCCTGTTTTGGTTTGTATCGTATTTATATGGGCCTTAAATTCGTTTTTATTGTGTACTTATTCTAACGTTGCCTGAAATAAATGATAGTTATTAACGTAGGCTACTATCTCTTTACTATCGTCTTTGATTATTAATAATAAATTACAATATATGTATTTCGAGTACCTATAGGTAAAAAAATCGATCATCAAATTACAAATTTTTCTAACATATTTATTAGGTATTTCCACCTCTTCACTAACTCAATTCACGGTTGTTCTATCCGCTTGTATTACCTCTATCCCTATCTCTATCACAATCACATAACAAACAATTGGAATCAATACGTCGACATGATTGTCTCTTGTGTTCCATAGCAATGAAATGAGATTCTCACTGCAATTCCACGCATTACATGGCGCTTGCGAGTTGTGATTTGTAATTGGAAATATGTAGACGTGGTAGAAAAACTGTTCTAATTACACGGAGCTCGATTGGTATTACATTGCCTAAGTCCAGTAGTGGACTAATATACGCTGCTGATGATGTATGTGGAGCTATAAAAAATTGCATTTACTTTATATAATTTTTAACTTTATCTTAACTTTACTTTTAACTTGGATCAGAGCGAAAACCCTTTTTTGAGGAAAAACGTGGGAAAAATAAAAGTAATTGACTGCCCGATAGAAATACATAATTGTACCTTATAATGTAATTTATTTGTTCGTCCTTATACTAAATAAGTCCATTCCTATTTTATAAAGTGAAAATAACAAGCATGTATATCGGGTCAATGGTAGAAGATACTATTTCGTTCACCGATGGACGTTGTAGGGTAAAAAAGGTTGGTAACCTTCTTCAGCTAAACTTATAAGCTTTCGGAGACCTTTTTTGATTAATATCGCAAGGGCGACTTACTTTTCTCCTTCAATTTATTATAAGATCTATGTGATCTGTGTTTACTTTATATTCGGAGTGTAATTAAACATAAATAAATAAATAAATAATGCTGGACAATCTACACAGCATCACCTAGTCCCAAGCTACGCAGAGCTTGTGTTATGGCCACTAGATGACTGATATACTTAATACAATACATTACATAGATATATATTTTTTATTATATATAGAAAATACCCAGAACACCCGGAACAAATATTTGCAGATCGTACAAACATTTGTCCCCGAACCCGCAACCCTCTGCGTCACAGGCGGACCTTCGCCCGCCGCGCCACATCGGTCGACATGTTGCAGACTTTATAGTATTTTTTACACTCTATGCTCTTAAAACGCTTTTTATACGACATGTACCTATCTCTAACCAAAAGCAAGTAATTATAGCCATGTTTGTTGAAAAAGGGAAAGGTTTTAGAAAATTCAAACAAATCGAATGCGATATCTTAGTTCAAGTCTCCTTGGTCAACATTTCCATACATATTTTAATGCTCTAAATGTAAACTTTACTCCCTTGGGAATAATGAACATCACTCCCAAGGGCACAATGAGATTGAATTTGTAACATCAAAATATTGTGAAAATTTTTAGCAAGGATATCAGTACAATGAGATCTACTTCGAAATTCGAACTAACCTCTGTTCAGAAGTCTGTATAAAACTAATGCCGCGAAACACATCACCAAACATTTACTATTTACTCGAAGAAAATGTGAAAAGGTATTCTGATCGTGTATTAAACTGTCTTCGTCTTGGGCGTGATTAAATCCCTCTCGCACTCAGGATTCTAGTAACTCCCTCGCTTTGCTCGAGAGTTATTCTATAGAATCCTAAGTTGCGCTCGCGATTCAATTACACCGGTGACGTAAGACATTGCTTAAACCCATAATCTACTATTGTTTGTCCGTTACCACAATAGGCAATTAAAAATCAAACGGATTATTCTTTCTGTGCCACAATAATTCTTCAGTTCACAGTAAGTACCTACCATTTTATTGAGCACGGTGAACGTTCTTCATTGTAATTAAACAGTTAAACACGCGGCTCCAATGATTTGTTGTAAGTACGAGTAAGTGTTGTTTATTTAACTGATGGAAACAGCATTGCGTGTTGCGCCGATCTCGAATGACAACAGATGGTCTAACAAGCAAACGTCGATTGCGATACTTACGCGATTGTGATTCTACTTTAATACGAAGCCCCTGCTGTAATAGCTCCACTTTATCGTTTCCGAGTTCACGGAGATCTTTATACCGCATGAAGAAAAATAACATGCTTATTTTGTGATGCACAAAATATTGCTGCCTGTCAGCCACAATACGAATACGAAGACTTAGTGTGACTCCGAAACGATGCCAAGTATATTACGTAAATATGATGGATTGAAGAGTTGCTTGTTAGGCCTATAGGAGATTTGGAAATTTCATAAATAAAAAAAACGTGTGTTTACTCTTCAAAAAGTGGAAAAAGTGGTGGTGGTGATGTGACCTTGAGGTCGCCTTAACCACAACCTTAACTCTATTATGCATAGTATAGTCAAAGAGTGAACCGATGTTTCTCCTAAAATTAATTAAATATAAACTCTACAAGGACAAGTTACTTTTATTATCGGCACCCGAAAACGGCGTAGATTGAGGGTAGTATTAACCATTTATCACACACTTAAAATAATTGTTCCAATAATATCGTAACAACATCTGCCACACTCAAACCAGAATAGTCTCTTTAGACAAATATCAATAAAACATTAAGGGAATGTGAACAGTTTAATTAAAACACGACCACCCATTAGGAATAACGTCAGAGGGTATGGTTAGGTATTGTAGGAAGGGTTGGATATTGCGAAGGTTATCATCGTGACGCGGCGTGTCGAGTGGAGCTGAGGAGCGATACGGCAGCAAAACAGGGCATAAGCTAAAAGCTCCCCGGTAAATAATAATCTGCAGAGTCATCGCTACGACCCGTGACATAGATGGATAATGAAAAATATGAAAGAGCTAAAATACGTCGCTTTACTTTATAAGAGTATTTATAACAAAGATTAATAAACTTTGCAAGATAGGTTTTTGATTGAGACTAACTTAAAAGCTTATTGAGCGTAAAATATTAATGACCGTAACCAGCAAAGATTGTTATTTAGCACCTTTATAATTTGGTTATTAATCATGTCTTTGTGATGTCTATATTCTGCAGGTATAAGTTACATGATAACCATGACTTGAGTCAGGTGCGGCGGGAAGGTTTTAGATCATATAGCTGCGAGAAGGACCAATTCTAACGAACCGATGAGCTTGTAAAGGTTTGATTTAATAAAGGACTGAAGTGATGGTCAATCAAATGATAGAGGTCGATGAATATAAGTGGCAGGGTTTTGAACAAGGTTTAAGAAATCTATTTTTAGATTTGCATTAATGTTTATCTTCTTATTAATGAATGTAAGTTGTCACCATCAGATCAGAGGGAAAATAGTAGATCCCATTTTAAATTATTATCATTTGCTTTCAATACAACGTGGACAATGCTTTTGTCTAGAAGTGATCATACAAAACTAATGTTGTGGAGTTTATAGTGGAAACATTTCTATGGTCGTAATTGTGGTGATGGAAAAAACAAATGATTGCCTATTGTTAACTCATAAGCTAAATTAAGTACTCGATGGGTTTTCTAAGCCAGAAGTGGTTTCCGCCACCCAGAGGAACCATAATGGCTAGTGGATATGATAGTGGAGTAACTATTTATCTCGTCCTAGATTATAATATAAAACGCCCTGTTTTATAAGCTAACTATTTAAACACATACTATTTTTGAAGCTTTACGATAAGACCTTCCTATAAAATATATTTTACACAATTTGGCATTAAAATGATAAATATTCAGGTACTCACTCCAAGCAGGCGCCGGCACAATGAGTCCAGAGATCATGTCATCCGAGATGACGGGCGGGTCGGTCGGCGGCGGCGGACACACCAGCGAGTCGATAATGTCGTCTGTGGCCGCTCGCATCACGCCCGTCAGCTCTGGCGGCTCCGTGCGTGAAGACCTATGCGAATTACACTGAATTCAAAACATGCTGACGATAGGCTTACATAACTTTAAGATTGCTACACGACCTTAAAACACAAATATTTCTAAATCTATGCCTTAAGTTTAATGCGTTTTTGGATTGCGAAATTTAATTGTAAGCGAACGTCATTGGTAGCGACCTACAAAATGGCATTGCTACTTAAAGGAAATAAGAACTTTAAATAAACCGAGAAAATGCATCATGAACAGATTATGTCGTCAGCAATTACGTAAAAACGTTAGCTCTGTAGTCTTCCTGTGGGAGCGATCGGCTTTGCAAGCTCCATATTGATCCGATGCTATTTCCAGATTAGATCTCCGTTTCCATACAAACAGATCTTGTCATTTGCAAAATACTTGTGGAAATTATTTCCCCTTTCACCATACGCCCTGGGTTATAGGTGCGCGGCGTACGCAGCCTCATTAATACATTCTATTCACAGGCAATGGAACATATTGATTTCAATTACAATCGTGTTTTGTTACCAAATAACTCCATGTAAAAATTATATCATGTAGGCATCATGATGTATGCGTATTTTTACTGGCTTTTGGATTTCAAAAAACTTTGTATGGTCACTTCGTATGCCACACCTACAACGTAAATTTTGTATGTGTGGCTTAAGTTAATAAAAAAACCCGAGATAGATAGATAATCTCGTTATTTTTTTTCAGTGTTTATTTTGCAGACCATTCTTTGGAATACGAACTCTGCAAGCAAGGAATAGGAATGAAAGTGAGACGTTTCGAGAATTGCGTTTTGTAAATATTTTATTCAACACACATCGCACGACTTTTGTCAAAGTACGAACCCTGTTTCGAGTTGACAATTGTTTCAGCAGGCTTCACTGAGAGGAGCTAAGATCTTAGCGTATTAATTGGTTAATTCTACAAACCGCAAACTTTGACGCGTTACGGGACTATAACGACGCTCGAAACCGGAACGGCTTTATACAAACAGAGCGAGATGAAACAAGTCACAACAACAATAATATTGCGTGGCTAGCGCTCGTTTCACGAAGACATTTGTCGTGTTGAGGAACTTTATTTGAGGCGGCACCGGCAGGGCGCGCGGTGCGGTGCAGTGGCGGCTCAATTGCGGCGGCTCACAATGGATGGATAGCGTCATAGAGTGGAGCCAGGTGAACGCTGCAGGCGATGCGGCGCCGTATATAGGTCGCAGCGCCGCGCTAAACTTGTCGCGCCTCTGAAAGGTCAGGTGTATGAGGGCGGGAAACGCCGATGAACGGAGCGCGCTGCCCCAGGGCCCGGCCTCGCTCTCACTTCCGTTTATTAGGTGCTTGGCGTTCGACTTCCTGTGCCCTCGCGACACAGAACGCGCCAACCTTCGCTAAATAGAACCGACAACCTGACCTTTTTTTATTCAGAGAAAAGGCGCCCCGGTCTGCTGAGATTTATTCAAATTCAATGTTAACGAATACGTTTTGTCGAGTCGCCGATTAATGAACGACTCCCGCTAACTTGGTCGAAGATGGGTTGGTTTTCATTTACATGAGAAATATACAGCTAGGCAGTCGACTTGAGTATTCTGTGCATAATTAAGTGAGATTCTGAAATCGTACATTATTTAAAACAGTGTTTATAAAGTTAGTTACCTCATCATCATGACCAGGGAAAGCTCCTCCTGCAGAACGCTCTCGAGGTACATCATATCTAGGTCGGAAACGATCGCACCGTTGATCACCATTATCTCGTCGCCTTTGATTATGCCTGACACAGAAAACAGGCATATCTGCTGTGATTGCTTTTACCTTTTATAAACCAAGATAATGAACAAAAAACAATAGTGATTACCAATCACTATTGTTCTCCCTCGGGTTATTGATTGACATAACATCTACGAAGCTGATGAAAAGATTCCTTGTTCTAAACATAAAAGGGAAAATTGGCTAATTTATAGAATAGGAAGGCAAAACTTTTTTATTGAAGAAATATGAATTTGAAACAATTAATCATCTCCTCAGTATTGTAAGGCAAGGTACCTCTGTGCGCGACCTTTTGTTAGGATTACCTACCGTTTTGCATCGCGACGCTCTTGTCCTCGACGCGGCTGACGTAGCAGCACAGCTCATCCTGTCGCTCGGCGTTCTCCATGAGATCCGCTTCGACGCTGAACCCCCACATTTGCTCGAGCGTGTTGCGTTGTAATTCCACTTGATAAAGGATCTTAGCGCATACCTCGACCACTTCGTGGGTGTGCAACTGTTTTGATAAAAGATATAAATATTAATAAGACAGCTCATGTAAAATAAAACTACATTATTCCTTCCTACTCTAAATATAAAATACAGGATATATTTTACATATATAAAATTTTAGTTTCAGTCCATCTTAAAGCAGCCGGGTTTGATTTTATTCCGCACGCGCGCTAGTCAGTGTGTATCACGTTTGTTTTGTTTGTTTGTTTTCCTTTGAATCCTCAAAGGCCTATAAACTATAATATTTCAGTGTATCTTGCTAGTTACAGAGGCGGAAAGCGTGCGCGACTATCGTGGCAGTGTCGGCTTGTATGTTCTCTCTGCAGACTTTATCTCAGTATAGAATCTCTGTAACACAAGCACAAGCCTCGGAAGTGCTCAGAAGCTTTGTAGAAATCCCGTTATTTACTGTCTTCGATGTTGTCTTTTATTGCTGGAAGAAAAATGACCGTGCTCTCATGGCTGTGAGAAACGGTCGGTAGGTAGGTACAACATTGCAACAATGAATTGGTAGTATGCGTAGAAACCTGTTTAGTTATTTTTTAAGAAAATAAAGTGAAGAAAGACTCGAAAGCAGGACGATGTAACAACGACTGAATAGGTAAATAATATTTTTTTGTCGACAAACCATCTTTTAGGTAAGTATCTTATTTGAATAAGGTTTACTCCTTTATAAATAAAGGCACTTTGAAAGGTTCACCGTCTTTTACAACTTGATTTAAAATAGATATCTGGGGTAGGTTTAATCCTCTTCTTGTCGGACCTCAATCAGGGAGGAGCGTGGTAATCCTCGCAAAAACGTTGGGGGTTAAAACACAATTAGATTGGTCAGGAAGTTAGGTTTTCTGATTTTATTATCTATCGCTATATAAATTACCGTAGATCGTCTTTGCAAAACTTTTGGTAAAAATATTTTTATACGTTATCATTTGGTTATTGGTAGGTATCGTAAGTACTTATGAGTTATCGTAAGGCTACGAGTGATGCAAGATCTATGGTGGACTTTAACTAAAACCCACACCTACGTGTCGGTATATGAGTAGGCACTAGATTTGATTCCGCTCACATACGTAACTGTTCGTAATCTCCAAAGCTAATACAACTTTATCCAAGAGATGTTCGCTTAGCATAATAATGCGAATGTGACGCAAAAGTTGTATTGAAACGGAATTTAACTTTTTAGCGTGTGCTTATCCAACGTTTTGTTGATCCAAAAGTGATATAACTTTTTGATAACCACAGTAGTGAGTCACAGTGTGGGGTGGTATGACATTGTCAGACCCTACTCACGTCGCAGTGACAAAACGGTTTGAATATTGTGCATGCATGGGCGCTTCTCTGGCTCTAATTTTTAAGTTGTCTGTAAGTAAGAATTTTATGAGCCATTTGTAAACTTTATTAGGCAATGTTTTTAGTTTAGTGATATTATCTTCAACATCCTGTTCGTGTGTTTATACAATATTTTTAAAACACACAATTTATAGTGAACGTCAAGACTCATAAAATTTAATAAGTTTAGAGTTTTTACACTTTTCTCAATAGAACAAAGTTTTAAGTATTATTTGAGTTTACAGCTTTTCCATCAGCTTTAAGCGGTAAAGTTTCAAACGGTAAGACATTAATAGCGACTGGTATAAGCATAGTTTGCAATAACTAATTAAATTATGTTAACGCAAATCACAAACATGAGCCCATGATTAAAATAATTTGATAGTTCCAAGTAACTCGATAGAGGAAGAGAGAAATTGATTATTTGGGAACTTACGGTGCATGATATTTATAAAAAAAGATTACCATCAGACGGTACCACTCTTTTGAAAAGTAACTTAAACAAGTATGTAGGTTTTACTGTTTTTGGTACAATTTCATAGTACAATGTAAGGTAACCTAAATCTATTAAATTGCCATAAGCGTTTTCTTCCAATGTCGGGTAACTAGTATTGAAGCAGCACTTACGTATGTTTCAATAAGATCGCTGCGATGTGGCACAAAGTAGTTATGATCCTCCATGTCTCGTCGTTTCTTGACGCGCACGAAATGCTCGAGCGCGTTTAGCGAGCGCCGCGCGCACGCCCCCGCGAGAAACTCCTCCACGGACATGCCTTCGCGCACGCCCACCGTGGCCGTCGTGCCTTCGGGCAGAGACACGCGCACTGCCGCTTCGCCTTCATCGCGAGACATCTGAATACAAATTATTCGTTACTGTGTTGCTGTAGCAAGGGCTATGCTGTAGATAATGCTGGACAAATCACTCAGCAATATAATATAAATTATTAGTTTTTGTTCCGGCTTCGCAACGCAAGCCACCTTGGAAAACAAATCACGCTGGACCTACTAGTTTTAATCAGTATCCATAATAATATTATAAAGTAATTTTTGTATATCTGTCTGTTACCTTTTCTTGCCTAAACGGCTAAACGGTGATTAAATTTGGCATGGAGGTAAACAATATCTTGGGGACGGACATATTACTTGAAAAGCCGCAGAAACTAGTCATCTATCGTATATCCACGTCTATCGGCGTAGCAATGGCTACAACCAAGGTGCTATGTAATAGCAGTGCTACGCCGTAGATAAAAAAAAATATCTTGTTGAAGTAACATAATAAGCTTTTAAACTTTTCAACGTTGCGATGGTCCTATCTTCAATGCTAAGTCATAGCAATATGTAATTCGTAGCAGTGCTACGCCGTAGATTTCAATTCTCTACTTGTAGTAGCTTTTATTTATGAAAAAGTAGATAGGAGAGAAATCAAACAAACACTGACTATATTTTTTACGCATTGAGTGTGTGTGTATGCATGAGCGCACTTTAATCATTCATTATGTCGTGTGCGTAATCAATGGTATTGCATAAAACAATTAGAGTGCTCTGTCCTCAGATTAGAAGAAGAACGTGACTTGGATACATATTAAATTTACCTATTTTTAGTTTCAGGAATTTACCTTGTTAGTCTTCGAAAACCTTGGTCGATAATGTGACTGTATAGGTATTGTAATTACATATAATTTTAATCAATGTTAGGTTGGTTGTATTATTTAAATTTTTACCTGAGTGTGTAACTAATTTGTGTTCTGATTTAATTTATTATCTGTGTTATCCATTTATTTTTGTGGTAAAATCTTTTTTATTTAACTTCTAGTATTTTGATTATTTTAATTAAGATAATTTTTTAAATTGTAAATATTCCTTCACAAATACATTTGTTTGCGAATAAATGAACTGAACTGGACTGAATTATTATCAACAAATGATTCCCAAAAAAGTCATAACTGCGTTCAATTGTTTATAGGTATTTAAAATTTAATCTTAGAACTACAACTAAGAAATGTGTGTGAACTCGCTTATACAACTACATTCGCCATCGCCGAATAAAAACGGATACGATAAAATGGCCCTGTAAAACATTATCTGTGATTTCTCTGTGAACGTACCCTAACAATTACGGCTTTTAACGATTTAATACGAACTTACGGCGATCCACTCGAGAATAGCTTTCAAGAGGATATTTTATTTTTCTTCGTTATCTTTTTAAGAACTTAAACCACAGAAAAATTCAGGTAAATTCCCCGTAATCTCACCGTTACTGAGAAAATTAATCATAGAGCTGAATGAGGCTCGAGTGCCAAAATGGCTAATTACCACGCGAATTGAACTTATTCAAAACAAATTCGTAATTTCCAATTACTTTATATATTTTTAATCTGATGGGTTTAAAAAAGGGCTAAGTTATTTGATAAAGGCACAATTAGTTGTAGAAACAATGGTGGGTAAATGGCAAGCAGTCAGTGGCAACCACCGCGGCTAATAGGTAGAATCTAATTGGTAGACTCACTGGGGATCAGCGACACGCCACCTCGACCTGCCCTCTTTGAGAGTCGTGTGATTTATAGTGTCTTTACTTTCAGACAAAAATACGCTTTCAAGAAACATTGCTGGCAGGTACAGAATAAATGAAGGTTCATTTCAAAGGGGAGTGTATTTCACGAATAGTGACAGAATGGTCTCGAGAGTAGAGACTCTGGTATATTGCATTATCACAATGATTCAAGTAGTTTCCAATGGAAAGAATAAGTGAAAATTTAACAGTTATAAAATAGTTTTCGTGGAGAACAGGAGTTCATAAGAATTTAATGGAATCGCAGGCATATTCTCCAATAAGTACCTGCGTATCAATTTTCCTACAAACTGGATCATATAATCAAAGTTTTACGAATTCTATCTGCACAACGTGAAAAATCATATGTTAACTTTCGTAATTAAGTACGAGTAGTCCGTTAATGGGCGATGTGCTATTCTTTTTTGTGACAAGTTGTACCAAATTAAGCTGGAATATAATGATTGCGACTCATTAATTAATATTAAATGCAATGATATTGTTAAAATGTTCACAGAAATTAACATTCACTGAAACCGTGGTAATAATTTATACGAGCACTTGATGTTTAATACTTTTAAAAAGCGAGACAAACATTTAAACCTCAAATCACCCAGACTCAAGGGTACTCGACATTTAAATGGGTTTGAGACATTTTGATTTTGTGCAACTCCTAACCCTAACCCTATGGATGACACAAAAAACATAAATTGGATATATTCTAAAGTAAAGATAGTCGTCATAAACTGGCATGCCTATTGACACGGAATGTTTTGCATAGTTTCTAGTTTAGCTGACATCTAAAATATGACTAAGTTTGTTGACTGACTCAGTTGAGCTGAATTCTGATAAAAACTTTATAAGCAGATATTACATTAGCATACCTACTATCGTAGCATTGAATTGCTCTATTTTAGGTCCGTTTAACTACAGGTACAACTAAAGAGCGTGGTGTTTTAAGTTTGCAGCTTATACAATACTGTGTGCTTGGGCACGAGCATAACCTATTTTTTTTGCGTTTTTCTCGTACACAAAGTAGCCTATGGGTTAATAAAATTGTTACTATATCTATATGTCAATATTCAGTACGATCCTTTCAGTAGATTTAACATGAAGAGGTACGATCCTCAAACTGCAATTTCACCTTTATAATACTAATGTTATTGTGTACTAAGCTGCATCCTCCTCCTGCCAAATGTGTAAGGAAAAATAACGAATAAGTGTAAATTTCTGTGAAAAGCAATCACTAACCTGCATTGATCTTCTGCTGGAGCCGGAGTTGGATCGGGACAGATTGGGCGCCCGGCGCTTGGTGGCCCCACGACCAGCCAGCAAGTTGTTCAGCAGCGACGGCGAACGCGCGCAGATGAACGCATGGAAAGACGATACAGTGAACACGCCGAGCTTGTTCAATGTACTCTTTGTTCCACGTGACACGTGCGTCAGGAGAGCCTGTACAGAACATCCTTCTTTATTATTAGGCCAAGTTTTTTCTAAGTGCGGTATTTAAGATCCGTAAAACGTGGAGTTGTGTCCAGATTTTTGATGAAATCATTTATTAGCGCCTATATTGTAAATGGATGAGATATGTACGTAAAGATTTTAAAATTACGATAGACCGTAAATCTAATGATACTAAAGTTCTGTTGGAACAACTTTTATAGCGAACAAGTACGCCCGTACCCAATGCAGATTTACGAGTTGTTTTAAAAACTCGTTTTGCTCCATCAATTTTCCATATGTCGTATAGAAGTGAGTGCATTCAAATCGCACAAATTTGGCTTCGATATTTTTCACCAATGGACACTAACAGTTATGATGACATATACATTCTTTAAAATCAATAGAACCTTTATAAAGAGTTGTAAAAAAAATATGTTGTAAGTACGGTTATTTAATTATCCTTTTAATATCTGAAGACAACAAAGTCATTGTTTTGTTCGACGCTTCGACAAGTTACTCCGTGACTTTTTATCCACAACGTTATCCGACGACACAGTTTACAAACTGTTTCACCGAGTTCTTTACAAAAGGTAGATAAAAAAATATCCGTAAAGAAGTTTGGTAACGCCAACCGGATATTGGAATATCCATTAATCAGGCTTCGGCTTCTGTCAAAAATTGATCATTTATGATTCGCGAGTAAGTATGCCTTATTGACGTGTCGTGACATGGGTCGCGGCAGCGTAAGAGATTCTTCCCCCCTCTCAGCTCTCCGGTCAACTGTCAATTGGATACCAGACCAACCTTTCTCTGTCACCTCGATGATATCGGATCAGTAAACTCCTGCCTCCTATTATATTGAGTGATGAATTATATATCAGCCATTATCCAACGGTTTATTTTTGGAAGGGATAATTCACCAAAAACAACAACGGCCTCGTATTTCGCTCAGGCCTCAAATGAATTATGGCTCTCCGAAAATATATAGGTAGTATATTTCGCAACGCGCTTTATCGGGGATAATTCATTCAAAGGGAAAAAGGAAATCAAGAAAATAAATCTGACCTGGGATTGACCCGAGCCATATACATAAATAAAGTATGAATAAGTTGCATCCACCTTATGTAATAACATTATTCATGACCAGTAATTTATAAGTTGGGTTTACGGTATAAGATGAATTTTCAGCCACTTTATCTTTTGTCTCTTTTTTGTGATCACTCGCATTATGAAGGTTTCCACAGTAGGTTTGGTTAAAAACAGGAAGAGGGGTTTCAATACTTTAAGGTTGAATAGAGATAAAAAGTAAATAGTTGAGTAAAGAAAAGACGACAATCTTACCTTAGGATTGGGCAGCTCTCCACTTTGCAGACTGGCCATATAGCACCTCAAACGGAACTGCTCACAATGCAGACGCTCAAGGTTCTCTTCCCACTGCAGCATCTGCACGGCCAGCTGGGCACGCGTCTCCGGGTCTGAGACCACTGACTGCTGCAGGTCAGCCATGTGCTTCAGCTTGTGATCCTGCCCCAAACAAAATTCGTACTGCGACGGAAAATTCCTAACCTAAATCTCTGACCGTCCGTGTTCGCATTGAATGAAAAAATCGAAAATAAAATGAAATAGTCAACCGTATGAGGTTGACTATTTCATTTTATTTTCGACGTCCTTTGAAGCATTCCGAGTTAGGTATTATCCTATTGTAGTGAATACGCATGTAAAGAAATACCATTTAGAGATATTCAATGAAAACACGCTGTCATGTAGAGAAAAGACTAGTGATTTTGTAACAATTGTATAATACAAGACGGCAAAGCCCGGCGGCAAACTTAACTAGCTAAAGAATCAACCGCCAGCTGACCTCAACGACCTGATGCCCTCTTTGAGAGAGTGCCCTTAGCCCGCTTTGTTCCAAAGCATGAAAGGTTAAAAGTTTGGTAAATTTAAGATTTTGTCGTTACAATGTAAAGCGACGACAGCAAAGAAAAATGCAGGCTGGTCCTCGGACGCGCTCAGAATGACGTGTGCTATGAATATTAATAAGCGCGTGCTCCCACCTGGCCGTGATAACTATCGCGTTGATGGAATAGATTGTTCCTAACTACATGCATGTGCCTCTACCCTTAATTACGGTTGCGAACCAACTTTGAATATTTTGCAACCTGATTTTAAAATTCATACAGCCGTAAAACTTAGTCAGACTAAAAAAATCAACGGTGCAAAGGATAGGTTTTTACTACTATACCGCCAGCAGTTAAGTGATTTTAAGGTCTAAGGTTAGGTAGGATCTAGGTAGATAAGATTCACGTAAGATAATAATTGCTTAATAATTCAAGCTGTTAAAGCTCATGAGCTAACTCTGATTTTGTTATAATGCTCAACAGAGAACAATGTCGGTAACACATATGTGCATTCTGATTATCTTTGTAAGTAGTGGTTTGTTTGTAAAACCTTTACCACTTGAACGCTTTGTGGATTAATTCGAATCTTCATTCCGAGTATTGGCCTCGACAGCTAATCGCAAACATGTATGTCGGTACACATACATATACTTATGTAGCGCACAGTAGCTATGTGAGGCAGCCACAAAGGCTTTGATGCGTGCTGCGGTCACTCGGTGCGGGTCAGAAATTGGTGTGATTTACACGAGGAACTCTCGGAATCGCAGCCCCTGAATCTCTCGCTCTTCATTCTCTAATACCTAACAAATACACGAATCTTTCCTGAAACTTTCTATGAAATAGATTGAATGAAATAAATAGTCTTTATTCTCACAAAAGGATTTGGCTTTGTTGGTTACTCAAGTTTAAAATTAACTATCATAAAAATTCTGAAAGAAAGTGCAATTACAGATTTTTTTAGCTACAACGTTAATTATCAGCTAAATATGCAGTTTCAAGTTATTTAAGTTCCTCAATAGACTCTTATTTTTAATTCTTGTATCCTTATTTATACTAAAGTTTATCGAGATTGGGAAGCACAAACTACACTCACCGACTCTATCGCTTTCTCAAGACGGTATATTTCTTCCTGCAGCAAGTGAAGAGTGCCGGTCTTGCCGCGATGCCTTGCAAATGCCGCGGCACACGCGCTGTGTATACTATTTACCCAGTTCTCGAGTTCCACCTAGGAAAATATTCAATATTTTACCCTTTCACCAAAAGTTTCATAGCAATTCCACTAAATCGTTTTGGTAAGTGCCGAATAAAAATTATCAACCAGCAAAAGCAGGTAGATAAATGTACCTATGAAGCTCGATTCTCATTATTTAAGTAGGGTGATATGGCGATAATTAAATAGAGAGGCACATATTGCCTCGTAAGAGTTAACGTTAAAAGTAATTATCTCAAAGCAAGAGGTACTCCACCTCTTATATAAAAGGCTCTATGAAAGTAAAAGGTTTATTACTTACTTGACAAGGTGCTTGAAACAAATACGCGTCGCCAAAGGCTGTGCTCAGACAAAAGATGTAGTCTCGTTTTGGATGCTCAGGGATAGGCTGCATGATTGCCCCGTCGACTATTATAAGATGTTTGGGGGCTGCTTCGACGGAGCGTCCTTCGCGAGAGTCGCAAGGGTAGAATAATAAAGTCGTGCCTTTTAGGCAAACCCAGTATCCTTTCCAGCCTCGCTTGCGTGCCAGTTCGATCTGATGCTTCTTGCGTAACAGCCACTTTTTCACGCTCAAAAATCTGTTGGAAAATTTGAATTTTTTTTCATATTCGATATGAAATGAATCATTTTGCATTTTTTGCAGTAACTAAATTATCATTTTTATTTATATACAAAACAGAAACCAAGATAAGCCCAACATCTACCTATAAAATATATGATTGTACATAAAAATACTAATAAATTTTAGGGTACTCTTTCATTTTAGATGCAATGCTATGCGAGTTACAAAATATGTATTCCAATCCAAGCTCCATCTAATTTCCATAATTGTTTTAACTAACCAGGCAAATTGATTTAAAATTTTTTGCGAGTAGGTACGTATTGAAACTATTATTGTTTCACAAGGGTCAAAAGTGCTCTAATTATCTATTGCTTTTCTGTTGTATAAACTTATTTTTAAACTTATAGAAATTGTCATATAGATAGATAATAAAAAGACAATTCAAAAAGCAGTTTTATTTCTTACCTAGGTACTGAAACTGAACTACCTAAGGAACTGACTTCTCCTCGTAACAAATTAAATAGGTTTCAATGAAAGGAAAATATTTTATTCTATACATACTGCAAAGAAAACATAAGACTGCACATTATTTTATAATCAAATTTTGTTTTGATTTTATATTATTTAGGATGGAGTACCCTTTTGCTTGCTTCAAGTAGAACTTATCATTTGATTGTTCTAAAATACCAAAGTATACAGCAAACCGACATGCAGTTTCAATCTTTTCGTTTATTTGATTTTTACTGCAAGGTATAACAAAATGTTTCTTAATCAGGGATTGAATATTGAGCATGGAAACTCCTTTTTCTCCCTTCCCGAGGATTTCCATGGCCCAAATAATAACGTTTACTGGAGTTGGAGCACGCTTCTTCTCTCTTGATACTTTGAAGTTTGTTCGTACTCGAAAAACAGTTGACGTGTTAGATTCAGTTTTCGTCATATTAAAATGATGTTTTCTACATGTTGCATAGTTGAGACCTCCTTGTTGTCGTTCAAAATTTATCAAGCTGCATAGTTATCCTAACCGTAATTTCATTCAAATAGTACTATTATTAAATAAACAATATTCAGGATCGAATTAACTATAACCTTCTGAAAAATAAACATGTCACAAAATCAATTGTCAAAATAGAATATCAGAGACAAAACGTCAAATCTAGATGGAAAGGGCTTTAAGCGGTTTCTTTATTTCAACAAAGAGGTTTTAAATATATATCCCCGTCTATGTTTTCCCATACTCTCCGATACCGATCCAGTGGATGCGTAAATTTAGGATAGTACACCCAATTAATAAAAAAAATCTAGACAATCCACACAGAATCATCTAGCTTAGACAAGACATTGTATAGCATACAAGAATATCTTGTAAATGACTACAGCCATTTATAGATTAAAATTTTAGACAAAAATGGCCCTTTATTAATCACTAATTTATTTTAATTTACGAATAGATAGATAGATAGATAATACTTTATCATCACCTTATAAAACAGAAGTACTAATTAAAACATATTATAAAGAACAGCAATGGAACTGGCGGCCAAATTATATATTTTTTTCATTTAATTTAATTTTAATTATCAAAAACTATGTGAACTGACAATATTATATAGTCAACGGACTTAATTTATTTTGTAGTATTTAAGTAAAGTAAGTAAGCAGTATTTATTTGTGTTTTTTATAATTAATAAAATATCATCTTAGAAGCAGCGCTTGCGCTTTGCATAAGTCTGGCAAGACAAATATTTTGGAATAGATATTTTAAAAACTTGAACTACAGCAGCTTTCGATAAAACGCAACGTGTCGTTTGTCGTTTATTTTAACTCACAAAGTATCCTTCAATAGAAACCTGGGCGCTATGAAGCTCATCTCGCCCGTAAGTACGCCTACGTTTTTATAGCGTCGAATGGGTCACGGCTAAGATTTCCCTGCGGCCATTTGGGATTCATGGAAGAGAAATTGTAGCCTCAAGGAACATAAAGGACGCCGTAGGCTTTCCCTAATAGAAACTTCGCTATCCGACAAAAAGTATAAGACATGGCTTTCTTCCCTTCGGTTCTTGTTTTACTCACTGTTATTAAAGCTTTCCGTAGACGCGATGAAAGAGAGGTGTTTATTTAAATCAAATTTTTTGTTTCGCTTGACAAAAGCTCGAATGCACTCAAGCTGACTCAAGCATTCAAGCTTAAATTAGAAATATTATCTTTAAAGAAGAAGCTAAAAACATAAAAAAATATCCTTCTCTTACATTTTTTTTTAAGAATATGGCTACAATTCTGTGGGATTTACTAGAGCTATATTCCCTGATGATATTGAAAAGATTCATGCGAGCACTTACTACACTTATTTATTAATACTTGTGCATGCAAGCCATTGAAATATTACCTGCATTATTTAAAATAAAGTAAGTAGAGTCCACTCCACTCGTCGACTTAACTCGCAAGCGAGCAGTTTATTTAGTAGAGGTACACAACACCGTTCAATCCACTTACCCAGCTTTCCGCACAGCCCCTGTGCAGTTAAAGGAGGCGGCCGCAGCGCCCGTCTGCTTGCCTTTGTACGGTGAGTTCATGGCACTCTCTGCGGGATCCTCTTCGTCCGACACTGCAGTCGTCAGTGACATGCGATCGTCGTCTGATATCTGCGTAAAATTGCATTTGTTACACTCAAAGATCCTAGTTGCCTACGTTGCTGCACCCAAGTGGTAGATGCTAACAATAGAGAATCAATATTTTGACCAGAAATCCTTTTCAGAAATAGACTAAAACTAAAAACTTAATCCGTGCAAAGCGGATACGTCATAATTTCCGGCCGGCCGGAGATTACTGTCGATAATAATAATAATATTTGAAAATGAAGTCTGACTCACTTTTAGACCGAAGTCAGAAATTATGCAAATAAAGACGCTTTGTATTCATCTTATTCCATTATTTAAAAGCGAAGTTTTTGGGGAGATTTTAGAAATCCGCTAGACGACATAACTTAAACGGCACGGTAACAACAAGAGGTTATGCTCTGCTATGCTACATCTTACAAGGTAACGCAGTTTTCTCCCCCCAAGCCACCCTCTTTTCCACCTCAAAAAGTTGTTACCCAACTCTTAGGTATGTAGCTAGGAGCGCACAAAGCACAAGAACCAGAGTTAAACGAGACTGTTTCATTACTTTTATGCAGAATTTATTTCCTTTGATCAGTAATTTCCTATTTTAGAATGTGCAAGAAATTAAAAAATTGTGCAAAGGGAATGGCAAGGTTTGGTTCGTGATTATGTTTCTATTTTTTGTATCTGATTTATAATAAAGGTTAACCTTCAATATTTTTCTCTTAAAGATAAATTTAAACAAAACCCTATCATAAGCATGATCGAAATACGCTTGGCTTTTATTCATGCATCACGTTTGTAGTAAATTGTCACGTACACAAGCTTAGTACAGGACTGTTCGCTTGTCCATGCTCTAGTTGGGTTTAACTGTGGGTAAGCCCAAAGGCGACCGGGTGAGGTTCACCTGCGTTAAACTCGTCATAATTTGTGTTCATATTTACTGCCTAGAGACCGTGCTCTTGGCGTCGTGCGGTTTTTACCACAGTTTTGTTTAGGTAAGTGACCTTCATCGTTATGTTAAAACAAAACGCGCGATATAAATGCCATCGTCTTTACTGGTATAAATAAATATGGTTTTATTTCTCTCAAGCTTATTTTCAGCAGTTAAAAAGGTACCTGTCTATAAAATCAGTCAGTAGAAAAATATAACCGCTTTACGATACGACGCGTACCTAGGTACAACCATTCCTGATAGTGCCTATTTGTGCCTTTTGCACAAGTAGAATGAAATGTTATTTGTGATATTATCACGTCCCTTGCGCTTTTGGTCACGGTACAACAAAACAAGGAAAGAGTTGCTTTGAGGCGCACGCGGGCCGTGGTAGAGCCCCTCGCCTCGATGGCTCTTGACGGCACTGCGCTCTCATCTAGCTTTTCATAAGAAAATATGTAGGTGCTCACATAACGTAAAGATGCTTCTAAAAAAATAAGTTCCATGAGTAGGCCGTATAAACATCGGAAGCAGTTTTACTTTGATATGTATCTCATTAAATTTTATGAGACAGATGTTATAACGATTATAATCTCCCTCAACCTCACCACAACAGCCTATTTGTCCACTATTGGTCTACTGCTGGACGCAGGACTTCCCTGATAAGCACCTTATTGGCTTTTATCTCATGGAGGTAATGCCCATAATCCATACGCTGGGCATGCGGGTTGGGGATTGCAGTCCGGTGGTGGTAGAGTTGTTCTGCAGGGGGCGCTGCTGCCCACCCCCTGTGAATATCGCTTAGTCGCCTCTTACGACTCCCGCGAAGTGTTGATGTAGTGGAGAGGTGGTAGGGGTGGTGCAAATTCTAAGCCACATACAGCAATTAATGACAATTATAATTAATTAAAAAAAGAAAAACTTAGCCTTTATATACAAAGAAAAAAAAACAAAAGAGTCAGTAAGCTCCTTGTACGTGTCTCAGGATGAAAACTCAATATGTTTTGAAAAACTTCAATGCGGACATTATACCGCAATCTATGGTTATAATAAATAGTATAGTTTCAACAACTAAATTCCAAAACTCCGCTGCAGCCGCTGCCGGCTTTAAACTAAATAACTTTAATATTAATTCCTTGTGGCACTTTGGAGCTGGACTGTGCAAAACCGTTATACTTATACCGGATAATAATGCCACACCTCGCTATTTGTTAGTTGGATACCAGAAGTCTGTTGAGAACTTTTGCTCTGTCGTTACTATTTAGTGTTCCGATGTCTTTGTTTTATATGTACCGAAACTTTATTATAGTAATAAAGCTTTGAAATATTATACAATTTAGAAAATGGCAGATTTTATAAAAAGTATAATTTAGCACGCATAAAAAGTTTTTATTTTAGTTAAGCCTCAAAGGTAATGGGCGTTTTCTCAGAAACTACTTTTATGTTTACCTATCTCCATAAAATATAGCGAATACCTTATTACTTACTCAGGTTGGAGAAAATAAAAGCGCTCATTAGCAAAAAGGAAATTGCAGCTTCCCCAAGGAAACTAAAATAAGGCCAAAATGTGAGCTATCTGTTGGGTTTATTTCTTTACTTTATTGTTACGATTGAGGTCCATCATCGTAGACCGTCATAATAACGCTCAAGAATAATACTTTCCTTGTTATGTTTCAACCTACATTTGTCCGAGTGCGTACCTACAATGTCTTTATCTACTACTATTAATTACATCATCTCACCTTTCTGAGAAACGCTTCATTGCAGGTTTGCGCAGTTCCTTTCCAGTGGTAATGGCGGTAGCGGACGTTTCCTAGTAATTTAGTGCCGTGTAAAATGGATACTTCATAAACAATGCGGCGTATGTTAAGGACATCCGTACGCCTCTTGTATTTGTTGAGTTTCCGTCTCCGCACCACTCGTTCGTCCGGTTCGGAGTATTCTCCCGTGCTTGTCAGACCTTCTTCCGCTGCCCAAGCGCTGAGGACGCTCTCAATAAAACTGAATAATTGTTGAACATTTGGTTCTAATTTACTGGGAATGTAAAGATAGGGCGATACAGTTTTCTTAGGCACGATGACCTTCTCTTCTGGCTCATCTTCAGGAGGGGGTGCAACATCATGAAATGGGCAGTTGTGGACTTTATGGTGATGGTGGTGGTGATGATGTCTGTTTTTACGATTTGGTTCTTTTGCTACCGCATTGCCTCCGTTATCGCCCTTGTCAACGTTCTCTCCTCCACTTGAGTGCGAGTCTCCACTGCGCTCTCTACGGGGCTTGGGCTTTCCATTAGATGTCAAAGCTACTAGAGCTCCTGCTGCAAGACAGCAGTGATGAGCTACACAGCAGAATTTTGGGTCACCTTTTTGGACACCCGTTTGTCCTTTATGACAGAATGATATATCGGGTATTCTAGCTCCTAGGGCGGCTAAGTGGGCGCGGTCGGCGCATACTTGCATCAAGAGGTTCTCTCCGAAGTGCACGGTCTTGTGTCGTCGCCGGCGCAGGTGCATATGCGTGCCGCTGCCGGCAAGGGAAGGAGGCGCCGAGGCCGAGGCGGGCTTGGCGCGAGGCTCGGGCGCGCGCGCACATCGAGGCGGTGGCGCACGCTGCGTCTCCACCATCATTGGCGAGCGGCGACGGCGGCAGCAGGCGCCCTTGCGCTTGCGACCTACTCACCGCTGCATCGCATTTACCCGCATCCTCACCGCCACTTCCTGCTCCTGCCTGGACACCTCCCTCGGAATCGTTATCGCTTTACACTTCGCATTGTTTATACAGGTTGTTAATCACCATTTCGAAACATGTAAAGTTTTATAAAGAAGACGGCGCGTGTCACTGTAGATTTATAAATAGTTACAGGTAAATAGTGTACAAAAAGACATTTCAAGGTTTCGGACGCAACATTTCAGCGATTTGAAATTGTTTTGTTTTTTATTAATCATCCGCAATTTTGGTGACAAAATATGGACCAATTAACACATTTTCTAATCCTTGTAGAGGTTTTGTTAAGCGGGCAAGAGATCATTTAAATTATTAATAACATCCCAATCACCCCAAAATACACTTTCACTGATTTTCGAAATAAATTATTATCTTATTACTTGTTTTTGTTATAAGAAAAATAGGGCTATAGTAACATAGGTAGCCATAACTAGGTAATTTGACAATAAAAAAATTAAGTTTAATACCATTTAAGAAACTACATAAAGTAGGCATGTTTTATAAGCTGTGTGGGCCACCCCGGTCTCCATACGTTTTTTTTATACCACAAAATTTTTTATGATAAAGTTTTACCGGTGCTAAAACTTTATCATAAAAAAATCGAATACACAAATTTTTATTTTTAAATATTTGAAAAAAACAAACAGTTGTGGCTAGGAATATTTTGTGATGCGCCATAGCAAGGTCAATTATCAACGGTTATTTCCAGAGAAAATCAATTCGGTATTATTGAATTTGTAGCCCTGGTGTTCAAAAATTTTAACAAAGGCATAATTTTTCGGATTTAAAAAAAAAATAAAAGTATCCTAGACCGTTGCATTTTTTTTTTCTCAGTTGCCCCGCTGCCTCCTTACAACTACCTGCGGGGCTATCCATTAATTACCGGACACCCTGTATATCAGTTTCTTTTAATTGTTATTATTTTTTAGCTACTTAGGTACATAGTAAGTACCTACTTTATTACAATAAGTAAAGTTTGAACTCTAGCAAAGGTTGGTTGGGCACTGGAAACTGTAACACATTTACACTAAAGCAGATTCCCTATTGTAGTATCATAATCCAAGTTTCATTTTACCAAATAAATAAATTAATTGTTTTATTGATAATTCACACATAAATATATAATAAATGAACATGTGCATCTGCTGCATCATCATATCGATACAGAGGAGCATACAATATGCTAGACGAGGTATTAGTTATTGTTCAATTAGAAACAATAGACTTGAAGACGAAGCGCACTATGACATTCTTAAACATCAACAACTTTCATAAACATCTTAAACAATCATATCTTAAACAAAATAAAATTCCATAAGGCCGCTCCGCGTAAACTTACCCAATTCTGTTCTCACCTTTTTAAATATGTATTTCTCTTATGCGAATGTAAAATAAGTACAAGTAATAAAACAAATCACAAAATATGACCAATATCATATCAAAATATGACCAATAAGGTTGAAATTGTTTTGGAAAAATATAAATTTGCTTGAATTATTTCGCAAGGTGCTTTACAAAAATGTGTTTTTTGGGGTTTTATTGTTACTGTATTGAATCTAATAATAATTACGAATATCTTAGTAACTTAACGGAAAGATATAATATTGAAGTAGTGGTTTTGTTTTTTTTTATTCTACCTCTATTAGTGTTTTCTGTTTCCGATGAGGGTTAAAATCCCACGCTCATTTTTGTATTTTCTACAATGATTTATTATAAACTACACAAAACATTGTAAAATTAAACATTTTATCGTGTAGATCAGATATGGTTATATTTTGTGATTTTTTTCATAACCTATATTAGATTAGTTTTAGAGAAATCATTAAAACGGCCAGATTTTGGCAATTTTACGCGGAGGATATAGATATGAGCATAAATAGAATATAGGAGGATGTGAGCCTATAAACTACCGCTCCATGATACCTAAGCCTTTGAGCACGAATTAGGTTTTTGTAACCTGCAGTCCACGAGAACGAGAAAGGTAGATCTTCTGTAAGTATTTGACGTTTTAATTACGCTAATAGCCATCACGAACTTTTCCAAGCTAAGTAGGGCGTGAGACAGTACCTATAGTGACATCGCTTCTCAAACTCATTGTGATCTCGCAAAAATATCAAAAGCATGTAGGGTTTTTTGGATTTTCAAGACACATTAGACATTTAAGAATCTAATAATAACATAAATTGAAGTAAATGAAAACGCCGATCGGGTTTCCAACAAAATATAACCATATTTGAAAACTTTGAATAATTGATTAGAGATCAGTGTTAAAAGTATATACTTTTGTTGGATTTAGGTATAGTTTGATTTCATATCATATGCTTAATTTTTAGCCAGAACACCCGTTTCCCCGGTTAATACTTTTGCGAATTTTAATATACAGAGTGGATTTTTTGAACGGGGCAGTAAGGGGCTTAACTGGTATAGCTACGGGAAAATGGTCTTAGGAAACTATCCATATTTTTAAGATAAATGTTCATCAATCATAGATTTAAAAACAATTAGTTAGCAAGAAAATGGCCATTTTACACGCCAGGCGATCCTGTTCCTTTAACAGATCAAAAATTTCTATAGAAGCAATAGTTACAATACTAAAAAGTATATTTTTAGTATTTTAGGTTAACAAGGTTGGTAAACCTTGTGGACCTAAAATACTAAAAAATATAAATATAAATATAAGTATAAGTATAAGTATGTAATTCTAAACAAATCAAAAATTACTAATAATCGTGTGAAATTTTGATTTTATAATTGTAATTTTTTTTTCCTTTTTTTTTTTATTTCTTTAATTTTTAAGTTTTTTTTACCAATTCTGTGAATTAGCCAACTTGGATAGGTTGACTGAAACAAAGATTTTTCTCAAAAAGTTTTGTTGAGTAAAAAATAAAATTACTCTTGGACTCCATATAAAATGTATGGGTAAAGTTTTTTGCGATTTCTAACTTTTTTAGTACTTTAACATTAGCTGCTTCAGTAGAAGTTTTTCATCAGTAAGTATAAGAAACAGGATTGGAATCAAAAAAGTTTTTGTGTAAAATGCCCATATTTTGCTAACAATAACTTTTTTTAAAAACTGCGAATGGGGATATTGATTTATCTAAAAAATATGGATAGTATGGATAGTAAAAATGGATAATAAAAATATGACTACATTTTTTTTATTTTTTTCTGTTTTTCTCTTCCTATTTTCATTTAGCTGTTGTTTGTGCTATAAATGTTGTGCAAGCTTGTAATTAGCACACATTATATATTATAATTATAATTGTATTTCTATGAAAATATCTAAATATGTTGGCATTGCCATAAATAAATAAAGACCATTTTCCTGTAGCTACACTGGTTAAGGTACCTCCCCTTACTGCACCGTCCAAAAATTCCACCCTGTACAGACGGCGGCGGATCACACGTAATCTTAGCAAAGTTAAAGAAGAACAATGGAAGACGAAAGGTACTACGTCAAAAGTACTAGGTATAGTAAGTTACAGACAAAATTGAGGATCATCGCAATATCGAGCTTAGTATAGTATATTTACGTAAATAATGATTTAAATCATGCCTACTAATGATGTAAATCATGCCTAATGGTGTGTATAAGAGATAAATTACGCATGGATGCTGCACCAAATGCAAAAATGACTAAAGCAATTACAAACGTGAAATGAGTCCGCAACTGCGTGGACGTTTCTATCCAAGCGCATTGCGCCAAATTTCCACCAGTTTCATTCATTTGTTCTTTTAATTGGAACAACAACAACAGGCGTGATCCGTCATCGATAATTTAAATCATTTGACGAAATGTTTGATCAGTATTTGTTCATTCCTCCGCTTGGATAAATATCGGAATGTAAACTTAAACATGATACTTATTTACATTCAATCGTACCAAAGAAACAATTTTTGTTTGTTCAAATACGTTGAAATGTCTCATAATTTATGTACCAAAGAACAATAACCAATGTTATTTGGAATAATACATTTCTTCTAAATACATTTCAGATTGCAATGATAAGCAGATAGTCATCTTATTCAATATGTTGTACACTATAAACCTCTTCGATAATACAATAGCCGCTACAAGAAGAATCACACATCACTAATGCACATAATCAGATTTAAAGTCAATCATAAGTCAGTGAACTTTCATTTATCGACGCGCCGACGGAGTCACGGATCGTTGTGTGATTATATTTATTAAACAAATAAGTTTTTTTTGAATTACATAACCAGACACGGAGCTCTCAGCGAACCGATCTAACGCCCAGGAGGCCTCGCTGCGACTGACGGCAGCACGCACGGAGGGTGGTTGCGATCGTCGAACTTCGTTACGAATCGGAATGAAACGATCGTGACTCCTCGGGTGCTTTCGGAGCAAGTGCGCCTGCGGGCGGGCGGCGCCCGTGTGGCCCGCTTCGCCCGCCTTCTACACACTATAACAACGTACTCTTCAAATTTTTGTGCTGAAATTAACGAATTTTGTTGACGACATGTGGGTTCTTTTTAAATCATGCCTGCGGTGTAATAGCTTCGCCATGATTCGTGAATATCGCGCTCATCAATTTGGATCTTGAATCATCGATATATTTTTTTAATAATTTTCTCAACTCGGTCCTAATTTAAGTGCAATTGCGACGCACTTAATTTAGGTCCCGATTATGCAGGGACGAAGTAAACTGCTTTAAGCAAAATTGATGTTATATTAAACCAGTAGGTATATGGAATTAATTATACCTAGGGGAAATTATTACGTATGTAGGATAACCTAACGTTAGTTCTTATTCTCATAAAATATTTTAACCATTTGACTTTAACATGTATCTACCTATATACCTTAAGATATTGTAATTGGACTTGTCCGTGTGGTTAAATGTTAAATAAATAAATTCAATTACCAGACCAAAATATATTTATACCTTGTTTTCTAATTAGAATCTGTCAAAGAGATATTCCTTCACTGAAAAGGTTCATAAAAAGCAGTGAAGTGTATGTATATACTATTTGTATAATAAATAGAAGTGAATGCAACAAATTTTCTCAGAGCCAGCGTAATCTTATTAGAGTACAGAACGGAAAAAAGGCGTTCCCGCGCCTGTCACGCTCTGCTACAAATTTTTCCGAGCGGAAAATATTCTTCCCGTCTTCACGTAACGATATAAAAAGTAAAAAGTCATAAAACAGCGGCACTACATGCGGGCAAAACCCTCGGGGTGAATGCACTTTAGCTAGCACTGTAGTACTTTACTTGCCTACTGCGATATCGGGTTAGTAAGGCATGTCGTGGGCCACTATTGATTGATATCAATTTTACCGCAATTTCCCTTAGCGTTTTATGGTTTGTTAGCTACCACAGGTCGGGCGATCATTTATCATTTTAATATTTTTCTTGCGCTCGTAAACATGGAGTGTGGTGTGTTGTATCCAAAATAACGGAGATTCGACAAATATGATGTTACGGGCTCCACGTTTAAAACCACTTTCCAAATTGCTTTTATCATATGATCACGCGGTTCAATAAAATGTGATGTCAGAGGAATGTTACAAGGAAGCATAGTTTCTTTTACAGAGCTTATCCTTTGAAACATCAGTGTCAAGTGATGTAAGAGTATTCAATTCAAAATTCAAAGTGCTTTATTTCCTTTAGACCTTACAGGACTCTTGGACACGTCATAAAATTCAAATTACTTATGTAAAACTAGAAAATAAAGTGATCACTTTGATTTTAGCTCACTTCAATATTCTTAAGGTAAAGCAAAGGAAACCTTTACCTTGTTAGGTTGTTAGTTTTCGAGTTGGAGCAAAACTTGTCCCAAGCTTTTTTATCCTCTATATAATCTGATATTTTGTAGTAAGCCTTTTTACAAAGGATATGTTTGACAATTTATTTGAATTTATTTATTGATAATGTTTTTCATTGACTCAGAGATTACTTCTATGTCGATATGAAGCCTAAGACATAAATAAAAGGACGGGTATTGGCTGCGCTTAGTCTAAAGCCAGATACTGACCGGTGTTACGGGGCATACTATTCGCAGCGAGCATGATACGTTACGCCGCCGTGTGCTAAAATCCGTCTCGTTACTCGTTGCGAGCGTCTTCTTCCCCGTATTGACTGCACGAATGGTACATACGCCCTCTAACAGTGGTCAGTTACGGGTTACATAAGTTTAATAAACCTAAGTTACTTAAGGTTTATTGAATTGTTTGGACCTGGGGGTATATTTTAGCCTGTGCATTTTATTTTGATTGCAGTTGTGTGTTCCGCAGACCTACACTTGTATGTTTTCGTTTATTAAAAATGTATTTATTATGCAAAAGGTAGGTATAGCTTAAACATAATTCATTAAATGATTACATTTTTTAAACAAAAAAGACCTGTATTATAAATTAATTAGCAGACGGTTTCCCACCAATAACCATCTAGAAGTAGTTAATTATATATATATACAGAGGTATAGTCCTCAGAAAATTTTTATACAATAAATCTCCAGTATGGCTTTGACGCGCGCCGCGACAGTATTTGGTCATACATTCGTTTCATATTAACATTAGGTCATGATTGCATAATAACTGAAGCTGCATATGCAGCTATATGATCATAGATGGATTGGGTAAACTCAAATTTTACACTATCACTTTTTTTTTTTCAACTGATTAAAGCAGGAAAATTCCCATAGCATTTTTGTTACTCTTACATAACTTGACCAACTCGACCAAGAAAAAAAACATCAAAGTAACTATCGCCCGCCGATTGAGCTGAAATTTGGCTTACCTAATGTTAGTTCCGTGACAATACAATATCATGGTACCATCGCACCATGGAGCTGGTCTGATGATGGAGACATAAGGTGGCCATAGGAACTCCTACACGAAACGACATAACCCCGTCGAGTTTCGTTTAATTTGTCGACTTCCCAAGCACTTTAGAATTTTTGAATCACAGCCTGTTTTAAATACTGTTTTTAAATATTAATATTATTAACCAGATACATCCTTGCCGGGTTGAAATAATAAAGCATGGGTTTCACAAGAAAATTCTACAGTGGTTATACTCGTACACTAGGGATTTTTTTTTAAATGAAATCTACGTAACTTGGTACGAAACAAAGTACAGCTTGACCGACAATGTAGGTCAAAAAATACGAGAGCTATATCAAAAACCTATTGGCTATCAATCAATCGGCAAACAAAATGTCAGTAGGTTCACGGATCGCCACCCTCAAGCTGACCTGGACCTCGCGTCCGGCCCACCCCCATATCCCTCACGTCACGTTTACTCATCGGAAAGATAATTTTAATGATTTCCAATTACCGGAACTGGTTACATGAAAATGACACGCATATTATTATTACAATCCATACTAATATGATAAATGCGAAAGTAACTCTGTCTGTCAGTTACCGTTTCACACAAACGGCTGAACGGATCTTAATTAAATTTGGCAGGGAGGTAAACAATATCCCGGGGGGCGGACATAGGCTTGAAAAGTGCGTGCAAAGCCGTGGGCAGAAGCTAGTTCAAAATTTATTTTTAATATATTAATTTCACAAACCATAAAATATATCGATAAACATACAAGCATACTTGTTTTAGTGAATAAACATACTTATTATTTATTTATTTAAATCTTATATATTAAAAGGGATTTTGGCCAAACACTGAATCCCTCGCTACGCTCGGGATTCTACTATAGAATCCCTCACTTCACTTTGGATTCAATAAAGCGCCCTCGCCGTAAAAATATTATTTTGCTCCCTTATGATACAATCTACTATTTCGCTATTCTCGTTCTAAAACGGTGACTTTTCTGCTTAAAAACAGTGAGCAAAATCTAATTTTGCTTAATCATGCTTCGCACTTGGAAAATATTTAAATAAATAAATAAATAATTTTATTTATTTAAATTACTTACCAGTCGGAAGCGTCCCCAAGCGCCGGCTGCATAACCCCGCTGTATGGCAATGCTAGTGGGTATCTGGCTGGCGCAGCCCGCCAGATACCCACCAGCTCTCGGGTCACGCGACGACGATTCGACCCAGATAACTTTTTAAAAACCCAGAGAGCCTCGATACCCCACGGACCTAGGGGTCTCGACCCCAAAGGGAGCAAATGTCCTACACATTTGCTCCCTCTCTGTCGATACCTGCATATTTGCGCCTCTAGAGATCCTCGGCCAAATCTGCCGCCGGACCAGCCCTCACGGATGTCCACGGAAGATGGGATTGCGCAAGTGTGTCGACGCATGTAGCGTCCCACACAATGGGCCTCCCCAACTCCGATGGGGCTAGTGTCATGCCGTCGGGCCTCTTACCATCGTCACGCAACAGACCATTTGGTTCGAGAATAGCTTGTACGTTAGCGGTGACAAAGGCCCGCAGGATGATGTCGTTACACACACACACGCAGGTTCCTACGTAACCTATCTCTCTTTCTCCCAATAAGGTTTGCTGGAAGAGAACTATTTTTAGGGTTAAGCTCGCCTTTGCCATTCCTTCTCTAGTTTTGTGTTTTATTTAGTGCAATAATGAATTAGGAATTTCATGATTGACAATATAAGTATTTTGGATTTTGAAAACTTTAAATACAACGTACAAATTAGTTTAATTAAATCAAATTCCATATAGCAAATTGGTAAGCTTTGCTTACACATGACAACACAACAACGGAATTTCATTTATTTCGATTTTAGTATGCTTGATTGCTTTATATATATAAAATATCAATGCTCTCTATACCTATTGTATTTTAATTTATCGAATATAATTGACAAAGCAAACGAACCAAGCGGGAGTTCGTTACAAAGGTAATATGGCCAGGGGGTGAGAGGCGCTTGCGCGAGGCTGTGTCATTCCTCCCGCACCCTTCATATCTCTCCATGGGCCGGCTGGCCTGTACGCTCTGAAGCGTACTATTGAATTATACAGCACGTTCTAATACGACGAGCAAGACTCGATGCCGCTTCGCTGTGATGGACCGGACAGGGCATGCCTGCTCTGACGCGCAATCACTGCTAACAGAGGCGAGTGGTAGCACCGGTATTGCGTGCTTCAATTGTAATGTCAAGAACGAGATCAAAACGGGGGCCCGTTATTCCTTAAAGCGTCATTTTATTATCAGACACTTCCTTTGCTCTAAAACTGAGGAAATTGAACGTTTTGAATATCTTTTCCCCGGCTTTTTGAAACCAATTTCTGAATTTAGACAATACGGATATACCAATTGGCTTTTTCATAACATTTTTCTTCCATTTAATCAAATAGTTTTTTTGGAAGTTACCCTTTGTAGTTACAAATTATGCACTTAAGGCAGGTAAAAAGACATGGATGCAGGAACATTAACGAATAAAAATAGAAACTATAGGTACTTACCTTACTTACCTCATACCATGTTGATTAGAAATGCCGAACGCTGGTATCATTCAGTAAATAACGGTGTTTTTCTTCTAATAACGAGACAGAAAATAATAGGCATGCTTTTACTGAACGTTAAAAGCATTTGTTTTGAAAACTTATGAAATTATTATTATTCTATTAATTTATCATCATCAACCTATCCACATATGTATTAGTCCACTGCTGGACATAGACCTCCCCTAATGAGCGCCATAGCGCCCTGTATTCAGCTTGCCGCATTCAGCATCTTCTTTCGCAGATCGTCATCCCACCTAGCCGGAGGGCGACACTAAGTTTGCCGAGTCGCGGTCTCCACTCGAGAACACGTTTACCCCAGCGGTTGTCGGTTCTTCGCGTGATATGGCCGGCCCACTGTCACTTCAGTTTGCTAATTTTCTGAGCTATGTCGATAACTTTGGTTCTCTGTCGGATGTATTCGTTACGAATCCTATCCTTCAGAGAAACTCCGAGCATAGCTCTTTCCATAGCTCGCTGAGCGACTTTGAACTGGTTGACCAGCCCAACCGTGGGTGTCCACGTCTCAGCTCCGTAGGTCATAACAGGTACGACGCACTAGTTAAAAACTTTTGTTTTGAAGCATTGCGGTATGGATGACGAGAAGACTTGACGTAGGTTTCCGAACGCTGCCCAACCTAGCTGAATCCTCCTCTTGGCCTCCTTCTCAAAATTGCTTTTACCTAACTGCAGAATCTGCCCGAGGTAAGTGTACTCGGAACGGATGTACGACGACCGGTCCTGGATCAATGTGACCATTGATCATGGCTTTGGTTTTATCCAAATTCATGCCAAGACCGACGCATTGCGAGGCTGTAGCTAGGCTATCCAGCATCCGGTTCAGCTCTACTCCGAAACTCTCTGAATATCAACTTGAATCTTGAAAGAAACCGTCTGATGAAGTCCACGCTCCGACCTAACCCAAACCAAATCATGGCAGGCACCGAGACATTTCGGCAGCTTCTCGGGAAAAGATTTAATATAAACTATTTAAAATATAATTTAAAAAAAAAGTACAACACTTAAATAAAATAATATAAAATTCAATGAAGTTAGGTTCTGATGGGTTGTTTTCTCATTGATAAAACAAGGTTCTACTTTATTTGATATAGTGGGGCTCATACAAACATTACGAACTATAAGGTACAAAAGATACCTTTAATAAACCGTCATCGTTTTTGACGATTACCTCAAGCATATATAGAACTTTTTTTTAAATTAATTTCGAGTCATTTTAATTTTAACTATTTCAATTGTAAATACAAGTTCTAATTTGGGTCTCAAAAAATTAATTATAGCAAAAATAAATAAAATCTATCAATAGTTATTAGGAAAAAATCTAATATTAAGTACATACTAGAAAATATTGGAGTAGCTGCCTACCTTTAAAATTCACCAGCTCAGATACAGTAAAAGTCGTAGCTTTCACTTACCTGGAACAAAAAAAACAATTTTAACGTTTCGGGTTTCGTTGGCATACCTAACCGCTGAAAAAGCTACGGCAAAAATGTTAATCATTTCGTTGCCTCGTTTCATTCAGGACAGACAAAACGTGCTAAGGCATTTTCCTTGTAAATAATAAAGTATCTGCACAAAATGTACAGGCCGTTAATTGAGCGTGAAAAGTTGGTATTTGCCGTCCAATTTTCGACAAAGAAAAACCGTGTTAGTTTATAGCCGCCTCTAAAAGCTTTTGTAGCGGCTTTTATATTACCTACAATATATAACTGGTCTTCAACATATTACACGTTTCCTGCGGAAATATATCAAGTTGAGTTGTTTTCCTAACAGTTTTCTGTTATTTGTTGAAGAACGTTGTGAATTTGTCTCAAAGAAGTGGCAGGGCGTGAAATTATTATTTACTTATCATTATCACGCGATCTGTCATAATAGAGACACGTAACTGTTGCCGCCATGTTTCCCCCACTAGGGAAGTAGTTATACGTGACTGTTATCCATTATTCGGCAGTTTCGGGCACCTCGGAAATTATAGGTACCTATTTTGTCCGTGGGATAGTTGAGTGAAGTGGGCGGTTTGAAATTGTTATAGCAAATGTTTGAAACCTCCATTGTCTCCTGAGTTATTTTCAAAATATATTTGGTTGCCAGGAAAAAACCTCTTTGGGCAATAAGGCCGCCAATCTGTTTTCTAACGTGATTTAATAAAAATATTAACAACCTATCTTTATTGATACTAAAACAAAATGTCAGTCAAAGTAAAAAATAACAGCCAATGTCAAAAATTCGAGATAATGTTCCAAATTAAAAGCCAATGTCAAAACAGGCAAAACCTATGTATTTCCAATGACAACTGTCAAAATTATTGTTATATGCTCTTGTTAGTAACTATTATAATTAAATATCATTTATCAGTCTCGACAGAGCCTACACATTTGCTCCCCTTGGAGTTGAGACCCTAGGTCCGTCGAAATATCTGAGCGTCTGGTCGAAGCGAGCTGGTGTGTATCACGCGCAGCGCATCAGCATTGCTATGGCGATGTATGCAGCGGGGCAATGCAGCCAGCGTCTCCGCAAACAAACTCTCAGCTATTACAAAATAACGAAGGTCTGGCGGCCGCAGGCTCTAAGCTTTTATACCATGTTGATTTTCTGAGTTGAGTAGCTTGCGTTCAGCAATGGGAAACAAAATTAGTTCGATATTGAAGGGCAAATTAGCAGTTGAGCAAATTGAGCAATTGAGTTGCATTGTTGAGTTGCATTGTTGAGTTGATTGTGAGTTGCGCAATTGAGTTGAGCAAAAGGGAACGCGATTTAAAAGTCTTTAAAGCAAAGCTTGACAGAAAACAATACAACTATTACTCTGATATTTATTTATTTAGGATATAATTTTTATACCAAAGTACAACTTATCGTTAGTTAAGATATAAAATCTAAATATTATCTAACTTTAACAATAAAACTACGCAGTGCATCAGCATTGACATATAGCGGGGCAATGCACCCACCGTCTTAGGGACGCTTCCGATTGTTATTGATGTGGATCAGTGGAGCTACGTCTAGACTGTTTGACAGATTGCGGTTAACTGTTCCAATTAGTAATACTAATTCTAATTCGATGTTTATTTGAAATTGTCTTTTCATTATTAAACTCCTAACTTTATCTATTAAAGTGATTGAAAAACTTATAAAAAAACCGAACAACATTTTCCCATACGAGCAAATGATCTAGGAAAACAGTAAGACAGGTCATATAGACCGGAAAACGCATGGCACTGCCGCTTCGTAGTGAAAGAAGCGGGGATCAATAGAAACTCGACCCTGACACAATTTACAGTGGCTGTGCCTTCACCGCCACTTGGCGGCCATGTAAGAATAAACAGCCTTCACTATCGCATTAGACACTGCAGGAAAAGTAGGGTGACGAGCACACAAGATATTTTTGTCGAAGGTTGAGCGGTGACATGCTTCCATAAACTATTTTTAAACTATGGAGAGATAAAA
Organism: Eupithecia inturbata; assembly: GCA_963662085.1. Lineage (NCBI taxonomy): Eukaryota > Metazoa > Arthropoda > Insecta > Lepidoptera > Geometridae > Eupithecia > Eupithecia inturbata. Next base: position 9,848,988 of record OY759182.1, read on the forward strand.
AAGTTTTCGATACTTGCGCTACCAATCTGTAGTTATTTTAGGCCCGTATTACGAAAGCTTGGTCAGTCATTGATCTATGCTTAAGTAACGATTTTCTATGGTATAAACGTCACTCAAGCATCTATGACTGAGCAAGCTTTCATAATACGGGCCTTACACTGACAATTTTTTTGACATTTACTTTTCTTTTGCTATGTTTAAGATTTTCTGTTATCTAAGTTAGCGTTTTAGGAATAAACAATTTATTAAGTTGCAACACAAAAATTTATTTAGTAAATAGCTAACTAGGTACTCAGTTTGGCATGCATTTCAATTATAAAACTGTTATTTCCATTAATGCATTTGATGAAAAATTTACTTAATTTTTTTGGTGTGTTATTTAGTAGCGTAATTCGTTTTTTTGTAAAACCTTTTGTTTGACAAAATGGGGTTGTACTATGGTGAGCTATTTTACCATCGTATAATGAAAGCAGTATCTTAGTGTACTGTTGTCATGTACCTAATTTATTATCAAGATATTTTTATATGTTTTCGTATTTGGCATGCCAATTACTGGGACGACCTTTTGGAAAAGAGCCAGAAAGCATACATTTATCAAAGTAAATAAGTAGGTAGCTACAGTTGGATCTGTCCCTATTTTAACTAAAATCTAGTTTTATACTTTGAGCTATATAATATATAATCCACCTATAATCCACCAAACCTATATAATATATAATAGTTGTAAATATTTTTCACACAATGCAAGATTTTTATTGAGACTTTTTCAACTTTCATTTTGCGCTTTAGTTAATAGATAGATTATAATCGTTTAAAATACCGGAGGCAGTGTCCCGCACCACACGTACCGGTTCCCGAAAATATTGCGACAAACTATAGTAACTTTTCCAGTAAAATAGTGAAACACGAACATCATTTCCATAGATGCCAACAAAGTCCCTGAGGACCTCGTCCCACACAAGTCTATTTATATAAAGTTCACACCTTCCTAAAAATATTGCGCTGCACTATTGGAATAACACACAAACCATTTTCAAGTAGAATTTGAGGAACGAGTTAATGCTAGCTGGCTTCGTCCTCATTTGCTTAATATTTCTTTGTTTTTATTAAAAATGCGGGCGTATTAATATTCTCTAAAACATTTTACCTCTAAGTAAGAAACGTTCGTTTACCCTGTATGTCTGAAATTTCCTCGATAACAACATCATTTATTTTTAGATTCAAAAACAGTGAATTATGCATAAGGCACTTCATAGTTTTAAATTTGTATTGTTCCCCCTAGTAATATGTATTTTATTTATTTATTTATAAACATGTACATCTATCCTTACAGGCACACCCAATGCAATAGAGTACCTTATATAATCTAGTCTCACATAGTTAATATTAACAAGGAAATTTTAAAACAAAACAACATCCCTAAAAAAAATGTAAATGTAAAAAGATACAATAATAATAAAAATAATCCTAAACTTAGCATTAATTAAACTTAGATAAAAAAATTGGATTAAAAATTACAACCATTATAATACCTACACAATAAAATAACATTAATAATAATCTAAATAATTTATAAAAATAAAAATTATACTAAAATCTAACCGTGATAACATAAAATAAAAAACAAAGCCTTTTGGAATTCGCTCCGGGAACAGTAAAAAATATAAGAATATGTTGCCAAACCCCTGCTGTGTGGAAAATCCAACAACTAAACGGTTTTGAAAAAAAATGCTTTTTTTTAAAACCTTGAACGGTTTTAAAAAAAAGCATTTTTTCACACATGTTTCTTCGTTTCAAACCATAAGCCTGAATTATGAATTTTCTAATGCCTATCTTGAGGAATTATAGATTGCTCATCTAAACATCCCTTTTAAGTGTTTTTTTTTTGAGGTAGCCACTGTTCGAACATAGAGTACAATAATTAGGGGACAGGACTGGGTGGCAGTTGGTAATGTAATCCACTAACTCGTGAAATGGTGAAAATTTTATATGGATGTTTTATGTAGAGTCTGGTATTGTGGGATCAAACATTTTGTTTTTGATTCGGTTATAAGGTATGACGCCTTGATAAATAGAGTAGTTTTAGGTCAAAATAGGTACTAGACACAGTAAACTTACCCCAAGGATAACAGCATTCTTTGAATAGGTGGCCCCCATACAATATTTAGGTCTAAAGTACCTAATGTTTTAATATAATTGCCCTATCGAAGCTTTTTAGTTACTCTAGTTTTTTTATTTCTAATAAAACAAAGCGTAACACGCACACTCTAAGAGTAACAATAGAATTAATTCAACATTGGCAGCTTTAGAAGATACACAAAGGTCTTGGTTGATACAAATATCAACAAGAAGAAATATCACAGGTGATTTAAGCGATATACAGGCAGGAACTCTACTACTTAATAACACTTAGAAACTCTAATTAACACTTTTATTGTATATAAAATGGAAGATGAATGATTATTTATGTTCAATTTTATGAACAAATCACTATTAGCTATAACGTCCTACAATTGACTTTTCACTCTCACTTGCTAGATATGTTATTAATTATTGTAGTTTCACAACGAGTCAATGTAAAGCTTAGTTGTACAAACGCGATTTTTATTAATTAACTCATCGATACGTAGCGAGGACACGAATCTTCTTTGTCCGTGCACATGACAGTAACAGTTTTGTATTTACACAAACAAATCGCCTGAGTTTACGGTCTAAACTTCTCATTCGCGACATTCGACACAGCTACGATGCCTCGTGATTCGGATTTTGTACTTTTGTACGTTCGAATCATGAATTTTGTTTTCATTTAGTAGAAGTTAACCTCAAAACAATATTTTTAAAGCTATGTTCAGGATACGATTGGTTGAGGTTGGGGGCGCGCACTGCGATGCTCACAGCGCAGACTCCGCCGATTGCAGCCGAGCATCCCCGAACTACTCCCTGACTGGACCGCCATTATTCTCATTTCAGCATTATACGTACCTACCTTACACATTCCTATACCTTGTAAGTAACGACCTACCTCGTATCTCGCTCGTTGGGGGTGATGGGTTGTACATCCGTTTGGAAATAACTTTTCGCGCCTATAAAATTACGCACGCACATTGTACAATCCGTGAACACAATTTTGCAACTACGAAATAATTAATGTACCTACTATCCACGTTTGTAAAGAGTTGGCGTTTCAATATCACGGATGAATTAAATATGTTAGGCCTGGCTCTCCGTATTTTTGTAAATCTGTTTCCATTGCCAAAATATTCGATGGTTAGGACAATTCAAATTAAACTAACAACGGAGATAGAACTTGTTAAAACAATGATTGCATAAAATACTTATTGGAATTGAGAAATTGCCGAATAAAATGAAATTCTCTGACAAAAACTCCAAGTAAAAATTCGGTTCTCATTTTCATTCCCTTGTTCCAAAATAACTTACCTTCTGTCACCCATGATAAAGTACTCGATACGGAGCTCGGACCTTCGCACGGATAAATTAATCAGCCCTGGCGCCATTCTACAAAGCAATTTGCCTTGTGCGAACCATACCAAGTGAATTTGGCAAGTCAGGTATAATTGAGAGCAGCTTACCGGTTTCTCAATTAGATTATAGAGGTATAGGTTATATCGATTCAGCGAGGAGAGTAAAGTGCGCTCTGGAGTGCCTAGATACCTTTAGCTAGGAAAGTAGGAAACCCTAACAGAGTTGCATGTTGTTTGTATTACCTACGTAAGTAAATGCCTGAGTTAAGGCTTGCTAAGCTGCTAAGCTTGAATAGATTGACGAAAGTTGATGTAAACACTTGCCTTGTTAAGCATCAACGTTTTTAGAGAAGGTACCTATATTTTATATTGTTTATGTTTTCATTCTAAGTTCAACTTTTAAAGGGTAGAGTTTGCTTAAAATAACCATAAATATAATGTAACATCGTTATTTTGCTCAGTTACAGCTTTGCGAAGTGTAAATTAACCCTCAGCTCAAGGGCGAGAGCTCAGTCAACTCATGCATCAATAAGGGTGAGCTGCCCGCTGAATTTCGGCAAGACTTTGTATAATAATATCGAGATATTTCGGGCTGACCTCCTTAAGTTACCGACCAGACGTGATAGTTATTCCAAAACTCTGTTATCTCACTATTCAATAATGTTCCAAAAGGATTTAGGTATCGCGCAGATAAAAGATAAATGGTTTATTGGTAAAGCAATAAATTGTACACAACATAGCGAGGATTTATTTAGTGTTTGGGTAGTTACGAACCTCACCACCTCACTCGCCCCAAGTATGGCAGACACTACTGCCATGCTTCAGTACATAGGTGGATACCGTATAAAAAATCATAGGTATTCATACTTACTAGGTAGACTCAAGGGAGCAATGCTTATAATTAATAAATAAATAACGGACAATGAAAATAAAAGCTCATTAACTTCTCAGCTGTGTTTTTAGACTGGAAATCTGAGTAACCATCGCTTCAGTAGGTTAAGATTTTGCTGGACCTATGAAACGAAATTAGAAGAATATTACACTTCCTCCCATTTCTATTCTAAAGGGCAATGTATACGCTTCTACAACAAAACTCCTAGTGAGTTGCAAAAATTATCAGTAAATAAATTCAAACAAATTGTCAAAACCTTCCTGTGTAAAAAGGCCTACTATAAAATATCAGATTATCTAGAGGATAAAAAAGCGTGGGACGGAATTTGCTCAAACTCGAAAAATAACAACTAACTAACAGGCTAAAGGTTTCTTCGTTGCTTCTTTACTTTAGTCTACATACCGAAGCGACAAATCAAAAATATCAGTTTATTTCCGTGTCAGTGTTTAATTATTAAGAATTTGACCATTTCTAAGTGTACATTTATTGTATTTATGGAAATAAGAGTTTTTGACTTTGACTTTCTCAACCTTTTCATCTCGTAGCCCTCTTATAATAACTGAACAATCGTTTTATATTTCATATATTTCGTTGCAATTGGAAACCTTTTCAATAAACTGTGTCATTAAGGCGCTAATCTTTCTGCGTCCATCATCAGAGGGCCAGTATATGCTGAAGATGTATGTATGATGTAATTCTTAAGAGCTGGCTGTCATTCATTATACAAAATGTTAAGAGCTGGAAAAGTTGCCAAATGAGAGGGAGCCCACTATAAGCACATACCTCGCTAGATGTCAAGTAGCAGATCCTGGAGTCAGTGCTGTCGATGGAAGCCTGTTGCACGATGCCATAGCGAGATGACTCGCGGTCGCTTGTGTATTCCGAACGCACGCTGTCTTGCCGATCGAAAGTACCCCTGCAAAATTGCTTCGTGATATTTTCTCTCACAAACGAGAAACCTATTTTGATAGGATATCAATTACATAACCAATATTGATAAAGGTCTATTGGCTGGTTTTTACGTAAACATTTAAATAGCAGCCTCCATTGGATGAGCATTCTGTTCGTATTCATACATTGAATTTTTTAAAATAGATCTTTCAAGCAAAGGACTTAGGAATCCGTCCTCTCAATTTCAGTTCGCGTTCTGATAGACAGTCAGTAATGAGAACTTCATTTAGGCTCGGATTTCTCTGCCAATCCCTTTTGTTGACACTAATTGCAAATGAACATTAATTTTCATGGCTCCGGATATTTAAATAAGAAATTTGAATGAACATTGATTTTTTTGGGATATTATTTGATTTCTTTAATTAAGAAGTTGAAAATAGAAGAAGAAGGTCTAATATTGACTTTCTATACGAAAGAGCATTACGAGGGAAAGATAATCAACATAAATATTTGATTTTCTTGATTTAGGAAGTTCACAAGATGATAAAAAAAAATGAGTACCGACTCCTTCGGTCTAGCTTAGAAGATTGAGCTTAGCTGAGATTGAGACGGTAAAGAATTTAAACCTACATTTATAATGAAAACATGAACTCATCTCCGTCAAATCAAAATGCATGTAATATAATTTCACCTCTGTTCGAAGCTGTCCGCTCTGTTGCTCCTATATCCTGAGTCGTTGAGGCTTCCCTCGTGACGGAGGCTTGGCAGGGAGTCCCAGGGGGAGCGGCGAGGGCCGGGGGCGGGGGCGCCGCGCCATCCGTCCGAGTGGCGGTACCACGCGGCTCGCGCAGACTCGCCGATGCATGACGCACACCGAGATGCACTCACGAAACTGTTTGTTTAATATCATGCATGAATACACGGACAAAGGTTGTGACATATTTTCAGGGAGCGCGTCGAGTATTATGACATAATTTTATCTCTGTGCGTGCGTTTATACATTTTTCGCAGATTTTGTTGCCTACAGGATCTCAAAAAAACTCCGTATTGGAAAGCGTGTTATAAAATACGAATTTTTGGTAGCATTTTCGTTATTAGGTGCATCGTACAGTTGTAAATTCCTGTAGCAACGGCAACGGGCATTAGATATTCTAATTTAAGTAACACTTGCCAGCGTCTTGGGGACGCTTTCTATTGGTATTGATATGGATCAGTTGTGATACCTTTAGTTATTAGTAGTTTTAGGTATTGTTTTAGGTTGCTGCCATTAGCTCAAGTTTTTCAATTATAAATACTAGTTATATTTGTATTCTATTCCTTAATTCTAATTTTAGTTTTTTAATACCATTTTAGTTTTTGAATTTGAATTTTAGTTATTTAATTCTATTTTGGGTTCGTAAATTCTAAATAAAGATAATAAAACTACTCTCATCTTTACCTATCACACAGAACGTTACGTAAAAGTGCTACGAGTGCTACGAAAATCGTAGAGGTAGCGTAGTGCTTGAAACTTTTTCTTTGACTATATTTAATCTTCGTTATTGTAAAGTCTCGCTGTGAGCTAATTCTGCCTAATTGTAATCAAAACCTTTGTTATGTCTAGTAAATATAGAGCTACAGAAAACATTGGATATTCTTACTTTGTGGAAACGCTCTTTTACCGTAAATCTAGTAATTTTATTTTTACATTTATTTAAAACTAGCTGCTGCCCGCGGCTTCGCACGCTTTATTCCGGAATAAAAGGTAACCTACGTCCGGCCCCGGGATACCATCTACCTCGCTGCCAAATTTCACCGAGATCTGTTTAGCCGTTCTTGAGTTATAAATAGTGTAACTAACATGACTTTCTTTTATATATATAGACTAGCTGCTGCCTGCGGCTTCGCACGCTTTATTCCGGAATAAAAGGTGGCCTATGTCTGGCCCCGGGATACCATCTACCTCGCTGCCAAATTTTACCGAGATCCGTTGAGCCGTTCTTGAGTTATAAATAGTGTAACTAACATGACTTTCTTTTATATATATAGACTAGCTGCTGCCTGCGGCTTCGCACGCTTTATTCCGGAATAAAAGGTAGCTTATGTTCGGCCCCGGGATGCCATCTACCTCTCTGCCAAATTTCACCGAGATCCGTTCAGCCATTCTTGAGTTATAAATGGTGTAACTAACACGACTTTCTTTTATATATATAGATATAAATTTAAAAATTTGTGAAATCTAAAACTGTAGTTAAATACCTAGACATCTTAGGGCGCGTGTTTCCAGTATGTCGTGACGACAGATAGTCGTGCAGGAGGTGTTCACATAAAGGACGACACGATTAATTGTCGTCCCTGTCGTCCACGACATATTTTTTGTTGTGACGATAGATTGTCAAGGCAATGTCAACAGTGGGAACAGCTAGAGACGATAGTCGTCCAACGACAAATTATCGTTACGACGTAATGGGAACGCGCCCTTAGGATTACCTAGGCACAGATTTTATAATAATATCCTAGGTTTTTTTTTCTATTCGTTCTTTCAGGTAGGTTGGTATTTTAGAGATCACAGATGATTTTGAGAAGATCAAGTTAAAAAAATTACATTGTCACATAATGTAAATTTACATGAAAGTAATATTTAACTCTCACTCTATCCTACCTGTGGACTTAAACTTTTAAAAAGAAACATTATCCGGAATTACACTGCATCACTTTTATCTAAAAATAACGAGAATGGAGCAGCAAAAACAGTATTTTCATAAATAACAGTAACACGATTTAGTCTACTCGTTTATTTTGAGAAAGTAGCTAATTAAATATGAGTTATTACCCTAAAGTAAGACGTCTAAATTATAATTTATACAAAGGGTCATTTATCTCTCGTAGCGTAGCTGCAAAAAGTGACCACTTTCTCCATTTTCGTCTCTTTTTAAAACAACTTGAGTTTATTTTACAAAAATGCTTGATGAATTCCTGGGTTTTCCTGTATTCTTTCCCTTCTTAAACCCGACGAAGCATAAGAAAGAATTGTTCCACTTTGTATGAGAAAAGACCCGGAAATCTATGGAATATTTATTTATTTAATTAATTATTAACTAGCACGATTACATATACCAAGGTCTGTAGAAAATACGAACGTTAAAACCAATTAGCCGGGATAGTTTAATTAATCTGTAAGTAGAGTTAGCCGTGGTAATTCAGCAATTGAAATTAAATGGCTCTTCCGACGTAAAAGCTAATTTGAAAGGAACGTTGGAATACCCCCAGGGAATCCTATTGTTCCATGCCACATTAACTGAGTTTAAATCCATCAAGCGTATAATCGTTGCTCGGATTCAATGTTTAATATTGATTAATGGACTGGGATGATGTTATACGGATGACCAATGTACCTACGGTGTTACATTTATTTTAAACTAGCCTCTGCACGCCGCTTCGCATGTATTATTGCAGAGTAAAAAGATGCCTATTCATTCCAGGTTCAGAGCTACAAGACGTGCATTTTTGAAACATTTAACTATCGATATAGGTGTTTCTCCCAATGAATAAAGTATGAGTCAGTTGAGCTACCTGTAGATTGTTTGTAACAGTCTGCAGTTATTTTAATTGTTTTAATTGTAAATACTGGTTCTAATTTGTTTTGTTATTTGATTGTAATTTTCGTTGTTAACAAAGGCCACTGCCGTCCTAAAAAGTAATGTATACTTATGAGAAGAAAATAATTACCATAATAAAGGACACAATAATAAATTCAAATACAATTTTATAGGCTCCTTCCATAAAGAATTTGTCGCACAAAAAGCGGCTTAAAATAAGTCGAAACACGCTATATCCATTATCTTGGTCGGATAACATTGCCTTCTAAATTGTTTTCCTTAAAATCCAATTCTGGGGTATCGTTAACTGCCCAGTTATATGGTCTCTTATTTGTTTCCCTCTTGATTAGATAAAATCCTATTTCGGATTATCGTTTATCGGAATCTTGCCGCAATTTGGGACCAAGTTCAATATTATTTTAAACAATAATGGAATATAATGTGATTGTATACAGTTGAAAGAGTTCATAAGACCAGCCAAGTGCTAGAGCCACGCACGTTTCTAAGCGAGTGAAATTTAGACTTTAATAACGCATGTCATGTTATCACGTAAAAGGTACCTACCTACCGAAGACACAATTTTTTCTTGCAATCCAATGAACCTATTCCACAAATCAAAGTGAACCGCATCACGAAAAAATTAGGAATTGGGCGCCCTTGTGACTATCTTTAAAGGTGGGAACAAGAACATGAATTTACGATTAACTAAAATCTATCTGAAACTGCGAAATCTAAACGATCTTATTGCACCCTCTTCAATTTTACTAATGAGTGACACGAATCACGATAATCTGCAAAACATTTAGGTTTACAAACTGGAACAAACTCCGCCATTTTGTTTAACGCCATCTTTTGCCTACCCTATGAGCTTTCTACCTTTTAATTCCCTCGTTCCCTAGAGGACAAAAGTTGATGGTTATTAGTGCTGACATCTGTCCGTGATAGCAAAACAAGTTGGTTGGTTTTCATAGCAAAGAGAGGGCGCTTATAACATAGGGCACTGCCCTTCCAACGGTTTGCGATCACGTACGACAGATGGCGCTTGTAAAGCCAAAGAAGGACTTTACAACATTGAATCAGGAATAATTAAACGCGTTTTTGTATCTCTTTGGTCTATTGTTATTTTTTATTCCAACAATGACTTGACCTAAAAAAGGTTAAGACAAACAATAGTACCTACATTGGTCACCGAGGTGAGAAAGTGACTGATTCCTATCGAGTGTGTCATTTGAAGATATGACACCTCCAGTAATAATAATATAAACTGCTCAAGCAGTGAATGAGAACCTATTATATCCAGAAATAAATACAACAAGACTTATCAAGATTTCGAGTATTGGAAAAACGAGAAGAGTGCTACTTCTTTATCGGAATTGTTTTTATTTTCCTCGTAGGTGTAGTATAAAGCACTATGTATCACTCAAGGGAAAGTGCGATTCCTACCTCGTGTGTTTTAACTTTAAGGCCTTCTGCTGCGCCTCTGGCCTCAAATGACACACTCAAAAGGAATCAGTCACTTTCTCACCTCGGTGAACAATGTACTATTCCTGGAACTCACTATGTATTGTTGCAATACACAGGGTTAAATTATAAATGGTACAAGGGTGCTCGCTGTCTTCCCCGTACCCAAATGAGGCCAAATTATTATCTACCTACGACGGTGGCGAAAGCTCGTTGCAATGCTTGTCAAGATTGATTATATAATTCAGTCAGTAGGTGCACCTTGTTTAGGCGTATGGCCTTAATAGTGTAAAAATCGATCCCCAAGTCAGCCTGTGGATGTTGTAAGAGTCGACTAAGGGAACTACAAGAAGAGGGGCAGGCGTTTCCGACTGTATTTTTAACACCTCCACAGCGATCAGCAGGCGGATTGGTATCCGCCTGCCAAGCGTGGTGATTATTGCAAAACTCTCCTTGTTTAAGCATGTTGTTTGCATGTGCAGCAGTGAACGTACTCTGTATGCTAATGATGAATATGTGCATTGTAGAGCTTACCTTGACTGATGATCGCTGAGGTATCCTTGATCTCGATCTCGAACTCGATCTCTGCAACAAAGATAAATCAATACTTGCTGAACGAAGCCACTGGCAGAAGCTATTAGCAATTTGCGTATAATTATCATTCCCAATATAAGATAGGTACATTATGTCTGTCCACAATAAATTTATTTCAAAGTTTGATACCTACTCATTATGGTAAATCAATCAAGACTACCTAGCTTAGGCCCCGCTTACACACACTAATTATATACATACATGCATTAATAAATGTATTTAAACTACACCTGCTCGGAAAGTGACTTATTCCTTTTCCAAAATTGAGCTAGAAAGTACGTCACCGCAGGCGTACTAGAATGCAGGTCGAAAAATCTATGGAATTTCATTTCTCACGCTTTTGCCGGGAGAGAATAATGTATGGAAATCCATTTCTAACGTGTCTAACATTTTTTTTTAATTTTCTGATGTTAAAAAAGTTGTTGAAAAAGTTTTTACTCCGAGTCCGCCATATGATATCGGCCTCTTCCGTTCTCGGAACAGTAATTCAAATAAAGAACTAAGTGCCTGAGGCATTCGCGAGAATTTCTTCGAAATTTATATTTGTGTTAGATAATTTTATTAATTATACAGAATGTCGTCGAGTGATAGTGAAGATTTTATGACACCGCCAGTAATAAAAGAAAATACACAAGCAATGATTCAAAACCTCTTACCCGCAAAATCCAGAAATAAATACAAGACTTATGAAGATTTCGTGTATTGGAAAAACAAGAAGAGTGCAACTTCTTTTTCGGAAAACGGTTTATTTTCCTCGTAGGTGTAGTATAAAGCACTAAGTATCACTCAGGAGAAAGTGCGATTCCTGCCTCGTGTGTTTTAAGGCAAATGACACACTCGATTGGAATCAGTCACTTCCACACCTCGGTGAACAGTGTAGGTACTATTAGCTGCTAATATTTAAATTTGAAGCACTATATTTACATGGTTTCACAACTTACTAAAGCTAATTTAGCCAGCGTAATTATACTATAACTAATATGATCCTCGTGCCTTACTAAAACTACTCAAAAAAAAATCCTTATGTCTACGACCAGACTTTAGTAAAGATGTTATCGATTTTTACCTGGTATTGTGGTCGCTCAGGTAGCCTCGTTCTCGCTCCCTCTCACGTTCTCTCATCAATTCATTGCGATCACTGCGGAAAAAACGCTCTGGTCATTGTTTGATCACTCAAATAATAGCAAAGATATGGTGCGTTTAATTAATCTAAAGAACTTAAAACTTCAGAACATGAAACAAAACACAAACAGCTTTGTTATTGCCTACGAAATATAAATTGGTTTGCCCTAATTTTTGTTTGTTTTGCGTTTTGAATCTCTGCTTTTCAGCCATTATTACCAGTATTACTCATTGCCTTAAGCTCCATATGTAACGAACCTTTGAACTTTTTTATAAGGATGTATCTTGGCAAAACGAGGATAGATGAGAATCTGTTCTCATTCTAAGCTATGACATGACCCTTGGTGTCTGTCAATAGCCTGCGGCACACTTGTATCTGCCAATTTGTCAGGCAGGCTATTTACGCTATAGGTAAGGTACCGCATATCAAATTAAGTACAAATAACCAACATGAGGTCAATGCAAAGACATTTTCACAAATTTTCCTAGGCTTGTCCTAAGGTCAATGCGATGCAGACTAAAACTCTCTAACACCCCACTTCGTTTTACCCTCTAAGATTTGAACACTATTTATTGCAGTTAGCCTATAGAGAAATTAGTCACTGCTTTATTTTTCTATGAACTAGCCAGTTAGACTGCAAATGACATATGTTTGGTGGTAAGAAAGCACCAAGCATCTCCTACGAATACAGTGATATAACTGACCTGTAATATCCATCTCGATCCGACCTCGCACTATGCTGCCGCTCCACACCCAGTCTGTGCGGTAGTGGTAACGTTGAGGATCGACTGCCGCCGCCTCCAGAGCATTGCGATGCGGGTCCTGTCAATCAACATACTCTTCTCAAATGTTTAGGTTCCGTAAAGCCAGATAGATGAGGTTAGTGATCCTATAGTGTCTTGATATTTGTCTTGTATTTAAAATGACGGAAATTTATCACTGATGTTAAGAAAATTACGCATTTTCAGCCCGGATTTTGGATCTGTATGAGGCTCTGGCGTAGAGAATGAGCAATGTCTACCATCGATTTAAGGGCATGTTGGTTGTTGTGCTCTCTTAGATTTAAAATATCCAGTGACAAGATTAACACTTTGCTATCAGGACGCTAAAGAATCGTTATGAATAAGCTCGTTAGTTGTTAATGCACCCTAATTGAAATAAATTTATGGCCACATTTTCAAATTGAAATGATTTAATTTCGGTACTAAAAACTTATATTTTAGAAACAGTTTTTCAAATGGCATAATACTATGACATAAAAGGTTTTTTTTAGATTTTTATCAACTTTGATCTAAAATTTGTGCATAGGTACTTTTAAACTTTTAGAAGGTCTCAATCGTTCCATAGTGAATGGATTCTAAGAAGGTAGGTATCTAAAAGACTTAGGTATCATGTATATACCAGGTATGTTTCAGTTATGTTATAGTTATTCTCCGATTCCAAACATAAAAAACTAGTCTAAAAGAGTATAGCGAAGGTCGTCATGCTTACCATAGAGTCTACACGTTAGGTATTTTATTTGAGTTGATAGTTTGTTTCTTGGGATTGAAAGTCTGGTTCATGTACCTACATGTAGAGCATGGCAGTGAAGTAGTTCAAACTTAACTTATTAGCAAACAAAACAAAAAATAAGCTGCATCGTCCATAGCTACAGATGAGCTATCTAAAAAAAAGGTGATACCGTTCAGCAACATCGAAACAAACTTGAAGCAACGTAAAACATCAAACAGGTACCAAGGACATCAACATTGATTCAACAGTAAATTATTTGGAAGCTTCACCTCTATCCCTTAACGCAGCTTCCTTTATAGAATGCCGCAAGGATTGTAGGATGGATTCTTGGGTCGGTCCTCAAAGAAAAAAAACAGGGTTCAATTAATAAATTGCAGTAGTGTAAAATGTACAGCGCTTTCTGAGAACAAATGTGTTGCTAGACCTGATTTTGTTGGTGTTATTATGTCTGGCAGCGTTAAATAATTTTAAAGCACTGATGATTGTAATTGATTAGGTAACATATATTAAAATCTTTACTAAAATGTAAAAGTAGGTAGTTTAGAAATAGTGTTAGTTCTATACTTACGTCTTCTAGGTGGGTAAGGACTGCGTTGGTTTGAAGGTGGCAAATTGTCATTGTATTCTGTAAAGGAGATAAGAAGGTAGAGTTTAATAATAATAGTTACGCTGCTTGCTGATGTCCACCATACCACATGATGTTAACCTCGTTAAAGCTGAGAAAGTTAAACTTTTTGTTGCAAATGTCTTGATTTGGCTAACGAGGTTGTCAGTATGTGGGTTGGTGACATTAGTGACATTTAGTGACCATCGTCCTGATAGTAGTTTCGGTTAAAAGTGTAATAACGAAGAGCCTCGATCAACATCTCAAGAGACTTGCTACGAAGTTGGATCAAGGGCCAAATTCAAGGCGGTACTCCTGGACTTGGCGCGCATCGTCAGAAAGTTGCTCTCTCTGCAGCCCTAGTCACCGGCCACTTGAGGCTAGCTTTGTGGCCGGTGATTCACCGCACACACACCTAAGATTGAAAGTTTCTCTTCGTTCCAATATTAGTGGAACTTCTAACTATATGTTATAATGGTATGCTATAATAACAGTGTCTGTCAGAGGTCACTATAGACAAAAAATGTGCGTATGAATATATCCTATAATTCAAAAGTAGATTATGTACCGCTTCGGTGCGCACACTACGGGCTAAAGCACGCAGGCTGCGCGGGTACAAGCGCGATGCGACCCGCACTCACCCTGATGAAGTCCCTCGTTAAAGGATGAAACGTCAGTGTTTGTAGTTAACCCGCTTATCCGTTATAATATTAACTAACTTTTGCTTTTTAATATTAGAAAGAAGAATCGAAATACTAATTGTACATACCAGATTACCCGTCCCGTTGAAAATATCTGGGAAGGTCCTCATGAATGCTTGTGACATTAATAAATTGTTTTGTGGACTCTACAGACTCTACCTCTATTTGTGTAACAGAATTTGCGAAGTCCACAGAAATTACGACCAGATGAAAGTAGCGTATACCTACCTAAACGAAACTTATAATCATACCTGAATCTTACATACTGTTTTGTGCTCTGGCTGAGCAAAGCCTCAATGATGTGCAGGCTATTCTTACATTCATAAGGAGTATAGCTTACCTAAATCTTCCATACTCTGGCTGAGCAAAGCCTCGAAGGTGTGTAGACTGTAGCTCTCTGCGTCCATTCCTTTCGCGAGCGTGTTTCTGAGGTGCATCTCATACTCCAGCAGTAGCCGGGAGGTGGGCGAGCCGGGCGCGGCCGTAGCGCTGGATTGGGACGCCTGACGCGAGAGGCAAGGCTGCTGGCGAGAAGTATAGGTAATGATATAACAAAAACACTACATAACCAATTAACAAAAGAATTTTTTTTTCATAAAAATTTAACAATACAATGTGACGTTTTTAAAATAAAACCGCTAAGTACGAGACGACTCGCACACGAAGGGTTCCGTACCGTAAAAATCAGGCAACTTTTTCAAAGAACATCAAATTACTCACTTGTTGGGAGACCCCTTTCAATTTTCAAATTTATTTTATTTTTAGTATTTGTTATTATTACAGTTGAAGTGTTACTTAATTATAGAAAGTTTCATGTGTCTACCTACTGTAGCTTAAGAGATAGAGAGCCTTGACAAATTAAGAGCAAAAATAGCCAAAAAAATCACGTTTGTTGTATAGTAATATAAAAATTAAAGGGGGCTCCCTTTAATTTTTATATTTATTTTATTTGTTGTTATAGCGGCAAGAGAAATACACATTATCTGAAAATGTCAACAGTCTACCTCTTACGTTTCATGAGATGATTTAAAAGCATTGATTTAATTTACTTAGATCTATGTTTAAAAGCCACGAAACAAAAAATATTTGCCCTCGAGTGACACATACAGATATAAAAATATTTTGTACCTACTTATTTAATGAAAGAGGTCGAATGTAAGAACCTTAGTTTGGTCAACAACCCCATGGTTGTTGACTAAACTAAGGTTCTACAGGTTTTAAAAGGTTTTAAAGGTTTTAAAAGTTTTAATACGTGCAACTTTCACAGAAAATAAAATTTCGTCTTTACCCCCTCCAAGGTTGTTGACCAAAATGAGTTTTTGATATTCGAACTCTTTTATAAACGACAAAATATTTTCTCGCTAGTCGTGGTGACAAGTTGTATGCTTAGCTCGAGAGCAAATATTTTTCGTTTCGTGTCTTTTAAGTCTTTTAAATCACTCACTACCTCAGCAGTCTACTTTAAAGCCATTAACTATTTCACACTCTATACTCGTAAAATGAATTTTATACATGGCATGTATTTTAACCGAAAACAAGTGATTTTAGCCCTGTTAGCTAAAAAGATGTAGCTAAATTCAAACAATTCGAATGAGATATCTTAGTTTGAGTCTCCTTGGACAACATTTTTTCCATACATATTGTGAGATTCCAAATTAAAAATCAACACTCCCTTGGTAATAATGAACATTACTCCCAAGGGAATAATGAGATTAATTTGGAACATCAAATACGTGTGAAATTTTTTACCAAGATCCGTACTAGAAGATCTTCGAAATTCGAACAAACCTCTGTACAGAAGGCGGCATAAAAACGAATGCCACGAAACACGATACAAACCTTTTACTATTTACTCGCACTCTACTTTTCATCACCTTTTATGAGAAAATAAAAGGCGCCTCATATTTTATTGTAATATTATTATATAATAAAACAGAGTATCCAACAACTAAATTAAAATTAAATAGTATCTAATAATAAAACAACTAAAAACTTATATTTACATTTGAGACATTATCGTAATTATGAAAATTTATTGTTATATAAATTTATTGTTACAGTTTTATTAGGAATAGAGATTGTTGTAGATTTTATATTCTGCGTGTTTGAAATAATGTCCGAATCTGGCTCATTTTGAGGAAAATGTGACGGTGAATCTCGTTGTTTGGATGTAGTACCAGCCAGTCTTTATTCAAACAATATTTGCTTTCGATTTTTTTGGCGCTGAACACTAAGATGTTCCAAATTTAAAAAGTGGGTGGCAAAGATAATTGCGGCGCACTTATAAAGAGAATTAAAAACTCATTACTGCCCGCTAAAAGTTTTTTCTATAAAACACCACCAAGTCGTCCTTTTCGAATAGATGGGATGAAAAAAGTATTAGCTTTTGTATGAGACAGTTGACAACCTTTTCACCTCGTTTGTAGCGAGAAAATATTTTGCGTGGGATAAAATAAATCGATCAGATCCCTCGTTTAAAGTCAGTATGCAAAACACGGCAAAAAAATCGATAAACCACAAAATTTTCGCAGCTTGCTTCGCTCGCCGGCAATATCTTGTGGTTATGTGTGTGTGTGTGTGTGTGTGTGTGTGAGAGTGTGTGTGTGTGTCAAAGGGTACCCCTGGTATTTGGTACCCAGGACGGACCGCCTTCTGACCTCCCCTTTAGCCGCCACTGGAGCAATAGACCATACGACAACGACTATTAACTCACACAGCCCGAGAATACTTATAGAAGAATCACACCACAACAACATACCTACCACTATTACCAGACATTTAGTATTTGCGCTTTGTTGGCTTTATGTAAAACCCTGGAGTTGACAAAAATAACCTATTATTAACTACCTACCCAATAAATTGCAGTTTTTCTTGAATCATCCTATTCTTAACATTTTTACCAGCCGCTAGAAATTTAAAAAAAATTTACCTTATTCTATAGTGGGTATGTTGTCTTCCTGTTTTGTTGTTAATCGCCAAAAATACTTCTAAAATCTTAAAATACGCCACTGAGAACAAGCTAATATTTTTGTTAATAGTTAGTAATCGGTACTTTACGATCGCTATGTCGAGACTGCACTCCTGGTCGCATAGTTTTTTTTTCCGGCTACTACGAGAAGCAAGTGGCTGTACAAGATATACATTGCTTGTTAGCCATGGTGATATTATTTACTAACCGCATGATGGTGTTGTCTCGGATCCCTCGGGTCTCTCCGTTGGCACGGCTCCTGGTCCGAGTTGCCGTTGGAAGATGACGGCGTGGTCGCGTAGCATTGGTTGTCGAACATCACGTTATCTGACGGAGGAGACAAGTCCCGTTCTCCTCCACCCAGCTCTAAGTACAGTCCACGGCCAGGATAGCCACTGGGTGCTGCGCCGACGCCGACGCCTCTACTGTGAATAAATAAAATAATTGATTAGGGAAAACGTGTAAGTTTCGGTCCTCTATTCCAGGTTTTATTAATAAACAACCCATAACTAACTAATTGTTTTTGTAACGAAAAAAGAAACTGGCTTTTGGTGAAACAAACGAAAGGAATCGGTAAATTTTACTACAAAAACTATCGTAGTTTGACGAATTAATTACAAATAAATAAACAATGCTAGACAGTTTACACAACATTATCTAGCCCCAAGCTAAATATTGATTGTAATTATGATTGTAACCTACGAAACTTGTTTTTAAAAACAGAAGAGAGATGAAACGTTGGTGTTCTTTCAAGACAAACAAGGTTCGTAGTGATTCACATACAATCATAATGAACCGGTAAATCTCTACACTTTTGTACCACCTTTTATAGGTAGGCATATGATTTGTGTAGCAAAGTAACATTGGAGTTCCTACATCACTAGCCACTAAGATGTTTTATCTTTAGCGTACCGAAAACAAATCGTCTCATGAATAAAACTAAACACCGCTACGGCGGATGGCGGCCGTGCGCGCCGCAAGATGGAGGACATAGGGCCATGCCGCCGTGACCCATCTCATTAGGGATATAACTTAACATTGAAGCTTCTTACCGCTGCGAGCTCTGCCGACTGCTGTTGTTGTTGACGACGTGCGAGTAGTGCCCATGCTGCGGCATAGGCGGCGGATGGCGGCCGTGCGCGCCGCACGATGGAGGGCACGGGGCCGTGCCGCCGTACCGACGACGACCCATCTCCGGTGACGTCACAGGACTTTCAGTTGACGGCATTGGCTTCATCATGCGTTTGAGGGTGTTCGAGTCTGGAAGCAATCAAAAACCACTACTTATGCCTCCTCATCGATGACGGCGACGCTATAAATCACGGTACGTACGCGCTTATATTCTTGTAGAATTTCTGTCTCAATGTTTTTATAGAAACACGCTAGGGCGTGTTTCTATAAAAACATTACTGTAAACTGTAAATTGTAAAATTGTAAACTGTAGGCAGTTTACAATTTTACAATTTACAGTTTAACATTTTACAGTTTAGTTTTTAACTTCCCTGCTGACTTCCTTCCTGGTCAGGTTTATTTTTCACCTACTATATACTATTTAGGGTATTTGACATACAGAACACAATTTAACTAATTTAATAACGTACGGTTACGGTAATCCCCTTACCCAAATTCATATCCTCTGTGCTTTTTGATTTGGTGCGACGCGAACCTGAAGTATTGTTATTGATGACATTGTGATGGTGAGAAGAATGTCTGTCTGACTCACGTCCCTGAAAATAAAATGGACATGATGTTATAGTTTAGGTTCAGAATAGGCGAAGAACGCGCCGGAGGGCCTGGGCGGAGATGGAAAGTGAACTGGACTCCTGCAATAAAGAGGTCTTAACTGGCTGACAATAGGGAAAAATTAAAGGTGGAAGCCTTAGAGAGGCCTTTGCTTTTCAGTAGAATACTACAGGCTCAAGTCCTTAATAATAATGATGATTTTTTTAAAGTAGAGATTGTACAATGACATCTTTACGAACTCTATGTGGAAAGGTGAAAATCTTTCGCTCTTTTGTCAATCAATGTGCTACTGCAAGCTGTTATCTATTGAAAAATTCGTACGTTACGTGCTTTGCGAACATGAGCAACAAGTTAATTTTACACAAATTCAACCGTTTTAAAATAAAAAAATCTTTCTGATTTTTTTTTTATTTTAAAATTTTAAATTTTTGTTATTGAAAACACTCATGACAAACGACTAAAACGAGAATAAATCAAAATGGATTCGTCCGTTTGAGAGGATGCCACAGACAGACACCCAGATAATTATTTAATTACATAAGAGAGATTACGCGTGACACACGTTAACTTATGGTCCTCATTTTGTCGGGGGTTAAAAACTCGTAGACTAATACATTCACGCCATACTAATCAAAACTAATTTATAACGTAGCAAAAGTTAGTTTTTAAGGTATCCAAAACTATAAGTGTAAAATTTCTAGAATGTTTAGTATAGATGTGTTTTGTAATTCCATGATGTCGGCAAGATGGCCCGGTCCTATGGGGTTCATGCCGTCCTGCGTAAGGCCGAATTCAACAGCACAGAGGCTTCATAAGAATCTAAAGACGAGGACACGTAGCAAATATATATAATAATATGTATGTAAGAAATATATTTCTATGTAAGTTTATCAGTCATCTAGTACACATATCATAACAAGCTCGGCTTAGCTTGGTGTTAGATGATGCTGTGTGGATTGTCTAGCGTTATTTATTAATTTATATCATCCTCGGGTCGGAGAAATTATAATAATGAAATTCAAATGGAAATTAAAAAAAAAAACAGAATTTAAAACAGAAAGATTTCCCTTTCCCTTTCCCTCCCCCCATTAGTACACACACACGCACAGTACTCTCACGTTGCCTAAACTCTTAAGAGATTAGTGCCTTGGTGGAGTAGTCACACACACACAAATACATTCATTGCAGTAAGTATATTTGTACCTGTTCTCCTATTTAGTTGAGGTATTATTAATACCCCAACACCTACATAAAGCTCTTTATCTAACCTAAACCTAATAACTTACCTAATAGGTGTAAATCTTTTTTGGCTTCGTTTTAAGATTAATATGTATTACCATATATTGATAAGCTACGCTGTTGATTTACCAATAAACAAAATAAAATAAAATAAAGATGCGAGTTGGAGTGATCTTTAGGTAAGAGATCTTTCTGTTTTAAATTCTGTTTTTTTTTCACCTTTCGTACGTCCACTGTTGAACGTATCCCTCCCAAACAAGAGGGTTTTGCCATAATCACCACGCTTGACAGGCGAATCTGTGATCGCAGTAGAGGTGTTGAAATTCACAGTAGAAAGCTGCTGCCCTTCTTTTGGTAGGTTCACTTATTCGGCTCTTACGACATCCATGGGTTGACTTGAGGGGTCGATTCTTACGCTGCGACCGAACAGAAAGAAACAGAAACATTCGCTCACCGAATCATTCCCATCGCCATAATCCACGCTCTTCCCATGCTGTAGATGCTCCTTCCCAGGTCTAGTGGAAGTTGAGGATGATTTGGAAGACGTCAGCGTCCCGCCTGCCTGCACGCCTTCAGATTTCAGGTCTTGGCTGTGCTGGCTCTCACTGCCGGTACCTGTTGTTTGGGACTCTTCATTTGTCTGGAAGAGAATAAAAGGTAAAAAGATGGTTAAATCATTACATAAGCTACATAATATATATAATAAGCGGTTTCTTTTAATTTAACATAAAAAAACAAGCTAAGAACAAAATAATTTAATAACCTCAACATTATTTCACAAAAAATAGTCAAAACCAATAAATACAAATCAATAGCAAGTTGGACATAGTAACAGTACCAAACTGTTACCAAACCACACAACAGTTACCAAAGTGTCGACCTTACCATGGCTCGAGCAAAAGTGAGACAGAGACAGCGAGTGAGCTGCTTTTATAGAAATGCTACCGTCATAAATTTCAAAATAATGTTTCCCGCTGATTCGGCTTCTCCTGACAGTGGTTGCCTTCAACCACATCTTAGTTCTGGCATACTTCATGCTTCTTCACGAGGATAGAGCCCTAAAGGCTCGGCAAGTAGACTGCGGTAGAGCTCGGTCATTCCTCGTGGTGCAGTGGTGGAGCCTGTCTTCTAATGTGGCCGAAGCAGGCTGGAATGAACCCGCAGGGACCTCTGCTTTGCTTGCGTTTGGACCAGCTTGTAACAAACCCGCAGAGACCACCATTATGTGTGATTGGGGTAGGCTCGGATGCCAAGGCGTTATCATCAACTGGAAATTATGCGAAACGTACCTCATATTAGGACTATTTTATCTCTCAGCGTACATAAAAAGCATGTCTGTATTTCCAAAACTAGACAGTGGCCCCAAGCTGCATGTCTAAGCAATAAAATAACAGATAGTGGCCCCAAGCTGCATATCTAAGCATTATAATAACAGACATTGGCCCAAAGCTGCATGTCTGAGCAATAAAATAACAGACAGTGGCCCCAAGCTGCATGTCTAAGCATTATAATAACAGACAGTGGCCCCAAGCTGCATGTCTTAAGCAGAGCACAGGTCAACGCATCCGGGATGTAAAGACAGTGGCACCCAGCTGCGTGTCATAAGCAGAGCTACATGTACACATATCACCCGCCAATCTCAGATAGAGAGCTCAATTATCTCTGTCAGCAGAGGGACTCCATGATACATGTACATATACCACATACCAATCTTAGAGGACCCAGTTAACCTCTGTCAATAGAGCGGGGCTGAATGCTTCACAGTTCATTTACCTATGACAAACGCACCCAGTTAGCGTGCCATAGCAGCATCTGCGTAAACTATACCTACGCACATCATCAATACACATGAGCCAAAAGAAAAAAATACATGAACTAACTAAAATAAGTTTCAATTCAACCATAAAACGAAAACGTGCTTTGCCATCGTTCAATAGGTAGGTACAACAGGACTCGAACCCGTGACAGTCTCTCTAGGCTAGGCCGCGATACAACGGGACTCGAACCCGTGACAGTCTTTCTAGGCTAGGCCGTGATACAACGGGACTCGAACCCCCAACTCGTATCTCTCTCGAGGCCATGACATAACGAGGCGACATCCATTCTTCGCTAGCACAAAGGCTTTTATAAAATTAGACAACTGGCGGTCATTGGTGACTCATCATTAAGCCAACTGCGACCATCTCCCTTCAAGCAGTGTCCTATACGTGAGAGACACTCATAATCGCTCCAATTGTTAAACATTTTTGCCCTATCTACCTCAGCACACCAATCATCAATATCGTGTAAACTTGGGTCAAAACAAGAAACAAAAGTTTTGGTTCGGTCTTACCGTAGTGTTGAGAGATAAGATCGCATTCACAATGCGATCGTCTACCGTATGCTGTGCCTGCACCTCGCTTGTCCCACCCTCGAGGTGGGACAAGCGAGATGCAGGCGCTCCGATTCCTGTCGACTCGCTGATTGGCGCCGGTAAGGGTGCAGGTGGCGTCGCAGACAGTAACGGCGCCAACGCAGCACCAGCCTGCGACCCGGGCAGCGAAGCTACATGTGACGGATGCACCAGCTGTGGCGTCATTTGTGACAACGCCTCTGGCAGTGGTTGCGCCAGCGGTGGGGGTATCAACGACGGCGGTCGCGCCGACGTGGTGTACTCCTGCACGTGCTGTGGTGAACGCGTACGCAATGACGTAGGCAACAGCGGACGCCCCACGGCGCACGATGATCTCGATCGCCCGTTGGCACCAGGTGATGGTGACGGAGGCGGGCGCCTCTCTGTGCGATGTTTCGGTGAAGATGAATGCCTACTACGGCACCGTGAGCGCCTTCCAGCGCCTCGAATCTGCTTGGCCACGTGGCCGCGCTGACACGGGGCTGCGGTCTCGGGACGGTGACGTGGATCGACGATGTTCGACCCGATGACGCCTGTTGGATGAACGACGCTCATGCGACCTTGATGATCGCACAGCAGATCGTTCCTCCAATGCAGTGAGCCTGACCGCTAACGTCTCCATCATTCGCCGGACCCCTCCTTCCGGTGTACGGTCACGATACCTACTGCTGCGCCGTCTGACCGAATCATCTCGTTTACGACGACTTGCCCGGTCTGACATTTTCCGGTAAAAACAACAATGAGATCGGAATCTTGTCAAGGATACGTGGACAAGTAGGCGGGATATAACACGTTAGAAATCGTGCAATATCCCACTTCTGAACTTGTATAATTGATCAAAATTAACCTAAAAAAACAAGGAATTTAACAACGTAAAAGGAAGAATTTTCCAACCTCAAAATTTAATCAAATAAAAAGTAACAGAAACTGATTCTAAACTGAATTTACACAAATCTAGATCTAAGACACCGAAAAAAGACAGACTCAACGGGCAGGGAGATGTTTCCTCAACGATGGTTCGCAGCAGAATGAGCGCCAGCTTTTTTTTTTTCGAAAGGACTAAGCGCGTCAGATAATTTGTTCCCAGCTTTAAGCTGGGAACAAATTATCTGACGCGTCCGTAAGCCGCGGCTGACGGACGCGGCTTAACGATGTGCACGCTTGTAGGACGACGGGTCTTCGGACGTCTGGTTAGTCATTTCAGAAAGAATTGTTAGCTGGAAAACATGCCAAGCAGCGACAGTGAGGACGATTATTTAGCGGTAGCTGCGCTGTGTTGTCCGCCAAAAAAAAGAATTTTAAGAATTTTAAAAGATTTTTATAATGCTGAAGTTTCTGATTATAAAGACACTCGTGGGCACGAACGCACTCTATCAATTTTTCTTCCGTCGCGCTTGACGTGTCACCGCGAGCACGCTTGGTAAGCTTAAAACCCTAAACGTCCACGGACGCGTCCTCGCGCCCCGTTCATACCGTCCGCGGACGCAAAAACATCCAGCCAGCCAGATCCTGTTCGGACGTCCGTACGCTCAAGGTCGCGTCCGCGATTTATGACAGACAATGTGCACAGTTTAGTGTATTTTGTATTAATCAGATAGAAACAAGCCGCGTCCGTCAGCCGCGGCTTACGGACGCGTCAGATAATTTGTTCCCAGCTTAAAATGCTGTTGACCGCAGATGGCCATGACAGCGTTACCGGACTTTTGGCGGGCGCAGAAGGCGCCTCGCCGGTAAAGTTATGATGGGGCAACACGCACAAGGGCCCCCACTTAGGTGCGAGCCTCGGCTTGGGCTGTCGCCAGATGCTACAAGAGGGAATGGAGGTTTCGCCAAGGTGCACGAATGCTCCTATGGGCGGAAGCGGGGAATTCTTCGACCCCGCAACCGGCGGGGTCGGTTTTTGGTCGGGTGTGTAGTGTGCGGAAGCGAATCGGTATCTGTTGCCGTCACCTCCGGGTTAGCGGCGGTGATTAGGTCAACGGGGTCACCGAGAACGTGTCTCGGTCTACGGAGGAGAGATGAGCGCCAGCCTTGGTCGAGCGCGCCTTTCATACATTTGCGCGCCACGATGTTTTATTTTTCTTTTAATATATATAATACATCCACGTTTGAATTTGCTTTGTTTGTGAATGTAGGCCTGAAAGCAACACCTCCTCTAGCCTTACGCACCGTGTGAAATTGCGGCGCGGAACACGGTGCGAATCACGGCAAAACTGCCAAGGCCCTCTACACTCGCGCCTTTTGTTGCGGGACAAAAACTAGAACGAGGTGCGAACGCGACGCGAAGTCGCGAAGAATATGTGACTCGGATCCACTCATGGTTAGCGGCTTCGCGCGTGACTTTTAGGTGTGAGATGACAACCTAATTTTGGTTATCGGACTTTTTAAGTTCTGTTATAATTAGATAACTGACTGCTCCTTCAAATAGTCGGCTTTTAACGAAATATTTGCCATTTTGAAAATAATACGTACACATAACGACTCGAATCACGGTAAATATTCTGCCATTATAATCATCATAACCATAATCCCGTTATAAGTGATTTTAGTCTGATTCAGATTAGCCATGGTAGATGAGAATTTTCAAAAAATCCTCTGTTTTTGAGTTTGATAACAGCTCAAACTTTAGAAATGTAACTAGTACCTACTCGTATTTACTACAAAGCACTGTTGTAAATACTAAATCTGCCCAAATACCTTTAAATTTTTTACGACCACTGTGCCGCGGCGGGCGAAAATCCATCTGCGACGCAGTAGGTTACAGGTTCGATTCCCGCTTCGGGACAAATGTTTGTACGATCTGCAGATATTTGTTCCGGGTGCACTGGATGTTTTCTATTTAAACTAATAAATATCTAAGTATCTATGTTAGTGTATTGTGTGTAGTACCCATAAGACAAGCTTTACTTAGCTTGGGGCTAGATAATGCTTTGTGAATTGTCTAGCATTATTTATTTATTTATATTTTAGTTCATACGTCCTTGTGCATTAACAGGACGTTTTATAAAAAAACCGCTTGCTTAAACATAGCCGTAGCACAGCGCTACGTACTACCTTACATTTTACCATGTTCTAGCAGTAGGTAATATAATCACTTATTCTAAAGTAATGCAGTAATTTCTTACGCTAGTGCTATGGGTTCCAACCGAAGCAGTGACAGTTTTGGGGGCAGTAGAAGTGTTTGTCGTCATTGTCGAAGTCTCCTGAGACTTTGGAGGTCTCGTTGGGGGCTGAGAGTCGGTCTGACGAGCCGCCGCTGTAAGTAATAGGGCACAAGTGCCTATTTAGTTAAACTCAATTAAGATTAGAATATTCTATAGTTAATATTAGACCCAGTGAAGGGGAAAGTATTTAGTTATACCTTGGTAAAAGCTTCCTACGTAATTTTCTTCGTTCTTTTTCACTGGTAGATAATATACAAAAGCGATTAAAATACTTGAAGGGATTCAGAATTGCATTCGAGACCCTAGGTCCGTGGGGTACTGAGGCTCTGAGGCAACATTTAAAATTTTAAATGTTGCCTCTATAGCCATTTTTCCTTTTTATTCTACAATTTTGCTCCAGCCAGCAGAATAGATGTAGTACCTATGTACGATCTTCTTTTACCTACTGTCCTCAATTAATCTAGCGGCACGTAGAAGGTGGTAAAACGTGACGGTGACTGCAAGGCAGGGTCAGTATGACCTTAAGGAAAATTCAAAAGCAATCTAGGATGGTTCATTTTGGTTAGATTTGCGTACAAAAATTAAAAAAGATACCTCTTAACATATCCCATAAATAAAATGAAAGGTTTGAGCTAAGTTAACTTTTTCATATTATTTTCCAAAATCGTATAAAAAGTCAGACATACATATAAACTATGTATATTGCTTCCTTGGAACTCAAACTTAACTGCTTTGCTTTTTGACTTTGCGGAGGTCTATCTCCTTCCGCAGGCGCCTGACTACTGAGTAATGATTTTTTTAAGCAAGGGGAAGGAATGATCTGTTAAGAAGAAGCTAAGAAGCTATTGAGAATCCGGGAACTCACATGGTGGTTCGAGGCAAGTAACATTTGGCTATTAATGTATACTCACGTTTTGGCGGTGGTTGATGAGCTGGCTGGGAGCTGGAGACGTTGTCATAGAGCGAAGTTGACGAGGTGGCAGCAGCAACCTTCTCCGAGCGGGTGGTGCCGGTGGCAGCTGCGTTGTCTGTCTCGATGGCTCGCGTGGCGGTTCGAGGCAGCGTAGACGAACCTTGAACAAATAGTTGGTTTAGATTATTTCAGATGATTGTTAGAAAGTCTTAACTAGACATGGTTCAACATTATGGTGGTGTCTGCAACACAGTTTTACTAAAAACTACTGCGGGGATCATCGAATTCCAATAGTTATATTAACCATGTAATATGTTCCGAAATAAATTACTCTAAATCATCCAACACTTAATGATTGTTGTTGGTCAAAAGCATTAAGTATTTATTATTTATTTTGTTTTGTGGTCAGACCACTACAAATAATACCTGCTCACCCACAAAAATATCAGGCATTTCATTAACTGTTTTGTTTAGCTTTTCGGTTGAAATCAGTTAGGATTGTTCTGTTCTTTTATGAGCATTTAATTTAATTCCACACGTGCTCTTTGCAGAATGAGTAAGAGGAAACTTACGATATCTCGGATCCTGATTAGCTCTCAATCGTGCGTATTGCTCTTGAGTCATGCACGTGCATTGCGCCTCTCGCCCGTAGGTCAAACTGCAAGTAAACATTCAAAACCAATTAGTTTTTTGACAAAAATAACACATAATTAATAATATTGGGCCTTTCACATACCCCAATATGTTTAACTATCTGTACAACCAGTTGAACATATTGGATAACTTTCCTCCAACTTTGTTCAACTTAAAAAAGTAGATGAACTACTTGGACTGAAAACTAGCATCATCTAGCTCCAAAATAAGCAAAGCTTAGTTTACCCACCAGATACCAGATGACTGAAATAAAACCTGAAATAATCTGTTCCATAACAAAAAATAAATATACAAAACAGCCAGACCCGGAACAATTACTTGCAGATCATATACTAATCATACCAATATACATAGCCACATCTAGCGGGATTCGAACCCACAATCTTCTGCATCTCGCGCGGACGTTTTAATCAACCACACAGACCATCAAACGTAAATCAATAGGTAAAGGCATTCCTGCATGTTCAGTACATTATAGTAGACTAGTTTCTGCCCGCGGCTTGGTACCCTTGTTTCCATGAAAACGTTTTATGGATATTTCTATCCTGTGGGAACTGATTTATTAAATAAAAAGTACACGAAAAGCCTACTCGATATTCCATTTCTAGACCTACCTACATCTATGCCTTTCAGCCTAATCCGTTGAGTAGTTCTAGCAGAATAAATAACAAATATATGTAGATCCATTTATACTAACTTTCGCATGTATTAAATTGTAATAACAGAATTTAGCTATTTATTCTTTGATCAGGTATCCGCCACCTAGCGCCTGCCGTCGAATATCATGGTGGATGTATTTATTGAATAAGAATTAATATACATATGGTATAATATGCTCAAGATAGGAATTTACCTTGAGCGGTTGGGGCTCGCGGGCGTGGAGAGTGGTTTCCTCTTGGCCTTGAACTTCTGCTTATTCCCCGGCGGTTCCAGCTTGAGGCTGTAGCTCGACGAAGCCTTACGTGAGAATTTGAATGATGGTGACTAAAATCACAAAATGGTTGATGAATGATAACGAGTAGTTTGATTTTTTTGTAGAAGAATTTGAATGGGAAGGAAACATTATTCAACATTCATAAAGTAGTAAAAGGCAAAGACACGTTTATCTCCAGCGAACATAAACGGGATGGAGGCTTGCTTCCAAATCCTACAAATTATTGTTGTTGGCTCCACATTTGAGCTAACAAGACTTCATCCGAGACGTAAACAAAATTTGTTTATAAATGGCGATTTTTTTACAGCCAATCAGGGTTCATGAATGATTAAGTAGCTCAGTCTCTTACCAAACCATTGCAACTTACACAGCACTCTCGGAACTGCTTGGCGTCGATGGGCGAGGTGAAGTTCAGCCCCCAGGTGTCGTTGGTCATCGGGTCCTTCCAGTAGATGAAGCATTCTGACGCCTGGCCGATGCGTGTGCCTGTAGAAAAAAAAGTAATGTAAGTACTAAAAATGTATTTAAATGATGTACCTAATTATTGTCTAATTCATATAAATATGTAACCAATTCAATGAAGTATTAAAGATCAACAAAACCAATCTCACTAAAAATTATGAATTTTTGTTTACGGAATTGATAACAAACGAAAGGAAACCAATTTGTGAATCAGACACCAAAAACAATTGATTGCAACAGTAAATTAGAAAAAAGAACAAAATTTTAAACTCTCTTCAGATAGGTAGCCTTACTAAAAAGTTTGGTATCGAGGCAGAGTGCTACCTCCTCCTTCCTCATCCATGTCCACTCTGCCATAATTTCACAATCACTGAGGGTCTGTCTACTCGTAAAAACGAAAATCGTGGTTTCTGTTTCGTTATCGTGTAAACGCTCTTATGCTAGTGACATTAGAGTCAATGTCTCTAAGATCTCTGTATTCTTGAGGTATATTTTATAAAATACAAAATACATACACAAGTTTTTATCTTAAGATGTGTTGCCACACCCTATCCGACCGGGTGCATTAATGTTTACAAAACATTCACTCTCACATAAGTTATTGAATACTGAATTGAATTGGTTTAGCTTGAAATTAAATCAGAAACTTTGGTTTTCATTTTCTGAGTAGACCCCCTGGCAACTAATCGTTTCCATGGCAATGGGCGTAAAAAGATTCATCCATGGGTCATCAAACTAAATTAGACTCGAATTATATCTACATAGGTCTATCTAGTTGCCACTAGGGAAATTAGATCGCGCTATCTTAGTGTTCGGGGTTTAAACTGACTACTCGCCCAATTTTTTGCTTCAAAGTGGACATTCAGAAATGTGAACATTGTGAACATAGATGAATACTATTTACCGGAATTTGAAGTCGGTTTATAGTATTTTAAAGCACGCCAAATTATTAGTACCTATCACATAATAATATAAATTATAGGTTAAGTCTAGAGGTCGGTGAGTAGTCATTATCTTTTGTTTCTACTCAGAAAAGATTGCTTACAAATGAGACTATTTCCATTTGTTTATCCTAAATCGTCATAACCTATTTTCTTGTGCTTTTTAGTATCTCCATAATGTATTAGGTAGCTGCATCCCAAAATCCGGTCGATTACTCGTGCTGCCGTATAAATTTAAAACTAGGTTACAGAGTCTACTGAAACATCTAGGGAATGGCTCTCATAAAATACGGATACTCTTTCGTGTACAGAATGTGGACAGAGCACGCCTTGCAAACGTAGATGTAACCTACTTACGAGGCAATTTACTTGGGACCTTGTTATGTAGGTAAGTTTTCTTATTGCATGATTACACATGGGAAATGCAGGTCAATATACACAGGGCCATTAGGTTAATTCTAGCTTACACTAGGGCCAGTCACGCCCCCTATGCGTAAAGGATATGCGGTTTTTGGAGGGGGACAATGTCGGTAAGACATTACCTACTCCACTGTGATGTGTTTTAAACAACCAATAGCGTAGATGTGAGCTGTCCCTCGCTGAGATTGAGTTGGGCGGCGGTACAAAGCGGAGATGTGAACTGTGCCTCGCAAGCTGGTGACGGCACGCAGCGGAGGAGACGAGAAGAAATATGAGCGGCGGCGTGCAGTAAGCGGCACTGCTAGTTTACCCAGCACACATCTCCGCTCCAGTCTAGCCAGTACCCATCTCCGCCACACGCCACGATACACCCCAGTTGAAAAACGTATATCTTCGTATCCGCTTCGGACCTCTCCGCACATATCCGGAGTCCAGTGCAGGACCTATTTTAATTCTCCAACACGAATTTTCGTGTTTCGTTTCGGCCAATTGGTGTACCTACTCTAAAACACCGAATTGAAGTACCAATTTGCACAATAAAAATTTTATAAAAATAATAAAGAATGTTACAATCAAATAATAAAAACAAAGTAGAACTAGTATTTACAACTGAAACAATTAAGCTAACTGCAGACTGTTGCAAACAATCTACAGGTAGCTCAACTGATCCGTATCAATACCAGTCGGAAGCGTCCCCAAGACGCTGGCTGCATTGCCCCGCTGTATGGCAAAGCTGATGCGCTGCGCCATATCCCCGGTCGATACCCGTTTCGTATTATGGAGATTTTAATTCTCCAAAAGGCCTTCTGACTCATTTGCAGCTCGCTTGAATAATTTTATAGTTTGATCTTTGTAAACTGCCAGTGTGTTTTTCCACGACTTAATAGATTAATATAATAATAGAAAATTATGGTAAAGAAATGTGACAATGTTATCTAACATAGTTTTCAGATTTTAGATTACCCATTTCATAGGAATTTTAATGTAATAAAATCATTAGCACATAAATAAAAATAATAAATAAATAAATAATGCTGGACAATCCACACAGCATCATCTAGGCCCAAAGTAAGCAGAGCTTGTGTTATGGGTACTAGATGACTGATAAACTTAATACAATACATAACATAGATAGATATTTTTTATTATATATAGAAAATACCCAGAACACCCGGAACAAATATTTGCAGATCGTACAAACATTTGTCCCAAGGCGGGAATCGAACCCGCAACCTTCTGCGTCGCAGGCGGACCTTCGCCCGCCGCGCCACATCGGTCGTCTATACATACATAGCTTTGATAAGCGTCAATAAACCTTTAGAGTTTATTATTTATTTAATGTCACAATCACAACATGTTTAAATTCGTGGGACAATTCTTGGTATCATTAATTTGTTCTGAAAGTGTTTTTAGTAATAAGAAAAACTAAATAAATTGTTATAACGACTCTCCGCGCCAACAAGTGGTGTGAGTGAGACTTAGTTCTGCAGCGTATGCAGTCAAAAAATCCATTATCTTACAGACGTTGATACTTCTAGACTAGTTTATTTCAGCTACTTCCATAGTGTTATGTCTTATGGCATACTGCTGTGGGGGAACGCTGGAGATATTAACACCGTATTTGTGCTGCAGAAGAGGGCTGTTCGTGCAATCTATAATATAGGTCCCAGAGAAACCCTACGTGAAAAATTCAAAGAAATAAACATAATGACGGCAGTACCATGTCTATATATTTATGAAAACTTGTTGTACACTCATAGGAATATCAATCAGTTCTCTAAAAATAGCGATATACATAATTTAAATACTAGAAATAAGAATAAACTCGCTGTGCCCACATCTAGGCTACACAAGGTTAATGTATCTTTTAAAAGGCCATGTATACGCTTCTACAACAAAATACTAAATGAGTTGAGAAAATTATCAATAAATAAATTCAAACAAATTGTCCAACATATCCTTTGTAAAAAGGCTTACTACAAAATATCAGATTATCTAGAGGATAAAAAAGCTTGGGACAAGTTTTGCTCCAACTCGAAAACTAACAATCTAACAAGGTAAAGGTTTCTTGTTCGCTTCTTTACTTTACCTTAAAAATATTGAAGTGAGCAAAAATCAAAATGAACACTTTATTTTCTAGTTTTACATAAGTAATTAGAATTTTGTGACGTGTCCAAGAGTCCTGTAAGGTCTAAAGAAAATAAAGCAATTTGAATTTTAATTTTAAGTGGGTGCTCAGCAGGTTTATTTTAAGATTTCTTAGCCTTTATATAGGATCCAAAAGGGGCGACACGACCACTTTTCGATCGGCAGTCATATTTCTATTGTCTGTGTATTATAATTATAAACTTGAAGTTCCTAAATGTGTTTATTTCTGTTTATAACTTGTGTTCTACCTAGTTATTTTGTTGTATATTAAGTTGTTATTATTAAGTTATAAAATATATTTTTTTTTACTTTTCACAATAGCTACCCTATTAAGATTTTGGTGACTTTGTTATGAAAATTGATACCTAGGTATTTAAAATTTGGGGTTTCCTATGGTTTTATATCTTATTTTAATTAGTAGAGATTACAAAATCTATCACACTCGCCACTCGAATACCGAATATTTTAAAAAGTTTTTACGCAATTTATTATCAAGTAGTTTTTAATTTGACTGAATAGTTATTGTATATGTACAAACATATAAAATAAATATTCCTACTGCATTCTGACAAAAACAATGTTTGCGTGTACTTTTATTTGAAATGTTCTGAATATAATCAAACTGAAAACTTAGGAGCGTAGGCACACATACATATTTTTGCAGCTGACTGTACATTTGCATCTACTGCTGTTTCACATGGTTAACCAGGTTTGCCACTCAGAAAGCCTAATGAAGTTTGGAAAGCTCAAAGTTTGACTTACCAGGCTGTATCAGCCTCACGTCGAGAATCTTGTCGACCTGCGAGTTGTAAGCAGTGATGTGGAACACACACTCGGGCGAGTCTTGTATGCAGGTGATGTTGACTGGTACCAGGTCTTCGGATACCTGCTGCCACTTGACCGTGCCGGCTCCGCTGGCTGACACGTGGAACACTTCTGCCCATAGTCTGGAATAAAATCAGAGTTTTATCTTCGTGGCTTGCTATAAAATGCCTCTTGATTGACTATGTTTAAACTACGTGACATCCAGTGCGGTGTGGTTCATTGTCAAGAATCAATGACCATGTCCCAATAATTTGATCGTTTTGTTTAGTTTTGCGAGTGTAGATGAAATATAAGGAGAATCATGATATTGAGGATTAATAATCGGCGGCATTTTCTCTTTAAGTAGCGGCTTGTAATAAATTCTTTCATCAGTAGCATTGATCGCGCAACGTACCTAGCTACAGTTAAACCGTTAAACTTACATTACTATTAAGTATGAGCGAAATTTTCTTAACTAGAATGAGTTTTATTTTATTGTAATCAGTATCACGTCAAAGCTAATCCGTGTCTATATTATAAACTTATTATTTTTTTTACTAACAAATGCAATCTCTAACTGCAGTGCACTCCTTCATTACGTCCTGGGCGGCTGCCAACTCGCAATCGGCATTACGGGAACTGCTTACTGAACGTTAATCTCCTTTTGTGGGCTACTTATTGGCAGGATAAGCTGGAACTTCTAACCAGAGTGAAACTGTGATAAAACCTCTTTGATGCATTTTATGGGTGGTGCTTTGATTGCGTTGTAAATTAAAGAAACGATGATGTGCGCTCGCGTTTCATAGTGTGAAATATATCTTTTGTATAAGTAAATTAGTGGCAAGTGTTTAGCAGTGTCTTATCCTAGCCTACCTACATTTGTATTGGTGTATGTGTGGCATGTCATCTATTAAGAAGTAAACAAATGACTCTCAGCAATTATTTAAAGCAAGGAGATATTTAAAGTAACGGAGTTTGCCGCTGAACGCGGGACGTGCATGTCTGGTCATTGTGGTGATCTTTGGGATTTTTTTCCCTAGTTGAGATGAATGATAAACAACGTAGATCGTACAATGCATAGGTATTAAATGTCGTTAACGAGATCTACATGACCTGCCATGAAGTGTCTAACAGTACCTATTACTGAACTGTGTCAAGGAAAACATATATTAACAACTTCTATTCATCACAGCCAAAGTTCTTCCCTCAAAGCCAAGTTTAATGTCTACCAAGCAAGAGCTAAGTGTATCATTAACCACCGTACAGTGTTTCCACCAGGTGTATCGGAAACTTTGATCTAATTTCACCGACACACTAAAGTTAGGTATACTGTGATGCAACTAAACTTTTAACGATGTGTTTTTGTAGATGGAACGGTTTCACAAGCTTTCGGCTGATGTTTTCACAACTTTTCGACGCTATCTATTAGGAGTGTTATGAACTTATGATACAGGGAGTAATAACCACGGAAGTAGGTTATCGTTAAATTTTGTAGCGCATATAGTTAAAAATAATAAATCCTTGTTTTAGGCAAAAAAAATACCTTCTGACTATTATCATAAATATTTTAAGTTGCGTAATATAATGAATGCCACTTACTTACCACAATTTGTGGATGGGGGAATTTCCAGTGGGTTATCTCCTGTGCACCTGAAGTTCTATCTTATTGCTGCATACTCCTGCATCATAGCTTATTGTTACTCTAGTAAATGGCCATCACGTCGGCTCGAGTTCTGCCACGGGTTATCTTCATAGCGGTACGCCTTGCGAAGGATAAGTGCACAGGAGCACGATAGCTTATTGTTATCTTAGTAAATGGCTACCACGTCAGCACGAGTTCTGCCATAGGCTGTGTTCATAGCGTTACGCTTTGCGGAAGATGGATGCACAGGAGCACGATAGCTTATCGTTATCTTAGTAAATGGCTACCACGTCGGCGCGAGTTCTGCCACGGGCTGTCTTCATAGCGGTATGCCTTGCAGAGTTTGGGTGCACAATAGCACGATAGCTTATTGTTACCTTAGTAAATGGCCATAACGTCGGCGCGAGTTCTGCCACGGGCTGTCTTCATAGCGGTATGCCTTGCAGAGTTTGGGTGCACAATAGCACGATAGCTTATTGTTACCTTAGTAAATGGCCATCACGTCGGCGCGAGTTCTGCCACGGGCTGTCTTCATAGCGGTATGCCTTGCAGAGTTTGGGTGCACAATAGCACGATAGCTTATTGTTACCTTAGTAAATGGCCATAACGTCGGCGCGAGTTCTGCCACGGGCTGTCTTCATAGCGGTATGCCTTGCAGAGTTTGGGTGCACAATAGCACGATAGCTTATTGTTACCTTAGTAAATGGCCATCACGTCGGCGCGAGTTCTGCCACGGGCTGTCTTCATAGCGGTACGCCTTGCGGAGGATGGGTGCACAGGAGCACGATAGCTTATTGCCCATCGTACGCGAGCCGCAGTCGGCGCACTGCACTATGCCGCCTGAAATACACAAAACCTGAATAATCTTTAAATTAATTGGAATATTTCGGCACAGTTGCATGCGCCATGATCACGAAATAAATGAAGTCACAGCAATTGAGTTTTTATTGCTTGATGTTCCCGCATCTTCAGTCTTTTGCTACGAAAATTACCACATCTACCGGTTTCATTATCAATCGCAACTCGATCACGAATTCACGATAAACTACACTGACTGTATCTGAGTGCCAAGTGCGAGTTTTTGACGCGTTCGACCGCGAGCAAGTAAACGCGAATTTGTATGAAGAAAATGACAGTCCCCCTAGCGGCGAGTTAAAGAATCACCATTTCTTCAAGCAAATTCACGTTAACTTGCTCGCGGTCGAATGCGTAAAAAATTCGCACTTGGCACTCTGAACGAGGCCCAAACACTTAAACCAATACCTCACGCTCTTGTCTAAAAAAAGCTCTCCGTCCTATTTTAAAGTAAATGAGTAGATACCTAATCAGTTGAAAGTGACTTCTAAGAAAATCTTGTGTGGGATGTTCTAATAGATTCCTAAAATAGGTAGCTTTAAATAAAACGTATATCAATAACGAACGAAGAAACAAAACCAGTTTTAGTAAAGCATAATCTCTGGAACTACCGGTCACCATACATTATCGGAGAGCCATGGGCTACGTTTTATCCAGGTGCCACATGAGTGAAGCAGCAGCTTATGCCCGATGTTAGGAATAACAGCCGTGGACGCTTTCTAGTTGATAAGGGAATCGATCAAAGGATTTACTTCATTTTAACATATTTTGAATCGCGCCAAAGTGTGTAATTCGGAATATAAATCGGATACACTCACCCGCGGTCCCGTGATGTCACCAGGTGCCATCGGAGCGCGACAGAGAGTGTCCGCGGTTGAGGCTCTGCGACCGCTGGGTGCCGTGCCGGTACTGGTGCTTTACAGCATGCTGCAATCCACACTGAACCTAAACTTACTGACTTAAGGTACGTTTTTCCGCCGTTCTACCTGCTCGATTGCTCCTAATATTTCACCGTAAATCGCACTGGTACAAAGCATCTCAATTTTACACAACTGCGACATGATAGATCGGGAATGGTACTACTTTATGTGGTTCAATCAATCGAGCACGTAAAATTGACATCATGTTATTGCTAACCGAGCAGGTGGAGAAAAAGGAGAAAAACATCCAATTATTTTACATTTTTATGATCATATTTGTTTAAAGGGTTACCGGATAATAACTTTATTGAGGCTTTTATAAGATATGATTTTGAATAATGAACATGAAAGTTTATGAAAAGCATGCAAAGCAAGCTTGTTATGTTATTACAGCGATTTATATTACTTAATCTACAGCATAAATATAGCAGGTATAATATACATACAAAAGCGTTGATATTGGATAGAATATAGAAAGGTATGGGAGTTGTGTTGCAGTACTAATTTTATTCTGTTAGGCTTTAAATGAAGAGAATCAAACCAATTTTTATTCTCCAAAACTACACTGCAAAAAGCATTCCTCACTCCAAACCTAGATATTCTATGTTTCTATTATTTGAAACATTCAGTGTTAATGATAACATTATCAAACGAAATTTAAACACAAACTCACTAAATCTGACACGAATGAAAATTCGTAGCAGTCAAACGGTTTTAAATACAAGATTCGACTAAAGCAATATTTGAGTTTAGCGAGAATTACAAAATACACAGATGAGTCATATTATAACGGTCTCTCCTATTTTGGCACACCTATGAGTTCAACGTAAATGTCAATTTAAACACATGAGCCGCGATTGCACTTGTACCTAAATGCTGGTTAAAAAACGTGTTTATTATATTAGAAATTATCTAAAACTTTGGATTTGGTCCTTGAAAATGTATAATGATAATATTGATGTGCATTCTTCTTTCGCTTTTATCCAACAGTTTGTAAAGCCATTTTATCAATGAGCACATTTGATATGATTTAGAAGCCGTACGAGTCCTGAAGTCACCACCTTCTCGTTGACTACTGCGTCAAAGATTAATCAAGCGGCTATCGATAGGTGCTGTGTGTTCCAGGGAATATTCCTTTTACAGATATGTATGTATTTTACATGGTGTTCTGTTTTTCCAAAATAATTTTAAATATTTCAGTCATTCACAATTTTTATTTTTCACGGTACATTTAAATTATATCAGTGTTATTCAAAATGTAGGCACTTATCCCATGTTTTTAGGTTAATTCTAAACGTATTGACGAATAACCAAACACAGTCAAATTTATGCATCTATCTATTTGCACCAAAATATTGAAGGTATCCGACGCGACTCTATCCTATCAAATAGTAATTAAAATTCTAGCACCGCATTTCGATCTCGCCGGTCAGCAGCGCCTTCCATCATGCTAGATTAGTTTAACTGAATGTGGGTCACAGTTCGCTTCATATTTTATATCTACCTGACCCCAAGACTGACCAAAATCTGCAATCCTTTATAAACTGATGATTTCCACAGGGGAAGGACTGACTTTGGAGTCATTCTTTATTTATGCTATAGATAGCTTGATTGATTATATAATTATATAATAGTCAGATGTTGTTGTTGACCTTTTTAATTTTTTCCTTTCCAAATTAAAATATATATAATATATAAAAATATATATTTGATATCTGATATTTGGTGCAGCGCATCAGCATTGCCATACAGCGGGGCAATGCAGCCAGTGTCATGGGGACGCTTCCGACTGGTATTGATATGGATCAGTTGAGCTACCTGTAGATTGTTTGCAACAGTCTGCAGTTAGCTTAATTGTTTCAATTGTAAATACTAGTTCTAATTTGCTTTTATTATTGAAATGTAATTTCTTTGTCAATAAAGATTTCCAAATTGGTCGATATGAAACATATGAAAGTGGTTCTGAATTCTTCAATAGTTTTAATAATTTGAAAATCCACGGGTTTGATAACTCGAGCGATAACGATCGAAAGGCAATTTTCTTCTATTTTATTGAATAAAGAAGTTGAACTAGTAGTAAGTACTAACTTTGTGTACTTACATTTTAAACATTTTACGTGCCCATTTAATATTTTTCAAATAACATTTTAGCATTTGTTTTAAGCCGCTGCATAATTTCTAAGTATGAAACTTTCGAGTTCCATTAGTTTATATTTTATATGAATAAAATCCCTAGTCCTCATATGCCCCTAGACATCATTTGTAGGTAACACGATATTGTCACAGCTCGGCTAGCTAGGTTTTAGGCCCGGACTCCACCAAATCGGAGATGCGCGAAGATGTCCGAAGCGGAAACGAGAAGAGATGTTTTTCAGCTAGGGTGTATCCACCCTCCTTGTTGTGTGGTGCCGGCGTAGAATTTGCACCACCCCAACTCTTCCCGTGGGTGTCGTAAGAGGCGACTAAGGAATATCCTCCGGTGGTGCGCAGCAGCGCCCCCTATAGAACAATTCTACCACCGAACTGCGATTCCGAACTCGCATACCAAGCTCGGGAATTACGGGGGGTAATCCCCCGTGAGATAAAAGCCAATAAGGCGCTTATCAGGGGGAGGCAGCCTATATTGGTCCAGCAGTGGACCAATATAGGCTGTAGAGGTGGTGGTATCCACCAAAGCTGTGCGGAGATGTGTGCTGGCTAGACTGGAGTGGAGATGTATGCTGGCTAGAGCTGGACTGAGTTGCGTGCGACGAGCGCAGGATGTTTGTTGAGATGAATGCACGCTGCTCACATCGCTTCTCGTCTCCGCTGCGTGCCAACACCAGCTTGCGAGGCCTAGTTCCCATCTCCGCTTTGTACCGCCACCCAACTCAATCTCGGCGAGGCACAGCTTACATCTCCGCTCCGATTGCGCCATACAAATATGATACATCTCCGCTCGGTGGTATCCACTGAAGCTGAGTGGAGACGAGATGTATGAATAACGACGTTCTGTTGATTGTTTAAAACACATCTCCTATCCTCTCGTCACGTCTTCGCTTTGGTGGAGCCCAGACCTTAAGTAATGAAACACAAACTAGAATATAGAATCCATATCCGTATAGAATCCATGGACTCATTAGAATAGTAATGTTGTGCAAAGGTTTTAGATATTATTGGGGTGTATTCAAGTATACCTACAGAAAATACTTTAACAAGCTTTGGTGAATATACTAGCTAAATAAATAAGTATAGCTTACAATTATTGTAAAACACGCCACGACACACACTTACAAACATGAATTTTATTTATTTACGGTACATTTTATTGGTATCTTATTGATGGTTTAGTTGTATATTATCAAACGTGAACATGCAAAATATAACTTTTTCTTACAATTATTTTACTGTGCATGGATCAATCATAGTTTTGCGGTATGTTAAATCATTTGAATAAGGCAGACAGGTATTTAAATGATGACATAAATCGGCCATCTCACAGACATTCACGAGGAAGGTAGGGGACAAAAACTCCAAGTGCAAAGTAATCTATACGTAGTTACGAACCTCGAAATTGTTCCAATTTTGCGCAGAAAATTTAGCAGCCTCCACGCTCTCTTTAGCACCCATATTTATGGAACCGTGAGTTCACTCGAATGGACTATGACAATCTGTGTCGATGCGTATGTTCTTAGCTCGTGATTAGTGTGCGCTACGGCCGAACTCTTATGCGATAGAGTCGGTTTTGATAAGCATTAAATACCTCTATCTTCTGACGTGCTCTGTGTTAAAAATTCACAGTGTTGAATAGTAAATTAGGGGTGGTGTAGGTTGCACGGAGTCGGTAGCGATGCAGGCGCGGCGCGAGCGAGCGGCGCGGTGCGGTGCGGCGGCGGCGCGCGCGTGTAAACACCACCAGCTGCGGGCCCGGCTGCGGCGCGCCGCCGCCGCCCCGCCAGCGTGCGCTCGCCCGCGCCCACTGCTCCACGCGCGCTCCGTGCAACGACACCTCCACCACAACCACACATCAACAAGACTCTACTAAATGCGCAGAATATCCCCGAAGTATACGCTTGCGAACGGTGCGAAGCTGTGACACCGGCGGCTCGCCCAAATGTCAGAGCAGACTGGGTCGCGATCTAAGCGTGCGTGGCTGTGTGCGCATAATCGCGCTTGCCGTCACCGCGCACCGACCGCCGCCGAAAGCCGAGACGCAGCGACGCCCAAACCCAGCGGACTCTACGGTAGCCAGCACCCCGAACTCTATTAATTTAGAATTTTTAGTTTTAATATGAACTTCACTACACGTTTGTACGCTCGGAGTGTATAATTATCACTGGTTTTAAAACAATAAGATCGGGCGCTTCCAAGGGCTGTACGTAGGAAAAGTACCAATTATATGTATGGAGACTAGACGATCATCAATGGAGGTTCGCAGCGGTGCGGCGTGGGGCGGGAGCTGCGCGCGCACTCTGTCCGAGACAACATTCGATTTTGGTCCATGACTGTTGGATGCTTACAGTGGCCCAGCAAAGGCTTTAATAGTTCATTCTAGACGTAGTACAAGAGCAGAATTTCTTAACAAATTTGGGTAGTATTTGATAAGATAACCAATAGGGAAAATAATGTCAAGATGTCTAAAAGCTTTTTCTTCTAACCTATATTCGAACTAGGTGACCCCGACGTCGAAAACCCAAAATATGTGTTCGAAATCGACCCATAATAAAAGTACAAAAATTATTTTACTACTTTTTTATATAGGATTTGTATTTAATAAATAAAATAGGTACTACGTAAGTCATAATTTAAAGACAACAAGAATCTACAGACCTTTGGTCTAATAACCAGGCCCACCTACGCGAAAAAGGGTCGATGACTAAGTTTATCAGGTTTTATGATAATCATATTACATACTAAAAGTTTTAAAATACAAGACTGTGCTAAACTTTGAGCTTGGATTTCAAAAGCTCCTCCGAACGAATTAAACTTATGTTGAGCGGATCAAACACAATCAGATGTTAGTGTAAAAGCTATTTACTAAAGATAAATACCTGATGCTAGATAATTCACACAGCATCATCTAGTATGATAGTATGTACTAGGTACTAATAATACAGGGTGGCTTTTGGAGATGGAAACATCATTCAGGCTCATTTTTTTAAAACGTTTACCAAATTCATAAGAAATATTTTTTTTAAGGAGTTTTAACTCTATAAAACACAGGTTAAGTATCCTGGCTAGCGGCAAGTACACCAGTTGTTATTTTTAAAACGGTAAACGGAAAATGTAAAATGCAATATTTAAAATACCTACTATAATCCAAATCCGTCATGTTGTGTCATGTGTAACGTTCATACCCGCGCGTCAGCGAAGCGGAAGGCTCTGCTGGTTGTTGGCGAGGTAAGTAGACATTTTTAGGGGCCTTAAGAAACTCTTAAAGTTTGTTGTCTGACTGTTTGTCAACCCCCTTTTCTCAGGAACGCGTGGAGTTATCGAGTTCATAGTAGTGTAGTAGATAAAGCCACATGCCCGCACATTTTGACGCTCTCAAGATAATCACATGCACACAAAAGCTATAGGGTACTTCCCGTTGGTCTAGAATCATGAAATTTGACAACAACCGAAGCCATATAGCACAAGCTTAGGGAAAAATCCGAAAACTGTAAATTTGTAGTTACATCACAAAAAAAATTGTACTCTCGCAAGGTACCTGTGGGGTACTTCCCGTTGGCCTATGATCATGAAATTTAGCACGAAGTAAGGTCGTATAGCACAAGTAAAGACCGAAAATTTGTAATAAAATTACAAAAAAAAACACAAACCCTGTAAAACAAATGTTTTTGGTCGGCAGGTAGAAAATGCCTCGGCATTGAGCCCACCCTTTATAGGTATAAAGGGTGGGCTCAATGCCGAGGCAATTTGTGCAATAAAGTGTTTAAATAAATAAATAAATAAAAAATGTATACTTGCAAAGAACCAAAACCTATTAGGTACTTCCCGTTGACCTAGAATCACGAAATTCGGCAAGAAGTTAGGTGCGCAATTGGTAGCGCGTTCCTGTACTGAGGAGAGGTGACGGGTTCAAGTCCCGTCGAAGTAGATATATTTTAGGACATTATTGAATTTCGTAGAAATTATCCTGAGTGTGAGTGCTTACGCTAAACCTAGGTACAAATCCAAAAACCAAAAGTAAATATGAAGTGACATAACAAAATATTTTTTGAATTTGGTAAAATTACTTTATGCGCACTGTGCGTCTTAGTTGATTTTTTTGCGCACGAGTAGGTACAAGTTTGTACGGAACCGTCGGTGCGCAAGTCCGACTCACACTTGTTTTATTTGTACTTAGCCACCCTCATTTGGCCTCAATCTCACGTAAAGTTTAGTGACGATGAGTCCAAAGAGGGATTGCAAAGGTCTAAACAAGCCGCCAAGTCTCTAGTCCTAGCAGTACGAATGATAAAAGTAATTTATTGATCACTATTTTCAAAACACTGAAATAAATAACTCTCTATCCTAAAACACATAGATCACCGTACGTATAAAACTTATTTTTACCTGACCTGCCATGGATACAATTTTCATATTGCGAGGGGAGGTTAAGCGCGAATGGCCCATAAGCCTTAATTTTTAATAACTTGAATTTCGCTGAAAACATCATTTATCTCGCCTTTACCGTGTAAATTTAGAGCAAGTTTCCCCTATCTGAGTAGCATTAGCTATCTATTGGGTGCACAACGGCGCAGTTACCCTTTGTTGTCATCGCTCCGTCGTCGCCTGCCTCCCAGTACGTATACCTATCTGCGACTCTATATGCTAAACCATTCACTTAGAATGTCAAACATGGGCATGATCTGAAAGGGTAACTTTGAATCCGCCAGCGCAGTGCTTTAGATAATGTTTGTTTGCTTGTTAAAGTCCTCGCACTAGAGCTAGTCATCTTAACGTAAAAGGTATGCCAGCCGCGAGTGCCCGTTTTTACAGGCTTCCGAAAAAGTATGAACGCCGGAAGACTACATTTTGTTTTTTGTAAGCGGCCAGTATTTTTTTTTCACGCAATTACCTCTCGCCTTCTCACGCAGTAGGTGAGTACTATAATTTATTTGAAAGTCACCTACAAAATTAATAGACGTTAAAATTGTAATCTATTGGGGAAACTAATTTTTGGCCGTCTGCTTTTGCTTGTATTATGTAGGCTTTAAAATCAAACAAACTTTTGACTTTTGTGACGACTCGGTCAACATTTGGATGAACCATACCGTTCATTTGCATTTTCTAACCTTCTTTATCTGGATGTTATTCTCGTTTTTGTTTTCAGTTATTCTGTTTTATGCTCATCAAATGATCGCGATTTGTGTCTCCCTGGTTTCACCTAACTTCCAAAACGCAATAATAATCCAAAAACGCTCGTGCGATAATAGGAAGTTTTAAAATATCTCAAAGTAAATGGTTGTTTGGATACTATGAAAAATACAAGAAGTCTGCTGGTGTTCCTCACATTGAGCCTAATTACGTATTATAATTAAACCAGTAATATTGAACCAGATTACAAACCTAGGTACACAGTAGGTACATTAGAAAAAGAAAAGTTTCTTTTTAGTTGGCTATAACAGACGACGCAGACAAATTTAGGTTCAACTTGCTAATGGGTGGAGGCTATTTTAGGACTTCGTTTCGCCACCTCTTTGAGTAAAAGGG
Organism: Eupithecia inturbata; assembly: GCA_963662085.1. NCBI lineage: Eukaryota > Metazoa > Arthropoda > Insecta > Lepidoptera > Geometridae > Eupithecia > Eupithecia inturbata. Next base: position 9,893,702 of record OY759182.1, read on the forward strand.
CTCTTTAAAGTGTGACTTCTTTAGAGCGTTTCTGGCTTTGGGTTCCGATATAAGGCTTTGAATTAGATTTAGTCAGATTTTTAATCTTTTGACTACGTTATATTTTATTATATATATTCAGGTAAAAAAAATATATATATTAAGATAACTATAGCTTCTAAAACTAGAGCAAAAAAACTTAAAAATTTCACACACATATTTTTGTCGTATACAATTCGATATTCCGAAAATAAAAACAAAAGCTAAGCGTATTTTCATATCATATCCTACTCACACTGGTAAAATCTTTGGTAAAGCCTCCATATCCATAACTACCCATTTAAAAAATCTACTATCCATACTAAGACCATATTTGGACCAAATTAAATACAGATATCCAAAAAAATTACATCAAAATTATCATAAAAGTAAAATGTACTGAGGTTAGTAATATAGACCCTACCCTGTGTGCCATAGAAATTAATGACGTTATTCAACATTAACATTTGCAGGTAGTTTGTAGTTACTCTCACACTGGTATGAGGCAGCTACTCTGCTTAGATAATAATAAGCTCATTGCAGTACTCACTTTGGAACGCGCAATTTCAGGTTAGGTAATTTTGTACTCATATTGCACAGGCGAGTAACTGATGTGACAAAATAAAACAATTTACACGAAATACATTTACGAACGTAGGTACCAACCCGAATTTGGAATTTTTTACTGCCCAAAAAGGAGTGAAATGTTTCAGGGTTCATGTTTGTGTTTGAGCTTCTTTATTCCACCATGACTTTTAAACGCCTGAACATATTTGCATGTATGGGATATCGTAAGTGACACAAGTTATACGGTTTTAGTTGCAGTCTTGTTTTGATTTTTTAGTCAAGTTTGCTGAAACTCTGCTTCCTGTTACAAAAAAATATAATGGTGTTCCAATAAAAGTGGTGGAGGCCTGTTACCCCATGTAGGTTTTTTTTTCGTTTTGTGCTTGTTCTAGCACCGTTTCTTAAAGGGTTCACATGCATTAAATTTTTAATTTATTGATTCGTCCAATAAACTACATCCAGATTTGAAAGGAATAAAACCGAGTAATTTGTATAAATCAACTATTTATTAATAGCTGGTTTAAAATCCCACAAGTTCTGATTTGCCAAAAGCCAATACATTTGCTCGAACCACACAGGTGCTATTTAAGTTTCAAAAGAAGTTGCGACAGCTGATATCCGCTAATGGTAACGAAAAGTGCCACTGGGTGAGAAAGAACCGCCCGAGTGCCTGTGAAGTACCGAAGACTAGCCAACTGTTTTAAAACGACAGACCAAGACAAGGTAAACCTGATTCCTCCCTATGTTAGTTCATACCTACTCTTCTTATGTTAGTTACGTTGGTTAGTAAATATACTTACTACTTCTCACTTATTTTATTGCTACTCTAATGAGAATGCAGGGTTGTCGGGCTCTAACAAACTACTAATAAACCGGCAAACTGCGAGCGAGACTAGTGCGCTTAGGGTTCCGTATCACATCCGGGATCTATCACCTTAAGTTTAACAGGATAAATAGTAATTCGTTAGGAATAAAACTTTTTATGGGACCACCTCTGGATCTATCTCTACAATAATGAAATAATCAGCTGATTATTTCATCCGTCAATGGTAAATCGGTTTACCATTGGCGGAGATATCAAGTAACATCGTCACTTATCAGGTGAGATTGTGGTCAAACGAAGGTCTATTCAATATAAAACAAGATCCGTCAAGTGCAAGTGTAACTCGCGCGCCGAGGGTTGGAACGTTTTTCATGTAGTGAAATGTATAGGTACCGGTTAGAGATGTAGTAAGCGGGTTAACTACGAAACTTATTTGTGTTGCAAGAACACCATGTTGGTGTTCTTCCAACACAAATAAGGTTAGTAGTTAACCCGCTTACATCCGTAATGAATTCGTCAAACTACGATAGTTTTTACAGTAAAACCGTTTAGAGACTTTGCTATTTACCTACATTTCAGATGTATCGGTTTGCAAACTTCGGAGTATAGAGGGTAATAGTAAAATTTTCGAGTTTTTTAAAATATTTCAAAAAGTTTGACATGTACAGAAATTTCAAAAACTGTTTTGAAATGTGGAAATTTCATATGGATCGCTCTGCAAACTTCGGAGATGGGGAGGGATGGGTACTTTTTCGAGATTTTTCAAAATATTTCAATAAGTATTAAACCTACAGAAAATTTTAAAACTGTTATGAAATGTACAAACCAATACCTATCATTTAATAAACTCGGATAGGAGGCCCCCATTTAAAAAAAAATCCCCCCTTCTTTGATAATTTTTCAAAAAGTGTTCTACTCACAGACTTATCTATATTTTTCGTGTAATATATAGATCCATAACTACAAACGCTATATACATTTCAGATGGATCACTCTGCAAACTTCAGAGGTAGGGGTGAAATGGGTAATTTATCTACTTTTTTCAAAATATTTCATAAAGTATGAAACCTATAGAAACTTCAAAAACTGTTTGAAATTACAAACCTTTCATTTGATACCCCATTTCACCTTGTAGGTCTCTATTAAAATTTAATTTCGACATCACAAGTTGTACAGAAAACTTTCATTTTCATTTTTGTTTTTTTTTTCTTTTAATCTGTACAAGCGCACGAAATGTATTCTTATTCTAAATTTTAAGTTATTTGGTGCTGTAGTTGGTGAGAAATTAAAGACGGGAAAAAATCAGAAAAAGCGAGACCAAGGGTTTCGAAACTAATCTCCGATCTTCGAAACGCTAAAAACAAACAGCCGAATTGAGAATTTCCTTTTAATTTAGAGTTCCACCGCTGTAAGGTACGCTTATATTCAAAGAATTCGCGTTACTTTCGTGAGCTCCAGATAAATCTCGGGTTTTTTGCTGGTGTAACCAATGTGCATTTAATGAATCACCGCTGCTAGCCCGCTAACCAGTCTAACATAGTATAATTTTAAATCCTGTACATTGTTGGAGTTGATAGGTATATTTTAAAATCTGAGATGGATTTTAATGAGCAAAAAATTTATGTAAAAGTCTGGTTACATTTTATTTTTAATAAGCGTAAAACTACAGTGACATGTTATGTGGGTTGGTTTGTTAGGTACCTTACGTTAGACATAATTGGTACCTACCTTTATTATTATGTTGTTACGCGATTATGTTTTACGTTACTACGTCATGTAATACGTTTTACTTATTGTTTTACACATAGATGTTGCTCAGATGTAGTGTGGTAGAAAGAGGTACAATAATATTTTAGTTGGTAATACGTAGATACAGTCACCGATAAAACACATTTAACATTGCTTTTTCTGACTGTAAAGCCCCGTGCACACACAGAGCAACAGAAACCGCTAAACCACACCTTTCCAACAGGCGCTAACAAATACAACGTAGATACCTTAATTCAAGCTAAAAATCCTCATATGATGTAAAAGAAGAAGCACCTTATCCACATAAAACTCATAGCCATAGCACATAAAACTTGTTTTGCTATTCATTACTTTTATCAGCTACTAATCAAATTGTGTTCGTGTATTGTGTTTTGAAAACCTCTACAGCTTCTCCCTATATAAAGTGTTTTGTTTCTATTATTTTTATTAATTGCCTGTTGTATCCCACTGGCCCTCACTTTCCTCCTTCCTCGTCTTTATTGTGGCCTCCAGCTTGCCAAGCTTTTAAATGTATGCCTCCAGCTTGTCCTTCCATCTCCGTCTGGGTCTTTCATGCGGCTTCGCTCAAATGTCCTAAGGCTGAGGCTAAAGCCTAGATGGGGCAGAGGGCGTCCACAGTAAACTGCCCTCCCCCCCTGTTGTTAAATCTGTTCAGTTATTTACTGTTTCGGGATCATTAATCGTTTGGGTTCTAATAAGCATGTGATAGCCCACTGCATTCCAGTCTGAGGACGGGGCTGTCGCTTCAGATCGGCTCGTCTTTCTTCGGGTATACTCGCAGGTGAATTAGGTTTAGCTATATAAGGCGCAGAATACTCGCCTGCCTGATCGAGTAGTCGATATTGATTCAGCTGTTAGGATATTCTACCTTCTATAGTTTTTATAAAAAGGTTGTATTAATGGGAGATGAAACCGATCGGGCGGTAATAACCGATATTCGGTTTGTTCGGATTGTCATTGTGACAAAAAATATGTTACAGTGACAGAATTGAGAATGATGTTAGAAAATTCTATCTAACATTAAAAAATTGGTGATGCCCGTATATGGTGTAGTAGAAGAGATTGCTGTGCTCCCTAATTTTTAGGTACTTAGTGGTCGTATCGTCTTCTTCAGGACTGCTATTGTACTTCATGCGGTGAGCTTCAAGAGTTTGACATTTATTTCATCCAAAATGTAGGCCTCGACGAGATCTATAATTTTATAATTAGCGCCACAACAATCAACCTCTTAGCACGCTGCATTATTAGAAGAAAGTAATAAAATAACCACAGGTTTGTACTGATGCCAGCAGAGGCTTCGAGGGGGACATCGAGAACCAAGTACTTATTTGGCAATACTCATTTAGCAAACAATCTAATTACAAAAAGCCCAAATCGATGGAAGGATTTGAACCCGTTTCTTTAAAAAATGTTGCGTACTACCGACTACTATTCAGTCGTTACATATCGTAGTGAAATTTACGACAAATTGTAGAAGAATTTGTATTATGTAGGTGCCTACGAACAACTTCATCGATCTTTGTTGTTTTGCGTACCTTTATACCTGTTGTGGAAGCTTCTACTTGTTCATGATTTTTAAATTTTACTGTACATAACAAGCGGGCTGACGATAACTTATCCAAAAAGTCTAACGAATGTGCAGTGAATTTTGTACCCAATATACCAATTGATATAAAATTATTTTTCGGTTTTCTTTCCTTTCATTGACACATGCGTTGAAATCAAACACGTTGTTAGACTTACTAGTTGAGTGCCAGACCCTCGTAATAACTAATGGCCATCTCTAGTACATCGAGGTCTGTGAGAACATCAGTAGTAGATAATATCATAACATAATAATGCTAACCTGCGCAGCGCAGCGTGTGAAAATGGCAACACCCAATAGAGAAGTGTGCCACTTAACCGTAAAAAAATATCTATAGGTACCTATCAAAAACCTGTAAAAGGTATTTTTTTTTAATGTGAAAAGAATGTACTGTAAATGTTATTCTAGTAATCATTTAATGCAGGAAAGTCTTCGTTGTCGGTACTATAAGAACAGGTGTAAATAATCATATACAGGGTGGATTTTTTGGAAGGGGCAGTAACGTCGATAACTTTATTAGGTTATTATACGATAACTTTTTTGATGCCATCGATCCGGATTCTTATACTAATAAAAACCTTTTATCGGACCAACTGAGATAGGAGAGAAAACATTTTCATCGGAAAATTTCTTTAAAAATTATTGATAGTCTCCTAAGGCCATTTTCCTGTAGCTACACCAGTTAAGGTACCTCTCGTTACTGCTCCGTCCAAAAAATCCACCCTGTATGTATAGGGACTGCTCGCATCTTTGTATGGAATCGAATGTTGTCTCATTAAACCGCGATATAAAACCATACCGTTTCTCGTCCTCCAGGGTTGTTTATCGACCTAATTCGCTATTCTTAATTATATCTATGCACGATGTTGAGCATTCAACTCTAACTGATGTTAAGATGAAACCTACTCTAATACAGTATAGGTAAGTTCGTATATCTATAGAAACTAACCTAAAAACTAAAATGGTTCACGTTCCAAGGCCATTATGCTGCTGGGCTGAGAACTACAATGAAAATGAATGATATGCTCGAGCTGTCTCTATAACACTCGCTCTGGGAAGCTCGAAGTCTGAATTCATAAAAAGATGCTTTATATGATGACTCTAAACTAAAAGCTCATATTCACACTACGCTTCTCTGTCGTCTAACTTACCGTGGTACCATACCAATGTGAACTATCCCAAATTTTAAGTTATAAAACTGGTTTAAAGTTCTACTTAGTTTCACATTTTATGCAATAACACATTTTTCTATATTAAAATAAATTTTTAGTTAAGTCTACTTTATAAATGAATTTAAAATACCTACAGTAGTTATAAAAACATCGAGAAGCCCTTATTCGGACCATAATATTAGGCATCTTCATATTTTGGTTTCGTTAGTTCTCACTAGGTTATTTTTTTATTTGTAATATTTTTGAATGTGAATCTATTTCAATACAAATTCTAACCTTTATTATCAGGTAGGTATGTCAGTTTATCTTACAATCCCTATGGCCAATAACAGTTAAAACATACAATAGATACTGAAACCGTAATGTTCCTCAAGATAACGAGGTAACAAAGTTATTAGAGAAACGTAATTTGTTGCGCGACAATCCATAAGAATGACACCGTTGCATCTGGACTTCAGGGGCGGTGTCGGATGTAAAGCAAAACAATATTATTTCAGTGCATAGAAATACGATAACGTCCGTAGTTCTACACACTGTTCAAAGAGGCACCTCATACACTGATTAGGTTCCAGATCAGAGAGGAAAAATGGTAAACGTCAAGTGATTTTCACTGATGTGATCGAGGGCGCGGCGTGCGTGATGGCCCGGTCGGAGCGCGGCGCGGTACACACTAGGGCGGGCGGCGGACGCGGCAGCAGCGTTACGTCAGCGCGGGGAAGGGCGGCGGGCGCGGGGTGCGGGGCGGCGGGGCGCGGGCGACCTCCCCGCACTACTGCATCCTCCGAGAGCCCATCTTCGCCCGGCTCCGCTGAAAAACGTGACATCTCTTGCCCCGCAGCGCTCCGCTCCCCGCCTAGCGCCCCTACAGACCTACTATCACTTACTCGTGGTCAATTTCTGCAGAAACTCATTACCTTGATGTACTTGAAATTTGCTGATACGAACTTTGTACCAATTAGGCACCTAATTAACGTATAATATTTTATACTTCACGGCGGCTAGCGATGTAATTCAATTTAGTTATCATTATCAGATGGTTAAAGTTTGCAAGCCAATTTGTTAATATGTGCATAATTTGTTTGGTCAACCATCGCGGTTAGATGTAAATACCTACCTACTTACTATAATTATTTGGATACAAGTAGGTTAGACAAGTTCCAATGCATTTGGAAATTAAAAATGAATTAATCTGTGTCGCAGGTAGATGTAAGTATAATGATATAGAAACTGTTATAAAATTTTCTGATTTATTTATCGGTTGTTTTTGGTTTCAGATTTCATGTATTCGTATTTAGTTTTTTTGGAATAGTTATTCAACTGTAGATATTAAGATAAATTAACTGATATCTCTATTTAGTAGTGTACATTTTAAAATAAAAAACATTACTATTTAATAATTTATTTTGTTTGAATAAAAACAAAATTTAGAATCTAAGTAAATCCTTATTAAATTCATCAATCACCAAAATGTGAATGAAAAATGTTTGTCTACAATTTATAAATGTTAATTTAACTTATTATAAACTCTATTTAACGAAATTAAATTATGAGGTAGATGTTTTCAATAGTCTTTCTTTAACCCCTACGAATGACACTTAAAAAAAGCTACATCAAATGCACAATAGATCCTTACTAGACCCGTCACGTAGACATCTATTCGACGAAGATAAAACATTTAGTTAGAGGATACATTGATAATATTATTATTAAGCATTTAAGTAATCTAAGACTCCTAAGCAGGTAACTACCAGTTAAGTTATTAGTGGAACTGTTGTAAGAACTACACGTACACATTTTTATTATATAGGTTACGCTATTTGTTGTTAGGCAACCGATATATTTTATTGCTATATTCTCGTTTTTCAGTTTTGCAGAAACTAGAAGACAGAAGAAACTATAATATTAAGGAAGTGAACAAACACGCATGTTATGTTCATTTAAAACATGTGAACTAGATGTGTATTTTGGTTATGAAAGTACGTTATAATATAACAAATGGACATCAAATTAATATTTTCCAGGCTGTCGAGATTATGCGTTTTTCTAACTGGTGTATTTAATTTAATTATCCGAATCTAGTATCTAGTAGATATGGAATATAAGCATAGATACTCGTAGGTGCTAAGATGCTTGTCTGTAAACGTCTATGACAAGTCACCTCTATTTTTCTAAACACTATGGTGGGTAAACTTTTAAAATGCTTATAATTAATGCAACTAACTTTCTATTGGAGGTAGGTATAACACTATTCTATTTCTTAACAAGTAATAAGTATATTACGAGTTATTCTATTCACTAAATATATACTAATATTATGCCAGATACAAAATTTCACACCACTTGCAGACAAACTAGGTGAAGCTAAGTTTTTTTGGCGATGAATAAAGTAATATTATTGATTAAAAAAATAAGTAGATGAGTTGAAAATGTCTTCTTTGGATTTTTTATAATAATGTTGGCATTTCAACCAAAACTTATTTTAAAAAAATTACATGGTTTTATTGGATACATCATACGACTTCGTCGTCTGCATTTTTTTTCATTTACGCCGTGTTCAAGAGTCCAGACACTCGAGAGGTTAAGCCGTTCTGAAATATGTATCTAAACAATTATAATTAGAAACTAAAAGAAAGTTTTGAAAAGTACTCAGGTCCATGACAACACCATGTATTAATACGTACAACTATTATAATAAACTTAAATTCGAAGACGATTAATAACTTTTTGAGCAAATGCGAGGACAGTTATAGTTCAGTAACGTTCGTTAAAAATGATATAATTCCAACTTCATTATTTTTCAAATGCTGTAAGTACTGTTTACTCTTATAATAATAATTTAATTTAGGTAAATAGATTAGAGGCCTATGCCCAGCAGTGGACTTACATAGGCTGATGATGAAGATGATATAGATTTTATGCAAATCACCTTGTATAGATATTACTTTTAATACAAAGTTATCAGAGAACGAACGTTTTTGAAGTTGTTTTTAGTTTACTATTTGTTATTAAGTAACATTATTCTTTACTTAATACAAAACGAACAAAACTAATAAGCTCTATTAAGTGGCTCAAATAAATTGCATAAGATACTTTATGCTATAAAAATATTGCAACAATCAATTATAATTTGGCACATACTTTTTGTGTTGATAGCTCTATTTTTACCTTTTTACACAAGTTCCATGCGAATTTAAAAGTTTTAAATCACTAATTTTGCGCCTTTTTTATTTGTTCATAACCGTCCTATAATACTTCTTAACTTAATTAGGACTACTACATTATATAAACAATATAAAGTTTGTAATAAAGAATAAAGCAACAAAATATAATATAAAAACACACAAAACTTTGGATAAATACCAATATAAGTAAAATAACATTACGATACTTAGCACTCGAACACATAAAATTTGTACTTACGTTACCTTTGCAAACTTAGGTTATAAATCTTTTATCTTTACTATATCATAAAAGTTTTAAATATTTTGTACTAGACGATGGATTTGTACTGATCAGTCTTTTTTATTTATAAAGTTTGGTACTGTAACTAAAATGAGGTAGTTGTTTACATAACGTACTAAGTCTTAAAATTAATTTAAATTTAACATATAAAAAGTTTACGTATGGCTTTTTCAAATATATGAAACATTTGAGTTTAATAAACGTAAAATGTAAGTACTAATCATAAAGACGTTGAATGTTAGGTTTCCTTGTTGTACTATTGTTGGCAGGCCATGCTCCGCTAGCCTTGGTTGTTATTGTTGCAGTGGGCTGCCTTGCTGGCCGTCCTGTGAGCTATCAGAACTATGTAAAGATTGGGGATCATCAGGTTTCTTCTCAACCTGAAACAAAACAATACATTTTGGATTACAATATATATGTAGATAACTTTCATATCCAAATAATGTAAACAAGAAAATAAATTGTATATTTTCGGTTCTAAAGATTTCTTAAATCTGACTCCAATCTTCGTTACAAGTTTTCTTTTCGAAGTACATACAAAGCTTTATTTAGACCCAAAATATAATTTTGAGTTTCGAAGCTTAATGCTGGAATGCTGGCTATAATCATAATGTATTGCACAATATTTTAATAATGAAAAAAAAACAGGAACACATTATATTGTACCTTAATGGGGCAATCGGCAATGAGGTGGTCTTCGCTCTTGCAGTTGTGACATCTCTTTGGTTGTGGGCCGATACTGCACTTGGCCGCTATGTGGTTGGCAAACTCGCCACAATTGTAGCAACTGAAACGGATCATATGAAAATCTCATAAACTTATGTACAATAAAAGTGTTTATAATATATTATAATAAACTCGAGTTTTTAATATAAAGTAATTTTAGTATAAAGTAATTATAAAATACATAAATATTTTTTTACAATCTACACAGCATCATCTAGCCTAAATTAAAAACTCTACTCTCAACAGTACGTGTAGTTCAATGGTAAACATAGTTATGATATTTTTCCTATAAACGTGTTGGTGCTAGAAGTTGTTTATGGGTTTAACGCATTCGCTGTCCAGTCTCGGCAGTGCAATCCGCAGGGGCACTGCCGCCGCTGCCGTTAAACGAGGTCGGAGGAGGACATCTGCGTCTTGGACCATGAAAGTGTAGACGAATCTAACACATCAGTAACTGTTCAACTAGGTACATAGGTACAATATTTATCTTAAAGAATTGAGTGCGATTGCCTCATGCCGTCGACACATCGTTTTAATTAACTTGAAAAGCTCATTTTCTTATCAGAGTGCAAGGTGTCTGTTCTAAGTAAATTAACTAAAAAGCTTTTAAAGCGGTTGATAATAGTTTGGATGCCACACACTCCTGTAATTTAATTTTCCTTGATTAGATAGTGCAATAACCTGTGTTTCTGTTGACACTCCACTGTGTAATGTTTTGTTACATTTTATATGGCATTGCATGACAGAGATGTTTGATACACCTAAATACGCTGCTTACGAGAGTACCCGTAGGTGAAGGCATGCCATGGTACAACATTGTTTATAATTATAAATTATCGGTTGAGGTGAAAACTTCTCTCTGATTCTCTCTTTCTCTCTCTCTTATCTTTCGGTAATTATTCTAATCTAAAAGCATTTTTTTAACTATACTCGTTTCTAGAATCCAGGATATATTTTTCAACAAAGGAGTTACAAAACCAAAGAAATATTGATGGCATTATTTTCACCATAATTATGTTCCTAAATATATACTTTTTTATGTTTAATTTTACGACACTGGACACATAAGAGCAAATCGCACTGCAAAGTTTAAAACAATTTTTAGTTTCATCAGCTTGCAATCATCATTTAATTCGTCACTCGTCCGTTTTCGACCTCGAATCTGCAGCATATTTGCTGCAAAGGTGCGTTGTGCGCCGTAGTTTCGTTTAGTTTTTAGTTTGTTATCTTGCTGTTTTTTTCGGTTTTTACGATTTTAATATTGTAAAAATTACCGTATTTTTCTGAAGCGTTTCTTAGATAGTGGGCGTCGATGTGATCCCTGACAGTCCACAGACGAAGGGCCGGACACCCTCGTAGCTTCCAAACCCTTGTCGGACTCCTTGCATTCAAACTCCACTTCCTCCTCATCACCTAGTGACCGAAATCCTGGCATTTGAATCACGCTCTGAAAACAACAACCGTACTATTAAAACGTGCGAGGAGCTTCATCATTACAGTGGAATTTCATTCTAACAAAATTTTTTAATTCTCTAATACCCTAAAAAACGAATTTAAGAATTTACAGAAAAATCTATATACTACAAATTCTCAGATACCTATAGATATTTCTACAAGGTCATGGAGTTGAAATTAATCACATGTTAACGAAACTTAAAAAGTAAATCTAACTTCTAACATGAAATATTATTATCAACCCTATTCCCTTCAAATGGGAATAACCATAAAACTTATATCGTTTGTTAGAAAAAAATGGACTCTATCGGCTTCGAGGAACATTCTTGTTTTACCGCCAACGTGGTCGCTGCAGCCGAACGACGTACAAGTTTGGTGGCAAATGTACTTATAGAAAAAACATCCGGTCTTGATAAGCTGAACAAATAAAAATAAGCGCACTATCGGGACAACGGCTAGATACCACACATTATTTTGTGAATGGGTTTATTTTTCTACTTCAACTATGATAGAGCTTGTACCACGTGGAGTGGACTATGATTTCTATCGGCGTTTAAACGCCCTCATATTTGTACATTATCTATGTAACCGTCATTTATATCAACGATATTTTTTATGTAATTTGATCATGAGGAACTATTAAAGACTACATTGTGAAAACATTTGATCTTGAAAAACTTTACTGTGATCGTTGAAACGGACATAAACTTGTCAAGAATTGAATAGCTCCAAAAAAAACTTTCAAATTTGTAAAGGAAATACAATCACCTGGTGTACGAAAACGTCTTGTCCGCCATCGTCAGGGGTAATGAACCCCCATCCCTTCGCCACGTTGAACCACTTGCATCGGCCGCGGCGCGTCACCCCAGTCACAGGCGCCGCACCTGCAAGTAATACGTTACCATCGTTAATTTGACTCTCTCTAGCGCAACTCTCTTTTACTATATTAGGAATTAGCTTTTCATTTCTTTTAATAACGCGGGTTATGCTGTTATTCCAAAGTTGATAGTGAGAGAGTCAAGATGAAACTCTCTATGACATCGACTCTGAGCTTTGGGATAATTTTATTGCCATCATATTTTTTTCTATCATACAAAGACAAATTGTATATATTGTTTTTGTTATTTATTATAGTGCGTAAGCCCTCACACTCAGGGTAATTTCTATCCCAAAAAATTCGACTTCGACGGGACTTGAACTCGCATCTTTCCTGTTTGGGATATTGTTTTTTTCTTAGAAACTGCATACCTGTCCTTAAACAATTTGTAACCAGCGATTTTCATCTAGAAAATCACATATACCTACACATTAATCTGGAAATAGGTACTATTTAAGATTAAAATATGTACATCATAAGTTTTTAAGTATTCACAATACCTATCTAACCTACTTATTTCAGTTGGTACATTCAATTGGACGGACATTTTATGTTAGACAATAAGAAAATCATAAGTAGCAGCACAGACCTTGGCCACATGTAAGTACTTTATGAAAGCTTCTCGTGGTATGCCGGAAATGTGGGTACTTAATGGTATTAAAGCTCTACTTCTTTTGAATATTGAAATCTTTTGATGATTAATTGCGTATTATATTTTATTACTCATGATAAATGTACCGTTTATACAGATTATAAGTTGGTGAAAAATTTGATTTATAAAGTTTTAGATACCAAAAGATTTCTGTATTATACAAAAATACCGTTTCAACGCTCGGAACACCAAAATATTTTTGGTATTTTCCTCAATTGGGTCAATATCAAACAAACAAAAACATATTAGTCATTTAAATTAACTTCATGAAGAAGTAAAAGTAAAGTTTTAAAGTAAAACTGCGTTGAAAGAAATAAAAACAAGTTTTTCCTTCAGTTCAAATTACTTAAGGTGCTTCACAATTTAATGTTTTAAATACTTTTGAACTGCATTCACCGCTTCCTTTAAATAGATAAACATCCAACAATTTACATATTTTCGTTGAAATTAAAATTGATGTAGCATTTCACTGCGTAATAGTTAAATTGCATTATGTGTCCCTCCCTTATTATAATATAATGCATGCACGGACGTTCCAACGTTTGGAAATCTATTAGCAATAAATAAGGGCCCACGATCGTTTACTGCTCTAAGAAAGGGTTTACTATTCCCCTTATCGGTATCCTTTACAAAAAATAACGTGGGAACCAAGCCAAAGAAAGACACCTTCTTTATTGATATTCAACATTCATTCAACAGCTTCTATTCCGTATTACAAATTTTGGGCATATTCAATTTCATTTTATTCTATATTTAATCAGACTGCGATTTCATGAATTTGTATCCAAAGCGATCATTTATTTATGAGTTACTTTATTTGTTACTATGTATTTAACAAATAACGTGACTCATAAATAAGTTATCGGTTCTTAGAATATGAGTATGACTAACGTCGAAGTACCTTGTAATATTTTTAAAGATATTTTAAGATGACTAAACAAACTTCAAAAACAATATTATTACAAAACAAGTAGATACCAATAGAATACAAGTAGAACCTAAACTTATCAATGTCACCGCTAACTTTCATTGATAAACCTCCATCATATAAATTCCAAGCAAGTTTTAGGTTTGCTAATTCGATATACATTTCCAAGCGATGGTATGTAAGGCTGAGTATATTATTTCGGGCGTTGCGGCGTGGTAAAGGCATGCACACGTGGACGGCGGGACTTGAAGAATGCTCGGTATTTAGGTTGCGTTTCTGGTACCTTTTCATTCTCATTCATTCCTTTTCATGGCGTAACACTGCATCTACCGCGGCCACGGCCTCCGCGGCCCGGGCTCCGCAGCGTCACCTTGCCACCGGCACCGGTCCCACCACACTCAATATTCATTATTCCCTTAGCCACGTTAATGAGAAAGCGAACAAACTCGTTCCTAATTTACGTGGAGTCTAATACAAAATATTTTTCAATACTTCAATAAGGTAAACAAAAACCTATCGATTGGCTAGTTAACAAACATTCAGTTGTGGAATGTAACCGGTATTAAACCATTCTTCTTCTCATATGAATGTGGCGTTCTGTTTTCTGGTGGTCTATGTTAATGACACTAGGGATTTTCATAAGTTTTTGTAGGTAATGTTTTTAACTTTTGTTTTAATAACCAAAACGTTTTCACATTCATGTTTCTAGCTTGCTAGTAGCTAAACTTAAGGTAGTCACGTGCCTCTAGATTAGGTACCTACGTATGAAGAGAAAACATGGTATAAAATCTAGCGAGTGTTCTTTATCAGTCCTATGCAATAAGTCTTCAACTTAAAAAATAATTAGTAATCGTTAATTTATGTCGTAGCTAGAAGCATTTTCTTTGCATCGTGGAAGCTGTGTATCCTACTAGTGTATACGAGTGCCTGTTTTGTAGTTTTGTTTACTCAGAATGGCGCAGTGGCGGCGGCGGCGGTGGCAGAGGCGGCGGCGGCGCTCAGTGGTCGGAAAATCGACCTTCATACTCAATAAAAAATTTGTCAGATATTAAAATATAAATCGGAACGTCTGTGATATATCTCCCTTTACTTAATACTAGCTGCAGCCCGCGGCTTCGCACGCTTTTTTCCGTAATAATACCATTTATTAAAAAAAGCGTGCGCGGCCTATGTCCGGCCCCGGGATACCATCTACCTCGTTGCCAAATTTCACCGAGATCCGTTCAGCCGTTCTTGAGTTATAAATAGTGTAACTAACACGACTTTCTTTTATATAAGCACGTAAAGTACATGTAAAGTACTACTGAAATCAAAAATATCACTATTTCCATGTCAGTGTTTAATTATTAAGCATTTGACCTTTTCTAAGTGTATATTTATTGTATTTATGGAAATAAAGAGTTTTTGACTTTGACTTTGACAAGCTCTTCGTGTAAAATAACAACTCCTTTATCCTTGTAGCTTCTTCAGGATGCTTTGTGACCAACTTAATTATATCTGCTACATTCTTATTATATGCTTTTAGACCAGCTGCATAAGCAAGGCTTTTCGTATTATGGGTTGGGAGGTCTTCCACTCTCCTTCTCTTGTGTAGCGGAGTTATTTCGGAGAACCGTTTTCTATGACTCATTAATGATGTAGATGTTCCAACACTAGTCGGTTCCGGTTCATTAGATGTTGATGCGATCACATTTTCACCGAAGTCAGAACAGGCACATGATTCCTGCTCTACTGAAAATGAGTGCGTCATCTTTTCCCTAATGATCTCAGGCCATTTAATATCTTCTTGAAGCCATGTCTCATACTTCTTTACGAATGTATGTGTCGTCCGATTACAAGAAACCCATTTTTTCCTCAACGAACACACATAAGTTTGACAGAATTACTTAAATTCTTTCTTTTCACTATCGGATAAATCAACGGCATTCATAAAAACTTCAAATAACACACTGGGCTGTGAGAAACAACCGTTGTTTGCCACAAACATGAAAATGTCTAAGTTGGTACCACAGCCTTCCATCATAACACAAAAACAAGTAAATGCAATAAGTATAGTCACTGTGCAAAAGTGCTTAGCTACTGAGGGTATTTTGTTCAATGGTCCTATTATGTATCTACCCTCAATATTACTCGTTGTCTCATTAATGCTTACATTACTTGTAACTAATTAAAATTCAACCATAATCACGGTGATTACCAAATTTAGTTCTTTAAATGTAATTTTATGAAAAACCATACAATAATAATGTTTTTTAATGATTTATCATTACGAATATCGTTAGGAGACTATTAACTAACGATAACATAAGTAAAACGAATGGTAACTTCATTTAATTACGCCAAATACTTGAATAATCACATACCAAGAATTTGAAATTTCACAAGTTTGCTACACGCAAAGCAGCACTGAAAGGTACATAAATTGTATGTCATCTTAATCGCCAAGTAAGGTGCATTAACTCATGTGGGCACCAGCCTTTCAGTTCCATTCAGTTTAAAAATAATGTACTTTACGTGTTTTCTTTACGTGTACAAAAAAAATAAAACTTTTTTGTACATATGGCTACTCACACACTTCATGCTTAAAAATTGAATAAAGGGAGATATACCAGAGACGTTCTGATTTTTTTTTATATCTGACGTAAACGTTCTATGAGTATGAAGGTCGATTTTCCGCCCACTGTGCGGCGGCGCGGCGGCGCACGCGCTCCCCCCGCTCTACGCACATTCCTGCATAGCCGCACAAATACACACGGCATCTTGATGCAACACCGAGGTATGCATTACATTCTTATCGTCACTTCACAACATTCAACAAAACCATCATTGAATGACCGCCTTTCACAATATGCTCTCGAAATTCAGCTGCTCT
The DNA here is from genome assembly GCA_963662085.1 of Eupithecia inturbata. NCBI lineage: Eukaryota > Metazoa > Arthropoda > Insecta > Lepidoptera > Geometridae > Eupithecia > Eupithecia inturbata. The sequence goes on from OY759182.1 coordinate 9,910,609, forward strand.
ATATACAGCATGTGTCTCACCAAAATATTATCTAAGCTCAACATTCCAAAACCTCTGAACAACGATCGTGACAATCTGGTTTATTGTTATTTCCAAAAGTGATTAAGAGTGCTATTTTAAAAACAGATGCTTAAATTTACGTTGGTTTTATTTTAAAAACAGAAAGGGGGAATTTTAGGCATATTTTGAGTCGAGCGGTATCTGCTCGAACGAGTCCATACATAGGTCTGCGTGTTATATGGTAGCAATGTCTTTTACTCTTGCATATTGTTTACTAAAACTTCTTTTATCGTAATTGTTATGGTTGAATGGACGTAATCTAACAATCTTTTATCTCTTAAATGTTTGATTTATATACCAGCTCACATATTACTCTGATTCTGTACACCATAGCTTGTCATGGAATGCTCGTAGAAATCGAGTCTCTCTCTTGTGCCATCGACCTGCACCGACCACGACCACCCAATACATGTTAAGTTCCTAGTATTACCTTGTAGTGCCGACGCTGGCCTCTCTGATAGTGATAAATATACAAATCTCTGTGGACGAAAACCCCCGAGACTTTCCCTAACCAATTTTTAAGGTGTTTTAAGCATGGATTTGGTTTTATTTATAGGTAGAGCAAAAAAATCTATTTGTTTTTTTGAAAGATTAAAAGGTTTTACTAGGAAAATTAAAGAGTTTTCTCAGCACTTTATTAAAAGCATATTAAAGCATTCAGTAAATCTTCAACATCAACCTAAATGATTTGAAGTGAGGATTGTATAGCACACACAACATATCAATTCAAAAAAATGTTAGAATGTTGTCACTACGCCGTAGTAAACAAAACGCATACTAATATGATGTCGACCACATGTTCAGCAAGCAAATGAAATGACCTAAAACGTTCCACCATTCACTAGTTTTTGCTGTTATCAATCGTAGGCATGGAATTTGAACGTGAATCATCCTCAAGTGGCGCTTGTTCTTCAGGATATGCTACTGAGAGTGAAAGAGACGGACTATGGTACCACCATTCAGATTTAATTGACTGGTTACGAACTCGGGCCCTGCAGTAGGGACGTCACGTTACTTAACATCGACTTTCTAAAAATTCCAAATAGTTCTTCAATGATAATTCCTTTTTGAAACAGCATGCTCTCACGGTAAACATTTGTGCGGCACTCTTCTTGTTGTCATATAGAGCCTGCGTAGCGGCGCGTAGGTAGGTACATGCCTACGCAGTATCCGACGCAAATTACATTATGACGAGTGTTTTGTTTTATTACTTCCTAAATATCTATTGACCATAGCGAGGCGTGCGCCTTGTAACTTGCGTACATATGTAACTTTCAAGAAAATAAAATCAAAAAGTTCAAATTGCTTTTAAAATATGTAGGTAGTCGATTTAACACTCTTGCTTTACTAACTCCAAAAGAAATTTGTAACATAATTTTTAGTTTCTACCTTCAGTTCAAAGACATAAGGTAGAGTTTAGAACGTGTTGTGTTCACCGCGTTGCACACAAACACCATGCTTGCTCGCAACTAAAACGGTATCGTAGGAATAGTAAACAATTATCTAGTTGATGCGTAGCCCTGCTTGTTAAATGCTCACGTCACATGTTTTTAAATTCAATTCTAAAGGCCCTCGGTTTTGTGTACAAGGATTTCTACTAGTGACATAGAAAATGCGCAATATAACAACAAACAACCCGTTTTTGTAGTATTTCCAGCGATAACATCCAGATTACGTTATAAAACTTTACATTCGCAAGAAAATAAAAACAGGCAACAGCAGGATCTGGGAATGTTAACGTTCTCCTATTTAGGAAGTTGTATCTATTTATAATTAGGAGGGTACATATAGTATTATCTTGTTATTAATCAACGTTGCCAAGTAAACATGGCACACATATGTACGACATTAGTAAAACGACACTCTATTAACCTCAATACGAATAATTTGAATGATGTTATAAACAACTGTTTAAGATTGCCTCCTCGGGCCCTTCGATACATCCGTCCGATAAGAGACGTGTAAAGTACTATTTCATAAAGCAGCTTTTTACGTCAACTTTATTCTGTTCCCGCCAGAATTACGATTTTAAACTAAACCTTGTATAAACTCAAAGCACCTGTAAACAACATCAGCAAGACGGTAGTAATCTTATGTTATTATTACTCACTTGAAGAGGGAACTGCATTTCCGCCTTCCCTGCCGCTCATGGTAAATAACGTGTAGATCAGGTACCACTAATATCAACTCCCTGTTGCGTACATCCTTCGTGAAATTATAAGGCACTTTATTTCTATGTTCCTGAACTGGTGTAATTTCGCGCGTTTTACAAAAGTAGTCAACTATCAAAGTATTCGGGATGCATGAGAGGTGGCGCGCGTGCGCGCGGAGCGGCTAGCGACGCGGACGCAGGTCGACTGCACTGCATCGAAGCTGAGTGACAGTGGTGTGGAGCGACGCCAGTGAAGCAGTCGGTCCCTTCCCGGATATCGTAAACGAAGTACTTTTTAAATTAAAGAAGCTAACGGAACGTGTGCACCGCCCGAAAGCGCCGGTCGCTTTACCCCAACCCAAAATTTGTCACTTTGTTGGCGCGACGCAACGTGGTCCGCTCCTCGACATTTCCAACGGAGCTCCGAGCGTCGCTGCAGGGTGAACGGCACAGCCGACTACCTACCACACACTGTCTACTACACCCGCCAACGTCCAAAACTCACAAAAAATATTTCTCAATAGGAGCCGCGAGGAATCGACCGCAAAGGCAGGGCTCTACTAGGAATGTCTAACTTTTAAGGAGCTTTAGTTTTTTGCTCGGCTTCGATATATTATTGTTTTCTGAACTTGTTAAAACTTTGTTTTCAAATTGTTTGATTGTTTGAAAGTTTTTACAGCAACCATGCTTGTTATGCAAGGTTTAACGTTTATAAACTTGCAGAGTATTTATGAGAAATCATAACGAATCAAAAATGAGCATTTAACAACCTTACGTATAAGGTCAATGTAGAGTATAAAATTTTAAGTATTACCTAAAGTTCCTACCTATTCCTTCAATAAAGTTTTACCTAAAATAAAACAATCAATTAACTTTCCTGTGGAAATGTTACTATATCCAAATTAAGTGTATACGATAACGAACGCAATGCCCTCTGATCCCAGAATGTACCATAAATTGATAATATTAAAATAGAGACGCATAATGTGCTCTATGAATTTAATATAATGAACATCAATAGGAAAATATTGGGCAGTTATTCGATATTTTACGACTGTTCTGGTTTCACAATACCGACTGTGTCAAATGTCACTATTTGTATACGAAAATTATCTTCAATGATAGTAAACAAGTAAAAATATTCAATCAATAACAGTTTTTTATCTTTCGTTCATATTGGTTACGAGGCTGAAGTACTTGTTAATATAGTATACCAACCATTCATGAAACGAATGCATCAAATGAAACAGCGTACTTGGTTTTGTTTAACATTAGTTAAAGAAAACCTTCCATGAAATCTTTATGAATTATTATGTACACGCTATTATTGTACACATTTCCTTTAACATTTATTTGTAACATTCATCGTTAATCAGGTCATTTATCCAAAATCTTAAACATAGGATGAATCATTGCAGATACTTCCGGGTATCACTTCATCGGAAATAGCAGACAGTTCGAATGACGCACCATGCATGTCTGAAAACTCCGGCTCAAATATGGAATAGCGCTATAATTCTGCTATTTTTGTTCTTATATAGACGAAAAATTCCTGTGATTTGTATTAAAATGTCAAAAATAAGACACCGCTGTGTGGTGCCGGCTTAGAATTTGCACCATCCCAACTCTTCCCATGGGTGTCGTAAGAGGCGACTAAGGGACATACATAGATACAAGAATACAAGAATTTATTAATAAAAATAATATTTTACACCTTCATTGTTCACTTTGTAATTATAATACATTATAATTAATTAATTATATTATTATTGATTCATCATCATACACCTGGTTGGCAGCGGGTGGGCAGCAGCGCCCCCTGCAGAACAATTACATCACCAAACTGCGATCCCCAATCCGCATGCCCAGCGTGGGGATTGTGGGCATTACCCCCTGATGATGATTATACAAGCCAGAAAATGGCCGCCAGTTCCCGGCCACCTCGCTATTCCTGGCCATGGTAGCGGCCACGGTAACGGCGAGGCAGGGGGTGCTAGGAATCCCTGAGCAGCATTAGGTTACCGCTCAGTACTCAAAAATTTTACCCTAGCAACGTTTAACGGACGCACTCTAAGGCTTGATCATCATCTAGCGCATTTGGAAGTGGAGTTAGAGAACATAAAATGGCATGAAGGACACCGTAACCCTAGAGTCGGGCCATCTTCTCCACTTTCGCGAGGGTGATAAAACATCCCAGGGTGGCGTAGGTTTCCTCGTCAATAAGGCCCTCTTTAACAACGTTCAAGAAATCTCCAGTGTGTCGACCAGGGTAGCGTCTTGATCCTGATCCTTCAGCTATCCAAGCGGTATGGCATGAAGGTCGTAGCTCCTATACACGCCTCATTGAAAAGGCAGTAGAGCGATACCGAGGGTCCAAAGTATTCACTCAGCAGCTTGGCAGGAGCCACCTGACGAAGCTTGAAACGCACCACAGGAGTACCGTATTGTTGTAGCTGGAGATATCTGCCGACATAAAGGGTTTCTATGGCCGTTTATACGCTGCACATGCCCTCGTTCCTGACGAGACGACCACGATTCCAGAGCTACCCTGACACGCCACTATACCGACGAACTGCAAGATATCAGTCAAGACAAGATCGTGTTAGCTCTGAGGCAGCTTAAGAAAGGAAACACCCCGGTGAGGAAGGAATAACTTCAGAGCTTTTGAAAGCTGGAGGATCCCCTGTTATACAGGAGCCACAGAACCTCTTCAACACCGTCCTTCACAGTGGGAGAACACCAAAGGCGTGGAGCGGGAGTTTGGTGGTGCTCATTTTTAAGAAGGGAGATAAAACCCTCTTTTAAAACTAAACACCCATCACACTCCTGAGCCACGTCTATAAGCTGTTCTCACGAGTGGTCAGGAATCGTCTCGCCAGGAGACTCGACGAGCTTCAGCCACCGGAACAGGCCGAGTTCCGAGGAGATATGGCACCATATCCGACATTCACACAGTAAGGCATATTATACAGAAGTCCGAAGAGTATAACCAGCCCCTGTGTCTCGCTTTTGTAGACTATGAGAAGGCCTTCGACTCCGTGGAAATCTGGGCTGTTCTGGAATACTTACAGTGAACCAAGTAGACTATGGTTATATCGAGGGGCGGAGATGTCTCTAAGAGACCGCCACCATGAGTGTCCAAGTACAGGGCCATCCAATTGCACAGAGAAGTGAGACAGGAGGTCGTCATAAGTCGAAACTGTTCACAAGCGCTTTGGATCTTCCAAATTTAAACATATTTTTTAAGACGCTGCAGCGCTGGACTGGAAAGGTAAGTGAATTAACATAAACGGCAGTTACATCTCGCACCTGCGATTCGCTGATGACATAGTCTTAATGGCGGAGTCGCTTGTGGAGCTGAACCGGATGCTAGATGGCCTAGCTACAGCCTCGCGAAGCATCGGTCTTGGCATGAATTTGGATAAAACAAAGTCATGATCAATGGCCACATTGATCTAGGACCGGTCGTCGTACATGGCCACCTTCTCGAAAACACTTACCTCGGGCAGATTCAGCTGTTAGGTAAAAACAATTTCGAGAAGGAGGCCAAGAGGAGGTTTCAGCTATGAGGGGAGGGTTTCTCTGAAGGATAGGATTGGAATACATCCGATAGATAACCAAAGTTATCGACATATCTCAAAGAATTAGCAAGCTGAAGTGGCAGTGGGCCGGCCATATCTCGCGAACAACCGACAACCGCTGGGTTAAACGTGTTCTCGAGTGGAAACCGACTTCGCAAAAGTAGTGTAGGACGCTCTCCGGCCAGGTGGGAGGATGACCTGCGAAAGATTGCAGGCAGATGCTGGATGCGGCAAGCTGAAGACAGGGCGCTATGGCGCTCATTAGGGGGGTCCTATGTCCAGCAGTGGACTATGATAGGTTGATGATGAAATAAGACACAACTAAAGGATACCTTTAAATTTTTTTTTGTAAGAAAACTCTGTAAGCTCGTCTTTGTGCTTGTGCATGTCCTTTATTTGTTAACTTTTATGTATATATGATTTAACTATTGTGCAATCACAAATTTATGAATGACAGTTCCAACATGACAAATCAACTTATAGAAAAGGCTTGATGCGTGGACACGATACCAAAGCATATATGGACGACTGACTTCGTTATATGTAGAATACAGCCGTATTCTAGATGAGCTATAAGCTGAGCTGCGTATCTCATAGTTAGCTTCCGATTGATATTGATATGGATCAGTTAAGCTAACTCTAGATTATTTGCAACAGTCTGCAGTTATAGTTGTCAAAATGTTTCAAACTGAAAATTTGCTGCTATCTTTAATCAGCTCTGGACATTTTGCACACCGTTCAATGTAAAGCAACAAGATAATAAATTATTTCTTAACCTCAAGAATTAAAAGTAAATCAAACGAACACTTATTTCTCCTTGACCCTTCATTTGTAAATTTAGAAGGCTATTGTTATAAGTGTGACTATTACTTTTCCACGTTTGGACATAGAAGATACCACCCCAAGCATTTCACTGAGCCCTTCTATGACTTGTCACATGCTGACAAGCTTGCCCATCGCTTATACAGGTTGATGTTGTTTTCTGTTCGCTTTTTTGGAAAGAATTTCAGTAGCCATTAAAAGTGGTATTCATATTTCAAATCAACTACAAATAGCATTTTGGAAACTTAGTATTATGGGAAACTAATATGCAGGTAGAGTAGACTCTGCATCTGGTTTACTCTCTCTACATTGTAAAGGTAAACAAGCCTTTGTATGGTGAATTGTTATTTCTAAACATAGTTAATAATTTCTTGTTTCTTACAAGTTATTTCATGTTTATTTCTTGTTTAACGAAGTGTTTCATACACTTATGCCTCAGGCAGGATGGCTGTTGGATGGTCGTGGAAAAGTGCATCGTAGAGCACATCCCTAGAGTGTGTGCAACACTTCTGTGCAACATTCAACATGCATTCAACATGCAACACACTGGGCAACATTATTGTTCCGTCAATTAGTAGTAGTCACCGAAAGCAACTTGCTCGGCAGTCGGCATACATGTACTTCACTTCTGCTGCAAAGAAAATAAAATGCCCTCATAACCCAACTTTTCGATGATATCACCCTGTACATCGGTTCCTAATCCATTTATGATTATGCACCAACAATATCGACAAAAGCTTCCTATAAAAGGTCAACTCATAATAATAAAATTCAAAGTTTTGCTTTCTAATCTTCACCCTGACAGCTAGTTAGCTATTTTGTTCGAATTCTATTACTAAAAATGCAAATTAACGTTCTGATTAATTTGATTGTCATCTACCCTTCATAGAAATATGACTAGTCCTAGTAAAGTAGTTGTTCTGAGAATTCGTCACCATGAATAGGTACTGGTAGGTAGATACTTTTTTATCAGGTAAATTTATGCAATGATATGTAAAATAAAGAAAAATGTTTTTTTATTATTGAGGAAGTATTAAAGAAGTATACCTATAAATCAGCCAAAACGCTTTGTTTTATAGGTTGTTGGTTGGTTTAATGTTTTAGAATAAGTCAACATTTCTAAATACCAACCTACAAAAAAAAACCGATCGATGAGATCCGATCGATGTTAAATTATGAATATTATCGCTAACCAGAAATTTTTTAGGTAATCCATTAGACTGAGAAACTACTTGACATTCACCAAAATACTAGGAACTAGGTGAAGCTGGTTGCTTTATGTCTTCCAACATATGCTTTATGTCCTGCCGAAAAGCACACAACGCCCTCTACCAAGTAGAGCCCCATTCTAGAGTATCAAGCGTAGCATGCTTCGTAGCGTATAAAAAGCTTGTTTGCTCACTAAGAACAAGTTCGAGCAACATGAGGGCCCATCAAACACGGTAGTTTACAAAATAGTTTATGAATCTGTCTCTAGGTGGCGGTACACGTAAAACGGTAACGCCATCTATTACAAACTCCACTAACTTTTCGAAACTTAGCGTGGGGTTGCGAGCGACCCCTAAAATAGCTTTGGATTCGGAATAGGCGTTTCCTTTCAGATGGGTGTTGCCCGTCGAAGCCCTTAAAAACAGTAGGTATTTATAGATTTTTACTCATCTTCCCTTCTGAACACGTTCGTAAGTTGATTTGATACTGGAGTGGGATACCCCAAAAAAATATATTTTTGTATTAAATTAGCAGAAGACAATCGAAAATCTACCAATCATTTTAAATATCAGGACTATCCATGGAATGCAAAACAAAAGAAAGTAGTCAAAGATATTTTAATAAACAATATCTGAGGCAAATTTTTTATAGCTTCTTATTAAAATTGTAATAAGAATGTAATATAATGTAAATTGTAATACATAAATAATAGTAGGTGTATCCCGAACACCTACAATCCCCAAAGTGGGTAAAAGTAGATCAGATAATTGTCGATGAATATGTTTGCTAAGTTCAAACAACCTATGTACCTATCACAATAAAAAAAAAAGAATTATAAGTCAGCATAATGCTTCGAATAAACTAATTTGCCTTGTTTTAAATGCCACCTGAATATTCCAAAGATACATCAAATAAAGAACAATAATTATTTCTACTTGTCTCACTGCTATATACATCATCCATCACCTAATTTACTAACTCAGCCACGGAATATACAACTAACCAACATTTTACGTTCTACAGCTATAACTTAGGCTCCTCAAAAAATATAAGTTCAAGCTTCAACTAGAAAGCATCATATCTTATAATTTAGCATGCATTTAGCTTCGTATTCTTTTATCATAAAAATAGGGACTGCTGCTGTTTGGCGCGTGTGAGATAGGAGCCACCAGCCTTCCACCAGTCTTTTATTTTGTTTGATAAATAAATAAATAAATAATAATAGATAGGGCTGGACAATCCACACTGCATCATTTAGCCCCAAGCTAAGCAGAGCTTGTGTTATGAGTACTAGATGACTGACATACAGATACATATATTCATAATACATAGAAATACCCAGAACACCCGGAACAAATATTTGCAGATCGTACAAATATTTATGGGCCCAAGGCGGGAATCGAACCCGCAATCTCCAGCGTCGCAGGCGGAGCTTCACCCGCTGCGCCACATCGTCGACCGTAATGGTCCCTATTATTTAGTTGCCATAATTTACTATTAGATGATAATTTTAGGTATATTTTGTTGTTCATAAATAGGACGAGTTATAAATTATTCATGTTTCACAACATTCTAAACATACTGAGTTATAAAACTAGATGTCGATACAATTACTTTATTGGTGTAATTTATAAATATTTTAGAAGTTTCCTGTTTGAATATATGTTACAAATGTAGATGCTAAAAAATAACTGCCAAGCTAAGTTGTATTTACAGTATTTATTAGACGCACATTGAAGGTGGCTGACTTAGTAATTCAGAGGACAATGTAAATTTTTAGACGAGAATAATGCTATTAAATAGAAGTCAGTTTAATTCCTTTAAAAATACCTGATAAATATTTTAGAAGTTTCCTGTTTGAATATATGTTACAAATGTAGATGCTAAAAAATAACTGCCAAGCTAAGTTGTATTTACAGTATTTATTAGACGCACATTGAAGGTGGCTGACTTAGTAATTCAGAGGACAATGTAAATTTTTAGACGAGAATAATGCTATTAAATAGAAGTCAGTTTAAATCTAAAGCATAGAATTATGTTTCACTTCTATTGCTCAAAAATTGTCATACATAATAGCATTAATAGCGTACCTAGCTTAGCGCGTGTAACACTCGAGTATAAGCCATAGGGCTAAAAAGCCTTTTTTGTTTTTAATTTTCGTGTTAAATCATCCATCAGCCAGTACAAAAAATGTGTTCGATGGTGTTTCATCAACAAAGAACATACATTTTATTTGAATTTAATTTGAAAATGGAACTAAAAGAGCCTTCTTGTTGATTGTTGGATGTTTATATGTAGGTAGGGTGATTCTTTCTCCATGGTGTAATGCGTACTTGGCGTTGCGCGTTATAAAGACATAAAATAAGTTGGTATTAGCGCGTAATCTATTTTTGTTTATTACAAATTGAATTGTAGGTGAACACGGCTTAAGGATTTAAATTAATTGAGAATGTCATCAACCGAAAATTAAGACAATCATATGCAATTGGAATAGAAGGGCTAATAATTAATTATTAAGAATCTGTTGCGGTCGAAATCACGTGAATATATGAATATGTATATTAAATTTATGAAAAATTCGTAAAGATGAAAAGAGAAAAACATGTGCATTATTTCCTGAAGTTTTGATTGTTCATTTTCTCGCAACCGAAGTGAAAAGCAGAGTGTTTAACTCGGGTCAAAACCACCCATTATAACTCGGTCTTGTCCCCTCGCTGAGCCCCGAGCTCAGTATAACAACCTCGTATATAATGTGGTGGTTTAGTCCCTAGATGTTAAGTAGTGCCAGCTTAGAATTTGCACCACCCCAACTCTTCACGCGGGTGTCGTAAGAGGTGACTCAGGGATATCTACTGGGAGCGGGCAGCAGCGCTCCCTGCAGACCAATTCTACCAACGAACTGCGATTCCAACCCGCATGCCCAGCGTGGGGATTAAGAGCATTACCCCCCCATGAGATAAAAGTCAAAAAAGCGCTTATCAGGGGGAGGTTGTGGTTAGTCCTTAGAAAAACAATCTACTCTTGAATATTAATGCCTCAGATAATTTTCTCAGCCGACTTTCTCAGCGTATTGCAATAGGGTTATAACAAAATACCTACCTATAGTCTGGTTATTAGAGTGGTCTCACGGATCCAGCCTACATATCTATTGAGGTCTGTGGCCAAATCCAAACTTTGCAACGTTACCTATATTTTAAACTTTCTAGGTTTTCTGTTAAGCGTGTACCAGAAAATATAAACAGTTCGTATTTTTGGTTATTGTTCGTTTTTTTGATAAAGGACCTCTGCATGTATTAGGCCCCGCGTCATATGTAATAAACCATTTATTACATATCGGGCCGCACCGTATGCACCTTGCAGACGGAGTTTTTGATTGTACGATTGAAATATATGTATAAATAAAAGAACTTACTTTAAACCCACTATGCTAACCCTCGGTGACCACCTACCCGAGGGGAGTAGATTTAAAGTCAGCGCTGCATGTTCCTTGCAAGCAGCACAATGCTGAATCTACTGCCTTTCCCTATTATTAGGAACTTTTTTTGTGTATAATTCTAGTTTAAGTTATTAAGTTCTAGGCAATAAATGATTTATCATTATTGCCTCCATTATTATTATTATTTATATCAAAATTACTTATGTTTATTGTTTTACTTTCAGGTCTAATATACCTAACGCTGCCTTTGATCCTACCTTTAACAATGGACACATATGAAGATGCTGGTATGGACGATCCGACGCTCCCGAGTTTGCTGTAAGCGTCGAACTAATTGATTGCTCGTGCTGATACGCACCTAAGATTAGACAAGTTGTACTCACGTGACGGCTCACTGCGTGTCTCATTGCGTGGCTCGTTGCGTGGCTCGCTGCGTGGCTCGCTGCGTGGCTCGCTGCGTGGCTCGCTGCGTGGCTCACAGGTCCCGGTGTACCGCACTGGTACGCCGCTGACGCTGCCATTGACTATAGGCACGGCATGGATGACGACAGCAACGCTGTTGACGACTGGCCCGGCCTTGCTGCCGTCGCCACCGTGGTTGCTGCTCCAGGAGGCTGCTGCCGCGGCCGCAGCCGCCGCCGCTGCACACACGCTGCACTCTGCAACATTAAGAGTATCTAAATTACACATATAACGTCTCCTGGTTTAGGATCGTTTCACTACAAAATTTCTGTACCGATTGAAAACTACCTATAATTAGTTTTTAGGCACTATAGGGTATTTTTCCTATCCCTATGCAATGAAATTGATATAAACATGTAATCAAACTAGAGTAGATTTCTAATTAAATTCGTTGTTTTTTTTTACTGAAATTTTCTAGTTAGATTTTGCTACCTATTCTAATTGGAGCTATGTCCGTGATAAAACTAAATTTGAATTTTAAACAGAGTTTCCTAAAATGTTGAATGAAATGAATTCAAATTGGGAAAAAAAAGGGTTCAAATATAAGTAATCTTGGGATCAACTTTATACCTACTATATCAAAACAAGGCCTGATTTCATTTTTACATGTGATGGACTTGGATTTGGTTGGTCTTATTTATTTATCTTACTAAAATTACTTAGATCCAGCAGCGTTTCAATAAAAATCAAGAGGCAACAGATATATTACACTATATGAAGATTTTTGTGCGTAACGAAAGATACCAGCGATGTTTGTGCTGGTTGATCAATGTCGTGATGTAGAGAAATAAATTACCAATAGTATGTCAATAACTTCGTCTAAAAAAATGGATGTCTTCATCCATTTTTTTTAACGAAGATTTAAAATAATTGTACATAATATACATAGATAGGTACTGAAATAAAGGGACAACTAATCTACAATTCATGAAAATGTACGCTATTTAGACGCAAACAATCTAAGTCGTGGTCCAGAAAGTCTTATTTTAATCAATAAAACATTATATAAAATCTCACCCTTCATGTAGCTGTGCAGCAACCGCCCCTTTTAGAAATCCCTTACCAAGAATATTGACAAACCACCGATCAAAATCAACAAATTATTACCACGAGCGCAAAACATTGCAGGTACCTACTATCTTTCGCTTTAAAAATTGCACTTAGGAAAGCTCCGTAAACCGATATTTCTGATTGACTCGAAATTGACTCAAATTACTTAAATAATTTGTAAGTGAAATTATAGTTGTGGATCGTTTGACGTGTGCCGAAAGACTGCGTGGAGATTTTGCGTAGTTCAGAGGGCGACGCGCATGTTAGGGGAAGCCGACCACATACTACGATCAAATAAAATAGTACACAAAAGAAATTGTTTACTATTTTTTACAAACAAAAATAGTATACAAGCAATTGTAACATAATAAAAATAAAACCATCTGGTAATTTTTTTATTAATTAGGTACTTTTTTTAAGGTTTGAATACGCCTTAAAAAAAGTACCTAACAGGCCTCATGTCAAGAAAATTAGTTTTGTTTAAATATTTTCATACCCGTTCATGTTAGAAATTAATCGATATCTGGTGGTGATACATTCGAAAGCGACATAATAATTTAAGATTAAGATAAATAACGGGAGTGTGCTTATTGGATGAGCTAGGCTACAAACAAAGTAATACTTTTTAAATTAATTTAGTTATAATTATGAATATTTTGAAAATGTAATTGTCTGTTACAATTTCAGTGTTAAAATAAAACGTCACCACAAAAAAGCGTTAAGCAGAAGAAGACACCAAAACGTCTTGTAGGTACACACAAAGCAATATAAACCGAATAACTACCACATTCACCCAAAACGTTAACTAATACGAATACTAAAGCCGCTAAACCAGGTTGACGCCAGAAAGCTCTGAACACACAGACAAAGTAATAACATCTAGTTGAAATAAAAGAAGAACGATCTCACTTCTTTTGGTCTGTTATTCATATACTTAGATGAAAAATAACTTAATAAAAATTCCGACACAATCTAGAAAATGTTTTCTAATTCTTCATAAGAGAAAATAAAATATTTTATACCTTATTAGTTAGGTAGCTACCCACTCTTCTATTTTAATCCAATTTTGGTCATAACTTTCTTTTTGCTTTATCAATCCCAAATTTTTTATAAACATTTTGACTGGAAAAACTTTTAAACACTTCACACTAGTAGTAAGTTAAAGTATCCAATGTGTTATTTCATTTCTAGACCTAAGCAACAACATACATAGGTATGTACAACTATGCAATATTTCAACCCGATTCGTTTATTAGTTTTGGCGTGAAGAAATAACAAACATACATCCATCCATCGATACAAACTTTCGCATTTGTAATATTAAAGTTATATAAAAACATATTATTTCACCCTAACAACTATAAAACATTCCTTGATCATGTCAGTAATTCTTGAGCCAGTATGGAAACATTGGTCAGCACTAGGTAGGGCCTACTCTCATTAAGTACGTAAATTATAAAATGCTTATAACAAATTAACGTCGATACGCTTGAGAGTAATATTTAGCGGCCATATTTGGCGATTTCGTTGGTGTGGCGCATGCGCATTGGGAACAAACAGCCAGCATCGCACATCTGCTGGTCAGCTCGTGGACACAATGCGAGCTATGAGCCCCATAGTTTGTGACAAACGTGGATATTGCATGAAATAAATGAGCTCAGGTATTTTAACCTTTTATTTAACTACACTTGATTATTTGTTTTGGTCGAATCTTGAAGCAAAATTCAAACCTCTCAAACACTCAACTTGTGAAGTCGCAATTTTTATTTCATGCTTTATCAGTACCGATTACAATATACACTAAATTGACAGAAATAACCTGATGCTTGCTGAAACCGACAGTCAGCCCAAACACAACACAACTTGTGTTTTGTTAGTCTATGACACAACACAAGAACAAAAATCAATACGACCTACGTCTAGATAGATATAAAGTATATTGAGCGTGTCAAATCTTACCTGGCATTTTTTAGTACTAAGCAAATTAAATATTCCCAAGGCTTGTTTTGAAAATATACTTCTACTTATTATGAACACTAAAAGAATATATTTCAGTTTAACGAAGGTATAGGGTAAATAAAATAATAAATTATTTTAAGATTAAAATTAAACAAAAAAAAAAAATTTAAAAGGTGGACAGGACCGGACTACGGTTTTCTGGGAACCATGAATAAGAAATCGATGTAAGAGTATCTAATATAAGTAATATAATACATAATAAATTATTTCGAAAAAGGTAGGTTCTTAGTAAACATGTAGGTTAACGATTAGGCAGCAAAAGTTAAAACTATGGAGCAGCCTCGTTGCCCGCCCTTAACACTCTGAATCTATATCATAAACTAGCTGCGCCCCGCGGCTTCACTCACGGGGAAATTGATTGCAAACCCTCTAGGGGTACTTTTGTATAAATAAAAAATACGTGTATCATTATTTACTTTATAGTTTATTACGAATCACAAACTTTAATAACCCGATTTAATGGCCTAGATTTTTTTTTTGCTTGAACAGCTGTTATGTATGTAGTGTTTAATAAATAAAAATAAAAATATTTTATTTTAAATAACTGAGATTCAACATTGGTTAGTACATACAATTAGAACTTATAATTAGGGTTAGCTATACAAAAAAAAATTATAATAATAATCATACTGAATTAAATTAAATCACTCTCCCCATGAAACATTTCCACAGGGGGGAGGTGATTCTACCTGCTATGGTTTTTAGGATGGTGTTGGGGCTGTCACGTACCCTGCGCATTAGGGATGCGGTCTTTTTACGGAGGATGGCAGCAAAGCCATCCGTCTCGTATTCCGCAAACATCCCCGATGCACTGCAAAATCGAGGCAGTCCCAACATCATCCTAAATATATTATTGTACTGGATGCGTAGGGTCTCCAGCGGCCGTTTGTTGTAGCTGATCCATAGGTTCCCGGTGTAGAAACCCTGACAATAGGCTTTAAAAAGCGTTATTTTGACTTCTTCTGAACACCGGGAAAACCTACGAATCAACATGTTACCCCTCACCGCTAGAGCCCTACGTTCCCTTTCAATGTCAACATTGTCTTTAAGGTCGTCGGTGATACAATGCCCTAGATATTTAAAAGATGAGACTTTGTTGATGATCATGCCGTTTAGGGTTATCTCTGGGAAGTCTTTGAGATTATTTCCGGCGGCCTTAAAGACAATGTATTCGCACTTCTTAATATTATAGCGCAGACCATGGGAAGCAGCGTAGTCAGCACATACCTTCAGCATCTCTTCGACTGATCTCGCTGTAGGGCCCAACAGCACCATGTCGTCCGCGTAGCTGATGTTGTTTATAGAAACACCATCAACACGACATCCAACACGCATACCACTGAGCCCAACAATGAGATCATTAACATACAGGTTGAAGAGCGAGGGAGAGCTTACCCCCCCCCCCTGTCTCACCCCGCACTCGAACCCGTATGTGTCAGAGAAGGCATTAGACCACTTCACAGTGTTACTTTGGTTCCCGTACCAATACTGAAACATTTTAAGCATGTCCGGCGGTACGCCCCTGTCCCTCAACCTCTCCCAAAGCACATCATAACAGACAAGGTCAAATGCCTTGGATAGGTCGAGGAAGCAGGCGTACACCGGCGTCCTGCGACTCGTGTAGTATTGGACAGTATGCTTGAGTGCTAAAATTGCGCTTTCTGTGGATAGTCCGGGTCTAAATCTGAACTGTGCGTCATGTAGGTTTAGGTATTTTTGTAGCATAGATTCAAGCATACAGTCCAATACCTTAGCAATTGTTGTGGCAAGAGAAATTGGCCGGTAGTTCCCTTTGTCCGATATGTCCCCTGTCCTGTTCTTCACAATTGGTACTACTACAGTATTCATAAGGTCAGCCGGTAAGTACGCATGACTAAGACACATTGTGAAGAACATGGATGATAATGTACTGTTTGTGCATAATAGTGTAAACTAAGATTAAGTATTACTATTTGTGTGGTGGCAAATAAATAAATATGCTTGACAATACACACAGCATCATCTAGCCCCAAGCTAAGCAGAGCTTGTGTTATGGGTACTAAGTGACTGATATACATAATACAATGCATTACATAGATAGATATTTTTTATTATACATTGAAAACACCCAGAACACCCGAAACAAATATGGAATGTATATGTTTAAACACACGTTTTTCATGGACTATTGAAACATTTAGGTGTATCACACAAATTACGTAGGTTTCTACTATAACTTAACTGTACTATGCCATAATATTCAGACACTCATGTCTGAACATTGTTCGTGCCGTGCGTGGGAAGAAAAATATATGTACCTACTACTAACTACGCAGTTAGAAACTTAGAACTGTGAACTGATGGTCACTCTACTAGTACCTGACCCACCCTACGCCATGAGAAGCGTGCGTACGTTAATGCTCTATATTTTTTTCCACATTTCTACAAAATGAATACCAACGTATATTTTTGATTTAGGGGACAATTTGCCGGAATTGGTTAAGATTTAAATACCAATGTAAAAAAATAGGTATTTATTTTCGCTAGGATATATAAATAATAATAATAGTAATGCTGCACAATCCACACAGAATCATCTAGCTTCAAGATAAGCAGTAGGTATGTAATATGTAATATTTTAAGTTTAAACAAAGATTACAGTTAAAAATTTTTGTACAGTTAACAGCGTATGTTCAGAACTGATTGCCGTTGAAAATAATTTAATCGGTTTGTGGACATCTGGACAAAAGTTAACTTTGATATTATTTGCCAAAGGATGGAGATTACTTAAGTTACTTTAAAATACTACATTGGAGAAGGAAGATTAGAACAATTCAACTTATCTGAAAAAACCAACGACCACATCTCAATTAGGCACTATTAATCATCTTGTTCTCGTATTTTATCATTTGACCAGACACATTTCACCATAGTATCTAGCCAATTTATACAACCATAAAAACGATCGTAAAAAACCTTACGTGAAATATTTACTTTTAATAAGCGACCGGATCAAAGGTCCCTGTTATTTTGTAAATAGGGTGGGCTTTTTTATGAATTAATGCAGAATTATCGGGGAAAAATTTGTGACAAAAACTGAGATAAGGCGCGTGTTGTAAAAATGAACAATAGCACATCAGAGAGACGACACTGATGAATCCACTATGAGAAAGTAAAAAGAAAATATAAAAAACATATAAAATATAAAAACACCCGTTTGAAACACACTAGCTGTTAGTTTTCCGAAAATTGTAAAATAAATAAAAATATCAATAAGCCCGAGCTACTTTGGAGATTATTCGTCTGACAAAATATGAACGGGGGCATAGCATCTATAGACTAAATAAAAAAAACTGAAGACTTCTACGACTTTATTTAGATAACACTAAATCAGCAGATTTTATCTCAAACATTCAAAGTATCTATTCAGTAGACTAAGAAATGGACAATCGTTCAAATAAAAACAACAACAAAACTTTATGGATAGGTAAGCTTTTATTTCGTTTCACAGAAGTTATTATTTAGTGTAATAATAATAATAAATGTTTTTATTCTGTAATAAAAGATACAACTATTTTTACCATAGCCGAAAACACCTTTTAAGTATAATGAATGATATACTTGTATTAGGTGTTTTCGCTCTTCTACGTCTTCTATTATGTAAATTTCAGTGGCGTTACATTTTAGTGTAAAACGATAATCTTTTTATGGTGCTCTACATATTTTCTTATTCGTATTTTTTTGGCAATGCTTTAATACAAGCTGCAATCTGTTTTATCTTTGCATGCAGATGGCAATTGCGAGTGACCGTTGCTTGTCAATCAATCTCTACGAGGGGTAGGTAATTGCAAAAAACTGACCCCTCGTTGACCAAGCACAAAAAACTAAAAAGCTTTGCACAATAGACCCGAAAACTCAATACAGCTTTAAAAAATGCATTAATGGGAAATATTCACAGGTCGCGTGCCACCCTATAAAAATAATATAATTTGCCAAATAGCTAGATTTTAAATCGCATTTATCATCATTGGCTTTGAAAGCTAAGTAATAAAGAAATTAAAAAAATAAAGTGGGTAAAGAACCTCTTGTCTCGGGTTGTTATTTGTGCCAGCTATACTTTTTTCTTTAAAACAGAAATCTTAATTTTCCATAGTTTACCTAGCTCAAGAAATAAAACCGGCTAAGTGCGTGTCAGATCACGCATAGTGTTAGTTTCCGTAGTTGTATAGTTTATCTTATACTTATTTACCTACTAGTTTCTGTCCGGGGCTCCGCATGCATCATCCGGGGATGATAAGTAGTATAAACACATAATAACTTAATATTTATAATAACATATATATTTATTTACATATGTAATGTATTGTATTAAGGACAATGGACTTTATTAACAAAGAAAATTACAATCAAATAGTAAAAACAAATTAGAACTAGTATTTACAATTAAAACAATTAAGCTAACTGCAGACTGTTGCAAACAATCTACAGTATGTAGATTAAGTATATTGTACCTATTAAGTATATCAGTAGTACCCACAACACAAACTCTGCTTAGCTTGGGGCCAGATGATGCTCTGCGGATTGTCTACCATTATTTATATAATTACAGAAAAAAAAATCCGGTCTAGAAATATGCAAAATTTCAGCCCGATTCGTTCAGTGGTTTTGGCCTGAAGAGATAACAAATACCCAAACTATTGCATTCACAATACTATTGTGATTTCACGCAACTTATTTGTTGTTATTAGTTTCTTATATAAAGCTATTACTTTATCTAAGGAATTCTTTAATGGAATTTGTGCGAAATTTGCTTTTTCATGTTTTTACCCATCAAAGTACCAACTTATTTGTAAGGTTATTGACTAGTAAAGTCCGCTTAGCTGTGGTAGTTTTCCTTTCTCTGCGGCCGTAAAATAATTGGCATTGGTAACTACTCGTATTTGTCAACTTTTTGTTAATTACATGGTTAACTAGTTATGCTTGAGAGAAAATTGTAAGGCTCAAAATATTTTTTATTAAACGTTCTACAATCTTTTAGAATTGTTCTTCGCACAAACCTTTCAATTCTTGCTATTGTAGGAGTTTTCAATTCAGCATCAATAGTACGTATTCTAACTAAGTAACTCTGATTTTTCATCACCACTCATAAAATTATTGTTTATAGTCCTCCCTATTATACATCTAAGCTAACTCTAGCATTGTCACAATGATTCTGCTAATAAACATATTGACTCAAGCATACAAAATCTGACGTGTCATCAAAATTGACAGAATAACGTATTTTCAAGTTGCATAAGTGCAAGGGCCCAATTCTGCTAACCAATTATTTCACTATGACAATGGTATCATTACAGAATCGTCACGTAGAATCCTGATATTAAATAAACTACAGATACTGCGTGCGGTGCTATTTGCACGGAGAAATTAACAGAATAGTTTTCATTTTTGACGTGCGTCTCTCCATCTGTAGGTAGTTTTGTTAAGATACGAGTAGACGGCGGGTAGGAATAGCCCCAGGGTGGCCGTAACCACATGAAAGTTTTTTTTATTTTTATTGTCTAAACCTTAATGCATGAACGGTGGTCCCTTTATGCCTAATCCCAATACTTGTCTTTCGGTGACGATACCATTGTCATAGCGAAGCGACCAGTTTAGCAGAATAGGGCCCCAGAATGCTTTGTGGGGGCGTTTGCAGTGGCACCCACAGTCTTCTCAATACAGTGGACCCCTACAATAACAGGACAAGTTTTGGCCCTTGGCACATTATGCATCAAACATTTGCCTCGCGTTATATTTTTTCCAAACAAGCACTCATCTCTATGAATGCGCGAATTAAAAGTTGACAATCGTTTGACATGCACGTCATTATGAGTTTTTATATTTGGAGAAGATATTATGTATTATTTGAGGGATGGAGGATGCTATTTGACTTTGTGGTCTATATTCTAACTTTGCCACGAATTACTTAACAATGCTTCTTAGGAAACTGTAGGTTGGGTTATTTTATTATCTAAATTAGATTTGACTATAATCTAATAATTATGGTATTTTTTATGAGGATTGAGTGATATGATAACAAATTGATTTACAGTAAAAGATGAACGATGTGAACGACCATGGTTTTATTTTTAAATACACAACGTAAAGAGTGTTTTTTACTGAAACTTAACGTTAAATGACTCTATTCTGTTCTAAATTTTGTCCTATTTCATGATTCCAAGCGACATTTTTTCATAGAAATGTTTTGGGGCGCGGACCCTCGATAAGTATCCTGCTGCTATTGGTTGATTTTGAAGGGACGCTGTGCGCAACTCGAGGGTCGCGATTTCAACTACGCAGCCAATCAATTCGCTTATTTTTTAAATAAAGAACGAAAATAGTAAAAAATGAACATGTTTTTTATGAGCGCATTGCATGTTTGCCCCTACGCTTTAGTATGTAAACCGTTATGTACATTACTCTACCATTTGGCTAAGGTTGGTTCGCAAATACCTAGCTCTCTAGTTTCTTTTTTTATACAAAGGTATCGTAAGTATCAAATCTCGAATAATATCCTTGACGTAGGTACTTATATTTATTGTGCCAACACGATTCATAAACGAGTCCGCTAGGAATATTGAATTGTGTTACCAACTTGCCTGTTTCTTCATCATGATCTTACTGATAGATTAAATCTGATAAAATCCCAAACTATAACTCATGGTATCAAGTATCAAATCTTGGATATCCTATTATCCTATATTAACGTGAGGTATATCTATTGTGCCTACGGTTCATAAGTGACTCCGCTAGGAATATTGAATAGTGTTACCAACTTGCCTATATTTGTGGTATTTCTTCATCATCATCTTACTGATTGATTAAATAATCCCAAACTCTACCAGTTTTAGCATGATATTTTATGATATTACTAAATGTTGAGTAAGCGACATCTATAGCGCAGTAACAAAACTTTTTAGCTACCATGCGCATACGAGCGTAGTCGTTCTCTGCCTTGCCACTCGCCATTCATGGTAAAACTAGAACCACATCTTTATAAATAGTTTAGCGCACTGCCACTAGATGGCATGTAATTATTCGGATTTAACAATTAGTAAACAAATTGGATCTTCACAGGACAATGATATCAAAATTGCTTGTATAATTGAGAAGTAGTTCTACTAAGTGTTTGATACATCAGTAGGATTGGTTCGTACCTCCCTGTGAGTAAGTAATGAACAAAGAACTTATTTAATTTTCAGAAACTTACTCACCTTACTTAGGTCACAGATTTTATAATGAAATATAAAATCTGATAATACCTACATGATTATGTATAAAATACATACTAATAGATAGGCTAAGTAACAAATATTATTATTATACGAACGAGTTCCCCACTTTCTTTTACTTAAAAAAAACTATTAAGTAAGAAACATATCGGCTTATTGATCTAAAACTGACAAACTACCTCTAGATTTATTGAAACATCTATTTAAAGTAAAGAAAATAATAGGACTTGTAACAACATAATAGCGGGTAACGGGCGGTGGTCTCGGTGATTTACCAAGATTATTTCAGCAGGCCGCGGAGGGCCGAGGGCGAGGGCCGCCTAACGGGACCACGTGTTTCGATTTCGTAGAGCATTTCTCCGCGCGGTCCCGTTACGCGGCCGAAAGTAATTTTGTTGCCTGCGCGCGCGCAAGCGAGCTATCGCCCGACTTCACTATCAAGAACAATACGCCATTATGAAAAAAAAGTTTTTCAAAAACAAGATTTCTGTCACTTTTACGCCGTTATGTGCCTAAATATGCCATAATTGCGCAGTCAAAGGGATTTGAAAGTAATTTTGTTGCTTGCGCGCGCGCAAGCGAGCAATCATCCGACTTCACTATCGAGAACGATCCTGCCATTAGTATGACAAAACAAAGAGTTTATCAAAAACAGAGTTCAGTTACTCTTATGCCGTTATTAGTGCCTAAATATTCCATAATTGCGCAATCAAAGAGATTCGACGATTAAAGCCAAATTGAGGTAAAATTTCTCAAAAAGTCGATAAAATTTAGTGACGAGTTGTGTAAGCGTGTGGCCTTGCGAGCGAGCGGGTCGATGACTGCTGCGCGGCTGCGATGATGTTTACCTTATCGGCTGAGTGAGTGCCAACGAAAGTTCTAGTCCCGTCATGTCGAATTTCAGGGAACATAATTTAATTTTGAGGACGTGCTACGGCGTAGCACTTTCGTAGCAGGCAACGTAGCGAACAAATATTAATTATGAAACCTTTTATAATGCATATTTAATAACTGTAAACAGAAACAAAGCTTTAAAAATTACCATCTCAAAAACAATTTTGACTTCAACAAAAAACACATCATCAATCCTCGGCTAAGTCAAAGTCCTCATAACCAACAAAAACAGAGTTTTTGCGTCCAAAAAACTAGCCTATGGGAACATAGAATGGATATGTTTCTTCGTGGTTGGCAGTTGGCAGTAGGCTATGGTGGGGGGAGGCTTGCGCGCTGACGTAATCCCGCGGTTCGATACTCTCCGAAGCCTGCGAGGTGAATGGCCGCTAGACGCGGAACCGCGCTGCCTACGCGGCTACTCAATTAAACTTTCCGCATATACACTGTATTTACTTACACTTCTATTTTTAGTCAATAGGTAGGTAGGTTCATCTATTTAAACTACCTTCTGCCACTTCCTACGCGTTGCACCTGGCTGAAAAATGGCTGTTCACGTTTTTCCAGTTTCATTTTCAGCGTTCGTAAGCTTAAAATTGTCATTCATCTTCGATAACATACCTAGGATGATTTCTTCTTGTCAGCTTGTCTTATGTACGTTGTCTTATGTTGTGGGTGTAGTGTTGTAGAAGCAAATAAATTATGATCTATCTATCTATGATGTTTACAGTTCTATTTTCAATATTTGCTGTTATAAAAGTTTCATTGGACAATATAAGTGTCTCAGGCATGGTTAGATTGATTAGGATACCTTTCTCTCAGATTATTGGACCACTACTTTTATATCCTTACAAATAGTAAAGTAAGCGTCCGAAATAAATGTGGTCCGCTCACACTCCACTTTGAATGCCTAGTTCAACTTAAGCATTTGAGCACACTCTTTGTAGCCTGGCTATATTAGTATCCTTACGTAATATAATTGGCAAACGTTTTTATTATTGTTTTTATACTACTGCCCGAAAAAGGAGTGTGTAATGTTTTCAGGGTCCATGTATTCATTATAAGTTTCTTTATTTCACGATAACTTTTTAATTTCGGAACAGATATATCGCAATAAATTTACATTATTTTGAGTGACATTAACGAATATTTTTTGAATAACAAAAGGCGAACGTGCGTGTGTCTTTAAAAAATAAAATTGTTATTTAATAGTATGTAATTATATTGTATGGTAACAAAAAAGGCTGAATTCCGCAGAAATAATCAGATGTAATATTTATCTTTCACGCGGGATGCATTCTCTTGATAAATGATAATCTTTGCTATTTATCACTGTGCCTGAGCACAAGTGCTGTTAGCAGTTACGATGCAGATGGCGCGGTGTAACTGTAGGCTTCTGTGAGAGGAATTATTTAGATAAGAGTGTGGAACCACACAACAAATAAAAGTTTATAATGCAAAACAAATATTAAAGAATAAATAAAATTAAAAATATAAAATAATTGGCGGTCTTATCGCTCAAGAGCGATCTCTGCCAGACAACCTGGTATGGATAGGATAGTCGGAAATACATAAGGTAAGATCTGTGTTCCAAAGGAATGGTGCTCAGTTTTTATTCGGATAGTTTAAAACATTAATTTGTATTTGTTATATTAAAATAATACTTATCTGCTATCTCATAATAGGTACATATTTAAATACTTCAAATTTAATATAAAGTTCTATTGCAGTTTATAAGTAAGTTTAGTTACATGGTGTAGACTTAATTGGTTTCTCTTGTAAAATTTTTTGAATAAACAAAATCTAAATCTAATGCAATCAAATCAATGGGGTGGCGTCAAACCTCACGCAAAGAGCCCAGCCCAATCCAACACCTCGTAAATAAAGCTGCAATAAATGAGAGCAAGTGAGAGGTGAACGAGAAGGGCGTCTGAGAGCGAGTTACACAAGAAGGGTTACAAAACTGTGGCAATGAACCCGCTTGAACCTGAACCTTGCGAACCGCTAGCCGCCGTTGGCGACAGCCGTGTGCAACCTTTGGACAGTGCATGCACTTCCTGTTTACTATTTGCAGTTCATAGTGTGAGCCTCTATTACTTCGTCCATAGTCCACATGTTAACAGTATGAGCTTATAGTGAGTTACGTTCACTGTATACCAGTACAGTACCTACTAGTTCGAAAAGGAAGAGGTACCTACTGTGCCTACTACTCAATTCGTCCGTATGTTTTATATGTATGTCTGTTACTTGATATCTCCACTAATGGTTAACCGATTTTGCTGCCTCTTTCACTATTGTATAGAAAATGATCTCTAGGTTATCAAAATTTTATTCCCGATGGGTTAGGATTTATCCCGTAAAACTTAAAAAGCAACATATTGTTTTTGCACGACTAGCTACAACAATATTGGTGATATCTGTGTCAATTGTTATAAGATTTCGATGATTCTTTCGTTGTTGTATAAAAATTGATTTTGAAGTCAAATTTGACGACAAATTTGTATGGGACCACCCTATAAATTTGACTGTAGAGGGATGCGCACTGTAAAACGTAGGTTTGTAAATCATCATCACATGACAATTTCACTAAAACCTAATGGTTTCATGGCAACGGGCGTCAACAGTTTTATTCATATGTCATCAAACTAAATTAGACTTGAACTATAAATGTCGCCATTAAGAAAATTGCCTCGCTCTACTAAAGTGTAAACCCAACTTTTTGCACGTGAACATAGATGCCAAATCCTATTTACCGGAATTTGAAGTCGGTTTATAGGTTTTTTATACACGCCATATTATAATAATAATTATTATTAGGGACCTATAATCGAGACTTCACTCGATCTTCCTCCATTCTACTCCAAGCTTTTCTATCTTAAGCTTTATTTAGACAGTATATGGCAGCCGATTTGTTATAAGTACCTACTATGAAAAGAAAAAATCACGTTTACTTTATCTTAGGAATATGAACATCAGCATCACAAACATCCTCAATTCAACAAATATGCCGACTTTAGCTTTTCCAGAGTCTTATTTATACAACAATAAGTTGCGGTGAAACAGTTGTGCGGCCCTGCACGTCGTGCTGGCGGCGTCTCGAGGCAGGGAAATGTTACTGCAGCCTGCAGCGCGCAATGCGGAAACTAACCTCATCGCGCCCGCGCCACGTCACTCCGCGCTATTAGTACACTATTTATATCGCACGAGAAAACTAAAACGACAAAATTTTGAAGGGAAACTGAAAAACTACTGTAATATGTAAAATTATCTAAAATACAGATGGCTCCTAGAAATAAAGTAGGTTGTAAATTATTTTATTTGTGTCATGGTTGTTTCTTGGAAAAATGCTACTACGAACTAAATGACTTTTTTAAGTAATAGTTTTGGTGCTACGTAATTGAAATTTTGCCATTAATTTTATTTTAGCTTTCAACACCATCATCAACAAGCCCACATAGCCCACTACTGGACATAGGCCTCCCCTAATGAGCGCCATAGCTCTCTGTCTTCAGCTTGCCGCATCCAGCATCTGCCTGCAGTCTTTTGCCAATCGTCATCCCACCTGGCCGGAGGGCGTCCTACACTACGTTTGCCGAGTCGTGGTCTCCACTCGAGAACACGCTTACCCCAGCGGTTGTCAGTTCTTCGCGATATATGGCCGGCTCATTGCCACTTCAGCTAGCTAATTCTCTTCCCGTACCCTTCCTTTCATACCATTATTAAATTAGAATTTTAAATAAGTATCTGGTCGTCTCCCATTGCAATACCCTTAATAGGTACATATTGTGTGTATTTCCATATTATAGTCAATAAGTCCTGACAAATTGTATGTACCATAATATGTTACCGTAGTACGATATGTAATAGGGTTCTGACAATTAATTGTATAATTTATGTAAGTATGTTTTTTTAAACGGCAATGGCCTTTATTAACAAAGAAAATTACAGTCAAGTAATCAAGACGACCGATGTGGCGTGGCGGGCGAAGGTCCGCCTGCGACGCAGAAGGTTGCGGGTTCGATTCCCGCCTTGGGACAAATGTTTGTACGATCTGCAAATATTTGTTCCGGGTGTTCTGGGTATTTTCTATATATAATAAAAAATATCTATCTATGTTATGTATTGTATTAAGTTTATCAGTCATCTAGTACCCATAACACAAGCTCTGCTTACTTTGGGGCTAGATGATGCAGTGTGGATTGTCCAGAATATTATTATTATTATTATTCACTTCATTTATTTTAAATCTCGTTATAAAATACATTTTTTACTATAGAAAATAAAATATTATAAAACTATTCTACAGTAAAAAATATATCAAAACGGTGAATCACCGGCCGCGAAGCTAGCCTTAAGCGGCCGGTGACTAGGGCTGCAGAGAGAGGAACTTCCTGACGATGCGCGCCGAGTCCAGGAGTACCGCCTTTTGAATCTGACTTATTATTATTATTATTATTATTATTATTATTATTATTATTATTATTATTATTATTATTATTATTATTATTATTATTATTATTATTATTATAAGTAAGTGTGTGAGTATGTAGGTAGGTGTATGCGTGATTTTTTTATAAACTAGGTTGTATGAATGAGGAATTCCACTCTCAGCGTCAAAACAAAAGATAACGATTATTGTGAGAACTACTTTTATTTGCACTGCAATTATAGCACAGGGCATTAAAAGTCACCAGCGTATCCATCATAATGTTTGTTTAGTTATAGTTTCCCATCTATTCACCCCAACGAGAATTTAATCTTGGATAAGATTTTAATAATTATAAACATGTATCTGTAACTGCTGAGAATGTACATACATGTATAGTAATTAAAATAAAGAGATAGAGAATCATTTATTAAATAGAACATAAAACATGTAAGAAACATAAAACGAACAAAAACAATCTATATGCAAGGGAACAAACCAATTGTACCTACCTTAGTGTATGTGTACCTATAATAAAAAGGCACCTAAATAAACAATATGTAGAACAGTGAAAAATAAAAGCTATCTACCAAAATGATAAGGTACCTATCTACTTTCGTTATCAAAAATAAAAAAATATAAATATGGCTTTAAAACGTGTTTTCAAGCTAAAACCTACAAATTACATTGAACACTTTAACATAAGTACCGACATACTGATTTCAGATTCCTTTTTTAATTTCTCAATTAATCTTATCTATCAAAATAATAAAACGTTCTCGTAATAAAATGGTTCACGTTTTTAAGCACGAGTAATACCGCGGAGTCCGTTGACACCGCGAGAAAAAGTTCTCATACAAAAGACATCAACGAGCTCGCTCTCGCTGACATGCGCCTGATTGCTTCATTTTGCCGCGAATATTTTGAAACCAACTAGTGATCTGGGCAATTTGTACTCTATGTTATTTGTTTTACGACTCGATACACTATGTTTTGGTATAATTTTGCTAGTTATTCTTTCATGTAAACATCTTCTGCGGTAGTCACAATGGCCGTAATAACTTTGCGTAGGTAGCGTATGTAAAGTAGATTGGGTACCCAAAGGTATTTCTTTAGAAACGTATAAAATGTTTTTTTACGTTCTTAAAACATTTTATACATATCTAAAATGAAGAGTTCGCCATGATATTTTGCAAGTTGTTTCGTTTCGTAGGTGTATTTCTATAATTACCCAAATTGACTAAAATGAGTTTGAGTTTCCATATCCAGCCAAGATAAATGCAAAAAATAAAGCTGCTTACTTACATAATATACAAAAACAATGCGACCAAACTATGGAAAATGTTTTAATATCAAAGTATCGTGTTAGTATGCTATATTACTCGGTACCTATTTTATTCACAATCGTGCTTCAAACAGGGTGGTCCCTTATTTATCTTCACAATACGAATGAGAATCAATATTCCTAAACCTTTGTTTAATACTACATTATTATAATCAATAACTTCATTTATAAGATTTGTGTTAAGTTTGTGGAATTGAGTACCTAAGGTAAGTAAATAAGTGAGTCAATGGTAGACTGTATTTAATAATTCTTAAGCAAGAGCGGCATAGTATCAATTTGTGATACCTACCGCAACCTATTCCCAAACTTAAAAAAATATAGTAAGTATTTCGCATCGCTTAGTTTAGATTAACTTCCTTACCTTAGAAATACCAAATAAAAATTTCAATGTATAGTACCGATCATATTATTTAATATACATTCTAATGTTTACTGAAGATTAAGTATGCGATAAGCAAAATTTTTATCAATATTGATTGCTTCAGAAATGTTATTCGATATCAGTCCTTGGAGATAGTAAAGTTGCGAATCTCGCGAGTGCAAACACGGCAACGAGGTCATTGAACCCGGCACAAGGCGATAAAAGTAAAATTTCGTGTTCTTATAGACACTTACGAATTTTGTTATAAAATTATTTTAACCTGGGTAATATTTTAACGCATGATCGTTAAAAAATTACCCAGGTGACGTGGTTATTGCATAACCTTATTGCTTAAGTCTAAGTAGAGTTTTAACAAATGCTACCTATTAAAAAAAACATAGGTACAGCCGAATTGAGAACCTCCTTTTTTAAAGTCGGTTTAAAAGTAGGTATCTCTTTTGTTCCAATACGTAGTACCTTTAAAATTATTCACTTTAGATGTCAAGTCTGTGTGGATAAATCAAAGAACAAAATAATGTACTCGTATCCCCTTCCTGTAGGTCCTACAGTGTAGGATATCCGATTATAGTAACTTTATGAGGGCAAATTATTGTGAAACTGCTCCTAATATGTCTATATTGACAGATTTGTGCAAAATACAGGTTTTAGAATGAATATTAAAAATAATTTTCATTTCATTTACAAAACTAGATAGCAGAGTGAACGTAGATGAAAAGTGAATCAACCTGACGTTTGGTTGCGCGGCCACTTGCGTTCGTTGACCTCACAAATTTTCGTTTCGTTGGTTGCGGCGTAGTGTGCGTGTCCACTGCCCCCCTCCTTCCTCTCTCCTGCCCCCCATTCGCCAACTTAGATCACGAATAGGCACAAACACGTCATTGTTTAAACAAACGAACAAAAAGGCAGGCTCAAGTTTGCACCAAAAGTCAAGGCATGAATTCAAATAGAATTGTTTTATACAACATCAATCATATCACCTGACATCAGAATAGGTGTAAAATTTATCGAGAGGTCATAATAAACATCCCTTTCTAACAACGCAAACTAAAAAAATATGAAAGGACAGGCTTTGAAGACTGTAATCACCGGATACGCTTATGCGCTTAGCAAAATAATGAAAACCCGCTTTAGCTTTAAAGGTTTTTTGCAGTTATCATGTTTCTGCTGTTTCCTATTGCTATTTCTGAAATGATGGAATAAATTGAGAGCGGTAGACAAAAAGCGATGTTGTTTCGAGTGTAATGGTGTTGGTGTAAGCTAGGCCTTGTCAATGACCCCTATTTCGGCATCGAGCGAGCCCATCGCGAGAGGTCGACGATTCGCGTCACGACGCGACGCCCGCGCCGACAGCTGCCATCATAAAAATTAACAAGTTAGTCATACAATATTGATGTGCTCCAAAATGTCTTTTGAAGATTACGCAACTAATACGATTTAGGCTGTAGGTAACACACAGTTTAGATTCAGATTCTGATTCTGATAGTTTATTGTCATACATCAACAAAAAAAATGTAAAAAATAATGTTACTTAAATTAAATGATGAGGCTATGACTCGTCCAAAACACGCTAAATACAATTTGGCTGTAGAGAGGCAATAGTCAAGGTAAAACTATATGCTTAAATCTAAGGTTCTTGTAAATCTATCACTTTAGGATAGATGCTTCCACGAGGATGTCAGGTAATTTAGAGGATTTAACATTAAACTGACTGTATTAGTTCTCTAAAAACTCTTTGATGCTATACAGCGTTTTGTCAAGTAGAAGATTTCGTAATTCAGTATTAAACCCATTTTGATTTGTAATTAATTGATTTGAATTAATATAGAAAATCTAAATTATTAAATTACAGGTGAGGTGAGTGGTAAATACAATACTTATTTATTACCTATAGATACACTTCCTGAAAATTAGCTACCACGATACACAATAACACCATGTATAAATAACAGTGTTCCGATGTGTGACTCATCAGTCATCACCATGTCAGAATTTGAGAAACGTTACCGGAGCCAGGGTACGCCCAACATTTGCGACACGAGATGGCAAAGATACAGTCAAGGTGATGGATTGACAGAATGACAATTTGGTGAGTAGGCCAGGCACCGCAGAAGACCCTGGCCGCGGTTCACCGTGGTTCAACGTGACACTTTCCGACGTCATAAACAACTTTCCTACTAGCAATGCGCTCGCAGCACCGCCGGCACAACAGCGCGCATTGCACGCTCCCGGAGAGAATTGCTCTGCGCCACTTTTCAAGAAAAATCATTAATTTACACAAGCGTCAATGACTTTTCTCTACATCGGAAAGACACGAGACTGTCGATAGACTTTCCAACAAGCTCCACTTTTGACACGCTTTGAGAAAAGAAATCTTATAAGATGCTTTTTGCACACTTTGCTTGCGGAAAATGCATTCTTTTCTCAAGTAGCTTTCGCTCGGCCTAGTCTAAGTTCTTGCTTTCCTGCAGCAAGAGAGCAGGTTTAATAAGAGTCCTGCTAAACCAAAAGGGTGCAATACAGTGACGCTTTTGGCATTATGAAGAAGCCATGTTTTTGCAGCGCGTCAGGCATGTTCGCTGACGCACGGGTTTCGGGCTTTTTCGCTCTAATTAGTTCTCGTATTACGTCATTCTGGGCCAATATTAGACGTCTAACAATAGCATCCTCAGTTTTATGGCTAACAACATCTGTAGCCCTATGTACGGATTCTGGCTCTCTGATCACCGGAGTGGGAATCGTAAGTAGGTTTGTATTTTAATTTTAATCTATTTGTAAATAACCTGTGGGTTCCTTTTGTAACCTGAAATAAACGATTATTATTATTACCTATTATAAACCTGCTGACTTATTAAATGACTATTGAAGATTTCCTTGCGCATACCTGGCTTTGCAGAAGTCAAGATATGCAAAAACTCCAAATCTTCGAGCTATCTGGACCACCGATTACCTACTTCTTTCAAAATTACAGTTTAAGGTTTAACTTGATAAGGTACCTACCCGCTTGCTTTACAAACACTTATTCAAATAACATTTATGAAAACGTTCGTTTACACTATTATTTACCCGTTTACACTGCTAATAACTAGGAACAAGGAAGAAAGTAACACAAGTTTATGTTTATTCGATTAAATAAGTTCAATAACTTGAACTTGGAGTTATTTTTGTCCAGGGAGCGAGTGTCCCGAGATTGGTGGAAAGTCTCTCATACAAACAGGCAGGACCATATCATGTTGGTTGATATTGTCGCAAAGATGAAATTTCAGATATAATTAATAAAATAAATACCTATACTATCATTTTCAATTATAAATAAGTTTGCAATTTTATTGATCCGACCAATAAATTATTCTCTACGAATAACCATTTTAAGGGTTTATCTGTTAAGTCCAACTGTTTGTATAGAACGGATTCGATGCCGGCGACGACGACAGAGAGAAGTTATTTTCTTAAATGAATGTAGAATCTATCTTTACAATCAAAATTCAGTTAACATTTTATATTAAAAAAAAATGCGGTATGAAATGCCAAACACCAACGATCTTAAGTTAAATTGATTCAATTCTCAACGTTAGTAAATATTAACAAAGAAGTATTAAAGTTACCAAATATATAAATGTAAAACTACTGTTTGGTTCTTAAAGCTACGTTGCATTGCAGGCCAAATGTAGTTTTTTTTAGTCTGCAGTTAGCTCAATTGTTTCAATTGTAAATACTTGTTCTAATTTGTTACTATTATTTGATTGTAATTTTCTTTTTTAATAAAGTATTTTCCTTGTTAATATTTGTTTGGTTTCAATAATCAATCTACATTAACAGACGACCATTCGAAAGATTGCTATTGATTTCTTTTATATAATAACAGAAACCATACTGTTTCTTAGTTCTTCGAAATTATTCTCACAGAGATTGTAAGCGGGACCATGAGGCACACACAAACAAAATAGTCACACTAAGTGACTGGAAACGTGACGCGTACATTTTTAACTATTCATGGTAGGCTGCTCCACGGGGTACCGGGATTCTAACGGGACTCGGGTCTTTCTTTTTACTTTTTTCAACCTCCAACATCCCAGGCATGCGTTCACTTTTAATGACGTTGACTGTTCGGATACATAATTTAACTTTTCCTTGGTCCAACGCCGCGCCGTCCTTGATGTTATGGTTTGTTATGGACGAGATTTTAGTTAAAAACATATAAAAAAATAAAAATATCACCTATACAGTTATCTAGTAGGTACCCAAAACACAAGCTCTGCTTAGCTTGGGGCTAGATGATGCTGTGTAAATGGTTAAGCATTATATATTTATTTTATTTATACCTAATACCAATAACATAGGTACACACACACATTTGTATTGAGACAATACATTTGGAAGTATTTAAGAGCGTGTATGTAGGTATGTACAAAATTGACAAACCTTAATGATATGGGGAGTCATCGCCTAGCAGTGGAATTTATAATACAATAATGATCTTACAGCACAGCATAATCGTTAAATTCTTATATCTCGTTAGCTGTCATTTATCTACGTTTATCTACACAAAACGCGTCAAGTAAACAGTTAAATTGCGTCACAGAAATAATCATTCCTTGAAAATAGAACATTTGAAACAATAAATATGAAATTGTCGTCATCTGATTTACGATCATCTTAACAATGTGCCCAGCAGCAAGCTTGTGGTGAGCTGCAGCCATTGTCGGCGGCTAACGGGAGGCTGCAGAACCTGTGACGTAGCCATTGTGACGTCACTCTTTTTCAAAATGCACTTTTGCTGCCCAACGAGACAAAGTAACAGTTCCTGTCGTAAACCGGGACCCATAGTAACACTAATAACGGCTATTTCTCAGAAAGAACGGACCTTATGAACAAAAGATTAGAAAGATATATGAGCAGTCATTATTCTTCGGACTGTGACCAATTTGAGGTTTAAATACAATATAATCAGGAGACAAGCTTAAGTTTTTGTTGAGGAATAACAGTTTCGGTGGTATTTATGGTTTGGTTAATTAAAAAGAATAAATTCCATCTAGTGAGGTAGATTCGTAGGTATTATAACAATCATAATTTCATTTAGCATAGTTCATTAAGCACCTATTCTTTCAGTAATAAGATAATGTGTTTTAAGTAAAAATCATACAGTAGACACCTCTACCTATTGTTGTTGAAACTAAAGTTTCAAGACATGATTGGTATCTAGTTGTCAAATATATCGTAAAAAAAAATATCTACCCAGAAAATTGTAAAAGGACAAGACCTCATTCACGAACGTAATTTTACCAACAGTTTCTGTAGCAACAAAGGATGCTGCGAGGTATGTAATAAGCAAAAACCCACATCAGCAATAGCGGCGCAGAATCATTGTGATGGCATCGAAGCAATCTAATTAACATACCGCCCATGCGCGCAAATGTCCCTTTTTATAATTTACTGTTACTGCCACAAAGGAAGGGGTTAATAGAGTCGATGCAAAAAACCTGTGATTACTTAACCCATATCCGTTATTTGGGCCACTGAGGCATATGGTCCCACAACCCTTTGGCCCCGTTATACGCGTTTGTTTAACAACAGTTGCATCATGAATATAATCATCCTGTTTTTTGACTCGACATTTGAATTTGATGCAGACGGCGCCAGGTGGTAGTTTTTATAAATCTCTATTTTTATTCATAAAAAGTGATTGTTACAGTAACGGGTATAGGTTTGTACCACAGATGTGAAAAACTAAACGCGTTCTTGGTGCGAGCATTTCTTTCGCGCGAGTACCTAAGCTAGTGCAATTATTTTCACTTTTCGCCATATGCAGCTCGCTCGGCTCTCTTGGCGCGGCAGCAGGCGAGGTGTCGCCGATTCCTGGAAGACACGCTTTCCACGCCGCCGCCGAGAGTCGTTGCATCTTCCCGGGGAAATGCACGCGGGTTCGTTGCACTTACAAACTCATAACCCCCTTTCTAAAGCGCCGATCCAATTATGTGCACTTTCGCAAGCCGCTACTGTCACTCGCCTAGAAACGGATAGGAAACTCGACGATGCGCTCGCGCACCCACCTGCAATTTTGACCCTAAACGCAACACACCAATGCACGCATGCGACAGACGGATTACATATTTAATAACAGGATGATAAACACATAAATATAAAGGTAACTAGCCTCTATGACACAGTTATGGGAATATCATACCTTTACACCACATGCATAGAGCATGGCAATGGCGTTTTACTGTTTCTTATAAAGTGTAGTGTAACCATGACTTTACTTTTGATCAAGATTTAAAATCCTTGATTTTTTTAACATCTTCCCCTTCTAAAATATTTGTAGACTGTACCTGAACACATTTTCTAAAGATCAGCACAGCAAAAAGGACAAATAAAATATCGTGGCAAATAGAGCAACTTAGAAATCATCACGTAAATATTCCGAAACGCTATAGTTGGGGAATTCAGCACGTTTGTAAGAAAGTTTTTCAGGCTGAGTCTGGTAACACGCACGCAGATGAAAACGAGACAGGCTGTTGAACCCGTGCGATGCACTTCTCGATACGCGATGTGGTTTCATCGACTCGAGCTCAACTTAGACGCGACTATTTTCTAATGTGTCAATCATTTCCGTGGGCAATGCTAGTTATAGAGACAGTTATTCAGTTGTTTTAAGTTGCAGCGATCGTCTACTCTGACTGGTACTAAAAATATTGTTTATGTAATTAAATTCCATATCATTTTCACTTGATGATAAACCCTTCACAGCAAATAGTCATCAATTGGAACTTGCTTTATTTTGATCTCACTTTTTTAAACCTAGGCTGTGCCACATAGGGTCTGCGGCGACTAGACGAGTTGAACTTCTCATGAGTGATTGCAAAGAGAAGGGTGGTGGGGCATAGAGTGCATTGACACACTTACCTACTGCACACTGCAGGCGAAATGCAAGTGGCGCGTCGTCGCTCGCTGCTGCGGATATGCTCCTACCCCGACCATCGCCGATAGACCTCTCCCACCCCCCTAACAAATCACCAGCCAGTACAGCACGGGGAGGGTTAGCTAAACCCCCGAGCTCTTCAAACGTTTGTCAAGTTGAAAATCACTGACGCCTCGGAAAAGTGGAATGACGTCCGCGCGACCATGCGGTTTTCACTCAACAACACGAGAGAAATGGAAAAACGTGCTAATTTTACATCGCCTACTGAGAAAGAAGGCCGACTTCTAATCTGACAGAGCTTGCAACATAATATTTGTACCTAGGCAATGAGTAGTACGTGACTTGAGTAGGTAGATATGGAACTCTATACAAACTTAACTGCAATCTTATAGAAAAACTAGCTTCTACCCGCGGCTCCGCACGCACTTTACCAGGATAAAAAAGCTTAACGCACTTTACCAAGGAGGAGGAGGGGAGTCCGTCCCCTGAATACCGTCTACCTCCTTGCCAAATTTCATCAAGATCAGTTCTGCCATTTCGGCATGAAAAGATAACAAACAGACAGCAGAGTTACTTTCGAATTTATAATATTAATAGGGATTTCCCAAATTTTCAAACCTATACAAACATACGAACATTGAAAATATTACCAGAAGTTAACCATATACCAAAATTACACCAAAGACAGTCAATTTTATAAGCACTATTTCGTATTCAAGGCAGTACGAAAACGAGGTAACTTAAACAATGGTTGCAGAATATGATTGTTGCGGCGAGTGCAATCGGTTCAAGATACCAGCTTCTGCACTCAATCGCCAGGCCAAGGGTCAGTGCAGGCAATGCCAAGCTTCGCGGGTTGCGAGCTCAAAGCTTCAACTCGGTGCTCTACACGTGGCACTCGGCAAACCCGGTCTGCGTCTGCTGTCCGGTGACGTAGTCGAGGGGCGTGAAGTAGATGACTTACAAGCAGCTGTTTAACCAGCCACCCAGCGCTGTTGTGGAATTGGACCTAGCTACCGGCGTATACTAGAAGGAATCCCTGAAGATGCAGTGAAAGTCCAACCTTCCAATTATATGTGTTTATTTCCGCACACACAAACACTAAAGCACTACTGAAACTTTCAGGAATTCACACAAGACTAAGAATACTTTTCTTCAGGCTCGGGCCTTGAGAGCAGATCAGAACTTGTTCACTTTTCCGTATTAGATCTCTTCACATTGACTGCTAAAATAGAACTCACTGACCGACGGACAAGCTCAGGTTTTTATACCTCCGTCGGCCCTTTCAAAACTTACTAGAATATACTCCAATTCTCTAGTGAACTAGCTCTGTCTCACTCACACATCCTACGCATTGTCAGCCGTCCTTGTCTAACATTTCCATTCGTTCTAGAACTTTTGACAAATAGCTACATGAAAAGCTAGATTCTCGAACATTCCACAAGGTTCTAAATTCTTCCATGGATTTCCAGAATGTTCTACGGACTTCTATAACGTTCCATAGGCTTCCATGAGTTTCTAGAAAGTTCTCACATGTTCCTGACTATTCTAGAATATTCTAGGACTTTCCAAAGCTTTCTACGCGCTTATTCACGTCTCTCGAAAGCTCTAGAATGTTCGACTGACAATGCGTGGAAATAAAATCTTAAAACTAGCTTAACCGAATTAATCTACACTTAAGTATATCGGTCGCCGACATCCTCCCCCTTGTGTTCTAACACACCCTTTTGTCTCAGCGACTCTTGTGTCAGGTAATCGAATCTCGTCGGGTTCATTTCCGTCGTCACGACATATTGTTCCTTGATTTTCTGATTGACTGCATGGGTTGTCAGTAGGAACTAGGAGCACAGTTTTGGAGCAGGGACGTTTGAGGATGCCTCCAGTTGTCCTCACGTCCACGACGCGAGTCCTCCCGTCTGGTCCCGGGTACGTTCGTATGATTTGTCCTCGTGGCCAACAGTTGCGAGGCAGCGTAGAATCTACTATTAGGACAGTGTCCCCACATTGTAGATCCCGGTTTGTGGTCTTGCCGTCGAGTCGTCGAGGTGTAAGAGTTGGAAGATATTCTTTCACCCATCTTGCCCAGAAGTGGTCGACGAGACGCTGTGCTATTTTCCATTGTCGACGTCCATCGATGTCTTCATCCGTGACTGCCCCTAACCTGGGGGCTCCACATGATCTTCCAATCAAGAAGTGGTTGGGGGTTAGTGCCTCTTCTTCAGGATTTTCGACGGTGTAGGTGAGTGGTCTCGAGTTTACCACATGTTCTGCTTCTAGTAGGAGTGTATGTAAGACCTCTTCTTTAGGCTGTCGTTCTTTCAGTGTTACTGCTAAAGCAACCTTTACAGATCGCACCAACCGTTCCCAAGCCCCACCCATATTAGGGGCGCCAGGTGCGATGAATTTCCATGATACTCCAATTTTTTCAGCCTCGCTACAGAGTTCGCCCTTTATTTCCTTTATAGCTTCGGTGAGTTCTTTGTTTGCCCCTACAAAATTGGTCCCATTATCACTAAAGATAGTCTTAGGCATTCCTCGTCTTGCTACCATTCGTCTGAGAGCAAGGATCATAGAGTCTGTTGAAAGTGATGCCGCAAGCTCCAAATGAACTGCTCTAGTAGTGAGGCATGTAAATAAGACTCCCCATCTCTTCTCATGTCGTCGTCCTACTGTCACCATCATCGGCCCAAAGTAATCCACTCCGGTGCGAGTAAAGGCCGGTACTCCATGTGCCATTCGCTCTCGTGGAAGATCGCCTGGTGGTAGTCGGAGTGGTATTCCTCTGTGTACTCTGCACCACTGACATTGGTGCGCCGTTGTTCGTACCGCCGATCTTAATCCTAGGATCCAGTACCTTTGCCGAATTTCATTGATGACAGTCGCGTGGTTTCCGTGATGAAACCGGCTGTGATAGTGGGCGATTATCAGCCGCACTATTTTGTCTTTTCCGTCTAGGACAATGGGTCTTTTGAAGCTGTCATTGAAGTCTATTGCTGCGTTTATCCGTCCTTGCAACCGTAGCAATCCATTTTCTTCAATGACGTCCAACTTCTTAAGCCTCCCATCATTTTTTAAACCACTTTCTTGTTGGCTTCTCTTCAAAAGTCGTTCTTCGGCTTTTTCTAGATAGGCTGTATCTAGAGGCAAAAACTTCTTTTCTTCCCTCCTCGTGGCAGGTTTCGTACGCTTTTGCGTCTTTTTCTTCTTTAAGTTCTGTTGCCACGCGGGGTCTTGAGTCTTCGTGGTACTCACAATTTCCTTTTTTCTGCAAAGGTCTATAAACTGGAGAACTCTAGCAGTCGCCCTTCTGAGTCGATTCCACTGGGAAAATCTGCTTGGATCGGGGGTTCCATATTCTTTCACCTGGGCTGTTGCAGCTATCTGCTGCTCTTTCTCTTCTCCGGTCATTTCACATCTTATTGAGAGCTCCTTAGGCCAACCATCTTCATTTCCTTTAAGATATTCTGGACCTCTAAACCATCGATGGTTCCCATCGAAATTATTTGGAATTTCTCGAGTGGCATCATCTGCTGGATTTTCTTTTGTAGGCACCCAGCGCCATTGTTGAGGTTTCGTTGTGTCTTCTATTTCTGCCAGTCTGTGTGCCACAAATGTCTTAAATGTTCTTGGGTCCGACTTGATCCATGCAAGTACCGTGCTAGAGTCGGTCCAGTAGGTCTTGTTGATAGACTCTCCCCCCAATTCCTTGGATATTGAGTGTGCCATCCTTGTTCCCAACAATGCGGCCTGGAGTTCTAAACGCGGCACGGACACTGGCTTCAGTGGCGTGACTCTTGCTTTCCCTGCAAGCAGTGTTACCTCGTAGCTATTCTTGTAACAGCAACGTCTCCAGTATACCGCGCAAGCGTACGCAGTCTCACTGGCGTCCGTAAAAATGTGCAACTCCCCCTCGGTGTTGAAATGGATGCATCTTGGCACTCTCAATTCTTCCAGCAGATGTAAATTATGCAAGTAGTTGGCCCATGAAGTCTTGTGTGCAGATTGAATCTCTTCGTCCCATCCAATACCGCTTCTCCAGATGTCTTGCAGGAGCTTCTTTCCCTGGATCAGTACAGGTGATGCTAGCCCCAAGGGATCAAAAGTGGACATTACGGCACTAGTCACTTGTCTTTTGGTGGGTGTTTTGTTCTGCTCAATTACTTCTTTTGCTTTCCGTAAGCACGTTGTTCTGAACCCTATTTCATCTTCGAAGGTAAACCATCGTAAACCAAGAGTCTTTTCTTCTTTAGACCCAAGCTCTACCTCCGTAGAGACTTCATCCTGGCTGAGTCCCATCTGAACATTTTCCCTGTTAGACGCCCATCCCCTCAGTTCAAATCCTGCTTTCTTATGGATGATATCCACTTCTTTGGATACTCGTAGGGCTTCATCTTCCGTTTCGAAGCAGTGAAGGTAATCATCCATGTAGTGATTTCTTTCAATGGCTTCTGCTGCTTCTGGAAATTGAACTCTGTATTCACTGGCGTTGAGGTTCTTGACGTATATCGCCAAGCTTGGAGAGCAGGCGGCACCAAAGATGACCGACGTCATTCTGTACTCCTTGGGTGCTCCTGTCCGTTTCTCTCCTCGCCAGAGGAAGCGTAGGCTGTCTCGATCAGCATCTCGGATCTTCACTTGGAGAAACATCTCTTTGATGTCGGAGACCACGGCGACTGGTCGCTGCCTGAATCGGAGTAACACCCCGAACAACGATTGCAGTAAGTCTGGTCCTGATAAGAGTGCGTCATTGAGACTCTTGCCTCTGTGTCTGGCTGCCGCATCGAATACCAAACGCTTCTTCTTTTTCGTTGGGTGTGTGACGGCAAAATGCGGCAGATACCATTTTCTTTTCGATGACGACTCATGATCAACCTCTTCGGCATAGCCACTGGTGAAGAGGTTCTCCATTTGCATAGCATATTCTTCTTTCAGATTTGCATCCTTATCTAACTTTCTCTCGATATTCTTCAGCCTGTTCAATGCCGACTCGTAGTTATTCGGCATAGTTTCTTCTTCATTCTTCCAGAGTAGGCCGGTCTCAAAACGTCCATTTTCCAGTCTTCGAGTATTTTTTTTCAGGAGTTTCATGGCACGCTCGTCTGCATCTGTCGAAGGTCGACGTGGTTCTACGCCTAATGACTCAATCGCGAAGTGCTCTTTAATGAGGTTGTCCATTTCTTGGTTGCTGGTATTGACGTGTGCGCATGTGAGGTAGCTCACATTCAGAGTTCCTTCTCCATCTGTTCCATGAAGTACCCACCCCAAGTGAGTCAGTGAGGCGGCCGGTTGGCCTCTCTTGCCTTTGCGCGTCATCCTTGAAACTATCAGCTCCCAATTATCTTGACCAATAAGTAACTTCGGCGATTCTTCATCGTAGTGCAGCTTATTGACAATCTTCTGCAAGTGTCTGCACTCCTTCAACCTTGCTTTGTCAATCTTCTGAGGCGTTAGGCGTAAGGCATCAATTGTTCGTGCCCCACTGATCTGTCGTTTTAGACTTGCATGTAGGCCTTTCAACTTCATATTAATCCTCATAGAGTTGTCATTCTTGATGACTCTCCCGCCGACAGTTTCCAGGGACAGTGGCTCCCTAGGTCCTTTGAGTCCTACTCTGTCTGCCACTTCATGGTCCAAAAGGGTGACCGTCGATCCTTCATCTAATAAGGCTAAGACCTGCGCCTTTCCTTTAGGACCGTAGATCTCTACTGGCACCATCTTCAGGTAGGCCCTCCTTTGGTTCTTCAGATGGCAATTGTTCGCTACTTCATTTCTTTCTGAACCGCCTTCCGATTTTTGCGACCCTTTCTCACTGTCATCGTGCAAGAGTTGGTGATGCCCTTTATAACATTTCTTGCACGACGGCTTGCGGCAGGACTCTCTTCTATGTGTACTTCGGAGACACCTGAAGCAGATTTTAGCCTTCTTGGCGATGTCCCACCTTTCTGACACTGATGCCGCCTGAAATTTCTTGCAGTCTTCAATGTAGTGGTTTCTTTTACAATGCGGGCAGGTGCGTCGTTTCACATCTTCCGTCTCAGCGGTAGCATGCGTTGCTTGTCGATGCGCTACTTTCTTGCCTGCGCCTGTAGATTCCTGCGTTGCATAAGGTCCACATCTATCTGCTTCCCGATTTAGGAATATGGCTAGGAGTGTCAGATCTGGATCTTCGTGGTCTGCGGCAAAATCGAACCAGCGATATTTTATGAGCATGGGCAACTTCTCAATAATCACCTTGATCATCTCTGGCGAGTTCAGGTAATGTGCCTTCTTCAAACCTCTTATCGCTGCGACTGTGTTATTTATCGCGCTGGCAAACACACATACGTCTTGAGGGTTTTCTGTAGCCTTCGGTAGGTTTCTAAGTTTATCCAATTCGGCTGACACCAAAATCTCTGGTCTACCGAATCTTCGTTGAAGTGATTTCATCACTTCTTCTGGCTGACATTCAGAATATAAGACGCTCTTGACAGTTTCTTCGGCAGTTCCTCTAAGCGCTTTCCTTAACCGCGCCATATTCTGGATGCTGCTGAAGAGCGCCTGCGTATCCTCGTACACTGTCTTGAATGCCAGCCATTTCTCACATTTACCATCGAAGATCGGGAGCTCATGCATAAATGCTGGCGTTATAATCGGTCTCTGTGCCGAGTTTATAGCCTTCAGGATTGCGTGGGCTAGGTCGTTCGAGCCACTATCCTTAGTTCCTTCTTTGGAGTCGATGTCGTTTTTTGTCTCTACAGGCGGGTACAGAGGTTTTTTAAATAGTCCTCTTGAAGAAAGGTTTTCTTGGAGTTGCTTTTTAGTGAACGACTCCTCTTCCCCTAGATACTGCTTATCAGGCATTCTCATTTCCTGTGATTTTACCCATTTTCTGACATCGTCCTCCCTACCTTCAGGCTCTTCTTCTGCAGAACTTTCAGCTTCCTCTTCTTCCTCCATCTTCTTCAATTGGAGGATTTCATTCTGAATTTCAGCTTGAGCCATTTTTTCTTGACTGATAATCATGCGGAGATCCAACTCACGTTGTTTTCTTTCCCGTTTTTCTCTCGACATCGACGAGCACACTGATGATGAACGGACAGCCTTCCGCTCCTTCACCGTAGTTCCTTCCGTGTGCGTTTCGATGGATATGGTGGTATCCATAATGCCGCTTGTCGTTGCACCTGCGGGACCAGATGACTCATCAGTTGTCACCGGGTTCCTCGTGGCTCTTGTGCCAGAGGGCTCCTCCTCAGTTACACGACATGACGTGTCTTTTCCACTCCTCGTCACTGGCATTTTTCCTTTGTCCACCAATCAGTCACACTGCTCTTGTCTGCAGTTACGCACTTTCTCGTATCTTCTAGTACCGGTAGTTACTAACAGCAACCACTTCTTCTCGTCACTAGTATCCAGTGATGCAGATCCAGCTCGAAGGACCAGCTGTTGCGGCGAGTGCAATCGGTTCAAGATACCAGCTTCTGCACTCAATCGCCAGGCCAAGGGTCAGTGCAGGCAATGCCAAGCTTCGCGGGTTGCGAGCTCAAAGCTTCAACTCGGTGCTCTACACGTGGCACTCGGCAAACCCGGTCTGCGTCTGCTGTCCGGTGACGTAGTCGAGGGGCGTGAAGTAGATGACTTACAAGCAGCTGTTTAACCAGCCACCCAGCGCTGTTGTGGAATTGGACCTAGCTACCGGCGTATACTAGAAGGAATCCCTGAAGATGCAGTGAAAGTCCAACCTTCCAATTATATGTGTTTATTTCCGCACACACAAACACTAAAGCACTACTGAAACTTTCAGGAATTCACACAAGACTAAGAATACTTTTCTTCAGGCTCGGGCCTTGAGAGCAGATCAGAACTTGTTCACTTTTCCGTATTAGATCTCTTCACATTGACTGCTAAAATAGAACTCACTGACCGACGGACAAGCTCAGGTTTTTATACCTCCGTCGGCCCTTTCAAAACTTACTAGAATATACTCCAATTCTCTAGTGAACTAGCTCTGTCTCACTCACACATCCTACGCATTGTCAGCCGTCCTTGTCTAACATTTCCATTCGTTCTAGAACTTTTGACAAATAGCTACATGAAAAGCTAGATTCTCGAACATTCCACAAGGTTCTAAATTCTTCCATGGATTTCCAGAATGTTCTACGGACTTCTATAACGTTCCATAGGCTTCCATGAGTTTCTAGAAAGTTCTCACATGTTCCTGACTATTCTAGAATATTCTAGGACTTTCCAAAGCTTTCTACGCGCTTATTCACGTCTCTCGAAAGCTCT
Organism: Eupithecia inturbata; assembly: GCA_963662085.1. Classification (NCBI taxonomy): domain Eukaryota; kingdom Metazoa; phylum Arthropoda; class Insecta; order Lepidoptera; family Geometridae; genus Eupithecia; species Eupithecia inturbata. The sequence continues at coordinate 9,954,875 of OY759182.1, forward strand.
AGAATGTTCGACTGACAATGCGTGGAAATAAAATCTTAAAACTAGCTTAACCGAATTAATCTACACTTAAGTATATCGGTCGCCGACAATGATATTGCAATGCAATGTCAATGTTGGATGCACTTGACACGCCTCGGGGTCAATGGCAGTCATCGTGAGGGCACAGTAAGCCCGTGTGCACATTGAAAAGTGCCACATAGAATAATAATTTGATGTTATTTTGAACAATAACATCCCAAAATGTCAGTTATGATAAACCATAAACCAATTTGTTTTGTTTGGTGCTAAACCACCAAACACAACAAACTATCGAAGTTGAACAATATTCAATCTTTTACGCGTCGTCGATGGTATTTTTTTTTCCTTCGACTTCAAAAGAAGAAATAAATAAATAAATAAATAAATAATTAATTAATAATTATTGATTCCGAGGTGGTCCCATAAAAAAAATATTCCCGAGGGATTACCATTTGCCCCGAAAAATTAAAATAAAACTGTAAAAACTAAGGAATTTGAATTCGGTTTTTAGTTTTTTCAAATAAAAATTAAAAACCGTCTATCCTACCTACCTAGAGAAACCATTGCCTATTCTTTATCTATGATCATGCTAAGCTTAGAAGATACAATATGGAATAAAAATCAGGATACATAATTATATTTTTGGCAGGGGGGATTTAGAGCTTTCCATACTGAGACTAAGTTGTCTGAAAAGTACACAATTCGTTAATACTGCGTAAAAACTTTTTTTCCTGGAAACATTTGTTATTAGTAAACGGTACTGAAGCCTCTTCCAATTAATATGATGTAAGTGCCTACGCTTACATCTTTTATTACTTTATCTACAGATTTTATATGTAAGTGACCTATCACTTATAGAATCTGTCAATGTCTAAGCAGTGCTTGTTTCTCATTCTGAGCTATGTCAATAGAAGTAAACAAATTACTATCATGAGAGTTGAGACAGATTACCAGGGTTAGTGTGTAGGTACGCGCTTTTAGGCTATTGTGAGTTACCTCTTCATCTTCCGGTAATCGTACCGGAAACTGACCTCAACGTAGATTCACTTTGAGATAACTATTTTCGACGCTAAATGAAATCGTTTAACGTAACCGCTAGCCTGCCCACGATAACATCAAATAAGAGTCGTAAGAAGAAATAAAACTGGTTATCACCTACATTCAAATATATTATTTACATAACAAAGCTGAGTTTTACATATTATAGCAACCCAAAGTAATATGTGTAGGTACTTCAGGTTTTCTGAGGCCTATCTTGAATTGAAGCAAATCTCTTAAGCATAATAATATTTTGTTTAGATAATTTTATAGTAGGTCTTCATTGGCCTGGTAATACCTACGAAAGTGTTTTTCGGCATCAATTATGTAAGGTCTTTTCAGCCACACTATTCGAGAACACCCGATGTACTGACAACATTGTGGCTGTTGCAGGGAGTCAATGGATGGAGGTGGCTCGAGACCGCTATATGTAGCTTCGTTTCGAGGAGGCCTATGTTCAGCAGTGGAGGTATACGGGGTGATGATGATGACTCGATTCGAGAGCGGCTGGCTCAACTGCATTTAGTACAAATAAAACTTTCCGCAAATCTCACAATAAACCAAACAGAGTTCAATTCAATAAGAGACTGGAAGCTCTAGCTCATTTAACTTGGAGAAGAATCATCAATGATCTGGAACCGAGCACTCGTGAGAGTTTCTTACCACCAGGCCGTAATGTTCTTCCGCGTATGAATTACCGAGATCTCAGTAAAGTAGCATAACGTGGTGACAATGAAAGTACGTCGCGTTTCCCGAGCGATAGTTCCGCGGAATAAGGCCGCGCGTTCATCGGCCCCGTTCTGCCGTTAGCGACGCCTGCGCACGCCAAGACAACCACTCCACAATTCTGCCATAATAATACATATAAGCCTTTATTGCTGCTTTTTACAAAAGCCTACAAGTATTATAAAAACAAAAGTTTGTTTGTGAAGCTTTTGTTACCAAGGATCTTCTTCCACTAGTGAACCAAAAATTAAGTGAAGAGCATCATTTGTTCTGCATTGATTGATAATAAGTTAGTAAAAAAATTGAGTTTGTCTATGAGCTTATTTTGAAATCCTAATGAAATAAGAGTTATTGATTTTTGATTTATTTTATATTTATCTCGAAAATTTGGCGTGCATGTAGAATATAAAACGACCTGAATTAAAGATGATTTTTTATTCACAATAGCGAAACTGCGGGAAGAAGAGAGTATTTAATAAACACTTCTTAATCATGAATGAATGAATGAACACTTTATTGTACTTAAAAAAATAACATATTATAAACCTCATTTATAATATATTTTATATCATGTAGTTAGATATACATATTATGATGAAACATAGGCAAACGTTTGTTTATCTGTAATCTAGCTATTATGGCCTCTGAAATGTTGTAAGAACAAGCAAAATAAAAGTTATAAAAGTAATATTCAATAAAATAATAATAATAAAATAAATAATAAATAATATTCCTTTATTTACAAAGAAAATTACAATCAATTTAAAAAAAAAACAGATTAGAACTAGTGTTCACAATTGAACCAATTGAGCTAACTGCAAACTATTGCAAACAATCTACAGGTAACTCAACTGATCCATATAAACACCATTATTTTTTTTATTTTTTTTTTCTATTACTGCCCCGGCAATGCTGCGCCAGATACTCACCAGCTCTCAGGTCACGCGTCGCTTTGAAAAGACGCTCAGATATTTTTTAATAATATTCCATAATAAGTTGCAATATAAATAAGTTATATAAGATAATATGACTAGATTTTTAAAGCAATCTGTTAATTTTAGCAGTTATTTATCAGTGATGATCTGATTCATACAAAAACAAATATAAAGCTAACTCATGTATATATAGGAAAAACCATCGCATTCGTAGAAAGTAATAACGGTGGTGGATACGTGCAATGCGTGCGCGCATGATTCACGAATACACAGCTCTGTGACATAATAAACTGAATTATCATAATTCCGCCGGTTTCGGTTAAAACCCCTTTCGTTGGCCGGTTGCTGTTGGCCTGCATTCACTCTTACTCATGCTCGCTGGCCGCGTCAGAAGCTTCGAGGAAAAGACTTTAGTATCCTCATTTTGTTTTAAAGAATCGCTTGGCTGTGCTTACTTGCTGTCTTCGTAGAGTTTACGATAAGATGTCTAAAGACCGATATGTATGAAAATGTTTCTACATAAATAAATTATAATATAAAAGTTTTGTAAGTGGTATTTAAATAGATAGATACATTATTTCATAACAAAAAAACCATTGGTACTTAATATGGCATGATCAATATGGAAAAGCAATGGAATTGGCATCCTAAATGCTACTACCATTTTGTATTTTAGTGGTTAAGTAGTTAACTAAATTGAAAGTACCGCTCTCAATATTTACATAGTTTTTGTTCATATAAGGTATCCTGAATTACTAGTAATTATTCTTCAACAAAAAAAAGATTCACCGCTTGAGCAGAGGTTTGAAAAACAGGGCGAGCTTTTCCATTTGTTGGCCATCATTCAATACTCTCGCTACGTCGACGCATCAAGCTCGACTGCAGCCGTCTTCCGGTAATGTTACCGCCTATTGCCTGTAAGAATTCTGCCCGAGGTTCGATGAACTTTCGCGAGTGCAGAACGCAGCAAAGAGGGGAGCCACACTAGGTCAGCCCCGGCCGTCGACACACTTACCTTGACTCAGCCGTAGTATACAGAAAAGTGCTACGATCAGAACATTCACTCTGAACATTGAAATGTCGACAACATGCATGTGGTAAAATACTTGAAACTCTACGATAGATTTAAATTGAAAAAAATCAAAGTAGAGATTAACGCAATGTTTTGACATTTCATTGCTCTTTGTTCCGGGAATATATGTGTCCTTTACATGGCTCAATGAAAGGTAATGTTGGTAGTGCATCAGTGACACAAGCCAAACGGCCGCACGCCATGCACTAAGTCCAACTTCGACGCATAGAAAACAGAAAACCAGGCAACGCTGCCCGACATTTTCACGCAATTATTTTTACACGCACTCTTACGATGCATGTAATTGGCGATTGGGTAATTTTATTACGTTGTAAGTAAAATCTGTAAGCTGATAATACAAGAACCCACAATAAAAACTCAAGCTTCGATAATGTATTTTTGAATATCTACCTACTTATCAACTTTTCTGGGTACTATTTACATACATCGGACCATCATGGATATTCTGAAATAATTTTTTTACAGGAACGTACAAACTTTGAGTCAATGCTACTGTATGCTGATATGTAGATAAGTTACTTGGATATTAAGAGCTTTCACTTCAAGGTCTTGATTTTGTTTCATTTGAATTTTATTGAGTGGTCATTTATACTTTCTTTGTTCTAGCAGAAAGAGTAAGTTACAGCATTATACAGCTAAATATTTTGATAAATGGTATACATACAAATCAAACAAGTGACCAACCCTCTTAACCAAACCTTTTCCTTAATATGAGGAAAACTGCTTATCCATTGCTTACAGTTATGTGGTTTACAAGCTGCAGCCCGCGGCTTCGCGCGCGCTTTTCTAGTAGCCAATGTCTGACCCCAGGATATTGTTAACCTCCCTGCCAAATTTCACTAAGATCCGCTCAGCCGTTTAGGCGTGAAAAGGTAACAGACAGAAAGATAGACACACAGAGTTACTTTCGAATGTATAATATTAGTATGTATAAGTCTAAGTAAGCTTCTAAATATTTTTATGTTTTCTTTACTAATTTCTCTCTTCTTCACAGACATCTACATATGTTTGTTACAACTAACGAGTACATTAATCCAATTAACTTTTTGTTAATTTTTTATTTTTACATTTTACTTAGGTACGGCCTTGCTTGTACAACAGGATCGATATAAAGTGGGTCCTTTCCATATAAAATTTAAAAAAAAATGAACACGTCGAACAAACAACGAAAACGTCATAAATTATCCACATAAAAAAACTACAAAATCAACAATAAAAATGATGACAAAATAAAAAAAACTTGTAATGTAGCCTTTTCAAATTCCACGCTTATTTACTTTAAGATGTATTGGCAAATTATACAGTTCTGTTAACTTTTATATTCTTGTAAAAACATTGGATACTATTCAAATGGTGGAATGAAGTGGACTGGTTTTAGGTAGGTAAGGCAGATTGTGATAGAGCGATAGAGAAAACTGATTTATTTTCTATGTGGCGCAGTAGACGGTCTGCCTGTCTGTCGCAGAAGGTTAGGTTAAATTTCCACATTATTACTAATCCTTGTATAATCTGTAAGTATTTGTGGCAGGACCGGGTGTTTTCTTTACCTATGTTAATTGCAAACAAACGCACACTGCAAAAAAAAAAAACATTGTAATAAATCAGTCCTGTGGTACCCATGACACAAGAGATGATGCAATCTGAAATGTCGATCATTATTACAAATAAACGTTTTATCTCCTCCTCCTCCACAGACTATATTGGTACACTGCTGGACCCAGGCCTCCCCCGTTTTTTAACGTTATATCTATTTATCTTTTATTTTTCAATAAAAACTCAGTATAATTAATCCATTTTAAATGAAAATACGTTAATTTGAAATAAGAGTAATAGACGAATGGGGCTAAACAACTCGTAAATAACTCTATTGAACAGGTTTGCGACGCGTAGGCTGCGTAGAGTCACTGCCAATGGCTGCGTCTACTAGAAGCTAGGCTTTATGCATGTTTAGCAGACAAATCGATTATGTCCGCTTCAAGGCACTTGGCAACACAGGAAAACCAGTACATAATCTATTTTTATTGGCAAAAACATTTGTCTAATCGTCTCTCACCTATTTGACTTTATGAACAAGTATTCAAATCAAATAATATACCAAAAATGTATAGACTTTGACGGGACTTGAACTCGCATCCTTCCCTCAGTAAGATAATGTGCTAACCAATTATACCACGAGGTCATGTGATGTAGGAGTCGAAAACCTTTGGGATTCCCTTCGGACTTTAGACTCCAGATTTCTTAGAAATTCCCTGAGTGTGAGACCTTACGCATTATAATAATTAAAATCTAAGTAAGTATTCAAATTTTTGAACTTTTGTCATTAGGACATATTATACCTTATACCTATAACCCACCTAAAACCAACTGAAACGTAGGAAAATATTAACACTTTAAATAATACCCGTGAAAAGGTAAGGTTAATTCAATAACTTTATTAATAAAGAAAATTATAATCAAATAATATAAACAAATTATAACTAGAAACTTGAACTGCAAAGCTTTTAATAATTACACGCCTACCTTACTCTACGTCTTAACTAAATTAAAATCTGTACTGTTTAATAGTTATTTTCATTGACATTAGGTGTAGAAACTAAACTCGCGGCCACGCGAAGCAAGCCTTTTTATAAAAGGGTTATAAACTTACAACGTTTATAAAAAACCTTCACGCTTGCTCAATGCTTCATATACTTAAGCTTCAGTTTGTCCGCTAGCTGAGCATACAGCCTGAAATGAGTTGCACAAAGTTCGTTGTTCCGGTCAGGCTCTGCGTCACACGACTTCCTTTATTAGCCGCACTGCCATCTTGATTCTTGCTAATTATTTGAGTTTCATTTACCGACGATGATAGTTTCTGGGTAAACTATTTTACCGACGTACGCCCATTTTCTGTTTTGATTCTTACTGCTAATAATAAGACGATAGATTTTAAGGCAATCTTAAGAATATCTTGTAGTATAATACAAAAGATGTCTAAATTTACGGAACAATGGGGTATGGAACATTTTGAAGGAATCCAGCCAATTTGGCTCTCCCTGTCAAGCGTATTTGCAGTGTGGCCCATCATTACTTATAAGTGTAAATATTACTTACTTTTTTTACACTTAAGTACGTATTAAACTCAACGACAAAAAAAATTCGTAGGTATTTTTTTATACCTAATTTGCAATCTGATTCACGGTCTTTGCCACGAATGCCAATAACCTAACCCTATGCGGGTATGCAGGTACTTTGCGACCTGTTATGTATTTCAGATAACGCAATCTTATACACATCACTAGTTTCTGCCCGCGGCTTCGCCCACTAGGATAGGATTATATTACCACTAGGATTCCTGGCCTAGAACTGCATCTGCAATAAATTTTATCCGATCCATTCAGTGGTTTTGGCGTAAAGAAGTAACAAATATCTTTATATCCAAAATTTCGCAACTATAATTTAAGTGTGATGAAATGTGATTATAAACCTTCTTCATATCAAAGACATAAGTTGTTCTGGTGGTTTAATAAGTGCCTCTACCATATGGTAAAGGCACTGGAAATAAATAGACAGCAATTAAAACTAGTTGAAGCCACTGTCAAAATGATCGATAACTATAACTTTTGAATGCTAAAACTTAAATGTGTAAAAGCAATTCAAACGTCGTTAGTTTGTCTCATAGAATTGCCTAATAGCAGTCATTCACTCTATTCGCCTCTTAAAGAGTTCAACGCACGGCACGTAGCTTCGCCAGCTAGTCGCACGAAACTTTAGACAATAGCTTTTTTGTGCATTCCTCTTTTTGGTTATGACATCATCGCGACTAGGTTTATGTATTACCTACCTGCGAGCAACATCCTCCTGATGGAGGGTAAACAAGTGAAAATTTGATGTTCTTTGAAAAAGTTGCCTGATTTTTTACGGTACGGAACCCTTCGTGTGCTGGTCGACTCGCACTTGGTGGTTTATTTATTTTTATTTATGTCCGACGATTACTCCGTCATTTATTGACCGATTTGGATGATTATTTTGCAGTTGTATAGAAAATTATCTCGAGATGGGAATTATATTCTCGAGGGATTTATCCCGCAAAACGTAACAGTTTAAAACTAAGGGATTCGAAATCGAAATCGAAATATGAATAACATCCAAATATAAGTTTACTTGACAGAAACTTAGGTAAGAAAAGTTGCAATTATTTAATTGAGACGTTCTGCCTAAATTCCTAAACTTACCTAGCTATTGGATATTTTTTACTTAAGATAAGTACTTAAGTATGCGTTACTAACAATCTATGTACCTACTCAGAGCCTTGATTAAAAGAATCTACGCAAGTGTACCTAACACCCACGCAGTCTGGCAGGTGCTTTAGGGTCCCATGTTCAAACCAGGAACCAATTTTCATTATTTATGTGTTCCTCATCATCATCCTCAACAGCCCACATTGGTCCACCGCTGGAAGCAGGCCCCCATGATATGCGCCGTATTGGCTTTTATCTCATGGGGGTTAATGCCCATAATCCCCACGCTGGGCATACGGGTAGGGGATCGCAGTTCGGTGGTAGAATTGTTCTGCAGAGGGCGCTGCTGCCCACCCCTGGTGGATATCCCTTAGTCGCCTCTTACGACACCCGCGGAAAGAGTAGGGGTGGTGCAAATTCTAAGCCGGCACCACACAGCACAGTAAAGTAATTACCCATGTATTGTTTTAATTAAACCTTTATCCTTCAGAATAAAATTTAGGTTTAGTGAAAACACTTTTCATTAGGTTAAGATGTTTTTTTTTACTTATTCGCAAAATTTTCATAAATTATTTAAAAATTTCGTCTGTATTTGTAAAAAAAAATGTAGAAAATTTGCCATCTTTAGATATACCATGATGGTGACCTTTGTCTCTACAAAAAGCCTCTCCCACTCGTTAGGTAACTTAAAACTATCAAGTAGTTACCAACTTTTTATCAACTAGGTATCTCTTTACATAGAAGTTTTTCTACCGCCTCGGCCTAATCTGACAAGACGTGCAAAAACTGCTGGTATATTCGGTGGTGGAGGCTCCATGCCCTCCAGCGAAGCGGTTACGTAAGTTCATCTAGTTTCAAGGCCGAGGACATTGCTCCCAAATCGCTGATCGCGTCCTGCCGTGGAGGGGGAGTCCGCCTGGCCAGTTTGGGCGGACTTCTTTTTTTACTAATACACTTCTAATAACATACAACTAGCTAGGTTCGTTTTTTCAAGAGCCATGGTGTAAGGTAACCTTGGACGTAGAACCATGAGTTTTTACAGAGGTTTTAAGTATGTAATATAATGAAAATACTTGTTGTTGAATAATGTATGTACATACCTATATTTTGATTGGTAAGTAACGATAAATATAGCCATGATGTCATGTAAAACCATGTGGTTACATAACCTAACCTGGCAATGAAATATTCAGAGAGATTTAAACATGAACGAAAGATATTTTTGAAAGCTTTAAGAGGATTTTAAATAAGCAGTAAGATTTAGTCAATACAAGGTGTGGTTGGAATGGATAGAAAAATAGAGTTGGCTTTATGCAGATGGCTTACAAGAGCATCAAGGTAGTTTTTTTGAAAAGTCCTATTCCTAAATCGGCATTTATAATTTTAATCTCATTAAATCCGAGTAAATTAGTTCAAAATTCTAGTGAACTGCTTACATTTTAAAATAGTAAAGAATAAACAAAACCGTTGTCATACAAAACGGCTACTGGCATCATAAATCAATGAGAAAGTAATCCCCTAATTTATTACCAATTTTTCACACTAAGGGTGGTCAGAAAACAATGGAGAGAAATCTATGAAAGCATCCCTTTCTTTTATGGCACAGCTACTGCCTAATAAAGCTACTTACCTTTTGTTCTGGACAAGAGGGTCTTATTATAAATTCATACTGGTCAAAACTCAAAGTGCTTTATTTCCTATAGACCTTACAGGCTCTTGGAAACGTCAGAAATTTCAAATGACATATTATAACATACTAGGAAATAAAGTGATCTGATCACTTTGATCTTTTGCTCACTTTTCAGATTAGAAATCCTTTCTGCTCGAGAAAATTCTAAATTAAGCTTACGATTTTTAATACTGAAATGGTGGATGGGTGAGACTTTAAATTTAGCTAAATCCTCAAAATAAATAAATTCCAAGAGACCATGTTGCTCTTTCCCCATTCAAATGCGTAGAATTCATTGCAGGAAACATAATAGTTTGTATGTCATTGTGTTTTTGCTGTCGCAATGTGTGTTTGGTTTTTAGGAACCGTTAGTTTTTTTCATCGTGCATTATAACGGGGCACCCTTTGAAGGGAAAAAACGCAAGGGCTCAGCAGGTAAAGCCAATCTTCGATCGAAGCCTGCGATTATGCCCAGATTGATCTTACATAATGCCCTTTTGTTGCTCGTTTTGCCTTTACGTAACTGTAAACATTTGTGGATTCTGAAGGATGTATTGATATGTCGTGATTTGTTTAAAAGGAAATCGTTTTATCAGATCTGATTGAATATTTTATTGTGTTTTTTTTTTTGACAGGATGTTATAGTTACTTTTTACGTTTATTGTGTAATTTTTATTTATCCTGTCTAGAATTTTACAATACCTAGGTACTTTGACAGCTACATTTAGTATAGTTTTGATCTTTATTCTTGCTCTTGTGCATAAGATAAAAATCTTCAAAGTAATGGAGCATGGATCTATGAAGATGTAATTAATTGTTTCATGTTCTTCATAAATATTTTTTCATCATGAAAATACATTTTTAATATCAAAGAAGATATAAATTTAAAAACCTCACTAAATAAAATCTGGACTTTAGTTAATTTGAACAGTTGATGTCAAAACAAAAGTTAAGATCATTAACCTTCTTTTGTTCCAGACATCAACAGTGTTTAGGTAATTGCAGTGTGGATTGTCCAGCATATTTTTTATTTTTTTTATTTTAATTAGGTTTGCAACGAGCAAAAGTTTTACGGAAATGTAAAACTTTTGTTAAGTTGTTTTAAAAGGGTTGCGGAATGGAAACGTTAACAAATGGGCAGTAGCCATTTTGAAAAGGGCAAGTTTAGTGAAACTCAAAAATGAGAAACATGGAAACAATATAAATACCTCTACCTTGGCTGAAATAAGTTTTTTTATTATTATAGTGCGTAAGGCCTCACACTCGGGGTAATTTAATAAGAAATCAAATAACATCCCAAAAAATTATCGACGTTGACGGGACTTTAACACGCATCCTTCCCTCAGTACGGTAATGTGCTAACCAACTACACCACGAGGAACTACGCTACGCTGAAATATTCGAAATATTCATAAAAAAATAATACATGAATTGTTCATCTTATATTTGGCAAAACATAATCTAAACTTTCAGTCACGCATGATCCTTTTTCTTTGCTATCACTGTCGGTTAGCGAAAGCAATTTGCAATTCTAGCAAATAGTGTTTGTTAGATCTTGTTCTAGATAAGTTTGCGAGCTGAAGATTCAGTGTCAACTTCGGCCATGGCATTGAGTTGGTGCGAAAGCGGGAGGCTATGTGCTGTCTCTGTCCGACAGAGTAGTTCATTCACCCGCGAGTGCGGAAGAGCTTGGTTGCGCGGGCGCACAGGTACGGCGCGGGCGGAGCGCGGACGCTGAGCTCTGGTGGTGGCGCAGGAAGGACGTCTCCGACCATGAACCGAGCTATAGTTTATCAGTTAACCGGAGGTGTTGGTGCGCCACGCAACGCCGCGGCCCGCTCCCGCTCTATCACCATGACACTCTAGTTCGATATTTCGTGACGTTTTGCATTTATCTAGACTGAAAGCAACTTAGATCTCAACTTAAGACTTATTTTATAATATTTCCTAATTTTAAGTGACGGACAGTGACGTGGATTTATTTTAAAGTGACAGTGAAAACATAAACAAACATTTTCCATTTGGATTTTCTTCGAGTTCTGCATCCTGGATTTGGCGTTTTATGGTTAGTATCTCATAATAATTTCAGTACTTATATTATTAACATAGTATAACTTTATTTTCACGTTAAAACTTTGTGCTACGCCGCCGGCACTTTTTAACTTCCCTGCAAAAGACATCAACGCGCATATTTGCCTTGTGTTTTTTATTAATAAATTTTTGCTTTATAACCACATACTAATATGATTTTGCATGTAATATTATTCGTCGTACAAAATTCTTTAAATATACCTATTTATTTAGTTTATTATTAATTGTAAGGTATAACTGATATTAAATTTTAACAGTTGCATGTTAAGTTTCAGCAGACATATGATAAAGTTATATTTTCTTAACGTATTCAAGAACATTTGTAATTCCATGATAAAGTTATAATTATTTGATATGTAATGAACATTAGATGCATAATAATAGGAGCAAAATAAAAGAAGCATTAGCCAGCAGTGGATGCTTGTAAGCTGAATAGATTGAGATATATGACTTTATTAGGAAGATTAATAATGAGATCAACTTCTCTAGATTTTTTACAAAAGTTTACATAAAAACTACTGAAGTACCAAATAACCACCTTGCTAAACTGAACTGAAACTGACTTATTTTCATTTTCATTTCGATAAACGCACGATGAACCTATGCAAAGGTTTGTTTAATGTTCCTCAGAAGATTATATTCGCAAAATGAAGAGCGCCTAGCTAAATAGATACATATATCAAGTCAAAATTTATTTTAGACTTGGTTGCTGTTTATTTTAGCAATAATTATATAATCAATAATTGGTGCGCTGTCTTTAGGTGAAACCTGTGGCTTTAATTATTAAAGATTAATGTGAAACCAATCCTAAGCAACAACCAATACAAAACTCTACATTCGGACTCGTCTATCTCTTCTATTTTATAAAATGCTAGACATCATCACACAGACATAGGTAGCTATTGCGTCGGCTTTTTCTGCAAAAACAGAACCTTGAACTTACGCAGTTCAGGCCCAAGGCTAGCAGAGCACGTGGTGCCCACACGGTTACGTAATACACCCCACGAAGAATGACGGAATGATTTTTAACAATGTTACGAATGCGCACATTTGTTTGAGAGCTTTTTGTTTCGTCTAAATTTATTCAGGTAGCATGTTAATTATGGGGTACACCGACTGTGACGGATCAGATTTTGCGGATATTTTAAAATAGTTGTGTAAGTATTTTATTTTGCAAAAGGTCAGTTAGATAAAACTATCATTGCAATATACAGGGAGATTTATATTGCAATATATTTTTGAGACGTTATCGTATAGCCAAATCTGAAATCATGAGGAATAGCATTACTTTGATGGCGTCCTGGAAGAGCTGCAGCATCATCTAGCGGAGTTAGAGCGGAGCGAGTCTATAAACTGAGTGACTTGTACGATGTTAGCCTAATGGATACTGGTGCTAGCCAAATTGTTTTAGCCGCACCACTGAGTGATGCGGCAATAAAATTATTTAGGTTAGTTTTAGATACAATTTAATTTTAAGTAGTAGTTAGTTTGTTAAAATACGGGACTGACATACTCGTAGTACCAATGACTCAAAGTCCTTTAAATAATTGGGACTCAAAAAAAAAGCGTTCATGTTCATGTTTTATTTCAATATCAAAATGAATTGATCAAAAAGTAAAAAAAAATACCCAAAAGTAGACTGGCGATGATGATGAATCTCTACAAATCTATCTAGGAATCTCTCTAGAAAATTGTGTTACTCATCATTTGCAACATTGATTACCTAACTCTACATTTCAAATTAGGAATAACACAATCTTATACATAGAAAAAGGCAGACATAAAGCTCCTATTTAGAATAAATTGCCAGGCAACTAACATACAATTTACTAGATGGAGTGCAACGCATACTTATTACAAGAAGCAAACATCGTATTAAACAAAAACCAACCCACATTCAAGCCCGCAGGTTTCAATTTGCATATTCGCGAGCCGCCGCGGTTTCGGCAATGACAATGACAACGATGACATAACAGAAGGCTGTCAAGCGCGTGAAAAGTCGGTCATTGAACCGCGTTCGCCAGCACACTTTGACTCGCTTTCGCTTGGCGATTTTTGCATTTATGCCTTTGAACATAAAGTTCAAGTTGTTGTGACTGAACTTTATTAAGATGCTGTTTATAGTGATATTTTTTGAAATGTAGAATTAGTAAATTGACATCAAAAACTACGTATAAGGAAAAAGATCAAACAAAAGAAGAGTATCTAATGGAATTAGGATTTATTATAGAGACCAAAGGTGTGTTATAGAAGAAGTTTAAACTCTATGGGTTGAACTCCATACATAAGGTATCGAACTGGGAGTGCCAGGAAGGTCCTTGGTAGATAGAAAGTAAATGAGGATGCACACGCGTGGCGCAGGCGCATGCAGGGAGGGGTAGGGGGGCAGCTATGCGTGAAACCTGTTACAACGGGACCTGGTATCATGCCCCCGGCGCGCAGCCTTATGTAATAACCTTTTTCTTGCTTCGCTTAACGTCTCATTGACCTGCAGTGATTGACTTTTTTATTTGAAAGGTCATCCGTACTATTTATCGCCACTAGTCCTTCCATTGTGATATAGGTACAGATCAGAGATTATTGTGTGTCTATAAAAAGGTTTCGTTTGTAGTTATAAATAAAGTTATTAAAGAAATTTATATCATATTTAAACGTATAGGACTTGGCAGGGTGACCTTCAGGAGGGCACATCATTAGTGCTTAATTTTATATATACGAAGGCGCTTCATGACATACCATAAAATACGATATATCTACAAAAGAATTTTCTTTTGAATCAAGCACTTTCATTCATTAGATTTCGTGCAACAGTTCCAGGTATTTCATATCGAACAGGTGTCTATTCGATATCCAACTTATGAAAGTAAGTTTACAGGAAGTAGGTACAATAAGCACAAGTTCGAATAAATAATGCGTTAGTGTGAGTGTGCTACATGCATGGCTAATAGCAATAATGTACGTGAGTACCTTCCTATAGGTAATGAATGCCTCCCTTCCGGTCTTCACTGATGACAGTTACGCACCATAGCCATAGATATCAATTAATTGCAATTGTGTTCAACAAAAGCAAAAGCCCTCTACTGCGGACACATTTGAATCTATGTATTTATATCAATAAAACAAATTTTGGTAGTAGCTTCGAAGCCCCAAAATATCTAAGCACTATTATAATAAACACACGATATCAGCTCTAGTAGCATAGAATTTTGATTACAAATTATTTTATTTGGTTATGAATTTTCTGAACATTAATTTACAGCTATAAACAAACACAATCTAATCTCACTCTTTTATCGTTTCTGGATTAAATCTCAAAAAATTTACACAATATTTTCTTGAGTCGATCAATACAACATCAATGCCTACTTTGTTATACCTCTATGTATTTTTATGATCATTAATATCCTTATTAATGATCGCGGCGGGAACCATAGCCTCCTGGCTATGGTTCCCGCCGCGCTCTGATTTCACCCTCCCATTCCGTTTTTTTGTCGATATAACCTAACGGGAGCCAGACCCTGCAGGTACCGTACGAATGGTCGTCCTATTATTACGCATACATACATCGAAAATAATGAGAACATTTATAAAGAAAAAGTGAAAACAGATAACTATACAAAACATTAAAAAAAAGTTTAGACCTTTGCACAACGAACACTTCAGGAAAAGAAAAAGTTTTAAGCCAAAATTATCTAAATAAATATAGTACGGATATCAGCATCATTTAGTCAAACCTTTAACGTTGATGTACTTGATATAAATATTACAATATATTAAATAAGAACAAATAAACACTTGAGCTGCAGCAGGTGGTTAAACTAGACAGGACCGAAGTTGATCATGATCATACTTGAAATAAAGTTCTCAGATGGTTCTAACGGGACTCTACACAAAGGCTCCGTTGTCGTAAACCTCATAATTCGGGCCCTACCTGCATTTTACCAAACACTTGCCGTTCCCTTTTATGTTTTTTTTACTTGTGACCGTAGATAATCTCTTTATAATGTCGTTTATTATTCGAGAACAAGGTTTTTTTAAGCAAAAATTCCCATTTTGTAATTTTAATATTATCTTAATGCTAAGCATAAGCAGATAAATACGCGGTTAAGAAACTATTTAATGCGTGTGTAGAGTGACTCAGAATTAAATAAACTAGAATATTCATGTACTCAGAATCCAAAACTAACAAAGGAAAGTAACCGTCGATGCGGTTTGTTCGATCGATGAAAGTAAAGGCCTGTGTAGACGGACGGTGGGTCCCGTTATCCGGCCGAGCTCGGGCTCACGGAATACTAAACGCTGACATACTGTGCGGCTTTTGACCCTAACACATTCTAGACTAGTACTTCACACCTCTTTGCACTCGATTTGAACACCCACCCATTACCTAGAACAAATGCCAGCTACGCCAGGAAGGCTAGATTGAATACTGATGCATTTCCACGAAGTTCGACTTTGTAACGGGATTGTTGCTATTTATTTATTTATGGCCTGAGGTAATAAGTAGGTAATTGCAGTTAGAGATCTGTAAAAAGTCCCGAAGTCTTAATGTGCACCCATAGTACATGTATACAAGACAAAAGCAGCCATGGGCGGACGGTTGGCTATAATAAAAAGAGTAACTGAAATAAAAAAAGCCGTTATACATCTTTGTCCTTCATTCTTTTTGCTGTCCTTCCCAGATTTTTGCACTTTTTCATAACATTGTAAATTGTTAAAAAGCGTATTTCTATTATCCAAAGCACAGAGAATGCTATTTGCGCAAATGGTATTTTTTGCGTCATGGACGAAATTGGCCATAAAACCTGAGGGTCCATTGTTTCGCGGAAGTTTGTTACGTATCGTTGCGAGCTTCATGTCTATAATGAACCGTCTGAGTATAATAGCAAATAATCCCGACAAAGGAAATTGCACAGATCGTCTAAAAGTTAAACTGCGCTTTGTAAAAGCTACAATCTCTAAGCAGATCGTTAGCAATGCTCGGAGTCGAGGGATTGAATTTAGCTTGATTTAACGCGGCATAGCACTGTATAACTACGTAGATTTTATCGGTTGGTACAGATGTAGGAGAGGACGACGACCCTACGCAAAATTCGCTGCATTGGGCTAGGTCTACTATCTGCACGTATGTTGAACACGGAAGCGCTGAGAGGGAGCGCTATACGGCAAGCACCCCGCCAGAGCAGGAAAAAAGCATGAATGAGTATTGAAGCCTACCCCAAGAAGGGGGAAATCGAGTTTGCACTGCGGACACCAGCGCTGCCACAGATAGACGAACACCATGCAATTTAAGAGTACTTAGTGGAATCAATAACGTTGGTGTTGGTGTAGCCTAGTACCAGCGTTACAATTATTGCCAATATTCTCTGTGAAAACTAATATTCGCAGTTAACGTGCTTAAACAAAAAACATAAAAAAAAATACCTCATTTAAAGACCTGAGAAAAGTGGAGGCATCCTTACACCCACAAGTGCTAGGCTCTTTTAATTATATTAATAATAAAAAATGCGGCAAGAAAAACAAAGCCAAGTTTTTATGGAAAGGTAGAACATAAAAGAGTTGCTCGTTATTTGTTTATCGAATCATTATTAAAGTTCTGCAAAAATAAATGTGAACTTTGCATAACGATCCTAAAGAAAATAGTGAGGATGTCAACGACCCTGAGCCCAATAGTTGTGCAGTGAACGCATTTCCCGCACACGAGCAAAGCGCGAGTATACGCGCGGGCGCGGTACGGGCGGGTGAGACGAGAGACGCCGCGCGCCGCCGCTAGTGCTCCCCGAGGCCGTTCACCCCGGAAGATTCAGTGTTTTGATAGCGCTCAAGCCTCCAACGCGATGGAAAACTGCATTTTCTTTGATGCGCTTCGCTTTTCATGCTCTAATTGACGGTCAATACGAAGATTTCATTTTTCAAACAATAATGGGGACACTTCAAGTTCAGTGTATCGTCCGTTGTGCTCAGTGTTACAATAAAGTGCAAGGTAATCTAAATTATGTCCTTACGAGCTTCTGCCCACGACTTCACGTTTTTGGATATATAAATTGAATTTATTTTATTTTACGATCAGCTTAAAAGCTTTAAAAAATGTCAGTCCGATCAACACAGTCGTTTTGGTTTTGGTTTAAGTAACAAACTTTCAAGCTTTCGCACTTAATATGTATAGGTAATTAGTGTAAATGTGTAGGTATCGAATATGAGAAAATTTTAATTTATCTTAGTTTCCAAACATGCATATTCTTAAATCGGTATGTAATAACCAATAATGTATACAAATGTTAAAAATTACATTAACATGACACATTAATATTCTCAAAAACAAATTACCGCGTTATGAATACATCAAAGAATCTAACCCCAGTCCCCTAAAATATACGACTGAAAAAGGATGCCAGCGCCCTACTCGCCAGACGTTAGGGTAGGTCATCTAAGGCAAGGGGGCGATAGGACATCAGTCTGTCTGGTGCCTCCTTGTTAAGGGTTAATTATATAAAAAAAAAACCCTTATTAAAGAGTTATATTTACAAAATATAGTGTTTATATATCTTATTTGATTTTATGTTAGTTTAAAAATTGCAAATCGATCGGGCGCGGCGGTGGGGGCGCATCGAGAAAGCATTTTTATGTGATGTGAAGTAAATAAAAAAGACTATGTATTTTATAGATTCTCATGTCAAGGCAAGAACTATACTGCACGCTAGGTTCTAGGGGTTGGGGTAGGTCTCAAGTAAATGGTTCAAAAATTTTAGTTGTAGGAAGTACGGATCAATATATTATTCAACCATGCACACAGAAGTATAAGTACCACTATTATTCAGAAGCAATTTTTATGTACCATTTAAGAAAATTGTATTTCTTAAGGTTTCAATAATAATTTGCAGTCGTTGTTTTCTGCTGTTACGAGATTATTTTTATTCGTAATCATAAATAGACGTAAGCGCAATTAAATAGTAATTTAGTAAGCGCCCACCATGCAGGCCTCATATTCGAGCTTTCGAGTCTGTTAACAGATTTAGGGGGGTGTAAATATAGTGAAATCAATATCGGATGGTAGGTGGTAGATGGTGGCAGGGTGCGGCGGTGCCATGAGGCGAGAGTATCCCTTACCACAGTTACTGCAAAAAATGAAAAAAAAATTTACAGAGTTACACAATCATGCCCGCACTTAGTTATGAGAAAAGTAAATTTTTTAGAAAAGTTAATTAAAAAGAGTTGCGAAAAAGTTGAATGGTTTATGTAAGGGTTAGACTCGAGTACGTGGAGTAAGGGTAGTGCAGGTCGTGTCGTCGACCCGTGAGAGTGAAAGCAAGTTCCGGGGAGGCCGCCCGCCCTGCCATGGCTTTCGCTGCGCTCTCACGCCACCCGCCCGCCTAGCAATGTTTTCAACTCGTTTTAATTAGTGCTCGTTGCTGTAGGCTGTTTCACATCATTAATTATCGATAGTCGTTAACACAACTACGATATTTATATGAACTTTGTTATATTATACTGTTCATTGGTAATTTTATATTATGAGACAACAGAGAATTTAGTCTTAATTTTTGGATTACTGTATGAATGTTACTTAAAGGAGAAACGCTGTTTTCTTTTCGAACTTGGTTTAATTAAGCTCTATCGCGCGTCGAGATAAAAAGGAACGAGACATAAAACCCTGCGTTTATTTGAATAAATTTAATAATACTTAAATCTGTTTTATCATTCTTAAAAAAAAAACAAGTCCAATATATAATCTAATAACAATTGCTTTAAAATCTTCATTTTAAAAGAATATATTATAAATAAAGAATATATGTATAAATTAATTGCAAAGCATGAAATAAACACTGGTACATCGATATAACTATTAAAAATAACGCATAAATTCTAAATTATTCGTAATGAACTTAAATGCAGTCGCGGCCGCATTGTGCCGCCCCATCTCGCTCTGCTCTGTTATCAGAATAGAAGCCGCGAATGTGACGTGCTCGCTGCATTTGCTTATCAAATTCGTCCGCATTCTCTGTCACAGACCGCTTTCGTCGGCGATGCGTTTATCGGAACGAGACGCGAATATGTGTGTCGATTGCATTCTCAGCGTCGTAAAAGTGCATGTAGGTCGGCAGGCGGCAGCGCGGCGGCGGCGGCGTCGGCGTCGGGTTAGTGCGAGGCGCTCGCCGGCAGTCGTAGGGCAGGTCGGAGCTTCTGGTGTTGCATAATGTGCAGTGCGCTGGAGGCGGCAGCACGGCAACCCGCAGCCCGCTAGTGACGCCGCCCGCCCCGCGCCGCGCCGCGTCGCGCCGACATGCGAGCGGCGCGCCGGCTCCGGCCTCTCGTACCGCTGCTAGCGCTACGTATCCTTCTAGAGTACCTGAAATCACTCGCTCTTGCACTCAGTCACTGAGTCAATCGTTCTTTATTGTACGCTAAGAGTCAATCATCCTTTTGTACGCCAAAGTCGTTAGAACTCTCAGTTTATTCGCAAAAGTTTCATTGAGTTTCAGAACAAATGAACGTTGATAATGCTGTAAGTACTTTTCATTGATTTATAACGCGTTTTTGTATATTTATGTTCACCTGCTCTCATCGGCAATGGGATATTTTGAATAAATTGTGACAAAAAAATCTGCACTATATTAAAAAAAAATTAAACTATTATTTACTAGATCTACATGGCTTTCCTCATTTTCATTCTGTCTAGAAATCTAATTTTATCATTAGAGGTATCATAACGTTTTCAATGCCTAGGAAATAGTAAAACACCTACCATTACTCCATAATTTGCTTTGGTAGGGTAAATATCTACGTATTAAACGTATTAATAGACTGCAAGGTTAGAGTGCTAGAGCTCATACACACTAGCAAACACTTTTCAATCAGTGGGCTGACCATGAGTGTTAAAAATCATTTTCCTTTGTCATTCATTTACCTACTCTAAAACGATGTAAATAGTCTACTTAGAATAATAATAGAAAAATTAAATACCACTATCCATTTATAAATATCATTTGGAAAGTAGAGTCTTGATTTTGGATGAAAATAAACTGCTATTTATTAGTAGCATAGTGGTTTTGGTTATAACTCATTATCAACATATTTTTTAAATAATATATTAGCTTTCTGTGTCTATTTTAATTTCTATTGTAATTAGTTAAGCTGATGGTAATCCGAATTAAATAAATAAATAATGAAATAATATAAATTTTCATATCTTCAAGTAATGATAATTAATTACGTGTTATCTATTACAAGACTAAACATGAGTGGAATCGCAGTATTTACATAATTAATAATGTACTACTAAGCATAATTATTATATACCTACTATATTTAGGATCAAGCTTAACATTAAATAACAATTTGCTTCAAATAAAAACGTACTCAACTAGATTCTAGTAGGTCTTATTCTCAGTTTTCGTGGTTATATTGTAGTATTTCATTATTATTAATGTCAGATTTTAGTTTGGTAGAGGGTAAGTTACGATTTCAAAAAAAAAATCTCCTTGTCTCCTCTATCTCTCTCTCTACCAAAAAGGTTTGCTGGAAGAGAACTCTTTGTAGGGTTAGCTCTCCTTTGCAATGGCAAAGTTTACTAGAGTACAAAATCTTGTACCTAGGCGATGGGCTATCTTGCTGTGCAACTCCCTACATGGTAAAATGCGTACTATGTTTGTATAACTAATATTTAATTATTTAATTCTTAATTCCTTATTGCACTAAATAAAACATGCATATAAAACTAGAGAAGGAATGCCTTCTCTAGTTTTATATGCATGTTTTATTTAGTGCAATAAGGAATTAAGAATTAAGAAACAGCAAGATAGCCCATCGCCTAGGTACAAGATTTTGTACTCTAGTAAACAGAGCTTAAAACACCACTGTAGCCAAAAATGGAGGATAATTTACCATAAAATGCCTACATAAACTACAAAATATTATTTTTTTATTATACTAATAATATAGAGAGAAGTTTGTGAAATTATGAGAAGTTTGGGCGAAGACAACGGCAGCATGACTAAAAAGAACAGGCTGAAATTTTGCATTAAGTAGATGTAGATCTGGGTTAACTTAAAACAGATATTTATTTTGTTAAAACGCGCGCCAAGCTGCGTGTAGCAGCTAGCCAAATATAAAAATCATATAAACACTACAGCTGATACATAATGTGTATTAGCTGTAGTGTTCTTTATATCTTTCATAATATGAAAGAACACATACGTCGCGTCAGTGCATCGACGCAAAGTGCGAGATGTGCGCAGCGCAAGCGCAGGGCAAGTTCAAGAGCGCGCGCAAGGTTGCTTCCTGTTGCGAGCGCGACGATGCGCAACCGTGCGCTACCATGCGCACTCGATGCGCACTCGATGCGTTTTTTGCTAATTGTGAAAGTAGAAATGGTCGTTCACCTTGTTGATTGGAGATGGAATTTTTTCTTACTTTATCTATTTCTATTGTCTGTATAATATATGATGAACGAAGCAGGTAAAAATCTTAAAAAACTACCTTTTTTAAGTTTTTGGTAAGAATTTTTACATAGGTACCTATATTATAAAGTCCCATATTATAAGTATTTGGTTTTCATAGAGCTGTTAGTTTCAAAACCAAACTGACCATAGCGATTAATATTGAATCAAAAAATGTTTTTTTTAAGTTATACCTAGTAACATATAAAAATTTACAGAAGTTCTGGTTTAATTGTACAGACATAAGAGTTCTTATAAAAAATGTAGAGCATCTTCGAGCATCTTCATCATCAATTGTTTTTGTATTGTGACAAAACATATTGATTTTGAAGATGCTCTTCAATTGTAGTTAATTATTATGATCTAGTTGTAATTACATAATCTAGTAGTTATCGAGGCGCCGGTTGTAGGGACGAGTCGCGTGCGGACCGTGACATTGCGCGGACGCATTACGCAACCTCGCGGTCAGTTGCAATTAGTTTCATTCATCCAGTTACGATGGATTTTTAAATTTTGGAGGTTCCTAGAGTGATAGGTCTTGATTCGACTGACCAATGAAATTTTGATTCATGTCGATAATCATAATTTTTTTCTACGTTTTAATAATACTTTTAAGTAAACTAGAAGTTTTTTCACGGAAATGCAATACCAGAAGAGAAAGTTTAATGTAAGCAAGAAGAAACCATCTTGATTGTAATATTTATGATGCACATCTACGGTTACAAAACTCATAAATAAACCATTACAAACGCAGTGTATATGTTTACAATGCAGCACTCGAGCCGCTTGCGCAGCATTTGGGATGTCAAACAGGCCTCGTTTGAAAAACAAAATTGAAGTGGGAATATGTTTGTACCTATACCTACTATGGATTCGACGGCCGCAAAGCGCCCGGTTCCGCAATTGTGCAATGAAATGTTGAACTTTGGTATTGCTACACAACATTACCGATGCATTCTTCATGCCACCTTGAGCAACCACTCCCGCTCCCTAGAACAAACTTAAGGTTTTGAAATCATTGTTCATTATTAACATATTCAATACAAATGTCCACGTACCTACTTAGCTGCTTTTTGTAAATATTCGTATCGCATTGTAGATTTGTCGGTGCGAGTTCCGTGTTCCACGTTGCTTTGCCAAATTGGCAAATATTCAATACACCGTCAACAACATTAGGAACAATAATTTTGATTTATCCAATTAATTTGCCTTTATTGTATGGATATTATTCTAGGATTTACTCACGTTTATTAAAATGTCTCTGAAAACCCAATACGTTTACTACACTATCGAATGATTTCTGTAGTTTGTTCTTGACATTGTTTTATGTTATTTTCAGGTACTTTCCTCTACAAGTGAAAGGACAGTTTATAAAATTATGAAAATATCTGCGTAAGAATAAATAACAATCAAAATGAGACTGGTGAGTAAGAAATATACAAATTACATAGGTTATTTTGAAATTCTGTTATATATACATTGGACAACATATCTAGCATGCTTTACCCAGAAGGTGGGTGACTAAAGAGTGGTGATAACGATGTCAATGAATCTAGCTATCATGAAATGTTAGCAGCTTATTTGTTTTTTGCGAAAACAATGGTTATGAACCTACTGCGAAATAAAATCCTGAAAATGTTTAAAATAAGGGAAGTATTCTATCAGTGCGCAGAGGAAAGTGCGCAGTTGTCTCAAAATTGGGTCAGTAGTGGCGCCGCCCTCTATATCGAACGCTACCTCAGCCTATGACTCTACGAAAATAAACTCTATCCCCTAGGACATAACTCTCAATCTTCAGCAACCCACCGGAAGTGCATTGCTGAAGAGTGTGAAAATGCAAATCGTAAATATGTAGTTTACATGAATTTCCTTGCAAAAAGACAAAATTGCACTGTTCGTAAAATAAAGTGCAGCAGTAAAATTTAAAATCTGCCATAGCCAGATCGTAAATCAACAAACGCATACCGGTTTCAGTAGCCGGTATTTTGTTGTGAGCAGTGTATGAAGGTTTGTTATTATCTGCAGTCCACGAGTGAGGAAGCCAGCACAACGGTGGGTCGGACTGGTAGTCCGGCCGCTGCGGCCATCAGCGCGGTGTCCTCGGGGGCCTACGACGTCACTCGGATGCGGGAGGACGAGTTCGAGAGGCTCACCGTGTACATCGTACCCGACGTGCTCTGCGAGCGCGGTGCGCCCAACAGAGCCGAGAGGACTCTGCCCCGCAGCCTCACCCTCAGACCATCAGCAGTATTATCCACTCCAAACACACCGGTAAGTCCTAAACGTCCAACAAGGCGGTCGCCCGTGACATTGAATGTGCAGTCGTAATTTTTTTGTCTTTGTTTAGTCGTCAATCGACAACAGCATTACATCAGCTAACGTTAATTCAATTCTACAGACTGAAGGTGTATGGAGCATAGGAGTGATCCCAAGAGGAACTCGGTTTGGACCCTTTGAAGGAACCCGAACACCAAACAAGCCTAATGACAAGGTTTCCTGGCGGTATTACTGGAGGGTAAGTCTTTTATTTCTGAATAATGTCTTCTCACTTTGCTTTATGACTATTTTTCAAATTATATTAACACTTTTATGTAAATAATGTCATCTTTAGCACTTTCCTTAACTGATAAGTAAGCGTTAACACACTAATAATAAGTGAAGCGTACTTTCCGTAGTATCCTATGAAAATACCTATTATAGCACTTTACCTTCAACTAACCTATTTCCTCTCTATTTTGGGCCAGGTACAGGAAACTGTCAGACATCATACTTATGGAAATATAAAGGTGAGATAGGCTTTTCTTTTTTCATATTGGTGGTGGTGACAAATACATAATTTAGCTTAGTTTGATGAGGCTGATTCTCCATTTAAGTTTATCCGTCAGATGTTTAAATATAGATTGGATCGATAGAAGCTGTAACTCGGTCAGTCTGGTGTATTTTAAACCGTAGGTTTAAGCCTTTACCAATGCTTAATTAATTCAATAAATATTCAGATTATTTCTAAACAACTTCGGACTAGCAATATAAATAGACGCGTTATCTCTGCGGCCCATTATATATTTGCTAGGTAGGTATAGCGTTTAATCAACAACGAGGTTCCTATTGACATTGCATTTCGTCCTTGACTCCGCTGTGTGCAAGCATGTTGCTATCAGTTGCACGCGCGAAGCAAATATCCTACACGTGTCCCGTGCTTCAACAAACGTGTTTTTTCTCTTATGACACAATTTATCAACATCACCATTCAAATCGTTAGATAACTTGCACTTTTAGAAGTAACGAAACTTGCACTTCTAGTACGTAAGCTGCGCGGGTTTATAAAGCAAAAATTACTTATTAAGTCTGCAGCATTGTTTTATGTGACGTTTTCTTATTACAGATTTTCAAAGACAGTGACTATTATTACCTGGATGGGTCGGACACGAGCGTTGCCAACTGGATGCGATACGTCGCCTCGGCGTACTCGCTCTCTGTGATGAACCTTGTGGCTTGCCAGCACCAGGAGCACATCTACTTCTACACGATTAGGTAACTTTCACTTCACATCACAACACATTGCATAATACACAACACAACACACGGTCGCATGTTTATGACGATTTGTTTTCCACAGAGATATAATGCCAAATGAAGAACTAATGGTTTGGTATTGCAAGGACTTTGCGAGCAGATTGGGATACGATATCGATCCAGAAAGAGCGACGTATTCTATTTGTAAGTATTTGAATAGATTTCGAACATTCTGCTTAGCTTTTGTTGCCCGGACTCTTAAGAGACCGGTGCCCTCAGAAACACCTAGCAAAACTTACACACTCACTACACAAACATTCACTACACCCACTACTCAACTCGCACTAACTTGCACTTGTACCACGCAACATTCTTGAACTTACAATAGACTAAAGTTTAAAGAAACAGAAACAGAAACCTCAACAAATTGTGTAAAAATTGTTGTTCATGTTTCTAATAAGATTATTATTGTGAAATGTTTTGTAATATACTATTATTTTAACTCATAATCATAATGTATGATAAGGAAGAGCGTTACCTCCTAATACAGGTATTTATATACTTAAAAGGAGGTCTCGAACACTGAACAATGTACAATGTAACTTAAGAGAATAATTAATAAACATTTTGTATTTGTATTGTATTGTAGTTGGATTAAAATAACTGTATTATTTGACATGATAAAAACATTGATTTTATATTTCCAGGCAAGGAAGAAACAATTAAAAAAGCGTATGGGATTCCTCCAGCACCAGTGCACCCAGAAATTGCATTCAATCATATGAAATACGTTTTAGGACTGACTAATGCAAAAGACCTACTAGAAGCAGAAATACCAAGTCGTCGCAGAAAACGAGAATCAAGTGAAAAATCATTTCACGAGCTTCCAAGCATAATCCATCGAGAAGATCCAAGAAGTGCCAACAAAAATGAGAGAGTAATCAGGACTGATATTTCTACCAACATCATTCACAACAAACCGGACCACTCGCTAATTAGTGAGCCCTTATCACCTAATAGTCTAATGCCATGTCCTCTGCCTGTGAAAGTGCACCACAGAGAGAACCCAACCTTGATAATACAACACAAAGAAAGTACATCGCATGTTGTCATCCACCAACTGGAAAACCCAAGACTACAAAGCAACATATCTCCAGCACAAAGTCACCATTTGAGAGATGTTCGAGGAACTTCACCGATGGCTCCAATTAGCCATGAAAAGCTAGGGAATAAGTCACCCAACCTTACTCACATTGCCGGTCCTCATTACGAGCATCAACTGACGCCGAACGACGGATCTGTGAGATCAGATGAAGGCTATCATAGTAACGGCTATCATGATGAATTCACGCCACCGGAAGATTCCAGCGACTCTGACGTAGAAAACTATGTTTTGGATTGTTCCAACAAAACAAACGAGCCCAAAGAAACAGTTATTGTCCAGAAAATGGACCAAGATATGCATCGCAATGAATATAGAAAAGTTAAAATCAAAATGCCAAAAGCCTATCAGTACCAAAATAACAAGGATATGGATTGTGACAGTGAAAAAGACTTAATCATTGCAGAAGAAGTTACAGGTGGCATTCCGCAGAACCTATCTCCTCCAAGACGCGACCCGGCTACGTCGACTGTGATCGTATTGGAATCCTCTCAAAACACCGTTGTGCCCATAAGCAAGCCGTACTATGAAGACGGCACCCTAACACCATCGCCGCAACCAGCTTTCCTGCGGTACACTCCACCAGATACTCGTATTTTGGAAACCATTCTAACCGGTAATCGGATTGACACAAACAACAATGATCCCAATCGACGCCAACCTAACGCCACTCCGCCACCTTCATCCCCGACGGAAATGGCATACTCCTACAAAAAGAGTCAGAGGTATGGCAACGTTTGCAGTCCGGATTCCAGTTCGAACCTGACTCCACTGCCTTCGCTTCTTCCACTGCCACAACAGCTGCCGACTCCAAATGCTGCCTCCATGTACTCATCGTCACCACCGCATACGATTCCGCATACGACAGAAATTCGTGAGATCAGAGAAATTCGTGAAATCAGAGAAACGAGATATGAAAGCCACTATCCGAATTACTCGTACAATTTATATTCACCACCGAATTCCACGATCATTACTCAACTGGGATCTCCTCCGACCACATATTCTCCCACGGTGACGTCCTCCCACCAGTACGAGAGAGCTCAGAACGGTCAGAACAACCACCACTACCCATCGTCCACCAGTGTAATCACGCTCAAAAATTGTTCCCAGTTGAGCTTGATTCAAAATTCGCACATGAACAGTCAGCTTGTACCCCACGGCAGCATGAGTCCCGATGATTCCTGTGGGCTGATGATTGGCCCTCTAAGCCCTAACTCACAATCCTCTCGAGGCTACAGAAGTTTACCATATCCTTTGAAGAAAAAAGACGGGAAAATGCACTACGAATGCAATGTGTGCTGCAAGACTTTTGGACAACTTTCGAATCTGAAAGTTCACTTGAGAACGCATTCAGGCGAGAGGCCGTTCAAGTGCAATGTTTGCAGCAAATCTTTCACTCAGCTAGCTCACCTGCAGAAGCACCATCTCGTACACACCGGGGAAAAACCACATCAATGCGACATTTGCAAGAAACGGTTTTCATCAACATCGAATCTAAAGACGCACTTGAGGCTACACTCGGGTCAGAAACCCTACGCATGTGATCTGTGCATGCAAAAATTCACTCAGTTTGTCCATCTCAAATTGCACAAGAGATTACATACCAATGATCGGCCTTACGTGTGCCAAGGATGTGACAAAAAATACATCAGCGCCTCAGGGCTCCGGACACATTGGAAGACGACGAGCTGCAAACCCAACAACATCGAGGAAGTGCTGGCAATCACAAACGCTGCCAACACTGAATGCATTGGTAAGTTTCCCAATTTACTAACACTTCACCATTAGCATTGAATATAATGGAATTATAATTATATTCAATATTTTAAATCACCATTCAAATAAGAGATAATGTAACGCGATCGTAGACGCGAAACTGACTGCGCGCAGCACTTTCTCCCCGTAGGTAAACCGCAACTTTCACTTGCGCTCTCGCTGAACGAGCGCGATTTCATTTTCGCGTGCACTTTGCAGGTTCCGTCGACAAAGACTGCCTCGATAGGGAGGGGCACGAAGGCTACGAGGTGCACTCTCCGGGGCTGGGGCTGGTGGGGCCGCCGGCTGGCGGGGCGCGCGAGGCGCTGCAGCTGGCGGCGGGCGCACACTCCACCACGCCACACCTGCCGGAGCCGCTGTACCACGAGCCACCACACTACGCGCCGCCCGCGGAGCCGCGTGCCAGCGTCATCGAGTCCAGCCAGCCGCTCATCATCGAGTGCACCTGAGAGCAGGCCCCAGGGTCGCCGCCGCCCCCCGCGGGCGCGCGCCGTCTCGCCGCTGCATGTGATTTCGCCCTTGTGATCAAACGATAGTATTGTGTAGGTACGACGGATGAAGCCCAGCGCCTCGTCCCGTCGCTCTCGGTGGCTATGAGATTATGCTATGGACTTTAAGATGTACATTTTGTATAGGTAGTATGCGCGATGCGATTATGAGTACTAAGTACTTGAGTAATGTTAGTCTCCTTCGGGTGTATTTGTATGATATATTGATAGGCACAAGTAAGCATTTCGTTCACTGTTAAATCCGAGGTCCTTCCTCTGTTCAAGGTTAGCCTTTGTGTTATACTAATGCTCAATTTTATATTGTAGGTATGGATGCTATTTAATGTAAATATTTTGTTACATCGGTTTTCTTTAGTTAATGTGTTCGTTATACACGACGGCCAAGGAGGAGTCGCAAATAATGCGATTCCCAAAGTTTCACGCTTTTGCAATCCAATAGAACCACTATTGGATTTTAAAAGAATTGCCACTGCCTGAAACTGAAAGCATTGCCACAACATTTTAACACCAAAGAACGTATATCGTTACGAACCGGCAATCAATCTATTGCCTCAGTTGCAAAACTAAGAGAAAATTGAACCGAGATTTATACCTGCGTTATTGAAAAATAAATCTGAAAGTTTAGCGTAGAGTGCCAAAAGCACAAGTTATATGTTTTAAGTTAATAAGATATCGTATAGTATTTTAAATTGTTGTTCCTAATGATAAATTCGGAGAGTGAGTGCGCTCTATGCGCGTGGACTTGATTCTAATGTTATAGAATAAAATTGTCGAATCGTGTACATTTCCCTACGCTAGAACAAATGGTGCTTCAGGTTGTAGCGTGGCCGACTCGCTCGGCCCAAACTACTCGTAATCTAAATTCACCGAGTCTACTAGTTACTACGTATTTTATATTCCCATTTAATTATGATTCTCCTATTCAAAAAGGCTGAGATAAAAAATTAAGTAATGTAAAGTTTGGCGATTATTAAAATTTAACTTTATCAGTTAAACAATAACTTACCTACTTAGACGTAGAAAAATTTGCGATAGATTGTTTAATACTGATGTATTAAGTAATATAATACGAATGTATGTTGTGTATTATATGTATTTGTATATTAACACGGTACCCGTAAATAACGTGATGTAAAACCAAACGATTTGTAGCTTTTTGACTTTTACACGCTGATTGTAGATTTAGTATCCGTATATTTTGTACTGCGAGTATTTTACAAAGCTTCATAAAATTTTGTACTTCTAAAACTTTTTTAAGAATTCTATGACTAGAATAGTCGTTGCCTAAAATTACACTCAAATGATATTACTATGTTTTTTTCCTAAGTTTGATTATCCATCTATTTATGATTTAATTTGGGTATAATTAATACGGGTGACTTATGAAATCAGTTTATGTTACAGACAAAAAATCATAATACATAAAAAAAAATTACTACATATGGTTGATAAAGTTATTAAACAGGGTTTAAGTAATATGATACATATTTTCCACATTAAGTGTGTTTCAAAAATAATAATTATAAATGATAAATTCGTTACAAACAGCCGTGGTCACCTGCATTCAAACAATGTGCTACGCCGTAGCGCTGCTACGAAGTTCATAGCATTCACTGCTACGAAGCTACGAAGTGTGTGCTCGGAACTTATACTTTCTGGTTTTTTGACGAGTTCTCATACAAAATATTGCAGGAATAAAGTCTGTCATAAGTCGTTTATGATATTAATTTTGTAAAATATATTTTTCCAATTTACAAACGATTGCTTCCTTTATTCGTGTCAATTGTATGGCTCTTCCAAATGATGAAAAAACTATGTTAAATAACTAACATGAAAGGTTTGTATGTATCTCTTGTACTTATCGCCATTCCATATTAGTATTACTATTATCAAATTATATTGGTATCACACGTTATTAATGCTACATTTTGCCATAGATCATGAAATATAATTTTTAAAACGCACAGGTTTAGCACCAAAACTCAAGTTATATGGCCGAAAATATTTTCATGAATAAAAATGGTAAAAATGTAAATATAATAATCGGTAAAAACCATCCTTATTCGATATAATGTACTACACTAGAACTATCCATCATAAATAATGCTATAAAAAGATTTTCTATCAAACATTTACACATAAACGTGAATTTGTCTGATAAAAAGTTAATTTATCAACTTGTATTACGTAAGCTACTCAAGGTACAGAAAATAAGCAATAATTATCATTGTTATTAAATAAAATTTATATTATAATGTCATATTCATAAAAGTACTTACATATAATATTGGACTTTCATACGTCACGTAATAATGTAATACACCAGAAACTTACCTACCTATTGTAAAGGCCTGTAATTTTGTACACTTTGATCGATAATTAATTTTACAACACCAAATCTATTAAAACATTAGAAATAATATCCCTGTTTTATTATTTTAATTAATTATCTACCATTCCATCATCTTTCATACTTGCCCATGGAACAATAGTAATAAGTATAATATAAGTAATATAAGTCATTTTGGTCAACAATCACGGACAAAGTTGGTAGCTATTTACGAATTTTAATAGTATTAACAGAAACGTCTCAGCAATATTATAATTTTTTCATTGTAGTTAACAATATTCAAATAATATAAATAGAGTACACAAGTTACATGTTTGTTACAAGTTCTCAGTATTCAAACAATATAAATAAAGTAATTATAACAAGTCTAAAGAAAAATACTATAAGACAATTTTTAACCCTTATAATCTATATGAGTATAATTTATATACTTATATATGTAGGTAAATAAATCAAAAACCAATTCTTAACCCTTAACA
Organism: Eupithecia inturbata; assembly: GCA_963662085.1. Classification (NCBI taxonomy): domain Eukaryota; kingdom Metazoa; phylum Arthropoda; class Insecta; order Lepidoptera; family Geometridae; genus Eupithecia; species Eupithecia inturbata. Next base: position 9,986,893 of record OY759182.1, read on the forward strand.
TCTACTTGGTGAGTAAATAAATAACTTATTTATGGATCTCCATCTTATTTATTAACGCCTTCTACAATTTACTAATGAAAATTTAACTTAAAATCACAAGTTTTAGCACTTCTTAATGTAGATGCTGATGGCTTTTCATAAGGTAAGCTCTAGTGGTGGTTAATATATCATATAGCAAATTATAGCACCGTGCTAAATACAAATAACATAAAAGCAAATGCTATCGTGGCTCTCACAAGTTGCTATTTGCTATTTGCTTTTACATCGCACTCTCTGTCCGTCGCGCGAAACGCAATAGCAAGTCGTCGCATGCTAGCGATTCCTGTCGGTCGCGTGGGTTATTGTTTTACGCACCGCGTGCGAATTTGTGATATCTCGGGCGGCTCACGTAAATAAATACGTATTTTATTACTGTAAATAAATTTAGTGATAGGACACGCAAAACCTGTAATTGTGTAATTGTAAAAAATGTCAATATGTAAAAATGTCAATATTATAGTTGATTTTTGTACATACAATCAATGAACTTCTAAATACGCCTATTTTTGCTTTAAATACTAACTTATTTTATTTAACATTTATTCAATTAAAGACAGTCCTAAGCCTGGCAAGTATGAAGAAAAGTTCATTGTATTTTTAACGGTTCTGTTTTATCGTAATTCATAAACGCGATGCAATATTCTTTTATAGCATGCAGTCAGTCACCGCGCTTGCTATATTCGCGCCCGCGCTTTTTGCAAGTCAAGTACCCACGCGTATAAAAAAGCATGCTATATTATATCATAAAAAAAAGCATGCTGAAAATATAAAGCATTTAGCATTTAGCAAGTGATTGCCATATAGCAACTTTGAATACTGCTAGTAAGCTCTTGCGAGCTTCTACATATTACCTGAAGATGGAGTAACTTATACAGAACATCGGACTTGATTGAACATAGTTCCTCGAACGAAAACTAGATGCCAGCATCAAAGCCATTCAAAGTTGTTACGCTAGAGTCGTTTCTATATCTACGCTACTAAGGTACAGATTCACTGGTACTAGGCTCTGCGGTGCACTTCTTGTAATGTGTCCTCATGTTCGAAGACTGTGTGAAGGCAAGGTGGCAGCGCGGGCAAGAGTAAGGCTTGGATCCCGTGTGGAAATTCAAGTGGGACTTCAGGTGGTGCTTCTTAGTAAACGACTTTGGGCACATAGGGCAGGAGAAGGGTTTTACGCCTGGAAAATAAAAGAAAGCAGCGTGATAATTTGTTTATTTTAAAATATTTTATATCACGCTAATGATTATTATACTTATGTGCGAATGTTTGAATAGATGTTTATTTTTGGGTAGTCTGTTACCTCTCCACGGCAAACCTACCTACTGAACGGATCAGGATAACATTTTCCATGGATGTGTTTCTAGACCTGTTGTGCGATTACGAGAAGCCACTTATCCTGTATTGACATTTGAAAGCCCTTTGAATGGCCTTCGTAATTTGCTATTGTATGGATATGACCATTCAAATGGCTTTCAAGGCCCTTCAAACGGCTTTCAAATATCAATTATAGGATGGGTAATTTTTGCGTAATTGCACTGCTGGAGTAACTTATAATCTACTTTTACCCCGGAAAAACGCGCGTGAAAATGTATTAAGTATTTTTGACTTTTGAACCTATCTTTTTGTACCTACCAGAAACCACCAATAGCCTTTGGCATCTGATTTTTACATGGCACTATCGATGAGCATATTGTACTGCAATGATACAATTTATTTTTGATAATTAGAAAAATAAGTGAGGTGCACTATTATTATAAACTCACCAGTGTGCAGCCTGACATGCAGACTCATGTTAGAACGATCGGCGAAGCACTTATCGCAGTGCGGACAGGCGTATGGTCGTTCGCCCGAGTGCGTGCGCTGATGCTGCTTCAGGAGCATCTTGCGGGAGAATGCCTTGCCACATTCTTCGCAAACGTGAGGTTTTACTCCTGCAACAGGTTATATTGCAAATTAAACAAAATCAATGACTGAAATGCTGGATCACACAACATAATCTAGCCCCAAAGTAGTGCCCCTATGAGCAGAACTAGTGTTATGGGTAGGGACTATCAAACTGATATACCTACTTAATACAATTATATATATTTTTATGTTAAGTAAGAAAATATATATTGAGTCGGCGGGTTTTGAGATGTCTTGTTGTTATAGTTACCATTTAACTATTTACCTTCCAAGTCCCATTTTCGCACATGCCATACTAAATTCCATTCAATTCATATGTTTATTTTCAGTTATCGAAGAAAGAGACTTTGGACAAATGAGGCGCGATGTTCGAGTCAGGAAATGTTAAAACATCTTAGTGCAGCCAACTGTATTTATTACAGTAAGAGTTCGTTGCAATTTAATTTTATCTAGGTGAAACAATAATCAATCAGAATGATTTAAACACGTATTGAATCGTTTGTCCAAAATTTCAATATAAAATTATACATTTTTAGTGTTTGCTTTAAACAACCCTACTCTATCTATTATTACCCTGTTCTTAGCTTATAATTACACATCACTAACCAGTGTGAATCCGCACATGCATATTGTAAGCAACTCGCTGATTGAACGACTTGGGGCACAACGAGCATTTGTATTCTTTGCGATTTCTGTAAAAAAATTAAACTGTACTACACTTCTGATTAAGCTGGGACACTTGACTAAGAGCGGTTAGAGCTGTAACGCACTGTGGTCCGTCAATATTCTGTTCCGAATATTGACGGACCACAGAAGTGAGCAGGGCATTTCCATCGCGGCAGTGAAAAATTTAGCTCGGTGTTGCGCCTCATCCCGCCTGGTATTTCGTATGGACCGCATACCTACTCGGCTTTCGCTGCCATTCTGGGTAGAAAATACCGCATAGGTCTGAACAGGCCTTGAGTGCACTCACCTATGAATCTTCATATGGCTGCTCAAGTATCCCCTATCATTGAAATACTTCCCGCACACACTGCAGGTCGCCGCGAACTCGCGAGTCCCTCTGTGAATGGACATGTGGTACTTGAAGTTCCTCAACTGGGAGAATGTTTTTTCGCACTCGCCGCAAGAGTAACGCGCGCTGGAAGAGTGGCGACGCATGTGGACGGTGAGGGACTCGCTATTAGTGAATACCTAAACAAGATATTATTAAAATAAATAAAACATATTTATTTTAGTAATAAAGAAACCAAATAGAAACTTACATTCTAAAGTTGTCTACATAATTACACAGGCAAGTGATCCTGTTATGTCTTTGAACGTAAGTTTGAATCCTCGCTCTAACTATGACAATCTTGTATGAAGAGGCTAAGGATCCGACATAGGAGACTTAAGACATAAACCTTTAGCTAAAGAAATCCCATGTTTTATCCGCGAGCTTCTTCACAACACAAGCTTTTGCTCGCGGCCTCGCTCGCCTTTTTCCGAGATAAAAAGTGGCCTATGGTTGTCCCTGAGAGACTATCTATCCCCGTGTCAAATTTAATTAACTTCTATTCAGCCATTTAGGCGCGAAAAGGTAACAGATTGAACAAAAAGAAAAGGGACAGACATAATTACTTTTGCATTACACTAAGCGTAAGTTTGGATGTTTAGATGTTTCTTACCTCATCACGCTAAAACTACGGAACGAATCGGGCTGTAATTTTGCATAGATGTATATAGTTTTGGACCTTTATTTTAACCGGGAAAAATGTCGTGGGCAGAAACTAATTTGAATTATTAATATGGATAAACAAGAGGTTACTAGCAATGCTACGCTTAACTGGATCCATTGAACTTAAAGTTCCCCAAATGCCTATGAACGTTTCTAAAATGCTCACAATATCTCAGAATATTTCGACATAAATGCGTAAATTGTAAGTATTACAAGTGCCCACTACTGAGACAGAACTGTCTTAAGTTACTATTTGTAGTTCTGAAGTGTTTGTTTTATAAGAGTGAGCTTGCAATCCGAACCACGTTCGTTTTAGTCTTAACGGAAAGAAACATTCCCTATTCATTCACAGATATTTTATGTCTACTAGTATAATTTAATAATATGCAAATTGGATAAAACATAAGTTAGGTACATGTTAGTAAATAAGGTTTGAGGTTTTGCATTTCGAATAGAACTTGTGAAAGTCTGCTAAAATGTTTTCGCGATAAAGATTAGATTTTACGATGAAGGTTGAATTTATTAAGTATAGAATGTTTTTCCGTCGTAAATATTAAACCAAAATACTAAACTATCACTATTCTCTACAAATAGTAAGTAATTATTTTGTGTATTATGTTTAAATATTTATAAACTTACGCGATCTGAACAAAATATTATTAGTACTATCTAATAGGTAAATAAACGCGATAAATACTCGTTTATAGTACTAATAATGTCTTATGTATTTACTTACAATTAGCCTGGTGTCTCCCACTAATTGACATTAATACTAAAAAGAAAACTACCTGGTCACAATTGGTGCATTTGAAACATTCCCTATTTTCAATAACTGGAGAGCTGATAGAAAACTCTTGCAATGGTTTTTCGTGTTCCCTTTCAGCATACTCTCCTTCTGACACAGGTGCTGGTATTTCGACATTGTTATTCGTATCATTTGGAGTCTTTGTAGTTTGATCCTGAAAATAAAGTAAAGCTCCAGTTTTTTATACCTACTTAGGAAGAAAATTACCTAAAAAGAAAGTGCAAAATCTAAATTATTTTGGGTAAAGTACCTTGTTTGTTGGAAGTAATGCTACGACTTTTTCTTTTTTTCGAAATGGTCTATAATTGTTAGGCTTTCTTGCATTCCAAGGGCTTTCCAAGACTTGATTGAATATAACTTTTGATGGAGCTTTAGATTTCGTGTTTCCCTTTTTGAGTACTCTTTCATTCTCTACTGGCATAGAGATCTGTTTTTTAATGATGTCTGTATTCATACGATACGTTATTGGATCCAAAAGTAATTTATTGACAACTGTTCCTGACGTGGCTTGAACTAAATCGTCTAAGGCACGCCTGTCTACATCTAAAAAATTTTTATCACTGTAAAATCGCATAACGTTTTGAAAATCTGTAGAATATCGACTAGCTAGAAAATATGATGCATCAATTGATTTGCTACATTCCGGATTGGGGTTGTAAGTTGTTTGCAATCTGTCGTCGCCCGAGATGGTAGTCGAATGTAAAGAATGACAAGATGCTGTTTTAGGGCGTGCTGCGCGCGCGCCACCAATGCTGAGATGTCTGCTATTTGCATTCGCTAAGAGCTCAGATGCCGGAGACTGATAACATTCGTTTGATATTGCCAGCACGCTTTCCGTCAGACCGTTAACATTACCGTTTCGAGGATATGTCTCGATAAATAAATCACGTAGGAAAGTGTTCCTTTGTCGGTCTTCGTATGGCGATTTCAGATTGCCTAAACGAGACTCGTCGAGCTCACTCTCATTCAGATATCGTACGTTGTTATCGTGAAAATCAAAGTTACTCTGTGAATATTTCACAAGAGGTCTCTGCGTCTCTTTACATTTTTTAATATTAATCATTTGCTCATCATTAACATTCAATCCGAGCGTGAATATCTGATTGGGCAAGGAATTGTTTTCACAGTATTTTGCAAATTCTACACATTTTTCTTCGATGTCCTGTATTTTAGCACATATCAAATATTGGGAATCAACATAAATCTGCATAGCATGAATGATCTCCAAAAACAGTCCCAACTTGTTCTTATGAAGGACCACTTCTCCGTTGTAAATGTAATACAAAACTGAGGACATTGCTTCTAAATCAAAGTCGGGTAGCACGATGAACGTGGTTGCTTCGTCAGGGCATGTTAGCAGGATACGCTGAAACGAACAGAACACCCAGATGCTGAATATTTTTTAGCACTACATCATCATCAGCATAAACTAAGGTAGGTACCCCGCTGGACATAGCCTAATAAGTGCTATAGCGTTCTGTCAGCATGCCGCATCCAGCATGCAACTTTAGTTAGCCCTCCATTATTTTTATTTACTGAAAGCTAAAGTAAACCAACCCTTAAGAAATTGCTGACACTTGCCAGGACTGCTCTGTGGGCGCTAAAGGAGCGACCACCGCACAAAAGTTGCACGTCGCACCATTCTCCCAAAGACAGCCATTCACACATTCTGACAACAAAAAGAACAATCATAACATTTAAAGAAGTAACCCTATGTATTTAAAGAATTCCTGAAACAGAATGTTTGATATTTGCAGATAGTTAGATGAGAAATATCATACAATTTCGTAGGAGGTCAAATTGCCATCGACTTTGTAAACACGCAACGTAAGTGGCATGGCTTTTAAGACATCTTTATGCTAACAAACGATGCCTTTTTCTCATTCGTCTTATCTTTATTCGACCGTTCGATCTATTCTTCTAAATGTCCAGGACAAGGTTCATATGGATACCTATCAAGTGGGTACCTACCCACCTATTCTTGAGCTTCTTTTGTGTTTTGAATTATAATTAATTTTTTGCTTGTTAATCTTAGATTTAATTTTATAGTTTGTTGTACGTGCAGCTGGACAAAACTGTGAAAACTTGTACTGTATATGTCAAAACCAAATGGTACCTACAAACAGATTCACCATTAAAATATTCTGAAAAGCTCTATCTTCACGCCTGAGGTTTCTTATAATTTTCCAGCATAAAAATTAAAAAAAATATAATTAGAAAACCAGAATTCAGGTTACGTTATTCTGCGGTATCCGCACTAGGCAAAGCCTGTTTCACGGAGAAATTCTTCAAAATGTTTTTCTTATTCGTTTGTAAATAACTTAGAAAGGCAAGCGAGAGTCATCCAAAACCTCTTGAATTATATTTGCGTGATTTCTTGATAACTACACGTTTTTCTTCCAACAAATGGACCCTAGCTCCGAGCAATTTCTCGCACGCCAGCAAACGCCAAATTAACCAAACATACACGACCAGGTCAACGTTTTTAAAGTGGCACCACATGTGAAAGTGCAGAGCAAATAGTTCTGATCAAATAAAACGAAAATTAGAGGCTAACACCAACTACCTACACCATTTCTTTACTTTACAGTAGGTAAAATGTGGTTAACAGGTACGTTTACAAAAGTATGATACAGCACCGAAATTTGTCCTAGTTTTACCGGCTTCATTCCGCTACAAAAACGGCAATTAGTGATTTAGTGATTGTTTGTTCTCATATTGTTAGGTAGTGTTGTTGTGCCTTTTGCTCTTGAAAGACTTGACGCTTTCACGAACTTTACTCAAGGGTTTGTGGAATGCTAACAATGAAACCAAAGCGGTCGTGTGGCTGGCTTAGGATTTGCACCAACCTAACTCTACCCGCGGGTGTCCTAACAGGCGACTAAGGGAAATCTACTTGGCCACCCGCCAACATGGGGATGCTGGTGCGCTGCTGCCCGCCCCCGACAGATCCGCCACCGAACTGAAATCCCCAACCCGCATGCCCAGCGTGGCTGTATCCCTTTATGTTTTATAAGGTGCTTATCAGGGAAAGCCTACGTCTAGCAGTGGACTGGTATAGGATGTTGATGGTGGTTGATGGATAGAAAAAGGTTCATTTGCTGTCCATTACAAGACATTTTTTAAAAATGGCTTAATATTGTTAGGGTGGAATATTTTACTGCTAGTGAAAAATTCTGGCATAGAACCGTAAGAAATGTCATATGTTTGGTATTGCTCAGCAGTGGCTGAGGTCGGGTTCCGGGATGATGATGAGCGAAACATATTTATAGTTATATTCATACGCCTGTAAAGGCAGATTTTGGTAGTAGTTACTATAAGAATAATTTTAAGATCTATGTATAAACCTGAAACTTCTTAAATAAATGAATTGAAGTTCCATAATATGGAATATTATAGGCAATATTTTAAAGTTTGTCATTAATAATTTCCGTCCGGAACTTTACTACGGGCCGCCGATATACAGGCTGTCCGCCGAACAATTGCAAACTAGATGATTTTTTTTTATTGATTGATGAATACATACACATAATATAAACATATTTGAAATATGTTATGCTAATTGTAAGATGTGCTGTTGGTAACTATTGAGTGCTATGTTTTATCGAGATAAACGTGAACGAAGCCGCGTGCTGAAACTAAGATCCTTTTTTTAAAGAGCTCTACTTCCAATAGTGGTGAAAGAAGTTTTTGTAGGTTAACGAAGCTTTGCATCTTTGCAAGTCTTTTCGCACATATCTAATGAAATTATTTCCAGTGTTAATATTCTGCAAACTTTTGCAGTCAATGAATCATTTGCAACGCCGATCGCTGATTCGCAATATCAATTATCTGAAACGCAAATTAACAAACACGGCAACGTTGTTTTGCGCCTTTCTTTTTGTGAATGAAAGGAACCAGTTTGATTAGTGTTTCCAAAATCTTGAAAAAATATCCGTTTGATTGTTCGAGTAGGGAAGAGGAAAAAGCTACAATCATAGTCCCATAAAAATATTACCTATATTGACGTTGTCGTATAACTTTTCTGGTTTCTGGGTTATGAAAACTTTGTTTTCTGGTAAAATTAGCCAATATAACTAATTATCATTTAGTGGCTGGATACTAAAATGATAAACCAAGTAGGTAGTTATCGGCCTAAATAGTGGGTAGTTAGGTACCTTCGATTTTAAATGCGGAAAAAGAGTTGCATTACAGCGTATAATGTGAATAAGTCTAAATGATGTACCTACTTAAGTCCTGTCTCTTTCTTTGTTCTTGGGATAGGTAAGAATTGCTTAAGCCACTTGAATTAGTAATTTTTGGGCATTTAGATCAGAATCTTTAGTTTGAAACTTGATTGATTCAAGTCGTTTTTATTTTAGCTATTAATATAGACTCATAAATAAAAAGTTAGGTAACGAAAAGATAAGGGTGTCATTGCGTTGCGTGGTTAAAAGTTACGAGTCAACTGCCTAAACTAAACGAAAAACGTAAGTTAATAATGCCTCAAAAACGCCTTAGTAGTATCGCTACTAGTAGGTACTTGTTTTATTAAGCGGGTTCTATGCTAAGTAGGAACGTACAAAATATTCTAATAAATTATCATGACACAAATAATACATGGTACAATTAAACAATAGGTACAAAGCATAAAAGAAAATAGAAAACTGTAGGCACATATATTTTTTTGTTTCCAGATTTAAAATATTAATTAGCGATGTAGTTATATATGTTTCTACAAAAAAAGACACGAAAATTAAAGTTAACTTGGTACTTACATTCAATACGTTGCCTGAGTGTCCAAGGTAGAATCTTCCAGTCACTTGGTTTAAACTTTCCAAAACCGCGGGAAATATTTGACGTCTAACCGACCGCTGCGGATGAGTCCTCGAAAATGCGGGTGCCCAACACGCAAGCGCCAAGACTATGAGCTATACTCGACTCACAGTCATGGCCGCTAGTAGTATCAAGGGGGAGCTATAATCTGACAACAGTTTCCACTACCTACTAATATTAGGTAAATAGCTACATGAGAAAACGTAAGGCAATATTAAAATATCTAGTCTAAGTATCTAAGTAACTTACCCTCCGATATAAAAGTGTCTTGATATTTTAGGCATAAAAATGATTTTGCTTGAAGTAGTAATTTACAAAGCTATTTGATTATTTAATGTAATATAAGAAGAAATAAGTTGTTTCGGTTATTTAGATAAATTATTTACTTGGTTTCGAACATTTCTTGTTTTATCATACAAAAGACTTAAACGCGCGACTTTAATATTCCAAGCTAGTAAGAAAGGTCGGCTCTGTTCTGACGAGTTTTTATTGGTTGAGCAATTAATTGCTGATTTTAGAGTGAATCATTTGGTAGAGCTTTTAGGCCCAAACTCCACCAAAGCGGAGACGAGAAGAAACGCTTTTCAGCTAGGGTGTATCAAATCAACCGAAGCTGTGCGGAGATGCGTACCTACTGGCTAGACTGGAGCGGACATGTGTGCTGGCTAAAGCGGAACTTAGCTGCGTGCGGCGAGCGTTGGATGTTTGTTGGGGGCGGCGGCGCGGCGCCGCCGCTCACTGCACGCCGCTCACATCTCTTCTCGTCTCCGCTGCGTGACGTCACCAGCTTGCGAGGCACAGCTCACATCTCCGCTTCAATCGCGCTATAAATATCTCCGTTCGGTGGTATCCACTGCAGCTGAGCGGAGACGATGTGTCAATAACGACGTTCTATTGATTGTTTAAAACACATTTCCACTCCTCTCGTCTCGTCTCCACTTTGGTGAAGTCCGGCCCTTAGTGTAGAGTAGGTATTGTTTTTTTTAACTGGACAGTATGAGAAGACCCGGAACCAGAGGAGATGCAGGAAAACTTTGTCAGTTTTTTTCTTAGTGAAAACCGTTTTAGCTTAACATTTTTTGGTGAAGCAAGCGTAAATTGTCTGTATGTAGCTTAAACCTACCTTCTGAAAACAGTCACGTCCAGCTAATTAACAGCATTCTCAGATATTAAAAATTAATGTGAATGTCATGAAGTCATTAAATTATGCGTTTTAACCTCGTTTTAGCGCGTAAAGTAGTCTCGTTATTTGAATATGGCTACTTAGACGGACGACGAATTACACGAAGCTCTTGGAATAACGTTTGTCGCGTACCTACGTAAACCAACTTAATTAGACATGCTGATAATAATCTAAGAACATTAAAGTTGTGTGACTCAGGACAGTTGCTATCCTATCTTTCAAGGTACCTGTTTCTTTGTAGGTATGTGCTCCATCTATCCCATGAAAATAGTAGGAATAAAACCAGCCAAGTGCGAGTCGACTCGAAAAAGGTTTTTTTATCGAAAAAAGGAAAAAGCCAACATGACGCGGTCCGGTCGGTATCGGTATTTCAACTGCCTACCTTTTATGGTTTATGATTGAGTTACAGCCCGCTTACGGACAGACGGCGCGGGCGGCGGCGGGGCCTTAGTAATAGGGTCCCGTTTTCACCCTTCGAGTACAGAACCCTAAAAATGGGCTTAGTGACTGCTTACTCCCTCTACTCTTACTCCTGTTGATCAGATATACCTATCGCAGGATGTATAAGGTACGATACAATTTTATTTTGCTGCTTCATTTATAGATATAGATGGAGCGCGCGACGATAAATAAAAAGTTTTTTCTATCGGATTTTTACAGATGGCGCTATCTATTTCAAACCATTGATTGAGATGAATTTTATGTAAATTCTTGGGGTGGCTCGGTTGTTTGGACTGATCCAAATTATTCACACTGTTGCTATGTAAGTATATCTCTATCTATCTTTGGAATGGTCCAACATTTCTACCTAATATTCATACACTAAATTAAAGATTAATATTAATGGTAGATACTTTATTTTTTAACACATTTTTGCCACCGATGCACATAGATGAAGTCCTCCGCCTGCAGCTGAAGGCATGACAGTGAATGTGTTAATTTTCAGCAAACAGGTTGCTGTCCATATAATCTAATGAATCATCCTTCACATGGGATGTAAAGAAGGCACCGTCAGTGGCATCATAACTATAAACCTCACAAATACAGTACCAGGTACTCTTTCCACAACATCTACATTTACTAGCATGCTTCAAAGTTATCTCTTCTGGGAATGTACAATCTACAAATTCACCTAATCTATGCTCATAATCTATTAAAAAGTCTTGAGAGCCCAACACATTTTCGTAAATATACTCATCAACGCACTCAAAAGTACTTAAAGTATTAAAGTCATTTTTTTGTGTTTTCGTCAGCAATTTATCTAACATGAAAACTAAGTGATGATGATAGCATTGAAAATTGATTTTATCTTGGGCTTTATCTTTCAAATCCATCCAGAGTTTAATGCAGCTATGAGATGTTCTGTTTGAACCACTGAACAGTGTTGGGTTTGTGAGGAGAGCACTGGCAGCCATGACCCCGTCACAGTTTACCTCTTGGTGCAGCCTATCTGCTTCATCCAATGTTTTGATCCCACCATTTGCAATCACAGGGACTGAAACTGATGCACATACTTCCTTCAATGCCTCAACATCTATTTTATCCCCACTCTTTTGAGATGGAGTTCTCCCATGGACTGTCAAAAAGTTGACCCCGCACTTTTCCAATTGCTGGCACAAATCAATAGTCCGCTTCAGTTCTTTTACTATTCTTATCTTGACAGAAACACTGAACGTATTTGGCAGATTGCTTCTTATTCCTTTCACCAGATCGCAGATGATATCAGGCTTTGATAAGAGTGCACAACCATATCCATCTTTCATTGCCCATCTTTGGGGGCAGCCACAGTTGAGATCTATTCCATCAGCAAAGGGATAAACTAACTTAGAAGCATCAACAAAATCATCCCGGTTATTTGCAGCAAACTGAACAATCAAAGGAGTGTCATTGTAAGTAGTAGAGAATTCGCTGGACCGAGCCTTTTCATTCTGGCAAAACGAATCTGCCAATATCATTGGGGTAAAACAAAGGTCTACCCCATAGCTGAAAGCAAAACATAAGAGTGTAAGTACCTAAAATAATAGCTAACATTACAAGTAACCAACTTTAGGGTTAAGCATGGATAGATAAACAAATAGGTTTAATTCTTACTTCTTCACTAAAGTCCTAAATTGTACTTTACTGTATCTAACCATAGGTGCACATACTTTCACGTATGTGTTATTGTGTTTGGCGACTTCGAATAAATCTGTGATACTGGATCTGGACTTCATTGTTTATAATCACACTGGCTAAAGTGGCTAGGAAGAGAATTATGTGTTTTAGTTAGATTCATACGTTTTAAAGTGTCTGGTTTTATCGTGGTTAGTTTCGGTTTGATTATCTTATCTCCAAAATACAGTTGGGGCTCTGAGTGGGGGCGTTTTAAGAGAGGTTATAATTTTATTTATTTTGTTTTGACGTAAAATATGGCAAAAATGAATGAATACTTTATTGCACTAAAATACAACAAAATAATAACCTTATATCTACATTTATATCATAATCAGTAAAATATGCAGCCTTGTCACCGAGAGCGATTTCTCCCAGGCAACCTAGGGAGGGGGCAAAAGATAACACTAGCGAGTCCAAAAAAAAACCACGAACGAAAACACGGGCTATTTATCAATCCATTATAAACTGTCTATTTATCAATTCATTATGCCGAACGTCTACGACATAGTTTTCTGAGCCAAGAAAAATTTTGAAAAAGTTCATTTCAGCTTGTACCTCTCCGGATACAAGCTATTTATTTGTTGAAGTTATTTGTAAACCGTTAAAGTTTTCTTGTTGTGTTTGTTTTGTTGTTATTATCTGGTTGTGTATGTGTTGTTTTAGGCCTCCTCTAATGAGTGCCATATCGCCCTGTCTTCAGCTTGCCGCATCCAGCATCTGCCTGCAGTCTTTCGCAGGTCGTCGTCCCACCTGGCTGGAGGGCGTCCTACACTACATTTGCCGAGTCGCGGTTTTCACTCAAGAACACGTTTACCCCAGCGATTGTCGGTTCTTCGCGAGATATGGCCGGCCCACTGCCACTTCAGCTTGCTAATTTTTTGAGCTACGTCGATAACTTTGGTTCTCTGTCGGATGTATTCGTTACGAATCATATCCTTCAGAGAAACTCCGAGCATAGCTCTTTCCATAGATCGCTGAGCGATTTTGAACTGGTGGACCAGCGCTACCGTGAGTGTCCACGTCTCAGCTAAGTAGGTCATGACGGGTAGGACGCACTGATTGAAAACTTGCGTTTTCAAGCATTGCGGTATGGATGACGAGAAGACTCGGCGTCGTTTTCCAAACACTGCCCAGCCTAGCTGGATCCTCCTCTTGGCTTCCTTCTCGAAGTTGTTTTTACCCAACTGCATAATCTGCCCAAGATAAGTATACTCGGAAACAGCTTCGAGAAGGTGGCCATGTACGACCACCGGCCTTGGATCAACGTGGCTATTAATCATGGTTCAGCTCCTCTAGCGACTCCGCCATTAAGTCTATGTCATCAGCTAGACCTGTGTCGATCGTGATCGATCGTATCACAAAGACTCGATCGCGACCCGTGAGTGATCGATCGAATCCCTCAATCTCTAGTTTTAAAGGATTCGATCGTTCAGTCGATCATTCTGGCGTTGATGCTTGTAAAACAAAAGTGAACCTTATGATGTGGAGGTTAAGGTAGTTTTTTCCCCGACAAATACGAATGATCGACCTATTGATTGAATGAATGACAGACTGCATGACAGTCAAAAAACTGAACCGTATGTTCTGACCATTAAGGTAGTTTTTCTCGAAAAAAAAACCGTGACCCGCGACTTCATTCATGCAAACAAAACTGAACCTTATGGTGTGATTGTTATGGTACTCGTAGTTGTTTCCCGACAAATACGAACGATCGAGTCTTTGAGTGAGTCAATCAATTCATTCATGCAACGCAAAACAAAGTGAACCTTATGGCGTGACTGGTAAGATAGTTTTTCCCGACAAATACGAATGATCGATCGATCGAACGACAAACTGCACGCATCGGCGCGGCATGGCAGTGGCAAGTCATGGGTCTTCGCGACCCGCGACCCACGAAACGATAGAGTCTTTTTGATTCGATCTTACTGCAAGTTCGATCGTGATCGAACAGGTCTTGAAAAATGATCGATCGACACAGGTCTATCATCAGCGAATTGTAGGTGTGAGATATAGTTGCCGTTTATGTTAATGCCCATACCTTTCCAGCACAGCATCTTAAGCATATCTTCCAATGCGCTTGTGAACAATTTCGGTGATATGACATCCCCCTGTCTCACTCCTCTGCGCAATTGGACGGGTTTAGATTGCTGGCCTTACACTCATGGACTTTACACTCATGGTGGACTTGGACACTCATGATGGCGGCTTCGTAGAGACATCTCAACACCTCGATATAGCTTATAGGCATGGCTCAGGAGTGAGATGGATCTGTAGTTTTTAAAGAGGGTTTATCTCCCTTCTTAAAAAGAGTACCACCAAACTCCCGCTCCACGCCTTTGGAGTTCTCCCACTGTGAAGGACGGTGTTGAAGAGAATCTGTAGCTCCTGTATTACAGGGGCTCCAACGGCTTTCAGAAGCTCTAATGTTATTCCGTCCTCACCAGGGGCTTTTCCATTTTTAAGCTGCCTCAGAGCTAGCACGGTCTCGTCTTGACTTATGTCTGGCAGTTCGTCGGTATAGTGGCGTGCTAGGGTGGCTCTGGAATCATGGATGGTCATCTTGTCGGTAATGAGGAGCATGTGCAGCGTATAATCGGCCATACAAATCCTCTATCTCGGCGGAGATCTCTGGCTTCGACAATACGGTCCTCCCATCGTACGTTTTGAGCTTCGTCAGGTGGCTCTTACCAAGCTGCTGAGTAAATACATGGGACCCTCGGTTTTGCTCCATCGCCTCATCAATGAGGCGCGTGTTGGAGCTCCGAAGGTTGCGCCGTTCCATCTTCGCGATTAGCCAGGTCTGACCTCTCTGACGAAGTCGCATGGGTTGTTTTCCGTCTTTTAGTCATCAGCCCAAGATTCTCATCCAAGAGTTTAGAGTTCTTGCCAGTACGCTGCTTTTGGCAGAACTTAATGCCCTTGTCACTCAATGTTTCGAGCAGATTGTGTAGGCTCTCGTTAGGTCATCAGTGGGTTCCAAGGCAACAAATCTATCCCCGAGAAGCTGAAGGAACTTCTCGGTGCCCGCCATGATTTGGATTGGGTTGGGTCGGAGCGTAGACTTCATCAGACGTCTTCTCTCAAGCTTTAAGTTGATATTCAGAGAGCCTCGGCGGAGTCGGTGATCAGATCCGGTATTGATCCTGTTGACCACTGAAACATCTCTGAATATGTGCTTGCTTTCCGTCATGATGAAGTCGATCTCATTTTTAGTCACAGTATCGGGACTTTGCCATGTCCACTTCCTTTGAGGATGTTTCTTAAAGAAAGAGTTCATTAAGAACAGCCCCTCTTTCTCAAGGAAGTTGACAAGCATTTGCCCCCTGTGGTTCCTAACTGCATTACCATGCGAGCCTATTCGGGATTCGTTGCCATTCCGGATTTCCACCTTGCCGTTTAAGTCCCCCATAACCACGTTGAAGTAAGCCTTTGTGGTGTTGTGCAAAGCTTTGGATATGTCTTCGTACGTACATATCCTCCACTTCATAATCCGAGTGTGACGAGGTCGGTGCGTAAACCTGAATGACCTATACGCTGTAGCGCTTGGACAGCCGAAGGATCAGGTACGCTACCCTGGTCGACACACTGGAGATTTCTTCAATGTTGTTAGAGAGGGCCCTATTGACGAGGAAACCTACGCCAGTCTGGAATCACCCACGCAAAAGTAAAAAAGATGGCCCGAGTCTAAGGTTACGGTGTCCTCCCCCTCCCTACGGACTTTACATAACCCTAGAACATGCCATTTTATGTTCTCTAACTCCACTTCCAACTGCGCTAGATGGTGGTCAAGCCTCATAGTGCGTCCGTTGAACGTAGCCAGGGTTAGATTTTTAAGTAATTAACGGTAACTTAACTTAGCCCGGGGATTCCTAGCACCCCCTTCCCCGCCGTTACCGTGGCCGCTACCATGGCCAGGAATAGCGAGGCGGCCGGGAACTGGGGGCCATTTTCTGGCTTGTGATATCATTACGGGGTAATACCCCTAATACCCACGCTGGGCATGCGGGTTGGGGATCGCAGTTTAGTGATGGAATTGTTCTGCAGGAGGCGCTGCTGCGCGCCCCCCGGTGTATGTCCCTTAGTCGCCTCTTACGACACCCACGGGAAGAGTTTGGGGAATACACCTACATATTCTGCTGTAAAAGGAATCGTCCATCAGTTTTTTCGCCGAAACGAATTACCTACTCTAACCAAGGTAAGAAAATATTCTGTTCGAGCAAAGCCGCAGGCAAGAACTACACACATCAACATCGTCTAGGGATATTTCATATTTTCTCAATTTACTCAAAATTTGTTATAAATAACATGTAACATGTATATATTTTTGAAAAGCCCGTTTAGTAGACTAGACCTTCGAATACAATAGAAATACTTTTATTGTGTAAATAAAATTTTATTCAATAAAAAACAAAATATGAAAAAAAATTACATTTAGGATGTTGTGTTTTTAAAAAAAAAATGCAAAATTATGCGAAATTTCCTGTTTTTTGCAATTATACGAAAAATCAGTAGTCAGTAAAACCACCCATGACGTTACAAACGGTCCTGCAACGGGTTTTCATGCTTTGAATCAAATTATCAAAGTCTTGCTGCGGGATATTGTCCCAGGTCCTGCTAAGATGCAAAAAAAGTTGCTCTTCAGTCGCGATGTTTGCAGGAAAATGGTTCATAGCCCTTCTTTGGAGCATGTCCCATGCATGCTCTATGGGGTTTAGGTCTGGCGATTGCGCAGGCCAGTTTAAGACCGACACGTCGTGCTCCTGCAGCCAGCTGGTCACCACTCGCGCTGTGTGCGGACGGGCATTGCCGTGCATGAGCGTGAATTCTTGGCCCATTTGTAGTCGATGGGGGTAGACTATTGGTAGCACCTGGTTACGGTATTTTTCAGCGGTCATGGTGTTTCTGATCCAAACGAGATCTGTTCTTCCACCAATACGTATTCCCGCCCAAACCATAACTGTCCCACCGCGGTATGGATGGACTTCCTGAGGGTGTTGCAGACGGCTCTCACGACCAGGAACTCGCCATACACGTACTCTTCTTGAATCGGGATGGAACCCAAATCGGGACTCTTCGGTAAACAGCACCGCAGACCACTGGTTCTCTTTCCAGAGCAAATGTTCACGAGCCCACTCTACTCTTCGTCCACGATTTCCTCGGCGTAGTGCTGGAGTACGAAGCGGTCTGCGAGCATGAAGGTTGGCTTCATGCAGTCTTCTCCTCACAGTTTAGTCACTCACCAGCAACTGGTGCTCTGACTGGAGCCTTTGAACCAACTGCATTGCCGTAACATTTGGTTGTCTTCTAGCGGAAACTTGCAAAAATCGGTCTTGTCGCTGGGTGGTTATGAGCTTCCAGCCTGGGTGTCTTTCAGCCACTTCACCGGTAGCACGATAACGTGACCATAACCTTGAGATCACGTTTTGTTTTGTTCCAATCTCCTCAGCAACACTCAGCTGAGTAGCCCCAGCTTGGAGCATACCTACTGCCCTTAACATTTTATCTCTAGTTAAATGGCGCCGCCGCATGATGCATTTAGTAGTATAAAATCGAAATTAATTGATAACGTGTTTTAAAACTTCAATTTGACACAAAAAATTACCATAAACTATGGATGATAAATTGTAACTTTCGACCTTCGCTATAGCAATGCCGCGCAAATCTTTTGTTTTTTATTCATTTGTTCAAATTCAAATTTGGAATCATTCAAAAAGGCCTAAAAAATAAGGTTTTTTCAAAAGATTTTAAAACCGGCCAGTATTTTTAGAGTTCAAGAACTTTATACAAAATATCTCTAGACGATGTTGATGTGTGTATATCTAATGATCCATATTAAAACAAGATTTTGCTCCACTGTCATGTCACTTTGATAGAGATTTCACTTTGATTTTTTCAGGATTTGAAAATATAGACATTATAGAAGTGAAGTTAAACGTGTAGGTGGGGAGACAATCATGTACATTATACAACAATGGTGAAAAAAGGCACAATAATGGTGATCAAATTTGTACACCCTAATAATTCGTGTACAAGCGAAGCGAACCGCAATACGACACCCGTCACACACCAAGACTCGCTTCGCTCGCCTGTATCGCCGGTGTCGCATTGCAGTTCACTTCGCTCACCACAATGCGACTCCGCTCGTGCTGTCACACACACAGTTGTCCTCATATTTTGTTGTTAATCGACAAAAAAACTTATTATTCACAAAACAGCTTAGCTCAACAGGGACAGGGAGGGGGGGGGAATTAGCGTCCCTGTTTTGCTAAGCTTGCCTCACCAATTTTAAAAAAGGCTGCGGCTCACTCCATTCGCCGGTAATTATTTTGTATTACTTTCTTAACAGTTTTTCTAAGCCGCCGCACTCCGCACTCTCGAAAATATTCAGCGCTTGCTACGCTCGCTGTTATTTATTATTTCATACTCTTCTTAACAAGTTTATGACCACCCGAAAAGTAACAAATATTTCGACGGCTCGCTGCGCTCGCCGTTATATCTTTAACTCTATATTTTTTGTATTCCATACTTTTTTGTTAATTGCCGAAAAAAATCGTAAAAATCGCGGCTATCTCCGCTCGGCGTCGTCTTACCCCCGACTACCCAAACGCAACTCAGGTTTGAGCACGTCTCAAGTCGCGTTTTCTTGTCAGTTTTCTATGAAAATCTTTTCAAAATTCGTCACTTGAGACGCGCTTAAATCTGAGTTGCGTTTGAGTAGGTATTCGGGCGTTAGCCTCTTTGTTGCTAACCCGACCTCACTAACTCTGAAATTACCGTGGCTTGCTCCGTTCGCCGTTATTTATATTCATAGCCCTTTATCTGCCACCGCAGACTTTAAAATATAATATTTGGGTCTCTTTCGTTTCTTTTGTCATAGGAACTCTTGCTTACTTTCCCCAAAAAATTACGAAAAAATCTCAAAAGATTTCGAGTCTCGCTGTGCTCGTCGTTACTTATACTTTGGTAAGGAGTTGAGAGGGTCGGGATGGGTCGACCCCCAAGGAGTTTCAGTATTTTTATTTCGGTTTAGTGTTTGGTAGAGGCCGCCGCCCCGCCCCGCCACCGCCACCGCCACTAACTTTTATTTCGGAAAATACAATAAAGGGAGGTTATTTTTTACGCTACAAGGTTTCTTTTTGATCCTGGTTTAGTTACATTTGACTCGACTTAACTGGGCAACAGTGCATCGCCCTTTATTTAATCCATCATCATCTCGTGTTGTTGCCTTAAACAAGCATAGATTGTAAAAAAGACCCCATTTGTCATGTCAATGACGAATGACGATTACGTGAAAATATCTTTGTTTTTCACGAGGTCTTGGGCACTAAGTACTTTTGTTTATCGGGAAAACTTTGGTCTTGGGATTTGGGTTTCGCTTGGCTAAAAATAAAGAAATCTATGTACACCATTTTTATGGCTAAAACAAATATTCTCTAAAGCTTTGAACTAAAGAATGGTTTTTTGTTCTCTATAACATTTCTATACAAGATACCTAACATGGAAAAAGAGGAAAGGCTTCAACGAATAAAAGGTATTTTATTAACAAACATGTTACAAGTTAGAAAATTACTCAAATGTGATAGATAATGTACACAAATAATTGTATTTTTGTAGCCGGAGCTTTTTTGTCCGCCGTCGGTGGAATCTCTGCCTTTGTGGGATTTAGTGCAGCGTTGTCTGCAGCAAAGAAAGCAGATCCGAAATATTTTAACAAGGGTAAAGACTCAAATATGATTAAAACAACTTGGCTGGAGTGAAGTTGGCTTTATCAAACTTTCACTTGGGCACCACCACTTTGTCCTTAAAAACAAGTATTTTATTTTTTTCTACCTACTGCGCAGCCACTGATGCAACTTCAGGTTGCAGCCATGTTGTTTTAATCCTAGTGTACCTACTCGTCTTTTCATCGGCATTAGTCATGATTTTTTATTGAATGTTACTGTCAATAGGGGTACAAAGCAGTGTGGAAATGGCTGATACAGGAGCTATGTTAGCATTGAGAGCTCTTGGCTGGGGTACTGTGTATGCAATAGCAGGAACTTCACTATTGAGCTATGGGATATGGAAACTTTCTGGTGCTAAAGATGTAAGTTCTTATCCATTATCCATCATGCAATAATTTGATTCTTATTTCATTCAAAGTTTTGCTTGACATTGTGTACAATGTATTTGTTACAGCTGAAGGAATTCCGAATCAAAATAGGGAATATCCTGCCAGTACTTCCCAGAAACAACCCACCACAATCAAGGACAGAGTTCACTGGACTAAATGATTTGTTGACATACATCTCTGAAGATTATGGGAAAACAAAAACTAAATAATGTTTTTAATTCATTGTATTTTTTGTAAATATGTACCGTTTACCTTGTACTTAGATTTAGTTAAATTAAATCCTGTTTTATCATAAACTCTTCTTTGTATGCCGGTCCAGTGTTGCAGCTGGCTTTGCAAGTGTAAATGGCTAGAACTCCCCAATCCATGCCGTTAATATTGGTTTCAGACTCAATAAAATTCAGCATCTGAGGCATGATCTGTAAAGAAAATTATTGTGTCAGTTTCTTTTTGTTGTAAGAGAATAATAGTATGACAAAACAACACTACATATATATGGCTTAACAATAATCAGTAGAGATAAACCATTCAAAAATGCACCCCCCTCCACCGCGGTTACACTTGCATGCAAAAAAGGTTTATAGACACAATACACGTAAATTGGTCTTTGTCATTGGTTGTTCAATCACCGGCTAGACACGAAAGTGGGAGCACGCGTTGATTACGCCGCAAAAGTACGGTTGGCATGTCAACGAAAAAACACCTTCGCAGTCAAGTATTTTTTTAAGATACTATGGTTGATTATACTTGTCCGTGCTGTTCCTGTAAAGCCAAATAAATGTATTTATAAATAAACTAGGTATATCACCAAATGAAATATGAAGCAGAAAATGAGATTGAAAATGCAACTGATGCCAGATGACATCTCAATGAAAGACTGATTAATAATAAATGTATTTGATTTACTTTGTAATACTCTTATTTCTAGAATTCCTATCTTCCCTTTTAAAATGATAGGCGACTTACCTACCATTTTTTATTTGTGTTTATCTTCTTCTGAAACATTAATTTAATATTCCGTATTTGTTTTTTTTATGCAAGCGGTACCACTAAGAAAGAACGGCTGGATCTGTCTGCTAACTAGTCCATAATTGAGCCGAACGCGCGACAGAGCGCACGTGTAGCCCAAACAAAGAGCGCGCTCCCCGCCATACAATGCCTACACTGGACTGATCGCACAATTAGTTAACTTCTCAGCGCGCAGATGAGTCCATGTTTCCTGTTAAGTTGCAGCACTCACACAAGTATAGCGATGCAATAAGTATTTCCTCTCACACATTGAAATTATCACGTTTTGTGGAGGGGCATGCATTTTTAGAATGGTTTATCTCTACCTACGTCATTAACATTACTAATGTAACTTGGAATATTTACCTGAAACTCAAACTGCCTCTCCCCACCGCAAAGTTCACAGTTTGGAACTAAATTATCTGATCCACAAGTAGGGACTAATTCAGTTATCCAGAGCGGAGAGCCACCTCTCTCATATCTCAGCACTTGCTCTGGGTGCCTAGCTACCCTTTTGCTGAATTTATTAAAAACTTTATCTTCAGGCATTTCTTTAGCATACTCTTCCAGTTCACTCTCACTAACATTTTCCAAAGTGCCTGCTTTGTTTTCATGCATAAGTTTTTCAAATTTTTCCATTTCTTGATTGGCATCAACATCTTTTACATCTTCCTGCAAGGGAAATGAATTAGCATAGAAAGTAGACCTATAGATGATTTTCCTTAGTGTTAAGTCATTGTTCTTACCGGATCCTCTTCATTAACCACTAATTCCCACTCCTTGAGTAAGATAGATTTTCCAGCTTGATCCACTACAAAATTATTAAGTTTCACTGATTCATTAGCCTGAAAAAGCAGAGGATCTTAGAGAAAAAAAAAATTTTGTTGTTTAAGCATAAAAAATAAAAATACATACCTGCAACGCAGGACAGTTTTCTTTGTGACCATTTTTCCAATCCATTATTTGATGACTTCTGCCACAGTAATACACCTTCTTACACTTAGAACAATGCGAAGGTGCCTTAGCACCACATAACTCGCACAGTTTAGGCAAACCATCCATTGGATACTGAAATAATCATACACAATATAGACAATTGAAACCCCTCCAATTTACATCATTGTAGCTGGGCAGTAAAAGTATGACTGTATTCCAGCCAAATTCAATGTACGATGTTTGTTAATAAACCACCCATACTGAACCTAAAGTGAATTTTAGGCCACATGATTAAGTACGGAATTTATATTATATGTCCAATGTTATATTACTTGTTGTTGTGTTTTGTTGTGGTGATCCAACCTTCAATAAATATTGCTTAGAAATTATATCTGAAACTCGATGCCAAGCAAGTGAGTTATAAATAGTATTTGTGACATGGTGTGTTTACAAACATTTCACATTGAGTTTGGCTAGTGTATAGGTCTTATTTCAGTGCTCAAAATACCCTTACCTACAAAGAAC
This sequence comes from Eupithecia inturbata, assembly GCA_963662085.1. Classification (NCBI taxonomy): domain Eukaryota; kingdom Metazoa; phylum Arthropoda; class Insecta; order Lepidoptera; family Geometridae; genus Eupithecia; species Eupithecia inturbata. Next base: position 10,010,093 of record OY759182.1, read on the forward strand.
TTACCTCTTCTTCCTTTTCCGCATAAGGATGGAATGAGTAAAAATCATTTTTTCGCGCCAATTGGCAGCGAAGCACTAAGAAATTCTCAGATGAATTTGTTTTCCAGCTGCATGCTTTATTTCTACAGACGAAAATAAATACTGTTCTATGGAAGCACTCGTCTGATTCATCATAGGGTGCATAAATCTGCAAGAAAATCAAATACCTGTCAAGTTAGTGTATTCTTCACAACTTTCTAGAAAGGATGTGGCTGGCAGGTACCTAGGTACTACTACTGCTTTTATCAGAATATCTGCATAAACATAAACTTACTTGGCAAAGAAAGATAAGACGTTCACTGCAGCGTTTACAAGACAGTTCAGGATAATTTTTAAGATCTAACCACGCTGGTTTTCCGCCAACTTTGCTTGGAAAAAATCGTGGGTGTAGAAGCCATTCAGCTTTCTGTTCGAGAACACCGATATCCACTTTATTGGTCATGGTATGGTTAAACAGAGATTTTTCTTTTACAATATTTCAAATCACACGTAAAAGACCAAACCAAACCAATGCGAAATTTTTTAAAGTAGGTAAGGCTATTCTGGGAATATATCTTATGACTACTCGATAAATATAACAAGAACTGTCAAAATATCGAGTGATTGCTTCGTAGCAAACATGCATGCTTATTCTGAAAATCTGCAATTCGATATTTTATCAGGGGCTTTTCTTCGCTAAGTTGCCCGTTGCACGAGAATGCGTATCACTGTGGTGATAAATATCACAAATATATCTAGTCCCGCCAAAAACTGCATTCTCGTGCCACATAGAAAGTAACTTATCGACGAAAAGCCCTCGTTAAATATCTAATTGCAGATTTTGAGCGCATATTTGCTACGAAATCACTCGATAGTTTGACAGTTCTTGCCATATTTCTCGAGTATAGTTACTTTATTTATGAACCATCTACGAGTAGATTTAATGCCTGGAAGGCAATTCTCACATTATATGACTCGATAAAATATGGCAAGAACTGTCAAAATATCGAGTGATTGCTTCGTATCAAACAAGTGTTACAGTTTTATAAAATATCAGATATTATTATAAATTTTAAATAATTATATAATGATTCATTAATTTATTTATCGCATCTAACGTTTAAAAGTACATATTCTGATTTAACTTGGCTTCCGGTTAACGCTCATTGGTTGGGTTTTGCCGACCAATCAGAGGGCTGAATTTTTCGACCAATGAGTGTTGGTGGGAGGTAACGGTAGGGTGACTCGATGTTTGTAAGCGCAGTAATATTGTCTGCATTCTGCGTTCAGGAATGGAAGGAAAAACATCTCTTGTAAAACAGTTTGAATATATGAAATCCAACAGTGTAACTGTGTTGTGTATTGTGATCCCGCCATCCTTTTGAGTTATTGGTTAAGGTTTGCCATATCTCAGAAGTCGGATTCGAAAAGCGACGCCCGCAAAGAAAGTGTAAGTACCAATTTTGTTCCATTTGTTTTACATTGCCCTTTTCTTTGTGCTCTTCCTGCTAGCACCGGTAAGAGAAACCGATCGGGGCACTCCCCGTTTTTCTCTTTCTTGGTGTTTTTCCGCGTAAACTCCGAATACTTGGCCGGGGCACTCCCTTGCAGTATCTTGGAGATCGCAGTAGCACATGGGAAAACTATAGTGCATTCCGAATTACGCTTATATCGATATTATCGCGCTCACACGCGTTCCGTATTACCATGAGCGCGACAACGACGTCCCGTGTGACGTCATAGATGACGTCATTACATACGCCATTTTGCGATATCACCGACCATCCTACAAACCGAAATCACTGTGAACGATCAGTCAAAAGTGACAAATATGACAGTTGGCTTGCGAACATACACACGGTTTGAGAACCTCCTCCTTTTTTGAAGTCGGTTGGTAAAATTGTTGTTCTGCATCATCTTCGTAACGAATCGTCGTAGTCCCACTCCTCAACTGAGTTATTTGTTATTACTGTTATTAGTTTATAAAGCCCTATTTTCTGCCATTCTCTCTTGATTTTCACGTTAGTAAGTTATAATATAACTAGTAATGTTCTGCGTGTGCGGTTAAAATACTAAAAAATAAATAATGTTCGATAATACACACAGCATCATCTAGCCCCAAAGTAAGCAGAGCTTGTGTTATGGGTGCTAGATAAATGATATTATTATACTTGTTTCATTAAATTATTACACAGATTTATTTGTTTTTAAATAAAAAAAAAATATATATATTTTTCTATTATTAGAAAATACCCAGAACACCCGAAACAAATATTTGCAGATCGTACAAATAGGTCTTAAGGTGGGAATCGAACCCGCAACCTCCTGCGTCGCAGGCGGACCTTCGCCCGCCGCGCCACATCGGTCGTCTGTCAACATTCTAAACGTCAGTCGATACTGACTGACGTTTAGAATGTTCGTGACGTGCGTGCTACGAGCGTGCGTGTGATCGTGAGCGCGCTCATGAGCGTTCCGAATTATTGTTAGCACTCAACTGTCAGTATCGTGATAACCAATTCGGAACACAAAATATTTTGTGATCGCTATCAGCGCTGTAATCGTATTTCGGAACGCACGGCTAGTAAGCATTGATGAAATAAAATTGATCGGGGTACCCCCCGTATTTTATTTTATCCATTGCGTATCTGTATAGCCTCGAATACGTGGCAAGGGCACTTCCTTGTAGTATTTTGAGACTTATGGTATACTGGTATACACAAGGCATCTGAAGAGGAGTGTTTATTCTATATCTGTAAATTCTTTCTTCTACCGCATGTAATGTTAAGAAATAATCTAGATGTGGGTTTTTACTTCTGCCACTACTTATAATATATTAGGCAGTCGTTTGCTGATTATGTTTTTAAGAAAAACAAAAAATTTTTATGCTGCCCTTCACTCTATAATCCGCCTGAAAAAATTTCTTTCAACCCCTACAAAGATCACTCTAGTAAATTCTCTTCTCTTGCCAATCATAGACTATGCAGACGTAGCTTTCATTGATATTAATCAAGACTTACTAAATAAACTAGACCGTCTCCTAAATACTGGCATTCGATTCATCTTTTGTTTGCGCAAGTACGACCATATAAGCGAATATCGTGCTAAACTCAAGTGGCTCCCTATCCGCGAACGTAGGAACGTTAGAATACTTTGTTTTCTTTTTTCTGCACTTAAAAATCCTTCTGCTCCTGCCTATCTCAAAAATCGTCTTTCATTTCTGGCTGACTCACATGACAGACCACTCAGATCATCCAGCAATCTACTCCTAGAGATACCGGCACATAGCTCATCTTTTCGGGAAAAATCATTTTCTATTGAGGCTGTTAGACTCTGGAACTCTCTTCCCTATGATATCAGAAAAGTCGAATCAAAGGATAGTTTTAAAAAGTTGACACGTGAGCATTTTTTAAGTAATCGTTACCCGACTTCTAGTTAGGTAACTCAACCATCTTTTTAACTTTTTGTGATTTTTATTGCTACCTTTCTTCATTAAAACATTGTAAGTACCTATTATAATATATATTTATTTATATATATATTTAGATATTATATATATTATTATATAGTGCAAGTTTTAATATAAATTAATGTAGTTTTTCTAGCTTAGTTTAATTATAGCACGCCTTTTTGTTTTATTTCTACCATGTGTGGTTGGCAGGTAGAAAATGCCATCGGCATTAAGCCCACCATTTGTATACTTTTGTTAAATGTGTGCAATAAAGTATTTAAATAAATAAATATGTTAGGACTATGATACAGGCTATGTTGCAATTCAAGTTGCAGACCTGTTACATACCCTGTCACTGTTGTGTTACGTGTTATATACCATATTGCAATTCGTAGGATATTTTATAAGTAGACCATGTTACGTACCATGTTACAGACATGTTTGCAGGTAGCGTTACATAGTATGTTGCAGGTTAGTTAATAAATTAAGTTAGTGTTGCAGACCATGTTGCGGGTCATGTTACTGACAAAGTTGCTGACCATGTTGCAGGTCATGTTACATACTATGTTGCGGTTTGTAGGCTATATACTGGCTGTTTTGCAAGCTATTTTACTGACCATGTTATAGTACTGTGATGTTTATTATAATTGTTGCCATTTTTTTTTTGAGGTCATGTCCACCATAGACGTCGGTCCAAGTCCAAAATTGCAGCAACACCGCGCCGCCAGGATGCTGATGCTGACGAAAGAGAGGCCAGTCACAGCCAGTCTCGGGGACGAGTGAGGTCTCGTTCGCAGCGCCAGGCAGGTCAGCGGCGGTTGCGGTCAAGATCTAAAGGCAGGCGACTAAGAACCACTGAAGTACGACGTGGCCAGTCCCGGGGGCGGGCGCACTCTCGCACTCCGCACAGGCAACAAGTTAGAGCTAGGCGGTCACGTTCTAGGAACCAGAGAGGCAGAAATGCAAGGTCTATTTCTAGGCGAGCAGAACTACGTGATAGGTTAAGGCATAACTCTAATGATCGTAGAGTATCCACTCCAGAAAGATCTAGATCTAGGTTAAGAGTTTGTAGTCCACTTGTACAATCTGAAATTAATACTAACAGTAAGGTTGATAACGAAGTCGAAACAAGATTTTTCAAAAAGTTTCTAGATTTAATGCAAAATGTAAAGTCCACAAGTGATAACGACAGGTTCCCGGTTATCAACATATTACCGGAATTTGACCCTCTTAATACAGAACAGACTGTAGATTCATGGTTAAAGAAAGTAGATGAATGTGCCCAAATATACAATAGGAGCGATAAACAGATAGTCCACTATGCGATGCCTAAACTATGTGGTATAGCAAAAACCTGGTACCAGGGATTACCTTCCCTTCTTCATACGTGGGAGGAATGGAAGGTAAAATTATGCGATTCATTTCCAACGCGAGAAAATTATGCTGAATTGTTATCCGCAATGTTAAGTAAGAGAGTACGTTTTGACGAACCTTTGGACTTGTATTATTACACAAAAATTAATCTCCTAAATCGATGCGAAATTACAGGTAGACGCGCAGTAGATTGTCTGTTAGCAGGTATCGATGATAGGAACGTTAGAGTAGGAGGCCAGAGTTCAGAATTTTCGGAACCTGAACAAGTATTGAAATTTATGAAATCGATAAAGGTAGGTCAGGATAGGAACAACGTTGATATCGCCAGAAATAGGGGCAAACGCAATGACAGTCGACTGGTGAGAAACGATAAAGCGACTGACGAAACTAATAGTTCCACTCAAAAGTTAAATACGAACACGACTTGTTATAACTGTAATGAAAAAGGTCATATTACGTTTTATCGTTGTCCGAAGCCAAAATTGCAGTGTTCAAACTGCAAACAACTGGGTCATGTTTTTGCTGATTGCCCAAAATCAAAGCAGGGTTCTAATATCGAAGAGAAAAGTAAGACTGACCTTAAAATTAACCAAATACAACTTCTTTTTTGACCAAATTGATTATGTTGGGTATGAAGTTTGTGCAGAAGGGGTGAGGCTAGGGGCAGCTAAGACTAGAGCCATTTCAGCCATCACAACCAATCCCGAAAGTAGAAATTCTTAGGAAAATAATATTTAAATATCAATTCTTAATAACCTTGTGCAATCACTATCACTTTTGGACTGTTTGCATTAATCGTTAGGTTATGTTTTGTGTGCAATTCAATCACGTTGAGATAATTATATACAATCAATAGTGTGAAGTTATGCTTAAATTAAATAAACGTAAGACCTATGTCAATGACACAGACAAGCTCAAAAGGTAACCAATTGCTGGTAACGATCAACGTCATGGATCGAGCAACATATTAAAGTTTAAATCAATTGCTGGTAACGATCAATGTCATGGATCGAGCAACATATTAAAGTTTGAATCAATTGCTGGTAACGATCAATGGCAGGGATCGAGCAACATATTAAAGTTTAAATCAATTGCTGGTAACGATCAATGTCATGGATCGAGCAACTAATTCAATTTATGTACCCTAGTTAATGTAATGAACTAGCTGATTTCAAAGTTTACATGTATAAAGTAAGATGATTAATGATGAATTATAACGTCTATAAATTAATGATTTTCGAATGAAGAAGTAAAGATCAAATCATTATGTTTGTATTGTTTAACAAGTTCTATTTATTATAATAATTATTAGCTTTAACGAAGGGGCTCGTTAATAATAGGATGGCTGAGCTGTTACAGTTTTATAAAATATCAGATATTATTATATATTATAAATAATTATGTAATGATTCATTAATTTATTTATAGCATCTAACGTTTAAAAGTACATATTCTGATTTAACTTGGCTTCCGGTTATCGCTCATTGGTTGGGTTTTGCCGACCAATCAGAGGGCTGAATTTTTCGACCAATGAGCGTTGGTGGGAGGTAACGGTAGGGTGACTCGATGTTTGTAAGCGCGGTAATATTGTCTGCATTCTGCGTTCAGGAATGGTTGGAAGGAAAAACATCTCTTGTAAAACAGTTTGAATATATGAAATCCAATAGTGTAACTGTGTTGTGTATTGTGATCCCGCCTTCCTTTTGAGTTATTAGTTAAGGTTTGCCATACAAGCGTATTCTCACCATCTGCAATTCGATATGTATATCGAGGAGTTTTTCCGATAAGTTACTCGATACGGAACGAGTGGTCGCGGGCACTCGTTCGTTTTTATCGAAGAATGAGAAGGAAGAACATTACTCGTCGCTCATTCAGTGTGTTCAACTTAAACTTCTTTATTTTTGGCGCCGCTTGCTTTTCGCTACGACTCTACCAGTGTAAGGAGTGTCATATCAAACAGTAGATCTATCTGTTTCTTGCATTTTTTGAAGTCTACTATTTACCCCACAAAATTTAAAAATCTCCCTTTTTTCTTTATGGATGACCTCATAACAATAAAACACAATTAAAATTTATTCAACTTTATATTTTATTGTGATATTGTTCATTGTATTTTATCGGTTATTAGGATAATAGTAACTTAATCACAATAAACACATTTTAGGGTTCCGTAGTCAACAAAGAACCCATAAAGCTAAGGTGATTACCTACGGTACGGAAAAGGCATCCATTTTCATCCTTACAAAATAAAATAAAAACAAATAAGAACTAGTATTTACATTTTGTTTTCAGCTACCTGTAGATTGTTTGCAAACAATCTACAGGTAGCTCAACTGATTCATATCAATACCAGTCGGAAGCGTCCCCAAGACGCTGGCTGCATTGCCCCGCTGTATGGCAATGCTGATGCGCTGTGCCAGATACCGACCGTGCGGCATCGGATTTCCTAATAGTGCATGACCTTTTATAAATTCTATCCTATCAGTCCATGCATGTCCAAATACACACATCAACATCGTCTAGGGTCTAGGGTCTAGGGTCTGATTGACGGTCAATTTTAAGGTGTAGAAAGCTGAAATTCAGTGTGCGTTTATTTGTATATGCGCTCTAACTATTGGCAAGCCATTAAAGTTGACATCTTGTTAGAACTCCCTTATTTGAGGTTCGAAATAAGTACACAACTTTCAGTTCTAAAATTGATTTATTTCGTCGAAAATGAGTTGTAGGTTTCCACAATTTTGTCAGAAGATACATATTCCTAATAGGCATCAGCCAATGCTATCACAAAGCGCCTTCCTTATGTAGTTCAAGAGCTAGAGGCTATTTTTGATTTTCTGAAAAACTCGTCTAATTCATTACACCATGCATTTTTTTGAAAAAACGACTATGGCACAAATTTTCTTTAATCACACCGCACCTGCTCACAAAAAAATCATACTTGTTCGTCCAGCCGTTCCGAAGATATGGAAACCTGCCAAACGTTACTGCAGCGGCAAATGCAATTACTCAAAAACCACAGGGGGCACAAATGCCGCTACTCGACCTTGGAAGTGCACAACAATAAGCTACCTTTTAAGCTACTTTAAATTTGGCTAAGACGTAATAGACGTTACTGCAGCGGCATCTTAGTTTCATGAATGACTCCGAAACCTTGATAGGCACTAATTTTATTTTTGGGGCACATTTACAGGACGTAGTGCTCTATTTTTTCTATAACTTTCATCTAGATCCAAGTCGACATGCCGCTGGGGTAACGCTTACGGCAAATGCAATTACTCAAAAACCACAGGGGGCACAAATGCCGCTGCTCGGCCTTGGAAGTGCACAAATATAAGCTACCTTTTAAGCTATTTTAAATTTGGCTGAGGCTAATGGTAAGAATCATGCCGCTGCAGTAACGTTTTCAGACGTTACTGCAGCGGCATCTTAGTTTCGCGAATTACTCCGAAACCTTGATAGGCACTAATTTTTTTTTTGGGGCACTTTTACAGGACGTAGTGCTCTATTTTTTCTATAACTTTCATCTTGATCCGAGACTACTTGCCGCTGGGGTAACGCACACGGTTCAAAGGCTCCAGTCAGAGCTCCAGTTGCTGGTGAGTGACCAAACTGTGAGGAGAAGACTGCATGAAGCCAACCTTCATGCTCGCAGACCGCTTCGTACTCCAGCACTACGCCGAGGAAATCGTGGACGAAGATTATAGTGGGCTCGTGAACATTTGCTCTGGGAAGAGAACCTGTGGTCTGCGGTGCTGTTTACCGATGAGTCCCGATTCGGTTTCCATCCCGATTCAAGAAGAGTACGTGTATGGCGAGTTCCTGGTCGTGACAGCCGTCTGCAACACCCTCAGGAAGTCCATCCATACCGCGGTAGAACAGTTATGGTTTGGGCGGGAATACGTATTGGTGGAAGAACAGATCTCGTTTGGATCAGAAACACCATGACCGCTGAAAAATACCGTAACCAGGTGCTAGTACCAATAGTCTACCCCCATCGACTACAAATGGGCCAAGAATTCACACCCATGCACGACAATGCCCGTCCGCACACAGCGCGTGTGGTGACCAGCTGGCTGCAGGAGCACGACGTGTCGGTCTTAAACTGGCCTGCGCAATCGCCAGACCTAAACCCCATAGAGCATGCATGGGACATGCTCCAAAGAAGGGCTATGAACCATTTTCCTGCAAACATCGCGACTGAAGAGCAACTTTTTTTGCATCTTAGCAGGACCTGGGACAATATCCCGCAGCAAGACTTTGATAACTTGATTCAAAGCTTGAAAACCCGTTGCAGGACCGTTTGTAACGTCATGGGTGGTTTTACTGACTACTGATTTTTCGTATAATTGCAAAAAACAGGAAATTTCGCATAATTTTGCATTTTTTTTTTAAAAACACAACATCCTAAATGTAATTTTTTTTCATATTTTGTTTTTTATTGAATAAAATTGTATTTACACAATAAAATTATTTCTATTTTATTCGAAGGTCTAGTCTATTAAACGGGCTTTTCAAAAATATATACATGTTGCATGTTATTTATAACAAATTTTGAGTAAATTGAGAAAATATGAAATATCCCTAGACGATGTTGATGTGTGTACATGTAAACGCCATACCTCTCTACGTAAAATGATTGAAGATTTATAAATTATACCTACTTAATAAACTTATAGGTTATATCTACTTGCTTTGGTGGATACGGATTAAAAATCACAAGTTTTATGTAACATATTTTTTATTTTCTTGTCTAGGCGCACTTATTTAATTAAATAAAAAATCACAAAATGAAAGATAGTCACATTACATTCATTTTTGTTTTTCATGGAAGCTAATTAATTTAAATTATGATACACAAGTAAAATTTCTTTACAGTTTTAACTTTATAAAATAAAAAATAGGTACAGTATTAAATACAGATTGTTATTAGATACAGTAACTAATATTTACATGTTCCATAGACCTATACATTTTATTAAAATATAATAATTTAATAGACAGGATTTGTGGGCCTGGCAACAACTTAACATTCATTCCTTTTGAATTTTTTACATTCACTTACAGCATCATCAAGTTTGGTCACCCTCCTCCCCTTGAGGAATGAGCTGTCACTTTCACCAACACTTTGTCTCAAACAGTTATTGATACTGGATGTATTTTGATTATTTAAACTGTTTTTTTTATCACTCATTGACTTATTTTTAACTATTAATGTATTTTGAATGTCTTTAACTATATCACCACTCGAGTGTAACTTTATAGGAATCAATATTTGATTTTCACTATCACCTTTTTTTAACACATCTTGCTTGATCTGCAGCATTGATCTGCTTTCTACTAAATCACTTGAAAGCCTTATCGTTTTCCGTAAATGAATGGTCTCAGTGCTGTCGGAATAGTTGCGTTTTACAACTATATCGCCGGTAGGCATTTGTCTCAGTAATAATGTACTATGGCCATCTGACTCTTTGCTATCTGATTTAGGTTGGCTTGAACCACCTTTTTCATTCTCTGAATTGTCATCATTGCCTTCATCAGTTTCTATTAGTTTGCCTGGAAACAAAAATAGAAAATTGATATAGAATACAGAATACAAGGAAATACAAAAATATTCGAAAAGATGTAGTGAAATGTACAAGTTACAATTCCAAATAAATGTGTCCGTGACGGTAGCATACCCATAATCGAAATCACGTTTGTTGTTATGCCTAATTTTAGAACATAATTAGTACATACTTAAAAGAATTAGTGCCTTTTTGGTTTAAGAATGACCATTCTTAGTGGGTACGCGTTTAGCGTACGTTTAGTGGCGTACCCATGACCGTACACGGGTACTATAGCAACGAAATTTACACACAAATTTAGCGTTTTAATAACGCCCGAGCTATGCAAAATTTCAGAATGATAGCTTATATAGGAACGGAGATATTGAACAAGACTTCTGAATGACATTGCGTAACCATTGAACAACTTAATAGTTCTTATAGAAAATGAGTTTTTCTGATTATAAATGATATATCAATACCTTAATTTGCAAAACGAATAACTCCACTTTTCTTCGAAAATTACTTTTTTGTACTGGAAAAAACTAGATTTTTTTTCTCTACAGTTTGCAATTCTAATATCTCCACGATTCCAAGCGGTTTTGCTTCAAACCGCTATTAGAAAATCAAATAACTCCACTTGAAACGAAACTTTGAACTCAATTTTGACAAACAACTCCCACGGATCCGCCATTTTGTATGGCATCACAGCAACAAGTGCATGCTCCCGAGTGCAATAATTTGAAAATAGAGATAATATTGTGTTTAGAGACCGTGTGAAGATTGAAGATTGGTGACAATTAACGTGGTAAGTGTTTTGGCAATTTATTTTAGCAAATAACTTTATTTTGACACGAATAAGACAAAATAACACTGGGCTTGGAGTTGATAGTTTTGTCATTTGTTTGTATTGGGTATTTGCTTGGAGTTGTTCGAGATGCTGTAACTTATTTTTAATAGTTTTGTAGGTACGTAGGTGCCTGTAATTATTTAATATTGCGTTTGCATCTCGCATTCATATTTATCATTTAATACCTACTTACCTACTCAAACTTACCTACCTACCTAATTTCATTTCTACCTTAACTACCAACCTGCCTGCCTACCTGCCTGCCTGCCTTCCTGCCTACCGATCTATCTACTTACCTACCTATAATAATCTATCCCCTTTTTGGCAAAAATGGTTTCGCAATTTAAATTCAATTTCAAAGTTCGAAATTGCGAAACCACTCCTAACAAAGAGGTTTAGCAATGTTTGAGTCGGACTCACACAAAGGGTTCCGTACCTTTAGTTGTCCTTATTGTTCTTTCTTTATTTAATTTTTTATAGTATTTGTAGGTATGAAAGCAATAGCTAGGTACTTACACATTACTTAAATAGGATCCCGTTAGGTATCGAACCTTAAAACAATATTGAATGCATGTGGGTGCAATCTTAACCCGGTCTTTTTTATGTTACGCTTTGTTTTGTGTCCTTTGCTTTATGGTTTTTTTCTCTTTTGGTGCAGGAAAATGTCTAAAGTACGAGCTAAAAGAATTTTGCTTTCTGTGCAATCATTAAATTCAAGTTGAATTTAATGCAAGTTTTTTTTATTTGGAGGTCACTGACGTAAGAGCTATTTAATATAGACCTAATGGCGAAATATTTTACAAGTTGAGGTTTGGAAACGATTGGACACTACTAAATCAAAGAAAAACCCCTCTTGAACCTACTCCGGTGGAAAATTTAATAAACCTGTACAATGAGCGACGCAAAATAAAAAAAAAAGTACTCTGAATTGCAACAATTAAAAACATCTATGCCCCTTGATTATCAGGGTTACTATGATGCCCTACCGCATGATTAATAATGATATTTAAAAAAATACCTGGTTAAGCCTAATTTTTAAGCTACTTTATTTTAAACATATTTTTAATAAAAACTAACAACTCCATTTTTTGTTTAATTTTTTGTCAAAATAAAATATATCCAAAAATCCTCATTAAATCTATATGCTTAACAAAAATTTAATTTTTAATGGATGTTTAATTATAGAAGATCCACAATTTCCAACGGGATTTTTGTTTCTTCTTTTGATCTCTCAGAATATTTTTAATAATGTTTTAGTCTCCCCTGTAAAGTTTTCACTGCAAAGGAGTTATTCGTTTTGCAAATTAAGGTATCGATATGTATATTTAGCGCATTAAATACCGCCTCTACCAGTAGTCATACTTTATGCGAATTCATAGTGAAACATTAAAAAAAGTCGATGTGAAGTTCTAGGAACAAATGTACTGTAGTACAGTCGCGCACAACAAATAATTTATTAGTGAAATTATTAACCGAAAAATTTAGGTAGGTAGTAAGAATAACTAGGTAGGCACCTACTTAAAGCTAAGCACTTATAAGGTTTTTTTGATTTATGTAGGTTGGTTGTCTAGCGTACTCCTTCCCCCGACTTCATGGTAGGGGCGACGTATCATCTCTATCTCTTTCACTACCACGGGTCATTCGCATGCATCGTTCTCTATCTTTCATTGTGACCAATACAATGCACTGAGTCCAAGCAAGATCTAGGAATAATGAAACGCAATTCCATTTGTAAAACTAAACAAAGTGTTTCGTCCGAAAATATATATTTTAGGGTTATGGTGGATGAAAATAACATAGATAGGTACCTACATAAATAAAAAAAACCTTATAAGTGCTTAGCTTTATAAGTAGGTGCCTATAGGTAAAAATACTCATGAAAGGTCACATAAAGTAACAAAACTAGTTATTTTTACTGCCTACCTAAATTGTTCAGTGTATAATTTCACCAATAAATTATTTGTTGTGCGCGACTGTACTACAGTACATTTGTTCCTAGAACTTCACATATAGACGTTTTTTAATGTTTCACTACGAATTCGCATAAAGTATAACTACTGGTAGAGGCGGTATTTCAGGCGCTAAATATACATATATCGACAACTATTACGTTGTTCAATGGTTACGCAATGTTATTCAGAAATCTTGTTCAGTATCTCCGTTCCTATAAAAGCTATCATTATGAAATTTTACATAGCTCGGGCGTTATTAAAACGCTAAATTTGTGTGTAAATTTCGTTGCTATCGTACCCGTGTACGGTCATGGGTACGCCAGCGGAACGTTCCGCTAGCGTACCCACACAAAGAATGGTCATTATTTCTTAAACCAAAAAGGCACTATTTCTTTTAGGTAGTTACTAATTATTCACTAATTATGCATAACAACAAACGTGAATCCGATTATGGGTACGCTACCGTCACGGACACAAATAAATACATACCATTCAGTGTAGGGAATGTTATGTCGGGCAGAGCCAGATGTGAATCAGGGTTGAATTTGTGCATGAGGGCTTTCAACAAGTTTGAGATTTCTTCTCGTTTTCTTGTCACCACTATTTCATCAAACCAATTGGTTAGTTGCTTGATGGGGATTGCATAGTCCAGGACAGGATCCTACAAAACATTAGGTAACAATAAGAAATACTTCTTAGATTATTAATAGAAAAGCTATGTAAATACGCGGGTTAAAATATATAGCTCTAATCAGCTCAGCTAGTTTTCTTCATACTCACTTTAAAAAACTGTTCAACATACTGCAACAAATACAGTCCACAGTCAGTAAAGTTATTTTGTTGAGGTATTTTTGGACAGCTTCCCTTTATGTTGTCCTTGTTGAAAACCTTGGCTGGAGATATCTTAGCTTGATATTCACAGGTGAGGTAATCTCGTAATGTAGCTACTACTCGCGATCTCGAAGCTCCAGCGAGAGAATCGAATATCAATATGCAAGGTCTGAAAACAAGAAAGTTTCACGAGATTATTTTTTACATGATTGTTTTTTCTCCAAACATCCCAGTGGTCTGTGAAGCTTACGGGCCTGAGCCAAGTGAGTATCACTGTATGTATTATTCTTAGCCCTGGTTATGCCCCTGCTGGGCAACATGTCCATGAGATGAGATATCCTCCTCATCATCACTCATACTCGTATGTCCACAGGTAAACGTGTCTTCCCGAAACCAAGGCGGGTATCGCCATAATCACCACACTTAGCAGGTAGATTGGTGATCATAGTAGAGGTATTAAAACACACAGAAGGCTGCAGCCGTTCCTCGGGTAGGTTCCTTTGGTAGTAGTAGACTCTTACAACATCCATGGGCTGAGTTGGAGGACTCTATTCTTACGCCGCGGCCGCCCGGGCCATGGCCCGATGAGTATACAAATCTACTTACTGCTTGATGGGTTCTGTTTTCCTAAGAACTGGTATCTCAACTTTGACTTCTACTTTCTCCTCTTCTTCATCAGAATCACACTGCATATCCAGATCACTTTCCTGTAAGAATAAACCATTAATTTTTCTGTTTACAGTGTTTTATACTCGTTTTTAGAATCCAAAATATTTTCTGTAAAAAAGGACACTGTTTAAAACTTCACAAAAACTGATAAAAATAACAGAAAAAACAAGATAAAAACAGTAAGATGATCACTAAAATCTACTTCAATAACGCATTATTACATACACACCACGAAAAAGGTGTAAATTGAAGTTTGAAAAGGGATGAGATGAATGATGATGAATGAATACTGCCAACAGCAAGTTTTTTGCGAACTTCTGTGGTTTATACCAGTACTAGTGTCGTAAAATATTTTCCTAATTCTTTGGTTCCGTAACGCCTTCGTTTATAAAAAATATTAAGTACTAGCTGCAGCCGGCGGCTTCGCACGCTTTTTTCCGGAATAAAAGGTAGCCTATGTCCGGCCCCGGGATACCATCTACCTCGCTGCCAAATTTCACCGAGATCCGTTCAGCCGTTCTTGAGTTATAAATAGTGTAACTAACACGACTTTCTTTTATATATGTATCTAGAACCGAGTATAGTTTGTTTTGTTGCAGCTACTTGTCAGTTTTACTCACATCAGCTTCAGCCTCATCACGCTCACTCAAGTTATCAGAGTCACAATTTAATGTTAGCTGTTCTTGTTTGGTCATTGGTGTGATAGTTGTATTTCCTATTAGCATAGATGATCGCCGTTCTGTAAAATTATAATATCAGAATAGACATTGAATAACTTATCTTTACAAATAAATAAAATAAAAGTGTCTGTTTGTAACAAAAAATAAGGTTTTACTAAAATATGCATAATAAGGTATATTATAGTACTTATATCAAACAATTTTAACATTTTTGTCTGTCTGTAACGGAATTTTCAATGGCTGATGTTATATGGAGTAACTTAAGCTACTACAAGTAGCCAAGATTAAGAAAAAGATTAGGGTTCCAAGCAAAATAACATCATCTCCTAAGAAGATTTCTCATTGATATTTCATGGAAAACTTTAATAAAACATAGGTACCTCTTTTCTTTATCTCCTGTGGAGTAACAGTCCTATTGTCGACCATGCTTCTGCACCCTTCTAAGCTAGGGAAGCAAATGATTGCAACAAACCAGTGACAGTTTTCATTTATAGGAACTACAATATAATCTTTTTCAAATATGTTGACATTCTTAGTCCAAGTTTTGACTCTTGCATGACGCTTTTGTGCTGGTGTGAGTGCACTGTCCCACTCATGAGGGTTTGAACTTTTATTTACTTTACTAGGCTTTGTAGTAAGTCTTTTGTAAAAAAATGTGCTAAATATGTGAGTCCTTTCTCTTTGATTTTGGGTTAGTACATCATGAACTAAGTATTTCAGATAGAAGTCAATGATCACATCATTCAGGAATTGATCCTGAGCAAGGCACATGTAATCTTCTGTGTTGATGGGTATACCACCTTTGCCAGGGGGGTAGATAAGTATTTGTCGTATTTCTGCAGGGTTTGAGCTGAAAACAATAAATAAGAATATTAGCATGAGAAAACTACACTTAATAAATTTAAAAAGAACCAAAGATAAATTACATGTGTGATGATTTGTGTACCTTTTGGCTCCAGAACCAGATGAAACACTGCAAGACCTAGTTGTCATTTTTGAGACAATATTTGTTTCTTTTGAGTTGTTGTGACATGTTCTGACTAAAATATCATTGGCTTCTCGGGCACTCAGTTCATCCATCAACTGTCCAAACAGTGCTTTTAGTGCTACTTTGGCATCATCAGTAATGGTATCAGGTAGAAGTGTTATCCGTCTATAAGGATCCACTTTTGACATGGGGTCATAGAAAGGACCTAGAGAATAGTAAAAATGTTAATCTATTGTAAAACAGTTTCATTTTATGATTAAGTAAAGGAGAATTTGATACAACAATTACCTGATTCATCAACCATATCGAGTGTAGATCTAATGTATTGACCAGTTCGGATCATGGTGTACAGAAACATTACTGGCAGTCCTTTTCCAAAATGTACCAGAATTCTAACAATTTCTCTTAAACTTATTTGAAGAGCTACATCTCTATTTTCATTTTTACATGATGGTGCTACTATTTTAATGCCTTTGGCTGATATCAGAACCTGTAATATAATAAATAATTTTATAGTAAACCTGTTTGGGAACAAGGTATATATGAGTTGTGTGGGCTCTAATGCTGGGTCTACACTACCGGGAAATGCCGTTAATTATCGCGATGTTGGATGTTGGTGTGGCAACTTCTTCTCGCGATAATTTTACAACGGCATTCAAATTGCTGTTTGACTTTAGGCGATAAATCGAGTGGCTGTACATCAAAGAGACATCACGAGAATTATTATGCTGAGGCGTTAGTTACTGCGAGATTTATTGCAATGATGAACATTGTCATTTCCCGGTAGTGTGGCCCCAGCATCAATAAATGCTTTTTATGTATAAATAGCATTTGAGTAGCTGTAGTAGTCATCATACAGTATGACCGTAATACCAAGAAATATACACACCTTTTCTTTTGGAGTATATCGATATGATCCAATGCGAATGGTTCGACAGTTGAACGCAGTGAAGAATCCTTGCATGTTAGAGGGATTAGCCTCTTCTCTGCTGCCATCTAAAGAAAAAGTATGCATTATAGCTTCAATGATTCCTAAAAATAATTAATTTAAAACTAGTAAATTGATAATTTATTATTATGAAATTAATTTTAATTTTGAATTTAAAAACCAAGTTTAAATTGAAATTTGGTTAATTTTCATCAAAATGTAACTACATATTTACTGATAATCTTTAAAAAAACCAACCTTTTTCACAAATATATTGGAACTTAGTCCAGTAATAAACAACCCCTTAGGAGATCACAGTGCAGATTGCCCAATCTGCTCAGAATATTAGAGTTGTGCTAGAAGCACAACCCGAATGCACTGCAATGTAGCATCAAAACCGCATGCCAATCCATGTTTATGGGAACCTGTAAGCTGATGTGTATCCAAGATGCCGCAATCTATGCTGATAATGGCAAGTATTTATGACAGACCTAACAGCAGGGCAGGGTAGTGCAGTGAGATTACCGCCTATTATTTGTGTGGAGACAGAAATTGAGATGCGGCACAAAGCTCCTTGCGCAGCGTGTGAGAGTTCTTTACATAGGAGACACTTACGTGCTTTGTTGTGAAATGAGTCCGACATTTCGGTTGCCTATTTATTCGTTATCAATCCAAAACAATGTTCAACACAATCGAATCACATTACGAAGGTAAAATCACGACGAAAACGACGTAAAACACCAAAAAATATGTCCGCCAGCCATTACACTACAGGGTTACCAACTCAAAAACTGAAAAGAGCGCGAAAAAAGGGCGAAGCGAAGTTACGCGTATGTTGAAAATACTTAAAAATGTTAGGAAAATATAATAATAAATTTAGATTATGTAGCCATATAACTCAATAGAAACCATTTTTGCCAAGTTGTAATTTGTTTTCATAAAGACATGGGCTGGGTTTTTTTTCCGCAGTGAGTAACCATAGAAGATAACGGTAAAAAATAACGATCAAGCTTTGGGTTGGCTAAGCGTTACGGGAGGTTGAGATTAATAATAAGGGTGGCTATTATCATATGATGATAGCTCGCATGACCAGCAAGACGAAAATATAAATTTGTAATGACAACTGTCATAATTAAAACGTTTATTATCTTGGAAACGACTTGTGATAGGCTTTGAGTACCTCGCTCAAATGACAGGTAAGAACACTAACTTAATTTCAGAGGAAGCTGTTAAAATAATGGACACAGGGCAGTTACTAGTAGTACACTCGTAATAACTGTACCACAAGCAAATTTCTGTTTCGCAATTTCTTTACTTGATTATAATAAAATATCTCTCGGGCAACGTAAATGAATAAGGGAATAAATATTGCATATTTTGCCATATTTATATCGGACAACAAGTTAATTTCTCTGAATGTAATAAGACTCATTAAATAAATACAATCTCATTATGATATTTTCTCATTATAAGTCCTATTCAAAATCTTCCAGCGATAGACAATAGCTCTGAGTTGGTAACCCTACAGTGACAAATGACAGTAATAGTGACAGTGACATAGAAAATGTTCCATAGACAAGTTACTTCTCGCAGAAGCCATCTGACAAGAAGAAGAAGACAAGTTACTTCGTCTTCGATCCGTGGTGATTTCGTTCGTCCAAGGCTTTGTCTAAGGATGCAAGGTTCCCCGTTTGATCGTTTCGTGTTGGCGCGAGATTCAATATTTATTGTCGTTTTCATTTTAACTGCGTCTACAAGAAAAAATTTATTCCTTGAAGAACGCACTAAAAACAAAATACTTTTCCATTAATTTGCCACTGACTATAAACCATTTTCTAATAACTTGGATATGAAAAAACTAACTTCTTCGGTTCACTGGTATTTTTGGAGCATTTGGGAAAATAAGAGATTTTGGGCTAAAAATTAACATATTCCCAAATGCTCCTAAAATACAATTGAATCAAAGTCGGTTATCATGGGTTTATAGAAAATGGTTTACGATTTGCGGCAAATTACTTTTCCGTTGGTTTTATTCCATTGAAAACGCAACAAAAATAAAAAACCACATAAACAAAAACTCGCGCCAACACAAAACGATCAACCGTAAAAAAGAAAACTGACGATGCACGGATACGCAAACAAACTAACGAAATGCTAAATATCGAAGAATCTTGTCAAATTAAGACTACTTTCTGTCGAGCTCCAACCAAAATAATGACGAATTTATTTTAAA
This sequence comes from Eupithecia inturbata, assembly GCA_963662085.1. Taxonomy (NCBI): domain Eukaryota; kingdom Metazoa; phylum Arthropoda; class Insecta; order Lepidoptera; family Geometridae; genus Eupithecia; species Eupithecia inturbata. Next base: position 10,029,607 of record OY759182.1, read on the forward strand.
AATTATATCGATGATGATGTAGGTAAAATTGATACAGCTGAGAAATGACGTTAGCTTCAGTTGGTTCGTTTCGCGATTGGCGAGAAATGAAAATGTTTTCGATTTTTAATATTTTCTGCGTTGTCAAAATAATAACGTCAGCAATTCAGCAGATAAGCAGTTTTCAGCAAGTTGCAAAAATGATTTTATATTGAGCCTAGCCAAAGAAGTATTATAGTTTTTTTTTAAATAAATAAATAATTAATGCTCGACAATCCACCCAACATCATCTAGCCCCAAGCTAAACAGAGCTTGTGTTATGGGTACTAGATGACTGATATACTTAATACAATACATACATAGATAGATATTTTTTTATTATACGTAGAAAATACCCAGAACATCAGGAACAAATATTTGCAGATCGTACAAACATTAAAAATCATTGACCCAGGCTATGAAAAAAACTTCCGACTCCATTGTCCTTTTGGTTTGCAATGTGCTAAAACTATACCCCGTCCACGAATTTATTTTCTGATGCACGACTATGAATTTCCCTAATTGCTGACAGGTGAGTGAATGACACAATGAAGTATTTCATGGACACAGTTTCTATTGACAGATAGAGATGCGAATCTGTCGACTCGAAAAATACTACTTACGACCAATGTAAAGATTATTCTGGATGATTTATCCATATATCCTATATCATATATCCCAAAAATTATAGTTTACCGCAGTAACTCCATCTGTCTTACGAAAAATAATACAAAATGTTGAGCAACATTAACAAAATCGAATCGGTAAAGGACATGACTACTTGATTGTCAGTCGTACTACCAAAAAGAAAATAATTTCATGGAATAGGTATACTTAACCGCTATCTGTATTAGTTGTAGAGCACAGTTCGCAAATAACAATATTAAAAATCAAAAATAAATTAAATATCTCGTCATTCGCAAAAAGAACCATCCTAAGACACCGATATTAAAACACAATATCGCCTGTGGACCTATGAAGGTGTTCTTCTGAAAGAAAATCCGACCAAAAATTTCATAGGTAACATAAATAAATAATAAATATAAAAATAAATAAATACAAAACAAATTACAGAATACCGCCAAGCCAAGAATGAAAATATTGATTATTAATATGCCTGTATTTTTTTTTGTAACTTACCATCCATGTCCATTCCAATGCCACTATCGGGGGTACCTTCAATTTCACTCAAGGATGGTTCTTTCGTGGCTGCTGATGATTCATACTGAAAGAGAAGTTTCTATTTTCATCTATGAATACATCCCGGCCGAAAGAATTCTACTGCTGGACATAGGCCTCGAACGGTCAATTATTAGGTTAGGTGGGTTGGTCATTATCGCCACGCATGGCGTGTCAACCCGCCTGGCTTAGCGCGCAGTTCACTAGTGGGTCAGCTCTGCAGGGTGCGCTGCTGCCCGCCCCCTGGTAGATATTTCTTACGACACCCGCGCTAAGTGTTAAGGTGGTGTAAATGCTAAGCCAACCACACGGCAATTAATTCAAAATTTAAATCATGAAGAAACTCTTTGTATAATAAATTATGAATCTTAACATACCTGATTGCCAAAGGAGCTATTTGAGTCTTCTTCATCCGAGCTTAGAGTCAGTATAACAGGTTCTGGTTCAGGTTTGCCTCGAGGTTTCCTCACTCTAGGTGCTTTCTTTTCACTGGACTGCTGTGTAACAAAGCTTATGTAATATTGTGTAAAATCATGTGGAATGTACATTTATTATTTCAAGAACCCTTAAATTAAATTATTTTAGAACTGTTTGTTGTAACTGTGATGGCCTGTTAAGATCTTCGTGGTATTTGCTACCCAGAGCGGTAGCGTAAGCCGGTAAGCGGTAATATAACTGTTTACTAAAATACCGCCGGGCATACCGCGAACCGACCAAAATCCACGCGATTACCGCTACCGCTCTGGGTAGCGCATACTGCCTTAATATGAAATTTTATTTTATGCAGGTGGTGTTTTTATGTAGGCTATAAGCGGTTTGTGAACATATCAATCATTCATAGTTAATTATAAAATGTCTTTAATCTGTAACTCTACGTGTCTTCTTACATGTTGTATTTTTATAAGATATTTAGATGTAAGAACTCTGTGCATGAAATCATTGGTAAACTTAATAAAGAAAATTAAATTAAATTTAGCTTAAGTAAGATCAGTTTCAGACATGAAAATATATCACATTTAGTACTTACAGCTTTTGTGCTGATTGTCTTAGCTGTTGTCTTCAATAAATTAATTTTAATACCCTCATGTAGTCTGAAACAGTAACACCGTTTAGAATTGTACCAATAGAGATAATTTAGAAGCTACAGTGTTACAACAGTTTTATGCTTACATGCTTGGCTTTTCTATTACTACTCTTTCTGGTTCTTTCTTCTTTTGTTCAGCTTTTTTACTAGCTATCGGTACACCTTTAGGCTCTTCGGTAAATACTCTTTTACATCTGTAAGAATAATAAATTATTTATGTATATCATTTAAAAATTTTCAAGTTAACAGAAACAGGAAAAAATACATGGAAAAGGTGTGAAAATCATTTTAAGGACGCTTTTTATCATAGAGACATAATAGGTACAAGACGATTTATCATTATGAGTCTAGCATGTTGAAGGCAGTATGTATAATGGTAGGTACTGACTGGCGTTACGCGGCGTAATAACGTGTTACACAGCGAGCGTTCATGCAGTCAGTAGGGGAAAGAAGGCGTTCGCAACGAGCAGGATTTTAAAACGGCGTAACGTATCATGCTCGCTGCGAATGGTACATTACGCCCCGTAATACCGGTCAGTACCCAGATTTATATAAATTCAGTTTTACATACCTTTCACATCGACTAAAATCAAAGCCTGTGTAACCACAGGATTTGCAAACAGCTAACATGCCATCTACATGTCTAGGCGGGGGCGACCTCTGCCCGGGAGATTCAGGATCATTTACTGCAAAAAAGATAACATGAGATTCGCTTCTTACGCCAGTTTTTTTTGTTTTATTTTTCATATTGGGGATGGCAAATAATTTGACCACCATCACACTTAAGAAAGTGAAGAGGTGGCCTAAGATGGGGCACGCTTTCCCAGAAGGAACTTATTCACTCGGGATTTTAGTACTCAAAGATTGTACTCTACCGGTAAAACGGATGCAGAAAGATTGTTCCACTATTTACCGGTACTTATAACGAAAGTAGAGCGGAAACGTTTGGTTCGGCATTGTGGGATGTCGACCAGGTATGGGTGGTATTTACTAGTGCGTCTGCTTGTCCTGTGTTTTAAACCAACCTCGACTGACTAAACATCTAGCTTAAATGTGTTTGTTTGCTTAGTGACAAAAATTCTGACTGACTGGACATTGGCTACTATGGCTTGAGAAAATGGTAGGTTTTGCGATTAAAGTAGCGATTAACGGCTGCATCTCAACATGTTGCTTAGATCTGATACCTTTTATAAACTATTTTAATTAATAAAGACCTTGGTTCCTATATACGATAGTTCGTGTGAGGGAAAAACCAAAAAAACTAGAAATTAACCTGAAGACTGACAGCACATTAGCTACTAAGCTAATGTAATGTGCTGTCAGTCTTCAAGTTAATTCGATATGTAGGATTCTGTACATACCAGGATCAGAGCTAGATTTCTCTGGAGTTGACACCTCACTACTCTGTGGTTGCGGCATTACACTTGGGGAACTTCTACTGCTCATCTCACCAACTAACATCTAAAAATAAAATTATTAATGCAATTATAGAGCAGCATGATTATTTATGTATGATTATTGAAAAGCGTAGTAAGTTTCATAATAAGAATGCCACGAAGTTTTGGTCGCAAAAAAGTGCTATATTTGATTGTTTCGTGATGCAAAAATGTGGAAAAGGAATACACAAAACAAATATTAGCTCTGGCAGAAACACATGTGACACATAGTCACCTAGGACAATAATTAATTTATTTAATGTACTGTATTTTCACTTACTGGATGGTTTTCTAACATCTCTTCAATTCTAGTGGTTGATCCAACTGACACAAAATAATCTATTTCACTGCTGGTGTTCTGCATACATTGTATATGAGTGTCTTCGGAAAAAGGAACATGGACCTAAAACAAATAACAATTCGTCTTTCATTGACAATTATGATATAAATTATGTAATCTCTCGACCTCAGTCGCGCAGTGGGCGAAGATCTGAGACGCAGAAGGTTGCGGGGTCGATTCACAGCACGGGACAAATGTTTGCATAATTTGCCGGTATTTGTTTCGTGTCTGGGTGTATTAAGTACATATTAAATCAGTCATCTGCTTACTTTGGGGCAATATGATCCAGATTATTACCTAATGCCGCTAGGAGCATGCATGATACCTTGCGTAAGTCTGTAACTTACGCAAGGTATCATGCAATGTAAGCCTATTCTATAGTGTGGACGCCTTGCGAGCACGAACAGAGAATTTCATGAGTACGCTAAGAGCATTTTAAGTCTCGCTCGGCGCGATCCTTGAACCAACCAGGTACAGAAGCTACGTTCGCGAGTACATCGGAAACAGATGCGTTTAGGTACAAGTTCGGTTCGTCCACACTGATAAAATGCTCCTTTCCCATTACATTGCATGGTACGTTACGTAAGTCTGTACGCAGCAAAAAATAACCTAAAAAATTGTCTTACCTGTTCAAGAACTTCTTGAAGTGTACAACTTTCTTTAGGTAGTGTAAATGTAATAAGTCTTTGTTCTCCATTCTGTAGGAATATTAACATTTTCGCGGACTGTGTTTCTGCTGCCTGCTCTGAAGGGCCTTGTGCTTGGGCTTCGGTGTTTTCTGAAACTAATGCATAACATCATTAAATTAAAAAAAAAATGCGATACTGTATGTTATGAGCCGGGAATAATATGGCTACTTTTTATCCCGGAAAAACGCGTTTGAAGCTGCTAGTAGTAGGCTAATAGTCTATATAATCTTTCATACCTAAAATTATAACGAGGAAAATTTAGCTTGTTGTGAAATACATAAAGTATAGATTACACAGACACTTTATTGCACAAATTTTGTACCTATATAGGCGAACTAAATGCTTGATAGGTAGGTTCAGGTACCGCGTGGGCAAAGCTACGCTAGATAGTCTCAGACATAAGAGTAGCATGCTTTGGGCTACATACCAATTTGTGGGATTTGTGGCTGAGTTTGCATAGGTGGAACTCTTTGTACAGGCCTTGGTTGCTCTTTACTTCTTGCCAATGTTTGCTGTCTGCCGTTATCCCTACAAAAACATAAAAACTATAGATACACCGTTTTATTACATTTTAGTGATATGCTTGCTCATGTGTATGTACAAAATAAATAATTCTCAACAATTCACACAGTATCTATATCAAACCTCAACTAAGCAGAGCTTGTGTTATGGGTAGTAAATAACTGATATACTTAAAACATTACAGGCTCATAGCTATATTTTTTTTGTAATAGGTACATAGAAAACTCCCAGAACACCCGGAACAAATTTCTGCAGATCATACCTATCATACTAAGTCGGCGGGATTGCAACCCGCATCCTCCTGCGTCGCAAGCGGACCTTCGCCCCCTGCGCGACACAGGTCGTCTATATGTTCAATCAGCACTTCGAATTACTTAGAACCAAAAAATAACTTTGTATCTAGGTATCGTTGGATAGACGAAGTTGAAGCCGATCTCCGCGAACTCGAAACCAATATATGCCGGCCAGCACAGAACCGAGATGCCTGGAAAACTCATGACATGTGTCGACGACCAAGATCCACTTTAGTTCCCTGAATCACAGGTGTAAGTAAGTAATGAATTTTGTTGGCGATCACAATAGGCCTATCAAGGCCGTCCGTAGTGACACAAAAGCCACCTAAATAAAGCAAAAAAAAAAAAAAAAAATAATGAATACCTAGCCTGTTGCTGTTGCTGCTGCACTTGCACTTGCGTCCTCGGCACTTGCTGCAACCGCTTGTATTCAGCGAGCGTGATCCTCTGTCCCGTATTCAAAGTCAACACTTGTCTCTCCTCATCCTCATCCGGTTCCATTAGCAATTGGGTCAATGTTTGCGGGTGCTGGATAAAAGACAAAAAATCTAAATATTTGATTTACTAAGACTGGACTGGTGAATTACGATTGATACACTTGCTTACATGAGATATTTTAGATTGACAGAAATTAATCGCTTTTTACTAATATTATAAATAAGTGATATGCGTAAGTTTGGAGGGATGAATGTATTTATGTTACTTGTTCACGCCAAAACTACTAAACGGATCAGGCTAAAATTTTGCACAGATTTAGGTCTACCCCTGTAACACACGAACTTTTTATCCCATAAATCAGGTCCTACGGAAAAGAATTAACCTTTCCATAGAAGCAACGTGCGAAGCCACGCTGCCCGCGACTTCGCACGTGTTGTTTCCGCAGTAAGGCCATATTTAGGACTCTTGGATACGTCATTCTGCATCAAAATATACAAGTAACTTACTATGAAATAAAGTGGTCACTTGGATTTTTTGTCCACTTCAATCTTTTTTAGCTTAGGTAAGAAGTGAACAAGAAACCTTTAGCGTGTTAGTTGGCCTTTTTCGAGTTGGAACAAAACCCGTCATTAGCTTTTTTATCCTCTAGAATCTAGACTATACGATCAGCTCATACTTTGTTGTAAGACGTGTAAATGGAGTCTGCACATCAAAGCTGAGGGGCCGCCGACAAGTTGACAAAACTCTGTCGGATATCAACACTAAAATCTCAGATCAACCCACCGGGCTGTGTCGCTGACTTTTGTGTGTCCATTACAGAGAATAAGTCTGACAAATTCTTTGTTTACTAATCATTTTTAACAGAAATCAACTCACCTGGATATGTTGTTGTTCGTAATTAATTTGTTGATAATGCGGCGAGTTAAACGTTAATTGTGATGTGGTCGCGTGGTTCTGCCGCAGCGGCGGTGGGGGTGTGTGGAACTGTTGCGTCGCCATGTTGTCCGCTGGTGGATGCTTCTGCACTATTGCAGCGGTAATACTATCTTCTAGGTCGTCCATGTCGCCGGCGTTTGTCTGTACGACAACCTTTATGTGAACAGTGTGATATAGTTACTACTACTACACTACAAGCTGAAATGAGCGGGTAAATACAAAAAGTGACGAGGATCAAGGGTGTAGTGGTAAATCATTATGTAATAGATAGTGTAACAAATTTTTCTTAGGTTCTTGAAGAAAGTTGTGGTTGGTGTAGCCACCTACGAAAGCATTTGTTACATTTACAAGATAGGTATGAAATTGCAGGGACAGTCGTGAAGATTTGAGCCACAACCAAATCCTCTTTCACCACTCTCACTCGAAAATAGTGACTTTGATTATCAAAAACAGTTATTCATTATATGCGTCATGAGTCATGACGCATATGCCGTTCAAAAGCCCCATGAGCCTTGCGCTCCGCCGCCCGCGCGTGTTGCACCACCGAGGCTGGGCAATAAATGCGTTCTCTTACAAGCTTATCTATCAGTAAATTTTAGCAAATAATTATATACTTAAAAGCTTTTTCACTTCTCTTGCTCAAGAAGTGTAGTATAGCGTAGCTTAGCGGAACTGAAACTCGACTTTAAGCCCTTTTTTTTTATTCGGCGAGGCAATACCTTTACGAATAGACTGGTCTGAGGGCGGTTAGCATTATGTGGGATTCGACGTCCTGAGAAGGACGTAATACCCACTAAAACATCTCTCTCGCCATTTTCGCCGAACCACGGAAACATTAAACCTACCGCGGTCCGACTGGCGTCCCCCTTCCTCCCATACTGGCCTGGCCGGCGAGCCACCATTCCACACACTCGCCGACCCCATTCTTCCGTCACGTTTCCTCCCCCCGATTGGGACACAGACAGGACAAACAGATGAACCCGCGAATGTCGACCTCTGGTCTCGCATTTACGCACACAAATATACTCACACTCTCACTCAAACTTGTTCTGAAAGAGTTTAAGCCCTAGGGCTAGTTGAAAATGGAAATGCAGGCGCCTTCTTGGTGATGGTTGAATGTTTATAGGAAGGTGATTCTTCCTCCATGGTAGAATGCGTACTTTGCGTTGCGCGTAACAAAGACATTGAAAAAAATTGGTACTAGCGCGAAAATCTTTTTGTATTACGAAATTGAATTGAAGTTGAACGTGGCTTATAAGTTATAACAGAAGGGCATATAAATAATAAATATCTTGCGGTCTAAATCACGTGAAATAAATATTTAAAGACTTACGAAAAATTCGTGAAGTAGAAAAACAAAAACATGTGCATTATTTTACTGAAGTTAAGTTTTGATTGTTTTATTTTCTCGCAATCGATGTGAAAAGTAGTGTTTAATTCTGGTCTCGCTGAGCTTGGGAGTATAACAAACTCATATATAATGGGGTGGTTTAGCCCCTAGTAAGACAATCTATTACTAGCTCAGGATTTAATATAAGCACGTTCACGAAAAAAACAACTTTGCTTTCGACTTCAATAATTTACGCAATCTATGGCGACGTAATTTTTGTCTATTCTACCATAGACAACAATCGCTGTGCTTAGCTTATGATAACTATAATCTAGCAAAGAAATAGTTAAGTACCTTCTTTTGAACCTGCTGTGGGTGTGGCGAGGCTCGTTGTAACGAAGGCAAGGGGGTTTGTTGCGGCATGGGTCCGTTCTGGCTCTGCGGGACACTGGTCTGTTGCTGGGTCATTTGATGAGTCGGCTGGTTGTGGGTCACTATTGTACCTTGCGGCGTTATTATTCGGGTGGGTTGCTGGATGGGATTCTGTTGGTTTAGTAGCTGTAAAAAACAATGGACTGTAATATTCTTATATTATTACTCCTTATTAGATTGTTAAATGGCCATAGGGTAAGGGTCCGTACACAGTTCACACGGACGCGTAGCGGCGCGGCATAATTAATCGACTAATCACATTGATGAAATAAACATTTTGTCCTTTCTTTTCCGCTTTCTGTTGATAAGTCGATTCCGGGGTTAATAGGAGCAATGCAGCAATGCAGTTGCAGCCACGATACAATGCCAATCCTCATTAGCACACATTATGTACGTACTCTGCTAAACATGTCTCCCCCAAAGAAGGGGGGTTTTGCCAAAATCACCATACTATACTCGAGCCATCGAGCTTGTAGAATTAAATCAAACAACAAATTAAATTAGCTGATTTTTAGGGTTATCATTATCACCACGAAATGACGCAGGCCTAACAGAATTCCAATGATTTCACCCATAAATTCTACTAGATTTGTAACTTTTTTTATCTTAACGTCAATTTTATGCAAAATGTAATTCTTTCAATTTACAAATCGTCATTATATGGTCAAAAACGAAGATTAAAATCACCCGAGATTTTTGTCTTTGTAGCAGAGCCAACCCTAACGAATCTCAGTTTTGACGTCCCGTGTTGCAAACAATTGGTTATGAACTATGATTCCGAATTTAGGATAGCACTATAACCATACTCTCATGGTCTTCTGGGTCATAATGTCCCTGAAAAGAGACACATTTATGCTACAGATCGAAAACATAAAATCATGTAATCTATTGATACAAAAATAAATATTTCCTAAAATTTCCATTTATAGTCTTATTTCATCTTTATTTAGCTTGTATTCCATTCTGCAAGGTGCCACATTATTGGTGTACTAAGCGGAGAGGGGGGGTGGTCCACCCCCCTCCCGCGAACATTTTTGGTTTTAGCACTTTCCGGGTTTCAAGGTTTTTTTACTGAAAAAAAGACCTCTAAACTTTCACGCCAACTAGCCCATTTCTATGTCAGTGAACCTTACATCAGCTGTGTATCAGTAAGGTGCTTGACCTTTCAATCGCTTTTGTTTAGCCAAAGCCGTCAATTTTACGTTGGGTCCATACATTTTTCTTCTAAGCTATTATTTTAACTTACAATGTTTAATGTTTATCTGTAGGTAGGTATGTTTGTTTCGTGGTAGGTACGTCTACGTAGGTACCTAATAAAGATTATTTATCGATAATTAATAAAAGTTACGCGATAAATAATCTTCATTAGGTAGGTATGTTAAAAAATCGCGAAATTTTAAAAAAGTGCTACGTACGTGCCTAGTTTTTTTTCTAGCATGAATTAATGTTCTTTATTTACACATGAAAAAGGAACCCTACAATTTTGTCGGTTTTGCGTAAGTGAAAGGGTTGTCATTTTCCTAAGCGTATGCGTAACGTTATTTTTTACTATGAAAACTTAAAACAACGTATTTCTGAAAATCAACCATGCGGATCAGTTGGGTATAGGGTGCACAACAACCCCGTTTCGGCTTAGTACACCAATAACGTGGCACCTTGTATAGGGGTAGGTTATGTTATTATGACATAAATAAAAAATAATTACACTAGTAGGCTGATTTCACAAGGCTGTCTTGTTTTATTATGGCTACTTATATTATTTACATATAGTATCACTAGCACAGCCCAGTGACACACCCACCAAAGCTTAACATAGCAACCACTACTTATATAAGTATAGCTTGATAGGTGATCTACTAATTTAAAGCCATTTACAACGGGATATTTACCATGATTTGAGTATTGAGCTTTCCAATATTTCGGCACAGTTTCATGCGCCATGATCATGGAATAACATAGGCAGGCAGATTCGTGATTGCAGTAGGTGTTAAAAATACACAGGACTTCCTCTGGTAGGTTCCCTTAGTCGGCTCTTACGACATCTACGAGCTGAGTTGGAGGGTACGATTATTACGCCGGGATCGACATGGCGAGAACAATGGCAATGATACTAGTATCATTAACAGATCAGTCAGGTAGATAAACCTAGGTTTATCTACCTGACTGATCTGTTAAGCACCCGTAACACAAGCTCTACTCGTATTTATATACTTTGCTTACTTTATTTACTTTTGGGCTAGATGATGATTGGGTGATATTATCCAGCATTATTTATTATCCTAAAATTAAGCTTACCGGATGCGTAGACAGTTTCAGTTGGCTTATCTGCTGTTGGTTAATCTGGTGAACTTGCTGACCGATTTGGTGTTGCGCCATCTGATGTTGCGGGTGTTGTTGTTGGGGATGTTGCTGTTGAGCAATTTGATGCTGTAACAGTTTGTGATAAGGTTTAGTTTAGGCTGGTCTTAGGGGAAGTAGAGGGACAAAAATTTTAAAAAGTAGGAATTCTAAGATGTTTTTAAATTAATGTTATTTTTTGTTTTTTGATTTACTAGGGGACAAACGGCGGGACATTTGTTCCCACGTGGCAAAACGTGTTGCTTCACTAAGCGTACAAAAGAAATCATGAATTTCGTGCATCAACCATCACATCACCCATCACTATTCATCATCACCAACTAAAATACCACCCGTGGTAGTGTAGTTGCAGTCCAGGTTAGTCCTTGCTTAATACTCTTTTCTCTGGATTACCACCATGTATATTGTGAACATAGCATTTTCTTTAATCCTCATGACAGACCTGTACACCTGGTGTCCCAAATTTAACCCAAATTTAACATCCTAGTAGTGGATGCTATATTTTTATAAAAACACATCTAAGTCTGGCGATGTCAGACGATATCACCCAACATCTTTAAAGACACGTGTCGCGAGACATTAGACCCCTCGTGAATTTTACGAGCTGGGTTATAGGTAAGCACCTATACTCCAGCCTTTCTCAATGTACAATGTTTGTAAACAACTCTCAACACTAAAATCCTGAATTCTCTTTTTTGAGTGGTGTTCGAATAATTATTGCCAGTGTTATGAATTGTAAGTACGAGGGCAATGTTTACAAACATTGTATATTCAGTTTGGCCAGAGTATAAGTAGTAGTTGATAGTTACCTGTATTTGCTGCATATGTATTGGTGGACGCGGTCTAGGTGTGCGCGGCTGAGTACCAGCGGCCTGCGAATTCAAGTAGCATTTACAATCAAGATGCCAGGAAGGCAATTCTCGCAATTTATCCCCCAATAAATTGCGAGCATTGCCTTCCAGGTACTATAAATTATCACATTGGTGTCAATTCAGATGCGACCAGTTTAAAACAATAGTTATAATTGTTTTAGGTGCCAGTAACTTGGTGTAATACAGGTTTGCATAAACACATCTCTAGCATCAGCCCCATAGAAATAGTTAATACTTTACGTTCTACAACCATAATATTATGCAAATATTTCTGTCTTTAATGAATGGAAGATACATGTCTTGTTTATTTTTATTTTTGTGGCCTTACATGGTGAACAAGTAGTGTTATGTTTTCATATTATCACTAGTTTATACCCGCGGCTCCGCACGCGTTTCGGGGTAAAAAGTAGCTATAGGCTAGTATTTGTCCCGTTGTTAATCAGTTCTAGAACTAAGTCTATGCAAAATTTCAGCCCGATCCGTTGTGTAATTTTAGCGTGAAGAGGTAACAAACATCTAAACATCCAAACTTTCGCGTTTATAATATTAATGTGATATGCAATGCACCTGTGCTCTGAGATGCAAATAAGCTACTCTATTCACCTGCATCTGCTGCGGATGCATAGGCGTGCGAGGGCGCTGCGGCCGCGGTGTCGGCACCCCGGGCGAGGCCACTGAGGGGTTGACGGGGCGGAGGCCGCGCGGGCCTGATGCCACGCGCACCGTCGTTGGAGTAGTGGCGGTGCTAGAGAGCTGTAATGTTAAATATTCGATTGATTTCGTCATCTTGCCTCTTCTGGATGTTGTGGAAGCCGAGAAGTAGCGGGAAACTACATGGGACAGACCAAAACGGTGACTTTTCTCATTAGAGCCCAAGACTAACTTCAGGAGCTTCATCGTTCTTCACAAATAGAGCCAAAACTGAGGCGCCTCCATCCATCGACTTCCCGTTACAATGCCGTTGGTTGGTCGTGTAATAGGACTAGCTTATTGATTAACATTTGGCGACGGGAATTAAGATTTACAAGTACGAGGTATTTACCATAGGGTTGAGCAAACGAGGCGAGGCGTTGGGGGCCGCAGGTCGTCTCTGCCTCATCTGCGACCGAGGCGTGCGCACATACACTGGATTCCCTTGTAACTGAGTCGGACTGGGATTCAATCCGGGGTTCATGAGCCTTTGCGAGGGTGGCCGGATTGGGCTTCAGACTTCAGATAGACAAGAGGTATTTACCATCGGATTGAGCAGACGTGGCGAGGCGTTGGGGGCCGCAGGTCTTCTCGGCCTCACCTGCGGCCGAGGTGTGCGCACATACACTGGATTCCCTTGTAACTGAGTCGGACTGGGGTTTAATCCGGGGTTCATGAGTCTCTGTGACGATGGCCGATTTGGTGTGCCCTGTGAAATAAGGGCAGGTTAATAATGCTTCTACACACAATTACAATTAGTTGTGTCGCACAGCTGGGCAAAGGCCTGCCTCTTGTCCCTCAACGCATCTTGATCCCGAGCCAGCTGGGCCAAGTCAAAAGTTCGTCATGTCATTACTTCCACGGTCTGCAGAGGAAGCGATGATTTTAATCACAAGTTAGGCAAGCTAAACAAATAATAAATCTTTCAATCTTCGTGATTTGTTATGGTATCATCAGTATGATTATATGTTAAGACATTCAAAAGATAGGAAGGTTGTTTACGCCGGCGTACCTAACGCCGCCGTAAACAACTACTATGACAAATATTATTGATGCAGAGTGTTCCTGTTTTTTCCTTTCTACGTTCGATTTGAAGAATAAAATCAATACTAACCGCTTGGTTGATGTAAGCCGCATGCATCACAACTTGCTGTGGGTGTTGTTGGTTCATCTGTTGTGGTGACATGTGTTGGACCTGTTAGAAAGTAATGAATATATACTTAAGAGGGCGAAATGCGCGCCATTTTGTGAAATGGACAGGCTTAGGATTTAGCGTTCATAGGAGCGGGACAGAGCATGCGATTTTTGAACGTCGTAAGCGCAAAAATCAAGTATTTGCTTATTTACAAGAAAACTACACAACATATGAAGAAACTGGTTCAAGGAACCTAATTATTAGTAATAACCTACGAATCAAAACATAAGTCATGTCAATAGACCGCAGGGTTCCTGATATCTCGACAAATTATGTGCGAAACAGTGCATTTTCATGGTTTTTTTATCGTATTTTTTTTTCTCAATCTTTTTTTCACATACAAGGCTCCAAAGAAAAAATTTTGAATTTTATGATTTCATGTTTTTTACCACTGGGATCTCGTGAGTACTGAGATCTAGGCCTAGTTTGACAACCAAACCAGTTAGATTCGTACCTTAACTCTGTTTGTTCTTCAGTTTTAAGGATGACACTCGGCTCGGACCCGACACGCTCTAAAGTGAGTCATCCTTTAAGCAACATTTGTGTCTTTTTTTATCAGCCGTATGTAGTGTACTGCGTGGTCCAGTTTAAACAATATAGTTGCCGGTAAAATAAAAGACTCATGCGGTTTGACACGACACCTAAGTTTCTATTAGAGAAACGCGGGGCAGCATCGTACAACATTACATTACCCTTAGTCGACTCTTACGACGTCTACAGGTTGAGTTAGAGCCACAAAGCCTTTTACGAGCTAGATAAAGTTATCCACTATACGTAGTCATATAATAGTAGTTTGAGATACTAGTACCTTACTGACCTGTTGATGCTGCTGTTGCAATTGGTGCTGCAGCTGTTGCAGATGGATCTGTTGCTGCTGATGTTGTTGCTGTTGTAAATGCTGAATGAGCTGCGGCGACGCTCGCGAGAGCTGTTGCTGTGGTTGCTGCAAGACAAGCTGCAATGATTGCGCACTCTTTTAATTACAGAGCAGAGTGTAGGACGAAATTGCGTTTGAAGGGACAGGTAATGAAGACGAGAGTTACTGACATTACGACTTATAGAATTGTCCCACCCCACTGCAGGGCCTTCAAAGGCCTTCTTTCCTTCCAGAATTCTCAGTCCTTGTATGTTATGGTCCAGTTTTATTTGTTATGATGATTATTATGTAGGGCACAGCGTAGCGTCTCAATGATTACACTACCTCGGTCGTGCCCCGAGGTCGAGGGGAGGTAAGCGAGGGGGGGATGTTAGCGAGCTGCTGGCTTTCCCGGAGGATATTGGGTGGTTAGACTAGCAGCCCCCGACACGCAAAAAAGGCCCACCTATTCCATGAAATAATATTATTTTTGATAGTTAAATAGTCATGTCGTTAAGATTCGATTTTGTATGACAATCGATTTTGTTATTGTAGCTCAACATTTTGTATTTTTGGTCATGTAATTACATTATTATGTATTTATTTGAGGTTTATTTGTATTATGAAAGGTTGCTAATTAATAGATCTATGCTTGAGTGACGTTTATTCCATAGAAAAGCGTTACTCAAGCATAGATCGATGACTGAGCAATACGGGCCTTAATGACTTTATTTTTGGAAACAGAATATTCATTAGAATAAAATAGTACTATTTTTGTTGTTTTATTTGCTACTTGCTTCTATCCGCGGCATTGCACGCTTTTTTCCGTGATATAAAGAAACATATGAGCTATTGTGATAAACTATCATTTTTGTACTATTTTCAATACTTTTTAATAAAAAAATCATCTAGAATAATCTTCGTTACATAATAGTCGGCTCGATATAAGTCCCCATATTTTTTTAGACGACAGTTTCGCATCTGTCTGTCAAAAGTAACTGTGTCTATGAAATATTTAACTCTGTCTTATTCACTCACCTGTCAACAAATAGGGAACTTCATAGTCGTGCATACCAAACAGAAAATAAATTCGTGGACAGGGAGTATATTTGGGGAAACCAGTCCAGAATAAATGCAATATGCAGAGCACACAGCATTGTCTAGATGCGTTACGAAAAGAAAATTCATATCTAAATAAACAATGCTACACAAGCATTGTCTTAGCCCGAGCAAATGTTTAGCAAGCAAGGGAGCCATTGAACTTGGTAGAGCATAATCATATTGATAATCCTAATTTATATTGAAGCTAATTAAGAAAATTATAATAATATTGGAATACCTAGAGAGACATCCAAAGTAATTCCAGCATAACAAGACCTAGTCATGACCCAACAAATGTTTGCTTACTTTAATACGGAGTGCTCATGACGCACTGCATTTACATGATATAGAGCAGTGAGCGGCGCGGCGGCGCGCCCTTACTGGTTGCACCGCCTAAATTTGGCAGTAAATGCGTTTACATACCGTTTGCTGCTGAGGCGTGTGTTGCTGCTGCGAATGTTGCGTCGGCGTATGCTGCTGGGTATTCTGCTGGGCATGCTGCGGCGTGTGTTGCTGCATCTGCTGCGTGTGCTGTTGCGGCGTATGCTGATGCTGTGCTGCATGCTGACCGGGCGTGGAAGGCGGCGGCTGCGGCGGCGGCTGCTGCGCAGGGTGGATCACGGTTGGCTGAGACAGAACGTGCGCTGGACTCACCAGCTGCTGTCCAAAACTTTTGTGAATAAATTGATGGAGGGTAGAGCAGCTGGGATACTGCCCTTAGCATAGGTGCTCTTCATTATTTACATGTGAAAATAGAACTTGAGCTGTAACCTCAACTAATCACATGACCAAAGCAGACAAAAGAAACCTACTTTCGTATTTGAATTCTACACCTTAGACATAAGTACAGTAGCTAAATTAGATGTAAGTTTTTCAGTTCATGCTAGAAAAATAAATCATTATAAAGAACTGCTTTTGTAAATAGGTAATATTTACAAAGTGTTATACTATACAGACCACAATCATGCAATCAAGGAACTAAACAATTTCAGTAGTTTATTGGTACATAAATCAATTTCCACCTTCAAGTTTGTGCCTCCTTGTATTATCATTGGATCAGTGGATTACATTACAATGCAAAAGAAAGCCAAAGCATTCCGACAATAGTAAACATGTATTTAAAGGCACTACAGCAGGAAATTAATATAAAATTAAACATAACGATTTCTAATGCAATTTAGCTTATTTGTTGTGTGTATATTAGGTATTATTTCCTGGGTTAGTAATGGAATGTCCTAATGAATATAAGTCGTTAAACCAAGTACCTATTCCTAAACATTTTTCTATTCCAGAACCTATAAAAATCTTGAAACTTTCATACTTCAAGAAATTATCCTCCAATCTGAGAATAGTTACTTTTGATTAGGTAAACATTCAATTTTCGTGAAGATTGCTCCCAAAAGTGATCCACAGATAAATTAGAATGAACCCAAAATTAATGAACCAAATGGAACATGCCAAGCAGATTATGAGCTCTACAACCACATTATTGTCTGCATAAGTTATACACAACTATAGCCTGACATACATGTTGCGGTCGCTGTGGAGAGGATTGCTGTTGTTGCTGTTGCATCATAGATGCATCAATGATCTGTTGGGCCTGTTGCAATACAACCTGAGCATCCACAGGTAAATCAGATGCGTAGTAAACCTACAAATAAATTTGATCATAAATCTTAAGATACAACCAAGACATTGCCACAAGGAGTTTGCCTTGATTCTAGGCTAGAATAAATGATTGCTAGCAATTCTGTTCTAAATAGACCAATAATCCAGATGATATGGGAGCACTAAGAACAACATAATACTGATTGAGAAGTTTTGGGAACAAGTCAGTCTCAACTTAGATAATGAATGAAAATAAATGATTACTGACTTGTCTATGCTGCAATTGCTGTTGCTGATGTTGCTGCTGATTCTGCTGCTGAAACTCTTGCCGTGGCGGGGGTGGTGGTGGTGGGGGCAGCTCATGTCGAATGATGTACTGCTGTTGGTACGGCAACCCATCGCTCACCACTAGCTGAGATTGCACCCCCTCACTTACTATTATGTCATTGGATGGTTCAGTTTGCTGTACAACAACCTAAAATAATAACCAATAATTTTAGTTGTTGAATTAGTTTGGTAGATAGGCCAATTTTAAAAGTTTTTGATATTGTTAACATAATTATTTTTGGCAAACTATCTGTGGCCATACAGATAGTTTTCATTTTCATAGCACTCTATATTTAAATTTTTTATTTATATATTTTTATTTCTTAAATATTAATATACCTGTTGTCGTGCATATTGCTGACCATCTTGGCTTAGGATTATACCATCCAAATTTATATTAGGACAACATCTTTGCAAATCTTCAAGAGTTAACGATTGCCCTTGACCTACTATTTGATAATATTGAGACATTGCAAGGGTTAGCCTGTGGGAGAAAATAGTCAAATGAATGTGTAGAAATGTAAAGGTCACCTATCTAATGTATTCTACTTTATTTTCCTAAGGGAATTTCTGTTTAGATGCCACTTTTTTATAGTAATGAACGGGTATGGAAACCATGGATACAGAATAAGTAAAATTTTGTTTTCATGACTAGAAGGAACAAAAGATCGTCCTTCAATTCAGTGGTAGACACCTTATTTGTTCACACAGATTGCAATGAAAAATTATGTTTACTAATGTGATCACACACACAGTGTACCTAACTGCTTATGTGCCCTGCATTCAAGTGGGATTTTGCCATAACCAAAATTATGTTTATGGTAATAAAATAGATTTTAGATACAAATCTTTGATTGTTTTATATTATTTTAATACCGGGACCCCAAATTTTTTATTTTGTTACATCTGCCCAATTGTTTACATTTTGCAAGTCAATTATCTGATGTGAACATTTACTTATGTGGACTAAATATGTACCAGTTTTATCAGGACAGCTTCTGATACATGAACGAATTGAGGAATTATGGCACAATCTCGATTTTGGTGACAGTTACACCATACTCCCTGAATGCCTACGTACGGTTCATCAACACGAAAGAGTTACTTGGGTTTGCACGAACGATCCCATCCACTATGGCGACGACAGAACCACCGCCTTATGTTGCAACATTAGCACAATTTTGTTGTTAATATCACTTTACAGAACACACGGGAGAACACCAAGAAAACTATCTTCAATACGAAATTTACATGGGACGAACGAAATGGCTTCGAATCGTCGGATCCAACCTAAATACAATGGGACAGATGTTTCACCAACTCTAGGCCCTTGTAACTACTTTATTTCTTACCAGTAATGACTACAAACATTTTACATGCCATGCATGTACATTTTAGACGAATATTTATCATCAATATTCCAATTTTTACTAGTCAAACGCCAAATCAAGAAGCGATTTACATTATGGCGTGTGTGTCACTTTTATTTTTTTTTGGAATGTTGCATAGCTTGGAGAAGTTAATTTTTTTTGCCATAGACAATCGAGACGAAACAGAATTGCTATTCTCGATATTAACAACAACCAACCGAGAAGCCCAATCGGGAACCCTACTGAGCTACCCGACCAAACCATTTCTTCGTCAGTAAATCACCTTAACGGAGAAAACATTTTTTGTATCTGTGCGTATCACTCACTCACTATCTCTCTCTCTCTCTGGTTGTCTCTGGCTGGCTGGTTGAGACGTTGATTGAGTTGAGTTGAGCTGGTTCATGTCATGTCTGCCTGCAATGCAACAACGTTATTGCCCGTGCCCTTTCTAGTATTTCAGTGCATTTTTAGTGGTTTTCCATGATCGTTTGCTTATTTTTTTCATTGATTTACAATCAACATTCTTAGGTAGTCTTATATATCTTAGTTGAGCAGAATAAATAGAAGTATTTCAAGTTTTATGACATTTTGTTGCCGTCCTCTCTCGTGCAAATGGATGATACCGTGACTTCGCCAGGTAAACTGCAGATTCGAACAACTAGCTATCTATTTACATAGTCCCAAATGACTGTAACGTTTGAGTGCATCCTTGTTTTAGGTAACAAAATGGTAGATTCTGCTTCCGAAAGCGACTCCAGTTCTCTTGATGGCGGAGCTATGCTGCCTCCCAACACGGTATCCCGTGATCAACTCCAGAAAAGAATTGAATCATTACAGCAACAGAATAGGTAATAAGTTTGCATTGTACCTATAATATCATCTTGAAATTTTGTGTTTGTCCTGTATGACATTTTTTTTCTTCATAAATTTACAACATATTAAAAAATAAAAAGGTAGAAAATTTCTAATTGTTTTCTATATTGTTCATAGAGTTTTGAAGGTAGAGCTAGACACTTACAAGCTCCGTGTAAAAGCTCTGCAGGAGGAGAACCGTGCCTTGAGACAAGCATCAGTTTCAATTGTGAGTATGAGAATTAAAACCAGTGTCTTATGCTCTAGGTCACTATTTAACTAGCTAACACATAATCAATCCAATAAGTCCTTACTTAATACTGATTGTAAGTGCATGAAAAATTATGATTACAGCAAGCAAAGGCTGAACAAGAAGAAGAATATATTTCTAACACACTACTCAAGAAAATACAGGCTTTGAAAAAAGAGAAAGAGACATTAGCACACCATTATGAGAGAGAAGAGGAATGCCTTACTAATGACCTCTCTAGAAAGTTGAATCAGGTATAGTGTGTAAATATATGGAATTGAAATGTAAGAAAATTACAGCTAAATAATAGAAACAAATTAGAACTATACATTAGCCAAACTCAATGTGAAATGTTAGTAAACAAACCGCCCATACTTAACCTAAGATTCACTCTGTTGCTGTGTCTTTTTATACGCACTTTATATTACTAGTTGATTTGAGATCCTTCCTTCAATAAATATTACTTACAATTTTATCTATAATGAAGCCAATCAAGTGAGTTTTAGTTATTTGTGTCGTTTGTTTACAAACGTTCTACATCGAGTTTGGTGAGTATATAGTATTTACAACTGTAACAGTTTATTTATTTATTTAATTCAGAACTAATTACAATAAAAATTAAAATAGACAGAGAGCTAATAATAGGCATTCGCTAATAGAAAGCTAACTGCAGACACTCTAGAGGTAGCTCTATGTAGATAGTATTGATTGGGGTGCTCTCACAGGATCTGAAGAATAATAATTATGAAAACCACAAAATGTAATTTGAAAATATTTCATTGCTCACCGGTAAGTAATTCCATAAGGCGGGAGCGATACCCCGTAACACAGGTATCTCTATACTTAAATGGAGATTTCCAAAGCAATTAACAATGTTTAAAGATTAAGTTAAAGAAATAAACTATTTTGATTTTGAAGTAGAAGTGAATTAGTAGTGCTTGAATCTCAATACAAACACAATCAGTGTACATAAGTTTTTTCTTTTATGACTATTGACTAATGTGATTTTTATTTGTTCAATCTAATCACTGTCTGCCTCAGAAACAGGTTTGTCCTAGTTCAGGCACATGATTGTATTATTTCATACCAATTTATTATAAAATATTATTTACTCAATTGTACTCCTTTAGTCCTGAGTTATTATGGATAAATTTTTATTTTCTGTTATAGTTACGCCAAGAGAAATGTCGCCTGGAACAGACATTAGAACAAGAACAGGAGTGCCTGGTTAACAAGCTGATGAGAAAGATTGAAAAATTAGAAGCAGAGACTTTAGCAAAACAAACCAACTTGGAAAGACTGCGCAGGGAAAAGGTAAAATATTCTAGTATGATGTTATTCTTTCTCTTTTATTATTGTTTTTTTTTTATGTCTTGATTATTGTTATGTATTTAAAATAATGGATTGAACTTGTAGGTAAATTTTATTTTATTATATTACATTTTTATAAGGTTTAATAAATTTTGAATGTTAATAATATATATTAATAAGACTAGGTACACTATTGCATTAGGTGCCCCTGTAAAAATAGTTGTCTGTTTTAGAAATAAATAAATAATCAGCATATTTTCTTACAAGAAAAAGACATCCATCCTGTTTGCAATGTTTTTCTGCTGATGTTCTTGTAAAGGTTAATAAATGTATCTTCAAAACAAAATCATTTACCCTAGTGAAAAAAAAACAGAAAGAATGTTGAAACGGGATATTACTACAATTTGAGTTTTGAGCTTTCCAATATTTCCGCACAGTTTCATGCGCTATGATCACAGAATAACTGAAGGCACTGGGAGTGAGTTTTTATTGATGATTAAATGGTAAATATCCCGTTGTAAATGACTTTAGTATTGTTCTAGTGTGATCTTTCGCATTATAAACATGTATCTGAGATACATACGTAATGAATTGCATTGGGGTCATGGTAATGATCTGTTTTGCATTTGCAAGAAATTTTCTTGTTACTTGCCTAAGATATTGCTCATTCTAGTAAATTTAACAATGTTATTTTCAGGTTGAATTAGAGAACACGTTGGAACAAGAACAAGAGGCTTTAGTGAACCGCCTTTGGAAGAGAATGGACAAACTGGAGGCTGAGAAACGCTCATTGCAAATCAGACTGGACCAGCCTGTGTCTGATCCGGCCAGTCCTAGGTGAAAATCCTGAAATACTAATAAAAAAATACTTTAAAAAAACATCATCATCAACCCATATTTGTCCACTGCTGGACATAGTCCTCCTAAAATGAAGCCAATTTTAAGTCATATTAAGTTCTACTGATATAACGCTTTTACAGATTAGTAGGATCACTGATAGCTCCATTAAACAAGTACGCTGGAGGTCATATTATCATGTCAGGTTGAAGTTATTTGATTTTCGCCATTTTGGCGCTGAGCGTTTGCGTGAGCGGCGTGACAGTCTATGGAACTAATATTACTGTTGTTTTGGTTTTGGTACGCCTCAACAAATGTCAATTTTATACCAGAGATGGTCGAGAGTGGTGCTTTGAATCGGCACAATAAACAACTGTCATTCATTGCTTACAGAATATTCACTCCAGCATACTTGTTTAATGGAGCTCAGTGGATAAATAGGATTTGTTTGCATGCCAGCAGAAATTTTTGTAATGTTCATAATTATGTTAAAATATTTATTACTTCCTAAAATTGCCTTAAGGTTTTAGTTGCTGTTAATGAATGAAACCATGATGCCCTATATAATAGAATTTTAAGAAATAAGGACCTAAGAATATTTATGTATCCAAATTGATGAATGTTCAATCTTGCTAGGGACATCAGTAATGGTGATACAGCATCCAATCTCAGCACTCACATTCAAACACTACGCTCCGAGGTCGTCAAATTAAGGTAACCATTTTTAATTATTTATAAAAATTTATTTCAGTTCACAAGTTCAATCTGATAGAAATGAAGTCTTAAACCTCTTGCAAATTGAAGATAAGATTAGGTAAGGCTTTTTGCAAAATCTGATAAGCGACTTGGTGTTTGGAAACATTAATTAGTGATGCTGTTATCAGGCACTCATGACTTATACTTATCACAATTAGCCTAGAAAACCATACTTATTTATTATCATTTAAAATTTTGCGGACTTTAATCAATTCGTATCGTAAATAACATCACCATTAATCAAGGCATTCGCCGTTCGTTTTGCATGTAAATGTTTGTAATATGCACTCTATTTGTGAAACAGCAGTTCTATTGATGTTATAGAACATCAAAAATACATAATGGGATTGGGAGGACTACTCCCATTGTGTATTTCATGACCCAGCCAAAAGTATACCGAAGGGGAAACATTGGTTCTTGAGCATCATCATCCACAGACTTTACATTGGTTAATAATAATAATTTGATCTCGCGATGGCACTGACTGATATAAAAAAAAACGGACTAATGAATGAAACAGCTGCTGGCTGCTTTTTACGCAGTAAAGATGCGTAAAAAGAACCAATAACATCTGTTTAAAATAGAAATTGTATTGCTTAATTTTACAGTCCTTTGCATCATTTGCAACATGCAATTAAAATCCAAAACAGCATTGATTAGAAGTGCAGTAAGCATGGGTTCATCCTAATGGCTTGCAATGGTCGCAAAATTACCTATTTGCTAGCCAAACCACATGTAAAGCTCAAAAATAATAAGTATCGGTGATTTTTCCCGTGCCGCTTGGCTAATGTCACGAACAGTGACATTAGCCCAACGGCAACACAGTGTACCTAATCAAATTATAATTTATCAACCAATGCATTTCCTTCGCCACAACACAAAACATATCCTTATTACACCAGGAACCAGCTAACCGTCTCCCAGAATGAGAACAAGGAGAAAATGCATCGCTTCGCCTTAGAAGAGAAACATATTCGCGAAGAAAATGTCCGGCTACAGAAAAAGTTGCAGCAAGAGGTTGAGAGGCGCGAAGCTCTGTGCCGACATTTGTCCGAAAGCGAGTCTTCGCTCGAAATGGAGGAGGAAAGGCAATTTAATGAGGCACTTAGTGTGAGTAACAATTACAAACATAAAAATAACCAATTTTAAGATTCTCGAAAATATCATCCTTATCATTGAGAAAAATCCAATTAACAGGTCTCTTGGAAAATACATTCTTATCTCCACACATTTGTTTCGCGTTAATTGAGTTGGTGGAGTATGCTAGTAAACTGGTAATTTTGTTTAAATGGCGGGTTGTGTTAGACGGGCAATATTTTAATTAGATGACGCTTTGACGCTCTTGTTGAATCTCAATCAGTTAAGGGCTCAATATACATAATACCTATATGAAGTTGACACGTTTTCTCGTTTTTTGTACGAAAATCATATGAGTATCTGAAATGAGTTCTCTTGTTTTAAATGGCTTTCGATTCCAAGAACATCATGGAAGCTTTGGTTCCGCTGTGCGTAAGACCCGTTATCTCTTTCACTATGCCATATTAGTGGCTAGCTAGATGATCCTCTTCATTGTTTGTTCCCCTCTGCTTTGCAACATAAATATCAGTTGTATAAAAAGGCAGTTGTGTATAAAAGACTCTATTTCAGGCCCGGTCTCGAAGCGTGTCCTCGCCAGGTGGGTCTAGACCGCTGTCGCCATACGCCTCGCCGCTGCAGCCCGGCGGCGGTGCGGGAATGATGTCCAGGCAGTCGCTGCATCTTAATTCACAGGTTAGTTTTTGCTTACTAGCTACGCTACATTCTAGGATGGTATAATAATATACTTCGCCAGGTATGGCATTCCGAGACAACGGTCACGTGGGTGACACAAGCCTACGTCATCGACGCCATCGGCGAATGAGAAGGCGATTCTGTTTTCCGGTGTTACCAGTAGCGTAAAATCGTAACTCCCCGAGCTCCTTATATTACCTGTACGAATCTGATAAAACTGTGGTTTTGTACCATCCAATTATTAACACCTCTATACATAAACTCGTGTTTAACTAAAACTGTTTTGATTTCAACTAACAACCAAAATTAAACCGAAACTAACCAACAAAATTGACAACTGACATTTTTTATGTATTACCTATTTGCTTTCTAATTTGCATGTTTTGTTGCAATAAGTGGCAACTGGACAGTGACGTAAGCAAGTGTCACTCCCGGAATGCCAGACTTGTTTTTTGGATTATGCATTCTAGCTGCTACAAGAAACTTTCAAATTACGGACATCCGATACGTAATAGTTTAAATTGATAATACATTCGATTCCTGTGTGTGGCATAAGGAATTATTTGATTTGATAAACATGTTGTTCATGGCTGCATGGCCCGCATCTCAGCGTTCTCCGAGGTTGAGTGTTAAGCAAATGAGGCCCGAATACTCAAACGCAACTCAGATTTAAGCGCGTCTCAAAAGACGAATTTTTGACAGATTTTCATTGAAAACTGTCAAAAAAAATGCGACTTGAGACGTGCTCAAATCTGAGTTGCGTTTGAGTATTCCGGGGTTAGTCTCTTAAAAGCCTAATTATTGATTGGGTATTTGTGACTAGCTCACATGGAAAAAAGACATTACCCATTTGCAATGAATCTATGATTGGTACCAACCAGAGAATCAATGCATATGGGTGTTGTTTTTTTTACTCTGCACCATTACCGAGTAAATCAGATGACGGCTGATAGAGCAGAGTGTAAAAAGAAAACAAGTACCTCTACGTGTTTAAGAGCACGTGCAATAAAATGTTATGGTTAGTACCATTTCATAATTTGTTTCAAATCGCAATAAAATTAATCCCAATGAAGGTGTTTAAATATGTTAAGCAAGTCGCAAAATTGTTTCATCACCCGGATGATCTTAAATAATTCCGCAATGTAGAAAAATAACAAAATTAAAGACTTAAGTTATCACAATTTACCATAAGCCATGTTGTTACAGACGCGACGCCCCAGCGACCGGTTCGTCAAGCCAGCCATCCCGGGGGGCGCGGCCTTGCCCCCCCGTGCTCCTCTAGACCCTCCAATCGCCCCCTTCGTACCCCCGACTGCCCCCCTATCACCGATGGCGCCTTCTCCCACGTCCATCCTCCAGCCAGCAAGCCCCATGGACACGTCTTCTAAAGATTAGTACCATACGCTGTAGCTAGATATCGTCTCTTTACATCGAATAAAAGGGGCTTATCATTTGTAAATTGCAAGGGTCTTGACTATGAATGAAACGACGATTCATGAACGAGATATTGCACTTATTATTTTGAAACAATAAAAAGACAGCAGTAATTTGCTTTCTTGATTGCCTTTTTGAATTGGAAATACATGTCATGTGTCGTCGTTTTAGGGTTCAGATCTGATCAAATTGTTCACTTATTCAGCTCGGTTTGGGGAGCTTCGATACTTGGGCGTGATAAATCGCCAGGTTAATGAAAAGACTATCAATGAGGGTGTATCGTTTGCAGCAATAATTAAAATATCTAGAGTTTTTAAATGTACGCGTAAACGCGGCCGGTGGACATCGAAATTGAGGCGCGATTTGTCACACGTGAGTGGGAAGGGCCCAGTTATTTTTTCATCTACATAATGTTCGGAGTCCAGTTTGTTAGAATTATTATAAAATCGATTGAATTTTCATGAGGTAATCATGTTGGAGCTGAATAAGTGCTTACGAGTCGTGATTTTCACTGGACACTTCATTTAGTGTGGTTGCCCTGACTTTATAAATGGTAAAAAATCAAAAGAACTCTCAAAATTAAATCAAAAACATCTTGAAAACTCAGACAAACATGCCATAATTGAGGTCACTTAAATTATACTCGAATGGAATTGCTTAAAATAGTGCTTGTTTTGAAAACATTGTCCTCTAATTGATAAATTGACTTTACAAAAGGATATTTGTCTAAAGAGTTTTTTTTAATGTTTTAGCTTAGTGAATTTGCTGGGTGATGTGATGATTCTATTGTCAAATTCCTATCGAAGTATCCTATTCGATGAGGTTGAATAATGTGGATATGACATTCCAAAGCTCTGCACTAATTGTACACTGATGTTTATTTGGAGGGCTGCAAATAATGCTTCTGAGTACCAATTCGAGTAAAAAATAACGAAGTTTGATAAATCGAAACATATTGAGTTTTCTTTCTGCTAGCTTTTTTTCGAATTTTATGTCAAATTATTGACTATCGAAATTCTCACCCTCTATTTAGTCGATAAAATTGTCGAAAAATTTTAATTGAAAAAAGAATGGTTTTTGTATTTCAACTTCTGCTTCGTACACCATCGAACACGAAAACGAAAACGAACAGTCGAAAACGATACGCATATTATATAAACGATATTAATTAGAAGGTATGCAAAATGTATTGCATTGCGGCTCGCTTCGCCCTGTCTGTGAATGACAAGATTCTCGCTTCAGTGGTACTTAATTAGGTTTTATTTGCAGCGCTTCCCGGTCTAAACCGCTTTACCTGCGTACTCTATCAAAGTCATACCTATTATTTTTAAAAACATTACTTCAACCTCAAAGCTAAGATACGCACCGCTCACTGCCCAATCACGTACTTTGTTATATTAAAAATAGAGTTGTTAGAGCGTTAAAAACAAAACATATGGCGTAATCCCAAAAGTCGATATTCAAACTAGTCAGGACAAAGTGTATCTATCAAGCGAAGCCATTAAAACCCTTTGTGTCTCCTGATGTAATAAGTTTATGGTTCCTGTTATGTTTTGCTCTGTTCAAGTGTTCATGCTCCGATTTAAGTCCTGATCTCCCTATTTGGGTGTGGTTTAAACCACATAAATATATCTAGATAGAAGCAAAGAGTTCGCCCATTTGTATTGAAACCGAGCGTGTAACATTTTGCATAGTTACTTTGACGTCACGAGTGTAATTTAGTAAAACACCACTAAATTACACAATTTCCTTTTTTTGTGGTGTTAGAACAGTTAATTATTGAACAACAAGGCATTTTGTTTTTATAACCTGACGTCTCACGTGGGAAGCTGTCAAGAGCGGACTGAATTTCACGACGCGCAAAGAGGCTCTCCAGCCCCTTTTTTCGGCACGCGAGGTAAACAATAATTTTGCTTTTATCTTCACATATTTCTGTGGTTTACACTAACCAATGTTATTAGAAACTATCGTGAGACTGCAGGTATATCTATTCTTGTATTCGACTCATCCTCACAAATAATTGTAGGGTCCTGGCGACCTAGGGCTTATTTCACAAAAGGTACACGTCGCAAATTATGAGTGAATTGCCATTATTATCACAGTAAACATAAAAATCTCATTACTTGCTTCAACACTCGTAGCATACAACTTGTAGCTATTGAGAAACCCCCTCTTGTATCTTCAATTAGGATAGTTTTAGCTAGCTGATTATGAATCACTTTTTAATAATTCCGGGCTTAATATATTGTGGCAGTGGGGTTATATATAAGGCTGTGTAAAATCACTTGTGTTTGGTAGCAGATGAAGGAAATTAAGGACCACTGCACATTGATACTTGCGATGTAGCAACGCTCCAGTGTGAAATGGTCCTATGCCTAATTTCACCAACCAACATTAAGCTAAAGGGGGATCACGTCACTGCAAAAGTGACAAAAATAACGGTAAGTATATAACCCTATCGATGGAATCTGTTGGTGAAATCAGACAATGTGTTATCTATTGATTGTATCAAACTACACACTACTTCTTTACGAGTGAAGTTATGTGTGATATTATCAGTTACGGATGTTATGCGCCCCCAGGGCGGTTGTGTTGTGTTCGAGATCGAGATACAGAAGTAGTGTGTGTTATAGACTCAATTATGCAAATTTTCACATAGTTTTTTTCATGTTATAATTAAAACAAAATATACGCATTAATATTATTATTTGAATGTTTGATTTTAGTGTTATTTGTTTCCTATTAGGTAGGTAAGTCTGTGTCTGTGTATTTTTAATAAAAACCCCCTAAACGGGGAAAACCTGCCTATTAGGGGAGGCATGTTCAACAGTGGACGTTTGGTGATGAGGAGGAGGTAGGTAGGTATTCATTCTACTTTATGCAGTGTTAAAAATTAGGGTTTTACATGCCACAGTAACATAGATCTATCGACTCACATTCAATATCAATTTTAGTTCGTACCTAGATTAAACGCTCAGCTAAATCTTTTTTTCTCATCTTCACATTACCTTTTGTGAAACCACAGACGGATTTTGAATTTTAATTTATTCTAGCTAACAAAAGAAGTCGGCAAAAAGGAGAGGAGTGTCGCCATTCGGCATCATCAATGGTCAAACAGTCGCATTACCATTTTACACACGCGTCGTAAACCTAAGCAAACCAAGATAAGGTGTGTTTGCCTTGGACTGCTGCCAGGGTTACAGGTAAAGTGATTTGCATACCTCCCACTGTGATTATTGGGGTTGTAGTTTTGTTATCTACCATCTGTTTTGGTGAACTTTTTAAAGTCGAATAGCGATTGTAATAAAGCTATTTAATTATAAGATCGGAAAAAAATCAGTCAACATCATCATCAGACTAATATTAGTCCATTGCTGGCCCTAGTCTGCAGTCTTTCGCAGGTCGTCATCCCACTTGCCAGAGGGCGTTTGCCGAAGCGGGGTCTCCACTCACGAATACGGCTCCGGCGGCGGCGGTTGTTGGTTTTCGCGAGATATGGCCAGCCCACTGCCACTTCAGCTTGCTAATTCTTTGAGCTATGTCGAAAACTTTGGTTCTCTGTCGGATGTATTCGGATCCTATCCTTCATAGAAACTCCGAGCATAGCTCGCTGAGCGACTTTGAACTGAGGGACCAGCCCTACCGTGAGTGTCCACGGCTCAGCTCCGTGGGTCATGACGGGTAGGACGCACTGATTGCAAATTTTCGTTTTCAAGCATTGCGGTATGGACGTCGAAACAAAAAATCAGTAGATTGAAGAAAACATCATTATATTTTGAAAAAAACTTTTACTTTTACAATAGACGCAAAAACGCGTGTTCGTGTTCAACATGTCAATCTGTACGTTTTTCTGTCCCGTCATAGCTCCCGACAGAATAAACCGATTCTGATTTACGTAGTTTATTTTTAACTCGAGTGTGTCACTCGATCAAGAAATAACATATCAAATATCACTCAGAGAAACTAAAAGTTTAACATTATGCCCATTCTTTATCTACCCAACTAAAAATAGGTACCAGAAAGTAAATAAATAGATATAAGTGTAAATACTAGTTGTAATTGTTTTATTCTGTTATTGTAGTTTTCTATGTGCTAAATAAGTGTATACTCGTCTAAATATAGGTACCTACTTAAATTAAAATTGTAACAGGTCCAATTCTGCAAATTGAAGTTTTTTTGCACAGCGTTTCTTAATATGAGAGAAACTGGTCAAATATGGGTAATTAATTAGTCCGCAGTCATGGCAATCGCGAACGGAGTCGCGGGTACAGCTAGTATAAAATAAAGGTATATTGCCAAAATTTGTAATTTGAGACGATACCATTGTCATGGTGAAGCGATTAATTTAGCGGAATTAGGGCCCAGGTTTGTAGTTATCTTCAGATAATCCAAATTGCGTGCAAGTGTTTGAGCCCAAGCGGTCCCAATGTCAAACACTGTTTGTTGAAAAGCCAGTTTGAAATTAACATTTAAATAGAAACTCCAGCGCATCGGTCAGTCGCGCTCATAAACAATGTTTACAGAGTCTCGAATAGTTGGCGTAGCGTATTGATCCTTCCAATAATTATCGAACACGTTTCATGTCACCATGTTTAAGCACATGTTTAAACACAAAAGTGGACGGACATGGATACACGGACACTCTTGTTTGTAAGTTTACGTACGGAATCGTAAAGAGGCAGGCATGCAGTAGGTAGAGCTAACAGAAACCTACAGTGAGAGCGACGACGTCCGATGCCTATCGCCGATAAGCAAGCGTGGGTTGGCTCTTTTGTTTTCGGGGCCGGTAGGTTTTATGTCTACAAGTCGGACTGAAACGAAAATTATCTTTATAATCTGCAGCCTGACATGCTGTGCGTTTACGCAAAACCACCCATCCTATGTTGACATTTGAAAGCCCTTTGAATGGCCTTCGTAATTTTCTATTTTATGGATATGGCTTTCAAGGCCATTCTAAGGTCTTTCAAATGTCCATTATAAGATAGGTAATTTTTGCGTAATTGCACCATTCACCGTTTACATTGCTGGTGCCACTCCGCATGAACCAGTTGTCATCTAATAAACCTAACTAATCTCACCCAGGTTCGCCATGTTGTACTGCGATGGATAATAAATAACAAACAGTAGGTATGCACTAGGTAGGTAAGATAAAATATAAAAAATCTTTATTTATGAACATATTGAGGTGCAAATAACAAAAACAGGTAGCGATGCGATCTGCAGAAGTAAAATACTGTGTCGCAGATCGCGACGCCCACCTCCGGGAATTAGAGATATATGAGTTCCAACAGAGTGTAGGCACATAATTATATGATAAACCTACAACTGTTTGATTTTATGCACCATCGTGAAATGATGAATTTTAATTATTGAAATAAGGTGTTCCAATCGTTTACCACGGTCGTATGAAAAGAACACACGAGAATTCGTGGTTTTCAAAAGCTGCCAACACATCCCTAATTTTAGACCGGACTCTACTTATAGCGTTGCTACATCTGGGAAGTAAATAACTCAAAATGGAGTTAAGTAAATATTGATTTTCTATCAAGTCAATTTAAAACTGCTATCTTTACGTTCGTTAGCACTTTAGATGTTATAAAGTTTAGCTTTTAGTGTAAAACATTACGTACCTGTAGATATGAGGTATTCTAGGTTAACGTACTTTTAATGTTTATGTATATATAAATACCTAAATAATAAGTATTTTTTTCGTATATTTACTGTAGCAGTTACCTAGGATAGGTATTTTTTTCGGGGTTGGAATAGAAGATGGGACATTAGATAATGCAATTTTTTAAGAGTTCTCAAAACACCCTTAATTTTTATATAGCAACCAAAGAAGTATTATATTGATACTAAGAAGTATTAGTACTAATTGATAGCAATTGCCAATGAGTCACTTACTCAAACTATGACATAAAATATTTGATTGTTTTGAAAAAACAGATTTTATTATAATTTGGTTGTTTTGAAAACATTGTACAAATGCTTCGAATCCCTTAATTTTACACTATTTTTAAGTTTTGCGGGACAGATACCAATACCTCGGGATTTTCATGGGATCACCTCGGGATTCTCCATAGAATAGCGAAATAATTTTCATAGTCTGTTCTTATTTAACGGAGAAATCGACGAACATATTGTAGATAAAAAAACATACATACAACCAAACATAGAACATACTTTTTTCGTAGTCGGTTAAAAATAACCTGAACCATCAACATAAAAAACGTATTAAACGCAAATCAGGGCATATAATGAATCAATACGAAAAGTACCGTAACTGTGACGAAAATGGTCACCGTTAATCTTGGAATTAACGAATAGGTGTCTAATTGCCCATAGCCATCGCTGCCACCCAATCAAACCACACCACTTTTAGCACGAGAGACAGTTGTTATTTCTTACAATTTAGTTTAAGAATATGTAACAAAATTGTAGTTTTAAATATAATAAACAGCTTCAGGAAAAAGTAGGTATGTTATGTATGATGAAGCAAATAAAATTAAAACGGCTTTATTTGTTTTCTTAAGAACGTACAGGACACTCGGGTTCGATTACCGCTTTGAGACAAATGTTTGTACGATCTGCAGATATTTGTTCCGGGTGTTCTGGATGTTTTATATGTAGGTACCTACCTATAGTAAAAATATCGATCCATGTAATGTATTGTTTTATTTAAGTAGGTATGTCAGTTAATTGTGCTTTGCTTGGTGCCGGATGACGCTATGTGAATTGTTTATTTTATTTTTACATTATTTATTTTATTTGTTTATCAACTTGAAAACGGTAAATAATTTAAAACGAAGTAAGAGATACTTAATGCATTATTGTGCCAATTTGAAGTTATTTCAGTCTGAAAGTTTTCTACTGTGCATCAGCAAAATACCACTCACTGGTCTATAGGTGAAGTAAGAAAACCGATCTGGACTCTTTGCTGTACCCCGTGAACCATAAACAGCATCGTACCAACAATACCGAAGAACAGACGCACAAGGTGACAAGACTATAGTATTTACGCCCAGGTGTTAATTTCAGGAGGTTAGAGTAACGTGAATTTTATTTATATGAAAAGTTAATTCATGCCCGGCTAGCTGTGTTTAAACGGAGTTAGCACGGGGCTCAGAATAAACAAGCATGTCCGACGACGTCAGTGTGGAAGGCGTGTGCCTCTCACATACAATATATGACACGACGGATTACGTTTTTCACTACGCTACTTTTCGGCTTAAGAGGGCGCAATGCGCGCCATTTTGTGAAAAGGATAGGCATAGGATTTCGCGTTTATAGGAGAGGGACAGAGTCTACGTTTTTGGAACGGCGTAAGCGCAAAAGTCAAGTTTGTGTTAATTTACGAGAATACTACACAACTTACGAAGAAAATGGTTCTTGGAATCAAATAATAAGTAATAATAACCTACGAATCAAAACATAAGTAATTTCAATAGACCGCAGGGTTCCTGATATCTTGACCAAATTATGTGCGAAACAGTGTACTTTCATGAATATTTTTATCGTATTTTTTTTCTCAATCGTGTTTTAACATTCGAGGAACCAACGAATAAATGTAGAATTTTATGTAATTCGAGTCTTTGACTTGAGTACTGAGATCTAGGCCTAGTTTGACAACCAAACCCATTAGGTTCGTGCCATACGTAGGTATAGTGTTTTCACGTAGATAGGATTTAAGATTTGTGAGCCAGCTTGTTCACGCCAGCTGTTACGAGCTTCTTGACTATCGTCAATGCGGGTATGGTTTCCTTTCTATCATCATCCGCAATCTGACGTCACCTACTGCTGGGTCATACCTAAAGGTCTCCAACTTTATGCGCCACCTGGATAATACCTACTTGTGACCATCCATTGACCACTGAAACTACCGAATAGATGAAACTTGGTACGTAATATTTCATCAAAAAGAAAATGCGCGCGAAGCCGAACATCACACGTGAGTGCTATCTCTTAAGTTATTATCACAGGTTACTAGGTAGATACCCTGAAACCATTGAAGTTTTCAATTATAAAAAATAGGGATTTTCTATTAGGTTTATCCGTTTAAAGATAAAACTGAATATGCCAAGATACTATTTAATTCAAATAGGAGTAGGCAGTTCGTTTAGTTTTTTTCTGCCTCGTGGTTTTACATGTCCACTTTATGTGAGCTAACACGGATATCTAACAGTAGTTTCTGAGAA
Organism: Eupithecia inturbata; assembly: GCA_963662085.1. Lineage (NCBI taxonomy): Eukaryota > Metazoa > Arthropoda > Insecta > Lepidoptera > Geometridae > Eupithecia > Eupithecia inturbata. The sequence goes on from OY759182.1 coordinate 10,064,086, forward strand.
GGGACAGGGTGAGTTTCGTGTGGCAACCACACACAGGAAGGGCGGCTTTTCTCAAAATTCGGTTAAAATAGACTTTAAAAAGTGAACATTGTTTGCCTTTTCCGTCGACAGTAAAAATTTAATGAGAAAATTTTGTGCAGGAACAGTAATTGTTGCATCATTTGAAATATGGGCACTGGTTTGTGCTGTAGGTGCGTGTAATCGGTGTTATTTCCTCAATATATCAAAAATATATATGAATGCCTGTTATTGTGACATGCATTTTGTTAAATACAAAAAAGCTCTTGCACTTTATAAAACGCAAGAGCCACGTAGAAAAAGATGATTCGAAAGTTTTGACAAATTTAAAAGCCAGCTCCTAAGTTTTGGGCTTAGCTTTCAGGGTATACAAGTACCTACTGTTGTAGGTAGAGTTAAGTCAAAGATCTCTTTGTAGTGCACGTAAAACAACCTAGATACAGAAAGCCATAGCAAAGAACACAGGCATAGGTCATAACGGTTATAGATGTTTAAAAATGAAACATTTCTGTGGAGAGCATTGAGCTTGTTCGTTGTTCAAAGTTTCCTTTACCAATTAGCACGTTGCTCGGCGGACCGTAACTGGGTGAGACGGCGGTTGCAATGGAATGCTGGCTTCCACTATACTCTGCTCTAGAATCCATGATATTTTTTGTTAGCAAGGGTGTCAATAAACTAAAGAAATATTGGTGGAAAATATTTTACAACATCATCGGAGCAAATCGCAGAAATTCAGAAATTTTTGGTTTAGACAGATTTAATTTATTATTTCTAATTTTGTGTGCTTAAATCGTGGATTATGTCTGGATAAACAAACTTTATTTTATTTGTTTCATTTGTCTCTCGCCCATAGGTGCGTATGAAATTAGGTAGGTATGCGTTGCTGAAATTTTTGTTCTCGTTTTTAGTGGCTACCTTGCTCTTACCTTGTTGTTTTCTGTTCTTGTTATCAGTTTGTGTAACATACATAAATATCTGTGTTTACATAATGTATCTTGGATTCTAGAATCGAGTGTAGGTCTACCCTTCTACAGCCTCAGACTTGGGAGGCGAAGTATGACATGCAACTTTGTATTGTGAAAGCTCTGTTTGGTTTTGTAATCAGATAATTGAAATCAACGATTTCTCTTTACTTCGATTCGACGTTTTCGGTTTTAATGGTGGCTGAGTCATCATTATTGGTGTAGAAAATGTATGTAAGTTTGCAAGGTAGAGTGAAAATAAGCTCATATGACTGAGCCCCTTTTACAAAATTCTTCTTTGATCTAGAGAAGATAAGAACATAATTTGAAATTTCGAGTAGGTAGTTTATTAACTGTTTTGCAAGTATGAAATAATTTTTTGATAATAAATAATTAAAAACTATTCGAGTATCCCAAGTTCAATATTTATACTCAATACTAAGCACTCACGCAGCTTCTATTAGAAATTGCCTTTACATAAGCATTCAAATCAAAATTTATGGAAATACAGGTGCTATTCGAGTAGCCGCCTCGAGCTGCGCAGGATTGTCCGCCGCCGCGGCCGTTCTCCGCCGCCAATCGCCTCAGCTGTCAATCCACGATGGGCGGGGCTTCGACCGGCTGCGACCATCGTTCCAAACAAGACCATATCACGTGAGTGATACAACACATTATCGCCTAGTAACATCTTAGAGCAGGCTGCGATCTTCGTTGAAAATGATGCGTTATTCACTGGCAGTAAGATCACTTTTTGAATGGTGATGTAGGGAGGTAAGTGGGTTTGTTATTTTGTGTACATGCTAATGAAGCAGTGCAGGCGAGTTTGCGGTAGTACCTCATACAATGGGCACGCCACCACCGATAGCGTGAAATAAGCGGAAAACTGGAAATATTCATATTTTCTATTACTTTTATGAATATTAAGTGTGATCAATTAAATTTTTATAAAGCTAAAGTGTTAAAACGTAGAGTGTGGACAAAAGGTGGTTTTAAGGTTTTGAGTGTTTAAGATTATCGTCATTGAGGATAAAATAGCCCAACACGACAGGTGAGACCTTAACTTAATTAATTTTGTAGCTGAATCATGGAATTACCCATCTATGTAGAATTATAGACCTATTAAAAACGATTATGTAGAATCTACATAACTGCAGGCGAAGCCGCGGGCAGAAACTAATTCTACAGAGGAATTGAACAGGTTGCATCTGCGTGTGCGCATGTTTTGAACTAGGTAAGTTAGTTACGTGTATGGAAATAGGTTTCTTAAAAAATAAATAATTTATTATTTATTAATTTTTATAAGATATAAAAAATCATATCAAAAGAGTATTAGAAGTGATAAAAAAAATAAATTAATTTATAACATAAATGTCAATGTTGAAAGGCCTTATAATCAGCTAGGTAGCATGAAATTTTCTCCTTCTGTACACAGCAACAGCAAGCGCGTAATGCACAGCCATGGGCCAAAGCTAGATAGTAACTTTATTTCAGTCAAGTTCGATGTTAAGCGTTTGTAAACAAACCACAAAAAAAATACTTAAATTATCATGTTTCAGTTATAATTCATTATTGTCAGCAATGTTTATTGAAGGAAAGATTTTAAATCAACAGGAAATATGATTTGCGCATAAACACACGGCAATAATGTGATTTTTAGGTTATGTATGGGTGGTTTGTTTAAAAACATCGAATTTGGCTGGAATATAAGGGCGAATATTAAAAAAAATCACAATAATATTATCAGTGCGAAAGTTTGGATGTTTAGATGTTCTTCAAGTCTAAACTAATGAACGGAGCGGGCTGAAATTTTGCATACCTACCTACGTAGATGTAGTTCTAGATCTGGATTAAAATAAAGGCTAGCCGCGAGCAGAAGCTAGTTAAAAATGATTGTCAGGACTTCAAATCGAACCAATTATGATGAAATTTTGCATAGTTAAAGATAGAATGCAACATGAAATGGTTACAGAAATAGAAATATCAATTATTTCCAAAAGACAACTATACCTACAAGCTGCTACAAGATATGAAGGCAAACCAGATATTTTAAAATGAATACACATGATTTTAATTATTTTGAAAAAACTGACTTCGATACCTTTAACTTTACATTGTCTTTAAGTTTTGCGGGACAAATAAGTAGGTAATGATTCCTTGGAATATTTTTTTTATGGGACCGTCTCTTAATTCTTAATAATCATTCATTATTAAATAAATATCCGTAATTGACGGAAAAATCGACGAACACAGGTAACATAAAAAAAATTAAAAACGTAGGTACATTGATCCATCGATTTAAGTAAAAAAGGGGAGATGGGGTACCAGCCTTTCGAAAGTGGAAGGCTAAAATTAGGTGCAATTAGGACACACCTCAGTCATAGTCGGAACAGCGCGCGGCGCCGCCGTCGCCGCCGGTGTTCGTGTTTCGCGTGCGAATTATTGTCTCGGTCGCACTTCGGTGCAGGTACATAGGCAAGTCTTTCCATCTTTGTTGTTCATTATAATTATAGCACAAGATCGGAAATGTAACTGTGAGGAGTATCTCACACAGGCCAGATGTTGCGTAAGCGCTGGGAGAACGTATGTACCATATCTACAGATTTTACTTAGGTATATGCATATAGCCGAATATAGAATCTCCTCCTTTTCTCAGGAACGCATGGACAAATAAAATTGAAAATAATATCAAATTCTAAAGTCTACGTCTACACGGTCCCTAGGAGCCGTAAAAACAAATGTCTGAGTAATCGCAGGTACAGATGACGGAGGCAGGTTTAACTCCCGTCGAGGTTGTTTTTCGGGATATATGTAACTTAAATTCGTAAAATTTTTCGTAAGCACTATAGAAACCAATAAACTTATAGAGTACTTCCCGTTGATCTGGTGCAATGAGATTTGGCAAGAAGCAATGTCTTATAGCACAAGTAAATAGAAAAATACTAAAACATTACATTTGTAGTTAAGTAAATAATCACAAAAAAATACCTATAAGTTTGTACGGGGTTCCCGTGCAATGCAAACTTATAGTTCTTGGGGAGTCCAACTAGAACTTCATTTTCTTAACTATTTTATTCTTACGGAACCCTCATGAGCTGGGGAAGCCTTTACCCTGTACCTAATAGAAGAAATGCCATATATATTAACCTCATCACATCAGCCAACATGAGGCCACTGCTGCACATAAGCCGCCCCAAAACGTCTATTACGTAGGTAACATTTGCCCAACTGTTAATTTACTTTCATGATGAATTCATTTTATCGGCTTGTCAGCCGATAAAATGTATTCATCATGAAAGTAAATTAATTACATAGAGTAGATTTGACGGTCACATCTAGCCACTCTATCGTCAGCCGATAAAACGTCATCAGGATAAAAGGAATCAGGAACGTATTTGGGTATTCACGAGGTATGTAGGTATGTAAATTCCTTTCGCAAATGTCATGAATCCTGGACGGATACGGCGGTGTGGGGTGCGCACGCGCTGCATGTCGTCGACACCGAGACACCAAGCGGGATGGGGGGCGGCGGCGGAGGTTCCGCCATCGGCCGCGGAGGCCTATCGGCGCGTCCGGCTCACCACAAAGCCCCACAATAAACTTTTACAGCATGCATAAAACCCTGACTTTTTAACCCGAGTTATTTGAATTAATATCAATTCGGAGTTTCTCAATGGGCTTTACTGGTCAAACTTTAAAGCTTTATGACGGCCACAGAATTGAGGAATAAAATTTAATTGAAACGTAGCCCAAAAAATTTTGATTGCGGTTATCAGCTTCCGAATTTGAATATTTACACTGAATACGGTACTAAACGAAACAAACCCCTGTCTAAGTTGGATTGCCTAATTATTATATCGACACCTCTGGACTATTGCTCTGCAACTACCGCCCCTCCTACCGACTACTCCAATTAAACTGCTTCTATTCAACTTAACTAATTATAGTCATTTAACTACAAAACACAGGTGCTCCTACTAGAACGTTTGACTGTCGGTTAATTGTCGTTGTGTCATAGCTGTAATAAATTCCAAGTTTATTTAGTTATATGTTTATTGACACGAAAATATGCCAAAAAGTAGTTGGATGAACACCAATTTAACGAATCAATCTGTTTATTTACATAACTTTATAACGTTGACGAATTAGGTACCTATTTGAAGGAAGTAAAATTAGAAGGCGTTTTGTCTACTTACGCGTGTACTTTGACACTAAACAATACTAAGCACGAATTTCTAAAACTGTAAAAATTATAGGAAAATAATTTACAAGGCTAACTATAGGTAGATAAAGACAACTTTGAGCAGGTATCGAAGGCAATTGGGCTTGTGTCAACATTAGTCAACAGAAGCAAAATTACATTTTGTTTCAAAGGTCAAATATTATTGATCATGTTTCGCTGGTGTTTGATTTTAGTCTATTGTTTGAATAACATATCAAGGCTGGTATACCTACCTAGCTGAAGGCATGTATATGCCAAGTGATAATGAAAATTCAAGTTTGAAGCGACTATGACGCAAGACCATTAAAATACTTTAGTTGGGTTTTCGGCATCGTTCCGTTTACGCTCACTCTCGGCCTTCATTACGCAGCCATTCCGCAAACTTTGGAATTGGAAAAGAAAACATGAAGTGTATTGTTTCAATGGATCCAATATGGGTTCGGCCGGTCTTGCATTTGATAATTAGCACCTCTCGCCTCACATTGGGCTGCCGAGTGTCGGGACAATTGCTCGATACCGCCGTATATAATGCTTACATTTATCGAAGAGAGCGTCATAAACGTCCAATCACGGGCCCCACGTCCGTCTCGGAATAACTTTCAGAGGCACTCGTTGTTATCTTTGATATTTTATAGGGATCTGTAAAAGGTCGGCACTGCAAAGCGATTAAGCGACATTCCTCATCCATCGGCGCTGGGCTGGCATCACTCGAGGGTGCGTCGGCAACAGATAAACAACGTTATTGCACGTTATTAAAATGCGATAAAAGATCCGATATTGTCTGGCACGCTTTGAGTATTTTGTGTGGCAAGTCCTTGACGGCATAGAGCTCCGAAGCACTGACCAGCTCTCGCACATCTTATTTAACCTCGCCATTAAAAAGAAAATATTCGCAATATTCAGCTATACAAGTTATGTTTTATATTTATACCTCATGGAGTCGTAAAACGATGAATAATGACGCTGCGGACGAGTGGGCTAGCGCTGTAATTACTCGTCTTTTATACACACATGTTGCTTTCTTGTTGTTTCATACTTTAAATGTTGTAGGAATACGATAGTAACCTCCATAGACGGTCGAGGCGGACGTAAAACCAAATTACGAGTATGGTGCATTACTGTCGGGAAACCCGAGGCAAGCCAATAAATAACAGTATTCAATAAAGTGAGTGCCAGCATTCACTCATTCCTTATTATGTTACTTAGCAAGCCAAGTCGTACTATGATGATTGATGATGAATTTACATTTCTAGAAACTTTGAACCGAATTTTTTATAAAAAATAGTTTTGGGTGTCGTTGGTACTACCCAAAAAATCGCTCACCTACAAGGCTAATCGCACCTGCTTGATTTGAATTTCAAAGGAGGCATTTCATATTCCTTGTTTATATAAAACATTTTGTAAATTAATTACTAACAATTTTAAATGGACCTTGTGCGTAATTTTAAAATTCCCATAGTGTCTAACCAAAACACTTCCATAGTTTTTAAGTTTTAAAAAGTAAAAATATGTTACCTAAAATAATCTTACAATTGAATGCGCACGAGAACTTGTCTATGGCTAAAATAAACAACTGTAAAATGTCGGCACGCGCGTTGATGTCTTTTCTATGGGTTTTCTATCCTAATTGCCTGTTACGACTGAGTTACAGCGCGCTGTTACCTATGTTTTTCATGTCGTAGAGGATTTTATTGCTATTTCAGTCCGCGTATTTCATTTCGCATTTCCTTATTCGGTACCTTTATGGGCATTCAATGTTTTGTTGCAGTCAGCCTTTGTGTCAGCTGAAAAGCGCTTTGGACTGACCTTTATTCATCGACGCACACGTAATTATAAAATTTATGTATTTTTAGGCCTTTAATTAAAGGCGTTACTTAATTTCTGGATTTTGTAATGGTTTGTTTGAAACTAGCGCCTACCAGTGTCCTTAGGAAAGTCCAGTGTCCATGTTAGTGTTGTTAAGGAAAGACTAGACACCGTAAACGAAAAACGCTCATAAGTGTGAACCTTTTTTTGTTTAAATTCGGTTTTAAAGGATTCTAAATCTTGTTATACTAATGTCCCACGGCTGTGGGATATAGAGGGCAAGTACCCGATATATTGAAGGTAGGAAACTTCTAAAAGGAAACATTCCTTTACTTTTTTAAATAAGTAAAACTGCATACACAGGTTATTGATATACTACGTGCCGTGGGACACCCTTTATAAGTTATTGGTGCAATGTGTGTGACCGATCGAATATGTCGTAACAATTTGTCATTGAGCGTCCGTACCTGATATTTTAGAAGCAACAATATTATCGAAGCCCTACAGACCCGAAAGCATATAAACCTAGGCTAGACTTTAGCTCAAACGAACTTAACATTCATGAATAGGTAATAACTCGTAATAAATAATGAACAAGTAGGTTAGGTGCCTACTCATATTAATAGTAGGTACCTACCTAAATCATGGCCAATAAGAGATCGTCAAAATTTAAAAGCTTGGCCCACGCACTAGTTATGCGCACTGAAAATAAATTACGAGCTCAAAATTTGTGGTAGATGAAAATCCAATAAAGAACCCAATAATTACCTCATGGTCATATGAATTCAATATGAAGTCCTCGAAGTTGACTCACGCTCTAGGTCCGGCAGTGTACAACAAACTGCCAGACTCAGTCACAGCTGATAGCCGTCTACCTAGCTTCAGTTCCGACTGAAACGTTGGCTTGTCGAGCAGAATTTATATTCTGTAGGCGAAGTACTCGAGAAAAATAAACTAATGATAATTAATTTCTATTATTTTTATGTAATTTGTTTGACTTTTTAATAATTTATTAATGTTTATTTAATTACAAATTCTGTATTGTCTCTATGTGTCACTCAAATTAAAAACTAGTATACGCTTTGTATACTTTCAATAACATTGACAAGTAAATCGGCTTTATAAATAAATTGTATTTCTGAATAGTACTTAAAACTGTAAGAAATTAGACCTCAAAGACTTTTAGACAATGATGTCAAAGTCAAAGTCAAAGTCAAAAACTCTTTATTTCCATAAATACAAGAAATGTATACTTAGAAAAGGTCAAATTCTTAATAATTAAACACTGACACGGAAATAAAGTGATATTTTTGATTTCAGTCGCTTCGGTACGTAGACTAAAGTAAAGAAGCGACGAAGAAACCTTTAGCCTGTTAGTTGTTATTTTTCGAGTTATTTTTCGAGTTGGAGCAAATTCCGTCCCACGCTTTTTTATCCTCTAGATAATCTGATATTTTATAGTAGGCCTTTTTACACAGGAAGGTTTTGACAATTTGTTTGAATTTATTTACTGTTAATTTTTGCAACTCACTAGGAGTTTTGTTGTAGAAGCGTATACATTGCCCTTTAAAAGATACATTAATTTTGCGTAGTCTAGTTGTGGGCACAGCGAGTTTATGTTTATTCCTTGTATTCAAATTATGTACATCGCTATTTTTAGGGAACCGATTGATATTTCTATGAGTGTACAATAGGTTTTCATAAATATATTGACATGGTACTGTCATTATGTTTATTTCTTTGAATTTATCACGCAGGGATTCTCTGGGACCCATACTGTAGATAGCACGAACAGCCCTCTTCTGCAACACAAATACGGTGTTAATATCTGCAGCGTTCCCCCACAGTAGAATACCATAAGACATAATACTATGGAAGTAGCTGAAATAAGATCTAGATGTATCCACGTCTGTAAGATGACGGATTTTTTTGACAGCATATGCTGCAGAAATAAGTCTTTTCGATAGCTTATCTATGTGTGCGCCCCATTGAAGTTTATTATCTAAGGTGATTCCTAAGAAAACGGTACTTTCTACAATTTTTAACGTTTCTCCTTTTACATTTACATCAGCCTGAACTTGTTTAACATTAGGTAGAATAAATCTAATACATTTCGTTTTGGTTTCGTTAAGCAAAAGATTATTGACATTAAACCAATGGACTACTTTTGAGATTGCATTATTCACATCATCGAAATTCGTGTCTTGTCGTTTCATTTTAAAAATTAATGAAGTGTCATCAGCAAACAATACAATCTCGTAATTATTCTTAACAAGATGAGGCAGGTCGTTAATATAAATTAAAAATAGGAAAGGGCCGAGGATAGATCCCTGCGGTACACCCATTGTAACTACAGACCCCGAAGACCGTTTCCCATTAATGTCAACTCTTTGTATCCTATTACTCAAATAAGATGTAAGAAGACCCAAAGAGCTGTTCCTTATTCCATAGTGATTTAGTTTCCTGATTAATGTTTCATGATGCCATCCTAACCGAACTTCAGCTACGGTGGCTACTCTCAACGGAGACTAGTCATCTGCGCAGGACATATTATAGTGCACAAGTGTGTGCGCAAACACAGGTGCACTCTCTATTCTCTCACTCTCATAAACCGATGGGACGGCAGGCCGACGCGACCGGGGAGAGGTCAGACAGCATTGTATTTAGGGCTCCGTACCCGAAGGGTGAAAATGGAACCCTATTAATAAGCCTCCGTTCTTGTCCGTCCGTCCGTCTGTCACAGGGCTCTATCTGATGAACCGCAAGAGGTAGACAGTTGAAATTTTCAAAAAATGTGTATTTGTCTTGGCGCTATATCAGCAAATAATAAAACTAAAATAAATATCCAAATTAAAGGAGGCTTCCAAACAAACTTAACTTTATTTTTTGGCTATTTTTGTTCTTAGTTTTGCAAGGCTCATGAACCACAATAGGTAGACATAGCATGAAACTTTCTATAAATAAGTATCACTTCAACTGCAATAACAAAACGTACAAAAAATAAAAAAAGTTGAAAATTTAAAGGGGTCTACGAACAAGTGAAAATTTGATGTCTTTAAAAAAGTTGCCTGATTTTTACGGTACGGAACCCTTCGTGTGCGAGTGGACTCACACTTGGCGGTTTATTTTTAGATAGTATCTGAGGAATTAAAAAGTACATCGATGTGTTATTTCAAATTAATGCCGAAATTCTCGTAGCGTTTCGTAGACCCTCTACGCCAAATTAAAGATATTGAACTAGATCTTTTATGGTGTACCTAAGTGCTTGTAGATAATTTCTTATATTATTTATTTACCTGCGGTCTTTTCCAACCATTCCTAGGCTCTCGGGCGCGTCTCGCAGGGGAAATGTTTATTCCTTATACAAAAGACATCAAGGTGAATTTATAGTATTTTTTTTTATACAGAAAATGTTATTACAGATATCTAGGCTAACTATCTAATCATAATAAGTAGGGGGAAGTCCCCTAGTGGTGGACATCTAAGGTTATCAAATAATAATAAAAAAAGAGTTATGTAAAAAATATATTTATTTATTAATTAAATACTCGTACGTCAATGAAGTTTAACATCAAAATAAATTAACAAAAATGCAACCTCTACATAAACATAATTTTAATAATAAATAAGTAAAGGTGCATCACAATTATAATTTGCATCTTTATCGGGTTATTTACCATGAACATTTTCAAGTTTTAATTTTTCTTCATAAAAGGTAACTTTGCATGCGTCATACGACTAAAGATATTAGTTATCTTACATCTATGTTATTTGCCTACTTTACAGCGGTGGTACTTTAAATGGGAGGGAAAATCTATACGATCCATAAATTGACAAAATAGTTTGTCGGGAAGCAGTGGGACGTTGAACCGACGTACCAGACGATAATATGCTATATAAACATCGTCGAGAGATCGTGCTCGGCCAAACACAAAATAATATCCGGCTTATTTGCCATCGCCGACGGATTCCGTGAGGTTTTCCGTTTGTACAGTCTGTAGGTAGTTAAATAAAATTGATGTATCTGGCATTTGAAGGCATGTAGGTAAGCATGGTTTCTATTCTTCGAAACTTGACAGCCTAGAGGTTCTATTAACTAGCTCACGATTATACACTGTGTAACATGAAGGGTGGATCAACGGTGGCAGGGCGATGGGTGACCTCAATGCCTATCGATTTAACCCCCCTGTATGTTTCGCGGTTTTCAGTCGTTCAAAAGTTATTCAGATTTTTATGAAATTTTGATCAAAATCCGATTTTAGGCTTCATGTCCCAAGTGTAGCCGAAATGTTAGGTCTACGACCGTAATTTTTTTTAGGTTGTAGCTCAATACTGGATCTTTTGTCCTACAATATCGTTTTGAGTTGTTATTTGATTAAATTCTAAACAAAAATAAACCGCAAACATAATTTTTTAACTAACTTTGAAGGCTCCCAGAGAAAAAAAATACTGAATGTTTTTTCTACAACCTACCTACCTTAAAAACTACTACCATTCGTGGAGAAGTAACCCTGAAATTTTCATTTGGCTAGTATCATGGCATCATGTTAAAAAGTGGACTTGAAAATTGTGCAAGTGCCAAAATCGATATTTTTTCTGTCAAAGGTAGGGATTGCGTCAGTTAAAAAAATACATGTAAGTAATTTATTTATTTTATAATTTATATATTTTTCCTTCAAAGGTAGGGATTGTGACAATTAAAAAAATACATTTAAGTAATATATTTCTTTTTTACAGTAAAGCTCAAATTTCATGCTCAAATTGAGCATTTACTATAAAAATAAATAAATTAGGTACAAAATAAATAAATTACTTACATGTGTTTTTTTAATTAACACAATCCCTACCTTTGAAGGACAGAAAAAATATCGATTTTAGCACTTGTACAATTTTCAAGTCCACTTTTTAACATGTTGCCATGATACTAGCCAAATGAAAATTTCAGGGTTACTTCTCCACGAATGGTAGTAGTTTTTAAGGTAGGTAGGTTGTAGAAAAAATATTCAGTATTTTTTTTCTCTGGGAGCCTTCAAAGTTTGTTGAAAAATTATGTTTGCGGTTTATTTTTGTAAAGATTATTTTTTATTTGGAATTTAATGAAATAACAACTCAAAACGACATTGTAGGACAAAAGATCAAGTATTGAGCTACAACCTAAAAAAAATTACGGTCGTAGACCTACGAGTAACATTTTGGCTACACTTGGGACATGAAGCCTAAAATCGGATTTTGATCAAAATTTCATAAAAATCTGAATAACTTTTGAACGACTGAAAACCGCGGAACATACAGGGGGGTTAAATCGATAGGCATTGAGGTCACCCATCGCCCTGCCACAGTTGCTCCACCCTTCATGTTACACCGTGTATATTTTCATGTAACATCCTTCGTTTAGTTTATATTGATTTATTTTAAGTTTAAACCCAACATACAATTCAGACTTAATGGAGCCCTAGGTGGTACTCTGAGCTTTTACCAGTGCATCGGCCGCAGGTACTACATATTGAAAACAATAATGAGGAATATACACTACTAAGTACTGCCTGCGGCTTCGCTCAAGTCACTTTCATAGCCCTCATGCACTATGATAGTGTTGCGTCTGCCAAGCTATAAGTGATATAATTTTTGAATGAGAAATCGAAGAAGTAGTTTTGCAGGTTTACCCCTTTAAAGTTTAAAACACATCTACTTGTTATTGTCCGAGGCTTTGCGACCCGTTTTATGGAATTAAATAAAGCTATTATTGACCCAGAACAAATTGCAGCCCTATCCGTTCAGAAGTTTTGGCGTTGTATTGTGACAAACATTCACATCCTTGCATTTTCACAGTAGGAAGAGTAGAAAACTTTTCTGTTTATTTAATTCCAAATTCTATTTATGTTTGTTAGGATGGCAGCCTCGCACATCCTGAGTGCGGTAGAGCCATCCGTCGGAGGCGGCGCGGCGCGCAACGGGCGCGAGCGAGAGGTCAACGTAGCGCTGGATGACAGAGACCTGTGGGTGCGCTTCCAGACCCTCACAAACGAGATGATTGTCACTAAGAATGGAAGGTAATATCATAAATAACAACCTCTGGTAGAGCCATCCGTTGGGCCCGCAACGGGCGCGAGCGAGAGGTCAACGTAGCGCTGGACGACAGAGACCTGTGGGGGCAATCACCAACGAGATGATTGTCCCGAACAGTGAAAGGATGGGTTAATATTTGAAAGTAAAGAGTAATAAGTCCATTAAAAGGTCAGAACGACGCGTCTTTCTAACTGTATGATTGCTGTCGCATTGGCTTGTCGCGAATTGTTGCTCATTGAATAGCAATTAGCGACAGAGACCTGTGGGGGCGCTTCCATACCCTCACCAACGAGATGATCGTCCCGAACAGTGAAATGATGGGTTAATATTTTAAAGTAAAGAGTAATAAGTCCATTAAAAGTTCAGAACGACGCGTCTTTCTAACTGTATGATTGCTGTCGCATTGGCTTGTCGCGAATTGTTGCTCATTGAATAGCAATTAGCGATTGATGTCAATGAATAAATTTGTGATCACAAACTTTTAATAGTAGACCTATAAAGTGATAGCTATAACAATTACGACAGCAATCGATAGTGAATCAAGGGCCCCTGAATACGGGCTCTCCGTTATTTTTTAAAATCTCTTTTCGCGCGAAAGCGCGTGTATACCTTTCGACATACTTTCAAGTTAGTCTTCGATATGCCATATGGATATGGCTTAGTTTTGATTAGTAGGTATATGTAAAAAGTTCTTTGCAATAATTTAATTAGCTGCATAGATATAGATAGATTATTACTTTGTTGCACCATCAATAAAGTACTCTGAAGTAAAAGCTAGGGCATTTCAGCGGACATAATAACTCCAATAAGTTCTAAATTTGTAAACAATCGAAGATGCAAACTCATGGATTACTCGCTCAAACAAAAAACAAAGAATACATCTCAACTTTACAACCTAAGTACTTTGGGTTAATAGCTGATGAGGCCTTTGTTGCTCCAAGCTAAAAAATATCTATGAGCAAACGAGAACAAAATGGAACAATAGTTACATCTTACAATATTGTTTATGAGTTATGACTAAGTATAGGTGTCCTCATAAGAGAAGTAATAAACCTGCTTATTAAATAATGGTATTCCTCTTGTTACGAGTCTTTATAGGATCTTGCCTACATAGTATTTTATATTGGAGGTCAGAAAATACCCGTCTATTGTGCTTGCTATGCTAAAATGGTCTATAAAAACCGGCCAAGTGCGTTTCGACTCGCACACGAAGGGTTCCGTTCCGTACTTGATATTCTTTCGCAAAAGAAACAAGAGAAACCCTAAAAACAAAGTTTTTAATGAGTCGCAAAAAAAGCAAAAAGCCAAATTGACGCGGTCACCCATCCATCCAAGTATCTACTGACCGCGCCCAATACTGCTTAACTTCAGTCTTAATTATTCAATTTATTTTATTTTTATTATTTGATCAATTTATTTTATTTTTATTATAGTGGCAATAGTAAAGCACGTTCTGTCAAAAAAACAACTGTCTTCCTTTAACGGTTCAAGAGATGTAGCCTTGACAAACGAAGAGCAAAAATAGCAAAAAATAAAACACGTTTTTTGTATCGAAGTCCCCGTTAATTAGGATATTTATTTAATTTTTACTATTTTTTTTTTTTTACTATAGCGGCAAGAGAAATACACCATCTCGGAAAATTTCAACTGTCTACCTCTTACGGTTCATGAAATAGAGCCCTCTGACAGAGGGACGGACTATTCTGTACGAGCGTAAATTAAGCCAGACAGCGACTGACCAGAAGTTACTTCAATAGTGACGTAGGTACTCAGGTTTACCTACATAGTTTATTGCTAATCTCTTTTATTCCATGTCATTGCACGAGCTTTTGTTTACGAGTACCTATATTCAGATTATTGTTAGTTATATTGTTACTATACGTGAAAGTCTGTAATTAGCTTTTGTTGTTATAAGTTTTATCTATTTAAGATAACATAGCTGTTGATTTTCCAATAAATAAAATAAATAAATAGATAAAATAGGGTTCCGTTTTCACCCTTCGGGTACGGATCTCTAAAAAGACAATCGTTAGATTAATTGCGCTATATTATTCTTAAGACCACCATTTAGATTTTTGGGAATTAATTTAGATGAAAATGTTCGATGAGTTTCGTTTTTATTCTGTTGCCAACCATACAATAACATTAACTTACTATTGGTACTAAAATTATTATAAAATCAGATAAGGTATCTGAACGTTTCTTCTTTTCATTATTTTCTTTTTACGATTGCTCAAATAATTATTATCCATAAATAAACTTAATTAACTTACAAAACTTTAGATTTACAGGCAAGTAAACGATAATGTATTATGCTCAACAAATGGCTAGTAACCCGTTGTTGATGTATTGTGTTCTATATCTACGTTTAAAACTGTATGTCAAAAGTCAGGTAAATGATATTTTAAAGTAAGGTTCGTATTTTATTGAATGTCTACATAATATTTTACCTCTGGCTAATAAAGATTCAAGATATTCTCTAAGTCTAGGCTATGGACAAAATGTCAAACAATGCGTAGTAGATTATTACTAGATACTGCACTGTAGTACAATACATTTGCTTCCCTTGGAGTCGAGACCCTAGGTAGAGAATATATGTATAATTATTCTAACAGGTCCGTGGGGTACCGAAGGACTCCGGGTTTTAAAAAAAATCTGAGCGTAGGGCAAGCACTGGGATTACTGTCTAGGGTAAAGAGAAAAATTACGTCACTTTCTCAACGAATGCGTAAATTTTTTGAAATTCATTCCTATAACTTCAATAATGTACGCAACTGATGACGATGCGATGTCATTATTCTCTATTCTATCCGAGAGAACAATCCCCGTGCTTGGCCAGCGACGCGTGACACGAGAGCTGATGAGTATCTGGCGCAGCGCATCGGCATTGCCATACAGCGGGGCAATAAATGAAGCCAGCGTCTTAGGGACGCTTCCGACTTGTAGATAGTATGGATCAGTTGAGCTTCATGTGGATTGTTTGCAAGTTTTGCAACAGTCTGCAGTTAGCTCACTTGTTTCAATTGTAAATACTAGTTCTAATTTGATTCTATTATTTGATTGTAATTTTCTTTGTTAATAAACGTACTGTTGCATTCAAATAAAAATCAAATTTGATAACATTTTGTCTCATAAAAAGCTGGACTCAAACGAGGGTAACCCTCGAATTTTCTTACGAACTAAGTACGAACTAGATAAGAAAAGCATGAACACATTGTATAGATCCCAGAGTGAAAATAGTGATCGAGAGGGTTTTACAAACATAGAAAGACATGGACAAAGAAAAGTGCAGTGTTTAATAATACAATAGAGAACCATTTTTGTATGGATTTCTTGTCTACGCTATGAATCGCTCTATGGAACCGTATCTAATCTAAAGGTACCTATTTAAAATCAAAGCTATAGTTTTTTTTCTTGGGGAAGCTTTTTTTACAGAGAACTACACCTCTGCTCTCTATGTCGACAAAATCACTAGTTTTCAGGGTTCCGTACCCAAAGGGTGATAACAAGTGATAAGACTAAGCCTCCGCTGTCTGTCCGTCCGTCTGTCCGTGAAATTTTGACAGGATGTGTATTACTATTGCCGTTATAACAACAAATATAAAATAAATGAATTTTAATATTTTTTTCGGTATGAACGTTGGTCCATTTAATAATTAAAAGTACTGAAACGGTACTTAACGTGATCGGCGATCACCGGAGCACCGCAGTTAAGCAACGTCGGGCGTGGTCAGTACTTAGTTAGATATATAGAGCATTTATTCTATAAAAAATTAGTTATATACATTTGTTAGCATAGCCTTAACCCAGTGCTTAGACAAACCTAACATAGGCTATGTTAGTTTTGTCTAAGCACTGGGTTCTCTTCTTTTTTATGTCGTATTTATTATTATCTACTGTAGTTTAACATACTTACAATTAAACTGCCTAAATATTGTAAGTAAGTCGCTTATATAGGTGTAAATAATCCTTATACAAATCTTATACAAACCATCATTATCGCCGCTTATAGCAATCATGTACAGGGTACTCCAATTCAGCTTAGAGTTTTTGCTAGAAAATATTTTATTAAAATAGTTCTAATGTTTTTAACATATGTATATCTTATTTTTGTGGAGCCAACTCCACAAAAATAAGATATACATATGTTAATGGGTGACTGCGTCATGTTGACTTTATGTTTTTAGATAGATAAAAAAATCCGCTTTTAGAGTTTTTTGATCTATCTAAATCTCTTTTGCTATAGTTTTGTACGATGTTACGGAACCCTCCGTGTGCGAGGCGACTCGCACTTGGCCCGTGTTATTATTATTTTATGAGTCACCTGCTTCAATTGTACCTTAAACTATATCTATGTCTGAACAAGCCATTACCTCCATTAACATGTAAGGATGTGATCAGCGACGGTACACGGGGAGTGCTAACCGGCGTCGGCCTGGCCGGCTAGGTTTCAGCTATTAACGCGGTAAGTCTTACTTATTAACGCAGAGTGGCTAAATGATCCTGCAGCAAGCCGTGAGTACTCCACCCTTGAGCTCACCATGTCCTTGTGAAATATAAACTGTATTTGCTAGTTTACCATTGGAAAATGTCATTGTTATGTCATTATTAATTTTTTTAATGGTAAAAATAGTAAAAGAACTGATCACATCACACTAATATTATAAATGCGAAAGGGATTTAAAGATTTTTATACGGAGGGTGGCCCTAACATTTGTTGCGCGCAACAAAAGTTTGTATTTGGATAGAGGAAACTAAAATAAAAAATATCTGATAATATAATGTCCTAAAGCGTCAGGTTTCTCAGATATTCATTAATAATAATAAATGGTAATAAAAATAACTCTATTTTTTCTTCATATGTGAATATCTCAGAAACCTGACGCTTTAGGACTTTATGTTAAAGAACATGTTTTGTTTGTTTTAGTGTCTTCTATCCAAATATCTAACTAACAACTAATATAAACTTTATCGTACGCGGCGATTTTGAAAAAATAACAAAATGGTGACCGATGTTAGGGCGAAAATCTTGAAACCCCTTTAGATGTTTGTTACGTTTTCACTTCACGCCAAAACTACTGAACAGATCGGGTTGAAATTTTGCATAGAGACAGTTCTAGACTTGGAATAATACCTCTACATAGGTTTTTATCCCATAAATAAGTTGCCATGGGATAAATATACATAATTTTTATTTTATTTTATTAAATAAGTAAATACAATTTTTAAGTAAATACAATGCGTGCGAATTAAAATCGCTAGGTTTTATGACTAATAAGTACCTAGGTACGTGTTTTCGCGATCAAGGGACGCCACAGCGCGCGGGTGCAAATTGCAGGACCGATAATTCAAGTACTGACTAACCTAAAAATAATAAGATTAGTTTTGCCTTGATTAAATCATAGATATTGATATCAGTAAAGGTATAGAGTAGGCAGGATTTTCGGATAAAGAAAACAATAATTGATCGTCTTTGTTTCTTGGGGATAAGTTAACTGGTGAAACCCTTATTTCTTTTCTTCCAGTGTTACCAGGTTATTGATTTCTCAAGTATACACCGGATGCATGTAAGCCTTTTGGTTACGGTTAGGTGTGAGTGTCCCTATATCCATTAAGTAAGTATGTAGGTAGCTATAGACATTATCTTCAATACATTTTATAAATAGGCACCAAAAGCATTGACACCTCGGTTTGTTGCCTGTATTTTATTTGCAGCATTCTTATGCTCCTACTGTTGTAATACAAAGAGTTTCTCATTGTTAGCTTTCACCTACACGTAGGAAGACAATATTGGTTCACATAAATTCGCTCAAGAAAACAAGCCCTTTACCCCTCTTTAGTCCCTTACTCTAGGTAGAGTGAACGTGGTTTTGATGGGGTCCGGATGAATGGCTGCTCGTGCAAGCGTCGTCGTCGCCATACTGATAGTACTTCAGTATTCGTATTTGCACAGTCGACTATAGATAATCTCTTTTTGATATTAAGTTTTCAAGGTCGGAGACCACAATGCCAATGTGGTCCACGTACACGGAATCCTTAGGAGACGTCTCCAACACCACATCTCTTAAACATTTATTTCCTTTTTTTAACTCCCGACAAGAAAGAGGGTATACATGTAGGTATAAGCTTGACGTGTGTCTTGTAGTCAGGTCATCGCAGTTCCAAACGGATGAACCGATTTGGATTTATTTTAATTTTGTTTGAAGGTGGCTTGATCGAGATTGTTCTTAGCCATTTTTGAAGAAAATAGGTGCAGTCGTTCGTTCAAATGTTATGGTGGTTTTTTCCGCAAGATTTAATATGTTTGTGGAGTTGTCGTTATATATTGACCTTTAATAACATTATTGCCTCAAACACACTTATATACTGTTTTGTATATTTTTATATTGTTTTTTTTTGTTACAGACGAATGTTCCCCGTGGTAAAGGTGACTGCTAGTGGGTTGGATCCGACGGCGATGTACACGGTTCTGCTAGAGTTTGTGCAAGTCGACTCGCATCGGTGGAAATACGTCAATGGCGAATGGGTGTGTGCCTTTTTCTATCTAAATATAATATTAACTTATATTATAAGGTAGAATCGCCCTATTCCACTCTGACCCACTTTGCAGATCTACTAATGGATCAGTTTCCACTTTTTTGTCCTGTCCACTCTGATCCACCAATGGATTAGTTTCGACTTTAAGTTCCACTCTGATCCGCTGATGGATCAGTTTCCAGATTTTCAAAATGGTAGAAATTAATAAATCCTTCAGATAATTTTGTAGAGATGATAAGTAGATCTAATTTTTTTAGATGCATGCTGTACCTACTTAGTTGGTAATTTTATGACAGATTTATTTGGAGTAAGTTTGTTTATAGTACTATCAGTATGGTTTAAACGTTTTATGATTAAGTAACATTTCTTTACAGGATTTGCTTTTCAGGAACACCTAGATTCCATCATAACCTTAACCCTATCTTTAGGTACCTATTGCTATAAGAATATAATACAGGGTCTAATTCACTGACACTGCGTGAACTGAAGGCTGCCCATCATCACGAACACGTTCGTAAAGACGCCAGATACTAATTGTTTTTTTTTTTATTAAATCTACCTAACTACTCATACAAAATGAAAAAAAACCCGTTTGTCCGAAACCCAAAGGATGACTAAATACTGATTTTCCACTCCCACACCCTCTGTTAATTCAGGCCAGAGCCGCTTTGAAGTTTTGTTTCAAATAAATAGAGGAATGGAGGTACCCACTACCAATCTTATGAATGAAGACCTGGCGTCTTCACGAACGTGTTCGTAATGATGCGCAGAACATGCAGTTCACGTAGTCAATAACCAATAACTCTGTCCATACCTATACCTACTTTATCATTACCTATTGCTTGTCCTAGGTACCTGGAGGTAAAGCAGAGGTGCCACCTTCCAACGCAATTTACATTCATCCTGAAAGCCCTAACTTCGGCGCTCATTGGATGAAAGAGCCGATATCGTTTGCCAAAGTCAAACTCACTAACAAAACTAATGGAAATGGACAGGTAAGAATTAAAACAATAACTTGTTCTGTTTCTCATATCTTTCATACCTCACTCTCTCTAAAAACCCTGCAAACGCACATGTAGAGCACCTGTAGATCGTATTTTTATTTTTCATAATATTAGCACCATTTACTTGTAACTCTCTATTTGAATACGAGTGCACGGCGTACCTACGTTTTTGATTTGTATTTTACTGCTTTTTATTAGTGTGTTTTGGTTTAATTGTATTCTAATATTGTGAATTATCCGTATCAGTAACGCCAACAAGTGGCTTTGGCAAAAGACCAGCGTTGGGTGCTAGCTTGCTAGTCATCCAACACATTCATGCTGAGCCAGAGCCAATTTTGTAAACAGACTTATGTCATCATTTGTTTTGTCCTCTTTATTTAAGTTTTGTTAATAAGTATTATTTAGTATGTGTTGTGTATATTTAGTTCTATTTATAAAATAAATAACTACATTTTATTCTTATTCTTTTTTCCTAAGTAGGTTAGGTACTGCTAGGTTTAGTTAAGTACCTAGGTACCTACAGTGGTGGTCATCTAATTAGAAACACCTAGTCACTTGACATTTTTATACAGTACATTGTTATAGCATATCATATTTGTCAACCAAAACGACATTATAAAATAAATACCAGTGAAACAAAAAGTATTAATATCGTTAGGACTGGGAGAATGGACAACTAATTAGAAACATTGTATGACTTGGTTCGAAATTTGAATTTTTAAACTGAAATACACTTCTTATTGTCAATCACATTCTAACTCATTACGAAGTTAGGTATTATGTTCTCTTGGAGTTACTATTTTTATTGTTTTATTAAAAATGGGTAAAAATAAGAGCTGTGATGCAGCAACGAGAAAAACTATAGTGAATTTTCATTTAAAACAAAAATGGAGTTACAGAAAAATCGCCGATTATTTGGAATGTTCCGTAAAGATGATATTTAACGCCATTGCACATTTAAAACTACACGGAACATCAGATAACGTGCCAAGAAAACTTCGGCCCAGGATGACTACAATTCAAGAACAGGCTTTTGCTTCGATTAGCTAAAGCGGACCCCTTTAAAGGATCCAATGTTATAAGAAAAAAGGTATTTCTAGAAGACGATCACACACACATGTCAACTAAACTAGTTCGTAGAAAATTGTTTGGATGTCGCTTCAAGGAAGAAGGCAACATAGAGAAAATCGTCTAGAATTCGCTCACAAATAATGGCAGTTGGACTATTCATCAATGGAAAAAAGTTTTGTTTTTAGATGAAACTAAAATTAATTTGATTAATTCCGATGGAAAACGACGACGTGCGACGACCAATAAACGAGGCTTTGAATAACAAGTACACTAAAAAGACAGTTAAGCACGGTGGTGGAAATGTTATGGTGTGGGGATGTTACTCAGGGTACGGGATTGGTCCCTTGAGAAAGATTGAAGGGCAGATGGATCAAATCAGTACATAAATATCTTAAAGGAGACAATGATTCCATATTCCGAGTAAAATTTGCCAGTAACTTGGATATTTCAGCACGATCATGACCCAAAGCACACAGCACACAGCGTTAAAGCGTGTCTCACAGAACAATCGGTGACAGTGTTAGAGTGGCCTGCCAATAGTCCGGATTTAGATCCCATAGAAAATTTGTGAGACACTATAAAGACCAAACTGTCGCAGAAACATGTTACTAACATTCATGGGATTTACTGTGCATTGAAAACGCTTCGAGAAGTATTCCTGTAAACCTGTAATAAATTGGTTGAAACAATGCCGCGTCGCTGCAATGCTGTAATCGATAACAGATGCTACTCTACCAAATACTAATAGTCTAAGGATGTAGTATTTTTAGTATTTTACAAAACTATTAGGGTTTATTTAAGTAATGATTTTTTGGTGTTTCTAACTAGTTGTTCAGCTTGTTTGTCGTATTTTATTTTGATGTTAATATAAGTTTCCGTTTTGGAAAAACAACCGTTGTTTTCTATTATTTTAATGGTATAACAACGCAATATAACATCCGATACGGATATATTTACAGTAAAAATATAAACCCAGATGGTTGTTTCTAATTAGATGACTACCACTGTAAGAGCGGCTGAGGTTAGTCAAAGCTATTTGAACAATTAATCAATACTATTAACTATTTGAACAACTACATAGTCCCCTGCTCTAGAAAGTGGTGTGTATTTTCCCATAGTCTCCGAGAGGTGTCAGCATATCAATTCAGTTTATTCATGCCGGAATCAGATCACTACTCTTGTAAATACCTGCTCGCTATACAAGCGCATTAACAGATTACCAACCGTATATTTACGGCCGCATCAGATTATATTCCTGACAGGGCATAATTAGTTCACAGTGTTGATTGAATATTAATTTATAAAACAGTCTCTGGATCGCAAAGATTCTACTGATGATCGAAGGTTGTCTCTTTGAATCAGATTTACTTAGGGCTTGTTGTTTTAATTTTACACACAACACAGAGAATAAATTGCAATGATTTTTTTGCTATTGGTTAAAAGAGAATGATCCCGAGATGGTCCCTAAAAAAAGTTTTCCCGAGTGATTGGTATTTGTCTAGCAAAACATAAACAACAGTGTAAATATTAAGGAATTCGAAGTAAATGTTTAGTTTTTTAAAAACAATCAAATTATATTATTTCCCCTGCGAAGTAACGAAGGATAAATATGTAAAAATATATATGTAGGTCTCGGCTTTAAAAACTTTTGGTGCTTTCCAATTAAGAAAAAATATCTAAATTCTGATAAACCTAAAAGTCTAACTCCATCGCTTTGAACGACACTCATAAGCGCAACGGGCTTTTCCCGCCGACCGTCGACGTCCGCGTCGTCACCGTCCTACGTCTGGATTAAAGAAACCACGGAGAACAATAAACTCGATTACGCTAATGACTTTACAACAGTCTGATACAGAGGTGCCAGAACAGCTACCGCTACTTCCGAGAATTGTTTCTCACGCTCGAATGTGGTGCGAATGATATACGAGAGCAAACATCTGATACATCCAGATCCATACGTTGACGACTCGGTGTGAAATTTGTAGCTTACCAACTGTTTAGCGGCTGTTCGTACGCACTATCATTTGTAATAATTATTGTCTTTGCGCTATGTTTACATTACACTAAGTTTATGTTAGCTGCTCCCCTAGACAGTGAGCTAATATTTATCAGCTAAAGCTCAGCTGATACTGAAGACTCATTATAAAGGAATAGGTATTTCCCTTTTATTTCACTAGACATAAGACGTTTCGGACATCGTTCCGAACCTTGTTGGAATTATCTAGCTCCATGTTTCGAACGCCTGCTTACTTGCATAAAGTTAAACCAATTAAAGTTTTTGTTACAGACTTAGTCGTTTTGATTCGAACGGTGTGTCGGAAATATTACATGCAGCTCAAAGTTCTGCTAGCTCAAATATATATCATAACTGTTTGGTACCTACCTATATAGGGTGTTATTCAAATTAGTGCACAATACTGAAGGAGGTTGTTTACCTGATACCACAGATTTATATTTAGTGAAGATACCAAGCCGCAAACGATTCTTTTTTTTCTTCAGAATTTTTAATTTTATTACAAATATTGCCTTATTATGGCGGCGCGGTCATTGACTGCGGTCGCCTTGAGTCGCCGTCAGCTGGGGCGAGAAGGGGAGGCGCGCATCGAAAAGGTCGCAAGGTCGAAAAGTTTGGGATGGTTTAAATAATAATAATAATAAACATTTATTTCAGGCATCACAAGAAATGTACAAAATAACTTAACTAGGGCCCTTGTGATAAATACCTTAGAGACTAACATTCATAATTATAAAAACTTAAAAAATAATCGTGTCATTGGCTCTAGGTCGATGACGTGCGCGTGGTGTCGAGTATCAGCCTTCCAAAGAATTTCATGACACCCTTCGCCCAAAATCCGCTATCCATCACTAATAGTAATAAGGCATTGCTAGTAAGGAAATTAAAAAATAACCGTTTGCGGCTTGGTTTGGTCACTGAATATTAATCTGTGGTAGCAGGTGAATGATCTCCTTCAGTATTGTGCACTAATTTGACTAACATCCTGTATTCTTATACAAAATATACATAAACTTCCTAACTTTGTACCTTTTACTCATAGATAATGCTGAACAGCCTCCACAAATACGAGCCCCGAGTGCACCTAGTAAAGGTCGGCACCGATCTTCGTCGGATAATGACATACCCCTTCCCCGAAACACAGTTCATAGCGGTAACCGCCTACCAGAACGAAGAGGTTACTTCATTGAAGATCAAGTACAATCCGTTTGCGAAAGCGTTTTTGGACGCGAAGGAGCGCCCGGAAGGATTTTATCAGAGGGATTTTGTTGGGACGCACTATCCGCAGCAAAGCTCATCCCCGCATCAGTATCCACAATGTGAGTTATATATTAGGACACTATTAATTTAAATTTATGGGACCTACATATTTTTAACTTAATACATCTATTTTACTATAAAAACTATCATAGCTTGACGAATTCGTTACAGATCTAAGCGAGTTAACTACTAACCTTATTTGTGTTCGAAGAACACCAACGTCTTCATTAGGGTGAGTGCGGTTCGCGTCACGCCTGTACCGCTTCGATGCGCACACTGAGTCCCTCATTAAGGGATGAAACGTTGGTGTTCTTCAACACAAATAAGGTTCGTAGTTAACCCGGTTACATCCTTAATGAATTCGTCAAACTATGATAGTTTCATCCGCAATTAATACATGTGTTCCGCTATTCGAAGTACTTACGAAGTAACATACGTACCTAATCTGTAGTGATACTAAGATGGCAATTATTTCGTTGTTAAATTTTCATTAGGTACCTGCTTCGATTTATCTGGAGCTAGAGATATATAGTAATTGACCTTCTCGTGGCATAACACTGGGTGCTGGATGCAGTGGATGCAGTGGGTGCTGTGTGGTGCCGGCTTAAAAATTGCACCATCCCAACTCCTCCCGCGGGTGTCGTAAGAGGCGACTAAGGGATATCCAACGGGGGTGGGCAGCAGCGCCCCCTGCAGAACAATTCTACCACCGATCTGCGATCCCCAACCCGCTTGCCCATCGTGGGGATTATGGGCATTACCCCCCGTGAGATTAAAGTCAACAAGGCGCTTATCAGGGGAGGCCTGGGTCCAACATTGGACCAATAGGTATAGGCTGTGGAGGTGGAGGTGGCATAACATAGGGGAAAAGAGAGCGAGTCATACTTACCTACCTATCATTTCTTTGCTAGCCTAGTACCTACCAAGGTAGTTAGTTACCTATGCATTTTATTGTTGTACCAATGTACCTACCCAGTAGGTATAACATCTTAGTATTTTGTAAGGTAAACTATATGTATCATGGAACGTAGGCTACGTTCCATGTACATATCATACACACATATCATACGTACATATCATTGTATATAAGTACCTACCTACCTACATCTAATCGTTTCTTAAAAACCTATGATAAGAAAGAATTGCTTTTATAGTTTTATCGATAATTTTAACCCTTTCCAACCCGTGATGAGCAATATAAGGCGATAACGTGAAGCGCACGTTGCGTTAAGTTTTTATTGAGTTTTGTAGCATTGATCAACTAATGCCTGCCGCTGTTTCTTTTTTTACCTTTCGTGATTCATTAATTGCCACCTATTCATGCTCCTATTTCGTTACGCCATATTTTTCTGCGAATAGTTGCCTACAGCAACAGTGAAGGTAGGTGATATCTAGTAAGATAATGAAAAAATACAATGTGTATTGTCGAACCTTGATCAAACGAAATATATTTATCGCTAAAAATCAGAAAAAAATTATATGTTAGCTATCTCAAAAACAAAGCCGATTTAATTATTTTTAAATGAAAACTACTGTTTTTTTCTTCGTTTCTTTTTGAATAAACGGTGTATTTTACTCGATGTAGTCTCATTTGAAAGCTAGATAGACTACCTAGATAAGTAAGGAGGAAAAAGTGCTGCGTTTGGTTTATCAAGACCCTACAACTAGTACTCGAAGAATAGCGTTTCAGATTGATACTTTCCATACCAGTGTATGAAATTTTTTAGGGAATGTTGAAAAATGGAAGGGTATACCCCTTCCATTTTTCAACATTCCTTCTTCAAAATTCCGTTTTTTAAAAAAAAAAAAACGCAGCACTTTTTCCTCCATTTCTGCAGATAGAATGGGAGCACGTTCACGAGGTGGGCGTCGTCGTAGTCCATTCTTACTAAACTCTCAATGCACGGCTGTGTAAACTCTGTAGTCAATGGCAGGTCTTATCGGGAAACGCTGATGGTATTCTCGAGCGGCAGCACGAGCATTGCCATTGCAAAATCCATAAACAATGGGCATCCGCTAATTCGCGAGCAGACAACGCCTGCAACGTAGAAGTCATTACCTCATTACGATAAAAATAATTAAGCGATACAAGAAATAAAAGCTTGTAAACTGAGATACCAATAACCGATTTGAAATGTATGTGTTGTGAACGTTTTTGAAAAAGGAATGTTTATTATCACTTCCATTTTCAAAGCGTGCAGAATTTAGATTAAATCAGTTGAGATTCCTGTTGATCTTTTGTACATGACAGAAAGTACCTACCTAATTTAAATGGTGAATAACATGACAACGAAAAGAGATACCTAGAACCATAGTTTTTGGAGGTTTTGTAGAATAAATTATGAAGTTAAATACAACGTGCAAAAAGTACACCTCAATAACCCAGTTTTCAAGTTACAGATGAAAAATAAAATAGAAATAGTTTTTTTTGTCAAATTTCTAAAAAAAATATGTTTTTACTTGGCTTTTGTACCGAAGTTGTATTTTTGTTTATTTTTTTAGCTAGGACTATCTAGCTTTCAAACTTTTTTTTTGACCTCGTAATTTCTTACATTTAATATACCTAACTTAAGTACTAGTATTAAATACCTATAAGAAATAAGGCCAATGGAGATGATAAGAAATTGCCTACTTTGTTAAAATAGAGTGAAATAATAATATTTTGCTAGACAGAAACGAAACATTTATAATTTGCTGTTTGTTTTCCAGTCGGTGGTTGGTTTGTAGCATCACAATCTCTCTACGGCAGCGGTAACTCAGCATCCAGAAGACCAGCGCCCTACCCGCCCAGACCGCCTTCCAGACCTCGCACACTGTCACCCCCTTGTAAGCAACGCACACACACACAGCGCCATCTAGCAACAAACGCGGAATAACCGTTGTGAGCCAAGGTTCCACTGAGCACAGAGCTTTATCTAGTTAACGTAAACGCAGTCTCTCTACGGCATGGCAGCGGCAATTCAACATTCAGCTTCAATTCAGCGAAGAGTTTTCGACGACACACATAGTAATAGTCATAAAAATGAGTGATGTGAGAGGATATAATTCATCATATTGTACAAATCGTCGAGCTTCTAATAAAAAACCTTGTTCGCGACATCGTGACGTGACGGACACCACAAAATAGAGAAATAAAAACAGATTAAAACCTCTCCGTAGGTACTGACAGTTCAGTCCAGACGTATGACATTAGGTTTGCGCAGTCTATTATGCACGACCTTACATGCACGTGTGGCCACTGTACCGGTGTTCCGTATCTGTGCACAGTCATAACTGCACAAGCTGGACTGCGCAAGCAAGACGGAGCGTGTGCGGGCTGTAACAATAAATAATGAACACACAGCGCCACCTAGCTATAAACGCCTTGACAACCTCTGTGGCGCAGGCGCAGTTATTTAAAATGTTTAGTTGGACTTCAAAATTGGTCCACTAATTATGCGTGCTGTGGAGCAGTGTATTTGTGTGTGGTAAAGATTTGCTTAACACATTCTTTTAATCGCCATTTAATCTTCTGGTTGTGAGTGGGTTCGATTCTCGCAGAGCCATAGGTACCTACATTTCTGAATGACTTCTAAATATTTGTTTCGGTTCTAGGTATTGTTTATATATGTTTAAAAAAGTAATAACAGTAATTATCTGATTATTTCATCAGTGTTGCTTACACATTATTTTAAAGTACAAACTATGAATTCTCTTTATAGTGTGTGTAATTTTATTCCTTACAGCAACATACACAAGCACAGAACGTACAACGGCGGCGCCAAACGGCAGTAGTTACACGTGGGCTGGTGGCAGCGGGTACTGGAGCCAAGGCGGCTCCTCCCCGCAACCCAACACCTCCCCCGCGCCCTATCGCACCCCCCCGCATGCGTACCCCGCGCCTATAGGTAGGTACTCGTAAACTCATGAAGATCACCTGTTCAACAATAATGTGCATAACCAGATGACCGAATGGTCTTACCCAACCCTTAGGTATCCCGTGGGTTAGGCACAGCGTCGCCTTATCACTAGCAGTGTTTTGTTTTAATCCATATCGCAAGTCGAAAAAGACAAAACACTGCTGTATAGCAAGCAACTACTAAAGCTTGACCAATTCACCTACTGTAAATGTGCATGCTTGCATAAAATGCAGTAAATGATTAACATGCAAGGGATTTGAGTAACTAGCTTCTGTCTGCGGCTTCGCACGCGGCTTTTTCCCGGGATAAAAATAAGCCTATGTCATGCATGTCCTACCCCAAGGTAAAATAAACCTCCTTTTCCTTTTATTAGGGTCCATTGGTTTTGACGTTTTAAACTTATTAACGTAATAAAAGCATTGTTCTTTTAGAATACACAGTACCGACCAGCACCCCAGCGACCACAGCGCCCTTATATCCTCTGCAGTACGATACAACGACGCAGCATCACTCGTATTACCAACACGCCTACGCGCCTTACGCTCATCATGCGATCGAGGATATCTCCTACTGGCCCAATAGGTGAGCAAACATAAAATACACAATACCGACCAGTAACCCAGCGACCACAGCGTCGATATACCGGCTGCAGTACGACACAACGACGCAGCATCTCATACCTACTACCAAATATGGTTTGCCTTCGGTGGGTTTTGGTTTATGCTTTGTTTTTTCACCAAGCTTAAAACTATCTTTTACATTATTTACAGTCTCAACAGCTATGGTTACCAGCCGACAGAATACGTCAGCGCCGGCGAAGTCCCATACGGTTCCGAAGGCATGCCTTTCGGTCCGTCCGGGCCTGCACTAGAGGCCGCCACAGAAGGCCGGACCCCGCCCCCCCCGACCGAACACCCGCCCGCAGAACGAGAGTACAAGTTCAGTACGGAAGAAGAACGTCATTCACCTGAAGATGGGCAGTCGCATTCGCCGCAGCGACGTTTAGAGCTAGATTAGATAGGTTAAAATTTAAACTAATAAATTGGTTTGCAGCCAATGCAGATGTCGCAAAAACTAGGTACTCTAATTTGACAGCACTAAAAATGTCGCCGTCCCTTTCGTAATCATCGAAAGAAAAAGGATGGTATCATTTATAGTTCTATCAATTTAGATAAGTTTAGTTATGACGACATCTGAATTGATCATTAATTGAAAAGGCCGACTATACCTTCTAATAAATAAAATACCTTGTTATTCACTCGGTAGACTCAAAACCCTTCAGATAATTCAAAACGTGCCATTCCATCCGCCATTATTAATATGTAAACGAAAAAAGGAACAACCTACTTGGTAGTACGTCGCGTCGTCTAGGTCTAGTTTGCTATTGAGAACAACGAATCCTATGAAACCTTTTTGGTAGACAATGTAAGTAGGTAGATAGATATGTGAATGAATTCAATTGAACTTAAAAGTGCCTTAAAATAAAACTAAGTACATAGGTTTGTAGATTTAAGGTGTACCTACTATAGTTTATTTTTTATTAAGCACCTAGTAAATATGTAGGCAAGTCAATATGTAGGTAAGAAACCTTAAATAAAGAGGTATTAGGTAATTGCAAATATTGAGAAGCTATTTTACTCATAAGTACCTAGGTAACCTATTGTTCTTAGTAGCTTTATGTAAAGTAAAATAAATAAATAATGCTTGACAATGCACACAGCCTAGGCTGTGAGAATTCAAAAATCCTCAAACTAAGCAGAGCTTGTAAGATTGTGTTAATTGATGTGGTCATCTGAATGCAATATCTACTTCTTCTTTATTGTACTTTCCTAATAGGTTTTGTTACATAATTCACTCAGAGCACATTAAATTATATTATTCTAAGAAAATAAATTTGTGTTTAGCCTATAACTACCTAGGTACCTGTAAAATTAAGTAAAAAACGCTATGCTGATAAATAATCTTTAATATAAATAACAGCGACGGCCCGCGCCGCTCGCCGTTAAATCTTTTTTGTACCTATTCCTAACTCTTGATAAACGCCGACAAAAATCGCAAAAATGCTGCAGCTATCTCCGCTCGCCGTCGTCTTAGCTTCCTTGTCTTTGTTGCTAACCCGACCTCACCAAACTCCAAAATTATCTCGGCTCGCTTCGCTAGCCTTTATTTAAATTTATATTCATAGATTTTATCTACAACCGCAATTTTAAAATATTTGTGGAGAGCCACAAATATTCACATTCACTCGCTCATCATTTATTTCTACTTGCGTACTTTTCCCCAAAACATCCAAAAAAAATCACGTACAGCAAATGCAACAGTTGTGTTGTTGTAGGTACATTAAATTGACCGGAGGAAGCCGCAGCCGGAAATTGGATTGGAATTGGAACGTACCACACAGATTTTTCAGATTTTACTTATTAGACCATAGGTTAGTAGAACATAGTTTTATCAGATTCGTACCAGGTAATTTATGGAGCTCGGGGAGTTACGATCTTACGCTACTGGCAACACCAGGAGGCCTACTCGGAAAAGTAAAATCGAAGTTTCTTTTCCGTTTTCGTGCAAAACCAACTCTTATGTCGCTTGCATAAGATTAGCGTTTGCACGAAAACGAAACAGAAACTTCGATTTCGTTTTTAGGAGTACGGGCCCTGCAGGCTCATTCTATACACTCATTTCGAACCTCAATAAGCTGAATCCGCAGTGAGTTTAAAGTTTTGTATTCTATAAAACCTTCCCGTGCCTTCCACTCCTTCTATCTATAACTGTAGTCTTCAAATAAACCTGCCTGGAACTGGATTGTGTGTTGCCTTCATTCATCAACCACCACAACACCGGCACCGCTACAGGAAGAGTCACAATTAACACACAAAAAATAAGATAAGAGCAACTAATTATGTAATTTGCAGACAGCTATTATGTAGGTATTAGGTATACATATTGTATTTGTCTGTTGATTTCTGCAATAGGCTAAGCCTGTATCGAAGAAACCATGAGTACCTACGAAAATTTAGATCATTCGAATAAATTAGTTACCTACGGGAATTTACTGTGAAAATTACAAAAATAAACAAATGAGAAAGTTCAGGTAGGTGAATAATGTAAAATTAATAGAAAATTCAATAAAATAATAAAAATAATTAGAACTAGTATTGACTATTGAAACAATACTAACTGCAGACTGTTGCAAACAATCTACCTACAGGTAGCTCAACTGATCTATATCAATCTATACCAGTTGAAAGCGTCCCTTTGACGCTGGCTGCATTGTCACGCGTCGAATTAATTGAAAGTACCTAAATTACTCTACTAGTATGTAGAATTCTTCAGTTTTATGATAGTTTAAGAGGGCGTCCATAAATTACGTGAGGTGTTTTTTTTAATTTTCTGTCCCTCCCTCCTCCTCTGGTGAGATGTCGTGAGATTTTATTCAACCCCCTCCCCCATCCCCCAATCTCACGTGAGATTTATCAGAATGTGGGTTTCTTACGTAAACGCGTTGGATTGTTATTGTAAAAAGAAAAAAAAAATTGCTTTTATTTACGACTAGTTAAGACTAGTAATCAATATTGCTGAGAGTTATATATGTAATAAAAATTTAACAATAGAATACTTAAATCGTGACTACTGTGATTAAAAAAAAGAATATCTACTCTACTTCAGTCCATGGAGAATAATGCGCGGTCTCAGGAGAGACTATTGGAACCAACATGTCCTTAAGATTTTCAGTAAAATCATCTGCTCCTTCAACTTCGTTCTGATCTAGCCACTCTAAGCCGTTGGCGCTTGCGCACAGTAACTCATTAGCTCGTCTTGTGACAATCCGTGAGGGCCGCATTTTGCGGAGCATACGCGCTTGCTTAGCTGGTGCAATGTGGGCGGCTCGCCTGTGCTCTACAGCTCTTGTGACAGATGCAAAGTAAATAGCGCATGTACTGCAGCATCTTTTCTCTAAATTATCACGTACACTTGGGCAATAGAGATCATAAGGCGTACTGATGAAGGCATTCAGCGGTTGAATCGGTAGACAGTTTCGTATTAGAAATGGAGCAAATGACTTTCCGTCATGCTCTTTAAAGCCCGGAGTTGTCGAATGTCCATCAACCTGAGTGATAGGGTATGGAGGTGGCAGAAAGCGGTCGTGAAGAATCATAATATGCAGATCACTCCGGCGTGGGCTGCAGCACTTTTGGTCATCGCATTTCAGATTAAGTTGAGCTATTTGGTATAAAACAAATATGGTGGTTTGACAGTCAGTAGATGTATAACGTCGAAGTATGAATGAAATTATTTTCTTTCGAACGAATTAGTGAATAATCGTATTACTATTACGCTTAAGATTAAATCTTAGCATGTACATACAATCTGGATTAAATGGACCAAAAATGTATATTTTTTTTTGTTTCAATCAGAAAAAGAATTGCGTAATATTTGCCGAAATCCCCCCTCTCCCCAACGTAAGATTAGATAAGATTTAACTCGACCCCCTCCCCCCCTTAAGCATCTCATGTAATTTATGGACGCCCCCTAATGTAGTAAGCAAATATTTTATTATATGTTTAGCCTTAGTTACACTTTTGTTCTTAATTTGACAGTTTTTAGCTACATGATTGTAAAGACGGATTTTTATTAAGTTTCCTTTTCGTTGTGCGAATGTAGAGTTTGTCGAGGGAGTGACCAATCTGTATACTCTACGGCGGGATATGACTTCAAAATCAAGGGAGGACAGGTAGGTAATGTTTTATGTACGATAGAGCAGTTTTGAGTATGTAGAGTTGGCGGACTGTGAGTACACCGGCATCCTTATAGATCTTCGTGGTAGATATCTCAAAGGCTTTCAAAGCATCACTTTTAAAACTGAACGCTGTGCTCTCTCAGCTCGTATAATGAAGATTTTCGCAGCACTACCCCATCACGATATGCAGTAGATTATTAGAGATTGACATAAAAGCGAAATAGGTATACTGATTTAAAGGTGTCCAAGCTTGCTACATACCGAAGGCTTTTCATGATGCCTTTAACCTTTCTTATACGCGAACTAATAATTTGTAGGTCGCCGACCGCATATGACCTTCGCGGAGTACAAGCAAATGCAACCCCCCGCCCGCGGCCGTTCCCCCGAAACTACAATCTCTCGTTGACCTTGTCAGTATCGTAACAATTGCGTGATAGTAATAACACATGCTAATTAGTGCGTCATTGTCGCACGCGACCCCTTTCTCGCTATCCTTAGGATTTCAGTGCCTGTGGAAATTTTTGTGTGTGAAAATTTTGGTGACACAATGCCTTGACCGCGTAGAATGCAAGCTAGGTACACAAATGCCCAATAGCTACAGATGTTTGTACTGCACAGTCGCACCACCAATTTAGTGCAAACTCGGGAATTGTTCCATCGCCGCTACCCAACTGACCCTATACCTTCGCGGGACCTCATCATACGAACCAAGCAGTAGCGCAGTAGCACGGTAGGTATTATCAAAACATTTCATTTTAAACTCGGATGGGTTCATTTACCTAATGAAAGTCACGCGGAGCGGCGTCTATCTACGGCGCGGCCGGCACGTGCTAGGTGGGTGTAGCGCGATCACAACTATATAATATTTACTTGTGTTTTATTTGGCGTGTACTTAAGTATATTTAAGTATTCGCCATTATATCACTCGATAAATATCAAAATAACTGTCAAATTTATCGGGTCCGGTACTATAACGCACGCACGTGCGTATATACTATACACTATAATATAACGCACGCACGTGCTTGCGTTATAGTATGTAATCCTAATCAGCCCCCTGAACTAGAGAAAGAAATAGATTTTCAAATTGGTCTTTTTATTTTTGTTAACAAATTTAAACTTTATGACTTAGAAAATATTGATTCAGACGCATAGATTTAAGCAAAATCTGTTGATATATGGTATGTTCTCCCAGCGCTTACTGAACAACTGGCCTGTGTTACAACAACACGCAATGAACAAACACGGGGGCATTGCCGGTAGTCTATTGTTCAATAAATCACACTAAAGTAGGTACGTCGTAGCAAGCACGCGTAACACGAACACGCCGCCGCGCCGGTCCAACTATGACTGAGGTAAGTGGACCTAATGACACCTAATTAAGGCTTCCACTTTCGAGAAGCTTGTAGAGTGCTTTTCGCGAAAGAAGTCCCCTAGAGCGCTGTTGGTAGTGCAACCGATTAAATTAGCGTTGAAATAACTTTAGTTCAGCTAAAAGCCGCGGGACTTCTTTCTTGAAAAGCACTACAGTCCGAGACTAGAAAGAGTAGAAATTAATTATCGAGGAACTAAAATTTACTGTAAACTGGCAACTCTTTATGAAAGGCCGCTATAGTGAATTTGTCGCCAGATTCAGCTTTTCTTTGCAAATTATATGCACGTATATATTTAGCTTAGATCCTTACCTACTTTTACTTATATTTAATAATCATGCATAAATTACAAAATTAAAGCATTCAAAAGGTTTTGTTGAGATAAAAATATAAAATTTTCAACCACCCAGTGATATAACAAAATAACATAATACAGATAGGTACTGATTTATGTAAGTAGATTTATTTACGTACTGCAATTAAAAAAACCGCCAAGTGCGAGTCGACTCGCACACGCAGGGTTCCGTACCATAAAAATCAGACAACTTTTTCAAAGAACATCAAATTTACACTTATTCGGACAGGACACCCCTCTAAATTTTCAACGTTATTTTATATTTAGTATTTGTTGTTATTACAATTGAAGTGTTACTTATTTATAGAAAGTTTCATGTATCTACGTATTGGTAGTTCAAGAAATACAGCCATGACAAATTAAGAGCATAAATAGCCAAAAAAATCACGTTTGTTGTATGGGAGCCCCCTTTAATTTTATTATTTATTTTATTTTAATTTAATTTGTTGTTTTAATTTGTCGTTATAGCGGCAAGAGAAATAGACATTATCTGAAAATTTCAACTATCTACCTCTTACGGTTCATGAGATAGAGCCCTGTGACAGACGGGTAGACGAACGGACGGTCGGACAGCGGAGGCTTAGTAATAGTTTATTTAAAACAAAAGAAACGGGTTGATAGGTGGCGTCTGTCATGTACTTCACTTCTCTTTTTCTGGTTACTGGGACTGGTGTGGTTTGTGGAGACTCAAAGACTGTAAGCTATTTAAGTTATTTCCTTTGTCGTGCTCTTTCTTACGTTCTTATAAAATAATGGCTTTTCGTGTAGTCGGGTTGTGTTTTTGGTTGTTTACTAAATAAACAGCTTGTTAACCTGTATAACAGGTTAACCTGTATAACAGGTTAACAAGAATTTAACGAATAAATTCGTTATAATTCTTGCCCTAGAGCGTAAAAATATTATTAATTCATCTAAGAGGAGAGCCTAGCCGTAGCAAAGCGAAAGCAGAGGGCGCGCGCGGCGCGGGGCGGTGGCGGGCGGCGGCGCCACTAAACAAGAAGTTGAAGTTTAGGCCCACAAAGCCTTATCAAACAATCACAAAGTATTTTTGTTTGCCGGTATTTGTTGTTTCTCGCTGAGCGCTTCCTAATTAATAGACTTCTTCGTACTCGCTCGCTTGGTTTTGTATTGCTGACTACACTCTGTTTTCTTTATTTTTGCCAAAAACATTGTACATAATGATGCGTAATCCCAAAGATCCAGGTGTTTCCAAAGCGTAAAACCTGACTACATGAGAACTTTTGCTTGTTTACATAAAAGCATTACAAGCCGGTGCTTTTTCTTAATCAGATTTATATCATAATCTGCTATTATTCGGAAAAGAAAATGGAAGCAACTGTATCTGTTTCAAAGGTAAGAATAACCTATATCCATATCAAGATTCAGGATTCTAATGTGTTCATGTTGTACAGTTCTCAATGGTTCAATGAATATTGTCCACATTTGAGAGTACTGTCATACATCAATAATACAAGTCTTAATGGCAAACGAATGGTTCTGTGAGCAGACAGGCATTTGGTTGTGCGAGAAAATCTAAACACTGATTCTTTGCTAATGTTTTCAAAAATCACAAAAACAGTGAACTAGAACCTAACTGCTCATGAAAACGAATATCACTTGGCATAAAACTCAATTTTACTATTATGGTTATGGTGAGAGTACTCCGGTTTCCGCATTCGGACTCGAGTCGGTTTTACTATTGTTCATTTACATTTTCAGGGTGTGTTTCTCTTTCCAAATGGATATAACAAAACTAAACTGAAAAAAAGGAAAACCGAACTAACATTGTTTGAAAAAATGTTTTGTAAAGAAATATGGTACACAACTTTCAAAAGAAATTGGAAAACTATTGAAAATGAACTGAAGGTAATCCACAGAAATGAAAGAACTTTAGAAGTATAAACCATCTTTTAACACATAACTACCTACCGGCAGTCTCTCAGACACCAGCAATGTTATTTTTGTTAATAACTAAACATGTGTCCATTTTTATATATTATTGTGGGTCCATGTACCTTCTTTCCACCTACCAAAGTGCTGTGCCTGTGCTTGTTGACGTTATATTATGTGAATAAAAAACGTTTGCCAGCGGTCTGAATGACCGCAAGTAGGTAGTTCAATTTTATAACTGAT
Source organism: Eupithecia inturbata (assembly GCA_963662085.1). Classification (NCBI taxonomy): domain Eukaryota; kingdom Metazoa; phylum Arthropoda; class Insecta; order Lepidoptera; family Geometridae; genus Eupithecia; species Eupithecia inturbata. Next base: position 10,101,541 of record OY759182.1, read on the forward strand.
CTTTGTTGTATTATAAGTGTAAATTGGTCTTTAAATGACGGAATAATTGCACGCTGATTGGCGGAAGATTCTCCAGGTAAAGATGACCTACCGAATGAGCTGTAGTGATGAGGAAAATTACATAGGAAACAATTTTGTGCTGGTAGGTAGGGTTTTGTTGGTTCAATTCACAAATAGATAGTGTAGAATCTGTAGAAGATTCAGTGTAAGCTAAGGAAACTGCCTAATTTTGGTACCAAAGTTCATCTCCAGGTTTATCATTAAAATTATTATCAGACGATGATATCCGTAGGGAGAAAGGCGTTTCAGGTTCAGAAGAAGTTGTTTGTCGGCAAATGCCACTTTTGTATCATCTTTAAATGATACTTTTAATGATATCTTTACCATCATTGTAAGGGTATCCAAACAATCAGAGATGACTGAGAGCAGGCTCCAAGTTTGGAGAGACTGGCTGCAAAGCTTATGAGGCCACACATGTAACGTAGAGAAATGATCACGTCAATTCAGCGGGACATCAAACCATCTTTTTGTTGAATGCTTTATTTGGATGAGGAATAGCCTTCTGCAGGTGCAGAAAGTAGTGTTGATGCAGAAAGTTTTAAATTCGCAAGATTTTTATTGCTTGTGACCCCAAGAAGAAAAATAAAAGTAAAACTAGGATGTTCAAACAAGGTGCGAGTATACGATCGCGGAAATCTGTAAAGATCATCATCTGCAATTTTGTAAAAATAAGAATGATTTCATTGAAATTTTAATGTAGTTGTATAGCTCGATTGTTCAATTTAACTAAGTAAATGTTACTAATTTGTTTCTTTCATCATGTACCATGTTTTCTAAGCATCATTGATTTCTTAGATTTTTCCTGGGTCTATGATATGATTTTTATTTATTTGTTAAACCATGTTGATTGTAATTTAAGTCTATCATATAAACAAACATTAAGAACCAATAAAACTAAAAGTATGTGGTAATTTTTCTCTCAGTGCTATAGATAAGGTTTGCGAGAGTGATATATCGCTGCTGGTGTCTCACAGGCCGCGGGTAGGCAGTTACGTGACTGAAATAGGGGGTAGGTAGGGGGTAGGTAGGGGGTAGGTAGTATAGGGTTATCATAATACACAAAGCTCTAAGCAACTCAGTGTGGACTATGTGGTAGTATCATAGACGTAATCATTGAATTTACATTTAATAACAAAACAATTTTAAAATAAAAATATAAAACTGAAATACTAAATGTGACTATGCTTTATTACGATAAAATTAATATATTACATAAAAGGGCATACAGTAGGTACAGTGAAATAACCGTAAGTGGTAACTGGGTAAGGTAATTATTATTGTAAACCAGTGTTTGCTGCAGTAGCAGAATCCTAATAATAATGTGTAACATAATACATTATTAGATCCTTTGGATCAACTCTCATAAAAAGCATCTGATCTGTTGGCTTCAATGCATGCCTCCTAAAGAACTGGGCCACTATATGGCCTGAGATCATAGAAAGGAGAAACACAATAAAATTAGTAAATAGTATTAATAATAATAGCATCCTAATTTAACTTATATTATTTTCAGGATTTACAACACAAAACATACAGTATGCTGCTGAATGATGTTGTCAGTTTTGTGAAGCAATCTTATGAAAATGATGAGACATTATCACTAGAAGGAGTTATACCGAGTGCTACTCTTCTGACTGGAGTCAGTCAGCCCGATCATGTGTCCCAGTTTACAGCTCTTATTGGTATCATAAGGTATTCTCCATTAAATACAATGTACAAATACTAAAACATGATCTGGGATTGGATGGAAAGTTTATGTTGGTACAACATATCTAATTACCACACCAATATTATAAATGCGAAAGTTTGGATAGATGGATGGATGTTTGTTACTTCTTCACGCCAAAACTACTGAACGGAACGGGCTGAAATTTGATGTTATATTTTAGATCGAGACTTACCTAGAGGTAAGTCTCGATCTAAAATATAACATAGGCTTTTAATCCCATTAATCAATTCCCATGGGATAGAAAAAAACAAATGAATGTTTCCATGTAATTAATAAGTTGCTAGGAAAAAAGGAATGGGCCCTACATGCAGAAGACCGAAAATAATGTAAGGAGGAGTGAGGGAGGCCTTTGACCTGCAGGTGGATGGACCAACATTCCAGGCTAATGTTTATATGTATAAGATAAAAAATAAGAGAAAAAAGTATTGGAATAGTGCTATGAAATTAAAATATCAATCATTATACTTGTAGGAAATCAAATAATATACCATAGATATTTTTTGTAAACAAAGGCAAAACCGAACCAAATATTGGAGGAAAACATTGTACGACATTGGCCGGTATCATCAAAGCAAATTGTAGAAGTTCGAAAAAATGTTTGATTATAATAGTTTTCATTCATCATTTAATTCGTCTCTTGTCCATTTTCGAATTTAAATTTGAACCATTTTTGCTGCGCGTGTGCCATTATGCGTTGTTGAAGTTTATGTGTAGGTTTTTAGTGACAACTTTGCTGTGAGCTAGTTGTTTTCTGTGATTCTTTTCAGTTTTTGTTAAGTTTTCATTCATAAACGTCTTTGTTGACATAAAATATCTTGGATTCTAGAGCTTAGGGTATATTCTAGCTAGTCTGGTACACATAAGATAAGGTCTGCTAAATGATGCTGTGTAAAATTTCTGTCAATATAGGTAATTTTTTTTCTGTTTTTCAGAGATGAAGTTACATCACATGTTGCAATAATCAACTCCCAAGACGCTTCAACTATAAAACATTTGGTAGAGAACGCAGTTTGGCAACTTATTAGAGGGCAAGATGCATTGGTACGTAAATAAACCGCCAAGTGGGAGTCGACTCGCACACGAAGGGTTTCGTACCGTAAAAATCAGGCAACTTTTTTAAAGAACGTCAAATTTTCACTTGTTCGGAGACCCCTTTAAATTTTCAACGTTATTTTATTTTTATTATTTGTTATTATTACAGTTGAAGTGTTAGGTATTTAATTATATAAAGTTTCATGTGTCTACCTATTGTAGTTCAAGAGATACAGCCTTGACATTTTATGATTGATTTCAAAAAAATCACGTTTATTGTATGGGAGCCTTTCAATTTTGATATTTATTTTTATTGTTTGTTGTTATAACGGCAAGAGAAATACACATTATCTGAAAATTTCAACTGTACCTCGGAGGGACAGCGGAGGCTTAGTAATAGGGTTTCGTTTTCACCCTTCGGATACGGAACCCTAAAAATTATAATTGGGCTTATAATAATTTGTTTTAAGCTCTCTGCAGACGTAACGTGATTTTAGTCATCCCGTAAATAAAAAAATATAAAATAAGGTTTTGGTAAATTTTTACATACCAAAGACTACGCCCCGTCTCGTCCACGCTCCCTTCGCGTGTACTTTGTACTTTGTATGTAACAATGTTTAAAAATTTACACATTCCGTCCTCGTTCCGTCCGGGACGAGTAAAATTACGTTACTTAAGCACAGACCTTTAGATGTCAAAATTAATGGATGATGGATGTGGTCGCTAAGCGACAAAACCCTAAAATAAAGAAAAAAAAAAAAAATAAGCGCATTTTTCTATTACAGGATTCATCTATTGATGATGAAGTTATTCAAAGCAAGAGTAAGCTAAAGAAGAATCACTGCACAATGAAAACTTTAAAGAACTGGTACCAAAGCAAACATGCTGATCCCTTCAGCAAAAAGAAAAAAGCACTAGCTCTAGCCAACAGATTAGTTGTTATAATTCCGGATTTTGAAAGCTTCAACTGCAATGTCCTGCAAGACTTTGTGATGATTGTAAGGTGGGTAATCAACATAATTGAAACGAAAATAAATTGACAAATATTTATGCGGAATTAGAATAGAATAGAATATAACTTTATTGCACCATCAATACATTTATAAAACAAGAACTTAATACTAATTATATCTAATGTGGATCGCTAACAGCGATCTCTTCCAGGCAACCTTTGGATGGATAGGATCAGTACGTATTTAAGCTGACGGTGGCGTAATTGATGAAGTATCAAAAATAATAGAAGTACTTTAAAAACAGAAACTAAAATAATTAACAAAATAGGGCAAAAAAGATAGAAAAAAAGAGTGATTACTGTTTTTTTGGGTAGGATTGCTTCGAAATCGTCGGTTTGGTACTCCGCAAACATCGCCGATGCACTGCAAAAGCGGAGCAGCCCCAACACCGTCAATTAGATTGAGGGGACTGGGATTGACTCTACTTATTTATCTCTAGGTAATAAGATATTTTTGTTTCAGCTCCTACATACCAGAGCTGCCAATAGTTCTTGTGTTTGGCGTGGCAACTTCAGTTTCAGCCCTTCACAAGTCATTTCCTTACCATGTATCATCAAAGCTGCTTATCAAAGTGTTCCACACACATTCGTCTCCAGTGTATATGAATCAAGTAAGTAATTTTCAAAACAAACAGCTTATTGATTTTCATTGCGCTGAAAAAGCAACCTTATTTCAGTTTTAATTTTCTCTGCGTTTTACAAGTAATAAAACTATCTCCAGCGATGTAAATCGAGCGCACATAAGTAAAGTTCGTCTCATGAATTATACTTTTTAATGAATTTGTTACAGGTCTTAGAAAACATATTTCTAACTCACAAAAGCCCCTTCCATTTGTCAGGAAAAGCCTTTGAATTACTTACAGATGTATTTCTGTTTTACGATTTCTCTGTCACAGGACTTGTGCAAAGTATTAAGGTAAAAAAAACATCGCTATACTAATCCTGATATGCTGATATAAATTTTATTGTTAAAATGATATTTTGTCTGCTTCCAGTATTGCATGATGGAGCACTATTATGGAGACAACAGCAAGTCACTGTGTTGTGACCGAAATAGAATAGACGAAACTATCATGAACCTGAATAACGAAGACTTAGAGTCCGTACGGCAGCTGTTTTCCTTCAGGCCATTCCTAGAAAAACAAGATTCCCGAACAAAAATAAATTTGTTTGAAGATGATAACTTTTTTAGAGATGCATTGTGCAAAGAAATGAATAAGCTACATGATTATGTATACAGCTTTTATCTGAGCCTCAGGTTGCTGTCGGCGATTATTAAAGACATGCCGCAAAATAATCTAGGGAAGTCTGTGAGTATTAAGTCAATAAATTTAGACACGTAATAGATAAATTTACGTACGTAACTACGCTACGTACTTGTTGTTAGGTACGTATTTATAACTTACACGGCTGCGGAACATAAAATTCACCATTATTTATATTATTAACTTCTGTTGTTGTCTGTGTGTAGTCTAGGGTAGAAGAGATAAAAAATACGTCACATCGTCATCAAATGCGTTAAATATTTGGAATGAATTCCGTCAACTTCAATAATTTACGGAATGTATCATGTATCGATGTCATTTTTGTCTATTCTACCCTATACAACAATATCTGTGCTAGGCCTACACTGCTAAAAGTTTTTTTGTACAAGTGAAACGCTTGCGAAACATTGTATTGTAATATTGCGTACCTAGTTTGTAGCACGATCCAAGAAAACCAGGTCTGGCACTCCGAGGGTGACACATGCTACGTCACTGTCCAGTTGCCACTTATTTCAACTAAACATAGAAGTTAGGAAACATATTTAATTACAATCAATTAAAAAACTACATAAAAAAATTCAATTGTCAATTTTGTTTAATAAATCACTCAAAACAGTTTAAGTTAAACAATTAGTAATTGTGTTGTGATAATTGGTTAGTGCAAAACCACATAGTTTTATCAGATTCGTACAAGTAATTTATGGAGCTAGATTTCAAGAGTTACGATCTGACGCTACTGGTAACACCAGAAAACAGATTCGTCTTCACATTCGCTGATGGCGTCGATGACGTAGGGCTTGTGTCACCCACGTGGCCGTGATGTCGGAATGCCATACCTGGCGAAGCATATTATTATACGATGTTTTGTAGATCAAGGACTACCTAATTAAATACCAATAGGTACACGCTAACATTGGATGTTTTAATAAAGACATTTTAATTTTAATTGACTGCATGCTTGCAAAGAAAATGTTCTCTTTTTACATTTAGAAAATTATATTACATTGTTGTCCACAGGTACGTGAGATCTACACAAAGTGTGCCACAGAATGCATAACAAACACGCCTGTTTTCCGAGAATGTATGCAGCTGCTCAACTTTCAATCGCAAGTCAGATTGGCTGAAAGTATCAAAAGTGCTTTAAAAGTAGTGAATGCCTACATACAAGAAGTCTTGCCAACAAAACCCCTGCGTTCTTCGCCGATTAAAAACAATCTGAGTAATGTGACACTAGATAAAGATCTAGGGGAGAATTTTGTGAGGACCATAAGAGTGCATTTGCTCACTTTTCTGAGACAAATTGAAAATGCAAACACTGAGACGATTGTTTTCGCTAATACGAGTGCTGAGCTGGAAGATGATACTGAAAACACTCCTGGAAATAGATACAAACTGAAAGAGGTAGGTTTAGTGATCTGTCAGTCAATGTGATAGGTACTTAGTAAAGCTAAACCTAAGAAGAGATCTAAACATAACTTTAACGAGACCAATTTGACAGAACTAAAAATGATGGCATCCTTTTTATTTTATCGTTATGAAAGGGATGGCACCATTTAATTGCTGTCAAATTAGTTAAGTTTACTTTTGGCGACGTCTGAATTTATACCACTTTCCAAATTATTGGGAGCCTTTTTCCTGCCAATCTATGAAATGTGATCTAAACGAGACAGCATGAGAGAGTCGGTCATTTTCAATCCCAATCTTTATCTACGCGACTTATACGTATGTAGTTGGTTTGGTATATATAATATGTATATATAGGTAGTTGAAGGCATGTTAGGTATAGTACGTAGTGTAGGTATATGTAATTGTTTTAATTTCCTTAAGTTAATCAAACGCCGCCGTCTATATTGTTCTCTTATGTCCATTGTCCAGTCCATCCCAAGGTTGCCTGGAAGAGATCGCTCAAAGCGATAAGACCGCCCTTTGTACTTACTTGTTTCTCAGCATTTTCTTTTGTATTATATTTTGTGTTTGTGTGGTACAATAAAGAGTTATCTATATATCTATATAAATTATCTCCGATGTAATGTAACTACTATTTGGATTTCTCAATATGAACACAAGATAAGAGTTCAATTTTTTAATAATTTCTGTTTCAGAAACTACTAAAAGCGACGCGCGTAGACAGAGTGCAATCAGAATTCGAGATGGTTCGAAGCAGATTCGTGAGCTACCTCGAAGAAGTGTTTAGTATTGGCCTGCAGCTGCCGCGCACGCGACCCTTCCACGAGATTCTGTTCTTCAGCGAAGTCGGGAGCGTTCGCAAACAGATTGTGGGCTCGCCGCGCGGCGCCTTGCATACTGCGCTTAGCAATCCCAGGCATTACTTGCAGGTATTATTCGTTGGCAGTTCGTAACTAGAGTCCGGTTATCGTATGATGAGACTGGAAATATTTGAAATTTTTTTTAATGGTTCTTATAATGAATTCTACAAAACAAATTGTCGATGATTTGGTTTTGTGGTGATCTTGTTATACCATTTTACGAGTCCGAAATTGGAGAAAATGCAAAATGTGGAGTGCGTACGATAATAAAAACTGTACTTATCGCTTTTTCAGTATCAACTCTCAGTAGCCAGACACTAGCACCTAGCTGGTTTTTAGATAGATAGATAGATAGATAATACTCTATTGCACACTTAACTTAGAAATAATTTACAAAATAATAATTAAGAATAAGCGACAATTGGCGGTCTTATCGCTCAAGAGCGATCTCTCCCAGACAAAGGTTTTTAAATACTGGGTCAGTATTATTAGATACTAGCAACCCGCTGCGCTTCTTACGTGTAGTAGAGCAGTTGCGTAATATATTGGCTTACGCGGCGCACGTCAGCAAAATCGCAGTCAGCATGATTTTTTCAGACATCTTCAGCAATCATCTTCATATTTAAGCCAATTATCACAAAACCCTAATGAATCTCTCCCGGGATAGCTGGGATAACTATCCTGGGATGGGACCTACTCCTCAGCACGCCTACGTCCTGATGAACATACCTCCCCAAACAAGTCAGATCCAGGGAAAATGCTCGGAAGACCGCGAAGCCGCGGGCGAAAGCTAGTATCATATTATATTACTAGCTTTCGCCCGCGGCTTAGCATGCGTTTTTCCGGGATATAAAGTAGCCTATGTCTTTCCCTGTACAATTTATCTCATTGCCCTCAGATCCGTTCAGCTGTTTAGGCATGATAAGATAAGGTAACAGAGAGATAATTTCTTTTGCGTTTATAATATTATTATGTATTTTCTATATATAATAAAAAAATATCTATCTATGTTATATATTGTATTAAGTTTATCAGTCATCTAGTACCCATAACACAAGCTCTGCTTACTTTGGGGCTAGATGATGCTGTGTGGATTGTCCAGCATTATTATTATTATTATTATGTATCTTTTCGATCTGTATTAGAACATTAATCATTCCTCAGTGCTCCTGCTGCAGCCTTCCATCAGCAGACAGTGTAGTGGACACGCTACCAGATGTGTGCCTCGCATACAAGCTGCATCGAGAGTGCGGCAAACACATCAACTTGTACGACTGGCTGCAAGCCTTCGCGGCCGTGCTACGGCCCGACACCGAAGACGAGGGCCAAACGCAACAGGACTCAACTCACCAGTGAGATCTAAATAAATTCTTGAATGCGTACAAACTGCACCAACAGTGCGGCAAACACATCAGCTTGCCGTGTTATGGCCCGCGACCTTTAAACCAGGGGCCTTATTCTGCTAAAGCGCTGGATGCAGGCCGCGCAGGACCGTTTATTGTGGCGATCTTTGGGGAAGGTCGGTGTCCAGCTGTGGACGTCTTTGTTCGGCTGAGATGATGATGATGATAAAATATTAAAATGCAGCAATTATATATCTCAGGCTATCTATGAGCCAGCTTGATGGATATGCTTGGCTAGGTCAATGTCTAGGTCAATGTTATGCAGCCTAAATTATTAATTTGATTCTAATAAAACATCGAAATGGATTTAAAGTTCTACTCAATAAAGTGTATGATATCAGTTCATTATCGAAAAATAATAAAGGTCGTAAACCATCATAAATCAACAGCTCGGTGACCGACGGTGATGTAAGCGCCGAAGCCTAGATGAGGTCAAAAAAATACAGGTTTTTGTTCTGCGTCTTTTTAACTCCTTAATTGTTTTAACAAACTGTTCAGTGTTATTTTAGACTTATTTTTCAATCATTAAACGGTTCCCGCCCCCGGAAAAATCTACATTACTCTCATATGGATCAGATATGGATCAGTTGAGCTACATGTAGATTGTTTGCAACAGTCTGCAGTTAGCTTAATTGTTTCAATTGTAAATACTAGTTCTAATTTGTTTTTTTATTGAATTGTATTTTTCTTTGTCAATAAAGAATTAATGTATTAAGGATATCAGTTATCTAGTACCCTTATCACAAATTTTGCTTAGCTTGAGGCTAGATGATGCTGTGATAAGTGTCCATTATCATTTATTAATAATAAAAAAAAACTATTTTTAACCGACTTTGAAAAAAGCAGGAGGTTCTATGTTCGGTTATATGTATGTTTTTTTTTGTATTTCCGTTGGTTTCTCCGTCATTTATGAACTGATTTGGATTATTATTTTGCAGTTGTATAAAGGTAATTCCGAGGTGGTGAATTTTATTCCCTATGGAAAAGTATTTATCCCGCAAAACTTAAAAAACAGTTTATAACTAAGGGATTCGAAATCTGTTTTTAGTTCTTTTTAAACAATCAAATTATTTTTTGCAGGTTACGTTTCACACGAGCTGTGGCTGAATTGCAGTTTCTTGGATTCATCAAATCATCAAAACGAAAGACTGATCACGTTATGCGCCTTACTTGGTAACTTATAAATGTACCTATATACTAGCCAAACTCGATGTAGAATGTTTGTAAACAAACCGCCCATATTTAACCTAAAACTCACACTGTTGCCGCGTCTTTTTATACACTATTAACATTACTTGTCGATTTCAGATCCTTCAGTAAATATTGCTTACAATTATATCTGAAACTCGACGCCAAGCAAGCAAGTTTTAATTATTTGTGTCGTGGTTTGTTTACAAACCTTCTACATCCAGTTTGGCTAGTATATACGCTTATTTATAAAAGTCTGTTTTGCTTTGTATATTCGTTTTTTTAGAAATAAAAACTTAAATATTTCTTGTACTTATGTTTTTTTGCTATTTCTTTTAGTTTAGTATTTGTTTCTGGTTGCTATTACGCTGGTAGAGTTGGCAATGACATTAACCACGATGGGCTTTAACCAGGCTTACGCGTGTTAAGTAGATTACGTAATTCTAAGATTATTATTCATATTCGGAGAATTATAATGTAGAGAAGGTATGTAATTAATTAAGTATGTATTTTTGTCATAGATCTAAATAAAATCTGTGGTTATGGTGCGGTCTCCCAGCGCTTACTCAACAACTGGCCTATGTTACAAATATACGCGAACACTCGCTGACAGTTACATATCCAATCTTGGGCAATAATTATAATGAACAAACACAAGGGCATTGCTGTAGTCTTTTAGTCAATAAATCACACTAAAGTACGTCGTAGCAAGCACGCATAACACGACCGTCCGACTATGACTGAGGTAATTGGACCTAATTTGAGCCTTCCACGTTCGGGACGCTAGTACCTCATCTCCCCATTTTTACTTAGATCGATGATTTTTGTAAGCCTTGTCGTTTAATTAGCAGATAATAAAACCAGCATTACGCATCCCGCCTACTCGTGTCAGTTTCGTAAAACTGAACGACCTTGTTTAATAGTTTTCTCAAAATCAGTAACTACGAAGTGGTAAGGACCAACGGCTGACCCCTGGAAAGGTTAAGAGCATCACTTTTATTTGTATCTTGCATAGACCGCAGGACAAGTTTTTGGTAGGTTTTTGTACCTACGTAAGTACTTATGTATTTTAGAATAGACACATTCATATTTTTTTTATTCTCGTGACCTTTTAAATTAACTTTATGGTCGTGGTGTAAAATGTACTTTTTTGCTTGTCATGACTGGAATCATCGATTGAGTTTTTTGTTAATTATTGAAAAAAGACTAGTCATTTATGAGCTTAGATAGAATTCTTTGAAACAAATATGAAATATTTTTTTATATATTTAATAGACCTTCGTTTGACTAGCATCTCACCTGATGGGACGTGATGATGAGGTCGTCGATGTATCAGGAAGGTCTAAAAGACTCCTATTCACTCTTGTCATGAAGAGAACCTGGTTGTAATAGTCCGGAAAAGCAGCAGCAGGCAGCGTATGTTACGTTTTGAGATTTTGACATACATACACAAACAAAATGAATTACATATTCTGAAAAAAATATAAGTAGTTATTGGCTAGATCTGACGACCGATGTGGCGCGGTGGGCGAAGGTCCGCCTGCGACGCAGGAGGTTGCGAGTTCGATTCCCGCCTTAAGACAAATGTTTGTATGATCTGCTTATATTTGTTCCGGGTGTTCTGGGTATTTACTATGTATAATAAAAAAAATATCCATGTAATGTATTGCATTAAGTTTATCAGTCGTCTAAGTCGTCTAGTAGGTACCCATAACACAAACTCGGCTAAGCTTGGGGCTAGATGATGCTGTGTGGATTGTCCAGCATTATTTATTTATTTAACTTGGGGCTAGATAATGCTGTGTAAATTGTCCAAATGTGTTATTATGGTATATTATTATTTATTCATAACTTAAGTATTAAAAAATATTCCGTTGAATATGTTGTCTCATAAATTATTTATACATAACATAAGTATACTATTACGCATATAATTTATCAATACAAAAAGTAGGTACTTACATTATCTGTTTACCATGAAAAATAAAAGACCAAAGTTTATATTACTTAATATTCATGAATTACGTTATTGATTCTTGCCATTGCTTGTTAGAAACTTAAGCAGGTAGAAGGTAGTAGAAGGTATATACTTAAACTAACTAGGTGCCACCCTGAACCCTACACCATAAGGGCTCTTCCTCCCTTGTATTTTTACCTTACATCAAAAAAGCCTCGGATTCACCAAATTCACATAACAACGCTAAGTGAATTGTGCAGAATGAAATTTTAACCTTTTTATCAGTTGTTTAGCTTTATACTAGACTAGACTGGGACTAGAATAAATGGGTAGCAGCGGCGGCGGCGCGGCGGCGGCGCGGCGGCGGCGCGGCGGCGGCGTGAGGCGCGGCGGGGCGCAGTACACTCGTTGGGCAGTGAACGCGCTAAACGAGTTTGCGGACATCAGCTTTACTTTAGTTTCAATTGTTTTAAATAAATGTTGCATCTCATCACATTATCACACTAATATTATGAATGCGAATGTTTGGATGGATAGATGGATGTGTGGTACCCACTAAAATTTAGCATATTATGTAGGTCTAGATCTGACATGAAACAGGCAACTAAACAAAAAAAAAATAACCTTTCCATAGAACCAACGCGTGCGAAGCCGCGGGCACAAACTAGTAATAAATATTGCTAGACATTTTCCCACTGCTTTCTCACTCGAGCCCCATAATAAGCAAATCTTGCAAATTCCATGTAGGTATGTAGGTACTGTGCCTTAATAGGTACTCACCTTAAGGTAGGTAGGTAGGTACATGTTGTTACTGGTTGATCGTTCAAAAATTGGCATACATACACTATCTACCTACTTATTCATATTTAATAATTACAAAATCGAAAGTAACTCTGTCTATCTGTTACCTTTTCACGCCTACTAACGGGGCTGAACGGATCATACCTAATGAAATTTGGCATGGAGATGATGGTAGCCCGGGGATGGACATAGGCTACCTACTTCCTCTCTCGTAAAAGAGCGTGCGAAGCCGCGGGCAGCAGCTAGTCTTGTTCATAAGTGTTTAATAAAGTTTGCATTCATTGCCTAATTTTTTATTGTGCAACTTTATTTTTTAGTTACCATTCCATTTTTACTATTTTCACCTTTGTCCTTGCATTGTATGTTTAATCGACCCATCATCTGTTTACGCTGTGCAGTGTGCACCCTTTAATTAGAAAAACACAAGACATAAGAATAAGACTACTTTATTTTCTTATTTTGCATGATAAGTGATTTTTTGTTGGGAGTCCATAAATAAATACACCACGGACGGTATGACATTATGAAGAATCTTGGGACAACACATGATTAAAATTAGTGTTGTCGAAAACCGTGGTTTAATATATCACTTTATATAATGATTTGTCTCGTGGTCATTTGAAGCCGCGAACTTCTGCGTTTCAAAGCATCTGCATCGCCCACTGCACTACAAAGGTCGTCCTATTCGATAGTTTATACCTACTTTCCTTTTGATTCATAGCCGTATTTAGGTAGGAGGTATTCAAACAGTTTCCTAACTGGTAATTTTACTTGCCTGTGATACCTACAAAAAGTTTACATAATATCCCCTGACAGGCTAACTTATTTACTTTGGTAGGTAGGTCAGTGGGTAACCCATTGCTAGACTTCGGGGCTGGCTTGCTATTGCTACAAAGTGGCTCGGCTCATACATAATACATGTACCTAATTAGGTAGGTGTCTTTTTATATTTTATAGCTATTTATCTAGGCACAAGTATTCAATAAATCAATTCATTTGATTCTTTCATTATTTTCCTAAATGTTATCAAATTTACTGTTATTTTCACAGAACTATAGTGGTTATTTTGATAGCCCCGCTTACTAACCTAAATGTACCTACATATTGGTCGATGCTTAAACTAAAAACGGAACCTCAAAATGGTGGTAGAAAAACTACAAGCGGTAAGTATATCTTTAGGAAAAACTATCTTATCAAAAATACCCAAAAGACCTTGACCCAATGAAGTCCTTACCAACTCACCCAGGCACTACCTCTTTGAAGTTTGATGCTAACTGATTAGGTATTACGTTTACATTGAAAAATAAAACCTTCGAAAGAGCGCGCCGAATCAACAAACGAATGATCAAACACTTTGCCGGTGTGTACATACCTACGTAGGTACTCAAAGGCGCTATGATCATCGGTGACCGAATCCGGAATATCGACATCGTATGTTTGATGTCATTTGACATTACGTTAGACTACGGATGCAATGTATAAAAGATTTGGAGGAGACCACCGAATCATCAGTCGCTCATTTGGTTGCAACCGAATTTTATCAAACTTACAAAATGAAAATGGTTAGTGTTTTGTGAATTTCATATCTAAATTTTGTTTCTTTAATATATTTAATTAATAAAATATTTGTTTGTTTAGATCGTAGTAGCCGCCCTAGCCCTCGTGGCCGCCGTCGCCGCCGCCCCCGTGCAGGAGGAGCCCATCCCGATCGTCCGCTCCGAGTCTGTACAGAGCCCCGAAGGTGGCTTCCAGTACAGGTACCTAACTATACTCTTCTATCATCTTCAGCCACTACCCGACTGTACCCAGGGGTATAAGCCTCCAGCTCTGGTGCCCCTCCCTAAACCTAGCGCTTGTCTTAACACGTTTCACCCTGCGACAAATCGGGATATCGTGTGCCTATCTCGCCACTGAAAGCCTGACGCTTCTTTAGCAAATTCTTGGACATTCTTATTCACTTGTACGGTTATAGAGTCCGGATAGTCACCTCAGTGGTGTCACGTGGCCTACAGCCAAAAATACAATCATTTGGAAATCGCAATCAAGTAGGTATTCATTGATACAAAAGTTAGCTTATTTTCTAGGCTACATAGTAGTTACGCCAGCAAAACTTATTTGCGGTTTTCCGATGTTTTTTTTTGTCAGGCAGTCGGGCACGAATCCCGCTTGTTGCATCAATTCGGGCTTTAGCCTAAATTTCACATACCAGAAATCGTCATACGTAATCGTCGTTAATAGCATCATGTTCCAGCCCGTGCTTTATAACTTAAAAAATATCTGAGTTACCTATGTTATTTTAAACACAATTTCGGTTGATATCGGTATTGCGAAGATCGTCGAAGTGGCATACATTGGAGGCCTACATCCAGCAATGGGAAGTTACGGTTGATGATAACGATGATGATTTTTAGGTAATATTTCGCTAGTTTCTGCCCGCTTCGAACACGTGGTTACCGGGATAAAACGTAGCCTAAGATACGTTATTCCCAGTCAAAAATATCGAGTACTTGTTTTATGAAAACGTTTGTGGACTGGTTTATAATATAAGATATAAAGGTGCCTATGTGTTGTAGGCCTAGACCTAGGTACATCTATGCAAAATTTCAGACATATCCGTTTAGTAGTCGTAGCGTGAAGTAGTAACAACCATCCATCCATACAAACTTTCGCATTCACTTATTATAAGTGTGATGCTATACAATAAATACTGGAAAGCTAAACACTCAAATCATGGTAAATATCCCGTTGTAAATTACTTTAGTGATCTGATAGTGTACAAATAGGGCAAGAGTCCCGATTTTGACCACTTTCATTAAATTCAGATTTTTAAAAACTAAGTCTCAAAAATAGCTGCGTTCGACAGGAAAATTATCCATCTTTCAGAATAATTAAATTATACTTTCTTACCTACAGGAAAATTATCCATCTTTCAGAATAATTAAATTATACTTTCTTACCACCTAACAGTAACCTTTTTTTTAGCTTCGAGACTGGCAACGGCATCAAGACGGCCGCAACCGGTGAGCTGAAGGAAGTCCTGGATGAGGAGAACAAGCCCCACCAGGTGGTGATCCAGCGCGGGTCCTACTCCTATTCCGACGACCAAGGCAATCCTATCTCCGTCGACTGGTTCGCTGACGAAACCGGCTTCCACGCCGAGGGAGACTCCATCCCCAAGGCTGCTTCCAGGAGATAAATACCTCTACGCTCTCTCAACCACCGGCAACCCCTTGAAGACTGATCGTCGGATCATTGGACCAAGGATTGGAAAGTTGCCGTATCTCGGAGCTAGTAACGCAAAGTCGTGAACGTTTAAGTGATGCTCACTGCCATATTTTTACGTTTTGTATTATTTGTTATGTAATGATTTGATTCATAATGAAATTAAATTTCATTTAAGTGATGTTCTGGTTTTGTTTCGCAAACATTATTAACCCGATTAATAGAACCTGGCTACTACGAGGTTTATAATAAAATAACCTTTCGTAGATTTGGATCCTAGTCGGTATGAAAGAAATTAAATATAGGTAAGTACTTAGTCTAGTTCACCACCCTGGCTGTCCAGCTGTGCCTTTAATAGGTACTAACCTGTCCTTCAGAGAGTTTACATGTAGTATGTATCTACGAAAATTACTTCTGAGCTTTTGAAAGCTGGAGGAGCCCCTGTTATACAGGAACTACAAAACCTCTTCAACACTACAGTGGGAGAACTCCAAAGACGTGGAGCGGGAGTTTGGTGGTGCTCTCATTTAAGAATGGAGAAAAACTCTCCTAAACTGTTCTCACGAGTGGTCACGAATCGTCTCGCCAAAAGAATTGACGAGTTCCAGCCACCCCGGAACAGGCCGGGTTCCGAGGAGGGTATGGCACCATAGACCACATTCACACAGTAAGACAATATAACTCCGTTCTCACTAAGTACTAGACCTAATGACATATCCGGACGTCTTAAAAAGGAAACATTAGAAACCCTAAATATAAGTCACAGTAATAAAGTAAAATTTCTAGGTGTTTGGCTTGACACAAAAATGACATGGGGTGTTCACATTGATGCTTTAACAAAAAGACTGTGCTCGGCAACTTACGCCATAAGAAAAATTAGAGAAATAGGAGTTAAAGCAGCACGAATGGTTTACTTTGCCTACTTCCATTCGATTATGACTTACGGGATATTATTATGGGGGAGAGCAGCTGATGCAAACCGAATATTCTTGTTACAGAAACGAGCAATACGTTACGTATTAGGCTTAAGGTTTTTGGATTCGTGTAGAGACAAATTTAGGGAAGTAGGTGTGATGACAATGGTTGGAGAATACATCTATCAGAATTTACTTCATGCTAGAAATAATTTACATAATCTTATGTATGTTAGGGATGGACATGTTTACAATACCAGACATAAAAATAACTTAGTTGTCCCAAAAACAAGATTAGCTAAAATTTCAAAAAGTTTTGTATGCAATTCAATCAAATTATACAATATGTTACCAATTAATGTAAGATCTATGTCTAATATAAAATTAAAATTGTTTATCAAGGACAGATTAATAGATAAAAGCTATTATCGATTGGATGAAGCTTTTGCTGATAAAAATATTTTTACATTAAATTTGATTGAATAATGTACCTACATTTGACATTTGAAATGGGACATTTTATTTTATTTTTATTTTATTTTAATGTTATTTTATTTTTATTTTATTTTACACTATGACAATGCTATTGCAGCTTATATTGTATTGAATCTGTTTGACTTGACTAAGTGTTCCCTGTGAATCTATAGTATGAATTAAATAAATAAAAAATAAAAATAAAGGCAGATTATACAGAAGTCCGAAGAGTATAACCAGCCCCTGTGTCTCGCATTTGTGGACTTCGAGAAGGCCTTCGAGTCCGTCGATATCTGGGTTGTTCTGGAATCCTTACAGCGTTGCCAAGTAGACTATCGTTATATCGAGGTGTTGAGATGTCTCTACGAGACCGCCACCCTGAGTGTCGAAGTACAGGGCCAGCAGTCTAAACCTATCCAATTGCGGAGAGGAGTGAGACAGGGGGACGTCGTATCCCGGATCTGTTCACGAGCGCGTTAGAAGATATTTTTATGACATTGGACTGAAAAGGTAAGACATTAGCATAAATGGCGATTACATCTCACACTTGCGATTCTCTGATGATATAGTCTTAATGGCGGAGTCGTTAGAGGAACTGAACCAGATGCTGGCTGGCCAAGCCACAACCTCGCGATGCATCGGTTTTTGGCATGAATTTGGATAAAACTAAAGTCATGACCAATGGCCACATTGATCCAGGACCGGTCGTCGTAAATTACCACCTTCTCAAAATTGTTTCCGAGTACACTTACCACAGGCAGATTCTGCAGTTGGGTAAACATAATTTCGGGAAGGAGGCCAAGGGGAGGATTCAGCTAGGCTGGGCAGCGTTCGGGAAACTACGTCGAGTCTTCTCGTCATCCATACCGCAATGCTTGAAAACGAAAGTTTTCAACCAGTATGTCCTACCCCTTATGTATGACCTACGGAGCTGAGACGTGGACAATCACGGTAGGGCTGGTCCACCAGTTCAAAGTTGCTCAGCGAGCTATGGAAAGAGCTATGTTCGGAGTTTCTCTGAATGATAGGATTCGTAACGAATACATCCAACAGAGAACTAAAGTTCTATCTTCAAAAGTCTAGTTCATCAAAACTATCTGTCCACTAATAAGACGTATGACGTCCTGATGTTTGTCTGTTAATTATTCCTGTTTTTTTTCTTCTCTCTTGCTCTGTTTTTGTATATTACAGTTTCTGTTTTTATAAGTACTTTTATATAGTTAAAATATTTATATTTACTTTTAATTCGTCATCAGTTACACCACCGTCAGTTTGCGGTACATACCGATCTTATCCATCCAAAGGTTGCCTGGAAGAAATCGCTGTTAGCGATAAGGCCGCGATTTAGCACACTAGATATAGTTAGTATCTTAATACTAACTATATCTAGTGTAAAAAAATTAACATGAACTTATTCTTGTTAATTTTTTTATGTATAGATGGTGCAATAAAGCAATAATCTATCCATCTATCCAAAATTATCGACATAGCTCAAAGAATTAGCATATGTCGCGAAGAACCGACAGCAGCTGAGGTAAACGTGTTCTCGAGTGGAGACCGCGACTCGGCAAACGTAGTGTAGGACGCCCTCCGGCCAGGTGGGATGCCGATCTGCGAAAGACAGTGTAACGAGCCAGAACGCTGCCTGCCTCGTAGCTTGCAAATATAAAAACAATTAGCCATTATCATTACTTTTGGCAACGCTGAGAGAGATAGTCATACAAACAACTCAAATCTACATATTTATTTATTTATTTATTCATTCACAAATCAGATTACAATCGAATTAAATATTAACTTATAGTAGTTTTACAATTTTGATCTAGATTGAAATTAATTATTATGATATATCATCAATCCTTATTAAAAATAAGCTTTCAGAGGGAATTAAAAAGAAATAAATCATAATTTTGAATAACGAAGCAAACTACTCAAATGAACAAAACCTTATTTGAAATGAGCTTCTAGTCGGGATAAAAAAATAAATAACACTTACACATTATTTTGAATAATGAACGTTTTGATAGAGATGCCGAAAATTGAATCTATGAGGAGCATCGGATCAATGATTTCAAATTAAAATAGATTTTCGATACTGATATAATTTTACAAGGATAGTTTTATAAGTCTCGTTTACTATTACCTAACTGATGTGTTATCATTCAAGGAAAGGTTTGAATTGTTAATTGAGGTCAATACAAATTTGGTACTGAATGTTATAATTAATAATTTCTGTAGTCAACTATTCGGAAGAAGAGGATGAGCTGAAATCCAATTTGGAATTTTTTTAATATTTTGCTTTAGTAGTAGATAGTCTCAAAACAGCTTCAGGGATCTCTAGTGTGGGACGAACAATGGACTGCTATAAATAGAAAAGCACGAGAAAATCTCCCATAAGTGGAGGTCCTATTATCACGAACTTTAGCCGTAAGGAACGGAGTAGGGGTCAGGCTCAGTCAATCATCTGATGGTACATTTTGACTCCGCAGATATTGATGAATAGGAAATATTGATGAATTGGATCATTCAATGCCTCACTGATTAATAGAGATAGGTAGGCAGGGAACTAGTGGACCACTGACTAATTTTGTTTTTCACAGATCCCCATTAACCGATTTGCAGTTATTATCAAAAAACCTTTCACCATGGGGATATTCAAAATTTAAGCCTCGTAGCTTTTGTAGTTCGAGAGATTTCGCAATGACTCAGTGTGTGACCTAGTTTTAGCTCCACACCGTTGACATTAGGGTGCAAATTAAAAAAACCTTCAAAACTTGTACTAATTTATTTTGAGTCAAGTATCTACGTTTAAAATTTTGACGCATCAACAGTTACGATTTTGAAGTTATTATCAACGACCATACGAATTTCCAAAAATTCCTTCTTGGATGCGTACGTCCTGAAAGGAAATGCCATGCAAAATGTCAGCTCATAGCTCTTGTGAAGCTCTCTTTCAGAGATTTCTTGATAAGTCAGTGAGTTTTTTCTCTTTTATAAATATATAGTATGAATACGTGGGCGCAGAATATTTTCGCTTAGAAACATTTCGCAATTGAACACTAGCGCGAAGAAATCACAAAACTCTTACATACGCGTAGGTAGGTAAGGTCTTAGGTAAGGTATAATCTCTGGTATATTGTACCAATCTCTGGAACAAGAGGAAAATAAAGAAAAATAAATGTCTATTGTAATGTGTCAGACACTTAGCTTTGATTAGACAATAAGTGGCCAATAATCAGTATTTTGAAAGTAGGTTGATAAAGAAAATAATTGTGTACTGCATTTCACATTTTCACATCACATCTTTTTGCAGATCACATGCTATTCGTGGAGGCTCTTTAATATTACTAAATAAACTCATAAAGTTCAAAGAACGTAAGGACATAATATGCTTATCCGTTGAAAGCCACATCGAAGTAGCATGTGTTGAGCTGGAGCAAAGTATTGTAGTAAGCGTATACGGGCTGTATACGCTTCCATCAGCTTCTTTTGAAATATTTGAAAAAATTATGGATGATATCTTATTTAAAATATCAAAATCTAATAAAAATCTCATGGTATGTGGAGACTTTAATATTGATCTTTTAGAAGTTTACTCCCTCAGTAGTAGATTAACTAATTTATTTAACTCTTATAATCTAAGGCCCATATTTATGGAACCAACTAGAATAACTGAAACCTCAGCAAAATGTATAGATAATATATTTATTTGCCAAACTGGAAAATATGTTAGTAAAAAAATAATAAGCAATTTAAAATCGGATCACTTAGGTCAATTAATTAAATTAGAAATCCAAGTAAAAAATAATAATTGTACCAAAAAAATAAAATACATACCTGTGACCACAAGTCGATTTGAACGGTTGAAATTGGATTGGGATTCTAAACCATCACCTAATTACTCACATAAAAGCCCAAATGAGTCGTATTGTAGTTTTTTTAATAAATTCACCAATGCGTTCAATTCAATATTCACATCCAAGTCGATCATGGTCTCAGAAAAACTTAACCTTAGTGAGTGGGCAACAGTAGGTATACATAAGAGTAGACAAACGTTGTATGAACTGTATAGTGAAAAACAATACAATTTTAGCCAGGAGTTCAAAGGTAAAGTAAAAAACTACTCAAAAATGTTTAGAAAAGTTTGTCAAATAGCAAAATCAAATTATATTAGCTCGAAAATTAGAAATAGTGAAAATGTAATAAAATCAACGTGGAAAATAATAAATAGTGAGACTGGAAAGGTCAGTACCTACGATAATGATTACAATTTAAAGATTAATCATTGCTCTATCAAAAATGACGTTGAAGTAGCCCAAGCATTTGAAAACTTTTTTACTGACGTTCCAATCTCTACTACAAAGTGTCTAAACTCTTCTCAAGTAATCGCTGAGTCATTACTTATAAAAAATGTACCTAAATGCGAAAATAAACTTAAATTCAACCATGTCGATGAAACTGACATTAAAAAAGCCTTTAAACTTTTAAATATAAAGTAAACTCTATCCTTGGTCCTTTCCTATTTTTAGTTTATATTAACGACCTGCCTCATCTTGTAAAGGATAACCACGAGATCGTATTGTTTGCTGATGATACTTCATTAATTTTTAAAATGAAACGACAAAGCACTAATTTCGACGATGTGAATAATGCAATCTCAAAAATAGTCCATTGGTTTAATGTCAACAACCTTTTGCTTAATGAAACCAAAACGAAATGCATTAGATTTATTCTACCTAATGTAAAACAAGTTAAGGCTGATGTAACCGTCAAAGGAGAAACGTTAGAAATTGTTAATAGTACCATATTCTTAGGAATAACCTTAGATAGTAAACTTCAATGGGGCCCACACATAGACAAGCTATCGAAGAGACTTAGTTCTGCAGCGTATGCAGTCAAAAAAATCCGTCACCTTACAGACGTTGATACTTCTAGACTAGTTTATTTCAGCTACTTCCATAGTGTTATGTCTTATGGCATACTGCTATGGGGGAACGCTGCAGATATTAACACCGTATTTGTGCTGCAGAAGAGGGCTGTTCGTGCAATCTATAATATGGGTCCCAGAGAAAGCCTACGTGAAAAATTCAAGGAAATAAACATAATGACAGTACCATGTCAATATATTTATGAAAACCTATTTATTGTACACTCATAGAAATATCAATCGCTTCCCTAAAAATAGCGATGTACATAATTTGAATACAAGAAATAAACATAAACTCGCTGTGCCCACAACTAGACTACACAAAATCAATGTATCTTTTAAAGGGCAATGTATACGCTTATACAACAAAACTCCTAGTGAGTTGCAAAAATTATCAGTAAATAAATTCAAACAAATTGTCAAAACCTTCTTGTGTAAAAAGGCCTACTATAAAATATCAGATTATCTAGAGGATAAAAAAGCTTGGGACGGGATTTGCTCCAACTCGAAAAATAACAACTAACAGGCTAAAGGTTTCTTCGTCGCTTCTTTACTTTAGTCAACATACCGAAGCGACTGAAATCAAAAATATCACTTTATTTCCGTGTCAGTGTTTAATTATTAAGAATTTGACCTTTTCTAAGTGTACATTTATTGTATTTATGGAAATAAAGAGTTTTTGACTTTGACTTTGACTATCATTACTTCCAGGTGTGTGGGATTATAGTGAAACGATGAGTGTTCACTGCTCCCTAGTGAGAGCTTATTGAACTCAAAAGTTGTGTATGATACCACTGCTGCACTGGGATCACGACAGTGGGAGCATAATGGAATAAGCCAAATGTCTCGTAATGTTATTATTAGTAGGTTTATGATAAGTATAATTAGTAGATAGGTATTAATGTATCTAATATCAAATATGTAGATATCTATCTGTAAACTCTTCCCGCGGATGTCGAGAGACGACTAAGAAATATCCCCCAGGGGCCGTCAGGAGTGCCCTCTGCAGAACAATTCTGCCACCGAACTGCGATCCCAACCCGCATGCCCAGCGGGGGGATTATGGGCACCACCCCCCACGAGATAAAAGCCAATAAGGTGCTTATCAGGGGGAGGCCTTCGTCCAGCAGGGGATCAATATAGGCTTTTGAGGTATCTATCTATGTAATTTTAGTAGTTACTGTTGGTGAGTTCTTTTTAACTTATTTTCTCTGTACCTACAATTAAGATTAGTTATTAGTTATGTTGCTTTGCAATAAATATATATCTAGTAAATATTACTTTCCCTCCGTGAGACAAATATTATAACATTTATAACAGTTGTTGTTTAGTTAATTTCAAGTACCGTACGTAAGTGAAGCCTACCCATCAATTATATTTTAACTTATGTATGTTCTACATTTCCATCCAAAGAGAATCTTAAACAGCAATGGTCACAAAATATAATGGACAAGACTGGACTCCGACAAAATACTACACAAATTTGTTCTTCCCATTTTAATGAAAAAGGCTTCTTAGTGACAAAAAAAGGCGACATGCGACTTTTGATTTAGGTAAGTATTACTTGTTTACTCCCTGGTACGAAAATTCTGAGTACGTCCCTGTTACACACTACACTTAGTGACATCTAGTGTAAAGTAGTTAAACTACGTAGTACCATCGACACAGATTGAATCAAATAGTTTTGCTATTGACCGGTAGATGGAAAATAAAAAAGTCACCACGCAAATTGTCACGCGTTGTTTCTTAAGGAAATCTAGTTACAACACCTCCTCTCTGTATCTGCTCCGTGGTCCCACTGTTCTGTACCTACGATGGTAACCATCAGTGTACCTACTTCCCTCCATTTTCCTTACCCTTCTTTACACCTTTTACTATCCTTTCATTTATAATTGTAGCATTCTTGTCGCTTGTGCGCATGTTTAGGTACCCAATTATAATCTTATACCTGTTAAATTAATTATAAAGCTTTCCTCTATTTCCTAACCTGAACCTTTAGGTACTTTTTCATAACCCTTAGCCTTCCCATATATTTGAGATATACATTTAGTTATAAATTACTAGCTATCGTTACGACGACGTTAATAGCACATGAAAATCAAAATTTAAAATATATGTGAACAACTCACTTCAACCTAACAGAGAACAGAAATAACCTAACTCAACTTTGGGTAATTAGTCATTTTGGTATTTCTTTCGAAAGGAACCTAATAATAAGCACGTAAGTAAACACGTATTTCAACGTATTATTTTAATGTATCACAAATTACTTAACATCGCTAAGTACCTACCGGGCACTATTGTTTTACACATTTATGGCACATTTAATCTGTAAGTCCGTTTGAAAGCAAATTGGTTCTCAAGTGAAGAGTTGCGTTTATCTCCTGGAGGCAGGCTTGGGGATGGAGTCTCCAACAGCCTGGAAACCGTTCTCGTCGGCGACCCAGTCGACGGCGATGAGCTTGCCTTGCTCATCGGGGTAGGAGTATGTACCACGCTGAACCAGCACGAACGCGGGTTTGTTGTCCTCACCGGTGACCTGCCTCAGCTCACCAGTAGCTGCCTGATCGATGCCATTGGCGGTCTTAAAGCTAAAAAACACAAAAAGTTTAAGATTTATAAAGATCTAGAAGACTGGCAATGTTTAGAGTCCATTCGACGAGACCTTTCCATCCAGTTGATCCAGGAGTGGTCTAGAATAGGACCTGACACACCCTTATTCGATTGATGTAGGTAGTTCCTGCTATTTCCTACTTCATATCAAATCAATACTCAATCATTTATTGCATTCTATAGGTGTACAGAAGTGTTTATAATCTACATAATAAAGTACCCATCACTAAAGACTCTGCTGGGCACATAATATGTATGGAGAGAGAAGAGGACGTAATTTATAACAGGTAAGGTATATTTAACTCGTTTGCATATTTCATATTTTTCGTTTAATTAATCGTCAATCGTGTATGCATTTGTGATTAATATAAATACGAAAGATTGTACATGTGTAACATGCGACAAACGTTGTGTAATGTTTATGGGTGTAGACAACGCTAAGACGAACTGAATGGATTGGCTGAAATATTGGACACACAGTTCTGCACCTGGAATAACATATTGGCTACCTTGTATCCCTACAAAACTTGTGCGAAGCCGTGGAAAGAAGCTTGTACGAATAAATGGCTCCCCGTTGGAGTGCCTATATGAATATAGAAGTGCAGTTACCTGTACTGGAAGCCACCTTCGGGGCTCTGTACAGACTCGGAGCGGACGATCGGGATGGGCTCCTCCTGCACGGGGGCGGCGGCGACGGCGGCCACGAGGGCTAGGGCGGCTACTACGATCTGTAAAAGACAATAATTAAATTTTTGAATTGTAATTTTCTTTATTAATAAATATAGTAAAAAAATTATAATAATAATTTAATTGTGTTGAAAATACTAAAATACGACTTCAAATTCCTTTATATTAACACTGTTTTTTTTTCAGTTTTGCGGCACAAATACCTACTAATGATTCCCTTAGGTATAAAAAAATTATGGGACCATCTCGGGAACATTTTCTATACAATAGCAGAATCATCCAAATCGGTCCATTGACTACCGTAATCGACGAACATATGTAAAAAAGCATACATACAGCCGAACATAGAAACGAGTAATAGAACCACAAATATTGCGTCTGGTCCAGAAAAAATGTTGGCCTTCGTTGATAGAAAACACCTAAAATTTGTACCGGTAGGGATGTAAACAATTAAAGTGTATTAGGCTAGCAGATAATTAATAGGTGGTAGGTATATTAATTACATACCATTTTCATTGTAAATGAGTTTAGTTTGTATAGGTCGAGATCAAGTCAATGACTGCCGCATCAGTGGCGAACAATTCTTTTATATGCAGACCTGACCTTTCACCGGCGATGTCACGCTGTGTCAAAAACCTGCTATTTACCTACGATCGATGTTGTTCAATCGGATTTGTGAAGGAGCCTAAACGTGTGAATTATGTACTTTAAGAGCATCATCTCTCACGTGTTTAAAAAATGAATGCCCCATGTAAATCATGAGTCCTGAGGTGAACCCTGCATCCGTCAACATGGGGATTTAGGTAGATAGATATTGTTTGTTGCGGGAATCCGAGAGATGGTAGTCTCTCCGAGAAATGTATATAGAAAAGGGGCCTTGGCCTTTGGGTCTACTGAAAACCGGTGTCAGTCAATTAAAACTGACACAAGTGTGAGCGTAGATAAAATGTTGTCTATGATGGAGTAACTCAGGGCAACTTTCAGACCCGAGTTATTCCTGCTCTAATGATTTTTTTATTTTATTCATTTCATTCATCAGGTCATTTTATTTATAATTATTTAGTAATATTGACCTTTGTGTGCAAGAAAACTTGTTGGTAAAAGAGCAACAAAGCAATCTATTGGTCTTATAAAAGCGTCGCTAAAATTTTGTATCATAAGTTCTACTATTGTACTAGATTGACTAATTTATTTAATTCTTATAATCTAAGGCCATTATTTATGGAACCTACAAGAATAACTGAAACCTCAGCAAAATGTATAGATAATGTATTTGTTTGCCAAAATGAAAAAATTGTTAGTAAAAATATAATAAGCAATTTAAAATCAGACCACTTAGGTCAACTAATACGATTAGAAATTCAAGTAAAAAATAATAATTGTAAAAAGAAAATAAAATACATACCTGTGACCACAAGTCGATTTGAACGGTTTAAATTGGATTGGGAGTCTACACCATCACCTTATCACTCACATAACAACCCAAATGAGTCATATTGCAGTTTTTTTAACAAATTCACCTGTGTGTTCAATTCAATATTCACACCCAAGTCGATCATGGTCTCAGAAAAACTTAACTTTAGTGAGTGGGCAACAGTGGGTATACATAAGAGTAGACAAAAGTTGTATGAACTGTATAGTGAAAAACAATACAATTTTAGCCAGGAGTTCAAAGTAAAAGTACAAAATTACTCAAAAATGTTTAGAAAAGTTTGTCATATAGCAAAATCAAATTATATTAGCTCAAAAATAAGAAATAGTGAAAATGTAATAAAGTCAACTTGGAAAATAATAAATAGTGAGACTGGAAAAGTCAGCACCTACATTAATGATTACAATTTAAAGATTAATGATTGCTCAATCAAAAATGATGTTAAAGTAGCCCAAGCATTTGCAAACTTTTTTACTGACATTCCAATCTCTACTACAAAGTGTCTAAACTCTTCTCAAGTAATCGCCGAGTCATTATTTATAGGAAACGTACCTAAATGCAAAAATACATTTAATTTTAATCATGTTGATGAAAGAGATATTAAAAAAACCTTTAAACTATTAAATATAAAGAAAACTGCAGATCTCTGGGGAATTTCCGTTAGAATTATTAAACCATTGATTGATATCATTGCACCAGATCTAGCTTTTATATTTAATGAGTCTATTGATTGTGGCGTATTTCCTGATCTAATGAAATGTAGTAAAATAATCCCACTGTTTAAATCGGGTAGTAGGTCTGACCCCACTAACTTTAGACCAATATCAGTACTGCCTACATTCAGCAAAGTTTTTGAAAAACTTATTTTACATCAAATGCTTAGGCATTTCAATGGAAATGACCTGCTACATAGTAAGCAATTCGGGTTTACTCGCGGTAGGTCAACTACTGACGCCGGTGTAGAGTTAGTAACGCATATTTTTGATGCTTGGGAGAAGTCGCAAGATGCATTAGGCATGTTTTGCGACTTGTCAAAAGCATTCGATTGCGTACACCATGAAACATTAATCAGGAAACTAAATCACTATGGAATAAGGAACAGCTATTTGGGTCTTCTTACATCTTATTTGAGTAATAGGATACAAAGAGTTGACATTAATGGGAAACGGTCTTCGGGGTCTGTAGTTATAATGGGTGTACCGCAGGGATCTATCCTCGGCCCTTTCCTATTTTTAATTTATATTAACGACCTGCCTCATCTTGTTAAGAATAATCACGAGATTGTATTGTTTGCTGATGACACTTCATTAATTTTTAAAATGAAACGACAAGACGCGAATTTCGATGATGTGAATGGTGCAATTTCAAAAGTAGTCCATTGGTTTAATGTCAATAATCTTTTGCTTAACGAAACCAAAACGAAATGTATTAGATTTATTCTACCTAATGTTAAACAAGTTCAGGCTGATGTAAATGTAAAAGGAGAAACGTTAAAAATTGTAGAAAGTACCGTTTTCTTAGGAATCACCTTAGATAATAAACTTCAATGGGGCGCACACATAGATAAGCTATCGAGGAGACTTAGTTCTGCAGCATATGCTGTCAAAAAAATCCGTCATCTTACAGACGTGGATACATCTAGATCTTATTTCAGCTACTTCCATAGTATTATGTCTTATGGTATTCTACTGTGGGGGAACGCTGCAGATATTAACACCGTATTTGTGTTGCAGAAGAGGGCTGTTCGTGCTATCTATAGTATGGGTCCCAGAGAATCCCTGCGTGATAAATTCAAAGAAATAAACATAATGACAGTACCATGTCAATATATTTATGAAAACCTATTGTACACTCATAGAAATATCAATCGGTTCCCTAAAAATAGCGATGTACATAATTTGAATACAAGGAATAAACATAAACTCGCTGTGCCCACAACTAGACTACACAAAATTAATGTATCTTTTAAAGGGCAATGTATACGCTTCTACAACAAAACTCCTAGTGAGTTGCAAAAATTATCAGTAAATAAATTCAAACAAATTGTCAAAACCTTCTTGTGTAAAAAGGCCTACTATAAAATATCAGATTATCTAGAGGATAAAAAAGCTTGGGACGGGATTTGCTCCAACTCGAAAAATAACAACTAACAGGCTAACAACTAACAGGTTAACAACTAACAGGTTTCTTCGTCGCTTCTTTACTTTAGTCTACGTACCGAAGCGACTGAAATCAAAAATATCACTTTATTTCCGTGTCAGTGTTTAATTATTAAGAATTTGACCTTTTCTAAGTATAAATTTATTGTATTTATGGAAATAAAGAGTTTTTGACTTTGACTTTGATTGTCTTAGTACAGAGACATTCATGATGAAAATGGTAAGATAAATAAATAAATAATGCTGGACAATCCACACAGAATCATCTAGTCCCAAAGTAATCGGATCTTATGTTATGGGTACTAGATGACTGATATACTTACATACATATGTATTTTTTATCATACATAGAAAATACCCAGAACACCCGGATAAAATATTTTCAGATCGCACAAACATTTGTCACAAGGCGGGAATCGAACCCACAACCTCCTGCGTCGCAGGAGGTTGTGGGTGGTATCCTTGTTCGCCCGCCGCGCCACATCGGTCGTCAGATAATAAGGAATATATAAATAGATTACTAGCTTGCTTCGCTCATGCTACCCGTGATAAAAAGGCTATGCCCGTCCCCGGGATATCGTCTACCTTCCTGTCAAATTTCATGTATTGTGATTTTTTCGGTTGAGAGTCCTTAATAAATAAATAAAGATTCGTTTAGACGCTAAGCCGTGAAAAGGTGACAGACTGACAGACAGACAGAATTACTTTTGCTTTAAAAATATTAGTATTGATTTGTTTTTCGAAAAAGTTTCCATTTGCTGGAACACGCATATTGCTAGGAAGTGTGAAGTAAAATTAGTTTCTTTGAATGTTCTATCTTAACTGAAAAATCTTTAACTGATGTATTCTTGTTGTCACACAGATCATTGTCGTACTCGCCCTTGTGGCAGCAGCCTGCGCATATGAGGAGCCTCTCAAGATCATTCGCTCCCAGTTCAACCAACAGCCTGCGGGAGCATACGAATTCAAGTAACCTACACCTTTTCTGTTTTTAACTTTTAATGAGCATCAATACGATGTCATTAGAGCCACTAAAAGACATAAAAGCGAGCAATAATGTCAGCCTGACCTTTTTGAACCTGACATTGTCAGATTAAAAAAATAATAAATTAAACGTGCACACTCTAGTTAAGAAAGATACCTAATCAGTAGACGCGTTAGTCAGATTTGCCACAAGACGCTTTACGCCAAGGATATCAAGAAGCCTTTCAAGTATGTATTTTGAATTCTTGAAGGGATTGTTATATCGATAAAGCTCCACGCGCGATGATACGCTTGTGGGTGCGCACAGTTTCCGTACTTTTCTTCTGAAAACTCTACACCTAGTTATGCAGGTTCCATAAAAATTTGCTCTACTTTGCATAATTCCTTTACTTTAGCTTACCATTCATTGTTTTCACAGCTACGAAACTGAAAATGGAATCCTGCGGTCTGAGTTCGGTGAAGTAAAGGAAGCTTTGGACGCCGAGAACAAACCCCACAGTGTTGTCGTTGTTCGCGGCAGCTACGCCTACACCGACAGCGAAGGCAAACAAGAGACCATCAACTACTTCGCTGATGAGAGCGGTTACCACGCGGAGGGACCCTCCGTTCTCAAACAAATCTAAAACCTAAGCCCTACTACTGTCAGAATAGAACCACACTTCACTTACCCTGAACTAACGATGTAAGACCAAAAAAAAGAAGACGGATAGTGTAAAATGTAGGAACTTCATTGATCCTTTTACAGGTTTCTTTGTAATTGTTTGTACATAACATTGAGTTTATACCGAATATAATGTTACGCAGTCAAATAAAAAAACTTTTGAGGACATAAATACCTGTAAGTTCTCTCAACCACTGGCAACCCCTTGAAGACTGATCGTCGGATCATTGGACCAAGGATTGGAAAGTTGCCGTATCTCGGAGCTACGAGTAGTAACGCAAAGTCGTGAACGTTTAAGTGATGCTCACTGCCATATTTTTACGTTTTGTATTATTTTTTATGTAATGATTTGATTCATAATGAAATTAAATTTCATTTATGTGATGTTCTGGTTTTGTTTCAAATTATTATTAACCCGATTAATAGAACCTGGCTACTAGTAGGTTTGTAATAAAATAATCTTTAGTAGGTTTAGATCCTAGTTAGTATGAAAGAAATCAAATATAGGTAAGGAAAAGAAAGCCCATCAGCCGAAACCAGCGTGGCGTCGCTCCGACCGGACCTAACTACTTGTTGCGCCCGGCCGTGCCTTCGACGTTGCTCTACGTGTCTAGGCTTCACCATACCACGAATGTGGAGGAGATCGTGGAGTATGTGTAGGTGAAGACCAACATCTTGGTGAGGGTCGAGCGGTTGGAGTCGCGTCATAATGATTTTAAATCATTTGTGGTGCGTATTCCAACTGATAATATTTCGACCTTCACTAAGGAAGAATTCTGGCCAAAGAATGTGCCGCTCCGACGTTTTCGCGGACGATTACCGGTCGCAGCACATATTGCGTGTCACACGTCACCGACACTACGTGCTAGTAAATAGGTTTATCTTATGTATGTTAGACTAAGGTATATATTTTATATGGGCCGTAGTTTTTAAGTACTTAACATCCTGTACTAGACTAATGTTGCCCGAAATAAATGATTTATTATTATTATTATTAAGTACTTCTAGTTCACCACCCTGGCTGTCCAGCCTTCACCTTCAGAGAGTTTACATGTAGTATGTACCTACGTACAAACACGGACTTAACACACACATTTCTACTTTTCTACGCACAAACCATCCTATCCTTGTTTATGTGTTTCGTGTAAAAATGCATAGATTCATTTGTTTTACCCACTTGCTACGAGTTCCTTTGTTTTGATCTGTTAAAACAATTCAGAAAAAACAAAACACTTTTAACGCTTTAATTAAGATAAGCACAACAAAGAATTTTGCTTAGTACTTTTCACAGGATGTTCGCATTACTATCAATCATATTTGGAAATGATTGTTTTGAAAAAATTAAGAACTGGCTTCAAATTCAAGGCACTTAACTGCCCAACCTTGGCGGTGCGGCGCGGACGGCGTGCGTTTCAGGGGCGCGGCGGCGGTAGCGGCGCGCGCTTCAGGGGCCCGCCACCATCGTCGTCGCCGCCGTCACTAGTGGCTGCGGGAGGATGTGTGTGGGCCTTGGGCTAAGTGTAGCGAATCCCTTAATTTTACACTTTTTTTTAAGTTTTGCGTGACAAACACTATTGCCTCGGGAATCAAATTTTTATGGGTCTATCTTGGAATCATTATCCATACAATAGCAAAAGTATCACCAAAATAGGTCCACCATAGATGGAGTAGGTAATGGGCAAACATCCATACTAATATTATAAAAGCGAAAATAACTCTGTCTGTCTGTCGTTACCTTTTCACGTCTAAACGGATTTAATGAACTTTAACAGGGAGTTAAACAATATTCCGCGGACGGACATAGGCTACTTGCAAAAGCGTGTGCAAAGCCGCGGGCAGCAGCTAGTACTTAATACAAAACATGCACAGCCAAACACAGAATATCTTCTTTGAAGTCGGTAAAACCATCAAATTATTGAAGTGGTATAGGTTTAAAATTTTACGGTAAGTGGTAGCTGAAGCCACTTACTAATAATTAACACAATTTAAAACACTTACCGTACCTATAACCTAATGAAATTTCAGAAGCCTTACTTTAGCGTAACAGGGTGTTCAAACGAGAGTTGTTTTTGAAGTTCTTGTAAAAAACCCTTTATTTTTATTTTATTCTAGCTCCTCCCAGCAGCTCACGTGACACTTACATAAAACAGTAGCTGCTGCCCGCGGCTTCGCCCGCTCTGTTATATAAATATATAAAAGAGCGGCTTCGCCCGCTCTTTTATATAAATATATTTCATAAAAAGTAGCCTATGTTCGTCCCCGGGATATCATCTATCTCCGTGTCAAATTTTATCAAGGTCCGTTTAGGCGTGAAAAAGTAACAGACAGAGTTACTTTCGAATTTATAATATTAGTATGGATAGCTTTTCACTTATGTAATTTGAAGATTTTGGACAATTTAATTCAAATTATGCCAGAATTTTACAATACAATCACAATATATCATGAAAGACATATTGAGAACACCTCCATAGTTACACCCAGTTTTCCTAACATATGGAAATTAGCGATAGTCCAACCCCTACCTAAAGTAACCCGATAGAACTGAAAGACCTTCGTCTCATAAGTATCTTGCCTTGCATTTCGAAAATATTGGAAAAGGTGGTTAGCTTTCAGTTAACCGACATTCTTGAAAGCAATCACATACTTCCGGACGTACAATCTGGTTTCAAAAAGGGACGTAGTACGGTCACTGCTCTTCTAGATGTAACGGATAACATAGTCGCTTAAGATAGGGGGATGGTCACATTTTTAGTACTACTAGATTTTTCTAGAGGCTTTGACTCTATTTATCAGTTCAGTTTAACGAATTTATTTACTCAAAAGAACAATGTTCACTTAAATGAGTACATACAATAATCTTACGAACTATCTTAACTAATTAATACTAAATTATAACAGTTTGATAATAATTGTTGTAGCAAGTTTTACATTATTGGTTAGTACCGTCACGCAAATATCGTAATATCTATCTCCTTATCATAAAGCTCGGATACTATGGTTTTAAACAGATGAAATGGTTCACAAGCTATCTCTGTAATCGTTCTCAGCACGTAAAAATAACACGCAGCCACGGTACGGCTCATTTTCCAGAGACCGTTGGTGTAAATAGAGGCGTGCCCCAAGGCTCTATCTTAGGCCCAACAATTTTTGCACTGTACTCGGCTGACATAGAGTCCCACATCAAACTCTGCCGGTACCATATATATGCAGATGACATACAGGTCTATATCTCTTGCTGTCCATCCAAAATAGATGATGCAATTTATAAGCTTAATACCGATCATGCAAGTATTGTCAATGGGCAAAAAACAACAGTCTGTTACTCAACCCTAATAAGTTATCCCAGTAATCTGCGGTTTGAAGAGCACATAGCTGACGTGGTTAAATCCTGTTTTTACCAATTGAGAATTATATATAGGATGAGGCCTTACCTAACCGAAGAACTACGTATCCAACTAGTAGAGTCGCTTAGTCTCTCAAAGTTAAATTACACGGACATCGTCTTTGGTCCGCGGCTATTACAAAAAACGGCCCGATTAATACAAAGAGTTCAAAACTCGTGTGCCAGATTTTGTTTTAATCATTCCGCGTAGAGGTCATGTTTCTAGCTTCCTGAATGTCAATTCTCTTAAAATGAGACATAGGCGAAAACTTCATTTAGCTTGTCTTATGTTTGGAATTATGAAGAACCAAACCCCAATCTATCTATACGCTAAGTTTGAGGAAGCCTCTAGTTTAAGATCCTGCGACCGACGATGCCAGCTTTCGGTGCAGCTCTTAACCCAGCAACATAAGACCGCGGCCTTTAGAGGAAGCTTCCGCTACGCTGCATCGAAATGCTGGGATAACAACATCCCACCGCCCTTAAGGAACCTAAAGAGTCTGTTCACTTTTAAATTAAAGTTATAAATTTTTTTGCTTAACTGGCAAAAGGAGCAGGATCTTCTAAGACATGATACGAGTGCTATTTAATATACGTACACAAAATTAGTCATAGGTAATTTTTCTTGCATTTTTAGTTTATAGATGATTCGGATATTTATTATATTTTGTGTTGTAAATTAGATGTAACACTTCGCTTTTATATAAATACTGGGAAGTAATTATAAAGCTTTCCTCTAGTTCCTAACCTGTATAAAAGAAGAAGAAGAAGAACCTTTAGGTACTTTTTCATTCCCCCTTAGCCTTCCTATATATTATATTTGAGATATACATTTAGTTATAAATTACTAGCTATCGTTACGACGACGTTAATAGCACATGAAAATCAAAATTTAAAATATATGTGAACAACTCACTTCAACCTAACAGAGAACAGAAATAACCTAACTCAACTTTGGGTAATTAGTCATTTTGGTATTTCTTTCGAAAGGAACCTAATAATAAGCACGTAAGTAAACACGTATTTCAACGTATTATTTTAATGTATCACAAATTACTTAACATCGCTAAGTACCTACCGGGCACTATTGTTTTACACATTTATGGCACATTTAATCTGTAAGTCCGTTTGAAAGCAAATTGGTTCTCAAGTGAAGAGTTGCGTTTATCTCCTGGAGGCAGGCTTGGGGATGGAGTCTCCAACAGCCTGGAAACCGTTCTCGTCGGCGACCCAGTCGACGGCGATGAGCTTGCCTTGCTCATCGGGGTAGGAGTATGTACCACGCTGAACCAGCACGAACGCGGGTTTGTTGTCCTCACCGGTGACCTGCCTCAGCTCACCAGTAGCTGCCTGATCGATGCCATTGGCGGTCTTAAAGCTAAAAAACACAAAAAGTTTAAGATTTATAAAGATCTAGAAGACTGGCAATGTTTAGAGTCCATTCGACGAGACCTTTCCATCCAGTTGATCCAGGAGTGGTCTAGAATAGGACCTGACACACCCTTATTCGATTGATGTAGGTAGTTCCTGCTATTTCCTACTTCATATCAAATCAATACTCAATCATTTATTGCATTCTATAGGTGTACAGAAGTGTTTATAATCTACATAATAAAGTACCCATCACTAAAGACTCTGCTGGGCACATAATATGTATGGAGAGAGAAGAGGACGTAATTTATAACAGGTAAGGTATATTTAACTCGTTTGCATATTTCATATTTTTCGTTTAATTAATCGTCAATCGTGTATGCATTTGTGATTAATATAAATACGAAAGATTGTACATGTGTAACATGCGACAAACGTTGTGTAATGTTTATGGGTGTAGACAACGCTAAGACGAACTGAATGGATTGGCTGAAATATTGGACACACAGTTCTGCACCTGGAATAACATATTGGCTACCTTGTATCCCTACAAAACTTGTGCGAAGCCGTGGAAAGAAGCTTGTACGAATAAATGGCTCCCCGTTGGAGTGCCTATATGAATATAGAAGTGCAGTTACCTGTACTGGAAGCCACCTTCGGGGCTCTGTACAGACTCGGAGCGGACGATCGGGATGGGCTCCTCCTGCACGGGGGCGGCGGCGACGGCGGCCACGAGGGCTAGGGCGGCTACTACGATCTGTAAAAGACAATAATTAAATTTTTGAATTGTAATTTTCTTTATTAATAAATATAGTAAAAAAATTATAATAATAATTTAATTGTGTTGAAAATACTAAAATACGACTTCAAATTCCTTTATATTAACACTGTTTTTTTTTCAGTTTTGCGGCACAAATACCTACTAATGATTCCCTTAGGTATAAAAAAATTATGGGACCATCTCGGGAACATTTTCTATACAATAGCAGAATCATCCAAATCGGTCCATTGACTACCGTAATCGACGAACATATGTAAAAAAGCATACATACAGCCGAACATAGAAACGAGTAATAGAACCACAAATATTGCGTCTGGTCCAGAAAAAATGTTGGCCTTCGTTGATAGAAAACACCTAAAATTTGTACCGGTAGGGATGTAAACAATTAAAGTGTATTAGGCTAGCAGATAATTAATAGGTGGTAGGTATATTAATTACATACCATTTTCATTGTAAATGAGTTTAGTTTGTATAGGTCGAGATCAAATCAATGACTGCCGCATCAGTGGCGAATAATTCTTTTATATGCAGACCTGACCTTTCACCGGCGATGTCACGCTGTGTCAAAAACCTGCTATTTACCTACGATCGATGTTGTTCAATCGGATTTGTGAAGGAGCCTAAACGTGTGAATTATGTACTTTAAGAGCATCATCTCTCACGTGTTTAAAAAATGAATGCCCCATGTAAATCATGAGTCCTGAGGTGAACCCTGCATCCGTCAACATGGGGATTTAGGTAGATAGATATTGTTTGTTGCGGGAATCCGAGAGATGGTAGTCTCTCCGAGAAATGTATATAGAAAAGGGGCCTTGGCCTTTGGGTCTACTGAAAACCGGTGTCAGTCAATTAAAACTGACACAAGTGTGAGCGTAGATAAAATGTTGTCTATGATGGAGTAACTCAGGGCAACTTTCAGACCCGAGTTATTCCTGCTCTAATGATTTTTTTATTTTATTCATTTCATTCATCAGGTCATTTTATTTATAATTATTTAGTAATATTGACCTTTGTGTGCAAGAAAACTTGTTGGTAAAAGAGCAACAAAGCAATCTATTGGTCTTATAAAAGCGTCGCTAAAATTTTGTATCATAAGTTCTACTATTGTACTAGATTGACTAATTTATTTAATTCTTATAATCTAAGGCCATTATTTATGGAACCTACAAGAATAACTGAAACCTCAGCAAAATGTATAGATAATGTATTTGTTTGCCAAAATGAAAAAATTGTTAGTAAAAATATAATAAGCAATTTAAAATCAGACCACTTAGGTCAACTAATACGATTAGAAATTCAAGTAAAAAATAATAATTGTAAAAAGAAAATAAAATACATACCTGTGACCACAAGTCGATTTGAACGGTTTAAATTGGATTGGGAGTCTACACCATCACCTTATCACTCACATAACAACCCAAATGAGTCGTATTGCAGTTTTTTTAACAAATTCACCTGTGTGTTCAATTCAATATTCACACCCAAGTCGATCATGGTCTCAGAAAAACTTAACTTTAGTGAGTGGGCAACAGTGGGTATACATAAGAGTAGACAAAAGTTGTATGAACTGTATAGTGAAAAACAATACAATTTTAGCCAGGAGTTCAAAGTAAAAGTACAAAATTACTCAAAAATGTTTAGAAAAGTTTGTCATATAGCAAAATCAAATTATATTAGCTCAAAAATAAGAAATAGTGAAAATGTAATAAAGTCAACTTGGAAAATAATAAATAGTGAGACTGGAAAAGTCAGCACCTACATTAATGATTACAATTTAAAGATTAATGATTGCTCAATCAAAAATGATGTTAAAGTAGCCCAAGCATTTGCAAACTTTTTTACTGACATTCCAATCTCTACTACAAAGTGTCTAAACTCTTCTCAAGTAATCGCCGAGTCATTATTTATAGGAAACGTACCTAAATGCAAAAATACATTTAATTTTAATCATGTTGATGAAAGAGATATTAAAAAAACCTTTAAACTATTAAATATAAAGAAAACTGCAGATCTCTGGGGAATTTCCGTTAGAATTATTAAACCATTGATTGATATCATTGCACCAGATCTAGCTTTTATATTTAATGAGTCTATTGATTGTGGCGTATTTCCTGATCTAATGAAATGTAGTAAAATAATCCCACTGTTTAAATCGGGTAGTAGGTCTGACCCCACTAACTTTAGACCAATATCAGTACTGCCTACATTCAGCAAAGTTTTTGAAAAACTTATTTTACATCAAATGCTTAGGCATTTCAATGGAAATGACCTGCTACATAGTAAGCAATTCGGGTTTACTCGCGGTAGGTCAACTACTGACGCCGGTGTAGAGTTAGTAACGCATATTTTTGATGCTTGGGAGAAGTCGCAAGATGCATTAGGCATGTTTTGCGACTTGTCAAAAGCATTCGATTGCGTACACCATGAAACATTAATCAGGAAACTAAATCACTATGGAATAAGGAACAGCTATTTGGGTCTTCTTACATCTTATTTGAGTAATAGGATACAAAGAGTTGACATTAATGGGAAACGGTCTTCGGGGTCTGTAGTTATAATGGGTGTACCGCAGGGATCTATCCTCGGCCCTTTCCTATTTTTAATTTATATTAACGACCTGCCTCATCTTGTTAAGAATAATCACGAGATTGTATTGTTTGCTGATGACACTTCATTAATTTTTAAAATGAAACGACAAGACGCGAATTTCGATGATGTGAATGGTGCAATTTCAAAAGTAGTCCATTGGTTTAATGTCAATAATCTTTTGCTTAACGAAACCAAAACGAAATGTATTAGATTTATTCTACCTAATGTTAAACAAGTTCAGGCTGATGTAAATGTAAAAGGAGAAACGTTAAAAATTGTAGAAAGTACCGTTTTCTTAGGAATCACCTTAGATAATAAACTTCAATGGGGCGCACACATAGATAAGCTATCGAGGAGACTTAGTTCTGCAGCATATGCTGTCAAAAAAATCCGTCATCTTACAGACGTGGATACATCTAGATCTTATTTCAGCTACTTCCATAGTATTATGTCTTATGGTATTCTACTGTGGGGGAACGCTGCAGATATTAACACCGTATTTGTGTTGCAGAAGAGGGCTGTTCGTGCTATCTATAGTATGGGTCCCAGAGAATCCCTGCGTGATAAATTCAAAGAAATAAACATAATGACAGTACCATGTCAATATATTTATGAAAACCTATTGTACACTCATAGAAATATCAATCGGTTCCCTAAAAATAGCGATGTACATAATTTGAATACAAGGAATAAACATAAACTCGCTGTGCCCACAACTAGACTACACAAAATTAATGTATCTTTTAAAGGGCAATGTATACGCTTCTACAACAAAACTCCTAGTGAGTTGCAAAAATTATCAGTAAATAAATTCAAACAAATTGTCAAAACCTTCCTGTGTAAAAAGGCCTACTATAAAATATCAGATTATCTAGAGGATAAAAAAGCGTGGGACGGAATTTGCTCCAACTCGAAAAATAACAACTAACAGGCTAAAGGTTTCTTCGTCGCTTCTTTACTTTAGTCTACGTACCGAAGCGACTGAAATCAAAAATATCACTTTATTTCCGTGTCAGTGTTTAATTATTAAGAATTTGACCTTTTCTAAGTATAAATTTATTGTATTTATGGAAATAAAGAGTTTTTGACTTTGACTTTGATTGTCTTAGTACAGAGACATTCATGATGAAAATGGTAAGATAAATAAATAAATAATGCTGGACAATCCACACAGAATCATCTAGTCCCAAAGTAATCGGATCTTATGTTATGGGTACTAGATGACTGATATACTTACATACATATGTATTTTTTATCATACATAGAAAATACCCAGAACACCCGGATAAAATATTTTCAGATCGCACAAACATTTGTCACAAGGCGGGAATCGAACCCACAACCTCCTGCGTCGCAGGAGGTTGTGGGTGGTATCCTTGTTCGCCCGCCGCGCCACATCGGTCGTCAGATAATAAGGAATATATAAATAGATTACTAGCTTGCTTCGCTCATGCTACCCGTGATAAAAAGGCTATGCCCGTCCCCGGGATATCGTCTACCTTCCTGTCAAATTTCATGTATTGTGATTTTTTCGGTTGAGAGTCCTTAATAAATAAATAAAGATTCGTTTAGACGCTAAGCCGTGAAAAGGTGACAGACTGACAGACAGACAGAATTACTTTTGCTTTAAAAATATTAGTATTGATTTGTTTTTCGAAAAAGTTTCCATTTGCTGGAACACGCATATTGCTAGGAAGTGTGAAGTAAAATTAGTTTCTTTGAATGTTCTATCTTAACTGAAAAATCTTTAACTGATGTATTCTTGTTGTCACACAGATCATTGTCGTACTCGCCCTTGTGGCAGCAGCCTGCGCATATGAGGAGCCTCTCAAGATCATTCGCTCCCAGTTCAACCAACAGCCTGCGGGAGCATACGAATTCAAGTAACCTACACCTTTTCTGTTTTTAACTTTTAATGAGCATCAATACGATGTCATTAGAGCCACTAAAAGACATAAAAGCGAGCAATAATGTCAGCCTGACCTTTTTGAACCTGACATTGTCAGATTAAAAAAAAAATTAAATTAAACGTGCACACTCTAGTTAAGAAAGATACCTAATCAGTAGACGCGTTAGTCAGATTTGCCACAAGACGCTTTACGCCAAGGATATCAAGAAGCCTTTCAAGTATGTATTTTGAATTCTTGAAGGGATTGTTATATCGATAAAGCTCCACGCGCGATGATACGCTTGTGGGTGCGCACAGTTTCCGTACTTTTCTTCTGAAAACTCTACACCTAGTTATGCAGGTTCCATAAAAATTTGCTCTACTTTGCATAATTCCTTTACTTTAGCTTACCATTCATTGTTTTCACAGCTACGAAACTGAAAATGGAATCCTGCGGTCTGAGTTCGGTGAAGTAAAGGAAGCTTTGGACGCCGAGAACAAACCCCACAGTGTTGTCGTTGTTCGCGGCAGCTACGCCTACACCGACAGCGAAGGCAAACAAGAGACCATCAACTACTTCGCTGATGAGAGCGGTTACCACGCGGAGGGACCCTCCGTTCTCAAACAAATCTAAAACCTAAGCCCTACTACTGTCAGAATAGAACCACACTTCACTTACCCTGAACTAACGATGTAAGACCAAAAAAAAGAAGACGGATAGTGTAAAATGTAGGAACTTCATTGATCCTTTTACAGGTTTCTTTGTAATTGTTTGTACATAACATTGAGTTTATACCGAATATAATGTTACGCAGTCAAATAAAAAAACTTTTGAGGACATAAATACCTGTAAGTTCTCTCAACCACTGGCAACCCCTTGAAGACTGATCGTCGGATCATTGGACCAAGGATTGGAAAGTTGCCGTATCTCGGAGCTACGAGTAGTAACGCAAAGTCGTGAACGTTTAAGTGATGCTCACTGCCATATTTTTACGTTTTGTATTATTTTTTATGTAATGATTTGATTCATAATGAAATTAAATTTCATTTATGTGATGTTCTGGTTTTGTTTCAAATTATTATTAACCCGATTAATAGAACCTGGCTACTAGTAGGTTTGTAATAAAATAATCTTTAGTAGGTTTAGATCCTAGTTAGTATGAAAGAAATCAAATATAGGTAAGGAAAAGAAAGCCCATCAGCCGAAACCAGCGTGGCGTCGCTCCGACCGGACCTAACTACTTGTTGCGCCCGGCCGTGCCTTCGACGTTGCTCTACGTGTCTAGGCTTCACCATACCACGAATGTGGAGGAGATCGTGGAGTATGTGTAGGTGAAGACCAACATCTTGGTGAGGGTCGAGCGGTTGGAGTCGCGTCATAATGATTTTAAATCATTTGTGGTGCGTATTCCAACTGATAATATTTCGACCTTCACTAAGGAAGAATTCTGGCCAAAGAATGTGCCGCTCCGACGTTTTCGCGGACGATTACCGGTCGCAGCACATATTGCGTGTCACACGTCACCGACACTACGTGCTAGTAAATAGGTTTATCTTATGTATGTTAGACTAAGGTATATATTTTATATGGGCCGTAGTTTTTAAGTACTTAACATCCTGTACTAGACTAATGTTGCCCGAAATAAATGATTTATTATTATTATTATTAAGTACTTCTAGTTCACCACCCTGGCTGTCCAGCCTTCACCTTCAGAGAGTTTACATGTAGTATGTACCTACGTACAAACACGGACTTAACACACACATTTCTACTTTTCTACGCACAAACCATCCTATCCTTGTTTATGTGTTTCGTGTAAAAATGCATAGATTCATTTGTTTTACCCACTTGCTACGAGTTCCTTTGTTTTGATCTGTTAAAACAATTCAGAAAAAACAAAACACTTTTAACGCTTTAATTAAGATAAGCACAACAAAGAATTTTGCTTAGTACTTTTCACAGGATGTTCGCATTACTATCAATCATATTTGGAAATGATTGTTTTGAAAAAATTAAGAACTGGCTTCAAATTCAAGGCACTTAACTGCCCAACCTTGGCGGTGCGGCGCGGACGGCGTGCGTTTCAGGGGCGCGGCGGCGGTAGCGGCGCGCGCTTCAGGGGCCCGCCACCATCGTCGTCGCCGCCGTCACTAGTGGCTGCGGGAGGATGTGTGTGGGCCTTGGGCTAAGTGTAGCGAATCCCTTAATTTTACACTTTTTTTTAAGTTTTGCGTGACAAACACTATTGCCTCGGGAATCAAATTTTTATGGGTCTATCTTGGAATCATTATCCATACAATAGCAAAAGTATCACCAAAATAGGTCCACCATAGATGGAGTAGGTAATGGGCAAACATCCATACTAATATTATAAAAGCGAAAATAACTCTGTCTGTCTGTCGTTACCTTTTCACGTCTAAACGGATTTAATGAACTTTAACAGGGAGTTAAACAATATTCCGCGGACGGACATAGGCTACTTGCAAAAGCGTGTGCAAAGCCGCGGGCAGCAGCTAGTACTTAATACAAAACATGCACAGCCAAACACAGAATATCTTCTTTGAAGTCGGTAAAACCATCAAATTATTGAAGTGGTATAGGTTTAAAATTTTACGGTAAGTGGTAGCTGAAGCCACTTACTAATAATTAACACAATTTAAAACACTTACCGTACCTATAACCTAATGAAATTTCAGAAGCCTTACTTTAGCGTAACAGGGTGTTCAAACGAGAGTTGTTTTTGAAGTTCTTGTAAAAAACCCTTTATTTTTATTTTATTCTAGCTCCTCCCAGCAGCTCACGTGACACTTACATAAAACAGTAGCTGCTGCCCGCGGCTTCGCCCGCTCTGTTATATAAATATATAAAAGAGCGGCTTCGCCCGCTCTTTTATATAAATATATTTCATAAAAAGTAGCCTATGTTCGTCCCCGGGATATCATCTATCTCCGTGTCAAATTTTATCAAGGTCCGTTTAGGCGTGAAAAAGTAACAGACAGAGTTACTTTCGAATTTATAATATTAGTATGGATAGCTTTTCACTTATGTAATTTGAAGATTTTGGACAATTTTATTCAATTTATGCCAGAATTTTACAATACAATCACAATATATCATGAAAGACATATTGAGAACACCTCCATAGTTACACCCAGTTTTCCTAACATATGGAAATTAGCGATAGTCCAACCCCTACCTAAAGTAACCCGATAGAACTGAAAGACCTTCGTCTCATAAGTATCTTGCCTTGCATTTCGAAAATATTGGAAAAGGTGGTTAGCTTTCAGTTAACCGACATTCTTGAAAGCAATCACATACTTCCGGACGTACAATCTGGTTTCAAAAAGGGACGTAGTACGGTCACTGCTCTTCTAGATGTAACGGATAACATAGTCGCTTAAGATAGGGGGATGGTCACATTTTTAGTACTACTAGATTTTTCTAGAGGCTTTGACTCTATTTATCAGTTCAGTTTAACGAATTTATTTACTCAAAAGAACAATGTTCACTTAAATGAGTACATACAATAATCTTACGAACTATCTTAACTAATTAATACTAAATTATAACAGTTTGATAATAATTGTTGTAGCAAGTTTTACATTATTGGTTAGTACCGTCACGCAAATATCGTAATATCTATCTCCTTATCTTAAAGCTCGGATACAATGGTTTTAAACAGATGAAATGGTTCACAAGCTATTTCTGTAATCGTTCTCAGCACGTAAAAATAACACGCAGCCACGGTACGGCTCATTTTCCAGAGACCGTTGGTGTAAATAGAGGCGTGCCCCAAGGCTCTATCTTAGGCCCAACAATTTTCGCACTGTACTCGGCTGACATAGAGTCCCACATCAAACTCTGCCGGTACCATATATATGCAGATGACATACAGGTCTATATCTCTTGCTGTCCATCCAAAATAGATGATGCA
Source organism: Eupithecia inturbata (assembly GCA_963662085.1). NCBI lineage: Eukaryota > Metazoa > Arthropoda > Insecta > Lepidoptera > Geometridae > Eupithecia > Eupithecia inturbata. Next base: position 10,146,277 of record OY759182.1, read on the forward strand.
ATTTATAAGCTTAATACCGATCATGCAAGTATTGTCAATGGGCAAAAAACAACAGTCTGTTACTCAACCCTAATAAGTTATCCCAGTAATCTGCGGTTTGAAGAGCACATAGCTGACGTGGTTAAATCCTGTTTTTACCAATTGAGAATTATATATAGGATGAGGCCTTACCTAACCGAAGAAGTACGTATCCAACTAGTAGAGTCGCTTAGTCTCTCAAAGTTAAATTACACGGACATCGTCTTTGGTCCGCGGCTATTACAAAAAACGGCCCGATTAATACAAAGAGTTCAAAACTCGTGTGCCAGATTTTGTTTTAATCATTCCGCGTAGAGGTCATGTTTCTAGCTTCCTGAATGTCAATTCTCTTAAAATGAGACATAGGCGAAAACTTCATTTAGCTTGTCTTATGTTTGGAATTATGAAGAACCAAACCCCAATCTATCTATACGCTAAGTTTGAGGAAGCCTCTAGTTTAAGATCCTGCGACCGACGATGCCAGCTTTCGGTGCAGCTCTTAACCCAGCAACATAAGACCGCGGCCTTTAGAGGAAGCTTCCGCTACGCTGCATCGAAATGCTGGGATAACAACATCCCACCGCCCTTAAGGAACCTAAAGAGTCTGTTCACTTTTAAATTAAAGTTATAAATTTTTTTGCTTAACTGGCAAAAGGAGCAGGATCTTCTAAGACATGATACGAGTGCTATTTAATATACGTACACAAAATTAGTCATAGGTAATTTTTCTTGCATTTTTAGTTTATAGATGATTCGGATATTTATTATATTTTGTGTTGTAAATTAGATGTAACACTTCGCTTTTATATAAATACTGGGAAGTAATTATAAAGCTTTCCTCTAGTTCCTAACCTGTATAAAAGAAGAAGAAGAAGAACCTTTAGGTACTTTTTCATTCCCCCTTAGCCTTCCTATATATTATATTTGAGATATACATTTAGTTATAAATTACTAGCTATCGTTACGACGACGTTAATAGCACATGAAAATCTAAATTTAAAATATATGTGAACAACTCACTTCAACCTAACAGAGAACAGAAATAACCTAACTCAACTTTGGGTAATTAGTCATTTTGGTATTTCTTTCGAAAGGAACCTAATAATAAGCACGTAAGTAAACACGTATTTCAATGTATTATTTTAATGTATCACAAATTACTTAACATCGCTAAGTACCTACCGGGCACTATTGTTTTACACATTTATGGCACATTTAATCTGTAAGTCCGTTTGAAAGCAAATTGGTTCTCAAGTGAAGAGTTGCGTTTATCTCCTGGAGGCAGGCTTGGGGATGGAGTCTCCAACAGCCTGGAAACCGTTCTCGTCGGCGACCCAGTCGACGGCGATGAGCTTGCCTTGCTCATCGGGGTAGGAGTATGTACCACGCTGAACCAGCACGAACGCGGGTTTGTTGTCCTCACCGGTGACCTGCCTCAGCTCACCAGTAGCTGCCTGATCGATGCCATTGGCGGTCTTAAAGCTAAAAAACACAAAAAGTTTAAGATTTATAAAGATCTAGAAGACTGGCAATGTTTAGAGTCCATTCGACGAGACCTTTCCATCCAGTTGATCCAGGAGTGGTCTAGAATAGGACCTGACACACCCTTATTCGATTGATGTAGGTAGTTCCTGCTATTTCCTACTTCATATCAAATCAATACTCAATCATTTATTGCATTCTATAGGTGTACAGAAGTGTTTATAATCTACATAATAAAGTACCCATCACTAAAGACTCTGCTGGGCACATAATATGTATGGAGAGAGAAGAGGACGTAATTTATAACAGGTAAGGTATATTTAACTCGTTTGCATATTTCATATTTTTCGTTTAATTAATCGTCAATCGTGTATGCATTTGTGATTAATATAAATACGAAAGATTGTACATGTGTAACATGCGACAAACGTTGTGTAATGTTTATGGGTGTAGACAACGCTAAGACGAACTGAATGGATTGGCTGAAATATTGGACACACAGTTCTGCACCTGGAATAACATATTGGCTACCTTGTATCCCTACAAAACTTGTGCGAAGCCGTGGAAAGAAGCTTGTACGAATAAATGGCTCCCCGTTGGAGTGCCTATATGAATATAGAAGTGCAGTTACCTGTACTGGAAGCCACCTTCGGGGCTCTGTACAGACTCGGAGCGGACGATCGGGATGGGCTCCTCCTGCACGGGGGCGGCGGCGACGGCGGCCACGAGGGCTAGGGCGGCTACTACGATCTGTAAAAGACAATAATTTAATTGTTTTGAAAATACTAAAACCCGGCTTCAATAATATTTACACTGTTTTTATTCTGTTTTGCGGGTCAAATACTAATTAATACATTAGGAATAAATAAAATATAGGACCATCGGATCATTTTCTATACCTACAATAGCAGAATCATCCAAATCGGTCCAATGACGGAGTAATCGACGAACACAGTATGAAAAAAAAGCATACATACAACTGAACATAACACTTCATCCTTTTTTTGAAGTAGATTAAATATACGAGTAATAGAATCACAAATATTGCGTCTGTTCCAGAAAAAATTTTGGCCTTCGTTGATAGAAAAGACCTAAATTTTCTAACGATAGGTATGTAAACAATTAAAGTTTATTATGCTAGCAGATAATTAATAGGTGGTAGGTACCAATTACCATTTTCATCTTGAATATCTCTGTACTAAAACAATAGTAGAACTAATGATTAAAAATTTTAGCGACGCTTTTATAAGACCAGTAGGTTGTTTTGTTGCTCTTTTACCTACAAGTTTTATTGCACACAAAGGTCAATATTTCTAAATACTTATAAATAAAATGACCTGATGAATGAAGTGAATAAAATTAAAATATTTTGTGAGAACTAGTTAGAGCAGGAATAGCTTGGGTGCGAAGGTTGCCCTGATAAACTCAACATTTTAACTAAGCTCACACTTGTGGCAATTTTAACTGACTGACGCCAGTTTTCAGTAGACCCAAAGGCTAAGGCCCTTTTTCTCTATACATTTCTCGGAGAGACTACCATCTCGCGGATTTTCACAACAAACAATATTTACCTCCCCATGTTAACAGATGCAGGGTTCACCTCAGGACTCATGATTTACATGGGGCATTCATTTTTTAAACACGTGAGAATTGATACTCAACAAGTACATAATTCACACGTTTTGGCTCCTTCTTGTCAAATTCCGGTTGAACAACATCGATCGTAGGTAAATAGTTTTTGACACAGGTTGACATCGCCGGTGAAATGTCAGGTCTACATATAAAAGAATTATTCGCCACTGATGCAGCAGTCATTGATTTTATCTCGACCTAGACAAACTAAACTCATTTACAATGAAAATGGTATGTAATATAATATACCTATAATAACGAATATTTAAATATATTACTAGCTTCTGCCCGTGGCTTCACTATCCGTGATGAAAAGGCTAAGCCCCGGAATATCGTCTACCTCCCTTTGTTTTTTTTCTCAGTCGAGGAAATTCGTTTAAGAATAGACTGGTCTGGGGGGGACCAGAATTATGTGGGACTCGACGTCCTGATAAGGACGTAATACCCACTAAAACCTCTCCGGTGACCCCTCTTTCGTCATTTTCGCCGAACCACGGGAATATTTAAACCTACCGCGGCCCGACTGGCAATCCCTCATCGTCTACCTCCCTGCCAAATTTTATGTTTGTGATTTTTCTGTTGGGAGTTCTTAATAAATAAATAAAGTTCCGTTCAGACGCTTAGGCGTGAAAAGGTAACAGGCTGACAGATAGACAGATTTACTTTCACTCTAATACTATTAGTATGGATTTGTTTTTCGAAAAAGTTTCAATATGCATAGCTGGCACATAAATGGTGCTAGGAAGTGTGAAGTAAAATTAGTTTCTTTGAATGTTCTATCCTAACTGAAAAGTCCTAAAGTGATGTATTCTTGTTGTCACACAGATCATTGTCGTACTCGCCCTTGTGGCAGCTGCCTGCGCATATGAGGAGCCTATCAAGATCATTCGCTCCCAGTTCGACCAACAGCCTGCGGGAGCATACGAATTCAAGTAACCTACACCTTTTCTGTTTTTATCTTTTGATGAACATCAATACGATGTCATTAGAGCCACTAAAATACATTAAGAGCGAGCAATAATGTCAGGTTTAAAAAATAATAAAAAAACGTGCACACTCTAGGTAATAATGGTACCTAATCAAAAGACGCGTTAGTCAGATTGGCCACAAGACACTACGCCAAGAATATAACAAGATTTTCAAGAATTTTGAATTCTTGAAAGGCTTGTTATATCGATAAAGCTCCGCGCGCGATGGTACGCTTATGGGTGCGCACAGTTTCCGTAAATTTCTTCTGTAAATTCTACACCTAGTTATGCAGGTACCATAAAAATTTGCTCTACTTTGCTCTAATTGCTTTACTTTAGCTTACCAATCATGGTTTTCACAGCTACGAAACTGAAAATGGAATCAAACGGGCTGAGGTCGGTGAAGTAAAGGAAGCTTTGGACGCCGAGAACAAACCCCACAGTGTTGTCGTTGTTCGCGGCAGCTACACCTACACCGACAGCGAAGGCAATCAAGAGACCATCAACTACTTCGCTGATGAGAGCGGTTACCACGCGGAGGGACCCTCCGTTCCCAAGCAAATCTAAAACCTAAGCCCTACTACTGTCAGAATAGAACCACCCTTCACTTACCCTGAACTAACGATGTAAGACCAAAAGAAACGAAGACGGATAGTGTAAAATGTAGGAACTTCATTGATCCTTTTACAGGTTTCTTTGTATTTGTTTGTGCATAATATTGAGTTTATACCGAAAATAATGTTACACAGTAAAATAAAAATGTTTTTGTGTGTATTTTTGTGTTTGTTTGGTGAGAATGAGCTTCCAAGAGTAAGAAATCTGCAAACAACTTTTAATAGTCATGATCTCTATATATATTATATGTATATTGGTGTCCTCATTATGCCTGCTTAGTTGTTTGGTTTCATCTTTGCAAGTTTTTGTGGTTATTATAGCAATAGGTAATAAATGTTGTAATTAATTGTTCGCTGTAAGCTGTGTGCCGAAAAACCCAAAATTAAGATTGTAGGAAGTTACTGGTCAATAAGATTCTAATCTTTATGCAACTTAGGAATAAATTATCATTGTTTAAGAACGATCTTTACATAACAAGAACCTACTACTGGATATGTACCTAAATAGATCATGGGTTCTAGGGATATAGCAAGTGTAGATATACATAGGTGCAGGCAAACAGCTACAATGTTACAATTTCATCATATCCATCATCGTGCTTGCCTGTTTCCTCTTACAATAGTTGAGTGCTGACGGATCGGAGTTGCGTTTTGGAACATTTAACATAGGTTACTCTATATTTAGAGATAGCATTATGCACAAACGTTACCTCTTGAACTGTACCTAATAGACCACCTGCAGGTATTTGTGCAATATAATTGAGTCGATAATATCTGAAGACAGCGGCTAACATTTACCATAATTTTGGGTTGAAATTGTTAAATGATTTTCAACTCATCGTGTTCGTGCTTTTGGTGAGCAACTACAACTGTATTTTGGTTAATAACAGCTGCTGGGTAAAGACGTGTGTGAACCTCACGTTTGTGTGGTGGCACAACAAAAAATATCAGCACAAAGCATCCCTGCTACCTATAAATGGAATATTCAGGTCCCACGGTTCAGTATCACTTTGACTGCACACACAGTTTTGACTAACGATAAGGTAAAGCTCTAATCTAATTTGTCATCGTGGATGAGCTTTTTGTGCACTCAACAGGAACAGCTTAGCTGGTCCTTATGTTAGACGATGACGAACCCGGCTTCTAGTAATAAGAAGGCGGAGGTGGCGGAACCTACCTTCCTTGCAAAATAGCACGCACGTGTATTGTTAGGAAAGTAACGTAAATTTAGTAAAATTTCTTGTTTTCTGGTGATAACCTACTCAAAGAGGTTTTAGATAATCGAAAGTTACTATAACTTTTTCTTGTCTATTTCAGGATGCTGAAAATTTTATCATGTGTCATGATCTACTGCACGATGGCTTCAGGTCAAAAGTCACCAAACGTAGCTCCTATTCTTGCAGTACCTCCTATCCTTCCTGTAAACCCGTACGCTCCTACACCCACACTGATAGGGCTGCCAGGGTATAACAACCCTTATTACAATCAGTATAACCGTGTGCCTGGCGTGCCCGTGGCACCGGGAGCGGTTGTGCCGATCTTGACTTACTCCAGTGAACATGCCCGTGATGGTACTTACACTTTCAGGTTTGTATAGAGCTTTATGGAGTCTACAAACCAAAGTCGCCTGTCCGCCGACACAGCCCAGCGGCTTAATCGCCGGTATGTCAGCGGCTCCCATGTTGACAAACTCTGTCGGTGGCCTGCAATATTCAAACACCGAAATGACGCCACAAATCGCCAGCTGACAATGTCGCCGACACCAACACACCGAGCTGCAGACTTTAAAAATTAATTTTATTTTCAGTATTTTATTACAACAGTTAATTATGATAATTTTCAGTTTCACAACGGCTGATGGAAAGCAAGCGCAAGAAAGTGGCTATTTAAAAGATGCCTTCATTGACAATAATGGCGAGCCCCAAGGAACCCAGGTTCAATTAATTGATATTTTGGTAATTTATGGCAGCGCAATAATAACCTAAGTTCGTTTAACTCAGTTTTGGTTATTTCAGGTTGTTCAAGGCAGTTACGCCTACATATCTCCCGAGGGAACTCCTATACAAGTTAGCTATATTGCAGATGAAAATGGTAAGTTCAATATACTTAAAACCCCACCAGCGTTCATCATGTTTAGTTTATTTTAATATTGCAATAACTTATACCATTTCAGGATTTCGACCATCTGGTGTCCACATTCCTGCTGATGGAAAAGCAGCCATACCGTTTATAGCAGAAAAAGATAGGCAGATCCTCGACCCACTTCTCAACCGATATGACCCATTGACGGCTCGCAACCGTTACAACCTGAATGGAAAATATAACAACCTGCCTTACGATCCAAGGTACCATTACGAAACAGCGAAATATAATCCCCTGTACAACAGCGCCCGGCCGGGGCCGTATGACCCGAAGTATCCATACGAAGTAGCTAAATACAACGCACTGTACAATAATCGTCTCATCCCACCAATTATAGGCCAAGGCAAGATCGAACCGATGAAATCTGCGTAAACGAAAAAAATTCACTCGAAAACGTAATGATGCTCCGGCCTTCGTAAGTTATATGTAACGTGTACGTCAAGTGACATAAATTTATCGAAGGCTCCAGCTTAGTAAATTATGTAAAGGTAACAAAGCTTGATAACTGTTGATTTTGTAGCTATTCTATTGCTTTAATATATCTGTGATATCAGCGTTGTAGTTTTTTTTGTGACCTTTACAACAAAATTAATGAAAGATGAATATAATAATTTAATACCGTATAGTCCGACCAATTAAAAATACTCTACAAATAATTTGCTTTAAGTAGGTAACAGTCTCCCATGAGAACATACAAATATAACAATAAACAAAATATTTTATTTTTGAAATAGAGACACCAATAGTAAAACATACATTAAAATTCTTATGAGTCTATATAAACAGATTTATTAAGGATCTTCATATAAAGTATCTTCTAGAATCCTCGCTCTTAGTAAGTTAATCTTTTATGAAGATGCGAGGGATTCCAGCTTCGGCTTTAAGGTAGGTAACCAGTTGTAACCAGATAACGTATTTAATCTTAAACCTATGTTAAACCTATAGTAAACCTACGTTTAAAGTACTGTTAAAATTTAGGTAATTAGCCAGAACGAGAGATGCTCTGTGTATTTGTTGTATGTGTGAATGTGAATGCATGTGTTTGATCTGCTGAGGACACCAGTCTCGTAAGAGCCTAGGCAGTAGCAGATGGCGCGAATGTAGAGTGTGTGTTTGTGTTAGTGTATGTATAGTGTAGTTGTTTATATACCTATTGTAGGTATTTATGACTGGACCGGAGGGCTTTCGTTTCATACGAGTTTCTAAGTTTAGAAAATTTCTTGATAATAATTTTATTTTGCGAGGCGGACATAGATTATATTCTACATAGAAATATTCTTCAGGAACATTAGGTAGGTAAGTAACTTCACAATAAATAACAACAAGTGCATATTTAGGAAAATTATAATTAAAAAATTATAAAATAGATTTATGTTTATGTTTCTGGAGAGGAAAATGTTGCGAGATATATAAATTGTATGTATAAGGTACACCTACAGCTTTATAAATTTTATCTTATTAACTCCCGTAGGTCGTAACATCTGTCGTCAATAAGATCGTAAGATTTCCTTATCTTGAGTTAAGAACGTCTTTACGTCAAAAGGTCAGCTACTGTGAATAAAAAATATGTATTAGTAACGTTAGCGATGTTAGCACCTCTTCTTTCTGTGTCCTTTGTACCGTTGCGTAGATTGTTAATATCGAGGTGTCTATATTGAAGGAATACTTGCGCAAAATATTTCTCACTGCATGTCGTTGCACGTATTAACTTACCAAAAAACGCTCCTTATTGGAAACTAGGTAAATAATTGTATAGATCAGTAAGTAATCTGAGTCTAACAGCCGGTTATTCGTACGTTAATCATCTCTACAATTTAAGCAATCAATGATTAATTCCGCAAGGGTAATAACAATTTGACGAGAGATTTGATCATTGGTTTGTTAATCAGCGTACGGACAAGGTACGCTCGTTACTTATTTAGCTCTGTAAGATCTATGTCAATTTGACATAGATTTTTTTTATGACTCTTCCAGTTTTAAGTAAGAGCCTTGCTCTACATTTATTAATCTGTAATGAATTTACCAAGGCTCATTTTGATACCATGGGAGGCTATGATCTTTATGCATAATCTATATGCCCATGGTGTTTATTTTAAAAAATTACCATGCAAATTAACTGATAATGTAATCCTATCCGAAACTCATAATAATTTGTAATACACAATGTAATGTAATAATAACTTCTGGTTTTTATTTTCAGTATGTAAATTTTGTGGTCCTAGGACTGTGTTGGTTTTAAGATAAGGTATATTTTTGATTGCACGTAATAAAACCAGGCGTTAAGGAACGACAATACCAACCGCAGGGTCTGTCCTTTGATGAGAACATACCAATAAAGTATGTGCCGAATTTGCAACGGTGTGTAATTGCGACAAAAATTTCTTATAAATACTGAGGGATGCATTCAAAATGCAACATTACATGGACTGCAATCAGCCTTTCCTTACCATCATGAAGTGCATTGTAAGTAGTTATCCCAAAAAGTGATTTTTCAAGAAAGTAAATTCGGTGTCAAATAATTACGCATAGAAAAAGTTCTATTCAGCTCGAATTCAATTCGTGTGTTGTAGTCGTTGTAATATTTTTTCAATTGTTTCATATATACATCGTGTTCTTAAGATAAAGTGATTGTTTTGCAGTGTTAGCCAACATAATGACTGTAAAATTTTCTCGAATTCCCCGTCAATCCTTTCAGTTCGTGCTCGTTGCTCTGGTGGGTTCCGCGCTGGCGGACGTGAGCAGCTACCACCCATTCCAACCAGCACCGAACTTCCTCATACAGCAGCAGCAACAGCAGCAACCGACTACGGAACCCATACCCATCATCAGGCAGGAGCAAGTCATCAATCCCGATGGATCTTATCAGTGGAGGTCTGCCTATCTTTAACCGTATACTTGGTACCGTGCACTGACAGATAGTTCTTTTTACCACCTAAACACAAACCAAAATTAAGTTTACCTTGTGCTCTTACGGCGAACAAATGAGTATGAGTGCGTTTAAAACATAGACAATTAATTTGAATTCCTAAACATTTGAAATATGTAGTCTTTTTAAACTTTTGCGATTTGTGAAAATAATTAATAACTAACTATTATTAACGTAAAGGAAATAATAACAAAAGGAACAAGATAAATACCTGAGAGATAATCATTAATTAAGTTTCAACGAATGTAAATTACGTTTATTAACGAAGAAAATTACAGTTAAATAATTGAAACAAATTAGAATTGAATTAAAAATTGAATTAGAAATTATTTACAATTGAAAAAAATGAACTGCAGACTGTTTCAAACGATCTACAGGTAGCTCTATTTTAAATGGTGTCGGGCCTAAATTTTCGGAAAGTGTTTCTACATCAAGTATTTCGCAATTTTTAAGTTCTACATATTGTTGAAAAACATACAAAAATTAGCTTGAAATACTGGTCTATTCAAGAAAAAATAATTATAATTTATAAAGCTAGAGTTTGGCCACGTTTATACACCGAAGTAGAGTCTGAGTTGACTTATCACCGCCACGTCATTATTGTAACAAGAAACAAGTGAATTACATTCTTTTTAGGGTTCCGTACCCGAAGGATGAAAACAGAACCCTATTACTAAGCCTCCGCTGTCCGTCCGTCCGTCCGTCAGTAACGTGGTTATATCTCATGAAGCGTAAGAGGTCGACTGTTGAAATTTTCAAATAATGTGTATTTCTCTTGGCGCTATAAAAAAAATAATAAAAATTAAATAAATATCAAAATTAAAGGGGGCTCCTATAAAACAAACGAGATTGTTTTTGGCTATTTTTGCTCTTAATTTGTCAAGGCTGCATCTCTTGAATTACAAAAGGTACACACATGAATTTTTCTATAAAAGTAAAACTTTAATTGTAATAATAAAAATACTAAAAATAACATAAAATTGAAAATTTAAAGGGAGACCCCCAAAACAGAAAAAAATTGATGTTCTTTGAAAAAATTGCCTGATTTTTACGGTACGGAACCCTTCGTGTGCGAGTCGACTTGCACTAGGCGGTTTATTTAATTCCTATAAGTTTTACTTTAAAACTTCTCTAAGCTTTGAGCAATGTTTCTTAGAAAACTTCTATTTTGAGATTGCGAGAGTCGTTTGCAAAAGTCGTTTTTTTTTTCTATTAACATTATTCAGACATAGACAAAACACTGCTTGGCATCGGTTTAAGTTGAAGGAGGTTTATAGGTAAAGTGGTTATTAACGTTCCTCATAACTATAGTTACATGCCACCAGAGGCTAATACGAATACTCGTATATCGAAGCAGAAATATCAAAATTTGATTGATATCATAAAACTTATGTTTATCTTCTTATGGCTCTCCACTACTGGATGAAACAGTCAGCTCAGAAAAACTTTTTCATTGCACCAAGCGAAAATGGTCTTCAACAAGTTTATGAGGGTGATATATTATTTAAGGCCCTGTAGTTAGTTATAAAATAATAAACGATAAAAACTATAACTTTCAATGCATCACACCGTAGCTACGAGACTGGAAATGGCATTACGGCTGAAGAGCAAGGCTACGTGAAGAACCAGGGAAACCCGGAGGAAGAGGCTCAGGTGGCTCAGGGGCAGTACCAGTACACGGCTCCAGATGGACAGGTAATATAACATATAAGCATATAAGTCATAATTGAAATGGTTTTGCTGTCATTTCAACGACTAGGTACCTACTAGAACATTCCTTGTCAACATTTGGTGTATTGACAACAATATCAAAAAACGATTGTTATTATTGATTAATAATTATAGTCTTAGCATGAATACCTAATCTACTAGGGTTTTCACCTTTTCTATGTTCAATACTAAGTTCATGTGATATACATAGAAAGCAAAGGAATATGAAATTTAATATCAACATTATTGGTACACGAGGTAATTTATTTACTTTGTTGTTCACGTTCACAAGTTTTATAAATACTCATAAATTAGAATAAACCTAACCTTTGACAAATTAAATGTATTAAATAATGATCTTACTACACCTAAGCATTTGAGCGTTATTACGTCATATTTATGTTGCCTACCTTCTGCCCGTGGCTTCGCGAACGTTATTCCTGGTCAGAAAGTACTCTATATGTTAATATAGGTCTAGAGCTTTCTGCGTGCAAAATTTCTATACAACTAATCTTCTAGTATTAGTTGTATCTTCGGCGTTGTTTTGTATTAACAAACACAAATGTTTAGAAACTTTCGCCTTTATAAACATTGGTAGGATTTTGATATATTATGTACCTGACGATCGTTGCCTATCTGTAGTAAAAAGCGAAGCGGATAAAAATAGGATTCAAAATAGGAATTGAGTTAAGTTGAATATTAAACACGTTGCATGTCCGGCGGGCCGGGTGCCATTTTGACACGACGACGCGACGACGTCGCAAATTCAGTATTTCTTTCACTTTAAAATTATGATAATAAATTTCTGTGTCCAGCAACGGACAGTTTAGTTGATTTTTTTAATTTTGGCAATAGTATGTGGAATCGAAACAATGTGCATATCCTATATTTCAGAGCCTCGTATTCTTTAGGCCAGAAACAGTTTAAACTATCTGCGAAAAAAGTATCCACTAACGATGCATTACTTTAGTGAATATGTCAGATTGTAAGCTTAAGAAGTCAACAAGCCACAGCTGACTTCCTTCTAATAATTTATTTATCTATATACTTAGTCTTAGGGTTCGCGTCCACGTTGTTTCTATATAAACGTTTAAGGTTATAATATTTGTATTTCTATCTCATGGGAACTGATTTATAGGATAAAAAGTATCCTATGGTTATTCCAGGTGAAGACATGCAAAATTTCAGCCTGATCCGTTCAGTCATTTTGGCATGAATAAGTAAAAAAATACATTCATCCATACAAAATATCGCATTTATAATATTAGTGTGTTTTAACCATTCAACTGATCAGAAACCATTTCGTTATGTTGCAGGTGATCCATGTACAATACATAGCAGATGAGAACGGGTTCCAGCCTCAAGGCTCTCACATCCCGACCTCGCCACCGATTCCAGAAGACATACAGAAAGCTCTGGACCACCTGGCCACTTTACCCCCACCGACCCCAGATGCCAGCCTGTACATAAGACGCCCTTAGAATCTCCTGAAAAGTTATACCTAAAATGAAGAAATTGTACGCGATTTTCAATATATTGTTGACCTTAAAGTGTTCAAATATTGTAATAGCTACGAGAAAAGCTCTTAATAATTAAGCTCTCTTTATATTTGTTAAATTCTTGTTATTTAATTATGATTGTTAAGCTTTTTGTAAAACTTATCTTTAACGCGTATGTTTGTTGTAGGTATAATTTAATAAATATTTCATTGTATTTTAAATCGTCACTTATTTTACTAACTGATGATAAATAAACCCCGTGAGTCGATGTAACGTCGAAATAATATGTTGCGAGTATGTACCATTGGTATGTACATGATTATAAACATCGAAATACCACCCACACACTTTGACCTCAAATACTCATAACCGTTTTTGTGCTGCCAAACCAGACTTTGAGACCTGTAATTAACATTGTAACATAATGATATGGCACATAAAAGTAATTGGCATGAAGCACTGGCACCTAGATAAATCCTTCTTAATAAAATGATACGCCTGTTCGGAACGTTATCGCCTAGTCATATACTGCTTGTCTTGAGTAATATCTGGTCGGTTCACTTTCCCCGACTCTCGTGTCAAGGTCGCTCACATCTCAGCATCAGTTAACGGCGTGGCGTGAAAGACGCCTCTTGAGAACAGATTACCCATCTGCCATGGCCATTTTGAAGGTCGCTCTCGATGGGCGAAAAATCAGAGGTAATAAATCCGTGCGCGTGGTGACGCCGAAAGGCCGAAAATTGTTGAATAATAAGTAGTAAACCGGACGAGGGGTCATCTATTTTAACATAAAACTAGATTCAGCGCCAGCGTTGATATTGAACTTGAATTTGTGGTCATTTTTGTCAAGGTGGCTTTTGCAGATAAATTTTGCTGTAGCATTTATTCTTTTATACACAGTTTTTTCTGAAAGTACATGTGCAGTTTTTGGATTTTGAATCTATCGAGTATGTCTTTGGGCGACAATAGGACAGCGCGGACAAAAAGATATATTACCTTGCGATTTTAAATACAAGCTTTATAGAGCTTTACTGTATTAAATAAATAGATAAGTATTTACCTAAATATGCTATAAGGTAAATATTAAAGGTTAAAGGTAAGCCATAATCATAAAAACTTGTGAAATACGATGACCTAGACGCAATTGAAATGCCTTTCTGTTGATTTAATATGGCATATTGGTATGATTTTTTGGCTAGTCTATTTTTGTTTCATCGCATCGCATCGAATGTTTCAAATGTCTTGTTTGATTTAATTTAATTTACCTAATAGTTACTAATAAGCACTTCTAATTGACAGATTTATTGGGTATTTAACCTATGTTAATCAATAGTACCTACTCAGCTTTCTAATATAGTTGGTCGTCAGTTATTTTATGGTTGAGTTTAAATTGATTCCTTTCATTCGAATTTTTTACAAACTTTGTAAGAAGGAAAAAGAGTTTTAAGTCATATTTATACTTATCTATATCTCCATCATCTACACTAGACCAGTCTACACTTGCACATTTATGTAGTTACTCAGCTCGTGAGCACCTATTTTTTTGTCATATGGGGTTTATTGTAAGGGCCCAGAATCCTCATGCTGAGCATGAGGATTCTGCGGGAGGCGCTGCTGCCCGCCCCCGCTGAACATCCCTTAGACGCTTTTTACGACATCCGTGGGAAAGCTGCGGTAGTGCAAATTCGTTAAGGCCATGTAAGTCCATCAGTTACAGAAACAGACCTATCTTTCAATAAGCTGCCAAAACTTAATTAACCTTTAAAATGTCATGTGATTTCATCGCATTACCATAGTCAAACATCAGTCATAGTACATCTACCACATGTCTGCCACTCCTTACAAAATAAACGATGATGCAGCAACATCAAATTCTGCCTGAACACATTCTATTGACTAGACGAGCCTACAATGGGATTCACTTACATAACGGAGCGAAATCCTTTGTTGGCTGAATACCTATTCAAGAAGGCGTATTAAAGGATTGTGTAATATCATACAGGCTTTATTCGATTTGAAATTAACGATATTATACACGGGTAAGTACTTGTTAAATGAGAAATGGATCAATTGTGTAGAAGGTAGAGTCGGTCAGTCAATCGTCTTTGCTCTTTTTATTGTCTGTGTAGAACATAATTTTTGTGGCGGTAGGTATAGTTACTACCTAGCCCTATATCTGTCTCGAATTACTAATATTTTAACAACAGATACTAAATCAAATTCTGACATATAATATGGTAGTTGGGTTATTAACATCGGTATCTAAACAAATTCCTTAAAAACATAAATAGTTATGTCTTGTTAACCTTTTAAAATTTTAGAAAAACCTAATGGCCATATGTTTAACTGGTATAATAAGAAGATCCTCTAGAAATTAGCATATTTTCAGATTCGTTTAAGTTTTATTGTTTTACCATAAAAAGATTATTACCTTTATTACGTATGGATGTGTGTAGAGCAACAGCTCTACCTAGACTAGAGCCACTATAGCAAACTATCGGTGTACCTAGTGTTAGTAGGATACCTACTTTGCTAAAGTTCAATCTAGGCGTTGTTGGAAGGTGGAAATTGGAGAGCAAATACAAACTTACTAGGTATACCTATTCGATGCGCTGGATGTTAACAATGCAAACTT
The DNA here is from genome assembly GCA_963662085.1 of Eupithecia inturbata. Lineage (NCBI taxonomy): Eukaryota > Metazoa > Arthropoda > Insecta > Lepidoptera > Geometridae > Eupithecia > Eupithecia inturbata. The sequence goes on from OY759182.1 coordinate 10,161,903, forward strand.
GGTTAGAACAGTTTTAAACAAATCCGTTAGTATTGTGGTTTTGTTGACAGGCATTACAGATACGAGTAACTCGGTGCCCGCCATGTTTACCTCTACAAACTGGTACGTACGCATACACAGCCGAGGTAATGCACCCAATGTTTACTTATTTCATAGGTTTTTGCGACATAGCATTCAATTGTGAAATTTAGGAATGCAGAGAGGTGGTCATTTGGTCCTTACTATAAATACTAAATTTTTCAGGAAGTTTGGCATCAGTCTCGGTCCTCATCTGATCCTTTCAAAGCCTTCTAAGCCTAGCAAAATGAAATCCATTGTAAGTCTATTAAATAGTGCTCAAAAAGTCACAGTACAAGTGTTTTTCTCGATATTTCTAAAAGTGACCAGTGGCATTAAAAGTTCAGTGACAGATTAATAAACGAGTAATATCAACTTTAAAAAAATGCCATTGTGTTAATAAAACTAGCAGACAGTTCATTACACTTAATTCGGGAATAAATAATGCTGGACAATCCACACAGCATCATCTAGCCCCAATCTAAGCAGAGCTTGTGTTATGGGTACTAGATGACTTTTAAACTTAATACAATTCATTACATAGATAGATATTTTTTTTATTATACATAGAAAATACCTAGTTGGTATATAATAACATCGGAATACGCATTCGTTAACTAAATTTTCATATAAATTACTAAAATTAGCATAGGATCTTTGGTCACGTTCTCGCCACGTTTTAGTATACATATTTAAAATATTTATTAATGTTTTTTCATTCATTCATTTATTTCCATTATATACAAAATACTTTATGTGTGGATAACTTATAACTAAAACTACTGAGTACACAATAAACGTAAAGTAAATTTTAAATACAATTCAAATAGGAAACACTAAATAATAACACAACAGAAGCTCTTATGAAAAATAATTAAGATAAATTATCAATGAAAGCATTAATGCAAATGGTATTATTATTTCGATACAATGTCTAGTTGGATATTAAAATGTCAACTAGAAAATAAAAATTAGATAAATACCTATGTAATTTTTAAAGTTTTAAGTTATAATACTTATAATTCATCAATGTCGTAGCTTCTCCAGAAGAAAACGTTTTTATTTAATTTTTAGAAGTGTTCTCTGATGTATATCTTGTTTGATATCTAGAGGCAGTTTGTTAAAAATTCTAGTAGCTTGATATTTTGTGGAGTGTCTTATTATATTAAGTGTAGGAGAAATCTTGTTTTTTAAATTTTTGTTTCTGCTATTAACACGCTCCCTATTTTCGTCAGGCGATTCGTACTTGTGCAAATATTTAGAAAGAAACTTTATAAGTACGTGCACGTAAAGGCTAGGCACCGTCATAATACCCAGTGACTTAAAGTACTCTCAACACGATTCTTTCTGTGTAATTCTAACGATTGTCCTGGTGCTTTGTTTCTGCATTACAAAGGCCTTTTACATCTTATATTTGTTACTGTTTTCCCAAATGAACTAAAAACTAATGCGCAGTAGACCATTTTTAGTTAATTAACAATGATTTCATCACGTAGTGTTCGTAATGCATAGCAGACCGAGCCAATGGAGTTTTATATGACTTTTAATTAATTTTTACAATTCAAAAGCGAGTCTATATGTACACCTAGAAATTTTGTTGTATTTACACTCCTTACTCTCTCTTTATTGAAGATAGTATCTATTTTTTCCTTTTTTCGTGTCGTAGGCTGAGATATCATTATAATAGTTTTTTTAAAATTAATTTTTAATTTATTTGCATTAAACCAGTTTTAGAAAGCAGTCAAAGTATTATCAATATTATTATTAAGATATGTCATGTCCTCAGAACTTCTTATAAAACTAGTTCAATGTCAGATATAGCATTATTATTAAGCGATTCTTTCTGCTAGATATTTTAATTCCCTTGATAGCCCAGCGTATACCTTGATCACGTTTTGAATTAACCCTTCTTTTTACTTTCTTGTAACAGTTTTTAAAAGTTGTATAAAAGTTTTTCATAAAAGAATTAATTCCCAGAGCATACCAGTCCTGGTTTTAAATTCGCGTTCAAAATTTTCATTATTTTTTGTGTTGTACATTCTTTGTGATATTTTCCAGGTGTTGGTATCCATGCTGGTAGCCGTGGCGTTTGCCGCACCTCAGGCACCCACCGAGCCCATCCCCATCGTGAAAGACGATAGCCAAGTCAACGGCGACGGCTCTTACTCGTACGCCTACGAAACCGGCAACGGTATAGCGGCCGACGAAAAAGGAGAGCTGAAAAAAGTCGGCGATGTCGATGTGATCTCGGTTCAGGGAGAGTTCAAATACCCTGGAGAGAATGGCGAGACTATTTCCCTGACGTACACCGCTGATGAGAACGGCTTCCATCCCTCAGGAGCTCATTTGCCCACCGCTCCCCCGGTACCCGAAGCTATCCAGAAGTCTCTGGCGTACATCGCCACGGCTCCCCCACCACCTGAAGCCCCCGCACAATAGATTGATCATTTTGTTAAAACTCCTTATGTTATTAAAATTAATACCTGAAAAAGAAATCTTCTCACTCTTATTTTCGATACCTTAGCTACGTCTTAAGGCTCTAGCAGTCTAGATAAATAAAGGTTTTTATTTACGACTTCAGGCACACACATGCAAATCAGACTACATCAATTATACAGAATGCTAGTAAAAATATGAAGTCTAGCTTCAATCACAAACTCTGAGTTACAATTAAAAGGCACAGTCGCTCTAAAAATGGACGAGGAAAGTAAAGAACGAAGTTGGTAATCTCGCTGTGCTTACAAAAATCCATGAACAGCAAATACACCAAAAGAAGGTAACAATGTAGAATCAAAGTTTTTTCTCATAAAATGTATTGTCGCTAGTCGAGTAACTTAGGTCATCATGGTGTTGAACGTTTATGATATGTAGTTCCTGATTAACTTTGAGTAGGGTCTAAGAGTATGTGCATGAGTGATTGTTGTGTGTGAAAATAGTGTGTATTTGATTGTGTGGGTCCTAACGTGTGTTTTTTTGTGTCAACATTTCCATAGTCAGTCCACCGTCCAAGACAGACATAAGTACTGTTCCCATTACAAAAAAAAACTATTATTGATACATTCATAATAAATACATCATTATTATGCTATACATAATAATGTTTATCATAATAAAATAATTCACATTGTACATTTCCTACATTATCTGGTCCCCATAGTAAATAGACCTTATGTTATGGGTACCAGATGACTGATAGTACCGTGAACTAAGAGATCTAGAACAAACATTTGCAGATTATACAAACATTTGTTGAGAATTTGATTAAACTTGAGGATTATCCTATTTTTAAATGGCGTGGATAGAAAAACGTTTCTAACACAAAGTTTCGAAAATTATCAAATTTTAAAAGTCCCTTTAGTTAATCGTTACCGGATTATTTGCATCCATCTCCAAAACTTATTATGTTTAGCAATTTATGAAACAACAGTAGTTTGTCACTTTTGTTACCTTTAAATGTTAAGAACATTGTGTACCTATTTTATTATTATCATTTGAAGAGTGTCGTTCAGAAAGCTTAGTACAGGTTATGCACTTTGTCTTACGAATACTTTAATCGTTTTCGAGTCCTTCCTATACATTTAGCGCCGTGCAGTGCCCTTGCTGGATCGAGAGGAACTACTTTTGTAGTATGACAATGATATATCTTCGAGTTTCTCACGAACTCGAAGATATTTTTCGAATGATTTGTTTTGGTGCAAGACAACGGCAGCCACGTTCAATGCATTGATATTATAAAAGTAAATAGATTGAACTCTAACAAATACACTAACAATTCGCCTTGGAAACAAGTCGTCACCAATCATAACATAGAAATATTCATAAAAATGTCTTAAATTGGTAAAACTTAGAACATACGGACAAAAATGTTTGTATACAGATGAGTTTTTATTTAGAAACACATAATATTTTACCTAAAAAGCAATCAGGTTTTAGAAAAAATTTCAGTACTGCCACCGCTTTGCTAGATGTGGTAGATGACGTACTAGCAGCTCAAGACGTAGGAGAAGGCACCTTGTTAACACTTTTGGACTTTTCTCGTGCCTTTGATACAATTAATACCACGCTCCTCTTATCCAAGCTTGCATACTACGGATTCGACCACAATAGCATTAAATGGTTTGCAAGCTACCTGAGTCATCGTTCACAACTTGTAGAAATCCGTTCGAGTAATGGCTTCATCTTAAAATCTGACAAAAGGCCTGTTTTACGTGGAGTTCCTCAGGGTTCAATTTTAGGACCTATACTTTTTATTTTATATTCTGCAGATATCATACAAAATATTAAAAATTGTAAATATCACATCTACGCTGATGATTTACAGCTTTATACGTCATTTAAGCCGTGCAATGTAGAAAAAGCAGTAAATTAACTTAACCAAGATTTAGATAGGCTGGTAGACTGGTGTAGCCGAAATAGCTTATGTCTTAATCCCAACAAAACCAAATTTCTGGTGCTAGGATCCAAACATCAAATTGATGAAATTGTAAAGCTTAACCCTTTAGTTCAAGTTAATGGCATCCCTATACAACGAGCTAATGAAGCCCGCAATCTAGGCCTTCTGATGGATGGATCCATGCACTTTGAGAGCTATGTTCGGCAAACAGTCCAAAATTGTTTTTATAGGTTGTCCGTTCTGTACCAAGTTCGCCAGTACATTGATATAGACCTGCGCGTGTCACTTTGTGAATCACTTATTTTATCCAAGCTCAACTATGTCGACAATGTTTTCGGAGAATGCTTACTTGGATGTTCTAAAAGACTGGTGCAGCGCATTCAAAACGCCTGTATTAGATTTTGTTTTCCCATACCTCGTCGAGCCCACATCTCCCCTTACTTATACAGTCACGGACTTCTTAACATGTCGTCGCGTCGGACTTTACATTTTGCTACATTACTTTTTGGAATAAATAAAAAACAGATGCCAACATACTTACATGAAAAAATTTTTTTCTCTAATCGCCATATCCGATTTGCCGCACGTTTAATGTGCCCATATCACAGAACGACTGCATTTCGTGGTAGCTTTCGTTACGCTGCCACGAAATGTTGGAACAATCTTCCGCCACCAATTAGAAATTGTAATAGTTTATACACTTTTAGGCACTCACTAAGGGAACATTTGTTAATTCTTCAAAAACCACACTAATGTTTTGTCGTTCTTGCTCGCATTCGCCAGCCCAAACCTATCACTTGTTTATTTTATCCGTCTATTATCCTATATTTATATTATTTATTTCACACACACACACACACACACACTTACTTTGTTGGTTGCTTCTGTTGCCCGGACTCTCATGAGATCGGTGTCCTCAGGAGCACCAATCATAAATAGGTAATCGCACACATAACATATAAGAGAAACGCACACACCCTCACATGCATACACACTGGTGGCTCCTGTTGCCCGGACTCTTAAGAGACCGGTGTCCTCAGGGGCTCCACCAATACCTACACAAATTTCAATAAAAAAACACATTGCATTGAATTTTTTATCTATTTAAGAAATGAGCCTATTTTTTATCTATTTAAGAAATGGGCCTATTTACTAACTACCATCACTATTATGGCTCTATCTATAGCTCTTTTTAATTATTTCTTCTGTAGATATTTTGCGTGTTGTTCTGTAAATGTGTAATTTTGACACATTTACAGAACAACATTTATGTTTAACTTTAACTTAAATTTTATTAGATTATAACTTTGTTTATATTTACGTGTGTAAGATTGGTGTAGCGGGTAGCACTGCACTTCACCCTGGCACCGCTGTAAACCAGCGCTGCTATGGCCCTTGTGCCATAGCAGCATTAAGCTGAGCTGGTGGCCTTTTTGTGTAGCATTAAGTCTAATATTAATTCTAATTTTAGTCATCATGTCATGTTATGTTATGTTACGCAAATAAAGATTTTCTATTCTATTCTATTCTTAAATATTTCACTTGTTAGTACAGCTTAAATTTTAGTAAGAAATAATTTTCTACGGTTTATGTTTTATTGTTTACCTACCAATGGACGTTATCACCAATCTGAGGTTTAATTTACCAATGTAGGTATGGAATAGTACTTACACCGAGTCTAAGTTTTTCCCTTGTGATCTGTGATCGTACCAAATCTACCCTAAACACAACATCGTAGAGGTATAACCATGCTGCTGTCACAGCAGAGGGATAGTGTCATTCAACAATTCTCTGGATTTTGAAGACAAAAACGAATCTATGTGTGAATTTACAAGCATATAGCTTTAGTGCTTGTACGCATACGAGCGCACATACGTATACCAATATGACAATAAGACGTATTTGTCGCTATCATTCTAAGCCTCTTCGTATCATTCTAAGTTCTTCTTCTGAGACGTCAATGGTTCTCGAAAACTTTCATCGTAATATTATTGTGTCCACTGGTACTAAGCGTGCTCATTATATAAAATCAATTCGTGTCCTTCTATACCTACTGACTGTAGTGTACATAATTTTGCTAATGCCTGATAAACAAGCTAAAGACAGGGCGCTATGGCACTCATTGGGGGAGGCCTATGTCCAGCAGTGGACTAAGATTAATGAGGATAAACTTGTTTAATGATTTGAATTTATTACAATTGCTTAGTACTATCTTAGGTTCTAAATCCTAGATATTTGTTGTAAATTAAGGGCTTACAAAAACAAATAAATATTGGTGGAAAATAAATAATTTAATGTTACAAAACACATGTTACATGGAAAAATCTTCCATTTTTTATTACCATCGGAGCAAATCGCAGAAGTTCGAAACAAATATTGGTTTTGAAGGCTTTCATTGATCATTTCATTCGTCCCTCAGCCGTTTTGAACTTTAATTTGAACCTACTTCACTGCGCATGTGCTCGGTGTTGAAGTTTGTATTGTTTTTGCAATTATCTTGTTATTTTCTGTTACGGTTATCAGTTTTTATTAAGTTTTCATTCATAAATGTCTCTGTTAACATAAAATATCTTGTATTGTAGAAACGAGCATAGGTAACTTTTAAAGTGAAACCATGTAGGCAATCGATCTCAAAAGTATAGCAGTTATTTTATGGGGATCATCATTATCATTCAGCTCGTTAAAAACCGCTTCCTAGCAAGCTAGAGTAAAATAAAATGTTAGGCTCTTAGGCTGGGCTATTACCTCTATAATAATATAAACCCTGTTCTTTACACGCTAGTTAAAGCTGAAGCGCGAGCAAAAGTTTTGTCTAAACCAGAAACGAAATCAGTGCTCGAAAATCCATAGGTACCGAATTTCCACCGCGAGCTGAGCGGACCCATCCAGGACTCCGGTTAACTCGCAAGAGTAAACGTGTCGAGCGGAAAGGACTGAGCGAGCAGAAAGCTTTGAAATGAACTCCGCTCATTCATATCTAATTTTCGCGGGGGAGACCTGATCTTATCCTATCCAAGTCCGTGCTCGCGCTTGTGTTTTTAAAACATAAAATTCATTTAGTCGACACAATTTCGGTGTTACAGTTTACATATAGAATCCGTATGTTTGTGATGTGCCGCGACGAAGCTGGCGTTAGTTTGCTCCACAAAGCGGTATACTACGACTATATAGACAAGCACTAGGCATTCTCCATATAGTTTCGTCGGAGACTACCCGCATCTCGTGCATTTTCGGTAATGCACTCAGCATTCCATCAAGCACGAACTGCGGGTAGATCACACTAATTATAAATGCGAAAGCTTGGATGTTTCTAGCCCATGATGTATTTCAGGATCCAGGGCTTTTCCTTTTAAAGTTTTACACGTGTGCACGTGTTTTACACGTGTTGTCTGTTAGCCTTCAAACTATTAGGATATATTATTGGATATTTTGTCTAATGAAAGTATTTCAAACAGTCTTCGACTAAAGGAGAACTGTTTAGAATATTTAGATGAAGACAAATTAGTCTGCAAAGCTGTTATTTGTTTGTTTTATTACTGGTCAATGCACACAGCATTATCTTACCTTAAAGTAAACAGAGCTTGTGTTATGGGTACCTACTAGATAACTGAATACATTACATACATGGAAATATTTTTTAGAAGTGAACAAAAATCAAAGTGATCACTTTATTCCCTAGTTTTACTTATGTGATTTGTATTTTGTGACGTGTCTAAGAGTCCTGTAAGGTCTAAAGGAAGTTAAAAAAAAAGAACAAAACCGTTTTGTTCAGTTTTTATAATTTAAATTTGTCCAGGAAGCTATTCAGCTTTTTAAGAAAAGCTTTTTCAAAAATGTTTGACATAATTGTTACTAAGGCTACCGGTCTATAGGTAGTTATCTATATTTGTTACGTCTCCTTTCTTGTACAACGGTTTTATTATGGATTTTTTAAGGAATTAGGGAATAAGCCTTGAATAAAAGAGAGATCGATAATGTAAGTCGAAAGGCTTTGAGATGTGAGCTGAAATTTTTGACTATGATTATTGACCGATACCAAAAAATACGGGCCGGGTTATCGCTCTATCTGTATACCAGCTCCACTATCTTCAAAATTACTACATAAGTAGGCATGGTATGAAATTTGCCCCGATGTGGGAATCAAACCCGCGACCTCCTGCATCACAGGTAGACTTTTGCTCAATGCGCCATTGAGGTCGTCAATGTTAGTGATAGATAGTAAAGCTGACGTGCGTACTAAAGATTACCAAAGATTAAAAAGATCCATGGGTGAACGTTTAAAATATGAATTCGACTTTGGCCCGATTTCACCTAATATAATAAATAAATAAGTAACGTGGTGAAACGCTACGGCCACGGTGATTTTCCTTTGAATATTGACCGATACCAAAAAATATGGGGCTATTTCTTGGTATCGCTTTATCTCTATACCAGCTCCACTATCTTCGAAATTACTACGTAAGTAGGCATGGTATCAAATGGTACCCTCCCAAATTGTACTTCCATCATTATTAGTCAGCAAAGCTACAAAACAAAATACCTTTTGATAAATAAAGCCTAGGTAAAAAGTTCACTTAACCGGACTTATTTAATTCTAGCTTCGTCCCGCGGCTTCGCACGCGTATTTTCAGTATAATCAGTATCTAAGTTAAGTTATATTCCAAATGTAGGTACTTCAAATTTCATCTTCATCTGTCAAGTAGTTTTGGAGATCTTAAGTAACAAAATAAATTTCACAAGCTTTCGGCTTTATAATATTAGTAGGATCTTTAGTTCGAAGATGTTTCTTCTGTTTACAAGTATTTTAAAACTCCAGTAAACTTCGCCTTGATATTTCTGACCTATTTTTTAGTTAATAAACTAAGGCTGTTCGTTCAAATTAGTTTGGTTAATTAATAACGATTCTTATGATCACGCATGTGCGAAGTGCGTGTTTACATGTGTGTAAGACCCTAACATAGACTCGCAAATATTTTGTTGAATTTATTGTGACGTGCACTATGGTGCAACAATCCAGAGGTGGTAGGCACGGACTGCCCATGCCTATATATACCGATAAACTCTGTTAGATCAACATTGTCTTGTGATCGCCGATAACTTCTAATACAAACATGAAGACCATTGTAAGTGCAAGTGAAATAAGAAATACAATTGTGATACGTGTTAGCAAATCTTGGAATGAAGTGATGGAAAATTCCCTTTGAGGATCTGTTTTGCTTGAATAAACCTGGATGGGATAGAACCTGTTCTTATTGTGATAACTTCTCCAGGCACAGCGATAAAACGAAACAGTTGTAATTTTTTACATATTAAACTTTGATTCTTTGCTTTTAGGTTTTCTTAGGACTCCTGGCTGTGGCCTGCGCCGCTCCCCAAACCCCGACAGAGCCTATCCCCATTGTCAGACAAGACAGCGAAATCAACGCCGACGGCTCATACAAGTACTCGTACGAAACCGGTAACGGTATCAGCGCTGACGAGCAGGGGGCTTTGAAGGACATCGGAGCTGAAGAACCCGCACTACAAGTAGAGGGTCAGTTCCAGTACCCGAGTGAGGAAGGAGGAAACATCCAGCTGACCTACATTGCTAATGAAAATGGCTTCCAGCCCTCAGGAGCCCACCTCCCTACTCCGCCCCCCATCCCGGAGGCCATCCAGCGCGCCCTGGTGTACCTTGCCACCGCCCCTCCTCAGCCTGAGAGGCGTTAAGTCCTTTTCTAGATTATTTTTCTTAATATAAAGTTCCTGTTTGTTTTTACTTCATGTAGTAAGTAAATTGAAAAGAGATCCCGGATCGTACAACGTTGGAGTGCAATAATTTCAATGTTCTACTGAGACTGTTATTTAATATAAGCGTACTCATTAAAGCAGTCTAGTTTTATATTTTTGTAAATAAACCACTATACCAAATATATTTTGTTTATAAACTCTGTGTGAACATAGAGTGTAGCTGATGCTGTGTTAACCAATCCAGCATTTTTTCTAAACAAAACTTCAATACATTCTGCCCCGTCGCGTCGTGGCATATTTTATTTTATTTTTTATAAAAGGCTTGTTGTGAACATCAGAACTTCGTTACCACTTGCCATAAACAAGACAATAGTAAGATAGTAAGTAACCTTGCCTAAAAAACCAATATTTTTCTTTGTGCTCCGTGTGCCATCTATCCGAAGAAGTACGAATTAAATAAGCGATTTATACGCAAAATTTGCACAATGATTGTATTGAGTTAAAATCCTGATAGTCCGGTAGTTAGATAAAATCCCATATTCATTATACGAATACTTCGTTTGCGAACAAGATGGCGTATAAGGCGTAGCTTCCACACTGTCAGCAATAATTTTCATCAAGGTCTTAACATATCATAAATGATCTATGACTGATTAGGTGTCTATTGTGTCCTGGAGTCCTGTAAGGTCTAAGGAAATAAAGCACTTTAAGTTTTGATTCAATGTGTAGGAAATGATAGGATTTTCTTTCCTCAAAATATGGCCGACTAAGTTAATAACGGATGCCGTTCATGACTGCTCGACTGAATAGCTATGTTAACAAATAAATTCATTAGATGCATAAAACATTTTTAAAATCTGGCGCGCGCGTTCTTTTTTGTTTTTCGTATACGGAGGCTTGGATTCGGCGTGGATAATTATATAAAAATCAGAAGAAAATTTCGCCAGCTTTTAAAATGTTCATTACTAAACATAAGAAGACATACTTGGTATAAAACTGGTACACAAATGATTATACTTTTGTCTACAAAAATATACTCACGCACTTACTTCAAGTTTTTCATACAAAAGACTTAAACGCGCACGCTCTGCGATGGTTGCCTGGATTTGTGCCTGGGTTTGTTCAAGATGGCAGAGGCGACTAAAGAAACCTACCAGCAGTTGGGCAGCAGCTTTCTTCTGTGAATTTTTAGTTTCTATACCACTCACCACGCGTGGTGATATGGTAGAACCCCATTTGGTTGGGGAGGTACGTTCAGCAGTGGAGTGCTGATAGGTACTTAAGTGAGGCGGTCTTTACTTTTTGTCGTTTCTTATACCTACATACGCAATTGTTAGAAGTCATTAAATAGGTCACTTAATTCTATATATGATTTGACGATTATAGAGCATACCCTAACACAAAGATCGTTATAGATACAATACTTAGAAAAGAACGAAACCTTTTCAAAAAGGCAAGAATTTTTTTTTATGTATAAAGGTGACTCAGATTGGCCTCGTCCATACGATGCCACAAATTTGCGGCATCGTATGGGGAGGCCTATGTCCAGCAGTGGACGTGGGCTCATATCATGATAAAGATGATGAAACTGTTTTTTTTTTTTAATATTTATCGTGAAGTCTAGAACCAGTAACGAAAATGCGTGCAATAAAACAAGCGTAACTATCGCCTTATAAAAAAATTTACATACGGTCTTCTTCACTAACGTCAATATTGGTTTTATCAAAAATACGTTAAAGAGAACATAATAGATCTCGTCGCGCTGATTTCGAATCTTTGCCTAAATCATTTTTGAAAAAACTGTTGCATACCGTTGAATAAATTAGGACGATAGTACATAATGCGGGATAAATGACAGAAGATGGTATTAAAGTTGACCCTAGTGACCCGCCGCCGCGCCGGTCGGCAATAAAATAATACTTGTTGACATTTAAATAAGCAAACTTGTTTCATAGTGTCAGAATGTGTAGTATCAGGCAGTAGGACTACTCACTGCAAGTTGTTCTTACGCTGATTATCTAATCAATGATCAAAGTTCTCGTCAACTTGTTGATATTTTCTTGTCGAATTGACGACAAGAGATTCGATGCTTGATTAGTTATTATAGAGATGATCAGCTCACGAACAACCAGTTGTCAGCTAGGGTTGAATTTAAAATATAAAAAAAAAAGATAAAATACATTTTATTTACCCAAAAAACACAATAACATAACAAAAAAAGTGTATAGGTACATTAAAAGGAAGGGTAAAAAGGGTCCCTAACTCAGCATTTTGCAGTATTAGGCATTTGCCCAATACTGCGCTGGTTTTCAGTAAACCACCAAGTACGAGTCGACTCGCACACGGAGGGTTCCGTACCGTAAAAATCAGGCAATTTTTTCAAAGAACATCAAATAATCACTTGTTGGGAGACCCCTTTAAATTTTCGACTTTATTTTATTTTTAGTATTTATTGTTATTAAAATTGAAGTGTTACTTATTTATAGAAAGTGTTATGTGCCCTACCTATTGTAGTTCGAGAGATACAGCCTTGACAAATTAAGAGCAAAAAAGGCAAAAAAATCACGTTTATTGTATGGGAGCCCCCTTTTATTTTGATATTTATTTTATTTTTATTTTTTGTTGTTATAGCGGCAAGAGAAATACAAAATTACTGAAAATTTATACTGTCTATCTAATACGGGTCATGCATAGAGCCCTGTGACAGACGGACGGATGGACGGACAGTGGAGGCTTAGTAATAGGGTTTCGTTTTCACCCTTTGGTTACGGAACCCTGAAAAGTAGGGACCATCTCATCCTTGCGAGTATTTAGTAAACTAAACCACGGGTTCTCGGACCATGGACAGTGAAGTTGCATTTGGCTTAAATCGAGGTTCTTTTAGTTAATAATTATTATAATTTTTCAGAAAACTCACTTTCATGTCTGTCTATAATTATGAATAGACATTTGATATTACTTGTAAGTAACTACAAAAAAGGTGGTGTTATATGAAAGATAATGGGACGATGAGCGGCTTCGACAATAACCACTTTGACGTAGGTATAATGTACGAAGACTTCTGTCAAAAACGTCAATAAAAATGTAATCGTCTTTTTTAACCGACTTCAAAAAGGAGGAGATTCTCAGTTCGTCTGTATGTTTTTTGTGTATGTATGTCACTTGATATCTCCACCTATGGTAAACCGATTTTACTGATTCTTTGACTGTTGTATAGAAAATAATCCCGAAGTAGCCCAATAAAAATATTAATTCCGAGGAATAAGTATTTATCCCGTTAAACCTAAAAAGCAACATAATATTTTTCGAGAATCACGAGCTACAATGGTTTCGGCGCTTTTTGCGCCAATTGTTCATAGATTTTGATGATTCTCTCGTTGTTGTATCAAAATTGTTTTTAGGTGGTCCCCTATAAGTTTAATTCTCGATGAGTTGCTATGTGCGCTATAAAACGTAGTTTTGTAACAACTCATCACAATATGATAATTTTACTATAACCTAATGGTTTCCATAGCAACGGGCGTCAACAGTTTCTTCTACCTAAAGTAAGGGAGGGGTGATTTCGTTCGTCCGAGACATATATACATATGAATATTTCTACCGGAATTTGAAGTCGGTTAATAGTTTTTTAAAAGCACGTCGAATTATATCATTTAAAGAAGAACACAAAAATCATATTTTTTATTTGTAATTTATAAGTATATAACTTTTTCAAATTAATGGTTAGAAGGTCTAAGAAATTACCGAATCAAATTACGACATGGCAGGTAGCGCGTTTATGTCTTTAGTATGAAAAGAACGCATTTAATCACATTAGTGGGTCAAGGTTGATTTAAAACAAAACGTTAAGTATCTAATGTAATTGATATAGAAAACAGATAAAATAAAGACGTAGATAAGCCACACTGGGTTGGCCCACACTTAGAATACGAATTAAGATGCCCAAATGCTACGCTTTTTTGTTAGTAACAAACTTTTGCTGGCTTCGTAAGCTACACTACTGTTCGCACAGACACACTTTACTGTAACTAAAGATGATCTTCGATGAGATTTAAGCTCTGAGCTAAGCTTGTTTTGCAGAATTTGGACAAGTTTTCGAAGGTCAACTACAAAATACTTGAAAAAGGGATTAACTGGGCGTTGTTCTTATAAAATTATGAGATGTTATAGATGAAAGAAAAAAATATGTTTTTCTTATCTTCCCATAGAAATATCTTGAATGTCCTAGAATATCCAGAGTAATAAACCTACTAGATAATGCTGTATGAATGGTCCAACATTATTAATGTTATTTATTTGTCTATTTATTATTGATATTATTGTATTTGTCACTGACAAACTCTGTGGCGCATTGGACGAAGGTGTGCCTGTGACGCAGAAACAGGGGGGTTCAACTTACGCCACGAGACAAATGTTTGTTTGGTATTTATTTCCGGTTTTATGTGTAAAACAAATGTAATAAAAAATCTATTATTTAGCTCGGGTGACACTCGAGTCCACCTTAAATGCAACTAAAGCCAACGGTGACCACAGTTTTTACGTATAGGAATTATTGACTAAGTATTTTTACATCAAAAAATAGTATGTTCTACTAAATTGTGTAGAGCAAACCGTAGCACTAATTTGCTATGGAAAAGCTATAAGCTAAGTATAAGCTATCGCCTTAGGTAGGCTTTGAACCAAATCTGAGCGCAAGTTCACTCTGTGTGTGATATTGTGAATTCTAAAGGCGTTAGTTACCACTGAATTAAGAAAATTTAATTAACACATTCACTGCCCAGACTCGGCAGTGCGACACGCTGGGGCGCGCCGCCACCGCCTCACGGTGCTGGAGGAGGACATCTGCGTCGTGGATAATGAAAATGTTGGTATATCGCATTCGCTGCCCAGCTCAAAATGTATCGTCTACCTCCAGCGCAGGTGGACAATAAATATAATAAAAGTTATGATGAATTATTCGTTTAAAATTTTAGGCAGCAATTTTGCTATAAGTACCTATATTTTACAAAATACATTACTAATAAAATGACCAAGCAGCAACGCGGTGACTTTATAGTGATGTATTTTGCTGGTCAAATCACGCTGTTTTACTATCTATCGTTTTTACAAAGCGACTTGCCCTCGGCTTCGCAAGCGTTGTTTCTGAGAGCCTGTAGATACGTTATTCCATGTCCACAAAGATCTACAAACCTACTTATGTACTATACTAGCTACAATAATTTCGGCGCTTTCTGCGCCAATTGTTCATAGATTTTGATGATTCTCTCGTTGTTGTATCAAAATTTATTTTAAGGTGGTCTCCTACAAGTTTAATTCTCGAGGAGTTACTATGTGCGCTATAAAACGTAGGCTTGTTACAATTCATTCTATAGATGTTTTAGGTTATTTTTATCTCATGAGAACTGATTTATGAGATAAAAACTCACTTATTGCGTGACTTATTCCAATTTTCTATTCTTTAGCTGTAATTTTTTTTGTTAATAAAGTATTTACATTATTTAATAATAATTGAATTATGTAAAATAATGGCCATGTCACTAGGATAATGGTTTAACGAAAAAAATTTCAATTAATAGCTTATATCATTTTAAATGACACATATCATGCTAGTCGCATAATTATTACTTTTGTTGTAATAACGTAATGTGAATCGTTTGTTCGATAATAATATAAAATTGATTATGCATAAACATAAGCGACCAGTAATAAAATGATATAATATATGACATGCGAAGTCATTCACCGGAGTCAAAAATTACTATAAAATCAAGGCTAAAACAAGGAGTCAACAACCTCATATTTAATGGCTGAATTTTTTATCATCTAGTAGCTTTAATATAAATAGATAGGAATTCATTGGGAAGTTACTTGTTGTTTTTGGGAGAGACGCGAATACAGATCTCAGCAAAATGAATTTCTTGGTAAGATATTACTAAATTATATGCTTTTAGTAACTAAACCACGGAGATCAATAACTTAACAATTTAGGATCCAAATAGAAAAACCTTTTAATTTTAAATTTATTCTGAGATTTACGAAGAAGCATTCCTCATCATCATACAAATATTTTATTGGTGTTTTTTTTACTTCAACCGAATTTCCTTCCAATCTCTTAAAGTTGTTTTAAATCTGTCAGAAAACAAATGTGAAAAAAGTTCTAATTTAAATTTTCTTACAGGTTCTTGCTCTGTGCGTGTGCGCCGCCAGCGCCGCTTCTTTCAACACGGCTACCCTCAAGCCTTGGCAGTTCCAGCGCGAGACTCAAAGGTTCGGACAGGCCCAGGCTTTCGCCAAGGTTGAGGCCCCCCAGGTCGTCTTTAAGGCATACGAACCCGCCGTGAAGGTTGCGGAGCAGCCCGCTTTTGTCAAGGTATGTATCTTTTTATGTGAATTGAGTAGGGGGGACCAATACTTCAAAATTCATTAATGATATGAATACTTATTCGAAGAATTGTTACGACTAGAAGTCAAATTTAGCCACAGCTTTGAAAAATATTTTTGCTTGTTAATGGTACCTATTGCACCAATTGGCCTTAAGATGGACGTTTCCTCTCAATAGGTATTGTGTGTCGTTTGTTGAGTTCTTATAAATTTTGTCATTGTGCCGCGGCTCGACAGAGACATTTACGGGATCGTCAGAGATTCAATCTCCATATCTTGGAGCCAATTTTTTCGCGTACCGTGTGATATAAGAAGAATTTCCTCATGACTATGCAGTCACCAGGGAATTTCTCATTTATCATAACACCCTTTTGAAGGACTTTAAACTCATGTGAGTAAAAGTGGTCCTTCAAGAGTGTGTTCTGAATTATCGAAAGGGGTTGGCATCTCTGGATATCGCAGGCGTTAACGGGTAGCATATTATTTTAATTAATCAGAATATAATGGATATAAATGACAAAATAAATGCCCTACAGGTTGTGGAGCAGCCCATCGTGAAGGCCATCCCTACCCCGGTGTCCGCCCCCGTAGCCATCGCTAAGTCCGCCGTCTACTCACCCACCGTCCTCGCCAAGAACGTCTACGCTGACAAGGAAGCCAACGCTGCGGTCCTCCGCTCAGAGGCCGACGTCAATGCTGATGGCTTCAACTACGCGTAAGTATTTCAAGATAAAAATTAATAAGTCTCTGATTCAGGAGTACATAATGCCCTACTGCCTTAATTTGCGTAGTGTACTTGGGAACATACAATGGCGGCGTTGCTCATTGATATAGGTAATGTTTCTATCGGAACAAAACATGGCCAATCCTCTCCTTGTACCATGGGGACTTTCCTATCTCTGTGCAATTTGTGAATAATACGTACTGAAACGTCACGTTCCGTAGGTTACTCTGAATCGGGTATACTCCCGTCGACATCTTTAATAGTATTCAGTTTTGGCTTCTATAGTAGTTCTATAGTGTTTTAATAAGCACACATTCTTAATTTGGTTTGATGCTTGTCTTAAAGTAGTAACGTTTATTCAAATGTTTTAATCTAAAAGAACGTCTTTGGTAAATGATACTTGATTCTGCCCGCCGCTTCGCATGCTTTTTTCAGGGAAAAAAGTCCTTATCGAGTACGACGGGGGGCCAATTTTCCAACACGAAATTTCGTGCACACACGACGATTAAACGAACACGACGTTTCGGTTAATCGGTGTACTCTAATACACCGAATTAGAGTACAAGTTTTCACAAAAACAAAACGAATCGAAGCAATAGATTGCGTATTTTGGAAAATTAAAATAGGCCTTTAGATCAGTAGTTTTGACGTTGTCCTGTGACAATTTCACAAACGATTAGCTTTAGGGGTGACTGAAAAACTGAAAAAGATAATACGAAAGTGACAAAAAATAGGACGAAACTTTTAAAATTAGGTAGTTCGAGTCCACGAAAATAAAATAAAATAAATATAAGGTATAAGGGTAACACGTTATTTTATGATGTTCTAATATTTTCATTAAACGTTACAGCTACGAGACCGAGAATGGAATCGCCGCCCAGTCTGCTGGAGCCCTGAAGAACGTTGACAACAGCCCAGCCCTCGTAAGTTATCCATCAATATCACAATAAGTTTATTTAGGCTAAGATAAAGAGAAGCATATTTTTAAATGCCATTACTTAGGTTTAGATGTTGTCCAGTTTAATTAAGTATTCATGTTTTCATCGTAAAAAGTTGGAAAAGAGATATTGTCTAAAAATGCTATTAGACGCCATTTTTAAAATATGGCGCGGCGGTGCGACCGGCAAAAATACCAGGTGGCAAAGTTGAAATTCGAAGGAGCACATTGAAATCTATAAAATTACCCATTTTCAAAACTCCTGGAAAACTTTCCAGGTAAAACTACCAAAGGACTGGACTAATGTTCATAATATGTGTTGAAATAAATGTTTTTCTAATCTATACTAAATGTCTCATGTCTATGACAACGGATCATTATCAAACAAACTTTTGGTGCTGTTGACGAGGCTCACAGTTATATTATAACAATAATTCTATGTTTCAGGCTATCCAAGGCTCCTACCAGTACATCGCCCCTGACGGCCAACTCATCCAGTTTTCTTACATCGCTGACGAGAACGGTTACCAGCCCAAGGTTAGTTTTTTATAGTCAATAGACCTTGGTTTGACCAATATCTCAGTTTAAGAAAGTGTCGACGCGGCCGACGGTTTATCACGAAGGTCTAGAAAGTACATAATTCACTTGTGTCCAGTTAACACTAAAATCATCTAGCTACTAAATCTTAATATATATTATCTTATTTATTCTTCTGTTACAGAGCGACGTCCTGCCCGTCGGCCCTGCCATTCCCGAGGCGATTGCTCGTTCCCTCGAGTACATCCGCGCCCACCCCGCCAAGCCAGATATCTACAACTAAGCATTCTAAATACAAAAACAAAAAACGACTAAGACTGAATAAAGGAACGAAACAATCCGCTAGCTGTAATGGGCAATTGCAATAAACTATTTTGGTAATAAAATATTTTGTGACATGATTTGTTGTATTCATTGATAAATTTTAGATGTAGTTTAATAGGTACTTGATACTCAATAGAGACAAAATAACTACAGTTCATAGGTAAAAACTTTTCTGATGTCACAGTTAGTTGCTATCATTTGCAAAGATAAAATACCTGCATCCTCATGACAGGTACCTACGTCCCTGTGATGATCTCACTTTCTGATCTAAATAAAAAAATGTCATCATCATCATCATCAACCTTTTAAAATTATTATTTTTTTAATTATCTGGGATTAAACAGGGTACATAATAATAGTAGCACAAATAATTATATTCCATCTTTGACGTTTAGTGGGCTGCCACTTTTTGGTAGACAATAAATAGTGATGTGTGTGGCAAAATCAAGAGCAACATCAATCTTGATTGCACATGATTGAACACGCACATCATCAATCAGGTGCAATAAAGCAATCACATTAATCTATACTTATAATAAAACTGTAACTGTACATTGAAGATATTTACAAATTTTTATTTGGAAGGCCAAAACAGTAATTTTTTCATTTTTGTCGGTCTGTCTGTCTGTATCTTAGCTGCGCATCACGCCAAAACTATTGAATAAATTCAAATGAAACTTGATATGATTTCAGTTCATATTACGAGAAAGGACAAAGGGTACTTTTTATCCCGGAATTCAGTACGGTTCCCCTGGGAAAGGGAATGAAAGTCCAAATTCTTTGGCCGCGCATGACGCTGAATGAATTCAAATGAAACTTGGCACGGTTTAGTTCTTACTACGAGAAAGGACATAGAATACTTTTTATCCCGGAATTCAGTACGGTTCCCCTGTAGAGGGGATGAAAGTCAAAATGTTTGGCCGTGCATCACGCCGAAACTACTGAATGATTTTATATGAAACTTGGCATGATTTGAGTTCATACTACGAGGAGTACATATGATACTTTTTATCTCATAATTCAGTAGGTACGATTCCCTTGGGAGAGGGGATGAAAGTCAAAATGTGTACTTAATTGTATTTCATTAACGTGTCGTCGCTCGTCCGAATTCATTAATTATTGCTTTGTTAGAAATAGTGTTGCAAGATCTTGAACTTGGGTTTGTTCGTTGATTACGTGGCCACTAATATGGATGGGGGTTCCTTGTCCCGCTCTTATATGCCTGCTATTTAAATGACGTCCACAGATGTTTTCATTATGCCCGGTTTTTGATGAATGCCAACGATACTAAGATCTTCATGCAAATAAAGGATAATGCAGATAATATAAAACTTAAAGCTGATCTAGACAGGCTTGCGGAGTATTGTAGGTTTAACCGCATAGATGTCAATAAGAGTAAGTGTCACTTTGTTTCTTTTTCACGTAAGAATAATCCTATTAAGTTTGATTATCAGTTGTGTAAAAGAAGTATAGCTAAAGCTGAACTTAATGACCTTGAAAAAATTCAACATAAATTTATAAAACATCTCAATTATAGAAAGTTATAAGGATTCA
This sequence comes from Eupithecia inturbata, assembly GCA_963662085.1. Taxonomy (NCBI): domain Eukaryota; kingdom Metazoa; phylum Arthropoda; class Insecta; order Lepidoptera; family Geometridae; genus Eupithecia; species Eupithecia inturbata. The sequence goes on from OY759182.1 coordinate 10,182,540, forward strand.
TGCAGCTTTTATACTCTCACAAACCTTCAAGATCAACGTACCTTATTAGATATGGCCTTCTTACATGGGATATAGAATGCCCTGAACATTCTATATCCCATGGGACATCGATTGCCCTGAACTTACTGCTAGGATTCTCCGTTTAAGGACCCCAAACGACGAACAAGATATACTGATACGAAACTGTTTTGCCATACTCAGTACTGTACGGAAAGTCGTCGTAGGAAGGACTCGAAAACGAAGGAAGTTTTCGTAAGATGATGCGCACAACCCATACTAAGCACTTGGTGCCTGATAACTACTAACGATTATCTTCAAAAGAAACACTTAGCTAACGATTATTTTCAAAAGAAACACTCCTGCATACATTTTGCAACAATCATTGCGAATTGCAACGCAATATTTGTAGGCGTTGCGTTGTACTTATTTACCAACTAAAGGAAGCTGAGCGTCCCCTGATCGGATTTGGAGCGTACTCAGCCTAAGGATTTTTACTTAGTATCGATTTCTGTGGTACAGTCAGCTGCGAAAATATGTTGTATATACTCCCAAATTTTCAATTTGAGTAAGTAGTAAGTGACTGTGTAGTAATTGTGATAATTTATACACCGCATTTTGACAATTACAATTACATCTTTCTACGAAAAATGTGTGTGTGGACTATTACAGGAAAAGTTCTGAGTAAAAAGAAAAAATTAAAACTTGGGAGTGTATCTGAGCAGCTGACTGTACAGCGTGCACTGGATCGGCATATCTGCCAATACCGATGCCATGCATAATGTAAATACCGACGCGTCGGTATTTACAATATGCCTGGCGTTGCGACGACGACGCTGCGTACGCTGCGTACGCTCCGATTCCGACCCGGTGCCAAACAGCACGTCACGCGTCAAATAATAAATCGCGGTTTTACTATTATCTAGGTTTTACAAGTAATTTAGGTAGATAGCAGATAAGAAGTTTTGAGCACATTGTAAGCCCTTTGCTATGAACGATTGCTAAACAAGATCCGTTAAGTGCGAGTGTGACTTGCGCGCCGAGGGTTTCGAACGGTTGTCAAGTATATCAATATAGAGACTTTGCTATTTGATGAATACAAAAAAATAAAGGTACATGTCAGATGTATCGGTTTGCAAACTTTGGAATATAGAGGGTAATAGTAACATTTTCGAGTTTTTTCAAAATATTTCGAAAGGTATGTAACCTACAGGAAACAAATTATTCAGGATTTCAAAAACTCTTTTGATATGTACAAACCGATACCTTTCATTTGATACACCACTCGGTGAGGAAGCCCCCCCTTTTGAAAATTATCCCTCCCCTTTTAAACCGTTTTTCAAAAAGTAAATTTCGACATCCCAATTTGTACTGAAAATTTTAATTTTTCATTTATTTTTCTTTTGTTTTTCTTTTAATCTGCACAAGCGCACAAAATGTATAGGTATTATTTGAAATTTCATGTTGTTTTCTGCTGCAGTTAGTGAGATATCAAAAACGGAAAAAAGGACAGAAAAAGTGAGACCATAAGAGTTTCGAACCGATCTCCGATTTTCGAAACCCTAAAAACAAACTTTAAATCAACTGTATGTTAATTTTAGTAATAAATCTCTTACATGTCTTGGCCTGTATTATGAAGCATGTAAGAGTTTATTATATTTCATCTTACTCAGTCATCGATCTATGCTTGAGTAACGCTTTTGCCATAGGGAATCGCTACTCATGCACAGATCTATGACTGAGTAAGCTTTTATAATACGGACCTTTCACTCCAAAAGGACAATTGTTTTTCTTCTTCCCCCACCCCTCGCAGGTCACAGGCTTTTTAACAGAAGGTGACTAGCTCTCGAGGACAGCTTTAGTTTCAACGAAATCTAACGTTAGGAGACGTATTGTTATTTTCAGTTATAAAACTGATGTAGGTAGAGCATGGCAATGACATCAGTAAGAAGGTATTGAAGGTTCCTTAAATTTTAAAAGGTACTTAAAATGCTGGTCATACTTTTGACATTTTCTTCCATATGAATAAGTAAATAAACTCTAAATTAAATCGGAAAGTTATTTGAAAAAAGGCTGTACCAGTAACTTGCACAAGTACTTTATGACATCCAAACTAAGGATTTATTTCATTTAAAAACTTTTATTGTGTCAAGGTTCTGAATAAATAAGTTTTGCGATACTGCTATCGCAATAAAGCAAGAAACTTTATGTGGTACGTGTCCTTTTTTGACGTGAGGGGACGAAAAGTACAAGTGTAGGAGTGAAGATATGCGCCATTATAAAACAGCCTACCTATATCACATTCTACAAACTTGTATACATTTCATACATTAAAGCAAAACGACATTGAGATTTATTTAGCAAATAGAAAATTAAAATAACAGAATACAATAATTGCAATTAGTATTTACAGTATTTACACTTACCTATATATCTATTTATTACCTATATATATTTTTTACACTGCGGCGGAGTGGTTAGTTCGTAGTTAGTACAGCAGTGGTTAGTTGCACTGTGCGCCCTGCAACAGGATCTTCAGACCCAAATTAGGATTTACAAGTTTAGGGCTTCTTCGAGACAAACGTTCGCTAAGTTCGTCTTTATCGACAACGGCAAGGAGGACCTTGGGAAAGTTCTCTGATAAAACATACTTAAAATTGTTTTCAACTTGAAACATGTTTGAAGTTCCAAGCGTTTTAAATTATATGGACCAGTTTTCACTGTCCTTGGAATTAAGATAAGAGCTAAGGTAAGGAACGACGATCTTTTAATTGGTTACATCCTTGTCTGGGCACAAGTGGATAATTATTCGAAAATCCTGTTTCTACAGCTAAATAAGGTGATTAGTGTAATCGGAGATCTCATAGCAGAGCAACCTTGAGAGCAACAATGTTATCAAAGTAATTGAAAAACCAAAATCTAGGAGATACAAAGTCGTTGTAAGAAGAATATCCGGCCTTTTAATTCAGGTCTTGTTTCCTGAAACAAGCCTTCGTACAACTAACTACATTATAGTAAAGTCGTTGATATTTATAATAAAATTATAACATATGACTAGACTCTAGACACTTAGAACTTGAATATAATCAGTGTGTAACACATAATACATTTAACTTGGTAGTTGACACACAAATACACATATAACGATGAGAACGTGCCATAATTGAGAGTGTAATTTCCGAGTTGAGCTATAAACAGCGCATTTTAATTCGTTTCGTTGGAACATTACCATGATACATCTGGAGGTTATAGTCGTAAAGTAAAGGGTTTATTCATCATTCATAAATATGCCATCACCAGAATGACAGGTATCTTCATAATGGTCTGGTAAGTATTTAAGAAATGTTGTAGCTTTTAATATTGTGATTTCCGAAGCGTACATTGTATAGTGCAATTGTAAATACAAAGTTTTGTTTGTGAATTAATTCAAACAATATATAATATTCACACCTACAAAATAAGATGTTATAGTTACCTGATCGTTCGACTCAGGTGTAAATGAAACAATAATAATATACAGTCGTATAATAAAAAAATATTTACATAGCCTTGCAGTTTGCATAAAACCACATGCATAAAAAGTGAAAATATTTTTCAAATTTATTTTAAGTCTTCTAATGGACTTGTACAGTGCCGTAAGGAGCCTTTAAAGCGTCCGGAGCGAGCCCCTAAAACTGCACCCTCTGTTTTTATTCTAAATCCCATGTAGGCTTCGGCGTAGGTAGGTACCTATTAGTAGCCATGTGTAATCTAACACAAAATATTCCGCTTGCCTACAGTTCATTATAAAAAAATGAACTTATGTAATGAGCAAGCGAAGCGAGTCTCGAAACATTTTAAGACTGTTTTACACGGTTGGTAAACATAGTGAATGAGACAAACTGCGGAGGTTACTCTCAAATTAAGGTTATCAAAATTTTCATCAAGGCCTGGAAATGACGGGAGAGAAGGGTAGAGTCAGTGAACTGTTGAAATACCTCATTGCACATTATGCTGGCGAGTAGAGCGAGCCGCGAAACTTTTAAGGCTTATTTCAAAATGGATGCCTTTGCTTTGTCCAGAACCCTAATATAACAGGAATAAAAGTGAGCGAAGTACTCTGCAAAAGTTTAAGGTTTTGATGAGGTGATGAGCAAAAGTGAGTATTGAGTATCTATGAAAGCTAAAACGAGAATAGGAGCGAGCCATGAAAATTTAAAAGACGTTTTATGGCTGTTGATCCTAATAGGAAACGAATACAAAGGAAACAATGGCGAGCAGAACTGGCTGCAACAGATCAAGATAAATATTACCTACCCCGTGAGAGCGTTGCTTTTGCACCGAATAAGAAAATAAACGGCTAGCGGAGCAAGCCCCATTTTTTTTATAAGAGATATAATATTTCTATCAAAAAAATAAGGGGCGCTGAATCTGCGAATGGGGCGGAGAAATGACCAAGACCATATCTGTGGAGTAATTTCTACACCCCCCGACTCTGCGTATGGTGCCTAGGCACCACTCTATTTACGGCACTGGACTTGTAAAATGTTTATACTGATTAGCACGCGTACCTCTGCCAAATAAGTATCTTCACTCCATATTATTTACCTAAGTTTTTTTCCTAACTTGCTTACGTTATGTAACTGCAGAGTCAAATGTTTTACTATAATCTAAATTATTGCTACCACCAAGTGTTTGGGACCGCCCCTCAAGGTGCTAGCTAGACATTTTATGTTTTTTTAATGAATTTAAACATGTTTATTAATTGAGTCTTGAGTTAATTTAATAAGTTTACATTAATTTATGCTTATTTGATTAATAATATAAAACTACTGATAATGATAATGGATAATTTTCATGATATGAATACGTATGGCTATAACAACAGGAACATCAAGTCAACAACAAAACATATTTTTAGCTGATATTTTTTGTCAAATTTGTCTAACCACCGTTTATAATAACTTAATATCTAGGATTTTTGTAGATGACCTATAATGCTATAAAATAATGCTAATTAGAACACATCAAAATTCAGCAGCTCTCAAACTTTTCGCTTATTTAATATTACAACAACGATTTTTTATGAGTTTTACGGGTTTTTAGGATTAACAAAATGTTTAATCTTCTTTTAAGTAAACAATAAAATAGTAAATAATAATAAAAATACTCATGAAATGTGTAAATATAAATTTTAAAATATGTTACACTTAGGCCTGTAATAAAAAAGCTATTATAGATAAATGATTCAGACCGTTCTGTACAAAGTTGAGCTGTTAATGGCTAGATAGTTTTACAAATTTGTTTATTTTAAGTGCGTAAGTCAGTCCGTGCATACATCAATAAATAAAACATCTTAAAAAAATAACCTAATAATTTAAACAATATCTGATGTGCCAATCCCAAACAATATGACATACAATAGGACACTACTCATTTACAAAAAGTCATAAACTGAAGCGGGAAAATCAATCACTTATAAAAGTTGAGTAACACTGACTACTTCGAAATTAGCGTCAACCACATTATAAATGGGACAAACTGTAGAGAAGAATTTAAATAGACAAAAAAGGTATAAATAGGCACTGGTCAATAGAGCATCACATTCTTGTCGTTCAGCGCGTTGATGACAACAGAAATGCGCCTTCTTTTGGTAAGTCAAGGAGCATGATGCTTGCACAGTTATACCGAGCCAGTGCACTGTGAAGTACAAATACAGTGGTTAATATACATTTAACAGACATAAATTCAACAAACAGTGCGAGATTACGGACCTGTTGTTTCATTGAGCCTGGAGTGATTTTGTGAATCACGCGATCATCCCTGCAATAAAATGTTCTCTGTTCTTTGTTCTCTGTGCTTTTTTGTAATGCTTTAACAGGTAATTTATTTGATTTCAGGTAATTTGCCTGTCACTGACAGTGGCCCTTGCGGCTGAAACTGGAAAGTAAGTGTATTTGATGATTGACTTACTATTGAGCTTAGTAGGTAATATCGGATACGAAAAAATAATTATTTGTCCGCGAGGCCACCGAGCGCATGAGCAGCCATTTTATATATATAATACTTTTAAAGTGCCTCTCCAACCCCTTAAAAATGAAAGCTCCATGGCCTTTATTCAGCTTAACCTCGTTTCCAGGTACACACCTTTCCAGTTCTCAAGCACGACAAGAGCACCCCTCCGGGCGATCTACGAGCCCAGTCTTTACAACCCCCGCCGTTACGACCCCAGCGTTTACGTAGGCCGATACAACCCCGCCCAGGACAACTCTGGCCGTTACATCCCTGATGACTCAGGCAAATACAAGTAAGAATTCTAACATTTGACCCCTAACGCGTCGCTCTAAAACTCTTCCCGCACGTGTCGTAAGAGACGACTAAGGAATATCCTCCGTGGGCGGGCAACTGCGCCTCCTGCTTAACTGATCCACCACCAAACTAGGCACATAGATAGGGAAATATCATTTTTTTTTTCTTTTAACCCTTAGGACTCTACTACACGCTGTTTACATTATGTTCAAAATTTAAAGACAAAGGCTTATGTTTTTGTTTATTACGAAAATATATTTTTGTATTGCCTTATTTTTTACCGACTTCAAACAGGAGGAGGTTCTCAGTTCGTATGTTTTTTTTGTTATGTATTATATCCTATATATATATCCTCCGCCTATGGGTAACCGAGTTTACTGATTCTTTCACTATTGTACAGAAAATGATCCCGAGGTGGTCCCATACAATTTTTATATGTGAGAGATTAGTATTTATCCCGTTAAACTTGAAAAGCAACATAATATTTTTGGAGAATCACGACTAGATACAACAGTTTTGGAGATATCGGCGCCAATTGTTAATAGATTTTGATGATTCTTTTGTTGTTGTATAAAAATTTATTTTGAGGTGGTCTTCAGAATATGATCATTTCATTATCACCTAATGGTTTCCTTGGCAACGGGCGTCGACAGTTTCATCCATGTCTCATCAAACTAAATTAGACTTGAATAATAACTAGATGTCGCCAGTGTGAACTCAATTTTTTGCACGTGAACATAGACCTTCGGTCAAGGAAAGTAAGTAGGTGATTTCGTTCGTCCGAGACAGATGAATATTATCTAGGTAGGTAGGTACCGGAATTTGAATTTATCGTTTTTTAAATCACGCCAAATTATGATGTCATCGAACTAAATATTGCTTATATCTATAGATTTTCCAAGGACCATAAATACTCCTGTCGGAGGATTTTCTCGTATTCGTCCCTCAAAACTTAAAAAGACAGTGGCATTTGAAGTCGGTTTTTAGTTTTTTCAAAACAATCATTTGATGCAAAATTTAAATTTTTTTCTGATTTCACTGTACCGAATTTTTAACCGATCATATTATTTTCGAAGTTTATGACACTCCTTACTGACACACTGGCAGAGTCGTAGCGAAAAGCAAGCGGCGCCAAAAATAAAGAAATTGAATTGATTGAAATTATTATATAACAAGTGTGTAACTATAAACAAACTGTTTATTCTGAATTATCCTTTACCCACTAATGGTAAGACCCAATGAGGCCTTTGTCAAAAATTCCTGCAAATTCTCAACTTTCCATAACGCGCATTAGAAAAACGCCACAAATATAATAAAGACGCTTTTGGAAAATTGACCATGTTCAGTTATTGTATCGTTAAGTGTGAGTAGTAACCTAATACCGTGACGCGGCTTGTCACGTCTTTTCTATGGTCGAGTATCCGGAGTGTGCTTTATGTCATTTCATTACAGGGAATTCGTATCGTGATTATTTGGAAGAGAGAAACCCACCGTACTTAACAGTCGTCTATCCAATAAATAATGTTTTAAAACTACAAGAGAGAACCAACCGTAATTTTTTATCAATCCAGTAAATAACTCTTTTTTTTTTTTTTCCACATTTTAATGTTATAAATAAATAATAATGGACAATCCACACAGCATCATTTCGCCCCAAGCTAAGCAGAGCTTGTGTTATGGGTACTAGATAATTAATAAACTTAATACAATATATTACATACATAGATATTTTTATTAAACATAGAAAATAGTCAGAACACCCGGGGCAAATATTTGCAGATCGTACAAACATTTGTCCCAAGGTGGGAATCGAACCCGCAACCTTCTGCGTCGCAGGCGGACTTTTGCCCACCGTGCCACATCAGTCGTCAAAAAATAAATGTCGGATATAAAAATATAATAATAAAAAAAAGTCGTTTAAAATGTATTTCATGTTTGAAAGAGTAACTTATTTAGTGCCGATCGAACCGCATAATGTAGGTTCATGTAAGTTATCTACACAATCCGAATAAGAATTCTATTATCAAATAGTGACAAATATTTGTCAGATTTTTAATAACTAGAATTATTGTTACTCAGCTTTATTATTAGAGTTCCGTCATGAAACTAAACAGCGGTATTTATAAATACAAGTAGTACTCTGTAGCTACAGAATCTACAAACACAACATAATTTTGTAGGATTTGTCTATATAATAAAACGTAGGTTAGGCTCATAAACCATTCTGTGTCATCTTTTCATTGTAGGTACTTGTTGTGCGTTGTCTTGTCATTTGGACGACATTGAGAAATTGAGTGCCATTTTAGAGATAAGTTTTTTATTTGCTGTATTTAACAATTTATTTGTAACAAATAATAATAATAAATATAAATAATGCTGGACAATTCACATAGCATAGAGCATGCTATTATCTATCATCATCTAACCCCAAGCTAAGCAGAGCTTGTGTTATGGGTTCTAGATAACTGATACACTTAGTACACTATATAGATAGATATTTTACTTAATACATACATAGAAATATCCAGAACACCCGGAACCAATATCTGCAGATCGTACAAACATTAGTCCCGAGGCAGGAATCGAACTCGCAACCTAATGCATTGCAGGTGGACTTTCACCTGCCGCGCCACAGAGGTCGTCAATAAATAACGCAGTAATTCCGAAATCATCATATAAGTCCTTAAAAAAATAAAAATTCACAACCAAAATGTACAGAACCCGTAGTTTAATAAAATAAACAGATGAAAATTAATCAACCAGAAGCTCCATGCGGAAACTAAGGTCGTAGAGTGGAGATGGTATAATAATTTTATTATGTAAACGATGTTTACGATAGTTCATTTATTGGGTCGTCTGATCGTCACAGAGCAACTGGTATTTTAGTGTGGTCAAGGTCGAGCTATTTTTTGTACCAATTTTGCATATTTTTAATTGATTTTCTGCTCCTATTACTTTATTATGTTCACATTTTTAATCTATTTTGAATACTAGTTTATCGCTCGTGGTTTTGTTCGCGTGGTTGTCAAAGACCATCCAATTTTCAGACAACTTTCGCGGTCTATTTTGATCCTGATTTTCGAAAGCTATGAATCATTTTGTATTTCATGATTGATAGCCGACCGATTAAAACAGTAATTTTCTAAAAAATATTTTAAATAAGTACCTACCGCTGCCGAAGTAAATTTTGTTAACATAAAATACCTACTATGAGTGCATATGACGCACACGCTGTTCTTGGAGGCTGTGTACAGCAAGGGAAATCTTGGCTAAGAACGCGTTCGTGAATCAGACTTAATAACATCGCCTAAATATAAAGATAGTAGCAGGCACATAATGTATTATTAAATGGACTAAGAAGCTCGTTTTAAATTGATTTGAGTCACTCAACATCAAGATTCACACGCCTTATAAGGAATTAAAGGTCAATTTTAGTATTAGATAGAATGATTTAGCATATTTCTATGAATAAATCATGAGACCCATCCCTTATCTAGTTTTAATGTCAACTTAATAAGATTACACAATATTTAAATTCGGAATGTTCAAAATAAAAGTTAATAGGTACTGTTAAAAACTACTTGTTTAAAAAACAGTTTGCCCGCGTTTGATAAACTTTTTTTTGAAAACGATTGACCTCACTACTTAGTACCTACGTTCGCTTTAGTTCAACGACACAAAGGTATGTATATTTGGGCGCTTAGAGACATTTGGAGGTTTGTACAGGAGTCTTCTGAGGGAGGTGTTCTTTAAAAAGAATTAATCTTTAATGGACGTTGAATCATGAAATGATGATAGGTTTGGCACGAAAGTTTTGTTAAATTATGCTGTTGATCACCTTATCATTCAAAAAACATTACTAACCAAATATTTACACCAACATCTTTTTTTGCAAATAAATGGCTAACTGCTGTGCAATTCATTTGTCGGTGAACATGAGCCTGGCGCCAGTTTACACGTTACAAAAAAAGAATTATGACTTTATGAACTGGCGTGACCATATTGACAAAACAAGCCTTCCAAGAAATCTCTTAATTTAACAAATTCCTACCAAAGGAAGTTCGGTTTGAAAAGATACAAATAAAGGATACTTTAGATATTGCTTTTCTTCGTAGTGCTTTTAATTTTTTTGAAATAGACTTTAAAGAACTATGTGCTAAAAAAAATGAGCTGCCTGATTTAGGTCAGTTTAATGAGTACCTATTTGAGCTTCAGAAGCAGCATCCTACTCAGAAAAAAAGTGGTGGACTCAGATGGTGCCAAGGCAAGAGGTAGCATATTTTGGCCTAATATATATTTGAAAATAGGATTTCCCCTTTCAAAAGTGACGCGTGAAGCACGCTCTTCGATAAAGATCGCTAAGCTCCAATTTTGACTCTGGTGTTGATAAAATTCTATACAAGCAGACTGCCATTACTGAATTTGATCTACACCAGAGACGAAATCTGTGCATATCGATCCTTATCGAAGTCCGGCTTGCGTTCTTTATTAGGGGGAATGCCATGACGACCGGATGTGGCGCGACGGGCGAAGGTCCGCCTTTGACACAGGAGGGGGTTCGATTTCCGCCTTGGGGTAAATGTTTTTACGATCTGCAAATATTTTTTATGGGTGTTTACTATGTATAATAAAAAAATCTATCTATGTAATGTATGTATTGTATTAAGTATATCAGTCATCTAGTACCCATAACGATGCATCCACATAGCCCAGTAGCATTGCCGGTGGCTTGGTGACAAGCAAAGCCAAAAAAAAGTCAAGGAAGACGACGCCCGACAAACCCGACGATAAGGGCGGCAGCTCGGGTGCCGCCGGGCTGTGCACAGTCCGGCGGCACCCGAGCTGCCGCCCTGCAGAGCAGAGCTTGTGAATGGCGCCCTCCACATGTGGAGGGCGCCATTCACAAGCTCGGCTTAATTTGGGGCTAGATGATACTGTGTGGATTGTCCAGCATTATTTACTAATTTTCTTATTTATTTATAATCCCTTCGCTGGACATGCGGGTCAGAGATCGCAGGGCGTAATGTTTTTTTTGTTCAAGTGGCCTTTTATTTTAAATTTCACTATCATTTTCAGCGGTGACCGAGGTGACCGTGGCGGTGCTGGCGGTTTCTACACTGGCTCCAGCAGCGCTGGCGGCCCCGGTGGCCCCGGAGGCCCAGGATCCGGCGGCAGCGGCTACATTGGCGAGAAGGACGTTGCTGGCAAATACAAGCCTGATGGCAGCGGTGCTTACAAGTAAGATTTGTCACAATTCGCTTACTATAGTACAGAGATTTTCGAAAAATATTTTCCAAATAACACAAATCTAAAAACAAAACAAAGGAAGGAAATACCATGATCTGCATGAGGAAACTTTGAAATTTCCCAGCGTATTGTTGTTGAGCTTTCATTAATTGTAATTGCTTTGAAACATCTTTTACGTCTGCTCAAGAAAGGGCGTTGTTTCAAGTGTTTGTCTTGACATAATATACTTATCTAATAGGTAGTCTGCCTTCATACTAAGTAATGAGCAGACCCCCTTTAACGCTAGGAAGGTATAGTCTGTAAGTTTTATGTGGTACTCTTTTTTGACTATAAAACTCTGATTTCCAGTGGTGATCGTGGTGACCGTGGCGCAGCCGGTGGTTTCTACACTGGTGTTGCCAGCGGCCCCAGCGTGGCTCCCATCCTAGTCTCCCCCACCTACAAGCCTGCCGTCCCTACCGCTGCCGTCAAGTACGCTACCGGTAACCCGTCCAACTACGGCGACTACCAGTACAAGTTCGGCCTCATCCGTTACGACAACGATGTCCAACCCGATGGCTACCACTACCTCTACGAGACCGAGAACAAGATCCTCGCTGAGGAATCTGGCAAAGTGGAGCAGATTGACAACGAAAATGCGGGCACCAGAGCAAAGGGTTTCTACGAGTTCACCGCCCCCGACGGTCTCGTCTACAGGGTTGACTACATCGCCGATGAAAACGGCTTCCAACCGTCAGGCGCTCACTTACCCCAATAGATTATACTTTAGCTCGTACGTGTTTGTGTTCTAAACAAGGATATACTGATGAGTTAACGCAAATAAAGATGCTACCTATACGCGAATTGGTTTATTATTCCATCAACACCATTCTTTTATTTTTATAGGTGGCAGTTTTATGGTTCAGCCACAATACGTACAATTATTTACGAATCGTTTAATCTATTTTTATCATAAAAAAATATATTTATAAATTATGATGGCACTATTTAAGGGGGATGTGTGTACTTTTTTTTATATTGGAGTCCAGTTTTACATTTTCAAAGGAAAAAACTAGAATAAGCCAAATGAAACAGGGTCTTTCTCATCATAAGTACATAATTATTTTGAGGAAATTCGTATATTCCTTATTTGATTTATGTAATGGATTAAATTATTCTACTTACCTACAAGCTTCTGTACGAGACTTAGCAAGTGTTTGTTTACGTTAAAAGTAGCTTATTAAAAGCCTACCCATTTTATAACTTTCTGCATTTATAATAAAGAATTTGGAATAATCAAATACCGACGGTATTCGAGCATGAAATTTGAGCTTATTCAGTAGCCCATGTGTTCCTTTATTTATTGCATATTGATATATTATAAATTTATAATCAATGTTAATATGGCATTGAAATAAGGAAAAATATCATATAGTTTATTAAGGTTTTGTGCATCTTTTGTCATTTGTAAGTAAAATTTGCTTAATTCGCATAATAATACGATAACTCCCGGTATCTATAATTTTTTTTGGAATGCTACAAATATAAAAAATTCCATAAAGTATTTCATGGACGAGCCTTCTTGATTTTACTAAACGAAGGAAAAGACGGTGTTAACTCCGAGCCACAGGGGCCTCAAGAGCGCTTATGTAAACTAAGTAGATTTACTACTTAGTTATACATAAGCACTCTTGTGCCACACCATATTCTATTTGGAACTAAAATCTTTACAATGTTTACTTGATGTTTTTTGTACGATTTACATATAACTACTTATATGCTTTTTTGAGGTTCGTATGCTATTTAATGACGGTTGTTTAAGAGGTGTGAAGATAGCAAAGTGGTAGATACTGTCAAACGCAATTATTATTACCATCAAACTTTGGTTTACGTAAATCTTACGTTTCTAATTTTAAGTATTAAGTACTGTATATTTCCCAAATAAAACAAAACAAACGCTTATAAGTAGTCCACGAATGATGTAGGCTCTACATCATTCTCGTATGTACCTGGGTCTCTACATTGTCTCTACAGTGTAGAGACCAAGCATACAGTATACAGTGAATATATTCACAGCGTCCTCAACCCTAACGTTGGTTGATGACCTTTTTAGGGCAATAATAAATTATTGTAAATGGCGTAAGGTATCAGCGATACTTCTTGATCCTGTTCCAAATAACTGAACTTGTAGGTGTTCTTACAGCTTGTTGGTATAATTAGATAATATGAACGGTCTTTTAACACAATTGACTTTGCTTCACTGCAGGGAAAATTATTGTAAATAAATATACCCGTTTAAGCCAAACCTGTACCAACTGACTCGTAGATTAAATCCTGGTAGAGATTATTTTCAAAAGGTATTACGTAAACTTAGATGCCTAAGTATACCTTAAGCTACCTGTAGATTGTTTGCAACAGTCTGCAGTTAGCTTAATTGTTTCAATCGTAAATATTAGTTCTAATTTGTTTTTATTATTGAATTGTATTTTTTTTGTCAATTAAAAAAAACCTTATGCTGGAAGATCACTTAGCTTGGTAATGTAGGCATTTGCTTAATTTGGGTAGAAACGGACAGATAAATGATTATAAATGTTGTATCTCCTAGAATAACAGAATGTAAGTAGTACATATTATTATAAAACACTAAAAGAGAGCCTGTTTACGAATTGTTTACGAAGTGGATTTCAAGTCAATCGCTTCTATTTATACTAGTTTAGTAACTATTTTGTGTAAAAATATAGTACTAAGCGAGTATATTTCCCTGTTCTGAGCGCTACACCTAGTGATGAGTCACCGTAATAGTTTTATTTTTTCATATACTGAGTTTGTTTTAAATGTTATCAAATGTAGTCGATTTCAATTGTCAAAATGACCAAAATGGTTTAAATTTAATATTATAGTATTTTTTATACAAAATGCATCAAGTCGTGTCAAGTCTCGTATATACATATAACGAGTCCAACATGTAGTTATCATGGAATGTTTGTAATTTCAGATTTTTTTCAATGTCTTTATAATCAGATAATAAATACGTAATATATTTGGAGATATTAGTGGAAAAAAAACTACAAGATTAAGTTGAACCTCTAAAAATAATAAAGAAGTAAGTTATTTATGAACCATTAGGCTGCTTTCCGTTTATACTAAATCTAGATTACATTTATTTCTCATCCTCAAAGCCAAAGTCAAAGTCAAAAACTCTTTATTTCCATAAATACAATAAATGTACACTTAGAAAAGGTCAAATTCTTAATAATTAAACACTGACACGGAAATAAAGTGATATTTTTGATTTCAGTCGCTTCGGTATGTAGACTAAAGTAAAGAAGCGACGAAGAAACCTTTAGCCTGTTAGTTGTTATTTTTCGAGTTGGAGCAAATCCCGTCCCAAGCTTTTTTATCCTCTAGATAATCTGATATTTTATAGTAGGCCTTTTTACACAAGAAGGTTATGACAATTTGTTTGAATTTATTTACTGATAATTTTTGCAACTCACTAGGAGTTTTCAGAGAGTACACAGAGGTAGGCGTACCTACCAAGTCAAGTAAGTCACCAATCCTCATTGGAATGAGGTTTTCAGAATGCGGTGGGCATTATATAGTTGCATTTTAATCATTTTTGTTTTATGCAAATCGATGTGTGAAGTGGATCCTCAAACATTCCATAAGAGAATAAAGACTCTCTTGCAAAGCGGTCGTCTCCGGTCCACTCCAGTATTGCACGCGTCCCACCTTTTTTATTAAATTTTTAAAACCAGAGTGCCAAGAGTGAGTGATTTATGCAGCTTTTAAGTCGTGGCGGAACTACTTTATATTAATTCGATAAGCTATGCTAATTCGTCTGCCTGACCTCGTCCTATCTTGATTTAAAGAATTCTAGTCCACTTTTTGGTATGTTTTATTTGGAATTTATTGATCATTAAAATGTAAATTAAATGTCAGGGAAGAATAAGATGGTATTGTGCATCTTAATCTGCTTCCTATAGGTGCCAATACTGACATCTAACTTGATCTAGTTTCAGATCGGAAACATAATTTGCGGCGTCGACAGGCTGTGCAGCGGGTGCGAAGTCGCCACACAAATAACATTTATTTGGAAAAGGACCTGCAATTATGTTGCGTGTTGTTAAATTCGTAAGTTTTATTATTTAATATTTTTCCTTTCATAACTTTATTTATGCAAATGATTGAGTTTTTAGCGAGTTGGATGTTTTTTTAATAAATAGGACGTATAACGTCCACGAGCTACAATTTACTATCAATACTAGGAAGATTATAATAGCTTTATATGATTTTATATAGCTTTTAAAAATTGGTGACGGCATGGTGTTGGAATGCTGTCACATGGGAAATTTATTATTATGTACAATACGAGTACAGAACCTGTTTCTTTTGTAGGTCTATACTCTTGTAGCATCGTTTTTATAGTTCACAGCTACTTATAAATAATATTTCCATGACAGTTTTTTTATTTACTTACCATAGATCTTGATGTGACTATTTATTTACATATTACCTACGCATTTTTTTGCTATGACTTGAGTTGGCCATATGGTTGGCTATATGGTCGGATGCGGATCAAGAATGAAAGATCTAACAAGCTTTTAAATTTTCAGGTTTTATTAATATCACTACTGGCTGCCATTCAGTGCTCACCTTTCGACGATGGGAAATATAACCCAACAAAATACAGCGTGTCTGACGATGGCAAATATTATAGACCCTTAACTGAGGGCAAGTATATCCCTGGGGATGAGGGAAAGTACACCTACATATACCTACAAGGGCTTTATCCCAGTGATGATGGAGATTACAGATACGTTCACCAGGTTGGACCTGATGGAGGATTTGGAGGTAACGGTGGAAATGGAGGAGAAGGCGGCAAAGGAGGAGAAGGTGGCTTTGGTCCTAATGGTCCTGGAGGTCCAGGCGGGCCAGGCGGTCCCGGTGGCCCGGGTGGTCCAGGTGGACCCCGAAGAGAAAACCAATATATAGGCAAACAGATCTATGCTAAGCGGTACCCATACATCCACAACGTCATCAAGTCTTTGGTCAGCAAATATGTTTCATTTGACAGTTTTGGTGAAGACGGTGACAGTACTGCTAACCACTACAGAAAGGTTTACGCTGATAACCAAATTCCAGTGAAATGCACGTATATGATGCCAAATAACACCTCAGAATTCACAACTCAGTAAGTTGTTAACGAAAATATTACAGAACATTCGGCCACATCTCTAGAAATGTTGATTTAAATTGTACTTTATTTTGCAGGTATCCTCCAACGGTGAATGTTGCTGATGGTGAAAAGTATGGATCTTACTATAGTTTCCGAGGCTCTAAACTATTATCCGACTCCATCACTGGCAAATTAAAGCTCGAATACGAAGTGTTTGTCAGGGTCGTGGAAGTAAATAACTAAAACGATAAATAACTCGCGTACGGCCCGCGCGGTCTCGCTATTGTATACAATTGGTGAGTCACCACGGGAGACAAATGAGTTGAAATAAATCCTGGCGGTCGTTGTAAATACAAATAGGTTTTGTTATTTTGAAAAACATGAACAGCTGATAATTTTGTTATAATATTTATTTAATTGCGTTAGGGACGGGTGCGCAGCTGTTTCCACTTGTCGAAGGTTGTATACATTACAAGTAGGCACTGAAAATAAGAGCTTTAAAAGATTGAGAACAAATCATTGGATAGGAGATCTTAATTATGAAGTAGATAGAACGATGAAGTAAACAAGCTATCAATTATTTTACCTCTACATTTCTGGCTTACAAATAAAAACTGATGTTCTGCGTGTTCAACCAAATTCAATGTGCTTTGTCTTGTACCTAATTTTAAAAGCATTCTCATAAAAAAATGACTTTATTGTAGTAGCAGTTCTTGTACAGTAATGTAAAAAATAAAACTTGTTTAATAATGACCTTTTTTGTGGTGACATATCAAAATTTAGGTTTATTTTGAATGGTAATAGCCTATGCCATTACCTAACTTGTTGCGTGCTGAATTTTTTTATTCATTTGGTATTTTTAACAGTTAGTGATTCATAATTAGTCAATTAGATAAGGATTGAATTATTATTATATTTATTATAACTATTGTTTGTTTTATTATTAGTCAGAGGTCCGAAGCCTAAGGCCAATGACATTGAAACCCAATAAATTCTTTATTTTCTTAACCCTTGGAAATGATTCACGGTCATAAGACATTGTTGCAAGCTGGTTTGTCTTATTTAAAAGACTAAAAAGAGATTGATCAAGGATTAAGGACAAGGTACACTACCTCATCCACTTTGATGTGGAAAATAAACTTCCATAATTTGACGCGACATGAATATTTTGTGAATTACTTAGAATGACACACACTTTTATAGATGCATATGTTCTAGTCGATGATTGCGTAGACGTGTGTGAATTGACATTATGAATTGGCCTTAAATTTTGATGATTAACGAATAAAAATGTTTATCGCTATCCTGCCCAGCCTCTGCCGTGTGGCTGATGGTGACCCGGGCGGGCGGGGGGCGCGCAGCAGCTCTACCTGCCCAAACATGGAGATGTACTTCATGGGCGCTGCCTGAGTTATTTATATCGGATTACCATGATTTCCGATACAAACACTTCATCGAAAGGAATTTATTATTTTAGTGTTTCGAGTAGGGTCTCGCTCTGTCTGTCCTTTTTCCCTCTTTAATACTTCAGCAACTACCGAAGCTAATAACACAATAAATATACTACAATATTTAAAATAACAATATGTATCGTGTGCTTGCAAGGTAAATAAATATTAATATTGAAAATAAAAAAATTCAGTACAAATTGTGATGTCGAAATTTTAAAAGATACCTACGAAGTCAAATGAAAGGTTTGTACACTTAAAAACTAGTTTTTAAATTATCTAGGATTCATATTTTTGAATATTTTGAAAAAAGTTAAATAATTTACTGCTTTCCCCCTAGCTCCGAAGATTGCAGAGCAATACATCTAAAATGTATACAGCGTTTGTAGATATGGACCTATATTGTACAGAAGAGAATCTATATTGTACAGAGAAGTTATTGAAAAGTCTGTAAGTTGAGTTCTAGAAAAATGGTCAAAAGTTGGGGAAACTATTTTCAAAAGCTTCTTTGAGGCTACTTCATCAAGTGGGGCATCAATCAAAAGGTATTCGTTCAGATTCAGATTTATTTATTGCATACATATTGGTTTGTACATCTCAATGAAGTTTTTGAATTTTTTGTAGATTTCATACTTTGTGAAATACATCGAAAAGAGTTACAAATTAGATAGATATTTTATTGCACAAAAGCTGTGCATAGGCGAGGTGTTGACAAAAATTTCGTAGGTGCTAGATATCAAAAATTACAAGAAAAAAAGAATTAATCAATCGTGACATTAACATAAATAAATAAAATATAATACTATAATATTTCCAATATTTCGACACAGTTTCATGCGCCATGATCACGGAATAACTGGAACTGGTTGAAACTGTGCCGAAATATTGGAATGCTCAATACTCAAATCATAGTAAATATCCCGTGTAAATGACTTTAGTGTTAATAAACATGATGGATTTAAAAGATTTAATATAATACTCTCTTTAATACTTATATACTATATATTATACAAAAGTATTCATACATAAATAATAAAATATATACGTACCAAATTATTTCTGAAAAAGAAAGTGATTATAGACTCTAGATCTGAAGACATTTACTGAGGATATCACGCGATATTCCTTTGGAAGACTGTTCCATAAGCCAGTGGACTGGATGGAAAAGGTTTTATGGTAGCCCACTGTACAGTGATCCGGTGTTCCAAGCTGTAGTCGTTTTGAGTGCCGTACAGTGCACAAGTGTAGAGTAGGGAAAATAATTCGGATTTGAAAAGCAACGCGTTGTCTTTCTAGTAGGTTGCGGTAGAAAAATTTTCATTAGCTTTAGAGAATGCATGCTTTCATACATTCTCTTCCTCACCTGGACAAGATGTGAATCCCTGGATATATTGTTGGTTATATAGAACAAGATTTATTCAGATATGATTTAAACCAGCTTACACTGTCTGGGGAGAGATTTAAGGAACGCAACTCAGACAGAACTTGACCGTGGTTGACACAGTTAAACGCACTGATGAAGTCAAGTAGACTGACAAGTGTAAGCTGTTTCTTTTCGATGGCAACGCGTAATCATATTTTGATGAGCGCCGTAGAAGTGCTATGGGCAGGGCGGAAGCCAGACCGGAAAGGTGATTGAAAAGTTTACCAGTAACCCTTAATTTCCAAAGATCCATCTGAAAAACCTTCTGTTTGTTGATATTCATAAGCTAGCGATGTTTCTAACTGTTACCTACAGTATTTTTGTATAATTGACAAAAGTTCGAAAGCCTCGACGCACGAGTCAAACTTGCACTTGACGGATCTTGTTTTAAACTCGTAACAAGACTTTTTAAATAAATAATTGGTAGGTAAAATGTTAAAATTCCTTAATTATTCGGCGACGAACTCTGTGATTCCACTTGCGATACGGAAGTTTGTCGGCTCAATTCCCGCCCCGGTACTATTGTTTACATGATCTACAGTCATTTGTTCCGGGTCTGGAGTAGGTATGTATAAGGACATAGCAGATCTGTAAAGCAGCTACAGCATTGTTCAAGCACGCCTCAGCCTCATATCGTGATGACCACACACTGTCCACTCGTTGTACACGCAGCGACAGCTAACAGCAAGCTCGCTGTCCAAACATGGTCATCGTCTTCTTCATCTCACCCCTTGTCCCCCACAAGGGATAGGGTATCTGGATCTGGCGATTCCTTACTTATTACTATAGGTAGGTCTGTTGGGTTGTTGTGGTTGTGTTTAGCTGCCACCGCCGGTGCTGCCTTTAGCTTCGGTGCGATCAGGCCCTGCCGGGGGAGATTGCTGGTTGCCCAGGGAAGGCCCAGAAAACCGATCAGCAACCGAGGCAGCGGCCACCAGTAAAGGTGCTAAATTTGGTGACTCTTTGGCGTACGGCTTGTATTTCCGCTTTCCTGGCTGGTCCGGGGTGGTTTGGCGTGCTGTGGGGGCAATCTTTTTAACATGCTGGTGTTCGAAAGCTTGCTTTTCCAAACATGTTAGAGACAAAACATGGTCGCCGAAGATGCACCCCGAGAGATGCGCAGGGGTTATGTAATTACCACTTTATTAGCCATCGGTATGCGTGGTACCACTGTGTACCTGCAGTTAGATTACGAAAAAAGCTTTCGAGAGCTCGATAGACTTTAACTTCTATTTTGCATACACATACAAAAAAAAGAGAGATAAATACAATATCCCGTGAAAATAACCTCTGTCCAATCTCTCAAAACCATACGAAAACGACGAAAAGCGCCAAATGGTAAGAGACGAAACGTTTCTTATCGTAAACTAGTGCACAACCGGTACTAAGGACTCTGGCTCAAGCTCTACTTACTTTGGGGTCAGATTAAATTGTGTGAAAAATCTAGTATGACATAACTTTCTTATCTGAGGCACCTGAATTAGAAAACCACATGCTAACCAAGTAATAATGAAATATTATAGTTACTAAGGAGTTAAACTCATTGCCAGGTACATTAAAAAAAAACAAAATTAACTGGATTCAATCGAAATCTTTTTTGTTTGAACAAAGCTCTTGTTATTCACAATTCAACAAATTTGTCAATGTACGAGATTGAACTATAAAGCTGGATGTTGGTGTTCAATGGTAGCCCGAGATGGTGATGATATGCATTCCTTATTTAACAGTAATAAATTCAAAATTAAACAAGTACCTACCTACAAATTTAGAGTTAGTAGAGCTATGAAGAGGTTTGTAGTAGCAGGAACATTTAAATTAAAAGCAACAAGAATCGTCTATGCTCAGAAATATAGACATGCTGAACAGTAACGATGGTCCATAAAAGGCTCTCATGTGGCGACCACGTACCGGAAAGCGGAAAGTGGGCAGAACACCACAAGGAAACTGCTGGATGCAAGTAGCACAGGACCGTTCATTGCGGCTCTTTAGGGGAAGCATTAGTGAACAGTTGACGTCCATCATTGCTCAGCTGTAGACCAGTTCTAAATCTAATATGGTTAAATGTTATCTGACGACCGATGTGGCGCTGTGGGCGAAGGTCCGCCTGAGACGCAGAAGGTTATGGGTTCGATTCCTGCCTTTAGACAAATGTTTGTATAATTTTCAAATATTTGTTCCGGGTGTTCTGGGTATTTTCTATGTACCTTTAGTAAAAAAATATCTGTCTATGTAATGTATTGTATTAAGTATATGTATCTAGTACCCATAACACAAGCTCTGCTTAGCTTGGGGCTAGTTTATGCTGTGTGGATTGTCCAGCATTATTCATTTATTTATTACCTGTCACAAGAAGTTTTCTAATACTATGAAAAGCTTAGGGCGAGCGCTAGTGCAAATAGCCCATCTCATCTCGAATCAATCGACGTATGTCAATGCATCAGTAAATTGTTAGGAGTAGGAGTCAAAGGAAATATTTGGTTTCCTTAAATGTAGGAGGAGAATAGAATCGGACGATATATATCACTGATCACTCTATAAATGGTACTACCAAGGTGACTACAACAAATAAAATTAGCATTTTAAAGCCAGAAAAGATGTATTGTTGCAATAAATACTCCATTTTCGTTTTGATGATTGTATAAAAAGAAACGGAGGCCAAAAAGTCTATCATTCATAGAATTAGTTTTTGCAAGAACGATGAGAAGTTTTTCGGTGAGTCTGCTGAAAAATAAGAAAGTGAATAAATCAAAAGTGTTGCAAAAAATTATGTGATGTGAATTGATTCTAAAGTGAATTGTATTCAGAAGATTATCCCGATACTCAAATTACTCGGGTTTGGTCAAGGTTTTTTTTAAAAAGATTTGTTTCAACAGATTGCTGTTTTGATCGTAGCGATCTCCTTCAGCAACGCTGAAGACGATGGTCGCTACCGTCCCAGCGGAGACGATGGCAGCTACCATCCGTCACCCCAAGGCTTCTACCAACCAACCTACGACGCGCAGTACAGCCTGCCCCTAAGAAACGGCAAATACAACTCGATATTCTCTGCCTATCGTCCGACATCTTATCTTAAGGCGCTAAATAATGAACTTCTGGCGCCTTACGTCAAATACGGTGACGGGTAAGTAGAAAAAATATTTTTCTTTCACAAAGGTTACTGCGATATAAAAAAGGTTGTGTTTACAGGATCTTAATAGATAGGCTCTAATGTTAAAAAGGACATTAGAGGAAAAGGGCTTAGAAACATGAAATACAATCTACTTGTATAAATAAAACACAATATTCCTTTTCTCCAATAATAATTAATGTGTTTGATTTTCATGCTTAATTTCCTTAAATTATTATATTACCTGTTGTAGTTTGTTTAGCAATGCCCGCCACATACAACTATCATGAGATGTTAAGGTATTCAGTAAGCTGTTGCACACACAAAAATACGTAACCTTACTCTGTTATGCCTACACAGTTCCAGTTATACATAATATTCATATTTAAAAAAAAAGGAAATATGAATAATATAACCAAAAAAGAAAATTACAATCAAATAATAGCTACAAATTGCTCGTAGAACTTAGAAAAACGTAATTTAGTTCAAAAATACTGGCCGTACTCTTGAATGGGTTATCTAAGCATTAATACAAATATAATTTACATAGCCCTTCAATGAAAGTATTCATAATAATTTACCTTTTAATTTTCAGTCACGACAACTTGCAAATCGCTTCAACGGCGGCGCCCGTAACTTACCGCCCACCAGTCCCCGTGTCAACATTACGCCCAATCGTGTACTCCACAGTGGCGCCTCCTGTCCAACCTGCCTATATTAGAACCCAGTACAACTCGGAAAAGGCCGCCAATATCGTGCGACAGGAAAACGATGTAGATCTGAATGGATACCATTATGCTTATCAAACGGATAACGGACTAGCTGCAGAGGAATCTGGAGCTGTTGAACCTTCAGTTGGTGGAGGAACTAGAGTCAGAGGCTTCTACCAATACGTGGGTGATGATGGTCTTACCTATAGGGTGGATTACACTGCCGATGAAAACGGCTTCCGACCTGTTGGAGCTCATCTGCCAGTTCTAGGAGCATAGAATTAGAAACGAAAAAAGACAAAATGCGCTAATATATTTGACGAAATATGAATGTGTGAATTAAACAATTTTATTTATAACTGTTAACCCTCTTGTGTATGACCTTTTAAGACCCAAGTACCTAAATCCGTCAGGTTATAAACTAAAGAAAAATCTACATCCATGAAACCCATTTTACTTAGTTACTTTAATTAACCGATTTACGAAGGTTTTCAAACTAAAATAAAACATTAGCACAAAAGTGATGGAGAGTGCATTGAGTCACGTTGGAATTTCTATCTTTTATTTTTGACAACGCAAACCCTTTAAAAAAAGGGTTTGCTTTTTAGCTTTATCTGAGTCATTTTATAGCAGCTTAGGTCCGCATTTTTGCGGGTCATTTGTGGGTGTAACATAAAAATATTACAAGGAAAAGTGTTTTAGGTTTCTCTCAGGGGCCATATGAAGGACGTTATCCTTTCTCAAGTAATTCAAGTAATAAAACGTTTATTCAGTTAATACATCCGTTATTATTGTGCGATTAATTTATTGTGATCTTTAAGAGGTTTTCTTTCAGAGGTTTTGTTTAGATAGGTGCGTACACCTATGAACTAGTTGCTAGAATTTTCTATGAAAATTAAAATAAGTACATACCTACCTAATTCCTAGTGGAGTCAAACCATCCATAAATAGCCCTTGTTATGCGGTAAATACACGTCGCGAGCATATTACATATACGCGCCTTTGGAGCCTTTGGAGTCTTGTCAGCTTGTTCTCTAGGGTACAAAGGGGGTAGTTTTGACATATTCACCACGTTTGGCAGGTGGATCGGTAATCGCAGTGGAGGTGTCAGATACACAGAAGGAAGCTGCTGGCCTTCCTCTGGTAGATCAACGATGACGACCGATGTACCGTGGCGGGCGAAGGTCCACCTGCGACGCAGGGTGGTTGCGGGTTCGATTCCCGCTTTGGAACAAATGATAGTACCTACGATCTGCAAATATTAGTTCCGGGAGTTCTGGGTATATTCTATGTATAATAAAACATGTCTATATCTATGTAATATATTGCATTAAGTAAGTCATCTAGTACCCATAACATAAGCTCTGCTTAGCTTGGGGCTAGATGATGTGTGTGGATGGTCCAACATTATTTATTTATATATTATCTCGGCTTGTAGGTACTTACTGGCTCTTAAATCAAACAAAGCAAATGAAGTACGACCAACGTGGACCATAAAGCTTTGCGCTTTTAATCCAATACCGCTGCTTGTTTTGTGCAATTTTGTGCTGGGTAGTAACCCAGCACAAAAACGCGCATTTAAATATGAGCTTAAGTATCTTTAGATACATTTTACAGTGACAAAATGGCTTCCCACAAGCTTTAAACGAGAGTCCGCGGGCTGTCATCTGATGCCATCAATATAAAATTCATCTAAATATTACGAGTTACAGCACATATTTGAATGTACACCTTTGTGCTGTGCTGCAGCGGTGCTTTCCAGGTGTGCGACAAGCTTTACAGTAGCTTTTCGTGTGACTTCCGACGATTGGTAGTTGGCACGGTCGATAACCATAAGTTTTGGTTGGCTACGGTTGATTAGAAGGCCAAATTTGAGACTAGTGTAGACTTTGTGTCTTTTTTTTTAATAGGGTATTTTAATAGAATAATCAGATATTGATTGAATTAGTGAAATTATTATAATATTGTTGTAGACTTTGTCACCGTCCGAGCCTCAGCAGTTAGAAGATAATTTCTGCTGAATAATCATTGTTACTTAGTCTGTGGACGGTCGTCGATAAAGTAAGATCTCGGTTTAAATAAAGTAACACAGGGTCGTTTAAGTAAATATAGCAATAATTATAATTTAATGATGGTTTAATTTATGAAATTGGAGTTCCTCCTGTTTTACTAGGCTATCAGATCAGAAACAGGGATTAGATTCTTTCACTAAAGTTCAATACTTTCGGTCTCGCGTCGGTAAATCCATGGATGCGTTGTATTTGGTTTCGTGCATAATTCCTAATTTCGTTCATGTGCGGGCTTTAGATTTAGCTGGGACATGCCATGCTAGTCAGTCCCAGCCATCATTCAATGTTTTTTCATTGTAGTATTTACTAGTTGTACCCGCGACTTCGTTTGCGATTGCCATAACTGCCGATAATAAGGTATTTGACTTAGAAATTTTATTACTTCCCGTTGTCCCCATAACAGAAAACGTCGATGGGGACAACGGGAAGGACATTTTATGACTTCCCGTTGTACCCATAATGGGGACAGCGTCAATGGGGACAACGGGAACACATCTAAGTAACTGTACCTAGATTATATTGTAGGTACCTAGATTGTGTATAAATCGCGTTGGGTCTACGCGGGTTAGCATGTTGTCATGATGACATCTTCAATCCTATTCTTTATCTACACGACTTTTTGCTACGACTCAACCTGTGTCAGTGTCAAGAAGTGTAATAAACTGCTGCGAAACCAAAATACGATCAATTTCGTTACTTACCTACTCGTGGTTCCTTTCAGCTGGGGCCCTATTCTGCTAAACTAATCGCTTCACTATGACAATGGTATCGTCACAGAATGACAAATATCACCACATGTGCTTTCTGTAGTTCCATAGATCTAAGGATTCTACGTGACGATGCTGCGACGATACCATTGTCATAGTGAAGCAATTGTATAGCAGAATTGGACTCGGGTCCAGTTGACTGGTCCACCGCAATTGTTTTTTCGGTAGTAGGTAGGTTGTAGGATTGTAAATTACGTTAAAAAAAACTGAAATAAAAAACTTCTGTGGTAAGTACTGTACTACCGTGTTGTAAGTGTGTGTAACTGTACCTTGTACGGAAAAATAAATTTGTCGGTGGTAGAGTCAACTGGACCAGCTGAACGGAACCACTTAACATCATGTCCATGAAGATCGCATGGACCATTTCTACATTTCACTTTGCCTGAAGTAGGTATTGGGTCTAACCTAACTAATGGGTGCGTCTTATATGAAAAGAAATAGATATCGATCAAGGAACTTACCTACAACAGTTTTTTCAAAATATACTGATTTTATTCTTCAATCTACTGATTTTCTGCTCGACTTTCTACTTATTTAGTTAAATTCGATCTTGCGACACTGTTCCTAACAAAAAAAGAATGAATGAAATATGTCGTCGCGGTAATTAATTACAACTAAGCACACATTTTGACTTTCATCCCCTCTCCCGTTCTGGGATAAAAAGTATCATATTATTAGGTCCTTCCCCGTAGTATGAACTCAAATCGTGACGAGTTTAATTTGAATTACTTCAGTAGTTTCGGCGTGATGCATGACCAAAGAATTTGACTTTCATCCCCTCTCCCAGGGGAACCGTACTGAATTCCGGAAATAAAGTATCCTATGTCCTTCCTCGTAGTATGAACTTAAATCGTGCCAAGTTTCATTTAAATTCATTCAGTAGTTTCGGCGTGATGCGCGGCCAACATACAGACAGACAGAAAAATACCCAGTTTTGTTACAAAAGTCGACAAAAATTAAAAATTACAGTTTTGGCTTCAGTATCAAAAACAGAGTATCATCCAAAAAAAATCCAAATAACTTCAATGTACAGAATTGGACCTGTCCATCATACCAGCTCATGTATGATGATGATACAGCATTGATAATCATTTATCAATGCCAGTACTATTAAAGACAGATAGATGTCTAGATTTTATTTGTTGACTTTTTCAAAGGTCTCCTCATCTGCAATATAATTTTTTAATTATTATACAGCAGCAAACTTAATATGACAATATCAATGTCATATTGCGCAAAATGCGTGGTGGATCGGTATAAAAGTTAAAATATCATCACCGTTGGACATCACTTGTCAGTTCGGAACAATGAAGTTTGTTGTGAGTTAATTCATCATTTGTGGAGTATTTTTCACAAAATAAAATTTAAATGGATTGTAATTTTTTTTTGTACTATTTTCAGATTGCTTTCGTCGCTGTTGTAGCCGTAGCGTCGGCGCAGTTCCCGTTTCCGAGCACGGTGCGGCCGGGGCAGTACCGACCCATCTACCCTTCTCCAGTGCCTGCCCGTCCCATCGTGAACAGGGTACCTGGGAGTGAGGCGGCCGCTAACATTGTCCGCTACGAAAACGACATTGGACCTGACGGCAGCTACCAATATGCGTGAGTAATCTTTTACTAATGAGGATTTAGTTACTAGGTAAATCTCAACTTCAAGAGCAAAGAAGTCAGGGTTAGGAAAAATGCTGGATAATCAACACAGCATCATCTAGTCACAAAGTAAGCATAGCTTGTGTTAAGGGTACTAGATAGCTGATAAACATCTACCTTCTGCATCGCTGGCAGTACTGCACTACTGAGGTCGTCTCGATCAAATAGTTAAAATCATTCTATAGGCTGACAATTTTTGAATCTAACTTGCAACCTCTTGATTCTATACCTACTGATACTCAGCCAGCAATATGACCTCTAGGCCACGGAGATTATCCAATCGAATTGCAATTAAAATCTAACTTGCAACCTCTTGATTCTATACCTACTGATACTCAGCCAGCAATATGACCTCTAGGCCACGGAGATTATCCAATCGAATTGCAATTAAAATCTAACTTGCAACCTCTTGATTCTATACCTACTGATACTCAGCCAGCAATATGACCTCTAGGCCACGGAGATTATCCAATCGAATTGCAATTAAAATCTAACTTGCAACCTCTTGATTCTATACCTACTGATACTCAGCCAGCAATATGACCTCTAGACCACGGAGATTATCCAATCGAATTGCAATTAAAATCACCTTCATTCCAAATGTGTTCAAATAACACAAGATGATACCAGAACCACCCAGAACTAAGCCTTGTCAAACATGTATCTATAAATATTAAAATTGCATTCGTTCGATGACAAAATGAATACCTAGATTTATGATTTACGCAAGAACCCACATCACATTTATAAATAAATTTAGCCAAATCAAGTTAGCTGTGAGCTGGGTTTAGCTGTAAAAATTACGAAGAAAAACACTTCGCAAAAAATACGAAGATGTTTAATTAGTACTTACCCAATAAAGAGTCAAACTATGTAACCATAGTTGTCTCAGTGGAACAAACCTACAACTTAGGTTTTATCTCTGTGTAGAAGTAAGGTTTTGATCAACATTTGCTAAACAATAAGGCAATTTCAACACTAGCTATGTGCGCGTTTTTTTGAATCAATAGTCGCTTTTATGTGATTCCAAGTCTAAGTCTACATCTTCTAGGCAAAATTTCGCAGTGTCGGTAGGTTACTTACTTGTTACTTGTTTCTGGACTGGTTTCCGCAACTAGGCCACAGGTGGGCCCTTTTTGCATGTCGGGTGGGGGGCTGCTAATCTAACCACCCGATGTCCTCTAGGAAAGCCAGCAGCTCGCTGATGCCGGTGCATGCCTCCCTAGGCGTCCTCGGTGTCCCAAGGTAGTCGTTAAGATGCTACGCTATCGCACTCCACAAGCACATTCGCGGCCGTCTCCTCTGCGTTCCCTCTGCATAGGGGGCTGTCCGTGATACCCAGATTAAACAGATGTTTGTTAAGCATGCAATGTCCTGTGACAATACCGACAATTTGCCGAAGTTTGTCACGTTTCAGATTGAGGAGCTTTTGGGAGAATCCCGGGTTTAAAGCCGGGAAGGCCTCCTTCGACTGCCTACAATCCGGCATACTTGCCCAGTAGTCTTGGTGTTGTTTAACTATACGTTGACGGATCCATGAGCGGACTTGACTGAATGGTAAAGGAATTATTGGTTCAGGTCCTGCTGGTTGCCACTCTGAACCTCTCCTCGCCAGTGCGTCAGCCTCGTCATTTCCCCTAGATCCGCTGTGTCCTTTTATCCATTGAATAGTGACTCTATTTGACTTACTAACTTGTTCTAGCAGGTAGTGGCACTGTATGGTAAGTCCCGAGTTGTGTTCTCTCTTGCTCAGGGCCTGTAGTACCGCCGCACTGTCCGAGAGGATCCTGATGTTCTGGTCAGTTACCTTCCTTCGCAGCACTGCAGTCGCAGCCTCAATTATACCCACACATTCCGCCTGAAAGATGGAGTTGTAGGTACCCAGTGCTGTAGTTTTGTGAATGTTAAAATCTTCCGAGAACGTTACCTACCCCGGTACCTGTTTTCATTTTAGAGCCATCTGTGTATATTCTTACTTCGTGTATGTTTGAGGTATCACTTGGCTCCTCGTGCATTTGTATAGTGAAGCTTCTTGAAGGTATGTTTTTCTTGGGTACCCTATCATAAATCGAGAGTAGCATGGGGTTGCTTCTGGCGTACTCGTCTATAATAGTGGTGTGTTGTGCTCTAGTGTCATGATCCCATAAACGTAAAGCCCAGAGTCTGTACGCAGCTGCGGCTGCCTCTTGTTGCACGTGTAGGTGCAGTGGGATTAGGCCTATCAGGGCTTCGAGTGCTGCCGTAGGGGCAGTTCTCATACACCCTGTCGTCGCTACGCAGGCTAGTCTCTGGAACTTTTGCAGCTTGCTTATAGTTGTGCTTTGCTTAGTTCTCGGCCACCAAACTAGAGCACCGTATGTCAGCGAGGGCCTGATTACAGTGTTGTAGAGCCATTGGGTAATCCTTGGGCTGAGACCCCATGTTCTACCTAGCATACGTCGGCATTGCCAGAATGAAATGGTGGCTTTCTTTGTCTTGTTTTCTAAATGTGTTGCCCAGTTAAGTTTGTTGTCTAGGGTTATACCTAAGTATTTAACTGAATCAGTTAGTGTTAGCTGCGTATCAAACAGGAACGGAAGTTGGTAGGTTCCTAGTTTACGCTTGTTGGTGAACATAACTAGTTCTGTTTTAGTTGGATTCACGGTTAGTCCATAGTCTATGCACCATGATTCGATGACCTTTAGTGCGTTGTTCATAATGTTACACGCCACGCTGGCAAAGTGTCCCGATATGAGTATCGCAAGATCATCCGCGTAGCCTACCGTGTAGAAGCGTTGTTCGTTAAGCTTGGTAATTAGATCATTAGCAACTAGATTCCATAGGAGAGGTGACAAGACGCCGCCTTGTGGGCATCCCCTTGACACCACTCCCCTGGTCTCCCCGTGTACGTCGATACGTACTGCCCTCAGCTTGAGCATACTAATGATCCAATCTACCAACGTTGGCTCCACTTCGTGCTTCTCTAAGGCTGCGTTGATGCTGTTGAAATTCGTCTTGTCAAAAGCCCCTTCGATATCTATAAAGGCTGCGAGACAGAGCGTTTTGTTTGAAATGTCTCGTTCTAATTTGCTAACTACTGTGTGCAGCGCAGATTCTGTTGATTTGCCTGAGCTGTAGGCGTGTTGCTGTGGATGTAGTGGTTTTATCGTGTCGGTAGGTAGTCTTGGCGTTATTTTCAGTAAAAAATCTTATAGACATAGACAAACAATTACTTGTTGCTGGCTTACACAGTACAAAATAGACAATATAATTTGACACTGAAAAAATAAACACCGGAACGGCCTCCACAAACTTTCGCCTTTATTAGTAGATTTAGATTTAGTAGTAGATTTCTAACTGAAACTTTTGGATTCAATACAAACCAAGGAAAGTCTAAAACGTGGTGCCGAATAAGACCTTGAGAAATGAAAAGGGAGGAACAAAAATGTCACTCAGATTATGTCTGAAATTAGTATTGAGATTAATTTTGTATGCATGGATAATCTGCATATTATTATGTTAATATGGCAAATTTGATAGAGTTGGCTCCGGTTAGGTATTTGGCTACTACAGAAATATTTGGCATTTCGGAAAATTTTAAACAACATACACTATTCGTAAACAGCTTTGTACGGCCACCATAAAATACTTTTTACGAAAAGTGGCTTATAGAGTGCCCTTCAACTAAATCTTTATTTGCACTGCAGTTTTGAAACGGACAACGGCATTGCCGCCCAGGCTCAAGGCGTCCCCAAGAGCTTCGGTGGAAACCCCCCCGTAGTGCCCGTGGTCTCTCAAGGCTCCTTCTCCTACACCTCCCCCGAAGGCGTGCCTATCGCCATCAGCTACATTGCCGATGAGAACGGATACCAACCGCAGGTACGTCATCTCCTATTTTTAGACAAAAGATTTATGTAAAATCCCAGCTTTATTTATGATCGACAAACGTTGGATTGCCACTGATCTTTGTTTGATTGGTTTTCATAATGTTTAATTAATTTTGTAGCGGTCATGTTTAATGAATTTCGCAGTAGTAGTAAAAAACTTAGGAATACGATATTTTTAATGCTAAGCGTGTCTATCGCAGCTAAGGTGTTTGTTTTGAGCTCTTTTAATTGTTTATTGCACGTACATCAGCTAAATTTGTTGGTTTCTGATAGTACCGTACCATATCGATCAGCACTCATACGTACACTGCTACTTTGACATTGTGTTTTTAATGTTTTTTTTATGTTATTTCAGGGTGACTCTCTCCCCACCCCACCTCCGATCCCAGATTACATCCTGAGGTCCATTGAGTACAACTTGAAGAACCCTCAACAACAAAAGTGAAACGTCAAATGATTCAATAATTTAGAATAATAGTTCATATTAATGAATGAATTTATTATGAATCGTTATTCTAAATTTGTATTCGTCACCTATGTAAATAATATCACCAAGTAATTTATTATTAAAAATATCAAAAAACATGTGACTATGTAATTACTTACTTTTACTTTCCTTAAAAAATCGATTAATTCCAGCGACGGCGCGACGATTTGTTTAATTATAGACATCATTAAACGAATCGTCGCCGCTGGTGAATGAAAATTATTTCGTATTCATGTCATAGCAACTGGATTGACAAACGGCATTCCTAGGTAAATGAAGTTTTAGATATGATTTTTTCATTTAGTACAATAAAAACATGTAAAGAATTGTTATTGAAATCCATACATTATAAAATAAGCGAAAGTACCTTTATCTGTCTGTCTGTTACCTTTTTACACGGCTGACCGGACGGACTAATAATAAACCACCAAGTGCGAGTCAACTCGCACACGAAGGGTTCCGTACTGTAAAAATCAGGCAATATAGCCAAAAAATCACGTTTTTTGTGTGGCAGGTCTTTTAATTTGAATATTTATTTTGTTTTTATTATTTGCTGATATAGTGGCAAGAGAAACAACATTCTCTGAAAATTTCAACTGTATGAGGTAGACCGTTTACGATTCGACGGACGATCGGACGGAAGGACAGCGGCTTAGTCATTGGGTTCCGTTTTCACCCTTCGGGTACAAAACCCTAAAAAGTGGCAATTGATAGATTGTCTCCCAGGAAAGTTCATAGATAAAATTTTTATAAAGGGGAAACGCGTGCAAGGCCGTTATCGAGAGCTAGTTATCAATAAATCATATTCTACCTTCTGAGTGGCAAAGGAATTGAACGTTACAATCGTCCCATTACTATGATGGCTTATTCCTATGGCTATCATTTCTTAATCGTGTCGTTGTGTTAAAACCCTAAGGTCGCACCCACAGAAATCCTAAAAGCAGTGAAAACGTTGAAGTATAAAGCTTTTAGAACTATCATGGTTATTAAATCTAAAGTCATTTACAACGGGATATTTGCCATAATTTGTAGGTAATGTACGCAAATTAAATAAATAAATAATGCTGAATAAATTCACAACCTAGCCCCAATGTAAGTATAGCTAATGTAAAATTAAATTGTTATTCTAATAGAGCTTTTCGAAGCTCATAAATCATGGATTGAATTCATTTTCTTTTCATTTTCTTTATTCAGGACAAAAAACAATTGTACATTGCAGACTTATTATATAATGTACTTATTCTATGTGTTTCTAAATGTACAACCACAGATTACTACAGAAGTTTTACTTACTACATAGTTGGTTGTTGTATAAAGGTAGCTTAATGGTTATATTAATGCTTATTCATTTTATTTTTGATATATTTCAGAACAGTAATTTTACCAGTAGTTATTTTTAATTTAAGTACATTTTATTAAGAAAGAGATAGAAAAAGGAAAAGGCTTGTAATTTAATTGTTATTACTTTGTAAAAGTTGTAGAATATTTTTCTTAAAACTAAGTTCAGATAATAGAAACAGGTCAATATCAATGAATTTCTTGTTATAAATATCAACGATGCGGCGCAGAGGCACACGCGGGCCAGCATTGGTACGACTAGTAGGCAAGTGGAAGAGGCACTGCCTGCGCGCCGCACTTCGTCGAAGTACAGAGCGAGGAACTACATAACTTAATTTGTTAACAAGCTGCGGGCAATGTAGTTTACCATGACATAGACCATGCAGGAGCATGGCTTGAAGAAGAACACGTCTGGAATTAAGAGTTATCATTTTATATTTACTTAATATATTTTCATATGATAGACGCATTCCTTTGCACCTATAGTTCATGGCTTTGAGGTATTTCTTTTGTATTCTTTCTATGCTATTATTATATTTGTCATAGAGTGGATCCCAGACAGCACAGGCATATTCCAACTGCGGGCGTAGAAGTGAATTATACAGATAGAGAAAAGTAGTCGGTTTTTTGAAATCAGTGGTCATTCTCAGTGCAATCAGTGCAATTCTTCCTCTTTAAAAGTACCAACCTAACTTAGCATCAATAATAATAATAGATACTAGCAATCTTGCTGAGATTGTTGGTCTGATTCTCCAATTCGGTAAGTACGTCAATATGGAGCGGCGTTTTATTCAGGTTCAACGCGAGTGAAGCCGTGGGCTGAAGTTTGTATTAGGATATATAAAATATGTACTGTTACAAAATCATGTAAATAATCTTCGATAATATTTTGATCATGATCTGTCAGAATCATTGTTCTGAACCGTTATTTATGATTAAATTATAAAATTAGATCACACTTTAGAGTCTTTAATGTCCAACAACGAAATTGAAATGAATTTTTGGGTAATAAACGGGCTGTGAATATGAATATTAATGTTTCTATGGTCATAAAATTCTACACATTATTTTGATAATAAAACTGGTCATAAACTCCTCGTACGTACCTTACCTAGTAAAATATGTTATTAGTAGCATATTCCGCTCGTATTATCTGTGAACGAAAATCAAAAGTTATAAATAATTATAATAATTGTTTAGATTATTGAACTATGAAACTTTACTTGTATTTTTAGGCGGAGTAAGGGATTTCGTGACTGGCCAACCAAACCTAACCTAGAAAATCAACCTGTTAACAGTAAAGCAAGGTATGCGCCCAACACGGCACCAACCTACACTGGAACGAAGTGGGTTCAACCCAACCGTCCGTTCTTGACTCCAAAAGGCACTGAAAACGTGAAGAACAAGTTGGTCAACGAAATAACTTACGACAGGCAAACTGCCGCGATAGAGAGAGAACGAGAGAGAGACATCATTTATTTTACCCAAAAACACTCATAAATACCAAATAACTATATTTTTAGGAAACAATGGCCTTTATTAAGATGCGCTGCGCCAGATACCCAGGCTGGAGCACGTTTGTAACAATGAATTCCGTGTCAACTCACACAGAGGCCCGTCCCATTGCCGTTGGGACAAAATATATTTTGGGGGCAAGCAATCCAATCTACTAATCAACTTAGTGCTGTAGATGGAAGACAGGAACGCTGGTAGGGCAACACTTGAAATTTTGCGTATACCTAAGCCTCCCAATTTGACAGGCAAGGAGGCCTGCGACCAGGCCTTGTTATCTAAATCGATATTCAAAACCGATGATAGAGTATTTTTTATTATGTTGTCTAAGCCTTCCAAGAGCTCGCTGTGTTTCCACATTTGACTACATCTCAAAGAATACGTACATTTAGGTACAATAAGACAGAACCGAATAATTGTAAAAGAGCTATTCATTTTGAGCAGTCTGTCCTAAGTTTTGTTGAAATTTTGTTTGTTCTCATCTACAAATGACTGAAAAGACTCATCAAGTAATGTTGGGAGCCAAACTGTTGAATTTTCCAATTATATTGTTTTTTTCTACACAAGAGTCCGAACAAAAAGCTCGTGAAAAATTTAATTCTAAAACTATTTGTCGAAATTCATGATTTAGGTTAATGATGATTTTTAGATAATCGAAAACTGTATTCACTTATTATATTTTTAGGTACATTATATTAAATGAATCTTATTAACTAAAGGCATATTCGCTCCTGCCGCTTTGGATTGACATAAAAAGATGATAAAATGGTTAAAGTTAATGGTCAAGGGTAAAATGGGTTCCTGCCTTTTGTTGCAGTATTAAAGCATTTGCCCAGTACTGCACTGGTTGGTCATGTGATAAATAGTCTGCTAGTATACTAACTTTATACATAGGCGAGAGCGTTAGTTACGGAGGAAAATACCAAGGATGATGATCTGAGGCTTGGTTCAAGAATCTGATTTCATAATCTGGGTCTACATGCAAAGTCTGCCTTCAGGTGTATTTTTAGTGGACTGTGAGTTTTGAAAGGGACGTTAGCTAGCTACGCACGAGATTTCATTCAAAAAAACCTCGCTCCCGCTGCGCTGATGCTATTCCCCAAACACACAGCTTAGCAATTATTTTTTAGTATTTATTGATCGCATCTGAATTAAAGCCCGTCGGACCGCGCCCGGAACAGTATAAATCCTCTTCCAGACAGATGTGGCCTGCAGTGGCGGCTAGTTCGATTTGCCGCAACCGCCGAAGGCACTGTCTGTCTGGGAGAGGCTTAACATTTTGAGTGCCCGCGACGCACATGCCCAAGTACGTCTTCATGTAGCACCGTCGAGCCAGGGCAGTTTCCTAAAACTTATCTCCAGAAATCTTGGACAGATCTCTGGAATGCTTCAAAACTTGTTAAAGGCAAGTATTATCCCGATGTACAGCCGGACATCCCTCGATCTCCGTGGTTTTTTAAGATCCGAAAATTCAATAAAACAACCACCTCGACAATTTGCAGGCTAAGGCTAGATCAATCCTGCACTCCTGTCTTTCTTGCGAGAATTCGGATCAGGGACCATTCCATATGTGAGTGTGGCATAGATGAAGATCACGTGGATTACATTTTTTTCAGCTGCCCTATTGTTTCTTGTTGAATAAATTATTTTATAGTTGTTTTGAATAAATTATTTTATTTATTTATTTATAGTGTCGAAGAAGCAAATAAATAAACGATTTATCTATTTAATTTGATGTCTTCTGCCCGCGGGTTCGCTCATTTGGTACCTGAATATAATAACCTGATAATATATAGAATCGCATTCAGAGTTATCATATTATTTATTTTTATTATTATATTTCCAAAAATCTCTTCTTAGCGGGAGGTAGTGTAGTACCAGGTACCTGCTTTTCAAAGTTCAGCTTTCTAGCATCAGCGGTTTGAACTGGGCGTTGTCCCCAGGAAATTGGTTGTTCTTTTGTATATCAAGATTAGCTTGGAGCACTGCAGATAATTTCAAATAGTAAAATAATTTTAAATCAGACCCGTAGTTTCAAAAACCTTGCTATATACTGAACCAAAAGTCATAGGTGAGTTCAAGAGCGCTCCTCTCCGCTGGCCACTTCGAGAGAATGGATGAGGATCGGGCTATCAATCAGGCGTATGAGAGAAAACCATCGCATCGGGGCGTAGACCAGTCGCCCGCCTTAGGTACCGTTGGATCGACGAAGTAGCAACCAATCTCCGTAAAATTGATGCTCATAGCAGGCGAAAGACAGCTCAGAACCGAGATGCCTGGAGAAGTCTTGAGTCACAGGCCAATACCCACTTTGGGTCGCTGAAGTAAGTAAGTAAGTAATACCAGATGTTTCGAAAATTACATAAAACAAACGACTCAAAAGCTATATCTTTATAGTCCTAATTTAAATAAAACCTGCATAATCTAATTAGGAAGCGCGTGTTTATTATTTGCATGTTCCAAGTTTCAAATTTGTTCTATTTTATGCGTTCAAGGATATAACTGAAGGACACTTTTTTAGGACTTTTTTATTGGCTGATTGAACATTTTGATGCTTAGGGTCGATGGAATTGTTTTCACGGGTTTTATTAATTCAATGAAACTAAATAAATAAACTAAATATTTCAATGAAACTAAATATTAGTTTCTGGTTTTACGTTTAATTTATGAGACCATCAACAAATTAATTTGCTTGATTTATAAAAAAAAAAGATATAATTATAGGCCATTTGCTAGGTGAAAAAAAACCAAAACTACTTTTTCTTTTTCTTCATTCTGAAATACGAGACTCTTTTGTGATGACTTTCCAAATTTATGATGACCTCATGAACAACACGCTAGTACGACTTTAGACGGATGGATAGGTCTAGTGATCTTTGATAATAATTTCTAGTCAAAGTTATTTAAATTATATTGCAGTTCACGTCTAAAAGTGGGTGGTTCCCTGACTGATATAAAAGCCAAGCGCGGATTTTTATCCACATTCGAACTAGTTTATCGAAGCTAGGACATCTTCGAACTTTAAAATGGCATTCGCTGTAAGTACTATCACGATCGAAAAAAAATCAGTGTTTATAAAAATATAAAATACTTTCTTAAAAAATACCTGTATTAATAAAAAAAATTGCAATCAAATAATAGAAACAAATTAGAACTGGTATTTACATTTAAAACAATTGAGTTAACTGCAAACAATTTTTAAGACATTATACATATTTTTTTTTTAATGTTTTTTTTTTAAAAGCAGTTAATTACTAAGTAAATAATTTTATTTTACAGTTGGTATTCTTGGCTATCGTGGCTGCGGCTAGCGCCCAGTTCAACACTGGAGCGTACCAGAACCAGGGACGTTACAACCCCTTCAACAAGAATGTTTACAACAGGAACCAGTACCCCACCTACCGTCCGATCGCCAGCTCCACCTTCGCTCCCTCAATCTACTCTACTCCCGCTCCCTTCGTCTACTCCACCCCCGCTCCTTTCGCCTACTCCACCCCCGCTCCCCTCCCAGTCCATGTAGTCGCCAAGTACAACAACCTGGACGCCTCAAATGCCAACATCGTCAAGCAAGTCAATGAAATCAACCCTGACGGCAGCTACGCATACGCGTAAGTTTTCAGTCATGCCATCCATCTCGATAGTCATTGAAATAAGCTAATTAAAAGTCTTAACGTTCGATAAAGCCACTGAATGAGCCGATTTTTTTTTCAACAGCTACGAGACCGACAACGGTATCGCAGCCCAGGAGCAGGGCATTCCCAAGCCACTCGGTGGCCCCGCTGAAGTTGCTGAACAAGTCCAAGGAGGCTTCTCCTACACCTCGCCCGAGGGTGTCCCCGTGTCCATCTCCTACGTCGCCGATGAGAACGGATTCCAGCCTGCCGTAAGATACACTTAAAAAACAACAGCTTTAAAGACTACTATGACTTATTTTCAAAGCTATATCTAGATGCTTATGTAAATACATGTGCCTGTAGTACTAAACGTTAAAAATAACTTATAGGCTATGTTAGCAATATTCAGCTACTGAGTACCTTTAGAAATATAACCTAATGTTTGATATCTATTTTCAGGGCAACGTTCTCCCCGTCGGTCCCGAAATCCCCCCCCAGATCGCCCGCGCCCTCGCCTACATCGCTGCCAACCCTTCCAAGTACCAAGGAGTCCAGAAGTAAACGCCTAACGCCTTAGTGCTATCTCACCGCCCTGTACAAATACTCAAGTACATAGAACATTATAATTAGTATTTTGATAGATCAAATGTGATATTTAATGTCTTCAGTGATATTTATATCGAAGTGTAAATAAAAACAACGTTACAAAAGATTTATTTTAATTTTCTACGGGATACGTAGATAGGTACTTTTGGGAGACACATATGTAGGTCGGATAGGACACCAGTATAACCTAGTAGAAGTCATAACAATAATTAGGTGGAATTAATCAAATCAGGATATCAATAGGTTTTTGTTATTAATTATAGTGCGTAAGCCCTCACACTCGGTGTGAGGATTTTTTAGGATATTATTAAATTTCTTAGGATACCAATTTAATTCTTTGGAGTAGTTTGAGAACTAATGTATGGGATTCTTATATTTTTAGAACAAAAGAATGGAGCGCTTTGGGAATAACCCAATGTCACTACTATAATTATTTAAATTCGCCAAATAGATGGAGATCGACTTATGCAAAATAAAAATATAAATGTGTCGTAAATCATGATTAGACAATGACCAAACGTGATTGAGATTATAATATTTTATTTTACAATTTTAGAAAAACTTACGGCTAGGTAACGATGTAACAAAAACGGTGTGTAACAAATGGCAATTATAAGTTTCCAGTAGAAATAACTAAAAGAAATTATGACTAACAGTCTAAAAAAGAAAGAAAGAAAGACGGCACGTTTGGTTAAAAATAGAAACTAATTACATTAGATTCCTAATCAAAATATAAACTACTCACAAGCGTATAAGACACTTGAATACCTCAAGTTTTAAATAAGTCTAAATCTACAACTTCGTTGTTGATATCATTGAACATTGAATTATCGTAGAAATATAGGATCTCCAATAAATTCGAAAGCAATTTGGATATCGATAAAAATCAGTATACATGAAATTATTACATATCTGCCCACCATTACAGAAAATAGGATATATAATGCCATTTTAACTAAACTTTTAGCCTTGGCTAGCTTGACAATAACAAATATTGTCTAGAGTTGCGAGAGTTTAGAAAACAAATATGTAACAACGCCAGGGAAAAATATACAAATACCTATGTAGGCACCTAAAGTTAAACAATGGGAAGAACAATTGGAGTTCACAGAAAGTGACAGATTTCTAATTATTCATATATAAAAAAAATCAGTTGATTGCTTTATTATATAGACATATATAAATTAAATTTATGCAATCTTATCATTTCATTTATTTATTTACCATTTTTAACAAAGGCAAGTCACAAATTGTACAATTTGAAAAGACAAAATACTTAAATAAATCATTTTAAAAATCTAGATAAAATACACATGTCATTTAATTCCAGATCATAAAGTTCAATGTCATATTTTCACATTATGTTAAGAAAGGGATTGCAATAAATTTGTACTCATAAATTCACTGATGCTGTAGAATGCATGGCTTTCAAAGAAATGCTTGATTATGTTTTTAAAATGTTCAAAGTATCTTCTTTAACATCAATGTAGACCCATCAATGTGTGCCAAGCATCGTTAAGGTTTTAAGTGTAGACCTCGGATTGCTCTAGAAATTCAAATAAACATTTAGGCGCAAATTGATAAGTGTTTTTTTAAGTTTTTTTAAGTGGGCATTAATTTTAACAACATGAAATAAGTTTCTATAAAACAATCTTAGCAATTAAGGGGAAAGTGAAATAAAGAAGATAATATAGTCATAGAGCACAACTACGTACATAGTAGGTACTCCGTGTGTTTAACAAGTAAGTTTTGCCTACTTCGTATTAAAACCTATGTGTAGACATTGAGTCCTCGCTCTAACTAAGTATGAACTTGTGTTGTATTGAGAAACGAGGGACTCTGCTTCAGCAAGCGACAGTAGTATAAAGTACTTTTCAACACACTTGCCCATAAAGTG
This sequence comes from Eupithecia inturbata, assembly GCA_963662085.1. Lineage (NCBI taxonomy): Eukaryota > Metazoa > Arthropoda > Insecta > Lepidoptera > Geometridae > Eupithecia > Eupithecia inturbata. The sequence goes on from OY759182.1 coordinate 10,223,722, forward strand.
GCTCTAATTTCACCGAAATTATGTACATAATGACACCTGTTATCTAACTGTGACTATTTCATTGATATTATTCATAAGTGAGTTATAGAGTTTTTTATTTCATTGGTTGAGTTGCTTTGTTCTTAAAAAAAGTTTCGATACAAAAAAGATCGTGTTCAATAGTACAAATAAGTTAATGTACCTATTGCTTGGTAATTTCATGCAACTTCGTATTTAAATAGATAATTTCAATTTGTACTTGTTTAATAAATAAAACTTTCACTCAAATATAACTTTTGTTTTTTCTGTAATAAAGAAAACTTGAAATTCCCCATTTTGTACGTGGCTAAAACGCTATCCGCGAAAAGCCAAAAAAAAAATAAAACCTCATTCTTTTAGTCTATGGCCGATCGCCATCGTAAGATGCGCGCGCATAGGAAAACTAATTAATTTTTCGCGCCATTGCGAAAAATTTTTCACAACTCGTTTTTACTGTTGAACTTACAGTTATTTATTAATTAAAATGTCTACAAGTACTAATTATGAAGAAAATGATTAATGTTGTACACCGCCCGATATAAGATGTGAAGCCCTTAACGTTATGAAAGATTTACTACCTGAAAACTCCCAAGGAAAAATATCTATTATCTACTGAATAAAATGATTTTTGGTATTATTTTCTTCACAAGTGTGTTGAAAAACGTCGTATGATACACGTGTGTATTGATGATTACCGTCCTCGGCTCTCTTAAGACCCTCGCCTAACGGCTCGGGTCTCAATGGCGCCTCAGCGGTAATCACCAACATTACACACTTGTACCATAAAATACTATTATTTTCTAAAAGTAATAAATACGAGTATAAATGTGACAGATCAACAGGCTAGTCCATAGGTGTGTCCTTGGTTTTTATAGATGTCACATTGGTAGAGGCGACCCACGCGATTGCGTTGTGTTCGACCATCTTTAGATGGATCTTTAGATCCACAGGATTACGCAACACAAAGATTTTTGATACACAACTGGTTTAAAAGATTAATCTTTATTATGACCTTAGAAGATTCATTAAATTTATATTAGTACACTGATTTTAAATCCGCTCTTGTTTATTGATTCATCGCTTGTGTGAACTTTATTACGGACAATTTTAATTTTGCTAGATTATGTGTGAATTATACATGTAAAGATGGCTTAAATGTTATCTACTTATCATATTTACTCATCTATACCTTTATCTGGGAAACTTCATCAGAATTATCAGCCTGCTGGATTATAGTACTTCTTACACGCCCGTTTAGTCGATCATGGGTGAGACATATTCACAGTCTTCCAGCCATCCCCGATAGGGACCAACCATGTGGCAACTGCCCCGAGAATGCCTTGCTCCTACCGGGTACCACTCTGTGACTGCCTCGGTCCATCGGCCGTCGTCGTCCCGCCTTGCAACGTGTTCTAAAGCTTCGGCCAAACCTGCGCGTCAAACACGCGGGACGCGAAGCGGGAGCCCACGCGCTATGCGACCGAGATGTGGGAACTTTGTAGCGAAATAATTTCGCGTTGATGACGCTCCCGCTTCGCGTCCCGCGTGTTTGACGCGCAGGTTTGGTGGAAGCTTTATGGAACACCCGTTCCTTAAAGCAAAGTTTACCCAAACTTACTTAATTTAAACGATTAAGAAACGTTTGCCTTTCGCTATTTGCTCTGTAATCTTTGAAGAAGTTCCTTTTAGTTATTTAGAGCATATTTTAGAAACTAGTTTACACAACTATGTACCTATGTTAATTATTGTTTTGATCCCAATTAAGGAAGCAATTTTAAACGAAACGCGCCATTTTGCGTGTATAATTTCGTATACCTAGGTTAAGGTTTTGAAATATGTGGAGTAGTTACTAAGTTTATTTTATGAGCCTCTTCCATTATTGCCAAAATGTGGCTGACATAAATCGCGATAACACGAAGTTCAACGCACGAAATCTCCACAAATGTCATCGCGTCAAACATTGATCTGTCAAGTGATTATTATCATCGCTGTAGGTTCGTAGTAAAAATTTGTTTATAGAAAAAAAAACAGTTTTTGGATAGGTGCAGTAATTATCTAAAATACATTCTCGTACTTATTAACTACATCGTAAGAAGTGAAAATTTCCTTTGTTTTTGAAGCAAGACCTAACCATTCATGTTTGTACAAGCATTTACAAAATTCCATAGGTAGATTCCTATTAAGAACCTATAAAATCCGCGGGCAGAAGCTAGCATCTAACATGTATGTAAATTGGATATGAATGATGCTGGGTGCGATCTTCACCTCTGGCTCGTGAAGCTATGCAGACCGCTTCGCCGACCTTAGCATTTGAGCGCTTGCCGCTTGCGACCGAGCTTTACGCTTTATACATACATAGATCTAAGTAGAATCTGTAGATACGGTACGTTCTCCCAGCGCTTACTCAACAACTGGCTTGTGTACAAGCAAACACTCGCTTACAGTGAAATTTCCAATCTTGTGTAATAATTATAATGATAAACACGAGGGCATTGCTGTAGTCTTTGAGTCAATAAATCATACTAAAGTATGTCGTAGCAAGCAGGCGTAACACGAACGCCGCTGGTCCGATTATGACTGAGGTAACGGTAGGACCTAATTGCACCTAATTTGAGCCTTCCAGTTTCGATAAGCTCATCTCCCTTTTTTACTTATATCGATGGCTTAATAGGTGTTTTAGTGTTAGCAGAACTTGATTAATGCCATTTAAAGTGCATTATATTGTTGTTATGATAAATAATTTGATTTCGCTTTATATAAGTTAACCTACTAGTAGTTAGAAATTATGGATACATTGGTACTACCTAATCCTTATTTTCTTCTGGAAGTGCCACCATTATCATGAGAAGAATTATACCCATTATTACGACACTTACTGGTTATGATGTTGTGGGGTGATAGGATCGGGTAATATGAATACGGGTGGAATCTATGAGTTTTCGGACATAGACTAAATGAATAACTGCACAGACTGATTGCACAGTTTTTTTTATTACTAGTACTTATTTTCAAAGTAGTATTTTTGAGATTTGTTGATGGTTTACCTAATGCCACCGGGGGTGGGCAGCAGGGCCCCTGCAGAACAATTCTACCACCTAACTGCGTTCCCCAACCCGCATGCCCAGCGTGGGGATTATGGGCATTACCCCCGTGAGATAAAAGCCTACAAAGCGCTTATCAGGGGGAGGCCTGGGTCCAGCAGTGGATTAATTTAGGCTGTGGAGGTGAAGGTGGAGGTACCTAATGAATGTTGTAAACTTTATTGTCCTATTAGAATAATTTAAAATCGAAATGGATTCTATTTTGACCGTAGTGGCTAGTGATTGAATGATCTTATGATCGTAAAGATTATAGTTGTCTGATTAGCTGACATTATGTAGTCGTCTCACTTTACGAATCTAGATGGTGGTAGTTCAATGTGTTGATAGCGTTTAGAGTAGGCAAATATTTCCACAAGTAGAACCGAGTAGGTTACATTCTGATCGCTTCTAGAACTCAAGAAATTGTTTGTAAATAATGGGGTACAATAAGGAATAAATATTCGTGTAAAATATTGTACCCTCGAAGGAAATTGCGGAAGCTCGAAGCAATTTTTGGATTTGAGCTTTCGCCATTTTTTGTCGTAATTAATTCGTCTCACGTCCGTTTCCGAATTAGGACATAAAGGTTTATTGTTGCTTGGTTGCAATTAAGCGTTGTTGTAGCTTCTGTTTTTGGTTGTTACCATGTTATTGTTAAGTTTTCATACATTCTAGTAACCATAACACAAGCTGGGGATAGATGATGCTGTGTAGATTGTCCAGCATTATTTCTTTATTTTATTGTCTTAATTTTTTTGATTACAAATACATATCTTTGGTTTGGAACAAAATAGTAGTTAACAGAGTACCTAATAAGAAACGCGACAAATCTATTGAGGTACAGATAAAAATTTGCCATTTTTAGGGTTTCGAAGACCGGAGATCGGTTTCGAAACCCTTTTGGTCTCGCTTTTTCTGTCCTTTTTTCCATCTTTAATATCTCAGCAACTACAGCAGCAAATAACTTGAAATTTAAAATAATAACACATTTTATGCGTATAGGCTAAAATGAAAAAAATATAAAAACAAAATATTAGAATGAAAATTATCAGTACAAATTGTGACGTCGAAATTTTAAAAGATACCATAAGGTTAAATAGGGTATCAAATGAAAGGTATCGGTGTGTACATCACAAAACAGTTTTTATAATTTTTGTAGGTTTCATACTCTTTGAAATATTTTGAACATGACATTCGAGCCAGTCCGTCGCTAAACATATTTAAAGCTAGGTTAAAAGAGCACTTCCTACTATCATAAATATTATCTATCTATAGTATATTATTATTATAAAAGGTATTTATTAGGTTTATTTATTATTTAAATTTAAGTATGTTTATTATATGTATTGTATAAAGCTACCTACTATTACTTTAATTGTCAGTTTATCTTGTTCGATTCATTGTTTTTGTACACTTCCTCTACCTGTTCCATCGCCTCTCCTATAACTCTAAGGTTTGCTGGAAGACAACTCTTTTCAGAGTTAAGCTCGCCTATGTACATATCCTATTAAATTATCATGCTAAACCATGCAAGTATAACATAGCAAAATCATGCTTATGTATTACTATTATGTACAATAAAGAATTACAGAAGAAAAATACTCATCCCCCCCCCTATCTCCGAAGTCTGCAGAGCGATCCATCTGAAATGTATGTAGCGTTTTTAGATATGGAACTATATTTTACAGGAAAAATATAGAAAAGTCTGTAAGTAGACCAATGGTTTTGAAAAATTGGCAAGAGGGGGCTAATTTTCAAAACGGGGCTTACCTCACCGAGTGGGGTATCAAATAAAAGGTATCGGTTTGTACATCTCAAATCAGTTTTTCAAATATCTGTAGATTACATTATTTTTGAAATATACTGAAAAGGTCGAAAATTTTACCATCTACTCCGAAGATTGCAAGCCGATCCATCTGAAATGTAGGTACCTTACATTTTTAGGTAGGTATTCATTAAATAGCAATGTCTCTAACCTATAAGTAGTACATATTGGTATACTTGACAAACGTTCGAAACCCTCGACGCGCGAGTCACACTCGCTCTTGACAGATCTTGTTTAATTATAAAACAAAGAAACACATTATACATAAAACAGGTTCAGTATCATAGATTATCTTAATTCAATAAGATTAGAACGACGCACGCGTCACATGAAATGGTAAAATTATGTTTAAGGTCTGTAACTCAAGAAGTAGAATATTATAATTTAAACAACATGAAAAGTCAAAGTTCTTTATATTCATGAGTCTTTTAGCTGATTAAGATAATAATTATAGTCAGGCATCAATCGTGCCTCATTATACTTGCTGCCGCATTATAGTAGAGTTCATAATGATGATTTTGCATTATTCTAGTATAAATAATGAATCCTATTATTTATGTTAATTCCTAAGTAGTATAATGTTTGACGTGTAGGTCTTCACCGTTGTAAATGAAGGTGTTCAATTTAAGATAAATAATCTGAATTTTGGCAGCAAACGGTGAAATTGGACATTAGTAATTGTAGAGTTAAACATGTTTAAATTCTTCTTTACTCACAAAGTTTCACCAGTGAAATAATAAAATTTAAGTGTGTCTAGGTGAAGACATAAATATTTGCCAAAATAATGAACCTATCCAAGCTATTCGCATTGCTAAAACGCCTTCAAACGATTTGACATAAAGGCAAATAACTTCGGCTGTGCCAATAATCGTAAATACCTTCCTTATTAGGATCTCGGGATGAACTCGAGACCTCTTGCGAGACACAAAAAACCCTAAATGCAAGCTCATTTCGAATTCCGAGATTGCGTTAATGTATCAATCTTTTATCAAGGACGGCTTAAAATAATTTGATCACTTGTAGCAATAAGTATTTTTGATTATGCTTTTGCATTGTTTGTTTGTATTTGTTGTGAGAATTTTAATAAAACTAGTGCAGGACCTGTAAATTTCTGTGTGGTGCCGACTAGAATTTGCACCACCCCAGCTCTTCCCGCGGGTGACGTAAGAGGCAGGAAGCAGCGCCCCTGAAGAACAATTTTACCACCGAAGTGCGATCCCAACCCGCATGCCCAGCGTGGGGATTATGGGCATTAACCCCCAAGGGATGCGTCCAGCAGTGGACCAATTTAGACTGTTGAGGTGAGGTGAGGTAGTGCAGCTGTAAGGATGTAGCATAAGAACTTGGAGGTCTAGGTAACCTAGCAGTTGGTAAGGTCAAGCGTTAGATGATTGTTTATTTTCAATATTAATATAGCGCCTGTTAGTTTTCTAATTGCAAACCCTGATGGTACATTGTATAAACGCTCAAAAATTATTGGCTCACCAGGCAGGCGCCTATGTCCGATTATTGCAGTTAAAATTATTTTAACGGATTTAGAACCGTTTAAATTAATAGTATCCCAAAATTATTACGTGCTGAGGGAAGTGTGCGAGTCAAGTCTCGTCGAAGTCGAATATTTTTTGGATATTGTTTAATTTCTTAGAAATTACCGCTAGGAGAGGGCTTCCGCACTATAATTTCAAAAATCGTAGTTGTAGTGAGTTTGAATTATTTACTGTACGTACGTACGTGGATGAATTGTAAACAAATTTATTTATTTTCCCACTATGAGGACCATCGCTGTCTACAGAAAATATAAATTTTAAAAGAGAACCATTGTAGTCTCTCTAATAACTGGGCGACCGACCATTAAACACGTCCTTGAATGTTATGCCTGCGAGTAGAAAATTACCAACAAGATCTTGGTAACTTTGAATAATCTTCCTTTGGAACCGGTGTCAAATGCCAGTGGTAAATACCGACAGCCTTATTTATAACTAAGTTAATCTTTAGGCTCTTCACAGCTCTAAGCTGTGAAGAGCTGTTGCTTTGAGTGAGATGGCGTCGGGTGGCGTTGATGAAGCAGACCATACAAAAATGTTCTTCATCAATCATATTTTAAACTACGTTCTCCATATGTAAGGCGCGCTTTGTACTAATTTTTCTCTAAAAGCAGTAGGTTCTCTGAGGCTATGCTCAGTTTCTAAGAAATGTTTATAAATAAGACTGCGCACGTTTATTGAGCTTGTATGAAATCAATTACACCAGACAATGCCTTTATTTGTAAATAATGTGTCCGTTTATAATTTAATAATCATTATGTACGGTCTTTAACCTTGTGGTTTGCTTAAAATACTTTAACTGTTATAGCTTCTTCAAAAGTAGGAACACTAGTGAAAGGTCATACCTTATAGGCATATAAAAAGCTTGTCACACATCTGGAAAGCACCGCTAAAACACAGCATAATAATATAGGCATATTCTAATATCTCGTGACATTTAGATGAATTTTATATTAATTCGATATCTGATGACAGTCAGCTGGTGCACAACTCTCTCAGTTTTATCTCTCACAGTGAGAGAGTTTTATCTCTCACAGTCGGGCGATGTTATCGCTAGCGATAAAGCCCTCAAATAAATTAAAAAAAAAAAATCTCTCACAGTCTCAAAGGAGACTAGCCAAAGAATAGAAACAAATAAGAGGTAGTATTTACAATTGAAACAGTTAAGCTAACTGCAGACTGTTGTGCCATCTACCTAACTAATATCAGATAACTTACCTTTAATAGGTTATTACTTACAGCGTATTTTTTTAGCCTAAAATCACAAAGAGGTTTAATTGATTCAATGTTCAGTTAAAATAAGTTAATTTTTTTATACAAACTATCGTAGTTTGATGAATTCATTAACTACGAACCTTGTTTGTATTGGAAGAACACCAACGTTTCATACGTTAACGAGGTTCGTAAACCCGCTTAAATTAATATTTACATGACTATAAAAAAGCTATTTTTATAATTTGTATCTAGGTGCTCGTAAAAAAACAGGACATTTTACTTCAGACCGTCAACTTACATAAATTCTAAAAGTTCTTGTGATAAACTCCGGTGGGATTAACCAAATAACTCTATGAGGTGTGAGACCGTTCAACAATGAATCTTTTCAATCGAATATCTACTGACCTTAAACACAGGTGATTCATGAAATAGCTGGTACACTCGTACGCACGCTGGCAATAGCAAGACGCCACAGCTGTCATTCGCCGAAGTCATTCGCCAAAGGTACAAAAATCCTTAATTAGTTGTTTGCATTTGATTTTAAAAAGGTGTGTCTAATTACGATGTAAATAAGTGGATCAGGGGAGTTTTGGAGCTCTTATCCACAAATCGGCTGTGCGTCCCTTCTCTGAGCCGGCAGGGGATTATTTGATGCCAAATCATACGAAAGTTACGCCAAACGACCTTTAATGGATGTAAACGCCATAGTTGATGTTACACTGGATATTGTTAAAGTAGAATGCATCAGAAGCCTTTAGGCTCGATCCTGACCTTGTATCTATCAACGAAAAAATCTGTAGCTTTGACATCTCCAGAAGTATTGACCGATGTTTGATGGTAACTACAGAAGTTACAGGTTTACTTGATGCTGTAGGAAAGTGTAAAAATTGTGCTAGCTCAGTGCAAGTTTTTTGATGAAATAAAATTGTATTTATTTGCTTAAATATATGTTAACAATGATGGTTTAAGAATCGAGTATCACTAAGTAGGTATATTTGAGTTCTTAATCGTGCAAAAGTTTAATAGTAATTTAGATAAATTTTAGTTAATGTAGAAAATTAACATAATCTTAAAGCTTTTCATAATTCAAAGCTTGCTATCACCATTCAAAAAAAAAAGTTTGCTTAGACATGCTGCACGTGCATATTATGTTGGTTATGTGTTGTCATATTATTATCGAATGTGCGTACTTTTACGGTCGTGATTGGTAGATGGTGACAATTCAATATTCGTACCGTTGTGTTGTCACTTTCTAATATCGAGTTAGATAAACGTAAACATATGTAGCTGCTAAAATACCTTTTAGTGAACTAGCGTTGAAATAAATAAGCTACGTCTCAATGATAAATCTTATGAGATCAACCTCAGCAGGTATTCTCTGTGCTTTAATAGTCTTTTGTGCACGAAAACAATGCTGTAAATTTTATTGTTCCCAATTTGGGACATTCTTTTGTAGAATGGTAAACATTTATCTTAAGGAACTAACTAAAAATAGGACGTAAGAGTACTTTCTACACCCAGGTGAAAAAAGAGAGTTGTATAAACCTTTGTAAAGATGTAAAGATTTTTATAAACCTTTTTATCTAATTATTTGACCAGTAAGTTGCAGTAAAATAAGGCACGTGTTCTTCAAAAGGATAATTACATCTTATTTGACGTTTTTGACAGAAGATTTCAAATGTCAAAGTTAACGGACGATACTACTAATTGTCCGATTATATTTGGTGAAGACCAGCCAAAATATTACCGACCCGTTAACAACGAACATCCCTGAACTAAATCATCCCTCCCCTCCGAAAACTTAAAGCTATAAAAGACTTATCTAATACCTAGAGGTACCTAACTAGGATATTTTGAAAATAAAATCCACTAACAATATTCCGGACACGTTTCCTATTAGGTTTAAGTAGGTACCTAGATTTGAAAATTACCAGGTCAAATCGGTAGTAGGTTAGGTTTATACCAGTAGTCCTTGCGTCAACTATGTATGCAAACATACGCAAAAGCAGTTAACAGCTCTGCGCAAATAAAATTGTAAAATGTCAGGCGCACGATGCGCATCCTCGGAGTCAATAGCTTTACATTTGACATAAAGCGTGCGTAACATTTAAGTGTTGAGTACCGTTGGTTTTACGATGCTTGACAGGTAGTTATAGTATACCTACCTACCAAGCATCGTTGTAAAGTCATTCGTATAAAATGTACAAGTTCTTAGGGTTCAAAGCTACTCGCGACCATCTAGGTTTAGGCTCTTACATCATTTAAATTAATGTTTAAGCATATGCTCATTGCTCAGATCTACTAGCACTAAGACTTGAATGTATGGACTGAGGGAAGGGAATTCGGAAGGGAGGAAATATTGGTTCAGTAGCTATATACACGTGTGTGTAGTGTATCGCACTCTATGTTATTTAGAGCTGAGCGCGCGCTTTAAAATAGGTGCTAAAATCGTTACATTTTTTGCTTGGAAAATATATCGTTGATAGTATTTTGATGAGAGAAATTTTCGATGCTGCTGATACTTTAAAGGTACTAGTTTTACAACGCCGAGCCATTGGGAACACTACGAATGACTCAAAACATTACGTGCCGATGAGTGGAGACGTTCCTCGTTATTAAACCGTGGTAAGTTGTCTAGATTAGGGCTTGGAACTTGGACTAATTTTCAGCTCCGGAGTTGAGTTTCGATGGTCAGCATTTCAACTCCGGAATTCCGAAATTGATACTTTGAGGGTAGTTTTATACCGCCGAGCCATTGGGAACACTACGAATGACTCAAAACCTTGCGTGCCGGTAAGTGGAGACGTTCTTCTCTCTCGTTATAAAACCGTGTTAAGTTGTCTAGATTAGGGCTTGGAACTCGGACTAATTTTCAGCTCCAGAGTTGAATTTCGATGCTCAGCATTTTAACTCCGGAAGTCCGGAGTTGAAATGCTGAAAAGTCCATAATTAATGAATTAATTATAAAATAGTGCTGTGGATAGTGTTTTTGATTTGATTATTTGTATCGAAACTAATGTTATAGTTAGTGTAGGAAATAAAACTAAGCAAATAGAAAAAAAAATTTTTTGGTAAGTTTTATACAAAAAAAAATTTCTATTTGGTTTAAAAATTCTGCGAATGTGCCGCGCTTAAGGCCGATTACATTTGAATAATAATTTCAAAAGTAATGCACGGCGCGGTTTTTGTTCTGAAAATCGAAACTCCGGTTTTGGTTCCGACAACTCCGGTTTTACAAACGATGCTGAAATAATTCTAAACTCCGGAGTTACACCAAAACCGCAGTTCCGGAGTCCAAGCCCTAGTGTAGATAGAGATTCAATGAACAAACTGTGAACTTCTGCTAGTGCCCTTGAGTGTACTGTGCTGCAGGAAATTTGGAATAGAAGAGTTTCACAGAAACTAGTAGTGCCATCTAGTTTCAATGGCCGTAAACTATTGAAAATAGGCACCATCTTTCGAAATTCTACACGGTTAGTCCGCTAAATTTACAAGATGGCGATCAGAGACCAAATTGTGAAGGAGTGTTTTTAGAAATTTTTGAGGTACGTATTTAACCCATTCCCATCGCCACAATTTGCTATGTTTTAGATGGTTTAGCTTTATGTTTACTGTTAATAGACCATACATTTTGCATATTGACTTTGACTCCAGCGGTTTTTATATGTATAAATAAATGACACGAGGTTTTATCCAACCACGTCTTGTTGCTAATTGGGAATACTGATGTGATGGTAATATGGAATAGTTTTTATAGTAGGTAAAACCAATGATTATTGATAATAAGTGATTATAACTGATTAAAAACTGATTTAAGCTTATTGTTTGTAGAATAAAGTATCCTTTTTATGCAAGAATAGTTTAGTCAGATCTCAAACTCACTTTTGACTAGGCTGAAGGTAATTTGGAATACAAAAATAGTATTCCATTTTGTCGGTCGTGTCGCCTGCAATAGCCAGTACCAACAGGTAGGTGGTGTTTTATCTTCCTTAATATTAGCACAAAATTTCTACCTATCTTCACCATTCTTGTGGATTTGCTTTTTAGGGTTCCGTACCCGAAGGGTCAAAACGGAACTAAGCCGCCGCAGTCCGTCCATCTCGCGCTATCCGTCACCTTTCACTATCACAAAACCTTATGGCTTCATGGCCCACTCATACGTCATCACATCTATCCCTCCTCATGGCGGCCGCCATGCCGTGTCACTGGTACGGCAGCAACCCCTCTCCTCTTCGAGCGGCAGAGGCCTTTCCCCGAGGCCTCGCGCCCGAAGATCTCTTTAAATCTTGACCTGACCTAGGATTAGAACCCAAGTCCTCATCATCTTCGGTTAAACATCCGTCTGTCCGTCTGTCAAGTAGCTATATCTCATGAACCGTAAAAGGTAGACTGTTGAAATTTTCAGATAATGTGCATTTCTTTTGACGCTATATACAACAAGTAATAAAAATAAAATAAATATCAAAATTAAAGGTGGCTTCCATACAACAAAAGTGTTTATTTTGGCTATTTTTGCTCTTAATTTGTCAAGGCATCTCTTGAACTACAATAGGTAGACACATGAAGCTTTCTATAATTAAGTAACATTTCAACTGAAATAATAACAAATACTAAAAATAAAATAAAGTTGAAAATATAAAGGGGCTCCGAACAAGAGAATATTTCATGTTCTTTGAAAAACTTGCCTTATTTTTACGGTACATCCCTTCGTGTGCGAGTCGACTCGCACTTGGCGGTTTATTTTAATATATTCGAAAATAAGAACCATACAGCGCTAGAAAATTATTGATTGTTTAATATCGCACAACAACTAAGAATAAACCTGATGTGAGTCTTTCGAAGGCTTGCACACATAGAACAATAAGTACCTGAATATTTCATTATAGAGTAGCCGTACATATTTTAGTTTTAATTTTAATAGATCAAACCTAAAAAAAAATAAAAAAAAAATAATAATAATTTAAAACCTAATGGTTTTAAATTATTTTGATCTACTCTGTTGATGACTTTGACTTTTTGCAAATTTATAAAATTGCAGACTGTATCAACACTAGCTAGCTGGAAAGGAAAGGGCCGCATCCAGAGCCCATTCGAGACTATGTACTTAAATAAATAATACTAAATAAATAAAGCTGGAAAATTCACACAGCATCATCTAACCCCATGCTAAGTAGAGCTTGTGTTGTGGGTACTATATAACTGATATATTAATACATCTTGTATGTAGGAAGCGACAAACAATGTTGTTGTTCATATTTACCCTTCTTTGAAAAGGAATTCACTTACCATTGCAAATCAAATGCCAATATAAGATTACTTCTATGAATGATTCTAGTATCATTTGTAATAACGAGTATTTATCATTTTGCAAGGCACGATGTTCTATAATATCATTCATAAAACATATCTATATGATGATGTAAACGTAAAAATAATAATTTATTGCGTAGGTATGTACTGAATAATTTTAACATTGATTCTTATCCAAATGTATGCAAAAGCTTGAATCTAAAGGAATCGTAATTGCAAGCTAAAACCATATATTTTAACAACACCAACACGCGCCCTTGACAGTTCACTGCTGGACCTAGGCCTCCCCCAATAAGCGCCTTATTTAGTTATTTTTTAGGTGGTAATATCTAAAGTAAACAAATTTTAATGACATAACCTTTGTGCATTTTAATTCAATATTATACCTACTCGACGTTAACTAGAGGTCAGTTTAACTTTAAGCAATTTAGCAAAAGTAGGCAAAGGTAAAGTAACAAATAAAATTCCCGTACCGTAGCATAGTACTGGCTATGCCATAAATCACTCTTGCGGTCTCTTGCCGATAATATTTATCAATATTCGCTATACTTAAGCAATGTCTTTATAGGCTATTGTCTTGGTAGATTAGTGACATAGGCCTAAATGCGGCCCTGCGGCAGGCATAGGCAGTGCAAACTCCCTCTGCTTGCTGCGTCTAGACAAATCTACGTCTCTATAAAAGGGACTGGTGATTACACGACTTACTACAATCCGGCTCTAACGCCGAGCCCGCCACCATATGGGATATATCTATTAAATACTGAAAAACTGTGAAATATACAATGGTAAGTGAAAAATTATGTCTTGTGAAACGCACGCACACGGCCTCAATTTTATTGCCTCTATAAATTTGAGTATAGAAATGGATCCTACCCCAAGAAGTGTTTAGTCTTCTCGTAAAAAGCAAAATAAAGTTACAGAAAAAAGTTGGAGTGCAACTTAGGCAAACATATCAAAGAAATTTATAAAAACGCTCTTTTTAAAAACAAAGCCAGTGTAATCCATAAGAGTGTAGAGAAAATAATCAGTAACTTAGAATTTGGAACAAAATGTTTTTGAAAAGGTGGGGTCAAGCAGACGGACAAGAAATAGGAAAATATTGTAAGTTAGGCCTACACTTAACCCATTAAAACCATACGCCAATTCCGAATCATCGTACCTAAATATCAATAAAATGCCAAGTGCGAGCCGACTCGCACACAAAGGGTTCTGTACCGTAAAAATCAGGCAACTTTTTCAAAGAACATCAAATTTTCACTTGTTCGGAGACCCTTTTAAATTTTCAACTTTATTTTATTTTTAGTATTTTTTCTTATTACAATTGAAGTATTACTTAGTAATAGAAAGTTTAATGTGCCTAACTAATGTAGTTCAAGAGCCTCAGCCTTGACAAACTAAGAGCAAAAATAACCAAAAAAATCACGTTTGTTGTATGGGAGCTTAATTTTAATATTTATTTTATTTTTATTATTTGTTGTTATATCGGCAAGACAAATACACATTCTTTGAAAATTTAAGCTGTCTACCTCTTACGGTTCATGAGATATAGCTCTGTGGCAAACGGACGGACAGACGGACGGACAGCGGAGGCTTAGTAATAGGGTTCCGTTTTCACGCTTCGAGTACGGAACCCTAAAAACAGAAGCCATTACACCTAGTACAAACGTAGTAATTTTTTTACAAAAAGTGCAATGATCCATGTCAGTTATCCATTAGCCACAATCTCTATTTGACTTGGCGGTTACTATACCCGTTTCTAATTATTAGACATGAGCTATTCATATGTCATTGTTGCACAAATGCTTTCCCAAACTAGTCAGTTATTTCCCTATTCCACTGCCACTTGAGTCTAAGTCTGATCTCAAGTATTTCAATTTCAATACCGGTAATTTTGTTAATTGGTAAGGTCAGAAGGCGATAGGGCAGATGGCCCTAATGCTTTATGCAACGTTTGTGCATTGCGTTTGCGTCTGAGTAACCTTTGCCGACGTTGTTTACCCTAGTTAAACGATGCGCATCCTTGCCTCTACAGAGTCCTTAGTATGGGTTGTGCATTGTATGAAAACTATTTTTTTTATTTTCGTTTCCTTCCTATACATTTAGCGCCTTAATTTGATTTATTTATTCATACTATAGATTCACAGGGAACACTTAGTCAAGTCAAACAGATTCAATACATTTCAAAACACAAAATAAAATTCTTAATATGCAGATAAAATAACACAAGCTTCGTAGCCTTGCAGCAATAATGGATACGCAGGGACTATTTTTTGTAGTATGACAGCAATCCAATAGTTTCATACGCATTCTTATTCTTTGTGGCTTTTGCGACTATTTTCCACAATTCTGCTAATTAGATTATAGATTTCGCATGATTATGAGTGATTCGTGCATTATTAGGCGACTTCGAAAAAAGGAGAAGGTTTTATGTGTATGTGTAATCGTCGATTTCTCCGTCAGTTATGGACTGAAAACCGTCGCCGTCTGTCGTGGATTTTAAAAATGTATTCGCTCTTTTATAGTTTTTATAAATAATTATCTCAAGCAGGAACAAATTTGCTTTTGTTATAAAAAAAATAAAATTATATTCCCGAGGAATTTGTATTTGTACCGCAAAACTTAAAAACTGTGTAAAATTAAGGGATCCGAAGTCTGTTTTTAGTTGTTTCAAAACAATCAAATAATCTTATACAGCAGTATATAAAAACAGTTTTTGTTTACAACTTTGTTAGGTCAGCGGTAGTAAACGAAAAATGTTTTCGTTTAGGTACTGTGCAAACCCATACTAACTATACAGGTCTACACACCTATCCTCTACATTGTCTCTCAAACATTTGGCATTTTCAGTCACTTAGACAGGATGTATTACTTATACTTATATGATAAACGTTGCGATAAATAAAGTTGTTATTTAAAGGCTTTTAAGTACTGGAATAATAATGAACGAAGCATAGATACCTATTCGATACATAAATACTAACGTGATTCATAAAACATTTGAAGATTGAAGAATCTTGAAGAAAGAAGAAGCTTTTGAGAGAGTTTTTAAAAGACTTTCGATATATTTTTTAGTCGAAAAGAAATTAAGAAATCTACATTGGTAGTAAAGATAACAACTGACACAGAAGTGGAATATTCTATCCTTATCAGAAAACATACTACTGCTGGAAAAGGATCAAGCAAGGGCTTTGCTGTAATCACAACGATTGGCCGCTGGATAAGTAATCGCAGTAGAGGTGTTAAAAATACTTAGAAGGAAGCTGCTGCTCTTCCTCTGGTAGGTTCCCTAGTCGACTCTTACGACATCCTCGGGCTAAGCCAAAGCTAAACTACTGAGGCCGAGTGTACTACCTAGTAAAGGCGTGCGACGAGCTAATTAGGCGCACACCTATTGTTTTAGCACGTACTACATTGTGATTTCGAGGCAATTCACAAATTCTATGACAGTCTGTTCCCACAGTTCAATCCACTTGCAAAATATTCGCCGACATCTGCATTCCAAGAAACGTAATACCAAAAGGTATGAGAGGTGTTTAAGATGTCTATCTACTAAAATACGAATAACGTGCACTAAGCAGATCCCAGAATGATTGCTGATCCTGAAAAAAATATTTTTTAACTGGCTTTTAAAAGGCTTTGCACGCATTTTTTGGTATAAAAAGTAGCATGTTGGTATGTTTTTTTTTATTTGCTTTAGGTGGCTTTCGTGTCACTACGGCCATGATAGGCCTATTGTGATCGCCACTCGAATGTTTAGCTGTGAAGCTGCGACGTTCATAGTTCGCCACTAACCCTTGCAGCTGCTAGGAACTGTAGGATTTTCTTCGGGGTGATGGCTCGTAGCTCGTCTAACCTGTGCAGGTGCTTGCCCAGAGGAATGCTACGTTTTTGCATCAGTGCTCCGCACTCTCCTAGCAGATGAAGAGGCGTTTCCACCGCCTCTTCACAGAATCTGCAAGATTGTGTGTCGCTAAGAGTTTGAACATGTGTTTGTTAAGGCGACAGCGTCCAGTTAGGGCTCTTGTCATAATGCCTGTATGTAATTCCAGGTCCAAATCTTTATGTTTGAAAATATTCAGCCCGAAACATTTAGTAGTTTTGGCGTTGTCTTCGGCCAAACATCTTAACAACAGGACAAACCTTCTCCTTTATAACATTAGTAGAAAATCTGTAAATTGAAGTCAGTTTTTAATGTTTTCCAATAGAATCCCTTCTTTATTATGAATGTAAGCGGGTTAACTTCGAGTACGAACCTAGTTTGTGTAGGAAAAATCATTTACTGTAGGTAGGTACACATGCATAATTAATTTGTTTTTCTATATGAACCAAAAATTAATGACAACCGCGAAAAAAGACAAAAACAAGAAAAAAGTAACACCATTATGTTCAATATCACCACCTACTTAACTTAGTTTGTGATAGAAAATTAGTAACTTAATTCAGCTTACAGTCGTTAATGATTTCAGTTCGTACTGAAACCATTAACGACTGTAAGCTGAATTAATTTGTGGTTCAGTATCAACTAAAAACAAATGACCTCCGCGAAAAAAGACAAAGACAAGAAAAAAAGGACACATTGTGTACAATTGTTTCTAATACTAGGCACACAATACCTAATGTTGAGTTTATTCAAATTTATCAAACTTTTTTAATACAAAGTGTTATGTCAAACTTTGTATTAAAAATTTAAGGGACGTAGTAGCTAAACATATCCAAAACCCTGAACCACTAACCTGGGCACAACTTCTTTTTGCATAGACAAGAAAGTTTAGATAAGAAAGTTTTGGTTCTCCAATGCAAATACGTATTAAGATAGTAATTCGTTGACCCAATGAAACGTAATGATTCGTTGTATGAATGTTGTAAGTTGGTCGAATAATAATAAATTTAATATCTACATAATTATCGGTTTGTCCATGATGTGCATTGAAGCATATCAGTAACTTTACCCCTGATAATAAATTATTTGCGACATGCTATTCTTAGTTCTATCAGTAGTACCTAGGTACTAATTTGACGACTTCTGTGGTACAGCGGGGGAAGGTCCGCCTGCGACGCAGGAGGTTGTGGGTTAGATTTCCGCCTTGGAACAAAATGGTGTACGATCCGCAGATTTTTGTTCAGGATGTTCTGGGTGCTTTCTATGTATAATAAAAATATCTTTTTATGTAGTAAAATGTATTAAGTATATCAGTTATCTAGTACCCTAACACAAGCTCTGCTTAGCTTGGGGCTAGATGATGCTGTGTGAATTGTCCAGCATTATTTATTTATTTAATATTATGAAGATTCATGTGATTCAAAGTAGTATTTAGCAGGTACTTCATCATCAACAACATAATCAGCTTGGTTCTACGTTTCTAGATATAAGAAAAACCTTGGATATTAGGTAAATTTTCTAAAATCTTTCGTCTTGGTTTAATCTCACATAATATAAAATGAAAGCTTTTAATATTACTAGCTGTTTTGCGCATACTGCACCTCTCTGTGTTTTGCTCAGCCTGTGGGCAAAATATACGCTCGCGACGTACAGCGCCATCCGCGTCCAGTATAACAATGCGCTCAGAGCGGTGTTGGGGCCGCTCCGCTACTGCGTCAGGGATGTTGGCAGCGGCGCGGCGCGAGTCGACTGTTTCCATACCACCATGCGCAAGCGTGCCTCGTCCCTGGTGCGCAGGTTGGGGGCTAGCTCCAACACCGTCCTGGCAATGATAGCCACTAGGGTGGACTACCCGTACACTAGGCACTGCTGTGAGTGACACCTGCCCAGCAATCCAATTAGTTTATAAATTCCATCCCTATAATTAGTTTTATATTTATGAGTTGTGTCTGTTCGAAATAAAAGTCAGAAAATGTCGTTATTCATTTAATTTCCTGGAGCTGGATAGTAGTTTATTTTTGTAGGTAAAATTGGTAGAAAATGCCATCGGCATTATGCCTACCTTTTGTATACTTTTGTTGACTATGTGCTATAAAGTATGAAATAAAAAATAATAATATAAGGCATGCATGAACATTCCTCATACCCTTTGCGTGTTGTCGTGATCGCCCGAAGGTCAATGCAGTCGGTCAGATGCCTGCTTCTACATAAATATTGGTGTTTGTCATCCCAAGATGCAATCAGACCGCGACATTGTTTGCCGATGCGTGACCTACACTTAGCTACCTAGGACCTAGGTCCTGCATATTTGTGTTGACCTTTTTATTATATCGTTGTTATAGGTGTCGCTAAGGTTAACTATTGCCCTTAGCATAGGTTTAAAATAATTTGTTGTTTATTTACTGTTTTATTGAGGACTCCTTTATCTTTACGCTGGCACTACGGCAAGTTTTAGAATTAATTGTACTCTGGTCAGCATGCAAAAATCCTTGTAATTTTCTATGACTTTGCTGCTTTGGGCATTGCGACTTGAAATCTAAGAGGCACCTCTTTCCTTTCTGTTTTTTGGACACAGACATCAGTTAACAGACCTTTCCTCGTATATCAAACCATTTGCTTCCTTGGGGGTCGAGACCCTAGATTCGTGGGGTACCGAGGCTCTCCAGGGTTTTAAAAAGTTATCTGAGCGTCTGGTCAAAGTGACGCGTGACCCGTGAGCTGGTGGGTATCTGGCCCAGCGCATCAACATTGCCATACAGCGGGGTAATGCAGCCAGCGCTGCAGCGTCTTGGGGACGCTGTCGACTTGTATTGATATGGATCAGTTGAGGTACCTGTTGATTGTTTGCAACAGTCTGCAGTTAGCTTAACTGTTTCAATTGTTATTAAGTACTATGTAGTTCTAATTTGGTTTTTATAATTTGATTGTAATTTTCTACCATAGAATAGAAACATAAACGAATAAATAATGATGGACATTTCACACAGCATCATCTAGCTCCAAACTAAGCAGAGATTGTGAGATGGGAGACTACTAGATAACTGGTATACTTAATATATTTACATTGCTAATATAATATATATTTTTTATTATACAAACATATAAAACGCCCAGAACTCCTGCAACAAATACCTACAGATCGTACAAATATTTATCCCGAGGTGGAAAGCGAAGCTGCAACCTCCTGCGTCGCTGGTAGACCTTCACTCGCTGTGCCACAAAGGTCGTCATAATGGTTTTCATTTCTTTACATGCCAACACTTTTTGCAGAGGGTGTGCATCTTCCTGGGAATCGTAGCAGTATCGTTTGCTGCACCACAGAAACCTGATGCAGAAATAGCCATAATCAAGCAGGACTTCGATCAACAACCCGATGGATCTTATAGATACAGGCAAGTTACGCAACTATATGTTAATAAATGTCCCTAGATAGATAGATAATTCTTTATTAAGCCGGGTGCTGATCGGTGTTACGGGGCGTAATGTACCATTCGCAGCGAGCATGATATATTACGCCATGTGCTACAATTCGTCTTGTTGCTCGTTGCGAGCGCCTTCTTTCCCCGTACCTGCACTCTGCCTGCACGAACGCTAGCTGTCTAACACGTTACATGTCATTACACCCCGTAAAGCTGGTCATTACCCACCTTTACATAACCTTATAAAACATTTGGTAAGTGCTTATTCGAAATCGTAGAATTTGTTTCAACTTTGCTTGATATCGCCAGGTAGGTAGAAATTGTGAGCTTGTGTTACGCCCAGCCGCGGACGGGATTCTGCTAGTGGAACTTTTTCAGGCGATCGGAAACTACATGGTAGAGAAAACGAAACAATATTCTAACTAAACGACACATGTAGTGTATTCAGAAATATGGGTATAGACATAATTGAAAAACAATGAATAAACAGTTCAATATAACAGCGACGCGTGTCCCGTGAGCTGGTGAGTATCTGGCGCTGCGTATCAGTATTGACGCGGGGCACTGCAGCCAGCGTCTTGGGATCGCTACCGATTGGTATAGATAATGAATCAGTTGAGCTACATCTAGATTGTTTGCAACAGTCTGCAGTTAGCTCAACTGCTTAAATTGTAAATACCAGTTCTAATAAGTTTATATTCTTTAATTGGAATGGAACGTTGGTTTTTGTTTCTGAAAAACAGTAACTTACAATAATTATTTTGATTACAGCTACGAAACTGAAAATGGGATCAAAGCTGAAGAGACTGGCACATTGAAGAAGGCCGCTGGGCCTGATGCAGCAGACGTGATCGTCGCTCAAGGAGGATTCAGCTACACAGCGCCTGATGGAACCGTCATCAACCTCAACTACGTTGCGGATGACGAAGGAGGCTTTAGACCTGAGGTAAGTTCAATTAATTGAGAGATTATCTACTCGATGGACCGACGACATTGTAGCGGTCGCAGGGAGTCGCTTCGCTAGGAGAAGGCGGCCCAGGACCGCTATTTGTGGTCGTTTGGGGAAGGCCTTTGTCCAGCTGTGGACTTTTGTGGGCTTATATGATGTTAAATAATCGTGGCAGTAAGTCAAAGGCACAGAAAAATTATTTAGGAAACCCGAATTGAAAATATTTATTGAAAACGAAGCTACCTACACCAATACCTTAACAATGGATTTCTCTACGTTATGGGTTGTCTTATCGCAGATCACAGGCGCACAGCTACCGCACGGAAAAAAGTGCATTCAAATATGGGCTTTAACTCGTAACATTTAGATACATTTCATATTGACGACATCAGATGACAGTTCACTCGCGGGTCATTTTGTCAATATATCTAGAGATAACGAGTTTAAGCCCATATTGGAATGCACAGTTTTGTGCATTGCGGTAGCGGCGTTGGATTAATGTGCGCAGAGCTCTAGGGTTATGGTACGTTAGTAGTGTAGTATTATTATTTGAAACTTCATCTGGCTAAAGTTAGGCGTGGTCAGTTTCTCAAAAGAAATTTGCTAGTGGGTACATAATAATTGAATTTAAAAGGTCTAAGTCCTTGAGTTAGTAAAACAAAAATAGAAAACATGATTCTTTTAAAAAGTTTCAACAGGATGGAAAATATTGACCTTTAAGATTGGTTCTAGTTTTATTTTATTTAAAGGTGCTTGCGTGGTTGTTCTATTTTCAGTTTAATTACAAAAACACTGGTTTTAACTTTGTTTTGTTTACCATCTTCATTCTAGAATCATCATCATCAGCCTATATTAGTCCACTGCTGGACATAGGCCTCCCCTAATGAGCAACATAGCGTCAGCATCAAATAACAATCATTCTAGAATTATTGTTATATTTTTATTTGTTAACTTTTTTGCCGATAATATTAGCACCTTAGCGAAGTTCGACCTATAGATGGAGTACAATGTGCTAACGATAACCATCGTTGATGTAATTTTTTTCGGTATTTCTTTAGTTATTTTATACATAAAAAAACTGAGCGAACGAATAACTTTACAATCTTTCCTATTTCAGGGTGCCCATTTGCCGACCCCACCGCCAATACCACCAGCTATTCAGAAAGCCCTCGATTACCTCGCCACCCTGCCACCGCCGAGAGCTTGAAGCCACACTATGACCTGACCCTTTGACCCCTGATGATGACCTGAGCTCACCACACGACAGCGTACCTGTAGAACCCACGAATACTCATGCCGTTTTGTCACTGAATTACATTGCTATGATTCTAGCATCTTGTGTAAATTATAAATCTCGATGTTCGAATTCCGAATGTAAATAGCCTGATATAGTTGTGAAATCTGTAAATAATCAGAAGCAATAGGTAGTTCTATTTACAAAACGGAATAATTATTTTATAATTAAGCAACATAAAACAAAAAAAAATATGATATGAATTGTTGACTGAACTGTGATATGATAATGAAAAGCATGTTTTATTGTTTATTAAGTTTTATTATAATAAACGCAAAATCAGTGCCAAAGATGCATTGCAAAATGAACAGTTTACCTATTTTCAAATAATGATGGATATAAATTCTTAAATCTTAAAATGAAACATTTACTAATTTGCTTATTTATACCATAGATGTAAACATTTACCTTTGAGTACCTTTTATAGAAGTAATATTTTCCCGGGCCCAAAAATATTACTTCTTACCTCACCAAACGAAATTAAAGATGAGCAACACACTAAAATCAACAAAATCCAAATGCTTCTAGAATTTTGATTAAGATGAACCCCAAAAATAACGATGACACATTGACGAGTTTCGTAAAACATTAGGTATTTATAGAATGTCCACGGAGATCCGTGCTTAAAGGTTAACCTAGAAGCTTTGGGATCAAGGCCTGTTAAAGTTAAATATAATATATGGTAATGTTCCTAGAAATATGTAATATAACAATGTCATCGATTAAGGTATCCGCTGGCCTCACGTGGATTCACAATGCGCAGAATGCGCACCCTAAAACCGTCTGTATCAAAAAAGATACCCTTGCAACTAGTGTCATTTTAGCGTTATGATGACATGAAGCATGTCTAGCCAAATTGCAAAAATCTCATAAACTCTAATTACTTTCTAAGATACTAAAATGGACAGGATTTACTTTTTCCCTAAATTATATATAGATTTAATGTAAGCCCAATTCCCTATAAATCATCATTGATTTTTTTTTATTTGCCTACGTGACGATTTTGACTTTGTTCTAAATTCATGAAGAAATGCTATTGTTTTTATTTTATGTGTTCTGCGTTTATTTTTTTTTTTATAAAAATATAGTTTGACTACACTATTACTGGTTCAAACATTTATAAAATAAAAGCAATAGTTATTTTGACAGACTCAATGTAATTTAACACCTCCTCCTCCAAAGCCTATAAGCGCCTTGTTGGCTTTTATCTCATTGCGGTAATGCCTACAATCCCGACGCCAATTTAACACACCTACTGTTCAAGTACTTTTACACGTACACAAAAAAAAAATGCAACTATCTCTTGTCATTAATAGCTTTATCGTATTAACTATCAGCAGCAGACACCTTCTGTGCTGTAGTTTCTGTGCTGTCCCAAGGCGGGAATCCCGCATCGGGACAGATGTTATAAATAACAAATGTTATAATAAAAAAATATCTATCTTTGTAATATAATGTATTAACTTTATCAGTTATATCCATAACAAAAGCTCTGCATAGCCTGGGGCTAGATGATGCTGTGTGAATTTTACAGAAAGATTTGTATATATATTTAGCACTTTTGCTGTTGCCTACCCCATAAGATATAGCACCGCCGCCGCCGTGCAGCTGACACCCTCATTGCGTCATCACCAGGTTGCCGTAAACATTATAAAATAACGTGTACTTATATATGTTATTCATGTATTTTAGTTAAGGTATATACAATAATAGCTTCAGCCCGCGGCTTCGCACGCGATGTTCGAGGATAAAAAGTGTAAAAAGTCCCTCCCCGGGATATCATCCACCTCCCTGCCAAATTTCATTGAGATTCCTTCGCCATTTAGGCATGAAAATATAACAGACCGACAGAGTGACTTTTGAATTTATAATATTATGTATGGATATATTACTATGAACCGTAAAATAAGTTAAATATAATATATGTAGATCTATAACTATTCTATCGTAGTCTGAAATAAGGGAATTATTATTATCATAGTCCGGTGTGTATCAACCAAAGTAACGTTTCAAGGTTCAAAGTGATCTTCCTATAAGTTTTACAGAAGGTTTAGTGACAGGTTCAGGCGAAGTCGCAGTGGCGAGGTATGCAAGGGCGCGCGCGATCGCGGGCGGGGTAGGCGGCGGGGTAGGCAGGTGGGCGCCGATTGGGCGGTACCCGTGCTCGTCTGCCGTGTATGAGAGACTGAAGTCGTTGCCGTCTTTGTCCTGAAATTAACAATATGATCGTAACGAAAAAAAATGGAGTTTGATTTTGTTGAAAAATATAAACAGAGTTACTTTCGGATTTATAATATTGGATAGGTAATACATATAGTTTAGTTTTGTAGTGGATACTTTGTGTCTCCATATATATAAAATTAGTATTCATACCGTGTAAGAAAAACCGCCAGAGACAGCTTCACCGCCGGCGGCGTCGTTGATAGATCTCAGTTGACCTTCCGAGTGCGCCTTTGTGCCGTCACCGCCTTCATAACTGAAATAAACAATTTGAATACACGCGTCTAGAAATTATAAGTGTCATGAACAAGAAATACCCCTGATAAGCTCTATCTAATTCCAAATACGTGTAACATATTATGCAGAGAATATACAGGGTGCCACGAAACATAGGTACTAAGCCTAACGGGGTGATTCTAGACCCCAAGGGGATCAACTTTTGTTCTACGACTTTTTTTATTTCAAACTATTTTAAATAACTATATTTAAAAGAAAAAATAGTATTGTTTCTTCATATTCGTGTTTTTTTACGTGTATCATAGCATCAGTGATTGAAATTTTAAAAAATACAATACATAATAATATGAAAAAAGAAATTAGAGCAATAGGTATCTGTGAATATCTCAGAAACCAGACGCTTTAGTACACTATGTTAGATGAAATTTAGTATTTGTTTATGTATCGTCTATCCAAATAAATAACTATCATTGTGTGCGGCGATTTAGAAAAAAGTACAATGTGTTAGCCGATGTTAGGGCCCACACCCTCGATACTAAAATCTTCAACACCCTTGACCCAGTTAACGCCGAAACTACTGAATGAATTCAAATAAAACTTGACATGATTCGACTTCATACTATGAAAATGGACATACGATACTTTTAATCCCGGAATTCAGTACGGTTCCCCTGGGAGAGGGAATGAAAGTCAAAAGGTGTACTTAGTTGTAATTCATTAACCCGTTGTCCGATTTAATTCATTCTTTTTTGTTAGAAGTAGTGTTGCTAGATAGAATTTTATCGCGCGAAACTGTGGTCAAATCTAAATAATTAGTCTGCAGTTATGGCAATCGCGAACGAAGTCGCGGGTACAGCTGGTACTACGTATAGTTCAAGCTACACAACACGTTCAATCGAACTATAGATAGATTAGCTAGATAATGTTTAGATATAACAATATGATTACATGTATAGTAATAATAAAAGGCGAAAGTTTGAAGAGGTGTGTGTTTGTTTGTCAGATAACCACCCCAAATTCTACTGATCGAATCAGACTGAAATTTATAAAAAAAACAGGCTATTTTGATCATCCTTATTTTTTAAAATTCGCGTGAATACGCGGGCAGCATCTAGTAAAGAAAAAATAATAAATGACGAATAGAGATATACATTCTACTTGAAATAGTCACTTTTTTCATGGAACCGTGAAACGTCATACCTATAATGAAAATTGCCATTGTGGGCATAAACGTAGTTTTCCATCTCGATTATGGGAACAACAGGATCGCGCACTCGTTTAGTCTTTTCTCCTTTTGTTGTCGTTTGAATGTGTGATGGACTCTGTCTGGGAGACGCAATTCTTTGTAGCTTGACAGATTCACTTCTACTCAGCTGTAGTTTGACTGGTTTTGTGTTACGGGTATCAGATTTGACAGAATCCTCAATTTCTATCTGAAGTTTGGCAGATTCATCTCTACTCAGTTTGACTGGTTTTGTCCTTTTCATTTCAGATTTGACATAATCATCATTATCTATCCGAGGTTTGGCAGATTCGGTTCTACTCAGCCGTGATTTGACTCGTTTCGTCCTTGGGGTTTCAGATTTGAAAGAATCATCATTATCTAGCTGAGGTTTGGTAGATTTGGTTCTACTCAGCTGTGGTTTGACTGGTTTTGTCCTTTGGATTTCTGATGTGTCAGAACCCACATTATCTATTTGAGGTTCAGCAGTAGACAGAGTTGTAAAATTCTCATTCTCAGCAGTAGTTTTGTTTTGTAGTGGTTTTCGTCTACTTACTCGCTTGTATTGCCTTCTACGTATGTTCGGTTCCTCCTGATCTACTGCTCGTATATTTTCAGTATTATCACGAGGACTGTCGTAAATTACTGCAACTGGAATTTGAAGTTCACTAAGTGCTCGTGATGTAGGCCTAACCAGCATATCTTCTGTTTCACTCTCAGTTTTATTTTTATAAATTATTGGTTCAATTTCTTGAATTTCTATTGGTGCTACAAGTTGACTTCCTTTTGTAGTTGATACTTTTTTCTCAATATCCCTGTCGAGGCTGATATCATAATATTTTGGTATGTGTGGCTTCAAACTGATGACGTCATCTTGGGAAACTTCAGAAACCGGTATGGGATTGTTATCTTCAGCCGATGGCGGATGGTTTGCACTGTATCTTCTCTGAACATCACTTTCATTAATGCATATTACAGAATGAATAAACACAATCAGTGCAAACCAGACGAGATGCATATTATTTTCACTTATTTAAAATACATAAAACTACACACCGCGGTCACGTTTAGGAGTGTAATAAATACGAATAAGCAACGAATATAATATATACCTGTTATTTTTTATAAAATAAGTGAAATCACTAGTTTGACCAGAACCGGCTACTTTAATGATATATAGTCAAACACATTTGTAAACATCGTAGAGTCATCATGTTTATATTTTGTGCTGATATCATTAATCAGCTTTAGAAAAAAAAACGATAGAATTAATAACTTATTACTAAAATATCTTTTTTGTGGCAATAATGTAAGGCAGGCTAGTTACCCGTTGATATATTCTGGTCAAGGAACTTTGTCACAAACACTGGTTAAAATTATGATGAATAGCCTTCAATTAAATGAACACTTCATACGCACGTTCAGGCTTATTCAGGATCTCTCATTTAGTTAATTAGATTCTTAAGTTATGTACGTCATTAAGTTTTATTTTCATACCTAAATAATAAAGTATAAAGTTAAGTAGCTCCAGGTACTGTTATTTAGACAGAGCGGACACAAAGCACTGAAAACGTTTAGATCGAAAATTTCAGTCTACAAACAGACCTTGTCTAGAGCGGCCAATAATTTAATCGCGTCCAAGGGTCACCAATCAAGTCTCATTGTTGACATCTACGATTGTGCAATTTTCCTAAGAATACCTACATCAGACATACTACGTTAAGGTTGAAGTATTTAGCATCCACGAAGTTCCACCGGAAAGCGGGGGGAGGATATCTAGTGTAAATAGATGAGTCTTACTTATAAGTGGTGTGGAAGTCTGGAGTAATCACTCAATAGTCAATATCTAGAGTGAGTACAGTAGAGATGTTTACAAAATTAATTTGCTTGTATGTGGCGGTGGTGTGCGTGTGCGGAGCTCCCCCGACCGATGTGGTGCCTTTGGAGAAGCAGCAACCGACAGTTATAGCTATAGTAGCGCAATCAGAAGAGTTGGAATCGAATGGATCATTTAAATTCAGGTAATATAAACTAAAAATGTGAATTTTTGTTACAATTCAAGAGACGCAAATATGCAGGTCTCGACAGAGCCTACATATTTGCTCCCTTTGGGGTCGAGACCCTAGGTCCGTGGGGTACCGAGGCTCTCCGGGTTTTTAAAAAGTTATCTGAGCGTCTGGTCGACGCGACGCGTGACCCGAGAGCTGGCGGATATCTGGCGCAGCGCATCAGCATTGCCATACAGCGGGGCAATGCAGCCAGCGTCTTGGGGACGCTTCCGACTGGTATTGATATGGATCAGTTGAGCTACCTGTAGATTGTTTGCAACAGTCTGCAGGTAGCTTAATTGCTTCAATTGTAAATACTAGTTATAATTTGATTGTAATTTTCTTTGTTAATAAAGGCCATTGCCGTTTTACAATTCTTCAATTGAATTTGAATATTAGACCATAGGATCAGCTCCATGCAAGCAAGACAAAAATTAATATGCATTGTTATTGAGCCACCGCTGTCCCATCGCAGGGCATTTGCATCATTAATATACTTAAATAAAATAAAATAACTGAATTAAAATTAATAAAATACTTATCGATATATATTCTTTTTAACAGTTATGAAACCGCTAACGGTATAAAACGGGAGGAGACCTCATACGACAAGGTCGTGCTTAAGGGCAAAAGCAGCGCATCAAGCAACGAAGCTGGAGAAGATAAGGATGATGAGAGCAACGAGATCCACGTACAGCAAGGATCGTACTCATACACTGCTCCCGATGGCTCTGTCATCACAGTGAGGTAAGACAATAATTTTTAGCTTTTAATTGAAGAGAAAAATCTTCGTCTACAATTACTTAACCCTTAAAACCATGACCGATTATGGAGTGCTGAAACGCGTTCATTTTGTAAGTAAACTAACAGCGGTACATTTACATTTTACATAAAACAGTATAAGAAACTTATGCGTAAATAAACCCAAATAAAGGATTATATACCTAGAGAAAATTTTAACAAAAGAAGAAACAATTGTTTGTAAAATATGTTCCAAGTGTTCTGGGTGTTTTCCATGTATAAAAAAATATCTATTTATGTACTTAATTTTATTTATTTCGTGTATTAGTTATTCAGTACCCATAACAAAAGCTCTACTTACTTTGGGACTAGATTCCGTGTGGATTGTCCACAATAAGGACTAATTAAAACAAATTAAAATGTTACAGATACATCGCGGATGAAAATGGTTTCAGACCGATCGGCGACCATCTTCCGAAGGCACCTGCTCTACTCATAGGTGCCACAGCAAGAGGTTCTAAAACCAATGCAGGTGACAACGCCGAAAGTGGTTCCGAGCCTGCTGCAGCCGTCGTTGAAGCATCTGCTAAGGACTCCTCAAAGCCAGCTTTAGAAGCTCAAAAAAAGGTTGACATTAATAAAGTAGAATCACGAATAGCGGACCAATCTTTAGAGCAAGTTTCTACAGCCAAAACTGAAGACTCGTCTGCTACCCCAGAAGAGCTTTCCACAAACCCAGGAGAATCCTCCACAGCCCAAGAAGAGTCTTCCACAACCACCGAAATACCTTCCACAACCGCAGACCAGTCATCCACAACCCAATCTGAATATTCCACAACCACCGAAATACTTTCCACAACCACAGACCAGTCATCCACAACTCAATCTGAATCTTCGACAACTACCGAAATACCTTCTACAACAACAGACCAGTCCTCCACCACCCAAGCAGAATCTTCCACAACCACCGAAATACCTTCTATACCCACAGACCAGTCCTCCACAACCATAGCCGAATCTTCTACAACCACCGAAATACCTTCCACCACCCCAGAAAAGACATTCACAACCCAAGAAGAATCTTCCACAACCACCGAAACACCTTCTATACCCACAGACCAGTCCTCCACAACCATAGCCGAATCTTCTACAACCACCGAAATACCTTCCACCACCCCAGAAAAAACATTCACAACCCAAGAAGAATCTTCCACAACCACCGAAACACCTTCTATACCCACAGACCAGTCCTCCACAACCATAGCCGAATCTTCTACAACCACCGAAATACCTTCCACCACCCCAGAAAAGACATTCACAACCCAAGAAGAATCTTCCACAACCACCGAAACACCTTCCACAACCGCAGAAGCGTCGTCTACAGCAGAAATATCTTCAACATCAGAAGCAGCTTCTACAGAACTAGCTTCTCCAAGCACCTCTGATGTGACGACACCTGAAGTGACGTCAACAGACACAGCGTCAACAACTGAACAGACTTCTAAAGCAACAAGTTCTGAAGAAACAAGCGCCCTGGCTGCCTCGAACAAAGACGCTTTACTTGATTCTACACCTAATTCAGATGCAACTACCGATGCCTCTACACCTGTTTAAATTTTAACTATTTTTTAGGCGGCGACTCTGTAAAACAGTAATTATTATTAAATAGTTATAATATAATAAAATATTAAGGAATTCTGATATAATATTCAGAACGATAACTACATGTGGTTTGTTTCAATTTTATATTGTTGCAACCTAGCTTTCTTATACCGAGTCTAATGTATTTCCATCATTTTCTCGAATAGAAAAAACCAGAGTAGGTAAGTAATAAAACAAAGACCATTACTTACAAGACAATGCATATGCAAATCAATAGAGCATAGTGTTTTAATGTCAAGATCAGATCAGTTCGCATACCTGTGCAGTGTTAAGAACTCTAGCCCTCACTCACTTTGATTGTGTAATGCAACCGTGGGACATCCACCTCAACCTAAGCCCACCTAAAAATTAGTTGATTATTAACAGTTTTTGACAATTACTTATTTATATCTTTTATAGGTTTAAAAAAAAGAATAACCTGGTTTTCTTATGAAATTGAAACTAAATACTACATCATTGTATTCCGCCCGGTATTACAATTAAATGGAACCATTTTCAACTGTAACAAAAGTAGTTAAACCAAAGATCGTAGCAGACTACGTTCTGTGGTTTGACCATTATTTTGACAAGAATCCATCACGTTATGACAACGTGACGTAAAATATTTATTTGACTAATGACACAGCGGGCGATGGTCCGCCTACGACGCAGGAGGTTGCGGTTTCAATTCCTGCCTCTGGATAAATGTTTGCTACACTCTGCAGATATTTTGTTCTGGGTGTTCTGCGTGTTTTTTCTGTATTATAAAAAATACACAGTATGTATTGTGATGTATTAAGTACACCAGTTATCTAGTACCCATACCTAACAGAAACAGCTTACTAAGTTTGGGGATAGATGATACAGTGTTAATTATCCAGCATTATTTATTTATTTATTATTATTTATTTACTTAATGAAGGTGCCGTCCCGCCCTAAGCGTGCGCGAACCTAACTTTAAATACCATCTTTAACAGCAATCATTTACAAGATTTATGCAGCGTTGTTTGTATCAAATATAACGTTTGTATAAAATAAACACGCAACTACTTGACATTGTCAGTTATTTAACACCTCCACTGTAATTTTCGGAGTAAAGACAATGACATTAAAGTGATATGTTGGTTCCAAATAGGTCTTTTGACGTCATATAAATCAATACATTAGGATTTTTATTTCCTCGTGAATGTAATTGGTGATTTTTACATAACACAACATAAAACCTAATTTTCTGCCACTAAATCAATCAGTATCGCTGATTTATATATGATTCATCCATTAGTCTAAATAAAAGTAGGTAAAATATGTATTTGTAACGATGCCTCTTCTTCGGATTTGACTTGTTGACATACATATGTATGTTTAAAACCTCTCTAATAGACGACGTGTTTAAACAGCAATTCCCGTAATAATCGTAAAAGCAAGGGATATATGATTTACTAGATTTCTCTAAATATCAAAACAGATCTCTACATATGTATGTATATATTTGTATAGAGAAAATGAAAGACGCTTGTCGTTGTCAAATTGCGTCTGTTTATTAATAAAAATTTTAATATTTGACGTCATTTTATAGATAAATTACCATCAAAGATTGATGTACAATGGTAGGCAGTAAAGCATCTAGACATTTTAAAGTTTTAGATTAAAATAAAATACAATTCTGTTGCCCATGATATAGAAAAAAAAACCTAATCCACAGATAAATCGGTTTTAGTATCAAAAAAAAATACAATTGAAGAATAGATAGAAGTTAGAACTAGTACATTACCTATTTACAATTGAAACTCACTCTCTTTCTAGCTAGTTATCCCATAAATACTTTCTCATTCAATTAACTCCAGTTCGCTCAATCCTCGACGTCGTCGTCTTCGGAAGCTTGAGTCTCTCTCATTTCCTTTAACAACACATTTTTCTATCGTATCCAGGGTCTCCCTCTGGACCTTCGCCCGGGGATGGAAAACTATAGTGCTAAATTACCTACATAATATTTCATAACCTTTCATCTTTCAAAAATATATATTTACAACTGAAACAGTTGAGCTAACTGTAGATTGTTGAATAGCTGAGCTATTCTTTATTAACAAAGAAAATTACAATAATCTACAGAAAAAAATTACAACTAGTATTTACAATTGAAACAATTGAGCTAACTGCAGACTGTTGCAAACAATCTACACTACTATTGTAATACTGTTGAATTAAGTACATAAATGTAGATATGAAAGTTGTTGTTGAATGTTAAATTAAATACATAGATGTAGATGTTTACATAGATGTAGATAATCTTACCGTGCATCATGCGAATCGCAAACCGCGTGTCACTAACCCCAAAGCGTTTATTATTATGAAACAGCTCATCTCAAATACAACGGAATAGTCTAAACGTGCAATTGAAATCACTGGTATGCTAGGGTTTGCCCACACGCAGGGTTCTAGTGTCAGGTGTGACTACTGCGTAGTGTGGACCAATACCTAGTAGGAAAAAAGTATTGGTTACATCTACTGCTTTTTTTTTTTTGTAAGCCTATCTATAAAATAAAACCAGTTCATAAATACTTTCAGATATGATTATGACGATGAAGAGCATGCATGCATATTACAAGTTTCGGAATTATCAAATGAAAATAAAATAAAAAAATGGTTGCATCTGCAGCTCAGTTCCCATTTTTTTTGCAGTCACCTTGGACATCGCGATATATGGTATACGAGTATGTTTAAAGCGATGTCCATCAAACACTAACCTAAAATCAAAATAATTGTCGATTTCGTTATTATACACCATAGAAATCATAATACATCAATCAATCCGCTCCGCCATTACACATGTCGTGTCCAATGCGCGGGTGTTATATAAAATCTAGGCGGTGGTTCGCTTGTCAGTTTGGCAACGTTTAGTATCTGTTATCAGCTGGCGTAAGAGTTTAGAGAGGGTGCGTGCCCGCTAGGTGCGGCCGTGATGCGCTTCATTGCCATCATCATAAGATTAATTAGAAATGCCGTCGAAAAACGGTGACGGTATAAAGAATCCACCCCACCAACTTCCTTCAAGATCCACGGGCTTTTCTTCAAAGCCCGTGGATCTTGTAAGAGTCGTCTAAGAGAGATCAGGGGAAGGGTTGCAGCTTCCTTGCTACTGTGACCACCAAGTGTGGTCATTATGCCATAATCGCCTTTGTTTGAGGGAGGCTTGTTCAGTAGTGGACT
Source organism: Eupithecia inturbata (assembly GCA_963662085.1). NCBI lineage: Eukaryota > Metazoa > Arthropoda > Insecta > Lepidoptera > Geometridae > Eupithecia > Eupithecia inturbata. The sequence goes on from OY759182.1 coordinate 10,257,572, forward strand.
GGACGTGTGCTCATGATGAGATAAAAAAAAAATTTTTTAGCTAATTTAGTAACAGCGTGGTAACACAAGCTACCAAGTTCAACCAAGTTACAGAAATGCTGTTTCAATCAACCTTTTGTTGACAGCTGATGTGTACTAGTTATGTTGCAAGTTTTAAGAGCTCCAGTCTTGTGTGTGGTTTCCAAATCGATTTCCGAAATTGTTGGCAGATTTGTTGGCAATTTCTAAAAACTAACAAAGCCTAAGCCTTTGTTAGCCTGGCATTTATTAACCAATAAAACTTTCCTTCAATTTCATACGAGTACTTACTAAGTACCTAGTACTCATAACCAAAGATTACTTATGATAATACTAGCTTCGGATGCTCTTTTCCGAGATAGAAAGAACAGGTGACAATAGATTATTAATGGTTAGGCTGATTGACCCGGATGAACGGAATCGAAATATGGAATTCATAATACTTATATTTCAGATAAATTACAATGATGTTCTTGATAAAAATAAAACATATACAGCTGAATTGAGAACCTCCTCCTTTTTTGAAGTCGGTTAAAAACCTGTAGTTTTGAGTTCATTTGTAGAGTGATTGATGATAAATAGCAACCTCTGCTTAGCTTGGGGCTAAATAATGCAGTGCGAATTGTCCAGCCACCGCTGCAGCTGTTCCAATGCAGGACAATTGCCTACTTCCACTCTTCGAACTTAATGCTGTAAGTAGGGCATCGGGCCACCATTATACTTGAAGATCTTATCTCGTCATCGTCATGCGAATTGATAAAAAATCTGTAAAAATAATATATAAATTAAAATTTAACCAACAAATCATGATAGGTACCTAGATAACATGAGTGTCTATAGAAACACGAGTCACTTGTCTAACAGAAAATTATAGCGTGCAGATAAAACGTTGTTGATGAATTGGTGAAGAATAAATCGTTGAAAACATAGACATATAATTTAAGAGAACGAACAGAAGAGTCTCTTTCTCTGAAGAAACACCCAAAGACAGGACAGGAAGGAAGGAACCAGCGGGCCAGAACGTACTATTTGTATTGTAATATTGTGTCTCGAAAGGATTTAGAAGGTCGTCTAAGAGTAATTGTGGGTGTATATTGCCCATTGATGATGGGTATATTCGATTAAAATATTCATGAGATGGCGGGTATACATACCCGCCATCTCATGAATACTCAGAATACTAATCAAGTATGTACTGGATGAAAAATAGTTTGTTTTTTGTTTTACCTGTTTTAATAGAAAATGTTCTGATATCTTCCTTTCATGATCTAATTATTTTCCACTAGCTATAGTAATATTTTAATAAAAAGGGACGAATATAAATAAAACGGAAAACAAATCCCGGACAACGTAATTGAAACAAATGGCAATTGATTAGTTCCATCACGAGATAGTTTTAATTTAATCGAGCAAGACAGTTCGAAAGTCTAAACATGTTTTGATAGACGTACTATTAGTTCGATGAGCGGATAATCTCGATATTGACTAAATAGTAACCAAAAAATGGATTCGCCGCTGCAGCCCGTTGCACCAGGCGGTCGAAAGTGTGATGGCAAAGCAGCAGACGGCCCGTGGCAGGGGTGTGGTATAAAAGCGAGCGCACTACTACCACTCTGACATAGTTCACGACACACCACGTGCTTCGTCGCCACACGTCAACCCACACACACAACAATGAAGCTGCTGGTGAGTGGAGTGAGCTTTTCTTCAACCTTTCTTATCAACATTATCAATACTATCACGGTTCAAATATTTGATTACTTTTCCTTTCAAGTTTGAAGGATAACTTCTTATCAGCTGTTGTAAGAGGCGGCACCAAATAGGGTCGGTGAGGAGCAGATTTGAACTTCGACATTTAAATGCCTTCGACTTCGAATTCCAACGTTTCATGAGGTGCTTGATTATAATCAGACTTACATTCTTGTTTGAATATTTTAGACTAGGGTGAACCAGCATTGCTTAACTTTTGCTTTTAGCTTTTAGTCCCTTTATTACTGTCAATATGAACCATTCAGTTGTGACCTTTGATATATTCTAGCTTGGTACGAGTTTATATCTATTCTACCTTGAATATTTCATAGGTTTTATCGTTGATGTCATCAACTCCCATAGAACTTTCATTAAAGTTTAGCTGACTAAGATTTTGGCATCAATTAAAACTCAAATGTATTCCTTTTTTCTAATGCTTATTCGTTTCCGTTACACTTCGGTACTTTTTGATTTTTTATTAATCCACCAGTCCCTTGTGCTGATTGCAATTAATTACCATTCATGACCTCGATATACTAGCTAGACTAATACTCTTTCCGTTATACAAACAATCTTATTTTTATGTCCAACATTGCATAACTGTTTCTAGGTCATAGCCAAACGATGTAGGTATTCAAAGATGTAAGGTTAGGTTACGTCCAAAACAAACTGAATCTTCGTTATACATAACAGTCCATTATTTCTACTATTACTATTGTTGCGTACTGTTACAACGTACATAAGATTGTTTTTATAGTTCGAATTTAAACAGCATAACGTAAGCAGACAAAAAAATTGTAGACTCATTGAAGCATATGATCTAATAATCGTTACCCACTTATTACACGGTAAAAGATACCTACGATCCAATAATATCGTACGATAGTATGGAACTTCGGTAGGCAAGTTACATTTACATGTTCTTAGATTTGATGAGGTAATTGACTGAGCGTGTCTCTTGCCACAATCACTTGCCTATTGCATAATGAAGTACCTATAAAGCTTTTGCAGCTACTGTGTTTGTGGACTTGTAAATAAGTTCTATAGTTCTGTAGAGTCATCTCATACATTACCTAACATTAAACAAATAAACTGTTTTAACAATGCGTAAGCAAATGTCATGAAGTTTCAATGAAACAAAGCATTTGTAGACATGTGGGGTCAGCGCCAATATAATAATACTTGGGCCTACTTTCGCCCAACCTGCGTGTCGAATGAGCCGGTTTCACAAGATGCTGCCTATTGTATCCGCTCCATCTTATCTTGCAACATGGCGAATATGATTAAGCTTTTCAGTCTGACATCATATGTGTTTCTCAATCTATTAAAGGAAAAAACCAATGAAATTGATTTATGATTCACTGCAATCCAGCAGAAGCTTTCTTCAGATTAGTCAACAAAACTCGTTATGTCTACGCACATGGTTATTTGTGGGTGATTTTATGAAGACTTTTTATTTTTTTTAACTGTCTTTTGATAACCATGACATGCCCATAAAAATATCACTTAGCCAATTATTGGCATAATTTATTTAAAAAATACCAAAAAAAAACGGTTTTATCTCGAAGCATCCTTACATTGTGATCTAATTAATATCCAAACTTTTCATATAATAACTATTGTCTTTTCCAGGTTGTTTTCTCCGCTGCCCTGGCCCTTGCGACGGCTCTTCCTCAAAGAAGAGTATCGTTGAAGCCAGAGGAAGACCAGGATCAGCAGCAAGCGGAGCAGAACTACAACAACTACCAACAACAACAGCCGCAGGAATTCAGACAGGCCAAGCCCATTGACGACTTCAGACCTAAAGTTCAACTGGACACCACCACTTTCATTCCCATCATCAGCTTTGATAAGGAACAAGGCACTGATGGATCCTACAAAACTTCGTAAGTATCTGAATAGAATAATCCTAATTATTAAATACAATCATGAATCTCGGGTTAAGCGTTACTTATTTGAAAATTTCAATAGTCTCTGGTCTTCTAAACAGTCACATTTCATAAGAGATACAATTTGAATAAATAATGTTACCGTTACATAAGAATAATACCCACTTGGATAAGATGAAACCTTATTGCATGCAATATGTTATACGTATGTAAGTACCTGTAGGCGAATATAGTTGTTTGGTAATACTTTGAAGGTAGCTGTCTATCTTATAGGTAGTATGTAAATGTTGGTACGTTCTGTGATTCTTCTAAGAATATCAGCTTTAAAACACACTTCTTGAAGTGTATTCTGACAAATATTTTGAAATTGTCCACTTTGAGCACATAAGCGAGTCCGTTAAAATTGCTATACAGATAGCAATAATTGATATACATAGGTCTCGGTCTACTAAAAAGGTTAATAATTGCTAGAGCCTAAAGAATGCTGGACAATCCACACAGCATCATCTAGCCCCAAACTAAGCAGAGCTTGTGTTATGGGTACTAGATGACTGATAAACTTAATACAATACATTACATAGATAGATTTATTTTATTTTATTATACATAGAAAATACACAGTACACCCAAATACACAGAATATATACATATATAGACTAGATAAAAGTGATAATATTCATTATGTTATAAGTTTTGGTTTTAGTGTAAACAATAAAGTTGGTATCATCTACCTATTATTACAATATACAGCGATTATTCGGACATTCTTCATTTATTTCCTTCTAATACTTGCATCACTTGAGATCAGTTAGACAGATTTTTTGCACAGATTTTTGTGATAAGTCCGGCGAGATTGAGAATATTCAGGAGATCTCGAAAGCTTTTCGAGTGGGATATTTGAAAGGAGCATGTACAGTACATTATATTGTATTTTTTCTTTTCAGTTACGAAACCGGCAACGACATCCATGCCCAAGAACAAGGTTACCTGAAGGGAGTTGGTGAGAACAACGAAACACCCGCCCTGGTCCAGCAGGGTTCCTACAGCTACACCGCCCCTGACGGTCAGATCATCTCCGTCGAGTACACCGCTGATGAGTTCGGATTCAAGGTTAAGGGAGACCACATCCCCACCCCTCCCCCTGTCTCCGCTGAGATCCAGAAGGGCCTTGACCTTATCTACGCTGGAATCAAGGCTAATGCGGTAAGTTGAGTTATAGCAGAGAATATATAATACTTACGGTAAATTTTGAACAGCTAGCGCGATCTTCTTTTGTTTTTCGTATTCTGGATGCCTGGATTAATGACGTCAGCGTGAAAAATTGTATGAAAAAACAAAAGACAATCGCGCCAAATTGTTAACACGACTTTTATGAGACGATTGTGACGACACGTTTTGGTTGTTACTATGCGGTTTGCAGTTCTTTCAAGGTTATTTACGATAGCCGTTATAATTTTCCTTTCCTTAAAACGTTTTAGTATAAATTCTATTATTTGTAGTAAAAAAGGCAAGTGTACATAGAGCACCAGGGCTGATGTTTACTTTCTGTAATGGGAAATAAATTAAAAACAGTTTCATCTTACCTTTAGTCATTTTCATCTGAACTTAGCTTTATTAACAAAGAAAATTGCAATCAAAGAATAGAAACAAAATAGAACTAGGTAGTATTTACAATTGAAACAACTGCAAACAATCTACAGGTAGTTCATGATCAATATAAATACTATATAAAGCCGGAAGCGTTCCAAAGACGCTGGCTGCATTGCCCCGCTGTATAAGTAGTTAACTACATCTGAACTTAATGTCCAGATTACTAATAAATCGTTTGTCATTTCCAGGAGCGCAATGCCCTAGAAGCCAAGAACAACCCTGAAGCTGCCAGGAACCAGGAGGAGAAGGCAGCGCTCGACTACAAGGGACAATATTACCAGTCATAAGAACACATGTGAACTCTATGTGAATAATTGTCACCACAGACCAATAACAGAGTCATGACTGCCTAGTTTACTAAACAGTATTGCTTGGTTCTAAATCAAAACATTAAAATGAAGACGTAACAAAGTAATAACACAAAAAGATCTATTTTATCACAGTTGTTGCATAGGCAATTCAAATTAACTGCCATAATTATGAATAGTTTGTACTGCTTGATATGCAAATGCCTAGGTGAAGTAAACAACTTGAAGTCTTTCAACTATGTACAATAATGGTTCAGTTTTATATAAGACAGGAATTAACTTCCACATCCTAATACTCAGCCGTTATCAGAACTCATTTAGGTAGGTTACTGTAGTTATACAACAAGCAATTACAATCTTTATGAACTCTCTCTACAAGTTAATTTTAAAAGATGTGATACGATGACAATACTGAACTTTATTTTGTATTTTTGTAAATATTATTGTAAGCTAATATTTTAATAAAATGTTAAATATTCATGTGTATTTATTTACGATTGTATTTGATACGTTATCATAAATTTTATATTCGACTATCGGGAGAACATTTAATGCAAATTTAAAGTACTACTTGGTTTTATAATTATCTGCAAAAATAATTATACAGTCCCGCAGTACTAAGCCTAAAATTACTTATTGATGTTGCTTTTAAAGACAATTAGAGTTAGATTGTCGGTTGTGTTGACATAATTTGAAGCTTACTCTAAGACCGACTATAGTCACATTTTTATTTAAAAAAAAAAATTGATATCCCAAAAGAAATTGATAATAAATAATAATACAAACATATATGCTTTTGGTATCTGCCTCAGTCTACATATGCGTAATTTTATTTCTATATACTAGATCAAAAGGGTGCGAGAGCACTAGTCGGTAGAAGACTATAAAATATCAACAGTAACTGGCAAGGAAACCAGCGAAGGTACACTAACAGAACTGAGTAATTGTATACTGGCAACCCCGGCTTCGCACGATCCTGGTATCAGAGCAGTTCGGGACTTATGGGGGAACTTTATAGGGAACAATTCTGTAATACATTTTTTCTGAATCTGAATCTTAAACAATCACAGTAAAATTTCTGACAAATTACAGAAAACCTCAATGAATTATACATAAAAAACATCCTTATTTCTTTCATTGTTGAAAATCCTATGAAAATTCGATCTTCAGAGTTTATCGCGATCAGACAAATTATAATAATCTGGAATTCATCAAAATGTCTATAATAAAGGTTTGTATAAACTTGCATTACCTATTCAACCAAAGGTGAGAGCAAGTAAGTAGACTTGCTTCACCTATAAAATTATACCTATGACCAATAGATATTTAAATTCAAGTTAGCATTCGGAACAGTAAGAGGATTTACATAAATTAGGTAAATATGTAAAACCTAAATATTTATTTCTTACCTCACATAAATTTAAATCTGTTGACGTTGTCCTAATCAGAAACATACCAGAGGTGATTTTTTACCGTTTAGAATTGTGTCTTTAAATTATTTCATGTACATACATATATTTTTAGTTATAACTTTTACTGACAAATAAACAAAGTATTTTTTAGGTTATTTCAATGACGATATTTTTCGTTGGAGGTGGCGTCGTCATGTTGATCGCGTTCAATCGCAACGATGAAATTGGACCGTAAAAATAAGTCATCATCATCATCAACCTATCTTAGTTCATAGTTGGACATAGGCGTCCCTCAATGAGCGCCGTAGCGCCCTGTCTTCAGCTTGCCGCATTTAGCATCTGCCTGCAATCTTTCGCAGATCGTTTTTCCACCTGGCCGGAGGGCGTCCTACACTACGTTTGCCGAGTCGCGGTCTCCACTCGAGAACACGTTTACCCCAGTGGTTGTCGATTCTTCGCGAGATATGGCCAGCCCACTGCCACTTTAGCTTGCTAATTCTCTGAGCTATGTCGATAACTTTGGTTCTCTGTCGGATGTATTCGTTACGAATCCTATCCTTCAGAGAAACTCCGAGCATAGCTCTTTCCATAGATCGCTGAGCGACTTTGAACTGGTGGACCAGCCCTACCGTGAGTGTCCACGTCTCAGCTAAAAATAAGTACCTGGTATAGTAAATTAATGTTGAGATTCTGAACAAACTAAGCTACATTTCAGTATGAGATTGTACCTTAGTTTGTTCAGGAAATTATTAATACTACTGATTCTTTTTACAAGAGTTACTTCGTGATACGTCATCCATCATCTTCAGGAGACATTGTGGTCAAACGAAGGTACATTCTCGATAAAAAAACTACCTAATGCTAATTAACTAAATCTTGGTAAATCAAGAAAAACACACTAATATTATAAATTTGAATATAACTGTCTGTCACCTTTTGACGTCTAAACGGCTGAACGGATCTCAGTGAAATTTGGCAGACGGGGACGGACATAGGGTACTTTTTATCCCGAAAAAAAGCGTGTGAAGCCGCGGGTAGCAGCTAGTTACATATGTATATAAATTAATTGATTTCATCAACGACCTCTAGCCAAACAGGACCCATGGGTCAAAGTAAGCGGCCGCAGTTAGACTATGTGAGATGCACGTAGGTGTTTCACAATTAAATTATCTTTGTCCGTTTGTACCTAACGTTAGCTGTTTCATCTATGACAGGTTTCATTAAACAGCATGTTTAAGGTATATACACATCTTTTCGAACCGGGTACAATGAGGAAGGCAAAGAAATTAACTACGTAATTTCAATTCGTTGCACGTAAAAAAGCTCCCTCACCGCGAACATTCGCCTGTAATATAACATTAATTTGAGCAGTACATCCAGTGAGGGTGAAGAATTGAGCACTATGGTACACAACCTGTAATAGTAGCCGCTTCGCTGCTTATAATATCAGAATATTATAAAATTATATTAATCCTCTACCCCGAAATGCTCAACAATCTAATCTTGTTCGATTGTTGCATAATAGGCGAATGCATGTCAGTCTACAGTCTATAGGTACTGATAGACGCAGGCCTCCTAATAAGAGCATTATCGGCTTGCAGCGGGGGTAATGCCCATAATCCCCATGCTGGCATGCAAGTTGGGGGTCGCAGATCAGTGGTAGAATTGTAAGTCAGAGCAGGGGGAGGCTTACTGTAGCGTAAGGGTACGTTCACACAGCAGTCCGTTTTACAGGCCCGTTTTATCGTATACGCGAGCGAGCGAGTTTACGCACATGACAGTATTCCAGATCCAGTAATGTGTGTGAACTCGCTCATACAACTACATCCGCGAATAAAATCGCGAATAAAAACGTATACACACTATACAAATAGTTCTATGACTCTAGATTCAAAATATTAGTTATAATTTTACGGTCTTAGTAAGCAAGGTAACATACTTCTTCTTCTTTTATCTTTGGCTCTGCATCATACGACATGTAAGAGATGTCATTGTATAATCAACATATACTATGTCGTTAGACTTCAAAAAGACAAATATATCGACGTTTGGTTTGCATGGGCTTTATGGGACGTGGTTTTCATCCTATCTATTCGAAAAGAAGCAAAAGGTTTCTCGGTAAGTGTGATCAAAGTGGGTCATTCCAGCGCACAGTTTAATAACAGTGACGAAATGACTTTTGAATTTCGAAATAAATTTGTAATTTGGTTATGTACCTAAATATAAATATTCGTCACTACTAAAAGCTTATTTAATTTTCTCGTATGATAAATTTTTTCCTTAGTTTAGGATAAAAAGCAGAGTGTGCCACAAGGTACCAAAATTATTTAACCTCGAGCTTGACTCACTCGCTAAGCTTATCATTCTATATTCTACTAAGAGGTAGAATCCTTAGCTTCGCTCTGGATTCAAAAAATCGCTGTCACCTTATATACATTATTTTGTTCCCTTATGATACTATCTACTATTTCATTTAAGTTTGCGCACAATTACATAATTGCTAGATTTTTCACTAGTATTACACAATAAATAGAAAGAAAACCAGTATTTTTAATAAATATCCGCTTGCACGTCCCGTTTCACCCGACATCCGAGTTTGTAATAAATTTGAAACCAATAACGTACTAGGTAACTTTAGATACTTTACAATATAAACTACTAGCTGCTGCCCACGGCCTCGCACGCGCTTTTTAGGTAGCCTATGTCCGTCCCCGGGATACAATGTACTACCCTGCCAAATTTCAGGTGTGAAAAGGTTAAATAGACAGACAGAGTTACTTTCGAATTTATATTATTAGTATGGATAACGATGATGCCCTCCTGGTCGAATTTCGGCCACAGCGGCCACGTTCCGGGTGTTATGGGTATTTTCTACATTAATAAAAAATATCTATCTATGTAATGTATTGTATTAAGTTTATTAGTCATCTAGTACCCTTATCAAGTTATCACAAGCTCTGCTTAGCTAGATGATGCTGTGTGAATTGTCCAGAGTTATTTATTTATTTATATTATAGTGATATAATGAACTCACATACAATAATATAGAGAAATAAATAATATAAATAGAGAATAATGAGAGTAACACAACTTGTTCCCCAATTTTTCAACATTTATAGTAGTTACCTAACGTAATTTGTAACTATAATTTGGCATAGCGTAATAAATACTTTTTATCCTTCATTTTGTTATATTTGCACATATTTTACTGGTGCTTACCGTTTTTCACTGATCGCATGACGCCACTTTCGTTTATGTACTCAATCACGTCGCGGCCATGAAAATATTTCTTCGTAAAAGAGTTGATGGTGAATCATAAAAAGTCTTCTTGAGCCTCTGATTTGAAATCAGAGGCTGAAGAAGATTGTACTAGGAAATAAAATAAAATAAAATGAAATTGTTATTTTTTCCTATACTTACACTAAGTACTATTTACAAAGAAATAACAATCAAAGAATGTAAATAAATTAAAAGTAATATTTACAATTAAGCTAATTTCAGACTGTTCCATGCAATCTGCAATTAGCTCAATAGCTCAACTGATCCATATCAATACCAGTCGGATGCATTAATAAGCTTACAGAGGCTGGAAGAGTTGGGATGGAAGAGTTAGCGCCCAACACAGTTCTTCTAGGAGGGACGAGCGGCGGCGTCACTCTGTTGCACAGATAACGAGAATGTGCCCTGAAGCAAATTTTCTGCAATAACAATGAGTGTCAATATTATTTTAGTAATTAAAAAATTACATTTTAATCCTAGTTTTAAGAAACTAGTGAAACTAAGTCGTTCCACCGAGTTAGCGGATTTCCGAGAGGAAATTCCCTTTACGCTAAAAAGATTCCGCTTTAAGGCATGGGGGTTCCAATTGGGTGCCAGTTGACCCCATTAATATGTGACACCATTATAGTAGGCAACTATTCAATACTCTTCACAACTCTATGTGCCTATCAGATACCTACTTCATCATCATCATCAACCTATATTAGTCCACTGCTGGGCATAGGCCTCCCTTAATGAGCGCCATAGCCGCCCTGTCTTCAGCTTGCTGCATCCAGTATCTGCCTGCAGTCTTTCGCAGGTCTTTTGCAGGATAGGATTCTAAACGAATACATCCGACAGAGAACCAAAGTTATCGACATAAATCAAAGAATTAGCAAGCTGAAGTGGCAGTGGGCCGGCCATATCTCGCAAAAAACTGACAACCGCTGGGGTAAACGTGTTCTTGAATGAAGACCGCGACTCGGCAAACGTATTGTAGGACCCAGCCAGGTGGGATACCTACTTATAAGGGTAATAATAATCATACCGTTGATATTTGATCACCAGGTAGGTACCTGCTTTTCTGTGTAAACAGTTAAATGCTACTTATTAACTGTAATTGCATGCGTTTAACATAATTTAGATTCACTATTATATTACTTAGTTAGGATATTTTACAACCAACTCGTTTTTAGTATATATGGCGCTTAAGTGCTGGAGCCTTATTCAGCTAATCTTATCACTTCACTAGATGATGGTATCGTCACAGAATGACACACTTGATATTCTATCATAAATGAAAGGAACAATAAATGGTTAGACGCGTGTCGAAAGGTCAAGTTGAAACTATTCTACCTATCTCTCCGTGCAAAGCACCGGACCCACTATCTAGACTTCATTTAATCTAAGGATACCACGTGACGGTTTTGGGACGATACCCTTGTTATATTAAAGCAGTTGGTTAGTAGAATAGGCCCTTGAGCTGTTAGTGCTGAAGAAAGTGGATTCGATACATGCATCTTCACATGGCGTACAAAAGTATCTACCTCTAATTATTGTATGGCAATTTCAGATTATATATTTTACAATTTCATTAAATAACATAACACTGGCAAGTAAAAATAACAATAATTTGATTTCTTATAAATTACCCCGAGTGTGAGGGCTTACGCACTATAATAATAATAAAAAACCATAACTTCAACTTCTTCCTCAATGGCGCCGCTTGCTTTTCGCTACGACTCTGACAGTGTTAGAAGGGAGTGTCATAAACTTCAAATTTAATATGATCGGTACAAAAAAAAAAATAGTTAATAATTTGATAAGTAATAATTTGACGTGTATTATAAACAATAAACCAGCTTCAAATTCCGTTAAATAGTATTCATCTAGTATGTCTAGGTCGAACGAAATCACCCCTCCCTGACTTTCCCTGATCGAAGGACTATGTTCACGTGCAAAAATATGAGTTCACACTGGCGACATCTAGTTATAATTCAAGTATAATTTAGTTTGATGACACATGACAAATGAAACTGTTGACGCCCGTTGCCATGGAAACTATTAGAAGATAGTGAAACAATCGTATAATATTGTGATAAATTTTTACAAACCTACGTTTTCCGGCGCACATAGCTATTTCTCGAGAATCAAATTAATAGGGGACCAAATCAAAATCAATTTTTATACAACGAAAAGAATCATCAAAATCAATTAACAATTGGCGCAGATATCATCAAAACTGTTGTAAATATTATGTTGCTTTTTAAGTTTATGTGATAAATACTAATCCCTCAAGAATAAAAAAAAATATGGGACCACCTCGGGATTATTCTTTATACAATAGTGAAAGAATCAGTAAAATCGGGTTAACCATAGGCGGAAATATCAAGTAACATAGGTACATACTTAAAAAAAAACACCTGACGAAAATAACCCTCTTCCTTGTTTGAACTCAGTTAAAAATCAAAGACAAGGTGTAAAACTTCATTGCCTATAATTTTGTGTACCTACTTTTGAACATTATATTTATAAAGTTTTTTCATAATGCAAATACCATTTAGAATAATCCACCATGATAAGCTACGCAAAATGCTATTGATAGGCGCCTATTGCAAAATCCTTAGGAATAAGATAATTTGATTAGCATTCTAGTAATCATCCAAATTGTGTATAATTTGCTTCCATTAGAGTCCGATTGTTAAAACTTCTAATGCTTATGTATGAGCAAAACAAGGCAAAACAGCAGGGTTTTAGACAAGCCGTCAGTTAATCCTAGGTAATATTGTAAATGTCCCTATGTATCGATATGAATACGAACTATAAACTGATGCAACTATAAATTAGAAATAAAACTCTGGATATGCAAGACATAACAAATCAACCACGTACGTACTCGTATGACATTCAAACCATTAAGTAAGATTTGTGCTAGAGAAATAGGGTAGCACTTTACCATAAGAATTGGCAAAGGCAGGAAATAGTTTTTTATATCCTAAATAAACTTGTCAAGTCTTGGTAATTGTAGGTAAGGTCGTAGGCAGCAAGTCTAAGTAAAGAAACTATTAATGGTAGACGTAAGGTTGTTAATTGTATGGATATAATAATATAATTTTATAATATACCTCTAATTGTAGATCTTCGGAACAGATCAACTTGAAAAAAGTTTTTATCAATAAAATTGACGGTTTCGACACTTTTTATGCAGACAGCACGTGAGTAAATCCTCAAACAGAGCCTAGTATATTAAAAAAACTACCACTTTTATGACACTTAAAACAGTGTCAAAATAAACCTCTTAGTTTATATTATTTAAGGTTTGTAAAGAAGTACGTGTGGCTGGCCTACGTCACAGTAACGAGTTGAAGAGATGGATCGCAGGGATGCGAGCGCGCAGGTCGCACGAAGTTCATAGGTAAACATGCCGGTATATAAACCCCTTGCAGTGTCACCGAGCACACAGCTTTGCTGCCAGTGCCCTCATCCAGACCAGACCCTTGACAAGATGGTAAGTTTATGGGAATTTGTGTTTGGCTAAATTCCTTTGTGAACCGCTGAAAGCATCCAATCTTCTCATGTTTTGTTCGTAACACTTCATTAGAAAAATTTTCATTTATACCCGTTAACTGTGTATTTTATTAAAGTGTATTTTTTTAAAGAAAATAATTGAACGAAAATAAGAGAATTATGTCAATAAACCGTGGAATTATTTAAACTTAACTAATTGGCAAATCGATATCGTAACAAATGTAAAAGTTCACTAAGTGCATACTAACTTTCGTTCGCTCGCTCTAGTTGTAAAAAATATACACAAAAACATATCAATAAGTTTATTACTTACATTTGGGTGTCTGCCAATTGAAAGTCTTCAGGCCAAAAGTCAACAATGAATAAAGGACAACACACCTTCGAATTCGATAACATCGGTGTCTAGTCACGGAATCCTTTCTTAATTCTCGCTATATTTTAACTACCCAAGTATTTAGCTTATTTCCTTAAGATGTTTAGTAGATTAAAGATTGAAGATGTTTATTTGCCAGAATATATGTAACAATGTAGGTCTTAAAACTATATAGGTCCAGTTATATTCTACCTAACATAGCAATGCAAATAATTATTTTTCTATGACTCAATATTACATTTTCTATTTCTAAATTACAAATACAAAATAAATTAATTAAATGAATAGCTAACAAATGTCAAAAAAGTAGTATGTAGGTAGGTACCTAATGTGCAACTGAATTTTTTTTAAACACAAAATAGGTTAAACTGTTTTTTACATACAGAGGTCTCTATTTATATTTACATAGAGCTATTTGAAATTCAACGTAACGTGATAAATAGTCGCTCACGTTACTTACACGTAATTGCGCTCAAATAGCTCTGTAGTTATTAGAAATATGATAGTAAATTTAAAATTATAAGAAAATAATATTACCTACGAGTACGTGCTAGTTATTTAAGGGCCACTGTTTGTATATTTTCATATAATTTTAAACGTTACATGTAAAATTTTTCATATTTGATGATCGATAACTCATGTACAGTATGGAATTAAATTTTATGCAAAACATTACCAAGTAGCCTTGCACAACTGTCGTAGAATAAAATAATAAAACGGTTGCCACACAAAGAGCTCGGCAAAAAAATATCCTATTATGCAGGATATTTTTTTGACGAGGACTGTACAGTAAACATGGGACATTTTCCATGGTGTGCTCATTTACGTATGTGCATTCGTTATTTGCCGAGCTCTTTGTGTGGCAACCGTTTTATTATTTTGTTCTACGACAGTTGTGCAAGGCTACTTGGTAATGTTTTGCATAAAATTTAATTCCATACTGTACATGAGTTATCGATCATCAAATATGAAAAATTTTACATGTAACGTTTAATGTGCTTTGCGTATGTTATTCGTAAAAAATAATTTAAAGCATATTTAATGTTCAAAGAATTACTCGAAATTGTATGACTCGTAAAATATGATTGAAAAATCATAATCAATTCCGTAACTTGAAATACTAAACCGTACGCGTAATAATCACTGCTGGACTGGATATAGGCCTCCCCCTGATACGACACCACCAATAGCGATCTCGAGCAGTCTCCATCCATCGACTCCCTGGGACCGCTACAATGTCGCGGATCAAGTTAATTTAAAATAGGTCAATCTGAAAGTAGAATATGAGATTGACAGGTAATTACAAATAATCACCCTTCAACAGTCATGCCGCGTGAAACGCTTGAAAATGTCAATTCACTGTGTCTGAAAGCCATTCACTGGGAGAGAATGGTTATCATTAGCATTATGCACTAATGCAGTTTGCAATAGAATGATAAATGCTATTAGAGCATTAGGTACCTACCAGTGATAAACAAATTATGTATATCAAAAGGAAAAATCTTGGAAAATTATATAAACCTCATCTGACAGTTCAAACGTTGTCATAAACTTACCATCATAACCCTTCTCCGTTGGTAGTCGGATAAAATTTGAATCTTACCACATTTTGAATTATTCCCATCTGTATCCCTGTTTCATCTATAATGGCATAAAAATGTTGTCAAAGAAAATATCCCTACAATAATAATAATGATCAATAATCATAATTGCACATAACAGAGATTTGAAGGATTTTTTAATTATTAAACGTGAGTACAGGTTATTAAAACCAAAATTATACTTTCTTATCCTAGAAATTCTGTTGCTTTATGTAATTACTAGCTGCTGCCCGCGGCTTCGCACGCTCTTTTCCGGGATAAAAAGTAGCCTACGTCCGTCCCCGGGGTACCAGCCGTGAAAAGGTAACAGACAGATAGATAGACAGAGCGACTTTCGAATTCATATTAGTATGGAATCGGTAAAAAAAGGAACCTTTGCCAAAAACAAAAGAAAGTTGTAAAAGTCCATGTCCAATCTTCCTTGTTTATTTAAATTAGGAATATGACAAACAAGGTGAAAGTTTGTAAACAAGGAGAGCGATGCACGCGCATGATTTAGGGGCACCCAAGTCACCGCATAGGTACAGCACAGATCATTGCGGTTGGTTTCCACACGAGTATAAATTTATTTCATTGTTCGCTGAAGCTTTCTATTCATGCCTTCCGCGACGTATATGTTTCCGCAAGTAACTGCCCTATATTATGCGGGTCATGAAGACTAGAACTGTTAGATATTGCTTTCTACCTTTAGTAAACTACAATACTTCATTTACTACAATAGAAAGAATCCATAGAAACATTATTAAAATTTTCTCGTATAGAAAAGTCTATGAAAATGAAACGGTTTCGTTAGATAACAAGGAAAGAGTTAAGTGTCTAGGTTCTGATGACATTTTTTAACTTAACTTTATCTCTTTGTTCATCACTTTTTTATAACATACTTAGGTATTCTTGTTAATTTTTATATTGGTATTACTAGATTGATATGGATCAGTTGAACTACCTGAGGTCTGCAGTTAGCTCATTTTTTTCTTTATTACTAATTATCAGTTAATTGTTCGTTTTCTTAATCCTGGGAAATAAAAGAAACTATATTAAAATAATAAACCGCCAAGTGCGAGTCGACTCGCACACAAAGGGTTCCGTACGTTAAAAATCAGCAACGTTTTCAAAGAACATCAAATTTTTCTTGTTCGGAGACCCCTTTAAATTATAATAGCGGATATAATAATAGCGGTAAAAATCACTTTTGTTGTATGGGAGCCTACTTTAATTTTTATATTTATTTTGTTTTTATTTGTTGTAATAACGGCAAGAGCAATACACATTATCTGAAAATTTCAACTGTCTGCCTCATACGGTTCATGAGATATGGCCACGTGACAGGCGGACGGACAGGGAGGCTTAGTAATAGGGTTTTGTTTTACCCTTCGAGTGCGGAACCCTATTACTAAGCCTCCCTGTCCTGTTGTTTGTGTGTAAGTAAATAACCTAAATAACCTATTCAAATTGTAGTGATTTTCATAACGCCTTCTGAAATATTCGTAGAAATAATCAATTCAATTTGCTACAAAAGCTTCACAGGCGTTGCACTAGAACGAGTAAAAGCTGTGTTCTTGTTGTTACAGATCTCATTATACCTGGTAGTATTATTGGTGCTGGCGGCGCATGCGCAGCAAACCAGCGAGCCCATTCCAATCCTGCGGCAAGAATCCGATGGACCGAATGTAGATGGAACCTATAAATGGCTGTAGGTGTTTTTGTTCCTTCAATATCCTAGAAACGTTTATTATTAAATACGAATTTATCTTCGGAGTCATAGGTTATTACGAGTACATTTGAAATAGAGAGATTTTCCTGATTTTCAACTTTATCATGGTTTACCCTTTATGTACTCACTTTTTATGTACCTATTCTTAGGTAGGTATACTATTTACGGATATTTATCACATTAATTTACCCGATTTTCCCAATGATTCTCCTTTTAAAAAAAACGAGATATAGGTACTTAGTTAATAGTTTGTTCTGATCACGTAAGGTTTTAAAAATGTACCTTCTTTGTTGGTTTCAAATATTTTCCGGTTTACGGTAACATTTTGCAATTATATAGAAAATAAGCTTTGTTAATCAAACAGGTACGAAACAGGCAATGAGATCAATGCAGAGGAGTCGGGCTATGTGAAAAACTTTGGCAAAGGAGAGGGCGAAGAAGTGCAAGTGGCTGAGGGAAAGTTCAGTTATAAGGCACCAGATGGCACTCTCATATCCCTCACCTATATTGCTGACGAAAATGGATTCCAACCTCAGGTTTGATAAACAATATATTTTTTGAGCATGTTAACATTTATGATATTTATCTATTTTTCATGGTAATGTAATTGCCCACGCCTATCACAAAACAGAGCAGGTTCTTCGTTGAATTCGAACACTGCAGACAAAAAATTTAGCATTGACCTCCTAAATATGTTGAACTTTAATGATCTAGATTTGGTAATATAGTTCAGAACTTGTAATATGCATCTTTATGTATTGTGACATTTTATATGTATTCTTGATTTAGTTTATTTATGGACTGTTCTAGATTATCTTATCAAAAAAGCAGTTGGGAGAAAATATGGAATATGAAGCAGTTCTAGTTTACTTTTATTTTATTTTATTTTACGAATTTTAAGATTACAGGTATGATTTGACAATAAGAACAGGCATGGTATGCTACTGAGGGTTAATTACAAGTTGCCACATATAAGTTATTTAGTAAAAAAACCTATGTAAAAATCAACAGACGACGATTTATGGAAAGTATATCAACATTTGTGTGTACTTATGTACATACAAAAAGATAAATTGTTTAGCATTTGGAAAAGTGATTAAAAGATACAAAAGGGAGGTTGTAGAGGCTAAAAGACTGACTTAATAATTTTTCTCTACTTAATCGTGTAGTATAATAGCCAATTATAAGTGAAGGTAGAGCATCAAATGGCTTCTTTGTTTTAAATTGCTTACTTAATTTTATTAGGTAGGCGTGTACCGTTATGTAATAAAACTAAATGTCAAGTTAACAATTATCGCCTGCAAGTCACGTTATCTACAATGGCTAGACCACAAATTCATCAATTGGTACATTTTGCAAGTCCTATTGAGAGAGATTTTTATCTTCTATATCGTACGTATACGAGTATGTACATTTGTATAATGTAATATGTATATATGTATAATGTACATATGCACATGGTATATAATGTATAATATGGTTATTTGACCTGCGATTGAGACAGTGTTCAACACATCCTGCTATTGACTGTCTTTTGACCCTGACACACAGAACCGTGACTCTTGAGGAAATTTCTCTCAAATTTATTCAAGTACCTGACGAAAAGATTTAACAAACCTGTTCAAATTTAAAGATATTAAAGGTTTATTGTAGAAAACATTAAACGTGCGCGAAGGTGGTAGCAAGTCATCGGTGTCATCAAACGTCGGCTAAGTCAAAGCTCGTGTTCGTACCGTATCGAGTAACTACTCGGTGACGGTGACTATGTGACAGTGTACATAACTATGTGCATTACTGTCACATAAAGCACGTTTCAACGGGAGTGGCAGAATCCTCGGAAAATATTCTGTTACATGAGTCTCCGCAGTTACATAGAAAACGATTCGTTTGATTGAGCGACGTGACAACTTAACTATGTTTTTTGTTTTCATATGTGTGGAACTCGTGCTTTATTTTTAGTAGATACGATATTTACAATAAATAAGGATCAATTTTTGAAATTTCTGTAGTTATTATTTGTCACTCACCATTAGGTGAGTTTATGAAGGTCTACATATTCTCGATAATAAAAACATACTGATATTTTTTTTTAAATAAAACTCATTTCATTTTTCATAAATGCCTATAAAAATGCCTATCCGCTAAAATGAAGTAGGTAAGGATGTCTAGGTACATACAGGTAACTGTAACCTTTTTTTATGTGTAACCTTATTACGTGGGAGTAGATTGTGCAAAGCAAAGGAACACGCCCGAACTGCTCTGATGTGAGTCTCGTTGGCCAACATGTGCAAATGTCGCTGCAAAATATCAAACGCCGACCCGTGACCCATTGGGAAATGGGATGCTTGAGATGCAGGTGCTGATATGGACACTGATATGTTTATATTAGTAAATATTATGAAGTCATCTTAAAAGTCCTCATGCCAGTTTTTAGCCTCTCTGCCGTAGTGTGCCGTAGTGTGCATATAGTAGCCATCAACACAAAATTTAACAAAACTTAACGACCATTATACCAATTAGAATTCAATATTCATAGTTAAGACAGGACAACGTCTGTCGGGTCAGGTAGTGTTCAATAAATTATTCAGATTATATTCCATTCTGATTATAACATTGGCCTTAAATGCGTTATCCGAATTTCTGACTAAATACGGGTTTAGATGGCTTGGTCACATTTCAAAACCTGTATTTTCATTATAAGGGTTTAAATTGTATTTAATTAAAGCATTTTCACAATTTGTGTAAACTTTTATGAATTCATTATTTGCTTAATTTACTTTTATCTTGTCGATGACAGCAAAGTTTCATCACTTATACACATATTTTAGCTACTTATATTGCTTGCATAATGCTACCTTCTTTATATTTTTTTGGTACTTTTTGGTAGTCGACGTCCTTTTCGTGTACAATATATGATTTTTTTTTTCAAGCCTACTCAATTATACGGCTGACCCTTATAATTGTGTATAGGTTACAAACAAACAAACTGACTAAGCTATTGAATATAGATGTAGACGATACTGTAATTCACGAGGAACTTTGTTGAAAACATCTTCATTTGCTAGTAAAAGCACGAGCCACGCTCGTGACAAGGGCGCTTTATCACATTAATCATATTTCATGCTTTATTCATAAATCCGTATGATATTATCTGTTTCCTGTATAAAACTTCTCAAGTTAATCCTGTAGAAATTCCAAAAAATATACTTTTATAAAACTTTTACTTGAGAAACATTTCTGCAGACTTTTGCAAATTTACAAATTTTCATACAAAAGACTTCAACGCGCTTCACCAAGTCAAATACAATTTGTTGATATTTACGTTTCTAACAGAATGAGAAACCTACTCTTGTCTGGAAGTGATCTCTGGAAGCACTAAGGCTGCCTGAGTATACACTTTATCTGCATTTGTCGTTATCGTTTCTATGTTCGAAATAATGTGTAGGCACTTTTTTACAAGTTGTTTTTTACATTTAAAACCAAAACGTCCAAGAGTCAGGTACTCACATACACAAAAATAACAAATAAAAACATATTAAGACATATCATATAAAATACATAGCAACAAATACAAATAATTACCAATCATAATGTCAATCTCGAGTCAATACAATTATCAATTCTAAAATTTAAACTAAGAATACTACATAAACGAAATACTAAATAAATAAAATACTTATTGTATTGTAAACTGGTGTGGTCCCGTCATAAGAATATCAACCCTTCGAACGCAGCCCGTGGATGTCGTAAGAGCCGACTAAGCGAATCTACCAGAGGAAGGGCAGCAGCTTCCTTTTAAGTTTATTTTATTTAATTTTTTATTTTCAACATTTTGGAGAGACTCACAGCTAAGTTGTAAGGTAAGGTGTAAGGCCCATCGCGCTGTTAATAGTTTATGTGCAGATGAAGATATTGATATATTTTATATGTCCTTGCTAAAATTCAGATATTATCTGAATTTTGAAAACCGCATAACAAGATATATTTTTTATGTTCAGATAATATCTGAATTTTGGCAAGGACATATAAAATATATCTTAATATGCGGTTTTAAAAATTTTAGATAGGACGCATAGGAATATGTAAAGTTGTTTATTTTAAGCTGTAGTATTAAGTTATATTTAGTAGCTTGTTGGTAATTTTATTAATGTTAATGTTTAGTAAGTGTATTTTGTATATTTTTTTGTCGCTTTGGTGCTCCGTTATAATGGCAATAAAAATATGTTACTAAAAATAATTAAAAATAAATAAATAAGTACTTTTAACACCTAGGTACTCTGCAATCACTAATCAGCCATCAAAGCGTGGTGATGGCGAAATCCCTTATTAGGGGCAGGCAACTTTTAGCTGTGGATATATTATGTGCTGATGAGGTTGAGGACTTATTGAATGTATTATATTTTTAGGGAGAGCATCTGCCAACTCCACCGCCCATCCCGCCGGCAATCCAAAAGGCACTGGACTTCCTGAAGACCCTTCCTCCAAGCGCACAGGGAGCTTCATCCAACGTCCAGCCTCAGTTCCAGGCTGCTCCTTTCAAGAACCAGCCTAGATATTAAACCAGGATTGCACAGAGGCCTTAGTATGAGTTTTGGATAGTTTAGGAAAACTTTAAAAGTTATCTTTTCATTCTACACTTTAAAAGCCTTGCAGCACCCCTACCAGATACCGAGAGGAACTACTTTTCATAGTTTGAGGGCGATCCAATAGATTCATACGAACTTTACTACTTTTAATTATACGATTTTTGAGTAGATTTTTTTTTTAGTTTTCGAATAATTTTGAGTAGATTTTTGCATGTTGGCAGCACGTCTCCGACAACTTTGACATGCTCGCGGTAGTAAACTATCACGTTCTCGAAAACTTTTTTTGTTTTGTTATTGTGCAAACTCATACTACTATCTGAACTATGAATGAAATGGAAGGTGCAAACTTACCTTGCTTATCATTTAAAATTGTATTATTTTTTAGATATATTCGTTTATGTTTTTACTCACAGGCGATTGTTACAAGTTTTTTAACACATAAAAAAATATTTTAGCTACATGTTTGTTTTTATAAAGTTTTTTTAATGTTATATTTTTGACTGGTAAGAATAATTTAAATTGAATGCCCTATTTTGCATCCTACCAAATGAACGAAAGTTACAAAATAGTATTATATATTTCATGACGCAAATTCTTGATGATACAATTGTTAAAAAAGTAAAAAAAAAGTTTAATGTTTATGAACGAATTTCTTTTAAAAGTGGCTTTTTATAAAACAAATTAATTAAGATGCCTTTTGTATTAGGTTGCTGTAATATGGAATAAGTGTGTGCATGTATAATGTAAATATAGGATACTGATTATTTTTTTTCTATTGTGTTTATGCCATTAAATATAAATTAGTTGATACATAAAATATTACTTAGTCGGTAGATAATGATTAGAGAATCAAGTAGGTGATGAACAAAATACATTTGTGATTTTAACAAACCCTCGTCAAAACTTTTCTTATACTATTTAGACTATTTTTTTATATTAGATTAATTTTATATTTAGTTGCGTTCGTCTCGTGCGTTTGACTGGAAAATTAAAAGCCCTAATAAAATATGCTTACAACATACTTTTGTACAAAACCATAAAAATGCCTTATTTATTTATTATCTCATAAAATATAAGATGTGATCCATATTTCAACATGAATACAAATCAAATTACTTTTATGTTCCTTATAAAGATTCGGCCTTGAGTTTGTTACTCAACGTATTTATTGGTGTTAGGTTAGGTTTTGTCCAAAAACCTGTGCTAAGACAATAATAATTACTGTTAACCTTCCCCTTTAGCTTCACCCAATAATTGAAACAATAATTGAGATAAATTCACTAAATTGAGTAATTGATATATACGGTTTTAACCCATGATAATTTATCAACGCACTTACAATATACACAATTTGCGAGATTCCGCATTTAATAAATATGTGAACTGTATACAAGGTGCCAAGTAACATTTGTACTAATCCTTAAAAAGCTGATTCTGGACCCCAAGGGGGTTACCCCCACTTATGTTCTATGTACATGTTATTCTATGTGTTTATTGCGATTTTTAATAATATTGCCTTTTTTATGTTTGTGGTCTTTTACACGTACTCTTGCATTATTAAACGTATATATTTTTATCAAAAACCCTTTTGCAACCTTTACTCCTGAATAACCCGCTTTCGGCTTAGTACACATATCTCGTTTCACATTGTTAAGCGAAAAATGAAATACTTGACAAATGATTCGTTCTACGCATGTTGAAATAGTGATGACACAGTCCAAATGTATCTATAATTTATGTAAATCCAATTTCGTTATCAGTTAAAACCTTTTCTTGCTCTACCATACCATTTTAGTACACCAGATTTATCAAAAAATTACAACTTTATAAATTCACCAGGACGTTATGAGCTACTAAGAACCTAAGTGAAGTTGCATAAAACCTCAGATAATAAATAATGCTGGACAATTCACACGGCCCCAAGAGCTCAGAGCTCGTGTTATCATGATCATCAGCAGCCTTAATCCACCGCTGGACATAGGCGTCCCCTCATAAGCGCCATTTAGCGTCCTATCTTCAGCTTGCCATATCCAGCATCTACTTGCAGTCTTTCGCAGGTCATCATCCCACATTGCCGGAGGGCGTCTTATACTGTGTTTGCCGAGAGCTTGTGTCATGGATTATACGTACTTCTCAATACATTTCTGATATTTATATTTACATTATTAATATACTTTATTAACAAATAAAATTACAATCAAATAACAAAAACAAATTATATCTAGTAACAATTGAAACAATTAAGCTAACTGCAGACTGTTACAAACAATCTACAGGTAGCTCCACTAATCCACATCAATACCAGCCGGAAGCGTCTCCAAGACGCTGGCTGCATAGCCCCCCTGTATGGCAATTGTCCTCACACAGAGAATTCCGTGTCAACTCACACAGAGGCCCATACCATTGCCGTTGGGACAAAAGAGATTTTGGGGATTATTAATAAAATACATTACATAAATGGATATTTTTTTACTTTACATAGAAAGCCTCCGGGACACCCTGAACAAATATCTGCAGCTCGTCCAAGAATTTGTCCCGAAACTGGACCTGAACCCGCAACCTTCTGCGTCGCAGGTGGACGCCTACCGTGCCACTGAGTTCGTCGATAAATGTAGCTTTACACAATTTTTTTTTACATTTGGTTAATTTACTTATATAAGCGATATAATGATAAATGTAGTTCATAAATCAAAAATGGCTTTTCGGTGTATCCCATTGGTCTACCACGTAGTTCCCACGATATTTTTAAATAATGTGATTGATGAAATAAACAAACCAATATAAATCATTACACTTGTATCCAAATGAAAAACTGGTTTTGTTAGTAGGACAACCAGACCATAGTAAGCAATAGTAAAATGTTTCTCTGTTTTTTTACTAAGCTAATTGGATATCGTCATTTACCGGTAAGTATGGAAAAATCACAAAACCAAAGTTATCGACATAGCACAAAGAATTAGCAAGCTGAAGTAGCAGTGGGCCGGCCGTATCTCGCGAAGAACCGACAACCGCTGGGGTAAACGTGTTCTTGAGTTTAGACCGCGACTCGGCACGTAGTGTAGGTCGCCCTCCAGCCAGGTGGGACGACGACCTGCGAAAGACTGCAGGCTGATGCTGGATGCGGCAAGCTGAAGACAGGGCACTATGGTGTTCATTAAGGGAGGCCTATGTCCAGCAGGTGACTTATATGGTTGATGATGATGATGATGGGAAAATCTGGATAGTGCCCTCAGTGGCCGCCATCTTTACTTCTGAAATCCGCAATCAAGTATTGATTGGTTCATTTAGCTTATTTTCAAGACTACATAGTTAGCCTTTGCGATTTTGGGATGACGTTCTGCGAAATGCTTCAGGCAGGCTGCCTGCAAGCTGAGGACTGGGCGCATATAGTACTGTCCAGCTGTGGACTAAAATGGACTGATGACGATAATAAGGCCATCTGTATGATAGCTGAATTGTGGAACTATCTATAGATCGATAGGATCAGTTGCAAAAATGTAGGTACTGCAATTTTATGAGCTCTGTGTTTTGATATAGTGATTTGCTAATACTGCTGAAACCCTCAAGCTCACATGATAACAAAAAGACATAAAACATTATTTATATATATATAATTATATTATTATGTACCTACCTGAAACACAAAACTGGACAGGCACGTCACAGTAGACCGCAAACATTGGACAGATCTGGAGGAGGCCATTACCTGAGACCCTTCTCCTAACTATTAAAGAAATATACAAATTTAAATCAATCGGATTAATTAAATGCCAATTTAATTTAACAAATCCATTACTGAGACATGAACTCTATTATATTTGACATAGGTACGTTTTTTTAGATGAATACAAGCAATTAATTATTTTAAGCATGATTGATTAATGTTATATAAGGTTATGGAATAAAAGGTTTTTTTTATTTTTATTTTTATTTTTTTATAACATTGTTGTAAGGTTAATAAGATAAGTAGGTACATATTATTCCTAAAAATCTGGACCGGTAGCCAGTCATAAGGCCTATTGCCAGTCATGGACGTTCTGAGTTGAGAAAAATTAATTAATTAAAATGTCATGGCTAAGTTATAAATCCATACTAATATTATATATGTACATGTAAATTCGAAAGTAACTCTGTCTGTCTGTTACCTGTCACGCTGAATGGATCTTAATAATATTTGGCAGGGAGGTAGATGGTATGCCAGAGACGGACATAGCCTACTTCATATGCCGGTAAAAAGCGTGCGAAGCTACTGGCAGGAGCTAGTATAGGATACAGCAGACACAGTTAAACTTAGGTACGTAAGAAGTGAGCAGGTGAGTTCGCATTCACCTGTTTGTATTTCGCCTGGTTGTATTCCTAAGCCAAATAAAATAGCAAGCCTCAGCTGCGGAAGGGCATATCTTTGCTATATTTTTTGCCGTAGGAGTAAGATACTAAAGTTTCATGAACTAGTCAACCCAGGTTATAATATAAGAAATTCTGGAAAAAAGCATCATAAAAAAAACCCACCTAGATGGGTTTTTACTCTGTTGCTGTCAACAGAGTCGAAATCTACCGTTTTATTTCATGATAAAAAACAGGACTTTACTTCCGTATTTAAATCAGCAGACAACACATTTACACAGATAACTAGTTTGTACATTTATTTCTGAACCACCCATCATAATCCATAATTGCTTAATGTACAATACGGAATCGATAATCGAAAGGATTATTCGACAATAATACGATGGTTAACCTTAACAAATCGAAGTGGAAAAATAAGGTGCAATGTAATTTGAAGGCATTGTGAGATGATAGCAAGCTTTGCAGACATATCATTTGTAAGTTGCCAGCATCACAGATAAACTGCCTCAAACCACTAAACTACTGGACAAGGATTTTATCTATGTTTGTATTCATTTCAGGAGGTTGCAGTGCAGGTAGCTACTATTCCCGCCGTGGAACAGCTGTTAGTACGATCTGCAGATATATGTTCCGGTTCAAGACAAACGCATTATATGTATTATAAAAATATTTATACATTCAATAATCTAGTACATATTTATAACTCAAGCTACAGAGCCTGAGTAGACGACTACTTTAGGGCTAGATGATACTGTGTGGATTGTCCAGCAACATTTCAATATTATTATTTTAGACTCTCTCGTCTCACTATATCCTTCCTATTTGTTTATTTTAACAATTAGGTTCGCCTACAGTGAGTGCACCAAAACCATAACTTACAAGGTAGGTACACAACTTAGAAATAAGTGATGCTAAGTGCACCAACCTCTTACAGGCAGACACAGCATGCCTTGTTTATCTCATTTATGTCCTAATCACATTCCCCTTTTTTTTTTTTTTTTTTTTTTTTGAGTGGGGGAATCCTCTTGGATACCGTTTTTCCTAAGGGGCGAAAGAACGGTTATGCCGGACTCCTACCGGCTAAACTCACCACTGTGTTTTCTTTCTGCACCTGTTTGCCGGGCCTATCCTCATATATGAAATGATGAAAATTACAATCAAATAATAGAAACAAATTAGAACTAGTATTTACAGTTGAAACAATTGAGCTCACTGCGCACGGGTGCAAACAGTCTACAGCTAGCTCAACTAACCCATAACAATGCCAGTCGGAAGCGTCCCCAAGCGACGCTGGCTGCATTGTCCCGCGCGCTGTATGGCAATGCTGATGCGCTCCGCCAGATACTCACCAGCTTTCGGGTCACGCGTCGTCGCTTTGACAAGATGCTCAGATATTTTTTTAAACCCGTATAGTCTAGGTCATCCGCGGACCTAGTGTCTCGACTCCAAGGGGAGCAAATGCGTAGGCTCTGTCGAGATCTGCATAATTGCGCATCTTGAGATCGTCGGCCAAATCTGCCACCGCTGCAGCCCTTACGAATGTCATCGGACGATGGGAAGGCGCAAGTGTGTAAACAATTGAAATTGAAATAACTGAAAATTTTGAATAACTGTCCATTCATTATGATTTTTAGCCTACACTGTCCCACTGCTGAGCAAATACCTCCCTCTATTAAACATGTAAATATCTCGCAATCAACATGTTGTGCAAGAAAGGCCGAATTTTCCCGCCCTTTATTTAATAGATACTTATATTGCATTCCATGTGTTAATACGTCGTTGTACGGATTTTGATTGGCAATTCATTGTTTCATGGCTCACATCATCCTTTGAGTTGAAGTTGGGTTAAGCGTTCTCATCACATTTAAGATTTACAATTCTATAGGTTTACCATAGGTTCCTAGTGGTAGGTTTATTGCATTCCTAAGAGCTAGTCTACACTGTGATGTAAAGAATAGAAGTGACTAATATCAAAATAAAAACGAATTCACCGCGTGACGACTACATAATCAAGACGTGGCGACTGATTGAAACAAATTTGAATTCTTTTTACGTTGTGACCAATCTAGAAAACTTTTTTGGAGGGACAGATTGTTGCCATAATCAAAATTATAAGTACATTTCCATGTTTTCATAACTTTTAAAAAAGTCGACTTTTTTAAATGATGTGTAGATTTAAAATGTGATATGGTATGATAATATACATTTTATTCGCAAAATTATAAAACACTCGGTCAGTTTTCGCAGAGGGGTATAACCCTTAACGATCTAAACATAATTTAACAAGTCAGGATTGCGTTTCCGCTGGACAGCAGGAACATAGTGGATTTTTGTGTACTTAATAATGTGTGAACACAGTACTCTACAATAGTGTGGTTCAAGCTTCAGAAAGCACTATGGCAACGAATAGTAACTCGTTCTATGTACACGTAACTATGATGATTAGTGGCTTAATAACTGGTTGTGTTGTGTGCCACCCTTTGGTCCATGCTCCGGTTGTAATTTAAAGAGTGATTGTATGTACAATTATTTTGCTCTTAAGCGTAAAACAGTACCTTAATAAGTTTACCGTATTTATAAAGGTAAATCCAGTACATAATGTTTAAAAATCCTGACATTATAATTTATCTGAATCAGACTCGAATTTTAAATCTCATGATGTCTTCCTGGCCGAATTTCGGCCACGGCGGCGGCGGCCAGTCACTAAAGTGACTCTGGTCCCCTCTCGGTGACCAGCTGGTCACCGGTCACAGCTACCCGCGAGGAGTAAATAGAAAAACAGCGCTGCGTGCATATTAATGCATTACAGCAAAATGCTGAATTTACTCCTTTTGTCTTATTTTTTTTGTTTCATTTAAATAGGTATTCTTATATATGTCTAAGTTTACTTTGTATATTTTAAAATTAATACAAGAAATGATTTGCTATTCTATAAAGTCTCAACGAAGACTAGCCATGTGCGCAGGACGTATTAATATAGAGCACAAGTGTTTGCGTAAGCACAGGTGCTCTTTCTAGTCTCTCACTCTTATAATCCGATGTTATGGTAGACCGACACGACCGGGGAGAGGTCAGGCGCAGGAACGTGCTTTCCGAGGCACGGGGGTGTAACAACCCCAACTTCATTAATCTCATACTTCAACGCGCTCCGTAACGCAGAAAATATTTATTATTACGAATATCGTTCTTAATAGCAAAATTTAAGAAGAATATAAATAAAAATGTCTGCCTATTACTGCTACTACAAATTATTCTGTCCTAATCAATAAGATCAAACATAAAAAAACATCTAATTAATTAGAAGGACTAGGACATAGGAGGATGTCAGATAGGTCCCTTCTAAGATTCTATCATAAATTGTACCTATTAAATTTAAGTGTAACTAAGTAAATACGTTAGCTTAACCTATTCATTAGGCACCTTCAAAGACCCTTAATTACACAATTGATTTTGCCAATTGAGTAAATAAAAAAATCTTCAGGAAAACATGCTAAAAAACTGGACTTCGTTATGTCACCGACAGCCAAATGGGCTAGGGGTCAGAAGTCATACCATTGACCCTGATAAGAAAATTTTCGACAACTTCACTTATCGAGCCCTGCAGGTAGTTATTGTAAAGTTGTGTCTCAGAATATTTAAGTAAATTACACCGAAATCGAAAATCAGCATATCCGAAGACATGAGATGAGACAAAATGAGAAGTTTACCGTTTACTCTACTACTTCGGTAGAAATTATGAAACCCATTTAAACTTTGATTGTTTCTACTACATACTAAGGTATAACTTAATTGTAATTTTTTTTTAACTTATGAAGGGGTGGGAAGACTATAGTGTACCTACCTATTTCTTCGCAGGTTGATCTTGTTTAATTTAGGGCTGCAATCAAGTTCTTTAGTAGATTAGCCAAATAAATTCAGTCTGCGTCTTCTATAAGTAGTTCAAGCACATAAGGCGGCTCTGTAATTGGCTTTCAAAGTAAATTAATGGAGTTATGATTGATTCACCGTGTGGAAACTGCTAAACTAACCATATTCATGTGTCAATTGCGCTAAGTGCGTGAGTGACAATGCATTTGCATTGTATTCTGGAATGCATTTTAGTGCATTCGGCTGGTAAACGAAGAAATTATATTTATATCAAAAATCCAGGATGATATAATTTTACAGGACGTACATAATATTTTTTTTACCAGTAATATCATTCAAGAAATAATTAATTTTTAAATGCATTACTTATATTTTTCCAAAGTGCTGTTTCATAAAAACCCATGCGTTTGTGTAACAAAATAAAGCACGATTTTCTGATATGAAATAGGTTAATATATTAAACTGGCTATTTTATATCTATTCTAATGTAGTCTAATCCAGAAATAATTATATTTTGTTGGTGTTATTAACCTGTACTATTCATTTTCATAGGCTACGCGTTAGCAGATCGTACTCCAATTTCGCGAGGTGCGCCGCTTCGCCTTGTATAAAAGCCTCAGCGGCGATCTGAAAAATCATTCCAGCACACACATCCACCGAAGATCATCTCATCAGCACATCAATTTAAAAAAATAAAACATGAAATCGGTGAGTAACCTTTATCCATCTTTTTTGCGTAATTTATTTGGTTCAAATCGATACCGCACATGACTAAAGCTAATGTTTGATAAGCTTATTCTGTCATTATTGCCTAATCTTCGATGTCAAGAATATTAATTTAACTAACATTCATCAAAATTAATTCCGGTTTAAAATTAATGATAATTTATCGCAGTTATCTAAATATTCTAGAAATACTAATTTACATGCATATTCTTATCGCAATCTTTATTAAAAAACGTCAAAGTTTAAAAAAAACTACAACACATGAAATTTAATTTATTATTATTATTATTATTTTGTCATAAAAAGTTTTTCAATGGAAATTTGTTTATTTTTTATTTATATGCCTTAAAATGCACCCTGTTGGCAAACTATGCAACTACCATTTTATGAAACATCCTGAAAAATATATTAATACACTAGGAAATTTCGTGTTTGCCATTCAGGAAATAATTAATTTGAAAAGTGAGTGCGTTTATATCTTTCTCTCTTGTCTTTCTGACCGATAAAACAAGAAAGTCAGAAAACTTTTGATCTGCTGCCCCTATATATTTTGCATCCTCATAGTGAGTTTTTTTATGCACAAGATTATTAAAAACACCCATATCTGCAACATAATATAGTTTTTTTTTTAATAACAATTATAATACAGGAAAAAAGCAAAAAAATTATCTCATGACAAAATCAAACCCACCTACCTTCTGGGTCTCATGCCATCATTAAGCCACCAAAGCCGTGACTGATTTGTCCTGTCCCTAATTTTATATTTTGAAGACAATGCATGTTCTCTACTTCGTATAATGAACATGTTCTGGCATACCACAAAACTATCTTGGATCGCTTTCCCACACAATTTGGCTCCAGTTGCTTGGTAACAATGCCATGTTTTTGTCCATGTTATTTTAAGCCCAGTTGAACCCTCTCCCCCCCTTCCCCTTACGTTATGGCATTCCACCTAACAACTTGATCCACCTACCGACGATATCTAAGAACTTCGATGTTTTAAAAAGTATTTTCTAAAGTCAAAACGGAAGTACGAAGATACGAAAACTGCCCAACATTTTAACCTTAAGACATGTTTTTTTCAAGGACACAAAAGTTGCGGTATATCATATTATTTATTCCAAAATAGGTGTGGGCATAATAATGCAGATGAGTTGCGTTTTGAAATTTACAATCTCAGAATGAAAGTTACAAAACTGCGGTCAATTTCATAAAGAGTTTTTATAATTTGATAAAGGTCGACTGGTCACTAACTCATCCTCTTGAACCATTGCGGCATTTTGTAATACTCCAAAATAGTTAAAGAAATTAATCTAAATAATGTCATCATTTTGTATACTTAAAACGGTTAAGATCGTCAAAAACTATTCATTGCTGTTAAAAGGTTGCATATACTTTTCATTTTGTATACTTATTGACAATATAATTTTATATTGTCAATTGAATTAATATTAATATTACTCATCATTTGTAAGAAACCAGTCATCTCCAACCATATTAGACATACATTTTTAAATAAAAAATAAATAAATAATAATTTTAAACTATAGTCTACATATAAATAATCTATGTATTTTTTCCAGTTTGTAGTACTGTCCGCCCTCGTGGCCGTGGCCTGCGCTGCCCCTCAGTTCCAATACAACCCCCAGGCTCAGTACCAAGGAGGCCCCATCATCCCGATCCTCAAGCAGACGCAGGAAGTCAACTTCGACGGTTCATACCAGTACAGGTAAATATTGAAACTCCAATAAAAATATTAAAGTGTCTACACAGAAAAGTCGCACAAACGCGCTGAGTTGTGCCGGCGCGGGTTCGTTATGTAGTGTAGAGGTGTCACTAGACTTATCTGACTATGCGTAATAATCCTTACACATAAGGTTTAGGTACTTGATAATGCTGATTCTTGTGAAAGATGACCGAAACATGACGTTCAGTTTAGGTCAACTGCCTTTCCTAGAATTGAAGCAGGATAAATGACGACTTCATATACCTTCTGAACATAAATATAACTATATGTAGATGGTTTATTTGGTTCACAAACATAGACAGTATAAAACAAAATAAAACATAGAAAATAAATTGTAGCACGTAGCATGAGTATCTTTAATCCGAGTTGAAAGGCTTAAAGTTCTAGGACAAAAGAGCAATTTAAAAATCACGTTTATGAATAAACTATTGTTTACAGCAAATTCATTATTGACCTATCGTAAAGACAAATTGTTTTACCATCCACATAGTGAACAAATTACACTAATTTGTAAATGCTTGAAAGACACGTGCTTTAACACTATGAACATTGAATTTAACGTCCTTTAATTATTGTTTTGACATTATTTTTATTGTGTTGTATTCATTTATTTCAGGCAAGTAAATAATCCATATTACACATACACAAAATAAATATCAATAATTTTATAAGAATAAATATTGCACTCTGACCTATTGAAACTTTCGAGAATAGTCTTTATGAGTATTTGACTACATAAGTATTTTTTAGTATTTCTTCTTCAAAAATAATGGTTCTAAAGGTTTTTTTTTAATTATATCCTTTTCGAGGAAAATATTGTGAGCAAGTTACATATATTCAGATTCAATTGTGTAACCCATGAGAACGATCACGGTATACACAATTGGCTGGCTTTGATCATAAATGTATCAATGTCAAAAATCAGATGCAATTCAGCCATACTTGTAACGAAGTAGAAAATCAATTTATAGTCAAATGGGGATACCAGCGGTGTCATACAAGCCCATAAAATGCATACCTAATTCGTAGGCGTTATCCACGCAAACTGAGCCAAGTAATCTTGTGCAAGACATTAGCTCCGGTGCAGCCTATCTGCAATGGTTCGAACATTGTAATCCTTAATTTGATTAACGCGAAGCAATTTTCAATAAACAGACATTACCCGAATAAACATATTTGCTACGCATTGCACCTGAGGTTATTCACAATTTATACAAGTTGCACCTAACTTTGTCTAAAATTAATAGATAAATTGCATCGGTGTCAGATACAAATAACTGACACAAATGTGCGGTGTTCAAATTATGTTTATAGTCATTAGCCATTCATATCAACACATGTGACACCCAAGAACATTATATCTAAATCTGAATACCACAAAATATTAACAAGCCGTAAAGTACAATAGTTTATGATAATGTTGTTGAGTAGAACATGTCGTAACTATGCTGCGCCTTATACTGTGCGGTAGGTAACACAGAAACAAAAGATTCCCAAGAGTAATAGATTGACAATGCATCATGGTTGCATGACCTGAAACGTTTTGGTGGAACCTCTCATTACATCTGATATTTACGGGCGTTTGCCGCTAGCCGTAATATTGTTTAGGCGCATGTGATTTATGAAACCTTTACTTACAGCAAGGGTGCCAACTTGCGTCACTATCATTTTGATTTCATACATAAGATGATACAGTAGCATGTGCAAAGCATCGCATAGTTCGAGAAACTTGACGTCAATGATTAATGTTAGCTGTAAAGTTCTGCGCGTATAACACATTTTGATTATGAAAAATAATCAATAAGGTGGGTGAATCGATAGATTATCTTAATGGGATTGTTTTTTCTTCAGTTACGAGACGGGTAATGGAATCGCGGCGCAAGAGCAAGGCTACCTGAAGAACGCCGGAGTCAAGGATGGCGAAGCTCAAGTAGCGCAGGGTTCCTACGCTTACACTTCCCCTGAGGGCATCCCCATCTCCGTTTCTTACATCGCTGACGAGAACGGTAAGATAGTAATTTAATTCTTTTGAAAAAACGAATCCATCGTGAATAAAATGTTTATGGAACCACCTCGAGATCATCCTCTATACAATTGCCAAAGAAACACCAAAATCGGTCAATCGTTGCCAAAGAGCCAATCAAAATGTTTGTTATAAACCAACAGCCGAGATATAAGTTAACAATTGTATCAGTGGAATGATTGATTTTCTTTATTGTAAATACTAATAGGTACATAATATGTTTATTAATGCGCACTCCATAAAGCTTGTGATGCTGTCATGAGACGGACATTGGTGGAATTGCGACAATCCAGTCGCAGAAGCCATCTGACAAGAAGAAGAAGAACGTATTTGCATTGCGTATTGAGTTCCTAATTATTATTATCATAATGTGATGTGGGGCACACTGTTCGAAAAATTGTTTACGGAAAGTATGAAATCAATTGCCAGAAAATGTAATCACTAATAAATAACATTCTGCCATCTCTTAGTTTAACACAATCATGTGGTATAATCGTCGTTACATTTAGAAACAATAACAGTCTTCATTACCTTTAAAAAAAAACTTGTAAAGGGGTTCTGAGAATATAAAGCCCCTTTTCAAGCGTTGGCCCTTCATGATTTTTTGTCTGGGGAAGATGATAGACAAATACTTCACAGAATGAGTAAAATGTTTGAATTTCATTGTGTCAACAATTTACGCAATTGTTCTATTCTAGCCTAGACACAAACTTGCCATGCTAGAGTGGCATAGCGTCCCCAACAATAGCCTAGTTTATCTAAAACGACGTATCTTTTTATCCCCAGGTTTCCGTGCTGAAGGCGCCCATCTGCCCACTCCTCCCCCAATCCCAGAGGCCATCGCCCGCTCCCTCGCCTACAACGCCGCCAATCCCCAATCCGAGTACCAGAACCAGGGACAGTACCAGCCCCAGTACCAGCCCCAGTACCAGCAACCTCAAACTTTCCGCGGTTAGGCTTATCCATTGATGAACGATATTGAAACGAATGTGTTAGGTTAAGTTTACAACAACGTTACCTGTGATTTATATTATTTAAGAACTTTATACAACAAAACACTGAAGTTTTGAGAATATATTTGGTTTTATTTATCATCATAATCATTGGGGCCTTATATAAATCCATTTTTGGATATAGGCCTCCTTCGATCATCTCCATAGACGGCTTTGAGCCCTCGAATGCAATGCAGGCCAGGGTTGATTTTATATATACTATGGCAAGTATACTCTCTAGTACCTTAATATTTTCTTTTACATCCGAGAAAGATGCATATGTAGAGGTTGTGTATAGATCCAACTCCTATTAAAATTTAAAGTGCTTTATTTCATTTAGACCTTACAGAACTCTTGGACACGTCACAAAATTCAAATTACAAAAGTAAAACTAGGAAATAAAGTGATCACTTTGATTTTTGTTCACTTTAATCTTTTTAAGGTAAAGTAAAGAAGCACAAGAAACCCATACCTTGTTAGGTTGTTAGTTTTCGAGTTGGAGCAAAACTCGTCCCAAGCTTTTTTATCCTCTGGATACTCTGATATTTTGTAGTAAGCCTTTTTACAAAGGCTTTTGACAATTTGTTTGAATTTATTTATTGATAATTTTTTCAACGTATTTGGTATTTTGTTGTAGAAGCATATACATTGCCCTTTATAAGATACATTAATCTTGTGTAGCCTAGTTGTGGTCACAGCGAGTTTATTCTTATTTTTAGTATTTATATTATGTACATATGTCACTACTTTTAGGAAACCGATTGATATTGCTATGAGTGTACAACAAGTAACTTTATTGACAAAGAAAATTACAATCTAATAATAAAAACAAATAAGAACTAGTATTTACAATTGAAACAATAAAGCTAACTGCAGACTGTTGCAAACAATCTGCGGGTAGCTCAACTGATTAAGTTAATATTATTTCAGTATTGACAAATACAATACATATATTGATATTTAGCTATCACTCCATCTATACTTTTAATAATGAACTAGGTAAAACTTAACATGTTGTGTGTGCCTATCTACCATCCAACCACAACAATCATTGATAGATTTACCATAAGCTTCACAGCAAACAAATCAGATGGCGTTGTACGAATTTAAATGAAAATTTTAGTGATTTTTTTCAAATAATGGGTTACCAAACCGGAAAATACTTTCCACAAAAAACTTTACTCAATTTGTTTAAATACAAAGGTAGGGTTTATTTTCTTATCACTATTTATAGAATAGAAAATAGCAATGGTTTTAAAATGTCATAGCAGAGATGAAGAAATATTGGTAGAAAATATGAGATAGAAAATATGTGGTACACGGGCTGACTGCCCAGTCTGAGGGGTGAGTCTATATGACGTTAGTAACGAGACGTGATTGCGACGTCTCCTTTTTATATGGGATTTGCGTAGTTCCCACACCGTGGGGACAGGGAACTACGAAAATCCCAACGCCTCTATCGTGGGATAGAGGCGTTGCTGTTCCAAATTGTATAGAAAAAGGAGACGTCACGATACTATTGTATATTACTTTTGAGAATGGTAACGCCATCTCGTTTCGGCTTGCTGACGTTTCGGACACAATAATTTCGGACGCTTTGTCCGTAATGTAATGACACTTTTAATTTTAATTAATTTATTTACTGACGTTTCGGACACCATCAAAATATTGAAGCTGTTTTGTACAATCAGTTAGAAATTAAAATAATATATAGTTATTCTATAGTCAAATAGACTCACCCCTTTGGTGTTAACGTCTTGCGATGCCCCCTTACCAATACCACAGATTTTATAATACTATACTCATTGCGAAGTGAACCAGATAGAGCTAGTGGTAAAAAGGGCATGTTGTAAGAAACAATAAAATATTCTAATGAAAACCGTAACTCGTAAGTTCTACTAGTTTTGGAGATATAAAGAATAATTTTAATATTTTGAAAAAACTAAAAACCGATTTCGGATTCCTTAATTTCACACTGTGTATCAGCTTGATATAAGTAAATATATCTCGGAAATAGAATTTTAATGAAACCACCTCGCCATCATTCTATAGGTACACAATCTCTCAAAATCGGTCCTTAATTGATGGAATCGATGAGCATACATAAAAAAACATACATATCTACTGCCAAACATAGAACTTCTTCCTTATTTCGAAGTCGGTTATAAGTGGATGGGCGTTAAAGTCTTTTGTATGCTACGTGGTGACGATGGTGCGGCGTAGCTACGAAGGTATTCGATAAAACATGTTTATCGTTATGGGGATGAAGGGGGAGGGGTAAAGGAAAGTGAGATAATATCAGAGGAAAAGAGGTAAAGTTACATTAAATTCGCATTTTTCTACGACGTCTTGTTCGGGAGATATTAGGAGTTGAGATAAGCTTTTTCGCGCAATAGCTATTATGAGACAGTTATTTATATATAATTTTTTAGCACGACTAAACTTTTTTCAATTTTTTAATTTAGTTATATTAATTTAAAAGGAGGACCATGAAATCTGCCAAAAATTGGGGGAGGAAAGAAGCTCTTTTTATGGCTCGCTTACACCAGTTAGACCGCAGTCTAAAGGCAAGCGTTTTCGTCTTCTTCTTTGTGCATGCGTATGCCGCACACCCCGTGACTAAGTCAACACCGTGGATAATACGTGGTCTGCCAAAACAAGTGAAAGGTTTAATGTTGAGAGTCTCCATAAAGCTGAACACACACCTGTCCGCGCCGCACGTGCCGAAGTCATAGCATTTTACAAATCTTTGTATGAAATGATATGCAACATCGCGCACCTATCCGCGCGCATCCGCATTTTAGTAAAATCCTGTAGGTATACGGATTCCATCAAAATAATCCTTACACGTTAAACGTTGGATGCGGCAAAATGGCCCTGAAAAGAGGAAATTCGATGACTGCGGCGCGGCGGCGCGAGCGGCGCCAGCGGCGTAGTTATGTGTGCGGTAACCGGACGGGCAGTAAGGAGAGGTACTGAAACCGGTGTAGCTACCGGAAAATGGTCTTAGAAGACTATCCATATTTCTAAGACAAATATTTATCCCCATTCTTCATTCTCAGATTTTCAATATAATACCAGTTAGCAAATAAATTAGCATTTTTCTTATATACTGATCAAAAACTTCTATCAGACTAACTGAGGTTAAAGTAATAGTCAGAAATCGCTAAAAAAATGTTTAACCTTTTAAACCCATATTTTTTGTAGGAAATCATCACTGCTTCGAAAACCTTGTTAACCTTAAATACTAACAAGCATAAAAAACCCAAAGACAACCTACCTAACTGATATAAATGAGCCAGTTTTTGGCAGATTTCAGGATGTTCCTTTAATAAAATATGCTATGTTTATTTGACAGATTTGGTTCACTACCGATCGGTGTCATAAAAATAAAGGGCCCTATTTTATAAGATTTTAGTTTAGCCATAAGTATTTTTAGCGTTCGCTCAACGATTCGCCTAGGCCTTTAGCTGAATGGCACCGTATTGTAAACGTCCTAGCCATTATTCTACAAACGGTGTGTTCTATGTTTGTATTTTAAGGGTACCGTAAGAAAACAATTTATTCTAGACAAGATTTATGACCAGACATTTAACCCGGTGTCATGGGGGTGGAAAATGACTACACGGACGTGGGGGTCGGTCATTATTACCCGATACTGTGACCTACAAAATTCTACATTTTCAAAAGAAATTATGAATTATTTTAAAATTACAGCTTTATTGTTTTATGGTTTAGTAAATTAAACTAGAATTTGTATTACCAGAGTATTTAAATATATATTTTAAAACTCTTAAAAAAAACACGTAAAAAATCAACAAAATTGGCATTCCTTAGCGTAATCTCACTTTTCTCACTTGGTTTCATTCCGATTCTGACATTAAAATAGACATATAAAGACATTTATTTATAACAACAACAATATGAACAGTTAAAAAGACAAGACACACTTATAGGATAGGTACATAAATAAAGCTGATACAAAAAGGTCCTAACTCAGAATAATGCTGGCTAAGCTCCCGTAGGAGGCATTGCCAGCGCTGATCTTCCGTTAGAACCCGTACAAATGACGTCACGAACAGACATATCTCTATGTAAAGTACAAAAATAAAAAACTAAATAATATGTATAAAAAGGACCAAATTAAACAACATGAAATACAGTATACAAAAAAACATTGCAGATCTAGCTTCGGATGTCCACCTGGCAACTCAGTAATTATATTTTCTACTCTGGTTCGAACATTCTGCCGAAAAGGTGTTTTATGTACGAGTACGGGGTTGGGTCAAATTTACCTCCCTCAACTTTGGACCCACTTAGCTCCAAGCAAGGTCGCCGTCCAAGTGATACTTTTCAAACAATGCTTAGGGCAACTCATTGACTCCAGCAACTGAGAAGAGCGGCAACGTCCCATAGTTACCAATCGTTTGTCTCTGTCCACTTTGTTTTTGTTTTATTTTGTATTAAGGTATAGGTATGTACAACGTAGCCACCTCAGGCACGAAGACGGTCACCACGGAAGACCAGCGCTACGACATGATTCGCTCTGTCATACACACGCTAAGTGGTAACCATTTTTGCAACGTCTCTTTGTTTTATTTTTAAATGTTGTACTGTGTTGTACTGTGTGCTTTATGTGACAAAATAAATATATTTTTACTTTACAATCTGTAAGCTAACAAAAAAGTCCCGGGTCATTTTACTTAACCCGGCGTCATGGGGAATGGGTCAAAACCCATCCCCCATGACGACGCCGGGATAAGTAACTTATCTGTCCAGTCCTGTATAGAGTAAAATATTTGTATACTTATTTTGTATAGGTTACACACCTACTTACATTTTATACAAGGCATTATATTATAGCTTACATACTGAGTCAGGTATTATGACCTAGCATTATGTATAGCATATATTAAGGAGCTAAAATCGAATAAAACTGCAGAAGGTCGTACAGTTTTGTCCAATCAGTTTGTGCTCATTTCGGTTTTATCCGTTTTTAACTAGTTAAAATGAAAACATTGCTTGTGATTGGCATTTTAGTGATAAATACTTGTTTAGCTGCTCCGTTACAAGATGAATCTCAAGCTGCTATAGTCAAATCTGATAACGAAAACTATGGAACAGGGAACTATAGATTCAGGTATGCTCGGTTTGTTAGGGTTGCCAGATGTCAGGGCTTATAGACATCTGTCAGGAGTTTTTAGAAAAGACCGCGTTTTGGTTAAATTATGACATACGAAACAAATTAGAACCTACCATATATTTTATTTACAGGAACAATAAAACGAATTCAAATAAGCACAGTTATCCATATAAATTAACTTAAACTGTACTGTGAAACTGCAAGCGAAATATGAATGTATGTCTTATGAAATCGCAGCTAGCTTCGCTTTTTTCTTAACTTCTACAAATTTTACCACCCGCCCCGCAAAGTACAAAATAGTCCTCCCTGTTATTTTTTTACGTGATAGATAGATATATAATTTAAAGATTAATTTGTCCTCATACACAATTTTTTTCGTGGGACGCTTTTCTCGCCCTAATATAAAATACAGAAAATAGGTAAATAAAAAATCTTAACGTTTTACGTGCTCGTGGCAAAAATGACAGGATATTTTAATAGAAATCCGGCTTCTTGTCAGGATTTTCCAGTGAAACATCTGGTATGCCAGGTTTGTATGGATCCTGCATACCTACACGATACAATCGACAACTAGATTACGCAGTTCTCTCTCTTTTTTTCGTCCGAAACCATGAGAGTTAAGAGAAACCTTGAGAGTGAGAGAAAAGTCGTGAGAGGAGTCATGACCTCAATTTATGAGAAAACTAAAACTGTATTTTTTATCTATTACTTTAGCTGGAAATCAAACCGTTTAAAAAAATATGACGACCTGTATTTTGAGATTTAGTTGCTGATAAGGCATAGAAAATGCATAGAAATGCATTATTGAAAATTAAAGGAAATGACAATTTCAATTTCAATGGTCTGAATACATATGGGATACATATGAATAATATATGGGAGGATGCAAACAATATGAGACTCAATATGAAAACTTTAAATGATAATTTTCGAACAACTGATGTGTTTGCCGCTAGCCAGGATACTTAGTATGTATTTTGATGGAGTTTATCTTCGATAAAATATGTATTAATAATGATTTTTGTAATTTTTTATTAAAAATTCCGTAAATAAAACAGTATGCAGGTTTTATTATCCCACAAATCGAGCCCATGACTCCGTAAATGACTTTTTTCTAAATCAAGGTATCTGATTTGGCTATCCACTACCATCTTAAAAAGCCACCCTGTTTAAATGTTTTAACCCTGTACTATACAAAGCTTTGCTACAGTAATGTATTAGAAATACCTATGCTATTGTGCAACAATAATTTTCAAACTCTATCCATAATGTATATTGATCAAATAGGGTAATAAATTAATTTCCATTTTTAAGTTTCGAGACATCAAACGGAATACGACGATCAGAGACCGGTTCCTTAGTAAACGAAGGTCAACCAGACGAGTACATTATGGTTATCGGATTCTACTCCTACAAGGATCCAGATGGAAAAATCGTCGAAATAAACTATACGGTCGATGAAGATGGATTCTATATTATTCCACCGGTATGTTTGGATGGCAGGTATCATAAAGAAGAAGTATCTTCAAACTCAGACGTGACTATATTGTTGGTACAATATGATTTGACTGAGTATTTGTTTTCGACGCGATAAACATAAAGAAACATACATAATGACAGTCAAAGTCTAGTCAAAGTCAAAGTGCTTTATTTCCTTTAGACCTTACAGGACTCTTGGACATGCACAAAATCTAAATTACATAAGTAAAACTAGGAAATAAAGTGATCAATTTGATTTATGTTCACTTCAATATTTTTAAGGTACAGTAAAGAAGCGAACATAAAACCATTACCTTGTTAGGTTGTTAGTTTTTGAGTTGGAGCAAAAATTATCCCAAGCTTTTTTATCCTCTAGATAATCTGATATTTT
The DNA here is from genome assembly GCA_963662085.1 of Eupithecia inturbata. Taxonomy (NCBI): domain Eukaryota; kingdom Metazoa; phylum Arthropoda; class Insecta; order Lepidoptera; family Geometridae; genus Eupithecia; species Eupithecia inturbata. The sequence continues at coordinate 10,300,370 of OY759182.1, forward strand.
GTATAAGCCTTATTAGTATTTTAATTATATTTATTACTATTTAGATTCACTATGAATTTTCACTATATTTTAAGTTGCGGTGACTGCAATTAGGCTCACACATGATTAAAGTATCTTTTATAGGGCAATGTATACGTTTCTACAACAAAACTCCGAGTTGCAAAAAATTACAGTAAATAAATTTAAAAAAATGTTAACACCTTTCTGTATAAAAAGGCTTACTACCATATTATATAATACATCTATACATATATGTCGTGTTAGTTACACTATTATAATAACTCAAGAACGGCTAAACGGATCTCGGTGAAATTTGGCAGCGAGGTAGATGGTATCCCGGGGCTATATAGGCTAGGCATAGGCTACCTTTTATTCCGGAAAAAAGCGTGCGAAGCCGCGGGCTGCAGCTAGTAGAGGATAAAAAGCTTGAGACGGGCGTCGTCACTTCTCTACTTCATACCGAAGTGACAGAAATCAAAAACATCAGTTTATTTCCATGTCTATTACAATTTTAAGAATTTGTCCTTTTCTTTGGGTTATGTACACCTACAGTGATTGTATTTACGTCAATAAAGCATTCTAGATTGATTATGAAATCAATTTTAAAATTTAATGTTTTACTTCCCAGGTACTTGGGCAAGCGCCAGTGCCTGCAGCTGTCGTAGCAACTCTTTTAGGGGGCTAGCAACAAATAAATACCTACTTATATTAATAAATCAACTTGTTACCAAAATATTTTGCTTACATTTTAATTAACCATTGTGTTTGTCACAAGCGCGCCATCTGTGCTTTAGTAAATGAATTTATATCAAAATCGAAAGCCAGCTTCGACATTGAGCCAAGCATTCACATCAAAATAGTGTATAGATGTAGACTTTACACACTGTATTATCTTTTTATGTCGAGCTGTTCTTGATAGGTGGCGCTTTGCAAAATAGATGTCTATAAAATATATTTAAGTCTTATTATGTCGGCTATTTATCTATTTTTTTTTTATCTTTTACTTAGCAGACATAGCTGTGTGTTGTGTGGTTATGTATATTGTCTGCTATGAAGTAAGTAAGTATATAATGTATATACTCTGTCTTGTCTATTGTCTTTATAGCAGACAATATATCAGTTGGTTAGTTGTAGGTACTGTTAAGGTTAACTAGCTAGATAAAAGGGAAAACTGTCAGTAGTCTGTCCCCGCGAATTCCTTGACCGAATTTTTGCAATACCCGCATTCCAAACTCCTGTACACGATGACCGAAAGTGGCTACCTTTTATGACTATTAAAGTGAAGTACAGTCAGGCAAATAAACGACAATGCTTAATAGGTCAAATATATATTTCACATAAAAATAACAAAAAATAAACAAAATCACAATTTCCAATAAAATATGCATGACCTTTAGCTATTATAGATAGGAACATCAAATTTCAGTATTTTACACTTGGTTCTTTTATTCATTTCTACTACAAGTTACAAAGTGTTATTGAATTCTTAGGAATGCTGTTTTCACACATTGTAGAATATTTTAAATAATTATTTCTATAGTTATACAATACATTATGCCATAAACATTTCAATAATATGTACCTATTACTAATTTATATCAAACTTAATTGACAAAGAAAATTACAATTAAATATTAAAAACAAATTAGCACTAGTATTTACAATTGAAACAATTAAGCTAACTGCAGACTGTTGCAAACAATCTAAAGGTAGCTCAACTTATCCATATCAATACTAGTCGGAAGCGTCCCCAAGACGCTGGCTGCATTGCCCCGCTGTATGGCAATGCTGATGCGCTGCGCCAGACATCCACCAGCTCTCGGGTCACGCGTGGCGTAGACCAGACGCTCGAATAACTTTTTAAAAACCCGGAGAGCCTCGGTACCCCGTGGTGTAGGCTCTGTCGAGACCTGCATATTTGCGTCTCTTGAAATCCTCGGCCAAATCTGCCGCTGCACCAGCCCTCATGGATGTCCTCGGAAGATGTGAAGGCGAAAGTGTGTCGACGCATGTAGCGTCCCACACAATGGGCCTCCCTAACTCACAAGGGACTAGTGACATGCCGTCGGGCCTCTTACCATCGTCACGCAACAGACCATTCGGTTCGAGAATAATGGATACGTTAGCGGTGACAAAGGCCCACCGGATGATGTCGTTAAGGCTGGCATGACGATACATCCGACCGGCGGCCGTAGTACACGATAGTCCGTGATGACCAAGCTCTTCGACAGCAGTACTGCACTGGCATTGATGAGACACGCAACACCTTGCACCCAACCGAAGACATGTTGCGAGACGGAAAGTTACGGAATCCAATAAAGTGCCAGTGTTAAATAAATAAAATGCTTGCAACCAATGTCCTGACTCCTATTTAGAAACGGCCAGGAGACGGGCACGATCCGCAGAGCTGGAGCACGTTTGTAACAAACTAATTTATTAATTATTAACTTTCATTTGAACAATCACAGTGGGTAACACAAAAGTAAACTTACCTGAGTATACTTTTGTGTAACATAAGGTTCTACTGAACATTTAAAAAATAACATATATTTTAATGTAAATCAGTTGTTCTTTATTAAAATATCTTAAAATCAACGCGTGTAAACTAAAATTTAGGCATATTTTTCTTACCAAATCGTTACCTTACAATTTCTAGACACAACCCCACATTGATTTCATGGGATTGTAAGAGACGAATAACGTAAGCTATCAATTTATCTCTTTGTATGAATTTCTAAGCACGCTTTTTTTCCAGATTTTGTTTAAAAATTGCGGTTGTAATCTATGTTTAAAAAATTTAGAATTTCCATGCGGTTTGGTTTTTTCTAACTACGACGCTGTTAATACGCTTGTGCCATGCCTCAACATAGTTGGTAGTTCGATGTTTTTCGCCCTCAACACACCAAATATCCACCATATTTTCATCTTCTAGCCATTGCTTCACTATATAGTCAAAAAAAAACTACTTTTTATCTGTTGGACAGGGTATTTGTCATTTGTTTCATTAAATATAACCGAAGGCAGGCTATAGTGCACATCACACAATAGTCAAGCAAAGATAGAGTAATTTCATAATTACAAATATTACAATGTTAGACCAGCACAGTTGCCTTTGGCCAAATGTATTATTATGTATTACATAAGCATTACAAAGTATTTCAACGAGACGATATTGTCCAACATATTACTCCACAAATACTTGACACGTCATAAATCAATCTTTGCCAGGCTGCTATTGAAGACAATACAGTTTTGGAATCATTGTTACATAACAATTACATAATAAACAAAAAGTCTGTTTAATGAGTAATGCTAGTAAAAAAAAAAGTTCAAGAATTTAGGTACCTTTTGAGAATTAAGACGATATTATGTGCTTTTGTGAGTGTTTCTGCTGTATTTGCTGACATTTTCCATCCAGACTATTCAAATGGTTGAAGGTCGCTGTCGTCGAAGAAGAATCAAATATAAATTTGAAACATTTTATGTTAATACGAACAGTCGAAAATAATAAATTAAAAGACTTCTGAAGTCATAATTAGGTAGTATTGAGCGTAGCCGTTTATCAAAAAATATTTAAAGCGGACAATGTTTCATGCACAAATCATTCTGACTTCGACTATTAATGGTTTATAATGTACGTCTACTAACGTTTATTTTGTTTTCTAAATGAATATACCAACATCTTAATTTTTTTGCTACCGCAAAAAGCTCGATAATATGTTTTTGTTACTGTGTATGTGTGCGTTTATAACAATTTTATCAGCTGCTTCCGTACCTCAAGATGCCCAAGCATCAATTAAGTATTATAAAAATACAAATGATGGTTTAGGAAATTCTAAATTCAGGTTAGTGAAAATAAGATGTTTTGAAGTTTACACACCATGTCAGCGGGCTAACGACAAGGTTAACAAAACACTATCGGCTGCCTACAATATTCCTTCACCAACCCGCCAAGCAGCGTCCAACTATGGTGTGTAGAGTCTACACACCATAGTCTACACCTACACTGGAAAGTGTAGACTCCATATGGACATATGACATATGGCATATATTTTTTTACGTATTTGTAGTTAAATCTTTCCCAAATATAGAATTAACTCTATTCGTCCGTACAGTTTGCGACCCGAGCAGCGCGGATTTCAGAATCTCAAATATACATATTATTTTAAATGCTATAATGTTCAATAAGGGTTGGTTCAAAATAAAACGCTTTCTCGTATTAGTTTCAGAACTTCAAACGGCATAGCAAGGAGTGAAACGAGTCAGTTGGTGAAAGCTGGACAGCCCGATGAACACATAGTAGTTCGAGGAGAATACTCCTATACAGGGCCCGATGGAAACCTTGTAGAAGTCCATTACATTGCCGATGAAAATGGCTACCAAATTATTGAGCCACCACCAAAATTTCCTTTGTATATTGTGGGTATTAATAATACATAAAAAAATTGTGTAATGTAGTGTTAAATCAAGGCCCTGCTTACTTATAGAATAGGATTGAGAATGACGTCACCTCTTATGCTGCCCTGCTCAGTTCGCATCCGATCTGAGCGGGACAGCATGAAGGCTGACGTCATTAAGTCATTACGTCCTAAGTACTATACCATAATAGATTATACTGCATATTATCTAAATTAGTACTTAGTGGTCTTTACACTAGCTTGAGAACGTAATTGTAATTCTACTAAAGCCACGGATTAGGTAACTTTTACTGGAGGACAAAAACCTATCGATAGTCACATGATAGCCCTGTCAGAATATGTGGGACAAATCTTCCTACTGAATCTTAAACCAGTTATCCTCAACCGATAGAGCTAAAATTTGGCATACTTATGTAAGTCCGGTGACAATGCAATGTTTTGGTACCATCGAGCTGGTCATCATCAGACCAGATCGATGCGATCAATCAGAGACAGAAGGCAGCCATAGAAACGACTGTAGTACGAATTATCGGAAGTCGAATTACCGGAGAACGGTATCCAGAAAGAACAGGAAACCGCAGGACGAAATACCGAAATCACCTCCTAAACGAAACGACGTAACCCCGTCGAGTTCGTTGGATTTGTCTTCCCAAGCACTGTGCAATTTGTGAACAAAAGCTTGTTTATATAAAAGATTTTTTTTTAATAATATTATTTGCATATAACTAATTCAAAGATTGTCTATTGTTTCAGTCTGGAATTCCACCAAATGTTGTTGCAACTCTTTTGGGATAGCTTCTTTTAATAAAATTTAATCAGTTATAATCGTATAATTATCAAACATGTAGTTTATTTCCCACAAACCTAAGGATATTTAGATGCTGCACGAGGTAGATCCGAAATCCTGAATATTTCTTCACTGGATGAGAGCCCTCATCATAAGTAGTAAATGTACGTACACTGTTATAGCAACATTCTAACCAGTTTAAAAGATCTGCCTTCTCATGGTCAGTTAGTTCTGTCTCCTCTTATTATTGAAATATTATTTTACCTTCTTAAGGATTAAACTTAGTTATGGACAAACTGTTTTATATATAGGTAAGGTTTTTGATTAAGTAATTAGGTATCTATCTATTTATGTATCTAAGCACGCTTTCACTCATATGTCGAAGTGGTTTCAGCAAGCAGCGGTGAGTCCACATTGAAAATGGATGGTTAATTCAACCGACTCAACAAATTTTGACTTTCTACATGACATAAAATAACATACTTAAAAACAGGTTCAAAACACATAAAACAGGATATAGATTTTAGCGAGTTTAGAAATAAGCGATAAAAACACTGAGCCTGTATCCTGCATAGCCTATAGATATGTATATCTATGAATGTTCAATATTTTGGATTATGATTTTATGGACATATTATGTCACCGAATCTCTTAAATCATGATTATTGCTGAGCATTACTACCATCATCACATCAGGGGAGTGGGTTTGACGGTAGTAACTAGACGTGCTTGTGACGTCTCCTTTTTACATGGGATTTGCGTAGTTCCCTGTCCGCACTATGCAAATTGTATGGAAAAAGGAAAAGTAACGTCTCGTTACTAACGTCATATAGACTCACTCTGGTTATCGTAAATAACCATTCAGATACGATTTATTACGAACAATATTTCGCACGCAAGCTATTCCAACTTTATACATTATTGGTGTATAATGTGTATCTGCTAACGAACTAATTTTATCATAAAATGACAGACCATAAGGATCTCAAATTCCTTGCAACCTACCTTACTAACACAAAAACTCAAATATTAATTGTTTTGTGTGACAAACGTGCACAACGTTTCTTCATCTGTTTCCATACCTGAAGATGCCCAAGCGACTATTGATTGTTACGAAAATACAAATGATTTGGTTCAGGAAATTTTAAATACAGGTAAGTGAAAATAATGAGTACTAATTAATGTTTATTTATAACTTCTACCTGCGGCTTGGCACGTGCTATTTCCGGATTAGCCTGTTATTTATTTATGAAGTAGCGAATCTAGATTTGCGTCAATGTAGAACATAATTCGCTCGTCGTTCCACCTGTTGATGGCTTTGATTAAAACGATTTGATTTCACTTTTTTCTTATTTATTGAAAATGTTTGGCTGACCGCCGTTATGAAAAGTTTTTCGATGATGATAATAAAAATACAAGCCTACCAACTTATAAAATATTGAGTTGTACAAAAAATTACCACACGCAATAAAATCTACAGATAACAAAACCATTATGTGAATTTCAATGAACACCACCATTACAAACAAATGCGTAGGATATAAACTTGCCAAGACAGAAATTAAAGAATGAAGGAAAGTAACAAACTAAGATTAGGAAATGCTTATGAAACTTGGCTATGATCTATGATCTTAGCCCTTTTATCGGTGAAACTAATATCTGAACGATCTTAGCTAGTTTTCACTTTAATGTTTTTGATTAGATAATGAATAGTTTATTATTACCGAAGTTATATTAAAGAAGTAAATATTGACATCTCAGCTTCTCAAAATCACAACAGCCCATATGTCGTCGTAATTAATATGTATGCCGAAGACAAATTACAGTTTGCTAGTTTTAAAAGTTTCTGAGCTAAGCCGGGAACATACATATTTTTATTTATTGATTTTAATAATCAATGAAGTTGATAATAATTCATACGTTACATTACGTTTGAGGTCCTGAAACTAATTAAACGTAACGTATGAATTATTATCCAGCAATAATTATAATAATTATTGTCCAGCATTCACTAACAATCTTGTTGCTATGGCAACAAGATAGTTAGTGAATGCTGGACAGCCCGATGAACACATAGCGGTTTGAGGAGAATACTCCTATACAGGACCCGACGGAAACCTTGTGGAAGGCCATTATATTGCCGATGAAAATGGTTACCAATTGTTCAGGCCCAAGTGCGCCCCTACCTGCGCCAGGTGAGAGTATTAAAAATGGGAAAATTCATAAAAAAGTCTTAAATATACGTTGTGCTGCATGTTATAATGTAATGTATGTAAATCAGTGGAGTTCTTTGCACTAGGTTGAGAACCTTTTTGAATTATTTCTACTAAAGCCACGGATTAGGTAGGTAGTTAATGTGTGTGTGTGTGTGTGTGTGTAAATTTAAATCCAAAAGCTTATGTTTTTCCTTATAACGTATATTTTGGTATTTCCCTTATTTATGTATACCATGTGTGAGGCTATGAATAAATTCTTTATTCTATATTGGAGCCTACCAACCTACAATATTCATACACTGACATATCGCATCAACCCTCTAGGTCTGTTAGCGACGGTGCTGGTGTGTAGACTCCATAGCTGAAGTACAAAAACAATGGATATTTAAGCAAAGCTTCTTTTTTAACCGACTTCAAAAAGGAGGAGGTTCTCAATTCGTGAGTATGTTTTTATTATATAAATGTTACATACCTACTTTACATTATGTTTGTATAAACGTAATATGTCAATAAATCTCTTGCTTAAATCATTAAATGTGATTTATTCTGATGTATTCGTGAGTATATCTCATTCTGTTTTTGCCGCTCATTGGTTAAATTTCTTTTGTTTATTTAATATGTATCTGTGTGTGTATATTTTGTTTTATTAATTTGTTTTGTCCTAGTTTAGTGTTATAAAATCTGTGATAATAGATACGTTATGAAAACGTAGGCGATGTGCGGCAAAAATAGTATTATTGATAATACTCCCGAATGCATCTGGATTGACCAGCTGAGCATTACTGCCATCGTCACATTATAGTTTTATAAGCATTGCAGCAATTCAGAAATTATATAAAACGCACAATGTTTCACGCGCAAGCTATTCCAACTTTGACCTACCTCAGTGTCTGATGTGTACCTGATAATATTTTTTACCATAAAATAACAGACGGATCTTATGTTTCTTGCTACCTACCTTATTAACGCAAAAAAACTAAAATATGAAGTCCGTAGTGCTCATGTGCGCGTTTGTAACGACTTCATTATCATTAGCCGCCTCCATACCTGAAGATGCCCAAGCGACGATTGATTATTATGAAAATACTAACGATGGGTCAGGAAATTATAAATTCAGGTTAGTGAAACAAAATGTATGGAATAAGTAATGTTTTATTTGCAGTTAGGCTTTGCCTACTCACACTAATCTCATCACACCACGCATATATTATAAATGCAAAAGTTTGGATGGTTGTGACCTCTTCACTATTAAACTACTGAACGGGTCAGGCTGACATTTTGCATAGATGTAGTTTGAGACTTGGAATAACGTATAGGCCATACTTTTCAACCTGTATAATCGCGTGCGAAGCCGCGGGCAGAAGCTTGTATTGAATTTACTCAATGCGTAGACTTTGCGGTCGAAGCAGCGCGAATTTCAGCATTTATCTCCAATATTTTGTTATAATAGCTACAGGGTTGGTTAAAATTCAAAAGTTTTGTCCTTTTAGTTTCAGAACATCAAACGGCATAGCAAGGAGTGAGACGAGTGAGTTGATGAATGCTGGACAGCCCGATGAACACATAGTAGTTCGAGGAGAATACTCCTATATAGGACCCGATGGAAACCTTGTAGAAGTCCATTACATTGCCGATGAAAATGGCTACCAAATTATTGAGCCACCACCAATATTTCCTTTGTATAGTGTGAGTAAAATTCATAAAAATGAAGTGTAATGTAGTGTTAAATCCTGGTTACTTATAGAATGGGGTTGAGAATGACTTCATCTCTTATGCTGCCCTACTCAGTTCGTATCCGATCTGAGCATGACAGGTAACGGCATTAAGTCATTACGTCCTAAGTACCTATGTTATACTGCATATTATGTAAATAGCCTAGTACCTAGTGATCTTTACACTAACTTGAGAACCTAATTGTAATTCTACTAAAGCCACGGATTAGGTAACGTTTACTGGAGGACAAAAATCTACCGATAGCTACATGATAGCCACAGTTTAATACAAGCTTTTATTTAACTTGGCTTGTTAGGATGTGTAGGACAAATCTTGCAACTGAATCTTAGAGCAGTTGTCCTCAACCGATAGAGCTAAAATTTGTCATACTTATGTAAGTCCGGTGACAATGCAATGTTTTGGTACCATCGAGCTGGTCATCATCAGACGAGATCAATGCGATCAATCAGAGACAGAAGGTGGCCATAGGAACGACTGTACTACGGAATACCGAAAGTCGAAATACTGGAGAACGGTATCCAGAAAGAACAGGAAACCGCAGGACGAAATACCGAAATCACCTCCTAAACGAAACGACGTAACCCCGTCGAGTTCGTTGGATTTGTCTTCCCAAGCACTGTGCAATTTTCAAACAAAAGCTTGTTTTTATAAAAGATTTTTTTATTATTAATATTATTTACATATGACTAATTCAAAGATTGTTTATTGTTTCAGTCTGGAATTTCACCAAATGTAGTTGCAACTCTTTTGGGATAAGCTGCTATCACATTATACTCTTGGTGTACAAAACAAATAATAACAAAAAAGAATTAGAAATAATAACCATTCGCTTCATTTCTCTATGGAAATATATTCTATTAATAAAGTTTGGTCAGTTATAATCGTATAATTGTAAAGCATAGTGTTTATTTCACACAAACCTAAGGAAATTTGATGCAGCACGAGGTAAATACTCGTAGATCCGAGATCCTGAATATTTCTTCACTGGATGAGAGCCCTCATCATAAGTAGTAATTGTACGTACACTGTTATAGCAACATTCTAACAAGTTTAAAAGATGTGCCTTCTCATGGTCAGTTAGTTCTGTCTCCTCTTATTATTGAAATATTATATTACCTTCCTAAGGATTAACTATTATATATTAGGAACAAACTGTTTTAGATATATCGTTTTTGATTTAGTAATTATATATGTATCTATAAATTATCTGCCGGGGAGAGGCGTTTGGTAAATGGATGGCTTATTAACCCGACTCTACAAATAATTCTTTTTAGTAAGTTATTTGAAAGAACAGGCGTATTATAACGATTTGACGAATGACACAAATTAACAGACTTAAAAAAGGCTCCCAACACATAAAACAGGATATAATATTTTAGCGAGTTTAGAAATAAGCGATAAACAAACTCAGCCTGTATCCTGCATAGCCTATAGTTGTAGTTGTAGAGTTGGTCCATCAGTTCAAGGTCGCTCAGCGAGCTATGGAAAGAGCTATGCTCAGAGTTTCTCTGAAGGATTCGTAACGAATACATCCGACAGTGAACCAAAGTTACCGACATAGCTCAAAGAATTAGCAAGGTGAAGTGGCAATGGGCCGGCCATTTCTCGCAAAGAACCGACAACCGCTTGGGGTAAAAGTGTTCTTGAGTGGAGACCGCGACACGGTAACTGTAGTGAAAGACGCCCTACAGCCAGGTGGGACGACAACCTGCGAAAGTCTGCAGGCAGATGCGGCAAGCTGAAGACAGGGTGCTATAGCGCTCATTAGGGGAGGCCTAAGTCCAGCAGAGGACTAATATAGGTTGATGATGATGACGACCACCATCATCACATCAGAGGGGTGGGTCTATTTGACGTTAGTAACTAGACGTGCTCGTGGAGTCTCCTTTTTACATGGGATTTGCGTAGTTCCCTGTCCGCACTAACCAAATTTTATGGGAAAAAGAGACGTCACGACTCGTTACTAACGTCAAATAGACTCACCCCTGCACTGTGGTTATCGTAAATAACCATTCAGAAATGATTTATTACGAACAATGCGCACGCGCAAGCTATTCCAACTTTATGCATTATCAGTGTTTAATACTGCCTGCTATAGATATACTTTTATCATAAAATAACAGACAATATGGATCTCAAGTTCCTTGCAACCCACATACCTTACTAAAGCAAAAAGCTCCAAAATTTTAATTGTTAAGTTTTTAATTGTTCATATTTTGTTTGTGTCAATTTCTTTAGCTGTTTCCGTATCTGAAAATGCCCAAGCGACTATTGATTATTATGAAAATACAAGTGGTTAAGGAAATTCTAAATTCAGGCTAGTGAAAAGTACAAATTAATGTTTATACATATATAACTTCTACCTGCGGCTTGGCACGTGCTATGTCCGGATTAGCTTGTTATATGAATCATGAATTACATATGTTCTACATTTGCGCCAATGTAGAACATAATTCGCTCATTCGTTCCAACATTACAAACAAATGCGAAGGATATGAACTTGTAAAACAGAAATAATATCTATCAATCTCTCTCTGTATTGATCTCAGTTCTTTAATCGGTGAAGCTAATATCCGAACGAACTTAGCTAGTTTTCACTTTAATGTTTTTGATTAGATAATGAATAGTTTATTATTACCTATAATAATAAAGAAGTAGATATTGACATCTCAGCTTCTCAAAATGTCAAAAATCCATATGTCGTCGTAATTAATATGTATGCCGAAGACAAATTACTGTTTGCTAGTTTTAAGTGTTTCTGAGCCAAGCCATGAACATAATGTACATATTCCTATTTATTGCTTTTAATAATCAATGATGTTGATAATAATTCATACGTTACGTTTAATTACTTTCAGGACCTCAAACGGCATAGCAACAAGATAGTTAGTGAATGCTGGACAGCCCGATGAACACATAGCGTTTCGAGGAGAATACTCCTATACAGGGCCCGATGGATACCTTGTGGATGTCCATTACATTGCCGATGAAAATGGATACCAAATTGTTGAGCTACCAGAAATAGAAAGTGTTGTGATTGCGAGATACAAAAATAAATTAATAAACTTTATAATAATGACATAAACTATTTTTAGGATAGGATCAACAAAAACTGAATCTTTTCGAAATTTATGAAGGATCACCTCTATATAATTTTATATACAAGAGAAAAATAGACAAAATTGGTCAATAATTTAATAATGAAAGATGTTCTTTAATAAAAAAAGGAGTTCCAAATGCATGCTGACTACCACTTTTTGTAATAACTACCTATGTTTATACATTTTAATTGCAACTACGATAATTATTTTATGAAACTTTAAGTGTGCAAAATGTGTTCAGTTGGAATTGTTCCCTAGACGTTTCTTAAATATTTTAAGCACCCCAGCGCAGCGATACACTGTTATTGCAATATTATAACCAGTTTACAAGTTCTATAAAAAGACTAGGAGCACTGACTCCTTAGAACAGGATCCAGGCTCCACTTAAGAACAGCCAAGGCGCCAATAAAGTTTCGCATCCTCCGCGAGTTCACGTCATACTCGTGAAAAAGGAATCAAATCAAAGGCCTTGAATTATTCTTATACACGTTTGTTTGAAATTACGAGTTTTTAATCATGCTACGTGCAATTATATTCTTTGTGGTATTTACTATAACTGCTGCGGCCCCGATCCCGGTGCAAGAGGATCCAAGTGAATTTTACGATGCGAGGAACGGCGTTGATAAGGACCCGTATGTAACTTGGTTTTTAGGAGTATTTTGATTTGAAGTATATGTGCCCTAATCACATAGCACTTATGTTTATAATATTAGTGAGAATAAGATATTTCTTGACTAGAATAACGTATCTATGTATATGCTATTTGTAACCGACTTCAAAAAGGAGGAGGTTCTCAGTTCGTCTGTATATTTTTTTTTATGTATGTATGTTACTTGATATCTCCGCCTATGGTTAACAGATTTTGCTGCCTTTTTCACTATTGTATAGAGAATGATCTTGAGGTGGTCCGATAAAAATTTTATTCCCCAGGGACTAGTATTTATCCCATAAAAAATTAAACACAACATAATATTTTTGAAGAATCACGATTACCTACAACATTGATATCTGCGCCAATTGTTAATAGATTTTATTGATTCTTTCATTGTTGTATAAAAAGTGTTTGAAAGTGGTCCCCTTTAAGTTTGATTATCGAGGGATTGCTATGTGCACAGTAAAATGTAGGTTTGTAAAACATCATCACATGATAATTTCACTATCACCTAGGTTTCCATGGCAACGGGCGTCAACAGTTTCATCCATGTGTCATCAAACTAAATTAGACTTAAACTATAACTAGATGTCGCCACTAGGAAAATTAGGTCTCACTATCGGAGTGTCAACCCAATTTATTTGCACGTAAACATAGATGAATCCTATTTACCGGAATTTTAAGTCGGTTTAATGTTTTTTTTTTAAACACGCCAAATTATTAATTCTGGAAACAACGCGTACGACCAGCGCGCCACAGGTGTACCTACCTATAAAGAGTAAAATAAATAAAGCAAGACCACAGAATAACTACGGCAAGACAATGTTTCTTTAATTTTATGTTCATTTCAGTTTGCTTCATTTACGGAACAAAAATAATGTAATAATGGAAAATTGGCCCCTCAACGGATACATCAACTTCGAAACCAACAAAGGGAAAGAGAATATAAATGATATACTTGAAGAAACGACCGAAAAAAATGCAAATTCCGTTGAAAAAAATCCTTTCAAGATACTACATCATTCTACTGATCACGATGAAGATATAAAAGAAAACCTTGTCGACACTGATTATGAAAAAAGCTCTAACTACAAAGAAAGTGTGAGTAAATAAACCTTATTATGTATAGACGTTTGCTATTTGTTGTTAAATTGTGACATTTTGCCTAATGATGTTTTTGACGACCGTAAAGAGCACTTGCGAGAAGCGTCATTAATTTGGTGTGCCATGCCATCGGGATTTCATCATTAACCATGTTTTAATTCTAAATTATTAGCATCAAAGTTTAATAATGGCCATTACTGCTCATTCAATAAATTCAATTGCAACAGCGTAACAATCATATAATATGTTTTTTCTGTTTTAGGTCTTCATCACATTATTGGTAGAGTTTGTAAAATCTATCGCGGAACAAATAATGGCAGCGTACAAAAGCTAATTGACACGTGGAAGCTCATACTCAACGCACAAATACTTCATAATAGTTTCGACAAGCATTTTATATGGCCAATAAAACCGCCTTGCAATGAACCAGCCTTTTATTATTATCACATTAAAACAAGTTTTGGTAGAGCAACACTTTAATTGAATGATTGCTAGTAGTTTTTGACGAGGAGAAGATAAACTTGGATGATAATTCGAGTGAATAGCTAGGTTGGGTAAAGATGCAAGGCTAGGCAAGGTAGTCGAAGGGAGAGAGCACTCGCTTCAGAATCTATTGCGATTTATACACGGTAGGTTTATTTTTATATATAGTATATATATATATACATTTGCCAGTATATATATACTGGCAAATGTATAATAAAGTATAGAGCCACCAATAGCGTGGCGCGGTGTCTGGCCATTTGAGCCTGGCATTGTAAGAGAAGCTCATACAGGGCTTAGATTAATCATCTCTTTCATATGTCCTATTGCATATAACCTGCTCCCACAGCACACCCCCACAACAGCCTATATTGGTCCACTGCTGGACGCAGGCCTGACCCTAACAAGCGCCTTATTGGCTTCTATCTCATGGGGGGTAATGCCAATATTCCCCACGCTGCGCATGCGGGTTGAGGATCGCAGTTCGGTGGTAGAATTGTTCTGCAGGAGGCGCTGCTGCCCGCCTCTCAGTGGATATACCTTAGTCGCCTCTTACGACACCCACGGGAAGAATTGCGGTGTTGCAAATTCTAAGCCAGCACTACACAGCACAAACCTACTTACTTAAGGGCAACTCTCATGCTGTCCTACTCAGATCGCATTTGAACTGAGTAGGACAGCATTAAAGACGGCGTCATTCTCTATGTCATTCTATACAATGCGCAACAAGTATAAGTAAGGAGGTTATACCTGATTTTACCTAATCCATGGATAATGTACAATTACCTTTGAGTTCAAAATGAACGATCTAATTGATCAGTATAAGCCCCATTCAGGTTTTGCCTTGATCCCGACGCAAAGTGGCATTTGACATTTATATCAATCTACCGGAATGCCTGAGAACCACACGAGCAAATCATATCCTTGGTTATAAACGAGTTCGTAAAAAAGGAACGATCATTATCTAGTATATTAATAGCTTGCAATCACCCTATACCATAGTTAACTTTGGTTTGCTCCTGTCTGCAAACAACCACGTTTCATTTAAATATATTTTAGACTTTTCAAGGTGACATGTTCCGTATATTTATAGTGTGTGTACTTATTGCATTCGTTGTTTCTGCACCAGTTCAGGATGAGTCTCAAGCAAAAATAATCAAATATGAAAACAATGTCGATGAAAATGGAAATTACGAATTCAGGTAAATCAATCTTAATAAAATTATTCTCGGAATGGAGGTCAAGGCATAGTTTGGATCGCTGAGCAATTTGAGTAAGTAAGCATAAACTGCAATAAACATTACTTAAAGTTGATAAGAGTTTATTGTTAAGGTTTACCCCGCAATGCGAAATTTCGTAACGCGATTATTCCCGTAGGAGAATCCTGTAATATTATAGAAATTGTATGAAGCTGCAAGCACTTGCGGAGAAAATACTGCGTAAATTATTATTCAGTGCGCAGATTATGAAAAATATTCGCGTGGCGAGATTTCGCAAATTTTAGAGCGAAATGGCGCAACAACATAAATGGTGTTTTTCAGTTTTGAAACCTCTAACGGGATACTTCGCTCTGAATCAGGGATCCTTATCAATAAAGGAAAACCTGATGAACATTTGTACGTGTACGGAGAATACACCTTTACCGATCCCGAAGGAACAGTCCACACAATTCGTTACCAGGCTGATAAGAATGGCTATGAGATTCTACCACCACCGCAAACCGTTGTAAGTATCTGTCTGTGCTCTGTGGGTAGGTAAATATATGATTAACTATATTCCAGCCAAGTTCGATGTAAAATGTTTGTAAACAAACCACAACCTAAAGTTTACCCGTTTGGCGTCGAGTTTCATATATAATTGTCAGTAATATTAGGTCCTTACATATGAAATTGGCGTTTTGTATGGGAGGAACAAAAAGTCGAATATTTTTTAATATAATATATTTAATTAATCAAAGTATGAACCATTATTTTCTATGCACTTTTGCCATCTTATAGGTAGTTCATTGATCCCTTTACTAAAAAAACCAGTCGGACGGGAATCAATAAAATCTTTGAAGGCGATTTGGACTGCTCCATCGGAGTTGAATTTTTTCCCTTGCAAGAAGTTATCCAAATTTCGTAATCTGTTGGAGCAAGGTCCGGGGAGTACGGAGGATGTCTTAGACTTTCCAATTGAAGCTCTTCTAATTTAGTAGCCGTCTGTTGTGCAGTGTGTGGTCTAGCGTTGTCGTGAAGCAGCAGTGGCGTGGAGCGATTGACCAGCCTAGGTTGTTTAGCCGCTAGCTTTTCCATCATGGTTTGCAATTGCTGACAATAGACATCAGCCGTAATAGTCTGGCCAGATTTGAGAAAACTGTAATGAACAATACCGGCACTAGTCCACCAAACGCTTACAAGTAACTATTTTGGGGTTAATTTTCGCTTGGGGCAGGATTTGGCTAGCTGGCCAGGATCCAACTATTGCGCTGAGCGCTTCCGATTATCGTAAAGAACCCATTTTTCATCACAGGTAATGATTCGGTTTAAAATACCTTCATTATTGTGCCGGTTTAGTAATGTAACGCAGCAGTCGACGCGCGTTTGCCGGTTTGCTTCAGTCAATTCGTGAGGTACCCACCTTTCAAGCTTTTTAATCTTCCCAATTTGCTTCAAGTGAATTAAAACAGTTTTATCACTAACATCGCAGCCTGCAGCTAACTCGGACGTGGTTTGCGATGGATCCGCTTCCACAATAGCCTTCAACTCTTTATTATCAACTTGAGTCTCAGGCCGTCCACGGGGCTTGTTCTGCAGGTCAAAATTTCCAGAACGAAAACGTTGGAACCAAAAACGAACTGTGTTTTCTTTTGCAACACGACCGCCATACACATCATTCACCCTTCGAGTTGTTTCCGCAGCACTAGTGCCACGGCGGAACTCGTACTCGTAAATAATGCGATATTTTAAGTTTTCCATTTTGTAAAATGAGTGACGCAAACAGAAAAAAACAGAAGAAAAAAAACAAATGAATGACGATCATCGAAGCACAAATACATGAGTCTATAGCTGTACAAATTTGAATTTGGAATTCCTTACCAAAGAGGAGAAATTTGTGATTAAAGTGGCCAGTACGAAAAACGCCAATTTCATATGTAAGGACCTAATATTTACTGAAGGGAATATCTCATATCGACTAGCTATATAAATTGTGTTCAAAAATAAACATCACTACAGTGAACTTTAGGTTAAGTATGCGTGGTTTGTTTGCAAACATTTCACATCGAATTTGGCTGCAGTATAGTAAAAAAGTAAAGTAAAACTAAAAACATTTTCTTTAATAAAAAACTATATTCAACTAGCTGTTGCCAGTGGCTTCGCTCACTCGGATACCCCTACCCTAATAATAACAATAATGCTGTTCTCCTAGCCTAGGTGCTTACTACTGAACTTCATTCCGGCCTTTTTTCCGGTGGCACAGAAGGGGTCCTCATTACCCCGCCTTCATCTCGAGAGGTGACGACCAATCGGTCTATGGGTTAAACACTACGCTCTTTTAGTGCGGGTACATCTTTTTTTTTGGATGCCTAGTTTTTCTTCTTTACTACCTTACCTTTTACTTACTTAAAGGTAGGTCCTTTAGCCGCGGCGGCCGGTCACAACACTACGGACACTAGCCATATTCGCAGGACATTATTATTCACACACACAACACAACACACACAACAACTAAATATGTTCGTGTGATATGTGCGCATATTCAGGGATATTGTAGCTGCGTTCGTATTATGTAGTAAAGTTTTGTATTTCTTACAGGTCCAAGCTTCCCTTCCATCATCAGTGGTCGCAACTATGCTGGGATAGTAAACAACGTTATTTGATTGACTTGAAATATTTTCCAAAGTGAGCTCGAACTTCTCGAATTTGTACTCGAATTTTTAAATAACACGAATAATAAATGTTTATTTTTCTTGTTTACATATGTAGGTGATAATCAAAGTGGATGACGCCAAGACGTGGTTGGTGGCCGCGACGGGAACTGGCTTGTTTTATTGAAATGGACTAGGATATAAAAAAGTTTGCTATTTACCCGATTGCTCAAGAAAGAGAATAGAATAGAATAGAATATTTATTTATTTATAAAAAGTATACATATTTTTTTTGCTGATATTGCACCATTAAACCAGCGTTGGTTTGTATTGGTGCTCACACTCGTTTTGTACTTATATTTATATATAACATTGCGTTTGGATAGAAAAGATAATTACAAACAGAATAAAACTTCACTGGAAAACTTCTTGCAAAGGGTTATGGTTTCTATGGTTTTTTACTGTATAATGACACAAAGTGTGTTCACTTACTTGCCGGCTAATATTCGATCTAATAGCAGAGAATATAACATTGTTCTAAAAAAAAAATATTTTAAAGAGAGGAAAATAAAAAAATAAAATGTCTGAATTTTTGCAACTATCTCACTCGCACGATATTAAAAAAGTCATGAAGTGACACTAGACGTCACACACACTGTTGCACGTGTATGTGCTGAGACCAAGAAGCATAACAAGATAAAGCTTCTTGGCCGAGACGCGACTTTTCTATGGAGAAATGGGCGAGTGTCCAGGGTGTGCTATAAGTATCATTCTCGATTATTATGACAGCAATCAATTGTAAATGAGGCGTTTACCAAAAAAGACTAACACCTTATTTACCTCAGACCTCAATAGATGGCAGGGTTCTTTTGCGGAAGATTATAGGTAGTGGTAGAGTGGCACGTCAACCTATGCGGGGTCTATGCCATATGATTTCAAACTAAAAGCGCCATCTTTCCAGCCTGATTGAACTGTATTTTGGCACTAAGAAAACGCCTCATTAGCTCAACGCTCGGCTCAAGTAATTATCGAAAAAAAAGAACTAGGCATATAAAACAACTGTGCAGCTACTGCGAATACCTACCCTCTCATGGTATATATTTTTTTTCCCTTACATTCACCCGGGCCATTTAGTTAGTTCAAAAATAAAGTCCTTTAATTATGTATGTGTAGAGGAATGAAGTCCAGGCTTGGCATTCTTGAGTAACTGGATATAAAGTGTGGGAGTTTGTCTCAAGCTCGCAGTTCTCTAAGATAAGCTCTGATGAAGAACATTGACAAAATGGTAAGTCGAAAAACTGGTTTATTTTTTGGCAGATGAATATTTGAAAATTCTGTTTATTTTTTATAAGAACGCTCATATTAGAGGCAATAAATAAAAAACAAATAAACAACAATCATGAATAAACATCAAAAGAACAACATTCAGTATTTTATCTACCTACGATTTGGTTATATAGTATTTTTATTTTATTAGTTACTAAACTAAACTTGATTATTTATTATACCACTTTCATGTCCTGAGAGCCTCTACTTGATCTATACAGGTTTAATGGTAATTCACTGACTCTGCGTGAAGTGCAGGTTCTGCCTATAATCACGAACAAGCTGGTGAAGACACCCAATTAATTTTTAAAATTTGATGTAAATCAACTCCCATAGAAAGCAGATAAGGGCAGAGCTGTTTTAAGTTAAGTTTCAAATAAAGAACGATTTATTAAATGTAGGGGGTACCTACTAATATAACTGTTTCGCTACCGTTCAAGTTCAAGAATTAAGACCTGATGTCTTTAAGAACTCGTTCGTCATGTCATGATGGGCGGAACCTGCAGTGGCAGTGAATTACCACTGACTCTGTTTTTTACTACACTGGCCTGCAAAACTGAGTAACATAAATAATTTTTTTTTTTAACTATAGAAGTTCTTCTTTTGAGATTTAAAATAAAAAACATTTTATAGGAAATTTTATCAGCTTTCTTTGAAACGATAGTAAACTATACATCGGTAACATTTTTAACTCTAAAAAAGATAACACAATAAAATAGCCATTTTTAGATTAGTGCCCATAAATTAAATTAACATTTTATAAGTATGTTTTACATGTTATTGAATTTTTAATAACTGGTATTGCCCCCTCGGGCTCTGATTACAGCTTCGAACCGGTTTGGCATACTGAACACGAGGTTTCGGAGCCGATTTTGTAGAATATTCTCCCATTCTTCTACATACAAAATAATAATAAATAATAAATAATTTTTTTATACAAAATTAAACTCTTTTTCGAGTCCTTTTTATTTCGAAAGTATATCTTGTGTACTTAAACAATTATTGCAATTTTAAAAGTGTGATACTTAGTTTTGCAGGCCGGTGTAGATTATTAATTACGATTTGAAGTAAAAACTGTTTCTATTGAATGTTGCTGTTATACATTATCTTTATAAGATATTGGGATTTAAATTGTTAACCAGTGACACTAAGGCGTCGATTGTGCGAGCAAACGATGCGATTTCGTCGCACGACGAGATTAAACATACACATTATTTAGTCACGCGTCATCGTACGAGCACTGACATAGAGATCTGGCATCGCGCGTACGATCGTTAGTCAATGACAACGCCTTAGGCCCGTATTATGAAAGCTTCATAGATCTATGTATGCTTGAGTGACGTTTATGCCTTAGAAAAGCGCTACTCAAGCATAGATTGATGACTGAGCAAGCTTTCATAATAAAGGCCTAACAACATGACAGATAAGTGTGCAGGATAGTTTACTACTCATAGAAGAAATATCATCCTCAATGTCAGCTTTGTTTTTATTTTATTTTTTAATCGTATTTTGTTTTTGTTTATTTGAGTTGCAAATAAAATAAAATATTCTATGCTATTCTATTCTATTCTCACTTTGAGAACAGACTGTATTATAAAAAAGGTTGCAAGATGAAAACTTTGCCAAATGGGATGTAGCCATAATATAATACACGTGCGCTCGTCTCCTTGCTGAGTGGACTACTTAGTATCTATTAACCCAATGTTTGCATTAGTATACTGCTTACTTAGTTCACATGTGTTTGTCTGTGCTGTTTGTTATCTAGTACTAAGTAGTCCCTTTTTTTTTTGTTTGTGTAGTGTGTAATAAATCATTTTCTTTCTTCTTTCTTTCTTTTTTTTCATAATATTTACGTAGTCATCTTGTTTTGCAGGTAAATGGTGGGATCATCTGCTTCAGTTCTTTAATTATTATGACCATTGTCATGCCAAATGCCAGCTGCCTTGAAGAGCAAATCAATAAATATACATTCAACACTAATGGATTAGGCACTTACAGCTTTGAGTAAGTGTGATTGATTAATAATGCTGTTTTGTAATTTGCATAACTATAAATATCTAAAAATTACATTGGTCACACATGGCATAGGCAATCAATGCCTCGCCCAAAAGTTTAAGGATATTGATAAGGATGTTGGGGTAATTATTATTAGTGTCAAACATTTCATCGCTCACTTTATCATTTCCAAAAAAGGTACTCCTTTTTGGGATGGTAAAGAATATCAACAATTAACAGCTTGATTGCTGGTTTCACGATGTTGAATTTAAAAGTTCATCATCGTGAAGTTCAAAGAATTCTTAATGTGGCGCCAGGGGCGGAAAAGATGGGGATTAACATGCTATCCTTGTATGGGTCCTGGGTGAGTGTGGAGATGACGGCTGATAGAGGCAACAAAATAGATACAATGTTGTGCCGACCCCACCTTTTTTTTTCGGTGTGGAAATTCGTTTACGAATAAACTGGTCTGGGGAGAACAGAATTATATGGG
Source organism: Eupithecia inturbata (assembly GCA_963662085.1). Lineage (NCBI taxonomy): Eukaryota > Metazoa > Arthropoda > Insecta > Lepidoptera > Geometridae > Eupithecia > Eupithecia inturbata. The sequence continues at coordinate 10,322,526 of OY759182.1, forward strand.
ACTGGACGTCTTGAGAAGGACGTAAATACACTAAAACCTCTCCGGTGACTCTCTCTCGCCATTTTCTCCGAACCACGGGAAGCGTGGGACTTTAAAAAAAACGCAATAAAATGTATGTTTAAAGGAATTCATTTTTTTTTTCTTCCAGATATGAAACAACTGGCGGCACGTACAGAAGAGAAGACGGTGGCATCATAAACAAACCAGAAGGTGAATCACTCGTCGTCAGAGGTGAATACGGATACACGGACCCCGGAGGAAGGTCGATCTCCGTAAAATACGTGGCTGATTCTAATGGTTACCATCCCATCTTCCACGAAGACGACGTTAGGTTCAATGATCGTAGGATTATATGAATTTTGAATAGCTCGTAAAATATTAAACTGCTTTATAATGCTTTGACGAATTTTATTGGTGTTTTCTTACAACATAGTGTAATCGTTTTAGTCCACAAACGTCTTCTGCTGGACATACGCCTCCCCCATACGCCACAAGTAACGGTCCAGGGGGCCCACTCGTAAAAACGAAAATCTAAGTTTCTGATTGGTTTTTGCGCATACGTATCTTATGTAGGTGGCATAAGAGTAGGTTTTGCTTGAAAACAATTTTTTTTTTCTGAGTAAGCCCCCAGAACCGCCTCCACCCATCGACACTGCGACCGCGTCTGTACCGCTAATGTCGTGGGCACCTAACACCAATAATATGAATTTGTGAAGAGTAGTATTGTTGGGTATTTATTTTGCCTATTCGCACACCCCACAATTGAGTTACCTCATAATAAATTAAATGCATTCCACGATATCAGGCCCGTTATGTAAAATGTTACGAAGTAATTGTTTTGTTGCATTAAATATTACCTACCTGCGTACCATAAAAGGATTCTCAATTACAATTACTAAATATTAAAAAAGACTTAAATTAAGATCTTAGTCAAAGGTGGAATAGTTTTAGTAGGTAGGTAAGTAGATACTTAAGTATACAGTCGTTATTGACAAAGAAAATTACAATTCAATAATAAAAACAAATTAGAACTTACAAAACTATAAATATTATATCTATCACAGATGTGTAAATTGATGCGATAATGTCAACTTCAAAATAGCATTTTAGTCATTGATTTATTTTTACTGAGAAAATGTAAAGGTTAAATAAAAGCTAGAGGTACACAACACACCAACCAATATAAGGGTACATACGCACTATACGGTAAGCCTGAACGCTGTCAGCCGTCCGGCTGTCCGTAGCATGCGGTTGCGATTACGGTTAACCAACTATAGCGCTGAGCCCGGCCGGAGCGGTTGGTCGGCAGCCGCAACGCAGTGCTAAGCTAAAAACAATTTTGTCCTACCTACATACATATGTTTGATTGCGGCCAACCGTATGGCTGACCATGTTCCGGCTAACCGCAAAGTATGTAAGATACCTAAAACTATGCACTATTTTATATAGCCCATAAAAGCGAAGTTACGTAGGTACATTTATTTCGGATTATTTCTATCAGAAAAATATTGTAAAGTTACTTCGTAAAAATATAATTTTGTAACGGGTTTTATAGGAAATTGCATCTAGGATCATTTTCCTGTCGTAAGCCCACTCGGTAATGTCAAAAATTAGCACATACTGGTTTGTATGCTGGGTAAGTTTGTAAATTAGCATTTTCCGTCTAGGTACCAACTTACGGGTCAACTTACAGTAGAACAAAATTTTCAGGTATTTCAACATTACATGCACTCAGGATTTGGAGTAATTTATACATAGTAAGTTTGTGAAGTTTGATGTTAAGTAGAGCTATACAAAATTGCGTAGTAATTATTTTACGATATTCCAGTGAGGATGTTGAACTAAGAAGAATATTTCCTCATGAGTTTCCTCAAGACACGATAATTAAAAGTGGATCAGTGGACCCCGAAGTAAGAATGAATAAATGAATGAATACTTTATTACACTTAAAAAATAACAAAATATAAACCTTATATCTACATTTAAAACATAATCAGTACTATAGGCGGCCTTTTCGCTGAGAGCGATTTCTCCCAGGCAAACTAGTTATTTTCCTACACTATCTATACCTAGGTAATTTTTTTTGCCCTGACTTTGTTTTCTCCATAGTATCTGGAATTCTAGACGTCTTAGAGATATTCTATTATTGTATGGGACGGAAGTAGTCCATGTCCGCACGGTAGTAAAATGTACCCATACAGAAACTGAACGTCTCCATGACGACATTTCGATACTCTCGAGAAACCACACCAACAGCAGCAGCACACACCAACCAATAGCAGCAGCATACTTTTAAAAAAATTATTTCAAGGGAATGAAAAAATTCAATATAACAAATATAGAATCATAGAAATCTGTCAATGTGGTAGGTACTTACACGAGTAATACAAAATGCATTCAGACAAATTAAGAACTATGCATTTTTTAAAGATAAACTATTTTCAGCATCTAGGGCGGTACAATGAGCTTAAACACTATTTTGAAGACCCGAAGTCGCAGCTCAACAGCCATTTCGAAGAACTCATTTGTTATAATCAAGGCCAGAAGAAGGTAGGTAATTTCTATACTCAAATAGGAGTGCATAACAGCTAATCAAAATATCACGGATGAGACGTCTCTAAAAGGAAGATATAATTTAGACAACCTACAAATCTCTTCTTTTTTGTTTACCTAATTATTAATTATTGGCTTTCGTGTCACTACTGCCATGATAGGCCTATTGTGATCGCCACTCGCGTGTTCAGCTGCGGCGTTCATAGTTCGCCACTAACCCTTGTAGCTGCTAAGACCTGTAGAGTTTTCTTCGGGGTGAAGGTTCGTAGCTCGTCGGGGCTGTGCAGGTGCTTGCCCAGAAGGATGCTACACTTTTGCATCAGTGCTCCGCACTCTCCTAGCAGGTGAAGAGGCGTTTCCTCCGCCTTTTCGTAGAATCTGCAGGATTGTGTGTCACTTAGACCCAGTTTGAACATGTGTTTGTTAAGGGACAGTGTCCAGTTAGGGCTCTTGTCATGATGCAAAGGTTGCTTCTGCTTAGCGCTAAGATAAGATAAGAGATACGGTTGGTGTACCGTTCATCGAAGGCTTTTTTAAAGACTTTGAGTGATTCATGCCCAAGGAATTCTTCCAAAGCTTGGAAGATTCCTCGAAGCAGGAATCTTGAGGGTTTGTTAGCCAGGCTTTTAGGTATGCTACAGAACGGCTCGGGGCCCAGCTGAGTCCCCTTGGCCCCCGAACGCGCGAGTTTGTCGGCACACTCATTGCCGTTGATTCCTGCGTGTCCCGATACCCATCTTAGGACGACTCTAATATTCGAGCCGAGCGCGCACAAATCGCCTTACAAAATGTAGGTTGGTCGTCCGTTGGTCGATGAAGATGATACCGACCCAAATATAGTTGTAAATTTCTCCTTACGTGGCCCACGCATGCTGTACCTTTAATACCTAAGTGCCTGCTTAATAGTAAAATGCCCGTGACGCACACTGCAGCGGGGAAATTTCTGAATAGGCCTTATTTTTCAGATCACACTGGACTGGGCAATGGATGTGCTAATGCTCTATTTTTATTTTTAGATGTGCAAAATAGACGTAGAACGGTATGCACCAGATGAAGACAGTTTCCTCATGTCTACGAAGAACGAGAGCCATGTAGACCGACGCAGGGTTTATTGCTTCATGCTACTGTGCTTTACGGAAGACGAGCTAGACAGAGTAACTGCATCGTTTTAGATGTTAATTGTATCACAGGTAGACCAGAAATACTTATGCTATTCTAGATACCTATGCTAAATATAAGTATATATACAGATATCCAATTCATTGTTGAATCTGATTATCATCCCACCCTTTTATGATCACAGCTAGATAAAAAATGTTACAAAATGATGTCTTAGTCAATTGTTGTTGTCATAATAATATATCATTGGTAATCGATATTATAGCCTACAGCACTGCTATATTCCTATACGTACAATATTATGTAGGTACCACCAGTAAATAAAGACGATTACACACAAAGGTGAGAAGCACCAATACATCGCCCAATTAGGGCCCCCATTGGTCTGTCTAAGCGACCTGATCGTTCACGCCTCTGCGATGCACCACAATAGCTTACATAAGAAGCCCAATCTTTGATTTGTTTTTCTCCCGGATGAGGTCGTGAGATGTTACCAGATAGTGCCGGTAACGATTTCCCATGACCAATAAAGTTTGGCTCATCTCAATATTCGTATAAATCACGCAGGCTGAAGCAACCGCTAAGCTAGTGTTGCCAATCTAAAATGACACAAACGTGCTCGGACACTCTCACACTCTTATTTAGGTACACGTTTATGCAGAAAATAAAGATTCTCATGAAGAAAACAACTGACATCTGAAATTCTTATGGAAAATTATATAACTACCATTAACTGGTCATTAGGTGGTTGTGCTCATAGCTCATGGTATATTAATATACTTCGCCAGGTATGGCATTCCAAGACATCACGGTCACGTGGGTGACACAAGTCCTACGTCATCGACGCCATCGGCGAATGAGAAGACGAATCTGTTTTCTGGTGTTACCAGTAGCGTTAGATCGTAACTCCCCGAGCTCCATAATTTACCTGTACAAATTTGATAAAACTATGTGGTTTTGTACTAATAATAAGTATCATAATTACTCACGTTTATCTAAAACTGTTTTGACTGATCTAACTAAATGGTCGGTTGTAATTTTTTATGTATTTTTTTAATTGTCTATTAGATAGATAGATAAAAATTAAAGCACTTTTAACTTAGAAATGATTTACAAAATAATAAGAGAGCGTTCTTTCTTAGACAAGCTTGACTATTAGTTTCCCATCTTCCATGTTTTGTTGAAATAAGTGGCAAAACAGTGACGAAGCATGTGTCACTCTCGGAGTGCCAGACCATAATCACACCATGTGTACAGTAGCACATTACCTAACTTCTCAATGACACCAATGAGATAAATTTAAATTATTTTATTCGTTTCTTACCTCTCCTGGGGTCAATGTGCTGTAATTGAAATCAAGAATACAGCATTTCATAATTTATTATACAAAAACACGACCACTGGTTTTCTGAATGAAAATCAATGCTGTTACATGGTCTTGATTATATTATTTAAGACTAGGTACCTTCTGTGCAGATCGAGTTGCTATGACAAATACTACTTATACGTTAATTTAAAAATACCTAAATGTATGAGTATAGATTTTATTTTTCTTTATTTATTTTGAAATTTTAGGAAAATTTACAGCTATAAAATTAGAGAGTAAGGAACATTAATCGAAATACATGAAAATTACATGTACTTATGCTGAGAGCTTTTCATACAATTTTACACGATAAGCACGATGAGGATGTCTCTAGAACATGAGTACTATGCTATCCGCTTATCTTTTAACTTATAAGTAGGTAGTTCTGGCCTCTTCTGGCCGCAATACATTGACATTTACTGCAAGTAGGTTTGTGTAGATTAGATCCTGCAAAAATATAAAAGGTCAAAAGATCTTGACAAACGTGGGATGAGTCGAGATGTGATGTGTAAACTTGACCCTCTAAAAATATACTCATACCTAATGAATTTGTTATGTAATTCATTAAGTACGTTGTTGTGAGTATTTATGCAATATGGCCTTGTACTAAATTACATTAAATCACCGTTTATTTAAATTGTTAATCATCTTAGGTGACTTTGGTAGGTCGTGACTACAAATCGACCCAAAAATGGTAGGACAAGTAGAATTTTGGAAAGCTAAGGGTCGGAGGTCAACCTCAAGTCAACTGGCAATCTTCGGTTGAACACACTGTGAGGTAATGTACCGGTTAGGGATATACCACTCGCTGCTACTGATCCAACATTTACTCTATCATTGCACTTCATAAAAGCACTTGGATGAAAGCTGACGCAGTCAATCTCAAGCTAAAACAGATTTGTTCAAACGAGTTCATATTTTTTTGCAGACTTTCACAATGATTTCATATGCACAACATTATTTACGTGGACTATTAGGTATACCTAAGCATTTCTTAAGTCTACAATACAAAATGTTCTCACCTAAAATCTCATCAGAATCCAATTGGACACAAATTATTCAGCGCAAAATGTGCAACCTTGGCCTTTTCATCGTGATTGTGAACTAAGCGATGTGGTAGGTACTTTTATTATAAAAACTTTAAGGCAGCTTATGAATTTGAACTTTGAATCTTGGGATATAGAGATAAGTTTAGCGTGAAATGCAGTAGTGCATCATCTTCCGAATAACATCAGGTAATGAAAACGTTAAAGGCCGAGTTAGGTATGCCCGATGCGTATTGATATTTCCCATAACCTTAGATTCCTTCATTAAATTATATTTTATACATATTAATATTCGAAGTGTGTAGATTGACCTTACAATTATGTGTATACAGCTTATTGATTCTGGCATGTTCATTCATAAAAGTTTTCCTGTTAACATCCTAAAGTTCTAATAGACAACGGTAAGTCTTTATTGACAAAGAAAATTACAATTCAATAATAAAAACAAATTAGAACTTGTTGAAACAATTGAAACAATTAAGCTAACTGCAGACTGTTGCAAACAATCTACAGGTAGCTCAACTGATCCATATCAATACCAGTCGGAAGCGTCCCCAAGACGCTGGCTGCATTGTCCCAATGTATGGCAGATTAGAATAGAATAGAATTCCAATAAACTATATTTTGTACCTAATCATGTATCTAATACCTGTAGATTGTTAGCAACAGTCTGCAGTAGCTCAATTGTTTAAATTGTAAATACTAGTTCTAATTGGTTTCTATTATTTGATTGTAATTTTTATTGTTAATAATCTAATACCTACATAGTATAAATGCTATGATTCAATTTTACATCATATTATACATGATATCTTAAAGAGAGTTTGTATGAAACATGAAGACATAAAAACAACTTAGACCATTTAAAGTAAGCGACCTATTACATAAAAGCTATTTGTCACAGAGTCTCCTCCCAATCAATGTCGGCCAGCCTCAAAAGAAAGCTTTACCAGTTCGTCTAAATACATAACAATGGTATTTGGAGCACTCGCTGTCACTACTGACTAACCTGTAGGTAGTTACAGAGAGTTCCATCTATATTACTATTAGTATTATTTAACGGGTATTTATCGCGTTTATTTACCTATTTTTCCCGACGTTTCAACAGGTTTACACACTGTCGTGGTCAGTCATCCCGAGACCTTATTGATTCTCATCTCTCTTAATGTGTTTAGATCGCGTAAGTTTAAAAATATTTAGTTCTATGTATAGGTAACCCGCTGGTATGAAGTTAGGTCCCTTTAGACCAGAATAAAATTACAACTAGTATCTAGATACCTCTAGATTGCAGATAGCCCAACTGTTTCATTTGTAAATACTTTTATCATATCTACTGGCCAAGTTATTAAATTGGTCATTGATATGATCATTCACAAGGTTCTTATAGGTAACTGATTAAAAAATAACAACACACCATCCATTAAACGACAATTTTATGATAGCATGATTGGATTTAAATGAGTAATTGATGATGACACACTTAGCGCAGTGGGTACATGGCCGGTTGAGACGCAAAAGATTGCGTGTCGCTTCCTACTCCTGGACAAATATCGCATGACCCAACTACATAAGGGTGTTTTTATTTTATCTCAAGTAATAACATTTACATATATTTCTATTAGTGATCTCAATCGTTGCATTATTATATGATAGAGGGCAAAGAGTATACAGTCCAGCATTATCATCAACTCATTTATCAATTCAAATGCCACATTGTATGAAATCAAATCTATTATACTACCTACTTCTGCAACACCTGCAATTGCCTTCCTTTGAAATGACAGACAGAAATATTTATCAATTTACAATACAACATTGATGTATCACGTTAATTTAAACAAAATTACAAGTTCTCTAATTTAAAACAGAAAAGAAGATTGCAGCCTTTTGAAATTCCCTATTAACATTGACATTTACACCTTAAATTACTTGAAAGGTTGCACGGGGTCAAATTAAGTGTTTAGAAATTCATATCTAAATGTATGGTTTGGCGTGTGTATCACTTATACTAACAACTAGCTACTGCCCGCGGCTTCGCAAGCTTTTTTCCGGGATAAAAAGTCGCCTATGTCCGTCCCCGGGACACCATCTATCTTCCTGCCAAATTTTACTGAGATCCATCCAGCCGTTTAGGTGTAAAAAGGTAACAGACAGATAGACAGACAGACAGACTTACTTTCGAATTTATAATATTAGTATGGAGTATGGATAGTGACTCTAAGCTTGCTTGTACGTACGTTGGTCTGTTAACTCATGCATACATGCTGAACATAGGTAAATAATGAATAATGATGTTAACACGTCACGAAATAGCTGTTGGAATATGTGCCAGAAGGGGACTTTTTACCGTCAAACTAAGTGTCAAAGTTCATCATGCAAATCAAATCACGGGCTGAAGAAATACCTACACGTCCACGCTCACGAACCCAAGAAAGCGCTTGATGCAGCATCTTGTGCTTTACCGTAATAAGCAGCATCGCCGGCTGCGGTGTTGCAACAAAGTATTAGAAGAAATACATACGTATATAAGAGAAGTGCCCGAATACGTAATCACACCATACCCGAACAGTTCTTTGCAGGAGTTAGCCGTTAACACAATAGACAAAATGAAATTGGTCAGTTATTTTGTGAAGTGATAAGTGATGTGTTAAGTGCTCTATGGATTTGCTACAGTGGATCTAATGAAAGGATATGTTTCAGCTCGTGGTCCTCGCCCTGGTCGCTGCGGCTTGTGCTGCTCCCCAAAACTATCAGGATGTTCAGATCGTGAAATACGACTCCGACAATATTGGACTGGGCGGGTACAACTTCGCGTAAGTATGCAATCTGCTCTACATCGTACCTGTCTTCCTATTTTTAACAGTACCTAATCTTGTTTTTAATTACAGATGGGAAACTTCTGATGGAAGCAAGCACGAGGAGCAGGGTCAGCTGAAAAATGAAGGAACTGAGAACGAGTCCCTTTCTGTCCAGGGACAATACTCCTGGGTAGGACCTGACAACGTTGTCTACACCGTCACATACGTCGCAGATGAGAATGGATTCCAGCCCAAGATCGAGCAAGGACCTGGTGGCTCTGTCCCCTCCGCTGTGGTTGCATCACTCCTAGGTTAATCTCCTAACATACTCACTGTAAATAAAACAAAATCTGGGACTGTATATAATATTTATATACTGTTTCAACGTGATTATAAATGTGTTATTTGATAATAAAGTATTATTTAATTTTAAAGAGACTTTTTACTAGCCATCTACATCGCTCGTCTTTAATAATATCAACTACTTTACCTACATAATTAGTATGATATTCTAGCTAGGCTAACGAAGATGATCTTGCGTCATAAAGATTCAGCAACTGGTAGATAATATTTTGCAAATGAAATTCCTATGTAAACGTTTACTTCCGACGAAGAAAACTTTTATCATCGTTTTCCGTCAACATTGGCTCCAATTTAAGTACAGGAAGGCATAAATTACTATAACCTGCTAATATTATACACGTGAATTGTAAAGGTGTTTAAAGACTCCAATATTAAGTATTAAACAAATCGACTTAAAATTTTGCTTAGAGCTCTGGACCTCTTTGTATCCTGCCTGGTAGAACGCGGTCAGAAGTCAGTCAATCGTAATAAAATGTCTACTAGATAATTTATGAGTTCTACGATAACAGTTTAATAGTTTATTGTAAATAATTATACGACCCGGATATAGAGTGCTCTAAAAAGGGTAAGTATTGTGATATTGTGACCATGAAAAGGTCAATCAAGAGAATCAAGACAACATAATTGACCACTAAAATATATTTACATTGCGCATTTTAATTAAGGTAAGTATAAACCAGCGATGTGTCAATAATTCAAAAACAATAATGAGGTCATTATAATAGTTTCATAATTTGTCAAATACTAAGGGGAAAATAAAATACCTTTATTATGAAACGTAGATATAGGTATACACGTAACCTATCACAAGTCCATAAATACATATTTCGTGGCCAAGTGGTTCACCTTCACCCAAGCAAAAAACATCCAAAAATATGTACCTATCTCTGACTAATAGATATAAAGAACGGTCACAAAGATCTTAGGCCATTTCCTCTTCTTCCTTCAAAGAATTAGGATTGTCATCAAAATGAAACTGGTTCGTCTTTTTTGTATTTTGTGAATATTGTTCGTGGAAAAAAGAAATATGTTTCTTACTTTTTGTTGACACTTGCTCATAAACTTCTCTCAACTTTTAAATATATATATATATATATATATATATATCTATGCAGTGTATTTTCTCATTCTGACTTGTTCTAACAGAAAACAAACAAAATTTATTTACGTTGAAGTATTTTTAGTATACTTTATCATTATTAACGATTTTAATTTGTGTTTCAGCTTGTAGCACTTTGCCTAGTCGCTGTGGTGGCAGCTGCACCCCCGGTGTATAACTACCCCCAAGACAATGTCCAAATCACGAAATACGAAAACGACAACCTTGGCTTCGGTGGTTACAGATACCTGTAAGTAGAATGAACAATGTACAGAACAACGAGCACACAAAAAAATACTATAATAAAAAAGTACCTAATGCTGGTCATTTCCTAATAGCCCTAGCCTAGCCCAAAATAAAGCTCTGCTTACTCATTTAACTTTTTTAGATAGGGTTTTTTTTATTACACAGGGTACATAACGATAAAATTGTAACTTATAGCTACTAACAGATTAATAATTTCACTGTTTAAATCCAGCATTTTTATATTTATACTTTCATAAAAGTTAGAATCAGAAAATCCAAAAAATTACACTGGATCTTCGATGTATGAAATTTATGATCGTTTTATAATCAAACGCTAGCCCATCACTAATTTTACACAATATACACACAGTAGGAACACCTAGTGATATTTTTTAACATGTTTTTATTACGCGAGATCAACTTTGCTCTATTGTATTGATGCCCCAGAAAGAATTAGTGCCCCATAGCCAAAAAACACAACTTGCGAAAATGTCAATCAAGTTTTGAAAGTAGCTTCGAAAATATACCTAATTTTGAACCAATCTTTAATTGTTTGCGATTTTTAAAAATCAGGCAATCAGGTTTTGATAGGCTAACTATGTAGCCTAGAAAATACTCATAATTTTGAACCAATCAATATATGATTGTGATTTAGCTTGGGATTAGATGATGCTGTGTGGATTGTCCAGCATTATTGGCATTATTATTTTCAGTAGTTAGAATTTTTGCCAGTGTGGCTTGCGGACTGTTTTTTTATTAAACCTGGATGTAAAGCAAAGCAATCTAAATATTTGTTTTAGGTATGAGCAAACTGACGGTCAGAAAGCGCAGCAAGTCGGCCAACTCAAGAACGAGGGTCGTGAGGACGAGTCCCTAGCTGTGGCCGGTTCCTACTCATGGGTGGGCCCCGACGGCGTTACCTACACCGTAACCTACACAGCAGACGAGAATGGCTACAAGCCCGAGATCGAGCAGGGCCCCGGTGGCGGCGTCCCTCCCTCGGTCGTAGCAACACTCCTCGGATAATTTAGTAAACCTGCATCTAGTCAAATGGAATTTGTTGAATAAATTTGTTGTATTCTTTTTTGTGTTTATTGCTGTGAAATTATGCAGAATCTTCACAATTAAAATTTTATGCTGATCGTTGCTACATAAGTACCTCATTTTTAGAACGGCCAGACCGAATATGCTCATAATGTCCATAGGACTTCGGAAGAAGAGGGATCCGGAAAATCAAAAAAAATTTCGCTATGGGTTTTATGGAGGATTATTCCCTTTGCCCATCACCGCGATACCCGATACGGTGAATAGTTTTTTTATAATAACGTGTTATTGTCCCCAGTGGTAAACAGTAGCACGGACAGAATAATTTCTGTCAGTTCAGTAGGGAATAAATAAGAAAACATATAAAACCCACTTCAAAATTTTAGATTTTTCGGTTTTTATGAAAAGAAAAATACAAAGTACGAAATATTGCTAAGCAAATCGTAATCAGTTTCTCACAATCAGACGGCATGGAAGCTGAGCTGGTTGGGACGATCAAGAACGATGGTCGAGAAGATGAGACCATCGCCGTCAGCGTATCCTACTGCTGGGTCGCACCTTACGGCGTCACATACCGAGTGACGTACACTGCTGACGAAAATGGGTACAAGGCTGATGTCCAGAAGGAGACTGGCGTTTCTGATGCACCCAATAGGTGACTTCACTTCGATTCTTGGTTGAAAAAATGATAGAGTCGTATCTCTATACTTCTACATACGGCTATTATTTTGTATACGATAAAACTACACACAGTCACAGACCTCCATGGTCGGTAGGTGTAGGTGGTAGGTTTTGTTTTATAGTACTCCAACCTCCGTTGGTTCGATATTTTTATCGGACCAACGGAGGTTTTTTTGATCAGTATAAGAAACAGGATCGATTGGTATCAAAAAAGTTTTCCTGTAAAATTTCCATTGCTTTGCTAACTGTAAATTTTTATGAAAATCTGAGAATGGGGTGAAAATTTTTATAAAAATTATGGATAGTCTCCTAAGGTCATCCTGTAGCTACACCGCGCTGCACTGGTTAGGGTACCTGCCCTTACTGCCTCGTCGAAAAATCTATGCTGTATGTCTTAAGTGTTATCTATCTAATCGGGAAATAATAGATAAGGGACTAGGGTGTCACAGGACCGGATTAAGTAGCGCAACGGAGAAGGGGGCAGCAGTGGACTCTTCAGCTGAATGGACAGAACAATAGAATATTAATATCATCATTGATAATATGATATGCTCTAATTAATAATAAAAATCATAATTAAAGAATTGAAACAATTTGGAACTAATATTTACAATTGAAACAGTAGAGCTAACTATAGATTGTTGCAAACAATCTAGAGGTAGCTCAACTGATATCAATTGCAATTTAGATTGGACTAGGTAAAAAAAAAGTGGACGGCTTTTAGAGGCATGATTTCTTGTTGGAGAGTAATTGGCTTGTCGTAAATTAGGTAATGTGTAGTCAAAATAATACTTGTCTCATTACATACGTACACACACACACATACATTACACATTTAAATAATGATGTAAAAACAAGCAATTTGTTACTGATGTCCAGGCGTTTACCTTCACCCTCTTTGAGCGTAATATCGAATTATCAGAGGCAGGTATAAAACAGGAAAACCAAAGTGTACTGATGTTTTCTTACATTAGTTCAGTGTCTCTAGCTAAACCATTACATACAATGTTGCTGGTCAGTGTTTTGCTATATCAATTTTTAAAGTAGACTTAGGCCCGTCATAAGAAATTTTGCTCAGTCGTCGATCTATGCTTGAGTAACACTTTTCTATGCCATAATCGTCACTCAAGCTTAGATCTATGACTAAGCGAGATTTCATAATACGGGCCTTATTATAATTAGCTTTGAATTCGAAAATCACTTGATTTTGTAGCGTCAATTTTAATTGAGATTTATGCTAGCTATCAAAACAATATGTACTTAGACAAGGTTACTGGTAATCCACTGACATTGTGTGAACTGCAGTTTCTGCCCATCACTACGAACATGTTCGTAAAGGCGCCTATTTATAATCAGCTACTCGGCGATAGTGAAATTATTTTCGGTAAATTTTCAGACGATGGTCATGCTCATGGTGACTGCGGTTGCTGCTGCACCACCACCTAGAATCGTGAACTATTCCGCAGACAATGTGCAAGTGCTTAGATATGAGAACGATAATCTCGGCGGAGGTAACTACAGATACGCGTGAGTATTTTTCAGTGGCGTAAATATATTTTCTACAAGGAAACATTTATATAAATTAAAGAGTTTAGCTCTTGTCGGTGCAATTATTCATTTCCTTCCACTTGTCTCTTTTACTTCTTTATACGAAATGACAGCGGTTTTCTCCTTGATCTGACTGATATAGTAAATTCTTGGTCTTCCCCTTCCTTGCCTTTCTTCTACTTTTCCTTCCATGATGATGAAGATGTCCAATCATTCTCCCTGTTCTGCTTTGAATGGTGTTAATCTAATACCTTTTCTCCTTAACTCTTTTCGCACCTCCTCATTAAACCACCTCAGTAACCTTCTTCGTCTAGCTAATCATTTCCATCCATTTCCAGCACCTTATTTCAAACCCCTTAATCCTCTCTATCCCACAGGGAAACATAGGTATGTTGATTGAAAATTAGTAAAACTATCAAAAGTTGGGTCCACTGTTGAACGTGCCTCTTCCAAAAACAAGAGGGCTTTGCTATAATTTGACGCTTACTCACGCTTGGCGGGCAGTTTGGTGATAGCAGTAGATTTATGAGCAATTTACAGAATGAAGCTGCTGCTCTTCTTCTGGTAGGATCTCTTAGTCGGCTCTTGTCGTAAGACCCGACTTACTATCCACGGGCTGACTTGGACGAGTCAAATCTTACGCCAAGAACACCACGGCAATTTACTGCAAAAGTGGCATCTCTTTCAATCTTTAAAAAATCCTTCGCGACCAAACCGCCTGCCCCCAAACATTGACTTTTGGGCGAAGCCTATATCCAGCAGTATCTTTCGGCTGAGATCTTGCTATTGACAAAATTCTGCTCCTCCGCTCTTACAATATTTTATTTGTTACAGTTTTGAACAATCCGATGGCACAAAACACGAGCAAGAAGGTGAACTACGCAGCGGCGGCGCAGGTCAGGAAGATAGCTTTTTAGTTATAAAAGGCGTCTACTCATGGGTAGGACCTGATGGAGTCACCTACTCAGTTTCCTACTTGGCAGACGAAAACGGATACAAAGCTAATATAGAGCAAGGACAAGGCGGCGTCATTCCAGAAGCTTTGATTGGATGAATACTATAACCAAAAGCTGTAACAACCAGCCAGCTATAGAAGAAACGCAACTGTCTATCGTCGTCGTTGAAATACTTCGATTATACGAAGATTTCAATTAGTCTGAATGAAATATGTTTACAAATTTTAAATATTTATTTTAAAGGGTGTTTCAAGCCTAATAAATGGGTTACTGCCACTTCATGCAGACCAGGATTTTTATTTAATAAACTAAAGTCGAGACAGAAAGTGATACTAAAATCACATAAGTCATCCTTCCTGTAATTGTGAGCTGTGTGGTGCCGCCGGCTTAGAATTTGCACCACTCACTTACTCTTTCCGCGGGTGTCGTAAGAGGCGACTAAGGGATATCCACCGGGGGTGGGTAGCAGCACCCCCTGCAGAACAATTCTACCACCGAACTGCGATCCCCGACCCGCATGAGCGTGGGGATTAGCCGTCCTAAGAAACAAGATCACCTTGAAATCCGTCAAGAGCGAGCGAGCCACGGTTTTCAGGTAGTAGTAATAGGTACTAGTAAGAGACTTAGCTATTTGACGAATAACAAAAATTAAAGGATGCCGATACATCTGAAATGTACGTATGTATGTAACCTATATTTCAGATGTATCGGTTTGCAAACTTTGGCGTATACAGGGTAATAAATAGTAAAAACTTCGACTTTTTTCAAAATATTTCAAAAAGTAACCTACAGCAATCTGTTTTGAAATGTTCAAACCGATACCTTTCATTTGATACCCCACTCGGTGAAGTAGCCCCCCTCCCCCTTTTGAATATTATCCCCCCCTTATTGCCATTTTTCAAAAATTGTTATTTTTACAGACTTCGCCATATTTTTTCAGTAAAATATAGATACATATCTACAAACGCTTCATATATTTTAGAAAGATCGCTCTGCAAATTTCGGAGATAGGGGGTACGGGTATTTTTTTGAGATATTGTAAATAATTCAAAAAGTATGAAACCTACAAAAATTTAAAAAACTGTTTTGAGATGTACAAACCGATACCTTTCATTTGATACCCCACTCGGTAAGGTAGCCCCCACTTTTGAAATTATCCACCCGCCCCTCTTTGACCATTTTTCAAAAAGAGGTCTACGACAGACTTCTCTATATTTTTCCTGTAAAATATAAATCCATGTCTACAAACGCTTCATACATTTCAGATGGATCGCTCTGCAAACTTCGGAGATAGGGAGGGGGATGGTTATTTTTTCGGCCTTCATCCAGCTGTGGACCAGTATGGGCTGTTGAGGATGAGGACTATAATTGTGTGAGTTTTTGATCAGCACGCTGTATCCGAGCGGAAGAATTGAAAATAGCTTGTTGTATTAATTACGAAGTTATTTATTTAATACCTTTATTCATGTTAAAGTAAAAAACAGGGGTTTGTTAAAAAAAACTTAACAAAGCTTGTCGCACACCTGGATAGCACCGCTGCAGCACAGCACATAAATGTGCATTCAAATATGGGCTTTAACTCGTAACATTTAGATGAATTTTAATATAGACGGCATCAGATGACAGACACCTCGTGGACCACTCGTTTAAAGCTTAAGGGAAGCAATTTTGTCACTAGAAAATTTATCTAAAGATTTTCTAAAGTTTAAGCCCATATTTATGGCATTATGCCCACTTGAATGCACGCTTTTGTGCCGTGTGGTTGCGGTAAAGGAATAATGAACGCAGAGCTTTACACGGTCAAAGAGATATAGGTAGGTATAATATTCCAGTCTCGATAGACATCTAGGCTTACATGAATTCGCATAAAGCTGAAAATTTGTATGAACGTTAGTGACACCATAATTAACAAAAAGTGAAAAGTCCTCATCGATCTAATTTTTCACATTTTGTTTAATATGGTGTCCCTAACGTGCATATCAATTTTCAGCTTCATGTAAGCCTATCCCTGATTTTCGGGCTAAATTCACCGGACTTTAAATCACTTTATGATTTGACTACAACTTGCCTGAATATTTCTACAGGCAATATGCGTTTTTGCGTAAAATAACATTTGTCATAGGTAATTTACGAATGCCACGTATTGTGATTGGCACCTGTCTGAAATTGCATAGTTGATTAATCCTACGTCTATAATTAAAACACTTTGAAAGCTCCCATCGTATGTCCTCAGAAACATGGGCTTGCCTTCACTGTGTCATTCAAACCACATTTACATCGAAAGCTGGCTTGAGAAACACCCAAAATATCTGCTTTACAGTTAAACAATATACAAGTACCCACATACACACATTACAGCGATGTAATGTCCTTTTATCCCATCATCATCAGCTGGAATTTACACTGGGTAGCTTTTTGTTTTTAGCTATAATCTTATGTGCTTCTTGTACCTGCCTATTATTGTATTATTATGTCGTTTTATGTATTGGTCCAAATAAATTCTAAATAATAAATTCTTCTTTCTTTCTTATTAGGCCACCCGAAGTTTGCCTGACCTAGTCGTAACCTTTGATACCCTTTTATACCAATACATAATTTAACGGCTTAAAAGACAGTGAATATTTCAAGTGAGTGAAGATCTTTAGAGACTTCAGAAGGCCGGACTGAATCCGATGGTGATATGGTGTCTGATAAAGAGTCAATACCTACTTCAAAGTTGATGTAGTACGATAGTAAGTAAATTATGACAACAAGCCCAAACCATTCTCAGAAACCCAATCCGTTTCAGAACATTCAGTATCTGATAAGCTTTACATTCCCAAGATGTCATCAAGATAATTCTGCTATCTATGTAAATTTGGTCGTCACCATTATTTGCCATATCAAAGGAGTGGTCAAACGCACAAAACGTGGTAACGAGCTGTATAGATACCTACATCAACTAATAATCGGGTGTCGTAATACAATATTCCGAAAGTATATAACATGTGTCAGCAGGGGTTTGCAAACACACTTTGATGCTATTGTGATACATACGGCTAAGATAGGACAAGATTTCAATATCAAAATGAAATTGGTGCGTAGGGTTTCCGCGTCATATTGTTTTTAATGAAATACAGAGCGTTTTGTGCTCCAGTTGCAAAATGTTGAAGTTCTGTGGTTTTGTGATCAAAGAAAAGTGTTTCTATGGGATTGGTTGTTTCAGTTGGTAGTCATTTTATTGGTTGCGATGGTGTCAGCGGCACCACAAACGACTACAATTGGAACTACGCGGAAAACAGAGGATGTGCAAATTTTAAGACAGATATCAGATAATATTGGGCTAGGATCATACAAGTTCGGGTAAGCAATTATTTTATAATTAAAATAAAAGTTTGGCTGTCAGGATTGAAGGAACTGTTAGGTAAACCCGTGGGCTAAAATGATTTATTTAATAAGCAGTCCCAACAAAAAAAACACACAACATGCAAAAAAACAAAATAAAAGGGTCTTAAGTCTAGTGTTGTGATAAATAGATCACAAAAGACAGGTAAACTGCAACTTAAACCTATGGCAGCTTTTGACTTTACTGACCATGTCGGCAAACGACTTGCTTGAAGGAACTTTTTAACTGGGGAATATTTGCTTCCTGGCATATCTATGTATATATGGCTGTGTGGTGCCGGCTTAGAATTTGCACCACCCCAACTCTTCCCGCGGGTATCGTAAGGGATATCCACCGGGGGTGGGCAGCAGCGCCCCCTGCAGAACAATTCTACCACCGAACTGCGATCCCCAACCCGCATGCGTGGGGATTATGGGCATTGCTCCTCGTGCGATAAAAGCCAATAAGGCGCTTATCAGGGGAGGCCTGGCTCCAGCAGTGGACCAATGTGTGCTGGAGGCCTATCTACCTTGTTGTCGATTTCGTTCGACGGATGTTATAGTTAGAGGATACCTCCCAGGACTTTGTGCATTGACCCGCTCCGTATACATTTGAAATTTCGTTCATATTCCTTGCTAACCTACAACCTCAAAATTTAAGTGAAAAGTCGTTCACCCTAATTTAATATTTTTTAGTTGTTTTATTAGTTTTGTTTATAACTTACCTAAACGGTAAGTTAGAAACAAAAGCAAACAAAAAGCTCTTAATTTCAGGTTTGAACTGAGTGACGGCACAAAACGCGATGAAACTGGCGAGCTTATCAACGAAGGTGCCGAAAACGAATCCATTGCAGTAAAGGGTTCTTACTCCTGGACTGGCCCTGACGGAGTCGTGTACACTGTCACCTACATCGCTGACGAGAACGGTTTCCAACCCACCATAGAACAAGGGTCAGATGGCGTCGTACCACGCGCCGTCGTCACATCTCTTTTAGGATGATTTATACCACTAGTTGTAAATTAATTTAGTACAATTTCTGTGATTAAAGTAAAATAAATGTCTAAACAATAGATTTTCTTATTATTTACCTTACAGGGTGTCGGCGACCGACATACTTAGGTGTAGATTAATTCGGTTATGCTAGTTTTTAGATTATATTTCCACGCATTGTCAGTCGAACATTCTAGAGCTTTCGAGAGACGACGTCAAGAAACGCACTTTGGAGAGTCCTAGAATATTCTAGAATATTTGAGAACATTCGGTAGAGATAGAGCGCCGAGTTGAAGCTTTGAGCTCGCAATCCGCGAAGCTTGGCATTGCCTGCACCATCGAGGGTACGTGCTCTGACCGTTGGCCTGGCCATTGAGTGCAGAAGCTGGTATCTTGAACCGATTGCACTCGCCGCGACACAGGGTATTTCAATACGAGATAATAGCTAAGGAAGCCAAAAGCGGGCTTTAATCTGCATCAAATTGATCTCTTTAAACAAATTAGAAGTAGTATTTACAATTGAAACAATTAAGCTATCTGCAGACCGTTGCAAACAATCTACAGGTAGCTCAACTGATGCATATCTAAACCAGTTGGAAGCGGCGAACTTCGGACAGACTGCACAAAATTTAGCTGAAACAGGTACAGCCGAAGTTTAGCTGAAATTTTGAATTTTTTCATCTAAAAATGACTGAAAAGACTCATTAAGAATTGATCTCCTTGTAAGAATGATATGGGACTTTATTCGGTGTTCAAAATCAAATTTAAAACTCTGTGTAAAACCCAAACTGACAGATTTTGGAACAAAAAACAGAACTGTCATAATTACAAAGTCAGCTTTCATTCCTTTAATTTTGATACGTTTTCGCATACATTTTATTTTTACTTTTTTTCATACTCTACAACGCTGGTAGAGTCAAAAACTTGCAGACCAACTGCATGATCTAATGTATTTTTGTGATAACACATATAATTTTATCAGAAAAGATGGTTCAAGTGATGTCTTGTCGTAAAACTCGGAAGACCGTACTGAGAGCCATTGAGAAGCTCATGCTACACACTGCTTGGACTTCACGCACCATCATCAAATTCATCAGATGTGAATTTAATAACACTGATCCCAACATAGGTTCAAAAATCTCCAGGTACGTGATTTAACAAAGTACCTAGTCAAGCCAATTTCAATATATAATAATATTATTATATGTGTAAAATAGTACCGACTTATAGACGTACGTAAGTATTATATATACTATTACGAGTATAATATAATAATACCCTACATTATTTTGTATTTTGCTTTCGCATGAGTGGAATCGGGATATTTCTGATAGAAATAATATGTAAACTAAACAACCTAAACTATATAGGGAACAACTTTATTTTCATGTTACTAAGCATATTCTTTTTTCAGGGCTCTTAAACGAGGAGTCAAACTTGGTTTTTTGGCAAACGAACAGGGAAGATACCGCTTGAACTTTATTCCAACCCCGAAATCGTTAAACACTATCGAAAACGATCCTAAGCCGACCAAACGACTGATATATTTACAAAAACGCAAAATAAAACGCGATTTGGTCGGTCAGACTTTTGAAAGATTTAAACGCGTTTCAAGATACTGTTAGCAAGCACTTGTGGCAGGCAAACACAATTTGATCAGTTAAAACTTTCAGGCCAAATAAATTTTTGTGCTTGACTTTCTGGTATTTTAATTATAGGAATCTAATTTTGGCAGAACATTATTTATGAGTATATACATAATATGTATCATAAAGAATGTTCTGCCAAAATGCCAGGGGGGTCATAGACTACGTTATATTATAACGTAGTCTATGACCGACCCCCCTGTATAGTCATGGACTCTGTTGCTGAGATATGATTTTATAGTTTTCTTTTTAAATCATCATGTTTTGTTTGTGGTTGGGTTATACAGACACAAAAATAACTTTTGCTGTATTTTTACCGACTTCAAAAAGGAGGAGGTTCTCAGTTCGTCTGTATGCTTTAATTTATTTTTATTTATGTATGTATGTATGTTACTTGATATCTCCGCCTATGGGTAACCGATTTTACTATTGTATAGAGAATGATCCCGAGGTCAAATTTTATTCCCGAGGGATTAGTATTTATCCCGTTAAACTTAAAAAGCAACATAATATTTTTGGAGAATCACGACTAGCTACAACAGTTTTGGTGATATCTGCGGCAATTGTTAATAGATTTTGATGATTCTTTCATTGTTGTATAAAGATTTATTTTGAGGTATAAGTTTGATTCTCGAGGAATTATACTATGTGCGACGTAAAAACATAGGTTTGTAAAAATTCTTCAGATTAAGATAATTTAATTATCACTTAATTAATGGTTTCTATGGCAACGGGCGTCAACAGTTTCATCCATGTGTCATCAAACTAAATTAGACTTGATATAAAGATGTCGAAAGTAAGGGAGGGGTGATTTCGTTCGTCCGAGACATAGATGAAAATTATCTAGGTACCGGAATTTGAAGTCGGTTTATCGATTTTTAAAACACGCCAAATTATTATATTTAAGTATACTTATTCTAAATAAATTATGATACAATCCTTTGTTCGGTGACACATTCGTAATTCGGCAGATTCGCTACTTGATAGATCGTGAATTTAAAAAAAAAAGATACGAGCAACTAAAGTCAAAAATCTGTGTATAAGTTAAAAATCGTGCCAACTTCTAAATTCATAAAAAAAACTAAAAGTCATATTGAATTTAGTTTAATTTTAAAATGCTGAGTTATTACCATTTCCAACGTTAAGCTACATGGCATAAGGAATTATTTATTAGGGGACTGAGATACTTGACTGATAGGGTCATTAGTAAGCAGTCACTTTTTAGGGTTCCGTACCCGAAGGGTCAAAACGATACCCTATTACTAAGCCTCCGCTGTCCGTCCGTCCGTCCGTCTGTCTGTCACGTGGCTATACCTCATGAACCGTCAGAGGTACAAAGTTGAAATTTTCAGATAATGCGTATTTCTTTTGCCGCTTAAACAAAAAATAATAAAAATAAATATCAAAATTAAAGGGGGCTTCCATACTTTTTTTTGATTGCTTTTTTTTGGCTGTTTTTGCTCTTAATTTGTCAAGGCTGTATCTCTTGAACTACAATAGGTAGAACACATGTACACATGAAACTTTCTATAATTAGGTAACATTTCAACTGTAAAAATAACAAATACAAAAATAAAATAAAGTTGAACATTTAAAGGGGTCTACCCACTACGTGAAAACTTGATGTTCTTTGAAAAAGTTGCCTGATTTCTACGGTCCGGAACCCTTCGTGTGCGAGTCGACTCGCACTTGGCGGTTTTTATTTATGTTTTGTTCCTCTGAATGAATTGAATATACAAAAATTTACTCAATCGCACCTTATCACCTCAATTAAAATTGGTCCTTGCACGCCGATTCCTCAAGATTTGATTCCCGTAACGTCGACTCTTTTTATGACTGTCACAATACTAAACATCCTGTAGGTATATTCTATTGCATAAAATAGAAGGTATGCGATGGTATGGCACTGAGTTATATGTACTATATATATATATATATATATATATATATATATATATCCATGGTATGGCCCTGAGTTTTATGTAGTGCGTAGTATAAATATATATATTTATGAGGTATGGAGTTAGTGTGCTCGACTTCATTTGCCTTATTTTGTATTAAGGCTCCTTTGTTCGGTTGGGTCTGGCGAATCCATTTTAAATAGATGCTTTTCTTGAGAAATAAAGGCTACACATTTTTTTACTTATAGTGTACAGTTAGTTAAACATCTTCACCCTGTATTTATTTGTCTTAAAGAGTGAGAGGCCTTGCAGGGGATTCTTTTTAGGTTAGATTCTGGTAACGAAAAACGTTAACGGTAACGTCGTCGTTTAAGTACAGATTCGCTCTCAGGCAGAAGTACCGTGAAATGAAAATATTGGTAGGTACCTCTATGAGCCTGGTTCCCACCAGGGTGAAATGAAAAAAGCTGAAGTAGCTGTTTTCATTTCAATTTAATTTTTTTATTTAATTATAACGGTCATACACCGATAAAACAATCTAGTTTGGCCACGAGGGTACAATCCAAACAACCACACACTAATACAATTTAATTAAATTGTACAATAAAAACACTAGCTTAGCTAAAAGCTAGTTAGCTTATTGTTTCAATAGTTCTAATTTATTTCTGTTATTTGATTGTAATTTTCTATGTTAATAAAGGCATTGCTAGTTTTAATACAATAAAAAATAATTACATGCATGTGCCACATTATATATAATTAGTATTAAGTTTTTGTTTTATAAGTGTATTGATGGTGCAATAAAGTGATAATCTACGAGTATCTATCTAACTATCTACATACTAGTTCCGCTCTTCCTTAATTTAAGTTTATCAATATTCTATGATATTACTTACCAATCGGGTTATCGATGCAAATTTTCTGTTTACATTAAAAAATCACAAACACAAAACTAGTTTAGTATAGTTTTATACTTCATTTGAAGAGTCGATCAAATATTTTTCGAAGCATTTAAAATCATGATTTTATTAAAAAGTTTACCAAACGTAAACGTATTAGGTGGCAGTCGTAGTATGCTGGTGTTTTTCATTAATTTTCAGCTTATTTTAGTTTTGTGCTCAATACAAAAATGTGTAAGTTTTCCAATAGAAAGTTTCGTTTATGAAACAAATCCAGTTCAAAAACTTTCATTTCAATACAATCAAGACGGTTCCACTAGGCCAATAAGGTTCAAGTTACAAACGTAAGTTATTTATATGAAATTTTCTCCTCTAACTTACACCCGTATTCAAAAACAATACTAATGTACGGTAGAAAGCCAAGTACATATTTTTGACAGTTTTCCCATACAAAAGTTGTCAATTTACCGACCCTATGCGTTCGTGTGCACTGTGAGACCTCATAGTATTGTTCTTGAATACGGCGGTCTGTCTATCTAACTAGGTATTCATCCATTTATTGTAAATAAGTAGAATTATGATGTGCCTTGCTTTGCAATTTATTTATTGTTTTAGGATATCGTTTAAAATAAATGAACAAGTTCCTACGCTTGATGTTTACCAAGATTCAATGCAAAAGTCAGCTGATAATGCTTTCCCGATAAAAAATGAAACTAAATTGAATAAAAAACAAGAATTACGAGAATTAGTAAAGAAATTCCATCCACTCAGTAGATTTACTGTGTTTTATAATACTCCGGAAAAAGATTTTGTTAGCAATAATGTAGCCAATAACGATATACAGCAAGTAAACTCCACAACTGATGATCAAACGGAAACAGAAGGTTCAGATGCATATAACAACACAAATACAAAAGATTCAAAAACAGTCGATAGTGAACAAAAAACATACAATGCTAATTCAGCAACAGAAACAAATCTTGGCAGTGAAGATGAAACAACTGAGTCTGAACCGGAACTATCTGTAAATATGCATGAAATCCAAATAAATAAAATGAATAAGGAGAAAATTAATTCATTACTTGATACTATGAAAAATGAATATCAAATAAATACTGTTCAAGATGTAACATTACCAGTTATTACAACTGAAACAATGGTAAGTAATATGCCTCTATGAATATAAACTAGCAGAATAACGCCAATTTTCAGCACAAAAATTACTAGGTAATGTTCCACCAAAAATACTGATTTTGCTTCTAAATTGCATTAGTTCAGCTTTTAATTTATGCGTCCGGGGTAACGTTTATTTGGAATAATTGTCCAAATAATCTGATGCAGGCTAAGCCACTGTTAATTTCAATAATTAAATTTTCAAAATATCTAAGCCTTTTTGTGTAAAGTTCATAAAAACAACACCTCGAGTTAGCAAACAGAGGTATTAGCATTGTACCTGTATTTCGTACATCTTTTCTACAGCAACTTATTAACGGATAAATTACCTTTTTAGCTAGAAACTGGAGACACACCAACAGAATCGTATGAAAATATTGATAAGGAAGCAACTGTTAAAATACCAAAAGAAAATAATGAAAGTGATTATGAACCTACATATGAAATCAATAATGACAAGAATATTGGTCATTATCAAACTACAGAAATTATAACTATTGAAGATTTACAAACCGATATCTATGATAATATAACAACAGAAGGTTAAACACGGACTGACGAATACGAGGAAAGTGGTAATATTACAGATTCAGAAAACCGTACAACAAATACAAATATTACAGTAGCAAGAAATATGAATCGCATCTAAAACATAAATGTGAAAACTAGCCAAGTTCGTTCCGATAGTGGGTTCACCGATAAAAGAGCTGAGATCATATACAAGGTACCAAGTTTCATAGTAGATCATAATCTTAATTTGTTACGTTCTTTCATTATTTAATTTGTGTCTTGGCAAGTTTATACCCACCGCATTTGTTTTAATTGTGTAATTGGACTCAAAACTAAACTTCGAAGTTGTAACCCAAAGTATATATAATAATAATAAACTTTTAAAATACATAATCAAAATTTCACATGATACCTAGACATTTTTGATTTGTTTACAATTATATACCTACGTAATCAGTTTGTCTTTTGTTTATTTTAGTATTTTAGGCTCACAAGGTTTTCGAAGCAGCGATAATTTCCCACAAAATGTATGGGAAAAGTTTTTTGCTATTTCTGAGTTTTTTAGCACTCCAACATCAGTTGGTCCAGTAGATGTTTTTGAGTGAAATGCCTATTTTCTTGCTTATACTTTCCGAACTTGTCTGGATGCTCTAGCGCGCGTCTTAATGAACTACAAGTAGCGAGTATGCTTCAGTCGTTTCCAAGAACATCTCTGTGACAGTTTTCTTAGAAATAAATCACTTCCTACTCTATACATAACGTTTTGTTTAACATAAACCATACCTAAAACTAAATAAATTTGAGAATTATTTGTGAGAAGCATAGATAGGATAGGTACTACTCGGTAAAGCTGCTGATTACGATACCTATCTTTCCGCCGAGTTTGTAAGAACTCTAAAAATACTCAGGTTTTACCAGAATGTAACACTTTTTGTTACACAAATAAAAAAGTACTACGGTGATTGTTATAGACCTTTAAAAAGTATATCTGAATGGCTCCTACAAAATTACTCGCCCAACAGGAAATAAGTTACTGCGTCTTGCTCACTCGTTGTATTGAAACCTAGGCTGTACCACGTCAAAACAAAATATATCTGGTTAAAACTATATTAAAACGTTGTTATCTTACAGTTTTAATGCATTTTGAGGTGAAATTATTTTGCATTATGGCTATCTAAGTTGTGTTTTTTTAATAAAACTAACCTGTGCTTTAATTTTTCTACTGTTTGAGTTATATTTACATCATGCACTCGACGGTCAAGGTAAGACATTGAAGTATTATCTTCGGAATATGTGCACTTTGCAAGCCCAAACAACAAGTTTAATTTTATAAATTTTACTACTTTCAGGTGCTGCGCATTTTACTACTGCTGTACAGTTTTCAGAATGTTGAAAGTTTTCCGCAATTATCAATTCCTTTCGTTTCATTGAACAATAACAGAAACGAACCTTTAAGTAATCCAATTAAAGTGAGAGTTCCGCAGTAAGTAAACATCATTATATTTATATGATAACTCGTCTTGTACACCACAATAGGAATAGCTACCTTATCAAGTTCTCACACCAATATTATAAATGTGAAATTTGGATGGATGTTTTGATGATTAGATGTTTGGATGGCTGTTACCTCTTTACGCCATAACTACTGAACGGATCGGGCTAAAATTTGCATAGATGTAGTACTAAGCCTGGAATCAAACATAGGCTTTTTATCCCAATAATCAGTTCCCATGGGATATAAATAACCATTAATCGTTTATATAGAAACAACGCGTGCAAAATCACGGGAAGAAACTAATTTCTAATAATGCTTGTATAAATATTGTTATGTATTGCGGATTGCTGTTTATCTACACAATTTGTAATATAATATCCGTGTTTTCTTTTGCAGCCCTTTTTCTATTTTTGGGAGAAACAATAATCCAAAACAATACGAAAATACGAGAACTTTTAATGAAGTTCTAAATAATGATAAAATAATAACCGTGACCCCACATGCTGCTTACTATGATAAAGTTCAGCCGAATTCATTAAATTTGGGTACTTATAAAGATCCAAAATGGGGAACCACTCAGGGTTCAACAGTTCTAGCAACTACCTTTCATCCAAATATTTGGGATCTAAATTCAAAAAACAGTAATTTCCAAGGTAAAGAAAAGCAGTTATTTTCTAACTTGAACTATCCCAGAAAAAGTGAAGAAAAGCCGAAAAACGAGTTTGAAATCTCTGAAGAAGACATACACAGAATATTTTATAATAATGAAATTACAACGGATTCTTCTGATTACACTACGGAGTCCACAACTGAGTATGAATCTACAGTAAGTAAAGATTTGGATGTTTTTACTCCTGACTCTCAAAAGCCAGAAATTTGTTCTTGACATCTCGTGGTTACTTTCCACGTTTGTCTTAACCAGCTTATTCTATGCAGTTGGATTGATCCAAGAGACTACAATTCATGTACATTGTGACAACATTCTCCTATTTTTAAAATTTTTGGGATTCAAAACGAATAGTATCTAAAAGCTTTTTAACTACACAGATAAACAACGGAAGCCGGTTATGTCCTATTGTGTACTGCTTATGCGTGATTAGTTATAACAATAATACTAATTTGTATAAAATGGGTGTGTGTAGTCTTGTAACTCCTTCACGCTCTTAACGGATTTTGATGAAATTTGGTACCAGGATAGCTTATAAGCTGGATTTGATACCGGAAGAATGTATTGTTCCCGTGCGAAGATTAAATTAAATTTATTTACCGTGGGTAACACCATGTTGCGTGGCTTGTAGTATACACAGTGCTTAGTATTGGCACCAACATAATTTTTGAGGAGTTGAGGGAGTCATGGTATTATTTCTCCGGTAGACTCAATGTCCTAATTATCACGCTTGCTGAGATATACTTTTTTAGTCAAAATTTCTTTTAGTTAAAATTTCGCCTTTATACATGAATCATTGCTTTGTCGCATTACAACCACAAACAAAAAAGATTATGGCAATTTAAAGGCGAGATTTTGTGTGATTTTCAAAAACTTAAAAAGTCTCATCGACCCTGATACTTAGGACTTGAGTCTACCGGAGAAATATAGCCCATAATCCCTCCAACTCCCTAATAAATTATTAGGGAGTTGGATGGATTATGGGCTATATTTCTCCACTAGACTCAAGTCATAGGTACAACGGTTGATGAGACTTTTTATGTTTCTAAAAATCACACAAAAGTAATAAATTATGTCGGTCCCAATACCAACCACCCTGTATATTTAAATGTATTATAAGTCTGGTGTCCCTTGTTTCCAAGAGTTAATCGAGCTTTATTTTTAATTTCAGACTGAAGACTTATCTGGCTTGAATCGGTCCGGAGTATCTGGCCATGTCGTGGCATCACTTCTTGGCTAACCTAATACTGTGCTAAGTACACAAGAGATATTAAAAAAAACATTACATTAAATTTGCTTTAATAATCCAGTTAAAGGATCTCTCAATTTATACATCCTATAAATCAATCTGTGTTTTCATCGCAAATCTCGTGACAAATTTCTGTTTCGTAGTAAACGTTAAAGAACGTAGCTACATCGTCCAGGTTTTTCATTTTGAACGAGTTTATAAGGGCTCCATTTTTGTCGTACTCCTGATAAAGAAGATTATTAGCCTTCTTTTTCATCTGTCTTCCATGTCCCGCTCTCTTAGTATTTTTTTGTAGTGGATTTATGATTAGAGCTACCCTGAATTTTGTTTTGTTTTTTATAGATGGATTGCTAGATAGTAATATACTGAAAAAAATAATATTTATATTAAACTATAAAATAGGGTTAAAAAGCAGAGTACCTAATAAAATTGTTTCTTGTAAGAAGTAACTTTTTTTCATAGTCGATTGAAGCAATTTGCATATAATTACAGATGTTATTCAATTCCTTAGATAATTATAGTACCTATTTATGTAGGTAGGGGAGACCGGGGACAAAAGTAACGGCAGGTCGAAAGTAACAAACGCTCTGTAGCCTTGTCTAAAGGCCGAAACGATCCGAACGACCGTTGGATGTTACCTTGCACCGCCCCCCGCGCTTGAGTTCAGTTTCCGCGCCCCCGCTAAGCTGCAAGGTTAGGTTAGTGGACGAATTGTGTGACACCGAAATTAAGCTTTTTGTTCATTCATTTAGTGTTTACGTCGATGTTAATAATGTGACTAGTAGCTCGATGATTAACGTTAAGATTGTCTTTAGCATGGTATAACTTGTTTTCGTATAATACGTTCTATTTTAAGGTATTTTAGGTTGCATAAAATAACAAAAACGGGGTTGGGTACAAAATTAACATTTCATGGCAGGACAAATGTACCATGCTAATTTCATCCAAATGTTCATCATAAAGAAATTTATTTTTGTTGTGAATTTACTTAAGAAGTTTAAAAATAATTAAAAAGTCATATTTTGTTTGTTTTGTTGATTATTATGAAGTTATTTATTGTTTTAGCAAAAAGGTATTGATAATCATCATGAAGCAAATTCGTCTGAATGTTTGACTGAATAGAAACATGAATCTTAAGTTAAACTTAAAAAGTACGTAATTATTTTTGTACTACAAGCTTTAAAATAAATTACTTAATTCAATCTTATGTCTTCTTCATTGTATTTATAAAATTGGTCAGAACTTATAGGTTGTACTTTCGACCCACGCCTTGTTACTTTCGTCCTGACCATGGGGTCGAAAGTAATAATCTCCAAATTATTTTTTGCAGCTTTATATTTAACCGAAACCATGATATATTGTATAAAATTATAATGTATATTTATATACACCTTAAACTGAAGTTTAATATGACTATATTTACTTTATCACAAATGTTATTACTAACGAGAAATCAGGCATGAAGTACGAACTGTTACTTTTGTCCCCGGTCTCCCCTACTTATTTCATTGAATTAATACCTAATTATACGTAATATCTGCAGAAGAATGTTCTTAATTTTGTACTTTGCTTCACAATATTAATACCTATTCTTAATACGAAATCATTCGGATATAAGGCCCATTTTAAGATCAAATATTATGTCGTACCTAGTATGTGGGTCCGACTAGCTACCGACCGGCTATTTTGTTACAAGTTTTTGTGACCAGCAAATTCTATATGTGTATTACATCGGAAGCTATAAAAAGTTGTTTAGCCGCTCGAGGGAATTTACCTTGTGATGACCTCGTGTCACGTATGTTCTTTAATAATATTTATCAAGCGAGCGGAGCAAGTTAAGGTTTCAGTAGAAACTTGGGCAATTTGACTTTTTGTGTATACATGTGTGTTTATTCGAGAACAACTTTCAAACCGTGCGTTGATCCGAAACTGAAATTAAACTAGCTCATGGCGAAAGATCGCTAACCAGCTGCGTGCCCTTGCATGCAGGTCGCACCGGTAAGGCAGTGATTACTTTAATGCTGGAACAGTTAACAGGACAATTCACACAGAATCATTTACCACCAAAGCAAGAAATTTATCAAAAAAAATATGCTTACGTAGGCATTACAGTGGGTTTCGTTTGCGTTAGTGTTGTGAACTCTGACTGCGATTCTGCCGTCGATCCTGCCATCGATGTTGTCGCCGACGTCGTATCTATCGTCGATCCAGCCATCAATTCCGACGTCGATCCCGTCGTCGATTCCGACATCGATCCTGCCGTTATTTCCGAATTCGGAACTGTCGTCGTTTTTGACGACGTTTCGGTGTTCGTCACATTATTGTAAGCATGTGCATTAACCAATGATAGAAGCAGGAATCTATAAAAAAACATTGACTTAATCTATGGAGTGGTAAATTATTTAAAAAAAATGTAACGTACAAGCAAGGTGAAGATCGGCATGCTTTACCCATTGCAGTTGATAAATGTCTCATTTTATCAGGGAAATTGTGTCGCATATTTCAATTAAACGACCATATCATTTTGATTAGTTACCCATGCATTAACTCTTAAAAGAAAATTCCACGATGATGACATTTGGGCACATAATCAATTACCTATTTGCGAAGACAATTTTGACAGAGCTATTGAAATGGGTTTGAAGATTTTTTTATGGACACCCGCCACACATCCAATTATGCGCAGCGATTTTTAAACACAATCAAAAAGGTGATCGATGTTACCACCCTGGATGTAAAACTGAAGAAAAAATATAGTTGTTTCATCTGTGAATGTCTCAGAAACCTGACGCTTTAGGACATTATTTTCTAGGACATTTTTTATTACTTTTAGTGTCCTCTATTTAAATATATAACTTATACTGTGCGCGGCGACTTAGAAAAAAAAATTGTTTGTTATTCATTGAAGCAACTACATATTTGCTTCCCTATAAGATGCAAAACGGTACTTGTAGCTAAGTGCCAAATTTATAGCGATACGGAGATGTAGGTGATGTCAGGCCCTCAAACATTATAAAGGTGCTGCTACACATGTGGCATGTGGCTAATTTTTTTGTTCTCTTCTTGCAACTTGATTTCTGATCTTAGGGTACCAATTCTAAGAGCTCTATGTGTACGTTAGTAATTAATCCTTGCAACAATCGTGATTTGTTGTAAAACTAGACTCTACCCGTGCCTTCGCTCGCGTAGTACCTACCCGAAGTAAACGTAACCTTTATAGCAATTAGGAATCTACTATATTCATGCCGTGGAGAGATTATTACAATATAAACCCGGGCAAGATAATATGTTAAGGGAAAGGCTAAAAAAACACACATATGTCTTATCAACAACAGTCTTTTTATTATTAATGTGTACTTTGGTTAATCATCTTTGCAAAATGCTAGTTAAAACTTTGAAACATAAACAACCTCTAAATAAAGTTTTGATAACAAAATAAGTGCCTATTATCCGTTTTGCCCGACCCCCCGGGTAAAACGGATATACCCCCAGGGTAAAAAGGATAAGTACAGCAATTCGTGTTTTAATCTTCGCACTCTTCACAGTTTAGCTGCCTACACCTGAATAAGAAGTACAGTTCTCATGTGCCCACCTCTTGCATTAGTTGCAACCACAGAAATCTAAATTATTATTTAGATTTCTGTGGTTGCACTCTATCCAATCTTCGATAGGTGGTTCAATAGGTATATTCTTCTGAGTACACTAAACATAAACAACTTGTTTTATCCTTCTGATTTTTATTGTTTGATTTCTTTATTATTTTATGTTTACTAGAACTGGCCAAATTGGATGTACTAGTCTGTATGCATGT
The DNA here is from genome assembly GCA_963662085.1 of Eupithecia inturbata. Taxonomy (NCBI): domain Eukaryota; kingdom Metazoa; phylum Arthropoda; class Insecta; order Lepidoptera; family Geometridae; genus Eupithecia; species Eupithecia inturbata. Next base: position 10,355,050 of record OY759182.1, read on the forward strand.
AGGTTCGCCAGGACGCATGTAGTTTCGTAAAACGGATAGCTATCCGTTTTGCCCATATCCGTCTTGCCCAAAGCACTAATAATCAAATAATAATTTTATTAGCCTACCGTAAAACTTCTGCCAACGAACGAAAATTACAAACAAAAATTAAACTTCAATAAACACGCAATCGATTAAACAGAGTCTATTCTATAACACTTAATACATAATACAAAAATCAATGCCTTGGCAAAAATCGTAGCAAAAACAGCACATACTTTTATTTTTATTTTCACAAAAACCAACACAAAAAAAAAAAAAATTACCGCATCTATTGTGTTAGTTAAACTGTCATGGCGCTGCTGAGTTGCTGTTTTACCGACCCGAGCTCGTCCAATAGTGCCATCTATTGTAGAATTTTATCAAATCGAATATCCGTCTTACCCACACTATGCATATTGCCCGGGCTTCCCTTACTAGTACCATAGTACCATAGTCTTTAAATTTGTCTAGTACTTTCGAGCATAACTTCCAACAAACTCACAATCCTTACCACTTATTTTTAACCGACTTCAAACAGGAGGAGGTTCTCAATTCGTCTGTATGTTTTTTATTTTTTTTTATGTATGGTACTTGATATCCGCCTATGGGTAACTGATTTTACTGATTCTTTCCCTTTTTTTCCCGGAGGGATTAGTATTTATCCCGTTAAACTTAAAAAGCAACATAATATTTTTGGAGAATCAGGACTGGCTACAACAGTTTTGGTGATATCTGCGCCAATTGCTAATAGATTTGGATGATTCTTTCGTTGTTGTATAAAAAAATATTTTGAGGTGGTCTCCTATAAGTTTGATTCTCGAGGAATCGCTATGTGCGCCGTAAAACGTAGGTTTGTAAAATTCTTCAGAATATGATAATATCATTATCACCTAATGTTTTCCGTGGCAACGGGCGTCAACAGTTTCATCCATGTGTCATCAAACTAAATTAGACTTAAATAATAACTAGATGTCGCCAAAGTAAACTAAATTTTTTGCACGTGACCTTCGATAAGGAAAATTAAGGGAGGGGTGATTTCGTCCGTCCGTGACATAGATGAATATTATCTATAAACCGGAATTTGAAATCTGTTTATCGTTTTTAAAACACGCCAAATTATTAATAATAGTTGATGGTTGTATGGCCCTTATGATTTAAAATTTATTAAAAGAACCTAAAAATAAAGCAATCATAAGAAGTAAAGTGAAGAAATCTTTAGGCGTTTCTTACTGTGGAATATTAGATATTGATAGAATATCTTACTTAAGTAACTAGTTAATTGTAGAATCGTGGATTAATAGTAATTATTTTAAGTACTTTAGTAGAAAAAATAATATGCCGGGTCTTAGGAGGTTAAATAAAGACAATCATAACGCTGTTTTTTTAACGTTATTTAAAGTTTACACCAGCCGGAGCGTAATGTAGATCCGCAAAGAGCATGATACGACAAAATCCGTCCGTTGCTCGTTGCGAGCGGCTTCTTTCCTCGTAATGGCTGCAGGAGCACTCGCTATGTAACACTAGTTACATTACTACCCCGTAACGCCGGTCACTACTCGCAAGCTTTAGGCCCAGACTAAAGCGGAGACTAGAAGAGACATAATTCAGCTGGCTTGTCTCCACAAGCGGAGATGTGTGCTGGCTAGAGCGGCTGAGCTGCGTGCGGTGAGTTTGTTGAGATGAATGCACTAGCGGCGGCGCCTCTAACTGCACGCCGCTCACATCTCTTCTCGTCTCCGCTGCGTGAGGTCCCCAGCTTGCGAGGCACAGCTCACATCTTCACTTCGATCTTTCTTTGTTTTCTTCGCATACAAATGCGATACATCTCCGCTCGGTGGTATCCACTGAAGCAGAGCGGACACGAGATGTTTGAACGGCGTTCTATTGGTTGTTTAAAACACATCTCTTCTTCGCTCGTCTCGTCTTCGCTTTGGTGGAGTCCGGCCCTTAAGAAATGTAAAACATAACGCAATGTTTGCAGTGATTAGAAATGCAGGCACTTTGCTAAATTTGTTGCTTTGTTTGATAGACAACCGAATTGTCTATCAAACAAAGCAACAAATTTAAACCTCCATTGTCGAAGTTCCTACTCCAAGAAATAATTAAAATAATTACCTTATAGACTTCGCCGTCCAGGATCTCTTTTTGCTGTAGAAAATGTTTGCAAATTAATGTATCTTTAAGAAAAAGATAGATTTTCCATAAAAGCTTGAAAATCAAGAAAAGCCACTTTCGTCAAAATCAGTCTCAATCTCAATCTCGGAGTCTTGTACTCGGTGTACATAAGTTCCTTCTGGGAAAGCCCCATCTTAGGCCACATTTTGCCACCCCCAATAATAAGTTATGGATAAGTTACCCACTTAAGACATGACTCTGTATCCTCTTGCACGTCACTTCTCAAGGGCCCTACCTGAAAACCAGAGCAGTATTGGCAAATGCTTTAATACTGCAACATGCTGAGGCAGGGACCGATTTTACCTTAAACCACTGTAACATATTTTTTTTTATGTTGATAAGTGTACCTAGATAATAAAATTGTTTTAATGTAATTTTCCGACATAGCTCTCAGAGTTAGGAGGCTGAAGTGGCGATGGGCAGGCCATATAGCTCGCAGAACCGTTGGGGAGCAAAAGGTTCTCGAGGGGCGACCGCGATGCAATGCGAAACGGAGTGTGGAAAGACCTTCCACTCGATGGACCGACGACATTGTAGCGATCGCAGGAGGTCGATGGATGGAGGCGGCACAGGATCGCTATTTGTGGCGTCGCGTCGTTTGGGGGAGGCCTATGTTCAGCAGTGAACGTATAAGTACGGGCTGATGATGATGATTTATGATTATGTATTTGGTGTTTCTAAGTGTTTGGTTTCTAGGTAAAATAATATGTATATATATATATATATATATATATCTCTCTCTCTCTGAGAAATAAACATAATGACAGTACCATGTCAATATATTTATGAAAACCTATTGTACTTTCATAGAAATATCAATCGGTTCCCTAAAAATAGCGATGTACATAATTTGAATACAAGAAATAAACATAAACTCGCTGTGCCCACAACTAGACTACACAAAATTAATGTATCTTTTAAAGGGCAATGTATACGCTTCTACAACAAAACTCCTAGTGAGTTGCAAAAATTATTAGTAAATAAATTCAAACAAATTGTCAAAACCTTCCTGTGTAAAAAGGCCTACTATAAAATATCAGATTATCTAGAGGATAAAAAAGCGTGGCTCGGAATTTGCTCCAACTCGAAAAATAACAAATAACTAACAGGCTAAAGGTTTCTTCGTCGCTTCTTTACTTTAGTCTACATACCGAAGCGACTAAAATCAAAAATATCACTTTATTTCCGTGTCAGTGTTTAATTATTAAGAATTTGACCTTTTCTAAGTATACATTTATTGTATTTATGGAAATAAAGAGTTTTTGACTTTGACTTTGAATTTGAATAAAAACCTATTGCTATATTTTATACTAGCTTATGCCCGCGGCTGCGCTTACGTGGTATATGGATAAAACGTAGCCGTATAGCACTCAGGGATACTGGGGATCATGTACCTAATATAGGTAGTTTAGTTCTATTCTAGTTGCGAAATAATTTTCAGAATAGGTTCGTTTTATCTGAAAACTACGTGAACAAAGCTACGGAGGGAAGATAATCAGATAAAAGGTAGCTGGGTAAATCGAACTTTCGTGAAAACATATCTTTCTGACGAAGGAAACGGCATCAAAATCCGCTGTGTGGTTTATGAAGAGTTAGCAGATAAACAGACAGACAGAAAAATAGAAAGCGACTTTTTTATAATATAACCTATAAAGATGAAGCCTAACTCTACAACATCAATTTGAGGTTCGATTCAATTCAAAACACTTCATCATTATCGCGAATGTAAACTGTGATGTATGAACGTAACCTGCTTGTTTTTTCGCTTGACTTTCCCCCCATTAGTTTAACTTGTCAACTACTTATCTTATTGTCAGAAACACAGAATTAATAAAACTTATGCTCATTAGTTACATGTCATATAATCTCATATTTGTGTGAATCACATACGTCTATACCAAATATACACCTTACAAGTGGGTATGACCTATTTAACACACGCACTCACCTCACATATTACCAATAATCTTAAGGTAAACATGATCAACAAAATTTTATGTATAATTTTATATAATAAGATCAAAATAATAACGCAATATATCAAATTTGTTAAACTAACTGCTTTTATACATGACATGAATAGCATGAATTTGAATTAAGACGTCAGTTTTTTTTTATTGAATTAAAAAATGGCATCATCTATTGTTAACAAAATCCCGCTCTTGTTAAAAGAATGCCTACTGCGATGTTTCAGAGAAAGACTATACTATCTGATAAAAACTATTATACAGTTAAAGAATTTATGAACGATATTTACAATTGAAACAATTAAGCTAACTGCAGACTGTTGCAAACAATCTACAGGTAGCTCTACTGATCCATATCAATGCCAGTCGGAAGCGTCCCCAAGACGCTGGCTGCATTGCCCCGCTGTATGGCAATGCTGATGCGCTGCGCCAGATATCCACCAGCTCTCGGGTCACGCGTCGCGTCGACCAGACGCTCAGATAACTTTTTAAAAACCCGGAGAGCCTCGGTACCCCACGGACCTAGGGTCTCGACCCCAAAGGGAGCAAATATGTAGGCTCTGTCGAGACCTGCATATTTGCGTCTCTTGAGATCCGATAAGAATTTTGACTAATTAGTAAATAATGTCTGTTTTTATTATTAATTTGATTTATGTAACTCCATTTGTTAACATTAATTCATTTCATCACCATTAATTTTTAAAGTGTTTTTTCTCATTGATATAGTGCAAGTAACTAGACAAAGCATCGCACGCCCATAATAGGCAAAAACATTGTTACGCATATTGTATGTACCATCTTTTCCACATGTAATTGAAATAAATATACTTTTACTTTTAATAATTCGTATTTAACTGTAAATTCGTAAGTACAGTGTCTTTGATCGATAAGAAGCACATTATAGCTAGTATTTTGGAGAAAATTTAATAAAGTCCTTGTATTCGGAATATTTTTGCTAATCCTTTTTGTAAATCAAAAATCTATTGAATTTTAGCATACCTATATCCCAAAACTAGGTACATAATTACCAAATATATCGTTGATTGCAAATATAGAAACAATTAGCCATTATCCAATAGGATTAGCAACACTGGAAGTGGTCAACGGACGAAAAGCGTTTCAATTCACGTACAACACCTATATCAATCCTACCGACTGCGAAAGACTGTTCACAGATGCTGGCAGTGGCTTGCTGAAGACAGGGCGCTATATACCGCTCCTTGGGGTGACCAGCAGTAGACTACATTACGCGAAAAGACCAGCAGGGGTGGGATGATGATGACCTGAAATACTTGTGAATAATAAATAGCCTGAGAATTGCTATCAGTGCATCACACTTATCAGCTCGTAGGCATACCATATTAGACCAAAGTTTGTGTAGACAGCGCATCCTCTTCAATCATGACGTTTATTGACGATATTAATTGACATCAATCTGTCTGAGATTCTTATAAGGTGTCACAAGTCATGAATTCCACATACCTTATAAAAAGAAAGTAAAATGTATAAATTTACCTTTCTGGTATTTTTTGTATGCCTCTCAGTCTTTTAACAACATGTAACTAAGTAATTTGGTGCGTATGAAACCTGTATAATGTTTGTTGAACCACAAATACTTCAATGGCGTGATCATAGTGGGACGACACGATGAAACATTTCGGCGCACTGTTTACGCCCGTTGCCGTGGAAACCATTAGTTACCAGTGATTTTGAAATCATGTGATGATATGTACAAATGTTTTACGGCAGACATAGCAATCTCTCGAAAAAAAAATTTTTTGGGACCACCTTGAGGTCATATTCTATACAATAGTGAAAGAATCAGCAAAATAGGTTAACCATTGGCGGATATAGGTATCAAATAACATAACACACACAAAACCATGTAGAGGAATTGAGAACCTCCTTTCCTCTTCTTTTTTTGAACTCGCTTAAAAATGACCATAAAATGATGATAAGAAAACTAGATAATCATCATAGACCATGACAGGCATGAAACATCTTTCCACTCCACATCATTATTAGTTCAAACAATTACTGCAGTCCATAATAAGTATTTTTGGAATTCCCGAATCTTTTTCGTCAAGATTTCCATCATTATGTCCGGTTCATTGAACTCGAAGACACACATTTTTTTTTTATTCATATCTAAAAGCCAACATCCAAATCCGGAATACACAGTGTGTCCCACGGCCATAGGACACACTGTATATTCTCCCAGTCCCAGTTCCAGTTCTAGATGCCATAGATTTCATGGTCTTCCTTTAACTTAATATGCAATCATAAATAATAATATTAGATTTTACCGATCGGTGTCATAAAACACAGTGTTTTTTTAGATTTTAGTGGGCTCGATTACCGGATAAGTTATTTTAAAAAAATATTTGGACACAAATTCTTTATTTTTTTAAATAAATGAATGTTTCCTTACGGTAAAACTTCATGTCTTCAATATTTCTAGTAGACGCCCTCCATGTCCCATAGCCGTAAGATAGTATTTTTTTTAAAGTTGTATGTGTACGGAATAAACACTAATCCCCCGGGAATAAAACTTTTATGGATGGTTCCAAATTGGATCGGGATCATTCATCAAACTCGATCAACACTTGGCGGAGATCTCAAGTAAAAAACACAGCAGAATTGAGATCCTCCTCCTATATTGAAGTCGGTTGAAAACAATGTCTAGGTAGGTTGGTACTTTCTCATTTACCAAAAGTACCTGCTTATTTCTTGTAGGTACCTTACTATAAATTGCAAAGGGCATCATTGTTTCTCACCAGTGAATGCCAACCTGGTCCCACTCCTTCAGGAATGTAAGTATTTTGTAAGTGACTTAGCACGAATTTTAAGATTCGCGAAATATCTATAGTAAGTGAATAGACAAGATAGAGACTTATTTACAGTTAAGAAAAACTGTTGGTACCTTTTGTGGTATTTAATTATGTTGAGCTATAACTTCAACTTCTTTATTTTTGGCGCCGCTTGCTTTTCGCTACGACTCTGCTAGTGTCAGTAAGGAGTGTCATAAACTTCAAAAATAATATGATCGGTTCAAAAATAATGTGATCGATATAGTGAAAGCAGAGAAAAATTATTTGTATGACTAATGATTTAAGTACCTGACGTGGACACTGGCAGAGTTGTAGCAGAACAGACATAGCGAGCCATGAAACAAGAAGTTGAAGATGAATTACGTACCTAAGATTACTTTGTTTACATCATTACGATTATTTCAGAGAATCGCATTGTTGAGTTGAATTCATTATGCAGTGCCGATGTACTGTTGTTTTTTTTTGTATAAACCTACGTTGATAAACTCCTAAAGATTGTTCTATTGTTTTGTTTTTACTGTAAATAAGTTTTATGTAGAGATAAATGGAAAGAGGAAAGGGAAGCCTTTGCCCAGCAGTGGGATCCCATAGGCTAGTAAAAATAGTAATCAACATCTCATGAGACTCTCGCTAGGAAGTAGGATTAGTTAATCATTTGTCTTAAGTAATTTTGGAATAAATTATTATGATTATTATGGGGTTTCATCGTAGTCTGCTCAACGTAGAGTGGAAATATAAATAATATACACGAGCCTAAGCCAAATATGAAAGAGTGACGTTGTTTCGATTTTGGGCATTAGGTGAAACTGAGCCAATTCTATGACCATTATACGGGAGAAATTGACATATGAATGTACAGGATCTACTCGTAGCCAGATTGACGACGGTATTACGGTTTACCTCGTAATCTCGTAATCTCGCTTGTCAATTCAAACGCAATTGTTCGTTTTTCTAATCATCCAAAAGAAGGACACTACATTGTTATTATTATTTACTTAATTAATTTAAAATCTAGTTATAAAATACATTTTTTCCGTAGAAATTACAATAAAATATTATTAAACTATTCTACAGAAAAAAATATATCAAACCGCCGCAAAGCTAGGTTTAATTGGCCAGTGACTAAGGCTGCAGAGAGAGGAAATTCCAGACGATACGCGCCGAGTCCAGGAGTACCGCCTTTTTAGATCTAGCCCTTGATAATAATAATCGAGCTTGCATCCAGAGGCAAGTCTTACCTCGACCAGAGGGCGGCAGGGGAATCATAGACATATTAAATCTACATAACAGACCAATTACTGTTTTAAGGGCACATCATGAAAGTTCAAATGGCTTCCGATTCATGTATACTTTGCAATAGTTCACCAGAAACAATCCAGCACATAACGAGATCCTGTAAATCAATTGATCGAACGGATTATAAGTACAGACACGACCAGGTTGCTAACATCTTATACCAAAGACTAGCTACCAAATACTATAAGTATATTATTTATTGAACAGTCGCCTAGGCGACTGTTCAATATATTCCCGATACCGTGCTGGAAAACTCCACCCACAAACTTTTATGATAGGGCTATTCTTACCGACAAAACTAATCCTTACAATAGACCTCATAAAATTAATAATTCTGATCTACTGATAGACATCGCCGTCCCTAACACCTCCAAAACAGAAACTTTCTAAATATGTTGAGCTACAAAATTAAATCACTAGAATGTGGAGACTTAAGAAGGTTTCTATCCCAATCGTACTTTTTTCTACAGGAGTAATCCCTAAACCGCTTTTTACATCACTAGCTTCATTAGATTAACCCAAAAATACTTATACATTGCTTCAAAAAGCCGCTGTTCTACACACCTATCGGATTGTTAGAAGGTTCTTGCATTTTACCACCGAAAATTAAATCTTAACCTAATTAAGTATATAATAATAACAATGTAGTCTCCTTCTTTTGGATGATTAGAAAAACGATGCCTGTTGCGTTTGAATTGACAAGCGGAACGGTTTACGAGGTAATCCGTAACACCGTCGTCGTCAATCTGGCTAGATCCTGTCCATTCATGTGTCAATCTCGTCCGTAGTATTGGTCATAGAATTGGCTCAGTTTCAGCTTAGCACCTGCTCGCGGTGGATATCCGTCCGCTGACCACTTTATATATAAGGGGACCTTGCGAAACCGTTAGCACATTCGGACTACAACCTGTCCAGGAAGTCACTTGTTCCTTTTGCCGGAGAAAATTCAAGATGATGTTTTTTTTGGTAACTTTCTTTTAGTATTGTGTTTTATAAATGTGACTGCTTATTCTGTGGACTTTTTGAAGTTTATACATAAGTGCGACTCAGTGATTTTAAAATGTCAAGTGCGCGCGTAATTAAAACTATATTTTGGCCAATTAATTTTTTTTTTTATTTTTACTAAGACGCACAAAACATAAAATTACAATCAAAAAAATAACCTTTTAATAATGTAGGTCTAAAACTTGATTGTAACCCAACCTACGTGCGTACAAAAATCATAATATTAATATTACTAGCAAAACATGTAGAGCAAAAAGGTATACCGTAAAAATATTTAAAACAAATGAAAGGAGTTATTACGCTCACATTCCTAGTAATGTAGGCTACCTAAATTCACAATAATATAAGCACAGAATCAGTTACTTAATTTAATTGATTTTAAAGTTCTGATAAATTAAAGTACCTAAATGATTGTTGTCTTAACTAATTTATTAAACTCGCAGAATCTTTGCGTGTTTTACTGGTTAACAATCTATAACTATCAGGGTATGCTTATTATTGTTATAGATAACATGTTGATTTCTGAAAAAGGTCAAAGAAACTATAAAGCGGACATTATGGATTTTAAGGCCTTCTTAAAATTGAAAAGTTAAATCTTAAAATAACATATACAGTATATTTTGCATATTTCCTATATTGACTCACAATGAACCTTCAAGGTTAGGACATTGCATAAATTTTAGTACTAGCACTGAAGATTCCTAATTATAGGGGTATCATTTTACTTTTATCTTGATCGATAAGCCCTTGAGTTTACCGATAATTTATACCTTGGATGTTGTACTTATTGAAATGTATTTGTATTAAATTTGATGTATAGAATGTATATTGATCACAAAATCTAAATCATTTATCGTTTATTTCTTAGCATACAAAATAAGCACAAAGACAATTTTTATTGAAAACTAAATACAAATAAAAAATAGAATCTTAATTGATTCTCAGCATGTACGTTTTTTCTCCACAAGCGGAAGAAGAAAAAAATTAAACCTCGACCAAAGTAAAAGTTTTATCGGCACTTGTCATTTGTATCTCCAGACATTTGCGGGGCCATAAATATTATTCACGTTCACATTTTGCATATCTTAATGAACTGCTTGAAATCTTTTTTGTTTTACAGAGATATGTTTTACATTTTCAGATTTTTGGAGCCACTTTATTGGTGAACGTTCTGTCAGCACCTTACATCGACAATCAGACTAAGCCTCAAATAGTGCAATATCAATTCAATACGGACCATTTACCGCACCACTACAACTACAAGTTAGTTACAAATAGAACATAATATTAATTGTGTACTGATAACATGCTTTTTTTTACTGATAACTTCTAACGTACTGGTTTTGGTTCTGTTTACACAAAACCTAAACTAGCGTAAAAATATTGCGGTTCCTTTTTTTGCGGCAACAGCAAGTTTAGGTTTTGGTGTCAACAGGATAACTAGATACCATATTGGCATGACATGCTTGACTGAATATCAAAATAATTTAAACAAATGAATGACCTTTTGCGTAAATGTCTCAATTTTAATAATGAATTAATATATCCTGGGTATGATATTTCTTCCGCGTTATTTATATATTTCGTCAAAAATTAATATAAAGGTTATATCAACGTTGTTGATTTTAAATAAAATATAAATGCAAATAATCTACCCAAGGAATCAGTGAATAAAGAGTCAATCAAACATTTTAGGCATGTTTCAGTATTTTTCTGGCGCTATACGCTGTGTGCTTAATCTCTGTTGTGTAACGCACTTTATGACCCACCTACTGCCTGCCAATACGCTCAGAATTCTAATAAGAACAATTGACATTATCGTGTTGTTTTCAAATAAAAAACGAAGTGCATAGAATACGAAATGGAAAAGAAAGCGCTGAGTCAGTTCGGATAAATATTAGTACTAGCGCCATGTTTATGGTAATTGGCCTATTCGTGTTTTTATGTTTTGTTGTTCCGTAACATGATTATCTGCCTACATGCCCAGGATTTTAAGTCGCCACGTTGTTTTTGAGAATAAATATTTGTGTGTATATTCAGTGTGTGTCTTCAGCAGTTGGCCCTGAGCCAGTAGGATGTACCCTTTGTTCATCCACAAAGAGGGTGCAATGCGCGCCATTTTGTAAAAGGATAGGCATAGGATCTCGCGTTCATAGGAGCGGGGCAGATCATACGTTTTTGGCACGGCGTAAGCGCAAAAAGCAAGTTATTGTTTATTTACAAAAAAACTACGCAACTTATGAAAAAACTGGTTTAAGGAACCAAATAATTAGTAATAACCTACGAATCAAAACATAAGTCATTTCAATAGACTGTAGGGTTCCTGAGATGTCGACCAAATTATGTGTGAAACATTGCACTTTCATGATTTTTTTTCTACCGTTATTTTTTTCTTAATTATGTTTTCACTTTCAAGGAACCAAAGAAAAAATGTTGGATTTTATGTAATTCGAGTTTTTTACCACGGGGATCCCGTGAGTACTGAGAACTAGGCCTAGTTTGACAACCGATCCCGTTAGCTTCGCCCCTTAGTTCATAAACTGCAATAAACCAAGTTAAAAAAAACTTTAAACGCTTATCACAATACCAACTATAAAAAAAAATATTTGAGCTATGACAAGTTCCGACGTGGGTTCAAGATTGGGCTAATGTATAGCATATCATACGACTTTGATGGGTACAAAAAGCTGAATGGCGACATAATTGTATTTGGCACATCATGTAGCAAATACATAATGTTGGTATACCAAGCCTCCACACCAAGAAGTTGAATGTCCTTTCTTTGGTCTGAGAACCGTTATTTGAGTATTTATATTCACTACCTTCAATTATACTAAGGCGCTTAATGAGATGTCGATTCTGAAGGAATCGTATGAAAATAATTGACCTAAAGCTCGTAACACCCTCATAAATTTAGGTTTGTAGTACTTTGTCGATATCAGATGACGTGAGAATATTTTTATTCCTTTAAATTGGAATCATCTGGCTTTTGAACATCATTTAATATGAGCTTGTAGGTATTGTACGTATTCAATTTTAATGATATACCTACCTCAGTAAATTTAGTCACAGATAACATAAACATAACAAACATGGTACCTACCGATGTGCAATAGACATTTGTAAAGAAGTACATACACTTAATGATTCGCAACAATATGATAAATTCTGCATAGAATCAGCGTTTATTTAATATTTTATTTATTTTATGCATGCAACTACATCCAGGACGAAAATCTACAAGTGCCTTAAAACTTTATGTTATTGGTATATGAAAATCGGTCAGGTATGGTTCCTTGGGTATAATTTCAAAAGGATATAGATGGTACCCCATAAAAACAGGGGCAAGGCTGGTTTATTCGATTATAGTCTTTTTCTGACTTATCTAAGAACATAATGTAGTTTTCACTCTTCAACTGAAAACTACCATTCCTCTAGCTCATCCTTTACCGTACATGCCTTAGCGTGGAATGCCCTACGCACTTCTGTTCGACAAACTAAGTCTCTCCCTGTATTCGAACATATGGTCTATGAACACTTCCTTACCTCAACATCAAACTGTTAATTAGTATATTTATGTGCACCATAGGTATTTATATTTATAGCTATCAGTATTTGTTCTAAACTAACAACCTAACAAGGTAAAGGTTTCTTGTTCGCTTCTTTACTTTACCTTAAAAATATTGAAGTGAGCAAAAATCAAAGTGATCACATTATCTTCTAGTTTCACTTATGTAATTTGAATTTTATGACGTGTCCAAGAGTCCTGTAAGGTCTAAAGGAAATAAAGCACTTTGGATTTTGAATTTTTCTTCACGTACATATGTTTCTATCTAAATATTATTCTGCATAACACGCCACCATCTACACTTGTTCTATCACTTCCCGTCCATCCAAAGGTTGCCTGGAAGAGATCGCTCATAGCAATAAGGCCGCCCATTGTGCAACGTAGAGAAATACAGATTGTATTTCTCTTTTCCTGTCCTGTGTTTCTGTTTTAGTTGGTGTGCAATAAAGAGTATTTGTATTGTATTGTATATTTTGTAACTCTAAAGAAATAAACGTTATTAATTTCTGATTTGCTATGTTTATTTTTTCAGCTACGCCACAAGTGATGGTGCTTCTCGCTCTGAGCAAGGAGCAATTCTCAACCCTGGCACCAAAGAGGAGGCACTGGACGTCAAAGGAGCGGTCCGTTGGTACGACGACAAGGGGCGACTCTACGAGATGACCTACAAGGCTGGCAAGCGAGGCTACAGGACAATCATCCGAAGAGTTTATAGCTAGTAAATGTCTAGCTCAATGTTAAAGTCGAATAGTTAAACGTTGTAGTAAACCAGGTTATTCCTAAGTCATAATAAGACTGCTTCGCATTGTCTCGGTTAGATTTATAGCCCGAGATGGTAAAAGCACTTACTGTTGTTTTAAGTTAATCTAATAATTTATTGATATGATAACTTCGTTCTAAACAATATAATAATTGAATAATAACGTAGATGTAGAGAACCTACAATTGCCTATAATAACATCAAAATAATTTAGGTACCGGAGAATGGTTCTTAAAGGTGCCTATCAGAATGCCCATGTAGCAAAACGTCGGGATTGCTCTTAGTCAGTAGAGTTGAAGTGAATAACCTCTGTATATTATCTTCTAATTGGAAAACTGCAACTCTTGATATATTTATTTTAGTAGGTACTCTTTTGTTTACTAGCCACATGAAAAAAATGTGATAAAGATTTTATTTGGTGTCGATATTGTAGAGTGGTTACTGTTTTAGACTTACAAAAATTTTGTGAAAGACTGGATTTAATTATTAATTGGACTGAACTGATTAGAAATGATATCGAGTGATATAGTTGAAATCGGAGGAAATAATAATTTTGAGTTAAATATTGAGCCTTGCTGTCACATCAAATTATTTATTAAACGTGTATTCTATTACAATATGTATAGTTTCATTTCAATCACCTACCTATATAGACATCTATTACTATTGTGAGATAGAACTGCATAAATGACCTTGGAAAAAATAAGCAGAATTTATCACCTCTACTTACACCATCGATGGTGTGCACACTGACAATTTGATGTAACTTCAACAAACAAATACTGTATTTAAGTTGAACTCGACTGTATTTTTCTATCAGTCACTTAAGGTACTTCTTCTGATAAGACTTATCTGTACAACCATGTCTGCTTTGGTAAGTAAACACTTTGATAAGCAAATCCACTCATGCTTTCAACTTTTGGCGGGTTGATCCACATCAATACATCTCTTCTTTGAATTAATTTATGTCGCTTTAATTAATTTTCAGAAAATATTCTTTATGGTTACGATTGTAGCAGCTGTTTTGGCAGACGACAAACCAGTCACAAAGCCTATTGCGGAAGTTTTAGCTAACAACGTTTTTGTGAGGCAAGACGGATACAACTTTGAGTGAGTATACTTATTTTGAGTGTAGAGTCTATTTCGTGATTTAGACATCACTTCTTGTGTTCTTGTTGTATCACATCTTTCTTTTTAATATCGTTTTTCACGTTTATATAGGTAGTAAACAAAAAACGACGCCGATATTTTTAACTAAAAAAAAAACAAGAGATGTCTCAAAAATACAAACTACTCAGAAAATAGTTATTACCGAGATTCTTAAAAAGCACGTGAAACATTATAAATGCTACTCGGCTATATTTTATTCGACACTCACTCCATTGAAACATACCATCAGGTCAATGGACCTTATTTAAACCTCCAAAAATGGACACAACGATGATAAATATAAATCGGGGAGCGCTATCTTTGCGGACTTCACCAGTGATATGCCTACAAGCTTATTTATTATTTTTTTTATCATATTTTATTAGCCAGTATTTTGAGCTTTCTCTCGGATAAGAACCACTACGCATCATCATCATCTTCCGGTCCTTATCCTACGCTAGGTGGGATCGGTACAACATGTATTTTTCCTCCACTCTCCTCCATCAGCCGTCATCTCTGTACTTACACCTTTTTTAACCATGTCCTCTTTTACACTATCCATCCATACTTTCTTCGGTCTTGCTCTCCTCTTATATCCATATAAGAACCACTACGCATCGAGGTTTCAATTTTAATACCTGCTTATTTATACATTATAAATAAAATGTCTCTTCAACTAATAATGATCTCAGAAATCTAATGCGACTGGCATGTTTACCAATAATTGTATGTGATGCATTTAGTTGTTCAAATAATATGTAAAAGGCAACGTGACTACATACATAGACACATACTACTATATACATAGACACGTATGTACATATATAGGTTTCCTTATGCACTTGTTCGTCCGAGAGCAACGCGATTTATTCTTAGCTTGTAACCTTCGATCAGGCATCCGCCGCCGCCGCCTAGCGCCTCCTCAGACACACAGAACCTTACAAAATGACACTTGAAATTGTGTACGACTTGTTTTGACGCATACAATTTGTTTGTTTCTTACCACTATAATGTTATAGTGGTAAGAAATCCCGTCCTTCAATGAATCTTGGAAGTGTGATTTTCGCAATTTTGCTATGCATGCTTCCTGTCCAAGTGCTAATGACACTTGTTGAAATGGTATCCCAAAATGTTGATCTCTTTTGATACAGACGGTTTCAGGGTGCGCCTTGTAAATATGGGGGGGAGGGCGTATACCTTGATCGATGCTTGTAAAATAATGACACTACACTAATATTATATAAATGCTAAAGTTTGTATGTATGGATGTTTGCTACTTCTTCACGCCGAAACCATTGAACGTATCGGGCTGAAATTTTGCATAGATGTAGGTCTAGACCATAGGCTATCTTTAATCCCATAAATTGGTTGCCATAAGATAGAAATAACCTTACAACATTTCAATAGAAACTACGCGTGCGAAGCCAGGGCAGAAACTAGTGAAATATAATGCTAATTAATGTTTGGAGTTAAAGACGCATCTTATTTTGTTATATGATTAATCGGTACAATGTAAGTTCGATAAGCTTAGACAAATTGGATAAATAAACTGCGCTTTGTTCATATAATTTAAAAAGCAACCAGTTTTCCCATTAAAATTCCAAGGCATTAATAAATGGCACTTCTTTGTATCTCGATCCGCCTAAATACATAAAAATATCCTTATAAATACTAACGTTCCAATATTTTATGATATAGGTAATAAGTCATTTCTCTTGGATGAGATCACTATTCTATACAGTTTTTCAACGAGGACTCTAGAGGGTTACTGGTAATTCACTGACACTGCGCGAACTGCAGGTTCTGTCCATCACCACGAACAAGTTCGTGATGACGACAGGTCTTAATCTTTAAAATTATTTTTAAAACATCATACAAAATTTAAAAACTTGCGTGTCCCAATGAATTACTAAAGACTGATTTTCCACTTCCACACCCACTTTTAATTCAGTGCAGAGCCTATTTTAAGTCTAGTTTCAAAGAAAGCCCCTCAAATTAATGTTTTGAACACCAATTTAAGGAATTAAGATTTGGCGTCTTCACGACGTGTTCGTGATGATGGGCAGAACCTGCAGTTCACGCAGTGTCAGTGAATTACCAATAACCCTGTATAAAGGGTAGCTTTTCATTTTCATTTAATTTATTTATTTATTTATTTATTTAAAGGAAAACCAGCAGCACATACAAAAGCTTAGAATTAGGAAAATAAAAACAGATTTATTGCATCATATTATGGTTCATACATTTGTCAGGACTTCTTGACTGTGGAATACACACAATATGTACCCACTTAGGGTGTTCCAATGGGAGACGGGCAGATGCTTTATGTATAATACTAATTTAATAAAATGGTATGAAAGGTAAGTATGTCAAATAAAATTAATTTTGAGATACTGTTTACACTCCCAGTGTATAGACAAAACGGAAACCAGGGTTAGAGTTAAATTTGTAGTTTTTGTTTTAGCCCTATACCTAGATGATTTGGAATTATCAGTTCTTTCCGTGGCAGGTAAGCATCATTAGTTTGTTTGGTTTGTGTTACAATTTTTTCTTCTTAACAACTTTCAATAATAACCTTTTTCACACTGTTTTTTATTAACTTTCACCTTTCCGAAGTTTTTCTGTACCTAATCAAAATCTTGCAAGTTGAATTTGACCTCTTTACCGGTGCTAATCTAATGATAGAGCCAGAAAGCGACCACGGAAACTGTACAACTGAACCCACGTCGAGTTCGGAGGGTTCCAACCTTAGTTCCAACACAGAAAATAATTTAAAAATATTATTTCAAATCAATCGCTTGTTTCAGCTTCAAAACAAGTGACGGAGTGTCACGCAAAGAAAAAGGCAGACTGATCACAGTAGACAATCATCAAGGCATTGGCATTGAAGGTTCTTACACTTACACGGGAGCCGATGGTCTGCAATACGAAGTTTCCTACACCGCCGATGATAAGGGATTTAAACCTACGATTCGTATACTGCCGTCTCAATAAGGGATTATTTAGATACACTTAAATAAATAAAGACCTCCGTTTAAACTGTTTAGATTATTTTTACTAACTGTAAGTATACGCTTTTACTCAGTTTCGTGATCCAGGGAGAGTTTAGACTGAGGCCTTTACCCAACAGTGGGGTGGGAGGATACAAAATAATTACATTGTTTTTACTCTCCCTTTTGTTTGTGTTTTTAGATGAAACAAGAAAAAAGGAAAAGAGTGAGCGGGAATTAAGTTTTCCCCAAAAGAAAAGATACGCCTCATCTAACTCCTTATATGAACGTAAACATTTAGATCCAATTATTTTATGTCACCTAAAGGTACGTTGATACTACAAAATTGGTCCTCGTAGTTTACCTAGTTCATAATTCCTACTTTGAAAGAAAAAATGAAAAGAAAGAAAATCAATTTATTGGCTCACACATCACACCATAATATAAATAAAAAAAATAAAAAAATAAACCAAAAAGGCCCTGCCTTAGCTTAATATTGCACAACAGAAAGTTGACCAACGCTGGTTTTCTCGCAGGACCTTTTGTGCGTGTATACACGGCTTACAGACAAAAAGTAAAAAAATAATAATAATAATAATATGATAATTTATAGCTGAGATTGTAATAAATAAAAAACTCAAACATACATATATAATGACATTTTAAAAATAAAGATAAATCTATTGTTCAACCTTGCATGGCATTATGCAGAAAACATAAATTTTGACCAGCGATAAAACAAAGCATCATTCTGAATAAGGCACGGACCCCACCTTGGTTACGACAGAGCTGGTGCCAATTTCCCAATGCCTACACACACTCAATCCCGTAACATAAGCTAACTTGAAATATCTTGTGCAATTTACCTACTTGGTGACAATAATTGTTAGAGTAAAGTGATGTCATCTATTGCAGTTAAAGAAAATCAGTATTTTATCAACTACTGTTGTTAAAACCAATTTAGTAGGTGACTACGTAATGGCATAGATAAACGAAACTAACCATGCGGCATGTTAAAGACAGGGTGCTATGGCGCTCATTAGGGGAGGCCTATGTCCAGCAGTGGACTAATATAGGTTGATGATGATGATCCATGGTAACGTTTGTTCTCACAAGCTCGATTCGTTCGGTTTGACGATAGTATCGAACATCTCATTTTTCTATGGGATTTGGTATAGGGCCACCATCGTGCGGACATGGAACTAGGCAAATCGCATAAAAAATAAGACGTCACGATGACGTCTCGATACTATCGTGAAACTGAACATTATAGTAATGCAGACATCAAAATGGAGTTCATTGTAATAGAAGACATATGCGAGAAACTAATTCGGTAGTAGATTAATAAGTAATTACTAATTTACACTATTTGAAAAAGACATATATTTGTTGTGCACGCTCGTGACATTTCACTTATTTACAATCACCTATATTTTTGGGTTTGTGTCCACGGATACCGGGATCAGTTTCCAACAAAACAGAAATAAGTATTTTTACCCGCTGATCCCGGTGATCCGTGGTGACGTAATAAAATTGTTTTAGAAACGGATCCCGGTTGCAGTGTTTAGAAGTTTAAATAAAAACAATATGTTTAATATTGAGGCTTGGTATTAATCAACAATAAATTATTTTAATTAAATCTAAAATCACAGGCATCATCACATAATTATTGCTCTTACTAATCCACAAACCCGTGTCGCATTCTGTAAAAAAAGTTTGATAAACAAAACGTACGATAATTACATCAATGGAAAAAATAACATCAGAGTAGAAATTATTCCATTTTCCGTTTTCTGGGTAAGTATTTTTTTAGGTCTGTATTTACATGAACGTACTTTCTACTTAAAATAAATCTCAATAAACCGCCAAGTGCGAGTCAACTCGCACACGCAGGGCTCCGTACCGTAAAAATCAGGCAACTTTTTCAAAGAACATCAAATATTTACTTGTGCGGAGACCCCTTTAAATTTTCAACTTTATTTTACTTTTAGTATTTTTTTGTATTTTAGTTGTTATTATTACACTTGAAGTTTTACTTTTGTTTTACTTTTGATTCCCGCCTTGGGACAAATGTTTGTACGATCTGCAAATATTTGTTCCGGGTGTTCTGGGTATTTTCTATATATAATAAAAAATATCTATCTATGTTATGTATTGTATTAAGTTTATCAGTCATCTAGTACCCATAACACAAGCTCTGCTTACTTTGGGGCTAGATGATGCTGTGTGGATTGTCCAGCATTATTTATTATTATTTATTATTATTACTTAATTATAGAAAGTTTTATGTATCTACCTATGTTCAAGAGATACAGCCATGACAAATTAAGAGCAAAAATAGCCAAAAAAATCACGTTTGTTGTATGGGCACCTTTAATTTTGATATTTATTTTGTGTTTATTATTTGTTGTTATATCGGCAAGAGAAATACACATTTTCTGAAAATTTCAACTGTCTACCTCTTACGGCTCATGAGATAGAGCCTTGTGACAGACGGACGGACGGACGGACAGCGGAGGCTTAGCAATAGGGTTCCGTTTTGACCCTTCGGGTACGGAACCCTGTAAAAGATGAGGCACTTCCTAAGGGAACCAAAAACTGAATCGAATTTACGTATGTCTGTGAAATATTTATCAAATTTTAATTTTTTTAGGTCTTCTAACACATTAACAGTAATTTATTTTTAATTTAGGCAAAATAACTCTGGTAAGTCAAGTCTCAGGTCAGGCAAGTGTGGGCTTTTCGAAACACACCAAAGTTGTCCAAGCATTCGAGACTTCGACACGAGATCGAGATCGTGGCAATATATACAAACTCTATAATTTTTACGTTATTTTGCAAAACTTATACTGTAAGCTCTATAACTATCTTCCATTGAAAAAAAAACAAGTTACCTAGCAAACACAATAAGAAATCATTTATCAATAACGTGATTAATTATTGTTACGCAACCGAAACAGATAAGTTGATTTTATCGTGAAAAGATGGCCAAGTTATGACTTTTACCCTTACTTTTACCTTACGAAATATAATTTTCAATAATTCCAAGCAGTACCACTAAAATATTTGATTTTTTTTTTTCAGATGGAACATAAATAAAAGCGATCAAGGTGTAGTACAAACTTCCTAGTTTCAATTGTTTTACGTCAATAAATGTTATTTATATTAAAACGATTATTAATCTGTCCATCCAACTCTGATTTATGATTTATTGATACTTTTCTATCATAACAAAAACCTCATACATTATTATGTAATCAATCCGAGATCAAGTATTTACATAACTACATCATTAAATGTTTTAATTACAAGGATCCAATATGACTGACATAAACGTGTCTTAAGAAAACTGGCGGTTTTATTTAGCAGACATAAAATTACAATATCAGAATAAAACATTTACATCTAGCATTTATAATATTTACATTTATATCTATTTCTTAAATATCTAAGCCGTCACCAGAAGGCAAAGTGCCTAGAATGCTGGCAGCATTGCCACGTTAAATGGCAATGCTAATTCGTTGGCCGAAATAGAAGCCATCATTCCAATCACCTGTAGACTCTATGAGAAGTGGTATCTTTATAAAACTTAAATTAGGAATTGTTTTTTTTTTTTGTAGTTTTCATAGTACCATAATATATTAACTACGAAATATGATACAGTAAACTTTAAAGGTACCATCCAGTATTACATCAGGCGTTCATACGCCTGATGTAAGGTTAGAAGCTACCTTATTTAAACACACACACAATTCAACAAGGCTTTCTATAAGACGAATTAACGAGAATGTACTTAGGTAGAGTAATATGTTCTTCCAATATAAACTAGGTACATAGTTAACCCACTTACATTCATAATGAAAATGTAGAGGTTAAAGATTTATAAGAACTCATTATTTTCAGTCAACCCTTATAAAGTTCACTGCAGTTCTGAGACCTTTAAACATATTAAGTGTTCCTCCAAGATTCATCGCCGCCGTACAAAATTAAAAGGTGCTCGCCCAAATTTGCCTGACGCTACAGCAGTACAAAAGACATAAACGCGCTTTCCAATATTTTCCTCGGCAATTTATGTAACAAATAATTTGTTTTGCGCATTCTGTTCAATTTAATTTTAATTAAGACACGATTGAATGATTGTGTCACCACAAATGCTAATGCAAATAAAAAACCAACTTGGTACGAAGCCTTTATTAAGCAGTAATTGTACAATTGAATTACGACTAGAGTTATAAAATACTAACTTAAATAAACATTACACAACTTAATTAAACAAAACAAATCAGTATTTGGTCATAGCAATAGGGTAAATAGGGTCAAGAAACATCCTGTGAGCTTAAGCCTGAGGTTTTGGTGTGCTAGAGTCGTCTTCTACTTTAGGTTGGTATCCGTTCTTGTCAGCGAGGTAGGTGACAGAGATGTGCTGGCCATCAGGACCGACGTACTTGTAGCTGCCCTTTACGGAGAGGCCTTCCTGTTCTGTGTCATTCTTGTAATCGCCTTGCTCCTGTCTGGACGTGCCGTCGCTCAGTTCAAATCTAGAAAAATAAAGGGTACATTAATCCAGATAACAGATAACGAAGGACATGCAACATTTAATATAAATAATTATAAGTGTATTTAAAATAATTAACACTAAATAGTTTAGAGTGTCCTAAAAAACGATAAACCGACTTAAAATTCCGGTAGATAATATTCATCTATTTCTCGGAAGAACGAAATCACCCATTCCTTACTTTCCCTGACTGAAGGTCTATGTTCGCGAAAAACGAGTTTACACTGGCGACATCTAGTTATAGTTTAAGTCTAATTTAGTTTGATGACACATGGATGAAACTGTTAACGCCTGTTGCTATGGAAACCATTAGGTGATAGTAAAATGATCAATTGTTACAAACCTACGTTTTATAGCACACATAACAACTCCTCGAGAATCAAACTTGTAGGAGACCACCTTAAAACAATTTTGATACAACAACGAAAGAATCATTAAAATTTATTAACAACTAAAAATATTCCCGAGGGATTAGTAATTATCCGGTTAAACTTAAAAAGCAACATAATATTTTTGGAGAATCACGACTAGCTACAACAGTTTTGGTGATATCTGCGCCAATTGATATCACCAAAACTGTTGTAGCTAGTCGTGATTCTCCAAAAATATTATGTTGCTTTTTAAGTTTAACCGGATAATTACTAATCCCTCGGGAATATTTTTTTATGCGACCACCTCGGTATCATTTTCTATACAATATTGAATGAATCAGTAAAATCAGAATCAGGCAAAGATATTAAGTAACATATATACATACATAAAAACATACAGACAAACTGAGAACCTCCTCCTTTTTGAAGTCAGCTATAAACAAAAATTTGATATTTCTACTAATGTATTTTGTATAGATTATCTGTACAAAAATGTTAATAAAATGTTTTCTGGTACCTCTCCATCTCGGTCTGTTAATGTCGTAAAAGGCGACTAAGAGAATCTAACAGATCAAGGACAGCTGCTCCCTTCTAGGTATTATTCAACACCTCTACTGCGATTACCACTACTGTGATCACTACTGTGAAAGCAAAATCCCTTCATTTGAGAAGGCATGTTCAGCAGAGGACGTATTATGGCTGATGAAGAAAGTCATATAATTGTAACTGATGGATAAATAAATGATGCTGGACATTTCTCACAGCTCAAAATAAGTGGAGCATGTGCTTCTACCACATAACTAAGACTCTCCTAATACGCAATTGCGTGTTTCGTTCCGTTTCAATGAGCAAATTGGTACTCTAATTCGGTGTATTAGAGTACCAACTATGGCCTCCAGAACCTAACTTTGGTAGCATAATGTATGATAAAACCTAAATTATGGAAAATATGAGCAGGTATAGTAAACTCACTCAAAGTTGTATCCAGTGGGGTCTACTTCATCAGACTGCTTGACAATCGTAACTGCAGGTTCTGTAGGTTTCTGGGGCTCTTGGGCCAGCACCACCGCTACAGCCATACAGACGAAGATGCTCTGCAAATAAAATACAATAATTATTGCGAGGCAATGCAGCCAGCGCAGCGTCTTAGGAACGCTTCCGACTGGCATTAATATGGATTAGTTGAGATACCTGTAGATTGATTGCAAGTCTGCAGTTGGCTCAATTCTTTCAATTGTAAATACTAGTTCTAATTTGTTTCTATTATTTGATTGTAAAATTTGTAAAGATATAATTATTAAGGTGATGATTAGGGGTTGACTTCATAAGTTCTGTTCATTTATCGTAGGTATTTTATCAAAAGCTATAATTAAACACTGGGTTACATTTAACGCATAAGTTTTCGTTATTATACAAGCAAGGAACTCATTCCACGATTGGCCGAAAAAACAAAAACGACGCGTTTGTCTTTTAATTCTTAATTATATTTCTTATTCTATTGCTTCAGTTGAAAAAAAAATGGTTAATCTACCTCTAAGTATGAAGAATAAAAAACTTACGATTTTAATCATTTTCAGAGGCTGGAAAGATGTGTTGGTAGCAAGACGAGTCCTGTACGTCTATGCTAAGGAGGCTCAAAATAGAGCTATAAATATCTTTTCAAACTGTTGACAATGCGTTTCGAAGTTTCATTGGGCGAGGTGTTAATCACAATCATGTAAACAGTTTATTTAAGGTGATCCACGAAACGTTACGGGGATTTGTAAATTGTGTAAATTATTTGCTTTGACATGTCTGTTGAGGCCCCACCGCATCACTTAACCTACTTTTGGGGAGAATAGCCGTGGACCTCCTGCAGTTTCAGGTAAGCCATTTGTATGGTTTTGTTATTATAGTGCGCAAGCCGTTACATAATTTCGAAGAAAAATAATAAACATGATAGTCCCGTCGATGTTGAAATATTTGGGAGAAATTTAATAATATTAAATTTTTTAAGCCATTTGTATTATTTGACTCCTTCAATCCAAAGTTACAAACGCATTGCGTATCTTTTGTCTGGGAAAACTCACCCTGATTAATGGAAGAGCCTTTTTCCAGCAGAGAATGTCTCTTGGGTGAAAAGATCATCATCATCATATCAGCCCAAACACACAGCTGGACATAGGCCTCCCCCATACGACGCTACAAAGAGCGGTACTGAGCCGCCTCCATCCATCGATTCCCTACGACCTACATACAGTGTCATCGATAACAATGATATAAGTTTATTATTTTTGTGCTGCCCCTTCATATAACATTCATAATTGACAATGATTTAATTATTATAAGATCTATTTTGAAGTGTTATTAATTTATTTACATTTTATTGATCGTAAATAATCGCAATCACCACAGAATTCCCAATTACTTAAAGATAAAATTACCAAGCTCTTGTCGAAACAGACTAGCCACGCAAAACGTTCGAGTATGTATTCTTGGGTATTATTAAACCCCGGCTCAAACAGAGGCGTGTTTATATAAGTTGAATGTGTCTGTTTAACCGATAACCCATTTAACGACGAAGGACTCCAACTGTAACAAGTGCAAAAAATGCAGTGGAAACTAATTCACTCGGCCCATGGATCAAAGTGGTATAGATTTAAGTAGTGGAAAATAATTCACTCGACATAGGGATCAGAGTGGAATAGATTCAAGCAGTGGAAACTGATCCATTAGCGGATCTGAAAAGTGGATCAGAATGGAAAGGAGCTGAATTTGGCTGGTAGTAAAATAGTCCTTAGTATTTCGTCAATCGAGTTTTTTTTTTAATAACATATTTATTGACAAAGAAAATTACAATTCAAAAATAAAAACAAATTAGAACTAGTTTTTATTAATTTTAGAATCTGTATGAACTAAATAAAGTAGCACCGACCATATTATGTAGTGATGATCCACTGACAAGTTGCCGAGGTCTGTACTCTATGGTTGCTCGTCTGCGCTGCCGGCCTTCACGTCTTTTAAGATTTTTGCGGTGAAACAAATATTAAAACAAACTTCATTGTTATGTAAGAATGCAATAACCGATGCGTCACTGTGACACAAATTTAAATAAAAATACTCTCGGATAGTAGCTTTGTTCAAGTAGATATTGAATCAAATAAAGCTTAGCCCACACTTTTAAAGAGAACCTGAAGAGATTATGTGGTGAATATACAAGTTATTTAAGGAATTATTAGAATCGGACAAGCACTTTTAGAGATTACTCTTTATAAAAAAAACTTACGAACTAGATACACTACTTACCTTGTTTTAAAAACATAAACGGTAAAGTCAGGATTAGTGCCCCAGTAGGGATCGTGCCAAACATCCAATAAATCCAACTGCCGAAAATATCAATTAAGTTTTGATAGGCTAACTACATATTAAGCCTACAAAATAAGCTTAATTTAAACAAAACAATACTTGATTGCGATTTTCACAAGTTAAGATTTTTGGCAGTGGATCACGTTTCACCACTCAGGCGACTATCCAGATCCTTCCCTTTTAGGTAGTTTACAAGAATAAATCCTACTCAGTATTATTAATATTCTCTGGTAATATAACAGGCCAAAGATAGTAAGTAACGACGTTTGGCTAAAGAAAAAAGTACTGGTTAGAACTGCCTGAAATTTTGCATTGCAGATGAGGACCAAAACCTAGAATAACATATAAATTGTTCTGCTTTTATTCCGAACGAAAACGCGTGTAAAGCCGCGAGCAGCCGCCAGAATAGATAATAAAATAATGCAAACTTTTGTTCTTGCAAACTAATTAATATTATAATTAAATCGGACATTAAAAGAAGCCTTAAGCATAAAAAGAAGTCTTATTTACTGTTTTTTATTACCTCATCAAATAAGATTAGTCATTATATTTATCTTAGAGATTTTAATAACATTTTTTTGGGCGTTATAATAAAAAAAATCTCCACTTAGTCGGGGCTAGATGATGCTGAATCGATTGTCCAGTATTTTATTTTTATTATTTCTTTGCTCGTTTAAATCAACGCCAGATTTGAATGTATGGTTAAATTGAAGGTTTTAACTGTCGTTAGCAGATGAGTGGATAATTTTTGTATTTTTCCTATGACCATGAAAGCATAAAAACCTTACGCAAAATACAAGCGAACTATAGGATTCGTGTTGTTGTAACAGACATTTAATCGATGTGAATTAAATAAATTTGAGAATGAATTGGACTTTGTAAGAATTAGAATAGTTTAAATTTAATACCTATGAAACTATTACGTTTCTAATATAATATTTTTGTTTTTAAGACTAATTGTGTTACCTTTGTACCCGTTATCTATCGTCTGAAAAATTCTACATGTGATGCTCTTGCAACAGTATTTCACAATAATCATTATCATTATTGCTAATAAATATCTCAAGCTTAGACATTACTCAAAATTTAAGTAGAGGTCACTAAAGTCCAAGTTCATCCAAAAATAATTCTAAATTATATCTATAGTGGGTATATAGGTATTAGAACACACAGAAAAATTGTATAAAACACGATTCATACGACGAATATTGATCGTTTGTTTTGAGATAAATGTTAACTCCAATCTGCAACTTGTAAATGAATTTGACATTATCAACAAGCCCCATGCCGTTACATTGCCTTCTAATTAAATTATCAAAACAAAGTAAACAAACGTACAGTACAACACGACTGTGAGCTCTTAAATGATGTGATCTTAGTGCCAATTCACAGATAAGATTTGTGTCAGCAGGATCGTTTTTATCGAATCCGTCGCCCCTAGAGACATCATTGGTTACTATTAAAGACCAGTAGTTTTTCGAAATTCTGTGAATGTTGTATTAATTATTTAAAAAAATAAACGAATGGTTCAGTATAATTTGCTATCTTGAAAGTTTCAAGTGGCTGCCCTCCAGATAACGTTTGTTTTAATTTACTAGCGGAGGAGGGCGCTGACTCTGCTACACAGTTTTTAACTTTTGCGGTAGTCAGCCCACAATTGTACCCTAAACATTAAGTTCGTTCTTAATAAAGATTTTTGTATTGTATTTTGTATTTGTATTGTTTGTACCACTCTGTATAACGCACATGTAAAACGGAGCACTATATGAAAGCACTTTCATATAGTGCTCCGAGTGCTTACACGAGTATTATATCTTATGAACAGCCTACCTATTTTGTTTACATTTGTTTGATCGTCCATATCCATACTAATATTATAAATTCGAAAGTACTTCTGTCTATCTGTCTGTCTGTCTATCTATCTTTCTGTCTGTTACCTTTTCACGGCTGAAATGATCTCAGTGAAATTTGGCAGGGAGGTAGATGGTATTCCGAGGACGTACACAGGCTACTTTTTGTAACGGAAAAAGTCGTGCGAAGCCGCGGGCAGTAGCTAGCTATTAATATACCGTGGTGTCGCCGTTTGAGCATATCGAAAAGCGTAATTGACTATTGGAATCACCTCTTTAAAGTGCTTCTCCGACCCACAGTAAAGCCGCCACCTTTTTACCTTAATACGTTAAACAACAGAATTTTCAAAAATTGATTGGGCAGTTTGTGATACCGATCATAAGCTTTTTATTTAATACCTCTGTAAGTAGGCATTACAAAAGCTTGTTTATATGAGCATAATTATTTAATTATTATAGGTACGAGAAACTGCCCAATTTTTTAAAACTCCTTTGCTTAAAGTAATAATAAGATGAAATAGATGGTGGCGCTACTGTGGGTCGGGGTAGCGCCTTAAGCTATGAACTTATCACTGACAAAGGCACCTCTTAAGTTTGAGGCACTGTAACTCGCGACAGACCTTGTCATTATACAATTTGTAGGTATGTATTCAATTCTATACGAGGGAATACAGAGCTTTACCTACTCTTGCAGATATTTTCTTAATGATACAAAATAATTACTCTGACGACCTTAAGCATACCGTCATAACAAAATAATATTGACATTAAAATGTAGTAAATGTGGTGTATGAATATTTATTGAAGTTTGTTAAAAATGGTCCATCATTTTTAACCGACTTCGAAAAAAGGATTAGGTTTTATGTACAGCTATGTTTTATTTTATTATTTATTTATTACATAATAAAAAAACATACCCACATATATTTTAGAAACGGTGCCTCAGAGGACATAATACTTATGCCACTTGATAAAGATTACGATTTTTAGCACATAAATTAAAAAAAAAGCAACAAATCCGAAAAAAAATGGACTTTACTACCCATACCCATACATTTATCTCTGGGGTACAGAATTATGAAACGATTTTAAGAATTCTTTCGCTATTTTGGCTTGCTGTCGTTTCAAACACAATAATTTCGGACACTCTGTCCGTAATTATAGAAAATGATCCCGAGGTGGTCCCATAAACATTATAATCCCGAAATATTAGTATTTGTTCCGCAAAACTCAAAAACAGTGTAAAATAAGGGATTCGAATTCGTTTTCTTTTACAATTAATTCATCAATAGTTTTATATTTTTCTCATTCCAATGATCTCGGCCGATATAGTGACCCGGAGAAGGCATGCGTAGGGCCGAAGCCAACACAGGCCCTTAAAAAAGGTAATCTATAGGTGAAGGCTACACATAGAGGTCATCCTCGGATGCGCAATATGATGCACCAGAAGATGATCTCAAAACAAGAAAAACAAAAATAGAAGGAATATAAATGAACTGGCGTGCCGGCCAGCCCCTTATGGTAAAAAAATCAAAAAATAAATAAATAATGCTGGACAATCCACACAGCATCATATAGCCCCTAAGAAGGCAGAGCTTGTGTTATGGGTACTAGATGACTGATAAACTTAATACAATACATAACATAGATAGATATTTTTTATTATATATAGAAAATACCCAGAACACCCGGAACAAATATTTGCAGATCGTACAAACATTTGTCCCAAGGCGGGAATCGAACCCGCAACCTTCTGCGTTGCAGGCGGACCTTCGCCCGCCGCGCCACATCGGTCCTCAAAATCAAAGAAGAAAATCAAAGAATAGCAGCAGATAGCTAATTAGATGAAGTCGAGATTTACTCCACTACAACTGGCCTGTTGGTAGCTGCCTAGGAAGCCCATTATACAAACTCTCTCTCTCTGTAGAATAAACCTAATTATAATTGTTGTTGCAACAGATAACAGGGACGCAATTTTTAGTTACTAACTCACAATCCTTGGTATCGTCGCATCATCATCCTCATCATCAACCTATCTTAGTTCACGGCTGGACATAGACCTCCCTTAATGAGCGCCATAGCGCACCTGTCTTCAGCTTGCCGTAGAATCCTTAGATGAAACTAACTCTAGATACCTTTTTTTTTATCCTGAGGGGAACGCGCATTCTTACTGCCACGGGGAGACAGTATGATAATGTGGGACTCCAACACCACTAAAACCCTCACGGTGGTTCTGCCTATGCCGCTTGTGGTGGGAACGTGGGCACGCAATTGTTCCACGAACCCACCGCGGCTGCCCGATATCGGGTGAGTAACTCAATATCGGGCAGCCGCCCCCTGCGACGAGTCAGTCGAGTGGCTCTGCCTCCTGCCACACGGTCACAAAAGATAGGGAAAGCGGCCCTCGCCATACCGACACTCCTCCTCCACTGCGACCCGACTACGTCCGCCATCAAACTGTGGCGACCCCGCCAAGACCGCGGAAGGCAGGAAGAGCGGCGTACCTCAATAACGGCACTCCTCTCCCGCCGTGGCCTCCACCTCTGCAGCCATGCTGCCCATACAGCACAGCCGCACACCTCAGCTGCGGTGCCTCCCATATGACAACGCAACCTACTACCGCTCTAACTGGGCTTAGAGAGCAAAACCCAGACGAGCAGTCCCTCCCGGGGCCGGCCGTATCGCGATCTGCGTTGGCACGGCCCCATGGGTTCTTCTTAGCTTCATCGCGGGTGACCAGGCCGCAATTGCCGGGGCCCTAAGCCCCCCCGCCCCGGCAAGGCGGGAACCTTTCGGGGGGAAAAACTCTAGATACCTAGTGCCTGCGGTGCTATTTAGCCCGGATAGACTAATAGAATCGTTCGAACCTTGATGTGTCATTCTATCACGATTTCACGAAACCTTTGTCATAGTGAAGCGATTGCTTTAGCAGAATAGGGCCCCAGCCTATCCGTAACGTAGCGAATATCTTCGTGGAGAGTAAGATATTTGCTAAAGTGAAGAGTACAGGGAATCAATGTCGTAGGCCAACATCTATTACTACATTACCAACACCTATAAATTCTCCAAAGTTACATAACTATACTATATAATAATGAATTAAATTAAATTAAATCTGAAACTCGACGCCAAGCAAGTGAGATTTAGTTTTTAGTGTCCTGGTTTGTTTACAAACATTCCATACACTAGAGTTTGGCTAGTGTATAGATAAAGTACTGAAATAATAAGGAACAGAAGTGGAATGCAAGATGTTTGGATAAGTTTAAGCACTTTAAACTCTACAAAGGGTTTAGATAGCATAAAAATACATCGCACATAGATATTAATTATTAACTAACTTGCAATAGAACAATAACTGAAACGCTGCATATAGGCAACTACCGCTTATCTACCTAAAATACCATGGTTGTCTTATCGCTCGTGAGCGATCTCTGGTAGAGATCGGTCTCGAGCGATAAAACCGCCAATTCTAACATTTTTTGTAATATTTATTTTATTAGTTAATTGTTTCGTAATAAAGAATAAATAATATTAATAATAATAAAGAATTTTCTATCTATCTATACCTAAGCATTTGCATAAAAGTTTTGCTTAAATAAATTATAAAGATGTACTTTACAGAGGTGAGTCGTAACTCGTAACATCTTTAAGAATATATTAGTGAGCGAAAAATAATTTCACAACTGCTGACAATTGATTGGGCTATTCAATGTTTTGATATGTGACCACACAATTGACAAAAAAATGTTGAGGTCTAAAGGTTGTCGCAGATCAGGGCCGCAC
This sequence comes from Eupithecia inturbata, assembly GCA_963662085.1. Classification (NCBI taxonomy): domain Eukaryota; kingdom Metazoa; phylum Arthropoda; class Insecta; order Lepidoptera; family Geometridae; genus Eupithecia; species Eupithecia inturbata. Next base: position 10,386,716 of record OY759182.1, read on the forward strand.
CGCTACCGCACAAAAACGTGCATCCAAGTATGGGCTTTACATCATACATTTAGATGCATGTTCTATTGACGGCATCAGATGACATACAGCTCGCGGGCTCGCTGGCTCTCGTTTGAAGCATGTGGGAAGCAATTTTGTCACTGTAAAATGTATCTAAAGATAACGAGTGTAAGCTCATATTTTAATGCACGATGAACAAATGAAAAAATGATCATGTTTGTGCTGTAAGGTAGAGGTGTTGGATGAATGTGCGCAGAGCTTTACCGCCGCGGAGGCACCACCCATCCTAAGTGATGTCAGCCTGCAAGTGCACTCCACTGGATATAAAATGAACGAGCATACACTACTTACCCATTCGTAAGTTAAACGCGAACTTACCACCATGCTAAAATACGTGAGTCTCTACATTTTTAATTATTTAATACTCATTAGTTTTCACCAAAGACGTAGTGTTTTATCGTGAACCTAGTTTGTGTGTGGTATAGACAATTATTTAAATCTGGGACGATTGCTTTTGGTTTTTCATATATTTATCCACGCTGACGTCGCAAATCCAGGCCTCCAGTATACGAATAACAAGGGGATCAGGCCAGCTTTTGAAAAGGGGTTTGAAGATTTTTGTATGGAGGGTGGCGCTAATATTTGTTTTTTATTCAAAATCGCTTCGCACAATTTAATATAATACAATAAAAGATGTATATTTGGATAGAGGAAACTAAAACAAGTAAAAAAATTTCGATATCATAAGTGTCAGGTTTCTCAGATATTCACCTATATTATTTGGAAACCTAAAGCTTTAGGACACTATTTTACAATATTATAATTAAAACCTCATAACTTTTATTGTGATCGGCGATTGGGGAAAAAAAACAAAATGGTGACCGCTGTTATGGCGAAAATCTTCAAACCCCTTTAACCTATTATGTTTTGGTAAGGTCTTGGAACAATGGATAAAGGAGATGTCTCTTGGATTGAACCCTGAGGTCAACCAGTAACCGCAATGTCCCTATTTATAGATTTACAGCTTGTGTCTCTATTACGTAAAGTCACTTAGTGTATTTTATGAACTTTCTTTGTTTAATAAAGCTTTTTTTAGTCGGTAGGGATAGCTGAAAGTTTTTGGGAAATGCCTTTGCACAGCAATAAAAATTAAACTATTAAACTGCGTAAATGAACCAAATAATTAGCAATAACCTACGAAACAGGAACCCTGCGGTCTAGGATTCCTGAGATCTCAATCAAATTATTTGCGAAACAGTGCACATTCAAGTTTTTTTTTACTGTATTATTTTCCTTATTCACATTCAAGGAACCAATGAAAATATGTAGAATTTTTTGTAATTCGAGTTATTTACCACGAGGATCCCGTGAGTACTGAGATCTAGGCCTAGTTTGACAACAAAACCCGTTAGGTTCGCCCCTGAAACTTTTTGTTCTGTTCAGGTATTGGCTCTTTGCGCAGTAGCCGCCATCAGCGCAGCTCAGCAGCAGCAAAACCCTCAAGATGTGCAGATCTTGAAGTTTGACAGCAACGTGGAAACCGATGGCTACAGCTTTGCGTAAGAATCATTGTCCACCTACAGCTTGATATTACGGCGATATACACATTTGGAAATACCGCATGTGAACCCCGATGAATGATAAGCTAGTACCTATTTTAATAATGAACTTTTGTTACCTAACTTAAAATCTCATTTATATTGTAGTCTCAAATGTCTTTGCGCATTAAAAAAATATTTGCAACTCTCTTTAAACTAAATCTTACACTAATGTTAAAACTAAGCACAGTTGACTTTGACCTTAGTTTGTGAGAATTATCTTTAATGTTGATAAAGATTATAATTGTTTAGGTACAATGTATTAAAATTTATTGTTTTATTGTGTATAAATCATCGGCGCAATAAGAATATAGGTTAGCTTTTTAGTATATAAAGCTATTTCTAATATTATATGCAACATTTATAATTAATATTTTACCATAACTTTCGCAGTTTGACGAATTTACCACTTACCCTGATAAAGTCCCGCGCTAAGGGATTAAACGTTTATTTTCATCCAAAACTAACTAGACTCGTAGTTACCCGCTTACAATCATAATGAATTTATAAGAACTTAAAAAGATAAAGTACTAATTATATTATAATTAGATAAGTTTTAAACGCCATTGGATTTAGTAACGCACTAAGCTAAGCTGAGTACGTACACAGCCTCGATTTCATAGGGTCATAAGTCAAGTTACACTCGACTTCGCTTGCTTACAATCTATCGAGGAGTTTTAAAATAACATAATTACTATTATTAATTTGCCCAATTGTTATTTTAACCTTCCTTTTTTTTTGTAGTGCTTTAACAACGCATTTATTTGTATGGTCTATTACAACAACTGACGGTAGTGTATACAAAACTGAAGGCAAGTTTTGTACACACTTCATCAATGGTTATTATAACATTGCAACAACGTTCATAAATTTTCAAAGCATAATATTGGTTTTAGTGTTGCTATAACGAAGGAAGTGTTAATTATAGTTTGTTGTGCATGAATAACACAGTTTAAGCGCAACTTATGTCTGGTAATACCTATAAAAAATCCAACAAAACTGGGGAGGTCTTATATCTACACTTTTATGGTCCATGATGCACATGGTTCATCTGCAGATCCTTGAGCATATCCATATGTTTTATCCTTGATGCAGAGGCGCGCCCCTCCGTGTTGCACTGCCAATCCTGGACAGTGGGCGTTAACTTGATCAATTCCTTTCAGGTACGAGACAAGCGATGGCACATCCAGACAAGAAGAAGGCAAAATCGACAACCCTCAATCTGAGAACGCTGCTCTGACCGTCACCGGTCAGTACTCCTACGTAGCACCCGATGGCAAGCACTACACTGTCACCTTCACAGCTGGACCCAACGGATACCAGCCCAAAACCTCTCTAGGACAGAAGTAAATGAAGTTTCCCGCTCTGAGGATGTTAAGTCATGAAAACGCTCAAAGAAACTTTTTACGTTTTAGGTCCAATCACACCGCAATTGCAATTGTACGCGTTCACGTTGCAATTGAACGCGTACAATATATGATAAACTCTATTTAGCGCTATAAACGAGTTCAGCGCGTTTTACCGATATAATATTGATCTGGTTCAAGCGCTAAACCGAGTTCAATTGCTGTCATGTCTAACTTAGTTTTATTTAGCAGCAAACTGTGAAATTGGACCATAATAATAGCCCTATCGTGATACGCTACGACCTATTTTCTATAAGAGTTTATAAGCGATGTTGTGACTCTCCCTTTGAGCAAACACTGGAATACTCTGACCATGTAAATAATCCAACTCGGTCGCCCCCAGTTAATTGTTTTGATTCCTATGCGAAGTTTAGATCAGGGACCGTTGTTATTCGATCTCAGTAAATGCTGCTTGTATTCAGCATGATAAGGGTACCACTGTATCTAAATTCTTGTGCCATGCGGACTAATTTGTACTTTTATACATACTTTGCTTATTTTTTTTAATAAATATTAAAAATTACGATGTTGTTTTAATTTATTCCCTTGAAAACATTAAAATTAATAGATTTAATTAAAATTAAAATAAAATTCTCACTGCTGTGAGACGGGCCTAAATTTCTCACTGCTGTGAGACGGGCGGACGGACGGACAGGCGGACGGACAGCGGAGGCTTAGTAAGAGGGTTCCGTTTTCACCCTTTGGGTAAGGAACCCTAAAAACTTCTACATAGATCTTCGAAAAAAGTAAAAATTTTACATATATCAATGCCATAGATATACAAAATTGTACATTGTATGTATTGTGTTTGAAATGTATTCTGTTTGAGGAATTTCAAAGGGAAAAATAACATACCCTCCTTCTTGCGCAGTCGGGTAAAAAGAGGAAGTTCATGAAAGGTTTTTGTACCATCATTACTTTCATTTGCACATCTAACTCAACATGATTAAGTTTGACAACACTACAGCAACAAAAACATAATTTCTACTCGTTAGGCAAACAATTTGCTCTTCTGTGGTGCAAACTCAATATGTATAGCTATTAGCTGTTCCTAAATATATCTAAGTTTCGTAAATCAAGTTAAATACCAATGCGCACACGCCGCTTCTCGGAATATGCGTAGTGTAACGTAATGAAGCTGTAACTGTAGCCTTCACATTACCTATGTGCTCTTTACGACGCGACGTACTGTTGGGTATAAGTACTTACCTACTTACGACAACATGGCGACGGTCTTCAAATCTAAGAAAACTAAAATCGATACTATACTCGGTTCTAGAATCCGAGATATTTTTTTGTAAACAAAGGGATATAAATCATTCATTAGTCTGTCGTCCGTTTTCGAATTCGAGTTTAAAATTTTTTTGTTAAGCATGTGCAAATACGCGTTGTTCAATTTGGGTTTTTGTTTTTAGTGATAACTTCGATGTTACCTTGTTTGCTTCTTTTATTATTATGTATCACTTTTTGTGAAATTTTCATATGAATGAAAATTTTCCAAAAATCGAATATATTTTTTGTCAACAAAGGATGACCTTTGTTGACAAAAAAAATATTGGATTCGTAAACTGAGAATGGGTGCAGTAAACCCATTCCGAGTTTCTAGAGGTCGCAGGGAGTTGATGAATGGAGGCGGCTCAGGACAGCTTTTAGTGGCGACTTGGCGACGTAAAGCGAAGGCCTACGCCTAGCAGTGGAGTTTAGTGGGCTGCACGGTTGATATGATAATGATGATTTTCTAGAGTTACTTTTCAAAGATCGTATTATGTACTGATATACGCATTAATAATTGCAAAATTGGTTTTGAAAACGTCATCTCAAACTGTAAAATCAATTTCTCTCAGATCGGGCTGCTCTCAGCAGCATACACCTTGACTAACCAATAATTAGTCTAGTAAGTATTTTCTTACATTTTATAATGCTGACTTTCTTTATTACGCTAATCTTTACCAAGGTTACTCATTTGAGCCGTTAGTGGTGGAAACCTTTGGACCCATTATTGTGAATAAATAAAGATTATGAATATGACCTTGGGGTCCTGGGGCACACGCAAAATATATTTTAAAATCTCTACAAACTTCTCTTGTGGACTCCATGTTGCCATTCAACGTGAAAATCCTGCCAGCATTCCGGACATTGCCTTTTGGTGACGGCGTAAATTTTAGTAGGTAGTTATATGGTTGCAATATAGTTATAATCTAACTTTATTAACAAAGAAAATTACAATCAAATAATAGAAGAGATTAAGTATTGATATGGATCAGTTGAGCAACCTTTACAATGCAAAATTTAACCATGTGGTTCAAAGCAAATTGTTTTCACTTAAATAGTGATAAAACTAACATAATGTTCTTTAACAGCACATCCCCGAATCAACCAATTGTCTGTAATGGTTCAGAAGATGACATAACCTGTGACTAATCTAGACTTGACAACTTATCAAGCTTGGTTTCGAACAGGACCCTGCATAGACCTGGAAACAGCATTTCAATACAACATGCACCGAAATGTGGAAAGGCATCTACATATGCACTAAAACAAATAAAACAAATGGTTTCGGCTGAAAGTCTTAAAGAAGCTTATTATGCCTTAATGTATACATTCAATACTCTCATATGGTATTATACTATGGGGAGCTTCAACAGATACAGAACGCATACTCAGGATGCAAAAACGAGCAATTAGACCTCTAGTAGGAGCAAAATGCAGAGACACGTGTCGGGAACATTTTAAGACAAAAATATTGACACCAATCTCACAATATACATACTAGAAATAATAAAATATGTATAAAAATATGGACAAATACAAAATCAGAAAACCGAAAAGCCGAATAAGCACAAGACAGAAAATAATTTTACCACCAACGGAGCATAGATTCCAGAGAGTGCCGAACAAAATGCCTATGGCATTGTATGGGTCAGAAGTTGTATATTAAACTCCCAGAATTTATGAAACTGGAGCAAAATGAGGGCCTCTTTTTCAGTCACGTCAGGACGCTTTCAGTCACGTCAGGACGCTTTTATAAGACAAGACATTGTATAGCATACAAGAATATCTTGTAAATGACTACAGCCATTTAGAGCTTAAATTTTTATACAAAAATGCCATGTTACAGCCTCACAAATTTATTTTAATTTACATCTTTTAATTTATTTGTCATTTAATTAAAGTTTAATTGTCAAAACTATGTACTGAACTGACAATATTATATAGTCCACGGACTTATTTTTTATTTTATTTATATATGTGTTTTTATAATGAATAATATATCTTATCTTATAAGATTGTTTGCAACAGTTAGCTCAATTGTTAGAATTGTAAGTACTTGTTCCAATTTGTGTCTATTAGTTATAATCTACTCCTAGCTACCAATTTTTTTCTAATATTATATTCTTACAATGAACCTGAGCCGTACAATATATAATATGTATGTGTAAATGTACTCGGATTTAGAACTCGGTGTATTTTTGTAAACGAAGAGGTGACTACACCGAAGAAATATTGGTGGAAAATATTTTACGACACATGTATTATTGGAGCAAATCGCAGAAGCTCGAAACTATGTTTGGTTTTGACAGCTTCCCACCTTTATAGTCTTTGAGAGACGAATGACATTTATTCATCTCCCGATCATTTTCGAATTTGAATGTGCTCCTTTTTCGCTGCATGTGCAATTTTGTTAAAGTTCTTGTTTTTAGTTGTTACATTCCTGATAACTTGTTTTTATTCTGTGTTATTAACAATATCAAATTTTCTCACAAAAATGTCAAAGTGTACAAAAAAATTATTGGATTTTTGATCCGAGTACAAGACACATTCTGTCGACTCCAAACTTTCCCCGTTACGAAAGAGTAGATTCCTGTAATATAGCTTATCTACTCGTAAATGCGTATAAATCATGCAGTGGTAAAATGTTTTATGATTTTATACTTAGCCGTTAGTTAACTAGCTAGTTATTCAAATAATAACGACCTGTTGTTGGCGAGATTACAGACCAACCATCTAACAAATTCTAAAGATTTGGTACTTACCTGACCAACTGATTTAAATACAATCAAACTTGACAAGCTTACGTAAGATATACCTCATGTATTTTAAGGCTGGTCTATGCCCTAACTGCCTTGAGAACACCAAATAATTATCAGTTGCCGTTTAAATAACTTGTTTTATTCGTGAAATGGTAAATTTATGTAAAATACTTTAACAAATATTTGAGTGAAAGAAAGATAGTCATAATAACTCAATGGCGTTTAGAAGAAATATCCAAATTAAAAGTAAAATATATTCGGATATATCTTCTAAACGCTGTTGATTTTGCGTTATTTAAAGAGGTTTCTACGATACCTGCAATATCGAGCTCGTATTTTTTACCTGGTTATGAGGCTAGATGCCGCAAATTTCATTTTCTCCCCCTTCACAAGCGCAGAGAAATAGCTGATGTGACTTACCTTTTTAACATAGCAAACGGCTCTATTGATTGCCCGGAGCTCCTCGAGCAAATAGGGCTGCGCACAAGCATGGTTGCACTGAGAAAACCGAACATTCTTTACGTACCTATAGTTAGGACAAACTATAGGCAGAATGCATTTGTTTATAGAGCGTCTTGTACGTTCAATTCTTTAGTTCATGGAAACAGTGATGTTGATCTCTTCAACACCAGTACAAGTAAGCTAAAACGCTTACTAAGTGATCAATTTTTTTCTCAAGCATAACGTAACTTTGCTACCTGGTTAACTTATATGTATGTGTTGATGTTTTTTTTACTCTTATTATTTTATTGTTTAGATTATTTTTAAGTTAAAGTCAAAGTCAAAAACTCTTTATTTCCATAAATACAATAAATGTATACTTAAAAAAGGTCAAATTTTTAATAAATAAACACTGACACGGAAATAAAGTGATATTTTTGATTTCAGTCGCTTCGATATGTAGACTAAAGTAAAGAAGCGACGAAGAAACCTTTAGCCTGTTAGTTAGTTGTTATTTTTCGAGTTGGAGCAAATTCCGTCCCACGCTTTTTTATCCTCTAGATAATCTGATATTTTATAGTAGGCCTTTTTACACAGGAAGGTTTTGACAATTTGTTTGAATTTATTTACTAATAATGTTTGCAACTCACTAGGAGTTTTGTTGTAGAAGCGTATACATTGCCCTTTAAAAGATACATTAATTTTGTGTAGTCTAGTTGTCGGCACAGCGAGTTTATGTTTATTTCTTGTATTCAAATTATGTACATCGCTATTTTTAGGGAACCGATTGATATTTCTATGAATGTACAATAGGTTTTCATAAATACATATATTGACATGGTACTGTCATTATGTTTATTTTTTTGAATTTATCACGCAGGGATTCTCTGGGACCCATACTATAGATAGCACGAACAGCCGTCAATTTACTTTGTACCCTGTTATTTTTAATTTAACTTGTCTGCGGAAACTTTTAATGAGCCGTCAGCAAACATGCACTGGTCATTCCAGGCATGTTCTATACTTTTAACTTTATTTAATTTTATACCTAGCTGTAAGTTTCCCAAAATTTTGTAAATAAGTAAATGTAAATAAATATGAAAGCTTTTGTGTTGTGAGGGTGGTGGCGACGCCCCGCCGCGCCGCCAGGCCGCGCCTGTAAGTTTATATCACAATACAATAATTTAACAATACAATAATTATGTTCCGGTATTATTTTGTACGTACAGATACAGCCACGTGAAAAAAAAAATTAAAAGCAAAATTAAAAGCATGCCACACGCATGTAAGTTGGCTACTTTTATTGCTCATTACAGTAAAAGCTCCTTATTCGCGATTTCGCTATTCGCGGGTTAAAAAATTGCGACTCGTTTCCTGTATTCGCGGATAAATATTTCGCGAAGAGAAAATTACTACGTTTTTTTAAACCTTTGTATGAGCCAGATAACAATTAATAGGTATTGTTAAAAAAAACTAGTTACGTTATGTGGTTAAATTGATTTTTAGTAATGATTTTTTTCTTTTATTTTGAGTTCTTGGAACGTATCCCCTACACTCGTATACAGATTACCGTTCCGTATCCACGGTTTCTGTATTCTCGGCATATTTACGGAACGTATACCCCGCGAATAAGGAGCTTTTACTGTTATATTTAGTAGGGTTATAAATACAACGAAAGTTTGATTTATCTTTGTATTTTTAGCTAATTTTTACTGTAATCATGGCATAGAGGCGGTGCCAATATAAAACATTTTATAGAGTACTTCGGTCCAGTTTAGCTTTCGTTCGTCCAAGGTGACTTGAAATTTTGTTGTTTAAAGAACCTTTTTTATGGTTTGTTTACGTTATTACTTTTGCTCGGGTGAATAGACTATAGTAAGTAAATAACATCATATTATATTATAAATGCGAAATTTCGGGTGAATGTTTGTTACCACGTACCTATCTCCGTAACTACTTAACCTAGTTAGATGAAATTTGCTATGTAGATAGTTTAAGTTCTAGAATAACACATAAGCTAATCTAATTTTCAAAAATTAACCTATTAACCTATAACCTAGGGTAAAAAGGGTGGTAAAGTTTCTATGGAAAATTATTATTCCATGGTTCGATTCACTCAAAAGTCGGTTTATATAAACTATAAAGTAAATAATGATAGGTACATGTATTTTTATTTTTACAACACTACCCCTAGGGGATGTGCAATCAATTTCCACACGCAGCTAGTTTTTAATAACAATAACAATTCATTTATTTCAGTTCATAAGTCACAGACAGCTTAGTCATACATAAAAGTATGGTAGGGTAATAGGCGGACGTTATTCGACTGAGAGGTATAAAAAGATGTATTTAATTTTAGTTACCTAGGTACGTTTATTTATATACACTATTAATGCCTCCTCTCCTAATGCCGTATCGGCTTTAATAGTATGGGGGGTAATGCTCTTAATCCCCACGCTGCGCATGTGAATTGGGGATCGCAGTGGTATATTTGTTCTGCAGGAGGCGATGCTGCCAGCCCCCGGTAGATATCCCTTATGCGCCATTTAGGACACCCGCGGGAAGAGATGGGGTGGTGAAAATTCTAAACCGGCACCACACGGCCATATGCGCCATGGGCTATGAAGGTGTTAAACCCATTTCATGGCCTTCGTGCGTCCCATCTATACAATATAGAGGTACAATGGCTGATTGCCATTCCCAACCAAATCTGAAGCCCATGAATGAACGAGTGATTTTGACAAGTAAAAGGAATTACTATGATGGTCAAGGCTTTTCGGCTTTCATTCCCGTTTTCAAGTGTCAAATTATGCCCATTCTACCATGATCATGATGGTATGTTATAAGTAGATGGGAGATTTAGTGTGAGTGCACGGCTGAGGTCTACCTGAGTTAAATATTGTTAAACAGCTGTTTGATGTTTTTAACCGAGGTACCTACTGAGGCTGGTGTTCACCAAAAGATAATCGGACAATAAGGCAGTTTCGTCGATTAACTTTGACGTATAATGTAATACTTGTGTCAAAAACGTTGACAACTGTTTAAAATTAAAACATCTGTTGGTGAGCTTGGGTCTAAGTATGTTAAAACTCTCGTAACTTTTTTCATAGATGTCAAAATAGCATTTTGCACCAAGTCAATAGAAAAGAAGACCATCTTTTAAAGTAGGTACTTACCTACCTACCTATTTTGTTTTATAATAATGGCACAACACAACGAGTCTACTGCTAATAAAAATACTTTATTTTATTATTGCTGCTAGCCGTATTTAAACATTTAAAATGATTATGAGGTATAAAACTTTTATTATATTATTAGTTACCCTATTCAATATTTGCTTTGTTTTTATAGGTTAATTAAAATAGTACAGGATGTTCCATTTTGACCACTTTTATTAAACAGTGAGCCATTTATTATGTCAGTCATACAGGGCCCAATTCTGCTAACCATTGCTTTACTATCACTATGGTATCATCGCAGAAATGTCACGTAGTCCTTAGATTAAAGAACACAGCAACTAGAAAAGTTTGCTATGACAGAACTGCCAGGGGCAAAAAAAGTTTTCAGTTTGTATTAACCTGTGTTTGCATGATATTCCTATACGCCTAGGTAACATAGGTAATGTATAAAACTTAATGTTATAAACGTGAAAGTTTGCATGGGTGTATTTTATGGATAGATGCATGGATGTTTGTTACCTCTTCACGCCACTACTGTAAGGATTGGGCAGAAATTTTGCTAACATGTAGTTCCTAGGCCGGAATAACGTATAGAATATTTATCATGTAAAAATGCATGTGAAGCCACGAGCAAAAGTTAGTAACAAATAAACGTGAATATCACAAGCTGATCAATCTTGATCCCATACAGTGGCATAAATCGTGACGGCGTGGAAGATCTTTTACAATGCTAAACAGTATGAAAGGTCATCTGCTAATGCAATTATTGCATTGTTTGATGTTCATTTAAAAATTATTATGGTAGTAGCTAAGTAAGAAGATTAAATTTATGCATAGCAACAAATAGTACCTACACATACGTAGGTAGGTAGTATTCTACCGACTTGGTGCATGATAGCCAAACAATAGGTTTTGTTGCCATGATTCGCGTAATTAATTAGGTAGTTAGCTATTTGTCTAGCAGAGGAGAATTTAATCAGTACAGTAGGCCTAGCACGGGCATTGTTGTCTAGGGTAGAATAGAGAAAAAATTAAGTCACTTTGTCATGCGTAAATTATTTGAAATTTGTTCCTTCAACTTGAATAACGCACGCAATGTATGTCGATGCGATGTCATTATTGTCATTATTAGAGAACAATCCCCGTGCTTGGCCTACAGTAGGTTATTTTAAGAGGGCGCAATGCGCGCCATTTTGTGAAAAGGATAGGCATAGGATTTTGCGATCATAGGAGCACAGATCATACGTTTTTGGAACAAAGTGCGCGCAAAAATCAAATTTTTGTATATTTACAAGAAAACTACACAACTTATGAAGAAACTGGTTCAAGGAACCTAATAATTATAGTAATAAACCTACGAATCAAAATATAAGTAATTTCAAAAATACGCTAAAATAAATAATTAATATAATAATTTGTTCGACATCTTAGGAACCCTAGACAGCAGGGTTCCTGAGATGTCGAACAAATCATGTGCGAAACAGTGCACTTTCATGATTTATTTTTATCGTATTTTTTTTTCTCAATCATGTTTTCACATTCAAGAAACCAAAGAAAAAATTTTGAATTTTATGTAATTTGAGTTTTTACCACGGGCATCCCGTGAGTATCGAGATCTAGGCCTAGTTTGACAACCAAAGCCGTTGGGTTTGCCCGTTAATAAATGACATTTTGATACTTTACACATATGGTATGGACGACATAAATGAAATATAGTGAAAGATTGTAAACATTATTAAGTTAAGTATAATTAAATTATTCATTAATCTATCTACGCCGTAGATAGAGCGCGTTTATGTCTTATGTCAAATTATTGTTTTTGTTCATGTCGGCGAGTGATCATGGAAAATATAGTTGTGGCTTTGATTATTTGTTTATATGTGTATACAGGGTGTCCCCTGAATAACTGAAATCCCCAAAACAGGTGAAACTAGATCAAAAAGGATCGACGAATATGTTTGAAAAAGTGGCTGAACCTCTTCCTCACTAAACAACAGCAAATTTTATTTTTGATTTCCACGAGTGGTTATGCTCAAACTTAACTCGTAATAGACATATCTTTAAGTATTAATCTCAATAGTACACTGCCATTGAGTTACCTCAATTCTCTTTTGGAAATATTATCTATCGGTTTTCAATTAACAACTGCGAAATTAATTTACAAAACTTCATAAAAAAAATACACAAACTTGATAAAAACTTTAAAATTGTATCAGTAAATAAGGATATACAGTATAATTTGATTGTTTTGAAAAAACAAAAAGTGACGTGAATCTCTTTGTTTTTTAGTTTTGCGGGATAAATACTAATTCCTCGGGATTTTTTTTATGAGACCACCTCGGGATCATCTTCAATACAACTGCAAAACACTCATCCAAATCTGTCAATAAATGACGGAGAAATCGACGAACAAACCTACATTAAAAAAAAAATACGTACAGCCGAATGTAGAACCTCCTCCTTTTTTCGAAGTCGGTTAAAAATTGTTCTTTCTCTCTTCGCTATTTGCTTTGTACTTTTTACATTATATATAACGTAATACCGCCAGCAAATTATCTAAATATTGTTATATACATATATTGCACAGTAGGTAATTAATAATATACCTTAATGGAACCAAATATGTAATTAATTATAATTATAGGCTTCCTTCCCCTTACTTAGTACCTATTCATAAAAAGTATTTATTTGAGATGGCCTTGATAAAGGTGGTAATTGTAAAATAAACATTGAAGGTTTGACCTTTCTCAATAAGTTTGAGTCTATTCGAGTTTCAAGATCGGTTTGCTTTGGAGAAAAAAATCGTAAGTATGTACCTAAATGCGTCAGTCAAGAGCCTATGTAAACATCTTCATAGAGTCAGTAGCAACTATACACTAGCCAAACTCGATGTGGAATGTTTGTAAACGCACCACCCATACTTAACCTAAAATTTCACTCTGTTGCCACCTCTTTTTATACGCAATTTACATTACTTGTCTGTTAGAGATCCTTCCTTCAATAAATATTACTTACAGTTATATCTGAAACTCGACGCCAAGCAATTAAATTTTTGTTTTGTGTGTCGTGGTTTGTTAACAAACATTCCACATCGAGTTTAGCTAGTGTATAGAGTAGGTGAACTTTATTTTTTAATGAGGTCATAGTTTTTGTAGTGCTCATTGAGCAGATTGCATCGTTAGAGTAACAACATTTTTTTAACTAGAGAAAGAAGTCTTTTCAATCTGTATTAATTAATTCCAGCTATTCTCTAACCGAATGGTCTGTTGCGTGAAGATGGTAAAAGGCCCGACGCGACGGCGTGACAATAGTCTCATAGGAATTGGGGAGCCCCATTGTGTGGGACGCTGGAAGGTGGTATCTGGCGCAACGCATCAGCGGGGCAATTCAGCCAGCGTCTTGGGGACGCTTCCGACGGGTATTGATATGGATCAGTTGAGCTACTTGTAGATTGTGTGCAACAGTCTGCAGTTATCTTAATTGTTTGAATTGTAAATACTAGTTCTAATATTATGTTTTTATTATTGGATTGTAATTTTATTTGCTAATAAAGGCCATTGCCACTAAAAAAACATTTAATTCATTCTTTAATTCTATCTGCCTGTCTGTTACCTTTTCACGCCTAAACGGCTGAACGTATCTTAATTAAATTTTGCAGGGAAAATTTAGCAGAAGCTAGTTTTAAATATAATCAACTAGTTGCTCCCGCGACTTCGCATGAGCTTATTTGACATAAAAAGTAGCCTATGCCTGTCCCTAGGAGTCTAGCCGTCTAGGCGTGAAAAGGAAACAGACAGACTGAATTACTTTCGCGTTTATGATATTATTAGTATGAAAAAAAAACTTGATATCATACATTATCTTTTTGAGATGGCAATGTATGACTGAATCCAAAACTAGGTATGTTGAACTAGCTGAAGCTGACCTGACAGACACAAACGTTGTCTTGTCTTAACTGTGAATATTGAATTCGAATTGGTCGAATTGACTGGTTATGGTCGTTAAGTTTTCGAAAATTCTCTAATTTTTCGCGCAATTTTCTTAATTCTTCTCTCATATGACAATAACAAACACAAAACGAAAATAATTAGCGAAAATTAATTAAAAATAAATCAGTCCAGCGGTTCATGCGTGATGCCGTGACCAAGGGAAATAGGGATTCATTTATATAGATAGATATAAATATCTTAGTCATATAGCTACGTGGATGTACATAAAGCTGCATCAATAGGTAGCCCCCTGTTATATTGAAGCCAATTATTATTATAAAGAAATAATTTAAAACTAGAAATAAAATGAAGATAATAAGTTGTTCTCTAAAAAACATATTTAATATTGTTTTTTCACACTCGCTTGCTTGATAATTTATTAATATGATTTCCTACCTCTTTTGATTTAAAAAGTAAAAAGTTAGTGTAAATGTTGAATATCAATAAAGTTTTAACGATGCTACAAGCCCACCTCATTATTATAATAGCAATAAATTAAATATTCCTCGTGAACCTTTGCTACCGAGGCAGGAAGTCAATAACTCAGCAGGTTGTCAGTATGTCACGCGAAGCTTCAAGGAACAAATGCCTATAAAAATGTCTAACCCTAGTAACCCTTGCTTAGAGTGGTAATTCAATATCAATAATATGGTAAATTTAACAAATTAAAACGAAAAAGAGGCTAATATATTTTTTCATTGATGGGTGTAGAATTGTTACATGGTGAGAAAGTATATTTTGATTTAACCCTTGGTTTTTTTTTTAATTCTTTATTAAGGGCTTTCTCGCACATGCGATTATGACGCCCAAAACCCTTGGTTACGGCTGATAGCCCTTGAAAAGAGTCCTGAGTTTGTTGTTTTTTTTTTTTGTTCATGACCAAGTGTTGAATGTTATTGAAATTGAATTTACTCGATCGTATCGAAACGTCAAGAAGACGTTTTACTTTTCTATGGAATACGGTACAGCGCCTCCAGCGCGTGTGGAAATGAAACTATGCAAATCCCATACAAAAGGGGAGGTCTTGATACTATCGAGTAAATAAAGTCAAGGCTCTGCTGCACACTTATTTCAGAACACTCTTTAAAGCAGCCATTTTAAATTTATGAAGAAAAACAATAGACGGTAGCTTGGCACCAAAAAACAAAAACATAAGCCGAATATAGAAGGTTGTTCATGTTACCGTTCATGTACCGTAGATCTATTTTGATTCTACAAAATACGCAGTCGATTGCTTTATTTATTATTTTTGTGCAAATTGGTACTCTTATTCGGTGTGCAGGAGTACACCAATTTGCCAAAGCGAAATACGAAATTTCGTGTTGGAGAATTAAAATAGGCCCCCTGCTCCGAGTTGAATTCCATATGGTTATGACCATAAACCTCTTCGCTACGGCGACGCTCATTAAAACGCTATTCAGTATATTTTCTCTCTAAGCTCCCTACTGTCGCATCTACTTATACTGCTCTACGAGGACGATTTAATAAATTACGTGAATCCGAATCCACACAGTCTCGTGAGAGCTCTTGCTCAACAGGCCGCTGGTCGACCGGAACAAAATTACTCAGTTCACTGAAAGCAAGGTAAGTGTATTTTTAACGATCAAATAAATTATTATCAATGTTCGTATTTCGACAAAATAATTATATGCTTATAAAAGTAGTTGTAGCAGTCTTCAAGCTCGAAAATAAAAACAGTATTTTACTATTTTCTAGGCTCTACGAGTAATTTAGATAGCAGATAAGAAGTTTTACGCACATGGTAAGCCGTTTGCTATGGGTTAGACGAGGCTGTGTGAAATATTCTGAAAAAATCCTCTGTAGCACCAATCTGTTTACTATTATGAAAAAAGTATTTTCTAATTTAAATAGCATAAGCTTACCTAAATGTTGCGATAAAACATAAATCTAGTACAGAATCGACTGCTTGTTTTCGTCAGTTTTAAAATGCTTTAATCATTATTATTTACTGGTACAGCAAATTCATATAACTCTGAAGTAGGTTATTTTTACAATAAAATGTTAGCCTGAATATATATGCAGGCAGCTTAATATCATACATATTCCTCTTTAAGTCTTATACATAAACTGTGTCCCACATATTAGATACCATACATTTTCTCAAAATCGTTCAAGTCAACTTCGATAATCTATTCAAATGTGAAGTTCAAACAAAAACCTACACAATAGGAATGACAACGATGGGTAATGGCAACAAAAATACATACGATTAAAATTCAGAGACACGGGTTAGAGATCAGCGTAAAGGACATTATAATGTGCACTACCTTGAAATGATTATTGAATGATGGATAAATAAATAAGTAATCGAAGTGGGCCTGTGATGTGACGGCAAAGGCCGATACACTCATGAATCAATACAGTCAAGAACATCAAATTTAATAATTTGATTGTTTTGAAAAAAAAAACAGACTTTAAAATTCTTAATATTTATGCAGTTTTTTACTTTTTGCGGGACCAATACTATACGAGTATATATTCTATTTCAATCGAACTACCAAAAAGAAATTATTTTCTTTTTGTTATTACGACTGACAATCAAATAGTAACGTCGTAATGCTTTACCGATTTGGTTTTTTATGACAATTGATTTTGTTTATGAAACTTGTAATCGATAGTGTTATTGTTGCTCAACATTTTGTATTACTTTACAGACTTTACTCAGGCGTCTAGATTACCTTATTTTTGGAATAAAAATAAAAGCAATAAAATAAAATTGTAATATTTTGTTGATTTATTTGCTACTTGCTTGCGGCATCACACGCGTTTATCCGTAATAAAAAGTAAGACAGATTAAGTACATACCTACTAAAACAACAAACACACGCATAGAACCTGCTCCTATTTTGATGTCGGTTAAAATCTTTCGGTTATTTTAGTAATAAAAATCAAATTTTTAACATCGTTATTTAACTTCTCGTGTATATATTGTAGTTTTGGTCAAATCTTGGAAACGAAAATTCATATCATACACTCCACTTATGACTTGGAAATTTTGCATGGTTATTCAGTTCTGATACACTAAAAGACAGTAATAATCTCATGCTGCCTCCAGGATCATCTCCTCGCTAGGGTATTCATCATGGAGGGTATTGAAGGATACCTAACATAGAGAAATAATTTCAATACGACCTACTTCCCCTACGAGTGTCTGATCTTACCAATATTTTCTAAAACGAAATAAAAAACGAAACAAAAAAAAATGAGACTAAAAAATTAAACTAACTAAATAAAAGTGTGTTTTTGTAAATATTACGATGCTACTATTTATAGGCTATGTACTGTAACTCTGCTTACATTATGTTAATCTATAAAGCAAATAATGGAGGGTACCTAGTACCTACCTGCCTACCGTGCCAAAGTGTGAACGAAATCTTAATTTAAGAGAGTGACGCACACACAGCATAAAGGTGCTCCGTGACTGGAGCAAAGTCCCGGGATTAACTAAGTCGATTCTAGATTTTTTTTTAAACTCTCTGGGTTTGCAAAAACAAAGAAACAAGTGGACAATATTTTGGTAATTGGTAATATTTGGTATTACTGGACCAAATCCTATTATACAATACCTATTTCGTTTTGAAACGTTTTATCAAAAACTCAGTGTTTTTTTTTCGTTAGATCTGTAACTTTTGGACACGTAATTTTTTTTAAATATCTTATTTATTCATCATTCCATTGGTCTCTCGTCAGTTTCTGAACTCGAATTAGCATATTTTCTTGCTGTTACCTTGTTGATTTCTGTTATTGTTGTCAGTTTTTGTTAAGTTTCCATTCATAGATGTATTTGTTAACATAAAATATCTTGGATTCTAGAACCGAGTATATTGTCGATAATGATCGACTCTAATGATATTCAATCAATTCGTTTGTGTAATATCCGTGTTTGCGATGGTTTCTTAACCGAATAATTTTTATTCTGCACACATCAAAGCTATAAACATACCAAAATCTATCAAATGGGATCCTGGTGAAGTCAATAATAAAAAAAAAATTGGGGTGTTTTTTTTACACTTGCCTATTGTTAACAGTTTTATATGTTTACGTAAGGTCATTTACAGATTTTTTTGGATTTCAGTGATTTGCTTACGTATTGCTAATAAGAATTCAATAAATATTTTGAAGGCGAAAGAGTTTAAAAATTTGGACCTGTGAAAGGCACGCTAAAACGAGTAAACGGATTGGGCTGAAAAACTCACATAAAAACCTAAAAAAAAACCAGGCGAAAGTTTCTAAGGGTGCGAATTTGTGAAGGTCACGCCAAAATGAGTAAACAAATCGGGCTGAAAAACACACATAAAGTTTAAAAAAATACACACAAAATTTAACAAAAATAACAAAAGTTTCCTGTCTCACTTTTTATCCCGGAAAAATGTGATTACACACGGTGGATAATGTAACGTACATACACGTACATTACCCACCGTAACGCCGCCGGTCTGTATACACCTTTAGACCTTGAAAGATACCTTTACCAAATTCATTAACGCTATGAATGAAAATTGACTATTTCATTGACCTTTTCACATGATGTAAGATTATTAAAATTAAAATATTTATTCAATCGGCCTTTTAATTTTTTATACTTATTGTATTGATCAGTCAATAACATGAAGTTAAAATTAAATGAACACCAGTGAATAACTAAATAATGCTGGAAATGTTTTTGATGGTGATGTGAGAGTGATTATGATACGCAGAGCCATAACTAGTTTCAGCCCGCAGAGGCTCCAATCACATTTTTCCGAGTTAAGCTGGTCGCACACCTGGCACCGCTGCAGCACACACAAAAATTTGCATTTAAATACGGTCTATAAACTCGTAATAGTTTGATGAATTTTATATTGACGGCATCAGATGCAGACAGCTCGCGGACCACTCGTTTGAAGCTTGTGGAAAGCCATTTTGTCATTGTAAAATGAATCAAATAATAACGAGTTCAAGCCCATATTTTAATGCACGTTTTTGTGCTGTGTGGTAGCGGTATTGGACACTAAGGGGAAAGAAGACGCTCGTAATGAGCAACGAGACAGATTTTAGCACACTGTGGCGCGGAGTAACGTATCATGCTCGTTGCGAATGTTACATTACGCTCTGTAACACCGGTCAGTACCACCTAAACGTAACCACTATCAGTTACATGAATAGGAACAGATAAAATAAAATAACAGTAGCATTCTATTTGACAGAGATTTCAGATTTCATGTCACCATCATTCTAGGCCGGGTTCACCCACGCTTTTGCCAGCCTCCAACATCCAGACTTTCTTATCCCTGTATAAGAAAGTCATGTTTGGTACAATGTTTGTCATATGTAAACTGTGGGTAGGTGGAATCAAGTGCTATAGCTTGGCGGCGTTTTTAACCCTGAAAAGCCTCTCAGCTATTTGTAAGTTTTTTTTAAGATATTGTGTCGCAGTAACAAACATACATCCAACTATTCAAACTTTCGATTTTATAACATTAAGTGTGAGTGTGATATCCCCATTGTATGATTCTCTTTATTATAAATTTAAGATTATTTAACGCGTACCTTCTGTTTTATTTTCTCCTACAAATAATTCCAATAAATAATCTTTAATATGTTAACAGATCACGCAAGTTTAAAAACTCTTTATTATAATCAATAGTTTTTCCTCTACTGGTTATCATAAACCATATATAATATTTTTTGTTTTATGATAATTTTAGTGCGTTCACGTGTTAGGACTAAATTATAACAATATTATTCACAAACAACCGGTTGAACAAGTTGTTAGATACACCCTACAATCAGTTTATGACAGAATAATTATTCCCAAAAAAAATCAGGTTGTGTCTATGGTCAATAGATACAAAATATCATTCACATCACATTTTTTTGTTGTAGATATCTAGTAGAAAGAAAAGTTGCTTATATTAAAATAATATACATATATTTGAACTTTCGTAAATTAAATAAATCATTTCTCATGTTGAATGTCAACAGAAGTGTTAAAACCTATCAATAACTTAGATCTGTCTTGTAAAACATGCTAATATGGCGATTATTCAAATTTATGCTCCAATTTAGATTAAAAATCGTATAAAATCTATCGGCAGATGTATAATATATTACAATTAGTTTGTAAGCACTTAATCTAATTGACATAATCTGTCATAATACTGTTAACATATAATTTATTAAATGTCACTTTTTGTGACCACTTTAAGATCTCGCCCATGATTTAGGCCTGGTTTGCTTAGATTAGGTATCTACTATAATAAGTTATTGATTTTGTTAATTGGCGTTTTTACGGAACATTTGACATAAGCAAATATTTGAAAATACATCTCAGTTATAGACAATGGAAAACGTGAAAATGATATCTATTTCTTTTACAGAAAACTATACGAGTAGATTTGCACTAAAATACATTATTTTAGTTAATTTGTGCTAATCGATATGATGATATGACGCTGTAGCGGTCGCCTGGAGTCGATGATGGTTGGAGGCGGCTCGTCAGGAACGTTATTTACGGCGTTGTATTTGGAAGGCTGTGTCCAGTAGTGGACATGTGTGGGCTGATATTATGATGATGATGACGTGCTTATTAAATCGACAGTATGTTTAGGTACCCAAGTTATTACAGATCCAAGATTGTTCTGCGATCAAAAACTTTAACCAATTTCACATTATTGAAAATAAATATTGTCCTACCACATTGTTTTGCGTTCAAATACATAAACCCAAAGTTTTAGTTTGTGCCTAACATAAATTAATTTGATTTAGTACTGACATCTTTGGCATAGGTAGGTATTTAAATAAATTAATTAATTAATAATGCTGGACAATCCACACAGCATCATCTAGCCCCAGGCCTCTGTGGCCTCTAAATCTAAAGAGTCTACCTGATCTGACAGCTGGCCAACGCTTTCTCGCATGACTAATATTGGCAAGATGTATAGGTGACACCTATACAATAAAAATTAAGCAAATGTTTTTGGTCTAGGTCTGATTTCTAAATCAAATCATCGGTCGTTTAACTAAATAGTTGCGTTTAACTAAAAGTATTAATTTTCTTTTATTTTTTATCTTTCGTTTTTTGCTTTCATCTCTAGGCTCAGAAAGATTTATGACACTTAAATGACGAACATTGGAAGAATTGTGACGAACCAGACGCAGAGCCAATAACCAAGAAGATAAATAACTTTAAAATTATATAAAAAACCTTTGCATTTTTCAGATGGTCACCTTAACAACTATAGCGTTCACATTGGGGCTGATGTCCAGTTTTTTCATATCGACACAAGGAGTTGACAAGTATACAGACGAAAATCGACCTTACGAGTTTGGATTTAATATTGAGGGAGAGCAGCATCGTCATGAGAAGAAAGGTGAGTGGTTTTCGATTAACACAGTAAAAAAAAGTGTGTGAGCTTACGCATTTTCGTAAAGTCCTTAACCTTTTTGACATTGAGTTCAAAAAGGTAATTCTGGAACTTAGTTTACCTGTTTATTGTGTGTCTCACTCGACCTCAGAACAGGGAAATATATTAAGGCTCGATCGATCACGCTGTTTTCATTTATAGTATACATAATGTGACTGTTGGTTTTTATCTTGATCTGTTGTGACCATATCAGTCAATAATAATTATCGGAGCAAAGTTAGTACGCGACTTTGTTTCTTAATTGTAATGAAACTAGCCAGAGCTTGTTTTTGGTTTTAATGGTAGAATACAGGGTGTGGTGTGGCGTAAAGAGTAATAATAATAATCCTTTCCCATCGGGTATAAAGGAGCATCATAACTGTTAGGAAAATAAAAATGGTACAGAAGAGAAGTCACAAATGGCGGTTAGCTATTGATAGTACACAGAATGCCATAACAAAACAAATTAAGAAAATTCCTTGTGTATTTGTGACCGGCATCGAAAAAAATGGCCAAGGACAAAAATGTTGGAAATTTCGAAAATGTTTAAAAAACTCGAAAACCGTTCTCACGGTTTTCGAGTTCTTTTTCTGGGTACAATTCTTTCTTTTCTGAACATTTATGATGTCCCTTACCCGTGGGTAAAGGATTATCTAATCTTTACGCCACACCCAACAGGTAGGTTGTCATTGCGGGTTTCTTCTGACTTTTCAAATGTGAATATTCTATTTTATTATCTTATATTTATGGTAATTTGTAATCCGATAAAACGTAAATTTAAAAATATAGGTAGGTATTCAATAAAATTTACATAATAAGCTTTTATTAAATTTAATATTATATTTTATGTAATCGATAATTTTACATGTTTTATGTGTGTTTTTATGAACATCAATGAAGTCGATAATGGTGCAAAAATGTTTTTTAATTTTGTTTATTTGCATACAAAGATGCCGTTTTAGTTAGGTAATTGTAAAAATAATTTATATTATCTTTTATGTATATTCACGAAATTGTGTATACGCTAATAAATAGAAGTACTGAACTGAAAACAATGTCTTCCTACTTTTATAACTAACGAACGAGGTTTGATTTAATTATGCTAAACTTCGCAAAACCTTGATTTTTAGAACATCGCATCTTAACCGATGATCTCATCAACCAAATAATAATTTACGAACCAATAGTCAAATATCAGCTAAATTACTAAACTAGACGAAAAAAGAATTGACAATCAGAGGATCAATTCAACCAGCAATTAAAATTTTAGAGTTAGCCTGAGGCCAAACGAGCGTAAATAAAAATTTTGAGTTGTGAGTCGCGTTAAATGCGTAGGTACTTTCAAATCCTCAGCTCAAAAAGACATCTGAATTGACTTTCAGGACTTTTGTAAAAAGCTACTTATTTTACGCGACTTACTCAAAAAATTACGCTAGTTTGGCTTCAGTTTATAGATTTACTTACTTACACGGCTAATATGTAATTTAGGTGGACTTGCTATAATTATACTCAACAGTCAGAAAAATTTGTTGCAACTGTAGACTTAATCATCACCATATTCCTCTTTTCATACAACTAAAGGTACTATATTTTGTTTCAGATGAAAAGGGTTTGATCATGGGCGAATTCGGCTTCATCACTGCAGATGGTGTGTACCATGTCACGGTGTATGCCACAGACGAAGAAGGGAGATTCAAGATCTTGTCGATGAAAAATATACGCGTCAAGCCGTGTACGTTTCTTTACATAATTATGCTGAGATGTTTTATTAAAACAAACAATTTTTTTTCTAACATACTTACCTGTGCCGTCTGTTTGCAGACCCCACTTACAAGCAGTCGTCTGGACCCGCGAGACAAGGCCATTCCCTTGAAGTGGCAGCTCCGCAGCAACCTTTATCTCAAGAAACTTCATCTGCGCAGAAACCTGGTATACCACTCAAGAAGGTAACCATAGAGAAACCGGGTCGATCTTGTTCATCATGCAGCCTCCCTACAACTAGTCCTGCGCCATCGCCAGCAATCGTGCAACCGAATATTCAAAATACTCCGTTTACTTCAAACCCCCACTTTGGTAAGAATCCAGCACAGACCAATCCCCAGTATCCCCAAGAAGCTAAAACGAACTCATTCCCCAACCAACAAAACTTCCCGGCGAATCAACAAAACAATTACAACCCTCCACAAAATCCAAGCAATTCTCAAAATGGTCCAACACGAAACCGAAACTCACCCCAGTCACCTCCTGAACAAGGACTAGTGGCTCCAAAAGAAGATTTACCTCTGTACCCGACATTAGACAGCTCCCTAAATTACCCACAGGGACCTGGTTCAAACTATCCTGCTCAACCAAGTGGTCCAAGTTACACTGGCCAGCCAGGTGATAACCCAGGGGGAAGAACGGCTAAAAAGCTGGACGATGCGCCGCAACAAAGATTCAACTCGGTGGGTGCTCAGCCAAATGCAGCAGCATTTAATCCAAACCAAGAACTCCCGAAGAAACCGACACTAATAACAGCTCAAATGCAAATTGTAGATAAAAATACAGATATTTACAGAAGAGATCCTGGTGAAAAAGAAGGCCTGCCCAATGGACTAACTACAAATGATATGTCTCAACTTCTATACACATTTAATTACACGGTAGGTTTTCATGGACACTTCGAAGAAGGGTACAGAAATGGAGCAAAGCAAGGATACTACTTTGTCACTGGAAGAAATGGAGTACGAACAAGAGTGGACTATGTAGCCGATGAAAAAGGTTTTAGGCCCAAAATTACCCAGGAAGTCTTGGACTTACTATCGGAAGATGTACCGAAGCCAGAAACTGAAAAAGAAGAAAAATACGGTCTCAAAGGCTATGAATTCAAATGGTTATATTTCCCTGTAGATCCGAAAGGCCGATAAGAATATTTTTTGTTCAGTATTTATTTTAATGTTTCTACTCATTAGCAAAATTTATGTTTAGTTAATAGCATATAAAATAATTTAGGTACCTATTGAAATTAACTTGACCTGTGAACTTTTGAATGAGTACAACATACACTGCCATTTATTACATGTAGGAATTATAATAAAAATTAATAAGACGTAATGCACTGAAACGAAATAAAGATTTTATAAAAATGATGACGTAATTTTACTATCAATAAAAATAGTAACCAAACCAAACCTACAACTCAATTAGCTAACTGCGAAAGTTAAAACAAAGACCAATGCTCATAACTATTCATCAACAAGTCAAATCAGTTCATGATTTATTTTATTATAACGAGCTTTATATTCATTTCACAATTAATCAAGTTATCGACACATGTGTTACGAATTCGGTTGTAAACTAAACATCGATAAACACATAAAAAATGCAATAAAAATAGTTAGGTACTGAATATTGTAACTTTGTTTAAAACAAGTACCTACCGGTCAAATCTATGTCTATATATTATATAGATATACCTCTAGATTTGACCGGTAGGTTTTATATATTATATAAAAATGAATCCCTATTTACCTTGGTCACGGCATCACGCGTGAACGGCTGGATCGATTTCGCTAATTCTTTTTTTGTTGTGTTTGTTATTGTCAGGAGAAGGTTCTTATGAAAGAAAACATTAAGAGTTTTACGCGGAAAATTAGAAAATTTCAATATTCATAGTTAAAACAGGACAACGTCTGTCGGGTCTGCTAGTAAAAGATAAATGTATAGGAACGCTTTACGGATTTTAGAACGAAGCTTTATCCCATCTCTAAAATATAATAAATAGTATTATTATTATCTTTGGTTTACCTAATGTACAAAAAGCACGTATAAGGTACCTACCGACCTATACCTACCATACCATATTGCTTATATTTTTTTATATCCTCTAAAATCACATCAGGATTTTTTTAAAGTCGTACACATAGTAAGACGGATGAAGGCAATTTATTATGATTTTATTTCAAAACCACAACGGTCAGTTCACTAAGCTTTTTGTAAAATTAGGGTTCATCTATATACTAGATCTATGAATAATTCTGTTTTTTTGCACGCCATCTAGCGTTGTGGTATAACACTTGATAACCGAAGACCTTTCGAAAACGTCTTTGATGAAGCTTATGTTGGCTGTTCCGAATTCTGCTGGTGCTAGTATTAATTTATTGATCACTGTACGGTTTTAGTACCGTAGTGCCCAAGATCAGCAACAGATGGCAATAATTATTGTTTAGTGACTTTAAATATTTTTTATAGTAGTATTTATTATAGTAAGTTTGCACCTTGGCTCGATTATAAGCTTCCCAATAAATTTTGAGCTACAAAAGCTAAGCTACCATATAAGCTTTGAAAAATGTAGCCAACACATAAAAAAAACCTTAATAACTGAAATTCAGTTGACAGGCCAAGAACATTATTAAAGTGGTCTGTTTTAGCTTAAGGGTAAATCCTCTGTGGTGGTGCACTGGGCGAAGGTCAGCCTGCGACGCAGAAGGTTGCGGATTCGATTCCCACCGTGGGACAGACGTTTGTATGATCTACCTACAGGTAGGTAGGTATATATTCCGTGTTCCGACTGTATAAGTTTAGTGTTTATCAGCCTTTATGTTACACATAACATTAACTCTGCTTGCTTTGGTGCCAGATGATTTGAGATGATGCTATGATGATTACGACCAGTTAAAATATAATTTGATTGTTTTGAATAAACTAAAAACCCACTGCGAATCGCTTAGTTTTAAACAGTTTTTTTATGTTTTTAATAGGGATAAATACTAATCCCTCGAGAATTAAAATTTTAAGGGGATTATTCTCTAGAGGTATGCAACTGCAAAATAATCATCCAAACCGGTCCATAAAATGACGGAAAAATCGACGAACACCTATACCAACCGAACATAGAACCTCCTCTTTTTTTCGAAGTCGGTTAACAAAGACAGTCACCTACCTACTTCATTATTTTTAATCACAATCCTCGTTTCTAATCGGGTTTACAAAGTAAAAATTGTAAATGAATAAAATACACTTAAATTTGAAACAACTTTGACCAGCCAGACGGAAATTCGTAAATGCAGATTTTGTAGTGAGGTTGCATCTTGGCCTCCGCAATTCAGTTTCAATTTAATAAGCTATAGCTAGAATAACATAACTCTAGCATTATGAATGAATTTCTGAGACCGCCAATAAGATCTACATGCATGCTTTTGGCGGGAAACCGCAACCAACCAGTCATTGCAAAGCCGGCGCGTGCGCAACACGCGTTCCTATTCAAAATTTTAAAAACAATAAATGCGATCGCGAACTTGACGTTTTGTCTCGTAGTCTTCTAACTATTTGTCTAAATGGAAGTATTGAGGACACACCTCATTTCCTTTTGTTTCTATTCACTTTA
The DNA here is from genome assembly GCA_963662085.1 of Eupithecia inturbata. NCBI lineage: Eukaryota > Metazoa > Arthropoda > Insecta > Lepidoptera > Geometridae > Eupithecia > Eupithecia inturbata. The sequence goes on from OY759182.1 coordinate 10,414,131, forward strand.
ACATGGTGTGAAAATGCATTGTTAATTCACAAAAGTGTCAAGTAGTTCTACTTTCCTAAACTCTAAACGAAACAAGTCCAAGTGAATGTCAATTAACTTGGAGATTAAATATATATTGATGTAAGTTCTCCTGGAATTACCTATCAGTCATTTAAACTAACAATAACAAATGAGAAGGGAAATTAGATTAGACCTGGAAAATTGTTCAAGTGTCTTGTTAGATATTAAAACGACTAACCTCAACCTCAAAAGCTAATATTGGTTCACTGCTGGACGCAGGCCTCCTGTTAAGCGCCTTATTGGCTTTTATCTCATGGAGAATAATGCCCATAATACCCACGCTGGGCATGCGGGTTGGGAATCGCTGTTTGGTGGTAGAATTGTTCTGCGGGAAGCGCCGCTACCCGCCACCTGGGTGGAAATCCCTTAGTCACCCTCTTCCGATACCCGCGGGAAGAGTTCGGGTGGTGCAAATTCTAAGCCGACACCACACGGCTAAACGACTAAAACGACTAATTTACTACACTATTATATTATTAACCACAAGAACATGTATACAATACTTTGAGCTATTAGCAAGCCCTGCATTTTTTTTTAAAGTCCGGATATGCGCCTTGGGCTTCGAGGTCTTAGGGGCCAGGCCTATAGGCCGGCCGTAGAGGCACTAAGTGATCCAGCTTCCGTATCTTTTGGAAATTGTAATCAAATTATGAAGGGTTAAATAGCCATATAGACTAAATAAAATATAACCAATAGGTACTTGATTGTGATTTTCAATTGTTCAGTTTTTTGAAGATAGAGCACATAAGAGAGATACGTGCTTCTCTCTACCTACATTAAATTAAACTAGGGCGTCTGCCTTGACTGCCGTAATACCAACTGTCCATAGTAACGTTACACCTATTTTGCCTAGAGTTTGTTATGCTTAAAATTATGCCAGTCAATTTATAATATTTTGTATAGTCAGTCATTATATACTTTGGTCCATCTCGGGCTAGAACACCCCAACTAGTTTAAGGCATAGACGGGGATGTTAGTTATTCAATAATAAATAACCAAGACTGATCGTTTTTCATTATGACCTCTGTGGCGCGGCGGGCGAAGGTCCGCCTGCGACCCGGTTCGATTCCCGCCTCGTGACAAATGTTTGTACGATCTACAGATATTTGTTCTGTATGTTTTCTATGTATCATAAAAAATCGTATCTATGTAGTGTATTGTATTAAGTATATCTGAACAAATAATACCACACATAACACAAGCTCTGCTCACTTTGGGGTTAGATGATGCTGTGTGGATTGTCCAGCATTATTATTATTATTTATTATTAATACCTATTTATTAGTGAATTCCCTTTTGTAATTTCGTGTAATTCCCTTTTGTCATGAAAAGATGGGACTAACGAAAATTATAAATCCTTAATATGTAAGCTATGTAGGTACCAACAACAACTAGTACAAGGATAGTGACTACACCCATTAATTATGTTCCTAAGTAATTGTAATTAGTCAAAGTCACAGCTAGTTTACGTTTACGCGACTCACTCTATGTGTAGGAACCTCAAAAACGTTTCGCCACACCTGTTGCGGTCGTTTTGGCAGCCGATCATATTTTGCAATGCATGCAAAATCTCTTGTCAAATGTTAAATTTCATCCAATCCATAGTTCCTCCACATTCAAGAATTTTAAAGAATTTGATTGGATTTGAAAATTGTTTTTAGGTAAATCCCCAATAAAAAAGTCACATACAGTCACCATTTGTAATCGGATTTAGAAAGTAATATTTATAAATGACGAAAATCCACTTGAATTTCAAAATACTTTGATAACCCCTCACGGACCAGCGCTCGCGCGACGTTTTTACATAAGGTGGCGAACCGCGTACGCTTGGTTGCCGCGCGCTTGCAGCTTGCTTGCAGCTTCCGCATTTTCTTGATCTTTTTGTAGGAATACCTAATAATATCTATAAATATCTAGATTCTCCATGAAATTTCCTACAAATTAGCATGTAAATATGCTGTAGTTGAATAAAAACAAATAAATGAGAACCACGTAAAGTAAGAGGATTTGTAAAATTATTACATATCCATGTTGATTGTATGTAGTAATTTCAGGACCAACGAGCCCCCACTGACACACCCGCAAGCACATGTGCACCCTCTATAGGGTGCAGTTCAATAATACATATGTCTTGTACACATGGCTAGTCTCCGTTGAAACCGGCCGCGCGGCCGAAGTACAGCTTTCAATAATGCACCCGTAGACTTTATTCACCTGGAATAAATCATCTGGGTGCATTAAGTGCTACGCACGGTAGAATTGTTGCTGCTGGGTGAACCAAGCATAGCTTTCAATAAAGTTAAAGTCCCAATCCAGTAGACTTAATTCACCTGGCTAAAACATATCCGAATGACCCATTTTCTTTCGATTACCTCGTAATCCCAGCTCTTAAAATGTCAAAATGATAGCAAATGACAGCAAATGTCAAAAATTCGGTTAGCAGGACATCAGTAGGTATTTATATTTACGTCACTAACTAAAATACTAATAATACTCTGTTAGTTGCTTAGTGGAGAGCCCAACATACCTCTCTAGCCCTCCTCAGGCTAGAGGTAAAGCGTAAATAGCATTATCTCATCAGGAAAAAAAAAACAGTATGTATATTTACAGATTCAAAAACAGAATAAAAATACTATTCTATCTTTAGTTAAAAGTACGTACTAATTGCGCACTACCTACGTATTAAGATAATTTCAGTTTTCTTTCAATAACCTATTTCAGAGTATTTAAGCCAAATTCACATTTACCACATTGTATTTAGATTTATGTATTTAGAATTTGGAACAACGGAGAATAGGTAACTGGGAAAAGATTATTTCGAATTTATTCGAAAGTAGGTAACCCAACTACGATATTTCTATTAAAGCAAGAAGTCCTATAAGTGCATCCAAAATATATTGAAGAAAACCTTTATGTAGGTATGAACCTTGAAGTATCTTATTCCCGAACCTCTGACTGAACTATGAAGTTCCAAAGTGTGAGCAAAATCCACTGTAAAATATTTGTTGGTAGTTTAATACAACTATTTCAGTTGTCACATTATTACATGAAAAGATATTTTATTTAATAATATATAATCATAAACTCTATGTCATATCCGTATAATATGTGTTTATTAATGATTAATCAAACCCTACGATAGATTTACTCAGACGAGATGATCTCACCGTCTGTTTTTCTATCAAAAAGACATTTTATGACCTTTTATGATTATTAGTATTTCCCTGTGCTGATGACCAAACCAACCAGATTTTTAGTGAACCTCATGTTACATAGCTTCACCTACGTAGGAAGTACCTTGGCTGGCACTAAAGCAATCAATGGCATGCAGTGCAATCGAATAAATTGCCGACCACATGCGTGATGGGGTCATAAATCACCAAAATAGACCTTGACACAACAACTAATAGCGCTGGCTTTACAAAACTTTCAAAAAAAACGGAGAACCAATCATAGATTGTAAGTATTGGGACCAGTATTCGAAATTCAACCACGATCGTACCAAGAAGGGTCTTAAACAAAACCTCGCATTTTATATTTTTAAATTATAGTATATGTAGGTTTGTACCAAAGAGATTTCATGCCGAAACCTAATGTTTTGTTTTGGTCACGCACAAGTCATTTGATTAGTCACTGTGAGCTATGCGGTCATGACATCATTCGACATTTGAACTTGTTTATTTTGCAATAATACAAATCTATCGAAGAAATTGACCTTTGCGTCTTAATTTAAGCATTTGTTGAAAAAAGAAATATGTCTAAGTTTATATTTATTGTAACTGGATAGACTAGCTAAACATTCATATTTATTATCAATGTTTATGACACATCGGTACCTTTAATTTAATATCATAATACCTATCACCTTCGTCAAGGTGAGATAACAAGTTTTCAATCATATTAATTTCACCTGCAGTTGGCATCTCTTTTTGTCAAAAGAACATTTCAATAAAAAAAAACTTCTCAGAACATTACAGCAATCTTTTATGTTACCAGTAGTTTGATAACTCTAGTATCCAGTTTAGTAGGTATGTACTACCTAGTATTACGCACACGTTATTATTGTGTGGTTAATATAAACCACAGTTATCGCTTCCCCAAGAGAATCGCATTACTATCCGCATTTTTAGCCACAATAAAAGCACAAAATAACTTACAGATTTACTGGTTATGTTGACCTAGATCCTTGCAGGAGCTGTAGTTTACATCATACCTGACTGATTTGATTATGAACTACTACTATGATACCCAAAACTTAACCGTTTGCGAGATATTGGACTTTAAAGTTTATTTAAAAATTGGCCTATATTTTTTCTGTTTTACTACTTTTTTTGTAATACCTGCATCTAGTTTTTTTACGATTTCGTGTAGTAGATGACTTGATTTATTATTTTCAACACCAAAATTGCAGGTAAATAAACAAACTGGGTCGTAGTAGACGATTGATAGTTGATAGTTAATGAATATAAAAAAATAAACAAATGTTGCTAAGAATATTTATGTTTCTTCAGCTTTCCAACAAGTTACAACAATTTAAGGTATTGTCAGAATTTATAGGAAAAACTTAGATCACAGGTAGTAGTAAAAAATAATAGTGCTTAAACGTCAATTTTATCACCTGGCCCTACAAAGCAAAATAAAATAAACCTGTATAGCTAGCACAAACCTACAGGATAATTAGACCTATCAAACTTACCTCTCTTAAATAGTTTCCCTGTATTATTTTAAGTCCAAACTCTTTTTAAAGACTGCATAAATTGATCTGTGGAACTCTCAGATGTTCAAGTCATTTTGGACTTACAGTGAAACGCATAACATCTACATAGTTTAGAGTAGACAACATGTTGGCTGTTGTATTAGTATTTCTCCATTTTACGCAGAGCTAATTTGATTTCCATTTGCCTGGCTTGTTAACTATTCCTTGCATTTGGAGTTACGTGTTACCTCAATCATTGTACAGAATCACGTAATGTGGTTCACGTTGCAACTGAAACTGCATTGTAATCCCAGCAACATCGTAAGTAGGTATCCTCAGTTAGCGAGCTGTCAGTCAAGCTGTTACGAACAGTGATAGTTTAAATCGTCACACACAGTGCGTTTGCGTGTACAGTACTGAAGACATTAACTACTTATACTACTTGAACAATCTTAAATTGCAGACAACTTATAATACATATACAACTAAAACTTTTAAATTAAAACATAATGCGACGATACTGACGCTAAAAGTGTAGGTAAAGCTGTGTCGCAGTAATAATGCTGCCCTGATTCCCAATACAGGCTTTTTCAACAAAACTCACAACAACAGCAACAGACTGCTCAAAATTAATAGCCATATGGCTTTTACAATAATTTGGTTTGTCTTTATGTACCTAAACTTACGTATTCTTTGAGATGAAGTCAACTGTGGAAACACAGCGAGCTCTTGGAAGGCTTACACTATTATCGGTTTTGAATGTCGATTTAGATGACAAGGCATGGTCGCAGGCCTTCCTGCCTGTCATATTGGGAGGCTTAGGTATACGCAAAATTTCAAGTGTAGCGCTTCCAGCGTTCCTGTCTTCCGTCTACAGTACACTAGTTATTTAGTTGAAAAAATTATAAAGTCATCTTGTTTGGTCCCACCTGATATTTCATTCAAAATTTCATTTTTAGACGAAGCTTTAACGGCTTGGCGTTGTGCTTGCCCGAATGCTGCTCCCCCAAAACCCTTTTGTCCCAAAGGCAATGGGACAGGCCTCTATGTGAGTTGACACGGAATTGTTTGTTACAAACGTGCTCCAGCTCTGCGGATCATGCCCGTCTCCTGGCCGTTTCTAAATGGGACTCAGGACATTGGTCGGACATGCTTGCAGCATTTCCTTCATTTAACACTGGCACTTTATTGGATCCCGTAACTTTCCGTATCGCAACATGTCTTCGGTTGAGTGCAAGGTGTTGTGCACCTCACCAATGCCAGTGCGGTACACTGCTGTCAAACAGTTGGTCATCACGGATTAGCGTGTACTAGGGCCGTCGGTCGGATATCTCGTCATACCAGCCTTAACGCCATCACCTGGCGGGCCTTTGTCACCGCTAAAGTACCAGCTATTTTCGAACCGAATGGCGGACCATTTCGTGACGATGGTAAGAGGCCCGACGGCATGACACTAGTCCCATGGGAGTTAGGGAGGCCTATTGTGTGGGACGCTACATGCGTCGACACACTTGCGCCTTCCCATCTTTCAAGACATCCGTGACGGCTGGAGCGGTAGGGAATTTGGCCGAGGATCTCAAGAGACGCAAATATGCAGGTCTCGACAGAGCCTACACATTTGCTCCCTTTGGGGTCGAGACCCTAGGTCAGTGGGGTACCGAAGCTCTCCGGGTTTTTATAAAGTTATCTGTGCGTCTGGTCGACGCGACGCGTGACCCGAGAGTTGGTAGGTATCTGGCGCAGCGCATCAGCATTGCCATACAGCATTGCGGGGCAATGCAGCCAGCGTCCATCAACGCAAATCAAGCGTAGATCATATCAATACCAGTCGGAAGCGTCCCCAGTTGACCTGCTTGTACATTGTTTGCAGTTAGCTTAATTGTTTCAATTGTAAATACTAGTTCATTTCATGTTCTTTGAAATAGTTGCCTGATTTTTACGGGTCAGAACCCTTCGTGTGCGAGTTGACTTGCAATTGGAGGTTTATTATTACCATACGATTATCTATTCTGAAGTTAAACAAATTGGTAAACCTACTCGTATGTCACATCAATGACAAAGTGCCTGCTATAGCACGTTTTAATTGGTATTCTTCAGACGCACCTCTTTTCACTATCGTTCAACATTATGATCGCACTGACACTTTCTATAGTAAACATAACCATAAAAGTTCGCATAAAATTAATTGCGCATTTGTTTTGAGTGTGATGTCACGATTGTACAATGTTGAATTATGCAGGTTATTTCATAGATTGTGATCGGTTAGCAAGTGTTTTATAACATTAGAAATTTGGTTATGAATTATAAATGCATGAATGGGTCTTGAGTATACATAGTACCTACAACCTGAGCATGATTTTTTTATAACCACTAACTATGTTTTTCACTGTCAGAGACATAAAAACTGAACTTACATAATGAGACTTAACTTACTTGACTTAACTTCGGAACCTAAACCAATGTATGCACTTGACATTGTATTTTTTTTTGTAAACAAAGCAATTTAGGAACAACTAATTGATCATCATCATCATCATCAATCTTAGTCTACTGCTGGACATAGGCCTCCCCCAATGAGCGCCATAGCGCCCTGTCTTCAGCTTGCCGCATCCAGCATCTGCCTGCAGTCGTTCGCAGATATTATTCACAAATAAAACAGTTGAGCTATTTGCAGACTAATGCAGACAATCTTGAGGTACCTACCTAAAATGATTCAAATCAACACCAATGGCACGCATCCCAAAAGCTAGCTACATTGCCCTTTGTGGCAATGCTAATTTACTACGCCAGATACATAATACGTACACTATTTGTGTGAATCGCACTCAATCAGAACGTCCTCTAATAGACCCTTCCTTTTAGTAGACCAAACAGAACCGTGAATTTTATAATTGCATGGTGCTTATGCGTCAAATCAGTTAGTCGTGTCAATGTCATCAGCGTTACTTACAGTGCCGCCTACATCTTGGCCTTGTCAAGCAACTGGAGCACTTGAGCACGTACTAAACTGTTTGATCTGTGCTTATCTCTACATATAAGGCCCGATCAAATTAAGCTAAGAGCCAAATGTTTTTGCGGCGATAAAGATTCAAAAAAATATTTTTGCTCTAACAAGCTAGTTAGCTTCAATTTGAACAAATCTTGATGGCAAATTAGGATATCAATAAAGTAATTAAGATTTTTTTGTTCCAGAGACTCTTAACTGGTGATGAAAAATGCTGAAGCAGGAAATAATCCTTATGGTAAGTTATCCACTAACATTAAAGGTCAAAGAAATAGTAAAAATCTTCACGAGTAGGTACTGAAGAGTTCAAGATGAAATTTGGCGTGCACGTAGAATCCAGACATACTGATTCGGTCCAACCGGGATAAGCGCAGGATAAGTGCACAATAAAGGAAAGGTTAATGCTAGGCTACTATCGTAAAAAAATTAAAAAATTCAAATCTCCAATTGTTCCAAGACATGTCGACTGAAGTCACATGCTGCCAAAGTTCATAAAAAGTATAACAACATAACATAATAATTAAACCTTTTTCTCCGACAACAGCATCACTGAACAATGTAAATTATTGTAAACCATTCAATTTATTCTCGTTATCGACTCTTTCCAATTTGTTAACCCATTTATGTTCATTGAAGCAAGCAGCAGTTAACATTTTACTGCCTCAACTTCCCTGTTTCATATTCGCAGATGCGCGTGATGTAATGCAATAGACATGAATTTAACTTTTTTAACTTTAGTTATCAGCCAGTGGTTACACTGCCTAGTTAGTGCGGTAAGGTTCTTTAAACATAAATTATTTTTAACACCTTACTACTAATATCAGACGTTTCAAAATAATTTTCCGACATGGTTTGTAACTTTATATATAGAGTTTTAAATTTTCAGATCTACAACAAAGACGTTCTTTGTATAATTGATAAGGTAATTGTTTTATTTATGCGCGATTTGGTTCCTTAAAGCTGTACCTACAGCCTACACAAATACGTAGGTACTGAGTTTAAAAGTTACCTTGAAAAAAAACCTGGGCTAAACAGCTTGACAAGTCATGACGAATTGATACTAATTTTACCTTGAATATTTATTCTTTATAAAGCTACCTTGGTATCTACTAGATCCAAAAAAATAACACATTTCAGGATGCTCCTCCAATATGCAAACAAGTTCGAAGGTCGGATCGCCGCAGTGGTATTGGCGTTAATAAAGACATACCATCGCACGATCCATACATTCCAAGAGTTAATCCAATACATTACAATTGTTCCAAGCTAGAGTGCAATGTTGTAACACTATCATCAATTACCCAAGTTACAGCTCCATCGACAGAACTGAAAGCATGCTACAAGCAAGCTGATGACTACCAATGTGAACCAATAAGATACAAGCATTTTATAACTGTAGATAAGCTTCTATTTCTAGCAAATAACATACCAACGAAATCGTTTTACTCTGTCGATTGCTTAGTTTACAAAGATGGTGGGCGTGTTTGCCATAAGAAGGACAGCGTTGATTCACACGCCAAATTGGTCGATACTGGGACAATAGCGAGGCCGAAGGAACCAAACGTACTGTCTCAGGACGAATACATTTGCGAAGAGAGTAAAGACAAAACTATAAATTGCGATCTAGATTCATTTGTACCTTTTGAGGACGGTCTCAGATTGAAAGAAATAGTAGAACCTTCTGAAAAAATTCTGTTAAAATCTGGTGCATACGTTGTTATACTCAAACGTAACTGTATAGAAACTTGGTGCGGCTACAGTGGAAAAGTAGAATCTGGACGAAGAGCAAATAATTTAGCATACGACCCACCGGGGGGGAAAACATACAGATGTTACTATGCTAATAAACAGCAAATCTGCAAAGAACTATACAGTCCGATCGGAAGATCCGTTTACAACGACAGGTATTGGCTAAACACAATTTAATAAAGAACTTATTAATAAACAATGCTGCTTTATTTTAAGAGTTGGTGCCTACGTGTAGATTAAAGGTACAAAACAAACAATTACAATCATTTTAATTGAATTATAGTATTGAAGTAATAGATACTGATTGTTCGTGGTAGTCCCGTACATGGAACAATGTATTGTTTGTTCCATGACGCAATTCAACATTATATTGCATACATTTAATTAATTAAATAATTATAGATAACATATGAAAAACACTTTTAACTGGAACGCTTGGCACACACAGGGTAAAATATGAATACTTAGTTTTCGCGAAAGATATCCTGTTTATGCTATGCGATCTACTTATAACGTTTCCTGTATCTTTTAAATAGAACGGTGGCTGTAATAAACTACGAACAATTAAAAATATTTAATAACATAATATATTAATTTTATACCAGCTTCTTCTTGCGGAATCGTACTACAGTAATTTTGGTGTGTAACGACCTAGGAGCATAGATAAATGAAACTATTTGTCCATGCTAGACGTAACAAGCATTTCACCAAATTTTCTCGTTTCTTGATCAGTATGGCATAAAATCGAATTCGAAACAACATGTATTGTTATATATCATTTTTATGTTTATACTATATACTCGATAATAATAATAATAATAATGCTGGACAATCCACACATCATCATCTAGCCCCAAAATAAGCAGAGCTTGTGTTATGGGTACTAGATGACTGATAAACTTAATACAATACATAACATACATAGATAGATATTTTTTATTCTTTTATATAAATCATAAAAGTCTTTATTTAGGAAGATACTTTGGTGCAAATAACAAAAATAGGAAGCGATGCGACCTGCAGTAGTACCTAAAATACTGTGCCGCAGGTCGCAACACCTAACTCCGGAATTAGATTTAAATGAGTTTCAACAAATCGTAAGTACATAAATATTTTAATACAAGTTAACAATAGGTTTAAGTCGCATTTAATGAAGTTTTTTATATAATAAAATAAGGGTTTCTAAACAATAAATTTATGTACCTATAGCAAAAGTAAAAGAAATTAAGAAATAATTTATGAAAAATTTATAACTGTCTAAGACTTTATCTAAAATAGTAATTATTTTAGAAACTGAAAACTGACGACTGTGACGAAGTGACTGTGAAATAAATTCATATTGTCAGATTTCCGATTTTTTATAGCTTCAAATAACATTTATAAGTTCTTGTCACGTGTCAGTGAAAGTCCTCCGATGTCCAGCGCACAGGACAACCGAATCGTAATAAAACTTGATTGCATTGTGATTACGTACGAGCACGTGTTACATAAAAACAGGTTTACGATTGAAAGGGCTGGAGTCAATCTAACATTTACTTTCTGCTAGATCTCCAATCAATTATTGGATTTAAATTGCCCCTTTCGTTACAAAGTTGGCTGTCATACAATTTCGCCATTTCTAGATAGATACTTAAAACTTGAGTCACATTGCGCCGAATAAAAACTATCACAAAAAAAAATAATCACAATAATACAAAATATACAATACAAATATTCTTTATTACACAGCAAATAATTAAAAAAACAATTACCTATCTACTCAAAGGCTTTCGATATATATAAATGAACCAAATTCACCATTAACAAAGATAATGTTGAATTTGGTCAATGTTCTGCTGGGCAAGAGCATGCAACAAAGCTGAATATTCATTTTACAAATGAAAAAAAATTTAAAAAACAAAATTTAAATTATCATTACTGCATGTTCAACCTTTTACCCTTTTTGCTTTAGTTTTTACAACAACCAAAAGTGTTACCTATAGCAAACAATATTCCTAGCACGTGCATTATGCATCAATGTTTTTGTGAATCAAAACGCTTCTGTAATACAAAATTGATTGATTTTATTTCTGAAGAAAATCGTTACTCTACGAATAAAGTTTTTCATACAAAAGACACCAACGCGCTCGAAAGTTATGATACCTTTCTTCACAGTTGATTTGAACGAAAAAGTATAAGAAGTTGTGTCCAACTTCTCATACAATACTGACGAAAATAATCTCGTATATATTTTGGAAAGTTAAATCTTAAAAACGTTAAAAACAAATAGGTAGGTCAGTGGAGTGTATCTCATATACCACGAGAGACAAAGGGAAGTGGAGCAATTTCCGAACTACTTGCGCGCGCGCTTGCGTAATGCACTGGCTACTGCGTAAAGGGATAGCCGACTATCGTTGTTACGACTTAAACCAGTTTCTGGTCGATAAAAGTCTGTTTGTACAATGGGTTTTAACCACATATTTTCCACTTTATAAACAAAACAGACGTCACAGTAGAGAAAAAACTGTAACTAATACAATAACCTAAATTGGAGCTAAGTAAATAAGTGCATATAGGGAAAACCATGTGTAGATACGGTACGGAGAAGTAAACGGAATCGTCCTAACCAAGCTATCATAGAATATTTATCTAACACTAGTTTCAGCCCGCGGCTTCACACACGTTGTTTCTCTGTAATTATTTACAGATTATTTTCATACCACGGGAATTAATTTATGGAATAAAAAACCTATGTTTTATTCAAGGTTTAGATCTACATCTATGCAAAATTTCACCCTATCCGTTCAGAAGTTTTAGCGTGAAGAAGTAACAGACATCCAAACTTTTAAACATTCAAACATCTAGACATCCAAACTTACGTATTTATGTATAATAATACTGTGATTGGCATATACAAGAAATTATAAATGCTGTTGAAATAAAGTTACAATATTCTGCCTCCAGTCATTTACAACCAAGTACATCTGCCCACCAATTTCCCTAAAACTCTTGCTGACCATTTGGATACGCCCACTATTTACATAGGCAAAACATATACCAACCTATCTCAGGGTATCTATTGCTTTGACCCAGTTGCAAAACCACAGTTTACAAGCGAGAGAGTTTTTCAAGGCTACTCTAATCAGAGTACAATATCGACCATTTAGCTCTCCAAATACAGCATCAAGAGAGATATCGTCTACCGGGTGTGGTTTCTTGAGATGGGAGTGGATGGCCAAATCAGAAACCAAAAGAGTTATAGAAAAATTCGTGAAAGGCTTCGATTTATAAGTAAACAAAAACTGCATAACTATTTTTATATTTTTTACGGTATTTTTCAATAAAGTGTACAAAATTCACTCAAATAGAGGTTTTATCGATGATAAACCCTTTTAAAATTCAGGAAAAGTATCGTAGCTTCGGAATAGACCACCCTCTCCCGTCTCTAAAAGCCACCCTGTATGATGCCACTTCATATGTAAAGTAGTGAGTGGTTGTGCTTTCTTAACCTATAAATGACGGAAATTAAACAGCATCACTCATACCCAAACTCAAACTTAAACAGTACTTATCCCTTTATAGGATCAGATGCACTCTATTGTTATGTACCGGGTATGTACCCCCTCTGTGATATTGTTATGTACCGGGTATGTACCCCCTCTGTGATATTTTCTTTATATTTTTATTTAGAATTTTATTTTTGACAATGATAGAAAGATAGATAGAAAATACTTTTATTGCACAGTTATAACTAAGAAACAATTAACAAAAGGAAACAATTAAAACATAAAGTGACAATTGGCAGTCTTATCGCTCTAGAGCGATCTCTGACGGACAACCTGGTATGGATAGGACCGTCGGAAATACATGTAGTAAGACCTGTGTGCATCTAATAAATATTGTACTACATAAAAATAAATATTAACATACTACAATGTAAATTACAAAAAACCATCTCCTATAAATATTACACCTATAAATATATATATATATTTATTTACCTACATATATGTACATATTATGAAAACAAGGGCGTTTTCAGTGACAGCAGGACAAATAGTGTTCCTTTACCATATCTTTGAAAATTGGTAGTGACTTCGCACACCTTACAGTAACCGGCAATGCGTTCCATAGCTGGACAGCCCGGACAGTAAATGAGTTGCCGTACAAGGAAGTAGAATGGACAAGTATTTGAAGCAAAAGATTTTCAGAGGAGCGGAGAGAACGCGAATGAGAAAGATGAAGAAATGTGAAACGTGCTTTGAGATAAGGGCAATGCCTTTTAACAGCAGCTCTAGTAATTAACCTTATAATTCTCTCTCTCTCTTCTTCTGTAGGTATAGCTTGATTATTGACGATGCCCATTTACAGCAGATATAGGTAATAATTTCTTTGTTTTGTGTTCTTTTGATTATTACTTTTTATCTTAATAGATCTTTATTTATAAGTGTAATATAAACTGACGTAACCAAGTGTGCCCCTACGGCGAATAAATGTATGAGTATTCTGTTGTATTTCTTGCGAAATTGGTTGAACATACATACGTATAAAGACCTCTTAAATTTTGCTTATGCTCATTTCGCAAATAAGACTTGACTAAACGCGTGGGAGTTTCCTTGCTGGCAGGAAACTATTTATCTACCAAACGAAATCCTGCTTAAACTAATAAACAGCTATTGTCGTTAGCTTCGATAACCTACATAGATCTTGCTTGACCAACTATATCTACGTAGGTAGGACATTTAAGGCAGCATTACGTCAACTTTTACTATGATATTAACGTTAAAGTTGAGTATAATTTAATCTATAGCATTACAGAATCGTAGTTATGCAAGATCCCGTTTTAATGTTTACTAATTGGGATTTTATTGATTGTTTTGTCATTTGATAAAGTGGACCCGGGATTGTTTGCAACATTTCTAACGGCTTTCAAAGATTTTGCATTAACGAAGCGTAAATTATGTAAATTTTAAGCACCTACTCATCGATTTACAATGGATTCGCACGCCTATGAAGATTATCTAGTTCGTAAATCTAAACGTGCATGAATATTCCCATGCTTACTTACACTTCTTACGTACGCACTTTCATTTCCGTTATCACATTTTATAACTTAGGCGATTACAACCTGTCAACATTAATTTTATTCACGGTATTTAAGAACCTCTTTATAAGAACAGTGAAACTTGCAAAGAGAAGCTAATTTTCTCAGGGTCGCTGTTTTTCTTTCTTCATTGTTAACTTTATCTTCAGGTCAATCTGTTTTGAGGTATACATAACAAAACTGCTGTAGAATCATGCGAGTCTCAAAGATCACGTACAAACCAGCAAAGCTAAAGTTCAGAAGCACGTTCATGTTCGTTTAATCAAATTGGTTATCTCAACACCAATTACACGGTAGATTCGAGCAGGTTTCACTCTCATTGGTAGATACTTTCATTGATCAACAAGAACAGAACACACGTTTGGGTTCACTTTCGCCGTTCATTCAAATACGACCTTGACAAATCTATTATTAACGGTTCCCTTCCTCAGAACAAGCGACTCGTGGCTCGTCCACTACAATGCAGTTCATGAATGAAACATGCACCACTTATGCACCTATGCAGGTTACATACATTGTCTATCTGATTCTATTGGTTGCATAGTGTAATACGTTTTAGGTACCTGTTTGATTATGTAAATAGTTTAAAGTTAAGACTAGTTGAGTAATCCTAGTTTCATCGCTTACACCAAAATTATTCTTCTGGGCATCAAATAATAAAAGAAGTCCAAAGACATAGAGATATCAAACAGTATAGTGTATTATATGTACAAAGTGGTAACTCTCCGATTAACTTTCTATTCCGTATTGCACAGACGTCAAAATGTGTTTAACGTGAGTGTTAAAATGTTGGTTGTCCCAATCTAAAACCATAAATATTCAAGATCTCACGTTCAGAGTTAATATTTTCAACAAACAAAAACCATCTTCATATTAATATAATTCATATAATAGATTCAATGTCACTAGATGCAGGTAGGCACCGGTTTGTGATTCGAAATATTCAACGTGTTTTCGTCATATTTTTTTTGTTCTTGGGTTTCTTACTTCATTTTGATATTTGCGTCACAATCACAAGACGCCTAGGCAGCTTAACCTTATTATTTCATAGTGTCAGCATTAAGTGGGGATAACTTCTGAGGTCTTATGATAAAGTTTGCATAGTTTACAAAACAAAAAAGTTTTCGTTTCCTTCATACATTTAGCGTCTTGCAGCACCTCTACAGGATCACTACACTCAGTGGTACTACTTTTTCAAACCCTTTTGTAGTTTTCAAATGATTTTGAGCAGTTTGTTGCATTTTAGCAGAAGTACAACTTTGACACGTCAGCGGTAGTAGGTAAACGGAAACTTTTTCTGTTTTGCTAATGTGCAAACCCATACTAGCCACTATGTTACTAAAATGTTATGATTAAGTACCGCCTAAATATTAAAAAAAATTAAAACAACTTTCATGATTAGATATCAAGAAAACTTCATTTATTCTCAAAAGCAAATGGAGTCAAACAGAAACACAATATTTCAACTGCAGTGCTGCAGTTTCGCATTCAAATTATCTTGTCATCGTTACTTAGATTAAAACTTGACCATCATGTCGCAAATCGGTCTAGGTCACGAAGACTACAACACAGGTATAAAGCAAAAGCTAAGGCGTTTCAAATTTATCTACCCAAGATGCTGCAATCCACATAAAAACATTTATGACACCAAATGTCGATTGCTGGTGATTCTGAAAGAATGCATTTAGTGGCAAGGTCATCTACATACAGGTATGCGATCATTCATTCAATGTAAATTAAGTAGATTTTTTTATCTTAGTACATGACCGTGTTATTGTCTCTACCCACCTGAGTAGCCTTCTTAGCCTGTTACTATTTGGGGCAAAATATTGTCTTGCCCAGACCGAATCACTATAACTAGTTTTTTTTTATATTTTTATGTTGGCCTATTGCCAATTCCCAAGCCTATTGCCAATGTTTATTCAATAGGTTTCAAAAAAGCTCATCAAAAATTTAACAAGATAATTATTCAGTTATTGATAATTTATCGATCTGCGAAAGACTGCAGGCAGATTCTCGAGGCGGCAAGCTTAAGACAGGGCGCTATGGCGCTCATTGGGGTAGGCCTATGTCCAGCAGTGGACTAAGATAGGTTGATGGTGATGATGATGATTATTATTTATCGGGTATTTATCGCGTACCATGTGTTATTATTTCCCCTACGTTTCCATCGCGTTACAGCAATCGTGGTCACGGGGCGACCCGATAATCATTAACTATGTTAAGAAATCGCGAAAGTTTAAAATTTAATTATTCGATTGTCATCCCATATCAAACCATAAAAACGTTTCTTGAAATCACACGTATTTGCAAAGGACTTTACAATTAATAGGACAGAAAATTGCGTGTGTAGCTAGATAGTACACATCGAGTCAAGGCTTGTTCATCGCGAGACATGGCATATTGCATGCGACAGTGTTTGATGATTGGTCATCACACGCAACACATTCAATCATTGTACACTGTATTGATCACAAACTACTTTGCCTAAGGTTATTTGTTTTTATAGTGTTTATTTTGTTTACTATGGATAAAATTCAAATAATCTAAAATCTCTATCTATTTATATTTTTTTTATAAAGGTTTTTCGACTGATCAGGTTGACTCAGTGCCGTAATTGGTAACGCATTCCCGTACAGAGTCAAAGGTTGCGGATTCAAATCCCGCTTGGGTCGTTAATTTTTGGGATATACAAATTCTTAGACCTACTTTGTCGTCCTTTATTAAGCTAAACTAATAGAAACTCACAATGTACCTAAACTTTATCGCTATTTCATTACCTCATTACATTACAGGCAAGCCAAATACCTTGGAATAAAATTTGTCCGTTAGTTGTTTTCTAAAATATTAAGGTGCATTTCAAAATAATAATTAATTGTTAATGTACCTAATATAAAAATTAAATTAAATTAATTCCATAGTAATAATTAATACAATGAGTAACTTAATAATTTAAATAACAAATTTATGTTACACTAGCGCCCCATTCTATTTTGTCTATTTTGTCTTAACAATGGAATTTTCGTTTGTTTTTCTGGGTATTTTCTATGTATGATAAAAAATATCTGTCTATGTAATGTATTGTATTAAGTATATCAGTCATTTAACACAAGACATTAGTCATTGACTTTAGTAATTTAACACAATACATTTAACATAACACATACATTAGTCATTTAACAAAAGACATTTAACATAACAGATAACCACAAGTTCTGCTTATAGCTTGGGGCTAGATAGTGATAATAATGATGAAAAAGGTTAAGGACTCGGCATCGCTGATTTTCTGCCCCACATTTCCGCTGTCGCCACAAAGTGTAGGTATCAATGGTATAACACAGATTTGCTTTTTTAGATAGTGCTGTGTGGATTGTCCAGCAATATTTATTTATTTATTTCAAAAATCTATTGGGCAGTTTGTGATACCTATCATAAGCTTTTTTTAATGCCTCTGTAATTGTTTTAATTTGTATAGTTCATGCAGAGAT
Source organism: Eupithecia inturbata (assembly GCA_963662085.1). Taxonomy (NCBI): domain Eukaryota; kingdom Metazoa; phylum Arthropoda; class Insecta; order Lepidoptera; family Geometridae; genus Eupithecia; species Eupithecia inturbata. The sequence continues at coordinate 10,432,211 of OY759182.1, forward strand.
ACGAGCTTGCTTTTGGTGGCTACCAAACTCTTTTTTCGCATCTTTAGCTAAACTACACAAAATAAAACTAACAGCCCAATGGATTTTTGAAAATTCCTTTGTTTAATGTAATAATAAGATAAAATAGGTGGCGGCGCTAGTGTGGGTCGTAGTAGCGCCTATATATGGAACCTAAAGGTATAAACTTCTGTAAGATTATTATAGAGAGCGAGTGCACATGTGTTTGCGCACACACTTTTTGCACTTTAATAAATATGTCTTGCGCATATGCCTCGTCTCTGTTAAAACTGGCCGCCGCCGTGGCCACAAATTTTGTCTAGGAAGATATTATTATTATTTTATAGGCTTCGGTAAACATTTTTCAACAGTCTGCAGTTAGCTCAACAGTTTCATTTATTTTATTTCATTTATTCGTTTTGATTACATGTATACAGCTTAGGTCAATAGTACATGTACCCTGTTGGGCACTTCAAAAGAGTTTATATAAATTGTCAAACATAATTCATGCATGTCAATCCTAATAAAATACTTGTTTTGATTTATTTGTATTAGTTCTATTTGCTTTGTTATTAAAAGTTATGTAAACATTTGCTTTGTGGTGCCGGCTTAGAATTTGCAGCACCCCATCTCTTCCCGCGGATATCGTAAGAGGCGACTAAGGGATATCCACCGGGGGTGAGCAGCAGCGCCCCCTGCAGAACAATTCTACCAACGAACTGCGATCCCCAACTCGCATGCCCAGCGTGGGGATTATGGGCATTACACCCCGTGAGATAAAAGCCAACAAGGCGCTTATCCTGGGTCCAGCAGACCAATTTAGGCTGCGGAGATGGAGATGGAGAAACATTTGCATTTATTATTATTTATATTTATATTTGAATACAGAGTTTATTTACTCGTAAATGCATACAAATTATTTTAAAAATCTACATGCCTGTGTCACACATCTAAATCAAGGTCCAATTCCGACCTTCCAATTTAGCAACGAGGTGTCAACAAAAAGACTGGAAACTGTACTGAGATCAATGCAAGGCCTGCACCAAAAGCAACGTTAACTGATAGGTTACATGACGTCTGTAATTTTTTTTCGCCCACTGACATTTACTTGATTACTCTTAAGGCGTATGAATCGATTTTGGTTGGTACTTTAAGGAAACAACAATTAAATTTATGATTCAATTCCTAAAACAAATTGTTGCATCATGATCTGATGAAGGTTCTATTGTTTAAAGCAATTTTTAAGGTTGGAGTAATTTACAGCAATCATTTTAATATATTAATAAAATGCTTGTGTCAAAATAAATTATCAGTGGTGCTGCTAGAGTAAGGGCTGAAGCTTCATAATGTGTCTTTTTAACTGCTCTGCCGATCCCACCAGCCAATCGTAGTGATTATGTCAAAAACACCAAACTTGGGGGAGGCACGTTTAGCAGTGGATTAGGTATTACAGTAAATAATGTACTCTGGAGTACACATTTACTGATTCGAGACACTACTAAGAGGGCGCAATGCGCGCTATTTTGTGAAAAGGATAGGCATAGGATTTCGCGTTCATAGGAGCGCGACAGAGCATACGTTATTGGAACAGCGTAAATGCAAAAATCATGTTTTAGCTTATTTACAAGAAAACTACACAACTTATGAAGAAACTGATTCAAGGAGCCCAATAATTAGTAGTAATATTAAAACATAAATCATTTCAATAGACCGCAGGGTTCCTGAGATCTCAGCCAAATTATGTGCGAAACAGTGCACATTAATGATTAACTTTTCTCGAACCATTTTCACATTCAAATTAAATTTTGAATTTTAGACAATTCGAATTTTTACCACGGGGATTCCGTGAGTACTGAGATCTAGGCCTTGTTTGACAATCAAGCCCGTTAGGTTGGCACCTACTCGAGGGCGTTACCTATTGGTAGATACGGCGTTTGCCGGCTGTAGGTAATGAATAAAACTAGAAACGCACATACATAATATTTATCGATGATCTCATTGTTCTGTAAATGCAAGGTTACTGTTAAATTGTAAACAAATCACGGAAAAGGAGGGCAGAACCATTTATCGAACAATGTCCAATAGATCCGCAACAAATTGTACAATGTTTACTGCAATTACGTGTTTATATCCATTTTTAGAACGATAAATATTAGGTATATTTTATGGACACTACCTTTTGCCCAAGCCGCTTTTTAGCTTCACATTAAGTTTGTTATTTTAATTCAAGTCTAAAGCTACATCAATTTAAAATTTAAGTCCGATTCGTGATTAACATTCATCCAAAATACATACCTACAAAAAAAAATATTTTGGTGATGTAATTTTATTATTAACAAAGAAAATTACAATCAAATAATAGAAAGAAATTAGAACTAGTATTTACAATAGTAACAATTCAGCAACTACAGATTGTTGCAATATAATATTATATTGTACTAGCTGATGCACACGGGTTCGCACGCTCATTTCCGGGATAAAAAGTTGTCTATGTCCGTCCTCGGGTTACCGTCTACCTCCTTGCCGAATTTCATTGAGATCTGTTCAGCCGTTTATACATGAAAAGGTAACAGACAGACAGACAGAGCTACTTTCGTATTTAAAGTATTAGAATATATTTGTTGCATTTTATTATGTTGGTGACTATGCTACAGGTTTTTCATAAACCTATAGCAGGCACCACGGCTGCCCAAAATCAAAACGCAGTAAGAGATTTTCTTTAAATACGTTTTTCGCATTTTTGGACTCACTAGACGTATCCCCATAGCCCGCTGAAGAAAAATTATTTAAAATACAGCTAAATTCGAAGACAGCAATTCTAAAAAAACGCTGTAAGGTCTGATTATCTAAAGCCTACTAAATTACAATTTCAAAACCAAGTAAGTAGCATCGCCAAAATTAAAACGTAGTAAGGGGCTGTCTCTTACTGTGTTTTAAAATTGTCAAAGTGACTTACTGCGTTTTAAAATTGTCAAATCAGAACAAAATACTTGAGTTCATTAGTCGAAGTAAAGTTTACCAGTGGGAGTAGAAATATGCTCTACTAGCTGCGCTTCGCGGCTTCCCCTGCGTGGAAACTGATTGCACACCCCCAGGGGTAGTTTTGTAAAATAAAAATATAAAATACGTGTATTTACTTCATAGTTTATTACGAATCACAAACTTAAATAACCCGATTTACCCCATTTTCAGGAAAATTTTGTAAAATCCTGAAACACTTTGAACAAGATAGTTTTGTATTCTTAGTATTCTCTGTGAGTTTCAAGCTAATTGGGCCACTGGTTAAAAAGTTAAAAAAAAACCTTAATAACTTCAACCCTCATTTTACTTTTTCAAAAGGGGGGTTTTTAAAATTCCTGAAATACGTGTTTTAATTTATTATTATTTTGATGTAGGTATACAGAAAATTTCAGATCAATAGCATTAAAAAGTTACAGGCATTTCAGTACAGAGCCATATTACGAATCACAAACTTTATTAACCCAATTTATACCATTTTCAGGAAATTTTTAGAAAAACCCTGAAACATGTGTTCAATACTTTTGTAATTTTTAGTATTAACACGTTCTTTGGCTCTCCTGAATAATTTGTCTCGTGTCCCTTACTGCTTTTTGATTTTTGACAGCCGACCCAGTCTCTCACAACACAGGTGTAGATAAGCATTAAGGTACCTATGTATTTACTCTCCCACCAATAGCTTTTACACTACCTAGTCTAAGTAACTAGTTTAAGCTTGATTGATTGACCTTTGTGAGAGAAAATATTTTTATTATTATTATTTATTTACAATACGGGTAAATAGCCCATATCAAAATTTACGTATCTGTAATTTCAATTCGGTATTTAACACAGGTAGGTACCGTTTAACTTACTAAACAGAATTAAAAACCTCAACATTGAAATCTACATGCTTTACAACTTCTGACTATTTATCCTGAGTGACTCATGACTGCTGTCGGCAGATGCTGTAACTTTACATTCGACCCATGTCTAGTTTAATCACTTCCATGAGCGATAACGCACATACACAATTCATGGGTTGTTTAAAGATACCCATCTATAATGTAACACTACACAGCCACATGCAATAAGTAAGGAATGACCGCAAGTATTCGTAAAATACATTTACCAAACCAATGACAATATTTACACAGGAATGTTCTTTTAACTCTTACGAATGGTTATAATGGATAGCCAGTTGAATATAAAGAGAGGGCTTCCATAGTACTTTGACTCTATCATTAAAAGCTTATTACCTTGTTTGACTTATGACTATGAGCGAAACTATAATAGTCCAAATAATTTGTCTTGGTAAAGGCGAAATACATTGCTCCATGAACCTTTTGATAACTAGCGCATATTCTTGCACTACCTTAACCTGCTCTACTTACCCTATTTTTTTATAACGTTGTTATGTGGTAGATAACATTAATTAGTCTTATAACCTAAACAGTTTACTTACCTAAATCTTCTCATTTAAGCTAGTTAATTTAAACAGGTCACGTTGCACAGATTTCGAAGCACACATTACGGACTTATTTCTGTCTCGAATTTGATTGGTGTCGCGATACGGCTAGTTAGGTCACGACAGATTATATAACCCGGCGCTTGAGATGCTGAGTTATCCCCAGCGAGGCTCCTTCCCCTTCTCAACACACTTACGTCCACAGTTGATCGTGCCCCCCCCCCACAAACAAGGAGGTTCTAGTATAATCCCCACGCTTGGCAGGTGGAATGGTAATCGTATGTTAAAAATACCTACAAATGAGGAAGCTGCTGATTTCCTCTGGTAGATACCCTTACTTGACTCTTACGACATCAACGAGTTGAAATGGAGGGGTCAATTCTTACGCTGCGACCGCCACTTCAATCCCCAACGAGTGAAAGCAGTAATTCCTCAGAATCCTTATTCGACAACCAGGAAATCCCATCGCAAATAATTAAGCGCAAACTACATACATAACCCATCCACTTATAGAAACGCGCGAGGATGTTGGGAAGAGAAATTAGTCGTAATACCTTCACTAGAACCTGTCAGCTGTGAGCTAACAGCATTTTTTCTAATTACCTCATACTAGATTAGCTCATTTGAACCGAGAACTTGCGTCCGCGACTTTGATGTTTTTTTCCGTGCACGTTTTTCCTCTATGTTTCTACGTAGAGACACTACACGCGATACACTTTTGCTTATTTAACACATACCTACTTATCTACCAGAACAAAAATTATATTCACACATAACCACTTAAACGGGGAGTGTTAAGAACAAACGAATATGATGAGGTCCAAAAAACTGTAAAAAATTGTTTGCGTATAATGTGTTACCTTACGGAAGTGGGAATCAAATTTTAAAGGATTTAATTCAATAGAAAGTGCAAACACTACATACATGCCTAAGTGTCTGAGGGTATCTACCTCTATAAGAAATGTATTGCAACATTGGTTGTATAATACAATACAATGCAATACGTAGGTATGCTAATGTGACTTCCGAACGGACATGTTAATTTATTTAGCGAGGCGCACTGTGTGTACAGTAGTCAAATGTTTGTCAATGTGTCACATATCTTTTGTAAGCAACACAAGTTCCAAGGCACAGAGAAGTTTATCCATACCCCCTGACATATAGAACCTCCAGACAGGATCCATGTCTCGTAACTACATTAGTTTTTGTTACATACTAAAAAGTATTTAATTTGTTGTTTTTATATAAAACACCTCATTAAAACTTAACAGGGGAGTTACTTGTTGAGAATGTCATTGCACTACCACAAAATATAAGATCGTAAATTAGGTAACTAGAATTATAACTAGTATTTACAATTGAAACAATTAAGCTAACTGCAGACTGTTGCAAACAATCTACAGGTAGCTCAACTGATCCATATCAATACCAGTCGGAAGCGTCCCCAAGACGCTGCTGGCTGCATTGCCCCGCTGTATGGCAATGCTGATGCGCTGCGCCAGATATCCGCCAGCTCTCGGGTCACGCGTCGCGTCGACCAGACGCTCAGATAACTTTTTAAAAACCCGGAGAGCCTCGGTACCCCACGGACCTAGGGTCTCGACCCCAAAGGGAGCAAATATGTAGGCTCTGTCGAGACCTGCATATTTGCGTCTCTTGAGATCCTCGGCCAAATCTGCCGCCGCACCAGCCCTTACGGATGTCCTCGGAAGATGGGAAGGCGCAAGTGTGTCGACGCATGTAGCGTCCCACACAATGGGCCTCCCCAACTCCCATGGGACTAGTGTCATGCCGTCAGGCCTCTTACCATCGTCACGCAACAGACCATTCGGTTCGAGAATAGCTGGTACGTTAGCGGTGACAAAGGCCCGCCGGATGACGTCGTTAAGGCTGGCATGACGAGATATCCGACCGGCGGCCCTAGTACACGATAATCCGTGATGACCAAGTGGTTCGACAGCAGTACCGCACTGGCATTGATGAGGCGCGCAACACATTGCACCCAACCGAAGACATGTTGCGATACGGAAAGTTACGGGATCCAATAAAGTGCCAGTGTTAAATGAAGGAAATGCTTGCAACCAATGTCCTGACTCCCATTTAGAAACGGCCAGGAGACGGGCACGATTCGCAGAGCTGGAGCACGTTTGTAACAAACTATTCCGTGTCAACTCACACAGAGGCCCGTCCCATTGCCGTTGAGACAAAAGAGATTTTGGGGGAGCAGCATTAGGGCAAGCATTATGCCAAGCCGATAACTAGATATTAATGATGATAATTAGATTCTGTAACTATTGTCGTTTCCTTCATGGGTTGTAAAAGCTGACTCTGTCGTCTTGACCTATTCAAACTATCCATGGGATGGATAAGGTCCCCAAGATACGGGTGTCCTAGTTTGGGGATCAACGATGTAATAATTTTAAGTCTCAAATATTTTTCAATAAACGTTATTATTATTATTATATTATAAGGTAATATATCAAACTTTCTCCAGCAAAAACAATTCATATAAAGTTTCAAGTAAGCTAGTTACTACTTTAACAATAGTACTAATAAGATTTTTTTCATGTTTTCTTCAAATTTCCATTTAAAAACAAATGGTCGAGGTTTCCTCAGAAATATTAACGATATTTATTGCGAGATAAGTTTTGACTTAAATAGAATAGGTATCTATTGAATGGCTTATTACACGTTACATAAAGTAAGGTGCGGAAACGATATTAGCAAATTGGGGCGAAATTGAACGTTCACACAGAACTAGATGTACCTCTATGGCTTGAGGGAAAGAACTTAAACTGACACAAGGTTGAGCTAAGATTATGACTTAAAAAGTTGTTTTAACTTTTCAACTTTTTTATGACTTAAAAATTTGTTTTAACATTCTTTGAAAGCGGAAGATTTGCAAGCCTTAGTATTGTCACAGATTGTATAATACTATGGTATTGTAAAAATTCGTTGTTACAGCAAAAAAGTCAATGCCTAAAAAATTTATGTTTATATATTACTAGCTGCAGCCCACGGCTTCGCACGCTTTTTTCCGGAATAAAAGGTAGCCTATATCCGGCCCCGGGATACAATCTACCTCGCTGCCAAATTTCACCGAGATCTGTTAAGCCGTTCTTGAGTTATAAATAGTGTAACTAACACGACTTTCTTTAATATATATAGATATATCTTTATATATCTTTAAATAGGAGAATTAATTCTCGATACGGATTAGCCATTTAGCTCTACCGAGAATGATTGGTGGGTAGAACTCGAACCACAAGTTAAGTACTTAAGTTCTAAGGTTTTTATTTAAAATCTTAATGTACCTCTACCTTCTTGATAATTGTTTAACAGTTCTCACGAGTTTTGATTATTTACTTGATTGTTTTGTTGTGTGAAATAAAAATGGTGTTTTCCCGGATTATCTTAAAATGTGTAGAGACTTTTTTCACCCAGAATAAAGTTCGTAGTTCTAGTATATGGGATTGCAATTGCACTGCAGAAAAATACGGTACCTAAATAATATCTAACTATTGTGTATGAATAGGCACTCAAGCGTTGTTAGAACTTTGGGTGGACAACTTGTTTTGTTCGACTAAATGAGCTACTCTACAATATTGGCGAAAAAAAATTCGTCACCGTTAGAATCGGAGTAAACTCTGTGATTTTTACTTAGACAGTCATCCAGTATTTTGTATAATTGATTTCCAACGCGAATTCAAAAACTTGAAACAGAAACACAGAGCTCATGTCACAGTGGGATTACGTCATGGTTTCGTCGTTCGCGTGAGAACCTTATACACCGGTGTCGAGCGCACATCACTTCCCTTCTACGGAACTTGGCACGATACGAAATAACTGTAACAATTACCTACTTACTACAATAAAACTGATTGCTGAAATAGTTTGTTGGAAGTTTCCGGTTGTGATTTATACGTATTACTGCGATTTCCGTCGCAGATTGCTTACTGTGTGTACCTAACATTTCACTAGGAATTAAATAGATAAAAAATACGAATTGAAATGGGCTTGTGTTATAACAAAAATTTTGATAAACGTGCATATTTTATTTTTATATAATTATATGCTTTTATTAAAAGAAAACGTTCCTAACAAAATGCACATTGTGGCAGGTAGAATATAAATCCATTAAAACAAATTTTTTTTTGAAGTTTTTGTATTTACACGAACATTCAAGCAAAATATTTTTCTCGGTGATATCAATTATTTGTTATACCTCTACAATTCGATTATTAAAAACCATAAACCGACTTCGAACTGTTACTGTTTTCAAGTTTTACGGGACATAGGTATTAGGTACTAATTCCATGGGATTACTTTTTTTATGGGACCTCCTCGAGATAATTTTTTTTTTTTTTTTTTATGTATACAGTAACGAAATAATTTTCAAAATCAGTCCATAATTGATGGAGAAATAGACGAATATACATAGAAAAAACATACCTACCTACATACAGCCGAACATAGAACCTCCTCCTTTTTTCGAAGTCGGTTAAAAACGCTCTGATATTTAACATCTGTTCAGTTATAGATAATTATAATAATAATAAATCATTTATTGTTCTCTTCACACAATGAGCTTACATTTAAAACAAAAATAGTAGGTATAACTACTATTTTTGTTAAAAGCAACATAGATTCGCAAGCATCAGCAAAAAACTGGTATACGCTCGTAATATCACAACTTAACTATGAAAAATTTAAATCACAATGAAGTAACAAAGTTACTAAAGTAAGCTAAATCATTACATCCTTTGAAAAGGGTTTCTATGAGCCTGTGAACTAAACGGTGCGGTGGCTGCAAGACTTACAGTTATAATAACGACGTTAGGCCCATAGAAACGGCAAGGAATTTCAATGGGCTGCGCCGGCGCGGCGCCGTCCGTCACAAAATGCACTGCGAGCCATTTATGGACAAATGCATCTAATGAGTTTTAAGACTTTGAAGTCACTGATTGTTCATTTTAAAGGAATTGTTGGACATCTATGGCTTTTCTTTTGTTCTTTGCCGATGCGAAAATTCCTTAGATAGTATTCTGTTTCTATTATCATCAGCCACATCCATTGCTGAACGTGCCTTCACCAAACAATGAGGTTTATGTTTTGCAAAGGCCCTAGTAGGCCCGTTCCGTAGGGTTTTTCAATAATCACAGCGCTTGTCAAGCGGATCGGTGATCTGATCACAGTAGAGATGTTAAAAATACACAGAAGGATGCAGCTGCCCTGCCTCTGGTAAGTTCCCTTAAGGTCATCACTCATTGGAGCCACCCGGCACCCGACCCGCAACGCCTCGCCTCGTGCGGACGCCGCCACGGCGCGGCGGTGCGGCGTCCAAGGGTGGTCGCCGCGTGCTCAACCAGTGAACCAGGTGACCACGGTGCGAGGCTTTATTTAATTTTATAGTGTCACTGTACTTGGAGTCACTAAGATCATACAATAATTTATCTCTCCGAACTTCTTCGATAACTTTTTCTTTATTTATTTTGAAAGCAAAACGATAAGTTCGAGTCATTCCAAAAAAATGCTAGGAATGAAGGGTAGGTGGCGCGCGCGGTCGCCGGATTATCCACTCGCCTTCCACCGTAGGCGGCGCGTGGTCCACCCGGGACCCATGCGGTGCCAACGCATGGCAAGCATGCGAGCAGCGAGCTATAAACGAGTGATCCACGCGCTGCCCGTGCGTGGACGGTGGGTGGCCCACTCGCCGTCAACGCGTTGACAGCTTGCGAGCGAGGTTGATGTAGTGAGCGCATATCCATAGAATTCCATAATATAAAGAATAGTAACCCCACGAGGCGAGGCGGTGCGGGTCGGGTGCCGGGTGGCTCCAATGAGACTTTTAGTCGACTCTACGATATCCACGGGTTGAGTTCAGGGGTCAGTTCTTAGGCCACGACTGCCACGACTAAAATCATTAAAAAACATAATATTTATTAAATATATTTTACCCATCCACTTTAGTTAGTTAGCCGCACCTATTCATTAGGATGGATGAACTCAGATTTATAAAAGTAGTAATATTCTGATTGAGACTTTATTACCAACGTTTACGTTATTACCTACGTTAATTTTAGCACCGTCTATTACACCAAAGATGCTCAGGGGTTTGCTTGGATGCTCAGGGGGAGCATCCAAGCACACCCTAGATTACTTATTTTGTTGCAATCAGATTACCTACTCACATTGTCATGACGTAGGTATCTATTTAGTTAATAAAGATTGAAAGATGACATATGATAGGATAAAGACCTTTTATTGTCAATAGGTATGCACACAAATAACAAAATATACAAAGTATACTTTGCACCCCACTCGCTCGTGTGAAAAACAAACAAAACAGTGAGCAAAATCGGGTTTTGGTCACATGTGGATTAATAGTAGATTATGTCACAAGGGAACAAAATAATGTATTTAGGGCGAGAGCGATTATTTGAATCCTAAGCGTAGTGATGTAATTCAAAGTACGTCGCTCGAGATTAACTAATTTTGGTATCGGGTGGCACACTCTTCTTATTTTATCCTAAACTATGAGATAATATCACCATACGAGAAAAATATAGTATATATTTAGGTGCGTAACCAAATTACAAATTAATTTCTGGTGTTAATATTTCACTTTCATTGCTAGAACTCATCTTTTATTCAATGTGTGTGAATCAAATTAAAATTGTCTGTAATATTTTGATAAAAAGTGATAACAAAACGGATAAAAAGCTCCCGCGTATTCTTTTTAGGGTTTCGAAGATCGGAGATCGGTGTCAAAACCCTTATGGACTCGCTTTTTCTGTCCTTTTTTAATATCCAGCATGTACAGCAGCAATTAACGTGAAATTTAAAATAATAACACATTTCGTGCGCTTAAAAGAAAATTAATAAAAAATTAAATGAAAATTTTCAGTACAAATTGTGCTGTCGAAATTTTAAGAGACCTACAATGTCAAGTGGGGTATCAAGAAAGGTATCGGTTTGTACATCTCAAAACAGTTTTTGAAATTTCTGCTACTTTTCGAACTATTTTGAAAAAAGTCAAAAACTTACCAATTCTGCCCCTCCCCCCTATCTCCGAAGTTTGCAGAGCCATCCATCTCAAATGTAATGTAGCGTTTGTAGATTATGGATCTATATTTTACAGGAAAAGTATAGAAAATCTGTAAATAGACCACTTTTTGGAAAATGGTCAGAAAGGGGCGTGATAGTTTTCAAAAGGGGGGTGCCATCTCACTGAGTGGGGTATCAAATGAAAGGTATCGGTTCGTACATTTCAAAACAATTTTTTAAATTACTGTAGGTTTCATACTTTTTAAAATATATTGAAAAAACTCGAAAGTTTTGCTATTGCCCTCTATACTCCGAAGTTTGCAAACCGATACATCTAAAATGTACCTTAATTTTGTGATATTCATCAAATAGCAAAGTCTCTAATCAGTACCTATACTACATAATTGGTATACTTGACAACCGTTAGAAACCCTCAACGCGCAAGTCACACTCGCACTTAACGGATCTTGTTTTTTTAAATTTGGATAGCCAACGCTACGTCGGCACGCGCGTTATTTTTATTACCAGCCAGGACTTTACTGAAGCGTTCAAACTTTTTAATTAAATAACTGTTCCAAATTCAAAAGTCATTTCGTCACTGTTAATATGTGCACTGGAATGACCGCACTTATCGAGGAACTCTTGGCCTCTTTTCGAATAAATGAGATGGGTATTATTCAACTTGTTGAAAAAAGTAATTTGAATTGAGAATGCTGTACTAAATTTTGATCGTGTATTATGTTATTGATACTTTATGGTCGCCGCCGAAAAAAAGAATAAAAAACAACGCGATATACCGCATACCTCCTCTGGTGTAGCCAGAGGAGGTAAACTTTTACACAGAAGGCATCGTCATTTTTATGTGTACCTTGACAACTTGACTTGTGTTGACCATTCTTCTAGGTGTCTTTAAATAACCAAACAACAGGCCCGGATATTATATGGGACTTGCACCTCTGTGAGCTGCACTAATTTTAGCTTAACGTAGGAAAGGAGATTAGACAGCGTTCAACCTTCACGAAATTATGCGTTTCTGGTTGTTGACCAAAATGACATTCGACCTCTTTTATGAAATACAAAATATTTTCTCGCTAGACGAGGTGAAAAGTAGTATGTTGAACTCGAGAACAAATGTTTTTTGTTTTGTGCCTTTTAAATCCATCGCTAGCTCAGGATTTAATAACGTGCAATAAAAATCGCTTTGCTCACTTGTTAGACAAGTAGCTATAATTAGATGCATAGGCTATGACTTGTCAAAACGTTAAATACAATTTTGTTGTAGTTAGGTAATAGTCGAGAGATAAACATAAATATTATGGTCCTTAAATAATATTTGATTCTAAGTTAGGTGAATTTACGTATCAGATGTGTGTGTCAGATAACTTTGTGGTGTAATTGATGTCCAGAACTGTAGTCGTTTTCTATTAACTCTTTGCCTGCCCACCTAGACTTTCTACCTTTATAAAAGACTAAACAGCATCGCTGTTGCAAGTGGGCGATTCCCTTTAGTCATCAGCTCCACAAGCTGTTTTTGTCAATTTCGGCGTCAAACCGCCATTACCCGCTAATGGAGAACGAGGAATGCAATTCGAATATAAATTACGAGGTGTTTTGCTGAATGCGGACTTGTGCCCTAGAACCCACCCGTGGGCGAACCCAGGGCCGTCGGTCACCCACTCGGCAACAGATTGTTGATCAACAGAATTGCATGAGCAATTTCCAGCGAAATATTCCGATTTATGTATTTACAAATCCACGCCTGGTTTCGTGATTCATTGACCACTTTGATGTAAACTCCCATAGTTGGTTGGTATCCCATAATCACCATCGCTAGCCTATTATACATGGGAGGCTCTTTTGTGTGTATGCCTCTAATGAATTTATGCAAAACTTGCTTCTGCCCGCGGCTTTGCACGCATCCTTTCGGGATAAAAGGTAGCCTATATGTTGATCTAGGCCTAGGCCTGGAACGGGCTGAATATTTAATAGAGGTAGTTCAAGATTAAACCCGATCCATTTAGTAGCTTTGGCTTGAACAGGTAAAAAACATCTGAACATGCAAACTTGTCAAACTCTTCAAAAAAAAAGTGTGAAAATACGTTTGAGGTTGAAAAATGCGTCCGTGGTTTTCCGATAAATGCATCGGTAAGGACTAAACAGTGATAAGTACAAACATAATCGTCTTATATTATATTAATTTATCTTGTCTCATACGAGCAAGAAGTGTAGGTACCTACCTACATAATTTGCAAACCGCCCCCATCAATTACGAATCGCAATAAGCTACATGTGGCACTTGGATAAATAATTCTCTACCCACACTAAAATTACGAATAAAATTATACGTCCTTATAAGCTATAGTAAAGCTATTTGATCTCGTATGTTTTCCTTGTCACAATAGTTGATATTAATTTATTCGGTACTAATATCTTAATTTTTAATTTGATGCGTCAACTTCAATTGAAAAACTAGGACAAAAACTCCTGAACGCGGAAGGTTTCATTGTGTTTCATCCGTCACATTTTTTACTCACATCAAATTTAAATTAGCATTAAGTTATTCTTACCTGGGAAAGCAAATGGTTTTTATTAATCTCTGTACCATAATAACGCCCAATTACAAACTTTTTGTAGTATCAACAGTTAATTAAACAAACAAAATTTCAGAGGACAACTTGGATACGCTTGTCTAACATCGAAATACTTATTTATAGAGCTTGAGTAGCTAAAGTAATCAAGCTTTTGTTTTATCTAATTAAAATAAAACCTGCTTTCGGCTGGTACAATTAATTTCCTTTTATGGCCATCGGGTCTATAACAGTCGGATGACTCATCGACCATAGCGTCATCTGACTAAAGTGCACCATTCGACCATTTGACGAACAGGTAGAATGGCAAAAGGAAACTGAGTCAATAAACCCGAGTGTCGTTTAGTGTGTCCTACATAAATTAATCTTGAGTAACTTCCCTAATAAGCAGAATACTTGGGAATTGAGACAAGATTCTAGCAACTTAACAGTTGATTTATTTCAAGCCGGAGCCACGTCAACAACGACTGGAACTGGTAGATGGACCCCCTCCAGCACTCGCGTTCCGTTAAGACCGGCGAAGTATTTCGTGGTGTAGGTCTTTCCATCGTCTCCTATGAAGCTGCTCTCTCCTTCTTTTTCTAGAACATGGGCTTTTCCGTCGGGGGTGGGGACTAAGCGGCCCTTTTCGGAAACGATGATCCCTTCAGCGGTGACGTAGCGTAGGGAGTACTGGCCAAACTCGTCGTGGACTTCCTCGTGGGTTAGAGCTGGTAGAGCTCTTCTAGCTGCAGTCTCTGGGTCTACTTTGCGAGCCGCTATGGACGCGGCCATCAAGCAGGTGACAATGAACTGTAGACAATTAAATATAAGGTAATTTTCTAAAAGTTTCACACACAGCTATATCAAAAAATATAATAATTACAGTAGATGACTTACTAATTTCATTTTGAGGTTGTGACTTGATGTGACAGAAACAGTACTGGTGAAGTAAATCAGTTTGAAACCTTTTATAAGCACTCAAAAGTGAAAATTGCATAAATACCCATTATTGTTAATTAGCTTATAATTAGGGCCAGGTTCTGGTTTAGGTGGTCTTTATAGGTAACTTCATCATATTGAACTCAATTACTCTTAAATTATTGTCTTAGTATTATTTCAACATGTTTACAAACATTCCGGACTAGATGCGGAATAGATAACAATGCTAAACAACTATTAGTATGTGAAACGAATGATTTTAATAATACAAATAGAACCAGGTGGAACTTTATGTCAAGTAGGTAGATTTAATTCTAGGGTTTTCGTCATTTACGTTTTTTGTATTTTCAAGAACTCTGCGTAAACAACAGATCTTCAATTGTTTTTTTTTTTTGCTCACATTTTTTCTCGTCGGCTGCATCAATGCAGCACTAATGGCTCGTCTTGAAAATCCTGGTCTGTTAACCAACCTTGATATTATAAAGTCTAATTTCATAATCAGACTTTTTAATATCATTATGTTATCTTCAAACTGTGAAACTCGTGATATTTTGAGTAATTCCGATTCTATCACGGTACTAAAATATTTGGAACAAATTAAGCATAGTTTTTTGTTCTATGCGTTGTCTAATCAGCCATGCATGATGTTTCCGCGTAGGCTCTTTGCTATCAACCCACGTAGATTGCAAGGCTGTGTCGGTACTTACTACCCATAGGTCGTATTCAATCAATTGATTGGTATTCTACGGGTATCAACTAAATAAGGCCTTATTTGTCACTTCTAATATTATTCTTGGACGTTTCCCTAAGAGAAATCGCGATTTTATTACCTCTATAATTTACATGGCCGTTGACTCATGCTCTCTTCTTTGAAATTTTTGACCACATACTTGTAGGTGGGTGGTTTTACTCTTTAAGATACTGTAGACACATAAACACCGATCTACTAAGTTAATATTTTTATAGGAATAATATATTTACGTTATGAGTGTTTTTGGTGTTCAACCAGATTTTGAACGGTTCGAACAAATCGACATTACCCGATATTGCCCGCACAATTTTCAAAAACCAATTCGATTTAATGAACAATTTTCCATCCAATAGAAGGTCCAAGATATTGCTTCATCTTAGCCTTCGGGGCTCAGTTAACATCTATTGTTCAGCAAATTACTGATTCCGTCTCTAATCCGAGGCAGAGGTAAGCCATTGTCTCGACTGCCCGATTTTACGCGTAATGCACATGAAGAGATGCACATGTCCAACCAACAAGATGACATACCTACTTGTAAACTACACGACAGTAAGCCTCATGGATGTCAAAATAGAAGGTCACCCCACCATGCCCAAACGTTTAAATATTTTCAAGTCTTGGAGGCAGTAAGTAGGAAGAATAAACAATTACAACAATTAGTCTAACACAGAGTTTTCTTTACAATTCTAGCTTTAATCTGGTCCTTGGCACCGACAGCTGCTGCTAATAGACTGTTGTTCACAAACAATCCTCTCCCACGCTCCACGATTTGCCTGTATTATTCTATACAGCATAATCAGTACCTAATCAACAGACCTTGCAACAAAGGTAACATTATATCCAGCTTATTAATAAGCTTCCTATAAGGTACATTACCCTTCGCAGATTGTATCTTGGCCTTTATTATTATCTTTATTAACTTAGTACCAGCTACTCTCGAACCGAATGGTCTGTTGCGTGACGATGGTAAGAGGCCCGATGGCATGACAATAGTCCCATGGGAGTTGGGGAGGCCCATTGTGTGGAACAGTCTGCAGTTAGCTTAATTGTATCAATTGTAAACACTAATTCCAATTTGTTTTTATTACTTAGATTACTACATAGTATATCTAGAGTACGTGCAAATTATAGCGTAGTAGGTGGAGTAGAACCAAACGACTATATAATGGCGTCTCGTTTTAAATGGTTGCATTAAATTCCGCATTTTTGTGGTTTGCTCAATTAACTTTGATGAACATGTATGTCAAGGTAGGCATTTTTAAAAGACGAAAGAAGCGAAAGTGCTCTTTTATTTCGGAGTAGGCACCTACCTATACATTTACGAGACTAACAGCTGATTGTTAGTCCGCTGATCGCTGTAAGAAAGTTATCCGAGCGAACCTGGGTGAGACAAGTGGAGAACTGAAAAATGATGGGTTGCGTTGCAGATTATATTGAGGAAGAAAGCTATCATATCATGTGCTGGAACAGTGAGTGTAAGCCTGACTCCTTGGTTCCAGGTATGTGCCTGCAGCGCACTGGCTGCGTTGGACGGCTACAGCCCTCAGCAGGACCCTGACCAGTTTCACATCCAGACAGATGGTGACGAAGACCGCTACTTCATCTACCAGACGCACAACGGACAGTATAGGAAGGAGAGGAGGCTCAAAGATGGATCTGTTGTTGGTAAGAAGTTTCAACTGAATAAAGATTTTTGTTTTCTCAATTACATAGAACCTAATGCTAAGTAAACTCATTTTATTTTAATAGTCCAGTCAACGAAGGATTATGCATGGAAAGGTCGAAAGCAGAACGTTTGACTACGGAACTTTGTTTGGAATAGTTAGGAGAGAAACATACTAAAAGTCCCTACCCCTGTAGGGTGAGCCCAAGGAGTGGCAGCACAAAGAAGGTCACGTTTTTTTTGTCTTTTGCTTACATCTCGCATAGGAAATTTTGTTAAGCTATAAAATAAAATCTCATAAAATATTCTACAATTTTAATTATATACACTTTTTACCTATTTCCAATAGTTTATATAGAAATAAGCGCCGAAAAACGGTCGATTTTCAAAAATGTGTTAATAACGATCGCTACCAGCTTTTCCTCCAATCGGTATCAAACGTCAAACCAGATATTTCCTCCCTTCCACCAACTGAGGGAGCAGCGATGAAGCACTATTTCCGTACCTACCACAAAGTCCAGGCTTGGCTTGGTCATGATCTTTCCTCTGAACCTCTTGGTTCCTGCCCAAACCAAAGAACCAACTGCACTGGGAAAAATATTGAGGCTATAATTTTGCCGGTGCACCACTACTACCAGTAGTGCTAGTTATGAGTGTAGAAGGCCTCCATGCTGTGCTTGACCATTTGCCACAATTGGCACAGATGTTGCTTATATGAAATCCCCATAATAGAGAACGACGACGACGACGACGACGTTGGCGATGATGTAGCAGAAGTAGCTGGTAGGTTTTCGTACCATAATCCGATCATAATACGAGACGAGGGACTTATATCTAGATAACGATTAGGAATAGGTAAAAGGTGTGTAAAATCAAAGTTGTAGGTAACGAATTTTATCAGCTTATTTTATCATTATTTAGTATAAAAAATCTTATGACGCATTGTTTACGATTAGTAAGGCAAAAACTAAAACACGGGACCTTCTTTTTGTGGCCCTACTCTTAGGGCTCACCTCACAGGAGTGGGGACTTTTTGTATAAACATACAAAAACTCTCCTAACTAGTCCAAACAAAGCTCCGAATTCAAACCATCTGCTTTTGACCCACCCCCTCTTTTGAGCACTCATTGATTGGACTACAAGGGTTTATAACAATAGTACATGTATTATTAGCAGGAACAACAACTTATTTGATCGTAACACGAACTAATAACGACAGTAAAAGGTCTTTTAAAAGTCATACAAATTCTGGACCTTGAAACCGGCTTGCTCGTCAATTGTTTTTTACTTATTGGGTCAAAACAAAATCAAGTGATAAGGTGTACGCATCATATTTCATACTGTTATGCTTCTTTAAAGCTACCTTCTTATTTTGAAAAGTAGGTATGTATCATGATAAAATATTCTTAGCGTTAAGGAATGCTGTTTATTTTTCCAGGCACGACAGGTTGGGTGGGTGCTGATGGATATCTACGCCTACAAGACTACATTGCAGACAGCCAAGGATATAGGATCTACAAGTCAAAGACTGTTTACGTCGGAGAAAATCGGCCAATTTCAGTACGTATGGCATAATTTAATCATTATTAGACGTTTGAGTGTCAGGCTAAGCGGTTCTATTTTTCAGGAGTCATTGAACATTGCAAGAACAGCACCAACTGACTCTGGGTACGGTGTTACACCTGCTCCGGCGCCGGCGGTGCAGCGCTCGCGTGGTCCTCCGCGGTTTCCAACATCGACGCTAGCGCCTCCTCGGTCCACCCAGTCGTACCCGGCGGAAGTCACCGTGACTCCTCCACCTGCCTACCTTCATCCGACCTCCACGCCCCATGTGATTGTGTCACCAAACTCTATCGACTCATCGACCACCTACGACTTCAGACCAACTGTTCCACCGATCACACCCAGCGAAGCTACCTCGACACAGAGGCCCTATGACTATGACTCCTCGAACACTAACACGATAGACGACGGATACTACGCCAGCGACAGCGTCAGACATGATGTCTACAATCCTAACTCTTACAGACACGCTGACGACTGGCAACGAAGGCAGAGACCTGGTGTTAAAATAGGCGATGGGTACACTCCTCAATTTTCCTCATACGACGGAGTAGCTTTCAGGAGAAACGGCTTCCGCTATTATCTTCCTAAACAGTACCACGAAGAAGAAAGTGAGGGTACGGACGAAAGGACTGGTAGTTTCGGTTATGTGGACCCATTCGGTATTCGTAGAGTGATTTACTACAATACGGCGCCAGGCGAAGGCTTTCAAATTCGCAAAAACAATAGGTTTGTAGGCCACGATGCCACACCGTACGACCCTAGACCAATAAACTAATGTTAAACAAATTAATCTATGTTAAATTGATGATGAATGTGATGTGAGAATTAAAGTTACCTAATTTTATTTATTCTATCAGTATTGTTAGTGCAAAAGTACTAGAGGCAAAACATAAAGCGAATATTTGATCGATCAAAGCGAATCTTAGCCATTTAATTATGTAAAAATAAAAAGTCCTTAAGTATCTAATTATATATAGAATGATCAACTTAAAGTCAATAATATTAAGTTACTGTAGTTTTTGTGGTTGTCACATTATCTTTCAAGCGATACTATTGATTCCAGTGCCATTGAACCTTAGAATATTTAGCAAAATTCTAAGCATTGAACCAATGTTAGTAAAAATCCTGTCTAAAACTAGCTATGACGGGCAATGTTATCGCTAGCGATAAAGCCCTTAAATAAATTAAAAACAAAAAAAAACTAGGTAATAGAATTTATTTTTATATCATATATATTTTTGATTGTTGCCAAAAGAGTTGATATAGCAGGTCAAGTAAAAATATAACAAACATAAAAATATAATAAACAACCAAAAATGGTTAGATTTACAGTTAATTATTCATATTTTGTCGACGGATAAGGAGAATCATCCACTATGATGACAATGTCGTTGAACTCATTGCTTTTGCTCTGAATGTTGCTCTTCGCAAATGGTAGGATTTGTAAGTGTAGGCGGTCGGTTTGGATAGACTACTTCTATATCGAGCTCGAAACTAAATTGCTCGTGCAAGATCAAGATTACCTTCCCATATACGAAGCGAATTTATTCCTCTACTATGCAGATAATATTTGGTAGATTATTAACGTTCTTTAGTAATGCGCATTGTAATATTGTATACTGCATTATGTAGGTAATTCACTCAATATCGGTTATAAAATCTGAGAAGTTACCTACTATATGTATATAGGTAGAAAATTTATATTATTTTTTTTCCGTGAGCCTACACGATGACATAAACATAGAGAGACCTATGCACAGCATTGGGTATACAAGTGATGGTGATGATGATGATGATGAATTTAGTATATGTACTATAAGTGATAAACCTACACGTCCGACCATAGCATGATCACGGTAAATTTATGTTTCATGTAGATGAATTGCCTAAACTAAATAAGGTGGCTAGGACTCAAAGTTATAGCGAATAATTTGCCATTGATTGTTCATATTGCAATAATATAACTTAATGTCAACTTGTTGCTATAACATGTTCTTGGGTATATTAATAATTTAATCTCAGCACTATTTTTTGCTTAACCATGTTCTTACCTATAATTTGTCAATGAAGTCTTGCACCCTTATGTACCTTATTTATAATTAACTTACTTATCAATTAATTTGTGTTTGATCTTCATAAAGATAATTTGATTTTATATTGTTTTTTATTTCTTCGTAGAAATTAATATGGTTATCTAGCCAATCCTGCATTTTCTAACAGTGCCTACTTATAACTATAGATAAACAGGTCACTTAATACTGTAAACCTTGTTTGTTTGTTTGTGTGTTTTGTTTGTTTTGGTTTTAACTGTAAGTCCACTTGTAAAATAAATAAACAAAATTGAAATCTGTCACCTACAGGTTTTGGCCATAATAGATTCAAGGTTCGTAGAACTATTATGGGTCGACTAGAAGTACTGGTTTAAGCTGTCGCTCACTTTTCCTGGCAGACTTTCATAAATATTGGTGATTTTTGTCTAATAGTGCAGTTTTCAATTGAGTAAGATCACGGCAAGGTGCCTAATCAACTTTGTGGTTAGCTTAAGTGCGAGTATTTAAAGTAGTGTTTAAAAAATCTATTCTAAAAAAAATTCAAGGATTAATTTATAACATTCCAGACGCAAAATGCTGTTGTTTGGGCTAATTCTTTTGGGCCCAATGGCGGTCCTTGCGACTGACCATAGAGTTAACCCGGACTCCAACCTAATCTTCAACTTCAAACAACTAAGGCAGGATCAGCCTCCGCAGATCGAAATGAGAGACGAGAGCCAGGGATTATACATGCACAGGAGACCACAAACAACCACGACCACAATCGCACCGAAAGTTATACCAGAAATCCCAAAAATTTCTGAAAACAACGATCTAAGATTCTCCAACCCTTTGCCCTTAACGCCAAAACCTGTTCCATCCAACCCATCCCCACCCCCAGCTCCGCAATGGTTAGACTTGTCTGAAGCATTCAAGAAACAAGGTATCCCGCACTACGAGTCTCAAAAACCGTTTCAAAACAAGCCACCAGTTCCGGATTTCACTCATGTTCAACAGCAGCAGATGACCACACTATCCGTGACCAAACCACACGAACAACAGATGCCCACCGCACCTGAATTTCCTTAAGCGCTTCACAGATCCCAACATCCTACTTCATCCGCACAAATGGTAAACCATCACAGCAAAAAAAAAAGCATACACCAACTTCAGCAGAAATCCCGTTCAACCCCCTCAGTTTTACCCCACTACTGCCCCGGTCAGTAAACCGATCACACAAGCGACGCAGCATCCCGCAAGCAGAGGAAGTCACAGATTCCACTAGGAAAATCTCACCACACAGCCCAGCTGGAGTCAGCAAGTGACCACCACAACTGTACGCGCGCCTGCCGTAAATATTTTAGGTCCTCAGCCTATTCCCACATTAACTCTATGGTCTGATGGTATTTGAATTATAAAACAATTTTATACATGATAAATATCTTTTTAATTTACATAAATCTGTTCAATACATAGTTGCACTCGTTCGTTTGTGTAGGGATTTTTTTGAAACCGAACATAGAATAGTCCCCTATTTTTACAAATTAAACAAGAACGTACCACGAATTAGGGTTGGTATAAACGATGTTCCGACCTCCGAACCAATTCGAAATAGATGACAAGGAAGGCAGGTTGATAGTTGGCCATTCAAAATTAGGCCATTCAAATCCAGAGAACAAGGTGGAAATGATTGTCGGTGGTTTGTTCTCCTGTATACCGACAAAAACAGTATCGGGGTGACTAACAATTTGACTTATATCTTCAGTCTCTTCATTTATACCCTCTTCAGATTTACCCTCCTTTTTATTTTCGGACAATTCACTGCTCGAAAGATGTGGCTTTAGTTCTGGAGGGTCGGAAACGGGAGACAGAATATCTGCTTCTTTAATGAGCGGGTTTTCGTGTACATCGAAATCACCTTCAGGCGTCGGCGTCGGGAGAGCAATCGCGAAAGATATCAGACAGAAAACACCGAACCGCAACATCTAGAAATAAAAAGTTTGATGATGAACTTTAATGTTTTCAATGTATTTCATACCCAAACAAAATAGTAAGCAGGTAGGTACCTAGGTTTCTTTACAATAGGTAAATATTTTCAAAATATTATGGGTTTCACAAATTATAATAGTAATTTATGGAATCTTTAGCTTTGATCAGATTTTGAGATATGATGAGCCACGTCTGAGGGACCAGTTTATCTGATTGTAACTATTTAATGGATACTATAACAAATTACAGACATAACTAAACAAGATCCGTCAATTGCGAGTGTGACTCGCGCGCCGAGGGTTTCGAAAGTTTGTCAAGTATACCAATATCTATTGTAGGAACCGGTTAGAGACTTTGCTATTTAATGAATACTTAAAAATTAAATAAAACCTACATTTATTCCTCAACTTCGGAGTATAGAGGGTAGTAAAATTTTCGAGTTTTTTCCATATATTTCAAAAGTTATGAAATCCACAGAAATTTCAGAAACTGTTTTGAAATGTACAAACTGATACCTTTCATTTGACCTTGTAGCCCTCATTTAAAATGTCGACATCACAATTTGTAGGTAGGTACTGAAAATTTTAATTTTATTTTCTTTTTATTTTTTTCTTTACAGGCACACGAAATGTATTATTATATAAAATTTAAAGTTATTTGCTGCTGTACTTGCTGCGATGCTTACTAGGTACTAACAAACTGCGTATTCAGAATCTTGAAATTCCAATGTGGTCGGTCCATCAGTCGTAACCACAGAAATTATTTAGATTTCTGTGGTCGTAACAGACACAAAATGTTCAAATGATCTATTAATTTTTAACGCCCAAATAATTTATACGAAACTAAAAACAAGATTTGTATTTACCTTTTATTAAGTGGTTGTTAGTAAGCTTCTAAACAAACTTGCTTCTGTGATGAAAACTATTCTAAAAGGATATTTATAGCAAACCAAAAAAACTAAAATTTCTTAACCAATTTATTTTAAATCTAAAACCTATTAACTTAACTCACAATAATTAGTAAGGTATATTTTTGTGGTTTCATATCTCATATGGAATTTTAGGTAAATGCCTCTAGTTACTAATTATCCTGCTTAGCTTTGTTTGCGTATTTTTATATCAACTTGACTGCAACCCTGACTGACATGTTCTTTGTAATATACCGTGCATTCCGAATTACGCTTATATCGATATTATCGCGCTCACACGCGTTCCGTATTACCATGAGCGCGACAACGACGTCCCGTGTGACGTCATAGATGACGTCATTACATACGCCATTTTGCGATATCACCGACCATCCTACAAACCGAAATCACTGTGAGCGATCTGTCAAAAGTGACAAATATGACAGTTTGCTTACGACGGTTTGAGAAACTCCTCCTTTTTTGAAGTCGGTTGGTAAAATTGTTGTTCTGCATCATCTTCGTAACTGGATGAATTGTTGTCGTCCCACTCCTCAACTGAGTTATTTGTTATTACTGTTATTAGTTACATATATAGCCCTATTTTCTGCCATTTTCTCTTGATTTTCACGTTATTAAGTTATAATATAACTAATAATGTTCTGCGTGGGCGGTTAAAATACTAATAAATAAATAATGTTGGATAATACACACAGCATCATCTAGCCCCAAAGTAAGAAAACAAATTGGTCTTAAGGTGGGAATCGAACCCGCAACCTCCTGCGTCGCAGGCGGACCTTCGCCCGCCGCGCCACATCGGTTGTCTGTCAACATTCTAAATGTCAGTCGATACTGACTGACGTTTAGAATGTTCGTGACGTGCGTAAACGTGAGCGCGCTCATGAGCGTTCCGAATTATTGTTAGCACTCAACTGTCAGTATCGTGATAACCAATTCGGAACACAAAATATTTTGTGATCGCTATCAGCGCTGTAATTGTATTTCGGAACGCACGGATATTTGGACAATTATTAGCTTTGTCGATTATCTATCACGTTAATTG
Organism: Eupithecia inturbata; assembly: GCA_963662085.1. Taxonomy (NCBI): domain Eukaryota; kingdom Metazoa; phylum Arthropoda; class Insecta; order Lepidoptera; family Geometridae; genus Eupithecia; species Eupithecia inturbata. Next base: position 10,457,195 of record OY759182.1, read on the forward strand.
TATGACATCTCCTGTCAAAAACGTCAATTAACATGTAATTGTCTGATTATATTTCCGAAGAACACATGCCTAAGTGTTAGGGTACCTTACTGATAACTTAAGGATAATGGTACCCAAGAATTTCGTGACCAATAATTATTAGATGGACCATTAGCAAGTTTCAGCAACCTTTAAGGGATAAAAGCACAATTATTATTTATTGCTCAAACTAAACAATTAATATAGGTATTTCAATTCAATCGGCAATTTCATACTTTAACAAAGTATGAAATTGCCGATTCTTTTTTTTTTTAATTTTACATAGGTATTTATTTAATCAAAATAATTACCATTATTATCTATACATTGCTGCCATCTAATAGGATGGTCATTTATGCCTTTGCGATACAACTCTGGTGATCTAGATTCGACAAACTGTGTGAAAGCATTTTGTACTCCTCCTGCCTCCTGGGAAAAAAACTTTTTATCGCGTAGAAAATTGTCCAAATCACGAAAATAATGGTAGTCCGTTGGAGCAATGTCTGGCGAATACGGAGGGTGACGAATGGTTTCTAATTGCAGTTCCTGTAGAGTTAAAACGGTTTCTCGTGCTGTTTGAGGTCTTGCCTTATCATGGAGCAATAATGGTGAAGATCGTTTAATGAGTCGAGGCTGTTTCAGTGCCAGTTTCGCTATCATTGTTCGGAGTTCGGCACAGTTGACATCTGCCTTTATTGCTTGACCAGATCGGAGAAAGCTATAGTAAATAACACCATGCTGAGACCACCAAACAGTTACCATTACCTTTTTATTGGAAAGCTTTGCTTTAGGACACTGTTGCGGTATTTGACCTGGTGTCAGCCATTGCATTTTTCACTTACGGTTATCGTAAAGAATCCACTTTTCATCACATGTCACAATTCGATCCAATATTCCTTCATTTCTGTATCGATTCAACAAGGCAACACAAGTTTCAACACGCGTTTTTTTCTGCAGATCAGTCAAATAATGAGGCACCCATTTTTCATATTTTGTTATTATATTGATTTCACGCAAATGAGTCAATATTGTTGGTAAGGTAACGTTAAACCATGCCGCTAATTCCTGGGTAGGTTGGCTCGGATCGGCTTCCACCATCTCTTTCAATTCATTGTTATTCACCTGTGTGGGTGGTCTTCCACATGGTTCGTTCTTCAAATCAAAGTTTCCATCATGAAAGCGTTTAAAACAAAATCGCACGGTGCGATCATTAGCAGTCCCCTCTTTAAACGCAACATTGATATTGCGAGCTGTTTCTGCCGCGTTAGTTCCGCGTCGGAACTCGTATTCAAAAATCACTCGAATTTTCGAAGTATCCATCTTTTTCTAAGCTGAATAAAAAAACAACTGAAAGTCGATAATTAAATGTTGCACAATTTTTAAAAGAAGAACCTCAGGTACCATGTGAAAAAAGTTTCGCTCAAAAATCTCAAACCATGAAGGTTCTATGTCAATTCGAAGTACCTATTACAATAAAACGGAAATTTCATACTTTAACCCCTATTATTATTGTTATTTTATGATTTTTATTACTATTGTCATGTCGCTTGCGATAATTAGGTACTCCATATTCCTCCATAATTAGTTATAATTCAGTGTTTGGTAAAATTTTAATCTCAAACTCAAAGTGCTTTATTTCCTTTAGACCTTACAGGACTCTTGGACACGTCCCAAAACTCATATTACATAAGTATAAAACTAGGAAATAAATTGGTCACTTTGATTTTTGTTCTCTTCAATAATTTAAGGTAAAGTAAAGAATTGAACAAAAAACCTTTACCTTGTTTAAGTTGTTACTGTTCGAATTGGAGCAGAAGCCGTCCCACGGTTTGTTATCCTCTAGATAACTTGATACTTTGTGGTAATCCTTTTTACAAATAAATGTTTTAATAATTATTTGTATTTTTTTATTGATAATTTTTGCAACTCACTTTGAGTTTGCTGTAGAATAATGACATACTAAACTGGTATATATGAACCTACCTTGGTATAATAAATAGGTAGGTAATAATAGGTACTTTGAAAGGGATTTTGTAGGTAACTTCGCATACCTAAAACAAGAGATTTAGTTTAAAACATTTTATTGAGGATCATCTATATGGTTAGCACAGTCGGCGCGATGGGTAGGTGATCACCCGTGGGCTTAAAGCCATCAAGACCAGCAGTGTATTTCGTGGTGTAAGCCTTCCCATCATCACCGATGTAAGTGACTTCTCCTTCTACCACTATCACGCGGTCGACCCCATCAGGGTTGGGGATAAGGTGTCCACTTTCCGCAACGATGGTTCCCTCGGCGGTGACGTAGCGAAGAGAGTATTGACCGTATTCGTCGTGGACCTCCTCGTGCAGCACGGCGGGATGGTTTCTCAGGGACTCTTCGGCAGGAGCGGAGACAGCGTAGGAGAGGGACAAAATAAGAAGGACGATAATCTGAAATAAGAAGAGTTGTTATCACATGTAAATTGCACGAACCGCCGTTCATAGTTTCCATCGTAACGCGGACACTCTACCAAGAGTGAAGTACTGATAAAAAGTTGTAGAAAACTACAGCGAAATTATAGTTTTAGTTATAAATATGAAATTAAAAATATACTTACATTATTCATTGTTGATGAGTTGGTTGCACAGAGATGGTCAAGATACAACAAAGATTGATGACTGAATGTTATACCGTTCAATCGATCCCGCTGTATTTATTTAATATGATTTCGTAACATACTCATTATAATTAGTAAACTTGATTTAAATAGTCTAAAACCAAACTAATTATCGAAAATATTTTGATAAGTGCAAAATAATTATGATTTAACAGGTATAACGACAATCTCATAGATTCTGCATTTCATTACCGATGCTATATATTGGTAGGCATCACAAATTTGAAACTCAGACAGCTTTAGTTTCCATAATGGTAAGTTAGTCGGTTCATTACAAAATAGGACAAACAACCAGTGAAATTATTATTTTTCGTTATTATTCACATCATTTATTCAAAAACTCGTTATCAAATACTATAGAAAATAAAATATTATAAACTATTCTACAGTAAAAAAAATATCAAGACGGTGAATCACCGGCCACGAAGTTAGCATCAAACGGCCGGTGACTAGGGCTGCAGAGAGAGAGAGGAACTTATATTTTTATTATTATTAATTATTTTCTTACATCTTTGCAGTTACTAATTGGGGCTATTTTACTTTTGCTCGGAACAAGTCTCGGAGAACCGTCGACAAAATCCGAAGTGAAATATGACGGACCGGACAAGATTACAGTGGTACAGGAAACGGATGATAGACTAGCTCTACCTGGGATAGGGCAACCGCCTTTTGCACCGAACCTTTTCCACCATGGCGCCAACTTCTTCTTCAACTCGCAAGTTATGATGCCTGGAGGAGACATCCCGCAAATCGATAGCGAAATCGTAATCCCACCTCTGAACGATTGCGATGTAACCGTTGTTACCCCAGAAGTAGCATCCGTGGCGTTAATTCAAAAGGAACCTAGTGTGGAAGCTATTATTAACGAATATATTCCTGAACCACCCTCAATCGCTATTCATGAAGCAAACATTCAAAACATTCTAGAGCCTGTACCGAAAGTGCAGGTGGAAATTGAGCCGCTCCCTGTAAGCCCAGCTGACCCCGGACTACCTGCGTTCATTGAAATTCCTACGCTTCCACTTCCTATTAGTGTTCAAGAACCACCAAACACCGTGATCTGTGAAAATTTAGAAGACAACCAAATAATCTTTGATGCTCCCAAGGTTATAGAAGAGCCAGTAGCGCCGATAATGCCTGAAATCAATATTCATATTACGGATCTACCTCCACCTCCAGAACTGCCCCCTATCGTGTTCTCTGAAATTCCCAGACCCGTCGTTGTAGAGGAGCCCAAGAGGGTTGTTCTTATTCCGTCCGCACCACAACTGACCGCATTCTACCCACCATCGATATCTTTTTCTGAAGGACGGCTGATTCCCACTGATTGCGCTCAAAACATCATACTTGAAAGAGTTCTGCCTAACATAGCTTTTGAATACGGAAGAACTTTGGAGCTTATACCCATCCCGGCTGCTAAAAGGCAGTTGTATCGACAATTATTTACCCAAAGGAATGTTGCTTTTAAATAAACGATTACCTCGTTACTATTTTTGTTTTTATTTGATAACTTACTAATCTATTTAGGTCTGGATGTAAAGGAGAACGTAACTGGTTGATCAGGTTTATTGATTAGATGTGTCCGTACTCCAAGATCTCTTCCTTTCCATCCGATTTCGAATTCTCGTACAAGCTGTGGAAAAAATTACTATAAGCAGAGTTAAAATAATTATCCTAACATGCGGTACTTTGACCTTCTTCAGATCTTGCGACTAGGTATTTTTCGCTTATATTTATTATCTTGTTTTAAGTTTAATCCAGCTACAATAATTTTCAGAGACTTTCTGTTAGACTGTTTAAATGGTTTAGTTTAGTTTAGTTTAGTTTTGTTTATTGATAACGTTTATATGTTACATGTCATGTTCTTAATTCTAATTAAACTAACAATAACGTTGTATAAATTGATATACATAGGTATTGCTGAATCCATTAAATTGTTTTTATAAAAAATGTGGGAATAGTATTAAATTGATTCATAATTGAATAACATAATAAAAATAAAAATTATAAAATGTCAAATAGTTCATTAAATTTATAGTAACATTTCTCAATAAGCCAGAGCTTAAGTTTGCTTTTGAAGGATTGCGTTGAGGAAGCGCCGATGATCGCCGGCCGGTGGGAGACGGTTATAAACAGCCGGCCCCATTACATGCACCAGCTTCGACGATTTTGTGAGACGCCGCGGGACAGCCCTCAGCTTGTGCGCGTGACGAATAGGGTACCTGGTGTTCTAGATACCATATCATCAACAATGATCAATTATGTAATTTATCCAATATCCATCATCATCATCACTCAAACCCGGGAACACCCACTTCTAGGTATAGGCCTCCTGAATTATTTAGAAATGTCACAGCAACCCGCCGGGCTGTGTCGACTTAAGTGTGTAGACTCCTTTAACACGAATCCAATGTCAACACACTCATCACTGATGACATTGGATTCGTGTTACCAGATCAAAGGCTATAGTTTAGGTTTAGTTCCGTTAACTTACTCGAATAACAAACACAGCGATGTTCTGCTCTGCCAAACGTCTTGCTATACACGACCGTGGTCCAAACCCGAACGGCAGGCTGGTGAAGGAATGAATATTTTCAAAACTAGGAGAGTTGCGCAGCCAACGTTCAGGCTTGAACTCCAGGGGGTTTTGAACGAATTGTGGTAGGCGTGAGGCCACCATGTTTTGGGTTACTATTACTGTCTGAAAAAAGCAATTAATAACGTTAGTAGAAAGAAAATAAATGTAGAATCGGATCTGCATTGATCCGAATTCTTTCAGTGTAAAATATAAACAGGTAATTTAGCTTTAGTTTGATTTTTTAACAGATCTTACCTACTTTTAAATAATGATATTATGATGACAAACTTACTCAAAATTTATTATTACCACATAAAAAACACCTCCACAGCCCATATTGGTCCACTGCTGGACCCGGGCTCCCCAGATAAGCGCCTTGTTGGCTTTTATCTCACGGAGGGTAATGCACATAATCCCCATGCTGGGCATGCATGCAGATTGGGGATCCCAGTTCGGTGGTAGAAATGTTTTGCAGGGAGCGCTGCGGCCCCCCGGTGGATACCCCTTGGTCGCCTCTTACGACACCCGCGGGAAGAGTTGGGGTGATGCAAATTCTAAGCCGGCACCACACAGCACAGGTAATATATAAAATACAGGTATTTTGTAAAATGGCTAAACATTGTCAATTTCAAATATAAGTAGGTACGTATATGTTATATACCTAACACCTAAAAAAAGCCTAAAAACCTGTGATATTTTTTGAGTTTTGGTAGTAGCGTCAAATTTTTCTATGCTAAAGAACATGTTCAGTGACTTACGTCGTTGACTGGATATCCTTACCCCTTCAGGAATCAAATAATCCCGTAAAACAATATCCTTCTGCAGTAGCCTCCCCACACCGATTGAAACCGGGTTCAGCCTCAAGCTCTCTTTGATACAGCACCGAACATACGCTGCTCTGGACAGAGTCTCGGCAGTGATTTCTGAATCTTTGTTGGGTAAAAGGGTCTTCACTTCAGAGTATAATTTTGCCTGTGCCTTCTTATTTTGGGCCAAATGGTAGAGAACAAAGCTGGTTGAATATGCAGTCTGAAATGAATAAACAACTCGGCAATAATCGGCTGGTGTCGATCGAGAACCAAAACATTCACCATTGGTGTGGTGGCGATTGGGATATTTTTTATCGATTTCCACCAGTGGTGTCGGAGATGATGGTGACAATTACTAGGAAACTATGGGATTTGATTTTAGTTATGTAAGCCAATGTAAAGGTCTGTATGCCCACTAAAACGGCGTAAAGGGGGGGGCGGGAGGGGGGGTCCGTCCGCCCCAGGTACCAAGCTCCGAGGGATGCTATCTTGGCACCCCAAGAGGTGGTCACTTCTTTACTTTAGTTTACATACCGAAGCGACTGAAATCAAAAACATCACTTTATTTCCGTGTCAGTGTTTAATTATTAAAAATTTTACCTTTTCTAAGTGTGCATTTATTGTATTTATGGAAATAAAGAGTTTTGACTTTGGTGCCAACAACAACTCACACTCACATCACATCATAAAAAAATTCACGGCTCGCTTTGCTCCCCGTTGATTCTATAGGTTAAAGACTGTACTATTTTACCTCCTATTTTGTTGTTACTCGCCAAAAATAACTTATAATTATTCTTCATTGCTCATTATACTATAGAAAAGTTACAGATATTATACAACTTATTCTATGGTCCATAGTAATATAAAAAACTAGCATAAATATAAAATATAAAAACTTAACTAGTTACCTACACTACACGTTATTTGTGATTACGGCGACGACGAGTAGATGACGCAATCAGGGTGTCAGCTGACGCCCATGCACAGCGGTGTCCCCTTGCAGACGGCCAGTGAACCTTCGAAACTTGACACCCTTCGGCCAAAACTCTGCGCTTAAGTATGTTGAGTTGCTAAGCTAGGCATGCTTGATCAATTTTCAATTTCGAGCAACCCGACCTCAGCAAAATCCAAAATACACTCGCTCGCTCCGCTCGCTGTTATTTATATTTATATATGCTTTTTATCTCCAACCGCAGTCTTTAAAATTTTTGAGGCTCCCGTCACTCGCTATAATTTATTTTGTCATAGGCACTCATGCTTACTTCTCCCCAAACATCCGAAAAAATCGGTGCTTGGTAGAAAACCGCCCCGGACACCAACCCACGCTAAGCGCCCCGCGCCGCTACTGTGTATGCCAAGTTTCAATCTTCTGTGATAAACTTTTAGAATGAGCAATTTTCAATGCTTGCTAAACGCAACAGTAAAGGCGCTTTGTAATTTACACCAATTTTTTAAAGTTGTTGCAAAAAACTAATATCTACTTACGGTATCAATAGCAGCCATCAAAATATCAACCATCATTCCAACAATGTCTTTGAAATCGACGTTGTTCTGTTGGAGGAAAGACGCCAACAGGGACCTGTCCGATTCATTGCTCTCGGTTGCAAAAAAGTTCACCCTATCAATCAAAATGCTTGTGGATACCCTGAAAATTTATATTACTTATTTTAAACTTTCAGTAAGATCGGTTTTTAAAAAATAATGCTGGATAATCCATAAGAGCTGGTGTTATGGGTACTAGATAGCTGAAATACTTAATACATTGCGTATACATAGATAGATATTTTAATCATACACAGGAAAGACCCGAAAAAATATCTACAGATGAGACGGCCTTCACCCGCTGCGCCACGAAGGTCATCAAAAATTTAATATAAATTATACAAATAAAATGCAGGATATAAAAATACACATCACACTACTTCCAAAGTAAACCCACCGCGTACGTGCGACATCTACATAGCAAAATAACATAAAAAATAATTATTCATACACAAAAATATTGCAAAAAATTATGCTGTACGTGGTATAATGGCAATTAGAACTTCATAACACGTTAATAACTAGAAAAATTAACAAGGCGTTCACGAAATAACAGACATGTCATTTTACGGTGAAATCATCCTTACTCTGTCTCTCTCATTGCTATCAATAAACAAGTGTCTCGTGTATGACAGAGATAGAAAGAGACCATTTTATTTCTTTTTAGCGGCAAGTTGCTATTTTGTGATAATTGTCCATTTTCCTTCATTTTAAATGAACGTCATGTAACATTCAGTCAACAAACAAACAGTATTAAATACTGTACTTAATAAAAAGAAAACGCTTGATCTACACGTGCTACGCTTGATGCGCCGACATTGCTACACCTGATGTGCTACGCCACTGCTACAGGAGCTACGGACTCTACGCGTTATGTGCTACCCCAAATGCTACAAGGCCGACGCCATTAAGCCACAACAAACGTTTACGCTACGAAATTCTACGAATTTTAATCAGTAGGTTATTATTGGTAGCGACAATTTATAGATTTAAGTACTTTTCCAAATACTCTTGACAATCCGCGAGTTTCTTGTAAAGGGGTGTTGGAAAGAATGGCCATAGAAATCCTTTATCTAGCTTCATTATGCCACTGTTGGAGCCAAAAGCCGCGGCTATAACTTTACTGCTTCTAGATTCTTCGTCTTGCTCCTGTTCTGAAAAGCTGTTGAAGCTTTCATTAAAAGCGATATTACCAATAACTGAAACAAAAGAAAATCAATAAACATTAAATAATGACGGGATTATGAGTGGTGGGGCGAATACCATAATGGTGGCACTTCATATCGCTATTTGGTTTCCCGTTTTGTTCTGTGTTTTATAATGTAGAAGTCTGAATAACACGTACACGCCGTCCACACATCGTGAATAGCGAATAAGTATGCCGTACCACTTTCCGATCCTTGCTTATAAATTATAATTACTAAGGTATATGAGAACCTAGTGTCTAGAACTTTACTTAGGATTTAAGACGCTATAAACTGTAAATTGTAACAACTTTGTATAAATAAATAAATACAAAATACATGCCGAATATTTTTGCTATCTTTTTACTAATCTGAACGCAAAGATAGACGTGTTGACAGCAGCAGCGACTTATTATTTCCTCTGTGTTAATTATCAATAGGTACATGTTATGCGTACGTAAAAACAACAAACGCAACGACTGTCGCTGTCGCGCACTGCACTCCAAAGAGAATATAATACTACGACTGCACTCTTCTGAGCAAGCCAAATGTGGACTGTAACCGAACTAATTTGGTATATTCTTAATCCTTTGATAAGTGACCAAGAACCGACAAAACGGCGGAGAGCTACGAGTGTTCGTATATTTGCGTATTCGTCTTATTCGAATAGAGCATAGATTCCAACTTCACGTCGTCGTATTTAGGAAATAAAACGAATACGCGATCACGAGTAGCGATGTGAAGTGCCACCATATGTTAGTCGATGATTGGCTAACAGACTTTTTCATAGCTTTAAACGAGTCTTAAGAATAATAATAGATAGGTAGTAGTTATAAGATCGATGTACCCAAAATTACCTTGGACACAAAGCGCAAAGGACCACTACTTACCTTCTAAATTTAATCTGTTCAGAAAAGGTAAAAAGTCTTCGTCCTCTTCAACTTTTCTTTTCCTTATCCATTGAATAAACTCCCTTGTAACGGTATCAGTGCGACTGATATGTCCCCGTACGCTTTGTGGACTCGTGAAGTTCTTCTGGAAGGTGCTGCGCAGTCTCCACCATTCCGGCCCGTTCCTGTTTTCATAAACAAGTGCTTTAACGGACATCATGAGTAAGGTACCTACTTCATTGCTCTGAGGCATGAGCAGTGCATGCATCGCTCATTAACTCAAATGTAGTTGTCGGCCTCGAGCTGGTCGGCCTACACTTCACCTTCGAGTGACTATTTTTTTAAATACAGCTTTGATGTCTCAGAGTAGAAGATATGGAGGAGTATACCTAGAGGCACCTCGAGAACTAGGCTGCCCTACAATTATTCAGAATCAGATAACACTTTACGGGAAAACACACTTCTTACGAAATTCATTTATGGGACACTGAACATATAAATTTGGAAGTGAGTTTTACGTGGCCTTTCTGTATCACAAACGTCTGGCTTGTTAACCTAATGCGTAATGCATTCAGTAATCAGTAATGCCTATGGCGTAATGGTACATGGCGACGACGATGTGGCAACCGCTACCCGGCTCAGCGGTGCGGGCCGGGTAGCGGTCATCCTGCCGAAGGCGATTCGATGTCGTCAGGGTCGAAGACATACAGGAGTTTCACCGGAGGAACCTCTAGAACTAGACTGCCATATAATCTGAAAGAATGGGACACTAAACATATAAATTGGAATTGCGAAATATAATATGAAGGAGCTTTACGTGGAAAGCAGCCCTCCCGTATTATAAACGTCTGGCTTGTTAACCCTGTAATGGTACATGGCGACGTGGCTCCGCCGGGCCGGGTAGCGGGCGTCCTGTCGGAAGACAGACTCGATGTCGTCAGGGTCGAAGACATGGAGGAGTTTAACCAGAGGAACCTCACGGACAAGGCTGCCGTAGCGACGCCAGTTCAACCATGCATTCTTATCTAGGGACTCTGCATTGTAATCTCCTGGAATGAAAACGATATTCTGAAAAGCCGATATTTGCCGAAATTTCAACTATTTAGTGTTGTTACTTTATTTGTACGAAATAAAATTGCTTACATTTTTTTTATTTACATTTGGCATCTTACCTACTTTAGCCTACGATCTCACGTAAATATTGATTTTATTAGTAAGGGCTAACATTCAAAGTGTAATTTAAAAAATAATATCCCGATAACAAATAATGTTAAGTACCTACAGCACATAATAAATAGTTCAAATTTCGGGAAAAAAAAAACGATAAATCTTATAAGAAATCTTAGAAATAGCCAAGAGGCTTTTAAGTTTTAAAAAGCCGCTAAGCTACAGCACGTGGTTCCACCTACCTTTAGTTTCCATATGACAAACGTTGTGCCGAACCCTGTACAAGCTACACTTGTATACTACATGGTGTTATATACATATATGTATATCTATATATATAAAAGAAAGTCGTGTTAGTTACACTATTTATAATTCAAGAACGGCTGAACGGATCTCGGTGAAATTTGGCAGCGAGGTAGATGGTATCCCGGGGCAGGACATAGGCTACCTTTTATTCCGGAAAAAAGCGTGCGAAGCCGCGGGCTGCAGCTAGTACTATATAAAACACAATCTACCTAAGTATCCCCATCCTCCTCATCAGCACTCAAACGTCCACTGCTGAACGTGCCTTCCCCAAAAAAGGTAGTTTCGCCATTAATTATTAATTAATTAATTATTAATTACCTTAAGGCAGGCGGATTGGTGATCGAGGTAGAGATGTAAGTACCTAGTACCAATAGACGAAAAGCAGCGGGTAGATACCGGTGTCCACCAATATCCACCGGTATCCACCATTTGGCTAAAAGTAAAAAGCGTTAGTTCCACCCGACTGTGGAACGAGGAAAGGTGGGTTATGACAATCTTTCTAGAATGGGTTTTTACTGGGTGATGATTTGTATATAATTTTGATATTTTTTTGTAATTCAACAATTTAAGTAAAATAAAATTTAATAAATAAGCCGTTTTGGAATGGAATGGTTCTAGAATGCCGTAGTGGTCGTTCTGGAATGATACAAAATTATGTGGAAATCGATGCAACCGATAAAGATAGGTAAAATCAAAAGGGTAGGTCTGATGTTGTATTAAGCATAGCTTCCTAACCTGTATTTTCCTAAATCTACCAATAATCATTACGATTCACGCATAGATCGAAGTAAAATCTCCCTTTTTTACTTAGATCGATGCTTTCATAATACATAGGTATAAAGATTGTCCTAAGATTGGATGATAATGTATTGATGCTGATGACCAAAGCAGCATTATAAACACCAGTATTTACCTGGGTTTTATAGGTGTCCACCATTAACAGCAGGTAAACACCAATTGGTGGAAAACATTGTAAGCCAGCTTCGCATCTGTACCTAATCTAATGGGATCAATAAAATAACTTAGTAAGTAGGTAACCTAACCATACTAGGTACCTACTAAAATTATATAGGTACCTACCTACTTGAGTACCAAGAGTATCAATAGGTACCTACTTACTTACCAATTATGGGAAAATACTTGTGTAAAGTCCCAATCACAGGATAACTCCTTGGTCCTGGAATATCCTCGAAATTTAAATGCGAATTCACTTTTGCACCGTGAGTGTATTTAACAAAAGATAACACATTATTTTCACGAAAAGAAATGCGTTTAAACATTTTATCGGACAAGGCTTGACCTCGAAGCTCGTCGCTAAACAAAAGCATCAGATAGCAGACAGGCAAGGTACGGTCACTTTGAAATCAGATGCACATAAACATTAATGCAAAATGAGCAAAAAAAAACTAGGTATTTGAATCCGTATATATCTACATTTGCTGCTTACCCTATAATAGGTACCTTTATCTAATATATTATTATTCAATGGTCCGTGGTAGGTAGGTACCAACAACCTCACATTAATAAGAACGTAGGTTCCGTAACGTGGGTAGTTATGTGCGTGGGTAGGTACCCACGCACATAACTACCCACGTTTGCTCCTAGTACCCTAGTAGGTACTAGGAGCAAACCCTAGTAGGTACCTACCTACCTTATACCTACCATGTTAAAACCAATTTATTTTATAATTTTAGCAAAATTTAACTAAGTGGGAACCTAGAAACCTACATGCTAGGTATTATATAAAATGATGATGATGATCTATGAGTTCCTTCCTGTAGGTAGGTATTACCAATGAAGTAGGTATGTTACCTACTAATAAAGTGGTAGGTAGGCAAGCTACCTACCTAGGTACCACTAGATACTTACCTATTATCAAGATACAAAGAAGTCATGAAGGAACATTGGGTGGAGAGGTAAACACAGTTTTTGATGATCTAAAAATAATCTCAGATGTATTTCGAAAAATAGGTTTGGAATTAAATTTTTCAAAGAGAAAAAATAATAAAAGCTCGCTTCTTTTATTTCGGACTCTTCTGTCGACAAAAACAATATCATTGGAAAATTCAATAGTTTAGCCCCCAACATAATAGTTGTTGATAAAATATGTTCGCTTCGCCTCCTTGGTTCACCAATTCTTGATGAGTCTTTTCAGTCCTTTGTAGATGAGAAAATTCAAAATTTCAACAAAACTTCGGACAGACTGCTCAAAATTAATAGCCATAATTATGGCTTTACAATAATTCGGTTTTGTCTTTTTGTAGGTACCTAAATTTACGTATTCTTTGAGATGTAGTAACTGTGGAAACACAGCGAGCTCTTGGAAGGCTTAGACAACAAAGTCAAAGTCAAAAACTCTTTACTTCCATAAATACAATAAATGTACACTTAGAAAAGGTCAAATTCTTAATAATTAAACACCCTGCGGTACACCCATTGTAACTACAGACCCCGAAGACCGTTTCCCATTAATGTCAACTCTTTGTATCTTATTACTCAAGTAAGAAGACTCAAAGAGGTGTCCCTTATTCCATAGTGATGTAGTTCCCTGATTAATGTTTCATGGTGTACGCAATCGAATACTTTTGACAAGTCGCAAAAAATGCCTAATGCATCTTGCGACTTCTCCCAAGCATCAAAAATATGCGTTATTAACTTTACACCGGCATCAGTAGTTGACCTGCCGCGAGTAAACCCGAATTGCTTACAATGTAGCAGATCATTTCCATTGAAATGCCTAAGCAATTGATGTAAAATAAGTTTTTCAAAAACTTTGCTGTACGTAGGCAGTACTGATATTGGTCTAAAGTTTGTGGGGTCAGACCTACTACCCGATTTAAACAGTAAGATTATTTTACTACATTTCATTAGATCAGGAAATACGCTACAATCAATAGACTCATTAAATATAAAAGCTAGATCTGGTGCAATGACATCAATCAATGGTTTAATAATTCTAACGGAAATTCCCCCGAGATCTGCAGTTTTCTTTATATTTAATAGTTTAAAGGCTTTTTTAATATCTTTTTCATCAATATGATTAAAATCAAATTTATTTTTGCATTTAGGTACATTTCCTATAAGTAATGACTCGGCGATTACTTGTAGTTTAGACACTTTGTAGTAGAGATGGGAGCTCGAACAGCTTGGCTTGGCTTGATTTTGGCGGAGCAGCATTGGGGCAAGCATTATTGCTTGCTCCAATGCTGCTCCCCCAAAATCTCTTTTGTCTCAACGGCAATGGGACGGGCCTCTGTGTGAGTTGACACGGAATAGTTTGCTACAAATGTGCTCCAGCTCTGCGGATCGTGTCCGTCTCCTGGCCGTTTCTAAAAGGGAGTCAGGACATTGGTTGCAAGCATTTCTTTCATTGAACACTGGCACTTATTGGATCCCGTAACTTTCCGTATCGCAACATGTCTTCAGTTGGGTGCAATGTGTTGCGCGGCTCATCAATGCCAGTGCGATACTGCTGTCGAACAGCTTGGTCATCACGTATTATCGTGTACTAGGGCCGCCGGTCGGATATTTCGTCATGCCAGCCTTAACGACGTCATCCGGCGGGCTTTTGTCACCGCTAACGTACCAGCTATTCTCGAACCGAATGGTCTGTTGCGTGACGATGGTAAGAGGCCTGATGGCATGACACTAGTCCCATGGGAGTTGGGGAGGCCCATTTTGTGGGACGCTACATGCGTTGACACACATGCGCCTTCCCATCTTCCGAGGACAGCCGTAAGGGCTGGTGCGGCGGCAGATTTGGCCGAGGATCTCAAGAGACGCAAATATGCAAGTCTCGACAGAGCCTACACATTTGCTCCCTTTGGGGTCGAGACCCTAGGTCCGTGGGGTACCGAGCCTCTCCGGGTTTCATGAGCATTGCCATACAGCGGGGCAATGCAGCCAGGGTCTTGGGGACGCTTCCGACTGGTATTGATATGGATCAGTTGAGCTACCTGTAGATTGTTTGCAATAGTCTGCAGCTTAATTGTTTCAATTGTAAATACTAGTTCTAATTTGTTTTTATTATTGTATTGTAATTTTCTTTGTCAATAAAGATTTAAAAAAAAGAAGTCATAGTTACTACAATCAAGGTATAATTAAGTACCTATACAGGGTGTAATCGTTAAGTGTGCACAGGCGATTATTCCGTAACTATTGCAGATATCAAAAAACTTTAAACTGATATCGAAAGTACTTTACCTAATGAGTAAAATGACATTAATAACTTTTTAAAAATAAAACGAGAAATATCCAAAAAAATTACATTAATCACTCCCATACATTTTATTTCTTAGTAAGTACAAAATTTTGTGTTCAAAGCATATGTTCGAAGTGACGTCCTCCTTGTGCAATACAATGACGAGCTCTATTTACAGTTTCTAAATGAACTTTCCTTAACATTTGCGGAGTAATTAAAGCAATTGCACGACGTACACGACTCTTCTAGGCTGTGTACTCTCTCAGCGTACACGTGGTCTTTGACAAATCCCCATAGGAAGAAATCACAAGGCGTGAGATCCGGGGATCTGGCAGGCCAAGGGGTTGCACTATTATTGGCTATTAAGCCATTATAATTGTTTCGTAAGAAATTCATTACAACATTTGTATTATGTGCAGGTGCTCCATCTTGTTGAAAAATTATCGACCTTCTTTCATCGTCTGGAATTGGTTCTAAGAGACTTGGCATATCGTTTTGTACAAAGGAGAAATATCTCTGTCCATTTAAGGTTCCACTGTAAAAATATGGCCCAATGATCCGATCTCCAAGAATACCACACCACACATTAATTGAGAATCGCACCTGAGCTCTAACTTCAGTAGTTAAGCGAGGATTGTCAATTGACCAATAATGCGAGTTTTTTCTATTGTAAATGCCGCAGTTTGAAACATTACTTTCATCGGTCCATAAAATTGACCTTACATTGACATAATTATTGACTAGCCAATTGCAATAGACCAGCCGACGAGCAGGATCATCATTGTGCAGCGTTTGAGTAGGTTTTATCTTAAATGCTTTGAAGTTGTGTTTTTTTAATAACTTGTGTACATAATTGTGGGACACTGGAAATGATCGGGCCACTGAACGCGTTGATTCTTGTGGATTATCTACTACGTAGTTAATAATATTGTTATCTAAGTCATTATCAAATTCCGGAGCTCTTGTTCTCGAACCTTTTTTTCTGTTAAAAGATCCATAATTTATCAAATTGTTATCCAACTTACGTAAATACGTACCAGAAGGAACTTCTCTATCTGGGTACTCTCTTCTGTAGGCGATAATGGCCGCCCTATTGTTACAATCATGTTTGTAGTACATTTTTAACATGTCCCTCTTTTCTGTATTGGAATATGCCATTTTTCAATCAATAAATGCAACAATCACGATTATTAACGCAAATTGAAAAATACAATAAATTGGCGGGAACGAGAACCCGCGATAAAGAATTTGAATTTAGAACGAACACCAAAGAGTATCTTTCTTTTTGTTTTTATTTAGTATGTTGCTTTTCAGCTAGTTCAAATCAATACAATATTGAAACAAGGTTTATTATAAATTTGAAGTGGTAAGATAATTAATCTACACGTCTATCTACTTGAAATTCATTAATACCTTCATACCGTACATAATTATAAAATGACAAGGGTAAAATGAGTAGGTACTATTCCACTTAAAATAAGGAAACTAAAACCGTTCTACTATCTCATACTAAATGTATGGGAGTGATTAATGTATTTTTTTTGGATATTTCTCGTTTTATTTTTAAAAAGTTATTAATGTCATTTTACTCATTAGGTAAAGTACTTTCGATATCAGTTTAAAGTTTTTTGATATCTGCAATAGTTACGGAATAATCGCCTGTGCACACTTAACGATTACACCCTGTATATGTACAATCCTCCCCATCTCCATAGAGGTAATACAAGTGCCCCCTAAAAAGCGTGATTTCTTTCAAGTAACTACACGCTCAGTTTTGCTTGCGCGGTGCAGTTTGTGCAGATGAGACTGTGAAGATAGACGGAACACCGGTATCAGGCCACACGTGCAATTAAGCTAGTGCAAACTACTTACGTACCTACCTACCGGGACGCATATTCGTCGTCTTGCCGTCCACGCGCTCTGTTTGACGTTGGTTTGTGCAAGCATGCTTGCAAGTAAGATAGAGCGTGTGGCCAGGCTATCATGTTTTCTTCGTCGGAACATCGCTCAAAAAGTTCTGTCATTCACACGCAAGTGTCAATGTCATTATCACTGTCTGCATCAAAAAAATAATAGTCAAAAAAATCTTTACGAAACATTGTGGGTGTATTCCGAATGAGGTAGGCAGGTACGCTAAAATCTATACGCGCTCACACGCGTTCCGTATTACCGTGAGCGCGACAACGAAGTCCCGTGTGACGTCATAGATGACGTCATTACTTAAGCCATTATCACACCGACCGACCGACCATCCGGACCATCCTACAAACCGAAATCACTGAACGGTCTGTATTTGTCGTAGATTGAGTTTAGTTCTCTTCACAAAGTAGTCTTTTGTTTAGCGCGATCTCTTTCTACGGTTTTAGTGATGTGGTTTTATCCCTGTGTTCCGAATTACGCTAAAATCGATAATATCGCGCTCACACGCGTTCCGTATTACCGCGATCGCGACAACGACGTCCCCTGTGACGTCATAGATGACGTCATTACATACGCCATTTTGCGATAACACCGACCATCCTACAAACCGAAATCACTGTGAGCGCTCTGTCAAAAGTGACAATTGGATAGAGAAAATTGGTGTCGGAGTCGGTACGGATTTATTTTGTTGTTTATTTTCAAAGAACCTATTTATTGCAAATAACAAAATCGAAATGGAAATAAACATAGAAGACGAAGTAAACGGTCGGAGACTAACTTTGATGCTTACTCAAGAGCAATATGAGAGAGCACAAATCGGTAAGTGAACCGCAGTCACATCACAACCTCGATAGTAATAATGTTCTGTGATCACAACAGTTTTTGCAGCAGTTAGTAGCCCAATCATGTACAAATTGTCTAATGAAAAAGTCTTCAAGTGATTAAATACCTAATAGCCCAGCCCCTATAATCATCCGACTAGCCTCTTATCTATTAACTAGGTACTTACTAGTTTCTGCTATTACCTACTAGTTTTTGAGATGTTTGCTTTTTTAAATATTAACTTATGTAGGTAACTTTTTTAGGTAATTATACTATTATCGGCTTCATATTTCTATCCCATGGGAAATTATGTATGGGATAAAAAGTAGTTAATGTTATATTCCAGGGCTAAAACTACCTAGGTAATACCTATTCAAAATTTCAGGCAGATACATTTAGTAATTTTGGCGTGAAGAGGTAACCAACATCCAAACTATCGCATTTATATTAAAGTTTGAAGTAGTAGGTAAGAAAAGCATATAATTTTATATGTATAGTTCTACCGGAACTAAGCTGGGCTTTCATTATGGCTAGGTACTTTAGAAGTCTTACACAACACCACTAAGGCTCACTTCAACATTGTTATGGGGGACTTTAACGGCAAGGTAGGAATCCAGATGGGTAATGAATCCCGAACAGGCCCGCATGGTTATGGAGTTAGGAATCACAGGGGGCAAATGCTAGTCAACTTCCTTGAGAAAGAAGGGCATAATGAACTCCTTGGGCAGTGGGCTGGCCATATCTCTGATGATGATGATGACTTTTGATCCTGAAATAACTTGTGCAACAGAAGCTAGTGTTACCTAAATTTTATGTGATATAATTTGCATTTTACAGATTCCGAATATGTGAGACAATTAGTTGAAGAATATGATGCTGATACAGCAAATAGTGCAAACCCAGGTACAGAATCAATAAATGAACCTGTTATAGCTACAGAACAAGATAGATCACTGTTCATTTGGAATGAGCCATGTATTTTCCTATTGCTGTCTCTTTATGAAGAAATGAAAGATGATATGAATACAAAACGCCATAAAAATATACCTAATAAAAAAACCTAATAAAAATATAACTAATAGTGTTATATAAAAGGATCTGTAACAGAAAGATAAGCAGGTATGTTTATATAATATTATTAACTTAGTGCCTTTATAAAACTGTGATTGTAATTGTTAAGTACTTACTACCTATCTAATAAAAATATAACTAATAGTGTTATATTTAAGGATCTGTAACAGAAAGATAAGCAGGCATTTTTATATAATATTATTAACTTAGTGCCTTTATATAACTGTGATTGTAATTTTTAAGTACTTACTACCTACCTAATAAAAATATAACTAATAGTGTTATATAAAAGGATCTGTAACAGAAAGATAAGCAGGTGTATTTATATAGTATTATTAACTTAGTGCCTTTATAAAACTGTGATTGTAATTGTTAAGTACTTACTACCTATCTAATAAAAATATAACTAATAGTGTTATATTTAAGGATCTGTAACAGAAAGATAAGCAGGCATTTTTATATAATATTATTAACTTAGTGCCTTTATATAACTGTGATTGTAATTTTTAAGTACTTACTACCTACCTAATAAAAATATAACTAATAGTGTTATATAAAAGGATCTGTAACAGAAAGATAAGCAGGTATGTTTATATAATATTATTAACTTAGTGCCTTTATAAAACTGTGATTGTAATTGTTAAGTACTTACTACCTACCTAATATATATAATAGATTCAGGCATTACTTTGCGGAAATCCATTATAAATATAAGGGTAAAAGATATTTTTTTTATTTTGGAATTGTTACTAAATATCTTTCGTCCTTATATTTCTAAAAATATAACGAAAAGTGTAAAAACGTCCAGCATTGTGATTAAAATAAAACGTTGATTTTAATTGTTTTTATCATTTATTTCTTTATACCTAAATAACAAACTCTCCCTAATATCCATGAAAGATTCCCTTACAATTTAAACCTAATTAGATGTAGGAAATAGGATGTCAAACAGATAAAAAACAAATGATTTAATACACGAAAAATCCAAATTACAAGGAAACAATTGCAGTTAAATCTTAAAGTATCATAAGTTTATAAACCAGCTGACGACCACGATTCATCCAGTGATGAAGCCATTTCAGAATGTTGCCAGACTAGGCTAGCAGGGATGGACTACGAAAAATACCTCGCATACCAAATTATGTGGAAAAACTGTAGTCCAATATACTCCACATCAATTCAAACGCCATTTCAGAATGTTACCAGACAAATTCAAATTTATTTTGAAGCTTATAGGTCCAAAAATAATGGATACTGGAATAGTCTTTGAAAGGAAACCAATACCAGCAAAAAAACAACTACTGATCGCACTTTGGATGATGGCTACACCAGATTCTTACAGGTATGTGTGCACTAGAAAAGTTTTCTTAAACTGATCGTATAACCAAATTATTAACTAAAGTTTGACGCTTTAGCATTCCTGCTTCTCTTCCAACATTTATGAGGCGTCCTCTTTGCACCACCCGTAAACAGTTTTCAATTGGCATCATGTCCCGTTTGATAATACATATATTATGTAGTACAGCAAGAGCTAGTATATATTCAGGTATTTTTCTTAGTGATATCATTGGTAAGCAATCAAGTATGCTGCGCCACCGAGTCTTCAACATTCCAAATGCGCGCTCAATGGACATCCGTGCTGATGAAAGACAAAAATTATAATTTTTCTGTCTGAGGGTCAGATGTCCATTGTTTTTGAAGGGGACCATGAGGTTCGGGTGAATCCCATACGCAGCATCACCAATAATGTGGGTGTCTCCTTCAAAATAGGTCTCTGGGTTTTGTATGTATTCCTGTACTGGTGAGAGTCTAAATACACGGGAATCATGTACACTCCCTGCATAACCCGCAAACACACTGGTGAATACCAAGTCTCGTGTACAAACAGCTTGCACTTGGATAGAGTGTGTACCTTTTCTGTTAATGTACGATTGTGCATCCTTTGATGGCCCATTTATTTTGATGTGTGTGCCATCAATGGCACCAACCACACCAGGGAATGCACTGTGCCTCTCAAACTCTCTGGCCACTTCCCTTGCTTGCTCCCCTGAAGGCCATTTTATAAACTGGGGAGCCAGAGAATGGAGAGCCCGTGATACTCGCCGCACGCTTCTCAGGGCAGTGGCCAGGCCAACATCGAATTTTTCACAAACAGACCTGTAACAATGCAAACACACTGGTGAATACAATATCTTGAGTACAAGCAGCTTGTATTTATTGCACCTTTTCTATTGCTAATTTGCTAATCTAAATAGAAGTGTGCATCCTCTAATGGGCCTTTTATTATGGTGGTTCTACCATTAATGGCATCAACCACACCAGAGAATACATGGTGCCTCTTTAAGGAAGGCCAAGTGGCCACAAAAAATAGAAACTGGGGATCCTGAGTATGGAGAGCCCGTGAACAGGCCAACCTCAAACTCGTTGCACACATACCTGTAAGAATCTGGTGTAGCCATCATCCAAAGTGCGATCAGTAGTTGTTTTTTTGCTGGTATTGGTTTCCTTCCAAAGACTATTCCAGTATCCATTATTTTTGGACCTATAAGCTCCAAAATAAATTCGAATGTGTCTGGTAACATTCTGAAATGGCGTTTGAATTGTTGTGGAGTATATTGGACTACAGTTTTTTCCACATAATTTGGTATGCGAGGTATTTTTCGTAGTCCATCCCTGCTAGCCGCTTTTGATATAGCACTAACAAGCAATTCGGCATCTTCTTCGTCACTGGATGAATCGTAGTCGTCCCAGTCCTCAGCTGAGTCATCGGAGCTATCTATTACTAGAAAAGCCCTATTGTCTGCCATTTTCACTTGATTTTCACGATAAAAGTTAAAATTTGTTCTGTCGTGCGCGGCTAAAATACTGACTGACGTTTAGAATGTTTGTAAACATCATGACACGTGACCGTGAGCGCGCTCATGAGTGTTCCGAATTGTTGATAGCACTCAACTGTCAGTATCGTGATATGTAATTCGGAACGCTAAATATTTTGTGATCGCTATCAGCGCTGTAATCGTATTTCGGAACACACCCTATATTTCCCGATAGACAGAAGTACTTTGTGGTTAAAACTCATTGATTTTCGTGCATTCTTGGGAAAAGGAAAAAGAACCGATTATTTCTACTTTTGTAGAAGTGCAGGACACAGCACAGTACGCAGCAGCTCAATATGATAACGAAACTCCCAGGAACAATTTACAGAAGGTTATTGTCCAGAAATTCTATTGGCCAGTACATGCATTCAGGAAATAAAGCTGAATTTATTGAAAATACTAATATTCTTGGAATAGAAACATCGTGTGACGACACAGGATGTGCAATCATCAATGGCCGTGGAGAACTCCTATCAGAAACCATTAACTCGCAAAACTTAATCCACCTGAGAAATGGTGGTATAATTCCAGATATTGCGCAAGATCTCCATCGAGCCAATATTGAAAAAGTTGTAGCTGAAACTCTCAACAAGGCGCAGCTTAGTATGGAAGAAATATCTGCAATAGCAGTCACGCTGAAACCAGGGTTAGCTCTTAGCCTTGCCATTGGAATGAAATATGCTAAACATCTGTCTCGTCAACATAATAAACCTATAATACCTATCCACCACATGGAAGCTCATGCATTAGTTGCTAGAATGCACAATGACATTGCATTTCCGTTTTTAGTCCTGCTTATCTCTGGGGGCCACTGTTTACTTTCAGTGGTACAAGATGTGAACCATTTTCAGTTGCTGGGCGAGAGCATGGATAGTGCACCTGGGGAGGTATTTGATAAAGCTGCTAGAAGAATGAAGTTGCGGAATGTCCCAGCTTATTCTACACTGTCTGGTGGACATGCTATAGAAATAGCTGCTTCAAAAGCAACCAATCCTAATTTATTTAAAATGGTACTTCCATTAGTGGAGTATAAAGATTGTAACTTTAGTTTTAATGGAGTAAAAACCTCTGCTCTTCTACATCTGCATCGAAAAGAAAAAGAACACAACATTAAAGCTGATCAGTTAATACCTGAAATAAATGATTTGTGTTCATCAATGTTAATGACAGTCTGCAGACATTTGGTTCATAGAACACAAAGGGCAATGGAATTTTGTAAGCTTAATAATCTTATAACTGATAGAAAACAATTAGTTGTATCAGGGGGAGTAGCTTGCAATAATTATATCTTCAATTCCTTAAAAATACTATGTGATGAAGAGAGGTATGAAATATACAGGCCAGCACCTAAACTATGTACTGATAATGGTGTAATGATTGCATGGAATGGTTTGGAGAAATGGAAGAGAAACAAAGATATAGTTACAAACATCAGTACACTAGATATTCAAGCACAAAGTCCACTAGGAGAAAGTTTAATTACACAAGTTAAAAATGCTAGTATAAAAACTAAACTAATGAAACTTAAATTGAAAATCTAAGTTGTTTTTTATTTACTATAGTAGGTACTATTAAAAGCAGGCTATCAATGCAGATAGAAGATAGAAAAGTCCTACATTTAATAATGGAGATGTTAGTGTTTGTCAAGCCCACCATTTGCTGTGTAGGAGCATGACTACCACACATTGGCTTGACCATGATCTTGATCACTGCATCATGGTAGA
Organism: Eupithecia inturbata; assembly: GCA_963662085.1. Classification (NCBI taxonomy): domain Eukaryota; kingdom Metazoa; phylum Arthropoda; class Insecta; order Lepidoptera; family Geometridae; genus Eupithecia; species Eupithecia inturbata. The sequence continues at coordinate 10,480,960 of OY759182.1, forward strand.
TATTCATAAAGGTAAAATTCTAATCAATAGGTTCCTATAGTAATATCAGAATAAATAATGTGGCCAATCCACACAGCATCATCTAGCCCCAAGCTAAGCAAAGCTTGTGTTATGGGTACTAGACGACTGTTAAACTACACTACTTATATAGGTAGTTATTTATTATTATACATAGAACACCCGGAACAAATATTTTCAGATCATACAAACATTTGTCCCAAGGCGGAAATCGAACCCGCAAACTTCTGCGTCGCAGGCGGACTCGACCGCCGTGCAACATCGGTTCGCAATCAAACTGGCGCATGGCTGGCGGGGAAATATTTTGCCGGTTATCGTACCTAAGGCATTCACAACGTGTGCAAAACTACAACAACACTCTTATTCTACCTACAGTGCTTATTTGTTTATGGGTACTACCCATAAACAAATAAGCACTATGCGGTTAGCCAAAACGCGATCAGCAGTCCGGCTGTCAGTAGGATGCTGTTGCGATTACTGTTATCCAACATTACGGTGGGCCGCAGCTCCAAGCGGTTGGTCAGCAGACTCGGCAGTCGCGTCGCAGTACGTTTTTAAACTATTTTCTCGAAGTATTCTTGATTGCGGTCAACATGACGGCTAACCGCAAAGTGCGTAAAGTAACCTTTAGGATTTAGTACCTATTTAAATTTCCCGACACTCCTAAGGAGCCATTCACGGGAGGGAGGCATACTACCTACGAACCACTTAGTTTACCGTGAGTGGTTCCTTATGAGTGCCGGGAAATTTAAATCGGTAATAAATCAGGAGGGATAGGTCCTACCTACGAACCACATTATTATGTGGTTCGTAGGTAGTATCCCTCCCTACCGTGAGCATGACCGATAAGTAATAACTTGCGAGATGTTACGTATAGCTAAATGCAGCTGCCGTGTGATCCAAAATGGCACGTCTGGGCAGTGAATGTGTAGTAAATATTTATATCCTCACCTACCTCATGGTGTGGGGTAGCATTTCATGGCTAACTTGGACAATTTTTCGATTCAGGGGTAAGTTTGCGAAGTGAATTTTTTTAGTGATTTAAGTGATTTTATTTTAAATCAAGGGAAGGAGGCCCCCAGGGAGGTGTGCAAGGGCACCCCCTCACCAGGTATGCCCTTGCCAGCTACACAATTGATTTGGGAAATCTGCCCCCTGCGAGTCACACCGCTGAGGCTGGGCAGTGAATGCTTTAGAAACCTGTAATGAAGAATACAAAACCATTGACACGTATTTCAGGATTTTTTTTTTAATTTTCCTGGTAATGGGTTATATCGGGTTATTAAAGTTAGTGAATCTTAATAAACTTTAAAGTAAATAACGATAGGTAGGTACACGTATTTTTAATTTTACAAAACTACCCCCAAGTTGGTGTGCAACCAATTTCCACGTGGGCGAAGCCGCGGGGTGCAGGCAGTTTGAGTATAGTTTTTTGTATTTAATAATCAGTCTTTTAATGAAGATAATATTGGATGTCAATTGCTTTTCTCAATTTTCAAGGACTACGCAACAGCAACATTGATAACGAGCACATGATGTAGTTAAACCCTTGATTCTTATTGTGAGCAATTGTCGACGAATAATTTTTTTTAGTGTCCACACTTACCTATGTAGTTTGATAAGATTCTATCAGCGAATGCCTATTATTAGCTATCTGTGTCTATATTATTTTTTTATTGTAATTTAATTAGTTATGCTGATGGCAATCCGAATTAAATAAACAACAAACTGTCTATGATAGAAATATCGAAGAGTGCACGAGAATGCAGTTTTTGGCGGGACTCAATATTTATCACCTGATTTATCCCGTGATATTGCATATTAATGTATCACTTGATAAAATATCAAAATATCACGGGAATGGCGAGAAATTGCCCGGATTTGGAGGTCGCGTCACGTAAAAAGAACGCTGAGGGGGGTAGAGGGGAAGTGTCTGCGGACGGATAAATCGCGACAAATCGCTCAGTGCGCAAGTGAAGGCCAGTGTTCTTTTTAGGTGACGCGACATAAAGTCGGCTTCTACACAATGACGCCCTTATTGTAATGACAGCTAACTTTGACATTGTACCTAGTAACTTTTTCTCTCAATGTCAAAGTCAAAAATCAGCTGATCAAAAATTTTGCGCAGCTCGACTCGGCCTGCCTGGAAAAAAAATCACACTTTATTAATTTAATATTTGTATTGAAGAAGTGTGAAAACAAAGTCAGTGTTTATTTGCAATGCACTTTGTACTAACCTATCGAGAGAACACAAGTCTATAATGATAATAATTATAGTATAGACACCATTACAAATCAGAACACTTGCCAAATAATGTGCAGCGACGTAACCCCATTACAACAGTTTGTCCTCGTCTAAAGTGCAGTTTCTTAGTCCTTTCGGAGTCAAAGAGCTCAATTTGGAAGGTCTAAAAATGGAAGCACTTCAAAAGATTTACATTAACCTAAAACGACAGGTCGTCAACTTACCGACAACGGGTTGCAAGACTGTAGATTTTCTAAACAAATCAATGAGCAATGTGAATGTAAGACTACCACCATTCACAAAGGAAAATGTTCTCTACTACTATGTACCACTACAAGGGTTGGTTAGTTACACAACCCTGTCGGTTAGTGTTATGAACCCACATTTGATGGTCAGGTGAGAATAAAAGCCCATTCATCTTATAAATTTATAAAAGCTTTTCTAGTAATATTTAGTAAACATAAGCATATTTATCGTTACTATTGTTATTTCTGTGTATTGTGGATATCTCGTGTTCAACCAGGACTAACGGGATTTTCTTTTTACTTGCAGATTGTTCCCAAAACGAGATATAACTGATGTGCTGTTCCTTGCAGCAGGTAGTGGTGCAGGCTTATGGCTTTGGGCAAGGCCACACATGGCAGCTGCCACACCAGCTCGTAGATTCTCTTGGGCATTTCTAGGTGGCTGTCTTTGGCCACTTGGATCCATATTCCTTTGGGCTATCCTCAGAAGCTCAGTTGGTCAGAGACCCGTTATAGGCACAATCCTGGGAATGACCTCTGGAGCTATGCTTACCAATATCGCATTAGATTACTTTCACTATGTGGAGCTGATGTTTTGTGGTGAAGTCCATCTGCCCCCAGAAGAAACTACTCCTTACAGTCCAAACAGTGATGACGAAAGATATGATATTGATATTTAGATACTAGTTTTAAATGTTAGACGGGCCTGAGCTTTTGGGTGAAATGCAAAAAGTAAAGTTATATACACGGTGCCCCACAACCATGAAACGTGAACAGCTTGTACCAGAAACATTAAAGATACATAGTTGTAATGGAAAGAAACATTTTATTTTTGTTAAAAATAAGTAAAACTCTGTATTCACAGAGTTTGAAAAATAACTTGCATTATCAGATAATTGAACAGACTAATATCCTAAAAATAATCTGTAGTCAATCATTAGAATCATGATTTCACTTGCAGTTTCACTTGTTTCCTTTCAGTAAAACTTAATGTTTATCTTGCCCTCCATGTCCCATGACTGTGGGACATCTTTAGAGGGAAACTAAAATGTTATTGTGTGAATGTTGGTATGCTAAGGTGGGATATATGTAATTGTAATACCTATTTCTTCACTGCACATTTATATTGTTGTCTAGTCCTGTCCTGTCACTGAATGCTTATTATAAAATCTTATTGAGTCTTTAAAGTTTAATTTAACCTTTAAAAACGTTGCTCCCTGTAATGTTAAATAATACAGTAAAACATTGGTTACATTTAGATTCTGTTTAATCAACAGTTTATAAAGTGGAAATGTTTGATAAAATAGAATACAAAAAAAAATACATTTTATTGATTTGCTGGGGGCTTCGACCACTCCACATTGAGGATTAAATGGTCATAACCATGCCCATTCAGTTTCTGGATGGCCTTAGCAGCATCAGCACGGAACTTGAAATGGACATAAGCAAATCCTTTGCAATGGCCAGTGCTCTGAAATAAACAGAGAGAATGAATATAAATAACATGTAAACAATAATTACATACTTATATTAATTACACTAATAATATAAATGCGAAAGTTTGTATGTTTAGATGGATGGGTGTTTGTTACTTCTTCACGCCAAAACTATTGAACGGAATGGGCAGAAATTTTACATACAGGTAATTCTAGGCCTGGAATCAAACACAGGCTACGTTTTATCCCATGAATCAGTTCTTATGGGATATAAATAACTTAAACATTTCCATAGAAAACACGCGAGCGCAGCCGCGGGCAGAAACTAATTATTAAAGAAAATTACAAAGAAATTAGAACTAGTATTTACGATACATATTACAAACAATCTAGAGGTAGCTCAAGTGATCCATATCAATACCAATTGGAAGCCTCCCCAAGATGCTGCATTGGCTGAATTGCCCCGCTGTATGGCTAGTTACATATAATTTATATAAAGCTTGTATGTAAACCTCCCTCTTCCTTGCCCTTATCTTCTCCTCTTTGCCTTATCCTCTAGAAGGGGTATTTTTCTTCCTCTCTAAGGTCTGTATTATGAAAGCTTGTTCAGTCATCAATCTATGCTTGAGTAACGCTTTTCTATGGCATAAACGTCACTCAAGCATAGATCTTTAACTGAGCAAGCTTTCATAATATGGGCCTTATAAGCATCTAATAGTCATCATCTCCTAACTCTCAACTCGCATATTTCTCACCTTAGTCCTCTTTTACCCAATATATCCATCTTTTCTTTCCTCTCCTTTTATCCCTCCACATTCATTTCTGACACTATTCTCGTCAAATGCTTCCCTCCATGACAAGAGGGAGTACAAGCACAAAGTATGTGTATCAGACAGAATAAAAAAATTCGTCTCTCACCTTTTCCTTTGCCAAGTAAAGTTTCTGCACTGGTCCGAAGCCCTTTACAAGATCTTCAAGATCGGCTTCCACAGCAAAATTGCTCAGGTTGGAAATACGAATGGCCGCGATATCGTCACGACGCGCGCCCGGCGGCTCGCGACCAGTGCCGCGGCCGGCACCGCCCTCGCGCAGGTAAGGCGCGACATACTTGTTGGTCGGGGTAGTCTTGGTATCTGGGAATTATTATCACATGAATAATTGTAAATGTAAAAGGTCGGGTGGCTTTTTTCGTATTGAATGGGTGAGACTGTTTTGAATATTGTTCCAGGCCTGGATTAAAAAATACCTTTAGGTTGGCACGATAGTTTAAGACACAAATGATACCGCTGCCAGAAGTTAGTTAGAGATATTGTTTGAATCTAATAACAATTTTAAAAATATGCAACTTTCATTTCTATTATATATCTAGCTAGATAGCAGAAACATCGCATTAAAAATTTAATCTAATTAATTAGGCTGCAAAATCATGTCATACCATAGTTGGCTGTAAGGCCCGCGCATTGTGAAATCTCGCCATGCGATATTTTGTTCTTTGTTTTTAAATCCCCTTTAACGAGCGACCGTTTAAGCGACGCTTAAACGGCAACATTGCCGCCCGCGCCACACGAATTTTTTTCCGCAGTGGTCAAAAGCGTACAACTTCATAGTCCACAAAACATTGGCGCTTCTTTAAATCGCACCTCGGTGCTGTAGAATCTGCAGTAAAACACAGATTTGGTTGAGGAATTATTTCCCCGCGGCTTTTTTCCCTGCAAGTGCGTGCAGCTTCATACATCAAAAAACCGTGCGGTGAGACTCCGCAGTGGTAAGCCTAAAATCATGACATAGCATAGTTGCTGCGACTATGCTATGACGTGATTTTACAGCTTATGCAGTACCTAGTATGTTTATGCAAACTATACATGGTATAAAAGATTAGTATTACCTGTGACTTTAGATGCCTCGCTGGCCTTGGTTTGGGCAAGCTGTGTGTGCTTGAACGGACAGTTGAGGGTCCAGTGGTCGCCCTGGCAGGTTCTGCACTTATAGATCACACTGCTGGTTTGAGGCTGGTGTAATAAAAAAGTTTCATTAGTGAAATAACATCTGTGTTTTATTTTACTATAAAAACTATCATAATCTGTTTAGAACACATTAAAGACATGTTTATTATGCAAGGGATGAAATGTTGTTCTTGCTTCAGACCAGCGTTGCTCAACTTACTGTTGAGCAACATTAAGCTGAGGCAGGGCTTTTTTGGTTCACATAGCTTTATTTTTTATTTTTATTATTGCATACCTTTTTGATGTGTGAGCCAATAAATTGATGTTCTTTCTTCATAAGTAGCTCTTCCACATTCATAATGAATCTATGATGCAGTTGTTGGTTAAATTAGATGATAGCTTTTGCTACAGTAATGTTTATATTTACCTTCAGACCATCAAGGTCTCCTTCTCCATCAGGACGCTGGCTCTCCTCTTTACTGGTGATGAACTGCATGTAGACATCTTCAGAAACCATAGTAGTAGCTGGATTGGGACCTTGTTTATCAGTAGCAGAATCTCCAAACTTGCTCCAAGTCTTCCGCTTGGCAATACTCTAAGTGAAATAGGCAAACATTACATAATCAGCTGTGTAGATTAACAAGGCTTAAAACTTATTGTTCAGATTTAGTTGTGTATTGCAGCTAAGAAGCTTAATAGCAGAAGTGAGGAATGTTGTATATTTGTACATAATTATGTCAACCATGAATCAACCTACCTGCATTTCACTTTAAGACACAACAAAGTATAATATTAAAGATAACAACACGAGAAGACGAGGATAAAAATATTTACCTTAGAAACAACACGCTTTTCAATTTTGTATGTACGGACAATTTTAACTTTCTTGTTGTCATTATCATACTTGTATTCAGTCACAATTTTGAGACCATTTTCTACAACTTCCGATGGAGGCGGTAGCTCTCCATGATCGATTTCGACTTCATCAGCCCATGAGGACTGTATTTCTTCTAGGACTGGCATCTGAAATTCGAACAGTTTTAAGATACTACCACATGAATCAACCACACTAACCTTTTGCACAGAACGATTTCCTGTTCTTGTGCCTGGTTTGGTATATCTTTATTATGTGGCTCATTGTGACGAAGCCAACTTTATAACCAAAATCTGTAAGGTTAGCGCTAAGTATTTTCATTGTTAGGTTTCACTACATTAAACTTACAGTGTCGTTTTGCGGATTCTATTTGTCCTTTTTGGATTATTTATCAAGAAAACCTAAAAACTGGTCAAAAGAAAGCGAAGAAAAGGCAGTGCCAGCCAGACCAGCCAGTGCGCAGCAGGGCTGCGTTCAAAAACCTATTCAGATGACACTGACAGATGGTTTTATAATGCCAATGAAAAACGAGGTTGACGCTCAATTTAATTTTCTTTAGTCTCTTGTCTCGTAGTACCTATTTTACAACTTAATTGTAAGCCTACTACGAAACGATACAGGCTGAAGGCAATTCTCGCCAGTAAATCACTCGATAAACATCAAAAGAACTGTCAAAATATCGAGAGATTGCTTCGTATCAAATAAGCGTATTCTCACCATCTGCAATTCGATATTTATCGAGGACTTTTCCGATAAGTTGCTCGATAAGCCAAGGAGTGGTCGCGAGCACTCGTTCGCATTTATCGAAGAATGAGAAGGACATTACTCATTACTCGTCGCTCACTCAGTGCCAAAACGGAGGCAAATTCTCGCCATTCTCAGTATCACGTGATATTTTGATATTTTATCAAGTGATACGCAGTATCACGGAATAAAAAATCAGGTGATAAATATTGAGTCCCGCCAAAAACTGCATTCTCGTGCACTCTTCGATATTTCTATCATAGGCAATTGGTTTTCAATGTTGCTGTTGCGTAGTCCTTGAAAATTAAGAAAAGCATTTGACATCCAAGATTATCGTTATTTGAAGACTGAGATTATTTATAACAAATACTAATTATTAAAAAATTATACTCAAACTAGCTGCGCCCCGCGGCTTTGCCCGCGTGGAAATTGGTTGCACACCTTCTAGGGGTAGTTTTGTTAAAATAAATTACGTTATACATTATTTACTTCAAAGTTTATTACGTATCACAAGCTTTACTAAACCAATTTACCCATTCAGGAAAATTTACAAAAATCCTGAAACATGTGGTCAATAGTTTTGTATTCTTTATTAAAGGTTTCTAAAGCATTCACTGCCCAGCCTCAGCGGTGCGACCCGCAGGGGGCACATTTTCAAGGGAAGAACCCCCCCCCTTCCATTGATTAAAAACAAATCACTTAAAGTTCAATATTCGCAAACTTACCCCTGAATCGAAAAATTGTCCACACTATTTTAAATTGACACACCCACATTATTTTAAGTTAGCTTTGAAATGATACCCCACACCAGGTGTGGTCGCCTACCAAGGGGTAGGCGAGGATAAAAATATTAACACATTCACTGCTCAGACGTGCCATTTTGGATCACACGGTATTGCGAATATTGAACTTTAAGTGTATTTTTTTTTTAAATCAAGGGAAGTGGGCTACTCTTGCCAGCAATTGGTTTGGGAAATGTGCCCCCTGCAGGTCACACCGCTGAGGCTGGGCAGTGAATGCTTTAGAAACCTGTGCTTTGATAGGTAAAAAGGAAAAATTCCTACTAATTCCATTGAAAATTTCTTAGATAAAGTTCTATGTAAAACAGGTCAATAAGTTTGTATGATGAACAGTGCCACTGTGGAATCCTACATGTACGGATTCCTGAATGTGGCCTGACACGCACGTTTTATTTATAGTGGAATCGGATAGTGGTAAAATGTGAGTGCACCTTTACTTCAGGAAATTGACTTCTACATTAAATGACCCCGTTGCTTCAGGTCAAAATGCTAAAATACTTGGAATATGAATTCCAAGTTTTACACTATCATTATTTCAATATAATATACATAACAGAACAAACGATTTTCTGATGACAACGCCCAGCCCAAACCGCTGTAGCTACAAAGCTGAAATTTGAAAAGCATATACACATATACATGCATATACATTGTACCTGTTACTGCACAACCTCCCGCTAAAAAGGGATTTTTGAAAATTCCACCCCTAAGGGGTGAAAAGGGGGGTTGAAGTTTTTTTAGGTGTTTTTTGTAACTCTTTAACCAGTGGCCCAATTACCTTGAAACTTACAGAGAATACAAAAATATTGAACATTTGTTCAGGATTTTTGGTGAAATTAGGTGAAATTAGGGTAAATTGGGTAATTAAAGTTAGTGATTAGTTATAAACTATAAAGTAGATAATGATACACGTATATTTTATTTTACAAAACTACCCCTAAACTACGCGGCGAAGCCGCGGGGCGCAGCTAGTTTAAGTATAGTTTTTCAATAATAAGTATTTGCATTAGGTATATAAATAATCTTGGATGTCAATTGCTTTTCTCTAATAACGAAGGACTACGCAACAGCAACATTGAAAACAAATTGTCTATGATATAATATCGAAGAGTGCAAGAGAATGCGGTTTTTGGCGGGACTCGATATTTATCACCTGATATTTTATCCCTTGATACTGCGTATCACTCGATAAAATATCAAAACATCACGTGATACTGAGAATGGCGAGAATTGGCTTCCAAAAAGGCTGGAAGGCATAATCTCGTTAATAAATTAATCAATAAATTATATGGCAAGTGCTGTCGAGAGTGTTAGGATAGGAAAATTATCTTATGGAAATTATCAAACATAAGTAGGTACTTTATACAGCTATTTATATTATATGTACAAATATAGGATGATAACTATGATAAGCAATGATTTAAAGAGGGGTCTAAGGAGGAAAGGAGGGAGGCAATATTAATTGGAAGCGGAATACGTAGGACAATGAGATCATTATTTTCTCCCCAGGCAAGAGAAAGAACTGTGGTCGGTTTGAAGAAAAAAAAAGATTTCCTTCACCAAATAATATCTGCCTGCATTAGAGATAATAATGCAATTCACAGATTGCTTTATGAGGTAGGTACCTACTAAAAGTTCTGCTAAAGTATTTAGATGTACCTACCGAAAATAATAAGTTAAAAAATAAATTACATAACGTATACAAAGAATTAAAACAAGTTTAGACTGCTACAATATAGTTTGTGTAGGTAAGATAAGCTTTATATATTGACTCTCACTACACAAAAATATATCAATGTCTAGGAAATATTGGATATACATACCTACATATAATATTTTCTAGGCATTGATATATTTCAAAAAGGGTACCGATGTAGTATACATAGCTTCCTAACTTACAAGTTCCGAAATCTACCAATAATAACTACCTTTCACACAGATTGAAGTAAAATCTCCTTATTTTACTTAGATTGATGCTTTCACAATACAATAGTATCTTAAGTTTGGAAATGTATTGATGCTGATAACCAAAACAGCATTACCTATAAACCCCAGTATTTAGCGGGATTATAAGTGTCCACCGATAGCAGCACAGCATTGAACACAAATTGGTGGAAAGGTGGAAACCATTGTTATCCAGCTTCGCATAGGTGACCTCGTTGGCATGGCGGTATAGTGCTACAAGGATCTTTTGGCACTTGGATGAGGGCGTGGGTGTGATATTAGGGTTACCAGCTATAAAAATCTCCTTAGTTTTAGGGAATTGTGCAAACTGCATCGTAATTCAATTTGAACATAAATGTTTGGATGATTGAATTTAGTAAAGACAAGTTGACCCAACAGACGTTGTCCTGTCATTTATGTCAAACAACTGACAGTTATTATTTCAAACGTGCTTAGCAAAAAGTAATAACATCAATTGTTTTCGCAGTAGTTTCGGACCCTTTTCAATGCAAACAAACAAAAACAATCAAATCTTTCCTCTTTATAATATTAGTATAGAAAATAAAAGTAAAAGAAAATAAAACTACAATAATGTTAATTTAAGGAAAAAAATATAATTTTCAAATTGTTTTGCTATAATTATGTTCGGCATGAACTATGTCCAGGGGTTGCATACTATTAAGTTCTTCATCATCTTCATCTTGAAAATCATCATCATCGTCACTACTTTCTTCACTCTCAGAGCATAATTGTATGATAAAAGGTTCCTCCAAATATCTATCTTTTTTTCGATACTCTTCTTCGAGTTTTTTGACGTGGGCGCAATGATTACGCCATTCATCGACAGTAATGGAATCAAAAGCATTCTGTACCATTTCTGGCATTTCATTGGATGGCTTCCCAATATTCTTCTCAGCTACTTTTCGTTTCATGGATGCCCAGACCATTTCAATTGGATTGAGGTCACAATGATACGGCGGTAAACGCAATATCTGAGAAAATAAAGCAGCAAAAATAAATAACTATTCTTAAAATATTATAGGGTCTAGTAGAGCATTTAAGCTATAATTACCTTGTGACCCAGTCCTTTTAAAATAGCATCGACAGCATACACTGGTTCGGGTTTGTTTCGATTTACAATTTCTAAAAGTTGTGGTCGTGTATATATTTCTGAATGTTCAATATTATTTATTCTTAACCACTCAATTATTTCACTTTTTCTACTGCATGTGTTTGGGGGTTTGTTGACACTTGTGTTATGGTATGAAGCGTTGTCCATTATAACTAGACTGGGCTCGTTCAAATTGGGAGCCAACTTATCTAAAACCCATTTTTTAAAATTTGTGTGATTCATGTCATCGTGGTAATCACCACTCTTTGTTTGCGATTTAAAAACCAAACAAGCATTCTCCACAAAGCCTTGATTACCTCCGGCATGAACGATAATAAATCTTTGTTCTTTAGAGATGGGCTCTAATACACCATCTGAAATTGAATGTCTGAACTATAAAAATAACCAGAACAGAGTATCACTCTTTTAAAAAATGGCATTATACAATTAGATAAATACATAATAATATTAGTCAAATAAGTTTTGAAAAATATATTAACTACTTATTAATAATACGAGATTAAATAGCCATTACCTTCATCATCAGTTTGCCAACATTTCCCAGTTGTATGACCTGAATGAATATATGTCTCATCTAAGTAGACAACTGGTAGTTTTTCTGTCTCGTCATTATGCTTTAAAGCCTGAAATAAAATAATGTGAATTAGTGTAATAATAACAATGCTGGACAAATTCACACAGCATCCATTACAATATTAAAGATTTTATGACCGATAAATTTTGACATCACCTGTACGCCTGTTCCTATTATAACTCTTTAATTATTTGACATTGTCTAAAATAGCATAGTTTCATTATTAACTTACTGTAACATTTGCATGCTAATCTTAGTAGAACATAATTGAAACTTAAAATTATTAACATCTGTGTAAATTACATTGTGTTCAAGCAAATAAAATATCTTTATCTTTATCTTTATCTTTATCCATCTGACCCCAAACTAAGCAAATGCTTGTACTATGGGAATCAGAAGACTGATATACTACATAATATATTTCTAAATAAATACATAATATTATACATAGAAACACCCAGACCTCCGGAACAAATATCTGTGGAGCACACAAAGACTTGTTCCGGGCGGGAATCGAACCCACAAACTTCCGCGTCGCAGGCAGACCTTCGCCCGCTGCGCCACCGAGGTCGTCAAAGTGTGGCAGTTTATTTAATGTTTTCACTTGTCCTTAGTACTAAAACTTTATGAATGAGTATTAAAGACTATAAAAGTATGTGTACAAATACCTGCAGATAATGTGCGCGCCAAGCAGTTATGTCGTTACGTTCCATCAGAACCTTTCTGTTGCTTTTAGTTTTTCTGAATCGAAAACCAATCTTTTTTATATGCTGTCTGAGAATTTCTCGACTGCCTGGGAATCCAATCTCTTCTTTAAGTATATGTAGCAACTTTTTCACTGTTGGTATTTCTTTTCTCCAAGCATAAAACTCATGGAACTTTCGCCTAAGAACGCCAATATCAAAATTATCCATTACAATTTTATCCTTTCTGGTTTTCCTTTTTTTCCTTGGTGTAACTATTTTACTGGATGATGCTTCTGCCAATCTTCCTTCATTTCCAATTCTTGCAACTGTACGTAAAGATATACCTGAAATCATATTATTTTCTTATAACAATTTGACGGAGAAAATAATGTTTCATAATCATAACAAACCCTACAAAATTATGAATTAGTATTCTTGGTATTATTACTATCGGGTCGGGTACACTTACGATGTATGGTATGGTAACACTTACCCGTTGCAGCTGAGACGCGCTCATTTACTCTTTCGAATGGAATAATCGGGGCGCTAGATTGCTTTTCTCTCATAAAAACTTTACTTTTAGCACCACCTCTCTAACACCACTTTTTATCACTTTTGGCATATTTCGGGATATTTCTAATGAAATAATAGCACAAATAACCACAACAAACATTACCCTCGAGTGTCTGTCAAAAGTGACGCTTTACAAGATGGCGGTGTTAGTTCCGTTTTCGGCCACGTGCCAAAAGATCCTTGTAGCACTTTTTATAGTAGGTATTTGAACGCGTCGTCGTCGTGTTCTTGGACGAACAAAATTACCTAAATGGTTTTACCTTTTACATTAGATCAAGCCTATAAGGCCTATAACACTGCAAGCGCGTTATTAACTAGGGTCTAAAGCCCATGGTTCATGCTAAAGCCTCGCTCAGTTTGCATAGGTGTAGAAAGAGATGCCCCTTCATTCAACGCAGAGAGATAGCTGTAGCCATTAGCGCTCTGACGGAGATGTACAAGGTGAAATAAACTTTACGTTGCAAATAGAATCTAAAATGTATAAAATCCAGGACCAGAAAGATGAACTAATGTCATCTTTGACAGATGACAGTATTGGTGGTCTAACTGATAACTGGCAGTTGGTAACATAATAAAATGGAAAAGAAACAGTGTTGTTATTAATACGGTATTTGCCGTAATTGCCATATAATACGGCAAATATGAATGCAACGATACGTAGCTACTACATAAATGAACACAGCCGGGGAAATACCGACTACAAACTAAATACAGTTTTAACGCCATAACGTGCTATTTCTTTCGCATTGGTTAAAATTGGATGATAAGGTTGCAAACGAGACAACGTACTCCTAATAACGTAAATTGTTTAATCTGATATATTATCGACACCGACATTACTAATGAAAAAATATTCAAAAGTCTGGTTCAATTAGGCAACCGAACTACTGAGTCATCGAGTGACTCAGCAGGGCTATTATGACTCTCTGATACCGAGTCATCGACACGGAATCTGACAAAGATTCACGCGAAATTCAAATATTTTAACGGTTTTTAATAAATTCTGCGTTCTAAAAAGTAGTTTTCTACAAATCCTATACCATTTTGTATGAATCTATGATTTAACAAATTTCGATTTAGTGTTACTTTTGGACCAATTTATAATATAAGAGCTTTATTACTAAAAATTAACATATTACCAAAAGCTACATGCTATTATGTAACATGGTTTCATAGAAATGTTTTATTATGTATGGAAAACTACTTTTCTGGTTGTTTAATTCCTTGCAGATCGCATAAAGTATACTCGGTAGCAGAGAGTCTGAATAGCCCTGCACATGTTCGGTCCACTTCATTGTTACCGAACTACTGAGACTACAACTACGAGTTGGATATGATCTAGCACTCATTCGTTATTAAATTGAGCAAATGTTACGGTTGCGAGTGAAAAATTTGAAAATGCACTAGATAATAATAATAATAAAAATAGTTTATTTATGTAGGTATCACATTATTAAATTTTTAATTGATACAATAATATTGTGTTGTAGACCTATTTCACCATTCGGTTCAAATCCTAGCTCTAACTAAGTTTAGTAAACTTGTGATGTAGACGCGAGGGATCCCTCTCGGCCTCATACCTCATACATCTCGGCAATTAGCTGACTCACAGACAACTGTTTAGGTTTTATTACAGTTCAAATACAGCGATTATTTATAAAAATATAAGGCAATAAACAAGAAATATGTATAAAAAGAAATAAAAAATAAAGAAACACAGTAGGTAAGTAACCTACATAATGCTCAAATTCAATCATAATACTACTTTATTGGTGAAGACAATTTATTGTCTAACTAACCGGTTCGGTGGCCAGTGAGGATTGTATGTATGTGCTTGTGTGTGTGTACGCAAGTGTAGGGTGTGTTTGTTTGATTTTATGTGTGTGTGAGGTTAATAAGTGTGTGCGTCTGTGTATTGCACAAACACAGACGTACACACTTATTAACCACATAATTTTTATCAAGTTTTCCATGTTATTGTAATCTAGACTGAGCAAGTATGTTTTGGTCTTTACTTTGCAGTATGAGTATATCGAAATATTATACATATAGTATATCCAACTCGTAGTTGTAGTCTCAGTAGTTTTGAGAAGGCTACCCTGAGTACTGCCCTTTGCGCTCTCTCTAGAGGGAGCATATGGGTTTTGGCTGCCCTGCCCCATGCTGTAGCACAATAGGTAAGCAAAGATTCGCAGAGGGCGTTGTACATATGTGTGACTCGTTAGCGGCATGCTTGATATTTTTGAACACATTCGTTTTCTAATTCGAGATGTTGATAGATAAGTTGATTTGTAGTACATACGTCATTATTGAGTCTAACGTTACGCCCAGTTATTTAATGGTGTCATAACTTTGGAGGATAGGGCAGTCTACGCAGTTTGGAGTGGTTCTTTGTAGGTAGTTTGCAGTATGGGCTCTGAGTTGGAGGGAGGAATTGGTAGTGTCTGGTTTCGTAATTTACTTTAAATAGAATGTCATACATATAGATTTGTCAGTATTTAGGGTCAATATATTTTTGTAAAGCTGTTTGGATATATGGTTGAATTCCAGCTGAGGCGTAAACCTTCTCCCAACTTACGTCCTGTAACAAGAGTACTGTAACGTCTGCAAATGCAATTAATTTACCAGACTGTAATTCTGTTTCACAAATGTCATTCAGGTGAGCTAAAAATAACGTAGGTCCTAGGATGCTTCCCTGGGGAATACCGTAAGTGACCGGTGTGTCTCTTGATATGTATTTTCCAATTTTTATGCGTTGGTTTCGATTGGTTAAATAGTTTTCCATAAAGTCGAGTTCTTTGCCACGGACACCCATGTCATGTAGTTTAAGTAAGAAGAGTGGCATGGAAACAGTGTCGAAAGCTATTGCGATTTCTATACAAATTGCTACACTTTTTTTCTTACGTCTAGTGATCCAATAATATAGTTGTTCATTTCTGATACGGCGTCGACGGTTGATCTGCCTTTTCTAAAGCCAAATTGGTTGTAAGAGTAGTACTTTTCTAGATAATTGACCAGGCGTGTGTTGATGGCTCTTTCTAGTATTTTAGATAGTGCAGGTAGGATAGAAATAGTCCTACGTATAATTACTTACGGCCATTTCATCACCGTTTGAATGGATTGGTAGAATGATGGATCTTTTAAATAGGTATTTTAGGGAATACTGCGGTAGAGAAACTGATACTGCAGATTTATGTGAGAGGTTTTATAAGACTTGATTGATTTTGCTGTATTATTCGCGAGGATAGTTCATCCCACCCTGTTAAGCTATCTGGTTTATGCGAATTGATAAGGGATATTATTTCAGTTTCAGTAGTTTCTACCAAGGCAATAGAATTAACTATATTCGAGTAATTTTTTAGTTCTGCTGAGTAGATGCTTGTATCATTTGTAATTTATTTTTTCAAAAGTTTACCCTATGTTTCAAAAAAGTAATTAACCGTTTCTATTGATTTTTGAGGGTCAGTAATTTGTAGTAGATCTTGAGCTATTGAAGACACAAATGAGTATAGAAAAAGAAACATATGAGGAATAGACATTTAATAAATAAATAATTAAATACGGCAATATAGTATTATTTCCCATAAAATACGGCAAACCAGACTGACATACGGCAGCTCAGATTTTTACGGAATATCAACTCAACTCTGAAAGAAAGAAAGAATGGGCGGACGCGGACGAGGGCGAACGAACGAATGTTTTTGTGCAAGATTTCTGTAGATTTTTCTTCAATAATTCCTTTTCGATGTAAATATTATGGTTATCTAGTGATAAACTACGTTTTGGTGTCGAACGGATTCAATTTCCAGCTAAAGGTAAGTTAACTTTTAGCGTATTGCATTATTTATTAGATTAGGTTGTTGACGCAGACCATTCAGCGAGCTTTGCAATAGAATGCTTACTATTGAACAGATTACGGTAGGTATATATATACGTATATAAAGGTGTTCGGACAGGTTTAACTGCACGTTTGGTCAATGTCCATTGGTCCGTATTGTATATAATAGATACGGTTGGTTTTATTGGTGTATAAACAAATGAAAAAAAATCCCATGTAAGAGATAGGTATTTTTTCATGGACCTACTTAGCTTCATCAAAAACTTAGTTATTTTAGGTACCACCCACACTCGCAACATGTTGCCATAGTTGACCTTCTTATTGCTTTCTAACTTTATAATAAGTTATATTATTTACCTTTATATTTTTAAAAAATGCCCTAACTATAACTTTAATACTTCATTGCCTAAACTTACATACCTAATCAAATATCAGCGCATAAAGAAAAACTTCCTTTTTGTTTCAGATTTAGCAAAGCAAGATGCTCCGGTTTCTCAGCAGAAGAGGGCGCTCTTCAAGTCAGACCAGAAGCAAGCAAAATCAGAAATCATTGATTAATAAAAACTTCATCCAATGCAAGGTAATGTTACTTGATGATACTGATCTATCTATAAACCTTTCAAAGAAAGCAAGTGCAGGAGATCTGTATGAGCAAGTGTTTTACTCATTAGACCTCATTGAAAAAGATTATTTTGGTCTACAATTTACAGATACCAACAATGTAAAGCATTGGCTAGATCCAACAAAAACTATAAAAAAACAAGTCAAAATAGGGCCGCCTTATACTCTGAGACTCAAAGTTAAATTTTACTCTTCTGAACCTAATAATCTTAGGGAAGAACTAACTCGATACCAGTTCTTTCTCCAATTAAAGAAAGACCTCTTGGAGAGTAGGTTAGAATGTCCCCATGCTACTGCCGTGGAGCTATCTGCTCTAGCTCTGCAATCTGAACTGGGTGATTTCGATGAAGGCATTCACACCCCTGCCACTGTATCTGAATTCAGATTTGTGCCTAATCAAACAGAAGATATGGAAATTGAAGTACTAGAAGAATACAAGAAACTGAAAGGCCTAACTCCTGCTCAAGCTGAAGTAAACTACTTAAACAAAGCCAAGTGGCTAGAGATGTATGGTGTTGACATGCATATTGTCCTGGGAAAAGATAGTTGCGAATATCATTTAGGGTTGACCCCTACAGGGATTCTTGTTTTTGAAGGCCCTCAGAAAATTGGATTGTTCTTCTGGCCTAAAATTAGCAAACTTGATTTTAAGAAAAAGAAGCTGACTTTAGTTGTGGTGGAGGATGATGACCAAGGCCGAGAGCAAGAACACACATTTGTTTTCCGATTACATAACGAAAAAGCTTGCAAACACCTTTGGAAATGTGCTGTGGAACATCACACATTCTTCCGCTTGAGGGCCCCTGTTAAAGGCCCTTCGGCTCGCCAAAACTTCTTTAGAATGGGTTCACGGTTCCAGTATTCAGGGAAAACGGAATATCAAACCACCCAACAGAATCGCGCTCGTCGTACAGTTCAGTTCGAAAGACGCCCGAGCCAGCGTTTTGCTCGTCGTCAGAGCCACGTCTTGCGAGAAAGAGAAAAGCAAACCGTTGTCGCGAAAACCGAGGCAACCGTGCAGCCAGAAACAAACGAGTTGCCTTCTACTTCTGACGCAGTTCCTAATATCGCTGATACTGGCACTCTATCTAGAAAGAGTAGTGCCAAATCCCAGAAATCATCACTAATGGACTGTGACTTCAAAGTATTGGAAGGTGAGTCTTCAACGAAAAATCTTCTGCACGATGAACCCTCTGAAGAAGTTTTAATATCAAAAGACGATGCTATAAGCAACAAAGTTATGTTCAAAGTGGATAAGTGTTCTGTTGAGGAAAAGAAGAGCAATTTGACTCAGCTTGTTATCAGCAAGCCGCCGTGCAACTGCTCTCCTTCCGTGACGGATTCGAATCCACTCAACGACCTTCTCATGAGCTTAGTCAAGGAGAAGCTGACTAGTGACGACTCCAAAAACGAAGCTAAGAAAGATCAACTGGATTCTGCTAGCGACAAAGAAGTACCCAACAATCAGTCTAAGTTTTTATTATCAAATAAAGCGCTTCCTCCTGGCCAGCTTAAATGCAACAATATTTTAAAAGCAAGAGAGAATGAGGTGAAAGTATTAAATGAGTCTACGAATATTAACGTATCGATGCCGTCCACGCCGTCACCTAAAATTCTGAACGAGCCTCTGGCAGCTAATCCTCTGTCACAGAATAACTCACAGTACGTGTCCATTGTGGTGGTAGAGCCACCGCACACACAAGCAAAAATATCTTCACCGAGGCCGATAGAAAAGAAGGAAGACGTGACGCCGAAATCCCAGCCGATATCGTCCCTGTCGCCATGGCTCGTGTCGTCAGAGCCCAGCTCGCCCTCGGGAATAGGGGAAAAGGAAATAACTATTATTCATCGTAAATCGGTTATTACTACGCAATTGTAGAAACGTTGACTAAAAATAACTCACGTTTACTGACTGCGAATATCACTGAAACAATCAGAGCTTTTTTTTATTGATTAGAGTACATAAAAATACGCTTTACCACCGTTTAGTGAGAGCGATTTAAAGGAATCAAATGAATACGCCTAAAACACAATCAATTGTATTCTCTATTGTATTTTATTCTGTAAGAAAGTGGGGCAACCAACCAGCTATTATGAAAGGGATACCTATTTTATTTTGTTGTGGCTGGTAGTTAGCAAATTATATAAATTCGTCCAGTTTTATCTAATTAAGACATCATTATTTTTATTTATTGTATAATGAGGAATTTTAATGAAATTGTTATCTTTACATGACCTAAACTAAGTATAATATAGTCTTAAGAATATTTTAATTTTTATGCGTGCCTTACCTACTCTGCCCTATGCATAAGGTGTGCCTCAAATATATGGTATATGTACTAATTAATTAATGGTGATTTTATAAAAAAAAGCGTGCCTTTTGTCAAGACATTTAAAATATAATTAAGAAAACTGTAGTTATTACTAAATATGTCCCCTGATTTGGGAGAATATAATTTACTATCTACATACTAGATGCGAAAAGTAGGTAAGTACTTAGTTTTGTTGTCTTTAATTAATTTTATACATGGATGGGTCCAACATTTTAAAGTTAGGATTGATAAATGTTTTGTATTAGGTTAAAAGAGCAAAATGAACATCAACAAAAATACTAAATTTGTCAATAGTTGTTAATTGTTGCATTCCATTTTAAACATTTCAATAACGCTGCGTTTCTTTTATAGTAGATTTTATATACAATTAATATTAAGCACATTAAAGTGATAGAAAATTAATGTGATAGACTAAATTAAAACTAAGCCGTCCTCTTACCGACAATAATAATAAAATTAAAAGTAAAGCCAATAGTCATAGCTTTAGTACAATATAATCTCAGTATTACTTGAGTAAAATGTTTAAACATGTAACTAACAATTTTGGTGCCATAGTCAAACTGTGTTTTGTTCATAATCGTTAAAGGTCACAGAACCTCCAGGCACCACGGTCGCGCGCGCGATGACTTTTTAATGGAAAATTTCCTTTTAATTGCAGCAATCGGCGGTAATTTTCAATTGAATATAATTTTGTAATGGTTGATATTGCTGTGGTGACGTGACGGCGCACGACAAACAAGCGCCCGTGGGTGCGGACTCTTGTGCTTCTCGATCTCTAGATAGCATAAGAGGGCGCAATGCGCGGCATTTTGTGAAAAGGATAGACATCACAGAGATAGGCATAGAGGTAGAATTTTTGCTTATTTACAAGAAAACTACACAACTACTGAAGAGACTGGTTCAAATATCAAATAATTAGTAGGTAGGTAACCTACGAATCAGCATCTAAGTCATACATAAAAAAAAATTGATTTATTGTAATTCGAGTTTTTTATCACAGGAATCCCGTGAGTACTGACTGAGATCTAGGCCTAGTTTGACAGCCAAACCCGTTAGGTTCGCCCCTTAACACAACTTACGAAGAAAATAGATACTGAACCTTTTGAAACTGTTATGGTTATGAAACTATATGCAGTAAAAAATATTTATTTATTACGAGTGTTTTGAGTTTCAAATATGTCGGCACGTTTACATATGCTATGCCATGATCATCTGTTAAGTCATCATGTGAGATGAATTGATGATGCCGCTTTTAACATTGGTATAAAATTCTGTTAAGTAATTTTTATACCTACCGATTCTTGTAGATGTCTATTGTTATGTATTTGGTTGGCATTTATTGTGCAATGTTAAGCGTCATTTGTAATTTGTTGTGTGGATTTAAAAATATGGAAATAATTTTATTATAATATCGTAGTTATCAATCTAACAACATATGCTCCAGGTTCAGATTACTATAGATAATAATGTTATTCAGATACGGCTCGAAAATCCTATTGTTTTAGTTTTGCTTTAAACTATTAAAACAAATAAAAAAACAGAAGAAAATATACTGTTAAAGGAAATCAAAACTGGTGATATAATGGGACCATTTAATGTTCTTTCGGTACATTTATTATTTGAATCTCTGAGTTAATAAACACATGTGCGCAGTGGACACTGCTTCTGTTAAGTTCTTACTTATTAATGTACTTATGCTTTTTGTATTTACGCCTTATACAATATTCAATAATGGAGATTTATTTATGATACAAATTTTTCTAATTTAGATAAATGTTAAGATTAAATGCGCGATTCTAATTTGATAGATTTTACATTTTATTACATAATGTATACCTATTCAATAATAGCCTTATCTTATTTTTAAGTAAATTTATCATCGTTACTTAATTATTTTAAACATTAAACACAATATACAGTTTTATTTTATTTATTATTACATATTTTATCGAAGTAGATTGAATAATTATAAAACTTAAGGTTGATCGTCACGGGTTGGCGCGAGATTCAAATTTTTTCATCGTTTTAAACTTATTTCTGCGTTCTACAAGGAATAAAACCACGGAAAATTAATTTGCCGCAAATCGTAAAACATTTTCTATGAATCCATGATAAAGCTAACTACGATTCAATTGTATTTTAGGAGCATTTCGGAAAATGTTGATTTTTAGCACAAAATATCCTATTTTCCCAAATACTCTAAAAATACCAGTGAACCGAAGTCAGTTATTTCATAGGTTAATAGAAAATGGTTTGCGATTTGCGGCAAATTAATTTTCCCTTAGTTTTATTTTTTAAAGAAAGGAGAAAAAATTAAAAATCTCAAAAAAATTTAAATCTCGCGTCAACCCGTGACGATCACCTTTAAACTTATACCCACGAAAAAATGGCGTAAAGTAGTCGGCCATTAATCACGTGATGTTAAGCAACTTTTTAATTCCCTCCTATCCCTGATGATACATGTGAGGTTTTAGTCTACCCCCAACCAAAATCTGTATATTTTTTAACATACAAATTTCAGTATATTGCCTCTTTACAGGTATGTATAATCTAATTAAATTCTGGCATACTAAGCACCGTGATAAAAATGTATGTCTGCTCGATTTAGAAAAATATACGTGATATCTCACTACACCCCCCCCCCCCCCCTTTGTTATACAAGGTGCCACTTTATTGCTGTACAAAGCGAGAAGGGGGTGGTCCACACCCCTTAAACGAACATTTTTTGTTCTATCCCTTTCTGGGTTTCAAGGTTTTTTACTGAAAAAAAGACCTCGAAACTTTCATCCACAATATGTAAGTGACCGACCCTAGCACCAGCTGTTCATCAGTAAGGTTCTTGACCTTAAATTGTCACCGCCCTTACTTAAGTTTACACACTAGATGTGTGGAGTCTAGCGCCAGGCCTAGGGCCCATAGGCGCGGTAGGCGGAATAGGGGCGTTACGCGAGAAAATGAGACGAGCACGTGGCATTATTTCTTTTCGGCCATCTTTTCTTTAGTCATCATGCCTACAATTTTTATTATTATATCGATATTTTAATAAAAGTTTACGGTGGTTCCGTACATTTTTGTTCTAAGCTATTATTGTTTATTGTTTATCTGTAGGTAGGTATGTTTGTTTCGTGGTAGTTACGTCTACGTAGGGGCCTAATAAAGATTATTTATCGATATTTTAATAAAAGTTACGCGATAAATACCCGATAAATAATCTTCAGTAATGTTAGAAAATCGCGAAATTTTAAAAACTGGTGCCTAGTTTTATTTTTAGTATGAATGAACGTCTTTATTTGCACATAAAAAATAAATCTTATAAACTAAGGTATAAAGGCGGCCTCGTTAAAGGAACCCTAAAATTTTGTCGGCAAAATGGTGCGTTTGCGTTAGTGATAGTGTCGCTTTGGTTAGCGTTTGAGTTGAGTTTTTTTTCTATGAAAATTTAAAAGAACGTATTTCTGAAAATCACCCACACGGATCAGTTGGGTATAGGGTGCACATCAACCCGTTTCCGGCTTGGTACACCAATAACGTGGCACCGTGTATTTCGTAATTTTTCGAACACCCTCCCCTTTCGAGCCTCGCGTGATTAATGGACGACCCTAAAGGTACCTTTACAATACAGTGCACACACAACACATTCAATCGTTTAATACATACATACATGTAAACGATTTAATGTGTTGTTTGTGTGCACTTAGCTATGAATCTATCGGAGTAGGTATTCGATAAAGAAATATTTAAAAAAAGTAAATTAGTTAACTAATGGCTGGTCATTTACACAGCATCATCTAGCTTCAAGGTAAGCTAAGCAGTGTGTTAAGGATAACCGGACAATGGTGTAGGTATTTCAACAACAGAGGCGATACCTACCTACTTCAACAGCACAATACGTTCACTGATAAACGTGCTCATGGCCCAGCCCAGACAAGGGGGTTTTGCTATAATCACGCCACTCTTGGCAGGACATCGCAGTAAAGGTGTTAAAAATACCTACACAGAATAAAGCTGCTGCCCATCCTCTGGTAGGTTCCCTTAGTCGACTTACGACATCCACTGGCTGAGTTGGAGGGGTCGATTCTTACGCTTCCACGGCAATGATTGATGCAGAATCGATACCAATAAATTTATTAAACTCATTGGAACCAGAAGGCTGACTGCGGTGTGTAAGTTTCATGCTATACAGGGTGCCACGTTACATGTGTACAAAGCCGAATGGGGGTGATTCAGGACCCCGAGGGGATCAACTTGTGATTTATCATAAGTTGATCCCCTAAGCGACGTCAAATTCAATAAATCTTATAAGATTTATTGAATTTGTCGTCGCTGGGTGCGTTCGCCCCATGGTTCGCCCTTAGGGCTGCATATCCACACCAAGTAATGTAAATTTAACCTTACCACAGGCATTACCTGCCTAAATCGTCTCTGTAGACGGAACAAGGCTGATAATGATGTTGAATTTTTAATATTTTTTTATTTTTTATGGATGTTTTTTCTTCCTATTCGTGTTATACGCGCTTGCATTATTGCATTATTTAACATTATAAAATGTTCCAATATATTTTGCTTGTTGTTTACAAAAACAACTTGTTTTGTCATGAAATTATTACAAAAAATAAGCAAAAAAATATGTAGATCCTTTGAAATTTTAAAACAACATAAATAATGCAAGAATACGCGTAAAATAACACGAACATAATGAAAAAAGTCAGTAATTTTTTTTTATGT
This sequence comes from Eupithecia inturbata, assembly GCA_963662085.1. Lineage (NCBI taxonomy): Eukaryota > Metazoa > Arthropoda > Insecta > Lepidoptera > Geometridae > Eupithecia > Eupithecia inturbata. The sequence continues at coordinate 10,505,691 of OY759182.1, forward strand.
TAAAAAAAATAAAATTAAAAAAATTGTAGAGCAAAAGTGGATCCTCTCGGAGTCCAGAATCATCCCTATTCGGCTTAGTCACATTTTATGTGGCAACCTGTATGTATAATGTGTAACTTCGTTTCGGTTAAAACGAAGTAAGTATTGTAGGTACCTAAAGCTTTTCCGATCTCCTTCATCGGATCTCGGATCAAAGACTACTTTGATTGTCACATTAAAACTCCTTGGGCACCAGAAAGCAGTGTTTTGTGAAGGATATCACAGTTCTATTTTGTGTGACAAGTTGTCAAAAAGTTTTCGAAACACCAATAAATGGACGAAAAATTTACTCTTTGACGAATAAATAGATTTGCATTGAAAAAATTTAGGAAACTCATACAATGAAATCCGTAGAAAAAGTTTTATCAGTTGAATCTGCCACGAACGGGGTTAAACAGTTCTCTTTTAAGCGTTATTTCGTAAATAATGTAGACTCTTACCATGGAGAGTACTATTTGAAAGAGATGTCAAAGATATTGGAACAGAACGCGATACCATCCAGAGAACCCTCTAGTACTATTATGGGCGAAGATGTAGAGGTAGCCCCACCACCGCCACCACCGCAGCCTTACGAAATAATCGGTAAGAATCCAATTTGGGTACCAATAGGTACAAGCTGTACGAATCTTGACTAATCTTATTAGCACCTAACTAATATCCTACCTTACCTGGAGGTCAATAGATCATATTTTATTTAATCTCTTAGGAACTGTCCCTGACTCAAAGTTGAAGTACCTAAAAAATGAAAAGAAATCCATACAACATCTCACCAGGCTCGTACCGAAGAACGAATGTCTGCCGGAAATGCTGACATGTGGAACAGTCGTTCTAGACATCAGCTGTGACAGAGACGAAATCAAAACTGTAGCTGAGTACTTGAAGCGTAAGATCTGTTTAATCTAAGTTTGACCAAGATAAGCTAATTCTCCATAAGGGTACGACCGTACAGAGCGGAACAGCAATGCAGCGGATAAGCGCGGCACTACGCTGCTCTACGTAGTAGGTATGCTGCACTTGAACAGCAGTGGAGCGACAGTACGCAGAAAATTTTGTCTAGAATTAACTTTTCCTCGTTTACCATTTTGATAAACAAAATCCCATCTCCCGTGTCAAACGTGTTTTGACTTGAACGCGTTGAACGACCGAGCAGTTTCGCGCCGCTTGCAATATGCGCGTTTCTAAAAAAAATGCCATTTTTACTTTTCTGTTTGCCACACCACCACTCTGAAGGTCTATCATTTATACTAGGTACATAGAAAATTTGCTGTGCCTGTTTAAAAAACTAAATATTAAATTCAAACTAACATTCAATAGGTAGTACCTACAAAAAAGAAAAACAAAAAAAAAAGGTAAAAAGGGTAAAAGAGAAGTTTTCATTTTATCTAAATCTTGACGTATCAAAACTAATAAAAAAATCAAATGTACCTATGAAGAATCTTGTGTCACACGCACGATGGAATCTGAAATTTGTTAGCCTCATAGTGATATGATAACGTATATGAGGAAAATAGGGTAACCAAATCGGAAATTAATTATAAACCCACTTCATATCTACCTACAGAATGACGAATGCCGCCATTAATTCCGGCGGAAAACTGCCGTCAAATTCCTTTGATTTTTCAAATTCTATTGAAGCCTGCGAAAATCACGTTAAGGGTGTTCGTCACAAGTTGGCGCGAGATTAAAATTTTTGTGTGGTGTTTATTTTTTTTTGCTTTCTTTATGGAATAAAACTAACGGAAAAGTAATTTGCCGCAAATCGTAAACCATTTTCTATTAACCTACGAAAAAACTAACTTCGGTCCACTGGTAGTTTTAGAGCATTTGGGAAAATAGGAAATTTTGGGCTAAAAATCAACATTTTCCCAAATGCTCTCAAAACACAATTCAATCGAAGTTGTTTTTATCATGTGAAAAAGTTTTATGATAAATTTTCTGTGGTTTTATTCCTTGTAGAACGCAGAAATAAATTAAAAACTAAGAAAAAATTTGAAGCTCACGCTAACCCGTGACGATAAACCGATAACTTAGATATTTTAAGAAAAAAAAACGTACAAATTAAGCCAAAAGCTATCAGAAATGTCAGATGAAGAAAATATACATTTTACGTATCAGCACTGTATTGCGTGATTGATCTTAGCCGTGTTAAGAGGTCGCAATCCGCGCCATTTTGTGAAAAGGCCTATCTTTTTCCGCCAAATGATACTGAAAGAGTAATAAAATTGCGTTTCAACTCTTTCGTTAGGGTGCTGGTGTCGATTCTGCAAATTTGACAACTCTAAAATTATTGTCACCGTCCCTTCCCTATCGATCACTATAAAAATAATGGGGATAATATAAAAAATTTGTAAAAGTTAGTTTAGTTCAAAATGCAACAATGCTCTACATGACTGACACCATTGACCGACTTTCAGTCAACGACAAAAATCGCTTTAGGTAGGTAGGCATTCAGGCGTGCAGACTGTAGTTGAAGAAACTGTTAATCGTTTTCACATTCAAGGAAACAAAGAAAAAATTTAAAATTTTATGTACTTGATTTGATTATTTTTACCACGGGGGATTCCCGTGAGTACTGAGATGTCGTCCTAGTATGACAAACAAACCTGCTAGGTTCGCCTCTTAAATCAATGTGTGATGTGATCATTCTACTACCCGCTTTTATAAAATTAAAGGTACATTTTAAGTTTTTTTTGTATTTATCTCAAATTTTTGAGTTGTACTGTAGAACGAGCCTTACGTTTTTTATAAAGTTGCTACGTGTTATTTTTTTTGTTACTGTCGCACGTTTCGTTACCCAATTAGATACCTATGTATGTATGTAACTTAAATAATTTGCAGACTAATTGTTTTTTTTAAATTATACCTCTATACTTAATTAAATACACCATGAGGTTTAACAAATATACTACGCAGATGACCAAAAATGTGTTTAGGTAACCGAAGATTTTCTTAAAATAATAAGAAAATTCGCCTCCAATAAAATATTTTTTTACCATTGAAATATGTTATAAAGTGATGATTCTCTTAAAGTTCCTTAATAGTACTAGAACAAAACTACATTAAAATATAATAAAAAAAAACCTAAATCTGCATATTTTAAAACTGGGGTTTACAAAATTATTGGCAAACATTTTTAGAAATCCTCATACCGCACTAGCTGCATGCAACGGAACTGCGCGACGCAGCACGGCGCCGCCGGCGGCGGCGCGGCTTTTTTGGTGAGTATGTCGTACGTACTCGTATTTAACGCGCAGTGCAGCGCCGCGTATTTTCACTGGCGCGTTGTGCGTTCTATCTCATATGATTTCATAGAAAACATAATTGGCCGCGTCGTAGTGTCGTGCTGCTCCGCTGCAGTGCAGTTTCGCTCAATGCGGTCGTAGGTAGCTTTTAAATAGTCTAATGTTTCTAGGATACTAAGGTTCTAGGTAAGTTCCAATTACTATTCTTAAACATAATAGGTACCTAGTATAGTCGTATCATAGCTTGGTGACCTAGTGCTCTAGAAACATTAGAATACCTTCCCACCTTCACTTGGTAGCTGGGATAGTTACAGTTACAGGACTCCTAATTTAACCGAGTCTTTGCCGTCTCTACCGAATATTAGTCTAACTGGTTCTTAAATTATCTTCGATTGCGCAGTCCTAAAATTACTTCTGGAGAAACAAGCGGAAGCGCCGCCATCGGAGACGAATTACGGAAAAGGCGATGATGAACCTCAGAAAAGATATTTGATTCTTATATCGACAATCATGACTTGGGCGTCGACGAAACCGCTGGATCCGGTAAAATATGTTCCGAAATGAACTCTTCTGTGATATATCATTCAAATTCTAATGGAATTTCTATTGGAATTAACCTTATTTTTTTTAGGATACGCCAGATATGCCATTTGTGGAGACAGATTTTCGAAAAAGGAAACCTCATCCTAACTATCGAGCTTACTATGATATTGAAAATGAAGTGATAACCATTGCTAGGAAATATCGATCGCAGATCGGGTAAGTAGATTTTAATAGATTTTTAGTTAGATTGTAGGTGACCTGTTACAATTAAAGTAGTATTACACAACAACCAGAAAAAATATTTTAACTGAGTATTTATAACGATCAGGTACTGTAATCGTTTAATTATTTTCTTTGATTATGCCTTGCACTTTTTAACCAGATTTGATATCTTTTCAGTGCTATAATTGTAGGAGTTGGTGTAACTTATGGCGGTAAAGAGGATATACTTTACTTCTGGTTTCAAAAGGCTTGGGAATGTGAAAGGCTTTTACCATTGTTTGGTCGAGGATCGAACTTTGTCCCGATTATTAATGTCATGGACTTAGCTCAGTAAGCAAGCATTGCCTTTACTTTTGTGTATCATAAAGAGATGATATTTCTAGTAATGTTTAAGAATTTCTGTTTTTAGGATAGTCTACAATCTTATAAGAGACTTTCCAAAGAGACTGTACATCTTAGCGGTCGAACAAAATGTTACGAAACAGCGAGAGGTAACTTTTAAAGACAAGGCCTAAGTTAAGAGTAAATTTTTAAGAAATTTGCAGCTGAGCATAATGGTCTGTGTAGATTGATCTTTGAGAAGGGTTTATAGTAATGTCAATTAATTAGGAAACCGATTACTAAACCCAATATTTTTATCGCTTACAGATAGTAAAACCACTTGGAAAAATTGTTGGCACGGGAATGTTCAAATGCCTTCCTAAAGAAGATGCATTTTTAATTCCTGATATTACTGTAAGTCACACCACTAACCCAACTGACTGGTGTCTAAATTTATTTCATAGGAAACCCACAGAACAAGATTCGAGGCAGATTGGAACCCCCGAACACCCTATTTAATTTGATCAACCAGAATTAAAAACATGAAGTGTTTTTATACCCTTTTCAGCAAAGAATCTACGACTTAATGACATTGAATTTGTGCATGGAGCCGACATTTATAGTGGAGACAATGGGTCTCCAGTGGACTTCTGAGTTGCCTTTCGCAGAACTTGTGCCTACTCTTATTAAAGAGTTCAAGAAAGAGCGGGGGCTCAAGCCTTTTAAGGTACGACCTATACTTGCATTTGCATCATAAAGCCGACTGGTACTTACTGTCTTAGGAATCATAATGCAATGAAAGTAGTAGGTAACTATCACAACTATACTACCTAACTCAAACAATTTTTTTGCTTAATAATATATTTGCATAGGAAAGTATCCTACATACTATGACGTGCAATAGTTCCCATTCGATACAAATGACTTTTATTAACGGATTTAGTAAAGGCACAAGACCATTCATGATTGATATCTTTCTGTTCACAGCCCAGACAATAGATGAAGCTTATTCTTTGTTGCAAGCGGTTATGCAATTGTACCTACCTTGTTATGAGAATACAGACCTACTGACATACTGCGTTTATCATTTCTCAAAGGAGAAATATTATCTAGTTAATAGGTACTTTGTTAATTACTTCAAACAATAACAGACTTACAATAGTTAATGTTCGTCATTCATCATCGTGATTACGAATTTAAGGATAGTCATCCGGATTATCCTTGAACTTTTAACAGGGTTGGTTAAGATTGAAATACCTTTAAGTAGCCTATACCTTAACTACTTATAAGAGTGACAGGATATACATATGTGACTAAATTAAAATACCTTACGAGAATGTAGATTTACGAAATGATTTCGTTATCTTGTGCAACTCAGGTGGTCGTTTACGGGCCTCCGATAGTGGGCAAGACGACGCTGTCAAGAAGTATCGCCGAGGCTTACGGACTTGAGTATATTTCGCCGGAGACCGTGGTTCAGGATGTTATTAACGATTTGGTTAGCTTTCTTACCATTTACCACATTTTCGTTTTTGTCACTCTCCATGAACTGACTTCTTCTTTTTTTTGTACCTTATGGGATTAATTGTTGCTAAGTCTCTCGTTACCCATAATCATTGAAAAGCATTATCTCATTGATTTCCAATGACTTGTTCAACAAATTGTTCAGCTCAAACATAGCACAGCGACGATGACGCGCCTGTACAGTCGCATCGCCGAACCCTGAGGGAGAAAATGTTATAAACACATTTACCTCCTCCCATAGAGGTCTATGTCGACGATGAGACGAATATACCCATGTGCCGTGCGACTCAAAATTAGATTATTAATAGACCTTTGGGTTGGGGGATGTCTATGTCCAGCAATAGACGTCTTTCGTCTGGCATATGAGACGAATATATCCTTGTACAAGTTTGTAACGTGGCACCCGTGACAGGAGTGGCGTGTCGCGCACTGGAAAGAAGGAGAGGTTTTAGCCCTGCCGATGCCTACAGGCGAGGAAGAGGACCCAAATGCTGGGGACGAGGACGATCAGGTCGACGATGAGGAAACACAGGAAACTGCTAGGAACAACTTATTGTTACTGCAGTCTGGAAGGGCTTTGACCGAGGATGAAATTTTGGGGTAGCGTCAATTTTTTGTTATTACTTTCATTGCCACCGACGTACATGAACAACTGCCACCAGCTGCGCGCCCCTGCGGGTCGCACCGCATAGGCATGGCAGTTACTGCGATAAGAAGAGGGCAGATTTCAGTGAGTCGATAATATCGTCGACGAAACGTGTTATTTTTGCATGGGATTAGGTACAGCGTCTCTAGCGTTCGTGAACGTTCAAGAAACGTCTCTTCATTCCATCAATGAGTCGAGACATTCCATTTTTGTATGGGTTACCTAGTAGTTCCATATCCGCATCGATAAATGCGGTTATTCTACAAACAGCAAAGAGATAGTGGGTATAAAAAAATATACCTATTATTAGAAGAGAAGTGTAACGGTAAGCAGGTAGATGATCAGTACTTACCTCAACAGAGGCGGTGACTACTGGATGAAGCAGCAGTAGCATCATTTACTAGTTCAGCTGTTTTGTCCTGAGGTTTTATAGAAGTTTGTAATTGAGTTCTTGTAAATTTGTTTTTCTTTCTAACAGATATCTCCGCCAAAGGCTAATTTCTCGCGAAGCACAAAACCGCGGATGGGTTCTTGATGGGTTTCCTACAACAATGGCTCAATGCGTTGCACGTTAGTTTAACTATTATACAAAACATATAAATAGACAAGCGACCATTCACTACTACCTATGGAACCCACGAATTACTAGTGACTTGAATTCTAACATTTCATAAACGTTTTTGTAGGGACTAGGGGACTGCCCTTAGAATGGACAGCATAAACAAGCTTTTAGGCTTAGAGCCTACGACCGCCAGACCTGCGTGATTTTATAAAAGCTCGCCGATCCTCTTTGTAAGATAAGAACGGGGAGGGGAGTAGGTAGTTACTCGTCAAAAATTTATGTCGATGAAGAAAACGGCGGAGCTTTGATTCTTCAAAAGAAAACTACTTCGGGGTTAGTTTAGAGTTTGTCTGCGTATGCCCCCAACACAGGTAGGAACGATCACCTATCATGATGTTTGGGTCATAGTGGCTTTGGCAGATTGCTTGCAAAGTTGCTAATTTACACCAAAAATTCCTCCACCTTCACCTTTACAGCCTATATTGGTCCACTGCTGGACACAGGCCTTCCCATGATAAGCGCCTTATTGGCTTTCATCTCACGGAAGGTAATGCCCATAATCCACACGCTGGGCATGTGGGTTGGGGATCGCAGTTCGGTGATAGAATTGTTCTGCAGGGGGCGCTGCTGCCCGCCCCTGGTGGATATCCCTTAGTCGCCTCTATGACACCCGCGCGAAGGGAAATAAAAATAAAAAAAAGTACTTCCAGTGCCAGACATGTTTCATAGTGGCTTCGGCCTGCCAGACCCCTTTAACTTTTATAAAATGAAGCGGAACTTTTGTCATAGTATAAAAGCTGAATTTTACATATCGAGGGAACTACTTGGGGAACTACCAAAAGGAGCTTTCTTCTAGACTCTGCATAATGGCTTTGACCTGTCTGACGCCTAAAACATTCATAAAATGAAAGTAAACTTTAGTCATAGTACAATAGCTGGATTTTATATACCTAATGTTATTTGGGTAACTATCAAAAGATGTTTCTTTGAAAGCCAGATACTTTCGGTAGTTCCTACGTCCTGCTAGACATTTTAAAATACTATGATGAAAGTTCACTTCAATTTTATGAATGTTTAAGGCGTCTGGCAGGAGAAAAGCCACTATGAAAAACATCAGGCAGTCGAAGTACTTGATTTCTTATACTATACCGAACAAAAAAAAAACAAAAATTAAAATTGATTCTGTAACGAATTTTTTGTGCAAATTCAGCAACTTTGGAAGCCGATATCTGCCAAAGCCACTATGACCAAACCTGTGTGCGGGGACAACTCTGCATACGCTGACAAAACTCTCAGATTTTATATAATGACGAAGGTCTGGCGGTCGCAGGCTCTTAGTCCAGTTTGTCTAGCCTAGAATAGAGAAAATGCAATACCTACAATACCTAAATAATTGAAGTTTGAAGGAATCCATATCAAATATTTTACGCATTGCATGGCGATTCGATGTTATTGTTGTTTAATATAACTAAGGCCTCTTCTCGGCTGTGTAAGGCTAAGCCTAGGCAGTTGTGCATCCATACTAATATTATAAATTCGAAAGTAACTCTGACTGTCTATCTATCTGCCTGTCTGTTACCTTTTCACGCCCTACACGGCTGAACGGATCTCAATGAAATTTGGCAGAGAGGTAAGTGGTATCCCGGGGACGGACACAAGCTACTTAAAAAGCGCGTGCGAAGCCGCGGGCGGCTGCTTGCTTCCTATATGTATTAAAAACATTTTAAAAATCATGCAGATTTCATTCTTCTTTTAATTCTGACACAATACAGTTTTCGGCATTCCTAAAAACTACGTCTATTTTCTTGTGTAGTATTTGAAAAGGGTGACGTATTCGATTCTGAGGACGCCGCCGCCGAGCAGGATGATGAGGTGGACCAATTCGACGAGGACACTGATCTATATAGCAATGTGCTGAAAAAGATTCTGCCAGGTACATCTAAACTCTATTGTACAGTCAGCAACGAAAGTCCATGAACACATCCAAATTTACAAAATAGCTTAGCACTAAACTGTTCCATAGGTAACAGACTAAAATAAACAACGAAATAAAGAAATTTTATGAACACCAGTTTTCCAAAGAGTCGCTCCGCGAGCTATGGAGGGAGCTATGCTCGGAGTTTCTCTACGCATCCAGAATACGAAAATCCGTAGAAGAACCAAAGTAACCGACTTAGCTCTCAGAGTTAGGAGCCTGAATTGGCGATGGGCAGGCCATATAGCTCGCAGAACCGTTGGGCAGCAAAAGGTTCTCGAGTGGCGAACGCGATGCAATGCGAAACGGAGTGTGGGAAGACCTTCCACTCGATGGACCGACGACATTGTAGCGGTCGCAAAAAGTCGATGGATGGAGGCGGCTCAGGACCGCTATTTGTGGCGTCGTTTGGGGAGGCCTATGTTCAGCAGTGGATGTATACGGGCTGATGATGATAAGTTTTCCAAAAGTTACTGAACAAATTATAAAACGTTTTGCATTGTTCATTGTATAATGCATTTTAGTCACCGGTGCTGTACAGTAAATAACTTCTGAAATAATGGTGTTCCCGTGCGTTTGAGGGTGATGTATGGGGAACCTACAAGTGCAAGTTTTCATCACGGATTAGCGTGTACCTACTAGGGCCGTCGGTAGGATATCTCGTCATGCTAGCCTTAACGACATCACCCGGCGGGCCTATGTCACCGCTAACGTACCTACCAGCTATTCTCGAACCGAATGGTCTTTTGCGTGACGATGGTAAGAGGCCGGACGGCATGACACTAGTCCCATGGGAATTAGGGAGGCCCATTGTGTGGGACGCTACATGCGTCGACACACTTGCGCCTTCCCATCTTCCGAGGACATCCGTGACGCCTGGTGCGGTGGCAAATTTGGCCGAGGATCTCAAGAGACGCAAATATGCAGATCTCGACAGAGCCTACACATTTGCTCCCTTTGGGGTCGAGACCCTAAGTCCGTGGGGTACCGAGGCTCTCCGGGTTTTTATAAAGTTATCTGTGCGTCTGGTCGACGCGACGCGTGACACGAGAGTAGGTGGGTATCTGGCGCAGCGCATCAGCATTGCCATACAGCGGGGCAATGCAGCCAGCATCTTGGGGAAGTTTCCGACTGTTATTGACATGGATCAGTTGAGCTACCTGTAGATTGTTTGCAACAGTCTGCAGTTAGCTTAATTGTTTCAATTGTAAATACTAGTTTTAATTTTTTTTATTATTGGATTGTAATTTTCTTTGTCAATAAAGGCTTAGGTACTTATATTTGTAAAATGGATGTTAAGTTATCCAATTTTTTTTTATTTGGTCTGCTAGCTTCGAGAACACGTACTACCTAATTATTGGGGTTAATTGGAAAACTTTGAATTTTAAACATTGTCAGACTTTAAAAAGCTCTCTAACCCATGCGCGATGGCGAATCTCGAATAAGTATATGATGTTACAACGCGACGCGAAGACACTTTGCAGCGAGTGCGTAGGCTTTCATGGCTTTCACCATACCTACTGTCGCTTAAAGCTATACCTACAGACATAACTAAGCTCGAATATGAATGCTCCATAATGTCTCTCCATAAATACTTATGATTTATTGCAGACATTGTAGTATCCCTCGAAGCCACAGACGACTACATCTGCGAGAAAGCGATGCGCCAACCCGAAAGCAACTCCCGCATGAGTGAAGAGACAGTCCTCAGAAGACTAAACGAGTTCCGGGCCGGCGACGCCCGTGACATCACGCCACTGAACTTCTTCGACGAACTAGACATTCATCCGCTGGTGGTCCCAGTGAATCAACACACGGATTATTCCATGAAAGGGCCGTACGCCGCGGTCGCGCTTAGGATGGGACGCGCTTGCCGGTATGGAAAGCTGACAGGTGAGTGGACCGAATATTTTCATTCAACACTCAGCTAGAAACACAACATTACTATACTCTGTTCACGGACACAAGCTAATATAGCGCGCGCTCTCTTGCACAATTGTATGAAAGTGAAAAGGACGGGACTACTAGCGTGAGAGACTAAGATTGGTAAGTGGGAGTGACCATTATTTTAAAATGTAAAGCTATGTTTAGATTGCTCACTTCAAACTATTACTTACATTATTCACTAGCTTTTCGCCCGGGGTTTTGTGGATGAGTGGGTTATTGGTACTGTGAACCTAAAAATATATATTTTGTTTAATTTGGGTAGTGTACAAAAAATAAAACATCTGAAATTTTCTTACAAATTTATTCACTTTCTGATTCACTTGAATCTGAATCATACTCAAGCTAATAAAACGTTCTGCCATATTTTCTACGTTCCTATCCATAACATCCATACCAGGCTCTACTTCATCACGTCCGCACCGCACAAGAGACAGATAAGACTAACTTTTGGCCACACAGCGTGCACAGTGTGCACGTGCCCTATGTTCGTTATCTGCGCCCAATAACGTGCAATCTATGATTTCCTTATTAGCTTGTTTCGGCGAACAGAGTATAGGTATGTCAGTTGTGTTGGCGATGCCTGTGACGTCACGCCTCTGAACTTTGACGAGCTAGACATTCATCCGCTGGTGGTCCCAGCGAATCAAACTTAACAAACAAAAGTTTTTATTTTCGAAATAGAGACACCAAAAGAAAAACTTGTATTAAAATTCTTCGAGTCTATTTATACAGAGTTAATAAGGATCTTGTTAAAAAGCAAGCCTATGTTTAAAGTACTGTTACATTTTAAGTAATCAGTCAGAAAGAGTGATGCTGTGTGTATTGGTTGTACCTATGTTTGATTGTGAATGTGTGTTTGATCTGCTAAGGACACCAGTCTCGTGAGAGTCTAGGCAACAGTAGATAGCGGGAATGTAGAGTGTGTGTTTGTGTTACTAACACATTGATTATGCTAACACAGTGTTAGTGTATACCTATAAATCAATACACGGATTATTCCATGAAATGTCCGTACTACGCCGCGGTCGCGCTAAGGGGCCGTCAAACCCTACCCACTTACCTACATACATCCAATGCAAAGTATTAGGTTTCTTTATCATTAACCCATAATTAGTCCAATGGTGGACATAAGCCGCTCCTAATGAGCGGGAAAGGGCCCTGTCCTTCAGCTTGTCGCAACCAGCATCTGCCAGCAGTCCTAGTCCTTTGTAGATCGTCATCCCACCTGGCCAGAGGGCGTCCTACACTACGTCTGCCGAGTCGCGGTTTCCACTCTCTGCGGTTCTTTATTTACATTTACGTTTTTAGAGTTGATTGAAGCTGCCGAAAAATTGGAACAAAAAGAGTTGGAAACGTTGCGTACGAGAGAAGAAAAAGCACTGAAAGAACTTGAGAAACAAATGCGGCAGGACCGAGAAGAAAAAATGGAATATTGGGTATAAGACCATTTCTCTATCTATTCAATACCTAGTCAGTCGCAAGTTTTTCTTTAGCAAATGCTTTATTAGTGAGTCATTCATTGCTCATTAGGCTTCTGTCGCCGCAACCATGAGACCGATTAGTCATCGTGTAGGTAATTACTGTAATTAGGTGTTAAAAAGAAAAGTAAAGCGGCGATTATGGGAACACGTACCTACGGTAAGGACCTGAAAAAAATAAATTAATAACCCCGTGTCTCTTGACTCTACTTCAAATCAAAATGTGTATCTACCGTGTAGTCGGAATTTCTTTGATATGTATCGTAACAAAATTCTTCATGCTTTGCTTTTGGGAAACTAGATGATTTTTTTTGTATAACCTGGTTTTGGAGTTCTTCACCCCCATATTATTTAAAAGTAAAAGTAAAAAAAAATTTTTTTTGTCACATAAAATACACAGTAGGTACAACATTTAAAAATAAAATATAGAGACGTGACAAAAATGGTAACTACTCTATTATTTATTATTTTACGACAGTAGACTAACAAAGTTGTATGTAGTTTCATTTTATCCTACCTAGCACCAACTTTCAAACCGATTGAGTACCTACATAGTTTTGCGCCCGCGCGGGCACTAAACCCTGCTGGCCTGATATTCATAAGTAGTTCAATACTTTAAGCCTCGTGTATGGCCCAAAGGCGTTAATAACACAAAATAATTATCTGTAGCCGTATATAATTTGTTTTATTCGTGAAATGTTTAATTAGTGTCAAATACTTTGACAAATAATTAAGTGAAAGAAAAATACTCAAACTTAATAGCGTTTAGAAGAAATATCAAAACTTCGATTAAAAAAATAACCCGAAATTTGGATATTTCTTCTAAACGCTGCTGTTGATTTTGAGTATTTTTCTTTCACTCAAATAGTTTGTCAAAGTATTTTACACAAATTGAACATTTCACGAATAAAACAAATTGTTTATACGGCTACAGATAATTATTTTGTGCAAGGCCGTTTGGCCATACACCGCCTTAATGAAATTTTATTTATTTTATTTAAGGATAAGTTTCAATTGTGTTTTCATCCCCAGTCGGAACTGTACTCGTTAATGCGAGAGGAGGAAGAAGCGGCTTTAGCCGCGGCCGGCGAGCCAATGAGGAACTACCTGGTACAGCACATATTTCCAACCCTCACTCCGGCTTTGCTGGAGGTCGCCAACCTACGCCCCGATGATCCTATCGACTTCCTCGTAAGTTCATAGATAACCAGCTTCTGCTCGCTTTTTTGCACGCCTTTCTGGGGCTAAAAAAGAAGCCTAATGTCCTTCCTTACTCTGGTAATTTATATTTGTAATGCTCTCATTTATATTCTAACTGGCTGCTGCCGGCGGCTTCGCGCTCTTTTTTCCGTGATATAAAGTAGCCTATGTCCGTCCCGGGGATACCATCTACCTCCCTGCCAAATTTCACTGAGATCCGTTCAGCTGTTTAGCCGTGAAAAGGTAACAGACAGACAGCCAGAGTTACTTTCGAATTTATAATATTAATATGGATCGTTGCAAGCTGTTCTTCATAGTGAACCAATTAATACATTTTCTTTCTTTCTTTCTTTCTTTTTTTCTTCTTACCCGGGATACAATATTTCTCCTTGCCAAACACTAAGATCTATTTAGCAGCCGTTAGTCGAGAAACGATAAAGGCAGAAAGAGAGACAGAGTTACTTTGTGCCTATAGGAACCGTTAAAGCGACATTAGTTTAGTTACCTAGTCATCTATATATATATATATATATGTATATAAAAGAAAGTCGTGTTAGTTACACTATTTATAACTCAAGAACGGCTGAACGGATCTCAGTGAAATTTGGCAGCGAGGTAGATGGTATCCCGGGGCCGGACATAGGCTACTTTTATTCCGGAAAAAAGCGTGTGAAGCCGCGGGCTGCAGCTAGTTTCAAATAAAATAAAAAGTTTGTTCATTGAGACAGACATCCATGAATTGCAAAAAAAAGTACACAAAATTACTGATAATTAAAATATGAGCACAGGGTTTTAAATCTTTTCATATTTATAAGAACTTGTGCCTATAAATGGCCATTTACAAAATATTGCATTCGCCTCATTCCCAAATTACACATTTGGAAAGTACCTACCTAGGTACCTAAACCGATTTTTTACTTTGCCTTTACTCACCACAAAACACATTGCGTAGGTACTTCTGCAATTCTTGCTTATTTCAGGCTGAATATCTATTCAAGCTGAACCCAAGTGGTAAGATGCTGGAGCCTGGCTACAACCTTCAGGCCGAGAAGCTTCTGGGCAAGATCAAGATCCTTGACGATGCCCTCTCAGATCTCGACATCAGGATAGATCCCTTAGTGGCTGAGGAGGTGGCAATCGAGGAAAGTATCCCGCCAAAACGGAAGATCGACCCTATGAGTGCTATGTGACTTTACGAGTATTATGTCGAAGTTATTTGGTTTACCAATTATCTACGCTATAATAACGTGTTTTGAGGAAAAGAGTTTCCTCAAAAGTGTTTTGATTGTTTCGATTGGCGGGAGAGCCTGCCAATCAAAAGATAAACCTTAGGAGCGCTATGTAACTTTATACATATGGGTGTCGAAGGTATTTGGTTTACCAATTATGTTTAATATGGTTTCTCTGTTTTATCGAATATTCTATGGTCATTACAGTTAATTTCCCCGTGAATATTTTATGTCCTGTATTACTCACGAAAAAACAGCTTGCTGTTTTGAATGTTTTATTTCTGAGGTTTTTTGCTTAGTGTTTATTTTATTAATACTTAAACGTCTCTATTCTTGAAGACAATGTTAAGTAGAGTACTTATTACCGAATATAGAGTCCTTACTCAATTATAATTTACAACCTCCGTCACAGTATGGTCGTATCGTACGTAAACAGAATTACGCCATACGATAGGTAGCAATTAAAAAAATCACGGTTAATGTGTAACACGCGATCGTGTCCAATACATTCGATGGTATCTCGGCACGTGATGCCATCAATGCCGCTCCATTTGTACACAAACTCAGTCGTCTGACAATGTGAACAATGAAAGTTCACCCCGAACAAAACGGTTATCGAAGGAAGAAAGATAAGACTGATGATGTCGGTGGAGTTGCCTTGTTCGGGGCGAGTCTTCGTCATCAAACCACAGAGTTCTTCAATAACTCTACGCTACACGGGGTCCGGTATATTGCGGAGAAGGAGAGGCCGTTCTGTGAAAAGTCTGTATCATTTTAATTTCCTTTGTAAAATGGTGGCGTTACAAAACTGTTGTTCATTAATTATGTGTTCGCAGATTTATGTGGTTCTGCTTCACGGCTATAGGAGCTGTCACGACCTGCATTATTATTGTGAGTCTGTGGGAGAAGTTTCAAACGAATCCTACCATCACAGGTGAGTCGTATGCGTGTCTACCTAATTAGTATTAGTGCGTAATCTGTTCCGCATTCGACTCCAACGTGGGTCCATTAGGCATGGTTTATCGTCTAACTTAAAAGGGCCCAGCGACATTTATTAATAAAAAAAATTACAATCAAAGAATATAAACAAATTAAAACTAGTAGGTACTTACAATTGAAACTAATTCTTTCGTTATAATGAAAAGAGAATGTCAAAAGGAATTAGCTAATCTCTGACAAAATATATTGCTCTGCCCAACAAGGTGTATGTACTAACTTTAGCTATTATTAGAACTTGAGCGACCTATCTACGTATATATTTGCAATAAATAAATGAGATGAAAAAAATAATGAAATATCCTTAACTCCACAATCCTTCTAAATGATAAAACCATAAGTTTGTGAGGATGTGTGTTTTGTTTGTCAAAACTCAAAACGTGTCCAAGAGTCCGTATGGGTGTCCTGTATGGTCTAAAGGAAATAAAGCACTTAGGCCCGTATTATGAAAGCTTGCTCAGTCATAGATCTATGACTCAGTGACGTTAATGGCATAGAAAAGCGTTACTCAAGCATAGATCGAAGGTTTTGTAATAAGGGTCTAAGTGCTTTATTTCTTTTAGACCACACGTGACTCTTGGACGTTGTCGTGTCACGAGACAATACCAAAACTACCGAACGGATTGGCGTAAAATGTTATCCTGCACCTGAAATAACTTTATAGGTCATTTCCAAAAAACGCGTGTGAAGCCACGGGCAGAAGCTAGTATATCTTCTATATTATTATTGCGGATAGAGCTCGGATTCCTACTAAGTTCGGTCGTTCTATAATGTTCGTATGTGTTCAGGCTTGGACACAGATTTCCACAACTGGGACGTGCCTTTCCCGGCCGTCACGATGTGCGACCTCAATCCCGTAGATGAGGAGCTGCTACAAGAATTTATTGAATCGTAAGTAACTAGAGCTCTATCATAAAATCTCACATGACAAGTACTCTAAGCTCAGTTCATGTAGAGTAAATCAGCGGTGGCGCCCCCATGTAAGCCGCTCGGTTTCCTCATCAGCACAGACACGTCCACTGCTGAACGTGCCGCTAAGCGTTATGCGTTAAGTTTTTAACTCAGGAACCCACATAGGTATCCAAGCTGTTTCGTATTATTTATAGTTCATGTTGTATTTTCTATTGTATCTTTAGCGTGAAATCGTAAGTGTATATAGAGTATAGCGTCTTAAGGCCTCTGCATACCGCGTTTTTTAAACGCACAGTCGCGTTGACGCGCGTTTTAGGAACGCCCGTCGACAGCGCTTTTTTGACTCCACATAGCAGTTTGTTCGCCATCAGAGGCCTACTACTATTGAGGAGCTTCTGCTCAAAAACGCAATTGGACTGCGCTTGAAAATAAAATAAGTCTACAAGCTGCGTCTGACTCGCGTGCGTATAGCGTTTGTTTAGATACAAACGTGCGTAAAGTAGTATCGTTTATTGCATGAAATAGGTACATGTAGGTACAGGTGTTATTAGGGTTCCGTACCCGAAACGGAACCTTATTAATATGCCTCCGCTGTCCGTCCGTCTGTCACTTGGCTATATCTCATCAACCGTAAGAGGTAAACAGTTGAAATTTTTAGATTATGTGTATTTCTCTTGCCGCTATAACGACAAATAATAAAAATAAAATAAATATCAAAATTAAAGGTTGCTCCCATTTTTTTTTTTTATTTGCACAAGGTGGTTTTGTGTCACTACGGCCATGACATGATAGGCCTATTGTGATCGCCACTCGAATGTTTAGCCCGGAAGCTGCGGCATTACACTTACCCTTGCAGCTGCTAGGAACTGTAGGATTTTATTCGGGGTGATGGCTCGTAGCTCGTCTGGGCTGTGCAGGTACTTGCCCAGATGGATGCTACGTTTTTGCATCAGTGCTCCGCACTCTCCTAGCAGGTGAAGAGGCGTTTCCTCCGCCTCTTCGCAAAATCTGCAAGATTGTGTGTCGCTTAGACCCAGGTTGAGCATGTGCTTGTTAAGGCGACATTGTCCAGTTTGGGCTCTTGTCATGATGCGAAGGTTGCTTCTGCTTAGCGCTAGGATCCGGTTGGTGTACCGTTTATCGAAGGCTTTTATTAATAATTTTTAGTGACTCATTCCCAAGGAATTATTCCAGAGCTCGGAAGCTTCCTCGAAGTACGAATCCAAGAGGGTTCTGTTAGCCAGGTGTGCCACAGAACGGCTCGGGGCCCAGCTGAGTCCCCTTGGCCCCGGAACGCGCAAGTTCGTCGGCACCCTCATTGCCGTTGATACCTGCGTGTCCCGGTACCCATCTTAGGACGACTTTGTTATTCGAGCCGAGCGCGTTTAGGCGTGACAGACTGTCCTCGACTAACCTAGATATGATGACCTTCGGGTCCAGTGCCAGGAGAGCCGCTTGGCTGTCAGAGTTGATAAAGATCGTTTGATTGGAGTAGCGCTTTTTCAGATTTATATCGGCACATTCTAAAATGGCGAATACTTCTGCTTGGAAGATAAAGGCGTAATTATTGAAGATAGGTTCGTGCTTTTGCCAAACCTAGACCATACAGGACTCTTGGACACGTTGTCTGTTATTTTTTTGTGATGTTTTTGGCTATTTTTGCTACTAATTTGTCAAGGCTTTATCTCTTGAAGTACAATAGGTAGAAACATAAAACTTTCTATAATTAAGTAACACTTCAACTGAATTAATAAAAAATACTAAAAATATAATAAAGTTAAAAATTTAAAGGGGTCTCCGAACAAGTGAAAATTTGATGTTCTTTGAAAAAGTTGCCTGATTTTTACGGTACGGAATCCTTCGTTTGCGAGTCGACTCGCGCTTGGCGTTTTATTATGTCTATGTGAGTCAATGTATTCCTAGCTTACGGTGTGCAATGCCTGAGTACAAAATTAATAACAAATAAATTAAACTTACAATAAAATAAAATAAAACTGAACTTCAACTTTAACTAATTTTGGATAAAAGCAACATAAAAATAAAGAATGTCATGAAGCAGAAAAATCTTTGTCAGTTAAAAATTTATTTATAGCATAATACAAGTTATTTGAAAGAATCGTTTTGAACATTCTCTGAAACTCCATATTCGGCAGTAGTCTTATAGATTGTGGTAATTTATTATTTATGGAGGGTGCAAAGATACTCTTGCCCATCATTGTGGTTTACTTCGACGGCACGTTTAAATAACGCGGTGTGCACAGGCTCTTAGGTTTATGCAACCTGTTATGTCACACCTCTAACGTTTGATAAATAATTGGTATTTGTGTTTGTGCCTCCCTTAGCCGGCTCATACGTCATTCACGAGCTGAGTTGGAGGGTCGTTACTTACGTCGCAACTGCCGCGGCCTAGTTTATCAGCTATTCAAAATTTGTTTTACCTACATTGAGATCCTAACGTTCATAATTTTAATGAAATCCATTATAAGGTAGAGCCTATTTCGTGTCATAAATTACATCCCTTTGAATAGGTTAGACCTAACGACAACATGCTGTGAGGACTTAATACTGGGTCAGGAAATTTGGATCATTTTCGTGTTCTTTGGGCATAAAGATGAACTTACATAATATTAGGTCCTTACATATGAAATTGGCGTTTTTCGTACTGGCCACTTTAATCACAAATTTCTCCTCTTTGGTAAGGAATTCCAAATTCAAATTTGTACAGCTATAGACTCATGTATTTGTGCTTCGATGATCGTCATTCATTTGTTTTTTTTCTTCTGTTTTTTTCTGTTTGCGTCACTCATTTTACAAAATGGAAAACTTAAAATATCGCATTATTTACGAGTACGAGTTCCGCCGTGGCACTAGTGCTGCGGAAACAACTCGAAGGGTGAATGATGTGTATGGCGGTCGTGTTGCAAAAGAAAACACAGTTCGTTTTTGGTTCCAACGTTTTCGTTCTGGAAATTTTGACCTGCAGAACAAGCCCCGTGGACGGCCTGAGACTCAAGTTGATAATGAAGAGTTGAAGGCTATTGTGGAAGCGGATCCATCGCAAACCACGTCCGAGTTAGCTGCAGGCTGCGATGTTAGTGATAAAACTGTTTTAATTCACTTGAAGCAAATTGGGAAGATTAAAAAGCTTGAAAGGTGGGTACCTCACGAATTGACTGAAGCAAACCGGCAAACGCGCGTCGACTGCTGCGTTACATTACTAAACCGGCACAATAATGAAGGTATTTTAAACCGAATCATTACCTGTGATGAAAAATGGGTTCTTTACGATAATCGGAAACGCTCAGCGCAATGGTTGGATCCTGGCCAGCCAGCCAAATCCTGCCCCAAGCGAAAATTAACCCCAAAAAAGTTACTTGTAAGCGTTTGGTGGACTAGTGCCGGTATTGTTCATTACAGTTTTCTCAAATCTGGCCAGACTATTACGGCTGATGTCTATTGTCAGCAATTGCAAACCATGATGGAAAAGCTAGCGGCTAAACAACCTAGGCTGGTCAATCGCTCCACGCCACTGCTGCTTCACGACAACGCTAGACCACACACTGCGCAACAGACGGCTACTAAATTAGAAGAGCTTCAATTGGAAAGTCTAAGACATCCTCCGTACTCCCCGGACCTTGCTCCAACAGATTACCATTTTTTTCGAAATTTGGATAACTTCTTGCAAGGGAAAAAATTCAACTCCGATGGGGCAGTCCAAATCGCCTTCAAAGATTTTATTGATTCCCGTCCGACTGGTTTTTTTAGTAAAGGGATCAATGAACTACCTATAAGATGGCAAAAGTGCATAGAAAATAATGGTTCATACTTTGATTAATTAAATATATTATATTAAAAAATATTCGACTTTTTGTTCCTCCCATACAAAACGCCAATTTCATATGTAAGGACCTAATATTATATTATATCCTGTGCATCTCAAGTCAAGTCTTCAAACTGTCTAAAATGAAGTTTACTCTACCCTACCCTATTAAAATTTGTCTTGTCTCATACCTTATTCTGAAAGCATAGAGAAATAAAAGTGATTGATTTCTGGTTTCTTAAACCTATGTTCCAGAATGTACGGGTCAGAACCTCCCGAGAAAGCGGCCGACATGCTCCGATGGCTGGCATCGCTGTCATACAGTTCTATAAAACAGCGCGCTCACGAGTTTGTAAACGACCAGACTCTGATGTTACCGAAAGAAGGAAGTGAGTTGGCTAACCCTGCTGCGGATCCTAAGGAAGCTGTTTTAAAGGTGAGGATCAATGAGTATTTTAAAACCCCCGGTGCAAACCAAGGCCTTACAAAACCCTAGTAAACTAGGGCGTATCATTCAGATCACAGACAGTCTTTGGCATCGTAGCAGCCAAGCGCGTGCACCGTATTTCATGGCTTTTCTTGTAAGCACTGCGCAATGCTGCTTGTTTGACGGCAAAGGAAACGGTGGTCATACTTTACAACTAGTGTTTTATTTTTAACTAGCTGGCCCGACAGACGTCCTGTCTTAACTATGAATATTGAATTGGTAATAAGGTCGTCAGGTTTTCTTAAATTTTCTTATTTTCCGCGCATTTTTCATATTTTTAGGGTTTCGTAGATCGGTTTCGAAACCCTTATGGTCTCGCTTTTTCTGTCCTTTTTTCCGTCTTTAATATCTGCAGCAAATAACGTGGAATTTAAAATAATATTACATTTCGTGCGCCTGTACGGATTCAAATAAAAATAAATAATAATAAGTGAAAATATAAATGGTAATTTTCAGTACAAATTGTGATGTCGAAATTTTAAAAGAGACCTACAAAGTCAAGTGGGGCGTCAAATGAAAGGTAACAGTTTGTACATTTCAAAACAGTTTTTTGAAATTTCTGCAGGTATCTCCGAAGTTTACAGAGCTATCCATCTGAAATGTATGTAGCGTTTGTAGACATGGATCTATAATTTTACAGGAAAAATATAGAGAATATAATGTAAAGTAAATTAAACGTTTATTTTAAAAATAAAATGGCACTATTTAAAGTTAAGGGTTACAATAAATTAATTATAAGTTATATACGTTTTTTTATGTGTTGTTTGTTACCCGTGGTCGAGTGACTGTCCTCCGTACTAGTTAAAACTGTATTACGGTAGGAAGTCTTGCTCTCCCCCAAATACTGTAAGTAGAAAACTTTTTGAAAAATGGTCAATGGGGGGTGGGGGGGATAATTATCAAAAGGATATCTCACCGAGTGGGGTATCAAATGAAAGGTATCGGTTTGTACATCTCAAAACTGTTTTTGAAATTTCTGTAGGTTTCATACTTAAAAATATTTTGAAAAAACTAGAAAATTGTACTCTGAAGTTTGCAAACCGATCCATCCGAAATGTAGGTACCTTTAATTTTTGATATTCATCGAATAGCAAAGTCTCTAACCAGTACCTATAGAACATATTATTGGTATATTGGACAACCGTTCCAGCCCTCGGCGCGCAAGTCACACTCGCACTTGACGGATCTTTTTTTTTTATGAATCTTCTTACAATAACAAACCACAAAAGAATTAGCGAAATCGTTCCAGCCGTTCACGCGTGAAGTTGTGACCAAGGGAAATAATGTTCATCCATACTAGTATTATAAATTCGAAAGTAACTCTGTCTGTCGGTCACCTTTTCACGCCTAAACGGCTGAATAGATCTTAATGAAATTTAACACGAAGATAGATGGTATCCCGGGGACGGACATAGGTTACTTTCTATTCCGGAATCTTTTCCGGTGTTTTGGAATCGAGCACATACCAAATAGATAGGAAATGTCCTTTATTTTGTTTAGACAACAATTACGCCAAATCACTACGGCGACCTCTGTACTCCGATTGACCGACTAAAAGTCAAGCATCACACTCGAGTTGGGCAAGTAAATATTTTTATCGATATCGATAGTCAATGTTTATAAACTATGAGCGTCGTGAAAATTATTTACGTCAAAATAGTGAATTTATGATTTTTAAAAATCAAACAAGTCAAATACGTTTATTGGTTGTTAAATTAAATAGAAAGAACGAATTATAAAGGAAGTCACCATTAATAAGAATCGCGGGAGTACCTACCTATTGTAAAAAAAATATTGTTAAATTTTTTACTATATTGATGAAATTATATGCAAAATCCCGGAGTTTTTATAAAAGTTACACTGATCAAATAACTTAATCAAATCGATAAATTTGAATTAAGTACTTCTCAAGAGACGCAAATATGCAGGTCTCGACAGAACCATCCCCCATCATCATGATCATCATTTGCTCCCTTTGGGGTCGAGACCCTAGGTCCGTGGGGTACCGAGGCTCTCCGGGTTTTTAAAAAGTTATCTGAGCGTCTGGTCGATGCGACGCGTGACCCGAGAGATATCTGGCGCAGCGCATCAGCATTGCCATACAGCGGGGCAATGCAGCCAGCAGGGGACGCTTCCGACTGGTATGTATTTTATTATGTCAACACAACACTAGTATAGCGAGTGAGAGTTGACATTTAATAGTGAAAAATCACTGATCAGTTTCGGAATTCGAAAGACCATATTTCCTTTCCATTTGGTATGTGCTCGACGTGCTCGACCCAATCTTGCGGTCGTTTGGCGACCGCAAGATTGGGATTGGAAGGAATCGGGTAGATCTTTGCTGGCAAAGGGAAACACATAATAGGTTTATAAAAAACTGTTGATGCATTTCAGATCGTGCGACATTGTGAAACGCTGTTCTTCGACTGTGAATGGAAAGGGGACTCGGAAGAATGTTGCGATATGCTGATGCCGGCGTTCACGGAAATGGGCTTTTGCTACGCTTTCAACTCGAAACACGCGGAGAAATCCTGGCCATGGTATGTAATGGATAGCCATTACATAACATTACATAAGTATAACTGGGCGAGAAAAAAACTAATAAATAAAAAATCATTTATTGCGTATACATTTCTTTACCTAAACTAGAATTATACCCAAAAATAAGTTACTAATCACAGGCAAAGGGAGTAAATTCAACATTGTGCTGCATGCAAGGAACATGCAGCACTGATTTTAAATTTACTACCCTCGGGTAGGTGGTCACTGAGGGGTTAGGATAGCGGGTTTAAAGTAGGTTCTTTAACTTATAAATCTATTTCAATCGTACAACAATGTGTCTTATCGTCATCGCCCAGGACGATCTGATTTGACATACGAAAAGAGGCTAATAATGTTTAATGTAACTTCACTTGAAACACGTCGTGAATATTTTGATCTTTTATACTTATACAAAATTATTCATTCCATCATCGATTCCCTGGAACTACTTTCTCAATTTTGCATCAATACAAAATTTAGTGCTAGAAGGTCAAATAGGAGCAATCTTTTTGCGTTACCTACTTATAACAATAATATTTCTTATTACAATCCACTCACTAGAATGGCGCTTCAGTACAATAAGCTATTTATAAAACATATTAAACTTGACATTTTTAATCCTAGATTTAACCATTTTATTAGAGAACTTAAAGGTATCCTCCATTTCAATGATCCTCATATAGCTGGTCCCCCATGCTGGAGCACTCAGCCTAGTGATGTTATAAAATAGGGAGCTGCCGGGTCTTCTAGCTAGGTGGTGTGCATTGCGCACGTACATGCATAATATTATTTAACTCAAACTTATTACCAGTGTCTTATTATATATACATACTTAGCTGTACACACATAAGTTTACGCTACAATGTAGATTAAAATAATTTTTGTTGACATTGTAATGTGTTTTGTGTGATAAATAAATAAATAAATGTGTAACTACCCCGGAACTACCCCAATTTACTACCACTGTTTCTCTGGCTACTAGGTATAAGTAAATGTATAACCCTCACTATTATTGTGGTGGTGTGTTTGGTGGGTCAGAAGCATATCGGTTTCACACATTTGGTATGGTTCGAAACACATTATTGAGGCATTTTGTCCAAACAGGGTTTTCCGTCGTAAAAATCTACGGTTTACTGCATAGTTCTTAGCGTTTGGTGGTTTTACACCAAAACTGTGCTACGACGTACGCAGTTGTGGATTTCTGTCAAACCCACCAATAGGATCGTAAAGGTTGTCGCAGATCAGGGCCGCACCGTTACCGCACAGCACAAAAATGTCCATTCAAATATGGGCACTAACTCATAACATTAAGATGTACATATTTTATATTCACGGCATCAGATGACAGACAGCTTCCCGGAAGCCGTTTTGTCACTATAAAATGTATCTAAAGATAACGAGTTTAAGGCCATATTTAAATGCACATTTTTGTGCTGTGCGGTGGCGGTGTTGGATTAATGTGCGCAGAGCTTTGAGCTATATAATATGTTTTAATCGACTTAGGCAAAAATAGAGGTGTTTTAAGTTTAACGCTAACTGTGTGTCTGTCTGTCTGTGGCATCGTAGCTTCCAATGAACCGATAATTTTTTTTGGAAAGTTTACTTATACAATGTCTTTATTAGCTAATTTTGATGAAAATCTTTGCAGTCAGACTTTCTAATGTTATTAATTTGAGATAATGTTATGAATTTATGATACGGTATTCATACCGTATACTTACCCGAGTTTTCGAATTTTTGTAAAGTTTTGTGTCATTGACGATTGATGATTCAGACAATCAGTGTTTAAGTTTTGTATCGATTTTATTTAATATCTTAAAACTTTTACAACATAAGCTATTGTTAATTTCACAGGCAAACTCAATCCCACGTGGATCTGTTTCTAGAAGCGTTTATTCACGAAACTGACGCAAAATGGTCGTTTTTGTTCAACTCTGAACTAAAGAATACTACTATTGACGTAAGTTGTTTTTTTCGTTACCGATTATATTTTATTAGTAAGTATTTAAGCATTAAATATATTAAAATATGACACACTATTTACATGAAAAGCCCTAATATGTGTCGTATGTGAGGCCTTGTAATATTTTAAATTTAATTACATCAAGCCTCACATATAGAAAGTACCTACGTTGCCCGGGGCTTCGTAATTTTTTTTCTGGACACTAACTTGCATGTTCGTCCCCGGGATACAATTCTGCCTCCTTGTCAAATTTAACTAAGATACATTCAGCATTTTAGTCGTGAAAAGGTATTTAAGCATTAAAAATATTAAAATATGTCATGAGCATTTAAAATATGTCATGAGCAAGATATCCACTTTGATGTGATGTCAACCGAGCCGAATTTTCGGCCACGGGGCCAGTCTCAACATTCTCAACTGAGACTAGCCATTTGCGCAGGACATATAGTAGTGCACAAGTGTGTGCGAAAACACAGGTGCGCTCTCTATTCCCTGACTCTCATAATCCGATGGGGATGGCAGACCGACTAGACCGCAAGGCTGTGCCATTACGCAAAAATTACCATTCTATTTTTGACATTTGAAAGCCCTCAGAATGACCTTGAAAGCCATTTCAATGGTAATATACATAAAGTAGTAAATTACGAAGGGCATTCAAAGGGCTTTCAAATGTCAATAAAGGATGGGTAGTTTTGCGTAATCGCACAGCTTTAAGTTACCATGATCTACTTATGTGTCATACAATACAATCTTTGTATTCCAGATCTACATCCACTCAACCGAAGAAATGGCAGGCATAGAGCAAAACGCCCAACACTCTTGGGACCACCGCGTAGAAAAAGTCTCATTCTCAGTAAAACACACTTACACAACCGAAGACGCGCGCCAGTTGTCTATAAAACAGAGACGATGTGTGTTTGCGGACGAACAGAAGTTGGAGACGTCTGTTATTTACACGTACTCTGCTTGTATGCGGCAGTGTCGGATGCAGCGGT
Organism: Eupithecia inturbata; assembly: GCA_963662085.1. Taxonomy (NCBI): domain Eukaryota; kingdom Metazoa; phylum Arthropoda; class Insecta; order Lepidoptera; family Geometridae; genus Eupithecia; species Eupithecia inturbata. The sequence continues at coordinate 10,532,333 of OY759182.1, forward strand.
GTCGTACGTACTGCCAGTGTGTGCCGCATTTCTATCCAGCAATGAGTAGGTGCATTGCAATTCTACCATAGATCTAAGTAAAATCTGTAGATATAGTACGTTCTCCCAGCGCTTAGGTACTCAACAACTGGCCTGTGTACAACTACACGCAAACACTCGCTCACCGTTACATATCCAATCTTGTGTAATAATTATATCGAACAAACACGAAGGCCTTGCTGTAGTCAATAAATAACACTAAAGTACGTCGTAGCAAGCACGCGTAACACGAACGCCCCGGTCCCACTTTGACAGAGGTGGGTGGATCTAGTTGCACCTAATTTGAGCCTTCCACTTTTGAGAAGCTACCTTTTCACGCCTAAACGGCTGAACGGATCTCAACAAAATTCAGCAGGGAAGTAGATGGTATCCCGGAGATAGGGTACTTTTATCCCGGAAAAAAGTGCGCAAAACCGCGGGCAGCAGATAGTTCATAATATAATAAGGTGACCCTGTTTAACACGTCCACGTTAATAAACACTAGCTGCTGCCTGCGGCTTCGCACGCGCTTTTAAAGTAACATGTCCGTCCCCAGGATAACATTTGCCTCCCCGCCAAATTTCATTGAGATCCGTAGATCACGCCGTTTAGGCGTGAAAAGGTAACAGATAGAAAGACAGTGTTACTTTCGAATTTATAATATTAATATGGATGTTAAATTACAACTCATCCCAAACATATTAAATAACTTTGTTTCACTAGCTGCTGCCCGCAGTTTCGCTTTTCAAGTAGCCTATGTCCGTCCCCGGGATACCATTTACCTTTATGCCAAATTTAATTAAGATCCGTTCAGCCGTGAAACGGTAACATACCGACAGACAGAGTTACTTCCGAGTTCGTTATATTTGTATGAATAACATGTTTTGTGACTTAATCTGGCTGGACGCACCTCAAACCTTACAGATGGCTACAGACAATGCACAGTAGCAGAGTTGGAGTGCATAGCGAAGCATGTGGCCGCAATCACAGACGTGTCGCAGTGCGCCTGCGAGCTGGGCTGCACTCACACCGTTTACGAAGTTGAAAAACTTTCTGAAGTCGAGTAAGAACTAACTCACTAAATTACCTAATTTACCTACTTATAGCTTATACATAGCTGACTCACTCACTACCTAGCTTATTTAACAATTTTGTACTCAGTCTGTAAGTTATGTACTATTTTATATTTTGCTTTTTAGGGTTTCGAAGATCGGAGATCGGTTTCGAAACCCTTATGGCATCGCTTTTTCTGTCCTTTTTTCCGTCTTTCATATCTCAGCAACTACAGCAGCAAAAAACGTGAAATTTGAAATAATAATACATTTCGTGCGCCTGTACAGATTAAAAGAAAAATAAATGAAAAATTAACATGTAAATTTTCAGTACAAATTGTGATGTCGAAATTTTAAAAGAGACCTACAATGTCAAGTGGGGTATCAAATGAAAGGTATCAGATTGTACATTACAAAACAGTTTTTGGAATTTCTGTAGGTTTCATACTTTTTGAAATATTTTGAAAAAGGTCAAAAAATACCCATCCCCCCCCCCTATCTCCGAAGTTTGCAGAGCGATCCATCTGAAATGTATGTAGCGTTTGTAGATATGAATCTATATTTTGCAGGAAAAATATAGAGAAGTCTGTAAGTAGACCACTTTTTTGAAAAATGGTTAAAAAGGGAGGGGATAATTTTCAAAAGAAGGGGCTACCTCACCGAGTGGGGTATCAAATAAAGGTATCGGTTTGTACATCTCAAAACAGTTTTTCAAATTTCTATACGTTTCATACTTTTTTAAATATTTTAAAATAAGACGAAAAATTACCCATTCCCCCCCCCCCCCCCCGTATCTCCGAAGTTTGCAGAGCGATCCATCTGAAATGTATGTAGCGTTTGTAGATATGGAACTATATTTTACAGGAAAAATATGAAGAAGTCTGTAAGTGGACCACTTTTTAAAAAATGGTCAAAACAAGGGGCATAATTTTTAAAAGGGGGGCTACCTCATCGAGTGGGGTATCAAATTAAAGTTATTGGTATGTACATCTCAAAACAGTTTTTGAAATTTCTGTAAGTTTCATACTTTTTGAAATATTTTGAAAAAAGAAGAAAATTTTACTATTACCCTATACACCACCACTCCGAAGTTTGCAAACCGATACATCTGAAATGTTGTTGTTGTAATTAATTTTTTGGTATTCATCAAATAGCAAAGTCTCTAACCAGTACCTAGTACATACCTATTGGTATACTTGACAATCGTTCGAAACCCTCGGCGCGCGAGTCACACTCGCACTCGACGGATCTTGTTTTTCTGTGCTGTTTCTCTGTTGTATCAATAAATGACTCTTCTCTCTGCTGGGCAGGGCCCTCGCGAGCTAACTCGCACCTTCTGGCGAATGCTGCACGCGTCATGCGGCATTCTTCGCCGATTTCTTGTTTTTTTTTGTAGGAATACCTAGTAATGTATATATATCTAGATTCTCCATAAAATTTCCAACAAATCAGCATGTAAATATTCTGTAATTCCATGTAACGGGTGTTACAGTTCGTACACCTTTACTTGCCAATAAAATACTAAATTATTATAAAAATATGGCAAAGCCATTGTTTCAATACACTCCACCTAATATAATTTTCGTAAAATGTTTTGATATTAATAATGTCTTTATTTATACAGTACAAAAATATAAACGTTACACGCATAAGCCATTTATGTGTGTAACGCGCATTAAACGATTTGGCCTCATAATACCAGATCGCCCGTAAAAAATGTGAAACTCTGCTAATATGGTTAGTTTACATTTAACAACTCGTATGTTTACTGAAATTACTTTATACTATAGGATAAGTGTATTAAAAAAATACCTGCTGATGTTTTTTACAACTTTGTATAAGTTTCTTCACACGTTTTTGGTTATTGCAAGAAAACTACACATAGTTTTCTTGCAATAACCAAAAACTTGATTGAGCTTAGGACGTTCCAAAAAAGCTCTGTCCCGCTCCTATGAACGCGACATCCTGAGCATATCCTTTTCACAAAATGGCGCGCATTGCGCCCTCTTAAAGCTTAATGCATTATTTCAATTTGTTTCAATTTATATTGAGTACCTATATAATATAGTCGCATGATATACATAGGTACCTAAGATGTGCATTTGGCTAGCGTTTCACTGTTCGTGTCTACTTATTATTACAGCAAGGGAGCCGGGACAAATTCTCTGGAAACGGAGTTCGTATCATGGCCGATGGTGCGCTACAAACGCGAGGTTCTCTTCGGCTGGGTGGATCTATTAGGTAAGTCATCTAACTAATCTAAAGGAATCCTGAAATGTATGAACTCTGGTACCGCCTCCAATAGCTATGTGGGATACGTACCTATAGGTACATCGTTTAGCTTTTGTTTTTATAAGAAATACAAACTCATCCAACGATGTACTTAGTAGTTTCAACTACTAAGTACATCGTTGGATAAGTTTTCCCCTGCAAGGGGCGGGGAGAGTTGGGTACAGTCAACACAAAAATTGCATAAAATTACTATATATGCAGACAGAGTAGCTGTTGCGGGCAACAAGCAACTCGCAACTAGCTGTTTGCATATTATTACGAAAAATATTAAAAAGTTTAGTTTTTTCAACTACAGTCTGCATAGCGCCTTAAACGCCTACCCTACTCAAAGTGATTTTTGTCGTTGACTAAAAGTCGGTCAATGGTGTCATGTCGAGCATTGTTGTTGCATTTGAAACTAAACTAACTTTTGACAATTTTAATATGGATAATATTAGTTCTAGTTAGTTCTATAGTGATCGATAGGGTAGGGACGGTGACAATAATTTTAGAGTTGTCAAATTTGCAGAATCGACACCAGCACCCTAACGAAAGAGTTGAAATGCAATTTATGGCCGACTAGCTTGGAGGAAGTTTGATGAAAAGAGTTTGCTTGGTACACTAGAGTTTATTACTTGCAATTTAAACACAGGTTACACAAGATGTGGTGGAATTCAGTCTTTTATGATAGAGATACACTTGAGGACAAAGAAAAGAGATGCCCTGATTGGTCCCTGCGAGACCATTTGTGTTGTCACTACTGGTTGGGGTTACCATAAATTTTATTACTCTTTCAGTTTCGTTCGGCGGCATAGCAGGCCTCTTCCTAGGTTTCTCCCTTCTATCCGGAGTGGAGCTTATTTACTACTTCACATTACGCGCGTGCTGCGCCGCGGTGCGCGACGTCGATGTCTTGAAGCAAGAACGCGCCGAGAGGCTAGCTAGACCGAAGCCGCCGCATGACCTTAGTCTTGTGCCTTGGTAAGTAAGAACAAAACGAAATGTTCCTTTCGGAAACATAAGGTAGGCTAAACAGGGTGTTTCATTCATTGTTGGTCAAACGAAGTAGAGATTGATTCTATTATTCTTATATTTAGTCAATAAGTTCTGACAAATTGTATGTACCATAATATGACGCAATAAATAAATGATGATGATAAATGAAGTGTTCGAGGGGTGCCACTCTACATGGGATAGAACCCCCATGTACTGTGTATGTATCCGAAACTTATAGAAAACCAGCTGCTGCCCGCGGCTTCGCACGCTTTTTTCACTATAGAAAGTAGCCTAAGTCCGTCCCTGGGATACTGTCTGCTTCCCCGCTAAATTACATTAATATTTGTTCAGCCGTCTAGGCATGAAAAGGTAACAGACAGATAGTTACTTTCGAATTTATAATATTAGTATGGATAGCTTTGTTTTATTATCTGTAAAGTTTAGGATGATGATTGATGTTTCTCGGTTTAAAGTTAGAGCAGATTATGTCCACTATGTTGAATATCCTATTTAACTTTTGTATTTGTTTCAATATTCTCCTTTGAAATTTCAACCGTTATTGAGTGATCAGACAAACCCATATCTATAGATACTTCGGCCGTTCAGAGAATGCGTTCCTGACACGTCGCGATTGAACTTTGTAATGGCGTTGCAGTTACGATAAAAATATTTTTGCTGGTTGTAATCTTAAAAATAACGCGGCTTCATTTTGGAGGAACGGTAACGAACTCAGTGTTATGTTGTGCCCATCACTAGTCGTGACTAACTGATAGGAGTCGAACGCATTCTCTGAACGGCCGAACTTTAGTTTACCTACTTTCTCATATAAGAGTTTATTTTAATTAACTGTACCAGTTGTGCATTAAAGTTTTATATAAATAAATATTTTTCAAATACACACAGTAGGCACAGCGTACGTTGGCTACCTTGCTATGATAATGTAGATTTGCTATCTCAAATCCATCATGTTGCAGGTGGAAGCAATCGCCAATGCCAAGCAGTCACCCCGCTAAATCAATAATGGTTCGCTCGAAGGACATGGATCCGCCGCAATACTCCCCTCCGCCTGGTTACACCACTTACTTGCCATAAAAACATGCAATACTGACATATATCTTGTTAGGGAGATTGTTTATTTGTAACGTTAAAAAATACGATAAATGATAAAAAAAAACTAACTTTAAAAAGTACTTTTATTACATTTTATCTTTACATAAAGGTACAATTTTAAGTAGAGGCGCTTATGTCGCAATCGATTAATATAATAACATTCTTAAGTAGTAGGGGAAAAATAAATAAATAGCAATTATTATTGCTTCGAGTAAATAACTAATATTCGAGGGGGCAGGTGTTCGTGAATTTTTTTAAAATTACGTCCTGTTTTTGGCCGAAACATAGTCAAGAATCTCTTAGGAACTAATTTAACTTTGGCCTCATAATAGGTACCTTCAGAAAATTACAAATTTATGAAAATAATGTTAAAGTATAATATAATAATGATGTTACATCATTATTAATATTACCTACTTTAAAGTTTTATTAAAATTGCTACTTAATCTAATGTTTGATTTTATATTACTAGTAAAATCAACAAACTTTAGTAAACCTCAGTTTTCTGTGACATCATAGAATAAAAACTGAACAAATGAAACTAAATAAGAGCATAATTTAATCAAATATTTTATTTGTAAAACAACTACAAAATTAACAATTTGTGCAATTGTCCTTTTAGTACATTAAAACAGTTGATGACAATAAAATAAACCTTGCAAAAATAATCACTTACAAGTCAAATAATTGCCTAAATCATAATATTTCAGTTTGCAACACAACACAAGAACCTAACTACGATCAATTGAAACTAAATCACAAGCATTGCGAGCGTAGCTCACTAAGTACAGTAAAAAGTACTGGTAAAATGCAGAGCATTACATGTTAAGCCTAAGTGCATAAATGATTCGATTTGCCTCTATCTACAACAAAGTACAATTATCCTAAGAATTTAAACAATATCCCAAAAATTTACGACCTCGACCCGCAACCTTCCTCAGAACGGTATTTTTTTGGGATTTTATTTAAATTATAAATTTTTCCTAAGTGTGGGAGTGAGGGTAAGCTCTATAAAAATAAAAAAGACCTTAAAATCATCTTCTTACAAATATGTAATAATTTAGGGGGAAATACTACTACACAATTACGTAGCTAATGGAATAGTAAACTGTCCTCCATTCTTGCATAAATAACAATAATTAAGTATGAATTGGCTATTATAAATTAATATGAGAAAAGACGTAAGTACATACGAAATCTAGCATCTCCCTTCGCACCATGAATGTGCAGTTTGTATTTTCTCAAATATTGCTTTATGCTATTTCATAAACATAATATAAAACAGTAACATTCTAGTTTTATATTTCACCATTTGACACATCATTACATGGGGCCAAAAGGGCTTTATGTATCACAGGTATATTATAGTAATGAATAAGTACCCTTACTGTCACAACACTACACACACTAGATATAAATTACACCCAGATTGCAAAAAACTACGAGTTAATAATTAAATAGGTAACTATAGTTTGTGATAAGTCACAACTACAAAGTTCAAACCACTCATACCTGGCGGAGAAGCCGCGAGAGTATCGACTTATGATTCATCCACTTAGAACTTACAACATGTTGTATAGGTAATACAATACAAAATGTTCATAACCAAGGAACGTGCAAAAGTGACACTATTCGCGCTGTCTCCGCAGATGTGACTATCATAATACCGAAATCGAGGCGGTACATAAATGCCTCGTGCTACCCGCACACAAGTTATGCGTGCTTTCTAAATGTCATTGAACTAGTAATAATAATAAAAAGCGCGCCAAGTCCTGGCGTCAGCAAAGCGGCAGGACGGGCCCGGGCGGCGACCGCAGCAAGGCGTCGTCTTCATCTGTGGGGTCTTCCTTGGCGGAGCACGGACGCGTCAGCAGCTTCAAGAATGACGTACATTTGTCCGCGTCCGAGAACATAGCCTGGAATATGCGAGAAAATTAGTTTTGATGTAAAAAACTAAATTAGGTTATCTCTTATCAGACTTAATATGCTCTGCTTAACTTGGAGTTAGATGATGCTGTGTGAATTGTCCAGTATTTTCTTTATCTAGTAGGCTTCTATAATATCTTCTGTATATAGTATACACGGTGTAAAATATTTCCTAATCGTTAGGCTGCAATTGCGTAATTTAGGCATAAATCTGAGTTTGTCTAAAATTACAAATAACTTTTGTACCACTGATATCGCAGAACACATGAAGGTCACCTGAAGATTAAATCGATAGGTACTGAGGTCCTCCACCCCTCAGCCACCGATGATCCACCCCTCTAGTTACACCGTATAGCTAAACATGATATATACTATACATATAGTAAGATATAACTGCGCTTTTCACACATACATACAACAAGCGTGTTTGCGCAAAGTGAAATACTAAAAAGCCGAGAAATCAGGCTCATAGCCTTTGTTTCCGCTTCCGAAAAACACATTCATTCCAATCTCTCAACAATTACTTGGAACACGACAGTTTCAGAAAGTCCTCTAACTCACTAGGGTCATCATCACTTGCGAAGCCTTTTAGCTTTTGCAATTAACTTCAGAAAAAACAATAGAAAAATTACCTCAATAGCAATAGCGAGTATCAGGTGGGCAATAGGTATAAGCAGCAAGTAAAGTCTGAACACGATGATGTTTGGGTCCCCATTTATGTCCATAAACTCGATTTCCATGATATTTGCGAGCCAGTGCCACGGACAAAGCAGTAGCAGGATTACAAATACCGCTTGCGTTATCAACGTCGCTACCATGGCATCTGAAAACAAGAAAAGTGTTAAAAAATGCTATGGCTACAGCAGATTATCGAATATAAGTATAAAAGACAATATTAATCGCGAACAAACCTTTCATTTAGTATACTTCAAGATAGAAATGAGCCTTTCGAATCTACAGTTAAGAGTCCGGAAACAAGAAACGTCAAAAGTATTAATGGATACCTCAATAGCATGTTTTTTTGTTTATTGGCAATGCGAATGCGTGCGAATGAAGAAGGAAATTATCCCCATCTACTAGTTCCATATTGAAAATTCATTGACTAAGGGATAGCAACATTATCCACGAGTGTCACAGGTTACGTTTTATCAAGGGTACTACATGAGCGAACCCGCAGGCAGAGGATAGTAGACCTGCGTACTTAAACAAATTCTCTATCGAGAATGACGTCATCTCTCATGCTGTTCCGCTCAGATCGGATTCGAACTGAGCAGGACAGTATCACTGATGACGTCATTCTCAATCCCATTCTGAAGTACTCAGGTTATACCAAATACAAATCGTTTATTTCAAAAATATGTGTAACAATGGAATTGGAACACTGTCTCCTGTGGTAGCTACAATCATTCTACAATGTATCTGTGTTACAGGCGAACAGCTTCTTCCTTTTTTCTTCTTTTCTGCTTGTTTTTTACTTGACATAATTTATCTTAATATTAGCATAACTATATATAAATAAAATAAATAAATAATGCTGGACAATCCACACAGCATTATCTAGCCCCAAGCTAAGCAGAACTTGTGTTATGGGTACTAAATGACTGATATACATAATATAATACATTTCATAGATTATATTTTTTATTATACATAGAAAATACCCAGAACACCTGGAACAAATATTTGCAGATCGTACAAACAATTGTCCCAAAGCGGGAATTGAACCTGCAACCTCCTGCGCCGCAGGCGGACCTTCGCCCGCCGCGCCACATCGGTCGGTCAGCAATTCGAAAGTAACCTGTTCCTCTGTCTGTCTGTTACCTTTTCACGCCTAAACGGCTAAACAGATGGACTTAATGAAATTTGACAGGGAGGTAGACGGTATCCCGGGGACGGATATAGGCTACTTTTTATCCCGGAAAATAAGCAGAAGCTAGTAAACCTTAATGTGTCAGAACTTACAGTTGGAGAAGAATGGTTGCCGAAAAGGCCACCCCTTAGCATACACGCAGGCTAAGTTCAGATATTGGAATGCGGATATGATGAATATGACCATGTTCTCCCAACATTTGATCACTTCTACGTTTGGGCCGCCTTCGACGCGCTTGAACCTGAAATTCATATTTACATTTAATCAGGGCTTTACCAAAAACAGCTTGTGTTGTGAAATGTTGTGAAAGTGAACATAATTTGCGTAACGCCCGCACGCACGTTTTGAATGTAATTGTTGATACATCCTGGCGAAGTAATTATTAAGACTAACTATTTAAGTCTTTACTTATTATGTGCTGTGTGGTGCCAGCTTAGAATTCTACCACCGAACTGCGATCCACAACCCGCATGCCCAGCGTGGGGATTATGGGTATTACCCCCCCATGAGATAAAAGCCAATAAGGCGCTTCAGGGCGAGGCCTGCGTCCAGCAGTGGACCAATATAGGCTGTTGAGGATGAATTGTTTTCTAGGATGTTTCGAGAAATATAGGGCGAGTTAAATAAAACACCGCAACGTGTCAAGAAATTCGCGAAAAGAACTCCTTTTCTGACTCAGCAAAAGGCCGACGGGCGCGGGGCATCTTAGATAACATTTCTAGGTTGTGCACTATGAAGTATTGCTTGTTTCTATCAACACGTAGGTATCTCGTTTACAAAAACCAAAACTCACCATTCCACCTGCTCAAACAGCAGGAACATCGGCAGTATCTGCAACACCATCACAACCAGCACTTGTAAGATGAGCGGCGTAATGCTCGTCCACGACACGAGTGAAACCGGCGGCGACTGCGGGGTCAGCTTCGGGCCGGGCTTGGCTCGGCCGAGCGAAAGCGCCAGCAGAGTTGTAAGAACCAGATCTATGTACAGGAACTGATTGTTGCCGAGGATCGAGAAGAACTGGCAGAATAAAATAGGTACAATATTAGAAAATGATCGCCTTATCTTTTTGAAAGTTAAGTTAATTGAAAATTTAAAGTACCAATTGATTAAATCCCGCAATAAAAACAATATTTTGTTGAGATACAATGTTATTTTGAGAAACTTCAAAAACAGAAATATATTCCATCATAACATTAGTATTAGTTTTATTTTTTCTTTATGTCTAAATAGATCCTAAAGAGCCTGGAAGAGATCGCTCTCAGCGATAAGGCCACCCTTTATACTTCCTCTATTCTAAGCATTTCTGTCTGTATTGTTTCCTGCCTTTGTGTGGTATAATAAAGTGTTTTTTATATATTTATCTATTAGAAAGGCTGCCCTGACTTTTATCAAATGCATTATAAAAATTAGTCTCGATCAAGTCACGTTTCAAACAGGAAAAAAACGAAAGCAAAAACAGGTTCATCCGATTAGGAGCATCGATGCCACAGAATAAAACATATACAGACTTCAAACATGATAAAACCTTTTATTTCGCAGGGAGTAACATTGTCACCTAATCACTGGCAGAAAAGTGGCAAACTAGACACATGTTGCCCTCAATAAAGAAGGTAAGTCATTACCTAATCTGTGCTGGTCAATTAAAATACCTACACTACACACCTTCCATAAAGTTATACCACCACTTTGTTATCGACGGGGTTAAAAATACATGCAAACCGTCGCATACATACACACATAAGTTTAAAGATGTGTAAACTTCGTTGTTAATATAAGCGAATTGTCCCTCTTTCACACGTTGCACGGTGGAGCGAGCCCATACAACGGGTCGGACATAGCATGCCTAAATGTCGAAGTAGTAATTTCATAAATTAGAGTACGCCAATCGATAGCTTTTTTAAATCTAAGCAATAAATAATCCCTTGCATTTTTGGCCTAAAGTTATAGTTCAGGAGTAAATGGCATAAACCTGATTTCATTGTATGGAAATCAACATACAAACAGAAATAGGGGGCGTGTTTCGTCCTGTTTCGTTCTGGGGTATATTATAGCATGTTCTTGGCACTGTGCCGCAACTTTCCTTCAAAGACACATCTTGCGCTTTTTTGCATATGTTGTGTTACTAAATAGAAACAAAAATAACAAAAAAAATTGTGGCCTAATTTTGTTTCACGATTCGATAGCGTTATCAAAATTAAGTTTTTCAAGTTTTTTGAGTTACAACGAAAACAAAAAGAAAATTGTGTCCTAATTTTATTTTGCGATTCGCGATTTTCTTAGTTTTGATAACGCTATCGAATCGTGAAATAAAACTAGGCTACAATTATTTTTTTCGATGTAACTCAAAAAAAACCAAATAGTAACGGAATAATAGCTTAGTGCTTAGTTGCATTTTTGGCCTAGAGTTCAGAACTCTAGACCAAAAATGCAATAGAATATTTATTGCTTAGATTTAAAAAAGCTATCGATTGGCGTATTCTAATTTATGAAATTACGACTTCGAAATTTAGGCATGCTATGTCCGACCCGTTGTATGGGCTCGATCCACCGTGCGTTGGTGTTCTTCCAACTCAAACAAGGTTCACAGTTAGCTCACTAACATTCATAACGATTACGTCAAACTACGATGGTTTTTATATGTACACTTACTTGATATAGAATGAGTATAGATATAAACTGGATAAGAGAGTAAAGAGACATGTATTTGAAGATTGCAAACGACGTGCTGAGCGCGCAGCGGCCTTCCATCACCAGACGCTTCACGCAGAGGATGTTCTGCAGTTGGGAAGTGAACGGGGCGGCCACTGAAATGTACAAATTAATCGTAAATTAGACAAAGCTGGCAACATATCAGAGAGTGTGGTTTATGCAAAGGTAAAACCTAAATTGTTGTCAACTAGTGTTATACCACTCAAGCCCTTTACGGTACTACGACGGTATTTTATAACCAATCTTCACGTTATATTTCGTAAATCTAACTTGATGTCGACACTTACTATACTGCGAAAGGGGTATGAAAATTTTTGTATGCAAGGCGGTCCTAACATTGGTTCCAAAACTGTTTTTGTTTTAAAGCTTATGCGGTATTTTTGTATGGAGGGTGGCCCTAACATGGGTTACAAAACTGTTTTTGTATTAAAGCTTATGCGGTATTTTTGTATGGAGGGTGGCCCTAACATGGGTTACAAAACTGTTTTTGTTTTTAAGCTTATGCGGTATTTTTGTATGGAGGGTGGCCCTAACATGGGTTACAAAACTGTTTTTGTTTTTAAGCTTATGCGGTATTTTTGTATGGAGGGTGGCCCTAACATGGGTTACAAAACTGTTTTTGTTTTTAAGCTTATGCGGTATTTTTGTATGGAGGGTGGCCCTAACATGGGTTACAAAACTGTTTTTGTTTTAAAGCTTATGCGGTATTTTTGTATGGAGGGTGGCCCTAACATGGGTTACAAAACTGTTTTTGTTTTTAAGCTTATGCGGTATTTTTGTATGGAGGGTGGCCCTAACATGGGTTACAAAACTGTTTTTGTTTTAAAGCTTATGCGGTATTTTTGTATGGAGGGTGGCCCTAACATGGGTTACAAAACTGTTTTTGTTTTTAAGCTTATGCGGTATTTTTGTATGGAGGGTGGCCCTAACATGGGTTACAAAACTGTTTTTGTTTTTAAGCTTATGCGGTATTTTTGTATGGAGGGTGGCCCTAACATTGGTTCCAAAACTGTTTTTGTTTTAAAGCTTATGCGGTATTTTTGTATGGAGGGTGGCCCTAACATGGGTTACAAAACTGTTTTTGTTTTTAAGCTTATGCGGTATTTTTGTATGGAGGGTGGCCCTAACATGGGTTACAAAACTGTTTTTGTTTTAAAGCTTATGCGGTATTTTTGTATGGAGGGTGGCCCTAACATGGGTTACAAAACTGTTTTTGTTTTTAAGCTTATGCGGTATTTTTGTATGGAGGGTGGCCCTAACATGGGTTACAAAACTGTTTTTGTTTTAAAGCTTATGCGGTATTTTTGTATGGAGGGTGGCCCTAACATGGGTTACAAAACTGTTTTTGTTTTTAAGCTTATGCGGTATTTTTGTATGGAGGGTGGCCCTAACATGGGTTACAAAACTGTTTTTGTTTTTAAGCTTATGCGGTATTTTTGTATGGAGGGTGGCCCTAACATGGGTTACAAAACTGTTTTTGTTTTAAAGCTTATGCGGTATTTTTGTATGGAGGGTGGCCCTAACATGGGTTACAAAACTGTTTTTGTTTTAAAGCTTATGCGGTATTTTTGTATGGAGGGTGGCCCTAACATGGGTTACAAAACTGTTTTTGTTTTTAAGCTTATGCGGTATTTTTGTATGGAGGGTGGCCCTAACATGGGTTACAAAACTGTTTTTGTATTAAAGCTTATGCGGTATTTTTGTATGGAGGGTGGCCCTAACATGGGTTACAAAACTGTTTTTGTTTTTAAGCTTATGCGGTATTTTTGTATGGAGGGTGGCCCTAACATGGGTTACAAAACTGTTTTTGTTTTAAAGCTTATGCGGTATTTTTGTATGGAGGGTGGCCCTAACATGGGTTACAAAACTGTTTTTGTTTTTAAGCTTATGCGGTATTTTTGTATGGAGGGTGGCCCTAACATGGGTTACAAAACTGTTTTTGTTTTTAAGCTTATGCGGTATTTTTGTATGGAGGGTGGCCCTAACATGGGTTACAAAACTGTTTTTGTTTTAAAGCTTATGCGGTATTTTTGTATGGAGGGTGGCCCTAACATGGGTTACAAAACTGTTTTTGTTTTAAAGCTTATGCGGTATTTTTGTATGGAGGGTGGCCCTAACATGGGTTACAAAACTGTTTTTGTTTTTAAGCTTATGCGGTATTTTTGTATGGAGGGTGGCCCTAACATGGGTTACAAAACTGTTTTTGTATTAAAGCTTATGCGGTATTTTTGTATGGAGGGTGGCCCTAACATGGGTTAAAAACAGTTTTTTTTAAAAAAAGCTAATGCGGTATCCAACTGTACGTCGTGTCGCCGCGTCGGTCAGTTTTTGGAGACCAAAGCTTTGATATCGGCTTACCCGAAGCATCGGCCTCCGACAAGGAAATGCCAACATGCGCTGCCTTCAGGGCTCCACAATCATTAGCGCCATCCCCGCACATGCCCACGACCGTATCGTTCTGATTCTGTATCGCTGTGATCAACTGAGTCTTCTGATCCGGCCCAAATCTGCCGTAAACGACACCTGAGAACAAAGGTCATTATAAAACTTGAAATTATCATAGTTATTTAACACTACTTTATTTGCGTAAACATATCCAATTATCGAAGGATATATGTACTTGTAAGTATCCGAATATATAATAATAGCAACACATTCAATCGCCATTCACTGTCGCCTATAAAATAATAAAGAATTTTTTTATAGCCACACACTTTCACATGATATACAAAAATATAGGTACGTAACAAACAAATACAAGCCTTTGGATTTAAATTTTGAACATAATGTTAACAGCGAGTAGTAGAGCGCGGCTAGTCAGGTCCAGTCTCAACTTGTTGTCGTTATCCACAGAGGTCGATAGCGACGCTCATAACGAGTTTCATGTAGCCTGGACCTTAATTGGGTGACGTCGCGTCACGAGTAATGGTCCACTGATAAAAAGTGAAAAGTCTAACAAAATAATCAAGGATAAAAACAGAGTTGGACAAAAATCGATGTACACTGCCGGCCAAAAGTTTGAGACCACTGTAAAAATCTTTGTCACCAACAAAATATTTCAAAGTACACATATGATAATGAGCTAATTTGAACACCTGCGTATTCTATTATTATTAAAGAATTTCTAAGAGTCATTATTTATGTTGTTGTTTAAGTTATCATCCTAAAAAGGTCTATTGTTTCAAAACATCAATGAGCGCCGCGCAAGGACCAGGTGGTAGAGTCATTGTAATATTTTTATGATCTGCTCATTACTTATTGTTTTGGGTTTGTTTCGCGTTAACCGATATCAGGGATTATGTTAGCTTCCTAAAACATATTTAGTACCTGAGTTTTTATAGAGTAAATTATTTTCTACCTTATTAGTCTGAGCTCGTCGTTGTTACAGTGAAGACATCTTAAAATGGGAAAAGTTCGCGAAATTAGCAGTGAAACTCGCTCTGCCATAGTTGTTTTATACGGCGAAGGCAAATCTGAACGTGCGATTGCCTCTCAACTTAAGTTGTCGAAGACTTGTGTTCATAACACAATAACCCGATACAAGGAGACTGGCAGTAATCAAGATCGTTCGCGTTCGAGAAGGCCGAGAACTACCACTTCTCGCGAGGATCACTTCATCGTCACTACCAGCAAGCGGAATAGACGCCTAACAGCACCAGAAATCCGCGTAGAAGTGAACAAATCCCGATCAGAACCTGTATCATTGACTACAGTAAAAAGACGTTTGAGAGATGCTAAGTTATTTGGTCGCGTCGCCGTTCGAAAACCACTACTAAGGCCACAAAACAAAAAGAAACGGATGCAGTGGGCCCTTACCCATCGAGACTGGACTGAAGAAGACTTTAAACAAGTTCTTTGGTCAGATGAATCCAAATTTGAAATATTTGGTTCAAAACGACGAATTTTTGTTCGACGTAACGTCGAGGAAAAGATGATGCCAGACTGTGTGGTGCCAACAGTCAAGCATGGTGGTGGTTCCATTATGGTCTGGGGATGCTTCTCGGGCCATGGAACCGGAGATTTGGTACGAGTCGAAGGAATCATGAAAAAGGAGCAATATAAACGAATACTACAGCAAAATGCCATTCCGTCTGGTTCAAGAATAATTGGAGATGGATTTTTTTTCCAACAAGATAATGACCCAAAACATAGTTCAAAATTATGCAGGGGTTATTTAGAACACAAAGAAACAGAAGGGGTTTTAAAAAACATGGTGTGGCCCCCTCAGAGTCCGGATCTCAACCCGATTGAGCTTTTGTGGGAAGAGCTTGATAGAAATGTGCGCAGTTGTTGTCCCACTTCGCAAGAAGACATGTGGAAGGCTTTACAAGAAAGCTGGAACAATATATCACAAGATACAATCGACAAATTGATTGCTCGTATGCCAAGAATAGTGAAAGTAGTAATAAAATGCAAGGGAGGGTTTTTCGACGAAAAATCTGTATAAAATATGAGCGACATTTTTAAAGTAAATGGTTGATTTTTCTTGATTTTTTTGTTTTCTTCATAATGTATGTGTATTAGGAAATAAGTATTTTAATTAATAATTAAACCTCTTGCTTTGTATTTTGAGTTTTATTTCATTTTCCTACTTTGATGTAGGTGGTCTCAAACTTTTGGCCGGCAGTGTACTTAAAAATAGTCAACAAGGCAAAACGTACAATGGGGCAAATACATATTAAAATATCAGTAGATTAAAATATAAAAATATTAGGTTAATATGAAGAAAGTTAAGGGTATGTATATTTTTGTGTAGGTTCCTTTCACTCTTAACATTTTCATTCTTGTAATCTCTACGCCATACAAGACCACAGCAAAATCAAGCAATTCATAAATCAATATATCAATCCAAATAAAAGGAGAAATCCCGCATCAACAAGGATAAACTAAAAGGAGATCTCTGCATATTATGAGTTAGTCTCAACCTCTGTACCATCTCCATGGTCTCAACACTACCCATCATCATACGCAGCTAGATTGATTACTTGGTATTGTGCCATCCACCATGGTCCTATGATAGAAGCATGAGGATTGATCGCATACTATGTCGTCGAACCAAAACACTTATACTGTGTCGAAATATGTAAAGGAATACTCAACATACTAATCGAATACTCAATCGTTGTTATTTAACATCTGGTTGTTCCGTTCGTGATTTATTCGATGCGGCGAATATCTTAGTTTAGTCATAGTTACTCCCCAAATATTGAAAAGCTACACATAATAAAAAATATCTATTAATATAACGTATTCCGTATATCCGGCCAGGTGGGATGAAGATCTGCGAAAGACTGCAGGCAGATACTGGATGCGGCAAGCTACTAATGACAGGGCGCTAAGGCGCTCAATAGGGGAGGCTTATGTCCAGTAGTGGACTAATATAGGTTGATGATGATAATTAAGTATATCAGTTATCTAGTATCCATAACAAAAGCTCTGCTTAGCTTGGGGCTAGATGGTACTGTGTGAATTGTCCAGCATTATTTATTTATTTATTACATACCTTTATCAATGAGCGAGTTGAGAATATCGGGGCATTTAACTCTCATTATCGACCAAGTCCTCCCCTCCATTGCATAAACGTAATCAGATCCCTGAACTGGACCAGAATCACCCACAGCCTTGAAAAATAAAATATTGCTATAACATGGAAATCAAACAATATAAACCTATTTTCTTGCACAAATATCACACCTTCATATAAATAGACGGTTTAGCTTCACTGGAATTTTCATCTATAGTGACCAACACAATTTTCTGCCGCGGTTTTACCATTGAGCACCCTCTAGCTACAGACATAGCGGTCATAATATTATCTCCTGAAACAAAATTTAGATCGTTACACTTACGATTTCTCTGTTATTTCATTAATATTCAGTCTGCTTTCCCACTGCTTCGTAAAGTAGATAGGCCTTAACTTTATTACGCTGTTCGATCCTGCATAATCGACCAAGAAAAAATGTAAAGCCCGTAGCATTTGTAATCATGTGTGCACAGTACAATGCTTGCAGATACAGGTTTATAAAACAAATAATAAGGTAAAAACATCTAATATAAACAATAAAATTGAGTTTCTACGCGAATAAATCCATACTACTCGTAATATTATAAATTCGAAAGTAACACGGATATTAATGAAATTTGGCAGGTAGGTAAACGGTATCCCGGGGCTAATTTTTATTCAGACAACAGCGTGCGAAGCCGCGGGCAGCAGCTAGTATTGATAAATACTTATTTTTTGCATACTCAAAAAGTGATAAAAAATAATCATTATTTACAATCTATCCATTTACCAATGTTAGTTAAAATGAAAAGTTACAAACCTGTAACCATAACCTGCCTAATATTAGCATCGTGGAGATCCTTTATCACTTGAGTCGTCTCTGGCTTCAGGCTATTTTGCATGACTAGAAAGCCTAAGAACACCATATCGCACTCAAGCGCTTCTCTGTGGACCCTCTGTGCGTCGACCCATTTCATCTTACGGTCCAGTTTCTTGTAAGCGAGACCTATTACTCGGTAGCCGCTCCAGGTGTATTCGTTAAGTACTGAGTTGAAGCTTTCTGGCAGCGTTTCTTTATTGCACATGTCCACGACCTGTCAAGTTACAATAATTATTCGTCTAATAACAAGCTAAAGTTGTAAACATTCCAAAAACTTTGTCGTTTTTACTTTGAACCACCATATAATTAGAAAGTAGTAGAAGTATATCTAATAGCTATTAGATATACTCCTACTACTCTATACTACTAGGTAGAAAGTTCTTTATTGCACACTTTTATGAAACAATTAACAAATAAAATAAAAATTACAAAAAGTGTGACAATTGGCGGTCTTATCGCTCACCATATTTTCGAGCGATCTCTACCATATTTTCATCTAACAAAGCTAAGAAAACTCTTCTCGATGAAGTCTTATTCAAACAAAGCAAGAACTAAATTAAAATCGGTTCATCAATTTAGGAGTTATATGCCACACATAGAGACGCAATATACAGACACGCAGTGTATATCTGCGTGTCGTGAATAAATAAATAATGTTGGACTGAATTGTCCAACAATATTTATTTATTTACTTTGTCCACTGCATCATCTAGCCCCAACCAAGCTAAGCAGAGCTTGTGTTATGGGTACTAGATAACTGATATACTTAAAGGTGAGTTATCCTTTCACTTTTTTTCCTCACGCCCGACACGGTCTAGCGTGAGTCGGCACGGGACCGGCTCGGTGACCGTGCTACGGCCGACACTCGGCTCGGACCCGACACGGCGTGAGTCATCCTTTATATATATTATACTACACAGATAGATATTTTAATTATACATTAGAAAGCACCCAGTTCGCCCCACCCTATCAACATTTGTTCCGAGGCGGGAATCGAACCAGCAATCACTCCTTGACCAAAGTTCGGCGCTCTTTGTAGCTGACTTACTATCAGCTTAGCTTTTTTAAGCTGAACCAATTTACTATATCCTTACCTTTTCAGGCGCGCCTTTTACGAAATAAACCATCTGAGGTTGCCCGAGCACTCTAGCGATCACCCCCATGCATTGTTGAGACGACGAGAAATGAAATCGTCGTATTAAACCAATCTGAAATAGATAACAATCACCAATTAAATAAAAACAGAAATGCATTTAAGTCACCGGAGAAATATTTATTCATTTTGTAAACATTTTGGGCAGTTCGTTTATTTTTAGACAACTCAGGGTCAAACCGTGGACAGATTCGATAATCTATTTTATCCACGATTCGGCTCTCTAGAGGTATCGTAAAGTCACATGTGAAAATTTAACAATCGGTCGAAAAAATCAGCAATAGATTGAAATTGGGAACATCCATAGAATCAGCAAATGGGCCACCTGACAAAAACCGGTAATCATTGCCCATAACGTTATGCTTGTTTGTTCTATATTTTTATCTGTTTTTTTGTACCTGTTGTGTTTCTAGGTTCGATTTTTTTTCTTTTGCTTTCATATAACTAATGAATGAATAAATACTTTATTGCACATGAAACTTTAAAAACCTTACATCTACATTTAAAACATAATCAGTGCAATAGGCGACCTTGTCGCTGAGAGTAATTTCCCCCAGGGAACCTAGGCATGGAGAAAAAGATATAAGTCTAATAAGAGTTGGTAGAGCGTAGACATTACAGCATTTCTACCTCAAGTGTTAGTATCCAAGTTGATGACCAAAGATTATGGGAGTTAGAAGAATGAAGAAACCGAAACCTTTCTTTAAGGTGACAAAGTCTATAACGTGCTATAGCGTAGTCACGAACGCAAGAAATACGGAATATAGGTCGTAAGCTTCATGTAGGTACCAGTCTGTTCAACAGTAACTAGCACCTTCAATCCAAAACATAGCAACTCAAGTAAATTAATGCAAGGTTTACCTCATAAGGAACTTCCATAGTAAAAGGATCATAGTTCTCCAATTTCTGCGTTTCATCTATTGTGTTGCCTGGCTTGACGACTGCAGGAGCCAGGTTGTCATACCGGGTGTTTTCAGGGCCAGGTTCGTCAAGATTCTAGAAAAAAAAAAATTTAAATGCAGGGTATATTTTGAGGACGGCGCAGTATGTATGGAAAAAGTTTTCTTTGATTTCCAATTTTTTTTGTACCTACTCTAACCCCATTTGGTCCGACAAAAGTTTTTGATCAGTACAAAAAAACAGGATCAGGTGGCATAAAAAAAACTTTTTTGCTAACTGTAAATTTTTTGACAATCTGAGAAGCGAATGAGAATTTATCTAAAAATTATGGATAGTCTCCTAAGACCATTTTCCTATAGCTACACCGGTTAGAATACCTCCCCTTACTGCCCCGTCCAAAAACTCCACCTGTATATTAATGGAATAAATGTGTTGCCATGCCGTAGGACAAATAACTATCAGTGATATCGCCCCATAATGTTTCTGCCGGATCGTTGAATCAGCCCGTAAATTGAATGGCTACACAGCTTACAATACGGAGATCAGTTAAATTCCGAGGTCGATTGTAGGACGATCAACGTTCAACGAATTGGATGGCTGAAAGCTAGCCGTTTCGAAACAACTGACCTTAAATACAGCTTAATTACTACATTGTACAAGAAAGGTCACAAAAACAGTCGCCATTTATAATAGCATTTTTTATTACAATTATTGTAATGTCAAAGGGACCGAGGACACCTAGGGTGGCATGCACCGGCGTCAGCGAGCGGCCGGCTTTCCAGGAGGACATCGGGTGGTTAGACTACAGCCCCCCACCCGACACGCAAAAAGGGCCCATCTGTGGCCTAGATGCGGAAACCTGTCCATAGACAACTAACAAGTAAGTAATGTCAAACGGCCTTGGTCAGAGCTTTGGTATTCTATGGCGCCCTAATGAAATGAGGGCAATTGTAATCCAACCACACTGACGGCGTCGGCCTCTCGAGTAATAAATTGTTTGTGGCTATACAATTGCTTTGACCTATTTATAAATTACTTTGAGACATTCATTATATACACTAGCCAAAGTCGATGTAAAAGGTTCGTAAACAAACCACGACACAGATAACTAAAACTTAGTTGCTTGGTGTCAGAGTTTAAGATATAATTGTAAGCAGTATTTATTGAAGGCTCTCAAATCGACAAGTAATGTAAATTACGAATCAAAAGACGCGGCAACAATGTGAAGTTAAGGTTAAGTATGGGCGGTTTGTTTACAATCATTCTACATCGAGTTTGAATAGTGTATAGTAGTAGTCTATTAGAATGGTTAAAAAAAATATCTTGGGTAAAATCAAGATACATGATCATACATATTTCATGTTGGAGCTGGGGAGCTCCAACACGACAACAATTTCACACACATATTATGTTGCATTTGATTTGCTTGAGTGATTTGCCGATACGAAACTTGGCTACGCTCATTTGTTAAAATCGATTTGCTGATCGCTACTAATGTCTAATTTCACCGTTTACTGCCAAAACTAAGTTCAACTACATCATAATCATCAACCTATATTAGTCCACTGCTGGTATGACCAGCAGTGGCCTTCTCTAATGAGCGCCATAACGCCGTCTTCAGCTTGCCGCATCCAGCATCTGCCTGCGGTCTTTCGCAGGTCGTCGTCCAGCTTGATCGAGTTCAAAGTCGTAATACCTATCGATTGTGTGACATGACAGCTCTTGAACTCGGTTTAGCGTTTGAACCGGATTAACTATATGTCAGTAAAATGCGCTGAACTCGTTTAAAGCGCTAAACTGCGTTTATATTTTAATGAACGCGTTCAATTGCAACGTGAATGCGTTCAGCAGCAACGGTGAAATTGGACCTGAATAATCTTTGAAGAATTGTGACGACCTCATAGGAGCAGTGAGGAAGGTCCGCCTGAGACGCAAAAGGTTGCGGGTTCGATTTCCGCCGGACAAATGTGTCTGTGATCTGCAAATTTTTATTCCTGGGTTGGGTGTATTTTCTTATAAGTATTATGTTTGTCAGAGTACTGGTAATCTTATAAGTATTATGTATGTCAGAGTACTGGTAATCTTATAAGTATTATGTATGTCAGAGTACTGGTAATCTTATAAGTATTATGTATGTCAGAGTACTGGTAATCTTATAAGTATTATGTTTGTCAGAGTACTGGTAATCTTATAAGTATTATGTTTGTCAGAGTACTGGTAATCTTATAAGTATTATGTTTGTCAGAGTACTGGTAATCTTATAAGTATTATGTTTGTCAGAGTACTGGTAATCTTATAAGTATTATGTATGTCAGAGTACTGGTAATCTTATAAGTATTATGTATGTCAGAGTACTGGTAATCTTATAAGTATTATGTATGTCAGAGTACTGGTAATCTTATAAGTATTATGTATGTCAGAGTACTGGTAATCTTATAAGTATTATGTATCTCAGAGTACTGGTAATCTTATAAGTATTATGTTTGTCAGAGTACTGGTAATCTTATAAGTATTATGTTTGTCAGAGTACTGGTAATCTTATAAGTATTATGTTTGTCAGAGTACTGGTAATCTTATAAGTATTATGTTTGTCAGAGTACTGGTAATCTTATAAGTATTATGTATGTCAGAGTACTGGTAATCTTATAAGTATTATGTATGTCAGAGTACTGGTAATCTTATAAGTATTATGTATGTCAGAGTACTGGTAATCTTATAAGTATTATGTATGTCAGAGTACTGGTAATCTTATAAGTATTATGTATGTCAGAGTACTGGTAATCTTATAAGTATTATGTATGTCAGAGTACTGGTAATCTTATAAGTATTATGTTTGTCAGAGTACTGGTAATCTTATAAGTATTATGTTTGTCAGAGTACTGGTAATCTTATAAGTATTATGTATGTCAGAGTACTGGTAATCTTATAAGTATTATGTATGTCAGAGTACTGGTAATCTTATAAGTATTATGTATGTCAGAGTACTGGTAATCTTATAAGTATTATGTATGTCAGAGTACTGGTAATCTTATAAGTATTATGTTTGTCAGAGTACTGGTAATCTTATAAGTATTATGTTTGTCAGAGTACTGGTAATCTTATAAGTATTATGTTTGTCAGAGTACTGGTAATCTTATAAGTATTATGTATGTCAGAGTACTGGTAATCTTATAAGTATTATGTATGTCAGAGTACTGGTAATCTTATAAGTATTATGTTTGTCAGAGTACTGGTAATCTTATAAGTATTATGTTTGTCAGAGTACTGGTAATCTTATAAGTATTATGTTTGTCAGAGTACTGGTAATCTTATAAGTATTATGTTTGTCAGAGTACTGGTAATCTTATAAGTATTATGTATGTCAGAGTACTGGTAATCTTATAAGTATTATGTATGTCAGAGTACTGGTAATCTTATAAGTATTATGTTTGTCAGAGTACTGGTAATCTTATAAGTATTATGTTTGTCAGAGTACTGGTAATCTTATAAGTATTATGTTTGTCAGAGTACTGGTAATCTTATAAGTATTATGTTTGTCAGAGTACTGGTAATCTTATAAGTATTATGTATGTCAGAGTACTGGTAATCTTATAAGTATTATGTATCTCAGAGTACTGGTAATCTTAACAGGCTCTGCTAAATTTGGTGCTAACTGATGCTGTGTGATGTTTATACTAATATTATAAAGTCGAAAGTTCGTGTGTATGTTTGTTACACCTTCACGCTTAAACGGCTGAAAGGATTTGGATGAAATTTATTACTAGGATAACTTATATCCTGGATAGCCATAGGCTAATTTTGAACGCTTACACATAAAAAAAAAAATATTAGCTTTGTTTTACTTACCCATTGTGTAAATTCAAACATCTTTAAATCAAGGGGGTCCCCTTTCAACTCCCCCTGAATGCTAGTCAACGAGTGGCAAGACGCCAAAGCCTGCACCAAAGGACTAGTCGCCATCAGAGCCGACACTTTGTCCACTCTTTCGCCGAATTTGACTCCATCTTCTGATGGGATCACGCCGTAAAAATCTAGACCGTCTTCCGTCAGAGTGCCTGTCTGGAAAATATTGGAATGTAGAGGGGGTAGTTATTAGTGTTGCCGAACCATACAGCTTTCGTATAAGATTAAGGTAGAAAGTCACGCAAGCGCGAAATTAACAAAAACAATTTATTTTGAAAATTACAATTCAATAATAAAAACAAATTAGAACTAGTCGAAGTATTCTAATAAATATCTAATATAATAAT
Source organism: Eupithecia inturbata (assembly GCA_963662085.1). Taxonomy (NCBI): domain Eukaryota; kingdom Metazoa; phylum Arthropoda; class Insecta; order Lepidoptera; family Geometridae; genus Eupithecia; species Eupithecia inturbata. Next base: position 10,556,974 of record OY759182.1, read on the forward strand.
AAAATAGTCTAACTATTCAATTTACAATTGAAACAATTAAGCTAACTGCAGACTGTTGCAAACAATCTACAGGTAGCTCAACTGATCCATATCAATACCAGTCGGAAGCGTCCCCAAGACGCTGGCTGCATTGCCCCGCTGTATGGCAATGCTGATGCGCTGCGCCAGATATCCGCCAGCTCTCGGGTCACGCGTCGCGTCGACCAGACGCTCAGATAACTTTTTAAAAACCCGGAGAGCCTCGGTACCCCATGGACCTAGGGTCTGGACCCCAGAGGGAGCAAATGTGTAGGCTCTGCCGAGACCTGCATATTTGCGTCTCTTGAGATCCTCGGCCAAATCTGCCGCCGCACCAGCCCTTGAGATGATGTCCCCAGAGGATGTCCTCGTAAGATGGGAAGGCGCAAGTGTGTCATGCTTTATGCGTACATAAAGCATGGCAAATGGGTAATATCTTGAATATCTATAATATCAGTATTCTTCTAGGAAGAAAGAAAATTGAGAATGACGTCATCTCTCATGCTTTCCCGTTCAGATCGGATTCGAACTGAGCAGGACAGCATGAGAGTTAACGTCGTTCTCAATCCCATTGTATAAGTACGCAAGTTACTTACATTACCACTGAGGCTGTGTTTAATCCAGGTACCACATTAGCGAAGCCGCGCATAGAAGTTAGTGTAGAATAAAAAGACTGAAACAAATACCTTATCAAAGCACATGACCTGAAGCTTCCCGGCGACGACGATCCTCGGCGGCGATACGCAGAATATCTTGAGCTCTTGCAACCGTTTCTGACTCTGCACGATGCCGGCTGTCATGGCCGCGGGCAAAGCCGGGGGCACGACTATAGTGATGATGTCCAGCGTTCGTAAGACTATTGTGCTTAGGGTGCTCTGAAAGTTAAATAAATAATGAATGCTGGATAATTCACACAGCATCAGTCTAAGCAGAGCTTGTGTAATGGATCCAGTGTCTATAACATTGAGAAATGAGTTCCAGATGACTGTTAACGCATTCACTGCCCAGCCTGGCGGTGTGACCCGCGCAGGGGAGCGCCACCCCGCCTCACGCACGGCAGCGCTTGACGACATCTGTGTCGTAAGCCATGAAAATGTTAAGATAGTGTAAATATGTATGCAAATCATACAACACGTCTTGTCCCGCGGCGAACCCGCTACCTTTTGTATCGCAGACGGACCTTCGTCCAATGTGCCACTGAGATCATCTAAATAAATTACTCTTGATTTGCAAAAATATGATATTTCAGTCATTCATTATGTATGAGTCAAGAGCGCAGATCAAGTTTGTTATCAATGAACTAGGTGATAAAACTACCGCGCGGTGTCTTTGGTGATAAAAACCCACCGTTTATGAATGTGCGGTGAAGCGGTGAATTCGTACCTACACTAAACTCTTCCAATCTATACTCCCTTCTTAGAATCCAATTATGAAAATCACAGAAACGGATAACAATAACAGAAAGGTAAACACTTAAAAACAAAAAAAAAACTTCAACAACGCATAATTACACAAGAGCAGTGAAAAAGGTTTAAATTCGTGTTTGAAACTGAACGGCAGACGGATCAAATGATCAATGTAAGCTTGCAAAACCAAAAATTGTATCGAGCTTCTGCGGTTTGCTCCGATGATACCAGTACCATACAATATTTTCCACCAATAGGTATTTCTTCAATTATGTAATCCATTTGCTTACAAAAAATATCTAGGATCCTAGAACCGAGTGAAGCAACGATTTGGGAATTTCAATAAGGTTAACCAAAATGCCCTGCCTCATCTCCGAATTTTAATTCCATTGTTGAACTGTGTCATTGAGACGAGTTACGAAAGATCTATCCATTATTTTCAATTAATCTGTTCACTTTATTGATTGATCGGATGCAGGCACCTACATCATCATCTACGTAGTGTAGATGATGATCCTATGCTGGTCCACTGCTAGACATAGGCCCCCGCTGACAAGCGCTATAATGCCTTATCAGTAAGTGGTAACGCCATAACCCCCACGCTGGGCATTTACCGGTTGGGGATCGCAGTTCGGTGGATCTGTTCTGCAGGAGGCGCTGCTGCCCGCCCCCCGGTGGATATCTCTTAATCGCCTCTTACGACACCCACGGAAGTTGGGGTGATGAACATTCTAAGCTGGCACCGCACAGCATTCTATCCATGTTTATACGGGTAGGCATTTATTCTATTCGATGTTTGGATCTATTTATTAACACTTACTCCTCTCTCAACATACAGCCAAATGGAATAGCCCATCCCAAAGGTAGCAATCAGGAACATAAACATCACGAACTTCACGGCGTCTGTGTAAAACTTGAAGCTAGCTGCAGTCGGGTATAGGATGCTCCTTATCAACTCCCCTTTAGCTGTGCTGAAGCCAGTACGAACCACTTTCGCTAATACCTAAAGTAAAACAACAAAATGTCATTAATAATCTGATGTTTAACAAAAATTTAAAACCAATGTCAGTCCTGAATAAAGTTTTACGAGACAAAAAGTCATACCTCGGGACCACCTCTGGATCATACTCTATGCAAAAGAATCATCAAAATCGGACAATTGGCGAAGATAATTGAATATCGAACACGCGCAAAACCATAAAACCGAAATAAGAACCTCTTCCTTTTTAAAAGTCGGTTGAATAGAGGAAACTTTAATGTAGAATAAATAGATAGAAGATTTTTTTTTAAGTTCACACACAAACAGCACAGGAAAACATAACAAATCAACAAAAACAGTATTTAGGTATAATATGGAAAAAAAAAATAATTAAAGCAAAAACAAAACAACCAAAAATAAACACAATACCTAAAATAGACCTAACTACCTACCACCAGTGCACAAGCCTAATAACTAGTAGGCAGTCACCGCCCACCCTGCGCGAGGGCTACTCACCCGTTCCTGCGCTGCCCATAGTGAACCCAAAAGGGTCAAAGGGAAATGTCTGTAAACTAAAACAAAAACGATCTTACCTGGTTATTGCCATAAAATCTAGTCTGTATAACGTGTGTGCCTGCAAACAGCGTGTGCCTTTTGTGCGATTCCGTGGAATAAATCTCATTGGATGGACAAGGGGGACCCTTCATGACTGGAACACTTTCACCTGTACAAAAATAATAACAATTGGTTAAAAAATATTGGGATGAGAATTAGAAATAGAGGAATGTGTGTGCCATATTGACTTATTCACCGCGCTTTCAGATTTTTTTTTTGGCCATGGAACCTAATTTGATTGTTCTGAAAAAACTATAACCAACTTCGAATCCCTTAATTTTAGACTGTTTTTTTAAGTTTTGTGCGACAAAAACTAATCTGTCAGATTCTGAATTATCTACCTCGGGATAATTCTCTATAAAATAGCGAAATAATTTTCAAAATCAGTCCATAACTGACGGAGCAATCAACGAGTATACATTAAAAAAAAATTCTTACAGCCGAACACAGAACCTCCTCTCTTTTCCGAAGCCCGTTAAAAACGATAAAAAGTTTAGCATTGTTCGCTCAAAATTACACTTATTTGTTTAGTGTGGGTTTGTTTCACAATATTGACAAACCTACTGAGTGTACACAGTCTAGTAAGCACACTTTACTAGACTGTGTAGTGTGCCTATCAGTAGTTACTATCGCCTATAACAAAACATCACCCCAAAGTAACTAACACTAGAAACTAGAAACATGCCATAACAAATGACGGTGATATACGTACCCGTAAGCATACTCTCGTTAACAATACAAGATCCAGTCAGCAGCATAGCATCACAGGGCATGACGCATCCGTTCTGGGGCAGTACCAACACATCCCCTGGGACCAGCCGGCTAGCGTTCACAACGCACTCCTCCCGCCCTTCGCGTGTCGGCCGCAGCACAGTCACCATGAACGAGCTCGTCTGACCCGCCATGTTGTGGATTCTTCTGCTTAGCTGTGGGAGTATAACATGTCAGGAAAACCGATCGCCATCATAATAATTTTATATTTTTTACAAAACCTTAAAAACCTTAAGAACTTAATAGTTATATACTATACTACCAGAAATACTACCAGAACTAGAAATGCCATTGCCATACCTACTCATAGACTTGCAAAAGTGGGTAAAAGCTTTTTATGTGTAGGTGTTAAACTATATAATAAACTGGAACATGGCATTCGTAATAGAGATGTAAACAATTTTAGTAATATAATCAAAAAAATGTTAATGGAAAAATCATATTATACACTCGACGAAGCTATTGTTGATGATCTTACTGTTACACCTACCTAATCTTAGTATATCTATGTACTCTGCTTGTACCAATTTTATTTCATATTATTTCGTGTTTGTTTTGTAACATAAATGTATCTAAATTTACTTTTCCAAGTGTACCAATGTATCTTTTTGGAATAAATAAATACAATACAATACAAAATACAATAGTGAAAAGAAGTAATAGTAACAAGACCAACCTGTTTTGTTTGATGTAATGCTACCCCACAAGACAATGCCGACAGGATTAAAACACATGTTGCATACTGGTAGTATTCATCCAGAGACCACAGAATAATAGAGAACACTTGGAAAAGATAGAAGGGGTTGAATACTTCTTCCACAAACAACATCCAGTAGCTTTTCACTGCTACTACAACTGTGTTTGGTCCATAGAGTTTTATTCTACAAGAAATAGACAATCCGATAAGTTTTTATAGCATATACACATATTATTTTATGTTTGTTGGGACAAAAAGAAACGATTGTTTGATCTGTTTCCTGAAATCAAGAAATCAAGTCTGGCCATGATTATTCTTTAGCGACATGACTTATACGAATTGTCACATATTCTAAGCTTGTTTAATTGTGAATGGTTTCTGTTTGATTAGTGTGTAATAAAGGTTTTTTATCCATCTGAAAGGACTTACAGTTCATTTTGCTGTCTCTTGTTGATTCCCGACAGATTATCCATGAAAACATTAATAGTGAGTTTCTTGTTCAGTGTAAGTACATGAATGAAGACTCCCTGGTCAGCGTGCCAGATATGCCGGTTGTGTTGGTACATGAAATAGCGTAATCTACTCTCTCTATGACTAGAGAGGTTAAGCTCCATTTCAAGGACATCTTGGATTTGGAAACTGCGCTTTTTATCAGTAACTGCAAGAAAAATACTATTGTAACTAGGAACAATGCAAAAATTCTAGTTTTACTAGATATTTTGTGAGCCCCTATGACACACATTTTCACAACAGAGTATTTTTTTTAAATCACTTACTGCCGATAGCGGTAGCCTGTCTTAGGGAGACATTTATGTATTTACAGCGGTGTATCATCGGATAGTAAGCCATGGCGAAGTATGGTATGCCACATGACAGTATGCATAGTGTGTGGAATAGCACTGCTCGTAATTTGGAATATTGGTATCCATAAGCATAGACTTCATTTTCTGTTCCATTGTTGTCCAATGTCTGCCATTTAGCTTCTCCGATAACTTCATAGTCTAAAACAAATACAAAATATTGATGACTAATCATAGCGGTTGATTGATTCATAATAAAAGGGAAATTATAAAATACCAGATAGATTGGATGGTGCGGTAAGCATAATAAACATGTAACTTGACAACTAACTGTAACTTAACCCACTTATGAAAGCATGTTACTTTTTATAAATGAGCCATAAAAAGTAGCTGAAGTGAGTAACCGTAAAATGGGCTTAGATATTAACACAGACAGAATTATAAGCCAACTCAAGGGATCCATCCATCATGGCACTAGCGGCAATCAACTTTTGATAAATTGAATGCCAATAAGAGGACACAAGGTCACATAAATAAATCAGTCTGAGAAAGACATACAAAGTGAGTAGTAGCATTAATCTTGATTGAAGGGTTATATTGTTGGTAGTACATTTGGTTCATTTATTTTTATGGATATGATGTTGAGAATCAGATGTTTTAAAAAAAAATCCAAATAAAGTAAAAATTGTGTGAGTGTGTTTACTGCATGCACATATAATATATTTATTAGCTGATAAATTAAACTGTATTGTAATTATAGCTCATTCAAATTGGCCTTTTCGTAACATATGAAATAAATAACTCAAGAATTTATTTTTCAAATAATGATAAGTATATTTAAGTTGCTGCAGGCATCAACAAGCATGTTAATGAACAAGGGAAATTGCATAATGTTTTGCAGGGAATCAACATAAAGGAATTTATTGAAGAAATGGAGTAAGTTAGTTTATTGTAAATAAAGGGTAGTGTACTTATTGACGGATCTATTGGACGGGGGCATAAGTCATATAATGTTGTATGTTACATCTAATTCTAAATTCAGGAAGAGACATCCCAGGCTGAATAGCTGAAAATGGCAGTGATGATTGTATCAAGCCGAATTGTTTCAGTCTCATAAAATTCGAACTATGGAGATAACTTTAATGTGAAATTTTGTATAATTTAGAATTTCGCTTAATATACGTAAATTTTCCGTATAAATGAGTCATTCAATGGTAATCAAGTGTAAAATTCGTACTTACTGCTCGTGACGATATTATGGGTGATCGGCATTCCCGTACTTGACGACATGAACTTATGCACAAAGAATTCAAGGCATAATAAGTCGACGTTTTTTTGTCGACTTTTCTTCGCAAACGTTACCGCATTTCACGAAAAATGTGATTTTGTAGAAAATGAAATCGCACAGCTCGCTCTGCTCACATCACGCCTTTTCTGAATATCCATAGACAAGTAAAAAAGATTGTTTGAAAATGTCACTGTCAGTGTCAACATCATCGGTGCCGGGTGGTATATGTAACTGTAATTTCTTGTCCCACGCATCATCTTTATTCATAGACAACAGACATAGAAAAACCGATAACAGATGGCGTGGTTGACAATACTTTTTTTCAGGCATGTTCAAGAGAAAAATGGAAAGTTACTAGATGGATGACGTTGTCTATGAGTATTGATTTTGGCGCGAAGTGAAGTTGACGTGCCGTGTTGTGAAAAAATAATAGGCTGAAGGAATGGCTCATCATGGGACTTTATCAGATAAAAAATCGAATTATTTGGAGATTGGAGAGTTGAATTTTTCTTGGCCTGGAGAAAATGGCTCATTTCATGATCTAGGTTCAATCAATTACACCATGCCATCAGGTAAAGGGAGGATAACTTGATTGTTTTGGATTTATGATAAAAGAGGTACATAAGTTGTAAAATAATAGTTATTTTAAATTTCAGGACCCTGGTATTGGCCTTGGTGCCCTCTGTGGAGGGTTTCACAACATCCTTTATTTCAGGTACCTAATACCTATTCATTTGTACGGGTTGTTACCTACAAATGAACTTAAGAAGGGGTCTGATAGGTCTACTGGGTGATTCAAATTATCCTCAGATATTCTTATTTTTTTCAGCTGTCTAACGTACTATTCGTTGCCTCATATTGTGCTCCAAACACAAAAAAGGGGCAGCTATGGATGCACAGTATTTTGATTTTCGGTAAGTAGGTAGCGGTACCTTATAAAAATCTCAATAATAGTACCTCTTAGGTGATAGGGTAAGGGTATTATAGGAATATTTTCACTTCCAGCATGGACCTATCGCTTCTCATATCCCTGTTTTTGTATTCTATAATATATCTGCAGTTCTTAGTGTATCCCTAAGAATATTGTACCTATGTATACGCTGTTCGCGCGGCGTTCCGTAGCTAAATAAATAGGTAGGTAGATACAATATTTAAAAATATTGCTTTTGTAATTAATAATTAGTTATTTTATAGTTAATCAGTTGAGCTACCTGTAGATTGTTTGCAACAGTCTGCAATTAGCTTAATTGTTTCAATTGTAAATACTAGTTCTAATTTGTTTTTATTATTGAATTGTAATTTTGTTTGTCAATAAAGATTTATTAATAATATACCTAAATAAATTAATACCTACCGAACGTACCTACCTGTAAGCATAATATTTATCAAGCAGTCTTTATATTCTATAGCCTTCTTGCTGTACTCCATATGGGCATGGCACGTGATTTGTGCACCTGATGCCTTCTCCTGGAACTTCTGCTTCGTGTTCCTGAACCTGGGCCAGGTGGTATACTTGGTGTATCAGATGAGGCCGGTCAAGTTTGATCCTGAGCTTGAGGAGGTTTATCATACGCTGTTCGAGCCTTTTAAGGTAAGAGTGGTTAGCGCATTCCTTACTGAGGCAGGGTTCGGGTTCAAGTCCCGTCGTAATCGATTTTTTTTGGGATATTTTTACATTTTTTTAAAATTACCCCAAGTGTGTGAGGGCTTACATACTACATTAACAAAAACCTGAGAATTAATAAGGTTTGAAAATGAAGATCAAAAGTCAGTAGGTACCTAGGGGAAATTAGAAAATGTATGGAAATTACAGTGCTTTTGATAACAGTTTTTATATAAGCAAAATACCTACCTTTACCCCGTTTACGAATTTATTTTCTGTTTGGTTTATGCACGACTATGAAGTTCCCTAATTGTTGACAGGTGAGTGAATAAAGACTGAATGACAGAATGAAGTATTTCATAGACACAGTTACCTTTGACACAGATGCGAATCTGTCGACTTGAAAAAAAAGGGGACTTACGAATGGTTTGATTTTTATCGAGCCGACATAGTATGTAACGAAGATTATTCTGGATGATGAGAAAGGACAAACATCCAAATATCCACCCATCTATCCAAACTTTTATTTACTTTTTCACATTTGTATACTGAAATCTATATAAAATTTTATCTAATCTAAACAGAAGTTTTTATTTTACAAGTCTCTTCTTCTATAAAAATCTTTGTCTCTTTGTGAGTAAAAAGGATCGGACCGTTCTGCAAAATTTCTCTATAATAAAAGTCCAAACTTATGTATTCGTTGATCTCTTCATAGTAAAATAGTAAATAGTAATAAATCATTTTATTGCCCATAACTTCTTAACCTAAACTAGAATTATACACAAAAAAATAGTTCCTAATGACGGGCAAAGGGAGTAGATTCAGGATTGTGCTGCATGCAGGAACATGCAGCGCTGATTTTAAATCTACTCCCCTCGGGTAGGTGGTCACCGAGGGTTAACATAAAAATTTAAAGTAGGTTCTACATCATTAGACAAAAACCATCCATTTATTATTGTTCAGGACAACATAACACAGATATCACTGAATTTGACAAATAAACAACATTACCCAACCTATATATCTCAATTTTTATATTATTACATTACTAGCCCAGAGTTATGTGAAGTAAGTCAACTCAGTAGGTTGCGGGTTCGATTCCCGCCTCAGGACGAATGTTTGTACGATCTACAGATATTTGTTCCGGGTGTTCTGAATGTTTTATATGTATGCTTAGCTTTGGGCTAGATAATGCTGTGTGAATTGTCCAGCATTATTTATTATTGTATTTATTTATTTACACATGTTTACTAAACTCTCTTGATGTAGGTTTCCCGGCTTCAGTTCAAACGCATGGTGTCCCCTGACTTCGCTTATGTCATGTCCTTACACGCGGGCGAGGCTTACGCTATGCAGAACCTCACGAAGACAGACCGACTTGGCCTGTTGCTAGCAGGAAAGGTAAGAAAATACGACCATTTTATGTTATCTTTGGTTTGAATTTGTGCATATGAGTCATACACATATGTATGCACCGTCGGGCGGTGTTATAATAATAATAGTAATATGAATTAATAATTGACTTTTCTGACTGGTCATATGGGTCAGTTGAGCTACCTGTAGATTGTTTGCAACAGTCTGCAGTTAGCTTAATTGTTTCAATTGTAAATACTAGTTCTAATTTCTTTTTATTATTGAATTTTTATTATTCTTTGTCATTAATAATTATAATTTACTAATTGGTATAAAAGTACGTTTATCTTTTCTGAGGTTAAGAGTTAACGTTGAGTTAACATTCAATTTTTTAAAGTTCACCTCTGTATGTAGAGTTACTAAATTGTTAATATAAGTTTAAATGAACGTTCCATTTTAAATACATTGAAATCAAAATTGGAATATCCACTCACCTACAATTTGAGGTGCTGGCTGTATTGTATTGAATAAATCCATTCAAAAATAGAACGAGCACCACAACGTCTGACCCCAGCATAGAGTTCAGGGTCATAACTATCAGTTATAGTATGATCCACGTTCCACCTTGTTAAAAAATAAGTTTCGGCACGTTCCTTCTATCAATATTTACAAAAAACGTCATCTAAGACGGACGTCAGAGAGAGTTTTCTAAACGCGACGTACGTGCTTCCCGTGATACTTATTGTGTTATCATGTGTAGGTGAGGTAACGTAAAATTACCTTGCCTGTAAAGAATTGGGGTTTATTATCGCCTTTACGATGAGATCCCACTTCCGATAAAACTAAAAGGCACTCTCTACAGCCTTTTCGTAAGGATGTTCACATGTGTCACGATAACGTATGTGATATCGAATAAAAACGTTGGTGGGGTAAAGTCTGGATAGTCGCCTCAAGGATGTTACGTGCGTACCACACTGCCTAAAATCTTAAACTTCTGCAAATCGTAATTAGGTTTTGATTGATTTTCCCAAAATTTTTATGGAAAATATTTGATTTCTTATAAATTAACCCAAGAGTGAGGCTTACGCACTATAACAATAAAAACCTTAGGTATTGATTGGTTTAAAATTCGCCTTATTAGCTTCTGCCCGCGGCTTCGCATGCGTTTTTGGGAATAAAAGTTAGCCTATATGTCATTATAGGGCTTCATCTTAATCTTTATGTGTGCAAAATGTCCGCTTGATTTATTCAGTAGTTTTGGCGTTATCTTCGGCCAAACATCTTCACAACGGCACAAAGGCACAAACTTTCGCCTTTATAATATTATTAGGATTTTATAGGCTATCTAAACTTGATTGCGATGTGTGTGGGGTATCAAAACATTATTGCGATTTATATATACTTACTCTACTATTTATATAAAGGGATAAATGCTCAACTTATTCACCATTCATTAGGTATCAAATAATTTTTTTTTTAATATTTATTTTTATCACTATCTAACGTTCTGGAATGATGGCCTCTCTTAGTTCCCGAAGATTTTCATACTCCTTCCTAGCACAAAACTAAATTAGTATTAGGTAAAGAGATCCAGAATTAATCAATCATACTGCCTTGCGAGGCTTACATCTAATCAATCTTTAATAATAACCTAGACGTTGCGTAAAAGCATGATAAGGGTAGAACTTTTACATAACCAATATTGTGGCCAATATAGCACAGGGTTGAGTGTACCGACCTTAATTTTTACAAAGATGAGTTTACACATGGCTAGGCAATAAAAGAGTTATTCCCAATGTCTCATGAGAGACGTGCCTATTCCCAACGTTTCATGCATGACTATTCCCCGCGTCTCACGTGAGGTGCGCCCATTCCCAACATCCAACGAAAGCTTGTATTTCCAGCGTCACACTTGGGTTAGAGCGTCGTCATTTAAGTACAACCTACGTCATCATTTAAACATTATACTCGTAGGAACAGAGCTCTAACATAACTAATATTGTGGCCAATATAGTACGTAAACAGGGTTGAGTGACCTGACCTTTCATAGTACAAAGAGGAGTTTACACATGGCTGGTCAATATATTACTCAAATGGTACAGAAATAATACAAAAGCAAACCTTTCATGTATTTTTCGCTGAGTTAACAATTCGTGTTAATTCCGGAACAAACGGAATGTATTCATGCGTAGACTGCTACGCACCTCTACGAGGTGCTACGAAGCGCTACGAGGTGCTACTAGGCGTTACGGCGTAGCTATTGTTGTTTCTCATTTAGAGTCGACGGATGGTAGACACAGCAAAATATTTTGTATTTTATTTTGTTGATGCGTTCTTTCGTTGATTTTTTTGGGGAAACTTTTTGTACAAGTGTGCCAAGTGTGAGTCGACTCTCACACGAAGGTACCGTAAAAATCAGGCAACTTTTCAAAGAATATCAAATTTTCACTTTTTTGGAGACTCTAAATTTTCAACTTAATTTCATTTTTAGTTTTTGTTTTTATTAGGTCCTTACATATGAAATTGGCGTTTTTCGTACTGGCCACTTTAATCACAAATTTCTCCTCTTTGGTAAGGAATTCCAAATTCAAATTTGTACAGCTATAGACTCATGTATTTGTGCTTCGATGATCGTCATTCATTTGTTTTGTTTTCTTCTGTTTTTTTCTGTTTGCGTCACTCATTTTACAAAATGGAAAACTTAAAATATCGCATTATTTACGTGTACGAGTTCCGCCGTGGCACTAGTGCTGCGGAAACAACTCGAAGGGTGAATGATGTGTATGGCGGTCGTGTTGCAAAAGAAAACACAGTTCGTTTTTGGTTCCAACGTTTTCGTTCTGGAAATTTTGACCTGCAGAACAAGCCCCGTGGACGGCCTGAGACTCAAGTTGATAATGAAGAGTTGAAGGCTATTGTGGAAGCGGATCCATCGCAAACCACGTCCGAGTTAGCTGCAGGCTGCGATGTTAGTGATAAAACTGTTTTAATTCACTTGAAGCAAATTGGGAAGATTAAAAAGCTTGAAAGGTGGGTACCTCACGAATTGACTGAAGCAAACCGGCAAACGCGCGTCGACTGCTGCGTTACATTACTAAACCGGCACAATAATGAAGGTATTTTAAACCGAATCATTACCTGTGATGAAAAATGGGTTCTTTACGATAATCGGAAGCGCTCAGCGCAATGGTTGGATCCTGCCCAGCCAGCCAAATCCTGCCCCAAGCGAAAATTAACCCCAAAAAAGTTACTTGTAAGCGTTTGGTGGACTAGTGCCGGTATTGTTCATTACAGTTTTCTCAAATCTGGCCAGACTATTACGGCTGATGTCTATTGTCAGCAATTGCAAACCATGATGGAAAAGCTAGCGCGGCTAAACAACCTAGGCTGGTCAATCGCTCCACGCCACTGCTGCTTCACGACAACGCTAGACCACACACTGCGCAACAGACGGCTACTAAATTAGAAGAGCTTCAATTGGAAAGTCTAAGACATCCTCCGTACTCCCCGGACCTTGCTCCAACAGATTACCATTTTTTTTTCGAAATTCGGATAACTTCTTGCAAGGGAAAAAATTCAACTCCGATGGGGCAGTCCAAATCACCTTCAAAGATTTTATTGATTCCCGTCCGACTGGTTTTTTTAGTAAAGGGATCAATGAACTACCTATAAGATGGCAAAAGTGCATAGAAAATAATGGTTCATACTTTGATTAATTAAATATATTATATTAAAAAATATTCGACTTTTTGTTCCTCCCATACAAAACGCCAATTTCATATGTAAGGACCTAATATTACAGTTAAAGTGTTACTTATTTATAGAAAGTTTCATGTGCCTACCAAATGTAGTTCAAGAGATACAGCCTTAACAAATTAGGAGCAAAAAAGACAAAATAAAAAGTTTTTTGTATGGGAGCCCCCTATAATTTTGATATTTATTTTATTTTTATTATTTGTTGTTCTAGCGGCAACAGAAATACACATTCTCTGAAAATTTCAACTGTGTACCTCTTACGGTTCATGAGATAGAGTCCTGTGACAGACGGACGGACGGACAGCGGAGGCTTGGTAATAGGGTTCCGTTTTCGCCCTTCGGTTATGAAACCTTAAAAACACCTAATTAATTACCAATAGTGTGAGGGCTCGCGCACTATAATAACAAAAACTATATAAAAATAACGTTGTCAATGTTCAAAAACTTGTATCGTATACGTCTTGTATATCTTTTAGTAGGTCGATTGACCTACTAAAAGATCGCAAGCAATTTTTCTCGCTGACCGTACTGTATACTTAAGTACTTGTACCTCGCGAAATATTATAAAGCCATAAAGATTCTAAAGCAAATAAAAAAACAATATTCTATCAAATCACGCAAACATCCGTTTTAAATCATGTCAGAAAATCTTCTTTGCCTAATAAACTTAATAACATACGATCTAAGTAATATCATTGTAATTTCAAGTAGAATAACGCCAGAGTAGGTAAAATCTAATTAAAACTCCACTTAACATCAGACGGGGAGATAATGGGAAACGAAAACACGGATAAAATGTGCTTCCAGGCAATTTATTCAGGGAAGTTGAGCGTGAATTATTCTGTACCTAACGGCGCTTTCTTAATATTGGTCCTTAGCTATTTTCTTGTAATTATCGTGATGAGCAGATAATTTTAATTATAATGCCGACCACTTGGCTACATGCTTCAACTTTAATATGTCTTCGTTCATGAGAAAAAAACACAATAGTTCACGCAAAAATCTATTAGAACATGATTATGTTCAATGTTTTGTTGTGATATTTATACAAAACAAGATCCGTCAAGTGCGAAAGCGACTCGCGCGCCGAGGGTTTTGAACGTTTGTATACCAAAATGTACTTACTTAAGTCTCTAACCGGTACAATAGGTACCGGTTAGAGACATAGCTATTAAATGAATACCTAAAAATTATAACGGATCGGTTTGCAAACTTTGGAGTATAGAGGGTAATGGTAAATTATTCTACTTTTTTCAAAATATTTCATAAAGTATGAAACCTAAATTCAATAAACTGTTTTGAGATGTACAAACCGATACCTTTCATTTGATATCCCACTCGGTGAGGAAAGGGAGCCCCCCGTTTTGAAATATTTTGCCCCCCCCATTTTTACCATTTTTCAAAAAGCATTTTCTACTTACTGTTTTCTCTATGTTTTTCCTGTAAAAATAGATTCATTCTACAAACGCCACACACATTTCAGATGGATGGCTCTGCAAACTTCGGGGATAGGGAGGTATTTTTTTGACATTTTTGAAAATATTTCGAAAAGTTTGAAACCTACAGAAATTTCAAAACCGTGTTTGAGATGTACAAACTGATACCTTTTATTTGATACCTCACTTGACCTTGTAAGTCTCTTTTAAAATTTCGACATCACAATTTGTGCTAAAATTTATTTTTTCTTTAAATCTGTACAGGCGCACGAAATGTATTTTAATTTTTAGCTAATTGCTGCTGTAGTTGCTGAGATATTAAAGATGGAAATAAGGACTAAAAAAGCGAGACGATCGAAACCCTTATCGTCACAAAACATCACCAAGTCATGGTAATGTGTCTTTAAAAATAACGAATTTGTTTAAATTAAAAATAACATGCCAAAATTTTCATATCATGTAGGTTAAAATCACACAAGTTTCTACCAAAAAAACTCGACCTCAGTCTTCCCTCCCTTATTTGCTATCAATTAGTATCTACAAATATGTTATGTTTGAGTTTCTACGTCCTGTGTATGGACTCGTATAGCTTAGTTATTTAAAGCTGGTGCCATCGTCTTCTGTTTTTCATAGAAGTGACTGCGCTGACGTCACAAATCTATCGGCACTGTATACAAATAAGTCATTATTTGCAAACTATACAAAACCCGACTCAATTCCCGCTTTTTGACCTGTTTTTGCCAAATGAGAGAATGTAGCTAAATGAAGCTAAGAACCATACCCCAAGACATCACCACGCTTTCGTCAAGCTTTCTTGGTTCTTAGCTACATTTTATAGGCATCCTAAGATCAGACGACACACAGATAGATACCTCATTTATTGAAATCGCTTTAGCCGTTTTGATGCTTGGAGGTAATAAAAAGTGTGCGGAAACCACATACAAACACTCGAAAAACATTACCTACGCTTCGCGGGAAAAATACCCGACTCGGTCTCCGCTTTTAAGTTGTTTTTTTTTCGTAAAATTTGCCAAAGGCCTTCAATATGCACTCTCGGAATTTAGACGAGTGTTTTTGATACACCTTCACCAAAATTATGCCTATGGTTATGTCGTTTTGTTGCTTTGAGGTAATAAAGAGCCCTAGTCAACCACAAATACCTACCACGAAAAAGATGAACCCTCGCGGGTAAAAAATAAAAGACGGTGGCGCCAGCTCTGGTTGCCCTACCTATAAAAAGGTTTTGTCGGGTCCATTTGAAGTGCCTCCAATCGGTTCTTCCTGGAAGTTGTAGATTGAGTTGCGGCAAGCTTTGGTTTTTGATTGAGTTTCTAAAAGAAGTTTAAATGTGCATGTTACGAGAATCTCTTGGTAATTTCTTTAGAGGACCGACTTTGAAACTCCTTTATATCGGACTATGACTCGAATAAGTCTTAAGTAAAACTTAGGAAACATAATTCGCAAACCAATTATTAATCATTGAATAAATGCTTCATAGTAACAAAACTTTTATGTAGTGTTTGTCTCTCCCCTGAATCTCAGAAAATGATTTCGAAAATGAATAATGCTTTAAAATGCTCCTTTCAGAAATATTCACAGTCGATCATTGAGAAAGGATAACTCTATGGTATACTGTCGATCGATTACAATAATTGCATTGTGGTAGATTGACAGGATTTTAGTAGGATCGATTCCCGGTAATAAATATAATATTTTTTTCATTATGGTTTTTATGCATATTTACCTACTTATTTTTAAATAATGTATTGTATTAGTCAAATTTGCTATCATTAATATTTCGGGCACCACGTTCATTTATTCCCCCTTGCCCTTGTATAAATAAACCGCCGAAGTGCGATTCGACTCGCACACGAAGTGTTCCGTATCGTAAATATCAGGCAACTTATTCAAAGAACATAAAATTTCACTTGTTTGCAGACCCCTCAAAATGATGTTTCATGTGTCTACCAATTGTGGTTCAAGAGATACAGCCTTGACAAACGAAGGACAAAAAAGGACAAAAAAATCACGTTTAAATGTGGATACTAATTAATTTAATTTTAATTTGGATATTTATTTTATTTTTATATTTTTTGTTATAGCGCCAAGAGAAATACACGATTTCTGAAAATTTCAACTGTCTAACTCTTACGGTTCATGAGATAGAGCCCTGTGACAGACGGACGGATGGACGGACGGACAGCGGAGGCTTAGTCGATTAGTCCGTCATTATTCCGTTTTCACCCTTCGGGTATGGGACACTAAAAAGCAATATACATTCCCCTCCCCCATATCCTAATAATCTGTTAACTTGAAACAGTTGACAAGCAGTGTTTTTTCTCACTCTGACTTATGTCAATAGAATCTTATATGTAAGTATGGTCAGAAAACAAACGGGTACATTCACTTAAAAAACAAACGACTTCTAACTATTGCGTAGGTAAAGATAGAAGAGGTTTATGAATTGCGGGTAATTCTTAATACTCTAGCTTAAGCTTAGGCGCGCTATAAAGAAATTTGTACTTGACCAGGTAAACGTGATGAATGGACCTCAGTTTCTGCACCCGATCTTACCCTGTGAGTTTCTGGACTCGCCGGAGTTTGAGTCCAGTCGAGCCAACATCGATGAAAAGTTCAAGGTATGTTGTTTTTAATCTACATATACATACTTTTGTAAACCTCATCACTTACGTCCACTGCTGAACACGCCTCCCCAAACATGTAGGGTTTTGCCAAAATCACCACGCTTGGCAGGCGAATTGTTAATCGCAGTAGAGGTGTTAAAAATACACAGAACGTTCTTATAAGTTCCCTTAATCGTCTCTTACGACCTCCACAGTGGCCTGAGTTGGAAGGGTCGATTCTTCCAACACAAACATTTCGTAAGAATCGACCCTTCCAACTCAGGCCAGTTGGAAGGGTCGATTCTTACGACGCTACCGACAAGGCCAAACTTAACTATGCTAACTTCACTCTCAAATTCGAATGTTAAAATCCCCTTGCATCGCAGTATTAAGTTCTATCTAATCTACGTCATTATGCAGGCATAGCGCTTTCAGTTTACTCTTTTCATTCAATATACAACCATGAACAAATAAGGTTGTTTCCTTTTCACACCCTTCAAATCAACCCTTATGTTACAACACTGCATGGCGACCTTGCCAAAAAATAACCCCCATCCTCGTGACCGTGGAAGTTAGACACACCCGGAACGCATCACTATAAAAATGTGCCGATCAACGATTGGAAAAGAAGAGGTGTAGATTTCCCAAAACGCTGAAGGAAATATGATGATCGTCATGTTGGCGATCATTACGTTAAAACGTTTTCAACTTTGAAGTGTTTCTGTTTGTAAGAACTAGTGTTTAAAATATCCTCAAAGCTACATAATTATAGCCCCTAACTTTGGTTTGGTCATCTCGTCACAAGTTGCACGCAGTATTTTGGGCACGCCTCCAACTAAGTAACGGCTTGGATCAACCTATTTATCCGTAAGCCTTATTTGACCGATATTTTTTTATGCTTTCTTATACTTACGGTCAAAACCTTTATATCATTTTTAGGGTTCCGTACGCCCGAACTAGAAACGGAGCTATAGGATCACTCGTGTGTATGTGTTTTGCAAGGAGTGTTGAGCAAGAAGGAGTCTTATTTATTTCACGGACCCCTCTGACGCTGCTCACTCCGTAAAATTATTGTTTTAGTAAATTTCTCAGGTCTTTTTTACATAGGTAGCTTCTGCACGGGTTTTTCCGGGATGAAAAGCAATCTTTGTCTTTCCTGGGATACTGGTCCCAGGCAAATTTCATTAAGATCCTTTTAGTCGTTAAGGCATGAATGTGAACAGACAGACAGAGAGATTGAATTACGAGTACTTTCGCTTTTATAATATTAGTATGTAATTTTTGTGTTGTGATCTATGGTGGTAGGTACAAAATAGTAACAATAATAAATTTTAATACTTTATTGGTAAAAATAAATCATTAACGGTAAATTCTTTAAGTGTACAAAATTAAACTATTTTTTTGTTGCATGGAATTTTAGGTCTGTTGTTACTAATTCGAGGTCGCTGATTTCAAATCTACGCTCAATTATTCTATAATAGCTCTGGTTTCTGAGATACAGCTATTGGCCACATTTTAGTACAAGTTATACTTAACTTTCACAAACTGAAGTGTTTTTATAAGACTTTTTTTTTGTACAATGTCCTCGTCGAGAAATAGTTGTAAAAACGATCCCAACTATTTCTGTAACATTGGTGGTGAATATACATTCAAAAATTGTAGATTATGTGTGTCGGTGTTCGTAAAACAGGTGTATTTTGATTACTTTGGATTTCCATTGGACACCCGCGACAAGTACTGGGTGCCTAATATGGTATGTAAAACATGCGTGGAGTATTTGAGATTATGGACAAATAAGAAAATACCCCATTTCAAGTATCAAACACCAATGATTTGGCGAGAACCTTCAAATCATCAGGATGACTATTATTTTTGCGTGGTTGATATTTTCGTATTTACTACATATACAGTCTTTATACTATTGTGGGTTGGTTGTAATAAAATATGGTTTGTTTCACTTAACTGCGTCTATACAATATACGCGACGCGAGTACATAAAATTAATGTTTACGATATCTTTAATCCTTATTTTAGGATGTGTGCTAACAAATGGAGGTTGCTGAAGGGACTTTAGAATATGTATGATACAGCAGAGGGTTTAGGAGTGACTGGTTAAACTCGGCTTAGCTACTGAAAAAGCTGACTTCACTAAACGCGTTTGCGCCGCGTACTTTATGCTAAACTGTGTCACTACAATATAAACGGGATTAACAAAAGAAATCGGTCCACTTGGATTTACCTTGACTTGTTATATGTTACTCGACCAGTCCTGTACTCCGGCGATACGTCAGTACCACAAACATCTTCATCTACAGAAAATGATCAAGGATTAGAAGAAAAAACTCTTCTTCAAGTGATGAAAGTGGGACAGCCGATTTTATTCATGTTATTTTTTTCATTGCGGGTCCGATTCCCGCCTTGGGACAAATGTTTGTACGATCTGCAAAAATTTGTTCCGGGTATTCTGGGTATTTTCTATATAGAGGTATAAAAAAAAATATCTATCTATGTTATGTATTGTATTATGTTTATCAGTCATCTAGTACCCATAACACAAGCTCAGCTTAGTTTGGGGCTAGATGATGCTGTGTGGATTGTCCAGCATTATTATTATTATTATTATATTATTATTTCTTCAAGCATCTTCATCTACAGAAAATTATCAAGGCTTAGAAGAAAAAACTCTTCTTCAAGTGAGGAAAGTGGGACAGCCGATTTTATTCGGGATATTTCTTCGGAGCCCTAGCCTTTTAATCAGGAAGAGCTTAGTGTCTTAGTCAGAGACCTTGGGCTGTCTAAAAAATCATCGGAGATTCTAGCTTCTCGATTAAAACAAAGAAATCTGTTATTCAAAGATACAAAAATTTCGTATTATCGTAACAGAGAGACAGAATTGCTTTCATTCTTTTCTGGAGATGATGACTTCGTTTATTGTTCAGATATTCCTGGTTTATTGATAGCAATGGCAGTACAAAAATATGATCCAAATGAATGGCGTTTATTTATTGATTTCTCTAAACGTAGTCTTTTCTAAACCAGTGTTTAGAAAAGACTAGCCTTCCAGGCAAGTTATGGTTCCGGGAAAACTGAATGTGATAATGATAAATGAATCATTAGTGCCTAGGGATTGCATAATACTGCCGCCTTTGCATATCAAACTAGGGCTCATGAAACAATTTGTCAAAGCTCTGAACAAGTATGGTGATTGTTAATACGTCTCTAAAAAGTTCCATAATTTGAGTACAGAGAAACTGAAAGCCGGAATTTTTAATGGTCCACAAATGAGGAGGTTAATAAAGGATGAAAACTTTACAAGTTATATGACTAAACGCGATTCATTGAAAAAAAGGCCTCGAATGAATTCGTTTGGATTGCACAAAATTTTCTGGTAAACAAAAAGGATGAAAGCTTTTCAGAGCACATTCTAGAGATGTCGCACTTGCAACAGCTTGGTTGTAACATGAGCTTCAAGGTACACTTCCTCCACAGCCATTTAGACCGTTTCTCTGAAAATCTTGGTGATCTGAGTGAAGAACATGGGGAACGGTTCCATTAAGATATTCGGACTATGGAGGAGCGGTACCAGGGTCACTGGAATTCCCACATGATGGCGGACTACTGTTGGAGCATTAAAAACAGCCCCTGTGAACCAATTCAAGCAAGAAAATCATATAAAAGATTTTTTTTGATAAGTATTTGTTTTTTTTCTAAACTTTTTTTTTTTAATTAAAGTGCTATTTTCTTGAAAATCACGTTTTTATTATATCTCAAAAAATAAAGCTGCTTCAGACCTGAAGTCAGCACCCCGAAAATGCCGACCAACCGACCTGACCCAGCTTCCTTGGGGGTTCGGCCCCGCCGACCCCCCAAGGAGCCCCCCTAGTCGAGTTCGGTTTGCGTTCCAAATGCACGGGATGTACGGATTATACGGCGTACTCACGGGACGCAGATGACATGTAATGATTTTGACAGACGACGCCGATGGTGTTCGATGTTTTTGTTTGTTTGATCATGGACATACGAAATTTCTTCTGTTTTGATGTTTAATTTAACTTTTTATGAGAGATAAATAAAACTTAACATGTCTGAGTTTTCACTTTTTTCTATCCACTGATGGGTGTGCCATTAGGTAAACTTATAACTACCTCTATAATATAACCTTAATATACTCGTAGGGTACAAAGGGTGGCAATGAGTTCATCATACGCGGGCAAAGTGCTCAAACCAAACCCACTAACCTATTTAAACGAAAATAAAGGGGTATGATAAAGGTCACTAATTGATGCCTTCTACTAGCTCAGATTTAGGTGGGAACATACACTTATAAATTCCATTTAGAAATATGCTTTCTGTTTCGGGTATTATACCTATTAACCGATTATAAAGGTTCATGTTTGTGAAGACGTGCGTTTGTGCAGGAATATCGTCAAAACCGAAGACATCGGGTTGACATTTTACCTAAATAAACAAGTTTTAGATGGAAAATATTATTTAAAACAAGTTCTTATTATCATTTAGACGCAGATTATGTATAGGTACCTACATCTCAAGACAAGTCAAACGTGCCAAAACTCGATGGAATATGTGGTTTTATTATAGATTTGCCATGGCCACCTCAGAACAGATCCAAGTGATCATAATATTTAAGAGTTATCCGATTTACATAATCATTGCAGCTCAATCGCAAACCGGAAGTGAAAAATACCAATGAGATTTTTACCTCAAAAAAGTACAAAAAAAATAAAATTGAAAAAAAAGCGAATGAACCGGAAACTCTTCAGAAGTCAGTCAAATAGGAATGTGGGTCAAATTTAACTTGCAAGATTTGATAACAGGCGCCGATCAGGTGAAACTAAAGAAACGCTTGTAATGAATAGAAACATTCGTTTTGGTAAAACCGGGATGTCACTAAACCGAACATTTTCACCGGGACAACATTTACTGGAATTAAATTCCATTTTGTTAACGACACTCCAGTGAAATATAGCACCGACGTCGTGTTGTAGAGCTCGGCAGTCTGCTTCAGACCTAACCTCTAAGTAGAGTTTTAGGTCATCCACACATACACACACACCCTCACATACACCTCGTCACATTCTTCTCGTCATCCATACCACAATGCTTGAAAACGAAATCCTCAATTCAATCAGTGCGTCCTACCCGTCATGACCTACGGAGCTGAGACGAGACACACTCATGGTGGGGTTGGTCCTGGTGGACCAACCCACGTTCAAGGTCGCTCAGCGAGCTATGGAAAGAGCTATGTTCGGTAGTTCCCCTGAAGGGGATTCGTAATGAATACATTCAACAGAGAACCAAAATTATCGAATTAAAATAACATAGCTCAAAGAATTAGCAAGCTCAAGTGGCAGTGGGCCGGCCATATCTCGCAAAGAACCGAAAACCGCTGGCGTAAACATGTTCTCGAGTGGAGACCGCGACTCGGCAAACTAACGTGGACGCCCTCCAGCCAGGTGGGACGACGACCTGCGAAAGACTGCAGGCAGATGCGGCAAGCTGAAGACAGGGCGCTATGGCGCTCATTAGGGGAGGCCTATGTCCAGCAGTGGACTAATTATAGGTTGATAATGATAACTAGACTACTTAAGATTGTGATCGTGAGCAATAGGCGCCGCCATGCCCCAGTCTGCAAACACTGCAATCTAACATGCAGTTTGTACCTAGTTCTATTAAAGGTTCTTACCTACAATTCATTTCCACAACTCATGATATGCATCTTTGCTAATTATTATCAAGCCTATCGTAGGCATTATTATAATAAATCTGCTTTATTAGACCTGATTACGTAGTTTAATATGAGTACTGCCTTCGCGTGTCGTCCAATCGTAATGTCCAGTGTACACAGTATGTTAGCCATTCTAAGATTTTTGTAAATAAACCAAGTTGCAGGCTGACCATGACCAATTTGGCCCCATATTTTAGAGACATTGGGAAATTATAAGCAATAGGATTGAGAGTGCAATGTCCATTAACATTTCATTTCATCGAATTATAGAGGTACATCTACACTGGTCTATCTATACTGGTCCACTGCTGGACGAAAGCCTCCTCCTTCGACCCGCCTTATTGGCTTTTATTATATGGGAAGTAATCGAAGCCCAAAAATGCCTTAAAGGACAAACATATTTCATAAAAGTTTGAAAAATATTTTACTCACCTATTTTTATATGATTGCGAAATAGGACAAGTTAAACATAAGATTCAGAGTGTTTTTAAAAAGAATCGACCGCTACAAATAAAAATACTTGGCTATAAAGATTTCAAATCTTAAATCCGACTCATTTTTTTTCATAAGATTGTAAAGTAGGACAAGTTAAAAAGGCTACTCCTAGCTCTTAATCTTTGAAGGTCTTGATTGTCTTCAAGCCGTACTTATTTACTTTAAATACATATAAATACTATAAATTAATTCATGGACCTAATGGGAAATAAAGAACAATAGACTCATGGACCTCTGGGAATAAGCCGTTCTAAGTACTTTCCACACTAAAATCGAGGCGCTCACATTTAAAGCAGGCAATCATACTTCAAGTTTGTTTGCCAGCCAAGCTAGCACATTGCCAACTTCCCAGTTGACTTATATACGTGTTAGATGATATATAGCTTTTGTATTTTCGCAAAGCATCCAAAGTAATTTAATTTCACGATCAGTCTAGCCGGCCGTTCATCATGTTGGCTTTGGCATTACTAACACCATTCCGTGACCTAATTGTTGTTGATACCGCCGACTGTAAAACAGCCCAAGTGCCTGCAAGAAACTGGGTTAAATATCGATGGAGTTCAAACAGTTAAAGTATACGAAATGTGCAGAACTCACTTAAATAACCCATTTCGAGTCAATCTCCCTGAATTACACTAAATTTTTCAGTTAGTTCACATAATAGTGCATGTTTTCGTGAAATCATCGTTACAAAGTTTCGATATCGTGACTCATTCAAAGTTTCCCAAATAAAAGCTTCGGAACCACTTAGCTGAACTGACAAAGTTGCATTAAAAAAATAGAGAGCCGTAAATTCATGTTTGTGCTCGAACGAGGCCAAGTAACCTGGGAACGGACGGGCGCTTTGTCTTTTCAGTAAAGTCAGAAGCATTCAGATATTATGTAGAGTTGTAGTTTCCCAACAGGAATCTTTTTGTAACAGGTATCAATTGTAGCGGCGTCATCGTGCCGCTACGTCTACTGGCAGCGTAGTTCGCTGGAGTATCTCTTCATCAAAGAGCAGTACTTAGCTTACGTAGTCACAACGATCATAGCCAGAGATATAACGACCAAGTTGTATGCTATGAACAATAAGATTGTGACCGAGCGAGGTTCGCACTTGGATATACGACTGCCGAGTATTTCGCATGCTTTGGCGAGAAGCCCGAGGCGCCTTCGGTCGGTTGCTAAGATGGTTCCGCAGACAAACACAGTGCAGCCTGTGCCTCCGGAAAAACGTTCTAGTAAGTTCTTAAAATAACAATTTATTTAAATTTATTTGAAATTAAGTTTATTTATTGCATCATTTTTGTAAATGTTACTGACAATAGTGGAAATAAATATTTAATTATTATTTTATTTTATTATTATAATAATTTCTTTAAATCTATGCGTTGATTGAATTGGTTAGCCTTAGAATTACGCTAGACTTGAAAAGCCTGTGATCTAAGTAATAATAAATTACCTACTTTTCTAGTACAGAGGCTTCCACAATCTATAAAATAAAAGTAATAAAAATAGTACCATTTAATATTTGCGTTACAATATTCGTGGTTTATGGTTAATTGGTGAATGATCGTAATAATATATTGCAAATAAATATGGCCCGAGCGGGCTCGCTCATGTATGCGATTGGTGAGTCGCCACGGCGGCGATACATATACAACTTCGTGTTTTTCAAAAGTTCATATTTATATGTTCATATCATAATCTACAAGGTCTCCATGTCAGACCTCGTTGAAAGCTAAAAGAGCCTATCTGCAGCCACAGCTGCAGATATTGATAATGAAGCGGACAGCCAACGACACTTCCCATAATCGCTATAGAATGGATGTTATTAACCCATAAGAATACAACCGAACTACATTCAAAAACGTACTAAAAATATCTACCTACTATGTGTAACAGTAACGTAACACAAAGGATATTGATAACGGTTAACTTATTTTACTTTACCTCAACAGATTGCTGGGCCCGCGACGCCGACTCCATAGCGAACACAGTTCGACGCAACTGCGTGACGTCTTACAATGAAGAAGAAGATGATGAAGAACTGATGCCCCTAGCCGCTCACGAAGCCCCGGCAGCGTCATCAGATGACCTGTCCGTAGCTGATAGCTGTCCCGACACGTCTTCCAAATATCACAGCTGCGAGGCTGTTGAGACTGATGATGAACTGAGGCATTAGTCATCCGACCCGAAGAACCAAAAGATCATGCCATGTGAGAGTTGTGAGTTCGTTTGCTCGAAGGACCAGTATTACCACGGGATTACCACGGGTTGCTTGCAAATTTATCTATCATCAATGGTTTAAAATCCGCTATCGAATACTTAATAGATCGATAATTAATCACTTTATTGAAGTATAAACATAACCATCCTATATAATGCTTGAGAATATTAAAATATTGGCTTTCAACATGCTTGTATTCAATTTATAGCTCGTGTACCTACATTAATAACAATTACAGGCACCAATCCTCGTTTCAATAACTCACAGACTGCACCTGTGCCTGTGTCGTTACGATATTAATAGCCGGTAGGGCGACTGAGCACATATGAGAGGATATCGACGCCTCTATATAAACCAATAAATCAGGAATCGATCCAGCTATCGCTAGTCTAATGGACAACTACGCAGTTTTAATGGTCATCATTATAATGTTTGGTACTATGCAATTAGAGATTTCTATGATAATGACGGCCCGTATTATGAAAGCTTGCTCTGTTATCGATCATCATGCTCGAGTAACGCTTTTCTATGGCATAAACGTCACTCAAGCAGAGATCGATAACATAGCAAGCTTTTATAATACGGGCTTTAGAGTTAATTAATGATAATGATATTAAAAATAAAGAGCTTTCTGGGGATAGTTCTCCACAAAAACTTTAACATTGTTTTTGAAACAAATCTGATTTATCTGCTCATTGAGATCACTCCATTTCTCTACCGCTTGGATTCAAACAACGGATGATTTCCAAACGCCGAGTCCAGAAGTGGTGTCGTAATGAAGACAATCATGTAATCCCATGCCATCTGTAGAATTAAATTTAGCTGGTAAGCCGTTTGGCTCTTTGTCCGGAATCGTATTGCCAGGAGCTAAGTCTGCCAAACACGCCCGATGCTGGCCCTGTGTTGGCCCGTCAAGCCAAACGAAGGCTATGAAATTAGAAGTCGCCGTTTTTTGGCGACAACACCTGCAATTTCACATTTAGATAAACTTTGATGATGCTGAAAGGGGGAAAAAGCGATGTGCCTATAGTGAACGCTAGTATTCGTTCAACGCCGCCTATTAAAAAAAAACAAAAGTAAGTAGTACTTACTAAGTACCTTCACCTATTTATTTTTATTTTCGTGTTTTAAAAACACTTTGTCTTTAACATTTCTTAGTAGATAAGTTTGATTCCTCGCTCTAACCTAAGAAAAATCTTGTAGGTATTGTAGAAGCGAGGCTTCGACCCAGCTTCGACTTTTAGCCAAGTAAGTACCTACTGGTTATTAGTTTTTATGATTAGAATATATGATAATACATTACAAGCAGACAGGTTAAGTTGAATCTATGTTATGACAATAAATGTCAGCCAATAGAAATACATAAGTTGGAAGGGCCGCTAGAAAGGAAAGGACGGAAGGAGGTTCTAGAAAGGACTTGAGTGGCCATTCGTTGATCATGTAGTTTTTGTTTTTAACTCCTTACAATCTCCTTAGAGTCTAGTCTATAGACTACAAAGAAGATTGTACAGAGTTATCATTATCATTGAAATCTCTACCTACCTAACATTATAATGATAACCATTAAAACTGCGAAGTTGTCTATTAGACACAAAAGATATATGCTACGCAACTAGGTAGCATGTCAAAGGCAATATATGTCAGCAGCTATGGCAGGCACCTATGCTGTTGGCTGATTGCTAATATGGTTGGAATGTCATAAGATAGGTATCGTATATCTACGTCTCGCAGTACCTTATAGACGGAAGAATGCGTCACCAAAGAAAAAAGGAAATCACAAAGGTTGGTAAGCAAAATGGGAATAGTTATACTTTTTCTAGGAGAGAGCAATTTTAGTGGACATAAAATTACTGTGCTGAAATTTATAATATCTGGAAGAATAATATCTGAAAGATCTGAAAGCTGGAATTGTTCCGTGGTTATAGGTTACCATGTGGGTAGAAGTGACCTATGTACCTAACTAATCAATGATGTTGATAATTGATTAGTTAATAATAGAGATGATATGAGCAAATCTCTGGTCAAATAGTTCTTTCTCTTGCCGAAACGAAAGAGAATTGTCTCTGGTCTCGGCAAGAGAAAGAACTATTTGACCAGAGATTTGGTCATTCATTAGTTTATCAGCATACAAACAACAGGTGAGCTACCGGCTTGTATGAACAGAAGATTATAAAACTTGAATAGAACAGAATCATTTATTTACAGAAAAAAATACAAATATTACAAGTTTACTGTTAATCTGATACCACTGATACACTGCTACCTGTATCAGTAGTTTTGGACTGGTGTGTGAATATTAATATGCCTGTCTACTTAAATAATAATAATGATTAATATTTAAAATTAAAATTATTAATTTTAAAATATTTTTTTTTTTTTTTATTTATTATGATTATAAAATTAAATTAAAAAGGTCTTGTCTGCTTTAAATTAAAATATTTGTGCACGCTATAAAACCAATGAGTCAGTAACCATTTATATCGACTTTATTTTTACCCGCGACGGAACGGAAACGGTATATGCGTTTAGGGTGTGATGTTGTTTGTTTGTATGTTTAAATAATGTCATTGGCAAGTCCTTTGGCAAATTGTACTTTGTAAAAGCACAATATCGCTAACTCAAACGGATTTTACTAGTTCAGCCCAGATTGGCTCTACTGTAGAGCTTCAGCAAGATATTTCAAGATTCATCAAGACTCAAAACAAAAAAAATTAAATTAAAAAAAATTAAAATTTATATGACCATCACATCAAACTAATTAGAGGTATATGCGAAATTTGGATGTCAGTTAGGTACCTCTCTGCGCCTGAATTTCCCTCAAAATTTCCCTCTTCTAAATCCATAATTTAGTTTCCTATAAATCAGTTACCATGCGTTAGAAATAGCCGTTAAGCGTTTCCATTAGAATTTTGTTGACATGTAGTAACTGATTTTTGTTACTATAGTGCGCAAGCCCTCACCGAAGGAAGTTCCAAAGATTTTCGACTCCTACGTTACTTGACCTCGTGGTGTAATTGGTTAGCGCATTCCGAGGGAAGGATACGGGTTCAAGTTCCGTCGAAGTCGAAACATTTTTGAAATATTGTTTTATTTCTATGAAATAACGCATCTAAAGACTATTTATCCTGTAAACAACGCGTGCGTAGCTAGTTTGAAAGTTAGTTCAAAATTAATTGCTTACAATAATTAGTAGGAAAGGAAGGTTACACATAGCCCGCTAATCATCTTTACGATAAGATCTTATATTCGTTAGTAGATAAGTAGGTAGTTCTCCTAATCTGTCGTTACGAAGTACGTTGGTAATTTATTTCCCTCCATTTCGGCCCGTGCTATGTATCTAAGCAATGAATTAGCCAGGTTTACGTTTATAGCTTACTAGGAAGCCCGCGGCTTCGCACGCGTTGTTTCCTATATTTCTATCCCATGGGAACTGTTTCTGAAATAATAAGTAGCCTTAGTTTATTCCACGCTTAAAACTACTTGTATGTAAAATTTCAGCCCGATCCATTCAGTACTTTTCGTGTGAAGATGTAACAAACATCCATCCATACATCCAAACATTCACATTTATAATATAAGAGTGAAGTGTGATGTGACGTGATAGTGTGATTTACCATAGCGTGGTAAACCGGCGGCGATAGCGTGGATAAAATCGAATCGGCTGCAAGCGACTGGGCAAGGCTGGCCTCGCGCCGACCTGCAAGCTTTATCCATCTTGAGCATTACGTGCGATTTACAAGCCTTATCAGATGGCCTGAGGGCGAACAAATGAACGAATATTACAACAAAAATCGATACTTGATCGTGCGGTACGATTAAAACACTTTTATAAATCCTTTGTTACCAACTAGTCTCTGCTCGCGGTTTCACTCACATAGTACCTGTATAAAATGTAGCCTATGTCACCCAGGGATAATACAGGGTGTTTGGTAGATGGGCAGACAGGATTTTTGGGGGATTATTGAGGTGTTACATGGTAGAATGTCCCAATGTCCTAAGTGCAGCTAGTTGAGATATCATTTTTAAGTCGTTTTTTTTTTTTTTTTTTTAAATGTTTTTCTAAGAAATGTTGTTGTGCATGCATAATGTGATTGGGTTTACCAGCGAAATGTCGCGCATGTTGGGAGTCATGCGCTACATTTCCCCGGAGTTGAGGGCAACTCCTTAAAAATCCTAACTAATCTATTACTTCTATTTATAATCGGAATAGATAATTTTCAAAATCAGACTATTAGTTCCGGAGATTATACCCTCTTATAGGTAGCTATAGAGAATTTTTTAATAGGTGCGATTGTTTTCTAATGTTATCATACAATAATTGTCCTCGCTGACGTCACAAATCTACCTCTAGTATACTCACAAACTGACAAGCACATGTTACCTCATAAAATTATTAGTTTAGATAAAACTGTAAATAGAAATACGTATTATCATCACTTTGTCGTAAAAATTGTTGTCGTTATTATGCTTCGTAAAAGATTTCTATTTATAAGCCTAAGTAATCGCATGTTTAAGTGGAGTAACAATCTAAATTGGTTGTGGTGACTTTAACCCCTCAAGGTAGCTAGTAAAAAAGTTACTAAAAACCGGCTAAAATTAGGTTTAGGTACCTATGTTTCACCTAGGTACGTGCTAGTAATTTTAAATTAAATTAATATTATGCATCATTTAACCATGCAGGTGCTAGTGCTACGCCGCCGTAGCAATTTCGTAGACACGCCTACGAAACGGGTTGACTGCTAAAAGCTTATTTTTAGACGTTTATGGCTTTATGCACCTATTTAAATTGCTGTTAATGCTTCCAGGATAAAAATAGGTTATGGTAAAAGTTTTTGAATATTTCTATCCTATGGAAACTGATTTATGTGACAAAAAGTGTATGTGTCTAAACCTACATCTATGCAAATTTTCAAACCGATCCGTTCAGTAGTTTTGACGTTAAGTAGGTACAAACATCCACCTTACTATACATAAAAAATTTCACGTTTATAATATTAGCGTGATTCTTGATTACGAACGCATTGACAAAAGCAGAAAACAATACGCGGGCAGGGTCATTTTAAAACTAAATTTGGCAAAGATGAGTGCCCTAGGTCTAGCCAAGTCCCTGAATCTGTTGGACTAGTTCATAAGAAAATGATGGGGAAAAATTTGCATTTGAGGAGGGATTGACTGCGTGGTCGCTGCGAGGCCCGCCTGGAGCCTTGCCAACTGCTGATTGACGCCGGTTGTGTATTCAATCGTAGGGGTGGACTCATGTCATCATTAATCAAACTGTTATGATACATCCATTATTCTGCTACTCGTAAAATCATAATAAAATATCATGTCCTAAAAGGATTAATTTTTGTGTGGTTAAGACTGCATTCTTTGTAGGTTATTATTTGACTTTGGTATTACCAACGTTTATTTACAAAGACGCTCACTAATAACATAAACCGCTACTCTCAACTAAACTGTGTTCGCTACGTGCACAGAGTTCCGATTTTCCGGCATCACATTAAGGCTGCATAGCCGCCGTTTTATTTATCGTTCCCAAATAGTAAAAAGAAGCTCATGATAGATTGTGCGGCGCTGAACAAAATTGAACTCGTTGGTATTTGCTTCATGATATATAATGGCTGCGACTGAAAAAACTGGACCGTGGGCGACACTTGATCGGCTTGTCACTACCATTAGTCTTCCACATGCTTCCATTTTAATTTATTTCTTGAGGATACCGCCTCTCAACAGCTCTATTTTAGGAAACCGGACCCGATGACACACTTTTGTGTAGGTAATCCAGATTGGTATTTGACAGAAGAAACTAAGAAAATAAGATGAGTGAAATACGTCGCTATAATGGTAAAACAAAACTATATACGTTTGACGAAATATTGAAGATGTCTTTTATGAGTTGATAATATAACTATTCCGTCTGATTTATGAATCACTAACTTGATGACAACACGGTCGATAGAGGAAACAATTGACAGGCTGCGGCTAGCTATCAGACGAGTTGATGTGGTACAATAATTTTATTGATAAATATCTAAGTAGTAGGTAGCGAGATGGGAGTAAGGCTCTGACGGAAGGTGGAGACGAGAGCGCGTGCGTGCAGCGGCGCCGCGCCCGGCTGGGGAGCGCGCGGGCGGCAGTCGCCAGTGCCGCACAGCCCGAGCGCAGCACGCGCCTCCGGCCCCCGACTATGCGACCAGCGAGCCGCGCGCGCTCTTGTTGTGGTGCTTTATGATGGTACGGCATTAGATTGCGAGATATGCGGACGTTCCGTGAGAGACGCGCCGACCTCGCCACCGCCACAAGTGGGCGGAAACGGACACCCACACTGCTCAGGTGAGCGGTCCTTTGCATCTCGCATCGCTCTGCACGCTGGGTAAAAAGACGCTGTGTAACCGTGGTCGACAAGGTACCTCGCCAAATGATCCAAAAAAATATCAGCAAACGTGTGCTCGTAGCACCGTAGCAACGTAACTCGTGGATTGCTACGCGCTACCGCGTTAGGGAATTCAATTTCATTGTTTGTTATTGTAATTGCTATTTTTTTGTGAGCAGCTATTATAAAACTCTGTAGTGCATTATCAATTAAATATCAATAGATAAAAACCTTCTGAGCACCAGCCCCGTGCACGAGTGATGATTGTAAAAAGTACGTGTGCTTATTTGTTACTCAGCATCTACGAGTATCTAGACGTAGAAATTTACTAAGGGTTATATGGTGTGATTTTGTTTTTAATAAAGTCCGAAACGTATATCATAATGCTTGTTTAGTAAGAGCCACTTGTTACTTTAAACAAAAGAGCCTCGTGAATCCGCGAAAACGGTAGTATGGGATTAGCAGATTAGTTAACGCGTTTTGTCAACGTGGCGTAGAAAACCATTCCTTGATCCTATGTTGCTAGAACAGAATTTATTTGCTACGATTTACAACTAAAGAATATATAGTTTTTGTAAAACAAACAAGTTTCGTAGTTAACCCGCTCACATTCATAATGAATTCGTTATACTGCGATGCATGTCAATGCAGGTGGAGACCACGCTTCTCCACCACCTGCATCTGTTATTGACATGCGCCGATCCTTAAAAAAGGCTAGGTACCTATAGTAAGCAAAACCAAAAAGTAAAAAAAAAAGTAAAAGTCATTTATTTGCAAAACAAGTATGAAAAGATGACAAATAGTTTTTTGAGTCAACATGTTTGACCAATATACATTGGTGTGCAAGATAATTAGAGAGTATGGCATCCAGGTCTAAATTTAATTGTTATAATATATCAGTTATTGTTATGTACAATAACAGATTAATAAGATTATTAATTTATCATAGCATAATTTTGCATAAAATTAGATTACATCATTTAGGAATCCCTCAATTTTATAGTAGCATTTTTCACATAAAAGTTTTTAAATTTAGTCTTAAATAGGTAATAGGCCAAAAACAATAATAATAATAATGCTGGACAATCCAACTGTTATTTTATTTTCACCAAGATTCATTTCAGTACAGGCATATTCGTGCAAAGGCTGTAATCGCGCTCGTCACGCAATTCGGCGATACAACTTATCTCTAGGGAGGCTTCACTGTCATCAATCTTTCTGGTTCGGATACGACATCTATCCCACGTTCGATCTTGTTAAATTCGCGTACATGAACATTACGAGAAATAAACATTAGTGGAATTATTCTTGATTTTGGTATTATATCTTATAAGCTACAGAAATGGGAATAATTTCATTGCGCCATAATATTATATAAACAGACACGTCATAGAGGAACATAAACAAGTAATTAATTGAAACCTAAAAAAATCGTGACTCGATCCCTGCTTATCACTTTTTTCGCAAAATGTGGGATCTACAAAATTTACCTTATAAGAGTACAGACGAGTATTTTGATACATCATTTATTTAAAACGCTGCACCTGTTTGGATGCTTCGTGGTAATAAATAGTATCAGATAACCAAACCATATCTCATCAATATATTTATTAAAACTTGTTGTACATCATATGAATATCAATCGGTTCCCTAAAAATAGCGACATACATAAGTTAAATACTAAAAATAAGAATAAACTCACTGTGCCCATAGCTAGGCTACACAAGGTTGCGTAAGGTACGCTTCTACAACAAAATAACAAAAAAATTACAATAAATAAATTCAAACAAATTGTCAAACATATCCTTTATAAAAGGCTTAGATACCTACTACAAAATATAGATTAAATAGAGGATAAAAAAGCTTGGGACAAGTTTTGCTCCAACTCGAAAACTAACAACCTAACAAGGTAAAGGTTTCTTGTTTGCTTCTTTACTTTACCTTAAAACGATTGAAGTGAACAAAAAATCAGTGATCACTTTATTTTCTAGTTTTACTTATGTAATTTGAATTTTGTGACGCATCCAAGAGTCTTGTAAGGTCTAAAGGAAATAAAGCACTTTGAATTTGAATTGAATTTGAATTTGAATAACTCTCGCGGGTAAAAATAAACCACCAAGAGCGAGTCGACTCGCACATGCATGGTTCCGTACCGTAAAAATCAGGCAACTTTTTCAAAGAACGTCAAATCTTCACTTGTTGGGGACCCCATTAAATTTTCAACTTTATAATATTTTTATTATTTATTGGTATTACAGTTGAAGTGTTACTTATTTATAGAAAGTTTCATGTATCTACCTCTACCTATTGTGGTTCAAGAGATACAGATTAGACAACCAAAGAGCAAAAATAGCCAAAAAAAACACGTTTTTTGTGTGGAAGCCCTCTTTAATTTGGATATTTATTTTGTGTTTATTATTTGTTGTTATAGCGGCAAAAGAAACACTTATTCTCTGAAAATTACTAATTATCTACCTCTTACGGTTTATGAGATATAGCCCTGTGACAGACTGATGGACGGACGGACAGCGAAGGCTTAGTAATAGGGTTCCGTTTTGATCCTTCGGGTACGGAACCCTAAAAAGTAATTGGTACACAAAGGAAAATAAAGGATGCGTGCTTTCTATGTAGCTAGACCATATCCATACATTAGGTATGCATCATAATTTATTTTAATGAACGACCGATGTGACTTGGTGGGCGTTGGTCCCCGCCTTGAGACAAATGTTTGTACGATCTGCAAATATTTGTTACTCTGAAATATTTGTATACTTTGTTCTGTGTATTTTCTGTGTATAATAAAAATATGTATGTATGTAATGTATTGTATTAAGTATATCAGCAGTATTTATTTATGAATATTTCTCTTGAACGTGATTAGAGCTGCGAGCGTGAGTTAGTTAAAATGCAACGAACAAATTGTTAAACGTACCTAAACTGGACCAAAATAATATCTCTAGAAATCTCCATCAAACGAGTTTCAGATTTCCGTGCCCTTGATAGCAAATGAAGGGTTATCCCTTCATTTGCTATCAAGGGCATGTTCCCTTTGCCTGTTTGCCTTCACAAATGGTTTCAATCACGTTTGGATGTGCGAATCGTTTTTTGAATCGAACATTGGTGCCATGTCCTGCAATTATTGATCTCAATTTACTTCGTTATCACCACTCTCCTATGGTTAATTAATCAACAAAACTCTATGACATCTAGTCTCACTCTATTCTCCACATCATAATTCAATGTAGACTCATCAAACTTTAAATTAAACAAACTAGTATTTACAATTTACAATTGAAACAGTTAAATTAACTGCAGACTGTTGCAAACAATCTAGAGATATATCAACAGATCCATATCAAAACCATATCCATAGTATGTATTAAAATAACTTTCACATCCATTGTAAGAATAAGCATTACGTTTTAAACCCCTAAAAATAAAAGCAGAATTATTCGGGAAGAGCCAAATGCACCCCGTTTTGGTTTATGATCAACATCCGTTGCGTAGTTCATGTCTGAAAGCTGTATTTCATTTCAGTATCACATATATTTTACTGTCGAATGTACATTACCGTGTTTCCTAATATTTGTGTGGATTTTCCAGCATTATTATTATTCTATTATTATTTGTGTGGCTGTATTAGCTATTATCGCATGATACCTAAATATATATACTTATACTGGTAAGCCCTAGATTTGGGTATTTTGATAAAACAATGCAGTTGCTATACATTGCGTCTGAGAGGTAGTATAGTCTAATTGCGTATTATTGAAGTTGAAGGAATGATTTTTAAATATTTTACTGACAATTTTTTCTTGATTCTATCCTAGACAGCAATCCCCGTGCTTGTCCAGATTTTTTCTTGAAGGAATAGCTTACTTATAATCAGTTCTAATATCTGTTATAGTATACAGGGTTGACACTGCGTGAACTGCAGATTCTGCCCATCATCACGAACACGATTATGAAGGCGCCAATTCTTAAATTTGGTATTGGTAGTAGGTACCCCCCCTTGCATTTAATGTTTTAATGTTGTGTTCTTAATGTTCTGTAATAGTTCTTAAGAAAGGCTTTGTTTGAAACTAAACATAAAAACTGGTCTTCCCTGAATGTGTGGGTGGGTGTGGGAGTGGAAGATCGGTCATTATAGTTCATGGGGTTACGGACAAACATGTTTTTTCATTTTGTATCAGGGGTAATGTAATTTTTTTTAAGAATTAATACCTGGCGCCTTCATGAACGTGTTCGTGGTGATAGGCAGTACCTGCAGTTCAACGCAGTGTTAGTGAATTATAAATAACCCTATATATAATAATCAGCTCTTGAAAAACATAGTGAAGTTGCGAAAACCAAAATGTATGCTTTCAAGATTGCATCCTTCACCTCCACCTCCACAGCCTATAATGGTCCACTGCTGGACCCAGGCCTCCCCCTGATAAGCGCCGTGTTGGCTTTTATCTCACGGGGGGTAATGCCCATAATCCCCACGCCGGGCATGCGGGTTGGGGATCGCATTTCAGTGGTAGAATTGTTCTGCCCCGGTGGATATCCCTTAGTCGCCTCTTACGACACCCGCGGGAAGAGTTGGGGTAGTGTAAAGTCTAAGCCGGCACCACACAGCAAGATTGCATAAATTTTTCATAACCTGCGAAAGCTGTCAGTATTTTTTTACTTTCCTGCCGCTTGTATATGTACCTTTAAGATGACCAGCCCTTGTGCTGGTCCTTGACAACACGGACATAGTGAGAAGGCTAAAAAGAACTAAACCTTTTGAGTTAGTGTAGTGATAGTTATAGTGAAAGTGCTTTTGTGCCAATTTATAAGAACACATGAACCAAGTGTCTTCCCCTTAAGTAGGTACAATAAGAAAAGTGCCGATGGACACGTTCTCAGTGATATGTTTTTATAAACTTAAGTTAAAACAAAATTACTCAATAGCCAAATCTATGGCTAGATTGTAATGTTATTCTAGTGTATTTAAATATGTATGCTAGACGAAAATAAAAAAAAAAA
This sequence comes from Eupithecia inturbata, assembly GCA_963662085.1. Classification (NCBI taxonomy): domain Eukaryota; kingdom Metazoa; phylum Arthropoda; class Insecta; order Lepidoptera; family Geometridae; genus Eupithecia; species Eupithecia inturbata. The sequence continues at coordinate 10,594,159 of OY759182.1, forward strand.
CAAAAAAAGCCTTTGTGCTAGTAAGTAGGTACCTACTATAGAAGATTTTGTGCAGGTAGATTGTAGTCCCATTTGTTAGGGAGTCGCGACACGGGCCATCTGCCACGCAGGCAGCCACCCGCTGCACAAAAAGGGTTTTATTTGGAACAAAGAGTTTCACATTTTGTTCTGCCTGACCGGTTTTGTTTTGTCTTTGTTGTTTCTACTTTGAAATAGACATTCGGTACGACTTTCAAAATATTGGTGCAAGTTGCAAAAATACGAATATCTACCCGACTATTTTACTTTAATTAAACCATCATAACGTTAGAACCAATTTTCATAAAACATACATGTACATATGTAGATACCTTAGAACACTTTAGATTACATAAATCACTTTTCAAACAAAATAAAACTAAACAAGAATTGGTTTATCCGTTGGGAGGTATGATGCCACAGACAGACACTCGGATACACAGAAGCTCACGTTAAACTTATATCACCCCTCATTTTGCGTCTGGGGTTTAACAGCAGAATATTTAATAACGAAACAATAATATGATAAACAAACTAGTAGCTTACACAGAACAAAAGGGAAAGGCATGGTATAATAATACAAGGTAAGACAAGGCATTTCGAGAAATCACGGTCACGTGGGCGACACAAGCCCAACATCATCGATGCCATCGGCGAATGAGAAGACGAATCTGTTTTCTGGTGTTGCCAGTAAAAAATTTAATAAACTACCTGTACGAATCTGAATAAACTATGTGGTTTTGTACTAACCAATTATTTATCACAATTACTCGTGTTTAACTAAAACTGTTTTGACTGATTTAAAAAACAAAATATGACAATTGAATTTATTAATGTATTTTTTAATAGACTATTTGTTACCCAATTTCCATGTTTTGTTGAAATAAGTGGCAACTGGACAGTGACGTATCATGTGTCACTCCCGGTGCCAGACCTTGTTTTCTTGGACCATGGGAAAAGGTTTTATTCATTTTATGGAACACAAGGGTCACATCTGCCGCACTTATTATGCCCATTCATGCATTCTCAGGATCAAATTCTCACTCGAGAATTTGATCCTGAGAATGGTTCGTACTTGATAAGTAAAATGATGTTTGTGTGCGAGGCGGCGACAGCCGGACGCCTGGAGCCTGTGCCAGCGGCTCGGCAGCCATATTGTACATGTTATATACATACAGTCAGTTGCAAGATGTATAAACACAGGTGCTAGTACCATGTCGCTATAAAGTTTACTTACTTGAGGCACAGATTTTATAATACTACCAGCTGATGCCCGCGGCTGCGCACGTTATGTTCTTTTCGGTATAAAAAGTAACCTATGTCCATCCCCGGGATACCAGCTACCTTCCTGCCAAAATTCATCAATACCAGTCCAGTCGTTTATGCGTGAAAAGGTAACAGACAGACAGAGTTACTTTCGAGTTTATCATATTAGTATACTGTACATTAGTCAGTACTGTATATTAGTGTACTTGAGGAATGCCACAACCGTCCGAATCAAAAACCAATAGACTTAAGGTTCGAACAGTTCGAACGAGATGTACTCCTACTCAAAAGTGAAGAGGAAAACTCGCACGCGGACGAGTTTTTTCGTGGACGAGATGTAGTCAAACCCTCCTTCAGACCGCCAATAAGCGCGCTTTAGTGCTTTGTACCACACCTACAATCGTATGGTAAAAAGCACTAAAGTGTGTAGATACACAATGCTTAGACGTCCTGTACGAATAAATTTATGTCTGCAAAAATGTAGAGCCATAGAAAGTTGAGTACCTATGTAGAGCAATATTATTGCACTCTAGCTGATAGTGCGTTCAATTTAACTCGAAAACTGGGGCTTACAAAAAAATTTTAGCACGTGGGCTCGATGGGGACTTTTCACATTTTGTTTATTATGATGTCCCTAACGTTCATACCAATTTTCAGCATTATGCGAAATTATGTAAGCCTGTGTAAGCCTTATGTAAATTATGTCAGGGTTATTTGTATTTGTACCTATTTGTATTTATTGAAAACACATCTATTTTTACAGGATTGAATTTAATTTTAATTAATTTTTTTTTTTTTTTTTTTAAGGTTAATGTTTTAAAACATTTTTATGTAGCCCATCTACATTTGGGTTTTGGTATAGATACCTACATTTCAGCCTTGTTAGAAAAGTGTGAAGTCCGAGGCAAGTCTGACAAGTCTGCAACTCTGCACCTATGCAGTAAGCAAAATTAAAAAAATAATAATAATTCAAAGTGCTTTATTTCCTTTAGATCTTACAGGACTCTTGGACACGTCCCAAAATCTAAATTACTTAAGTAAAACTAGAAAATAAAGTGATCTCTTTGATTTTTGCTCACTTCAATCTTTTTAAGGTAAAGCAAAGAAGCGAACAAGAAACCTTTACCTTGTTAGGTTGTTTGTTTCCGAGTTGGAGCAAAACTTGTCCCAAGTTTTTTTATCATCTAATTAATCTGATATTTTGTAGTAAGCCTTTTTACAAAGGATATATTGTAATGCATGGATAAGCATAATTATAGAACTAGGCGTCCCTGCAGACAATAGCAGTAATGTTTTATCCATTGTTTCGGCGCTGTTGACCGACTACAGACGTGATAAGATAACTATTAATTCAATAACCCTGCTTTCGAGTCTGAAACTAGGTTTTAATTAAGTTTCGAGTTGCAACTCCGTATAATCGCTTTTGAGATAGTTTTAGACATATTTTGTGGATTGTTCGAATGAGGGATCGAGATTCCCATCTCGATCCCTAATTCGAAAAATCCACAGTATTTCCCCTTTCTCCCGATAGGGGTAATACTGTGGATTGTTACTCCTGAAATGTTAAATTATAATGTGGCACGATCTTTTAAAATACGAATTATGATAAAAAACTTTTTTTGATTTCACGTACCTACCTACATCATATTAGACCAGAAATTTCACACAGACTTATTTAAGCACTATTCACGGCATCATTGGCGCAGCGGCCCAAGGTCCGCCTGCGACGCAGGAGGTTGCGTGTTGGATTCCTGCCTCGAGACAAATGTTTTTACGATCTGCAGATATTTGTTCCGGTTGTATCATTAGAATTCTGACATTAACCTGAGTGGCACTGGCTATACCGACGTGTTTTTTTTTATTTATGTAACCTTTGCTTGTTTTATTATTTTAAAACCATCAGATAAAATGATGTTCATAAAGTATAAAGTACTAACAGAGAGCTAATAATAGGCATTCAACATCATTGATAGAAACTAAAATTAAATAAACTAATTTGATTGTTGACACCGACACTGAACATTCTAACATCATTGTGACAAAAAAACTCGTTGTACCTTATGAAATCTCCTAAAGTTGGCAGGTAATCTCTCAGTAGGGATCATCATCATCATCAGCCTATGTTAGTCCACTGCTGGACATAGGCCTTTCTTAATGAGCGCCATAGCACCCTTCTTCAGCTTGCCGCATCCAGAATCCTGCAGTCTTTCGTCTTTCTCAGTAGGAATGATCAGCCATAATTTACAAAATCATCCACACCTTACCTTATACGTAATAATAAAATTGTTAATGATTTCCATAACAATATAGAATAATAGTAGATAATATAAACTAAGTGTTGTTACCTGAAAATAGATGACTATCTTCACAGCCATCTATCTTGCTTATCGGGCCAGGAAACTCGTAACCTTACCTACCTATGGAATCTAGAATCTAGAGCAACACATCCATGGAATGAGGTTGAAAATAATCTACGAGTACCCACCATGCACGTCATTAGTATGCATCCAAATGCAAGGGGTTAACAAATCGATCTAAGTAAATAATTAGGTACTAGCTTTTCGAAAGCGGAAGGCTCAAATTAGGTGCAATTAGGTCTACCCACTTCAGTCATAGTCAGTCCGCCGTTCGTGTTAAGCGCGCTTGCTACGACGTACTTTAATGTGATTTATTGTCTAAAAGACTAAAGCAATGCCCTTGTGTTTGTTTGGTAATTATTACACAAGATTGGATATGTAACGGTGAGCGAGTGTTTGCGTGTAACACAGGCCAGTTGTTGAGTAAGCGCTGGGAGAACGTACCATATCCACAGATTTTACTTAGATAGATACTATGGGTTAACCAAACCAAAAACGCACATTCATTGCGGTTAAAAATAATTTTGGAAAATTCTTTAGCACAGAGTTACATGCTTTCTAAAAGAATTCCATTTTCTTGTTTATCGAAGTCTGGATTTTGCAACAAAGGATAGGTAGATAGACGTCCGTTTTCATACCCATTACCTGATTGAATTTGAACATAAAACTGAATTCTCAACAACTTTAAAGAGCTTGTAAATTAATTTTCATGTTACGTTAAAGTAGTATAATTTTATATTACCGAACATAAGTTACGATCGTTCTGTATACGTATATACACATTTATATGGATATATATATAAATGCCGAACGACACGAGCTTCTCTGCGACTCCTCGAATAAAATATTTAAGACTCCTAGCCCCAAATGTCTGCAGGCTATGGATGACACTGTTCGTGGATACGAGTATCTGTTTTATTGCAAAGAAGAGGGCAACACATGCATTTTGATAACAACGGCAGTGTTTTGTTATGCTAGAGAGTTCAGAGCTCTTTCGGTTATTATTAAAAACAAATGAACGTTAATGACGAGTAGAACTCAACACTGGCTAAAAGTCGAACAAATGATCGAATTGCAAAAAGTTTTTATACATAGTGTGCGTCCCAATGAGGTTGAAATTGTCAAAGTCGTTGTATAATGCATTTCGAGGCAATGCAATTTGATGCAAATGCCGTGATGTGGCGATAAAAGCCCCAAGAGTGCCGCCGACGCCCGGTTGGCTTCCCTCGGCGTTCGTATAGTGAAATTAACAGCCAAGTAATTCAACTCTGGCGGAGCCTTTAATAATGGCTCATTTTAACATTAAACTATGAAGATTTTAGCTTTATTTGAGCTAATAAGAGGAGCTTCACGAGAATCACGTAGTACATGTTTTTTCTAAGCGGAACTAGAAATATACCGCCCACTTTTATAATTTTCAAATCAACAATCCCATTGCACGAAAATTACCTTTTACCGACTAAAAAGCTTCAGTTTTGTACGGCGTTCCTTTGTATACAGTAAATATATTTGCGAAAGTACCGGAAGCACGAAAAAAGCCTTTTTGTAACCACTCCAATGCCATTGTTATGGCAGCAAGCCTTAAAATATCCGGAAACACCGCGAAATGCCCGCACTCTACCATTGCATATGACCAGTTAGTTCTCCGACAAAAGTAATTTTACATTTTGTATACGGTAGCGTGAGTGGGGAACATATTTTTGGCCGAACCAAGTTATTTTTAAAGTAAGGAATAAAATGGAAAAAACCATTTAGGAATAAAACATTATTGAATGATTAACCAAAGTTATCGACATAGCTCAAATAATTAGCAAGCTGAAGTGGCAGTGGGCCGGCCATATCACGCGAAGAACTGACAACCGCTGCTGAGGTAAACATGTTCTTGAGTTTAGACCACGACTCGGCAAACGTAGTGTAGGACGCCCTCCAGACAGGTGGGACGAAGACCTGCGAAAGACTCCATCCAGGCAGATGCTGGATGCGGCAAGCTGAAGATAGGGCGCTATGGCGCTCATTAGGGGATGCCTATGTCCAGCAGCGGACTAATATAGGTTGATGATGATGATGAATGTTTAACCAAAAAATACTACTCTTAATTAAATCAAACTCCTGTACATAGCTTGTTTTCGTCAAACACGCTTTTTTAACTTTTTTAATTAGAATTTACCGCGCTTCAAACTAATTTCGGTCGTGGTAAATCCGGAGAAATGGTTTGATATCATAAAACGTCAGCCTATTCTGCTTTATCATGTTCTGTAAATACAACGAAATTGAAAACTGCTGTCTAGGAAAGTTTAGGAATGAGAAAAGTAATATCGGCGTGGGCGTGCGCGGCGTAGCAAGTACTACGCCGTAGACGCGTCCTACAACTCGCTACGCGGCGTATTATTTAACTTTCTGAGTTCCTACTTTGTAAAAGTTATTGAATACAAATATAATTTGCGGTCATGCTTTTTCTAAGGTGAACATTATGTGCAGACTAGAGTTTGAGAATACTAACTTTAAAAATCCTCTAGCGATCAAGAAAAAACCCTCTACTTTATAGATGCAAGTAGAATCCAATAAGTGAATGTTGTTCCAGATAGGGGAGGTTTACGTGAGGCGCGTGTCAGGGAGTGGTGATGGAGTTGGTAATACTGAAAGCGAAGTCCCAACTGAATCGTCTGTTGTCGGGTGAGCGGCGCAGTAGCAGCGGGGAGCGGAAGGTCCCGCGGGCGGGAGGTGGCGCGCGGGGCGCGGGCCGCGAGCGCGCTGCCATGGCGCCCGTCGCGCCCGCGCCGGTGTCGCCCGCGCCCTGGCTCAATGCCACCATCGTATACAACGTCGCGAGGCTCAACACCACCTTCGACGTCGCCGATTACGATCTCCTCAACGCTAACTCGACTGGGGACCACCACAACAACTGGTTCTGTGCCAAGTGGAGCAGTGCGCAACAGGACCTCTTTCAGGTAAAACAACACGCCATTTCCTTGATAAAAATGTAGATAGTCCTCGCATCCTCGATATTATTTAAAGTTCGTAGAAATCCCATATTATTCATTCTTAATCTCTCTCGCTTGGCCGAGAGAAGAGAAGTCACGATTTTGGTCTGCTCTCAGATTCCCGCCAGGTCCGCTTGCTGATTACATAGGTAGTTTAAATACACAATGTGTGTGATTTGGTAGACTGATTTTTTTTGTTTTCCAGGCCGCAAACATTTGCTTCGCGATCGCCTTCCTAGCACCGAAGGGGTTCAAGCAAAGTATCCTGGTGCTGCGCGCGCTGGCTGCCACCGGCGCCGTGCTGATGGGCATGTGGGCCGGCGCCGAGGTCTGCGCGCCCGACGTCTTGGGCTGGAGCCTAGCCTTGGTGCTCGTCAACTCGATACACACCGTGTTTTTAATAATAAGGTGAGTTTACCCATATTTAGGGAAAATTCTACGCATTTAATTCATCAACTCATTACGGGAACTCGCTACCTATTGTGTTTTGTTTGCCCCGAAAGGTGTAATGGCGACGTTAAACTTTCAAAAGAAAATGGCGCACAGATTTTTTGGTTTTTCATGGTTTTTCATATTTCTACCTACTACAGTTATGTATCGCTGCGACGTAAAATAAACTTTTGAAAATGGATGCAAAACATTTTACCATCGAAAACCAGCAAGTGCTATGTTATGCCTCTATACTATTTAGTCCTTCTGTTTAGCGACTGCCTAACATACGTAATCTTAATTAAATTCCATGACGTTTGAGTTAAATACGGCTATGGCGTCAGTCGTTCTTTCAACCTATAAAGTTTTAAATCTTTGCCAAACCAAGCAGATCTTTTCCGTCGTCAGTAAAACGAGCAAGCATAGAACTCATAAATATGGAACGCGTTGGAAAAATTGCAAAATCAACAATTTCCCCACATTTAAAGAAAACACTGGCTTCGCCAAACGAAACCGGAAAATTTTGTCTTACGTACCTAATATATAACTTCTTTGTTAGGAACCTACTCGAAATTGTTTAAATAAAATCAGTTTGCTAACTCTGATTCACCAGCTTGGTAGAAAACATGACGATTTCAGAGCAAGATGTGACATAAACATGCTCAGCTATTCACAAGATCCCCAATTTCCGAACATCATTGATCAATTTGGCGACATCGATACCCTAACTTCTTGGTAAGTTCATGCCAACATCTCGTCGCTCAAGTTCACGAACATAATTCATGAAGATCTTTGAAAGTCATTGATGGCATCTGTAGCACTCCGGGCAGATCGGCAGCGCGATAAAGTCTTCCCAGTTGCGCCCTCAATTGCCTTTGCGTGGTCTCAAACCACAAACCAGCTCTATTTTTAAACAACAAAATAGATAAAGCTCGCTCCAGTTTCTAAGCAGTTGTCATATTGAGCTTACTAGCTTAGCTACATTATCGAAAACCTAGCACCTTTGAGGAAACTGTTGATCGAGGATTGCTTTACCTCGACCATGCTAAAAGAGGGCTTAGTTGATGGATTTCTAGCATTCTAATATAACATTCAAACAATGAGATTCATTTTCAAAAAATACAAATGCATAAGTACCTACTCGTAGATAGTGGTAACGTTGGAGATGTCATGCACGGCCCTAGCCGTCCCTTATCCTAATAAGGGAGAGAGAATACAAAATACATGTTTTGCTGAAAGGGACACGAAAATGATGAAATAAGCTTACAGCGACTTTGATACTTTGAACAGTGTTGTATATAATTTGTGGTACTTTGTAGCCTTTACAGCAGAATCTGCCTATTCAAGCACTATATTCTCAGGTTTCTCCCACCGGCACTATCCCTCGAGCTGACAGAACTGTACTTGAAGCTGTTCAAGCCACTGAAGGTGAACAAGAAACACTTCCAAGAGCTGACGCGCGAGGCCAGGATAGTGCGCCTCGACCCCGGGGAGGCGTACGCAGTGGAGAACGTTACGCCGGCGGATGAACGACTGTCCATACTCTTGAAGGGGAAGTGAGTAGAACTTGGAGTACAAAATAGGAATAAGAAGTAGGTTGACCCAAAGGTAGTTTTTTACCGAAGTAGAAATAGTTTTTGGGTTTGATGCGAGAGGCAAAGATAGTCCGTCTCGACCCCGAGGAGGCAGTGGAAGACGTCACGCTGACATACGAACAACTGTCGATACACTCTAAAGGGGAAGTGAATAGAAAGAACTGGCAGTTATTTTTGAGGTAGGAGTACAATTAGTTGGATCGGAATCAGATATGTGCAGGTTTGCCATATCAAACAACCGAAAGAGGTTGTTATTCTAAAGCACCTTCCAAATATAGAACGAATCGACAAGAAGCTGCAGAGAAAAATACTGCAAAGTTTTTATGGTGCTGACCTAAAATTTACTCTCCGTTGAGTCTCAAAGGAGTTTTGAATCTTTGCTTCCAGTAGGCAAATAAATAATGCTGTACGATAAGTTATTGCGTCGCGTAAGGCGTACCTAAGGCATATTTAGAGGCATAATACTGCTGTAATGTTATTTATAAATTAGATTAGGTTACTACCAAACATGAGCAATAGGTATAACATGAAGCAGATTCATAGCCTGCATAAGTCCGAGGAAACGAACTACTATAAGTTTATTCGTTAAGTATGGCCGAAGGGTAACTCGATGATTAAGAACTACGTTTAAGTCACAACTGCAATTAATGTTAATATGCTCCGTCTACGCATTTATTTTCTTTGACGGACTAAAAATATTTCATAGACTCTGCTTTTTTTCAATAATAGTGATGCGAATCTATCGGCTAAAAAAATATCGGGATTAACGAACGCGTAACGCGTCGGGATAACGTAAATTTATCAAGCTGACAGATTACGTGTGTATGAAAAATTTTATTATTTCATTAAGCCAAAGAAAATAAATGCGTGGACGGAGTATACGTGCCACTGTTAATTGTGAAAGCACTTAGGATATCCACCTATTAAATTACACTTCTATAATGAGAGGGTGCGTCACGGCAGAATAAATTGAATGAGGTAAGATACCCACTGAATAAATGTTTCCTATTGAGCGTGCCAAGTGGAGTACAAAACAAACAATTCAATAAGGAACGCTGAGAGTCCTGCATTTGTTTCTCGTTTTATTATTGCGGTTTTATTCAAGCACATAAACTGACGGTGCAATCACGTAGGCAACTATTTCGTAACTCAATATATATTTTTAAATCGAAGAGATGACGCAAAACAGTCCATAATAGGAGTAAAGTACTGCTAGAAAGCTTATTGCTTTTTTTATTGTTGTACCAACGCCTGGTTAATGACGCTTTATCTAGAATCCATAATAATTTTCATGTCCTCGTTAAAGAGAGCTTTATAGTGTACGTTAACGTAGCTAGACCAATAATGGATTAACCTTTGGGACTTAAGTATTGTAGTTATCTACATGATTTTAATTAATATGATGAGTTTTATTCTACCTAGCACATCATACCTCATTGCTTTATATTGATGAAAGTTATTGCATTTGGGCTTGCTCACAAACATAAAGAAGGTGCGACTAACAATTTCAACTCCCCGGTAAGCTAATAGACCAAAGTATGACGAAATTACGATACTAACTAAGCAAGTAAAATACACAACATTTGTTAGAACAATGTCGGTGTGAATAAAAAAATTACAACTAGTTAGAAGTTAATTGCTAAAAGGGGTAGGTGCCGTTTGAATGAAACAAATAACAATTTGTGCCAATATCCATCTTTTTCAGAGTATTTCCGCAGTACTATATATTTATTCTGTGGTATTTTTTATAAATACCAATGCTTATAAACAAGGTCACAAAGGTATAGGACTTCTTCGTAGACTTGAGTACCTATAAATAAGTAGGTAGGTACGTAAAGCTACAGCGACTTTTGAAATATCCAACTTTATTTTACAAGGAATAAAAATAAAGCGTACCTAAACATCCGAACTTTGAAACCTGCTGGTTAAAGAATATTGGTAGAGCTTATGTAAAATTCTGGAACAACACTTACTTTGTAGGTAGTTTCCTTAGTTGAAGTTTGTTTCTAGGATGCGAGTGAGCTGCGATGAAACTCACCTGCACTTCATACAGCCATATCAATTTGTCGACTCTCCGGAGTGGGAGGCGAATAGAGAACAATCTGACGATGTTTTTCAGGTAAAATTTTATATTTCTTTATATATCTGCTTTATATGTAAGGATTGTTTTTTTTTTTAATTGATTCTAGTTATCATACGAAAATCTACTTGAACTAGGTATTTTTCGTATTATGCCATGTGATTTTCTGTTAGGCATTCAAAATTAATGTTCTCATCAAAATAAAGTTAAATTTAAATTAAGGTTTTTGTTTCCTAGGCAGTAGAGTAGAGAGCAGCAGTCTCCGACTTGGCATGATCCATGCACACCACACTCACTACGTCCTTAATGCTCGTCTGTCTTGGACTTGGTCGTTCTCATTAGAATATGAAGAAACGTAGACGCTGTTTAGCTTATTTTTATAGAAAATCCCAATAAATCTGTCAACTAAACGACGATTTATTGAAAAAATCCAACACCAATACAGCTTAACGCCCTCATTACAATTCCTTGCACAATGGGGCTAACAATTCAAGAGACGTTGAGGGAAGCTACGCATTTGTCCCAATAACTAAGATTTATTGTCATTACAACATAAACATGTTCGAAATATTTCAAAAAAACTCGTAATAAATAACGTTACTTAAGTTATTAATTCCTAATCCGATAATGCCTAAAATAATTGCTCAGACTTTAGGTATGCCCATTTCGTTCATATTTTGCGATACTGACTTTGGGAATAATGGGCAGAACGATACTACCTACTCGGAAAAAAAGTTGCTAAGCAATATAATATAAACTTTACTTACGTAATTACCGTCTCGGAAGTAAATACCAACTCAATGCTCAGCGCACTGAGCTAATTGCATGCCTTTACTCTTTGTTCTTAAAAGCTAGCTGGCTAAATGACTACATTTAATTGCACAGTGCATTCATGCCGATTTTACTTTTATTAGGTAGAATACGAAGGCGCGTATTATGAAAGCTTGCTCTGTTATAGATGCTATGCTTGAATGACGTTTATGTCATAGAAAAGCGTTACTAAGCAGAGATCGATGACTGAGCAAACTTTCATAATACGTGCCTTAGATACCTAACTTTCTTACAGATGTAGGCTAAGTTTCATCGGTCTAAGTGTTGGGTTTCGCTCTTTAAGCACGACGTAATGTCCTTTCTCGCCATCTTACCATGAGCGCTAAACATTAGTGTCACGAAATTTTTTTTATGGATTTTCATAACCTCTTAAAGTTGCGTAATCAATACAACAATAATAAAAAATAAAATAACAAAAAACACAATAATAGTAAAAAATAAAATAAAATGATGTATTAGGGCTCTACCGATCTTCAAATTTTCGAAAAATGTCACGCACACTTGTGAACTAATTATATTATTATCTATGTCCAGTGGACATATTATATATAGTCCTCTCTTTCTGCTACTGTAGGTAGAGCTCTTAAGGGCGAGCAAATCCTATTTAGTAGGCTTATTTTGGTAGGTAGGTTTATTTTCATTTGGTAAGTACCTACTCGTATATCCCAAACATCAGGTGTATCTAACTAAAGTGAAACACTGCGGTAAGGCCGTTCATACCTCAAAGTGGCTCTACATCAAACATGTTTATAGTTACTCTGGGAGCGAGGGGAAGCTTTACCCTTTTACCTCAAGATGGGGGGGGGGGGGAGATAAAGAATGAGTGGGGTTGGGGGCAGGTGGCTCGCTCCTAATGAACGTCTCTTTTCCGTACAACTGAACTTGGGGCGTTAAGTTACATTAAAGTGAGGTTATTCTACTGAGGAAAAAAATTACGATCGACGTTCGTGCCGGAAGTAAATAATTAATTGAATTTAAAACATAAATTACTAAATTTAAATTCGTTAGGTGATTCAGATATTGGCGTACGAACATGAATTAAATAATTTTAACCATTCATTTCGATGGGTAAATTAATAATATACATCATTTATATGGAATACCTTTCCTGAAATAAATAAAACCTTTCCTGTTACTAAAAGAGCTCGTACCGATCATAAATCGTCTGCGAGATAAAATATTCAGGTATAAATTGCTACGGTAGAGTTTACATAAAACTATTTCCCGTGTAAAACTAAAGGAACTCAAATCAATTTATCATACTTTGAATCATTTGGCACGGGACTGCGTTTATAAGAAACTGTCGAGAGCGCTTAGCGAAGCTAAGTTTTGGGATAAAGTGTTGCTCTACAAACTCGTAAACCTGACACCACTGTAATGCGATGGGGATAAAACATACCTAACTACCTCTATATACATATCTATAGGTACCTAGAGTAAAGGTTAATAAGGGATGATCCCTCTCGAAATGGTCCAGTCATGTAAGTGAATGTCGATTGTTATTCAGGTGACGGTGATCGCTGAAGAGGTGTGCACGTGCATTTGCTGGCCGCGCATGCGCCTGGAGCGGGTCCTGCGACACCGCCCGGCCCTCAAGGTTGTCCTCGACTGCCTTATAGGTCAGTCCACCTTTATTCTGTTGCAATACCTCCCTACTCAGACGGGTCCTCAACTTTGCCCTTCGAAATTATGAAAGCAATTACGAGCGCCGCCGTTGTAAATCGAGCTTTTGTAGTGAACGAGTATTGGACGTCTAAATTGGAGTCCAATTAAATACTCGACGCTGAAATACGCGAATATCGAAAAATATTCAGTGATCGCTGGCGTTTGGATTTATTTGTCGGCTGCAAAGTCGCTGTTGGAGCCAAAAAAATATCAAAAAGTCAATTTGTTTGCGGAGTAGCCCATTGCGACGTATCCTATGCAAATAAAGCCAAGTTACCTTATTGGAATGTCTTACCCACAAAGTCATACCTTAAGAACCTACGAATTACAATAATAATTGATAAAAAGCAAATTGGTTATTTGGGTAGTATGTTTAAGCTAGGTTTATGGTATCGTAAACTCTATTATAGCTATTATAACGAGATTAATAATAACACACTTTATGAATCATAAAAATACAGTGAATATTAAAAACCTCTTGCAAATAAATATAACTATTTGCAATAGTAGGTACCTATTTACCTATTCTAAAATAGGAATACCGCATATTTGCCGGTTCTGAGTATTTTAATAAACCGTTTTACTCCAAGAATACTTATTCTTTTAGATTAATAATGTCATGAAACTGAAAACTTCCGCGATACTTACTAAATTTAAGGAACTAACAACCTCTGAAATTTGTACAGCAAGATTGATGACTCCACAATATACTAAAGCGTGAATTTTCCCACATTGTTTGTGGACAATGCCCGCAAATTAGATACTATTAAAGCGTATTAAGTTATCGCGTATTAGATAAACATAATGTCACTACAACAAAAATTTAATACATAATTATAGCCACTTAGCTGTTAAGACTAGGCCTAATTACGAGTAGGTGTGCTCATAATTAGGACAAAAAAAATATATTTGCTGTTGTATAGAGTTACCTACGTCTTTAAAGGGGCACAATATGTTGAGGTCTTCACTTATTGTATATGTATTGTTATTGTAAGGACTGTTTTGAAATAGGCTTCAGGAAGTATTTTACATTTTTGGAGTCCGAATTGATATAACTCGGTAGCTGGATCAGTTAATGGCCCATAGGAAACCACGGAAGCTCTATGCCCACAACATAAAGGTGCTTAGCCATAGGTTTGACGTTATTGAAAAACCTTGAACAACATTATTCAGTTTCTTACAAATCATGTTCTAGGTAAAGACATAACCCACAAGCTGTACTCCGTAAGCGAAGGCCTGGGTGCTGGGTGTGTGAGTGAGAAGGAAGGCGTGCCCAGCCACCTCACTCGCTCTGCCAGCGTGGACGCAGTACACGAAGGGGCTAGAGGACGTCTGCGCAGCGCTGCGTGGCGGGCTAGAACTCCTGCGCCACGAGGTTAGTAACAAGATCAAGCTTAGTCGTAGACAGTCCTGTGGGGTAAAGAGCTTCTAAGTCCTTTTGATCAAAGAACTTCTAGAGACTGGTGTTCTGAGTTTAAAGATTTTTAGAGTAATAGTATGACAAACTTCCCGGTTGGGAAGGGCCGAAATTAGCCACTTTATATTTTTTTAGCTGGCAGGCATGCCAGTTATCTTAGTTCCACGTCGTCTTTGTCATTTATTATGAAAACACCGTTCGCTATTTCCTTTAATCGTCAGGTACCTACCTGCGCATAACCAACTCCATCATTCGTTAGATACAAAGAATGGAAAAGAGAACAACGAGAAGAAAAAGAAACAGCCGATCTAAACAATAAATATTGTGCATCTGTCATATTTTTCATCCGAGATCTGTAGACCTCAAACTGAATAGCCTGACGAAATCTAATTTGTAACTTAAATAATAACTCTTCCCCGTCCAGGCCCGTCATCATCCTACTGGCAACCAGTAGTAGCTCGACAGTTTCTCCGCCAATCCCCCTTCGGTCGGATAGCACAACCGCCGCGTCTGCTGCCACAAGCGTCATCCGCAAGCTTGCAGCCGTCAGCGGTGCGCCGCAGCCCGCCGCGTCGGGCCACCTCATTGAGGAGAGAAGTCAAGTTCGCGGAGGCCGAGCCGGGCGTGTGACACGGGCCGCGGCCCCAGTCGGAACTGGTGCCGCTTGTCTCTCGACACCCCGAGATTCCCGAGACAAATGACTCCCCATGACACGAGATTTTACCTACCACGGACTTCTGAGCCTAAAGCTTTTAATACCGTATCTATACAACCCAGCTGTTTTTATTTGCAGTTATTTTTCGCCTGATTTAGAAGTAGCTGCAGTGGCAAGTGATATCGTGACAAATAGTAGTGACTGAAACAGTGGCCGTGGTGACTGATACGGTGACAAATTTGTTGCGAAGTGCACGCTTCAGAACATTTTGAGTTTATAAACTCAATACAAGACACTTTAAAGTGCATTAGGTATAAAACAAATGAGCGAGACTAGTTCTATAAAGAAACCACTGATATTATAAAAACTGTATAAAAAAGTAAGACTACACGTAATCTTTTTTTAGCAATTGGTAAATTGAAATATGGAATTCTAAAAGTTTTTTAATGTTAAACTAATTAATTGTTTATAAATGTTAAGATGTGTTAAATTCGTGATAAAATATAAAAGTTACTAGTGTGGTTTATAAAATATGAACTAAACTAAAATAAATCAGTAAAGGGTAAACTGTTTTCACGCTCGCTCCTCGACTTGAATAATTTTTTGATTGTACTGATAACTTTCTTCCTTTAGTTGATAAGGGTGAGATTTAACTGTTTTTAGGCTAGAGTAATAATGATAAAGACTTCAGTCTTCCTTGTAGGAATTGCACAATTATTGTGTTTTCAGAATCGGAATTGAACCATTATTGTGTTTACTCAACCGAGCAATAAGATGTGTTTATTAGTACTTAGGTACCAAAGTCAAAATTGACGGCTTTTATGGTCACCTGAATGATTAATCTGAGCATCACACACATCGTATTGCCCGAGGCTGTATCTACTGCTAACGAACAAACTAATAACCACATTATGAAGCAATATTTACAATTAGATACTTTCTTTCCCGTTTTACTATAAATAAAGCATATTTTGGAATTGTATCGTTAATTAACAAATCATACCTAACTCTAAGAGCCGAGCTTTTACTGACTAAATATAAGCATTGTCATTTGTTTAGTCGTTATAAGTGTTAATACACCAATAGTTCCCTGATTGTTGTTCACGTCGGTGTTTAGTTGGTGTTGTTGCTTCGTTGCGTGTACGGTGTCAGGATAGATGGGCAAGTAGTGTTCGTATTTATTGTACTAAACTTTATCGACCAATCGGCTGTAAACGAAATTTTCAGAGCCGTACAATGTATGCCTGATGGTATAGGCTTTTTTTTACAAAACGTCTTTCTGCGATTATTAAATAACGTCAGATTTCCAAAGCTCACATCTTTACAATAATCTTTGGTGAATGGTTTTTATGTATAATATTTTGTTTTTGTTAACAATAAGAATTTCATTTTAAAAACAATAGAGCTATTCTGTAGATAGTTTACTCTCGGATAGCGAATAATAAAAGATTCGATTTAATAGAACTATTTCGTACAATATTGTCAGGCTTACATTGCACGAAATCTCTTACGAATACATATCGTTCTTCGTCGTGTCTCATCTCGTTAGAAAACTATCTTGGTGTAGCTAGAAATAATTGTGGGCAACATTTCATTACCGCTGTAGAGTCGTACACATCTGTTCTTACTAGAAACGTATCTATCATCGTGATCATCAAATTTCTTATCGATTTTAAATGCAAGCCACGCTATGTGAATAGTTTGATGGTGCATCATATTTAATACCTTTTTGCCTCGTTTCTTGAATTTTTTGCTGTCATCAAAAATACTGTTATCTCTCACTGTTCTCTAACGATTTTTGCAAATCTACGAAGATGTTGGCCTTGCTCTTTCTTTGTAATTTAATAATATTGTAAAAGGCTAGTGAAATTTTGATAACTAAATACCAACTAGAGTTGAAATGTTACATTGGTAAGATTAAGTCGTTTTTAAAAATAATTAACTGTGTGCTTCTAAAATACAGCAGGTAAGCTATTTTTATGTAATTTTGCACATATTTTTGTTGTCAATGCATCGATGTTTAACATAATAATTGTTCATTATGCTATTACATAAGGTAGATTTTATGATTATGACTTGCAGCTTATGAAAAATATTTGTAGGTAACCATTCTTAACACCCAAAGAGGAAAATTTAAATATATAAACATTATCATCTAAGATATTATACCTCGCCCTACCCTCTACCTACAGTCTTCCATTTCTTTCAACAATGTACCTATTTCTTCCTAAACGCTTATACGCCAATGTTAATATACTAACAAAATGTAATTTAGTCTACATAAAATAAGCTCAACCTCAACAGCCTTTATTAGTCCACTGCTGGAGGCAGGCTTCCCCCTGATTAGCACCTTATTGGCTCTTATCCCATGGGCGATAATGCCAATAATTCCCTTGCTGTGCATGCGGGTTGGGGATCGCAGTTAGGTGGCAGAATTGTTGCAGGAGGTGTTGCTCCCCGCCCCCCGGTGGATATCCCTTAGTCGCCTCTTACGACATCCGCGGGAAGAGTTGGGGTGGTGCAAATTCTAAGCCGGCGGCACCACACCACACAACAAAACACATATTTACCTAAAAAAATGGTATTGAATGAGTTTCTTACTGGTAAAATATTTTATGAAATATAAATTCAGCTATTTCTACGAAATTGGGAGCAAATCTACAAATTATATTATTCGCGCTAAGCAAATTATGTAACGTTACCTCAGAGCATAATTATTGAGAATTTTGACTAAGTACCTATGTGTTTATCTGTACAAATCAGAAAAGTTATTGAATACGTTCTTTGTACATAAGTACTAAAAGTTTAATTGCAATGACTCAGAAATTCGGAAGCACGATTAGTTTTTTTTTTTTAATTTAGTTTATCCACACCGAATTTCAAGATAAATATGTATCTAAATGTGTTGCTTCCATTTTAACTTAATTTACATTTTTAGTATATAATTTAGGTATGTTATTTCACATCTTTACGTGTACATTTGTAATATTTACATATATTTTCAGAATTCATTTACGTACATATTTGTATCTTATATTTTTAGTAAAGAACCTCTGATTTGCATCATTTTGTCTTATCATGAATTTCATAACATAACCAGTAAACGATAATGTATATTATTGTATTATTCTCTTCATTATAACATGTTTATTAAGTCTCTAATAAAACGAATTGCTTAATGTTTATTTTTAATTTTTGTCCGTTCACCTGCAACTAATTTCTACTACTTACAACTAATAACTTTTTAAGACATGTCATTTGGAATGATTGTTAGACTATGTAGGTATGTATGACTATGTTAATTAGGTATGTGTGACTATGTAAGTATGGTGTATTCTAGATGCATGATATAAGTAAAAAAATATAAATCCAGTTGGCAAGTTCCCAAAAAAGGTACTTGCGCTTAGGCCAGTCTCACTCACGTACCTAATGTCTTTGTTATGTCCAAGGCTATGGCTAGAGTATGATGTATGTATGTGATGAAGTAAGAACTAAGTTAGTATGCTAATATGCAAAGGCAAATGACCGAAGCCGCCTTTAAAGGGCTCTCAATGTCAATGCTCTCGCTCAGTTGCCTGCCGTCTTGTAATACGAGAATTGCAACGAGTGAGACGCACATATGCACACTTTCGTCTAACATGAATAAATAATACCACGCAGTGACGTTGCTCTTACGAAATAATCGTGTGATAATGTATATTTCTTTAAAATGCTAATCATTGCCGTGCCCCGGCGCCCCGCTGATAATAAGGTTAAACAACATTCAGTCGCAAGCGCGGTGCGTACCGCGATATGCTTCTCGGAATATAACTGATTTAGTTTTTAATATTTATTGTAAGCGTGGTCGACAACGATGTCGATGTTGATAAGAAAGTGTTTGTTGAACGTGAGAAGTTTGAATAGAAGCCGGGAAATATGTATTTTAATACAAAATGTAAGTAACAACTTGTTAAACTTATTTGAACTAATAATGTAAATTTAAAAATAAGTTGGTAGGTAGCTACTTACACCCACCTACATAAGCCGTACCTATATGGATATTTTGGTAAGCTTACCTGCCTATACTATTATCCATTTGCAAAATATGTATTTACCTATTTGATTTGCAAAATGCAACTAAAATCAACATATTATTTACATTTTTTATACATCCTTGTGTCAGAATCAAGACCTCATTATTATTGAAGTTTTTGCAGCATTTCTCACACAATGCTACCAAACAAGCGAAGTCATAAATGCTTACTAAATAAATTTACATAGGTAGGTACACAAAATTCCCTAGCGATTACAATAAGTAGGTACGTAAATACAATAGATAATGATGCAATTTTATGGTAACGTATAGTTTTAATGATGTAATATTCCAATAGGCCGCCTTACATGAGCGCCTGGGGAGGCCTATGTCCAGCAGTGGACTAAGATAGGATGATGATGATGATGATGAATGTTCCAATAGTTTTGGTAGGTCGTGCGTCGTCATAATTTTCTGATTAGATAATTAATAAATGAAAACAACATACTTTAAACGTCCCTAGCAATAAGATAACTAAATTGAATTATCAAATCTTATCAAGTTCTTTCAGCATGAAGATCATAACATCATACGTAATGGACCAGAAAGCTTCAGCAATTTTACACCACACTATTGTGTTGGCGTGGGTTGGTTCGCTGCAATGATCTCTCCAACCATGTATTAATCATTTTTTTATTGATGGTTTTTCAGGAAAGAAAATCAAGTATTTTAATACAGAAATCAAGAAAACATCTTCATTATAATGCGAGACAGTTACATACAAGTAAAACATGCAATAAGATCGTAGCTTTTAAACTATCGGATATTGGTGAAGGCATTCGAGAAGTCGTTATCAAGGAATGGTAAGATGATCAAAAAGTTTACCCAATTAAATGGTAGTTGGTACCTATAGCAAAAACTATAGCAATTTAATTCATTGAAAGGATAATAATGGCAAAATACCAATATAATGCAAATAAAATTAATAATTACACATTATCAGTCATCAAAAATATACGTAATAATTATAAATTTAATCTTAGTACTCTGTTTATAAACAAAATTTAATTTTTCAGGTTCGTGAAGGTGGGTGACAAAGTCCAGCAATTCGACAACATCTGTGAAGTACAAAGTGATAAAGCAGCTGTAACCATAACTAGTCGTTACGATGGAGTAGTCAAGAAACTGTACACTGCTGTTGACCAGACGGCACTGGTTGGGCAACCACTCGTTGATATCGATGTAGAAGATGATGGTGAAGAAGGTAATATTTTACATACTGATCATACATTGGCAAATAATTCATTAACTCGTAAAGATTAAAGGATCTGCGAGCTAAGTAAGAAGATACGTTGTTGGTACAGACGCATAATACACCAGCCAAAACAATAAAAAAAAGAATATAGTATAACAAACAAAAGGACCAGTGCTGCAGTGAAAGGAAATCTATCACTCTAGGATACCTGCCTACATGTTTATTCATATTTAAATATCTCTCAGGTCACGCAGAGACTAATGTACAAAAGGATGAGAGTGCTAATAAAGTGACTGCAACCGAGAAGACCCAAAGAGTTAAAGTATTGACGACTCCCGCTGTCAGAAGAATTGCCGCGCAGTATAAAGTAAGTGGAGCCGAGATAGAGGATTTTTATGACCGTTTGTACGCTGCGCATGCCCCTCGTTCCCGACGACCACGATTTCAGAGCCACCCTGACACGCCACTATACCGACTAACTGCCTGATATCAGTCAAGTTGAGATCGTGTTAGCTCTGAGGCAGCATAAAAATGGAAAAGCCCCCGGTGAGGACGCAATTACATCAGAGTTTCTGAAAACCGAAGGAGCCCCTGTAATAAAGGAGCTACAGAACCTCTTTAACACCGTCCTTCACAGTGGGAGAACTCCTAAGGCATGGAGCGGGAGTTTGGTGGTGCTCTTTTTTAAGAAGGGAGGTAAAACCCTCCATATAAACGAGTTCCAGCTACCGGAACAGGCCGGGTTACGAGGAGGATATGGCACCATAGACCACATTTACACAGTAAGGCAGATTATACAGAAGTCCGAACAGTATAACCAGCCCCTGTGTCTCGCTTTTGTGGACTATGACAAGGCCTTCGACTCCGTCGAAACCTGGGTTGTTCTGGAATCCTTACAGCGTTGCCAAGTAGACTATCGTTATATCGAGGTGCTGAGGTGTCTCTACGAGACCGCCACCATGAGTGGCCAAGTACAGGGCCAGCAGTCTAAACCCATCCAATTGCCCCCTGTCTCACGAGGAGTGGACGTCATATCCCCGAAATTGTTCACGAGCGCATTGGAAGATTTTTTTTAAGACGCTTGACTGGAACAGGACGGGCATTAACATAAACGGCGATTACATCTCGCACCAACGATTCGCTGATGACATAGTCTTAACGGCGGAATCGCTAGAGGAGCTGAACCTGATGTTGGATTGCCTAGCCACAGCCTCGCGATGCATCGGTCTTGGCATGAATTTGAATAAAACCAAAGTCATGATCAATGGCCACATTGATCCAGGACCAGTCGTCGTACATGGCCACCTTCTCAAAATTGTTTCCGAGTACACTTACCTCGGGCAGATTCTGCAGTTAGGTAAGAACAATTTCGAAAAGGAGGATTCTGCTAGGCTGGCAGCGTTCGGGAAACTACGTCAAGTCTTCTCGTCATCCATACCGCAATGCTTGAAAAGGAAAGTTTTCAACCAGTGCGTCCTACCCGTTATGAGCTGAGACGTGGATACTCACGGTAGGGCTGGTCCACCAGTTCAAAGTCGCTCAGCGATCTATGGAAAGAGCTATGCTCAGAGTTTCTCTGAAGGGTAGGATTCGTAACGAATACATAGATAGATAGATAATTCTTTATTCACAGAAACTTAAAAATATAAAACAGTATGGTACAGAAGATAACAGAATTGGCGGCCTTATCGCTTAAAGCGATTTCTACAGGCAACCAAAGCTTAAAAGAGACTACAAAGGATCCATACATCCGACAGAGAACCAAAGTTATCGATATGTCGATAACTTTGGTTAACTTCAGCTTGCTAATTCTCTGAGCTATGGCTCAGAGAATAGCAAGCTGAAGTGGCAGTGGGCTGGCCATATCTCGCGAAGAACCGACAACCACTGGGGAAAACGTTTTCTCGAGTGGAGACCGCGACTCGTCAAAGTGGTGTAGGACGCCCTCCGGCCAGGTGGGATGACGATCTGCGAAAGACTGCAGGCAGATGCTGGATGCGGCAAGCTGAAGACAGGGCGCTATGGCGCTCATTGGGGGAGGCCTGTGTCTAAGATGGTTGATGATGATGATGATGATGATGATAAAGCAAGTTAATGTAATTTACTGGTTGGAATCAAATTTTGAATTGCACCTCATAATAACTTGAAATTTTCAGGTCGATCTAAGCACCGTAAAGTCTACAGGTAGGAATGGAAGAATTCTCAAAGAAGATATGCTTTCACACTTGAATATAGATTCAGACAGAACAAACGAACTCCTAGACCCAACAAGTGTGAGAGCGGTGGAGATACCAGTAGCCAAAGCGCACGCTAAAGTAGAAATTGTTATAGAAAATAGAGTTGTCCCTGTGACGGGATTTACAAAGGCTATGGTAAAATCCATGACAGAAGCAATGGTAAGACAAATATCGGTTCACGATTCTAACTAAACAACCATGCAAACTGTAGTCAGACAACTTAATTTAATATATTAAGCCATTAAATACAATTTTAATTTAGATTTTAATTTAATTTTAATGTTTATTTTAATTTTAATTCTCATGTGAGGCTATGGATTTTATTATCTGAATTAAATGAATACAATACAATACAATAAAGCAGCTGATTAAAACATTTATGATGCTATATCAAAATCTTGTTTTTCAGAAAATTCCTCATTTTGTATTCAGTGACGAATACAACGTTACCAAACTAGTAGAGGCTCGAGCAGCGCTTAAGAAACTTGCAGAGCAACGAGGAGTCAAGCTGACCTACATGCCAATTATCATAAAAGCAGCTTCACTTAGCTTAACCCAGTATCCAATCCTGAACAGCAGTCTGGACAGTTCATGCGAAAACATTATCTATAAGGCAAGCCATAATATTGGACTTGCAATGGATACCCCCAATGGCCTAGTGGTCCCTGTCATAAAGGTAATTTTTTCTCACTGACTATATGCAAGCATCTTCAAAATGTATTAGGTAACACAGGTGGGTGCCTTTTACATTTTATAGATGCTTCAGAAGATGCACCTCCTCACCTCAACAGTCCACTGCTGGACGCAAGCCTCTTCACATTAAGCGCCTTATTGGCTTTTATCTCATGGGGGTAATGCCCATAATCCCCACGCTGGGCATGCGGGTTGGGGATCGCAGTTCGGTGGTAGAATTGTTCTACAGGGGACGCTGCTGCCCGCCCCCGGAGGATATCCCTTAGTCGCCTCTTACGACACTCGCCGGAAGAGTTGGGGTGGTGCAAATTCTAAGGCGGCACCACACAGCAAGGAAAACTAGATTTATATGATTACGTGTTCTATTTTCAGAATTGCCAAAACAAGACCATTTTAGAAATAGCAAGAGAACTCAACAGTCTTCAAGAAAAAGGCGCTAAGGGACATCTTGGATTAAATGATCTCACTGGTGGAACATTTACTGTTTCTAACATAGGAATTGTGAGTATTATTTTATTCCGAACATAGTTTATATTGATCAGCATATTTCGAATTAACATTTTTAAGGATATCACTCCCACCCTAGCTTGCTTACCCACACGAACTTGTAAAATAATTAAAAATAAGTTTTGAACCATAAATAGATGATTAGTGATTACTGTGATTAGGTATCGTGAGTCGGATAATACCCAACAAAAATGTTTTTAGTTTACAATATTATGATTTTCAGGTCGGAGGCACGTACATGAAACCTATAATTTTCTCTCCTCAAGTAGCAATTGGTGCTCTAGGAAAAATACAGGTAATATAATAGTGAAAAGACCGCATGATATCACATTTAAACACCTGATCCTCTTTAAATATTTTTCAGGTTCTACCAAGGTTTGACTCAGACGGCAACCTAACTAAGGCACATCTACTATCAACGAGCTGGGCAGCGGACCACAGAGTCATAGACGGAGTCACTATGGCAAGATTCTCGAACCAGATAAAAGATTACCTTGAGAACCCATACAGGTTGCTGTTAGACTTATAAAAGTGTGTTGTGGTGTTTTTTTTATAAAATTGAATTTAACTGAATTGGATTTTGTTTTGTATTATCCAGGATGCTTGCGTATTCTGCTGACACGATATGTGAAAACCCCCTAGCGAGACGTGGTCCCCGACTTGACGCTACAGGATGCAGTTAATGACAGTTTTTAATGGAATGTTTTATTATATATAGAGTTGCTAGTTAAAATTAAGATAGATGAACAGATTTTCGCTGATCGCCGTCTCCCAAAGTAGTCAGGTACAAGTTTAATACGCGTGGGCCGCCTGCAAGCCCATGTCGATGCCGGCTCTATTATATTAAAATGAAAAAGGTAAGTAAGTACTCAGAAATGCATTTATTTATCGGAAAGAAAACTACTTTATCAAAACTTATTTTAGGCAGCTAAGACAAAACAATCTTGTTGGTAGATATGATTGCACTATGCTGACAGTATGATAATTCTTACGAAACAAATCTTGCTTAGAAGGATGCCCAGATAAAAATAAATATTTATCTATCGACACTACTTACTACTTTTAGGAATACTTAATGAGTCATTAGATTAATCGAAATTAAATTTGATCGTCATTATATGTTTATCACATACGGTAAGGTAAGTTGGGATAAGTCAAACAACCCGAGCGAGCGAGCAAAGAATCTCTCCTTCAAGTCTGGCAAAATTACCGTTTCTGTTAGTGTGTACGTACTCCTCTCCTTTACAGGTCGTATTTTACAACGATCTGGACGAAACTTGGTGTAGGTGTATAGATTTGTACTGTACTGTTTACTATTTTATAGTTTTTTTTTTATGTCGAGGATTTTTTTATTGTATTATGTTCTCCAAAAAACAGCAATAAAAGCTACTGAATATCTCCCCGCTTCATGAAAACCGATTTTTTTTTCTAATTTGTCAGTTATATTAATTATAGGGATTTACTCTAACCTGGATATTTTCACTCCTAAATTTATTAAAAAAGGGATAAGTACCATTTTTTTTTAAGAAAAAATTACAGTAAATATCCTTAATTAAATAACTTTAGTGGTAAATTAATTGTTGCAAAACGTTTGTGCGCGAGGCTACTTTTACTGAACGTAGAACTACTAGCATATAATATTAAAGTCCTCCACCGCGATCTCCAACCCGCCTGCCAAGTATGTTGATTAAGTATACCGAATCCGCATCGTTTGGGTCAACAAGTTCAATCGTTCAGCAGAGGGCGTTTGTGTGCTGGTAAGGTAATATTATTAGTTATTTGCAAGTTGAATATTTTCAAAAACATGACAACTAAACGATTTAATTACCTACCCTTATTAACAACCGAATACTCATTATGATTTAAGCATCTTAAGTTGCTATTTTTTGACATTTTAAATGAAAATATGTAAAAAATTCGTCACTCGAGACGTGCTTAAATCTAAGTTGCGTTTGTGTATTTGGGGGTGAGGGTGTTATGGGATAAAAAAGACTATGTTTGCTATGCCATGCTACATCTATGCAAAATTTCAGCCCGATCGGTTCAGTTGTTATGGCGTAAGAGGTAACAAACATCCATCCAAACTTTATCATATACTATCTATATATTGTGACAGTAGGTATGGGTAAATATTGTCAACTACCCAAGAATGTTTTACTTTACATGATGACGTCAATTCCTGCCGAAAAAATACTTGTGACTTATGTAGCACTTAGCGTTGATTTATCACAAATTTTTTGATACTTAGATTTATCGACCATAACAAAGTTAAGAAAATCGTTTCCGTAAGGGGAATTTATTAGGTAGCTGCAGCCCGCGGCTTCGCAGGCTTTTTTCCGGAATAAAAGGTAGCCTATGTCCGGCCCCGGGATAACATCTACCTCGCTGCCAAATTTCACCGAGATCCGTTCAGCCGTTCTTGAGTTATAAATAGTGTAACTAACACGACTTTCTTTTATATATACATATATATATAGATTTTATGTTGCCGACAGCAAGAAGCACTAACGACATGTCTTTGAGCTGTTTGGCTTACCCCACCTTACTTAAACCAACTCTTTACTTGCTATAAATTGGAAATTTTCTGTTAACAATAACTACCTCAACACACCCAATAACCCCGAATTTATGCTCATGCATGGGATGAGTAAAACGTTTATGAACGTTTCTCTGGACTGTCGAATGCCAGCCTTAGACCTAAGACATTTCACCAGTTTCACTTTGGTTTCCTGTAAATAAATAATAATTGGTTAGCTACTTCACGATTGTATTAGGAAATCAAATTGATATAAAGTACCACCCAAAAGGAATTACCTTTTCAAAACTTCGAAACGAGTAACTTTAAAGTACGCAACAGTCCATTCAGGAATACAGTGCGGGGTATATTCTCTGTGAAATCTCGCAAAAATCTCAGTGAATATTAGAGCTTCTATATTGTTTAATGGTGCCCATTTTAGTGCCAAGAAAGCCATATCGACATCGCAGTACTTCTTATCTGCAACATTTGTTTTTAAATCTCAGTAATCAAAGTAGATTAAGTACCTATAATTTACTTATCAGATCTAGGTGGTTAAAAATAAGAGATAATGAATACGTGCATGCCTACAGAGATTGTAACTTGGCGTTCGATTACATAATTATCCTGCCTTTTGTTTATCCATTTCAGAAATACGCGCGGAAATTTTAATTTGAAATTTTAATTTTTAATGAAATAAGTAGGAACCATTTTGAGCTGAACCAAATCCGGGTTCGGTCGGACACTAATAAAGTAAAGGTTTCCGACCGAATCCGGATTTTCAGCCGAAACCGAAGCCTCGGTGTCAGTTTCAACCGAAACCGAAACTTTTTTAAACATAATTACTATATCGTGAAATCTCGTGTTTTTTACCTCTCGTGGGTTTAAAGTGTCTATCTGTGTACATCATCGCTCTCAAGCGGATGAACCAATTTTAGGGTTCGGTCCCTTATAGTCTCGTCATGTCTTGTTTTTGTGTCTGTCTGTATCTCCACGGCTTAGCTTAGCTGAGACTAGTAGTACCAGAAAGCTGTTATTTGGAATGGGTAAACATAATAATCACGCCGACAAAGTGAGAAAATAAAATATTTTTGTGGTATCTTCCCTATAGGTACCTAAAGTGGGGATGATGTTTTTTTTCGCCTAGCTCATTGTGTGGAGTGTCGTTAGTAGCTCGAGTCAGCGATCCGTTTGCGAAATATTAAGGTTTGTAAGTGTATTTTCTTTTATTCATATGTCCTTTGCCAGCTGAAAGGTTCTAATTTATAATAAATAAATAAATAAAACATTTATTTATTTATTATAAATTAGAATGAAAACTATCACAGTTAAGTATGCTTTACTAGTTAATGAGTAATAGTCGATCAAGTTTTGCGCAACTACAGAACCCTCTGGTTTTATTTGTCTTGACACGCTCTTGGCCGATTTCATTATATTTTATTTTATTTGTTTGATTTGAATTGATGCAGCCGAACTTGTGATAGTTCGAATTTAAATCATCAGGGTTAAAATAAGTTTGTTACACAGATACATTTTTATTTATTTGCATATGGAGGCTTTTGTATCACTACGGCCATACACAGATAAATACAGAATGTAATGAGCAAAAACAGTCACATATCTATAAAATTTTTAACCAAAGATTTTTTTTTATAAACTTGCTGCTCTCGGGCATGCTTATAAAACGCATGCATATAATGCAACTTTGCATAGATATAAAAATTATAATGCCTACTAATAAGCATTGTTATCATTTTGCGAGTCTAAAATATAAGTTAATAGTAAGTTTATTTGTATTAGTACATTTCACAATTTTGTTGGATCGTTAGAATAAAGAAGAATCAATTAATTCTGGCTTTATTCGGTATCCACAGGTATTTTGAGCGAACGAGTAACAAACAATCCACCATTTCTTTCTATTTTTACGGAGATAGAGCAGACTGAAGATTCAACATTACTATCAATATTTGGAAATTCAATAAGGTTCAGCGCGGCCGTTATTGACTGAAACCATAACTGCGGCCGAACCTTATTTTTTTTGGCCAAACCTGGCCAAAACTAAAGCCGGACCTTCGGTCAGACACTAGTCATTATTATTTAACTACCTTTACTAATATCTAAATACATAAAACTGCTGAAACGTTGGGTAAATCAAAGGTAAAATAAACGCAATAAACACCCCTGACTGAAGAAATAAATGATAATGACGTGTTCTTATCGCCGAACTTTCAAAGCAAAACATTCCCTTTTTGTTCTATTGTTAGTCAACTTGCAAAAATGGTCAAGTTCTTATTTCAGAATTACAGGCACATGACTAAACAGAGGCATACCTTTAAGTGCCATATGAGAACGCACTTCTAGCGTTTGTGCCCAAGGACTACCACACACATAACTTAAGGTGGGACCGAAGGGTCCCACCTAAAGTTCTGCTTGGTTGGAAAGGGGGCCCTTCTGCTTGGTCCGTCAATTTATAGCTTAAAGAACTCACCTGCTATCCTTATAAAGTACACTTTCCTAGGTGAACTTATTTGTATGTCTTCACTTTTAAGAGCTAACAACGATTTTTGCTTGTCGCTCCAGTTACGGTCCAGCTCTCTCATAAGACTAGAACGAGCAGGTTTCGTCAGTAACCCGTTAAGTTCCGTATATTGACCATCGCTTATAATGTTTGTTATCTTTGAAATGGCCTGTAATAATAAAATATTTGTTAATAAAATAATTTGAGATAAGTTGCAAAAATTCAACAAAGGTGGGTTTTTGGTTCAATTTATGGTTGGTTACCCACACACAGTAGTGCTCAGCTGAGTCTCCCCTCGAAAATCACCACAATGGCCGATCCTACGCTGCCTGCATCCAGCGTAGGCACAACTTACTTGTTTCTTGACTGGTTTCCGCAACTAGGCCAGAGGTGGGCCTTTTTGCGTGTTTGTGTGTGTCAACTAATAACTAATAATAAAAATCACCTGTTTGGTTCCTGCTCTAAATGATTTTTCTTCAAATTCTGGATCCCAAATATTTCTCAAAACACTAAAATCAATCTTTATCATCAACCAAGTAAACGGATTTTGAACTAAAATAAGTTTTGGAACGCGTGGTTTTTTTTTCTTGTCATCATCTTCTGGTTCTTTGTCTTGTTTGGCATCGATTTTCCCTCGTCGAAATAAGAAAGACTTTGGAAGACCTTTTAAAATGTGATTATTTATGTTAGTTGGGAGTAGCTTTGGGGTCTCGGATGTCTTCGGTTGTTGAAAACTATGTAATATTTCAACAGAACCAGGTTTGAATCGTGTAGGACTTTTTATCCTGCAATGATTTGGCCATGATGGGAAATTTAGCTCATGTGGTTCACCATGACAGTATGAAGTGCCGCTAAAGTATATATTTTGCACTGCGAACCTTGCTGCGGCGGGACAAATGCGTTTAGTTAATAATTTTAATGCCATCTGGAACGATAAAAATTAAATATTGTTATTCTGTTCATAACCCTGACATTTTAAGATTTCATCGTCTTGGTGCCTTCCAGGATTACCATCTGAGCCCCAGGGCCTATTAAGGCATGTACGTGCTAATCCTGGGTCAAGGGATCAGTATCCGCTGATAATTGGTATGTATGTACTATCCTACTAACTAATATAAGAAGCAAGTTTCTACTAATAAGGAGCAAGTTTCTGCAGTAGTGAAGATGTTTGTGCGAAGACAACGCCAAACCTACTGCATGGATCGAGCTGAAATTTTGGTCACATCAAGGTCAGGACCTGGAATAACATTTAGACTACTTTTTATTTCAAAAAACGCGCGCGAAGCCGCGGGCAGAAGCTATATGTGTGTATGATCGTTAGGATCATGGTCCAAACATTACTGACATGATAAATGAAAACTTACCATGCTTCATTGCAAGGTTCTCGTATACATAATGTTTAAGTCTTACTCATCAATTTAGCCATTTTCTTATTTTTGCGCCGAAAAATTCAGTTCATAACATTAAATAAATAGGTGGTCATGGTATAGTTTAGATTTTGTGTCACTTTTGGATGAATCGTCTGACTTATGCCAAATTGTTTTACTTGCTCACAAAAAGGTAGGAAAATGTGACTAAGGTGTTGTCTAAGAAGGGTTTGTCAAAAAGTTTCGGTACGTGAGGTGGAATCTCTAGGTATTTTAAATGTTTACGAAGCTCTACTGAAACATATGACTGTGCCCACTGTGCGTGTGTGTAAAACAATTTTATTCCTTAGAATAATATGTTGAACGTTTAAGAATATAGAGGAACCTATGACACAGATGTTAAAAATCCCAAAGTAAGATAATAACCTCTGTACCCTACATTAACGAACAAATGTTCTGCAAAAATCAAATTAGTCACTGAACCTTCAAGTGACTTGGACATACTTTGGTATTTATATTTAATATACATATAGTAACTGTAAATTAATTAACAGTCACTCTCAATTCTACCCACATAAATTTTGTTAAGTTGTTTTCTACCAAACACTAGATAGATCAAAAATAAATTTGGTACTACAGACACACATACAAATAACATAAATATACAATTATAATCATAAGCACAACGGGTTTAAATAATCAAACGATCATTAAAAAAAAAAAGTTGGTAAGTTATTAGGTATAACCAGAGACTAGTAAAGGTATAACTTAATGTAGGTACTACGTAGTTTGTGTGTCTGCAGCACGACATGGCTTAGTGAAATTTAATGGTAGGTAATTGTAATTGTTATAGTCCTATCGCGAATTGTTAATTCTGCGTTTGACAAGTTTTGATCGACCGAATCACAATAATATTATAAATGCGAAAGTTTGTTTGGGTGGATGTTTGTTACTTCTTCACGCCAAAACTACTAAACGGATCGGGCTGAAATTTTACATAGATGTAGTTCTAGACCTGGTATAAAACAAAGGCTACGGTTTATCCCAAAAATCAGTTTCCATGGTATAGAAATAACTTTTAAACGTTGCTATAGAAACAACGAGTATTTACATATTGCTTGGCATAAAAGTCTCGAAACGGAACTAAAATTAAAAAGAACTAGCAACTCTTTTTAAAGTGCCATTAAGCGTCAAATATTGTGTTCAGTAAAAGTATCAAGAAAATTTAACCGTAAAATTTAGAGTGGCCATACTCGATAGTGGCGCCTCCATTAATTTGATGATAGATTTATTTGCCAAGCTAAACCTGTACTCTAATCTAAAGTTCAAAGGTTCTTTAAAAAAATTACTTGAGTTCTCTTTACTATTTTTGAGCACCACAATATAATACAGCCGTATAAAGACGTATTCGGTGGTTTAAACACAAAACACGTGATCTTCAATCAATTAAATTGGTTAGTGTGTAATTAAGTAGCGTTGTGTCTGTACGCAACCTATAACCGAACCGGTTATAACCGAAGATATTATTCGTCAAAAGTTCGTCATTGTAAGAGGTCGACACGATCGTCATTTTCAATAATTATTATGTGAAGACTTTTTGATCAAGGTATTTGCCGCCTGACGACTACGAGCTTTATCAGAAGGTGCCTAAATAAAAGCCGTGAAATAGCTGGTAGGTAAGTGCTTAAGTTCCCTAGTATTGTGAATATTGTTAATATAAACCAATTTCCATCCATTACAAGTAC
This sequence comes from Eupithecia inturbata, assembly GCA_963662085.1. NCBI lineage: Eukaryota > Metazoa > Arthropoda > Insecta > Lepidoptera > Geometridae > Eupithecia > Eupithecia inturbata. The sequence continues at coordinate 10,626,302 of OY759182.1, forward strand.
TACAACCAAGTCGGTGGCATGTTAACACGACCAAAGTACGCTCCTATATTTAGTAACAAACTTTTTTAGGCACTACAATGGATCTTATGTGGAGATTTTTTTGTATTCTTACTTTGTCTAATAGTTTAAGCCTAGATTATCAAAACTTTTTTTGGATTTTGATATTTTTTTGTCAGTTAGTGAGTATATATACAAATCATACTAAAATTGCTTTTCGGAAATCGTTCGTCGGTTACCGACTGTACCTAATCTTATCGGATAAATTATCTGTTTGAAAGATATGATCTTTCATGCAAATCCGGTAGATATGTATCTGCTTATATTAACCGACAACAACATATTAACGCAACAGTTGTCCATATTTCTTCAACTAGGTGAGTGTTAATGATAATAATTATATTCAATCACGTCAAAATATATCAACCAATGACAAAGACCAATTTACATAATGTTTATTATATCTTTTTGCATGTTAGTGTAACCGCGGTGGAGGGGGTACATTTTTAGAATGGTTTATCTCTACTTATTTGAAAATCATCAGCACTAACAATATTACGAGTGGCTTCTCTTCTTTACTTGCACCTCAGAGCGCCTAAGCGCACTACAAATCGCTTTGGCTCTGAAGGCAAACCTTACATCACTTGTTCCTTTGCGTACTACAAAGTGTTTGACGCTTAGGGAAAACTTTTGGCGTCTCACTTTTGCTAGCTTTAAAGTCTACGTTCATCATATTTCTTCCAGAGTCATGTGGGCATTGTTGGCAAGCGTGTTGGCGCTCGCGTCTCTAGCCGCGGCATGCACCCCCAGTGTGACCACTGTGAGTGGATCACACGCCCCCGCCACCGTCTGCTCCGGAAGCCTTATCTTCTCTGACGAGTTTGACGAGTTCGATCTAGAGAAATGGCAGCATGAGAATACTCTGGCTGGGGGTGGGGTAAGAATGATATCTAGTTTTCATACTTCATCATAATACAAGTACAGGCTTCCACAACAAAATCGTCGAGCCAAAGTTTATCCTTTCGGGGCATCGATCAAGGTATCCCGCCGGCTCCCCATACATTTACAATAGGTAACTGAAACCGTCTGTTTCAAAAGAGAACACATTTGACAGTTTGAGTTTTCATTTCATGTAGTCTCATTTTAACGCTCAGACAGTGAGCAGCCTAGCAAAATTGTAAAAATCACACGTCCAAGACACACTATTTTCAGTAGTTTTAATGCACTTTTTACCACTATACGGTCTAAATCCCTCCTTATCCTCAAATAATCAGCGTTGAAAATTATTTTCTAGTTTGTTTTTTTTTTTACGATTTTGACTTTGTTCTAAATTCTAAAGAATAAATAAAAATAAAAAACTAGGCTATTGATTTTTTATTTATTTTTGTTTTAGGTGTTCATGCGTTTATTTTTCTATCATAAAAATACTAGTTTGCAATTATTACTGGTTCAAAGATTTATAAACTTACGAACATATTTAAATTTTGAAAATTTTTTCTTGATGCTTTTTATTTTGACTACACAGAAACAGTTCTGTGACTACCTACATACCTAACTACATATTTGTTGTCCGAAATAAAATATTTTTATTTATTTCATTATTAGTTAGAAGGAAGCAAATTAAATTAAATATGATACTACTACTACTACGTGAGGTACTACGTAACGGTATGATTTTCAGATTATTCCTACAAAAAAACAGCGTTTATTATTTTCAGGCACATATAGGTAGATATGTAGTTAAAATAAATTCCACTAATCTCTTGTTCGGTATTCACAAAACTTGTCACGGCTCTGCGCAAACTCTGTGCGTACAAACAAGTCGCAGACGATTTCGAGTGTCATTTTTGTAAGGTTCTAGGTTTCGAGGCTCTAGGCGGCGGATACCTGATCGAAGCTTTGGGGCCTAAAATCACTCCCTTTCGGCTTAGTACACCCAATACGTGCCACCTTGTATACCAACAGTACCGACAAACGATTCCAAAAAGCGATGAACCACAACTGGTTTTACGATCGATGAACTGACGCGGTTTCATAGACATTATGTGACAATATAGACTCTTAAGTTCAAGCCGGATCTAAGTTCCGGCATATGAAAGGTTAAGCAACTTCTATACTGCCAGTTCCAAAAACGCGAATTATACGTACTTATACTTTTACGTACTTGTACTTAGGGATCCTATGGGGAATAACCTGGGCCACTCTAAGTTATTTTTTTGTTGGATTATTTGCCACACAGCATCGCATGCAGCCCCGAGCTAAGCAGAGCTTGTGTTATGGGTACTAGATGACTGATATACTTAAAACAATACGTTACACAGATCGATATTTTTTTATTATACATAGAAAGTAATCCGAACACCCGGAACAAAATATTTGCAGATCGTACAAACATTTTTCCCAAGGCGGGAATCGAACCCGCAACCTACGCAGCGTCGCAGGTGGACCTTCGCCCGCTGCGCCACATCGGTCGTCAAGGACAAACATTAGTAATTATGTACATAGTGTCGATTAGGTATATATCGTGTTTGTTCAGAAGTAGACGTATTTATATATGTCTGCTGAGGATATATCTCTATATCTACGGAACTTGATTTAATACTGTTGTGAATAGACCTGTGAATATCAGAATCGAGTTGTACTGAGCCATATCGGTGCATTAGGAATAATTTAGTTTCTGTATTTTATTATGAATGCCTATCATCATTATCAACGCAGACGCATTTTACCCACTGCTTGCCTCTGCGTGTAAATCAAGAACAATGAAAACCAATAAGAAACTTCTTTTTTCTAATTCCAGAACTGGGAGTTCCAGTACTACAGCAACAACCGCACCAACTCTTTCGTACACAGCGGACGACTATTCATCCGTCCTTCTCTAACTTCTGACCAGTTCGGTCAGTCGTTCTTGACCAGCGGAAACTTGAACGTTGAGGGCGGTGCTCCTGCTGACAGGTTATTTAACTTTCACGTGAAGTTAATAAGTTCAATTTATATTTATTTCATTTACGGTCGACAGAACATAATAGATACAAATCAAAAACAAATACAAATCGTTTACTGGTACCATGTACATATTAGGTCCTTACATATGAAATTGGCGTTTTGTATGGGAGGAACAAAAAGTCGAATATTTTTTAATATAATATATTTAATTAATCAAAGTATGAACCATTATTTTCTATGCACTTTTGCCATCTTATAGGTAGTTCATTGATCCCTTTACTAAAAAAACCAGTCGGACGGGAATCAATAAAATCTTTGAAGGCGATTTGGACTGCCCCATCGGAGTTGAATTTTTTCCCTTGCAAGAAGTTATCCAAATTTCGACAAAAATGGTAATCTGTTGGAGCAAGGTCCGGGGAGTACGGAGGATGTCTTAGACTTTCCAATTGAAGCTCTTCTAATTTAGTAGCCGTCTGTTGCGCAGTGTGTGGTCTAGCGTTGTCGTGAAGCAGCAGTGGCGTGGAGCGATTGACCAGCCTAGGTTGTTTAGCCGCTAGCTTTTCCATCATGGTTTGCAATTGCTGACAATAGACATCAGCCGTAATAGTCTGGCCAGATTTGAGAAAACTGTAATGAACAATACCGGCACTAGTCCACCAAACGCTTACAAGTAACTTTTTTGGGGTTAATTTTCGCTTGGGGCAGGATTTGGCTGGCTGGCCAGGATCCAACCATTGCGCTGAGCGCTTCCGATTATCGTAAAGAACCCATTTTTCATCACAGGTAATGATTCGGTTTAAAATACCTTCATTATTGTGCCGGTTTAGTAATGTAACGCAGCAGTCGACGCGCGTTTGCCGGTTTGCTTCAGTCAATTCGTGAGGTACCCACCTTTCAAGCTTTTTAATCTTCCCAATTTGCTTCAAGTGAATTAAAACAGTTTTATCACTAACATCGCAGCCTGCAGCTAACTCGGACGTGGTTTGCGATGGATCCGCTTCCACAATAGCCTTCAACTCTTCATTATCAACTTGAGTCTCAGGCCGTCCACGGGGCTTGTTCTGCAGGTCAAAATTTCCAGAACGAAAACGTTGGAACCAAAAACGAACTGTGTTTTCTTTTGCAACACGACCGCCATACACATCATTCACCCTTCGAGTTGTTTCCGCAGCACTAGTGCCACGGCGGAACTCGTACTCGTAAATAATGCGATATTTTAAGTTTTCCATTTTGTAAAATGAGTGACGCAAACAGAAAAAAACAGAAGAAAAAAAACAAATGAATGACGATCATCGAAGCACAAATACATGAGTCTATAGCTGTACAAATTTGAATTTGGAATTCCTTACCAAAGAGGAGAAATTTGTGATTAAAGTGGCCAGTACGAAAAACGCCAATTTCATATGTAAGGACCTAATATTTAAAACAAAAACAATGTAACGATACTGACGCTAAAAGTATAAAACTGTGTCGCGTTCAGTATTGCCCTCCTCTGGACCGAATGAAAAAGATAAAAATTTTAAACAAAAGAATTTAGCCTACCTTGTCCCTAATTAATATTATAATTAGGTAGTTAATATACATAAACATTGAAAACTACATAAGATTAATAAATATTATTCAACTTTGCTGTGATGAGTGGTGAAAATAAATAGGGGTATAGATAAGAAGACATGACTGAAAATTATTTGCTTCAAGTATACCATAGTACTGTACTGCCTAATTCGATTAACTTTCAAATATGTGAATAACTTTGAGTGTGAATAATATCTGCGTAGGTATACTTTACTTTAAATCGCTTGAGAAATTTTGAGCTCGCCTGAGTTCAACTTCGTTTTATGTTTCGCGAAATCAGGTGTAAGGTTTTTTCTTATTTATGGATAACTAGCCTCTTTCCATAGCACAAGTTTTTCTATATTTATGTATGTCGTTCCCCGGTACCTTTGATATTCAGAATATCAAAGGTAGTCGTAATGAAATTTGGGAAGATATCATATTCTTGCCAAATTTCATTAAGACCGGTCCGCCATTTAGGCGTCAAAAGGTAACAAACAGACAGAGGTACTTTCACATTTGTAATATCAGTATGGATAACAAAGGTGCACACCAAGATTAAATGTTTTTTATTTCTTTTCAAGATGCACAAACCCACAATGGTGGGGCTGCGAGCGTACAGGCACGCCCAACAACATCTTGAACCCAATAAAGAGCGCTCGCATCCGTACCGTCGATTCGTTCAGTTTCCGCTATGGAAAGCTCGAGGTCCGCGCCAAAATGCCCGCTGGAGACTGGCTGTGGCCAGGTAATTAGAGTTTTTTTAGACAAAAGCATCCTTTGTCTTTGATCGTGTTCTTTGGAAATAAGTAATAATACACCATCTTTATATAAAACTCTTAAGAAAATTGCAAATTTTATTATAGCAATCTGGCTTATGCCGGCCCACAACAGCTATGGCACATGGCCTTCATCTGGCGAGATCGACCTGGTTGAATCCCGCGGAAACAAGAACATGCTCCTGAATGGCGTACACATTGGCACACAAGTAAGTAATTTATGTTGTTATAGTTGTTACCCTATTTAACTTATGAAAAAATACTAAATAATTCGTACCTACTGTCAACTTTGAACACTTTTAAAACTTCGTAAACGTCTTGTCATACTTACACCAATTCTGTGTAAGTATGCCATGCAACTCTACCATACAAAGTTTCATGACCATAATACGTCAGAAACATATTTCTTATATTTTGGCCTTCCTTTTCCTAAACTATCATTTCATTGATATTAGAGTAATTCTCGAATAACGAAATAAAACTATGTTCCTAGGAAGCCGGATCCACCCTTCACTACGGGCCTTACCCCGAACTCAATGGATGGGAGAGAGCACATTGGAACAGGAGAAACACCAACGGATACGACTCTAACTTCCATCGCTATCAGTTGGAATGGACCCCTGGTAATTATTTCTTCCAGTTAATCAAATCACTTTAAGCCGGTCACACAAATCTAAACCCTAAGCTGCGGCCTAAGGTGGTTCCTTAGGCCACAGCTTTGGAAGCCTAAGGCTCAACCATAGTCCTTTACGAGCTCTACGGTCGATTGCTCAGATTGTTACTTCTAGCCATTTCATTCTCTAACAGCTCTTAGGCCCGAATTATGAAAGCTGGCTCAGTCTGTCAGTCAGACCAGCTTTCATAATACGGGCCTTAAGAGTGTCACGCACGACACGGTTTTCGAGTCGTCGTATTCCGTGAAGAATGTCCCTTAGAAATTAGCGAAACTTAACGCTCACGAGATTTTCTTCTAAGTCTGGATGTTTTCTATAATAACTAACTATTTTCAGATTTCATCAGCTTTAAAATCGACGATGTTGAACTAGGTCGTGTCACTCCTCCTGCCGGTGGTTTCTGGTCGCACGGTGGTTTCAACAGCAACCCTAACATCTTGAATCCGTGGCGTTACGGCACCAAAATGGCGCCTTTCGATCAAAAGGTAAAAAACAAAAGAACACTGCACAAACTTCAATATCGCTTCGATTTCTACGTAGAATATTCTGGATTTAGCAAGCACATTTACAACGTTGCGTGTCTATTTTGCTATGACGTAGCAACCAATCTACGGTGTAGTCACATCTACGGCTACGATGTAATAATAAAGCTACGCTGCAGCAGCTACGGCTACGACGTAGCATAACTGCTACGCCGCGTAGCACAGCTACGACATAGGCAAAATTGCTACATCGTAGCAATGCTGCTACGAGTTTTGTAACTAAGTTATAATAAAACTATACTATCATTGTTTTGCGAGCGAAATGCTACAAATGCAAGGTTGCATAGCTTTATGGCCGTGGCGATCGCGGTGTTAGAATCGACCTCTCCCGTGGCCGCCGACTAATGGAACCAGAGGCATGGCTTTGAACAACCATTTTTTGTCTCTTTCAGTTCTATCTCATTATGAACCTTGCTGTGGGAGGTACAAACGGGTTCTTCCCTGATGGCGTCACCAACCCTAGCCCTAAACCTTGGTGGAACAATTCTCCTTCTGTAAGTTACGATATTGAAACCCACAATCTTATCCTATCTTAAAAAACAATACACAACGTCTAAATAATAATTTGGGGAAATAAAGTATGTTCACCCTATTAATTTAATTTATTGTTTTAGCCTCTCATCAATAGCCTACTCAAATCTACAAAAGGGGTTGTGGCGGTTTTTTATTTTCATAGACTTGGTATTTTTACACGACTGCCCCGAAAAATGAAAGTAATGTTTTCAGGGTAAACTTGCATACATACATGGGTATGTATGCAAGTTTCTTCATTGCAACAATGCCTGAACAGATTTTGATGTGTGGGGTATCGTAAAAATTCCTACATCATCATGAGTGCCAGTAGCAGACTATAATATTATTTTAAAAAAGGCAAGCAGTCGCCTTTTTGAATTTTTGTAAAATTAGCATGTTTACTGCTCCATTTCTTTCTTTCTTTCTAACCTTTCTTCCTTAGGTCTGTAACCTTATCCGTTTTAATATTATAAATTCGAAAGTAATTCTGTGCGTCTGTCTGTTACCTTTTCACGTCTGAACAGCTGAACGGATCTTATGAAATTTGGCAGGGAGGTAGACGGTATCGTGGACGGACATAGTAGGCTACTTTTTATCCCGGAAAAGCGCGAGCAAAGCCGCGGGCAGGAGCTAGTTAATTATAATACTAATTTTGTTTTCATACTTCCAGGCTGCTACTGATTTCTGGAACGGGCAAGTCTCGTGGCTGCCTACATGGAACCTGCACTCAAACGACGGACAAGACGCTTCTCTGCAAGTCGACTATGTACGCATTTGGGCTTTATAATTACATATATGCGTTTAAAGTAAACTGATGTACCTTCATTTATAGTTATGTGATTTATGATTTATTTATTTATAAATGCAGCCAGCGTCTGCGGCGACTGGTATCTATATGTATCAGTTGAGCTACCTGTAGATTGTTTGCAACAGTCTGCTGTTAGCTTAATTGTTTCAATTGTAAATACTAGTTCTAATTTGTTTTTATTATTGAATTGTAATTATCTTTGTCAATAAAGAAGTGATTTAAAAGTTCAAATTGAAACGGTTTTTTGTCTACCTACGGAATGGAGAAGGTATATGCTTTTAGAAAGAGAGGTTGTTCTGTCAGCAAACCAATGTTATCTACAATTTTCTCTCAATCGGCGATCCGTTTGAGAGAAAATTGTTTTTGATATATATTTTTTGTATGATAGCTTATATTTCTACGAGTACCTGACAAAACAATATATATTATCTTATATTATATAATCTTCTTTTTTTGTGGTGTGCAATAGAGTGTATTGTATTCCATAATATTTATAAAATACCTATAATACCAAAAACCCTCAGTCCATGCTGATCTTGCGCTCGTGTACTGCCGGGTGATGACTAGACACCAGTGTGAAGATTGCCATTTCCACAAAATCAACAAAACGGGTGGTATAACAAAAACCAGCTAATAAAATACCTAACGAATACAAGACACCTTCAGTCCATGCGGTAGAACCTTGGGCTCATATACTTTGGTGCCGGGTCGATTTCCCGGCAGCAGTGTGTTGATGTTGGACGATGTCATTACTAATATAATTTGATTGTTTAAAACAAAGTAAAACCAGACTTCGAATCCCTTAGTTTTAAACATTTTTTAAGTTTTGTGGAATAAATACTAATACCTCGGGAATACAATTTTGGGACCTACCCGGGATCGATCTACAGTTGTATATGCAGTTGTATGGAGAATGTGGTGAACCAAACTAAATCGGTCTTTAATAGACGGGAATACGCAGACTTAAAAAAAAATCATACGTACAGCCGAACATAGAACCAACTCCTTTTTTCGAAATCTGTTAAAAACTATAATACTTACTTCGTTGTGAAATCATCGCAAAATTTATCAAAACGGAAGAAGGTTTAACAAAAACGAAGTAAAAACAATAAATGTAATATTTATGGAATGAACAATACCTTAGCGAATACAAAACACTTTAGTCCATGTGGTAGAACCTTGGGCTCATATACTGCGTGCCGGGTCGATTACCCGACAGCGGTGTAGATGTTGCCATTATGTACGGTGGGATTCGCCTTTTGTCTGTGAATGGACTCACCCGGGAATAGTAGCGCCGTTCTATTACCTGAAAAGAAATAAAAAAGTTTAGGATAGGAGTAGTTAGGTAAGTACCTACGAGTATAAGTGCGGCCGCATATTAAGCCGTTAAAACATCGTTCGTTGGTATATTTTAAGCCAAAAACCCAACCTAAAGGAGGCCAAAAACATCATCATCAAAATTAACATCTGTGGTCAACACAGAGAGTGGACATCTTTGAGCGGAGATGATGATGACTAGCCTTCCCAGTTGACCCTCCAAAAAAAAGTTGTAGGTAAAAATAGTACTGTCTCACCATATTGCTCCGCTTTGTTGTTAGCAACCTACTTTCTTAAACCTATAGTGTGATTGTGATACGATGTGATGTGATGTGTTGTTGCTCTGATAGCTAGGTAAAAAACATAAAGAACCGAGTGATTTTGACAGAGTTGCTGGCGCCGGGCGCTAGCTAGCACGCCAGATGTTAGTTCATGAGTATCTCGCCGGCGCGGCGCCGCATTGCTCCGCTATGCTGCTCGCCAGCCGGCAGTACTGGTTCTTTATCTGCTTCTTTTATCGTCGACTTTGTCACAACTATTCACGGGATGACATAATAAACCTTTTTAATGTACCTCCTAGCTTATGCTTGCCGAAGCTGCACACGTATTTCCGGGATAAAAAGTTTTATTAAAAAGAACCCTATTGTTTGTTAGTCAAGGTCTAGTTCAATCTAAGTAAAATCGGCCTGATCCTTTTTGTATTTACCTATAGCGTGATGATGAGGTAGCAAACATTCATAAAAACATCTATACCTACATCCAAACTTTCGCATTTATAATATTAGTGTGATGTGATTATGATGTGATGCGATACGATATGATGCGATGTGATATAACGTTACCCTGATAGCTAAGTATATTCCAGCCAAATTGGATGTACAATATTTGTCAAAATAAAATAAACACCCAGGTACTTAACCTAAAATCGCGATTTACGCATTTTACATTACTTGTCGATTTAAGATCCTTCCTTCAATAAATATTATTAATTATATTTATTAATTATATCTGAAACTCGACGCCATGCAAGAGAGTTTTAGTTTTTTCTGTCGTGGTTTCTTTACAAACATTTGACATCAAGTTTGGCTAGCGTATAAGTAATAAAACTCACCTTATCAAAGAACCGAGTGAGTTTGACAGAGTTGCTGGCACCGGGTGCTAGCGAGCGCGCCAGATGCGAGTTCACGAATATCTCGTCGGCGCCGCATTGCTCCGCTATGCTGCTAGCCAGCCGCCGGTACTGGTTCTTTCTCTGCTTCTCTTCGGCCAAGTCGAACTTAGTTCCGATTACTAGTATGGGAATCTGGAAGGAGAACAAACGTGTTGTTTCTTATTAGGCGACTACGGCAAAGTCAACAGGACGAAGTATATTTATAACAGTGATAAGTTATATGCAAAAATGTTGTACCTACCTATTTACGTAGGATCCCCTGAATCTACAAGGTAGGTAGGTACTCTACAATTAGGTAGATAGATAGATAGATAAATCTTTATTCACAGAAACTTAAATATAAAATATAGGTACCTACCTACGCGACAACAGTAAACCTCAAAATAAAAAGTTATTTCAAACAGTGCTAGGTATCAAGCAAAATTGTTGGTACCTACCTCTTATCCCGTCGTGTGTACAAATTACAGTAATTCATACTTACCCCGAGGAATTTGCGTAACAAGTTGATCAAGCTTTAGAAGTTTAATTTTTAGCGCTCGGGCCGCTTTTTGTACGCCTTGTTTTATGAAATAAATGTACGGCAAGGCTTGGCAAGGCTTTATGTGTACATATAATTGTAATAAAAATAAAACAGTTTGTATGATGACGTACCTATATCTTATCTACGTTCCACCGAAGCGCCTAAACTACTCTACTTAAAGTTTTCTTTACTAAATTATTAATTACTTGTTATAATGTAAGTAGGTACGCATTAAATACCTGCCTACCCATAACATTCCTGTGTAATCAAAATGCTAGAGTTCTAAATATGTAAATTTCACCTACTCATGCCCGCCGCCGCAGCCCCGTGGCGTAAGAATCGACCGCTCCAACTCAGCCCAGTAGATGGCGCAAGAGCCAACTAAGGGAACCTACCAGAGCAAGGGTAGCAACTTCTTCTATGTATTTTTAACACACTCACTGCGATCATCAATCCGGGGATTCGGGGTTCACCAAACAAGGGTTATTTTTTATCAGCACGCTGGGCAGGCCAAACGTGGCAATTAAAATAAAACCTTTGTTAGGGGAAGACACGTTCAGCTGTGATTTGTGCTGATGAGGAATCATAGCGAACCTGAGTGGATCCTAGAAACTGTTCTGGGTCTACATCCACGTGCTGAAGCGTTGGGTTGTCTTGGTTCAGTATTTCTGTGAGCCATTTTTGTAAGTTGACTTGACTTTTTCTGTTTGTTAGATCATGAACCAAAATGATTCCTGCGAAATAAAAGAAATAGAACTGTAAATATTTTTATTTTTAATTATGTATAATGATATTTTAATAAAATAAAATTTCTTACGCGATCTGAACACATTTTTATTAGTAGGTATTATATGAGAACTGTGTTTTAGGAAAATAAGAGGTACCTACTTACTTTAACCTATTTAACTAGAACATATATCTTTATATAACGATACCTACCAATCCAAGGTAATACCTACATGGGCCGTACGCAGCAGAAATAACTCAAGACAACTTACCAAAATAGCTGAATAGGGTCGACCATTTCACAAGCGCATATAGATTTATAGGAACTATGAGATCTTTCCGAGATTTATAAACTGAGTGTTCAGGTACTTTTGTCAATGACTGCCTATGTACTTATCTTAATATGCTATTATTTTATTTACAATTAGGGTTGCCACCTTTTTTTGAGCAAATAGAGTACCTAGCTAGTTAGTTAAATAGTTATACCTGGTAAGGGGTTAAAAAAAATACGCCCCGTAAAGATGGATAAGTACCTACAATTTTCTTTTTTTTTAAAGCGGCTGCTTACCCGGCGAGCATACAAACCCAACAGATATTACTAAAAGGCACTTGAGGTTTTATGTTGCGTTCAAAAATGCAATGAGTTTTATAGAATAAAAAACACGATGCGATCCGTTCCGTTACGTTCAAAAACTTCTGATGTTTATTAAAGTGAACATTATATAAAAACTTGAAAAGCCAATTAAAGTATTTTTGCGTACTTTATTGTGCTCATAAAGTATCGTTAGCCCGAAATTACGTACAATAGGTACGTTATTATAAAGTAGGATGGCAGCCCTATTTAGAATCTCGTTCCTTACCGTGTGTTGGCTGATAAAAAACATTTCTCGTATTTCTATGTCCATTTGATCCTCCCACGTCCCAAAGTTCCACAAAGAATGTGTTCTGAGCCTGTGTACCCTCTTTGTAGCGATGCAGTTTCACTTCTACGGAACATCCGACCGTCCATCCCGGCGAGACTAAAGGTTTGTTGTGTGCTATCAAATATGTGAGCGATGTCTTTCCAACTCCTGAAATATTTAAGAAGTAGCACTTAAAATATTGTAAACGACTAGGGAATCTATTTCTATGCCACTTCTAGGCAGGCATTACACGCCAAGAAATTAAAAAGTACCGCCATAAAGTTTAGTGGTTTCCTTTAGATGGTACTCTCGTTCAAGTCATCAAAATGTCACATTCATTCGTTTCCAAACAAATCAAACTGTCATGGCCGCGCAAGTCTTGTTTGTTGGCTTTGGTCAAAGGAGTTTTGTTTACAAAAAATAGTTGCAGTGTTCAATAAAACTTTACGATTTATATTATTGTGCTAGTTGGTGCAGGATCTAAGATAATACCTGAATCTCCAAGTACGACAACTTTCACTTTTTCAATCGCAGCCATTCGCGGATTTTACAGGTTGGTGAGCACTTTATTTATTTTGTTTGACATTAGATTTATAATACCAACTTTGAAAAACCAATTCACAGATGTACTAGAGATGCACCAATTTATTCAAAGTAGTTTATGCTTTGAGCGAGTTATTTTTCACGCTATAAATTAGTCGATCAACATTTTGATTTGTAATGTCACAAAATCTTTTATTATCTGAACTATATTTATTAAAGAAGTAACAGCAAGGTAGTCACGAATTATTTGTTTAAGCTTATTTTTGTCTAAATTCAACAATGCCTGATTGCAAATATTTTTTGTGAACATGGCTGACAAAATCAAAGAAATATTGGTAAAAAATATTTTATTTCACTGGTATAGGTCGCGTCACGTAAAAAAAACGTTGACCTGCGCACTGAGCGATTTGTCTCGATTTACCCGTGCCCAGACACTTCCCCTCTACCCCCCTTAGCGTTCTGTTTACGTGACGCGACCTCTATCATCGGAGCAAATCGCAGAAGTTTGAAACAATTTTTGAGTTTGAAAGCTTTCATTCATCTGTCGTCTATTACCTACGAAACTCATTTGAACTTTTCGCTGTGCTGTTGCAATAAGGCATTGTTGAATGCAAACTTGTTTATATTATAGTGATTAGTGATTACCTTGCTGTTAACTTGTTGTTTTCTGTTATTGATAACAATTTTTTTAAAGTATTTATTCATAAATATCTATGTTGATATTTATTTATATAAAATATCTTGGTTTTTAGAACCGAGTATAGGATCATAAATAAAATATTACGTATGCTAAAAATTTTGTTTAATTTATTTAATTTTTGTTAAATTTTAGTCGATTTAACCTTAACAACTAAAATTTAACATCGAGTAATGAACGACAGCACTGCAATACAACACTAGTTCTGTCAAACTTGCGTTGCTCTTGCTTGCTCACAATGAAAATTGCCTGCTTATAATTTTTTACAAAATCTAAAATCAATAGGAATTACTTACGTCGTCCGCCATTGTACAAGTATTGTATTTATATCGTGATGTAGTGTTTTAAAAAATGCAACGATTATGCTCAAATCCCATCGAAACGCTTACTCTAAAGTAATGTAAGTAACAATGGACATCCTATCCAGGGTATTTATTGTGCTTCTGCTCATAAAATCTGTTCGCCTCTATTGTGGTCCCTACAATGGACAGGTCTGTAAAAGTTATTCCACGGGCTATGTCTGGTATAACGATACAGGAGGCCTCGACAACGAGAAAATTACAACTGGCCTTTGGAAAGAATTGATATCAACACTCAAAGAACCATGCAGAAGTAAAGCAGAAAAGTTATTGTGTGCTTACGCATTCCCAAAGTGTATAAATAAAGATGGATTGGGACATTCGGAGCTTTCACTCTGTTATGAGGACTGTATGGCAGTCAAAATGCAATTTTGTTATAATGATTGGGTTGTTATTGAGGAACAAAAACGACGCGGAGTTATTTTCGAATCGAGGGGACATTTTCGATTTCCCGACTGTGAAAGATTACCAAAGTTTTCTGGGAAAGGATCTCAGGTGACATGTTATAACACAGGCATTACTGATATGGACCCCACTCAAGTTACAACCACATGTGTAAGGGGCAATGGAAGATACTACCAAGGTACCATGAATGTAACTGAGTCTGGATTGTCATGTCAAGCATGGGAATCACAATCCCCACATCAGCATGCAAGACCTCCGCTAGTGTTTCCTGAAGTCCAAAATTCAATAAACTACTGTAGAAATGCAGGTGGTGAAGAGCAGTCACCTTGGTGCTACACAGAAGATCCAAAAGTCCGCTGGGAGCGCTGTGACATACCCGTTTGTGCCAATTCAACTGATGAATTTGACAATATTGATGGACCAAGTATAATAATGGAAAATTATTTTACTCCTACTTTTGTCTTGATGCTTTCTGTAGGAGCCCTTGGATGCATACTAGGTATAGCTTCAATAGCCCTTCTATGTCATTATTTTGTCAAGAATCACTATTCAAAGTGCAATCCCTCAAACCGGCGCAATGTTCAAAACATGGATATTGATTTAGATAAACTGCCTAGCAATATGGCTTACCACACAACTGGAGCTCAACTAAATCCTAAACTGGAAAAGTTAGAATTTCCTAGGAATAATATTATATACATCCGAGATCTCGGACAGGGTGCATTTGGAAGAGTATTCCAAGCTAAAGCCCCAGGGCTCGTGCCTGAAGAGGAATTTACCCTGGTTGCTGTTAAAATGCTGAAAGACGAGGCTTCACATGACTTACAGTTGGATTTTGAAAGAGAAGCCTGTTTACTTGCTGATTTTGATCATCCCAATATTGTAAAATTATTAGGGGTTTGTGCTATTGGGCGACCAATGTGTTTGTTATTTGAATTCATGGGAAAAGGAGACCTGAATGAGTACCTAAGAGCTTGCAGCACTGCAACTAACTTTCCACCAGTCTCTGAATATAGAGATGATCTCAGGCTTTTAGCTACACCTTTGGGCCACTTAGATCTATTGCACATAGCAAGACAAATAGCATCCGGTATGGTTTATCTCTCTGATAGGAAATTTGTGCACCGTGATTTGGCAACTAGAAATTGTTTGATCAACGATGACATGGTAGTGAAAATTGCAGATTTTGGCCTTTCACATAAAATTTATTTACAAGACTATTATAAAGGAGATGAGCATGATGCCATTCCTGTGAGATGGATGCCTTTGGAGAGTATATTGTATAACAAGTATACATTAGAATCAGATGTTTGGGCTTATGGGGTGTGCCTCTGGGAGATATTTTCATTTGCTTTACAGCCATACTTTGGCATGACACATGAAGAAGTAGTCAGATTCTTGAAAGATGGAAATGTTCTTGCTTGCCCAGACAACACACCTCGCTGTGTGTACGAACTTATGAGGCAATGCTGGAATCACCATCCAAGTGATAGACCCAATTTTAGAGTCATTTACCAAGCAATTGATAACATTCAATTGATTTTGGAAAGAGCACATTCAGAATAGGTGTTTGTCTGTTTATTTTATTGTCATAAGCATAAATAATAAGAAATAAATGTAAAATATTTTTGTAATCAGCTACTTGTATTCTATTGGTCTTTGAAAACTCCACATGTTTCACTTAATTTCTTGCCAATAACTGTACTTATTAATTGGGAGTTTTAATGTTTACATTTTCTTTGTGTACTGTTTACCAATAAGGTTTTTATAGCTAAGTTGATGCTGCCATTTCAGACCATTTTTTATTTAACTGGTAATGAAAGGCATTCTTACCTCAAAGGGAACCTCCCTTTGAGGTAAGAATGCCTTTCATTAATTTATATGAAACTAGTTTATAAGTTTAATTTTGTAGGTATTTATTGTGTCAATTTGTAAATCTATCGTATTATAATTAAGCTCTGGTAGCATGTTTTGACTGTTTATTTTTTAAATTGTCCACTGAAATGTTAAGTGACAGGTTTAATTAGCTGGTATCCATAAGCCATGATGGTTAGTCAAGCTTACCTCACATTTAATGTTTGTTTTAACTTTAAAACAAGACTGATTTTGTTAGGGCCAACAAAATATACAAAAATTTTGTTTTAGAAATAGCCCTTTGAATTTAATTGAATTTTTGTGTACATTGTGTAAAGTAATTTTTAAATGTGGTGTGAGTAAATGAATTTATTTGGATAATTTAATAGTTGAGTAATGAAAAATGTTGGTTTATATTCATATCCTTTTTATGTTCTTAGTTTTAACAAATCAATACTGAAAATCAGCTAATTAATGTTTTACAAAGACCCACTCTGTGTCTGGCCCTTATTAATGTATGAATGGTTCAATTCATATTGACTGCTAACTGCCAAATTGGAAGATTGTCAAATAGCAATTCTTACATATATTTAAATATACAATGCATTTCTGCTAAAACACAGACAATGAATAACATTCGCCCAATAATGTTTAGTTTAAGAATGCAGCTAAATTTGTTTCTATAGAACTTTGATATTATTTTTTCGTTGATGATAAACTGTACCTATTGTGAATTGATAAATAAAAATGTTTTAAATGAATTGTCTTTGCTTATTTAGCATCTTCTTTTGAGCTTATTAACTAGGTACTTAGGTCTCTTACCAAAAAAGCCGAAGTAGGTATGTACTTATCTGTTTAATTTAGTAACCAAGTACTTATGTATAGATAGACAAACCTCTCTTATGTGCAGGGCCCCAATTTGATTAAATTATTCGCTTCATAACAACGGTACATACAAAACTACATTTTAATTTTTAATGAAGTACCTATGCATAGGTATTACTATTTCAAAACATATAGTGAAAAATGGTAAAATAGAATAGTAAATTAAAATGAATTGTTATGCGTTTAAAAACATGCTTGCGGTTCCATCTGTACGGTTCACTTTGTAAAATCTATGATTTACAAACAAAATGTGAGGTGCAATAGAAAAAAAATGTATAAAAGGTAATTTTGGTTGGTTTTAGTTGATGTTCTGTTTGCTTCCCGATGATAAGTCACCCCACTATCTTTTTTCTTTGCATTTGATTGATTTAACACGAAGACGGCATATTACAATTTTTGTTTAGTCGCATGCGGTCGCGATGGGCGTAAGCGAGTGACTAAATGAGTTGTTGTTGTTGCTGATCGGCAACAGCTCATGGCGCAAACATGGTTCGGGATGTCGGTTTCCTACGGTAGTAATAATAATTCAGTGGTGTGGTGACTACAGACATTTTTTTTAGTCATTTAATGTTCACGAAAATTTTCAAAGGTTTAGGAAAACCGGTTTTGGACGCCATAAACGGAAGCGGAAGATGTTTTTTTTCAATACTTGCCTGAAAACATGTCTGGTTATTTCTCTTTCTTTAGAGGCATCTTTTACGAGGATAGCTTGTAAGTCATTGAAATTAGGGCCTACAAAACAAAATGAGGGAGAAAATTTTAATTTGTAGGCTGAGCAAAACATATCAAAATTTTCGTTTTAAATCACTTATTTTTGATGTTCAAAACGACAGCCGCAGTTCCTCACCTCCTCTACCTCCACAGCCTATATTGGTCCACTGCTGGACCCAGGCCTCCCCCTGATAAGCGCCTTGTTGGCTTTTATTCCACGGGGGATAGTGCCCATAATCCCCACGCTGGGCATGCGGGTTGGGGATCGCAGTTCGGTGGTAGAATTGTTCTACAGGGGCCGCTGCTGCTTACCCCCGGTGGATATCCCTTAGTCGCCTCTTACGACACCCGCGGGAAGAGTTGGGTGATGCAAATTCCAAGCCGGCACCACACAGCAGCGCGGTGTAAAATACACAGCGGTTCCTCAACCATGGCTTAATTAAATGGTTCTCTAAGGCCCATTGTAGCTTCTCCTTGAAGCTTTGCACCCGCTACTAATCACCCTGTATATGAATCTCTCCTTTCAAATAGCACCGCACGCACTTTCTGGAGTTTCATCTATGGACGATACCTACCTACCATTAGAATTGTCATAGTAAAGCGACTGGTAGAATGCGGCCCCTGTACCTACTTATCGTATCTCTTGATTATCTAACTCTAGTCACTTCCTTTAACTGCCTGATTATTTGTCACAAACAACCAATAGTGCCTATCGATATATAGAGGTAGAGATAATAGCATGCCTCACTTTTACCAGGAACTAATTTCCCGCTTCGGCAGCCACGATGACGGAAGAGCGTCTCGTAACGGAAGTTCCTAGCAGCCTCAAGCAGCTCGCGCGGCTCGTTGTTCGAGGGTTCTATACGATCGAAGATGCACTTATTGTTGATATGCTGGTTAGGAACCCGTGTAAGTATCTTTTGCGTTTCGTAAAATATGGGGTTCGCTCTTACCGACGCAGATATTATATTTATTTACCTTACCTTAAGGTAGGTACCTACATATATACCACGGACCAATATTAATTAAATATTTATTTAGGACTCCCAGCGAATTTAAAATGTTCTGGATCATAGAACATTTTACATCCATACTAATAAGTATTATAAATTCGAAAGTAACTCTGTTTGTCTGTTACCTTTTCACGCCTAAACGGCTGAACGGATCTCAATTAAATTTGGCAGGGAGGTAAATGGTATCCCGGGGACGGACATAGGCTACTTAAAAAGCAAGTGCGAAGGCGCGGGCAGCAGCGATAATAAAACCAAGTGTAGGTACCTACACTTGGTTTGACAGGTACCTACCTGTCTTCAATTCTTTAGTGTTACTTATTGTCCCTGACCAAGCAATAGGTAACGACACTAATACAGATCCTATATAGATGTTGAGGAGCTCGTAGGACAACAGTGCGACTTAATAGGAAGCAGACGAGTGAATGCGTTAATATTCGTAAGAGACTAACTGTGTACCTACCTATCTTCCTATCGTAAGTAGGTATTTGAACTTATAACTGTTGTTAACACATTAATTTTTCCCCTTTAAAGGTATGAAAGAAGATGACATTTGCGAGCTGCTGAAATTCGAGAGAAAAATGCTGAGGGCCAGAATATCCACACTGAAAAATGACAAATTCATTCAAGTCAGATTGAAGATGGAAACAGGTAAGCCAACAGATTTTACTTATAATAGTTTAACCAAATCTAACTATTTACTAAGGATTAATGCGACAAAAAGAGAAATTAGATATGATCCACATCCTATTAAAAACTCGTAAAGCAGCGGTTAATTTTATTTTAACAATTTTGCAGATATCCAAAATAAAATCTACCGCTTAGGTACTCATTCGTTATGCTTTAGGTTCTATTCTACTATAGGGAACCAGCACTTAACATCAGGAGTAGGTAGGTACATAAAAAGTTAAGCAACCAAGATTTATCAGTTTATTATTTGATTAGTTCTAACTTCTTAAGTAATGATACTTAACTTACTTTCCGGGCCTGCTTATGAAAGCAGGCCCGGATTAAGGGATCCAGAGCCCCTAGGCACTTACTATGAATATAAATAACTATGAAATTAATGATTTTAGAGTTTGTTGAGGTCGGGGTAGCAACTGACAAGGAAGCTAAGACGTCGGCGAGCGGAGACAGCTGCAGCAGTTTTGCGGTTTTTGTCCGCGATTAACAAAAGAGTTGGAATAAGTACAAAAAAACATTTAACGGCGAGCGCGGGCCGTCGTCGCCGTAACTTATGTTACATTTTCGGGTGGTTATAAGAACAGAAGAGTATGAAAAAATAAATAACAGCGAGCGGAGCGAGCCATGAAAATTTTAGAGAGTTTGCGGCGGTTGAGAATATTGTTAAGAAACTAATACATAATAAGTTTTGGAGACTGGAGTGAACCGCAGACTTTTTTGAAATTGGTGAGGCATGCTTAGCAAGACAATGAAGCTAAGTTAAAATGAGAATGAGCTTAGAATAGTTCACGTTTATTTGTTGATTAACAACAAAGTAGGACGACAACCGGCTATAGAATCAACGGCTAAAGAAGCGAGTCGCGAAAATTTTTATGCTCTGGATGTGCGTGTGAGTAGTCGTTGTCACCCCTTCTTGGTGCTTGCTTGGCGTAACCAAGCAAACACCAAGGGGCTGCCAAGATGGCACCCCTCGAAGCTTGGTACCCGGGGCGGACCGCCACCTTCTCGTTTTCCAGTTCTCGAGTAAATTTTTTTGTATTTACTTTTTATAAATGTAAAGAGACGGAGAGTCGGTGAATTTGGTATAAGTTTGTATGTTTACATACAGCCGGTATAGAAGATTTTATGATTAATAATAATAATTTGTTTATTTCCTCTACACAATAGGTTTACTTAAAATTTAGTTATTATAAGCACAGAGATCTATATTTTAAGGTAAAAATCGTTGATCCCGAAGATCCTGGTCAGGGTAATGGGGCAAACTTATTAAATTATTGTATTGTCATCGGTCCTTGATAAATGTGCAAAGTTTCAGTTCAATCTGAATTTTTCAGCGATTCTGTTACCGTTGTTCCGTATACATGCATACAGGTGTAACGACAAGCGTGTTAAAAATATTCTTATAAATATTCGCACTTGCCGGATTTTGTTACTTACTTACCTACATATTATTATTTGGAAAAATAAATGCCAATTTTTCGGGCAAGCCAAACTTTAGGGGTATGAATGTTCCGCCATGAGGGCCTCTAGGCTTGCAGGGCCCCTGGGCCCGGGCCTTGTGGGCCTAGGGGCTAATCCGGGCCTGATCATAAGAAGTTAGAACATCGTTTGACTTGTTCCAGGTCCTGACGGCAAAGCGCAGAAAGTGAACTACTACTTCATAAACTACAAGACCTTCGTAAACGTGGTTAAATACAAGCTGGATCTGATGCGGAAGCGGATGGAGACCGAGGAACGCGACGCGACCAGCCGTGCCAGTTTCAAATGCCCTTCGTGCTGCAAGACCTTTACTGATCTAGAGGTAGGTAATTATATTAAACTAGCTGCTGCCTGAGGCTTTGCACGCGCGTGTCAAGTAGCCTATGTCCGTCCCCGGGATACTATTTACCTCCCTGCCATACTTCATTGAGATCCGTTCAGCCGTTTAGGCGTGAAAAAGTAACAGACAGAGTTACTTTCGAATTTGTAATATTAGTATGGTAACTACAAGACCTTCGTGAAAGTGGTCAAATACAAGTTGGATCTGATGCGGAAGCGGATGAAGACCGAGGAACGCAACGCGACCAGCCGTGCCAGTGTCAAATGCCCTTCGTGCTGCAAGACCTTTACTGATGTAGAGGTAGGTAGGTACTTATATTTAATAACTACAAGATCTTCGTGAACGTGGTCAAATACAAGTTGGTGCGGAAGCGGACGGAGACCGAGGAACGCGACGCGACAAGCCGTACCAGATCTAGAGGTATAGGTAATTTTTTAGCAATCTAATTGGGTAGATGTAGAGTTGAATTATATAATTAAATTTTCTTGGTGGTTTATTGCTACGGGTCATAAGCTTCTTTTCCACCAGAGGTAAGCGGCGTAGCTAAGCAGCGGAATGTGTTAAGCAAAATTCTATTGCTTATCTACCTACTTAGTTGGGTTGGACACATTCCATCGTTTCGTTCATCTACCTGGGCAGTTGTCACAACATCGCAACAACCCAGACTTTCAAGTACTTAAAAATGGGTGGGCTAGCCACTGAATTATTATTACTTTGTAACTCAATGGGGCTAGCACAGGGTTAACACTTGGGTCCATTTCTATTCTACAAATTAGGCACGAAACAACTATTGCATGAAATCAAAACGAAGCTTCAATAAAAATAACATTGCTAAATCAAAATATAAATCGTCTCTAAAGATCTCAAAATAAAACACTGCATTATTTTAACAAAGCCCTAATTTATCAGAGATCTAGGTCGGAGATCTGTATCGGAGATCTCTGATAAATCAGGGCTCTGTTTTGTATAGGTACCTATAGGTACGCAAGTCAGATAAAGATTAGAGCATGGTTTCTATTACCACAAATTCCAGGTTACAATTTGTATTTCCAGGCAGATCAGCTATACGATATGATGACACAAGAGTTCCGATGCACATTTTGCAACCAAGTAGTCGAGGAGGATCAATCAGCGCTTCCGAAGAAAGACTCTCGGTTGCTCCTGGCGAAGTTCAATGAGCAACTGGAGACCTTGTACATTTTGTTGCGAGAGGTTGAGGGCATCAAACTCTCGCCGGAGATATTGGAGCCGGAACCTGTGGATATTAACACTATTCGAGGGTGAGTGGATTTGTACTTATGTATATCATACAAAAAAGAAGGATGGCGGTATAAGACCCATAGCCGTGGGCACTACATACCGCCGCCTTGCGGCTAAAGTCTGCTGTCGGAAAGAAGCCGACTATTTAGGCGACTATTTCCGACCAATTCAGTTAGGCTTTGGTTCGCGAGGCGGATGTGAGGCCGCAGTACATTCCCTTCGTACATTTTTAGACCAAAATTATGGGGAGGTAATTCTGAAGGTAGACGTCAAAAACGCCTTCAATTCTGTAGACAGGGGCGCCTTGCTAAAACAAATTAAAGACAAAATTCCAGAAATTTACTCTTTTCTTTGGCAATGTTACGGTTCGCCGTCAAAATTAATTTACAAGAACAAAGTCATTTTGTCCGCTGTTGGATGTCAGCAGGGCGACCCTCTCGGTCCGGCCATATTTAGCCTTGCCATCCAACCGATAATTCAACGTCTCCAATCCAAGCTCAATGTTTGGTATTTGGATGACGGAACTTTAGGTGGAGAGGTAAACACAGTTTTTGATGATCTAAAAATCATCACAGATGAATTTCGAAAAATAGGTTTGGAATTAAATTTTTCAAAGTGCGAGCCTTTTATTTCGGACTCTTGTGTAGACATAAACAATATCATTGGAAAATTCAATAGTTTAGCCCCCAACATAACAGTTGTTGATAAATGTTCACTTCGCCTCCTTGGTTCACCAATTCTTGATGAGTCTTTTCAGTCCTTTGTAGACGAGAAAATTCAAAATTTCAACAAAACTTCGGACAGACTGCTCAAAATTAATAGCCATATGGCTTTTACAATAATTAGATTTTGTCTTTTTGTACCTAAATTTACGTATTCTTTGAGATGTAGTCAACTGTGGAAACACAGTGAGCTCTTGGAAGGCTTAGACAACATAATAAAGAATACTCTATCATCGGTTTTGAATGTCGATTTAGATGACAAGGCATGGTCGCAGGCCTCCCTGCCTGTCAAATTGGGAGGCTTAGGTATACGCAAAATTTCAAGTGTAGCTCTTCCAGCGTTCCTGTCTTCCGTCTACAGCACTAGTTCTTTAGTTGAAAAAATTTTAAAGTCATCTTGTTTGGTCCCACCTGGAATTTCATTCAAAATTTCATTTTTAGACGAAGCTCGAACGGCTTGGCATAATGCTTGCACTAATGCTGCTCCCCCAAAATCTCTTTTGTCTCAACGGCAATGGGACGGGCCTCTGTGTGAGTTGACACGGAATAGTTTGTTACAAACGTGCTCCAGCTCTGCGGATCGTGCCCGTCTCCTGGCCGTTTCTAAATGGGAGTCAGGACATTTTGGTTGCAAGCATTTCCTTCATTTAACACTGGCACTTTATTGGATCCCGTAACTTTCCGTATCGCAACATGTCTTCGGTTGGGTGCAATGTGTTGCGCGCCTCATCAATGCCAGTGCGGTACTGCTGTCGAACAGCTTGGTCATCACGGATTATCGTGCACTAGGGCCGCCGGTCGGATATCTCGTCATGCCAGCCTTAACGACGTCATCCGGCGGACGTCACCGCTAACGTACCAGCTATTCTCGAACCGAATGGTCTGTTGCGTGACGATGGTAAGAGGCCTGACGGCATGACACTAGTCCCATGGGAGTTGGGGAGGCCCATTGTGTGGGACGCTACATGCATCGACACACTTGCGCCTTCCCATCTTCCGAGGACATCCGTAAGGGCTGGTGCGGCGGCAGATTTGGCCGAGGATCTCAAGAGACGCAAATATGCAGGTCTCGACAGAGCCTACATATTTGCTCCCTTTGGGGTCGAGACCCTAGGTCCGTGGGGTACCGAGGCTCTCCGGGTTTTTAAAAAGTTATCTGAGCGTCTGGTCGACGCGACGCGTGACCCGAGACTTGGCGGATATCTGGCGCAGCGCATCAGCATTGTCATACAGCGGGGCAATGCAGCCAGCGTCTTGGGGACGCTTCCGACTGGTATTGATATGGATCAGTTGAGCTACCTGTAGATTGTTTGCAACAGTCTGCAGTTAGCTTAATTGTTTCAATTGTAAATACTAGTTATAATTTGATTGTAATTTTCTTTGTAAATATCATACTTGGATGAAGATGGTGGAAAATCTTGATAGCGACTACTGTTTATGGCTGACTGCTTTCATGGCCCACGACGCACATGTCCATCTCCGAGTCGCACCGCGGCTGGGCAGTGAAGGCGTTAAGCTTCTGCCTGTGACTTCGCTGACACAGGACCTGTGAAATAATTATTAGAATCGTGTGGGTAGGTCCGGAGATTATGATCCGCGTCCATCCAAAACCAGACAGCTCATTATAATTTTACCTGTGCACAGCTGATATAAAAGCAACTTAATCAGACACCTTGAGAGTGACTTCCGTTAATAGTATTTCCTTAATAGGAAGGAAAATTTCAACTTTTCTTCGTCATCATATCGACCAAGCTAATTCTATATCTATCGCAAACCAGATTAACAAACAAAATGCAAGGCCTACGCCCACCAGGACAGGAATGGTCGGGCGAGGCGACGCGCAACCAAGGCATGCTGGTCGAAGAGACGAGAGTCGACGTCACTATCGGCGAGGCTGACAACACGGCCGACGCCACGCAACGCAAGGAGCGCCCTGTATGGATGGTGGAGAGTACCATCGTTACTAACGACCAGGTCAGTTACTTACCTACGAGTAAACCTTTGTTTGATCTAGCACACCTAAACTTTAGTTACATAATCTGTTCTCGTGCGTGGAAGGGAAGAGTTTGGCGAAATCAGTTATTCTCACGTACGCGAAGCGAACGTACGGCCCTGCGTAGGAAGGTACTCGTAAAAAGTAAAATCGAAGTTTATGTTTTTTTGTGCAAATGCTATCCTATGTAGGTGACCTAAGAGTAGGTTTTGTACTAATACGAATCAGAAACTTTTGTTTTCGTTTTCCGAATAGGGCCCGTGGAACCCTGGAACCAGAGGGATAACGAGATGTTTATTCGACGCATTAGGTTTCGCCTGCAACTTCGCACGCATTGTAACAAGGAAAAGTATCTACCTAACTTGTTGTTATTCCAGAAACATAAAACATATTAGCGAGATTAATCCATATTATTATGTTCATTAATGTCAGCTTGGGTGATAAATTAATATTCAACAAAACAGAAACTGTCATTATTAACGTTCGTGAGATTATTCTAACAGATTTCCGCTTGTTCCAGAATGAAGCGTCTGCCGACGTCGCACTCGAGAAAGCGGCCAGTAACGCGAGCAATGCGAAATCCTCCGGGAAAGAAAAGAACGACGATATTATGTCTGTTCTACTCGCACACGAGAAACAGAGTACAACGGGTAACATACTTACAAATTTAATACTGTTTTGATATAATAAATTACGTCATCAGACAACTTTGAAATTATGGGCGTGGGTGTCGTAAGAGCCGACTAAGGCAACCTAATTCTAAGTGAGACTGAGATCTGCACTGCCATCTCGCATGGGGAGTGTATTGAGCATTGTCCCATGCGTAAACGGGCCCTAACCAGCCCAG
Source organism: Eupithecia inturbata (assembly GCA_963662085.1). NCBI lineage: Eukaryota > Metazoa > Arthropoda > Insecta > Lepidoptera > Geometridae > Eupithecia > Eupithecia inturbata. The sequence goes on from OY759182.1 coordinate 10,652,540, forward strand.
CTCCTTGAAGTACCGGAGCAGGACTTTTGGTGGGAACAGGTGTTAAACAGAAGAATACTGCAGCTGTAGCTGTACCTAGCAGCTTTCTTTTGTCTATTTTAACATACCCACTGCGATCCTGCGATGCCTGCCTGCTGAGCGTGGTGATCATGGCAAAAAGTCTTTTTTTTTTTGGAGAGGCATGTCCAGCATTTGTTTGTTATTGCGAACGCAGCATGCTAACCATGCTGCTACACGACGCGCGCTTAAACTCTTAAATAAGTGTCCCAGCATGTAGACCTGTTTAATGACAGCATACCTTCTATTTATATGTACCTATCTTAGATTGTACCTTAGTTTTAATTAGTTTGTACCCTAGATAGTAAGCATTTTGGTGTAAACTGTGAGCTTCTATTAAATAAATGTCTAAATTTGTGCTGACGACCTGGGACATGATTAGTTACAAAACAAGTCTGCAGAAGGTCTGCTAAAAGGGGTTGAAAAAAAATGACCAAAAAATTTACTGATAAACAAGATATTCATAAAACATTCTTCAGTTTCTCCATAGTCTTTGTGTTTTTTTTTTATATAAATAACAAATAATGCTGGACAATCCACTCAGCATCATCTAGTACCTAGCTAAGTAGAGCTTGTGTTATGGGTACTAGATAACTGATAACTATATGTGCACTCTGTGATATTTTTTAATATACATAGAAAACACTCAGAACTATCATACCTATATACCGGGTGCGGCGATTGAACTGTCCGTCTCTATCTAACTGTTTTAAAATTCAAACCACTGAATCGAACGCCGCCAAAATTTCAAATGTTGGTCTTTGACATATTCTTTATCATCATTTGAAGTGATTTTGTTGTGAGAAAAACACATTCTAATTTAGAACAATGAATTTAAAACGAAATTCAGTGATTGCTCTTCATTTGGGGGGAAAATCGAATATTGAAATACGTCGAGCGCTGCCAAATCTTCAATTGAACGAGAAATTTGTGCATCGCACTATTCAACGATATAATGAGACTGGTAGCGTTAAGAAACGCTACGGTGGCGGACGACACTGTACTGCAACAGGGCCAGCAGTTGTCGAAAAGGTGCGTCATCGATTAGACAGAAATCCAGCGCGCTCAGCAAACCAGCTCGCGAAGGATCTCAAGGTGAGCGATCGCAGCGTTCGTCGCATATTAAAGGAAAAGCTTAAAGTCAAACCATTAAAAAAAAACCTTTCTCAGGAACTCACTGCTTTACAGCGTAGCAAACGGTTGGATCGATCGAAAGAGCTGATTCGCTTGCTCGACTCTGGCGAGCTTCCCAACTGGGTGTTTTCATATGAGAAAACTTTTTGCGTTGAACAGTTTTTAAACAAACAAAATGACCGTGTTTGGTTGAAGGGACGTGTCAGCGACCATTCAGACGAATTGCAAGTCACTCGACGCCAAGGAGCCGACTAAATCATGGTCTGGGCGGCGGTGTCTGAAAAAGGCCGTTCTCCGCTTGTTTTCTTCCAATGGGTCGCAACCAAGTCAAAATAAATCAACTAATCTATCAAGATAAAGTCTTACGACCAGGTCTGATACCGTGGGCACGCAACACATTCGGTTCTGAGCGTTGGACTTTCCAGCAAGACTCGGCACCATCGCACAGAGCAATTGGAACGCAAAATTGGTTAAAAGCAAACGTTCCAGTGCTGATCGACCGAGATATGTGGCCGTCGTCATCACCCGACTTGAATCCGTTGGACTTTTGTATTTGGGGTGTTTTACAGGCCAGGGCCTGTGCTAAAAAACACACTTCGCTGGAAGCGCTCAAAGTTACTCTTACGCGAGAATGGAATTGTTTGAGTGACGATGTCATTCGAGCAGCCTGCGCTTCTTTCAGAAAGACTTCAGCTTGTAGTAAAGGCTAAAGGCGGTTTTATTCCTTCGGAATAAGTGATAATAAAACTTTGAACTTTCTATTTTCACATGCCAAAAGTGTATAAATAAATATTGAAAATTAACAGAAATATTTCATTTTCACATACGGACAGTTCAATCGCCGCATCCGGTAGAAATGGAACTATCGTACCTACAAAAAAAAATTTAAAGTAACGTAACTTAAGTTTACTATTTTTTCCAGGAAATGCGACAACGAACGCGTTGAAAGGAATCGAGCCTGAAAGTTCAGATTCCAGTGATAACGAGTCCAAAGACCCCTACAAGCTTAAGGATGAAATGGCTGCAGTTGGTAAGTACATGCTTAGTTTACTTCATAATAAAAGGATGTCGATTCGGGAACAAAAACTAAACTAATTTATCAGGACTTAAAATGTTGCCAATCAAAATAAGTTCGACAACATTTTTAGTGATCCCAAATTAGTTTAGGTTATGTACCAACAAAATCGACACTATGTTGTCTGAGCCATCTACCTTATGTAAGTAAAACAAAGAAATTTTCTTTATGAAGGTAAGGAATGTTATGTAGCAGAATTATTACCACAGAAATATATCTAGATAGAAGCAAGAAGTTTATTTACCTCGCATAAGAAAAGCAAATGCGGCGAGCAAAGAGGCTCTCCAGCCCGTCGGCTGGAGAGCCTCTTTGCTCGCCGCGAAATTCAGTCCGCTCCCGACCGCTTTCCACGTGAGACGACATCAGGTTATAAAAACAAAATGCCTTGATGTTCAATAATTAACTGGTCAAACACCACCAAAAAAAGACCCTTACCTTTTGTACTTTGACGTCACGAGTGTGTAATTAATTATCAAAATATTACACGCTCGGTTTCAATACAAATCAGCGAACTCTTTGCTAAAATCTAGATATTTCTGTGATTATTACCTATTCGAGGTTTTCCTACAAAACTTAATAACAGAAGGGGCGTTTTTATTTTGCATCCCCCGCTTGAAAACCAAACGGGCCGTAGGTATGTTAACGTTATTCCTTTTGTATATTTTCCGACTTTTAGAAAAGAGACAGTAAACATTCACAGAATTTAAAGCTTTATTAAAAAATAATTATTTTAAATTTATTAACGGTTTATAATTTATATGATGAAGATTATATTATATTAAAAAGAATAATAGTAAAATAGTTAACTATATAATAATTAAATATAAACTTATATTAACAAATTAATAAAATATTTTTTTATAAATTAATGAATGAAAACTCAATATTTTATTGCGTAACATGTATGTCACAGGGTCTTACATATAGAAGTACTTAATTAACTATAGAAGTCCAACATAAATTCTGCAAGGGCACAACAATATAATAAATTCTTAAAATGTAATTAAATACCTATTAAAAACACCCAATAATTATTGTTTCAGCTGAGATGGACAGCGGTGAAGATTCAGAATCCGATGACAACGCGCCAACGGTGATGGTCAACGGTAAAGCGGTGCCACTGACAAGCATTGACGATGACGTCATCGCACAAATGACCCCCACAGAAAAGGAAACCTATATCCAGGTTTACCAAGAGTACTATAGCCATATGTACGACTGAAGTAGTAAGTATATGTATTAGATTGTAAGTTCTATCCGAGTGAATAAACATTAAAATTGTATGGCTATTTTAAATGCGTATCCTTAGGTATCTTGGACTGGCGCCATGAGAATCTTTGATAATTCCTTGGTACAACTTAGATTTCTAAAAGATCGAAAAAATTTGTGGTGGTGCTAGTTTTTCGCTTGTACACACAACTACACTTGCGAGCTATAAGCTGGAATCACTTCATCGCTGGTTTCTGCAGACCATATTTTATAGTTTCCATGGAATAAACTGCAGATTGGTGTATACCATTTGAAAAGAAATTTTGTTAGCTTTCGAATGGTATAAAAATTATTTAAATTTAATTAAGTTTCCTACCTTCATTTAGTGAATTATTACAATAGGTCGAAGTTGTGGATGTTTAAATTAATAAGAAGTAATATGAAAATATCAAATTCTTATTTAAAATCTTTGTTATTGACCGCTTAATATTTTGTATTGCCCCCTCCTGGCCCTAAAGACTGCTTGTAAACGGTTTTTCATTGACCTAATGAGTTTCCTGATGGAATCCTGTGGAATTTCCTGCCACTCTTCGATCAGTTTATTCGAGCAGTTTTTAGGTCTTCTATTGACGCCGGAGCCGGAGATCTTCCTCGTACCCGCCTTTTCAGCTCGTCCCACAGGTGTTCGATAGGGTTGATGTCAGGGCTGACGGCTGGCCAGTCTATTGTGGGAATCCCGACTTCTTCCAGGTACTGTCTAGTCGCACGAGCGGTGTGGCAGCGGGCATTGTCGTTCATTAGCAGGAAATTTTCGCCAATAAACCCGGCGTAAGGGAGTACATGGCCCAGCAGAATGTCGTTGATATACCTTTCTGTGGTTAGTCCTCCTCCCCGACCTCCACCGGGTACGAATACCAGCTCCGTTTTAGCTTCAATTGAAATCCCCGCCCACATCATACAAGACCCACCCCCATATGCCACTGTTTCCGCTATACAGCATTGTGCGTATCGCTCTCCCGGTCACCTGTAGACTCTCCGTCGACGGTCGCTGCCATGCAGGCACATCCTAGTCTCGTCCGCGAACAAAACTCGGCTCCATTGCTGTATATCCCAATCAAAGTGATCACGAGCAAATTGAAGTCGGGCTTGTCGGTGGGCTGTAGACAATTTGGGTCCCGTTGCTGGCCTTTTTGGGGTCAAATTAGCTTCTTTGAGTCTTCGCCTCACTGTCCACTCGCTGACAGTTCTCCCTCGAACTTCTCCGAGCTCCCGCTGGACGTCATCGCCGGTTAAATGTCGATTTCGGAGAGAAGTGCTGACAATAAATCGGTCATCTCTCGCCGAAGTGCATCGCTGTCGTCCAGATCCTGGTCTTCGGACTAAGTTTCCAGTCTCTCTAAACCTCTTGTATACTTTGGAGACACAGGACTGGCTCAGATGAAGCTGTCGAGCGATAGTACGCTGAGAGAACCCTTGCTGGATTAGGGTGACGATTTGAGCGGCTTCTATTGGTGTGGTTTCCATTTTCTTGTAATTCCGGTATTTTGAGTGACGTGATATATTGGACTGATGACAAAATTGCATAAATTCCCAGTTTTTGTAGGGATTCAGGAGTTTGAAAAAATTGATGTTTCGTTCCAAAAATTTATGTCTTTTGTTTTCACGTTCCATGACATATGATGAACATTTTTTTCGCTATGATATCGAAAGAGTATGAAAGCTAATAAAATTATCTTTAAAATAATATACTACAAACTACAGTTTATTGCATGGAAACTGTAAAATATGGTCTGCAAAAACCAGCGATGAAGTGATTCCAGTTTATAGCTCGCAAGTGTAGTTTAAAGCACTAGTCTTTACATTTATAGTATTTCTGCTCTTTATTTAGCGCGACATAGATTTGAGTAGGACCTACATGTACCTATATAAGTTTATTTCTAATAAACTTTGCTTCCAGCATAATCACTCACGTGGTAGGTACATGGTTACAACATCGCCTATATATTATAGATGGGTTATTATAGGGCTTTATTAGCACATAGCACTCACGGATAATGTCTGCCTATAGTTGGCGCCAAAAAACTAGTCCGGTGACAGGCAGCGAGTGGGAAGTTTGCGCAGGTCTATAATTTACGCCGACAACGCAGCAGGTGAAGGAGATAGGTAGAGATTGGTATAGCTATGTCTCGCTCTTTCATTGTTTGAAACAAAAACTCACAGTGACTAATTGACGCGACTGTCCAGAGGGTAACCGCCTTCCAATTTGGCCTAAGAATTGCGTTATACGCATCTTTAGCACGTGGTTCGCCAGAGGACAAGAAGATTGACGATTATTATACCAGTTTGAGAATACTGTCAATTCATAGATGACGTCAAAACTTAAATAATTTGACAACACTAAAAATCTTTCTTAACGATAAAAACGAAATAAATAGTATGGCGTCCTGGCATCATTTTTAGTCCTGTCAAATTAGTTTAGTTTTGGCGATATCTGAATCAACACCACTGAGTAGGTTACATAATGATATATTTTCGTGTAAGTAAAACTAAAACCAATATTACACAACTTGATAAATTTATTTCAATTCAATATTACTTACTCCTAAAAAAACATCAAAAAATAAAACTCCTGTGAATAAACAGCCAACAACATAATAAATTATAACAGAACACTTCTAATACTTATATAATACGAAAGTGAAACAATGTCTGCTAATACTGTTTATGTGTAATATCTTGTTTGCTCTTAATATTAATTTTTTGTGTAAGCATTTATTTTATTTTAATGATAATGAAATAACTGAAGATTTATTTATGACTTTTACTATCTGAACTTTGATAACGGTATCATATTTTTTCTATATTTGAATTGGATACAAATTAAAGAAAGGTGCTTTTAAGTTAGTTAATTGAATTAACAATGATAGAAGAAAGCAAAATAAAATAAAAATGGCATCCAGGGTGAGACTTAACCTCTTTGTCCAATAAATCAACCTATCTCAAAGGGTTGATTTTTACTATCAAAACCCAGTTTTTAAAACATCTGCCGAATGTTAAATGGTCCAAATACACAGAGCTACGCTGGGGATCTTATTATCAATGACAGATTTGCGCTGCGTTTGCGTGAGCGGCGCGTGACCGTCTAGAGAACGAATATTACGGTTGTCATGTTGTTTTGGTACGCATCAACAAATGTCAATTTTATACCAGACCGTCGTAGAGAGGCTTTGAATCGGCACAACAAACAACTCATCAACGTCATTGCCTATAGAATATTCCCTCCAGCGCAGGGGAAAGTAGTACGAGATGATCCCTCTAAGGGAGAATGGCTGTAACTAAAATAATTATTACAAACTATTTTAAAGACAAACATTAAATAGGAAATTTATCTGGCTAGCTTGCTGCATCCTACTCTGACTGCTGAATATGTTTAACTTGTAAAATAAAATGGGTTTCTTTAAAACCTTGCAAATTAATCATCTTGTACACCGGGGTGCCCAAGATGATCCCTGGGGGCAGGCAAGATGGTCCTAGGGATCATCTTTCCCCACTTGGCCTATTTTAGTGTTCCGTAAATGATTTAATCGAATGGCAGTTATTTTTACAAACCTTATTTTTTAAAAGTAATATTTATATACTTAAACTAGGTTTTATTTCTTTATAAACAGGATAATACAAAAGTTGGTTGCAAATAAACAAAAAAAAATATTATAAAAGCGAACAATAATATTTTTTTTATATTATCTTATTTCTTAAAATCTAAGCCGTCACCAGAAGCCTGCCCAGAAGAAGAATGCCCAGAATGTAAATACTAGTTGTAATTGTTTTATTCTGTTATTGTAATTTTCTATTATCTTATTATAATATCTTATTTTTTGACTGGCGCGCTGGGTGGCTTCGTTTTACTGAAGAAAGTTACTGTATGACGTTAAAAGTTTGGCCACAATCGTGTGGGATCATCTTACCTCGAGAGATCAACTCGTGCCAACTTCCCCTACTTGTAACTTAACTTGTACTTGTTAGGTTATAATATTTGGAAACTGGGTTCCATTAGGAACCCAGTTTCCAAATATTATAACCTAAATCGTTGGTGATTTGATTAGTCATTTTCTCAGTAGATACACATAGATACGTATTCGATGGTTGGTTGGTTAACTGATATGTTTGCCCCATTTCTCCCAGTATTCCTCAGTCTGCATTTCTGCTAATCTTGAGAGCAATCTATCGCAAGCAAACATTTCTTCTTCGCCCGTGAAAATGGCCGCTTTCGCGTCTTCCTGTATTAAATCATAATGTATAGGTACTCTGATCTACAGCTAAAGTTCACAGTAAGCATTTATTTATTTACTAGTTAGTTCAAGTAAATAAAAAGAATGGACACACACATAGGTAGGTACAGTTCAGTAACACTTAGGTAAAGAGATAATGTAAAATAAGAATAAAGATATAGGTATTGTAAATTTTTAGGGTTCTGTACCCGAAGGGCGTTCGCCCTTCGGGTACGGAACCCTAATTACCCCTATTACTAAGCCTCCGCTGTCCGTCCGTCCGTCCGTCTGTCACAGGGCTCTATCTCATGAACCGTAAGAGGTAGTTGAAATTTTCAGAGAATGTGTATTTTTCTTGCCGCTATAAAAAAATATTAAAATACATTAAATATCCAATTTAATGGGGGTTTCCATACAAAAAACGTGATTTTTTTGATTATTTCTGCTCTTTGTTTGTAAAGGCTGTATCTCTTGAACTAGAATAGGTAGACACATGAAACGTTGTATAAATATAAGCAACACTTCAACTGTAATAACAACAAATACTAAAAATATAATAAAGTTGAAAATTTAAAGGGGTCTCTGAACAAGTGAAAATTTGATGTTCTCTGAAAAAGTTGCCTAATTGTTACGGCACGGAACCCTTTGTGTGCGAGTCGACTAGCACTTGGCGGTTTATTAAAAAAAAAAAAGAGGAAACTAACAATAGCTATAAAATGTCTGAAATCTGAGTATTATTTACAAAACTTCTGAGGAACGAAGATATGATTTCTGTGCCTCCTGTGATATTATGATACAAGTGAAAAATCAACACTTTACAGGAGAGCAAAAACAAGATTTAAAAAATTCTAGTTTGTGAACTAAATGGGCCAGGTTACACATTATGTACCTTCTTTTGTAGATAAAACATTTCGCTGTGCATTTTAATTTTTATGTTAAATATTATTATAGTTTTAAAGTAACTCACTAAAAACCTGTAAGTTGTATTTTTTTTATTTGTAACATCTGTTAAAATTATGTGATAAATGATACAAGTACAGTTATATTAGGTTGCTCCTATAAGTTGTGTAAACTGATATACAAGAACTAAAAAATCTAATATCTATTAGAATATGTTCCTAGCACAATGTTGCTCAAACACACACACCTCACAAATGATAAAAATACTACCCCAAAGATTAGATTGTTTTCTATTGAATTGTACCCTAATCAGTATTGAGAAAGATTGCGTCAAAGTGATATATGTAACTCTAAATATATCAACATTAACGATAGATACACTGAAAAATAAAATATGAAAAGTAATATAATCGCTCTTATATCACGAAGCACGAAATCCAGTGTGTGGAGCACTTACTTATATGTCCTTGTTATGCCCGACGCCACCGCCACCGCCGCCGGCGGCGGTAGCGAGGCATCTGTTTTGATTTGTTTTAAAAGACAATAATAAAGATAAGCTAACAATCATGGGCATTAGGCTGTATTAGAATCAGGGGTGGCTTCAGCGGGTGTGCGGTGTATATGTACACCAGCTGTGAAGATCCGTTGTTTGGCGCCCCTTAGAGCCTTCGGCACTCTCATATACCGCCGCCGCTGATGGCGAATACATGGCGTCTGTTTAGATTTGTTTGAAATGACGTCAATAATCATTTTGACGTATGTTTTAAAATTTACAGTGCCAGGGTCACAAGATTTCAAAGACATGTAGGTACGTGTACGAATGCTGCATCTTGTGTTTTGCCGCCTATAAGCGCCGGTCCTAGGGTAAAGCGAGCGGAGCGGTTGCTAGGTTCCAGATGGTACCTAACGACGCTTGTTATAACGCGAATTTCTGCTTCGAATAATCTATTTAGAGAGAAAAGTAATAGTTTGATGAGTCCCTGTGGTGACTCTGAGAGATACGCGAGCTGTGCAACTGGGTGTAGTTGGCGACGAGGTGCATACACCACCGATCGTGGTTCGCTCCGCTCGCTGTTGTTAGTTTAGTTGTTTACGACTTCGTATAATTCCGTGGCTCTCTACGCTCGCCGCCATTGTCTTTTTCTTTTGGTTTTATTGCCCACAGGCAGAAAAATCACAAAAAATTCGCAGCTCGCTCCGCTCGCCGTTATCTGTCCTTCCTTGTCTTTTATGGCTGACCCCGCCAAACCAATAGAGGTGGTCAACTTTGACAACCACCTCAACCATGCTAACCAAAAGCATTAATATTTTCGCTCCTAGCTTCGCTCGCCGTGATTTTTATAATGTCACGGCATTTTGGTTTCTATCGCTAAACTCTATCAGCACTCGTCGGGCCGGGTAGAGTGATTGTAGCGGTCGCTAGGCTCCAGATGTCAAGCAGCGCCAAAATGCGAATATTGATTCAAGAGAAAAATTATTTCGAACAAATAATAATAGTTTGATTGCCCTGTGTGACGCCTTCTGAGTGACACGCAGGTTGCGCAACTGGGCGTGGAAGGCGAAGACCAACCTCCGATAGACTCAGTCTCAAAAGTTTTCGCGGCTCGCTCCGCTTGCCGTTACTTCTATTGTAAATTTTACCTGCCTTGCATACTTGTCTACCGCTGGGAAACTTCCTCTTTGTCTTTGTTACTAACCATAACCCACCCTTGAGCTTTGCCGCGGCTGGTTTACAGAGGGGCGCTGATGAGGTGTCTGCCTAGGGCGCTGTCGACACTTAATCCGCCTCTGGTTGTGGGTAACGATATTAAAATCTAAGTAAAAAATTACTTACAGAATCTTTCGTGATCTTTAGGTCATCCATTAGTGCTCTATCTGAATCAGCAAAAATAGTTTCATCTCGATTCATAAGGTCTTTCATCTCACTATCAGCAGCAATAACAACCTAGAAGTAGAAGATAATTAATTATAAAGCTGGACATTGAACACCGATATGCCGAAATTCGGCCACGGCGGCAAATCTCAACCGAGACTAGCCATGTGCGCTGGACTTATTTGTAGTGTACAAGTGTGTGTGCAAACACAGGTGCACTGTCTATTCCCTTACTCTCAAAATCTGATGGCATGGCAGACCGACACAACCGTGGAGGGGTTACTCAAATCATACAGGTAGGGTATGTAAAATGAATCCCTTTATTACGAATCCCTTTTTTTCCTGCGCAATTTATGTATCTTAAAAACTACAAACAATATACTCACCCTCACTCTATTGTCGTAAAGGGTATCAATAAGCGTAATAAATCTTCGTAATTGAGACCTATGCCTTGAAATTGACAACTGCGGCAGTTCTCTTATGAACACAGTGTGGAAGGTTTTTGATATCACAAGGTAGTCACTAGCACCTAAAGGCTGAAATAGAAATAATGGTTTTTGTATGCTGTATCATATTTACAGGGTTGCCAGCACTAGCGTCGTATGGCGGCGGGGGGCGGTCCGCCCCGGGTACCAAGCTCCGATAGGTGCCATCTTGGCACCCCTTGAGGTGACAACGACAGAAGTAAATCATAAAAATGCTTCGCTATCTCCGTCCCCGTTGTCTTAGCTTCCTTGTCTTTGTTGCTAACCCACCTCACACGAACTAAATTATCGTGGCTCGCTCCGCTGGCTGTTATCATTTCTTTTGTCATAAATATTCTTGCTTACTTTTCCCCAAACACCCGAAAAAACTTCGCGGCTCCCTCCGTTCGCCATTACATAAACTTGCCGTTGTTAGGAGTTGAGGGATTTTTGTTTCATGGGCAAAAACAAATCACCTAATTACCTACATGCGAAAGTAACTGAGTCTGTCTATCACTACGTTTTCACGTCAAAACAGCTGAACAAAATGTAATGAAATTGGACAGGAGATAGACTGCATCCCGAACGCATGCTGCGGACAGAATCTATAATAAAATAAAGTCATGAACTTACTCTATCACATAACTCATTAAATGTAGAATCTAAAACTCTTCCACAAGATTTAGCAAACTTGACATTCCTTCCTAAAATATTAATAACACGAGGCCTCACAGTATCAGTCTCTTGTGATATTAAATATTTAAATAAATTATCTACTGCATTATTGTCAGGGGTCAATTCACTATTTCTGAAACAAGAAAGAATACCAAAATTGAAATACCAATTACGATACACACCTTGAATGTTATTTTAAACAAACACCTTATTCTAGGAGCTTAGCTGTAAGTTTTCATAAAAGTTCTAAATAAAATTCACCATAATCAACATCAGCCTATTAGTCCACTGCTGGATGCGGCAAGCTGAGACATGGCTTTTATTAGGAGAGACCTTTAAAATTACTAACAATTATTAAGTTAGATTTTTTATATTTCATGAAATTGATGATACTTACAAGTAATATTTACTATTTTTATTGCCACTTCCTTGTAACCTATAGTCTATCCCAGAGTCCAACTGTATAACCCCACAATGAGCTTTCAATATTGGTATAAAGGGTATAAAATTGGATCGCTGCAAGCCATTTTTGTACAAATCATCAGGTTTCCTATTGCTAGTGGCCACCACAACACATCCATTGTCAAACAGCTGTGTAAATAGACGTTTCAAAATCATGGCATCACCAATATCTGTTACCTGCAACAAGTCACATAAAGCTAACATTTACTTGGTAATGTTAAAGAGTTTGTAACTCATCAATAATATTTAATAATCCATTGTGTTTATGACATTTCCACATATAATTTATGTATTTTGTAATGGTTCATCACATCACATTAATCAGTTAATATTATGATTACTACATTCAAGGTAAAATCATAAAAATGTATCAGGTTACCTGAAATTCATCAAAGCAGATCAGCCATGATTCTTGCGTTATATCTGCAGCCACTGGTGGAATCGGGTCAAAAGGTTTACCCTCATTTCGGAATGAGCTTGCTCCTTTGCCAGATTTGATCTTCAGTTCATGGATCCTAGCATGGATATTCAACATGAATGAATTGAAGTGGACTCTTAATTTTTCCTTTATCTGTAAAAAAAGTCACAGCTAGAAACAATTTCATATACCTTGTAAGTACCATTCTCAAAGAAATCTTACATACAATTTTGTGTTGGATGAAAATCATCATTCTTTTGCACTTACCCCACTTGAGTTGAATAACTGGTTTTCTACTTCCATTTTACTTCAATCATTCATCATCTCCGCACTCTCTTTTCTTACTCAAGTTATCTTTCAGACACCCAATCCATCTATCTTTTCTTTGGCCAACCTCTACTCTTTTATCCATCCTGTTGCATATCTAACACAATGAAAAGTTGAGTAAAATGAAAATTATATATATAAAAACATTTGGTACTCACTGGTACACTTTCATAAAACAAATCCATGAGCATAGTTTTTCCACCACCAACACTCCCGTAAATGTAAAGCCCCTTGGGAGCAATAATTTTCTGTGGCTCTTGCTTTTTGAAAAAACTAAATAGTGTTGAAGTATTACTTGTACCAATAGGCCTATTGAACATTTTAACTTCTTCATAAAGTTCCTGCAATTGCTGCACCACAGTTTCCTGGTGATTATCTTTGTTCAAAGTACCATCAGATACTTTTTCTGAATATAATGACCACGGTCCATTGGCTGTTTGAATCTGTTCTTTTGCTTGAGAGGATAGTAATTTCATACACTGGTTACATCTCTTCCAATGATACTTCACCAAAGATGAAACGTGGAATCGAGTATTAAGCACGAACATATTATTCATTTTTACGTTCTTGTTATCTAGAAAACAATATTTTCTTATGTAATTATAAAATAAAAATAATCCCTTAACCTTGATAGAAACATTTGTTTACAAAACAGAGACAGACTGTTGGACAATTAATATAAAATTAAAGTAACATTTCGAAGCGAATATCAATTTAATTAGGTAGGTACTGACTTTTTGTCTTGTCAAATACTTCAGAGAAAATTAAAATGATATAAGCTGAAAGGACAACTGACCAAGTGTTTTGAAAAGCGGTTATGCGGAAGCTGGGAAGGGAAGGCTGAAGGAAGACTGGCTGACTGAAGGCAGCCAAGCCAACAATCAGCACAGGCCAAACAGCTGATACTTGGAAGACATTGACAGATGACGCTGTCTGTGTCTATTGTAGTGTCGTCTGTCTATCAACAGAACAAAGGAAGTGGCTTCAAAGGTTTTATTTTTGAAAATAGTGAAGACGTTCAATAAATAAAATAATAATAACTCTTTATTCCAGACTCTTTCTTTAACGTAAAAAGTTAAATGTTAAACCTAATCTAAATACATAAGTACAAAGATTGGTAAGTACATACCTACATAAAATACTCAAGACAGTATTAGAGTAGTATCAGATTAGAGTAGTTTTAGGTGGCAATATCCATCCACCGTCTAAATGCAAATAAAATAATGTTTTTTTTTAAATTACTGAGTCACATTTACTTACAATTAATTTATCTGTTTATTTTTACACATGAATTCTTATATTATTTAAATTTGTAGGTACCTACTTTGAAACTAAAAACTTTACGACGCGCTCCGCACTCGGTAATCAAATCAGTCAGTCAACGCTGTTTGACTGCATCTGTTCAGGCAGGCAATCGTCCGCCTGCGACGCAGGAGGTTGCGGGTTCGATTCCCGCCGCTGGACAAAAATTTGCATGATCTGGAGGCATTTGTACACACACTACAGCGCCCCCTAATAAGTATCCACCAATCCACCCAGCTAAGAACCATCATTACCAACGAATTCCGAACCCAATGGGGAACTGATCCTTCTGGGTTACCTTACTTGGTACAGTGGAATAAAAACAGAACTAGGTATTTAGATTATTTTAAAACGGCAACACTGACGACTTTGAAGCTTAGATACGTCAAAGTCAGTCGCGTTTACAAACGGTCGCAGTTTTTTTCATTCGACAGTTTCGATTTCGACACACACATGCGACTTTTAATTTGGAGGATTTGGATGTGGGTTGGTAGTGACAAATTTAATGACTGTTTAATTGTTGATAAAAGGTAAGAAACACAAATATTGCGTGCATTTATTTTCCTTTAACCCAAATTTCTAGGTATTTATTAATTTAGATGAGATAATACTTATACTTGTTGTAATTGGGGAGACATGATACAAAAGATTGGGGATGATTTGGGTAGACCCACAAGTGCTGTGTAGGTACTAGGGCTTGCAAATATTAGAAAATTTCATATTCGAATATTAGATTTTTTACGGTTAGGTACTATTCGAATATTGTTCGAATAATAAAAAAAACTATGTTTTTGTTTTAACGATGTCTTCTTTTATTCTTTTAAGTGTTATGTGCATGAACAAATTGAAATAAAATTAACAAAAGGTTGTGTCGCCGTAACGAGACATTGGCGATTTACACGCACAATCAACCACAAATTCTTAGTAAAAAAATAGTCTTTAAATGTTAAGTAGGTATGTAGGTGTGTGTAGGTAGGTATGTTAAGTAGGTATTTTAACAATATCTACAATACAATTTTACATAGTAACAAGTAGATAAATAAACACGGTAAGTAGCTATAACGCGGTAGTGAGTTGATTGGCATTTTATAAGTTTTATATTTTTTAATAATTTAAAATTCATGAAAGTGCACTGTTTCGCACATAATTTGGTCGAGATCTCAGGAACCCTGCCGTCAATTGAAATTACTTATGTTTTGATTCGTTAACCTACTACCTAATTATTTGGTTCCTTGAACCAGTTTTTTCATAAGTTGTGTAGTTTTCTTGTAAATAAGCAAAAACTGGATTAATGCCCTTACGCGCGCCGTTCCAAAAAAGTATGCTCTGTCCCGCTCCTATAAATGCGAAATCATATGCCTATATCTTTTTCAAACCTAATAAAGCCGTAGGCGTAGATGAGATACCTATAGAGATCATCAAAGCGATGGGAGAACCTGGAGAGGTTTATAATCCACGCTATCTGTTGTAGAATACGGACGACCAACAATTATTGGCCTAAAGATTGGTTTCATTCCCTTTTCGTACCTTGGAGAGATAAAAAGGACTCCTCCAAAAAGTGCAACAATTACCGGTTGATATCTCTTATATGCCACGCAAGTAAGGTGCTACTTTATGTCAATAACAAGAGACTGCAGTCATATCTATCTCATGAAATCGCACCTGAAAAAGCTGGCTTTGTTAAGGGTAAAGGAACGAGAGAGCAAATTCTAATACTAAGTACGCCAAGTCATAGAGAGGTCACGAGAATTTAACGACCCTCTGTTTATTAGCTTTGTAGACATCTGCAAAGCTTTTGACACTGTGCGATGGCAGAAACACGAAATTCTTGCAGTAAAGGGAGTACCAGAACACCTAACGTACCTCATTAGAAAGCTCTATGAAGATGGCACAGCAGCAGTGCGCGTGGATGGAGTAGACTCAAACCAGTTTCAGCCGAGAGCTGGTGTACGACAGGGCTGCATTCTCTCACCATTACTATTTAACATCTACACCGAACACATAATGCGGATTGTTTTGTACGGCTGGGATAAAAGTGTATCCATTGGAGGCCGCACCATTTCTAACCTTAGATATGCTGACGACACTACTCTCCTAATAACGTCTAAGGAGGATATGGAATACCTCTTGCGCCACCTGGAATCTACAACCCTGAGCTTCAGACTCGCTAATCGAGACAAGACTAAAATGATGATAGTAAATCGAGCTGAGAATAACCAACCAGACGTCAAGAGCATAGCTAACTGTGAAGTTGTGCAGAGCTACATATACTTGGGATCTACCATCACCAACACCGGAGGTTGTAAAGATGAAATCAGAAGACGCTGCGCTATCACACAATCTGCTGCTACTGGGTATTCCGTAGACTGCACATCGGACTAACGTCTCCATCCTTGAAGAACTTCGAGTCAAGGATAGATTATCGTCGACTATGTAGATACGAATACTGAAGTTCTTTGGACACGTGGCACGGAATGAAGACTCGATGGAACGTCTCGTGGTCCAGGACAGAATGGAGGGCAAGAGGTCTCGTGGTCACTCTCCAACCAGATGGTCGGACCTCATAACCTCTCTGACAAATTCCACCATAACCGACTACTCCCACAACGCAACCAACAGGGAACGATGGCGGCGCATTGCTTAAGCGGCCGTTCATCAGGCAGGACCCCATCATAACCACGACCACTCTGCCAAGAGCGACCGACTAAGAGAAGATATCCTTTTCACAAAATGGCGTGCATTGCGCCCTCTTAACACAGACAGAAGAGTCGTCACGCGCGGCACTCAAGAGTGTTTCCGAACTCTTTAACTTTGTCATGTTGTTAACCCGAACGATGTAAACTTGTATTGTCTTGTATGGATATAACGCGAAAACTTTAGTGTGGCATTTTATGCACATCTGAGTTTTGAGATTGGTGTTATTGAGTTTTATCGAATATTCGAATATTGCAATTTCAGTATTCGAATATTCGATTGCAAGCCCTAGTAGGTATCGATTAATAAACTAAGTTTCATGCTTTTATTTAATCTGATTTGTTTTTCTGACTGAAAAATATTGGCTAAAATATTGGCGATTTAAGCTTTAAAATCTAAAGCTTAAATCGCCAATTTGCGAGTTTTTATTTGTTTTTGAGATCCTTGGATCGTTAGATTGATAGTTTATATTCACTTTGTACTATGCCTAACATTTTATTCGTTTAATGTGTTATTTGTTTAAACATTTATAGTGTTGGTTTTAAAGTTTGTTTCTGTTAGTTCATTATGTGATTAAGAAAAGATCTGTGACTAGCTTTAGTAATAAGATAACAAAAACTGTCCTCCAGTAGGTACTTACTTTGCTACCCAGCAATGTCTAAAGTAAAGCCTGATAAAAAATATTAGAGAAAATAATTATTTTAGGTTTTTTTTGTTATAAGCTCCTACAATAAATGGAAAACATTATTAAGTGGTTTTATTTTAGTAGAGTAGGTTTCTCACCATCAACCGTTTTGAGCACGCCTCCCCAAATCTCGCATGTATCAAGTTTTCCATACATAATGGCAGACTTGTTCCAACCGGATCAAGTCATCTGACAGCCAGGATCAAGTCACCCACTTAAAGAGGACACATGGTACGATTCCCATTTTGTACTTGTTTTTATATATCTTTTAAATCTTAAATTAAATTAGTAAGTATCTTCAAACATTCTTTTACAAGATAAATTATAATGCTTTAGTCACAAATCATCACAGTTTCGAGGTAAAACTTTTATTTTATAGACCAAAATAAAAGTGGGGGGTCAACTGTACCCAGTTTCCCCTACAGAAAACCGTATCTAAATCGTTTGTTTTGTAGATAATTGGGAACATGTGCAAATACACACACACAAACAAACAAACAACATCACATACACATTCCTATACCGTATCCGTTCCGTATACCAGTAGGTATATTGGTAGGTATTTATTGGACTTTACCAAATTTGTATTTGTGTTCTGTTCTGTGCAAAATTCACGCGATTTTATTTGTATTTCTAGGTATCAAACGAACAAAAAGTAATGCGCAAAGACACTCTAATAGGTAGGTAGGTAGGTACCTAATCTACTGATATTCCAAACAGGTGATGTGTTTTTAACCCCCGACAAAAAGCGGGATGTGGTGGTGAACCGATTTTGATTTAGTTTTTGTCGAGTTTTCGTAACTGCAGGTTATACTCGATTAAAAAACTAACTATAAAAAAGTGTTGGATAAAAACCGTTTTTTTTTTAAGTAAAATGTCTGGGTAAGTAGGTATGCGATTTTTATAAAATTAGCTTGTTACTTTTCAAGTAGATAGGAAGGTGGCTAATACGAATGTAAAACTATATTAATACTTAATAAAGCTAATAAAACCATGAAAATTCAGGGATTTCGATTGATTGTTGTCACTTGTCACCATAATTTTTAAACCTTAACTTTACGTTACTACAATCAATATGAGCTAATCCATAAAAGCGTTTATGTAACCAATAATAAAGTGTAAGTATACATGATGCCAGTGCCAATTATCATGTCTACAAAATTTTATCGCTGGTCGAACGTAACCCTGAATTAATTAAGTATGTGCCTACCAAATAACTGGCGGTCAAAACCGGCTGATAATAAAGAGTTTATTCTGGATGTGTCGAGATTTTGATAACAGTTTCTAAATGAGATTACATCACAATGTAGATAGTTATTTCATTATATCGCTATTATTATGATCATCACATGCATACATATTGAATAAAGAGCTGCATTACGGCCAATTTCAAATAATGCATCTGAAATTGAATTACAAAAATTACCCCTCTTCTTAACACTAAATAACAAGAATAATCTCGTGAAAGCAGGATGCGCTTAAATTGAAATCGACGTCCTGGCTGAATTGATGCAAAGTAACGGCTCATTGCAATCAGTGATGTTATCATAAATATCATTACAGTAGGTACCCTCGATCCTCTTCAATAAATGTACAAAGATAACTTAGTAGGTAATCTTTTTCTTTTAGTAAAAGAAAAAGATTACATCAAATAGCACGAATTTAGTAAAAAGGGACGCCTTTCGTAGAAAATATACAATTTGTTTTACTTATCGAGTGCAATAACAATAACTAATAAGATAAATATTAGTAAAACTATATCCTGTCTAAGTGGTTAAAAGCTTAACATACTATGCCTAACAGTACATACCTACATACTGTATTCGCAATGGAAAAACAACAAAAACGCTTGCCGACGACGTCTTAAACATAAATAAGTGGGTAGGTTCCATTTGCATGCTGTCTTGCCCGTCGTCGTAGCATATTTTTTGTTTTATCTCTGCTCTTGGAAATCCGTCGCGACACGATTTAGGCTTCAGACAGAGACGTTTCATTGCTACATTTTCGTTAGTGCCAGTAGGTTAGCATAGCACCCTACGTGCTTTGCATCTTCATGATATCTGTACCTATGCTTCGTACAAGAAGTGACTTTATTAATCAATCCGAGACAAAAAGGACATCGAAGTAGTTAGTTGTTTATAGGTACCTAGATGATTTATGTAATATAATACATACTAAATTGGTAATAAATAATCGAAAGTCATCTAAATTATTTTTTCTGTTTCTGGTCTCATAGTTCAAGAACAAATATTTGGTAGAACTATTATAGCCAAAGTCAAGGTTACCTTCGGCGAACTGACCTACGGAACCTAAATTGCTCTTGAACTCGCTCACACACTGGCCTCAATTGTGCCCCATCTAATGCACCGGTTAACAACCTCTAGTGTCAAGGTGCCTGCTATTGTTTGCATTGAGAGGAAAATCTCAAACCAATACAAAACCTTTAAAAAAAAAATTATAACAACAGATCAACACGTTACAGAATCTCTTTGTTCTCTGTTCGTAAATAGCACTATACAGGGTTACAGGTAGTGAAGAAGAATCGACGAAGCTCTAGGGGCGAACCTAACGGGTGTGGTTGATAAACTAGGCCTAGATCTCAGTAATCACGGGATCCCCGTGGTAAAAAACTCGAATTAAATAAATTTCAACATTTTTTCTTTAGCTAGGTACTTGAATGTGAAAATACAATAGAGAAAAAAATATTTACATGAATAAAAAAGTCACGAAAGTGCACTGTTTCGTACATAATTTGGATGAGATCTCGGGAACCCTACAGTCTGTTGAAATTACTTATGTTTTGATTCGTAGGTTATTAATTAATTGGTTCCTTGAAACAGTTACACAGTAACTGAACATAAGTTGTGTAGTTTTCTTGTTAATAAGCAAAAACTTGATATTTGCGCCGGCGACCAGCGAACGGCGGCGCCGCCGCCGCGCCGCCGCCGTTCCAAAAACGTATCCTCTGTCCCGCTCCTATGAACGCAAAATCCTATGCCTATCCTTTTCACAAAATGGCGCACATTGCGTCCTCTTAAGTGGATAAATTATTATTAATTGTGTAGGTACCTACTTATATTGTTGGAATGTACGTAATAAAGTTTAAATTAGCAACCCAAAACTCACATACCTATTCTGCTTCGCATTTTCCTATATTATTTGCGAATGCTCACGGGAGGTCGATGCATGCGGGCTCAGCTGCTCAAAGTTTCGCATGCAACGTAAATACTACGGATGTGCTTACTTAAGATATCCTTTGTCATGTAGGTTCAAAATTTAATTATTATCAAAGGTCGCCAGCAAGACGAGTACGATATGAAGTATCCTTAGGTAGATACCCAAGGATACTTCATTATCGTACTCGTGCTCGTGTACATAAGAACTTTTCACTTATATTTATCTATTAGATAAATTTAATATTAGAAAAGTTATTAGGAAAGGCTTTTACGCTTTATTTAACAGGGCTTTAAATTTTTTAATAAAAATTCAAAATACCAGGAATGAATGATGATACCTAATGTAGACTTATTGTGACGGTCTAAGATGCGTATTGATAAGAATGCATAAAATAACAAAAAAATATTACCCGGTTAAATTATGTTCACTGATTGAACATTTTGTACATAAGCGCTTGACTCCCGAGTCATCTTGATTCGTGAGCAATTAAGGTGGCTGCCAGCAGCCAAAACAATCGATCGTTGCAAATGGTTGCCTCGTTTACACGCACTTGGTGACTCGTTTCGCATATAATGTAGGTACTAGGTGCTTTAATCAACCTTGCGTGATTTAAAATTTATTACAACTTAAACTGCGGTTATCTATACAAAGTTTAGGAATTCAGTAATATTTAGGTATTTACGTAAATTTTATCATGTGTCTGACCCTGACCCATTCATTTCGAGAGTTAATCTTCATTTATGACAATCATATATCACTTAGTTAAATTGAAATTGAGCTGGGGTGATTTAAGTAATTTAATATATTTTGCCTGTAATTTTCGGAAACTACATAATGTAATCATGATTTATTTGTCATACTTATTTAGCTACATGAATTTGTTTACCACAAAACATTCAAATCACTTCTTAAGTTCTTTTTCCACACCACCTGTCGAGGTAAGAACTTAGGCGCGCTTTTTTTAAAGAGGTGTCCCCAATAGGCCTAATCCTCTTTGAAAGGAAAAGCATCCTATTTTCGTTAGAAATTTTAAGTACTCCACGTTATGGTTACTGAACTCATCTAATGTAGGTAGGAATCTTTGATAGCGTACGTTGAGATTAGGTAATGTGTCAGGAATTGTGTCATTCAGTTAAACAGAGGCGGTGTGTTTGCACATTTGATCATTATGAGTTGAGAGAAGCGTTCCTTGGAGCAAATGGTAGACCGAGTTGTCGGACGCCCACTCATATATTTTGATACTGTGTAACCGGAACTTTTATCACGGTTAACCTATTTATTTGAAACTTAGTAACTGAAATCATATTATTTTGGTTAGGTACTCGAGAAGTAGGTTGTAATGTAACCTAAACTCATTAGCTAATCGATAGATTATGAAGTTGATGATAATTTCGAATAGAAAATTCGGATCAGGGCTATTAAATGAATTTTACAAGAAATTAAGCAAAAGTTTTGTGGTGGCGGCCACGCACTTCCTAGCTCAAATTCCTTGATAAAATTGACAATACAATGATAATATCTGACATATCAAGCAAGTCTATCCCCTATTATTCCCCTAATTCCAACTCTAGGGTTAAAAATTTCAAATACGTAGTAACCCAAATATTGTATTTTTAACATTTACTCTTACTATTATGGAGGTTGTTAAAGGTAGACACTTTATGAAAACAATTTGCCAAATGCATGCTGCATATTTGGCAAACAAGAACCTATCTTCTACACTCACAGATATAAGTAGTGTTATCAGAACTACACCTTCTTTATACTGCAATGCAGTCGACTAAGTTGTGAGCGCTTTATCAACTTTGATATGCTAAAAATAACAAGCTGACGTAGGTCATGATATGGCACAGCACTCGTGGGAAATATATACTTTAGCTTTTCTTTAAAATTACATTTATCATACTTGGAATTTTTAAAAATTTCGTTTATTTATTTATTGCTAGTATAAGTATTTTAAGCAGTGCAGTCTAAGACTTAGATAAGAGTCTGTCAATAAAAGTGCACTTAAACATTGCATTTGAACTTTTTAATAGAATGTAAACACTAATCTTTTAAAGGGCAATGTTTACGCTTCTACAACAAAACTCCTAGTGAGTTGCAAAAATTATCAGTAAATAAATTCAAACAAATTGTCAAAACCTTCTTGTGTAAAAAGGCCTACTATAAAATATCAGATTGTCTAGAGGATAAAATAGCTTGGGACGGGATTTGCCCCAACTCGAAAAATAACAACTAACTAACAGGCTAAAGGTTTCTTCGTCGCTTCTTTACTTTAGTCTACATACCGAAGCGACTGAAATAAAAAATATCACTTTATTTCCGTGTCAGTGTTTAATTATTAAGAATTTGACCTTTTCTAAGTGTACATTTATTGTATTTATGGAAATAAAGAGTTTTAGACTTTGACTTTCAATAATTTCAATGCATCACCTCCCCAGAACTTTTATACCTAGATATACAAATGTTATATTATGGAGGTCCTTTTCAAATTTGAAATTCAATAACCGTTGCTGATTAATATTCAAAATATGTCGTCAATGGCAATATACATTTTTGCATACCGTTGACTTTTATAGACAATGGTAGATAGGTACATAATGTAAAACTTATAGCTGAAGCAATCATTGGCTAATTAAAATTTGCTGTGCGTGACGCGACCACGAGTGTCTTACCTACCCACTTATAGGCTGCACACGTGCCTGTCAATGAACTTCGTAGACCATGCCAGCAACATGTAACTCAGTGCTAAAATTCTATTCATGTCACGTTTATCTAACATCTACAAAATTCAGAAGTCTATTCAGGATATGACATCGAACATCGACAACGCCATCGAATTAAAAATATGAAATGTATATGAAAAGCCCGAATACTGGAGATTTTACGATATTTTTTTATATAAGCAACAGGACATTTATTCAAAACCTATCCTTAGTAACCTAGCTTAGAACTTAAGCAGTACTAAGTAGGTACTTATCCTGCTGTGCCCTAGCCGAGTCCATAATTGAGACTGTTGAAATTTAATATCTTATGTACGGTCAATATGGTTGCAATAAAACGTTTGGTTTTGATTTGGACTAAGGCACAATACTAAAATATATATTTTTAATGCTGAATTTAATGTCAACTGTTAATATGTATCTACAGATTAGCTAGACACTTTTCTATATATGCGAAATCAAGTCTAGGGGCATCGAACTTTGTGACTGTCTCTCTATATTTGACGCATTAACTCTTTGCTGCGCTGACTACCTACCTACTAAGACAATACTAAAATAATAACAAGCAGATACTAACGAGCAAAAATGAGCACATTATCTGTGCGCGCTAAGAAGTCATCTTGTTCTATGTGGGTAACAAAGGTCCTAGTTGGAGATGGGGAGTCTGCTTGCACACCCGGTGATGGTTTTCGGCGTTCGAACCGCTCCATGACATCTGCTGGTACGTGCGGCAATTCCCGACCGGTCGTGTTAGGAGCCTGCGTGAAGCCCAGTTTTGCCAGAAGACTTTCGCGAATCACTCTTAGGCTATGCTCGCGCGCGTTATCGTATGAACGGCAGGAGGCGCACGCTATCTGTGCCACTGGCGTCTCTTCAGGACAAGCTGAATCAGCAACAACGGCTGCTAGCCACAAGGCCAGCAGCAGCAGGCTCGCGGGCCTGGCCCGCGGCCCGCTCGTCGCGCCCAGCGGACGCGTGGTGCGGCAGAGCGGCGAGGCGGCGGCGTAGCGCGATTAGCGATGTGAGGCCGCGGGCGGCGCGTGCTACACTGCACACGAGTCAGTGTGATCGCGCCGCTTGTCTCGCCACGCGGCGGCATGCTCTCACTGCAATCACCCCGCACCACCGCACCCCTGACTCCACACCAACAGCTGACTCACTCTAAATGTTCAAAAGCACAACATATTACCTACTACCTACACGGTGTTAATCACTGTCATCCCAGCCAGCGGTATATTTACTCAAAGTACTTTCATCTATTTTAGTGTTTATTATTATACATCTACTCTATAGGTGCCAGCCAATTAATTATTTTTTTTAATAGGCACCTCTGCACATGATTGGAATCTCAATTGCAAGTATTGCAACCCCTTCCTCAAGGACTGGGGTATCCAAACTGCTTGTAGTAAGCAGAAGCTCAAGACACAAACTCTTTGAATTATCAAACTACTACGGTAGGTACTTGAGTTCCTTCTAGATCCGGAATATCATATCTACCTAGGCTACCTACTTTTTACCCCGTAAAAACATGTGCAAAGCAGAGCAAAGAGGCTAGCATTCAATAATCACGAGTTCCAATGAAATCGTAACAACAAAAAAATATAAAAATTCTACATAAACTCATCCGTTCAAAAGTGAAATGTTTGGACATAACACTTTTTCAGAAAACAGGTGCTGAATTTATTAAAATCAAATAGACAGCATTTGTTAAATATTTAGACAGCTCTCTGTGAAGAAATGGCTATTTAATGTTTAGTTCGATGGATAAATATGTTAACATCTCCATCGATCGTCTAATCTTCTGAAAATACTTTCAACGTTTGAACTAGCACACCTGATAACTATTAGCTCCGGTGTCTAGAAGGTAGGTAATAGTGGTTGGTATGGTATCTATTTAATAAGTCGTTGGGTGGGTTGGGTACTTAGTACATCTTGAATACCTACTATCCGTAGGCTGATTCCATTGCTAATAGGAACGATTTGTACTGTCATTGTTTCAGGTCGGGATACGGTACTCGAAGAGCGAGCGAGCACGTAATGTAGAAAATAGGGCATGTGTTTCCATTTCTTCCACTAGTAGATAAAAATTAAAGTGAAGAGAAAATTAAATAAGATGGTCAATAGGTACCATCTTATTTCTTATTTGATAATAATTTGTACCTATAAAATTTGACTTGTTTAGGTATGTGCTTCTTTTGTAGGCCTAAAAAAAAAGTTTTCACTTCTGTGAAATTCACATGTAAACTTCTAATAGGTACCTACTTACTAACTACATATTTAAGCATTGAAATCCGGATAATTCGAATAATTATTTGTAGTACAATATTTTTAGGCAAATATTTCGTAAATGAGCTTTTATTTGAAACGTTACATAATTTTTTAGGTACCTTTAACCTTAGGCTTATTTTTCGTATTTTTCGTATATTATTTTTCGTTCGTAAGTAATTCCGGTTACTCTAGCCCTGCACTTGCACGGCTAGGTACCTACATACGTTGCATTGCCTAACGCTTAATATCTGCCTACCCCCGAGGCCATACCATATGCCGCTCACTCTCCTGTTCAGGTAGCTAGTACCTGAATACCTCTAGTTCCGTGAGTTTTTCTGATAGTGGGTGTGTTGTGATGTCCGTGTCAGTCAGCGCATTGAGTGGCCGATGTGCGCTGCCATACGAAGTAGGTAAGTAAACTTGGTTGTAAATGTTGTAATTAATTAGTTATTTTGCCTGTGTAGTATATTAGTGTACGTACAGCATTGGAGGGCCTCTTAGATTATATAATATGACCTATTGTTTACTAAATGTTTACAAAGTTTTGGAATTACAGGTTACGATGACGCTATAGGTAGACTCATGAAAAGTACTCGCCGTTTTCGAGTGGGAATCAAGACTTTGGTTACATGTTCTGCCTTCCAAAAATTTAGGTTCCCCTTTAGACTACAACTCTTTTTGAGTGGCCACCTCTTTGCATTTGGGTTCTCCTTGCCTAGTTGCAAATCGTTGCCAGTGTGGTGAAACCACTGGTTTGTTTGGTCACCATGCAGTGGCACGTGTCTCTAGTTCAGGACGTGTGCCCCGTCGTAGTTCAAATAATGATATCATTCGTGGTAAAAAATTACCAGCGTCAGTGTGGCAGCTACCCTCGAACCTACGAACGTGGCCTTACGCGAGATGATGGTAAAAGACCTGACGGTATGACTCTGATTCCCTGGAAGTTGAGTCGGCCTTTAGTTTGCGTCGCCACGAGTGTGATACCCCAGCGCCTTCACATTTTGCAGGGACATCAGTAAGAGCTGGCTCCGCAGCAACATCAGCGGAGTCCCTCAAACGTCCAAAATACTCTAATCTTGACCGAGGGTACCTGTTGAAACCGTGGAAACCCTTGGTCATTGGGGTCCTGGGGCACACGCAATTTACAAAACCTTACAAAACTTCTCAAAGTCGACAGGTGATCGGAATGCTGGCTCTATTTCAGTCAACGAATTAGCATTGCCATTCAACGTGACAACGCTGCCAGTATTCTGGGCACTCCTCCGTGCTTTCTGGTGATGGCTTAGATTTTTAGGAAATTTATATCATTAAGCCTAATTGATTAACTCGTTGAAATTTGTCACTTTGTTGTTTATTCAATTTTCTTATTTAAAACCTAGAGAGAGATACATACTAAGCTTTTTAAAGCTGAATAAATGATAATTCTTTAAAAATTGTGCTGTTTATTTTAAATTTTATTTCATTTAGTCAGTTCATAGCAAACAATGGAAAGATATAAGATAATACAAATAATTGAAACAACATCACACTTATATTATAAACTGGCTAGCTCTCTTAGAAACTAGCTCGCGGCTTCGCCTGCGTTTTCCGGGCCACATCGTCGGGATAGAAGACTAGGTATAACTAATCATCTATGCAAAATTTCCACCCGATCTATTCTGTAGTTTTGGTGTGAAGCGGGACGTCAAGACTTTGACATTTAAAGTATTAGTCTGCTAAGAAAGTTTGCACAAATGGATAATAAATGAATGTCTACCTTATCACGCCAAAAACACTAATCAAAATAGGCCGAGATTTAGCATAAATGTAATTCTAGACCTGGAATAACATAAAGCCTACGTTTAATCCTGAGAAATTGCGTGATAACAGCAGGCAAAAGCTAGTTAATAATATTTTTTTGTAATTCTACAGTTATTCGAATTATCCGGATATGTGAATGATGAAAACTTTATTATCCGGTTATGATAATTATCCGGATTTTGAAATCCCTAGGTGCAAGCTTTCATTGCATTTTGGTATGGTGCTGGTCACTGGTGCCATGTTAGAATCTTTGGTGCCAGCTTCGATCAGGGCGTAGACTGATAAATAGTAACTAGATTCTCGGTCTACAGATCAGGAATTTTTTTTTCAATGGGTGCCAGGAGGGTCAAAAAATCACTCGATATTTTGACAGTTCTTGCCATATTTATCGAGTATATATATTGCGAGAATTGCCCTACAGTATCATAATGACAATGACAACTGCATGACATAGGTACTACAACAAACAATGTAAGTATTCTGTTCGTAGATTGTACCCTTCATAATCTAAGATTCTTTTACTGTGACGGAGAAATTCATCCTTCTGAAGATTGTTCCTTTTTTTGGTTTTTGGACAAATATGGGTAAGGACCAAATTTTTTGCATCGTTGCACAACGGAAATCACAGCTGAAAGTGTCACAACGGATCAAATGTAGCACAACGGAATTTGTTAAGGTTAGGATAATATTATATAATCTTGTATTTTTCTTTTTTTGGCTTTCGTTCTTTCAGCATTCTTTTTCTTCATATCTTCATACTTCTGTAAATTTGTTTCTTTTAATTTTTCGCGGTACTTTCGACATCTTTCTGCTGAAGACAAAGGCATCTGAAAAAAAATGCCTTACTAGATCACAAATGCTTTTATGTAAACTATTTCGCAAAAGAAACACTAAACATTTTCTTAAATAGAAAAAAGCAAAAGTCACCATAATGCGGTCACCCATCCAAGTACTGACCGCGCCCAACGTTGCTGTCAGTCTATGTCTTACTTAAAAAATGATCGGTACTCAACGTGTTATGGACGTTAGCCCTCTCAATTATAAAATTTATTTTATTTTATTTTGTTATTATAGCGACAAGCGAAATAAACATTCTGTAAAAAATTCAACTGTCAACCTTTTGCGGTTCATTAGATAGATCCCTCTGAGGCTCTAACAGACGGACGGACAGACAGCGTAGGCTTAGTGATAGGGTTCCGGTTTCACTCTTCGGGTACGGAACCCAAAAAAATATGCACCGCTGACGTAGTATCTACCCGGCCAAAAAGTTTGGCAAGGTTGTCTGGGAGAAATCGCTCTTAAGCGATAAGATCGCCAATTGTCGCTTAAACTATAGATACCGTATTCCTTTTTATGTTATTTTTAAGTTAAGTGCAATAAAGCATTTAAAAAAAAGTGTGCTATTCCAGGTCATAAGCTATATGTATGCTAAGTTTCATCAAAATTCGGTTAGTTTTAGTCAAACATTTCACGTAGAAACTTCTTATTTTATAAATAGTAGCATGATAAGATTAGCAAACCCTAGATAAAAAAATCTTATTGTTAAGATGTTTGAATAAAAACTACTAAAAGAAGACCTACATGAAGTAATATTGTGTACCTATCTTTACAATTGTTCCGTTGTGACACGTCGCACAATTTCGTGTCGTTCGTCGCACACAGGAGTAAAAATCTCCACGACCCAGCAATAAACGATTCTCACTGCAAAGAATAAACACCTATAAGAATACTCATCAGAGTTGTTCAATAGTAGACAAAATAAGCTCATAGAATCAATAATGCAAAGTAGCAAAAGTTAACATAAAACACTTTAAAAGTCTTACAGAAAATCCGGATTTTTAATGGTACGCGTGCACTTCAAACACGTTTTTTCAACTGAGTGAAAAACAACATGGCGGAATTGGCCTGAATTTAGTCACAAGTCAGATGACGGTGTTGCCATTGCAATAAAGCATTATTTGTTATCCAATATTGCCAAGTTCTCGATTTATGCTGTCGCACAACTGAATCGCACAACGGAACGAAATTTGTGACACTCATTATGATTATTATTATTAATAAACTATAATGTTAAACGAGATCCTAATAATAAAAACGTAAAGATAAATATATTGGTGACTATAAATAAAACAGAAAGTCCGTGAGAAAGTTTTTATTTTTAGAATAAAATTGCAATAACCTAGAGGAGTCGGAGATGTGACATTCACATTTTGTATGAAAATCGAAAATGGATCTTGATTTTCCTAAAATGAATTTTACAGAAATCTAGTGAAAGAAATATTTATTTGAATTAGGCACAGGGTGCACAATAAGTTAAACTTTAGTAATCAAGTCTTAAAACTCACCTAAGTTAACAACTTTTTTTTATGTTATGATTTCAAAGTAATGTGACATCGTTCCCTCGCACAAAATGCAAAAAATTTGGTCCTTACCCATATAAAAAAACGATTCTCCAAACGCGCGCGCGAATCACGGCGGCGTTAAATCAAGCGGGGTGTCATGCCTAGTTTTCCCCGATAGATCCTATGGCCAAGTGTCACGGTAGATTAGATATGTTAAATTTTGTTTTTTTTTGAAAACCACCCGAAATCTTGCCTTTTAAAGGCAAGATTTCGGGTGGTTTTCGGACGATTTAATCGTCATAACTTTTTCGTTTGTGGTTGTAATAGGTACCACAAAATAAAATAGTAAATATTATGAAAAGTGCAACTTATAAATTCAGTACAAAAAAAAAATAAGGTCATTTTAAAATTAGTTTTCTTTTAAAAAGGTCTTTAGTTATTACCCTTTCCAACGATATGGTAGATGACAGAAGTAATACATCAGGGGTCGACATAAGAGATACTTCTATTACATTTGTATTGCAAAATTTGCTCAAACTGGCCGCCTCCATACCTTATGCATGCACGACACCTTTTTTGATTTCATCTTGAATTTTTACGAATGCGGCGTTGATTCGTTCCACTAAAATTTATTTTGTTGGCACATCTGTTGCACATGGCTTTTCCAGTTAATATGTGTACCTACCTATCTAATGTTAGTCTAAGTAGTTTAAATTCTGGTACTTCTTCTATTTTATATTTTGGTGATAACGGAGTTTTTTGATAGGGTCTGAATTGTATTAATTTGGTTTTATTAGTGTTAATTAGTAGATTATGATCTTGAAACCAAGAGTTAACAGTATCAATTGTATCTGCTATTGTATTGCTGCAGTAAACATTATTTGGGCATTTGAACAAAATAGACTTATCATCAGCGAAAAGCACACACATTGGGTTAGTTATTTTGTGGAGGTCATTTATATAAATCAAAAACAAAACACATCCCAGAACGCTGCCTTGAGGAATTGAATTGTTTATTATTTGAAAATCTGAATTTATTGGAATTAGTTTGTGAATGGTTTCATTAAAGTTTTCTATATGAATATATATTGTTTTCTATTAGCTAGGTAAGACTAACCATTTATAAGCTTTCCCTCTTATTCCTATTCCATCTATCTTTTTTAGTAAGATGCTATGCAAAACTCTTTCATACATACCTAGGTATGACAGAGTTTTGCATACACATGACATGTCAAAAGCATAGGCTTTTGACATGTCTAGCATTAGACCAACTGCATAGTTATTTTTTCTCTGAGGCAGTTAAGGATTTCCTGTAATGTAGTGATAAACTGCAAGAGAAGTAGAATGATTCTCGCGAAAGCCATATTGGTGTTTGTCAAGTAGTTGGAACTTCTCTAAAAAGTTATAGGTAGATGCGTTTTGACATGGGTTTTTCAAAGAGTTTAGAAATTGTAGATAGAAGGGCTATCGGTAAGCAAGAAGAGTCTTCGGAGTTGGACTCCTTTTTTTAGGATCGGTTTTATTTTTGCAATATTTAACATGTCCGAAAAGGTACATTCATCAAAAGTTTGATTTATTAATTTTGTTAAAGTGGGAGTTAAGATTTCATTACAAGATTTTATTAGAATGGGTAAATAAATGGGGGAATTTTATTATCATCTATTCCACACTATAGGTATTTGTTACCCATATTAGCAATCATTTCAGAGATATCTTTTTCATTGACTGGCTGTAGGTATATTATATTTAACGCATTCACTGCCCAGCCTCTGCGGCGCGATCCGCAGGGGCGCTGCTACCACATGTACCACATCCACATCTAGTAGGACTTACAGAACTACATATGCGTCGTTGGTTATGAAAGTGTTAAAGTAGGATTTAAGACAGGGTGGCTGTTCGGTAAAAGGTTTTGCTGGTAGAGGGCTATTGTTTCCAATTGATATGAAGTAATTATTGAACTGATTTGCAGCTATTTGAGGACGTTCCTACATTTTGTTATTTTTAGTTTTGTGATTTATATTTTGGTGGCTTTTGTGCGTTTTTTATTGGTATTGTTATTTGGTTTATTATATTCCACATACATTTTGTTTTATTTTTTGATGATTTCATTTTACTTGTGTAGGTATATATTTTTTAATTGAATTTTTACACCTGTTGTTATTATTTTTGTGTTTTGTTTAAAGTGATTTTTAAGTGTTTTATTGTTGCTTTGGTTTACTAGTGTTCCTATTAATCTTTTATGTCTGCAAGCTGTTTTTATAGGTACCTTTAGTTTGCCATGTATGGGTTTTCCATACAGTTTTATATATTACTTGTTTTTGTGCATAAGTTTAATGTTTCGGTAATTTTATAGTGAAAAGAATTATAGTTTTCATTTATGTTGCAGTTATCTTTGATTATTTTATCCCAGTTTATTTTTTCTAATGAAAGTTTGAATGATTCTATATTTTGTGAGTTAAAGTTTAATTTAAAAATTATATATTTTTTTAATTTCAGATAAGTTTTCTATTTTATATTTGTATGCTAAACTGTGGTGGTCTGCGAGACCTAAGTCGTCCACAGAAACTTCAAATATTTTTCTGTTTGTGAATATGAAATCGATACAAGTAGAGCTCTTATCCGTCACTCTTGAGGGACTATTTATAATTTATTGGAGGTTACATTCAAGCATAAGATTGATTAATTTATAATAATTATTTGTTTATTATTTGTGTGATATTAAAATCACCTGTTATTAATGTCTGTGACATTGTATTTTAAGTTTTATTTGATGTCTAAAAATTCAAAGAAAACACCTATGTCTCTATCTGGACGATACACTGTGGCAAGTATTTTATTTGGTTTGATGTCTAAAGCACAACACTCAACTATGTGTTCTATTGATAAGTTTTTAAAGTCTATCTTTTCATTAAATTAATAGTTTGTTTAATAAGGATGGCAGTTCCTCCGCCTCTTCGGTCCCGCTTGCAGTAAGAAGCGCCATATTCGTAGACTGGAATTTGTGTTAAATCCTTTTATTCTTCAGTTAGCCAAGTTTCGGTTAGGCATACAGCATGGAACTGATCTTCTTGTAGAAAGCTGTGTAATCTTTAGTCATGTTTATTATGCTTTGAATATTTTGCACTAATATGTTAAATTTAGTCTCGAAAAGGCCTGTCTTGTCTTCCTTTCTTTTACTCGGTGGGTGTTGTTACTACTGTGGCTGTTTTTACTGTAAAAATTGGTAGGTACCTACTGCATCCATATGTATGGAGTAATTCCGTTTTTTTACTTTTCTTGCTTATGTTTTTTCTTATATGATTTTTTTTCGGTTATGATAAGCTTATTATGTTTGATCACCGCATACTTCCCATCCATTCTTGTTTCTCGTGAGGCACTTTGCATTGTCATTGTTTCTTTAAGTTCGTTTGCGTTGATATATTTTGTAATTTTTTTGCTCAAGAGTTCAATAGCAAGAGGTCTTTCATTTCCTCTCCTCCCGATACGTTGTAAGTCTTCTATGTAACCAGTCAGGTTCACATTTAGCACTTAATGAAAGATGTGTTCGAGTTATTCTATCGTGGGAGTCAGTCTCCTGTTCACCACAGAATTTTGGAGTCCGTGTATAACAAATTTCTTTGAGTGGTGGCTTTTCTCTTATTTTGGTAATCTAAGTATATTTGGCGCAAAAGCGTCTAAAAATAAAATAGAATAGAAAATAGAATCGTGTGTCCGACACATTAGCACAATTCAAATCATAAAGATTTTTACATTTAGAGCATTGTAAAGATCGCCGGTCAGTGATTTTTTGCTTACATTTTGCACAGTACGCCATGTTTGTTGTGGTTTGTTTGCATTCAAATGTGTGAGAACTTGTGAACTCACAAGTAAATAACTAGCTGTACTTCTACCTACCTATTCGCGTATGTATGCAGGGCTATTCAGATCAGACTCTTCGTTACTGAGTCACCGACACGGAATCTGACGTAGTTCCCGCGAAGTTTAAATATTTTAGCGGTTCTTAATATTTTCTGCGTTTTGCACTCGCTCTCGGCCAGTCTTGGGGTGTCCCGCCGAGCGTGTAGTGTAGGTACTACTGCCGCCATAAAGCCCACAAAAAGAAAGACGTAAGATGCATAGAGGTATAATAATAATAGAGGTAGGATGTAAGATTACCTAAGCATAAATATTTAAAATACTGAAGGGCGGGCGCAAAAGCACGATAAGCTTTAAAGCTGCCCTTCGCCGCGCCGCCCGCCGCCACTAAGAAGAGAATGTATGGAGTAGGTTCGAATGAGAAGAGAATGGGCGGAACACACCAAAGAGGTGGGCGCGATATTTGGGATGGGATGGCTTAGCACAATAATAAGGCATTATTTGTATAAAACACCACTAGTTATCTACTAAGTTACTAAAAATAATAATGGCTAATAATAGGGCTTCTTCAATGATTGAAAGGCCTTTTATCTGGCACCCTTACGCCATTATCTAGCTTCCTAATAATAGATGGGGGCAGGGACGGATCTACCTATGGGCATTTTGGGCTGCAGCCCAGGGCCCCCATTAAAGTCAAACACTGATGTGCGTTTAAGAAAGTCTTAAATTTGCAGCCAAGGCAGATCAATTGGTTTTAGTTATATTTTCTCGTGACCATTACTCGACCCATTATCTCGCCTCGCCGATCTTTAAAAACCTCCGCAAAAAAAGGCAAAAGACTGACGCAGTCCGCCGCTATTAAGTAGATGTATTCAACTGTCAAAGGTCACTACAATCACCCATCTGGTCACTAAAAACAGAAGATTGATCTTCTCCCCAAAGTCTTTGGCTGCGACCGCGCCTGCTAGGCCCCTTAGTAGTATAAGCTCAAGACCTTACAAGCTCACGGTCCGCCCCTGGATGGGGGGTGTAAATAACAATGGCGTTTTATAAATAACGAATACAATGGTAACCAAGCGCAGATTCAGTTTCCCACTAATGGATTCTTTTATCATGATTTTAACAAGTTCTGATATAAAGGTGAAAAAATTGCCATTAGAATCAGTCTTCTGAGAATAATACACAGCTATACACAGCCATGGTGAGTGGAGATAAAAGCTTATTGCAACTGTAGCTTATTGTAAGGACCTTGGTGAGCGGCCGGCGGAGGGATCCTCTTTTGTATCGGTCTTTACAGTCACGGAACGCAAATGCCCTCGCAATGCAACTGCTTAAAGGTCATCACTCATTGGAGCCACCCGGCACCCGACCCGCACCACCTCGCATCGTGCGGTTAGTAGGTGTTCTTTATATGAAATTCTATGGATATGCGCTCAGTACAATCAACTCCGGATCGCCTCGCTCGCAAGCTGTCAACGCGTTGACGGCGCGGGGGGTTGACCACCCGCCGTTCACGCGCGGGCGACGACGCGTGGATTGCTCGCTGCTCGCATACTTGCCTTGCGTTGACAGCGCATGGGTGTAGACGGCGCGCCGTCCACGCGAGGTTCGCTGGTTGACCACGCATCGACCACCCGCTGACGTCGCGGCAGCGTCCGCACGAGGCGAGGCAGTGCGGGTCGAGTGCCGGGCGGTGGCTCCAATGAGTGATGATCTTTAATCATCGGTCACGGGTGCAAACGCCTATTATTTTTGCTAGACCTATGTACGTACCTACTACCTAGGCAATTATTTATAAGTGCCTATCTACCTACTAATACCTAATGAACTTTATTTTAGGTAACGAGGCCAATAGTTATAGTTGTTATTTGTGTTGGATTCTTCTTGATCCTCCACGCATTGGTACCAAAAGCAATGGCATTAAAAAACTCAAACGCCGACCGTTTCATGATGGAGGGCCAGAGAAATCACAAGAAGAGGAATTACATGGCGCAGAGAGCTAATGACCAGGATTTTGGTAGCTTTGAGAACGGACTCGCATACGACGTGGAATCTTTCGACCCTGACAGAAATCCCGAGGAACTATCCGCATTTATTGTGGATTACGCCAACATGATAAGAAACGATGTTATTTTACTGGACAAATCAGTGGAAACGAGGACTAGCAAAAGGGGAAATATCAAAGTTAAGAAGATCAACGTGAGTTCTACTACCTACCTACTTACCTGCTTAAGAGGGCGCAAAGCGTGCCATTTTGTGAAAGAATTGGATAGGCATAGGACTTGGCGTTCATAGGAGCGGGACAGAGCATACGTTTTTGGAACCAAATAATTAGTACCTACCTACGAATCAAAACATAAGTCATTTCTATAGACCGCAGGGTTCCTTAGATCTCGACCAAATTATTTGCAAAACAGTTTCATGTTTTTTTTATCGTAATTTTTCTCTCAATCGTGTTTTCACATTCAAGGCCCAAAATAAATAATGTTGAATTTTATGTACCAAATTCGACGTTTTTACCACGGGGTTCCCGTGAGTACCGAGATCCAGGCCTAGTTTGACAACCAAACCCATTAGATTCGCCCCTTCAATGTTCATGTGCCCACCCTCTGTACCTGATCCGTGGACTCACCCAACGCATCAGAGATGTGCATCAACTGTGCATCGGAAATTTCTATTGTTAATATAGAAAAGAAAATTACTCAGGATTAAGCTAACCTGAGATACAAGCTAATTTTAAAACCAATCTTGATTTTTCAGCAAGTGATTCCGGAGGATTTACCCTGTAGCTGCAAATATAGTGTGAGTGAATTATCTGGCCTGATAATACCTATGTACGCGGTATGCTGGACCGCATACCCACTCGGTTTTCGCTACCGCTCTGGGGTAGCCAAAAGTAGGTAATTAATCCTACCGGTTCAAACTAACGCATACTTACTTACCTACAAAATACACGCCGATACACGGCGCGAAATTTACCGCTACTGCTCTGGGATAGCCCATGGTATAATAATACTAGTGTAATATTTAACGTTTTCTTGGACCATGGGGGTTGCCGAAAACCAAGAGGTTATGCCGTAATCCTACGGTTCAAACGAATGCATACCTATCTATATAAATTAATTGTTTTAGTTTTGAAAACTAAAAACCGACTTAGAATCCCATTTTACACTGTTTATATGTTTTGCTGGACAAATACCTACTAATCCATCAGGAAGAAAAAAATATTCTCAATTCTCTAAACAGACAATAGCGAAATAATTTTAAAATCGTTTATAATTGACGGAGAAAACGATGAACATACCTACATACTTACAGCAGAACATAGAACCTCCTCCTTTTTCGAAGTCGGTTAAAATACCGCCGATATACCTCGCGAAATTTACCGCTACCGCTCTGAATAGCGAATACCGCGTAGGTCTGAATAGCATTAACTGGGGTATCCCGTATCCTTCCTATTTTCATATTATGTGTACCTACTTGTAAAAGTTGTAAATTAGTTGGTTCTCTAGAAAAAAATTGCTCTACAGGGAACCAATAAAATTCAATTGAGTTGTTTAGTGCGCACGAAATAGCAGCACTACTGTGAAAATGTCCGTATGTCCACGCGTTCGTAGGTACCTACATAACAAAGTTCATTAATTAGGTGCCTATTTATTTTACAGGTCGAAATCAAGACATTGGGAAATAACGTGTTTCCCCGGAAAGTAGAAACCAGAATTTGTAACGAACAGAACTCTTGCAGGAAACCATTCGTTTGCAAGGAAAACTATTATGATGTGAGTGGTTTTGGATTTTAATATGTATGAATTTGCCTCTAGTTTCGCTGCACGGAACCTAGTCCAAAGCAAACTATTATAAATCGCTACATTTATAATAGAGTTTGCTTATACAATCCGACCCCAGCCAGAATATTATGAACTTACCTAGTAGGTACATAAGTAGATCGACTCACGACTACCACCTCCCTCACGAAGTCCTCAAAGTTGACTCACGTCGAGTCCGGCGCGGCAGTGTACAACAGATTGCCAGACTCAGTCACAGCTGATGGCAGTCTATCCAGCTTCAAGATCCGGCTGAAACATTGGCTTGTCGAGCAGAATTATTATTCCTTGCAACTTGAGAATAATGAATGATAATTACTTTGCATTACCTTGCATTAAGTAAGGTAGCATTAGCTGAGGTGGAACCCTTTGACCTGCGCAACGTTGGGCAGCGCGGAGCACACACCGGTAGCTCACCTACCCATGTACCTACCTAGTAATATTGCTGTACCTGCTCATTGGTGCTGTGCTTGGTGGGTTGTACATAAGGTCTCATCCAACTACCACCACCATCGATTTGACACCTCTTTGTACCTACCTGCTAGATACTGCATTCCGTGACACCTACCTACCTACCTACATAGTGAATACGTAGGCACCTTTGCTATTAGCCTTATTAAGTTGTCAATTAATTTGTTCTTATCCTGTTGTGTCTTTCTTTCTCTTTAAAAGTTCCGTTCGTTTAGCCCCTTGTGTAGGTGGGTGGGTAGGTACATGCCTACTCTCTTCATAATTTGTTTTTTTTTCTCATTTAGGTATTTTTGTATTTTATGTTTAATTTATTGTTTGTAAGTTATGTGCTGTATCAGGGTTGTGTTCGTAAATAAATGTTTCTCTATCTCTATCTATCTATCTAATTACCTAGTTTCTATTATTATATACCTTGTGTGATTATTTATTAATTTATTCATTTTTATTTAATTACAAATTTTGTATTGTACTCATGTGTAATTCGAATTATTCACAAGACTTGTATTTACTCTTTGTATACTTAGTTTACAAATTACAATACGTTATTGACATGCAAATCGGCTATAAGAATAATGTTTTAAGTACCTGCCTATTTTTGTCTAATGTCTCAGAGAAAAGTCTTACGATAATTACTCATACTTACTTATTTATTGCTTTCCAGCTCATGATATTGAATAAAAGACCATTTGGAACCCTACCAAATCGGAATGAAGAAAACTTCACGATACACCAAACCTTGATGCTGCATTGGTACGTGGGGCATATTCCAATCAGCGTTGGATGCACTTGCGTGTCAGATTACGTGGAGAAGAATTAATGTTTACGACATGCGATTTATCTGGCTAGAAGACTTTTTTACACCCACATAAAATACTGATAGTGTATAAGTTTAGTGAAAATTTAATAAAAAATCGTAAGTCCTTGTGGTTTTTTATAAATCGAAAACACTTTTAATTGAGATCAAATTGAAACTAAAATGGGATTTCGCTTTTTGGAAATATAGAATGCAAAATACTTAAATATTTTAAATATTAATTTATTTACTTACATAGTAAATTATTAACAAATATTTACATTTAAATGTAAGATTTACCCTAACACACAGATTACAGAATATAGTAATCTGTGCCATAACATAGGTAGGCATGCATACTTTTAACATATTATTATGTTATTCGTGCATAGTTTACCTTATGACAGTGATTTAAGGTGGTTAGTGAGATCGAAAAAAATATCGGGTTTTTACTATTTTCTGTATTCTACAAGTCATTTAGATAGCAGATAAGAAGTTTTGCGAACATTGTAAGATTCAACATTATCACATAGGTAGGCCCCCATAAATCCTTGCTAAAAGAAACTTTACATCAATTGTAGTTTTGGAGTCGACATAATGTTGATTTTAGTAAAAAATCACTTTATGTCAATAGACTCTTAAGTAGAACCTAGATTAAAGTAAAAACCGGGTTCCGTACCAGAAGGGTGAAAACAAAACCCTATTACTAAGCCTCCGCTGTACGTGAGTCCGTCCGTCTGTCACAGGGCTCTATCTCAAGATCCGTAAGAGATAGACAGTTGGAATTTTCAGAGAATATGGATTTCTCTTGCCGCTTTTGACAATTTGTTTGAATTTATTTATTGATATATTTTTCAACTAATTTGGTTAGTTAAAAAACAGTCAAGGACCCGAAATAGATAAACTTTATCCATTTTCATAACTGAAATATACAAAAAACGTGATATTTTTGGCTATTATAATAACCAAAAATATCACGTTTTTTGTATGGAAGCCCCCTTTTATTTGGATATTTATTTTATTTTCATTACTAGCTATATATAAGGTTAACTTTCCATGGTATCATATTTCAGTTCAAGAGATACGCCTTGACAAACTAAGAGCAATCTCTTAGTTTGTCAAGGCGTATCTCTTGAACCACAACAACTTAAACACATGAAAATTTCTATAAATAAGTAACACTTCAACTGTAATAACAACAAATAATAAAAATATACTAAAGTTGAAAAATTTAAGTGGTCTCCGGTTTATTTTTATTCGAGCGTCACTTACCACCGTAAAACTAAACACCTGATTTTGTTTCGAGTCTTTTCTTTAGAGTATTTAAATTGTATCATTACCTTTAAAGGGTGGATTTTTAGATGGGGTGTAATTCAAAACAAGATCCGTCAAGTGCGAGTGAACTCGCGCGCCCAGGGTTTCGAACGGTTGTCAAGTAGGGAAGGTGTTGTACCTTGGACCCTTTTGTACATTGGTCAATCGGGTTTATTTCAAAAATACCGCGTATTTTTTTTAATATTATCTATGGCATTTGAAACGCCATTTGTCAACTCCAATGTGAAATTAGTTGCAAAACGTCAGTGCCGTGCGAGTGCGACGAAAATAAAGCAATAATAAATTACACCACAGCTCGATAATGAAAAATAATTCAATGTTGTACCTTAGCCCCCAAAAAAGCTTTGTACTTTGGACACTGGCCATGATACAACATGGTGTTCTACGTTGGACAATTACAATATTTGAACGTATTTTTTTTTGGTAAAAGGTAAAATTGTAATTTTGTTTTAGGAAATATGCCGCGGAGTAAGCTGTAGGTATTGGACGAGCAAAATATGGAAAATGCAATAAAACGTTTGAAGGAGAAAAAGTTTTCACTTCTTGGTGCCTCAAAACATTTTCAAGTACCAAGAACTACTTTAAGATGTCGTCACACCATGAAGGAAGGTACCTCGGTAAAAGACTTGCGTAATCTTGCAGTTAAAAAAGTATTCACAGATGAAGAAGATAAAATGCTTGTGGACTATAATAGTCCACTAGCATTTTACTTTACTTCTTACTTCATTGATATCAAAGAGGCAGCCTATCTACAGTTTGGATTAACATTGAATGATGTCAAAAAACTGGCTTTTCAGTTTGCAAAGGCTAATAAAATAAAATACACTAGTTCATGGGATACTAATGGCAGGAGACTATTGGCTGCGTTTGTTCAGAAAACGCTATAAAAATGACATCTCACTCCGTAAGCCGGAAGCAACAAGCTTAGCTCGTTCGTCAGCATTTAACAATCACACAGTAGAGCTGATGTTCAACAATTACAAGAAAGCACTTGGTCAGTGTCCATCAGATATACAAGCTGTTGACATATGGAACATGGATGAGATTGGTTTATTACAGTCCATGTCCCACCAAAAATCCTGGCACCAACTGGAGTCAAACAAGTTGGGTCCATGACGAGCGCTAAAAGAGGAACTACAGTGACAATGATTGCAGCTTGTAATGCTGGTGGTGGATTTATCCCACCAATGCTGATATTTCCCAGGGTAAATTTTAAAGAATGTATGATTCATGGAGCACCAGAAGGCACCATAGGTGTAGCGAATCCATCGGGGTGGTCTAATGAGAACACATTCTTGACTTTTATGAATCATTTCATAAAATTTGCCAAACCCTCTAAAGAACGTCCCGTCATTGTTTTGCTGGATAACCATGAAAGCCACATTTCCATTCCAGAAATCCAACTAGCAAAAGATAATGGCGTCATCCTGGTTACTCTGCCTGCACCTACATACAAGTCATCACATGCAACCACTCGACAAAACAGTATTTGGACCATTCAAAACCTACTTCAACCATGCATGCAATGAAAAAATTATGACACCTGGACAAGTAGGAAAACCTCTTACAATTTACGACATGGCTGGTTTAGTTGGGAAGGCATTTCCTCTTGCATTTGTACCAACGAACATATGTAATGGCTTCAGGGCTACATGTTTCCATCCGCTTAATGAGAATATTTTTTCAGTATTTCAGTTTATGCCATCAGATTACTCAGATCGCCCGCAAATACCACAAGACCTGTTGGTACAAGCCGATTTGCCTGTGCCTCAAGACCCCTCTGACCAGGCTAAACAGCTGCAAGCCCTAGAACTCTCTGTAGAAGCTAATTGCCCTCGGACGGAAGAACCCTCAGATCCATTGCTCCAAGAAACTTTTGATAAAGCTCAAGAAAAAGGACCTAGCTATTCAAAAATAGTCACACCTAAATACAAATTAAATTAAAATTAATTAATTGATTCGTCCACCCCCAAAGGCTGCACCGCAGAAAGGATTACAAACTGGTAGGAAAAAAGGAAAATCCAGGATACTGACTGAAACCCCAGAGGAAAATAAAATCGAGCGTTTAAAATCAGCCAAGAAAGCAAGGCCCAAAAATAGTGCTAAGTTCAAAAAGACCATTTATAAAGTAATGAAAAAAGTGATGCCTAAATCTGATTCAGAGGAATCTTACGAAGAATATCATGCTGTTGACTTTTCTTTTCATGACACTGATGATTCTTTTGATGAAAATAATAACAATCATTGTCAAATCAAAGAAAAAGTTGAATATATAATTAGAAATTCGTAATATTTATGTACGAAGGAGAATATTTTGTAGGTGAGATTAAGTCAGTAACCTTCGAAAGTGTGTTAATAAAATCAATGCAAAAATCTTTAAAGAACTGGAAATGGCCCGAGAAGGAGGATTTGAACTTATTTATATCCTTACCAAGACATAAAACGAAAGATTATACCACCAAAAATAGTGAATGCAAAGAGAGAAGTATATTTTGTCCCCGAAGTTGCAAAATACTGGGACTTTTGTTAAGGTTTCCTAGAATATTAATAATATGATATAGTCGGTAGATATATCGAGTCTGGATGATATATCTACTTACTATATCATAAGATCATCATAGAGTCCGATTATAGACTGAAATCTTGTTGTAAGTTGATATTCATAATTATAAGTAGTTAATTTAATAAACATTTTCCGATTATTAAATATTTGTTAGCTTTAGGGTTTTTGATCTCATTATAATAATAAATAGTTGCTTAAAACACATAGTTCATAATAAAAATAATAAAACATTTAATAACAGACAAAACTGTTTTTTCTTACAACAGAGGGATGTCCAAGTCAAAGGGATGTTGTACCATGGACACTTATTCACTTTTTTTATAAAACGCTATATCTTCAAAGTCTGTAAAAAATCTCATAATTATAGTAATACATTTTGTACCTGGATAGTGTATCTTTGCTTACATACTTGGTAATCTAACCGGACCACACGGTTATTTAAAAAAAATCAAAATTGCAAAAAAGTGGTCTAAATTTAACTTCTGTAACTGACAGTGGCTGGATTAATGGTGATAAGTTTATTGACTAGCTACGACATAGTTGAGAAACAAGTGTGACCATCACCAGAGAAAAAAGTGCTTTTATTGCTCGACAACCACGAGTCGCACAAGTTCTATCCAGCATTTGAATATGCCCGAGAAAATAATGTTATCCTGTTGTCTTTTCCGCCGCACACTACGCACCGTCTGCAGGCCTTGGACGTGGCTGTATATAGTCCCATTAAGACT
Source organism: Eupithecia inturbata (assembly GCA_963662085.1). Classification (NCBI taxonomy): domain Eukaryota; kingdom Metazoa; phylum Arthropoda; class Insecta; order Lepidoptera; family Geometridae; genus Eupithecia; species Eupithecia inturbata. The sequence goes on from OY759182.1 coordinate 10,695,962, forward strand.
TTCTTTGAACAAGAAATCAATACTTTTCAAAAACAGTTCCCCGGCCGTATCATAAACCAACTAGATATCTATAGACTGTTTTGTACAGCTTATCTCAAAGGAGCAACGGCATTGAATTGAACGCCATAAAAGGATTCGAAGCAAGTGGGATGTCCTTACAACAGGAATATTTTTGGAGATAAAATGTTCGCAGCAGCTTCATTGGGTCCTCCAGAACCAGATGCTAACGATCAGTTAGATTGTCTGCGTGTGATGCGTTTCTTCTTATTATATCTATCTTGCCCGCCCTTCCCCTACCACCGGTTAGAGACTTTTCTATTTAATTAATACCTAAAAAGTAAAGGTAAAATTTTCGAGATTTATCAAAATATTTCAAAAAGTATGTAACCTACAGGAATTTCAAAAACTTTTTGAGATGTACAACCCGTTACGTTACCTTGCCTTTTGAAAATTATTTCCCCCGTTTTTTACCATTTTTTAAAAAGTAAACTTCGGAGTATAATCACATAACTAAATAAAAAATAAAATTTTTAGTACAAAACTGAATTTTTTAAATTATTTTTTCTTTTAATCTGTACAGGCGCACGAAATGTATTATTATTTTAAATTGCAAGTTACATGCTGCTGTAGTTGCTGATATATTAAAGACGGAAAAAAGGACAGAAAAAGCGAGACCATAAGGGTTTCGACAATCTTCGAAACCCTAAAAACAAAAATAAATATTCAAAATTCATTAAATTGTTGAACAAAACCCTCGGGTCCAGAAACACTCCCTTTCAGCTCAGTACCTACACCAGTAAAAAGGTTTAGCTATCAACCAATCAGAAACTAGCTGGATGACGAGATGTTTATTTTAACCAATGTGATTGGTCGATTCCGCGCCGCTTCGCGCCAATAGGCAGACACCTTAGAATATTTAGCAAATGGAAACGATTTACTAACTCCTTCCCCTCCAGTTCGCGTCGCTTCGTATTGCTGAGCAGAGCTCCGCAATATGGTGTATAGTGCAGTGCAATCGTGTGCCCGGAAGGCAAAAACATCAAATTTCAAAAGAGACGGTGTTTCTTATTTTACTTAAAAACTTTTATATTTATAACAACACAAGATTCACATAAAATTACAATTCCTCTTCCCAAGGTTACAACACCTAAACTACACACGATGTCGTGGTACAGGCGTAGTGATGTGACAAAATAATGGTTGGTGTGGCAATCCGGGACCGCGTTCAAGACCGTGAAATTTTTCCTAAAAAAACTTGATCACATATCACTTAACTAAGCGAAAATCTTTTTATGGGTGAAGGGGAGTGCAATTTTTATTCAGGACATTGACCTCTAAGTTATAGGAGCGCGTGCTACAAATCAAAATGTGAACGAGACTGAATTTTGAAAGGTTTTTTTCGACATTATCAACACGTACTTTAATATAATTGGATCGAGAAGGTAGTGACGAAATTTCCAACATTCTTCGGGACATTGACCTCTGAGTTTAATTTTCGCGGCGCTAGAGTTGGAAATGTGCAAAACCATACGTAGGTACGTACCTTGGTAAAGTGTATAAGAAGAGAACTAGGTAGGACACCTCTACTAACCTACCTGAAGACCGATCATCTCATTGGTGATGATGATGATCGGTCTTACTTCGTAGGAATACTTTCGCAGCACTAGTTTTTGTGTCTGTTGACGTAAGGTTGACGTCTAGCAACTTCCGTATACGATGAAATCTTTGTTCGTGTGCGTGTTTTTCGTTTGTGTTTCTACATTGGTTTAGTGTGGTTTCGCGGTCTTACTTCGTAGGAATACTTTCGCAGCACTAGTTTTTGTGTCTGTTGACGTAAGGTTGACGTCTAGCAACTTCCGTATACGATGAAATCTTTGTTCGTGTGCGTGTTTTTCGTTTGTGTTTCTACATTGGTTTAGTGTGGTTTCGTTGATACTCATGTTTTTTTTGCGAATGTGAGCGTAATACCGCCTCTGTAAGCTGTACGTGTTTACCTCCCCTCCCGCTACAAAATCGGAAAGGGGTGTTCGGTGCAAAATTTGTATAGCTCAGCGGTTCCATTTGCTAATTATTCTAAGGAAGACATCCATTGTGTACAGATTAAACTAAGTATAATACTACGTACTTAGGGTCAAGTTACGCTAAAATCGAATTGTCTATCTAAAAATGTAGGTACAGAGCTTATTGCCCCCTTTCTCCACAACACACAACGCACCCTTGATATTCACAAATCAAGGTAGAAATATGTTGTAGATAGACCTGAAATCTCGGTCGTGTCAGTCTGCCGTCCCATCTGATTATGAGCAAGGGACTAGAGAGTGCACCTGTTTGAGCACACACTTGCACCCTATAATGTCCTGCGCACATTAGCTAGTCTCAGTTGAGACTGGCCGCGCCGCCCGTAGGCAAAGGGTAAAGGTAGGGTAAAGGCTAGGACGACATCATCATCATGTTTTAGATTGACGCTTCGATTCGCCTTGACCCTACAGGGGCCATATTCGCTTTACTATGACAATGGTATCGTCGCAGAATCCAATGAGAGAAACTCTAAATAGTGCGTGCAGTTATATTTGCACTGAGAGATGATAGAATGGTTTCGACCTTGACACGCGAATCTGTAGTTTCTTTCATCAAAGCTAAAATGCCTAAATGTATCATTCTGAGACGATACCCATTGTTACGGTGAAGCGATTAATTTAGTGGAATTAGGGCCCAGGTTTTTAGTAATCAGAATGGTGTGGTACAGTCTCATGAGCCGCCGGTGGTGGCACATCTCCTAACTGCGGCATGATGTGCTCCAACGCAGTCCGTGTCTCGGAAACCAGCCCCATCTCCTTCCTCAGTATATCCTCAGTGACCACGTGGATCGACTTGAACTTAAGGTTTATGCCGTGAACTTTGAATACGTGGTTGTTTAAGTTCACTTTGTAACTGAATGCCACGTTGCAGACCTGAAAGTTTAATAAATTGTTACTCATATATACTTTTGTGTGAAGAATTAGGGAAAAGATTGTGTGAAACTTGGATAAAAGTACGTGTTTTACAAGGTATTATTTAGATATTTAGGAGATTACGATCACCTTCTTCTTCAAACGATCAAACTTTCGCCTTGATAATAAATTTAGTTGACGCCGTGTCGCAGCTGGCGAAAGCCCGCCTGCGACGCAGGAGGTTGCGGGTGCGATTCCCGCCTCAGGACAAATGTTTGTACGATATGCTGATATTTATTCCAGGTATTCTCAATGTATAATAAAAAAATATGTATCTATGTAATTTATTATCTACCTTAGTATCCATAACATAAACTCTGTATTAACTTAGGGCTAGATAATGTTGTGTGAATTGTACAGGATTATTTATTTATTTATGGTGTCTGTAGACATAGTATTGTTTAACTTTGAAATATTAGTAGGTCTATAAAAGTTTTGCTGTTATGCCATCCTGTTAAGAAGATATTTGTTGTGTACCTTGTGTGTTCATGCACTATCAGACTAAATCCTACTGACCTCACAACTGAAAGGCTTATCACCAGTGTGAACAAGCTTATGATTGCGTAGGTGATGGCTTTGAGTGAATTTTTTATAGCAATATTCACATTCAAACGTTTTCTCTCCAGTGTGTGTTCGCATATGTACGCGTAGGGAAGACATCTGTAACGATAATATAGATAATAAATACCTGACAAGTGTACGGGCGTTCTCCCGTGTGCATTCTCTCGTGATTTTGCAACTGATGTTTCGCATTGAACGACATTGTGCATGTCGCGCACTTGTACGGTTTATAACCGGAGTGAATACGCAGGTGCCGGTTCAAATCGCATCGCTGAAATTACACCAATTTACAATTTTCTTGTTGTAATTTGTTCAAGCTAGTTGCTTCTGTGCGCTGTCTTCATGTGGTTCTAGATAAAAAGTAGCCTAATGGGATAATGTGTGGCTCTAGATGAAGCGTATGGGATAATGCGTGGTTCTAGATAAAACGTAGCCTACTGGGATAATGTGTGGCTCTAGATGAAACGTATGGGATAATGCGTGGTTCTAGATAAAACGTAGCCTAATGGGATAATGTGTGGCTCTAGATGAAACGTATGGGATAATGCGCGGTTCTAGATAAAACGTAGCCTACTGGGATAATATGTGTTTCTAGATAAAACGTAGTCTAATGGGATAATGTGTGGCTCTAGATGAAACGTATGGGATAATGCGTGGTTCTAGATAAAACGTAGCCTACTGGGATAATATGTGTTTCTAGATAAAACGTAGTCTAATGGGATAATTGTGGTTCTAGATAAAACATAGTCTAATAGGTTGATGTGTGGTTCTAGATAAAAACGTAGTCTAATGGGATAATTGTGGTTCTAGATAGAACGTAGCCTACTGGGATAATATGTGTTTCTAGATAAAACGTAGTCTAATGGGATGATTGTGGTTCTAGATAAAACATAGTCTAGTAGGATGATGTGTGGTTCTAGATAAAAACGTAGTCTAATGGGATAATTGTGGTTCTAGAAAGAACGTAGCCTACTGGGATAATACTACGTCTTATCTAGTAACACATATTATCATAATATGTGTTACTAGATAAGACGTAGTCTAATGTGATGATGTATAAAGTAGTGAAATAATTTATATACATATTTCGAACAGCAGTTCCAGAATAGACTTAACATGGTTACCTCTCTAAGATATTATGTCACAAACGTCATAGTAATGTACTAAAACTACAAACAAATAATACTAATTAAAGCAATTGTAGTAGGTGGTACTTACAGCAATAAATCGCTTGCTACACAGATTGCATGGGTATGGCCTCTCTCCTTTGTGAATTAAGTTGTGCCTGAAAACATAGGGTATTAAAGTAAACATAAAATAATATTAGAGTTGGAACTGGATTTTGAATGTGTAGAAAGGTGGGTAGGTACTTCTGCCCATGATGTGTTAGAAGTATTTTTAAACCTTTTGTATTGGTGTTCTGGGTGTTCATTTAGTTTGTGCACTATTCCAGTAAAATAAAATAGGTGATTTTGCGGATGGGCTCTTGAAGGCAAGGAAAACTAATGACACACTGACGTTGTAGTGGTTGCAGGGAGTCAATGGATAGAGGCGGCTCAGGACTGATGTTCGTGGCGTCGTTTGGGGGGAGGCCTATGTCAATGGATGTATACTCAGTTTGTGGATTTTTTTAAATAAGTTGGGAATATTAACTACTCCTGCATGCTATTAGTGGCAGCAGCTAGTTAAAAACAATAGCATACCTGACTAAGGATTTTTGGCTGTAGAACCCAGCTCCACATATTTCGCAAATGTGGTCCTTCACACCCGAATGCTGTTTGGAATGAACTAACAAGTTACTCTTTTGTGTAAATGTTTTCGGACATTGGCTACAGGTGTACTTCTTTTTCTCTGTAAAAGATAATTTATGTTTGGCTTTGTGAGGTTATAAAATTTTTGGTAACTTTGCATTAAGGAGTCTACCAAAGTGACATACAGAAAAAACATTCCAGTGTATGAATATTGTAGGCAGCAGACAGTGTCTTGTCGGCTACCAAAATATATTTTATGGAGCCTTCACGCCAAAGTCAACCTTTGGCGTAAAGTCCATAAAATATTTATTTTTTTAAATTGTTGTTTGATGTACGGTAGTCACACTTCACACTATAGGTACTTATGTACTAACATTTAGAGAGTAGTTGCTACCCTTGCAAATACCTTAATTTATGGGTCCTACTAGCACCTACGCAGTGGGAACCATAAATCAAGGTACATTAAATTGGCATTTAATGTATTTTAAACACTATATAAAAAATAATCTGGCCAAAAAATAAGTAATCTTACCTTCATGAGTGGTCATATGATTCCCAAGCGTGAATGTAAGTATACCACATACAGGGCACACCAGTTTTTCTCTTTGTTTTGGTGTTGCACTCCTTACAACTCTAGGCATAGGTCTTTCCCGTTTCATAACTCGTGTACTTCCATCAGGCATTCGTTTGTAGGTGCCTGTTTTATAAGCACCTGGATTTATTTTCAGTATTGTTGAATCTTTGGGACGTTTTAAAAGAATGGGTGCACCGCGAGAGCCATTTTTTAGGATCGGAACTGAAATATGGAGTTTTGTGTTTTGTTGAGTTTAAGGAGACGAAAATAGAGAAGGAAATCTAATTTCTAGGGCTAATAAGGAAGAAAAAGCAAATAGGAAGTCTCATTGTTACCAATAAAATGAATATATAGATTGGGAACATTCAAGGTATTATATTAACTAAGTTTAAGTGTTATTCTGTGTTATTACTGACATTTAATATTTTTATTTCCTCTCTGAATGAACACAAAGTATTTACAGAAATACATTAGTAAACTTACAGCATGTGATAGTAGTAGCCTTCTTACCGTCTTGGGGATCAAAATCATCTTTTATCTTTCTCAGTACTTTTATTTTCCTAACAATGGGTCTGCCCTTGTAAGTAGTTGTTTCCAATTGTCTAGGTTTTTTAATTTTCTTCGGCTTTTCTTTGACAGGAGGAATGTAGTCAACATCATCATCATCTTGATATGGATCATCAAGAAATTCTATCTGGAATACATTAAAATAATTAAAAATTGTATCCAGACTGGGATTCTGTTTTTTAACATTCCTAAATTTCCTAACAAACAAGTCATGCTTTAGGTAATTATCAATTTAATAATACATTCTGGAAACTTACTTCTGAATCAGGGTCCTTGCAAGTCGAGGTCTTGGTCCATGTTAAGTCTACTGTATCAGTGATATCATTTAGTTTTACATCATCAGGGTCTACTTTTCTAATAACTGTGTTGGCAATGACAAGGTCTTTCCTGTCCTCATTCTTCACATTTAGGTCAATTTCCATCTCCCATTTTGGCTCCGGTTTGATGCTGAATGGTATTTCACTTTTGATATCCGTAAATGAGTCGAAGGCAATTTTTTTAGTGGTTGTGCTCAGTTTTCCTTTTGCCAGTAGTTTTCTTAGTTTTCTATCTGACCTGCAATGTATTCAATTAGATAATATAATCAATTTGGTTTAAAATATATAAATTTAATTATATTTTTAACATCTCCACTGCAATCACCGATCCACCTGCCACTTGTGGTGATTATAGCAAAAACCCCCCTAGTTTGCGGTAGGCATCTTCAGTAGTGGATGTACTATGTGTGCTGATAGGGAAGCAAAATGTAGGTACCTTTCTGCTACAGTTTTGAGCAAATAGGCCTTCTCTAGGGTGGTGCAACATTTACTACATATTTTTTCTGGCAGACCATCATTAGCTGCTACCTGAAACATAAAAAATTACATAAATTACTGTAATGCTCTGTATTTAAATTCCCAATTGTTTTTCTTAGATCTGGCTGCAGACAGCATGCAGGTTAATATATGAGATGTTATAGTAGGTACTCACTTTCACATCGGCAATAGCTGTGAGCATTTCAGCGTAATTACCAGAGAGCTTGTATCTGAATAATGGACACAATGCTTTTTTGCTTGTGAGACATATTCGACAAGAGTTTTTGTACGCAGCATCAGAATTTTCAGTCATTTTGCAATGGAAAGGAAAACAAACAACAGAAGTACAACACTACCAAACCATTACGAAACAAATCATGAAATCACTAGATTATGGACAAGGATGGGATGGGTCTCAAATTCTCAATCGATGAGTTTCTTCACCAGATTTACATTTCACATCACTACGCAACGCGCAGCACAAATGGAAGCCATCCTTCACCTCACCATAGACAAAACTGACTGCAGGCAGTACAACATCCGTTTCCATAAAAGTTGCCATAGTTCACAAAATGAAAAAACAAACCGTTTATTCGAGTAACGTTTGAATGGTTCGGTCAATGTTCCTTGAGGTCAATTCTCTCATTCTATAGTTGTCAATGTCAAACTAAACATTTGCCAATGTCAACGTTTAACAAAATGTGTGATGGTGTGTGAGGAAAACGAAAACAGAGTTGAATTACAATTTAATAAAAGGCTTGCTGCGTGTCTTACCAACATTTCTAAAAGATATTCATGTCTTGCAACGAAATCGTGCCACAGGGAATAATATATAATCTTAGATTTGTTACTAAAATGCTCTAATGGCGTACTACGAGAGTTTCGGAAATCGTAGAAAAGGTACCTACATACAAATTCAATGTTATTAATATAAATAATGACTCGTTTGTTTATTACTCTTATTCGATAACTACAAGTAATGGCATAGATTATTAAACAAATAATGCAATTAAGTTTTTGAAGGCAACCTCTAAAATGTATGACAATGTGTTTCTAATGTGTACCACACTTTCAGGTAAACATGGTGGTGATTTATTCAAATTGGATACTAAAAACAAAACATCTGAAGAAAATGTAAAAGATATTATACAAGGTCTATATGTGAAGAAGCCATTTCAAAATGATACCTCACCCACAAATAAAACTCTGAGTTTTGAGTCTAAGTTTGGGCTGAGAGGAACACAAAAAAATAGTTCAGATAGTCGCAAATTGTCCTATCTGAATGCTTTAGTAACATTAATAGTGCAAGCTAAAGAGGACAGAGATAGTTTGGGCTTCACGTCTGATGAACTGATGACATGGTAAATATTATTGAATATAATGACTCAAATTCATAACTTTACACCTCTCATGTAACTTTTTTATAATTGTGCATTATGGTTACAGTATTCGAATAAACCTCGTTGAAGAGTCAATGGTAATTAGAGCAGCAGCATTGAGAGTATTACGCTACCTGATTAAAACTGAGAGTGATGTTGCTACTTTCAACAACTTGAAACTGCCATACCTCATTATAAGGTAAACTATAATTTCTTCAGCCCACCACTAGACACTCCTATTAGTCCGAAATCTGTTAACACAAGTTTGTTGGTCTTGTGCTTGTAAATGAGGTCATGTGTGTACTAAGCAGGTGGTGGCGCTGGTCTAAAAAAAGGTCTGTTCAGGATAAAAAAAAACTTAAATACAACCTAACCTTAAACTTAAGTGCCTGTGTTAAAAAGTTCATATACACCTACTACCCCTGAGATTTTGTTAGTTTTATTTGCAGAGTTATGGTGAATCTTATTTGTGTTGTCAAATCCAATTTATTACCTTATAATATTTTTATGCTATCTTTCAAGTTTCAAGTTTTAAATCGTTTATTGTAAGTAAGTGATTTACATAGATGAACTTAGGTATACACACATTTTTACAATGTCTTTAGGTACATAAAATTACATATAACACAACTTATTAGGATAAAGTGGTACCTACTAGAAATTTGTTAACAAAGAAAATTTCAACAAAATTATGAAAACAAATACAGCTTAATTATTTTAATTTCATGTGCCAAGCTCCCAGGCCCTTTTGTCATCCAGATTAACACTATAGTAAACTATATTAAACTTTTTTAGAGAGTACATTTTTTACAATTTTTAAATTTATTTTCTGATTGATTTATTATGTAGTTTGGTAATTTGATGCTTAGGCCTATAAATAACTCATTAATTCTAGCTAGTCTAGTAGCTTTAAGAGCCTATCCCACTGCAGAGTAGAGGCCTACTCCCCGTTTCAGTTTCTCTCTGTTTTTCAAGCACTAACGCCCAAACACTCAAGCTGCTTCAATGTGAGTTGCTTAACTCACATTTATGCAAAAATCTGTCAAAAATTTGTCACTTGAGAAGAGCATAAATCTGAGTTGCATTTGAGTATTTGGGGGAAAGGCTTATAAATAATCCTGAGTAATAGATACAAGTAAGAAGCTCTCTTCTTCTTTTTTTCTTTTATCTTTTGCTCTGTATCATGGCTTGACACAATTCTGCCAATGTCAGTTTCCAATTGCGCAAATGTGAACAAATAAGATTAAAATTTATGGAGGTTGAGTTTGAATTATACAAAATAAAAAGAGGACAATATAATCTCAATCAAGTTCATTATTTTTTTATACTCATTCCACAAACTTATTACTTTTGTGACACATTAATTGTTGACAGGTGAATGAATGAAGACTGAATGAAATATTACATACACTTGTGACCATCAACCTGATTGGGTATCAGGTTGATGCTTGTGACAAATAGAGATTCCAATCGGACAAATAGAAAAATATCAAAGTGGGTACCTATGTATGTAACGAAGATAATTCTAGATGATTTTTCCAAAAGTATTAAAAATAGTATAAACTTACTTTTTATCACGGAAAAACGCTTGTAATGCTGGGTAATAAAATAACAAAAATAATACTATTTTATTCAATTTAATATTCTGATTCTAAAAATAATCATTAGAAGCCTGAGTATGTCTGTAAAATAAAACAAAATGTTGAGTTAACATAACAAAATCGCATGACAAAAAAATAAAAAATCGAATCAGTAAAGGATTACTATTTGGTTGTCAGTCGAAATAAGTTTGTGGAATGCTGTGAAATGAGTATATTGTATATATCTGGTATTAAATATTTATAAACTTACGCGATCTCAACACATTATTATTATTTAACGTGTTTTTATCGCGTTTATTTACCTATTTTCATCCCGTGACCACGACAGTGTGTAAACCTGTTGAAACGTCGGGAAATATAGGTAAATAAATGCGATAAATGGCCGTTAAATAATACTAATAATAATGATATCTGGTATTACCCCTACAACCGGCTTTTTATGATGTATAAAAATATAGTTAAAGAAATAAATTAATCTCAAAGAAAATTATAGATTTTGTTCAACATTGGCCTTATTGCTGAAAGCGATCTCTTCCAGGCAATCTTTTATGTCCAATGTTTTTTCTTGATATCTGTATTAGGTCAATGGATCTAATGCTCCGCAATGAAGAGGAAAGAGCACAAGCGCTTCGCGTGGTCCGCCGCGTGGTTGCCGTGGTGGGCGCTGCCGGCCAGATTAGAAGGCATCGGGCTGCGTTCGTTGACCCCGGTCTGCTGAGATGTGTGACCGCCGTGGCGCGCGCGGGGATACCCGGCGACGGCACTGGAGATCGACTGTCTAAGCCGGCGATTGCTACCCTTGCTGAAATATGTATGATAATTATATTGGTTTTATTAGATATTTACAACAAACTCACATGTTTCGTCACAAGTACGTAGCATTCAGTGTGTCTACCATGAGTTTTAACAATCTATACTCGCTAGCGACTGTAGTTAAAAAAATGTATGAAAACTTGAACAGCGCCTCTAGCGGATAGTTGGGTACTAAAATGTGCGGTACTAATATTTACGTAACTACTGTAGTAACGTCAGGCGATCTAACTGTGACAACTCATGGTAGACACACTGATCTATGATTTTATAATTTTTATGCAACTTCAAAAAAGGAGGAGGTTCTATGTTTGGTGGTATTTGTTTTTTTTTTTACGTTTTCTTACGTATTTTCGACGATTTCTTCGTCAGCTACTATTTTACTGTTGTAATGATGATATTCCCGAGGTGGTCCCATAAAAAAATTATACCCGTATTTGTCCCACAAAAGTTAAAAATAGTGTTAATATTAAGGAATTTGACGACCGATGTGGTGCGGCGAGTGAAGGTCCGCCTGCGACGCATTATCTGTGTAGTGTATTGTATTAAGTATATCAGTCATCTAGTAGTACCCACAACACAAACTCTGCTTAGCTTGGGGCTAGATGATGCTGTGTGGATTATGTGTTGGAGGAAACACCATTTTGATCAAGATACCATCTTGAAACATACAACTGAACTGTGAAAAAGTGCACAGTGGAATCCCGACAGCGTGAGGCGCCGAGGCAGATCGAGGAAGCGATGGTGTGTTGAGACATAGGGTAAGTCTAGCTGGGGAAGACATTTGACCAGCTGTGGGACATTCTAAAATTATAGGTTCTAGTAACTGTGCAACACTCAATCACATTAACAAAGACATAACTACAATGTTATACCTACCTGACCTGTTTTTATTTCCAGGCGTATTAAACCCTGACATGTTTATATCATGTGGAGGCGTGAACGCAGTAACCCGTCAGCTAGTAGAATGTGCCACCCCGAGAATGGCAGAGGCTCTATGCGGAGTGTTGTTACATGCTCTCAACGACCCCGCGTCGCGGCGGTCGGCTAGGATAGACCTTTTGTGCCTGAGCTCGCCCTACTGCGACTTCCACTTCCGTCCAGCCGGAACTGAATCTAGCAGGTATGGTTTGAGAATGTGCGACCCCGAGAATGGCAGAGGCTCTTGGCGGAGACTTTTGTGCCTGAGCTCGCCCTACTGCGACTTCCACTTCCGTCCAACCGGTACTGAATCTAGCAGGTATGGTTTGAGAATATGCGACCCCGAGAATGGCAGGGGCTCTTGGCGGAGACTTTTGTGCCTGAGCTCGCCCTACTGCGACTTCCACTTCCGTCCAACCGGTACTGAATCTAGCAGGTATGGTTTGAGAATGTGCGACCCCGAGAATGGCAGAGCCTCTTGGCGGAGACCTTTTGTGCCTGAGCTCGCCCTACTGCGACTTCCACTTCCGTCCAACCGGTACTGAATCTAGCAGGTATGGTTTGAGAATATGCGACCCCGAGAATGGCAGAGCCTCTTGGCGGAGACCTTTTGTGCCTGAGCTCGCCCTACTGCGACTTCCACTTCCGTCCAACCGGTACTGAATCTAGCAGGTATGGTTTGAGAATATGCGACCCCGAGAATGGCAGGGGCTCTTGGCGGAGACCTTTTGTGCCTGAGCTCGCCCTAATGCGACTTCCACTTCCGTCCAACCGGTACTGAATCTAGCAGGTATGGTTTGAGAATATGCGACCCCGAGAATGGCAGAGCCTCTTGGCGGAGACCTTTTGTGCCTGAGCTCGCCCTACTGCGACTTCCACTTCCGTCCAACCGGTACTGAATCTAGCAGGTATGGTTTGAGAATATGCGACCCCGAGAATGGCAGGGGCTCTTGGCGGAGTGTTGTTACATGCTCTTAACGACTCTGCGTCGCGGCGGTCGGCTAGGATAGACCTTTTGTGCCCGCAGAGGGCGCTCTGCGACTTCCATTTCAGTCCAGTCGAATCTAGTTAGGCTCACTTTTTTTAACAGTGAACAAAACTGAATCGTCACGCTGTTGTTGGTTACGGTAAATCGCGTATACTCGGCCCCAGTCGGTAACTAAAGATTCTAGTTTTCACCTCGATCGTCTTGTCATACGCACACACTCTCTTTTTGTTACTCGTACTGTTATCTTCCAGGGATGAACGCGAAATGCGGTTTACGTGCAGCCGCCTGGCCTTGCTCTGCGTATTGCGGAGTTGGCCGGGTCTGCTGCATTTCTGTCATCCGTACAGCGCCAGCGGCCTTCGCGCTTTGGTAGCGGCTTTGTATCTGCCTCGGTTAGAAGTTAGGGTAAGTAACGTAACATCACAGTTCTACACAAACATTATGAAGAAGAAAGTTTTAAAGCTTGGATTTAAAAATATTTACTTTGAAACTTCCGGTTTGGTTTTAAAGGACTTTCATTAATAGATAGCTACATTATCCCTGATAGGTTAATTTTAATCAAGGTACTACGTTAGCGAAGCTGCGGGCTAAAGTTAGTAACAACCATCCACCAATTCTTTCGAATCTATAATATACCTAATATAGATTCGAAAGAATGGGTGGATGGTTGTTACTTCTTCACGCCATATATGATGAAAGGATTAGGCTGAAACATTGTTATTCTAAAACTAGAAAAATTTAGGGGTGAAGTTGGAATTTCTCCCAAATAGTTACAGAGGGAGACCTTCTCTGAAGCGGGCCGACCCGGTTGGTCCACTTGCCCAGTGGTCTTTCGACCAACAGTTGATGTTCGGTACTCGTATGCGGTCAGTTGCGCGTTCTAGGATATGTACTCTTTTTGTACTGCACAATTTGTAGGAATTTGTCTTAACGACATCTATCGGAGATTTATTGAAGCGCGTAGATACCTACCTAAAAATAGCTAGCTAAGTAGCTAGCTTCAGTTTTCCAGTGCTATTTTTCTTGAGCGACTCTTGACGGTAGCTTTGTAGATCAGCTAACTTCTACTAGATGCCGCTACAAAAAACATAGTTAGCAATTAAAAACGCATGCGAAGCCGTGGCCAGATGCGATTACTTGTATAAATATAGATATAAAGCTAGATTAGTTGAAAATTAATATCAATGTCTTTTGAAAATAAATCTTATATTATTTAACCGTTTTATTTCAGAAAGCAATACTAGATCTGTTGTACGAGTTGGTTGGATTGCCACAGCCAGAGTGGACAGACGAGATCTCTGTCGCTTTAGGCGCGATTGATCCATCGGATTTTCAAGTAAGTACTTCAAAAGCCTAATAAATAATCCGTTCTTTTTGTAAAGATATTTGAATAGACGAGGCGCCCCGATCTGTCCTTACGCGATTCTGCGGGGTAAGGGGTTTACTTATAAACGCTGCTAAACCTAGCGGTGTTTTGTTTTTTCTGATGGTCAATAAAATACAGGTATGAATTGACGATCAAACTACGGACAGAGCTCGCACTCTGCAGGAAATCAAACGCTCTTATGGTCTTCCATAAGAGCGTTTGATTTCCTTTAGCTTCAGGTGGTTCCACGGAAAATAGTTTACGTTTGCGGCAAATTCCTTTTCCGCTATTTTTATTCCTGTGTTTTACACGCCGTTTTACGCACAAAATATATATATATTTTTTTTTAATTTATTTGAGGGCTTTATCGCTAGCGATAACATCGCCCGTAAAAAAACAAAATATTTAAAACCACCAAAAAAAAAATAGCTCACGCCGAAGTAAATCGAGCCACGATACTTATATCGGCTTTACTAAGTGTACATTTATCCGTATGATTTTAGGATTCGTGGCGTCTGAATGAAGGCTTCGTCGCCGAAGAAGGTATTGCCATATTACCTCATCTGGGCGCCACTGGACCGGATATAACTGAGATCCATCTTGCACTGTTACTTCAGTGTTTCTTAGAGGTAATCCTAGATTTCTATATATATCTGGCAACAGTCAGATTCTCACTCTTTCGATCACTGGTCAGTCAACACTTTTTCACTTATTTTAATTAAATCTAATGAATGCGGTCACTGCCAAGCTTCAGCGACGCGACCTCGCTTTGCAAGGAGCTGTCTTACGTATGCGTCGGTAGTCAAAGTGTTTAATAATAAAACTGCAGATTATGAATCTATCTACATGTAAAAATGGTTGAATAGTTCTAAAATATCTCTGTCCCTCTCATCAAATTATTAGAGAGAGATGACTTATTTTTGGGGCGTACTTTATACCGACCTTCATTAGCACAAACAATAAAACAATACTCTAATTTTCAGGCCGGACTCCTAGACGGGCTAGCTGAAGTAATTGTAACAAGTGACACATTTATATCGGTCCGAGCGACCGTATTACTGGGTCAACTATTGCATTTAGTACACCAATTTCTACCTCCTCAAATTTGTAGTATAACCCCTGCGCTTCCCTCGCTTATGTCCCAAGCTTCGGCGGGGAAGCCGCAAGCGCTTGCCGCGGTCGCAGCCCTACGCAGACTGCATTCTATGCTCGAAGCAAGACCCGCAAGCAGCAGTTTGTTCCTAGACCATATCATACAGTATTGTAGTGGTGCATTTAAAGAGAAAGAAGATAGCACTAAAAGTAAGAAAGAGAAAGACAACGCTAGCATGGCGAAACCTAAAGACTTACACAAAGACAGTTTCGAGTTCCTAAACGAATCCGACCACGAGAACGAACCGAAAAGGCATAACAGTGTGGGCTCGCGCGATTTCTCTATGAGAAACGTAAGTGCGCTACCGAAGAGTAAAAGTTTGAGCTCGGCAGCGTCGAAGCTTTTGAACTGGTTCGAGCGAGACAGCGATAGTTTGATACGGTCCACGTTGGTGATGGCGAACAAGGACGGTAATACGTGGAACTGGGAGATTATTAGGACTGTTTTGAAGGAGAACGATAACACGCCGCTTCTGAACCTGAAGGATCATAATCACAAGGCGTGGGCGGCGCGGATTGTTAGCTATCTGAAGCCCTCGTCTAACAAGTACTCTCACACGGATTTGTCGAGCACTTGTCATGGACATTCTGCTACGCGCGCCGGCTGTCAACTCATCAGGCATCTTTTGAGGCATAATGACGTAAGTTTACATATCCGAGAGTCAATGATGAGTATTGGTGATTCAGGTAATTAGCACTCTCTTAACTCGAAAGAGCTTCTTTCTTGGATAAAGACGCGGTATAGTAACATTAACTCGGCCAAATAAGGTTTCATTCGACTTGTCCACATAATATGAGTACTAATTACCGGGCTACGAGATTTTTTTGAATAAAGTCTATCATAAAAAATATTATCAGATAGATGTACATACTATAAAGGTATAAACACTTGTCCTAACATACAACTTATACTTAATTACATGTGCCAAAAGGGCGTCCAGCTCCGCAAATGCTGGCAGGCAGGCCCAAAGGATGCATTTCAATGCTGGATTTATAAAAGTGTTTTAAGTCGTATTCGCGTTTTGTAAAAATTGTCAAGTTAGCTGTCTCGTATTTGATACACAACTGCTCTGACTGACTTTAAACTTTTACAGCTCGACTCCCAAAGACTACTAGAAGACCTGTTCAGTGACGTAAGCAGACAGATAGAGGCCATCGAGACCGGTCTAAAAGCGCACGAATGCCTGTTCAGTCCACAGCACATGTGCAATACTATGTGTCAGATGTACTTCCTGTTTATTGGACAGCTTTGCCATTCCCAAGCAGGGTTGAAGCTCTTTAAGCAGACTCGGCTTTATGAGAAGTGAGTATATTTTAATTTATTTTTATTATGAGAAGTGATTCGTTTTTTATACCGCCTGTTACTTGCCAGTGTTGGGCAAAGGTCTTACTGCTAACAATATCCTGTTCGTCTTACCGGCTTTGTCTCACTAGTGGACTATATTGGAGGAAAATCGAACTTATACCGGGTACCATAATTTTGGAGATCTCCAACAGAAATAGAAATACAATTTATTGGTAAAATCAATTTACTGAATAACTACTTGCGGTTAGGTTGTTTTTAGCAGATATACCATTATTCCACCATTATAGTCTGGCATGCATGATAGTTTCCAAAATTCTAACGCGTATTACACAACTGTTCAACAATAATCAAGCTACGTAATACAGTTATATTAATAGCTAAACTGGTCAAGAACCGATATAAAACGTATGGTACCAACGTACATACTGTACCTACATTTGCTTTTTGCCTCGACACCTTTGGCCAATGAAGTTTTAAGAGGGTGCAATGCGCGTCATTTCGTGAAATGATAGGCATAGGATTTCTCGTTTATAGGAACGGGACTGAGCATATGTGTTTGGAACGGCGAAGCGCAAACATCAAGTTTTTGCTATTTATAAGAAAACTACACAACTTATGAAAAAACTGGTTCAAGGAACCAAATAATTAGTAACAACCTACGAATCAAAACATAAGTCATTTCAATAGACCGCAGGGTTCCTAAGATCTCGACCAAATTATGTGCGAAACAGTGCACTTTCATGATTTTTTTCTCAATCGTGTTTTCACATTCAAGGAACTAAAGAAACAATGTTGAATTTTATGTAATTCTAGTTTTTTACCACATGTACCCATCAGTACTGAGGTCTAGGCCTAGTTTAACAACGAAGCCTGTTCTAAAAGTAACTTGGCCACCAATGTCTTTTTGATTGTCAGCATGATAATGTATTCACTACTATTCTTTCAGCCTAATGGAACTGTCAACAAAAACCCACCACAGCTGTTACGTCAAGCTTGTAATATCAAGTCTGGACTACACAATAGATTCCTTCCCTCGAGATATCCTAGCCAAAACTCTGACATGCAACATCCAAGCATCAAGACTCTACACAACACAATTTCTAAACGTTCTTCTACGAGCTTCGAGAAAATCCCGGGAGCTTGTGCGAAGGAAATCGAAAATGAAAAAGAACTTTGAGTATGCGAAAACGCCTAAAGAGGAAAGCGAACCGGGCGTTGATATGGAGACTTGGACCTTGCAAATGTTAGTTGGGCAGATAAAGGACGAGTGTAAAGAGGTTGTGAAAGCTGCTCTCAGTATATTGGAAGAGGCGTTCACTGTGCCGGTAAGAAAATCTATCTGTTGTCATACTAAACCCTCTTATTTGCCTATTATCGTTTGATTTAGATATGCAGTCTAAAAACAGACAAACTTGTTTTGGAACATACAGTCTGTCTGTTGTTTCTTTACAGTAACGATTCCATTGAGAGCGTATGTAACGCCAAAAATGCCTGAAGACAATTTTCCAAAACTAAACTATATGTCACCATAAATACCGCAGCGATTTTTGATGTTGATTGACTTTCTTTGACAGTGCAAGTTCTTAATTAGTACTCTACAAAAATAAAAATAAGTATGCATTATTTTTATTAAACACTAAATGCAACAAATTCGTTTTAGAAAATTGTTTATCTAGGTTTACTACCTTTTTGTTATTCCATAGATCTTCGTAGAAAAGATGATGACCCTAAAGAACACGCTATGTCAAAACTGCCGCCTCGATAAGAACGCAGAACCATCTACGTTGGAGTTGAGTGCAGTGGGTGACAGAGGGTACCTGCTGTGGTTGACTCTGGAAGTTGCGTCCGCCGCTCAGTCGACCGACGCGAAATCTATGGCATTTGTAAAGAAACATCTCGATTTCTGGACCAAGAGTTATAACTACAGGTATGATGAACTCGAGATATTACAACATTCCAAATCATAGTTTCGTATCTCCTGAAGAACCGACAACCACTGGGGTAAACGTGTTCTTAAGGTTACACAAGTCGACTGCGCGAACTCGTCGGTAGGCGAGGCCCAAATGTATGCTATCTCACCTGACATAAGTTACGCTACCCGCGCGCTAGGATGAGATGCACAATGATTAATCCCTAAAATGACCGCGCAAAAAAATGTAAACGGACTTTTAGGACAAGGGTTAATACAGAAAACTATTGAGTGTATTTTTTCAAAATAAATTTATTTCTACTTTTTGATGACTAAACTATGTCGGAACGGTCTTTATTTTAGAGTTTTCACCCAAAGTTGGGCTAAAATCAGTGATGAAATACGAATGTTTAAAAGCTTGTAATTTTTAATTGTACATAATATACTTTTTTTAGGGTGTTAGGTGTATACAAACATAGATAATGACGATATAAATTGATATTATCCTTAGTTTTGGATGGTCAACATCAAACAGTGTAGTAGTTACCCTTCCACGTTTCTATGGAAAGATGAGCGACTCGTGTACTCTTAAGTGGAGACTGCCACTCCGCAAATAGTGTAGGACGCGGCTCTGGCTAGGTGGGATGATTATCTGCGTAGATTAGATGCGGGAAACTGAAGACAGGTCGCTATGGCGCTCATTAGGGGATGCCTATGGCCAGCTGTAGACTAGTATAGGATGATGATTATAATGTTCTTCTGTCGCCTTGATAAACGCCGAGACAGCAGCTCAGTACAGTGGGTGACACTGACAGATATCTGCTGTTGACTCTGGAAGTGGCGTCCGCCATTCAGTCGGCCAATGCGAAATCTGTGGCGTTCGTCAAGAAACATCTCGGTTTCTGGACCAAGAGCTATAACTACTAAATAAATAAATAGTGCTGGATAATTCACAATTATGATTTAAGAGGGTGCATTCCGCGCCATTTTGTAAACAGGATAGGCATAGGATTTCGCGTTCCTACGAGCGGGACAGAGCATACGTTTTTGGAACGGCGTAAGCGCAAAAATCAAGTTGCTCGTGCTTATTTACAAGAAAACTACACAACTTATGAAGAAACTGGTTCAAGGAGCCAAATAATGGATAATACAAATCAAATCAAAACAAATCATTTCAATAGACCGCAGGGTTCTTGAGATCTTGACCAAATCATGTGCGACAGTGCGTATTACAGTGCACTTTAATGATTTTTGTTATCGTAAATTTTTGTCACAATCGTGTTTTCACATTTAAGGAACCAAAGAAAAAGTGTTGAATTTTATGTAATTCGAGTTTTTTACTACGGGGTTCCCGTGAGTACCTACTGAGATCTAGGCCTACTCTGACAACCAAACCCGCTAGTTTCGCCCCCTTAAAAGACAAAAATCTGAGGCCCTGCTGAACATAGCAGTGGACGTATACGGGCTGATGATGATGAATTTTAAGCGGGGTGTGCACTAAAAAAAAAAGCAAGTAAAAGTCTAGCGCGTTGCAGTTGTCTTGTGCATGCAAAATTTTACCCATGTAACCCGGTGGATAGAAGCACAAGCCACAAAACTTGTGAATGTTGGCCTGCTTACCTGCCTGTTCACACGATTAAATAATAAACAAAATCCTACTGGTTGTATCATGGCAGTAATAAAATATTTAACACTTTATTTAGATTCGATTTTAGTGACGATGGCTCTATTACAAGGACGTCCCTCGAACCATAGGTTGGCACAAATACTACAAAAATAGACCACGTAGATCATCTTCTTGCAAGTGATATTGTAAACCCCATTTTCGGTACCTCATACGGGATCTATGTATAAATTTCTTGTTGTAGATACGTGCGTCTAGTAGAAGCGAGCGTGCACGAGGCCCTGACTCTGGGGGAAGGCGGCGGGCGCGGTGCGCCTCGCTGGCGCCGCACGGCGAGGCCTCCGCCGCACATCCACGGGTCGCTGGCGAGGGCGTCGCAGCCCCGCGCCAGGGCCCTGTTAGCGGGCACCCTGCCGCATCACTACAAGGTACCAAACCCTACATAGGCGTTGCACTTAATAAACGGCTAACAATACCTAGGCCTGGATCTACAAAAAATACGATGCCAAGAGAAACTAGTAAAAAACTTAACACATTCTTCCTATTCAAAACTTTTGAAGAATGCCTTGTTCACTGCCAATGGACTGGAAATCCTGAGGTAATTTTTTAATCTACAAATTGAAAGAACAAATACTCATTTGTTCGGCATTTGGCCCAGATGTTTAGTGGTTGGTATTACCGTAGCCTATAACCTTGCCCTCCAGGAGCAATACCTCGCTGGGCACACGCTAGCAGTGTTTCTTCTCTACGATGCACCGCCCAGCGCCCGTCAACCGTAGGCATGTGTGTTAGCCTCATGACAAGACTCCCAACATAGCTCTCTCCATTGCCACAATGCGTGATCTAAAACTTTCGTGTGCGCTCTATTTCCTAATTTTACCAGGTACTGCAACGCAAGAAGTTCACGACAGATCAAGACATTGGGGATCTCAAAGCGTCACTATGGGCAGTTGGCAACACCGCCGTAACACCACAGGGTTTACAATTGCTGATGAACCTAAGCAACGGGTTTCTAGAAGATTCCGTTCTGGTGCATATTGTACGGCTCACGAAGTATTGCCCGGTTTACGCTGTGAGAGCCACCGCTTTCTACGTTCTCGGCTTGATTGGGAGCACTTATGATGGTGCCAACTTCTTGTCTGAATTAGGTAAGGACTTTAGATAACATTTAGATGTCCTTAATTTATAGTGTTTCAGATTTTCTCGCCGGTATCAAATTTCGAATCAAAGAGTAAATTATATGGAGTAATTAAAAAAAACCATCTGTTTTAACTAAACTTATTAACTAAAAACGTTGCCGCTCCTTTCTTTTCGATCGAAATAAAAAGGACAGCGACATTTTTTAAGGTTTATGTATGTATAAATTGGTTCGGAAATAAGAAAGAACACCAAAGTCGACAATATACCAAACCAAAGCTCCAATTCAATCTATCCATAAACGTTTTGCCATACTAATAAATATTTTTATCTCTTCCAAAGGCTGGCTATGTGTCAGGCATACAAGACACGAGCAGTTCCCTCTAATCCCAGACGAAACCTACTCTCTATACGACAGCAACCTACATTGTTACGTCACGTCCCCCGAACGATTCCACACCTACGACGCAACCAGCGAACACTCTGACCATACCGACCAAAGCATAGCGGAAAGCCTACCCTCAGATAACACTAAAATCAGCAAAACAGCCTTAGCTGACACCACGATAGAACTAGACGTGGTTGACGCAAAGTTCAGCTTAGACCAGACGAAGAAAGATAATGATAAGAGAAAATCCCAGACGTTGCCGCTTCAAGGTTGCTTTAATGACCGTCCGTTGTTGTCCGAATCCAGAACAGTGGATATACTTCGGGACTGCTCGAGTTACGAACGTCATCATAGACCGTTGGAGAATCGAATGCTGATTGGTCGGATGAATTCGCTGGATCACGCGCATGAAGGAAGGGTGAGGAATACTAGCGAATCGAGTACTAGTGGAGTTAGCAGTTGCGATTCTTTTCTCGGGAAATATGCTATTCCGTAAGTACAAACAACACTTTGATGGGTTTAAGATCTTGTTTCATCCCCGAATACTCAAACGCAATCAAATTTAAGTTGAAGTACATCTCAAGTCATCTGTCAAAAGCGACTTGAGATGTACTTCAAGTCATTGCAATGAAAATTTTTTAAATATTTGCGACTTGTGACGTGCTTAAATCAGATTTGCGTTTGAGTATTCCGGGTTAGATGCGTAAGGGTGTGTTTTTAACCCCCAACAACAACAAAAGAGGAGGTATAAGTTTCATGTGAGTATCCGTGTCTCTGGCTTTGGCATCATACATCTAACGGATGAACCAATATTGATTTAGATTTTTTGTATTAGAGGTGACATAACCGAGATTGTTCTCACTTTCGGCTGTTTATAGAAAATCAACAAAATCGTCGTCGGGTGTCGTCATTCAAGTTAAATAATTGTAATTTGATTGTTTCAGTGATCGCGTGTTGACTCTCAGTCCAATACCCAGCTCATCGAGTCTGTACGGTATGAAAAGTAGCAACAGTACACAAAGACCGAGGATATCAGAACTACAACGGCGTACCTCCACATCCAGTGAGACTTTTACTCATAATCTTTATAACGTTTACACATTTCTATGATCTTTGGTCAAATTGTAGGGCCGGGTGATCCTTTGAAAGGCATGCCGTAGGCCGAAGCCAATATTATTATTATAAGTTTATTACTTATATTATTTTCTCAGCTGCATTTTGATCATGTACAAAAAACAAAAGAAAATGAACCAATGAGTGGGGAAAATAGTAAGTGATCACGAAGACATCTGAATTGACCAGCAGGGCAAAGGCTTCCCTTTCTTCTTACCATAATCTTATTTATATTTGAAAAGTTGATAATAATTGAAGTAAATCATCTAACATTTCAGTTTATTTAGGTTTCGCAGGCCACGAATCGGGCAGCTCACCACCTTCGCAGTTGGATATGACAGGATATGCCACTTTGAAATCTTTGAATAGACGGTAAATATTTTTATTCAAAATCGACGCACGAGAAAGACTTCGTTAATCCTACTATAACTTTACAAAAGAAATAAAAGTAGTGTTGGTGTAAACAAATATATAATTTAATGTCTAAGAATGTGTGTGTGAGTTATGATTTCTGTCTTTGGTATCGTTACTCCTTTTAAAGGATATCAAATCAATGCCTTCTTTTGTTTTTATTATTTTTACTATAATTTCCAAAAGACGGTTTTATAAAGACTTCCACCTTATCCTTAGGCCACATCTATCAGAAAGTGCAGCGACGGGATCGAGCGATGCGGCCGACCTCAGCTGGTTGCTTACGGATACCAATCGTAGGCAAAAGGCGTTCTCCTCGCTTAGGGACAGAACCAAGTCTACGAGGGAAAGGCGAAATAAAATGAGGTAAGATTTTATAAAGACTACATTAACGTAAAGGTCATCCAAAAGCGATTGACCGGGATCCCATACTATCTGGGATCCAGAATTCCAGATAGTATGGTCAGTTCACTCGACAAGATGTTAAAATGGAAATTATAAGTAAATAAGAATCTTGACAGACAGACAGACAAGGTAAAAAGGTATAGGTTCCTGGTATTCAGAAAAAGGGGTCCAATGGTTTATTTTTTTTTTGTCCTTTTTGTCCGAGTGCGAAAGGATAATGTTTTTTGTATGTTGTTTCTGTAGCCCAAATTGATGGATGGATTTTGACAATTAAGGTTTCGTTAGTTTCCTCTGTATTACAGGAACATAATGAAATTAAAAAAAATCCAATATGGCGGTTGTAAGAAACTATTTTTAGGATTTTTGTTTTTCTAAATAATATCCTAATTATTCTTTTTTCAGCTTACTAGAATACGACTGGAAGCCCTTATCGTTCAGCGAAACCCTACGCCAGTCATCCAACTCAATGCGTCGCGCAGACACCGCCGCTGCACCCCGCACGCCGCGCCCCGTGCCCTGCCCTGCCTACCTCGGCGTGTGTCTGCCTAGAGACCTTATGGACCTATTCCCTAAGTAATAGTCTACTTTATCATAACTCTATGCTAGTCGTTGTACCGAGAATGTTTAAAGTTTCAACAGCAGCAAATTTTTGAAGTAAATCAGCAATCGGAACGAACATAGTAGTAGAACGTAATTCCCTCGAAGGCAAAGGGCGTAAACTTGTTTAACTGTTACGTCAAACTAACCCTCAAATTTAGTTACAATAATATTCATAACTGTAGCAAATAACTTACGTAACGACTAACTCATTATTTTACTAACAGCGATGAAGAACGAAAAGACGCTGATGCGGATAAATGCGAGACTACGAAACGCGGGCGCCTGCCTTCCTTCCTCGCCGATACAAGTATCGCTAGCATCGACAAATCGCGCGCCACGCCCGACAGCCAGAAGATGTCTTATAAAGGTAAATACATGATTATTCGATACTATAAGAAAAGACGATGATGCGGATAAATGCGAGACTACGAAACGTGGGCGCCTGCCTTCCTTCCTCGTTGACACAAGAATCGCTAGCATCGACAAATCGCGCACCACGCCCGACAGCCAGAAGATGTCTTATAAAGGTAAATACATTATAATACAATACTATAAGAAAAGACGATGATGCGGATAAATGCGAGACTACGAAATGCGGGCGACTGCCTTCCTTCCTCGCCGACACAAGTATCGCTAGCATCGACAAATCGCGCGCCACGCCCGACAGCCAGAAGATGTCTTATAAAGGTAAATACATGATTATACGATACTATAAGAAAAGACGATGATGCGGATGAATGCGAGACTACGAAACGTGGGCGCCTGCCTTCCTTCCTCGCCGACACAAGTATCGCTAGCATCGACAAATCGCGCGCCACGCCCGATAGCCAGAAGGTGTCTTATAAAGGTAAATACATTATTATACGATACTATAAGAAAAGACGATGATGCGGATAAATGCGAGACTACGAAATGCGGGCGACTGCCTTCCTTCCTCGCCGACACATGTATCGCTAGCATCGACAAATCGCGCGCCACGCCCGACAGCCAGAAGGTGTCTTATAAAGGTAAATACATTATTATACGATACTATAAGAAAAGACGATGATGCGGATAAATGCGAGACTACGAAATGCGGGCGACTGCCTTCCTTCCTCGCCGACACATGTATCGCTAGCATCGACAAATCGCGCGCCACGCCCGACAGCCAGAAGGTGTCTTATAAAGGTAAATACATTATTATACGATACTATAAGAAAAGACGATGATGCGGATAAATGCGAGACTACGAAATGCGGGCGACTGCCTTCCTTCCTCGCCGACACATGTATCGCTAGCATCGACAAATCGCGCGCCACGCCCGATAGCCAGAAGGTGTCTTATAAAGGTAAATACATTATTATACGATACTATAAGAAAAGACGATGATGCGGATAAATGTGAGACTACGAAACGCGGGCGCCTGCCTTCCTTCCTCGCCGACACATGTATCGCTAGCATCGACAAATCGCGCGCCACGCCCGATAGCCAGAAGGTGTCTTTTAAAGGTTAACATTAAACATTATTATACGATACTATAAGAAAAGATGATGATGCGGATAAATGTGAGACTACGAAACGCGGGCGACTGCCTTCCTTCCTCGCCGACACAAGTATCGCTAGCATCGACAAATCGCGAGCCACGCCCGACAGCCAGAAGATGTCTTATAGAGGTAAATACATTATTATACGATATTAGATGTCCCCGTGAACTTTGTATCACCTAAATGTTTTTATCTTTCAAACCACCCCTATATTAGAGTACCCAAAACAAAAAAAAAACAAATCTGTCTAATCGTTTTTTTTAGCGAGACTAACGAACAGCTATTGATTTTTATTTAGACTTTAAAAAAAGACGATGATGCGGATAAATGCGAGACTACGAAACGCGGCCGATATATTCTTTGTATTTGAGAGGATTGTTGAGCTGGCGATTGTATAAATTAAAGGAAAATTTATCATCTCCACCATTATCCTTCTTACTGGTCACTTGAACCTATTGCGTACAGCAAAGTTACTACCGTATATTGGTCAGGACTGGGGGCTTAGACTCCTGTCTTGTCTTGTCTAGGTTTCCTATAGAGGAAAATATCATACAATGATAAATAAATAAATTATTGAGCTTATTCCACTCTGATCCACTTTGCAGATCCAATAATGGATCAGTTTCCATTTTATTGTCCACTCTGATCCACCGATGGATTAGTTTCGACTTCAACTTCCACTCTGATCTACTGATAGATTTGTTTCGTGAAGTTGAGGGAATGAATTTCAAATATTTTACGCATTCGGTAACGATTCGATGTCAGTGTCGCTATCAATGGCGATTATACTGGAGTAGATAACATATTTTATTGACCCTTATTTGCTTCCCTCTATGCTTACCAACGTTTAATTGTCATGAATTTACAACAATGTTTAATGTTCAATTGGCGACTCGAAAACTACAACAACAAATACTTACTTATTTATCATTAAAATGTAATTCTAGGTTCCCACCACACAGCGTCAACGAGCGTGATCGTGCGTGGCTCCTTCGCAGTTTCAAGCACACCGACCGCAACGCCAAATCCTAAAGCAAAGCACAACTCCAAAACCGACGTCAGCTTAGAAAGCGTCAACACAACCAAAGACAACATCGACGAATCACAAGAAAAGATTGACTATACCGATGATGGTTGTAACAAAGACGCGAGAAATGGGAACAATGCTAAAGAGGATGAAAAGCCAATGGAGGAGAAGATTCTGAGTGCGATAGCGCTGTCGGAGAATAGCGGGAAGCGTAAAGTTTGGAGGCATGTCGCGGCGGATTGCCTGGCTTGTGCTCGGACGCGGCCGCCGTCGAGTCATGAGCTGAGGGAAGCGTTCTTTGCTGGTAAGGTTCGCGCCGTGGGGCGTCAATGCATGCTTCTAGCACAGGACCGTTGTAGATGCCATACACTTCGAGAGCCCTATGTTGAGTAGTTATAGGTCTTCCGAAGTTTGTGCCTTCCACAACGTCTTACGAGGTTCATAATCAATCAAAATATTAATACATAATCAATCAATAAAAAATCGACCCGCTTAATCATACCACAAAACAGTTTTCTTAGAAGACAATTTGTGTCTTAAGCATGTTTGTTTATAATTATCGTGTGTTATTTGTTACAAATCAATTATATTCTATTACCAAGTATAATGCAACCTCGATCCCAATTTTAATAATGTACCAAGATAAACTGAACAACGAATCATTAACTTGTATGTCTAGAATGAATATGAAAGTCGCAATGTCAAATAAATAACGATCAATGTCCAACAGGTATAACAAGCTTGGATGACCCCAATAGCGCGCTAAACAGTCCGGTCCCTGAGAAAGGGACGCCACAAGCGCAGCTCTTACATCAAGTGCACTTCATGTCCAATCCAATACATCTACGACAGGTATGTTTTAGAAAATCACTAGATTCTGCCCGCGGCATCGCATGCGTGAAAAATTTGCCTATTTGCTATTCCAAGTCTAGAACTACATCTATGCAAAATGTCAGCTTAATTCGTTCAGTTGTTTTGGCGTGAAGAAGTAACAGATATCCATCTATCAATCCAAACGTTTGCATTTACAATATTAGTGCGATGTAGATATAAGTAAAGCTTATTATGCGAAAACTTGAAAACTCCCTGGAGTTTGGCTCTCTGCACTCAAGTCGCCTTTCTGTCAAAAAATACAATTCGCATGTAACATCCCAGCACTGTGGGCAAAGGTCTCTGTGATCCGTTCACGCATCACGATCCTGAGCCAGTTGGAGCAAAAAAATAACTAATCACAATTATTTTATTGGTTTGTGAGTTACGATGTCACAGGGACACAGATGGACACGTTAAACTTATAACATGTTTTGGTTTGTGTCGGAGATTAAAATCTATGCTATAAACTACCTACGTTATAGGAATATCAGTAGGAATTCATTACATTCCTATTACCAACAATCGGCTAGTTTATTTACGTGCATTCGTGAGTGTATCCCGCATCCTATACTCAATACAGAATGGAGCCATTGAGCGGTCTCATTGGCTCCATTCTGAATACGAAAAATTAAACAAAAGAAAAAGAACAAATTAACGGGAAACATTTTATGAGTGATACAATCACGAATGCACGTAAATAGGCCAGCGTACTTGTAAAAACCAAAATCTAAATTCTGATTCCTCTACGTGTAAATACTATCTTATGTAGGTGACAAAAGAGTATTATTATTTGATTTAGCTGGCTTTCGTGTCCATGCGGCCATGATAGGCCTATTGTGATAGCCGACAAAAGAGTAGGTTTTGCACGAAAACAAATCAGAAACTTCGATTTTCGTTTTCCGAGTAGGCCCCCAGTTCTTATACCAATAATCACAAGAGTTCTATTTTTCAGACACGCTCAGTGTTGCTGTCACTAAAGCAAAGGCATCCCGAAGTGTTCCGTAGTCCGTGCGTCTACTCCGACGTTTGCGCGCTTCTATCCCGAGACACATACATGCTCTGCGCTCGGCGGTTCCTACAAGAGATGTTTCTAGACACGAACTTCGAATGCTTCGCGGCAGAAACAGCTGCGATACTGACGAGGCATGGAGTCGTGTTGACCTCGCCTACGACTGCTATTTTGGAGGCACAGCCATAGTGGAATGCCATTGTGGAATGTCATGTCACCATAGACAATTCTTGTCTATGGTGACATGACTGTTAAGGTTGTCTATGGTTATGACTTGACGGCCAACAAATCCTAAATTAATCTTATGCCACGGCCGCACTGCGAGCGCCTAGATAGGCGATTATTTTGGCGGGTTCTAAACGGGTTGCTTTGATGGTAGGCGCATAGCTTAGAGTTCAAAATTTGAATCTGTGATCGCCTCTTTACATCCAGCCGCCTAGCTAAGCTAAACGCTTGCAGTGTTTGATGTCTGTTTTCGGATTTTGAACTTTAAGCCACGCGCCTAGCTGTCGAGTTCACACTCAATCAAAGAAATTCAACATATTTTCGTCTACCTAGGTAGGCAGGCGCCTAGGTTAGCAAATGCGGCCGTGGCCTTAGTGTATTTATGGTATAGATTGTTAATGTTTACATGACTTGACGGCCAAAAAATCCTCAAGTAACAAAACCAAGTTATCTTTGATTTGAAGTTCACTTTTATCACTCCGGTCAACTGACTCATATACGTTAATATTCTTAGACGTTCCTCTTTGCCGAGCTCGACTACACTCGAGTACTCGAGAGAAGTACGAGTTAATAGTACTTAGTAGTTATCTACGCTTCTAAACTTTCACAACAGTATACTTTTATATTAGGTCCTTACATATGAAATTGGCGTTTTGTATGGGAGGAACAAAAAGTCGAATATTTTTTAATATAATATATTTAATTAATCAAAGTATGAACCATTATTTTCTATGCACTTTTGCCATCTTATAGGTAGTTCATTGATCCCTTTACTAAAAAAACCAGTCGGACGGGAATCAATAAAATCTTTGAAGGCGATTTGGACTGCCCCATCGGAGTTGAATTTTTTCCCTTGCAAGAAGTTATCCAAATTTCGAAAAAAATGGTAATCTGTTGGAGCAAGGTCCGGGGAGTACGGAGGATGTCTTAGACTTTCCAATTGAAGCTCTTCTAATTTAGTAGCCGTCTGTTGCGCAGTGTATGGTCTAGCGTTATCGTGAAGCAGCAGTGGCGTGGAGCGATTGACCAGCCTAGGTTGTTTAGCCGCTAGCTTTTCCATCATGGTTTGCAATTGCTGACAATAGACATCAGCCGTAATAGTCTGGCCAGATTTGAGAAAACTGTAATGAACAATACCGGCACTAGTCCACCAAACGCTTACAAGTAACTTTTTTGGGGTTAACTTTCGCTTGGGGCAGGATTTGGCTGGCTGGCCAGGATCCAACCATTGCGCTGAGCGCTTCCGATTATCGTAAAGAACCCATTTTTCATCACAGGTAATGATTCGGTTTAAAATACCTTCATTATTGTGCCGGTTTAGTAATGTAACGCAGCAGTCGACGCGCGTTTGCCGGTTTGCTTCAGTCAATTCGTGAGGTACCCACCTTTCAAGCTTTTTAATCTTCCCAATTTGCTTCAAGTGAATTAAAACAGTTTTATCACTAACATCGCAGCCTGCAGCTAACTCGGACGTGGTTTGCGATGGATCCGCTTCCACAATAGCCTTCAACTCTTCATTATCAACTTGAGTCTCAGGCCGTCCACGGGGCTTGTTCTGCAGGTCAAAATTTCCAGAACGAAAACGTTGGAACCAAAAACGAACTGTGTTTTCTTTTGCAACACGACCGCCATACACATCATTCACCCTTCGAGTTGTTTCCGCAGCACTAGTGCCACGGCGGAACTCGTACTCGTAAATAATGCGATATTTTAAGTTTTCCATTTTGTAAAATGAGTGACGCAAACAGAAAAAAACAGAAGAAAAAAAACAAATGAATGACGATCATCGAAGCACAAATACATGAGTCTATAGCTGTACAAATTTGAATTTGGAATTCCTTACCAAAGAGGAGAAATTTGTGATTAAAGTGGCCAGTACGAAAAACGCCAATTTCATATGTAAGGACCTAATATTACCTCGAATTTGGTCCAGTACAGTTAAATAATGTTTTGTTGAACGGTATATATGCCAGAGGCTCACAGTTATTCATAGTTACGTTGATAGCAAACGAGAATAACTCCGTTGCAAGTTTCAGCTGTTTTGAATAAAGATTGGAAGAGGCCTATCTAAAATTGAGGGCTATATTATCTTTCTCTCTTTATCGAATGGTTTCCACTCATCGCAGAAGTCAACATCAAAATAATAGAAGTAAGACCTCGGACACACCAATCGTAATGCTGTTTTGTAAAGGTTTATAAAACATTGATTTTTTTTTATTCCAGTGTTCGGTTTTGTTTGATCGGTTAGACACTTGTTGTACGCGGTCACGGTTGCTATGAGTAGCATACTTGAATAATGGGATTGAGGATGACGTCATGTTCAGTTCGAAGCCGATCGAGCGGGACAGCATAAGAGAGGACGTCATTCTCAATCCCATTATTTAAGTACGCGCTGATTATACACAGTTTATAATTTGCTGTCCAAAAGTGATTCATGACTTATTTACTTATCATGTTTTACAAAGTCATGCCAATAACTTATTAATTTATCATTGGTACAGCGAGATAACTAGTGAATGCAAGTTTGATTATAACTGCCATTTCAATGTAATGTTATGATATTCCCTATACTTTATGAATAACGCTGTTATGACCTTTAAGCTTAGTAAAACTAAATATTATATTTGATTTGTGTAAAATATCAGGTAGTATTAAAACTACCGAACACTAATTACGTATAAAATTCTAAACAGCAGTTAGAGGTATATAATCGTTAGATATTTTTGTT
Source organism: Eupithecia inturbata (assembly GCA_963662085.1). Classification (NCBI taxonomy): domain Eukaryota; kingdom Metazoa; phylum Arthropoda; class Insecta; order Lepidoptera; family Geometridae; genus Eupithecia; species Eupithecia inturbata. The sequence continues at coordinate 10,727,694 of OY759182.1, forward strand.
GGTATTTAGTATAATCTTGGTAATTTATATTGTTTTGTAATATAAGTTTTAATTTATGCGTTATCCAGTGATGGGTATGATTAACAGGTTTACTTTGAAGTGGTTCCTTACTCTACTAACTCAGACTGATGATTATTTTTGTGTTGCTCACAAAATGTCGCAGCTGCATTTACTATAAGTACCTATTAGTTTTATGAACGCATCAGTGCAACTCCGAACCTCATCCTTGTGCTACCGCAATAATGGTCTGTTTACATTGATATGCGGCAGATATCTTTCTGAGCCTGATAAATACTTTTAAGATTCTATAACCAACGCAAAAAAATTCATTTTCGCTTGTGCCTCTGCGGCAGATATCTCTCTGGGCAAGTAAAAAACATTTTAGATTCTACCTGCTACGCCTAAAGCGTTTTTTTAGCTTGAGTACAAGATTTCGACAAGTATGAGCGCTGGCGATGTGCAAGAAACGAACTTTATTGCGTTGCGCTAAAGTCTGAAATATATTTTTTATATAGATAATACCTGCCGCGCTAACAGTGTAACACCACTATAACTCTGACTGATTTTGCACCATTCCCACTGAATCCTTTAGGTTATTATTCTACTGATCCCACCTTATCGAACGCTATACAGTTCCCTAGTTTTTCATTCATTATTATTATTACCTAGTTGTAACTGAAACGTTGTGTTCAATAGTATTGCCAAGTGACATCCATTTAGTTGGCTCTAAAGTCTTGTCCTGTATCATCTATTCATCGAATGAATAATACAGCATTAAAATAACGGAAATGTAAATATGTATAATTTATGTGTTGCCTTTAGTTAAGCTTTGTTGTTAAGTGAACATAATTTTGTATTTCGTTAATGTATAACTTGAAAACCATAGAGCACATTGATCTTACATTCTTTATTTCTATTTGTTATTAAGCAAATGAATTTCAGTTCATTGTACAGGCTAAGCTGTTTTTGATTATATTTGATTTGATTGTAGGTACATGATGGATGATACGTTTTAGTTCCAGGCAGTATTCCTTATATTATTTTCTTATTTTTATTTGTCGGTGAATGTTAACTACCCTCAAATGATAGCATTTACACCATTTTTACCTTCTAAGTTGTGAAAGATATGATTTGACTTTTTATTAACAAAATATGCAACATAATAAATATGAAAAATCTCAAACATAAACTTGTATTCCATAGATATAATTATATACTATAACATAGTGAAACATGTACTACCTTCGAGTTAAAAAATAAAGTGCCATCATTCTGGTTCCTAAATTGCATATTGCAGTATAATCGTTGCATTTCCACATTTTTATTACAGATAATTTCACATATGTACGTCACATCGGTATAAATATATTATTTTGTACTAAATACTCTATTCTATTATATTTATAACTCAGTAGGTACTTGACTGGTAAGTTATTTTTATAAAACTGGCCACTTACAAACCTCTCAACTTTAACTTAAGTATGTAATTGCTTAGATTAGATTGTTTTCTTCTGTTGCCATATAATTTGCATGAAATGCAAATGCAAAAAGTTGAAAGAAGTGTAAGAGGAATTAATTATCGATTTTCATTTAAAATCGCACGTTAAATTTTATGTTGCGATTGACGCGTTCTAAGGCGCTATGCAGACAGAGCAACTATTGCAGCAACTCGCAACCAGCTGTTTATACGAAAAATATTAAATAGTTGACAGGTTTCTTCAATTACAGTTGCTCTGTCTGCATAGCGCCTTAGGGTGGTGTTCTTCGAAATCAAATTGGATAATTAGCAGCTTTGTCGGTTAACTTCAAATGTATGACAACTTTAAACAAAAAAGCATACATTTTCCACAATAAAGTCAACTCTCCGATAATCTTTTCGAACAACACATGCCTAAGCTTACCAAACCTGCGTACTTAAGAATGGGATTGAGAATGACGTCATATCATGCTGTCCCGCTTAAATCGGATTCAAACTGAGCAGGACAGCATGAGATGATGTCATTCTTAAGGGGCGAACCTAACGGGTTTGATTGTCAAACTAGGCCTCTTAGTACTTACGGGATCCCCGTGGTAAAAAACTCGAAATACAAAAGATAAAAACGGTTTCTTCAATGTGAAAACAAGATAGACAAAAAAAAATACGATAAAAAATAACATGAAAGTGCACTATTTCGCACATAAGTAATTTAGTCGAGATATCAGGAACCCTGCGGTCTATTGAAATTACTTTATGTTTTAACGAATTATTTGGTTTCTCGAACCAGTTTCTTTATAAGTTGTGTAATTCTCTTGTAAATAAGCAAGAATTTGATTTATGCGTTTACGCCGCCATTCCAAAAACTTATGCTCAGTCCCGCTCCTATGAACGCGAAATCCTATGCCTAAACTTTTCACAAAATGGCGTGCATTGCGGCCTCTTAATCCCATTCTATGAGTACGCTATGAGTAAGGTTAGAATATCTTGTAAGAGAGTGAGATTTTGCTATCCGTTTAGCCATTCGACGAATCTACTAAAAAGTTTCATCGCTACTTTGACGACTTTATCCCAAAAGCCAGGTTCCTCTTGCTCCTCTTGTTGGGCAGAAGGTGCGAATTCATGTTCGAACTCCTCCAACTGCCGCTTTTCTCTTCTCAAAGGCTCCACGTTTTGTTTATCTGGACCAAAAAGTGTTTATTGAAAATATTGTCTCGTTTAACACATGCAACTGTGTTCAACTGTTGACTACATATACTTACATGATAACTCTGAACTTCCGGCGAATACCTGCGGGTAATTATAGTAGCAGCTATAGTAATTATAGTGACTGTTCAATCTTAACTTAGCTTGTGTATACCTACTGCTGCGTCTCTTAATTACCTCTTTCTGCCGGTCTGAATCAGAGATCGTAGCTGCCTGTGTTCCATAGTTTGAATACTGAATTCTTGTATACATATTTTTTAGGTAGGTACCTATCCATGCATACTCCAATCTCATTTAAGTATAGAGTTTAGTGACGGTAATAAATGATTTAAATTTTTAATGTTGCAAATTTGCAAAAATTCAAATTCAAAATGATCTTAATTTAGAACTTATTATTTATTCATAGTTTAGATCTCTTAACTAATCAGTGTTTTGTCTTATCATAAGCAGCTAACAGATAAAAAACAAACGTTCGGATTTGTCTACAGGTAGTTATGTAAGAGAGGATAATAAGGGGATCTCCTTCAACGAATAGGGTACCTAAAAGATTTTAAAAACTTTGGATGAACACGCTAGCCTTCTTATAAGTTTGGATGACTTAAGACATCTGTGTTCTACCAAACCATAATAAGTAGCATAATAAGTAGCTTCTACTCACATGGTGTCCATTGCAAGGCTTTGTACATAAAAGTGCTAAAATCGCAACAAATAAACACGAACACAAACTAATTGGCCTCATCGCTGCGTCCCTGATGGTTCTGAGTCGCCCTGACTGTGAACTTGCGTTATATACGAGGGCGTGGTGGAGTTCAGCACAATGGCAGTGCCTTCATGCTGTATCATTGCGCATCGCTAGCGAATCAATGTTTGTTATGCCATTATTATTCTACGCTAGCTTCTGTCCCCGGCTTCGAACCACGCCTTTTAGTATACAGGAGAAATCGATAGGTAAGTACCTACTCATGTTAAACGAACCCTACACAATACAACAAAAACAAGTCACAATCCTTAATAGGTACTAATATTATAAATACGAAAGTAACTCTGTCTGTTACCTTTTCACGCCTAAACGGCTGAACGGATCTAAATGAAATTTGGCATAGAGATAGTAGATCCAGGGGACGGACATAGGCTACTTCTTATCCCGGAAAAGAGCGAGCGAAGCTGCGAGCAGCAGCTAGTAAGTATTAAAGGAATAAAGTTATGTATACGGCACCTACTTAGGTGAATCTTAGGTTATAATTAAGAACCTAGGTACTACATAGATTAAGATTTCACCGACCTTCATATATTTAGGTCGGTTTAACTTCTTTGTAGGTATATTAACTAAGTTAATGTGTAACGAGGGTTTAAAATTCAGACCTGCCCCGTGACCCGTTACAAAATAACTCTGGCTGGTTACTAATTTCTAAGATTAGCGAGCTCTGAGTTTAGACCCGATCAAATCCAGCAAAAGCAGGTAGGTACCTACTTTTTAAATTATTTATTTTGTGAAAGTATTGAAAATTCCAAAGCCATGCATGTCACTAGACGACCTTGTCGATTCTGTTAATGTTCCGCACGAAAGCTTGTGCACAATGGTAAGTATTATGTTACCTACTCGGAGAATCACCGGGATTGCCGCCATGAATGCAGAGTCATCACCAACAAAATCTATTCATTACATTATAATACTACTTAGCTACCACTGACGACCTCTGTGGCGCAGTGAGCGACTGTCCGCCTGAGCCGCAGAAGGTTGCGGGGTCGATTCACACAAAAATTTTTTATTGTTACATCTCTTGTAAAAGTTGATTATGCATAGGTACCTATTGAAAATTTCATGCTGAACGATTTATTAAAGCCTAGCTGTTACCCGCGACTTCGTCCACGTAAGATTTGATTTCATAACTTCATAATAAGTATCATGAAGTTATGAAATCAAATTTTAATCCCAAAAGTACCTACCTACTTTTGATAAATTTCAGAATCTCTTAAGTTTTTATTAATATAGTACGTAAGCCCTCACACTCGAGGTAATTTATAAGAAATCAGATTATATCCCGATTTATTTTTAATTATATTCCAAATAAGTGCTAACCTCAGATATCAGAATATACCTCTGTGGTGCTAACCAACACCACGAGGTCAATCAAGTGACTCCTACGTCATTTGACCAACCAACTACACCACGAGGGAGAAGTTGGTTAGCACATTCCCGTACTGAGGGAAGGATGCGGGTTCAAGTACCGTCGAAGTCGAAATTTTTTTGGGACATAATTTGATGTTTGCTCTTAGGTTCATGCTTTTTCTCTGCATCATCGAACACATGTCATGCCAACCATTCTGTCACCTCATGTAGGTATCCTTCATTTTGATTTATCACCAGAAACTTTTTAAGTAGAAATTACGTTCTCTAAGCCTTGACGGCATGGTACAAGGCAGTCAACCACCTGCCAGCTTGTACGCCAGCGCGCCACGCCGCGCCTGGCAACGCCGCCGACACCTCGCGCTCGCGGAGAAGCGCAGACTGGGAGATCTTGCTGCCCAGTATCCATAGCATGGACTTTGAATGTCTAAAAGGAAATTGACATCAGATCAAAACGTGGCTAGTGTTATCGACGTCCTTTGAAACTTAATTTGAAAAAGAGCCTAATTTTAAAAGAGCCTCTAAAATTCGAGGACATCTATTCATTAACTTTTTAATAAGTAGTAGGTACTAGCATTTGGTAGGTTCCTATTTTATGCTAAAATTCGGTTCTGTTAATCTTCCACTCTGAGACACGGAAGGAATCTACTAAACTGTGTTTTCGCTCCTTTGACCATACTCTCCCATAAGGTCTCCGGATAGTGCCCCATAACACCGTATGATTCATAGTCGATGTCTTCAAACTCCCGTTTTTCTCTTCTAATAAGCGCTTCGTTTTGTTGATCTGGTCCGGAAAAATAATTAAAAAAATATTAAAGTAAGTAACTCAAAAAATAATCTTGCCGCGTTAGCGGTGACTTTGTTCAACTATTTACTACTCACATGATAAAACGAAATTTCCGGCGGAAACCTGTAGGTAAATTATAGAAGCTCATTAAAGTGTGGTAGGTATTAGGTAAGTAGGTACCTACCTAGATACTTGGCACTGCGCCTCAACCACAACGACCGATTGTATACATGTTCCAAAAGGCACTCAAATAATGTAGGTAGGTAGCTAATCATTGTATTAATTTATGATGTTTGTGGTCTTGCCAGGCAATCAAACGACATAAAATAAAATACTACATATAGGTAGGTACATACACCTCAACTCCTTCCACGCGTTTATTTTCTTTGACTGAATGATATGATGCATGCAATATGCAACAATAATGCACACTCAGTTTCTTAAAAAAAAAAAAGAAATATTTTTGTCAACTCGAAAAATATCGGGACTAACGAGAACTTCGATGATACTTCTGTCATCTGAGGATATTCATCGAGCTGACAGATTACGTGTCTATGTAATATAGCATTATTTCATTCAGTCAAAGAAAATAAACGCGCGGAAGGAGTATTGGTTTGATACAATACAGCCTAACTACAATTAGAAAATAAAAATAGGTAGGTACTTACATGGCGTCCATTAGAAGGTGTACATGAGAGTGTTAAAATCGCGACAATCAAATACGAACACGGATAGCTCAGTCTCATCTCTGTGTCCCTGATGAATCTGAGACTCCCTGACTATGAACTTGCGTTTTATATGAGGGTGGTCGCAGGTACAATAGCATGATACCATCATGTTGTTATCGACGAATCAATATTTTGTATATTCTATTAAACTAGAGAGAGTAACAAAACAAATGCCAAAACGTAGCGAGGGCCTTCATTCGGTAAAAGTTGTGAGTAACCAGCTCTCAGTTGGCTTCTTTAAAATTAAACTGTTCGGAAAGTGGAGTTGGTTTTACTACGTAGTGAAAAAATCTAAGTCTATGGTCTATAATATATATTTTACTCTTAGGTAGGGTATACCTAAGAGTATAACTACAATAGGTAGGGTATACCTAAGAGTATACCTACAATAGGTATACTCTTTTCTCTCCGTAGAACGTACGAACGAAATCTTCATCACATGATAATTTTCAGAATCACTGGTGCTAATGGTTTCCATGGCAATGGGTGTAAACAAGAGGTCTGCTTTGTGAAAACTAAAAACCAATTACAAAATTGACGGATGGGCGATCGCATAAAACGAAGGACGACCGATCCGTTCTTTCGACGACCCTTCTATGAAAATGATTTTGACATATTAATATATTTCTTAGAGATCCAAAACCATATACTTTTGCAACGCACCTTTGCACGTTCAGCAGTAAGGTTGTTTGTTTCGTGTGATCTGTCAACCGAAAATTAGTATTTAGTGTTTCAAAGTAGGCCTCCTTTCATACATGTGTCATCAAACTAAATTAGACCCGAATTTTAACTATAGTCTGTTCACGGAGACAAGCTAATATAGCGCGCGCTCTCTTGCACAATCGTACGAAAGTGAAAAGGACGGGACTACTAGCGTGAGAGACTAAGATTACTCAGTGGGAGTGACCATTATTTTATAATGTAAAGCTATGTTTAGATTGCTCACTTTAAAGTATTACTTACATTATTCACTAGCTTTTAGACCGGGGTTTTGTGGATGAGTGGGTTATTGATAATTGACCTACTTATTATGATCTTGTACACTGATACCCAATGAACTCCCATGCTTGATGCAACAGTTTTCAAAATCTCATTGTTCGATGTGTTAGGTGTAGCCCCAAGAAAACTATTGTATATAATATTGTTTAGCATAGTTTTTTCCGTTGATGAAAAAGGTCGTTTCCGCCTTTTAGTTACTGGGTTACCGGCTGTAGCGGCCATAACAGTGAATCAGTCCAAAAAACACGCCAAGTCGCAAAATTAATAGGAGACAGTCCGATGAGCAAGCCAGGTCAACAATAAAATAAGAATCAGTCCGACACGCCAAATCACGAGGTAAACTGAAAACAGTCCAAAAAGCAAGCCAGGTCAACGTAAAATCCAATACTGAGAACACATGTAACGAGCACCAAACGACACGTCCGCACCGCACAAGAGACAGATAAGACTAACTTTTGGCCACACAGCGTGCACAGTGTGCACGTGCCCTATGTTCGTTATCTGCGACCAATAACGTGCAGTCTATGATTTCCCTATTAGCTTGTTTCGGCGAACAGCGTATAGATGTCGCAACTTGAAAAATTATATCGCGCTTTCGAAGTGTTCTGGGTTTAAAACTACTTCCAAACCCATTTTAATTATTGAAGAATGCAAAGTCTGTTATAGTTTTTTAAAACACGCCAAATTATTTATGAATTTTATCGTAGCACTTCGTAGAGCGTGCTACGACGCTGCGCGCCGGACCCGCATGGCATACTAAAGATTTCAACGCGCACTTGCTTTTCTAGACCAACGTAATTCCTTATAATTATTGTTGCAGTTACTTATAAAAACAACAATTTTATTAAATTTTGCATTGAAACTGTCAGAGGGCTAAGCCACATTTTTTATCCAATACCTATGAAGTGCTATGAGTTAAGCCACGCGACGAAATAACTGAACATACTCATAAATATTTTCCCTATTTTACTGTCTGTCCCAGGTCCCACTGGCTCCTGTTGCTGGACCAGAGGTGGGTAGTCTTTATCGAAATCTTCAAACAGCCGCTTTTCTCTTTTCAATAGTTCCAAGTCTTGTTCATCTGGACCAAAAAGGGTTCATTGAAAGGTGAAGTACAAGGTGCGAGTACATTACTTGTAGTGATTACATGGGTTATTGTTTTCTACTATTTACTAGTAAGCACATTACCTGACTACTATTTAATTAGGTACATTAACTTGATTCTACTTACGTGATAAATCTGAACTTCCGGTGAAAACCTGTGGGTAAATAAAATAGTATTTATAGGATTGGAATTCATGAAAAAAACCGACGTTTTTACATAATTTTATCACACGCACCTGTTCATTTAGGTACTAATTAGTTTTTTCGATATAGGGTGTCCCTCGAATAACTGCAGGTGAAACTAGATCAAAAATAATAGACGAATAAGTTTTAACAATATCCATCAAGTGCGAGTGTGACTCGCGCTCCGAGTGTTTCGAACTTTTGTCAATTATACAAATAGGTAGGTACCAGTTAGATGCTTCGCTATTTAATAAATATCTAAAAACAGTAGGTGCATACATTTCAGATAGATCTTTTCACTTCGGAGATAGCGGGGGTGTCAAGTTTTCAATTTGATAACACACTTGACCTTTTTAAACCTACTGGACGGACATTTTATTTGTAATTTTATTTTTTTTCTTTTAATCTGTACAGGCGCACGATATTTATTGTTATTATAAATTTCAAGTTAATAGCTTTCGTCGTTGGTGAGATATTCGAGAGAGAAGGAAAAAAGGACAGACAGAGCGAGACCATAATAAAAGGTTTCGTACCCGAACACGAAACCCTTAAAAGTGTAATCACATTTTGGGGATGCCGAAGCCGCGGGCAAAGCGTAGTAAAATAAAAAATAAAAAAGTAGGTATTATTTTGAGTAAATATACCTAGGTACAGTCAGCTGCGCAAATATGTATACAATGCCAAGTTTTCAATTTGGCTTAATAGTAAGATAATAGTAATTGTGATCATTTATTCACCGCATTCTGACAAGTAGGTACGATGACGACTTTGTACGAAAAATGTTTGCGTGAACGATTATTTGAAAAGTTCCGAGCAAAATAAAAGCGAAAACTTTGGAGTGTAGGTATAGGTACTTAACTCAGCAGCGGACCTACCTAACTTCCTAAAGATTTATAAATTGATGTGGATAAAACGAAAACACAGGTACCTAGGTAATAAAATTGTAAATTTGAGTAGGTAAGTATGTAGGTACGTACCTACGTCTAAAATACAAGCAATTATGTTAATCTCGTACCATAATATGCCCTCTATTCTGGGAAACTCCAGAAAAAATAGCCACTACCACAAAATAACACCAATATCCTATATTGGGGTAATTTTGTGCCAATTTTGTAGTAGATTATGTACGGTCTACCTGATATTGTAAAGTAATTTCAATTATTGCGCAGTAACTTCAGGATGACGCATGGGTACAGACAGGCCAAGTAGGTAATTTCTCGACTGGCGCGATTTGGCGACTGGCGCGGCGGCGTAGTATTTATTTCCTGGTTCGTTGCACTTGCATCCAGCCAGTGTGTTTCTGACCGACGTCGTGCATTGACGTGCATGACAGTCTCCTGGCAGTCGATATTCGAAGAATTTGGAAAGTAAGAAAGTGGTTTCATTTGCATGGGTAAGTTCCTTAGGTCAATATTTTTGAGGGTTTTATTTTACCTACATTGCAATGCAATGTTGCAAATATTTTTATGTGCACACTGATCCATCTAGGCGTGATAAAATATTGTCGTTTGTGTTAAAGCTGGCGCAAACAGCATCATAAAGGTGCGGGTTCGAATCCCAGCTCGGGCTTTATCAGGCCTATCACTTATTAGGTATAATCGATATCTGCCATATTATTATCAAGAATGACGTAACTTTATATTAATATGACTCACGATTAAAAAAACTATTATCTGCCCACTATAACGTTTTATACCATAAAATCAAAAACAAAATTTTATTTAAGTAACATAATAAAACCATGGACTGTGATAAATAATACTTAGGTACCTACAACAACTTATTCGTTTCTAGAATCCAACATATTAATGGTAAACAAATACATTTACTTAAGTAAGAGAATTAAAAAAAAATTATAACATTAAAGGTAAAGGTAAAACAAGGTAACCAACCACTAAACATAATAACTTGATTGTTTTGAAAAAACTAAAATTTTTATTGTAAATCTTTATTGTGGACCTATTTTGATGAATATTTTACTATGGTATCCACAATTTTTTTGAATGGGTATTTTTTCGACTTTTTTTAAATATTTCAAAAAGTATGAAACCTACAGAACTTTCAAAAACTGTTTTGAAATGCACAAATTGATACCTTTCATATGATACCCCACTTGACATTGTAGGTCTCTTTTAAAATGTCGACATCCCAATTTGTAGGTACTAAAAATTTTACTTTTATATTTTCACTTTTTTTTTCTTTCTTTTTAATCTGTACCTACAGGCGCACGAACTGTACAATTTCACGTTATTTTCTGCTGTAGTTGCTGAGATATTAAAGACGGAAAAAGGACAGAAAAAGCGAGACCATAAGGGTTTCGAAACCGATCTCCGATCTTCGAAACCCTAAAAACATACCAGCCGACACAGGCCAAATTCCTTATGATGAAATTATAAAAATACCTAAATAGTGCCTGTCGTGTTCTTTTCTTGTGTGATTTGATGATCAATGAAGTATTTGTAGTTGCTATCATACGATTGTTAGTGTCTTAACAGGAATAATAAATAAAGAGTAAAGAAGATATTAGATATTTATTTTATTAACAGGATAAAGCCTACTTATGTTCTTTTGTCCTAGGAATCCTCCACACCCCGGGGGGCGGCGCGGCGGCTGCGTCGAAGTTATCGCCGCGTGGCAAAACAAGGTCATTGTCATTTTCAAGTGAATCAGCTTTGCGCAACATTGCTTCACTTTGAAACAAGAAAAGTTATAGGTAGGTACCTACCTAGGTACTGCAAAAATGGTGAACTATTTTATTTACGCAAAAGATTATTCGGGCTCAACGCGTGGAAACAGGCATTATCACAGCAATGGCATGAAAAGTTTCGAATAGTTTAAAAGTGACGTAGATCACATTATAGCAAAAGAACTTTCGATTGCCAAAGAGCCACAAACGGAATCGAAAATAATTTACTTGCACTGGGGAGATAAGTGTTACGAAGTCGATGAAGAAGTTACTATATTATCTTACAGCATGCTGGAAAGTGGAAATATGTGTACAGATCCGGGAACGATCATTGATTGGATGCAACACCATTATGATATCTGTTGTCAGAATAATAAAATCAAGTTGCTGTACATAGTAACTGATGGAATGATTGATCATGGGAGTACAAATAAATGTTATAAATTGAACCAAAACATGCATTACGAAACGTTTGTTTTTCATGCATTTAATAAAAATTTGAGTGAAATCGACCTTTCAGTAGCTGCGTCTTTTTTTAAAAGCCGTTGCAAGATTTATTGTAACTACGAGCTTTATAATAACGTTAATATTTCTGAAGAGTTTGACTACGATAAAATCAACGTTGATAACTTTGAAGCCGAAAAAGACAGTTTGAAGTCTTATATAACATTGAAGTTTATCAACAAAAACAAACACGATGCTCTTGCTCTACAAGAAATAGATAAATTGAAGAACATGCGAAATCGACTGTTCGTCCAGTTGTCATCGAAGTCACATAAGAGCAGAGTTAATCTCAATACAAAGGACAAAAATATATTCCTGTGCGAATTTGTTACCATTGATTGGTATCGAAATCTCAAAGCTCCGGACCACGATGTGAAGGTTGGGATTGAGAAATCCATTTCCACTTTGATCAATTACATTGTCAGCGACACCAAATCTTTCTCGTTTGACGCGTTGAGGTTTGACACGAAATTTAATGATTCCGTTAAAGAGGAACAAATAGAGGAGGACCCGGTCATTGATGTTAATTTCACGGCGGAACAAGAAATTGAATTCCCAGACATCATTCTGGATGACGAGAAAGGCATACCAGTTATAATATTGACGGAATTGAATTTGTTGGACAAAATTATATTCCATAGAACAAACGAATCTGTGGATGTTTCACCTGCAAGTTTTAATAAATTCAAGTCAGCAATGGATTGTCCTCTATTTTTGCTGAACGATGCAGATATCAGCGAGTCAATCGGTTACTTTTACACTCTGAATGTTTACAAACAGCTGTTGGAAAGCACTACGAAAACAGAGCCACGTACACGCAGACCGTTTCATGGCGGCCTTGTATTGACAGATACTGATCAATTTGATAAATACAACGACTACATTTTGTCTGCGACGTATTTTGACTTTAAAAAGATCAAATACAATATTGGCTTGTTTTATTACATTTTGTGGAAAAATTGTGAAAAAAAAGAATGGATGGATAAAAATGTTGTTGAACGGTTCAAGAACTATGCTATGCGACGTATCAATGCGACAGTGTGTAAAATTGGGCTTTCATCATTGCCACTAGATCCTCAAGAAAATACATCGTTGCTAACAGCATTGTGGTACTGTGTTGAATTGTCTTCATCTATATTCAAACGCGATCCTAAAAATTTTTTCCACGAACGTTTGAGAATGTATTACGGCGTAGCGCATTGTATGATCGAAATATTGAAGTGCTTTAACTATGATCTAGATTCAAAGTCTATTGAACAACGGAAAGATGTGATTAGACATGTTATGATTTTGAAAAAAATTCCAACGTATAAAGAGAAAGTTTATTATTTGTTGGAAAGAATATTCAAAAAAGTTAACGGTTTTCTCGTCAGTGAAATTGATAAGCCGTTTAATCTCAACAAACTGAATTACCTTAAATTAAATCACAAAGGTATGTTGAGCGACGATGTCATTGAAGAAAAAGTTCATTTGAATGACTACGTACATTTGATGCATTTTACAGATGATTCGGGCAAGTCTAAAGACGGAAAACCTATGTTTGAATTATGTGAAAAAACATTCCGTCCTTTTTTTACCATCGACCAAAACATATCATTTTACACAGAACTAGTCACGGCTACTAGGAAAGTAGTTATCAATAACGACGACAAAGACAACATAGAAATAACTTACGATGCAATCGATTCGCTTGAGTTTGATAAAATTTTGTCTTTATACAATCTGTTTATAAAATGCGTCATAGATTCCGAGAAATATCCCACCTTGCCAGAATACATCGAGTGTATTTTAAAGAAAAAAAAACACAACGGCGATTTGGTAACAATTTTCCCAATTAATGCCTATAGTGGCGCTGAAGGTGTGTATTCGCATTACCAGAATAATATAGTCACAAAAGTTGATGTCAATCAATTTATACAGGTGTGTAAAGCACATGTTAATCGATTTGAGCGTGTTAAAGCTGAAGGTATTATGAAATTCAATAATAACGATGAAATTAAAAAATTCATTTCTGTAGAGGAATCAAAAGTTAATCTGAGAAAAAGAGTAAATGACGAATTAGTTAAACAGGGACCAAATAAATAAAAAAAATATTTATTATAATCTCGTTGAATGAACCAATTCAAACTTGAGTTTGCACAGGATTGGATAATTTTAAATTTTCCCCTGTAGGGGAGTAGAACATCCTAAAGATTTTCGACTGGTCGCGGGTGGTTGACTTTGTGATTGGTGGCGCATGGTCTACCAACTGAGTCGACCTAGAGTGGAAGGTTGCAGAGTCAATTCTTGCCTGAGCCATAGGTACATTTTGGGGATAAGTTTAAAATACTTAAAAATTAAATAAGTACCTACTGATAACTATTAAACGACTGATGATGATAAAATTGTTAATAAAGCTAAGTTTATAAATTACCTATGTACCTAATGTAATTTTTTTATGTTAGCATACCTACAAAAACTGTCTTTGTGATTGTTTATTTATATGACTTGTCCAAGTGCTTAATTGAAATAAAGTTATTGAAATCTTATGTTTATGTTATGAACTCTAATATAATGTAAACTATATGAGATTAGTTACTTTAGTAATTCATCTCCGTTGGTAATAATAGTAATAGGCACCTATTGTAACTATCATGCTAGTCAGAAGAAAATAGAGTAACTTTTGGTATTTATTAAAATAAAATATTAATATTAATGACAGGGGAGTAAAATGGACAGATTAGATAGGTATCTAACTAAAACAATAGGTTAGTAAATTACGAATACTGGAAGTGACCACTTAGGTAGCCGTACTAGTAGTTTTTAATGTTTTTTGGTATTGTTAATTGATATAATACTGTATATAGGTTTAAGTAGGTAGGTACTTTTTTAAACCCGAAACGACGCCCGAAGCAATCCAGTCTTACACGAACAAAAAGAACCCCTGTAGTCAATATAATATAGAAAAACTAAAGCTATCTCACAGCCACTACTCGTCGTTTGGCATAACCGTACCCAGCAGCCTATTTGAGTTTTTTATGGCTGCAGAGAACTGGCCACCCAATACCGAAATCCGCGAGTGGTTTCGTACCGGAGCCGGGCGCGCGCACCTCGCCGTGTCCGGCGCGCGTCGCCTGCACCAACCTGTCCGCGCCGGTACAACCAGTACGAGGGCCGCCGCAGTCGCACCCGCCACCCGCCACCCGAACATAACACAAATTTTTTGTGCCATCTCAAAGTTCAGAGTCTGGTTAACAAGACGAAGAGACTTGAAGTGGCGTTGACCAAAGAACTCGCGTGTGATATACTTGTGCTTTCAGAGCACCACCTTTAAGGTTTTTGAAATAGATTCAGTTACACTATGTAACTACGACCTAATCGCATCATAATATTGTAGACCAAAATTGAGCATGGAGGCAGCTGCATCTACGTTCGGTCTGGCATTAAGGTAAGTAACCGACCAGATTTCTCTAACTTGTCACAAGATCTTTGATGTTTGTGCAATGTATCTATTAGATGAAGATTTGTTAGTTGTAGGATTTTACCATTCGAACTTAACAAATCATTTAAATTATTTAAAACTATTTGAGAAATTACTCACTAAAACGAAAAACCAGATGGGTGACATCAATATTAACACCCTTATTAGTTTATCCGTCACCAAAAAGCTGACCGATCTTTTGAGTCTGCATAACTTTACTCAACTTATTGATATCCCAACCCTCATTACTTCGGAGAGCAGCACGCTGATTGATCATGCCTACACGAACCTTAATCATGAGCGTGTAGTGAACATCGCCGGCCTAGATCCGCACCTGAGCGACCATCACGCGCAGCGCCTTATCGTCTCGTGAAGCGCCTCGCGCCTCCCGTCCCTTGTCATGAAAAGGTGTTATAGTACATTGAACTCTATCACACATATTGCATATATATATTGCACTACGAAGTTATAGTACATAGTTATAGTAGTAGGCTAGCGAGAACGGCGTCGCCCGATGTAGTGCGCTCCTTCTACTACGCGACAGTCCACAGTTCGCTCTCGTACGGGGTAGAGCTGTGGGCGCAAGCGGCCGACGTCCAGCGGGCTTCGTGATGCAAAAGCGAGCTCTACGCGCGATGGGAGGTGTCCCGAGTGGCGTCTCATGCAGGGAGCTGTTCAAGGAGTACAACATACTCACTCTCACGGGAGAAATTATCTACCAAATAGCTCTGTTCACCCACAACAACGTGGACCTGTTCCAGCGCCACGGTATCAACGCCACTCGTGTCCTGCGTAGTAACAACCACCACTAACTACCGCCTGGTCACACCTGAGCATAAGCTACAGAAATCAGAGAGGTCCGTTTATATAATGGGTCCTTCGGTTTACAATCGGCGGCTGCCCGACTGGATCCGTAATGCAGCTTCCACACATATTTTTAAGAAAAAACTAAGAAAGTGGCTCATTAGTATTATATGACATCAATGATTTTTTTAATTTGCCCATTATCATTTATTATCATTTTATATTTTTATATTAACTGAACGACATGTAATGATGGTAACTATTACGAATAAATTCTGTATTCTGTATTTATTCTGTATAAACCAATTACTTATATGCAAATACCAAAACAAGACATTTTTATTTTTCATCACCTTTTAAGGCTAGGTACATAACTTTGAAGATTTTGGTCTAACACATCAGTCACCATTTTGTAATTTTTTTCAAAATAGCGATTTTGAAGCGCACCATAAAAGTTATAACCAAGAGAATATAATACCTACGGAGAGGTATAATATCTAATAAATCTGACGCTTTAGGACATTATTTTATAACACATTTTTATTTGATTTAGTGTCTTACAACTTACAACCAAATATAAAAAATATTGAAGTGAGCAAAAATCAAAGTGAGACTTTATTTTCTAGTTTTACTTATGTAATTTGAATTTTGTGACGTGTGCAAGAGTCCTGTAAGGTCTAAAGGAAATAAAGCACTTAGAATTTTGAACTTTATATGAGGTATATTGTGCGCGGCAATTTTGAAAAAATTAAATAATAATGACAAATGTGTAACTCTCCCTCCATACAAAAAATTCAAACCCCTTTGAGTTACTAGGCACCGGCTATTGATTGTTTTTTTACGGTTTAAATGTGATGCTGTTGAGGCTTATTGCACTTTGTCTTACCTACCCCCACTTACCCTTTGGCACAAGTCCTAACGAACTAAACATGCTTACAACACGATTAGGAGACAAAATTTAGTAATTTTCAGGTTATTCTATATGACAGATTTTTTTAATAAACGCTTATATTGGTATGTATTTTAGACACAATGTGGCATACTGTTTAGAGGTGTGTAACTCTTTAAAGAACCGACTCAGTGTTCTGGAACATTATTGGGAGCCGAAAGATTGGAACAGTTGTGAAGAATTAAATGTATCATTTGAAACTCGATCACTTCATGCGTCACTTCACTCACTCGCTCTGTCTGGTCAGCGCGGTCGGGCGATCGCGTCGCGCACCGAATAACTCGCCGAACGCGAGCAAGACAAAGTAAAGTATGTAACGTGGACGAAAGAGATAAATAGAGCATTTTCCAATGGTGAGAGTGAGATGCACATCTTCGCTTGGTTGGCCGGCTGGTTAGTTTGTGTATGAAATAAATAATGGTTTGTTTTGTGTAATGTGTAGGTTTTCAACGGTCAGAAGAGATACCTAAACACAAAATTTTAGGATGTGGAGAACGAATATTTTATTTAGTGCCAAATGTGTAGGTACCTACCTATTTATCTATTGTGTAAATGTTGTAAATAGTGATAGATTACACTAACCTAGGGGTTTTTTTAACCCTAGGTTAGTGGGACTTACAAACTTGTATAAAAATATTTCTTATTTTCTATTACGTTTCAGGAAGTAGAAAAATACAAGAAAAGATTTCATTATTGTTGTTTTACTCAGTAAACATAAATCATTAGTCATTAGTTACTGCATCATCATTTCAGAGAAAGAACTCTCTGAAATGATGTTCCAAATGAAACATTTCACTGTGTAGAGGTTCCTACAGTTATATACATAAGTTAAGTTAATAGTTAATTAGTTAATAGTTAGAGGGAAGGATAAAGTACGAATCAAACCCCCGAGTGCTAGTTTGACACTGATTTAATATTCACAAGTAATTGCACAATAATACGTAGGTAAGCAAATTGGTGCAAGAACATGTGTTTGAGTTGGTATATCTGCTTAGCTATACATGACCTAGTTCATTAACTCTACCTATCGTGCGGTACTCCGTACATTCTGCCGGCCAAAACGGTAACAGTCAAATCACTATGTTATCTTAATGCTATGATTCAAAAGTGTATAAAACGTAATTAAGTAAAGCAAAAAGAACATGTAGGTATGCGAGTAAAGTTATGTAAACAATGTAAGTATAAAATATGTAAATTAAATGGTAGGTAGGAATATGAATGAACTCTTAAATATTTCATCACTGCACTACACTACACTGTTAATAGTCAATAGAATGTCTAATAATGTCCAATCGTAACAATGGAAGTCGTGGTAGGTGCCCCCGGGGCCAAAGTTGTCAAGCTCCAGGTCCGCACGCCGCGCCTCTGTCGTCGCCGCGCTCTCAGCTGCCGCTGCGCCGCCGCCGCCGACCGCGCTGTTGCAGCGCGAGTGGTAGAAGCATTTGTAATTGGCTGCCGGATCATGTACTTGTTGTTGTCCTGGACTGTGTTATGGCTGTGTAGATATGCCCGTTTCTAGTCAGCGACGTCATGCTCTTACTGGTGCAGAATATGCATAGGTAGGTACTGTGCACTTCCCGTAGCACGTTAGTGTTGTGTAACTTGATCCTTAGCTCGTGCCGCGCCGCATTCTTTCCGTGTCACATTGTTTTGTGTTGTAGTTAAAATAGTGATTGTTTAATTTGTGTCATATAAATGGGTTTATCTATATGGCAGAGAAGTTGGTTTGTCCGAACAGTGATACAATTTTGGATATCTGCTTCAGTAAAGGTGATAAGCAGGTCCTTTTGTAGGTTGTACGCGATGTAAGGTGCTATAAATTCGTCATAGTACATGACTGTTGAGGACGGCTTATTATCCTGTCTAGCTCAAATGATTCCTTGTTTACCAGAGGTATTCTAGCTTCGATAATCATGTAAGAGCCGTAGACTCGTCCCTTTACCTTCATAAGTTTGTGAAACTCCTTTACGTCTTGCTTGTCGGCAGGTAAAGTCAGGTCGGAAGATATGCGACTGTTTATTGTATTCATTTGTTCCTGTAATTGTTCTGGTGGCAACAAGTGTGTGTCCATTTGCCCTTGATATTCATAGTCCTCTAGTTTCCAATGCTGTGATAGTTCAGCCATGTTCTTTACCACAACGTGACCATTGAATGTCTTGAAACTTCCTGACAGTATCCAGCCCAGCCTTGTTTGTTGAGCGATAGGAGCCTTGGGCGGGCCCTTGAGCAGACCGCTCATGAGTATCTCTGAGTAAACGCTCGCATCCAGGAGTAAATCGATAGGTTTGGAGACATTATACTCAGGGTTGGCGAGTTGAATGTGTTGTAGGTGTGGCCATGACTGTCTGTTGAAGGAAACATTGGGTAGCTGGTTTATAACGTGTCTAATAACCAAAGCTTGTGTTGTAAAATCATAGTCCTTATAAATCGATTGGCATTCAAGTGTGATGACTGCCTTGCCTTGTTTGGACCCATTTCCGATGCCAGAGATAGATGCGTGGTACCGCTCTTGGGGCAAGCCTAACATTTGTGCTGCGTTTTCGGATATTAAGGAAATCTGGGAACCTTGATCCAAGAGAGCTGTTAAGGTGACGTATTCACCGTCTGCGGCCTTGACCTTGACAGATACGGTCGTAAGTAAAATCTCCTCATCATCTGTAGCGACGTGATTAACGCTGTGTTGTATTGGTTGTAGTGGTGGCGTTTGAGATTTCGCAATACGAGCCGTAGGTACGGAAGATGACCCGGCCTCGATTGTTATATTCGATAAATTGTCACTAACGTCGATATTTGCGTATGCGTCATGTAAAATCGTATGATGGTGCTTATAACAAACTCTGCATGTTTTCTTCGATGAACACGTGTCATCGTTGTGTGAGTATAAGCAATTTTGGCAAATATGCAATTTTATTACGGTCATTAGCTTCTGGTCCGGTGTCAATTTAATAAACTTGGTACATTTATATAAATAGTGGTTCTTGTTACACATAGGACAACTGATTGCGCATACCGCACTAGCTTGATGTTCCTTGTATGGATATTTACCATTCCGATATGGTAAATAATGTTGCTGACAATTAGGCTTGTTGGTCCTCTGTTGATTGGCCTTACCAGGTGACAAATCTCTCTCCTTTTTTGTAATTATAGGCTCCAAAGCTGTGAATTTTCCCTCCAAGAAGTCCATTAGTTCCGATAGTGTCGGTAGATCACGTGGCGACTTACGTGCTTCCTTGTAATCTCCGTATGTTTCGGGGTCTAGCTTCTTTGAGATGAGGTGAACTAACAGCGGGTCCCAGGTACTTGTATCGATACCTATATTTTGTACAGCGTAGAGGCACTCCCTTGATGTATCGTAAAGACGTCTGATTTCGTGTGCTGTCTGCTTGTGAGCTATAGGTTGATTTAGGAATATCTCTATCTGTTTAGTAAAGAGCAACTGCGGGTTGTTGTATCTGTGTGTGAGTAGTTCCCACGCAGTGTCGTAGTTGTCTGCAGAAATATGTAGATGCTGTATAAGTCGCTCAGCATCACCCCGAACTCTTCCCTTTAGATGCTGCATCTTCTGGAACTTCGTAAGTAGGTTGTTATTATGGATGCTTTCCACGTAGAGATCGTAGAAAGAAGGCCATTGTGTGTACTTGCCAGTAAATGTTGGGATCTCGGTATGAGGCGTCGATTGTTGAAGATGCGATGTTGAAGCCAGCTTGTAGTTTAAAGTTCGCTTGATCTTCGTGTATGTGTCCTCGTAAGTATCAAACTCACCGTCATATCGAGGATCTGATCCTTGTAGAATGTTGTCAATTCGCAAGTGCAGAGAGTCGATTGCATTCCATCGGTGTTGTAATGTACGCAGCTCATCTTCGATCTCCCATCTGTCTCGTATCTCTTCAACTTGAAGTTTGTTTACCTGACTGTTAAACGCGCGGAAGTTGGTCCTCTGCAGAGATAGCCACTCACCTACCTGCCCCAGCGAAGAGGTAGTTTGCCCAATGGGCGGTGGCGGGCCCGTCGAGAGGGGCCTAGGTGATCGAGTAGGAACTTCCTCGGCTGATGTCTCCGGCCTCAGTAAGGGAGATAGAGGTGCTAGAGTAACATCTGCAGGCGCAGCCGCAGGGGGACAGGACGATATCTTAACACGGACAGATTCGTAGTACGCTCTCATTTGCTCGAATTGATTTTCGATGAAGTATGGATCGCTGTCATTTGTAAAAGTAGACAGTTTCTGGTTGTTGGATTGAAAGTCTCCCCACAGCTTGTCGAGGTAATCCAGACGTTCATCCAGGTATCTGCGGGTCTTCCGACTCGCAGAATCCTTGCTACAGTTGCGTTCTAACTTCTTGATGGCGTCAACAATGACGTGTTGGCGCTAAAGTAGATTCTCCATTTTGTA
Source organism: Eupithecia inturbata (assembly GCA_963662085.1). Taxonomy (NCBI): domain Eukaryota; kingdom Metazoa; phylum Arthropoda; class Insecta; order Lepidoptera; family Geometridae; genus Eupithecia; species Eupithecia inturbata. The sequence goes on from OY759182.1 coordinate 10,749,096, forward strand.
GTTGTAGTAAGTAGTAGTAGGAGATGTAGGTAGGTACCTAGGTAAGATGTTCAGTACTTACCTGTTGCTAAGTACCTGTAGGTACTCAGTGTCCTCGTGAAATTAGCACAACCTTATGCGCCTTCTCAATGGCTGGTGGAACCCGCTGGTGGGAAGCCAGTCAACCGATTCGCAGTCGCACGTAATTCACTAAAACACTAGAGCACTGTTTCCCTGTTTGGTATCAAACGTCGATGATACTTCACAGAATAGCTAGTAGACCGTTTCCGGTTGTAATTTGTAAACCGTGTCTCCCGAACGTCGACAGGAGGCGGCCACGGTACTGGTAAAAAGTTAGGCTGAAGGACCAAAAACTGTAGAGGTTCCTACAGTTATATAAGTTAAGTTAATAGTTAGAGGGAAGGATAAAGTACGAATCAAACCCCCGAGTGCTAGTTTGACACTGATTTAATATTCACAAGTAATTGCACAATAATACGTAGGTAAGCAAATTGGTGCAAGAACATGTGTTTGAGTTGGTATATCTGCTTAGCTATACATGACCTAGTTCATTAACTCTACCTATCGTGCGGTACTCCGTACACACTGATCCGGAACTAGACACTGATCGAGATACAATTGTTCCAATCTGGCTAAAGATACATTATTACCAGGCCTAGGAATGTTGGAATGGCCATAAACTAGAAAAAGTTTCAGTGAATTAGAAGATCAGAGACACATTGTTTTTTTTTAATTCAATCTAAAGCTGAACTCTCTGTTACTAATTTTCACTTTTCAACACTTTGCATGCCCATAGGTGCTTAATTACCTAGATCTTGTGTATATTGATTTTAATAATACGGGCTAACAAGCCATATGTAATTAAAAAAATCGCAAGAAATTACGTAGGTACCTACTGAAAAAGGTGCAGCACTAAATAGTTCAAATTTCGGAGAAAAAATCGAGAGATCTTAAAAAAACTCTTAATAATAGCCGAGAGGCTTTTCAGGGTTAAAAAGCCGCCAAGCTATTGCACTTGGTTTCACCTACCCCTAGTTACCATATAGCACAAGGTCTGCCGAAAACCCTGTATAGCCCGGACTCTACGTACTATGGGACATATTTTTAACTTATAAGATCCATATTAGATAAAAAGACCCTAGTAAGTAGTTATTATAAGGGTATCACCTACTTACTCTAATCAATGGCGCAACCTGCCTCCTAGCATGGACAGCCAGGACAAGCTTATATAAAAGCTTACAAAAAACAACACATGGATTGAAGATCCGCTTTTAGTTTCCGACCAAACTTATTTAGCAACAACTTACATTGTGTCCATTGGCAGGTGTCCATGAGAGTGCTAAAAACGCCACAATCAAACTCAAGCAAAGACAGATAGGCCTCATTGCAGTGTCTCTTTTGGATCTGCGTCCCCCTGCCTGTGACTTGCCTTATATATTATACAAAGGTATGATACATCTTGTACAATCACAGGCGAATCAGTGTTTGTGTAGTCTTAACAAAGTAAATAAGCACAGATATTCATCTGAATGGAATCTGATGTTTTATACCAAACGGACCCGATTTGAAGCCGACAGTGTTCCAGTCACAGAAATCTCCTGAGCCGCCTCCATCCATCGACTCCCTGCGACCGCTACCGCTACACTATGTAGTCGGTCCATCGAGTGGAAGGCCTTCCTGCACTCCGTTTCGCAATGCATCGCGGTCGCCACTCGATAACCTTTACTCCCCAACGGTTATCGGTTCTGCGAGCTATATGGCTTGCCCATCGCCACTTCAGCCTGCTAACTTTGAGAACTATGTCGGTTACTTTGGTTCTTCTACGGATTTCCGTATTCCGGATCCTATCGCGTAAAGAAACTACGAGCATAGCTTTATCCATAGCTCGCTGAACGACTCTGAGGTTATGCACGAGGCCTATAGTCAGCGACCACATCTCGGATACGTAAGTCATCACTGGTGGTAACACACATTGGTTAAAGACTTTCGTCTTGAGGCTCTTTGGTATCTGCGACGAGAAGATATTGCGAAGTTTCCCGAACGCTGCCCATTCGAGTTGGATCCGTCGGCTGACCTCTTTATCGAAGTTGGATTTACCTGTTGGACCATTTGGCCTAGGTAGACGTAATGATCAACTTCGATAAAATCGTTCCCAACCCCAACAACTGAATTATTACCTATTGTACCTAACTCAATGTTCCCAACATAGACCGGTAAGGGTGCGACATGGCATTATTAGACATGGAAACTGGGAGTAGGTGAAACCAATAATTGCAATTGCTTGGCAGCTTTTTTAAAACTAAAAAGCCTCTCGGCTATTTTTATGATATTTTTTAAAAGTTTTTTCGGTTTTTTTCGAAATTTTAACTATTAGTGCATTATTTAATTTTTTTATTACCTCTGACATTTTGCCTTACTAATAAAATCAATATAGATATACCTATCTACGTGAAATCTTGGTAAATAAAGCAGCTATGGGCATTTTTAGGTTAGTTATTTTAGGTTTTGTCTCAACAGAATCGAAATCATTAGGAACGGGGGGCGCAGTGAATCACGGGCACAGTGGATAAACATCTATATCTCAATTACTACGACTCACGCACACACGCAAACACAAGCCAAGCACCGACTAACCCAACGCCCCTTCCCCGCACCAGTGACCGCTAAACCACGAGGTCGAGGAAGCGCGCTACAGATGTACCGCGACGGGTGAGTTGCATTTAATTTTTTTTTTATCCATTTTACGAACTTTTTTGTAAAACCCAACGAAAGTATTCCTATGCTCTTTATTTTGTATATACCACGGTTTCAATAACTATGGAAATCTGTGTTCAAATGTTATGTTTTAAATAATGAATGACTAACGGATTTTTCACAAATGTTTTCAAATTCACCTACTGGGGCACACTGGACTGTTCTGTCTTGGATCATGATCACTGCACCCCCTTTGTATTATCAAAACACTTAAAAAACCAACTATTGTTTATTTGTTTTAAGTTGCAAAATATTTATAGTGAATGAAGTGATTTAAGAAATTCCTAAATATGAAAATACAATAAACCAACTATTTAATTAATAATAAGTAGAATTTGGTGATATCATTGTGGTCTCCTTTCCATCTAACCAGAAGACTTTTAATTGAAAGATTTCTAGTAGTAAGATTTTCATAAATTAATAAAAGTTTTAAAACAATATGAATTCTTGTATTATTTTGATATCATAAGTGAGTGGGTTCATAGTGCCCCTACAATAACCACTTGATAAAATGAAGGCAACTATCCACTGCACCCCAACGTGATCCATAGTACCCCTAGTCAAAATCCACAGTGCCCCTTGGTAGGGGCAGAGTGGATAATTTTCCATGTTATTTAAAAATCCCTATTTCTTACGTTCTTTTCGTTATATTAACGATTTTATCACAATATATTGTAGCTTAAACAACATCCCACATTTGACACAACGCAAATTAATTCCTACATTAATATTAAAACAAATAAGATTTATAATTATAAAGCATTTAAAAAAAAGTGATTCACTGCGACCCCGTTCCCCTACGTAAATAAAATAATTGTAAGCCTAATTTCATCACGTAAAGTAAACCGCTAAGTGCGAGTAGACTCGCATACGAAGGCTTTCGTACCGTACAAATCAGGCAACTTTTTCAACGAACATCAAATTTTCACTTATTCGGAGATCCCTTTTAAGTTTTAACTTTATTATGTTTTTAGTACCTATTTTGTTGTTATATTATAACAGTTGAAGTGTTACATATTTATAGAAAGTTTCATGTGTCTACTTATTGTGGTTCAAGAGATAAAGCCTTCACAAACGAAAAGCAAAAATAGGAAGCCCCCTTGAATTTGATTTTTTTTTTGTTATAGCGACAATTCTCTGAAAATTTCATCTGTCTACCTCTTACGGTTCATGAGATAGAGCCCTGTGACAGACGGACGGACAGCGGAGGCTTAGTAATAGGGTCCCGTTTCACCTTTCGGATACGGAACCCTAAAAATTATACTAGCGAATAATTCAAAAATCGGGTCATCATCGAAAATGGTATAATATGTACCGTAATTTCTTGTAACATTGCTCCGCTTTTTGCTAAGTTTTTAAAAGTGTGGCCATGCCTAATCCTTCCTTGCTAGGGCGCGTTTGAAACGCTTCCACATACTACATCATTACATCACTTTCTGGCTGTAGTACCTATAGTAACAACAAAAACATAGGTATACATTTCATTAAAAAAAACATGTAAAAAGTAAACGGTGAACTTCTCTATTTTACCAAAAATGGCGTGGCGCTAAAATAGCTTATTTATTTTAATTTAACATACATAAATTCTTCGTTATTTTATTATACTGGTATTCAGTATAATAAAATAACGAAGAATTTATGGGCAAATCCGGCAACTCATTGTTAAAAAAAAGCAAATACCTAACAATTAATCTTGCCTTTGACTCATCTCATCAGGTCGTCATGTGGTGTATATCAATGGTTCGAATATGAGCTGCGTTCGAAACGGTCTGTGATCGAGGCGTCGACGTCTCGATCACGCCTTGCCGGACTCACCCTTCTGATATCACATATAAAGAAGAAACACAAAACACTAACTGTATTGCTTGCTATCTACGGTAAATTTGTATATACTGCACGAATGTAGATACCCCAGCACATACCTACTTCCATCTTCAAACTCATATAAAATACTCGTCGAAATATCATCTATCTACATCAACAGCTTATATGTACTAGTCTACTGGTGGACGCAGGCCTCCCCCTGATAACGCCTTATCTATTGGCTTAAATAATTTGGGGGTAATGCCCATATTGCCCACGCTGGGCATGCGGGTTGGGATCACAGTTCGGTGGTCGAATTGTTCTGCAGGGTGCGCTACCCGCCTCCCGGTGTATGTCTCATCGGCGCCTCTTATGACAACCGCGAGAAAAGTTGGGGTGGTGCAAATTCTACAAAGGCACCACACTAAACTAGGATATTGGTCAAACAAACACTTTATTATATCATAATTAAATTTAAGAGCAAAGCTTACTACAAACCCCATGACAACGTGACAAGGCTAGCGTAAGGGTGGGGCGGCGCGGCGGGCTTATACAAACGCTTAGACGTTTAGTTTTTATGATACTAGTTGCTGCCCGCGGCTTCGCACGCTTTTTTCCGGGATAAAAAGCTATGTCCGTGCCCAGGATACCATCTACCTCCCTGCCAAATTTCAGTGATATCCGTTCAGCTGTTAAGGCGTGAAAAGGTAACAGACAGACAGGGCTACTTTCGAATTTATAATGTTGGTATGGATGACTGCTCGCTTTATGAATGCTGTCTGCTCTACCCTATGATAGGTACATCTTGTTGTACAATCACAGGCGAATCAGTGTTTGTGTAGTCCGAACAAAGTAAATAAGCACTGATATTCATCTGAATGGAATGAAATCTGATGTTCTGTACCAAACGGATCCGATTTGAAGCCGGCAGTGTTCCATTCCAGTTCTGTGCTAGTAGGTAGGTGCGTTTGGCTAGCTAATACAGAATACGTAAAACGAATTGTATTTACAAATTTATACTAGAAACTCGGCCAAAATTTTGCTTTATATTTTATACTAAATTTTAATATAATGCTGGCATGAATCTACTCATGAGCGACGTTGTCGCCGCGGTCATAACATCCCAGAAAGACGGGGACTCTTGATCATCATCGTCCAAAACCAAGCGCTCTTCTACTCCATGGGCAACGTTATAATACTGCCGCTTTTCTCTTTGCAAAGGATCCAAGTTCTGATTATCTGGAGCAAAAGGTAGGAATTTATTGAATACTTGTTGCGTTTTAAATAGGAAACCGTGTTAAAAATTTTACTTACTTGATATGTCTGATCTTCTGGCGGAAACCTGAGGGAAAAATAAAGCATGTCATTATTGTATAAGGTTACCCTGTTGCTGGGGCCACACTATCGGGAAATGCCGTTAATTATCGCGATGTTGGACGTTGAACGTTGGTGTGGCCACGACTTCTCGCGATAATTTTACAAAGCATTTACATTGCCGTTTGACGTTAGGCGATAGATCGAGTGGCGGTACATGAAAGAGACATTGCAAGGATTATTGCGTTGAGGCGGCCACACTATAGCGTTAATTATCGCGTTAGTTACCGCGACCTTTATTGCGATGATAAGCATTGCCATTTCCCAGTAGTGTGGCCCCAGCATATTTCATATAAAAAATATAAGTTTTCTCAGTTAAAGGGAAACTAAACTTTCTCTCAATAATTTTAATTTGAGACTGTTAAAAAAAAGATCGTAAAAATAGATAAATGAAAAAACGAACTTACATGGCGTCCACTTGAAGGTGTACACGAGAGTGCTAAAATCGCCAGAATCAAACACAAACAGATCGTCCTCATTGCTGCGTCCCTGATGGATCTGTGCCTCCCTGACTGTGAACTTGTGTTTTATATGAGGGTGGTTAATAGAATGGAATGATTAAACATGTATCATCATAGCTTGTGTATTGTTACTGTATACTATAGGTAAACAATTGAACCCATGGGAGTAAGTAGGTACCAACAGCATTCCACCTTTGTTGTTTAGGTAGGCAATAGGAAGGTTAGACCTACTCAATCACAAATCAGAAAACAGTTTTAAACTAGTTCTGGAGCCTAAGGACTTGTTATTGTCTGTAATACTATGATTATGTCAATAAAACATTTTTTTTGTTTTTGGTATCCATCGAGAAGGGTCGTTCTCTTATCAACAGTTTATTTAATAGCCATGCACATACCCAGATTGGGTCATCCTAGGGCAATCTGGTTGACATTAGTGTATGCACAAAATTTTAAAATTATATTTAAATTCAAATTCAAAGTGCTTTATTTCCTTTATTAAAATAGTCTAAGTGCCATTGAATCGAAGCTAGCTTTATCATGGGTCCTCCATTCATCATTCAAAATGGTTTACGTTTCATTTTTATTTAGAATGGAGAAAATATTTAACATTAACATCACAAAGAAAACTTGCGCCAAATTGCGCGAACCACCGCGCGCATTCCTAGCGTGTCTCATGCGAGATAATGCTGTAGGTAGGGTTAAGCAGCATTATGTTTAGTGCTGTCAAATTAGTTTAGTTTTGGTGACAGCTGAATTGTCACCATTTGGCAAGCAAAATTCATTCCCCTAATCTTCAGCCCAAATGAAATAGATTATTTCAATATAATGGAATTGTGCCTGAAATAAAATGCCTATAACAGTTTGAACATTAAATCTTTATGTAAACTAAATTAGAAGTAAAATAATGTAAAGTTACAAACAAACAAAATGAAACCTACTTTTTACAGCCTCCAAAGCCTGAAAATCCCATTATTTCAGCGAGTTCGTTCTGAACAGGGCCTCTCGTTTCTTCTGTGTCTTCAGGGTCATTTAGCTTGCGTTTCTTGTCACGACGCCTTTCACGACGGAGTTCTTTCACTCTAGCCTCTTCTTCAGCGGCTTCTCGTAGTCTGCTGTCAAGTTCATACTCGCTCTTCTTCTCCTCGAGTTTGCGTTTGTTCAAGGCAAATCTTGATTTTACCTGGAAAGAAAAGGGTTGATATACAGTCCTGTGTGGGCAGAAGCTGTGTCAGTTTGGACCAGTAGACTACCATATACCGTGACTGTAGAAGACAAACTAAATAACCAACAAAACTAAAATTGGGAGAAAAACGCGATTAACTGTTTTTTTTTGCGACAATAATGGCGATAATTTTTTTTGCCCAACCATTTTTTGTCCACTATTTGATATTTTATAGATTATTACTCTACCTATATTTTAATTTAACGATAATCATTTTTGGATAATTGGTTTATGAGAAAAAAAATAACAAACAATTATGTATTTTTCCCTCTCGAGAGTTATGAATGTTTATGTCAGATAATTACTTTGTGTATGCTAGTTGTTTATTTTTCCTCCAACAATATTTTCCGTTGAAACTTAAACAGCATACGGTAGATGCCCTTATTTAATTCTACTGTCCTAAACTTGTAAAAAATCAATGAACCAACCAATGAGCTTTAGTAGACAATTTAAATAAGTGATTTTATTTAATTTGTGTTTTACTAATATATCACAATCACAACACAAGAAAATTCAATAACTTATCTTATTAAATTTTTCAATTCTATTTGCTCCTGGTGGACCATAATAAATGTGTCGAGGGAAAACTAAATAAGTGATGTTATGGCCTTTATGCTGTCACAAAGTGATCAATGATTTCATTTATCTGGCTGCATTATTTAAATATAATTTGCAACTTTTTTGCTGGTTTCAGAACAGAATGTTCTATAGCGCTATCAGGGCAGTAGCTTCAGCTTTACCCAAAGTGGTAGCCATAAATTCACCGGATTTGTTTGAACAGTAGAATCAGAGTGCTCTAGCTGTTTTTTGTATAAAGTAAGAGACCTTGTAGATCTGAGTGGGTCTTTACAATCACAAGCCTTTATCAAAAATATCCATACTAATATTATACATTCAAAAGTACACCTGTCTGTCTGTTATCTTTTCACACATAGATGGCTGAACAGATCTCAATTAAATTTAGCAGGGAGGTAAATAATTTATTGATTTATGTAATTAGTCCCGGGGACGGACATAGGCTACTTAGAAAGCTTGTGCTAAGCCGCGGGCAGCTGTTACTAAGAAATAAATCATAAAAGAACAGAAAATAAGCAGTTCATACTTGTTCCAGAGAGCTTCTTTCTATTTTCATTGACATTCCCAGGTTTCTCTGATGTTTCTTTCCATTGATGTGGTCCAAAAAGTTGATAGAATCTTTGACAACACAGTCACAGACATTGCAGTAGTATCCTCCGGATTGGGAAGTTGGTGTATTTTTGTTTATCACTATACTCTTCCCCAATTTAGAGTCGAGATCAACTTTGTAGTCACGTTGCTTTAGAAGTTCTCTCTTTACAGGTACACCTAGAAAGTAAACAAAACAAACATTGGTACATATGCCATGTTTATTTATTATCAAACATCAGATACCTACCTAGCTACTTTGAACGTAACAGAAACCCTTCCTGAGTAGAAAGTCTTGTACAACAACATGGAAGAAGTAGGCGAGGTAACTCAGGCGGCTGAGGGAAGTTATTTTCTTTGCTCGCCAGTAGATCGCCTTGACAATGTTATGTTATTTGTAGGTAAAGTTTACATTTCTTACCTTTCTTTTTAGAATTTTCTTCTTCGTCAAGTTCAGCTTGCAATCTTTCTGCAGCTATTTTCTCGAACTCGTCTTTGTCCCATTTTCGACGGTGGTCGTCTGGTCTCATAGTCATTATGAAGGAAGAACCCTTTGGGCCCAGCAACCTAGAAGAGGAGCAGATAATAAAGCGTAACAATCAATACTCAAGGCTGGAAATAGGAGACAAAACTAAACTTCAACTTCAACTTCTTTCTTAGTGGCGCCGCTTGCTTTTCGCTATGACTCTGCAAGTGTGTCAGTAAATGCCAAGGACACACAATATTTATGACAAATCAACAATCAACACACAAAACTATCAATCAAGTGACTTTTGACAGAGGCAGACAAGATTATGAGACAATGACATTATAGTAACGCGAAAAATTTATAATATTTTGTACTGTACTTTTGTTGGTTTTTCGCGGTGTTGGGCAAAGTGACCTGAAACGGGGATAGTATCGGCGATCGAAGCGAAAAATGAGAGAACAAATGAAATTACGCCGATCTTAACGAGCCCCACTTAAAAAAGTCAAGGAAACAGCGAGTTGCAGAATTTTTAACGCTATTGGCTGTGGGTAAAAAGTTAGTCCCGAAAGTTATTACAAATTACGGAGGCTAAAACAAAAGACATAACGGCGACGGAACGAGCGGAGCAAGCCGCTACAATTTTTGGGACTGTGGCGATTAGCAATGTGCCTCGCGGCCAGCAGCGCCCAGTTGCGCAGCCCACGCCCGGCCCTCTCTCTCGAAAAGCGCTACAGGGAGGCATCAAACACTCGAAATTGGTTCGTTGAATATAAAATTTTGGCTTGATGGCGCCTGATGGCTCCTTGCCATCAGGCGCCGCTCCGCTCTCTCTTCCCTAGGACCGTAGCTGTTACCGTATATAGGTAAATCGTGCATCCACGCGCATTTTAAAATGCCGTGACACTAGTAATTTGTATTTCATAACAATCTAAAACAGCCTAATGCGCAATTATTGTTGCCTTATTTTCAAACAAAGCAGATACCTTGCTATCGCAGCGCGTCTGGCATGAATTTTTGGTCGTTAAGAGCGCCTCAAACAACGAAGGTTCTTTCTTTGAAGGCGGCCGGCGCGGCGCGATCGCGACGCGCCGCACAGTGACCGAGCGCCGCCGCGGCGCTCGGCGCCTGGCATTTTAGCGCCCCTTGGCATCTGGTGGGCGCCTGGTGCGGCAGCGCCACTCGCGCCACCCTAGGGCCGGCGCTGCCTACGTTCCTTCATAATCTACCAAAAATAAAAACACGCTACCGAGCGTATCTACATCTTAAAGGTATTCGCCAGTATTCGCAGCTTCACTCCACCCGCAAGCAGCCTCTTGCGGCTCGTTCAAGACATCAAATTCATGCTGTACTGTAAGTACCTACCTATCTAAATAGGATAACTCGACACCATTTTAGTAAAGATAGTTAAGATACCTACTGATGAAGTGGCGTTATGTGACGAACACAGCCTGCGCTCGTGTGACACATGGCATCGCCATAACATTACGGCGGGTATTTTCTTCATTCCCTTTTTGCCGACGAGATAGCCGTTATCTATCATGCCTTTTGTAATACCTCGCTTTGTGGCTACTCTGAATTCACGCCGCGCCGCGACCATGACAACGCTCTTTTTCCTCTTTTTCATAAAACTTTACGATAGAGGCTTTATAAAAGTTATATCGGTGCCTATAGCCACACCTACTTTTCTACATAGACCTACAAATTATTGCTTAATTTTACGTTTTTCTGGGGAATTTCGGAGAGAAGCGAGTCTTTCTCAGAACAATGTGACGATAAATTAGAAAACAATTAATTATTGAAGCGTGGTGTACATACCTCTATCTTATTATAGATAGATATACTATACCCACGCAGCAGATACAGAGTATCTACTCTGTATCTGCTCCGTGGATATACCTACCTACATAACTTTACATAGGTACCTAACATTGTAGTTTTTGAATAGTTACCTACCTACGACACTACCTGCCAAGGTAACACATGCCTAAGGAGGATGTTAAATAATCAACATACCTACCTCACATTGGTACCTACGTTATATCTATGAGCTACCAGCAACACGGTGAATAGAATCGATCTAGGTACCTTAACCAAGTAGGTAGGTCATAGAGTAAAAACACGCCTTCTTCTCTACGAGGTGGGTAGGTACCTACCTACTTACTATTATTTTAAGCGTATACTTACAATTTTTTTTTAGAAAATAATATATATATAGTTAGGTCTATTTTCCCCCATCAAATAACATACCTTCTAATAAAACATATTGAACACATTCGAAATGTAATTTCAACACCCGATCAAAGAGGGAAAATTGATAGAATTGATCAAACTGCTGGATACGTAATATCATCGTAGACTCATTCGTAGAAATATCCACTGTGTTGTATGTATGTAGGTAGGCATAGGCAGAGAACCAATAGATAGGTAATTCATCATCATCGATAACATACAAGAAGAATAGTTCATGCAAAACAAGTCAACAAACGAACGCACTGAAGTATGTATGTAGGTAGGCGTAGGCAGAGAACCAATAGATCAGATAATAATTCATCATCATCATCATCGATAACATCCATGAAGGATGGTTCATGCAAAACAAGTCAACAAACGAACGCACTGAAGTATTAATTGAAATTTGTCTATGTGTAAAATACTCCAACATATTTTCAAAAACGTAGCGTTGTAATAAACCGGCAAATAGGCCTAAGTTTAAAAATTTACTCTATAAACACCAGTGCACCAGATATTTATAATAGAAATGTTTATGTGTACAACTATTTACAATAAATTACCGGAAGAACTAAGAGAATTAAATGGAAATATATTTGAGAAAAAGTTAAGAGTTAAGTTAAAAGTTAAAGTTATGGCTACTTGAAAAATGTTTTTATACTATGAACGAATATCTAGATATTTGAATTGTTACCAATGACTAATATAGTTTAATTTAATATATGAGTAATTATAATAATAAATGACTCTATTTGCACGTTCGCGTGCAGGCTGAATACATTTACTTAAAAAGTTATAAGATATGACATTGTACAATAATTTTGTATCCTTGCAAATAAACGATTTGATTTGATCTAAAGTTACATAAAGGGTTTTCACATTGAACGCAGTGTTCTCATTATGGGATCAGCTACGCGTCGAGTCGTACTTATCGTTATATAAGGGATAATTTACACGTACCACAACCACACCACATCGATTCGACAAAAAGTGGTTAAGCAGTTGTTACATGTATGTGAATAATGTTGCAATTTTGATCTAATCAAAAAGATAAATGTGAAAACTAGCCAAGATCGTTCAGATAGTAACATAACGATAAAAGAGTTGAGATAATAAATAGTACAGTAGTTAAAAACGGCACTTCAGAACCTCAATAACTCAAGAATCGTAAATTATTTACTTTTAAAATCTGATAGTCCTAATCTACTTGTTGATCAATTTTACTATACTTACTAGACATGCAATATTGCCAGCCTGGAGGTTCGATAATGTCTGAAATAAAGAACCGACCAAAACTCAAAAGCGTGCCCAATGATTCATGTAAAGATACTCACTGCTATTGCGTCGCCGCACAGTGGATCGAAAAAGCCCTTCCTATAGACATAGAACTTTTTTTTTCTAAACATGCTTTTTCTTATTGGAAACCAAGACAGAATCTTATTAGAAGCCCAAACTATATCATATTTTATGAACCTAGGTGATAATGACGCAGAAAATATTTTTTGAACTTTAATTTGTATGGAGAAAAACATGAAAATCGATATTTTTCGGCTCTCGTGCGAGTGCCCGTTATTTCCTCCGGCATAAATAATGTTCCTATGTTTTACTATCTTTTGACATATAGCACATATGGGGCACTCAATGGACTTCAGGTGAAAAAAAATAAAATATATTTTTAAATTTTCTTTTTGCATTTTATTCATTATACAAGGTACATTACGACCTATAAATAATACTTCAACTCACCTAATTATTGTTACAATTTTAATGTAATATTTCACCTATCATAATAATGAAAATATATAAAAATTTTATATTTAGTTAAAGTAAAAGCATAATTATCAAATACAGTCATTATTTTTAAAAAGAAAAGAATAATAATTACAAACTACAAAGGCGATTAAACAATTCACACGAAATAAATATTACTATTTTTTTAGACACAAGGCAAATTTTTCTATATTACAAGTTATCATACACAATAATTATTTAAAAAACACGTATTATGTACCTACATATAAGTTACAAAGTTTCTGTAAAACAATTAGAACATATTAAAAGACACATCCATATCAGCATCAGTGTCAGAATCTGTGTCAGAATCTGTGTCTTCTGGATCAATGAATTAATGTGCTCTGACTTGAGGCACCATCAAATCCCCATTTCGATATTAATATCATTGATTGGTTTGTAATCTCGTCAGGTAAACTTTTTATTATTCTTTTAACAGTTATGTCAAGGAGTGCTTGAAGAGCTACTTTGGCCATTGTATCTGTAACAGTGATTGCGTCTTTCGGAGGAAAGCAATCCATCTTGGCTTGCTGCACTTTGTAATATGATGGATACAAATTTGTAATGCCTTCTTGAATGGCAGATTCTCTCAACGTTATATACTGCCACTTTGATAGTTTAAGTGACAGTAATAAGCCGAGCGCTTTGGTAGGGGTGAAAACACATTTATTTTTTTCATTTGCTTGTTCCACGATTTTTTCCGCCTCTTTTGGATTCTTTAGAATATGATCTATGGCTGCTGCCAAAATATCTTTACCCTCATTTTTCATATTAGCAATTAAAGCAAAGGCCAATTCTGAACTTTCTCGGCCTTTATAATTATAATTTACAATCCTTCGTACCTTTTGTTTTGTTCCAAGTTCTGTGAAAGGTTTGCGCGGACTGGGAGCCGTTTTCGTTGATGTTCCAACAGTTGATGTACTCGGAGAGGGTAAAAACAATTCGCCAGCTTCACTTGTTTCTTGAATTGCAGTATTTAGCTGTTGTGGTCGTATATTTTCACGTACACAAGTTGGCCACTCGATATTCTGCTCCAACCAATCTGTATAGTGTTTTTTGAAAGTTTCTGTGTTACATTTTGCAGATTTCCATCTTTTTATCACAGACTGACTAAACCTTCGACAGAATTCTTGGAGAGTGTCTGTATCTTCTTCAGATAAACTCAAATTCAACTGAAATTTAACACTTTCTAACAGTTTTAAATAGTTTCCAAGCTTGCCAGACTGTTTTAGAATCACAAATAGATCCAGATTGGTCACCACACTATGCTTTTCCATTTTTAACTCGAAATTTCACAGATGTTTTACGTAGTAAGTTTTAATATAACTAAAAAAATATTCAGAACTCTCCATATTTATACTTACTTCATACCTGCTAACGACTACTAGAAAAAACTAGACAATGACAAATTGTTAATTAGGTAAGTACCTACTTAAATAACATCCATTTTTAATAACAAAGCAAAGGGGCTTAAGGAATTCTTAGAATAATAATACAATCATAAGTGACGGGTTAGCAGGTAGTTCAAGATAAGTAGGTAAACCTCTGCAGTAAGTTTTGTAACAATGATAAGGTCGAGTACCTAACTTAATGGCCCCTTGTAAATTTAACAAAAAAATATACAATAGGTATCGTCTTTAACGGCTAAATATCATAAAACCACTATATAATATGGAATTATCAGGTAAAATTATAAAGTATGGCTGGTGAAATATTGCATTAAAACTGTATCAATAATTAGGTGAGTTGAAATATTATTTTTAGGTCGTAATGTACCTTGTATAATGAATAAAATGCAAAATGAAAATTTAAAAATATATTTATTTTTTTTTCACCTGAAGTCCATCGAGTGCCCCATATGTGCTATATGTCAAAAGATAGTAAAAAATAGGAACATTATTTATGCCGGAGGAAATAACGGGCACTCGCACGAGAGCCGAAAAATATCGATTTTCATGTTTTTCTCCATACAAATTAAAGTTCAAAAAATCTTTTCTGCGTCATTATCACCTAGGTTCATAAAATATGATATAGTTTGGGCTTCTTATAAGATTCTGTCTTGGTTTCCAATAAGAAAAATCATGTTTAGAAAAAAAAGTTCTATGTCTATAGGAAGGGCTTTTTCGATCCACCGTGCGCCGTTTCTTTCAGAACTTGGCTGACGCTCTAACGCGCGTCTCAATTGTCTCGCCGCAAGACGTGTTGACGTGACGCCCTTTGAGGTGTTGCCTAACACGAACACTGCTTAATTATAAAATCGAATTTTGTACAAAATGTAAATAAAATTATAGCTATGTGAGAGCAAGGTCCTAATTTCGGAACCAATTTGTATTTACCTAAAGACAATTTATGTTACTGGGTTGTGTAATGTTTTCGTTAGGTTGATTGTGTCGGTTGATCAATACAAATGGAACCAACATTTTTATAGGTACCTAACAGTTTTCTTTTAGTTTTCTCATGATTTTTTACAATAGATTATGTTTCTAAGGTGCCGTAAGAGAAGGGTGAAAACGGACTCTATTACTAAGCCTCCGCTGTCCGTCCTTCTGCCCGTCTGTCACAGGGCTCTACCTCATGAACCATAAGAGGTAGACAGTTGAAATTTTCAGAGAATGTGTATTTCTTTTGCTGCTCAACAAATAATAAAACGAAATAAATATCAAAACTAAAGGGGGCTTCCATACAATGAACCTGATTTTTTTGGCTATTTTTCTTCTAATTTGTCAAGGCTGTATCTCTTGAACTAATACAATTAGTTCAAGAGATACAGCCTTCATAATTGTTGGTAGGCACATGAATCTCTCTTTAAATAAGTAACACTCCAACTGTAACAACAACAAATACTTAAAACAAAATAAAGTTGAAAATTTAAAGGGGTCTCCGAACAAGTGAAAATTGGATGTGCTTTGAAAAAGTTGCCTGATTTTGACCGCACGGAACCCTTCGTGCGCGAGTCGACTTGCACTTTGCGGTTAATTTTACCACATGAGGGTAATTTTAATGATTTTTATTTGATGACTGTCAATCCTAAACCTAACGCGTATCTAGGACTTAGGTACCGTAGTATAGCAGGTAGATCTTTAAATAAAGATAAGTCCCCTCTACAAAACCAACCTGGGTTATTTATGGAGGTGTCTTAATGAACACGGCACGCACTTTAAGAAATGGATTTTCTCCATTAGTCAATGTCATCTTATTTCGTAAAAAAACAGTTTTCTACACTGAAAACAAAACACAATCTTACTTATTTAATGAATGATAGTACCAGAGAATCCATATTAATGGAATCCCGGGGACGGGTATAGGCTACTTGCAAAGCACGTGCGAAGCCGCGGGCAGCAGCTAGTGTATAATAATACTAGCCTAGTACAAACAAACGCAGCTACTTACCTAAGTAAAGATACTTGTACAAAGTGTATAAACAATCTGAAGTCCTAGGTAACTTATGTGGCCGTAGTTTCGTTCTAGTTATTTATTTCCGAATAATTTTACGCAAACAATGGTTTCATTTTGAGTTTGCTGAAATGTAGGGAAGCCTTTGGGAAATAAACCGAATTGTCACCGTTGTCAGGGCTTGCTAACGTTGAAGTGAGCTGTTTGTAAATAGTCTAGACGGGAGCTTTTGTAATTTCAGAACATAAGACTGATTATATTTTTGTGAGAGGCTTGTCTCCTATGCACTCGTGGTTCACTTCCGCTTCTGGAAAAAATTAAGCGTAGAGAATCAACTAACAATTTATTTTTTAAAAGGTTTTTAATTTAAATTTCTATCCTATGGGAAATGGTTTATGGGATAAAAATCCTATATGTTCTAGATATAGACTTACCTACATCTGTGCAAATTTTTAGCCCAATTCGTTGAGTATTTTTGGCGTGAATTAGTAACAAACAACCATCAATCCAAATTTTTGGATTTATAATACTAGCTGCTGCCCGCGGCTTTGCACGCGCTTTTCAAGTAGTCTATACCCCTCCCCGAGATACCATTTACCTCCCTGCTAAATTTCATTAAGATCCGTGCAGCCGTGTTGGCGTGAAAAGGTAACAGACAGACCGACAGAGTTACTTTCGAATTTATAATATTGATTAGTATGCATTAGAGCGATGATTTGCTTATTGTGTAAGTTTTGAAAATTTAGAAGTGCTTATTTTGTAAGCCTAGGGAATTAAATGCTTTGATTTTGATAGTGATGCGTGTTTTGTTGTTTCTAGTACCCATCATTCTACGCGTCGTAGCACTGCTACGCTTCGTCTACGCCGTAGTGCTGCTACGTAGAGGGGCTACACAGTCTACGGTTAGGCTTGAGCGCTACGCCGCCGCGCCGCCGCCGCCGCCGCCGCGCCGCCGCCGCCGCGACGGCCGTAGTGCATCGCGCATCGTATATTATTATTTATTGCCGTTTCAAGAGTCTCATCCAGACTAATAGTATAAATTGGAAAGTAACTCGATCTGTCTGTCTGTCCTTTCCCGCCTTAACGGCTAAACGGAAGCTAATTGGGTAGGGAGGTAAACAATATCCTAGGGACGGACATAGGCTACTTGAAAAGCGCGTGCGAAGCCGCGGGCAGAAGCTGATCCCTTATAAAAGTTCCGCGCATTCGACGGAATGCTCGCGAATGCGCGCGACACTTTTACCTATATCAAAAGTAATACTCTCTATCTGTCTATTACTTTTAATATTTGATAATAAACCATTTATTTCAGACCAGAGATCCATAAGCCTACTACCGTAGCCGTGCCTTAAGCCGTACTTTTGTACGCCTAAGCGGCTGAACGGATCTTAATGAAATTAGCTGGAGAGGTAAACGGTGTCCCGGGGACTAAATGAAAACTGCGTGCAAAGCAGAGGGTAGAAGTTAGTGTTTATATATGTATATTTGTACCAAACTTTGTGGTAGGTTTCAAAATACTTACGAAATTTAAAAAAAAAACCTTCAAGGCCCTTTCAATGTGCCTTGTGCCTTTGGAGTCAAAATGCGATCATACATACTATTTTTAAATATTTTCAAACACAACATTGTACAAACTAGGCAGCCTTTTTGAATGCAAAATAAGTAAAAGTAAACCTGTCTTGGTAACTTAGCAGCACTGAGCTGGTCAATTATGTTTTTATAACGTTACCAACTCAATGCATTTTAAAGCAGGAATGAATGCTTAAACGATTCACCTTGCAAGAACTCAAACAGCGCCCGATGAATTACCTCGAGAATTGTGTTGTGTTTTCGAATTCTTAAGAGAAACTAGCAACAACGTAAGGTCGTTGTTGTGATTCCCCCGGGACTCGGGTTAATTCTGAGGCTCGCACGAGTGGTGCAAGCTGAGTTATTGTTTGTCCATCGACGAAGGCGCGGCCATCCCCTGAACACCAAATAGGATTACGCCTTGTCCATACTAAGCCTTCATTGTTCCGGTACGTCGTCGACCGAGCTTAAGCCCAGTTGAACAATCTGTACTCGGGGCTCGAACGTGCATTGTACGCCAATTACCTATTTATAGCTTTATTGGATTGTGTACCAATAAATTTATTAAGGACCGTTCTCTTTGTGGCCCTCCAATAAAGCGTAATCATCGTAAATGTCCCAACTTAGGAAATCTTCATTGCTGTAATCACCAGATTCGACGACATACCTACTACACACTCTCTAGGCAGGCACACAGAAAACTTAAAACTCGTGATATTCACTTAAATGTTTTTTTTGGGTATTCTACGTAAGTGTCAAATCACGGGCTTGAAGGTGACATTGATGCCTTTAAGTTGCTATTGGAAATTAATTACAAGATTCAGAAACTTATCTCGGCAAAACTTAACATTACTATATCCATTTATGAATCATAACGATTCAAGCTTAGGAATTCAAGCTTAGGAATTTTTGTATAAAGTATTATATTTTCTTATTTACCTCGTTTAACGTAGCATAGCAAGTAACGTGTAGGTACTTTGTAAAATAAGGTAGGTAAAGGTAAAACCTAGTCTTCGCGCAGCGTTGATATTTTGTGCACACAGTCGAAAAATAGGAATCGTAACAATATGCATAAAATATTATTTTACGTCCGCCTTTTGTTTATTTGCAGCGAACACTGTCAACTCAGCGATTGTGTGCTCGATATTTTGTCGCATCCCAGCCGGAATGGTTTGCTGAATATCTAGTAATAAATCGTGAATAGTTTGTACATTTTGTTTCTCTTTGCGCCGCTCGGCCGATTCACACAGACGGCAAAGCAGCGCGGCGAGCAGTTTGAATTTTAAACTTTACCTCCATTAAAAAAATCACAGCATCGCTTATAGGCTGGAAACGGGAGCGCGGCTGCCCGCGGCGCTGCAAGCAGTCTTATAAAGTTTAAAAAGCTTTGAAACTGAAATGATGACTTAAACTGTTAGCCGTTGCCTGCCGTTTCGTTTTGAATCGGCCCTGATGTGAAAGCGTGTGAGGGAGGCGGATCGTTCGTCCATATATTGCGAGCTTTCCCGTTATGGACCATTACCGGCGCATTACTGCGCTTATATGAAAATTACCTACGGAATAAATCCTTCAAGCAACGACATAAGTCTTCCAATAAGAATTACCTACCATGTTAATGAGTTGTGCTGCTAAATGTTTATCCACGTACCACATAATGTCTGACATATTTGGTGTACCATGTATAGTACAATAGGTACCTATGTCAGAGCTTTTTGATTTACCACACAAAAAGCTCTATTATTAGATACCACCTACATGAACTTTTTGTTTAAGGAACTATAAAACAAAATAAGCAATAAACGTAATACCTACCTCTAAAAAAGTTTAAGAAAAGAGTGAAGCTAGTGTTTTATAAGCACTTGCGTGCGCTTCAGTCAACTTTTATTCATCATCTCTCCACGAACGCTGGGAAAACAAGGCAATCACAAGTTTGTGGCGAACTGAGAAAAGTTTCTGTGGAGTCTGTAGCAAATTGACTACATTGTGTTACCGCTGGCAAAGAATTCATGTCACCGCGGAGCAAAAATATGATGCCAATTTTCCAAAGGCAACAGTTTCTTCCGCTTCAAATGGCAAGTTCCTGAACAATTATGAAATACGACCTGCGGAAAGATTAGAGCAGTTAAGAGGAGGAAAATGAAGGAACTTGGCTGCTAAATAAGTGCCTTCTTAAATCCTCAATAGATCTTACTTCACTTATTTTTGTGAAAAGAATTGTAGTGGTTTTATCTTGCGGAAAATGTTTCTGTTTTTATGTGACAACAGCGTAGATACTAACAATCACCAGTAGATTGTTCTCTACTTAATTGTAAGATCGTGATTATTAGAATTTTTAGTTTCATTCGTCATGGTCATTTAACACATTTAAAAATGGAATAAGCACTTCAGAAAAAAATTAAAACTTTCATCATCGTATATAAAGTATATTTAATCCATACTAATATTATAAATACGAAAGTAAATCTGTCTGTTTGTCTGTTACCTTTTCAGAAAAAAATTAAAACTTTCATCATCGTATATAAAGTATATTTAATCCATACTAATATTATAAATACGAAAGTAAATCTGTCTGTTTGTCTGTTACCTTTTCACGGCTAAACGACTGAACGGATCTCAATAAAATTTGCCAGGAACGTAAATAGTATCCCGGAGAACGACAAAGGCTACCCGCAAAACCGCGTGCGAAGCCGGAGGCATAAGCTAGTAAATAAAAAATATTCTAATTTTTATTTTTAACAACGTCATCGGTTTACTTATTGCGATTTCCATCAAAAGCTTCCACAATTTTATATATCATTTAAACCAAAGAAAAATATCCTTAGATATGTATGTATATATTAAGTATTTGCAAGACTTTAGTAAGACGTGGCTCAGATTATTATTTGTGCTCTCGTAGTTGAATCCGATTATTCCAGAACGAACGATTCCCTCTTTCGGTTTCATACTTAGACTAATTCGCTATTTGATGTAGGATACTTAATCTTAGGATCATATTTCTAGATGAAATATGCTAAGAATATCACTCAATGTTATTAAAACTTACGTAGAAATCATTTATGAATCAGCTAATGCTCTCAACTAAGTATCAAAGTACTTGTAAGTGCTTTTTTATCACTTTTCAACGTGCTCACGTTGGTTGGTAGGCAGGTATAAGAATAATTTAATTATTAGCAGAGTAGAACCTTATAAATGTTTTTTGAGATTTACTTTTTCAGTAATGTAATTCAGAATAGGGCAGAGAAAAAAGCTTTTTGTTACTTCTACAACAACAATAAATAAACAGACTTGACTTGTTGATGTTTCTTCACAGAAGGATTCTCATATTTCGTAAATTTTTGTTTCTCTTTGTTGGAATCAATGTACCTACCTGAGCCCTAAGTCCGGTTGACGATAATATCTACACGTGATCGAGACGACTCATTTTTATATGGGATTTGCGTAGTTTCCTGTCCGGAACACAGAGGCGCTGTACAAAACCCCATAGAAAATGGAGACGTAACGATCACGTCCCGATACTATCGTCAACCGGACTCAGGGCTCAGGTCTTTGCTATAACACTGATATAACAAACCAAAATAAGTGCATAAGCTCTGAAAGCAATAAAGGTTTGTGTTAATCGGATGGACCTGACAAAACTTAAGGGTTCCTTGTTTGACTACGGAAATGTGGAAATGCGTAAACTTTGAATCATTTAATTTATTTTCAAAGTTAAAGCGAGCTAGGTATTCATACGCGAATACTTAGCTGTTCGAAGTCGTCCGCGTTATAGCAAATGTATTATTCTTCCTTTGGCTAAGCTCTCATAGAATGTGCGGTATGCGATCCAATAAACGTTCAATACTCCACTGAGATTGTCTCAGTTGTTTAAAACAATGCTTTGTCATGAATAACTAGCACCGTTTTGTCGAAATGGTATTACGATTGGAATGCTGAGCATGTTATTTCATTGGAATTCAGGGGTTTTTTATTGCATTTAGGTTGAAGTGGAATTAATTAATGCACAATGTTTTCACAAAGTTGAGATTCAAAAATACGTGGTACCTGAGTACGGTTCGGAACAGTTCTTTGTTTATTCAATTCATGATTGAAAAGTGAATATTTTGAAGATTAAAATTTTTATTGCGATCATTTAATATTTACACAAAATTAATGTATCTTTTAAAGGGCAATGTATAGGTACGCTTCTACAACAAAACAGAGTTGCAAAAATTATTGGTAAATAAATACAAACAAATTGTCGAAACCTGCTGGTGTAAAAAGGCCTACTATAAAATATCAGATTCTAGAGGATAAAAAAGCTTGGGACGGGATTTGCTCCAACTTGAAAAATAACAACTAACTAACAGGCTACAGGTTTCTTCGTCGCTTCTTTACTTTAGTCTACACACCGAAGCGACTGAAATAAAAAATATCACTTTATTTCCGTGTCAGTGTTTAATTATTAAGAATTTGAACTTTTCTAAGTGTACATTTATTGTATTTATGGAAATAAAGAGTTTTTGACTTTGACTTTGACCTTACCAATTTCAAAAATAAAGACAGATAGATAGATAGATTATAACTTTATTGCACCATCAATACACTTATAAAACAAGAACTTAATGAACTTTCTTTGGTTTGACACCAAAGATTATGGCTTATGGGATAATAACAGTATTAATAGTATTTAGAAATTGGGTATGCATGTATGGAACTCCATTTTTCTACAATCCGAATAAAACATTATTCAAAGTGGATTCTAGTGATAGGACCTAGGTAGGTACCGGCGGCGGGAGCAAACGTGCCACGGAATAAGAATTTGTTTCAAATGTCTCTGAAATCACATTTGCGCAGTATCACGTACCTTCAATATCACACTCGTCTCCGTAGCACTGCAGAGGTGTACGAGAGCCGTTTGACGTAGTCTTAGTGCCTTATTTCGTCCTCAGACTAAATTAGGTGGTTCCAAGTTTATGTATGGTTCTTTGGGTACAAACTTGAAATATCTGAAAAAACGTTAAAAAATGTAGATATTTTTGAACGCTTTTTTTACGATGTAAGTTCTTCCTAGCCAAATGTTTCTGGCGGCGGCCAGTCTCTACGGAGACTAACCATGAGCGCAGGACTTATTTTAGTGCATAAGTGTGTGCGCAAACACAGGTGCACTCCCTATTCTCTCACTCATAATCCGATGGTCAGAATATAGGCACTACCTATAGAGGTATAATGTTAGAGAACGTACAAATTCCACGCAAGTAGGAAACACTTTCGTCATCGTGAATTCCGCTCAGTAAATTTATTTCAGCTAGACAAGATATTTTATTGATGAACAGCTAACATCATGCTACAGTTATCTGGCAACAAATATTTACAAAAGCGCCAGAGCAAGAGCCACAATGGCACAATAGCTAATCGAACTATGATACCGGCCGTTCTGCCTCTTATTCAATCGATACCCTGCGGGCCATAAAGGCATGAGGCGGAGAAACTCCCTTTGTGATTTTTTTACCTACATCTATGTACATTTGAGGTCAATTTTTTCAGTTGCGTCAGGAAAATGAGCGTAATGTTTTAGATAGCTAGGTGATTGCTTCTGAGGCCCGAAAATGCGGTGTGCCAAATGATTAACCTCATTCAACAATTTTTCAGGAATCATTTGGCAAACAAATATTTATCGATTTGGTTCGAGGAAGGTACCTATATAGTTTTCTGACGAAATTCATTCTAAATATACCTAACTACTTAGAGTTGATACTGAAAAAGAAGTCCAGTGTTTTCTATTGTATGCACTCCACATTTTAGCATTCTCTCAAACGGTCTCGTAAAATCGTAAAACAAGATCACCACAAAACCAAATCAGCGATAATTTGTTTTGTAAAATTCATGTTGTCATTTAAAGATAGAGCCATATAAAAAGTTTGCATGTATTTCCAGTCTTGACATTCGTTAGCCAGACTACACCTAATATTTATATTAGAAATCATTTGTATTTTTTGAGCATATACAATGTTTCCTATTTCAGCAAATTGGTGGTTATACAAATTTTACCTACTAACTGAATTTGTTTTACATGACTTGAGAGTTGATTGAAAACAGAAACGACCACTTCAATCGTATTTGCTCTGTTCAATCGATGTCTGCTGCAGATTCAGGCGAAATTAGAGCGCTCTTGTCGGATAATATGTTTTACCAACTTGATTAAAAATCTTTGTACATTTTACATTTTATTGACTAACTTATTCAAGTGACTTTGCTCGCGTGTATCTACTTTTTAACGTTAGTAACGAGACGTGATCGTGACGTCTCCTTTTTCTATACAATTTGGTGCAGCGCCTCTATCACGCGGACAGGGATCTACGCAAATCCCATACAAAAAGTAGACGTCACGATCGCGTCTCGTTACTAAAATCAAATAGACCCCTCATATTATCTCTAGCACTTAGGAATGATGAAGCCATGGTTCCGGAGATTAACTTCTCAATCTAAACTAACTAACTTTACCTCTCTACCTACATTGTAAATAGGTACCTACCTAACTACAGATGTTGAAATGATGTGATCCATTATTATACATATTCCACAAAATGAGCTATCAACCCCGATAAATAAATGAAACAGCGTGAAAATAGGGATATCACGTGGAACTCGTAGCAATTTTTCACCAGACTGTCAAATGCTCGTACAAGATATTGGAAACAATTTGGGCGATATTCTTGCCCCTGTGGATTTGGCCAACCGGATGGCATTTGTAAAAAAATATATATTTTGGCAGGTGTACCTATCTTCCATTATTTTATTTGTGGTGTTATTGTATTATACCTACAAAGCTTATAGCAATTAGGGACATTGAAAAGCTGGAAGAACAAACAAAATATCAATTAGGTACCATTTCTGAGATATCCTATATGCTACAACAGAGGGTCGTTTTGATGCATAGAAACACACAGCGCTGCAGCGGTTAGTATTAGTCAATAGGTGCCTTACCACCTGGAGCAGCGCATCAGCATTGCCATACAGCGGGGCAATGCAGCCAGCGTCTTGGGGACGCTTCCGATTGGTATTGATATGGATCAGTTGAGCTACCTGTAGATTGTTTGCAACAGTTAGCTTAATTGTTTCAATTGTAAATACTAGTTCTAATTTGATTTTATTATTGAATTGTAATTTTCTTTGTCCTTTGTAAGTACCTAGTTATTCCGTCTATTATTATATTCTGGTATTAAGCCCAAGTATGCTGCTAACGAAGAGGCTAAATTATACAATATTTTATGCCAAGATCGTTACGGGTCGGAAATATCTAACTAGGTTGTAAAAACAAAAGCGGTGTCAACAAAAATAACAGCGAACTTAAACAATTACAGCACTGCAGAAACTCTGCCTATATTATTTTTTGTATTAAATTTTTACTTCCGTCCTAAAGAAAACTTGTAAAATGTAGCGCTTGGTAAAATCACAAACAGTAGTCCCGAGAGAGCTTTATTTATGTAACTGTGAGGTTTATTTCAGCTATCCGAAAAAAACACTTTATTTTCATGACCTAATTTTTGTTTACCGCTAGTTGCGCAAATCTTGAATTAGAATTGGTTTATTAAATCTTAAACATGCCCCGGGCTTAATTAAGAACGCTACCGTAATTGCGGCACGTTTTCCTATGGATATTTTTTTGGTTTCGTATTGGAATGTAAGTAATAGGTTCGGGCAGGCAGTCCAGCGTGACTCGTGACTCCGAGAGGGCAATCGCAGGGCAGCGACTGCGGCTGGCGGCACGTCGAGCCCTCATTAATTCTCTCGCCCAGCACACAATTCTGGCTCGCGCTGTGAGAATGACAGAACTCGTTTGTTATCCGCCGTTGTTATGACTCCGACACTATCTACCAACAACCGTTGATAGTGTGATTTACGAGCTAGCTGACTGCTCCGTTCTGTTACGTTAGATTATTCTAGAACCAGGTTACTGTGAGGCTTAACGAATGGTGCAGGAGTAATAAAACTAAACATAAACTAAATACAAGTGAGTGTTCACGAACAGTGTAACGACGCTATCAGTTGGAAGTGTTATTCGAGCCGTCTAGCCGAAGATGTAAAGTGCAGCGGGGCGGCCGGCTGGCACCTACCTACAGCGCGTCGGTCCCGCAGCGCAGTCTCTCCCAGACCCAACTTCTTACCACGAACACATGCACTACGCTCTTTATGCCTTTTCCCAGTTGGCAGGATAGAGTGTCGAGAAAATGTTCTTACAACTGAGTTTAAGAGACATTTTGATAAACAGGACTAACCTCGGTGAGTTACCAACCGTTAAGAAGCTTTCTATGTAAAATATTTTCTGGGGAAATCCAAATTTTGTTGAGACAAGCTACCTTGTTTAGTAAAAGTATCACTTCATTTTCATAACAAGATATTATGCCAAGAGTAACAGGTTCAAGAAAAAAGAGTAAAAGGGTAAAAGAGTAACAAGTCTATTTAAATGAATTCGAAGGCCCGACCTTTCTGGTGTTTTAAAAATAAGTCCTGGATGAGTTTTATTGTTGTTGGAAATTTCTTTTCAAAATTGAAGGCAATATGCAAAACGGAATACCTAACCGATACGAAATAAATTCGCGAAGAGCGTGTTGGACACGCTTACTATTTTTTCGGGTTTAATTTTGGGTAGTAGTTGTTTAACTAAAAAGCTTTTCCAATTTTTTTTTAAATTCTTTTCCTCTTCAGGTCTAAAAATTGGTCGTTATTTTTCTCTCTACCCCTTAGTAGGGGCTTCATCCGCCGTATTGTAGATATGAAGGCTCTGATCTTCAAACGTTATTACTACAATGGAAGCTCTTTGACTAGCTCAGCCTGACCCGAGAGTTAGTGGAGCTATGCGAATATATCAAGCATTTTAGATGTTTGCCCACACAACGCGTTTTATGGTAAGAAATTCTACACTTTTATGGACATACGTCGCCTCGGTAGCTACTTAGTGTCGTAGGTGAAGATAAGAGGTCTGCCGACACCTGTGTTTAAATGAAAACATGTCATGAGCTTCCAGTGAAAGTGAGACTAAGAAACATTTTTAATATTTTGTAAGAACATTTTTGCTAAAGTGAGAAACATAATTTAAATATGAAAAGTTAGTGGATAAACATTTTAAACCTCAATTGAGCCCGGTAGACCAAATCACATTTCCGAAAGATTTGAAGCAGCTTTTAAAAACGGGTTTTTTCCCAATAATCCAAGACCAAGCAACAATGACCTAAATTGTCGAGAAAATGTAATTAGATAATGGCAAGGGGCGACTGGTCCGAACACGATTAACGTTTGCCTTTAAGGTAATGTTATGTTGTGGCATTGGAAGACATATCCCGGTAGATGGACCCGATTGTTCTGGGTAATTGCCATTTACTGGCGTGTTGTGGTTCGCTCGGCATTACACTGATTTCGCCTGGAATGGCTCTACGTACCTACTGACTGTTTAGGTAAACTGAGGGATGAGTCTGTTTGACGTTAGTAACGAGACGAGATCGTGACGTCTCCTTTTAGTTTGGGATTGGCATAGTACCTTGACCGCACGATAGAGGCGCTGTACCAAATTGTATGGAAAAAGGGACCCTCTTTAACCGGTTATAACTATGACTGGACGGACTGACGATCTTTAGGAACATTTAATAGAAGCTTAACATATATTTGACGTCATTTGGAACTCAGCCTCGACAAACATTTACACGAAAAATGTTACGTTTAAGTCAAAGTTGAAAAGTAAAATATTACGGTGATTTAGCTGATCCGGCAGATTGCATAAAATATGACATGTCGTTAAAAGACGGGTCGGTCTGTATATTTGGGATTACAAAGCAATTACAAAGGTTCCATCAGGCAAGGATGGGATATGATGTAAGGCCCTAAATAATTAATGATATGAGAGATGCTTGAATTAGCTACCTACGGAGGGCTTGGTAGACCCATGTTTATGTACCTACACATTTGTACCTTCCTACACCTAAAACTCACATAAATTCTTGTCAAATTCTCACATTACGTCCGTGTTGTTATGTCGGGAGAAGTACGGTACAAACAAACATCCAAACTTTAGCACTGCACGATCGTGCTTGTGCAAACTTGAAATCGCAGTTGTGTTATTTTACGGTAGAATTATGTACCACGTTCACTAGGTTCTTTTATTTACATTTCTGGAAGGCAATTCCCGCCAATTTATCATTCGATAATTATCAAAAGAACTGTCAAATTTGACAGTTTTTATATGAAAGAGCTGTCAAATTTGACAGTTCTTGATTGATATTTATCGAGTGATAAATTGGCGAGAATTTGCCCCCTGTTATTATGCAATTCTCAATCCAACATCAAAATAAATCGTTTCAGTCACATACTTAGCTTGATTAATAAGTCAAAGTAGACATAAACTCTTCAATTCTCTAACCCAACCTCTGTATCCAACTACAAATTGTACACACATAATGTGTGGATCTACATATGTAGGTACTACTAGATAAAGTTACATTATTCGCTGCTTAAAATATCATGGCATTACATTATTTTACATAATGCACACACATATGGCCGCTATAAAGGGACGGAAACAATCTACTCATTAGCTATTCATGTCGTGTCTAAATACATGCGTTGAATGAACCGTAAGTAGACGTATTCTGTGAACACTGAGCACGCTATTATATTCTGATTTTCAGTACCTCCGGCGTAACTGCTACGTCGACTTAGCAATAATTTTAGTGATCGAAACTGAAGGTAGAATGCTCCTAGTAACAGTAAATTGTGTACCTATAAGTAAATGGACAGATAAGACATGAATAAGGAGCAGGTAATTGTGATTGTAACGTGCTCGTACTTGACTTGGCAAACGTAGTGTAGGACGTCCTGCAGCCAGGTGGGATCTGCGAAAGACTGTAGGCAGATGCTGGACAGACAGACACAACAACAGCGCGCTTTGGCACTCATAAGGGCAGGCCTATGTCCAGCAGTGAACAAGGTTGATGGTGAACTGTAATTGTAAACCATTTCAGGTTGTATTGTATTAAATCTTTCAAATAACGATTTATAATTTAACAAATTTCCATCATCCATTTCCATTTCATTGTTAGCGTAGCACTTATAAATAAAAAAGACAAATACGTAGAGTAGCTGAAAGATATTTGACGTTGACTTGGGAGCCAACATCGAGTACATACCCAATAGGGAGGAAATATGGTCTTTCGAATTCCGAAACTGATCAGTGTTTGTTCACTTATACAATGTCAACTCTCGCTCGCTATATAGTGTTGTGGTGACATTATAAAAGAATGTATCGATACTCCCGATATAACAAGAAGTAATTATAATTTATCAATTGGATTAAGTTATTTGATCAGTGTAACTTTTATAAAAACTCCGGGACTTTGCATATTATTTCACCGATATAGTAAAAAATGTAACAGTATTTTTTTTACACTACCTACTCATTCATTTTCAATTATCGAAAGAGATTGCTCATAGCGATAATAAGGATGCCCTATGTACTCCCGCGATTCTTATTAATGGTAACTTCCTTTATAATTCGTTCTTTCTATCTAATATAACAATGGCACACTAATTGTAGTTAACAGGTATTTGATTTGTTTGCTTTTTAAAAATCATTAATTTACTATTATTGACGTAAATAATTTGCGCGACGGTTATACATAAACATTGACTATAGATATCTATAAAAAAAAATTTGCTTGCCCAACTCGAGTGTGATGCTTGACTTTAAGTCGTCCAATCGGAGTGCAGTTGTCGCCGCAGTGATTTGGCGGAATTGTCTAAAAAACACAGAGCCAATAGAGAGGAAATTTTTCTCTCTATTGGCTATGTGCTCCATGGGAGCCAATTACTTTAGGTACATATTGCATGGAATAGGAAATAGCTTTCACAATTTAAAGTTCATATCAAAACATCTTCGTTCTCTCTAAGGATATTTTATTTAGAGAGCAATTTCCTTAATAACCTCCGGCGACAAAGGAAATTGGCGATCTGCTCACTTTGAACTTGTCGGGCATTCGGATTCAATGGTACTACTGAATGCTGCATCCAGCTTCCAGCAGGCGTTGGATTACAGAAGTGAAAGCATTTTAACATCTATCTACTGTTATTCTTTGAAAAAGTAGCTATAAATTAACAAAGAAAATTACAATCAAATAATTAAAACAAATTAGAACTAGTATTTACAATTGTAAAAATTAAGCTAGCTGCAGACTGTTGCAAACAATCTACAGGTAGCTCAACTGATCCATATCAATACCAGTCGGAAGCGTACCTAAGACGCAAGCTGCATTGCCCCGTTGTATGGCAATGCTGATGCGCTGCGCCAGATATGTACCTACCAGCTCTCGGGTCACGCGTCGCTTCGACCAGACGCTCAGATAACTTTTTAAAACCCGGAGAGCCTTGGTACCCCATGGACCTAGGGTCTCGACCCCAAAGGGAGCAAATGTGTAGGCTCTGTCGAGACCTGCATATTTGCGTCTCTTGAGATCCTCGGCCAAATCTGCCGCCGCACCAGCCCTCACGGATGTCCTCTGAAGATGGGGAGGCGCAAGTGTGTCGACGCATGTAGTGTCCCACACAATGGGCGTCCCTAACTCCCACTGGACTAGTGTCATGCCGTCGGGCCTCTTACCATCGTCACGCAACAGATCATTCGGTTCGAGAATTGCTGGTACGTTAGCGGTGACAAAGGCCCGCCGGCTGATGTCGTTAAGGCTGGCATGACGAGGTATCCGACCGGCGGCCCTAGTACACGATAATCGTGAT
This sequence comes from Eupithecia inturbata, assembly GCA_963662085.1. NCBI lineage: Eukaryota > Metazoa > Arthropoda > Insecta > Lepidoptera > Geometridae > Eupithecia > Eupithecia inturbata. The sequence goes on from OY759182.1 coordinate 10,780,081, forward strand.
GACCAAGCTATTCGACAGCAGTACCGCACTGGCATGTTGAGGCGCGCAACACCACGCACCTAACCGAGGACTGGTTGCTTGCAACCAATTTCCTGACTCCCATATAGAAACGGCCAGGAGACGGGCACGATCTGCAGAGCTAGAGCACGTTTGTAACAAACAATTCCGTGTCAACTCACACGGAGGCCCGTCCCATTGCCGTTGGGACAAAAGGGATTTTGGGGGAGCAGCATTGGGGCAAGCACTATGCCAAGCCGTTCGAGCTAAAAATGAGATTTTGTATGAAATTCCAGGTGTGACCAAACAAGATGACTTTAAAAAAAATTCTACTAAAGAACTAGTGCTGTAGACGGAAGAGAGGAAGGGCTACACTTTAAATTTTGCGTATACCTAAGCCTCCCAATTTGACAGGCAGGGAGGCCTGCGACCATTCCTTGTTATCTAAATCGACATTCAAACCCGATGATAGAGTATTCTTTATAATGTTGTCTAAGCCTTCCAAGAGCTCGCTGTGTTTCCACAGTTGACTACGTCTCAAAGAATACGTAAATTTAGGTACAAAAAGACAAAACCGAATAATTGTAAAAGCCTTATGGCTATTAATTTCGAGCAGTCTGTCTGAAGTTTTATTAAAATTTTGAATTTTCTCGTCTACAAAGGGCTGAAAAGACTCATCAATAATTGGTGAACCAAGGAGGCGAAGTGAACATTTATCTACTACTGTAATGTTGGGGGCCAAGTAGTAGCTTATTTGTTTCAATTGTAAATACTAGTTAGTTCTGATTTGTTTCTATTATTTGATGGTAATTTTCTTTTACAAAACTTTTTTTTTTAAATTTTATAAATCGGAAAAGATTTTTATACCATTAGGTGGACTCAAAATAATTGACGTGAAGTTGACAGACAGGCAATCCGTAAAGCAGCCATATAATTTATTATAATAGCACTTCAAAAAGCTGACGTTTCATCAAATTTTAACGCCTCGTTATTATTACGGTGCGTTCTTATCACCGCTCAAACTGATGAACACCATTCGCTTTGTAAATTACAATCAAATGGAATCCGTTTCTGAAATGAAATAAAGATCTCTAACACAATGGACTGAATCTTGAGTAATATGTAATCAGCGTAGTAAAATCTAGAGCGGGTTTGCTCAAACAACGTCACACTTTTGTTCTCGTATTAAACTGTCAGGGCACAAAAGAAATTCACCGACATCGGATGTTGCCTGAAATTTAGAGGTCCTCTCACACGCTAACGGGCATATCCCGTTCGCTCAAAGAAGGTTTGTGAAATGAGTTCGTAACACTTGCTCTTCACCAGCGTGCCTGTTGTATAGGCTTGCGTAACAAGTTGGTTTTAAATTAAATTGCAGCTCCCTTTATATCCTGTTGTTTTCGTTTTGAACTGAACAAAATATAAGCTGGAAAAATTTTTTGTATGATAATACGCACTCAATACTCTTATTTTTGCTTGGTATAATGGAGCTCGACTAGAGGCTCCATTTTATTATTGTTGTCACTTTCTTGATAATATTATTTAGTGTTACGTCATACTTAACTATGTCGCACCATCGTGGCACAATAATAAATAATAAAGGAGTCAAAATGCGATACCATAATAAGTTCCTGAGCGTGACGATCTGTAGTAGGCAAATCATTGGCCGTTTCCGATGGGTCACCCCGGAAGAACGGAAATTGGGAAATATCTAGAGGTATTTTGCGACAAAGAATAAAGATTAAGGAAATAAGTTGACAGATTTTTTTCGTACAAAAAAGTTAAAATGATTTGCAAAGGCAAAATGAATAATTATTTATAAGACGTTAATTTTGAAGTACCTGCCTGCCCACACACCAGTTGTATTTTCTACAAACGTAGGTACGAAAATAAAAGAGGCAAAATTAAAAAATATTTTTTACTTGAGGCTGACAAATAAAGCTCATAAACCAGTCAAGTTATAATATCATCAATATTATCATACAGGTTGTACTATATTTTATATGTACATAATACCTTTCATACTTTTTGGTTATTCTGTGACTTGACTATACAATACCAAGCAAGTAAGTAAAAGTAAGTTAAATCAGAACTGTGAGAGTTAAATAATTTTGATTAATCTCACTCAATTCAAAGTTACTAAATGGAGGCTCATGTTTAAAATTGCTTCGACACAGGGGTGTTCTCACGGGAAAAGCAAAATTTAGCCTTCATGATTTTTCGTAGAAATTGCTTTGAGCAAAGTTTGGGCCGATCAGGTGTTCCCAGAGGGGCAACGAGTTCGGGAGTGACTAATGAGCGGTCAGAGCGCCGACTGGACCCCCCCAGGATTGCTAGCCTAAAATACTTTCACCATAACAAAATACGCCGGACATACAATAGCTGTCCACTGAAAATCACCAACTGACATAGGTACTCACCAAACATTTCGTAAACATTTCTATTGATTCTGTACGCGGGTTTTATATATTGCCAATTTCCGAACATTTGTATCGCTGACTTTACGGGATGTGAAAAATGTCAGCGCGTATGATCGATGGGATCGTCCCTGCGGCAAAATATGTGCGAAATACCTGCAACAGAGAGGAGTGGTCGCGTCCGATTGACTGTCGCCTAGAGAGCTTGTTCATATATGGCTTCTAGGATTTATAACCACTTGGTCGGCGCTAGTAATAAACCAGATAACTCAATTTATGGCACTAAAACGGCAGCTACGTCCTCTTCCATGATTCTCTATTTATATCAAACAGAGATATAGTGATAACCTCGGGTGCGGTTTATTATTACTTTACTGCCGAATAATCCTGTTCTTACCCTTAAGTACTTTGTGAGAAGTTAACTTCGTTAGTGCTTCATATTTGATTGATTGAGGAGCGTACCTTACTATCAGGAAAGCCAGAAGATGTCAGAAGTAATTACGATATAATAGGTAACAGATGGAGCTGGGCTTAGCCCGAAAATATTTCTGAATTACTATTGGCTTTCATAATTTTTCTTTATGAAACCATGAGTACTTTTATTGTTCAATGAATATTTTCTGTTTTGTTAAACGAGTATTTTGCGAAAATATGAATGAGCATTATTGGATGAAGTAAATTATTAGTATGAAGAAACAACATTGAAGTTACTTGTCTTGGGTAATTACCGTTCTGAGCGAACGCAAGGAAATTGAAAAGCGGCCTTTTAGGGCTTCGCTGCTCTAAGCAGTTAATATTTACTGAAGGAATTCTCACTTAGCTGTGATCATTTATTTAAAAGCCTTGAACAATATACCAGCTGCGTCATATGATTGACGGTCCCCACTGTACTGAGAGTAACGGTTAGTTTAATTTTTAGGGTTCCCTTCCTCCGCCCACGAGACTCGTTTAGTTGGTCTGTTCTTCCACCGTCTGTGGAAACGTCATTGTATCCCCCTGAGGTTCTTCGAAAAATAATCGGACAATTATCAGCTTCGTCAGTTAACTGGGACGGAAAATGTATGTAAACCTCTGCCGAACACGTCAGTTAATAATATGTTATGGTTCGATTATGTTTAGGGTTCCGTACCCAAAGAGTCAACACGGAATCCTATTACTAAGCCTCCGCTCCGACCGTCCGTCCGTCCGCCCGTCCGTCCTTCTGTCACAGGGCACTATCTCATGAACCGTAAGAGGTACAGAGTTGAAATTTTTAGAGAATGTGTATTTCTTTTGCCGCTATAACAACAAATAACAAACACAAAATAAATATCAAAATTAAAGGGGGCTCCCATACAGCAAACGTGACATTTTTGTCAATTTTTGCTCTTATTTTGTCAAGCCTGTATCTCTTGAACTACCATAGGTGCACATGAAACTTTCTATATTTAAGTAACACTTCAACTGTAATAATAACAAATACTAAAAATAGAATAAAGTTGAAAATTTAAAGGGGTCTCCAAACAAATGAAAATATGACGTTCTATGAAAAAGTGGCCTAGTTTCTACGGCACGGAACCCTTCGTGTGCGAGTCGACTCGCGGTTTGGCGGTTTATTTCTTTACTTATTATAACAAAAGCCTCGGACTCAGACAACACACCTCATCAAATCGTAACTTGAGTAAGTTGGAAGCGTCCGTAAAGCGGGTGAAAGTTAAAAAAACTCAGTTTCTATAAAAAAATAAATACTGAACGTATACCTACTGTCCAGCTTTTAAGCCGAGCTAAAATGTTAATCCTACAAAACGCAACGTATATAGGTCTTTGTTTTTATATGGAAATCTCGAAGTTCAAATCTTACTCGACGAAATTTATCTCACTTGACGAAATTTATTGTTAGTTTGTTAAAGAAAAGCTGCGAGACTGCGAGGCTGCGTGACCTTGCTTCATATTTTAAAAATAATTTGATAATTGGGTCAAAAAACCTTTAACATCTAAATGGTTGCGAATAGAAGGAAACTTTCAACAACAAACGCTTTAAAGGATCAAAGTTCGAAATTGTGTTTAATTGAAAAGACTTTCGCCTTTCTGTTTTACTTAAATAACCAACGAACGGCTGAGATTCCAATTTTCACAAAAGTTTAATACGGGAACCTGAAGTTTTTAATTGTTATTCATAAAAACCCAACGAAGAAAACGCGTTCAATATGGAAATAGCTTTATTATTATTTTTGCATTTAGGACACAATTTACTTTATGGTAGATATGTACCTTACCATTATAATTTATAATTATAATACGATTTGCATATTTATTAGTAGGGAGTGCGTTATTTATTTATTTCGCACGGATGATTATTTAAATAGATGGATTTCCCGTGTTTTCGATGGTTCTTGCCAACGTGTACGATTTCCTCAATGTTTTTCTGCGTCGATCCAGTGATAAATGTTCGTAAGGTATCGCCTCATTGGAGCACGCGAGAATTTGTACGCAAGCCTCTTTCAACACACTGCAGGAAAGAATTTTTAGTCAGGCGGGAGCCTGACTATTATATGCTTTAGCCTGCCTTTAAATGCCTTGCCTTGGCCTAGGTATCGTTAATAATATATGATGCAGGTAATTGAAGGGTTTTGTATTTGTGTCTTTCAATCGGCTTTGTTTAAAAATTATAAATACTCGTACAATACAATAGAACAGAAAAACATTATTGCCCAAACCAAGCATAAAAATTCAAAATGGACACAGTTTGTCTTTACACTAGCAAATGATAATTTTCTTGTAATTTTCTTTGTTATAAATGGTAAGTATACCTACAATAAATAGATATACTCATGTAGATATTCCTATTCGATATTTTGTTTTAATTATATATTAAATTGTTAAAAGATGTATCCACTTACGGTGTAAATGAGTGGATCAGGGGATTTCTGGAACTCTTGTCCACAAATCCCCTGTGCGTCCTCTCTCTGAGCTGACAGGGGCTTTCTGGACAAAAAGACCCCTTCGTAGGGGAAAATGGCCGGGGATTATTGGAATAAGCTGTTTTGTTGTGATGAATTAAAGAAGCCTTATTATAATTATAATCTCAACAAATTAAACTACAAAACTAAGAACAATGTCGAAAGGCAAAGAAGCTCTTTGTTCCGACTCAGGCCACAATTCGCTGAAAACTACAATAGACTGTCAGTCAAACCTACTGAAGCAGCGAAAATACCTTACGTCGTCGGCATGTCTGTATAGAGGGTACATAGAAGTAGTTCAGAACGGAACAATAGAACCTGACGTAGAAATATCGCGGGTGCTGGGCGGCTGTGCCCGCTTCTCGGCGGGCATTCCGATAATAAATTGAAACTGGGTAAGCGAGGTAATGCTTAATAAAATATATACTATAGTTCCAATTTCATGTGACAGTTCATGAAGAAGATGTATTGCGTAGGTACTATCGATACACTCAATTATTGTGCTTCAATTGGATAAAGAGTAGAAGCAAGACCCTCCTAGCTTACCGCAGAGATGAGTCTTTATGCTTATCCCATACAAGGGGACCGTCCAGGTGGAAGCCCAGTAATTTTATAGCAAACTTGTTCTAGCGCCGTATCACCGGCTACTAAATTCAGAGATACTGAATGAAACTAATGAGGCAGGGTTTGTCCCTGTTTAGTGCGGACCGTTTGATCTAAACCATGATTCAATTTGCCGGATCAATGCAACGATGCAATGATGTTCAGTCTGCGCTCCAGCTCGCCTACTGTAGGTCCAACTACCGCGGCTACATCGTCCGCATACATGTAGATCTCGGCGTTATCGATGGTGCCAGGAAGGTCGTTAAGGGGCAGGCTGAAGATCAGCTGGGCGTTCGACAAACAGGACTCCTGGGGAACACCCATGACGTTCTCCAGCTCGGACGAAACAACTCTACCCCTGTCCCCTACCACTACTTGAGTTTTTTTGGTCATAAAAGAGGTAAGGAGGGATAGGCTGGGGCTACTTATGCCATGGAACTGGAGTTTCTTCGCTATAAGGCAGTGATCGCCTGTGTCGAACGCGCGCGAGAGGTCGCAGCTTAGAGCCACGCGCTGGCGCGGCTCGCGCGCGCTCAGCACGCGCCAGACCACAGTTCGCTCTTGTCCGGGGTCGAGCTGTGGCCGCAAGCGGCCCACATCCAGCGGGCCTTCGTGACGCAAAAGCGAGCTCTACGCGCGATGGCAGATGTCCCGAGCGACGTCTCATGCCGGGAGCTGTTCAAGGAGTACAACATACTCACTCTCACAGGTGAACTTATCTACCAATTAGCTCTGTTCACCCACAACAACGTGGACCTGTTCCAGCACCGCGGTATCAACGCCACTCGCGCCCTGCGTAGTAACAACTACCCTACCGCCTGGTCACACCTGAACATAAGCTACAGAAATCAGAAAGGTCCGTTTATATAAATGGGTCCTTCGTTTTATAATCGGCTCCCCGACTGATGTCAGTATCGTCTTTTAAATTTGTTATTACGACATGTATTTAAAGCTAGGCATTTAAAACTCTCTACTTTTTTAATAATTTAAATACTAGAAATAAGAATAAACCCGCTGTGCTCACAACTAGGCTACATAAGATTAATGTATCTTTTAAAGGGTAAACACTTAGATCCATACAAATATTATAAATGCGAAATTAACTTTTTCTGTCTGTCTGTTACCTTTTCACGCCTAAATGGCTGAGCCGATCTCAACTAGATTCGGCCAGGAGGAAGATGGTATCCCGGGGACGGACATAGAGTTCTTTTTATCCCGGAAAAGAATGTGCAAAGTCGCGGGCAGCAGCTAGTTTTCCAATACATACTACCTGAATAAGGTATTTACATTAATTTGAAAAATGCTTGGTCGGTCCTTAACTCGGGTGCAACAATCCCTGAATTGACGCATGTTCAGCGGGCGTGGGACAACGTAGGGATAAAGCAGCTTCAGGAGCAATTGTTACAGGGTGCATTGAGAGTCGAGAAGGCCAGGTTGCGAGCTGTGTCTCAACCTGATTCCGGGGCTTGGTTACAAGCGGTTCCTTCGCCTCACCTAGCGGTTCCTTCGCCTCACCTGGGCACTCTTCTCGACGATGACTCTTTGCGTGTGGCGGTGGCTTTCCGCCTGGGCTGTAAGGTGTATGAACGTCACATATTTACCTGCGGTTCCAAGGTGGAGGCCGATGGCTATCACGCTTTGAGTTGTCGGCGGTGCACTGGGAGGTTTCCGCGTCACCATACCCTGAAGAGGCCAGACGGGCTGACTCTGGTGCCATGGAAAAATGGGAAGTGCCTGATTTGGGACGCAACTTGCGTCAGCACTGTCGCCGCCAGTCACCCGACCGCACTATGCTCTCTGCATCTGCCGCAGTCGAAGACGCCTGCTCAAAAAAAAGCTTAAGTACGCTTCCTTAGAGCCGCTTTACCATTTTGCATCTGTAGCAATGGAGACCTTGGGCTGTTAGAGTGTGGATGCGAAGTGTTTAGTGGGAATATTAGGCCGTAAAATCAACGAAGTGACAGGAGACTTCCGCTCCGGGTCGTTCATGGTGCAAAGGATTGCCATCGCTATTCAGCGAGGTAATGCTGCTAGCATTAGGGGCATCTTTGCACCGGGAATGGTCAGAGGCGGGTTATTTAATTTAATGACTATTTTAAATATTGTACAATTCAATATGGTACTGTATTAAATTTAAAGAGCATAATATAAAATAATTTCAAAATAAAATCTCAATTTGTCCCGAGTTGGCGGCTGACTGACACTTTAATCCCTAATCATTATACATCTCCGCGCGTAACCATTCCTAAAGCGATTCCCTCTCGGCATAAAATACACTCAATGAATACAGCTTAGAGTTTATGAGGTGGAAAATAGAAATTGCAGGTCATTACCTGCAATTTCTATTTTCCATAGAGGACAGTAAGACGAGGCGCGTTACGCCCCATTATATCATCGCGTAGGCAGAGGAGGTTATTTCGTTTAATGCACCCCACAGCACCCCACCCCACCCCACTGGTTAGTGATGGGCTAGCTTCCATATACCTAAAGTAAAGTAAAGTAATAATTTATTGCTTGAAATACAGTAGTATAGTTTAATAGTTATAAAGATCTATCAAGAGTTATAAAGATATAGTTGTACTAGCTCCTGCCCGCGGCTGCGCACGCACTTTACCGGGATAAAAAGCCTACGTCGTCGCCATATGCTAGCCTATGTCCATCCCCGGGATACCGTCTACCTCCCTGCCAAATTTCATTAAAATCCGTCCAGCCGCCGAAAAAGGTAACAGACAGAAATAGTTACTTTCGAATTTATAATATAATATTAGTATGGATAGTTTCATAGTTGTAAAGATGTTTCCAACAAAACACAAGACCTAAGTGTTATTTTTTACAAACTGCGAACTTCAGAAGTTTCCTTTTTGAATGTGCGTTTAAAAATATGAGTAAAAGTTTCCTTTATTACTGGCCTCGTTACGGCTTTAGAGCTTTAGAGTGTCTTTCAGTTTTATTTTAAAGTTTAAGGCCTTTCAGGAGACACTGTTTGACTCGAGGAGAAAACTTAAATTATATTTGTAGACGATAAGGGCAAAGAGACATTTCTTAATTAACATGTTAATTACTTAAGAAATACATTTCAGAGTAAATGAGATACTGGTATAGATATGATATAGGTAAGTACATGCAGCTTCTGTAAATTTTATAACGTAGGCACCCTTAAGGTTTTAGCATACAAGGGCCGGACGCTTTTGCATAACACAAAAATTAACATTCGATTATAGGCATAAATTTTTTGATGATATGTTTTTTATTTTACAATGCTATCATATAATAGCAGAGAGTGCACGGTAATCGATCTTGTAGCAATCTAGAAAGTTAATGGATTTCGCCTTGCTTACCGTAAGTTTCAAGTGGCCCGCGCGATGTAGCCGGTTGGACCGCTCGCTTGAAGCATGTTGTACGATGATACGGCTCTTTGCCGACAATGCGTCACGCTTGCTGCTAGCTGCGTACAGACAGCGCATGGACAGCGTGCCGTCAACACGATTTGAGTCGAAGGCTTGCGGGAACTGTGCAGTAGCGGTGCTTTACAGATGTGCTATGTTCTTAAGACTACTTATTTTAATTTACATCAAATATTAGCGTTTTAGTCCACAAAATCGAGTAGGAACGTCACTAAAATTGAGGTAAGTACAGAATGAATGCTTTTTGTTGTTGGGACAAAGAGACCTCGCAACTAGATAGTTTCTTACGAGCAAACAACGAACGTTTCCCCACGCTTCCTGAATCCAACTTTATTTTGTGCAGTTTCAGGACTATCAAGGTACCTAAACTAGGTAGGTACCTATCTACTTTCATATAACTCTTTATGTTTATTTGGTATATCATGAAGAAACGTTGAGTTTGTTATTTTACCAAAGATACCAAAGAAGAATAACCCCCGGTCTGTGTTACTTTGTATAAAAAATCTGGTTAAATTGAAATCTGACGTAGGTAGGTACCTAGGTAGAGTAGGTAGGTTTATGGAATTTTAGATAACTACACTTTTATCGTTTCTGTCAAATCTGAGGGGCGAGTTTATTTGACGTTAGTATAGTTACGAGTACGTTAGTGACGTTAGTCATAAAATTTGGTATAGCGCCTTTATAAATTAAATTAAAAATCATTTATTTCAGACAACTGATCCATAGATAACATTAACAAACACATTTAACATTATTACATTTAAATACACAATTACAAATTTCAAATTTCAATAATATAATATATAATTAATGTACAGTTTATCGGGCAGACATGGAACTACGCAAATCCCCATACAAAAAGGAGACGTCACGATCACGTCACGTTACTAACGTCAAATAGACTCAGCCCTCTAGCTAAATTAGACCAAGGCAATTATACGAATATGGAATCTGGTGAATGTGTCCCAAATCAAAGGTCATTAAGTATGAATATCGTTGAATCTTTCGAGACGTTTGATTGTTTAAAATCAACAGAAGATATGATTCATTAATAATGTAAGCGGGTTAACTGTCAACCTAGTTTGAAGAACACCAATGTTAGAAGATATGCTACAGGAGCGCCAGTAATGAAATTAAACTACTGAAAATATAATATTATATCTTATTTAGTTACTAAGATAAATTTATAGAATAATTAATTATGTTATAAATTGTGTATTATGTTATATATTTATACAAAATTGCGGACCTCAATGTGTCCGCAATTTTGACATCACAATTAATTTACCACGGTGTCAGTACAAGTTCTCAATAATGCTTTATTAAATCATCAGGACACCACACTACTCGACTTTGACACAGGTCCGTATTATGAAAACTTGCTCAGTTATCGATCTATGCTTGAGTTATGCTTATGCGTCGTTTTGAGTTAAATACTAATTTTAAAACAATGCTTGCAAGCATTGTTTTAAAATTAGTCTTTAACTCAAAACTATAGTTCCCATGGGAACTATACTATCTCAAGTTCAAGAGCGTGATTTCCTTCGTCCACGCCTTCAAGTAACTGTTTATACGTATAATTGAACGGTTACGCATTACTTGAGTAATTGCTTAGTTAACGATTTTGAACTGTCAAATCTCTGCGTGGTGACTCTTTGAACTCTGTGTACTCAAATGTGGTGAGCCCCACGCTTGGTCAGATAGTTCTTCAATTTCTGGCCGTTATTACATATAAATTATGATGATCATTTGAGATTGTAGATACATACTTAACGATTGCATATGAATTTAATATAAAAATATAATTATTAAATATCAACGAAACCAGTTTATTTAAATAAAAGCAAAACGACGCGAAATCACTGATTTTTTTTGGTGATGGTATGTCATTACATTACCAAACTAGACATGGACTTTCTACTTCAATGCCAAAAAACACCCTTTCAATAATTATTTTGTCTTTCATACCAAGAATGGATTGGATACAAAGAATGGAATGGAATTGGAAATTTGGAATTTTACACTAGGAACCAAGTGTAAAATTCCAAATAAAACAATATTTTTTACGAACGAATAAAAAAAACTGTAGAAAAATCTATCGAGGAAGTAAAATTTTCAAAGTAAATTGAGGAACGTTTGGTAGTTATTTCAAAACAGACCATAGGCATGACCCTATTTATTCAAGTAGAAATTTTGCGAGTGCAACCACAGATTTATAAGTCTATAAGTACATAAACTTAGATACTTTCGCGCTGTGTTTGTTTTTTAAGTTTCTTGCGTTTCGATTCTCACAAAATATCAATATTTTTTACGAACTAATAATAAAACCATAGAAAAATCTATAGAGGAAGTAACATTTTGAAAGTAAAGGAATGTTTGGTAGTTATTTCAAAACAGACCTTTAGCAAGACTCTATTTACTCAAGTAGAATTTTGCGAGTGCAACCACAGATTTATAAGTCTATACTTTAGTCCTGCCAGTGATGTTGCCTCCTTACTTTGACTTCAACATCACTGGCAGGACTCTGTCGCTGTTGCTTGGCAGTTTCAAGTGTTAAGTCGAGTATTGTGGTGTCCATGATGTCTTGTGGAGAGACGAAACTACACTTGCGAGCTTAAAATGCTTTACGCCATAAACGCCTTGACGCACATTTACGCCGGTCGTTCTAGAAAATTTTTAACAATTTCTATGCGGTGAACTTAAATTGTGGTATATCAATTAAAAAGCAGTTTTGTAAGCTTTTATCTGATATAAAGAAGATGTATATTTAATTAAATTTCCTACTTAAATTTAGGCAATATATAAAAAAAAATTATCTACAATGTTGATGTTAAACACCCTCAATATTTTGTGTTACCCCCCCTGGTCGAAATTACCGCTTGTAAACGGTTTTTCATTGACTGAATGAGTTTCCTGATGGAATCCTGTGGGGTTTCCTGCCACTCGTTGACTAAAGCAGTTTTCAGCTCTTCTATCGACGCCGGAGCTGGATATGTTCCTCGTACCCGCCGTTTTAGCTCGTCCCACATATGTATGTTCGATTGGGTTCAAGTCAGGACTGAGGACTGGCCAGTCTAGTCTGGGAATGCCGACTTCATACAGTCTAGACTGTCTAGACACTGCAGCGGTGTGGCAGCGGGCATTATCGTGCATTAGCAGGATATCTTCGCCGATAAACCAGGTGTAGGCACATTGCCTAGAAGAATTTCGTTAATGTATCTTTCTGCGGTTAGTCCGCATCCCCGACCGCCACCAGGTATGAAAATTAGCTCCGTAATTTGGGTTCCGTGGCTGGCGTTTTTGAGTGAAGTTCGCTTCTTTGAGTCTTCGTCTGACTGCCCACTTGTTCACAGTCCTCCGTCGAACTTCTCTGAGCTGCTGCTGGACGTCTACGCCGGTCGGGTGTCGATTTCGGAGAGAAGTCGTGACACTAAATCGATCATCTCGTGACGTAGTGCATCGCCGTCGTCCAGATCCTGGTCTCCGGACTAAGATCCCAGTCTCTCTGAATCTATTGTACACCATGGAGATACGGGACTGGCTTAGGTGAAGCTGTCAAGCGATCCTACGCTGAGACAACCCTTGCTGTAGTAGGCTGACGATTTGAGTGGCTTCTGTGGCTGTGGTTTCCATTTATCTTTAGTTTGACTGTTCCCAGTAAAGATAAACATTGGACTGATGACCAATTTTCATAAACACCTACTTTTTATAGGATTTCAGGACTTCCAAAAGACATGGACACAATTTTCAAACAAACAATATGCTTTGTTTGAAAATTTTATGTTTTTTGTTTTTACGTTTACATGACACAAGGTGAATAATTATTGGTTATGATATCAAAAGAGTTTGATAGCTAACAAAATTACCTTTTAAATGATATACCACAATCTGTAGTTCATTCAGAAATTGTTAAATTTGTGTTGATCAACTCGCGATGAAGTTCGCGCTTGTAGTTGACGACTTACTTTGATCGATTTTTTCATTATACTAAGTAGGTGTAGTTTTTTCTTCGACAATAAAGTTGTGTGTGTGCTTGGAGTTGGAGAGATAGATAGATAGATAACTCTTTATTGTACCACACAAACACAAAGTATAATACAGAAGAAAATCCTGAGAAACAAGGAAGTACAAAGGGCGGCCTTATCACTTTGAGCGATCTCTTCCAGGCAACCTTGGGATGGACTGGACTTATGAGAACAATATAGACGGTGGCGTTTGAAAAACTTAAGGAAATTAAAACAATTACATATACCTACACTACGTACTATCATGTCATAAACTACCTACTTTATATAATAAACTTAAATAGACATAAAAATAAAGTTATTAAATTTTTACACTGATAAATAATACTGATGAAGCAGTTTTTTGAAGATTGGGAGTAATTTCGCACGTCTGATGTCCAGGGGAAGAGCATTCTATAGACGGATAGCTTGTACAGTGAAGGATTTTTCATAAAAAGTAGTAGAATGAGCAGGAACTTTTAAGACGAGGGTTTCAGAGGAACGCAAAGAGAGAGAGAGTGAGAGTTGGACAGGAATTCAAAGCTCTCCTTGAGATAAGATGGGCTGGGAGGATAGAACAAGACACTGTACAGGAGAGATAGTAAATGAGTATCCCTGCGAAGTCGGATGGGCAGCCATTTGAGTTTAGCGCGATACTCGGATACGTGGTTATATTTGCGAAGACCAAATATGAACCTGATGCTGAAATTCTGGAGGCGCTCAAGCTTATTTAGCTGGTCTTCAGTGAGGTCCGGATAGCATGCGTCGGTGTAGTCAAGGATGGGGAGCAAAAGGGACTGGGCGAGTGTTACCTTAGTGGAAGTTGGAAGGAAATTGCGAAGTCGCCGCAGTGAGCCAGCCGATGTGAACATTTTTCGGCTGAGTTCAGCCAATTGCGGACCCCACGACAACTCATTGTTTTTTGACGGTTTTGCTTATAGGACACCATCGAAGGAGATAAGAGACAAGGTCGCCATGTCAATTTTAGCAGTCATTCTTGAACTACCCACAACGATGACTTGACTCTTAGGATTCACCAAAAGACCGTGCGCTTTGCTCCTCGCAAGGATGCGTGAGAGGTCATCATTTATTGACGTTATGGCTAACATGAGGTCATTGATTAGAGCTTGTTGGTAGATCTGGAGATCGTCAGCGTAAAGGTGGTAGGAACTTGACAAAGACATAGATATGGAGTTTATGAAAATTGCGAATAGCAGAGGTGAAAGCACGCCACCCTGTGGAACACCAGCAGTGACATTACACCAAGACGAGAATTTATCGTCAAGGCGGATGCGTTGCCGGCGACCGAACAGATAACTATGAAACCAGTCACTAACAATTGGAGATATGCTAAGAGAACGAAGCATAGCAAGAAGAATTGAAGGCGTTGCTAAAATCAAGCAATGACAACACAGTCATAAGCCCGCTGTCCATGCCCCGGCGAATGTCTTCCGTTCTTTTAGAAAGGGTCGTCACTGTGACGAAAACCAGATTGTAGAGAATTCAAGAGAGAGTTGCTAGAGAAAAATCAACTGAGTTGATTGTGTACCAGACACTCTAGCACCTTTGAGAGAAAAGGAAGAATAGAAATGGGTCGGAAATCGGAAAAGGAGGCAGGTCAAGATTTTTTAGTAAGAGGGATAATCTGGGCATTTTTCCAGGTGCTTGGGAAAGTGCTACTGAAAATAGAGTGGTTAAAGATGTGGACAAGGACGTGAATAACATCGTGGTCAGAATGGGCAGCAGCATTATTACGACTTATGTTGTCATCACCGATTGCATTTGATGTGATCGACATGACGCTTCTCTTAACATCACAACCGGAGAACTGACTTAGGAAAAAGGGTGAAGTGACAGGAGTTGGTAAAAGAGAGAGTGCCTGAAGGGTATTAGATTTAATTATCCCATCAAATTGGGAAGAAGAGAAGTGTCGATTTAAAGACTCATCATCTATATCTTTGGGAAGTGTGTCGTTACTTGATTTGCCAACCCCTAGTGTTCGAAGAAACTTCCATACTTTGAAGGGTCTTCGTTTTGGACAGAATTGTGGATATAACGGCGTTGGGCGTCCCTACACACCTTATTACACAGATTTCGTCGCTCAATACCGTCGCCTAAACTTGGCCATGTTCTTGGAGAGTTAGTGACTTGACATTTTTATGTTGCGTAAGTCAGTTTTTAACCTTCTCTGATTGCATGGCATGTCAACTTGTTGGAGAGGGTGGTGCACGCGAATTGCATTTTGTTGAATCTCATTAGAGAAGGTTTTGCGCGGAATTGTTACTAAATTTTTTGATCCTAATATTCGGTAATGGATTTCCGCAAAGCAGGCCCTGAACCATCGATGTAAGTAAAAATCTGTAGATTATGTACGTTTTCTTCAGCGATTACTCAGCAACTGGCCTGTGTTACAACTAATAAGCAAACACATACGCTCACAGTTACATTTCCAATCTTGTGCAATAATGAATAACAATGATAGAAAGACGTACCTAAAAACGAAGTGCGACTGAGACCACAATAATAGTCGCTAGTAAGACCCCACTATATAGCGTATATACACAGCTACATATCTAACTTATAATATATAGATATCCAATCTTGTGCAATATAAACAAAGAAGAACAACAAAGGTAGACAGACGTACCTAAAAACGAAGTGCGACCGGGACAACAACAATAGTGGGGTCTTACTCGCTAGTAAGACCCCACTATATTATAAACAAAATCGGGAGCTCTCCGAGTTTTACGACACTACGGCCAACAAAAAAATTAGGCGGAAAGATATGAAAATTATCACTTGTTACCCGCTGCTTAATCACTGCTTGTTGATGCCGGAGAGTAGGAGAGTCATCATCTCGCGGAGATCCTTTCGTGCCAATCAATAAATTTATTACATATTATTTCATAGATAAATTAGAGATTTAATAGAGACGGTGTTTACATATGTTTTAATTAAAATATAATAGGTAATATAATAATATAATTTGTACACCTAGTGAACAAACACGAAGGCATTGTTGTAGTCTTTTAAGTCAATAAATCACAAAAAAGTACGTTGTAGCAAGCGTGAATTACGAACGCCGCACGCCGGCCGGCCCGACTATGACTGTGGTGGGGAACCTAATTGGACCTAATTTAAGCCTGCCACTTTCGAGAAGCTAGTGCCTCATCTCCCCTTTGGTTCCGTACCCGAAAGGTGAGAATGGAACCCTATACTAAGCCTCCGCTTTCCGTCCGTCCGTCCGTCTGCCACGTGGCTATATCTCATGAACCGTAAGAGGTAGATAGTTGAAATTTTCAGATAATGTGTATTTCTCTGGCCGCTATAACAACAAATATAATACAAATAAAATAAATATCTAAATTAAAGGGGGCTCCCATACAATAAACGTGATTTTTTTGGCTATTTTTGTTCTTAATTTTTCAAGGCTGTATCGTTTGAACTACAATAGGTAGACACATGAAACTTTCTATAATTAAGTAACACTTCAACTGTAATAATAACAAATACTAAAAATAAAATAATATAAAAAATTTAAAGGGGTCTCCGAACAAGTGTACATACGATGTTCTTTGAAAAAGTTGCCTGGTTTCTACGGTACGGAACCCTTCGTGTGCGAGTCGACTCACACTTGGCGGTTTATTTACTTTTATCAAAGCCCTGAACCTATTATTTATTTTGATAGCAGGTTTAGACTAACTGATGGTTGGATGAGTTTATATTACCTACATATTGATAAGCAAGAGACAAAGTTTTAGGTACTCGCCAAAGTGATAGACTCATATAATATGTATAGGCTTTATTTTTAGACTTGTTTTTTTTTAATAATTAACGTATAATTATCTGATAAGTCTATTTTGGAGAATTCTTATATATGGGCACACGACCTCGACAAGCTTTGAAAATTATTTATTATAATATGTAGGTAGGTACTTACAAAAACAAATAGGTATGTGTCGCGGGTGGTTCTTAATTTTTTTTTTACTTTTTAATATTTTTTTTCCCGCGTGGAAGAAACTTCCGAACTACTTTTTTCTCTTAATTATGACTACTAAATACAACAGACATATGAAAAATATTTGAAATTCGTAGTAAGGCATCACAATGATTAAGCATGACTTGATTGTAGGTGTATTTGCGAAAGATCTCTTGAACCATTTGTTTTCGTGCTCGTCGTACCTAACTCAAACTCCAGCATTCTTCAGTTTTGAACAGGGTAGCCATTAGCCAGGGGCGAGGACTTGCCTCTTGTTTAAACTTTCTTCCCTTGTCTTCACAATTGAATTAGGTATTAGGCCTTTGTCGCATTCACAAGGAAGGGTTGCTAAGCTTTTAAAAGAGAGCGGGGTTATTTCAGGAACACATCACAATTGTTATTAGGTAAATGAATAGACGAGAGAGACGACTTGAAAAATGGTAAGAGTTACGTAAAAGCGTGAGATAGAGAAAGCTAGAATTAATCGTAGGTAAAGATTTATCGTTTGATAACCATTTTTTTTCCAATCAGCTCACCTTGTCCCACTGCTGAGCAAAGGCCTCCACCATACAATTCAAACTATTTTATTATTTAAATCTGTTTCATAAACGCTATTTTTGTTTTATCGGTGGAAGCTATATCAATGCTAATTAGCTTGCCTAGATTTACGGGTGAAATGATGGACGGATCCATTTTATGCCATGACATGACAAAAATGAATAATAGTCTGATGAAACCAGCATTTTGGTTTTCGATTAATGTTGCTTGCCGTCGATATGTGTCCGTGTGCTACATTTCTGAGCTTTTATCGTTTATCAGTAACACATGAAACACGATTATATGGTACGTAAACATAAACACGTGAGTGCTCAAACGATATGCAGTATTATATTTTCTTTATTAATCAAAACTAATTCTATTCTTATGTACAAGACACTTTAAACCATAGGTAACCAAAGTTTGTCTAGTGTCGACAGTTACAGCGTGTTGCCACACATTTGGCATGAATTTCTTGATAAATAATTATTATCATAAACATGCTAAGTCTAAGTAGTACCTACGTAACATTGTTAGCGATTGAAACACATATTATCAATACCCACAACTAAAAACCAAAAGCACCAATACACAGTTTAGGTACCAGTCACACAATGTACCGTAGGCAGGTGTATACAGTTTCATGAATTCGTTTTATACTAGAAAGATAGGCACATTACTAAATCTTTAAATAGAAACGACTGTACGAGAATCTGTAGTAGGTATAGCTACCTACATGCCTACCTAGTAGATATCATGCGTGGTTTACGCAGAGTCGAGTACGATGAGACTTTGAATGGTGCCATGAAATGAAGAAACCGTGTACCGACTCTCTACGTCTTGAGTGATATATGTACATATAACAATTTTATGTCTCGTATTTCGCCCATGATATATGTACATATCTCATTAAATGTTAAAGTCTCTGGATTTTAGCTTGGTGGAGGCCGGATTTGCGTGGTTCTGTAATTTTCTGCTGAAAAATTTTCAATTTACATATCATGAAAGGATTTATAAGAAAAATCCGGGTGTAAAAACTGGTCGCTCGGGAGGATCCCCTTTGTGTTCGCTCCTGTTCGGTGGAAAACCATTTCGCTTGAAAGAAGAGTAAGTAACCAGACATGTCTGTATATTATTTAGTTTATGCTTGGTATTTTTATGTCACTGATATCTAGTCAAATATAAAGGGTACCTGAGTACTTACTAAAATAAGTTGTAACTAGGAACAAAATCGTAACCAATCATTGCAATAGAAAGGAAATCAATTTCAAATTGAGATGGAAACGTAATTCTAGAACTCATCCTTTCACTGGCCCTTCGATTCGTTTCATATTTCTAATAAGCCATATTTTGGAGCAGAGTTACTAGGCACGAATTCTTTTTACACAAAAAAGAAATGAATGTAGGCTCCTTACTATGTATCAAGTTTTTATAACATCTTTTGCGCGGAGTCGGGATTCACAAGGTGGGTTGAATGAGAATGGAATTAACAGGGAGAAGAATTCTGTTATTACGGAGGTCAATCCAAGTATTTGTCGTGCACTATACTTAATTTTGAGCTTCAGCGATTTTCACACAATAGGGATACTTTATCATAAGAGAGGCTTGTGTGTGTCTTGATACCTACGTATTTGTACGGCCAACATCAGGCATCATAGGGCATCTATAGCGGCCTCCTCGGTTATCTTCGCAAGCGTAGTATTATTCATGTATAGATTATTATGTATGTATTATCTATTATGTGCTGTGTGATGCCGGCTTAGAATTCGCACCACTCCAACTCTTCCCGCGGGTGTCGTAAGAGGCGACACCCGCGGGAAGAGCACCAGCGCCCCCTGCAGAACAATTTTACCACCGAACTACGATCCCCAACCCGCATGCCCAGCGTGTGGATTATGGGCATTACCTCCCATAAGATAAAAGCCAATGGGGCGCTTATCAGGGGGAGGCCTGCGTCCAGCAGTGGACCAAAATGGGCTGTTGAGGATGAGGAGGAGGATATCTATTATTCCCAATGTTCGTAGAATAAATAAGGAAGAAAAGTTTCTACAATACTGCAATGCTGAGGGCTGCTGAAAACTTCATAAATCAGGAAAACAATCCTATTGTTTTCCTGATTTATGAAGTTTTCTTTAATACTTGGTAGGTACTCTGCCTTGCTTAGGTTATTTAGAAAGCTAGAATGTACAATGTATGTAATAATCAATCTATTTAAATAAAAATTAATACCTATTTTCCTTGGTCATGGCATCCCGCGTGAACGGCTGAACCGATTTCGCTAATTCTTTTTTGTTGTGTTTGTTGTTGTCCGGAGAAGGTTCTTATGAAAAGAAAATATTAAGAAAGTTGTGGAAAATTAGAAAATTTAAATGTTCGTAGTTAAGACAGGATAACGTCTGTTGGGTCAGCTAGTCATAAATAAATATCAAATACTACGTGCCTGTGTTAAAATACAAAAAAAAAAATACTAAATACAAAATAATTTAGTTGCCATTACGTTAACAAACACATGACTTAATGTTACCTGTATAGTTGTTACATTTGTATGATCTTGTGTGAGAGCATTGATTATCTATGATCCCCGCACTAGGCTAAGCGTGTTTCGCGGGAGACCGAATGAACAAAGATTGCTAGCCTTGATACTGAGAGAGCGGTACACTAGCAAATTAGTTACGTTATAGTATTAATGACATATGCAAGACTATTTCTAATGAAAATTTAAATAAAATAGGCACAATGTGAAAGGCATGCAATAAAAGAACATTAAATATAAATAAATTAGATTAATAAAATGATTAGCTAAACAAGGGGTGATAAAATTCAAATCAATAATTCTAGTTTTAGCAGGATGCTACAACAGTGGTTAGGAGGTTAGGAACATTGAAAGAAGAAGATAAACACACAGTGAAAGATTTTCTGATGAAAAATAAATTCGTTACTCCGTATTGATCATAGAATACCAGACTCCGAGAATGGAATTATTTAACGTATTTACTAGCTAATATTACCACTGGTCCCGAGGGCGGGATCCCAGCAAACTTGGTGAGTTGGAAGTTGGTTCGTTTCACTCATTATTTTCGCCTCACTCGAACTCTTGGGGATCGGGAATACGGCAACTTTTCCCTATCTCGATGACTCGTTATGGTAATCTATAGTATAATCTTCAAGGGGAGAATAGCCTAGCCATTAATATTATGAATGCGATTACTGAAACGCTCGCTGGACCTTAGGACTACAACTGCATTTTTATTAACTTTGGAAATACTCCAATCAATTCCTCAGTCGTATATCGGTCATACGGATGCCATGTGCATGTCAAATAGTTATAAACCACAAACGAAACCTATATATTTTTTTTATTTGTAGACATGACACAGCGGCAAGAGAAATAGGTACACACTCTGTGATTTCGGTTCATGAGATGCAGCCCGCTGATAGACGGACAGACATACGCACAGATAGACAGCGGAGCCTTAGTAAAAAGGTCCCGTTGACATCCTATGGGTACGGAACCTTAATTCTATATTTAGTACTTTTGGGAACCTTAAAACGTCGTCAAAGGCTTCCAATGAACTCGGGATGATAGATTTTATAGTCTGTAGAAGCTTATACGACCTAGGTACCTACTCAGGGTCGTTATAACGGCACCATACACTTTTCTGCCAAAGCTAGTAGAATTTATCAATGTCCATGTGAGATAATCTCTTCAAATTTATGAGGTGTTAATACAATTGAACTCATAATAAATGTAAATGATTGTAAATGTAGTCTCGTGTAAAAAATGGGAGTCCGTTAAACACATTGTGATGTTTATTTATTCAGGGTGAAGAGGTGCGGAAAGGTCTGGCTATGTTTGACTGTGGCGATTTATTTAACGAGTAGCTTTATTTGTTTGTGACGGGGCGTCCCCCACTAATGCTTAGCCATTAAACTCCCACAATAGGCGAGATTTCAACCTTATTGCAGTCACTATAGAGTCGAAGCTGCCTCTATTTATGTAGCGCCGTTGTTTAATTAATGACTTAATAGTGGCTACGTCATGTGTGTACGAATTTGATGTAGTGGTAGCTCCTGTAAGCCTCACCACTTGTAAAATATTGATGCAAAATAATTTTGTTCGAACTCTGATCATTAATACTCGAGAATTTACTCATACCTATCGATGTTCAAATAATTTGAACTTGGGACTTTAAGTCTAGAAATATTATCAACCTTATGAAAATTTAATTCAATATTAAAGTACGTAGGTATCAAAAGTTTGTGGTTGTAAAATGGTTGATTTAAAAGCTTATAGCTGACTGATCAAAGCGTAACCTCTAGAAATCTAGTTTTAAATAATTCATGATCATCCTAGACATTTTACTGCTGATTGCACAGGGGCTTTCCCTCTGACTTTTATAAAGATATTTACCTACCCATTCAATTTACAACGAATATACTTTCTTAAAGATAAGATAAACATATCCATCGTAAAATAACCGATTTGATTTATTGTTTATCAGAGATCCCATTAGATGTATCCACTCTCACAGCAAGTCGTACAGGTAGTACACATGAGTTTTATGTTATTCGAGACAAAAACGGGAAAATGTCGTGTGGCATTTATCGCTATCGTAGGCAATCTAATATGTAATAAATAACGGGAAAACTATCTGAGGGGAAAAGCTTTAACCAAATATAATTGCAGTAATAACTGTGCGGTTTGGTTATTTGAAATGTGATTTATCTCACCGCAACATTGTTCTTATTATAATTAAAAAGATAATGTGTTTTTTAATAAATAATAATGCTTTTAACTTTATTTATTACTAGGTTCACACGTATTTTATCGAGATAAAAGGTATCGATAAGATATTATGGCTGGGCAAAGTAAGCGACGCGTTGGCAGACGAAAAAAGTCTTGGTTTCAGTCAAGTCACATGAGACATGAGAGTGGACGAATATCGCCAGCGTCGAACACCTGTTTCGTTTGGCGTAAGATCGCGAAAAAATTGCTGAGCTGACAGCTATCCCCCAGTAGTGGAGAGCCACCATAAGAAGAAGAAGATAAGTTAATCCAGATCTACATCTCTATGTAAAAGTTCAGCCCGATCTGGTTCAGTACTTTTGGCGTTGTCTTCGCCCAAACATCTCATAAAGGCACAAACTTTCACCTTTATAATTATGTGGGATGATACTTACTTCACTTATTTACTACAAATATGATTTAGCGGTTATAATCTTTGATTAAGGTTTAGTTAGGTATTCTCAGTGATTTAAATTTTATTTAATATAGTAAATAATTACTGAATAGTGTTTAGACTTTATGTTTAAGCCAGACCTTTACGTGTTCTGAATACCAACAGTTTACTTACTAAATAATAATCGAAACCCTTACGTGAGGTATAAATTACGACCTTTACGTGACGCTTATCTTAAAACACAGGAAACATCAGAAAAACCTAAATTATTTTGTAATTTGTGTTCTTTATCAGTACTATAAATGAGCATTAAATTTATATAGATTATTCGATATGAAGTTTCATAGGAAAAATTATAATTATGTGGAGGTAGAGTAGAGAAAACAGATCATGCACATCATGTTTTGTTGTCGCTCTCCCCAAAAGGTTTGCTGGAAGACCCTACCCGTTTTTTGGGTTTCATCATTTGTTTAGTTATCGTAATATTATGATAACTAATTGCCTAATGAAACTCGCAAGCAACTAAGCGAATAGTGATTTCTAGAATGCTAGTTTTAAACAATATTGACTTTGCAGACTTGAACTCTACTAATAATGAAACTATTTGATGTGTTAGCGCAGCTTATGCCCAATTAATGTAAACTAATAAACTGTTACAGCACTTGATATATTTAGGGGCAATGTAATGAATCTGTTAAGCTTGTGGCTTTTAATTTCAATAAGTAAAGCTGTTTCCTTATTGGGTACCTAGCACACTAAACGTGAACTTTGAGTCGACTTGTATATTGTACACTCACGGTAGGGCTGGTCCGCCAGTTCAAAGTCGCTCAGCGAGCTATGGAAAGATCTATGCTCGAAGATTCTCTGAAGGGTAGGATTCGCAACGAATACATCCGACAGAGAACCAAACGTATCGACATAGCTCAACGAATTAGCAAGCTGAAGTGGCAGTGGGCAGGCCATATCTCGCGAAAAACCGACAACTGCTGGGGTAAACGTGTTCTTGAGTGGAGACCGCGACTCGGCAAACGTAGTGTAGGACGTCTTCTGGCCAGGTGGGATGACAATCTGCGAAAGACTGCAGGCAGATGCTGGATGCGGCAAGCAAATGACAGGGCGCTATGGCGCTTATTAGGGGAGGCCTATGTCCAGCAGTGGACTAATATAGGCTGATAATGATGATAAATATAGTGTACTAGCTTCTGCCTGCGGCTTTTCATGCGCTTTTCTATGACCCTTGCATGTTTTCACAAGAAGACGTAAAGAAGGCCGTAAGAAATATGAAACGTGGCAAGTCACCTGGCCACGACGGTCTCAGCATCGAGCACATTCTTTATGGTAGCGATAAACTTATTGAACAGCTATGTTATTTCTACAACATGTGTTTTAGATTCAGTTACCTTCCGCCTGGTTTGATGAAAACTACTGAAGTTCCCGTGGTGAAAAATAAAACAGGAGATCTTAGCTCGTCAACTAACTACCGCCCTATATCGTTGGGAACTGCTATCGGGAAGGTGTTGGAGCGACTAATCTACCCTAGGCAGCAGGAGAACTTGAACATAGAATACGCACAGTTAGTTTTCTGTCCAGGTCTTTCGACGGATTTGGCCATAACGAGCCTTAAAAGCACGTTGAATTACTACACTTCACGGAACACCTCCATCTAC
Source organism: Eupithecia inturbata (assembly GCA_963662085.1). NCBI lineage: Eukaryota > Metazoa > Arthropoda > Insecta > Lepidoptera > Geometridae > Eupithecia > Eupithecia inturbata. The sequence goes on from OY759182.1 coordinate 10,804,808, forward strand.
GCGTGTTTCCTAGATCTTAGCCGTGCTTTTGATCTCGTGAACTATGACATCTTATGGGCCAAATTAACAGCTGCTAATGTGCCTGTTCACGTGGTCAAACTGCTGAGGTACTGGTACGGAAACCAACGTCTTTTCTCGCGTCGCATCGTTCTGGGGTAGGTTGGTCCGCTCCAAAAATAGCATTTTGAAGGCTGTCTCTGAACAGGTTTACAAAAATCCTATTTTTATGCACTAGATTTCCCTTCACATGGAAGAAAACAGAAAGTGACGTGCGGTAACTTTATGCGCCGTGTTATTTATTTTTATTTTATTCTTGTATATTTTTGAAACTGTTGTGATTTTTCTATTGTGTTATGGGTTTTTGTCTGGAATAAATAATAAAATAAATATTTTTATTATTATTTCCGGAATAAAAAGTGGCCTATGTCCGTTCCCGGGCAGGTAACATTCAGACAAACGTAACTAATATTTGGTTTTAAAGTGGCTATTCAGCGAAACATTAACAAGTGTATTACCTATCTGCATTGATATATATGTAGAATGTTATTTTAAACATATCCCGTCGACCTACGACTCTAATGAGCATTCCGTAGAGGCCGTTTCAGATATACGACTAAAGGTTAATCATCATAACAGTAAAATAGTTTATTCATAGCTAATTAAGCTTGTATTCGATCTACAGCCTTATTTTGTCTTATTTATTCCCTAGAAACGCCGAGCGGGGCTATAAAATCCCCCTCACCTGCGAATTGTGAGTGATGAGTACATGTTACCGCTTTAATTCAATTATCCGCGGTCCTTGGGGGAGGCAGGTACCCCTAACATGAATATTGTCTTCCAATACAATCGACCATACCGTGTTTCAACAGTAAAACCAATCTCATAAAACGCGGTTGGCTATAACCCGCTACTGCGTGAACGTTTCATGCAACAGTATCATTTGTTTACGTGTGACGAAGCTCCGTGTAGGTACCATACATTCATATGGGTCATAGGTACATGGACCAAAGGAATATGGGTAGGTAGTAAGTCTATGGTTTAGAATTTTTTATTAATTTTTTCTATAATCTTTAGACGAACCTTTTCTTACCTATTAAATATGTTTTTAAACGATAGAGACGAAAGGGAGGTGCTATCTTACCTTTTCTAGGTTTTAATATTAAAACAAGCCTCTACCGAAATAACGTTCCACGTATTTATATCATAAACAACACTAAAGTATAGAATTATTAGGATACTGACCTTTGCCGCGAGGCCATTACAACCTTTAGCAAGCCCTTTCTGTGAGCACAGCGTAGTTTCATAGCTTGGCTCGTTGATTTCGTCCACTCGCAACTATTTATCTTGGCGTGTGCTCCATTACGTTAACGACCACTGCTCGTTGCGGAAGGAATAACCTAGTGGGGATATCATGGTGCTACCTAAGATAAGCAACTGAGAATATCTCTAAATGCACGCACAAAATGGAGAAAATGGAAAGCTAGTTTTTTCCACTAACGGTGATACTTATGTGCAACGTAGCACAGTCCAATAGGTATGTGTGTCTTATGTCATTAAGACACACGTGGCATTACTCAGAAAGTTCTGAGGATGCACCAGGAATAACATTTATTGCGTTAATAACTCAAATTCATTGGTTAGCTCATATCAAACGTAAAGATTATTAAATTCCCGAACTGCTAGCGAAGGTTCTCAGAAATTGGACTTGTTATTTCGTTAATAAAGAAAGATGTGTTATTCCGTGGAATAACATAAATAGCGATCCTTTCAGCAGCTGTCATGTTACGAGTACTTTATGAGCCTGCTTACAAAGGGCATTGAAGAAATTGCTATTACAAATTCAGATATTTTGAGCCCGTTTCTAGCAGATTTCTAAAATCTTCAAACTAGGGTGAACACTGACAACAAAGGACAGAAAGACCATTCAAGACCTAATTTCAGCGTTATGTCTTTTTTGTGCTCGCAGGGTCGTTTAGCTACATGGTTATTTTATTGAACAAATAAATAATTTCAAGCAATGCTAAGAGCACAGCTGGCGTGAAATCTAAACGAACCGTAGACTAGTTCGTCAGTGAATCTTCTCACAAAAAGCATTATGAGATTGTAAAACAGTTCGTTTCTATTCCCGGTTAGCGACATGGGTGGTTTGATCGTAAATCAAAGCAATTTGTTCCTAGAATTTCGATCTTCGCGGTTAACTGCCGCTTAATGTATTTACACCATGAAAATAATTAAAATAATAGCCCCGAGGATTTTATACGCCGGATGTTTCTATGATTATGTTTTGATAATTTATTACGAAGTATTTAATCATATTCCCCAGAGATATTATTCAAGTTCCGTTTGTTCTTATCAAACTTGCTTCTGCAAAAATAGGCTTAGGTAAATCAAATAAAAATTACCTAGTAACTTAAGGTACCTTAGCGTGCGCCTGTGCGCAAGACACGAAGTCTTGCACATGTCAATCCTTACCGTCTGAAAAGCATGCTAAGAATACAACACCAGCTTATATCACTGCTGGACCTAAGCTAAAATAAGAAGCGTATTATTGTAATCCCCACGCTGGGCATGTGGGTTGCAGGTTAGGCCACAGAACATTATGAACGAAATATTTAGGACTTAATACGTAGTAGGCACGTACCCTAAATCGAGTATACTCTTACTGAGTGTACCTATTTCTTAATATTTTCAAAACAAGACACCGACTGGGAAATGGAAAACCAATCGAAACAGAAGCATCCGGCATTTGCATGATAATTTAAAACTCTCTTATTGCGTTCGCACGTTCTACAAAAATTGTTTTAACTTGATTATTTCAAGTGAAAAATGATTTTACCGATGCGGAAAATTTCCAGAACAAACATACTAACGAAGGATTGAACTTTTTCGTTGTTGTTGGCCAATATTCGGGGATAAATCGTCAGAATGATCTGTTGATTCAACTGCCAACACATGCAGACTACTAACAGCTACTTTGAATGACGTGTATCCCGTTTAGATATCGATTAATATACTTTATCACGTTTAGAGTAGATACTTCATAAAAGCAATAAAATAAGTCTGCGAAAATCGGGGCATCTACTGCGTAAAATGATAGCGAATAATATTAAATCGACGTCGTATCTTGAACAAAGAAACAATTTGTCATTCGATGACAGCCAAGAAAAGAATGTAATAGCGGGCCTACGAACGATACGATAACATTTGAATTAGATAACTTGGCAGCTCTGTTTAGTTATCCGCATATATCGCTATTGATTTGCAGAGTAGACACCTGAAACTTTTTACAATAAGGCACTATTATTTTGATTATGTGTTAAATCATTTAGAAACCTTAGCGTGATATGATGCAGTAGGTACCCCATGAAATTCAAATAATTTTTTTTTGTAGTCGCCCACTGCTGGAAATATGGCTCCTCCATTATTTACATGTGTAAACCAAAATTATCAACATAGCTCAAAGAATTAGCAAGCTGAACTGGCAGTGGGCCGGCTAGATCTCGCGAAGAACCGACAACCGCTGTGGCACAATGTTCTGGAGACCCCGTCTCGGCTAACATAGTGTAGGACGTCATACAGATAGGTGGAATGATGACCTGCGAAATACTACAAGCAGTTGCTGCATGCTGCAAGACGAAGAAGCGGCTCTAAGACGATCATTATGGTATGATTTAGTCTAGCTGTGGACTAAATGGCTATTATGGAGTGATGATGGTCATAATGATAAAAGTCTGTTAATTCGTAAGATTTTAATCTAATTTTATCAAAGTGATATGAAAAGATCTAGTTTGAAAGTTTGACTTCTTTAAAAATTAAGATAAAAGATTTCAGTGCCAACAAAAACAAACTGAAGTTGAAGTAGGTCTTTATAAAGCGACTATTCATTTGTAAGTGACAGGGCTAAATGCTACTCTATTATTCAAAGTGGACAGTTTAGGTTAGTTAAGAGCATTACTGAATCTTCAAGTTATAAGACAACCGTTACCCTAATGGATTATAATGGGGAACGTTCTCACTAATATATAATGCGTAGATGTCTATAGATATAGATCCCACACATTTGTACCTAATAGCAAGAAGCTGAAAAGCGGATCAAATATTTAAAGGCGAGCAAGTCGAGTCCACCTGTGTCCTCCGCTCATATACAGATAGGGCCCGTGCATAAACAAAGTTATGCTTTTTAAAGGGTTATAACCCACCCCTCCAAGATATTTAAGCCGCAGAGCCACCCTCAGTTATCTAATTTCCCGAACTTTAGCTTCTATCTTTCGTTAAATCTCATCTCGTGCGGTGAGGGTCATAAAGTTAAGTGAGCGTGTCAACATCTAGGTTTCTGTAAATAAGGTTCGAGCCGTAAGTTGTGATCGTATTTGAGGTTGAATGTGAATAGGTTGTTTGAAATAGACTTAAGAGTCAACGCACAACGGCTGGCGCATGGTTTTTAACTTTTTGGCATAGCATATAGTATGTTTGAAGTTAATAACGAAGTTTTTTTGCGTACCTACTGTGAAAAAATCTATACAGATAGCATACGTGGATTCAGTTTATTTAACTCACTTCGAAAAGAGGAGGTCCGACTGTATGTGTATTTTTTTTTAGTATTTTCACCGATTTCTCCGTCGATGTTAAGAGGGCGTAATGCGTGCCATTTTGTGAAAAGGATGGGCATAGGATTTCGTGTTCATAGGAGTGGGACAGAGCATATGTTTTTGGATTGGCGTAAGCGCAAATATCAAGTTTTTGCTTATTTACAAGAAAACTAGACAACTAATGAAGAAACTGGTTCAAGGAATCAAATAATAGTAACCTACGAATTAAACATAAATCTATATCTATTAATGGTGATCCATTATATAATAACCTTATTGTACTCGTACTCATGAAATCCTGACGGAAGCCGAGAGAGAGCCCTTTCGTCTACAAGTAAAAACTTTGTTAGAGCAAGGAGTCAACCTTACCCTCCCATGAAGGTTTTCGCTACTAAGTACTACTGTTGGAAAATACTTATTCTTTTGTAACCTAAGATAAGTTTAAGTTTAATGTAAGTACCTTATTAACCTTTCCTGAAATAAAAACTTTTATTATTTATTATTATTATAAATCATCTCAATAAACCACAGGGTTCCTGAGATCACAACCAAATTATGTGCGAAACAGTGCACTTTCATGTTTTTTTAATCGTAATTTTTTCTATCGATCGTGTTTTCACATTCAAGGAACCAAAGAAAAAAACATTAATTTTATGAAATTTGAGTTTTATGTATTCGAATAGAATTTTATGCAATTCAAAGTCAAAGTCAAAGTCAAAGTCAAAAACTCTTTATTTCCATAAATACAATAAATGTATACTTAGAAAAGGTAAAATTCTTAATAATTAAACACTGACACGGAAATAAAGTGATATTTTTGATTTCAGTCGCTTCGGTACGTAGACTAAAGTAAAGAAGCGACGAAGAAACCTTTAGCCTGTTAGTTGTTATTTTTCGAGTTGGAGCAAATTCCGTCCCACGCTTTTTTATCCTCTAGATAATCTGATATTTTATAGTAGGCCTTTTTACACAGGAAGGTTTTGACAAATTCGAAACTAAGCCTAGTTTGACAACAAAACCCGTTAGGTTAACACTTAATGATCATTACATGATCATTACATGATCATTACTATTGTAAAAAAAAATCTCTTGTAAATTTATTCCCGAGGAATAAATATTATTCCCATAAAAATTAAAAAAAAAAAGCAGTAAACAATTTAGGGATTTCAAATCGTTATTTTTCAACACAATCGAATACAATACAAACAATCAATTACATAGTTTTAATATTTAAGGTTAAGTTATATTGAAAAACTAAAGTTTTATTTGCTCTTTTTTGTGTACTTGTGTTGTATATGAAACCCGTTACAAGAAAAAATCCCTTTTAGAAAGAATAAGTGAATTTAGTACATTTTTTGTAACAACCGCTCGTGTGCACTGTTCCTTTTGTATCGCACTGCGTGTCGGCAATCATTCCCTACTGTAGTGGAGCAAGCGTGTTATTAAGCCAAATTTAATCAGTACTTCATCATAATTTTCTCATGTTCCACCAATAAATCAAGGGTAAATTGACACTGTAAATCCAATTACGAAAGTATTTTTGACATTGTAATTTATTTTCCTCCGTTCATAAATATGATGAATCTTATCGAACATAAATACCAATTCTTTGCCCAAAGCAATTGTGGTTTTCAATATATTTTGAGATTAAAAGCCTTCTCTTTATGTTACACAAAACCCTTAGGATTAGCGGAGGCAGAGGGCAATTTTAGGATCAATTGGTTTTACGAGCCGTAAAACCTTTTTTCCATACTTATGAGTGTGGAAACGAACATGCGTAATATTTTTCTCGTGTCGATTTATGTTGTTATCACCATATCGCACAGTTGTGAAGTGACGATGGAGTTTTGAACTCAAACAATAAACTTTTCAGTCACTTTAAGCTTTATTTCGTTAATTAAATTATGCTCATATGAAACGACGTTCTTCTGCATTTACGTGAGAAAATAAATAAACTCTAATTGACCTGAGTGATGGAAAGAGCCAAGAAACTGATTCAATCAACAAAGCTTAAACCGTCTGTATTTTATAAATTCAATTGTTAAATGTATTTTTTGTTTCAGGATCAGCAGATCCACCAACCTGTTTCCTTATTCTAAAAAACCTTTATTAAAATAGACTCGCTTCTAAAGGCCTCATAAAAATGAATGTTTTAAGACTCAAGGTAGAGAAAGGTGTGCCCAACCTACATTTTACTCCATAAGTTTTCATAAGATTTTACTTAAAGGAGTATGAAGGTATCATAACAAGAAATTAAAAATTGTCACTTTAAATCATGATATTTTATCAAATTATACATTTAAGTGTTACCAGTACCTAATTGTAAACTACTCGTACGTACTAGGTACCTACATATATCATACAGTATCACACTATTATAATATGAATTTTAAATTTTTGTTATTGCTTTGCGCCAAAACTACTGAACGGGTCGCGCTGTAATTTTGCACACAGGGATTTGTAAGTCTAAAATAAAATAACGACTACTTTTTCCCATAAAACAGTTTTCATGGGATAGAAATAACCTACGTTTCCTTAGAAACAACGTGTGAGAAGCCACGGGCAGAAACTAGTAAGTTATAAACTTATAGGCTTTTCACGAAAAACCGAACTTAGTGAGCACAAGTTGTTTTGTACGTCCCATTTGGAAAAACAGTCGTAAAAATGCTTTAAATTCAGAATCATATAAATATCATATATAATATTATAATTCGTCATCATAACCGATTATTAATTACGTTGTTTCATTTTAAAACACATTAACGTTTCAATTTATTTCCCGAACATTAAATTCAATTTTGTTTGAATAAGTTGTTAAACGATGATAAATAATTAATAATTAAATTGCTCTGTTTATCTCACATGGAAATGTAACTGGAAATACTGACCTGTCCTTGTGTTTAACAATTATCACAATTAAAGCAAATCAGTCAAACTAATTGCGATATTTGAGTTTTGCTAATATTTGCACCAGCAAGTACTCCCCGAGCGTGTGATTTAGATGCCTATTTATATATCTAGTTTCTGCTCGCGGCTTCGCACGCGTTGCTTCGTTTGTATAGGTTATTTCTATCCCATGGGAATATATTTCTGGGATATTTATTTATTTATTTATTGTTACAATATATAAAGTGACCTATGTTATTTTAAGTCTAGACCTACATCTATTCAGTTTTGTTTGGCGTGGTAATGTAAGTAACAAACATACATTACATCCATCCAACCATCTGTCCATCCATCCAATCTTTTGCATTTATATTATTAGTCTGATGAAAATTTAAATAGCTATTTAAATGTCTGTATTGTGTACCTATTTAAACTATTGCTCGACCAACAAATAATAGATCAATTATTAAAACAATCGCTTTATTTATCAGAGTACAACGCGAGTACGATGCCAGCTTAGTATTCTATTCTAACCCTTTTCACGGCGTCTGCCACTTTCTGCGTGTTGGTGCGAGCTGGGTGGCGTGCCCCCTATAAATCAGAGCCGTTTTGTTCAGGACCATTACGTTGTTTTACCGCCTTCCTACAGAGACAAAATTAGATCATACAGAGAGAAAGCCCGTCTTAACCCATACATAACTTGTGCTGTAAAACCTGTAATAGTTACTGCGCGATGCCGACATGTTTAGTGTCGACTCGCACCCTACGATGTCATCGTTTGTCCGTGGATCCTATTTTGTAGAATAAGCACTGGTAGCTATTTATTTTGCTGTAAAACAGACATTTATGTTTCATCGTCATAAGCCTCTTCAGTCCACTGCTGGGCATATGCCTCTCCTATTGAGCGACACAGCGCCCTATCTTCAGCCTGCAGTCTTTCGCAGATCGTCATCCGACCTGGCCGGAGGCCGGCCTTTACGTTTGCTACGTCTACTATCTATACCCAAGCTTTCGTAATGAAAGTATCAAAAATAAATCAGCTTCTTTCACTTGAACTTGAGAAAACCGTAGCGAAGATAAAAACTTTTAAATTGTAGTATTTGCATAAGAAAATTACCTCATTAGAATGTGTTAACTGCAAAGTTATGCTCGCGGTTATGAGTTGGAAAACTGTGCTTGGTTTTTATTGAAAATATTCTCAGCTCTATATTTTATTGAAAATTAGGTGGCGTTTGTTCTATCTACATTAGTGGTGTAGCGTGCATTGCATGTGCTCTTTCTAATGTAACGCACCAAGATTTTGTGATGGTACCAATTTTACTCCAAACGTAAAATTGCAACTACTACGGCTCTATTTTAAACGAAAACTCGTTTCCTAGTTCCAAATACCTAATAGAATAATGAAATATACAGCGGATTATAACAGCCCCAGGAAAATGATATTCAAATTGTTCATGAAGTCCAGTTGAATAGGTAATTGTTTTGCGGTTTGTTACTATGTATTGCTAAATTAATATGGAGGTGCACTGGGCTAGCACACAGGCTGAGTTTAGTTGTTATTGTTAACCATATGCAGGCCGTAAAATAGACTTTAAAACGTTCTTCATTTGTTTTGTAGGTCGTCTTTATTGGAGCCAGTCTAGCCATACAGTTTTTGTTTTGTTTTGCTGAAGTCCCCATCGCCTAGCTCACTTATATGAAACCTACAACGAAATTGCCGCGAAAAGCGCGATCATAAATCCTATCCATTGGCGCTAAATTACAATGTAAAAATGTAAAATTTTATAGCTTAATGCCCTCGTATTTTGATGGCAGCGATAAAAAGGGAATGTCTTATTTTACGTTGGATGGGAGAAAATAAATAGGCTGTGTGATGGTTATGAAAATACATCTGTTACATTTCTTTCTCGTCGATTGACATTTATTGTAACATGGTCGTAAGAAATCCACTCCAGATTTGTCAATTCAATGAGGATAAAATTATGTTTAGATGCAAGAAAGCACATAAAAAGAAAACAGAGTTGGTACCGTTTATATCTAAAATTAAAATGAACCGGAAAAAATCTAAAATGGTAATAATAATTTAAATTAATGAAAACATTGAACTCTGTCAAACAAGTAGTCAAAGCAGGGAGCCCTGTTCTGGGAAGGTAAAGCAGGTAGGTATAAAATTGATTGATTGACGGATTATGTCGCAACTCCGAAGACGGAACAACCCCAAAATTTGCATAAAAGCACCGTACGGCACTTACGTACGTGTAAGGTTAGCTAAAAATATTGATGGTGTCGGTGATGGTATTACGTGATTTTACGTCAAACCTCTTTAAATACACACTCGATAATTTTGAAAGGTTTCAGGATTCTGAATTTGAATTTTGCAGGTTTATTTTAGACCCCACTAGTAGGAATTTAATTAAAGTTTTAAAAGGGTTCCATATTTTCAAAAATCATATTAGAACCGCGGTGAGTGTTTTTTATGCTGTTCTCCTTTACATAATATCTACCTATTCTACCACCTTTTACTTATTAACGTCAGCAACTATTTGACTAGTACTTGTTGGTCTGATTATAATTCAATAATATAGAACTCGTATGTTCCAACTACGGTAAAAATAATATATCATCGCCATATGTGAAAGTATGGGAAAAAAAATGATTTGTTTCTTCCCGCTCCACCCTTTGTGGTTTTTGGATGGAAATAAAAATATGGTATCAAGTAACTTATCATTCTACATTTAACGTATGAAACTGTTTCGCGCTATAAATAGTGTCAGAATATTGAAGAACAAGACTTTTTTGAAATGTAGAATCAGATGTATCTCGCGAAGTTAAGTCTACATAATAATATATATCCTATGAACTTTTAAAACCTATAATTTGAAGCTTTCTACCTTCAAATTACCTTACTTGCACTTTAATCTAGATTTTTCTGAAGAAACTACAAGAACTATTGTTGGATAAACACCGTGTTTCTGATCAAAACTAGGTAGAAGTTTCTTAAGCTGAACTTATTGAACTGCTATTAAAGACCTGATTGTGCAGTTAAAGTTTTTACTCCGGAGCATGACTGGTATTTTAACACAGGTATAGTGAAAAAGCTACCGGGTACATAATCTTTCGTTACATTATCAACGTTACTGTGCAAAAAAATATGTAAAGACTGTTTAACCGACGAGACATAGGTACCTAACGTAGTTTCGGAATTATAAAAATAATTCCGAAACGACAAATAAGTAAATACCTCCTATAATGAAAAAAAATCACTAAATCATTGTAATTAATTTATTCGACAACTATTTTGTACATTTCAACTATTTACCAAGAGTGCACGTCATAGGCGATGACCATAGACACGTAGAATTACCATAAACCTACTCTATCATAAAGTATTTAACCATATCTCAACACCTCCAAAGCACAAATTGCACTAATTTGACTTAGAAATCACGTCGAGTCTTCCATTGTTTCATAAAAAATTAATCAAAATACTAAAGTCAATGTTTTGTAAAATCGATTAACTGAATTGATTGACACCGTCTCCCAGCCATGTTTCACAACGGAATGTTTGGTAACGGCCAGTCATGTAGCTGTCAGCGTATGATGTATGTTATGTGCAAGCTGGCCCTATCAGATATTTTCTATTTCTGTCACGATGCGGGTGGCGCACCGTAAATCCTGCCATATTTTTGTTAAGGTATATTATCCTCATCTTTTTTCATTAGTTGAATGTAGCTGCTGCCAGATAAATGCCCTCACTAAACTTGATATTTATCTAGCTCTTGGTCTTGCGTAAGATGGGGACGCATAAAGATACAAACTTAAATCCAGGCTCTTTTAGCGACAGCCTCGCTGAGATATATTTTTGTGCTAAATCAATACGATCTATTACAAATTAGGTCAGCAGCTCTGCATCTATTAAAGGTAAATAGTCATTTTAGAATGCGGTCTAGATATAAATTATCAGCAATACCTAAATAGAGCGTAGTACGGTACAATTGTTAAATTGGTCGAATGTATGGTATAGATAGGGTAATGGGGTTCATTGCTGCAAATGATCTAGCAAGCCAAATCTCTCCCTATATTTAAACATATTATGGTCTATGAACACTTTCTTACATCGATTTCCAATAGTTAATATAAATTTGTATATGTGTATTAAGAATTAGACTTTAGGCTATCTAAACCTGTCACTAAAATTTGAATTGGGTGATAAATATTTTTTTATTCGTAAGTGAAGAACGAGGTTTTCCCAAAAAAATACGAATATGCGAATATCTCAAAAATGGTTCACTTTTGCATAGTACAATTTGGGGTCAAAATAGTTGCAAATGGCCTCCCCCATCACCCCCTAATAGGACCCGTTCTAATTTCCAATAATCCTGTGTGATGTCTATACTTAGTATTTATTTACATGTATATTTTAGTATTTGTTTATGTAAGTTCTATCTATAATACGCCACCGTCTATATCACCTACAATAGTTACGTGTCCATCCACAGGTTACCTGGAAGAAATCGCTCTTAGCGATAAGGCCGCCCATTGTGCACCTTTTTCTGTGTTTCTGTTTTTCTGTTATGTTTTTCTTTATCTTGGTGTGCAATAAAGAGTATTTGTATTGTTTTGATAATAGTAATATTATTGGTTTATCGGAGTTTTTAACTATGGACATATTTCATAAACAAATCACCATTTTCTAGTAATAAATGTGCCTTTGTCTATTCCTGAATAAGTTATTTGGGTATTCGCAATGTTGATAAAGGTAATCCCTTCGGAATACTGAAACCATACCATGCCTCTATTTTGACTGCTTTCCCTAAAGTCATCAACTAATTTTAGAATTCGTTCTGTACAAGAAATTTTTTTTGCTACAAGTATTATAATTTTTTAATTAGTTCTGCCTAAAATAGTTACATGGCAGGACATAACTAATCCGGACGGTTGGAAACGTGTGTTCAGAGTTCCGTATTATCCGCAGAAAGGTAGCGTAAAACTATAAAAGTTATATATAAGGATCCTAGACTTTAGTGGTCAGCTAGATCGGCTAAGATTTTATATAAATAACAGACGAAATAGTAAAGAGTAGGTTTGTATAATTTCTTTTAAAATTTAATGTCATGTTCAAAATTATAACTTTCCCCGACAGATAAATATAATTTTACAAACTTATTTTAGCAAATAGACAACGTTATTATTGTAATACATCGTTTTCATTTCCTATTCAAAAGGAAATTGCCAAGACTATCCTAGCTTTTGGGTTAAGATTGGAAGGATCAAGCCAGAGGGGTTTGTACCCGAAGCATTTGGACGACAAAATTAATGTGTGCTAAGCGTTTTACTGTTAACGAGATCTAGATTTCTTGGAATTTAAAGCCTAATGTCTGAACACCTTGGGGGCACTTCACACATATACTATAAATGCGAAAGCTTGGATGTATAGATAAATAGATTTTTATTACCTCGTCACGCCAAAACTACTGATTGGGTTGGGTTGAAATTTTGCATGCGTGTAGTTCTGATCCTGGAATAACATAAAGGTTACCTATTACGCCAGAAATACGCATGTGAAGCCGTGGGTAAGTTATAAGCTAGTTAAAAGATCGAAGAATAAGGGCGTGCCTTACAAACCACCTAGACTCTTTGATCAAAACTTATTCAGAAGAACATCCCATCATCATGCCACCATGTCATGTCCATCTTTATGTCATCCCGTGACCACGACAGTGTGTAAACCTGTTGAAACGTCGGTTAAAATAGGTAAATAAACGCGATAAATACCCGTTAAATAATACTAATAATAATGTTATTCAGAAGAGATATAATATATATACGCGTTGTACCTACCTGTACAAAAATTCTGACTAAAAATGCCATAAACTGTTTCATACTTGCCGCTCACGTACGTCATTATAAGACTTGTGATTACGTTCGTTTACTGATAGCTGAAGGAAATATTTTTTGTTACAGACTAATTTATCGAACGTTTCTTAAGGCAAATATCGCCGTGCTTACGGTTAAATTCGTTGTAAATTCATGCATCTTGAGAGGTAGCTAAGATAATATGTTAGTTAAGTAGGTATCACAACTTAAAGTTAATATAGGATTAATAATACAGGATGATGACTATGAGCTGAACCAGATAATATCTACTAGAGGCTTTACCACTCTTCAGTTCCGTTTCTGAGAGCTTTTACCTCTACAAACTAACCATTATAAACTTCTGTTTATTTAGAAAACTGTTATCAGTGTTAACATTGAACTTCGTGCATTTGAAATTAACCTAAATGTATTTGACGTAACTCAGTTGCTCACTCTAAGCTTACTCAACTAATTCATTTGCTAAATTAGTTTATTCGTTTCACGTTTGTGTGCGCCAAACTAAGCAAATCAACGGTACGGGTTATTCAGGGTATACATGAATACGTATTTAAAGAGAATCAAAAATAAGGGAAAATAAAAAAAAATAAGACAATGGGAAATAAGAAATATGAATATATAGTAATGGATGTATAGAATATATAGAAATGGAAAACGGGTGCGAAGCCGCAGGCTGATGCTAAACTAGTTTTTACCAAATAAGTTTAAAAAATTATCAATAAATAAATTGAAACAAATTGTCAAACATATACTTTGTAAAAAGGCTTACTACAAAATATCAGATTATCTAGCTAGAGGGTAAAAAAGCTTGGGACAAGTTTTGCTCCAACTCGAAAACTAACAACCTAACAAGGTAAAGGTTTCTTGTTCGCTTCTTTGCTTTACCTTAAAAATATTGAAGTGAGCAAAAATCAAAGTGATCACTTTATTTTCTAGTTTTACTTATGTAATTTGAATTTTGTGACGTGTCCAAGAGTCCTGTAAGGTCTAAAGGAAATAAAACACTTTGAATTTTGAATTTTGAATTTTGCTAATCATAAAAGCCATTTTATTTCATGCAAAATAAGCGTACTACATAGTATTGATTGATGTATTGCAATATTGAATGTGCTATCATGTATGTATTCTGTCAAAACAACTGAAACTTTAGCGGAAACTTTAGCACCAGCAAACTAGTGGAACGGATCGAATGCAGATGTCTCGTTAAAGTTAGCGTCCAGAAACTTGCAGCTACAACATTTCATGATATGAGCTGATGACGCAGACTTTTGGACTTCCAATTGATAGGTTCTGAGACTGAGACTTGCAAAGTTGTTTGCATGGTTAAGGCTTTTAAAATGGCTGAGCAATGCTTTTTTCTCACAGTCAACATGAGGAAACAAACGACTCTTAGCTATTGCTTAGTCTTTAGAGATGTTTTTAAGTGGGAGGGTTTATTCTTTTTTATTGTGTTGTGTTTTTTATTGTTTTTATATGTCCTTTTATTAAGTCATTTAGATAAGACAATTACTCTAAGTTTGTAAGAAAGTATTATTTAGTTCTTTTCACTAGAATCTTCATAAGCTAATTTTGACGATTGTTTAACTTAAGTTTTTCTTTCTAAACTATATGATTGCATAGCGAATTTAATATTCACACTGTCATTCAGCCGCGAAGGTACATAATTTTTTTTTATTGCTAGTTTCTTGTAACTTATTTTGTATTTATATAAGCTTCCTTATAAGAACCTTTATTGACAAAGAAAATTATAATTCAATAATAAAAACAAATTAGAACTAGTATTTACAATTAAAACAATTAAGCTAATTACAGACTGTTGCAAACAATCTACAGGTAGCTAAACTGATCCATATCGATACCAGTCGGAAGCGTCACCAAGACGCTGACTGCATTGCCCGCTGTATGGCAATGCTGATGCGCTGCGCCAGATACCCTCCAGCTCTCGGGTCACGCGTCACGTCGTCCTTAAAAGTAAATAAATAAATATATATATATATAAAAGGTTATTCTAAAAACGTATATATTTTGTGATAGGTACTTCATTTTCGTTCGACTATTTCTTTTACTCGTTGTGTTTGACGGTATACGGAAAGCGATCGCGCATGGTGCTCTAAACAAAAAAAAAAGAGCAGCTAAATACTATGATACGTAGAGCAGAAATTTTCCTTTGCGGTCACAGAGTATGAACCGACGCATCCAACTCAGACCGTGGATATCGTATAAGAGCTGACTAAGAGAACCTATCAGAGGAAGAGCAGTAGCTTTCTTCTGAGTATTTTTAACATATCCACTGCGATCCGCCTGCCAAGCGTGGTAATTTTGGTGAAACACCCCTTGTTTGGGGGAGCCACGTTTCGTGCTGGACGTACAATGTGCAGTTGAGTGAGTAGAGCAAAAATCACGAGGAGGTGGAGGTGGAGGTACCCCTCCACCTCCACCTCCACAGCCTATATTAGTCCACTGCTGGACCCAGGCCTCCCCCCGATAAGCGCCTTATTGGCTTTTATCTCACGGGGGTAATGCCAATAATCCCCACGCTGGGCATGCGGGTCGGGGATCGCAGGAGGAGGCGTGAGGAGGGTAAAATTGCGTTTATTTCACACATAATGCATGAAACCGAATAGTTTCAAATTTAATAGCATAGTTGCTATGGTAATCTCATTAGTTAGAACTGTCGGTAGGAATTTACGGAATGGGGCATTATAGACTGGCGCTAGTATTTATCGGCTAAAAAAGCGGGCGCTGTTTACACGCCCGTTAACTGTCAGCGTTGACTTGACTAAACGCTGTTTGGAAACAAAAAACATGCCTTTGTGTAAGTCCGTAAGCTTTCGACGGAAACAGAATGAGCCATGAATCACAGGCCTCTGAATCTTTTTGTTACTTTAGCTTCGAATCAACAAAGCGCCTTTGCTTGAAAATCAGCAAGAATGAATCTAAAAGCTTTGCGTACTTATCTGTTTAGTATTATTTCATGCACTTACTATTTACCTAAAAGCACTTACACGCTGAACATGTATCAGACAAGGGGGGTTTTGCCATAATCATCCCACATGGCAGGCGGATCGGTTATCGCACTAGATGTGTTAAAAATACACAGAAGGAAGCATCTGGCCTTCCTTTTCCCTTAGTCGCCTTTTACGACATCCAAAGATACAGAGTTGGAGGGGTCGATTCTTACACCGCTACCACCACGGCACGGCGGCACTTACTATTTATTTACAAAATATTAAAAAGTTATATAAGTTTTCTTTTTTTAAACAATAGAAGACGATATGATGACCGATGAGAGTTAGAAAATGATAAAGCTTAATGAAAAGTATCTAATCATCATTATAGGTAGGTACCGCAAAACAAAAGGTGTGGAAATGCTCCGTATTTTACGGAGAAAATACAGGAGATTTAGCGGCTCGGGCTTTTCTGAATTTACCAGATCCGGGGCGTAACTAACTACACGACTCTGAATGTGTTTCGCAACAGACGTATCCGAGGTTTCGCTGTCTATTTACATTTTTATCCACATGATCTTTTTGTTAGCCGGTGTAGAGGGTTTGGGATGTTCGAGAAAGATAAACTCTAACAAAATATTGAGCTTACATGGACCGCAAGGGATGTTGATAAGTAGGTATAGCATCGCTCAAGCGAAAATTTCAATAACTCATAATTTAGAAAGGTTTAACCATTAGGTATATCAGCGTCACAAACTCGCCGGAATCGCCTTCGATTCTGCTACAAAGTCCTATATCAGTGAAGGCTTCTTTTTTGGTAGGAATATTACAATAAGTCGAAATATTCCTTTCACTCGGTACCTACTCTCGGGTTGGCCGACAGAAAAAGCTCATATTCTTATTCCCGTCTACTTTTACGGCTGCTGCCATAACAATTGTTACAAATTGGATTTGAACCTACGAGAAAGTTTCATATAATTCATGAATTTCCGGTGCTCGTCATGACAGTACCCGTTTTGCTCGGAGAAAGGCCTGATACTTGTACGATTCCTACTATCCTAATTTCTAAAATGCTTTATTTTTCAATAAGTATATGAATTCCGTGATCGATCTAAAATGGATAGATATTAGCCCATTGTGTGGGGGGACGCTACATGCGTCGACACACTTGCGCCATCCCATCGTCCGAGGACGTCCGTGAGGGCTGGTGCGGCGGCAGATTTGACCGAGGACCTCAAGAGGCAAAAATATGCAGGTCTCGACAGCCTACACATTTGCTCCCGTTGGGGTCGAGACAATAGGTCCGTGGGGTACCGAGGCTCTCCGGGTTTTTAAAAAGTTATCTGAACGCCTGGTCGAAGCGACGCGTGACCCGAGAGCTGGTGGGTATCTAGCGCAGCGCATCAGCATTGCCATACAGCGGGGCAATGCACCCAGCGTCTTGAGGACGCTTCCGACTGATATTGATATGGATCAGTTGAGCTAGCTGTAGATTGTTTGCAACAGTTTGCAGTTAGCTTAATTGTTTCAATTGTAAATACTAGTTCTAATTTGTTTTTATTATTTGATTAATGTTCTTTGTTAATAAAGGCCACCGCCCTTTCCTAAATACTAAATCTGTGACTGTATAATCCATACCATAATATTATAAATTCGAAAGGAACTATCTGTTTGTCCCTTTTCACGCCTAAACGGCTGATCTTGATGAAATTTGGCATTGAGGTAAATGGTATCCCGCTCAGGGACGGACATAGACTACTTAAAAAGTGCGTTCGAAGCCGCGGGCAGCAGCTAGTCTTCTATAGACTGAAGTCCTACAGAGCAATTACACTATATCAATCCAGTTATGAGGTGGTATGCGCTCGGTGTGGAGTGTGTCACTTCCTCTCCAATTTAGCAATAAGCTGACGTAGTTAAATATAGCGTGTGGCCACTGGGACCATCCGGTGTGGCGCACGCTAAAGGAATGAATAAGTATCATATTTGTTTTAGCTTCCTCGTTTCGACGCGTCACCGCGCCCGAATACGCTCCATAATTTACACAATTATGACAGGAAGACCTTTATTTATTCTTAATTATTTAAGGCGCTACCCCAACCCAGAACAGCGCCACCACCTAGTTTACCTTATTATTACGGTAAACAAAGGAATTTTTTAATATCCATTGGGCAGTTTACGATATCTATTGTAAGCTTTTTTTAATGCCTCTGTAATAGTTTTATTTTGTATAGTTTATGCAAAGTAGCGAAATTGCTCTTTTTGGCCACGAAACTCTGTTTTCGCATCTCTGTCTAAACTGTACTAAATTAAACTATTATAGAGGCATTAAAAAAAAGCTTATGATAGGTATCACAAACTGCCCAATGTATTCTAGAAATTTCTTTTGTTTACCGTAATAATAAGATAAACTAGGTGGCGGCGCTATTCTGGGTCGGGGTAGCGCCTTAAGTGACTTGCGTCTTTGATAATGTCAGCCCCGTATTTTAACAAACTTACTACTTTAAACTAAATTATATCTAAAACTAGCCTAAATATTTTTTTTGCCGCATGGTGGTGGTGCGGATAAAATAATTTGGATAATACCATTATCCATTAGGTGGTTTGTTGCCACTAGTAACATTAACAGTTCCATGATGGAACTACTGATGTTTTTTAAATCACTAGTTCCATTTTAAAAGCATCTGAAAATAATGGAACTAATTACAAGCCACTCAGATCTGATCTTATAGACTCGCTCCGCTCATACTCCACTAGAAGATGCTGCACATCTTCTAGGACGCCACATGTGTCACAACTGAGACATGTTAGAAATGCTTTTCAGTTTTCACTGAATATTTTATTTCTTGTCCACAACTTAATTATTATTATTACACACTATCACACTAATCCATACTAATATTATAAATTTGAAAGTAACTCTGTCTGTCTATCTGTCTGTTACCTTTTCATGCATCGGTATCGGTCTCGGTATCCCGGGGATGGAATAAGATCATGCAAAGCAGCGGGCAGCAGCTAGTACCATATAAGCGAGAGTTTGTATGGATGTTTGGTTACTTCTTTACGGCAGATCTACTTTTACTAAGCGGATCGGGCTGAACTACTCATACTAAGCGGATCGGGCTGAACTACTCTTACTAAGCGGATCGGGCTGAACTACTCGTACTAAGTGGATCGGGCTGAACTACTTGTTCTAAGCGGATCGGGCTGAACTACTCGTTCTAAGCGGATCGGATTGAACTACTCGTACTAAGCGGATTAGGCAGAACTACTCGTACTAAGTGGATCGAGCTTAACTACTTGTACTAAGCGGATCGGGCTGAACTACTCGTACTAAACGGATCGGGCTGAACTACTCGTACTAAGTGGATTTGGCTGAACTACACGTACTAAGTGGAGCTCTAGACCTAGAATAACAGCTAGGCTACATTTTATCCCATAAATCAGTTCCTGTCCATAAATCAATCCAGGGATATATATAAACTTTAACGCATTCACTGTCTCGGGTCTCTCACACTGATCTCTGCGGTGTGAACCGAAGCGGCGGTGGCGGTTGTTGACTTGGAATACCGTTTCTAGAAACTATTTTTTTCCAGAAACAACGCGTAAAAAGACGTGGACAGATGCTAGACTACATATAATGTACGATAAGACGTAATCTTAATAGTTATGAGCATAGAACCGTTTATCAATATCAAGTGAGAAGGCTTTGTGGCATTAAAACTTGCCCTAACTTGAGATAGTGCAAGCAGTAGTGCTTAGCAAGTTGCGTACTCGCGAGAGATATTAACGTAGTTTTGGTTGTAGTCCCGAGTTCGCAGAATTAAATCATTATTAGTTTATTTATTGCTTTCGCTTGCAAACCGTGTGCGTAATAAACAGCGCTACGAGAAATTTAATTTAGCTATTGGAAGTGAGTAATAATAATAACGCGTTGGTAATAATGCATGATGTTTATTTTCTAGCACAGCTGAGTTGACACTTAAATTATATTTCTCCAAATATCGGTGGCGAGTAGCGGTGAGGGCTGTCATCATATTAACTCGGCGGACAGCTGGGAGTCGCCGGATGCTCTCGAAATAAACTAACCGCTTCCATCTCCGACCCCCTCACCGCCCCGCACCCCCGCTCGCAGGTGCCACTCTCAGCATGCATCATACTTCACATGTGATTAAAGCGTGGAGAAGCTGCCTACGGAAGAAGCGACTCCGACACGCTACTAATAATAAACATACTCCATCATTTTCATGCTTCTTTTGTTAATTAAACAGTTCAATTGAATGCTGCGGCCGGCTAGCTGGGAAGTAGCGATAACGGCAACAATGCTACGTGACAATTATAACGTTTAATGAGCATGTGGCACGAATCACCGCTAATCCTTTGTGTTATTCGGTACAGTTTAGTCAATGTTAAAGGCAGGCAAGTCGCCTGCAGTGTGGTTCATGAATTCACTTTCATGGATAAATTCTTTACGAGCTCCTGTAAAGTAGGGCGCATTTTGCTTTAGATTTTTGTTCGTGCCGTGTTATGATTTTTTTTCTAGCGAGGTCCAGGGAATAGAGGTAGAATATAATAATTTCGAATAGGAATAAAGTTTCCGCCGCAAATGTTCCAGACCAGACAATTCTCGAGATGATGAAATACGTACTTTAGGATTCTTCAGCTGATAATTTTGCAAATGGAACACTCTACATTGAATTTGGCAAAAGTTATTGATATAAATAACTTTTAAAACAACATGAAAATGACGAACGATTAATCCCATTCTTTATCTACACGACTTTTACAGCTTTTTATTATATACAAAATATGAGTGAAAAATTTATTTGTCTGGTTTATGTTGTTTAAAACGTTGAAATTTTAAACATTATTACGTAAACACGTTTCATTCGTGTAAACTGTTCGCTTTGAGCCATGCCTCGATTCAACCAACTACTATTGCACCGTTTTTAATCATTTTGATATTTAACATGAATTGTATACATTTTTAATAAGATTTTTATTAATTTTCAAATGTATTTCTATTTAATCTGGTTGGAGTGAGTAGACTGATAAAGGTGATAGCAATAACTTAGATTTGTACCTACCTAATTATTACCATAGCTTTAAAAAAAAAAATAGTCTGTCTTTCATTCTGTCGGTCGGTCAGTTTGTTTCGGCTAATCTCTAAAACGGCTGTATAGATAGCTGATGTTGTAAGGAGTAGGTAAGTCTTATTTGGCAAAAATAATTAGGGTTCAGCAAAAACAAAACCGCGAACAAAAAGGCGAAACTGCGGGCACAGCTAGTCTTAAATACAATTTCGAACTCTACGAGTACATACAAGTCATGCGCATAATATGTATTTAAAGTGCCTGCCTTTGCCATATCATGCAAAACGTTGTCGTTCGCAAAAGCATGAAGGTAAACACGTAAGTAAAAGACCGTTTGACTTTTATGCCTTTCTTATCGTTCGTTTCTTATAGCTAGATTTTATATTTATAGCAATTCTATAAAACCTAGCTTTACTTAAAAAAAAATATTATTAGGGTTCCGTACCCAATGGGTGAAAACTGGTAGAAGTAGGGCTCCGCAGTCTGTCCGTCCGTCCGTCATTCTGCCCAGGGCTCTATCTCATGAACCGTACGAGTTGATATTTTTAGGTGTTGTGTATTTCTCCTGCCACTATAACAGCATAAATAAAAATAAAATAAATATTCAAATTAAAGGGGTCTTCCATACAAAAAGGTGTTTTTTCTTGGATTTTTTTTGTTCTTGATTTGTGAAGGCTGTACCTCTTGAACCGCTATAGGTACATTCAACTTTCTATAAATAAAAAAAAGTTCAATTGTAATAAAAACAAATACTAAAATTATAATAAAGTTAAAACATAAAGGGGTCGCCATACTAGTGAAAATTTGATGTTCTTTGAAAAAGTTTCCTGATTTTTACGGTACGGAAGCCTTCGTGTGCAAGTTGACTCGCAATTGGCGGTTTATTATTAATTTATTAGTCCGTCCGTTCAGCCGTGTAAAAAGGTAACAGACAGACTGATAGAAGTACTTTCGCATTTTTTTATAATGTATGGATTTCCGACCGACGTGGCGCGGCGGGCGAAGGTCCGCCTGCGACGCAGAAGGTTGCGGGTTCGATTCCCGCCTTGGGACAAATGTTTGTACGATCTGCAAATATTTGTTCCGGGTGTTCTGAGTATTTTCTATATATAATAAAAAATATCTATCTATGTTATGTATTGTATTAAGTTTATCAGTCATCTAGTACCCATAACACAAGCTCTGCTTACTTTGGTGCTAGATGATGCTGTGTGGATTGTCCAGCATTATTTATTTATTTATTTCTATAGCAATTCTTTACATGTTATAATGGTACTAAATGAATAAAAACCATCTGAAACTTCATTTAATGCAGTTTATCAATCCAGTAGCTGATATGAATACCAAATAACTTGATGTTCTTTGAAAAAGTTGCCTGATTTTTACAGTACGGAACCCTTCGTGTGCGAGTTGACTCGCACTTGGCGGTTTATTTTTCGTTTTTTTGTTCTGCGTTTGTCAAGGCTGTATTTTTTGAACCACAGTAGGTAGAAACATGTAACTTTCTATAAATAATTAACACATTAATTGTAATAACAACAAATAGGTACTAAAATATAATAGTTAAAAAATTTAAGGAGTCTCCGAACAAGTGAAAATTGTATGTTCTTTGTTGCCTAATTTTTACGGTACGGAACCCTTCGTGTGCGAGTCGACTCTCCCTTAACCGTCAAGTGATATACCTACATAGCTACTATACCTATGCTCGAAGATACTTAGCTACTTATGCTCGAAGATACGTAGCTACGATACGAGTAAGATACGTATGCTCGAAAATACATATTACCTCATACCTATGCTTGTAGGTACCTACTGTAACTGTCGGTGTTCATCTCGGGCCCCGCAGCATACAACAGGCTACGTGATAGTGTCCGTGAGGCATCCTCCACCGCAGCGTTCAAGGGTGGTCGTCTGAAGACATGGTTGTTGAAGAGGGCTTCTACAGTTCTAGTAATTCGAGACTAATACGACTAATCAGCTATTAGATAAATATACAACAATAGTCAATATTTAAATGCTATAATGTTTCACAAGATGAATCTTAATATTATTAATTAATTAATTGTAATGTAGTATAATAATGAAATTAACAATCGACGTGTAAAATATTATTTTTATTAATAAATTCTTGTATTCTTGTAACTAGGGTGCGGACGGGGGTGGGCAGTGGATGCGATTTGTCAGATACGAAGCTCTCAAAACCGTTTTCGCTTTACCCTGTGCGGTAACCCTAAAACTCTTCGTTTATTATACCTTCTTTATAGCAGCCTAGTTACCTACCTTAGTATGTAAGTAGGTAATTTTTGCCTTAATGAGCTGGACCCCATAGTTTTGTATGCCAACATAAATTTTTGCCTTAATGAGCTGAACCACATACTTTTGTATGCCAACATAAATTATTGTTTGAGCTTAGGATATGACTTTGTTGTTGTTGGCCTATTAACTGTTGTAGAACGAGTTTAGCAATTTGGTAAACACCTCAATAAGCTAAAACCTGAATTGCGTGACAAAACAAATATCCCATTCATGCAGTTATTAGAACACATTACAAAATTAGTTGTGAAAGTTCCTGTTTGCGCCGCTAGGGGCGCTGGCTTGCCACGGATGTCGCCGCCCTATATAATTTTAACTAAACCTTGCAACTTTGATACTTCGACCCATAGTGGATTAACTTCAGTGTGCACATAATGGATGTGTTTGCTCAAAGCGACTATATGTAGTATCACAAAGGAGAATATTTTGTAACTATACAAAATCGAAGGCGAAAATGGACTCCTAATGTTTCCATTCGTACGACCGAATTGTGAGTGCGTGGAAGGATGTGCATTTTTGAGCAAGAACAACAACAAATGATGCTTTGTGTTTCCCAAAAGCCAACGAGAATCTCCAGTTTAGGAAATCGCTACTTCTAGCTCATTTGACTACAAAATCCTAAAAACCTACTGAACTGAAGAATCCTGCACGGATTTCAACCGAACAGGATCGGGGATTACCATGCGAAATACCCGATATGAATAATGTAAAGAAAGAAGTAACGTCCAAAATTTTTATGTCCGTCAACAATATCTGAAAGAAAAGCAATAAAACACGCGAGGCATACATGTGCGGTCGTCCTCAAATGTAAGGGAATGTGTGTGCTTACATAAAATAGGTCCAAACCTACTATCGTTAAATAGGTTCTGAGATATGCACATAATGAAAATATATAGTTATTTTAATTTATGAATATCTTGAATAAATAAATAGGTTTAGAGATGGCCCAGCCCCGCTACCAGTATTCTAGAACTTAAAAAAAAAAGACTAAGCAGTTTTTTTTACCTCTCCAACTATAAGCCCGTGAAATCGTAATAGCTGACTATTGAAACCTATCAGAGGAAGATCAGCAGCTTCCTTCTGTGTATTTTTAACACCTCCACTGCGATCACCAATCCACTCCACCTGTCAAGCGTGGAGATTATGGTGAAAACAAGACGGTGTTTGGAGCAGGCATGTTCAGGTGTGGACGTCTGTGTGCTGATGAGGAAATTAGTTATTTTTCGTACTTATCAGTAAGTACGAAAATAAAAGATTGGTAAGTACTCACGCTTGATAAAGCATGAGTAGAATACTTACCGATTCCTTTAGTTTTTCATACATTGTAGCTGCTAAAATTAATTATCAGAAGTTCGAAACATAATATTTGTACATGCGAATTCGTCGGTATTTGCTAGTAAAATTGAATTTACATTTTGCGATGTTGGAACGGCGCTTTCGGACCATTAATTTCATCTTTATTTATAAACACGAAGAGCTGACTTAATCATAAACATGCTTAAGCGCCACGCTCCATCTCCTCTCTCGCCCTAACGCGTTTAATGAATCATTGAACTATTGAACTTATGGTTCGTTACGACTCGACTCCGAAGGCGATGAACAAAAAAGTTTCTGTGCTTGTTATGGGAATGATTTCGAGAGTTTTATAGCTGAAGTCCACTCAAGAAGTTCTCGCGTTGTGACCTAAAGGTAAGCTTTCAGTAGAGAGGGGGAACGACGTAAAAAAATAGCTTCTCTTCTAATCTTATGCATAAATAAATGCGTTTTAGAGTTTTTTTACTTTTCTCGCCGCTCGAATACCGCAGGATGTTGCTAGCTCTTGCGCGAGGACATGCGAAAGACTGCTGGCAGATGCTGGATGCGGTCAGCAAACTGATGACATAAGGGCATGCCTATGTCCAGCAGTGGACTATTATGGGCTGATGATGATCTATTTGTTATAACTCTATTAAAATTCAGACTTCGTACCCTGGCTAGCGGACAAGTACTTATTTACAACAAAATACTTATTAAAAACAAAATCTGTTGGTGTACAAATACAGGATGTCACGTTTTTTTATAATAAACAATCGCATCGATTTCCCGCTCGATTAGCAGGCACAGTAGTTTTTGTTTTGTTATATATCGAGCTCAAGACACGACTTTTCTTTAATTTCCTAGTTTCGGATTTTTCCATTTTCATCACATTGCCATCCCAAAAAGCCATCCTGTACAATAGTGTAGTGTTACTCGTTGTTCACTCAAGTGTCAAGCAGTTGATTAATGATCTCATAAGTTATTGAGCTCATTACTTCCGGAATTGGAACCAAAGTTAAATCCGAGTGTGAGGCTCTGGAGGCTGATAAATGAAAATGTATCTCGCTAAAACGGCTTTTGTCACATTTACATACAAAAAAGTTTTAGACTGGTTTTACTGATGCCGGACTACGCCTAATTTAATCTTATCTTTTGAACCGACTACAAAAATAATGTATGTGCAGAAAAAGTGTAGGGTTTGTAAACCCCTCTTAGGTGTTAATAAAAAGGTTATGATAATTAATGATTATTTATCGGGTATTTATACGTACCTTTTTGTATTTGTATTTCCCCTACGTTTCGAGTAAGTACATCCAGTCGCCTTGTGAACACGATTTCTGTAACGCGATGGTAACGTAGGGGAAATAAAAACAAAAGGTACGCGATAAATACCTGATAAATAATCATTAATTAAGGTAACCAATCCTAAAAGTTTAAAAGGAATTTGATGTTGAAATCGGTGTTAGTTTGTACTTTTATATCTAAAAAGTAAATTTTTGCTAGTTTGATTTCCTTTATACCTACGTCATACGTCATCTTTCAAAATAGGAGTATTTCCGTGCGCTGGAAAACCTCCTTTTTACGTAAACGAGGTCATTGTTGCCCAAAGCTACATACGTCGGTGTATTGTCCAGTGAAAAATTGTATTGGGATTGGGACGGCAATGAATTATGTGCGATAAAAAAAATAACTCATTTGGCAACACGTGCTAACAACGGCCCAGTGAGGGTTACTTTCTGTTGTGCCTACCGGGCTGTTTAATTTTGATATTAATTTATATAATGTAGAAAAAAGTGTGATACAATTTTACATTTTTTGAAATACTTACATAACCACCATTGATAATGGTCTGCCTAGTTCAAGCAATTAAAAAAAAAACTTTTACCCACTGTAATTTGAAAAACAATTTTCTAAAGGTACCCTTACCTGTACCCTTCCTGAAGATTTTGACTTTCGGGTGAAAATTTAAACCGCCTTTTAACGTGATGTTCGTCTGGGTAGTTTCACTCACACACACCTTCATTATTTCGCACGTGGTGGGTTAACAGATGAATAGGTGCCAACATTAAAAGGTATCAACCGGCATCTCTGTTGGCGAGACACATTTCCTGGAGGAACGGGGCTTCGCTGGCTCTTTTATTCATTTCACGGCAACAGGAAATTTGGTAAAACGTCAACGTACTCGTAGGCTGCTTTCGTAACTAACGTTTTGTTGAGGGGCCGGTGGTGGAAAAAGTTGACTTACCTTAGGGCAGTGTTCTTCTGAGAAAAAATATGTACGATTATTTTGTTTTAGTTAGAAGAACACCGCTTTTAGTGGTCTACCACTACCTATTCAATATTAGCTGTCTCGTGTTCATGACATATGCAATTGTGACGAAACATCGGGAAATTCGTAAATTTACCATAATTCAAAATATCCATCGGGATATTTTGAATTAAACCTAATCTAACCAAAATAAACTTTTTAATAGCTCTGATATCGAACAGAGCTCATAGAGTTTATTTAGGTACTTTCTGGTGTTTTATGCAATAAGTTCACACAGACAGTGTGACAGTGGACAAAGCTTTGTCTAGGTACACCAAGGAGATTGCTGCCTTGTGATTCTCAAAATTTCTCTACAGACCGCCAACACCAGTGATTGATTTAATGTTAATAGTCTCCATCAGTTGACTGCAGTAGATTGGTCTAACAACGGGTGTATACGACCCAGTCAAAATGCATCGTCTCGTCCCAGTTTTTAGCAAATTTCATGGTGTTTTTTTAATGCGTAATAATGAAATGTTTAATAAACAGATTTGATTCTTATATCGGTGCCATAAAAAGTACAGGGTTTTTTTATTTTATTGTAGTGGGTTCGATTAACGGATAAAGCAAGTAATTTTTAAAAATTCGGTGAATGCCGTTTTACTTATTTAAACAAGGTCCGTCAAGTGCGAGTGACTCGCGCGCGGAGGGTTTCGAACGGTTGCCAAGTTTACCAATATTTACTATAGGTACTAGTTAGAGACTTTGTCTGAATATAAAAAAATTAAAGGTTTAACATTTCAGATGTATCGGTTTGCAAATTTCGGAGTGCAGAGGGTAATAGTAAAATTTTCGAGTTTTTTAAAATATTTGAAAAAGTATGAAACCTACAGAAATTTAAAAAACTGTTTTGATATGCACAAATTGATACCTTTCATTTGATACCCCACTCGGTGAGGTAGCTCCCCCTATTGAAAATCATCCCCCCCTTTTTTTGACCATTTTTCAAAAAGTGTTCTACTTACAGACTTCTTTATATTATTCCTATAAAATATAGATCTACATCTACAAGCGCTACATACATTTCAGATAGATCGCTCTGCAAACTTTGGAGATAGGGGGGGGGGGGGGGGGAATGTGTAATTTTTCGAGTTTTTTCAAAATACTTTAAAAAGTATGAAACCTACAGAAATTTCAAAAACTGTTTTGTGATGTGCAAACCAATACCTTTCATTTGATACCCACCACTGTGGGCTCACCCCCCTTTTGAAAATTATCCCCCCCTCCCTTTGAACATATTTAAAAAAAGTTGTGTACTTACAGACTTAAACTACAAATAGTGCTTTGGCGAAGAACGTTAATTATACAAATATACAAATTATACAAAGTTGATTTAAGCATTTATTTCTGTAATAAATGCTTAAATCAACTTTGTATATTTTATTTATTTGATTTTATTTTCATTTTATGTGTCATCATTATCACATTTATCACGCATTTTCCGTAGTCTCCAAGTTATTATTTTTCTTAACTCATCATGAGAAAAGTTTTGAAACATAATTACAAATTATCCCTTTCATTTAACCTTCTACTACCTATGATTTTATTTCTAACTTGCAATATTAAAATATCTAGCAATTACAAATTTCTTAAATGGCCAGGCCACTTTACAGAAATCCCTGGATTACTCCCTCGAAGAGTGCGCAGAAATCCCTATTATACCTGGAATAGCTCTGTGTTTTATTTTATTGATGGCCGCTAAGCACGGATTTCTACAGTTTAATTCAATATATACAGCGTTGGAAATTCTCTATTGGGCAATTTTAATTTAATATTTCCGACGAATGAACGACAGGCGCGCCCCCGGCTCATGAAATAAATATTGATCAAAATTTTGTAATTAATCTTCAGTTCCTACTTGTTTTTGTTCGCCAACCGAGTTCACAGCAACAACGGTGCATAGATCTACAATATCATTTCGCGTTTCAGTTTACAGCAACAACGGTGCATAGATCTATAATATCATTTCGCGTTTCAGTTTACAGCAACAACGGTGCATAGATCTATAATATCATTTCGCGTTTCAGTTTACAGCAACAACGGTGCATAGATCTATAATATAATTTCGCATTTCAGTTTACAGCAACAACGGTGCATAGATCTATAATATCATTTCGCGTTTCAGTCTACAGCAACAACGGTGCATAGATCTACAATATAATTTCGCGTTTCAGTTTTCCGCGTCCCGTTTATTTTTCTACCAGAACAAAGCCGATCTTCATTTTAGCGTACATAATGCGGCGTGTTATCCCAAAGGCCTAGTAGGTATAGAATAGAAGTTACACAGGGAATACTGGATTACATTTGCTTTTTTAATATTTATCAATATTATGACGCTGATAGAGTTTTAAAATGTTTCTTAACGACTATATGTTGGTAAAGTTCGCATAGTATGTCGGATACTTGTCGGAACCACTCTCTTCTCGTGCTACCACTTTTAAGTACTTACCTAAATATTGCAATGCTTATTTTTTTTGTGCACTTCCTTTCAATGAATATGTTCATTTCTTTTATGAAGGCTATTGATAAAATAAAATAGGTCATATCGCACGTGAATCTGATAGGTATTCGTAACTTTAGACAGGCTTAAGCCTGCTGCCGACTCAAAGAACAATGGGCCAACACGGGCCACTTTTGAAGGCAATATCTTGCCATCAAAAGTCATCAAAAGTGGCCAGTGTGTTCCGACCCTTAAGAATATTTAATTTTGACCTAGACAAGCAGCGGGTAGGCGTCCTGAATTAATAAAATGATACAAACTGTAGAAAGTCTTATAACAAACTCTTAACTACTTGATGGGTTTCTTTCTAGGACGATTTCTTTGGTTTCTTTACAAAATAAAGGTTAGGAAAAACTAATTTATTACTTCTGCTATAGTTTCAGTCTATACTAGACATGAAACATTTAAAAATAATTGAAAAAATATGTAAAATATAAGTCTTTTGGGATAACAAAATCTGCGTTGGGCCGTTGTGGAACAGCTTGTAGGAATAATAGCTTGTAGGAATAATGGTATTTTACATAAACTCTATCTAGGAATCTGTGATCTGTTTTCTTCATGAAACTTTTATACAGGAAATTAAAATATTCTAAGCTTTTTTCCGCTCCCAGTTGGGATTATAAAAGTAACGTAGAAAGTTCCTATACATCGACTTCGTTTACGTCTCGTTAAGGCTGGTACCGTCTCTGCAGGTGTAAATCCGGAGCTATTTATAATAAAATATGTATAAGTACCTTATGGCTAAGCCAGATTTCTACGAATTAACCGAAAATATTAAACAAAGCTCGATCGACTGAAACTAAAAAGCAATAGAAACTTAGAACCTCCTAGGGGAATTTCAACAAAAATAATTTTGTTATGGTTCTAAAAAGTTGACTAATCAAGATAGTTTAATAATTCAGCACAGCCGCTGATACAATACATACATCAATTTCGAACGACAGAACTTGCCCCAAAATCAGCGTCATAAATCTAAGTTAAAAGTTAATTTTGTCAATCCGGATAATTCCTCAAGGTTTAATCAGGCTAAGTTGGGTGTAATTAATGTTCACTAAGGCCACACAATCTAGGAAAGCTTCGGCTTAGCCCGGTAGGGGAATCCGAGGAGAGGATGGACAGAGAGGCGCGCAGTGGTCGGCGGAGCGAGCAACGACGCAGGGCCGCCGCCAGTGCTGCGAGGCCGCGCGAAGCGTACAAACGCACGCATACGCGCGATAAAACAACCCTTTATATAAAATTTACGTAGCGTGCCATCAAAACTCAGTCAACAAACAACGCGTTGGATCTAGATATTAGACGTGTGTTGTGTGTTTTTGTTTGCCGTTGTGATGTTTTAAATTTTGGCTATTCCGGAGTACCTGATGGTAAAATTTATTGTATATTTTAACGGTTTTGCGTTTAATTTTGGCGCTAAACTTTTATTGCTTATCAAATTACTCATTATAAATTAGTTAGTACTCGTAGGCAGTTTTCTAATACCTACCTACTAATCTAATATTAGGCAAATATTAGTAAAGCAGCCACTAAAATGCTTAGATAGGCACCGTATCACTTACACAAAGTGATTGAAGTGAAATGTAGGTTACTGCTTGTTTTGTTATGGTATCCTCAATTAAACAGATTCCACTACTTGTTTAGTATGCACTATGGGTACTGGGGTAGAGAAAAAACAACAATATTCTGGTGGATATTTATATTGAAAATCGAAATTTGTGTCTTATATTTTTGGTTAAATAGACGGAAAAGTTTAAATACCTATAAACTGACAGTTCTTTATTATTAAAAAGCGTAGTGATAATGTCCAAACTGCCGGCAATATTGTCAAAGCTTTGATATATGAGGTTGACAAGAAGGGCGGGGCCTGAAATATTTAGAACGTTAGGTATTGGCTGACGTTTCACTGAAATGCGTTATTAACTTGTTTTGATTAGGTAGTTTGTCAAATTGACTCTACATAATGTTCGCAAATCTTTTACTCTGATTCTGATGTGGTTAATGGTCAATGTTTACCTTCTTACCTCTAAACTTCTTTCTACCTTAAGCAATAGGTAAAAGTCGATGGCTTTCTTCTATTGGCATAATAAGAAAAATCTTGTTTATCCGTTGCTTGACATTAGCAGTTTATATTACAAATAAGGGTTAATGTTGTAAGAAATAGGGCCATAGTATCTAACCCGAGGGTGTAGACTATACAGCATACCAAAACTACTGGCTAGGTCACTCTTTTGTCGCACGAGACTTGCATCATGTGAAGTCGGTACAGCCGCGGGGGTTTCGCGCGGATATGTAGGAGCTTTCAGGAAACAGAAGCGGGGAAGTTTTTAGCATTTTTATTTCAGTTTCTTTAAAAAGACTCTGGTAGGATACATTCCGAAATTTTGGTTCGCAAGCATTGACAAGCCTGTGACACGATTACGTATTTATGTATGGCATCATGTATGGTATGGCATCACGTCTCCTTTATAGACTAGATTTTTTCTCGATGGTATGACTATATCTATTAAACCTGCGTTAAATCCACGCAGGTTTTGAAATAAAGAATGGAGATAGGGTTATTTGTAGACAAAATTAAGTAGTCGATGGATATTTTTTGTTGGGGTGGAAATATAAGCAGCAAAGCAGCTTAATATCGCAAGCCCTTATTAATGAATATTTTATAACACCTTGATCAAAGGCGACCTGAATTTGGCAAAAAAAAACTCCTTTGGTTTTGCGTTTTAAAGTAGGTGTCTCAATTTTATAAAGGTGGAGTACCAAATTAAGAGAACAAAAGCAATTCATTATGGCTCATGTTTAAAACGTACCTAATATTAAAAGGTCGTTAAGCGTGTGTAGGTGTTAACCACCACTCAATAGTCGTCGGAACAACGACCCTTCTACGAAGGCGCGACTAAGGCTTTTAAAATTAACAAAATGTGAAGTCTGTGTGCACACTTAGTGATGGAATCCTAAAATCAACATGATCCCGGTGGAAAAACCCCAGCTTGTAATATATGTTGGTATTCCAATAAAATTCCAAAAAACAATTTGGTTGTGGGAGGTGCGCAAAAGGCATACTTTATGAATTGTCACAGCAATAACATTTTTGATTTGGCACGCAGCCATTTTTATTTACGACTCTTCTAAAACATGGCACGATGCTGCTTGAGCTTATTTATTTCAAGTATTAAAACGCATTTAAACTTTAGTTGTGCTTATTTTAAAGGTTGATACCCAAAAGGAAAGAACAGTATGCTTTTACGCATAGTACATAATTTTCTAAATGTTTTTTTGGTAGTCCAACATGTTCCATAAAACCGGCGTTCAGATAAAACCATGAATATAAATTACATTCTACACAATCGCAGTTGTCAACCAAAACAGTAATTTATGATTCCACCATCCATTATTTTAATCGGTGTCCAGGCGTATATTAAAAGGAAATTACTTTTATAGACAACGAAAATTACTCGTTAGAAGCTCATCAATGTTTTCGTAATTATTATTGTGAAAGATTCTGAATGACCGAAAACAATTGCGGTCTGTGGGGCCTACTTTTATAGATCGACCGAACCCTATTGTTTTCAGATTTTAATTCTTATGTCCTAAGTGTTATTGGTAGAAAAAGATAATCATTAGTATCGTAAGGTTCTTTTATGGGCTTAACATAGGTTAAAAAAGGTAGAATAGTTAATGTCCGTAGCTGTTTATCAAGTACTTATCAAGTACCTGAGTAAAAGTCATATATATGTATAGATAAATCAGAAAGAGAAACTTAGTAGCTATTTTACCGTAAACCAATGATTTAAAGTCGTCTCAGCTACTTTCTGATTTTACGGTCAGCATCTTTGTTAGCTATTTTACTAGCCAAGACTCTTGACGTCTGACTGGGCCAGTATCTGGACCCATTCGTGACTTAAATCTTTATTAGGTGCAGAAGGACTTCATCCAACTTCACAAGACCAGCTGGGGCTTCGCCACACGATTACGTACTCGCGACAGTGTTAATTTAATAAAAATAGGTATAGTAGGTACCTCCATGCCTTTGAAAACGACATCGATTCAAAGTTACTTTGATCAATCATAAAATGTAAGTAAATGTTTTTTCTAGCAAAGTAAACTGTAGGCACCCACGCTCATTATCGTCGAATGATGTCCTTTTTCATGTTCCGTTGCAGATAATGCGTTTTAATATTTTTTAATGAAGATGGCATCGCGTCCTTATGGGATTTTGTGTACTGACAGTCAGTATTACAATTGTTTACCTATACTCACAGGCGGTTATTCGTACGCTGATTAACTAATCAAATAACAATAAGAGGCCCGCAGGCATGACACTAGACCCATGGGAGTTGGGGAGGCCCATTGTGTGGGACGCTACATGCGTCGACACACTTGCGCCTTCCCATCTTCCGAGGACATCCGTGAGGGCTGGTGCGGCGGCAGATTTGGCCGAGGATCTCAAGAGACGCAAATATTCAGGTTTCGACAGAGCCTACACATTTGCTCCCTTTGGGGTCGAGACCCTAGGTCCGTGGGGTACCGAGGCTCTCCGGGTTTTTACGAAGTTGTCTGGTCGACGCGACGCGTGACCCGAGAGCTGGTGGGTATCTGGCGCAGCGCATCAGCATTGCCATACAGCGGGGCAATGCAGCCAGCGTCTTGGAGACGCTTCCGACTGGTATTGATATGGATCAGTAGAGCTACCTGTAGATTGTATGCAACAGTCTGCAGTTATCTTAATTGTTTCAATTGTAAATACTAATTCTAATTTGTTTTTATTGTTAAACTGTAATTTTCGTTGTCAATAAAGAATTATCAAATAACAAATACATTTATCTTGTTAAATCGTTCTGCCTCTTGCCGAATTGATCTTGACCAAATATATATATATTTATGGCCATTTATTGGTCAATTACTTATAGAGATAACCAGCGTACGAACAACTGGCTGGCTGTGTGTGGTGTGTACTGGGTGGCATGTTGCTATAAAGTCGATTGACCAGTGTTACAGATCGTAACGTACCAATCGCAGTGAGTATGATACGTTACGCCGCCGTATGCTAAAATCTGTCTCGTTGCTCGTGGCCTTTTTTCCCCTATTGACTGCACGAACGCTCGGTGTGTTACACGTTACATTACGCTTACGCCCCGTTACAACCCGGACAGTAGGTACCCACCTTTCGAAATATATTCATTAACAGGACACTTTGATTGTACTCTCAAGAATCAAGTAGGAAAATGCCTAACATACCACTTCGTTTTGGCACACGTCTCGACAATGTCTTCAATAATTTCGCACATGATGGCGCACTCGCTATTACGTTATTCTGGAGATGTTGTTCAACTAAACTTCCAGATTTCATGGGTTTTTTTCTCAGATAAATGTTAGGTAACTAATATGGCGTATTTTCCATGGTTAGGAAGTCCAGGCTTCAAAAAGCACTTTACGCGTCAACCTGAAGAAAATTTCATTCACATTTCATGAAAAGCCTTTTGTATCCGTCAAAGCTGTTATAAAAGCGATCTAAAAACCATGTAAGTGCTTTCCAGTGTAAAATGTTCGCACTGCATCTCAGAGGCTGCCTTGATATCGATTTCAATCGATTGACATTTTGTGTCGGGTGCTTTGTCTTTCACAGCGTTGTTTATTACACTCGTTTTACGCTTAGACAACTTTCAAATAAAGATTGATGTTTGGCACAACATAAAATTCCACATGCCCCGATATACGAGTCTCGTTGTTTGAGAAAACGGTTTATCTTTTACGTTTGAATAACATTTTAGAGCCAAATCTACTGTCTGACGTAATAATCCAGCAATAATGAACAAATTGAAACAGCAGCTGGTGTCTAGCTATAAATTATTAGAAATTAATAGAATTTGAAGGACTTCGTTATTGTATTGGTTGGATTAACTGAGGAAAATCTGTTTATTTAAATCGATGCTTAAAATAATAATGCTTTCAATGTTACAAAAGCTTACCATTGTAACCTTTTTAATAAAAGTTTATTAAACGATGAATATTGAAATTGTTAGTGTACTTTATAGCTACTTCGAAGGCTATTTTTCCCGGAGCACTCATGATGAGTATATTTGCAAGTTAAAAATGCGCCAGCCTCCGGCACGTAGATATAACATGGCGGTTGTTACGGTACCGCTTTGAAATAACATTTTTCATCTTAATTTGAAAGCTCGGAGTAAGATATTAAAAAACACGCCCTGGCACCTCAGGTTTTCATACTCAATTTACTTTTCTAAACTCAGAGAATAAATTCATGTCTATTTTAATTAAGGCATTTGACATCTGCACAAGAAAAGTAAAACAATTGAGTTTTACACGAACAAAATGCATTACAGTACAAATTCTTATATGAAGAATAAACGTTGGCATATCATCTCGTTAGAAAATATGGAGCAGAGTGCGGTGTTACGTGCTCAGCAAAATGTGTTCCATTGCTCTTTGTGTAGCTTTCTTTTGTTCAGTGATCTACCCGCATGTAGGGGAGGTGTAGTGGGCTTTCAATAGGGTGCCTATTCCTGGGCCTAATTAGAAGGAGGGATGCTCTAAGAGATGTGAATACTGCAAACTTGACTTCGTAGTAGGCGGGGCGAATAATTACTAGGTCCACCCTTTGAAAACAAGATCCGTGACAAGTGCGAGTGTGACTCGCGCGCCGAGGGTTTCGAACGGTTGTCAAGTATACCAATATGTACTAGGTACTGGTTAGAGAATATACTACTTGATGAATATAAAAAAAATAACGGTACCTAAATTTCAGATGTGTCGGTTTGCAAACTTCGGAGTAGGTATAGTGGGTAATAGTAAAATTTTCGTATTTTTTCAAAATATTTCAAAAAGTATGAAACCTACAGAGATTTGAATAACTGTTTTGAGATGTACAAACCAATACTTTTCATTTGATACCCCACTCGGTGAGGTAGCTCCCCCTTTTGAAAATTATCCCCCCCCTTTTACCATTTTTCAAAAAGTGTTCTACTTACAGACTTCTCTATATTTTTCCTGTTTTACTAGGTATAGAAGATTAAATGCCAATCTGCAGTCCCAGTAGTCTGAGGATAGCTATTCTAGGCTTGAATTGTTATGGAGCTCCATAACAATTCTAAGAAACAATCATCGGTTAGTTGCGCAATAAAGCTTTATTTTACTACCTAAAATACCCGAAATTATATTTTCAATTGATCTCAAAATATTAAATCAGCCGGGATAAATTGAATGATTAAATTCTGTCTGTGTCAATATGATAAGAGCTGTGAATGGGCCGTCCGAATAAATGTAAAATGGAAACTGAGGGACAAAGGGCGGCGAGATGGTTCAGATGAGATCTACGATGGCTGCGGACTCTTGATCCTTCATGTCGCCAGATGTCGCCCCACCCCAACAATTCTCGGCATAAACTTGGGATTGTATCTAGTTATACGCTCATATTTAGGTACCACTGTTGGACACAACTTCGACGTATCGACAATTCTAATAATGGGCACTTTCGGTGCTTCACCAATCGATTTGTTAGATCTTATCAAAGTAAGAAAGTAGGTCATCGTCATTTGTGATGGTAATACTTTACCTACTTGAACAGGAAACTTATGGAATAAAATATACCAGTCAAATAAGCAATGGCCTTTATTAACAAGGTAAATTACAATCAAATGATATAAACAAATTAGAACTAGTATTTACAATTGAAATAATTAAGCTAACTGCAGACTGTTGCAAACAGGTAGCTCAACAGATCCATATCAATAC
Source organism: Eupithecia inturbata (assembly GCA_963662085.1). Lineage (NCBI taxonomy): Eukaryota > Metazoa > Arthropoda > Insecta > Lepidoptera > Geometridae > Eupithecia > Eupithecia inturbata. Next base: position 10,842,358 of record OY759182.1, read on the forward strand.
CAGACGAAAGCGTCCCCAGTCAACTTCAATTTACCTTACCTAATTAAATTCTAAGTAGAAGCTCTGTAGGTACATAGGTAAAACCCAATTTTTGAGACGGAACAATGTAATATAATTTTACATAGCACACATACAAACCTATATCAACAAAAATAATCAAAACAGCTCGGAACTCTTAACAACTTCCGACGAAAAACTTGAATTGCGAACCAACTTTTCTTGTCAGGTTCTATACTACATTACATTTTCGCCTTTCTTACGTGGATGTGTGCTTTCATATATTTGTTATATTTATAAAATAGGTATGTTTGTGTGTTTAATAGCACCATTGACGCGCTCCAAGTAACTCCAGCTTTGTTTTAATGATGCAGAATGTCAGCAGCTGTTTAGTAAGATGCCATAAAATGTTAACACCACTTTAAACCCAACCTTAACATAAATTTGCAAAGTTTCATTGGATGATGTTGTCTCTGCAACTGAACGAGCTCTTTTAGTTATTTCATAGTTATCAAGTTAATTGCTTTGCTCACGTGATACTTTGATAAAAAGAAGTACCTACACACACGGATAATTATTATTATAAAGTAGATTTATCAGGCGACTAACGGATATCTACCGGGGGCGGGCAGCAACGTCCCCTACAGAACAATTCTACTACTGAACTGCGATTCCTAACCCGCATGCCCAGCGTGGGGATTATGGGCATAGCCCCCTATGAGATTAATGCCAATAAGGCGCTTATCAGGGGGAGTGCTTCGCCTCAGTGAACCAATCTAGGCTGTTGAGGTGAGGTGAAGTGAGATTTATCAATCTCTACTCAATACTTGTTAGAATCGGATCAATACTTCCAGAGATTTACTCGTTACAAACAAATTTACAAACTTCATCTTCACTAAAAGGGCTTTTACTTTTTTATTAAGAAGACAATAGTCATCTGGCACCCATAACATAAGCTCTGCTTACATACATATGTTTAAATCTCTAAGAGCATTATTTATTTACATCTTTACATTTTTTTCTTTATTAACAAAGAAAATTACAATCAATTATAGAAACAAATTAGAACCAGTATTTACAATTGTTGCAAAACCTAGAGGCAGCTCAACTGCTCCATATCAATACCAGTCGGAAGCGTCCCAAAGACTATGACAAGAATGCTGGCTGAATTGCCCCGCTCTGTATGGCAATGCTGATGCGCTGCGCCAGATACTCACCCGACAGCACTCTTCTCTCTTTACATTGATAGCCTAATTTAGCTCTTCTTCTCTTACAGGCAGTGACAGACTATGTAAAATGTGTGTGTACAAGTCGAGAACTAACCACAGTTATATCGTGCGCGGATACCTAATGCACTTTATCAGTGAGTGACTACAGTGAATCAAAGTGTGTGCCTACGACCAGGGCATCAGGTGGCATGGAGGTGATTCCGCCGGGCAGCCGCGTCATCGTGGCCTTCTTCACTATCGTCTTCTGGGGGATAGGTGAGTCCATGTTGCGTATACCTCTGTATACAGGGTATTACAGAAAGTAAAGATGAATCTTGCAAGGGTGGTGTAGATTAGACCATAGAACACATGAACAAGATAAAAAATCGCCAGCGTTTTTATTTAAATAAAATTATAAGCTCAATACCGAATAGACTAGACAATGGACTGTTGCATATGCCTAGTTTTAATTTAAAATAAAATAAAAAACCCTACGTACCTGTGTATGGTACCTACAACTCCTGAATGGTACGTGTATTCGTTTCGCAGGTACGTAACGGGCTTAGAATCGACAAAATACAAAACCTACTCGAAGTAATTTCAGTACATATCAGTTTTTTTTTTAATTTGTCGTCTTTATCGTATTTTTGTAATGTCCCTGTGTTCTATCATCGAATCTGCACCACCCCTACAAGTTTGGTCCTTACTTTTTGTCACACACTGTGTATGTAGTGTACAGAACATATATGTATGTAGGAACGGGCAAATTGGATAAGTGCCAAACATCGTGATCAGACATTGTACAACCCTTTGCAAACGTTGCTGGAACTTTATCTGGATCCAAATCAGAATCAGCGATCCGAACAAATTACTATACGTTGAACATTTCAAATGTTTGGTTAACTTAAACCTAAGTTAGAAACTAACAAAATCTATGCTTAATTCTAAAGTCAGATGTCAATAACTTTATTTCATTAGGCTTTCAAAATAAGCACTTGGACATGTCATATTTTACACTATTAATTATTATCAAATAAGAAATAAAGTGTTATTGATTTTCTATTCACTAAATTTTTTTGACTACTAGGGGAATAAGTGGGAAATTGGATAGTCAAGTACTTATTTGCACCTGAAGGAACTATTAGGATAATTAAGTTCATCCATTTAAGTATTACCTTTTTATAGGGACATAAACATAAAGAGGATCTAGAAATAAAAACCTTTACCAGATTTATACTATCGTTTGGGAGTAAAGCAGCAGTAGTGAGTGAGAGAGAGTGAGAGTATGATTTGATGTAGACCCCTGCATCAAATCATACTCAAGACCCTGGAAAATATACAGCCCAATGATACTCAAGATCACGAAATCAATCGGTGGAGAGGCTCCTTTCCGCTAGGATGGCTTAAGGGTATTTCTTTCATATTTTTTTAATAACTTCTCAATATAAATGTTAAAAGAGGCAATCGTAAGATCGCGACAAACGAATCTTAGATATCGCTTACATTTTTGTAATCGGAGATGTTTCTTATGAAATCTAATTAAGGCGTTCTCATATTGTGTCAAGTGAATGTTGTTGCTATTGTCATGTCTTCAAATGTTCATTTTGGTATCATTAACATCCAGTGCAAAATCTGTCTGTCTGTAGAGTTAGGCTGAGGCCAAATAAACGTACTTTTTGAGTTGTGAGTCGCGTAAAGTGAGTCGTTTCATACAAAAGTCCTGTTCGTTCCACACGATAAGTTAAATTTTTGTTTATAAGTAACCATTGTACGACCCACAAAACTCTAAAAATTACGCTCGAGTGGCCTTAGCGTAACAACTAGGTACTTCTCATGCAAACTTTCGTGACAACTTATTTTACCTAATGATGACGAAGATACACAGGTACATACCTTATATGCCAAATGTAAGGGACCAGGATTTGACCAGGTGGTATAATCGGAATCAGTCGGCACGGCAGTTTCAGTTTCAGTTTATTTATTCAGAAACAAGTAAACTTGTGTCGGAATGTTTACAAACAATAAATTAACTCAAAATCAGAAAAATTATATAAGTAATCTAATCAAAAGAGTAGTAAAAATTAGTCAAATATCACACCATAAGAAGAAATAAAAATAATAATACATTATTATTACCTAACACAGAGAAAAATTAAAATAAATAAGAAATAAATTATTTAAAAAGAAATAAATTAATATGAACATACCTAAAACCTGACCTTTATCTTTTACATTAAAATCGAATTTTTCACTGTCTAGGTCAGATGTGTTTGATTTTTGTCATTAAAATAATAATCGTCGATAGTAGTAGCACCTCTCCAGTAAGGACTAATTAAATTTTTTTCCAAACTTAACTGAATAATATATGGATTTGAAAACCACTGGCAGTTGGTTCTAAAGTTTTATGGCCTGATATCTAACACTGTGTCTAACTACTTTCAACCTCGCAAGAAAGTCACTTTTTAAGTATTTTCTTCTTGTTTTCTCCCTAATTAATCTGTCTTCTAAACTTTCATATTATTATATATCAAGATGTTTTACAAAATTAGTCAAGGTGACTAGAATGTAAAGACAAGGTACGGTTAGGATACCTAACCTAACAAAATGTTCCTGACATGACTCTGTTTGTTGTATGCGTACCATGGTTCAGTTGCTCGCTTTTGGATAATGAATGCAGAATTTCTGTTATAAGCATAACTATTTCTCCAAAACATTATACTGTAGCGAAGTTTAGACTCTACTAACGCGAAATAGACGAGTCTTAGCTGTGCAATGGTATCCTCATCCCTCTGACTTCTAATAGCATAGCAAGCGGAAATTATGAACCTTTCAATTGTGCTTTGTTAATTTTTCCAGTTCAATAACTAAAAATTTAACTACATTGGTTGATTCAATTTCAATGTCATTATGATTAAGAAATACTTTATCATTGTTCTTAGATGTCGACTTGAATAACATAACATTTGTCTTAGATATATTTAAAATTAAATTATTCGTAGAACTCACCAAAATAATCGTCAAAATTTCTTAACACTACATTTATCTCGACTTAAGTTCTGCAAGAGAGCCTGCCGAAATAATAGCATTTTGTGTCATCGGCAAATAAAACTAGTTTAGCCGTCAGGATGGTAGTTATCCATGAGGTTAATTAAGTCATTAGTAAATATTATAAATAGAATAGCTCCTAGAATGGATCCCTGCGGGACACCCCTAATAATTTTCGTCAAGTTAGATTTAAATACAACTTCTTTATTTTCAACTATCTTTTTGGTTTCAACATACTGTTGTCGATTACTCAAATAAGATTTAAACAATAATTTTTATTTACCTCATATGCAATAGTGCTCTAGATTATCTAACAATAATTTAATTTTCGTCAAGTTAGATTTAAATACAACTTCTTTATTTTCAACTATCTTTTTGGTTTCAACATACTGTTGTCGATTACTCAAATAAGATTTAAACAATAATTTTTATTTACCTCATATGCAATAGTGCTCTAGATTATCTAACAATAATTTGTGATCGATTGTATAAAAGGCTCAACTTAAATCTAGAAACAAACCTAATACTCTACTCCGTTTTCGTGCCTTTTTTATAAATAGTTAATATCCTCGCTATCTTCAGCTGCTCAGGAAATAAGGAAGAATCTATGCATTTGTTATAAAAGTATGTGAGGGGTCCTTTCAATTCCAGAATGTTGTTCTTTATAATTTTTATTGAAATTTCTTCATATCCAGATGAATGCTTGATTTCTATGGTCTTAATGATTTTACTTAGTTCTATACTATTTATATGGTTAAATTCCATATCTGTCTCCACTTTATGGACCTGATTCACTAGCATTTCTATCGCAGAGTCTCCACCAGAATTTGTGCCTTGTACTACCATGTTATTTGTGTCAAGCTTTTCGGAAAAATTGTTCACTATATTTATTTATTTATTTCTACAATGTACAACTATTTTCACAGGAAACCTAATGCAATAGTGTACCTAATTTATTAATTAACATTCAGAACTCCTTAAACATTATAACAATTAAATCTAATAAAATAAAAATTTTTGTACATACCTACATGTCAATCCAACATTTTATATATATAACATAATAAGTATCGTAGTAATAATCAAGACGTTAAAAAATACAAATATTTATATCTTGAGGCCTCGTGAGTAGCTTATTACCTATCTTTTATTTAATATTACTAATACTATTTACGTCTTTCTGATTCCTGTGCCTATTAACAACATTCCAGATGGCTTTAGCGGAATTTTTTGCTTTAAATACTTCTTCTTGTACTGCTATCTGTTTTGCGCGTCTAATCACCCTTTCATAAGTTTATTAGTATGTTTTTTATAAGCTATGGCGTTTTGTGCATTATCTTTTTTAATATTAATTACCAAGAATATTTTCATTTGACTAGCTACCTTGATACCTTTAGCACCTATGTATGTTGTGGACTGTATGTAGACTGTCATGTGCCGATGTGCTTTCCGACTCCAATTGTCCTTATGACGGCTTCTGTGTACCTACGCTGTGTAGGTTGAGATTGAAACAATGGTGTGAATTCAGGTATTAAGACGGGTCAGTGGTGCGGCGGTAAGAGAGAGAGTGGTCCGTTCCTTCCTATTGCATTCCATTTCATTTAATTTATTTCCACCGAGATATTATATATAATTGATGTCGTTGTTTACTAAATTTAAATAGGACAATTACATTTAAACTACAAGATTTTATTACAAATGGAAAAATGAAGCACTTTAAAGAGATTTTACGCAGAAAGCAAAACAGACAGACAGTTATTCCTATAAATAACTAAAAATTATAAGAGTTGACTGTAAAAGTACAATATTTTAATAAAATTATATCGGAAATTATAAATAAAATTAAGATATTACTACATGTCAAGAAATGTTATAAAGTAACTATTGTATAGGAGACTATACTTATGACACGAGATACAAACTGAAGATAAATGCGGTTGTATTATGGCAAGGCAAATCATAACACCTAAATAATTGTTATTATTATTGTAATGTAAGCCTAGCCCTCTGCAGGTGAAAGACTTTTTCAGCAAGTGCAATTCTTTAATAATCGAATGAAGCTGCAACAGTACTAGCTATATTCAAGCTGCTACCAATTTACATGAATTCAGCAGCTACGTCTGCTTTTGTCCGACACAGACTGATGTTTAAGGGCGGCCTGGATTTTCGTTTAAAACTAGATGTTGCCTGTGGTTTCCTACCGTTTTATTTATAAGTTTCATACATAACAGCCAATAATTGCTTGACAATATCAATATAATATCTATGTATGTAATGTGTTTGTATTTTGTTTATTATCTGGCGCAGCGCATCAGCATTGCCATACAGCGGAGCAATGCAGCTGGTGTCGTTGGGACGCTTCCGGCTGGTATTGATATGGATCAGTTGAGCTACCTGTACATTGTTTCTAACAAGCTATAGCTATAGGTTAGCTCAATTGTTTCAATTGTAAATAGTAATTCTAATTTTTGCTATTTTGATTATTTTTGCTGCAAATATATATTTTATGTTTACGGCCAAATTTCATAGTCTTATAGTTAATATTTTTATTTAGCACATAGATTACAATAACAGAATAAAACAATTACAACTAGTATATACACTTAATATTTCTTAAAAATCTATGGTCTTTAGATACTATCTATCGTTAGTATCCTTAGTAGATTTTGAGATTTCGTTACTAATCAAAGGAATTGCAAAAGCTTTTACGAAACGTCTCTTGATCACATTCCCAATACCCCAGCTTGGTTAGTAATGTTTGGTATACGAAATATCTAATACATAATGATAGGTTTCCCCTTAATATGCCGACCTACAATGTTCAGTTCAGATTTATTAGTGAGTCTGTTGTTGTCATAATTATTAACAACCACAGAACAGAATAATATCAAATTTATGAGAATACCGTTGTGTTGTGTTATAAAATAATTGAATTAAGTATCGTTATTGACCAAACAGATATTAAATGGAACGTAAACAATAAATATTGGAATTAAATGTTTGTTTTGTTAAGTGGTGTTGGTATTGGATTGTAAATACATAATTTAATTATGCTACCTATCTTTAGGGGTTTTCTCATAATTTTGAAATTTGGATCTAATGTTTTTTAGAGTTCCGTAACAGAAGGGTGAAAATGGAACCCTATTACTAAGCCTCCACTGTTTGTCTGTCTGTCCGTCCGTCCGTCAGTCCGCGGTCTATATCTCGTAAACTGTAAAAGGCAGACAGTTGAAATTTTCACAGAGTGTGTATTTCTCTTACCGCTATAACAGCAATTAATAATAATATTAAAATTAAAATTAAGGGAGGCTTCCATACAAAAAACGTAAGTTGTTTTGGCTATTTTTGCTCTAGGCTCTAGGTCTTTAATTATCGAGTAATCAACAATTTAACAAAAAAAGTATATATGTTTGGCTAGCAGTAGGAAAACATCATAAAAAAAAACATGTTTGAGCGGCATTGCCCCTGACTTGCTCAGGGTACGGGGTAATGAAGCTCAAACATGTTTTTTGGAATATAATAAGTATGATACATTTTAGTTAATAAAATATTAATGAGATCAACCTTATACGATAAAAGTAAAGTCTATAATCACAAATTAGAATGAATTATCCCCATTTGTACGTAAGATTACAATGACATTTTCAATTTAACAAATATAGTAAAGTCTTAGATGTCAAATTTACTTCAATTATTATAATATAATATAAAATTATTATTACTATTAGAGGTACGACAAATTAGAAATAGTAAAATTGTATTTTTGGACACATAAATCACAGATGTGGGCTCATGCCCACACAAATGACAAAGGTAGATGAAAACCACCCAGTACGAGTGGAAGGGATATCAACGAGAAAAGGGTGGTAATGCGCCATACGACTGCTTGTGATGGAGTTGAAGAGAGATGGTGGGATCAAGTTATGAAGTCCTGTGAGCATTCTCTGATATGTATCCTGTAAAAGATTGCAATACAATACAACATTCTTTATTGTACACCTTAAAATTAAATAAAGAACATAGATATTAACATAAAATAGAAAGGTATAATGGGCGGCCTTATCGCTTAGAAGCGATTTCTTCCAGGCAACCTTTGGATGGATAGAAAATTGAGAATTTAAGTAAGGGTATACAATATTAATACATAATAATAAATATTCTTCAAGTAGGAAGATTATATAATACATAGAGAAGAAAATATATATGTAATAAATACATATTAAATATCAAGAACAAAATAATTAGTACCAAGATTTACTCATATTTAAAAGATGATGTTGATTAAAACGTAGAGGGTCATACTTACAAATATCAACAGCTGTTTCTTTGACATTAGGCATTATTATTTGACATTATTATTTCATTCATCACATTAATTTTCATACTACCATTATAAGTAAGGTGTATTAACTTTTTTTATAATTTTAGGTGAGGTGCGGAATCTTATAAATTGATATTTTCTATCTTACATGCATTTCGGAAATTTCCCGTAATCTTCACTAAGTGCGCAGGAAATGAGAAGACATCTGTGAACATAGTCTTTTTGTCGCCTCAAAGAAATTAACCGTTGTATCTCGGAGGGCTATTAGCAGCATTTGTAACACGCCAGCAGGAAGCTGCCAATCTGTCTGAGTCAGAGCCAATTGGAAAGAGCCGTCTTTATGTGGACAAAGTTACATACACATACAACAGTAGAGTCGCTGGAATAGATAAAAATAAAAAAAGTATTCGAATACAAAAAATCGCATATTAAAAGTTAATCCCCTCGGGGTCCAGAAGCACCCCCTTTCGGCTTAGTACACATTTTAAGGGGCACCCTGTATAGTTATTTAATGCCAGAATAAGATGTCAACGACCTTGCGTTGTTATAAAACTAATTGGACTGAAATGCTTGAATAAAACGAAGCTTCTAAAGCAACCGGTACATAACACATAGGTACATAACAGCTGGTTTTTACTCTATCCCCTTATTCATAATGGTTTTAGAAGAAGACAGAGTGAGAGATAGCAATGCTCTAAGTTAGCAGACTATTATGAATACATGAGTATAGGTAATAAACCTTTCAATAAGTACTAAGTAATTTTTAATCTGGTACAGAATTTCCAAAAATTCATCATTCAGAAATAACATACATAAAAAGATATCTGAATATTTATAAATAATCTGTTAGAGGTACCTGGAAATCATAACTGCAACGCTGATAATTCGCAACTGATTTATTTATAACATTTAAGTTACATGAAGTATCAATGCGGGACAACAGATATCACGTATTGCAAGTAGACATTGTAATGTAGGACTTTAGGTGAACTAGATTTTCGGCCTGATCTGACATATTGTACCTTGTACATCTTAGCCACTAGAAAAAGAGAAAACAATGTAATGCTAATTATATAAATATATATATGTATGTGTAAGAACTGTGTAACACAAGAATCCAGGCACAACTAGGATTCTTCCCCGAAATTAACACTACATTGTACTTCGTACATCCTGGCCACTAGCAAAAACAAACAAGTATTTATGAAAACACTAGCTGCAGCCCGCGGCTTCGCACGCTTTTTTCCGGAATAAAAGGTAGCCTATGTCCGGCCCCGGGATACCATCTACCTCGCTGCCAAATAGTTTAACTAACACGACTTTCTTTTATATACTATATAGATATAGACGACAACAAACAAAGTAGGTACCTACTTATTCAAATAAAAGTGTAAAAAACTATTGTAAATGTAAAAAAAAATGAATGTAAACTTTAAAAATGTATGAGATATTGAGATCTGAATGTTTTTATGTTTTCAATTGTCGCTTTTTGTTATATCCTTCTCCCTTTTCATTATTGGTACTAGATAACTGAACGTATTTTCCATGAAGTCTAGAAGCTTATCTAGTCAGTCTATACTTGTCATTAGATACAAGTAATAGTCATTAGTGACTTGTGTTAGTAGATTTAAGTTATATGAAGGTTCAATGCGAAACAACAGATATCACGTATTACTATTAGTAGTAGGCCGAGAATCTAGTAGGTGAACTAGATTCTCGGCCTGACCTGACACATTGTAAATACTTTGTACATAATCTAAGAAATTAAACAAACGATTTAAAGAAAAATAATTGACATAAACAATATTTACCTTCGTACAAATTCTTTATTATTTGTTTTTTTTTTTTTATTTTTTTATTATATGTTTTTTTAATTTTTTTTCAAAGTCCTTCATTTGTTTTCATTATTGAACGGCACTTCTACTTAATTTGGTCAAAGAAATAAAAATTGCAAGAAAAATCTCATTTACTTTTACATAAAGCTCAAAACTAATACCAACTTTATTTATTCTGAAAAAGAATTTTATTTCGTTATCTTGCCACGGGCTATGTAGAGTGTCCTTCTTTTCAAATAAAGAAAGCGTTTTTAATTTCATTAATCAAGAACTATAGTAATGAGCGGGAACGGACTAATATAAAAGAAGATGAAGAGAAGAAATTCAACTTTCTGGAGCAGAAAAAGACAACCTTTGTGGAGCACAGCATGTCCTTTGTTTGAAACATAAACTCTTAATATTAAAACGAAGTCCTAAACTAAATAAAGTTCTTTGTAGCAAAGGATCTAGTCGAGAGAAGGCGACTCTACATTTCAGCTTTACCAATCTGCTTTTACTGTAGTTATAAAGGTATGTTTATATCAGAGTAAATCTCTTTGAATGATGAATTTAACAACAGAACTCGTGATATTATTCAGTCATTTTATTGTAAAATGGTTAAATAATAATGGGACGATACATGCGTCGAAACACTTGCGCCTTTCCATCTTCTGAGGACATCTGTGAGGGCATTCTTGCTGGTGCGGCGGCAGATTTGGCCGAGGATCTCAAGAGGCACAAATATGTAGGTCTTGACAGAGGCTACACATTTGCTCCCCTTAGAATAGAGACCCTAGGTCCAAGGAGTACCGAGGATCTACGGGTTTAAAAACAATATCTGAATGTGGTCGAAGCGACGCGTGACCCGAGAGCTGGTGAGTATCTGGCGCAGCGCATCAGCATTGCCATACAGCGGGGCAATGCAGCCTGCGTCAAAGTCAAAGTCAAAGTCAAAAACTCTTTATTTCCATAAATACAATAAATGTATACTTAGAAAAGGTAAAATTCTTAATAATTAAACACTGACACGGAAATAAAGTGATATTTTTGATTTCAGTCGCTTCGGTACGTAGACTAAAGTAAAGAAGCGACGAAGAAACCTTTAGCCTGTTAGTTGTTATTTTTCGAGTTGGAGCAAATTCCGTCCCACGCTGTTTTATCCTCTAGATAATCTGATATTTTATAGTAGGCCTTTTCCTTTGCCTTTTCTCGTCTTGGGGACACTTCCGACTGGTATTGATATGGATCAGTTGAACTACCTGTAGGTAGATTGTTTGCAACAGTCTGCAATTAGCTCAATTGTTTCGATTGTAAATACTAGTTCTAATTTGTTTCTATTATTTGATTGTAATTTTCTTTGTTAATAAAGGTTTTACTTGTAAAATTGCCAAGCTGTGTCAAAAGTTATATCCCTAGACAAGAGAACCAAAATTAAACTTGTATTAGATAGTTCTATCTAGGTCGGTTATTAATGACTCGCAATATTTTCCAACTTCCACCTAGTTTAACCATGTTATTATATTTAGTTTTTGCTTGAAAGGCATTTGTTTCAGAAGCATTGTGTTTGTTTACGAATCATATCACATTAATGCGAAAGTTTGGATGGATGGACGGATGGATAGATGGATGTTTGTTATTTCTTAATAAATAACCTTTAACATTTCCATAAAAACAACGCGTGCCAAGCCGCGGCCAGAAACTAGTCGATAATGAAAGGTACATTCATCCACCGTTCTCTACAATATAGTACACAATATACTATCTGATATAGTAATTTCCCTTTGAGGATTGACAATTTAAGCCATTTTAATCGTCAGGCCCTTGTGAATACCTATTAAAGCCGATAGGCTGAGAAAATCACTTAGTCGCAAATTGATAAGGCATCGTTGTTCTACTTTAGCAACACAAACGTTTGCTTTAACAAAACCTAGGTTGCATACCATGCCAAATAGCAATGTCATTTTGTTCCGGTTTAAAAGCTAAAAATCTTAAAGCAGACAAATACTGAAATTAAATGCGACTGCGATGCTGCATCACATAAACCAGTTAATGTGAATTTCCTATAGTCAAGTTGTTCCTGGCTCCTTTCCAGATTATAAAATACGTCACTGCAATAATATTGGTTATGGCCGATATAGTTATTGTGAAAGCACTTTTGTAAAATACTGGCACCTGATTGGTGCTTGAATCTGATAAAGTTAATAGTATAATTTTTTTATTCAAAATTAAAAAAAATCATACATTCAAAGTACTTTATTTCCTTTAGACCTTACAGGACTCTTGGACACGTCACAAAATTCAAATAACATAAGTAAAACTAGAAAATAAAGTAAAGAAGCGAACAAGAAACCTTTACCTTGTTAGGTTGTTAGTTTTCGAGTTGGAGTTAGTCGCAAGCTTTCTTATAATCTAGCTAGATAATCTGATATTTTGTAGTAAGCCATTTTTCAAAGGATATGTTTGACAATTTGTTTGAATTTATTTATTGATAATTTTTTCAACTCATTTGGTATTTTGTTGTAGCCCTTTAAAAGATACATTAATCTTGTTGTGGATAGTTGTGGGCACAACGAGTTTATTCTTATTTCTAGTATTTAAATTATGTATGTCTCTATTCTTAGGGAACCGATTGATATTTCTATGAGTGTACAACAAGTTTTAATAAATATATTGACATATTAAACATATAATAATCTAATTTAATCCATAGACTCACGAACTACAGTGTAGTATAAACTGTATTTCAGGGAGTCAGTGGCTAAACCAACATAATTGATTACATTGATTGATTGTTAATTGAAATTGATTTAATTAAATGTAATAGATACATTGTGTGTCCTTAAAAAAATGTTACATAGAATTCTTAAACAAAGTAGTGATGATAAGCCTAGCCAAATTTCCATCACGGGCGGCGGCCAGTCTGAACAAAGTCAGGTGCGCAGGACATATTATAGTGCACAAGTGTAGGTGCACTCTCTATTCCCTCAATCTCATAATCCGATGGGATGGCAGACCGACACGACCGGGGAGAGGTTAGGCGCAGGATCAACAGCTTAACGTGCTTTCCGAGGCACGGGGGTGTAACACCGCCTACTTCCTGACTCCGGGCTGTTACTGTGAATTTCGTTGCGAACTTAATTTCTTGCTAGAAAAAACACAATAACACAAATCATGGCCTGAACCGGTATTTGAACCCGGGACCTCATTATCAGCGGTTGAACTCGCGACTGCTAGACTAACGAGGCAGCCAGTTAGTAAATTAAATCATAAAAAAAAGCATTATTGTCCCCATTTGTTTATGGACAAGTGTTTCAAAAAATATGGTATAATAAATAAAAAAATATTTTATTCCAAAAAACACAAAAATCAATTTAGGTTAATAATCGTCAAACCCTCGTCAATCGTCTACTCCTCTGGCGAACCACGTGACAAAGATGCGCAGAACACAATAATTCTTAGCCCAAATTGGTGGACGGTTACCTTCTGGACAGTAGCGTCGATTATTCACTGTGAGTTTTTGTTTTAAACAATGAAAGAGCGAGACAGAGCTAAAAAAAGCAGTCCCAATCTCTTTCGCCTGCTGTGTTGTCGGCGGCATGTGAATTATATGCGTGAGTGTACCTGCGCAAACTTCCTACTCGCTGCCCGTCACCGTGCAAGTTGTTTGGCGGCAACTGTACTAAATTACTAATACACAAAATAAAATAGATATTGAAATGGAAAGAAGTACACTACCACTCACTTCTGTGGTCTTTAATAAACAATGTTTCTATGGTACATCCAAATATTAAATATCTAAAATACTATAATTAAATTAAAACGTTATCAAGCTCATTGGGCACAACCAGGTCAGCACGTCATGACATTTTCTTTCGTTGGATTCAAAACAATTTATTGAATAACATTAGGCCATTGGGTCTCCCATCACAATTTTTAGTACATGATTTCTAATAAAAAATATTACTTCATAGTCCGTACAAATCAAATCTAAGCCTGCAATTAAAAGAAAGTAAATATGGTTTTAGAAACAAAATTTTACTAACATTACCCAGCACACGCACGAACTACGGGAAAAAGACGATTCTTTTAGAAGGTGGACGCATTTTTAATAATTTATCAAATGCAATAAAAAAATGTGACAGCATTAATATGTATAAAAATATGTTGAGAGCACATGTCTACTCAAAAGAATAATATAACTACATAAATTTAATATAAAACTATAAAATAACATAATTAGTTATGAGTAATAATCTAAGTTCAGTCTCAGAGCCCAGGAGTTATTTACCTACTTAAACTTTACTGTTTAAATTTATCTCATTTTAAGTGAACTGTAATGTTTTTATGAGTAATAAAGTTCATTAAACCTAGTCGATGAAGTGTCCAAATGATTGATACCAGTAGCATGTAAGTATGTGTGACCTTTTCCACTCAGAGGTGCTGGTATTTCACCCATTAAGAAGGTACCTTAGTTCATCTCAATCAGAGATTCAAACATGCTCAATCTCTGTTTGAACGCCGGTCGTGCACTAATGGATTTAGGCTCTCGAATTTATTTGCACGAGTCTCAAATAATCAAAGTAAACTTTTAAAAAGCAACATATGGAAGACAAAATCAAAACGACACAAAAAAATTAAATGGCCTCATGTAAAATGTAGAATAACCGCAAACGTATATAAAAGTGATGTTCCTATTTTTATTGTTGACTAGCTGCAGCCCGCGGCTTCGCACGCTTTTTTCCGGAATAAAAGGTAGCTTATATCTGGCCCGGGATACCATCTACCTCGCTGCCAAATTTCACCGAGATCCGTTCAGCCGCTCTTGAGTTATAAATACTGTAACTAACACGACTTTCTTTTATATATATATATAGATTTATGTTTGTAAAAATTTATTATCTCTGCTTTTTTACATAATATTTGTACTTGCCTTAAATTTTTATTTCGTTTTAACTTATAAGTGCCTATACTATTATTTTTCTGTATCTGTTTAAGTTTTGTGTTACGAGTATTATAATCAGTCTATGTTAAGTTGCGAACCCAGTGAATGTGCCAAATATAACGCATTAGATTAGTATATCTGTAATGACAATATTGTGTTTAATAAAGTGAATCAAATTGAATTGAATGTACCTACTTACAAACTACCACTCATGCATTATCTTCTCATATCAAATAAGCGAGATATACTATTTGATATTGTATTCACCTACTAGACTAGACGTTCATGATGTAACGTATTTGATATGGATTATACGAGATAAGGAAAATGAAATCTCGCAAAGAATATTCTGTTTGAACTCCTTTACACAAAAGTGCCACGTATATTTTAACCTTATTTGAGTAAGATCCAGGGATTTCTTTTAAATTAAAAATATATCATACCACATACATAAGACCTCATAATAATGGAGTGAGTATCTATCTTACTCCTAACAATATTGACGTAAGTACTTAGACTTTATGATAGAGTAAAAAAAAACTCGTAAAGTGTTTACTTCTTCGTAGTTTATTATTATGTACTAAGACGGTTTACGTGAGGGTTATGGTTACCCACAACGTAAAATAGTATCTCACGAACACCCATAATCTACGTAGGTACCTACTTATATTTTTACCAACACCTTATTTTGTAAACTAGCAATATATACTTTTATTTAGTTTGGTAAATCGTTTATTATGGAACAAAAACAATGGTAACAAATTGTTTATATTATTTAATTAAATGTCTATGGTTATAATGAGCATGTAAAAATATAGTTTTCAATTAATTACTAATTGTAAACTAAAAAAACTCGACTCGGTCCCAAAAAATGTGGTGGCAAAGGCCTACAAAATATAGATAAGAGCCCTAAAGGAGTACAGACGAATATTTTGATATTCATTTATCAAAATCGCTAAAGCTGTTTGGATGCTTCGAGTATCTATAGAGTATCAGATAACCACATAAAAAATTAAAAAAACGCCTCGCCGGGTAACAAAAACATGCCATTTAGGGGAGTAAGGGGGTACTTAGCTTGGGGCTAGATTATGCTGTGTGGATTATCCAGCATTATTTATTTATTATTTATTTATTTCTGTTTAAAAAAATCTAATTTTTATTTTAAGAGTATCGATAGGAATTCATAGATCGTGCTAAAATAAAAATTTGCTGATAAAATACCTTGCTAGTAAAACAAATCTAGATAGAATTTATTCCAAACCCATCCGGTTTGGAATAAATTACGCGAATATTTATTTATATTTATTATTTTTTTAGGTTTAGAATTAAATTTTTCAAAGTGAGAGCTTTTTATTTCGGACCTTGTGTAGACAAAAACAATAATATCATTGCAAAATTCAATAGTTTGGCTCCCAACATTACAGTTGTAGATTAATGTTCACTTCGCCTGCTTGGTTCACCAATTCTTTATGAGTCTTTTCAGTCATTTGTAGATGAGAAAATTAAAAATTTCAACAAAACATTGGACAGACTGCTCAATATTAATAGCCATATGTATTTTACAATTATTCGGTTTTATCTTTTTGTACGGAGGATGGGCGTTTTGGGCCCGTTTTGGTACAATGTTACAATGTTTCAAATCAAGACGAGTGTCGTTGTGATGTGTCGTGGCGATACGTCGTTGGATAGCTCTGTTTAAGTGGACAAAAATTTTATACTACGACTAACCCGTTGGACTTGTCCGTTTTGAAATATTATCTTCAGAAGATGTTGAATTTTTATCTCAAATACAATAAAAAACCTATCAGGTTCAGCTTATTTCTTGCGAAATCACTGAGTGTAAGTAAATGGCAGTCCCTTCTCATTATAAACCTCTCATAACATTAAGCAATGGCTAAAAGTCGTGTTTAAACCGAAAAAACCTTCGTTATACCACAATTTCTCCTGTCGGAAAGTGGCCGATGGACCAGTAGGTCCATCGGCCACTTTCCGACACGTCCCGTCTAACTCGACTTCGACTTCCGACTTCCGACTCGACTTCGACTTTCCGTCTAAACGTGATTAGTAAATAACGTTTTTCACATTGTGACTTATGTCACAATAAAAAAACATATCTTAGACCATTAAGTATGAGGTTAGGTACCTAGTAACGTATTAACGCATTCACTGCTCAGTCTTGGCGGTGCGAAACGCAGGGGCGCGCCGCCGCGCCGCCGTGCCGCCGCGCCTTTTTGTCGTTTGACATTTAGTCAAAACAACCATAGCTATATACGTACCAGCTGATATGTCATAAAAATTAAATAACACGTTAGTTAGGTATAGATTTTCATACAGTTATCTGATAAACCCTACTTCAAACTTCCCAGGGCGCCCTGGGAGCCAACGCGCGCTCTGAGATCTATCTGTGCGTGGTTATTTGTTTTTTTAATCAAATTATAATACATACGTGTTCCATTAGGTGCTGACCCTGTGGTCCTCTTAAAATCGGTGCACAAAATGGGAATACTTCAATAAAACAAGTTTGAAGTAGGGATTATTAGATAACTGTATGAAAATCTATACTTACCTAACTAACGTGTTATTTAATTTTTGTGACATGTCAGCCGGTACGTACATACTTGCTTTAATAAGCTTTATTATGAACTAGCTGCGCAGCTAGTTCGTAATAAAGCTTATTCATAAAAAAGAAACACCTAGGTTTTACCTAGTACCTAGCTCTAAAAATATGAACCTAATTTTATCTTAAATCTAGATCTAATTGCAAAAGTTACAGCTAATTATATCAAAGGTATGTATATGAAGACCCCATCACTAGCAACAACGTCATCGTGGGTGCTCAAAGTAGGAATAGGTGCTGAAACTGAGGTGCTCTTAAATTAAAATCGGTGCTCAAAATCGGAATACTTCGTTTTATTTACCGAGATTAGAAAATATTATAAATAGTTATTAAATTGTATAAAAGGAATTTCTGTGAAGGATTCGTAACGAATACATCCGACAGAGAATAATAGCTCAAACTATTAGCAAGCTGAAGTGGCAGTAGGCCGGCCATATTTCGCGAAGAACCGACACCTGCTGGGGTAAACGTCTTCCTGAGTGCAGACCGCGACTTGGCAAACGTAGGGTAGGACGCCCTCCGACCAGGTGGGATGAAGACCGGCATAAGACTGCGGGCAGTGCTGGATGCAGCAAGCTGAAGACAGGGCGCTATGGCGCTCATTTAAGGGAAGGCCTATGTTCAGCACTGGACTAATATAGGCTGATGATGATGTTGAATTGTAAAAAAAAGACTAAACTATAATGTTAATAAATTCACAGAATATTATAGAGGTAGGTACCTTTTAAGATAATACCATTAATAGAAAGTGTCAACAAACTCATCGAAAATTAATAACATTTAAAGTACTCAAAACTGACAGCGAATCGGGACTAGCGCTACGGTTATTCTTGTTCTACAAAAAAAGAGCTTTCCAACGATGTATCGCTCATTTCGATTGGTGCCGAGCCCAGACTCCATACATTTGTACCCATCATCCTTTACGTATTCTTTGAGATGTAATCAACTGTGGAAACACAGCGAGCTATTGGAAGGCTTAGACAACATAATAAAGAATACTCTATCATCGGTTTTGAATGTCGATTTAGATGACAAGGCATGGTCGCAGGCCTCTCTGCCTGTCAAATTGGGAGGCTTATGGTTTATTAGTTGTATTTGACGGAAATATTGTCAAGAATACACGGAACTGTGACTTTTATTTTTATTGATACATATTATTTTTATTTTGTTTATTAGATAATGTTAACGGACACGGGAAAGCGCATTGAAACGGAAGTACAATTCAATATAAGGTATCATCATCATCATCAACCTATTTTAGTCCACTGCTGGACATAGGCCTCCCCCAAAGCTAGCTGATAAGGTATAGTCTATAGTCGATTAATGGGATAGGTATAAGTAAACAGTTTCTGATATTTTCTTAGTCCTTAGTTAATAAATAAGTAGATAGATAGATAGTACTATAGAATTAACTTTATTGCACACTTCAATTTAATATGAACCATTTTAAACAAGACAACATAAAAACTAAGCGACAATTGGCGATCTTATCGCTTAAGAGCGATCTCTACCATGGATGGATAGGATCATTGGATAGTACAAGGAGATTTTTGTGCTTTATATAGGTTTTGACCTTGGGTTATAGAGAAATTAGTCGCTCTTGGGTATTTGTGGCACATTAGTGTATAACACTGCAGTTTAAACTCAACAAAAGTTTAAAATAATTTCGAGCAACTGGTGTACTTGCCGATAGCCAGGATACTTAACAAGTGTTAAACAGAGTTTATACTCGATAAAACATCGATTACTAATTAATTTTGTAAACCTCAACCTCACCTCAAAAAGTCACTTGAAAATTATGTTTTTTTTAAATAAAATCATATTTTTAGGGTTCCGTACCCGAACTCAGGGCTATATCTCACGAACCTTAAGAGGTAGACAGTTTAAATGTTCAGAGAATGTGTATTTCTCTTGCCGCTATAACGACAAATAATAAATATGAAAATTAAAGGGGGCTCCCATAAAAAAACATGATTTTTTTGGCTATATTTGCTCTTAATTGGTCAAGGTGTATCTCTTGAACTACAACAGGTAGGCACATGAAAGTTTTTATAATTAAGTAACACTGCAATTATAATAACAACAAATACCTACTAAAAATTAAATAGAGTTAATAATTTAAAGGGCTCTCCAAACCAGTGAAAATTTGCTGTTGTTTAAAAAAGTTGCCTGATTTTTACGATACGGAACCCAACCAATTCTTGAGACCCAATCAGTTGACCAAAGAAAACACTTACACCAGACTCAAAGGTACCTTTCGTCCATCACATACCAACTCAACGGTACCTCAACGTACCGTTGGCCACTATTATCTTTGACAGTCCTATCTCTTACCAGTCATATTCTTATTCTTATTCAGTCGCCTTCACCTAGTATATTTCTTCCGTGCCCTTAAAAACATTTCAGATCAGTTTTATTCCTTGTTTCCAGGAGTCCGAGGTTTACACAACTTGGAGATCAACGTACCAAACGCAGTACTGGTCGGGGAGACAGTGACGCTGGAATGCAGCTGGCAGTTAGAAGACGAGGAGGCGTTGTACAGCATCAAGTGGTACAGGGGCCGCGAGGAGTTCTACAGATACATACCCAAAGAACTGCCGCATACCCGAGTGTTCCCGTTACCGGGCATTGAAGTAGATGTAAGTAGATTATTTCCACTTTCTGTAATCATATTAGAAATGCGAAAGTTCCTATGGGTGTTGTTAATTCTTCACGCAATAACTACTGATTATATCGAACTAAAATTTTGCATTGATGTAGTCTAGACCTGAAATTACACAAAGAATCCCATGGAATAGAAATAATATACAAACGTTGCCAGAGAAAAAAGGAATAACAAAAAAAATCGTATTGCACGGAAACAATGCGTGAGAAGCCGTGAGGTCTGCTCACAGCTTCTCACGCCGTGTCTCTACTTCAAACATCGAACCAAAAACCAGCATTACAAGCTGTACCTCGCTGGTGCTGAAACATATCAGTGTTTGATGTGGTCATCTCCAATTCAGTGGTTGCCCACTACTTGCTCACGTACGTATATACCGGAACACAGTGAACCCTAAGTAAACGGTCTTCTCCAAGCTAAAGTTTTAATAAAGCTCGTATCTAGTTTCCTGCGCCAAAACTATTACTACACAGAACAAAAACTACAAAACATCAAACGACTTTGCGCAAGTCACAACAGAATACATTGTTTCTCAAACTCGTCACTAACATGCTTTGTTAGATTTTTGACGCAGGCGAAACTGGCTTGAACCATAAGTTTGATCTGAGGGTACGTTTGAAGTGTAATTAGGAAGGTAAATGCGTAATCTCAGCTGAGTGCAAGTTTCAGTTTTTGTTGAAATATCTTGGTTTCTTAGAGAAATTTGAACTTTAATAGTTTCGTCCAAATAAACTTAATCTACCTAAAAGCCACTCCATCACGAAGGTTTACAGGCATCTTTCAATTGTTCTTAGGGGCGTGCCTGAATTCTTCCCTATTTCTTGTAATAGGAAGATTTAAAGAATGTTTTACGGTTTCAAAGATCGGAGATCGGTTTCGAAACTCTTATGGTCCAGCTTTTTCTGTCCTTTTTTCTGTCTTTAATATCTCAGCAACTAAAGCAGCAAATAACTTGAAATTTGAAATAACATAACGTGCACATGCAAAGAATAAAAAAAAATTACAAAAAAAAAATGAAAATTTTCGGTACAAATTGTGATGTGGAAATTTTAAAAGAGTCCTACAAGGTCAAGGGGGTATCCAATGAAAGGTATCGATTTGTTCATCTCAAAACAGTTTTTGATATTTCTGTAGGTTTCATACTTCTAAAAATATTTTGAAAATAGTCAAAAATTACCCTATCTCCGAAGGTTGCAGAGCGATCCATCTAAAATGTATGTGGCATTTGTAGATTTAGATCTATATTTTACAGGAATATCTATTATAAATAAATATATATTTCTATATTTATAGAAAAGTCTGTAAGTGGAACAATTTTTGAAAAATTTACAAAAAGGGGGGAATAATTTCCAAAGGGGAGGCTACCTCACCGAGTGGGGTATCAAATGAAAGATATCGGTTTGTACATCTCAAAACAGTTTTTGTAATTTCTGTAGTTTACATACTTTTCGAAATATACTGAAAAAAGATGAAAATTTTACCTGATACTTCGAAGTTGGCAAACCCCTCCTTGTTGTTGGTTCCCTAAATTTTTACGTATTCATTAAATAGCAAAGTCTAACTGGTACCTATAAGTAGTACATATTGGTTTACTTGACAAACGTTCGAAACCATCGGCGCGCGCGTCACACTCGCATCTTGTTTTCACTGAGAAATCTTCTATGTCACCTATTCGGACTTTCATGACGCCTTCCTCTCATAAATAAGTAACAAATCATTCCATTATGTTACTTCGGATTAAATATTAAACTTCTATTATCGTAAACCACATCGAATGGATATTTGATTGCATTATCACATTTACTTAGGCTTAATAACATGACACTTGCCTGTTTGATCAATTAATCAATCAGTACCTATCACATCTGGATATATATGGATTATGTAAGTAACCTAATTATATATACTACGGATAGTTTACCTAAGTAACCAAATTAACAATTCAACTGAAACACACAGCGAAGGACCAATATAGAGAATAAAAAATGCTAGTCAATTCACACAGCATCATCTAGCCTCCAATCCAAGGTTATTATAATAGCTAAGGTAGCATAATATGAAATAAAATAAATGCCTTTTTAACAGCCTTTAATCTCAACTTCAGTAATTTCTTATGTAACTATATACTTATAAACTATGTTAAAGTAAGTAGTCGCCTTTTTTGGCGTAGGCATCCCCCAGCTCCTTCCACATTTTTCTATCTCGGGCCTTTGTCATCCAGTTAAGACCAGCTATCTTCGTAAAGATGTCTTGCCATCTCTTCTCCGGTCGACCTCTAGATCTTTTCTTATTTCTTGGGATCCATTCTGTGATTTTTTTAGCTCAACCGGACAGTAGAATCTTGGAGTTTATTTCCCATCCTGCACATGTGCCCAGCCCAATTCCATTTTAGGGTTCTTAGCATAATATAGCTAATAATACCACAGTTAATTAACGATAATAATGCTGTAAACTAATTGCTCATCGTTCCTGTGACTTTAGCGGAAACGATTACCTCATTAGTTGAATAAAAGCAGTCGTTTTGTAGTCTACGCAGCTTGATTTCTATTTCTACGGTTTGGCCCGGCTACGGCGTTCAACGACCACAACACCGCAGCGCTAATTGAACAAAACTCGCTCCTACGCAATGCTCTCTGAGGGATAAATTGGTTACTGAGTTGTGCTTTTTAATATTCAGGAGCGAAATCAAAATTACAAATAAATACTTATCTTTAACCACATAAAGTATTGAAGGTTTATTTTTCCACTAACTCCTACAAAATACTTCATTCTCGCACATATATCTCATGATCCTAGTTTTTAAGGGTGACTCGTTATTCTTGTAAAACTAAGCTTTGGCTGCATTTTCCTTTATGCGGAATCATGAGCGGACTTTTCAAAAGAAACCTGGTGAGCGGCGGGTACTAGTTTCATGAAAAACTTGGCCGCTCCCGCTCCTGCATAAGCGTAGGGTGCGGTGTACTTTTTCTGCATACGTTTTTTTCGGTGATGGCATAAGTAGTTGTAGGAGCGAGTTCACACACATGACAGTATTCCAGGTCCACGCAACCCGATAAACTATTGTTACTGTACCTAGCCTGTATGGTGAAATACAGTGTGAACATAACCACCCGTATGTACCGATCCTGGACAGCAAATCACTAAATGCGAACTAAGGCTGTACATTCCCTTCCGTAATAGTTATTTTATTACAGATATCCCGATCGGGAGCCCATCGAGTGGTGCTGCAGCAGGCCACGCCGGCGATGGCAGGCCGCTTCCGGTGCGAGGTGTCGGCTGATGCTCCCACCTTCCACACCGAGATACGGTCAGCACCTTTGGAAGTCGTTGGTGAGTTTCAGGTGGTCTTAGGCCAGTATTAAGCTTACTCAATCATCGATCTATATAATGATAGAGTAAGCTTTTCTACGGCATAAGTATAATGGTTTAAGTTAAATGGATACTGGTGTTATCCAAATTGTTTTAGCCACACCACTGAGTGATGTAGCAATAAAATTATGTGGGTTAGTTTGAGATTTAATTTGGTTATTGTAAGTCATCGAGCACGTACCCGTTAGAGAGGAAATGTCATTTATTTTGTAAAGACAACAATTTCGCCAAATCACTGCGGCGACCGCTGCTCTCCGATTGGCCGACTCAAGGTCAAGTATCATACTCGAGACGGGCAAGCAAATATTTTTATCGATATCGATAGCCCATGTTATAAACTATGTATGAGCTCCGCGAAAATTATTTACGTCAGCAATAGTGAAATTGTGATTTTTATAAAGCAAATAAATCAAATACGTGTTTATTGTATGTGTGCTATTGTTATATTAGATAGAAATAACTAATTATAAAGGAAGTTACCATTAATAAGAATCGCGGGAGTACTTAAGGATGCTTTATTATCGCTATGAGCAATATCTTTCAGGCAACCTTGGTTTGGGACAGGATATTTAATTAAAAATGTGTACGTAGTTGTTATAAGTAGTAAAAATAAATTTAAAATACGGGTCTGACATAGTCAAATTCATGCCTCACAGTCAAACTTTAAAAAAGACGGCTATTGGTTTGTAAGAACCTTTTTTAGCTCTTTCAACCTGGAATATAAAGATAATGGACACAATTTCTTGGACAAAGTAAAGTTTTAAGATACAAACAAGATCCGTTAAGTGCGAGTGTGACTCGCGCGCCAAGGGTTTCGAACAGTTGTCAAGTATACCAATATATACTGGTTAGACTTTGCTATTTGATGCATACTAAAAAATTCAAGGTTTTTACCTACATTTCAGATGTATCGGTTTGCAAACTTCGGAGTACAGAGGGTATTAGTAAATTTTTCGAGTTTATTCAAAATATTTCAAAAGGTATAAAACCTACGGAAATTCCAAAAACTGTTTTGAGATGTACAAACCGACACCTTTCATTTGATACCCCACTCGGTGAGGTAGCTCCCTCTTTCGAAAATAATCACCTCCCTTTTTGAAAAAGTAGACCTACTTAAAGGCTCCTCTTTATTTTTTCTATTAAATTTAGATCCATATCTACAAATGCTACATAGATATCAGATGAATCACTCTGCAGACTTCGGAGATAGGGGGGGAATAAGTATTTTATCGAGTTTTTTCAAAATATTTGAAAAATTACTACACCTACAGAAGTTTCAAAAACTGTTTTGAGATGTAAATACCCCTTTAGACATTGTAGATCTCTTTTAAAATTTCGACATCACAATTTGTACTAAAAATTTACATGTTAATTTTTTTTTTCTTTTTATCTATACAAGCGCAAGAAATGTATTATTGTTTTAAATTTCACGTTATTTGCTGCTGTAGTTGCTGAGATATTAAAGACGGAACAAAAAACAGAAACAGCGGTGCCATAAAGGTTTCGAAACCGATCTCCGATCTTCGAAACCCTAAAAAGTATATCACAAAAAAGACTGAATTTCTCAATTAAGGTGCCAAGAATTAAACTTGAATCTATATGTTTTTCTAT
Organism: Eupithecia inturbata; assembly: GCA_963662085.1. Classification (NCBI taxonomy): domain Eukaryota; kingdom Metazoa; phylum Arthropoda; class Insecta; order Lepidoptera; family Geometridae; genus Eupithecia; species Eupithecia inturbata. The sequence continues at coordinate 10,867,944 of OY759182.1, forward strand.
AAAGTTTCTGTCAATAGAGTAAATCGAGAGGCAAATTGAATTTACTTAATAAAAAGGGAAAGTACCGAAAGTAAATATTGACGATAAAAATCTATAAAAACTTCGCTAATCGCAGATGGCAGGATGTCCCGTACAATTTCGTCCAGTTTTCGACTTCGATAACTTTATAATTCAATTTGGTATCCCTATCACAGAGGTTCCTTTTGTTTTTCATTTTATTTCGCTTGTAATCCAAAATCCACAGACCTAAGCTAGAGTAACTCAATAAATAAATTTTTCTTCTGTATCTCTAGTTTATATTCGAATTCTGCATCAAAAAGCTGCTTATCCATCAAAAAATTTAATGTGCTTTGTCCACGAAATTGTGCGAGGTGGCCGCTTGTAAAATAATTAACTGTAAGCCAAGTAATTTATGTAGTGAGCTGACCCATACTTTCCTACTACTTCGCCATTTTACCTACTGCTGGAAATGCCTTTTGGCATTCACCATGCAGGCAGCCCTTTTAGGAAATACAGAAATTCCATTGTTTGAGAATGCATGAAACATTTCGCGGCACTGCCTGCCTGACTATCGTCAATAGTCACGCGATCGCAGTAAAATCCTAGGTTTTATTTACGCCGTTAAACATAGTTCGCTTATAAAGTAAAGCTTAAAGTTTTATATAAATATCGTATCTTTGACATTGAATTTATGTTTATTTTGACCTTATATGAATTGAATGTTATTATTTACGTTTAAGCAGTACCATATTAGATGCACCCAGATCTTACCCATGTATTTCCGACGATCCTATTCATACCAGGATGTCTGGCAGAGATCGCTCTGGAAAGATAAGACCGCCAATTGTTACTTATGTTATAATTGTTTAATTTGTAAATTGTTTCTTTGTTTTAAGTGTGCAATAAAAGTATCTTCTTTAAATCTAAATAACAAGCCTAATTGAAAAGTCGACATTAAATCAAATAAACCAATTAACCTAATTGCAAAATACAATCAAATTAAAGAAAAATAGCTCTCATGTGTATTAAACGGTCGATTATATATGTAGCTATTTTGTGTTAAAAGGAAGAAAACCATAACCAGAGTCTCTTCAAGACGAGAGTGAATTAATAGGTGTCTGGACATTCGTTTATCACATCACCATCTTCCACCACATCCTCACTTACCATTAGGTGAGATTGTGGTCAAAGGAAGGTTTATTGACAATTAAAAAAAAGAAGAAGTTCACCTAGATACAAAAAAAACAGATAGGTATCGTATTTTGTTCACCTCATCAGCGTACGTCCACTGTTGAACGTGTTTCCCCCAAACCAGGGGGGGTTTTGCCACAATCACCACGATTAACAGGCAGATTAATGCTCGCAGTGAAGGTGTTAGAAATACACAAAAGGTAGCTACTGTATTTTACATTAGCTGCAAGATAAATCTATGTTTCCAGATGAGGCATACAACATAAGGGAAACTTGCCAGGAGCGCTATCTAATTATATACCTCTGTGTGTGTAATAATTTGATGCATGGTTGTAGATCAACCTAGAGCTGGTAACACTGCATTGAATAATTACTGGCATGGATAGATATGAAACTAGCAAGTCAGCAGGCAATAACATAGTTTCTGCCGCATCTTTGATATTATAAGTTGCAAATCAACAACGTTTCACATGTAGCGGTCGCAGGGAGTCGATGGTTGGAGGCGGCTCAGGACCGCTATTCATGGCGTCGCTTGGTGGAGGCCTATGTTCAGCGATGGATGTATACGGGCTGATGATGATGATGACGATGATGAACGTTTCACATCTATATAATAACTATAGCTTGACACGAAGAGATTTACTTACTTAACGAATGTGTCGTGAACAATACAGATAAATCAAATCTGAATAGTGATTATTACTTTATGGAATGTTATAATCGGATCGAACCTTGTTTGATTAATAATTTACGTCATATTTCAATAATCCGCGCGATATCAAAGTGGGTTGCGTTGCGACCGAGTCAAAGTAAGTGACCGGCCGTTTTCTTTGAAAAACGTGTTGTTGTATGTGTTTTTGTTTGTTTTTGGTTCGAAATGGTTCCATCATATTGTGATTGCGATCTGGTCGTGTCGACCAAAATTATCGACATGGCTCAAAGAATTAGCAAGCTGAAGTGGCAGTGGGTTGGCCATATCTCGCGAAGAACTGCAACCGCTGGGGTAAACGTGTTCTTGAGTGGAGGTCGTGCCTTGGCAAACGTAGAGTAGGACGCCCTTCAGCCAGATGGGATGACTACCTTTTTTTTAAACGGTGAATAAATTCGTTTTCGAATTTACTTGTCTGGGGGGACTGGAATTATGTGGGACCCGACGTCCTGAGAAGGGCCTAATACCCACTAAAACCTCTCCGGTAACCCTCTCTCGCCATTTTCGCCGAACCACGGGAACATTAAACCTACCGCGGCCCGACTGGCGTCCCCCCTTCCATGGCCGGCGAGCCCACCATTCCACACACTCGCCGACCCCATTCTTCCGTCACGTTTCCTCCCCCCGATTGGGACACAGACAGGACAGACAATTGAAACCGCGAATGTCAACCTCTGTACCCAGATGGGCATGCATTACTGTCGCCCCATACTACCAGGGCCCGTACTCGTAAAAACGAAATCGAAGTTTCGGATTCGTTTTTGTGCGAACGCTTATCTTAAACAAGCGACATAAGAGTTAGTTTTGCACGAAAACGAATCAGGAACTTCGATTTTCCTTTTCCGAGGATCCCCCCAGGTGTGGGTCTCGCATTTACACACACACAAATACTCACACCCTCACTCAAACTTGTTTTGACATACATAGGTGGGATGACGACCTGCGAAAGCCTGCAGGCATATGCTGGGTGCGACAAGCTGATGACAGGGCGCTATGGCGCTCATTAGGGGAGGCCTATGCCCAGCATTGTACTAATGTAGGTTGATGGTGATGATGTTGGTGTTCGCGCGCGAATTTTACGCAAGTTTAAAAACAACGAATATACTTTCCACATCCAATTTTGTCTTCGCGATGGTTTGGGCGGATCTTTATAGATATCGATTTTTATTTTCAAAGAAACGATGAAATTAAATTATCTTCAACCGTCGATTCCACGTAGATTGTTAAACTAAAAGAAAATAAACAAAATTTCAACGTTCAAAAACCCAAAAACAATTATTTTCAAGGGGAGGAAAGAGGAGAAAAGTTTTTTTGCGATCTATTTATATTCGCACCGCTCTGAACCGCAAGCGAAAGCAAACAGACGTGCCAAATAGAGAACAGACAGTATTAATGCTAAAGCTTGAAAAAACATCACCTGCAAACACGCTGGACTGAGCGTGAGTTTTGAGCGATAGTTCAATCCCTGTTTACTTAGAGAATTTGATTTTCATAGGAGTTATAAGGGCGTATAAAGGTTTCTACACCGCTAACGCACAACACAAAAATGAACATTCAAATAATGGGCTTGAACTAGTAATATTTAGATGCATTTTATATTCACGGCATCAGATAACAGACAGCTCGTTCGAAGCTTGTGGGAAGCCATTTCGTCACTGTAAAATGTATCAAAAGATAACGAGTTTAAGCCCATTTTTGAATGCTTAATTTTGCGTTGTGTGGTAGCGGTATTGGATGTTTGTGCTCAGGCTTTTATTTGACAATCCGGCGCAACTGAAACAAGTCCACCTGCGATGCAAGAAGTTGCGGGTTCGATCCCCACGCGGGGCAAATATTTGTACGATCTGTAAATATTGGTTTCGGGTCTGGGTGTTATTGATCTATCTATTATATTAAGTATATCAGTCATCTTTAAGCCTATAATACGTGGTCTGCTTACTTTTCGGTCTGGCATTACAAAGGTCCAATTTCATAGTTGCAATTGAACGCGTTCAATATAAAATAAAGTCAGTTTAGCGCTTTAATCGAGTTCAGCGCATTTTACCGAAATAAAGTTGATCCGGTTCAAGCGCTAAATCGAATTCAAGAGCTGTCATGTCACACAATAAGAAACCAAGATTTGAACTAGATCAAGCTGAACATAGGTTTGTTGATCTTACTTTTGGCAGAAAACGGTGAAATTGGACCTAAGAGGTATAAAAAACACGAATCCAAACCCAACCTTATTAGCAAAAAGAAATGGATGACTCAGAATGTGTGTCCATTTCGAAGTGAAACAACCGGTCGGACATTTTCTTTGACAAGGATTCATTGCATTTTTTGCCAGAACTGTGCCAGAACTGTGACGTAAAATATTATCTTTTTCAAGGTTGCGTCCGTAGATCAGCTGGAGAAGTTAGCCTCTTATTTATATTTTATGTATACATAAGATGGTTGCTTAAAAGTACATGGATCTTAAAATTATTCTTATAGTGTTACCTACATAACGCCATCTAGGTATAGTTTTGCATAGGTGTACGTGTAAATAAAAACCCCTCTACATTTGTCAACATTGACATCATCATCAACAACGTTCAGTGTAACAGCGTCTTAACGGTCGTCCCTTTCCCCTTGCGAGCCTCACGTTATTAATAAATAACGCGCTAAAGCAGGCACAGTCATTTTTATCAAGGGGGTTAATTTTCCAGAATTAAATTTGATCATACCTGTATTTTGCTGTGTGGTGCCGGCTTATAATTTGCACCACCCCAACTCTTCCCGCGGGTGTCGTAAGAGGCGACTCAGGGATATCCACCGGGAGTGGGCAGCAGCACCCCCTGCAGAACAATTTTACCACCGAACTGCGATCCCCAATCAGCATGCCCAGTGTGGGGATTATGGGCATTACCCCCAGTGAGATAAAAGCCGATAAGGCGCGTATCAGAGGCCTGGGTCCAGCAGTGGACCAATATAGGCTGTGGAGGTGGAGGCACCTGTATTCACATTAAAGACAATATATTTTTTATTATGTAAAAACTATTTATAGGAAGAAAATTACAATCAAATAAATTAGATAAACAAATTAGAACTAGCATTTACAATTGAAATAATTGAGCTAACTGCAGACTGTTGCAACCAGTCTACAGGTAGCTCAACTGATCCTTATCAATACTACCAGTCGGAAGCGTAAGGAAGAGATAATATTCTTAAGTTTATTGATACTGTGTTGTTCATAGTGTCAACACATTATGAACAACCCCAACGGGAGGAGGGAGTTTAAAAGTTGCCAACAAACATCATGTGATTATGGACAACCCCTTATCAAGGTTCCGTCCCATTCTAATAGCGCGCGGATACAAGAAAAACAACATTCTAAAACGATCTTACGTCATAAGTATTATATCACAGATTTCCGTATATTATATCCGATATTTATCTCTAATTTCCAATATGAGCATGTTGAGCGTTGAAACGCGGCTCAGCCCGAAAGCTTTAATGCGGTGGCATTAGTTTGAATAGCATTGGCGCAGTATGGTCTATATTCAATAGATTTACACTGTCAGCCTTACCTTCTGGCAGCTTTGCTGGGATTATGGAGATCTTTGCTTGATACCTGAAGTACATTACATACAACCTAATAGCGAAGATACGAAGCCGATTCGATAGTACGGAACGTATAGTTATAAAAGTGGGAATCAGACATTGAAAGCGAGCGTAGGGCTCTAGCGGTGAGGGGTAACATGTTGATTCGTAGAATTTCCCGGTGTTCAGAAGAAGTCAAAATAACGCTTTTTAAAGTCTATTGTCAGGATATCTACACCGGGAACCTATGCGGCACCGCATACACAGCGGCTTAACCTAAGCGGCATTGTATGATACATTTCGGAAGTGATGAAATTAGGAAATTTTTATACACATGTTTGTACCACTCCCTCTTATTGTTTGTAACAATACCTACACTTATAAATATGAACCATATTTTTATTTTTAGGGTTTCGGATCCTCCGAAGTTTGCATAGCGATCCATCTGAATACTATGTACCGTTTGTAGAGGTAGATATGGATCTATATCATTCTGTATATTACAGGAAAAATATAGAGAAATCTGTAAGTAGAACACTTTTTGAAAAATTCACAAAAATAGGGGGAATAATTTTCATAAGGGGGGCTACCTCACCTATTACCCTCTATACTCCAAAGCCCGAACTTTGCAAACCGATACATCTGAAATGTAGGTAATTTATTAATTTGTTTTGTTTGTGGCCCTTAGACTTTTGGTATTTATCAATTAGTCTCTAACCAGTACCTATAGCATTTACCTATAGGCGCGCGAATCACACTCGCACTTGTCGGATCTTGTTACACATAATACTGTTTACAGCTGTCAATTAGGCGTTCGGTCAAGTCAACTCCAAAACCAGTACCTATGTACCATTACTACCCGTACTTTGTGGCAACAGCGGACATTTTTCAGGTGGGATTGAAAATCAGCGATGCTGAGTCCTTAACCTCATCTTCATCACGTCACATAGGTACTTACCGTACCTCGAAAACGTTCTTTGTTTAGAATCTATCCTTAATAATAATAATAATAATAGCAGCCAGCGTCTTGGGGACGCTTCCGACTGGTATTGATATGGATCAGTTGAGCTACCTGTAGATTATTTGCAACAGTCTGCAGTTAGCTTAATTGTTTCAATTGTAAATACTAGTTCCAATTTGTTTTTATTATTGAATTGTAATTTACTTCGTCAATAAAGTTAGATTGAAAGTGTGTATTTATAAATGACGGCCACTCAGGGGCACTAAATTTTGTAATTTTATTTAATGTTAGGTAGTAACAACCATAGATTGTATAGAATGAATAGTTCATTGGGCAGGTATACTTTTATGTTTTTAATGACACCGGTAATGTCATTCATCAATAATAGTCTTTATTTCTTATTTCACTAAAATAATTATATATTTTTCTAAAGATCTACCTATCAAAAATGTCTGCAAAAAACCAAAAGAAATTTTTTCCTTCACTTTTAACAACGAGCACCTAATTATAAATTGCCCTCAGTCTTGAATGACAACATTCGCGTACAATAATATTTATAGTAGTAGGTGCCTACAGCTTACATTTATTACATTTAATTTTAAAAGCCAAATTCTGTCCGCAGAATCCCATATAATTTATAAAACTTTTAGATATGTTATTTCCCTGGCATCGTATTGTAATGGCTCTTCATAACGAGAGCAATCCCACTTTTGGATACAATTTTGAATAAAGAGAGCAAGCAATTTAAAAGCGTAGTTGCGAATTTTATTTTAGGATATATTTGACTTTTTGATGTTACTGATAAACGCTAAAGGAATGGTACCATGATGGATATTGAAACTGACTGAAAACGAGATACGAGGTTATTAAAATTACGTTTCAGGTTTAAAGGGTTAACATGATAATAGTAAAATTTTACAATAAATCATTTTTAATTCTTCTTTTAACCGATTGTCTGGTAACACTTAGATTATCATTGCCTACGCGTACAATATTTGATCACGCTTCAATAACAAAGTATTTGAAACACAGAACTTGTTAAGGACTACATTCCTATACTTTTATGAACAGTTATTTTTAGTGCGTCTCTCCAAGGCTACGCCGAATCGATGGTAGCAGCAGGTACTCACGTTTTATGTTTCTTGCAGAGGCTCCGGAATGGGGACCTAAGCTGGTGTCAGACCGCTCCTGGTACGGAGTGGGTTCTACTCTGAGGGCGACCTGCGCCTCCCCTCCCGCACAGCCTCCCGCTAACCTCACCTTTGCACTTAATGGTCGAGAGGTAAGTCTGATGACCTTTTCTAGTTTTTTTTTTAAATAGACTCCTGAACCAGACATGTGAATGTGAGCCAGTGCCACATAGAATCAAGTGTTATGAAATTAGGTGTACCTATGAAGATTCCATTCTAAAGTACTGGCCATTTTAAATGTAACTACTATGGATTGGCTGGGAAAGATATCTTCAAATTAACTGTATCAAAAAAAAGTCATGGAATTAAGCTTTGAAATTCATTAATCTGTTTATTGAAAAGTTTTTAGTTTCCATTACATTTGAATCTTATTGATATGTTATTCATATGTTATTAATAATCTCACTGAGACGCCACGGTGATATCACTGGTAACGTATCCAAACTATTGTATGGCCGACGACGTTGCCAAACCGTCGTCGCCGAGTGAGTTAGCTGCAATACAATACAGAATGAGAAGTGTGGATACGTTGCCAGCGACGTCGCCGTTGCGTCTCGATGAGGTAGAGCTCTCCTACTTGTACGACTGACAAATAAAATGTTCTATTCTCTTCTATTTTAAGTGTTTAGTTTTCATTGCATTCAGGCCAATATGATCTGATGTATAAGGCGATTGTGAGTCCTTCGGTTTACGCACTACTTTTGCTACGAACGTAGATGCGGCTACGCGGGTCTACGCACGTAGCAGACCTCTACGAGAGCTCTTCTAGTTTTGAACTCACTACTTTTGTATCAAAATGAGGTTTCTAATCAAATACCTTTTACTATCTAACAAAACTTACGCTGTTTGCTCAATAAATACTTGTAGGACTCAGGTCCTTTTGTTTTATGTGCAAATATTTCACCTTATTTTATAATGTCGCAGTAGATTTTATTTAACCTTTGTAATTAAGGAACTCGTTACATAGGTATTTTACCTGCTTTGAGGCTGTTAACATCGGAGAGGTCCATATACAAGTAAATTAATTAAATGTTATTTGGCAATTTATACCTAATGTTAGCCATAAAATGAGGCCGTTAGTGAAGAACGGGTTGAAGGTGTACATTAAAATAATGAATGTTAACCCATCGAGCAAGTTTATAGGTATTACTGTTTATTTAATGGTAATGTAGGCAGAGTCCTATGTTGAGGCCTAAGGCGTTAAAAATAACTAAAAGTTGTCTTCACATGTGAATATCTCAGAAACCTGACGCTTAAGGACATTACTTTATGAAATATTTTTTATTTGTTTAGAGTAAATTTCATTGTGAGCGGCGATTTTGAAAATAAAACAGATGTTCGGATGTCCATGCAAAAATCACAATAAAAGTTATGTATTTGAATAGAGGACATTAAAATAAAAAAAATGTTATAACATAATATCCTAAATCGGTTTCTGAGATATACACATATGAAGAAAAAAATTTAGTTATATTCATCCGTGAATATCTCAGAAGTCGGACGCCTTATGTTTTTATTTTGTATGTAATTTTTTATTAGTTTACGGGTTCGCTATCAATTACTTTTATCGTGAGAAGTACTTACTTACTTACTGACGTGGCGCAGTGAGCCGAAGTGGATCTTGGCCTCCGACACCAGAGATCGCCAGCTGTCCCGCTCGTTTCACTCCAATCGACGACGGCACGAAGTACATGCAGGTCATGCATGCTCCCCCATTCGGATTACATGCCTGAGCCATCGGAGTCTCGAGGATTTGGTTTCTCCTATGATCTTCGGCTCAGATACTAGATCTTCTATTTCTTTATTTTTCCGAAGTCTACAGCTGCCATTTTCCCGCTGGGTGGGTCCCAGAATCTTTCGGTAGATCTTCCTTTCGATCTTTCTTTCCTTTCTTTTTGTTTTTGAACAATCATCAGAGATGTTGTATGATTCAACACACTAACGATTATCTTTGTCAATATCTGTTACCTACCTACAAACGTGTGTGAACAATAATTTATTCTCGATCAAATGCCTATTAAGGCCAATAATTTTTCACCGAGGGCTATATAGGTATGCAGTAAAGTTGAAAATGCTCAAAAGTTGTCCATTCGTTCAGCGATAGCCCGCGGCGGACACGGGTCTGTCAGAACAATAGTATTGTGTGTACTTGGTTCACTTTGACACGACTGTTGTTTTTGCCGAGCGCGCGCCAGCGGCGGCCGCCCGCCGCCTGCCGCTGCGTTCTCGAGTTCATTAATCACAAAGCAGCTCGAAGCTAGATACCAGATAAACGAGCTCCTTTCACTCCGAGGCGCATCTGTGCCAGTTACCACTCAATCCAACACCCTATTAAATTGACATCGCTCTCCACAGATCGATATGGAGCTATTTGGGCACGAATTGCCGGTGTGGTTTAAATGGGATCCGCCGCCAAAACCGGAGACTACGACCACGGAAATGCCGGAGGACGACTTGAACTTCAATGTGTTTCATGATGAGAGCAATAGGCAGTATTTGGATGAATCGTACATTAATATACACAAGGAGGAGATCCGGCGGCCACAGAAAGAGAACAAGAAGGTGGAGTGGGAGAGGACAGGGCCGGATAATAGGCAGATCAGTGTGGGTGAGGTGCTGTTTGTGGTGCGGCAGGACGCGTTTGAGCGGGGCAGTCTCCGGCTAACCTGCATCGCGAGCCTCTATAACTTATACGCGGCACGCGCTGAACTAATTTTCGATATGGAGCAGCCTGAAGTAGCCTCCGTGCTAGGCGTCCGTAATAGCGCAGAAGGTGAGTTCTATCGATGTCACAACTTAAAGGTTAAAGGAATTAGGTAGGTCTTGTCTTAGAACCTTAATTTGAATGAGATACCTGCCTTACATACTTTAGGGGGAAAATTGCTATTAGGTTTAATATCATTTAATAGATAATACCTCTAGACGAGCGACGTCACAACATATTAGGTACAACTACAAGCTCCGTGTAACAAGTAATGTAGATACGTGTTACCAAGGATTCTTACCTGTAACTTTAGGCTAAAATCTATTATGCAAATAGGAACAGAGACGTAATGTACACCACCTTTGTTTCAGATTCAGCTTCGGAGGGCGCTCGGCGAATAGCTACTTTCATCGTGCCATTGTTATTGTACAGTATTCGGTAGTTATTTCATATTTACTGTTTTAATTAGGTTGTATTGTACCTACTAAGAACATTCGCTTACAGTTCTCATTCTGTACAAAATCATTGAACATATCATAGCCAAACGAGAATCACCTTCAAAAGGTATGCCAATGTATTATATGACGACTTCAATTGAATTTTGTGTCCGCATTTAGCAAGTGTCAGCGCTAACAGACTGCCACGATGTCACAACAAGTAAACAATGACATAACTCAACAGACCTACGTACATTAAGCTCCCGGCATGGAGGTAGCACACAGAGTCATTACGCGAATGTTGTTGGCAGTGTTCATATATCTGAAACTGGCTGAAAGTCAATTTTATTTCGTAATTATGTTATTTAACGTTATAATATACCTTTCAGACTTATTTGCATTAGTTTTGCGTAGACGCGTAACATTTGTAGCACATCGCGCTCTAGATCCTTTTATTTTCTACTCAAGGGTAGTTACCGTGAGAAATTGCCGGAACGTGTGTGTGTGTGATACTTCGGAAGTTTCGAATGTGTGGTCAGGACTTGATGCAGTTTTTAACCCAACTTGTATTTTATGGCCACTATTTGTAACGCGCACTCGGGTTTTAGCCATAAAGGCGCATGACTCTACTTACTTCACGTTAAGCAGGTTTTCAGTGTTCGTGAGATCACTTAGGCACTTTTGAGAGTTAAGTTTGTATAGTTTACTTAGGAAACTTTGAGCACATCAGGGGTTTCTGTAAGTAAGGTTTCGGGTATTATAAAGTTTCATAAGAATAGATGGTACGACTTATCGTCTTTTAAAGATGTTAGCGGTAGATTAAACTGGCCAAAATGCTACATAATTTAACCTGTACATTTAAATACCTAAATGTTTGTTGAATACTTGTAAATATCTTTAAAAAGTGTTTCTATTTCGTTGGGTGTCGTTTAAGTCTAAACCTAAGTTGTTGAGGAAATCGTATGTTTATCTTGTAAGACTGATGAATGAAGTATTTTGGTACAGATAAACCCCTTCAGACGCGTAATATTATTTAATTCTATTTACAATCTAAAAAGTATTCTCTAGATATGTAAAAACTTGACTGTGTCAACGAAAATAATTGTTAAAGTATTTGTAAATAAGTAAACTTGTTAGAATTAAGTAGAAACATGAAAAAAGATGTCTAAAATTTTAAAATTAATTTTAAATAAACGAATGTTGTAATGAAGTTGTGTACCCAATAAAAAATACCCCCAAAAGTGATTAATTAAAACCCGCCTAAACCTAATTACGAACTGTTAAGTTGAAAACAGGGAAAGGAACTGTTCCTCCTATGTACGAAAAGTAACGTGACGATAAAAGAAAAGCTATTAGGGAAATAATAACATACTTAGAAGTTATTGACGGCGATCATTCACTGCCGATGCTTACAACTATAACAAAGTAATTTCCTCTTAGCAGAGTTCCTAAGCCTCAATCAATCATAGCGCAGTCCACAATAAACAGAACATCTACCATTATACTTGAGGAAGAAATTATTTACGAAGCGACGATGCCCGGTAGAATAGCTCTGAAATGACACTGCGGGCGAATCAATACTTTGATTGATTGATTTTACTTATTATTTGGAACAATGTGCCCTGATAGATATGAAGCTATGATCTACTCAGCGATCGCTCAAACGAACTGCAGCGCCGCCGTTTTACTTATATTTTAACCATTTACCGCAGTCGGTGGTCTTCTAGTAAAAGTAAAACCAATAACAATCTGTTACACAGTTCTAAGGCCTCGCTTGGCACCCGTCGCCATTGTCTGCACTGTTCGTTAGGTCGCTCTTTTCATTTACCCAGTCCCGTTGATTGGACAGAATCCATCACGGTCCGCAGTCTCCGCTCTGACGTCCATTGATTATTTCCCTAGCTTACTCCAACCTTGTGAAAATAAAGTTTTTGAATCGGCGGTGGAGCTTTTACTGACCCTTTACATAGCCGACGGAAGTCAAAAGCAACCCGATGAAAATTCATATTTTTTATTTTAAATCACGTATTCGTTGGAATAAATTTACATGTCTAGTTCGGATCGCGTGAGAAATTGGAAATGAGAGAATTGGAAATAAAGGGATCGTTCACTGAAAGTTTGTAGAGCAGATACGGTCTTAAAAGCAAAGTTTGCGTTATCTGCGGGTTGCTGTTTTGGCCGATTTGTCGGAGTTTTGTGCGGTTATGAGACTTTTCTTGGGTTACACAATCGATGTTCGTCATAAGTACACTTATAGTGATTCTGTAGTAAGGGTATAAGTACCGAATCGGTTATCGGATCATGAACCGTTACCGTACCTTTAAGGTACTACATATCTATACCTGCAAAGGATTTTGGCCACTACAACCGTGCTATGAAGGTATGTGAGAATTAAGTAGGTATATGTCGGATTCTACGAATCATAGCTTTTTACGTTGATATTCAAGTTAAAGATTAGAGTGGTAAAGTTTTCCAGTGACAACTTTAAATATCTTTTTCCAACATTTCAGTCCACTCGATGTTCACTCAAAGACGACTCTTGAGGCGGAATACAAATCTTTCACAGAATTAATAATCCTTTTTCCGTTGAGATTTTCTTTGTTTAATATTTTTTTCCTTTTCAAGCCTTTCAGTACTAGTCAGATGATTATTTTATAAACTTGCTCCCAAAATGGCATAAATGCTAAGGATTTTATTTTCAATGGAACTGTAAAGAAATGTTTGATTCGTTCGAACCATTCATCTTTACTATCTATTAAGATTTGAGCTAAGCTGTTTTTATCTTAAAGCATTTAAAAAAGTCTAAAGCCTATCTAAAGCATAAATTTTGCCCGTAATAAGCCGAGCATCAAGCTAGATACATCTCCATTTTCCAATAAATCCTTTAGAAACAAAGGAAGGTTTGCAACTTAGGTAGATTGTTTATCTCTAGTGCGTGAATTATAGATATCCCGAAGCCCTTAAGAGGGCGCAATGCGAGCCATTTTGTGAAATAATAGGCATAGGATTTCGCGTTCATAAGAGCGGGACAGTGCATACGTTTTTGGAACGGCTAATAAGGAAAATCTAGTTTTTGCTTATTTACAAGAAAATTACACAACTATTGAAACTGGTTCTAGGAACCAAATAAAATTAGTAAATAACCTACGAATCAAAACATAAGTCATTTCAATAGAACGCAGGGTTCCTGAGATCTCGACCAAACTATGCGCGAAACAGTGCACTTTCATGTTTTTATTTATCGTATTTGTTTTTGGCATACAGATTTAAGGAATTAAAACAAATCTGTTGAAATTTGTGTAATTCGAGTTTTTTACCACAAGGATCCCATGAGTATTGAGATCTAGGCCTAGTTTGACAACCAAACCCGTTAGGTTTGTCCCTTAAGGATTCAAAAAGCAGTAACTACATAATATTGAACTAAATAGTCAGCTGACTCATTTAAAAGTTGAGTTAATGGCAGGATTATATTGTCAATAACTTACAAATAAACCGTCATGTGCGACTCGACTTGCACACGAAGGGTTCCGTACCGTAAAAATCAGGCAACTATTTCAAAGAACATAAAATTTTCACTTGTTCGGAGATCTTAAATTTTCAATTTTATTTTATTTTTAGTATTTGTTGTTATTACAATTGAAGTGTAACTTAATTATAGAAAGTTTCATGTGTGGTGTGTATTTCAAGAGATACAGCCTTAACCAATTAAAAGCAAAAATTGCCAAAAAAATCACGTTTTTTGTATGGGAGCCCCCTTTAATTTTGATTATTTTATTTGTTGTTATAGCGGCAAGAGACATACACATTATCTGAAAATTTCAACTGTCTACCTCTTACGGTCTCGGTCTCGGTTTGCAGGCACAAGTCTCGCGCATTGTACTACTATTTTAGTTTTAAATGTAAGCTCATTGTGTGAAGTGAACATTCAATGATTTACTATGATTTATTATTATTACGGTTCATTATCTCATGAACCGTAGCCACGTGACAGACGGACGGACAGCGGAGACTTAGTAATAGGGTCACGTTTTCACCCTTCAGGTACGGAACCCTAAAAGCACCGACCAACAAAAACAATATTGTTCATCTAGTTTTAAGAACTGTTCATGACAGAACCAACATTTAAGAATTGACATCACTAGTTTGTAGCTCTACAGAATATAAAAACCAATGACCACGAGATTAAAATCAGCAGAATAAGGGCAAGAAAATGACGGCAACCTTGATGGTCTTCTTCTCGTAATTGTTAAGTAGTTACCTCTATTCTGTGATGGCAGCGTGTTTTTACTCTATGCCTCTAATAATAATAAATAAAAATAATAATTATTTGATGTCTCAAATACGACGTTGACGTTATATTTTATCTTTAGTGCCGACACTGTAGCTATGCAGAATAAACCACTGAAGCACGAGTGAGATAAAAATCACAATCCCAGATCAGGTTGCCGGGAGCACTCGAATCAACGCGCCGCGAGGCTGCCGTTTATCGGGATCGAACTAACATAGCGTTTGCATATTGTATGCCAAACATTTTTCAATCCACAGTACTTCGACATCCACATATTATTACTTAACCTCTAGCTAGAAAACATTGTTTTATAACAAAACGTTTCGCTAATGTATGGTTACTAATTCCTCTATGGTTCAGTTATAAGTAATCTTCTTCTTTTATCTTTGGCTCTGCGTCATGGCAGTTATAAGGCGGACTAGGACGGTCAGTCGTGGCGAGCTTTGACTGCTTAGGTCTGTAGAGTCTGGCAAATCTAATTCGGCTAACATGCCAGTTGTGGTCAGGATTACACTGCCGATGTCAGCGGGATAAAAAGGATTCATTGAATTTAATTTTGTAATTTATTAGCTGATCTGATATTGTAACCTTTTTTTTTTTTTTTAAATCATTTATTTGGTGCATGAGGGTTTTGCCGAACATGGCATGTCACCCCCGTAATTCTAAATAACAATAGTGCTTAATCCAACAAAAATACATAATATGTAACAGAACAAAACAAACTTAACAAAACCTTAGTTTATGAGATTTTCCTCGACGTCTATCTTATTTACCAAAACCTATATAATACAACCAACTAAATTAATTTAATAAAAACTCTTCATACAAACCTATTACAATAATATTTTTATACCATTTTAAACAAGCAAACTTTTTAAATAAACCAACTGAAAACTAATCTGTGAGACATCTACCACCTATACTTTTCATTGCCATGTAGGTACCTAACTCTGAGTAGGATACTAGTCTACATTGGCGCACTGATTGACTACCTAATGAATTAAACTTCTTTTACTATAAAAAAAAAATCTTCATTTACGAAAATACAATATTATTATACTTTTATTTAGGTTTTAGGTACCTAAAATAATGGTGAGTATAACTCTCGCCCCCGCATCGTAAAATCAGCCCGTTTGTAGAATGAATAGGCCGATTACAAAAAGAGCGCTCATATTTTGGGAATACTTAATCAATTTAATTCGATGATATAGATAAGTGATGTTTAGCCATATTGTTAAACGTAAATCGTTCAATCGGTATAGGCAATTTATTGAATTGCGCCGTTTACACTCGGCCTAGCTATTCTACAAACGGACTGATTCTACGATCCGGCGGCGTCAGAACTATCATCCGATGCAAAATATTCTTAGCCCTATAAATAATTTATATATTTCTCCTACATCAAATTGCACGTGCATTCACGTTACGAAGAACACAACTCCTCAGTCCTGCATTTAATTCAACAATAAGGAACCCCTTAAAGCACTTAACCCTATTTAAGCCTTAATCTTACAAATATCGCGCCGCGCCGGTTGTATCCCGCTCTGGAATTGGAGACAAGCACTTAGGTGGGAGCTTTCGTCTCCGGGCTCCGGAGGGTTACTCCCGACCCACGATAGAATACAGTGCGAGAGCATTGTTATAATTTTAGTTCTGTATCAAAAATACATAAGTAGTAATCTATCTTCTTCTTTTGTCCGAGTGTTCCACATTGTTTTAATTGAAATTCAAAGTAACGTACTTTTATGAAAAACAAGATCCGTCAAGACTCACACTCGGTGACTCGCGCGCCGGGGGTTTCGAACGTTTGTCAAGTATACCAATATGTAGGTACTATAAGTACCGGTTCGAGACTTTGACATTTATTAAATACCTAAAAATTAAAGGTACCTTTCAGATGTAGCGGTTTGCAAACTACGGAGTATACTCCGGTAATAATAAATATAAAAGAAAGGTAATAGTAAAATTTTCGAGTTATTTAAAAATATTTCAAAAGTTGTGAAACCTAAAGAAATTTCAAAAACTGTTTTGAGATTCTCAAAACGATACCTTTCATTTGATACCCCACTTGACCTTGTAGGCCTCTTTTAAATTTCGACATCACAATTTGTAAGGAAAATTTTCATTTCATTATTCATTTATTTTGATATTTATTTTTTTAATCTATACAGGCGCACGAAATGTATTATTATTTTAATTTCAAGTAATTTCTGCTGTAGTTGCTGAGATATTAAAGACGGAAAAAAGGACAGAAAAAGCGAGACCAGGGTTTAGAAACCGATCTCCGATCTTCGAAAACCTAAAAAATAAAAGACGATAGCCACAAAATTCAAAAACCACCTGGTTTTTTGCTCATTGGCGTAATTTTTGAAATTTTGTGCACACTTTTCCTCCCGGTTTGACGTGGTATTTCTGATACTTGACCAAATCGACTTTACGGGTACATTTTTGCTTAACTTTAATTCAAAAACACAGAAAAGACATGGACATGCTGACATGGGATTGAGCAGGCCACGTGAGGAGACTCCCACCATGGATCACCGTCTTTTAAACACCCGAAGTGAAGAACTAAGCGAAGAAGACACTAGAAGGCGACACCGAGGTAGGCCGACACTGCCGACACGAGGAGACGAGATCGAAGTCTTCCAAGAAGATTGGTGGGAGGCAGCTGGTGACTGCAATGTGTTTATAAAATTGGGTAGACCTTTGCCCAGTGGGGCACTTTAAAGCTTATAAAAAAACGTTAGTATTTATCATCTTAATAATCTGGTTTTTCAGACGTTTCAACAGGTTTACACTCTACCGTGGTAGTAGAGAAATAAACGCAATAAAAAGCCATAAATAGCTATACAGAGTGCCACGTAACATGTGTACTGAGCCGAAAGGGGATAATTCTGGACCCTGAGGGGATCAACTTGTGAATAACTATTTATTAAATTAAGACTTTTTGTTCATATTCGTGTTCTTTTACACGCACTGTTCCAGTATTTAACATTATAAAGTGTTTCGCAAATGTTTTTGCTTGTTTATTCAACAAAACCAGTGGCATTATTACAAAAAAAATATGCATACCTACCTTTGAAATTTCAAAAAAATGACAAAAATGTATGAATACACGTAAAAGAAATCGAATAAGAGAAAAAAACCTATTTTTTTTTAAACTTAATGTATAAAAATCGTTGAACAAAAATTGATCCCCTTGGGGTCCACAATCACCCCTCTTCGGCTTAGTACACATGTTTCGTGGCATAGAATTTTTATAATATAGGGTATTATAAAAAGTTCTATTTGCGTATGTTTGCAAATTTAAATGGTACCATAAGCGCAATCATAATTTACAAAACATTTTAATAGATATGCAAAACTGCATATCTATTAAAATGCGTATAACTTTCAAAAAACATTTTATTGCGCTAGAATTTGAGTGAAATCGAAATATAAATGTTATTATTTTATGGTTATGTTTAATGTTTGCATTTGAATCAAAAGTAGTTATTTTGATTATTAATTTACTTTTATTAACATGATGTTGGCTTAGTTAGACCAAGTAAATAAATATTTTTTATACATTGTATGTATGTTTTTTTCTAAACTGTATTTCATGTTGTTTTAATTTAGTCCTTTTTATATATATTTTTTTGTTTTTGCTTTACGTATGTGACGTCATTTATACGGGTTCTTACGGAAGACCAGCGCCGGCTAGGCCTCTTACAGGAGCTTAGCCAGCATTATGCTGAGTTAGGGCCTCAGAAAGTATTGCGCAAAAAAGGTTTTATGTATGAGAGACTGGCCAGTTATAATCTATTTAGACAATAATAATATGATTATTTATAATTAAAAATAACTACCCTTCCAATTTCAAAATTTCGCTTTACATTTTTTTGAACATTTTCACGGTATGATTTTTTACGATTTCAAGTGTCGCCTGAAACCGGAAGAATCGTACGATACACTTCAAATGGCATTCATGGATGAATTCCCTTCCAAGGCAACCGTGTATCTTTGGTATAATAATTCAACCGCGGTCGACTAACTTTGAGGGATTAAGGAAGAAGTGGTCGAATTGACGGCTGTCGCGGAAGAAAACGTGCTAGCAGTGAAAAATTTAATCCAAGACAATAGGCGAGTTACGTATCAGGAGATACAGCACTTACTGCAGATTGGATCAGGAAGCCTTCACGAGATTCCACACGTGCATCTTCGCGTGAGGAGGATAGTTTCACGCTGGGTGACGCACCTCTCGATGCTCAGAAGCAGGCCCGGGGGGAATGGTACCGTGATATGAATAACAAATTTGAAGCAGGCTCGTCTCGGCGTGTATACGACATCATTACAGGTGATAAGTCCTGGATTTATCAATACGATCCAGAAACAAAGCGTTTGGGTGTTTCATAATGAATCAACACCTACCAAAGTGAAACGATATAGAAGCGAGGGAAAGATTTTGATCGCGAGCTTTTTTAATTTGACTGGCTATTTGGTATCAATTCCTTTATGGAAAGAAAGAAGCATCAACGCCACATTATACTACCAAATGCTTGTCAGAAGTTTTCTAAGCAACAAGCGACCAAACACAGGGCTCCACCACGACAACGCGCCCGCGCACACCGCGCTCAAAACGAGGGACTTCCTGGACAGCACGCCGCCGCCCAGTCAAACTCCTGGGTCACCCTGCTTACAGCCCTGACCTAGCACCGTGTGAATTCTTTTTATTCCCAAAAATAAAAAAAATCTTCTCAAATGGATACAATTTTCGTCGCCATAAGATGCGCAGCGTTCGAGCAGGCTGTAAACGAGGTGTCTGCGGCGAACTGGAAAAAGTGTTTCGAAAACTGGTACAGACGCATGAAACTTTTAATAGAGGCTGTTGGAGAGTACTTTGAAAAGATTTAATTAAAAAATATTTACCTATAGAACACTTTATTTTATTTTTACAAAACTTTCTGATTGTCCCACGTATAAGTGTGTTTTGTTATTTTAACTGTTTGTGTTGTTGTAATAAATAAATGTATTTCTTCCATTCTTTCTTTAATCGTGATGCCACTGCACTACCTCTAGAATTCATTTCATGCTTTTGTTTCTGTAGTAACCCCCCCTGCAATCTTACATGGGGCTGTATTACCTGAGACTTACTACGCGGAGTTCCTTGTATTGCGACGTGGTTGGTTCTGTTTCAAATTACGTTTGCTAGTTTACCTAAATTGCATTTTAAATCCCGGGCTGGTAAGAGCGTTGTTATGTTTTAGGTATCTTATGTACGTTTTCGTTCAGAAACGTATGTTGGATCTATATCTCTCGGTCTGGGTGTATCTATGTATGAAAATATATTTTATTATATTAATAAATAGCAAGTTCTGCTTACTTTGGGGCTAGGTGATGATGTGTGGATTGTCCAGAACTTTTGTCATGTTTGATAAATAATTATAAAAAAAACATACAAAAGTACGAAGTAGTTTATCTATTTTCTTCGATTGTTCCACATTTTTTATATTAATTAGGTGAACCTTTAGGTAGTAAAACCTCGAATGGTGATATAGTTCGATTGAAATATATTTGTTTATTAAAACTGGCTTTCAAATTACGGCGTGCCTAAATAAAACTAAAATTTTACCTAGTAATTGTCTGAAATAAATGATTTTTTTTTTATTAAATGCCCAACATGCGCATATGAATCATTCAAATCACAAGCTGAACCTCAAATTCACAGACTTTTTCTGGTAAAAAATAACAATTGTAATAGGATCAATAGATTGGTTTTAATCAACCAGTTTAAGCAATCAGTTTTTTTATGCAAATCTTCCTGATTAACAGGAAGGTTTGCATAAAAAAAAACTGATTGCTGATTTAAGTAATAAAACTTAGATTTTAGATCCAGAGATCCTGTGAGGAGATTAATACGTCGACCAACCAAACGCTTCAACTGATCAAGCCTAGCTATTCTATTCAAATGTTCTTAAATAATAGTGTCTCGTTTAGAGAATGTAATGAACGTGATAGAGATAGTACTAATAAAGATTGAATAGGATTTGAGGCGAGGACTTGATTAACTCGAACTTCGCATCTTGGGATTTATGGTCTAAGTGACATGTTTATGAGATCATCTCTACCTTGCTGTACACGCCTTTGTTGTCAGGTTACTTTGAAATTCCAATAATCTTAATCGAAGAGTGGGTGTCGAGACGTCTAATAAGACATGACCTACAGATGTACATATACTTATAAATAGAATAGAATAGAAGACATTTATTTATAACAACAACAATATGAACAGTTAAAAAGACAAGACACACTTATAAGATAGGTACATATATAGAGCTGTTATAAAAAGGTCCTAACTCAGCATAATGCTGGCTAAGCTCCCGTAGGAGGCCTAGCCAGCGCTGATCTTCCGTTAGAACCCGTACAAATGACGTCACGCACGAAATATGTAGATACTTTGCAACTATTATTCAAACAAATAGGAGCAATGACTTTACTTATTTACCTACTATCTGCCCGAAGCTGCGCACGCGTTTTTTGGAATAAATATTTGCCTATTATTCCAAGTACAGATCTTTAAGTATGCAAATATCATCCCGATTCATTCAGTAGCTTTTTAGTAAAAGTTTGGTTGTAATGTACGACAAATTACTTTACATTAGTTTTTTTCCGTACTAAATGTTTAGTCATTTACGGAAAACTCTAATCAAA
Organism: Eupithecia inturbata; assembly: GCA_963662085.1. Lineage (NCBI taxonomy): Eukaryota > Metazoa > Arthropoda > Insecta > Lepidoptera > Geometridae > Eupithecia > Eupithecia inturbata. Next base: position 10,889,675 of record OY759182.1, read on the forward strand.
CTCGAATAAATTATATCATTGCATTTAATTTCAGTAGTTTTTTATCTTCACAATGACACAAACTTTCGCCTTAAAGCCCCGAGATGCGTTGATCTTATAAAGTAGGCAAAATTATTCATTGATCTTTTATCACAAACTTTTCGAAATAATATTGTCGATATCAATTACTCTAAGCTGAATTTAATTAAGCTGGGTAGGTGATGTCTGTGTCTGTATAAATTAATTAATGGATTTAAAAATTTCAGGATATAAACGAGCCTTAGTTAACGATGAAAATTACCATAAAAGAACAGTGCTCACCCTGATTATGTTTCCGGTCGAAAATGAAAAGGTGTTTTATTAATAAATCATGTTCATGAAATTCTTCTTTTAAATTAATAATTCAAATAACATTTAACACTTCCTTGTTTGTAAAAAGTTACTTTTAAATATAGCTTTTATCAAACAACAACCAATTTTTTTTTTATTACTGAACCAATCTTTATGGTGTCAGCACTCTTACGTCCACTGCTGTACTTGCCTACCCCTAAACAAGGTGGGCTTTGCCATAATCACCACGCCTGGCAGGCAGACTGATCGCAGTAGAGGTATTAAAAATACACACACGAAAGCTGCTGCCCTTCCTCTCCTCCCTTAGTTGCCTCTCACGACATCCACGGATTCAATTGGAGGGGTCGATTCTTACGCTGCGACTACCTTTTTTGAAGTCGCTTAATAAGTAAGTAGGTACTAGTAGCTATAATATTATTATTATTAGCCCACACTGTCCCACTTCTGAGACAAAGGCCTCTCTCTGCAGCATGGGTAGTTACTAACTACCTATTTAATAAGTAAGTAGGTACTGGTAGCTATAGTATTATTATTATTAGCCCACACTGTCCCACTTCTAAGACAAAGGCCTCTCTTTGCAGCATGGGTAGTTACTAACCCATTTAAATATTTAATATTATAGTTATAATAACCTCACAAACATGACATGTGTTATAATTATAATGGTTGTTGTTTGGTTGAGCTACATGGTTTGTCGGAACTTACGACGTGTTTGGTAATTAAGGTTAATTAATTGAAATGTGTACCATAATGTGCCTAATTGTCATTGTTCCAACCTTATTAAATTCTGCTATTGAACCAACATAATTAGGGCAGATATTTTAGTATACCTAGTGTGTATAATTTGTCTAGCCATCTTTATGTCAAATAAATAAACTAGTCGTAATTATATGTGTTAATACTTTTCATAATGCTGCAAATAAGAAGATCCCTACTTAAAAAAATAAATAAAGAACCTATTATTATTTGTGTCAGGTATTTTTACAGGTTAAAAGTCCGAACAAGTTAACTTCTGCTTTTGTTTATCCAATCAAATTAATTTAAGAGAAAAGGGACTTTACCTTAAACTACAAGTAAAGTTTTCAATCTTAATTTAATAAACTGCCTCTAGATATCAAACAAGTCATCAGATAACACTTCTAAAAAATTAAATTAAAAAGTTTTCTTCTGGAGAAGTGTCTCTGCGACATTGCTGAATTATAACTTAAACCTTTAAAAGTGACACATGCATGTATTCAACTTCAACTTCTTTTTTTTATTACGCCGCTTGCTTTTTGCTACGACTCGCCAGTGTTTGATTCGGAGTGTCATAAACTTCGAAGACAGAATATAATCAGTTTTATGAACTTGAATTTAAAAATTTTGCATCAGATGATTTTGCTACGACAAACGGACAACACAATATAAATGGTATTTATTTAAGGTTTATTTTCTATTTCATATAATAATAATAATACCATTTGCATTAATGTTTTCAATGATTAGGTATCTTAATTATTTTTCATGAGCTTTTATTATGCTCTTATTTTATGTTTCCTATTTGAATTGATTTTAAAATTTACTAATCTTTATTGACAAAGAAAATTACAATTCAATAATAAAAACAAATTAGAACTTGTATTTACAATTGAAACAATTAAGCTAACTGCAGACTGTTACAAACAATCTACAGGTAGCTCAACTGAATTACTTGATTGTCAAATTCGTTAATTGTGTACTCAGTAGTTTTAGATTTGAGTTGCCACATACAATGTATTTTGTTTGTAATGGAAGTAAATGACTTGAATTGAATCTAGAGAAACATACTAAGTAATAATGAGTTATGTCCTATCTTTTTCACTGTAAGCCATAACAATTAATTATAGGATAACAATAAAATCGTGATCAGAATAACAGAATAATACTCATTGTCATCAACTTTTGTTATGCGGGATTGAGAAAAAGCGTCCAGAAAATGTCAACCCACATCAGTTACCAGCGCCATCCCCGACATATACCCAACTGAGGCCCTTTCGGTAAATCCCTATGTTCATTACGACACAAGCAGGTAGGCACACTTAATGGTACCTATGCCTTATTGATTTATTTTCGGGTTCCCTAAAATGTATGACCCACATTTGTCGCATTAATTTAACTACTGATCCATATTAAGGTTCTTCAAAGTTGTTACAAAGAGTCTGGTCAATAATGAAACTTGGAATTAGTCAGAAAGTGAAGATGGATGGGTAATCATCTATTAAACACTTTGCATAGTTTTATTGTTCTGAAGTCGAATTAAAGAAACTTTGAGGGAGAAAAACTGAATTTATCTTTTGCTTTGTTAGAGAAAATCGACTAGATAATTTCATTGTTTGAAAAAAGAAAAAACCCACATCAAATTCCTTAATATTTAGTATTAACACTGGTTATTCCAGTTTTGCGGGACTAATGCCTTAAAAGTAAAAAATTATGTGACGAAAATTATGTGAATCATTCTCTATACTGTAGCAAAATAATCATTTACGGAGAAATCGGCGAACATCAATAAAAATAAACCACCAAGTGCGAGTCGACTCGCACACGATGGGCTCCGTACCGTAAAAATCAGGCAACTTTTCCAAAGAACATCAAATTTTCACTTGTTCCCTTAAAATTTTCAGCTTTATTATATTTTTAGTATTTGTTGTTATTACAATTTTAGTGTTACTTATTTGTAGAAAGTTTCATGTGTTCTATTGTGGTTCAAAAGTTATAGCCTTTGACAAACAAAGAGCAAATATAGCCAAAAAAACACGTTTTTTATATAAGAGCCTCTTTTATTTGGATATTTATTTTATTTTTAATATTTGTTGTTATAGTGGCAAGAGAAATACACATTATCTGAAAATTTTAACTCTCTACCTCTTATGGTTCGATATATACGCCTTTGACAGACGGACGGACGGACGGACGGCGTAGGCTTAGTAATAGGGTTCCGTTTTCACCCTTCGGGTACGGAACCCTAAAAATATGCATACAGCCCCACATAGAACCTCCTCCTATTTATAAAATTGGTTAAAATACAAAGACATTTTCTTACGTACTTATTACGTAGTAACAACAATCAGACATCACTCAAGCTGCTCTGTACTTAGGTGGATATTGATTGGTACCTATTTATCTCGAGGCAAAATCTGTAGCACATTGCGCCAACTCAATGTTTGCTTATTTGTCCAAATAGAAGATAAAGCGGGCCTGTGTTTATAGCGTATATTTACGTGACTTCTGATACGGGTGCCTACTTAAAGCTGGTTCTACGTTCCGGACCCGTCCCAGAACTCATTTAATATTAATGGAATTTGTCAAAGAGTTTGTTCGATTGTCTACCTGTTTACACTTTAACATCACACGTTCGTGGAGATAATTTGTCGTGGGTTATATTAAGCAAGTTTTTTGATCTACCAGCGGTAACTTCGACGTGGGACCTATTAAGTACCTATCTATTAGTAAAGCTTACATAAACACCAATTTTTTCCTCCGACACAAACCAGCGATAGTTAAAAGTAATTATGTTCTACAGCGAAATATTAAAATGTGGCGAAATAACCGCCACCGAATATAACATTACTACATCACGAAATAATATCAGGAGAGGCAAAGCCAACAATATAATGAAAACAGTCAACAGATTGGCGACAAAGAAACCATTGGCAGAATTTTACGAGCCTACAGCTCCCCGCGGATATTAGATGTGAATGCCACCTTTGTTCTCAACTCGATAAAATTCAAGTCGTTTGTGATAGTCGAGGAATAAACAGGGTAATAAGGGAAAGGTTTACATCCTGTAAAGGCACCGCACCTGATGTTCATTGTAATTATATTTCGCAGATAAGACGGCTGATTGTAAGCTAACCTTCAAAGGGATCAAATTATATATTCACTAACAATAGTAGCAATGTCTTGGTTTCAGTCATTTACGTTGTATTAATATACCTACTTATGACCTGCTTAGATAAGCAGGTACTTTGGCTTATTCGAATGCTGATATTTCCATTCAACATACTTACTTACTGTAGGCCAAGCACAAGGATTGTTCTCTAGGGTAGAATAGACAATAATGACATCGCATCGTCGTACATTGCGTACATTATTGAAGTTGAAGGAATTAAATTCAAATAATTTACGCATTTGATGACAAAGTGACGTAATTTTTCTCTATTCTACCCTAGACAAATATGCCAATGCTAGGCCTACTGGCATTAAAACATTAATATTAAAAACCTTCCTAAAACCAACCTAGTTATATGGTTTAGGAAGATTTTTAATTATGAGAAAGGTTTCTTTATTTTTTTCAGCTAGTACCAATTAAGGTACTTATTTAAATGTCAGATGTCCTTTGGATCATGTTTTATTATGTTTTAGAACAACAAGCTTTTAATAAATAGAATAAAATACGTCTGATATATTTCTAAGATCCACAAAAGTTGTTATGTTAGCTCATTTCACAAAAATGTGGTTAGTTAATTTACTCCACCCGATAGTGTGTGGTCCTGATTACTGTGGAATGTTGCGAGACTCTATCTAAGGAATGAAAATTAGTCTAATAGAGGTTTAGGAGTAGGTAGCCTGAAACTAATTACACTTGTGTGCCTTCGACTTGAGCAAATGTACACGAGACCAAGTACTGTTTTACTCGTAGATTCTACATTTACGGATAATCAGTATACAAATTATTTGTAAAAAGGTTTTATGGCTACCAAACCTTATTTGTAATACAACACGATCATTTCAATAATACTGCTTATCATGTAAAGCGAGGCGGTTTTAATATCTCCAATTCTCCGACAGCCGTCTGACACGTTAAACGACTACTTAAACCATTATTCACATTATTGCGAAATATTTATTGTTGAGGAAAGTTTTCTTATGGGAGCTCCGACGTGGCAGACACAATAACGGGGTACAAGTGGGTAAATTGGATTCGAGCCCAGGGGAGGCGCAGTGCAAGGCAGGCGGGTAATCACTTCAGCCACGGACGGCGCTCTCGCGTTCCTGTCAAACCGCGCACGATGACATTCCAAACAAATAGGAAAACGTATATTTTCCATGTAAATTATCAGCTAGTCATCGCGTCAAGATTTCTGATAGGTTCTGGAAGATTTTCGGCTGAGAAATATTCAAATGTTTCGGTGTTTTCCAGCATCTCACGACTGTCTTGTCAGTAACCCCGCTGTTGTATGTTGGTATATCTTATGGTTACTTTAGCATTCGACCGTAGTCATACGTCCGATAAAAGCGCGTTTATTTGCGTTCGTCTAAACTGGCCCTTATAGCCTTAACCTTCCTAAAGCTTAACAGTTAGACTTCCACGAATTTGTTGGATAATAAAGAGTAAGATAGAGTAAATCGGCCCAAGTCAATATTGATAGGCCACGTTGTGATTTAACAAAAACATAATTCATGTTTTCTAACAAAAACGTCTCTGAATTAGATTTTCCGATGAATTATAATTTGTTATAAGAAGTTTGTTTTGTTATGAATATATTAGTCTCTCTCTCTCTCTCTTATGTCCTCCTTTCAGGGGGCTTCATTATCAATTTCCAAATGGACCACTTGATAAAATTTTCAGTAATTTCATCATTTACCTAATTGTTCACGCTCCTACTTGATAATTTTAATTTGGGCCACAAATCTTGCGAGTGCCTTATCAAAATAATTGCAGAACTGTTTTAAATAGGTACCAAACATTTAAACAAATTCCGAACAAAGATTTTAAACCGGCTTTAATAGGTCGACGTCTACAAAATATTGCTGGCTCTATTGGCAACAATACCGTTCTAATTTCCATTAGCTCTACAAAAACAAAACAACTAAGTTTACAGAACTAAAGTAAGCTCCAAGTTGAATCGAGTAGTGGGGCAATTAAACTAAATCGATTGGTACTTCATTTGTTGAAAACGTTCCGGCTGTCCATTAACCAGGGGGATAGGATTTTATCATTGTTTTACTTGTAAGCTTGGATCCATAAATAATTTGTTTACGGGCTTAAGCTGGAGAATTTTTCCATGTTATTTTTATGTGGTTAGGACCTTTTCAAAGTACTTAGTGGTCGATAAATTGATTATCAGTTTCTTTTTTAATGATATAGTCAAAGTATTAATTAAAAAGTGAGAATAAATTTATACGGTCTACACCCATTGATTGAGGGTTTTTGTTTTTGTTGTGGCAAACATTAAAATGTAAAAAGCTCATGACAAAAACGTATCAGTCCCTACATTGAGGAGTATAAGTAGGTGCGTACCTAACACTCATTATGTTTACAAAAAATATCATTCACTTGTTGTATTTGAAGATGTTCTACTCGTTCCCACCTATTACGATGGGCATAAGATTGATTTAATTAAAATATATCGTGAACGGGTTACGTAGATATGCAAAATCTTTATGATACCCATCATGGCGCTCTCAAGTTCCTACCTCTCAAGTACCTTCAAGTTCTGAGATGCTAAAGCGAGCCAATACCTACGTTCATCGTCTAATCTACGTCAAACCAATTTCGAATACTGCGGGAATAAATTCAACCACAGCTTAAACTGCGGTGCCACCTAATGAATTTCAAACAGTTCAGCGGCTCAATTTGAGGGTCCATTTGCTGCGAAGATTATTTCCAATTACTACTAGATAAGAATCTACTAGGTATACAGATGCTGTAGAGTTTGAAGTTGTGGATAATGAAACTTATGAACTTACGTAATTTATTTACTGACTATGTTTGGTTGGCAGGTAAACAATGCTATCGGCATTATGCCTACTATCTGTATGATTTTTTTGATGTGAGCAATTTAAGTACCTGTACTCAAATCTAGATAAACATTGATAAGCTCGCCTAAAAAGTTCCATATTTTTTTCAGGCAACTGAAATGAAGACACAAATGTAACGAAATATTTTATTTACTAATTCTTTTTTAAAATAGTGATGCGAATCTGTCGGCTTGACAAATGTCGGGACTAACGAGAGCTTCGATATTTATTGAGCAGACAGATAGGGTACTTACGTAGCGAAGATTATTCATGTTGTTTCAATAATAATGTAAAATCCTACCGCTTCATAATGCTCCTTGTTTTAACTCTCCTTGACTTCAGTAATGCCTTCAATACTGTCGATTTCGATATCTTGATTGCATTTCTCCGCTCTCTTATCATTTCTCCTTCAGCGGTTGGCTGGTTCTCTAGCTACTTGCAAAGCCATCGTCAGCGTGTCCACCTCAATGAGTTTTTCCGTCTTGGTGTGATACATCTGCTGGCGTACCTCAAAGCGGCGTACTGTCCCCTCTTCTGACTGAATCATCTCCAAAACGTGTGCATCAGATTTATCTTTGGCCTCCGCATGTACGACCATGTACCTACCGAACTCAGCTCAAATGGCTTCCCATTCGCCGGCGCCGGAACTTGCACATTCTGTCTCTTCTTTTCTCTATACTGTTCAATCCCGTTTCCCCTTCGTATTACACAGAATGACTCCCGTTTCTTCATTCTTCTCACTGTCTCTCTCGCAGATCTTCAGAAACTTTGTTTTTGGTGGCTTCAGTTTAGAAAACATCCTTTTATAACGATTATTTTACAGCCCTAGCCGTTAGACTATGGAACGATCTACCTATTGATATCAAAAAAGTACACACTTTTAGAAAAGTTTACGAATATTAGTATTTAGGTCAGACTAGGTATGTCCCCCAAAGTCACTCTAGCTACGAGTATTTGTTGATAACAACAAATACTCGTAGCTAGTGGTGACTTAGACTATATAAATATAGAGGTACACTAATACATAAGTATTCGTGTATATTTCTATTTGGTATTTGTGTATTAGGATTATTTTAGTTTGTTAATGTTTGTAGGTATTCGTTTTATATTAGAATAAGGTCATGCACCGCCATCCTTTGATGTTTAGCTTTTAAGCTTTGGTTGCCTAAAAGAAATCGCTTTAAGCGATAAGGCCGCCAATTCTGTTACCTTTTACCGAACTGTTTTTTGAATAAAGCATTATCTATCTCTCTATCTAAAGCTGTGAAGTAATTAAGAAGTGAAGTAAAGCTTGAAGAGATGCCCGAGACATGTTTGAATGGAATGAACTGACTTATCCTGTCCGTAAAGTTGGCAGAATCCTGGAAAGAACTGGTCAAGATGTCTGCAACTAATCTTCGGGTTTTCTCACATTTTTCCTTATGGTCCATAAATTTTTCATGTACGACTAGGCACTGAAAGACATGCGCTAATGGAAAAATCCATTGGTTGAAACTGTGAATTTTGCGTTAAAGCATCGAAGTATCTTTTTAATTCGACTGCGAAGGAAAAGGTTTCCTCGTAATGTATTACAATATAACTGTTCACAGGTTTCTCTGGCGTTTATTTACCTTTGATTTTCCTGACATATTTTCAAAGAAATACGACACATTAAATTATGGTAAGGGGGTAATTTGTGGAACTTATCTCAACAAATTTCTTCGAGTAAGTAGTAAAGGATTCGGGAACGTTGTAAGTGTTTTTAAAAACTAACGTTAAAGGACATCTATTGGAAATTAACAATAAAAATCGCTTTTACAAGAGACGTCTATTAGCGTGTTTAATCTCAATACGAATGACAATTTAATTAAAACAAACTCAGGTCCTAAGTATCATCGACGCGTTTCAGACACGCATGGGCGATGACGGCGCGGCGAGGCGATAAGCATTCGCCGTAGAGCCCACCCAATCGAGCAAGCATGCACTTTAGGCATTCAATGTTATGATGTCTCTACTGGCTGGATGCACAACTAGGTAGATAATGATAATATATTACTATATTACTTGTATTCATTTAACACCTACTGCAACTGCTACCCCCCGCCTACTGCTGTAGCCTACTGCTGCTGCTGTATTTAGCACATACTTCAATTCAATTCATTTATTTATATTTTGATGTATACTGAATTAGTGACTGAATAGCTGACTACGACGTGTCGCCACTTTACAGCAACACAGTAAACATTGACATAACTTATATTAAAGAATCATTTAATTTATTTTATGCGAACAATAACCTCAGAAAACATAACTTAGAAATAAATTAAAATAAAACATGAAATAGTTCAATTTAAAACATACCAAAAAAGACCCTGAGACATAAAAACCCTTACTAAAACCATGAATATTGACGAGGAAAGCGATTTCACCCTTTTAGGAATAATCCTGGAAAGAAATTTATATTGGAAAAAATAAATTGAAGCTACTAAAACCAAACTATCGCAATTCGTATACGCTCTAAGTGTTTTAAAATCAAACACAAACTACCAAACTGCCCTAACCGCCTACTATGCTCATGCCTATTCAGCTTTTAACTACGGTGGTATACTATGGAGTGTCACCATGGACTTCGAACAACTTTTTATAACGCAAAAAATAACAATACGAAATGAATATTAAAATAAATATATAAAATAAATATAATAATAAATATTTTCCTTATAACTATTCCTCCGCGAGAAAGCTGCAAGCCACACTTTATCCAAAAAAAGATACTTTGCTTACCCTGGATTTATATTACAGGTGGCAATGTTTGTTAGAAAACATAAAAATTTCTTCAAAACAAAACAAGAACTAGACAATAACCATAACAGTTGAAATAAAGATAAAAAAACACTCCCCGTTACAACCATAAGAACGGTTAGTAAAAGCCTCAAATATAGATTTAATAAAATATTTAATAAACTACCCGAAAACCTAAAATGCCAAACAAAAGATAATATTTTATGAAAAACCTTGAAAACAATAATATTACAAAAATACTACTATTAATTATCCACGAATTTTTTCCGATGATAGTTTAAAACAAATAACAAATATTGTTAATAATAATATAGTATATTAATATTTATAAATTATAACACTATAAATAAAAGTGAAATGAGATACAGATCACCTACAGATTTAGTTAATTGAATTTAATAAGTACCTACGTAATACATGGATCTGTTATGTTATTATCAATTTGTACACAATTTCGAAGATTGGTTACAGAGATTGTTTACGAAACCCGGTGTCGTTTTTTCTGTCCTTTTTCCATCTATAATATCTCAGCAACTACAGCAGCAAATATCTTGAAATTTAAAATAATAATATATTTCGCGCGCTTGTACCATTAAAAGAAATAAAAATTAAAATAAATAAATAATGAATTGAAAATGTTCCTTAAAAATTGTGATTTTGTAATTTTAAAAGATGCCTACGATGTCAAGTGGGGTATCAAATGAAAGCTTTGTAAATCTCAAAACAGTTTTTGAAACTTCTGTAGGTTTCATAATTTTTGACATATTTCTAAAAAACTGGATATTATACCCATCCCCCCCCCCCCCCGCTCTCTGAAGTTGGAAGAGCAATCCATCTGAAATGTATCAAGCCTTTGTAGATAATATTTATGTATATTTTACAGGAAAAATATAGATATGTCTGTAAGTGGAATAATTTTCGTCGGGTGGGGTATTAAATAAAAGGTATCGGTTTGTACATCCTAAAACAGTTTTTGAAATTCCTGTCGGTTATATACTTTTCGAAATATATTGTAAAAACAAGAAAATGTTCTATTACCCTCTATATTCCGAAGTTTTCAAACAGATACATCTGAAATGTAGGTCCCTTTCATTTTTAGGTATTCATTAAATAGCAAAGTCTCTAACCGATATTGGTATACCTGACAAACGTTCGAAACCCTCGGCGCGCAAGTCACACTCGCACTTGACGGATCTTGTTTATTACACTTTTTTAGTACTTACACACTCGGTAGATTAAATTTGTATAATTTGACTATTCCTAATCTAACGTTAATTTGCGATCGTTTTATTAGATTGAAAAATTAATCTTACTCAACTCAATTATGATTTATTCTTGCCCTATATAATCAATACTTATGTTAAACATGATATTCCTAAATTAAATTAAATTAAATTCTATAAATTAAAGTATCAATCGAACAAGAGCGAAAACAAAATAATTGTCGCGCCCTGACAGGGTTTCATGCACTGTGTATCCACTAAGACTACTTACAGGTGTGAGTAGACTAGTGTTTGTTAGTAGGTGCTTAGGTAAGCACAATAACTTTATGCATAAAATCATAACAAATGATATGAATATGTTTATATGTTCTTAGATAAGTCACAATTCTATTATTAACATGTGAGTATAAGTTAAAAATAAGATTGTTTTGTGTGATTGTGATTGTAATTGATCCCCTCGGGGTCTGGAATCACACCCTTTCAGCTAAGTACACATGTTACGTGGTACCCCCTTTATGTAACTATTAACATCTACCTTACTTACTTATTTACTTGCATTCCCATATCTGTGATGGATCTCCTGCGGATGCGAAAGCGTTTTTCCCCGGATTTCCGCCGTTAGAACAGAATGTTGTAGCAAACAGATCTTTGTTTAAAAATGTCGAGCGATCCATCAAGGAACCGCTATAAAGGAGTGTTTATTTTCACAGCTATCGCGAAATCTGGCGTAAAGGCCCGCACTAAGCAGAGTGATAGATGTGCCTTCTCAATCTTTGTCTACTCAGATTATCGAGAATTTAGCTATTCTGGAACGAGCATCGTGACAAGATGCTTTACTTTGTTTACATTTAAATATTCTGGTTTTACGCCCTCAAATGCAACTCAAAATATTTAAGTTGTGCCACTGCATCGGAATCGTAGCGTACGCAGCGTACTAGCTTCGGTATTTACAATATGCCGGAAGGGTGCGTCCACTGCTTGCGTATTTCGCATCGGCAATATAGGTATTTTCAAAGCCCACGACTTTTCCAATGACGTCACCTGCAACAATATCCTCGTAGTGACGGGATATTGTTGCGGATGACTATTGGCAGAAATAACGGTCTCTGGCAATGGTATCGTCAGACATGCCGATCTAGTGCACGCTGTACCATAGAAATCAATACAAAGCAACAAATCCTTACGCTACGTAAGCTCCAATTCCGATCCGGTGGACACTCAGCTTTAAGCACGTCTAAAGTGACGAATTTTTGACACATTTTCATTGAAAACTGTCAAAAACTCATGACTGCAGACGCGCTTAAACATGAGTTGCGTTTGAGTATTCAGGAGTTAGCGGTACGTAATCGGATGGCAGCGGTTAAATAGATAATCACTGTGATTTTGGGTTATAAATATTGTTTTAGTGATACCTACTTGTACATAGCTAGAGATGTACCACATGATGTCCACACTAATATTATAAATTCGAAAGTAACTCTGTCTGTCTATCCGTCTGTCTGTTACCTTTTCATGCCTAAACGGCTGAACGAATCTCAGTGAAATTTGGCAGGGAGGTAGATGGTATCCCTGGGACGGACATAGGCTAGGTACTTTTTATCCTGGAAAAAAGCGTGCGAAGCCGCGGGCAGCAGCTAGTGTAACCATAAATACGAACACTAAGTGATATGTATTGCTCGGACCTATTTCAAATACATTGAATAAAACATGCAATGAACCATCAATATTATTGTAGTTTTCCTATTGAATACTGTAATATCATTTGGAATCCGTGTCAGCTGAAGCAAAAAATAATTATTTGGAGTTAATTTACCGTTGTCCTTTTTCTTCGACAGCCATTTCTAAATCCGATTGCAAAGCTGGGGTGCGCGAAAGATACTGGCTACGAGCGGTGCTTTTATTTTGTTCTGAAATTCCCCTCTATTGTTGATCTGAACATTTTGTATCAATTTTATTTGAAGTAATTTCCCCATAGTGCCAGAATATATTGGGATCTAGGTACTTTAGCAATGCCTATTATATAAACAGTACCTGGTCTACATCAGCTTAGCTTATGTATACTTATTGGACTCGCCTGGCCTAAACTAGGATTCAACACTCCAAAATAAACCTGCAGTATTTTGTGACGCAGATGAAAACAAACTGTGTCAGTAAATAGTGAAACGTCCGTAAAACAGAACACTCTACATATCCAGTGAAAAGGAGTAACCGGCATGTTAGCGTGGAGTGGTGCTCAGACGGAGACAGAGGCTCAGAGGAAACGTCCGTGCCTGCGCCTCGCTTTTTGCAAAACGAGTTAGCCCTAAGTGCCCTCAAGCTTTCCACTACATCCTCGACATTAATGCATTCCATTACGAGCCAGCTACGCCCATGTAAATTAATGCCCCATTCTTTGCGGTAATAACAAAGACAGATTTGGATTTTCACGAATCATACCAGACATTGTACAGAATCGCGTAATTGAAAACGGAGTTTACTTAGTATTATGTTAACAGGCCTGTCACGTGCTTTGAACGAGCCTTGAATACAAAATAACTCGTACATGACGCGTATCATTCTTGCTGCTTTCTGAATATCTGTGTTTTGGGTATTTTTACTCGTAATGCCTTCCAAGAGTTGAGTTGAGCTTCGCTACAATACCACAAAATAGCTATGGCGGCACGCTCCTGCGTCAAGCCTAACATAAACATGTAAGTACCTTTATTATAATAGGTAGCTTCTCTTCCGACAGGCGTAGGTACCTAACAGCATCTGGAAAACATATTTGCCTTCTTCACTTTGTGTTTACTTAAGAAAAGGACCAAGAATCTACAGTTAATAAGATTCTGCAAGATTGGTACAACTTTTTTGCATACGCTTATTTTTTGTAAGTAATTTTCCCTGTAGCCCTGCTAGTATGAGTAAGGCGCAGTTTCCATCTCTTTAATTGGGTCATTCTTTCAAACAATTGAGCAAACTGAGTAAACAGATAAAAAGTAAAAACAATAAGGCTGAGGTTTACGTAATCAGCTTGTTTGTGCAACCAAGTTTAGAGAAAGTACTCAATAACTTAAGACCGGGATTATATTTAAAAATTATACGCTGAGACGCTTTATTTACTTTCATATTACAAACTGGTCGGTGACATGATACGAGTATTACGCACCAGTGTCTACGTCGTAGCACTTTGGAGATAGTAGCAAAAGCCTAAGCCTCTACGAACTCAATTAGTTTTTCTAGTATGTTTAAAATCTAATACAGGTTTGTCCAGGTTGTTTCCATTCCATAAATATTTGAAAAGGCAGGAAAATAGACCATTCAGTGTGCTTAAACTAACTTCGTACTCACTCCTGGGAGTAATTACCCTACAAAGTCAATGACGCTCGGCAAAGTCACTAGAAGCCATTTTGTCTGATATCATAGGTAGGTACTTAATGCTAAATTTATACATACTTCCCCACTTATTTATAAGTTAGTTAGTTACCGAAATACTGAAATCCTGCTAGTGACATAATATTGCAGGAGCTTAATTGGAAATACACTTTGTGACCTGCTGGTCACAAAGTGTATTTTCAGAGAATGAGAAATGTAGAACGAAGCGGGACGTTAAAAATAATTATAAAGTCAAGATGTGATGTGATTATAATGAAAAAGTTAATAACGTTAGCAAACATTACAACATCAAAATAATGGTTTTTAAATAAAGTTCTCTATAGTTCTTCCCTATTTCAATTTGCACAAAATATTTATGCAGTTCTTTATTCATTGAAAAATAGCAGAAGGATTTTCACAATGTGTTGTAATTAAATACTGTCAAACGTTCGACGTTTTATTGATGGTTTTCCGCAAGCCAATGCGTACAGATTAGATTGACAGGAGAGAGGGCTTATTTTGACAAATAGGAGATATGCTGCTTGATTCTTAAGTCCTTTATTGTTTTAAGTAAAATCGTACAAAAACTATTGGAAAGCTTTGTATAGGTACCTAATTAAGCAATAAAAAAAATTACTTCAGCGATCCTATTATTAGGTCTCAGCTTAATAGCGTATATATACCTATTTATAGCTAAGACCTATATATAGCCTATATATATATGTAGGTCTCAGCGTCTTCATGTAGGTACTTCTCAGTCATCAGAGTAGTGGAACAAACTACCTACATCTCGAACAAATCTTGAAATTTTGAAAACCTATTTATTTTTTGCCTATCTTTGCTCTACCTTCTTATTATGAAACGATATTCGATAAAATGCGAGAGCATAAACTAAACGAACGACGTTATCTGAACCCTTTTGTAATAAAGTAGCGTAGACACACGTTCCGAAGGCAGCATACTAAAGGTTAATTTACAAGTGAGATACTGACAGGTATTGTAAGTCTGAGAGACGCAACTTTCTTTCGTGATCCTTTCACACGTGCGATGTTCATAACATAGCTATCTAAGTTTTCGTTGAATATGCTGACGACGCGGTGGCGTGTTGGTCGAATAAATAAGTTGAAGGTTCATTTTCGCTTCAAAAACGGTTTTCATAGATATATTGATTCCATTGATGTGCTTTATTCTAAGAAATAGATACCTGCCCATAATATAAAAGCAATTTTTGCACCTACTGCTGTAAGTACCTAATAGTAATAAATAGGAGGTTCTCTAGGTTTCTAAAATTTATCAACGCTTCAAAATGAAGCTACGTGTCACCCAATGGCTGGTGAGTATCGGGCGCAGCGCATCAGCATTGCCATACAGCGGGGCAAGGCAATGCATCCAGCGTCTTGGGGACGCGATTGATATTGATGTGAATCAGCCGAGCTATCTCTAGATAGTTTTCAACAGTCTGCAGATAGCAGAGGTGTTTTATAAAGTAAATACAAGTAATAGTTGATTTATCTGGCTTCCATAATGCAAGTTCCGCTAAGTTTGAGGCTCTCAAAACAGGGTAATAATAGAAGAGATGCTACCGTGATAAATGATTTAGCATCTTTTGTTCATGCTTCGACGCTATCATGACCCATCGCACAAGTTTTGACAGCTTGAAAACGGAAACTAAACTTTATCTTTGTTAATATACGATCGACACTTGAGCGTGGGGGTAAATGATTTTTGATCCTTAGCAACATTATTGGATGCCTTGATGATGATGGTTTTGGCCAGATACTAATGAAACTTTTTTATCGACCTTATAAGTACTATTACTTTATGTATAGTCGTATAATAACCACCTGGATTTTTTATTACATTTTATTACATTCTTCATTCTTAAATTGTATAAAATTTTCATGTGGACTGCTGTGATGAGTCACATTCAACGCAAAATGAGCTAAGTGAACCTACACATTTTTCCCAAACAAAAAAACATACTTCCCACAAACTGACTTTTCCCAAAACCCAGCTAAGCAATTAAATGTACTAATTAGAAACAAGCATTTTCTATAAAATCATTGTTATTAAGGTATGTCCATAAAATTTGATGAGAATGTACTTTGAATCAAAGTATCAAGATGCCGCACCTACACGTTTTAAACAGCGTGCCTAATTGTCCTCATTAAACGTGAGCTAATCTTGTTAGCAATAATGCTTTGAAATTAAACAAAACACATCCGTACAAATTAGACACGCGTTTGTGGGGTATTAAAATAAACGTTCGTTGCGACGTGGGACTTGGTTTAAAGTGGGTGATTAGAGCGCACGTAGCGGAATGCCAAAACGCGACACGCACTCAGTTTCCGCAGACTACTCGAGTACTTATGCCATGCTTATGCTATCACACACGACTCGTCTGCGCGACCACTTACGTTTGCTAACTAGCTCCTTTCTTTTGTTGAATTCTGGGACCATTACTCACCATGGCTTTTGCGGAAATGCAGCAGCTGTTTATCTATCATGATTGATAAACAGCAGTACAGTAATTCAAATACATTACATTAAGTAATGCTACTGTATCATGATACAGAAGCATTACATTAAGAAGTACTTATTTGCAATCTCGAATCGGGGCTTATTACGAATCAAATTCAGGTCAAAAAAAAGGTTTATTGTCTGTGTTAACGTAATTAAAACTATTTGTGAAATTGCCTTGCGGCTGTTTGCCCTTGTAGAATAGAAGAACATGAAACGAATACTACTTACTTACAAAAATAAATATGTTATCCGTAGCCAAACGAGATTTATTTAGCAATAAATTGAAATGAAAAATGTATCTTTGCTTTCAATGTTAAAATTATATCGGGTTTATATACCAATTTAATTTTCAAATATAATTTTAGATTGGATCAATTGTATTTTGTGAGGATAAAGCTTTCAGATTACTCACAAAGAATGAGCGAGTGTAGTAACCAACCATAAACATAAAACAGTTAAGCACTTCGTTTGCTTACCTTCGTATTATAACACTTTTAAAGGTAATCTAAAAAGTCTCATAGGCTTATCCGCAAAACATTTAGATTTAGCTCAACTAGAAACACAAAATATTATTCGGGCTCGCAGAAAACATTAACAGTTTCGGTTGATATTTATAAAACCTCTCACAATAATTTGACGAACTTTGGGAATAACTTCGAAAAATAAATTTTTCATCAAAGTTTGTGATTGTAATTGGAAGTATTAGTTTTTTGTTTACTTTATTTTGTTTTGACAGATTTAACTAGATATTGGCGGTGTTATCAGATACATTTTTAGGCAAGATAACCGTTTTTTTTTTTGCAAGTATTATGATGGCCTCTTAGCCGAATTTCAACCACGGTGGCAGTCTCAACGGATATATTAAAGTGCACAAGTGTATGCGCAAACGCAGGTGCAGTCTCTGTTCCCTCACTTTTTGCAAGTAGGTAGGAAGTATTTACTTACCTACCTAAAGCTTTTGGAGTTTTAGACACCTGAGGATATTACAGTAACCATTCAAATACATACATATACATAAAGTCGATTTAATTTCAGTAGGTAGCAGTTTTACACAGAAAATACTATGTGCAATTGCTTTTAGAAATAAATTCTTTGAAAAATGCCTCTTTCAATCCCCCCCTGCAATTTACCGGATTCCTTTGTTAAATTTACCATCTCTAAACATCGATAGAAAAAACTCTACAATTTAACAATTCCAATGACCTGAATAAAAGCGTATCGCAAAAACTTTCTACATAAAATGGTGCAATTCTATTGTCGTTGGAGAGGCAAATTTGAAATTGAAAACAGCAGTTGGAGCCTGCACCGTTCCCTGCTCGGCCGTTTATTTAGGAGACTCTGCTTTGTTCTAATGTAGCCGAGATGCAGGTGAAACTTTTATAATTTACTGTGCGATCGACCAACATTATCTATTGTTTTGTAAAACTGGGACTACATTTTCATTTCGACGGATATAAAGCTTTTCACTTGATTGTTTATGTTTATGAATACGTTTTTTTTTAGCACCTTGTTGCATTAATGTACAAAGGGTGGGCTTATTACCAAGGAGGGTTGAAAGTGAGTGTGTTAAGTTGTTTTTAACTGACTTCAAAAAAGAGGAGGTTCTATGTTCAGCTATATGTATTGTTAGGGTTTCGAAGATCGGAGATCGGTTTCGAAACCCTTATGGCATCGCTTTTTCTGTCTTTTTTCCGTCTTTAATATATCAGCAACTACAGCAGAAAATAACGAGAAAATTTAAAACAATAATACATTTCGTGCGCATATACGGATAAAAAGAAAAAAAAATTAAATACAAATTGTGATGTCGACAATTTAATACAGACCTACAATGTCAAATGGGGTATCAAATGAAAGGTATTGGTTTGTACATCTCAAAACAGTTTTTGAAATTTCTGTAGGTTTCATACTTTTTGAAATATTTTGAAAGAAGTTGAAAAAATACCCATACCCCCCCTATCTCCAAAGTTTGCAGAGCGATCCATCTGAAATGTATGTAGCGTTTGTAGATATGGATCTATATTTTACAGGAAAAATATAGAACAGTCTGTATATAGACAACTTTTTGAAAAATTGTCAAAAACAGGAGGATAATTTTCAAAAAAGGGGGCTACCTCACCGAGTGGGGTATCAAATGAAAGGTATCGGTCAGTACATTTCAAAACAGCTTTTAAAATTACTGTAGGTTTCATACTTTTTGAAATATTTTGAAAAATTTCGAATATTTTACTATTACTCTCTGTACCTTCTCATCTGAAATGTAGGTACCTTTAATTTACAGTTTATTACCTATAGTACATATTGGTATACTTGACAACCGTTCGAAACCCTCGGCGCGCGAGTCACACTCGCACTTGACGGATCTTGTTTAATGTATGTTCGTCGATTTCTCCGTAAACTGTGGAACGATTTCAATTAATATTTTTATATTGTATAGGAAATGATCCTGAGATGGTCCCATACAAATTTTATTTCCGAGGGATTACTATTTGTCCCGCAAAACTTAAAAAGTTGTGTAAAACACACACCAGTTTATAGTTTTTTCAATGCATTATAATTATCATTAGTATTATTAAATATTTTCTACCACACGTATCCTATATAAAGTATATGAAACTAGTGCCCTACTCTACCAAAGGCCAAATATTTATCTTTCCTTAATTCGTTGTATTTCACTGCTAAGTCGTTCGTTCCATATCTAAATTTGCAATGTGATGCAGAAATCGAAGAGCATTAAATCATTTTATAAATCGTAATAAAAAACTATTCATTGAAGTACTCCTGACTTTCCTCATCCAGATAGGAACAGATGTTAGGCTGTACATAAACTGGTCCTAGAATGGAATGAATACCTACTATTAATAAATAGTTACTTCATACTTGTACTATTCAAGTGGCGTTATATTTCAAAGGGCAGACCCATTTATCGTGATTTATGTAGGTCACGTTATTTTACTATCTTATTAAAGGTTAATCAGTGGCGAAAACATGAACCACCTTATTGGGGTACTAGATAGTAGATAATGCAAAGGTGAATGAACTATGTAAGTAAAAACGGGTATGCAAAGTACTTATGCCAAGTTGTTATACAATGTAATAGTATACAATGTATAATATTATACTAGTATAGACTCAATGAATATATTTCAATATATTTCAACCGATGTGGGTGAAAAGAAGAAGCAAAAAGTAAGCCATATATTTAAATGTACGCAATTAAAAATCGCTCCAGCAGCGATGCAAAAACCGGTTTGCCGCAGCACAGCTTGCTTTTCAATCACGAAAATGACACGTCACTGACGACTGCAAATCATAAAATGTTTCACTCAAATGAAAAACGAATGGCTAATAAATATTTTTATGCCATTTATTAATGGCAAGGATAAAACATTCTGATTGCGAATCGAAATTTTAAACTTTTATAGATGTTAAACATAAAAATTCGTTGCAGAGTTTGTGAACTGTTACAGTAAAGTGGCTCGTTAATATTCCGGGGGCAAAGCGCGATAGCATTCATGTGAGCGTATAACCGAGGCCACAAAGTAAGCTGCCGCAAGAGAAAAATAACCTAATAGAATATGCCTTTAAATCTAAGCTTTAAATACCCAGCTTAAGTAAAAAGCCAGCACAGAAACCAGGCTAGCGCTTTGGCGCTTATCGGCGATTGGTTTTGACCTTGTTTAGAGGCGAATTCGCCCAATATTATAATTTTACTTTTTGGCCTAAACGTACTCTACCTATATCAAAAAAATAGCTTGATACCAAAGCTAAGCAGTTCATTTTAATAAGTATTAATCTTAAAATTAATTTAGTTTATGTGCCTTAATTTTTTAGCATGCTAAAGGTGAGGCACTTAGCGCCTCGCCAAGCGCGGCCAAAAGCTCACTTAATGAGAGTAAACTAAAAGCATAGCATTTTAATTAATTCTCATTTAACTTTCCCTTTGCCACGTGTAGCATAATTACATAGTAGGTTGACTAATCAATTCTTGACCTTATTCGAACTTAGTTCTTCTAAGTTAAACCATATAAATAAAATATAATTAAGTTTGCATTGAAACTACGGGCATTCATATTAGGTTTATATCAAAAAACACATCAGAGAAAATTATTCTGTAGTGAAACGTAAACAATCTGTAACTATAGATTGTCTTATTTATTGGCGTAGAAGTTGCAAAATGTTATATTGAACTCGACGATTGCTTTGTCTGAACTAAATTTGAAGTGAAATTCGCTCTGGCCGTTAATTAAAACTTAAACATAATTTTCATATTGAATTGTGGGCCAACCGTACTATATTCAATAAACAGAACAACGTAAAAGTTTGTTCAACCTGGCTTAAGATAACAAGAGAAGGAGAAACTCATTAAAGTTTTAAGTTCGGCGCTGGGCTCGAGCGAACGGTTGATCTTATCTCGAGCTTTTTGGAGCTAATTATCACAAGTAGGTAAATCACGCCCGACGAACTAACTACCAAGAAGTATTCCGAGTGTAAGCTCCCTTCGCCCAGTTCACACGTGACTTGCGCTGAGCTAACTGAAATTATTTATTTTGTTTGCAAACTCTGAAATCAGCCAGTGATAACGGAAACGTTCGTACGGAAATATGTATGTATATATGAGATATTTATTTAAAACGTATTAACTTTACTGAAGCTGTTAATTGCGCAGAATTAAAACACATTTCTCCTGAAAATGGTGCTTTTGCAAGAAATGCTGGAATATCTCCAAGTTTTGTGAACCTGCAACCAGATTTGTTTCATAACGTATGAAGTGATGCTATACTAGGATAGCTACCCACTGGAACACTGATTGTATAAAACTGGTTTGTTTTAAAGACACAATAAAATCTAATGCACGGCTTCATGTCCATACGCGATTACGAAGGCATGAAAAGTTTCCTATTAATGAGGGACCAAACTTTGTTTAGTGTTTATTCACCTTTTTACATACCTACAGATTTCCATAATGAGAGGATCGATTATACGACGACCGTCGATAAAACGTGAAAGTTTTTCTTATGTAGCGATACAAAATGGTCCTTCTATGTAAGTGGGATAAAGATAATTTGGCGTGTTTTAAACAAGATCCGTCAAGCGCGAGTTTGACTCGCACGCCGAGGGTTTCGAACGTTTGTCAAGTAAACCAATATGTACCTACTATATAATACTACCTCTATATAACTATATACTATATAATAGGTACCGGTTAGAGACTTTGCTATTTTTTTAATAAATAAAAATTAAAGGTAGGTTACCTACATTTCAGATGTATAGGTTTGCCAACTTCGGAGTAAAGAGTGTAATAGCATAATTTTCGAGTTTTTTCATAATATTTCAAAAAGTATGTAACCTACAGGAGTTTCAAAAACACGCCCGAACCCAATAGCCAAACCAATACCTTTTATTTGATATCCCACTCGGTGAGATAGGCCTCCCTTTTAAAAATGATTCCCCCCTTTTTGACAATTTTTCAAAAAGTGTTCCACTTACAAACTTTTCTTTATTTTTCTTGTAAAATATAGATTCATATCTACAAACGTACATTTCAGTTGAATCTCTCTGCAAACTTCGGAGATAGGGGGGAATGGGCAATTTATCAAAATATTACAAAAAGTATGCAACGTACAGAAATTTGAAAAACTGTTTTGAAATGGACAAATTGATACCTTTCATTTCATACCCCACTTGATCTTGTAGGCCTCTTTTAAAATTTCGACATCACAATTAGTACTGAAAATTTTAATTTTATTTATTTTTTTCTTTTAATTTAAAATAATCATACATTTTGTGCGCTTGTAGCGCACAAAATGTATGATTATTTTAAATTTCAAGTTATTTGCTGCTGTAGTTGCTGAGATATTAAAGACAGAAAAAAGGACAGAAAAAGCGAGACCGTATGGGTTTTGAAACCGATCTCCGATCTTCGAAATCTTAAAAACAATAAACCGACTTCTAATTCTAGTAGATAATATACAACTATGTCTCGGACGAACGAAATCACCCCTTACTTACTTTCCCGGACCGATGGTTCACGCTATGTTCACGTGCAAAATATTGAGTTTATACTGGTGATATCTAGATAATAATTCAAGTCTAATTTAGTTTGATGACACATGGATGAAACTGTTGACGCCCGTTGCTATGGAAACCATTAGGTGATAGTAAAATTATCTTATTGTGATGAACTTTTACAAACCTACGTTTACATAGCAAATCCTTGAGAATCAAACTTATAGGGGACCAACTTAAAATCAATTTTTATACAAGAACGAAAGAATCATCAAAATCTATTAACATTTGGCGCAGATATTACCAAAACTGTTGTAGCTAGTCGTGATTCTCCAAAAATATTATTTTGCTTTTTAAGTTTAACAGGGTAAATACTAATCCCTCGGGAATAAAATGCTTTATACAATAGTGAAAGAATCAGTAAAATTGGTTAACCATAGGCGGAGATATCAAGTAACATACAATAAGTAAATAAAACAACATACAGACGAATTGAGAATCTCCTCCTTTTTAAAGTTGGTTAAAAAACATAAAGAGGAATTCTTGTTTAGCAACTAATATGAAAAATCGTAATTTCGACAACAGAGGATCCGATTTAGAGGCATTCATACGTCAACACAAAGGCACCGAGATTAATTTTAGGTAACTCATTTTGTGCTTCCGTTTCCCTTGAAGTACGGTAGCTACCTTTTTAAAAAACTTCGCTCATTACGCAAGGGGAAAAAGACAAGTTTGATCAATGATTATGATGATTTAGATTTAGATTTATTTATTAACCATTTCGTTACATAGTCATAACATTGGTAAGTCATTATAACATTTTGATTATGGTATACCTAGATAATAAATTAATTTAGAATAATAACACCATGAGCGTGACACAGCACACAATGTGCTAAATTATTTGTTATACCCTTCTTGGGTTTATGCAAATTTTGCATTACCTACCTAATATTCATTTTATATATCTTGTGTGGCATAAAGTATGACAGACCTTACCTTCTCATGGCTGTCTAAAAATATTTCGGCCAAATGTTACCAACTGGAGTCCATATTTATTAGGTCAATTCATAGTGGCCGCACAAAATGGTTGTGACTTATCGCCTTTCAAATACATTGCTATTGGCGGTAACTCTAGCGAGTAGCCATTACTGGACAAATTTAGAGTGAGTTTAATAGTACCTACGTTTGATCGTGACTCCGTGAAAGAAATAAATGTTTTACTATTAGGCTCCTATCGATATTTTCTAGCCACTCATTGGCTTCGCTTAACATTTTTATATTCTTGCCAACGGCTACCGTTTCTTCATATTTTCTCTGTATTCTTGTTCCTTGTGAGTCATTGCTTAGAAAGATTTCAAAGTTCAAAGTAAGGAAAAATTATTATATAATAATCTTTCAAATTTTTTTTGAAACGTTCAAACAAAGATGTAATATAAAGAGCCAAAATAACAAAAGGATAGGATATAACTTCAATGAAATATGATTTCATTTGACGACCAATTCAACTAGGAACGTTAGAAATATACCGACGCTTTTTATAATTTCTCACAAGTTCTATTCTATATATGTATTTGCTAGAAAATATTCCTCACAAAAGCTCACAGTCGGTGTAAAGTTAGCTAGACTTATTTTCTCACGCTCTGATTCAACCTGTTTGTTGAACTTTTGTTGATAATGCAGCACAGAATAAATATTAACCAGCTGCAATACTTACAATTCAAATTATAACTATATTTAAATCTTACAGGAGTCCTGTAAAAAGTAAAAGAAATAAAGCACTTTGAGTTTTGAGTTTTTTTTACGGTTGGTAATTTAATTACCGTTTCATCGAACCTTTGCTCGATTGATTAGAAAAAGTGCAGTTGGTTATCTACGTACCTTATCGTAATAATTGTAAACGGAGTGTAAATTTTTTGCAACAGTCTGCAGTTAGCTCAATTGTTTCTATTGAGGAGTTATGTGGGACTCCAACACCACTAAAACCTCAGAGTGCTTCCGCTTCTGCCACTTGCGCTGGGAACGTGGGGACGCTTTCGCATTCTTCCACGAACCTACTGAATTCCGGGATAAGAAGTATTATATATCCTTCCTCGTAGTATGAGCTCAAAACATGCCAAGTTTCATCTTAAATCATTCAGTAGTTTCGGCGTAATCCGCGGCTACAGAAATTGATTTTTATCCCCTCTCCCAGGGGAACCGTAATGAATTCTGGCATAAAAAGTACGTTACGTCCTTCCTTGTAGTATGAACTCAAATCGTGCCAACTTTAATTTGAATTCATTTATTAGTTTCGGTGTGATGCGCGGCCAAAGAATTTGACTATCATCCGTTTTCTAGGGGAACCGTACTGAATTCCGGGATAAAAAGTATTCTGTCCTTTCTCGTAGTATGAACTCAAATCGTGCCAAGTTTCATTTGAATTTATTCAGTAGTTTCGGTGTGATGCGCGGCCAAGGTACAGACAGACAGACAGATATGAAAAATATTACAGTGTTGGCATCAGTATCGATAATAGAGAGCACTCCAAAAAATATTTTCAAAATATCTTCAATTAATTATAATAAAACTGTAACAGGGTCCCCTGTTACAGTTTTATTATAAAGATTGTAAATTATTTTCTATTGTAAACATGATTTCAATGGATAAAATAAACATAGCTTCACCTGCCCAAATCAATCACATGATCAGTTTGATTTGCGTGTTGATAATTTAATTTTTGTGTTCTCGCAAAACATTTATCGATAATGTCCTTTTGTTTGTTAGATCTCGCGCTGCAAGAACAATGATCAAACCACAGAAACATATCGTTGAAGAGTTCGCCGATTCGTATTGAAACCGAGCTTGTAACAATTTGCATAGGTACATTGACGTCGCGAGTATAATTTAGTGATGTAAAACATTACTAAATTACATAATTTCCTTTTTTGGTGGTGTTTGAACAGTTAATGAAGAAAGCATTTTGTTTTTATAACCTGACGTGTAAAGCGGACGGGAGCGAACTGAATTTCGCGGCGAGCAAAGAGGCTCTCCAGCCTCTCTTTTCGACACGCGAGGTAAATAAACTTTTTACTTCTATCTAGACATATTTCTGTGGATCAAACGTCATTCAAAGGCCAAGGGTCAATGAAGCCCGAGTAAGTCGACCCTCGCTTATGGAGCGAAATGGCGACATTATAGAGATCTCTAGATTACTCAAAGGTATGTCATTTATGTCAGTAAAGGTGAATATTATCTTAACCTTGCTTCAATAAATTTGATTAATCCGCACTCTATTGTCCCTTAGTCCCAAGGGATAGCTTTGTATACCTACCCTAACATCCATCACCACCCTACATAAACAAAATATTTGCTCGCCATACTTCGGCGTTCTGGTAAGCGGAGAGTAAATTTCAACACGAGTATACCGCGTTGCTAAGCCTCGTTTACGTCGAAGCAACACCTTGCTTTACATTGCCTCCTACACTCTTATCGTCTGCAAAAATGTTGCACAGTTACGGCCCCGTACTCGTAGAAACAAAATCGAAGTTTCTGATTCGTTTTCGTGCAAACGCTAATCTTATGCAAGCGACATAAGAGTTGTTTTTGCACGAAAACGAAAAAGAAACTTCGATTTTGCTTTTCCGAGTAGGCCTCCAGAATAGTCTAGCCTTGCGGCGGCCTTGCGGCATGGAAACACCGTGCATCATGTAGCACATTGTATCCGAACCGGACGGATTATGACACAAAAATTCTAGTACTGTCAACTATTCTATGAATGTGTTGCCAATATTGCCATAGCGTAAACGCTACACACCATGCTACGTCATTAGCCTATACGTGGCATACAATACAACAATGCCAGCGTTACTTCAGCGTAAACAGAGCTTTAGAGCCTTCCTAAAGTAAATAGGGGAAGGTTACTTCTTGAAAGTGTAAACATGTAAGCGTTATGTTAAACCTCAAGTTTAAACTTCATTATGTGTACTAGTACATATATAGTATTGTAAAACCAGTGGTGTATCTTTTGGATTTTGTTCCTGAGTTGAGCTTGTTCCTAAGCATAAATGTTCTGTGTGTCGGTCGATCCGTTCCTCAGTAGTAGATAAGAATTAATGAATGAACCCTTTATTGTACAAAATAATGAATACAAAAGATATCTTTTATCTAAGTTAGATACAAACAGTACAAAAAGCAACCTTCTTCCAGGCAACCTTATTACTAACAAAAAATGTATAAGTGAATTAAGAGTTACAAGTTATAAGGTACCTAGAAAAGCACCAAAAATATATAATTCCAGCGTTAGCGGTGTCACCTGGAATGGCGCGCCCTCTACTCTACCAGCTGGATAAATCTATCGTATCGCAGGCACGAAATGTATTAACACATCAAGCACTTATAACTTTAATCCATGATTAATAATAATAATAAAAAGCATTATTTGTCTCTCACAATAGGTACTTAGGTATAGATAAATTCATACAGGGGGACTTAAATATATTGCAATGTATAAAAATAGGAACAATACAATATAGATTAGATAAGTATTTGGATGTATTTAGTAAATACCCCGTAATAAGTGCCTTGCGTGCATTCATAAATAAACCTACCGAGGTTGAGAGTTCATCTTAATCTTCTACACAATACTGTTTGACACTTCGCCAGAATCGATCAGCCTATATCTTACAGGCCTATATTGTCCTGTCGCAAGACAGTAACATCGTTATAAACGTGGCCATCGCCAATTGCTTATTCTAGGCATGGAGGGCTTGAGGCACTGTGTTGTATATTAATCCAGTTATCCGGAATAACATTATTGTTAATAAGATAGGAAATTAGGTGTTATCCTGTCTTGCATAACAATGTTAACTTGATCTCTTTGTAAATCTTCAAACAACTCTTTCATTTTGGTCGCTTGCTGTTATAGCTTGAACAGTTTTCGACTAACGCTTCAAATCAATTTTCCCAATTAGAAACAGCATAGAACGAAGTTTGAGTAAACTTTAATCTATCTACTATCTTGCATCGTAGGAGAAACTTCAATGATAACTAAATAATTTCTCTCTTGGGAAGTGAGCAAGCAGCAAGTAAGCACATGCATCTCTGCAAGTTGGATGGTATGCAATAAAACGGATCCCATAAAGTGGATGAATACACCGGCGCTGGCAAAGCATCAAAGTTTCAAATTCACGTTGATCGAAAGCCTGTCGTGACCTACCTGCCTCGCCAGAATTTATTCCCAGCATATTTTAAACGAGCAGCGTTCATGGATCTCTAAATTTGAAAGAGTAAGTTTTAGCATTATTATTTTTTCATAAGCAATTGATTAAAATCAAGTCGGTAAAAACGTTTCCATGAAATTAGCTTTCTAAGTTCAATTCCATTGGGAAACTTTTGATTAGTGTTTCGAAATTGAAGCTAGTTTATAAGTATATTAGCGCAAATAATAAATAAAGGAGAAGAAATCAATCACAATAATGTTCTTTCCAGGTATTTTACGACTGTACCTCAAGATGGTCGCCAAGTTGTCCGGCTTGCGGCATCGTTAGCGTGGGCAATCGACCGAAGTTAATTTTATTTTATTACAGAGCATTGATTCAATCAAGAACAGAGAGCAAAAAGCGAGATGGATCTTTTTGAAAAACGACTTACGTATCGATTGATGAGTTCAGTCGTCTAATCAATCCGTTACAAGTTTTTGTCGACGCCTCTATTCCTATACGTACTCGATCTACCTAGGAGGCACCAGGGGCCTATTTTAATTCTCCAACGTGCAATTGCATGTTTCGACTCGGCCGATTGGCATACTCTAATAAACTGGATTAGAGTACCAATTTGCACAAAAACAAGATCTGTCAAGTGCGAGTGTGACTCGGGCGCCGAGAATTTCGAACGTCTATCAAGTAATCCAAGATTTACTTACTACTAATAGGTACCAGTTAAAGACTTTGCTATAAATTGAATACCTAAAAATTAAACCTACATTTCAGATTTATCGGTTTGCAAACTTCGGATATAGAGAGTAATAGTAAAACTTTCGAGAAATATCTCGAAAGTTACATTTTAAAATATATTGAAATATCAATATATTTTAAAAAGTATGGAACCTACAGAAATTATAAAAACTGTTTTAATCCGTACAAACCAATACCATTCCTTTGATAGTCCCCTTCACCTTGTAGGTCTCTTTTAAAATTTCAACATCACAATTTGTACTGAAAATTTTCATATTCATTATCAATTTCCTTTTTTATTTTTATTTTTTTATTTTAATCTGTCAGGCGCACGAAATGTATAATTACTTTAAATTTCAAGTTATTTGCTGCTGTAGCTGCTGAGATATTAAAGATTGAAAAAAGGACAGAAAAAGCAAGACCATAAGGGTTTCAAAACCTATCTCCGATCTTCGAAACCTTACCAATTAAACGAAACACGCAATTGCGTATTTGGAGAATTAAAATAGGCCTGTGTATAAGGACTCGGTTATTTTTTTGTCACAATATTGTGTCTTTTTGTACCTATGTGGTGATTTATAGCAACCAAGGTGGCTTTAATTAGACACATTTCTCTCACAAGAGTCGGGGCTGGTCTTGATTAATGGAAAGCTTGAAATTAATAGCCACACTGCTGCAAACGTAGGGTCAACGAAGTGTGATATTACATAACTGTGATTGTACCAATAAGACCAGTAGTTAGCACTTTACATGGGGATATGAGTCTACTTTATCCTAAATATCCAAGAAAATCAATAACAATGTTCAAGGTAAGTTAAAATAAAGGAAATACTATTTGAAAATATAGATTTTAGAAGAAATCTCACGATTTTCGATGAAGTTAAAACTTCGTCACAAAGTATGTAGCTCTAAAAAGTATTTTTTGGTGCAAGGCGAACCTTTAGAATTTTATGAAACATAATGACGCAAAAATATCAAAGAAAGATCTTTGGTTATTTTAAAAATGGAATTTATTAGAAAGGGACGTATAACATGGACGGATTTCGTTTTCAGAACAAAACAAGTGAAAGTGGGTAGTAATCTTACTCATAAATAAAAAAACTGGAGCCATTGAAAAACCAACACAGCTACAGCCAAATCACCCAATCTGCCACGAAGATCGTTCGACTCCGATCAATTACTCAAGTTGGGCCGACACCATTATACAGTTGTGCTATATGGTAAAACAAATGTGGGTTTTGAATATGGTGAATTGTCACTATAATCAGGCCCGTAATTTGTCTGACCATTGTCAAATTGGCTCTTTATCTATTTATAAAAAAAGACTCCAAAACTATTACTGCTTATTAATTGGTTAACAAATAAACTATCTAAGCCTTGATATACAAACAAGAATGATTTTCCATATCCCACAGCAAACATTACCTATTCAATTTCTGAAGTCAACAACATACTAATTTAAAGTTTCCATCCCAAGTGGGAACTATGATCTGTGTTTTCTAATTATTAGCTCCGTAGAGGAACCAAAATGGCCGTAAATGTGGGCAAGAGAGTGATAATTCGAGCGCTCTGCATGCATATGCGGTGTTCTAGTTTAGCACAGCCGCAGATGTAAGCGACGTGTTACAAGAGACGACTAAATAATGACACCCCGGCTTGCGCGTTGCCAGTCGCGGTCTACAGTTGAGTGCTGAAAAATTGCACAGGATGTGTTGCTTTTTTCTCGTATGTAATTACGCGTAGCGCAGGCCTTTTTGTTGGCCACGGGAAGAATCCCGTGGCAACATTTAACCCTGGGCACATAATCACAATTCTATGAGCGGGTTGGGCGCTAGGGTTAAGTGATTTAAAATAGCAATAATAATTGCCATGCTATTTTAAAAATCGGTTTGCGTGCTAAACGTTACCTACATAAAAGGTTCGTTGATTTTAAACATGGCAAATGTCGTGTTCGTATAGTAGGTATTTTATAAACTTTCGTTGTGAACTTTTTATAAATTGAGGGATCAAAGCACGCTTAATTAGGTCATAGAAATTATTAATTATGTAAGAATATAATTTTTTGGTTTGTCAACTGTTCTCATTGTCAAGACACAAACACAACTATCATCAAAAAATTATGACACTTTTGGACAAATCACAGGATTGCTAACCAATACATAGGTATCAGAGCATCACTCCCTGAAGAACGTCATTACAAAAAATTAACAACAGGCTATAAAACCGTTGTTTTAGGCGCTGACTATTTAAAACTTTTCATCATAAAATCCAAAAACTCGAGATTTTACGAGTCTGGCACTAAAGAACTTTGAAACTTCTGCCACAGTTTTTAACTCTTGAGTTTGAAATAAGGATTCGCTGCATCACATTTTTGCTTTTAATTTTTAAGAAGTGTCAAAATCGTGCCAAATTATTATTGTAGCTAGTGGCCTAGATAGGTCACGGATGCGTGCATTGGGGCCGCAGAGCGTCGCTAGTCGGGAGCAAATGACGTCACAACAATTCCGCCTCGAGCGGGACGTCTTCCGACGCTGTGTCAGCTACTATTCGGCTTTTAGGAGGTTCGCTTTCTACATTTCTATGATTTTGTTGGCCTAGCTAGATGGGAGTTCCTCTACTTTTCAGTTTAGAGGTCGTCAGCTCGAATTTCGGAATTAAACCGACGAATTTTTCTTAGCGTATAGACAGGCCCGGATAAGCCCCTAATCCCACAAGACCCAGGCCTAGGGGCCCTGCAAGCCTAGGGGCCCACATGGCGGAACATTCATACCCCTAAAGTCTGGCTTTAGCGAAAATTGGAATTTATTTTTCCAAATAACAATAGGTAGGTAAGTAAATAACAAGATCCAAGTGCGAGTGTGACTCGCGCGCCGAGGGTTGCGAACGTTTTTCAAGTGTAACAATATGTACTATGGTTCAGAAAGATCGGTTTGCAAACATCGGAGTGTAGATGGTAAAGGTAAAATTTTCGAATTTATTAAAATATTTCAAAAATTATGTAAGCTACAAAAATTAAAAAATTTAATTTCCTTTACACAGGTTTGTTTTTTGTTAAATTAAGAAGCGCTTGTAACTAAGAAAAATTGGCCGAGAGAGCAGAGCATAAGAATATTTTTAACACGCTTTTCGTATCACCTGTATGTATGTTTGTTTGAAACGGAATCTTTGAAAACTTCAGATTGAACTGAAACTTTGCACATTTATCAAAGACCGATGACAATACAATAATTTAATAAGTTTGCCCCATTACCCTGACCAAGATCTTCAGGATCAACGATTTTTACCTTAAAATCATAAAATCTATACCCGCTGTATAGAAACGTACAAACTTATACTAAATTCACCGACTCTCCGTCTCCTTACATTTATAAGAAGTAAATACAAAAAAATTTACTTGAGAACTGGAAAACGCGAGGGTGGCGGTCCGCCTCGGGTACCAAGCTTTGAGGGATGCCAACTTGGCAGCCCCTTGGTGCTTGCTTGGTTACGCCAAGCAAACACCGAGAAGGGGTGACAACGACTAATCACACGCACATCCAGATCATAAGAAGTTTCGCCGCTCGCTTCTCTCGCCATTGATTCCATAGCCTGTTGTCGTGCTATTTTGTTGATAATCAATTAATAAACGTAAAATGTTCTAAGCTTATTCTCATTTTATCTTAGCTTCCTTGTCTCGCTAAGCATTCCTCACCAATTTCAAAAAAGTCTGTGGCTCACTCCAGTCTCCGATACTTACTTTGAGTTAGTTTCTTAACAATTTTCTCAACCGGCGCAAACTCCCCAAAACTTTCATGGCTCGCTCCGCTCGATGTTATTTATTTTTGTATACTCTTCTGATCTTATTTAGGCCCACCTAAAAACGTTAAATATTTTTTTGTATTCCTAACTCTTTTGAGGGAGGGGGTGTCCGTATAAATATTATAAGTCAGGGGGCCCTCAAATACCAAGTGCCTAGGGGCCCTGGATTCCTTAATACGGGCCTGCTTATAGAAAAAGTTGTCTAAAATTGTAGAAAGAAAAGTCTCCACTTCTCCACGTGAAGGTACTGTTATATGCTTGTCAACTAATACAAGTACCTACAAAAACAAGATCCGTCAAGTGCGAGTGTGAAGGCACTGTTATATGCTTGTCAACTAATACAAATACCTACAAAAACAAGATCCGTCAAGTGCGAGTGTGAAGGCACTGTTATATGCTTGTCAACTAATACAAGTACCTACAAAAACAAGATCCGTCAAGTGCGAGTGTGAAGGCACTGTTATATGCTTGTCAACTAATACAAATACCTACAAAAACAAGATCCGTCAAGTGCGAGTGTGAAGGCACTGTTATATGCTTGTCAACTAATACAAATACCTACAAAAACAAGATCTGTCAAGCGCGAGTGTGAAGGCACTGTTATATGCTTGTCAACTAATACAAGTACCAACAAAAATAAGATCCGTCAAGTGCGAGTGTGAAGCCACTGTTATATGCTTGTCAACTAATACAAATACCTACAAAAACAAGATCCGTCAAGCGCGAGTGTGAAGGCACTGTTATATGCTTGTCAACTAATACAAGTACCTACCAAAACAAGATCCGTCATGTGCGAGTGTGAAGGCACTGTTATATGCTTGTCAACTAATACAAGTACCAACAAAAACAAGATCCGTCAAGTGCGAGTGTGAAGGCACTGTTATATGCTTGTCAACTAATACAAGTACCTACCAAAACAAGATCCGTCAAGTGCGAGTGTGAAGGCACTGTTATATGCTTGTCAACTAATACAAGTACCTACCAAAACAAGATTCGTCAAGTGCGAGTGTGAAGGCACTGTTATAAGCTTGTCAACTAATACAAGTACCTACCAAAACAAGATCCGTCATGTGCGAGTGTGAAGGCACTTTTATATGCTTGTCAACTAATACAAGTACCTACCAAAACAAGATCCGTCATGTGCGAGTGTGAAGGCACTGTTATATGCTTGTCAACTAATACAAGTACCTACCAAAACAAGATCCGTCAAGTGCGAGTGTGAAGGCACTGTTATATGCTTGTCAACTAATACAAGTACCTACCAAAACAAGATCCGTCAAGTGCGAGAGTGAAGGCACTGTTATAAGCTTGTCAACTAATACAAGTACCTACCAAAACAAGATCCGTTAAGTGCGAGAGTGAAGGCACTGTTATATGCTTGTCAACTAATACAAGTACCTACAAAACCAAGATCCGTCAAGTGCGAGCGTGACTCGCGCGCCCAGGGTTTCGGACGGTTATCAACTATACCAATATGTACTATAGTTACTGGTTAGAGACTGCTATTTGATGAATACCAAAAAATTAAAAATACTTCGAAGTTTGCAAACCGATACATTGCAGATTTATAGGTTTGCAAACTTCGGAGTATTGAGGGTAATAGTAAAAATTTTAATTTCGGTTAGGTCCCCCCTTTTTAAAATTATCCCCCCTCTTTTTGACAATTTTTCAAAAAGTGGTCTACTTACAGGCTTCTCTACATTTTTCCTGTAAAATATAAAACCATATCTACAAACGCTGCATTTCAGATGGATCGCTCTGCAGACTTCGGAGATAGGGGGGTAATTTTTCGAGGTTTTTCCAAATATTTTAAAAAGTATGAAACCTACAGAAATTTTAAAAACTGTTTTGAGTTGTACAAACCAATACCTTTCATTTGATACCCCGCTCGGTGAGGTGGCCCACCCTTTAGAAAATCATCCCCCCCCCTTTCTGACCATTTTTTTTCAAAAAGTTGTCTATTTACAGACTTCTCTATATTTTTCCTGTAAAATATAGATATATCGCTACATACATTTTAGATGGATCGCACTGCAAACTTCGGACATATATTTTTTCGAGGTTTTTCAAAATATTTTAAAAAGTATGAAACCAACAGAAATTTAAAAAACTATTTTGAAATGTACAAATTGATACCTTTCATTTGATACCCCACTTGACATTGTAGGTCTCTTTTAAAATTTCGACAGCACAATTTGTACTGAAAATTTTAATGCTTATTTTTAATTTTTTTTTTTATCTGTACAGGTGCACGTATTATTATTTTAAATTTCACGTTATTTGCTGCTGTAGTTGCTGAGATATTAAAGACGGAAAAAGGACAGAAAAAGCGATGCCATAAGGGTTTCGAAACCGATCTTCAAAACTCTAAAAATACAAAAATACAATATATTACAGTATTCTTTGATCCGTGCTCGAACCTCCTTTTAAGTACCTGTCAAATACCTTTATTAGGAGGCAAAGCTCTTGCTATTTATTTATGTTTTAATTTTAAAAAAGTTTTTTTTATTTTTTTGTCTTGCTTATTATACGTTATTAATATTCTTATAGTTTCTAACAAAAAAATATTTTACATAATGCGTAAAATTAAGTAAGAATAATGTTAAATCAGTGTTAAACAAATTTTAACAAATTAGTAGAGATTAAGTAAACTCCTTCGAAGTAAGTGTTATGTGGTGTAGTACAAGTGCAAGGTGCGAATAGAATACCTAGTGTGTGTTTGTGTAGTGAATTTTGTTTTGTTTTGTAAGATGCTCCCAAGGACACCGATCTCTTAAGAATTCGGACAACAGGACCTACCTACTTGGTGTGTGAGTGATGTGAGTGTGTGTTAATTCACATGTAGGTCCGTTTTTGCCTTCAAAATCTAGAGAATTGTTGAGTGACACTATTTCTTTTCTGTGCCAGCAGCTTGTTTTACCTCTGAAATTAACGTGTTTGGGGTAGACTAAGTACGCTCATAGAACGCAAGGGAAAAACTTAGACTCGCTATAAGTACCATACCATACCTACATTGAACATTGAAACACACAGATTGGTAGTAAAGTCCGTTGGTAAAGAATAAAACGTAAAGTATTATCAGTTTCTAATGAGTCTTCCAGTAAAATGTTTTCCCGAGCACTTTGAATATACAGTGAGTATGGTTAGATAGATAGATAGATATCGCTTATTGTCAAAGAGATTACATATTTTTGGTTAGTAGTGTCTTAAATCCTATGTTAGGTTAATCAAGACACTAGGGTTCTCTAAAAATACAATAAATAATATATGATTGGTGACGACTTGTGTCCGAGGCGACGATGACGTTCCGTGCAGTACTGAGATTAAGTGAGTTTCTGGACTTAGTTCTTAGACCAAGCGCTGTTGTTAGTCTATCTACTTACTTTTATAATATCAATGCCGCGAACGTGAACTACCGCTGTCATAACAAAGTGCAACAAATCACTCAAAATCATTCAAAAACTTTCATCGAGTTCGTAAGAAACTATTGGATTGTTGTCAGACGAAAAGTAGTTCCTCTCGATCCGGTAGGGGCGCTGCAAGTCGCTAAATGTACAGTCAAGACACGAAAACGAAGAAAGTACTCGTAAGATAATACGCACACCCATACCAAGCACTCAGTTAATCTACAGTAGATTCTCTAAAGAAAAATGCTGATTGCTAAACCGAAAAATAACTGATGTTGTCTCAATATGCATATTGTATCGTTCATCGTACGTACGCCGTGGTTCACGGAACATAGACAACTAGAATATTTGGTTTATATGCATTTCAATTCACTTACCAATTCCCAATTGCCGATAGGTAGCTCTAAGTTTGACGCCGGCCGTAACTGAGATCAGGCTTTGATAGGCGGCACGCGTAAGCTAGAAAGCGGAGCTCAAGGCGACCACATAAAGCTCGGCAAATGGCAGGCTCCGGAACACAATGTCAGTTACATGACATAACGTAATTGGACTGATAAGCCCCTCGTGTGGTTGATGACTGTGTCTTCGTGAGAATCAGAATCAATGGGTAACGTTTGTTCTACAGTAAGACCATTACAGGTTCATTCACCGATTACGGGGATTTAGGTAAATCTAATGTAATGACTAATTAATAGGTACATAGTAGGAAGTTAAATTATACAGGAGTACTTAAAAATTAATCTCTAAATGTAGAATGTTAAATCGCAATTAAATAAAAGGCTATTTAATTTTTATTTTATTTAGTATAATAAAGTGCTTTTCTATTCTCGTGACATGAATTTTTTCAAGCATGCTTAAATAAAAAAGCTAAAAAGAAATCTCTAACTAGTAGTAGTCAGTTGTCTGTCAGTTTTTTTCACGCCTGAACGGCTGAATGGATCTGAATGAAATAGAATATAAATTTAAAAATTTTCAATTCATAACACTACTATAGTGGTATGGTTTTGGTCCCACCCTACCCCCCCCCTAGGGGTAGGGTGGGGTAGGGTATGGCCAGAGGGCTTGTGGTGAGAGGTGGGTTCGAAGTGATAGATGGTATCCCTTGGACGGACATAGGCTACTTTCTATCTCGGAAAGGAGCGTGCGAAGCCGCGGGCAGTAGTAAGTATTTCATATATTTCATATATTCCATATCCATACTAATATCATAAATTCGAAAGTTACTCTGTCTGTCTGTTACCTGTACGCCTAAACGGCTAAACGAATCTCAGTGAAATTTGGCAGGGACGTAGATGATATCCCGGGGGAATGGAGACTTAAAAAGCGTGCGAAGCCGCGGGCAGCAGCTAGTTGCATATAAATTGTACTTTGTTACCCAGTTACTTATTCAACAGTAAACAACCGACAGATAGTTACAAGTTCGACGCTTTCTATCGAGCCTGCGTTTAAAAATGGTCATTTCAAGCTCCGTTCACTTTTTATAATTTCTTCTCAGTACCTTGCTGTACCGATTAGCACTCTACGTCCACTTCTGGACGTGCCTCCCCAAACAAGGGGGGGCTTAGCCATAACTACCACGCTTGGCAGTGCCTCAGTACATACCTTAATTGTTTTTATTTTATGAGGATGGTTGGAAAGCTGGGACGAAGGAAGTTTGAGACAAGTATTGTTTGCTTGTTGCAAAGAGAGTTGCATAGTTTGTTGTTACAAGCATCTAAATAGTACCTTTGTTTAATACTGTGTAAACTTTAGTGTAGTTTGCTGGTGCCTTATTTTCTTGTTTGTTTATGAGAAAATGAGAGTCCCACAATTCCTTTAGCTAAATCTATTTTAATGAGTTTTATGCATGTTGCGTTCACAAATAACTGCGTCAATAATATAAACATGAACTTTTATAAACTTCGTGATTGTATGCCGAGTTCGTAGTGTATGGCGCAATGGGAATAGTTATACATATGTTCAACAATAGAGCAATACCATATTTTGTTGCACGTGCCGATTTTAAGTCCAGAGCTAGCGAAGCAGTCTAGAGTTGAGAGTTGACCTTAGAATATTTAGGAGTTGACCAAAATGAGTGCCTGACATTCGAACTCTTTTATAAACTACAAAATATTTTCTAGCTAGTTGAGGTGAAATTAATGTTGTATATTGAACTCGAGAGCAAATTTTTTTTTTTGTTTCGTGCCTTTTAAATCCCTCGCTAGCTCAGCAGTCTACTTTAGAGCTACACGCTCGTGACTCCACTCTAGACTGGTTTGCTAGCTCTGGATTTAATATCGGCACGTGCAACAAAAAATATTTTTGTTCACATGATGAACAAATAACTATTGTTGGTTCTGAGTTTCCTGTAGAGTTGTCCTCTATGTAAGTAATTTTTGACATTCTCTGTGGGGATAGATGAGGTAGGTAGGGCTAGCTAATGTAGTGTGAAAAGTCCGAAAATAACGGGGATATTGTATCAATTCAGATGTCGCCAAAACTAAACAAATTTGGCAGCAAAAATTATGCGATCCCTTTCATAACGATCGAAATAAAAAGAATGGCATAATTTTTAGTCCTGATAATTTAGTTAGTTAGTTTAGTTTTGAAATTATTTGAAATGTTTAAAAGGAAGTTAAGGGAAGCTGTTTGTTTTTTTATGTTGTCACTATAAAGTGTATCTAAAGATTACAAGTTTGGGCCCTTATATGTATTAATGCTTATATTTGTGCTGATCGATAACGGTGCTGGATGTTTTGTTATGTCCCTAACTGAAGTGTTTCAGCGTATTACTGAAACAGTAGGTACTAAATAAATTAAATATTCCTAGGCAGGTAGGCCAAATAAATTGGTAAATAAATAAATAATTTTGGAAAATTCAGTTTTTACCACCCTCGCTCGAAAACGGTGAGCAAAATTGGGTTTTGCTCACATGTGGAATAAAGGATATTGTTGAAAAAAGTAATTTGAATTCAGAATGCTGTACTCGATGGTGTTATATTGATACTCTAGAGGTATGGTTGGCGATGAAAAAATGAATAAACTACGCGATCTGCACCAGGGGAGGTAAACTTTCTCACTGAAGGCATCGCCATTTTTATGTGTACCTTGACAATTTGACTTGTGAAGACCATTATTCTAGTCGGACATCTTTAAATATACTACCAAACAACAGGTTCGGATTATATAAGGGACTTGCATCTCTGTGAGCTGCATTCTGTTTAGATTATTGTAGGGAAGGAGGTTAGACAGCGTTCAACCTTCACAGAAACGCATATTTTTATTCGTACATGGTTTGAAAGAGTTTCATAGCATTCGTACACTCCATGGTGGTTGATCAAAATTAGTTCCTGACAGTCGACCTCTTTTATAAATTACAAAGTATTTCTCGCATTAGCGAGAAATACTTTGTTACCTTGACTACAAGACTGACCTTGATTACAAGGTAAAAAGTTGTTTACTGAACTCGAAAGCAAATGTTTTATGTTTCGTGCCGTTTAAATCCCTCAGTAGTCTTAAAACCCGCAGATCAGCAGTCTTAAAAGCTACTCGCTACGCTCGTGACTCTACTCTAGACTGCTTCGCTAGCTCAGGATTAAATATCGGCACGTGCAACAAAAAATGGTTTTGCTAATTTGTTGAACAAATAACTACCTATTCATAAAAACATGAAATTTCGACTCTTGAAAATACATACATATTCAAAGCTCAATGAGAATATTAAATCAAATATCAACCGTCATTACAAATTCAAGAGTAGCTAGTATTTTGGCGAACTCTGGTTTGGAAAAGTTGAAATTATATTCATTATAGGTGGATGGGGCCCCTGTATGCATAATAAAAACTTCATCACGCAAAAACATTGCGAGGTTAATATAAGATAAGATATTTTATTCATTATACAAAAAACACACTTAAATACCTACAAAAAAAAATTAAGTCCGTGGATTATATAATATTGTCAGCTCAGTACATAGTTTTGATAACTAAAATTAAATTAAATTAAATATAAATTAAAATTTGTACACTATAATAAATTAGTGATGCTGTAAAGGGGCATTTAAAAATAGCGATACTCGTGCCTCGATCTATAAAAACCTCCTCAGCATGCGTACTCGTACGTCCACAGCTGAACATAACCTCCCCCAAACAATGGTACTTTGGGCAGGCGGATTTGTGATCGCAGTTGAAGTGTTAAAAATACACAGAAGGAAGCTGCTACCCTTCCACTGGTAGGTTCCCTTAGTCGTCTTACGACATCCACGGGTTAAGTTATAGGGATCGATTCTTACGTCATAACTGTTACGGTGGATATAGATCCACCGTAGCAAATATTTCCATAATATTTCTATAGAGAAATATTAATGGAATATTGTTTATCTAGATACCGTAATTTTAAAATCTCAACAACTGGCTAAAAGTTACGAGCTTAATTCAACAAAATAATTTAGTATCCTGCGCATTGGAGGTTCAAGTAATTTAAATAATTTAATAACCAAAGAAGCAGACTCTCGAATCCCGGTTTCTGAACTTTAAAATACTTATTAGCTTTTAATTAGGTTGAAAGTATTTCGTTTATAGCCTACTTTTATAGGAATAGCTAATTATGTCATTGTTCATTTTCTTAGGGCATTATCGACATTTAAAGATGCTGGTGGTCTTATTTCACCCAGGTGAAATAAGAAGGTGGACGATGGTAATGGATGATGGTAAACTGCATTCGACCTCTTTACAAAGAAATAAGTTCGATAGCAATTTTTAGGGAAAGCTTGGTAAGTTTAAGTTCATCAATATCAATACTTCTTACTAAAGAGGTCATCATCTTCTAGTGAAGTGTGAGCGGAGCGAGTCCGAGATCAGAGGGGAGCTTAGAGCATTGTTTAATGCTCTAAGGAGGGGAGGGGAGGGGAGTCTATTTGATGTTAGTAACAAGACGAGATCGTGACGTCTCCTTTTAGCATATTTGCGTAGTTCCCTGTCCGCACGATAGAGGCGCTGTACCAAATTATATGAAAAAAGGAGAAGTCACGATCACGTATCGATACTAACGTCAAATAGACTCACCCCTCAGAACTCATATATATTTTTTATTCCTTTACTAATACTATAAGACATTCCATGCAGTATTCTAAAATTTGATTCAACAGTTTAAATAAACTTAACGGAATGCCTGAAGTGAATGTAACAAATCTTCAAATTACAGCTTTAGTGTCGCTGGCCAGCAAAAGTTCCAGCGACGTAAATCACTTGGTTCTTGGAGATCGTAGTTACGAAACCACAGGAGTGCCATAATGTAGCGCCAGAGCAGTTTAGGCCACTGATAGTAATAAATGGTCTACGAATTTACTTGCTTAAATCACTTGCTTGTTGAATTTATTAGCCTTTATGTGGATTTTGGAATATAAACGTTGACGGTAATGTTAACCTGAGTACTTATATGTATTCTTTCATTCGTAGCGGTCTCAGCAGAACGGTCGTGGTCGTCATGTTTTGTTGCGTGGGCTGAAATCGCTTGCCTCACGAAAGGGCTTGGAATAGCGGTATTTTCAAATACCGGTTCGACTGACCTTGACGTGGTGCATCTTTGGTATCGATGTATATTATACCAGTATTTTTTTAGAACCGAAGTCATTAGACTTAGTGCGGTATCGGTAATTTCATTGATATCGGTACTTAAATATCGGTATTATCAATAAATATCGGTATAGTTACCGATGTTATGCACGTAAAATATCTGTATCAACAATTCAATTTTGTACAAGCGAGAGAGAAAACTTATTAAAAATACAGAAAAAACAGCGGTTTTTTGTGTTTGTTGTCTTAGTTTAGTAATTAATAGCTTTCATTTTCACGCGTATTTTAAATTTTCCACCTTGGTCATTGTTAAAACTCGCTTTAAATGAGTGTGCTCTGCAAATGTTTCGCGCGCGAAATATGCAAAGTTGGCAAGCACACGCGCCCGCCCCGGTCGGTACGCTAGGACCGGAGAGCTGGCAACGTCACGAGAACCGCTATTAATACCGGTATACTAGGCAAGGTATCGATACTTCAAAAGTATTGATACTCGAATTTATCAAAAATAAAATAGTATCAATCCCTTTAGGTGATAGTAAAATGATAATATTGTGATGAGTTTTTACAAAACTACGTTTTATAGCGCGCATAGCAATTACTCGAAATCAAACTTCAAAATTCGAGATTGCACATTTGTAGATAGACACCATTTCAAGCGACATCCGATGCCATTTCGCCAAATATTTTGTGCACTACAGTTTTTCACGCCCGACTCTCGCTTGAAAAGGTATTTTTCACCCGTAAAACACCCTAAAGAGCGTTCCCTATCTGCTTTTGATTGAGTCATAGATTTTCCGTTCGCAGTGCTCCGAGATAATACGTGCGTCTGTATACCGCATATAGAATACAAAATGGAATTCAAAAGTTATTTGGAATATTTTTCTGTTCTGTCGTTCTTGTTTACGTTGTCTTTATAAAGCCGACACAATGCACAGTGGTTGACGTTCGAATGCATTTCAAACCATTTTTATACAGTATGCAACTCAGATATTTATCAGCGCATTTCATACAAGCTTCAATAAATTTCGGTGTTGTACAACGGCGCTATAAATATGATGGCCAACAACAACGAATCAACTAGAGCGTATTTAGAGACAAGTAAAACCAAAGCTGTGAAA
The DNA here is from genome assembly GCA_963662085.1 of Eupithecia inturbata. NCBI lineage: Eukaryota > Metazoa > Arthropoda > Insecta > Lepidoptera > Geometridae > Eupithecia > Eupithecia inturbata. The sequence continues at coordinate 10,932,460 of OY759182.1, forward strand.
CGTGTGTAAAATTTACACACAAAATACGCTCCACCAATTCACTTAGCAACCGGAGCTTAGGTATTTTGCTCAACTTTAACGCGTGATGTCAAAACACATGGTTCGTAAGTTCATAATGAGAAGTAAAACGTGTGGTACTTGCAAATGGCTCCAGCTGAATCGAGAACTCATTAGCAAGTCGAACAACAACAACATCGCAAGTCATTGCATTGCGCGAGTTGAGGGTCGAGGGAGGCAAGGCAAGCCCAAGCCTGGCAAGGCAATCCATAGGCCTTGGCAAGCTACGAGTAGCATAGCTTAAATAAAACGCTGAAACGTTGGTGTTCTTCCAACACAAATAAGGTTTGTAGTTAACCCTCTTACAACCGTAATTAATTCGTCCAACTACGATAGTTTTATAGTAAAATAGCTTAAATAAATAAATAATGATGGACAATCCACACAGCATCATCTAGCCCCATGCTAAGCAGAGCTTGTGTTATCGGTACTAGATGACTGATTCATGAGGGGTCTGTAAGGCTCTAGACGCTAAGCAAGCCGCATTTCCGTATGCGGCTTGCTTAGCGTCTAGAGCCTTACGGGCCATTTGACATTTAGCGAAGGCGCCAAGCATGCAGGTTCATGCAGGTACATACAAAGGCTCTAGGCTCTAAGCAAGGCGCCTTTCAGTGCGTTTGAAACACTAAGCCACGCGCCTAGCTATCGAAGCAACCAACCAACCTAGCCGCCCACCTAACATGTTGCAGTGCGGCCGTGGCCATAGTTCCAATGTCCTGACATCCTCACTCACACCGTTTTTTGTGCCTCTCGGCCGCGTTCATTTATCCGAGCCAACATTAGGAATTCACCGAATCCTTGTATAAAATTACTCGGTAGGAGCGGATAGAGCTCAGTCTTACTAAGCATATTTTATTCAAGATAGGTGGGGAAGAATGACATACTGTTTTCTTAAACATAAATACTTAACTTTATAGCTAGGGTCGTTTGTTTTTCTGTTCACTTATATCAGAGTGAGAAAAATATTTTTATCTGCTAGCTAAATTACTGGCAGCACCTAGAAAATAGTAAAACCCGTTTTTTTTCAAGCTTGACGTACGTTAAGCAACTGTTTTGAGTTAACAGATTTTTTAAAGGCATTGGGGCTAATCAGTATGTGCGTGCACTTCGCACCTGCGAAACAAAATTAGACACCCTGCCTTTTTAAATTTGTTTGTTTGTGAACTCGTATCGTATAGAGATGAGCAGCCAGGCTCGTTAACAACAGATTTATGTTTAATCGGAAGTAAATGTTTTCACACAAATAAAATGTTCGCCTTTTATTTTTGGAGCGGTTATGGATATTTATGAATAGCATAGCCACAGATATCTTAGAGAAATTGTTCACTTACATCTAACCACAGGTTATCTTAGAGAGATTGTCTTGGCTCTAACTCCACATTGGCTTAACATTGTACTTCTGTGATCTCTTGACATTGATGCATATGCACAGCTTTACCAACATAAATAAACATTATCCAGGTGGTAGTGGTAGGTAACCCAAGTTACATGCGACATGCCGTTTAACGGACAGAATAGACCATGGACAATGAAACTTGGCGGTCTTTGTGTTGAATCTTACATCTATTTTGGGTAATTATATTTAAGTTAAGTAAGTAAGGTAAGTAAGTTTATTTAATATTTAGTAATATACAAAGCAGTTTATAAAGGAAAAGTTGATCAATGCTATTTACAGCCAACTACATTTTTGACACCACACTGGCAAGAAGTACCTACTTATATACCTGCTAGGTTTCTGTAGGTGGTCTTTACTGGGGAGGTGTTCAGATGCAGGTATAGTACTCGTGCGACCGTAAGGTCATTTGACTACGTTAGCAGTCAAGTTAACTCGAAAGAAAACCCACTTTTGTTGTGTCTCATGTGCGAAGGGGCGGTCCACTGTCCTCTCGCACTCCTATAAAACGTTTGAATGCAGAGTTTGCCCGGTGCTCTGAATGTTTGCAAACAACATTTCATGCAAAATCACGTTCGCTACGATCTTTTATAGGAATTGCCACTTCCAACTGTCTTTGCCCACTTAATTTACAGCTTCAATCTCCTCTACAAAGACCCTTCTATTACGTTCTGTGTTTTATTTTATGGAAAAGTCATATTAGGCATGCCACTCGTGTTTTCATCTCGTTTATGGTCAGGGATTATCCATCCGGATTCCGTCTTATTGCGTTATAAAAATACCACAGTGAATGAGGATTTCTCGACTTACTTCGCAGTGCTCCTACGTGGGTGATTTCGAGAATTTTAATTCGAGATTCTTTTCTTGAAACAATTTCGAAGTGCGCCGCGTCTATTCTTATTCAGCTTCTGGGTACACCCCCTTATAAAGCAGAATCATTTTATAGTATGTATGAGGTAGGTTGGTTTATTTAAAACAAACCGCCCATACTTAACCTAAAATTCACTTTGTTGCCGCGTCTTTTTATACGCAATTTAGGTACATTACTTGTCGATTTGAGCTCCTTCCTTCAATAAATATTGCTTTTATATCTGAAACTCGACGCCAAGCAAGTGATTTTTAGTTATTTGTGTCGTGGTTTGTTTACAAACATTCTACATCGAGTTTGGCTCGTGCATAGGTACCTATAAGTATTTTAATGTAACCGTACGTGCACATCAATCATACATTTACCGAAACAAATAAATATGCCCACGATAATGCGTTATTTCGCGTCATAGCCATGCTATACAGACCCTCTATTACAATTTCTTGCCCGTATCAAAACAATAAGACTTTACTTTCTTTGTTTTTCAAGCAAGTTTGTTTGTTTGCAATATAGGTGAATAGAGACGCTAATCAAAGAATAAATCTCGCTTGGTACCCCGAAAGATTTATAGGGATCTGAGATTTGTTGCGCTCGCAGCGCAGGCACGACGAGGCCGGCGCCTATAAACATCTCAACGGACCATTACTGTACTTCGCAGAGAAAATAGCGTCTTAGTTCTTACTTTACAAAGTTTTAAGGAATTACTGTTGTTTCCCTGTTCGCGATCCGCGACATAAGTTGGTACCTATTTGCTTTAAATGTCTCTGCGGACGGCGGCTTTTCCATTAAGTTTTAGTTTATTGAGCAACTTTGAAAGAACACGCCTATAACATCCCCGGGTTTTATAGGTTAGTTAAATTTCTATAGCTTTAACTTTGGTCCTTTGAATCCATTGTTTTGAAATGGCATGTATTAAAACCTACGTTTGGCAAGTTAACATACCTCAGAAATACCTCGTATGACGTTTCGTCTTAGGTTTGTAATCTTCAACGGACAACGTATTTTTGACAGGTTTACAAATGAATGGCCATAATGATGCAGAGCCAAAAATAAAAGAAGAAGAAGGCGGTAGGTATACGCAGTAAATGAATATGTTCATTGTGATAAAGTCGTGAGGGAAGAAAATTTCTTTCATGTTTCAGACGTGACTAATAAAAAGGGTGACTCGGTGGCTCTATAAATCGTGAGCCTGCGGGCTCTTTAAGATTTATATTTCTATTATGGTACCATCTAACGAATGGTACCTTTGCATCTCTGAACGTGGACGCAATCGGTATCAATTACCTTAATTTGCGTTTTTGCAAAAAGAGATCAGAACCGACAGCATATGAGATATTCATGAATCTGATGCTGCAGGCAGACATAACTTAGTGCTGCGCTAGATTATTCATAATTTTAACCGTGGTTTCTTACTTTATGAGAACTTGCTTACTTTAACTGAGAAAAAAACGATATTTTTTATTGTGGTTTTATGCATACAGATTGTTCTTAGGTGTAACCTGTCGCCTGTATAAAAACCCTGTCAGGGTGCAACAGTTATTTTGAATTCACCTTGTTCTAAATTACTCTTTGCTACAATATTTAGTAATAAGTATCTTATCATTAATAATCTACACCTTATCTATCTTTGCGGAAAACTTGAGCACAGTTTACTCAAGTTTTCCGCATGCTGCGGTTAACGAACAAGCTTGTTGCCTATAATAAACTCTCTTCAACAGTTTACTCATAAAAAGCATATAAAAATAACAACAACCATGAAAACTTTGATGAAGTTTGGATATTATACATAGGTAATATACTTGCTGTTTAGCAATAAAAGCTGATACGTTGTACTTATCTTTAATATGTCTATATAACCTATTATACTGGCTATCAACCATTTGATATCTTACTATATATACAACCATGGATGTAAGGTATTATTGCCATGTATAACATCCAAAACTAAAAAGTTATTTTCGCACCCTAAAGAGGAAAAAGAACGAGAGTCGTCTTTTGACATGCCCATATGATAATTCAATTATTACTTTCTAAAACAAATCATGTTTTATTCACCATAACTTTCACTTTTCAACTGAATCGGTATAAATCTCCCCTAGCCTTCCCCAAGAAAGATGTTCAGTAGTGGGCGTCTGTGAACTGATGAGGAAGAGAGGTATAATTACAAATCTTTTCACGCCGTGGAATGGAATAAAATATTCATTTATAAAATCTAAAAGCATTATCATCCAGCGTTGTAACGAGATGTTTGAAATGACTGAGTCGCAGGCATTTGCGGCTATATCTGTGGCTATTATTATCAACCGGGCGGAGAAGGCTTTAATTCCACTTTCGCTAATGGTATTCATTCGCTTTTCAACAATCCACTGTCCACTTGCTAGCGGGCTTGAAGCTAAAGGGTCCTTTTGTTTCGGACTGTGATTGTAATGATTATGCCTTATACTCTGAGTTTGGGGTTGTAATATGTTTTATAAATGGATAAAGTGTATGAATCTTGTTACAAGGGTGACCAATGTTAAATAAACATAAACATAAACTCGCTGAGCCCACAACTAGACTACACGAAATTTTAATGTATCTTTTAAAGGGCAATGTATACGCTTCTACAACAAAACTCCTAGTGAGTTGCAAAAATTATCAGTAAATAAATTCAAACAAATTGTCAAAACCTTCTTGTGTAAAAAGGCCTACTATAAAATATCAGATTATCTAGAGGATAAAAAAGCTTGGGACGGGATTTGCTCCAACTTGAAAAATAACAACTAACAGGCTAAAGGTTTCTTCGTCGCTTCTTTACTTTAGTCTACATACCGAAGCGACTAAAATCAAAAATATCACATTATTTCCGTGTCAGTGTTTAATTATTAAGAATATTTCACTTTTCTAAGTGTACATTTATTGTATTTATGGAAATAAAGAGTTTTTAACTTTGACTTTGAAATCATACCTGTGTCAGTTATTTTAGTTTGTGTTCGTTATATCCAAGAGTGTGCTTAATCCCTACCTACGCAATATAATTGTCACAACATAGACAATTGTTACCTGCATCTGCATAAAGACAAAAGTGATGAAACTAACGAAATATAAAAGTCAATAAAAACAATTACAACTACGGAAATATACTCGTAGATATCGTCTGTGAACATCAGTACGCTTTGGTTTGTCTAAACAAAAACGAACGAAACATTATAATAAAACTATCAATTATGTACCTATCTAGTAGGTACTTGCACTCATTAACTTTTGCGCACATAAATTTTAAAACCCGATTCGCTCTAGATTGCAAATATTAAGTGAGCGGGTTCCCAGAAACCGCCGAATGTTTTTACATACGTTTACAATTTCACACTTGGCTGGTTCTCTTAATTAACCGGTTCAGCGTATTTTGAACGAGAAGAAGGTATTTTCAACTGCCCCAATTTGGAACTTATGTCTTAAGCTGAACTAGACTGCGGTCGTGTTTACACGCAAAACTGTTATCCCTCAAGGCTTGTTGTGATGTTCTATGTATGATTCGGCAGGGCCTCACCTTTGTAATAATGGACTTGGCTTGAACTTTAATAACTTGGTTTATCTCCCACCTGCTTATGTCAGAAATCAACCGGCTTATAATATTTAGGTTTCTGAAAATAAAGCGTCGGTTCAAGTTATAATATTATCATCCTTGCTAATTATTATAAACTAGAAAGTAATTCTGTCTGTATGTCTGTTAGCTTTTCACGCCTAAACGGCTGAACGGTTCTTAGTGAAATTTGACAGGGAGATAGACGGTATCCCAGGGACGGACATTGTACATAAGCTACTTTTTATCCCGATAAAGTGCGTGCAAAGCTACTTAGCTACTTTACTATATACTACAACTGTAAAATTGACCATCTCAGTGGCAGCGGGCAAAGCTTCACCTGCAACGCAGAAGGTTGCGGGTTCAATCCCACTGCGGGATTTTTTTTTGTACCTCACCTTACCTCAACATCCATATTGCCTATATTGGTCCATTGCTAGACGCACATTATTGGCTTTTATATCATTATTTTGTATGACCTGCAGATATTTATTTCGCATTGGTGTGTTTTCTATGTAAAATTAAACATATGTTTATGTCTATGGAATCATAAGTCAGTTATCTAGTACCTATTACACCAGCTCGTCTTACTTTGGGGCTTTGTGGATTGCCCAGCATTATTTATTTTTTTGCAAAAGCATGTGTTGTACCATTGTGAAGATGTTTGGCCAAAGTAAATGCCAAAACTACAAAATGGATCGGGCTTAAATTTTGCTCACGAAAAATCTGGACATAGAATAACATACAGGCTACTTTTTATTCCTAAAAACGTGTGCAAAGCCGCGGGCAGAAGCTGTTAAATTATAAACTGCATACGAGTTTATACATTTTACTTTGATGATAAAAATGACAAGGATTGTAAAAACCATTGTCAATAAATTTGTAGGCTGGCGTAGAGGCGTTTGCTGCGCTTTGTTCGTAGAAGTGCTACGGGTTCCATGTGCTACGCGGCTATGAAATGGCTACAAAATAACAATAAATAACCGGATACGAGCCTTACAAAACATAAAGGCCTACCATTAAAAAGTAAACTGCAAAGATCACACGTGCTTGTTCCACAGAAATTCCGGGTAGCTCGGTGCCATGAATAAGAGACACATCAAAAGCTATAGCAAGATTTAAACTCATACTTGTATCTTTAGAAGAGCAAAAGTCGAGTGTACTTAACATTAAGTTTCGGTTAACGCGGGTCTAATTAAGGAAGTTTTCTTGAGAGTTGCTAATATTATAAATGGAGAGTAAAGACTAAATTCGCTCTCGCCTCGGCGTGTAATGACGTCCCTTCCGAGTTTAGTTTGCTCAAAGTTCTTACCCGTTTCTTTAGTTTGTTTCGGACTATCCGTGCTTGTTAGATTCAACTTTGCAATACAAATGTTAAATTATAATAACGACTAAACTAAGATGAATTTTATTTGTGTTTTGTGTCTAGTTTACCGTGTTCGTTTTTAGGGTTTTGAAGATCGGAGATTGGTTCGAAACCCTAATGGTCTCGCTTTAAAAATAAAGAAATGAAAAATTTAAATTAAATTTTTCAGTACAAATTGTGATGAAACCTTCATAAATTTTCAAAACTGTTTTGAAATGTACTAAATTATTCTCCACTTGACCTTGTAGATCTCTATTAAAATTTCGAAATTTTAATAGAGATCTACAAGGTGAATTATGAAGGTCAATTTATGAAGGTTTCATACCTTTTAAAATATTTTGAAAAAAGTTGAAAAGAACCCATTCTCCCCCCTCTCCGAAGTTTGCAGAGCGATCCATTTTTTTTAGTAGTATTGTAATTTGAACAGGTTCCTAATTGTTCGTTAAATTGGTAATTTTTTTTCGGTTGTTTTGTTTTTTTTTTGTCGGTAATACATTATAACGCAGCTCAATTAGTATAATAGTCGGCCGCAGATCGCTGGAGATTAATTTGTATTTCGGAACCATTATTATTTCTCTTAAATAATAGTATGCACAATACCAAACGTTAAAAAATTCGGTTACTACCTTGTCAAAGTTTACTCAAAGTAATTCTAAAACTAGGGAAGTAATAATAGTAATGTATAACCACTCGGAATAGTATTTTCAGTATAACGTTAAAGTTGAAATAGCACAAATAGTAATATAATAATATACAGTATGAAATATCAAAGGTATTTTTTTATTTATGAATAGTAGGCAAGTAGATATCAAAATTACAAAGCATAGATTTCAGTAGAACGTAATTAAAGCTGGTAGAAAAGTATTATAGCAATGAACAGTCATGTTTATTTTACGCAGATTTCAGTATCTCGTTTGGTCGTTTCATCATTTTTATTCGGACAAAAGTAGTCGGAAATGTAGTACTTTAGGCAGTAGATTTGATATTTTGAGTAAGGACAATTCTTATTTTTTTTTGTCGGAGGTTTAATTACTACCCATTAACTAATTCTATACTATGCCAACTCATACAAGCCACTCAGTTAGTAAGAATGTACCCTATGTTTACTTGATACGTTCGAGTCTCAACCAGATTGTCAATACCGAGTCCTTGCGCAGAGATCCACAAAATCGGTGTTTGCATACTAAACGGCTAACGTACAAAGCCCACACAACCTTTCAACGAATCTTCGCAGAAAATAGCGGTGAAATAAATGTTTATGCTAAACATGTCCATTTTTCAAAGATTAACCCAGGTTTTATTTGTTTATTTCGCTTTATTTAGACACGGCTGTGTGGCGACAAAAATAATTACAGTTATTACTATAATGTATTTTTTCTTTATCTTTAGGTGTCTGCTTACAATAATAATAATCTACATAAAGATATCTTACATCCTAAATTAGATAATAAGGTAAGTACACTATTTTAACAATATTTACAGACATAATGATAGTTTGTACAAAAATAAGATTATATTCAATTACTTTGGCATAATTCTTTGTGTAGTTAGAGCTAGCTCGCGAACCTTAGTTCGGTTCAATTTTCCTGAACTGGTGATGGGAAAGGAGTCCACGAAGAAAACTCCTCCGTGAACTTGTTTGTTTTCCGGAAGATTATCTGAAAATAATAATGTACCGTTCTAAAATAATAATATCGGATCACTCACTGCAGAATCGAGTGAAAGAAGGCTAAAACCTTCTTTCACTCGTGCTAGTCCTTCTGCATCTAGAAAGCTCTGTGTTTCTTATTACTTTCTCGCATCTAAGAAGTGCGTACAAAATTCTCTTTTATTATAAATAAACATAATAACTCATAACCATTTATGTGTCCTCGCATGCAGAAGCTAATAAACTGCTTGCTTGTGGAGGAGAAATGGAAAAACAGTTCTGTCTTGTTACCAACTAGGTTCGATGAAGTAAACTAAGAGGAAATTTAACTTTAACTTGTTTGTTACCTTCAATAATCTTGGAAGCAAACTTTAATTACTTTTATCTGCAGCCACTTTCGTAACATGCCTACACAACCAGAAATATTATTTGTGCTTTCCCAGAATGTGTTTCTTGTAACAAGGATTACAAGAAACACATTCTGGGAAAGCATGTACACTCATGTGAGATTGATGTAAATTTGATAGATGATATGTGTTTGTAGAATTTTACTTACTTTTAAGCAAGTCAAAGATGTCTTTAGGCTCCACTGAATTGTCTTTATGCCTCTGAATAGCAGCTATTGGAAGTTCCATGGTGATATCGTTTGGGATGCTCACTACACAAGCTTCTTTCACCCCTGGGTGACGTTTGATCACCTCTTCTATTTGCACCGGCGAGATCTTAAATGAAACCAGTTTCGTTATCCTGGATCCTTTTACTATATGAACCTTATAATAAAAAACGGAAATGTTGCAAAAACTTACAAAAAATCCCTTGTACTTAATCAGAAGTCGTTTTCGCTCTACGAAATAATAGTAGTTCTGTTCATCTCTCTGAAAAATGTCCCCGGTCATGATCCAACCATCCACTGATATCATTTTCTTTGTTTCTTCCGGGTTGTTTAAATAGCACTGAAAAGAATTTTGAATATGTTGGCGCGTATATGAACAGTTATTCGATATTCACTAACAAACACATATAAATAGGCAGAATTATTTCGTTATTTAATTTGAAATATTTGACGTGTCTAAATTACTTGTAGTACGGTCCTATGAAAATAAGAACTTCGTATTTGACTATATGCTATTAGGTATTCACATTAAATGCCCATTTTCTTTATAATTATTATTTATTAATGATTATATTTATTTTTTATAAGGTGATGAATAAAAGTATTATCTATCTCTATTTTCATAAGTTTAGTTACTTACCTTAAAAAAGGCTTCTCCTTTGAGCCACAATTCTCCCTCTTTGTATGGTTCATTTACAATGTGACCATCATTATCAATAAGCTGAAAAAAAACAAAGGTGAAACAGGGAAGCAGATTTAAGAAAAGGCCTGCGAAACTTCACTAAACTTCTACGGGCCTGGGACGAGTCCAGCTAAGAAACAGAATGCAAGAATACAAAACTAAGACCCGTCTAAACTAGTCCGCAGGACGTTATTAAATCTATGGCGTGTATATTTATTGTAATTTAAATTATCGAATTTATATTAGATGTAACTTAAAATATTTTTTTTTAAATTGGATCTAGTTTTAATTATGAAATAGGTATTGTTTTATCCAATTTAATTAGGGTAGTACTAGGTTATGTATAAAAAGTGACGTGTAGTTCTAGAAATTTATTAAATAAATGATATCGATTATTGGCGGTGAGGGAATAGAGATTATTATAGAGAGAGTATCCTGGCACGTTCTATTCCTTCACCCTCAAATCCGATGGGACGAACAGCACGTTAAGCCGTTGGCCCTTCGGCTGACCCCTCCTTCATGACGGTTTATTGTTTGTTTTAGTATGTTACCTTGTATTGATATTTATCCTTTGGCCGCCCGGTAGAGTTATCTGGTGTATTCAAATCGAAATCGAAGACTGGAACCAACAACTCTGTCATGCTATAAATCAAATACAGGAAGGCGGGACATATTTTCTAAAACATAACAGAGCTTATCAATTTCAAACAAATATTAAATGTAATATGTTTGTAAATTATTTTACAACTAGCTTTTGCCCGCAGCTTTGCACGTGGGTTTCCAGGATAAAAAGCCTAGTTGTTATTCAAGGCCCAAAACTTGATGTATGCAAAGTTGAGCTCAATCCGTTCAGTAGAGATGACGTTTTCTTCGCCTAAACATTTCACAACGGCACAAACTTTCGCCCTTATAATATTCGTAGTAAGAACATTATGTAGCAGAACCTATTGTTGCACTTACTCTGAACCTGTCTAACAATTGCTTTTCAATGGTACTGCCAGCTATGCTGATGGTTTTGAATGAGGACAGATCGCAGTGGCCGTTTTCAGCAGCAACGATGAACTGCCCCAATAAAAATGGTGTCCAACCAGTGCTGTTTGGCTGAAATTTTTCAAAACAATAACTATTTTATTTGGTGATTGTTGTAAATAAGTGTTGCCCCGCAGCAATGCAGTGGGGTAATGCAGCCAGTGTCTTGGAGACGCTTCCGATTGGTATTAATCAGTTGAACTACCTCTGAAAATTACAACCAAAAATAGAAACAAATTAGAAATTGTATTACAATTAAAACAATTGAGCTAACTGCAGACTGTGGCAAACAATCTACAGGTAGCTCAACTGATCCATATCAATACCAGTCGAAAGCTTCTCCAAGACGCTACCTTTAGATTGTGTACAACATTCTGCTATAGTCCAGTCATTTTAGCCAAAAAATAGGGTCAACCTGGCAATTTCATAATAATAATAATAATAATGCTGGACAATCCACACAGCATCATCTAGCCCCAAAGTAAGCAGAGCTTGTGTTATGGGTACTAGATGACTGATAAACTTAATACAATACATAACAAAGATAGATATTTTTTATTATATATAGAAAATACCCAGAACACCCGGAACAAATATTTGCAGGTCGTACAAACATTTGTCCCAAGGCGGGAATCGAACCCGCAACCTTCTGCGTCGCAGGCGGACCTTCGCCCGCCGCGCCACATCGGTCGTCAAATTTCGAGCTAACCATCTGGAAACTCGTCTACGTTTAACGCTCTACGTTCTCAACGTTGCAGCGTTGTCTTAAAAGTCAAATAAAGTATCGTGTTAGCTTCGTAAGTTATTCAAGGTCAAATGTCACAAAAATCAGTTTTTCGCAATTATCTAGGTTTCTTATACATAGTTATAATGATACAATTTGCAACTAATTTTGTTCATTACAATTTTTCATGAGCTCAACTGTTTTTGAGATAGAGGGCGGACACCGCGCTGCGGTTAAATAGCCATACATAATAATAACATAAATAAACTTCATTATTAAATAAGCTATTATTAAACCAAATTTATTAAAAATTATGGGACACCCTCGGGATCATTCTCAATACAATAGTGAAAGAATCAGTAAAATCGGTTAACCATAGGCGGAGATATCAAGTAACATACATACTTAAAAAAAACATACAGTCGAACTGAGAACATCCTCCTTTTTCAAGTCGGTTAAAAATAAATTGCAATATCTCAGTAACTAATTAGTTTAAAGTAAAGTCACTGTGTGTGTCTTGTCTACAATATTGTACGTATATCTGTCGGTTTTGAGTTCTCAAAACTAGGCACGCCACTGATTTCGTGAGGTTGTCGATATCACTTGGAGATATTTAATATTTATCGAGTGTATTGTAAATGTACATTCTTGGATACCCACTAAAAGAGTGCGAAAACTCGCCCGCGGACGGGTTTTTTCGCGGATGGATGTACCCTACCCCGGTCCAATAACGGGTCTTGCAATATTCAGGATTTGAACGGCACTGGTGTAAGTATATTTTTAGAAGGAACCTTGTATTTGTTGATGAGATCAATCAGTTCCTGTGATGTTAAAGGAAGAGAGCTTTGAAGTCTGGTGTATCGTCTCAGAGGTCCAGCGATGTAATGAACAGCAGAAGATATCCATTGCAGGTTGGCCATTGTAAACACCTTTTCAACATTATGCGTGAACTGTTCACTGAGGACAAAATAAAATAGGTTAACCTAGTTCATATTAAGGGCTTCTGAAATGATAATTAGATCTCGAGCTGGACTTCAAAGTAAAACTTTTACAAGAGTTTACCTCTGTGTGTGTGTATACTAAAACCTACCTACCTACTAAAATCCAAATGACTAAGATACTAACCCAGAACTAAATAACTAACTAACTGGCAGATGCCAAGCGGCAAGCTGAAGACTGGGCGCTAGGCGCTCATTAGGGGAGTCCTATGTCCAGCAGTGGACTAAGATAGGTTGATGATGATGATGAAGCTACTAACCCAACTAACAAATTAGTCCAATCACTAAAAAGATGTGTAAACTAGTTATTAAGGTATTAGCGGTGATATAGTGTTGTATAAAAGTGTTCGACAACACATTTTTGCTCTTTAAGCTTAAAGAGCAAAAATTCTCTAAAAATAAATTATGTATATTTACTACACCATTTTATACAACCGGTATAGTTAGGTGCTATAGCAAGAGCAGCGTAACGCTAATAAAATTATTGCAGAAAAATACTGCTCTATACAAGTGTTAACAAACGCCTTTATTCATCTGATGTGCGTAATAAGTGCTGCAAACGAGCTGCTATAATCCTTTCGGTTAAGCAGTGATGCGCATTCATCTATAACGCGACTTTGTCGGATTATGGATATTCAGATCGTTGCTATAGTACTTAGTACGTTAGTAGTCACAAAAAACTCTTAATAGAGTATTTTTCTGATGTATTTTAGTTCCAGATTATCACTACCTATATAATGTAACTTTACTGTATTGGTTTTTAGATGCCTTTTATAGTTTTACAGATAAGCATACCACAGAAATACTGTTTTAAAGCAGAATCGTTGTGTAATGACTTTTTAGTTCCTATAGTAATACTTGATAGTGGTATGACAGTGTACCGATTTCTTCAATGATACAAAAACGACACGTAAAAGTAGATAAATATTGCTGTTAAAAGGCAATTATATCCTGAAATAGATTTCTTATCTCACTTTTACAACAATATTCAGACATTTTCTATCCAGCGAGAATTCGGCGTGTGCTTCGATCAAAATTTTATATAATTTAATTTTTGCGGCGTGTTCTTCGATCAAAATGTTATAAGTATATTATTTTTTTTTAAATACCTATATTGTAATAAAAGCTCAATAATTCGAGGGGGGCCACTTAGAATTTACTATAAACATAATCATATTTTATCCGTAAAACTGCATTCGCACGCTATTTCCACACTCCAAAGACAATTAAATAACAAAATAAACTTTTAATTAACTAAAATTGCTTAAATCCTTTTGAATTTTTTAATTTCTTATTTTTACACTTTGCACAGTCACGAATTATAAAATAATGAATGGTGAATGAATACTGTGAGGTAAAGAAAACATAAACTCTCGTATACTATGAAAAAGTCCTACCTTATAAGAGATCCTTTATTAACCACTACTTCGTTATTTTGTGTCCCGAGTCACTGTTCCCTAGCGTATATGGGACTGATTTATCATGTGTAACGCTGCTTTTCGTTCGTCTTAGTACCGAACAGAGATATAAATAGGCTACTTATGAATAAAATGCACCTTCTTAGTTGTTTTATAACACCAATACCAGTGATTTACAAAACCTTCTATGGACTTTTAAACGACTAGTTTTTGCTACTTGGGTACATTAAAAATCTTTTATAATATAATCACGTAAGGCTACGGGTTGAAGTTAGCTTGAGTTATAATTATGACTTACAACCAGCAGCAAACGGCATTGAGTAGGGTATCGTAAGAGACAGCCACAACTTTTGGCAGTCCCGTGGTCCCGCTAGTCAGCAAGAGCCATGCGTTTGTTTCTGAGTGGTCGAATTCAGTGGGCCTGAAAAACAAAACAGACAGGCTTTCGACAAAGGTGTCAATCTACCGTTAAATATACGGAAATTATTCCTATAAATCAATGGTTAGGCACATACGCAATGAATAACTTACCTAAATGCAATATCACTTCCATTTTGTTCGCGAACGAATGCTTCCATATCGTTATCTATATCGTCGAAAAAAACAAGTTTTCCCACTAAATTGCAGCTCTTGAATGCCTCTACCAATTTTTTTTCACAAGCTTTTTGACTAAAAACTAATTTTGGTTTTATGTATGGAAATAGTCCTTGAAGATCATCTGAAACAATGAACAAGATTCGTCAAGTGCGAGTGTGAATCGCGCGCCGAGGGTTTCGAACGTTTGTCAAGTATACCAATATGTACTATTGGTACCAGTTAGAGGCTGCTATTTAATGAATACCTAAAAAGTCATCATTTCCGATATATCGGTTTGCAAACTTCGGAGTATAGAGGGTAATAGTAAAATTTTCGAGTTTTTTCAACATATTTTAAAAAGTATGTAACAGAAATTTAAATTTTAAACTGTTTTGAAATGTACAAACTGATACCTTTTCATTTGATACCTTACACGATGAGGTAACCCTCCTTTTGAAAAGTTTCAAGTAATTTGCTGCTGTAGTTGCTAAAGAAATTATAGACGGGAAAAAAGGACAGAAATGAAGTAAGTTGTATATGAAATTTAATTTCGATTACAAGTTTCGTGCAGATAGAGTAGGTATTAATGTTATATAAGAATACTAGCTGCTGCCCGCGGCTACGCACGCTCTTTTCCGAGATAGACAGTATGTCCGTCCCCGGGATACCGTCTATCTCCATGCCAAATTTCATTAAGATCTGTTCAGCCGTTTAGGCGTGAAGAAGTAACCGACAGACAGATATGAGGTATAGACAGACAGACAGAGTTACTTTTGAATTTATAGATAGATAGATAGATAGATTATCACTTTATTGCACCATCAATACACTTATAAAACAAGAACTTAATACTAATTATATATAATGTGGCACAATCGGCGGCCTTATCGCTAACAGCGATCTCTTCCAGGCAACCTTTGGATGGATAGGATCAGTACGTATTGAATCTGACGGTGGCGTAATTGATGAGAATCAAACATAATAGAAGTACTATAGACAGAGGTCAGAAAAAAAAAAAAAGACAAGAAAACAAGAGTGTTTACATAATAAAATAAAAATAATTACATCAGGAAGACTTATCAAGAGTGGACAGATAGTGTTGATGAACCATACTTTTGAAGATGGGAAGGGATTTAGCTTGTCGGATTGAAACAGGAAGGGCGTTCCAGAGTCTGGCGGCCTGCAAAGTAAAGGAATCACCATAGAACTGGGATGTGTGCGATGGAATTTTTAAAAGAAGGGTATCAGAGGAGCGAAGTGATCGTGAATGGGACAGATGGAGGAACTCAAAACGATCTTTAAGATAAGATGGTGTTGATGAATAGAAAAGAACAGAATAAAGGAGATTAAGAATATGAGCATTCCGGCGAAGACGTATGGGTAGCCACTTAAGCCTGTTACGGTACTCAGAGATATGGTCAAACTTACGCAGGCCAAATATAAATCTAATGGAGTAGTTCTGAAGACGCTCAAGCTTGTTGAGTTGGTCTTCAGACAGATCGGGAT
The DNA here is from genome assembly GCA_963662085.1 of Eupithecia inturbata. Lineage (NCBI taxonomy): Eukaryota > Metazoa > Arthropoda > Insecta > Lepidoptera > Geometridae > Eupithecia > Eupithecia inturbata. The sequence goes on from OY759182.1 coordinate 10,948,900, forward strand.
AACTGGCGTCTGCGTAGTCTAGGAGCGGGAGCAATAAGGATTGTGCAAGCGCAATTTTGGTACAAGTAGGAAGGAAGTTCCGCAATCGCTTTAAAGAAGCACCTGTACCAAAGGTCTTTCTGGATACAGCTGCCAGTTGAGGACTCCACGATAATTGCCTGTCCACAAGTAACCCCAGATTTTTTACTGTATCGCTGACTTCGATCGCAACCCCATTAAAAATTACTTTTGGTATATTAAGCCAGTCGATACGAGCGATCATCCTAGAGCTACCTATGACAATCACTTGGGTTTTACTAGGGTTAACCTTGAGCCCAAATGATTTGCTCCAATCGTTGATGTTTGCGAGATCTTCATTGACATCTGCAATGGCTTCACCTAGCCATTCAATAGGGTAATATTTTATAATACTTGTATGGATTTTTGTCTGTCAGGACAAAGCATTTTACGCCAAAATAACTTTCTACCCCTTTTTAACCCCGTTAGTTATTTCAATAAAATACGAAACACGTCTTCCATCAATTCTGTTAAAAGAGGTTTATACAATATTTGAAGTAGATTGGACCAAGGAATCACGTTGTCCCATACAAACTTTGCCCCCCTTGTTCACCCCCTTAGGGGTAGAATTTCGAAAAATCCTTTCTTATCTGATGTCTACGTCATACAAAGAACATACTCTCCAAGTTTCAGGTCTACGATCAGCGGTTTAGGCTGTGCGTTGATCCGTCAGTCAGTCATTCAGGACAAAGCATTTTATATGTAGTATAGTTAGAACAGTGTCGGAATAAACGATAGTTTTTCAAAAACATTGTTTTATTAAATATGGCTACAAAACTTGCATGAACGAGGACCTAACTCGTTTATGCAAGTTTTGTAAAAATTGGTTTGTTCAAGTTTGTTAGCCTTTGATAGATATCTATCAAGTATCTAGATAGCAACTGCCAAAGTACTTTAGATCATGGTTTATGATCGTAGGTAGAATGTACTACTTAATCGTAATAAACAATTTGAGATTGACTCAATGCTTGGGACTTATTATCAGAAAGGAAACGATAAGGATTCAAACACTGTGATTATACACTATCAAAGACGTAATTAATTAGTATATGATAAAATAAAATTAAAACACTGACTATACCATTGATAAAAATATTGATATGAATGTTGTTAGCCCACTCCACGCGCCGTTATTTATTTCTTCTTAGCTTTATTTGCTTTTTGGCAGCCAGCGAATCAAAAGTCTGCAAAAGATCCCATTTATTTTTGCTTATGCCGCTCTGAATTAAAACATTTTTATTGTATAAAAAAAATTTTAAAACACGATTTTATATCATCTAGGACCAAAGTGCTTGGGAAAACAAACCCAACGAAACCAAACTTCGCGGGTTTACGTCGTTTCGTTAAGGAGTTCCTGTAGCCACCTTCTATCATCTTGATGATGCCTACCTTAATATTGCATGGCCACCGAACTTAAATAAAAGTATGCCAATTTTCAGCTCAATCGGTTGAGGATATTTGGTCTAAAATTCAGTTGCAAGATTTGTCTCCCACATGCTAACAGTGCAAGTTAAATAAAAGCTTGCAAACAGAAATAGTTTGTATAAGACGTAATGACGAGACGATGTGATTTTTATAAGACAAGGCGCGGGGACCGCTCTATACGCGGGGCCCGTAGCATTTGCTGCTCCTGTTACCTACATGGCTATTCTGGCACTGGTTACCTGAAGAGCAGTCCATGTCAATACCACAGACTGAGTATCCGTTGTAATGGGAAGCGTAGTAAGGAATGACCAGGTCCAGGTGGTTGGGGCCCATGATGACCACGGTGTCGTTGGGCTGGAGGCCATACTTCTGCATGGCGCTGGCGACTCGGCTCGACCGCGTCGCAACTGATATGTTGCTCTCGCTTTCATCTGTGGCTGTATCAATCTAAAAAAAAAACACGAACAAGTTATTTCATAAAAATTTGCAAACCCCGATCTAGTTTTTTTTTAAATGAACCATCATAATATTCGAACAGCTGCACCACTTTTCATAACTGAGAACATTCTCGAAGAAGTCATGCCACGGACATAAATAAATAAATTATAAATAAAAAATGCTGGACAATTCACACAGCATCGGTTAGCCCCAAGTTAAGCAGAGCTTGTGTTATGGGTACTAGATAACATGCATTAACCATATAACCCTTTTATTCAATAAAAAAAAGCGTTTGGATGTACTTTACGGAAAGATGCCTGGGATCACCAACTGCTGCGAAAGTTCACTTTATGACCAGCAAATTAATGTGCTGTGCATAGGTTAGGTATCAATAACTGGTTGTTTACTTTACTACACCGTACGGTCCACGGTCGGGATCCAGGAGCCTAGGAACTTGACTGAAAAATCAAGTTCCTAGGCTCCTGGATCCCGACCGTTCAGTTTGACGCCAAGAAATAGTAATAGCCATATTTCTATCTTATCCCGTTGTGTGTGGCGCGGAGTTATTAAAAACATTTAATTTTTTCTTGGGTCAAAAGAAAAATATAAAAAAATATTTATAATTCCCGAACCCGACATTCCAACTAGGTACAAAAATACTCAACACCTGTACCAAAAATTCATGAGTGCAAAATTCTGTAGGAATGAAGGCTTAGGTCTGTGTTCACCAAAAGATAAACGTATAATTTATGCAGCTTAGTCGGTAACTAGTAACTTTATCGCTTAATGTATGAAAACTTGTGTAAAAATTTCAAAACAAATCTTTAAAATTTAACCATCTGTTGGTGAACTCGGGTGTTAGATATTCATAATTTTATTTTTTTTAATCTTTATTGACAAAGAAAATTACAATCAAATAATACCTTAAAAACAAATTAAAACTAGTATTTACAATTGAAACAAATAAGCTAACTGATGATAGATATTATATTATATTATTACTTAGATATTCATAAGGATATAAAAATCAAACCTGGTTTAAACTTGAAGGCCTTTCCAATAATCCTTGTAAAAGCAAATGTCCAATGTGGCACTTTTCTGGTGAAATATTGTATTTTTGTGCTGCTTTTAATTTAAGAGCTGTCGTATAATGCCTTATGTAAACATTATCCCACATTTTGAAGATTTCAAAAGTACGTTAGTAATTTATATGTTTAAGACGTTACCAACTGATGAGAAACAATTATCTACTCCACAGTTTTTTAAAGAAAATATGTTTATATCATCTATGTGTGTTTATACCTTCCGCCTGATACCTAATTGCCTAAGTATGCCCAGGTGTGCGTTCAGATTTATTTACTGTGATTTTAATATTGATAACAAACCAGCATATTGATTAAGGTCAGTTGGGGCTATTGCGGCATAATATTTTATAAGTTCACTTTACACTCGAATAGTGTTAATACTGTGACCATATTTAAATAATTTGTTTCAGTACCACATTACCGTATGGAACCTACAATTTCAACAATCTGATATAGTAATTTAGATATTTAATTGGGTTTTTAACAGCTTGTCCCTAGCAGCACTTACCCAATGAAATGGGGCAAGAGCGGCAGTAGTCAAAAACTGCCAATAAATGACTATAATCTGTAATTTCAACGTAAATCAGTAACGTTCAAATATAAGTCGATATTCGACTCTTGGATCCTAGAAATTAGGATCATCCGAAAATAAAATTGTAAAATGGGGAAAGTGCGGGATATTTCCTGAGGAACAAGTTTCCAGTGGTGCTAAACATTTATAGGTACCTGACTGTCCAAGAAGAAAGGTAAAGGTAATGGGATGTAGTAGGTATGTATGTGTGTCTTCCTAGATGTTAAAAGGCTTCACCGATTTTGATGTGTGAGGTGTTATTGTTAGACTCATCTCCATATCAGGAGTGCCATAGAATTTTTAATTGTGTAAAAAGTGTATTCACTTTACTTTGTTATTCAAATGCAAGCATTAGTATCTCTACTTAGTCTATGGTGTAGACACTAAAACTAAAACTTATACGTTAAACGAAGGTTGTCGCGTATAAAAAATTAAAAAGCTGCTACCAAAAATACATACTTAACTACGTGACAATAATTTATTTTCGTTATGTTTTCACATTAATGATCGTGGTGATTATGGCGAAACCCTCCAGTTTTGGAAGAGGCTCTGTCCAGTAGTGGACAATAATGCTCTTAATGATGATGATGATAATGATGATGTTTATCTACACAAAAAAAACATGCAACTTTTTTATGTTTATCATTTTATTAGTAGTTGGTTTTTAATTTTTTTAAATCTTTGTTGACATAGAAAATTACATTTCAATAAAAAAACCAATTAAAACTAGTATTTACAATTGAAACAATTAAGCTAACTGCAGACTGTTGCAAACAATCTACAGGTAGCTCAACTGATCTATATCAATACCAGTCGGAAGCGTCCCCAAGACGCTGGCTGCAATTGAATTGAATTGAATTTGTTAATTTGCATTGGTCGTTCATTGTGAATGTGAAAAAGCTTTATAAAAAATTCAACTTAGTGTGTAACTTATTATTTTTATATTAATCAATAAGATATAACAATAAAACAATACTTAAAAACTAAGAAGAAAATAATGAGGCAGTTTCAAAAATAGATCTAGCACTTAATAAATTAAGTTTTGATAAAAAAATGGCATAGTCCCGAAATCGGTTTAGGAACTTATGTATGAGAGACTGAATGTGACTGAATTATTCATTATTTAATAGCCACTAACGCTTCTTGTAATGTGCTGTGAGTCCAACTCGGTCCATTTTTCTTTTTCGCGTAATTTGGTACCATGAACTGGAAAGACATATCCAAAGCCTTACACAACACCACTAAACCTCACTTCAACGTTGTTATGGGGCACTTTAACGGCAAGGAATCCATGCGGGCATCGAATCCCGAATAGGCCCGCATGGCTATGGAGCTAGGAATCACAGGGGGCAAATGCTAGTCAACTTCCTTGAGGACTAAGGGCTGTTCTTAATGAACTCCTTCTTTAAGAAACGGCCCCAAAGGAAGTGGACATGGCAAAGCCTCGACACTGTGACAAAAAATGAGATCGATTTCATCATGACGGATAGCAAGCACATATTCAGAGACGTCTCAGTGATCAACAGGTTCAATACCGGATCTGATCACTGACTACTCCGAGGCTCTCTGAATGTAAACATGAAGCTTGAATGAAACCAACTGATGAAGTCCACCCTCCGACCTAACCCGATCCAAATCATGGTAAACACCGAGAAGTTTCAGCAGCTTCTCGAGGATAGATTTGTTGCCTTGGAACCCACTGATGACGCTGACTAGACCCTACACAATCTGGTCGAAACGTTGAGGGACGCGGGCATTCAGTTTTGCAATAAGCAGCGTACTAGCTAGAAGCCCAAACTCTCGGATGTGACTCTTGGACTGATGACAAAAAGACGGGAAACCACCCAAGCGACTTCGTCATAGAGGTCAAACCTGAATAAGCGAATTGTGAAGATGGTACGGTGTGACCTTTGGAGCTCAAATACACGCCTCATTGAAGAGGCGATAGAGCGAAACCGAGGGTCCAAAGTATTCACTCAGCAGCTTGGCAGGAGTCACCTGACGAAAATTAAAACGCACGACGGGAACGAGGGGCATGCCCCTCGTTCCCGACGAGACGACCACGATTCCAGAGCCACCCTGACACGCCACTATACCGACGAACTGCCTGATATCAGTCAAGACGAGATCGTGTTAGCTCTGAGGCAGCTTAAAAATGGAAAAGCCCCCGGTGAGGACGGAATTATATAAGAGCTTCTGAAAGCCGGAAGAGACAGTACAGGAACACACACATACACACAGACACACGGTACACAGGCACGGTACACGGCACACACGGTAGTACAGGAGCTACAGAACCTCTTTAACACCGTCCTTCACAGTGGGAGAATTCCTAAGACGTGGGAACCGCCCTACGTCTTAGGAGTTCTCCCAAGTGAGTTAGGGTTGGCTCTTATATAGTCCGAAGAGTATAACCAGCCCTTGTGTCTCGCTTTTGTGGACTATGAGAAGGCCATCGACTCCGTCGAAACCTGGGCTGTTCTGGAATCCTTACAGCGTTGCCAAGTAGACTATCGTTATATCGAGGCCGAGGTGCTGGGATGTCTCTACGAGGCTGCCACCATGAATGTCCAAGTACAGGGCCATCAGTCTAAACCCATCCATTTGCGCAGAGGAGTGAGACAGAGGGACGTCATATCCCCGAAAGTGTTCACGAGTGCGTTAGAAGATATTTTGAAGACGCTGGACTGGAAAAGGCCTTCCTTTTCCAGAATTAACATTAGCTGATGACATATTCTTAATGGCGGAGTCGCTAGAGGAGCTGACCCGATTGCGGGATGGCCTAGCCACAACCTCCAGATGCATCGGTCTTGGCATGAATTTGGATAAAACCAAAGTCATGATCAATGGCCACATTGATCAAGGACAGGATTAATTTTCGTATTAAAATATGCAAAAAAATATTTGTTTCTTTTTATAATATAATATGAGCCCTAAATTATCGTATTAAAAAATATTTCGGGATTTTTAGGTATAATTTCCCAAGACTGCTATGTTCGTCCCTGGGATACCATCAACATCCCTGCCAAATTTCACTGAGGTCCGTTCAGCCGTTTAGGCGTAAAAAGGTAACAACAGAGCTTCACACAGACTGAGCTACTTTCGAATTTATAATATAATTAATATAAGTAAGTGGATATTGCTTAATACAAACCAAACAACTACATAAATATGAAGCCGAAGAAAACACATACGTATTACAGATCATCCAATCTAAGCACAAAACCGATTTTTGTAGCACAACAACGCACACGTGTCAACTTCAAACCATCCGATCTCTTCTGTACCTAGCCGACCCAGCTGGTCCACTTGTCCGGTGGTCTTTCGACCAACAGTTGATGTTGGGTAGTCAGTATCAGTCGTATCGGTCAGTTGTAACTAAAACATGCGTTTGTGCGATCTAGGACTTCTACTCTTTTTGCACTCCACAATTTGTCTTAACGACCTCTAGCGGAAATTCATTGAAGCGCTTAGTTAGGTCGCTAGCGTCAGTTTTCCAGTGTTATTTTTTTGAGCGCCTCTATTGACGTTAGCTTTGTAGTTCAGCTAATTTCTACTAAAGGTTGCTCGCTACAGCGTTAAATCCTATTTTATTCAAGTGTGCTAATTTTTTTTGGGACTAATTTTTTTTCTCCTTTCATGACTAGATGGTGGTTTTAGCAATATCATTGCAATTTTTTTGTATAATGATGCTCGCCGCACTTCCCCCACAGCCGCACTTACCCTAACTGGCTTTACCTCATTTGCGTATTAAAAATAAGATTAGATTAGAAAATATTTGTATTATCTAATAAATCTTGTTTGCAAATACCACTGTTTCTTTATCTGTTTCTTCCGTAACTACCGTTATCAAACTAATTATACCTACCTACTAAAAACTTGGCATACCTACCTACCTAAGCGTTACTCAATGATATATGGATGACTGAGTTCTCATAATAAGTTATTATATTTTAAAATATAGGTAATTATATAATATTATTAGAGCTAGTAAGCTCTTATGATATTACGATGACTGAGTACAGTCTATTCTTCCTCATATACTTAAGCATCAAGCAACTAGTTTATCATCCTCATTATAACTTACAGCCTGACTTCACACACTGCTGAGTATTAGGCCTAAAAGTTTTTGTGCAACTCCTCGGTAAATATTCAGCAAAGCATTTACCTAAACTATTAAAAACCGCTTGTATAACAAAATAAACAAAAACCTATCGCGTCAGCTTTAAAATATAACTGAGTTAATATGGTCTGTGCTAATATGAATTCGTCACTAGACAGCGGGTTAGAAGGTCTACGGTCCCTTATTAAGAAAGCTTGCTCAGTCATCGATATCTGCTTGAGTAACGCTTTTCTATGGCATAAACTTCACTCAAGCATACATTTAGCTGATATTTGACTGAGCAAGCTTTCTTAATACGGACCTAAGATTGTCACCAATATCCAAAGATTTGTAGCAGTAGCCTACGTTCTACATATACTTGCTACTAGCCAATCCACACTAATATTATAAATCCGAACAAAAGCAACTCTGACTGTCTGTACCTTTTCACGCCTAAATGGTTGAACGGATCTTAATGAAATTTGGCAGGGAGGTAGACGGTATCCCAGGGACGGACATAGGCTCTTTATTTATATATACATAATCACATAGGCTTTTTATCCCGGTAAAGTGCGTGCGAAGCCGCGGGCAGAAGCTAGTTTTTAATCATTTACACAGCCCACAACTTTTGACGAATCGGTTCAACATTGTGAAACATTGAAGCGTCGTCGTCGGCAAACATAACGCAGAAATATTTAGTTATTTTAGGTAACTCATCTCATTGACATAAAGCAAGAATAGTAGGGGCCTAGTATGCTCCCTTGCGGTACACACAGTACAACATTTTCGAAATTTGTATTGTTTCTATTGTCTTCTGTCAGTTTCTTTGTTAAATCTTTTAAAAACAGTAGCTTGGCTTCCATTTTATAACTATGATGTAATTAAGTGAGAGTGCTGTACATCTTTCATCTAAATTCTCAATTTTCTCAAGCAAAATTTTGTGAACAACACAGTCAAAGGCCTTAGACATGCTAATAGCAAAGTTATACCAAGAGCTTTATAATTTAATCATTCCCTGATAGTATTAAGTACTTTAAAAATTGCTAATGTAGTGTTTTTGTTTTTTTGAAAACCAAATTTATTTGGGTCTAAAATATTGGTCTTTTCTATGAATGACACTAATCTTTTATAAATGGCTTCCTCAAATATTTTTGTGAAGCTTGATAAAAGGGCAATAGGCCTATAATTCCCTATAATATCCGCCTTTGCACCTTTTTTATAAAGTGGCTTTATCAAGGCTTTTCTAAGTTCTTCGGGAAATATACTAATTTCTAGTCAAGTTAATTATGTAAACAAATTGATCTACTATGTAATTTATGCTTGCTTTAATAAATTGTAATGGAATATTGTCATGTCCATAGCTTTTTTATTTTTTAACTGTCTTATTATAGGTACCTATTATTTCAGTAGCGTATACAGGGGCCATAAATATAGTATTGCAACAATATTGAGAGCTGTGACTGGTTTGATCAATTGATTTATCTGCGTTTAAATTTATGAAGTATGTACCTATTGAGTACTGAAGCAATTTTCCGCTGGTTATTTTATAAATTTTATATTATAAATAACATAAACATTGGAAATAAAGAGGTACTTTATTTCCAATGTTTATGTTATTTATACTTGTTTTTATGGTATTGTTAGGCTGTGTATAATTTTTGATCATCCCCCAAGTACCTTTAGCTTTGTTTTGCTATTTTTTATGTATTATATATTTATAAGCTTCTTTGAGGCCCTTATTACTTTTATCATTGTTTTCGAACATTTTGTGTATTTATCTAAGTTAGCCTGATATTTGTTTAGTAGGCCCTCCATATACTTTTTCTTTTTATTTTTACTAGAAATTTTTATACCTTTAGTTTTCCAATTCGACTTATTTTTAAAAGTAATAGTTTTTCTCCCAACTGGTATGCAAAGGTCAAACATAAGACCAAATAGGTTGATAAATGTATTATAGGCTATATTGGAAATATTGGGATCCGTAGAGTTGTAGACTGCATTAAAATTTAATAGACATGAGATGAGATGAGATATGTACTATAACAATATTTGTAAATGTGTGTCTATCTTGCGTATTTCTCTACGCAAGATAGATACACATTAATATTATTTATTATTATTTATTATTTATTTTAATATTGTGAAATACTGTAAACCAGTATTTCTCAATATAACTAAATGATGTCGAAACTTTTAAAACTTGGGCTGTGTGTCAGAAATGCCTAAATTTATAACTTTTGCAGTAGTATATCGCCTAATGTTTGCTTCAACCAGTAGTGGGAGCCCACCGGCGGGTTGTCTGAGAAGTTATTGTAATTCTAGTTACCTCTTTGATAGTTGGTTGCATGTTAAATATGTTTAGTGTATTTATGAAAGTTTCAGTTGTTTTATCTTTAACTAATAATATATTAATGTTGAAATCACAAAGCAAAATTATCTTGTTATTTTTGGAATCTTTAATTTAAGCAGTAGAATTTATTGTTAGTCTCGAAAAAGATCTGGGCTTTACCCGGTCTTGTTTTTGTAAGCTGGATTCATTACTATATGCTCCTACTTCTTTTTGTGTTGTATCCAATTACATTTTTTGTAGTTCTTTTTTGTTTTTATTTTTTCAAAGTATTAGGTAGGAACAGGACAGGAACCTTATTATTTCTATCTGTTCTATTTATTTGTACTGTATGTTTTATTTTATTAATTTTGCCTATAAAACATGCGTCTTTTGTGTTTACATTGTTTTCTTTATTTTTTGGATCGAGAGGTATTCATAATTTTCAAAGTAATTTGCAATATTTTTCAAGGCATTGTTTAGTTTATCCTCACTTAAGAAAAGAGTTTCTAGTTATTTCCATCAAGATTATTTTAGTTTTCGGTAGTGCTTTTAACATAGCTGATAGCTCTATGCAGAGTTTAGTGAGATGAATTAAAGAATTAATTAAATCGGTAAACGCGTTAACCCCCTGACGGGAACTACATTTACAGAATACAAATCGGTTCAGTACTTAAGATTTTATGATAAGTTTATCAAGTGGTCTCGCCGGGCTGGCGCCGTGAGGCAAAAAAAAGGTGTTCGGGGGTCGGTAACATATCGCGCGCGCTCGCTCGCACTGCCAACTTCAAAGGGTTAATGAATTAAAACTAAGTACACGTTTTGACTTTCATACCCTCTTCAAAGGCAACCGTACATTCGGGGATAAAAAGAATCCTATGTCCTTCCTTGTAGTATGAAATCAAATAATGCCAAGTTTAATTTGAAATAATCCAACAGTTTCGGCGTGATGCACGATCAAGTAACAGACAGACAGACAAACAGAAAGACAAAAATTATATAAATTATGTATCTACAGTTATGGCTTCAGTACCTTATCGATAAAATGGGCTTCAAAAAAAAATCAAAGAATCTTCAACGTAAAGAAATTAACCTATTACAGTTTTATTTTAATAAAAGATAACGTATAAGTAGCTGAAAATTACAATTCAATAATAAAAACAAATAAGGCCGTATTTACAATTGAAACATTTAAGCTAACTGCAGACTGTTGCAAACAATCTACAGGTAGCTCAACTGATCCATATCAAAGCCAGTCGGAAGCGTCCCCAAGACGCTGGCTGCATTGCCCCGCTGTATGGCAATGCTGATGCGCTGCGCCAGATACCCACCAGCTCTCGGGTCACGCGTCGCGTCGACCAGAGACGCTCAAATAACTTTTTAAAAACCCGGAGAGCCTCGGTACCTACAGACCCAGGGTCTCGAGTAGTAACATAAGTAGCTTATGTTTGCGATAAACAAATTTGAGTTTGACTTGAGTGGGACCGCTCTACCAGAAAGGAAATGATAATCATATACCTAATCCTTGCCACCTGTGATTTTAAACAATCAATTACCTACGTTATAGGTTGGTTGTTATGATTTGAACAAACCAAATACTGATCGTTATTATCACCGAATACGTAGTGTTATTAACTCAAAGTTTTTATTTATATGACGAGGGTAGGTACGTCAACGGGCGACAGTGGACGAACTAAATAACGCGCTGGTGGAAACTGTCCACGCGGTCGGGTCGGATTTCTTCAGGACCCGCTGCAGAGCTGCCCGCTGCAATAATACACAGAGACTCTCGGGTCACACTCTGCAGTTAATGGCAGAGAGACGCGAGACGAGGCTGCAGTCCACGGAAGACAGATCGAAATACGGTGCGCTCAACAGACAGATCTCGAAGTCTATGCGACACGATTTGCGCTCATACAATACTAATTGTATTCTGAGCGCAATAGAGCGGATCAAGGGCTCCAAAGTGTTCGCAAGAGATCTGTTGCCTGGGTAAAGCCAGCTGACAAAGCTGAAGACCGATAGCGGCAGTATAATTTCCTCCAAGACTGTAATCTTGAGAGAGCTTGAAAAGTTTTATGGACAGCTTTACACCTCATCGCAAAGCCCCGCTGATAACACGGCAAGCGATGCAAGAGCCCATTTAACCCAACACTATACCGAAGATACGAGTATAGTGGTATACAAGGCACCGGGGGATGACGGAATAACGACAGAACTTCTGAAAGCGGGAGGAACATCGGTATTCAAGTCCTTCAGAAGTTGTACATCCCCGTTATTCTTGAGGGACAAACGCCAGAGGCGTGGCATAGGAGCGTGGTGGTACTGTTCTATAAACTATATAGCTATAGGCCCAACTCATTGCTAAGCCACATATATAAGCTGTGTTCGAGACTAATCACAAACCGTCTCGCACGAAAGTTTGACTACTTCCAGTCTCCCGAACAAGCCGGGTTCCGAAAAGGGTTACCTTAATAATATTGAAGTATGCAAAAATCTAAGTGATTCTTCTCTATTTTGCTTATGTAATTTGAATTTTGTGACGTGTCCAAGAATCCTGTAAGGTGTAAAGGAAATAAAGCACTTTGAATTTTGAATTTTTTTGAATTTTAGTACCGTAGACCACATACATACGCTTCGGCAGATTTTACAGAAGACAGAAGAGTATAACCGGCCGTTAAGTCTAGTGTTTGTGGACTACGAGAAAGCCTTTGATTCAGTCGAAACCTGGGCAGCACTACAGTATCTCAAGCGGTGCCAAATCGACTACCAGTATATCCAAGTGTTGAAGTGTTTGTACAGCAAGGATACAAGGTAAAAAAAAAATGTCTATCCGCCTCCAGGACCAAAGCATGAATCCAATCCCACTGCAAAAAGGGGTGAGGCAGGGAGACGTTATTTTCCAAAACCTCTGCATTGGAGGATATGTTTTGTAGTACGACGTCCTAATGACGTTTATGAGAATCGTGACAATGGCACTGGCAGCCCCACTAGATCAGGCATGTTGGTAAAGCCAAGTCGTGCCGAATCGAACCAAACGAGACAGCCAGCGCCGTCTCTACGCGCCATACGCGCGGGCGTGAAATAAGACCTCCGAAGCGATACCTAGATTAGTTCTAGTAGGGAAACATCTTCCATCTAAACAGACCACCTGTATTAAGCCGGATGCCATTGCGAATTGGTTGGTGGACGTCACCCGCACGAAGCGTGACAAAGTCTTCACAAACCAAGTTAAGCGGAACCTAAAAATCTTGAAACAAAACTCGCAAATAAATCAACACTTAGCAAGACCTTTTACAATCGGAGAAATCATAGAAGCTGTAAAGCTCCTAAAAAACAACAAAGCCGCTGGACCTGATAACATCTACAACGAGTTCATCCGCCACATAGGCCCTGGTGCTATCACCTGGCTTACTGCTCTTTTCTCGTATATTTTAAACATAACAGACAAAACTGTTCCATACACTATATAACTATAGCTCCATCTCACTGCTAAGCCACATATATAAGCTGTGTTCGAGAGTAATCACAAACCGTCTCGCTCGAAGGTTTGACAACTTCCAGTCTCCCGAATAAGCCGGGTTCCGAAAAGGGTTACCTTAAAAATATTGAAGTGAGCAAAAATCATTGAAAGAATTATTGTTATGTACAAGACCAAATTTAAACATTATCAGTAATCATGATAAGGTTATTTACAAAAATATTATTGGATTAAAAAATGCTCACAAAAGAGATTACCTTTCATCAGCACAAATCAAGGTTGATAAGGGAATTCATTATAGTAAGACTTCTCTAGACGGGATCACCGACAAAATTTTGCAAACGAGGCCATGCTTCCATACGATACCGTAGGCTGCGGTAAGATCTATAAAGATTGCTGTGGTTTTCAGCTGCTTTTGATAGTCTGCTTCGATGCAAGTGGTGAGGGCCAGTACTTGGTCGGTGGAGTTTCTGCCCCGTCGAATTCCCGCTAGTTCGATGGGAATCGCGGCCACTATGTTTGGCTCTATTCTGTCGCATTGAACACTGTGCCAAGCCTCCTCGTATATATCTCTAAATCATTAATCAATTCTTATATATTCTACCAGTGTACAGCAACATCGCATCCCAACTTAAACTTGGTGATGGTACGCAGGATCAAGAAGAAGTATTTCAAACATAATCGAACATTTTCAAAAATATCACATAACAATACATCACACTTAATGAATGACTTAACATACAAGTCAGTATATTCTCCAAGTGAGTGTATATCCAAATATTGCCAAACAGTTTTTGCACAATCGTACTCCTCATTGGAAATATGCCCCAATTTCAAAACACTGTACAAACATTCTTGAGGTGGAATCTGTGATTCGTCATACTTTGACCATGAATCCATGTATTCGTAAGGATAGATACCTTTTTGTCGTAATTAATTACATATTTTAAGCTCGTCATCAAACTCAGATTTCAAATGTACAAAATATTTATCGGAAAAGTTTTTACTCAAAGAATCTAAATTTGTACTTAAAAATTGGTATGAGTCAATAAATTTTACTTGAATTGCTTGTGGACACTGGACACTCATTTGTTTTGTTATAATAAATTTAGCAAAAGATAAGTATTTTTCTTTAGTTTTTGGTATAACCTTAACTTAGCCGGTCCTGTACATACATATACTCGCCGGTAACATGATGGATGGTCACGAACTTTGTCATTAAATGACGGCTGGTTACAAATATAACATGTCTTTCATTTTCTTCAGTTAATAAATTCATGCATTTTTTGTTGCTCAAAATTGCATTAATGGTAGGTATTAACTTCTGTGATTAGACTTTCAATAAATACTTGAACACAATCTCTAACCTCGGTAAGACACAAGTCTGTTCAAAGTCTTATCATAAGAACAGCATATTATCTAATGTTTTAACTGTATTGTCTGAAAAAAACAGTTACTTAAAATTCAAGCATTATGAGAGACAACAAAAAATTAATTTTGGTGTTTATGCTGATTTTGAATGTCTGATAATGAACTGTAAAGAAATGAAAACCAAAAATATTGAAACTAATAAAATCCATGAACCATCATGCCATTAATAATATATTAATATCACACTGCTTACAGTGCATAACTTCATGTAGGTTCAGGACTGAAAAGAAACAAAAATCATAAGTTATAATAAACAATAAACTGATTTATTTAAAATAATGACTTATATTTTTGGATAGTACGAATGATTATATGAGATTACCTAGATTAAATTGCCTAGACCTACCTACTAGCAATCTATAGTAATAATGATAACGTTAATATAATAAGGTAGGTCATAGGAGCCTGTCGTGACTTCCTAGTAATATTGGTTGAGTTACATTGGTGGACACCTTTTGAAGTCTTTTTTTTGCCTCCTACCAATTCTTGAACTACTCACCTTCATCAATTTGATTTTTGATCGTGATTATTGAATGTCTCCATCTGTTGACAGGTTGCACGCTCTCGATTTCGGAGGTTTTTTATATAATCGTTGGGGAGTAAAGGTTCTCGAGTGGAGACGAGTGTGGGAAGACCTCCCACTCGATCCTCCACTCGACCTCTCTCTCGACCGACAACATTGTTTGTAGCGGTCGCAGGCAGCAGTCGTTGGAGATCGATCTTATCCCGGGGACGTACATAGGATACGTTTTGTCTCAAAATTTAATCTTGAAAGTCTCACATAAATTACATTAAATTTTGAGACAAAACGTACGTAGCCTATGTCCGTTGGAGTTACCCCTGTAAACAATCATAACCTTGCATAAACAACTACTAATCGACAATTTTCTGTCACTAACACTATTAAAAAGGTATGTATTTCAGGAATTTCTAAACACTTCCCTAAAATGGGCTAAAGTAGGACGTTAAGATAATAATAAATAAATAATAAATAATGTTGGACAATCCACACAGCATCATCTAGCCCCAAGCAGAGCTTGTGTTATGGGTACTAGATAAGATAACTGAAGGACTACAAGGTACAAGGACTGAACTACAAGGTGCCACGTTATTGGTGTACTAAGCGGAAAGGGGGTGGTCCATGTTACACATTTACGTAGCACTTTTTAAAATTTCGCGATATTCTAACACCTACCTAATGAAGATTATATATTGGGTATTTATCGCGTAAATTTTATTAAAATATCGATAAATAATCTTTAGGTACCAACGTGATATACATTAAACATTGTAAGTTAAAATAATAGCTTAGAAGAATAATGTACGGAACCACAGTAAAATTGTCGGCTTGGGCTAAAGAAAAGCGACAGCTAAGGTCAAGAACCTTACTGATGAACAGCTGACTTAGGGTTGGTCACTAACATAAAAATGGGCTAGTTGGGATGAAAGTTTCGAGGTCTATTTTTCAGTAAAATACCTTGAAACCCGGAAAGTGCTAGAACAAAAAATGTTCGTGGGAGGGGATGGACTACCCCCTTTCCGCTTAACCTGAACCTTGTATATGCTCTTCTCGTTATTTTTTGTGCGTTAATTGTGACTCTTCCTGAGATAGTATAGTGGGAAGACTTAATTGCACCTAATTTGAGCCTTCTACTTTCGAGAGGCTAGTATCTTATCTCCCCTTTTTTACTTATATCGATGGAGTATTCGATCTACCTACGCCCTCTACGCAAATATGCCTGCTTCGAAAATCGAATTAAAGTATTTGACAAAGACTCAGATGTACACGCATCAGCATATGAGGTGCCTGTGTATCACAATATTGCAACTATTAATGACAGCTATCAAATCAATATCGAGCCAAAGATAAAATAAGAATAAAAAGAAACTAAGTAGGCCAGAGTAGGTCGTAGCAGAGGTAGGTCCTAGCGAAAAGCAAGCAGCGCCATTAAGAAAGAAGTTGAAGTAGATCTCGATTTCTTTTCTGTGTTTTCTTAGCGGTAATTTTCTTTTCGTGCCGTTGTTGATGATCGTATTGTTTCCTAATTTTTCCGTTCGTGGTCCACTGGTCCATATTTTGAAACACGATTTAATTAAATCCCGCCGCCGCCGCCCTGCTCTAACATGGTGAATATCCTTCCAAAAACCATGGGTCAGTATCATTACTTTTCCCTGTACCTATTTTTAATTTTTAGTTAATTTATGGCCTAGCATTGTTCTGTGGTAGAGGGCCTTCATAACATAACATAGCGTTAAGTATGTACCTATTATTCTTTGGAATAGGTAGATAAATTGTAAAGTTTGATGGTTGGGTTACAATACCTTGAACATCTTATTTCGAAAGTTTTATCTGGTTAACCTGGCTGGATCATCTGTTGTTTTTCAGTTTATTTACAACCACAATTTTTATTTCTAGATCCGAACTCTACCCTGAAGAATGTTCAAATCAGCAAACATAATGTGGAGCTACAAGTAAAGAATATGCTTCAAAATTACAGCATAACTGACCCTGAGCAGTTTAACTACTGGCTCCTGAAGGCCATCACAGTCATTGATCTTACTACTCTTGCTGGTGATGATACTCGCTCAAATGTTATCAGACTGTGTTCAGTGGTAAGTTTTAATGGAGTCTACACACCAAAGTCTGCAACACAGCCCGCTTAGAGCGAATTATCAGTGAAGGAATATTTTAGGCAGTGTTTTGTCAACTTGTTGATGGCCTATTGAGTAGTGTGTAGACTTTATAAGAGATAGATATTGGTGAAAACTTATACCAGGTATCCTGCATTTGTTTTATATTAACATCTGTTTCAGTATGGTGTACTATTGTATAATACTATAATGTATTTACCACATTTTTCAAAGCAGCTTAGTCACCCCTCTGCATGGCGGTCAGGATTCTGTATAAAATGCTTTATTAGGAACTAATTGAAAAGCTCTATATACAATTAAGTAAATAAATAAATAAGGATGCTCAGCTAGCTTCACCTTTTGTTCACACTTCATTTGTTTTTATTCAGTGTCTGACAAACTTGTGTTATCCTGCCTTTTGTTTACACATCATTTGTTTTCTACATAACTTGTGTTTAGTAGGTGGCAATAATGTGAAAAGTCTATGCCATTTACCTATTTTTTAGGGTTCCGTACCCGAAGGGTCAAAACGGAATCCTATTACTAAGCCTCCTCTGTCCACCCGTCTGTCACATGGGTAAATCTCATAAACCGAAAGAGGTAGACACTTTAAATTTTCAGATAATGTGTATTTCTCTTGCCGCTATAACAACAAATAATAAATATAAAATAAATATCAAAATGAAAGGGGGCTTCCATGCAACAAACATCTTTTAACTAAAATATTATTTAATAGTTGATTACAAAACAAAATAGTATGATTTTATTCAAATTATCCTCATATTATTTTAATGGGGACGAACGCTACTGAAAACCTTCCCGCTGGTCCCTGGACCATGCTGGTCCATGGATGGGGACGAGCGGGAATAACCCATTATTTTGGCTATTTTTGCTTATAAAACTACAACAGAACACACATGAAACTTTCTATAATTAAGTAACACTTCAACTGTAATAATAACAAATACCATTCTATTTTAAAATAAAGTTGATTTAAAGGGGTCTCCGAACAAGTCAAAAGTTTATGTTCTTTGAAATAGTTGCTGATTTTTACGGTATGGAACCCTTCATGTGCGAGTCGACTCACACTAGGCGGTTTATTTCTTTTTACTGATTTGTTTCCAACTAACCATTTTGTTTTACTTCATGCATGTTTAAAGCATGTGCCTGTTGTTTGTAGGCAGCTAAACCATTGTCTGCTGATTTACTCAAAAAGTTTGGCTTGGAAAAGCCCATAAGGACAGCGGCAGTTTGCGTGTACCCTAACAGGGTTGCAGACGCGCATTCAGCTTTCAAAACCTGGGGATTGCACCAAGATATTAACATTGCTTCAGGTACAAAGATTTATTTTATTAGCTTTCATATTTTTTTTTGTTTTAAATCTCTAATTACAAAGTAAGTTACAATCAAATAATAGAAACAAATGAGAACTAGTATTTACATTTGAAACAATTGAGGTAACTGCACACTGTTGCTAACAATCTACAGGTAGCTCAGCTGAACCATACCAATACCAGTAAAAGCTTCCCCAAGACGCTGATGCGCTGCGTCAGATACCAGCTCTCGGGCCACGTCTTTCGTATTGTTATGTTTGTGGTCTCATAAATGATTCTCTACCTTCATCTTATAACTAATTTCACTATCACAGTTGTGCTTTAAATGCATAAGTTTGGGTTTTTGAATGGATGTTTGTTACCTCTTCAAGAACAAACTACTGAATGATATGAAAATTGCAGCCCAATCGGCTGCAATTTTACATACATGTAGTTCTAGACCTGGAAAAACTTAAAGTAATGACTAAGTCAGTCCCATATAATGTCTTAGTAACTAGTTAATCAATATTTACAAGTATCTTAAATAGGGTGTGGCGTAAAGAGTGATCCTTTACCTACCCATGTAGAGGGGCATCATAACTATTCAGAAAATAAAAATTGTACCCAGTAAGTTTCACGGTTTTCGAGTTATTGAACATTTACGAAATTTTATTTTATTTTACCCTTGTACATTCTTTTCGATGCCAAGGTCACAAATCAAACAAGGAATTTTTTCAATCTGTATTTTTATAGCATTCTTGGATAACTGTTCTAATAAATCCAAACCGCCATTTGTGTGCCAAAAGTTATTTTTTAGAAAATTGTGAAGCAAAAAAAATGTGTTTTGCTAATTTTTTCCCAAGAGTTTGATCTCTTGCGCTGTCAAATAATGTAGGGTTACCCCTGTCACCATAGTGACAATTTCGAAAATGTCCAATAACTTGAAAACCGTGAGACTTTTACTGGGTACATTTTTTTATAATCATAACAGTTAAAACGCCCCCTTCCCGTAGGTAAAGTATTAGCCACTGTTTACGTCACACCGTGAATCTGTACTTATACAGCGGCAACAGAAAATGGTTCCGCCAACACACTCTGAAATGAAGATAAATAAATACAATGTTTCTTCACAGTGGCAACGGGTTTCCCCGCTGGCTTGTACCCACTAAACTCCAGGCTTATGGAAATCAAGTTTGCAGTGAGCAACGGAGCCTCAGAGATTGACATTGTTCTGGACCGCAGTCTAGTGCTGATGGGGAAGTGGAGCGAGGTCTATAATGAAGTGAAACTCATGAAGGAGTGTTGTGGCTCTGCACATATGAAAGTTATACTCGGTGTTGGAGAGTTGGGGACGTATGAAAATGTAAGTTCAAGAAATCTCAATGTCAACAACCAACATCATTTAAACGTAGTTTAATATGTACCTGGTCTTTGATCTGATCTGCACTACATTACATTGAAATGAACTTTCAGCTGTCAACATTAAGTAATAATCTATTGAGCGTTTTCAACTTGCAAGCAAGACTTCACATATATTTGCTTCTACGGCTGCAGAGCAGCCGCCGGCGCCGTCCCAACAAGTGCAAAACTCCCATTCTAGCCTAAACAAAACCTTACCTTGTCTAGGTTGTTAATGCTACCAATATTAGTTTTACTAACTCTGCAATGCCCAAGCAACTTCTTCATTGGCTGTGCAGCTGTGTAGTTTCTCGTATTGACTATATGGGGCCATCCCAGTAGACCAAGACCAGATTACTAGACATAAGACTATCTGGAGTTCTAACAATCTGGTTGTAGTCTACTAAGACTTATAACAACTATACACTAGCTAAACTCTATGTGGAATGTTTGTAAACAAACCACGACACAAAAACTAAAAATTTCAGATATATTATATCTGATCCTTCCTTCAATATTTATTGAAGGAAGGATCACAAATCGACAAGTCATCTAAATTCCGTATACAAAGAAGCGGCAACAGACTAAATTTTAGGTTAAGTATTGGCGGTTTGTTTATAAACGGTACATCGAATTTGGCTGGTGTATAGAGGTGTTGTCTTAAATTATGTTCTTATTCTTATCCTATTTTCACAGATCTATCTGGCATCCATGGTATCAATGATGGCGGGCGGTGACTTTATCAAAACCTCAACTGGTAAAGAAGCCGTCAATGCAACGCTGCCCATTGGCCTGATCATGTGCAGAGCTATCAGGAGGTTCTATCAGATGACTGGGAAAAAGGTAGATACAGTATTCTTCGAGTTAAGAAACTTTTTATTATATTAAGTACCTAACAAATAACATAACTCTTGCGGCAAGCACACATCTGGGATGTAACCGAAACGAAGAAAGTTATGCGTTAGACTATACCAAATCATAACCGAAGATTAGAATTAAACTCGATTGGCCTTTATGACCCTTGTTCACAGATTTGTTTGCATCAGCCAAAATTTTAGATCATACCATATACGTAAGATATATTTAGATATACGTAAGATATATACGTAAGGTACAAAATCTACCTACAAAATTTTATTTGGGTTCCATTCCGATGTTTTTTTACGACATTGTACTTGCTCGGCCTAATGAAATCTACAGGTCTATTATGAACCTACGAAATACAAGTTATCCAGAACGTTAACGAGAGCCGAGTAGGTATGCGGGAGGTACCTACATACAAAATGCCCGGCAAGATGAATGACGCGCAAAACCGACCGAAATTTTTGTTGCTGCTCTGGGTAGGGAATACCGAAGACCACGCAGCTCTCTAAATAAAGCCTCAAAGGTTTTTTAGTAATAAAACAAAGATGCAAAACGACTGTTTTTTTTAATATACTTAATATTTCAGATCGGACTAAAGCCCGCCGGCGGAATCAAGACGGCCGAAGACGCTGTCAACTGGCTGATCCTCGTTCAGACAGAGTTGGGGCCAGAATGGCTGACACCAAAGCTGTTCCGTATAGGAGCCTCGAGTCTCCTCAATGTTATATTGAAACATTTAGAGAAATATACACCAGTTAAGAAAGAGGGCTTAGAATCTGTGAGTACAGATCACCCGATTGACTTGTGATATGATTTTCGAATGTAATTCGTAATCTATGTATTCCGGAATTAAATGTTCGGATTGAATAGATTGATGTGCGTAAGGTGCTAATAAATCAGGGACTTTACTTAATTTTGTCAGTGTCATAGATAACCCATCATAATGCGCCAAATTATCTATCTTGTACATTATTTATAATTTTTTTAACAGGCTGTTATACTTGCAGCACCTGTCAAATAATTACTACGAATTTAGTTATTTGCTTTAAAAGTTTTATATACCAAGATCATTCCAACTTATATTAGGTATATTTAATATAATTATTTGTTAAGAAATTGAGCCAAATATTTAAATAAGTTTAAGAGAAGTGCCATATTTTTTAAGTGACGTTGATTAATCTTTTAAAAATCAAAATAACTGCGTTTGAGCGTCTAAAAATCCTATTTTGATACCATAATTTACACTTTTGCGAGATTGTTTTAAATAAAAGCTATTGATAACAATATTTTTAATTTAATTTATTAACAGTTATAATTATTAACAATCAAATCTTATCATCTACATATGACACTTACGGTAACATAATACTCACATATCCATGTAGTTAGTAATCTACCTACCGCGATTCACCTTCAAACATTTTCTAAACAATGGACAAGTCATATTTTTAGTCTAGATTAGAAAATAAGTTAGTTTTTTTATCTAGATAGATCTTACAAACCCAATTCTTGTCAAACATATGTACAAGACCACAAAAAGATGTTATCTACGATAATATTTAGTAAAAAATAATCCTTATTGCTAATGACATGAAACACCTCAACAGAAAAAAACAATCATAAAATATCAACACAAAATGTATACGGTTCTAGAATCCTAGATTTTTTTTTGTAAACACAGGGGTTACAAAAACAAAGAAATGTTGGTGGAAAATATTTTACGACATCATTACATGGTCATGAAAACAATTTTTGGTTACGAATGTTTTCATTCGTCTCTCGTCCATTTTCGGTTTAAAGATGTTTATTCTCATAAGACAACAAAATGTTCACTTATAATGAGATACAAATAGTTCTTAAAAATAATGTATAAGCTAAGTACGCTATACCTCCGGGGCCGGTAGGCGGTCAGTTTAACTATGTAGGTATGACCTACCTGCTATAGTAAAATTACATTAAAACGATAAGCATTAGCTAATCCGCCACTCCTTCTAACATAGTTTGTATGCAATTTTTAAAACTCGGAACACAGATAAAAGCGTGTTTACTTATTATTACATATAAACGGAAGTTAAATATTTGACAGGAATGGTGAGTTTAATACAAAAAGATAACCCTTAGGTTAATATAGATGCTCATATTAGGCTATGAAGGTATTTTTTTAATTTTGTTTTGGACATGCTTAAGCTAGCACATTCCTTGATCTCGGCTTTTCGAATTCCAATTTGAACCTTTTGCGCTGCGCGTGTAATTATGCGTTGTTGAATTTTATGTTTTTAGTAGTTACCTTGCTGTGGCTCAGTTGTTTTCTGTGATTGTTGTCATGTTTGTTTAGTTTAATTCATATGTATTTGTTGACATAAAATATCTTGAATTCTAGAACCAAGTATAGATATTTTTCAGTGATTTTGAGTGATTGTGGCTTCATGATACGACATCAAAACTCATATTTGGCTATTTGAGTGTTAGTCTAAAGTCTAAACCTTTGATAACTAGATAATTCTATTACGGTTCCTTTTCGACTGGTGCGTCCGCGTGGAAGCCAGTATCAGGGTGCGCACTGTAGTTCACGACCCGTAGTTTGCCATGCCTGTCCATGTAGCCATAGTGGCCCTTCACTTGACCATCGTTGTCTCGCTCCTCAAATCTAAACTGCCGGTTCTTTCTGAAAAAAAAACTCGTTTAAGAAAACTCTTGTAGTCGCCATACAAAAGTGCTAAATAGCCTTTTGTCTGGTGGCAACAAGGTGCGTGCCTTCAACGGCTGGGTTATGCCACTGCTCACTTATACTTTTGGCATACTAAGATGCCACTCAGGCTGAACTTGACGCCTTGGACTGTAAGGTTCGTCAACTTTTAACTCATCGCATGCGACACCCCCGAGCTTCGGTAATTAAATTTTATATCCCGCGGAACTGTGGTGGTCGAGACTTTTTAAACGCCAAGACCCTACACAACCGTAGGGTATACAATCTCACACCATTCATTCATCAAGCCGAAACCGGCCGGATGCATCGTGATACATCCTGCCGGTTTCGTGGTTTCGGTTGGTGCATGTGGCTCTCTCCTTAGCTAACGAGAACTGGCTCAAACCTACGGTGATGAGCCATTTTATCTAGGTACTAGTTAATGATCATTTACATTTAAATCGACTAGGGATAAATAAATAATGCTGGACAATACAAACAGCATAAAAAGACTCATATGCTCGTAAAACGCACTTTATACGTCATGTATCACTAACCGAAAGCATATGATTATCGCCCTATTAGCTGAAAAAGGTGGAGGTTTTACCAAATTTAAACAAATCGGATAAGATCTCTTAGTTGGAGTCTCCTTGGTCAACGTTTCCATACATATTTTGAGGAACCAAATTCAAACTCATTACTGCCTTGAAAATAATGAACATTAGGCCTACCTAATGTTCATTATTTTCAATCTCATTATTCCATTGGGAGTAGGTAGGTACCTATACCTACCTACTCCCAATGGAATAATGAGATTGAATTTGGAACATCAAAATATGTGTGATTTTTTTTACCAAGAAGATCCGTACAATGACTTCTACTTCGAAATTCGAACTAACCTTTGTTCACAAGGCGGAATAAAAAACTAACGCCGCGAAACACTTTTACTACCTACCTGCAGTATTTACTTGCAGAAAGTGTGAAAAGTGTATTCTCCTCGTGCACAAAGCTGTCTGTCTTGGGCGTAATTAAATCACTTTCCCACTCAGGATTCTAGTAATTCCCTCCAGTGGCGGATTTACCAGCAGGCTGAGTAGGCTGGAGCCTAGGGCGGCAAATTTGGCACAAAATGACTTTCGTCATACAAAAAAAAAAAACATTATTATTTAGGTACCTACCTAAATGTTATTAGCTCCACTCGCACAATCAATTAACGTGTAATAAATATGTTTCACTTATAACTTTGGAATCAATCAAGGATAATTGTACATAAAAGCCAGATAACGCGACACGAAGCGGCGGCGGCGCGGCGTTCGCGGTTCGCTCACTCACCGTTACCTTGCCTATACTATAGCTAACCCGACCAAACCAATCTGTTCAACTCTGACAACCACCGCAATAATGCTAACAAAACTCATGAAAAAATTTGTTCTTCATCAATTCGATAAAAGGGGAGAAAGTGAAAATTCAGGCACATATTTCCAAAAAAAAAATTAAGAAAAGAAAAGATTTCGAGTTTTATAGTGGTTTTACACTGCAAGGGCGTTAGTTATCTCTTTGGTCTGAAGTCTCGCTTAGTTAGCATAGTGTAGAAAGAGATGCCCTCTATTTCAACGCAGAAAGACAGCTGCTAGCCATTAAGAGCTCTGACGGAGAAGTACAAGCTAAAATGGACTTTATTGCGTATTTGAATATAAAATGTATTTTTCCAGGCCCAGAAAGATAGGCCAGAAAAACCAATGTCAACAGGCCATAACAAAAAAAAAATGGACAAGGACATGTTAGCTCTCGATGTGTTAAAGGCAAATAATTATGTTGATAGCTGCCGTGCTTGCTGCAATTGCTAATCGGTTTATTTGTGAAACAATGTACTAATTTTACATCCATTGTTGTAATCTTTAGAGTAACATGCAACACAAATTAATCTAGCCAGAGTGGCTACTTAATTAAAAACCCGTTTGCGGAAAAACTTGCGCTCTCTCGAGTAATGTAGACCTATAAAACATCTTTGTGAAGGAGATTACTGATCTTACTAGTCATAGTATCTACTTTTTATGTTCATGGTATCTATAAACCATGGACGTAAAATGTACTATAATCCTCGCGTGAGAGCTGGTCACTATCTCGGCTCCTGTGGTATGCGAGCGAGCAGTAAGAGGAGCAAACGTAAAAAAAATTCTGGCCGCATACTAAAATCAATAATGTCTTCGAAAGTTCATATTTGATTGGTCAATGAAAAAAGAGCCTTCCTTCAAAATAATGCGATAAATTTTTAAAAGATGGCGCGATTATCATTTGCTTTTTCATTCAAATATCCACGCTGACTGACGCTGACGTCACAAATCCAGGCCAAAAACTATAGGAGACCGCGCCAGCTTAAATTTACCGATAAGGTTTCAAAACCTGCAAATACTACCTATTTTGTTCATAGACCTTCTAACCCTTATCTAGTCAATGATTTTGTTACACTTCCTCCTGGAGGTGACGGACTTGTGCTCGTACAGTACGTACGCACCTAATTTCTATTTTCATGGTAAATTTACGTGTTTTTCAAAACAACAGAACACTCACCCTTTCCCCGTGTCATATCCGAACTGGTAACTGTGTGGTCCTTTCATACCATGCATCCGGAACTCTGTTCTCTCGTCCGGCGCGGGCGCACCGCTCGCGTCGTTCGGAGGCTGCGGCGGCGATTGTTTCAAAGGTGCAGGATATACGTTACCTAAAATTTTACAGACGCGCATATTAAGATGCGCTAGGCTTAGGGACTTTACATACATATTAATACTCTTTCAAACTAAATCAATCAAACCAAAAGTTACTAATTTGGCTTATGTTACCTACAATAGATAACCACCTGGAAAAAGTCATATTCTTAAAATTAAAAAAGACACAGAAATGAAGTGATATTTTTTGTTTTGGTCACTTCGATAAAAAGCGAAAGAAAGAAGTAGCCTTCATTTCAAGACTGTCACGTTTGCTGCCTCTGTTGTGATTAAGCTTGTTCAGAAATTGTTTCGCTATTTTACACATTAGGTGAGCTTATAAATAACTTACGCCCTGGATGCCTGAAGCTCTCAGAAGTTTCTTGTTCAGTCGAAACAGGCTTAACGTATACATTCTCTCCTGAAACGTCCGATGGAGATTCCTGAAATAATTATTTACCAAACTTAATTACCAGATTTATGTAAATCTAACTATGAAGGCTCGGCAAAATTAAAATTACGCACCTTGAGGTCTTCGCCCTTCAACTTTCGTTTGTTTTCAGCCTTTCGGTAAAGGTAATTAATCTTGTCGTCAGTTGGGGTCAAGAAGTCGATTTCAGTACTCGGCAAAGGCTTAAACAACTTTGCAGGTTTTGCTCTCGGAATTTCAGATGCTGATTCATCGGCATATTGCGCTATCGGAATTAGGACTGGCTTGAACTCTCCGATGTACTTTTTAGGGTATGCTTTTTTTGGGTATTTATTGTAAACATTTTGATGTGGAGGAATCAAATGTAATGGTAAGCGTTCCAATTTAGGTCGATAGGTGTAAGTCTGGGAATCTTCAGCGGGCAAATCGTCAGGGGTTGATACCGGATCTTGTAATTGTTCCGATGACGTTGGGACAAAATAGTCGTTAGAGGCATCTACTAACGGTGGTTCTAGGTGCAACGATGGGGTTGGCACAACGTAGTGCTTATGAACTTTGGGTCTTCTCAGGTTTATATCGATAGGATATTCCGGCGTGTTTTGATAAAAGATTGGGATAGCTTCTGGTTTTTTCAATGGTGCGTTGGAGATGGGCAACCAATCTGTCTGCTCGCCTGGTTCCGTGGGGTTGAAGTAATCAGACTGTGTGCCCGGCGCAGGCGGTAACAAGTATGTCGCTGGAGTGACCACATCTGGCGGTATCTCCTCTATTCTGTGTGGATCTGGCGGTAATAGATAGCTATCGAGATTTGCATCTTCGGAAACGTAATAAGTGGGACTGATCTCTTCTGTATCTGCTTTTTTTATCGGAACATGGTCATCGTTTTGTTCGAATGGTACTTTTATGCCTTTTGCAGAGAAGATGAGCGACAATGAGACCTAAAGCAAAATAAAGTTTACGAGACAATGTAACAAAAAGTAAACAAATTAAAACCAATAGGGAACTTTTTCTATTGCAACATGTAACGTAACTTTCAATTACAGAAACTGTGTCACAACGGCCACAACCAACACAATAGACCAAAAAACAATCAACAGAGTGAAATATAGTAGGTACACGATTCTACAAAGTCGATACGGATCAGACTGTGGTATGGTATTCCTACTGAGTAGGTACAGAAAAGATAACTAACTGCAAAGCGACATGATCGATTGGATCTACGTGGATGAAAGTGACTTTTCTGTACAAAGTCAATATGTTCCTCTGCCAAAGTTAACCAAACTTTACGTCATAGTGGGTACCTAGATACCTGTATGCTCTGCCGAATGAACGACTCCCAGCAATCAAAGGGTCTCCTCACATTTATCGACGCTGAATCGACTGAAGCCGTTCAAATACCTACCTATCATTATGAAATGGTTTTGTCTACTTTCCTTTTTATATATCTTGGTGCAATGGTGTAAAGCGTTGCTTTACCCGAACCGAGTCAATGTAATCAACGCCCTTTTCGAAAAAAAAATTCGTTTGAGCAGCATAACTAGTCTATATTGTTCTCTTATGTCCAGTCCATCCCAAGGTTGCCTGGAAGAGATCGGTCAAAGCGATAAAGCCGCCCTTTGTACTACCTTGTTTCTCAGCATTTTCTTCTGTATTATAATTTGTGTTAGTGTGGTACAATAAAGATTTATCTATCTATCATTACATGAACTCTCTCAGCGACATTGAATTCACGTCGACTCTGCGTCTACCGCACCTTAGGTAAGCAAGGGAGACACTTAATCAGTCAATCACGATCTCGTCTCGCTCGTCAAAACAAAAGTGTTTTACTACGTAGCACAAAGCAGACAGGCTTTGTTTTTTAGCGTAGTTAATGGTTCAGTGTACGTAACCCTTTAGCAATGCAAGCCCGATCTGAGAATTGGCCCGCACGAAGATTATTAGGCTGTGACGAATGACATGGCAATATTTTGTTATCGAGGCGTTCAGTTCGAAATAAAAATAATCGGTCAACCTACTTGGGTACCTGGCTACTCATTGAGTAATTAGTTTTTTTTTTTTATAAATAATCTAATTATCGTTGGTACCTAATTGAATATGTCTCATACAACATTCCGGCCTATAAATGATAATAATAACGTTTGTTATTCTTGTGTTATTCTAATTCTTCCGATTTGGTATGCCCAATATACCCAACGGTCATACCACCAAAAGCGGATTTACATTCGCAGTTTTGTAACATCTATGTGACACAATTTGCCCTGCAGTCGCACCTCGCACCCAATACAGGAACCTATTTAGTTACGAGAATGTGGATCAACGCCAATTTAGCTCGAAGTAGGAAATCCAGTTCCTCCAGGAAATCGATATGACATAAGAATTGCAGGAACAGTCGTTAATCATCAGCCCAAGAACAAGTATTTTTATGGACAAAATGTTGTGCAATGACTATTGAAGCAAGTCATACTTACTAGCTTTTTTTAGATCGCTGAGCCTTTGTTTTTGCAGGTCTAAGTGGGATTATTCCAACAATAAACCGCCAAGTGCGAGTAGACTCGCACACGAAGGGTTCCGTACCGTAAAAATCAGGCGACTTTTTCAAAGAACATCAAATTTTCACTTGTTCGGAGACCCCTTTAAATTTTCAACTTTATTATATTTTAAGTATTTGTTGTGATTACAGTTGAAGTGTTACTTATTTATAGAAAGATTCATATGTCCACCTATTGTGGTTAAAGAGATACAGCCGCGTGACAAACGAAGAGCAACAATAGCAAAAAAAAATTAGATGGAAGCCCCTTTAATTTGGATACTTATTTTATTTTTATTATTTGTTGTTATAGCGGCAAGAGAAATACACATTCTCTGAAAATTTTAACTGTCGTACCTCTTACGGTTCATGTTAAAGAGCGCTGTGACAGACGGACGGACGTACAGCGGAGGCTTAGTAATAGGGTTCGTTTTCACCCTTCGGGTTCGGAACCCTAAAAACCAATGTAGCATAGGTGTTTCAGCCGACTTGGTACAAGTACCTAGGTACCTACCTACTCTACCAGGTATATTTCAGAATCAGTGTTCATAAAGTTTTTTTTTTTACTTTGTGATTTATATTTTGGGGTTTGTTTAGGATTGTAGGCACAAGAAATTGAAGGCCTTTTAAACCCAGCAGTGTGTGAATTCAGACTGTGTTAAGATGGTGATTAATATGATTATATTGTTACCAAAAGTTTGTCTAATTTGTATTCTAAAGTTATGTTATGAAGCTATTCTTGTCAGACGAGGAAACTTTGTAAGTTATTGTTGAGAGTAAACGATCTCGGCGAGATATCTTATTGGATATTGTGTTGTGTCTTATGCCGGCGGCGCTCAGTGGTCACGGGCTAATAGATTCGATATTTTATTACCTACTGGCTTTCTAGGATTGCCGAC
This sequence comes from Eupithecia inturbata, assembly GCA_963662085.1. Classification (NCBI taxonomy): domain Eukaryota; kingdom Metazoa; phylum Arthropoda; class Insecta; order Lepidoptera; family Geometridae; genus Eupithecia; species Eupithecia inturbata. Next base: position 10,979,269 of record OY759182.1, read on the forward strand.
CGCTTCGAAAGCCGGCTTTCAATATCGCCTGTAAGCGATACCTTTGCGGATCGAAGAGTTATTTCGGTCGGAGCTCTAATAAGCCAGCGGTTTAGGGGAAATTAAACTTGCGGTTACCAAGGCGAGCGACTGCCTGCGGGAAAGTATCGTATTGCCTCATATCGGTAAGGGGAGGTTACGATCTCTCAAAAAGTTATTCATTTTCCTATGACACCTACTGAATGTGTTAAACAGTTGTATCACGGGGGATACAAGCTGGTGATATAACATCCTTACCCCAAAGCAGATTTTGTGTTATTAGAAAAAGCTACATGACCGTTCTAGAAAAAGCCGCGTGAAATATACGCGATCAATGCAAACCACGCCGGTTGAAGTTAGGGGAGAAAAAGTAGCATCATACAGTTTTTTTTTCAAGCCCCATAAAATAAAAACTAATAGCTATTTCAATACCGTTTCAATACCACTTTATTACTTAGATATCTGGCTACAAAATTAGTCATTTTCAGGGTTAATACAAACTAACACGGTGAAGCTATGCAAATTATGTTAAAAAAATTGAAAACATGAAACCAACCCACGCGCGAGGTGGCTTCGTTCATAGGTTTGGGGGGGCTTCGGCACCCTACCCTAACCCTCCGTTATTGTTGTAAACTTGAGTGCCAAATGCTGTAGGCATTTAGTTTCTGACGTACTTGAAGTACTGGCTATTCCGTATCCTATTAATACGTCTTCTATTGTTTGGTTCTATTGAAGGGGGCTTCACAACCCAAAGCTCGAGTATGTGTTGTTCCCTTCATGGTTACAGCATTTTTATGCTAACATACCTACTGGCATCTTAAACTGTTCTCGATCCTATCTCATGTCTTTTAAGTATTTTTTTGCTTTTTACGGTACATTTTGTACTACACGAATGTACCCCAACACATACTTTCATCATACTTATTTAAAATCGAAATACTGGTTGAAATTAATCCAAAACAGATGTTAACATGATAAACTAGGGCATTGTTCAAACACTAAAATAAATCATAAATAAAATTTAAAGAAAAAGTGTAGGTTTTGTAGTAGTAAGTTACAATGTGAAACCATACATTTCTTACAAGAAGCAAAACATTTTACCTACGTCCTACGACTTGTCTTAACGAAGCCGCGACTTTGCGGCTAGCCTCTGTGTATGCAAACGCTTTGACGTGTTTAGTATAGATAATATGACCGCTGTATGAATGCTTCTGGTGTATGAAGGCTACCTGCTCTCCCCTACGGTGACGTTCATAGATAGTTAATCCCCTGACAGATCCCAAGTCTCGTATTACATTAGTATTGGTTTATTTTATATTAAATTTGTTGTTTTTAGGTTTCCGTGAAAACGGAACCCTATTACTAAGCCTCCGCTGTCCGTCCGTCCATCCGTCTGTCACAGGGCTCTATCTCATGAACAGTAAGAGGTAGACAATTTAAATTTTCAGAGAATGTGTATTTCTCTTGCCGCTATAACAACAAATAATAAAAATAAAATAAATATCAAAATTAAAGGGGGTTCCCATGCAACAAACGTGATTTTTTGGCTATTTTTGCTCTTAATTTGTCAATGTTGTATCTCTTGAACTACAATAGGCAGGCACATGAAACTTTAGATAATTAAGTAACACTTCAACTGTAATAACAACAAAATACTAAAAATAAAATAAAGTTGAAAATTTAAAGGGGTCTCTGAACAAGTTAAAATTTGATGTTCTTTGAAAAAGTTGCCTGATTTTTACGGTACGGAACCCTTCGTGTGCGAGTCGACTCGCACTTGGTGGTTTATTTATAGCACAGCTTGCTATCTTCATTTTACCGAAAGATACTAATTAGCTGTAAAATATTTCTGTATCTATCTATAGAAATCAAACATAACAGGGGGGTTAAGTTTAAAGATATTTATTCTCAAAAAAGACACAGTCACTTACATGAGAATAGTAATTTAGCTTAAAGTAAACAATTTATAAAAATAAAGTTGTTGTTCTTCATGTTATTAGGTAGTACCTACTAATCGATGACTCTAACGTAAAATCGCGAACGGACCTGTGAACTCGTTTCAATTGAACTTAATTGTATATGTTTGGTGAAAGAAACTTGGATTAAATAGGTACAATAGATAGTTACAATAGTTACTTACTTAGGGCTTTTTTTTTAAAGAACATTCAAGCTAAAGTTGCAACAGCAAAACCAACTCGTAAAACAAACATTGCTTAGAAAACCTCTCATTCTGTATCGTACAAAGTTGCTATGGACTTAGCACTTTTATACTTTGTCTTTCCTACTAGGAGAATTATGAGTTCCTAGTTCTCTAAATGTCATTTCTTCTCAGTTGTTGAACAGTTACGGAGCACGCGTTTAGAAAGTAGGGTGACGTGCGACATATGAGTACATTTGCTCATTGCCTCTAGAATTTTTATCATGATAAATCCTAATGTCCTAAAGCCATTAGCTGTTATTTTTAAGATGTGAAAATAGAATTTGAGTGGTGAGTCAAAGACTACAGATACGGGTATCCCCTTAGTGCACTGGCACGCACATGAATATCTACGACATAAGTAGGTAGGTACCTACTCTATCCGGTAGGTGTCGTCTAAGTTCTCTAAGAATGTAGAGTGAATAAATCACTAGAATCGACAAAACCAACTGTCGTTGTTCCATTATCGCCATAGAAAATAGATTTGCGAGGTGCTTAACTTATAAATGAGCTCTCACCTGGCTATTTAAGAGATATTGAAATGAAAGTGAAACTAATATCTCAGGTAAATCGTCCAGAAAGTTTCGATAGAATAGAAATGCCCTTGATTTGAATCTACCTACAAGCGGTCGTTTTGATGTCGCTGGCAATCAGTAAATTGGTTTAACTTTGAGGTGGGTGGTAGTATATGAGAGTCAATCCAAAACTGTACCTGTCCACATCGGTAGTTCGAAAACCCGACGTAATTAACACTGATAGTTAGGCAGATTTGATTTGCTTAATACCTACTTCTAGGGAGTGAAGAGTTTTGTTCTTCACATTATAATTGTGTTCAATTCCATGCGATCTAGTGCGCAATATGAGTGTTCATAAAAAACAACCATTTTACCCGACTATTAGAGGAGTGGTCATGTGGTCCACCACATGACCACTACTTACTTACCCTATAATAACCAAGGACAATACTACATTTAATATAGTATTGTCCTTGGGCACCTAATCTCACGAATGTTTATACCGTACCTACCTATTTACTTGCATAAATTTAAGTGGCAGGGACGGGTTTGTACTTAGAATCACCATTGCTCCCATGAGATGACACGTATTCTTTTTAGGGTTTCGTACCCGAAGGGTGAAAACGGAACCCTGTTACTAATCCTCCGCTGTCCGTCCGTCCGTCTGTCACAGGGTTCTATCTCATGAACCGTAAGAGGTAGACAGTTGAAATTTTCAGAGAATGTGTATTTCTCTTGCAGCTATAACTAAAGATAATAAAAATAAAATAAATATCAAAATTTAAGGGGGGCTCCCATACAACAAACGTGTTTTTTGGCTATTTTTGCTCTTAATTGGTCAAGGCAAATCTCTTGAACTACAATAGGTAGGCACATAAAACTTTCTATAAATAAGTAACACTTCAACTGTAAAAACAACAAATACTAAAAATAAAATAAAGTTGAAAATTTAAAGGGGTCTCCGCACAAGTGAAAATTTGATGTTCTTTGAAAAAGTTGCCTGATTTTTACGGTACGGAGCCCTTTCGACTCGCAGCTGGCAGTTTATTTCTATATGATTGGTTATATTGGTAGTGACTATCCATTGTCCTTTGTCGTTGCCTTAATATCACGATCACCTATTATCTACATTTGGATCTACAATTCTTACCTACCTTAATCTGGAAATTCATCTGTTCGCGTTTTTTTGATATAATAAACTATGTATTCTAAAGACTCTACCTACGCTTCGATCACCAACCATAAGAATATCATATATCATCTTTAATGCCTCTCCTCTACAATACCTCCGATAAAAAAAATATTTATTTTATTTATTATGTCGTTCGCATTAAGCTTTTTATTCATCGAAATAAAGAGAATCAAAATTAAAGCACATTGCAGGTAGAGCACTTACTAATAACGTAGGCAGCCACATTATGAAAATTCGTTTGAACTGTTTTCGTTTTTTTCACAACACTCCGTGAGATGTTTCCGAGTCGGACTGAGAGCAAGAAATGCGCGCGCGCTTCCTTCCTAGCAAGCCTTAATAGAGGCGAACGGTGACCAAGACAACAATTTATATAACATCGCCAATCTAACACCGCACAACATGTAATTCAGCAAAATCAATGTTGTTTTGTTTTTAAGTTAGATAAGTGCACCGAGCACTATCAGACTTTGCTTAGCTAACCATGCATGAAATGACCGGTCTTGGAGCCGTCTGTCGCCACTAATTAATAATTATAGATTTGCAAGTGCGTACAAAAAGTACAACGAATTGCGGAATTAGGCTGAATTTAACTGGCCTACATATTTATTTACTTGGTTAGTACATAAGCCTAACATATATTTAGGATTCTTCATTTTAAAATCCCTTGCTGACTTGCCGATAGTCGGTGTCGGGCCTAAGATGGTATTTTTCCATGCAATAAAACGACACGTGTTGGTACTGTGTGCAAACAGCTTGTGAAAAAGAAGTCAGGTAGCACTTACTTACATTTAAACACCAACTAAAATAATGATCTATTAGTTGGATTGGATCAAGGAAAATTTCTGAACTAATTAGGCTCCAAGTCGTGATGGCAGGAAGGATCTAGACAATTATTTAGTACCTACCTACCAACTAGCAACACTTGATCCTTATATTATAGGCGAATGATTGTGAAGATGCCCAGAAATTTTGGATGGACGTACCTAGGTAGACCTAGAAAAACTAAATATCTACCTACATGCTACTTTTTATCCCGAGGAAATTAACACTTAATATAAAAAAAAACTAAATTCCAAAATCGTATATCACAAGTTGATCCCCTGGGGGTCCAGAATCACCCCCTTTCTGCTTAGTACATATGTTACCTGGCGCCTGTATAAGGCGGTCACGCCCCCAGCCTCTGCGGTGGGACCCGAAGAGGCGCGCGTCAGCTACACCGAATCAACTTTGGGTTCTATGCAACGACGACGCTGACGCAATTACATGTGCGTTATGGCCACAGAGTGTTAATCAAACATTGAAAAAAAAATATGTTGCAAGCTTAGTGTAATATCTATTCAAAATAATGTTGTGGAATGTTTTTATCAAAGTTAAAAAGCATTCGTTCCGTCATTATGCCGATTGAGTTTAGTAACAGGTGACCCGCTATGGACCATCCCGAATCGAGTCAATAACAACATTTTCACAATGAGCTTATTGAGTAAATCTTTTTAACGGATTCCAAATAGAGTGCAAGGTCGTGTCTAGTAAGTTTATAAAATCCTATCTATTGCAGTTGGGCCGTGGCGAATGGTTTAGTTTAGGTCTTAAGTCCATGGAATAATAGAAAGCCTAAGGTAAGTCCTAAGGTTCTAAGAGGAGTTTTCATACGTACTTCTATGCCTGAGGTACTTTTATTAAAACGAAATATTATTTTTCTGATTTGTTTATTTAGATACCGCCGGCATACATTACTATTTGACCAATTTGAAATGCATTATTATCGTATCACTTCGAATAGTACTTTGATTCGAACGCTATTTGTACATAGGACAACTTACTTACACAAAAATATTTTAATATAAAAAACATTAAATACATGGTACAACTTCTACTTTTAGTCTGGTGTGTAAGAGATTTTGCAGTTAATTTAATATCATAGGAAAACACATATATCTAATCACAATAACAACATTTGTTATGCATGTACCCATAGATTTCAAACAGATCTCTAGTGGAGTTGTGATTCTGACTACATACTACAATTTATTATTATTTAATTGAGTATCATCTAAAGACATGGAATACTAGAAACTAATACTTAACTACACGAAGCAGAATGAAAATAATCATTTTAATGAGATTTTGAATAAAATTATATGAACACATGCATAACAACTTTACAAGTTATTTTTAAAACCTACCAGTGCTTATGTACTACATTTTTTCTTATCATAAACACAAGGTAAAATAATACTGTTATAAAAGGACACGCATTGTGACATAAAAGCGCATATATGTTACTTATGACCAATAAATAGATAATTTTTACAAAATTTACGAATGCACAAAGTCGTAATAACATCCACGCCAGACCATGCCAGACTTAAATTATTATGTCATTGTAATTGCGAAGAAACACTGCATCAATAATCAATAATTCATGAGGCATCCGAAAACACACCAAAGAAAAAATAGAAATAGTCCAGAAAATTAACGAGTAAGCAAACATACACTCGAATGCAAGCATTATGCGACTCGTTAGAAACAAGTGGTGATTCGATAATGCCGCGTTCGGGTAAAGGTATGTATCGAATGCAGATCAAACGTTATGCATAAAAATCTACAATTTGATAGTTCCTACTACGCGTAAGTATACAATAGAAGGTGGACCCAAGCAATGCCATCGTAAGTGAACTACTTTAAACTTTATTGAAGACTAGCTGCTGCCCGCGGGTTCGCAAGCGCTTTTCAAGTAGCCTTTGTCCATCCCCGGGATACCATTAAGATCCGTTCAGCCGTTTAGGCGTGAAAAGGTAAAAGACAGAGTTACTTTCGAATTTATAATATTAGTGTGGATGAGAGAAGTGACTCATATTAATTTGACGTATTTATTCAAATTATTCGCGGTCTAGTTTTTTATGCAGGCAGAAATTATTCGTGAATATTGACACTTTCGATAACCATACACATACGTACTAATGTTTTTTTGTAGCTTCCGCTTCCGGGTGGCATTGGTTTGGTCCACCCTGTATAATTATATGCTACTATGTTAGTTTGTTGGATATTAACTTACGGTTTTATGTAGTGCTCATCTTAAATGCCTGTAATTACTTCCCGTCGGTACTTATCTAAATAATATCCTCATAAACAGCTCGTATTTTAAATGATATCTGCCCATCAAAATGGAGGATTGCGGTTATAACATAGAATATGAATAAATTAGATTTTATCACGCTGCATGTTTCACTGGATATGACTGGGGCGTCATTGGAGCATTACAAAAACCGTAAGGTTTATTCCTATGATAACAGATGCATAGATACATTTTTAAAACCTGACGCGATTGTCTTTTATTTTTTCATACAATGATCCACGCTGACGTCACGAAATCTGGCCTCCAGTATACGAAAAACAAAAGGGGATCGAACCAGCTTTTAAAAACGTATCTATAGAATGGCTATAGTATGAAGGATCTTAACCTACTTCACTATCTAAAATTACGAATGATAAATACTTCGTAGTCTACTTATATTCAACTTAAATCTATACAGCAACATATCACATACATTGATCGAACCATAGCCACTTCGATTTCGCATTCAAAACTCATTAATTTCGGAACCATTATGTACTGAAACTCGCTGTTACCGCGAAGAAAACTTTAGTCTTACATTTCATAAATTAGCAATAAATTAGTTTGAAGGAATTATTCGAATTTCTGCAAGGGGCTAACAAATACAAAAATTATGCTTTGAGGGAAACGATGTTTCCATACAGTGATGTTTAATAATTAAGCATCTCAAATTCATAATAAATAAATAATAAATCGTAGGTACATAATTGATAATTTTTAATCGCTTGAAAATAGTCACTGGATTCAAATAATAATTAAGTATAAAAAGCTTATTCAAAATGTTTTTTACACCACAGCTATAAGGAAGATCAGATATGGAAGATAACACGGGTAAGCTCACGACATCCTTTCCATAAATTATGCATAACTTATGTTCGATTATCGAAGAAGAAAGGAGCGAAGACGTTATCTTAGTTATTCATTATAAAGTTAGTGAGTTTGTATGTTCAGAATTGTGTTTATAATTCGAAAATCTGAAGTTTAATAGGCAAGCACCTCGAACATCTGAATATGTCGAGGTTAATACAATCTTACATAAATAACGAATACATACACAAATACAAACCGATTCGAAACTAAGATATTCCTTCATAGAATTCATAAAATAATCACATGTTCATTCAAAGCATTACACTCGACACTCGCAAGTTCACACGTACGCACTTTTAATGTCTACCACTGAGGGTTAGGCGGCATGTAGCCTTCTGGGGCATGCGATGGGGCGGGCGGCGGGTAGGGCGCCCCGGGGGCGGGCGGGGCGCCATAGGGCTGGTAGTACGGGGCGCCCCCGTAGCCGCCGTAGAAGGCCGGATTGGGATACCCGCCGTAACCCATTCCATAACCTAAACCAAAAAATACATCATTATGTATGAAAAAGTACTTATAAACCGATTTAAAAAAAAGGAGTAAGTCCTACGTTATTTATGTTCATCGGTTTCTCCGTCGATTGTTGAGCGATTGTGATGTTTTTTTTTTGTTTTGTAACGTATTTGTCCCGCAAAACTTAGTAAAAGTGTACTTCGATGTCAGTTTTTACAAAATAATCCCTTCATCATTGATCTGTGAATACACAATATTCACAGATCAATGATGAAGGTGGCAAAGTTGCATTACTACTGACTGACGCGGAGCGGAGCGGAATCGTCCAATCGCATTGGTTGTAAAAGCCGTGGGTTTCCTACTCATTATTTTTCATCTTCAGACATGCTACAAGTAAACCAATCAACTATTACCTGGCGGATACTGTCCAAATCCTTCTGGCGGTGGGTTAGCGGGGTAGCCTTGACTCGGGGCGGCCATAGGATGCGGTGGCACCGCACTCGAAGGGTGCGGGTGAGGAATCGACATACTAGGGACCGGCGCCTTTATCTCACTCCCCGCCGGCGTCGGCGACCCAGCAGTCAGCAACGTCCCATGACTCATGTTCAGCGATAAATGAGACTGGGGAGTACTAGACGGAATGCCCATGGGCGGTTCATGCGATACGCGCGATCGTGAGAGACCAGAGTTTTCTATCGGCACAACGGGCGCCATGTTTTGTGCGATATCCTTCCTCCCACTCCCGCTCGGACCAAGCATACTAGACACACTGTGCGACATACTAGGAATTATCTTGTCTTGAGATTCAGAGTCTGATTTGTTAGGAGACTTTTTCTTCTTCGATTTTACACTTTTCTCTTCGTTGGTCGGTGAATAAGATTGTGTAATATCGTCCAAGTTTCTTCTAAAGTCTGGCAATCCTTCTTTGTTTAATACGCTCGCCGTTCTTTCTAATTGACTCAAGCTGGATTCCGTCGGCGGCCGGTTTCCAGGTCTTTGATGTCTGTAGTTTTTCAATAAGTTTATTTTTTTCTCTATTCGATCACCCGGTTGTAAGTTAGCGCTTTCCGTCGGAGGCTCAAGGCTCGTGTCTCGAGATCTTTCTGGTTCTCGCGACGTCGTCGACGCGTCTGAGGTGACTTCTTCAATGGATTTTCTTTCAAAAGCTTCCTCAGAAGGTAGTTTTTCGTCAGTAGTCAAAACTAGAGGCTCGTTTTTGTTTTGATTTTCGGAATCGTTGCTGTTTTGTTTTTGAGAATCATTGCTGTTTTGTTTTTGTGAATCATTGCTGTTTTCCTTCTCTGTGCTATCATTGCTTTTAGTTTTGTCTTCTGAAGTTTTATTTTGGTTGTCAGGTCCTCTGGAAATTACTTCTATAATAGTTTTATCGTTTTCATCTTCGCTATCAAGGACTTGTGTATCATCATCGGAATTCGCGTCTATTTTAGAAGATGAATCACCGTTGTCCGGTTTTCTTGGCGCTTTAGGTATTTTAGTGATACTGAGTGATCCTTGTAAAGACCTAATGCCCCTTTGCATTGGGGATCTGCCTCGCATTGAGTTAATTGGCCTAAATTCTCCTATTCGGTCTCCCATCCTTTGTCTCATGTGTTGTATTTTTTGGTTAGGCATCAAGGACCTAATTTTGTTCCCTCCCATCATGCCAGGTCTGTGCATTACTCTTTGCATGCCCGGCCGGGGGCCTGTTTTAGATGTGATGGTGATCGCAGAGTTATTCTTCAACGAACCGGGTATACTGGCTGGAGACGGCCGAGAGCCTAAAACTGGAAATAGTAGTGATTTATTATTGACTTAGTTTCATGGTATTTTCTCGAATCTATACAAAAAATTACTCATGATAAAATTCGATTTCCTCTCGTGTTAAGTATCTATGTGAACTGATCACGGTCTATCAGATCTAATACGCTACGACAGGGGTTGGATTCACGTATTTGAAACAGGGGTAAAAAAAAAGCAAAATTTAAGATTTTTGCATCATTGCAAATCTCGCGGGATTGACGATCTCGATCCCGCATTCTATTCGCATGCCTATTCCTGACGGATTAATCCCAAGTGGGGAAACTACGAAAATACCTTTCTTTCCTAATGGATTGTCTTTAGCGTCGCCTTTGAATGAAGTCTTGATCGCAATGATTTTTCCCGACTCTAGCTGCATGTAAATTCCTTTGGGAGACTTCAACACCATGACGCGTTGTCCCGCCTTCAGAACTATGTTGGTCTTCTCAGCGGAGTTGGTAGGTATCACGACATCTGAAATGATTTATACATTGAACTTCTATACTCTATTTTTTATTTATTGCATTAACCTTTTGTTGTGTGCTCTAAATCTGATTCAATTTACTTTTAACACATTTTACATATTTAAACAAACTTTACCTGAAGGACATGTACCCGAAAAATGTAACAAACGAAACATTCCTTTAATTTTAAAAATCTATAAACAGAATTCATGGAATTTTAACAATCAGGCGACCGTGACGTTCGCTGCGTACGAATCGAATCCGCCAACTTAGCCCGCGAATTTTATAAGAGTGGACTAAGGGAACCTGTCAGAGGAAAGGCAGCAGATTACTTCTGTGTATTATTCAACACCATCACTAATCCGTCTGCCGACCATGTTAATTATGGCAAAACCCCCCGGGTTTGGGGAGGCACATTCAGCAGTGGACGAATGTGTGCTGATCAGTACTCACCCAGAGGTAGAGTCATTTCCTGCGCGGTCATGCCTTGCCGACGCCACACGTCGGCGGGGATCCATCTTGCGCCGTGCTGCATTGGACGGACCGTGCCTACGGGACGTTGCACGATGCTTCCGTCGGCGGTTCGCACGGTGCGGTAAGCTGTGGTCGGCTTCGGGGCTAGAGCTGCTTTCTTCTCTAACTCGTAGCTAGAAGAACAAAATGTAAGTTACAAGTAACTTATAAAACTGGTATTGAATTCATGGAAAAACTCGAATCAAATGGCAGATTGGTCTGTAACAGAAATGCAATAACAATGCGTCAGGACCCTCTACGAGCTAACACTTTTATTGCCGTTGACGCACATCATCAGGTCATCGCAGGTCTCTGCGGTGCGAACCAAAGAGATGATGTGCTTTGAAATCGAACACAACAGTGACTGTTAAAGGAGCTAATTATTATAAAGGGGGAATACTTCTATCTTCTTTTTTCCTTGCTTATTTATCTGATCCAGCCAAACATTTCAAGCCAAATAAGTAAACTTACCCTCTTTGTGCCAGTCTCTTTTCAGCGCTGGAGAGTTTCTTCTCCTTCCTGTCTACCAGCAGAGATTCATGTTGGAAAGGTTCCTTACTCAACCACTTCGCATGGTAAGTTATAACTCCCTGCATCAGCACATCTAGGTATTTGTCTTTGAAGCCTGAGAGATCTTTCACGGCTGTTTCCTAAAAACAAAAGAAAGAAATAAGTTGGGTGAACAATGACGACCGATGTGGCGCGGCGGGCGAAGGTCCGCCTGCGACGCAGAAGGTTGCGGGTTCGATTCCCGCCTTGGGACAAATGTTTGTACGATCTGCAAATATTTGTTCCGGGTGTTCTGGGTATTTTCTATATATAATAAAATATATCTATCTATGTTATTTATTGTATTAAGTTTATCAGTCATCTAGTACCCATAACACAAGCTCTGCTTACTTTGGGGCTAGATGATGCTGTGTGGATTGTCCAGCATTATTTATTTATTTAATGTAACATAGCAGTTTATGAGTGCTTTTCCACCAGAGATAAGCTGCGTAGCTAAGTGGCGAACTGCACACTTTCGCCTCAAATCATGCTAATTGAATGCTGTCCACGCTAACAGGAAGCTCACCACCACCATCCACGCACTATCGTCCAGTCAAATCGTCAAGTCCTTAATGCAGCTTAGCTTTGGCGAAAAATCATAAAAGTATTCATAGCGATGTAACATACCTTATCATCGTTATCGAAGCATAGATTAGTGATTTCCTTCATAGACAACACTGCATCGGGGTTACACTCATCCACCACTCGATCGGCCATGCCTTGCTTATTGATCTGACGGTCGTAGATCTTCTTTTCTAGACAGCAATCCATCACGAAGCGGTAGACAAAACATGGTTTCTTTTGGCCGTACCTGAAATAGAATCATGGTATTAAACCAAGATATATTTTTGGTAGATTTGGTGTAGACGGACCAAGCCAAGGCCTTCACAAACCTAGGCGTCATAAATAGGTATGATTGTAGTATCCCATACAAGCTAAGATAAGTTATGATGTATTTATATGGTTGTATAAATAGCTATAATTAATTGTAAGAACGCTATATTGTTATTTTTGGAGTAAATATTCTTTATCTATCTTTTACAAATAATGTCAAATTTCGCCATAAAGCCGTCTCAGTGTGTGAAGCCGTGGACGAAAGATAAACTGATAAATACCAGAAAGCTTATCGCTTATCGTTGTTGAATGTAAGTCCTTCTGTAATGTACTAATACTAACCTATAAACTCTGCAAACAGCCTGTGTGTCGTGACAAGGGTTCCAGCTAGCATCAAATACTATGACTCTATTCGCGCCCACGAGGTTAATGCCCAGAGATCCAGCTCTGGTCGAAACGAGGAACAAATAGATGTGTGGATTTGCGTTAAACTCGTTTATAAGCTTTTCGCGCTCCAATGCGTGTGTTGATCCATCCAAACCTGGGGGAAAAAATCGAAATACAGAAAAAGATACAATTTTTATTTTGTGTTATAAAAAATACTTGCTCTGCTCGCGGCTTTGCTCACGCGGTACCTGGTTAAAACAATGTCCTATGTCACTTCTATAAGTGAAATAATTTTCTAAATAGAACCAGTAGTTGAGAGACTACCCCCTACTTACAAACTCATAAACAGACTTTAGTAACTAGACTTGAGTACTCACGATAGTAATTTGTATTCCTCTCCCATCGGCAGTGAGTGCCCGGAATGTAATTTCTTTCAAGAAAGTCTTCAATGAGATTCAATGTGAACAAACTCTGACTGAAAAGCAGCAGCCTATCACCAAGTCTGATACTTTCGTTCAAGATGTAAAAGAAGAATTCCATCTTAGCAGAGTTTTCTATGATTCCCGGTATGTAGTCTTTTAGTAAATCAGAAGCCCAGTCGTAGGTCATTTCTTCCGCTTTCTTTACTAGTGCTAACTGCTCCTCTCGGTTCAATTTCTCTTCCTTTTCGCTTTCCTCTGAATCAGATCCATCTTCATTCTTTTCCTTGGATGTTTTTCTATCTTTACGACCTTTAGGCTTCCCCTTAGGAGGATTCTTGTTTTTACTTCCCTTCTTCCTGCCTCTTTTAGATTTTTTAGGAACTTCTTCAGATTCCGATCCGTCTGTTTTCATTCCTTCTTTCGGTTCCTTATAATTCTCCTTTGTCGGCTCTGGTAATGTAACTTTAGCCGGAGCAGTTTTAAATGGAAATGATTTTTTCGATTCGTCCTTTACAATCGTCTTTGTATCTAAATCCGCGATTTTCACTTCACCGTCCGATTCTGATTTAACTTCGGTCTTTTCTTCCGCTTTCAGTTTATCGACCTCGGTTTTCAATTCAGTCATGGGCCACGATGTGATGGGGCTACCAGAGCCGGCGCTTCCGAGTGGCGGCTTCGTTTCAAGGTGCCGAGGGATGTTAGAAAATGGCGTCGGATAGTTAGCACTGTTCGCATTTTCTTGCGAATTCGGATAGCCTGGATTATTTGGTGGTAACCCATAAGATTGGCTCTGGTACGGCACGGGTGCGTTTTGCACTGGACCACTTTGGCCAATAGCAGGCGGCAAAATGGGCGAAGCGTTCTGTCCCATACTAGGCATAATTTCAGGGGCATTTGGCTCAGTCTTGATTTCATTTGGAAATAGAGGCTCTGCTTTGATAGCTTGATTTGGCACATTTGAATTAGGCGGCATATTATTTGGGTAACCAGGATAATTCTGGTCGTATTGATTGTATTGACTATTCTGGCCGTAAGCGGCTGGGTTGTTGTATGGAGGCGATTGGTAAGGTTGGTTAGGGAACTCTGGGTTGGGTGGATTGGTAGGATATGTCGTAGCCGCATTTGGGTTGTAATCTGGAAAGCCAGGTTGGCCGTAGCCTTGGTAGGGCGGACGTTGAGGTCCATATCCCTCCGGGCCTTGAAATGGTTGAGTGGAATTGGTTGGATAAGCTGGGTTGTTCTGGGGCGCTGTGTAGTTTGGTGGATACTGTTGGTTGTTGTATTCCGCGGGATTGCCTCTATAATCTTGCGGTGGCTGACCATTCGGGTACTGAGGGTTATTGTAGTAATTCTGATTGCCCTGGTAATAATTGCTGCCGCCCCAATAGTTCTGATTATAGCCCTGCCCTTCAGGGTTGTTTTGTGGATACTGATTAGGGTAGTTGTTGTAGCCGGGTTGCTGTTGGTAGTAATTACTGTCGTAGTTCTGGTTGTATCCTTGATTCGGGGGATACCCAGAATATCCCGGTTGGTTCTGGTAGTTGGTGTAAGGCGGATATGCTCCAGATTGATCTGGTCGGTAAGGGCTAGGGCCGTATGGTCCATTCGGTGGGTATGAAGAGTTTCCGAAAGTGGAATCTTGTCGGGGAACCATGGCACCAGTTGAGGTATTAGGTGGTATTGTGGCAGCTGGTTTCTTTGGTCCACCCTAAAAGAAAAAAACAAATTACGAAAAACTTTCTCATTAAATCATCTCGTCACTGCTGAACATGCCTCTCTAAACAAGTGGGGGTTTGCCACAATCACTACGCTTGGCAAGCAGATTGGTGATTGCAGTGAAGGTGTTAAAAGTAGCTGCCCTTTCTCTGCTCGGGTCCCTCCTTACGACATCCACGAGCTGAGTTGGATGGGACGATTCGTGCATCACCGCCGCGGCCAACGAAAAGCAAGTCGTTTCAAGCTGTTACTTACCTTAGGTTTGGGCCCCGGCTTTTGTCGTATTCCGCCATTTTTATTTCTCGCTCGAGCCTTGGTAATTCCTCCAATCTCCTCTAAATCCAAGTCTTCTTCAATGAGCATACTCGCTTCGCTTCGTTTTCTAAGGAAATGGTAGAGGACATCAGGATGATTCCATATCTAGAAAAGAGGATAAAAAACACATTTACATAATGAATTTGGTTGTGTTTTATCAATACTTACAATTAATTTAAATTCATTGTGAATGTGAGTGGGTTTACTACGAATCTTGTTTTGTTGTGTTGTTTTGATGGAAATTATCTATCTATCCTTATTCCTTTCCCTGAATTTATTTGCTATAAGATACTTTACTCTTCGCTTTATTTAAAAAAAATTACATTTAAAATTAGTTAACTATTTGAGGTAAGAAATAAATTAGAATCTAAAGAACTAGATCTAGACAATAAAACTTAAACTAATAACAAGTAGGTATTTATTGTTATGTAATAAAAACCTTTCGTCTTGCCTTTAGCTGAGGATTTGTTTGACTGGAAATCGTTTTTTCAGATCGATGCGATACAGGCTACGCCTAGTGCGCGGATCGTTAGATATTTCATTATTTTGAATATTACACCATATCTTCTTAAACTGTATGTTACATTAAGATTACTTGAGTTTTTAGACATCGTCTGTTTAGTTGTATAAGATTGAGTCGTAATAAATATTTAATTTAATATTTAACAATAACAACATTTAATTTTTTTCATCTACCTATCTTGTTTGTGTTGGGAAAACGTTCAACTCTTAACGAGGGACATCATCGGGGTGAGTGCTTTTCAAGACGCGCGCGTTTCACATCCCGGCGCGCACTCACATTCATAAGTTCGTCAAACTACAATAGTTTCTTTGGTAAAATAAATTAAAAGTCATTTAATACCTTGCAACAAATAGCAAATGCTTTCAAAGGATTTGGTACACTTGTAGAGCGCACAACTTCGTTCATGAACTGATCATACAGTTTCCGTTGCAGGGGCGTCATACGAATCAGCAGAACGTACTCTTCTTTCTGAGGTAACGTGCTTTGTAGTACTGCATGGGAGCGTCTGGAAAAACGATACTTATTACGATTAAAAAGTAGAGGGAAAGAGACCGAGAGGAAGGAGCCCAATGCGCTGGTCAGACCAGGAAGGCAATTCTCGCTAATTTATCACTCGATAATTATCAAAAGAACTGTCAAATTTGACAGTTTTTATATGAAATATCTGCCAAATTTGACAGTTTTTTTGATATTTATCGAGTGATAAATTGGCGAGAATTTGCCCCCAGATCCGCACCACACTCGACATCGACATGTTAGAAGCCGTGCATGTCGCTGAGAGCCGGAGCAGATGGCACAACATCGTACGGCAAAAGATGCTTCCATGATGATGATGGTCATTAGGGAAACGACGCACGGAGGAGAAGAAGGCTGCCCCGTTTAGATCAAATTTTTCAAATGTGGTGTCTATAAAGCGGGACAGCATGAAATTTTCAATCACAATCTTTATCTACACGACTTATACATATACAGGGTGGCTAATTGAGAGGAGTGTATGGCATGTATGTATATGATAAGGATGTTTTTGCTAACAAATGCACCTACTTATCTCCCAAACAGATGAAACGAACCTATTTTGACCTAGTATTTTTTGTAAGAAAGCTAATATTTCTTGGAGTGTCCTAATTGAGTATTTTATGAAAATCGGTGCAGCCGTACTAATGATATTATGACGGTTTAAAGAAATATCGTCAGTGGTGTAAAAATGTTCGGAAATTAAATTATCTTGTTACACAAATAACTTACCTTTGCACGAAACCAACAAGCAAGGAATGCAACACATGTGCCCGATAACGCATGAGCCTTATATCCTGCGGGGTAGAGTCTATACACTGTCCGTTCTGAATTGGCCGCTCGAACATATTGCAGAACTCGGTCTTACTACCGAGGTAGTTAGGACGCACGAAGTCGACCATACACCAATACTCGAGAAGGTTGTTTTGCAGAGGGTAACCTAAAGAAACAAAAGATGAATGTTATTGAAAGACCATTTTTATCTCTCTCCGCTATTTCAATATTTCTTGAGACAGATTTAGTCTTAATGAACGTCAGCTTCAAATTCGTACGCTTAGCATTAGAATCTCGCTCTTAAAATCTAAAACTCAAGTATAAAATATTATTATAGTTAAATGAGGTCCCTATACACCGAACTTGCTATACCTGCCGACACAGCCCGGCGCGGGGCGGCTTGAATGTCGGGTAGCACTGTCGCCGACATTACTCTCTAAAATAAAACAATGCTACAGACACTAACCCAACGGGCTGTGTCGGCAAGGTCGGCGGGTTCGGTGTGTACAGTTCTTTTATCACTTACCTGTTAGTACTACTCGACGCTTTGTTCTCATTTGCTTCAGCGCATATGAAATGTTTGAATGCGAGTTTTTAATTCTGTGTCCCTCATCACAGATTACTAAATCTGGTCCAGGCTTAACGAGAGCTAAATACATTTCTGGAAAATAACACAAATGGTCAAATTTATACCAACGTTATAAATATTTCTTAAGATACCTGTAAATATTGATAAGACAAGTACTTAAATTAAGATATTCCTATGGGCTGACATAATCATTGATAGGCTAAAACGTCCCTAAAACTTTAATTCAATTTCATTTCATTTATTTCCACTGTAGGTATTATATATACACTTGATGTCGTTGTTTACTAAATTTTAATAGGACAATGACATTTAAAACTTTAGTTATTATTACAAATGGAAAAATGAAGCACCGTCCATTCCAATATGTACAATAAAATAAAAATTATAAGAGTTGACTGTAAAAGGGCCTAGTCTTTATAAAATTACAATAATTCAATAAAATAGTAAGAAATTATAAATATAAAAACCTTCGTAGTTTGACGAATTCATTACGGATGTAAGCGGTTTAACTACTAACCTTATTTGTTGGAAGAACAGAAACGTTTTATCCCTTAATGAAGAACTTAATAGTATGCAACCCCTGGACATAGTTCATGCCGAACATAATTATAGCAAAACAATTTGAAAATTATATTTTTTTCCTTAAATTAACATTATCGTAGTTTTATTTTCTATACTAATATTATAAAGAGGAAAGATTTGATTGTTTGTTTGTTTGCATTGAAAAGGGTCCGAAACTACTGCGAAAACAATTGATGTTATTACTCTTTGCTAAGCACGTTTGAAATAATAACTGTCAGTTGTTTGACATGAATGACAGGACAACGTCTGTTGGGTCAACTTGTCTTTACTAAATTCAATCATCCAAACATTTCTTATGTTCAAATTGAATTACGATTGTGCCACATTATATATAATTAGTATTAAGTTCTTGTTTTATAAGTGTATTGATGGTGCACTAAAGTGATAATCTATCTATCTATCTATCTACGATGCAGTTTGCACAATTCCCTAAAACTAAGGAGATTTTTATAGCTGGTAACCCTAATATCACACCCACGCCCTCATCCAAGTGCCAAAAGATCCTTGTAGCACTCTATGAATGGTTCAAGTTCGTTTGTCTCCGTAATGTGTCAATTTTGACAGTCTTAAATTATTGCCATATCAAAACTTCTGAAAATAATGCGTGGACAGCTTTCGTTGGCCAGGCTCTATCTATTTATGTATCTATGTAGTAAATTTTAGTTATTTATATATGTACCTATGTATGAATATATAATAATAATAATAATAATGCTGGACAATCCACACAGCATCATCTAGCCCCAAGCTAAGCAGAGCTTGTGATCTGGGTACTAGATGACTGATAAACTTAATACAATACATTACATTTTATTATACATAGAAAATATATACATAGTTAGGTATTTATAATGTTGTTAATATTTATTTCTTTGGTGCAACTTAAATTCACTTAATTTTTTCCACCCAAAAGTTGTCTGGAAGAGATTGCTTCTAAGCGATAAGCCCGCCCATTGTACTGGTGTCTTATGTAATGTCTTTTGTATTGTATTGACGTACCGTCCAAAAGCTTCTTGTCTTCGTCAACAGGAGAATCATTCTTGGCGTCGTCTCTATCGTCCATCTTAGCGTTAGGATCGTCCTCTTTGTCTTTATCTTCAGAGTTCTTGGTTATGTCAGAGTTCTGTGGATGTAAACAGAATAAATAATTTAATGATCTAATAAAATCCAAAAACCAACTTCAAATTCCTTAATATTTACATTGTTTTTTAAATTTTGCGGGACAAATACTAATCCCTTGGAATTTTTTTTTATGGGACCGTCTTTTGATTATTCTCTATATATACAAGCGAAAGAATCATCAAAATCGGTCCGTAATTGACAGAAAAATCAACAAAACATACATTAAAAAAAATTCAGCAAAACATAGAATCTCTTTTTTTGAAAACGGTTAAAAATATTATATTATGTTGGAGTCGTATGTGTTAATAATGTACAATAGAGTAGTGATCGATTATTATCTTTGTCGATTAACTCGTTTGCGAGGATTCCCAGAGTTTATAAAGCTAAGTCCTAACACAGATAAAAATAGCAGTACCTACTGCCAAAATAAGCATTGAGAAATAAACAAAATGTTTTCCATAAAACAAGGGCCTTGATTAACAAAGAAAATTACAATCAAATAATAAAATCAAATTAGAACTAGTATTTACAATTGAAACAATTAAGCTAACTGCAGACTGTTTCAAACAATCTACAGGTATCTACGCTGGCTCAGCCAGCCTGGCTGCATTGTCCCGCTGTATGGCAACGCTGTTGCGCTGCGCCAGAGGGATTATCTGAGGATTTGAGTTCTCTTCCTAGTGTTTCGTTCTTCCCTCGGTGACAGCTTACCATATCGGACAAAACTTACCTAGCACCTCCAAAACTCTTATAAAACGAGATAAGACAGTTACTGAATTACAAATTTACGCGTCAGACAATGCGCTATGGCGCTCATTAGGGGAGGCCTATGTCCACTAGTGGACTAGTATAGGCTGATGATGAAACTTACCTGTGTATCATCATTTCCAAGTTCAGCTGCTTTCTTTTCTTCTCTTTCTTTTTCTTCCGCTTTCAGCTCTGCCTTTGTCTTCTTACGAGGTTTCTTGTCCTTTTTCATACTTAGTAAGCGATATAGCTCATATCCTATCATTAGCACGCCGCCGTTTGTGGTCCAATCCTGAAATATTTAGAAATTCTGGCTAAAGCTCGTTGTAGCTTTGAAATCTAGTTAATGCTTTAACTGCATAAAAATCAGAAAACTTTGATAGTCGTTGAAAAATTATGTGAAATATAAGTAAGTAAAAAAGTATTTATAACAGCAAAATAATAGTAATTAATTATATTAGGTGCACATTTTTAACCTTGTACAAAACAAGATAGAGAAGAGTCACAATTAACAGAAAAAAAAATAAGGCAAGAGCAACAATTTACAAGAAATATTTGAGCAATATACAACTAGAAATGGTGAAGTCTTTACCTTGACCACTTTAGCCCGCATTTGAAGCGTTTTGTGGCTGTCATTCAGCACATAGATAGGGAAATTCCGGGGCCGAACCTCCCCGTGTGTTGCTAAAGGACTCGAATTAGGATCCACTGGAAGCCACATATTGAATTCTGCCACCTGAAAAGAACTCCAAATGTCAAGAAAAAACACCGTATATTTATGTTATACAACATTTTTGGTTGGCAGGTCGCAAATGTCTATGGTAATAGTACCATAGATGGTGGACATAGACCCACCATGCATAATTTGTGAATATGTGCAATAAAGTGTTAAATATTAAACAAAGAGTACCTTTTTTTAAAAAAAATCTTTATTGATAAAGAAAATTACAATCAATAATAAAAACAAATTAGAACTAGTATTTACAATTGAAACAATTAAGCTAACTGCAGACTGTTGCAAACAATCTACAGGTAGCTCAACTGATCCATATCAATACCAGTCGGAAGCGTTCCCCCGACGCTGGCTGCATTGCCCCGCTGTATGGCAATGCTGATGCGCTGCGCCTAGAGTACTTATATTTTACGCAGGAAGAAAAATAAACAATAATAGTGCGGAAAGTCCTCTGATTGAAATTAGAAGGATATTTTGGCGCTGGCTGTAGCTAAGCCAGCGCCAAAATATCCTTCTCTCTTCTTTCTTCTTTAACTGTATCTTGATCTGAATCATCAGCCTAGTTAGATCACACTAATATTATAAATGCGAAAGTGTAGATGTTTGTGACTTCTTCACGCCAAAACTGCTGAACAGATCGGGCGGAAACGTTGCATATAGGTAGTTCTAGGCCTGGAAGAAAACATAGGCTTCTTTTACCCCATGAATCAGTTCCCATGGGATAGAAAATACCTTTAAACGTTTCGATACAAACAACGCGTGCGAAGCCGCGTGCAGAAAGTAATATTAAATAGAGTAATTAAAATGAACGTACCCAATTCTGAAGTGTATTGATAGGCATAATACAAAGTACAGTCTTAGACGTCGTATGCCGTAAGAATATGTCGCAGAAACACACGATTTGTAACGTCTTCCCGAGGCCCATAGAATGCGCAAGGATGCATCCGAAACCGGAAGACGTCGAGAAACGTTCCACCGATTCTATGATGTTTTCGAACAGAAATCTTACGCCACCGATCTGTAATATAAATATTACATGAAAATTCTATCATTCTACATTATTTGTTTTACAGATTCAAGGTGGTCATCGGTACAAGATAAAGATTGTCGCATATCTGCTGCACAGCACTTAAATGTGGATTCAAATATGGGCTTTTATATACATTTTAGAACGACGGCAACATTTATCTGTTCAGAGACAGCTCGCGGGCCACTCGCTTGAAACATGCGGACAACCATTTTGTCACTGTAAAATGTATCTAAAGATAATTAATAATATTAAGTTTAAGCCCATATTTGAATGCTTATTTTGTGTGCTGTGCAGTACCGGTGCTGGATGTAACTCTCTAAAATTAAC
Organism: Eupithecia inturbata; assembly: GCA_963662085.1. Taxonomy (NCBI): domain Eukaryota; kingdom Metazoa; phylum Arthropoda; class Insecta; order Lepidoptera; family Geometridae; genus Eupithecia; species Eupithecia inturbata. Next base: position 11,001,563 of record OY759182.1, read on the forward strand.
TCTCTAAAATTAAGCACATATTTTTTTCTTTTTTTTTTAAATTCTTCTACTATGTGCAAGGGAAATTACAGTCCGGTAAAGCTAACATAAAAGACGTAACAGAGATCCGGCGTTACACTAACACCAATGTTGCTGGACTCAGGGAAATGCATCGTACCTATCGCACTATCTTAGGTGCGAGACCTGCGACTCCTACGAGACGATGCTTTGTTAGGGCGATGGTTGGCCTTTAGCTGGTTCCAGCACAAGGTGCATAAAAAAAGAAGGCTATACCTGATGTGGTTTGATAACTCTAGCGATTTGTGGCGCTAAAAATATATCTTCCTCGTTTTCAGGATGACCCATGTTGATCTGCACCCGTCCTTGTTCATCAGGGATGTTGTATGCGTCGTTCACGTGTAGACCTGCAAATACATTTTGAAGTTATCTTAATGCATATATAAATCACCCCAACTTCCGCGGATGTAGGTAAGAGGCGACTAAGGAATATCCACTGGTGGCGGGCAGTAGCCCCTCCTGTAGAACAAGGGGTCTACTCTGACAACGAAAATGTAAGTTTCCGATTTGTTTTCAAGCTAAACCAACTCTTATGTCACTTGCATAAGATAGCGTTTACACAAAAACTAATCAGAAACTTTGATATTCGGTTTACGAGTAGACCCCTGAATCATAAACGAACTGCGATCCCTAAGCCGCGTGCCCAGCCTGGGGATTATGGCATTACCAACATAAAAAGAGCTATAAGGCAGGGGAGGCCTATGTCCAGCCAATGGACTGTCATAGGCTAGATCGTAGATAACTAAATTAATAATTAAAAATGAGAAAGTAATTCTGCATATCTTTCTCTCTCTCTCTTTCTCTGCCTTTTCACGATGAAACGTCTGAACGGATCTCAATAAGATTGCATCTTGGCTAAAATTTGCCACAAAAAAACAATTAGAGTAAAATAGGCGAGGCGACGAAAGGTTATCTGAGAAAAGCACACGCGGAGTCGCGGGCAGAAGCTAGTGGGAGTATACAAGTATTTATTGCCTGATTTACACTTTGTTAAGTATCAAGTCTGAGTGAAAAGTGTAAGTGTTAAGTGATCTGTAAAATCAGCGTGGAAGTGATTAGTCAAACCTGCTGGACTGATTTACTAATCACTGATTACGTCATTCGCACTCGATACCTACATAACAAAGTGTAACTGACCCGTAAGTAGAGAAGAATGGGCTAGGTACCTGAGTTATTCGGATCCTCCTCTGCTTCAGGACTAGGTGGGACTTCTGAATCTGACAGCATAATGCAATCATCCGAGTCGGATGATGATGACGATGACTCATCTCCACTGCTGCTGTCCACATCAACTATTTCTACAACCTGGAAGAAGGTCAATTGAATGCCAATACCACGGATTACTTATCTTGATTGCACTAACAAAACAGTCGAGCTCTCTGCAGACTGTTGCAAACAATCTAGAGATAGTTCAACTGATCCAAATCAATACCAAACGGAAGCGTCCCCAAGACGCTGCCGATGTACCGATGCTGTGTGGAGATGTTTATTGCACAATATTCAAGATTAATAAATAGTTTTCCTTGCTATTGTTTGCGTTGTTATTGTTAGGTCCACCACCTACCATATCTCGCATTTTTAACCCCTTGGTTAAAAATGCGAAACGTGATTTCTCATCCATGCGAAAATCGTTCTCACTCTGTTTCTCTCTCTCTCTCTCTCTCTCTGTCTATTACCTTTTCACGCCTAAATGGTTGAGCAGATCTGGCAATGGGGTAGATGGTATCCTGGGAAAGGACATAGGCTAATTATATCCCGAAAAAAAGCATGCGAAGACGCGCGCAGAAGCTATACACTAGCCGAAATGGACGTAGAATATTTGTGAACAAACCGCCCATACACTAAAATTCACTATGTTGCAGCGTCATTTTGTACGCAATTTACATTACTTGTCGATTTGAGATCATTCCTTCAATAAATATTGATTACAACTATTATTATATGTGAAACTCGACGCCAAGCAAGTGATTTTTAGGTATTTGTGTCTTGGTTTATTTACAGACATTCTACATCTAAGGTTTTTTATTATTATTATAGTGCGTAAGCCTCACACTGGGTTACTTTATAAGAAAAAAATTATTTGATTTCTTATATTAGGTCCTTACATATGAAATTGGCGTTTTTCGTACTGGCCACTTTAATCACAAATTTCTCCTCTTTGGTAAGGAATTCCAAATTCAAATTTGTACAGCTATAGACTCATGTATTTGTGCTTCGATGATCGTCATTCATTTGTTTTTTTTCTTCTGTTTTTTTCTGTTTGCGTCACTCATTTTACAAAATGGAAAACTTAAAATATCGCATTATTTACGAGTACGAGTTCCGCCGTGGCACTAGTGCTGCGGAAACAACTCGAAGGGTGAATGATGTGTATGGCGGTCGTGTTGCAAAAGAAAACACAGTTCGTTTTTGGTTCCAACGTTTTCGTTCTGGAAATTTTGACCTGCAGAACAAGCCCCGTGGACGGCCTGAGACTCAAGTTGATAATGAAGAGTTGAAGGCTATTGTGGAAGCGGATCCATCGCAAACCACGTCCGAGTTAGCTGCAGGCTGCGATGTTAGTGATAAAACTGTTTTAATTCACTTGAAGCAAATTGGGAAGATTAAAAAGCTTGAAAGGTGGGTACCTCACGAATTGACTGAAGCAAACCGGCAAACGCGCGTCGACTGCTGCGTTACATTACTAAACCGGCACAATAATGAAGGTATTTTAAACCGAATCATTACCTGTGATGAAAAATGGGTTCTTTACGATAATCGGAAGCGCTCAGCGCAATGGTTGGATCCTGGCCAGCCAGCCAAATCCTGCCCCAAGCGAAAATTAACCCCAAAAAAGTTACTTGTAAGCGTTTGGTGGACTAGTGCCGGTATTGTTCATTACAGTTTTCTCAAATCTGGCCAGACTATTACGGCTGATGTCTATTGTCAGCAATTGCAAACCATGATGGAAAAGCTAGCGGCTAAACAACCTAGGCTGGTCAATCGCTCCACGCCACTGCTGCTTCACGACAACGCTAGACCACACACTGCGCAACAGACGGCTACTAAATTAGAAGAGCTTCAATTGGAAAGTCTAAGACATCCTCCGTACTCCCCGGACCTTGCTCCAACAGATTACCATTTTTTTCGAAATTTGGATAACTTCTTGCAAGGGAAAAAATTCAACTCCGATGGGGCAGTCCAAATCGCCTTCAAAGATTTTATTGATTCCCGTCCGACTGGTTTTTTTAGTAAAGGGATCAATGAACTACCTATAAGATGGCAAAAGTGCATAGAAAATAATGGTTCATACTTTGATTAATTAAATATATTATATTAAAAAATATTCGACTTTTTGTTCCTCCCATACAAAACGCCAATTTCATATGTAAGGACCTAATATTTGATTTTTCTTATGATTGATTAAGAAATCAATTATTTGATTTCTTATATTTGATTTTTCTTATGATTGATTAAGAAATCAATTATTTGATTTCTTATATTCTACGTTTAGTTTGGATGTGGTATAGTTATGATAAGAATGTACACATTTCACATTCACGATAAAACTCACCTCCTTCTTATGAAGTACAGCTCCTGATGTAGTAGGCTTTGGTACCTTCGAGATTTCCAACTGACTCTTTACTGGTTTTTCACCAGGAGGCAGCTTCGATATCACAGTATTTGGTAAACTGCAAAATTAAACACAAACAACTATTATAAAATATTATGATATTAAGTATTGACCCATGCCAAAACTATTATAGAGTAGATAACCATAACTATACACTAGCCAACCTTGATGTGGAGTGTTTGTAAACAAACCGCTCATACTTTACCTAAAATTCACTCTGTTGCGGAGTTATACTGAATTTACAGTACTTGTCGATTTGTGGTCGTTCCTTCTATAAATATTGCTTAAAATTATGTATATCTGAAACTCGACGCCAAGCAAGTGACTTTTAGTTTTTGAGTCGTGGTTTGTTTACAAACATTCCCCATCGAGTTTGGCTAATGTATAGAGTCTAGCTAGAGCATTCGCACCATACAAGAACACAAGACGGTGACACCGCTGTGTTTGTGTGTAACTGCCTACCATTGTCATAGGTATTAAGCATGTTTATAAATTATATTTGAAAACTCTAAGTGTCTTGATAAACCTAAATAAGTATTTAAGACTCTGCTAACAATGAAAATTGCAATTTAAGAATAGAAACAAATTAGAACAATAAAAGTTTTTTTTATAGTAAGTATTTACAATTGAAACAATTGAGCTAACTGCAGACTGTTGTAAACAATCTAGAGGTAGCACAACTGATCCAAATAAATTTACGAGAAAACATGTAATTTTTTTGACAATAAACATTATGTACATATGTATAAGTAAGGACAGAGGCCCACAGTTGGGTATCGCCACTGATTCTGAGTACCTAATCAATCAATGATTAAATCATTCTATGCCAAGGTTTAAATTCCTGACTATTTCTTTACAGTCTAAACCTTAATTTATTAAATTAAAAAAGGCACTTACTTAAGCTTTTGTCCTGATCCAGTTTTCTTTAAAATTGAGGATCCACCTTGCAGAAGTGACATTGTTTTCTGATGTATTTTGTTCTGCCGATTTAGCGCAATTTGTCTTTGAACCTGTGATAGAAGTTTTCTTTTTAATTCCGCCTTGGAAGGTGGAATTGAGAGGAAATAATATGAGATTAATGAAAATAGACTGAAAATAATGTCATGTAAACTTAACTTATAGCTTGAGCATTTTACATCAGGCACTAGCCAAATAGCTTGCTGTTAACAGGTAAGATAACTAACTGTTCACAGTTTCGTATAATTCTATAATAAAATAACAATATGAACATAAAGCTATAAAAATGTACAGGGTGCTACGAAACATGTGTACATAGCCGAAAGGTGATTTTGGACCAAAAGTCAAAGTCAAAAACTCCAAAAGTCAAAATTTCCATAAATACAATAAATGTACACTTAGAAAAGGTCAAATTCTTAATAATTAAACACTGACACGGACCATGTGGGTATCCACTTTTATTCTACAATTTTGTTTTTAAATTTATTTATTTTTATTTTTTTGACTTGAGGCTATTTTCTTGATATTAGTTCTTTTAAATGTATTTTTACATTTTAATTATGGTTTTGAAAATTCAAAACATTTACATAATTTTTTTGTAATAATTTTATGGCAAAACACTGGTTTTGCTGAAAAACAAGAAAAAACATTTTTGAATTATTTAATTTATATACCTATATATGTATATATATATACATACAAAAGTACTGTAAGAGTGCGTGTAACACGAACACGAATAAGAAGAAAAATAGCTTAATTTTTTTTTTTCAAAAAATATAAAGAATATTCGAGATTCAAGAAATTGTTATTCACAAGTTGTCCCCTCGAGGTCCAGAATTACTTCCTTTCGTACTTAGTACATATGTTACGTGGCACCTTATTTAAGTATGCTTTATCTATACATGAAGAGAAGCTTGAAAAGAGAAGACACAAATAATGAACATAATTATTATCCATTGATGTGTATTATATTAGAATGTACTGTACATGCACATAATATTTGCATTCCTACCTCTCTTATAATTCTCTGCTGCTCCTGCACCCGAGCCAAACGCTCAGACTCCTGCCGTTGGGCTGTCAGCGTTGATGCATCAAGGTTCTTCTCATCCATAACTTCTCGGATGTTGCGTCTCACATTCAATGCATTTGGGTTTGATGTTTTTTTCTATAAAATAAAATAAAAATATGGAAATATAGATCAAAAGTCAACAACTGAAACAGTAATAGACAAGAAAGTGCTATAAATTGTAAACTAAAACTAGATTACTTTAAATTTAATCAATAATTTAGCATTTTATGAGACGTAATGGCGCAAAAATATAAAAACAACAATAATAAAATAAGTAAAAATAGAACTTCTGGAACAGGCAAAGAGGTTAGCTAAGTTTGTTGTAAATTTTCTATATTTTTTGTTTGAACTCATAGAATCTTTGTCAAATGAGAGCTTTTGTAAGCTAGTTTGTAATTATTTAAAAAATTTTACACACTAGTAAAATAACAATAACCATTTTGAAATGTGCTCAAGTATACCTTTCCCTCATGAGAGACCTTAGTGGATTTAATTGATAGATTTTACCCCCCCTCGTTTCAACAATCCTCGATGGATTTGGCCTCACTAAGTTACCAGCAAATTTCACAAGTCTTATCAGTACACCTATTAAATTTTATGCAAATTGGATCACTGGTGGGACAGTTATGACTATTTCACCATACGGCCAAATCACCCAAGCTGCCACTGAGATCTTTGTACGCTTCGCTCACTCTGATCAAAGTGATCAATGATAATACTAGGAACTTACTTCTTCATCATTTTCTGGATCCATTTCACCTTCTGCTGGTGTTTCATTATCTTCTTCTTCACCTTCCTTCTTCAGGGGTTTCACACTTATTTCTCCCATTTCTTTCAACTTTTCAGTTATATCAAAGTCCTGGCTGTTTTCTTCTTGCTTGATATCTAGTAACTCCTCAGCCGTTGGGGCACTTTCAGGGCACAGCTCACTGCCTTCCACTTCAGCAATTTCTACATTCTTATTATCAAGATCTCCTTCATTTATTATGTCACTTATAGATAGAGTTTTTGGTGCCTCAGCCTCCTTCTCCACTTCTATTTCATTAGTTGGCAATGGCTCAGCTATTTCTGGAGATGGTTCTTTCACTTTAGGTTTACCTTCCACAATATCACCAGTTTCAGGGTCAATATAACTTTCATTTTCATCATTCAACTCCTCAACTGCAGTAGGGTTAACCACAAATTCCTCCTCTGACAGACCATCACTATCTGAATCGCTAGTCTCACTAGAATAGTCACTATTTATTTCTAAAATGTTGTTTCCAACCAGTCCACGGATAGAGATGCCAGTGTCCTGTTTAAGCTTTTTTGTGAAATCATGAAATGTTTTTACAGCTTCTAATTTTCTTTTGTTGGTCAAGGGTTTCTTTTTGGGTGCTGCGCGCCGCCTCGGGTTCATGGCAGCGGCTTGCGCGTAGTGCAAGCGCTGTATCCTCGCGATGGTCTCATCGTCACCGTCGCTGTCCCACACTTCCTCCTCTGACTCCTCATCTTCCTCCTCTTCAGCCTGAGATTTAGATCTCTTCCTGTTCTTAACAGGTTTCGCATCACCGGCACCGTCCATCGCGAGACGCTATGTATCAACAGTTTCAGTAGAATTCATCAAACAGATCATGAGATAACCAGCATGAATGGAACTGTCATCTTGAAGAACCAAGCAGAGATCTACAAAATAAGTATTGGTTTTATTATTCGCAGATCGTTCACACATTGAAAACAATCTTTTCAGTATACAAATAGTATTTTCAGAAGGTTCTTTGTAGGTTTACAGGACGCGGAGCAGGAAAAAGGAACACAGAAGATGAGCCGGATTGCATTTGTATCACACTCGGATCACACAAAAACCAAGTTAGGTCGCTAAATTTAACATACCGTCTTATTTTTAATTATTGACAATTGCAATTAAAATTTAGGAAGCCATTACTTCCGCAATAAATCGCCTATTCAACTATTCATTCATGCTATACAATTTGTGTATTCCACAAGCGTGTTTACTAAAATTAATGTATCCTCTACGTCACAGCTAGCATAACTTTTATTGGATGAAAACAATAAAGCATAGTATTGCGTATCATCAATTCCGTATTAGCACGGAGACGTGTTTACTAGTTCAGTATGTTCCAAAGAAAATTCACCCTTCTATTCGCAAAACAATACGACAAAATTCGGCTAGCCATGATTATGAAGCATGGCAACATTACAGATTTTCTTCAGATGTTGGTGTAACTGCAAGATCTATATTGTCTATTGCTAGTAGAGTTGAGCTCCAGCGACAGTGAGCGATTATCTACTTCCATTCTTGGATGAGTAGAAAATCGATCGATTTGTACATTGTTTGAAGACTAGAAGGATAGTACACTGCCCTCCTAATTTAGACAACCGTAACTACTAAAAGTTTTGTTTCGAGATATTCGCGCCTAAAGTTTTTTTTCTTAAAAAAGAGATCAGTGTCGCTGTTTTAAGAAATATTTGACTTTGATTAGTGTAGTGTGTAGACGCGATGATCCCCAAGAGAATGATTGGCATAATATCGTGATAGCGTTATTACTTTTAAATTAATGTAGCAAATAATATTTATGTTTAGCAAAATACAAATATTTAATGTGCTTATCCTGAGCATGAGCACCGTATGTCAAATAGTTACGGTTCTTATGCCTAGGAATAGATTTTGCTTATCAAACATAACTAACTTATATTTACGGATAAACGAATGTATATGATAGAAAAAGTAAAAATTGGTAAGTAAAACAACTCAATCTAGTCATAATATATTATTCTACTGGGACCAACATGCAAACAAGAAATTAAAGTGTTTGCAACAATAATTAATAACAAATCAAAATTTTAGTACTAGTAAAATCTTACTTTTTTAAAGTAATTTACTTATGAAGTTATCAATGGCACTTTCAAAATCACTTCTCTATAAAAAAATAGGTGATAAAATCTTATACACTATATTATTATAATTAGCTCAGTCATCAGACTTACACAGCTACATAGGTACACATTACAAAATATAAAAATCAGTCTTACAGTAAGTTTATAAAAAATACCAATATGAACTACAATTCTTAATAAATTGCTTACTAGGTTCAGTAAAAGACTAAAATATTAATAGGAACTGTAACTGCTTAATGCCTTTATACCTAATTCATCTAAAATCAGACATTTTAAGGACTCAGTATTCCCTTGTTAAATCATCTACACCGGAGCTACAAGTTGGAATAAGTTGGGGTTGATTTTCCCAGAAACTCCGCCTGTAACTAGTGCCACTTATGCCAGAAGGCATAAGTGGCACTAGTTTGTTAATGATCTCTGCTTTTCATTCTACAGTTATTCCTCTTGTTGTGACTTTTTGCATGGTTTGTGGAAAACAATGTGTTTAGGAAATTTTTTTGAAGGAAATCCAAGGATGATTCAAACTCAGCACTGTGACTTGTTTTATATTTCCGAGTAAAATATCCTTTTTCTGCAATCACTGCCATGATATTTTTTAAATAAGTTTGATGCACATTTTTATTAAGCTTGTGTTGTGATGAGTGATTTTTATAATTATAAAAATCAGGTAACTCCATTACTTTCACTTAGTTCTTTATTGAATTAGCCATTTGGACACAATTCACAAAGTCTTGAAAGTCATAGACTTTAGATTTCGCTTTCATAGCAAGTTCCACCTGGTGGTGAAATGAAGGTGACGGATGATGTGAGTAATTTGCTTGCGTTGAGTTACCCCCCGCCACGCCTCCCCTGCGTCGGTCCTTTGTGATGCTACGTATAACAACCGTAAGTTAGTAACCTACGGTGGTCTTGATAAGGACAGCTCTCATACAACTTGTTTATGTCAATCGTACAAACCTGTATTTATTAAATAAGATGAAGGCAAGTTGCGATACCCTTGTATTCAGTAGTAACTTGGAACACCGAAGATTATCAACACTAGTCCTAAGCACCGTAACTAACATTACTGTTATTATGTGTAGGTTATAGTCTAGTAAAATAAAAAAAATACTTTAAATATCCACCGTATATTACTATACGGTGCTATTCATAAGGTTACAAATATGGACGCAAGGCCAAATTTATATAATCGCAATAACAAAAAGAACCGTAAGGGCTCATACGGTATTAATGTCTAGGAAAGCTATGAAAAAATTCGCAGTTACGGTGCTCATGACTAAATTAACTTCGTAAATATAGGTTTTATCAAAAATACGTCAAAGAGAACATTATAGATCTCATCACGCTAATTCCGAATCTATCGATAACTCATTTTTGATAAAAAACCCTACTTACGGTTGTCTAAATTAGGAGGGCAGTACAGGCCAAGCCAACTTTGGGAGTTTAATTCAGTAGTCATTATAAAAACGTCCGCTGTTGTCAGCGCCGGATCTACGTCTTTCCTGAAAATTGAAATGGCGCCCCTTATAACCCGCAAAAATAGTATCTCTGATGTGTACATAAAGCTCACTCTGACAGCCATTGTACCTATTGTGTTTACTTTCGCTAACCGAGATTTTTTTTTTGTGTATTACTTCCATTTTATAAACTTGGGGTAAAAAGTTGCAGTGAAAGATTTCTAGGTAGCTTTTCAGATAAACAACGGAAACCCCGAACGGAAACCCCGAGCGGAAACCCCGAAGTTTTACTAAGTTAAAGTTTAGCATTATGTAATTTATTGTAGGTAGGTACCTACTAAGTACCTAGGTACCTAACATTGTTAGCGATTGAAACAATTATTATCAATACCTAGGTTATAATAACTACCTGCATACAGGTTTAAACGTACCCTTGTTCATGAAATCATAACCCGCTCCGTAGACGACCAGAGTATTCGGTTCTCTGCCAAAGTAGTCGGTTACGATTTTCTCTATAGTTTTCTGATCATTTGTGTACTTGTCTAATTTTAATCTCTGCAATGCTCTTCTACTGTAGATCTTTTGCTTTTCAAAGAACCACTTCAATTGAAATTCAGTATAATCTGAGACAAGAGCGCTCTTCGCTGACAGTACGGTATCTGTTCGTTTATTGAATTCTTCTCTGTCAATTTTTATCTTCTCTTCAATATCGCCGATGTAACGTTTTCGCTTCTTCTCTCTACTACCCTCTAAAGTATCATGTTTAAATTTCTCCTTTTTCAATATTTTGTAGGTAAATCCACCAGCATCTCTTTGACAGGCAACTATAGGGGTTTTAGATCCGGGATCGACTGCTATTATTCGATTATAAGTTGATCTTCTCTCATCCAATTCAAGTTTCTTTTTCTTTGTTGTTGATTTCTTGATAATTCTATTCATCGAAATACAAGCACTCTCACCGTCGGTACAGAAAGAGTATCCGAAATTTCGCTTTACATTAAAATAGCGAGACCAGTACTGTTTCGTATTTTCAGAGAACAGTTGCCAAGTACTCGCCGTTTCTCTTGGAAACAATCTACGCAACAATTCGTGCAACCCTCTAGAGTCGTAGCTGATAAATTTTAATCCTTGTTTGTATATCGGAAAGATGGCAAATGATGTTTCGTTCGCTTCGAACAGTTCCTCTTGCATCCGTACGAATAGTGGTACGAATTGCCAGCAGTTCTTTTTCATCGATTTTTGAGTTATATTCATTTCTCTCAACCAATCTGTGATTTGAGAGTTGTCGTTGTTGTATTCTGATAGATAATACGCTTTGAATACAGCATCGTGAACCAATTTCTTGTCAAGTTTAAATTTGAACCTCAAATACCTTTTTATCCTAGCGAATGCGTGCATCAGTAGATTGTTTTCGAATATAGTTTCGTACTGCTTAGCCGCAGCCATAATACTGAAACTCCGTAATTTACAATTGTACAATAATTCATCACTTCCACGCAACCGTTTGTACTCTTCGAATACATGCTTCGGATCTGGTAGTTTGGTGTATTTTGCTTTTTTCAATAGATATGTAAATGCTAAAACATCCAATTTCTTGTACCTCTCTAGGAAATCTGAATCTTTAGAGTAGGTTTTGTAGAAATAATTTATTAAATATGACAATTCAACTGTCAAACTGCTAAGATCTCTCACATCTCTTCTGATCTCGGCTAATAGTTTGGTCTTTTGTTGTTCGTCCAATAGAGGACAAATAAATGTATTCAAACCACATTTAACAGTATAAACTTGTACATCTTCATCCGTAGCTATTTCAGATTCTCGTATTCTACGTTTCCTATTAATACACTTGGAACTGCTAGCACGTTGATGGTCATCTCTGCCGCAGGATGCGCACGGCATTTCATGTTTCTATATTAAATGAGACTGTGGTAGAGGATATAATTTATATTTTAAAAGGAATTAAAACAAATGGATTACTTGTGGTATTTTAATTAATGAAAAAAACAATAAGGTTGTTTTTACAATAAAGTAAGTGGTGGTTTATGATTTTTTTTAATTTTATTGGTTGAGGTGCTTTGTTCTTAAACAAGTTTTTATTCAAAAAAAGATCGTGTTCAATAGAACAAACTAATTAATGTTCCTATTGCTTGCTCATTTCATGCAACTTCTTATTTTAATAGATAATTTTAACTCGTACGTGTTTAATAAATAAAACTTTCACTAACACTCTGCATCAAGACTGCTTAAAACATGACTGGTAAACTCTACCAGTTTGAGGCAGTGTTGCTGTTTTTAATATTCATAAGACAGTACACTGGCCTGGAAAACTGAGTACCTACCTACCTATCACACTTTTAAAATTGCAACAACTTTATATGTACGTACATACACAAGATAAACTTTCGATATAAAAAGGACTCGAAATAAGTCCTGATCTCAACCCAATTGAGCATGCCTGAGATGAGCTAGGAAGGCTAGTCAGAAGCCACAGACCACCACCTACCACCCTCAGTTTACTAAAACAGGCCCTGGAATGAATGGAAGAATGGGAGAATATTCCCCAAAATCGCCTTCGAAACCTTGTGTTCAGTATGCCAAACTGGCTCAAAGCTGTTATCAGAGCCCGAGGAGGCAATACCAGTTAATAAAAATTAAATAACATGTAAAACTAATAATTAATAAATTATTATTATTTGTATTGACTTTCTTTCTTAAAACATACATAGAAAATGTTAATTGAGTTTTTGGGCACTGAGCTAAAAATGGCTATATATATCTTTTTTATATGTTAAAAATTTTACTATTGTAGTTTACTAATATAGTTTACTACAGTTTCAAAGAAAGCTGATAAAATTTGCAATAAAACGTTTTTTATTTTAAATCTACAGTTTAGAAAAACTTAGATCTGCAGGCCAGTGTACTTACATTATTTAATCAAGTAGGTAGGTACCTATTTAGGCTATTTACCTGGAAATCGGATACATATACTACATAATAAATACATGTAAGAGTAATAGTGAGTGAGGGTAAAAAAACTATTGGGACATAAGCAAGAGGACTAAAAATTTCAGATTTTTATTTACAATACAACTTTAAATTAAAATTACTACATGGTTCTGATGCATCTTGCTGATTTAAGCTGCACCGGCCAGACGTTGTTCCCGTACTCTGAGACGGCGTTCACGTTCAAATTCTTTCATTCTAATAACATAGCTGAAACAAAAATAAACATTTTACTTTAGTTCTCGGTAAGCCTGCAACTTTATAGTATGTAAAACCTCATTTTCAAGCATAAAGTAAGTAATTATTGTGACACTCTTGACTGAATGTCACATGCTCTTTTCATTACAATCAGGAACCAGCATTTCTTGTAAATTGGAATTTTTTTTTGTTTACTGGCTTAAACCTGCACATAAACCGACTGTAGCAAATTAAGAAAAGTGCTACAAAGCTACAAAATAATCAGGTGAATTACAGTCTGACATTGCATTATTAACATAGTCTACCATTTGAAAGACAAATGTTTCTTGTTATTGGTCAACAATTTAATATTTTTTTTCATCTATGTACGGTGTATCTACTTGCAATAATAATTCATACATACTCCTCGTGTTGACAATTCAGGTAATCATGCTTTTCATGAGCGCACTTGTAAATAAGTGGCATGTTTTTGTAGCGGCATTCATGATACTCAAGAAGCTTATGAGAACAATAGTCACGATGAGCAGGTGGAATCCTCGCGGATATAAGATCAGCCTCACGAGCAATCATTTCTGAAACATCAGAAAATGTAAATTAATAGCAACCCACTAACAATAACATCTCTGGTTAATTTTTATACACATCTAACCTAAACAATTATGTAACAAAACTGTCCAATCGCAAGAGAACTATTGCACTATTTTTCTTGTGATCATCCACTTTGTTTTAATAAGTATTAATTTTTAGTATTCTAAATTTCTATTGGACATTGATAGGTACCTCGTTCTTTCCTGGGAAAATCAAAACCTGCCTGGGGATCAAACGTAGGCTTATCGTCCATGTAGAGGTCGACATTTCGAGCGTTGAATGATCCCATAAACTGGCCCATTTTGTCTTCAAGTTGATTCCAATTTCAGTCACTGTAAACGATGCCAACTGGACTTTTTCGGAAATCAAATCAATTTTGGGTCCTTGTTTTGATTAGCGGATCTTGTAAGTCAGTGTTCCATTTCTGTAGGACATAATGTAGCTTATGGCGAAATGTCAAACTGAATAATTAATGCTACAAATCTTGTTCTTGAACAGAAATATTTTATTTTTGATAGAGTTGGTAACATTGATCCATGGTGGCGGCACTTTACTAACACACATCACATCGCTATTTGGTATTCGCGTTTTGTTCTGTGTTTTATTTCGGATCGAATCGAATTTGCGTATTCGTCTTAACCGTGAAAAATAGGCAAATAAAGGCGAATAGAGTTACTTCATATCGTCGTCGTCGTATTTGGTTGGGCAAAGAGTTGGAAGCGCCCTGACCTGACAGATGGACTGCGTTACCTAGATTTCGAAAATTCAAATAAATTTTATTTCCATTTTAACGTATTAATTATGTGTGATAATTAATTAGTGAGAAAGCATTTTCACAAGACATCTTGCATTTATCTCTCCCGGATTATCCCATAGATCTCCATACCACCCCGATAGACTGAAACTCTTTGAAATAGATTCCCTTTACTGCCGCCGTAAGATAGTCGAACTATCATTCCTCCATAAACTTACAAACAGTAGGTACTTGACTGTTCCTCATTAACCATGAACGTCGGGTTAGCCGTTCCCACTAGAATTCCTAGACGCCCAATTTCAAAAATTGTAAGCACTCCTTTCTTTAATAAATAATAATAATAAGCATTTATTTGTCTCTCACAATAGGTACTTAGTTAAAGATAAATGAATACAGGGGGACTTAAATATATAGCAATGTATAAGAATAGGAACATAACCCAGCTTATATCTTCCTTAAACTATGACCTGTTTTGTGAGAGACTGGAGCCTGTGATAGGTTTTAGAAACAACCTGTGGTACAGGTCACCAGCCCCTTCACTCTTTCATACTAATACTGGCCTGCAGGCCCCGACCATGAGATTGTTTATCCAATACAACTTCATGAACACAAAATATATATTATTATAGACATAGAAATTTTCAATGATAGTGCTCCAAAATTTAAAAGTAAACTGCTTGACCATTTCCGATGTCCTCTAGAGGACCCGCCTGATTAAATATAGTTAGTCTTATTGTTAATAACAATGTTAATTTGTATAGTTTAGTCTCAGATAGTTTATTTTTATTATGTATATTCCTTAAAATAAAAATTCAGTTTATATAATTTTAAGTAGATTTGTGAAGGTCATTCTTACAAATGTCGCGTTTACCTGTTAGTAACATGCTTATCAGAACAGAACCTAATTTTAAGTTCGTTTTAAATGATTGATATGTATGTGGTTGGTAAACCTTTATTAATAAATAAATAAATAAATAACGCCACTCAAATTACCACTATAACATACCCCCATAACACATAACTATAATTAGCCTTCACACGTCATAAAAAAAAACAGACATTAGTTTTGCGTAGAACAGAACGTAATAGAGATGGGATGATGATTGAGTTTAGGTACTTCGAAGAGGAACGAAAATAACACAAAAGAAAATTTTGGGGAACATTATAATTTGGACTCTAACCAAAAGGGGCAGTTTCGTTATGGAAGCCAATTCGGAACCATAATACAAATAACTCTCATGGACCAATCACGGTAATCACTCCCATCCCAAAATGCCACCCTGTTTACAACTACCTACTAAAATTCTCTTAACTATACCTATTACTACATAGAATAGTTACTAGTAGTTGTACCTTGTACATTAGGCTTTATAATATACCTAAATTAAGATTTTAATTTGATAAAGTCAATTCAAATTGAAAAAATATTTTGCGAAAGAGGAAACGACTGAGGACTCCAGTCAGGTGGGATGACGACCTGTGAAAGACTGCAGGCAGATTCTGGATGCGGCAAGACAAGACGCTATGGCGCTCATTAGGGGAGGCATAAGTCCAGCTGTTGACTAATATAGGTTGGTGATGATGGTGATTTTGCGAAAAATCGATTTTTATAAATCTATAATTAAAAAACTAATGAAATATTTTCTATGAAACTACCTAGGTAGGTCATTTCTATATTTATTGTCATACGGAAACGTTACCGAACGCACGGTAATGTTATACATATAAACAGTAGGTATTGTGACTCAGCCCTGTTCTTGAATTATTTTATTACCAGCCGCGTGGTACGTAATCCCACGCTAGTGCTGCCCGCCTGCAGTATTTTAATTTCATCTACCTACCTAGAAAAATCAGTTTAAACACCGGTGGTCTCAAGTAATACAATGTTTTAATGATATGCGTTTACCATTTTGCGTTAAACATTTTATTTTAGATTTTTTACAAGTTGTTTTTCAGTACATACTAAAATATAATTCCCAGTCCTTCAACTTTTTTTCTAATGGCCGGGGTAGCTCTGCCTAAATCCCCGCTTTTCGATAGTGACATTTGACAGGTCCACGTAATATAACAGAAGCTATTTTGCAGGAAAATATTTACCCGACTATACAAAAGGAGGATGCTAACATACTTGAATTTCTTTCTAGTTTTGTGATAGTATATTTTAATATGTTATTATATAAAAAAAAATTAAACTCGTTGTGAATAAAATAGGAAGTGTTCAATAAAAATACATGTGTTTTTTTATTAGTAGATTTAATAAAAAGTCCACCCTCATTAATTTGATACAGAAAAATATTTGCGCCTCGACTGAGACGTACGAAATGCTTTATTGTTAAATTTAATAGTATAAAAAAAACTCGAAATAAATAATGTTTTGGTCACCCATCCGATTTCGAACCGCTGGCTGCTGCTAACGTTATTTATTATCAACCATCTCATCGCGTGTGCGCTACCTACAGCAATCAAACCAAACCTCTAACTAGGTACCTACTACAAAATCTTATTTCAAATGTAAATTATAACGTAAATCTTACAAAGTAGGTAGGTGCCTTTTATTGAAGGCCTACCTAAGGTTTTGTTTGATTAATAAATGTATTACTCTCATAATCATTTCATAATGATATTTCGCCTAATTCAATAATATAATGTAAGTAGCTAAGTACATAAGTAAGCATTACCTAGGAAAACTACCTACTTTTTTCACCCTATTTACTTATTTATTTATTAATTCAGGTACTTTACACGGTGGAATAAGTGAAATACCTACCTATTAATAAAGAAACAAATTACGTACATACCTTCTAGTGGGTAGGTATAAAAAACACTTTATAGTCTTACCTTTCGGAGTTTTCAGGTAGTAGTTAATTTAAAAATGTTATCTCTGGGTGCGTTATTGAAGAATTCAAACAACCAAAAAAAATAGCACCATATACTTAGTCTATACTTTTTCTTTGCCATATTAAATTAGTAGGTACTTAGACTTATTTCAATAAAATATTCACAAATCGCACGCTTACTGCTTACAAAAAAATCACATCGTTTTTTCGTTACTGCGGCGACGCATTCGTGACTGGTTGAGTACCGAGAGGGTACCGAACACGAGGCGCGTAGGTATGACTCACGTTCCGGCCATTTGTATGAAGATAGAATACTGTATAGATCATTACCGTGCCGAAAGTTTCCTACTTGAACTTCCTACGTCTACAGTTAGCACATTTTAATGAGGGTAGTTTAAAGACCGGTTGACTACATACATAAGTTTTATTACACTTCAAACAAAATGACAATGCGTTGAAGATAATTTTATTTATTTATTGCCCACTCATGTCTAAACAAACATGGATTTACGAAAACAATTTGAGGAACACAACTTAGCTGTACTGAAAACTGTTGCGAAAGGGACTTACGGGTATCTGAATAAATTAGTTTATAAATGTGTTCCTATCTTACGTTCAAGGAAGGATAAAACTATCTTGTTTCATTTACAGCAATGTCTTCCTGTGTGAAAAACGCGATAGTAATCTGCTTACGATAGTCAAAGACATAGAACTGTGCATAAAAATACAAAATCATAAATCGGTGAGTTCCTAAAGCAATAAGTCTTGATAGTTTATTACTAGTTCCGTTGTTGACGTTTTATTTCTAAGTTCATAGGTAATTAATTATTTATAGTTTTAAATTTGACTTGTATGAGAGCTTATTTTGTAAGCTATAGAAATAAAAGTTATTGATTTCTTGATATGTACCTAGGTATAAATTACACATTTATACTCAGAGGTACAAAATCTACAAGCAATTTCATTATCAATGTAAGAGTTTGTGTTGGAGGAACACCAACGTTACATCCCTTATCGAGGGACATAGACGCGTGTTCCTCGTCCCAAGCGTCAAACTACGATAGTTTCATTGTATGATACATGCATTTTATTTTAGGACATCGCAAACGAAGTGAAGATTTTGTCTAAGGTTAAACATCCAAATGTGATCAGGTTTTACGATTGTTACTACACGGAAAATCATGTTATGATCTCAATGGAATACGCCACAAGCGGGAATCTAGCGGAATACATGTACCAAAGATGCCCAAAACTGATCCAGCAACAGGTGATAAAAACAATACAACTAATAGCCCATATTCCAGCATTTGCTGCTGTGGAAGTCGAATCCGCAATCTCCGGCGTATTTGACGAAACTTTCTTCGCTGTGCCGTGATTCATGCGTGACCGACAACAGAGATGTCTCACTATTCTTTCAACCATTATGTATAATTTTATCAATGCGATAGTATTGTACCTAACCTTCACACCTGCGGATTCTAATGGCAAGCGATAGGAGATCTCCCTGAAGGAAGGACATATGTAAGTCCTACTGCCATGGCTTGGTACTTTTGCATATCTAGAAAAGAATGCGTAGGTACTTACAATACATAGGTGCATTAAGTATTTACGTTACATAAATACCAGTAGATAGTGCTTAGAGCCGCGGCAGAAGCTTGTCTTAATAAAATTGTTTTTCAGGAAATACTATTCTTCTTTTCGCAAGTTCTGCTTGGAGTAAACTATATTCATAGTCTGGACATCATTCATAGGGACCTCAAAGCTGAAAACATACTTTTGACGGGGAAGTTTGGAGTTTTAGTCAAAATAGGCGATTTTGGAGTTTCAAAGATGCTGCAAAGGTAAATGCATAAAGCATAAGTGCCTACTTTGTCCCATAGCAGAATAAAATTAATAGAGCATAAAGAAAAAGGCGCTGTATCACCCAGCTCAGCTTGCTTGGTAGTGTTCTTCCTTACGTCAATTAAAACCTCAGGAAAAATAAAACTTTGACTGTTTCAGCGCCAAAAAGACTTCCACAGTAATCGGGACCCCGTATTATTTAGCACCAGAACTTTGTCATGGCAATCCTTACGACACTAAAAGTGATGTTTGGGCACTTGGATGTCTATTGTACGAAATGTGCACACATAAAAGAGCTTTTGAAGCTGAGGTGAGTTTGATTTCAACATCAACCATGTACGAGTAAGTCCACGGCTGAATAAATGCCTTAGAGCACTATCACACTGACGATTTGCAAGCGAACCCAAAGTAAGATGAGTGCGCAGTGAGCTACACGCTCATTGCGCACTCACTGCGCTTTGAATTCGCTCGCAAATTGCCAGTGTGATAAAGCCCTTAGTTAAAATTTCACCGTTTGCTGCCAAAACTAAGATAAACTTTTTCGAGTTCAAATTCGTAATATGTAGGTAGGTAGGTACCTGTTATTGTGTGACATTACAGCTCTTGAACTCGGTTTAGCGCTAGAACCGGCGGCGGCAGGGCTATTCAGACTCTCCGCTACCGACTCATCGTCACGGAATCTGAAACAGATTCGAGTGAAAGTCAAAAAACATTTTCTATGAACCCATGTTTTCACCAATTTCGATTTAGGAGAAAATAATAATGTTAGAGCTACCTATATTACTAAAACTCAAAATATTATTACCAAAATACACATTATGTCACACATTATTCTGACATGGGTTCATAGAAAGAGGTCTACGATTTGTGGAAAACTACTTTTCTGGTAGTTTAATTTCTTGCAGAACGCAGAAAAACCGCTTGAATATTTGAATTTCGCACGAATCTGTCAGACCGTGTCGATGACTCGGTAGCGGAGAGTCTGAATAGAAGGTAATTCTCGCTTATTTATATAACAAAAGAACTGTCAAATTTCACAGATCTTTCATATAAAAACTGTCAAATTTGAAAGTTCTTTTGAAAATTATCGAGTAATAATAATAATAATCGATTCATTTATTTCTCTTCACAATAGGTTTAGGTACAGTATATTTTTAATGTTAGGTGTAGCGTACAGCGTACGGATACCTGTTTGTGAGAGACTGGTGCCAGTGATAGGTTTAAAACCTGTGTTACTAGTCACCAGTGCCCCCTCCACAGAGTTGTATGAGGTTTTTTTAAGTACAATGAATTTTGCCTTAATGTGACATTATGAGCAATGCTAATTTAATATATATACCTATGCATAAAAAAAAAACTAAGTATGTAAATTAAAGGGTAAGAGAGCTACAAACAGCTTACATTATAGCTTAAATAAGTGCATGTTTAAGTGTGCGAGTGTTTGAATGTAGAGTATGTGTGAGAGTTTTGTCAGGTTGTGAAAGGTTTGTTTACAAGGCAAAACGGGTGTATGTTGTATGTTGGGGTCTCCTGAGGACACCAGGCTCTTAAGAGTTTGGGCAACAGGAGACCCCAAGGGTGTATGAGCGTGGAATAAGTGTTCGATGGGTATGTGATGCTTGTTTGCCTGTTATATGCGTGTATGTATAATATATGCCTCCTGAGGACACCAGTCTCATACATAAGAGTCTGGGCAACAGGAGACCACCATGTGAGTGATTAGTGTTGTGTAAGTTTAGTGTAGATGAGCGTAGATAACGGTAAAAAGGTTTATTCACCCTGTTTATGCTTCAATCAGAGTGGCATCAATTTAACGGCTTGAGCAAGTCTTCGGTTTGCTGGTACGAAAGGGTCTTTAGCCATTTAGTAACCTCCGATTTACATTTGTACCGGGTTAGTGGGTGGATGGATAAGGTTTAATTTATCTTATTTTATATGAATGGTACAAGAAAACAGCTGAAGTGGTTGGTATGATGAATTTTGAAAGTTTTAGAAGCGCAGACCTTATCTATTCTACGTTTTGGATGGTGTTCGTTATGTCATTTGGGAGTGTTTGTGAAGTATAAGTTGCAAAATGAAGTACTTTCGCACAGTGAGGACGTCCCAGTTAACATACAGCTCAGCTGTTAGAATCTGATAAGAGTGACCTCCGCCGACCTTCAGAACGGCTCTTTGGGCTCTTTCGAGGACAATAAGATGGGACTTTGCTGCACCTCCCCACGAGGTGATACAGTAGCTCAGTACAGATTGACAGAGAGCCAAATAAACCATTCTGATGGTATCTCGGGTTGCCACATGTCTAAGAGCTCTGAAGATGTAAATCATTTTTCTTATTCTAGTTACAAGGATATCTATGTAGTGACACAGTTTAGCATAAAGTACGCGGCGCAACCGCGTTTCGTGAAGTCAGCTTTTTCAGTAGCTAAGCCGAGTTTAACCAGTCACGCCTCAACCCTCTGTTGTTTCATACATATTCTAAAGTCACTCCTCAACCCTCTGCAGTATCATACATATCCTACAATAAGGATTATAGATATAGTAAACGTTAATTTTATGTACTCGTGTCTCGTATAATGAATAGACGCAGTAAAGTGAAACCAACTCTCTTTTATTACAACCAACCCACAATAGTATATAGACTGTATCTATAGCAAATACAAAATCTATATGTCGTTTAAAAGTGAGTAACTGATCTTTAATAACTCCCAGGTATTTCACATGGTCAGTACAAAGAAGAGTGGGGCAAGTACAGGGGGTGACCGAAGGCTTACAGGAAGGCAATTCTCGCCAATTTGTCACTCGTTATTTATAAAAGAACTGTCAAATTTGATAGATTTTATATGAAAGATCTGTCAATTTGGACACTTCTTTTGTCTAAAGCGTGTAGTAAATTGGCGAGGATTGGCTTCCAGAACCCTGGGTCCGGTTGACGATAGTGTCGAGATGCTCCTTTTTCTATGGGACTTGGAACAGCATGTGGATAGGGAACCACGCAAATGAGACGTCATTCATTTTTGTATGGGATTTGCGTAATTCCCTGTCCGCACGTTAGAGGCGCTGCTGTTCCAATTCCCATAGAAAAAGGAGAAGTCACGATCGCGTCTCGATACTATCGTCAATCGGACTCAGGGTTCTATTCATTCGTTCGTTTGGAACCTATGATGATGCCATGCCATAATTGCTCTGGCTCTGTTTTTCATGATGCTTACATGATAAAATTGTTTTTTTCAGACCTTGGTTGGCTTGGTAAAGGCTATAACAAGCGGGAGTGTGCATCCAATTGATATCAAAACCTACAGTAGAGGAATGCAAGATCTCATAGATTCCATGCTCTCCATCCTGCCTGACAAACGACCTACTATCAAGGATTTGATGGGACGAAACATCCTTCTACCGACTATTTATACTGTCTTTTTAGACGCTGGAAATGAAGAACTATTACATTTGAAAGTGAACAATTATTTGAATGACTGATTATTGAATTCTAATATTAATGGTGTTTATTGACTAATTTAAAATTTAATAAAACAATAATTTATAGGTAAAGCTTGTTTATTTTAAAATTAAAACAAAAAAACGCTTAAGTGACTGAATAGATTTAAATCACCATATGTTTGTACCTGATTGACTTATCGCTTTGTGTTAGTCATCTGTTCTTTCCAGGGAAGATCAAGTGTAGTACCTTCTTAAAAGCTAAATTATCTATTACCTATAACATAGTTCTACTCTCACCAGCTTAATACCTAGTAGTTCTATTCTTATCAACTTAACAAGCTGATAATAAAACCTCAAGAGATTTAATATCTCTAGCAGTAACTGTTCTTTAGAGCTATAATTAACTGAAGTGCAGCATGGAATCTATCCGTTTATCTGATCTGTCTCCATTTCCTCATCTTCATCTCGCTCTGAAATCACAATAAATATTACTGTTTTAGTGTAACTAGTGTCTGCCCCCGGCTTCGCACCCGTTGTTTCTATAATAACCTAAAGGTTACTTCTATCCCATGGGAACTGATTAAAAGTAGTCTGTGTTAATCCACTAAAAGACATACATAAAAGCATAAATTTTGTTCGATCCGTTTAGTTGTTTTAGCATGAAGAGGTAACAAACATACTAATTTTGGTATTTAATATTACTGTGACACACAACTGCTGGCCAAGACCTACTGTTGACTACATCCAGGAGTAAGCTTTTTTTATTTACATCCAGCGGCCACATATATTGTATGTAAAAGTGCTAAAGCTAATTTGAAATAAAATATTCCTCATCTCCTCCGCAAGTTATCTGAAAATGTAATTGCGATTTAGATTATCATAGGAATTATTTCTTGGGCCCATTAATTATCAATAAAGAGTTACAGGTAACATTTGGTTTTTTTTTGTGTATAATGTAAAGTTGCATAGATTTCTAAAATTATCTTACGTTGGCCGTTGGTCTGGGTCTGGGGTTGCAATGGCTTCTGTCCAGGAATCTGTCCTGACTGCAGCATTCTAGTCAGCCTTTCCACCTCATGCAATGATGATGCATTTTTGATAGCTTCTCTAATTTTGTGGATTTCTTGTGCAGTGAGATCTGTAAATTGACAAATAAATAAGCACCAATGTTATTGCAGTTGTATTGATATTTTAAGAGAAATAAAATTGATTAAATTTTTTTTAATAAATTTAAGTATGCCATACTTGTGACTTTAGGATCAGGCATGTTTCCTCCAGGAACAAATGTTTTCGCTTTCTTGGCAATTTCTTTTTGCATCTCTTTTCCTTTCTTGCTTTTGAACAAGGTGTTAGCTTCGTCTCTTTCTTTCTGCTTAATCTTTCTGAAGTCTAGTAACCTGAGTTCCGGCAGTTTGAAAGCCATGTAAGCTCTGAAACAGGAATAAATACTCTTTAATAACTTTTATAGGAACAACAATACAATAATTTATTAATAAAAATAATTTTACAAGTCACTTTTTACTATAAATAGGGAACAAAAACATTAATGTACCTAAATTTTATAAAAAAGTTATTATAATTAAACATATCAATATTCCGGCAATTCCAGGAATTCACACATACCTTAAAAATTCTTTTCTAGTAACCACATTTTCAAGCTATATTTTAATGTAGTGGTGGAGGTGGCTTTATAGATTTTGTCAGGTAGTCTGTTGTACACTGAGAGTCTTCCAGGAATGTGAGAATGTCCAGAACAGGCAAATTCTAGATAGATAATCGGACAAAGATTGAGTTGACTCACTGGACTCAACTCTCTTTAAACAACACAGTACTGATAGAATCAGACAGCAGATGGGAATATTGATTTACAACACAGATAGCCATCCAAAAAAAAAGCCTTTTGTGCAACAGTAGGATCTAGCCGGCTGATAATAAAGAAGTCTAATGAATAATTCCTCATGAATTTACCTGTAATGCTGCTTATTAGCCACAGGGTTGTGCATGAGGGATAGTGTTTTTAGCTTTGGCAGAGATGCCAACGGATCTATATCACCCAGTTCCGTGATATTATTGTTTGTGAGTATGAGCGATTCTAAGTTGGGAATGTACTGCTCCAAATTTTCACCAATTCTCCTGAAAACAGCATAAGTATCACCATTGTTAATTATTTATAGAATAAGAGCAGCAATGAGGTGCCTATGTATTTTTATAAGAAATACCAACTTACACTATTCGGTTGCTGTTTAGCAGTAGACATTTTAGTCGCTTCAGAAGTGGAAATCCATCGAGCTTTCTTACATCATTATCAGAAAAATCTATGGTGTCGAACTGATCCAAAGTAGCACCCATATTTTCGATTTGAGGGATTTTGTAACCTAAAATATTTAGATATTATATTATATATGTATTATTATATATTAGAGCAGATATGTAACACAAACTTCGTAGGGCTCAAGGCTTAAGATTAAATACTAAAGTAATGAATATTAATTTGTGATAGATATTACAATTACAGTAAGCAGTGTAGGAATGACACGTAAAACAGATACGTTACACGGTATCTTCTTTTGTTTTTCATAAAAGTGGGTAAGCAATGGAAACGCTGAAATGTTCCGCGGATGAACTAACCTCTAAGATCCAGCTCTCGGTCTCTGCATGGATTCATGTATTGCATAGAATTTTGTATGAGTTCGGAAGTTAGCTTCACCATTTTGACAAATTAATAACAATTTGCTTGACAAAACGATTAGATTGAAAATGATCAACAAAATATTCTCGGCGAATCAGTAACCGCGTCACCAACCAAACCAAACTGACTGAATGAACGAACGAAATGTAAAATGAATGAGTGATATGATGAGTGAACGAGAATAAATTTTATCAAAATGTTACATTGACTTTGACAGATAAAACTCTTTGACATAGAAACAAATTATGCACAATTGGAAACTGGGACGTTGGTAGAAAGAATTGTGTAAACCATGATGCAGCGCCAAAGTTAAAACAAAAAACTATGAAAAAAATAAAAGAAGACTATGAAATTTCCATGAACTTCTAGCCTAGAAGTCACTTGCCATTAGCAAAGAAATCAAGTCAAGGCAAAACAGAAGCGAGCCACAAGAAATTGAAGTTGGTTTTGGATACAAATTCTTCGGCCGTTAAACTTACCCTGCACTGCGAAATTTCGCAACGCGATTATTCCCGCAGGATCTTTATAGTTTTGTGCAGGATTCTGCAACATTTTGTAAATTGTATGAAGCTGCCCGCACTTGGAGAAAAAAAACGCGGTAAGTTCGATTTAGTAACCGCAAGTTCCGCATTTACCTACGTGTAGCTTTATACAATTTACTTTATGTAAGTTGTGAACCCATAAAAATTATCTTATCATATCTTATCTTATCTTAAGTTGCAAATAATCTCGTGGCGAAATTTCGCAGCTCGGGGTAAGCTTTATGGCCGACACCGGCCGAACCGAACCCAATGCCAATGAAATGAGACTAGGGTTGGGTTGTTGAGTACCTAATTTATATATAAAAAAAGAAACTAATTACATAAATTAATAATTGTATTGTTAATAATGTTAATAAAGTCTAGGTGTTGCCCGGAAAAAGTAACTTCTACCTACCTGTGCTACTTCTAGGTTCTTGATAGAAGTAGGTACTTATGATTGGTTAGTATAATCCGAAAACTTTTAACGAAGTAGGTTAAACTTTTAAGAAGCTATTCCGCATTCACTTACATAACGTAACTAAATAATCTATGACAAAGCCGCGCGACACTATGGATCCGTTTAACTTCTTCCGCTAGTGGACAAAAAAATTATATGCAAGTTACCTACATAAAGATTTTAATAAGCATGTGAGCGGTTTAGTTTGTCATACCTATTTTAAGTTTTTTTTATAAGTGAAGATATTTTATTTAACACTTTATTTCATAATGTGTGCCTATGTACCTACCTACGATCAGAAATAGGAACTTACACAGAAAAATAACATCCCATTCTTCATATTCGACGGCTTTTTTTATTAGCCAGTTTCATGAAAACAAAACTGTTGTAAGCAAAATCTTTTGTGCGTTACCTACTACATTTTTCCCGTGATGAGCCCCAAACTCCATTATAGCTGTTATTCTCTCGAACGCTCTACAAAGTCAGCTTAATGTAGGGGAGACCGGGACAAAAGTAACAGTTTGTACTTCATGCCTGATTTCTCGGTAGTAATAAATAACGTTAGTGATAAAAGTAGGTACTTGGACAATATCGTCGTAAGCGTTTTAGTTTTAAGTCTAGAGTTCAGACTACTATAGAATAGCCTAGAGCAGTCCACTTCAGTAAGAAAGAAAACAAATGGGAACTTACTTTACCACAGATTAGACTCTCACGTTATTAATATAAAGAATCTTCAATAAAATGAGCTACAAAGTCATGGAAAGTCTAACATATAGCATCTCGTTCTGGTATATATTTTTTATCTTATTTCTCTGCTGGACATTGGCCACCCCTAATGAGCGCCATAGCACCCCGTCTTCTGCTTGCCGCATCCAGCATCTGCCTGCAGTCTTTCGCAGATCGTCTTCCCACCTGGCCGGAGAGCGTCCTACACTACGTTTGCCGAGTCGCGGTCGCCACTCGAAACACGTTTACCCCAGCGGTTGTCGGTTCCTCGCAAGATATGGCCGGCCCACTGCCACTTCAGCTTGCTACTTCTCTGAGCTATGTCGATAGCTTTGGTTCTCTTTCGAATGTATTCGTTACGAATCCTTTCCTTCAGAGAAACTCCGAGCATAGGTCTATCCATAGCTCGCTGAGCGACTTTGAAGTGGTGGACTAGCCCTACCGTAAGTGTCCACGTCTCAGCTCCGTAGGTCATAACGGGTAGGATGCACTAGTTGAAAACTTTCGTTTTCAAACATTGCGGTATGGATGGCGAGAAGACTCGACATACTTACTCGTAGTTTCCCGAACGCTGCCCAGCCTAGCTGAATCCTCCTCTTGGCCTCCTTCTCGAAATTGTTTCGTGTTTGTTCGGTAATGTACCTAAAGCTAAATAGCAAATAGATTTAAAATTAAAAAAATATATGCTTCATCCGACCGCTTGTGAAGAGGAGCCTTAAGAAAATCAATAGCTTTCTCAGAAAATCGTCGTAAAGTTAAAACTTTGACAAAAATTGCTAGAGAATAAATTATGAAACGTAATGGCGCAAAAATATATAAAAGAATAATGAATAAAATATGTAAAAAGGGAATTCTTATTGCTAAGTTTGTTGTAGAATGCGTTATAAGAAAAATACAAATGCACTTCGGTGCATTCACATGTCCTACTACGATTTCATAGAATCTCTACCAAATGAGAGCTGCTAGTTCGTAATTAGGTATATAAAAAAACTAAACACGCCAGAAATAAAATAAAAACCATTTTGAAATGTATCTACTCAAATATACTTTTTATGACATTTTTTAGATTTTATTTATTGATTTTTACCCCTTTTGGACCCCTTTATCTCAAAAAACTCACGACGGATTTGGACTTACTAAGTTACCTCTTAATGTAATTCTTATCAGAACACCTAACAAATTTACGCAAATCTAACCAACGCACGGTTGGACAGTTATTCTCAAAATGACTATTTCACCATAATAGCTAAATTACCCAAGCCTGCCAATGAGATCTTCGTTCGCTTCACTCACTCTAATCAAATAAATTTATATTAAACTTTCGTTTATAAATGAATATTATTATTTTATCTATTAAGTTATGGTTTCGGTAAATAATAAAGATGCGAAAAAATATATGGAGATTGTTACTTTTGACCCCACGGTCAGGGCGAAAGTAACAACTTAACAAGGCGTGGGTCGTAAGTCCCAGTAAAACTCTCTTTAGGTTCTGCCCAATGTAATACTATGAAAAAAGCACAAAATTATATCAAATAATTTATTTCAATGCTGTAAGTACAAGAATAATGACGTTCTTATTGAGATTTATGTTCTATTTAGTCAAACATTAATACGAATTTGCTTCATGATGTTTGGACAATATCTTCTTGATAACACAAAAACTAACTTCCTAAGAATCAACAAAACAAGCAAAATATGACTTGTTAATTATTTTAAACTTCTTAAGTAAGTAAATTAAAACAACAAAAATTAATATATTTATGATAAGTCTACTTCTGTATGGAAATAACATGTTACTTTTGTCCTGGTGTGCAGTGTTACTTTTGTACCAAACCCTGTTTTTGATATTTAATGCAACTTAGATATCCTTATAACAGAACGTGTTATAAGAAGACAAGTTATACCATGCTGAAGACAATCTTAACGTTAATCAACGAGCTAATAGTCACATTATTATCAGCATCTTAATTCTACGTAAACACTAAACGAATGAACAATAAAAAAACTTACTTTCAGTGTCAAAAATCGAAATAACCTAACCTTGCAGCTGATCGAGGGCGCGGAAACTAAACTCGCGGGGGGCGCTGCAAGCTGACAACCAACGATCGCCATAAGACAAGGCTCCAGAGCGTTTGTTACGTTCGACCCGCCCCGTTTCTTTTGTCCCCGGTCTCCCCGGTCGTACCAAATAAACCGCATCCGTATCTAATAAATGTGCCAAGGAAGGTAACTTCCAAGTTGTTATCTTTTTTAATAAGTTCTTCGGAAAACATTCGTTGTTTTTATCCCTTTGCGAAACAAGAAATTATTATAAAACTTTTCCCATGCCTGAAACTTACGTAAGCCCAACTAAGTTTAACCTTAGAGATATCTAGGAAATAGTCAAGGAAGTCTTCAAGATTTGTAGAGGCAAAGGCTACAAATATTTTATGACAAGTAGGTAGGTACCAACCACAAAACATTGTTACTTAATTCAAAGAAATAAGGCCATTGTAGAATATTCTACTTCTTGTACTGACGTAAATACTTACTAAACGGGTCAGAATCAGAGCACTGTCAATGTATCAAGCAACACAAAAAAGATAGATAGATAGATAGCTCTTTGTTACAACAAAGAGCTATCTATCTATCTTTTTTGTGTTTGTGTACACAAAATATAATACAGAAGAAAATGCTGAGAAACAAGGAAGTATAAAGGGCGGCCTTATCGCTTTGAGCGATCTCTTCCAGGCAACCTTGGGATGGACTGGACTTATGAGAACAATATAGACGGTGGCGTTTGAAAAACTTGAGGAAATTAAAACAATTACATATACCTACACTACGTACTAGATTCATATCATGCGTTAAACTACCTACTTATATGTAGAGGTATATACCTAATAAACTTACATAGAAATTGAAATTTTTACACTGATAAATAATACTGAAGAAGCAGTTTTTTGAAGATTGGGATAGTGATTTCGCACGTCTGATGTCCAGGGGCATTCCATAGACGGATAGCTTATACAGTGAAGGATTTTTCATAAAAAGTAGTAGAAAGTATTGACTCATATTGACCCGGCAAGTGTACCTTCAAGAGTGATGTGATTGCTGATAAGGCTATATGACATGCGACAAGCAGTAATCTCATACGTATTGTATCTCTGTAGGAAGACCGTACTCTATAGTAGAGTAGGTAGAGCTACCCCGTTCAACACGCGATCTACTAACACTTACAGTTACACCTATCTAGGCGTAGATATAGCTATCCAAATGTTTGGTCTTGTAGCCTGCAGCTACGCGACGCGACAGTCGAGTTTCGTATGCCAGCCCGGTCGAACGCTGCGGGCCCTCTACGTAAATCTACGTGGTTAGCACGCTCTGTGGCCTCTACGAGTCTACGCGCTACGCCGTAGTATCTGATAATTATAATGAAAGTTCCATAGAACAGTGAAGTTTCTTTGAATTTACGGTCGTAAATTACAGTTGAAAAGTGCTAAAGGAGTTTCTATGGCATGCTATAGCGTTAACGGTGTCTCGTAAAATGTTACTGTAAACATGGTAATTTTAAATAAGGTGGTGTAAAAAGTGTGACCAAAATATTTGTGAAGTGTGAACTTAAGTGGTTTGCTCTTATAAACTAGGTAAGTTGTTTATCATGAATGCATTCGAATACTAGGTCTGCTAAATTAACTAGTAAGCTGTAGAATAGATTTTTCCTGTTGATCAATAAGTAACACTAGGCGCTGCTGTAATTTGTGCAATTACAATTTATAGGTAAATTACTTTAGTTTGTGCCATTTCGTTGGTATATAAGCCAAAATGATGTATTTCGTTACAAATGGCAAGTCTGACACGAAGATGTTTGTAATTATTTATAAGAAATATTGTTATTATGTATATGTATATACAAGGTGCCACGTCATTGGTGTACTAAGCCGAACGGAGGTTGTTGTGCACCCTATACCCAACTCATACGCGTTGTTGATTTTAAGAAATGCGTTGTTTAAAGTTTTCATAGTACAAAAATAATTGTACTCATACGCTTAGCAAAATCACAACCCTATACCTAACGCAAACACACGTAAGGCCGGCTTTTTTGCCGACAAAATTTTAGGGTTCCTTTAACTAGGCCGCCTTTTTGTACTAGATTTACCTTAGTTTATAATATTTATTTATTATTTTTCATGTTCAAATAAAGAATACATTCGTTCATGCTAAAAATTACTTAATGAAAATTGTTTATCGGGTATTTATCGCGTAACTTTTATTAAAATATCGATAAATAATCTTTATTAGGTACCGACGTAGGCATACATACCACGAAACAAACATACCTACCTACAGATACCACCGTAAAATTGTCGGCTTGGGCTAAAGAAAAGCAACAGCCAATGAGAATGGTCCAGAATCTTACGCCGCCCGCCCGCTGGGGCGTGACAACTAATGAGAACCGACAAGCGGTGACAATTGAAAAGTCAAGAACCTTACTGATGAAAGCTTTGAGGACTTTTTTTGAGCAAAAACCCTTGGAATACGGAAAGTGTTAGAACAAAAAATGTTTGTGGGGTGGACCACCCCCTTTCCGCTTAGTACACCAATAACGTGGTACCTTGTATATTATGTAATGTATATTATAAGTTTTTTTGTTTAGTAGAGTCTAAGTTATATTACGTGGCATTACTCTATTCAGGGCGGTTTTCCTGTATCTACTTATTACCTGTGCCGTGAAATTTTATTTTCTCTCTTCTAGGTTTTAGAACCATGGATACGACAGTAGGTACCTACCTAATATTAGATTTTATGCCGTGGATATTATATGAATTCTAGGTAAACAATTCTACGACGCTAACCTAGGTTAATGTACGTACATTGGTTCGTAGGTCTAATAAATATGTCAGGTCATAAGAAGAGTATGAACAATCGTAAACTTTTAGAGCTTAGGTAGTCTACATTGGACCTATTCGCAAAGCTACCCACAAAACATTTTTAGAGTAAAATTTTATAATAAGGATACATATCAGTTTATCCATTATTCCATACTCCACTCCATCCTAATATTTTATATGCGAAAGTAAATCTGCCTGTCTTCTTAAACGGCTGAACGGATCTTAATGAAACTTGGCAGGGAGATAGAATGAATTCTGGGAAATAACAATGGGCTTCCTATGATTTTTTTTATTGCAGATAACAATATTACATGTATATCACTAAGTTGGGCTCTCAATACCAATTTAAGCTATTAGAAATAGCTTGAGGTTTGGTAGAAATTCCGAAGAAAACGCTTGCGAAGCCGTTGGCTGAAGGTAGTTAATAAATACGTAGGCAACGGCCTGGTCTAAGACCTTATCAAGATGTTTCTAAATCTTCAGCCTCTTCGGGACTATTTGTAATGCAAACTAACATCATCGGGCGTTGCTTCATTATACGACCCGACCCGACATCAGCACCGACACGTTACCAACATCAGTGGACGCACTATTCTATGATGACGACCTATGTGAAAGACTGCAGGCAGATGCTAGATCCGGCAAGCTGATGACAGGGCGCTGTGGCGCTTATTAGGCAGTCGACCAGTGGACCTGGCCTATATACCTATGGGACTAGTATAAAGGCCATAGGCTGATGATGATCATAATGTTGTCTCACTGGCCCGATCCGACACCAAAATGTTGGTGCCGGCCTGCAGTACCATTTTAAAGAAAGAAAGGTTAGAATCAGACTGACTGAGCCAACGCCACGCAACGTACGAGATGCATTATGAGAACAGGGCGCTTGAATTTGTATGAAACACGATGGCCTAGTACGCCAAGCCATCCAACGTTTCCTACATTACGTCGCGTACGTTGCCTGGCGTGGGCTCAGTCTGTTTCTAGCTTTATGCGTCCATTGATGTCGGTGTCGTGCTGGTGTAGGGTCGTGTCGTCTAATGAAGATTGCCCACTGTCGTTGTTTACTCAAGTACTTGAAGCCGGGTTAAGCATACATTGAATCTACTTATTTTTGCATTTTGGGCAACAACTTGTCTCTGAAATTCTTTAGGCAGGTACATATAATATACTTACTTACCTATGTATCTAGTCTAAGTCGGTACCTACCTATATTATGTTCTATGTAACTAGTGTAAATATGTAAGTACCTATATTATGTATGTTGTGTGTAGACCGCGAATTCTTAGAAAGTTGGAAAGTGAGGCGCTAGATGATTCATCATCGCTAAAATAGGCAAGTCACAAAATTTGTATTGATGGGTAGTAGGTACTACTGGTTCGACGACCGATGTGGCGCAGCGGGTGAAGGTCCACCATCGACGCAGGAGATTGCTGGTTCCATTCCCATCTTGGGAAATGTTTGTACTGTCTGCAAATATTTGTTCCGGGTGTTCTGGTTACCTATTTTCTATAAGTAGTAACAAAAAAAAACCAATCTATGTAATGTATTGTATTATGTATATCAGTCATCTAGTACCCATAACACAAGCTCTGCTTAGCTTGGGGCTAGATGAAGCAGTGTGGATTGTCCAGATTACATTTTTAAAAAGCAAGTTGATCTCATACGTTGACTGGAGTAAGCTTTTGTTTAACGATTTTTTGACTAGTAGGTAACAACCGCTATTTAGTTTAAAGGTAGCTCAATAACTAGGTAGGTATATGATATGGGTCAACTTTAATCGAAAGCCCTCATCATGAGACCGTGGACTAATGGACATGACGTGAAGCTCCTCCAAAAAACACCTCGGAATTTGTCATAAAATTGATTTGCCATTATAATATGTCACGTTCCCCTTTATTAAAAAAATAAGGATGCGATCCATCAGATAGCATGATAGATACAGGCAGGTTGATTATTATCTAATAGTTTTGCGACGAAATAATAGTAATAATGCTGGACAATTCACACAGCATCATCTGGCCCTAGCTAAGCAGATCTTGTGTTATGGGTACCAGATTATTTTGTAAAATTTTACGTTGATGTAGGCGTTAAAATTATTTAAAACATGTGGATTGTCGATGTTACAACAATTTTTGATTTCGATTTTGAGATTCGGAGACCTGATTTTAGAATAGTTCTGCAGGTCCAAAATTTCATGATGTAATGTTTTAGTCAGTCACCTTCAGGAGTTTTGGCATCGCTTAGACTAGACTCTCTTGACCTATAGCGCGTTATCGTACTGAGTGGAAGGTTACCGGTTCAAGTCCCGTCGAGGTCGTAAATTTTTGGGATATAGGTACATAATTTAAATTCGTGAAGTCAAACATCTTCTCAACTTTAAAAACCTACTTACGTTACGTTAAACCACAGAATAATGAAAATAGGTAGTTTTTCTTGAATTAAAGCTCGCTAGCGTGAAATACGTTTTTCGCTATCTACCTACTTGGTATTGTCAACGAAAACTTTGGTATGAAAATTATGCCTAATAAAAAGCTATGTACGCTTAAATGCCTTATATGTTAGTACTAGCGTCCCTGGGATATCATTTTCATCCCTGCCAAATTTTATTAAGATCCGTTCAGCCGTTTAGGCGTGAAAAGGTAACAGACAGACAAACAGAGTTACTTTCGAATTTATAGTATGGTCTAGCG
The DNA here is from genome assembly GCA_963662085.1 of Eupithecia inturbata. Classification (NCBI taxonomy): domain Eukaryota; kingdom Metazoa; phylum Arthropoda; class Insecta; order Lepidoptera; family Geometridae; genus Eupithecia; species Eupithecia inturbata. Next base: position 11,036,228 of record OY759182.1, read on the forward strand.
GCTGCGCGCGGCTTCGCACGCGTTTTATAAGTAGCCTATGTTCGTGATACCATTTATCTCCTTACTAAATTTCATTGAAATACGATACGTTTAGGCGTGAGAGGGTAACAGACAGACAGACAGACAGACAGAGTTACTTTAGAAATTATAATATATGAACCTATGGATGTAACCTTAGTTACTTCCTATCTTGTAAGATTTCACTACGTACAAATAACTTGCAAAAAGAAGCACCGGATATTTACGAACAATATTGCTTGGTATGAATGCGTGTGGATATGTACATATACATAAGTAGGTAGATACTAAGATTGAGTTCAGGGCCTCATTTCCCTAAAATTGATTTAGTGAATCACTTCAAGATGACTTGCGTTCAGATTTTTCCTACCTAGGACTATTCACTTTTTGGGACATGGTTAGTTAGAATTTAGAATTCAAATACCTATGCTCTGTCCCGCTCCCATGAACGTGAAATCCTATGCCTATCCTTTTCACATAATGGCGCGCATTGTGCCCTCTTAAATCGATTTTCATTTTAGATATTTTTTGTTTTATTGCCAAATAGCTTTTATTCATTACCATCATTCATTATTCATTTTATAATTTCAAGTTTTATGGAAGGGAAGGTACCTAAACTACATGTAGAAGCGACAAAGAAAAGTAGGTAGGTAGGTACATACATTATTTGTCTAGGTCTCAAGGACTTGCACTGGCATTTTAGGATTTGAAAAGGTTTGAAAAGGTAGCAGACAGACAGATAGACGTCTGTCTATCTGTCTGTCTAGACAGAGTTACTTTCGAATATCTGTCTGTCTAGACAGAGTTATTTTCGAATATCTGTCTGTCTAGACAGAGTTACTTTCGAATATCTGTCTGTCTAGACAGAGTTACTTTCGAATATCTGTCTGTCTAGACAGAGTTACTTTCGAATATCTGTCTGTCTAGACATAGTTACTTTCGAATATATGTCTGTCTAGACAGAGTTACTTTCGAATATCTGTCTGTCTAGACAGAGTTACTTTCGAATATCTGTCTGTCTAGACAGAGTTACTTTCGAATTTATAATATTAGTATGAGTTTCAATGGGATGGGCTCTACCGATGCCTACAATAACACAATAACTGGCACAACGAAGAGCAATCAGCCCTCAAAATTTATCCAAATGTGGGCCAATGTTTATCAGTATTGAAACATAAAGTGGGTCATAACATCATTCACCACGGGTAGGTACACAACCAGTGGGCGGTGTTTAAATATCATCACAACAAAGGGGTTTGAAGATTTTAGAACATGTTTTTTTTTCTAAATCACCGCGTACAGTAAAAGTTAGTTATATATTTAGATAGAGGGCACCACATCAAATAAAAAATGTCGTATAAAATAATGTCATAAAGCGTCAGGTTTCTGAGATATTTTTTCAAAACAACTATATTTTTTCTTAATATGTGAATATCTCAGAAACCTGACGCTTTAGGAGATTATTTTTAATTTGTTTTAGTGTCCTCTTTCCAAATAAATAACGTTATTGTTAACAACGTTTTAGGAAAAAAAAAATGGACACCGATGTTAGGGCCAAAATATTCAAACCCATTTGGAGTATCTTTTGTTAACCATAAACTTTTCTTAGAATCAGAATCGAAGAGACGTTACTAGTAATTTAAAGTCAAACCTTCCTTTAAAAAAATCTGTCCTAGGCAATGAGTTGAGTTTTTTCTCATGGCAGCAGAAACGCCAAAATACATGGTACAATGTAGTAAAAGACTCTAGTGTGTTAATATAATTCTAAGTAAGAGGTAGTATCTATGTTTGTGTTACCACAAAATAACTAAAATGTTTGGCGCTCACACGTCCAACCCCGCTACCGCACTGCACAAAAATAAGCATTCAAATTATTGGCTCCTAACATTTTTATAGTTACTCGCAAGCTTCAAGCGAGTTGCCCGCGGGCTGTCTGTTATCCGATGCCACCAATAAAAAGTGCAACTAAATATTATGACATACAGCCCGTAATTGAATGCGCATTTTTTGCTGTGTGGCGGTGACGCAGTCAAAATCTGCGACAATCTTTAGTGTGTAAAAGAAAATAAAGAAGTGAGAGTAGAAACAGAATAAACAATACTTACGTATTGCAAACGTGGGCCTGAGTGATTTTCAGCCTGCTCTCCTAATTAAGCTAATTAGCTGTTCAACCACGATGCTCAAGCCGATGTCGTAATACATAAGCCATGGTTAATGTTGTTACTACTATCTGCCTGTGGGATCGCACGCCTTGCATAAAAAAGTAGTCTGTAGATTATTACGTTATTCCAAATATATCTAATTATTGTTCAATGGTAACGTTATAAGATTATTTAATTCCCATGGGTTTAAGAGTAAAAAAGATCCGTCAAGTGCGAGTGCGACTCGCGCGCCGAGGGTTTCGAACGTTTGTCATGTATACCAATATGTACTACTTATAGGTACCGATAAGAGACTATGCTATTTAATGAATACCTAAAATTGAAGGTACCTTACACCCGCCCGATCCAACTGAATGGATCGGTTTGCAAACTTCGGAGTATCATGATAAAATTTTCGACTTTATTCAGCAAATTACGAAAAGCGTGTAATCTACAGAAATTCCAAAAACTGGTTTGAGATGCAATGGTACCTTTCCTTTGATACCCAGTGAGGTAGCCCCCCCTTGTGAAAATTATTCCCCCAATTTTTCATATCTACAAACACTACATACATTTCAGATGAAGAATTTTTCGACTTTTTTCAATATATGTCAAAAAGTTTAAAGCTACAGAAATTTTAAAAACGGTTTTGAAATGTATAAACCGATAACTTTGATTTGAGACCCCACTCGGTAAGGTAGCCCCGCCTTGTGAAAATTATTCCCCTCCCTTTAGACGATTTTCCAAAAAGTACTTTCAAAAAGTAAAGAAGGGGATTTTTTCAAAAGGGTGGCCTCTCTCACCGAGTGGGGTATCAAATGAAAGGTATTATTTCGTACATCTCAAAACAGTTTTTAAAATTTCTCTGTAGGTTGAAAGCTTTTTCAAATATTTGAAAAAAGTCGAAAAAATACCCAATCCCCCTTCGCACGCGTTTAACGGGAATAAAAAAGAACCCATACTTAATAATATGTTTATCCAGATATAGAACTAGGTATATCTGTGCGGAATAGCAGCTCAATCCTTTTAGTACTTTTAGCGTGACGAGGTAACAAACAATTTTAACATCCATACTCTCACATTTATAATAGATGTGATGCAACGACGGCCTGGATTGGGATCGGATGAGCAGGCATCACACAATCACTAGTAGGTTGATGATAAAATTGATTGTAGTTAGCAAATGACTGAAATCAACACGTGTTTGGAATTGTTTTTTTTTAAACGGAACATGAATCTAAAACAGGGGATACATTGAAGGCTTATATTACTAACAGATAAGTAGGTACAGTATTCGTTTCTCTAACTGAGCTGTGCTGCAACTGAGCTGTGAACGCCCCTAAGGACTCATGCAAAATATGAGAGGATCACCACACCGTTGCGTAAAGAACTCGAAGTCCTTTGAGGTGCATGGAGGCCACGGTTATAGGGTTTTGTGTTGTGGGACATCGGGTTTTGACAAACATATCCACATCATTCCTTACAAAAAAAAAATGCAGATTTGTAAGCAAGCAGCGTAACCTCAGACGCTTAATTAGTGGTCAGTGCTGATAATTTAAAATCAGCGATAATTGTAAACATTCATTTGTAGACGTTTTGAATGCCGAAGAGGAAGCTGAAAACTTCTGGGTAATGTTAGAAACACCCATATACAAACCGTATCCGAGCATAAAAGTCTCCTAAAATAAACTGAAAAACTAATTAAAGTTTCGGCAAGGATCGGCAGTCCTGACATTCGGAACAATTTTCACGAGGTTGATGTTTGATGTTTCATATTTGAAATTCAATTGTTGTAAAATACTTTTTAAACTTTCGCGATCTGTTAACATATTAAAGATTATTTATCGGGAATTTATCGCGTGCGGGGCGACGCCCTGTGACCACGATCGCTGCAACGCGTTGGAAACGTAGGGGAAAATAAAACAAAAGGTACGCGATAAATACCCGATAAATAATCTTCAATTGTTGTCCTCGAAAAATAACAGGAAAATACAGACTGAATTGCAACGCAGAAAATCACATTGTCACGGTTTGAAGCTAATATGTAGCAAAAGCAGTATACAATTTTACAGTGCTCATAAATTCGCAACACCATTTGGTATTCTCTACTGTGGCAATGACCTTTATTAACAAAGAAAATTACAAATTAGAACTGTATTTACAATTGAAACAATTAAGCGTACTGCAGACTGTTGCAAACAATCTACAGGTAGCTCAACTGATCCATATCAATACCAGTCGGAAGCGTCCCAAAAACGCTGGCTGCATTGCCCCGCTGTATGGCAATGGTGATGCGCTGCGCCAGATACTCATTAGCTCTCGGCCCATGCGTCACTTCGATCAGACGCTCAGATATTTTTTTAAACCCCGGAGAGCCTTGGTTCCCCACGGACCTAGGCTCTCGACTCCAAGGGGAGCTAATGCGTAGCCTCTGTCAAGACCTGCATATTTGCGCCAGGATCAGTTGAGCTACCTCTAGATAGTTTGCAACAGTCTGCAGGTAGCTTAATCGTTTCAAATGTAAATACTAGTTCTAATTTGTTTAAATTTTTGATTGTAATTTTCTTTGTTAATAAAGTCCATTGCCAGTTAGTAGATGTTACCTACACCTTGTAAATATTAAGATAGGTATTCAATAACTTCAAATTTTCCATTGTTAGCTCTCCGATGCTAACAATGGAAAATTTGAAGGTACCGAGATCACGTCGAGTCATCTCCAGCATTTATTGAGAGTAAACAAATTGCTTACACAGATAATTTATGATCTTAAAAATAACAGAGCGATTCATAAATCTGTACATGAAAGGCAACATAATCTGCTGCCTGAATCTTTTTAAAGCATATCTGTTCAACAGATATGCTGTAAAAGATTCAGAAATAACTGAGATTCGTCTTCAGGACGTTGGACCTTGAGTATTTAGTTTGGTAGCCGTAGAGGCCCCGACTCCGGAACGATGAAACAGTCAAGTTATTTTACAACTAGCATTTAAATAAACAGGACATTACAATCAAGGTAACAAATAACAAGTACCTACATACATTTACAGTTGAAACCGTTAGAGCTTTCAGAGTGTAGCAAATCGAATCAAAATCTAGAGGTAGCTCAATTGAGCCACAATAAAACCAATCGGAAGCGTCCTCAAAACGCTGGCTGCATTGCTCCGCTGCAATGTATGGTTATGCTAATACATTATTGCATACATTGCATTGCCCGATTGTAATCACCAGCTCTCGGGTCACATGTTGCTTCGACCAAACGACGACGCTCTTATACATTTTGACATTATTAGAGAATCCATCATCCGAACACCTCGAAGCAAGAACTCTGACTCGCACTTTGCCATTCCTTTTTGATTCCTAATTTGATTCCAGAAAGTTCATTTGTTTGCAAGTATTGATACTTTCAAACTGATATTTAAACGAAATTTTAGAACAAGGAAGATCATTGAATTGGAAAGCTACATAATCTTTTCATTTTCCATAATCTAAGTGCTTTGAAATCTTTAATATCTTTGTAAAATCTAAGGTCAGCTTTTTAAACTTTTCTAAACGTATTTAAAAACCCCCCAATGGTATCTATCCTCTAAGATAGTATCGTAGATAGATAGTAATAATAATGATAATAATAATAATAATGCTGGACAATCCACACAGCATCATCTAGCCTATCATAGATATGTGGTATGTAGATATAATTAGGCAGCAGCTTCTTTCTGTGTATATTAAATACCTCTACTGCAATCCTCAACTCAAATGCCCAGCAGCGTAAGGATTATGGCTTATCCCCCTATGATAAGTGGGGGAGGCACCAATAAGGCGCTTACCAGAAGAGTCCTATTTCAAGCTGTGGACTAGTCTTTACTAGACCTTTGCTGTTGAGATGATAGTTAAGGTGTCTACCATTGTTTTTTATAATTTGCTATCCCTGTCGGTGGCAAATTATATCAACGGCATCGTTCTGCCATGCCATAAATTCCACAATTTTTATGGTAACATTCGCGATAACTTTGGTTGGTCTTTATGATATTGGAGTGTGAGTAGGTTACGTTCGTATAATACATTTTTCTTCCGCGGTCAGGGTTTACGTACATCGCACTATTAAAATTTTATATTCCACACTTATCACAGCGGTAAACCTACCAGATACGTGTGCGATGATCTGAATAAAAATCAAACGATAAAGCCTCAGCAGCGCCTTTTCTTTACCAGAAGTTGTGAGATTAAGTTCACAAATTTTATTTACCTTTTACCACGAAACATGCGTTAATGTCAGCGTTTATTCCATTATGGAATAATTACATTATCTATCCATCCGCTTTCAACAAAGCGTATCTAATGTTGTTTTGAGTTGGGGTGTTTAAATTTGTGTATAAACGGATTGAGACTTCTAAGTAAACTTTTAATAGAGTCTCGGCCTCTCACGTAAACGCTTTAGCTTAAGGAAGTCTGCGTGTGAAGTATCTATGTACCTACGTAAGTGTGTAGCTATCTATAAAGAAGTTGCACTTAGTCGCTTAAAATTTCTGTATTCTGATTTGTTTTCGTTAGAAAATACTCGCAAAATACCAAAGACAATGACCTTTATTAACAAAGAAAATTACAATCAAATAATAAAAACAAATTAGAACTAGTGAATTGAAACAATTAAGCTAAATGCAGACTTTTGCAAACAATCTACAGGTAGCTCAACTGATCCATATCAATACCAGTCGGAAGCGTCCCCAAGACGCTGGCTGCATTGCCCCGCTGTATGGCAATGCCGATGCGCTGCGCTAGATACCCACCAGCTCTCGGGTCACGCGTCGCTTCGACCAGACGCTCAGATATCTTTTTAAAAATACCAATTGATCTAAAACTTCGCAAGTTCAGGAAATGTGTCCTCCTTGTTATGGAATATGGGACCGAGACGTGGAAGCTCCCGAGATCGGGGTAGGTTGAGAAATAGTTCCAGATTACTCAAACGGATATGAAAAGGGGATGAACAACAACAGTGGACCGCTACTTTGACTGTGTGCTCTTTGACATTAATATGCAGCTTAGAGTTCTTCGAATTCCCCACGAAATTCATAAGATTAACAATATTTTGAATCTGAGCCTGGGAGCCTACTCGTAAAAACTTAACCGAATTTTCGTGCATTTCGAATCTTTATGTCAGTGAAATAAGAGTAGGTTTTGCACGAAAACGAAACTTTGATTTTTGTTTTCCGAGTGTTTTGAGATATGCGAAGCTAAAAGAGAATATCTAACTTTTAGACGACTCTTTGCATTGTGGCTACGGAGAAGAATATAATCGACGTGATCGATGGCTTTTTAAAAAGTGGCTTTGCAGAACCATCTATCAAACACCTTTTTACAGTTGTTGTCGGTGGTACGATACTATATTTCAACTCGCAGGCAGTTACGTAGCAATCAAATATATGTTGGTAGGTAGGTAGATACTACTAGATTCACAACAACTACAACGTTCGTCCTACGTTATCGTATGTTCAGTCTCGGATTGGATCGGAAATTGATATTACATAATTCCGTGGCCCTCATTCAATAATGGGCAGTACCACATTGAATTTCCACATTGGACGAGATCGTAACTTTGGATTTCAATTTTGTCCTTCCAGCCGATATTCAATAAGTAATGCGGTGCTGGATTGAAGAGCTTGTCATTGGAAATGTTTTAGCTATATTTTGAGTAGTAGGTTCGTTTTATTTTGAAGTGAATGCGGGCTCTGAGATTTTAATATGAATTTTTATTTTATGCGAATAGTTCCTCAAAAACATTTACTACCTACAAATACTTATTTATAGGTAAATATAAATAGATAGTTACAAGGCAAGTGGTTCAAATGAATAACCAGGCAGGAACTAGAGGGGTGGGTCTATTTGACGTTAGTAACGAGACGTAATCGTGGCGACTTCTTTTTCCATACAATTTGGTACAGCGCCTCTATCGTGCGGAAAGGGAACTACGCAAATCCCATACACAAAGAAGACGTCACATGATCAGGTCTCGTCACTAACATCAAATAGACTCACCCCTCAAATCATGCTCTACCCAGTTGGAAATCAAATATTTGAAAGCTAGTCAGCTCGCGGTCCCCTGAGTTTCGCAAAGTGCTCAATTTTATACTCAAGAGAGAGTAGAAATGTCAGACCTCCATCACACGGCTATTTGGAAATAGCTTTCGTCAAAGTTTTTTATACGTAAACCAATGTGTATAAAGCAAATAATCCAATCTATAGATTACCCACCAAATAAGCTTCGTAGTATTAGGTTCGTTCTATTTATTTATAGACGTTATGAATTTCTTATAGTGGATCAAATGTTAATTTGGGCATTTTAACTAATCAGCCAGGAATATACAGAATCACGTTGCTCCATTATTATGAAAGATGGAGTAATTTCACTTGATATTCCTGAGCGTTACTAATAAACCAAGATTTTCACAAAATATAATAAAAAGACCATGGATGAAAAAAGCAAACATTTTGTGCCGACCCCTCGTAATGTGGGATTAGGACAGGGAAGTGAATTTAAATCTCTTCTCTCAATCCAACAACTCAGAAAAATAAAGAGATTTTGGACGTTTACTTCGGTCTTTTGTGAAGTTGTAGGTTTTTGTTGGAGATATTTTGAACATACATATTTAGTAAAGGGATTGATATGTATGTTGTGGCAGGCTCGGTTCTAGAATCCAAGATATTTTTTTTAACTAGAACTTTTAGAAAAACTGATAACAATAACAGAAAACAACAATATAATCACTAATAACAAAAACAAGAACTTAAATAATAATATCGCATATACTCGCACAGGAATAAAGGAGTTCGGAAACGGACAAAAGATGAGTTAAATTATGAACGTTAACTTTCAAAAACGTAAGTTTTTTCGTACTTCTGCTATTTGCTCGGATGATAACTGTATCATCCGAGCAAATAGCTAAAATATTTTTCATCACTTTCAATTGAAAACGGTGACTTTGCTGCTCAAAAACAGTGAGCAATATCGGGTTTTGCTCACATGTGGAATAAAGGATTATTATTCAACTTGTAGAAAAGTAATTTGAATTCAGATTGCTCTACTAAATATTGATGGTGTAATATGTTATTGATACTCTATGATCGGTGCCAACAATTTAAGTAAATAAACCGCCAAGTGCGAGTCGACTCGCACACGAAGGGTTCCGTACCGTAAAAATCAGGCAACTTTTTCAAAGAACATCAATCATCATTTTCATCATCATTCATCATCATCATTTTCACTTGTTGGCCTTTAAATTTTATTTTCAACTTTATTTTATTTTTAGTATTTGTTATTATTACAATTGAAGTGTTAGGTACTTAATTATAGAAAGTTTCATGTGTCTGCCTCTGAAGTTCAAGAGATACAGCCTTGACAAATTAAGAGCAAAAATAGCCAAAAAAATCACGTTTGTTGTATGGGAGCGGAGGCTTAGTAATAGGGTTCCCTTCGGGTACGGGACCCTAAAAAGGGGCAGATTTTACTTACATCTATGGTCGGCGCCTAAAAAAAGAAACAACTACGCAATCTGCACCAGGGAAGGTCAACTTTCTCACTGAAGGTATAGCCATTTCTATGTGTACCTTGACAAATTGGCTTGTGAAGACCATTCTTCTAGGCGGACAGAAAATGCTTTTTTTTCGTGCCTTTTAAATCCATCAAATCTCTTAAATCCATCAAAGATTTAATATCGGGACGTCCAACAAGAACATGTTTTGACCACTTGATGAACAAATACTATTCCAGAATATATCCAATATATATATATGTATATATATATTGCTCCTAAGTTAAGCTGTCCCAACCTATGGAAACCGTTTCAAACTTAAAATTTTAAACAATGTAATAAAAGCCGAAGATAACAAGAAATCAAAAAATTATATATAAAATACTAAGAACAAAACTCATAAATTTAGACTGCCCTAATCTATGTAAACTATTATAACCTTAACACTGACTGTAAACCATCAACATACTGCAATAACAAACTCAAAATGCACTTTCCTAGTAGTTGTGATAGACAGGAGTTTATATAATTATAAAATTATAAATTATAAAACCCGATGGAGATAATGGTTTACAATCAATTCCGAATAATTCTGATTGTTGTCGGACCCAGTGAGCGTATGGTAAATATACTTAGCTCACACGACACCTACCGTTCAGAATAACGTACTTCTTCTCATCTTTGATGACCAACGAATAAATTAATCTGAAGGTACGTTTTGTACCTTCGCCCTTTTTTAACCACTTTCAAATTCACCCGAATGGAAGTGACAGCAAAACTCTGAAACACGACGTTTGTTTAACATAATTTCAGCAGAGCAGCCTACCGTAAACGCTGACGCCGATCCTTTCGGGTTTCCTCCATCGGGCTTTATTTGTTCAACCAGCGATTCACTTGGTGAAATAAAACATTTGAATAAATCAGTCTAGAGCAGCGTGAGAATTTAAATTGTCTTTCCTTCATTGAACTCTGGAAATGTTCCTAAAGAATCATCCCGTTTCATTTATTTATTTATTGCATTCATGTCCATTACAAGATGTTACAACTTTTTGGTAGAATCTTCATGAACCCGGTTGCAATATTCAGAGTTAGTTGTAAAAAAAAATACTCATTAAAAATTATTCATTTAGTCCTTATATAAATTTGCAAGAAAAGATACAAACACGATCCGTCAAGTGCGAGTGTGACTCGCGCACTGAGGGGTTCGAACAATTAACAAGTATACCAATATAATGTACTATAGGTACTGGTTAGAGACTTTGCTATTTATTGAATACTTCCCTTCAAACTTCGGTGTATAGGGGTAAAAGTAAAATTTTCGACTTCTTTCATAATATTTCAAAAAGTATGAAGACTACAGAAATTTCAAAAACTGTTTTGAAATGTACAATTTGATACCTTTTATTTGAAATCCCATTTGGTGAGGAAGGCCCCCCTTTTAAAAATTATCCCGCCCCCTTTTGACCATTTTTCAAAAAGTGGTCTATTTACAGACTTCCCTATATTTTTCCTGTAAAATATAGACTCATATCTACAAACGCTACGTACGTTCAGATGGATCGCTCTGCAAACATCGAATATGGATGAAAGTTTTCATATAAAAAAAAAATCTGTTGGGCCTACCATTGTGCGCTCATACGCTCAGATGGCTTGCGAATTTTTACAATTTTAGACGTCAGAGGGCGCTGAAATTTTCCATAAACCTATGCAAGTTTACTACTTTTAGAAACGGCTACCTTCTCTAATACTATCTGATATTCAGGAGTATTTGAAACTTTATACAAAAATTACTTTGATTTTTTATACGATTTCAAAAATATAAAAAAGGTTAGTAAAACAAAATTTAAATTGACAATCGGCATTTGAAAATCATGACAGAAAAATCAAAAAGAGCACACAAAATGCCTGATCCTGTCCGATCGTCCATCACACACAGATTTTCTCAGTACATATCTTTTAGGGTTTCGTACACAGAGTTACTTTCGCATGTATAATATTAGTATGGATAATACACGGGGTTGTACATGGCGACCTTCTCGAAAATGTTTCCGAGTATTACCCTGGGCAGATTTTGCAGTTGGGTAAAAACAATCTAATTAAAAAACATAAATGTATAAACTAGCCAAGTTAATGCAGATAGTGCTTTCACTCAGAAAATAGATTTATTTATTGTAAACTTGTAATCCTTCGCTGGATAAGAAGAAAAAATACCTACATTGTCTATCTATGTAATGTTGGGTGTAAGTATATTTTCTTCTTCTCCAGCGATTACAAAAAGTTTACTCTGTTTTTAGTTTCTACATCGATCAAGATATTCGCTGCATGTTTGAGGTTTTCTTTACTACTAAAACTAAATAAAAAACAATTGCCTTTTTCATTGTTTCATACTTTATTTGTACTTTGTTTCTGCCGTCTTAATAAATTTATTTATGCTAAAGAGTCTTGCGAAGATGGTCGTATTACCTTGATGATTTATCAGATCTTACACTATCTTACCTTCTGCAACGCTACCTGAAAATCCCTTAGAGAATGAATGAATGAATAAACACTTTATTGCACTTAAAAAATAACATAATAAAAACCTTATATCTAGTTCAGTTCAGAGAGTTCGTGACCTAAGCTTGATTCCAGTTCACGCCATTTTAGTGCCAAGCTTTTATGACCGTATGCACTTCGTTTAATTTCCTAATGTCACAACGTGCTAGGAAGCCTTGGTTCCATTCAGAGTATATTGTACAGTTATTTATATCGTGAAGGTGTTAATGTGTTTTGATTTCTTCCTGCAGTGATGTTGCCCCAGAATGTCACAATGACATACCAAAGCTGAGACAGATATAGCATCGAAAGTAGCAAAGCTTGAAAGTGTGATGATTTTCAGGTAGCTCGAAAACCAAGTCTCATCGTTATTTTTCAAAAAGTTATTTATTTGTTTATTTAATTAAAACGGTTATTAAAGGAATGTATTAAAAAAAAAACAAAATTATATCTTAAGTTACATCTGGTTACATACAATAGTCATAGTGTATGATGTCAGTAAAATTCATAAACAAAAAGAAAAATTCAATTATTTATGACGTCCTCAAAATAAAAACACTCATGAAACATCCGTGAAGTCGTTTAGTATGAACATCTCTGTTAAAAATATCTATAAGTGCAAATAATCGGAGATGTGCCCATATTGAGGAAATTGCAGACATGTGAGAAATCCCGCGGAAAGTTCAATAATAAAAGTTATTGACGACTAAATCTTTTAAATCCATCATGGTTATTAACACTAAGGTCGACAACGGGATATTTACCATGATTTGAGAATTTAGCATTTAAATATTGGAATGCTCAATACTCAAATCATGGTAAATATTCCGTTATAAATTACTTTATTGACGATTGTTTTTAAAATAATAATATTTTGATATGTTTTATTTTTACTTGATGTTTAGATGAAAGGAGACCTCTGCCCAGCAGTGGGGCAGTAGGTACGGGCTACAAATCATGAATTTGAACTACTATTCATGGTTTTGAAATTCGTGCGTGTCAAAAAATTTAATACTTATTTGTTTATATAATATGTAGAAAGTAGCTGTGCATATAGGTATAAGTAAAATAATAAAACTTTCAAACAAGTAACGACTCAAAGAGTTCTTAAAGTACAAAGTTTTGTAAGAGATCGTTTTAATAAAGTACGCATTTACTGTTAATTAAACATCGTTCATTGAAGCTATTTAAATATTGGAGTTTTCTAAGAATAATTATAAAATATAGGCACAGATTTGTTATACACATTATTAAACATTGTTATGAAGAACAGTAATTTTAAACTTTGTTATAACTTTTTTAAACTTGGATATAAAGTTTTAAGTGTCAATATAATTCTGTATGATTCAGTTTTCAAAGTGTCAAAATACAAAATAATTGTGTATTAAAAAACGATAAAGCGACTTCAAATTTCTGCACCTAGATAATATTCATCTATGTACATATGTCTCGGACGAATAAAATCCCCCTCCCTTACTTTCCCTGACCGAAGGTCTATATTCACGTGCATAAAATTGAGTTTATACTGGCGACATCTAGTTATAATTCAAGTCTAGTTTTGTTTGATGACACTTGGATGAAACTGTTGACGCCCGTTGCCATGGAAACCATTAATTAGGTCATAATGAAATTATCATATTCTGAAGAACAAACACATTTACAAACCATAGTTTTACGGCGCACATAGCAATTCCTTGAGAATCAAACTTATAGGAGTCCACCTCAAAATCAATTTTTGTACAACAACAAAAGAATCATCAAAATCTATTAACAATTAACGCAGATATCACCAAACCTGTTGTTGCTTTTTAAGTTTAACGGGATAAATACTAATCCCTCGGGAATTAAATTTTATGGGACCACCTCGGGATCATTCTCTATACAATAGTGAAAGAATCAGTAAAATCAAGTAACATAAAAAAAAAGAACACATACAGACGAACCGAGAACCTCCTCCTTTTTGAAGTCGGTTAAAAATGACACGTATTACTTAAAACCTAGTTAAGTGATTTAAAGTTAGTATGAGTAAGGTTTGGAACACGTTGCCTGCTGCTGTTTTTCCGTGTCTGTTTTTAACCTGAGTCACTTCAAGACAAGAGTGAATATGTGTCTTCTAGTTTGTTATAGTTCTAATAATTTTTCGGCCACTTCGTCACATTCCATCAGGTGTTTGCCACTACAGATCATTGACTATAAAAAAATCTTGAGGCAGTTAGATGATGAGATTACACAAATATTTTACGTTTAAAATGGTGCTCTTGAAGAGCAGGTTCGATGCGGACCAATCAAGACGGCCTGTAGTTAAATTTGCATAGCTAAGGAATTCAAATCGTCCGTTAATTTAATTATATTTACCTCCAGTGAGATCTGTGCAAATCATTGACAAGAAAGCGCTTTAAATTTAATTTTATTGGAAAGTCCAGCCTACTTGAACTCGGTAGGGAGAGTCAACTTGGTCGTTGACTCTCCCTAACAAGGTGACCAGACCCAGGGACAATTTGTAGGTACTGTAACTTTTCTGTAGGTACATTTGATTTAAACTTAGCTCTAATAGAGACTGTAAATAACTTTACGTAGGGCTTGATTCGAAATTAGAAATAAATTTTACAAATATTTGCCTTTTGCCCCAGTTGGATATTTAAAGCAATGTTTTGTTACTTTTGAGTGAGCATTTAAAGTAAATTAATGAGTGTATTAAGTAATATTTATCTATTATATATACTACTATATTTATCTATTTGTACGGGTTCTAACGGAAGATCAGCGCTGGCTAGGCTTCCTACGGGAGCTTAGCCAGCATTATGCTGAGTTAGGACCTCTTTATAACAACTTTATATATGTACCTATCCTATAAGTGTGTCTTGTCTTTTTTAACTGTTCATATTGTTGTTGTTATAAATAAATGTCTTCTTCTTCTTCTTCTTCTTCTATTTATCTATATATAGGTATATAATAATTTGGCGTGTTTTAAAAAAATACAAACCGACTTCAAATTTCGGTGGATAATGTTCATCTAGAGGTATATCTAGGACGAACGAAATCACCCCTCTCTTAATTTCCCTGATCGAAGGAGTACAAAACATTGAGTTTACATTGGCGACATCCAGTTATAATTCAAGTCTAATTTAGTTTGATGGATGAAACTGTTGACACCCGTTGCTATGGAAACCATTCGGTGATAGTAAAATGATCTTGTGATGATTTTTAACAAACCTACGTTTTATAGCGCACATAACGTTACGTAACCTACGTTTTTTACGCGAGAATGTAACTTATAGGGGCCCACCATAAAATTAATTTTGATACAACAATGAAATAATCATCAAAATCTATGAACAATTGGCGCACATATCACCAAAACTGTTGTAGCAAGTCGTGATTCTCCAAAAATATTATGTGGCTTTTTAAGTTTAACCTCAGGTTTAAACTTTTTATGGGACCACTTCGGGATCATTCTCTATACAACAGTGAATCAGTAAAATCGGTTAACCATAGGCGGAGATATGAAGTAACATACTCGTACATAAATAAAATCTAAAACATACAGACGAACTGAGAACTTCCTCCTTTTTAAACTCGGTTAAAAATGAATCCATATTTCCCTTGGTCGCGGTATCACGCGTAAACGGCTGGACCGATTTTGCTTATTCTTTTTAGGATTTCGAAGATCGGAGAGCGGTTTCGAAACCCATAAGGCATCGCTTTTTCTGTCCTTTTTTCCGTCTTTAATATCTCAGCAACTACAGCAGCAAATAACGTGAAATTTTAAATGGTAATACATTTCGTGCGCCTATACATATAAAAGAAAAAAATTATCAATAAAAAAAATTCAGTACAAATTGTGATGTCGAAATTTTAAAAGAGACCTACAATGTCAAGTGGGGTATGAAATGAAAGGTAACAATTTGTATATTTCAGAAACTAAGATGATCCACAAGATGTTGCCTAAAAATAGTATTATAAAATCTATGCTAAAACCAACCTTAAAAAAACACATTTGACAAAATACGGTCGTGGCACTCGTGGCAAAATGCGATTAGGAATAAAGAATTGTAATGAAAAATGCGTTCGAGGCACCTGACTTCGTGCCTCGTGTTCGTGTTCGTGTTCGTGTGGACTTGTGAGATGGGTCTTCAGTCTAATCTTAAGTCTCTAGGTTTTTCATTCGGACGAGTTGTACAAAGTGAAGTGGACAATTCGCCCGCGAACTAGTCTTTTCGCGGACGAGGTACACCCTAACCCTGCCAGATAGATATTTTCTTACAGTAGAAACCTAGGTTTCTAACATCTCATCATTAGTGAGGAAGGCTCAGTGTATCATGATACGCCTGACCTACAAATCCACGGCGTACCTACACAGAGGGTAAACTAAGAAGATAATTACTATATTCCACAAACATTTAATTTTGCACATCAAAATATCAGCAAGTAGCCCCGCGGCTTCGCCCGCGTGGAAATTGATTGCACACCCCCTAGGGGTAGTTTTGTAAAAATAAAAAATACGTGTGACATTATTTTTTACTATACCTTATAGTTTATTACGAATCACAAACTTTAATAGCCCGTTTTCAGGAAAATTTGAAAATCCTGAAATAAGTGCTCAATAGTGGTGTATTTTTAGTGTTCTCTGTTAATTTCAAGATAATTGGGCCACTGGTTAAAGAGTTACAAAAAAAAGCACAATAACTTAAGTCCTCATTTTACCCTTTTTAAGGGTTTTTTGAAAATTCCTGAAATACCTGTTTTAATTTATTATTATATTGATTTAAACAGAAAATTTCAGGTCAATAGCATTATACATTAAAAAGTTACAGACATTTCAGTACGGAGCCAAATTACGAATCACAAATTTTAATAACCCGGTTTACCCCATTTTCAGGAAAATTTTGAAAATTCCTGAAACACATGTTCAATAGTTTTGTATCCTTAGTATTCTCTGTAAGTTTCAAGCTGCCACTGTTTAAAGAGTTACAAAAAACACCAAAAAAACTTCAAGTCCCTTTTCACCCTCTCAGAGGGGGATTTCCAAAAACCCCTTCTTAGCGGGAGGTTGTGTAGTAACAGGTACCTGCTTTTCAAATTCAGTTTTCTAGCTTCAGCGGTTTGGGCTGGGCGTTGTCTCCAGAAAATCGCTTGTTCTTTTATATATTAAGATTAAAACTAGCTCAAGTAAACTAATTACAGAAACATTTAGATTTATTTGTAACTATCTTCTGCCCGTGACTTCGCACGCGTATTTTCGGTATAATAAGTAGCAGAAGTGTAGTAGTATAACTATCTAAGTTAGGCTATATTCTAATTGTACTTCAAATTTCAACTTGATCTGTTCAGTCGTTTTGGAGATCTTAGGTAACAAAATAAAATTCACAAACTTTCGGCTTTTTAATATTAGCAGGATTTCAAAGCACAATATTTGTACGTACCCCAAGTTCAGTACGGCTACAGGGTACAGGAAAAGATAGGGGTATTTTCCTATGTACCTGTAGTTTGGTGCAAATTAATAAAATAAAATGAGATTACGAAATTACTTCAAACTAGCGACCATCATGATGTTATCAGTCACGTAGATAAAGATTGGGTTTGAAAATTATAGCCTCTATCATATTGGGTCGCAAGTATCATTACCTTATCTGTGGTCTCGCTTAGATCTTTTTTCAAATGTGATCTAGGGGACTTAAATATGATTAATAGTGAATCATAATTCAGCGGAATATCAAAAATAAACCGCCAAGTGCGAGTCGACTCGCACACGAAGGATTCCGTATCGTAAAAATCAGAAAACTTTTGCAAAGAACATAAAATTTTCCCTTGTTTGGAGACCCCTTTAAATGTTTTACTTGAATATATTTTTAGTATTGGTGTTATTAGAATTGAAGTGTTACTTATTTATAGAACGTTTCATGTGTCTCCCTATTATGGTTCAAGAGATACAGCCTTGACCCCTTTATATTGTTTGGAGACCCCTTTAAATTTTTTACTCGATTATATTTTTAGTATTAGTGTTATTAGAATTGATATGTTACTTATTTATAGAACGTTTCACGTGCCTACCTATTGTGGTTCAAGTGATACAGCCTTGACAAAAGAAGAGCAAAATAGCCAAAACAACACGTTTTTTGGAAACCCCCTTTTATTTGGATGTTTATTTTATTATTATTATTTTTGCTATAGCGGCAAGAGACGGTTCATGAGATAGAGCCCTGTGACAGACGGACGGACGGACGGACGGACAGCGGAGGCATTATAATAGGGTTCCGTTTTTACCCTTCGGGTACGGAACCCTAAAAATTAAACCACAACACTTGTGTTGTCACGGCAACGCGCCTGGGGGTTAGTTCTGTCGGTCGATAGCGCAACTACCGAATAACCCCATCTGTTTTGTTTGTATGTCTGAAAGAAAAACTTGGTATTTTTTTGTGTTTTGCTAAAACAAAAAATGCCTAATAAAACACGATGAAAATTCACGAATGATTAGAATGATTTGAATTTTGAAATTCTCCGACGATGGTTGAACAAATAACAGACGCTCTGAAGACATTCAGAATGTAAATTAGGAATTTCAAGAATCTTACCTTAAAAGTATCAAGAATATCATTAAGCTATCTACTTGTTCCACCCTTGAGACTTTTTGAAAGGTTCCATGTTTACTCACTACAAAATATCTACGTAAAGATTAACTTTTAATTTTTTTTTGCTTTTGTAAAGGAAATGGATATTTTTTTCTGATCTACAAAATAAAATAGTGAAGGTGAAAGTTAAAATATTTCGGTAATATTGGCAAGCGAGTAGAATTATTCTACGAAGACTGCCTAGCTCTGGAACCTATGAGTTCTAGTGGAAACAGTAGATTTCATAACATGAAAACCACCTCAAGCCTGCTTGCCTCAAGTCATATACATATATTAAATTCAAAATTAAAAGTTCTTTATTTCCTTTAGACCTTACACAACTCATGGACACGTCACAAAATTCAAACTACATAAAGTAAAACTAGAAAATAAAGTGATCACTTTGATTTTTGCTCTCTTCATTATTTTTAAGGCAAAGCATTAAGTTACAAACTGACTCCACAGTAATTGGGCTGCAGAATTATTAAAAACTATAAGAGTATTGAATTTCCCGTTGCTTCATTCATTGTACCCATGCGGCCATGAGGCGCAATTATTTTATCTTTTATATGACTGCCCAAAAAAGGAGTGTAAGGTTTTCAGAGTTCATAACCTAAGTTATGTTGTTTATATAGTATCTAGTTTCTATGTATATTCCTCCATAACTTTACAATGTTTGAACAGATTTTGAAGTTTAAGGTATCGTTAGAATGCTTCACATCAACCCGAGTGACACTGGCTTTTTTTTCAAAACAGTAAAACTATCGTTTTTTTTATAAATTACCTTGTAGAGACGTCGAGACAGTAACTTAATTCTTAATTATATATTGCACGAGGTCAAACATACAAGTAAAACTGAAAACTTGAAAGATCAACAAAGCCGAGCTTAACCCTAAAAAGAGTTCTCTACCGGAAGAGAACCTTATTGGGAGAAAGTCAAGATAACTTTTTGATAACCTGTCCCAGAATATTATCTATTCTTTTTAGCGTTGATTAAACCGTATTGTTGTCTAAATGCAACAAACAGCAGATATATAGATTTACTTTCACGTTATACCCAAGTACCTTTGTGTACATGATCCAAATGGTATACCTACTATGTAAGGGTTACCAACTCCATCTGTCACAATAGAGCCGTAACACTGATTGTACGGTCCGATTTCATTGTGTCCCCATGAATACGTATGTTACATTCATGAATAGATATGTAGTTACCATCGTGAAGGCCTTTATTAACAAAAAAAATTACAATCAAATAATAGAAACAAATTAGAACTAGTATTTACAATTGAAACAATTAAGCTAACTGCGTCTGCAGTTAGCTTAATTGTTTCAATTGCTGCAAACAATCTACAGGTAGCTCAACTGACCCATATCAATACCAGTCAGAAGCGTCCCCATCGTGAATAGTTTTGTAATTTGTCCGTAGCTAGTGGACCATCAATACCTGGGAACATGACAGATGCTTCCTGGAGACATCTCCAGGACCTACTGACTATTTGGTGCTAGTATTTCTTTGAGTGTATACAGGCCACAGGGTTATTGCTAACTCACTGACACTGTGTGAACTGCATGTTCTGTCCATCATCACGAACATGTTTGTGAAGACGCCAGGTCTTAATTCTTCTTTCTTGGTATTCATAATACCATAAATTCAATAATCGTTCTTTAGAGAGGCTTTTTTAAACTAAACATTTTTTTTATTGGTATTGTAAAGCACCACCATCATACTTAAGAAAGTGGCGAAAACAATTAAAAATTAAGACCGTCGAAAAGAAGGCGTCTTCACGAATACTATTTCCTTCCCCGGGATACCGTCAACTTCCCTCCAAAATTTTGTTAAGATCTGTTCAGCCGTTTAGGCGTGAAAGAGTGACAGACAGACGAACCCGAGACAGAGATACTTTCGCTTATATAATATTACTGGATATATCTTCATTGACAACAATCTCACCTGACGGAAAGTGACAATGTGCCCAACGATGTATAAAGAAGGTCAAGAAGACGACGGTCTAGTCTAGAAACTAAAAGTGAAAATTATTATTAATAAACTAGCTTACTCTCATAACGTTTCTAAAAAACCGCTAAAACTCTTTTATGAGCCGTGCGTGATGTGATTTGTCTTGGGACCAAGACAAATCACATCACGCAAGTGATAAAGGGGAGATGTGATAAGTGATAAAGGGGAGACGTGGTACAGAATCATTTGATTGTTTTGATAAAAATAAAAACTGACTATAAATCTCTTTATTTTACACTGCTTTTAGATTTTGCGGGACAAATACTACCTAAGGAAATAAAAAAATTATGGGACCACCTCGGTATCATTTTAAGGGTTTCGAAGATCGGTTTCGAAACCCTTATGGCATCGCTTTTTCTGTCCTTTTTTCCGTCTATAATATCTCAGCAACTACAGCAGCAAATAACGTATAATTTAAAATAATAATACACGTCGTGCGCCTGTACAGATTAAAAGAGAAAAAAATGTAAAATGAAATTGAAAATTTTCAGTACAAATTGTGATGTCGAAATTTTAAAAGAGACATACAATGTCAAGTGGGGTATCAAATGAAAGGTAACAATTTGTACATTTCAAAACAGTTTTTTAAATTTCTGAAGGTTTCATACTTGTTGATATATTTTGAAAAAACTCGAAAAAATACCCATTCCTAAAATCTCCGAAGTTTGTAGAGCGATCCATCTGAAAAGTATGTAGGATTTGTAGATATTGATCTATATTTTACAAGAAAAATATAGAGAAGTCTGTAAGTAGACCACTTTTTGAAAAAAAATCAAAAAGGGGGGGATAATTTTCAAAAGAAGGAGCTACCTCACCGAGTGGGGTATCAAATGAAAGGTATCGGTTTGTATATCTCAAAACGGTTTTAAACTTCTGTAGGTTAATTACGTTAAGAAACATTTTGAAAAAAACTCGAAAAAATACCCATTCCCCCCGAAGTGTGCAGAGCGATCCATCTGAAATGTATGTAGCGTTTGTAGATTATAGGTGTAGTTTGTAGGTTCTATATTTTACAGGAAAAATATAGAGAAGTAAATATAAAAAGACCACATTTTGAAAAAAGCTCAAAAAGGGGGGGATACTTTTAAAGGGGAGGCTACCTCACCGAGTGTTTTATCAATTATAAGGGATTAGTTTGTACATCTCAAAACAATTTTTGAATTTCCATTAGGTAACATATTTTTTGAAACTCCTTCTGTACTCGGATCTTTGCAAACAGATACATCTGAAATGTAGGTATATAAGTATGATACTTTTTAAGATATTTTGAAAAATCTCGAAAATTTACTATTACCATTTCGAAAGTACCTATCTAACAAGCTTATTTTACTGGCGAAATGAATAAAAAATAATTTTCTATTTAGATTAAGTTTCCTCCACCGATAAGAATGCGTAAATAAAATAATTAGCGTCTTAGCCCTAAAGGAACTCAGCAGGGTACAAGGCGGAGGTGAGACACAAGCGATTAGCATTTATATTAACCCCTAAGAAAACAGGTTTGTGGAAATTGCACTAAATTATATTACGGCCTTCTCCCCGGTTTAGCAAGCGGCTGGGTTATGTCAGGTAAAAATTCGAGACTGAATTTTAACGAGTTCATTATTCTTGATGTATTGGTTCGTTAAAAATCAGTCAAGCTTTCCGTAACCCAAGATTATACTTCGGTAGCCTGTAAGCGGATAGGTGTTTAAAATTAAATTTAAAAAAAAATGCAAACTTATATATAAGGTCTCAGTAAAAACTTCCTTAGAAAACTTTCAATACCTTTTCATTCTTAGAAAGCTTCTTTAGACCTCTATGACGTCGGTAAAAGTTTGTCTCCAATTTCAAGTTTTTTCATAGCAATCTGCTTATCCCTCAGGTTATTAGTACGCCTACAAGCAAACGCCGATCGATCATCCATTCACCCTTGAATGTACTCGTAGGACTGTAGGTAATGTACTCGTACCTAAAGTTTCGGATTCCCCATACGTAACAAACATTATTTGTCTTGATCCTCGCGCGAGGGCTTGTCACCTGTTAATTAAATGGTATGCGCGAACGGCTAGAGTGAAGAGGAAGTGGAAAAAAGCTGGTTGTTTTCCTAAAAAAATAAAGCACACGTATATTTATTTTTTGTATTTTCAAGTTGCCAGAATTTGTTTACAAACCTTCGCCCTAACGCGCTTCGCATACCACAGTAGGTGACTTTAACGCGAGAATCTAGTAACAACGTTATACGGGGATTTCTTAACAAAAGCTAGCCCTAGCGTGAGCTCTATACATTATCGAAGGTATTATGGAATTCAGTCGGGTGGCTGAAGTTCCACGCTTCAATGAATTTGATATTCGAGGAGAATCCTAAAGATTTTCAGAACTCTGTCGCTTTAAAGCTTAAAATAAAGAAAATAGTTGAATTTAACTCCTATGAGTACTCAAGTGGAGTTACAACAGCATAAACTTTACATTTTTCTAAGTTATAAATGTAGATTTTACCGCAATTAAATAATATTTTCCTACTTACTTGCCCAGATAGTGGAATTTCATATTTAAGGCGCTAGGCACGCCTGGATGAGAAAAGCACAGGACAGAGAAGCGCCTATTCCCAATAGCCACCACCACCATCGCCACCACTGGTGGGCATCGAGAAACAAATTCTCAGTCGCCATCGATAATGTTTTTGTTCCCAGGAGCCATCAGTGGTGGCAATCGAGAATAAAAACATTCCCAATGAGGCAGCTAAAAATATTATTACTAAAAGAAAAGCCTATACCCAGCAGTGGGCTAAAAGGGCCTAATAAATAAATGGCTGAATGATGATGATACTCCATAACTACGAGAGCCTATTACTATTTGAACCACTTTGATTAATTGAGTCTAGGTACTGTTGTCTAGTAATACCGTCAGAGGCGTTTAAAAATTTAGTAATTGAAAGTAGTAATAGACAGGTATATAGTTGAAAGCCTCCCATCACTCCTCATTTCAGTTGCTGCCAAATTCAATTTGGAAAGTTGTGAAGTGGTAACTTATTTAAGCCCCATAACAATGTCGGAGAAAGCGGACGATTTACCTTACGCCTAAGTTAGTAAATGTTCCATTGTTGTCTGTTTAGATGCTTAACTTATTTCGAGCAATTTGTAAAAGAAAAAATTATATTGCAATTCAACTAACTACTACGGCTCTAAAGTTTTTGTGCTACAAATAATGGTTTTCGTATTCTACAGAATACGAAAAGCTACATAAAATATAACCAAAAAAAATTATGTGGTAACCGGATTCTAGGTAACGGCTGTACCCTAAATCATCATTTAGAAAACCAACCCAGTTAGTCCCTTTGTAAACAATAAATTTAACTTCCATTTTCCTCAGTAGGTATTATTTAGTAAAAGTTTATCGGAATTTTATCTTTCAAGTAAGCATTCATTAATTTATTTTTTTCTCATAGGCACATTACATTACACTTAAGAAAGTCTTACAAATAAATTAAAATATTAGGTATAGGTACATAGTATCAAGAGAGAAAAATAAAAATATAATATATAATATAACAAGGTATTGCTGACTCATGCAATGGCGTTCCAAAAATTATGATCTGAG
Source organism: Eupithecia inturbata (assembly GCA_963662085.1). Taxonomy (NCBI): domain Eukaryota; kingdom Metazoa; phylum Arthropoda; class Insecta; order Lepidoptera; family Geometridae; genus Eupithecia; species Eupithecia inturbata. Next base: position 11,060,649 of record OY759182.1, read on the forward strand.
ATATAATCCTTTATGCCATAGTAGGCTCTCTCGGTGAGGTGCTTTTTGATGGTGGTCCTAATGGCCTTTTCGCCAAGATTGGTAATATTGGCTGGCAATACATTATAAAATCTAGCACTATTTACGACAAAAGATTTGCTAACTTTCGCTAGTCTCATCTGAGGTAACACCAACTTAAGCTTTCCTCGCGTCTCATAATTATGAATATCACAACTTTTGGAATAACGTTTTATATGTTTCCTCAAATATAATAGGTTAAGATAAATGAATAGTGATGGAATAGTCATAATATAATATTAACCTTACCAAATACGTTTCGCAGACTCTCTCTCTAGGTCCAAGTCTATAAATAGCTCTGACTGCTCTTTTTTGTAGAATGAAGATTCTTTGTTTAAAAAAGCAATTATATATGTAGAATTTATCAAACTTGCTTACTTTTGTGTTTTATTATCTTGTAACTCGTTTAATCATCCATTTGAATTAGATTATTAAATGAAGCTGGCTCGATTATGAGATAAATATTAATCCTAACTTAATTGGTTTCGACGATTGGATTGCTTGGATTGTATCGGATAATTCAAACTGAATTCCATGGACTAAATTGAGTTCTAACTTCATATTCTGTTCAATAACTTTTTATTCAGATTACATATAGTCTAATCAATGAGTGCTCTAAAGAGCGGTTGCGTTGGGCTGGGTGGAAAAGACGAAAGCAGAAAGTTTGACTTCGGACTAAATGTCCCCACCCCTGTTCATAGAATATTTTGTTATACTACTTATTGAAAGCTGATAAAATGCTCTACTCTACTTTGGTTCTAAGCACACCTATTTCCGATCGTTGTCTAGATGAGCTCTGAACAACGGTCGATTTTGAAAAATGTGTTAGTAACTATCGCTATACCTGAGTTTCCTCCAGTCAGTATCCAACGTTAAACCAGACATTTCCTCCCATCCACCAACTGAAGGAGCAGTGTTTCCTACAACGCATCGTTTACGAGATGTAAGTAAAAAACTAGAAAACAAGACCTTCTTTATGCCCCCACTACTAGGGCTCACCTCACAGGGGTAGGGACTTTTAGTATGTTTGTCTCCTAACTAGTCCAAACAAATTCCGAAGTCAAACTTTTTGTTTGACCTCGCTATCCACAATCCCTCGTTGACTGGACTAGTGGATCTGTTGGTAGATTAAGTTTATTGTTATAAACAGCAATGCCTAACTGAGATAGTACTTAATTTACAATCGTAGGAATAAAATATTAAATTCTGCGCTTTATGAATATGACTATTTTAGAATTTAGGTAGGTACTAAAACAAATAGGAAACCTGACCTTTTATATACCTACTATAAATATTGTAGGAATATTTTCAAAAAGCATAATCTAGCCCCAAACTACGCAGAGCTTGTGTTATGGGTACCCAGATCACTAATATACATACCTAACACCTGTGCCTAAGATATAGAAAACGTCTGGATGACCCAGAAAAATATCTGCAGGTCATTCAAACATTTGTACCGCAGAGAACATCAAACCTGGGTCTCAGGCGGAAATTCGGCCACTGTGCTAAAGATGCCGTCAATAATCGATAATTATTGCAAATCGTAGCAAAACTATCGCCTTATGTTTTTACAAAGTTCATTCCAGCAGGAAAGTGTCAAAGGGTTGGGATTAATTCCAGAATTCGGACTGTAATTTAGCAACAGAAACTATTGGGACCTGCCAATATGGCTTCGGCGGACGAATCGCCCAATTTCGAGTAAATTAGTTTGTTTCGGTATCGAAGCTAGGTACTGGGTTCATCGTAGATTTGAGTAACCTAGCGAATGCCTAGAAGAAATCATATGTCGAATTCTACGACGAACTAAAACACAGTTTTCTAAATCGCCCGCAGTAACTGCAAACTTGTATAAGTTTTTGTTAGACAAATTTCTAAATGGGTTTTGTGTAAGTTCACGGCGCTCAATCACTCACTGAATTCGACACAATTAGCAATTAGGTAATTTATAATTAAAGTATTCATAACTTCAAAATAACGTGTTTTCTGTTATCACATGAATTAAATAAAGTAGCAATCGAGTCATATCAAGAAAAGATGACAAATATTTCCCTCTCCAGAATCAACCGACCGTCCTTCATAAAATAAAGTAGACGGGATAGAGTTGGTACTACTCCTTTGAGATTTGATAAAAGACCAAAAATATTTAGGGTTCTTAATTATAGAACTTTCTACGTTTGAAATATAAGATCGGTAGCATTATTTATCCGGGGTTTTAACTTTTTTCTGAGATAGGCAAAAGATTCATAATCGGATAGGTTACCATACCTTATATATGAAATTTCTTAATGTACTTGTATTTTTCTTTAAGCACTTTCTTGAGAGGGGACTGTACCACGGGGATAAGACGATGTGTTTATAGTCAAAGTCAAAAACTCTTTATTTCCATAAATACAATTAATGTACACTTAGAAAAGGTCAAATTCTTAATAATTAAACACTGACACGGAAATAAAGTGATATTTTTGATTTCAGTCGCCTTAGTATGTAGAAAAAGTAAAGAAGCGACAAAGAAACCTTTAGCCTGTTAGTTGTTATTTTTCGAGTTGGAGCTTATCCGTCCCAAGCTTTTTTATCCTCTAGATAATCTGATATTTTATAGTAGGCCTTTTTACACAAGAAGGTTTTGACTATTTGTTTGAATTTCTTTACTGATTTTTTTTGCAACTCACTAGGAGTTTTATTGTAGAAGCGTATACATTGCCCTTTAAAAGATACATTAATTTTGTGTAGTCTAGTTATGGGCACAGCGAGTTTGTGTTTATTTCTTGTATTCAAATTATGTACATCGCTATTTTTAGGGAAGCGATTGATATTTATATGAGTGTACAATAGGTTTTCATAAATATATTGACATAGTACTGTCATTATGTTTATTTCCTTGAATTTTTCGCGTAGGTTTTCTTAGATTGCACGAACAGCCCTCTACTGCAGCACAAAAACGGTGATAATATCTGCAGCGTTCCCCCACAGCAGTATGCCATAAGACATAACACTATGGAAGTAGCTGAAATAAACTAGTCTAGAAGTATCAAAGTCTGTAAGATGACGGATTTTTTTGACTGCATACGCTGCAGAACTAAGTCTCTTCGATAGCTTGTCTATGTGTGGGCCCCATTGAAGTTTACTATCTAAGGTTATTCCTAAGAATATGGTACTTTCTACAATTTCTAACGTTTCTCCTTTGACGGTTACATCAGCCTGAACTTGTTTTACATTAGGTAGATATTTCTGCGGTACAAATTTATCATGAAGCTCATAAATATAGGTATAAAATAGCTCAAGGGAATCATTTGTTGGTTTACTATTTAAAATACAGACCCAATCGTAATCATGCAATAAACATGAATTATTAATGTTATCGTGGTCAGCAGAGCCATAAAAATATTTCAAACGAGAGTTCAAATTAAGTGATTCGCATTCAACACTATTTAGCAATTCTATTATAAAATTCAACACTAGTTAACTATTAAGGATTTATGATGCTCATCTTCAGGGACCAATGGATAATCCACTAGCAAAAACTGATATATCTACATTACTGATAACATAATCTACAATCCTATTATTTGAGGAGTTACGATTATAGTTGAACTGAGTCAAGTTGCAGACCGACAAAGTATAACAAAATTAAATCTGACTGTTACCTGATATGTCAGACGGGTGTAAAGTTCCCTGTCTGCATGACTAATCTACATTCGGCAAGTTAAAATCACTTAATATAATAAAAGTATCATTAGAACATGACTCAACAATGCAAGTAAGTTTATCAGCAGAATTAGTAAGTTGCGTGTTAAATTACAAATATAAATTTTATTTTGAGTTTGTGCACTATTTTTTTGTGGTTACTGAGACCCAAATATCCTCGGCAGAGGAGTGTCACTCCGGCCGCGCTACAGCACCAAGATCACGGCGCACTGCAATAAAAACTCCACTACCGTACCTACATTTGTTTGGTTTTATAATATAGTCCCTATCCCGTCTCCAAATTAAATATCCATCATCAATGAGTTCGCTAGCATAAATATCATCTAAAAGCCAGCTCTCAGTGATCGCTATTACATCATAAGAAATTAAGCGCCACTTCCGCGCCCGCCGCCCCCGCCGCTCGTCCCGCTCACCGCGTCACCGAGCCGTTACGTGTTACGTGTAACCCGCAGCGTGACTACGCCACCGCTGCTGTCGCCGCGAACGCGACTTAAACCGCGCGACAACAGCAACATAAGGGGAGGGCAGAGAGGTGGCGAACCTAGCCGAGCCGCTGTGCCTCCGGGTCCTGCGAAAGACCAATGTGACAAGGAGGGTTTTGTACGTGTCGGCCAAAGTTACTAAATTGGTTGACAAGTAATTGGGCAGCCTAAAAATTGATGTCATGGTAAATAAAATATTTCTGCAGCAATATATTAGTAAAGTTTTGATTCAAGTTTTATAAAATTTGGCAAGCTGTAAAATTTATTTAGATTTGCTAATCTCAACTGGATCCTTTAGGTGGCGATTCACTCGGGTGTCCTCGGGGGCCCACAGAACGTCTGTAGGCAATTATTCACTGACTGGCATACCTCATTGTTCCGAAATTCAGACTAATTCTACGTAATAAATTACTATGCCTACCACAAATCTAACAATCATAAAAACTCAATTTTCTAAATAGGACACGTTTAAATTGCGAACGTGTAAATTGAACTTTTGTTCCCATGTAGCGCCTAAACGACTTGTCAGATATCAATATCACGATCATGACGTTTTCAATCATTTATGTGCTTACCGATTGTTTAATCCTGCTGACCAAATAATGAATTATGCAGACCTAAACTTTAATGTTGCTGATCAAACAGCTATTTATTTTGAAATCAAAAATAATTTAGTTATACCTCTATATTATACATATAATATACAACAAGGTGCCACGTTATTGGTGTACTAAGCGGAAAGGTTTCTCACGAACATTTTTTGTTCTAGCACTTTCCTGGTTTCAAGGTTTTTACTGAAAAAAGACTTCCAAACTTTCATCCGAACTAGCCCATTTTTATGTTAGTGACCAACCCTAAGTCAGCTGTTCCTTAGTAAGGTTCTTGACCTTTCTTTCACTTTTCTTTAGCCCAAGCCGACAATTTTATGGTGGTTCCGTACATTTTTCTTCTAAGCTATTATTTTAACTTACAATATTTAATGTTTATCTGTAGATAGGTATGTTTGTTTCGTGGTAGGTACGTCTACGTAGGTACCTAATAAAGATCATTTATCGATATTTTAATAAAAGTTACGCGATAAGTACCGGATAAATAATCTTCATTAGGTAGGTGTTAGAAAATCACGAAATTTTAAAAAGTGCTACGTAATAGTTTAGCGTGCCTTGTTTTATTTTTAGCATGAATGAATGTACTATTCTTTATTTACACATGAAAAATAATAAATAAATCTTTTAAACTATGGTAAATCTAGTACAAAAAGGCGGCTTAGTTAAAGGAACCCTAAAATTTTGTCGGCAAAATGGCCGGACTTACGTGTGTTTGCGTTAGTGATAGGGTTATTGTCTGTTTGCTAAGCGTATGAGTAACGTTATTTTTTTACTATGAAAACTTAAAACAACGTATTTCTGAAAATCAACCATACGGATCAGTTGGGTGCACAAACAACCCCCTTTCGGCTTAGTATTATTATTAATAATATTATTATTAATATTATATTATTATTAATGAGGTATGTGTTAATTGGGTAAAATATTTTTTCTCTCGCTCTCTACTAATACCTATTCTGTAGATAAGTGAATCATTCGAAATTCAAAATCTAATCACGGTCTACTCTGAAACCTTACACAAAAGATCTAAATACAAAAGACGGTGAACGGTGCCATGACAGTCTAGTTATTTATTTTAATCTTATATTCTAAAGGGTTTCTAGCCAAACATTAACTACGTCAGTCCGGATAGTACATTTAATTAGTTACTATTTCTCCTGATGAAAATGTCTCCGTTTTATGAGTAGAAATTCTAAAGCATTGAATACTGCAGCCTACGGCGTAGCACTGCGTAGCACCTCTACGAACCGGCTACGTGAGTTTGAGAGCTGCTACCTCTACGAAGCTGCTACGTGAGGTCTTCACAAATAATCGTGAGGGATTCAAAAATAATCTTACAAAATTAATTGGACATTTCATTAGCATTACCAGATATTCTTGGATTTCAATTTAATTTTATTATACCTCTATAATGCATGTATTGCATGCAGTATTGATTTGATATATGTACATAGGTGGGACGTACTTATGTCGCTACTACGGTTTCCCCTGCAATTCGTTCCTCTTAGGTCTTACACATGTCTATCTAGTGTTAGAATAATAATTTGGATGTGTGCATGGATGGATGTATGTTTCTTACGTCTTCACGCCAAAACTACGCAACGGATCGGGCTGAAATTTTGCATAGATGCAGGTCTAGACCTGGAAGGACTAAGACATAGTCTTCTTTTAATCCAATGATCAGTTCCCATAGGATATAAATAATTTTCAAAAGTTTCCATAGAACGTGTGTGGGCAGAAACTAGTATTAAATAAATGAAACTAATATTAATACCAATCAAATCAAAAATACTCTTAGATTTTTGAAACTATTTGATTTCTTTTCTCAGCGCTGCTCCTGTATCGAAACCCACGGAGCGGGGTCGGCTTAACGCATTACTGCCTTTGCGAAGTAGATGTTATTGGAAACTGAGCCCAGTTTATTCAGTACGATGGCTTTAAATCCTTTAAACGTTTGGAAAGACATTTTAAAAGTAAGGTGAAGCTATCTATTTTATATAGATGACTTATAACTTATAGATAGCTTATGCCTGCGTCTTTGCCCTCTTATTTTCGGTATAATAAGTGGGGGTATCTATGTGAGGCTATGTTTTAAATGTACGCTAAATTTCATCGTAGTCTGTTAAGTAAATTTGGATATCCTAGGTACCAAAATAAAATTCACATTTTACAAAATTTCGTTTTTGATAATATTGGTAGAAAGGATACTTTCATTTTGTAGATCAGTAATTCTGCCTCAAAAAAAAAAATAAACATGGGGTCAAAACTGCTCTACCTGCCAGAGATTGAAATTCACTAGTGAATTGCCTATAAACGATTATGTAATCAAATGATATCTTTATTAACAAAGAAAATTACTATCAAATAATAGTAACAAATTAGAACTAGTATTTAAAATTGAAACAATTGAGCTAACTGCAAACTTTTGCAAACAACCTACAGGTAGCTCAACTGATCCATATCAATAACAACAGTCGGAAGCGTCCCCATGACGCTGGCTGAATTGCCCCGCAGTATGGCAATGCTGATGCGCTGCGCCAGATACCAGCTCTCAATCAAACGTCGTTTCGACCAGATGATCAGATTTTTTTTAAAACCCGGAGACCCTCGGTATTCCACGGACCTAGTCTCACGGTCTCTAATCAATTGATTGAATCTTTTGTGAAATTAATCCTACGAACGTGATTTTATATTCAATTATTTAGGGGTGGTTTTTAAAACAGCTGGTTAACGTTACCCTCTGGCGTTCCTTGCTGTACTAACGCTATATACCTACTCTTATAACTTATGTTCTCCGCAAAAAAAGGGAGTTTTCCACTAATCATCACGCTTGGCTAAAGGAATAGTGATCGCAGTAGACATGTTAAAAATACACAGAAGGAAGCTAATGCCCGTACTCTGGTGGGTTTCCTTAGTCGGCTTTTACGACATTCACGGACTGAGTTGGAGGCGTCGATTCTCACGCCACGACCAATATTATGCCCTATTACGTAGTTATATCTACTAGCCTTTCGGCGACGTGGAAAGGCTAAGTATGTAAACACCTGAATCGCATCGAATGTAGCGTGTGTGTGTTCACATAATTGTGATCGAACTTCACGCCACTTCCATGCCACATTTCACTATGTTCAGCAATGGGCTGATGATGACAATGTCAGTAATAAACGTTGGTGTTCTTCCAACACAAATACGGTTCGTAGTTAACCCGCTTCCATCCGTAATGAACGTCTACTGACGTTATAACATTCGGTGTCAAAATATATCTTCGTTTATATTTTGTCGCCGAATGTTCCTATACGATTGACTATGCGGTAGAGACTGTATAGCATAGCAAGATGTTATGTATACCTTCTCTCTTATGACACCCTACAGGGTGCCACGTAACATGTGTACTAAGCCGAAAGGGGGTGATTCTGTTTTTTTTAACGTTATCCATTCAATTTAAAAAAATAAAAAAAAATATTCTAGTTGTGTTCTTTTATTTGCACTCTTGCATTATTAAATATTTCACGAATGTTTTTTTGCTTGTTTTTCAGCAAAAGTAATGTTTTGTCGTTAAATTAAAACAAAAAAATTATATATATATATATCATTGAATTTTCAAAACAATAATAGTTATTCAAGAACACACGTAAAAAACACATATGAAGAAAAATGCGAAATAAAATAAAAAACATTTATTCCCTCAGGGGGTGGTCACCCTCTTTCGGCTTAGTACATATGTTTCGTGGTATCCTGTATAGTATTAGCAAGGGTTATAGGTCTTTTGGTTATGTTTTTGTATATTAGGTCACTGGTGCTGTTTATCTCAGCTCTAAACATAAAAAATTAACAAAAAGTTTGTTTATTCAGACGTTGTCCATGAATTACACATTAAGTAGGTACTACCTTACAAAAAAAATTATACAATAAAATAAACAGCTTAGAATAAAAAAAACTTAGCAATCGAGCTGAGAGCACCAACGTCTCACAATACCACGAACACTTCGCAAGTCATTTGTTAGCTAACAGTCACAGTCAATTTATACGCCGACTTTAAAATGTTTTTGAAAAGATTTATCACTTGTAAGGTGCTTTGTTCAGCTCAAGTGCTCAGGTTATAAAGCTGACTTTCCAAGTTTATAAATGAAGAGCATCATTTTCTAAATATTCAGCAACAATAAACTCAGCTCATCAACTTCATGACACTACAGTTTGAAAGGGGTTTGAAGATTTTGGTCCTAACAGCGGTCACAATTTGTTTTTTTTTTTTCAAAATCATAGCGCGCTTTAGAGAGTTTTATATTTGGCTAGAATACACTAAAACAAATGAAAAAGGTCCCACTAAATAATGTCCTTAAGCTGCAGGTTTCTGAGATATTCACAGATGAAAATAACTATATTTTGTGAATGTCTCAGAAACCTGATGCTTTAGGAAATTATGTTATAGAACATTATTTATTTGTGTTAGTATTTTCTATTCAAATATATTACTTTTATTGTGATTATTGCATGGAGGGTGGCCCTAACATCGGTGTTTTTTTTAAATACTATAGGACTATATATTTGGATAGAGTACACTAAAAAAAATAAAAAAAATCTATAACATAATATGCTAAAGTGTCAGGTTATATTCATATATGAAGAAAAAATATAGTTATTTTCATCTGTGAATACCTCAGAAACCTGAGGCTTTAGGACATTATTATGTGTACCCTTTTTTATTTGTTTTAGTGTCTTCTATCCAAATAAATAATTTTTATTGTGCGCAGTGATCTCCATACAATAATCTTCAAACCCTTTTACGAAACAAAAAATGTATCGTCTGAATTTATTTTCAGACGGCAAAAAACAGAGAATCTAAGAGCCCGCAATGCGAAAAAAACTTATCTGTCACTCGTCACACTAATAGTGTACACGTGAAAGTTTGGATGTTTGGATGGCTGTTTGTAACCTCTTCACGCCATAACGACTAAACCGATCGGACTGAAATTTTGCACACATGTCAGAAGCCTGGAATCAAACATAGGCTACTTTTTATCCCGTACCAGTTCCCATGGGATAGAATTAACCTTTAAACGTTTCCATAGAAATAACGCGCGCGAAGCCGTGGGCTGAAGCTAGTTTTTTTATAAATAATGCAATACACGCACTCTCAATTTAAAATTCACTTAACAATTCTATGGCTTGACACATAATCCGCGAGAATACACGCGGAGAGATTTCGCAGTGCGGCTTTACCCTGAGTTGACCTACCTGAGTTTAATCACTCGGCTTATGCGTCAAAAAAATAACAGGCTGATGACGAAACGGGCCATATCGGGACAAACACTGTGGCGTGGCGGGCGAGGGTCCGCCTGCGACGCAGGAGGTTGCGGGTTCGTTTCCCGCCTTGGGACAAATGTTTGTACGATCTGCAAATATTTGTCCCGGATGTTCTGATTATTTTCTATACCTAAGCGAAGCAGAGCTTGTGTTAATGGTACTAGACTGATATAAGTAAGTAGAGAGCTGAGATAAGTATATCAGTCATCTAATACTCATAACAAAAGCTAGTTTTTTATTATATAATAAATAATATCTATCTATGTAATGTATTCTATACATCAGTCATCTACACAGTATAGGACCCATAACACAAGCTCTGCTTAGCTTGGGGCTAGATGATGTTGTGTGGATTGTCCAGCATTATTTATTTATTAATTATATGGTAATAAATTTTTACAAATTAATTTGCTGCAAACAATATTTTTGCAATATGGCCATGAAACTTCATTGATGTTGTCTGGAGAGGCATGGTATAATAATAATAATAATTATTATTAAAACTAAGCCAGTTATGGCATCGTTGGAGACGATGACTACGTCATAATAGCAAAGCACCATTATCCAATACAATACTTTCTGTTCACCTTTGGCAGCATACCAAAGCCAGTCGTGTTTTTGAATGTAAAATTAATTTGTGAATCGAAACGTTTCAAAGCAGTATCTGTTATACGCACACCTGAAGTGATTTAAATAAATTATAATTTTGAAAACTCACTTTATAAGCCGCAAAACGCAATAAATCACAGGAAATCAGTCTGGCTGCTATCTATAGGTACGCAGCCTTTTACGATGGAAACTTTTATCCGCCTTTTTATCTAGAATCGTGACTTCTTTTTCAATCATTTTATTCTTTGTAATTGTAGCGTTTCTGAGTTATTCAGTTCGTTGTTTTGCCCCTCGAAAATCGACATTGTCACTCTAGCTTGAGCCTGTATTGTTTTCGTTTGTTGTGATGGATATATTAGATGCATAAGTGCCAAGTTAGCGCCTGCCCTAATAATTTATTTGAAAAACATTAAAACAAAAAACAATAGATAAAAAGGGCCGATGATAATGTCAAATTATGTGCTACTAATGAATGCTAAATTTCTCTGTTCTTTCAAATAATTTGAGTGTTATAGAAGTTATTCATTATTTATTCGTCATCATCAAAATGTGTGTGTTTTATGTCTGTTTCAGAAGTTTAAGGTTATATCTGATGACGAACTCTGTGGGGCGGCGGGCGAAGGTCCGCCTGCGACCCAGGAAGTTGCAGGTTCGATTCCCGCCACAAACGGAACAAATATTTGTACGATCTGCAGATATTTGTTCAGGGTGTTCTGGATGTTTTCTATGTAAACATATTTTTCTATGTAATGTAATGTATTAAGTATATCAGTCATCTAGTACCCGTAACACAAGCTCTGCTTAGCTTGGGGCTAGATAATAGTCTGTGATTTTTCCAGCATTATTATTATTATTAATCACTTCATTTATTTTTAATTTCGTTATAAAATAATTTTTTTTCTATAGAAAAAAAATATTATTAAACTACAGTAAAAAATAAATCAAAACGGATAAAAAAAATATAAATGATAAAAAATATATAAGATAACGTATTTATTAATATTATTATTATCTGTAATTTAGTTTTAGATTTAATTTCAATAAAAAATTTACGAAGCAAACTATTTCGCGCTTCTCTAAAATAAACCATAATTCGTGTAGTATTATGGCTCATATAAATAGTATTTCTGGACAAACGAGCTTCTCGCATGAGGATTATAGTCTTAAAAACAAGGTCCATTAGGGAGGCGGTATTAACAAGTACACCTGAGTAAATTCCATTTTAACTTATTGCTACAATCAAAATTACGATAATCGATTATTTGAGATTAAATTTTATCCGCGACTTTGCCCGTGATCCCTCCAGGGATCGATAGCGTCATTATCCCTGAGTGACATAGGCTACGTTTTATCCATAAAACGTAGCCTATGTCACTCAGGGATAATGACGCTATTTATTCGTAAAATAATTTTAATAGGACCAGGACCCTATTCTGCTAAACGAATGGCATCACTATGACACTTGTATCGTCGCAGAATCGCCAACATAGACACGTTTTGGTATTTTATATTAAATGAATGAAACTATAGATGAAAGGACACACGTCAAAAGTATCGAGCTCGACGTTGAAGTCTTGACACTTTTGATAAAGGTGCAAATAGCACGCACGCAATATCCTGGTGTTTCATTTATCTAAGGATACTATGTGGCGATTCTGCGACGATACCATTGTCATAGTAAAGCGATTAGTTGGCAGAATTAGCCCCAGAAGTCTGGACATAAATTAATAAATAATGCTGGACAATTCCACACAGCATCATCTAGCCCCAAGCTAAGCAGAGCTTGTGTTATAGGTACTTAGTACTAGATGATTGATATACTTAATAAGATACATTACATCGATAGATACTTATTATTAAACATAGAAAATACCCAGAACACCCGGAACAAATATTTGCAGATCGTACAAGCATTTGTCCCAAGGCGGGAATCGAACCCGCAACCTCCTGCATCGCAGGCGGACCTTCGCCCGCCGCGCTACATCGGCCACATTATAGCTTACATCCAACTTAATAAATAAAAATTCAAAACATTAGTACTAATTACATAGATTTATGAGAAACAAAAACACACCAAAAAACGCAGTTATAGTTTTTTTGCACATTTTGCAAGCCCCAACAGTGCGGGCAGCCTATATCGGGCCGCACCGCAAAATTTGGCCTCACCGTTGAGAGGATATCTCTCGAAGCATACTAGTGATATCTTAATTAAATTGCCACCAAGCAAGTAGCACACTCAGCTCACTCGAGTTGTGTACGAGACAATTTCATTAAACATTTTCTAATAAAACCGTTTGTTTATTAGCACCCTGTAGGTATAAAATATAACTAAGCTCAGTAATTGCTTGGATGAGCACTTACTCTCGAGATGTCCTTTAGAAAACAAGATGATGAGAAAAGTTGAGGCGTGGTCGAGATGGTATTAATAAAGAATCATGGAGGATTTGTACTTTTAGAACATTGAGGTAAAACCAATGTTTTACAAACCTAATTGAGGCTTTAATGCCCAACTGACCGTAGTTTGTAGTGTGGTTATATGGAATGAATATATAACTATATCGAGTCGGAAGCGTCGTCCCCAAGACGCTGGCTGCATTGCCCCGCTGTATGGCAATGCTGATGCGCTGCGCCAGATACCCACCAGCTCTCGGATCACGCGTCGCTTCGACCAGATGCTCAGATAGCTTTTTAATAACCCGGAGAGCCTCGGTATCCCGCAGACCTATGTAGGTCTCGACCCCAAAGGAAGCAAATGTGTAGGCTCTGTCGAGACCTGCATATTTGCGCCTCTAGATCCTCACCCTTGTTTGCAACAGTCTGCAGTTAGCTTAATTGTTTCATTTGTAAATACTAGTTATATCTTTTTAAATTATTTGATTGTAATTTTCTTTGTCTATATCGATAACGTTGTTGTTTGTACTCAACAAAAAATTTTTGGTAAACTCCCGACTTTTTAGTAACCCTCTTTTAGAAGGTGTTCTCAGTTTGATGTTTGTTTGTGTCTGTCTGTTGAATCCGAGCTCTCAAACGGATAAACCGATTTTGATTTAGTTTTATGGTGGCTTGATTGAGAATTTTCTTAGCTATGTTTGAAGAAAATTGGTGCAACCGTTCAAATGTTATTATAATTTCAAGTGAAATTTTCATAAAGGTTTTCGAAAGTATCAAATTAGTTTTTTTATTTTACAAAAATATTGAACGCTGTACCGGTAGAAATACATTGTTTCTTATATTTACATACAACACCAATTTAGTTTATTATTTATTAGAACGACGACTGCCAATTTACACTAATTAACTTATTATATTAATTTCTATTATTTGATTGTAATTTTCTTTGTTAATAAAGATCCATATATATTATAATTTATGTACAAACAATGAGACACATAAAACTTACATAAAATTTAATTCTACATGATAACGTTTATGAAGAAATGTATGTACTTAACTTACATTATTAATCTTTAATAATGCTATTAAATATTAATTTAATTTGTTCTAACAGTAGAAACTCGGGGCGTTTCTTGAAAAATAATTAAACTCTGCAAACGAGCAGCTAATTTTAATTAGATATTTAAAGATACTATCTTGTTACACCGTGCATGCGGGCAGTTCTAAGCCTAGATTAATTGCCAGACTGTTCCTGCTTTACTTTTAATTAAAACAATGTTGATGCTATCATATAACAGTAGCTACTGCCCGCGGCTTCGCACGCGCTTTTAAAGTCTATGTCCATCCCCAGAATACCATCTATCTCCATGCCAAATTTTATTAAGATCTATTCAGCCGTTTAGGCATTAAAAGGTACAGACAGATATACAGACATACGGACAGACAGAGTTACTTACGAATTTATAATATTAGTATGGATGTGATTGCGTTTGTTTTATTTTCTTTCGTTTGATGTCTTAATTTAGTTTTTGTTGGTAGTATTAAATTGGGTTGAACTTAACTTTACAGACGTACATAACTAGTAACTTATCTAACTATATTTAAAACAAACTTAGAAAACTTAGACTAGTCACAATTGAGGACCAATAAGTTTTATGACATTATGTTTATTAGGGTAGGTAATTATATGACGATATTATCTTTTATTAAATACACTAAATAACGAAAAACTAAAGAGATCTGAGTGTAAATATAACTTGTTTTCCTTATGTGTATCTGTTATCTTTTTATTGTATTATATTCTGTTCAATGTTCCGTAAATCATGTTTTGTACCATCCTCGTTGTATTTATTTATATATCGTTAATGTAATAATGTTAATTAATAAGTACTACTGAGCCGTAACTCCGTAAGGGCCCTAACTGAAAACCAGCGCAGTATTGGGCAAATGCCTAATACTGCAAAATGCTGAGTTAGGGACCCCGTTTTTACCTTTTCTTCTAATGTACACTTTTTTTTGTTATGTTGTTGTGTTTTTTGGGTAAATAAAATGTATTTTATCCTTTTTTATCTTAATTCGGCTGGATGATTTTTGTTTTTATTTAAGTTTGTTACTCATGAAATCAATGTTGATACTCGATATTTTCGCCGTGATGAACGATTTTGATGATTTACTGTTGGCTCAATTGTTTCAATTGTAAATACTAGTTCTAATTTGTTTGTAAATATTGTTTGATTGAAATATTTGTTGTTATAAAGCATAATTAAAAAAAATATATATGATTTTTCCATTTGAATATGAAGAATTATCGTTCCTTTATTACTATTGACCCGTGAAAAAAATCATTGAATAAATAATCGTGTATCTCTAAATTGAAGTCGTTCTTTCCATAAAATTTAAAAGGAAAAACTATTGACATTTGCTACTCAATAGAGTTAGTACTACTTACTACTGAAAAGGTCTGCCTGAAGATACAGTTTATTCTTGAGTTTCTAATCTTGTATCTTTGTTATTCGTCTTAACAAATCGTCAGAATTTTGAGGATGAGACCGGGCTTTAGGTAGAGCATTTTAACTTTCGCAATTTGTTAACATGATAAAAATGACATCGGGTATTAATAACGTAATTAATTTGATTAAAAGTTTTAAATGTACGTTGCCCCAACGCTTTGCTTTTTTAATCCCAACGTTGGCGTTGGGATTAAAAAACCAATGCGACAGCTACCTGATATATCTTTATATAAATACATATATAAAAATTAATCCCTATTGATCACGGCATCACGCGTGAACGTCTCGCTAATTATTTTTAATGTTGTGTTTGTTATTTCCAGGAGAAGGTTCTTATGAAAGAAAAAATTAGAAAACTATAATAATATGTATAATACATATATGTAATATATATATATATATGAGTATAATACTTAATTCGAATTCAATATTCATAGTTAAGACAGGACAAAGTCTGTCGCGTCTGCTAGTTACTTCTAATTACTTCGCTTCGTGAATGCATACTGACGGCCTGGGTTCGGACTGCGGCGAGCGAAGGTACAGGAAGAAGTAACAGAAGAGCGTGACAGCCATAACTTATAAAAAAAAATTAGTCAATGGAAAAAAATACAACACGTAGTTAATCATACGTACTTAGATGCTTAATTATCAGTAAGGTGTCCAGTCTCCTCCGTTGTCCATATTAGCCTGGCATCTTCGAAGTATACTTTTTACGATTTTTTCTGCATATTCACGGGATAATAAACTCCATATGGCCTCGAAATTACGAGTATAACCTCGGCGTCAGTTTTTTCTCCCGAACTTTAAGCTTCATCAACGCCCAAACCTTTTCAATTGGGTTTGCGTCAGGAAATTGAGAGGGCCAATCCAAGACATCGCGTCTGTACCTTGTTTCCACGCGGTGCATAGCCGACTTTGGTGTTTGGGGGCTTGTAATATCCATGGTTCATTCTCTTGGGCTTCTGAACAGCCTTCGGGCAGATGGTAATAACGCTTTCTGGTATATTTGATTAATCTTTGCAGCATTCAAAGATCCGGTAAATAAATTCAAATTGCCAAAACCACGTTTTGAGAAGCATCACCATACGTGCACCTTTACCGGGTGTTTAACAGTTCGGTCGACAAGTGTGTTATCGGCAGTCGACCAAGCACGAGGTGAGATACTAGTTGCCCATAACAAATCTTCGTCAGAAAAGATTATCTTCTCCCAGTCGCGGTCTTGGTTTTCTTGTGCGGGTGCAATGTGCTTCGGTATTTTAACTTAATCTCCATAAAACATCTTCTTATTGTACCTAGAGAAATATTTAGTCCTTTTTGCTTCGGTTTTTCTTGTGCAGATAGCAATGATAGACGTGGATTTTTCAAAAATAGGTTAGTTATCCGCATATCTTCTGCGGACGACTTCTTTTTTATTTTACCACGTTTCCGTAGGTCATCGACGTTTTTTGTTTCTAAATATCGGTTCACCTACTTGGTCACAAACGCCTTTGACTTATTCATATACTATGCAGCCAGAACGCATGATATTTTTGGTCCTTTGGGAAGCGAACAAAGGAACACTGCCTGATAGCGGATGGAGGAGGATTGGAGGATGGATGTGGATGTGGATTGTCCAGCATTATTATTATTATTTTTTTTTTTTTTATTTATAGCGGGAAGCATACGCGGCACTCATCTCGAGAAATGTGCACTCTGAGCGAAGTGAACACGAAAACTGGATAGTTTTTATGATGCATCAAGGAACAAGACGTTGTGCTACCTGCTCGATTCTTTTGTTGGCAAAAGAAGCACCGAACATATTTTTTTTATAATTATAATAATAATAAACATTTATTGCAGGCATCACAAGAAAGGTACAAAATAACTTAACTAGGGCCCATATGATAAATACCTTGGAGACTAACATACATAATTATTAAATTATTTATGGTGGTCACGTTCTTGTGCAACACACTGTATATTAAAGTCATTTACAACGGGATATTTATCATGATTTGAGTATTGAACTTTCCAATATCTCGGCACAATTTCATGCGCCATGATCACGGAATAACTGAAGGCACTGCGACTGAGTTTTTATTGGCAGACATACCGAATATAGTGATTACACTGTACATTGTAATCACACGTATTTTTATCTGGGTAAATATCGCGCTACGCTACGGGGCAGCAGGCAGAAGTAAATAAGGTAAGTATTGTCTCGAAGCTATATCTCGGAATCCAATAAACCTCTAATTGAAATTGTAAACCTACAGAAATTAATTTAACATAAAACGTATTTAATTTGTATTGTGCTAATCGAACGACTGGCAGATAGCAAATAACTCCAATTTCGTAGATCCAATTAGAACACTGATTATAAATAACTAGGGTTGGTGTGAAACGTCGATAGATAAATAGATTGATAGCTCATACTTTATTGCACAATTAACTTAGAAATGATTTACAAAATAATATTATGGAATGAGCGACAATTGGCGGTCTTATCGCAAAAGAGCGATCTCTTCCAGGCAGAAACATTTATTCAACAACTTTGATACAGTATAGAACAAAAAAGTTATAACTTACAATAGCAACTAAAAAATAGCAGGTATATACAGACTGACATGAATATATATTTTCATCCCATCTATTCGAAATGAGGCAAAGGGTTCCTCGATAAGTGCAAGCAAAGTGGGTCATTCCAGCGCACTTAATAACAATAACGAAATTACTTTTGAATTTGGAACACTATTCAAGTTTAGGATGTAAAGCAGAGTGTGCCACAGGTTACCAAAATTATTTAACCTCGAGCGACGTACTACGCGTAGGATTCAAAAAATATCTCTCGCCCTAAATACATTATTTTGTTCCCTATTATGTTATTTTACTTTAATTTACTTTATTCGTTCATCCAGAACCAACTATAAATAGATGGATATTTATTTGTGCCCTCAGGAGCACCACTTACGCACACACGTACACAAACACACACACACATGGAGTGGTCCTGTTGCCCAGACTCTTATGAAAATGGTCTGGATGGGGCTAACTAACACCCCATCACACACTTTAACACTTTTTCCATACATAATTGATATTGATTGATATTTTTATGTTAAGACCCCAGGGAAGGATCCCTGGGGTCTTAACATAAAAATATCAATCGTCCTAAGGTACAGGTTTACCCTATTTTGGGGACCAATGATGTGTTCATTACATACCTAAATTCTATATCTTTTTCAATAAACGTTATATTATTATTTGTTATGTACAAAGTAAAACTAAGATATTAATGAAATAACGGCTTGTTATAAAGTAGAAGACCATCTCGTAATAAACTGTACATCCGATTATTTACTTAAATTCCCCTAAATGTATTTAAGAAACTCGTAACGCGCGCACGCGCAAGTTTAGAATTAAAGAACTCTACCAACTTACATTAGATAATCAATTTTCTGCTTTTCCATCCCGGTTATTAACCACGTACAAACGAACCATGCTCACTAGACAACTGTGAAAGCCGCTTTGAATGATATCTCGCTCCAGCTTATCCGTGTAATGGTTTTTGAAATATATAAACTTGAAATAAAAAAAAAATCCACCGCACTATGTACTTCTTTAATCAATATTTCGGGCTTATAACTTCAATTTATTAAAAGCGTTTCATCTGAAATTCATTCCTCACAGTAATTACCTACAAATTCTTAAATGAAAATGTATATATGGACTTCTAATAATTAAAACATGACCACCGCTTGTTGAAACGCGGTCGAGAAAGTACCTAATTATCCTTGCACTCCGCCATTGCGGGAATTCCCCTAATATTAACAAATGAAATGAAATGATTTTTTTTTATTTACCTTAAAAATACTATACTCAATTAGCCTTAATTCTATGCCAATTTATACTACCTAAGTTACAAAATAAATTTACTTTGTGCGTAGCAGTGTTTAAGGAAATATGGCCTTCACTCAGCATTATGCTGGGTGCACGCTGGTGTGTCTACCCAGCACTGGTTTTCAGTGAAGACCAGAGGGATCGGGTCACATTACGATCGCCAGGTGCGTGTTGTAGACATGATAACAAAAAAAAAATTCAAAAAGAAAAACAAATTCAAACAAACCTATGAAAGTACCCAAATATTAGAGTATTAAACAATTTAAAAACTATAAAATAATATTGCAATACTATTGTTGCCGGTCGGTCGGGTGGCTGTGGCTGTGGCTGGGTCAGTCAGGCCGAACAAATTACGCCGCCGTGTATACAAACCATAAAGCGACGATGCAAAGACAAACTATAGACAAAAACCGCGAATGACTGTGCAATTTAGTCCGATATATGGTGATAATAGAAATGAGTTAACATGGTTTTAATTAGCGGTAGTAGGTAGAAAGTAACTGTAGTTACCTACAATATATATCATATGTATTTTCCCCCATTATCTCACGCTCGAACGCAAGCAAAAGGTAATTCCTTTCAATCACCACGCGAACTAATTATGCTAAAAAATTAGTATCTTAACCTACGGGTGTAAGTAAGAGATCAATCATCATTACACAGCACAGAGCACAGAAAAAAACAAGCCCGTAAGATTTTTAAAACGACATGGGAATATTAAGACAGCTTTAAAATTATTTAAGTTATTTTAACGGGGCTCATTAGATTAAATTTAAGTATCTTAACACAAAGTAACTGGCAATACTTAATAATGTTCTTCTTGGAGTAGAATAATAGAGTATATGCAAAGTGATAGGATTAAGGTAAGCTTTCAGCAAGGTTGGAAAAACAACAGCTTTTTTAAAATTTTATAAAACAAACAGATCAAAATGTTTTGAACAGGTGTTTTTTGTTTTTAAGTTTTTTTTCTATTTTCAGTAGTTTTTTTCATGAACACTACCTTAATCATATCACTTTGAAATATACTCTAATATTCGACTCCAAGAAGAAGATTTTTAAGTATTGTCTATTACTTTGTGTAAAGATACAAATTTCGCAAGTTACAACGTTCGATCGATAAAAGGGTCGCGATGAGTCCATTAATTATAGTGTTGTAGTATGCAATAAGACATACACGATAGCTCCATAACCATGGCGCTATCCATTTGAATGACGCGACTCTGGAATTCCAATCGTTCACATCATTTTTGCATAAAATTAGAAATTTTCAGAACACACTTATGTTGATAATCCGCGTGCGATCAGAATGGGACGGAACCTTCTCAAGTGTGACGTATGTGAAGTGAATATTCGATCGCTTTTGTTTCAGTTCGAAATGGTTCTCTCCCATTGTGGAGGCCTGCTTTGAAATCGAACGAAATTGATGGATGACGTCGGATCACACAAAACGAAGAACGGCCGATCCTTTTTTTCGATGACCTTATTATGAACATGAACAGAACATTTATTTCCTAGAGATCCGAAACGAAAGGTGTCAGTTGGTGACACACCCGTAGCAACTTGGTGGTAAGGTTGTTCGTTTCGGCGATCTGTCTTCGTCTATTAACTTCGTTCTTTTTTCAAAGTAGACCGAAATATCAATATAACCGCGTGCATATAGAATGGAATTGAGAATGAAATCATATCTCATGTTGTCCTGCTCAGTTCAAAACCGATCTGAGTGGGACAGCATGAAAGGTTAAGTTAATCTCATTCCGATTCTTTAAGTACATATTGACTTTTTGTGATCGATGGTGGCGTAGTACGTTGTGGATGGGAGTGATCATGTATAGGCATCCTTAAAGGGCAGCCTACACTCCACCTGTACAAATTACGTGGAACGTGAAATGTTATTAACAGCCAACTATGACAAACTTTTAAGTTAGATTTTTAATTTCATTAATTTAATTCTGTATTGCACTAATAAAAAACAAATACATGTAAAACTTAAAACTAGAGAGATTATGGCAAAGGCGAGCTTAACCTTAAAAAGAGTTCTCTTCCAGCAAACCTTATTGGGAGAGAGAGACAAGTTTGTTACAGTGGGTTCGTGTGCAAATACAGAAAGAAGATTGAATCCTTAGCCTACATAGTTAATAAACTACTACATATGTATAATAATATATTACGCTACCTACCTATAAAAATATATAACATACATTAAAATAACATTCTATTTTTTAATTAAGGGTCGTGCTTATCCCTCGGAATTAATCAGAATAAGCTCAGCAAACCTTTTACTATAGATTTTTTTGCCTGCTGAAGCAAAAGGGGCTTCGCAGATTGCTTTTGCACCTTGAAAACTGTACAAGTATGTCGCCCTAACTTGATATTGGCGAAGTTTTGAGACACGAACGACATTGTCAAAAGCTTTTGCCCTTTCTCTGAGTTTGTGTCATGCTAATAAAAAAAGGGGAAACTCATTATTATTAGATTGTGCGTACTTAAAACGAAAGAAACTTAACTAATAAGGCTGAAGTAGAAAATATTATTTATTAAAATAATTTGATTTAACTACACTATTCTGTCTTGACTCGAAAATTGCTAAGGTTTCTATCATACTTGCTTTGAAATTTATTATTTATTTATAGAGTAACTAACACGATTAAAATAGTTAAGCAATTACATTAGCTACATTATTAAAAAAATACAAATAAAAAATTAAATTAAATTAAAAGTTATTAAAAATAAACACAGAAACCATTGAAATACAACACCTTTCGTCACTCAACCACGTATGTAACAAATGCCATATCGCTCTCATCTCGGACAATGCCAGGGAAACATAAGATACGAAATGTTGAAAAACTGCAAACATAACACAACACAACACGTGGAACCCTTCGTATGTTTTGTCCTCAGACTGACAATGAAATACGGTCAACAATTGGTATATCTCTTTAACCCAAAAAGAGTTTCTTTTCAATTGGTAGGTTTAGGTTATAATTATACATAGATATATTTCTTAATCAATACCTAGCAGATTATCTAGACTAGACGATAAAAACCTCAAACAACAACTCAAAAACTAACAGGTAAAATTTATCTAGATCACATGTCATCTTTCAATACCCGAAAAAAAGGAAACTGAGCGAAGTAGCTGTGAAAAATAAACACAATTACCACTTTATTTCAGTTGAGCTACCTGTAGATTGTTTGCAACAGTCTGCAGTTAGCTTAATTGTTTCAATTGTAAATACTAGTTCTAATTTGTTTTTATTATTGAATTGTAATTTTCTTTGTCAATAAAGGCTTAATTCTCTAATTTATATGTACGTATTGTATTAAGTATCAGTCATCTAGTACCCATAACACAAGCTCTGCTTATATTGGGGCTAGATGATGCTGTGTGTATTGTCCAGCATTATCATTATTATTTCCTAGACTTATATATGTATCTGGCGCAGCGCATCAGCATTGCCATACATCGGGGCAATGCAGCCAGCGTCTTGGGGACGCTTCCGACTGGTATTGATATGGATCAGTTGAGCTACCTGTAGATTGTTTACAAAAGTCTGCAGTTAGCTTAATTGTTTCAATTGTAAATACTAGTTCTTATTTGTTTTTATTTTTGAATTGTGATTTTCTTTGTCAATAAAGTTCATCATTTGATTTTGGCATATAACCAACTACAAAACTAGCGTATCATGAACGACAACAAAGATCTAGTATTTGTTCTACTATGGGTTATTTCTACCCCATGTGAACTGATTTAGGGGATAAAGCCTAGACCTACTTTATATAAAATTTAAATCCCTACCGTTCCCCCACGCAGTACTGTGCGGTTTGCGTTTGGATTACAAAGCCTCACCCGCGGTACGAAAACTAAATGTAAAATAACACCTGCCGTTGAAGGCAAGTCTGATCATACAATCTAAGTATTTACGAAAACGTTTGTAGGTGACGCTTATATGGGGTGTGTCACGCTGGGGCGGGAGACCCGACTTGAAACTTTCTCAAAGCTTCGTTGCGTGTCAGAAAAGCATTTCCATATGAATGTCGGTATTTTAAACGGTGTTTTTTCATAAAGACTTTACAGCTATTCATTTTACAGTCGTAAATATACTGTATAACGTAAATTAGACATGTTTATTGTTCTGTGCTGATTCTTTGAACTCGTTATTTGTTTTTTTTCGACGGCCACACGTTCGTAACTTTTTTACGGACCTACAAAACTAATCACATTTTGCTTCACTTATTTCTACGTTTCCTACTGGCCTCTTGAGACACAACTGTAAAAGGTACTTTTTGTACACTTTTTGTGAAAAATTATAAATAAAAACACCACAAGTAACGCAAATAACAAACAAATTATACTTGGCTATGTGGACCGTTTGCACTTGTATTCACGCACTATAAAATAAATAAAATAAATAAATAAATAATGCTTGACAATACACACAGCATCATCTAGCCCCAAAGTAAGCAGAGCTTGTGTTATGGGTACTAGATGACTGATAAACTTAATACAATATATAACATAGATAGATATTTTTTATTATATATAGAAAATACCCAGAACACCCGGAACAAATATTTGCAGATCGTACAAACATTTGTCCCAAGGCGGGAATCGAACCCGCAACCTTCTGCGTCGCAGGCGGACCTTCGCCCGCCGCGCCACATCGGTCGTCTACTCACTCGTCACTATGGTAGTCGAGTTCCTGTCAGTATCGGGTAGGGACCCGATACTGACAGGAACTCAGGCTCCTTACGCCCCTGCGCATGCAGCTAAATGTATGAAAGGAAACTTTTATAGTTTTCGTTACTGTGCAAAACTCATAGTAAGGCCTCTGATTACGTGGCACCTGATCTGTGTCCATGGGTCACGTAGTTCTACGTCTTTTACGTACAATGAAATTTTAGCGCTCGGACTACACACTCAGCAACAGGAAGTGGCCAGTCTGTTCTTAGTCTACATCTACAGACTATGCTAGTCCACTGCTGGACATAATATGACCACACTGGATTTCCTTTCACTTCCTTCCAGGAAACAGAAAGTAACTTTATGCGCCGTGTTATTTATTTTTATTTTATTCTTATATATTATTTGAAACTGTGTGTGATTTTTCTATTGTGATATGGGTTTTTGTCAGAAATAAACGAATATTATTATTATTATAAGCCTTGACAAGAGCCATTGTGGCGTTTGTATGTCAAGCCACACGGAAAACTGGAGTCTGCGTTATGAGTCTAACTTAAACCTGAAGGAACTTTTAGGTGTGCAAGAAGATACATTTCACGTGTCAATTTGCAGGTGTCAGACGCGTCTGATCGAAGTGTCGAAGGTGAACAATAGTCGCGTCGCACAAACTGAGCGAGCACAAATAGATCCTTTTGTTTCACACCATCATACAATGCACGTCATATTTGGTGGTGGCACAAGTTAATAACTGAACTCGGTACCTAGTTATAAACTTTTGACCGACGACGTATTGATCAGCTTTGAAATAATAGTACATTTAGTTGGTAGCCCTGGGTTTATTGCAGTAAAAATAGTTTATTTAGGCAGCTTTTTTGGTCTGTGATGGTGGAGTAAAACCAATAAAATATTCTAAGGTTTTGCTATTATAGTGCATAAGCCCTCACACTCGGGGTAATTTTAAGAAATCAAATAATATCACAAAAATTTTTCGACTTCGACGGGACTTGAACCTGCGTCCTTCCCTCAGTACGGGAACGTGCTAACCAACTACATACATACACTATTTTAATATTTACGGTTCGTGGTGTAGTTGGTTAGCACATTCCCGTACTGAGGGTAGGATGTAAATAAGTGATGGTAAAGGTTTCTTGTTCGCTTCTTTACTTTACCTTAAAAAGATTGAAGTGAACAAAAAATCAAAATGATCACTTTATTTCCTAGTTTTACTTAAGTAATTTAAACTTTGTGGCGTGTCCTGTAAGGTCTAAAGGAAATAAAGCACTTTAAATTTGAATTATCAAGTATTACAAAAAGGGCCTGCCGCGCCCTGTCCCCGGGATGACTTGTAATCTGAGTGACGACGGGTTCTGGTTAAATGAATGAAAGTGTAGGAGGTTCTTTGTACTTATTAAATGAAACCGTCTTCTGTGAAAAAGCTTCGTTGGAAAAACTTAAAAATATATATAAAGAAAATTGACAAAGAAATCTAGCGTAGATTTGAAATTAGCTGTAAGTAACTGATAGATTATTATTGTACCACACAAACACAAAATATAATACAATAGTAATAATATAATAATACAATAACATAACATAATAAAGAAGAAAATGCTGAGAAAGAAGGAAGTAACAACAAACGCTACAAAGGGTGGCCTTATCGCTTTGAGCGATCTCTTCCAGGAAACCTTGGAACCTTGGATGATATGACTAACTTAGACCATCAAAAAAGTCGAAGGTTGAAAACTAATGGAAGTAAGCAAAGAATAAGCTACCTGGGAAAATTTGGTTCAATTTAAAAAGAAGCTATGATCACTAAAAACATGATTTTTACCATGATTTATTGTGTTATGTTTTGCGTTTTCCAATATTTCGGCGTTAAAACTGATTTTCAGCTCCAGTTATTTTGGTATTATATTGATTCGCAGTTAATCTACAGCACTGAGTAACGATAGTTTTGAGTTTGTGTTTGTTTCAAAAACTACAACAATCCAAGATCAAACGTGCAGCTATGCACAAACTATTATTTATGGGTTCAGCTTCTGTTACCGCGATCGATAGCATTTACAAAGTTAGGTACATCACAGCTAGGAAAGTTATACTAAAGGACAAAGCCGCTATCGCAGCTCCCATACGCCTCCGTCTCAAATCCTCCTGAGTCCTGAGTTCAGTTTCATGATACCTAGTATCGAGTCGTCTCATTTTTCTATGGGGTTCGGTAAAGCGCGCCTCTAATGTGCGGACACAGAACTATGCAATTTAGATATCACGATGACATCTGGATACTAACGTCAAATCGAACTTAATACCGAATTAGAGTACCAATATGCAAACCAATTGAAACGAAACACTCAATTGCGTATTTTGGAAAAGGCCTCCTGATCGCACATTGTCCACGCGGTGACAGCTAGCAGCAAGCTCGCATTCCACGCACGGTTGGCAAGCGAGCGGGCCACTCACTCGATGCAAGTCGTAACCCAACGAGTGACTAGGTTGCGGCAAGTTTGCTTACCGCACGCTGTCTGCTATTGCTCTAACTATTAAACACTAGCTGCGCCCCGCGGCATCGCTCGCCTGGAAATTGATTGCACACCCCCTAGGGGTAGTTTTGTAAAAATAAAAAAATACTTACGTGTATCATTATTTACTGTATAGTTTATTCATACCAAGTTTTGAGTGAATCTAACCAAGGAATAATAATTTTCCATAGAAACTGTACCACCCTTTTTATCCGTGGTTATTTTTGAATGTTAGATTAACCTTTGTGTTATTCTAGAACTTCAACTATCTACATACCAAATTTAATCTAAATGTGTTATGTAGTTACGGAGATACGTGGTAACAAACATTCACGTGATCTTTGGCATTTATAATATTATATATTATTGGCATTGTACATGGTCCATGTATGCTTCAACCTTTTTAACCAAGTAGGTAACTAAAATTTGTTTGTTTCAGATAAAAGTGCGGTGCGCCAGAGACTTAAATTAGTGCAATAGGATTTAATGACATAGACCATTTGTTATGTAGTTCAACGAGTTTGTGATAAATGAACTTAATCTGTTTATGACTAAAAGTTTATGTCATTGTGAACTTTAAACGGAAGAGAATAAAGCATTAATGATGTCAGCATGTGTTGTAGAAGAGGGTAGAGAGGAAGGTGGTGGATATGAGGGAGAGAGTAGCAGTGGAGAAGAGCCGATGGTAGAGCGTCCCCGAAGAGAAGTGCTTTTGAGTGCTCGGGGACGCCGGGCGTGCTCGGAGCAAGGACCTCACCCTTCGTTGCACATGCGTAAGTATTTTCTTTTTCTAGTAAGTAGAAATTGAGGCATATTTAACAGAAGGAATCCAGCTAGGTTCCTCAATTTCTACTATTCATCTTGTTAGAGGGACCGGGAAATGATAACTCCAACGATGATAATTCGCAACTGGTCTGTTTATTAGATTTAAGTTACCTACATGAAGGTTCTATGCGAAACAACAAAGATCACGTATTGCAAGTAGATATTACAATGTACGACTTTAAGTGAACTAGATTTTCGTCCTGACTTGACACATTGTACTTTGTACATCTAGGCCACTAGAAAAAGGGAAAACATTGTAAAGTGTAAGAACAAGAATCCAGACACATCAAGGACTCCTCCCTGTTAAAGAACACTACATTGTAATTCGTATTCTTCTGTTCGATCATGTTTTTATCTATTCTATATATTCACTTTTTATCTACATATTTGATAGTGTATTCCTCTATTTACTGTTAATCTTTTCAGTCATGTATTCGTAATGATATTCAATGTTCCTCTATTCGATCATTATTTATTATTTACTAGTTTCAGCCCGCGGCTTCGCACGCGTCATTTCTAAGGACACGTTTTATGGTTATTTCTATCCCATGGGAACTGTTTTGTGTGAAAAATTAGCCTATGTTTGGATCCAGACTTGGAGCTACATCTATGTAAAATTTCAGCCCGTTCGGTTCAGTCGCTATGCCGTAAAGATGTAACCAATATCCATCCATCCATCTAAACATCGAAACTTTCGCGTTTAAAATGTTAGTGTGATTAAATACATAACAAACACCTACTATATTTTAAACTTAGCTATAAGAGTTACATAATTGTACTCAAATATAATAATAAGCTTATCGTACAATAAATTTATATAAAACTAAACTTCATTTTATTAGAACAGACACTAAAACAAATTTACAACAATAAAACATTATTTAAAAAAAAAAAGGTAAAAAGAGCTAAAGATCAAGAGAAATAGATTATGTGAGAAACTGTGAATAATATGAATACATGACCAAGAAGATAAAAGTGAATAGATAAATATAAGAAAAACATGATCGAAAAGACAAACGTAAATAGACAATATACATGTTCGAATCGATAAAAGGTGAATAAATGAGTGAATGAAGTACTCCTATAACTACAAAATATTATAGAAAATAAAGACGGGACGTCTCATAAGACGGAACGTGTCGTATTGGAGTATTCTTAATGGCGTAATGGAATAAAAAAAAGGGTATCAAGGTTGAGCGTCTACGTGAAATTATCGAGAGCTACCTAGGCTGGGTAGCGTTGGGAAACTACGACGAGTCTTCTCGTCATCCCGCAATGCTTGAAAACGAAAGTTTTCAATCAGTGCGTCCTACTCGTCATGAACTACGGTGCTGAAACGTAGACACTCACGATAAGGTTGGTCCACCAGTTCAAAGCCGCTCAGCGAGCTATGGAAAGAGCTATTTTTATTATTATTATTTATTTGCTTTAGGTGGCTTTCGTGTCACTACGGCCATGATAGGCCTATTGTTATCACCACTCGAGTGTTCAGCCGTGAAGCTGCGACGTTCATAGTTCGCCACTAACCCTTGAAGCTGCTAGGAACTGCAGGATTTTCTTCGGGGTGATGGCTCGTAGCTCGTCTGGGCTGTGCAAGTGATTGCCCAGATGGATGCTACGTTTTTGCATCAGTGCTCCGCACTCTCCTAGCAGATGAAGAGGCGTTTCCTCCGCCTCTTCGCAGAATCTGCAGGATTGTGTGTCGCTTAGACCCAGTTTGAACATGTGCTTGTTAAGGCGACAGTGTCCAGTTAGGGCTCTTGTCATGATGCGAAGGTTGCTTCTGCTTAGCGCTAGGGTTCGGTTGGTGTACCGTTTATCGAAGGCTTTTATTAATGACTTAGAGTGACTCATGCCCAAGGAATTCTTCCAAAGCTTGGAAGCTTCCTCGAAGCAGGAATCGTGGAAAGAGCTATGCTCGGAGTTTCTCTGAAGGATAGGATTCGTAACTAATACATCCGACAGAGAACCAATGTTATGGACATACATATGTAGCTCAAAGAATTAGCACGCAGAAGTGGCAGTGGGCCGGCCATATCTCGCGAAGAACCAACAACCGCTGGGGTATAACGTGTTCTTGAGTGGAGACCGCGACTCGGAAAACGTGTGTAGGATACCCTCCGGCAGGTGGGATGATGACCTGCGTAAGACTGCAGGCTGACGCTGGATGCGGAAAGCTGAGGACTGGGCGCTATGACGCTCATAACCCTATAAGGACTATCCCAGAAGTGGACTAATATATGTATGTTGATGATGAACCCATATTACCAATGTTTTTCGCAAAAGTCTGCAATATGTGGATTAATGATTATTTATCGGGTATTTACTGCGTACCTTTTGCGATCGTGTTCACGGGGCGACTGAACGTACTCGGAGTAAAATATGTGGGTTGCCTAGTCGTAAACAAACTGTACTAACTGGAATTTCTGAAATCTGAAAGCACACAACAACAGTTTATGTTCTGCAATTCTACGAGATTGTGTTTGTAAATTTGTGCTACAAATTGATTCGCATTTTACGAGAATACGAGAAAACGTGGGCAAATACGCTCTGCATCGGATTAGAATTCTCGGCCTCGATTTTTAATAAAAGCTACCATAGGTAGTATGTTTGCTACTTTTTCAAACGGAAACTAATCAAACTGAAATTTTCTTTAAAAGTAGTTCTTGAATACTACTCATAACATATCTTTTTTCAACGAAAAACACTGACAAAGCCGGCCGTAACAGTATTACATGAAGTCGATAATAAAACTAATAGGTACTCTAATAATTCTCCTTTGCCTATGATAATATTGAAAATTGATAAATTTTCAATATAAATAATATAATATAGTAATTTAGGTAATCTAAATTACTATTTGTGATCAGCGTGCCATACTCTCGACTATATTTTAATATACCGATATACAGGGTTATTGATAATTCTGAAGCTCTCCTTCGCTTTTCAACCTGTACATAAATGAGCTTGTAGTCGAACTCAGCAGCATGCAATAAAATAACAATAACATCAGCTACGCGGATGACATGGTGCTGCTGGGACCGACTGCGGGCTCGATTGAGGAAATGCTAAAGGTCTGTGCTAAATATGCTGCTTCCCAAGGGCTCCGCTATAATATTAAGAAATTTGCTCACATTGACTTTAATGCCGCCGGTAATCATGCTGACAGTTTTCCCACCATTAGCCTTGAAGGCATGAACATCAAAAGAGTCACATCCTTTAAATATCTGACACATCATGTCGCCGAAGACCTTAAAGACAATGTGGACATCGAGAGGGAGCGCAGGGCTCTGTCGGTTCGAGGAAATACGTTGATTCGTAGGTTCTCCCGTTATAGCGAAGAGGTGAAGATAACCCTTTTTAAGGCTTACTGTCAATGCTTCTATACGGGAAACCTATGGGTTCGGTATGTCAAAAAACTGATGGAGACCCTGCGTATACAATACAACAATATTTTCAGGATGATGTTGGGGCTGCCCCGCTACTGCAGTGCGTCAGGGTTTTGTTTGCGAACTACCAAGTAGACGGGTTCACAGCTATTCTCCGCAAAAAAACCGCCTCCCTGATGCGCAGAGTCCGGTAGAGTACGAACAGCATCCTGAGAACTATTGCTGATAGGTTCTCTTCTCCTGTATGGATTTGTTTTGTGCGTAAGGTGTAATGTAATGTTTCTTTCTTTCTTTTATATTAAGTGTGTGTGTTTTATAATTACTTGTTACTAACTTTAACTTTAAGTCTTTTAGTTCTATAATAGTTTTTACTAACAACATATGGATCTTGTATATATCTATGTAAATATAATATAAATATTTTAATTCGAATAATTAAAATATTTATATTATATTTTTATTTTTAAAAAGAAAGAACACGTTTGTCCGTTACCCAATGAATTACTAAAGACCGATCTTCCACCGTCCGACCGTTCTTCTAGCAATACCAAATTTAAGAATGAAGACCTGGCGTCTTCACAAATGCCAATAACCCTGTATTTGTAAAACATATTGTGTCATATAAATTAGCTACCATCTTTAAAATTTAATTTCTCTTTTCTTGTCCTATTTCGATAGGTATGATGTCATACGTCTCAAGATTTATAGTTCGGTATTTAGTTTTATGGTGCAAACGTTAGACTAATAAAAGCGAGAGCAATTTCGTGTACATTACCTTCCGTTATATAGCCATCTGGTTTTTGCTAACTATTAGAAAACGCTGGGTTATATAAAATAGCAATAACGAAAGGTGTACCTACCAACGCTTCGTAACAAATTTTAGGAGAGTGTTGTCGGCATTCTTAGTAAAGCTCAGATAGCCTAATTGTTGCATCGTATGGAGGCCTATTACCAGAAGTGGACTGTTGTGGGCTGATATGATAATGATGATTGTTGGTAATTTTTTGATAGAATTCGCAAAAAAAGAACGTTGAGAAGATGAACTTGGAAGCGCCAAATAACCATCAACTAGGTACTTATGTATCTATTTAAATGGTTACGTCTGTTTTATTATGTAATTACCAGCTCATAAAATATACATCACCACCTCAAAAAGTCCTACTATGTCAGTAGGTACTACCTAATAAATTAAAACAATTACAGCTGAGCCGAACTTAATGAATTTAAACAACTTCACGCGTTCCCTTGTTTGTAATTAATCAGTGCTAAGCACTCTTTTGTTAAACTTTAATAATTCGTCTTACGAAAAATAATAAAATGAATCTTAGAGTGGGCTTAGTAACTATAATATTTACTTACTACACATTATTCTGCAGATTATTCGACGAACCCTCTCCATCTGCTAAGAGAGTACGGAGCACTGATGCAATAATGTAGCATTCATCTGGGCAAGCACCTGCACAGCCCAGGCGAGCTAAGAGACATCACCCCAAATAAATTCTACAGTTCCTAGCAGCTGCAAGGGTGTGCAGGTGGTGAATTATGAACATCGCAGCTTCAAGGCTGATGATCAGACAAAGTGGCGATCACAATAGGCCTATCATGGCCGTAGTGACACGAAAGCACCCAAAGCAATTAAAAAAAATATAATACTTCATTGGGAGTGGGTGTATATACCTCCATGTCCTACATATATACTTTCTGTATATCTGTAGTAGTATGTAGTAGTGTATATACCTCCATGTCCTACATATATACTTTCTGTATCATCAACGTGTTATCACTTTTTACCCGCAAGGCGTGGGTTATGTTTTTCAAGAGCGAGTGGCGGACATTCTTTCCGAACATCAAAACGGCTAAAGCGATTTTGATAGGTGAGACATAAAAATATGTAAGTGTTTTTATATGTGGTTCTCTACATTTTTAGGCCTTCACCCTCATATAACCAAAAAAAGTAAAAAAAAAAGGATCGTGTCGGTTTTTTTTTAAAGTTGTTGATCACTTGTTACGCAAGATAATATATTGATTGTGTTTATGATTTGCCTTAGATTTTTTCAACTAAACACAACACAACACAAAAGGATCACTTTGTTCACAAGGCTATCATTCCGCATATAAATAGCTCTCTCTACCTATATTTACAAAACAAAGTCTACTAATTATATTATACTACTATTATTGTTTGCCTATGTGTTTGTTCACTTATCTTCTAAATGAAACAATACGTGCTATTTCAGCAGGTTTGAACTGAATTAGAATAATGATAACATTTAGTAACATGATTTGTTACTGAAAGATAGCGCGATCGTTTTGTATGTTAGTTTTCTCATACAATTAGCATCGCCTGACGTCACAAATCTGTCCCGAAGTGGCCGCAAAACTCAACGTGTAGCTACTCTCCATAACTTACGAAATGTTTGTTTTTATAACGAATTTTATAACTGACTTCTCAATACATTTTTCTTAATGTAAACCATTCTAAGGACCGAAAATTTCAGTGTCAAATAAAGTGAAAAATATTTTCATGATTCGAAAATGGCAGCTCAACTTCATACGAAATTGCCAGTTTTTTTTCGATTAGAGTACCAATCGAACGAAACGTAACGAAATTTCGTGAAGAAGGCCTCCAGTACAACAAAAGACGACCGCGCCAGTTTTCTGTAACAGAGCTATTCTGTAGTGTCATGTTACTAAACTAAATTACTTTTTGTTTCAAAACGTTGGTCCACAAAAAACAGCATGCACTATTAGAGATTTTGATTTTTTGATGTAGCTACTGTATCTCTAAGAGTCTATCTACTAGAACATGCACCATACATTTGTTTCTTGACTTACAGATGATTATGATGAATATTTATCACAATATAGCTCTCCTCCATTCGCTAAGCTCATTCGCTGTTCAAAATGAGCTCTGCGATGTTTTGTACCCCTTCTTATGTATAACTTAATGTATCTCTTTGTCTCGATAACAAGAATACTTACAGGTTTCGGCGAATAAGAACCTACTCAAATTTATGAGAATATTTTTGGGACTTTGTTCTTTTAACTCTCTAGGTTTTATTAAATATTTTCTTAAAGTACCTACATACCTGCTTACTATAAAATATTAGGTATAAACGTCTTTTTATAATAGTTAATGTCTTTATATAAAAAGACATCTCGACTTGCTGGTGAACTAGTACTACTAAGTAGTACTATACTATGTAGTGCGATCACTCGAATGGTGCTGTTGTTTTTCACAGCTTTCAAAAACGCATGGCGAGAAGTTAGTTTTTACCACGTTTTTAGTTCATCATAAATGTATACATGATGTGCCAGAACAGTAACCGACTGCAAGAAACAGGGTTGGATAAAACTTTGCTTTGCTCTACAAGTCTAAAGCTTCGCCCACACATGCGCGACCAAAGCGACTGCGAAGCGGGTCTGCCGCGCGGCGGACGCTTCCCTTATCCGCTACTATAGCTATGGCGGCGCCGCGCCGTGCACACCTACGCGACCGCGACGCGGGAACTTTTTCATGGTAAAGTTTCGCGTTGCAGGCGCTCCCGCTTCGCAGTCGCTTTGGTCGCGCAGGTGTGGGCGAAGATTTTAGCTCGAGCACGATTTAATTTGCATGTAAAAAGACGATAAAAGTCTTTCATCGCGATGAATATGCTACGAAGGGAAGTCGATAGTGTCTGGCTTCATTGTTGTGGACGTGCAATGTGGCGGTTATACTGCCCCCCTCTATAAACTGTAGTGTGAATGTATTTCTTGTTGTTCAGAATACTTTTGTTTTTCTCAAAGTAACAGCAGGGGACAGCGCCAAATTCCACAGTTATGTATTGTAACAATGAGTTTACTTTAGTAACATTAATACTTCATTGTATAGTAATTTCAAAACTATTTAAAGATTCGCTATTTTCTGTTATAGTAATGATTATTATCGGTTCAGTGCAACGTGATAGAAACATAGAAAACTAAAAACTCAGGGTAGGTATGCGATAAATAGGTACTGCAGTAGTTTTAAACACACGGTTGATTAACAGTCGCAGTCAAGTCTTGGCAAAGTGGAAAACTCTAATGCGTTGTGCTCACATGTCGTAAAGAGCTGGCAATGAGGAAGTAGATTCAGTATCTTTCTAAAAGTATTCTGAACTAGACGTTTTTAGGATAACAGTTTATATGTTCGTATAAAACACAATTATTTGGACGTCAGTGACTAATGATGAGTTATTGTGATGTGTGCCCCGACTTTTAGAACTTTGCGCTTCAATTTGCCAGAGTGCTCTTTACCAGGTAGGATTCTATTTTTGGAGAGTGTGTTGTGTTTGTTTGCGTTCAGATAAGAATGTTAACAGTTCAAGTGCAGTGTGTTACCTGCATGTTTTTTACTATTTAAGAAAAGAAAAAGGAAGGTAACGAAATATGTTAACGTAGTTTTCATGTCCAAACTCAACTATGTTTGCAAAACTTGTGGAAACGTCTTGAGGTCCTATTTTTAACACAGGTGAGTTAGAACTCTACTGTATACCGTGATATATAGGTTAGATACTAAATGTAGGTGAATATGTTTGCATATCAACAAGAAGGCCAAGGCCAAGGCTAAAAACATGTACCAGTGACTTATGTTTTTCTAAGTATTTTTTGAGTTTTAGAAGCATGGCAAAATAACAATAACAACTAAACAAGACTGTACAAACATGACAGTAGGTTCTATCCACTTGTTATTCTGCCTATTTCATTTCGATTCAGGTTTTTGTATTTGCTAGCAGAGTGAAGAATAAAGACAACGCGGGAGTTAATTGGGTTTGGAGATTTAATAAGCTTTGCACGAGACAAGACGACAATTTTGAAACTATCTAATCTATATTTTAATAGTACATTGTTCACCGAGGTGTGAAAGTGACTGATATCTACCGAGTGTGTCTTTGAGGGTCGAGACGCAGCCAAGGGCTATAAAATACACGAGCTAGGAATCGCACTTACTCTAGAGTGATACATAGTGCTTTATACTACACCTACGAGGAAAATAAAACATTTTTCGAAAAAGAAGTTGCACTCTTCTCGTTTTTCCAATATACGAAATCTTCATAAGTCTTGTTGTATTTATTGCTGGATTTCTAGGGTAATAGGTTCTCAATCACTGCTTGAGTAGTTTCTTTTATTACAGCCGGTGTCATAAAATCTTTACTATCACTCGACGACATTCTGTAGAATTAATAAAATGACCTAACTCAAATTTAAATTTCGAAGAAATTTCTACGAATAGTTTGATTCTTTTTTTGAATAACTGTTCCGAGAACGGAAGAAGCCGATATCATATGGCCGACTCGGAGTAAAAACATTTTGTAGTTTAACCTATAATGAAAATACCCATAACTAAAGGCTGAAATTTCAGTAAATAAAAAAAATTACATCTTAGGTATGGATTTCCATACATTATTCTCTCCCGGCAAAAGCGTGAGAAATGAAATCCCATAGAGTTTTTCGATCTGCATTCTAGTACGCCTGCAATGACGTACTTTCTAGCTCAAGTTTGAAAAAGGAATAAGTCACTTTCCGAGCAGGTGTAGAATAAAATTTGTTTACCTGCTTTCTATATATTTTGTTAGTGCCTTTTATTATTTGCTTGACTGAAAGTTTGAATTGATATCAAAACCGAGACATTTTATTATTATTTATATAAAAAATATACCGAATTTTGTTTTTATATTCATCGTCATCTCGTAGAAGCCTTGTTATTTCAAATCTCATTAATGTCTTCCAAAGCAGCGATTTGCTCTCATCCTATAATATTCCTCAACCTTCATAGGTTGGAATATGGGTGTTCATTGGTATAAGAACACATAGAGTGTAAAATAAGGCATATTTTTATTCTGGTTGCTTGCTACGGCGTAGCACCCGTAGCAGGCAAACCGTGTAGTATCAATACAATATTCTAATAGTAATTGCATAGGAATTTTAGTGAAAATCGATTACAAAAACTCTTTTTCTATCACTTTTATAAAAGTTATTTGTAATTCACTGACACTGCGTGAACAGCTGGTTCTGCCCATCACCAGTTCACGTAGTGTCAGTGAACCCTGTATATTTAATTGTTAAATAAATTCATAATTATAATTAAGAGATATATATGAAAACACAAATATATGGCGAATTTATGGTGACGGTGGTAAATAAGTGGTCTATGAGCTCTATGACTATCTATTAATCTCCTTGCAGAATACGGCACATCCCACTTGTGGGGTAAGAACAACAGCAGCCAGCGCGGCTGGAGTCGCAAGCGCACATCAGCGCCCCAGATGAGCAGCAATCTCCACGGGTCTATGCCGCGGGTGGCGCTAGTGCTGCGCTCGCGACGCAGCTGGCCCGTCGCACCGCAGTCCTATCGCAGGTACGAACATCATCATCGGCCTGTAAACGTTTACTGTTGGACATAATGATTCTATCGCGTAACGAAGCTCCAAGCAACTCTCTCCATAGCTCGGACGATAGGTAAGAACATACCATGAAACATAGTAATGAACAAGGGTATCTAGTAATAATAATAATAATTAATAAAAGGGCTTATGATGAATCGTGACAGCCTAAACTCATCCCCTCCCTGTTGCTATAGGGTGACGTTTATTACCTATAAACGTCTTACTTTGAGACATATAAATGGCGTTGATAGAAACTAGTAATTTGTACTAGTGATTTTGCAAGAATATGAAGATCCGTTGTAGCCAACGTTCGAACTTCAACTAAATGAAACAATTAACGCCGCGAGCAATGTGTTCTGTTTTTGGGCATATTGCCGCGACACCGTCCCCGCCCCCTTTTCCCATCACAGTTTCTGTTATCTGTGTTCGAGACTAAATTCTTGACAACATGTTTTGTTGTGTATAATCTAAGCTAGCCCGTAGACTAAAATACTTTATGCTGGCGATAAATCATATATTAAAATTGTCGTTCGAGTATCTTACCATTAAGTAAGATATTATCTACTTAATAGGTATATTATGTAGGTATCTAATCGTTAATCGAGCTCAATAATCGAACCCAGAACTCTAACAGACCACAGCGAATCTTTTATCTATATTTCTTATTAGCTGGCTGATCCAGCCCACGTATGATTGACAATATCTACGAAACTCCAAAGACAATCTAAAATATTATCAGCCAACCGGAACCAAGCAAGCTTAAATCTTGACCTTATTTCAGCATCATTATCCCAGTTTTGTACTGCAACAAATTTTAGGCCCAAAGTTTTCTAAGAAGGACTATTACTGTTGGAGGCAGTTTGGGATGCAAAGTCACGCTGTTTGATTAGTTCTTCGTCTTCACATAAAATGTGGTATTCGGGAGGCCATCTTCAGGTCATAGATGGTAGTTTTTTTCCATCTATACTGTTTTATCAGGAGCGCGAAGAAACGATTATGTCTCTGAACTATCGAATATTATTGAAACCACAGACAGAATCGGTGCTTATCGATCATTACAAGTACCGTATTAGGTGGTAATAACGCTTCAGTCTTGTCGGCTTAGGTACTTAAAGCCACGTTCACGAGCAAGTCAATACTTATGCTCGTCATTGCAGTGAGTGTGTACATCCCTTTTCAAAATGGAACTGAAAACAGTCCTTCCTGCTTTTACTAATAGGTTATTATGGGCCAATTTGTTATAGTGAGCGTTAAGGTAGGGGCTTGTTGAGGGTGTGTTAATAGCCGTTGAAATGAGGAAAATCGAATCGAAAGGAAAAAACAATTGACTTCTCCGAGTCAAACGAAAGGACGTTGACCTAGTTCGGAAAGTTAAGCCATAAAAATGGAATATGTACAGGGAAAAATGTACTGTTCATGTCGTTTTAGCTGAGTCAGAACTCCTAAAATGAGCCCCTAACTAAAGTCACGCGACTGTACTTAAACTCGGGTCTAGAATCTTAAATGTTTTTTTTTTGTTTTGGCAACCAAATAAATATTGGTGGAAAATATTTCAAATAAGGGTATCATCGGTAAATCGCAGAAGTTCGAATATTTTTAGGTCTTAAAAGCTTTCATCATTTCATTAGTCTCTCATCCGTTTCCAAACTCGAATTTGAACATTTTTCGCTGCGCGTGTGTAATTATAGGTTATTAAAGTTTGTGTTTACGGTTTTAGTGTTTATCTTTCTGTTTTCTGTTATTGTTACCATATTTTGGTACTTAACTTCATTCATTATATTTGTTGACAAAAAGTATCTTGGATTCTATATCCGAGTATAGGCATTACTTTAAATAAATAATGCTGGACAATCCACACAGCATCATCTAGCCCAAAGCTAAGCAGAGCTTGTGTTATGGGTACTAGATGACTGATAAACTTAATACAATACATTACATGGATAGATATTTTTTGTTTATACATAGAAAATACCCAGAACACCCGGTACAAATATTTGCAGATCGTACAAACATTTGTCCCAAGGAGGGAATCGAACCTCCTGCGTCGCAGGCACAAGTTCGCCCGCCGCGCCACATCGGTCGTCGGCTTTCTATATGTGGATCAGAGGGATTTTCATTTTGAGAGCGATTTCTTACTTACCGAAATCGAAGATCACCTCTAACTTACCAGCTATTCTCGATCCGAATGGCCTGTTCCGTGACGAGACGGTAAGAGGCCCGACGGTATGACACTAGTCCTATGTGAGTTGGGGAGGCCCATTGTGTGGGACGCTACATTGCGTCGACACACTTGCGGCTTACCATCTTCCGAGGACATCTGTGAGGGCTGGTGCGGCAGCAGACTTGGCCGGGGATCTCAAGAGTCGCAAATATACAGGACAGAGCCTACGCATTTGCTCCCCTTGGAGTTGAGACCTTAGGTCCGTGGGGTACAGAGGCACTGCGGGCTTAAAAAAAAATATCTGAGCGTTGATTGAAGCGACGCGTGACCCGAGAGATGGTGAGTATCTGGCGCAGCGCATTAGTATTACCATACAGCGGGGTAATGCAGCCAGCGTCTTGGAGACGCTTCCAACAGTTATTGATATGGAT
This sequence comes from Eupithecia inturbata, assembly GCA_963662085.1. Classification (NCBI taxonomy): domain Eukaryota; kingdom Metazoa; phylum Arthropoda; class Insecta; order Lepidoptera; family Geometridae; genus Eupithecia; species Eupithecia inturbata. The sequence goes on from OY759182.1 coordinate 11,100,607, forward strand.
CAGTTGAGCTACCTGTAGATCGTTTGTAACAGTCTGCAGTTAGCTTAATTGTTGCAATTGTAAATACAAAATAAATTTGAATTTAATTAATAATAATAATTAATTTTATTTTATTTTATTGAATTTTTTTTTAATTTAATTATTATTATTTTTTTTTTTTTATATTTTTTTTTTATTTTTTTTTTTTGCTTTTTAATTTGTTTCTATTATTTGATTGAAATTTTCTTTGATAATAAAGATTATTGCTTAGCCAATTAAAAAAGCTCGTTAACAAATTGAGTTATGTAGTTCCTCGCTCTGTACTGCGACGAAGTACGGCGCGCAGGCAATGCCTCTTCCACTTACCTACCAGTCGTATCAATGCTGGCCTGCGTTTGCACCTGCACCGCATCGTTGATATTTACAACAAGAAATTCATTGATATTGACCTGTTTCTACTATCTAAACTTAGTTTCAAAAAGAAGTAGACAACTATTACAAATTAATAATAATTAAATTTCAACCCTTTGCCTTTTTCTGTCTCTTTCATAATAAAATGTAAAAATACCGCTCTAAAATATATTAAAAATAAAAACAAACCTGCAATATTATATCTTACCATTAAGCTACTTTTATACAACAACGAACTATGTAGTAAGTATAACTTGTGTAGTAATCTGTGGATAATGTGATTGGTTACATTTAAAAACACATAGAATAAGCATTATACGATAAGTCTGCATTGTACAATTGTTTTTTGTTCCAAATAAAGAAAAAATAATATTAAAGTAATTCTGAATCTGATACATTTTAGAGCAGATAAGATAATTTATAAATTATTATCTCAAAGGCTCATCGCTAGGCAGCACTCACTTGCACTAATTAAAGATGCCACGTTTTCTTGATAGTCTTTACCAGCAAGTCCTTTGATGCTCTACGTGTCTAATGTAACTAGAAGGTGAAGCAGAATATGGTACCTGTACTGCTTCTGTGTTTTAAATGAATATGTGTACCTTATTTGTACCAGAAATAATTTGAAAAAAAAAACTAAAACTGACTTCGAATCCCGTAATTTTACACTGTTTTTTACGTTTTGCGGGACAACATCCCTCGGGAATACATTTTTGATGGGACCACCTCGGGATCAATGGCGAAATAATTTTTTAAAGCGGTCAATAATGAGGGAAAAATCGACGAACATACATAAAAACAAGATCCGTCAAGTGCGAGTGGGACTCGCGCGCTGAGAGTTTCGAACGTTTGTCAAGTACCTATACCAATATGTAAAATAAATTTCAAAAACTGTTTTGAGGCGTACAAACCGATACGTTTCATTTGAAACCACACTTGACCTTGTAGGTCTCTTTTAAAATTTCGACATCACAATTTGTTCTGAAAGTTATCTTTTTCGTTTTTAATTTTGTTTTATTCCTTTGTTATTTTAATCTGTAACAAGCGGACTAAATATTCTTTTATTTTGAATTTCAACTTATTTGCTGCTGTAGTTGCTGAGATATAAAAGACGGAAAAAAGGACGGAAAAAGCGAGACGATAAGGGTTTCGAAACCGATCTCCGATCTTCGAAACCCTAAAAACATACATACAGCCGAACATAGAACCTTCTCCATTTTTCGAAGTCGGTTAAAAAAGAACTCAACTTTCAATAAAGGTAACTTTGAGTAGGTGCCAACAAATTAACCTACTCAAATATTAATGTAACACTTTTGTTAAATCTGAGTAGGTAGGTACTGTTGGATTGCGTTCTACGGATAATTAGTTTTCTATCTAAAGTTACTACCTAATTTGTAAGTATGTGTAAAAGTTTCAACTGAATCCACGTTTCCAAATTAATTTTCTCCTCACCTTATTTTTAAAACTCTCAAAAGCAATCCTATTTTCTTTTCTTATGTAGGTGATAGACATGTCCTAGCACAACGTGTGTGAGAATACCTCCTCAACCCGAGTGAAGGAGGCCGTTGCTATGGCGCTAAGCCAAGAACAATGTCTATGCTTACATACAAAACATTATACTTTTGGTCTTAGATTTAGGGCGTTGACACACATAGATCTGTGAAAGGACGACTTGAAGCAAACCGCGCCATAATTATGCTAGTCCAAATCTATTTTGTAAAATCTTTAAGGAGCCTGTGAATTAACAACATCAAGTCTAACATGTGCACCAACAGAGGAATAAATTAACACTGAATTTCCTAGACCGTTTCAAATCATTAAACCGTCATTAATGTCATAAAACGTCGTCATTAATTCCAAATTTAATTACAACCCCATAAGTTTAAATTAATGTTTACATTATGTAAATGACTTTAGTATTAATAACCATGATGGATTTAACATATTTACATTATGTAATAAACTAGTTACATGTTGTGAGATGGATTTTCAAAACCGAAATCAAAAGCCTATCCTCAAAAAGGACCTGGTAAATAAGTAATAAGTATAATATAATATAATAAGATATTAAAATTTTCCTGCCTGAACATCTAAGGGTACTCGAGGGATACGTAAATACAAAATGAATGCCATATTTTTTTTTTTTGCCTTTCTGTATCAAAGATATTTGCGCAAATGGAGGTACCATTTGCGCAAATATCTTCGTTTGCTCCCAATAACACGGCATTAGATTATACGGATGAATGCTATTGTCATCTAATTTCACGGAAACCTCGCATGGTTTTATATGTAAACATTTTCATCAATGTAAGTGGCAAATTTGAACAAATTTCGTTGTTAAAAATTGAGTCCCCGAAGACTTATTCACCTCACCCCTTTTAATTAAGCCCGGGGCCGTCAAATGTCAGCACATGAATGTAATATGAAAGGTTAAGACACTTTACTCTTAGGGGCCATGTCAGACACGGGAGAAGAATGAATGGCTTATTACAGCGACTGTAAAGAAAACGTAAACCTAGCTCAAAGAATTAGCAAGCGGAAGTGGGCCGGCCATATCTCGCGAAGAACCGACAACTACTGGGGTCACACACATTTGTTCCTGAGTGGAGACCGCGACTCGGCAAACGTAGACCCCCTCCCGCCAGGTGGGAATACGACCTGCGAAAAACGGCAGGCTGATGCTGGATGCGGCAAGCTGAATACAGGGCGCTATGGCGCTCATTAGGGGAGGCGTATGTCCAGCCGTGGACTAAGGTAGGCTGATGCTGATAAAAGCATACCTCACTACTTTTTATCTCTCTTTATTATATATTTCACTGTTGGAAACTGTGTCCTAGTGGAGAAGAAAAAATATTGTTATATTGGCGTAAAAATATGATGACGAACTTAAGTGAGTGGGTACTTTACAACAAAGTATATTTTAAATAAGTATAAGGAACAACAGTCCATTTCAGAGACCTCAAACCGAGTTTGCGGTCATAACTCAGCTCATAATCGTGTTTATGAAGTTTAATTTATTAAATGGACCATCGCGCGTCCCAATGATTACGGGGGTAATGAAGGGGTAGGTGTTTACTGTCTCATCAACGTCGATAAAACCACTCACTTGCCAATTAACTATCTAGTGCCCAGTTCTCCTAACTTCCTCTTTGTTTTCCGAACTTTCCCCGTTAGGAACATTAACGTCAAGAGAAGGTGTCTTGTCTATGACCCTAATTGTTTTTATATCCTTCTTATTACAATTCCTTTTACCGAATATTTATTTCCAAGTTCTTTTCGCTCTATTACCCTTGTGACTGGAAAATAATCTCCATAGGTCCAATTTCACCGTTGCAATTGAACTCGTTTAGTAAAAAGTTAACCTAGGTTTAGCGCTGTGAACGAGTTCAACGCATTTCACCGCACACATAAAGTTGATTCGAATCAAGCTGAAATTAGTTTAACGTCTTAACGCCCGATTTTCGGTGTTTAGCCTATAAACCGAGTTCAAGAGCTGTCATGCCGCACAATGAATATACACTTATGTGTATATTCATTGCAGAATATTAAGCAAATTTTTTTAATGTTTATTGACAAAGAAAATTACAATTCAAAAATAAAAACAAATTAGAACTAGTATTTACAATTGAAAGTATAATATATGTATATATAAATACTAGTTCTAATTTGTTTTTATTTTTGAATTGTAATTTTCTTTGTCAATAAAGATTAAAAAAAAAGCAAAATTTTGCTTCATATTCTAAGGTTAAACACGACTAAAATGGACAATGTCAGATGTAAACTTCGTTTTCGTAAACGCGAACGAAATGTATTCTAAGGTTAAACACGACTAAAATGGACAATGTCAGATGTAAACTTCGTTTTCGTAAACGCGAACGAAATGTACTCGTTCTATTGAACTAAGTTTTGGCAGCAAACGGTGAAATTGGACCTCGGAATGTCTTCTTTAAATAGTTTTCAGCGAATAATATTTCCCATGTAACAATTATCGTGAGGACTCTTATTATAAAGTACTTTTGCTTAAAGCTGGACTCCACTTACAAAATCACCTTTATTTCGCCATATTGTGACTTCCCTCCACAATAATAAAAGCGAGAGGTCTGAAGTGGAATGAAGCAAAATAAATTCTTAGCGAAGCTCATTTGCTTGTTACTTTCAGACATTTGTGAGGGCTCCTGAATGTGCGCAAATGACTTTTAACTTGAGAGAATGAACGACTTCATGGTCGTAACTGCTGCCTTCTTTACAAATTGATGTAGTTGGAAAGATTATGACCTTTTTTAATTAAAAAATCAATGTTAATACTTAATAAGGTTTTTGTTACTCAAAACTAAATTTACGTAAAGTCTGCTGCTGCGTCGCTGTGGGGTCGTATAAAATATTTGCCTTTTACCTAAACTCTTAATTATTGCAAGCTGTGACTGTTTCTTCACAAGCTGATGCTGCTTTTATCCTTTTTGATGTTTGTGTAGGTACCTCATGCAAGTATTATAATTTAGGCTGTACCTACTTTTGTTCTAGGGAACCAATAAACTAATTTTCATTAAACTTACATGTTGCTCATTGAATAAAATAAAAATAAAACGATGAACAATCGCGTATCTCTTATTACCCTGCTCCAAGAACTAAAATCCAGTTTCTCTTTCCTACGTTTTGAACATCTGATTTTTGGGACATAACAAGTACTTTTGTAACTTACATTTCGCAGAGTTAGAAGGTATAGCAGTATTTTTGACGGCCAGTCTCAACGGAGACTAGCCATGTGCGCAGGGCATTATTATTGTAAACAAGTTTGTGCGCAAGCACAAGTACACTCGCTATTCCCTCACTCTCATAATCCGATAGGGCGACAGACTGACACGAGAGATGTCAGGCGCAGGACCAACGGCTAATTTGTAAAATAATGATGATGTTTCAATAAGTTTCTGCAAAAAGAAAAGGAACAGCATCCATTACTGAGTCAATATTCCTTAAAATCTCTTTATGTTGAGGTTACAACTCACGATTTTCTCGTGCAAATATTAGCTCTGCAGGGACCGTGGTAGTTTATGTTACCCATGATACATGGCGTCCCAGAGCGAAATAAAGATATACGAGCATGCTGGTCGTGTATTACTTATTTATTTCTTCCTTTTGTTATTTAATACCTTGGGAACCTTAGGTGGTACTTGGACCTATCAAATTATCATTCACTTTTCCGTTTCGATAGCATGCAAGTTAATAAACTTGAGCAATATTTTACGAAGAATCTGGACATGAAACAAAAAATATTGTACTAATATTATTAACGCGAAAGTTTGTGAAGATTTTTGGGCGAAGACAACACCAAAGCTACAGAACAAAGCTGAATATATGCATAGATGTAGTTCTTAGATGCTGGTCGCGGCGCGGTCGCGGCGTAAAAATCTACCCCTTCTTTTTGAAGTGCCTTTTTGAATTGTGTGAAAATTACGCCGGTGTGTAAGCTATCATACATGCCCATACACTTCGCCGCCGGGTACCCGGCACCGGCTACCCGGCAACCGGGACGTATGAAAAGGCAAAGGTCCGCCTGCGACGCAGGAGGTTGCGGGTTCGATTCCCGCCTTGGGACAACGGTTTGAACGATCAGCAAATATTTTCTGCGAGCGAGAGGGAGTGAACATGAAAGCCGATGTTAGTGCGGTAAGCCTAAATTAGCTATTTTTTTTACAAAATAAAGACAAAACAAATATGAGTACCGAGACAAACCTCACAAGTTTTTTATGGTACAATATATGTATATTGTATACTGTGATTGTATTTGTACTGAATCAAAAAAAATAAAAAATGCTACGGGTGTTTTGGGTATTCTAGGGCTAGATGATGCTGTGTGGATTGTCCAGCATTATTCATTTATTTATTATTAGGCTTTATATAATACCCAGAAAAGTCTTATAGGCATGATATTTCTAAGGATAGAGTAGGAGTATCAACATAGTGATGAGAAGTATCCTATTGAGAATTCAATGTAACATCACTTCACTGTTCGTGTCAATCACCTCTAACATGATTGGAAGTAAATGCAAATGTGTGTTGTGATCAGATTCCAATTATTGCCACAAATTTATGATTGATAGCCCGCTGAGATGAGCCCTCGACAGATTTGGGAATATTAAGAACCCATTAGCCAACACAAATGAAAGAATGATTGAGCAAACAAGGTGAGCTTTTCACGTTTTTTTTAATGTAGATGCTATTATCGGACCGTAATAAAATTATGTGGAATAGATGTGTAAATTATTTTAAAATTTTAGTTATATTCGTGGCCTCCCTGGTGTTTTTCCTGGGTAAAATATAGCTAAAAGTCTCCTTAGTATGAGTTTTGCATACTTTACGAAAATTATAAAAGTTTACGTTATATTCCTACATTTAGCTCCTTGCAGCGTCCCTACCGGACACTGAGATGAATAATTTTTTGTAGTATGACCATGACGGCGCGGCGATCTAATTGTTTCATACAAACTCGATAACAGATTTCGAATGATTTGTTGCATTTTAAGTAAGGCAAAACTGGCACGTTTTTTAAAGCTTTTTGTTTTGGTATTTGGCAAACTTATACCAGACGTACATTATGTCATTCAGTATTATTATAAGCGAGAAGAATAAAAACCCATATCCTTCCCAACTTTCAATATTAGTGAAAAGAACTCAAGAGTTTTTTTCACACTAATATCAGTCCTACCTTAGTCAGGGGACCCCCGAGGTAAAAATCTTGAATTACATACAATTCAACATAATTTCTTTGGTTATTTATGCGTAAAAACACGATTATGAAATAAAATTACAATAAAAACGTGAAATGGCCTGTTTCGAATCTAATTCGGTCGCGATCTCTGGAACCCTGCGGTCTATTGAAATTACTTATGTTTTGAATCGCGGAAAAATCGTAATATTTAGTTCTTTATAGCCAGTTTTTTAATTATTTACGTATATTTCTTGTTATACACAACAATAAGATTTTTGCGCTTATTCTTTCCAAAAAGGTATGCTCTGTCCCGCTCAGATTCTATTCATATCCTATTCGCACAAATGGCTGTAACGTTTCCTCTTAAGGATAATGGGTAAAAGAACTAGCTTTATAGTTAGTTGTTAGTTACCAAACAACGTGTTTGAAAAGTAAGGTGCAAAGAAAAATACTTAATTTTTAATTACTTACCTGTTGATGGTTCCAGCAGCAATCTGACATGGCTTCATTACTCAACAACAAATCAAAAGGAGACGTTTTCGTTTCTTATTCCTTTCTTATGAAATAGTTTATTATTAATACAAGTCTATTTTAAGTTTAGGCTCATCAATAATGCGCTGAGGCCGATCAATATTGGCTCAGTCATGGAACAGGGTGAATAATTAATTTCGATAACGAATCGATATTCTATCGATGGCAATATTATTATGAGGGTTTGACTCGCCAGGACCCAAATTAAATAATAAAAGAACGTTGCAAAAGGTTAGGTACTCCTATGAAACTTGGCATCAATCTATAAGATCTCAGCTCTTTACTCGAATGAACATGGCGATGTTTGACATTTATTTTAGATAAGATTTATTTAAAAAAAAATTGTCACACTATCTACTACCTTACAAATCTCTCGGTCATTCTAAGAATTTAAATACGAGTAATATCCCATTTACGACTTCGACGGGACTTGAACCCGCAACTTTCTACACCAAACGGGAACGCGCTACCTAGAAGAAAGAAAAAAATAGAGAAGGTTCCCTAGACTCTGTCCACGCATTTATTTTATTGTTGACGCATGCGCGCCTATGGAGTTTTCTAATTGTTGACGGGTGACTGAATGAAAAAATTCAATATTTCATAGACAAAAATAAAAATACAGATCTGTCGACTCGAAAAATATTGAGACTTACGAAAGTTTAGATTTCTATTGCGCTGACAAATTATGTAACATGTTTTTCAGGCTAAAACTACATCTTAGGTCTTACGCCGCAGAACTCTATTTTCCGCATTTACACTAAAACTACTAAAGGGATCGTGCTGAAAATTTGCATCGATGTAGGTCTAGACCTGGAATAACACAAAGTAGGACTTTTACCCAATAAATAATTTCCCATGGGATAAAATTAACCTTCAAACATTACCTAGAAATACTTGTTGACTCGGAATAACGAATGTATAGGGACTATATGCTACTTTTGTATCCCGGAAACAACGCGTGCGAAGCCGCGAGTTAAAACTAGTGTAATAATGTTTATTGAATCTTTTAACTATCAACATAAGATCCAGCTGGATCGACTTCCGATACATTAGAGTGAATATCTACATCTATTATTTAACTACGCACTGTACGGCACTCAAAACGACTGCAGTTAGGAACACCGGATTACTGTACAGTGGGCTACCATAGAACCTTTGCCGTCCAGGCCACACGCTTTTGCCAGGCTTTTGGAACAGTCTTCCAGTGGAATGTCGCGAGGTATCCTCAGTACATGTCTTCAGATCTAGAGTCTATAATCATTTTCTTTCTCAGGAATAATTCGGTACGTTATATATTTTATTATTCATGTATGTATATTTAGGTATAATATAATATAGTAACATTATATATGTATTAATGTGAGTACTTATTATTATTATAATTTCTTTTTTTGTATGTTAATGTCAGGATTTATTAATTGTATTTTCCTTTGTTTCATGTAATTAATAATTTTTGTTATCTAGCACTACCTACTAAATTGTTGTCAACACTACCCAAAGGTTAGTAGGTAGAGAATGCTATCTAGCATTATGTTCGCCTATGTACAACTTTTGTGCAATAAAGAATATACTATCTATCTATCTATCTAACTACTCAAATTACAGTGTATATTTTAAAGGGCCAATACATTGCGGTTTCGCTGAGTGAAAATCATAATGAACCTTTCTAATATGTATTGAAATAAAGTGCCCATAACTTTGTTTTACCGATAGAGAGGTTTAAGTAGCGAAAAGGCCTACCTTTTCGCTCGTGCTTATTATTGACATAAAATGGTCCAATATAGATAAGGTAATGCTGTTTTTTTCAGTTTCGCGTACGTACAATAAGTCACTTGATACTAAAGTCCTGTTGTCCTGTGTTTTGCGCCACAGCCCACGATAAGCTGTCAGTCATTTCTGTTGCGTGACTCACAACACAAATAATGCCTTAGCAATTACAGAAAAAAAAAATAACACGACACGACACAACTATCTGAAAAAAAAAAATACTTTCTAGCACAACAAGGTTATCGTAAAACCAACAGTAAAGTAACAAATCAAATAGAAGAAAACATTAAACACAGCATCTTGCAGATTAGCGCCAACATGCGCCGAGTAAACGAGATAAAATAGACTATGACAACGAACAAACTACACCTGGTTTGAGTAATAAACTTTCAGTTAGATTTTCCATGTGGTTTTCCTATTTATAATGCGCCATTTTCAAATTACGTCTATAGTTATAGTCTTTTCATTTCGTCAATTTAAAAACGTTTTGTGAATCATCAAGCTTAAATTTCTTTTTTATGCAAATCTCTGATAATTGTAGGTATCATCACAAGTCCACTGCTGGACAAGAGTGTTAGTTGCTAAGCGCCTTATATCTCTTATTGGTAATACACGGTCTTTTTCTTCATAAAAAATTCAGATATGTATTGCACACCTAGGGGTAGTTTTGTAAAAATATAAAATACGTGTATCGTTATTTACTTTATAGTATAATTATACCGAGTTTTGAGTTAATCGAACCAAGGAATAATAATATAACATAGAAACTTTACCACCCTTTTTTACACCCTCAGAGGTTAATTTTTGAAAATTAGATCAACCAATGCGTTATTTTAGAACTTAAACTATCTACTTACCAAATTTCATCTAAATAGGTTAAGGATTTACGGCGATACGTGGTAACAAACATTCACACGAACTTTCACATCTATATCTATCTATATATATATAAGAAAATCGTGTTAGTTACACTATTCATAACTCAAGAACGGCTGAACGGATCTCGGTGAAATTTGGCAGCGAGGTGGATGGTATCCCGGGGCCGGACATAGGCTTCCGAGGACCTTTTATTCCGGAAAAAAGCGTGCGAAGCCGCGGGCAGCTGCTTTTTTATAATATTAGTAGGATAATACTTCATTGTTAGGCAGTAATGCTATAATCTCCACGCTAGGCGAGGCGGTAGGATATCAGTCAGGTGGTGTGACTGGTCTGCAGGAGGCTCTGCCGCCCGACCTGTGATAGGTGATATACATATATATCACTTTAATGTCTCTTACGACTTCCACGGGAGCAGTTGGGGTGGTTCAAATTCTAAGGCGGCACCACCAAGCAAACGTCCTTATAATTCAGGACAACTGCGCCTTAGTATACTAAGTATACTTTTACTGTGATAGATAGGTTTGTATACTGCTTACCTCAACAGCCTCCACTGGTCTCCTGGTGCTGGCATCCTTTAGATAGATATTTTTTATTTTATATAGAAAATGCCCAGAACACCCGGAACAAGTATTTGCAGATCGTACAAACATTTGTCCCAAGGCGGGAATCGAACCCGCAACCTTCTGCGTCGCAGGCGGACCTTCGCCCGCCGCGCCACATCGGTCTGTCTGATAAGTGCCTTATTAGCTTTTATCTCATGGGGGATAGTGCCCGTAATCCCCACGCTGGGCATGTGGGTGGGGGATCGCAGTTCAGTGGTTGAATTGTTCTGCGGGAGGCGCTGCTGCCCACCCCCCGGTTTTTCCCTTAGTCGCCTCTACGACACCCGCGGTAAGAGATGGGTGTGGTGAAAATTCTAAGCACCACACGGCACGTATGCTCACAATTTATTTTTATTTTATGGTCAAGTATTCAATTCTAGCATAGATATTGAGTTTCATACTCTTAATGTACCCTTTACTTACGTAATGGCTATCTACCTGTATTAAAAGTAATAAAAACCACCTGAAAGTGCTCGGTAGAGTCGCAAAATATGTGGAAACCGTAATGTGGCTGAATTTCATTCACCAAACATAAATGCAAAAGCTATTTCATTCGGAATCTAATAATTTTAGTTTATATGGACTTTATACTATGTTTGCAGTTCAACTAAGCTGAAAATTAATGAGATGTAGTTTAAATTTCTACGGAACATGCACACCGACTGGAAAATTGTGCCAACAGTTATATGCAGGCAGGTCCCTAGGATATGAGTGCAAGATCATTATGATATTAAATTTCAGAGGTATGCAGTAAAACTGCCTAGTTTTCGGAAGTTCCAGAAGTAAGGCATACAAAATAGTTTCACGGAAAATTCAGAATATAGTAATGTTTGTACCTAACTTGATAGGTACCGTAAAATTTTTCAATGTTTATTTTGTACCTATAGGAGTGAGAAGAGCTCTATGTTATTGTATTTTTTGCTAAAACATAATATTTTCAAAATTAGAAAAAGGCTTTGTTTTAAAGTCCCAGAACTTCTGGTACACATCCAGATCTTACTAGTTTGGGTCACAATGTGATTTTAAAGTTTAAATTATAATATCAATAATTTACAGAGTATGCAAAGAAATATTTGGCCAACAAAGCATCAATCACGGTTAAGATCAAACAAAATTGTTTTAGGTACACTGCACGCGAAGGGCAACCTATTTCAATTGGTGATCAGGACACACAACAAAATTCAAAATGTAATAAACCATTGGCTGAGTCAGTAGGCTCTCTACAACTGATGGTCACATCAAAGGTGCCTCTCGCATAATGTTCTCAAACGACACCATGGTGCCAAATGACGATGCTATTCTCATATCTATTGAGAGTAAGTATCCACCCGCAGGGGCCAATATGCAACTCCCCACCGGAAGAGAGTGATGTCGCTGTTAACACGACCAGCCAGGACGTGCTTAAAACTGTCATGTCTTTCCAGAGTGGCTCTGCCGGCGACCTTGATGCTGTGACTCCACAGCATCTAAAAGATCTTCTGTCTGGCGGGTCTGGCCATGCAGGTGAAGTCTTTCTGCAGGATTTGACGGTTCTGATCAACCTGATGTTGTCAGGCCGAACCTTTGCACACTAAAAAAGAAGGATAACGGTATAAGACCCATAGCCGTGGCACGTCTGGCAAAGTCTGCTGTCAGAAAGAAGTCGATTATCTAGGCGACTATTTCCGACCATTACAGCTAGGCTTTGGTTCAAGAGGCGGGTGTGAGGCCGCAGTACATTCCCTTCGTAAATTTTTAGATCGAAATTATGGGGAGGTAATTCTGAAGGTAGACGTCAAAAATGCCTTCAATTCCGTAGACAGGGTCGCCTTAATAAAAGAAATTAACGACAAAATTCCAGAAATTTACCCTTTTCTCTGGCAATGTTACGGTTCGCCGTCAAAATTAATTTACAGGAACAAAGACATTTTGTCCGCTGTTGGATGTCAGCAGGGCAACCCTGTTGGTCCGGCTTTGCCATCCAACCGATAATTCATTTCAACGTCTCCAACCCAAGCTAAATGTTTGGTATTTGGATGACGGGACATTAGGTGGAGAGGTAAACACAGTTTTCGATGATCTAAAAATAATCATAGATGAATTTCAACATTTTGATGTTACATGTGTCAAAGTGCAAGCTTTTTATTTCGGACTCTTGTGTAGACAAAAACAATATCATTGGAAAATTCAATAGTTTGGCCTACAAAATTTTGATAAAATTTTAGTTAGTTTTAGATAAATGTTCACTTCGCCTCCTTGTTTCACCGATTCTTGATGAATCTTTTCAGTCCTTTGTAGATGAGAAAATTCAAAATTTTACAAAACTTCGGACAGACTGCTTAAAATTAATACCCGTTTACAATTATTCAGTTTTGTCTTTTTGTACCTAAATTTACGCACCTATTCTTTGAGATGTAGTCAACTGTGGAAACACAGCGAGTTCTTGGAAGGCCTAGACATCATAATAAAGAATACTCTATCATCGGTTTTGAATATATGTAGATGACAAGGCATGGTCGCAGGCCTCCCTGCCTGTCAAATTGGAAGGCTCAGGTATAAATTTCAAGTGTTACCCTTTTAGCGTTCCTGTCTTCCGTCTACAGCACTAGTTCTTTAGTAGAAAACATTTTAAAGTCATCTTGTTTGGTCCCACCGGAATTTCATTAAAATTTTATTTTTAGACGAAGCTCGAACGGCTTGGCGTAGTGCTTGTCCCAATGCTGCTCCCCGAAAATCATTTTGTCCCAACGGCAATGGGACGGGCCTCTGTATGAGTTGACACGGAATTGTTTGTTACAAACGTGGTCCAGGTCTGCGGATCGTGCCCGTCTCCTGGCTGTACCTGGATGTATGATCCCGTAACTTTCCGTATCGCAACATGTCATCAGTAGGGTGCAAGGTGTTGCGCGCCTCATCAATGCCAGTGCGGTACTGCTGTCGAACAGCTTGGTCATCCGATCTTCCGAGGACATCCGTGAGAGCTGGTGTGGCAAATTTGGCCGAGAATCTCAAGAGGTCTCGACAGAGCCTTCACATTTGCTCCCTTTGGGGTCGAGATCCTAAGTCCGTGAGGTACTGAGGCTCTCCGGATTTTTAAAAAGTTATCTGAGCGTCTGGTCGAAGCGACGCGTGACCTGAGAGCTGGTGCGTATTTGGCGCAGCGCATTAGCATTGCCATACAGCGGGCAATGCAGCCAGCGTCTTGGGGACGCTTCCGACTGGTATTGATATGGATCAGTTGAGCTACCTGTAGATTGTTTGCAACTGTCTGCAGTTAGCTTAAATGTTTCAATTCTAAATACTAGTTCTAATTTGTTTTTATTATTTGATTGTAATTTTCTTTGTTAATAAAGGCCATTGCCGTACTAATTAGAGTCACTTAATTCTGGAATCAAAGTGTCATCATCTATATTATATGAACAATACCAATACTTCATTGGTTTTAACCTTCGAAAATTTTCTACCGGGGTTTTCACAAACAAACATGACCTTCCTGAAACTATTCCTAAAAGCAGACCAACTTGACTTGACAGGTAAGTTACATTGAAAACTAACTTGGCTCATAAAGTCCCAATACATAGAAGCTCGCACAGATGTACCTATCTATTCGACCGCAGTCGGTGTTCCAAGTTGTTTGTGTCATAGAGTAACAGTGCAGACCAATCGTGACTTGTTGTTTGCTACCTTGATAAATAATGTTACCAATCGACGTAGTCCAGTAGGTTAGTATATTTATCTGCTTTACTGGGTAGGTATAATACGGCAGATACTAATACGAATGGTCAACTACAAAAGCCGACCAGTTTTAAAATAACTCTCACAGCTTACACAACGAAATAAAATTGCGAAAATATGTTTTGGAAAAGTAGCTTTTAGAAACATAAATCAAGGTCGTGCATGCCTCCTTAGAAGACTTTCCTATAATTCTCATTGTTTCGGATTTTGCCATACACTCTCATCTTAAAAAGTCACCCTGTATACCCTGTAGTCTGTAGGTATATATTTCTCTATCTGCTTAGAAACAGAGGTGGTTCCTCTAATCTCTGCCTGTACCAACACTTCAACAAACAGGCTTATCTGAAGAATCTTTTTGACGTGAAATGTAGAGCCAAGTTACCTTACTCGGAGTATTTGAGGCTTTTGCTGAATAGATAAATCTTTATGTCTGCGCATATTGTAAGAATGTATATTTTTATATTTCTTCGGATATGTTCGTAATATACCTACCTGCCTGCATATCGTATATTATTCTTACTTCTTTGACAGAGCAAAGATGCGGTATAATTTATATATATTTAGATATTCATTTCATAAAAAAATCTGATTTCTATTGTTGTTCATAAGCAATAAAATACAATTTTTTCTAATTAGAAAAAAATGCTTTAAACTGAAAATTCACAAAAGCGCCATCTGACAACAGTACGCGTAGTCTGAAGAGCGCGAGCTTAGTTTTTTCAGTGTAAAGCGCTCGTTAAGTATTTCAGTAAAAGTCCGTTAGATGGCGTTACTTGCACGTTAAAATTGAACCCTGATTCTAGGAGGAGCATAGCAAGCTGTATTCAATCAATTAAGTTTAGCAAAATGTTTGTAGATGTCGCCTAATCGCCTGTCGTCAATTGTCGAGCAGCTCATGGTCCAATCTTACATCAGACAAGATAACACTGAGAAATATGGCTTAGACCCAAATTTCCTAAACTTTTTGAACAACAACGACTAACTACGTCAAATTGTATACACATGCATGCAATTAAATCATTATCTTCCGTACTTTACTTTATTGTAGCTGATCTAGTTCTAGTTTTCAACGAATTCAGTCATAAATTAGGTACCTACGTACCTATCTGATAATTTAGAAGAATCTACATATCAAAGGCAAATTCGCTTCGCTTTAGCAATATACATACATAGTTAAACTTGTCCTATGCCACTTTATTTCGCTTTCGCTGCTAGGTATAAGCTTAAGCGGGTGCCTAAACGAAATTGCGTGTCATCTTCCTCTGAGATGGAAGTACCTACGCGGTCGTTGGTTAGCTTGAGTTATGATTATTACGTGAGGGCAATACTAATGCTGATATATGAACCATGATGCTTAGCTATGTTTCATGCAAGATCCAATTAGGAAGTCGTGCTTGCGTGGTAGGAATCATCCGTAGCATTCAGAGCATCTGCGCTTATAAACATGTATTCTGTACTATGTTTATTTCAATGTATGATTTAAAATTATGATATTATCAAGTGTTCCAATGTGTGTTCCTATGGTTTCATAAATGAATTGAACTTAACTGAACATCAGGTTCTAGCGTTGACGGACGGAAATTAGGTTATGTAAAAATGGTCCTGAGTTTTGGTTTTTGATTTTTGTTATTGTTTACTAAAAACTTTATCGAAAGAAATGTTATACCTACTAAAATGTGTTTCCTACCATTATGGTAGACGTGTAAAAAAGTATCTAAAAATTATATGTACCTACTGGCAAATTGCCCACTCAGAGGTAAGTGGTTGCCTCCGCCCATTATATTTTACAATATTTCGGGACATTGCCTTTACATTTCCAACGGTTGAATCGTATAGGTACTCGTGCATTAGTGTCCATTTGAGACTTCATAGTACAAAGACAGGAGGGAAGTGGAATTTTATTGCTTCGTGAAATTGAAGAAGATGTACCATTTGATTGCGTTTAGCTAAAACAAGGAATAAATTATCGAGCCCCGCTTGTACCTATAGAGATTTAAAATTAGTGAGTTGCTTAACCAACATACGTCAAATCTAAATAATAGCGGCGCAATCCATAACACTGAGCCAAGCTGTGCGATTACGCAAAAACCACCCATCCTATATTAATATCTAAAATCCCTTTGAATGGCCTTCGTAATTTGCAAATTGTATGGATATGACAATAAAATGGGTTTCTAGGCCATTGAAATGGCTTTAAAATGTTAATTATAGGATGGGCGGTTTTAGCGTAATCGCACAGCTGAATGAATGAAACTAGTTTTTACTAATCAACAAATAACCCCTTTTGCAGGCTTGAGATTAATTCGTGGCACTGCGAAAAGTTTTCCGAGCTCCCATTAGTTAGTTCCTAACTCTATTAGCATTGTAATCCAATAACGAGCCAAGAGATTAAACAATGCTTCCTGCATTAAACATGAATAATTTCCTGGACTCATTCATTTCAATATAACGCCGTTTAAAATTTTGAATAAAAACGTCTGTCCGCGGCTTTTGGCGTTTTATTAAGCCTTAAATACATTGCAAATTGTTATTTGTTGGATCTTATTAGAAATGGTTTTGAGCGGAATGGTTACTCAATATTTTTATCATCCTAACATTTTGCAATGGATTTCCGCAATGTTACCACTGAATCTATTATTTATTTATTATTTAAGTACATTAACTGTTTATAAATAATAAAAACAAAAGTACAAAGAGGCTTTTCTAATGGTCATATTTATAACAAACTAACTGGGTCTTAAATGTGTTAAAAAGAAGATTAAATTCGTGCTGGAGCAAATTATTTGGAGAAGGGTATTTTCAATCAACTGCGAAAAATACCTCTAACTAAAACTAGTTGGCCGCTTTTACATCGCATCCAAATTTTCTGTGCATGTTGGTGAAATTGGGTTTTGGGTATTATTTCAAAAACCTCTTCGATAATGACTATTATAAATCCCTTTACATTTATATTTTTTATATGCCAAAATCGTATAATATTTTTGTTTACAAGACACTGTACACCAGAGAAGTTATCTTGTGTCGGCGGTCACAGCGCAATTCCACACATTTGGTAAGTACTAGTATAGTAACATAAAATCTGTGCATTTGGCAAGACATTATTAACAAACATAGTAGCATTAACATACATACATCTAAGTCTAAGTACCTTACATTGTTAGCGGTTGAAACAAAGAGTTTTAATAGCACAGACGCTCATCGATCGGTAACCCCTCTGTGAAGTTTAAAGTCAATTTGTAATAAAACAGACATATTTTACAACCAGAATCTTTCGGTAAAATAAAGATAGTAAGCTGTTTTTTTATAAAAACAACAAATTTGATATTATAAAAATTTGTATGATGTTGGCAAATGTACAGTATGTTGTCTAATCTTTTGTCAGAAGAAGCCTACAAAATTTACAACCTTACTTTAGGTTATTTCTGTACAGATTCATTTTTAGTTTTAATTTGTAAAATATTATAATTATGTACATATTAGGCGATGTGGTCGCTCAGCGACAAATCTTTTAGCTGTGTGGTGTTAAATTCTAAAATAATGGAACTGGTAGTTTGCCCCTAACAATATCGTCGTGAGGTTCGTCTTGTTTAACCTAAATATCTAAGAAATAAATAACAATGTATGTATAAATAACAATAAGAAAATAAATGACAATGTTCAAGGTGAGGTAAAGTAAAGAAAAACTATTTAAAAACTAGAAAATAGATTTTAAAAGAAAATTTACGATTTTCGATGAACCTTTCTAACTTTGTCAGAAAGTAGCTAGATAAAAACTTTATTGGTGTAAGAGGAACCTTTAGAGGTTTATAAAACTTAATGACGCAAAAATATCAAAGAAAAATCAGTAGTTATTTGAGAAATTGAACTTATTAAGTACGTATACGGTTTCGTATGCAGAAACCGTATAAAAAAGAAAAATAGAACAGGAGCCATTGAAAAATGAGCTACGAGGTATAGATCTCTGTCAAACAAGAGCTCTTGTGAGATGGTTAATATTCTTTATAAAACTCATAAAACCAACACGCTAGAAAATACTAAAAAGTTTTTTTGAAATTAACTCAAGTATACCTTTCTTGATTGCCATTGATTTTAGCCTCATTTGGACACAAGGGATGTCAAAAATTCCTCGACGGATTTGGATTTGGCCTTACCAAGCTATCAAAACATTTCACAAGCCTTGTTTGTACACCCATCAAATTTCAATTCAATTAATAATGAGGATCGTGTATTATCAAAAAGAAAGACGGATTGCTTTATTAACATTGTTTTTTGTCCAACTCTCTGTTGTTATCCTTACTTACACACCGTTGTTTTGATAGACTTTTTACATTTTATCAGTGGACCGTTACTCGGGACGCGACGTCACCCAATTAAGGTCCTGACCGAAAACCAGCGTCGTTATCGACCTCTGTGGATAACGACAATAAGCTGAGGCTGGACCTGATTAGCCGCGCACTTAGGGAAAGACCAATTTTTTCTTTTTAAACTCTGTGGACTCTATGTAGTAGAGTCCTAAGCTTTAAAAAAGGAACAACATGTTTGCTGTTGTATTTTGTTCTTAATTTTAAATCCATAGGCCTATGTTTTTGTTTATTACGTACCTGTTTTTTCTTTTGTTTTTCCCTTATTTTTTATATAACATGTGTGTGTGTGTGTGGCTATTAATAAATTCTTTATTTCTGTTCTTTATTTCTTCGCCGTCTGAGTAGAACTAGCTTGTAGAACTTATTTGCAATACATAAAAACAAAGCAACCCAACACAGCCAGCAGGTAGTGTGTTGTCATTCTTTAATTGACATTTCATCATAACTAATTTCGCAATAAAAACACGATTGTATTATGTACTTTTATCAAAAAAGTAATAGCCAGTTTGACTCGGAAGAAAGGATTCTAACTATACATCATCGCATCACACAGGTAAGTACTTACCTGCGGGGTTAACCATTAATTACTGGACACTTAAATTTAAACATCAGTGACATGGAAATTGAGTTATAGGTTGGATTTGGTGTATAGAATTCGATCCTGGTCCTTATTTCTAATCCCGGGATCCCGGGATAGTCGCGGTATTTGAGACAAGCAATGAACAGTGAGCTTTTTTTTGTAAAATTGGCCGTTTTGTTTTCTTTTTCAACAAAATAATGAAATGTTGTGTTGTTCCAAGCCAAGAGCCAGCCCCAGATCCGAAGAAGGTTAACAAAACGAACCTGTTTGATTACATGGATGTTTGAAACTCGAAAGACTACACGATATTTTAAACTCAAAACCAATAAACAACGCAATAAAATCCAGAAATGAAATAAATACCAACACAACGATGGAACTCTTGGAAAAGAGAGCAGTACTATTAACAACCTTTGACAAAACAAAATATATAGGAACACAAATAACGAAAATAAGTAAGCAAATTAATAAAGAAAAAAAAGAAAGATAGACAGATGATAGGGCTAAACACATTCGAGGATCACATAGCAAAGATTGGAGGAATAAAAAAGGCTATAAAGCAGCTATCAAACATGAAAGCCTAACCTAAATGACAAGAGAGGGAAATCTAAGACGAAAAGAGCAGACTTATTCTTCATTGCTACAAATCTACCTAACCTAAGGAGCAAGTGGGATTTAGAAGAGACTTCTCGACCATAGACCATAATTATAAATGTTGTCAATCAAATAACGAAAAGTAAGAACTCCAACAAATGATAAGCAAACTTGAAAACGAAAGCCGGAATGTAGGACTCACCATGAACACAGAATAAACTAAAATGATGACGAATGACACGCAAAATCCAATAAACATAAACAACAGCAATATAGAGTACGTAAATGGTATATGTACTTACCTAGGCCAAATAATATCCCCAACCGATATAAGAGCGTTTACGCCTTCCATGCTCAGTTTGGCTCAAAAACAGTACTTTTCAAACCCGTTAATATCATGAACCACTTATCTTACACTATAAGTTAATTAATAATAATTTTAGGAAATTTCGTTGTCCAAATAGTTAGTTAAGAAAATATTTCGAATAATAGAGGTATAGTATGTACGCGTTCTATCAAGATAACTTGTTAGAGCTTTTCTTAATTTCCCTTTCAGCATTAGTTTCGAAGCTCATAATATTATGAAAATACTGATATATCTAATAAACAAAAAATAATAACCAATCAAATAAGATCCTTGGGAAAATAGTTAGTTAAAAAAATGTTTGGTTTTGGTATATTACTAACAAAATTAAAATTAAAAAAATGTGAATTATTACGAATTTTAAATTATTTTTTCACCGACCGAGCTATTGTTATATTAAATTAAATAAGGTATCTTATTTAATTTAATATAACAATAGCTTTCCAATAAAGTCTTTAAAAGCATCTTCTTTAAAATCATACATTTAAAATTTTAATTAATTTGTTGATATTATTTTTCTGCAAATATTATAAAACTAGGTACTTTAAAACGCTGCGCGCAAATCATTTCAAGTCAGTCCGCCTTGACATCGCGCGCTAGGCGTAAACGCTCGTAATGTCAAAAGAACTGGAAGTGAGGACGGCGAATGCGTGGAAACGTTGCTGGTCGTTCAGGGAAATCATGAAAAACAAGGATATAAACATGTATTTCAAAAGGAAGTGTAAAACTTCCTACACATACACATAAATACATGTATCCTCCCAGCCCTAACAAACGTGCCAGACCTGGGCTCTAACAAAAACTTACTCCAAAAAGCTAGAAGTCTGAATTTTTTGAGTTGTGTTTCACGTAAAATGTGTAGGTAGGTAGATACTTTCTACAGAAATGTGTTGTATTTTGTATTAAGCGACTCATTTTACACAACTCACAAAGTTACGCTCGTTTGGCTTCAGCCTTATAGTTACTAAAGGTGTCAGCCATGGTAGTCTAGTTCTCATGCCTGATAAATAAATAAAATTAATAAAACAGCCATTGCTAGAGACTCTTTTGTCACCTGCACAGAAAACTTAGGGGCACTACGCCTAACTATCCCTTCTCAGCATACCGTTGAACGAAAAGCCACTGGCTTCTTGAATTATTTATCACCCACGTCCTTGTAAAGGGCAAGCGTTGACCTTATCTTCAGGTGGCAGAATATCTATTTTTATTGCTGAATGGGCTACAATTTGTCTGAACTCTATGTGAAGGGTAAAATGTACCTAAATCTGAAATGATGTGTACATTTCACAAATTACTTTCTATCAGCTTAACCTTACTCTGGCAGTTTAAAACAAGCATAATAATAATTGCAAATCTTAATAAATAATACCAAGGCAGCAACTAATCCTTCAAACATAAATAATTTAATATCTTATAAGATCAAACGTTCTATTTATCCAGCCTTCACAGACATAATCCTCTATCCTTTAAATTTAAATATTACCAGTATATGTATCAATTCGTTGAATTTCTACTTCGATACGCAACTAATAATACCCAGCCAAGAATAAACGGGGCAAAGGATATGAGAAAAGGTATTCAAAGAGCCATAGATTACACGTCTATAGTCCTTTGGCGGGCTAATGTTACAAATATCGACATTGCACGCTTCTATTTTAAGCACGTGAAAAGTAAGGGTTGGGGGTAGGTCTTGGGGAAAAGGGTGGGGAAGCATTCAACAGGCGGCGGTCGATACGGTCGCGGCGCAGCAGCGATTACGTACCCTGCATACCCTCGACAACCCACGAACTATGTAACTTGTGGACGTTAAATGGCCTATATCTTTCACCATTTGTCTCTCGTAACACTATCGCTTGGCACGATCGGTAAATGAAGTACCAGTAAATAAGTTGTAAAGGTACTTGAACGGTTTTATAAATCATTTTCCGTAAGTGTTTTCGGGGAATAACTAAGACGAAATTATTTTTTTAATCTTGTTTGGTTTTTTCTATTTTTGATGAGGAAGTTAGGCAACACCGGTGTTTATTTTGGTGCCGAAAGTGAAACATGATCGTGCGGTCCTGATTATTTTACAAAGAAGTATTCTATTTTCTAGAGAATAGAATACTTCTTTGCCTGCAGGATTTTTTATGATTTAACTAGATCACTTTCCCTTTCTAATATTTTATACCCATTTCTCACGAATAGCATAACTGATGCGATTACGTTTTTTTTAAATTTTATACTTTATGATATTGTTACGATCAAGGGATTTTTACCAACCGTCAATCTGGTTTGTCCTCGCACAACTGTCTGGCACAACATAAAGTGTGTCTAAATCGTGTCATCTGCCACCCTGTCGCATATAGGATGACAGGCCCTCAAGTCCTGAGTTATAAGCTTAAACTTGACTCGTCGCCTTGGACACGTTTTTACAACATTTACCCTATTGTCGTCAAGAGAGCCTTAATTTTTGGCCGTGATTACTCGCAGAGAGAGACATCTGAAAATTTTCCCGGTCGTAAAACCAAGTTTCTTTGTGGCTGAGTTATTAAGTTTAATATTAGCTTGTTTTATTGCTAATTACGAAAGGTATTTCAAACCGTGAAAATATAACATGTTTTTCTATATTTAGAAGATCAACCTTGAGACGGACGTCTGGTCATATCTACATAGTCTAGCTGGATAGAATTATCTGAACGGCGGCGGCGGCTATTCAATTTCAACTAGTAGAAATTATACGCCTGTTAGTTGTAATATTACAAGCATAATGTTGTAATATTTTATTATTGTAATATTGTAACCATATGGTTACAATCTTACACAAATTATTGTAATTTTAGCTGACATGGAAGACGAATTCTCAATAACTTTATATTTACACAGTTATTTAGTTAGGTTATTTGTCTGTGTCTGTTTGTAACCACCACCAAGGTGGTGGGTAACGTAAAAAGAAATTTATGTATTAAAGAAATCACTCTACTTATGTAGCAAAATATGAAAGGACATAATAAGAATCCGTTTGAGCTATAGGCGCTCCCAACTTGTACATTGAATCAAAGCGGCTTCTAGGCTTCGAATTGATGGGGGCCTGGAAAGTAGCACAGTAAGTCTGTACTTGAAAGAAAGTTCCAACGTTTGAGCGATATTAGCCTTTATAAGCAGCACTACAGAGCTACGCCTTATCTCGGCTTTGCTACCCTCTTTGTGACAACGACCTCACCACGCTTCGCTTTGGATCGTAAATAGCGCTGCTGCCGAGCTAAGAATCTCTGTTAGTTACTCAGCTGGTGTTAGTAAAGCTAGACTAGTACCTTATGGTGATCCTAGTATTCCTAATAGCTTTACTGTGGCACCTATCGGTAAAATAAACCGGTATATTTCCGAACAAAGAAGTTAGAACGCCTAAAATCAACAAACTATAATCGTTTGCACCGTATGATTACTTTGCGAGATGTAGCAAAGTTATCGTTACGACAAGTAATCAAATAATTGAATATCATTGCCAAAGACTTGATTGATAGATTCTTGATTTCATTTTCCTGAAAACGCAACACAGCAGGCCCAACTCTGCTAGCCAATCGATTTCCTATGACAATAATATCGTTGCAGAATCGAGCTGTGTGAGCTTTGAATTCTTGTCCAACTCTCACTCTCGTCTCTTTGCGTTCCTCTCAAGCCCTCGTCATAAAAGTTCCTGCTCACTCTACTACTTTTTATGAAAAATCCTTCACTGTACAAGCTATCCGTCTATGAAATGCTCTTCCCCTGGACATCAGATGTGCGAAATCATTCCCAATCTTAAAAAAAACTGCTTTATCATTACCAGTGTTAAAATTTTAATAACTTTATTTTTATGTCTATGTAAGTTTATTATATATAAGTTTAAGGCATGATAGGTGTTATAGTCGTAGTAGAAGTGTAGGTATAATGTACTTCAGTTGTAATTTTTGGAAGAAAACTTGTCAGTTTCCGATAATGGGCAGCTTTTGAACAATTTCGCAGATTCAAGTCTACGTTATGCATTTGTACCCGTTTGTATCATCAAGATTTGGCTATAATCACGTTACTTTACTCAAGACCTATTATTATCTTTGCCGTGCCTTTCTAGAATCTCAGCTGTAATTTTCTGAAGAAAACTTGTCAGTTTCCGGTAATAGGCAACTTTTGAACAATTTCGCAGATTCAAGTCAATGTTAATCGTATGTGTCCGTTTGTACCTTCAAAATTTAAATTATCACGTTTGTTAATTCAAGGCCTATCATAATCGGTGCTTATCAAGAACCTCACTTTTTATTTTCTAAAGAGACTTTTTCAATTAGGTATTCTAAAACGGGACTTTTCGAATAGTTTCAACGATTCAAATCAATGATTTTCGTTTGTACCCGTTTGTACCTTCCGGATTTAACTAAAACTATAACATTTGACTCAAGACCTATCATTATTTTTACCTGTCTAGAATCTTAGCTGTAATTTTCTAAAGAAAACTTGTCAGTTTCCGATAATGGGCAACTTTTAGACAATTCCGCAGATTCAAGTCAATGTTGTTCGTTTGTACCCGTTTTTACCTTCAACATTTTGCTGAAATCATGTTATTTTATTCAATACCTATTGTAGTCAATGTCTAATACCTATTGTAGATAATATCTAGATCCCCACTCATGATTTTGTGAAGAAACTTTGTCTATTATCCAAAAACGAGAACTTTTGAACAATTTCGAAGTTTCAAGTCAAAGTTTTTCGTTTGTACCCGTTTGTACCGTCTTGATTTTTCTGGAAACATAGTTAACTCGAGGCCTATCATTATTTGTGCCTTTCTTGAACCTTAGCTATAATTTTCTAAAGAAACCTTGACAGTTTTAAAAAATCGGGTACTTTTGTACAATTGTGAAGTTTTAAGTAAAAGTGGTTCGTTTGTACCCCTTTGTTTCTTTCAGATTTGGCTAAAAACTATTTATTGAATTCAAGATTTATCTTTTTATGAAGCTTTTAAGCGCTTTTTATGATGTGATCTTATAAAACCGTGTCGATTTACAAACCATGGTGAAATTTTACCAAAATTTCAGGTTCTCATTGTTTCCTCCTGAAAACGTGTGGTTATACGTTTATGATGTTGGCAGTTTCAAGTTATAACGATGATTATGATTTAGTACTGCGAAATATTATATTCTGAGATCAAATTATTCTTTTTACTCACTTAGGTCAAAATCGAGTATTGAAAAACATCCGCCTCCCCGTAACTTTTAACCCCTTTGGGTACAAACGAAAATTATGTCGGCACAATCGGGTACAAGCCCGGTATAATCAAATACGACCTTAAAAACATGAATATCTCTAAGTCGGTTGCCAAGTTCGTTACAGAATCGTTACGTAGAATCCTTAGATGAAACAAACTCTAGGCAGTGCGTGCGGTGCTATTTGCACACATTGATATTGATAGAATGGTTTCAAGTTTGACACTTTTGACGCGCGTCCAATCTGTAGTTTCTATCATCTAAGATAGATTGATAAAATCTGTCCTTCTGTGAATCCATTGGTGGATCAGAGTGGAACTTGAAGTCGAAACTAATCCATCGGTGGATCAGAGTGGACAAAAAAGTGGAAATTGATCCAATAATGGATCTGCAAAGTGGTTTTTTTATATTATTTAAACACTTTATTGCACTAAGGTACAAAGAGTGGGCTTAATGCAGAGGCATTGTCTACCTGCCGACCAAAAACATATGTTTTACAGGAGGTTGGCGTGCAAATATTAATTTACAAATATAGATGTCATTACCGTGTAATAGTAGTAATAGTGGATCAGAGTGGAATAGACCTACCATTGTCATTGTCATTGAGATTGATTTTGTGAGATAGATAGATATTTGGCTTATTTCCTAGGAACAATAACTAAAGCAGTTATTGTTCCTAGCTTATTTCGTTCACAAACATAGACAGCCCAAAACAAAATCAAACATAGACAATAAAGTAGGTAGGTATTAGTAAAGTAGGTCGGTGAGGCGGTTAGTTTAGTAGAACCAAACAAGAAAACCCGCAGTCTAGAAAAGCGTCGCTAATTTTAATTTAGGCACCGATGTGCTGAGTCAGGCAGCGTCAAGACAGCGCTCAAAAGGTGAATAATAAACTAAAGCTCGCTTAGCAAGCAAAACAAAATTAAAACGGTCCCTGACAAGAATGTAATGAAACCTTGACTTTGATAAGTGTAATCTCTAATGAATCCAAATTTTCTTTTGAATAGTTAATGATGTCGCCATGGTTTCGTGAACTTTGACAAGGTAGGTAGGTAATTTCTTTAGCGACCCGCCCCGGCGTGGTATCCTCGGGTGCAATAGCTTTTTCAACAAACCTAAAGAAATTGTTTATTTCTTCAGGCCTATAAAATAAGATCATAGACAAGATAAATTTTAAGCTATAAATGAACATCAAAATCAAACTAATATTATAAAAGCGAAAGTAGGTAGGTAGGAAGGTAATTTCTTTAGCGACCCGCCCGGCCCGATATCCTCAGGTGCAATAGCTTTTTCGATTATATGCTTATAAAATAAGATTACAGACATGTTTAATTTTAAGCTATAAATTATTATCAAATCCATACTAATATTATAAAAGCGAAAGTAATTCTGTGTGTCGGTTACTTTTTCATGCCTAAACGGCTGAACGGATCCTAATGGAATTTGGCAAGAAGGTAAACGGTAACCCGGGGACATACGCTACTTGAAAAGCGCGTTTGAAGCCGCGGGCAGAATCTAGTAAGTAATAAACTAAAGAGTTAATAATTATTAATTGTCATAAAATGTTACATGTTGTAACAGCTAGAGGACTTTTCTACTAATCAAAAAAAAAATGTACGTGTAGATAAAATTAAAGTGCCTAAAGTAAGCAGAGCTATTGGTATTAGTCCTAAATACTTTAATGTGAGAGAAAACCTATAGAAAACACCCTCAATCCCCACTCACCCACCGGCATGCCTCATACAATATTGGTTGGTAAATTTAAATATTTACTCAGCATTGATTTAAAATGTTACGAAAGGTTTGAAATGTTGAGGAAACTCACCAGCAAAGTTTTCCCTCTTGATAGAATATCTGGAGCACGCGAGCGAGTATATTATTATCAAGTTTACGACAGTGGACGTGAACTGGGTTTGACTGCAAGCTTTATAAAAGAGAATGTTATGAAATACTTCTTCAGTCTGAACGCGGACTCAGTAGAACTTAATAAAACCTTATTGAGTTTACTTATTTCGAACGTTTTTTTTTACAAGCCTGGTTTTTTACTTGTTGCTAGATTTCTGCCATTTGAATGCACTGGCATTCCCTATGTTTAACATATAACTGGCGTACTTAGAGAATGGGATTGAGAATGACGTGATCTCTTATGTTTTCCTGCAGTCCTAATCAAATCCGAGAGGGACAGCATGAGACGACGTTATTGGTGCTCTGATTGGATTAGAACTGCAGGACAGCATGAGAGATCACGTCATTCTCAATCCCATGCTACAAGTATGCCGGTTATACCTACAAGGTGTAGGTATTTCGTGACTTCATACTAGTAATAATAGACTACGTAATAAAGCATCTAAAACCGTTCAATTTATTGAACAACTAGCTGCTGCCCGCGGCTTCGCACGCTTTTTTCCGGAATAAAAGGTAGCCTATGTCCGGCCCCGGGATACCATCTACCTCGCTGCCAAATTTCACCGAGATCCGTTCAGCCGTTCTTGAGTTAAAAATAGTGTAACTAACACGACTTTCTTTTATATATATAGATACAGTGGATGCTGCTGAAATTTTCCTATCACAGTTCAATGTTCCTATTCGGACGAGGAACACAGTCGATATTGGATGATTTGCTACCCATATTTAAAAAGCAAGTTTAAAATTATTCTGATATAACCTCGATCCCGACTGCGATTCGTTAGATTAGCGCCCTTAGGGTAGGTCGCGTTCCCATAGTGAAGTGACGACGTGAGGTGTTCCCATATAGGACGACACGATTAACTGTCGTCCTTGACTTTTTTGTTGTGAAGATAGATTGTCATTATAACGAGAACAGCTAGCACGACAGTGGTAAAACAATAAAAAAAGTCAAGATTCATATTGTGTCGTTATTGTGATGTGCAAACGGCAAGGCGACTGCCGTAAACCGTGAAGTGGGAACAATTATGAATGTTGAACTGCATACATTTATTATATCAGCTAGCGATAGAAATATAAATTTATTAAATAAACTGCAAAGTTTTCAATTATAAACAGTGATTAAGTAAACCCAGTTAACAGTAGATAAATCCATTTAATTAGTTTCGATGATCACTAAACAAATAAATCGCGGTACTCAAACACAGCCAGTAATCTCGTAATCCAATCCAACGTATTTCTGTTAGTAACATAATTGCTTGTATCGCTGAAACGTTCTACAAAGTCTCTGTAATTGGTAAATGTGTTTTGATAAAAGGAATTTTAGATTCATATTTAGATCATCTATTAGTCATCAATTATTAATTATTTGTATTATCTTAATTATGAATTTACCATCATCACACAACCCGACTTCACCTACGGTATAGGTACAGGTAAATTAGGTATTTTTTTACACTTAATGCTCGAAAACGGTACTTTATACGTCACTGTCAAACCGAAAGTAAGTGTTTACAACCCTATTGGCTGAAAAACCTGAAGGTATTACCAAATTTAAAAAATTGAATTTGTTGTCTTAGTTAGTCGCCTTGGTCAACATTTTCATTCATATTTTGACATTCCAAATTCAAAACTCATCCTGGGGAATAATGTACATTACTCGGCGCTCAGGATTCAATGACGCCTGTGACGTAAGACACTGCTTTTACCCTCGGTGCATATCTACAATTGAAAACGAAGGAACTTCTTTTCATACAGATTTAAGGTTGGTCGGTGCATATAGTTATACATGTTATATAAGTAGCCTATAATAGTACGTACAACATTTCTAATAGATTTTCTGATATAACAGTAAGCCAGGGGCGGGCGTCGGCGGCGGCGCGCGTAGCAATCCGTAGATTCCGGAGTGATCGAGTGTATCTCGTTTTATTAAATTCAGATCGTTTTCTGATTAGTCGGCAAGGTTTCGGTACGACATCAGCACGCTCGGATGTCGAAAGCATACCGCGCCGCCTGCACTGTCGCGTTTGTCTGAAGAAAATTATGCAGCAGCAGTTTGTGACGTTGTTAAATAATGTCGTCTTCGGCCCTTTTCACATGCATACGGCATGTGAGATCGTGCCGTGACCATGTGTCGCCCATCCTTATCCACTATAAACACGGTTTCGATGCGGCAACCGTCTTACAGTTGTGTATTGACTAGTATTATACTTACATGAACACAAGCGCAACAAGACACGGCGAGCCATTCCTGTAGGAAAAAGATAAAAAACTTTTTTATTATAAGTAGGTATATTTATTATTCTTCGTAATAGGAGTAAGGCCATATACTTTTTCGTTCCATGTAATAATAAATACCGACGTGACTTCTTCAGTCTGGTAGGTACCTTGATAATACTGCGACCGGCCGGCGCCGCCGCCCCGGGCGACCGTGCGTAAACAGTGTACATGTGAAAGCGCTTGCACGGTAAGGCACCGCACCCCGTTTAGACGGCAACCGTATGTATGTGAAAAGGGCGTTAGGTTCGAGTGATGAAAATACTTTCATTTGTGTCGTCCGGCTCGCTCTGTAAAATGCCAGACGGTTACTAGAAAACGCATGCAGTACCGATTCTGTACCGCGCTAATGCCGCCCTTACCGCCCCAATCAGGAACGCTCCATAGAAATATAGGCGCTCGGTAAGGTTTCGGTACCGCGTATACCGAGCGTGCTAATGTCGTACCGAAAGCTTACCTACTAATCAGAAAACCGCCTCAGGCACAAAGTGTCAAGATGATTTAATAATCAAGTAGTAATCTCTGCGGGGCATTTAATTAATAATGCCTAGCGTCTACCCTCAAAGGGCAAAGTTCAGGTGGTTTAAAAGAGAAGCAAGACAAGAAAGGGAACATCCCTTTCTTGTCTTGCTTCTCTTGATTGAGAATGATGTGGGCTTATCGTTCTACTTAGTTACTGATTTTTGGTGTTAACGAGTTTGAAAGGAAATGTTTTAGTAGAATTAAACATACGTAGCTTATAACACGTAGCTTATCATCATCATCATCATCAACCTATAATAGTCCACTGCTGGTCATAGGCCTCCCCTAATAAGCGCCATAGCGCCTCGTCTTCAGCTTGCCGCATCCAGCATCTGCCTGCAGTCTTTCGCAGGTCACCGTCCCACCTGGCTGGAGGGCGTCCTACACTACGTTTCCCGAGTCGCGGTCTCCACTCAAGAATACGTTTACCCCAGCGGTTGTCGGTTCTTCGCGAGATATGGCCGGCCCACTGCTATTTCAGCTTGCTAATTCTTTGAGCTATGTCGATAGCTTTGGTTCTCTGTCGGATGTATTCGTTACGTATCCTATCCTTTAGAGAAACTCCGAAGCATAGCTCTTTCCAGCTAGCTTATAACAACTTGCTATTGACGTGGCAAAGGTGGCTTAGTGGTAGGTAAAGAACTAATGCTTGCTCGGTGATATGATGAAAATAGTTCAATTTCCTGAAAAGGGAAACGAGATCAAAACTCGCCGCCACTTGGTACGTGCGTTTAAATTATGCAAAATGAAAAATTGTACGTAATATTTGTGGAGGTGTGATGTTTGGTTTCTATAGCTAACCTACTGGTATGAAGAAAAGAAGTTCAAAAAATATAAATATACTGCCAAGTGCGAGTCACACGCGTACAAAGGGTTCTGTACCGTAAAAATCAGTCAACTTCTTCAAAGAACATCAGTTTTTCACTTGTTCGGAGACCCCTTTAAATTTTCAACTTTATTCTATTTTTAGTATTTGTCATTTTTAATTAAGATTTTATTTTAGTTTGTGTTATAGCGGCAAAAGTAATTCACATTATCTAAAAAATTCAACTGTCTACCTCTTACGGCTCATTAGATAGAGCTCTCTGACAGACTGACAGACGGACGTACAGGTGAGGATAGGACGGTTTACCCATAGGACCACGCCGCGATTTATTTATTTCATTTCTGCATCAAATAAATTAAAAGCAAACTTTGACTAAAAACCTTAAATAAGCTTGATGCTATATTTTAGTCCTGAAACAGAAAGACTTATGTAAAGAAGTTGCCTACAGCTGGTGCCTAACAAAATACCTACCTACATACATTTCAAAATTTTACTGAGAGTAATTTGTGTTTATTTTGCTCATCTTCCTTCATGACACACTTGTCATGATGCAACAGTTTGTATTTCTACCCTTTCTCAGACCTCAGTCAGCCTTACTGGCGATATAATGGGTACCTGCTGTGCCTTACGCAGTATTTCATGAAAGCAAAACATATAGGAACTGGTAAGCCCGCATACTAAATTTGAGCGTCGCATTCAAATTAATGGATTTACATGTCTCAAAGACCTTGAATTTTAAACTTTTCTTTATTTATTTGTTTCTTTGCGATTTCACGCCCACATGACCTAGAGCCGCTGATAAGTACCCACACCCACGTCGGCTTTATAAATAGGTACTCAATAAACTTGTCTAGCATATAGGGTTATTTGTAATTAACTGACACTGCGTGAACCAGGTTCTGCCCATCATCACGAACACGTTCGTCTGTCTTCACGAAATACGTCTTAATTTTTTTTTTCACCTTTTTTTAAACAGTTTAAAAACTCCTTTGTCCAGAGCCCAATTTTTTTTTCTTCAAGAATATGTGAACAGTCGTTACTAAAAAACGAATTCGAAATCAATAGAGGTTAGCCCTTTCGGGGGGTAAGATGCTACAACCCCCTTTTGCGTCGGGGGTAATCAGTAGCCACGCTATCCATACCCTATAAACTTAGACTTTCTCACAATTTTCACACTACACGCATTGCCTTCTGCAAAGAAACAGCGCGAGCACCGGATGGCAGCTAGGGATCGATATTGGCATGAATAATTAAGATGGATGTGCTCAGGCTTCGTAGTCTGTTCATAAACTTGTTTTGAAAGATGCGTAGACACCATAATGCGTTTTTCATGTTATTAGGTTGGTTTATTGATCGATAGAAGATAAACTGAAATTGGTGAACCAGGATAAAAGAAAAAATAAAACCGGCCTAGTGCAACTCGGACTCACGCATCGAAGGTATTGTATAAACTTTTAGTTATTTTTATTTATGATGGAACTACAAATACACGGTTTTCACCTTTTACTTGTGCTAATATTGCTTCTTGCATATCATGATTCTAGATCTACAGGTTTTGATTCCAATGCGAGTATCGAAGTAGCGGCGTAAACGGCCGCGTCTTAATCAAACTTCGGCAGCGCAATCAGTGCTGACTTAGAAGTTTGATTTTGTAGGAGCTCCAAGGAATTGCAATACAATTATTTTTGATCTTAAGATCAACTTGATATCTACACACGTTCGCGTTACAAGGGCGCGTTACTATTTTCCTTTAGAGTTACGGAACCCTACAAATTAATTGACTTGTAAATATTATTTCACCAATAAAATGACTATCTATAATTATTATTTATTGCAAGTAATTAAAAATACATAAAATTAGACTTTAGTTTGAGGAAGAAAGTCCTATAAGGTGACTATAGGTATCTCGAATAGCATATTTCGCTATAAAAAAAGGCCTCTGTTCAAATATTATCACATCAAACACGGAAAATTTACTAACCAAATTAGGTTACTCTCAAAAGTTAATGTTTATACCAAACTGCGTACACGTTTCATGTAGGTACGTACATACATACATACATATTTATTGGGAATTAAATTGCTTCTGTTCCACTTCCAACTTTTAATCTCAAGTGTACTTTTTTATTTTAGTAGGCAGACAATTTAACAAATTCAAGTCTAAAGCTCATAGGATTTGCGTTTCCTGTATTTTTTGTACTTGTCCAATATAGCTTTTTAATTTGATATGGATCAGTTGAGCTATCTGTAGATTGTTTGCAACAGTCTGCAGTTAGCTTAATTGTTTCAATTGTAAATACTAGTTCTAATTTGTTGTTATTATTGAATTGTAATTTTCTTTGTCAATAAAGATAAAAAAAAAAATTATTTCAGATTTATATCGTATCTCTATATTTGAATTTTATCTAACCCAATCGAAACTTTTGCATTAGGAAAATTATATGGATTGGCTAGGTATTGTACAGTTGGATCCACAACGATGTAAGCCGACTGATATTGATATTTATCAGTTGAGCTACCTGTAGATTGTTTGCAACAGTCTGCAGTTAGCTTAATTGTTTCAATTGTAAATACTAGTTCTAATTTGTTTATATTATTGAATTGTATTTTCTGTGTCAATAAAGACTATTATAGCTGAATTGACGAGAAAATATTGACCATAGATTATTTAATTATAGTGGTCAGCGTACAAACGAGCGGCTGTAAATCTAGTGGAGTCTGTCTATGTACGGTTATGCACTGAGATTGGATGAAAGCTTTCTCGTCACGCCCTGTCGTGACTGAAGCCACAGTTATTTCCTCAGTTCCTAAGTCTGCAACCCATTCCCCAATGGACAACAGTTTTCTTTACGACTGCTACTTTAAAAGCTTTTACTTCAATGAAATGTGGTACCTACTACGTAATGTTAGGCTGATAGGTGTCTTACTAGGTTCTCGTAGTGATTGTGGAGGTCTTTTTGTAACTTTGTATAATAATTATTGTATTATCCTTTAGCAGCAATGCACTGTCCTGTCCAGCCATGTGCTATGTTACGAAATTTGGTGACCTCCCATTCGTCACATCAGCTTCGTCCTTTTAATTTGACAATGGGAAAATAATAGGCTGAAATTCATTATATCCCGGTGGTTTGATCATTATCGGTCTTGAGACTAATGGGATGTTTTATACTTATGAGAAAAGTAGGTAAACTTCTACATAATATAGAAGCTATATGTCGAACCAATGTGTTGCGTATCCAAGGTATAATTTCACCCAAAGTTTTGAAAATAGTTAATAATCGTTTAATCATATTTTTTTTAATCTAAGAGTGTTCTTTATTGATAATGAAAATTACAATTCTATAATAAAAACAAATTAGAACTAGTATGACTAACTACTATATATCCTATAAGTATGTATATCATTTATTGTGATTTTGTGCATACAGGTATTGGCCTTATGTGTAGGTAGACTTAGTGGGTACACAATGCATAGTGGGTACACCCCTGTCAGGGCGCAACAATTATTTTGGGTTAAATAAAATAAGCTAAGGATCAAAATTTTCTGTAACCCTATAATATTAGCCTCCGCCATGAATTGGCCTCATATCCTCAACTGCCCTAGCAAGTCATATTTATTTACAAAATATTTTTCTTTATTCGTTCAGGTTGTCCATTGTCAGCAATCTGCTCTGAAATTTGTGAATGATCCTTTCGATGTGTCCGGGATTTAGGGTTATCGGCAGTTGGGATGAAGTTTCGCCGGCAAGCAGAAATTGATATGATTAAGACAGGGTCAGGCCTGTCTACATGAATTAATGCGACAAGCGTTGGGGTTTGTCCATTAAACCACACAATAGGCAGCTAATTTTGAAATTTCAGCGAAATCACTTTAGTGAATCTTGATTAAAAAGGTGATAAATCAAATTATTATTTGCTTGTTTTGGAAAGCCACTCTGGCAAATGACTGACAACCCAGCCCCTATGGTGGACGTGCGTCTTGGGCCATGAAAGTGTTTGTTTAGTTTAGTAATAGGATCTGGCTATAGATAGATAGATAGATATATAATACTTTATTGCACCACACAAAGACAGAAAACAATACAGAAATAGATGCTTAGAGTAGGCGGCTATGGTTTGATGAGATGTCCAATTGACAGGTTTTAATTTTTTTAGTTTTATGTAGTCTCCTCTAGGACTCTTATGTTCATTCCTAAGCTCAAAGTCTATTAAACTTTTTAGAAGAATCATGTCTGGCTGTCTGTTTTTTTTTCTTAATACAATCCCTTATGGTGCTTCCTATGTCAATAGTTTGTGTGTGATTGTTATAATAGAAATTATATAGAGTGTAACGACATTAAGTGTAGAATGTGTACCTACGGTGGTGGTATAAAAATACACTGCCAAGTGCGAGTCGACCCGCACACGAAGATTTCCGTACCGTAAAAATCAGGCAACTTTTTCAAAGAACAACACAACAAATTTTCAACTTTATTTTATTTTTAGTATTTGTTATTACAGTTGAAGTGTTACTTAATTATAGAACCAGCGATTGTCGGAAGATCATACGCAATTGCTCAATTAAGCAAAATGAGACGTGTATTTTCATTTCAGAGACAAAATGTATTCGTTGAAATAATACGACGACGACGGTTCGTTAAAGGCTTTGGCACACGTATAGCGAGAATAAATTCCATTGCATTGTGGAATTACTACAGCGCTGTCGGACAAATGAATATTACGTTACTTTGTTTCGCTGGTAAAAGTGCATTCTATGATCATGTTAATAGGATGTTGGTGTTAATGTTTAAGAAAAAGCCATGAGTTAGAAAAAACTATCGTTAATAATATATAGGAGATTTACCTTATTGATTTTACATTATGCAGGTAGGTTTACGTACTTCTGTGACTCAATAACGATGTATTATAAAATGTATTATGAAAGCTTGCTCAGTCAACGATTTATGCTTGAGTGACGTGTATGCCATAGAAAAGCGTTACTCAAGCATAGATAGATGACTGAGCAAGCTTTCATAATGCGGGCCTAAGAGTGGATTTTTAACCGACTTCAAACAGGAGGAAGTTCTCAGTTCGTCTGCATGTTTTTTATTTTTTTTGTACTTATGTATGTTACCTGATACCTCAGTCTATGGGTAACCGATTATACTGATTCTTTCACTATTGTATAGAGAATGATCCCGAGGTGGTCCCATAAATTTTATTCCCCAGGGGTTAGTATTTATCCCGTTAAACTTAAAAAGCAACATAATATTTTTGAAGAATCACTACTAGCCACAACAGATTCGGTGACATCTGCGCCAATTGCTAATTGATTTTCATGATTGATCCCGTTGTTATATAAAAATTGATTTTGAGGTGGTCCCCTATAAGTTTGATTCTCGAGGAATTGCTATGTGCGCCATAAAACGTAGGTTTGTAAAAACTCTTCAGAATATGATAGATCACCTGATTTATGGTTTCCATGGCAACGAGCGTCAACAGTTTCATTCATGTGTCATCAAACTAAATTAGACTTGAATTAGAACTAGACG
Source organism: Eupithecia inturbata (assembly GCA_963662085.1). Classification (NCBI taxonomy): domain Eukaryota; kingdom Metazoa; phylum Arthropoda; class Insecta; order Lepidoptera; family Geometridae; genus Eupithecia; species Eupithecia inturbata. Next base: position 11,137,372 of record OY759182.1, read on the forward strand.
TCGCCAGTGTTTAACTAATTTTTTTGCACGTGACATAGACCTTCGGTCTGGGAAAGTAAGGGCCGTCCCTTAAGAGATTTCATTCGTCAGAGACATAGATGAATATTATCTATTAACCGGAATTTGAAGTCGGTTTATCGCCAAATTACAACACAAGACTTCTTCAGGCATCTCCGTTCTGAGCTGTCAGCTTAGCGTTGCCACTATCTCGTTAATTAGTCTTAAATTAACTAAATTAGTCATCTAGTCAATCATCGATCAAGGTATCCGCCGGCCCCGCTAGGCGGCGATACCTTATCAAAGTAGTAAATTCACGAATCGTCATGTCATATCGATTTTAAACAATGAAAAATATTATATACTAAAGGAGTATATTTCATTTGATCGTTATACCTTCCAGCTTCCACCAGGTTCAAAAGCAGTTACTGAACAGAAGCCACAACACGCGAGAGCCGAGAGGATAATCATTCGATTATAACAACGAAGTGTATCGAGTAATTGTGGGCGTGTTGTAACGTTATTACTCGGTAGTCACCCGACTTGCTTCAAATTGCATTGCACCTCCCGCTGGGATAAACTCTGCCATCGTTTAACCTGTTGTCTACTTTTATCCTCTGTTAAACCTGTCTACCATTTTTTGTGTGAGTAATATAATTTTGTAGATCTTTCACTTTCTTTTATTTTAAGCTATTTAATTATTTAGTTTTAGTAGTTTAGTTGATGTTTCTCTGTTTACCAGGTTGATGATACCTAGCAAAAAAATTAGAAATAAGGCAAAAATAAGGTGAAAATAAGGCATGCGAAGCCTGGGCCTGAGCCCAGGCTTCGCATGCCTTATTTTCAGGCAGGCGCCTGATTATTCGTGAAACCTGATTACCAGTACTCCATGAATGTTATTACTTAACTTGTTCATAGTATATTTACCTACACATGATGTGTTTACTTACTTTGGTCACCGTATCAGTTCTACTCTATCAAAGAGTTCGTATTATTAATAGTTGTTTAATTTATTATATATCAATGTTGTAGTTTAGATATATAGATAAAAAATATCTAGGTAATTAAAACTTCAATTAATTATATAAGTTACTTACATAGTATTAAAATATTTATTATGTATGGGAGTGAACTACGAATTCGTTAAACTAAGATAGTTTTTTATAGTAAAATATCAAAATACTAGCTGCTACACGCGGCTTTGCACGCACTTTTTAAGTATCTTATGTCCGTCCCCGGAATACCATTTACCTCTCTGCCGAATTTCATTGATTTCTGTTCAGCAGTTTAGGCGTGAAGTAACAGACAGACAGATTACTTTCGAATTTATAATATTAGTATAGATTGTTTATTTGGCTTTATCCCGCGTTTTTTAAATACTTCAAACCCAAAATCTGTCATACTATACGACTCTATGTAAGTACCTACCTAGAGTACGAAAGACAAGAGTTTGTTCAAATATAATACTACCTCCTTCTCCACACCATGGTCCACTGCTGGACCCAGGCCTCCCCCTGATAAGCGCTTTGTTGGCTTTTATCTCACGGGGGGTAATGCCCATAATCCTCACGCTGGGCATGCAGGGAGGGGATCGCAGTTCGGTGGTAGAATTGTTTTGCAGGGGGCGCTGCTGCCCACCCCCGGTGGATATCACAGCACTGATAATACTAGTAAACTGGAAACTCCAAGACACTTTCAGATCCGCTGCAAAGTCTGTCACATCTCCACTATGCAGTAAATAATTATCTTTTGATTTATCTGCAAAGTTAAATCCACAGCGTCAGTTAACGTAGATAACATGAAATAAGACACAAAACAGTCTGAAACATAAATAACTGCAACACTAGTAAAGTTTGACTAAGCTTCATATATCCTGGTGATCCGTCCCCGATACAGATGGAAGATGGGAAGAGATCCTATCTCCTCCCGTCATCTTTCATCTCCCAGCTCATCAAAATTTATTATAAAAAAAAATCTTTTATTTCGGACAACACAAATGATCCATAATTTGTTAGTAAATTATTGTTCACAGACCACATTTGAAAATGAAACCGCCTGGAATTTTTATTTTAGAAAAATAAACTTTAATTTTAGTTTATATAATAATAATGCTGGATAATCCACACAGCATCATCTAGCCCCAAGATAACAAGAGCTTGCGGTAAGGGTACTAGATGACTGATATACTTAATTCAAAACATTACATAGGTAGCTATTTTTAATTATACATAGAAAATACACAGTTCACCCGGAGCAAATATTTGCAGATCGTACAAACATTTATGTTCCAAGGCGGGAATCGAACCCGCAACCTCCTGCATCGCAGGCGAACCATCGCCCGCCGCGCCTCAGCAGCGGTGGTCGTGATTTATGACGATATTTTATTTCGGGTATCTCAAATCTTTCTCAAATCTCTAATGCAATTTCTCTTCCGTTTTCTCAATGGAAACCCTACACCAAAGATTTCAAACGGACATTGTTGAGGTTAAATTTTTTAAATATTATTTTATTGATGAGGTTACCGTTATTTTAGTAGCAAGCGTCTGCATGGAAATGTGTTGTTTGAAATAGAATCGTTTCGCTGCTTAATTGAACACAAAATTAATTACCTAGCATACTTAGACCAGTCAGTTTTTTTTCAGCCAGAACTCGCAACTTAATATACCTATACTCTACAGTCCAGTAAACATAAGATTTTAGGTCGCATAAAATAAACCTGAGAAAAAGGTTGTGAAAACGTTTCTTTACATGTCATGATAAAGACCAAGTCTGTGCTAATTTGAGGTACCTAGTTATCCGGGTTCAGGTCCAGTTATCCGGGGCACGGTTGCAAGCTACACCTACAAATGCGTTTTGACTCATATCTCGTAGAAACTACTACTAAATACACGAATGCAGCCTTATTGATCGTTTATATGCCATCGTAGGCCGTGCAAACATTAAAATTTGCTACATTTGTAAAATGCAATAGCCTTGCTGATGTCGCTCCAATTTCTGCCAAACAAATTTATATATTTAAGTTTATCAATTCGATGTTTGAAATGAATTTATCTTTATTTGTTTCAGGTAAAGATCATAGTAAAAGTGAAGCCTAGAAAATCTGCATAGGCGGCAAGTGTAATTATTCTTATTAAAAATGAATATACTTAGCATATATTTTTAATTAGCATTTATATTATTTGCTTCATAAAAAGCGCACGAACCTGCCGACTTAATTGAAAATTGTTATTCATAAGATTCCTACTCCAATCTGATGGAAATCGAACTGACTTTCAGCACGACGAAGGTTCGTACGAAAACGGTTTGCGTATTAATTTGTTTGTTTCCATCTGATTTCCATACTTTGACGATGTCTTTAGGACGTTTGAGGGAAACCAGGTCATCATGATGAAACTAATTCGTTGTTAACTGATGCATCAATAATATCCCTGCCCAACAACTATACAACAGAGGTTGTCCCTCTGTTGTGTAGTTGTTGGGCAGGTCTGCTCATTTCTCATACACTACGTAGGTTGCTGGTTCGATTCCCGCTAAGGGACAAATCTTTGTGCATAGATATTAAAAGTGCTAGGTATTATTTCCTACGTTTCGTGTTGTGGGCCCATGATTTTCTGGAAACGTAGTTTACCGGTGCTCTATATGTAGGGGATCCTAGTTTAGGGAAACGATCAAAATAAAATGTTACCTACTGGCCACCTGGGAATCATCGTAGCTTTGAACTGATTTATCTCAGTTTGTTTTCGTCTGAGAAATATAGCTAAGGTAGTTTATTATATCTATACTACTTCCAAGTAATGTTCATGGACGGAGGCGCCTAAATGTGCCGATACAGTAAGCATAATAGTAGGTATTTCTTTATAGAAGGTTTATGATAAGCAGAATCTGTTTTTACTCGTATTACAGGTACCCTTCAAATGTAGCCTAGTTTAACGTAGTTAGCATAAGATAGATAGATAGATAGATAGATTATCACTTTATTGCACCATCAATACACTTATAAAACAAGAAGTTATTTTGAAAATCTACAGTCGCTTTGTGTTACTTTATTTTTATGATTATACCTACATGTATTCGTTGTAAGCAATTTTGCCTGAGATACAGGTTTTACCTAGGTCAGGCAAACGTAATCTTTAGAATTTAAGTTATTATTATTCGTAGTATGTTAAACATTTGTCTTAAGTAATTTTTGAATAAATTATTATTATTATTGTTATGGAAAATGTCGGTGATTTGATTCCCAAAAGTACGATTAGCATTTTAGCATTGTAGATGAGACTAACGCCCACCAGATGTTAAAGCGCCGAAGAAGTCGTTCTTCGACGCTTGAGCAACAAGGCTTTAAGCAGTCTTGCCTTCAAAATATTTTCTAATAGATTATACTGCAAGCCTGTTTCCTTTGTGATTGTAGCTTTTAATGGCGTCTGAGTAGCACTCTACTTAGACGCCTGTAGCCTGTAAGCCGGTGGATATTAGTTTGATTTGCAAATGTTTACTCTGCGACTGAGTGTGGGTGATCTGGGAATCATTGAAGTGGACCTGTCCAAGGAAATAGTTAAGATCAAGATTATACTTTCTTCTCGATAAAGTAATTGTTTATAGAAAATCATTTTACGAAGGAACCACGACCCTCACACATGATGATATACGAGCGACGCAAGAAACAGGAAATGTTCTAGTACTTTCATAATATGTTGACCGAGACATCGCAAACGTTCAGGGCCCTGAGTTTCGTTTCATAATAGTATCTAGACGTCATTCAGACGTGCCATTCTTGTATCGAATTTGCGCTGTTCCATATCCACACGCTAGAGGCGCGGATGGGATTTAGTACATACATCCCATACAAAAAATGGAAAGTCTCAATGACGTCTTAATACTATAGAGAAACCTTACTCAGACCTCAAATGACAGATTCGGCAGCCTTACTTTTAACAAGGCTAAAGTTACTACTCACTATGACTCGGAAACGTGTTTTGGGGACCAAAACATTCCAGAGGCAATTTCAAAAATAACTAAAAAGAATATAAATATTCCTAGAATATCTAACATCGGAACTGGAACCAAGCAATAAACTACTGTAACGAACCAAGTGGGACATGCCGCCACCATAATATTATTGCTAGCAGGCCATCCAAGGTCGTAAGAAATTATGATGATTGTGTGTGTTAGGGCCCGGTTTACCCTCCTTCAATAAAAGTAATATCAGAATTATTAAGCACGCATCCCACCAGGCCAAGATATTACTTGACGATCGCATTAACACAATCAAGTATATTTTCCTGTTCTGGTAACACAATAAACGTTCATGTTTACACCATATTCAGCACAGTTTTATGGCATTTTTTGGATTATTGAAAAAGTATTCTGAATAGTCAGAATATCTAAATCCACACATGTCACCTATTTCTTCGAAATACATTATTTATTGTATGTTTCTAACACGAAAAAAATAAAACCGTTGCCTTTCGCCATAAATATAAATTCATAATTACGGTACAGTATAAGTAGCAAGGGAAGGTTAAAAATATTTAGTCCAGAACAAATTGGATTGTGGCGTATCCTATCCACATTCGACGTGTATAGAAACTAGATCTACAATTTGACTTTTATTGATGTTACCTCGCGACAAAGAAATTGGAATTCCGAACAGCAAACATGCCGAGGCATGTTTACCTATCAAAAAGAGAACATCGAGATGTTTCTACATATAATTTTTAGCTTTTGTTTTGACATCACAACAAGACCTGAAAATTATATGTAAACTAAACTTTTTTGTTTATGATCTTGAGAATTAACAAGAATGTTCAGTTTACTCGACTCGAAGAGAAACACTGAAGACAATCTTGTTATCAGGTACTTATCTAGCTGGAGGTAAATTTTCACAAGTAACAAGTGAGTTAGATAATTAAATTACAATCTAAATAAGCTTTTAGTGCTTCTGAGTTACCTATTTCAACTTTGCTTAAACTGTTGGTACCTACCTTATTTTTAATAGTTTCAAACTACAATGTATATGTATACATAAATAGTAAATGACTAAAATAATTATGAACTTGCTTCTCAAGAGCTCCGCTTTCTCACCGTTTTGTTCAACATGCCAATGCAAAAGTTGGTAGACTTTGCGCGGTTCAAGAGTCATTAAAAAGTTGTGCTTAGGATCTGTGCAACTATTTGTTTTACAGATAGACGTAGGTAGGTACCTGGATTTTGTAAATATTCACGTCACATAGAATATTTTGAATACCAAAGTTTTAAAAATTGTTAAAAATAAATATGTAATATATTGTTATTTAATAATGTTCTGGGTATTTTCTATGTATAACAAAAAATATCTATCTATGTATGTATTGTATTAAGTTTAAAAGTCATCTAGTAGCCAAAACACAAGCTCTGCTTATCTTGGGGCTAGATGATGCTGTGTGGATTGTCCAGTATTATCATTATTATAATTAATACAAGTAAGAATTTTAGAAGAGTACCTATTTTGATAAATATCCTAAACGCTCTCTAATTTGTCTCACTATGGCTTTTAAAATGTAAGCAAACCTTTTTAATTTTCAACTCACTAACACTAGGCATTAAATATTTACTAGATAGGCAATATTTACAATTAAGAAAGCGTTAGTGCTAGAATTGCGACAGCTAATGTACTCGAGGGATTCCGGTTGTAATTACCAAGTACACGGTACTAATAACAATTTCAGTTAACCTAGTGAACTGAACTTCTAATATGAGTCTGTAGGCAGATACTACGTTCGTTTAGGACACTACGTCACGATTATGATGATGATGTCTTGAGGTGCTTCGGCGTACATAATCCACATTATGTACGCCGAAGCACCTCAAGATATCATCCACCAACTCGACTGCAAATGTATCTACGAGAAAACCAACAACATTTATCAAAAGCGTAGGTAGGTCTTTGTCCGAATCTGTAATCTGTCAAAACTTTATGAATTAATCCAACCTAAGTACTTCCTTCACTCGGTCCACTTTCTATTATTTACGAAGGTCCTATTTTCACCTCGTTGAAATATTTCTAAGGATTGTTATTTTAAATATTTTTTGCGTTTCCTTTGAGGTCTTCCTGGAATTAATCCAGTTACTGTAAAGGCGCCGGCGTACAATACGTTATGCCCGGTTTTTAAATGTATCTTTGCCCTTTTGATAAAATGTATCACTAATGTAATGTGTGTCTATGAGAGTTTCTCAAAAAATCATTGAACAACCTTTGGCTTAATAGTATGTTACTTCCAGAGAAACAATCAATTGATGCAAAAATTACTCACGAGAAGTTGGGCTTCGGCACCACACTTAAAATAAAATGTTTTCGGTATGAGTAAACTAGGATTTTTGGACCAGCTATTTTCTATTTCCTCCCACAGAAAATTATTTGGAAATACCTCATAACGTAGGAGCTACCCAGTTCTGTGCGCTAAAGTGGAAATAGACAAGCCGCACTAATAGGGTTGAAGGGCTGTTGAGCTCCGACCGTGGACGGCAAGATGCAGTCGAGCCCTCCACTTGATGGACCACGCTGATAATGACAACGAGCCTAACCAAACGTGATCAAACCGTTCTCTAGTGACGAGATAGGTATTCTATACCGCATTTTCATCATTTTCTTGAACTGTTCCCACTATGGGGTCGGAACAACTCACACCATGTTTGTCGTCTCATTCTCTTTTATCAGCCGTCATCTCAGCACTCACTATTTTCTATTCATGACATTACATGAATAGAACTCCTCTAACTATAGACTTACTCTTTTACTCCTATAACGATTCACATTCATATCCAACACTCTTCTTGTAACATGACATTACCTTAACCAAACAAAAGGAAGAAAGAGACTGACCACTGACTGAAAACAGAGGAAAAGCAAATGCAATAAAGGCGGCATGATGAAAATGCTAGAAAGGAAGGAAACATACAACAAACAAGATCCGTCAAGTGCGAGTGTGACTCGCGTGCCGAGGGTTTCGAACGTTTGTCAAGTATACCAATATGTACTCTAAGTACTGGTTAGACACTTTGCTATTTAATGAATACCTAAAAATTTAAGGTACAGCTACATTTCAGATGGATCGGTTTGCAAACTTCGGAGTATGAGGGTAATCGTAAAACTTTAGACTTTTTTTCAATATATTTCGAAAAGTATAGGTTAAATACTTTTCGAAATATACTGAAAAAGTCGGACCGGAATTTCAATAACTGTTTTGAGATGTACAAAACAATACCTTTCATTTGATAACCCACTCGGTGAGGTAGGCTTCACTTTTGAAAATTATTCCCCCAATTTTACCAATTTTCAAAAAGTGTTCTAGTTACAGACATCTTTGTATTTTTCCTGTAAAATATAGATCTATATCTACAAATGCCACATACATTTTAGATGGATCGCTCTGCAAACTTCGGAGATAGGGGGAGGAATGGGTATTTTTCGACTTTTTTCAAAATATTTGAATAAGTATGAAACCTACAGAAATTTCAAAAACTGTTTTACCTTCACTGATAAATTTCAAGTTATTTGCTGAGATATTAAAGACGGAAAAGCAGGGTTTCGAAACCGATCTCCGATCTTCGAAACCCTAAAAACAGACGTTAGGAAATAATGGTATAAGAGGAGTCCAATCCAGTCCCAGGTTACCCCAATTTAAATACAATACAACCTACCTAGCTATTCTTTATCTTTTTACCATGATGATAACAGGTAATAGATGATAACTATTTATGGTGATACCATAAATAGATACGATTAGCTAGTTGTTTTTATTAAGCCAGATTTTATTTAATGTATGTAGAATATGGATTGTAAATATTATACAATTGTTTATGAACAAGCACCAATATTTATTGTGTTTGGAACCTCGATCGTGCTTTAAAAAGCTTACCTACTCTGTGTTTCCATTCCGCTCGTCACGTGCACAGCTTTTTTGTGTCAACAAATGGGGCGCGCGAAGATTATTCCGCTGTGTACGAAAATATATGGGAATTGCGATCCCCCGTGGCTACACAGCGCGATTCCAGCTTTTAGAATTAATATACATGACAATTTTAGGCGCCTTACGCATCTACCTGCCATGAAACGCGCGTTGCTTGCTCTACATTAAGTTTGAAGGCGGTCTCTCAATCTCGAGCATACGCCTGTAACATATTCGAGAGTTACATCAGTAAGGAGGTACAACGCGCACAGTACACAACCGTGTTACAATTTGTAACATATCAGTGAGGGAAAAAAACCGACTATTACAGTGCGCGCTCATATGACAGTTTCGTAGACATGGTATGAAAACGTCTTATTCGATGGTTAGGTTAGTCATCCATATTTTTGTTAAAATTTATGGTTTAAACGGCACCTCACTGGTATATAACCGCCATTTTGTACGGTTTTTTTATTTGTATACACGCCAATTTTATATTTAGGGCGTGGCGTATCCATGGACTACTAGATATTTGATAAGAATAGTCAAATTCGAATCTATTTGGATGTTTTAATGTAAATATCCAAATAATATGACTATTACTGTTTTACTTTGTTTGTGTATTACTGGGAGTCTTGGCCTGTAAATAAGATGTGAAGACTCCCAGTGAGGGAGCGCCTTTAAACATATTATCTCGGTTGCATTAGGCGTTTACAGGTAAATTTTTTTAAAGAGCGCGTTTCAATAACTTTCATCGTCTGCAAAGGGCCTTATGTTTATAACGTCGATGATTCTGTGAAAAATTATAATGAGGCGTAAGCCAACGCCGGCTCTGTTTAGGTGTTTTAGAGAATTTCAAATAAATAAATTGAAGTATGTACAAAACTCTGCTTAGATAAGAGTTATTTCCAACGTCTCACGTGAGACGCGTCTATTTGCGCTTGTTGAAATTGAACCTATAATCGGTTCTAGAATCCATGATACCTATTTTATTAGTAGATGTCTACGTTTGTGTAAGAGGCTTAAGCTCTCAATATATGTAACCAATACCTACTCGTAGTGCCTTTGAGTCCCTAATCCTGGTTAACAGCTGTTCTTTTGTTATTTTTCTCACACTTATTGCCACTTTGAAATTTATAACAACTATAAATAAACTATCAGAAGTGACGTTGAAGGAATCTTCGTTTTATCATTATAACACCAGCGACTCGCGTCGTTAGTAATTTTGTATTATTAGACCTGTTTAATAACATACAAAATATGGAAATTGAGGGTAGGTGGAACCAAGTGCAATAGCTTGACGCCTTTTTTAGCCCTAAAAAGCCTCTCGGCTATTATTATATTAAGTGCCACGGAGCGCGAATGCATTTTTATTTTCTTAAAACGTATTTAATAAAAATATTACAAATGTGTTATGAAAATATATATCGCTTTATTGTTTTCTTAAAAACAACTGACCGCTCTATTTCTTATTTCATAACAATTTATAGTTTAAAACTTGACATGTCTATGTGCGTAAGCATAAATAAATAAAAGTTATTGATATCTAATTTCTAACAAATCAGGGTGGATCCTACCACGCAAATAATAGAAAAAAAAAACAAAAAAAAAAACGAATCTGTGCAGCCCCTCGTTCTTCATCGTCACCCATCAATCAACATCCGATGCAGCTCTCGATATTTAAAAAATCCTGTATCACCGCCTTTTCTTTCTTATTACGTTAAGCGAAATAATTTTTTAAGTCCATTCGACAGTTTATGATACCTATCATAAACTATTTTTAAATGCCCATAAAAAAGTTTACTTTCATTTACTTTAGGCAGAGATGCGAAGTTGCTCTTGGTGTGTTTTCGCATTTCTGTCTAAACTAAACTTATCTTAGTAATTCGAAATAAAATATTTTTATTTATTTTATTTTTAAACTATTTCAGAGGGATTAAAAAAGAGCTAATGATAGATATTACAATCGATTGTTGAAAATTCCTATGTTTAACGTAAATATAATAAGTAAAAAGAGGTGGCAGCGCTAGTCTGCGGCATACAACCGCCCTAAGTTTAAAATTTTACGTTTTTATGTGATTATTTTATAAGCTTAAACAAATAAACGTTATTTAATTTACAAAACGGAATTGTTTGCCCTGTAAGTATCCGGTGACGTTCATAGTTTAATAGAAATTGACTTCAAACTTAACAGGGGGGGGGGGGGGGGGGGCTACCTATCGATGAAGACACTATGCAACCGCAAATAATGAAATCCCAAGTTCAAATCCCGGTTAAGCCAAAAAAGTGGAATAAGTAAGAGCAATAAAAAATTGAGTTTTTTTTACTAATGTACAAGATATTCGTAGCCGCGGTTATCTTTACGGGAAGACTACATGTTCTCCCTTTATAAATTCAGACTTTACTCCTATTATCCACTCGAGTGAGTGTGAAACGCGCACGTGCTCTCAGATATAAATAGTGATTGATTTGGCGTGCAGTACACAGTGACGAGTTCTCTAGAACTGCGGGTATGTAGAGCGGATGTAGAGACGGGCTAATCTAGTCTCTATAGTGTTTGATCGTGACGTGATCGTGACATTATTGAGGTTGCTTCCTTGGTAGAGCAGTTAGGTTCATTTGAGAATGTTCTTTAGAACTGTGGGTATGTAGAGAAGATGTATAGACACGCTAGTATAGTCTCTATAGTCTTTGATCCTGACGTGATCGTGACATTATTGAGGTTGGTTCCTTGGTAGAGCAGTTAGGTTGATTTGAGAATGTTCTTTAAAACTGTGAGTATGCAGAGCGGATAGACAAGCTAGGATAGTCTCTATAGTGTTTGATCGTGACGTGATCGTGACTTCATTGAGTGGGTTCCTTAGTAGAGAGATTGTCTGCATATGTTATTTAGATAGTGCTTATCAATGAATCCTAGCATAATTTAAAGGTGACAAAAAGATGCAGATGCTGTGTTTAATAATTATGTTACACTCGGCTTTGGTTTCGATAGGACAACGTGTCTTTCAAAAACGTTCATACCCCTTAACACCTATAAAAAACTGTTTTATTATGTTATTGGACCCATTAGATGTTTTAAAACAGAAACTTGTGTGCTATAAACATATTTCTTATAATTGCAAAATTATCTTATTAATTTTTAAGAAATATACTTATTATGAAAATAATTAGAATAAAACGTTCGTTTCCGACCTAAAGCGTTTTTACTATACATTTTGGTTTCATTTTTGCTTCAGTTCTAAAATTATTAAAATTTTAATAAATTTTTCATCAAACGTTAGGTTGTGTGAGTATTTTACGAAGATTTCGCCTAGGCTTATTAATTTTTGAACACCTCACAACGTTTGCACCGTATTACGGTAGAAAAAAGGTTTTTTTTTAATTTATGACGAAGATTAAAGTTTGACTAAATTATTAAAAACTTTTATCTTTTTCACTTCATTCGTTTTTATTTCTGTTTTGTGTGCAGTTTCTCCTATTCTTCTGGAAATTAGTAATTAGTTTGAATCTCATTAGAAACTGCAAGTTTCTAGGGTAGAACTAGCTGCTAGTATTGCAACGAGAACAAAGTAGAAACTGCTGCTGAAGCACTTACGCTACTTAATATTTTCCGACTTGTAGGTGCACTATGGACGTGTTACTAATAAAGTAGAAAAACTATGTTTAAAGTTTTTATTATAATATAGATTATGAGAGGTAGAATTATAGAGAGGCTTTATATCACCAAAACGCCGCCGCCCCAGACAAAACACAAATATCAATACATAACTGGGTCAATAAAATAAAATGTAGGTACCTAGTGTTCCCTGATGAAATAGTTCGTCACGTGAGTCCCTCAGGTACAACAAATCATAATGGCCCAAATGAGTGCACGGCTAAAACACGTTCACGGCCAAACAACAAGGCAGGCACGCTCGATAGTGACATAACGTCGAAACGAGCCGTAGCATACGAAAGGCCACGCAGCATCTCTATCTCTAGCCTCTACGTAACATTGTTCAAGGGATCGGACGCTCGCGGGGTGAAAACCCTTTTGCGGTCATACAAAAACATAAGTGACCGCCGGCGGGCAAAGTAAATAGGAATCAAGATGGAAGGTTCAAGGGCTAGAATCGTGGGCGAGCGCACGGGCGGCGGGTATGTTCGTCCCGCTCGCTCGGCGCCCTAGGCTGCGACGCGCAGTGACGCTCCAGTCGCGGTCTGCCGGCCGACGCGACGCTCGGGGCCCGCCGCGCTGCCGCACGCTCGCGCGCCGCGCACTGCTGCACCGGCATGCACTGCTCGCAAGCAGTCGTCTGACACCATCTGTGCCTGCTACGCACCCGCGCCCGCGCCCGCGAGTGCACTGTGCCACTGGCCCATTCCCTAGTGTATGTGTACTTTGATACCGACTGGGTATCTGTGTCGAATTACTTTTCACCGGTAATCCAGTGTAACATCGGTTGAAAACACTTTTGGTATGCTATCGAATCACTGAAGACCCCGTAATAGTTACCAGCTACGGATAATCGCACGCACCTCATTGTAATAACGTTACGACATAATAAGATAACAGGTTAATCCCAATATCAAGCAGAAAAATCACGCATTAGCTGTTTACATACTTAGTAGCTCACGAGAGGATAATGATATCGTGTAAAAAGTAATTTTATAAAAGTGTCAAGGTTACGTGGAACACGAAATGTGTTTTTATTGCGGTCTGTTCAGTTACGTTTACATGAAGATGGATAATGATCGTAAAACGTTACTAAACTGCCAATATTTACATAAATATCCACTCAGCGACAGGATGCCCAGCCTCGCTCAGTGCGATAGGATAATAGACATCTGAAACAAAACGTCCTGAATTTAGTACACGGTTTTAAACTCGTTAACATGGATAGCTATTACTGCGATGCCACACTATCTGTTGATCAATTATCCCGTTAATCTAGCGACGCTACTATGTTGCAAATAGAGTTTGTCAATAAGCCTATCTCTAGCAAGATAATTGCGATGATTACGATGGAACCACGAGCAAATTTTTGTTTTGAAATGTTATAACCCTCCTCTGTTGGTAGTCGGGTAAAGTTTTATTACAAACATACAAACAACTTGTTGAATATCGTGCCACTTGAAATTCACACACAAAGTATACACTTTTATAATAATGCTAGCTTATAAAGCAAGATAAGAAAAGAACATAACGGAAATCAGTCAATTATTATAATCAGTTGAATTTTAAAAATACAGTAGAATGAACAAAATGCTATGTAGGTACTAATACGTAGTAACATTTAATTTAATAGTAAAATTAGAGCAATAATTAAGTTATTACCTAAAGCATCAACACAATAAATATTATCTCAACATTCAATAAAGCAATTATTGTTGCTTTTACGTCATCTTAAATTGCTTCTTTACGACGTGAAAATGGAGATAAAACTGTTTTATTATACCTATAAATAATATGTTGGTATTATATACCTAGAAAAGTTAATGTTTAATTTGGCAGTGTTACTTAACAATGAAGAACGCTTGTCAATATGTCACGACACTGGGTGTCGTGACATTTCTTAAATTCTTTATGGCACACACAAGTTAAAACATACATAAAAGTTAACAAATAATAGACATGTACAAAGGCGAGCTTAACCCTAAATGAGTTTTCTTACAGCAAACCTATTGATTTACAGAGAATTTATGAACCGAGTGTGGATAGGTAATGTGTACATACCAGAAAGGGAAAAAAAATATGTAGTTAATATTATTTTACAAACTTACATACCAAACTAAAGTAAACTAAAAAAAAAATGCGATAAATACCTAAAATAAACTAAATAAATATAATATATAGAGAGATAATGCTCTGCGTTTATGGCTTTACCTAAACTATCTCAATTGTAAATACTGGTTCTTAATTGTTTTTATTATTTAATTGTAATCTTCATTGTTATTTACGTGTAACAACTTCAAAAAAATCTTCATTAATATTATTCTCGTCAAAAGTCTCAAGCCAAAATATCTATTTTTTTTTATTTTGTAAGACAAAAATACAGGTAAATAAAATTCTGAGTTTATTCACGAGAAATCTAGCCGTTGTTATAATATAACCCAAAGCACTAAATTACATTTTATAAAATCTTTTAATGTTTCACCGCATCCTGTCATCTATCTGCGTCGTTGTTGCCGAATATTTTCGTTCGGTCACATTTTATTTGCAAGATCCAGGTGGAATATTTATTTCGTAAGATTTGTATTTCTATAACATTGTTGCGCCAGACATATTTAGTATTTGAATTCACGACGATGTTGGAAAGATGAATTTCAGGACAGAATAATTAGAACCGTAATGCTTTGCAATTTTGTAAACGGTGGTACAGTTTACAAAATTGTTCAAATTGCTAAAGTTAGAGGTGCTTACATAATTTTGAATTTAATCAGTTAATCCTTTTCTTTATTTTAATGAACCCCTGTAGTTTGAATATAAACCATAAACTTAACCAATAATCCGATATGGAGGCAAGCATCGTAAAATCTAAAATGTTCTAATTTCTATGTTATCCCGAAGAGGGTAATATTATAGTGGTTGTTGCTACGATACTAGCAACTTCTTTTTATTTTCTCATTAAATCGTATAACGGTTGTATAAATCTTGCACGTAGGGCATTACTTACTTGCACCCAATTTTTTTATGCTGTAGGATAAATACATACACTTTACTTCAACAGCATTATTAACTGTACAGAATTCCATATACATCAAAAGGTATAAGCAAAATTCCCGATTCCATTCTTCACTTTTACATAAGACACCAACATATGTATCTGTTTATCAATTAACAAAGCAACAGTATCATTACTTTGGTATGAGTATAACTCATCGAAACTTTTCGGGAAATGTTTGGTAGGTACAGGAGTATTTATCTTTCATGATGAGTTACTGTTTCTTACATAAATACACAGCTAAGTAGATACTTTATACGCACATATACAAGGCTAAACGAGAACAGAGCAAAAACGAAAAAACAAAGGCCTGCTCTATGATTATCTCATAGTGGTACAGTCTCGGCCGTAGGTGAGATCGCTGGATCCATGACGTAATATTGACGTCAGAATATACTAATGAATGACATGCGCTGTCTTATAAGGTAACATGAAATCACAACGAATCACGATGAATTTCACGAAATTTGGGGTTTGAGGACGTAATGACATAAGACTTGAGGCAGTCTAAATAAACAGTTTATGCTAACGTTTGATTGAGACGCAGTAAGATAATGCAATGTACAATTCTAAACTGTTGCTCTCAGACCAACAGTTGGTGCGCATTGTTACGTGATAAACCATCAATTTACTCGTACAAAAGAGCTAGGGATCCGTATGACACATTGCAATTCCTTAAAGGAAAGAATATATCGTTCCCGTCCACACATTGACAGTCACAAGACCAAAGTAACTCCACAATTGAAACTACCCACCGCTCAACGAGTAGTAATTGATTGCAGTGATCGCTATATTTGTGCGGCCATTCCATTCAGGCCCTAGCTATATCAATTATTCGCCATCATTGTTGATGCTCGTTGGATGAATAAAAACGTGTCATTTCCTTTTATACATGAGGCTTTGATGCTCACGATGAATCACCAACTTATAAATACCAGCACTGTATTAAATATATCAGTTATATAGTCCTCATAACACAAGCTCTGTTTACTTTGAGGCTAGATGATGTGTGGATTGTACCGCATTACTGTTATTTTTATATACCTCTTTTAAACCTTAACTTTTGGTAATTCTAAATCATGGATATAGAATGCTCGTTTAATTTGAATTTAACGAGCATATCCTGAGCAAAATTGTATGATTATTTTTCTCTCTGAATATGTCTGAAGTTTTTGCTTGTGCCTGCCAGTCTATCATTTCATATACCTATCTCTTTCTATCTTTCCTAAGAGGAACGAAATATTTGGCCATTTATAAAATAGATCAAGAAACTTTTACCGACTTATTGCCAGTGCAACCACGCCTGCCTGTCAGTTTTAGAATAGGTTTCTTTTGAAAGCCTCTAAATTGAGACGATAAATACGGAAACCAATGCCGTATTTTACAGATAAAATTGATGGTTCTACAATGAGCCATTTAAGGGCACTATCTTCAGCTTTACGACGTAAGAACGCCTAGCACCGCTTTGTTCGGTCCACTAACAAAGGAGATTGGAAAAATCTATAGCGGGTAAGTTCCGGCACCTACAGAAAAGTTAGTGAATGAAAACGAAAGGAACCGAATGTAAAGAAGACAAAGAAAAGTCACACAATTCGTTCATGGTTATTGTGTCACACACTGTTATGTCAAATGATAATTTTCATCCCATCATTAAGCGTCGTAGGACGAATCCGGATGAAACTAGTCCAGGGCAAATTATTACCTTGTTGAAAGAAACATTTAGGTAGGTATTTGTAACAACAATAAGGGCACTCAAGGAACAAACAAAAACCGTGATTTAAATAATCATGAAAAAAACTTACCAAATAACACAGATAAACATTCCCAGAATAGAGTGTGTCTCGACGAGGGGCACATAAAGCCTATAACTCACATACTACATTTGCTATTTGTTTGCTTTGTGTTTAGTGCTACAGGTAGCTTACCACTGCTGTAGCTGCCACCCTGTAAAACTCTTGTCAAGGTCTAACTAGACCTAACTTTGACAGGAGTTTTACAGGGTGGAATATAGACAAGTTGGATAAATGGTGGAAAATCATAACTCAATAATAAATAATTGTTTGGAATCGTCCTCGTTTTGATCAGTATAAAGGAAATTAATTCTCTATTAGTAAGTCTAATAAAATATTAATGAAAAAATATGCCAGTAATAAACCCTGTTAAAAGCACAAAAGATAAGCAAGAGGTTACTTAGTATAATGTAAAACTTTAGCAGAATAAAGTAAGAAAATAAATTGCGATAACTTTATGTTATTAATTGAAGTTTGCTCAAGTTTAGAAGACAAATAGTAATCTTTAGTAGAAAAATATTTAAGAATTACTTGCCTTTGTAATCTCGGCCTACATAATGCGAGACGCGAGAATATGCCTGTCACAAAATGGAATATACAAAGGTCAAAAGGTTTATCATCTATCGTAGAAGGATTTTTATATATTTTTCGTTAGGTTACTTAACGAAAATAGGACAGATTTTTGAGAAATAAATTAAAAAATAATAAGTATTAACAGTCATCTGGTATCTGGTCCATATAACACAAGTTTATGAAGTAATGTGTTAGTGAAAAAGACTACCATAAAAAAAAAACCGGAACACGAAGTATTATTAGTTATCTAATTATACTACAAAATGACGATTTTGTACAAATATTTTTCAACGTGCTATATCATTTCAGTTAAGTGAAATTTAATTTCCATTACCTGTAAGCCGGATAAATCCACCACCTCCTAAAAAAACTCCAGCCTAAAAAAGTACGGTGGATAAGAACAGGAGCTAAAAGGATTTATTTTCTATAACGGAGTTTAACCAGTTTCGCTTCGTAGGGGATCTATCCTTGCGGTATCCTGGCACCGCAGTTTGAAGCCAATATTGAATACACTGAAATTGATTCTGACAGCCTGTGCCACAAATCAACAGACACGTAGGTACGCGTGAAACTCACGATTAGAGTACCTGTATTCTAATCGTGAATTTCATGATGAAAGTTTGACAAGTCCCTAATGTAATTTTGTGTCGTCTATGTGTATGATCGATTTGAAAAGTATTTCTGGATTGAGTTGAAATTCATCTCAACCTCTTGTGTATTTTGCAGTCCTTGTCAGGCCATAGTGGCATCTCCTATAATGCTTCCTCTAATTTGTCAGGTGTTGAATGATAGCCCCGTGCCCTTTATGAAAATTTTTATGGGTGAATTGTCGACTAAAATAATATATAATATTATATTTTAAAAGATAACAGCGTTCGCAACATGAAGCGAATAAAAAATCTACCACACAATACTGAAAATAGCCGTCACAAAGAACGAAGGCAACATTATTTTGTCTAGTAGATTAGGTAGAGCGATATGCTCCGGTGATGCTGACAGAATAGTTATGATATGTGCCTATTTGTATTTGATTTAAAATGACTGAGAATATGCACGATATTCTGGAGGTGACAACACGTGCCTTGCAGTGGCAGATAGCCAACAGATCGCTGATTCGCCACGCACTTTGATATCGACTCAACACTCTGTATTGAAAATTGAATAAATTATTTGAGACGGTTTAATGGTCTACTGATTTGCAATGTAATAAAACTTCTGTATCGCATACAATGTTGTTAATCGTTAACAATATTAACGGGTCTGTCTGTTTTAATAATAATTGAGTAAATTGTTTTAATTTCGGCGGCTATTATTTGAACTCAAAAGTAATGCGATTTTAGTACAGTGAATACAATTTAACGACGCGGGTGATTCAATAGCATACTTTACATGTGTTTTCTTTATTTGAAACAGATAAATTTGCCGCGAAGTGGGCATGCGTGGCAAGTGGTAAACATGGGTTAAATGGACTTAAACAAAATGTACGATACGATAATGCCACTGACTTTAGTGAACAAACACCATCCAGTGAACTGTAGTTTCCAAACTTAATTAACGTTTCTTCCCACCTGTCCCTACATCTCGATTTTCCCTTTCCTAAACTTTCATATACATACCTATATTTATAAATCGACAAACATATCGATAGCCAAACTTTATCTGGCTTCAAGACTGATAGAACTTTCTACATCTTTTATATGGTTTTTGAGGAGTTTATTGGTGTTCGTGTTCGTATGGTGGTTGTGATAAGTGGGTGGGGGTTGGGTTGTGAGTGTGCGTGTGCGCAGCCGTTGGATCAGGGTGCGAGACGGCTCCAAAGTGGTCGGAGGGGGGGTGTTCCGTTGCTGCGTGCCCTGGTGCGGGGCGCGCGCGGCGGCGCCTACCGACGACGCGGAGTATGAGCATGCGCTGAGGGATGGCAGCCCGCACCTCTCCCTAGAAGAATTCAGTAAGTAACTGCTTTTTTTTCTATTAAAATCTAAGGCCCGTATTATGAAAGCTTGCTCAGTCATACATCAATACTTAGTAACGCTTTTGCCATAGAAAAACGTTACTCATGTGTAGATCGATGACTGAGCAAGCTTTCATAATACGGGCCTAAATCTCTGTGGCCTCAGTCTGACATGAGTGAACCCTTAAACAAAAAAAATTATAGATATTTTTCTGTAATTTCTAATTTAGTTTTTTTCCGAAAATTTAGATTCAAATCTTGGTATTTTTCGTATACAATTTTATTCGGTTCCTATAGCATGAGTTTTTTCGCTGACTAGATACCTGATCGGTGACAAATTTCCCAATCAGCTATGAGAGCTGAGGTCGGCGTTGATCCAATAATAAAGTATTAAAACTAGACAAAAGGCATGAAACTATCAGCTACTCTTAGCTATAAGATCTATGAATAAGACTGTGTACAAACGTGTGAGTTATAAACTAGGACGCGGAATGGAGTTTGCTAAGCGACATTAAACTAGTTACCCAACTTAAAGGTTACTTCGGTAGTTAGAAAAAGCCCCGTGCCGTTTCCTGACCTTAACCTGATAAAGTTAGTAGGTACGGCTAAGTACGAGTACAGGCACGGAATGAAATTCTGTTTGTTTAGTTCGTTGTTGTTTTGGCTGTAACTGTGCATACTCTGGTGGAACTTTGAATAATAACTCGTAACTTATTACGAGTTATTACGAGTTATTACGCGGTGAATACCCCATAAATAATTTGTGATAAGTGAACTAATCGCGAAAGTTTATATTTCTAACTCATAGGTAGGTACTGTATAATCTCGTTTCGTTATTTTATAGTCGTTTTGCAGTTTATAATTTCACATCTGCGCCTATATTTTAGATGACTAGCTTCACTGGTGACTTCGCACGAAATTATTCGTTCAAGATTATTCACAAATACCTATTATTAAATACCAATTTTTATTTTTCATATGTTTATTTTTCAGAAATCTTACGTTTTAGGACATTATGTTATGAGATATTTTTATTTGTATAAGTGTTTTCTAACTAAATATATAAATTCTATCGAACGCGGCGTTCTTGAAAAAAAAAACTCAGTGGTACGCGATGTTAGGACCACACCCTCCATACTAAAATCTTTAAACCCCTTTGGCAAGGATATTGTCTCGGCAAGGTCTAAAAATTTTTATTCCGGATATTACGTGCGAAGCCAAAATTTTAGATGACTAGCGTCACTGGTCACGCTAGTCATCTAAAATTTTGGCGCAGATATGAAATTATGAAGTGGAAAAAGGATTTTAAAGTGACGAAACGAGATTATAAAGTACCTACCTAAGAGTTAGAAGATGTTAAGGCTAAAATCTTTAAACCCGAAAGCGGTTTGATTCTGTGCAGCCGTTTCGGCGTTAGAAGTTACAGACAGACAGAGAGAGGGTCAGACATATACAATTACTTTTGTATAAATAATATGAGTAACGTAAAAACATTAAACCTAGCATTTACACAATAAAATTATTATTTGACTAAAGTCCACGTTATTGAATTATACGATCCGTCATGTCGCGCCAGAAACTACTTTGTAATTTTCCTTTTTAAAACTCAAACACAGAGTTTAAATGCTGTTTAGTTTACAAAATATACTTCCCAACGCTTTCCAAGTGTTCACATCGAAACTAGAAAAGTTTGAATAGGTTGTCGAAACAACTAAGCACAATCTTCTAGGTAGGAACTTTTCTAGGCAGAAGAAAATTGTATGAAGGAAACTTTTATTAATATGATAAATCTAGATCTATGACTAAAATCACCAGTCAGATCCCCGAGCCAGACAGGAATCATTATTCCCGGTAGAGCGGTATTATTAAGTAATTTATAGTGTCTCCCTATGGCAAATTTATATTCCTGGACATTATGCTGGATGAAACTACTCGTAAACTTCAAAATGACGTCTGCGCATTTTATTGCTCTAGTTAGGAATTAAATTCTCCTTTTATTAAAATGTTATGATGACTCTCAGTCACAGAATATAATGTTTGTGTTTAGTTTTATATGCATTGTGATAGTTTTGTTTTTTAAAAAAAATAAATTGTTATTTTAGAAGAATAACAATTTTTTTTTTTAACTTTTACGGCGAAAGTTTTTAAGATGTGACAAACATCTTAAAAACTTCCGCCGTCTAAGGTTTTCTTATTATAGTGCGTTAGCCTCACACTGGGTTAATTTATAAGAAATCAAATACCGTACGTTCCCGTACTGACGGGAAAAAGCGGGTTCAAGTCCCGTCGAAGTCGAAAAATTTATGGGATATTATTTGATTTCTTATAAATTAACCCAGTGTGAGGCTTACGCACTATAATACAAAAACCTTAGAAAATAAGCAACGCGAGACCTCTCGTCAAACAAACTAACGTAACTTTAGTCATTGAACAGGATTGGATAAAACTTCAATGTGTCCCCTATAGGTGGAGCTAACGGCGCTATAGTCCGATGGATGTCCCAGAGTTTTTCGACTCCTACGTCACTTGACCTCGTTGTGTAATTGGTTAGCACGTTCCCGTACTGAGGGAAAAATGCGGGTTCAAGTCCCGTCGAAGTCGAAAAATTTTTGGGATATTATTTGATTTCTTACGTTTGACATCTCTTATATGATTAAACAGATAAAGATGAGATATATACATGAGCTTAGTGGAACTCAATTAATAAGCTTTAATTTATCCGAGATGTCAAAAGCTATTAGAGTAAAAACAATAGAATGCAAAGTATCTATATTATAATTAGGCAACAGTGTTCTTATAAGTAACACAAATTGTCGGATTCGGGACCGATCGATGTTGAAATACTGGTGTGGCAAACAATTAACAAAGTACGAGTAGCATGGTTAAAGTAGCTCACCTTAGGAGGAGAAGTTATACGTGGCTGTAAATATTCTAATTAACGATAATTATCTAGATTAGATAAAGAATCTCATTTTGCGTTAAATTTTTAATTTTCTCGCGTTGCAACCACAAAAATTTTGAATCGCTGTGCTTTTGACTGATTCTTACTACGTAAAGTACTAAACAGAGTGCTACGGAAGAAATCACCTGGATGAAATCGCTCTTAGCGATACCATTGTACAACTTTACCTGTGTTTGTGTTTTTCTGTTCTGTTTTTCTCTATCTTGATGAGTATTTGTATTGTATTGTACGGAAAGGGGTGTACACCCTTTCCGTAGCACCCATAGTTATTCTGTGTCCTTACAATATTGTACTGTTGAAGCAAGTTAAAAAAGTAGGTTATTTTTCGTTTAAGTACAATATTTTAGGTGCATAGTAGAGACGTGTTCATTTTAAATAACAAACAGTCAATTATACAAAAAAATAAACAAAGCAAAGCAGCTTTATAAAAAAAATATAATAGTTATTGATGATGAGATGAAGATTCTAACAATATCACAATCATCCAAATCTGTTCAGGAATTTAAAAGTTATGATGGAATAAAAAACATACATCCATACATGAATAGATCCATAAAACATTACACTAGTTTTTGGACTATTATAAGGTAATATTTGAGTAGACAACAGAAAACTTTTAAAGCTACTGACAAACTTACTACTGAAACACTCTCGGTAACACAACACATTGTAAACTTACACAGTAGCTGAAGTGACGTCTGTTTACTTTAAATTAAGCTTAATATCGCAGCCAACGGCTCCCTAGTTGGAACTCTTTCCACACAAACGCACTGCAAGTAAAAGCTTTGCAATTATAATATTGAAGAAAGCTCTAATTAATTGTGATCACTTTTAACTGCTATTGAGTCTAAAGTTCCTCTACCTACGCTTTAACAATAACCTAGAAATTTTCTCTAGAATGAAAACTCTTGAATGAAAAGTACCCTATAACCTAGAACTTTTCCCTAGAATGAAAACTCTAGAATGAAAAGTACCCTAGGACCTAGGAATTTTCAATAGAATGAAAAAGCTAGAATGAAAAGTACCCTATAACCTAGAACTTTTCCCTAGAATGAAAACTCTAGAATGAAAAGTACCCTAGGACCTAGGAATTTTCTATAGAATGAAAAAGCTAGAATGAAAAGTACCCTATAACCTAGAACTTTTCCCTAGAATGAAAACTCTAGAATGAAAAGTACCCTAGAACCTAGAAATTTTCTCTAAACATATAATAAAAAGTATATGTACAATGAATATGTCAAGATTAAATAAAATAATAGCAGTTTTCCCGTTTGAGCTGCAAAAATTTGAGAGCGAATCGAAAAATAGGCATGATTTTATGTAAAAAGCTACGAGTACGGAGCCGTTAGTCTCATTTCATAATATATATGGGTTAGACAGTTTTGGCGAAAGTGTAAAGCGAATGTGTGAAGTTTGAAAGAAAATATTTCGCAGTAAATTTACTAGATTTATTATATTCTCCTCATTTTCGCTCAAACTCTAGTTCTAGTTCGATAAGTAGTATAGATTACAAAAAGATTTGTTTGTTTATTGGTTCGTAAACAAATTAACAAAACGCAACTTTCAGGAGTCATTCAGATTCGATCAAAGAATACAGGAAATACATATGAAAAAAATCCCACAATTTGTTTTACGATGAAAAAAATAATACAGATATGATCCATGATCTCCCTGTATGGCAATGCAGCCAACGTCTTGGGGACGCTTTCGACTGGTTTGATATGGATCAGTTGAGCTACCTGTTGATTGTTTGCAACAGTCTGCAGTTACCTCAATTGTTTTAATTGTAAATAATAGTTCTCATTTATTTTTATTATTTAATCGTAATTTTCTTTGTTTATGATATTCTCCTCATTTTCGCTCACACATTATTTGTAGTTCGATAATGTGTACAGATTACATAAAGATTCGTAGATACAATATTGTTGATAAACTGTCAATTTTAAACAAACATTCATATACTCTGTAAAGATCCAGTCTGTTTTACGTGCATCCAAATGACCGGGGTCATTTGGATGTGTCCGACCCTTCACGCCGGACGTCCCGTACTTCTAAACCCTGTCTCGGTCAGCGTTTTAGCTCACCTGTCGTCAGTTCATGTGGCAAGGTGTCTTCCCAAATCCATTTGAACTCATTGTCATCAATCATCGTCATATTATTAGTTCATTTGGACTTTTGCAAGTACTTTGGACTAGATTTAGAGTTCGGTGTTGCCGATTCGAACCCCAATAAAACCTCTACCGTATCTATATATAGTAAATGATAATCACAACCACCAGACTTTTGTTTCACAAATCTCCAATCAGACATAAGAGTAAGCTCGATAGAAAGTAAACTAAAATTAAAAAGACAAAATTATCGTTAATTAGCTTTTTCTTAGTAAATAAAACGCGCAGAGCTATAATAACAGTATTCAACAGGTGGAACTAAAACCTTATAGGAGAAACACCGATGACACAGATTTTATACAGATTCTATACTAGTACCGATGAGAACAACACAACCTACAAAAAACGTATTTGGAAATGCCTATTTCTAGTGACATTTTACGTAATAACAACAACACATAACGACAACACTTTACACAAATAAAGCTTTAATAGTGTTTTGTTTTTATTTCTTCTGTTCACGTCAAACGCAAGTCTGAAAGAGACAAAACACTGTCTAGCTCCGCTTTTAGTATCTTAAATACCTCCATGTCTAAAACCGTGCTGTCATCAGGATTTCACGCCCAAAATAAAATACATGTACGTAGATAGTATGTGATAGTACGTTGAACACAAAGAACAAAGATACTAACACTTGAATTCTTAGTAAAAGCCTCAAAAATCATAGCGTCGAGCATTAATTTGCGCCCCACCTACTAACACATATAAAATAGCATTTTACTCAGGCAAGTAGTCGTTAAATTGAACAGTCGATGTATTATTCTGCTTGAAGCTATTGAAATCAAGCTCTCTGAGTCAACTGAGCTCAGGCTAATTGCCTTCATGTATTGCAAAAGCATTTGTCATGGTTAATTAAAGGCATTACTTTTGCTTTATGAAATTTTTATTCAGTTCAGTTGTCTCAAATGATTTGAGCGAAATAATTGGTAAGGGAATGCTGTGTTTCACACTAAGATGTTTTACATGAAAACGCGTAAGTTTAGTCTATGTTCCAATAGAAAAATAATTTGTCAAAGAAATATTATTGGCCCAACATTACTGCTACCTGATGATAATAAATTATACATATAGAAAAAATTTAAAAGTTGAATTATAAATGGCACCAAAGCTTTCAAAACTAATCTAGGTACTTTTCTGCAATAAACAATTTTGCGTATGAAAATTCTTAAATATTTAAGCATTTAGCAAATATCAGCAAGAACGACAAGACGATCATAAAATATTTTTGGAATAAGACAGTTTAGTTTCGTCATAAAACTGTGGTTAAAAGCGACACCATTAAAATAACGTTTTAAACAGGTGTCGTAGCAGAGCGCTACAACCGTAGCAGAGCGTAGCAAGAGCTACGCATACTACGTAGTACCCTCTACTGGTCGATCAGTAATAATCACACTAATATTATAAATGCGTAAGTTTGTATGTTTAGATGTATGGATGTTTGGATAGATGTTTGTTTCTTCTTCACGACAAAACTATGAAACGGATCGGGCTGAAAAATTGCATACAGGTAGTTATAGGCCTGGAATAAAACATCTAAAGGCTACTTTTTATCCCATAAATCAGTTTTCATGGGATAGAAATAACCTTAAAAGGTTTCTATAGAAAATAAGCATGCGAAGCCGCGGGCAGAAATTAGTGAAATAATATATATGTATCACCAGGCATAAGTACATTGCTACGCAGCACCTCGCTACGAAGGCCAGTCTTTGTGTTTGAAAATACAGTATTGTTCGTAATGGATTATCATATACGGTTATGTCAATATTTTAGACAAATTGGAATTTAATTGTTTATCCAGAAACTTGAACAATTGGTACCTACCTACAAAACTTTGGTCATCAATCTAATTCAAAAACAAACCCTGCTGGGGAATAAGCAAATACATTTTGTTAAATAGAAAACAAGAAAATGGGCAAGAAATTCTAATTACAGTTTTGCTAAAATATTATTTCCTTGTTAGTTATTTTTCATTTATCAAGTTTTAAATTGAATTACAATTTAATTATAATCGTGATCAAATAATATAGCAGTTTACCTATTCATTTATATTTAGTAGCTTTCACACTGACACAAATTATTATATAATTTGTGCTAAGTATTGATTGGGAGAAATTCTTCTCACATCTTTGATATTTTCTCTGTAAGAAGCTTATCGTGATGCTAACTGAATTGCTTTTTGTGCCAATATTTTCCTCAATGCTTTTTGCAACCATCAATCGTATTGTTTGCATAGGCAATAATTTGGCGTGTTTTTAAAAACGATAAACCGACTTCTAATTCCAGTTTATAGATAATATTCATCTATGTCTCAGACGAACGAAATCACCCCTGTCTTACTTTCCCTGACCGAAGGCCTATGTTTACGTACAAAAGATTTAGTTTACACTGGGGCGACATCTAGTTAAAATTCAAGTCCAATTTAGTTTGATCACACATGGATGAAACTGTTGACGCCCGTTGCCTTGGAAAACATTAATTAGGTGATAATGAAATTATCATATTCTGAATAATTTTTACAAACCTACGTTTTACGGCGCACATAGCATTTCCTCGAGTATCAAACTTATAGGACCTTAACGTCAATTTATATATTACATTTCTTTTGTCATAACAACAAAAGAATCATCAAAAACTATTACAATATACAATTGGCGCAGATATCACCAAAACTGTTGTAGCTAGTCGGGATTCTCCAAACATATTATGTTGCTTTTTAAATTTAACGGGATAAATACTAATACCTCGGTAATTAAATTTTTATGAGACCACTTGGGATCATTCTCTATAAAATAGTGAAAGAATCAGTAAAATCGGTTACCCATTGGCGTGATATCTCCGCCAATGGGTAACCGATTTTACTGAAGTAACATACATACATAAAAAAAACAAAAAACATACAGTGAACTGAGAGCCTCCTCCTTTTTGAAGTCGGTTAAAAACTGGCTAAGAAAACAGTATTTCAAATGTAGATATGTAGAATAGATGACTTGTAAATAATATGTCATCTAAGCAGTAAGTGCCGAAAAAACAATACTACCTACATAAAACATCTTTCTAATTGCCAATGATGATAATGATGATAATGTACCTATAGGTAGGTATAATAATATATTTTGTCCCAACAAAATGCATGTAATTAATAATATCTTAATAAGACATCTGCAATGATGCACCCATTGCTAGTGGTAGCAGCGTTGTTAGGTAGGTAGATTTGAGTGATGAAGCAATCAACAGGTTTCTTGGCAACAGTCAACATGGGTAGCTTCAAGACAGATGAAATCGCGTTTGCGTCGTTCAGTTTTAGTTTTAATTTTAGTCAGTTAACAAAACTGTAAGATTATGGTATAATACATGGCGTAGATTTTAGGGACATATTTTCGTAATGACCATTTCAACTTCTCACACAGCAGATTTAATTTTTTCACGTGAATGTTACCTAGAGCGTTTATTTTTCAGCCCTTGTAACAATTTGCGTCATAAATAAATTGGAGTACGTCTGTCCGCCTGTCACGTCACATAATTCAATTCCAATTCTCGGTTGCTTCATAGGTCAACGGCATTTCTTGACATCTAATTAGGGAATCTGATCGATGTAACTTAGTAGGTATGCGTAATTTTTAATATTCCGAGTGAAGCTCGCTTTCTCTTGGAAATGGAAATTAAGTGTTAAAATCAAAACCTGAGACGCAGAAAAACGAGTCCTGAATATTTAATTTCAATAAGTGATAAGTACGTTACCTATTATATTTCTTAGAGTTGGATCACTCAGAGGAGCACGGCCATAATGCAGGCTTACCTCTTCACAACGTAGAGAACCTAACCGCACTCAAACAACGGCTTATGTTGTAGGTACCAGACTAAACTAGGAAAGGTATTATAAAATAGGTCTGCCGAACAACGTAGGCGTTGACTCTATTTTAATGTATTTATTTAAAAGTAGATAGGTAGGTTTATTTACTGTGGTTTAACGGAAATCAATAGAGACGACAACCTAAAAAGCAATATTAAAAGTTACAAAAGTGTTGTGGGATTAGAGAAACGCTATATCAAGGTCTTGGAAACAGCCCAACCTAATTAACTTTGATGCCAGGTCGTTTAGCAAATCTCGCCGTAAGTAGTTTGTATCTGGCTGGAGTGTTTGGAGATACCTACGTGTTGGTTCAGAGTGTTTATCGGTTGTTTGCAGTCGCCCCCGAGCCAGTGATAAACTCACCGCGTCCGCTCGGTCAACAGTCCCCGCTGCCGGGGATCGAGGAGGAGGACGATTCTGACTGGCCCCTCGAAGACGCGACGGACGCGACGCTGACCCCCTCTTACAAAAGCACTCGCAGTAGCACTGATACCGTTTACACGTCCTCAAGAAGTTCTGGGAAGAAGCGGAGCTTCGGTAGTCCTTCCGCTGTGAAGATATGCATTTCTGCGGCGGCCAGGAAGTCTAGCAAGGCGCGTAAGCGCGGCCAGGCAGAGGAGGCCGTGCCGGCGCCCGCGCAGATCAAGATGCAGGCCGAGCAGGGCAGCATCGGGGAGCTGCAGAAGTACCACGGCAGGTACCTCAAGAGTCGCCGCCACACGCTCGCTAATGTTCGGTGAGTTTTTTTGCCATAAAACTACCTGTGTATCTGCTAAAATCGTCCATTTCCAGAGAATTGGTTGCTACCTATCTCCATTTTTTTTAAAGCGAACTACCCAACATTTTGTCAGAATAGTCAATATTTATTTGGGGTCTTATAACTAAGACTTATTCATAGCAGTTAATAATACTCTCGAGGCATCTAATTCCTAAAGCTGAGGAAAATTATGCATGATTAGTAGTTAAATGGAGTCTCATGGGCGTCTTTCTCAGCTGGCGGTGTTATAATGAACCCTACACAACAACTTGCAAACTGGTCAGCATTGAATAAATGTCTCGGTTTACTTTGAGTCAGGGTCACAATTCATTGTTTATTAATGGTTAAACAATGTTCAATTCGTAGAAACTTTATGGCTATCAATTATTTACGTATCGAAATAACGAAATAACGTGCCTATTCTATGTCGCGTTTGTCGGTAATTTACCCACTGATAGATAAGTCCTGCTTAGGGTTTTATCTTGTAATAAGATCAACACAACAATCTTTTTATAATATCTCATAAACAATCGACTGTGCCGACGATAACATAATAGCTAAGGTTATAATTAAATTCATGCAATGTTACTTGGTATCCACTTAATTGAATCTTAACATGCTAACCCGATAATCATTTATTGAACCGAGGGTACCTACTATCATCTGGGCTTTTTATAAAAATCTTTTCCCACACGTGTAAAATAAAAAAATTATATAAGACCTACTTGCAAAAGCTAAGCAGTGTATATATGGAAAAATTATCTTTAACTTTTGAATTTTTTTGTTAGTTCCATTTTACAATATGCTTACTTTACCAAAACACAAACAATATCTATTTTCTCTAGCTTTAGAAGATTGAAGTTGAGAGTATCAACAGCAATTCATAGTATTGTTGAGTTTTAAAATGTTAACTTTCTTCAAAGTCATTCTTAGTCTCTAAATAATAATAGAAGTTATTCTGATTTTTATCTTTGCCCATAAGAAGTGGACAACAGACCCGTCAAATCAATCAACAAAATCATCATCAGTGCATGAAAAAGATCTCTTTCAGTACCAAAGACTATGAAAGAATATTCATGAACCTTTTAAACAATTTTAATTTTATGTTATCTTCTTGAAAAAGGGTCCGCTCATAATATCAACTACCGAAAGACTCCATTTTAATGGAAAGTAAACGTTTAGTCCTTTTGTTCATTTCATGGTAGAAAAACGTCGTTTGCGAGATTTGTTTTTTTTGCCACGTGTTTCATAATTCGGTATTTCAAGTTTTCAGTTTTTTACTAGTCGAACGTACTCACGCAAAGTTTTTCTAAAGTTTGTCAGCGTATTTCGTCAGTTTCTTATTTTTCGTACTCACGTATTGTTTCCGAGCTTTATTAAAAACAACTTTTTACAATCCAACTTATTTTTACGGCTTCTTTGATTAAGTTAGGAAATGATTTTGTAACTGACCGATTGCGAAGTCACACGTTATGACGTTAATAAAAGTTAACGAAATAATAATTCTAAACCACGTTTATTCACCAAATACTTGTTCCAAACACGTATAAAAACATTGTGTTTCCAACGAAATTTGTGTATGTACGCGGAATGTTTCTACTACAGCTGTAAAATAAACATTCCAAAAGTTTCAGTAAGGTATAAAATCTTTAACTCTATTTGCCATACCTTGGAAACCACAGTAATTACATTTTCAAATTCATTAACACCCTTGCACTAACACCCAGATGCCAGCTTTGGTACTTGGAATAGCTTAGTTTTAAAATGTCCGTACTCAAATAGAACTGACCGGCTTCTGCATAAAATTGGATTTAGTCCCGCCTGCATTAGATGCGGTATTGATCTGGGGAAATTCTATGCTGATGTCTATGCTTGTTGGAAGATATTTACTTACATTTTATAGGGGTGAACCAAGGGTAAACATTTATGGTTAGAGTTATTCCTTATTGAAGCAAAAACACATTGATAAATTTATCTCCCAATTCTAAAAATGCAGTTTGGTAGTTTTTCTATGTAAAATCCATACTAATGTTATAAAAGCAAAGTTATTCGGTCTCTATGTCTGTTTGTTACCTTTTCACACCTCAACGACCGAACGAATCTTAATGAAATTTTGCAGGGAAGACGGTATCCCGTAAAAGGACATCGGCAATTTTTCAACTTGAAACAGTGCGTGCAAAGTCGCAGGCAGAAGCTTGTAACGTAAATCAGTAAGTGGATTAATACGCGTAGATAGAGGGACTAGGAACGCAAGCATAGGCTTGCGTTAGAGTACGGGATAGCCCGTACTCTGCTGAGAAAAGCAGAGTGAGTCTTTTTCACGTAAGTTACGAGACGTGATCGTGGCGTCTCCTTTTTCAATGCAATTTGGCACAGCGCCTCTATCGTGTTGTCAGGGACTACGCAAATCCCATACTAAAAGGAGAGGTCACGATCACGGTTCGTTACTAACGTCAATTAGACTCTCCCCTCAGCACAGATACGTCCAATGAGCGTCCCCAAACAAGCGGGTTTCGCCATAATCGCCATGCTTGGCAGGCGAATTGGTGAAAAGAGGTGTTAAAAATACAAATGAGGAAGCTGTCGCCCTTCTTCTGGGTCTCAGTCGACGAAATCCACGGGTGGAGTTGGAGGAGTTGATTGTTTCACTGCCACCGACACGGCAACTAGATATCAGTAGTCACGGGATGCCCTTGGTGGAAAACTTGAATTACATAAAATTCAACATTTTTTCTTTGGTTCCTTGAATGAAAAACACGATTGAACAAAAAAATTACGATAAAAAATTAATAGAGATCTCAGGTCTATTGAACTGACTTATGTTTTGATTCGTAGGTTTTTAATAATTATTGAACCAATTTCTTCATAGGTTGTGTAGTTTTCTTGTAAATAAGCAAAATTTTAATATTTGCGCTTACGCCGCGCGCCGTTCCAAAAACTTATGCTCTGTCCCGCTCCTATGAACGCCAAATCCTATGCCTATCCTTTTCACAAAATGGCGCGCATTGCGCCCTCATAACTAAACTTAGTAGGTATGCCGCGGATTTCCTTTAAAAACAAAACACTTTTCCTGTAAAATATTCTCAGCAACAGGGTGTTAAAACGTGTAGCCGATGATTGATCGACAACGCACCCGCACAGGTCGGTGATTGATTTTGGACGTTATCCGATGGATAGGCATTTGAACCGACCCATTTAGCATATTGTATGCTTGGTATGTAGGACAAGGGTATTCATTTCAACGACACTAACGCGATTTTGAAGCAAAGCTTTTGGGAAAAATGGAATGTCAATTTGTTGCGTGTTTGTGAGTAAAATGTGATTTGTACAGATTTAATCACCATTTAAATCAATGTGTGGGAGATTTTGCTTGCTAATTTGTATTTGCTTAGGTATTTATGTTTATTTTATATGTAGGTATGTATTGATTTATCTGGGTAAAAAGTTTGTATAAGGTAGTCCGATTCACGTTGCACGTGAGATATTTTATCGATTTTTAATTTTGGCTGCTTTTGTCAAGGAATAAAACAAGCGGAAAAGTAATTTGCCGCAAATCTTAAACCATTTTCTATGAATTATAAATTTCGATTCGTATATTTAGTAACTATCAGCTATTTGTCTGTTATGGATTTACAATCATTAGGTTTAACCAGATAAAATAATAAATTACTAAATATAGTATGGGCACTCCTCGCCCTCCACCTGACCGACCTTCCTTACCCGCCGCCGGCTCCTAGTCGAGTTCGCTTTGCGTTCCAAATGCACGAGATGTACCTACGGGGCGCACGCACGGGACGCAGATGGCATGTAATGATATTGACAGACGACGCCGATGGTGTTGTTTGTTTTTGTTTGTTTGATCATGGACATACGAAATTTCTTTTGTTTTGAGGTTTGATTCACCTTTTGTGAGAGGAAAATAAAATAAAATGTCTTTGAGTTTTCGCAAGTGTCTCACTCGCACGATATAAGTATTCATGAAGTGACCCTAGTCGTCACACACACAGTTACACGTGTAGCGCAACACAGTTGCGCTTGTATGTGCCGTGACGCGACTTTTGTATGAACTTTAGTATGGGTCGAGTGTCCGGGGTGTGGTGTATTGTATAACCATGGTACTTATAGCAGAAAATCAAGATTTACTCAGAAAATAATGGCTTCTACGTATTAGATAAACAATATATAAGAGTTATTTTAAAAGTAAACATGGGCTCGAGGAGGTTTAATTGTTTATAGTAATTAAACCGTACGTGCCCAACTAACATAAAGATGTTTATTATGAGCGTTTACTTATTCTTTACGGAAGATCAAGGGTTACAACATATTTATAGCTGACACTATTTTGGGTTATATCCAGACTGTGAATCATAACCAGGTAAACACTTAATTTACGTAAACATTTATTACAGACAGTTGGCATTATTATTGTATACCACATTTCACATTCCCACAAAAACCAATAAAGCAGTGCCAATATTTACAAAAACACAAACGATATGGACACAAAGAAACGCAATCTGAGCCAGCCAGAGCGCTTTCCTGTCGCTTTCTGAGAAAACTATTTGAACTATTTACACGAAGTCGCAAACTATTCTCCGAGGGAAAAGGCCAAACATTGAAGATCTTGGGCTCTTGGGTCCTGGAGTCATAATAGTGACATAAAAGACTTCCTTGTTGCGAGCAGACGCGCTCGCGGCGTCGCTACGGGCCAATGCTCAAAGCAAAGCTCTGAATGACCATTCTATGCTTCTCACAAGTGGACTATTATGAATATACCTTCAATTCACAGTCCAGTCTTTCCGCGCTAGTTGATACTGAAGCCTGTAGATATGTACAGTCGGCGCCAGATGGAAATCAGAAGTGGTGAAAACATTTCCATTATTTTGACTTGTTACTTTCTAAGCAGTTTGATTCATCTTTGTGTAAATACTTTGGAATTTATTAACAAAGAAAATTACAATCAAATTATAACTAGTATTTACAATTGAAACAATTAAGCTAACTGCAGACTGTTGCAAACAATCTACAGGTAGCTCAACTGATCCATATCAATACCAGTCGGAAGCGTCCCCAAGACGCTGGCTGCATTGCCGCGCTGTATGGCAATGCTGATGCGCTGCGCCAGATATCCGCCAGCTCTCTGGTCACGCGTCGCGTCGACCAGACGCTCAGATAACTTTGGAATCAGTTTTCTTTACCTTACAAACTGTTACATACGTTGTAGAATATTCGTAGGCGATGTGCATGTCCAATGTTAATGGTTTCTTAGAAATTTCATTCTATATGTCCTACATCAATGGTTATTCCATTAGGTCACCTACAGTGTCGAGGGGTATGACCACTTAGCGTGAAAGAATACTAAAATCCTTACTACCTTTGATGTCAAACGTACACTCGAATAAATTACTTCATAAAAACATTGAATTTACTCTCAGAGTTGGTAATGAAAATAAATGTAATGTTGAAACAAAGATGTCTCTCAATTATGCACTAGCAGGGCTGTTGTATTACCGTAATGGAGTTGTTTTGTAGAAACGCAGCACTTTGTATTTGTGTCATTTTCTATTGCATGGTGGGGAAGGGTATTGTTCTAGCCCTAGAAGTCATTTGAAATAAAAGCACGTAGCGAAAGCCGCATCTGATGAGCTTTCAGAGGGACTGTGAGCTTGTGGGCCTTTATATCCCGGAAAGCTTTGAGTCGTATAACAATATGCATATTCCTAAGTCTCATTTCTGTACACGTGATTGAAGATTACATATGACTACGATCTATATTTAAAAACTACAAGCAGATAGGTACAATTGTAAACAATAATGACTCAGAAATAGACTGTTTTTGATTTGCGTCTGTTTCGTCGGTCGGCAGAAATAGTACGTAGCGGTATTGTTTGGCTTGTAAATTACGAACATTGTAGGTAGGTATTGGGTAGATAAATTGACTTACACGCATAAAGTCAGTCATTCAAAAAGTAAGAGACTTTAGGATGAGTTTTGCAAACGGCCTTTATTAACAAAGAAAATTACATCAAATAATGAACACAAATTAGAACTAGTAATAACAATAATTGAAACAAATAAGCTAACTGCAGACTGTTGCAAACAATCTACAGTTAGCTATTTTGCATACTTAGTTTACGAAAACAATAATAGGAAAAGTTTGAAAAATATGTAGTAAAATTTTTCGTTTTCTTTCATACATCATGCATCGTGTTGACGTTCAATGTGGCACGGCGGCGGGCGAGGGTCCGCCTGCGATGCAGGAGGTTGAGGGTTCGATTCCCGCCTTGGGACAAATGTTTGTAAGATCTGCTAATATTTGTTTCGTATGTTCTGGTATTTTCTACGTATAATAAAAAAAAAATATCTATTTCATGTATTGTATTAAGTATACATTAGTCATCAAGTACCCAGAACACAAGTCTGCTTAGCTTGGGGATGATGCTGTGTCTAAATGCTGTGTGGATTGCCCAGCATTATTTATTTATTTATAAATTTTTATTTTGCAGTGCTCTTGTCTGTATTACCAGTTATTCACTGGTCTGTGCTATAACTGAGTTTAACTGAACTCAACAGCATATTTATAATTTTTTTCTATGCCCCTAAAAATGTGAGGATTTAGCTTGGAATCATAAAATGATGGCCTTGTTTAGTGTGTTTCAAGCAAAACAAAACAAAACTTTAAATCGTTGTTTATCTTTGAATCTTTGATAGGGCCTCTCCTTAGTTATAGAAAAGATATAGAAGACCATAGAAATTTTCCCACCGCAAAGGTTTCTGATGCTGGGGCCACACTACCGGGAAATAGCAATGCTCATCATCGCAATAAATCTCGCGGTAACTAACGCGATAATTAACGCCATAGTGTGGCCGCCTCAGCGCAATCATTCTCGCGTCTCTTTGATGTACCGCCACTCGATCTATCGCCTAACGCCAAACGGCAATGTGAATGCCGTTGTAAAATTATCGCGAGAAGTCGTGGCCACACCAACGTTCAACGTCCAACATCGCGATAATCAACGGCATTTCCCGGTAGTGTGGCCCCAGCATTACTAACTCTTTGACAAGTAAACGGTAGCAAACTGTCGCGTTCTCATACGCATCGTGTAAAACTAGCGCCGAAAACTTTTTCCGTTTTGGTATTTTTCAAACTCGTACAAGAGTCAGTACATATTTATCTAAATCGCAAAAGTGACCCTCGAAACATTAAAACATTTATTGTCTCGTAGGTATTATACCACATTAAGTTGGAACCTCAGTGGAAACTCGTCGGTCGAGATAACTGAAAATAGGTAGGTAACAGACGTTTATTGGACGTATATTGGATTTACTTTGCGTCACTTTATCAGTGTTAGCTTTTATTACTCTACGAAGAAGGTTTGTTATCGCGTAAAATCATTTGTGTGGATTCTATTTTCTATCAGTATTTTTATTTATATTTATTGTAGGATTGTTTGGTTTTTCGGTAAATTTTTATTAATTTGGTTTACTTTTATTTGGGAAATAACCAGTAAATTACTTACAAAACTTAAAATAAAATAAACATACATCAAAATTATTTCCTCAATTAAGTAACACATGTAGTTCTAAATTAAAGTTGAAAATATATACAAAACAAACATAATTAATTATACAAACAATCTGAATAAAACGAAAAAAATAAGGTTATTATTACATCTTAAAAACTGTTTTTTTACGATACTTCGGTAATGATAAGTTAAATATATCTGAATTCGATTTTTTTTAATATAATTCACAGACTTGACTAAGAAACATATTTCTCCTGTATTTTGTGTTTACTTTAGGTACGAGCAGGTAGTCAGGGACAATGAAAATAAAAGTTAATAACCAAAAATAGTGAGTCGATTTCTCCAGTTAAAATCTTATATAGAAACACTTAATCCTTACATTGCATATGTAATTAGTTTTGAAT
Organism: Eupithecia inturbata; assembly: GCA_963662085.1. Classification (NCBI taxonomy): domain Eukaryota; kingdom Metazoa; phylum Arthropoda; class Insecta; order Lepidoptera; family Geometridae; genus Eupithecia; species Eupithecia inturbata. The sequence continues at coordinate 11,174,978 of OY759182.1, forward strand.
CCTCTCAATTTCATAGATATAAATGTTAGTACGCGGATCCCAGATCATCGATGCATACTCTAGTGTGGATCTGTCAAAACTATTGTACATATATAAAAGTAACAAACTAACAAAATTTTGGAATGGAAAGATCATTTCAAAATAAAGACCATTCAAAACGATGAGGTACGTGCATACATAGTAATGTTTTATCAATAAGACGGTTTATAAAAAAAATGTTATGTAAAGTTATGAGAAATCCTAATCAAATTTTGGACTTCTGAAAAACACATTCAATTATTTTCTTTTGAACATTTACGTTTGATTTATATCGGCCTTGGTGCGTGTCATGTAAGTCATGTGGGGAAAGAGGCTTAAATTGTAAATTCTCATTACCCTGTTAAAATATTGGCGAGAAGGTATGTTTGGTCGCAAAATTTTACTCAGCGAAAATTACTAAATGCAACGTAGGCTCTAATTTTCGCTTACATTTAGGCTTGGTGTGGATTAACGGCTGAAACAGCTGTTGAAAAGGAATAATGCTATTTTATGTACAACACAACAGTTGCGGAAACTGCCGTTTCTGGCCGACGGGCGTAAAAAGTTTGTGTCGTAAAAGTAATAATAAACTGGGTGACAGTTAATTAGTTTATCTGAACGTCTGATATTTAGGGAGAAGAACTATCTACTTAATACAGATTACTTTGAAACGAGAGGCCTAGCTTATGAAAAAGTACTGCCACTGTGGAGTAGGTATCTGGCGCAACGCAACAGCATTGCCATACAACTGGGCCATGCAGGCAGCGTCTTGAGACGCTTCCGGTTGGTAATTTATTGATTTGGTTGAGCTTCCTCTAGATTGCTTGCAACAGTTTGCAATTAGCTCAAATGTTATGTTGTAATGTTATAATGTTCAATTTTAAATGTAATTAGTAGTAGAAGGTCTACTAAAACGAAGGTACGTTTGAACACACAAGCACTGATGGTAAATGACGATGTGTCTATTAGATGTATTTTTTGTTATTAAAGTATTATTTACAATACATTTTTTGCCCTATTCCACTCTGATCCACTTTACAGATCCACTGGATCAGTTTCCACTATTATGTTCACTCTGATCCACCGATGGATTAGTTTCGACTGCAAGTTCCACTCTGATCCACCGATGGATAAGTTTTGACATGTTGTTCCTTGCGCCGCGCCGCGCCGCCCCGCGCCGCCGCGCCGCTGAGACGGTCCCGCACTGTCCCACACCTTTACCTTTATATAGACCGGTTACGATTAAGTCGACCGGAGTTCTGACAAATGGCAAATGTTATTTCTGACAAATGTCAAATGTGATGAAAATGTGAAAAATGACAGAAAATGTCAAAAGTGACAGAAAATGTCAAAAATGACTGAAACTGTTAAAAATTATAGAAAATGTCAAAAGTGACCGAAAATTAAGTAACTACTATTTATTTTAGTAGGCTGAAAACAAAGTATGAAAAGCATCTGGAAAACTCCATCGCAGACCATTGAGCCCGTCACAGACGATTTATCTGCGTACTGACACACTGACGCTCATGATTATGGATTTAATATCCAGCACATCATTTGAAACCGTATTGTCACGAAATACGGTTTAACATCCTAAACGCAGGTTGCTAGACGACGACGCGACGGTTCATGCATAGATGTAATAGAATTATGAGCTTGTTTCCCCTTTGAAGCTAAACGCTCATTGACAGGTCCTTACGCGCTGTAAGTGTTACGCCTTTTCCGGCCAATAATGGAAACTGAGCTGGTCAAAGCCCACATGGATTTATTCTGTACAAACCTTATAATAGAATAGATGTGTTGAATATTCATCAACGCAGATATTCCGGATACATGGGACCATTTAGATGGTTAAAAAAGATAGAAGAAGAAATTAAAAGGCCCAGTTTTTTATGATGCCGGATCATATTACAAGGTGCCTTTTCCTGTAATTCTTTTGTAAACTGTTAATTTATTTAGTTATTTAGCCAATGTTTTGAGTCACTGGCTTAAAAAAAACAGGTCGATTTAAAAAGCTTGGTTTCAGACGAAATGCAGTCGGTTTGAAAGGCCAGGCTTAAAATAAAATACAACTAAAGTAGCTTGAATACAAAAGTTCAGTTGAAGGTAACGTTTACTCGCCAAAATAGTATTGTGTGAAACAAGTTCAAATAAACTTGGCACATATCTCAGCGAATTTAAAACTCTTGGAAAATATTGAACTATCATGTTACGCAGTACAACACTTTAGTACTTCACCGGTATTATCCTACTTTTCTAAGTAATCAAGCTAGTATCTACTCACTCGTGGTCTAGATTTATTACAGTCATAACAAGTTGATATAAATGAGTCTATTTCATTATTAGATGGGTAATAATCAGATTGATAGGACGCTGTTCAGTTTTTATACCAACGTCATAATATAAATAATTAAAAGGCATGCAATTAATTTGCTCATTAAATTTAAAATTGAAGAGTTTGGAAAAGCCTCTTTACACGGCGGCCTGTGTAGGGTTGCATACTGGTAGTTGAACACTTTGACCTGAGTGATATCACAATTTCAAGGAAAACTTTATTTGGAACTTTTGTCTTTAGTCAACACCTAGAAGAAGCTAGGAATTTTTTAGGATACTTTATCACTAAACGACAGGTTGATATGATAATTCAATTATGCATTTGCAGATAAAAAAAAAATTACAATAGAATTGTCAAATCTTCTTTTTCGTCTCTCAGTATTTTTCCGTTTTTAGGGTTTCGAAGATCGGAGGTCGGTTTCAAAACTCTCATGGCATCGCTTTTTCTGTCCTTTTTTCCGTCATTAATATCTCAGCAACTACAGCAGCAAATAACGTACAATTTAAAACAATAATTCATTTCGTGCGCCTATACAGATTAAAAGAAAAAAAATTAAATATGACAATGCAAATTTTTACTACAAATTGTGATGTCGAAAATTAGAATGTCAAGTGGAAGGTATCAAATGAAAGGTATCAATTTGTACATTAAAACAGTTTGAAATTTCTGAAGGTTTCATACTTTATCAAATGTTTTGAAAAAACTCTAAAATTACCCATTTCCTCCGTATCTCCGAAGTTTGCAGAGCGATCCATCTGAAATGTATGTAACGTTTGTAGATATGGATCTATATTTTAAAGGAAAAATATAGAGAAGTCTGTAAGTAGACAGCCTTTTGAAAAATGGTCAAAGGGGGGGGGGGATAATTTTCAAAAGGGCCTCCCTTTCCTACCGAGTGGGGTATCAAATGAAAGTATCGGTTTGTACATCACAAAACAGTTTTTGAAATTTCTGTAGGTTGTGCACTTTTTAAAATATTGGAAAAAAAGTCGAAAAATTACCCATTCCCCCCTACCTCAGAAGTTTGCAGCGCGATCCATCTGAAATGTATTTAGCGTTTGTAGATATTGATCTAAATTTTACAGAAAAAATAAAGAAAAGTCTGTAAATAGACAACTTTTCGAAAAATGCTCAAATAGGCTACCTCACCGAGTGCGGTATGAAATGAAAGGTAATAATCATAATCATAATCACTTTATTGCAAGAAAAATCGTATTATAAAGGTCTTAGGCTTAAAATAAGGTCACATTATTCACCGGTAAATTCAAAATAGACACAAAATATAAATTTCAATTTGAGCAGAATATAAAATACATGTAAAACTCTCTTCACTAATATGCATACACCTCCTCGCTTTTGTTTTTTAATCCTGCAGTACGAGGTTCCTGCGATATTTATTAAACGTCTCTGATAAACATTAGATCAGGATCCTCATTGTGAGCTCGAAGATCTGAAATGTGTAAATTCGTAAGGTCTCGTTTACTGAGGAAACCGGCTACATTTTGAAGTAATATGTATCGTGATTAGGGACGAAAAAAATCCTCATCCGCTTCCGTCTGAGTAGCTGCGCTTATCTGTGGTACTTCCATAGTTTCTGTACCCCTAAGTATCATGCAATGTTGGTTATACGTTCGCCGGTTGCGTCCAGTATTAGCTTTTTTCGTGTTTTTTTAACTTGCCCTGTATGCACACTTTTTCTTCCAAACGACGGTATCGGTTTGTACATCTCAAAACAGTTTTGGAAATTTCTGTAGGTTTCATACTGTTTAAAATATTTTGAAAAAACTCGACAAAATACCCAAAATACCCTCCCCCCCTCTATCTCCAAAGTTTGCAAAGCGATCCATCTGAAATGTATGTAGCGTTTATAGATATGGGTCTATATTTTACAGGAAAAATATAGAGAAGTCTGTAAGTAGAACACTTTTTGAAAAATGGTTAAAAACGTGGGGATTTTTTCAAAAGGGGGGCTACCTCACTGAGTGGGGTATCAAATGAAAGGTATTGGTTTGTACATTTCAAAACAGTTAATTAAATTTTTGCTAGTTTTATGCATTTTGAAATATTTGGAAAAAAGCCGAAAAGATACCCATCCCCCCCCTATCTCCGCAGTCTGCAGAGCGATCCATCTGAAATGTATGTAGCGTTTGTAGATATGGATCTATAGTTTACAGGAAAAATATAAAATATAGAGAAGACTGTAAGTAGACCTCTTTTTAAAAATGGTCGAAAAAGCAGGGCATTATTTTCAAAAGGGGGGTTACGTCACCGAGTTGGGTATCAAATATAAGGTAACGGTTTGTACATCTCAAAACAGTTTTTGAAATTCCTGTAGGTTACATACTTTTTAAAATATTTTGAAAAATCTCGAATATATTATTATTACTCTACCTTCTCCGAAGTTTACAAACCGATACATCTGAAATGTAGGTTTAACTTTAATTTTTTTGTATTAATCAAATAGCAAAGTCTTAAACCAGTACCTGTAGTACATATTGGTATACTTGACAACCGTTCGAAACCTCCGGGTTTTAATAAACCCGAAGAGCCTCGGTATATCTGAGCGTCTGGTCGAAGCGACGCGTGATCCGAGAGCTAGTGAGTATCTGGCGTAGCGCATTAGCATATTTAGCATTGTCATATAGCGGGGCAATACAGCTAGCGTCTTGGGGCGCTTCCGACTGGTATTGATATCGATCAGTTGAGCTACCTGTAGATTGTTTGCAACAGTGTGCAGTTAGCTCAATTGTTTCAATTGTAAATACTGTAGTTCTAAATTGTTTTTATTATTTGATTGCACTTTTCTTTGTTAATAAAGATTACTTTATAAAATTCTGATAAAGAAAGGCAACCAATAAAAATAATGGGTAACTGAGTAGGTTGATACCAGGTGTCATAATTTGCAGCAAACCTACCAGCTATTCAGGTATTGAGTTGAAATAAGAGAAACAGTGAGCAAATAACACCTCACAACGAACCTAAAGCTGTTTATTTGCAAATAACTGAACACGTTCCGAAATCAAAGGGAAACCAGAGCGGTTCCGGCAGAGCCATGAAATCAAAAACAATCTGGGTGTCTCGTTCAATTGAGACGAAGCAGGCAGCAATTATGTGTCTACGTTTCGTCGCGCCGACATTCCAATATGTACTCTTACTAATACTGTGTATTTATAGGAAATTATACTGATACTGACTGGCTATCCATGTTCTATAACTGCTAGTTTCAATTTGCTATTCGCTTTGCTTTCAAGACTACGAGATTTTAAAAGAGCAAACGAAAACTACTTCGTTCGAAGTTTGCAAAATGTTAGCAGGCTAACGAAATCTAAAGCGTTTTTATAAGTGTCGTAAGCCCTGCTTAGCTTTAGGCTAGAGGATGCTATGTGGATTGTCTAGCATTATTTATTTATGTAGTTATGTTACTTTAGTACCTATCGTACTATGGATACCTACATTTGTAGGTATCTAAAATTTGCCTTCGATGGTAACATAATATTTTCTCCGGGATATTATCACGTACCGCTAATGTGTTTATCTCTTCGACACCCAAGAGAGAACCTTTCATTATCTCATTTATGTAGCGATTTGGTGACAGCTTCGACCTAGAGATATCTAAGTAAACAAAACCCCTCCAATAACATATTAATGTGAAAATGAGGCACAGCCCATTCATTTTCAACTGGAACCCATCAAATATCTTGAAAATTTTAAAATATTTTATGGGTATCCAAGTGTACTATCAGTTAAAAATTATTTACGAAATAAAGTATTCATTATAGATATTTCTATCTATCAACTTTTTATTGTCTTACTGACAGACAAACACTAAAAACGCATTGCTAATGAAGTGATGGGGAGTTTGCTAATGACAAATATAATTTTGTGATTTGATAGAAGATGTCTATGTTGTGGTAAATTTATTTATTAGTAGAATTTTAGATAAGTATCATGTTTATTCCTTTTGCATTAAAATCGACCTCTCTTCCTCCTTAGTACATTAATTATGAAAGACGCATCAGTGTGTTAACCTCGAGGACGCTGATTTTTTTTATTTTTGTCAATACCAAGACAACATTATTTTCTTGGCACTTCCATAACATAAAGTTATATGTAATTTTAGGAACCTTATCTTCTGTTTCAATTCTGAGATCCTCAGCAAACATTGATGTTTTGAAAACCTCTAACTACGCACTGGCTCAATCTATTATTTCTTACTTTGTTTTGGCTTTGGGTGGGCTTTTGTGGCTTGGGGTAAAACTACATTAAATATTCTCATCCACACAAAGCGTTGTTCTGTAATTGATAAAAAGCACATATGGTATCCCTCAACAGCGACCCTCAAATGTGATTGCAAAGTTCATTTTGATTTTCTCTCAACATTACACCAAATCTTTGGTTGCGTTAATAACAACGCCTGCGGTGGTTCTGTAAAATATGTTTTGAACAATATAGAATATAATCTCGGCAGCTCAGGCGCGCCGACAGTATCCCATCACTTTAAATTATTACTTAAACTCCTGTGGTGTTCTCATCACCGTATCATTGACGGCATTACGATCAAATCTTACAATTGAATGTAAGCAAAAAATGATAATCATTGAGACAATAGCTTCGTGTTGATAAATTGTGATTGATCATCTCAACTGGCTACCACTTAAAAGTACTACGTATCCAATTTTTCATGTCCATAATTTTCGCAAAAATAATTTTACCTATTTGCCATCCTTCATTACTCTGCGCTTGCCAAAAATATCTGTAGTCAAAGGAATAAATCTGTCTTCGGGGAATTGAAAAATGGATTTAGCGACTTTACTTTGAATTAGAATGATTTAAAGATTTGTCCGCATTGTCAGAAGCAGCATTGTCTTAAGTTTTCGGTAGGTTGTGCCAAAGCTTCACCTTGAAAAGTCTGAGTCAAAATTCTGCGATGTAATGCAAAATATGTTTTTGGCTTCTTCGTCTCGCTTTAGCTCTAATAAAGCCTACAAGCTCAAAGTGCGCTATAGAGGAGTCTGTTCTCAAAGCGTGTTCCCATATTTCAGACGCATTCTTGAGTCAGACCAGCGCTCTCTTGTAACATTAAATCCCTATTAAGATAATTGTTCGTGCCACTTTAAGGAACGCAGTATTTTATGTTGCACGGTCGAGCAATGATAAACTTGCTAATATAAAAGTTTTGTTTACGAACGCTTATTTTATTTTACATTGTAATGTTGGCGATAAAAAGTAAGGGTTTATTACGCCAATTTTATTCTGAGCCAGTGAGTCTTCAGCTAAGCATAAGTATCTTTATTATAGAGTTTAAGATATCCATTTGTAATTTTAATAGCTTTGAAATTTTTTTTAGTAATAATAATATAAATAATGCTCTGTTGTGGAGTTTGTGTTGTATTATAATAACTTCTATTTTTATTTTCATTATTACCTCATTACCTGAATGAAAGTAAAATTGATATGATGTAGATAATTTTTACTAATAATTTTTACCACTTAGAGAATTTCGTGATTTATAGATAAACAAAGCAACCTTCGTCCTTCCTGTAAGTAATGTTCACATTTTTCAGTAGGTACCTAATAGGAATTAGCCACGTTTCCTTGATGACGAAAAGACGGTCATAATTCATGGACCGGATTATCTCGGAGCCTGGACATTGCTTAGACGTTGACGATTATGTAAATAATGTTCGCCCTAATTGCGCGTCCCTGTAGCTTTTATCCGTCGCGTCGTAGAACACAGGAGGGTTATGAGAAACAGCCTGTTTATTTATGTCATAATAACACCGAGGTAATTGCCCAAAATGAATTTTATTCGTTGTTCTAGCTTATTTGGCATCTTATTTTGTCTGATTTTACGAACTTCCTGCATCTGTTTTCCCGGCAAATTCTAATCCAGAGTGAATAAGTGCCTTCTGGGAAAGCGTGCTTCATTTTAGGCCACTTCTTTACTTTACTTTTCTTTGCTTTTCAGCTGTACTATTTACATCACAACATTTTTATATCTCAAATTATTGATTAGTTGAATTCATTGAAATTGCATTGAACTTACTTCATCATCATTAGCCCTGCCCGTATCCCACTCTAGGTCATAATGTCCTTATCTGTCCTCATTGAACCTAAACATTTTTTGTAGTTAATAGGTTAATTCTTCGTTTTAAGTGACGATGTGGCCGATGTATTACGAAGAAAAACACCTATTCAGTCTTGTCTTGAAGAGATCCGGTTTGTAGTTGGCCGGAAACCAGAAGCATGCAGCATGTTCCAGACCCTGGCGGTGCGAATGATAGAGGTCCACAAAATAAGAGTAGTAATGCGCCGTACGTCTGTTTGTCCTGACTTCACTAACGTATTTATTTAGTTAATAATTTACCTTGTATCTTGGCTGAAAGAAATTACATTACAACATCCCTCGAGAATTACTGATTTCGTGTAATTATGGAACTGCGACTCTTGCAGAACGAATTTATACCCTTTATTGCCGGTGACGGGGTCGTTAGTAATAAAACGTACCTACTCAAGATCTTTATGGCCATGGTAATTACGACTACATTAAATAAAGCTCTCGTTAAATATTTGATGTAAACCATAAGAAGTTCTCTAACAAAGTAGCAAATAAGGGTATAAAACAAAGAAAGACTGCTTTGTTTGGAGATAGGTACGGTAAATTCGAAAGCATGTGAAAGTTGTTTTTTTTTCTAGGTAAAACAATCAGCTAATAATCGATATTTTGTGTCAATTTTCTATTTTATTGTATACTTAGGATATCAATAATAAAAATCCCTTTCAAACAATCCGCTTGGCTGCACTAGGGATCTAATTTAATATAACAATGGAGGCGTAGAAAAATATAAAAAACCTTTTTGATCGAATAGTCAAAGTAGGTTTATCAATGTTAGCCTACTAGGTTCACTAGCACATATCTAGGAGCCAAATATTATTACAAACTACCACTGTCAAACATGACAGTGGTAGTTTCATCTTAACAAATATATTTTTTTTTTTTTTATCTTAACAAAGATGAAACTTGAATTTTATTTCTCATAATCGTACGTAATTATCTACGCAAAAAAAAAATATTCAGATCATCAGCACCATCCAGCACACAATCATTTCAAACAAAGGTAAAACAAGATCCGTCAAGTGCGAGTGTGACTCGCGAGCCGAGGGTTTCGAACGTTTGTCAAGTATACCAATGTACAATAGGTACCGGTTAGAGACAGCTATTTAATGAACATCTAAAAATTTAAGGTTACCTACATTTCAGATGGATTGGTCTGCAAACTTCGGTGATGGTAAAATTTTCGACATATTTCAAAATATTAGGAAAAGTTTACAAAAACTGTTTTGAGTTGTAGAAACCCTTTTATTTGGGCCTTTTAAAAATTATTCTCCCTCTTTTATTTTTTATTTATTTTAACACTTTATTGCACTAAGGTACAAAGGGTGGGATTAATGCCGAGGCATTTTCTACCTGCCGACCAAAACATGTTTTACAGGGGGTTGGCATGATAACATTCATTAAAAAAATATAGGTGTCTATAATATACATAAATACTTGCTAAAGCATACATAAGAAACAAGATACAAAACAAAAAAATAAACACATTTTATGAAAAAAACTGACTATTGGTATAACCTCTAGAAAAAGCCTGCGCACCATTTGCTTAAAAGCATCTCGTGTATCTGCCTTTCTAATGTCCAGAGGCAAGTCATTCCACAACCGCACTGCCTCTATAGAGAATGAATTATTATTTCCAAAAAAGGAGGTGTTATGCATAGGTATATGAGAAGATTATCGGAGGAGCGGAGACTTCTACTATGATCGTCTTACTATTTTTCAAAAAGAGTTCTATTTACAGACTTCTCTATTCACACGCATGTAGAAATTTTACTTATATTTCAGATGGATCGCCAAGAAAACTTCGTAAATAGGGGGGGAGGGGTTAATTTTTTTCATTTTTCGAAATATTTCCAAAAGTATGAAACCTACAGAAATTTCTAAAACTGTTCCGAAACTGTTTCGAAATGTATAAACCGATATCTTTCATTTGATAGGCCCACTCAGTGAGGTAGCCCTCCTTTATGAAAATTATTCCCCCCCCCCCTTTTTGAAAATTTTTAGATAAGTGTTCTACTTACAGTCATCTGTATATTTTTCCTGTTTAAGCTGTAGGTAGAGTTTGTACCCTTTATTCTGAGTTTCTTTTTATTTTTTTAGAGCTTTGTGGAATTAGACTTCAGTGGCTGTTTGCTGTTCGTGAAGACGCCAAGTCTTAATTCTTAAAATTGGTTGAAAAGAAATGATATTAATAAGTACCCCCTTTAATCAATAATCGTTTATTAGACGGGTTTTATTAGAAAATATAATTCAAAACAGCTCCGCCCTGAATTATCAGTAGGTGTGTACTGAGGCCACTTAAACCATCTTTCGTAGATGTAAATTAGGTCAATGATGATGATGTGGATTTAAATGGGAGTGGGAGAGCGTTATTTAGTGTTCATTGGGTTTCGGACATTATTTTTATGGGAGGTGTATTACATGAAATTTTAAGAATTATGACCTGGCGTCCTCACATACGTGTTCGTGATGATGGGCAGAACCTGTCAGTGAATTACCAATACTCTGTTTAACCTAGATCTTATAAGTAATATTTTAAATCTTTACAATAATTATACCGTACACTACATTTTGCCACTCAGTCTCATAAAAAAGAAACGCTCTTCGTTCTTCAAACCATAACCCGTTCTTACCACGCAATCAACCCTCTATTGTGACACCACGCAAGGGCGTGGTAATACTTTCCTACGGGTTTTGATTTCAAAAAGCTCCACTTCTCTCAAACCACTCTAGTTGAGAAACAAGATACCTACAAATAATTTCATTATATACGCAGCTTACCTTTTAGTTTTTCCTCATGTCGTTAGCCCCTGCATTATTATAATTCCCCGTATAATTATATTCGCTTCCTACACGCTTTCACGAAGTCTGACGAAGTTATTGGCTTTTAAATCGACATCTATCGCAAACATTGGATCATAAATTCAGAGAAAGCCTTTTATTGCGAACGTATTTTATTGACTTTAATTTTATGTATTGTGATGTATGGTAAAGCGCTTCTTAAAAGAATCATTATTAGTTGATTGAAAAAGAGAGGTCTATGTACACACACACACACACACACACTGTTACAGCAGTGCACTGTGCACTGTGTGTTTAAATATATTTTTTTATTTTTAATAACACTTGTCACGGTATTGTCAGGGACCTACTTAGGTTTGAGTCATTTGTTTGACTATGCCAGTCCCGTATGTAAGTAAATTAAATCTAAAACTAACCTAAATAATATTATTGTCGCCTCACTCAGTGGTGCGACTAAAATAATTTGAATAACACCAGTAATCCTTTAGTTAATTGCGTATAAATCAATAAGTTTTGATCTCCAAGACGCGCTCCGCTCACACTCCACTATAAGGTGCTGCACATCTACTAGGACGCCACAGGTGTCGGTGAGGAACAAAAATAATAGGTAGAATAATAGGTAGATCCAGCATTTCAGCAATCCAGCTGGACAAGCTCTGCTTAGATTGGGGCTAGATGATGCTGTGTGGATTGTCCAACATTATTTATTTGTGGTGACAATAAATATTACCACCCCACCCAACCACACAGCATGTTGAATAATAAAAGGTCAACATAGGTAAATAATATATTCATATAGTTATTCAACTATGAATATATTATTATATAATATATTTGGAACGTTTTTCAGCTTGACTCTAATGGTTATTTAGCTTCGCGTAGGCCGTGCTAACATTTCCATGGTATTATATTCCGACTGATTCTACTGCTGTGCGATTGCGCAAAAACCAATCCTATATTGACATTTGAAAGCTCTTTGATTGGCCATCATAATTCGCAATTTTGTGGCGATCGCACTGCGGGTCTGGGCTGCATCTATGAGGTCTTATGGTCACATTACATCACACATAGGTCACATAAGTTATCCTAAAAAGTTAAAGCTTTTATATGTTTTCATGAATATTTTTCAAAATCCGAATTCAGCCCCATGGCATACTTAAGCCTCTGGAGACGTGTGAAAGTTGAACGAAGCTATTATTTTCTTATCATCAACCTGGTGGGAAGTTCCTTACCCAAATGGATTTCAGAAGTAAACATTCTGATGTTTCAAACAGCAAAGTTCGTTTTTCGTTATACCTACAATGAGTTTTATGGTTTACGAGATTGTCAAAAACAAGGTTTGTATGAGGAACTTATTAAAAAGTTCTAATTTGAAAGCAATTTTTGTGCTGTTTGGCTGTTCTTGTGAGTTTTTGTTTCAAAAGTTTTGATAACTTAGTAGCTGTCAAAAATTTGTTAGTTAAGCAGGTACTTTATTCGACTTACGTAAAACGTTTCATAAAATGTATTCGTTAAATTTACGTTTAGTTCGTACCTACTCATCTACATTTTTCGTGACCTTGAAACAGTTGCTCACCTATTCATTAAAACCTGTCAGACTCTGAAAGCAAAAACATTTTGCTGGTTTATTTGCTGAATTATGCTATTTAACTGGTTAGTTTGTGAAATGATACTTTGTAGTTTTGAATCAAATTCTGTTACGTTACGCATTAGACTCGATTATCTGTCGACGAATTTGGAAGTCAGTGGTACTCTATTATTGGTTGCCCGTTGGGTTTAGAGACACGAAAACCATTACATTAAGTAATATGGAAGATTTTACTGCTTACTATTTTGTATTTCTTTAAGAATATTAAATGTCATGCATCTATCTCATCAATACTCAATATATTTATTGTTGTCATCACATTGGTTATTTATCATCGCTACGCCTACAATGTTCTCCCAGATTCCAGCGAGACTGACGCACCAAAGTCATTTAGCTGGATATAATCGGATACTTTGACGCTAAAATTAATTTTCTCTCACGTGCTTGTCGTAAATTTACTAAAATATAAAAATATTTTGGCATCAGACTGGTGCCTGGAAAATTGTGAAGGTAACACTTTATAACTAGGCACTTACAGGATAAAACTACCTATACATATAATATCCATTAAATAAAATATCCATTATATAAATATGTTATTAACCTTTTGCCACACACTTTTATTTTCCAAGATTACCTACGTATCTCGAAAAAGAGAGCAAGGTCAAATAAGTTATAAAATAACTTGGCTCTGAAACTAGGTTTTCAGTTTATTTATGGAAGCGCCATCTCTGTTGTGCGTCTTGAACTACGTAGTAACGCTACGGTATCTGTAATGCTACGTTTTTGTTACAGGCAGGGACTGAAAATGTAATGAACATGGGAACCTTCAGCTAACCTAGTTCTTGTATATTTCGATAGGTGGCGCATAAAAATGGGTCTCACGCTTGGGTAAACTAGACGAAAATTTGTCTTTCTAAATAATTATTTATTCTATTCTAGGTATAACAATTTACGAGTATAACCTATCAAATTATTAAGATGTGAAAGTGATTAAATTACGTAGTACTAGGTAACATAGAATATCCCAGAATCGTAACGACTCGGCGTACGTTCGAGAAAACTTACTTAAACTAGGTACTACCTATACATAACTTCATAGTTATGAGTTATGAGGTGTGAGGGGTGATTGGGTGAAAAAAAATATTCCTACGAAGGTATTTCAAATTCTCAGAACAGGGCTATAATGGAGGCTTCCGTCGATTGGGACCACTAGGTATGGGGACCGCGGTCCCATTCGCCGGATTGATATAATTTTATTATTTTTCTTCCGGCGAATGGGACCGCAAACCACGTGACGTAAATTGTACAGTCGTCGTCAGATACAGATCCGAAATAAATACGACAATATTTAAGTAAGTAGTACCTAGTTCATAAACATAATATAATAGTTCCTGTCAATTAAAATGAGTATTTTTTTTGTGTGTTGTGTACCAAAGATTTGTAAAAAAGTTATAAAAACGCATATTAATATTTGCTAGTGAAGACATGAAAAAATATTCGAAAGAGTGCAAACGTTTTTTTATTGATGCCACTTTTAAAATCTGCCTCAGTACATTCTGTCAACTCAATACCATACATGCAGATGTGGGAAGTACTGAAGACACCGTGAATGTTGTTCCACTATTATATGCAGTTATGCACTTCTACCTGACAAGAAGACATCGACCTACGAACTTCTTTTTGAAATGATAAAAATACAGATACCCGAATGGGAGCCGAATGTAATGTCCATGGACTTCGAAGTTTCAGCAATAAAAGCGGTTCGGAATGTTTTCCCATGTGTGAAAATAGTAGGCTGTTACTTTCATTTCAGCCGAAGTCTGTGGCGTAAAGCAAAGGAAATCGGAGTCAGCAAACTCGACTAGGAAAAAGAAGACTTTAAGCTAGCGCTGTAAGTGAATTACTTAGCCGTAAAATAAGTATTGGCCATTGTTTAGAGAAATTACGATGAACACTGACTAATTGTGTTTGTTGTATAATAGTTTGTTGATTATTTTATAGTAGGTATGTTATACATGTACATTTTTATTATAATTTAAATAACAAAGACAATACACAATAATAGACGACCGATGTGGCGCGGCGGGCGAAGGTCCGCCTGCGACGCAGAAGGTTGCGGGTTCGATTCCCGCCTTGGGACAAATGTTTGTACGATCTGCAAATATTTGTTCCGGGTGTTCTGGGTATTTTCTATATATAATAAAAAATATCTATCTATGTTATATATTGTATTAAGTTTATCAGTCATCTAGTACCCATAACACAAGCTCTGCTTACTTTGGGGCTAGATGATGCTGTGTGGATTGTCCAGCATTATTTATTTATTTATTAATAACTAAAAAGTATTAGAAATACCTAACAATGAGCATTTTAACTAATTGTGATTGTTGTATATAGTTTGTTGATTATTTTTATAGAGCCTAGGCGTGATTTTTTTATTACATTTAAATGTCAAAGACCATAATTAATATAAGTAAAACGTATTAAGACTGATTTTTTTAAATTTTTACTTGTCTACTTTTTTGATTATTTGTAGTATTATTTATGTAGGTTTAGTATATTTTTATACCATTTAAAATAACAAATACTCTATTATGTTTCAACTAAGATGTTAAGAACAATTTTGAGGCATAGAATGTAAATACCAATTTTTCTAATTATTTTTTAACCGTAAGCTACTTTAACAGACTGATTGTTGTTATTTGTTTGTAGTTCGTTGATCATTTATTTTATAAAAGAAATTTAGTATGTGTATATTTTTATAAGGTACATTTTAAATAACAAGATACTAACCAAAGCGTAATAAAACATTTTTTCTTATAATAATTGTTAATAATTTGATTCATAAAAATAAATAATGTCTTCAATCAAAGAGTTTTGTTGTATAATATTACTTTCTATATCTACTATTTCCTTTGACTGTACTTTATTTGCCTTGAACAATAGATTTTTTCGATCATTTCGAGAGCGGTCCCATTCGCCGGAAGAAAAATAATAAATTTAATCAATCCGGCGTTTGGGACCGCCGTCCCTTTTCCTAGCGGTCCCAATCGACGGAAGCATCAATAATGAGCTTTTTGTTCTTCCTCTGTTTCCCTCTCCTTAATAGACGAGGCTTTGTATTACTCGCAAATACTTTACCATATGCGTCTGTGTGGTCACTTATAAACACACATCAGCAACAATTTAGTTAGAAATAGTAATTTCGTCATTACACACATTATAATAATTCATAAACCACGTTAACGGTTACAACCCAGCTTCTATTGTTACTGGGACCAAATACATCTAACCAATCGCTTTGCTATGACAATGGTATCTTCGCAGAATCGTCCATATGTGAAAGAAACTCTAGGAAGTGCGTGCGGTGCTATTTGCATGGATATATTGATAGAATAGTTTTAACCTTGACTTTTTTGACGCGCGCCCTCTAAGTAGGTATCTGTAATTTCGAGTTACCTATTCCGGATTCGTCCCAAAGTAGTCCAAACGCGAAAATAAATTTCAATGCTGATTTAATTTCTTCTTCTTTAAATCTTAAAATTCGTCCCATTTTAAGATTTCTAACAGAAAAGTAGGTAGCCAAAATACTGTCATCAACACACTTCTGGTGCAAGTAGGTAATTTACCATCATTGTTTTCGTAGGATTTTTTTTATCTTTTATCTTACGCAAAGTACCGGGAAAGTAGAAATACATAGGATATAAGATACTTACTATCACTAGTATTTTGATGCATTAATATTAATATTGAACAGCGTTTATCTTACTCAAAGCAAATGCATAGGATATTATATGGTAGGTACGTAGGTAATACTTTTATTTTGATTCCATAGGGTTTTATTGAATAACGTTTATCTCACTCAAAGTAACAGGAGAATAGAAATGCATAGGATATAAGGTAAATTTATGATTTGTTTATTTCATATTGTAATCATTGATTTACAAATACTACGTATAGAGAAGCTATACCAAATTAAAAACGAGTCGCAACTTGATGTCAGCGGGGGGGACTGCGCGGGGCAAGCGTGCCGTGGACTGACTAGAAGATTTTACACCGCAGAAGAGACACTTCACACAGTTTCTGTACATACAATACTACATTAAAATTTTTGAATAGTAAATTAAAATGAATTGTTATGCGTTTAAAAATATGGTATTGTATACAAAAAGTACCTACACGCTTGCGGTTCCATCTGTAGGGTTCACTTTGTTAAATCTATGATTTTCAAACAAAATGTCAGGTGCAATAGAAAAAAATTTATAAAAAGTAATTTTGGTTGGTTTTATTTGATGTTCTGTTTACTTACCGATGATAAGTCACCCCACTATCTATTGCCATGCGTTGTTGCCGATCGGCAACAACTCATGGCACAAACATTTGGTTCGGGCTGTCGGTTCCCTACGCTAGTAATAATAATTTCGTGATTGTAATGAACATTTTCTGTAGAATTTCTTATAACCACTCAACAGTGAGGCCAAATTTTGCGTTAACTTTAAGGTAAAATGCCAAAATGTTTCATTCTGAGACATACCATGGTTAGTATAGTCACAGATTTATATATACATATTTTGTACCATGGTCATAGTGAAGCAATTAGTGTAGCTGAATATGAACTTTTTAGTTCATTATTCCCCGTTACAAGCTCGGATCGGCGTCAACGGGGAATAGTGAACCAAAAGTTCATTGTTCCCCGTTGACGGGGATCTTCAACGGGGAAGAATGGAATAAGCCGAATTTGGCCCCTGGTTTGGCAAAAAACACAAGATGCTCACAGAACGTGGTTGTTCTGTGAGCATCTTCTGTTTTTTTTTAACATCATCAGAGAAAGAAAGCACGTGGAGGTACTATCATCTGTTGTTAAACTATACAGTGTGTCCCACGGCCATGGGACATAGATGGCAAGTACTAGAAATATTGAAGGAGCTTTTTATTGAAAGGAAATACACCTTGTTTTAACAGACTTCGAAAAAAGGAGGAGTTCTATGTTCGGCTGTATGCACTTCTTTTTTTGTATGGTCTTCGATTTCTCCTTCAATTACCGATGTCGAAAATTATTTTGCTATTGTACCTATTGAGAATTATCCCAAGGTGGTCTCATAAAAAAAATGTTCCCGAGGGATTAGTATTTTTCCCGCAAAACTTAAAAACAGCGTAAAATTTTGAGATTTTATTAAACAATCAAATTATTATTAATTACATACATGCTGTTTGCATACACAGAATTAAATAAAATGTTTTTTTTTATGTATATGGTAATCGAACCCACTCAATTCTAAAAAAATAACACCGGGTATTTTTAGGATTCAGTAAAACCACAGATTAGGTAATGTTACTTCGATGAAACAACCTATCTTCAATATTTCTAGTACTTGCCTTCCATGTCCCATAGCCGTGGGACACACTGTATAGATTAACAACAGAAGATATTTCCTCCACGTGCTTTCATGATAGCGTAATTAACATATTATACATAGATCTTACGCTACCAACATCTATATGTTGGTAGCGTAAGATCTATGTATATGTGCGTATAACCTCCTTGGTACCTATGTACCAAGTAGGTTATACGCACTACGGCCAAGAGCTGGAACTTCACGCTTCATGCAACGATTACGTAAGAAGCGGTCGATAGCTTGAGGTGCGAGCTTTTGGTTCAGCTAGCTGGGTCAAAGAATCTCTCTCGGAGCAGAAGGCCTTTTTTAATTCTGCAATTCCAATTGCGTGTTTTGTTTCCTTTTTTTGTGCAAGTTGGTACTCTTATTCGGTATATTAATGTACCAAACAACATTGGGCGAAATGAAACACGCAATTGCGCGGAGAATTGAAATAGGCTTCCAGGGTCCGAAATCCGAACTCGATCGAACGATTTCGATAAAATTGTCTACTGATGACGGTGATGTCCTCTTAGCCGAATTGCGGCCACGGCGGCCAATCTCAACGGCGACTATACTAGGTTCTAGAATCCAAGATATTTTATGCGAACAAAGGCATTCATGAAAAAAAAAATTACAATAACAGAAGACAACAAAGCAAGGTAATCGCTAAAAACACAAACTTCGACAACGCATAATTGCACAAGCGCAGCGAAAAAGGTTGTTTGAGTTCTCAAACGGACAAGAGACGAATGAATTTAAGCTGTCAAAACCAACCTTTCAAACTTCTGCGAATTGGTGCACAAAGTATTTTCCATTTATATTTCATTATATTTGTTAAGCCCTTTGTTTACAATAATTATCAAGGATTATAGAACTGAGTGTTTATATTCGAGTGCAAGTGTGTGTGCTCTCTCTACTGGAGTAGAGTGTGAGGGATCACCATCATAATAATATTTTTTTTAACTTCTCTTGCTCAATAATTATGGCGCTATAGCGTAGCTTAGCGGGGCTAAAGTGCGGGTTTAATTCCTAGGGCTTAAAGTATTCTTTTTTTTAATTTTTGTCTGAAATCATCAGCCAGTGCAAGCCATTATCCTCTTACAAAAAGATTCGACTTTTTGGTGTTTCATACACAAAGAACATACATATTCATTCAATAAATTTTTGATAATGGAAGTGGACGAGCCTTTTTGGTGATGGTTGAATTTTTCTAAGAAGGGTAATTTATTCTTCCTCCTTGGTAGAATGCGTGAGTTTAGGTGTAGGTTTATGTCTTTGTTGCGTTGCGCATAACAAAGACAAAAAAGTTTGTTTAGCGTGAAAGCTCTAGAATTTTTTGTTTAGGTACTACAAGGAACGTGGCTATTTAATTATGAATGACATCAAGCGAAAATAATATAATAAAATGCAAATGGAATATAATTACATTTACATAATTAATAGGATTCTGTTGCGGTCGAAATCACGTGAAATATATTTAGAGACTTACGACAAATTCATTCATTCACATTCAAGTAGAGGATGTGAAAAAGGTGTGCAATATTTTACTGAGGCAAGTTTTGATTGTTTTAATTTTCTTGCAGTCGAAGTGAAAAGTAGAGTGTTTCACTAGGGTCAAAACCTCCGTTCTGGGTGTTTTCTATATATACTTAGTCTGGCCATAAATACTGTTACACTTAAAAATAAAAAAATATTACATTTGAATTTCGAATCTGTAATTTTTATACGATTGTTCATTGTGTTTTGAGAACAGAATCGCTGTGATTGCATTACACAAAGTAGGTATGGAGCCAAATGCAATTTTTAAAACTCTCCATACACTTGGTATTAGTAAAATGTTTGTGTACCGGGCTATTAGTAGGTACAATGAGACTTCCTCTGTTTGTGACAGAAAAAGATCTGGCCGTCCACGTAGTGTTCGTACGAAAAAGGTGGTCAAAGCAGTAAGGGAAAGAATTCGAAGAAATCCTGTCCGAAAGCAAAAGATTTTATCTCGGGAAATGAAGATAGCACCTAGAACCATGTCGCGTATTTTAAAAGATGACTTAGGACTTGCAGCCTATAAGAGACGCACTGGTCATTTCTTAACTGATAATTTAAAGAAGAATAGGGTGGTAAAATCGAAACAACTACTGAAGCGGTACGCAAAGGGAGGTCACAGAAAAATTTTGTTTACGGATGAGAAAATTTTTACAATTGAGCAACATTTTAACAAACAAAATGACCGTATTTATGCTCAAAGCTCTAAGGAAGCTTCCCAATTAGTCGACAGAGTGCAACGTGGACATTATCCGACTTCAGTGATGGTTTGGTGGGGTGTTAGCTATGAAGGAGTGACTGAGCCATATTTTTGTGAAAAAGGTATCAAAACATCGGCACAAGTGTATCAAGATACCATTCTTGAGAAGGTAGTTAAGCCCCTTAACATCACCATGTTCAATAACCAAGTTTGGTCCTTCCAGCAAGACTCGGCGCCGGGTCATAAAGCTCGGTCCACGCAGTCTTGGTTGGAAGCGAACGTTTCGGACTTCATCAGAGCTGAAGACTGGCTGTCGTCTAGTCCCGATCTTAATCCGCTGGATTATGATTTATGGTCAGTTTTAGAGAGTACAGCTTGCTCTAAACGCCATGATAATTTGGAGTCCCTCAAACAATCTATACGATTGGCAGTGAAGAATTTTCCCATGGAAAGAGTGCGTGCTTCTATTGATAACTGGCCTCAGCGTTTAAAGTACTGTATTGGAGCCAATGGAGACCATTTCGAATAAGCTTTTTATATTTTTAATTGTTTTATATTTATGTATTAAACTAACACACTGTATAAGTAATAAATGTTATTTGCACTTAAAAAAATATTGTTTTCCTTTATTACAATATTTATGGCAAGACTAGGTATTGTAGGTAGATACTATAATAAAAAATAAAAACGAAATCTAAGTATCTGATTCGTTTTCGTGCAAACGCTATTCTTATGCAAGCGACATAAGAGTTTGTTTGGGACGAAAAGGAATCAGAAACATCGACGTTTCTTTTCCGACTCCGATAAGAAAAATCTATGTAGTCGAGTAGGTCCCCTGGATGAGATGATGCAGGACCGTAGGAAGTGGCACAACAGTTTAGAGGCGAGAGTGGGATGGTGGGTCGGCAGTGGGCTATCTGTGGGATGGACTCAGCAGTGGGTGAAGCGTGTTGCGGGAGTTGGGGAGACATGTAAACATTTAAATAGGCAAGTGCCTACTAATTAATAATCTTGCACTAATTTGATGAGGAATACTTTGATCCAGCGGATTTCACAAACTCAAATGATTTACCTAATCTCATAAATATAATTTAGTGATTAATCACCAGGTGGATTTTTTGGACAGGGCAGTAAGGGGAGGTTCCTTAACCGGTGTAGCTACAGGAAAATGGTCTTAGGAGATTATCCGTATTTTAAGAGAAATTTTCATGCCTATATTCAGATTTTAATTTTTTTAAACGAAATCTTTTTTTGATGCTAATCGATCCTGTTTCATCAGCTAGTAAAAAACTTCTACAAGACCAAATGAGTACTAAAAAATTAAGAAATCGTAAAAAACTTTTCCCATATATTTTGTATGGAGTCCAAGAGTAATTAAATTTTTCTGCTTATCAAAACGTTTCGTATCAGCCAACCTATTCCGATTGGCTAGTACAAAGATTCAGTAGAATAAAAACCAACAAAATAAATAAATAATAGTACACGATTCCTAGACATTTTTAATTAGTTTACAATTACATACCTAGGTTATTAGATTTTCTTTTGTTTTTAGAGTTCCGTACCCGAAGGGTGAAAACGGAACCCTATTAATAAGCCTCCGCTGTCCGTCCATCCGTCCATCCGTCTGTCACAGGCCTCTATCTAAAATTAAAAAAAAAAAATTGAAATTTTAAAATTTCAGCTGTCTACCTCTTACGGTTCCTAAAACCGTAAGAGGTAGACAGCTGAAATTTTCAGAGAATGTGTGGTTTTCTTGCTGATAGAACAAAAAATAATACAAGTGAAATAAATATCAAAATTATATATATATACAAAAAAAGATTTTTTTGGCCTTTTTTGCTCTTAATTTGTCTCTTGAATTACAACAGTTATGCACATGAAACTTTCTATAAATAAGTAACACTTCAACTGCAATAAAAACAAATACAAAAATAAAATAAAGTTGAAAATTTAAAGGTGTCTGCAAACAAGTGAAAATTTGATGTTCTTTGAAAAAGTTGCCTGATTATTACGGTACGGAACCCTTCGTGTGCGAGTTGACTGGCTCTTGGCGGTTTAATTTTTAGTATTTTAGGTTCACAAGGTTTTTGCAGCTGCGATGATTACCTACAAACGGGATGGGAATTTTCTTTTTGAAATTTCTGACTCCTAAAAATTTACCCTGTATGTACAGGGTTACTGGTGAAGATGCTTGAGGGAGGGGGTTGTAGTTTCCAACATAACTGACTGATTGACTAAGAAACACCATACCATACCAAACCTAACCGTTATCGAGATACTGAATTCAAAGTTTAAAAAAAATATTGCCTGTTTTTTTGTCTATTTTACTACTTTTTTTGTAATTTATGCATCGTGTTTAGTTTTTTTACGATTTTTGTGTAGTAGCTAAGTTGCTTTGTTATTTTTAATACCGAAATTCTAGGTAAATAAACAAACTGGGTTGTAGTAGACGATTGATAGTTAAAAAAAGAAATACATTTGTAAAAAGTAGTACCTAGTTCTTTGAGGAATATGTACAAATGTACATGGTGTTTCATAGCCAAATCAGTCAGTATTGATGGAAACTACAACCCACTCAAGGATCTAGGTCGTCTTAACCAGTAACCCTGTACACCCTTCACCAAAATAATTAGTCATTACCGTTTAGATTAGACGATATTAATGTTCGTAAAAATATAATTTCGACGATTAACAACCTAAACATTTAACAAGAACGTTTGGGTCTAAATATCAGTTAAAAAGTTTAAAGTTAACAAGTCTCGTTTCGCAGAGATGTCGTAGTTGCGATGGTACCAGAAGACTTCTGTACATGAGAGTTCTTACGTAAGTAAAGGATCCATCTTTAGTAAAAGTGGCGCCACTATATAAAGTACCAAAAAGGTCATCAACATTTAAATTGCCATTTCCTAATCTCGGACAGGCCATGGCCTGTATCTATGACACTCGTATCTTGCACTTACGAAGATGCACTTTTGTATTTTGTTATACTATAGAGCGCTTATTATGATGTTTTTATAAAATATCTACCATTTTACATTTATTAGGGGTTGTATCGAAAATTTATGAAGCACCATTTATTTTTAATTAATAATTTATTTTAACCGAGTTTCAAGCGAATCGCAATACGCGTTAAAAAGCTCCCATACAAACCATGACACCTCTTATTACATTCATAAGGATTGTATAGAACAATTCTGAAACAGATGTTTATTAAAATTTATTTTAGATCATTAATATTTTGGCCATGTTTCAAGTAAATCGCGGCATGCATTAAAAAGTTTCATACAAACTTTGCAACCCCTTCTCACCCCTTTCGGGGTTGAATTTCGAAAAGCCCTTTCTTGTTACTCATCTAAACAATAAATGTGATCTTATGTCGAAATTTGAAGTCTCTAGCTTCAGTAGTTTCGGCTGTACGAAGGTATGTCAGTCAATCAGTCAATCAGTCAGTCCTTCTCTTTATAATATAGGTAAAGATAACAATGATAGTTGCATCACTTAAAGAAGACGCAGCACTAGAATCCGCTCGTTCTTGAGCGCTTTGTTAAACGAGCGGCCAAAAGTCAGGTTTCACTGGAAGCGATCGAATTACAAGATAAAGTGGAATGTATATTTAAATGAAGTGATGTTGATTGGATACTTTAGAGAATAATAACGAGCTCTGGTCGAATTAGAGTACTAATACATGCTTCCCTGTTTCAACAAGCAGGTGATAAAAGTCTGTAAAAATACAGAATGGTGTAGGGCTTACATGACGTGGACACAGTAGGTCACTGCGTATGTTTTAAATGAATACCGGAATAGGTTACTTTACTGATACACTAGTTTTGCCCGCGGCTTTGCACGCGTTGTTTCAATGAAAACTTTTAAAGGTTATTTATATCCCCTGGTAACTGATATGTTCCATATGAAGTATCCTATGAGTTTTTCCAGGAGTTTTACAGCTATGTAAAATTTCAGTCTGGTCCCTTGAGTAGTTTTGATAGATAGGTAGATATCGTTTATTGTCAAAGAGAGATGTTTTTGGTTCGAAACGTCTTAAATCCTATGTTAGGTAGGTGATGTGAAGAAGTAACAAATATTCATCCATCCATACATCCAAACTTTCGCATTTGTAATATTAGTGTGGTTTAAAAATATATTATATTATTTATATTTATTGAATAGCTGAATGGTGAAACACTTATTTGTCAACTTCGGAAAATTCAAAATCTTGCGGGCCGACGACTTATCCCATTCAATCTAGCGCTAGCTAGTATTTTCTATTGCCATCTCACTAAAACCAGTGTTAGACGTTATCTTCGATCAGTCGTGAAGGAAGGCGTAGCATTCCTGAGACTCTTCCAGTCGTGTCGGCCTACGTCGGTGTACCATGGAACTGCGCCAAAGCAATTAAATCGAAAAACCACACACGTCTTTGCTCGTCGCCCAAGCAAATTGCTCCCCTTACTTGCACTTTTTCGCAACCTTAGCAACCTATCTTGGAGTTCATTATCCGAGTTCATTTCATTTATTTCCACCGTAGGTATTATATATTATACACTTGATGTCGTTGTTTACTAAATTTAAACCGCACTTACCCTGAAGAAGTCCATCATTAAGGGATGAAACGTTGGTAGTTTCCTAGTTTGTGTTCTTCCAACACAAAATAGGTCCGTAGTTAACCCGCTTACATTCTTAATGAATTCGTCAAACTACGAAAGTATTATGAATGTTCGAGTTTAGAATAGGTACCAACGTGATTATAATTTAACAATATTAAGCTTAGTTTAATTATAGCACGCCTTTTTGTCTTATTTCTACCATGTGTGGTTGGCAGGTAGAAAATGCCAAAAAGAAATAAATAATTAAGGCGGATTGTCACCGGTCGCGCGAGAAATTCAAATGGTTTAATTTTTTTTGTATTTTCTGCGTTCATGTAATCTATCGGATTACTAGTATGTAGTTTTGCTACAATTCTAAGCCTTTTGCTATGAACCCATGCTTAAACTAACTTTGATTCAATCGTCGTTTTGGAGTTGATTAGAAACTAATATTTTACATACAATAGACTCCAAAACGACATTTGTTGCAGATTTTTTTATAAAAATTGTCTGCAATGGTCGTATAACTACCTACTAGCCTACATTCCTTATAGAACACGAAAAATAAAAAATAAACTAGTTTTTTTATTATATTTCGCGCGTGAAATCTTACTCAGTCAACGATCTATGCTTGAATAACGCTTTTCTATGACATAAGCGTTTTTTTTAAGCTTAATTGTAACGCAACAATTAAGCTAAGTAGGTGCACAGGGAAACATGGAACAAAACATTAATCGCGTTCTTTAATTGCCGGTTAATACAGCCTACTCCGATAGCGGAGTAAGAAGAAAGAAGAAGCTGTTACAGCCTTCCTTCTACCAAAAACAAGGATCCTTTTCAAATAACTGCTTACGAAGACCTACTCAAGCATAGATCGATGACTGAGTAAGTTTTCATTATACGGGCCTTAGTCTAGTAAGCCTTTATGTGCGTACTTGTGATATGTTAGAGATACTCAAAATTCAAATGTACATATTTAGAATGACACTCAATGTTGTGGATCAGCCAATCATTATTAAGCAAGACTCGCAACATAAAGATTGAGCATCGTCGTCATGATACAAATAAATAAAACCCAGAAGCCTTGCTTATGTTGACTGTACTAAAATTATGTGGATGTGAGTGGGAATACCGGGTGCGGCGATTGAACTGTCCGTCTCTATCTAACTGTTTTAAAATTCGAACCACTGAATCGAACGCCGCCAAAATTTCAAATGTTGGTCTTTGACATATTCTTTATCATCATTTGAAGTAATTTTGTTGTAAGAAAAACACATTCGAATTTAGAACAATGAATTTAAAACGAAATTCAGTGATTGCTCTTCATTTGGGGGGAATATCGAATATTGAAATACATCGAGCGCTGCCAAATCTTCAATTGAACGAGAAATTTGTGCATCGCACTATTCAACGATATAATGAGGCTGGTAGCGTTAAGAAACGCTACGGTGGCGGACGACGCTGTACTGCAACAGGGCCAGCAGTTGTCGAAAAGGTGCGTCATCGATTAGACAGAAATCCAGCGCGCTCAGCAAACCAGCTCGCGAAGGATCTCAAGGTGAGCGATCGCAGCGTTCGTCGCATATTAAAGGAAAAGCTTAAAGTCAAACCATTAAAAAAAAACCTTTCTCAGGAACTCACTGCTTTACAGCGTAGCAAACGGTTGGATCGATCGAAAGAGCTGATTCGCTTGCTCGACTCTGGCAAGCTTCTCAACTTGGTGTTTTCATATGAGAAAACTTTTTGCTTTGAACAATTTTTAAACAAACAAAATGACCGTGTTTGGTTGAAGGGACGTGTCAGCGACCATTCAGACGAATTGCAAGTCACTCGACGCCAAGGAGCCGACCAAATCATGGTCTGGGCGGCGGTGTCTGAAAAAGGCTGTTCTCCGCTTGTTTTTCTTCCAATGGGTCGCAACCAAGTAAAAATAAATGAACAAATCTATCAAGATAAAGTCTTACGACCAGGTCTGATACCGTGGGCACGCAACACATTCGGTTCTGAGCGTTGAACTTTCCAGCAAGGCACAGAGCAATTGGAACGCAAAATTGGTTAAAAGCAAACGTTCCAGTGCTGATCGACCGAGATATGTGGCCGTCGTCATCACCCGACTTGAATCCGTTGGACTTTTGTATTTGGGGTGTTTTACAGGCCAGGACCTGTGCTAAAAAATACACTTCGCTGGAAGCGCTCAAAGTTACTCTTACGCGAGAATGGAATTGTTTGAGTGACGATGTCATTCGAGCAGCCTGCGCTTCTTTCAGAAAGAGACTTCAGCCTGTAGTAAAGGCAAAAGGCGGTTTTATTCCTGCGGAATAAGTGATAATAAAACTTTGAACTTTCTATTTTCACATGCCAAAAGTGTATAAATAAATATTGAAAATTAACAGAAATATTTCATTTTCACATACGGACAGTTCAATCGCCGCACCCGGTAGTTTTTTATATTTAATAAATGCTGTTGGGTGTGTTAGGGAATCGTTTTTGGATGTGATGGGAATAAGCCAAAGTTCTTTGGAAAAACTTATTTTTCGTAGAGCCCTACGAATGTGCCTAGTACATTTACTGTGACTTACATGTGTAGTCACGAAAGTCTTGTTCAACTGTTTTGTTCCAACCCGATTTTTGGCAAAATATCTGTTTATATTCCGTAATATAATAACTGAAGTTTATAATATACCCGTACCTACCAGTGTAAATGTTCTCTTAATATGCAGTCTTTGGCGTCACAAATGCCAGGTTATGAATAAAACCAATGAACCTTCAGAATACATTTTAATATTTACAAAGCGTGGCAGCTAAATGCGTGAAATAAACGACAATTTCAACAAAGGCAGATTTCTGAAGCTGGCAAACCCATTCATATCGTAGTAACAGCCCATTTGTCTTGTCTACATCTCAATGGATAGGCACTTATTATTTGGTATTTGGTATGATGCATGAAAATTCAAGGTTTTCATCCTATCGACGGATAGTAAGGCCTCAACTTTGAGAGTCAGGCACAACTGTTCTGCTGTACGGCTAGTATGGCTTTGCACAATACCAAAACGAAAAAGTTTCGTTTACTACCGATGGCCTTTCAAAGTTGTACTCCTAAATGTTATGAATCACTCAAAATTATACAAAATCTATAAACCAATACAGGGTTACTGGTTGGGTCGACCTAGATCCTTTAGGGGGTTGTAGTTTCCATCATTACTGATTTGACTATGAAACACCATACCCAACCTTAACCGTTTTCGAGATACTAGACTGACAAGTTTTAAAAAAAAAAATCCATTTATTGTCTTTTTTACTACGTTTTTAGGGTTTCCAAGATCGGAGATCGGTTTCGAAACCCTTATGGCATCGCTTTATCTGTCCTTTTTTCCGTCTTTAATATCTCAGCAACTACAGCAGCAAATAACGTGAAATTTAAAGTAATTATACATTTCGGTATCAATTGAAAGGTAAATTTTGAAAGGGGAATTTGTACATATCAAAACAGTTTTTGAAATTTCTGTAGGTTTCATACATTTTGAAATATTTTGAAAAAAGTCGAAAAAATACCCATCCCCCTTCCCCTATCTCAGCAGTTTGCAGCGCGATTCATCTGAAGTGTTTTTAGCGTTTGATCTACAAACGCTGAATTTTTTCCTGTAAAATATGAATCTATATTTTACAGGAAAATATAGAGAAGTCTGTAAGAAGACCTATTTTTGAAAAATGGTCAAAAAGGGGGGATTATTTGCAAAAGGGGTGCTACCCACCGAGTGGGGTATCAAATGAAAGGTATCGGTTTGTACATTTCAAAACACTTTTTGTAATTCCTGTAGGTTAGAAATATTAAAAAAAACTCGAATGTTTTACTATTACCCTACCTACTCCGAAGTTTGCAAACCGATACATCTGAAATGTTGGTACTTACCTTTAATTTTCTGGTATTCATCAAATAGTAGTCTTTAACCAGTACCTATAGTACATATTGGTATACTTGACAACTGTTCGAAACCCTCGGCGCGCGAGTCACACTCGCACTTCTACTTATAGACTTCTCGTCTGTAAGTAGACCACTTTTTGAAAAATGGTCGTAAAGGGGGGATAATTGTCAAAAGGGGGGGCTACCTCACCTCATCTCAAAACAGTTTTAAAATTTATTTAGGTTTCAAACATTTTAAAATATTTTGAAAAAGTCGAAAAATTACCCTTTCTAGCAAAGCTAGGTGGTAAAAAATTACGACAACGAATGCAAATATTATGTGTGCGGTGTTGTATGTGAAATATAAATATGTGTTTCTTCCGCGAAAGATCCCTGCCTTCTATTGACTTCTAAGGTAAATAAGTATTTTCTTAACATTGTATTTCAAGTTTTTATAAAATCTTTCCCAACCGGGCAATGTATGAATTATTGGATCTTGCTATTTAGCTAAACTATTATACCTATATGTAGATCTTACTATTCTGGCTGTTCTCGTTATAAATTATGTCGTGTGAAATTGAAGCAACAGCTGCGTGTCTGCGCTGTAATGTGATACTTGGATTAATTGTTGCTGTCCAGTTAACCTCAACACTTCTAAGTTCTTAAGGTTCGTCACGCGTGAAAAAATAACTGCAATTTATTTAAAGTTTGTTTCAGCAAATAATCATTGCAAATGACTTCAATGTGCGCAAAACTTCTTATCTGCTATCTAAATTTCTTGTAGAATCTAGAAAATAGTAAAACGACTATTTTTTTTTCACGCAGAACCAACCACCTGAGAATAATATCTACAAAAGAAAGGATATAGTTCTGGAAATTAAACAATACAGTGCGTTGGGTACGATCGGACGACGGCATTTAATGGAGTCGTAGAATATGTTGGCAGCATCAGAAAATAGGGCTTAATTCAGCATAAAATTATTTCAAACGGTCTTTACCGCGTCCGATCATACCCCCAACTCACCTTATTGAGAAATGTTGATTTTGTTATTCCACTAAACAAAGCTATTAAGTGGAAACTAATCCACTCGTCCTATGGATCAGAGTGGAATAGATGCAAGCAGTGGAAAATGATCCACCCGGGCTATGGATCAGAGTGGACAAAAAAGTGAAAACTGATCCATTAGCATTCGTTTCTGTGCAACGAATCGACGCAGTTCAGCTCGTTTCCTGACAGAAAATGATGTCTATGAACTTTTTAATTAATATTTTACATATGATGATGATAAGAGAAGATTTATAAAAGACTGGGCCGTACCCGGAGCGTACCGTGTACGTGGCCCGGACGGGGCACGGGTTTGAAACGTTACATACATTTTGTATGAAGCAGTTTATGTACAGTGCATGATCCGTGGTCGTAGACGGGCCCAGACGCCCGTCTACGACCCGGATAACATAAATCTTCCCTTAAGGAATCCTTAGTTAATCCGTTAGTAGACAGGCCTGGACGACAGGACACGGATGATGCACTATAACCTGCTTCATACAAAATGTATGTAGCGTTTTAAATCCGTGCCCCGTCTGGGCCACGTACACGTTACGCCCCGGGCACGGCCCGGTTTAGTATAAATCTTCCCTTAACTACTAACGGCTCCAGCCCGCCCCGGCCTGGACACGGACCGGTCTTATATAAATCTTCTCTAACTACTAACGGCTCCGGCCCGCCCCGGCCTCAGCTCAGCCCGGACACAGACCGGTCTAATCTACCCTAAGTATGAGTCTCAACGGAGAACCGTGTGTAAAGGACATTGTGTGAGCACACAGGTGCACACTGTTCTCCCTCACTCTCATAAACCGACGGGACGACCACCGACACGACCGGGCAGAAATCAAGCGCAAGACCAACGGCTTAACGTACTTTCCGATGCACGGGGGTGAAACACCGCCTACTTCCTGTCTCCCGGCTGCGTGAATTTTTCTTACTACAAAAATCCTCATAACAATACTTGGCTCGACCCGGGATTTGAACCCGGGACCTAATATTATCATAAAATATACGAATACGACTGTCCTCATCCATACCTATTCCCTTGACTAGTAAACGGACTTTAAATAAATTGATGTAGGTAAGTAAGTACATACTTCTGTGTAGACAGGTATGGTTTTAAGCCGCATGTTAAGATAATAATAATTTACAGAACTAAATTAACCACTGGCTTTTTATTTTAAATCTTATAATCTGTGTCATAGTCTTAGTAAATTATAAAATAGTAGGTAAGTACCTACATGATGACTCGGATATATTAGACTGTACTTCGCAACTCGTACCGAAATTGCTGAGCAAACCAAAGATGTTTCTCTTCATTTCAAATTCAAATGCAGGAATCTGCTGGCTGGTCCATTATATTTTACAAACCCACTATAGGTTTGTAGGTACGTTCTTAGTTTTCCTAGATGCTCAGCAAATTCACTCCATATTTTGTAGAATGAAACGAATTGCTAATTTGCATTATTTTATTTTTGTCCTCCTTATTTTCAATGAAGCTTCATTTCTGTAAACATAAATTATTTTACTTTTGTATCTTGGTATACCCGACTTATACAGGGTGTTCGGCAGAACGTGTGCCAGAAGGTAACAGGGGGTAGGTGGAACCAAGTGCAATAGCTTAGTGGCTTTTAAACCCTGAAAAGTATCTTGGCTATTATTATGTTTTTGATTTTTTTCCGAGATTTGGGCTGCATGTATGTTATTTTATGTTTTTTTTTACATATGGCATGTATGCCCTTGCCATAAATATCAATATTTGCCTGCGATCTAGGTTAGGCTTTAGGCATACAAAAGGTTTGAAGGGACGCAAGTCTGGCCGCGGTAGGTTTACATGTTCCCGTGGTTCGCCGAAAAATGGCGAGAGGTCACCGGAGAGGTGTTAGTGGGTTTTTTTTTTCTTCAATAAATCTTTTTTATTGTTAAGGACTTTTACTATGTAAAGTATGTCAGTCCTATCATAACCTAAACTTAACAATAAGAAACATGTGTTAGTGGGTAATACGTCCTTATCAGGACGTCGAGTCCCACATAATTCTGGTCCCCACCAGACCAGTCTATTCGTAAACGAAATTCCTAGGCCAAGAAAAAAAAAAAAAAAGGTAGCTGGTAACTTTAATTTGATTTTAAAAAATATGAGACTCCCTGATTTTCCTTCTGAAAAACAATTTGCCAATCATTCTGTAGGTATATTTTAACATTTACCCTACTCTGCTTGTAGTGATGTCACTCAAATTATTCTTGCATTACCGACTTATCAGTCCACGCTGGCCTTGGGGAGCGTAATATCGGTCCTCATAAGCTCATATCGTCATCATAACACATTAGTCTAAATTCATCATTCAATTTGTTATACTTACATCTATTTGTGAGTACGTATTCGAAACAATTGGAACATGACACGGGAAATTGATGACCAATAGGCAAAAATGGTTTACCAATCCGCACCTAAATGGTTGTCCAATAGGGATTGTGTTTTTATTAAGGAAAGTCAAAAATCTTTAGTAATTTGAACATAATTTTAAAGGATAAGCAACTTCTTTTGATCTTTTCTCCACATAAATTTCATGGGTATCCTGCAGGTCTACCCATCGATAATACCCACGCATTGATTTTCAAGCATTGCGGTATGGATGACGAGAAGACTCGACGTAGTTTCCCGAACGCTGTCCAACCTAGCTGACGTGTTCTCGAGTGGAGACCGCGACTCGGCAAACGTAGTGTAGGGCGCCCTCCGGCGGTGGGATGACGATCTGCGAATGACTGCAGGCAAATGCTGGATGCGGCAAGCTGAATACAGGGCGCTATGGCGCTCATTAGGGGAGGCCTATGTCCAGCAGTGGACTAAGATAGGTTGATGATGATGATGATGTATCATTAGAAACTCCGGTGGCCTATATCTGAACGAATCGCTTGAAATTACGCTGTTGACAATTTTATTTAGGATGCATTTTTTTGGGGGGCTTATCGCCCCGTTTAATTTTTTTGTTATTGATTATAATGCTGTACATTTTCACATATCTGTGTTATGTATGATATAATTGGGATGACAATACAGTAAAAGATTCTTGTCTTGGACACAGCACCATGAAAGAATAGGTAAGTACCTAAACTTGCACTGATGAAAAAATACGTTTACTTAAAAAACAACGTACAGACGCTATATCGGGTCGGTAGTCGAAAACAGTACCCAGAACTCTCCGAACTTTTGATAAAAAGCTTTACCCTCATGCATTTTCCTAGCAACGTGCGCTATTAAGTCAGAGCCAGATCTCTTCTCATTCATTAAGCTCCCCTACAATTTCCGAGGTCACGTTACTTCTTTTCATTTAAAAGTTTGCTTGGGTCTTATTTCCTAAATAAGGGTTGTGTCGAAGTTTCTAGCGGCAGTTGGACCAGTTACGTCACTCCCGGTCGATAGGAACCGGCGCACCCAGATAGCGCTGAACAGACGATGAATTCAACAACTTTAATGCTCACTTAGTTTTGAGTTTGTCCATGTTTTCATTGCATTGTTGTACTAGGTTTGTCAATATGAGGCCACGGCTGTCGTTCCCGTACAAATTCCTATATTTATTCTGTAAAATATAGATCCATATCTACAAACGCTACATACATTTTAGATAGATCGTTCTGCAAACTTCGGAGATAGGGGGGGAATGGGTAATTTTTCGACTTTTTTCAAAATATTTCAAATGTATGAAAGGTACACAGAAATTTCATTTACTGTTTTGAAATGTACAAACTGATGCTTTTCATTTGATGTCACACTTGACCTTGTAGGCCTCTTAAAATTTCGACATTTCAACCGATCTCGAAACCCCTACATTTAGGTATACTGGGTAAGAATAAGGGGATTTTCCTGGATTTTAGCCCATTGTTAGCTGTCCTGTATCCTCTTTACAATTTAATTTGTATACCTTACCACAAAGTTGGAACTTTAGGTTCCAGATATAGTTTAATTAATTTACACATATTCGTAATTATTTAGCGAGAGTCTCGGGGACGCTTCCGATTGTTATTGATATGGATCAGTTGAGCTGCCTCTAGATTGTTAACAACAGTCTGCAGTTAGCTGAACTGTTCCAATTGTAAATACTAGTTCTAATTTGTTTCTTTTCTTTTATTGTAATTATCTTTGTCAATAAAGTTCTTTTTCTTTTGCTGGACAATTTATTTATAGATTGCCAAAGTTAATGCATATTACCTTGATAAACATTTACGGAACCCTTAAACAACTTCAGGTTAAATGTGTAACATGCCAAGGTTTTAATATATGGATGTATTTTTTCTTTCAGGTAAGTAAAACGGGAACTTCATCTTTGGTAAGTACCTACCTAGGGGTCTCTAAAACAGGTTGGTACTGAGAGACATATCACATTAACACCACTTATGTTTTTAATGCGAAAGTTAGGACTTAGGATGGATGGCTGTAGGTATGTATGATTTTACTTCTTCACGCCAAACATACTGAACGGATTGGGTATTTTGCGTAGATGTAGGTAGAACCTGGAATAACACATGGCTTTTTTACCCCATAAGTTAGTTCCCATCCCAGGGGATAGAAATAACTTTTAGTTTAGTATATCGCATTCACTGCACAGCTTCGACGGTGCGACCCGCAGAGGCACGTCGCCGCGCCGCCAGCGCCTCACCGCGGCGTTGAAAGCGGACAGTTTCCATAGGAACAACGGATTCAAAGCCGCTGGCAGAAACAAGAATTTGAATAATATGTAGAAAAATAATTGTATTACTAAACAGTGTAAGTACTTTCTTTATAGATATACTCAATGGATATTAAACTTAACACACCACAGAACATGAGAAAAATTAATTAGCGTTGTTAGGGTTTCGAAGATCGGAGATCGGTTTCGAAACCCTCATGGCATCGCTTTTTCTGTCCTTTTTTCCGTCATTAGTATCTCAGCAACTACAGCAGGAAATAACGTGAAATTTAAAATATAAACGTAACGTTTACGTAACGTAACGTAACGTTTAAAATACGTATACAAAAAAAAATTCAAAATTAAAACTTTCAATACAAATTGTGATGTCGAAATTTTTAAAGATACCTACAATTTCAAGTGGGATATCAAAAGAAAGGTATTAATTTGTACATTTCAAAACAGTTTTTAAATTTCTGTAGGTTTCATAATTTTTGAAATATTTTGAAAGAAGTGGAAAAATACCCATTCCAACCCTCCGAAGTTAGCAGAGCGATCAATCTGAAATGTATGTAGCGTTTGTAGATAGAGATCTATATTTTACAGAAAAAATATAGAGAAGTCTGTAAATAGACCTCATTTTGAAAAAAAGGTCTAAAAGGGGGGGGGGGGGGGCTACCCACCGAGTGGGGTATCAAATGAAAGGTATCGGTTTGTACATTTCAAAACAGTTTTTGTAATTCCTGTAGGTTACATACCTTTTGAAAAAATATTTAAAAAAACTCGAATATTTTAACTATTACCCTCGGTACCTGAAATTTGCAAACCAATACATCTGAAATGTTGGTACTTACCTTTAATGTTCTGGTATTCATCAAATAGCGTCTTTAACCAGTACCTATAGTACATATTGGTATACTTGACAACCGTTCGAAACCCTCGGCGCGCGAGTCACACTAGCACTTGACGGATCTTGTTTTTTTCTTTGAGTAGAAAAAATAAATAATCTGAAACGAAAGTCGAGACTATTTACCTGGTCGGTAGTCAGGGGTGCCTTCTCTAATATCAATATTTGCAAAAAACTTGATTAAAGTTCAAATTGCATCCCCTATTTGCACGACAACGATTGCAAGTTTACCAAAGTGCCGCAGATCGGTTAGCGGAACGATAAATAGAGTTAAAATGCCAAGAAATAATTTGAACGTCGCTATCAAAGTATATAGGTATTTCATATTGTAAGCACTTTGATCATTAACGTACGAATGATGCTTGCGAATGGGACCATTAGGTGCCTAATAGACGATAACAGCACATTTTATTTATACATCAAATTTTTATGCGAGGAGATAAGTAAATTGTTAACTAGGAAGTACTCAGGCACAGCTTGATCGCCACTTGACCTTTGAACAGTTACGATACTCATCGTCACCTGTAGGGTTTCATGATCAACCGTTCCCTAAGGCCGCCGTCACCTTCAGCAATCGGATTATAACGTCACGAGTCAGCTGCGCGGTTTAAGTTATTAACGCGTAAGGGATGATCCAGGCCGGTGCACTGACAGCGGCGGCGACGGTGGCAGCGAGGCGAAGAGTTGAGCCCGTTGGTCGTAGCCCGTGCCCGCTGCCGCCCGTGAGAGGCGAGCGCCCTCGTCGAGCGGGTCGCACGCACAGTCCTCCTCTAACCGCGAGTGAGCGCGCTGCCTGCCGCGGCGCGCCCTCTCCTAACGTACTCGTCACATGTCTACCAAACGTTACCTACATGCATTTCCCGATAACGTCCGATTACCAAAAAACAGCGCTAAATTGCACGTAAAGTGCGCTGCGCGGTTCGGTTTGCGATACTTCGTCATACATGAGTTTTCGAGTGAAGTTCTTCATGTTTGAATTTATGATACATATGGAATGTGTTGTTAGATGCACGGCATTCAGCGTCAATGTTTTTGTGAGGTTTTTTGCCGGTAACTAGATGTGTGTTTACGGTGAACGTGACGTATTAATGAAGTACAGTGGTTCTTTGCGAAGCAGGAAATAGCCAGTGAACAGTTGTTGCAGTCTTGCAATGTGTTTGTTCTGAGCATGTACCGGTAGGTAAACAATGCAAATCTAACTTACGTGGATTCGACTGTGACGTAGAATTCCGGTTTTTGTTTACGAATTCGATGCTGATTACGACCTTGGCTGCCAAGACATAAGATACTTTGTATTGGCATTTTTTATGCTAATTAGTGTCACGTGGCTTTAAGGTAACCTTTGATTTCTTTTACATTCTCTTTGTTTGCAAAGGCAAGCCTCTCTTCACTGCTGCTGACGTAGATAATTTCTCATAATTGTTCATTGTTAGTGTATTTTTGCCATGATAAGAAACCCACGGAGTACCTCCATCCGTACCTAGCTGATACATTACCTTCACAGTATTTAAATACATTTCTGTGGTTCGTAAGAAGTAAGTTCCTACTTCAAGTACTATACTTCACCAAACTGCTTTTTTTGTCTCAATTAAATGAAATAAAAAAAGCATTGCAGGGATACGTATATCCCTAACCGTAAATAGGCTTGGTAACATTTTTAGGCTTGGTTTCATTATCAAACGCAAACGTTTTATCGTACACGTCGATATTTAAGAGTGAAGACGTCTTCCACAACGTCATTAAAAACTGTCGTTTACACAAAACACCAAGTAAACTGCTACTGTACGAGCAATGATCGTTTTACTGCCAATTACGAGTAAAAGCAGACATTAAAAATGTCTTTACCCAATCGGAAATCCATAAACTACGCGGCAAAATGTCTGGTTTACCGAATTGCCGATATAACGGCAAACAGTATATTTTTCATACAAACATGTATTCAAATTTGTTATAAGGAAAATCTGTTTCATTAAAAATGTTTTGAATTTTTTTTCACACATCTCATCAGCTGGGACGATCAGAGAAAACTTGCAGTTTAAAAATGTATACAATATAACATGAACGATTAAAACGAAAACTCTCTTGTATAAGGAAAAAGTGATCATTTCAGATGGTGTCATTTCTTACTACAGTTAAATGTGAAATGAAACAAGGTGAATAACGCGGGACACGCCCGCGTATCGTATAGTTGATTTAAATATTGTTTTATAGGCAGCCGTTGACGCGCGCGTTGATGTCTTTTGTAAGGTGGTCGTTAATGTAATGATAATGCTATGCTAGGGAAGAATGCGGGCTCAAGTCCCGTCGAAGTCGAAACATTTTGGGATATTATTTGATTTCTTATTAATGTAATACTCTTACTTTTACTAGCAAAAATAACATTAAATTAACGAAAAAAGCAATTCAATTAAGCCTTAATGGGAATCAAACCCACTTATATAGGAATATGAAACATAAGAAAATGGAAGAACCAAAGAAAATGTAACTCGAATTAGTTAGTGCACTTTTAATAAAAATATGAAGCTTGTTAATTCATTCATTCAGCGACAGCTTCTGAGGACTTTCTACAATTATAAAGCTAGTTTTGTTAGAAGACAAAACTCTCTATTCTCTTTGAGTCTGGAATTCAAATTAGCATTGAAAAATAAGAGAGCTGATAGGCTCTGGCTGATTGTCAGATAT
The DNA here is from genome assembly GCA_963662085.1 of Eupithecia inturbata. Lineage (NCBI taxonomy): Eukaryota > Metazoa > Arthropoda > Insecta > Lepidoptera > Geometridae > Eupithecia > Eupithecia inturbata. Next base: position 11,213,238 of record OY759182.1, read on the forward strand.
GTTAAGCCCGAATGACATGAAGATACCTAAATAATGTTAGTCAGGTATTATGTAGGTTTTAAAAAGCTTTAACATAACACTAACTTTAACATAACACATAACTTTAGCATAACACCTATAACCTAAACTATAACGTCGTAAAGGTTACGTATTAAATAGTTTTGTACCTGTGATATTAAAAATAGCTAGAAAGATATATAATTCATGCAATTTCTGATAGTCTTTTGAGGCGTACAAAACCGCGGGTGGAAATTTTTACAGGCCTTCTGATCGATGTTTGATGACGGAGATTAAGGCCCGTATAATAAAAGCTTGCTTAGTCATCGATATATTCCTGAGTAAAGATGTTCTATGGCAAAAGCGTTACTCAAGCATAGACTGTGCATAGGTTCATAATACGGGCCTAAGGTAGGTTTATGGGTAGGTTTGTAAACCACACCTATTATAAAATCTGTGGCCACTGGCCATGCATTGGCATGTGGCGAAAATTATTATTTATTTTTATAGGCCCACCTCTGAATCATTTTCTATACAACAGCAAAATAATTATCCAAATCGGTCCGTAAATGACGGAGACATCGACAAAAATAAACAAAAAAATACATACAGCCGAGCACAGAACCTCCCCTTTTTTCGAAGTCGGTTAAAAGGCGATAACTTAAGTATAGTTTCATTCTTATGTCTAATCAGTAATAACATACCGATCATTCGTTGCATGAAGTGGCTCGGAATGATGCTGACGATGTTACGCATGGTAAGCAAGTGTGCCGTTTCTATCTACTTATCTACCTTCATCGTACAGATGCTATTTATATTCCATCCATAGGTAGGATACACGCGTATGGTATACATAGATGTGTGAGGTATGTATAATATATTCAATCACATATTTGCAAAATGTTTTAAATAAACAAACTTGTAATCCTGGTTTTAATAACAAACTTGGTCAATATTGTTCACGCGTTCTCGCTGGGGAGACACTTTGTAGCCAAAAAAATAAAGTAAATGGAACTTTCACTTTCACAACATTTGCATTTTATTTCGCGACCTCTTTGGAATAACTTATGATGTAGTAAAACAGAAATTAGGTATAATGGATGCAACATCAATTGCTTTTTCAGATTTATTTCGGAGCTCGGAAATTAATTTGATGATACCTCATTTTTACACAAACATCGCTGGGTCTCAAACTCATGAATGTGAATGAAACGTTTATATTTTAAAGAGGACGAATGACCCCTTTCAAAGTCACCCGGAATGTGATGAAATTCAAATAAGGACCGATAAGTACCAAAACGGTCGCCTTTCAGCCCGCGAATAAATTGGAAATGATCAATAAAGTGTCGAAGCTTAAAATCGTTTCAAGTTACCCAATGTCCAATAACTAAAAGTAGGTGAAATTTACAAGAAATCAAATAATATCCCAAAAAATTTTCGACTTCGACAGGACTTGAACCCGCATCCTTCCTTCAGTGCGGGAATGTGCAAACCAACTACACCACGAGGTCAAGTGACGTAGGAGTAGAATAACTTTGGGACTCCCTTCGGACTCTCTCTCTTCGACTCGCCGTTAGCTCTGTTCAAAGACTAAAGTTACAATTAGTTCGTTTGACGAGAGGAGTCACGTTGCTCAATTCTAAGGTTTTTATTATTATAGTGCGTAAGCCTTCACATTAAAATTTAATTAAATAAATTACCCCGAGTATGAGGGCTATAATAATAAAAACCTTAGGTGGAATTTGAACGACATATCCTGAGTTTGATGGTTGTTGAGTGTGAGATGGGCCAGCAAGTGCCTTCGGGCCAGTAATTCAAGGGCAGGGCTGTCGTGCAAGATACGACCGCGATAATCTTGATCCAAGGTTCGTGAAAGCAAATCGCTGAATATGATACAAGTTCTTGCCGAGTCAACATAACGAGCCGTCTTGACACGTTTTTGGGAAAATTAGGTTTTAAGCGTAGGAATGAAGATATTTCAGATATCACGTAAGCTTTGCGTGCTTTTTTCAAGGGTGCTGTATATTTCTCATATTTATTATACCTATTTATTAAAGTATGTGAGTTTGGTTATAGTTACGTCATGATTTCTTTTTGTAGCGATTAAATGGAAAAATAAAGCATTGCATGCTACGAAAAGGTTCGCCTTTTAAAAAATTCACGGTTGAACTTATCGACCTCATCTAAGATTGTTATATTTATGACGAAAAGAGCCCTCTAATGTGAATTCATGGGCATTCATAACTTACCCATGGGCCTCGTAATTCTAATTAGCACACAAAAATTTTATTTCAGCTTAAAATATTCAAGTTTTTTATAGAAATAGCGTAACAATAGCCCTTGTAGGTATTACTTATGTTCATATGACTTCACTGACATTCTCTGCCATAATAACATTATTATTTGCTTATTATAGTCAGTTATATCGTCAGTTACGAGTTATTAGTTCATTGTGTGTCATAATCATAAAGACGATATTGCACCTTTTATGAATAAAGTGCTGAGATCATAATTGGATTTCGTCTGTGTGAGCTACCTACGGTATCTATTACGTACCGTATAATTTCTCCAATAAACGGATTAACGTAAGCTTGATAGTAACACTGGTAAAATGGCCTCAGGGCTGGAAAATAGCCAGTTAATATTTATTTTATTTTTATTGCTTCAAAGACCCCTAAACATTTTTGCAGGGTCAATACTTTTGAAGATATTCTGAACTTTTGAAGTCTTGAAAGTTTCAATATTTTTATGCAAGTTTTAGGTTGAAACTCGCATAGTTATTTAAAGAAATAACTAGATTCATAATTATTATTATAAATTAAATAGCCCAGCTCTTGTCGGTATAATTCATTCCAATTGGTGCAATTCACTCCACTTTTCTCTCTCCAATGGAATGTGTTTAAATTCTAAACGACATGACAGCTACTTTTCCCTTGATCTGACTCTTGAAGCTAATACTTAATCTTCCCCTTCCTCGTCTTCCTTCTACTTTTCCTTCTACGATGTTATTTATGAAGTTTGCATGTCGTTTAAGATGTCCTATCATTCTCCCTCTTCTGTGTTGAATGGTTTTCATCAAAAACCTTTCCTCCTCAACTCTTTTCAATATATCCTCATTCCACCTTCTCCGTCCAGCTAATCATATCCATCCTCTTCCATGACCACATTTTAAACGCCTCAAGCCTCTCTCTATCCCACTGTACCATGGTCCATGTTTCGCATCCATCGAGGGCTATTGCTCCAAACATGTTTTTATAAAATTTTTTTAGTCTTTATTTTGATGGAAATATGAGTTTTTTGTTCTTTGAGATTCATATCGGTCAGATGAGACTTTGTAAAAGAAAACCTATAAAATAAATACGAGGAAGTATAAAATTATTATTTGCGAAATTATGCACAGACTCAGTCATAACCGTTAGGAGTACCTATCTATTTGAATTATTTTGTAGTCTAGTCTAAATTGATGGTGCTGAACCACCTATCGCTTCTGGCAATTCGCACCAGTTTGCAGCATGACATGGCTCCGGCTCACGATAGCCTACTACTAGCAGCATGACGAATTAGTCGCAGTTACTTTGTTATTGTATTATTTACATATACGTATTTTTTCAATTACATAAGTGTTATAAAAATAACCGTCTCGTATGACGATAAGTATTGGTTTATTATAGGCTGTAAGATTATGTTTGTGATTTCACATAAATAAACATTTTAAATCGTAATCACACGGCTTGGCTTCTCGGTCTGAGATGGATTTTAAGTAAGGTCAAAAATGCAAAATGCAAAAGTATCTGATCCTTTAGTTAGGACGTAGGTATAAGTTTATACCAACTAAACTTACCTCCTTACAGGATCTTAAGACAACATACAACTTGATATAACTTGAGCTGGTGTTCAGCTCAAGTTATGCACTACAAACAGCATACAGTTAGAGTTAGCTTTTGTTTACAATACTGAGAATCGTTCTCGAGGTACGAGAGGTTCGATCAAACCTGAAATGTAAATACATGAACTAAGTTTACCGCTTACAAATAGTTCAGACAGGTAAGTAGGTACGAAGCATGTTTATAAGCAATGCTGTATCTGCTGCAGAGTTCGCCGGTCCACTAACAGCATCATGATGATGATAGCGGATAAGCTAGATGGGTCGCTATACAAACGCAGCATTGCTGTTTTAGTAAAATGACATTTACTCACCTAAGGTAAACTAACATATTTATTAAGACAATTGTTACTAATATTATGTGGATGTGTGATTATCAAAAATAGTGATTAGCATTATTTTATATTACTTTCGCTTTTATTTTTTATATTAAGTATGGATATTAAAGTCTTGTAAACTTTTCAGACTTGAATAAGAAAACTGTGTAGAATTAAGAAGTCCATAACAGTTTTAGGTTTAAACAAGTCCTATCTCGAGTTAAAAAGGTCCATCCATTGATCCACCCAAATCCTTATCTAAAGCTTAGCTTTTATTAGTACGCCACCAAATTATAGGCCACCCCGCTCACGTAGCCGGCAATGGCTACAATCCTTCGGGGGTATCGCCACTGATAACGAAGTTAGCTAGATCTTTTCTCTTCATTTCGTATATTCTCAAACATATTAGCTCTCATTTAATTATTTGTCGTCTTTTGAAATTCAGAAGACCGTCTTCTGAATTTCAAAGTTCGACAAAAAATCTTTAAATATATACCTAAAGGTGGACAATTCTCATAGCATCATATAGCGCCAAGTTAAGCAGAGCTTGTGTTCTGGTTACTAGATAACTGTTTTAAAGAATGCATTACATATATATTTTAATATTTTATATATTTTAATATTTTATTTTCATAGAAAGTAGAGGTAGGTAGACTTTATTAAATTATACTAAATTCAGCGTTTAATAGAACCGGATCTAATATTACAGAATGCGTTACGTCTGGGATCGTGAACGTCCCAACTCCCACCGTCCCACCCACCGTCCACACATATTCATGAATAGAGTATTTTACTCTATATGAGAAAAAATCTTATAAATATATTATTGAAATAGATTAGGCAAAAGAAGTCGGAAAATGATAGTTGCTAAAATAAATTAAATTATTCATAAAAGAACATAAAAAAACATTTTAAAATACAATTCAAAGCTTTCAGTTTTTTAAGTCTGTTTTAAACACCATGATGAATGATGATGTAGCCGCCATGTTATTACGTCATACAGCTGTGTAAACTAAAAAGTGTCACTTTCAACTGATCAGCGTAAATACGCTGATCAGTACAAAAAAGTAAAAGTACAAAGCTTAAATAAGCTTTGTACTTTTAATCAAAAGTCAAAGTCAAAGTCAAAAACTCTTTATTTCCATAAATACAATAAATGTATACTTAGAAAAGGTCAAATTCTTAATAATTAAACACTGACACGGAAATAAAGTGATATTTTTGATTTCAGTCGCTTCGGTACGTAGACTAAAGTAAAGAAGCGACGAAGAAACCTTTAGCCTGTTAGTTGTTATTTTTCGAGTTGGAGCAAATTCCGTCCCACGCTTTTTTATCCTCTAGATAATCTGATATTTTATAGTAGGCCTTTTTACACAGGAAGGTTTTGACAATTTGTTTGAATTTATTTACTGATAATTTTTGCAACTCACTAGGAGTTTTGTTGTAGAAGCGTATACATTGCCCTTTAAAAGATACTTTAATTTTGTGTAGTCTAGTTGTGGGCACAGCGAGTTTATGTTTATTCCTGGTATTCAAATTATGTACATCGCTATTTTTAGGGAACCGATTGATATTTCTATGAGTGTACAATAGGTTTTCATAAATATATTGACATGGTACTGTCATTATGTTTATTTCTTTGAATTTATCACGCAGGGATTCTCTGGAACCCATACTATAGATAGCACGAACAGCCCTCTTCTGCAACACAAATACGGTGTTAATATCTGCAGCGTTCCCCCACAGTAGAATACCATAAGGCATAATACTATGGAAGTAGCTGAAATAAACAAGTCTAGACGTCTGTAAGATGACGGATTTTTTGACAGCATATGCTGCAGAACTAAGTCTCTTCGATAGCTTATCTATGTGTGCGCCCCTTTGAAGTTTATTATCTAAAGTGATTCCTAAGAAAACGGTACTTTCTACAATTTTTAACGTTTCTCCTTTTACATTTACATCAGCCTGAACGTTTAACATTAGGTAGAATAAATCTAATACATTTCGTTTTGGTTTCGTTAAGCAAAAGATTATTGACATTAAACCAATGGACTACTTTTGAGATTGCATTATTCACATCATTGAAATTCGTGTCTTGTCGTTTCATTTTAAAAATTAATGAAGTGTCATCAGCAGACAATACAATCTCGTGATTATTCTTAACAAGATGAGGCAGGTCGTTAATATAAATTAAAAATAGGAAAGGGCCGAGGATAGATCCCTGCGGTACACCCATTGTAACTACAGACCCCGAAGACCGTTTCCCATTAATGTCAACTCTTTGTATCCTATTACTCAAATAAGATGTAAGAAGACCCAAAGAGCTGTTCCTTATTCCATAGTGATTTAGTTTCCTGATTAATGTTTCATGGTGTACGCAATCGAATGCTTTTGACAAGTCGCAAAAAATGCCTAATGCATCTTGCGACTTCTCCCAAGCATCAAAAATATGCGTTACTAACTCTAGAGGTACACCGACGTCAGTAGTTGACCTGCCGCGAGTAAACCCGAATTGCTTACTATGTAGCAGGTCATTTCCATTGAAATGCCTAAGCAATTGATGTAAAATAAGTTTTTCAAAAACTTTGCTGAATGTAGGGAGTACTGATATTGGTCTAAAGTTAGTGGGGTCAGACCTACTACCCGATTTAAACAGTGGGATTATTTTACTACATTTCATTAGATCAGGAAATACGCCACAATCAATAGGCTCATTAAATATAAAAGCTAGATCTGGTGCAATGATATCAATCAATGGTTTAATAATTCTAACGGATATTCCCCAGAGATCTGCAGTTTTCTTTATATTTAATAGTTATAATAAATATATAATAAAGGTTTTTTTAATATCTCTTTCATCAACATGATTAAAATTAAATGTATTTTTGCATTTAGGTACATTTCCTTTAAGTAATGACTCGGCGATTACTTGAGAAGAGACACTTTGTTCTTCTTTGTTCTTTTTAGACACTTTGTAGTAGAGATTGGAATGTCAGTAAAAAAGTTTTCAAATGCTTGGGCTACTTTAACATCATTTTTGATTGAGCAATCATTAATCTTTAAATTGTAATCATTAATGTAGGTGCTGACTTTTCCAGTCTCACTATTTATTATTTTCCAAGTTGACTTTATTACATTTTCACTATTTCTTATTTTTGAGCTAATATAATTTGATTTTGCTATATGACAAACTTTTCTAAACATTTTTGAGTAATTTTTTACTTTTACTTTGAACTCCTGGCTAAAATTGTATTGTTTTTCACTATACAGTTCATACAACTTTTGTCTACTCTTATGTATACCCACTGTTGCCCACTCACTAAAGTTAAGTTTTTCTGAGACCATGATCGACTTAGGTGTGAATATTGAATTGAACACACTGGTGAATTTGTTAAAAAAACTGCAATACGACTCATTTGGGTTGTTATGTGAGTGATAAGGTGATGGTGTAGACTCCTAATCCAATTTAAACCGTTCAAATCGACTTGTGGTCACAGGTATGTATTTTATTTTCTTTTTACAAATATTATTTTTTACTTGAATTTCTATTTGTATTAGTTGACCTAAGTGGTCTGATTTTAAATTGCTTAATATATTTTTACTAACAATTTTTTCATTTTGGCAAACAAATACATTATCTATACATTTTGCTGAGGTTTCAGTTATTCTTGTAGGTTCCATAAATAATGGCCTTAGATTAAAAGAATTAAATAAATTAGTCAATCTAGTACTAAGGGAGTAAACTTCTAAAAGGTCAATATTAAAGTCTCCACAAACCATGATAGTTTTATTTGATTTTGAGAGTTAAATAAAATATCCTCCATAACACTTTCAAATATTTCAAAAGAAGCTGATGGTGGGCTGTATACGCTTACTACAATAATTTGCTCCAACTCTACACATGCTACTTCGATGTGGCTTTCAACGGTTAAGCATATTATGTCCTTACGGTCTTTAAATTTCATGAATTTGTTAAGTAATATTAATGAGTAATATTAATGAATATTTTTGTAACCAACGCAACCGCATTAATTTGTTTACACAGCCAACTGATGTCATGACCACAGATCTATATGGCAGCCACTGCGTCCAGCGTTTTCGTTAAATTACGCGCGAAATTTTAAAATATAAAATTTAAATAATTTTTTATGGCACTTATCAATTGAATAAAAAAATGTGATTTTTGTGGTTTATTAGCTTGAAAGAATCGAAGTGAGACACTTTTAATAAATGGATGAATACCCTACGAATAAATAAGTATTATTTATTCGTAGGTACCCTATTCCAAGCACTGTCACTGAAAGAAGTTGGGTTTTGAAGTCTTCTACAAATAACTCTAGCTAATTTACATTAGCTATGTTAGCATAAACAGTAATTTTATCGATTCAGCGAATATTTTGGACTGAATACACCAATAACATCATTTAGAATACAGTGTAACCAGCAGACATCTGCCGCTGATTTACGATCTAGCGTAAAATAAACACGTTTCGCCATTTTCAGTTAGGCCAAGCTTTGTTATCGGCTAATCTATAATTCACGATTTTGGCTGTCATCCAGTTATCTTAATTATTCAAACACGACATAGCCCCATGGTAATATACACTCTTATGTAGAAAATGTACCGTGATTGAAACCAATGGATCGCATTGGTCTTATTCGGGTGAATGAATATTAAATTGAAGGTATTTCTAGACAGAAAGCTATTGCAAACTTAGGTAGGTACTCCTTATCTAAAGCATATTGCTTTAGATAAGGAGTCAGTTAATATAACTACGTTTCTAGCATAGCTAGAAACGTAGTTATATTAACTGACGTTTCTAGCATAGCTAGAAACGTAGAAAAAAAAAAAAAAAATTGTGGTGTATAAAAGAAGAAAGAAAAGGAGGTTCTCAATTCGTCTATGTTTTTTTAATGTATGTATGTATATTACTTGATATCTCCGCCAATTGTTTACCGGTTTTGCTATTCTTTCACTATTATACAGAGAATGATCCCGAGAGGTGTCCCACAATATTTTCTTCCCGAGGGATTCTATTAATCCCGGAAAACTAAAAAATACATCATAATATTTTTCTGAAATCAAATCACCACTAGCCACAACTATCTTCGCCAATTGTTATTAGATTTTCTTTCTTTTTTGTATAAATGTTGATTTTGAGGTAGGTACCTACTCATAATTTCTGATTCTGTCTGATGTCACAGAAGAAAACAAACAACTTTAGCTAGGTTCTTATAGATTAAAGAATCAATCTTTATACATATGTCCAGTAAAACATACATCGCCTCGCTGCATCCAGGCGACTAGCTAAGCCTGACGCTTGCAGAGTGGCCGATCCCATAGACTTCATAAGGGTGTGTACACATCTACATCTTGCAGTGAGGTCGTGGCCTCCTACCTGAATTCAGTATAGTTCGCGTCACGTAAAAAGAACGCTGGCCTTCACCTGCGCACTGAGCGATTTGTCGCGATTTACGCGTGCACAGACACTTCCCCTCTACCCCCCTCAGCGTTCTTTTTACGTGATGCGAACTATACCCTGGGGCTGTCCATTATCACATGAGGCTCGAAAGTGGGAGTAGGGTGTTAGGAAAAAATCACAAAATATCACAAGGGGGCCCTTTTTCACGGGATAACACCTATGTGTTATTATTTTTATGCCACTCAGAAACAATCTGTAACTTTAATGTCTGAGACATTTTGTCACGGTGTTTAATTTTCCAGAATTAAATTAGATTATATCTCTATTTAAAGACCATATACGGATTTTTTTGATACTCAGGTACTCGTTTTATCTACAAAAAAAAAACGTGATTTTGGGTAAGGCCCAAATTACCACCCAAAAACCAAAAACACAAATCATCATCTGGTATCACCAAGGGATTAAAAGTTGCTAAAAAATCCCGTGATTAAAGAACGACCCTCATCCTACTAATGTTATGAGTGACTAATAACCAGTAATAGCTGTTTACTTATGTAAATTGGTTTGTGTGTGCTCAGTTTTCAAAGAGAGGTGATTGAGTTTGATGAGCAAATGGTGAGGCGTAGACAGAAATACTAATTCAGTGCCATGCCAGATAGTTCAAAATAGTTCTACTCACTGTATATCACTAGAAGGCAAATAGGTTTGTTAAACCTAGACAGATTCTCGAAAAAAGTGTGAAAACCTTATGTTACCTTTTATAACTATGCAACACTCATACCTAGTTTATGATATAGGCTCGTATAATGAAACTATGCTCAATAAATATTTTAAATTCAGCATGCTTATTAACACTAAAGTCATTTACAACGGGATATTTACCATGATTTGAGTATCGAGCTTTCCAATATTGTTAAATACCTCGTTGTAAACGACTTTAAACTATGTGCTCAGTCATCGATCTATGCTTGAGTAACGCTTTTACCATAGAAAAACGTTACCCAACGGTACTCAAGCATAGATCGATGACTGAGCAACCTTTTATCATACGGGCCTTAGACTACTGACGGTGTGTGACAACGGTGTCGATTCAGCTGTTGCAAAAACTGAAGTTAACTAATTTGACAGAACTAAAAATGTTGCCATCCCTTTCTTTAGAACCGAAATAATAGTTTTCCAGTATCCAGTATGATGTTATTTAATTTTAGTTTATTTTAAATGTACGGTACAATGTACGGTTTAGTATTTTTTTAGATCGTATCTCGACCCAGAGTCTGACTTTAGTTATTCTTTTTTTTCCTAATTTTTATGTAGCTAGCAAGTCTGTAAGTTTGTTTAGTGTTTTTATTTAGGTTAACATATAAGTATTCTCTTATTTTTATTTAACTTTTGGGACTTTTTAATCCGGAACAGTTATAGGCGTCATCAGATTAAACCAACATATATAACTACGTGTAGATATTTGCTGGCACTGCACCGTGTTTACATCAAGTACACTGACACAGTTATTCTGCTGATAAACCACTAACAATGCACTTCAACGCGATAATTTCTTTTAGTTTATTACCTTCAGTTATAGTGGCAAAGTGCATTCACATTGTGCTCATGAAATAAAATGAACCATAATGACGTCGACATAAAGATTTGATGCGACCTGTGCTGCTCCGTCATTATACAAATTGCTTTACCAAAAACGTCTCAAACAGCTGTAGCGACTGTCCTGATTACATAAAGTAACCTGAAAAATAGGTCATTTTTAACTCTACTTCCAAAGAAGTAAGTAGTTACCTAACGTCGAACACAAGCCTTGATCCTTCAATGGGTTTTTTCTAATTACAAAGTATGCCAGTCCTATAATAACTTAACCTTAATCACAGGTTTAATAATACATAAATAAATAATTACTATACTAGTACAATAATCAACAACAAACAAAAGAAAATAAACAACAATATTATTTGTAGTAAATAGGGCCACAATCACCACGCTTGGCATGGTGCACCAGCAAAGGTGATTGCAGTAGAGGTGTTACAAATACATAGATTGAACGGCTTGTTCCAGTTTTCCCCCTTTGATCTTGACTTAAGGGGGAATACTGGAAACTTAATTTTTAAAAGTCCAGAATACCCCCTCAACGTTTTTTCTTTTTCCGTTTTTCCTCGTTGAGAAAGTTTGTTCAAGGAAAACTGAAATAGCTGTTGCCCTTTTTGCTTTTTTTTTTTGGTAGGTTCCCATATTCAACTCCTACGACATCCACAGGTTGAGTTGGAGGGGTCGCTCGGTCGATTCTAGCGCTAACGCAGCGGCCCGCACCAAGCGTATATAGTCACAAAAGTTGATTAGAGAAGAGAGGGCGCAATGCGTGCCATTTTGTGAAAAGGATAGGATTTCGCGTTCATAAGAGCGGGACAGAGCATATGTACGTATTTGGAACGGCACGCGGAGCGGCGTAAGCGCATAAATCAAGTTTTTGATTATTTACAAGAAAACTACACAACTTAACTTATGAAGAAACTGGTTCAAGGAACCAAATAATTAGTACCTACGAATCAAAACATAAGTCATTTCAATATACCGCAGGGTTCCTGAGATCTTGACCAAATTATGTGCGAAACAGTGCACTTTGATGTTTTTTTTTATTCGTTACTTGCTGCAGCCCGCGGCTTCGCACGCTTTTTTCCGAAATAAAAGGTAGCCTATGTCCGGCCCCGGGATACCATCTACCTCGCTGCCAAATTTCACCGAGATCCGTTCAGCCGTTCTTGAGTTATAAATAGTGTAACTAACACGACTTTCTTTTATATATTTAGATTTTTTTCTCGATAGTGTTTTCACATCATAGAACCAAAGAAAAAATTTAAATTTTATCTAATTTGAGTTTTATACCACGGGGATCCCGCGAGTATTGAGATCTAGGCCAAGTTTGACAACCAATCCCGTGGTTCGCCCCTTAAACAAAGACTGCAATAAGAAAAGTTAAATACCAATAAAAGGAGTCTACCCTTCCTAGATGATAAATTACTAAAAGAACATCAGTTTAACTCGAAGATAAACTTTCGCTTGATAAAATATCCAAGCATCAACCTTCTTGTTAGTTTTCCTTTGAAGTAGCGATCTTCATATTTTCCAGAAGATTGATCTCATTCTGAAATATCAAGCAAGCTGAAACAAATTTCTCGGTAGCTTACTTTTAGTATGTCTTGAAGTTCTTGAAATTTGGTAGGCTCGTGTGACATAGCTAAAAGATTCCCCGAAGAACGATAATATAACCTGTGAAATGAGATATAGTATACTTTTAGAATGGGATTGAAAGTGACGTTATCTGCTCTCCCAGCAGGACGTGTCTGAACTGTCTTGAGACCTTAGTATAGGCTGTGCATAGTTTACGAAAGCTACAAATGTTTAAGTTTCATTTTATACATAAGGTGCCTTACAGCGCCTCTACCGGGTAGAGAGGAACTACTTTTCGGGGTACGACAGCGATCCAATAGTCTCACAAGAATTTATTCACAAGAAAATTGTGCTATGTTCTCCAAATTTTTTTCCGTTTTGGTTGTGTGCAATGCATACCCATACTCACAAGCCACTCTGCTCAGATTTAATCCGATCTGAGTGAAACAGTATGAACGATGACGTCATTCTCAATCCCATTCTTCAAGAACGCATGTCTTATGAATTTTTGGTATAAATAAATAGATATATTCCCAACGTCTCACGTGAGATGTGCTCATTCCCAACGTCTCACGAAAAGTATTCCAAACCTCTCTAGAAAACGCACCTATGGCCAACGTCTCACGAAAGTCAGAGGGTCGTGTTTTACAATCTACATAATCTATTATTTACTTTTTAGGGTTCCGTACCCGAAGGGTGAAAACGGAACCTTATTACTAAGCCTCCGCTGGCTGTCCGTTCGTCCGTCTGTCACAGGGCTCTATCTCATGAACTGTAAGAGGTAGACAGTTAAAATTTTCAGATAATGTATATTTCTCTTGTCACTACAACTTGTCATAACAACAAATAATAAAAATTAAATAAATATCCAAATTAATGGGGGCTTCCCTACAAAAAATGTGTTTTTTTTGGTTATTTTTGATCATCGTTTGTCAAGGCTGTATCTCTTGAACCACAATACATGAAATATTCTATAAATAAGTAACATTTCAACTGAAATAACAACAAATACTGAAAATAGTATAATAAAGTTAAAATTTAAAGGGTATCCGAAATAGTGAAAACTTGATGCTCATTAAAAAAAATTGCCTAATTTTTACGGTACGGAACCCTTCGTGTGCGAGTCGACTCGCACTTAGCGGTTTATTTGGTATGAATAAATATGTATATTTCTAGTGAAGAAGATCGATATCGTTTCAAGAAAACACCCGCATTCAGATCCTGTAATACAAACGAAAACAGCTTCATTGTTATTCAAAACATGTGCCAATCGATTATCAATCAGGCTACCCGATCTACCACACACATACACACACATGACAATAATCACTTGATGAGGGTAGATTTCAATTAGGAGGCATTTACTTGACTAGTTAAATAGAGACACTCGACACTTAAGAGTTAATTGAGAACCGCTTCCTTTTGTTTCAGTTAACAGGTGGTTCACCACATTAATTATTATAAATGCGAAAGTTTGGTTGTATGAATGAAAGAAAGAAGAAAGAAAGAAAATTAATTTATTGGCTCACACATCAAATACACAATAATAAAAAGTAAAATACTTAAAATAGAATTTATTCTATGTGGACCAAAAAGCTGCTTGCTGTGTGGTGCCGGCTTAGAATTTGTACCACCCCAACCCTTCCCGCGGGTGTAAGAGGCGACTAAGGGATATCCACCGGGGGTGGGCAGCAGCGCCCTCTGCAGAACAATTCTACCACCGAACTGCGACAGGATGTGTGAGTGCAACCCGCGTGCCCAGCGTGGGGATTATGGGCATTACCCCCAGTGAGATATAAGCCAATAAGGCGCTTATCAGGGGGAGGCCTGGGTCCAGCAGTGGACCAATACGGGCTGTGGAGGTGTGGAGGAGGAGGACCAAAAAGGTCCTGCTTAATGTTGGATATTTGTTACCTCTTCACAGCTCTACAGCAATTCGGATTCCCTAGAGGTAGTTGTACTATAGATGCTGGTGTATCGCTAGTGAAGACTATTTTTGACGCCTGGGAGAGATCAGAGGATGCTTACGGTATCTTCTGTGATCTCTCGAAAGCTTTTGATTGCGTTCGACACGATATACTAGCTATAAAACTACAACATTATAGTGTAGGGCCATCAGCGCTTAAACTTTTAAAATGCTACCTTTATGAACGACAGCAAACGGTAGAGATCAATCAAAATAGACTATAATATGAAGCATATTATGGTCTATTTTGATTGATCCAGTAAGCATTGTGGTTCCGCAAGGCTCCATATTGAAACCATTCCTGTTCTTGGTATACATTAATGACTTGCCTTTTCTGGTTTGAAAAAATTACAAACATCGTTCTATTTGCGGACGATACATCTCTAATTTTCAGCAAAAAAAGAAATCACAATGCCGCACCATTGTGATTTCTTTTTGTGCTAAAAATTAGACATAAATAAATGACGTACTGGCAAGCATATGTACATAGTTGGTTTGGTGCGAACACCCTGCTATTAAACGCTAAAAAAACTAAATGCATAAAATCTAAGTCTCTGAACATTTGTATAGATAAAAAGGAACTCTAACTAGTATCTGATACTATGTTTCTAGGACTGCGCGTTGATGCAGGGCTGCAGTGGGGACCTCACATTGGCACATTGTCTAACAAACTTTGCTCTGCTGCTTATGCAGTACGCAGAATACGTGAAATGACGGACGGTACTTGCACGTCTCTTACACTTCAGCTATTTCCACAGTGTCATGTCGTACTGCATAATACTGCGGAGTACCTCGGCTGATGCAGAAACCATTTTCATTCTTCAGAAAAGAGCTATTAGAGCTATCTTTAAGCTTGGCTCTCGAGTTTCCCTTAAAGATCTGTTTAAAACCATTGATATAATGGCTATGCCTTCTTTGTATATTTATATGAACATCATGTATGTCAGAAAAACTATAAGCAGCATAAAAAGCAAGGCGATCCATTTTATACTAGAAATAGAAATAACAACTAGACTAGCTAGAATTAATAAGTCATTTATAGGCCTAAGCATCAAATTATGTATCAAATTACCAAACTACATAATAAATAGACCAGAAAATGAATTTTAAAAAATTGTAAAAAACGTAGTCTCTAAAAAAGCTTACTATAGTGTGAAAGACTATCTGGATGACAATAGGGCCTTTTTTTTTTTTTTTTCTCGGCCGAGGAAATTCGTGTACGAATAGACTGGTCTGGGGGGGACCAGAATTATGTGGGACTCGACGTCCTGATAAGGACGTAATACCCACTAAAACCTCTCCGGTGACCCTTCTCTCGCCATTTTCGCCGAACCACGGGAACATATAAACCTACCGCGGCATAACAATAGGGCCTGGGAGCTCGGCACATGAACTTAAATTAATTAAGCTGTACAACTGTGCTGTATTAAATGTATATTTGTTTTCATGATTTTTTTAAACTTTCTTTGTAAACAAATGTACCTAAAGACATTGTAAAAATGTGTTCACAACCTGTAAATCACTTACTTACAATAAACGATTTGAAACTGAAACTAAAACTTCACGCCAAAACTACTGAACAAATCGGACTAAAATTTTGCATAAAGATGAGAGAGTTTTAGGCCTGGCATAACACATAGGCTGCTATCATCCCATAAGTCATAAGGTAAGTCATAAAAACTATCCATAGAAACAAAGCGTGCGAAGCCGCGGGCAGAAAAATAAAAATATGTAAAACAACATCGTCCTCGCTTTTTTACTTTTTTTCGCCAAATAAGAAGCCGAAGGCCCTCTAAATGTAGCTAAGAACCATCAGAAGACCAAACGAGTAGTTTGTCAAAGTCGATTTTTTATTTTTTTTTGATGCTTGGAGGTAACGCCAGCAACATAAGATATGTTTTCTACACTCGAAAATATGGGTATGTTTTGTATAGGAAGTTAGCCTCGCGGCTAAAAAGGCTCTCAAAGACTATGAATGGGTAAAGTTAAGAAATGAACCGAAGCGACATGATTCCGTTCATTTCTTATACACCAGTCGCGACATTTTACAATATGTACATATAATGTCCTTGAACCAGATCTCTGAATTTAGTTAGGGTCCTCGACGCCATAAAATTTAGTCCCTGAAATATCTAAAGGGCAATAAAATACATTAAGCCTGCCTATTAAACGCCTGGAAGTTGATAAAGCGGGGAGCTTGCAATAGTCTTATCAGAGTTTCGCTGTCATGTTTCATCCACTATTTACTAGCTTTTTCCTCGACTTCGATACCTATTTTAGTATAGAATTATAAAATCTGTTCCTGTGTTAAAAAATATTATAGGCAAAAAAGTACCTATTAAAATTAACAGTCCGTTTAAAATCAACATCTACACTTACAATTTAAAGAGGAACGGTTTGATTGTTTGCGAGTAGGGGGTAAACTCGGAACTAATGGTCCGATTTTGAAAATTCTTTGAAGATACATTAACCGTGGCAGTGATAAAAATGCTTACTAAACTATATTTCCAAATCTATTGTAGTATCTACCTACCTAGAAATATTTAATATTATGTACGATTCATTATAAAATAAACCAATAAATTTACGTATTTATTTACTAACTATTTATTTATGCATTTTTTTAGAATTTTCTGAGGTTAGATTTAATTTAGTTCCTTGCTTTTTATTATTACTAGGTACATTTTTATTTTTAAAAAAGCTCAAATTCCTTTTCACATTGTATAATAATAGTTTGTTTAGTTATTACCCATAACCTTTGAATATTTTTAATGCATTATATTTTTTTCATTTTTAGTTTTTAGATATATTTTAGATTTAGATTTTTTAAATAGTGTAATAAGACACAATACTCTTAATTATTAGGAGAAGCCTTGGGTCCTGTAATACAGTCGGGATCCTGGGGACTCAATATTATATTGTACAATTTGTATTGTGTCAGAAATAAACGATTTGATTTGATTTGTTAATAGGCTATTATTAGATGGCCGAATTCTGCTAACCAATCGCTTTACACATGACAATGATATCACCACAGAATCGTCCATAGATGAAAGAAACTCTAGCTAGATAGTGGGTGCGGCTCTTGTAATTTGCTATTCGCACGGGATATTAATAGAACGTAGTAGTTTCAAACTTTTACTTTTGACATGCGTCCATCGGTAAAATGCCAAAATGTGTACTTTTGTTATACCATTGTTATGGTGTAGCGATTAATTTAGTGTAATTAAAGAAGGCCTTAATTACACTAAATTAATCGCTATGTTTATATGTATGTTTGTATGGCATTATGATGTTGTTTCAGGATTATATTGCATTGCGACGTAGCATTGTACTCAGATATAAGAGATATATAATTAGCCTTGCGTGTTTTGTTCCCATTAAACAATAGCATACTATTAAAAGTACCAGTTTGAGTCTAGACTGATTAAGTAAATCTTCAGATACGTTATAGCCTCAGGCCAAGTTATCTGTGCAATCTTGATATTTTAAAGTAACTAAGGTAAAGAACAAAAAGTTTAGTTATGTTCTGAGATGTTTGGAAGTTTAGGGTAGAGTAGGGATAGACGCCTTAGTGGTGAGAAGCGACCCATTGCCTAGAAACTCACAATCAAGTATTGAAAGGCTTAAATATCTTGATTGATTCAATATGTGTTGAATCTGTCAACCTGATATCTACTTCATAGCAGTTTTTGTATCGTTCCTGGGGCGTTAATCCGAACTTTACCCTATTTCATTCATCTTTGATAGGTACTTGCACTATGTAATCCCCTTTCTAACACCTTCAGCTAAAATTCGATTAATCTTTATTTAGATAAGATTTTTTCAAAGATGAAATACTTAAATTAAACGTCTCATCCAATTTTAAAACTCAAATAACGGATCGTACCCAATTTATCAGAAAAAGCTCTTTTGTCCAGCTGTCCGTGAAAATTATTTTAGACCTTTCAGCTTATGAAACTGGAACTCTTTATTTACTTTACTTGGCTACAATTAAGTTGAATTGTGCTCTATTCCACTCAGATCTACTAATGGATCTGTTTTTCACTTTTTTGTCCACTATGATCCCGAGAATTAGTTTCCACTGCTTGAATCTATTCCACTCTGTTCCATAAGTCGAGTGGATTAGATTCCACTGCTTAAATCTAATCCACGCTGATCCAATGGCCGGGTGGATCAGTTTCCATTGCATTTTCTCTTGGTAACCTGACTTCTCAAATTAGCTATCCAACCAATTATTACATCAAAATTAAATTTACCTACTGAAGTAGGAACCTCTTCAGCGTATATACGTCTACTACACATGCCTCACCAACAACCCCCTTGTTGGTAAGAGATTTTCAGCACTGTTTTGCTATAATCAACATTCTTTACAGGCGGTGATCCTTGGCAAATGTACTTACTCATATAATTTGTAATATATCTTTGAGAGTGGCGCTTTGGCTAAACCATCCTTAAGATATGATTCGCGATTAGGTCACTGACGCAACAGACTATATTCTACTTATGTAAGTGTTCACACTAGCGCCACCTCCTATTTTTCCATACTATTACGTCAAACAAATTAAGTGAAAAACTTGTTGTAATTTGTCCCTATTAGCTGGAACTTTATTGAATTAAATATACTCTTAGAACAACGAAAAAAAATATTCAAAAATCCTTTGGTCAGTTTGTACATAGCGTTTTTTAATACTCTGAAATTTTTGAGCTGTGAACTTATAAATTAGAGATGAAAAAACGGAGTTTGGTGGCCACCAAGTGAAACCGAAAACAACGTTTCGCTCCTTCTATTCGTTGTAAAACACAAAAAATAAAACACTGCAAATAATAAGAATCTCACGCGCAATGTGGATCGAACGCATGTTACTGTTTTTGTTATCCGTATCGTTTGTTCTAAACTTTCTATACAAGTGTCGAAAAAAAAACTGCTCGTAACATTGTCATACGCAAATGCGAACGTGAAACAAGTGTCTGGGTAACTCGATATTATAACTTGCCAACACATGACGCTGCCATCCGTAACTGATATTAGAACGTGAAACAAGTGTCTGGATAACTCGATATTATAACTTGCCAACACATGACGCTGCCATCCGTAACTGATATTAGAACGTGAAACAAGTGTCTGGATAACTCGATATTATAACTTGCCAACACATGACGCTGCCATCCGTAACTGATATTAGAACGTGAAACAAGTGTCTGGATAACTCGATATTATAACTTGCCAACACATGACGCTGCCATCCGTAACTGATATTAGAACGTGAAACAAGTGTCTGGGTAACTCGATATTATAACTTGCCAACACATGACGCTGCCATCCGTAACTGATATTAGAACGTGAAACAAGTGTCTGGGTAACTCGATATTATAACTTGCCAACACATGACGCTGCCATCCGTAACTGATATTAGATACGTTTTTGTTCGGAACAAGAGGGTGGCCGCTTTCAAACAGAACTCGTGTAATTTATTAGTTCACTAGTTAATGCCCGCGAGTTTGCTCGAGTGAATAGCCTATTAGACAATTGTAACTGGGTGCCTAATGTTGCTGATTATGAGTTGCGTTAAATAAATTGAATTGAACATCACGTTGAATATGCGTTGAAGAAAACAAGAGTTATTTTTCACCCGCTATACAACTGCTTGGCACTACCAGTAGTGCCACAATGAACTGGAAGAATAGGAGGAAAATATTATCTCCCGTGACTCTATGGGTAGTACCTTGGGTAATGAGCTTCTCCCGTGTAACTACTACTGATGATGATGTCTTTCTAGCCGAATTGCGGCCACGGCGGCCAGTCCCAACGGAGAGATGCGTTCTACAGTGCACAAGTGTGTGGGCAAACACAGGTGCACTCTCTAAGGCCATTTCTGTCATACGAATTTCTTCTGTATTTTTGTCATTATGCTCATGGAATAATTAAATAATAATAAGGAATTCGTTGGTTTCGTTCAAATGCGTTTGAGGAAGAGCACGGACCATCAGGCTTTTATTCATGAAAATTTAGATGCTGTACGGTCAACGATGTTCACTCTTCTTTTCATCACAATAATACCTATTAAGGGCGTCATAATCGCATGTGCGACAAAGCCCTTAATAAAGAATTAAAAAAAAATAATACCTATTATTTCGATTGTTCAGTTTCAGCCTTTTGAGTGAACATTGTAATGTCCTCTATCAACCAAACTATCTATTTTGTAGTGTGTGATAATAGTTCTCGCGTTATTTAATCAACGCTTAGTACTTTATTGTCGTTGCGAAGGGAAAGGGTAGGCAGATAATTAAAGTCGACATATATTTATTATAAAAGGTTATTTATTTATAGAATTTAATGACTACGTATTTACACACCAATTATTTTTTATTGAGATTTTTCTAGCAAGCAAGCACAGTAGCTGTCCGGAGGCTGGAAGTTGGCGGTGCTACTCCCCTGTGCCTAGAAAAGTACGTGAAGCCGTTGATCGTCGACACGACCAACGGCTGACCGTCCCACCGGATTATGAGAGTGAGGGAATGATTAGGAGTGTGTTCACGCACACACTTGTGCATTATGGCCGACGCAATTGGTTAGTCTCCGTTATGAGCGCGCAATGCGTGCCATTTTGTGAAAAGGATAGGCATAGTATTTCACGTTCATAGGAGCGGGACAGAGCATACGTTTTTGGAAAGGCGTAAGCGCAAAAATCAAGTTATTGCTTATTTACAAAAAAAACGTAAGAACGTACGAAGAAACTGGTTCAAGGAACCCAAAAAATAGTGATAACCTACAAATCAAAACATAAGTCATTTCAATAGACCGCAGAGTTACTGAGATCTCGACCAAATGATGTGCGAAACAGTGCACTTTGATGTTTTTTATTATCGTAATGTTTTTTCAATCGTGTTTTCACTTTCAAGGAACCAAAGAAAAATTTTTGAATTTTATGTAATTAGATCTTTTTGCCTCGGGGATCCCGTGAGTACTGAGATCTAGGTCTAGTTTGACAACCAAACCCGTTAGGTTCGCCCCTTAAGACTGGCGGCCGCCGTCGCGCCGTCGTCGCCGAAATTCGGCAAGAGGACATCATCATTTAAGAAAAATGGACAATGGCATACATGAGAATCTATTCTAAAACCTCCAAAAATGTTTTACGTCCATGCTTTCCTAATACCTACTTAATCTAAGAGTTCAGTATAACATAAATTTCCCTGTTTAGTTGGCATTTAAGAGTTCCGTCAATGGTTCAGGGGATTACCGAGGATAAACAAATATAAATAAAATGTACTTTGAACGCTTGCTGTTATCCAGTTATCCTTAAGTCATTCATGGAGTAGGTATATTAGTATATTTAACGGACTAGTAAGTAATGACGTAGTATCGTTATACCTTTAAAGACCTACCCTTGGTTGGACCTGCATCTGACCTCTCGGTCGTGTCGGTCTGCCGTTCCATCGGATTATGAGAGTGAGGGAATAGAGTGCATCTGTTTTTGCGCACCACCTGTGCACTACAAAATTCGACTACGAGGACATTATACTTTTTAGGTACTAGATAAGTACTGACAAAAAAGCAAATCATAACCACATAAAAATGGTCAACAGATATCAGAAAATGGTTAATAAAATCCAGCAGGGGATTAAATGGAATAGGAGCACTTATGACGTCACAAGGGTCCACCATTTATACGTCTGGCCTATTATTAGCGACGTGGGAACGTGGTGGGGACAAAGGCAATGGAAATGCCAGTCGCGCATCTGTTCATTTAAGGTTGTCGCTGATCTGGACCGCACCACCGCCGCACAGCACAAAAATGTGCTTTTATTATATGGGATTAAACATCGTAATATTTGGATGGATTTTATATTGACTGCATCAGATAACAGACAGTACGCGCGCGCTTGAAGCTTGCGAGTTGTGGTAAGCTATTTTGTCACTGTAAAATATATCTAAGGATTACGAGATTATGTCCATATTTGAATGCTAAATGCTGTATTGTACGGCCTAGGTTAGCTTCGGCCTTTATGGGTAAAACGAAAAACATAAATATTAATGATGTCACTGATGCTGAAAAAGACACGTTCTATATTGGGGTTTTTTATAGAGTTTTGTGCGATTTGCATTTGCATATGTTTTATTGAATAGGTATTTTTATACGAGTACCTAATGAGTTTTGAAATTAGATAGCTTTTTATTTATTTTGCTGGGATTTTGGACTGGGGTTTGATTCAAACATATTAATTTATATACTTCTTTCAAACAGTAACTACGCCCTAAGTTTCACATAATCTAGTTTTAGTTACCATACGAAAGTGACGTACCTTACGGCCGTAGGATAAATATAATTATAGCACTAATAAGCTTGGGGCTAGGTGATGTTGTGAATTCTGCAACATTATTTTGATATTTATAGGAAACAAGTAATTAATTCGAAACTTTATTAAAATCCAGACTCAATCCTCGCTTCTGACTTTTTTTAACTTTTGCTGCCAAATGATTGGGCTAAGGCCTGTATAATGTAGCTAAAATATAAGAGACCAGACGAATATTTAATATCTTATTTATCAAAATGGCAATAAAGAGTGTCCGCCAACCACATAAACCTACTCGTGGGCAAAAAAATGGGTATCATCAGTTAGAAATAAATCCTTTTTAATCTTTCGCGATTCGTTAACTTAATATTAATGATTATTTATCGGGTGCAAACAAAAGGTACGCGAGACATGCCCGATAAATATACCTAAATCCATTGGTTACATATTTCAAAAAGCTTTTACGATCATGAAACCCAATTAAATAAACCATTCGTTTCAGGTCATTATTTATGAACATTCCTCACCAACTGCTTGCTTATAATTAGCCAGAAAGTGCGCAAATCAAATTGATGACCTGCAATATTTCATCCAAATGTAACACAAGTGAGCCTACTAAATTAATTCTGTCATATAAGCAAACGTGTAGGTAGGTAATTTGTTATATTGGTGGGCTTAAAACTGAGGAGTAAGTAGTTTTGTATTGAAAACGATTTACTAAGTCATCAACTATTAAACAAGGAAGCTGAGAAGTTTGACTTGACATCGTTAGAAATTGGAGCGCTGAGTGTACTACCAATGTGTAATTAATAATTTTCCACTTACGTGATATGTAACGGCGGGTTAGACGCAATCTTATCACGGTTAGTATTAAATCTGAGTAATTTGTATGATAGAAACGATCGATTTTATCGAAAGTCAACATCAGCTTTTAGTGCTTATGAGGATTGTTTATCATAACATCAGCTTTCACTACTAGTGAAAGTCCTGTCAAAATTGATCCAGCCTTTTCGGAGCCGTTTTTAGCCATAACAAACAGACACAAAAAATAAAATATACTATTTTGTTATAGCGTGTTTACTTTGATAAATACCCATCGAATAGAAATAACCTTAAAACATTTTTGTAGACACAACGCGTGCGAAACCGCGTTCAGAAACTACTTTCATAACTGACGGAGTATCTATTCTATAAAACGATCTGAAACCTCCTTTAATTTATAAAACTTTAAATGAGTATTCTGAAATTCCCCTTTTCCTCTTATAAGGAAAACAAAAATACCTAAATGATAATTTTACATCCCATGAAGACCTATTTCAGCGAGTTAAAGGTATATTATTTTAACCTATCTTGTACCCGCTTGGGCGCGCGCTAAACATGCCTCCCCCTAATAAGGGAGGCGTTTCCATAATCATCACCAATCGCTTGGCAGTCGTATTGGTGATGCAGGGAATGTGTGAAACCCAGCCCTATTTCAACTAGGACCACCGTTCATGCTCTAATGTTTAGATTAAAAAAAAGAAAATTCCCGGATAGAGACGCCTTCTCGACCGCAGCGCGCCGTCCAATATTCAGCACCTAGGACCACCGTTCATGCAAGTATAGAGCAGCGTTTCTTAGCCTTTTTCAGTACACGGACCTGGAATTCACTACGTAACGTCTAGCTACGTGATGGGAACCATTCCCCCTAGGAAATCAAGCACAATTTCAAGGACCTCCTTTATAAAAAAAACAGCAATAAATTTCAGACCATTTAATTTAGTACTGCCAAAACAACAAAAAAGAAGTTTTACCCTCAGGGGTCGCGGACTACTGGTTAAGAAAGGCTGCCGGTTTATTAGAGTAATAAAAACAACATTTCCGGATAGGTACATAAGTCTTTTCGACCGCCGCGCGCCGTCCTTTGCATTTTTGTTTCTGCTCTCTAAGGAGGTATACGAGTATTTCAACTACTAGCTAGCAAGGTACTTGCTTCCACAAATCTTTCCCTTCAACACGTACCTACAGTCAAAGCCAGACGATAAATCAAATGCTCACAGCTGTTTCAATCACTGCCTGTAGCAATTCTCTCGTTCTATAGCTACTTACCCATCTGTTCTACATTCTATATCCTCGAGCTGAAAGCAATCCATTACCCCGCATAAGGTTCTGTCAGGCAACACAGCCTGAGGCCTAAGTATGGGCTGTGCATAGTTTACGTAACCTATAAAAGTTTACGTTGCATTCCATACAATTAGCGCTTTGCAGCACCCCTACGGGATACTGAGAGAAACTACTTTTTGTAGTATAACAGCGAACAAATATTTACTAGAACTAGTATATTGTAGTTTTCGAGTGATTTTTAGTGATTAGATGCATTTTATCACTACAACTTTGACAAGTCGGCAAAGGATGAGCAATTTATAAATTTAGTATTTTATTTATATAAAAGAGAACCCCTACCCATGATAATGTAACTTACCTATGTACAGAAATAAACATTTTTCATTTTTCATTCATTTCATTTTCATTTATGAACTTTGCAATCAAGTTTTAATGCAAGCTTTAAACTTATTCGTATATTTGCTAATACAAAACTGCTCTTTAAAATTCATGATATGTACACATACTTAGGAATACAATCTAGATCATAATATTGAGTCTTTAATTTTTTTGTATTGCTTGATTGTGTTCTGTTTTGTGTGCCAAATACTTAAATAAAAGAAAAAAAATCTATTTTGGTTTTTGCAAACTCATACTAGAGTCTCTGCTATGTGTATTGGACGAGGAGGCTGCGCAGTCGACCTTAGAGCTTCAATGCTCATCGACTGCAAGTATCACTAGCTATTGTAATGGAGTAGGAAACATAGTTGTCCATCAATCGTTTTCTTCATTCATTTCAATGTCCAGGGAAGTATTTAAAGTTTTGGGCATTTTGAGGATGAGATTCCCTGGAAGTTGCTGATGATATAGAACAAAATAAAACATAAATGGCTCTTCAAAAGTTTGCGAAATTAGTTACCACCACAAAGCAGCTTCAAATAATTTAGAATTTTATAATTAGAAAACTCTTCTTGCGCATGCAAACAAAAACCATATCAGCAGAAAATATCTGATGTTTGCGGTCAAACGGTGTCGATTCCACGTGGGTAACGATGTTAGGATTCGCCCGGCTGGCAATAATCATGACAAACCACCGCTCGTCGCAGATAATACACCTTTCATGACCGCGTTACCTCACACTCACAGTAATTGCTTATTGTATTGTTTTGAACTCATTGCGAATGCTATAGTGGCCTCCTAATTTATCTGCAGCTTCCGCACACAGACAGAGAGGCAGATTATGCAATAGTGTCGAACCATTGTCATCAAAGTCATTAGACCAGCTAATTTAAGCCGCGACCACACACGCCACATAATGATTACATTATTATAAGCCTAAATGGATAATGAAGGCGCCTCCGATATTGTAGCGAAGCCTTATTTGCAAGCTATATAAGAATCACCGTGTTGCTACGAATTTATTGCACTGGGCGCGGTCAGGGCTGATTCCAAATTGCGTTTAATTGGAAATCGATGCTGGATTGTGATATAAAACTTAGTAAGGCTGATTTTATATCCAACTGGGAGTTAGACTATCCATCGATCTAGCTCGGAATCAGTTTTACAAACAATTATTCTTCGAAGCAGATTTATTAGGTACCTATCTTAGTATGTATACGCTGCATTGTATATCAAACGATAAGACTGACTTTGAATCCTGAAAAATAGACTGAAATAACAGAATTAGGTTCCAATTCAATGAATTCAATTTCTTACTTGGAAATTAATTCAATAGAAGTGTTAAACAGTAATAGATAACTAGATCAACATCCATCCATCAACGCCCATTAGCTTACACTCTTTGTACCTTTCATTAGTGTAATAAAGTTTCAAATAAATTAGTTAAACCAACTATCATGTGGGCTGTGTTAGGCTACAAAAAAATAACATTCTTTAAACAAAGACATAAAGAATATTATGTAAAATTAAAGAATAGAATCAGAATTAGTACTTACTATTGAAACAGTTGAGCTAAGTTAACTACAGTCTGCTGCAAACAATCTAGAGGCTACAAGTAGATGTGTTCCCGGAGCGCCTGACAGTATTAGCAGAGTGATCGGCTCGAGTGCGTGCGGAGTGCTGGCGTGCTCGGCAGGCGTTCAGTGCACGCTAAGGTCGCACTCAGATTAATAGTAAGCTTACAAGCATTTCAACCTACTTATCAGCACAAATAAGCATTTAAGGGGATTTTCGCTCAGTTGCTGACTGGCAATAATCACAAAATAGCTACTAGGGTCTAAAATGTTCAGGGTATCTTCCTTAAGTAGGCACCTACCTATCTGCGCAGAAAATGGCTGGGCACAGTAGGTAACTTCTCTGGGAAATAACTCACAAAAGGACAAAAGTGAACCACAAAAGTTAAGGAACGGCCTACCATTTATTCAATAAGAGCATGCAAAAAATCTTTCTTATCCTGGTCAAACATTAAAGCTTTCGTGCCTGACAGCCAGGCAGCATGCGTAAAATGTAAACTCCCTCCGTATAAAATATCTCAAAAATTATTTAATTTAATGTCAAGATAATTTTTTCGGTTAAGACGCTAAAAAAAAACGTACTTTTACTATATTCTAGGTTCTACAAGTAATGTGGATAGCAGATAAAAAGACAAGTGTTGCGCACATTGTAAGCCGTTTTCTATGAATCCTTGCTAAAAGAAACTTTGAATCAATTGTAGTTTTGGAGTCGACATAATTTATTATAGTACAAAATCTCATACCTAATATCAATAGACTCCAAAACGACAACTGATTCATACATTATTTTAGAGTGGGTTCATAGCAAATGGCTTACCATGTGCGCAAAACTTTTTATCTGCTATCTATATTACTTTTAGAACCTAGAAAATAGTAATAACCCGTTTTTGTTTTTCGAGCGTCACCAACCACCCTAACAATAAAATAAATAAACAGGTACCTAGTTAAACTAAAATAATGAAAATGCCTTTTACTTCATAGCCATCATACCTAATACAAAATTTTACATTGAAGATGAATTTTTAAGTGTCATTTAATTTAATACTATCTCAGTCGAAAAAATAATAATATAATCTAGTTCATGTCAATAGAACCCTTCGTGTGAGGGTGAAGGCCTCCTCCAGACTTCTCAATTTCTTTCTGTCGATGGCTGTTGCCATCCATTCCTTTTCTGTCATTTTTCTTATATCTTCGTCCCATCTTGTCGTTGGTTTGCCTCTTGATCTAGTGCCTTCTGGACGACCAGAAGGTCCAGAAACAGGTAGCTATTAGATGCAAAAACCTGAGTACCTACCGAGTTTCTGTACAGTCGTAGTTGTCGTAAATATGAGGTCCAACCCCGCCCCACCGCCCTTTATTGCCTCTCCACCTTTCTCGGCTCACACTCAGCTGAGCAGTGTTAAGGTCATGTTACGAAAACATTCATGCATTACAAGGCTACAACCGTGCCCTGAACTAGGCTTTTAGGGTTCTTAAACGAACAAATTTCTTTACCCAACTACAAGAAGAAACGCAATCTTAGAAAGAAGAAAAATAATCTTTATAATCTTTCACTTTCTTTTAAGATTACTATTTCCGAAGCTCTATATATATTTTTTACTTACATGACTTTAACGATGCCTATGTACAGCTGATCTATTTATTAATTTACCTTTTTTTATATATTCCTAAGTTCCTAGATTGTTTTCCTATCATGTCTGTTTTATGGCTTTGAGTTACAATTTAAGTACCATTTACCACCTATATTTTTGTAAATTGACCTATCCATGTGTGCCTTGTGCGGCGAATGAGGCAATGAGTATGAGTAGGTATAATAACAGGCTACCGAATACCGAACGTATGGCGTGTAAGGTAAAACCAATAATACAAAAATATATATCCGAGGAAGTAACACTACATAAGGATTTGATCTTACACTACATCCTCTTCTTGACTACGCACAAAGGACATGACCTGACTGCCGAATAAAAGCATCATTACTGAAATAACATTTGAGATGTTTCTTTATTACAGCCGTTTCAGACTGCATTATATCAGATTTTTTTTCTTGGAGAGTATCAAATTAGGTGCAGGTAGTTACGGTCACTAATATTGAGTTCCGATGAGTGGGGGAGTAAGTATGAGAAATCGTTGTTTAAGGGTTCAGCGGTTAGCGTTCTAAGATTTTCTTTTACCGTGTTCTCTCTTCCAAACTTATTCAACATCAAAATCAATAGTAACAAGATCAACTACGTATTTATACAGTCTCCCGATCAGACAATAGACGTGAGCAACACTTACCGGCTTCCATTGACCTTCTGAAGACCTTACTAGAACTTATCATAGGCCTGGATAACAATAAATTTTACCTACCCCGTAGGTATAGGCAAATCAGAAACTGTCAACCTTTATGTACATTCAACACGAATGTCTAACCTTCGGTTCCATATCAACAGGGAAATATTGAACTAGAGTCTGCTTTGGTTTTCGAAATACTAACTACGTGTGGCAATAATGTTTGTGTATTACAAGGTGCCTACAATTAAGTTGATTTGAGCAATAATGGTTTGAAGTTTTCGACATCTAAAGAAATTCAATAACATGCTGAAAGATTTATAGAACAGTAACGTAAAAGATATCGCGTTTCAGTCAAAAATATTCCGGTCACATCTCTACTATACGTGCACAGATTTAATTATATTGCCGGCCATAAACTTTCTCAAGTATAAGGAATTTTGAGGGACGATTTTATGTCATAAAATTACAGATTCGATGAAGCCCCAAATCTTCGGAATATTTCTGTCCCATGTCCTTCATACAAATGATCCATCGCTCGCATTCCATCGGAGCGTTCACCTCGAGCCAATTACGTCAATTCTCATGAAAACGAGTTGTCCAGCGAAAAGTTATGCTTGTGCCACTTTCATACGAAATTCAGACATTTTGACACGAGACATCTTATTTTGCGCTTGTTTTCGTCAGATGTAATGTAGGTTAGTAATGTTAGGTTGGTTGTCTCCGAGCCTTTTTCTTGCGAGTTTCCTAATCAAGTGAAAGTCAAACGCTGTATCTGAAATTCTAAGCTCAACAATATTGTTTCCTTGACCTTCCTTACTTTTATTTTCCGTGATAATAATGTTTCCTAAAGAGGTTGGGGTCGCAGCCCGCGACTCGCGGGGATCTGGGCAAGTGGCCAACAGATGGCACAATAGCTCTTGTCAAATATCAAATAACGTAGTACGTACGTAGTACTTACTACGAGTAGGCCGTTTTTTCGATAATTGGAAATCCTCAATAATCTATTGATCGGCAATCAAAATAATCAATTGTCAGGTCCCTTAGGATGACAAAACTAAAGCTTCTTTAAGCTTTTTAAAGTGTAGGTATGAAATTTTGTTACGAGCAAGCATACGTGAAAGCACTGTTGATTGGTGGAGCACCTAAAAATTTTTGTTTTAGACAATAGAAACACATTTATTTATAACAACAATACGAACAGTTAAAAAAACAAGACACACTTCTAAGGATAGGTACATTTATAAAGTTGTTATTAAAAAGTCCCAACTCAGTATAATAATGGCTAAGCTCCTGTAGGAGACCTAGCCAGCGCTGGTCATCCGTTAGAACTCGTTTTAACTACATTACAGTACATTTACATCTCTGAACAATTCATTTTTAATTCTAATGATAAGTAAGAGATACTTGTTTTAGAACCCGTCCAAGTGCGTCATCTGCCGATATGATATTATTCTCTAATCGCAAATATAGGTCGGAACCAAAAGGTCGGCTAACATCTAACATCACATTCCAAGCGTTCAATCGTCGAAAATTCTTACGAATCAATGTTTGAGATAACAAAAATATTGTTGTATATTTTTGATACCGTTATTTATAAAAGTTGATTAGTGTTCGTTTTTGAAATGTTTGTAAAGTGTGTGTGAGAGATGAATCGGCATCAGTTGCGCGTTCCGGAGCTGCGCGTGAGTGGCGCGCAGGATGACGACCAGCAGGCTGCGGGGCCGGCGCCGACGACGGCGCCGGCCTTTGGGCTCATGCTGGCCTCCATACCACGGCGCAGGCATTCTTGGATATGCGGGTAAGTTTATATTGATTTAAACTAAATTCACAACAGAAAGGTTAGACGGAGAACAGGGACGCAGAGCTTTCATTGCATGTGATAGAAAAACCTATCATATTCAGATTAAACAATATAATAATCTTCATAAACAGCGCATCATGCATTCATTCGGCGTGGGTCTAGGTCTGCTCAACAATTTTAACACTTTGTCTGCCAGCGAAGTACACGGTGTTGTTATACGGCTCGTTGCGCTGCTTACAACACCGTCTGTTGCACTGCAGCTTGGCAGTGAACGCGAAATACGTAGCAAGTATTATCAATCTGGCTGTTCGAGGAAACAGTTCGATTATAGGGTTTCTAAGATCGGAAATCAGTTTCGAAACCCTTATGGTCTCGCTTTTTTTTGTAATTTTTTTGCGTCTTTTATAATTATCTCAGCAAGTACAGCAGCAAATAACTTGAAATTGAAAATAATGATACATTTCGTACACCTGTACAGAAAAAGAAAAAACAAGATCCGTCAAGTGTGAGTGTGGCTCGCGCGCCGAGGGTTTCGAACGTTTATCAAGTACCTACACCAATGTACAATAGGTACCGGTTAGAGACTGCTATTTAATGAATACCTAAAAAGTGAAGGTATCTAGCGTTTGTAGATATGGATCTATATTTTATAGAAAAAAGTCTGTAAGTAGAGCACTTTTTGGAAAATGGTCAAAAATGGGGTAATTTTTTTTAAACAGGTTGTCTACCTCACCGATTGGGGTATCAAATAAAAGGCATAGGTTTGTACATTTTATAACAGTTTCAAAATTCTTGTACATTACATACTTTTCTAAAAATTTAAAAAAACTCGAAAATGTTACAATTACTCTCTATACTCTGAAGTTTGCAAACCGATACATTAATTTTTAGATATTCATTAAATAGCAAAGTCTCTAACCGGTACCTATAGTACATATTGGTATACATAACAAACGTTCGAAACCCTCGGCGCGCGAGTCACACTCGCACTTGACGGATCTTGTTTATCTCGATCTTGTTATTTTTATGTGTAAATTCAAAGAACAATTTTGATCCACAAAACAAAACGTCAAAATATAATCAACCGTCTTAGCAGAAATGCGTGGATGAAAGCTTCTTTTACGACGACACTATCCTCAAGGTATACTTACTCGTTGGTGCCTGAGTGGGGTACTCAATTATAAGATTCTCTGAGTGATGTGTACGAAAGGCGATGACACAGAACAGGGAAATAATATAGACTGAAAATTTAATTTAATAATGTAGAAGAATATTGTTTGCAACAGTCTGCTGTTAGTTTAATTGTTTCAATTGTAAATACTAGTTCTAATTTGTTTTTATTATATGATTGTAGTTTTCTTTGTTGATAAAAATCCTATTTAGTAATAGGTTTAAAATATTCTGATACCTAATGGGTAAGGTCATCTGTATTATTGATGAAAATAGCGTCACCAATTCCAGTTTTTCAAAACAATGAAGATCATCGCAACGACGACGCGTCGTGTTTAAGATTGAATAGAATTTTCAGCGGCAAGTGGCTATCTAAACAAACGGCACTTAATATTCATGAGAGGCTCCGACAGTTGTCTGTCCCGAACATTAACACAACAATGGTGGACCGCGAACGCTTATCCTGACTAACCTCGAGTATTCTATTGAGATCACTGTCATGTCTTCAACAGTTTTTGTATTCTATTACGCGTAGACTCTCCGCGAGTGTTCTATGAATTTATTGCCGCTTTTTCCGCAGGATTTTTGCAACAATTTTTGTCGCCCCGTTTCATCAAATATTCGGGAGCAACGATAATTTATTGAACTACGCACGATAGGTTTTTTTTATGAAATCGTATCCGTTGAGTTATTGAGATATTCTGTTCTTTTCACCAGACTTGGTGTTGAAAGAAACTTCTTAGGCCTGCTTGCATAACGATTGGTAAAGGTATTTGTATGGTTTGACAATTTACTAAACGCGTTAATACCAGCCACCTAACAATTAGGATTATTTTACGAGTCCCACTAATTTTCTCACAGCTTAGGTCAATGCGAATGACATAGCGGATAACAAAGTCAAAGCGATCACGACAATCGGAAATGAACCAATCTGAAGATCAGGAAATAGTTGCTGAATCCAATCCCGCTGTGCACGTTATTTGTCAATGCAGAGGCTTTTGCTTACATGTACCTATGGTAAATATTATTGAATGCAACATTGGGTCTATATAATATGCGGGATGCTAAGTTGTGCCTGGGATTCAACATTACGATCTTAAACTTTGTCTGCCGCGTCCAGAGAAAACGACATGTCGTTCGGTCGAGATCCGTCTAAGTATGTAATTATTTTCCTAAAGGAATAGTGAAAGTCCTGTGTCCCATGTTATTATATGAGAGTAATTAATAATAAATTATACAATAATAGTCCTCCTTATAATTTGTTTTATTTGTAACGTAACCTTATCTTTTTAAAAGTTTTACCCATATTTTCGCATTAATCTTCGCTTTGCAGTCTCTTCTTGAAGCGTTAGCGTCTTATGTAGACAGCCGGCTTTTCAAAGGCTTATATTCGCAAAGAAAATTGCGAGCCTCGGCCTCGCAGCAAAATATACGTTGCCACGAATCACTTCTCTGCCTACGTGAAGCCGTAACTTCTCTTCTGAAAATAATATTCACAGCTATTGATTTTCAGGATGCTACAGGTATTTTTAATAAATATGATAGTCACATCATTATCATCATCATCAACCTATATTAAACAACAACGATAAAAAGTATCCATGAATTAATAACTGTAGCTCAAATTAATCTAGACATTATAAATGAATGGCTCAAGTATAATTTACTTACTTACATCAAAGACAATAATCAATAATTTTCAATCAAAATTTTTTGTCAATAATTTTTTGTGCTACAAATAAACCAATAATCCTTATTTTCTTCCATTAGTCATGAATAAAGATAGAATTCAGCAATCTCATTCAGAAAAATATTTAGGTTTGTGGATCGATGACAAGTTGACAAGATCCTTATTAGGAGCTCTATACAAAGTTTCAAAATCTATACCAAAAACAGTGCGTAAAATTATATAACTCTCTTGCTAAATCACATTTAGAGTATTTGGTAGAAATTTGGGGAAAGGCTACTGCTACAAATTTAACCCCCCTTCAAAGAACCTAAAACAAAGCAATAAAATATACCATTATGACTATGTTTCACCGACTAAAGAGTTATACAATAAAACTAATATTTTCTACACAGAGAAACTTTACATTTATAATAAACGCGTTTTAATAAAAAAAAATCAATAAAAAAACCTATTCAATCAATCATTAAATTAGATGTAAAAGAAAATAAATAGAATATCAGAAATAAAATAAAATTAAAAGTAGTTCCATAATTAGAACGTAGGTACTAATTATGGAAAAAAACAATATTAGTAAAGGGAGCTACATTATTTAACAATTTGCCAAACAACATAAAGGAATGTGTTAATTTTAATGCCTTTAAAAATAAACTTACACTACATGTACATCTACTCTGTTTTGTTTTGTGTTTTCGAGCAACACCAAAATATAAGCATACCCATACCTATTTCATAATTAACTAAGTACCTACCTACTACTTGTTATAATGTCTAATATTTATATAATATAAAATTTTGTTAACCAATATTTAGTTATAATTTATTAGGTATTGGTACCAGAGGTTATTTTAAATATTGTAAAACCTAGATTAAATTGTTATTATGTATCTCATTATAAGTAAACCCTGTGTTTGTATGAAAATATAGTTCTTTAAACCTATATTAATCCACTGCTGGACATAGAGGCCTAATGAGCGACATAGCGCCCTGTCTTCAGCTTGCCGCATCCAGCATCTGCCTGCAGTCTATCGCAGGTCGTCACTCCACCTGGCTGGAGGGCGTCCTACACTACGTTTGCCGAGTATGATAGTCTTGAAAGTTACCACTACTAACTCACTATTATTATTTGATTGTAATTTCTTTGTTAATAAAGTCCATTGCCATTGCAAGAAATTTTTATAGGTATATATTTTTTGGAGTGCAAAAATAACGCTTTCCATGGAAAAGAGTATTATTTATTATCCCAGAGAATCTGGCTCAATGAAAGATGTCTACTTAGAATTGTAAATTAACAACCCACGATATCTTTACAGCTGTTAACTTACATTATTCCTCAGTTGATTTCAAAATAAGGCGCGATCACATTTCACAAAACCAAACTCGTAAAGCTTTTGAAACTATAATGGCATGAATATGAACATAGCTTTCAATAAATTTTTACTCGCGTGTTTTATCGTTTCCCGATATTTCGGCTTAGATGCATGTTACGTTATCGAGAGCAATGAAACTAGGGCCTTTTATAGCGAAATACCTATAAAGTTTTTATGAAGATAAATACTGCTTACCTGTGATGCTGCTTACGCTTGACCTCTCTGAAACGTAAGCCCTGACTTATATTTTCTGCTTAGTATCGTCTAATTAATATGCTGTTTCTTTCTTTAGATATCCAACTGTATTTTTAGAAAACTTTGGACGATTTCTCGCTAACTTTCTGATTAAACCCGATTTTTGGATGTCAGGATACTGATTCCTTGTAGGTAATATAAAGTGGTGTGTGTGCCACTGTATTAAAAAAACGTATGGGCGTGGCGCTCGATAGGTATCATTCGTCTACAAACAATGGATTTGTTTGAACACGTCCGATACCTATATAGCTATGGATTATACTTTGACATATTTCCACTCAATTTCTTTCATTAAACGCGTGCTCTACCAGTATTACCCAGTTTATTCCGCCGAAGTGTAACCTCGTCCCAAGTGAGTTTACCTCAAAGTCAATAAGCAAAACTGGGAACATTGCGGCTTCCTCGTTTCCTGTAAGAGTAACTAGATGTTCCGTTTTAATTCACTTACTCGAAACTCCTTCGTCAGAAGCCGGCAACGTTTTACGAGTTTGCGCATACATTTCGCTTGCTACAAAATAACCAATTACCTTAACTCGTGTAGCTTTCAGTGCAAACAATAATTAACGTCAAGCTGACTACAGCAGCATTGTAATTTCCATTGGCTTTATTGATACATAATAGGACAAGTGAGAGTCGAACTCGCGCACCGAGGGTTCTGTATAATTATAAGACCTTGTTTCTTCCAAATTTCATGAAATGCACTCAAAACCTATGGGGAAGTCCCCTATAGGTTTTGAGTGCATTTAAATTAAAAATATTTTGGCATTAACGGCTGTAATTATTGATTACGTTGACTTAAAAGTTTAATTTATATCACGTGCCATAAGTTACGGACTTGAGTATTTGATGTTAATATCAACTCGATACCTCCACGCATTCCTGATAAAAGGGGGTTGACAGGCGGACAGACAGATAACAAAGAGATCCTATAAGGGTTTCTTTTTTATTTTGAAGTACGGAACCCTAAAAGTTGTATTTAGGTACAACAACTCCAGCCAATGGCAACAGTTCACTGCTAGTGAACTAATGGTGAGATGGTGGCCAAACGCATGATCATTACAATTAGTATGTTTTGCGAATAAGCTTGTCAATTTTTAGCTGTGGATTTTGTTTCATAAATAAATAAATAAATTACCAATTTGTCTACTTAGCTCGTGGACACCCACGGCTGGGTACCTATATGTCTCCTCTCTATTAAGCCATGAACCGAGCCGAACCGATGGTTTAATAGAGAGGAAGTAGTGGTCACATGTGACCACTACCAAAAAAAAGACCTAGGCCTCCTTATTGCCAAAATCCTCATAATCTCCACGCTGAGCATGCGGGTTGGGGATCGCAGGGCATCGCTTTTTTGTACTGCCGATGCAGATGCTGTTGCCCGTCGACGGCCAAGGGAGCTAGCTGCATTTATAGGCTATGCTTTAACGCAATCAGCCGGACCAGAGGGAATAAGGGAAGAGGTGAGAGGGATTTATACGACAGAAAAGCGGAATACTACTGACGTGGGAAGAAGATGAATGCAACTAGAACAACTAGAACAATTCGGAGTAGCTTACCCGTAGCGAATCCGGCCAGCTTTAGAACCTGGTAAACACCTCTGAAGAATGTATATCTGACTTAAAACTCACAACCAAATTAATAAAAACTCTAGGCTTGGTAGTATATGTGAAAGCATTATCTTAAACTCGTATCTATCGCCTTAAGACGAACAAGTGAGGAAAATTTATGAAAGTGTGATAGTCCGGTGAAGTCCGCGGAATTATACCTCATTTACTTTCGCTCTCACACAATCAAGTTTACTATCTAGGTACGTAGATACATTATCTACTATCGAGCAACATGCCAACGTGCGAATACTATAAGCTAATCTCTACAGACGTTTTAAAAGTTTCGCAAATCCAATATTGTATTTTGTTCTTATGTTCAATCGTTGTTTGTGACGGATCCATCTCGGTTCAATACAAATTGTTTAGAGTAGAAACAAAGACATTCAATACGGTATCACTTTCTTTTACCCATGTTTCGCTACCCTGTGAATCGTATTATTTGATTTACCCTCTTGAATGTTCGTGGAATAATAGTTTATAATGAGCTTAAACATGATCTTCGGATTGGATGGAGAGTTTCGGTAAAGAAACGTTTTTTTTATCCCGGTCCATACGTTTTAGCTGGCGTAAAATATCTACTACGTTAAATCAAGTAGAATCGGACAAATGTCAAGACAAGATTTAATCTTCTAGACCTTCGTGATACAATGTCGGCCACATCGTCACTTTCCATCAAGTGAGAGTGCGGACAAACCAACGAATTCTGACAACAACAAAAAAAAAATCCCTTTACAATTAGGTTGTAGTCAAACCTAAAGAGATGTGATATAGTTTCGAAAATCTATATTTCAAAAACTGTTTATAACAACGTAGAAGACTAACACAGAAAATAAAATGTTAAAGTGTAAAATCAACTAGGTACCTACCTAAATTAGTTTCTAACTCGAACGCGTTTGGTATTTATAGAATTAAATATATATCTCCAGAAATAAGTCACGGTTCTCTCATCTGTCGCCAATTAAAATAAACAGCTGCTCTATTAATATGCGGCTTTTCAATGAAGTTACGTATTCTCATGATTTTCTCACTTTAATATCTATATAATTTTTTGAGATTTCAGCTATTATCAAAACAGATTGTGAGGAAAAGAAACGGTTACGAAGCAATTTCAAACCACACCTTTTATGTAGCTTAACTTCGAAGCTAACGAATCAAATATTATTTATTTGAGAACCAACTCTTACTTTGCCTGTGTTTTAGGTTTTTTTACCTTTGTTTTAACTAATTATCGTTCCCGATAACAATCTAGTTTCAAAAGGAAATATGAGCTTTTTCTCTTCTTTTGCGAACTCGAGAATATCTCACTTCTCAGGTGCTACAAAAAGTTCTGTCATTTGTCAAAACGTCGACGCTTATGAAGTAGATAATTTAACAAAAATGGAGCAAAAAAGATATTCTTGGCACTCATTTAGACACGTTTTTGTCTACCATCAATTTAAAAAATCTGTAGCAATATTAAAATAGGTATTGCCAAAAGTTTGTTAAAATGCAAAGTAAATTGCATTGTTTACAATATGTTTCTGCCCATTAGCTTTCATACATAGTCATGTCATTGCGTCTGTTATAAAACCTTTGATAAATAATAAAATGTTTGTAATGATTAGGTTTTAGCATGTTCTCGTACTCCATAGCTTATCCTAATTACAATCCATAGTCATCTTAGAAGTTTTGCTTACATCCTCCTGTGGTTCAGCGACCCAAAGAGGATCTTTGCCTGCGACACCTGACTACTCCAGACACCTCGGTTCTGAGCTGTCTTTAGCCAGCTAGTATAGCATCGAGTGCGCGGAGATCGGTTTCCACTGCTTTTACACCAGTTTTGTAAATTACGGCTTTTGCAAAATAATTTATCCATCGCCTTACGTCTTTCATTGATCAATACATAGAATACCTTTCTTGAAGTCGATAATTAAAAGGTGGCCATTAATTTTGACGCTGTATATCTTGCGATGCGGTTTAGGACACTGCGACATATTTGAAACTCTGCCACAAGTTATTTTGGTTCTCGGCCGCGCGTAAACACCGACATGCTGACGGTATCAGATATTATATTTTGTACACTTATATTCATAATAAATAAATAATTTATCCAGCTCGTTAGCAGAGCTGGAGATATGGGCATCTACGAAATGAGAAACATAGAAATCATTGCAGACTCGAAACATACAAACGTTTGTATTACATACAAATCATACAAGTTTGTAATAGATTTCTTTAAAAGCTATAAAAAAAAATCTTACTTCATTTTTTATCGTAGTCGAACTATTTTTTTTAAAAGAAAACATGACGCAAGCTCTTTTATTTGATATCTATAATAACTATTAAATTACTACAAATAATGGTGATAATTCATAGCCGACAATATATCTTCCAAAAGCTTTTTGGAAGATAAAGCAAGTTAAGCACTTAAAAATTCGCACTTAGCCTTACAAATCTATTTTCATCAATCATATTGTGGTTCAAAATATAAAATCGTTCTGAGAAAATCGTTCGTAGATTGAGAACGCGATTTCTTTGAAAAGCAGAGAATAATATTTCTTTCGCGTCACATGCTGAGCTTCTGAATACTGCTTCGCAAAAAAAAAACGATAAATATTTCTTTCTATCCTTTTCCTTTTTTTCATGTGATTCACGAAGGTATAATATTATTTAACGCTAAGTCAGGTGTGTCATATCCATCGGCATAATGCGAAGCCGGCGCTTCAAAGAAGCGACGTAGCTGGGCAGTCTACGCGCCAATTCTCACGCAGTCCTCGCTACGGCTCGACCAATATAAACGTCCATTCGAAAAGTACTTATAACGTGAAAGTATGCTCTGAACTTTTGATAAACCACGCGTTTCCGTCGCGATATTAAAAAGATTTGAATTTTTCCAATGATATTCGCGCCCCTTTTCAACGGGAGCTCAAAGAGTTTCCGATTTGTTTTGTGAAAGTGAGGTGACAGTGCAAAATTGTGGATTTTGACCTTCTGAAAGCTATAACTAAGTTTACGATTCAATTTACATGGTAAAGAAGCAAAATCTGTTTAACAGTGTTAATTCTTGCCATCAAAATAATTACGCTTTTATTGTAGAACAGAAAACAACAATATTGCGTCGTAAAACAAACCAGTTGCTGCAGAAGCGCATCTTACTAACATTCCGCGGGAATTGTACTTTCATTTAAAATGAACTGCATTAAACAGGATTAAATGAAGTTACAATGAGTTTTCTTGATAAAGATTAAATGTTGTAGAGCAGAAGGTATCATTTATGGGTTTCGTATTGTTGGTAACTACATAGTTTATTGTAATAGAATCATATAAAAATATGTTCAGCTCTTTGGACTTTTAAATTTAATGTACAAAATGTAAGCTATCTTGAAACATGTTGTTCGATAACAATAAAATTTTGAGAATTTGCTTTTGAAGTTTAAGCTGATTCGGTAAAATTCATTTTTAGTAAATACTTACATAAGTCATTGATAGAAGGTACTATCTTACTGACGTATGTAATCAACTACAAGCTCCCGCGAAGCCTCGAGCGATATGAATTAAAAAGTTTTATAACAAGAGCTAACCAAGATTGAAGTTCATTCACGCTTCAAGGTTCTGCAGAGATTAAAATGAAAGATGAAAATTTCGGGTTTGTATACAAGCTAAGCAAAATAAAATTATAAATATTTGCGGTACCTAACTTCAAGTAGGTTCTCAATTCATTGGTTGAATCGGTTTGTTGCAAAACACATTTTTACGTACGAGCGTAGGTAGAAACTCTTACAAATGGGACGAAATGTTACAAAATGTATAAATTTAACTGATTTGTTTCATCCTTCAGTGTAAAGCAGATTCAAATTCAGTTTGGCTATTCCACGTACAATTTCAAACTCGTTCCAAGTTATACCCCGTGAGAATGCAAGATTATCTACGCCTAGCTATTGTGCCTATTTGGTGTTATTATTTAGCTTTCGACTATTCTGTTATATGGATATTTTACAATGAAAGCTGCAAACATTTTGAAATATAGTTACTTAATATATTTTGAGTCATTTACAACGAAAACGTTTCCCGGTTCGAAGTTCGCTTATCAAAAGAAACAATAATGTAGTTGTGCCTGTGAGTTGTTTATTTTAATGTAAACAAATGAAAATAATGCATGAATGGTCATTGCCAGTAAACCCTTCTTTTCAATTAAAAAGAACAATGGCGTTTTCTTTTGTTTCATGGAGCAGAAGTGAACCGAAATTTAGCGCCGCCAAAACTTATATTATCGGTTTAATTGTTTGATACATTTATTGTACTTATATGTGTTCAAAGTATTCATTCGTCAATCCTATTACAAGCTCGTGAGAATGTCTTAAAAATTACACTTAAGGCGCTACCCCGACCCACAATAGCGCCGCCACATATTTTATCTTAATAAGAGTATTACGTCAAACAAAGGAATTTTCAAAAATTCATTGGACAGTTTGTAATACCTTTCAGAAGTTTTTTTAATGTCTCTGTACTAGTTTTATTTTGTATAGTTTAGACAGAGATGCAAAGTTGGTCTTGGTGACCACCAAACACTTTGTTTTCGCATCTCTGTCTAAACTTATCAATGGATGTATCTACATCATATACCTGAAGGTATAGGCTCGCATTTAGACCGACTCAACATAATTCGAGTTTTGTATGCAGCTCGCTCAGAAGATGATGATCAGGCACTTAAATAAACTTCACTTGTAACTAACATTCCGAAGAAATACGCTTTATAGTTTTATTGAAAGCTTTTGTCAAACTGGTGTAAAAAAAACTTGTAAGATATGTACAGGAGGTCCTAATAAAAGCTTATTTAGCTGTTGAAACAATACGTACACATGAACTTCCTATGTGTTTCACTAGTTGGTAAAAATGTAAGGGGTGTTAGGGTAAATTCTAACAGTTTTATCCTACAGCCAGGTCCAACCAAACTCCCTTGGTTTGGCTCTGTAATTATTTCTTAGAGGCTTAACTACAGTGCAGACACAAATTTTACTCGGATTTCGTCGTACGTTGTATTTGCCACAATCTAGCGCTACATTTTGTTAGAAAGGACCAAAACCTTTCAAGCCCTTTTGTTTATTATCCAACTTGAGGGTTTAAGCTTTAAAAGCTTGATGAGTTTGCTTTGAATTGATAAAAGAATTTAGAATACTAATTATTAAAGTTTCAAGTTCTTTATTAAAAACAAATTCGGTTACATTTTAAATAAACCATATTATAAATCTATATTTTAGAAGTATAATACAATTTGAAGGTTTATAAATTATATTTGAAGCTCTCATGTCTGTATTAAGGTACCTCCAGCCAAATAGTTTTTATGGCCGCAAAACTAAATATAAAATCTCGTAGACCTTCGTAGACGGATTCTTCTCGTAGAAGGTCTACGCCATGCGTGAAACTCGTTATGCTGCTTTACCGTGTAAATTGTAATGTGTCAAAAAGCTATGTTATTAAACTTCAAACCCCTAGCCACCAATAGCTTGGTCACAGTTATAATACTTTTATTGCTCGGTGATTTATTCGTCAAACGTGGCGAAACTAATAATGTGAACATTTTACATTGACATCTACACTTCAGCTTGAGAAACTTTTACAACTAGCAAAGCAACAACCATGCTGCCAATCGCTGAAACTGACGAGAGCAGCGCCACCGTTAGAATGTCGAGTGCAGGTCTTCATCGGAAAACTCGAGAGCGCTTGGTTTCAGCTGAAGTGCGAGCGGTGCGCCGC
Organism: Eupithecia inturbata; assembly: GCA_963662085.1. Taxonomy (NCBI): domain Eukaryota; kingdom Metazoa; phylum Arthropoda; class Insecta; order Lepidoptera; family Geometridae; genus Eupithecia; species Eupithecia inturbata. The sequence goes on from OY759182.1 coordinate 11,256,245, forward strand.
CGGCGAGGTTGGACGGTAGTCGGCTCTGAAACTAGGTGAGTCGCATTACCACGCGGAGATGGCGCTGTTACCAAATGTTTTATTTAAGACTACATGAACGTTTTGCGCCTGGGTTTACTCTTTTTTATTTCGTTAATTAAAACACTATTTTAACATTGTTAAGCTAGCGCTTAAGAGGATTACACAGGGCTTTTCAGATACCAGGTACATGTTAGATACCTACTACCTTATAGGCCACACGCTCCGACTTAACAGCGAGCATGCCTGCACAAATAAGTTTGCGCAGGTAAGAACGCGCGTGTCGCGATTCGTTGATATATGAAGATTGGACTGCGCAGGCAAGACGAGCGTGGGGCTGGGTTATTACATGTTTTCCCAATTATGGACTTTTTGACTTTTTTGAAAGTAACTTTTGGAAACCCTGTAATTGGCAATTAGCCGGAGCCTCTGTCCATCGCATGCTATAAAACTGTGTATGTATTTAAATTCCCGTGTGAGCGACGTTTAACATTTTAATTTTTGCCTGGAAGCATGCTCAAGAAAATTTTCTCTCAGATGAAAATTGTTTTCTGATGCTTTGATATGTTTTGTAAAGCTTCTGCACTTAGTGCAAACACCAGTGCTTTGAAAATTTTCTTTGATCTAATTTACCGCATAATATTAATAATAACGTTGGATAGGTAAGTACCTGTACTGGAAGGTAGTGATTACTACCTACCTACCCATATACTGAAACGTACCTTCAAGTAGCTAGGTCTAACATATCTACATTAAATAGTAATAACTTCAATGCATCATTTACATACAGTATGTAACAGAAGAGTGTGACCATAAGATATAAAAAAACATCTAGCATTGGAAAGTAATAAGACATGTAGTTAATCATACCTACTTAGATGCATTATTATAAGTAAGGTTTCCAGACTCCTCCGTTGTTCATAATAGCCTGGCATCTTCGAAGCACACTTTCAACTAATTTTTCTGTGTATTCTCGGGATATGGCCATATGGCATTTAAATTGCGAGTGTACTCCGCAGCAGTCAGCGTTTTGTTTTTCCTCGAAGTTTAAGCATCATCAACGCCCAAACGTTTTCATTTCGGCAGTTGACCAAGCACGAGGTGAAATACTAGTTGCCCAAAACGAAGCTTTGTCAGAAAAGATTATACTGTGTCAGTATTTGTTTTCTTGTGGCCAGGACATTCTTTTTTCAATGTGTTTTTCTGAAAGGAGTGGTTTCTTCAATCTGCTTCGGTATTTTAACCTAATCTCCATTAAACGTCTTCAAATTGCAGCTAAAAATATATTTAGTCCTTTTTGCTTCAATTTTTATTGTGCAAATCGCAAAGATAAACGTGGATTTTTCAAAAATAGGTAAGATATCAGCTTATCCTTTGCGGACGACGTCTTTTTTTTTTTTGTCGTTTTGGTAGATCATCGACGTGTTTTGTTTCTAAATATTGGTTCACCCACTTGGTCATGAAGGCCTTTGACTCATTCATATACTTTGCAGCCTCAACGCTTGACATTTTTGTTCCTTTGGGATGCAAACAAAGGAACACTGCCTAATAGCGGGAAGCATACGAGGACACTCATCGTGGAAAATGTGCACTCTGTGCGAATTGAACACGAAATCTGGAAAGTTTTTATGATGCAATAAGGGCAAAACGTTGGGCTACCTGCTCGTTTCTTTTTTATTACAAAAAAGCCCCGAACACATGTTTTTACGGTGGTCACGTTCTTGTGAAACAAACTGTATAAGTAAGGGTTAAATATATTCAACGTACCAAAATAACCTATCTGCAGTGTTTAACCTAGGTAAATTATGTTTACAGCTAAATGAACCTGTCCTCCGATAAGCTTTTAGTCATTAGTTCCCGACCTACTGTACCTTAGGGAGTACGGCACTATCTGTTGTACCTTAGGAGACATGGGCGCAAATTCAGTCATCCAGTGTTTTTTGGTGTATCGCAAGTTGGTTGGGCTTACTTAGAAATCTGGGACTGATAATAAGCGTAATAGATTGAGCTGGGTTAGCCATAAATCCACTGTTGTTGTAGTTAGTAAGGTTGTGTTGATAGTGACGATCGCCGCGTAGGAATCGACCCAAGAATAAACTCGCTGTGCCCACAACTAGGCTACACGAGATTAATGTACCTTTTAAAGGGCACATTACCCTTCTACGATAAAATACCAAATTGAAAAAATTATCAATAAATAAATTCAGACAAATTGTCAAACATAGCCTATGTGAAAAAGCCTACTACAAAATATCAGATTATCTAGGTAGAATTCTAGAGGATAAAAAGCTTGGTACGAGTTACTACTCTAACTCGAATACTAACAACCTAACAAGGTAAATGTTTCTTGTTTGCTCTTTACTTTACCTTAGAAAGATTGAAGTGAACAAAAAAATCAAAGTGATCACTTTATTTCCTAATTTTACTTATGCAATTTGAATTTTTTGACGTGCCCTAGAGTCCTGTAAGGTCTAAAGGAAAAAAAACCACTTTGAATTTGAATTTGACCCCACCAACTCAGCCCGTGGATGTCGTAAGAAACGACTAAGGGATCCTACGGGAGGAAGGGAAGCCTTCCTTCTGTGTTTTTTAACACCTCCACTGCGATCACTAATCTGGCTGCCAAGAGTGGTGATTATGATAAAGCCCCCCTTGATTAGAGGAGGCATGTTCAAAAGTGGTAGTATGTGTGCTTTTGAGGTAAGTGAAGTTGCACCGGTCGTTGTCACCGTGTATTGGTATTTTACCTCTGAATAAAACATGGCTTCTGTTAGTTGGAGAGAGCTGCAACATGCCATTTACATTCAAAGGTGATCTCGAGTTCTAATCTCTGACAGTCGTATTGGATTTCTTAGAATTTTTAGAATAAATCTTAGTAATCTGTATAAACTTACTCTCCGTGATCAATTCTACTATAAAAGATGGAAAAGATTGTGATAATTGTAGATACGTTGTTATTACTTTAAGATAAGTTTTGTATAGTTTCCGAAAACTATAAATATTTTGTTTACTTCCAAACATTAAGCGCCTAGTTGTGGCGCCCCTAGCGGATACTGAGAGCAACTACATTTCATAGTATCACAGCGATCCCATAGTTTCATACGAACTCTACTTTAGTTTTCGATTATTTTAGAGTGATTTGTTGCATTTTAGCAGCACATGCTAAAATGCAAGAGACTGAGGCGACCTATGTATGTGGCGCGGCAAGCCTGCGACGCAGGAGTTTGCAGGTTCGATTCCCGCCTTGGAACAAATGTTTGTACGATCTGCAAATATTTGTTCCAGGTGTTCTGGGGCGAATTCTTCTAACCAATCGCTTAACTATGACAATGGTATCGTCGTATAATCATCCATAGACGTAATAAACTCTAGATAGTGCGTGAGGTGCTATTTGCACGGAGAGATTGATAGGCCCGTATTATAAAAGCTTACTCAGGGATCGATGTATACTTCAGTAACGATTATGGCAAAAGCGTCACTCAAGCCTATATCAATGACTGAGCATAGTTACATAATACGAGTCATAGATTGGTTTCAACCTTGACACTTTCGACACGCTACCCTCCATCTGTTTCTTTCATCAAAGGTAACATGGCAAAATATGTCATTTTGAAACAATACCATTGTAATGGTGATTAATTTAGTGGATTTCGGTTGAGTATTTTCTATGTATAATAAAAAAATATCTATTTATGTATGTATGTATTGTTTTAAGTATATCAGTCATCTTGTACTCATAACACAAGCTCTGCTTAGCATGGGGCTAGATGATGCTGTGTGAATTGTCCATCATTATTTATTTATTAAAAATATATGAATATAAAATATATATACATCTATGATACATTGACAAGTCAGCGGTAGTAAATGAAACCATTTTCCATTTTGGTACTGTGCTTGGTACTGTGCATATTAACCGCTGCTTAGACTACGTCAATAGGTGTAGTACCTATTAAACGGATCGATCTGAAACTTTGCATGAGTGTAGTTCAGGAACACAAAGGCTTATTGGAAGCGGATCTTATCTCAATGCTTGCAGGTATAATCTTAGTTAAGTATTTCTTTGAGTACCATTGCATTATATCGACTAGCGAAGGACCAACGTTCCAACGATTTGCGGGTTTTTTTTAAACAATTATATTTTGACCACAATTTCACGATTAGGTTAGTGACGATTTAGCTGATGATGTATCACGAAGGTCTAACAGACACTTACTCACTCTACCTAGTCTTTAAGAAACCCAGGGTGCGAAAAAAATAAAACACAAAATGTATAAAATCTACAATAGTTTTACATTGTTCTACAGACTTTACAGTCTAGCTGACAAAATAAATTGTACCGTGCCCCGGGGTAAGAAATTCAGAGCTATTTTTCGTCCTGTCTAACTTTGCGGGTTACGAGTAGCCCTTGCAAGTTTATTGTTGTCAATAAATCTTTAGTGTAAAGTGTAAAGGTAAAGATAAAGCAGTATTTTTCAATTTGGATTGAGGTAAAAAAAAATGTCGGTTTGTTTCTAATAAATTTTACGGTCATCTTATACGGTAACGTTTTAGGTATACATATGTAAGGCTTAGAGCATTAAACCAAATGCTCTAAGATGTAAGGCAGTTGTACCACCGCCGAGGATGAACGAGAAGTAAATAGAGCTAGAAAGGAGAAACAAATTGGCGAGCAGCGGAAAGCGAGTGTGTAGTTCCGATAGTTCTGTCGCTTGGCTATAAGCGAGTGTGTAGTTCCGATAGTTCTGTCGCTTGGCTATAAGCGAGTATGCGAGTGGGACGGACGGTTACTCCCGCCACTCGCTCGCGGCAGCCGAGCGTACAGTCCTAATATCCGTAATGAATGACCGCTGGGCTGGTTGGTCTCTCAGCGTGAGTTCTGACCGCCAAGCGTGCATCGCTGAGCAAGTATCGCTGAGCGAGTATTAAATTTGATAGAGATAGAGAAACATTTAATAACGAACACAACCCTGATACAGCACAGAACAGAAATAGTACATAGCTTACAAACAATAAATTAAACATAAAATACAAAAATACCTAAATGAGAAAAAAAAAACAAATTAAGAAGAGAGTAGGCATGTACCTACCCAACCACCTACACAAGGCTTACACTTTGACGTTTCACCAGGCTTACACGCCGGTGAATATCTAAGCAGACGGATAGCAACACATGATTTACGTTTACCAGGTCTACAAGCTTCTAACTACTTTAACAAACGTGTATGTAAAAAACTGTTTTAAAGACACTCATAGACGATAATTATCAATAAATTATGCTAATGTTTACAAATCTAATAAAAATAAGTTTTCAACATAGACGATAACCTAAAAAACACTTTGCGGAACGAAATATCTGAAACATTTCCACGATGATTCAATAGTACGTATTGTGGTCAGGTGACAGCTGATAAGCTGTCCGGGTCTGCTGGCAGCTTGCCCTCACGAATATAGATGGCATGTATGCGGCAGGTGACGTATCACGACTCTGCAAGGCGGTTGATAGACCAACGGGAATAACGCGACGATCTTTCCAACACAGATATTCAAGAAATAAAAAAAAAGTCGGAAAATTACCAACTTAATCATATTCGTAACGGCGGCGGTTGTTTAATCGGACCTTAAGGGATATAATGCAAGTGGTAAATTAGTATTTAGCATATGTATTATGTATTCCTCGGGGATACACTGGTTACCCTGTACTGCTGGTAGTCCAATATATCAAAAACCACAAGTGCCACTAAATATTTCGTTACATATAAATAAAATCTCTGGAATAGTGATTTCTTGCTGCGTACGTATTTAAACAGAAAACTCGTTTAACAAAAAGATTTTAACAGGATTAACCATATAGAGTATTCAACAAATAAAAATTATGGACAATCCACACAGCAATGATTTAAAACATTATAATGTATTGTAAATATTACTCTATTATTTTGTGGCTGCAAACTGAAATTGTTCTCGCTATTGCAGCATTCAATTTCCATGTAATTTATTGGCAAAGCCGATCTCAAAACGGTTCAAATTACGTTCGTTGTGTTTCATCTACAATATTCAGATAGGTGTGGTTGTGTAGGTAGGAAATGAAGTATCCGCGATGGTGTAAGTGATAAACGAGCGAGCTTATTTCCGAAAATGTACTTATTTATAGAATGCGTATTGTCACTTTTGTTGTATCGGAACAGGCCTGAGTTACTACCAGCAAAATTAGTATAGGGAACTATTTTAACAAAGATAATTATTAAGAAAAAGTTTAAATTAAGTTATAAAATAAGAAAGTGAAAATGATAGAAAACATTGTAAACGAATAAAGAATAAAAAGAAGAATAAAGAATTTATTTATAGCCACACACATGTTATTTATAAATAAGGGAAATGCAAAAATACAGGCACGTATTAAAAACAGGTCTTTGGATTTAAATTTAGAACATAATACAACAGCATACATGCTGTTCCTTTTTTAAATTTTAGCACGATAAAGGAAGAGAACGACTAGCTCAAGGAGGCTCAATAAATTTGTGCCGTTAGTGTTACGTTTCATTACACTATCGACACTCGTGTGAAATTTCCAAAATAATCACCAATAATATTTGTGTACACCAAGGAAACTAAAAAAAGTAGCGCAGCAACCTACAGACTATATCTCAGCGTCAGTCATTTGTTATTGTACCCTCTATTATAATAAACAAGCTTCTGCTCGCGGTTTTACACGCGCTTTTCAAGTAGCATAGTAGACACGGACATAGGTCCGTTCCTGGGATACCGTCTACCTTCCTGCCAAATTTCATTAAGATCCGTTCATCCGTTTGGCCTGAAAAGGTAACAGATAGGCAGAGTTACTTTCGCTTTTATAGTATTAAAACTATATTTCTCAGCACACCGACTATTTTTATTTATTTATTCCACCGTAGGTACAAATGTTACACTTGATGTTGTTACACTTTTTAAATAATTTATATTGTAACAATCTCACACAAATTTTTAGCAAAGGAAACACCATAAGGATTGTCCATAGAAAATATAAATAAAAAACAGACAGATATGAACTCCTCCACAAAGTAAATTAAATAAAATTGGTCAGAGTATTATTACAAATTCCGGTGCTTTGTTACACAACCTCCTTCACGTGTGTTGAAGAAGTTTGCCAAGAAAATCCTGAAAACTGTACTAATTTACTGGAATTTGTAAAACACGTCATTAGTAGAAAGTAGGCAGCGATGCGTCATTTGTTTGTCACGAGCTCCTGGGAATGCCGAAACGGCTGAAATGAAACTAACAGATTCATCTCAGCCTTGACTTTGGTGAATCACTTTTTCGTCATGTTTCGGTAGCTTTGTCGTCATGCCTATAAAAATAACCACATTTATGTAGACAAGATAAAAAATAAAGAGGGCGTGTTGCAGCCATTTGTGCGAGTAGATAGGAAGAGAATGTCGCGTTCATAGAATTAAGTACACAAAATGAAGTATAAAATGAGAAATACAGTTCGCCCATATATGGGTGAGTTGTATTTCTTATCTGTAACGCATCTTAAAAAAAAGCTATTGCATTCATTATCCAACCCATAATACCTTTATGTTTATATTATAATATACATGTCATTGTAATATTTTTTTTTTGTAATTTTAATCACTTCATCATACATTGTACCTACTATCGCAAGATTGACTCCCTTACAAACCTCTGCGGTTTTTATATGTATTTATTATTTTTATATTGTAATAATCTTTTAGTAGATAAATAAATAAAAATAAGTGCGACAGAGCAACTATTTGGAAAGGCGTAAGCGCAGAAGATAATGTTTATTACAAGAAAAGTGTTTTTTAAACAAGTAATTAAGAAACTGGCTAAGAGGAACCAAATTGTAAGACCTACGAATCAAAACATAAGTCATTTTAATAAACTGCAGGGTTCCTGATATTTCTACCAAATCACGTGCGAAACAGTGCACTTACGTGATTTTTTTTTCTTAGTCGTGATTTCACATTTGAGGAAATCAGAAATAAGGTTGAATTTTATGCAATTCGAGTGTTTTTTACCACGGAGATATCCGTTGAGTACTACTGACACTTTGGACAAGTTAAACAACCAAACCTGTAAGGCTCGGAAAATATTTTTTTAATAATTTTTTTGTACTTTGAGTATGAGCATTTTGCCGTTTAACAACTGTATGATGACTCAATAAGTTTATCAACAAAATTAACCTACAAAATGTTATTTAAAACTTTATTAACGTTTACAAATTTAACTTAGTAAACTTAAATAGACTAGCGTTTGAATTTATATATACTATCAGTAACAGGCATGTGAGGGAATACGTTGGTAATTGTCAGCCAATCACATCCACCTCACTGGCTACACATTAACATAATGCTGCTCTGCTCAGGTAGCTCACTGAATCCAGCTAGATCACTCTATCATTTCACACATAAAGGCCACAGCCGCTCTGTAAGGTGGTTGATTTGATAGCAACTAGGCACGTAGTTTATAGGCCGATGCCAGGCTACCATCTAGGTAAAAATCCAGTCAAAGACACATCGCCTCGCTACACTCACCTAAGCTTACAGTGTGGCTGATCCCGTTCATTTTCATACGTTGTTTTCCCATATTGTAGTATCCAAGCTATTATCTTACGACACCGAGGCCTAAAAATTCACGTAGAAGTTGTGTAACATCAATAAAATGTTATACAGGGCCTACCAAAGCCATGTCGTAGCACCGCTACGAAGTGCTACGAAACAGCTACGAGAAAGTAGCCTTTTTGCATTGTTTGTTGAATTCAATCAAATACATTTTAAATTACACTATTTTTGAGAACTATTATATACACTATTTTTAATAACCTACGCGTTTTTGTTTTAACTGACTCTCATTGCGCTACAACCCGGCGCAATGTGAAAGCGACAGCGTTCGTTACGATATCGAAGCGTTCATGCTTAATGAATACAGCGTCCTATTTTTAGCTTATTAATGCTAATGAGCTCTAGCGATTCTGCTGTAAAGCAATACCAGTACCGCACGAAACACAGTGCTATTTTAAATGAACTATTAATAAAATTTTACTCAGTTCGATTTAAATGGGCTCGCAGTATTCGTTGGCGATTCTAGAGCTAGTGATTCCTTTTAATGCTAATTTCCCTTGCCCAACAGTGGTATCCATTTCAATGGATTAGAATTTCCCCGAAGTAACAAAGTAATCCATCACTGCTACAAATGTTCTGCAAGTCACTACATATGCCTACGAGTATCGAACTTGGCTGCCTGGTCTGAGTATCCATTAAGCCCTGCGTAGGTTAGGCCAGCTCTGACCATCCAGGCTACATCTCTTTTGTCCAACACATTGATGACCTGAGTCTGCACGTCTGCTTTGACAAGCCGACATTCCCATTATATGCTGGAGAAATATCAATCAGAAAACTCACGGATCTGACGCAAATTACATTAGCAAAGCTAGCATTAAACTATATTCAAGCTCAAGCTGCTGCGAGTGCTAAATCACGAGAATTGGCTTGATTAAACTACATAGTTTAATCAAGCCAATTATTTAAGCATAAACGTTAACAATTGTCAATTAAGTTTTGATTGCGGATAATAATGTTATGTTTTCTTTATTAACATACAAAATTATAGCTAATTAATCAAAATTAATTAGAAGTACCTAGTATTTACAGTTTAAAACAGTTGATCTAACTGTAGCAAACAATCTAGAAGAATAATAACGTTTTGGAGCCAAGAAGGAAGTGTAAGATGTATTTTTGGACTGTCTTACAGTATTGATTGGATTCAGAGATATGAAAACCTACAAATCAGTCTCCTTGCAAATCTCCTGATAGAAATATAAAGCAATCCAGTATTTTAAGAAGATTAACGGGATATAAAATCTGTCCAAGACAAGCGATGTTGACATCACCTTCTATCGGTAAAACATCGAATTTTCGTGCCAGTTTTCCATTTCGTTGAGTTCAAAGCCTGAAATGACGAGCCGGTACATTGCTTATCGAACGTAGCATGAACTTGTTCCTTGAGAGAACTAATATAGGTTCGTGAGCTAAAAAATCTGCTTGTTTGAAGTAGGTATTTAAATATCGGTATTATTGAAATGTAGTATAGAAGTGTGAAGCCAAACAAGATCCCTGTTTATTGTATAACTATGCATTTCTAGATGTTTGTTCAGTACCAGCCAGTGTCTCTACCTGTTAGAGTGGCACGTTACCTTCATAAACAATTCATCGCCCGTTTTGACCATCTTTGAACTTGCCGGAAACACCATGTCCCTTGCACAACGCAAATTCACAGGAGCTTTTCTTCAAAAGAAAATAGACAAAAATCTACACTTTCTATATTTGTCATTCAAAACGATACCTACCCTCTTTATACTAAACCTTAGGAATATGTAGTTGCGAAATTAAATAAGTTTTCAGGATTATTGCCGCCTGTCAATACGACTTATACCATCGCTAAGCTTTCTACCGCAATTTGCTCTTCCCTAGATTCTAACTCATAAAATATCTTCCAATAATTTGTTTTGATAAGGTCCGTGAACATTTTAGCTTCTCGTTATTATACCAATTATTTTTCTTATGTTTAGTCTCTTTCAATTAATAACTTAATCCAATTCTAAATTTTTTTTGTTAATAATACGAGGAATGGGAATAATCCATATAAATCTGACGATGCCAATTTCAGAAAAATAGCTATAGAAATTCTCAGAAACTTAAACAACTTTGCGCCTTCAAAACTTCGTCTACACGTTCTCCTGAACGTGTAGACGAAGCCTAGTTCTAACATTGTGGCAATATGTGGTCTGAACTTCTAACTACACGACCTGTGACCTGTGAATATCTACTCGAGTACTATAACGGTTACTCTAAACTGAAACTGTGGACTAACAACCACTTACAAAGCGATGCTTCCTAGCTTCTCCAGTTGTTGTGGGATGTTGGAGTCCCGTAATCAATTAAAACATACTAAATTTGGCGAATAACTGAATTATGCACTCACGAATATTCGTTGAAACTATACTATCCAGACCGCGGATTTACTGGTATCATCGCAAACTTTATGACTAAAATCCATGCTTTGCACACGTACATTTTATCAACTTTAAACATTTTCAACATGTAGAAATAACTAAAATTGTACCGCAAAAACATCCTGTTATTTGTAGACAATTTAGAAGCAGAAATCAATAGGAGAAAAATAAAAAGGCTAGGAATAAAATACATTACTAATTACTTTGTAAGTCATGTTAAATTTATAGAATAATGAGAAGTAGGTCAGCAGAATTGCTGGGGTTGTCCCGGAACTGCTGCAAGTAAGCCATAGAGCCTCTCGTTACCAACTCGAGTCTTTATACAGACAATGGATGGTTTAAGGCTTCGTCTATTTGCATTGCCGTCGTCGAGATAGCGTTGATAGCTATTGAGAAGGATAATGATCAGTGTATTTTGCTCAGCTTTTGCTTGTCAATATAGCGTGTTAAAGGAATAATTCTTAAGCATTATAACCATCTATGAAATACTTACACTGATAACTTTAGCTAATTTTTAAATAAAGCCGACATCATTTACTACTTTCATAAATTGGACGACCGATGAAAGATTGATGACGGAGAGCTTTTTGCCGCGTCCACGTCCTATCGTTAATTAATCAAATCAGGGGAAACACTTGAAGGGGTGTGCCCGCGCGCGGGGCCACCCATCTGAGAGGTTATAGGTAACTTGTAAGTTTAATTTAAATTTGTTTCCTTTGTAAACCAAAATTTACAATAAGAGTATATTGTTTACGCTACAGAGAGATTTAAAACTTGAATATTTCGGTAGAGTAAAATAATTAATATAGAACCTCCTCGCAAACACTTAATCCGCTTATCACAATTTCTCAGTAAACTATAAGTCCAACATAGTTTAATTTATGTTGAGACACATTTTCATGTTACTGTATTAGTTATGTAGATTTTAATATCGAGGAACTTTGATAAATGGTTTATAAATGGTACTTACGAGTATGTACTTTTATTACAAAACACATTTGTAATTGGACGTCTTATAAAATTTCCTAATTTTAATTTTCTAGGTTCTTAGCAAAAAAGTTCTATGGTGGTTTTTAAGGCACCTCAACTTACAACATTGAACGTTAAGTCTACTTACAATACAAATTAATTTTCACGAGCGATATTTTTCTCGGCAAAGTTCCGTTGTTTATGACGGAACTTGAGGCGGGCCTGCGGAAAGTAATCTTGTGTGAAAGTTGAATACCTACCTAACTGCCAAGCCGAGCAAAGCGGCGAGGGTCTCACTTATCTAGGATATATATAACAGGTAGGATATTGCCGTAATACGGCGATAGAGGGCTCTATTATTGTACCTAGGCAGTTAGTATAATCTTTTGTACAGGGAAAAGCTCGTTGGGTTGGAAATTGGACGGCCAATTTTCCCGATATAATATTAAAACGCGTTAGTTCAAATAATGTTAGCATAAATCAGAGCGAGCTACAAAAGCTCGGCGCGTCCTAAGCTAACAAGGATTCAAGGGGTATTTTGTAGCTACTTATTTTAAACTTATGTATATTACGTAGTACATAGATATATATATATATTTTGCATTTCCAGTAGTTACATTTAGTACAGTATGGTTTTCCAAACAAAATAAAATTGTCAAAGTATCATTTTTAATCAGTACGAATCACCTGGCACTTATTCTTTATTGACAAATTAGAACTAGTATTTACAATTACAACAATTAAGCTAACTGCAGACTGTTGCAAACAATCTACATGTAGCTCAACTGATTGGCACTTTCTCTTATATTTTCCCATTATCCGATAGATTTCTACGCTAGCACTGAAGTGTGTATACTTCCATATTTGATGTCTTTATACAACATGCCATTCCACGTTAGTAATAAAAGGAAAAGATATACGGTACGTCCTTGTGTCCGGTGAGGAATATTAGAAAAATGTTTTTGTCCATTACGAGGTCCATTTGAGTGGATATTGGTCACTGATAACGTAATGACTATGATAGATTATGTACCTACCTGTTTTAATAATGTTTAAATTACCCCTAAGCTAAAACAATGTTTATATGTAGTATATGCAATAATTAAATCTGAAATCTGACTCACTGGGGTATAAAAATATTTTGACACGTCACGGCCTTCTCTAATATGGTTTTCGTTAAATAGCGGCATATTTTATGATTACTTTTACCTGTGTTTGAAAATATACTAAGCGACTTTTACTTTTTCTACTTTGATGACTTGTTATCTTCGAACAGGTATCCGCCGCCTCCTTAATCGATGCTTGACACACACATCACATGCTTGATCGACACAACGTGCTAGTAAATAGGTTTATCTTATGTATGTTAGACTAAGGTATATATTTTATATGGGCCGTAGTTTTAAAGTACTTTACACCCTGTACTAGACTAATGTTGCCTGAATTAAATGATTTATTATTATTATTGCCATACAGCGGGGCAATGCAGCCAGTGTCGTGGGGACGCTTCCGACTGGTATTGATATGGATCGGTTGGGCTACCTGTAGATTGTTTGCAACAGTCTGCAGTTAGCTTAATTGTTTCAATTCTAAATAATAGTTCTAATTTGTTTTTATTATTGAATTGTAATTTCAATAAAATTGTACTTGTATAATGACAAATGCACAAATGATCTATATTTCATACATACGATGATTTCATAACACTTATTATTATTCCGTCCGCTATTCCACCGTCTTTTGCTACCAAGCGAATTTCCCGCCTTAAGCTATACGACAAATTAATTACATTTGTAATTACGACATGGGAAAATTACTGTAGGTATACCACGTTCGCGACTGATCCTATCCATTACTTTATCCGAGCGCGGTCAATGGATGCCCCGCTCAGGAGGTTCCGTACATAAGCTCAGAACTGAGGTGTCGGTTGACAATGCGTGTTTTGTTGACATAACAACAATTATTTGGTACGAGTGTCTGCTCGCGGCTTAATACCTACATGAGATAAAAGCCAATAAGGCACTTATCAGGGGGAGGCCTATGTCCAGCAGTGGACAAACATAGGCTGTTGAAGTTAAGGTAGCTCAAGGCCTCGAATAATTTGTATCTCTTAAATCAGTCCCCATGGGATAGAAATAACCTTTACACGTTTTGTCATAGAAACAATTCGTGCGAATCCGCGGCCAGAAACTAGTATTTTTTTAACGAAGTAAAAGATATTTCAATCAAATTTGCATTGTGGCGATTCGCTGCTTGAAATTTGATCGTTGCCAATATTTTGCTGCCTTATTTTTTGCTGCATTTCTTGCATTTTTTTTAGGAAGAGTAAACAAACAATTACATGATTTTTATTAATGTGTCTTATGTTTTCCATCGAGCTAACTGGTAAAATCTCTGAATTTCTACCATTGTTTCAGTAATAAATAAATCATCGACTTCATTTAGTATTCATTGCTTAATATCTTCTTCTCCGAGACATTTTAATTTCTGCTCAAATATTTGAACTGTTCTTCTTTACCTTCATTATTTTCTTGGAACACCATACTTTGGTTACACAACAAGAAACAAGATCCGTCAAGTGCGAGTGTGACTTGCCCGCCGAGAGTTTCGAACGGTTAAACGTTTACGTCTTTGCTATTTAATGAATACCTAAAAATTAAAGGTACATTTCAGATGTATCGGTTTGCAAACTTCGGAGTATAAAAAAAAAATACTTAAGTTGTTACTTACTAATAATTTATAAAAACTGAAAGAAACTGTTGAGCTAACTGCCGACTGTTGCAAACAATCTAGAGTTAAGTAGTTCAACTGAAATAAATTAAGACCATTTACCATTACTTTAAAAGATAAATAAAATAGAATGTAAATCACGAACCTCTGACTTTCGTGAGACGTTGGGAATAAATCTACATCCTACCCCAGAACGAACCAATAATGCTATTATTGGTTGTTTCTGGGGTCAGATAATATTGTGTGAAAATATGCAATATTATCGTTTATCTATAAGTATGCATAAAAAACATGCATGTTACTTAAATTTTATTTCACCTTGAGGATAATCATATTCATTTTTGTTTCAGGTAAGTTTCCAGTCCTGAATCTAAAGCTTCCTAATATTATACATACATGTATAGCATCGCAAAAGCACGTAAGTAGCAACATTACGAAACTACAGTACACCTTATATTTATGAAACTTATTATTTAATGTTCGTGTTGAACAGTTGGTGGTAACATGTTATTCTTGACCTTGTCTATACAGGGTGTTGTTCACATTAGTTCACAATACTCAAGGAGGTCATTTACTTGCTACCACAGATTAATGTTCAGTAAACGAACCAAGCCGCAAACGGTTCGTTTTTTTTTTTTTTGCTGTGTAAATTTCGTTATAGCAATGCCTTATTAGTGTTTTAAGCCATCCCAAACTTGGTGAATTATTTGATGCGCGCCTCCCCTTCTCACCCCACCTGATGGCGATGCAAGACGACCGCAGTCAATGACCGCGCCGCCGTAATAAGGCAATGTTTGTAATAAATTTAAAAATGTTTGGTTTGATTTGTACACTGAATATGAATCTGTGATAGCAGGTGAAAAACCTTCAGTATTGTGCACTAATTTGAACAACACCCTATATACAACATGACCATAAAGCTGGCTCGGTAGGTTCTGTCACTGAATCTGTCTGAAGCCAAGCTATAAAATGTGTTTAGGTATGTCTAGATCACGTAACATGTTAAATAATTATATTTTATACATCGATCTAAGTAAAAAAGGGGAGTTGAGGTAGGTACTAGCTTCTCAAAAGTGGAAGGCTTAAATTAGGTGCGATTAGGTCCACGCACCTCAGTCATAGACGAACCGGCGTTCGTATTACGCGTGTTTGCTACGACGTATGCAGATACCTTTTGTTACAGGTTTTGTTACTTAACGCACCTTACAGTACCTACTTTTTTATTTTCAATACAAAATACAAGGTGCCAAGTTATTCATGTACCAAGCCAAAACTGGGTTGTTGTGCACCCTATACCCAACTGATCCGCATGGTTTCAGAAACACGTTGTTTTAAATTTTCATAGAAAAAAACTCATCTCAAACGCTAACTAAAGCGACAACCACTAACACCACATTTTGCTGATAAAATTTTAGAGTTCCTTTAACTAGGCCGCCTTTTTGTACTAGATTTACCATAGTTTATAAGATTTAATTATTATTTTTCATGTGCAAATAAGGAATATATTCATTCATGCTAAAAAATAAAACTAGGCACGTACATAGCACTTTTTAAAATTTCGCGGTTTTCTAAAATTACTGAAGATTATTTATCGGGTATTTATAGAGTAACTTCTATTACAATATCGATAAATAATCTTTATTACCTACGTAGACGTACCTATGACGAAACAAACATATAGCTTAGAAGAAAAATGTACGGAACACCGTAAAATTTTATTAAAATATCAAATAAATAATCTTTATTAAGTACCTACGCAGCTACGTAGACGTACCTACCACGAAACAAACATACCTGTTATACATAAACACCTACAGATAAACATTAAACAATAATAGCTTTAGAGAAAAATGTACGGAACCACTGAAAAATACCAAAATAAAATAGTATTGTGGGTATGGCTAAACAAAAGATGACCACTCGCCGCGGTCGTCTCATTGGCTCACGTAACGTACCTACTACGCCTACGCAACAGGAACGCGCCAGTGGGCGCTAGGCCTGGCGCTAGACTCTACACATTTAATGTGTATACCTAAGTATGGGCTATGACAATTCGAGGTCAAGAACCTTACTGATGAACAGCTGATATTAGGGTTGGTTACTTACATAATGTGGATGAAAGTTTCGAGGTCTTTTTTCAGTAAAAAAACTTGAAACCCGGAAAGTGCTAGAACAAAAAATGTTTGTAGGATTGGGGTGGACCACCACCTTTCGGCTTGGTACACCAATAACTTGGCACTTGTATAAGGCCCAAGGACATGGAATAAACATCATATCCGAATCCAGAGTGAATACGTTCCTTCTGGGAAAACGTCCTCCATCTTAGGACATATCTGCACTTTCCCAAGTAAGATGGCGGTCGCTTTAAACATTTGCAACAAAAAAATACCTGAATATAAAGGTAACTAATGTTGAAATTTATTACGGTAGGCCAGCAGTGGATGGCTGTTCATGATGATGATGGGTCTTCTGTATTATGACTGAAAAGATTAATTTATTCTAAAAGATTCTGATGAAGATGTTTCTCAGCTATTGCACCCCTTTAATTTTACGTATGGGTCTGCCCATGTTCAGTAACATGCACTTTATTATGATGTTAGTTCGTTCATGACTTAGTGTTCTTCTATCTTTGTACTGTAATATTTGCACTGTACACTAGATGCAATTAAATGATTATCAAATATAAGGTATTTATTCCCAAAGTACAAGCTTTAAGCTTATTTTGGTGAATATAGGCTAGTATACAAACTTATGTACGTATGTACATATATTAAACTAGCCTGCTGCCCACGGCTTCGCACTTTTTTGCTTTTTAAGCCTATGTCCGTCTCCGGGATACCATTTACCTCCTTACCAAGTTTAATTGAGATCCATTCAGCCGTTTAGGCGTGAAAAGTTAACAGACAGACATACAGACACATAGACAGACAGACAGAGTTACTTTCGAATTTATAATATTAGTATGGATAGCATAAACATTAGTATTTAAACATTTAGTTTAGTTAAGTCATTTATATCAGACAATTAATTTAAGTTTCTAAGAAAGTTTTTTTTAGTTCTCTTCACTAGAATCTCCTTACGCTAATTTTGAAGACTGTTTAACTTAGCTTTTTCTTTTCTAAACTGTATGAATGCATAGTGTATTTAATATTCACACTGTCATTTAGCCACGAAGGCCATTTATTAGCTTTATTGTGGCCAGGTTCTTGTTACTTATTTGGTAATTACATAAGCTGTAGGTCTTCCTTAAAATTAAATAAATAAACATGTATGTTTGTCAAAATTTCTCAGCATCTCTATCTGCAATTATTTGCTGACACTGTTACAAGAAAAGCTTAGCCTTATAAATATATATTGTCTTATCAGTTACCATCACACTTGACATCTTTTAAAAATATAAAAATATACTTAAAAATATATTTCTTCCTGTAACCAAATATTGTACAATATTTTGCCGTTTCTTTATAGATTTCCAGTAGGCCAGACGTAAACAATCCATCTTATAGAAAACAGATTGATAGATTGATCTAGTCTTGAAACCATCAATCAAATATCACATTACCTCTATTTTCATATAGGGTGTTCCAATCAGACAGTGTTAAAAAAGTATAACTCAATTGGTTTTGCGTTTAAATTCATGTTTTTTATAACGCCACTACCTACTTTGTATCCTGTATGGTTATAAATAAATATCTTGTACGAAAAGTAGTTCTGCTCTACCCGGTGGTAGAGCAGAACTACTTTTCGTTGTATGACATCTGATGCGATCCAATAGTTTCATTGTGAACTGATATTCCTGTTTGTTTCGTGGCTTCTGCGAGTATTTGCCAAAATTCTGCCAATTCGATTGATTTTGAGTGATTCGATGCATCATTTTAAAAGTATAACTTTGAAAGGTAATGGACAAAAAGTCTTTTCGTTTTGATATTGTGCAAACCCATTCTAGCCACTCAAGTACCTACATTAAGTGTGGATCTAGACAATGTAATCTGCTCCTGATGTGGAATACCATTAAACATGCATGCGTGAGTTCGGGCAGCCACACAACAAAAGCTATCTAAAGTAAACAATGATCTAAACACAAGTACATATGAATCCTTTCTTTAATGAAGATTTCACGTTTATGGTCGTTGCAAACGAGTTACTTTCTCTGGTGACTATTAAAATATTAGGATAAAAATATTTACTAACAATTCCGCGTAAATCCTTCTCTGATGAGATCCAACAAAATGCAATTCGCGTGCACCGCCCGCCCTCCCACAAATTGATCAGAGAAGGTTTTACGCGGGATTGTTACTAAATATGTATATCCTAATATTTTGCAATGGATTCCCGCAAAGTAACGCCTGAATTATTTATTTATCTGGTGACTAGTTTCAAGCAACGAATGAAATAAATGGTCGCTACTGAAAAAGGCCCACGTTCGCCAACTCCTAATAGATTCTTAAAGATGCTAACCTAATTTATTTGTGTCTTGAACTCCCAAATTAGCTGAATTTTTCCTTTCCACCAGGTTCCAAGTTCCAGGTAAGATAAGAATATCTTAATGTGACTCGCTGATTTCAGATAAAAACACTGTCTCTCTCTAAATGTGTATTCCTTTAGGAGTTAGCACACATAAACGCCGCACTAACCTATTTGACTTGAAAACAATGAGTTATTAATATTCAAAGAGTCAAAAGGTTAGTCAGAATGGAATTCCGACTACAACAACATAATTGTAGAACAGCCTGTAACAGCATGAGCGAGGAAACATGGGGTCATTATAGAACCACAGAATTTCAACGATGTAATGGAATTGCAAAACGTGGCAGCCATTCCGTAGCAGAGATATACGTACTGTATGTATATATTCTTACCTACATCGTGCACATAGATTTTAGCCGTCGCTATACATGAAAGCAAGCTTAAACAATAGGAGCACATCGTAGCGCTACCAGGCGGCGTTCCGCCAATCTAATGGCTAGGCACATACCTTCAAAGAGCGCAGCTAAATATCAGGCCCTCCAATGTAAACCTTAAGCTAAGGAAACGAAGGTAACAAATATAAACGACAGTGTAACAATGAGCCTTGGCATCCCGGGCAATAGGTGACCATTGTCTAATAGATACAAACTGTATACAATATATGAATATATAGATACAATATATGAATAAGCGTGAAACTATTTCAGCACGACTTCCACGAGTATCAACGAAATGACGTTAACTCATAAATAATGTCGTAACAGTGTTTATCTAAAGATAAAGTGGGTCTGAAATGAATCAGTGCATGGTTGATATGATTGATGATATATGTATGTACTATAACACATGTGTGCAGGATATTAGTGTATTCGGTAGTAGAATCGTTATCGGTGGGATGGGTGCAGGGTGATGGCGCTGCCGATAAGCGCAGGCCGGTGGTGGCGGAGCTGCCCGGCGGCGGCAGTCACAGTCGGTTGGCACGCGCGGCCAGACGCGCCCCGGGCCCTCGCCCGCCGCCGCCGCCGCTTCCGCGCCCGCTCATACCCGCGCATACCACCCTCAGGTAAACACCATTACACAACACAATCATCAAAATCCTGTAACCCCAAAACCTTCCTTTACACTTCGTGCTCGAACAAAGTAACCAACTATCTTTAACTTACCAGTGCCAGTTCGGATTTGGATAGCTTACAAAAATCTTAGTGATTTTGTTTTGAATTTATTTTTGTAGTGCCAACAGATGTGCCACCATGACATAATGTCTCCAATTTTAATTAGTTCTACAGTTCTGAGAAGTAAACACCGTTTTAAACAAATGCCATCAAAAATATCACAATGAAAATACGCTTACATTGTGATGAAATTAATGAAAGTGTCTCGGATTAGAGGATTACAGTGAGTTGTAAACTCTTTTGAACTGTAATTAAATCTATTTGATTGAATAATGATTATCTGTGGTGATTTGGATGTGGTACTCATGTTTCAAAGCGATAAATCGTTGAACAAACCTTCAGATCCTACTCAGCATCGAATATCAAAATGTACCTACGCATACTTTACATGAAAAACGAGATATCTTAGAAATACCTACTACCAGAAACAAGATGTTTTTATGTCAGCCCGAAGACATCTTATCTGCACAAAGTCCTTGAGAGGATCCATAATCCCATCTACTTATCAAGATTACTGAAACAATACAGCACGCTTAGCTCCGTGGTAAACCCACACATGCATTGCTACACAAAAAACATTCTGCGACTGAAACAATTTTTTTTCCGAATGTAGCGAACCCTAAAAAGGTATCGAAAAAAGAGAAAGGGATATTATAAATATATTGCAGTCAGAAGAGTCGGGAGGCAGTGAAGCAATCACGCAGAAAAAATATCGTGAAACTGTTTTTAGAAAACTGATTTAAAAAGTTGATAAAACCTAGCGGAACACGACAGCGGAAAGTATCCTTAAACAAACAAAAAAACTAACCTACAGCTATAACCCAAACTAAAGTGCTGTGACATGTCATGCCAAAATTCGCATGTTACATGAACAGCCACAAGAAAATATTAGCAACGTCATACGTCTCTTATCGAATGTGATAACAAATCAATAAAATGGACTTCGAGTCTCATCTTTCTGATTGCTTATTCTATCAGAGACATTCCAGAGACCTTTCGCTATTGGATATTTCGACCTGGAGATAAAGATTTACCTAAGTATTATACGAATTTTATGCTTCAATTCATAAATTTGATTCGATACGTGGGTAAAGAGATTTGATTTATTTTATAACTGGTTTCATAAGGAAAAAAATCTGCCATATACTACTTAATGGCAGATTTTTTTCCTGAAAGACCTCTCTTTCTCTGAAATATTAGGTAAATTACTTAATTGTGACATTATTAGGTCAACAATGTTAGCTATCAAGATTTGACCTCATTTAACAGCGGTTTTTGGAGTGCGAGAGATGACACAAATGAGCTCTTTCGGTTAATATTCCAAATCTTCGTCCTTGTTTACTTTTATACCCAATAATCGCGTCAGGTTACAACTAAGTTGCAGTAAAATGTTTCATAACATAAGTTCATCAACTTAACCCTGGATTCGTAACAGTGGATGTTTTCACGATTTAAATGCGGTGGGCTGTGAAAATATTTTTCTAACCTGGCATGTGTTGCTTTAGGAATGGATCGTTAACATTCGTTATTCCACTATTTGAGAAAAAATAATAGAAAACAATTGGATACCTTCTCCTACTCACTCAATTTCATGGCACATAGGTATAAGCCACATGTAGTTTTTATTTTATTTACCTAGGTTTTGTGAAATTATATAAAGTGAAAGCGGAATAAATTGTACCTAGAAAAATAGTGAAAACTGTACTAATGTGTGTAACTACCACAATATGTAAGTAATTGTATGTACCTAAGTAATGGTGTAGGTATGTTGTTTATTTACTGTTCATGATGTTCACTTTACACAGCAAGCACGACATCGATAACAAAGTCAATTTTGTATAGTGATTAGATCATTAACTCTTTAAGGTCCAATTTCATCGTTGTAATTGAACGCATTCACCAATATCTTAAAAGATAAACTCAGTTTCGGGCTTTAAACGAGTTCAGCGCATTTTACAAACATAAAGTTGATCCGGTTAGAGCGCTAAACTGAGTTCAAGAGCTGTGATGTCACACAATAGGTATTACGAATTTGAACTCGATCAAGCCGAACTTAGTTTTGTTGATCTTAGTTACGTGCAAAGCATGTTTATAAGAAACCTCTTTAAAATCACAAAGACATTGAAAATGTGACAAAGGAAACTCATTACCGCTTTTTCAATTAATATTTAATTTTGTAGGTATTGCTTTGAAATTTATTTTTCTTTAAAAAGTTTCAATAAACTCAAACCGCAAGAATCGTTTTGTATAAATACGTAAAAATCTCATTTTATTCAATCCATTTAACTTTGCCTGCCGAAACTCAAACAAAATGTTTAAATGAATGAACTTAATTTTGAACTGTGGAGCTGAACGTTTGGTTATTTATTCAACGTTTGTTTAAGTTATCACGTGCTAAATAAATTAGAATAACCTAGTAAGCAAGTACGACATATCTAACCCTCTGATTTATATTACTGTACACACATTGGGGGTTCCTAAGCTCTAGTTTACCACTCAGAGAACCTACAGAGAATTAATAAAAATGCTTTAATTTATAATACTTTATCAGATTCATCGTTTTTCCATCTTTACATTATTATTAAGTATTTAACTGCAAATAATGTTAGTACATAATCTGTTTATGTCTGCTATAATAAAGCAGGTCTATGTTTATGACTAAAAGTAGTGCTACCCGTATAACACAGTCATCCCACTTTTGAAGTCACGTAGGAATTCACTTAGCGTTCAATGGCTTTAGTGACGTATAGATCTAACCTGTGATTGTTCTACAAACAAGGCGTTCTATCTAATCAACCCCTAAATCACAGTAATTTATAGCGGCCCTACCGTAAGTAATTCAGGCTGTCAGAGTGATGGTTATAGCAATAGGATTTAAAGCGACGAGTAATGAGGGATGGATTAAATGTAAAGGTGCGAATGAACTCCCACAAATGGTGGAACTACAAACATTCCGTGCTTAATTGTAGCACGTACATTTTAGTCCCAAGATACATATTCAATGCTATACTGAACGCATTGTTGGAATAACTACCTAATGCGATGCTTCCAGTTGCATAAAAGCCAGACGGTTGCAAATATTTGAGCAAATAGTAGTAATCATTGCTCGCATGCCTGAACGGGCGAGGTAATTTGCATCTGCCCGAACTAATTGAGACAGCTCGTTGATATTTCTTATAAGACACACTCTGATTTTCTGACTAAATCTTTAACATCTAGAAAAATCTGGAATGTCTGCACTCATAATCAAATCTTCCCCGTGCCTTATAAAACTATCTCTATGATTGGTCGTTTATTTATCTCCTTTCTAATATTATAAAAAAACTAAAGTGATTCTGTCTGTCTGTTACCTTTTCAGTCTTCAGGATCTTAATGAATTTTGGGAGAGAGGTTGATGGTATCCCGGGAACGGGCATAGGGTACTTTTCATCTCGGAAAAGAGCGTGCGAAGCCACGGCCGAAGCAGAAATAACTTTAGCTTCGCATTAAATTAGTGCTTGATTAACGTGGTTTCATCAAAAAACTATTTTCAATGCTCACTGTTATACGTGAAAATATGAAAGCTGGATTTAGAATGAAATAATATTTATGATAGCATTGTTTCCATTTGTTTGATGCGAGCCAAAAAGTCGCAATACCGATTTAATTTAGCAGAAAGTTCCACACTCAGTTTAGAAAATTCGTTTTAATTTCCTGAAACGAGAGATACGTGTGTAATTTAAGGCCTTGTTTAGATATAAGTTAATGTTTCAGAATAATTTAATAATATTTGCTTGAAGGAAATGTTTAATAGGTACCTACTTTACGAAAGTAATCTTCCTTTAAAATCTAGACGGCTACAAATAGAAGAGAAACACGTATAGTCTGAATCAGTTTCGGCACAATATGGACCAATTAAAAATATACCCAAAGCTTTTCAACTAATGTATAGGTAAAAATTATTACAAAAGATATGAAACAGTTGAGCTATCTGCAGACTGTTGCGAACAATCGAAAGGTAGCTCAAACAGCTTTTCACATTCGATACTAACAACCCATCGTCTTTCCTATAAGCCTGCGCTCTTGTGACATCTTCCTCTGAAATCCTCACCTAAGATCTGATTCTCCGATTTAATATCTCAGGTATAATTTCATTGTACGAGTCACTTGAAATAGGTGTCTCCGTGGAATATCATTCAGAACTTGTTAACCGTTGGCTCTATAAAGAGCTGGCAGTGTGATCCTTTTGTTCCTTTATTCCTGCGTTTATTCTTTTCATTCACTCCTAGGTATTCAGAGTTAACATTTTTGTACAACGCGAGAGTTTTCCTTTAAAACAATTTTGAATCGAGGTTTATATTTTTTTAAACGGCGATCCGGTTTTTTTTCAGGATTTCTATGTAGGTTATCTGAAACTCTTTATTACCTCGAAGCATCTAAACAGCTGAAGCGGTTTTGATAAATGAGGTATCGCAATTCTCTAATGAAGTCTTATAATGGTTCTTAGCTACATTTTGTAATTAGCTTATTTTACGAGAAAACGTAAAAAGACGGGGACTGAGACCGGTTTTTTTATAGTTTACAATTAATTATGTACTGAATCTTTTAGCGATACAGGGTAGTTATGTAAACACGTTTTTGGTCGTATAATTATTTTTTTTGTTCTTTTTACCTTTCATCTTTGCAAATACGCAGTGAGGTACGCAATGTACACAACAAATGTTCTGTTTTCTGATTTTCCCCTTTACTTATGCTATAAGACCTTGCTTCTTGCCAAATTTCATGGAGGTCAACGAGAAGTACCCTATAGGTTTTGTGCCCTTGGATATTTCAAAATATGCGGACATGACGGACGGGTTGACTTGTCCGTAACATCTCCAAGTGGTTACGGATTTGATGTTAATTTCAACTCATACCTCTACTCGTTCCTGAGAAACGGGGGTTGGCAGACGGACATACTGACAACAAAGTGATCCCAAAAGGGTTCCTTTTTTCCTTTTTACGCACACCTAACGATAATTATAACAACGTGATTTTCACTCACTTATCTACATATTTTTATTTATTTTTTTGGATAAATAGTGAACGCATGAGAGGGTTTATCACATTCGTAGGGAGACCTCCACAAATGTGATAAATTCTTGCGTTGGGGAGATTTGAACCACAAATAGGTTTATTATTTGTAATAAATATTATTGAATTTATTTGATTAGCATAAATAGTTATATTACAAAATGGTACCATTTTTAAACTAATATGATAGAGGCTTTAGTTACAATGCTAAGTTGTTTAAATTAAAAAGGGGGTTCAACTCTCCCGGACTCCCTGTATATTTCCCAGTTCTGAATCTTTAGGCTGAGCATAATTTACGAAAACTATTAAAGGTTTCGTTTCCTCCCAAACTTTTAGCACCTTGAAGCGCCCCGCTGATAGCCATTTACAACTGCCAAAAACGACTTACTTTAGTTATGTAGTTATACATACCTAAGTAATTTGTAAAAACTCGAGTTTATTTAAAAACCCAACACCTAAATACAACGCGATGACACAGCACAGCTGTATAAATGTTACGAAACCATTCATTTGTCATCTTTTGTACTCGCTAGAACTTTTTGAAGTCATTGAAAGGTGTCCACAATCAGTGGGCGATTTTCTTAACACAATAGTCGGCTTCAAGAGCTATTTCTGTTCGTAGGGACAATATCCCTTTCACCTTAACAGTATCACAGTAACCACATTTTAGTAATAGATAGAGGTATATTCAGGAAAGGTATGCAAAATGGTCTATTAATAGAAAGTTATTGTTTATGTTGGGTATAACGCATAATTATTAAGCACGCATAATTTAAAGATATATATAAATATATATAACGATAGATAGATATATATAACCAATGGACAGTGCTACAATGAACCTTCCTAAAGGATAGTATATTTTATCTATTCTTCCAGGGCCGTGGACGTATAAAAATAAACATTATTATCTATCTACTATGAACTATAACATAACTCAAAGTTAATCTTATTTCGTAGTTCTTTATACAACACAAATGTGAAAGGTATCACTTATCTAACCATCTGGTCGTATACAAGAAAATAGAATAAAGGATTGTATTTAATCCCTTTTCGCAACAATATATCGTACATATTGTGTACAAGCTTAGTTTGGCGCGGACGATTTTGTGTGAAAATGTCCATATTTTCTTTTATTATTTATTTTTGGCCATAACAGTCCCACTGCCGGGCAAAGGCCTGAATTTTCTCCTTCCACTCCTCGCAATTTTCCGCGGCAACCGCCACTGCCCACGCTGTTGCTTTAGTGGCACGAAAATAAATTGTAGTACCTACTAAAGGAAGGAATTAAAATCAGACCAGTTCCGGAGCTTACCTCCTATATCCAAAGTTGCAAACTTATCCTCGTTATGCATTAATTTAGATTAGTATAGATTAATGAATAATTAAAACATGCTTATCAGCTGTATTTGTTACTAATTTCTGCCCGCAGCTTCGGAGCACGCATTGTTTCTATGGAAAGGTTTAGAGGTTATTACTATCCCACTGTTTTATCGGATAAAAAGTAGCCTATGTTTGATTCTAGACTTAGAGCTACATTTATGCAACATTTCACCCCGATCGGTTCAATCGTTATGGCGTGAAGAGGTTACAAACATCTAAACATCCAAACTTTCGCATTTATAATATTTGTATAACAGGATAAAAACATTGTAAATGGCTATGTGAGTGTTAATTAAATGTTTATTACGGTTTCCGTATTCTCTCGATTATTTTCCGAACGCCTTATAAAGAAATAAAGCCATTCAGGTGTAGGTACTTTAAATAATATAATAATAATAATACGTGTACCAGCCTTACATATTTTTTGTACATGGTTACGATCCAGAGATCCAGGGTTTGATCGTAGCCCATATTGTTAAACAAAAAGGAGAACACGGTAAATACAATCCCGCAAAATTTATTTATTTACATGAAGAGCGTTCTTGAGTGTTTCTCGTTTTCCTTCCCTGTATATTTTTAAATAAAAACATTATTCTTATTCTTATAACAAGTAAAAATGTTGCACATACACAGTTAATAACTGAACATAATCCACGTGAGATCTGAATAGGGCACAACTATCTCGATATGAAACAAAAACGGTTGGATACACAGAAAAGGGAGAATAATTCTCCCTGTTCTGTGTATCCAACCGTTTTGCCAAACGTTTTGCAATATGGATTAGTCCTTGTTTGTTAGAACAAGCTACTTTTAAGTCCAAAAATCATGAGGATTTATCAATTTTTTGATGGTTTCGAAGTGCGGAAACGATGTAATCCAGCAATTTACGTCCGATGAAAAAAAAAACAGAGGAGGTCAAAAGTGGATTTTTGTTATTACTGTCGGAAATTTACTTTAACATGGTTCCATCCCATTTTGATATTTACTTGACATTGTATGAGAAATGTGACGTAACGTAATAAAATTAATTTTGACAAGACTGTCACGTTCTGATCGCGCAAGGCAATTCCTAAATGATTCAAATGATACACCCAAGTAGGTAGCAAAGAAGGTAAGCAAAATACCGTTAAAATCCCAGCGATTTATCCGCATTGAACATTCTAACCGTACATAATGAGGATTTATTTATGGTCTGACCTTTCTACCCGACTACGAGACCTTTAGGTGTATCTAGTGCAGGGTACGGTGCAGGCACGCGAAGGTAGGGACTTCCGTCGTCGTGCTATCTACCATCTAGTGCCACGCTGAATAATGGCAGAGTCAGGGCTTACAGGCAAATTATGTGGTTTCCGAGGTTAATTTTGCCCGTTCCTTCCCGTAATTTGGGGGAAAATAGACTCAACTTAAACTCAAAAAATGCTTCAGTTCAGTTCAGTTTCATTGTTGATAACGTTTTTAGGTTACTATTCAGGTCGATATATAGGTATAAATTGAACTACAAAGTTGATAATTATCACTAATAAGTAATTTTTTTTTAATTCTATCAAACTAGGCAATAAATCGCTATTTTGATTCTGTATACTCAAAAAAATCTAGCCTGTGTGATCTAGCGTTCCGTTTTAGAACATCTAATAAAAGGAACCCTAATATCTCTTAGATATTATAGCAACTAGATGATGCAGCGGTTCCCGTAAAAAAAGTTTAAGGGCTGAGATAAAGCCCTAGAGATCTCAAGGGCTTTTCCAATAACAATGGCCATTATTTTCCAAGACTGCACAATCGACTCGGCTTTGGTGAGTCAAATCAAATCTGAAGAGAAGGAAATTATATCAGATTTATTTATAGCATAAATATACAATCATACATTGTTTTAGCTTAGATGGTAATTAGCTTATATAAACATTATTAAAATAGATAGGTACATAATCTATTTATAGCTAGAAACGTAGTAGTCGGAAAATATAGTCAAAGTCAGCTATAAGAATCAAAAC
Source organism: Eupithecia inturbata (assembly GCA_963662085.1). Lineage (NCBI taxonomy): Eukaryota > Metazoa > Arthropoda > Insecta > Lepidoptera > Geometridae > Eupithecia > Eupithecia inturbata. Next base: position 11,285,062 of record OY759182.1, read on the forward strand.
AATTGTAAAAATAACTCGGCAAGTACGTCAATTTTTTACTCAGGCAGCCACATAGTTATTGTTTAGAGTTATCATTAAAAAATCGTCAACGGAGTAGTAACATTTAGAAATAAGGTATTCTTTGAGATTACTACGAAAAACCGAATCTACTTTTAGACCTTTTTTAGAATATTAAGCATATATTTCGTTATTATTTTAACGTTCTTCTTCCATCTCGTCTAATGGAAGCGATATGATAAGGCATTCATTATTTTAACATTACTGATAAATTCTTGGCCTAAACTCAGATTTACTCGACATAAAATAATATCTTTTGTAGAAAGTGAGATCTATTGACTACTCAAACGATAAAAACGAAAAGATTTATTTTAATACGCTTCAGATATATCTCACTTCCTAGTATCAAGATCCTCTCTGTGTTGAGAGAGCAGACACAGGTACTTATAGCTAGCGGCATGACAGGTAAAGGTAAATCCTGAGCTTACCACAGCCCTTTGAACGTGCGTGTCTATTCATTCCGTATCTTTGCCATGTAAAAAGAAACATGCTTTCTTAAAGAGTTGGACTTCACTGCAATTACTTGGTTCACTAAACCTAGAAGGTACAGTTTAATAAAGTGATTCAGACTTTTTACACTTAGATCGAAAGCTGATTTCGATATAATTTTCCTTTTTTAGCTGCTTCGTAGGTTACTAGTATGGAAATTAGAAGTCTTTTTTTGGAAAAATCTATTTGCGGCTGGTCTGCCCATCAATGCATATTTTATTATGTGTCGAAAAACGTGAAAATTGTCTTCGTTTTTATGAAATATTTTACAGTTTCTGCCCTTTGAATTTTACTCCGTTTTCATCTGTCTGAATCTGAACACATAAATGATTTTTTTTTTATTGATTTTGTATACAGAGTTTTTCGTTTTTCAGTTGTTATAATCAAAATTTTACGCCTGATCAGAATTCGATCTTGTTGGCTTGATAAAATGAGCCTGTAAATAAAATCCCAATGAGATAGGCAGTTGGGCTTTCAGGCGATGATACCTGCCTATAACAACTGATTAGAATTAAATTGGATTCTTAAAACTTTATCTAAAGGATTAGAAGATTGGAACTGTGCACTGACACTGCTTTTAAATTTCAGTTGTCTTATAATTTTTTAAGACGACTTATTATATTTACGACAAGCTTCTCCCTGCAGCTTCGACGCATTTTTTCGGGATAAAAATTATTGTCGTATATATTCCAAGTCTAGAATTACACCTGTGCGTAATTGCAGTCGGATTCATTAAGTAGTTTTGTCGTAACAAACATCCAATTATCAAATCATCCATCTAAATTTTCGCATTAATAATATTAGTGTGATTTCTTATAAACCAAATTGGTACATATTCAAGGCAAACTTGGCGTGAGGGAAATTCATGGCTAAATATGACGATGGAACTTTTACCATGAAGAAACTATTAGGAATGTAATTTTGTGAATGTTTCTTCGTTATTATGACTGCCGTTATGAGCTCTGTAACCTTATACGAAGGTCTTTGCAGCAGGTCATGACCATGTTTCAAATTGAGCTAAAATTACCATTCAGTAGGTACTACTGTGGACTCTCAAACATTTGTAGGAAATTTAAAATTTCGAAGATTAACAGATAACCAATAGGCATTCTGGTCTGCAGTTGCTTTAAAAATTAAATGTCAATTATTTTTAATTTTTTACATGCATAATGATCGCAATGAGGCGTTTTCCAAAACAGAAAAACCCCTATTTACCACAGATTTTGTCCATGTCCATGCCCAACTATGCACGGTCTATGCAGGTTCGATGCCATGTTAATTTGACAGAGCCAAAGTCATAACGCCCTCTTTTCAAAGTGACCAAAATATTTTTTAACCAATTTTTAAAACACCTAATGAATGAAACTCTACATAAATTTACTCATTCTCAGTCTGCGACATAATATATTTTCAAGATAAAACTGCGTGTCCATTGACAATACACGTCATTTTGACATGTCGTCGGGTTGTTTAGCCCCTCATTTGTGAAATTTCCGGTCGAAATGGGACTAGCGACTGGAACTCGGCTAATGCTATCTACACACAGATAGACTAATATATTATGTTAACCATCCTCACCCGAAACTGAATAACTGTGATCAAAATCGATAGTTAAATTTTTAACCGACTTCGAAACAAGGAGAAGTATCAAAGTAGTTTTAAAAGTATGATCACCGATTTCTCTGTCAATTGTGATCCGGTTTTGATGATTCTTGGTTTTGTATACAGAAAAAATCCGGTTCAGCCCCGTGAAAATGTTATTCCCAATCAAAAGTTAATCTTAAACCCCCGCAAAACATAAAAAGCAGTGAAAATTTTAAGGAATTTGAAGTCAGTATTTAGTTTTTTCAAAACAAAATCTATAATTAAAATATAGAGATAGGTTTAGGCTTTTTCTACTAACTCTGCTACCTAATAGGTATATTTGCTGAATTAACCTTACCTTAGGTAATAAAAAACGTGGAGGTAGAATAAATCTCATTCAAAAGATTGTTTGGGATAGTGGTTCGTTATTACCAGCATTACAATCACCAATTACTAATTACTTTCTACGCAATAAATGCTACGTGACACTTAATTGGGTTAATAAATTAAAAAACATTCAATTTTATGGAGTGATTTTAAAATAAAGTTAAAGGTTTGAATAAAATAACTGAAATTACGATCAAATCTAGATAATTATAAACTATCTATGCTTTCACAAATTTGCGGCGCCATCTAGTCAAAAAGCCCAGAACTAATCGGTTATTTATTCTGGCACTTGTTTGACGTTTGAAATACTAGAAAAAAGACAAGTTTCAAGCATATCATTTACAATTCAAATTCCTTAGATGTCTATTTTTTAGGTGTACAGGTAACGCGACTAGAGTTAGCACGACCGTCTTTTGTTTTTCGTATACTGTGCCGATATACATATTAGTGACGTCAACGTAGTAACTTCAAACAATCGCGCCAGTTTTAAAAAAACCAAGCTATACTATGTTTCATTTTGTAAAATAGTAGATAGAAAGACAAGTTTCAAAGCAAAGCACCGGCAGCCGTGACCTGCCAACAAAGAACCGCATCAATCAAGCCGTCACAACACCCTTATCGCTAAACTACCGACCTTGTGATTATTGTAACTGTAGCATGTAATCTTTTGCTAAAATACGACACTTGTAATAACCTTCGATGATTTCTAACCTGCGATGATCTCTGGATAAATGCCAAAACGGGTTCCGTACCTGAAGGGTGAAAACGAAACCCTATTACTAAGCCTCTGCTGTGCGTCCGTCCGTGCGTCCGTCTGTCACAGGGTTCTATCTCATGAAACGTAAGAGGTAGACAGTTGCAATTTTCAGAGAATGTGTAACAACAAATAATAAAAATAAAATATATATCCAAATTAAAGCAGGCTTCATACAAAAAACGTGTTTTTTTTGGCTATTTTTGCTCTTCGCTTGTCAAGGCTGTAGTATCTCTTGAACCACAATAGGTAGACACATGAAACTTTCCATAAATAAGTAACACTTTAACTGAAATAACAACAAATAACACTATAATAAGGTTGAAAATTTAAAGGGTCTACAAACAAGTGAAAATTTGATGTTCTTCGAAAAAGTTGCCAGATTTTTACGGTACGGAACCCTTCATGTGCGAGTCGACTCACACTTGGCGGTTTATTTCTATTTTTTTTTACCACTACCAAAAGTTGTTCTAATCTAGAGTAGGTACTTCTGTTTTGTTCTATTTATGTACCACTGGTACCAAAACCAATATTTTGTACATATTTTGCCGCTTATTGCTTGGTGAGCATTGTTCTTGGTCTTTGTTCATCGAAGAACGTTCTGAATCATTTCGACATTGTTTCATTTCAATATCTATTACGAATAAACTTCTTCATGGACTCTTTATTAACAAAGAAAATTATAATCAAAGAACAGAAACAAATTAGAACTAGTATTTACAATTGAAACAATAGAGCTTACTGCAGACTGTTGAAAACAATCTACAAGTACTTCTTTATTATCTAAAAATTATATTTATGAATTAGTTTCTATCAATATACATATTATTAGCAATCCTTTACCGCACTTTGGTTCTATTATTTATTGTAAATCTAAACAAATACCCGCTGTGAATTCATTTATAACGTTGATTAATTATTCAGAGCCTACATGGGGTATGTAGAGCCTACATACCCCCCCTAGATTTTAACATACAACACTTTTCGGCGAATCATACATTACTATGAACCCTACAAAATGTGAGCCAACGAGCGGTTTAAGACTCGGACTCGGATTTTTCCCCATTTCCAAATTCCATTAGGAAGATATAGGAACTTCCCCTTGTTACTGAGTAAGTACTGGGCAGGTACGTATGTGATAATGAAGTACCGCTCGCAAAGTTGAAAAGTTAATTGTAGATTCACTCAATTATTTTATCGTTAACGACCATTGAGTGTCAAAGTCATTGACAATCAAACGGTAAGAATCTATTTCACCTTCAACTTGAATCAAATTAATTCAAACTTCATATTGCAGGCACTAAATATAATATAACAAGCTCATATACAAAGTTATTATCAGTTGAGCTACCTGTAGATTGTTTGCAACAGTCTGCTTAATTGTATCAATTGTAAATACTTGTTCTAATTTGTTTTTATTATTGAATTGTAATTTTCTTTGTCAATCAAGATGTAATAAAAAATAAAACATTATTGTTATTACATAAAATTAATCGATAAATAAATAAATACAACAAGAATGGTACAAAACTTGATTTACAGAACATTGAACAGAATATAATTCAACAAAAAGATTACAGATTAATAAACATAAAAAAACAAGCTACTTTTTATTCAAAAAGTACGCGAGCGAAGCCGCGGGTAGACGATAGTTGATTTAAAAAAAAGATAAACTACAAGCCGTCGCGTACCAACAAAACCCAGATTGATTGCGATAACCGCGGCATAATCCATTTTATATGTTAATAGAACCGGGTTTTTGCTGGGTATTGCTGTAATTTATGACGGACTAGCTGCTGCACGCGACTTCGCACGCTCTTTTTCGAGATAGAAAGTAGCCTATGTCCGTCCTCGGGATACCACTTATCTCCATGCCAAATTTAATCAAGATCCGTTCAGCCGTTCAGGCGTGAAAAGGTACCAGACAAACAGACAGACAGAGTTACTTTAGAATTTATAATATTAGTATGGATATTACCTGTAGGTAGTAAATAGTAATTACCCATGAAGTAATTTCCTTCGTGTCTGAATGTTCACAAACGTACTTTTCCAATATTTTTAATAGGAAGTCGACCTAGATCGTTCTCCAATAACCTTGTGAAGTGATGGGTTCATATATTTACTCCACGACTCTGGCCGGCCTAACTAGATTGCATCGGCCAGATTGCAATTGATTGAAATTAAGCTCTCAATCGTGCTAATGAATTTGTAACTCGATAAATAATCATTCAATAACATTAGGTACCTACATATCTATATATATAAAAGAAAGTCCTGTTAGTTACACTATTTACCTCTATAACTCAAGAACGGCTGAACGGATCTCGGTGAAATTTGGCAGCGAGGTAGATGGTATCCCGGGGCCGGACATAGGCTACCTTTAATTCTGGAAAAAAGCGTGCGAAGCCGCGGGCTACAGCTAGTTGAGTATATACATTCGAGATAGGTAACATTTTATGGGTTTTATTTATTATTCCATACTAATTCGAAAGTAACTCTGTCTTTCTGTCTGCTATCGTTTCACGCCTAAACGGCTGAACGGATCTCAGTGAAATTTGGCAGGCAGGTAGATGGCATCCCGAGGACCGACATAAACTACTTTTTATCCCGGAAAAAAGCGTGCAAAGCCGCGGGCTGTAGCTAGTGGTCTATAAATATGCAAAATCGAATAACGTTTATGCTTAACATCCATGTACTTCCGTTCGTTTCAAATTTTATAATATGAGTTTCCATAGACAATCCCTTTAGTTACCTTAGTGTTTGAGTCAGTCATAACATGACTTGCCAAGATGACGTTGGAATGGAAAGGAGTGCCTTCGTCTATCACTAACACGGCCGCAATCGCAACTGACTGATCTCGTACATTAGTGCAAGCTGGGTCGAATCGTGCACGAAGTTTTGAACATCCGAGTTTCGTAAGCTTAAACTTCTACATTAAATAATCTGTGCATTTTAATCATGAAATTAATGTTTGATCAGATTAGAGGAGTCTACTTGACGTTAGTAACAAGCCGTGATCGTGACATCTGCTTTTTCCATACAATTTAGTACAGCGCTTCTATCGTGCGGACAGGGAACTACGCAAATCCCCATACAAAAATGAGACGTCACGTTCACGTCTCGTTACTAACGTCAAATAGACTCACCCCTCAGAACTCAAAAAAGAAGACAAAGCACGTCATGTTTCGGCTTTCGTACGTCTCATGCATACTTTGCTTAGGTGAGGTATTTTGGTTGCGCACCAGAGTGTAGACTTCGCTAAAGATAGAGAATATGGGTAGAAAAATAAAAAGCACAGTCCTTGTAAAAATACGCCATCTTTTACAAAATAAAATCTGAGAGGTAGTGAGTAATTTGCCTCACATCAAGTTCACAAACTGTATCGTAAAACTCTACAGTATTTGCCCACCTAGCGAGTGCACTTTGTTAGATACAGGTATGTCTCAGAGAGAGCATGGAGGTTCCTTGAAACAAAGATACTAAAATGAAATTTACTAAGTAGATAAGTTTCCTTCAAGAGACGTAACAGCAACGCAGGATTCACGAGAGATCTAAATAGTGTCTCTGTCTTTAATATTGCGTGGAGAGCTAGGTATAAATAGGCACGACCAATGCACTCAGCTATTTTCGGTAAAAGCATTTCTACTCTTGAGTTTTGACGTTGGAATAACATTATTTTAGCACTCATATTACACTTTGAAATCAGATAATTCAATGTGAACGTATTTTTGTATGTGAGTAGAGCATGTCAGCAAAACAATAATAAGGTAATTCAAAGCATTATCAACATTAAAATGCTAAAATAACTGACACCACAAGTTTTTACCGAGAATATTGTATTTCCATCTTGGCAGAATAGCGACAGATTGGTTTCCGAAAACAAGATGGCCTACTTTCTAAATGTGAAGCCCTCAGGCTTTTCTGTTTACATGCAGCATGGCAGTTAAATTATTTAATGTTCTTCCCACTGAAATGAAAGCAATTGATAATCCAAATATTTTCAAGAATAATGAATTTTTTCCTGAAACTTTTGCTGAAGGGGTGTTCTTACAACCTGACGAGCTTATCACACGTTAGTAATTACTATGTTTGCTGTGTGGATATTAATATAATTATTTACTGCATAGTGGAGATGTGACAGACTTTGCAGCGGATCTGAAAGTGTCTTGGAGTTTCCAGTTTACTAGTATTATCAGAGCTGTGTGGTGCCGGTTTAGAATTTGCACCACCCCAACTCTTCCCGCGGGTGTCGTAAGAGGCGACTCCTGCAGAACAATTAAATAAACAATTAAATAATTAATTATGGAATAAGCGACAGTTGGCGGTCTTATCGCTCAAGAGCGATCTCTCCCAGACAACCTTGAATGGATAGGATCGTTGGATTGTACATGGGGTAATGTCTGTGTGCATAATAATACCTATAATAATAATATAGGTATTTACTACTTAGAATATTAACAAATATAATTGCATGCTATTAATTTAATTACATATTTGTATTATCTAATGGGTATTTATCGCATTTATTTACCTATTTTTCCCGACGTTTCAACCGGTTTACACACTGTCGTGGTCACGGGGTCATCCCCAGTGTTCAGATCGCGTTAGTTTAAAAATATCTATTTTTATTTAATTAGTTTGTTTAAATTTTTTATTTAATGTTACAATACCTTGTAAAATTTATTAGCATTACTACAGATTTTATAATATTATTCGTAGTACCTATTAATGATATTCATAAACGATTTAAAAGTTGTTTTTTAATAAATAAACTGAAACTGATTAAATAACTTTGCTTCAACTCCATAAAGGTTTGTCGGTTAGTTTTTGTGTTGGCTGTCTTGTTAATGTTATGATGCAAATATATTTCATTAAAAATAAACTGCATGCACGACTTTACTCTTCACACAACTGTCTTCCAATTCCAGACTAATTCTATACAAACTTCGATAATACTTTGAAGGAATTTTTGTCTTGGAATTTGAATTACAACGGGATTCTGAATTTCCTGTTCAATACACAAGCGCTGTGTTGTTTGTTTACCGGCCCGTATATTCAAACCGCTCTAAAACAGCTGTACCTACACACGCGCGTTTTGAAAACAAAACGAAACAGTTATGGACTTATAGCAAAAGTTACGAAGGCTGTATGTATCCATACTAACTCGTATTAGGGACCTAATTCGAAAATATATGATGAATATTCAAATTCGAGTTAATATCATAGTCATCAAGATTATTTCATGTCCGGTAAACACGTGATCTATCATTTACAATTGTTTTTGTCCCATGAAGGTCATATCGTCATTAAGTTTGTTGGATCTTAACAATGTTGACAATATTTTATCTAGTTAGAAACCGACATTATTGATGTTAGTAAAAGCCAATTTACAAATCATTACCTACTTATAAGAAGGTAGTTAGAGCCTTATTTACCTACAGTTACGACAACATTTTATTTTAGTAATGTGCTCGCAGTATGGTAATTTTAAGGCCTTGCCAAGAGTTATAGAGCCACGTTTATGGTGTACGAGTATAAACTTTGCAGTCACGGATAACGTTATCTATAGCTTCGTCTATCACCATCATCACAGTTATAAACATACCTACCTTACATCTGAGTGCTAATACGAGTTTGCACAATACCAAAATGTAAAATGTTTTCGTTTACTACCGCTGACTTGTCAAAGTTGTACTGCTAAAATGCAAGAAATCGCTCAAAATCATACGAAAACTATAATCACGTTCGTATTCTCTCAGTAGGGGTGCTGCAAGGTGCTAAAGGTGTGGAAAAAATTTTTTTTTATAGTTTTCGTAAACTATGCAAACTTATCATAAGGCCTCTGTTAAAAGATGATTTAGGTGGCGTCAGGGTATGTGCTTAGTCAGTCGAGCGTTTTGGTGCGCGGTGGCTTGTTTTGGTTTTACCTTGGTTTTACCTCATTGCTTGGCCACTATCTCTAATAACATTCAACACAACAACAGCTATTAAGATGTGTTTTACCTTTGCCATTACAAGATTGTTTTTATTTCGTGCCTTAATAAAATTAATTTTGTTTCATATCTGTAACGAATTCTTTGATAGAACACACAATTACACACAAGCTCTACACACAGCTTTTTACTTCGCGCGCTTTGGAATCTGGGCAAAAACTTCAGGGTTTCCAGCATATTTCATAGGTTTGCCAAGTTTCAACTGAATCTATTTAGCGTTCAGTGGCGCAAACATCCATCTTCAAAACTTTACAAAGTTTCACCATTTTTGAAAAGAGGAGGGATTTTCATCAATTTCTCTAATAGCTCTTCTTTTAAAATCTTAATCAGCTTCGAAATTTTTATCACGTATTCCTAAAAAAATAATATTCATATTTTTCTAATTACGATAGTATGAAAACCGTCTTTGGATAGTTATGATCTGAAACGAACATCATTAAAATTTTTCGTTGTTTCTTTACACAAAGCAAAAGTTTTATTCGTGAATCCACGTAAAAAACGGCCAAATACAAATTTAAACAGCCGTTAAAAACTTATTTCATTTCTTGCTCTTCCTCATTTACATATTGCAAGACGATTGCAAGAAACTTGGTATAAAATATTTGTTTATTTTAGAGTAGACAAATAGAAAATTTAAGCAGTTTTCCCTTTTCTATTTAGTAATACTTGCGTACTTAACGTTTTTTTTTTATATAAATTGTGCTTTTCCGTTTTAAATTGAAGACTTTGTGAGCGCCATTACGGGACAATATAAAATATAAATATACGGGGGTATAAATATACATATAAACATATTTACCGTGCTTTGATTTACATATAAATTCTAGTTTTCCGTTTTTCGAGTAAACAATGGTTTGAGGGCGTTGTTTTCCTGAATTCACGTGGGCACTTTTTGATTCAAAATGATAAACTGAGTCAGAGGGAGCTTTGCCAATAATTATTCATACGCCTCGTGTTTATTGCCCCCTCCCTCTCTGAAGCAAAGTCATCGTCTTGAGATTTTACGTCTTGCTTGACGCATATGGCTATTTTCAGCGGTTTGGCACTTCTTGCACTACCTCTATATGAATCAAAGATTGGAACAATAATTCTTCGAATAAGTATGGTTCATGACAGTTTTTGGAATAAATCCGCCAAAGATGAGTTACCTAATTAGAATGCACTTAGGAGTTATAACCCGGAACGTGACAAAACGTAGCAGGCGCGCTGGCTTTTGGCTGAGTTCTTAAAATTTGCCCATACATTAAAGCTTCCGAGCTATAATGTTTCTTGTGTCAAAATAAATTACCTACCATATTGCTTTATTTGCCAAGACAGATGCAGCACAGTTAAATGTACAGGCGATGAAAAAAGGGTTGAATAAACACTCGCCGCATTCATTATAATTTATGATAAGTACCTACCTATTCACATAAAACTCGTCCAGTCTTAAAAATTTATTTCTAAATCTCGCGTTTTAAAATTCTTTGTAGATTTATTCATGATTCAAATAATTTAGCTCAGGATTAAATAAAACATTTTAGTTGTTAAACTGAATGACACGAGGAAGAGTCAACAATGGATCCCAACTTTTAATTTTTATTATTTAGTACGCTGCGTTAGTAGACAAAGATTTTACTTTTTTTATTTTTTGATTTATAAAAACGAAGCTTTATTTTTAATCATTTCAAGCAAAACTTACAACATTCTAAGATATTTTCAACCATTATTTTACATTTACATTAAAACAAGTCTGTTTAGCTTGGTGCTAGATGATGCTGTGTGCCCAGCATAATTTACATATTTATTATAATCACAATGCTTTCGGGATTGATTGTATCGCGCATTCGGCGAGTCACGGCGCAGACGCGGCGTCACTGCGCCGGCGCAGCCCACGCAAAGCTCGCACGCGACTCAAAGCGCGACGCTTCTCGCTTCACGCCTCAGTCCTGCGCAGACCTTGCGAACGGAAACAGCTCCTTTCAATTAACTATTCTGTTTAGTGCCATAAAACTGCACCAGTGGATTATTTACTTTATAAAGGTACGGTTTTTGTGTTTGTTTCGTAATGTTTATTTGTCAATGTAATGCGTACAATCTGCTTAGTTTATATTTTTTTAGACAACTCTTGCGTGTATTAAATTTGGACAGTTCTTCTCTAGAATCAAATCAAACATTACTAGGTATTTTATTAAGTCATGTTTTCATCACAGTTTAATTAATTCTAATTAAAAGAGCAGTAGCTTTGTAATTTATGTTAAAAAGAAAGCTTTTTGTCACTGTTTATGAGCCTCAAATAAGAAAACACTTAGAAATTGTAATCATCAGCCGAATTAATTCTTAAATTACAAAAGACATACTTTTCACGTTCTCAAATAGACTGTAAAAGAAATGCGAAACCTTTCATCTTAGAACGCAATTTAGGTCACTCAAGACAGGTAAGAAGGTACGGTACATATTTGAGTTTTTAAATAGACACAAATTCTTATTGTCGGGCTGACCTGACGCTGACGAGAAGACGTGAAGTTAATGTGCTAGGAAGGTCATGCTTTGAAACTGTAGCTAAAGGAATGCTATATGAGCTTCCACTTTCATAAGAACCTCCTAGTATTTAACACTGGCGCCGTTTCACAACATGAAGTAATAGCTCGGCTGGTATAATACTTAGTAGATCACAAACAAAATTGAACTATAAAATATTTCTTTCATCGTGTTTACTGAATAAAACATTACGAACTCGAGCATTTCCTGCGTCATATTTTGAAAAAGGATTTGATACATTTCTTAATTTAGACCACAATATCTTTGTAGTCTTGTTTTCTGACATTTTGTTATTCGATTGACATAGTACTGTGCATCTGTGTGTGTTTATCTGGGGATTGGAATTCATGCTCTAAATATACACGAAGATAAAGCTCTGTTGCTGCATACTTCAGAACATGACAATAAATACAATAAAATATCTGACAGTGGGTGCATTGTGCTGAGAACGGCATTCCACACATTCTCACTTTATCATTCGTTTGGTCTAATTTAAAACGTTCATGCACATAATTTGAGACAATATAAAAATCAAATGCTGTCGAACGACCACGAAATTCTTGGACAACGTAAATCTAAATGCGGTCCAAACATTCAGGACTGGCAGCTAGCCAGAAAACGATATTAATTTCTTCTAACTAGGATTTTGATTGTGCTTTTCGCGCTATCGCATATTGTGACTCTTTGTTGTTCAATTTCGTTATTCTCATATAAGCGTAGTTTTATTTAAAAGCGTCTCCGATTCTGTCGTCAGTAAAATTAGAGCTGCTAGAATACATCTTTAACAGATTATAATAATTTTAGATACAAACAGCCCAAGAAACCACCATGTCTCAAACCACTACGACAGGCAATCTCGAATCCAGCAGCCAACTAGTCAAGAAGACAATGGACCAAGTTATGGAAAAGAGACAAACCACTGAAAAGATGAGTATCCAGGCGAGACAGGAGTTTAAAGAGCACTTTGAAGAGAGCTACGAGGAGGAGTTTGAGGAGGAGACCTTCATTGACCAGTTCGGGAACGCCACCACAAAGAGAGTAGAGTCGAGCAGTGAGAGCAAAGAACACTCAAGGAGCGCAGACGTGCAAGTCAAGGCGTCTGGGTTGAACTCCGAGCAAATGAAAGCTCTCACAGACTGCGCGAACCAAGCAGGACAGCTGGCGCTCGACTCTAAATCTGCTAATTAATCCATGTAATTAAAATTTATGAAATTTTAAGACTCTCCTAAACGAATAACATGCTCGGAACAGATTTAACCTTGCAAAAACGTTTCACAAACTCTTCACTTCATAATCAAATCAACGAATGCTTGCAAATAAGTCCTAACTCACTAAAACTAATTAATGTTCGAGCTGCACGAAGTTCCTTTTCCTATTTTCCTCCATAATTACCCCTTCACTATCACTGCAGTTTTCCATGTTTTACACCTTCTTTATTTTAAATTATCAGTATTGTAATGTTTATAAAACGTTTTATAACTAAACATATTTTGTTTCAGGTGTGCCTAATTTTGGTGAGAAAAAGTGATAAAGACTGTGGCTAGTGTTCCATATTGTTTATGATAATATCTGTGTAAGTTTTATATGAATGTAATAAAAGTATTTGAGAAAAACGATGGTGTATTGAATAGTGAAATTGTGCCGTTATTAAGTTATAAGTGATAGGAAGTATTATTAAAAATGGAAGAGGAAGATGGTGAACGAAAAAGCCGCAGGCCTAAACTTGCCAGTTTCTCATCTCTCAACTCGCGAATCGTCCAGTCCCTCGAAGAGGGCACCTACGTCAGGCAGCAGGCGTCTTCAGAATCTGGAGATGCCAACACGTGCTCGAGCATTTCCACTGCACAGTACAGCGATCGAAGCTTCGTATCGAAAAGCACATTCTCGAGAAGCGGTACGTCGAGCTCGAGTCAAGAAGAATGCGAGGTCGCGCAGACGACTATCACGAGCGGTCAGTACCTCGTTGCGGCGCGGGTCGAGACCGCTCGGTCCATGGAAAGCCTCCGTCCACACAAGGAAGCGTCGCCGGCACGCCCCGCCAGCTCCTGCACGACCGTCCGTTCTCATCGCTCGTTCCTGACGGCGAGCGACAGAGATGTGCGGGAAATGCGGGGCCTGCCGGCGCGCCGCGCTCTGTCCGGGGAGGACATGGGCGTCTCCGCGGAAAAGAAGAGAGGGTTGTTCGCTAGCACGGACCGGCGCGGCTTGCAACAGCTGAGCCTTCCTCCACCCGAACGTCGGCTGACAATCCTCAGTCCGCACAGTCCCATGGCCGTCACGGAGCTTCAGTGGCCATCCCCCTCCGGCATTCGAGGGCGGCGGAAGAAAGGCATGGTGCTGCCCAAACTCATACTGCCACGGAGTGACTCTGAGGCTTCCGAAGTATTCATGGAAAGGTGCAAACTAATTTATTACACTATTTTTATACTACATTCCTCTCCAGATCTTGATTATTATTACAACCATTAAATGTCAAATGATAACAAGCGATGTTTCAGTATGTACTAAATTGTAGGTATTGTAATAAACTGAAACCGTTTCACCAGCAGTAACCCAGCAGATGCCAAGAATAATAGACCATCAATTAACTACTAGACATACTACTGACTTATGTGCGTCATTGCAAAAAACATGTTTACAATGTTCCTAGAGATAGCTTGCTGTGTTAAGGTCCATGCTATCTGGATAGCATCGTCAACTGGTAACCCTCTAGCGGTAGAAGTGTAAACGTTAAAGGGGTTACAAAATGATGCTGCCCTCCATACATATAAATCTGAAATGGAATGTTTTTCAAAACAACTCAAATCAATGCTAAACTATATGTTGCTTTTCATTTTATGATATCGATCTAGAATAAGATGAAAGTTCCTTTAGGTAGATTAAGCTCCTACGTAAGTTTTGTTGTGTTAAAGATGTTAGGGGTGTTAAATCATGTTAATTTAACTTTGTAGACATTTAGCGATGAGCGCGCCGAATCGTAGTTATTACTGAAAAATAGTAATATTAAACTTATTTTTATGAAAAAGTTATTATGTTTCACCAACAGTCTTGCATGGAGGATAATAGTGCACTCAGAGTAAATTAAAACCTCTAGGTACATCTATTAGCGAAGGAACTTATTAGATCGTCAGTCTTTGTTCCAATCCAATACTCTTTTGTTCCAAACTTGAATCGAGTTTCTGTTCAATAAATTGGTACGTAGGTACTTGTTACCAAATGACACAAGACCGCTATCGTAAATCAAACATGAAACTACCCCATCTAATTCTAAACTCATATAAGTAAAGGCAGCTTTCGGCGGTCACTTCCAATCCTTTGCAATCTGATCCGCAGTGGTATGGGTCGTCCCTTTCTATGTATCTCGCTACAATGTTATTTTATCCACTAAATCCCTGACACAAGCCTGGTAACTCCCTAAAGCTTGACTCTAAAATATTTTACAATCTGAATTGCTGATTTTATTCAGCGCCACCTTGATTTAATGTAGCTCTTGATATAATGAGCATTAAAATCGATATTTTATTTGCCAGGTAGCCGAGGCTGTCCTTGAGTGGTCTTCGCGAAGGTTCTAAGATGTAGCTTGAAGGAGGAAGATAGTACATTATCATTTAATGTTGTTAATCGTGTCTATAAATTACCTTCAGACCTTTGCCATTCGAAACTACTAGCCAGCTTATCATAAATCAGTTTGATTTGAATCAATTCAGTGCCGGATTTGATTTGTACAAGCTGTCAGGGCGTAACTACCCCGTGTGCCATTTCGGTTCGAACTGGCTTTTGTATAGGGCGTTACGAGTTTCAGAATGCATTTCGGAGAGAAGTCAATGCTTTCAACTTTTCAACGCTCGCGCTGTTCAAAGAGGCTTGTTATAATATTTTTGACTTTCACGTTGCTTGGTTCCATCTTAAATCTGTTATCGGAGTGTTCGATAGATACAATTTTAGAAGCTAGCGCGATTGTCTTTTGTTTGTTCATACAATTATCCACGCTGACGTCACAAATGCAGACCTCCAGTATTCGAAAATCTCAAGCATAAGGGGATCGCGCCAGTTTTAAGAAAATTACCTACATAAAATGCTTTCTATGAAATGAAATTCTGTGTGGATTGAAAAACATAGAACTATAATTACGCTGGTGAATAAACGAGAACGACAAACATACCATTGTACCTGGTAAACTATTTATAGTCTGAGACAATGAAACGTAAAAATAAATGGGCAAATTCTCGGCGTTCACGGACTCAAGTTTCATTACGCTAATTATATATTTGAAACTAAATTAAATGAAAAACACTAAGCTTGTCTTCTAGCCGTATAGGTATCAAATGTTTATGATTAGAATTTTTGTGTTTAATCAGATTGCAGAGCACAAACCGCTTATGTAATACAAACTTAAAAGCCTTGGGGCCTTTTTTAAAATGTGAACTCCTGCGTTTGAAAAGAAAATATAAAATGGTGAGCTTTTCCACGAAGAAAATGTAAAGCTTCTTAAATGGCATTTAAAATTTAATTCAAAATAATTGGCTCAAGCATTTTACGTAGAAAAGGCTAAAAAAGACGCTTAGGATTTTATTGTAATTAGAAATGCTTCACCAAAAGGTAAACATTAGGACTGAAGAAGAAAGGTAAATGTAAAAGTATATTAATCAAGATCAAATAAAACATTAATATTAAAAATGCGCCAAGTTTGGATGTATTGATGTGTGTAACCGTTTCGCGCGAAAACTACTAAACAGATCGAAATTTTTCATAAAGGTTGTTCTAGGCCTGGAATAAAGCAGTCTACTTTTTATCCCATTAATCAGTTCTCATGGGATATAAATAACCTTTAATGGTTTCCATAAAAAAAACGCGTGCGATGCCGAAAGAGAAGGCAGAAATTAGTTATTCTTAAATTGACAGTGTTCACAAAATTAACCGATAATTCATGGTAATAAAGTTACTCCACAAAATATCGCAGCTGCCGTTCCCACATTTTCAAATGTTATCTTGATCAGAGTACTCAAACTGTCTGATAAATAATTATCTGATAACGATAAGGTTATCTTTCTGAAATTGAACTTCCTAATCAGCTAGGTACATGTGTTTAGGATAATGCTTTATTTATCTACTATCTGTATAAGCTAAAATTAGTAAGAGAAATCGGCAGTTAGAGGCAGCGCAGACGGGCTGTCTCTAATTGGTTAAACTGCTTAAAGCTTCGGCCAAAACTGCACGTCAAACGCGCGGGACGCAAAGCGGGAGCGTCAGCCGCGCGGCGGACGCTGTAATGGCGGCGCGGTGCCTCAATGGTGTGACTGCGACGCGATAACTTTTTAATTGATTAGTTTCACATTGTTGACGCTCTCGCTTCGCGTCCAGCATCCCGCGTGTTTGACACGCAAGTTTGGCCGAAAGCGTTTCGTACACGAGATGTTCACACGACTGAATTTCGTACGAAATCCCTAGGGTTTTCGTACAAAAAGAGCCTACCTACAAATTCTGAATTTTATTCAGAAAGTATTTTGTACGCAGGCATCTTTATTGAGTGGCCGCTGCGGCCTCGCTTCGCTTTCGATTTTGAACGCATTGTTTTAACTGTAATACAATACGTTCAAAATCAAAACTGTATTCTAAAGGGCGGCTTTGTACTGACCCATTTCAATACCGTTAATAACTTAATACCTTAATATCGATCTGTTCGGTGAGTCCGATGCGAATATTGGTCAGTTCCACAGAGTTATAGAGAGACTCCAATTCTTTACGCTGACTACAAAACCAAGTGTCGCATAAAAAGCTCACGCACACACAGTAAACAAAATAAAAACAATACTTCGCGTTGTGTGCTTGTCATGCACACAAGGCATAGAGTGCAACTATTCGTTCGCACACTAGGTTGTAAGTGATGTTCCTACAGCACCACTCCATACGCAACATTATTATACAAAGAACACACTCATCACTAACTCACGACTTCGAGCAGTGGCCGTCCCACGCCATTGAACGTATTCTGTTAGCTTCAATATGTAAATTATCCATTGCGGTATTAGAACTCAACGTTCAAATAGTCATTAGTACAGAGCAAGCATTGTAAACAGTTTACAACAATATCGTGACTGACGTTCAGTCACACAATAAAAAAGTTGCGAAATCAAGAAATCAGTCAACGTATTATTGTTTTTAAAGTTTTAGTATGAAAAACATATTATTTTCTGTACTTTCCGTTGGTATGAGATTCCATTTGACTTTAAGTTTTTAATTTCACTTCTATTTTTACAAATTACTATGCTACAATATTTTGCTATAATATGAAGATCCTTTGCAGCCAACGTTCGAACATCAACTAAATTAAACAATTAACGCCGCGAGCAATGTGTTCTGTTTTTGGGCATATTGCTGCGACACCGGCCCCGTCCCCTATTCACATCTCCTTAGTTTCTGATATCTGTGGTCAGTTCCATAAAAACACTTCGTAGTAAGATGTTGGTAAGAAAACTTTCTCTTTCATAGGTACGAATGGAAGATATAATTTGATAAAGATAAGGAAAATTATTGAGCGTCAATATTCTTTCATGTCACATTACTTCACAATATTTCCACGCAGGGATGTCAAGATAATTTCGTCGACAATGTTACAGTATATGTTAAACTACAATCATATATTATTATAAATGCGAAAGTTCATGTGTATGTTTGTTACCACGTATCTTCGTAACTTCTTAACCTATTTAGATGAAATTTGGTATTTGGTCTCTTTCACTTCTTTTCACTTCGCTCGCGATACTAAGATGAAACGGACGTCACTTGTGGGACTTCCGTTCCGTTAGTGTTATGTTTAGTCAGTCTCGCGGGTAGTTGGTATAAGTTGTGCTAAAGTTAGTATTGTTGACGTTAATGTGAAATTCGTTCAATAAAAGGTGTTGGAAGCTTTGTTAGCTGGACCGTCCTCTTTCATTTAAATCTGTTTGGCATAGGTTATGTAGTTTAAATTCTAGAACAACACATAGGGGGTATAAAAAGGGTGGAAAAGTTTCTATGGAAAATTATTATTAATTGGTTCAATTCACTCAAAACTCGGTATAAAATAAACTATAAAGTAAATAATGGTACACGTAAGTATTTTTTATTTTTGAAAAACTACCCCTATGGGTTAGTTTTTTAAAAATATGGGGGGATGTGCAATCAATCTCCACGCATGCGAAGCCGCGAGGCGCAGCTACTAATTTTCTATTTTCTTTAGCTTTAAAACAATGGTTTGAAAATCGGTCGGTTGTTACAAGATTCAACAAATATAAAGAACGCGTGGGTAAGTACTTAACAAAGAAAGTCCAAAGGTGCGTAATAAATATATTTTTTTTCTTTTTTTTTAAGTCTTTATTGACAAAGAAAATTACAATTCAATAATAAAAACAAATTAGAACTAGTATTTACAATTGAAACAATTAAGCTAACTGCAGACCGTTGCAAACAATCTACAGGTAGCTCAACTGATCCATATCAATACCAGTCGGAAGCGTCCCCAAGACGCTGGCTGCATTGCCCCGCTGTATGGCAATGCAGCCATAAATAAATTAGGTAGGTATGGGCTAATACGGAACCTTTCTATTCCCAAAGGCAAACTAAAGATACTTCGTGCATTACTCGTGTTAAATATATTAGTTTGAGAAGGAATTGAAGCCCCCAGGGTCCCTTTCGCCATTGACAAGTTGGTAACACTCGAGAGTGTACACAAGTGTGCACGAAGCTGCGAACAACTGTCGGTATCTACATGATGTAACAGCACTGGTATTCGGTATCTTTTCGTAGTTTCTTAGCCACATGTTATTCGGATAAAATTTCTCATATTTTTGGTATTTCTATCATAACATTGCGTAAGGTTTAGGACTCGTTGCCTGCTTCTGTTTTTTCCGGCCAACTACAAACTGAGTCTTTTCAAAACGAGAGTGAAGTGGTGTCTCCTAGACCTTCGTGATACATTCGGCCATATCAACACTTACCATTAGGTGAAATTGAGGTAAATAAGTTCAGATCTATTTACTATAAAACTATCGTATCTTGGAATTCGTTACGGATGTAATGAGTTCGTCAGTGCTCGGAGAGATGCTGAACGCGCGCGCCTACAAATACACTCACCCTATAAGTGCCTCGTTAAGGAATGAAACGTTGGTGTTCTTCCAACACAATTTTTAACTATGAAGGTTCGTAGTTAACCCGCTCACATCCGTAAAGAAGGTCATTTCACGAAAAAAAATAGTCTTGACTCGTTTTAACCCAGTTTAGGATGGTGATATTATTTTAACTCGCGTAGCCCGCACGGGCTCGCTTGTATCCAATCACCGTGGCGCGTCGGAGAAGTTAGCCTTTAAATTTTCCTCAATACACAATATCCAAAACCAAACAATATTGTTTGGTAAAAATGAAAAAAAACTCGAACAAAATGTAAATAATCACCTTACTCGTGATATTCTTAAATTATGTTCATGACGCGTGAAGAAACATTGTAAAGTAAACATGGAAGTCAAAACAATTTTGTCAACATAATTGAACCTAAACAATTTCTTTATCGAGAGCCCCAAAAAGCTTTATTATTCTTTAAAAAGAAGGTTAGACAAACAGATTGGTCGTGCCTCCGAATAAAAACAAAATAAATATCATTTAGTTAGAATACGATGCGATCAAATGACTATGACGACACCATTGGTAGTTTTCAATGAGTTCAACCCTTCGAGTTAAAATAGGTACCTACGATACCATAAATATACCAATTCTAGATTCTACAACTGAAATATCGACAAGCAAACCACCCAAAAAATTTATCTATATTGTAGAATTTAACACTGTTTCATGCTCTTTTTTTTTACGGTTCTGCGTTTGTAAGGTGCGCTCTGCTGGTGAAATCAGATGTATACGTGTAGTAGTGTACCCATTCTATTTCGCATTTTGATTACGAATAAAAACAAAAGAAAATTTACCAACTAGCGGCGAAAATAGTGTCAATGATACACTCTCGAATACTTCTGAATTGAACAGGTATTTGCTTCTGCTCATCATCAACCTATCTTAGTCTACTGCTGGACATAGGCCTCCCCTAATGAGCGCCATAGCGCCCTGTCTTCAGCTTGCCGCATCCAGTATCTGCCTGCAGTCTTTCGCAGATCGTCATCCCACCTGACCGGAGGGCGTCCTACAATACGTTTGCCGAGTCACGGTCAACCACTCACACAAACCTTTACACATTTCATTTCATTTGAAAGATATTTCCAAGAAAAGCCCAATAAAGCCAGCGTTCCAACAATAGGGGTTACAATGATAGAGATATTTCCTATTTTATTTAATATCCTCATAATATTCAGCTTGGGACTTGTTTGATGTAGTTTGCGTCTACTCTCACGTTATTGTAAGTATAATTATGTAGAGGTTGAGTGGCTAGTATGGGTTTGCACAATACCGAAACGAAAAAAGTCTTCATTTACTACTTCTGACCTGTCAAAGTTGTCAAGTTGTACTGCTAAAATGTAACGAATTACTAAAAATCATTCGAAAACTACAAACGAATTGGCAGAATTTGGGCAAAGCCACGAAACAAAGAAGTAGATTTCGTATGTAATAATCATAATGTGAGAATGTGGTTCGAAATATAATAATACCTGTCTGCAAATGACATACCTAATTAGTTGCCCTTCTCTTATTTTTTATGTGATAATTGTGACTCTTCTTAATATACCTATCCTTGTTTTGTACAAAGTTGAAAATGTGCACCTATGTAATTTAATTAATTACCTACGTCATTTGCTGTAATTGCCTGTAATAAATACTTTTTACTATTCCTTTTTTTTATGAAACTATTGGATCGGTGTCATACTACGAAAAACAGTTCCTCTATATCCCGTAGGGGCACTGCAAGGCGCTGAACGCATGGAAACGAAACGAAAGCGAAAATAGTTTACGTAAAAAATGCACAACCCATACTGAGAACTGGAACGTAATCGTGCACAATTCAGGCACGATTACCCTCTATCTATAGGGATACCCTTTTATTGGATTTCTTGTTTATTTTACCAAAGATCCGTCTATAGAACCAGTAACCTCGGAAAGCATTTTTGACTATGATACGTAATGACGACACATAATTTTCCATATCCGACTTTAACAGCTTAACGGATCCCAGTGAAATTTGGCAGGGAGGTAAATGATATCCCGGGGAAGACATAGGCTACTTTTTATCCCGGAAAAAAGCGTGCGAAGCTGTGGGCAGCAACTAGTATGCTATATAGCTAGTATCAATTTATTAAAAACACTAAATTAAGCATTGCCATACAGCGCGGCAATGCAGCCAGCAGCGTCTTGGGGACGCTTCCGACTGGTATTGATATGGATCAGTTGAGCTACCTGTAGATTGTTTGCAACAGTCTGCAGTTAGCTTATTTGTTTCAATTGGAAATACTAGTTCTAATTTGTTTTATAATTGAATTGTAATTTTCTTTATCAATAAAGAATAAAGTAACTAAACCCAATATTAATACCATAGAAGGTAAATAAATAAATATGGTAAGTACAGGATGGATTTTTGGACGGGGCAGGAAGGGGGGGTAGGTACCTAAATCGTTGTAGCTACAGGAAAATGGTCTTAGAAGACTATCCCATTATTATTGAGACTTTTTATATGCATTCACGTATATCATAATAATTAAGCTTGTTTCAAAATACGATAAACAAACTTCAATTTCCGGTAAATAGGATTAATCTATGTTCACGTGCAAAAAATTGCGTTTACACTTCGATAGCGCGACCTAATTTCTCTAGTAGGAGACATCGAGTTGTAGTTCAAGGCTAATTTAGTTTGATGGCACATGGATGGAATTGTTGACGCCCGTTGCCATGGAAACCATTAGGTGATAGTGAAATTATCATGTGATGATCTTACTACAAACCTACGTTTTACGGCGCACGTAGCGCCGTAAAACATTACATAATTCCTCGATGATCAAACTTATAGGGGACCACCTGAAAATCAGTTTATATACAACAACGAAAGAGTCATCGAAATATATTAACGATTGACGCAGATATCACCAAATTATTGTAGCTAGTCGTGATTTCCAAAAAAACAATATGTTGTGTTAATACACGACCTAAACTTAATAGTTTAACTGGGATAAACACTAATCCCTCGAGAATAAAATTTATATGTGACCACCTCGGGATCATTCTGTATACAATTACTACTCTCAATAATAAAAGAGGAGCAAAATCGGTTAACCATAGGTGGAGATATCAAGTAACATACATAATTAAAAAACATACAAACGCATTGAGAACCTCTTCCTTTTTGAAGTCGGTTGAAATTACAGTATGCAAGAAAATTAAATCATAAGCTCTTGTGGATGAAAATCGATTACTATTAAAAAATCCAACCTGAATATGCCATGCATGCCTGAGACCCGAAGCTCAATTGAAGAGAACGGCTTTCTAGTCCGAATCAAAACCCAAGAGACTTTATATTCGGACAAGTTGTACCCTTACTCAAAAGTGAAGCTCGCCCGCGGACGAGTTTTTTCGCGGAGGAAATATACTCTAACCCTTTGTATCTTAGGTACTTACACACATGTAAGTAGGTATTCGTAAGTAGGCAAGTAAAGTAAGTAAACGTTGTTGACTCTGTAACGAAAAGTAAACAACCGCTAAGCCTTTGAGCTTGCCGAAACTCATTGCTCCTTCCTCTCGATTAAGGTGTTCTACTCAGCAAATATGGTGCGGAGAAATATAAATTAAGTTCTGATTGGTAGGTTGGTTGACTGTATAGTACTAGACGAACTAGACGTGCGTACACGTTGCGGTAAATGCGGTTACTAAGGCATTCGCACTCCCACACATTTAGATCCTAGATCTCTGTACCTACGTGGTAAAAACTCGAATTACATGAAATTCAAAAAACATCTTAGTTCCTTGAATGTGAAAACACAATTATAAATAAGATATAAAAGAACATGCAAACGCACTTTTTTGCACTTATCTTGGTCGGGATCATGGGAACCCTGCGATCTATTGAAATGACTTATGTTTTGATTCGTAGGTTATTACTAATTATTTGGTTCATTGAACCAGTTTCTCCATAAGTTGCGTAGTTTTTTTGTAAATAATAACTTGCTCTTTGCGCTTACGCCTTTCGAAAAAACTAAGCATTGTCCCGCTGGCGCTCCTATGAACGCGATATTCAATGGCTATTCTTTTCACAAAAGCCATTTTGTGAAAAGGATATGCATAGAGTTTCGTAGACATAATATTCTTAATAAGAGGGCGCAATGCTGTTATTAGTAGTACTCGTATTCATGAGGTACCATTAGGTACCGGTTTGTCACTTAGCGAGCTATGAAAGATAGAATTCGTAACGAATACATCCGACGGAGAACCGAAGTTATCGACATAGCTTTATGGATGAGCGAGCTGAAGTGGCAGTGGGCCGGCCATATCTCACGAAGAACCAACACCGCTGGGGTAATCGTGTTCTTGAGTGGAGAACGCGACTCGGTAAACGTAGTGTAGGACGCCCTCCGGCCAGGTGGGATGTCTACCTGCGAAAGACTGCAGACAGATGCCGGATGCGGCAAGCTGAAGACAGGCCGCTATGTCGCTTATTAGGGAAGGCCTATGTCCAGCAGTGGACTAATGTAGGTTGATGATGATCAATTTTTGTAAGTTTGTAAGATTGTTAGATTCAGATTAATTAATTTTTGTGTCAATTATGTACATAGATAGGTAGCTTAAGTTCTAATTATAGCTAAAGTTAGTACATACACCCTGTTTGTAGGAGGTAGTCTCTAGAACTACTGGTACGATTTTGGAAAATCTTTAACTAATAGATAGCTCCCCGAATGACATAGGCTACGTTTTATAAAGGTACCACGCAAGTGGCGCCACGGGCAGACGCTAGTGCGTAATAAATAGGTACATAGCAGAGTACCAACCACTACCATTTTGAAATTTGACACAGCTGTAATTTTTGACATTAAGCTGTCATTTTTGACATTTGTTGTCTTTTCTGACATGTGATGTCATTTTCCATCCATCAAGGACCTACTGATAAATAAAGTTCTCGATAGATCCACACCTTCGAAAGTGGATCTAATAAGAAATACTAGTCTTAACAGATCCATCTTGGATCTAGTCAATGGATCTAACGACAATCATCCAGTTGATGGATCCTATAAAAATATAAATAGGTACGTAATGGTAAGCACAACAAAAACAGAATAAACAGAAATTGTAAAATATTTTCTAATTTTACCAACTTATTCCAACGACTATTCGAGCTCTACTGCGATTACCAATCCGCCTGCCAAGCGTGGTGATTTTGGCGAAACTACCTTGTTTGGGGAGGCGTGTTCAGCAGTGGACGTACGATGGGTGGACTATCAAAATAACCGTCTATGATCTCTTCCAAAAAAAAGTAAACCTACAAATTATAACGCCAATAAAGCCCGAAAAATTATCTCTTCCAAAAAAAGTATACCTACAAATTTTTACGCCAATATTAAAAAAAAAATCAAATAATAAAAACAAATTAGAAGTAGTATTTACAATTAAAACAACTAACTGCAGGCTGTTGCAAAAAAACCAACAGGTAGCTCAACTGATCCATGTCAATACAAGTCGGAGGCGTCCCCAAGACGCCCGCCGGCTGCATTGCCCCGCTGTATAGCAATGCTGATGCGCTGCGCCAGATACCCACTCGGGTCACGCGTCGCTTCGACCAGTAAAATAATTCTTCCTTTGGAAGATAATATCGCGTTCAGTCATAAAACGTCATAATTGGCACGTCGCCTATCTAGGGCTCGGCCAGCGTCGCTGAAACGTCTCGTGAATATTGGAGGAGGTTACTTGGCCGCTAGGGGTGTTCGGTGTGTTTGAGAAGCGGTGACTTTTTTTTATAAGGAACATGAGGAGTTCGAGACTTTCGGTGTCTTAATTAATTATCTCTACATGTGCGTGGAGAACGCGGTGTTCAGTTTTTAGGGTTTCGAAACCCATGGTCTCGCTCTGTCTGTCCTTTTTTCCCTCTTTAATATCTCAGCAACTAGCGCAGCTATTCACTTGAAATTTAAAATAATAATACATGTGGTGCGCATGTGCAGATTTAAAGAAAAAAATATTTAAATAAATGACAAATTAATATGAAAATTTTCAGTATAAATTTTGATGTCAAAACTTTAAATGAAACCTTCAAGGTAAAGTGGGTTATCAGCTTGTACATATCAAAATGGGTTTTGAATTTTTTGTAGGTTTAATTTTTTTGTAAATATTCTGAAAACTGTCGAAATATTGACCTGATCTCCGAAGTTTGCAGAGCGATCCATCTCAAATGTAGGTTGGTACCTACTATATTGAGGTATTCATTAAATAGCGAAGTCTGTAACCTTAGGTAGGTTACAGACTTCGCTTACCTTTAGTACATATTTGTATAATTGACAAACGATCAAAACCCTCGGCGCGCGAGTTACACTCGCACTTGACGGTTCTTGTTGGTGTTAGGTCCACAATTTTCATTTAAGTTTAGCCCCGCTTTCACTGCTTTTTTTGTTGGTTGACTCTATGATATGACTATGATATATAAAGACGTATTTTATAGTTTGTCAACTCAGGTATCATAAGTATTTTAGCCAGATAGATATATTTGCATAACAAAGAAAGTTAGGTTTAAAACATGTTGAAAAAAATATATATTTACTAGCTCATACTCAGAATAGGAAAATACATATAGCTCAACGGTGTGTAGCCATAACTGCCTCATTTTACATATTATTATATGCTATTGTTACTATATCTACGTCAGAATGGAGCAAAGTTAACCCCCCCCCCCCCCTAAATAATGCAAAAGCTGTTAGGTAATGCATAGGTACCTACTTTGGGTTCACCTTCTACCTTGTCCGTCCCATTTTAATTTGAATCTACTGTAAAAAACCCAAGGCGAAGGACACGCGCGCTGTTGTGAATTCGTACGTTTTTTACGTGCGCTGTTGTGAATCCTAACGTTTTTAACGTCTAGATAAGAACCGGGTCAATAAGGATTGAGGTAGACGGGCCACTTATGGTGAGTTTCCACTAGAGCTGTAAGTGGTAAATACAATACAAATATTCTAAAATGCACACCAAACAAAATAGGTCAAAACAGGACAGGAAAATACAAATACAGATTACGTTGTACAATGGACGGCCTTATCGCTATGAGCGATCTCTTCCAAGCAATTTTTCTTTTGTAAGTACCTATTGGATAGGTATGCGAGGAAAATTGTAATATGTGGTGTGGCGGAGGTTCAAGCGGGCTACCTAGACTTCCAGTCAGTAAACTGGTTTTTACAGCTTTCTTCAAAGATTTGTCGCAAATCTAAGGTTAAACTTGTGTTTCATACTTGTAGTCTAGGTTAGACATACACGAGTAATTATTGCCACCGTAATTATAACCCTTACAGACGTTTAGAGCGCCTCGTATTAGTTCTAGCAAAATTAAAAAAATATTTAAGTTCTGATACTATTATTATTATATATTAGTTTCTTTGCAATGAATTTATAAGTTGTCACTTTTCATAACATTTATACAGATTTACCACTTTGAAAGCTCAGAAGTTTTTTTGTTGATATGAATTGTAACAAGTAATGATTTATTTAGAATAAGAATACATTGCAGAATACAAGCATTATTTATTTTATTTTGACCACAAACGAAAAAGTTATGAGGATTTAGAGGCAAGATTTCGGGTGGTTTAAACAAATCTAAAAAATAACATATCTTAACTACCTTGACATAACACCCCAAAAAATCCTGTCTCTGCTTCTACTCTACATTAATTTCATACAGCTAAGTCAAAAATCTCATGATTTACTGTTAATCTTTTGAAGACTACCTTTTATGGTTGAGGGATATTTGAACCCAAAAAGGACACAAAAGACAGCCTTTAATACCAAGTGAGTGATGAAAGGGGTTGCTTTCTTTGCTCTATTTGCGACCTTGCTATAAATGTCAGCAGGTTTTTTGTCAACCGCTTCTTCTTTATATACGAACAAAAATGATTATGTGCATGGTCTATGTCCAGCTTTATGGGTAGGTCCATAATAATATCATCATTTCTGTTCATCCTCAAAAAGGTCAAAAAATCATGTAACGACTCTAAAATCAATAGAATCCTTACCACGTACTAAAAGACCAGGAATTTTCCCATGGCATTCCTTATACCTGTTTCAAACGTAATAAAAATATGGAGCACGAATAAATTGTGTAAGTAATGTGAATGCGTGTAAGAGCTATTGAACCAACGTGCCTTAGGAATGTCGAAACATACGCGCGAGTTTTATAGAAACTGATTCCCACCAAGCAATAAAGTTACATTCATATGAAAATTGTTACAGTTGTTCGCATTAAAATTTGCTATTGCCATTGTTGGACTTGAAAATGTTAATCGTTTTGGATTCGAGCGCTTGAGAATAAATTAACCATAATACCTCAGAGGGTACACCGGGGGTCTAATTGCGGTCATTTCAGCGCCGACGCCATGTTGCCTGGCGTGCTAGGTCATGTTAGGTCTGGCTGACTGAGATGTCACAAAGTAATAGCCCTTCTTTACTTTTATAAGAACTGTAGCTTTAAGTTATCTCACCTAATATTACTTTGTCCTACCTGTACTTCTATTTAGAAACCAAGATATTTTATGTAAACAAAAACATTTATGTATGAAAACCTAACAAAAGTGA
The DNA here is from genome assembly GCA_963662085.1 of Eupithecia inturbata. Lineage (NCBI taxonomy): Eukaryota > Metazoa > Arthropoda > Insecta > Lepidoptera > Geometridae > Eupithecia > Eupithecia inturbata. Next base: position 11,313,568 of record OY759182.1, read on the forward strand.
TAACAATAACGGAAAAAACAAATAAACAGCAACTAAATAAATAAAACGTCAAGTGCGAGTCGGACTCGCGCACCGATCGATGGTTCCGTATCATTCAGACCTTGCTCCTTGCCAAATATCATGATTCTAGGCCACGGGGAGGTGCCCTATAAGTTTTGGTCCCTTGCGAGAATATTTTTTTTATTTATCTACTAATTTACGGTTTTCGGATTTTTCCTTTTACTTGTGCTATAAGAACATGCTTCTAACCAAATTTTTCGATTCTAGGTCAACGGGAAGTATACCCTATATGTTTTGAGTGAATATGATTCCTTTGGAAATTTCAAAATATGCGGGCTTAAACGGCTGTTACTTTTGATTGCGTTGATGTAGAAGTTTGATTTGTATCACGGCTCCAAGACGTTACAGACTTGAATATTGAAATTAACATGAAATATTCAAGTCTGTAACGACTTGAATATTTCATGTTAATTTCAACTCGGTACCTACACGCGTTCCTGAGAAAAGAGGGTTGACAGACAGACAGACGTCAACAAAGTGATTTTATAAGGGTTCCTTTTTACCTTTTGATGTACGGAACCCTAAAACTTATAAAAAATTTCAACTACGCATAATTTCACTGGCGCAGCTGTAAAGGTGAAAATTCAAGATTGAAAACGGATGAGAGTCGAATGAAATGATGAATGAACGCTGCCAAAGTATTTTTTTTGCGAACTACGATTTGCTCCGGTGATACCAGTGTCGTAAAATATTTGCCACTAATAAGTATTTCTTTGGTTGTATAACTCCTTTGTTTACAATAAATATCTAGATCTAATCCTAGAACTGAGTTTACATTAAAGATAACAACGCCCCCCACTCCACCACAAATTCAACGTCTTCGTCCCTGAACAAGAATGCCAGGTTAGAACCATTGTTCTAACCTGGGGACCCCTGGTTAAAACCATCTGGTAGAGCGATAAGACCGCCAATTTTCGCTTAGATTTTTAATTGTCTTGTTTTAAATAGTTTGTATTTGATCTAAGTGTGCAATAAAGTATTTTCTACCTATCTATCAAAAACAACTTCAAAACTTTTACTGAGATTGGTACACTGGGTATTTTTCCTTCGTATTTTCATTCGAAATAAAAATTCATTCCATCTTTTCAAACACCCACAACACGATTAAGCCAGGACGGTTTGTCGATGGAGAGTCCGATAGCAAAGGAAATAAATAGAAAACAGCAAGTGATCTAGAAGCTACCACAGTAGGTATAAAGAACATACGCAAATAGACTCCCCCAGGGAATACACCTCTCGGGGGATCTTTGTTACCCATTTATACGCAAAGCTCTTTTGCGTGTTACCTCTTTGAATACCCAATCTAATCTTCTTTCACTAGTGGACATAAAATTGAAGTGAAGAGAAAATCTATTTACATAACACTTTATTTCTTACTAGCTGCTGCCCGCGGCTTCGCTCGCTCTTTTCCGAGATAGAAAGTATATCCGTCCTCGGGGTACCATCTATCTCCATGTTTTATCTCATTATGATCCGTTCAGCCGCGAAAAGGTAACAGACAGATAGACAGACAGACATAGTTACTTTCGAATGTATAATATTATTATGGATTTGTATGTATATAAAGAATTCTCTACCTATCTTATTTTGAGTTTAAAATTTTACTTATCTATGAGCTCATTTTGTACTTAAGCCGAAAGAAATAAACATTATTGATTTCTGATTTCATAAACAGTCTGGAGAATTTAAGTACCTAAACAAAATAAAAGATATCTTAAAGACACGACTATTCACTATTTTATATAAATGAATATATTTTTTTTTCTGTATTTACAGGTAAGTAAAGCCGCGGGAAGGTTAAAGTGATGTCACCGTAGTCAATTAGAGGGCCAGGCCATGCTGGTTGTCATCTGGTAAGAAACCTAATGCTTAAACAATACAGTGGGTTCCCGGAGCGTCTCTACGCGCTCTGCTCTGCTCTTTTAATTGTGACCAGTACTACTGGTCACAATTAAAAATGAACGTTGCATATAAAATTAAATATAATACGACTGGCAGTCACTAATTATAATAATTTTAAGTTGTAGGAAACCATAAAGAAGTTAAGAACATCAATAAGCCAATGGATCAAACTTAGTTGGTAAATTATAACTAGATGTCGCTACGGGTAAAATTAGCAGGCGCTGACGAAGCGTTTCACGTTTTAGACTTAGACTTCCGCACCAATGTTCATCTGCCTACAACCCTCGGCGTGGCACGAACGCTACTTCCACCCTTGTTGGAATAGTGTTCTGAAAACGTTCGACACTCCTATGTAGTAGATAGATAGATACATATTATAATACATAATATAATATCTAGTACATTACATTACATTCGTACCGCTCTTGTTTCACTTGACAACCTCCCCCCGCGCTCCTTCGTTACAAAGTTCTTTATAATTCGAAATATGCGAGGCGTGCAGTGGTCCACTACTACCTATGAATGATCTGTGGAGCGGGATAGGCGCGGCGCCGCCGCGGCGGAAGTTTTTTTTTAATATAATATTTCAGTAGGCATCAGCCTAATATAACATAGGTACCGACCGGCGTTCTATCGTAAATTATAACAAACTAATATAATATTATAAGTTGGAAGTTTTGGGTGGATGGATGTGTGTTGGTATGTACTTCACGCTATAAGTAATACTGAACGGATCGGGCTGAAATTTTGCATAGATGTAGGTCTAGACCTGGTTTAACAATTTGTTTAGACTTTTATACCATACATTTTTCCCATGGACGATATACTACTTTCTTGTAACGTTTCCATAGATCAATAGTCAAGTGTCTTTTAGACAAAAGTCAATAGGTTTTTTCTAGACCTTCGTGAGACCTTGTCGCCAACATCGTTAATTTCCATCAGGTGAGATTGAAGTCAAGCAAAGGTCTATTGACTACTAGCTGCTGCCCGCGGCTTCGCACGTGCTTTTTAGTAGCTTATGTCTCGTCCCCGGGATACCATCTATCTCCCTGCCAAATTTCATTGAGATACGTTCAGCCGTTTAGGCGTGAAAAGGTAACAGACAGACAGAGCTACTTTCGTATTTATAATATTAGTATGGATTAAAAAAGTTTAGATCTTTATTGACTTGGAATAACGTATCACTGTGCTTCTTTTATGCCGCAAACAACGAATGCGAAACCGCGGGCAGAAACTAGTTACAAGTTATTTTTTAATTTTTTTTTTCATGAACATGTTTACATTGCCATTACAGCGCAGCACCAAAGCGACAAGGAAATATAAAAAGAGATACAAAATACACTTAATAAACATTAACATTAATAAAATTACACCAACAAGCTACAAACTAACTTAACTACAGCTTAAAATAAACAACTTTACATAATCCTATGCGTCCTACCCAATAATAAAGTCATGTCAGGGTTAAGACCAGTAACCAGGATAATGTGTTATAGAAACGAACGAACTAACTCGTATTTCTGATGTGAACACTGTTTACGGCAGGTTGCCAGCAACTCGGCTTTATAATTAAAATAGCTTGTTTTACCCCTCAGGGAATCATCCCGTTTAAAAAGCATTCGACGCGGCTCAGCAGTATAAACAAAGAAAATTTGAGGTTTATGTTTTCAGAAATAATAGGTTAATTGTATGGAAGCATCAGTCAAAAGCTTTTGAGAATGGCAGATCTAACCATTATTTAAGGTACCAAGCGGTCTTTTATAAGACCGCTATTCGTATAAAGATTTTGCAGTCACGTATGTGGTTATCTTGAATAATAAATTGCTGATATAGCATAAATCTTAAACAGTGAAAAGTTTATAACCACTCGTAATAAATTCAATTCAATTCAATTCAAATATTTATTTGCTTTAAACATCTCGCTATAGTCTAAGCATCAATAATACAGTAAAATTATAATCTAATATTTTAAAATTCAATTCGATTCAATTTACAATTTAAGATTTAAAAATTCATTTATGTCATAAATAATCCTATCATTCAGTCATTTAAACAATTTGATTTTAAATAAATAGTTATTAAATAATTTAAGTTCCTTTGCTATCTTATTATATATGTACTTTTACAGACATTGTCAAGCAGCTTTTAATATACTTGGCTGATTGTGGGGTTTCTTTAAGAATCAATCTATTTGGGTCTTTACATAGCCTAGGGTTTTTGTCACATGCTTTTTGGAATAAATGTCCGTGATTCTTAACAAAATTAGCTACCTCATAAATATAGAGCGATGGTAGAGGTAACAAACCAAACTCCTTAAACCAGGGTTTGCATGACTCATCAGGCGGGGAAAAAGATTAAAGATTTGCTATAATCTTTATATGCGTTTGAAACGTCGGAAAAATAATAAACCGCCAAGTGTGAGTCGACTCGCACACGAAGGGTTCCGTACCGTAAAATCAGGCTACCTTTTCAAAGAACATTAAAATTTTCACTTGTTTAGTGATCCCTTTAAATTTTCAACTTTATTATATTTTAGTGTTTTTTTGTCATTACTGTTATTGAAGTGTCACTTATTCATAAACAGTTTCATTGTGTCCTTGATTTGGTTCAAGAGATACAAAAGATACAAACATAGCCAAAACCATCACTTTTTTGTATGAAAACCCCCTTTCCATACAAAAAACGTGATTGTTTGCACATTCTTGGAAAACTTCAACAGTCTACCTCTTACGGTTCATGAGATAAAGCCCTGTGATAGGCGCACGGACGGACGGACGGACAGCGGAGGCCTAATAAGGTAATAGGGTAATAGGGTGCCGTTTTTACCTTTCGGGCACGGAACCCTAAAAAGGTACGTGATATGGTAAAATGTAAATATCTTAGTAAATTGCTAAGCTTGATTAAGTCAAGCAATTTTGAAAGGGCCGGGCAACCCGAAGCAGATAGAAATCACTTAACCCTCCACTTCCCAATCTCAGTATTAGGCACGTTTGGAGTAATTAGAATATCTACATCGACACCAGGTGCCTTTTACATGAACTAAACCTTTTATGGCGACCAAGTCGTAGTATTTTTATGCCTTCTTGTATTTCTATGTTGATTTGCTTATTAATATTTTTTACTAGCGACAACGTTAGTCGTTCTATTGTTTTTATGGTAATGAATTGGAGCGTTTCGATTTGTTATAACACCAAAAACAATATAGTAAACACGATAAAATAAAATTCACATTATTTACCCAGTGAATAAAAATATTTTACGTAACCTATTGTTATTTCAGCAAAGTCAGAAACATCCCTGATTTACAACACAAACATGCAAGTAACAAGTGGGGCGGTAGGCAATGGTGGTAGGTAAATAATTAATAATCCACCCCCTTGTTAGGCTGTTATCTGGAAAGCCGAATATCCTACATATTTAATGTATTACGGTAAAATTAACTTTGAGAATGCCGTTAAGTCTCTTTGATGAATGCTTCCCGAGTGAGATTCGTTACAATTTGATAATTAGCTATTCTTCTCTGAAAAAGTTGGCATTGTCGTCGGTACTCAGCCCTTAAATGAATGCTGTTCGTCGGTAACCGCATCACTTGAGGGCTGGATAAGTTTGGGTATTTGAAGGTAAAAGGATCAACTGTTGGAGATAACGAAGATTCATAAAAAATGCCAGTACACCAGGCACACAAACGTTGGCGTATGTTCTTACAAAATGTTACAGTATAGATTTACATTTAGACATTTTTACCAGAAATTTTAATTTTACGTCGGCTAATTATTCGATTATCTTTTAAAGAACTTTCAACCCTTAGTACAAAAATATCATAAACTATTCTTTAAAAACTCCACGAATGCTTTCACAAAGTTTTAAAGCCTATCAACCGCGGCTGATCAAGATATTGTTTGTGAAACCCATCTCGAGCCCTCATCCGTGTCACACGTCAAACGCGAGATTCGCCAGATTAATCGGAGCGATAAAACTAGGTGAAGTTTCAAAGGATTCGAGAAAACCTTGAAAGGCATTGACCATAAATCTTGCGGTTTTGCTAGTATTGCCGTTATTTGGGACCCTTCCTTTGTTAGAAGTTCTTAAAACCAAGCGTGAATTACCAAAATCAAAGAAAATAAATATATTATGTTGGACAATCCACACAGCATCTTCTAGCCTCAATGTAAGCAGAAGGGTAACGAGACGTGATCGTGACGTCTCCTTTTAGTATGGGTTTGCGTAGTTCCATGTCCGCACGATAGAGGCGCTGTACCAAATTGTATGGAAAAAGGAGACGTCACAAATACGCAAAGATTACATATGCAATATATGTATGTACAACGAATTTTTCACTCTTCAACTGAAAACCATTTGTCTGCCGAAAACACTCGTACTGAAATAACGTAGTAAACAGAAAAGATTATGTCTGAATCTGTCGTGGCGTTGCCCAAGGCAATTGGATTTTTACATAACATCCCTTGCAAGAATGACATTAACACGGGTCGGGCTTAAATATTGAAATATATTGAAAAATAATAGCAGTAATTTGGGAAAATATAAAAACCCGTACTTAATTTTGTCTGCCAGATTGTTTGTAAATCCGTAACCCTGGTTGGTTACGGATTTACAAACAATCTGGCAATAATTATACAAAATTTTGAAATCAAGGGTTTTAAAAATTCAATCGCAGCCATTGTACAAATTTATCATTGTGCTCGTATGTAGGCAAAAAAAAATTTTTAGCCTCGCTCCGTGGAGGGTTATAAATTCTGAGCTAAACTGGTTGGAATAGCCCACGTTATATTTCACCGGTTCTATTGCACTGTAAGACAGATGCAATAGAATTTTATTACATGTACTTCACTTTGCATTGTTCATCTGCTGAAGTTCATCGCTACAATAAAAATTTTATTGAGTTGGCTACCTACCTACTTTTACTTTACTCAAGATGAAAATTCACGTTCTGTATATTTGAGATATTATTTTCGTGTAATGTTACGATGAAATAAGCTAATAATAAGGCTTTAAAATAAATAAAAACGAGTTTTATAAAATTATGAACCTATTGTAAAATCAAACAAAATTCGAAGTTCCGTGCATTTCTTCTTTTTTGTAGCTGGGAGTACAAACTCCTTCCCACTTTCATCTGTCATAGTTAGCTGAAACACAGCGCCATCTATGAAAATGTCTGAGAATTACGTTCAGTGAAGCAAGCAATTGTGGTTTCGTAAAGCGGTGAGAACTCGTTTCAGCAACGAGTGAAACTGGTTGGCTGATGTCCAAGTTCTTGCTGTTGACACTAGAGGGTGCTTTTCTGTAGCAACTGTTTTTGAAGATCGGTACGGTATGACTTTTCATTTGATTTTGAGTCAACAATTAGGGTGTGGTCACAAAATTTATGCAACCAGACTCGCCTGAATTTGACCTGAAAGTGATAAAACCTTGATGCATAATTATATTTAGCTTGTATAATATGTTAGGTTAGGTAGGTTCGTAGTTTTTTTTTATGTTAAACGCTAGCAGCGTTTAACATAAAAAAAACTACGGAATGTTTAAAAATAATCAAATAATATTATGTATGTAATTAAATTGATTCTGTGTGCAGTTAGCTTAATTGTTTCAATTGTAAATACTTGATATAATTTGTTTCTATTATTTGATTGTAATTATTTTAATAACAAGGCTATTGCCCTTTAAAAAAAAAATTGTTTCACTTCAGTTATTCGTCCTACTCCTACGTGCATCGACGACTGTAAAAACATTGAAGCGATCACTCGCAGTGCCTTCGCAAGAGCTCCCAGAGCTTGGGTCGTCGGCCCCGGCCCCGCCCCTGCGCTGACGTCATACCCGTGACGTCATACTCCACCTCCTCCCGCCCCCGACACCCTTCCCCTTCTTACCAAGGACTGAAGTAAAATGTATTAAAACCAAATACCATTTCACAATGCAAATTACTTACTTTTAAAAGAAATATCCTCCTGGAATTGTGTTTCATAATTATTTTGACAAAATGATTTTAAATTTATACATAGACTATCTGGACACTCCGATACTCTATGTGGAAGTCATCGTTTGGTCTATGGCGCACAGTTCGACATAGCCAGCGCACCGCTCTTGCAGATCGCGCCACTATAACTAGGCAGTGAATGCGTTAAAAACCTTACGATTACATGGGTTGCGTACGGTTTTTTTACATATACAACTTTATGGATATTATACTAGCGAAATAAAATAAGAATAAGAACATAGAAATCCCGATATCGTCAATCCATGACGTTTTTTTGGTTAAAATGACATTTTAGTATCTGAAACCTACCTATGATTAGCATAATGGCGCAGGCTTCAGAAACGGTGTTGTAAGAATTATATCTTTAATTAAAACACTGCCATCTCATAACAAAATGGCACTTCGGAACTCAAAAACGGATTATATAGTTCGGTTATGGAGGAGAGTATTAAGGTAGATTCGTGGTTGATGAAACTTTTTTAATATCTACTATCAAGACGAACGATAGAGAGTCAGCCAAGTTCGAAAAGACGAGCGACGCAATAAATAAATAATGCTGAACAATCCACACAGCATCATCTAGCCCCAAGCTAAGCAGAGCTTTTGTTATGGGTACTTGATGACTGATAAACTTAGTACAAATCAATTCCATAGATAGATTTTTTTTATTATACATAGAAAAGACCCTAGAACACCCGAAACAAATATTTGCAGATCGTTCAAACATTTGTCCCGAGGCAAGCAATAATTATTAGACTATAACCGTGGTTACGTAAACCATTGGGCACGCTTCTGGTCCCTACTGTATTAACTTATCAGTTATGTTATCATGAAGGCTCAAAACAGTTCAATAAACATCTACAAAGCTTCCATGAACTTCGATACGATACGACTGTTACAAGTAACGCCCTCTAGTGAACAACGTTTGTAGAACTACTCTCAAACCTGAAGGGTAGTTAGAGCATAGGGGAACTTAATAATGTGCTTGTAAAAACGTTAATTTCCAGAATCACGCTCGTGTTATAAATGCGAAAATTTGGATATTTGTATTTTGGGTGGATGTTTGTTCCGCTTCACGCCAAAACTACTGATCGGGCTTAAAATTTTACATAAGTGTGTAGACCTGGGATAAAAATAACTGGAATAAAACGTAGACTTTTTATCCCATAAATCAGTTCCCATGGGATAGAAATAAACGTTTCCATAGAAGCAACGCGTGCGAAGCAACGGGCAGAAACTAGTAACTACGAAAATTCGTCGTTTTTCTCAACCTTGCACATAAATATTGGCATAGAGACGAAAGTGCGATGTCCTTTCCATTGTGATTTCGTGATAAATCTGAGCCAATGTGTCTTCATTGTTACGTAGGTCGTAAAGAGAAACTTTGAGCGAAGCAAAGATTTTTTACTATTTTCCAGAATATGCGAATGTGATCACATAAAAGCATGAGGCTGGGACGTAGGCAAATCAAAGCCCAGAGCCCTGAGTTCGGTTTCACGATAGTATCGAGACGTGATCGTGACGTCTCATTTTTCTATGGGATTTGGTACAGTGCCTCTATCGTTCGGACATGGAACTACTGAAATCCCATACAAAAATTAGACGTTTATGACGACTCGATGCTATCGTCAAATCGAACTCAGGGCACTGGTAACTTAATAGTATCGAGTCGTCACCGACACTTTCCACTTAAGTCTGGGGTTTGGTACTACTAGAACTACGCAAATCCTATACAAGAATGGAACATCTCGACAATGACTCAAAACTATCCAGTAACCGAACTTAGGGCTCAGCGCACAGCGTCATCATCAGCGGTTTTGCTGCTCAGCGCTGTCCTGTCAGAGTTATTACAATCAGCACCCATGGTAACTGAATAACTAATTACTTTAGTAAACACTGAATAACTTTGGTCTGTGTAACTCCTGGTGGATTTGTTAAGTTGGATAACAAGGCACAACACTACTCGAACCTACTTATTAGGAATGGATCAAAATTATGCTATTTTCTGTTATACTAAGTACATTTTACCAACATCAAAAATGGTAACAACCATGGATCAAGTAAGTATTGTACAAAATGACTTGTGATTTTGAAGTGTAAGTAGTTTGGTTTATACTGTAGATTCACATGCAAAATAAATAATAAATTACCTAAATTACTTAATGATTCATATTTTCTGAGCTTAAATTGTCACGTAATGTTTATTTTCATAGAATTTCACCTATAACAATTCGTCCCCTTGGTAAAGGGCTGATGTTTTTTTTCGGTTTGATCTTGTTGACCTAGGAAGAAATTATTTATTAGTAGTTGTTGACCGCAGATATTTATGACAACATTACAGAACTATAAAGGGGCGATGTTAGAAAGCTCGCGTTCATTTATTTACTCGCCGGAACGTAGCTCATTTGCGTAGACATGTAGGTACGTGATCTGACTCACGTTGCTCTTGTAGATTGTTTGTAGCGTCGCGTCGAAGCACTTTTGTTTTCACAAGACTTGACGATTTCTTTGCACGCATACATGCATATTAATTTTGAAGGATTATTTATTTATTTATTTCGGAATGCCATCAGCTTAATGAATTACAATAAAAAATTAAAATAGACACAGAGAGCTAATAATAGGCATTCGCTAATAGAATCATAACAAACTACCTAAGCGTGAACACTAAAAAAAATTGAGCCAAAGGTTGACGATATATTTTTACCAACGGTGTTACGGTTGGACGCGTAAGCGGAACGATTATGGTGCTCCGTTGTATTAGTTTGATAGGTATAGTGAAGTAAAGTATTTTTATTAATACCTATTTAATACTCATGATTATAAATTTTGCTATAAAAACACTTTATTGTTATCTGTACATCCTAAACTATTTTAAAACAGGGTTTCTGAAATGTTGGCAATGTTAACCTTCCCGGTTCTATAGTAGACAAAAGCTACGATAATCGGTGGTCGTAGCAACGTTACCACCATAGTACCTTTTGGTCATATGGCGTAGGCCGTAGGCGCATAGACCTTAGCTTTCGTAGCCGCGTAGCACTTTTAGACATCTGCCGTAGAGCTTGTAGACCCGTGAACCGTAGCACTCGTAGCAGCGTCGCATTTTCTGACGCGTAGATAATGTAAACTCTCAAACCGTAGCATTCGTAGCAGCGTAGCACTTTCTGACGCGTCGAGCTTGTAAACTCTCAAACCGTAGCATTCGTAGCAGCGTAGCACTTTCAGACGCGTAGAGCTTGTAAACCCTCAAACCGTAGCATTCGTAGCAGCGTAGCATTTTTTGATGTTCACTTTGATCTACAACACTAATATTGTAAATGTACGTAAACAACAAAAAAGCTGGTACCTATTTTTTTTTTAAAGTTAATACTGTTACATAATATTGTTTAGACCCACGTGGCACTCGTAGCATTAGATGCTGGGGAGCACATTTTGGATGTGATCGTATTCCTGATACACAAGATATATATATGCATTTATTGATATGTACTACTCCTTGTCTCGCATGAAAATCATTGTATTGTTTTTTTTTAACGATCTATAGGAGCTCTTTCAAAACGCAAACTGCGTAATACAAAATCGATACCCATATAAACCTTTGTAATTATTTTACCTCGTAATTAAATAGAATCACTAATTAAATATTATGAACTTTGTAACTCCCCTTAATAATGAACACCATTATGCCCAACCCTTAAGGGATTGAGTTTCTACAGTAGCTAGGCACATGTAAATAGCCGGGTTTCATTATCGCCCGTGAAAAGGTGGAGCGGACATTTCGTTGATAGTAAACAAAAACAGTTACAAATCAGTCAACGACAAGATGAAGATTGATGTTGACTCGATACGATAGATAGTTGGTCTCCAGCTCTAGCACACCTGAGGGTTCGATGAAACTGCAGCTCAAAAATCGATTAAGTCCCAAAGCGGAGTTGAGGTCTCGAGATGGAGGGTCCTCGTGAGCTGGGCGAGCGCGGAGGGCGGGCGGGGCGCATGCGCGGGGGCGCGCTGACGTCACGCCGCGCGCCCGGCCGCGCGCCAGTGCCGCCCGCGACCGCGCGACCCCGCACGCGCGACCCACGCTCCACATCCCTTGACCACGTTCACGAGCTTCCGATGATTCTCTATAAACAACCCTTCGCAGCTTCCTAACACGCCCAGCGCCTGGTCGCTCGCCATCGGCTCCCCCACGGTATGACTGCGCCTCTCTGATAAGCCGCGCATCTCGCTCTATTTATTACGATCCATTGTTTATAGCGGTGACAGATGATGTATTAGTGTAGCACGTTGAGGCCGGTGGGAGTACAAGACTGCTCCAGTGCGCATCTCTAGTCAAAATTAGATTATGTGCAGACCTATTCTAAACAAATTTTACAGTGTTGTGTTAATGTGATTGATAAGATTACATATGTCAAGGTTTCCTTTGGCACGAAACGAACACACCTACTAAACACTGTAAGCAATTTGCAGTTTATTATAAAGTTTATGTATACCGCTTACGAATGGAATGATAGAAAAACCATCGACATACGTTGTGAATGGCACTGTAGTCGTCTTGCTCAATCAGAATTAGGTATGAATACTTGAGGAGGCAGTTCAAGGCGGAATGATGAATTTTTAACGTTGAACACACCTAAAGCATATAATTAATACAAAGTAGTGTAACGTTAGTAAATATTAGATATTTATATTTTTCCAATATTTTTTATGTTAAATAGATTATGAGAACAGTTTTTATTTGACGTTATGGTAGTCATTGTTATGAGGAAACAAGGATAACGTAGGCTAAATTCTTTTTGTTTGTTTAAAATTTTTATCTTTTTGATTCGGTCCAGAGGAGGGCGATACTGAACGCGACACAGTTTTATACTTTTAGCGTCAGTATCATTGCATTGTTTTTGTTTTAAATATGTACATACATGGTTCCAAAAACGATTTGATTTAATTTGATTTGATTGGAAGTAAATGCGTGAACCACCTATTACACTTGTAATAGGTGGTTCACGCATTTACTTGCATTGCATAGATCCAGTACACCATACCCTATTTGCAGTCTCATTTCATACACGGGGTTTACTTTTTATCTTAAGTACCTAAACGAATATTATAATTTTCTTCATTTTTGACTACTTGAAGAGAGTTCATGTTATTATTTTCCCTCCAAATGAAAACAAAAAGAATCACTAACATACATACATGTAGTCGTTCAGCTTTTCCAGGTTCAATTTTCTATGAGACTGGACACTAGAGTTATTTCTAGTCCCCCTTTGACTACGGAACACTAAAACATTGCAAAATTAAATCATCTCAGAAACCGCAAGATTGGATAATTAAACGTCCGCGCATCGATTCGGTGGGTGCCCTAAAACTCCTGTATTATTCATGTTCACTCGGTGTATTATTTAAATTAAGCACTTAAGGCTTTTGCCTTACTTCAATATTCATTTCATTTTACAACCTCACCGCTCTAGCACACAGCAATATAAAATATTATCATATTTAATCAAATCTTGCTATTGTTTAATGAAACAAAAAGATTGGATTTGGAGACGAGCAAAGTTTTCGAGGAATGAAATCAAACCTGAAGTGAACCGCTTGTCAGTTGCTGAAATGTTGTTTAGTGTGGTCGCTCAATCATAGATGGCGCTACCGGTAGGATTTTTTGTTTTGGTATGAAGGTAGGTACTCGTTGTCGAAAGATAGTGTCGGTACTCCGTGGTAGAAGAGAAAAGTACGAACATTTGAAATCTCATAAAATCTAGGAGCAAGTCGGAACGTAGACTGAAATTATCTTTTCATAGAATAGATGTAGAGATTGGATTCTCTAGAAAAGATGCTGTCTATAAAATTTATTAAACCAAAGTTGGCACAAAAACGATGAGAATGTAGGTTCATCTGACTGTAAATTGCAATTATTATACAGCGCGCCGCCTAGGTAGGCGGAAAATTCTAGAAGGTCTTTTAATTTCGTAATAGCAGTAGTAGTTTGTAGCTTGTAGTTCGATTCTCTGACTTTTTGACAATTTCTAACTCACATACAACTTGGATTAAACGCCTATCTATCGAAAAGTAAACGGTATTTATAATTTGAGAAGGTACGGCAGGTATCTAATAATAGTTTACTGAAATAAAACCATCATTCTCTTACTGTAACTTAGACGACACGGATCGCCCACGTATAAACCACTTTGTGAAGCCGAAGTAAGCCGTCACACCACCTACCTCCGCCTCCACCTCCACATTGGTCCACTGCTGGACCCAGGCCTCCCCTTGATAAACGCCTTGTTGGCTTTAATCTCACGGGGGATAATGTCCATAATCCCCACGCTGGGCATGCGGGTTGGGAATCGCAGTTCGGTGGTAGAATTGTCACACAATCAAGATCAAATAAGTATCACTCGAGATCTTTGTGAGATAATTAATGGGTTTAAGATACCGTAAGTATAGGTTTAAACAGTTTTCAGTTAATTTTTATTTATTCACGACAGCAAATTATTATACTCAGGTCTTACTGTAAACAAAATTATAACATAAGTAATCTTACTCTAAATATGATCAGCCCCGTTGTCCACGAATTGTAACAATTACATAGTAGGGCAAAAACGGAAACAGATCGTTGATAATGCAAGGTACCTATCATACATAGGTACCTATCAATTACAATACAACATAGAAAAACACCCAGACCGGGAAAAAAACATTTTTAGTGCTTATAAACAAATAATCGGGAATCGAACCCGAAGTACACTACATCACGGATGGGTACTGTCAGCAGCGAATGTCAACGAACACAAACCAATTCCAATATAAACAGCAATTTATGTAGGTTAACGGATGAAACATTCAAACATTGATGTTATGTACCTTCTCACAACTTAGTTAAATGGAAAAAAATATATAATATACAAGCGATATTGAAGAGAATGCGGCCAGCGACCCTCGTCGCAGACTGCACCCACAGCAGTAAGTTTATTACAAAACAAAAAGGTACAAAACTCGTTCATTTCAAATTTACAATATTGTTTAATAAAACTTCTTTTTTTAAACCGGTCAATCTATGCTATGCTAGTAAAATCTTTGTTGAAAAATTGTATTAATCTATTTATAGGGGCACGTTCACCAGCTTGTCTTACATGGAATAGGTGCGAACAGATTTTGTGTACGTACCTTTCGGTTATAAGATCGATAGCTAAGGTATTTGTATGATTAGTTGATTATTGAGTATCGTAAGTATAAGTTCTTAAGTATCAGTTAAAATGAAAGTGCCAGATTTTATACATCATCGTTAGATCTATAAGTAGTCAAAGCAGTTAGATATAGAGACATTTGAGACAGAGAGTATTTGATATCTTCACTTCACCCCTGTTTGTTTTTACACCTTTACTTTGTACGAGTAATATATGATTTATAATAATTGGAAAATAAATGAGTTCTGTAGCAAACTTTACCTATTTGAAGGTAAACAAACATCGCAGGCAAGGCGCATGTTATGTTGTGTGTTTCATGTTAATGTCTATTTTTTTTATTTTTTTTTTGTGAGTTATGTATTGTATTTTCTACAAATATTGTTGTAACAATAATAAGTAGTTATTATTGTTAGGCTTGCAAGTAATTATTTGTGTTTACTGACTAGACTAGAATATTTTATAAAGCAAGCGCATAAATTATTTATGAATTTATGATCAATAATTTCTTGTTTGGAGATTTGGGAAATAAACAATTGTTTTGTTGTGGTTACATTAAATCAAATGTCTCTAAAAAATATTAATAAAACATGTTTGAGCCAATAAATTGAAAACTTTTACGTTCTGCAAACAGTAGAAGAAATAAAATTAAATATTTTGGCATGCGTCCGTAACACAATCAAAAAATAAAACAATATAACACCGAACCACGGAGACTACAATCCGAGTGACCTGTACAACCGGTCTACTGAGTCTAACAAAAATGTCTCATTAGTTCGGCCAGCCGCTCTAATATCTGATCTACTGATAGAAATTGAGTAGTAGGTACAAGGCGCCATTTCCCACGTAACTTGTATTTCTGCAATAAGAGAATCAACAGGAAGCTCTTTTCGAACGTGTCAATAGATCCACCGATCATAACAACGAATATTTACGCTTATTGTATCAAAAAATGTGGTGAAAGTGCGGAGTCAGTGTGACCGGGCAATGATTGTGGTCAGATGAGGCACGAGTGAGCCCTGGGCGGGGGCGGGTCGCGGCGGGCGCGTTGCGATGCGATGGGCCAGGACTGGTGCTTCCGCCGGAAGAGGAAACGGAGCAGCAGCCAGGAGGACTCCCAACCGCATCACAACCGGTAAACAACCTTATGTTTCTCTAGAGCTGATAGATAGACTATAGATTTTAGAGAGATGAGGGACGATTAAGCTCCGGACGGGTGTGATCGCGGCGGGCGCGTTGCGATTCGATGGACTAGGACTGGTGCGTCTGCTAGAAGAGGAAACGGAGCAGCAGCCAGGAGAACTTCCAACCGCATTTCAACCTGTAAAAAACATAATGTAGAGGTATATCTAAAGCTGATAGATAGAATACAGACTGTAGTGAGATGAGGCACGACTAAGCACTGGGCGGGAGCGGGTTCCAATGGACGCGTTGCGATGCGATGGGCCAGTAGTGGTGCTTTCGCCGGAAAGGGAAACGGAGCAGCAGCCAGGTAAACGTTCACGACTAATAAACAACCTCATTGTAATCTTTACAGCTAGACCGATGGTAAATAGATAGTATAATAGATCGATCAGGATGTAAAGGCGAGAGAAGGTGTGGCCCAATGATGAAATACGCACCGAAACTAAAAGTTATATGGGATATTTAATCTAGCCTTTTATATTATATTTTGGCGTATATTATATATTCGTTCAAGAATACGATTAATTAGTTCAATATATATATTAATCAGACTGCAAATTGATTAAAAACAGAATTAATTTTGGTATGGTGACGAACCAGAAAGCGCAAATTAGGCAGACAAGGACCGACGAACTCATGAAGGTGACGACCTCATGAATGAAGGTTTGAAAACCGCTGGATCTGGAAAGCGCAAGAGGGGTCGGGTCACTGTGGTGATCTGTTAAGGAAGCCTATGTCCAGCAAGACGTGTTGTGTGAAAACTGTATTTGTTGATCAAAACTGCCCGCAAAAGGGACATATTTTCAGTGACTAAAACTCAAATTTCTCATTCTTCTACTAGGGACTGAAATGAGAAGACCAACATTGGCATCAAATCAATCAATTTAAATGTAAATTTTATTATATGTTCGTTTTATTGTATGTTTTATTATATCTTCATTTAATGTTGGCAAAGGCGATCTAGTGAATTGCATACGTAATGTAGAGTTAATTATTGTGTTTCTGCAGTATTCGGCAATGATTTCCTTGAATTGTTTTTTATCACATTTTCACTTTATCACAACTTTACTACAGGTACATTCACAATGAACCTAAATTAAACATCGCTAAACTTCTTGTCCTCCTCCCAAACCCTACGTTACATAAAATGCCTTTGACCAAAGACTTACCTAACTTTCGTCATTACTATAATGTCTGTAACTAAGTTGTAGAGAAGCGTGTGTCGGCAAGTGGTCCCAGCTGAGTTGCGAACACTGGTCTAGAAGCTAGTGGATAATTGCATCTAAATGGTCTGCAATACGATTAGCTCCATACAACGCCTGTCTCGAGAGAAGAGCCATTATTCAGTTAAGTCATCAGGGTTGGTTATCATGTTTCCATGTTAGATTTTTTTTTTTAGATAAAAGCTTTACATATTCAGATAAACTCTATGGGGACGTAATTCTGTTACCTTTTACAATTCTATTTGTTCTTTGAATAAAGTTTTATTTATCTATCTATCAAACGCAATTTTAAAGATACGTTCTTTTAAAATTGTGTTTGATACGTACAAGTAAATAGGCAAATAAGTCTTTATTTATCAACGCGCATTGGCAGAAATTAGATAGGATTAATAAATAAATAGAAAAAATATTTTGGTCACAATTACATTGCCATGTAAGGATACGCTTAAAGTGCTGTTAAAATCAAAATGTGCCTGGTGAAAGTCCCTAATGAAGATAAAATAAGACGAAGAAGATATAAAATCATAATTGAATGTTTGATTTCCTAGATAATGAAGTTGCGCTGTATTACCAAAAAATAGCCTTACATTTCCGGCTTATAGAAATTACCGTTAAAATTTCTAACGCATCACGTCCAAAAAGATAGGCAGATAAGCCTATTATATTTATCAACGCGCATTGGCAACTTTTAAACCATATCAAACAATAAACTTAGTAATAAAAATTACCGACATGGTGTTGATAGATATATTTTTATACGTATGGACGTGCGATGGCCATGAAGTGACTTCATTTACGCTAATCATATTATATTACACACACAATAATCTTGAACGCGTGTAGCTATTGCATTATACCTCACACAATCAACTATGGAGGTGGGCCGTAATTGCATCTACGTGCAATCCCAGTGTAATTATCTATGGCCACAAGCGTAATAACACGGTGGGAGGCTATTACACGCCAAGGTAACCGACGTTGTTCTCAATAAGAGGTTACGTGAAACGTAGGACTCACGTCACGCATTGCTCTACGTTTAATCTTAGAAACTATGTCATTATTTTTACTACATAATCTACTAGTTTCTGCCCGCGGAACAACGCGCGTACTTACATGCATGTACATGGGAACTGATTTACGGGATAAAAGAAGCCTGTGTGGTTCCAGGTCTGTCTATTCTACATCTATGCATTTTTTTTAAATTTTGATCTTTTCCATTCCGTAGCTGTCGTGAGTAACAAACATACAACTATCCATCAATCCACCGAATTTGTAATATTAGTGTGATGTGATATCTACTCAGTGGCACTGAATAACCCTACTACGTGCCAGTGCGAGAATTGGGTGGACCTGTGGAAGATGATGACATAATCTTAGCTGTTCTATAGACAACCCTTTGGAATTTCTATAACGAACCGAGGGGTATTCCGTGGATTTTTATTTCCGAGGCATATTATTATAACATATGAAGTACCTAGCATGGTATCGTGATTAGAAACTTCTGATATGAAATGAAATTTATTGTAGAAACTGTGTACAAAAAAGATCTTTAAAACTTGGTGGAACAACAGTTTATCCATTTATTATGGACGTGCAATATTTAACTTACTAGGTAATTTATTGATTATAAAATTATTTAATGTCATAAAAACATTTTCTAAGAGCCACCTACGGAGTTTTGTGTTAAATTTACTAGTAGGCAGTTCTCTAATGTCTCTAGGAATTTTGTAATATACTTTTACAGTCAATGACTGATGTATTGAGTTTTATGTAAGAGAAAACTTTTGTTAAACAAGGTTAATTTGTAAGCACTATTTATTCATGTTTTAAAACTACCAACGAACTCAAATGGAGGAGCTCACTCTTCTCCACTAGCTTGAAAATTTCTGAACTTATGAATATTCACTCCAAAAGCTGTTCTAGTAACGAAAAATTCCACTGAAATAAATATTACCCATCAAAAATTATTTTATTAGTTTTGCACCAGTACTAACAATTTTCTGGGGGATCCTGTATCGTTCAACCAGTTTTACAATATTTTTTTCATTAAAGGGTTCCTTAGACCCCACTTTTAGAACTACTTACTAAATTAGATGATATAAAAGTGCTTTTCTGATGAGACAATTATAACCATCAAGCTCTACCTAGAGTACAGATACAATCTAAACATAGAGAAAACTAAATTACCCATTAGCCAATTCTATGGTTAGATTGTAATTATACTCTAGTGTATTTAACATTAATTTAAAAATACCATTTTATAAAAAAAAATGCTACCTAATTCAACGTTACAAAAATATACGACGAGCACAACACAGCGTGTGCGTTATCACTGACAGTCAGAAGTTCTAGTTTCTAGTGTCGGATGACAATGCATTTCTTGCACACACATCGTAGCTGTGTTACTCGTATGGAAATGAGGCAGCCTCCCTTAAATTCAGGCTCACTTTCCCGTATTACACGATGAATTATAATTTATGAATAGTGCAGTTTTATGCAAAGTAAGTGCAGTTTTCTAAAAGTTGTTTGACTACTTTTAATTTATAAGCGGCAACTTTTTAGGGTTGTTTGTAGCTTATGGTTACCAGGCTCTCTCTCAGCATGACTTTGATGCTCGACTGTTTTACCGAATTCGGTTTTTGATTGCGCATTTTCATTCGAAAACTGCAGTTCAGAGCCTTGACGACCATTGTGGCGCAGCGGGCGAAGGTTCGCATGTGACGAAGGTTGCGGATTTAGTTCCTGCCTCGAGACAATATTTTTTTACGGATTTTTGTTGTGTGTTTTTCCTATGTACTCATAATTAATAATATATGTTTTGTAATTTTTAAGTTATCTTGAAATACCCATAACCTAAGCTCTGCTTAGCTTGGGGCTAAATGATGCTGTGTAAATTGTCCAGCATTATTTAATTATCAAAGTCATGTTACGAGTGACATTTAGGCATGAGCCTCTAATCTCTAACTGAATCAAACCTTGACCCAAACTTCTGCAAGAAAAGAGCTTAACCATAGGACAGGTTAAGATAATGAGATAAGCCCAAGCGTACTTGGACTGATGCTGAGGGCCTACGTCGGTCAAGTTCAAATCTGAGGCCACCGTCATGTGGGGCCTGTGACCCCATTACGGTTCTTTTTGACTTTGCATATTGTGGAACAATAGATTTGGTCGGGTTATTACATCGTAGTGGATCTTATTCCTGCTGTTTATCACTGAAATATTAGGATATATTTTATTTCATGAATTTCGTATAAGAAAGAGTTAGCCATGCCCTTATTTACTTCATCCCTACATTCTCCTGTTCATGAGATTGTTTATGTATAACAACAATTAACTCATATTTACGCATAGATCAATGTACGAATAATGTAACGTCTTCACGTGATCAAGCACACTATTGTGCTCCGTTGCCAATGTGGTATTAGCGCGAACAATTGTAAAAGGACCATACAATACAATTTTCTCGTCGTTCATACAAGTAATCTTCTAAGCTAAGCTAAAAGGTATTATACTGAAATCAGTCGCAGTGATTCGTAGCAAGCTTCAGTGGAAACGTTAGATTTCACGTGACCTATAAACGAACACACTCGTGTCCTCGCATGAAAATGATCCTTCGGAGCAAGGTTTTTAGGGGTAGTTCTCCCCGGCAAGGTGGTGAGTTGCGTCGTTTTATCGTGTGGAGTTGCGTGCCGGCGGCGGCGGCAGCGTACGCATGCTCGGCCCGCGCCCCCGCGCTCCGCTTCCCCGCCGGCAACATGGCGGCGCAACATGGCGGTCGGGTAGCCGCAGGATGCTCTGTTACGGTGCTCTTGTCCGAAACACGATTTCCTGGCGCGCTCGACACCTTGAGACGTACAACCATACAGAAAGCGCCAGTGTGATCGATTTATCGCTCGCGGTGAGCCCCCGCTGCCACCGATGCGAAGCGCGCGTGCAACAAGTGACAGCTTTTAAATTTCCTCATAAATAAATGCATATCCATTATCATACCGTAGAGGTGATGTGATTATAGGTCACTCTTAAATATAGAACGTGCCCTTTCAGCCGTTGGCGGCGCGGGTGAGCCGAGCAGTGAGTGAGGTCGGCGCTCGTTCCCCGCGCCGCGACGCGCAACGTCAACAACGCCGCCGGTCGCGTCAGCGCGACACGCATCCGATCGCATCTTTGCGTGAATGACATCAACAAGCACGGCAGTCGGACACCCGAGCGCCACTGCACCGCGGCACGAGATGACCCCGCGAACGTTCATCGTACGCGATACACAATAAGCTCGTCAATATCTGTCAATGCTGATTAATTTTTGCCTAATCGAATCGATAATTGCGATCTAAAGTGGATGCGCGTGGTTACCTATTGACTATCAATAATGAAGATAAGAGGAGTGCATCGTTTGCGTTGCGTGTCGGGCCGGCTTCGAGCTCAGTGTAGCAGCGGTCGCGGCGGCGCATGAACCGCGCACGTGGAGTGCTCGTGGCATGCCGGCGTGCGGTGATCACCTGTGAGGAACATATCAGTGCTGTGAGAGAACGATGACATAAAGTGGTTTCGATGTGTTTGGAAAGCGTGTGTTTGAGGGGAGCAGGTCGATGTCGTTGTCTTCGGGTGGCGAGATAGGGCGGCAGCGGCATGCTTACGTTCGTGTTCGCGGTGTGGTCGGCGGCGCGCGCGCTGGGTTGGTCGCGGCCGGCGCCGGAGCCCGAGGAGCCCGAGGACGAGCCGCCCGTGCTGCCGCGGCTGCGCTCTGCGCGCGCCTCCAGCGACCTCTCCACGCTCAGTACCACCACCACCAGCTCCAGCCAGACCAGCACTGGAGATCACTCCAAGAGGTCTACGCCTCTACCACAATCATTACAAAACATGTTCATTTTCTTCCCTGTCCAACTTCTCCAAAACATGTCCCATTTCATTCAGTCCAAGAGGCACGGCCATTATGGCCGTGCCTCTTAGGCCGCATGAGCTACTCTGGGAGCTTTGCGTATTCGTTTTTATATATTTTATTTTAACGCACTGAGAATCATTGATTAATTTTTTATATGATCTTTGCGTCATTTTATTAAATAGCACATAATTATCGCGTAGTAAACTTATAGTTATAAGCACACCACAGCTGGTTTTACAGATAAATTAATTTAATTCCTAAATAACTCAAGATAAGATAGCAAGTCCATTAGGTTTTAAAGTTAAAGTCAATAACTCTTTATTTCCATAAATACAATAAATGTACACTTATAAAAGGTCAAATTCTTAATAATTAAACACTGACACGGAAATAAAGTGATATTTTTGATCAGACGCTTCGGTATGTAGACTAAAGTAAAGAAGCGACGAAGGAACCTTTAGCCTGTTAGTTAGTTGTTATTTTTCGAGTTGGAGCAAATCCCGTCCCAAGCTTTTTTATCCTCTAGATAATCTGATATTTTATAGTAGGCCTTTACACAAGAACTTTTTGACAATTTGTTTGAATTTATTTACTGATAATTTTTGCAACTCACTAGGAGTTTCGTTGTAGAAGCGTACGATACATTGCCCTTTAAAAGATACATTAATTTTGTGTAGTCTAATTGTGGTCTAGTTTCTTATTTGTAATCTTTGCATTTTTATGACTCAGCTCAAACCATGGTATTCAATTATGCATTGACGTAGGTAATTGGAACTTGAATTGCTTATCTCGTCAAATGGTCATGGTAAATGTAATAACGGATTATTATCATTAAGACGTTTTATTAGTTAAACCATCCACCACCATCAAACCTCCGTAACAAATTGAACTTCCACGTCTAACAATACTTTCGTTTCAAGCAGAAATTGACATTGCCTATCCAATATATGTACGTCCTTGTAGTTTTTTACTTAGTTTTGTTGTTTTCTAACTGTCAAGACATCTCGTTTTCCTGTAAGCCTGTATTAGCCTCAAGGGTATTCTGAAGCGACTTGTTCCGAACTTTCAGCCAATATAACGGAAATTCTATTCATTCTAAAGTCTTCGGATCGGTAATAACACGGGAAATATTATTAACCGCCAGGAAATAACTTTTACTGCGATATCAAAGACATCACTTTATGGTAGGAACGGGTATACCTAATTATGAACCTTTTCAAAGATTAATCAGGTTTCTTTTGAGTCTTTTGAATTTTTCACAGCAGTTTGAATGAAAAAAGCTCTTATAAATTATTTGAAGTCGCTAATAAATAATAATTTTCCTCAAGTTTGGACGGTTGGCAATGTTGTCCGGGCAATCAAATTACAAATTAATCCGGCATTTAATTATTTATAGGAGGAAGTAGGACTACGTTAATGGGAAATTTAATAAATTTTTATTCATTCGCTGGTATGCCTCGCAGGTTTCTTTCAAGCGAGCATCTAGGGTAGAACCTGGCCTTGCGTCAGACAACTGTCAAAGGGTGCACTCATCCAAAACGGAACACTTCTATTTGTTCTTTTCAATTTCAACACATTGTTGAAAATGTAGAAAATATAGCAATACCTATTTCAGTGTATGGTGTACCTTAAACTTACGAGTACCTACTAATTTCCCCTTAAACGACATTTTTGTTTTTGATATTAAAAACCATAGGAATTCTCGCAAAAATTATCAATATCATTCATTTTCATTATATCATTGACTAGTTTCTGCCCGTGGCTTCGCACGCGTTGTTTCTATTGGAAACGTTCAAAGGTTATTTATATTCCATAGGAACTGATTTATGGGATAAAATGTAGCGTCTATGCAAAATTTCCGCCCGATTCGGTCAGTAGTTTTTGCGTGTAGAAGTCACAAACATCTATCGAAACTATCACTTTTATAAATTAGAGCGTTACTCTCTTCAATAAATCTACAATAGTACTAACATCCAGTAGAAACATACAATAAAACGGGGAATCGACATGTCATAAATAGTCATAATAAATAATTACGGCAAGTGTTTGCAATTTGAACCCTGGATCCTTCGCAATAATCTTAATGTACAAATAGAATTTGGCAAAGCATCAAACAATCCTACAAAAATATGCTGTATTCAAATCTAACGTAACGACATTCGAGTATTTTCACACTTGCAATCTAGGCCAATGTTTATATAGGTATATATACCTATGACAATGATGATGATTTTGCATACCGCGTACAGGTTCCAATTACCTTTCCATACTTCACTACTATTACACTTAAAATCAAAAATTTCACCGTGCTATTTTTATTGTTTTTTTTTTTAATATGCTTTTAAAATCGCAGAGTAGCAGATAGGATACAGATTCTTATTTGCTAAACCTAACTTACCTCATTACCTCTTTCGCTGTTTGTTTCTGTAAAAGTGATCAAACTAATCAATGGTCTTCTTGTTAAGTGCTTTATTGGGTTATTAAGGCAATGAATAGTTTTACGCGAAATTTTACGCGATCTCGAAGCGGCGGCCCATACATTTTCCAATTCTATGTATAGTAGTAGGCGTTGCCACTTCGCGATTGTGCCAATATCACCCACTTAAGACGCAGTGTAACAATCAAATAACAATCGCTTGATATGCATTTTGCGAACCCTAAATGCAGTTTTCGTCAAATCATTGATTAAATAATCAGCGTTCGATTAACCGGCTATCGCCTTCATATTATCATCTAAAACATCAATAACATGGTTAGTTGATATACGTCTGACTGGTGCTAAGGTGGTGGTGCTGACGTGGTATGCGTATGGGCAGGTGGAGCGAAGCGCCGCGACGTTGGAGCGCGCGGGGGGCGGCGCCCCGACGCCCGCTCCGGAGGACGCCCATGTCGGCCCGGAGAAGAACCACGGGCAGGTAGTTACACGAGAAGAAAATAATGTATCTACTTTTCTTTGTGCTATGGTATCGTAGCGTTTGCTACGTCGTAGCAGGCGTAGCAATGTTTGTGTAATCGAGATGTTTGATTCTGACAATCGGAAAATGTATTTTTGTTCTATCAACTGGTACGAGATAAAATGTCTGCAGCTATACAGCGTTAAGCGTTAACGTAATTCATACATATGTACTAAAAAGCATGTCTTCCAGCAATTTACAGGCAAGAGGCTGGTTAGATAGAAATAAATATTGAGAGAAGAGAAATAATATATTGAGAAAATGAAAATACGGAGGATATAAACGCAACATTTTTTAGTACATTAAACCTGTTTTGAGTTGTTTCAACACTGATGTAATTTAATATGTGTTATGGTAACAACTAAAAGCTTCCTGCAACATTGTAACTGGATATTCGTGCCTTTAATTTAATAAACTGCCAAGTGCGACTTGACTCGCACACGAAGGGTTCTGTACCTACCGTAAAAATCAGGCAACTTTTTCAAAGAACATCAAATTTTCTCTAGTTCAAATCAAATCGTTTATTTCAGATATAGTTTACATACACAGTCTACGTAGCAAATAACATGTTCAGAGACCTCTTTAAATTTTCAAATGTATTAATTTTTAGTATTTGTTGTTATAACAGTTGAAGTATTATTTATTTATAGAAAGTTTCATGTGTACGTATTGTATTTCAAGAAATACAGCCTTGACAAACGAAGAGCAAAAATAGCCAAATTAAACACGTTTTTTGTATGAAAGCCTACGAATAAATGACTTATTATTTATTTGTAGATGGAAGCCCCCTTTCGTTTTGATATATGTTTTATATTTATTATGTGTTGTTATAGCGGCAAGAGAAATACAAAATTAATATACAAGAACAAAGTCATTTTGTCCGCTGTTGGATGTCAGCAGGGCGACCCTCTCGGTCCGGCCATATTTAGCCTTGCCATCCAACCGATAATTCAACGTCTCCAATCCAAGCTCAATGTTTGGTATTTAGATGACGGAACTTTAGGTGGAGAGGTAAACACAGTTTTTGATGATCTAAAAATCATCACAGATGAATTTCGAAAAATAGGTTTGGAATTAAATTTTTCAAAGTGCGAGCTTTTTATTTCGGACTCTTGTGTAGACAAAAACAATATCATTGGAAAATTCAATAGTTTAGCCCCCAACATAACAGTTGTTGATAAATGTTCACTTCGCCTCCTTGGTTCACCAATTCTTGATGAGTCTTTTCAGTCCTTTGTAGACGAGAAAATTCAAAATTTTAACAAAACTTCGGACAGACTGCTCAAAATTAATAGCCATATGGCTTTTACAATAATTCGGTTTTGTCTTTTTGTACCTAAATTTACGTATTCTTTGAGATGTAGTCAACTGTGGAAACACAGTGAGCTCTTGGAAGGCTTAGACAACATAATAAAGAATACTCTATCATCGGTTTTGAATGTCGATTTAGATGACAAGGCATGGTCGCAGGCCTCCCTGCCTGTCAAATTGGGAGGCTTAGGTATACGCAAAATTTCAAGTGTAGCCCTTCCAGCGTTCCTGTCTTCCGTCTACAGCACTAGTTCTTTAGTTGACAAAATTTTAAAGTCATCTTGTTTGGTCCCACCTGGTATTTCATTCAAAATTTCATTTTTAGACGAAGCTCGAACGGCTTGGCATAATGCTTGCCCTAATGCTGCTCCCCCAAAATCTCTTTTGTCTCAACGGCAATGGGACGGGCCTCTGTGTGAGTTGACACGGAATAGTTTGTTACAAACGTGCTCCAGCTCTGCGGATCGTGCCCGTCTCCTGGCCGTTTCTAAATGGGAGTCAGGACATTGGTTGCAAGCATTTCCTTCATTTAACACTGGCACTTTATTGGATCCCGTAACTTTCCGTATCGCAACATGTCTTCGGTTGGGTACAATGTGTTGCGCGCCTCATCAATGCCAGTGCGGTACTGCTGTCGAACAGCTTGGTCATCACGGATTATCGTGTACTAGGGCCGCCGGTCGGATATCTCGTCATGCCAGCCTTAACGACGTCATCCGGCGGGCCTCTGTCACCGCTAACGTACCAGCTATTCTCGAACCGAATGGTCTGTTGCGTGACGATGGTAAGAGGCCTGACGGCATGACACTAGTCCCATGGGAGTTGGGGAGGCCCATTGTGTGGGACGCTACATGCGTCGACACACTTGCGCCTTCCCATCTTCCGAGGACATCCGTAAGGGCTGGTGCGGCGGCAGATTTGGCCGAGGATCTCAAGAGACGCAAATATGCAGGTCTCGACAGAGCCTACATATTTGCTCCCTTTGGGGTCGAGACCCTAGGTCCGTGGGGTACCGAGGCTCTCCGGGTTTTTAAAAAGTTATCTGAGCGTCTGGTCGACGCGACGCGTGACCCGAGAGCTGGCGGATATCTGGCGCAGCGCATCAGCATTGCCATACAGCGGGGCAATGCAGCCAGCGTCTTGGGGACGCTTCCGACTGCTACCTGTAGATTGTTTGCAACAGTCTGCAGTTAGCTTAATTGTTTCAATTGTAAATACTAGTTATAATTTGATTGTAATTTTCTTTGTTAATAAAGACTAAAAAAAAAGAGAAATACACATTATCTAAAAATTTCAAGTGTCTACTTCATACGGTTCATGAGATATAACCCTGTGACAGACGGACCGACGGACGGACGGACGGACAGCGGAGGCTTAGCCTAAATGTTTAAAAGCTTGTTCATCAACGTTTTAATTACCTATTTGAGTAAAACATACATTTCAGAGCTACATAGTTATGTTTAAAAATATTTACTCTGATTATCATAAGCATTAAACAATACCTGTAACAAAAATAGAAAATACAATGTAAAACTATTTGTTTTAGACCAAACAATAATACAATTTATATAAAATAAAAGCTTGTTGTTTGGTTTGTCGAATAGTTTGAATAATATTTTTCTCAAATTATTAACCGTGTTAATATCAAAAACTAGTATATATTAAAGAATCATTTTGTTGTTTTTTGAGTTTTAAAATCTAGGTGCTGCGCTTTTAAAATAAACACACTCCAATATATTGAGCAAAACTACGAAATAATGTTTACATAGGTGACCCTTGTTCACTGGATACAAATACGATGCTGTTACAGCCTGAAACCCTTCGCCTAATACTTTTCATCACGGCCCACTCTGTGGAATATCGGATAGTTTGAAAGGTTAAAAAGGCGAATATTTTAGCAAAGAGTTGTCGATCACCAAAGGGTCGGACCTCGGCCTTCGTGACACTTTTAAACTCAGGTCACATCACACTCTGCAACTTTGGGATTCACATTATTTGCCCGGCCGCGCTCGTGACACATTCTCTTCCTCTTACCTAACATTACCTTCATTAATATGATAAACTGATCTATTTTAACCTGTTTATTGTTTGAAGAACAACTACAATACCCGCCGCCGCGCCGGTTGTTCGTGCTTCACCAATTTGAATATTCAAAGATCAAAACACTTGTGTAAAAGTTCTGCCTCTTGCCGAATAGACTTTGAATGAATAAACACTTTATTGTACTCAAAAATAATGTTATAAATAAACCGCCAAGTGCGAGTCGACTCGGACCTCCGAGGGTACCGAGGGGACCAAAGGGTTCCGTAACGTAAAAAAAGAGACGTCACGATCACATCGACTAACGTCATATTGGACTAACCTCTCTGAATATGAACAACAGGCTGTTAAAATGTTCGATTCCTTGTCGAACGGAACACATAGTAGGCAATAATATATAAATTATAATGAGAGTCACATTTTTTCATAAGCAAACTGCAAATCCCTAATAGAGATATCCGGGTTTAACTACATTTTAAAAATTACTTCTAATTAGCTAATTCAAACTTGCGAAAGTGGCTAAGTAGTAAAAAACACTATCTGTGCATCGATATATCAATCACGGCCGGTGACTCAGACTCAGTGTTGCTAGTTCAAATGATTGAGAAAGAAGTTTTGAAAGTTTGAAAAGAAGAAGGAAGTTTTTGAATTATTTTTGTGGTTATTAAATCGTGGATAGATTTAAAATAGGACAACTGCTGGTATGGAGCATGAAGATATGAAGCATTACTTTTAACACCTCGTAAACTACCACAATGTTGGCTCAGTGGCTCAGGTATAAAACTATAATGGTTATTATTCTAATAAATCAGAATGAAACGCAGACTCAACCTAGTGCCTTGAATCTTGAAAAAATACATAAATAAATAATACTGGGCAATTCACACACCGTCATCTAGCCCCAAGCTAAGCAGAGTTGATAGCGATGATAAAAATAGTGATGACGCTTTCCATCAGAGATTTGCACGTGAGGTAGGTTTTACACGTAGTTTGGTATACATCCATACTTTATGATATTATAAATTCGAGAGTAATTCTGTCTGTCTGTCCGACTATATGTTACCTTTTGACGCCTAAACGGCTGAACGGAGCTCAATGAAATTGGGCAGGGAGGTAGATGGTATCCCGGGGACGGAGATAGACTACTTTTATCTCGGAAAAGACTAACTACATACCAGCCTTTTTTGAGAAATTTAGTTGTAAAAAAAATTGTATTTAACCCAGATCGAAATACCTATGTAATAATAATAATAAAAATTATAAAAAATATTTATTTCTAAAAAAAGGTTCGTGGTTTACAGAGTATGTATTAAATATCTAATTTGGTTCTATATTGTTTTTAAGATAAAATTTACCAGTAAGTACAAAAGTAATATACTCTTACCGAAAACCTAGTGCTGTCAATGAATCGCCTCCTCGCTCTAGCTAAGTAAAAAAACTTATGATAAGACGCGAGGGCTAACTCTACCTCGGCAGACCCAGAGAGTGCGGGTTTGGTGTAAGTATTATTTATTATTGGGTTGGTACGTCGATAAAATTTAACAAACAGAAAAGAGGAAATAGTAAACTTAACTTAAAACTAAAACAAAATAAGTGAAACAAAAGAAGATCAAACCCCTTGTCACACAGTACATAAGTAAAGTTTGGCAAAGAGCTAAATAAGCTATCTATAATTGTTTTTGGTAGCTGCATGTCTAAAATTTTTGAACACGGCAATAAGTCGACGTATCCTTGACGTATCGTACAGTTACAGTCCTTATCAGGTTTTGAGTAGAGGCATTGCATCGTGTGGGAGTGCGTGGTTTTAGTTATGAGGCATCGGGCAATCCTCTTTTCCGCAGAGAGAAAACAAAATACTTTGTCTTTTCCGGGTTCAGTGTTAAAATATTCTGGTAAAGACATGGAGAGAACTCATTGAAACCACGTTGAGCATTTTTATAAACATACTAGCTACAGCCCACGGCTTCCACGCTTTTTTCCGGAATAAAAGGTAGCCTATGTCCGGCCCCGGGATACCATCTACCTCGCTGCCAAATTTCACCAAGATCCGTTCAGCCGTTCTTGAGTTATAAATAGTGTAACTAATACGACTTTCTTTTATATATATATATATATATATATATAGATTTTCACGTCTCCCGAAAAAAGCAGAAAGGTACCATCTGCAAATGTTATCAGTTTGCAGTTTTCCGGATGTTTATGTGGATAGGCCTTAGATTTTTTTTTCTATTATCGATGTGCTCTTCAATGTCTGAATTAACTTTTTCAATCAATATCTAAACTAGAACTAAAAAACTTGCTTAAATTTAATCAACGCGCAACGTGTCAAAAATCTCTATAGAGATAAAGCAGTTCAGTGTTCACTAGGGTTTGGTATCTATACCAAACCCTAGTGAACACTGAACTGCTTGATTTATTTGCAGTAAGATTATAAAATGCCTTTAAATACCTTATAAATGCCTGTAACTACCTTATCCCAAAATAACTGTTAAATAATAATCTATCAATAATATACGAACGCATTATTACCTCAACTGACATAGGTTGGTATCAGTTACGAAAAAAGTTCTTATATATTTTTTTCTCTTTTTACTACTACATGATAATCTATGATCCTAAATGAATGTCATATGTATGAACAAAGACTTTGGTCTTGGGATTATTATGATTAGATTATAATCAAGTTATATATTCTAATCAATCTATCACCTATATTAATCTTCGAACGTCACTACATCCTTTGCTCGTGAGTTATCAGTTGACGTAAAACCGATTTTAATTTTGTTGTAAAATGATTTTAGCTCATCCGACCTACTTTTCCACTCTTCAAAAAGCTTGTGTTTGTAATAAATCTGGCAAATTTTTCTTATAAGTGCCCTCTTACGGCAGACTAGGTATACTTTCATATGCTTACTACGAAGAGCGCTGGTAGAGTAAAATATATACAAACTCTACCTGCGCGTTGCCTAGGCTGTCGTACAGATGTCGCTAGTATGCGGCTTTAAATAAATTCATCGGGGGAAATTTCTGCCATATTATTTGTACTCTTGAACAAGTATGCCAAAAATATTTCATGATGGATACTTTTAGTTTAATTCAGGACCAGAGTCCTGAATAAATCGTTTATGTATCGTGTAAATCGTTAATCTATCTGCACTCACTGAGAATTAATAATTTTTATTCCATTTCAATAGAAAAAGACCAGACTAGACTACTAGAAATCTGGAACTGGAAAGTCAATGTCAAAGTCAAGTCAAAAACTCTTTATTTCCATAAATACAATAAGACAAGGTCAAATTCTTAATAATTAAACACTACCACGGAAATAAAGTGATATTTTTGATTTCAGTCCCTTCGGTATGTAAATTAAAGTAAAGAAGAGACGAAGAAATCTTTAGCCTGTTAGTTAGTTGTTATTTTTCGAGTTGGAGCAAATCCCGTCCCAAGCTTTTTTATCCTCTAGATAATCTGATATTTTATAGTAGGCCTTTTTACACAAGAAGGTTTTGACAATTTGTTTGAATTTATTTACTGATAATTTTTGCAACTCACTAGGAGTTTTGTTGTAGAAGCGTATACATTGCCCTTTAAAAGATACATTACATTTGTGTAGTCTAGTTGTGGGTGGGGACAGCGATTTTATGTTTATGTCTTGTATTCAAATTATGTACATCGCTATTTTTAGGGAACCGATTGATAGTTATATGAGTGTACAATAGGTTTTCATAAATATATAGACATGGTACTGTCATTATGTTTATTTCATTGAATTTATCACGCAGGGATTCTCTGGGACCCATACTATAGATATACGAACCTCCTCGTATTTGTGTTGCCCTCTTCTGCAACACAAATACGATGTTAATATCTGCAGCGTTCCCCCACAGTAGTATACCATAAGACATAATACTATGGAAGTAGCTGAAATAAACAAGTCTAGATGTATCCATGTCTGTAAGATGACGGATTTTTTTGACAGCATACGCTGCAGAACTATGTCTCTTCGATGGCTTATCT
This sequence comes from Eupithecia inturbata, assembly GCA_963662085.1. NCBI lineage: Eukaryota > Metazoa > Arthropoda > Insecta > Lepidoptera > Geometridae > Eupithecia > Eupithecia inturbata. The sequence continues at coordinate 11,346,315 of OY759182.1, forward strand.
AGGTACCCATAACATGGGTACCTCTGCTTACTTTGGGTTAAGACGATGCAGTGTGGACTTGTCCAGCAATTTATTTATTTATTAATTTGTTCCAGCTTCGATGTGGAGAACGGCGGGGCAGGTGCGGCGGGCGCGCGTTCGCCGCTCGAGGGCGGGTCGCCGTCAACCGCCCTGGTGCTCCAGGCTCTGCCGCAGCGCCGCGAGTCCTTCCTCTACCGCTCTGACTCAGACTTCGAGATGTCGCCCAAGTCCATGTCGAGGAATAGCTCGATTGCCAGCGAAAGGTAAGTTCGATTCACGGGTGGATATTGCGTGTACTCTACACACCGAAGTTGTGACACCGCCCCGACGCAACCCGGCTTCTTTTTGGTGTACCTAAGGATATTGCCTCGCCGATAGTGTTTCATCAACATGGCTGACATGCCACCGACTAATCCAATTCAACCAAAGATATTAGTTAGGTCGAATTTCACCGTTGCAATTGAACGTGATCAACATAAGATATTATTAATAAGATAATATCTTACGTTTATCGCGTTTAATTAAAACTCAGTTTAGCGCTCGCTATTGAGTTCAGCGCATAGCGCACGTTGATCCGGTTTAAGCTGAACTTAGTTTAACAAACGGTGAAATTGGACCAACCAAATTGGGTAAGCCGCCAGGCTGAGTCAGCGGTCTGTGGCGACTTTGGCGTGTAGGCTCCATAGATAGGATGTTTCTAGATCACAAATTAGCGAAACATATAATAAAATGAAGGGTAGGTTTTAGTCTGATATTTTTCATCTCCTAACAGGACAATGGTCCAACAAATATCATGTGTTAATTCTATAAATACATATAATAAACCGCCAAGTGCGAGTCGACTCGCACACGAAGGGTTCCGTACCGTATAAATCAGGCAACTTTTTCAAAGAACATCAAATTTTCCCTTGTTCGGATACCCCTTTAAATTTTCAATTTTATTTTATTTTATCTATTTGTTGTTATTACAGTTGAAGTTTTACCCTAATTATAGAAAGTTTCATGTGTCTACCTATTGTAGTTCAAAAGATACATCCTTAACAAATTAAGAGCAAAAATAGTCAAAAAAATCACATTTGTTGTATGGCAAATTAAAGGGGGCTTCCCTTTAATTTGGATATTTATTTTGTGTTTATTATTTGTTGTTATAGCGATAAAAGAAATACTTCACATTCTCCGAATATTTCAACTGTCTACCTCTTACGGTTCATGAGATAGAGCCCTGTTACATACGGACGGACGGACAGCGGAGGCTTAGTAATAGGGTTCCGTTTTGACCCTTCGGAAACGGAACCTTAAAAATGAATCCCTATTTCCCTTGGTCACGGCAAGGCGGCATCACGCGTGAACCGCCGGACCGATTTGGCTAATTCTTTTATTTTGTTGTGTTTGATAATGTCTAGAGACGGTTCTCATAATAGAAAAAATTAAGAAAGTGGCGCGGAAAATTAGAAAATTAAGAAAACTTAACGACGAATTCAATATTCATAGTTAAAACAGGACAACGTCTGTCGGGTCACCTAGTCTATATTAAATATTAATGATCTTATTGATGGCGGTCTTTAGAGGTATAAATCTACCTTACATTGTGGCAACTCATGAAACACGAACTCGTGAAAACACGAGATAGCAAATCTTAATTTTCATCTCTGCGATACCTAAGCCGATGCTCCCAGTAACCTGAATATGTCGGTTAATGTATTCCCAAGGTATTTTTGAGTTGAAAACAAATTAATTACCTTTCGCATCGTACTATGTAAACTAACACGAACCGGCCTCGACACCAGCCCTTTAAAATTAATTTATAATTTTCATAAAGGTATCTACATAAAAACGATTAAACTTACTGATAGCTATGAGGGCAAGAAACGGCTTAAAACTTATCTCTACCTGATTATTTATATTTTATTCGTTATGTAAACAGATATCAGAAACTGAGGAGATGTGAAAAGGGGGCGGGGCCGGTGTCGCAGCAATATGCCCATAAACAGAACACATTGCTCGCGGCGTTAGTTGTTTCATTTAGTTGATGTTCGAACGTTGGCTACAACCAACGGATCTTCATATTCTAGCAAAATGCCGTGTTGTTCCATAGTAATTTGTAAAAATAGAAGTGAAATTAAAAACTTTAAGTCAAATGGTGCTCTGTGGTTGTATAATTACGTTAGTTGTAACCCGGGCGAATTAACATTGCACCTGGTTCGAACAAAAACTTAACAAAAATCCAATAATATTAACACATAACAGCTATGCAACAATAACTCAAAAATCTTACACGTGGGTAGTTGTGATGCCTGCTATGCCCGATAACGCTAGAGCCCTCGCACGGCGAGGGGGAAGTATGAAGTTTTGAGCCAGGTGCCATGTAAATTCGCCCGGGATATAAAGATGTTCGCGATAATTATGGTAGTCGCGTACTGAATCAACATACATTATAAGGTAGTACCTAACCCACACCGGAACACCGATCAAAGTAAGCTGCATTGTTTATTTATCTAAGGCCGTCTAAATGTTGTGTACAACTACCAAGTAGAGCTTACTCACACACTCACAGCCGTTGGGACAGCATGCGTATTTATGGTTGATCGTTTCGTGTTGGCGCGAGATTCAAATTTGTTTGTGGTCTTACTACTCTACGCGATTGTTCTACCAGATTAACACTCAGTTGCAGAAACGAACTTTAAATTTTAATGACGACTTTAAACGCTAATCTTTCCTTAAACTGTTGCACAAAAGAAAAATTTTACTATTTTAATGTACCATTACGTTTTAATTAATGAAACGTCAAACTAGCCGTTTACACAGATTTTGCGTTGCACGTAACGATATTAGCGTCTATTAGCACCTAATGAGCCATTAGTTTTGACAGTTCATGTTTTAAATTTTAATTGGGCGAAAATCATCCATTAGTTGTCCATTAGAGCATTATTTAATTATTTTCATCAGTGTTTCAGTGCATTTCTGTGATCAAATGTCTTTATCAAGTCTTTCATCATTGTCTGACATAGAAGAAGTTTATTTTTCACGTCGTCGCCACATCCCAGACCGAGTCAATTATTTTCAAAACACGATGGAGAGGAATTTCGTGTAAGGTACAGAATTTCTAAGGATGCAGTTCTTCAAATTACTAACGTTCTTAATTTAGAACCAGTGACCCAAAGAAATAAAGCCATTGATGGCCTGACACAGCTTTTGATTTGTTTGAGGTTCTTTGCTGCAGGATCTTTCCAGCAAGTGCTAGGTGACCTGATACACAAATCAACAGTTTGTCGAATCGTACAAAAAGTCACTCGTGAACTGGCAAAGTTGAGCAATATTTATATTAAAATGCCGGACAGGGAAGAGCTTCGCAGAATTGCAGAAGGTTTTTATGAAATTGAAGGATTTCCACGGGTTGCTGGAGCTTTGGACTGTACACATGTCAAGATAATTAGTAGGCGGTGCACTATCTGAACTGTATCAGTGCAGGAAAGGTTTCTTTTCAATAAATGTTCTATTGGTATGTGATGCATCTCTCAAAATTAGAGACATCATTGCTCGCTGGCCTGTCATTGCGTTTTGTTCATTCCCGTTTATGCAAAATTATTGGTAAAGATCGAATAACGAAACGCATATGTTCACTCTTTTCGTGCGTTTCTGTTAGTTCTTTATGGCAACTTTGTTTAATGTCGTCTTTAGATAATGGACCATTATCATACCCTAATGTTACTACAAAAACGTTTGTGCAACATCATTAAAATAAAGATTTCATTAGCACTAATACCGCATTTAAGTAATGACGTGCTAATGAAGAGTTTTGTGCAACTGAGTGTATAACTATCAGAAAAATTATTTAACGCAAACCGTTAACTAGTTTCTAACCCATGAAAAGTAACATCGATTTAATAGTTTTTTGGGATAATTTAGGAAAATCTCTTATTTTCCCAAATGGTCCAAAAATACCAATGAATCGAAATTTTGTCATACATATGTTAATAGAAAATGGTTTACGATTTGCGGCAAATTCCTTTTCGCTAGTTTTCTTCCTTGTAGAACACAATAAAAATAAAAACCCCAAAAAAAATCATCTCGCGCCGACACGAAAAGATTAATCTTAATGGTTAAGACTGCCTCCTCCGAAGAGCTTGGCAGGCAGTGGTTATTGTTACACTTACATAAATTTATTGGAACCAGAACTAGTTTCCGAGTAGGCCTCCAGGGAACTTATTTGGAAAAAGAAAACCGAAGTTTCTGATTCGTATTTGTGCAAAACCCTTACTCTTAGGTCACCTGCATAAGATAGCATTTGCACGAAAACAATCAAAAACAACGATTTTTGTTTTTACGAATACGGGCGCAGTAAATGTGACTACCTCGCCCAAAGCTGGAGCCTTTGCGCCTGCTTTGGTCAGTCTGTCGTCCGCTCTCGACCGTTCTGTCTAATACATTTCTGTGGTTACACTCTATGCAAGCCTCACAACACACCTCTTTCGATGTGAGCTAACCCCCTCCCGCGACCTCACCCGCTAAATGGCATTTGTCCTCTGGACCTCCGGCTCCGTTCTTTCTCTCTTCTCCATAATTTTTAATTGCTTGCAGATTCAAGGAAGCTGAGGCGGCTCAACTGGATAGAGCGTACGTACATTTCATTCTGCACGATTGTTATGCACGAATTTTCTATTTCCCAGCTTTATTTCCCGTATTTGCTTTTCGTGTGTGGTAACTGCTTTTGCGTGACTTTTTTCCGATTTGTTAATTAATAATGTAGCTGCCTAAAATATAAGTCGGTTGTAGATAAAATCTTACTAAATTTTCTTGGATAGAGATCATTTTCAACTCATAATTTTTGTTGACTTGGACCATACGTTAGAAGAGACAAATGTCTTTATTGACAAAGAAAATTACAATTCAATAATAAAAACAAATTAGAACTAGTATTTACAATTGAAACAATTAAGGTAACTGCAGACTGTCGCAAACAATCTACAGGTAGCTCAACTGATCCATATCAATACCAGTCGGAAGCGTCCCCAAGACGCTGGCTGCATTGCCCCGCTGTATGGCAATGCTGATGCGCTGCGCCAGATACCCACGTTAGAATGATTTGTTTGAGGAACCATGTTAATTATTGTCCTACATTTAATTTATTTTCAATAATGTTATTTCGACCAAATAATATTAACTCTGTAATCTATTATTTTGCAATATTTTATTTATAAATGTTACGCCACGGTAATTTACGTAATAGAAGACGTGGAAGAGCGAAAACACCTGACACAAGTCAATATACTAACAAGGTGTTTTTAACTATGGTAATCTATTCGTATCCAACTTGGCAGCTATTTGTATCTTTTATTGCCGAATAAACATTCGTAAATTATGTACACTTGTCATATTCTCAAAGTTCAGGCCATTACTAAAATAAACTCATTCATATTTAAACTAAATTAAATTAGTTGCAAAGTTAATCTAGCGAAAGCAATATTCTGATATTGACAAGCTCTGTTGGCAAATAGAGCTTGTCAATATATTTAATCTAAAAAGTTGCCCTTTGTAATTAGTTTCTACGATTTTTTAAAAGCATTTATTACGTTTGACGTGGTAGAACTACTTACAGCCATATTGTGTGTTTTTCATTGGATTTTAAACGTGATTCGTTGACGCACCTTTTCCTAGTAGGTTCTTGGCACGTCAACTCTACGATAAACGTCACTTCTTTTGATTGTCAACACTATTAAAATCAGCATGAGTTTCCGCTTCCACCTCCACAGCCTATATTGGTCCACTGCTGGGCCCGGCCTCCCCCTGATAAACGACTTATTGGTTTTTATTTCACGAGGGGTAATGCCCATAATCCCCACGCTGGGCATGCGTGTTGGGGATCGCAGTTCGTTGGTAGAATTGTTCTGCAGGGGGCGCTGCTGCCCTCCCCCGGTGGATATCCCCTGGTTGCTTACGAGTATTACGACACCCGCGGGAAGAGTTGGGGTGGTGCAAATTCTAAGCCGGCACCACGCAGCACCAAGTGTTTGTTCCTTACAAATATTTTACCCCCATTATTTTCTGTACAATTACATAATTTTTATTCACGGTTTCTTTTTATATCATAAAGATAAGTTTCTCAAACAATGGTAGGTAGATAGATAGAACATACTTTATTGCACACTTATAACTAAGAAACAATTAACAAAAAGAAACAATTATAACAAAGTGACAACACGAATGAATCAGAATAAATATTTCGCTGTCTGCCTCATTGTGAGGTAGTTTTCTAAAGAATGTCGTATTTTCACGTTATTAAGTTCATCAGTAATCAAATAACTAAATTTCTGAATGCTTACCTACTTCTAGGCTATGATTTTATTCTTCTAACGAGTAACTGAAGCTCATACAAATTTAAGTAATTACAATTGATTGAATTGATGATTTAATAGCAATGCCCTTAATAGGCTTCAATTATGAATGACGTTTGTAGCCCATCGAGAACCTAAATGTAAGAGCACATACTTACATGTGCCAGTGTTATAAATTTACCGAATTCATCATTCATTTCAGCCCTTACACATCTACTGCTAAACATACATAGGTCTCCCCCAAACAACGCCACGAATAGCGGTCCTGAGCCGCCGAATAGAATTATATCTATTTACCGAATACGTGGACATTATTTCTTTATTTTTCTCGGGTACATTAGGTACTTGAGGAAAATAATGAATTTTAAGTTTTGATAATCGGTAGGTAACAATAATGAAAATTACAATTAAAGAATAGAAAGAATCAAATAAGATTTTAGTACCTGTTTACAATTGAATCACTTCAGCTAACTACAGACTGTTGCAAACAATCTTATAAAATGGTAGCTCAAGTGATCCATATCATATGTGCACGGTATACCATGCAATAAATACATAGCTCTACTCTATGGATATAGCCATAGAGTAGAGCTATGTATTTATTGCACCTTTGATTGTCAAAGCATTGATTTGGGGTTCCGGTAGAGCCCCTGACATGACGAGCCGAACGGTGTCGTCAAAACGTGCCGAAAACGGGCAGACCATGTGCAGGTTCGTTGTTGTTATGCAATAGTTCCAAGAAACAGCCAAACAATCGGTTTTATTTACCAAGATATAGGGTTAGAGTTACCTATGCCTTGTAGAGTTAGGGGCTTGGCTTTTCTGAGATTTCATGAGAAACAGTAAAAGTGATATGAGTTTGTGAGTGATTAGTGTACAAATACTTGTCATGTTCCTGGTAGGATTTATTAGACTCAAATATAATTCGACTTTTGTTAATCTCAACGCCAAAAAAAGTACCTCGACTTAAGTCCAACGGTCTTACGGGGCGTAATGTGCCATTCGCAGCGAGCCTGGGGGCAAATTCTCGCCAATTTATCACTCGATAAATATCAAAAGAACTGCCAAATTTGACAGTTTTTATATGAAAAATCTGTCTAATTTGACAGTTGTTTTGATATTTATGGAGTGCTATATTGGCGAGAATTTGCCTCCAGATACGTTACGCTGTGTGCTGAAATCTGTCTCGTTGCTCGTTGTGAGCGCCTTCGGTCCCCGTACTGACTCGCCCGCTGTGTAACGCGTTACATTACGTCCCGTCAGTACCAACCTTAGAGTATGTCAGAACTAATAAGCTATAATCACTAACAATGGCATTCATTACGGCTATAAGCGGGTTAACTACGAACCTTATTTGCGTTGGAAGAACAATAGCTTTTCAAAACTACGACAGTTTTTACTGTAAAATAACTATAGCATCAAATTTTTATGGTCGTCTGGTAGATTATGGTCGTCTGGAAATCTCTGCATGGGATAAGACCGCCAATTACGGTAGCTAGTTTTTAAGACCTTTCTGTACCTACTATATTGTACGTAACCTGCTCATCGTCCCTGTAATAAAGCTTTATTTAATATTTATTTTCTATTATTTATTAAGCGACTAATCTTCACCATCTCCGTAGTCTATTATTATATTACGTAACAAGGCCCTTGCGTAGGCAGCTTCCGTGACTACCCACAGCTCATTTCCATATCGTGGTATGCATCCGAATAACGATAACTTGCATGGTTATAAATTATAATCTCTAGAAAGCTGATGGGGTCTCATTTTAAATCATACTATAAATAGGCAAGCATTATCTTTCCAGATATAGATTGGCTTGTAATCCGATCCAATTCTACTTAGGTACTATATTATAAAGGCGTAAGTTTGTGCCGTTGTGAAGATGTGTGGTCGAAGACAACGCCAAAACAACAGAACGGATCCTGCTGAAACTTGGCACACATAAAGATCTGAACCTGGAATAACATATAGGCTACTTTTTATCCCAAAAACGCTTGCGAAGCCGCGGGCAGTAGCTAGTACTTACTAGCTACTGCCCGCGGCTTCAAAAAAATGTCAAAAAAATAAAGGCTATCTACTTAGATAGCCTTTATTTTTTTGACATGCGGCGGGCGAAGGTCCGTTTGCGACGCAGAAGGTTGCGGGTTCGATTCCCGCCTTGGGACAAATGTTTGTAAGATCTGCAAATATTTGTTCCAGGTGTTCTGGGTATTTTCTATATATAATAAAAAATAGATAGATATTTTTTTGTTTGTTGTTTATTTATTTTATTTATTTATAAAAATACAGCAGTTAGCTTGCAGTCTAACACCAAAACACTAACTACTATGTTATGTATTGTATTAAGTTTATCAGTCATCTAGTACCCATAACACAAGCTCTGCTTACTTTGGGGCTAGATGATGCTGTGTGGATTGTCCAGCATTATTTATTTATTTATTTTTAGTACTCTAGAAATAGGCATAGCTTTAAGGCTACAAGAAGTTTTACCTAGCCGGGTCACCTTGAACAATACCGACAAAAATCTGGAAAACCCGCAGAAATCTGAAAAATGTAAGACCATAGGAACAAAAAGGGTACAAAAATACTGCGAATATTCTGTCTCCAAAACAGCCTCAAAGGCATAAAACGAGATAATCATTATATTTTTTGTATAAATAGAAACAAATGAGTACCTTAACGCCATAAAAAACAAAGCCATAATTTCCTTTAAGAGGGCGCATTGCGCGCTATTTTGTGAAAAGAATAGGCAATAGGCATAGGATTTCGCGTTCATATGAGCGGGACAGAGCATACGTTTTTGGAACGGCGGCGTAAGCGGAAAAATCAAGATTTTTGCTTTGTACGAGACAACTACACAACTTATGAAGAAACTGGTTCAAGGAACCAAATAATTAGCCTACGAATCAAAAACCTACGAATCAAAACATAAGTAATTTCAATAGACCGCAGGGTTCCTGAGATCTCGACCAAATGATGTGCGAAATAGTGCACTTTCATGATTTTTTACCCAATTTTTTTTTTTGCTATCGTGTTCACGGAACCAAGGAATAAATGTTGAATTTGTGATGTAATTCGAGTTTTTATACCACGGGGATCCCGTGAGTATTGAGATCTAGGCCTAGTTTGACAACCAAACCCGTTAGGTTCGCCCCTCAATATACTAGTCCCATGAGACGAGCAGCACAATGATATATACAAAGTACTAGTCAAGGTTAAGAGCAAATTACGCAACATTCAATTTACGTACTTTTACTATGCCCATAGTACAACGTAAGCTTTAATCTGACCTTCGAAAGATGACTAGTAACTTTAGTAACAAAGGAAAATGTATCACATTAAACAAGCAAACAAAGGAAATTTCAGTGTACTTTTACTTTTTTCAAGTGACCTTCAAAACCAGTCACTGCATAGGTATGCTGTGAATGAGCTCTAATTTGACTAGGTATTCAATCATCAGCCCAAGGGCTTGCACCATGTTTGAATAATACTCATTGAGCAAGCAATCGATACAGCGGCGGCGGCGGCAGCGGCACATGTTGCGCTGATCTTGTTAACATTTTGATGAAACCATCAGGCTTTCGACGGACATAGCATTCATGTACACCTGACAATGATCGCTACTTCCCATGATTTCAACGTCGATCATTGATTACCGGCGCCCAGCGACTCACCAGTCCTATTAACGCCAAATTTATCCTCGGGTGAAGTCGCGAGAAGTCGGCGCGACCGCGGCGGCGGCGCGCGGAGCGAGCGGGACCGCGTGCCCCGAGCATCCTCGCCTCGTTTCCATTGATAGTCCGCGCGGGCTGCGGGCGACACGCGCCGCCACCTTCCATGCCCAGCGGCACGCGATGCACCGAGCCTTAATAATAACCCCTCAAAACCCTGCTCACCTGGGACAGTTACAATGTGACTTAAAATTACTGTGCTCTTCCGTATCGTGAAGTGTTCCAATCGAAGCATTGATCCTCGAATATCTCGGCAAGTGTCACCGTGAGACAGTGTCGAGGTCGTTCACTGATCTGACAGGTTGGCCCTGGTGGCCACCGCAGCACGCGACTGTTGACCGGCCCGGCTGGTTGCGGATTAGGCCTATCATTTTTCTTATAACATTTTATGGATTCCATTAACCGCTGGTGATACATTGTGTTATTCAATGTAAATACGAGTTCCACTCAAGTATACAAAATTGTTATTGATAAGAGCGTCCGATGATAGATAAAGATAACCGACCGCATGTATGAACGTAGATGGTAGTACAACACCACCGAGCGGAGTATATAAATTTGATTTGTATTGACTTTGCGCAGTGACGTCGTAATACGAGAGAGTCGTTTGCCTTGAAACTTAAACAGAGAGCATATTATTATTGAGTGTGAGAGATCCAGCTGGCTCTGGGATATTGACACGATGAGCGCGGCATGAGCGGCGCTCGCAGTTTTGGGAGTCAAGCTAGTGTGCACGAAGAGATGCAGCGTTCGGGGTCGCAGACGGACCGCATGGTGGTCGGTGGGGGGTCGCCGTTCACCGCCAAGAGCTCAGCGTCGGAGCACAGCATGTCGACCGGCGTGGCGAGTGGCGGCGGCGGCGGCGGCTCGCTGCCGCGCACGCTCAGCACCAGCGTGCTGCGCATCAAGAACAGATCCTCCTTCTGGGAGAAGTTCTGGGACGAGCGCACCAAGAGAGACGCGTGAGTGCTGTCTAGTGCTGTGTACTTATAAGTACACAAAATATGGATGCTAGCTAAAACTGCTTGTATAAATGGAATGAAACCGGAGGGTTTATAAATAACGTATTTTACGAGCTATCTTTGAGCCTAAAAGTCCCTTGCTCTACCTTCTCTGAAAGCACCTCGTACACCTTACTCAATACTCAACATATTTACACCTTATGTTTTGTTAAACATTGAACCGACCGGTTTGATCTAATTATATAGCTGACTGATGCTTTCATACATTAATAAGTTTTTCCGTGAAAAGATCTCGAAACCCTGAAAGAGGGTCTTAATAAAGCTTTCAGTTTCATCATACGCCTATTTTATGAGCATATTGAAATATATATACGATGTAGGTACCCAAGTACTTGTAATATTAAAACCTTGTACGATTCGAAGGTATTGGGAAAATAGCCGTCTGTTGTTCCATTTCGAACAATTCAAAGCAATATTCTGAGGAACTCCTCTGTGACATGCTTTCCGCAGATAAGAATTAATCTAACAATAGAGGTTCTTTCAGTGCTGACACAAACAGCTCCTTAATCAACTAAAGAGAGGGCTAACTCATTCTCTTAATAGCTATTTGTCTTTGTGATTAAACATATTTGTGCTACGTTATACGATCATTTGAAGAAGGTACTACTCGTAGTAATAACAAATACATTATTTAAGCATACGTAACTATAATGGACACGAACTAGACTAGAAATATAGGTACAGAGCTGACTTCATTCCTCATTCAATAACTAAAAATGTGAAATAATGAATACAGACTACTCTAAAGTAGAAAAATCAGGCCACAATGTGATAACGTCATTTGGTTTTAGGGATCGGACCGACATAATCAGATCAGGTAGCGAAATAACAGAATAAGTTTACGCAGAACCTTATTGGCATGGCAATGAAAAGGTAGCATTACCGGGCGAGCTGGTTTTAAAAATAGATGCTGGGCTGATAGCTGCTCTTAATATCACTTAGAGGTAGGAGGCATACGTAAAGAGGCGTTTCATCCTTTGAATCGAATTAAGGACTTGAATCTAATACTGTCTAACAATACATTGGTTGTCTAGTGAGTGTGTAAGGATCGAAACCATGATATAAATAAGTTATATTTAATTGAATGGACAACAATGAGCAAGCAAATATTAATATTTGATGTGAATACGCGTGAAGAACAACCATAGTTTGTATTTTTAATGAGTCAACGTCATTCGCGTAAAATGTGTAAGGGCAATCTTTTAATTGTGGCAATCAAAATAGATCTACTGAACTTGTGTAGGTTTTATTGAAACGACATGATAAAATATCTAAAGCACAGAAGTAAAGAACAAATTTTTTCAAGTAAACATTTTCTATTTAACGTTTATAAATTCAAATCCCTTGGAACTAACATGTCTATATATTATGGTGGTATATGAGTACTAGATAAAGAAAAACAAAGGACATTATAATATTAAGCAGAACTTATAAAAAATTTAAACGCCTGACATTTTCGAAAGCAAATAAAATTGAACGGCGTAAAGTTGCTGAAAGCATCGAGCTATTGATTCATGGAACAATTTTAATGTGAAAAGAGCAGAAACCAAGAGTGCTCGAATCTATGCAAACAACCCTAGAGGACTACTGTTATAGGCCCTCTACCCTCGACTGGGGAGTGACCCCATACAAAACAGCTATAAATACTTAACAACCCGGTAGAATCATCGCCGACTGATTTACACGTGCGTATTTATTTACGTTCGTAAACAAATTCTACGCATTTGTGTTTATGAGGAAAGGAGGAAACAATTTCTATGTTATTGTTATTTCTTTGTCTAGGAATAGTGACTGTAATTTTAATGATAGTTTTTTACTAAGGAAAGTGATAGAAGTGTAAATACTAGTCGTAATTTGTCTCTATTAAGTAGTTTTAATTTTATTGAAGTAAAAGACTTCACGTATAGAATCACCTTTGAATTTTTGCTCACAAAGACTGTCTACGTCATCTCAAACCACTGACTTCGTATGTAATCCGTTATGAACTGCCTTGTTATTAATTGATATCTTGAAAACAAAACAAGTCATTCTTATGTTACCTTGGCTGTTACCTACGTTGTTATTATGTTATTTGAATAAATAGGTAGCTAGTTGGCTACGTCATCATGTAATTGACAATAAATTGTAGTGATTGACAGTTAACTATCTTTCTCATTGAAAAGAACACAAGCTTGTTTTTTAAATGTGGAAAGAGCACAGGGGCCGAATTCTGCTAACCAATCGCTTTAATATGACAATGGTATCGTCGCAGAATCTTCCATAGATAAAAGAAACTCTAGATAGTGCGTGCGGTGCTATTTGAACAGAGAGATTGGTAGATTGGTTTCGACCTTGACACTTCTAAGACACGTCCCTCCATCTGTAGTTTCTTTCATCAAAGGTAAAAATGCCAAAAGGTGTCATTCTAAGACGATACATTTGCTATGATGACGCGATTAATTTAGTGGGATTCGGCCCCAGGATACAACCATACCACAAAGATATGGCTGCATAATATTTATGGCTGCATAATATCAGAGTCACCTATAATGTCAGAATCACCTACAACGATAGGGCTGTTATAATCTATTTACGCATCGATCGAACCAACATAGAATATTCCACACACGTTCTTTCTCACGGTGTGTAGAGTCAGCTCTGTTTTCTTTTTCTATGATAGGAACGAGCTATCTGTGGTACCTGTACCGGTTTATGTGAAAACGTGTAATTTGAAACGTACTTATTGCTGTAACAACCATTTGCCGTCCATGGTTATTAGTTTCTCGTGAATGACAACTTATTCCTATTATCGTCCACTTGTAACTGCAGATTCAGAAATTATCTTTTTCATTGTCAGTGGTTTTTTTTACAAGGTTTATGCATTGAACGGGAAAAACATAGAAGCATTCCTTGCGCTAGAAAATGAAAAGCAAAGTATGCTGTGGTCGGCGGCGCTTGTAAACTATGCTGCGAAAGAGTTTGATTTGCAAGGCGACTGGCAATAGCAACTGGAGGGTGTTGTAGAAAATGAAGTTCGCGACTTACCTACACGTAAAACGACAACTTAATCTCAAATATCGAGGGAATAAAGTCGACTGATCGTCCCGAGTGTTAACAAATTGTTGGCTAATCAGCGTAGGATATTTGACATGTAAGTTTGTTTGCGATTTTGTGTCAAGTGGCGCGCTTATTTTCCTTGAAGGAAGGCTTCCATGTTTTTTCCGTTCACTGGGTTGATGTGTTTAGGTGGTATGGTTGAGCTCATTTTACAATAGTTTGAATTAACCAACTTAGTAGGTACTTTCTATTGAAGTTTTATGTACCTATATTTAAATTGCTTTTTGGGTGATAGTTAACACAGCTGAAATCCCTTGAGTTGTTAATTATAATTTAGATGTGATCGTATATTTCTTACGATGCAAATTGAAGAAATTTCTGAATTTATGCCCTGTTATTTATTATTTTAATAAATATGAACATGAAATATAAAACAAAGCCAGCGCCTCATCTAGTGTGGGCGTTAATTGGAAACACGTGGGTGCATCCAGCAGCCCTATAAATAGTTCTAGCCCTGAGGTGAAAGCTTTTATTTTTTACATTCACCTTTCAAATCAAATTGGTTGCAATAATATTTTTTTGTTTTGAACCATAGCAAATCTCTTGCTTTATGATGTCGTTGAGAGGCTTTTTGTTGTGCTTATTCGCAAAGTAATCCAAGATTATTTCCTAAACTGCTCCACGAAAAACAATACTATAAAAAATTAGTTTAATTTTACTCCAAGAGAATATAAAATTGTTCCTGCAGTTCTGTACTCCAGCGTTATGGTTTCGAAAAATTAAATAACCCGTAGATTCGTTCTCAAACAACTCCACGAAATCGTCATAAGAATATTATTGATAAATGTTTTGTTGCATTTTCTCCATAAGATAGCTGACGTATAGTGAGGTGCAAAAATTCAAGTTATAAAATATGTTTCACCATGAGGTAAAACTGAAATAAAACACATTAACTGATTTTTTATTTTTTATATTAATAGAATGCTACATGCATTTGAAGTAACATAAAAAAGATCTTTGGATTTAAACATTCATTAAACAATAAAAAAATTTAGCAAAAACAAAATAAAATCATATATGGCTGGCTAGGTGATGAAAAAAAAGTCATCATCATGTAACAGTAAAAACAATTTAAAATAAAAAATCTGTCTTTTTCTAACCCTCTGTCTCAGTTTAGAACATAATCAACAAACGTAATTAAAATTTAAGGAATAATATCACGAATTATATAAATTAAGTACCTACATTAAAAATTAAATAATTTGCTGATTTGGTGTACTTAATGTAAGTACTTTTTTTTCTCTAAACTGGTTCATAATCAATGTACTTGTGTACTCGTACTTCTAAAGGCCGTATTATGAAAGTTTGCTTAGTCATAGATCTCTAGTTAATGTTTCCAATTCTGTTACCATCTGTACCATACTGTTTTACATATAAGTTCTGTGAATAAAAATAATAAAATATAACTATCACTCTATCTAGTTGAGTAACACTTTTGCCTGAGCAAGATTCATAATACGGGCCTAAGACTCCAGTACTTGCTCCAGGGTCTCCACTGTAGTCAGGATTATAAAATGATGGTCATTAAACATCATTTTATCTACAATCACTCACTTTAATCGCTTGCTTTTTTTACTATATTGTTATTCCTGTGAAGACATCTGACGAACTAACCTTCACGCAACTAATCTCGTTACGAAAAGGGCATTTGAATTGCACATGAATAACAAAACTTTTAACCGGCTCCCAGAACCCGATCGGCAGAATGGCATAGTTGTATTGTATGGCTCTGTCCATTGTGATCATTGGTCTGAGCTGCTTTGTATACCTTATAAAAAAATGCTTCAGTTTTGAGAACTTGGCCTAAATATAAGCGCGATAAAAGCTACGCTGTCTCTTTCAAACTTATTTTTAATTGATTATTTTTATGTCATTTACTACAAACTTTAACGACTAATACAGTGTAAAGTAAACTTTAGTAAACATTGTTTTACAATGCTTATTATTATAAATATTGTGACTGACTGTACCTCTTCAACATTTTATGTAGTATGAAACTAAAATTTTAAGATTTAATAATAATTCGATGTTTTCAATGGAGAATAATTTAAGAATAATTTCAGCTACCTGTGGAGTAGGATGCAAAAGAAATGCAATATTTTTAAAATAAAATTTATAATATTTAATTCTTTGGAGTAGTCTAAGAATTAACGTATGGGATTCTTATCTTTTTAGAACAAAAGAATGGAGTACTATGAGAATAACCCTTTTGTTGATGCATCATCCTCAAAGTATAAAAATGGCAGATTGAACTTAGGTAGTAATTTTTATCCCGTCTCAATTTTTCCGTCAGAACCTTACTGTAAGATAAACATATTCGTCGAAACGTTATTCATCTTTGAGTTTAAATATATACCTACTTATTCACTGAGAACTGAGAATCCTTTTCGGTACCAATACCCAAATCAATACCCACGTATTTCTCCTAAAGCAGATTACTCAACCTCCTTACAATGCGCTTTACTGAAGTAGGTACACCTATCTGTAAGAAGCGTGGGCCCAAGCCCGTTGTTGGTACCTATTTCAATAAATTATTTTGTTGTTAGAAACCTTTAAATAATATTTTATCGTGTGTAGCAACCAAAAATATATTTATCCGGATCACCCAAGCAGATAATCCTCTCGAAGAATCGTTCTGCATAACTACACACCTATGTCTTATTGTAAGTATATTTACTATCCGAGTACGATACGAACTCACAAAGATTATATCTTCAAACGCACCAGTTGATTGAATCTAATTTGGGTATGAAACCTTGGTTGTCTGTGGTGAAGATCAGGTACCACAATTGGCAAAATACCAATTAGCACCGTTAGTTATACGTCACTATTGCGTAGGCAAGCGTCTCTAACGGTGTATTAGACTCCATCTTCAACGACTACTACTTTTTTAAACTAATAGGTTTATTTATTTTAGTTGATTAGGTACATAAAACAAATCACAAGCAATAATAGAATAACACAAAAAAAAAAAAACAAAAAACAAAAAAAAAGAGTGACATGTTAAGTAATAGTAGTTATATATAATAAAATTTAAAGAATTTAAACGTAATACAATCTTAATTAATCTTATAATTTAATTCAACCTTTGAAGAACTATGATCGAGACAAAAAAAAAACAAATATAATAAAGTACATACTTATTAAATAACAAAAAATGAAATAACAACCCGTGTGTACATACTTATTAAATAACAAAAAATTAAATAACAATCCGTGCGTAGGTTGTTGTTCAATTACAACGAATTAATGGTTACTCTGGGCGTGATGCCCTTCCGAGCATCGTCGCCCCCGCGGTTAAAATGGAGGATATCTTTACCAGTTCTAACAAAGTTATATAAACTTGGATAAAATACGTCATTCTCTACGTTCGCCTTTGCTAGCTCACTGTACTGGCGACACATTCTCGAAAGTGGGTTTATAATAAGAGATATTATTTTTATATGTTAGTAACGCAAATAAATTGCTGTGATTTGCTCTAAGCGCACTAAATTTGGTATTTATAGAGACATGCGATAATAATTCTGGGGAGAGTCTATAAGCGAGTGTATGATCTTGTACAGGTAAATTAAATCATAATATGTGCGACGTATTTCTAAGATTTGTACATTAAGCCTGTACAATCTGTCTTTGTAACTCAAAGTAGAGCGTCCGGGTTGGTACCGATACATCAAAAATCTTAGGCATTTCCTTTGTACTCTTTCTATAGTATCAATATGTATTTTATAATTTGGGACCATATTGGACTACCATACTCTAGACCACTTCTGACCAGAGCAAAAAAGAGGTACAAGAGACTACGAGGTTTTTTAAAACCCTTTGTAGACCTCAAGACAAAACCAAGAAGTTGATTAGCCTTAGATGTGATCTGTTGGTAGTGAGCTCTAAAAGAGAGTAGACTACTTGTGGTAGTTGGTTCGACTGTACTTTCACTTAACATGCCATTCCCATTATTTGGCCAGATGGGACTATTGCAAGGGCAACAAAAGTTTTCAAGGTTTAATGCCACAGATCTTTAATACGTCTACATTGACTGAAGCTACGATTAATATATTTTTATCTAAACCACTTCTTGATAACCTAGGAAGTTGAAATTTGGTATGAAGTTTAAACTTTAAAGGAGGAAAAAATCCTAAAACGAAATAAATTACATTATGAGGTACCAATATCGGTGCCGATATTGATTTTCGTGTGATTATTTGTGAATATCTCATTGGATTATAGACTTATTATTTAAAAATTTCACAACCACTTTGAAATAACAAACATTGATTACTAAGTTGTTTGGGGCTTTTAGAATTTCAAATTAGTTTGCTGTGATGGTAGCAGAGGGATTTACATTTACGTTTCGGCTCTCCTATTGTTATTTTGGCATAGTTCCGGAAAACATTAAAGAATATCAGAAGCACCAAAGCAATTAGGAAAAAAATTACTCAACCTTCAGTTGAAATTAAACAACAGATTGAGTTATTCCTCATTACCTACAACAAAAAGTGATGCTAGATTTCCCATGAGCAATAAAGAGGACTATCCATCAATTGGAATTGTTATCACAAGTTGTCTACTTAAGAATTAGTATTATCATTACTTCATAAGTTACACACTGCTTTAACACATAGTACCACAATTAAAATAAATAACATAACATTACCCATCACAAAACGATACGCAGTAGGTAGTTAGATAGATAGATAGATAGATAGATAGATAGATAGATAGGAATTTTTATTAGGTTCACTCACAAACAGCACAGGAAAACATAACAAATCAATAAAAACAGTATTTAGGCCTTTATTAACAAAGAAAATTACAATCAAATTATAACTAGTATTTACAATTGAAACAATTAAGCTAACTGCAGACTGTTGCAAACAATCTACAGGTAGCTCAACTGATCCATATCAATACTAGTCGGAAGCGTCCCCAAGACGCTGGCTGCATTGCCCCGCTGTATGGCAATGCTGATGCGCTGCGCCAGATATCCGCCAGCTCTCGGGTCACGCGTCGCGTCGACCAGACGCTCAGATAACTTTTTAAAAACCCGTAGAGCCTCGGTACCCCACGGACCTAGGGTCTCGACCCCAAAGGGAGCAAATATGTAGGCTCTGTCGAGACCTGCATATTTGCGTCTCTTGAGATCCTCGGCCAAATCTGCCGCCACACCAGCCCTTACGGATGTCCTCGGAAGATGGGAAGGCGCAAGTGTGTCGACGCATGTAGCGTCCCACACAATGGGCCTCCCCAACTCCCATGGGACTAGTGTCATGCCGTCAGGCCTCTTACCATCGTCACGCAACAGACCATTCGGTTCGAGAATAGCTGGTACGTTAGCGGTGACAAAGGCCCGCCGGATGACGTCGTTAAGGCTGGCATGACGAGATATCCGACCGGCGGCCCTAGTACACGATAATCCGTGATGACCAAGCTGTTCGACAGCAGTACCGCACTGGCATTGATGAGGCGCGCAACACATTGCACCCAACCGAAGACATGTTGCGATACGGAAAGTTACGGGATCCAATAAAGTGCCAGTGTTAAATGAAGGAAATGCTTGCAACCAATGTCCTGACTCCCATTTAGAAACGGCCAGGAGACGGGCACGATCCGCAGAGCTGGAGCACGTTTGTAACAAACTATTCCGTGTCAACTCACACAGAGGCCCGTCCCATTGCCGTTGAGACAAAAGAGATTTTGGGGGAGCAGCATTAGGGCAAGCATTATG
This sequence comes from Eupithecia inturbata, assembly GCA_963662085.1. NCBI lineage: Eukaryota > Metazoa > Arthropoda > Insecta > Lepidoptera > Geometridae > Eupithecia > Eupithecia inturbata. Next base: position 11,366,243 of record OY759182.1, read on the forward strand.
CCAAGCCGTTCGAGCTTCGTCTAAAAATTAAATTTTGAATGAAATTCCAGGTGGGACCAAACAAGATGACTTTAAAATTTTGTCAACTAAAGAACTAGTGCTGTAGACGGAAGACAGGAACGCTGGAAGGGCTACACTTGAAATTTTGCTTATACCTAAACCTCCCAATTTGACAGGCAGGGAGGCCTGCGACCATGCCTTGTCATCTAAATCGACATTCAAAACCGATGATAGAGTATTCTTTATTATGTTGTCTAAGCCTTCCAAGAGCTCACTGTGTTTCCACAGTTGACTACATCTCAAAGAATACGTAAATTTAGGTACAAAAAGACAAAATCTAATTATTGTAAAAGCCATATGGCTATTAATTTTGAGCAGTCTGTCCGAAGTTATGTTGAAATTTTGAATTTTCTCGTCTACAAAGGACTGAAAAGACTCATCAAGAATTGGTGAACCAAGGAGGAGAAGTGAACATTTATCAACAACTGTTATGTTGGGGGCTAAACTATTGAATTTTCCAATGATATTGTTTTTGTCTACACAAGAATCCGAAATAAAAAGCTCGCACTTTGAAAAATTTAATTCCAAACCTATTTTTCGAAATTCATCTGTGATGATTTTTAGATCATCAAAAACTGTGTTTACCTCTCCACCTAAAGTTCCGTCATCTAAATACCAAACATTGAGCTTGGATTGGAGACGTTGAATTATCGGTTGAAATATTTATTAGTATTTAGGTAAGTATACTTAAGGAAAAAAAAAATAAAGCAAAAGCAAAACAACCAAAATTATACGCAATACCTAAAATAGACACCTACCTACCACCAGTGCAAAAGCCCTAATAACAAGTAGGCAGTCACCGCCCACCCTGGGCGGGGGCTACTCACCCGTTCCTGCGTTGCGCCGTAGTGAACCCAAAAGGGTCAGTCTCAGCTTTATGCTGTTCTGCACCAGGATAGGTACAGAACAGCGCTGGTTTTCAGACTGGCCCACTTTGTGTGACACCAGGAGAGGTATAACCATCAGTAGTAGTTTACATTACATAGGTACCTACCTATATAATCTGTGATACCTATTGTGAACTTTCACATTCCTAACCTACACTTATAAAGAACAAAAAGTCAGGGTGTAGAACTCGAGCGCGAATTAGTCACCAGTATAACATCTTCTATTAAATATAACCACATAAAATACGTCATGTATGTCGTCGCTCTGAAGGTCTTCGAAGCTTCATATTTCCACATTTCTCTCTAACATTGCCACTGATCTTGATACAGCTATATTCGTGAGAGAAATATCTCTGCAACAATAGGAATGCTACATTTGTAACCGATACCTACTGCGGCGTAACTCATCCTGGATTACTTTTACAGATTTGACATCGATACACTTTTTGTTCTATTTTAACAGGCGTATATCAGGGGAGGTTTATGTCCAGCAGTGGTACTGGTACTGGTAAATAATCAAATTAAAGTTTATATATAATAGTTTCTGCCCGTGGCTTCGTACGCGTTGTTGTTAAGGAAACGTTCAAAGGTTATTTCTATTCCATGGGAACTGTTTTATGGGATAAAAAGTCTATGTGTGACTCCAGGTTTAGAGCTATATCTATGCAAAATTCCAGCCCGATCGGTTCTGTCGTTATGGCATGAACATCCATCTCAACATCCTTTAAGCCTGGAATCAATTATATTTTTATTTACTTTTTATCCCATAAAACAGTGCCCATGTAATAGAAATAACCTTTAAATGTTTCCATAGAAACAACGCGTGCAAAGCCGCAGGTAGAAACTAGTTTTAAATAAACTGGAGCTAGAGAAAATGACACGGTATATCTTTAGGGCTGACAAAAAGCTGTTCGATAGGACGCTCCCCTCTTTACAACGTTCGCATTTACAAGGTTTTATATTGTGATGTTTTGGTCAAATCTTCCTCTCAACTTACGACTTTGCATGCTTGGTCGGTTCTGATGACAATACAAAAGAAGTCAGGGTATCCTCACCAGGGAACTCCTCCTTTGAGTAGAGTTTAGTTCTCTCGTAAGGATACTGAGTTATAGCCTTTATACGCGCGGACCTTAGGCGCGGACACAAGCAAAAAGGTTTTAATAACTAATAAAAACCTATTTGTACATTTTTTCTTACCTTTTTTGATATTAACGCACTAACCTCTTTTAATGAGATAATGAAGATTTTTTAAAGTTGAAATCATTTTGACAAAACTTCAGAATGAAGGTGTGCATTCAAAACATTAAAATTAACGTAAATTGTGACTCAAAAGTGCATGGAAGAGAAAATATTTATTAGTAAAATATGTCTAGTGGAGATATAGACGATTTAACAATGATAAGGTACCTAACTTATTTAGTAACTAGGTACCCATCCGTAAATTTCGTAACCATAGTTTTTTTGACGTAACCGCTAATTAAACCTCCTTCGCAGGTTTTAAATTTTTAATCAGGAATGTACAAATCTACAAATCTGCCTCAGTTTCTCAATGTTAAATGATCCTTTATTTATTTATTTAAATCTTATGTGTAGGGCTTTTAGCTAAACTCGACTAAGTCAGCCCTGTTGGTTCATTCAATTATTTGCTCATCTTATTAAATATCATAAAACGTTTTATACAGAATCCTGACCGCGCCATGCAAAGCGGATCGGCTAAGATTCTTTGAAAAATACCAATATTTAACTAATTAAAGTCAGTGCGCGTGCGCTGTGATCTTAAAGACTGGCTCCGAACACAGTCAGAAAATAATGTACATTTTCTATAACTCCACAAAGCTCACAGTTCAGAGACTCTAATATTACATTAGATTTATAATTTAGCAAGAGGCTGTGCCCGGAACGCAGCATATACGGGTCTAGTAGCTAGTTTCAGCATGTAGGACATAATCGCCGTCACAAATAAACACGGTGGGTACATAATAAAATTATTCCTGTATTGGTATGGTAACTCAATGAGTGGCATCGTCGAAATGAGGTTTTATTCAATTTACCGGCCGTACGTGATTTGGCGCGGCCCGAACTTGCTATAAAAGTCCCTAAATTAGAAATCCATGAAAAACCCACGTGCAATCAAGGAATAGTCATGGAGAGTCTAAGGATTCATGACAACATAATTTCCTCTCTGAATATTTATAAGTACGATAATTAAACTATTATCAAGTACCCATAACACAACCTCTGCTGCATTTGGGGCTAGATGATGCTGTGTGAATTGTCCAGCATTATTTTTTTATTATGAATGAAATCAAATGAATGTAGAGCCGATGAGCGATATTATCATCATTACCTGTTAACATCTAGATACGAAAGATGATTTAGGCGGCGTCTTATTGATGAATGATATGATAACATCGAATAAAATACACTTAGTTAAGTTGGCATAAATAAAGTACCTGTTCAATAGAAAAGTAGCCAGACTCTACATAAGGCATAGTCGTAAACTTTTTTACATGAAAATTACATACATACGTAGATATTACTAACGTACCGATTTGACCCAAATAAATAGTAAACAAATACATGTGTGCACGCTTTGATTATTCCAATTTATATACGAGAGTGAATTCTGAATAGTTTTGCTTTGATTACTTCAGCTGAGTGAATAACGTTTATGGCCTGTTTGCCAGCTTGGTATGCGAGACAAGTTTCATCTATCTAGCTTTCGACTGACAAATAAAAGCTTTACTTGCAAGTTTTATTTATTAAATTAGGAGCGTATCAAGTAATAAGTAAATGTAAAGTAAAAAGATCAGCTTTGTCATCGCCATATTACTTATTAGAACAATTTTGATAATGTTCCTATATAATGTACATAATCAAATCTTTCACCTCTTCTCCACTTTTGGTGGTGATGCTAGAGATGACTATTTCAAATGAATAGGCCAATAATAAAAGGCCACTTTCAAAATAACCTACTAGCTACAAAGGCATAAAACTTTGCTCTACATTTTTAATAATCTCTCAGAATCATTCAGGTTATCCAGATGCTTTGAATTAAAATAAACAAATTGCTGTGTAACCTCGTTCAATAGAGTTATGCAACATCCTATAGCAGTGTATCTAGTGGACCAGTCTTTGTAGTAATTGAATAACCAATCAGTAACAGGATGAGAGTAAACGAGAGAAGTGGCCAGCCGTGCCGTGCTCTTAGAATACACACGACGTACTTTATATCCTTTTTAGAACAAGACGAGACGTTGACGACGTGCATATCTGAAACTAAAAGCGTTGCAAAGGAATGCTACTACAGCTGTTTCATTACAGAGAGAATGAGACTTCAATGTTTCCCCTGTAGGTGTAGAAAACCTGTACAGTTGACGGCGCAGCGTGTCTAAAATAATCATGTGCATAGAACTTTGCTAGCCAGTAGACTTCTTAGAACGACGTATCAGCAACGTAACCACTGCTTTGAACACTTGCCATGATTCAGGTGGATCTTGTGAGTTATTGTTTCCACATTGATGAAATAGAAACGACTTTTATCATACCGAACGTACCTAGCACCAACCTATCTTTATAATTATACTAGCTGCGCCCCGTGGCTTCGTCCGCGTGGAAATTAATTGCAAAGCCCCTAGCCCAAAAGCAAAGCAAATCCCTTTGTAAAAATAAAAAAATATATGTATCGTTATTAACTTTATAGTTTATTTATACCGATTTTTGACTAAATCGAACCAAGGAATAATAATGTTCCATAGAAACTTTACCAACCTTTTCAAAGCCCTCAGAGGATAATTTTTAAAAAATTGATTGGCATAAGTGTTATTCTAGAACTTAAACTATCTACGTACCAAATTTCATTTAAATAGGATAAGAAGTTACGGAGATACGTGGTAACAAACATTCACACGAACATTCGGATTTATAATATTAGTATGATTTTGTTTATGTTGCAAGTTTTGATCCACCATAGTTAAAATTAAATATATTTTTGTCAGCTAAATCTCTCTCATTTCTGGGTATAAAACTCCCTATTCCCTTAAATTTCTCGCCCGGTGCTATACGCTGCCAGCTGCTACGGTACAGAACAAATACATCGGCTTTAAACACTGTGTGGTTAAAACAAAGGCCACAATCAATTGATCTGCTCAAGGCATATACAGCCCAACCTTGCTTTGTACAGTCAAACCAGTTAATATTAATAATATACGATGCAGTACTTAACACGTTGACGTCAATCGATAGCTAATTGAACGCTGACAAATGATTATTTAATTAGCAGTGTTGTTTCTTGACGAGCTTTTTTTAATTGTTCACGACTCGACAGCCATTCAGATTAAGGCCGGCGCCGCCAGAGCCCTGTTGGAAACCAAATAAACAGTTATTTTAAACAAAACAAATTACGTTTGTGGGTGCCATGTGTCTGCGCGTGAGTAAGGTCATGAAATGACGTGCCTGTAGTTTTTAGAATTATGTTCATACTCATGGTCGAAGATGGCTATGATCCAAAAGTCCTCGAAACGTGACAAAATCATGTGAGTGAATTCACATGATTTTATTGATCTTACTAGCGGCAATAGTGTTTATCCCGTTATTTTATATCTTGTTAGATATTTTCCGGTTTCATCGTATTAAACACATTTACTCATGCTTTGTATGATCTGCAGATATATGTTTCGGGTGTTCTGGGTGTTTAGTATGAACAATAAAAAAAAATATCTATGTCTGCAATGTATTAAGCACTTTATTTAGCACCCTTATCATAAGCTTTGCTTACTTTGGGTATACAATCTGTGCTTGGGGCTAGATGATGCTGTTTGGATTGTCTAGTTTTTTATGCACATGTTTTTCGTCAGTACCTACATGGCGGTTTGGCCTGAATCTTTGGTTTCGCTTACGTACGGAAACGAGTCCAGTTTTGAAATTAATACGTATTGTGGTAGACAATCAAGAACAATCTACCGCAAGCTGTGAACAGGCAGGCTTACAATAACTTCTTAGTAATTATATCGGCTAAAAATAACATTAATTTATATTCCTTAAGTCTTCATAAGTCGGCAGCATCGTAACTTTCCATCAGAGGGGCTAGTATGATACCAAATAGGAAAAGGTGTTCATGTACCTACTACCATCGACTTGTCAAAGTTGTCAAATTGTACCTACTGCTTAAATGCAACAAATCATTCGAAAACTATGTATGTACATGTGGCAAATAGTCGCAAAAGCCCCGAAACAAAGAAGAAGAAGAGTTCGGATGAAACTTAATTTTGGATCGCTGTCATTCTACGAAAAGTAGTTCCTCTCTATCCGGTCCCCTACCGTTGCAGGTGGTGCAAGGTGCTAAATGTATGCACGGACGAAAAATAAAACTTTTATAACTTCGTAAGCTCCGCACAATCCATACTAAGGACTCAGAAGACGAAGTAGACCTTGTTCAATTTTAAATAAAAAGTGGGAACAATGGGCACAATTGTCGCATGACTTCAACTTAATCTAAGCTCAGCATTTATGAACACGCTGATAGACGGCCTGCTCGATAAGCCAGTTCAGCTTATTGAGCAGGCCGTCTATAGGGTTCACAATTTCTTTAGTGAATATGATTGTACAATGTAAGATGTACCCACAATTACTTTATTATGTGTATATTTTGATTTAAATTATTACAATGTTAAATTTATTATGTACAATGTAAACCACATGACGTTTGTTTAAATGAATAATTGACTTAATTTTATTATTTTACTAAGTACCTATGAGTTTTGTGACATGTAATGACAGTTATGAATAAAGAATCTGAATCTAAACCCAGCTGTATATGTGGGCTATGTACCTCTAGAGTAGATAGAAAATAATATTCCCATAATTCAATTCGCCCGAGTCTTGTACTAATAATGATATTTTATCTGGATCCGTTTACAGAGGAGCTCTGAGAGTTAATAAACTATCTGACTGGTTGTTTTGTTCATCCAGTCGTGCTCTTCTTCATGCATTTAACTGCTATTATTGCTTTAATGTATTTCTTACATAATACTATGTTTAGGTCGTGGCTTTGCACGCGCTATACCCAGTTATAAAATAGCATCATCTGTGAATCGGATTAGGTTCTGTGTACGCCAAATTTCATCTGGATCTGTGAAGTAGTTTTGAAGATGTTAGGGTAACAAACATGTTTACGTTTTCACAAACCTTCGCCTAGGATTAGTAGTTAGGTATTTTGAAAGCTAGATGTATTTTGGTAAACCTATTTAGCCAGACACAAAGGACAGTTCGTGTTAGCTTTCCTTAGGCTTCAACCATACTGCTCGCATTATGGCACGGGCGCGAATTATCAAACATGAAACCGCGCCGTCTGCGTTCATATTAAAGTGACTAACGCGGGCGCCTAGCGCGGCGTGCTTGAGCGAGTTAGCATGCGTAATTTTCAAACGTTCTTATCCCCGCGTTACGATCACACTACAAATCTAGACAACAAGCGACCTAATGAGCGAATGGCGGGGGTACCAAACCTTTTGGGTCTTGCCAAATTAAATTTCCGCGCGGCTTCAAAACAGCGTTGAAAGTTTTGCATATTATAAGATTAGGCATATCTATATCTTGATAATGAGATAAGGTATGTAGATTCAGGTCAAGAACTCTCAAGTTTCAGCCCAATCCGTGCAGTAGTCTAAACATCCATCCAACCTTTTGCATTATACAAATAAATATAATTTGTGTCTAACTTTATTTATTTCACGCACACCATCTCTTGCGTTTAACACCTCAGACAGTTCGGGAATCTCAGGATCGAACTGTCTAGTAAAAATAAGAAATCCTCGTCTATGGTTTACCACACCTGCAATACTTCTAAACGCTATAACAGCCGACACGCGCGTCACTGTAGCCACCGCACCACCGCACGCGCCCGCCCGTCGCACTCGCCCTTCGCGCCCGCCCGTCGCGCCCGCCTAAGCCTTAGCCACCGCGCCCGCGCTAGGTCGCAGTAATGGTTGAATACGTAGCCCTAAAAATCGAAATATAAAACGTTCAGCATACAAAAGTTCCCTCCCATATGTATTTTTTTATTTTACAACACAATTAAATAATCCAGTCCGGCATCCTATAAATGGGTACCAAATATCCACGAAATATATGTATCTTCATACATATTTTACTCTCATGAATAAGTATTGAATATTTTTCGTCGAGTTACTATCGGTATTATACTAACATAATATTTGAATGTTACAACGACTTTCTTGTTATGTTACTGGCTTTAGATGCTATTTTGTCTGCAAAGTTGGTATACTACGATTTATTGTGTAAAGCATCATAAAATATGAGTTAAACTTTAAATTAATATTAGAAAAATTAAACTAAACCAATTCGACAGCACAGCACTAAAAACGTCATTGTCCTATAACGATTTCAAAAAAGGGTCTGTATCATTTTGGGTGCTGTCAATTTAGTGTCATTTAGTTTTTTAGTAACAGAATCGATGCCATAAGATAAATATAATAAATATTTTCCATGATTCTACCATACTAACAATAGTATGAACCACATTTTTACAGCTTTATTTTGCTTCTGAAATTGGATCCAGCTAATTAGCATAATTAGAAACAATCTAGGTCGTTTTTTGTAGCTCTGAGCCAACCTATTTTTGTAAAACTGACGGGTGTATAAAAATAAAGCAACGCTTAACATGTTCCAGTTTAGCCAACCTCTCCGTCTCGAATAAGTTTATTCAATGAAGGAAGTCATCCTTCATTGAATCAATGAAGTTTAAAAGTTTATAGTTATGTATTGCTGGCTTCCGCACGTGGCTTTACCCGCGTTTGTCTGAAATAAAATGTAGCCTTTGTCTTTCCCGGATACTTTCATAAATATCCATTCAGTTTTACATTACAATTTATAAATTATTATGGAGCATGGATGTTTTCTAGCTACTTAGTTAGTTACTACTTAGTAGGCCGAACTTGTCAATAATATAAAATTTTAATAGATATCCAAGTTATACATATTCATAAATAATTTGTATGAAATATTGTATATTTAATTCCGCAAATCCACTATAACTGCAAAGCATTACTAATGATAACCAACATTTCCATCTCGAATCACATCACCCCTGAAATTGATTTTCAGGAAACCCACCGAGACGAGTTCTCATATCCAACAAAAATATACTACACCTTATTCTGTGACTAATAAAGCTGTTTTTTCTCCTGTATCTTGGTTACCTGACCTTGAACAGATAAGGCACCTTATCCTGTGTTTAATAAAGGTGTTTTTTGTCCACAGTCATGGAGAAGACCTGATCGTGACTCCGTTCGCGCAGGTGTTGGCGAGTCTGCGCAGTGTGCGCAACAACTTTTTATCCCTAACGAACGTGCCCGTCTCTAAGTGAGTATTTAAATGACTACCTACCTGCTTTTAAAAACGTTCCTGCCTTTGAAAATGATTATAGCAATTCGCTTGAGGAAAGGGTATTCCAGCTCTCGCAGGGTACTACGTTTAGGTATTATTACTCTTCATTACCTTGGTATGTAATTACAGTAATTATTTCATATGATTAAGCTTGGGATAGGTTAAAAGTTCCTTACAAAAAGTCTAATCACAAAAAGCGTCGTCTCGTAAGAATCACGAAATATTTGCCCGAAATTCGGCACCACAAAGGAAATTAGTTACTGTAACCATCCATTTGAACTAGAAAAGCATTTGATTGCTTTATACCCTCACGATGTTTACCACTTTGGTGGATTGCTGAAGTAAAAGCGTTAAGTAGTGAACAATCAACGTTTAGTGCCTTGGAATAAAACGCTTCAAGTGCGAAAGCTACTTTGCTATGATTGTATTAATAGGCACAATACCCGATAACTGGTCGATGTTAGTAGCCTAAACATTGATGCATGGAAACCGCACGAGCTCTCTCTCTGTGTCAATATTTATTGTTTATACAAGTATTCAATCTATGATAGTATTAATAAATCAATGAGTCTTCTACGATAGTTTGTTTTACAATAGAGAAAAACGTATGACTTTTTCGGTTTTTATTGTATGACCGTAGAAATGGGCTTGCCCATAAGGCCTAAATAGCGAAAAAATTTGTGCAAATAACGTACTGCGTGCGTACCGTAATCAGAATAAGGATAAAGTCATAATTACTGATAACGTCCACAATAATTAATTGACGTATTGAGTCAAACTTCCGCAAGCGCACAAGGGCCGCGAAACTGGGGGGCAGGAACCAGATGCCAACCCCCCTCCCCCTAAAATCAAAAGTATTAGTTTCTTAACAATTTTCTTAGCCGCCGCAAACTCTCCAATATTTTCTGGGCTCAATCCGCTCGTTGTTATTTATTTTTTCATAGAGTAATTCGGAGTGAAAAGGTAACAGACAGACAGACTGAATTGCTTTCGCTTTTATATTATTAGTTAGTATGGATAGTTGACTACACGTCATATCGCCTGCAGTTTACTTTTGTATTACTTGGTAGTTTTTTAGTTGAGCTTGTTAATTATATTTAGAAAGCTGATTGATAACTTAGAAAACAAACCTTATGAAGGTACGTATGGTTTGACTAATACTAACGTAGGTGGACTATAACATGTGTCAAATAATAATAGAAATCACTAGTAACAGAAACAACGCTTGGAAGTTGAACTATAATAGTTTCGTGGAAGATTTTAATTTTCAAGACTTTAATGTTTAATACTAATAGAAAATGTCCTTGGATGCTTCATATTTCAGCTCCTTTACCACGAAATATATACAAGGCCAAAATATGACTCAAATAACTATGTCATGCGCTATGTTTATTTCGAGCCATCCTCGACTTATCTGGTCGCGCCGCCGCCACGCCGACGTATTTGTGTGACGTAGCCAGCGTCGTGGAGTCACGGAGTCTCGTGATGAGACGTAGTACGAGTCATGAAGACGACACGCGAGCCCTGAATCAGGTAGTGCGCAGCACAGGTCGCGCGCCACATTAGGTACATATTACACCCACACCATACCCCTTCTCGTGATGCTAATAAGTCACCAACTGAATGCCTATGATCGTTTTTAGAGTTCTGTACCCAAATGGTGAAAACGGAACCTTATTACTAAGCCTTAGCTGTCCGTCCGTTCGTCTCGAAAAGGTATGTGGGTGGGTGTTGCGATTAGTAAGAATCAGCCTCTTTGAATGTGATTTTTGTGATGTGGAGAAACTATAGGTATCATATCTATCGGCACTCTCACTTCCACAACACTATGAACGTGCCTCTCCCAAACAAGAGGGGTTTTCCCATAATCACCACGCTGGCAGGCTGATTGGTTATCGCAGTAGAGGTGTTAAAATACACAGAGGGAAGCTGCTGTCATTCCTCTGGTTGGTCCTTAGTCGCATCTTATGACATTAACGTAACGTCAGTTAAGTTAGAGGGGTCTATTCATACGCCGGGGCTTACTAAGCTATACAATGTGACAGATGGTACATATTCTGAAAGAGTCGCTACATAATGCTCTTGTTCACTTAGAACCAATTTGTCTGGTTGAATTCCCTTCGTGTGTAATTAATCATAAAAGTAAAGAAAAGGGTATATGTGCGCTTACTTTTGTTTTGGGGTTTGTTTGAGTGAAACAATTAAATCGTCATTATTTAAAAGGTTAACTTTTGCGTCACTCCTCACTCGTAAGTCTAAACGTAACCAGTGTGCTCGTAATTTATTCCTATGAGTAGGTAGACTGTAGCTTTGAAGTGAAATGTAACAATTTGCTCTGATTTTGTTTCAATGTCAACGATATTTTTTAGCTAGTGCAATACCTACTGAATAGCTTATTAAACTACTGTCTTATGTACCAATTCAGACACAATTTTACCTAACTATTTGTAGCACGCTCGTCACCCAAATGCCATTTACTTTATAGCAATAACTAGGCAATTTTAAGTTTTTAACCGACTTCAAAAAGGAGGTGGTTCTCAATTCATGTGTATATTTTTAATTTTTTATTATTTTCATTTATGTATGTTACTTGATATCTCCACCTATGGGTAACCGATTTTACTGATTTTTCACTATTGTATAGAGAATGATCCCGAGGTGGTCCCATAAAGGCAATTGTTAATAGATCTTGATGATTCTTTAATTTTTTGTATAAAAATTGATTTTGAGGTATAAGTTTGATTCTCTAGGAATTGCTATGTGCGACGTAAGACGTAGGTTTGTAAAAATTCTTCAGAATATTATGATAATTTCATTATCACCTAATTAATGGTTTCCATGGCAATGGGCGTCAACAGTTTCATCCATGTGTCATCAAACTAAATTAGACTTGAATTATATCTAGATGTCGTCAGTGTAAACTAAATTATTTGCACGTGACCTTCGGCCAGGGAAAGTAAGGTAGGGGTGATTTCGTTCGTCCGAGACATAGAATTATTATCTATGAACCGGAATTTGAAGTCAGTTTATCGTTTTTTAAAACACGCCAAATTATTTTTTCTAAGTTCTTATTTTAAGTGATTTTTTGTAATTCTTATGAGAATAAAGATTTGTAAACCATAATTATTGTTCAAAGTAATATGGGCTAGGACAAATCTAGGTAATAAAAGCCATCTGTCACCTATCTATGAGCCTCGATACGACCTTGCTTATTGTGTCCATGTGTTTCAAGCTATAATTAGCTTAGCATGAAACCATCGACCTGATACCCAATTGGGTATCTGTTAGATGCATGAAACACATATTGACTAATCAAATAGCCTTTAGTCTATTTATAGGGTTTTGATTACGATCATCGTTTTTATGACGTAAACAGTTTCATAACTGCCCTACAATCGCCACATCGATATGAATACCGTGATACTAGTGTTGTTGATATGCCACGATAAGCGACTTACTTTGGTTCTTATAAAATGTTTTTTAAGGCATCTTACCTTATTTTCTTCTACATTAAGTAGGTACTTTTAAACGTGAAGTTTACAGGACCTAAATTTTATTATTACTCTTCAATGACTTGAGTCATCAGGGGGCTGAAGGTTAAAATGCTATCGGCTAATTGATTAGCCGATAGCATTTTAACCTTCAGCCCCCAGATTCTTTAATCAATGTCAGTAAGGTACGTTGTGTAACAAATCTTAAAATTTGTCGGTGACAAACATCAAAGTTGAGTAGACAGCAAAATCTCTCAGCCAGTGCCCACTCGTTCTCTGTCATAGCCTTTGAACAGAAAGTAATTTAATCTCATTAAATAGAAGAGCTTTTTCACAGAGCATACACTGTGCAGTCTTTCATAATCTTCTCGTGTTTACATTCTTCGTTTAATATTTTATGATGCTTTCAAGAATAATGTTGTTTCGTTAATATAGAACTCTGCTACGTTTGTATAATTTTATAACAAGAACCCTTATTTTTATTTTCCGCATTTTCCTCGAATTCCTCGTGTATGCCTAGGTTTATTATTGAAAATAATTACATCGAAGTCGATTTCATCATTTTTTTGGTGAACAAAGTTTTACACCAAAATTCTCGCAAAAAAATCTTGCGAGTTTAGCATTTAATAAAAATTCACAGCGCAGAATCGCAAAAGTCTTTAGAAAATCTTCCCCATTCAATTCCCACTAAAGGAGCTTCAATCTGGCACCTCGCTATTTGTACGGATTGAGTCTTTATTGGAACACAAGATCTAATAAAATAATAAAAACTTTTCTCGTTTCAGATCACGAAGATCGTCCGGCGCGGCTGCTGTGACGCCGCAACCGAAGAACTTCAACCCAGGTGGTAAGTTACTGATCTGTAAGACGCTCACTCTCATCAACATAAAACTCCTGTGACATCTCAACATCTTCACATAATTTGTGTTACTATAAAAAACTATCGTAATTTGACGAATTCATTATGAATGTAAGCGGGTTAACTACGAACCTTCTTACGACACAAACAAGGTTCATAGACCTGCTTACATCCATAATGAACATATGTTTGTTTGTTACGATTACCTACTCTACGTTGCTGCATCCTCAAGATTTTCAGTTCAGTGTTCAGGCAACAGTAGTAATATAAAACCTCTTCTGATGCAGCAACAGCAACTCGTGTCTAGTCAAACTTCACTTAAGGTAAGTTTGTTTAACCTTCAAGTATCGTTTAACCTTTCAGTATGGGTAATCTCTAGAATTTCTTACAGGACCGATTTAAAAAATTGTTTCACGAATAGAAAGCTACATTGTCTTATTCATCCAGGTACCATGCGAACGAACCTGGTAACAGAAACTAGTTTGTTTCTTTATGACGACCTTTGTACAAACCTTTCTTTATAGCGTGTTTTCCCTGTTTAAAAATAAAAGGTTAGTCACAAAAATTAAACAGCAAAATAAGAAGCAAAATAAATACGGAGTGGTTTTCCGAAATGAAATGAGACATGATTTCCAATGAAGGTTGTCGTATTTTTTTTCAACATTATTATGATTTTTTTAACATTCAATGCTTTTGAATTAAATTTAGATCACCTATCTGACCCACTTTAAACCGGTGAAAAACAAAAGAAGAAGTTCACGAATCAGCTGTGTGTTTTTTTAATGTTGGTCTTTACTCGATATCTCCGCCAATAAACATCCTATTTGGATGATTCTTACGCTTTTTTATTAATTATTCCGAGGTGGTCTTATAAAAGTTGTGTTCCCGACAAAATCCATTTTTTCCGAAAGCCTAAAAATCTGTATATTTTGTAATTTGAAGTCGGTTTTTAGTTTTGCACAATAATAATAATAAATCATTTATTTCAGACAACTTAGGACAACTTAATTCACTTATTCTACGGTCCATAGATATACCTTAAAACTAACATACATAAAAAAAAAAATTATTTTTATCACGAAAATTATTATTACAATATATCAAGTTATCGTCAGTCTACTCTACGCCGCCGATAGGTACCTACATATCAGCGTAGACCGAAGGGTGGCGGGGCTAACCCGAGGGGTTATCAACCGCTTTAAGAGCCGTATCAATAAAATACGTTTACACGGAAATTCCAGGCAAATCAAATTCTTCAGCGATTTCAAGAAAGATGAGCCCTCAGCGCAAGCGTTGACAAATATTTTCCTTGAGCTGTTTAATGAAACTTTCTTAGTACTGTGTGATGAGAGTTTTTATTACTCATAGCTATTTATGTTATGACATTTCGAGCAACTTCGCTGAAAAGTTGGTATTATAATGCTTATCAACTGATCACAACACTGACAAGTTGTTGGAAATAGTAGATAAAGGTACATTACGTAAATGGGTTAGTCTCTCCCAAATGAGAAGCGTGCTTTTTGGCACGTAGCTCCCTGAAAACTATAATTCAATGTAAATATTCTTGATAAATAATTGTAATTCTTTGGGATTATGTCGGCATATGGCTTACCTAACTTGCAAGTAGGTAATATAAAGCTGAACGCGCACCTGTCCGCGCCGCAAGAGCCGCACGCACCGAAGTAATCGCAATTTATAAATCTTTGTATAAAATAGTATGCAAACATCGCGCACCTATCCGCGCCGAACGCGCCGCATTTTTGTAAAAATCCTATCATCATCAACCTATATTCCACTGCTGGACATAGACCTCCCCTAATGAGGGCCATAGCGCCCTGTCATCAGCTTGCCGCATCCAGCATCTGTCTGCTGTCTTTCGCAGGTGGTCGTGTCATTTCAGCTTGCTAATTGTATGAGCTATGTCGAAAACTTTGGTTCTCTGTCGGATGTATTCGTTACGAATCCTATCCTTCAGAGATATAGCTGCATAGCTCTTTTCATAGCTCGCTGAGCGACCTTGAACTGGTGGACCAGCCCAACCGCGAGTGTCCACGTCTCAGCTCAGGTCATGACGGGTGGGACGCACTGATTGAAATCTTTCGTTTTCAAGCATTGCTGTATGGATGACTAGAATTTCTATAGGTATACGGATTCCATAAAAAAAATTCGGCGCGTGCGATGACTGCGAAGGGCGGGTTCGGCGCGGGCAGTGTGTTCGAGACGGATGACGGCATCCGTATTCATTGATTTCATTCAGTTCCATCATCGGTTCGCGTGCGCAGCGCACGCAGCGCAACAATATGAAGAGTTGACCTTCAACATCCGCAATATCATCATCAGCCTGTAAACCAAAAAAAAAATTAATAATTATAGTAATTATAAGTTCTATAATACGTTACATTAATAATGATAATACTTACGTAGGTAATAATCTGTATCGATATTCTCGCTCTCGACTCGATTTCCATAGAATACGTGAGTTCTTAATAGAAATACCTACTGTTAAAAATTATAAATGCAATTCGGCGCGTTCCATGCGGACAAGTGCGCAGGGCCATGAGGAAATTCGATGACTGCGGCGCGGAGAGGTGCGCGTTCAGCTTTATCCTCGTATTTCTAGCCTATGAGACCAAGACTTCGTTTTCCTGAAGTTTATTAACTAGGGATATTTTTTTATACAAAAAAAGATATCCCTAGTTTATGTTAAAATTATTTAACGATTTTTAAAGTTATGAGAATACTCAAATATTCAGGGGTGAATAAGTACTCCACTGCAAATCAGATTTAGTCACGTCACAATTTGCGATTTTTTAACGGTTTTCCGTCAAAATCTGTCAACAATTCGTAATTTCAGACATGCGTAAATCTGAGTATTCGTTTGAGTATTCAGGCGACTGAGCCTGAAGGGCTTTTTTTACTGTCGATGGTAAAGCTTTTGGCAATGGTGCATATAAGTACAAGTTATCTGAAAAAACATACCAGTGAATTTTAAACGTGGGCCTTATATTTCTCAGTACCATAGTCTAATTACCTGCCACAATCATTTGTTGATAAATACTGTAGGTATTTATCAACAGGCAAAGAAATGATTGAAAGTTCATTCGGCCGCATTTTCCTTAATCCGATAGGAAAATGATTCATTGTATAATAAATTCCTATTGATTTACATTATTCGGATATTACGCAAAATAATGCAATTATGATTCTTGGAAAAACGGACGTGTCTCCCTCAGCCCTGATTAGAATTATCGACCAGCCTTTATTATGCTGATAGATAACCGATTTGTTTTGACGGGCATTAAAGTAAACAGGGCAAAATTTCAGTACAAAATGTCCTCGCTTTACATATAATTGTCTTATATATAGCTCTACCTTAAAAAACAGCATCGATACCTCTTATGTTTAAACCTGCATATTATAAGCGCTTTTTAGCGGAAAAAATCTGAATCTCTAAACCAAAATCTTAAATAATATAACGTACGTACCTACTATGAATATAAAAAAAACATGCGTAACCTAAAGCCGGGTATTGGCCGGTGTTACGGGGCGTACCGTACAATTCGCAGCGAGCATGCTCATAAAAAATCCGTCGTGTTGCTCGCGTTCCCCGTACTGACATCACGAACGTTCGCTGTGTGGCACGTTACATTACGCCCCCTAACACCAGTCAAAACCCGGCTTTATATAAAAAAAAACACAAATAACCACCCTATACTGAAAACTAAATTGTTAATTTAAAATATAGGACCAAATGATGGCGCCAAATAGAGGAACAATTCTCGATTTACAAATTGAGTTTCGATTCATCCGAGAACTTATAATTGATTATGATAATTGGAATCCTGGCTGCGAACGAAAACGGATTGGACGATGAGGTCTCACTATCCCTATAGGTTATATTATGTATTATTATTTGATAAAACAAACCTTGTGTGGTACTCTGCAAGTTAGTCACATTGCGTTCCTACCACAGATTACAGTAGTTGCTATCCTACTGACCCGGATCAGCAACTCTGATAGTTAACCGACTTTAGTTTTAATAAGGTAGGCTTCAATGCCTATCAGAATTATATTGTATTATGAAAATATTTTACCTAAACGTTAGGCTTTCTATCTCGGTCCACGAATATAGAATAATTTGCCATCCATAGTGGCAATACATTTCACAAATATATATTTTTATTATTGTTTTTCTTTTGATTATGATAGATCACCGTCGGCTTTGTAATCCTGGGCTACCTACGCAACGTCAAGGTTTCCAATGCTCAAGAGATATCACATCTCTTGAGCATTAAAACTCCTCTGCTTCAGCTACTCCAAGTGTATCTTTGCCTCCGATAAGAGAAGTCGCCATTTCTATCGATCTGTCATGTAAAAACTTCTGATTTGTTTTCGTGCAAAACCCACTACCTCTATATGCTAGCATTTACCTACACGGCAACGAATCAAAAACTTTGGGTGTTCATTTTTACGAGTACAGGCCCAGTTTTCCGCTAGTCCTCCGCTTGTAAGCTCTAGGAGGCCATTTAAAGGGATATCACCATCGATTTAAGTAAAAAAGGGGAGATGAGGTCCCAATCTCTCGAAAGTGGAAGGCTCAAATTAGGTGCAATTAGGTTCACTCACCTCAGTCATAGTCGGAACGGCTAGGCGCCGCCGCCGCCTGAGTTCGTATTTCGCGTGCGTATTGTTGTCTCGGTTGCACTTCGGTCTAGTACGTCTTTCCATCTTTGTTGTTCATTATGGCACCAGATGGAAATGTAACTGTGAACAAGTGCTTGGGTGTATTTGTAACACAGGCCAGGTGTTGAGTAAGTGGTGCTGGAATAACGTACCATATCTACAGATTTTTCTTATATCTATGGATATCACTAATTAAAAATATGCGAATGAGGAGATAGGTACGTAGTTATTTAAAAAAACATACATGAACCTTAGAAAAAAACATCACGAAAACTCTCGTCAAACGAACGAAATGTAATTTAAGAAAATTACATTTCGTTCGATAGGATCGAAATGATAGGTATCGAAACTTCAGTGTTTCCCCTGTAGGTAGAGCAAACGGTGGTGATTGATCCGTAGAAATTCTCTTCGAAATTCTTTTCGACAAGTCGGGTACTTGTGGCGCAATTGGTAAAGCGTTCCTCTTACTGAAAGGAAGGTTGCGGTTTCAAGTCCCGCCTAGGACGTTAATTTTTGGGATATTTTATAAATTATTTTTACTTTAATTTATGTACGTCACTTGATAATTTTAAACCGACTTCGAAAAAGGCGGAGGTTTTATGATCTATGTTCGGCTGTATGTATGTTTTATTTTTATTTTGATGTATGTCCGTCAGTTTCTCCATCATTTATGGACCGATTATAATGATTCTTTTGCAGTTTTATAGAGGATGATTTCGAGGTGGACCCATAAAAATTTTACTTCCAAGGGTATTTATCCTGCAAAACTTAAAAAACAGTTTAAAACAGGATTCGAAGTCGGTTTTTATATTTTTCAAAACAACCAAATTATAAGCTAAATCGGGAGCCTTTGGATTCATTTTACCTCTATATATTTTTAATTCTACTTGTGTCAATTAAATGTATTTTAATTTTTTTACTTTTATGTTACTAAGTCTCGGTCATTCACTACCATGATAACAAATACTCTTATTATAAAGTTATTGTTTATTCGCTAACGATTGTCACCTTAGGTACAGTTGAATCAAATCCTCTATATAAATTAGGGTCTGGCGGAAAATTACCTACCACAATTCGTGATGTTATAATTGTCACCTTCAATTATATACAATTCACTGTTTTCTGGCCATCGGAGTCTTTCACAGTGTTATACCAACTTTAGTTTCAAGAACATCGTATTTAGTTAAATTATAGTACGCGTTAACAAGTAGGTATATTGATGGATATTTCGACGGTTAAGTGTTTCTGTGGCGATTATTTTATATTAATCGTTATAATTATTCGTCGAGATTTCTCGTCGATAATAGGTAAGAGATCAACCGTGGAGTTATGGTATTACCCCCTAATAAGAGCCAATAAGGCCCATATTAGCAAAGGCTTATAAGGTGAACCAAACGGTTTTAGTAGTCAAACTGGGCCTAGATCTCAGTACTCATGGGATCCCCGTGGGA
The DNA here is from genome assembly GCA_963662085.1 of Eupithecia inturbata. Lineage (NCBI taxonomy): Eukaryota > Metazoa > Arthropoda > Insecta > Lepidoptera > Geometridae > Eupithecia > Eupithecia inturbata. The sequence continues at coordinate 11,386,080 of OY759182.1, forward strand.
AAAAAAACGAATAACATAAAACTCTACATTATTTATTTGGTTCCTTGAATGTGAACACAAGATTGACAAAAAAAACATGAAAGTGCACTGTTTCGCACCTTTATTTGGTCGAGATCTTAGAAACCCTACTGTCTATTAAAATGATTTATGTTTTGATTCGTAGGTACTACTAATTATTTGGTTCCTTGAACCAGTTTCTTCATAAGTTGTGTAGTTTTCTTTTAATAAGCAAAAACTTTATGTTTGCGCTTCCGTTCCAAAAACCTATGCTCTGTACCGTTCCTATGTACGCGAAATTCTATGCCTATCCTTTTCACAAAATGGCGCGCATTGCGCCCTCTTAAGTCCAGCAGTGGTATGTTATAGGCTGGTGATGTTAATGATGTTGAATAGGTAAGAAACGAGAAACCGATAGCTAATTATATCAATTGATATCATAACTACTAGCAAAACGCACAAAATACTATGCGTCTTGTCTCTACTTCACACACACGCGACACTTTACAGAGATCCTATAAAACCTATGACCATTATGAAATCATCTGTAGAAAAACGAGTTTTTTCCAGTGTTCTGATTGATGGCCAGACTAGTCCGGGATTGTTTTCCCGTTGGACAGATTAATCTGACTATCAAACTGAACGCTTGCAGCCTTCAGTTAACTTGAAAAAACGTGACATAAAACGGTAATAAATTAAGGAAAAAGATTATGATAAAAGCAAACAAACAACTCTGTCATACATAAATCATGATAGTTATTATAACTACCTAGATTAGGAAAATTGTATGTAGGCATCTACCGATTTATATTTTTATACATATTTATGTGCGTGTACAGCTAGTCAATTCAATTCAATGCGTTTATTTCAGACAACCAATAAATTATAATTATAATTCGAGTTAAATTATAAAATTAAAATTTTTAACGTTACAGGCCTTTATTGACAAAGAAAATTACAATCAAATTATATCTAGTATTTACAATTGAAACAATTAAGCTAACTGCAGACTGTTGCAAACAATCTACAGGTCGCTCAACTGATCCATATCAATACCAGTCTGAAGCGTCCTCAAGACGCTGGCTGCATTGCCCCGCTGTATGGCAATGCTGATGCGCTGCGCCAGGTACCCGCCCGCTCTCGGGTCACGCGTCGCGTCGACCAGACGCTCAGATAACTTTGAAAACCCGGAGAGCCTCGGTACCCCACGGACCCAGGGTCTCGACCCCAACGGGAGCAAATGTGTAGGCTCTGTCGAGACCTGCATATTTGCGTCTCTTGAGTGGCGTCTCGGCTAAATCTGCCGCCGCACCAGCCCTCACGGATGTCCTCGGAAGATGGGAAGGCGCAAGTGTGTCGACGCATGTAGCGTCCCACACAATGGGCCTCCCCAACTCCCATGGGACTAGTGTCATGCCGTCGGGCCTCTTACCATCGTCACGTAACAGACTACTCGGTTCGAGAATAGCTGGCACGTTAGCGGTGACAAAGGCCCGCCGGATGACGTCGTTAAGGCTGGCATCACGAGATATCCGACCGGCGGCCCTAGTAAAATTAAAATTAAACACAAAATTAAAATCAAAAATAATGAATTACAATTAAAATCACAACTATGGCTATAAAAGTATAAAAATATGTTTAAATATTATTAATAGAATGAACAAGCTACGTAAAATTGCCGCCTGTTTATACTCGTATGGACAAAAGGCCAATTTACGTAGAGGTTTATAATATAACTTAGTTTTTTAGTTATATTCTAATGGTAGTATAAAACGAACAGCTAAGCTATCAAATTCACTTCCCTATCGTGATTATAGTTTGACACTCGTTTCTTAAATTTTTCGAACTGATTCCGACCAAGCATTAGTTTTCTATTTCTTAAAGAAGACGAATAGACAATAGCTTGAGGATCTACCAACAAAATTATAAGTCCAACATTGCTCAAACAATTTTTTATTACATTGTCTAATACAAAATACTAAATCTAAATAATAAAACTTCAGTATCGATAACAGAGTGTACTCCAAAAACATTTTCAAAACATCTATAATGTATAATAAAACTGTAACAGGTCCAATTCTGTACATATAAGATATTTTGTTCATTTTTGTTGGAGGTCACTCTATTATCGATATTGAAGCCAAAACTGTATTTTTTTTATTTTTGACTGTGTCTGTATATTGGCCGCGCATCACGCCGAAACTACTGAATGAATTCAAATGAAACTTGGCACGATTTGATTTCATACTACGAGGAAGGATATAGGATACTTTTTATACCGGAATTCAGTACGGTTTCCCTGGGAGAGGGGATGAAAGTTAAATTCTTTGGCCGTGCATCACGCCGAAACTGCTAAGTGAATTTAAATTAATCTTGGCACTATTTGAGGTTATACTACGAGGAAGTGCAAAGAATACTTTTTATCCCGGAATTCAGTACGGTTCCTCTAGGAGAGGGGATGAAAGTTAAATTCTTGGCCGTGCATCACGCCAAAACTGCTAAAATAATTCAAATGAAACTTGGCACGATCTGAGGTCATACTACGAGGAAGGACATTGGATACTTTTTGTCCGCTAATTCAGTAGTTATTACGCTGATGATATGGTTCTGCTCAGCCCTTCGACTAAAGGGTTGACGAAGTTGCTTGGGATTTGTGAGGAATACGCTAAGGATCACGATCTTATCTATAACGCCAAAAAGACAGAAATGGTTATCTTCAGATCAGGAAAGGGGCTGCAGAACGTTCCCGAAGTCTGTATTGGCGGGCGCCCTACAAAAATAGTAGAGAGCTTTAAGTACTTGGAACATATCGTAACCTCCAACCTAAAGGACGATACTGACATAGAGCGGCAGCGAAGATCATTGTGTGTAGTTGGCAACAACAAGAACATTTTTTAACTGCTCGTTTGACGTGAAAATCACCCTTTTCAAATCCTATTGTCAGTGTTTCTACACATGTCAACTTTGGACAGAGTATACCAAAAAATCACACGATGGTATCAGAGTGACATACAATAACGTTTTCAGGCGCATCTCATGGGACTGTAGCGCTATTGTAGCGCTTCAGAAATGTATAGAGCAGCCCGTGTTGACTCTTTGCATGCCATCCAGAGAAAGAGAATAGCCTCGTTTATGTCCAGCGTTGACATGTGTATAAACTCTATTATAAGGAGTATGGCAGATCGTTTGTCCTTGTCAGACATGTACAAACGCTGGGTGGCTATTGCCACCTAGAATATTTTTAGTTTTATTTTTTGTCTGACTTAGGTACCCTATGCACCTCTTTCTGTATATTTATTTTTCTTGTTTCGTGTATCAGTTTTAATTATTTTAAGTAGAATTGTATTGTACCTATATGGACCTCATGTCTGGAAATAAAGAATATGTTATAATATTATTATTTCTTCGTATGAAATAAACTGTGGTTAAATGTGAACAGGTACTTAATTAGTCGGCAGGTATGGCAAACGCGAACGAAGTCGCGGGTGCAGCTAGTCTTTAATAAAACGAAATTGGATTTGGTTTATTTGGACGTTAAATAAGTTATACACGAAATTCGAAGAAAATGATACTTACCACATTCGTCAACAAACACGTTTAAACTGGAGGAAGCCAGTAGGTACCGGAAATTAGTATACTTATATATTAATATATTATTAGTATTAATATATTATTAGTATTAGTATCCTTACTACCTGTGTTATTATCTATCAGCGCCCCGTCAGTCGCCCCTTGACCACGATCGCTTCAACGCGATGGAAACGTAGGGGAAAATAAAACAAAAGGTACGCGATAAATAATCTTTAATACGTTAACAGATCGCGAAAGTTTAAATAGTTTTACCTGTGTTATACCTATAAAAATTCAGTAAAATGTATTATTATATCTAGGTACAAAATGAATGCGTTTATAATTTTTGTAAATCTTTATTTTACTATTCGATTATTTAGATATCATCGTACATTAGCATAAGATAGTGAGTGCTTTGGTTCTTAAACTGTAAACTTCTATCTTCTTCAATAATAAATAAATAAATTTAAAATTATATTAGAATCAATCAATTATTTTTCAGCTTTATTTTTTGTTTTACCCGGTCGGAACGGAGACGGTGTATGCGTTTAGGGTGATTGTAATTACTTTTAGGGAATAAATGGCTTTTATATTTTATTTTATTTTTATTTGTACGTTGTTACCTATTTAGCTAGTAGGTATTAGCGCAGTTGTTATAACCTACCAGTTAATCATAACTTATCAGTATTTTTCTTATCCTAATTATTTAATTCTTTATTTCCTTATAACAACGATCGTAAACAAATAAGTAATCCTTTTTAATCATCATTTAAATAAGATATAACCTGTACCAAAAATAAACTCAAGCCGTTTAAAATTAGGTACTTTCTGACTTGATTTATGTATACATTCTGAATAAGCGTCAGATATTACCCACCTAACCTTTGTTAGGTGCACTCTATGTATATTATTCTGTCTGAATACTGTGTAAATAAAATTACCACCCAACCCCAACGATAAACCCACCTCGAAGACGCCCTCGTATCCATGAGAAAATCACTCTTCAAAACCTTATTGTCTTCTAAGTAGGTACCTACTTACTTTTATTTTTAAAACAGGCACAGCCATAAATCTTTTAAATCCATCAGGGTTATTAACACTAAAGTCATTTACAACGGGATATTTACCATTATTTGAGTATTGAGCTTTCCAATATTTCGGCGCAGTTTCATGCGCCATTATCACGGAAGGCACTGCGAATGAGTTTTTGTTGGCAGACATACCGAACTACCTTAATTTTTTGTTTTTTTTTTTTGCTACGGGCGTTTTTATTATAGGCGCAACTCGATCACGACACACAACACTGACGGTATCAGAACGCGGCCCAATTAGTACATCACTTCTTCACTTCTTCAGGCACAGCCATTTAACTTGTGATTGAGATGAAAAGGAGGTTGTAGAAAAAATTATAATCCGTCATGTTGCCGTCCTGAGGGACGGCGTCGATTTTAATCATGCAGACGAGAAAATATATATAACTACATAAATATTGTTACGTAATTCATACTGCACCATCTAGCCCCAAAGAAAGCCAAGCTTGTGTTATGGGTACGTACAATATTTATATATATATATATTTAGATAGGTACTTATTACATTACATAGATAGACATGTATCATCTATAGAAAACACAAAAAACACCCGGAACAAACATCTGCAGATCGTACAAATATTTCCCAGGCGGGAATCGAACTCGCAACCTCGCGGACCTTCAACCGCTGCGCCACTGAGGTCGTCAAGAATAACAATAATGATGATAACAAAATGTTGAAAGTAGCCCGTGCTTAGGTAAGGAGGTAATCTTATGACTTCTCTAATTAAAACCAACGTCTCGAAACAAAAGTGCCGATATAAAAGTTCTACGTTTTCTTCAACGGGTTTCCCCGGATCAGTTTATTTAACTCTTTTTTTCTTGGTGGTAGTAAAACGAATGGTACCTAATCGTACCAGGCATCATGCCGTAGTTTATATAATGATGATTTATGATTCTATCTAAATAATTTGGACGGAATCTCCTAGTAACAGCTAAAATTATAAAGTATATAAACAGGTCTTTAAAAGTTTTGGCATTAATTCGGTAGTCAACATTAAATTATTGATATTGATATCTGAATGTATTAATTTTATCGCCATAAGTATGTTTGTTTATAAAAATTCTTGGAAAAACTTTAAGGAAATTATTACAATTAAAGAATAGAAAAAAAATCGAGTTTTTATTGAGGTAAGTTTTATATTATTTTCAATTTGGTAGGTACCTTATTTCTTATTTGATAGTAGTTTTTAGCATAAAAATTTACTTTGTAAGTGCTTATTGAAACTGAAAATCTGAAATCGTACAAAATAAAATATATTCGTCTTGTTCCATATTCAAAGAACTTGTCAAAACAAATAATTTCGAGTGTCATTGTTGTAGGGTTCGAGGTATCTACCAGAGGAGGCGGCGGATATCTTGATCGATGTCTATCATAATGTTGCAGGCATGTCATTCGTGCAACGAACGCCCTAGACGTACATAACTATAAATATTTACGAGATGATAGGGTCAAATACTCAGAAGTTATCTGAGTCAACGTTGTGACGCACGAAATCACGATCTGCAGCAATGGCCATTTTCATAATCGCTTTGTAGATTTCTCAACGTTACACGATATGACATAATCTATCATGGAAATGTCACACACCGTAGTAGGAGATATCATGCAGTTTCTGTGTTTTATAAAAGCTTAGATGGCGGCCGTGGCCTAAGAATCAACCCCTTCAACTCAGCTGGTTGATGTCGTAAGACTCATGGAACCTTGCAAGGGAAGGGCAGCAGCTTCCTTCTGTGTATCTTTAACTCCTCTACTGCGAACACCAATCCGCCTGCCAAGAGTAGTGGTCAAACCCCCTCTTGTTTGGAGGAGGCACGTGCATCAGTCAACGTATGTGTTGAGATAAGATGATAAAAGCTTAGGTACCGTGTGCCGAGCCACGTCGGCCGCGATCACAATGTTAACTCCGATCCAATTAACCCTTGGTAGGTGAAAACCCCTGATACTAAGCCTGAACCCTATTACTAAGCCTCCGCTGTCCGTCCGTCCGTCCGTCTGTCACAGTGCTCTACCTCATGAACTACGTAGAGGTAGACAGTTGAAATTTTCAGATAATGTCTATATCTCTTGCCGCTATAACAGCAAATAATAAAAATAAAATAAACATCCAAATTGAAAGGAGCCTCCATACAAAAAACGTGTTTTTGTTGGCTATTTTTGCTCTTCGTTTGTCATAACTGTATCCATTGAACCACAATAGGTAGACACATGAAACTTTCTATAAATAAGTAACACTTCAACTGTAACAATAAAAAATACTAAAATTATAATAAAGTTGGAAATTTAAAGGGGTCACCCAACAAGTGAAAATTTGATGTTCTTTGAAAAAGTTGCCTGATTTTTACGGTACGGAACCCTTCGTGTGCGAGTCGACTTGCACTTGGCGGTTTATTGTCTATAATTAACTGCTTGTTACAACTAAATTGAAATGATAAACACGGACCGACTAATGTCCTATCGTTATCACCGTAATAGTAGATTATTTGTCGTAGCCACTGGTAATTGTTTCACCCTTTCAGGATTGTTTGCGAGGTTTGGATTACAATAGATTCTATCCTCGATTTCGTACCCAAGGCTATCCGAGTGGGTCTTACGTCAAACTTGTTTAATTGTTTCTGTAAATAGATAGTCATTAGCGTTCCCATAACCAATCCCGTTGATTGGTCCCATGTCCCTTTTAATAAATCACTCTCTGACAATATTTGGTTTTGGTTATGCTTTGATTTAGCTTATCGTCAATGTTCTTGGTTGCTGTGCAATTAGGTTTGGATCCTATGGTAGGCAATTAAACTTTAAAACTCAAACAAACGTCAAAAAATTACATAGCATTTCAAACTTTCAAAAACTCATAACGTAACACAGCGCCTTGCGTTTACGATAGAATGCTACTTACAAAATCTACTTTTTGCGGCGAATTTTCTCCTGTACATTATGCACAACACAATTAACCATATGTTCAATACTATAATCATCGTTATTGTTCCAGATGAAGCCTACATGAAGATGGCCCTGGAGACCGTAGAAGAGCTGGACTGGTGCCTGGACCAGTTGGAGACTATACAAACTCACCGCTCCGTCTCAGATATGGCTTCTCTCAAGGTACGTTCCAATGTCACCAACGCTACGGATTCCACGAAATAATTATTATTATGATAGGGTATTTGTGTCATCTTTGTTTTATAAATCAAATGACCCTAGATCCGGGTACACGAAGCTTTGTCTCTCGGCTTAAATTGTACTGATATGTAGAGCAAATAATATTCGTTTGCCATCTCTCTGTATAGTCTGACAGCGCGTATAATGCGCTCCACCAAGTGAGAAACTCAAACAAGCCCTATTAATTTGCCTTTGAATAGGCGGGGACAATCTAAAGCCTTCGATCTAAGGAATATTTAGTAGCTAGCTGGGAGCGAGAAGATTCGATATAATCTAGCGGCAGCTTCTGCGTTCTCTAAATCTAGGAATCTAGGTTGACATGATACTAATTTATATCGCCTTTTCTACTCTTTCGCCAACAATAGTGAGCTATTGTCCTGAGAATTATATTGCGGACATTGCTGAATCGTGTCACGCGTAGCTGTTGCAGCAAAGATTTAAGTACCTAATAGAAAAGGACTGTTCTTTATGTTTGGTTTTCAAATGACATCGAGTATTCTAGTGCAACATTATGTGTTTATACCAAAATAAGGTTACCTAGACGCCATATATTCCTTCATTAATAATTTTCGTTGGAGGAATATAGCTTTTAAAGAAAATCTCTACGCAACATTCATAACTATATGTGTATGGGTACATGCAGCTTTTTATAGGCAACATCTTCGCAGTTCCAAGAAAAAATGCTTTCCCAGCAAAGTTTTAATGATAGCTACTGGAAAGAAAGCGAACTAAGCCTTACGGTGCCTACCGGTTCGAACGGGTTTTTCCCATTTTCCTTTATACTCAGGTACCTACTTACTCCAAGCACATTTTTTCTTCTTTACCCGTGAGGCGAGTTTTGTTTTTCGAGTTTTTATTTCTGATAATATTTATCACCTCGCAGCATCCCAACGGATGAAGCGATTTAGATCAATGAAGTATCAAAATACTCTGAACTCCTATGTAGTTCTTAGCTACTTGTATGCGTTTGCCTCCACATTTTGCGAAAAGAAGTAAAAAAGCGGGGACCGAATCGGGATTTTTTTATTGTTTTCAATTAATTACTTGTCCCAATAATATTCCAAGCTTTTATTTAGTGCCAGTCATGTTCATAAGCTTTGATGGCGTAGATATATTCAAACGGGCTACATCTGCAGCCGTAGGTCGTAGCATTTATTCGGCTTTACCAGTCTATAGAGTAAAAAAAATATACAACTGCATTTTTAAGCCAAATCAGCCAAAATGAGTATTTACTCGGTTTTACCAGTAAGGAGACGATATCTAAGCTCCGAAGTAATTCTAACTTTAGTGGCTGCCTAAAACTTATTCTGTGAGTGGAGGGTCTCATATAATAAGCCTTGAAATTGTTAAGCTCCGAATAACTCGGGCTGGGAATTGCAACGTAGCTTTGCGTAGACCTACGTAGGTCTACGGGCTCCTGTGTCTGTCATTAAATCCGAAGGCGCAACGACCCAGGAGATCTACTTTGAAAAACGAAATTTCGGATGACACTTCTCATGCTCTCCTACTGCGAAGATGTTTCGGCCCTACCCACTTTGAACTATGAAAATCATAATAACTATTCACGGGTATCACGTTTATTTACGTATTTAAACTACTTAATAGGTAAATAAACGCGATGAATGCCAGTGAATAGTAATTATTATGTTCTGATCGCGTAAGTCTAAAAATTCATTTAATTCATAGAAATCCGAAACAAAAGGAAGGTGTTAGTAGATTAGGCGACCGAAATAACTTGGTGGTAAGGGGTGAGTTCCTTGTTCGTTTCGTCATCCGCATCTTCGCGTTTAGTTTTTGGTAGTAGACCCCTACCTTCTGTGAGCTGCTAGTGACGCAAATCGTCAATTTTCTTAACAAGACAGAGCAGTTCTTTCCTCTCTATTCTTTGTTGACATCCTGTTTTATTTCTATACAGATCGGTAACTTGGTGTACTTATCGCATAACTTCTTTTATAGTTCTCAAGTTTCTTAATAAAATAAGTACCAATCTCATGAAATATTATGTACTTATTAAAACGACCGAAGACGACCGAAGTGGCGCGGCGGGCGAAGGTCCGCCTGCGACGCAGATGGTTGCGGGTTCGATTCCCGCCTTGGGACAAATGTTTGTACGATCTGCAAATATTTGTTCCGGGTGTTCTGGGTATTTTCTATCTATAATAAAAAATATCTATCTATGTTATGTATTGTATTAAGTTTATCAGTCATATAGTACCCATAACACAAGCTCTGCTTACTTTGGGGCTAGATGATGCTGTGTGGATTGTCCAGCATTATTTATTTATTTTATTTATTATTATTAAAACAGGCATGCAGAGTCACAGAAAAAGTAAAGAATATTAAAATACCACTAGTTTATAAATATCAGTGCAAGTTTTATGAGATATTTTTATTGACAAGCTTAGATTGCGAATGTTTACGCAAAATCATTTGTAAGAAAATAAAAGTCTGAAATGAAAAGGTTCGGCGAACTTTTCTAACTGTAATAAAATGCGCGTGGGTGTTGTCTCGACAGATAAAGGCTATGTATGTACCTAAGCATGAAATTGCAAATCCTTCAATCATTTGATTGAGCATTATTGTCAGTGAAATTTATTTCTTAACTTTGCTCTCCATGCATATTATGCAGCGACTTTGATATTTAACTAAAAATAATAATAATGCTGGATAATCCGTACAGCATCTATCCCCAAAATAAACAGTGATTGTCAACTAAGTGTAACGTCTTCTATCTAGTCTTCGCTCTACAAAATTACAAACTAGTGAAAGACTATCCCTGCAAGTTGGTTTTGTTCAGCAACATAATCTTGCAAATTCCGTACCTATCGACTTTTTATAACTAGAGTTTCTAAACAAATAAATACGGCTCTACCTGGCATACCATGCGTATAATTTTAAAGAAAGCGTTTTGTTTATGAGCATTATAATAATCCGTATCGCGATAAAATGTTGTTTACTACAGCGTGGCCTTCTGGATGAGATAGTGTTGTTACAGTGTGGTGTGATGGAGGCCCACGGCCACTTGGCGGCTGGCCCGTCCGTCGGCACGCCCGCATGGTCACGTACGCAGCCCGGGCATTCTAGTCCTTAGTTCCATAAACACAGTAGGTAGATACCTACTTGGAAAAATTAAATTTTTTGAAGGTAAAGATAATATCGAAATTTAGTTCCGTTCAGCCGCTTAGCGTGAAAAGGTAACATACAGAGTACATTCGCATTTCTTAAATTCTTTATTGCACTCACAAGTTAAATCATACATAAAAGTTACCAAATAATGGGCATGTACAAAGGCGAGCTTAACCCTAAAAAAGTTGCCTACATTTATAGGTAATATTAATAGCTCCTAGAAGTAAGTAGTAGATAGTATGAATAATTTTCATTGTGTGATTGCTTACTATGCAAATTTTTATATCACAACGATATTTCCTCAGTTTCTTAACATACCTTCTTGATTCTCATTAAACAACATCGTTATAAATTTCCCAAGGTGCGTTCGTTAAAAAAATTCTAAGCAAGCACTATTACTAAAGCAAACTGTTGGTTAATACGAGTCTTTAACGCCTCCAGTGTAAGCAAGTAGAAACTGCACGATCTCTGGAGGCGAAAATATTTATCATAAATTTTACCTATTCGTCTAATATGTGACGTCACAGAGCTTAGATATACATAGGTTCAATGTTATGCCTACCAAATAAGTTCAATAACAATTCACAACGTTGTCTGGAAATCAATCGAAAATACGCTTTGTCCTCACGGCATTACTGCATAATTTAAACTAACGGGTTTGTGGCTTGACATGTAGTTATATAATATTCACATGTGAGTTACCTATCACATGACCTGGTTAAACCGTGACGTCGGTTTCGACCTCCCCTCAGTCACAGACGTGGCCGCGGCCGCGTTTCGCCCGCCTCCCAGTCTGAGTTTAAGCTTTTCCGATACTGCACTGCACTATTTGTTTCTCTTTTGCTAGCTTCGATGCCAGACAAAGATCGTCTCCGATATTGTACGGAGTTGGTCGGTTGAAGCCAAAAGGTAGTAGTCTTGCATTAACGTGGTACCTATAGATCTATGGGTTGGGTACACACTAATTGCAAGACGTCTGTGCTGGTCTTCAAGCTAAAAACTATCTAATTCATTAGGCACTAGTATTCTAATAGCCTACGTTCTACGGAACGAAGGCTGCTACGGTCTTTGGTACATAAGAATTCGAAAGGATTTGTAAAATCAATTACCTACATAATTGATTTTGGAGCACCATTTGTGACTCTTGCATAAAAAAAACTCCGTACATATGTAAGTAATCAGGTATCTCGAGCGAGCGCTACCTTCCTTCTAACGAGGTGACATCGTACCAGCTTCCAGAGAGCGCAAATAGTTTTAATCCATTTTACTTTGTAGAGCACATGTAGAAACGTTACCTAGTTCCCAACTTAGTGTCCGCCGAGAGTTCCGCTAAATGGCCCAACTCTCAAACTACCGTTTGTGACTTTATTTCGTTGCATAAGCTAGCTAGAAAGTAGTAAATATGCCATTGTGATTTTCTATGTGCAATAAACATTAGTATTTTATAGTGTTTCTTGTGAAATCACCGTCAGCCAATTGTCACTTTGCTTTCGTGTTAAGTTTCTCCGAATGTTAGTTTTGAAACTTAGGAAAAGTACCTTACTGCATTTACGTATAGGTTTAATTTTTGTAAATCAAAGCGCCTAGCTCTTGTCGGTGCAATGATGCAATTTCGTCACATTTTCTCTTTCCCATGCGGACTCTTTTACTCATTAATATGGCATGTGTCTGTTTTAAATGCATGAAAAACCTTTTCACTGCAACTCTTTTCAGCACCTCCGCATTAGTAACCTTTCCCGTCTAGCTAATCCTTTCCTCCAGCACCGCATTTCAAACGCCTCTCTATCCCGCTGTGTCATGGTCCATGTATCGCATCGCATCCTTAGAGGGCTATGCTCCAATTATAATAATATGTAAGTATTATATGTATATATGTATATTTTATCTTAACTTTTTTCTTCTTGATGTTAATATATGTTATTTTATGGCCTGACGTAGGTATAGAATACCATAAATACAGATAAAGATAATTATTATACTTATAACAATGCACCCTTTGTGATTGAGTAGGTATAGGAAATGTTGAAAACGTGTTGCCTTATCACATTATTGCAATGTCAACGAGTTTTGTGACGTAGGTCATGTTGGTTGGTACTATCGCAGCCGTCATCGCGCTATTTCAACACCAGCAGGATATCTAAATCGGCAATTTGATTTTATCGGCAGAAACAGGTCTATTTTAATTCTCCATTACGCAATTGCATGTTCCGTTTGGGCCGTTGTTGTTTAAAAAAAGTAAAGTAAAAGTAAAAAAGTTTAAGTTTATAGTTTTTTTTTTTTCTCACTAAATCTCTGAATATGCATTCAAATATGTGCTTAAACTTTTTATCTTCAGATATATTATATATAATAAAAATAGGCATCCTTCTGGATGGCTATTTTTAATATATAGGATCATCATCATCCACTGTCTTTACTATACCCTCATAGCCCCCCACGGTGGCCAATCTCCACGCAGACTAGCTATGTGCGCAGGACACATTATAGAACACAAGTGTATGCGCAAACACAGGTGCAGTATTTCTCCACTCTCATAGCCTTAACTAGTCCACTGCTTGACACCTAATAAGTACGACTTAAACAGAACCTTAGTACCTACCTATATGTTATAGAATTGAGAGTAAGATTCATAAATATCATTTCTTAATATTATAAACCGTAGACCGTAGAATAAGGCTTCCGTCGATTGGGACCACTAGGTATTGGGACCGCGGTCCCAATCTGTAATTCTTCTATAGTCTGAAATAAATGAATTATTATTATTATAAAGGCGAAAGTTTGTGACGTTGTGCTGTTGTGATGTTATGAAGATGTTTGGACGAAGACAACATCAAACTACAGAATGGATTGAGCTGACATTTTGCACACATAAAGATTTGGACCTAGAATATCATATTATACCTAGGCAATGAATAACTATGTATATGCGTAACTACGTAATATAGGTTACTTTTGTTCCAAAGAACGCGTGTGATGAAGCATATACCTAGAAGCTAAGAATAATATAAATGAGGAAGAAGGGTTCTTACGAAACGTCAAACGAGAACAACGAATATTTTTGTGATAAATTACCGTTTCCTACGTGCTGTTTCATTGGTTCCCAGTAATTGGGATTTTGTTTTACCTAGCTCCTGGCCGCGGCTTCGCACGCTCTTTCCTGGTATAAAAAGTAGACTATGTCTGACGTCGGGATACCGTATATCTCCCTGCCAAACATTAAGACCCGTTCAGTCGTTTAGGTATAAAAAGATAACACAGACGGACAAACAGAATTATTTTAACTTTTATGTTCTTAGTATGGATTTGCAATCAATACTTACAAATGGTTAGGTATAAACTAGGTTGAAAGCACTTGAAAGTTAAACTGAAAAGCATTTGAATGTAATCAGATCTGAAGAATATTTAATTACGTCTTACCTACTTCTTTTGTGCTCTTCAACTGAATTATCCAGGTCATGGTTGAAAAAACAAACGTTTGTCATTCGTAAAACAGCTGGATTCGGAGTGAGTGGTATTTTCTTGGAATAGATTTTACTTTTCTTCGGCCGAGAAATGTTCGCGGCTGTCATATGGAATAATTATTTTGAGGATAAGGCTCTCCGGGTTTTCAAAAAGTTATCTGAGCGTCTGTTCGAAGCGACGCGTGACCCGAGAGCTGGTGGGTATCTGGCGCAGCGTTTCAATTGTAAATACTAGTTCTAATTTGTTTTTATTATTTGATTGTAATTTTCTTTTTCAATAAAGTTAACTTTTAATGATTCTAGATAGCAACAAAGATATTCACGAACCCCAATATTATTGTCTCGTAAATAAGAAAGAAAACAGTGGGTAGAGGATAGTTGGCTTGGAAAATACTTAGCTATATTGAATTCAGTGGAAGAATTATTTACAGAATTCAGAAGTGGATCCAAATGCTTTTCTTAGAAGTATTTCGATTCAGTTTCGCATATAATTTTCCACTGAAAGACAGACGTTTCTTCGCTTGATATTTTCAAGGAGGCGAACTTATCGGATGTTATCCGACGTCGGAAGCAATTCAAAGAATATGAAAAACGGCTTTTGCCGTTTCATCGAAAGAATCGTCGTAAATACTTTTACAATAGATATCTAACTATATGTAGATATAGATAAATGTCTATTATCTATTGTTGTTTCCCGAAAAAGGTGAATGTAGATGTAGATCTAATGTCACCTTTTTCGGGAAACAACTGGGTAGAGCTATGGTTTTCTTACTGTCATACCTCGTAGTAGGGGTAAAAAAGTAGGTACCTAACACTAGTAGCGTAAGAATGGGCGGTCCGCTCCGGGTACCAAGCTCCAACGGGTGCCATCTTGATATCCCTTGGGTGACAACTCACACGCACAGCCAGATGATAAAAAATCGCGGCTCGCTTCGCTCGCCGTAGATTTCATAGGGTACGGTCTGTTGTTATCATTTTGCTCTTAATCGTCATTATCTTAGCTTCCTTGTCTTGGTAAGCATGCCTCACCAATTTCAGAAAAGGCTGCAGCTCACTCTACTTGCCAATATTTATTTACTGTTAGTTTCTTAATAATTTTCTCAGCCGTTGCAAACTCTTCAGAATCTCACCTGAATTTGGGGAGGGTTGTTTGGTAAAATATCATCACCGTGACGTCTGTACCAACATCTCGCTGATTCTTATATAAATACTATTTCTAAAAGGTTTAGGTAAAGCGTAACAAAGTATTGGTTTTTTTAAATTAAATGTTGAAGATGTACGTTACAAAAGTAGGCAACAAAAGTTTTGAAGATTTTTGAATGGAGGGTGGCCCTAGCATTTGTTTTTATTATCACCAACGCCGTCCACAGTAAATGTTTTATATTTGGATAGAAGACACTAAAACAAATCAAAAAAAGCGTCAGGTTTCTTAGATATTCACAGATGAAAAAAACTTTATTTTTTTCTTTATAATGAAAAAAATAAAGAAACCTGACGCTTTAGGACATTATGTTATAAAACATTTTTTATTTGTTTTAATGTCCTATATTCATTATAACATTCATTTATTGTGCGGTGATTTAAAAAAAATGGCGACCAATGTTTGATTGGGCCAAAAGCATACATAGCCTTCTTTGTGTCCTGTCTGCAATTTTATCGTAATCCAACCGTCAAATTAGTTTAAGCAGCGTTCAATAATTTCAGGATCTAAACTACTTCATCATCATTAACTTACTTTGGGGCTAGATGATGCTGTGTGGATTGTCCAGCATTATTTATTATTATCATTAGCTAGGCATATCACTTCGTTTGTGAATACCTACTAACAGTCTAATACGTAAATGTTACTAGCTAGCCTAGATTGGATGCCATATAAATATGCACTTTAAACTCAAAGGGAACATTGATCTTTGACCGTTGACGTCCAAGTCATTCCCATATAATATCCTAATATGCCCAGTAGACAGTCAGAGGATTCTTCTTACATTGTCTACGAATATAATAGGTAGGTACCTACCTAAACCGGACAGAATCGATACAATACACTACGTCACAAAACCTCATACTTCCTGTAAATGATGAATTCATTTTACACATTGTACTCAACTAACCAAATGTAAACTACTGCGTCTACTGGACAAACCAACCACAACCACTTGTTAATTAAGTACTAGGGGAAAAATGTATTTACCTAAAAACCGTGTGAGTTTTAGTCTACGTAGGCTACATGCAAGTCCATTTCTATTTTGGTTGCCTTTACCTAGTAATCAAATCTGAGTTGGTAAGCATTGAAATTGAATATGAACTGGATAAATTCGGTATGAATAAATTTGGCCAATGAATTTTGCAGTGAACTGGAGTAGTGCTGTATGAACTGGGCTGCTGCGACCACATGCGCCTTGAAGATTAATTAAAGAATAGGTCGTAAAAAAGTCGTCACTTTGATGATTTGAATGCGAGGAAAATGGTTTTGCTTCTGAAAATCAGGCATGTGTAGTCGTGGGAGTTTTTTGTGTTCTTAAATTACTATTGTTCCTGGTGACACACTTGGAAAAAATGGGTTTCTCGGGAAAACATTGGCAAAAGGAAAATTGTATTGTTGCTCTCAATCTCGCGCAGATAAACAACTTGCATGATTTCGGCAAATATTAGGAAGATACATTTTTAATGTAAAAAATGTTTTCCTAAGAGATTTTTCCCCGTCATTTTTGGAAAAAGATCCACCTATACCTAGTTAAATACCAACCAATAGTTGTAAAAAATATGAGGATAAATGTTTGGCTATTGACTAACAAGACTGACACAGATTTATCAGCGTTTATATATAGCACATTTCACGATAACATCTCAGAGATACGGATAATATCTGTTTACGAAGTCAGAAGTCCTTTAAATCTAATCTCATCAATGTGATATCAAAGGTCAATTATTTCCTTCCTGAACCGTAAATCTCCTCGTAGGTACTCGTGAATCTACTTACTGGAATCATTTGATCCGGAAGCTTACGTGAGCTTCGCGGCGTCTTCTCAGGGATAAAGACGATTAAAGAAGCGAGGTGATAAGAATCAAGTATGTCAAGAACACAGCTAAAATTAACTCTACATTCAAGGAAACAGCTCCATCAGCCAAGTCATTCCAATCGATTCTATGACAACCGAAATCATAATCTCCTTAGATTAAGTATGGTATAGTAGGTAAGAAAATTATCGATATCTTGAATTAATATTATCTCGTTGCTATGTAGTTAATAAATCAGTTCTAATGTGACTGTATGACGATAATCAATTTGGTAGGTACTCACATACACTAATGTTCGATAGAGTCGATGGCAGTTATCGCCAGATGTAAATTGTCTGTCCAAATATCAAATTATATCCAGAATAAAACCATTATTTTTATTATAAATTAGGAAAATATTTTTTTTAAATGGCAATGGGATTAAATAAAAAAGGATATTACAATCAAATTAGAACTAGTATATTTATATAGAAAATATTTATTTATTGAGTATCTTTTCAAAATATTTAATGAAGAATCCAATCAATAACCTGTTAAATAATTAGAGTAGACCCTTATTCGTTACGGTAGCGCCACAAAAAACTTATTAAGTAGGTACATGCATACACGACCAGTTTATTTCTCTCCCCTGAAAAACCGCGGAGGAAAACCTGATTTAAATTTATAGGAACGATTCTACCGGTTATTTGGTATGTGTTCGCTTTCCGCGTTGTGTATGACTACACCCGCCCGTGCTAAGCGAGTGACTTTGAACAGTGCCCGCCACAGTTCCTCAGTCCTTCGATAGCGCTCGCTGCTAGCACACGCATAAGAAAACGCGATCAAATCGGACTTTTTTGTTGGACAATCTTTTTTATTCAAGTGATAGAAATGCGCTTGTGCGCCGAGAGACAAAGTGTCGGTAGCGAGCCGACCCACTGGGTGCGTGCCGTAGAAAGCATGGCGCATTCATTGGATGTGTTGCAATTGCAGTTCAAGAGGATGCTGAACAAGGAGCTGAGCCACTTCTCCGAGTCCAGCAAGTCCGGCAACCAGATCTCAGAGTACATCTGCTCCACTTTCTTAGGTGAGTTTTTATTTTCTTATTTTTTTAGAAACTTAGCATCAGCAAATAACTAGCCATAATAGTATTGCCATGTACTTGCTTCGGTAGTAGATGCATAGCAAACTACAGTGTCATCATCATCATCATCAGCCCGTATACGTCCACTGCTGACGCTGACGATTTGTGGCATCCCCCAAACGATACGCCACAAATAGCGTTCCTGAGCCGCCTCCATCCATCGACTCCCTGCGACCGCTACAATGTCGTCGGTCCATCGAGTGGAAGGTCTTCCCACCCTCCGTTTCGCATTGCATCGCGGTCGCCACTCGAGAACCTTTACTCCACAACGGTTATCGGTTCTGCGAGCTATATGGCCTGCCCATCGCCACTTCAGCCTGCTAGCTCTGAGAGCTACATATGTTACTTCGGTTCTTCTTTGGGTTTCCGTATTATATCGCGTAGAGAACTACGGTGTGCTATGACCAATATGCACATGTCTTGTTAGCTAGTAACTATTCCCTTATTCTTAGGTGATATTGTGGTTATTTTATTTATGTATCGTTGCAAAGTAGAATGTTATTTCAAAATAATGTTAAAACTAAAATAATTCATTCATTCAGCGTCTTAAAAGATGTTTTGAAGTTGTTTTTAAGGCTCATAGCCCATTCAAAATCATGATCATGAACACCTAATCATCGAAAATTTATCATGAATTTTCATATAAAATATAATGTAAATAACGCACTGCTAATCCGTAGTAGATAAAATACATGAAAGGCTCACGATACGCTACGTCAGCGCTCAAGTAGTTAGGTAACTACATGTGGGGCGCTACGGCGCTTCACCGCCGCCCGCCCAACTCACTAGGTGACCTTCTTTCGATCTAAGTGGCCTTAAATCAAATTATATTTTTGGGATATTATTTGATTTCTTATAAATTACCCGAGTGTTCGTAGTGGCTTACGCACTATAATAATAAAAACCTAAGTGGCTTTTCCCGTAGTCGCTTCGCCTGACTTTGTAAAATGAACTGTATCCTCAGCAGCAGAATGCCCAAAATCAATTTATATTATAATGTTACATTACACATGCATGTTACATGCTCTTCAGTCAGGAAGGTAGTATTGTAACGTAATGCTCACAAACGAGTCTTGAAAAGTTACATTACAGGCGAATGCTCGCGGTAAAGGAACGCCTTTGAACACATTTAAAGGCCTCTTCAATTTATTTTGAAGGTTTATAGCGTTGTTGATTTATTTGAGCTCTCCATGTTTTATTGCTTGAAATTTTAGTAGGCACATACTTGAGTACGCAAATCGAGGCCAATTGGTAAATATTTCTACAGATTAGGTACTTATATATTGATTAAACATAGATTTCGTAGGTAAACTGATTTAGATAGTCATTAAGTACAAGGTAGTTTTGAAGGTAATTGACCAGGAAAGAGATTTTTTCGACAAATGACCACTTGCTTTTATTGATTAGGTACTTTTGAGCTTCATTCATAATCCAGAGATATATAACGCTAATAAATGAGTTAAGCTCTCACAAAAGCTTACCAATATGTTGTTCAACCCGCTAATCTAAAAATAGGTAAACAACGTTTTATCGAAAATTGTATAAGCTCAGATAACCCCTCACGATAGGTTTGCCAGATTGAAGCAGTTAGAACTAGTTTATTATTTGTGTCAGCTGGGTATATCTAATATAATATATTAAGTTTCATCAGTGCACTATCATCCACAACATTTGCATAGAATGATCTAACTTGATGATGGACTCCATCATCAGCGTGCGCAACGCGAAATCATCAAAAATTCCACTCCTCTATCCCCTACTTTGACGCCCTATCACACTTTGATAACTGATTAATAATGGTGAAGCAATGCAATTAAAGAAAAAGTATAAATATACAATAGTTGCATAACTATTCAAGGAGACGACGACGACGACGTCACGTTTCTGTATATGCATTTAGCGCAAGAATGTCGCTCATCATAACCTACGAATAAATAATAAGTCTTAACTCATTGCGTCACACATTGATTCAATTGACAACGGAGTATGTCGTTTATTCAAAAACATTCAATTAAATTGTTTTCATTGTCCTGGTGGCGGCGTCGCAATATTTATTGTTCATTCAAATCATCTCAATTGGCAAATCCTCGGTGTTCACTGTCTCTCACATATACATATTTATGTGGGTTCAAAGGTAAAAACATCGTACATATTGTTTACAAAAAATATTAGTTGTGTGTTGTAGATATGAGCTAATTTATTTATAAGTATGCACTTAATGTGTTGTTGTGGTTTACTACAAGGAATATTTACAGACAAAAATAATTTCGGCGTTATAACTTGAATTATGTGATTTTGATTGAATTATGTTGAAAACTGTAGCTTTAGACCATAAGGTATATATAGGTAGGTACCTAAAATATAGTAGACTTCATCTGTTTTATTGCGTCTTTTTTCTTTTATCAAAGGTTGATTAGATTATCTATTCTTAAAATAAAACGCAATACAAATAAAATATCATTCCTAATCATTTCACCGGTCGCGAAGTATCACATGTAATAAAAACAGATAAATCTCTGATGTTTGGACTCACTTAGTTCTAACATTCAAAACACTAAGCACCCATAAACTTACTGATGATGGATAATACCTCTACGTACTGCATACGTAAGGTTACTAAAATGTCTGTTGTTTATTCGTTTCACATTTAAGTCTACATTTCAGGACGTAAATCATACTAAAGTCCTTGAAACATTGAAAACTAGAACTAACCCAACGTAAAACGACGCGGCTTGAAAACACTCACCATCTGACATCGTTACCTATAAACACCATTTCGAAACTATATCCGACTTTTTTAGGTCATCGATTAACGTAATTTTATTATGGTTACAGACAAACAACAAGAACTTGATATACCATCTCTCCAAGTGGAAGATAACTCAGCCGAGCGCGCCAAGAAAAAGGACAAGTCTCCTCATGGTGGGCCTGCTACTGCTATGTCTCAAGTGAGTTTTAAGAAAAAACTAAATTGTAATTCAAATGCTGATTCCTCTAGCTGTTTTCATAATTCTAAAGAATGATTTATCTTTACAGATCACCGGTGTGAAGAGAGCACTCACGCACACAAACAGCTTCACCGGGGATCGCGTGCCGAGACATGGCGTGGAAACACCGCACGAGGAAGAGCTGGGCAGGCTGCTCAGCGATCTTGATCGATGGGGAGTGGACATTTTCCGCATCGGCGACCTCTCGTGTGGGCGGCCTCTCACTGCTGTGGCATACGCCGCGTTCTCGTCGAGGGATCTGCTTTCTACGCTGCAGGTTCCGCCGCGCACCTTCCTCGCGTTCGCCGTCACCCTCGAGGAGCACTACGTCCGCGACAACCCGTTCCACAACTCACTGCACGCTGCTGACGTCACGCAGTCCACGAACGTGCTTCTCAACACCCCGGCTCTGGACGCAGTGTTCACACCGATAGAGGTTTGCTCGGCTCTCTTCGCTGCGTGCGTCCACGACGTCGATCATCCTGGGCTCACCAACCAGTTCCTAGTCAACTCTAGCTCTGAATTGGCGCTGATGTACAATGACGAGTCAGTCTTAGAAAACCACCATCTAGCCGTCGCTTTCAAGCTGCTCCAGAACGAAGGCTGTGACATATTCATCAACCTTCATAAAAAGCAAAGGCAGACACTCCGCAAAATGGTCATAGATATGGTGCTCTCGACTGACATGTCGAAGCACATGAGTCTACTCGCAGACCTGAAGACTATGGTAGAGACGAAGAAAGTGGCCGGCAGCGGTGTCCTGCTGCTGGACAACTACACGGACAGGATACAAGTGTTGGAGAATCTCGTTCACTGCGCTGACTTGAGCAACCCTACTAAACCTCTGCCTCTTTATAAGCGATGGGTAGGGTTGCTGATGGAAGAGTTCTTCCAACAAGGAGATAAAGAGAAAGAAAACGGAATGGAAATAAGTCCTATGTGCGACAGAAATAACCCTACAATTGAGAAAACACAAGTAGGATTCATCGACTACATTGTCCATCCTCTCTGGGAAACATGGGCGGACCTGGTACACCCCGACGCTCAGGACATTCTGGACACGTTAGAGGAGAACCGCGATTACTACCAGAGCATGATTCCGCCGTCGCCGCCCCCCGCGCTCATCTCCGGCTCGGATGAAGATCGCCCAGAACAAATACGTTTTCAAGTAAGTTTCGTTTTCAAGTAAGATATTTTTGTACAACTACATACTGCTTGCAAAAGCTCTTGCATTATTTGAGATTTATATTTTGTTCAAATCACGGTACAATATAAAATGATGATTGAATTTTCAGAAACAGGGCTACATTTGCCGGCCTACATTGTCACATTGTCCTCTTGCATCTCATAAAAAAATATTAATTTTGTATTACTTTGAACAGGTAACGCTTGAAGAGGGTGAAGGTTCAGAGGACTGCGAAGGCGAAGGCGATGGAGGAATGTGACGGAAACTACTGGGATTCTGCAAGAAACTCTCAGAGAAAGTGCACGTTTGGTGGAGGCTCTGGCAGTGAGAGTGGCCGGGAGACGCGCCCGGCCGCCCCGCAGCGCCCGTCGAGTGCCCGCGAACTTTTGTTGGATAATAATACACATGTTGACGCTTACTATCGAAGTGGGACGATCAGCGGGTGCGTCGTTACATTTCGATCTTTATATAAAATTAATTTTATGTGATCATGCAACCATGCAATGTTGTCTAGATTATCTAATGACTGTGTAACGTTCGATTGTCTAGTATTTGTACCCGTTGTTTCGTTTTGTCTAACCAAAGATTTATAAAAGCTACGTTACTGTGACGTTCGGCAAAATCCCATGTAAAGTAGTTAGTGTTCGATTCGTAATTTAAAGAATCGTATGTAGATTTTAGTCGTCGACTCCGTTTATATCGGATCGGCTACATAAGGACATTGAAACGCTTATTAATTGGTATGAAAGGGTAATTTATATTGTCATATCATTCACTTTTCTCATAATTAATACGGGTTTGCGATAATGTTATTCACCAAAATATATTAACATTTAATAGGTATCCTAAAACAACTAGTCTAAGGTTCATTTTAAAAATTGCCTTTTGAAGCTGTTGTTGTGTCTTTTCTGACTATTTAATGTTCGGTCAACCTTTGCTGCCACGGAACCCTAACAATTGTTTTGTAAATATTTACTATGCCTGACAGTGAAGTTGTCTGTGATGCGGTTGTATCAAGTCTCCAATAATATACATCTTACAATTGGGGTAGTCGTATTATTGTATAAAGTTTTCTAGCGACCGCACCATATTAAATACCATAATGGTACCTAACAACTCACACGTCAGTCCGCCTGAAGAGGCACAACTTCTTTTCTTCACATCTTCGACCGAAGTTAAAGACACTTTCTATTTTCATCATAACCTATATATAGCTTTACCCTAGTTGATTTTGTAAACCAAATGCACCTCATTTCTTAAGGATGATCGCTGGCGATCTAAATTATTGTTTATTTTCTCTTTAGAATAGTGATATTGCTTTGTGAAACTACTTAGTAACAAATTAATTTGATTCTCGTAAATCAAAAAATAAAGAAATCTTAGCCAATATAGAATTCGCGTTGTGCAACTGTATGGATTGACGTGTTTCATGAAAATGATAAGTAGGTAACTAACAAGAGAGTGCTATAACCAGGTTTTCCTTTGAGTGCGTTTTAGACTTACCAAATTTTCGGCATACAGGCCGGGTTTTGCAATATATGTGTGCCCTTTTTGCATATTTTAGATGATCTGTACTCTAATTCTTGTCGCACAATAATCTTTGTTTAATTTTAACGTTTGACATAATATTAGATTTAATGGGTTGCAGATCTGATCACCGTCAAATTCATTAGTTGATGTTTCTCTAATCATAAATTCGTATCCTTTAAATTAACGTTAGGTATAGGTTTATTACCAGGAGGGTGTAATTAATACTTAATTATCTGTATTATTTTTGCATTTCATTTGTTCATCGTATTTTAAATTTTTTGAGCTGGTCTCTACATTCATGTACTCAAAAAGATATTGAAACTAAATAAACCAATTAAGTTCCTCGCACTTCATTTTTATTTAGGTACTTTTTTATATATAGGTACTTATGCCAGAAGTATTACCCGTTTATTGACATCTACGTACCTACCTACCTACTGACCATTATCGTTCATTAGTGTGAGATGGTCCAAATACTTTCTATAAGTTTGTAATAAAATTTAATAATTTGTATCTGCGGTCTATAGAAACTATTCTATGAATGACATGAATCGCTCTTTTCACTGTGTATATTAAAATAACATTTTAGAAATTGCATATTAATCATTGTATAATACCTACCTAATATACATTGGATACGCTTAAAATACATGTGTGTTAAATAATAGAAAAGTTACGCTTAGAGTCATTTTATTTCTAAAAACGTAAAATAATTATATGTAATTGTGTTGAATATGATATTGGTACCGCAGTAGATCTGTGTTATTGTACGTACCTACCCAATCTTTCGAATTTCACATACCTACCTACCTATTATATCTATTGTAAACAACTTGTGTGTATCTTTGCCAATGTGCTCACTATAGTATTAATTCATTAATTAAAATGTATCGCTATGTACTCTGGTAATGATAACCGAGCACTTGACATAAGTAAATAGATGTACAACTTTCATACTTACAATGTATTAAGATATTTATTTTTATCAAATGATATGCAGTTCTCACCATACCGAATCATTGACTACAATGTGAAAATTTCAAATTTTAGTCGGATCCAACTTTAATTATACGAATAGGTACTTAATGATCATATCAAGTCGTAAAAAAGTGTACTATTGTATTGAACCAGTTTTTGGTAAACTTATGTTGTCCCATCCAAGTTATCTTTTTAATACATAGCTCAGTGCAAAATTTACTATTTAACGTCATCGAATGAAAAATGCAAATGTGTATGTTTTTTAAGTTTACTTTTGAAGAAATGGCAGTCTAGTCTAAATATTTAATTACTTTTCTACCGTTTATTTACCAAATAAATAAGTACTTGATACCCACTGTACCAACAGTTGTTATTATGTAGTATGTACCTACTACATAGTACATTAAGTAAGACCTACTTAGTATCTAAAGCACGTGTTTTTTGGATATCAATAGAAACCTGATAGAAACCCACAAATACAATAATAGCTCTTGTAGAATATTGTAATGAATAAAAGGTTAAATTAATTTTGCCAAAGTTTTCAATGTTGTATAGGTACCTCGTATGTTTCGCCAGTATGGAGTTATCGGTAAGATTGGAAAATACCTAGTTATATTATTAACAAGTTAAAAGTGTTCAATGCTGGCCATTGCAACACATTATTTATGTTTAAAATAAAATAAAGAAATAGCTTGTAATAGTTTAAATTAAATATTTGAGTTGAATTTAAAGAATATTAATGTATTTAGAATAAAAAGATATGGGAGAAAATTCAGTGTATTATTTAATATTATATTTTAGGAACCCTTATTTTCATATTGATTTAAACCTAGATAGGCGGGTTAAGAGTTAGCTCAGTTAACTTACAAGTTGTTAGTTAAGCATAGCTTCTCTGTTTTTCATACATATGTGCAGACTGCAAACTAAGCTATGTGAGATTAAAAATAATAAAGTTTAGGTACATTTGAAAACACAAAAAAACGAACGAAGTTCTGGGCAGCTTTACCTTTTGTTTTAGTCATAAAAACTGTGTTACAGAAGACAGCGTCTTCTCCATTGCAGGGGAAAGTAATTTGAGTTTAAAATTTAAATCTACAAGTCCCAAGTCCTAGCTCGTGTAAAGTCCACCCTTTATTATTTTCATATTATACTAGCTGCAGCCCGCGGCTTCGCACGCTTTTTTCCGGAATAAAAGGTAGCCTATGTCCGGCCCCGGGATACCATCTACCTCGCTGCCAAATTTCACCGAGATCCGTTCAGCCGTTCTTGAGTTATAAATAGTGTAACTAACACGACTTTCTTTTATATAGGGTTTCCCAGAAATGGTGGATACAAGTAATGACCAAAAATGTATTTATTATAAAAATAATCATAGTAAATGTTCAAATTGGGCTCCTCTTGCCCTTATGCAAGCTCTACACCTTTTTATAAAAGATCTTGCATCTTGTTATGCTACTGTTTTAGAATCCTTATGATGTAGGTAATTTTTTTATGTGGTTGGCTATAAAACTCCATTACATTTTTTTTACAGCACAGGTGCTTAAACTTAGCTGTAAAATAAATTTCAGAAATAATATTTATGTTTAGGGACTACTAGTTAACTACTATCCTAAGTAGTTGAGTTTTTTTAAAGGTAATTTAGGAATACCATTATTAGTAAACACGTTAAAAGAAAAAAATCCGAACTAGGCCTCATGTAGCGGACGTGATGCCCATAAATGTGAGGAAAACTGGGAAATTTCTAAATTTTACAAAAAAATTCGTAGACCGCGGACTGTTGGGAATAGATTTTTTTTGGGATGTGAGGCCCCACCTCCTTTGCCGCACACACACGTGCAGGATTATCCACCGTTTCTGGGAAACCTTAATACTGGGGTATTTCTTCCGCCGTGAATAGCAATATTTTTACGATAATAATTGACAAAAATTTTCAGTAAAATGTTTTGATGAAAATGAAATGAAATAGTATTTATTTGCTTAAATATAAGTTAACAATGATGGTTTTAGAATAGAGTAGGTACCTATCACTATATTTGACTTCTTAGTCGTGCAAATGTTTAGCAGTAGGTAATTTAGAGAAATTTTAGCTATGGTAGAAAATTAACAAAATTGTAAAGTTGTACCTACATAATTCAAAGTTTGCTATCACAATACTAAATAAACCGGCTTAGTAATAGGGCTCCGTTTCGAACCTTCGGGTACGGCACCCTAAAAATAAAATAATATTTAGCGAACACATGCATAAAACCGTCAAAAAATCTTTGTTTGAGAATATTAGATTAAATAATAATTAGTAGGTACGTGTCAAAAATTAAAATTATGTGAATTTTAATTTTAAATAATCATCTACGTAAACTATACTATAAAAACAATTTTGACAGATCCAATTCTAAAATTTACGAATAAATTCATTACTAATAAACTTCCAAATGACATGATAAATACTGACATATTTTTCATGTCATTTGGAAGTTTATTAAATACCTAGCCGTATGGCCATTGCGTAGCAGTTTCTTTTACATAGTTCTAATCTGAATTGAGGCACCATAAGTGGTTTTTGTACAATCATTATTTTGTGTACCTATAGACTTTTCATCATTATCAAACAATGACAAGTTAAAATGAAAATGAAATAATTTATTAGACAATACAAGGCACACACATACAAAGTTAGCACGTACGTACTAAAAAAAGTAAAAAATAAAATAAAATTTATTCAAAGAACGTAAATCGACAATACATTAGTGCACTAAACGAATATGCATAGCTAAGTATAACAATTTAGCCTGAACTAGGTAATCCTGTGTTTAATACACCATTAAAATATTTCTATGTTAGAGCTGCTTTCCGCGCCATTTGAAATAGGTACCTATGTACTAACAGTTCGAAATACAAAATGAGTCCATAGTCTATAGAGGTATTATGGACTCATTTTCTTAGTCTTACCTCGTTTGAGTGTCAACGACTTACTTTTCTAAGCTTAATAATTCTATGATTTCAAACTTCAATGCTTGTCCTTCGTGTGTACCGTTCTAGAGCCTCCACTTTATTTTCCAAAAGCTATATCTTAGCTACGTAGTTTATATTCGCTTCCTCAATAATATTTTAGTCTCTAAAATACCTTTTCGTAGGTACTTGTTTGTCATAGAGTCCATCGCCAACTTGACGTCGCTTTTGGAGGACAGAATGGCAGAAAATTTCTGCTCCTGTGATTCCCGCAGTGGTTCAAAGATATCCATTATTTCTGATATGCTAATCGATAATAATAAACACGCGACGATTTGTTCACAAAAGTTTTCGCTGCAAGCTCCCTCAATGGAGAATCCGTTAGGTTGGAATCAGTGCTTCTGATTCCATAATTAAATATTTGAATTTTTTTTTTTTTATTATGTATTGAATAATGCTGCAGAGGCGTAGGTACCAAACACCTGTGGTACCAAACAACGGAGAACCCGTCGATGTTTTTGTATGTGTGCGATTTAAAGGCATGCCTTTAACAAGAAGGTGACCTCTTAATTCTCACTGCGCAAAAACAACAATATTGATGGGTAGAATAGGTAGGTACTTATTTGCTCCGGCCATATTTAGCCTTGCCATCCAACCGATAATTCAACGTCTACAATCCAAGCTCAATGTTTGCTATTTGGATGACGGAACATTAGGTGGAGTGGTAAACACAGTTTTTGATGATCTAAAAATCATCACAGATGAATTTCGAAAAATAGGTTTTTAATTAAAATAAAATAATCGAAAAATAGGTTTTTTGGAGTCTCCGCCGACGCGCGATTGCGATAGGTTGTGTGTGGCTATCCCGCAAATAGATCCGAATCTACCCGCGATGGTTCTACAAAAATGTGTGAAGTGCAAGAAAAATATCACGAAAAAAGCTACTGGACTCCAATGTAGCCGTTGTGATAAGATTGTTCACGCTGATCCAGATTGTTCCAAGCTATCTTACAAACAGCTGAACATTTTTAGAAATACTCCAGGCTTTGAGTGGAGCTGCGAAGAATGTCTGAAGAACGCCTCTCGTAGGTCATCGTTTCTTATTGCAGATGATGACGACGAGGAGGACTCCGACACAGGTACTGTCGTAAACACACAAAGCCTTAACGCAAACAAATTATTGAAGGACATCAGCCGAGAAGTGAAAAAAACATTTCGGGAGGAAATACGCAACCTCGAAGTGTCTCTCAGCTTCATGAGTGAGCAAATAACAACATTGGAAAAGTCCCTGACTAACCAAGACACTAAGATAAAAAATTTAGAAAACAAAAATCAAGATCTACAGAACCAAAACAAAAACCTATATCTAAAAATGTCAGCACTTGAACAAGGTATGAACGATATCCAGCAGAAGAGTCTGACGACTTCGCTCGAAGTAGCTGGTTTGCCAGAAATTGACCCCAGTGGTGTTGAAAGGGTCATAGATGCAGTTATATCCAAGCTTCATATGGACAAAACTGGAATAACTCGACGCCTACATGGAACCAAGGAGAAGCCAGGTGCGATCCTCCTGGAGTTAAACTCCAGTGCGGCCCGTCGTCAATGGATAGTTGCTGGGAAGGAGAAAAAGCTCACCGTAGAACTTGTTCTTCCCGATGCACCCAAGGAAAAAGCCAACGAGCGAATCTTTATCCGAGAAGCCCTAACAAAGAATGTAAAAACCCTCCTATACAGTGTGCGTTACCCCAGCGGCAAGTAGTCTCGGATCAAGATGAAAGTTATAGAAAAAATAGAGCACGACGTCCTGTAAATGTGCCCCAAAAAAAAGTGGCTTTAGCGGGTGTGCAGGGTGTGCGGAGTTCAGTCATAGGGGGCACTACACGCCCCGTCGGCGGTCGCACGCCTCCTAAGAGACACTGCACCCTTGTTATGCCCGACGCCACACGCCGTCGCTGCCACCGCGGAATAGAATCAAAGGCGGCTTTATGCGGTGTATAGGTACACCCGCTGTCATGATCCGGAGCTCGGCGCCCCTTAGAGCCTGTGGCGCTCTCATAGACCACCGCCGCGGCGCCGCCAGAGGCGAATCTATAGCATTGGTTTTTATTTGTTTGAAATAACGCCAATAATAATTTTGAGGAGGTATGATTTATAATTTACATTGCCAGGATCACGGCACGTGTGTATGTGTACAAGTTCCGCATCTAGTGTTTTAACGCCTTTATGCGCTGGTCCTAGGGTAAAGCGAGCGGAGCGGTTGCTAGGTGCCAGATGGTACCTAACGGCGCTCGTTATAACGCGAATTTCTGATTCGGACAGTAATTTTAGAGAGAAAAGTAATATTTTATTGGGTCCCTGTAATTAGGAAGGCACTTATCCCATAAAATAATAGGTTACTTATGTTACTTTGAAAATTAATTCGCGTACAATCACTTATCAAAGTATTAACTGTACAAATTATCAGAGGATTCTAGTGCACAACAATTTTTGTAGGTAACTTGAGTTTGGCTGGAGTAAAGATAAATGAATTTCATGAGATATTTGATAATAAAAGGTAATGTCAAGGGCTGTGTACATAAGTATACTTGCATTAGATAAATAATATTAGAAGAGACCATAAGCTAGATTAGGCACAACACTAGAAAACTAAATTTACACATAAAGTCTGTAAAATGCTTACGTTTGGTTCATCTGTTTGTAATCGTCTTGAAGTTGTCCTCGCTTTTTACGTATGGCTACAAACAATACAAGCCATTTTTGACCGTATTTCCTGAAAAGCTTTATTGGCCTCCCATTTTCTGTCTCACATAAACACTGCACACGTATGATGTGAACATGGACAATGAGTGTACACATTCATTATAAATGTAAGCGTGTTAACTACCGTAGTTTCTGTGGGAAGAACACCATTTTCGTTTCATCCCTTAACTTCCTCAGACTTCATCAGAATCGTCAAGCTACGAAAGTTTTTATAGTTTTTATAATTAGTTTTTATAATTAGTTCATGAAAGTAGCTAGGTAGGTTCATACTCAAAACAAATGTATTAATTTAATGTTTTATTTATGAACTTTGTAATCTAGTTTTAATGCATGCTTTAAAATTTAAACTTTTCATATTATATTTACACGGAACTGCTCTCAAATATTCATAATGTGTACACATACTTAGGGATACAATCTAGATCTTAACATAGTGGCTTTCTATTTTTTTTTTTACTATTTGATTGTGTTCTGTTTTGTGTGCCAAATAAATAAATAAATAAAATAAATATAGAAGCCACCTGTGCTGCCACCTGGTGCACAATCTTCAATCATTACCAAGCCATGAGTATAAGGAAAGCATCGATTCGACAGATATTGTCTTTCTAATTGCTTCGTTTTATTGGGTGAACATTATCAAAGTCGCGCTGGTTATGTATGCCCCGACATTGTACACCCCAATAATCCGTGTCTTCGAATTAGAATTATTGGGGTGCGCATTATGGGCCGTGCAAAATTGAGAGTGCATTCACAGTTATTTTTACCTCTGACAGATGTTTTCTGAGTGTTGGTATAACTGTCGAGTCGTCTTGCAAAGCTTACAGGTATGTAAAAAAGGGTTACCCGTTTTAAACATTTTACCCAATTAAACTGGAAACTAGAATGTTGATCTGTTGTTTATTATTGATTGATATAATATTATTGGTACTTACATATTATGTTAATCGAATATTGGTACAACTGTACTGATTTTGTATGGAGATAAATATTTTATTAAAAAAATTACTTCCAAAATACCTGATTAAATATTTAAGAAATATCGTATTATGTGAACCATTATCACACAAAGCGTAATACTAAATCGGCATAGTTAGGTAATATTAGCAATACTGTTTTTACATTTCGTTTAAGGGAGTCATAGAAGTAGTAGGTTGGCAATCTGAGAATATAACGCTCAGATTGCCAACCTAACAGCTAGAGGTAAAATAACTGTGAATGCACTATATATATGCTCGTCAATTGTCAATAAAGTACAGCCAAGTCATTATAATGTACACCACGATAATCGGAAGCCATGTACACGAATTTTTAGGGTGTACAAATTTGGTCACCCATTATTGTGGCGATGGCGAACAATATTATGTTGTACATTATTATTCCCCTCGATTTGATGACGAGAGCCATCGATAGATGGCGTAATTTTTTTTACCAACTGTTATTTGTTAGGTGTTTTGTCCCAATAAAGTTAGAACCAACTGGTAACCAATACCGTTGGAAATACTCACTTAACTAATGCCTAAGTCTACCAGCATTAGTTTTTTAACGCTAGCACGGGTATGCAACTCTTAGCTTTCGAGTAGCCAGTTGTTGGCTAGTTCAGTTATTGTTGGTTAGATATATTGCAGGTCATAAACTAAACCTCTAATTGGACTGACGGTTTGTGCCTAGACAGGTAGGTATCTACCTTATCTACGCCTAAGCTCAAATTCAAGATACAAGATTTTATTATTAACAAACCACAATATCAAACAAAAC
Source organism: Eupithecia inturbata (assembly GCA_963662085.1). Lineage (NCBI taxonomy): Eukaryota > Metazoa > Arthropoda > Insecta > Lepidoptera > Geometridae > Eupithecia > Eupithecia inturbata. Next base: position 11,418,765 of record OY759182.1, read on the forward strand.
GAAAATTATCGTTTCGGCTGCAAGTGATGGATGGTAGGTAAGTATAGGTACCCTATTACTACTTATGTAAGTACCTACTCAGGTAGGTAGTTTGCTTACATAAGTAGGTAGGTAGGATGACCACGGATTTTGGCGGCTGTATTACGCATCTTGGTAATTTTCACAAATGGTTAAGTTTTCAGGCTGTATAAAGCTGCTTAACAATTAGTTAGCGTAAATAACGCACGCACGTGCGTGCGTTATATTATGTAATCAGCCCCAGCTATGTATGTACTTGACTTGACTTCTTTGATATTGGCATTGATAGTGACTGGTTTGTCACTTTTCTGCCAGTGTCTGTTCATGGAAAATTGGAGACGTGGTTAAGTAGGTAATACTTTTACACCGTATATGGTCTTTCATTGTTACTGTCAAAATACTGTCCACTGTCACTGTCGTGTAGGTACATCACGGTATTTTTGCAGAAAATTTTTAATATGGCATGAAAAAAAGCTAAAGCTCCCCTATTCTTAAAATTCTTATTATTAACCCTAATTGTCTTATAGTAGATAAGGCAATCATTTTTTTTTTAATCAAATTCATATTAAAGTATTTTTTGCTAGTATTTCTGGTACTGCCAGCTCTAAAAAACATTTTACTATTATGTGGTAGCAGTCCCTAGTTCAATCAAATTCAAAGCAACAACTCAAAAAGTCAGTCAAGCCAGCGTTGCCGGGTTACTTTTGTAACTTTTTAAGTGATTTTTAGCTCCGCAAGGTTAATTCTAGGTTACACGATTCAAAAGGTTACTTTTAGGTGAATTTACGAAATACACGAAACGGACTTATAGGTAACGAAATCTTTTCTACGCAACTGCAAATAAAGCTAAGACAAAACGGACCTCTTGCGAAATATTTTATACAATTAAATATTTTTTATCATATACAGTTGCAAAATCATGACAATGACTACTCGCACGCACAGCCAGATCATACAAATTTTCGGGACTCGCTTCGTTCGCCGTTGATTCTTTAGTCTGTTGTCCTCATATTTTGTTGTTAATCGACAAAAAAACTTATGTTCTTAGCTCGTTATCTTAGCATCCTTGTTTTGCTAAGCATACTTCACCAATTTTAAAAAAGGCTGCGGCTCACTCCATTCGCCGATATTTATTTTGTATTACCTTCATGACAATTTTCTCAGCCACCGCAAACTCTCGAAAACTTTCAGCGCTTGCTACGCTCACAGTTATTTTTATTATATTAACTACACTCGCGAGCTTAAAACTGGAATCTCTTCATCGCTAGTTGATCAAGACAATTTTTTACAATTTCTGTAAAATGAACTAGGGACTGTGGTATATCATTTGAAACGTAATCAAAATCTTTTGATATTATAACTAATAATTATTCACCTTGTGTCATGAAACGTAAAAGCAAAATAACATCAATTTTCAAATAAAACACAATATTGTTTGGACGTACTAAAATCCTATAAAAGTAGGTGTTTATGAAAATTGGTCATCAGTCCAATGTTTTACTTTACTGCGTACAGTTGAACTAAAGAAAAATGGAAACCACAGCCACAGAAGCCGCTCAAATCGTCAGCCTAATTTAGCAAGGGTTGTCTCAGCGTAATATCGCTCGACAGCTTCACCTAAGCCAATCCTGTGCCTCCAAGGTGTACAAGAGATTCAGTGAGACTGGGAACTTAGTCCGGAGACCAGGATCTGGACGACAGCACCGCGGCGATGCACTACGTCAAGAGATGATCGATTTATTGTCACCACTTCTCTCCGAATTCTACAACTGACTGGCGTAGACATCCAGCAGCACCTCAAAAAAGTTCGAGGGAGGGCTGTGATGTGAGTGAGTGGACAGTCAGACGAAGACTCAAAGAAGCAAATTTTACCCCAAAAAGGCCAGCCACCGGACTCAAATTGTCTCCAGTCCACCGACAAGCCCGTCTTCAGTTTGCTTGCGATTGCTTGGTCTACTTGGTTGCAAATGAAGTCGATTCCTGTTCTCTGACGAAACCAGAATGTGCCTACATGGTAGTGACCGTACGGTACGGCGTAGAGTCTATAGGAGACCGGGTGAGCGATTCGCACAATGCTGTTTTGCGGAAACAGTGGCATACGGGGGTTGGATTTCTATTATAGCAAAAATGGAGCTAATTTTCATACCTGGTGGCAGTCAGGAAGGCGCACTAACCGCAAAGAGATACATCAACATATTATTTGAGGCCATGCGCTCCCATACGCCGGGTTTATTGGCGAAGATTTCCTGCTAATACACGATAATGCCTGCTGCCACACCGCTGCAGTGACTTGACAGTACCTGGAAGATGTCGGCATTCCCACAATAGACTGGCCAGCCCTCAGTCCTGACTTGAACCCTATCTAGCTAAAACGGAGCTAAAACTAAGGAAGATATCCAGCTCCGGAGTCGATAAAAGAGCTCGCAAGTGTACTTTATGATCACCTTAAAAATAAACAAATATTCGGCTCGCTCCGCTCGCCGTTATATCTCTAACGGAGTATTTTTTTGTATTCCATACTTTTTAGTTAATTGCCGAATAAATCGAAAAAGTGCTGCAGTAATCTCCGCTCGGCATCGACTTAGCCTCTTTGTCTTTGTTGCTAACCCGACCTCACCAAACTCCGAAATTACCGTGGCTTGCTCCGCTCGCCGTTACAATACAATACAAATACTCTTTATTGCACACCAAGTAGAAAAACAGAACAGTAAAACGCAAACACAGAAAATTTTGCACAATGGGCAGCCTTATCGCTAAGAGCGATTTCTTCCAGGCAACCTTTGGATGGACATGTAACTATTGTACCTACAGATATAGACGGTGGCGTATTATAGATAGAACATACATAAACAAATACTAATATATAAATGTAAATAAATACTAAGTATAGACAATATAATACATATATAAATTTATATTAACTATTGGAAATCGAAGTAAGAAAGTGTTCATAGACCATATTATGTTTAAATAACGGGAGATATTTAGCTTGTCTTATTGGGGTAGGTACCTACGGTATTCCATAGTTATTTATATTATCCTTTTATCTACCACCGCAGTCTTTAAAATGTTCGGGGCTAGCTTTCGTTTTTTTTGTCATAGGAACTCTTGCTTATGCCCCAAAAATTCAAAAATTACAAATAATTAGAAACAAAAAATTGTTTCAAACGAAACAATCTCAAAAAATTTCGAGGCGCGCTGTGCTCGCCGTTACTTATAACATGGTAAGGAGTTGAGGGTCGCGGTCGGGAGGGTCAACTCCCAAGGAGTTTCAGTATTTTTGTTACAGTTTTGGGAGGGAGTGCTTGGTAGAAAACAGCCCCGGGTAACCCAACGCTACGCTGCCGCCACTGAATGACTTTAATTTCTAATTATGCGAGGTTATTTTTTACACTACAAGGTTTATTTTTGCTGGTTTGGTTACTTTTGACTCGACTTAACTGGCGACACTGACTCAAGACAGGTTACGAATTCATTCTACAAAAAATAGGATTTGTGAAAAGGCGCATGGATAACTGATAATTTCTTGAATTTCTTGTGGTTTTTATGCATTGAAGTTTCTAATTTGTAGTTATGGCTACGTTAGAGGAAGAGCTGTCTACCGAAATAATCGAAAATGGCGAGGAAGAGGAATTAGACGTAGATGATGGAGAAAACAAAGACCCTGCTAAGAAGAAAAAAAAGAAAAAGAAGAAGAAAAAGGCCGGTGAGCTCCTCGTAAACGTTCATTTATTGTTCTCCTAAATTTTCCTTTCTCTCAAGATAATCTAGCGAACCTAACCTCATAACCGCAATGTCGCTTGCATTTCGTTCTTTGTAATCAAAATACAGCGCAGATATCAGCAATGTGACCTTTAATTTATTTTAAGAAAACGAAAGCAACACCGAGATTACAAATGTAGCAGAAAAAGTGGAAAACCTTGAAGTTTGCTATGCATTGGATGAAGAGAAAAAGAAGAAAAAAAAGAAAAACAAAAGTAAATCTGGGAAAGAGACATCGAAGGAGCAAACTAACCCTCCGAGTATACCCATTGCGGATCTTTATCCAGATGGTAAGTTTTAACTAGGGATTATCCATACTAATATTATAAAAGCGAAAGTAACTCTGTCTGTCTGTTACCATTTCAAGGCTGAATTGATCCTTAATGAAATTTGGCAGGGAGATAAACAATATCCCGGGGATGGACATATGCTACTTGAAAATTGCATGTGATGCCGCGGGCTGAAGCTTGTAGTATATAATTATAGGGATTATGGCACTAACCTCTAATAGAGAAGCCCCCTAAGAGGTGCTTATCAGGGGAGGCATAATATGTCCCGCTGTGGGAATCCACAGCACTTTACAGATGGCTTTACAAATGTAAAGCCTGTAGATGATGATGATGATGATGAAGTTAGATCATCTATTACTGTGCTCCAACACACATTCATATAATGAACACAAGGCGCAGGCAGAAAAATTGCAAACCATACACAAATTGCCAATAACCATGAGTCAAGTAGATAAATGTAAACTTTGCACTTCAAACAAGTCAAATACATATATTTTAATCATTAGACCACCAATCAATACAAACCTATATTCATGCAAATAAATTATAATACTATATTAATGTAGGTACTACTGTGTAGTTTCAACATTTACGTAAATCTCTATCATCTGCATAATAACAAAATCTATTTCTAGGAAACTTCCCTGAGGGTCAAATATTGGAGCATGGTAAAGCTGAAGGCATCGATGAAAGAACTGCCAAAGACCGCTTTTCTAGTGAAGAAAAGCGAGCTTTGGACAGAACTCAGAATGATATTTACCAGGAAATTAGACATGCAGCTGAGGCTCACCGACAGGTATCTAAATTTTTTTTAATTAAGGTGATAATTGTATGTTAATAAGTAATCATTAATATTATTGCATCGCATCGCAGCATCTTAATCAACCCCTCCTACATAGCCCGTGCATAGTGTATAGCATAGTGAGTCAGTTAAGGGAACCTACCAGAGGTAGAACAGCAGCTTCGTCCTGTATATTGTTAACACCTCCACTGCAATCACAAATCACCTGCTAATAGTGGTGATTATTGCAAAATGATCAGCACATACCTAATCAAAGTTTAAAATAAACTCAAAAAAACATATAAACAATTCCTAATTTTGCATTCATAATGAAATGGAACAACTAATCACAAAGAGTGATCATAATACAAGGTGGCGCAAAATTAAACATTACTTTTGCGCCACCCACTATACTTCCATCAAAAAGACGGTGAAATGGTATAATTTCCAGACCCGCAAGCACATGCGCGATTGGATCAAGCCTGGCATGTCTATGATTCAAATCTGTGAGGAGCTGGAGTCTACTGCTCGTCGCTTGATTGGAGAGGATGGGCTTAAAGCGGGGCTGGCCTTCCCCACTGGGTGCAGCCGTAACCATTGTGCTGCTCATTACACACCTAATACAGGTACATTTTTGAAATCTATGTAGGTATTGTCTCTTATCTGATTTTCAACCAACGAAACTTTTTTGGACAGCCTTTGCATTACAGTGAGACAATTCTGGCGGTAATTACAATAACACAGACAGATCCCCATGTATAATCCATCTTATCCATGCAAGGTTGTCTGGTAGACATCGCTTTTCAACGATAAGACTGCCACTTGTCACTGAGTAATAATTGTTTTCAAACTATCTGAAACTGTGGCTTACCAACCTTAAGTAGATTGTAAACTCCAAAACAAGATTTCTAGTATTTAGGTTCAAGTATCTTGGTTCTGAGCAGTCTGTCGGCAGCTGGGAAGTCGAGTTTGCGGGGATTGGCTGCGTCAATGCAGCGATCCCTTGGCGGGCGACTGGTATACGCCCTGGGGCCCTATTCCTAAACTAATTGCTTCACTATGACAATAGCATCGTCTCAGAATGACACATTTTGGCATTTTACCTTTGATGAAAGAAACTACAGATAGAGGGGTGCATGTCAAAAGTGCCATGGTGGAAACCATTCTATCATCTATCTGTGCAAATAGCCGCACGCACTATCTAGAGTTTCTTTCATCTATATACGATTTTGCGTTGATACCATTGTCAAAGTTAAAGTGATTGGTTAGGAGAACTCGGCCCCTAGGGCCCTATTCCTACACTAATCGCTTCACAATGGCATCGTCACAGAAAGGCACGTTTTGTCTACCATAAAAAACACTACAGATGGAGGTACGCTTGTTCTGTGGATGCGCGTCAAAAGTGTCAAGTTTGAAACCATTTTATCAATATATTGCACACACAATCTGGAGTTTCTTTCATCTACGGTTTCCACCTGACGATTCTGCGACAATACCACTGGCATAGTGAAGCGATTTATTACCAGAATTGGGTACCTAATGGTTTTGTAATGATAGTAATTTCGACAAGTTTTATAAATAATCGTTTTTATAGGTGACACAACAGTCCTGGAATATGACGATGTCGTGAAGATCGACTTCGGAACGCATATCAACGGCAGGATTATTGACTGCGCTTTCACTTTGCACTTCAACCCTCGCTACGACCCCCTTGTGAAAGGGGTGCAGGAGGCCACAGAAGCTGGCATCAAGGCTTCTGGAGTGGATGTGAGGCTGTGTGATGTTGGCGCTGCTGTGCAAGAGGTACTTTCTTACACTAAGAAATATAAAAAACAAACAAAAAGGAACGATAGTTCCAAAAGAAAAAAAAAGTACCTAAAAATCTGTGACCTCACACACCAGTTTTGAGACAAAACTCCGTGATGCACATCTCGCGTCGCGTCGCCGGTGGGGGATGCATAATTAGGAAAGTAGACAAAATTACAATCAACGAAATTAACTCTATAGCAGACATTGCGAACACATTACGGAAGATCAAATGGCGGGTTAAATATGACGAAGATTGTTGAAAATGTCGGTAAACCATTATGCCGACTTTACTGGCGTGCGCCGCGTAAACCAATTCAACAATGTATTATGGATTTATTTTCTTCTACCTGTGCGAAGCAGGGGCGGATTGCTAGTAATAAAATTATGTTAAACTTGCTTCTGCCCATGGCTTCACACTCCCTATGCCCGGAAAGAATATAAGAAGTACCCTATTATTTGACTCTGTTATTTTCTACATAATTTCAGCCATATTGATCTGTTGAGATTAGGTAACAAACTTTCACATAAGCTGTTTTCCATTGTTATAGGTCATGGAGTCGCATGAAGTTGAATTGGATGGCCAAACTTATCAAGTTAAGCCCATTCGCAATTTGAATGGTCATTCAATTGGACCTTACAGTAAGTTCAAAATCTTTTAACACTAATGCGGTCAGAACACTTTATAGCATAACTATAATAAAAAAAAAAACTATTCACGGGTCATCCAGTGACCCCAGTGTAAATCTATCGAAACGTCGAGAAAAATAGGTAAATAAACGCTATAAATACCCGTGACAATTTAAGTATTATACTAATTATCATTTTTCATTGTGGAATAATGCTGAACATTTCCAGAGAATCTTCTAGACTAGACCAAAGTTAATCAATGCTTGTGCACCGAGTCTACTTACAACTTTTCAAAATAACTCTGGTTGTAATAAAAATCGCACACTAGCGAAATTGTTAAAAATAAACAAACTAAAATTAAATCCACTGTACAATGTCACTGTACATTTTATTTCGATCCTAAAGAAAGGGACGCGGACGGCAACATTTTTAGTGTTATCAAATAAGTTTACCTACGTACAGTCAGCGTCAAATTGATATGGGCGTCTAGAGAGTAGTCAAAATGACCTGAAAAACATAAAAGCAATTTGATACGCACTTCGAATCATCATATTCTTGTAAGCACCCAAGGTGTACAAAATATCTTACTACTTATTGTTTCATATGGGCAGTCAGGGAGTTCAAAATAATCTTAGCAAACAAAGCTCTCAAAGTTAACTGTGCATAAAATGTAACTTAAAAAAAAATAACAGAATTCATATACTATAAACTAAAATTAGTAATCCGAGCACAACAGTTAAAGTTACTTAATTAGTCATCTCGATGAGCAAACTACAAAATGAACTTTAGGTTAAGTTTCATTCATTTGTTACCTACTTTAGATGTAGTATTATAGTTTAAGTTAACCTTTGTTTGTATTTGCTGCTATAAACATTTTTTACTTTACATTATATTTACATAGTGCATTTAATGAAAATGAAATAAAAATAAGGACCCTTATTTACAGAAATAAAATGCCTTAAATGTAGTGTTTCAGTGTTTCTCTGTAAAATAATATAAAATTAATTAATTAAGTGAAATTATAGCAGATGAACTTTTTCTCTGTATAAATGTCTTTATTTGTTCAGTGAAGTGGTATGGAGGAATATTTTAATTTATAGTTTAGTAACCAATAATTATTTTAATTGAATTCACATTTCATTACAACAATGACACTTAAAATATCTGACTTATCAGATAATGGTTATATCTATGATATTTCAAGTATTCACTCAAAAGAGTTTGCATACTACTTTTGAGAGCTTTGTTTGCTAGGATAATATGAACACCCGGACTGCTCATATAAATATGAAACAAGGAGTTGTAAGATATTTTGAACACCTTGCATGCTTACAAGAATATGATGATTCGAAGTGCGTATCAAATTGCTATTATGTTTTTCAGATCATTTTGACTACTCTAGACGCTCATATCAATTTGACGCTGACGGTACCAGACGACATCGTCCGTCAGAAACAGAATAGCAAGCAGTAGATGTTATTTTTTTGTTTTGGCTGATTTAATTTTACTCGTCCGTTTTCGAGCTCGAATTTTCACCTTTTACGCTGCACGTTTACAATTTCTCGCATGTAACAACTTGTTATTTTTTGTTTTTGTTATCAGTTTTTGTAAAGGTATGAGGTTTATGCATGAAGCATAAACCTCTTTGTTTACAAACAATAGATTCTAGAATTAAGTATTAGATGTAGTAACAAGTAAGTCATTGCAATTTATCTAATGTCACGTATCACGCAGGGATCCACGCTGGCAAGACGGTGCCGATCGTGAAAGGTGGGGAGACGACCCGCATGGAAGAAAATGAGTTCTACGCGATCGAGACGTTTGGCTCTACGGGCCGCGGCCAGGTGCACGATGATATGGACTGCTCGCATTATATGAAGAACTTCGATCAGCAGTTTGTGCCTTTGAGGTAGGAAACATCTGATTACTTGCGAAATAAATATAAGTTTAACTTATGCATACCTCAAATAAACAATTCAATGTTCCGCAAAAGCACATGTATAACAGCTATCAAAATATTCAATAATTTACCAGTAGAAATAAAAAACTTGATAGAAACATGTTTAAACTTAAGTTAAAAAAGTGGCTTGTTATTAACGTTCACTACAATTTAAAGGAAGTTTTTGACAGGTATCTGATTAGATTAATATTGTGTGTAGAATAGGATAAAATTGTTAATACTTACTATAATTTAAGACCTTCATGTAACTATGATCATATTAAAATATAATAAACTAGCTGCAGCCCGCGGCTTCGCACGCTTTTTTCCGGAATAAAAGGTAGCTTATGTCCGGCCCCGGGATACCTCGCTGCCAAATTTCACCGAGATCCGTTCAGCCGTTCTTGAGTTGTAAATAGTGTAACTAACACGACTTTCTTTTATATAATAAATATGATCGCCATTTTGGCACTAAGCGTTTGCGAGAGCGGCGCGGCGCGCGGCGTGACCGTCCATGGAACTGAAGCCTGGGTCATACTATCGATGACATATTGAGGCTATTTGATTTTCGCCCCAGAGACGGTAGAGGGGCGCTTTGAATCGGGACAATAAACAACTGTCATTGCGTAAATAATATACCCTTCAGCATACTTGTTTATATAGCTCGGTGTAAGAAATGCACTGTCTGTCAGTGTGATCAAATATGGTCTCGCCAGACGTGATGTGGCATGAATGAAGGGAGACCCTTGCACAGCAGGGGAAAAGCTGATAATGATGATTTTCCTTAATTTAATGTATGGAGAAATTGCCAAGTCTATGTCAGAGTGCATCAACATTTACAACGCACAAGTATTTACGCTCTAAGTGAACGAAAGTCACCGTCCTAGACAAAGACAATACATATTATGAAAGTAAAAGTGAATGATTTCTGAAATAAAACGAAACAACTGTTGGTTTTTAGACTGCAGTCATCAAAACAACTGCTGAACACAATCAACAAGAACTTCAGCACACTTGCGTTCTGCAAGCGGTGGTTGGAGCGCGCCGGAGCCACACGCTACGCTATGGCCCTCAAGGATCTCTGCGACAAAGGCGTGGTCGACGCCTACCCGCCGCTCTGCGACATAAAGGGCTGCTACACCGCACAGTTCGAACACACCATCCTTCTCAGACCCACTTGCAAGGAGGTCGTGTCACGTGGAGACGATTACTAATGTCTCGGATCTTAGCTGCCCAATGTTTGCTTCTACATTTTCTTCAACTAAACTATGGCACTCGAATACTACTAAAATCGAGTGGCGAGCACGATGTAAAGCGAGGAGTGTGGGAAGACCTCCCACTCGATGGACCAACGAAATTGTAGCGGTCGCAGGAAGTCTATGGATGGAGGCGCGGGGTTTAGTTTATTGAAAATGTACGAGAACGGAATCATAACCGCTAACCGTAACCTAAAAACTTACTGGATAATAATTTCAAATTTGTTACTGTCTGCCATGTTTTATCATCGGAAATATACATATGTTGAGCAACGGTGGTACTCACAGAAATATATCTAGATAGAAGCAGAGTTCGCTGATTTGTATTGAAACCGAGCGTGTAACATTCTGCATAGGTACTTTGACGTCACGAGTGTAATTTAGTGATGCTGATGTTATGCACCACTAAATTACACTATTTAATTTTTCTGTGGTTTGTGCAGTTAATTATTGAACAACAAAGCATTTTGTTTTTATAACCTCTGACGTCTCACGTTGAAAGCGGTCGAGAGCGGCCTGAACTGCGCAGCGAGCAGAGGGTATCCAGCCCCTCTTTTCGGCACGCGAGGTAAATAAACTTTTTGGTTCTATCTAGATATTTCTGTGGTGGTACTAATACTTAATATTGGAAATCAGTTTTAGGCTTGGCATACTTAGTTTGTTAATACTGAATACCTGTTATCTAGTATACATAGACGTTGTTTGACTAAACGGGCTTCTAAAGCCATTGACAGTTATAGTTGTATCTTTTAGGATAATAAAAGCTAACGTTTTCGTATATTTTGCCGTTCAATTTGTATTTTATAGCATTATTATATTTTAATGTTACATACCTAAGTCATAATTTCCATTTTAATATCGTAAAAAAACACTAACAATGTAAAAGTTTGTGGATAATTATTTTGATACATTTGCAACAGGTTTTTATACTTGTATCAATATCGTATTATTGAAGTACATGGTTTTATGTGTTCAACCAATAGTTGTCAGTACCAGCCTTATTTTTAAATAAATTTTTACTAAACCAAAACTTGTTTCATTAATTGCACATCTACTCTAACGTAGCATTCATTGCCCAGACTCTGCGGCGCAACCCGCAGGGAGGCCACAGCTAGGACTCGCACCACATGTGCGTCGTTTGCAATGTGTTTAGTAAGAAATTTGGTAACCCGTAAATTAAAACAAGTTCAGTAGGTACATTATTTCCAACATTTTATTTTAGGAAAACTATTATTACTATCGCAAATATTAACGATTACAATCATAATTCAGTATGCATGTATTAAATGGTTACAAAATCTTTTCGCCTTTATCGTGACCATAAAAATGTATAAAACTGTAATGACATTAATATTTCATGTCACTACTAATTTAACTACATTCATTTTACTACAATTTCAAACAATATTTCAATGAGTTACCTACTTCTAACCATTCGGTATTCTACGCAACATTTAGCTTATCTACAAATACGACCTAGATTAAAGGCCTCTTGTTCGATTTCACACGAAAATTCCTGTCTTATAATTTGGGAATAAATGTAAAGGGTGGTTATAGAGCAGAAGAAAGTTCCTACTACAAAACAAAAACAAAAAAAACTAACAAAATGTACAATTTTCAAACTTAGTATCAAAATTAATTCCATAAATAAAACGTTAAACTTAATTGGTGACTTGCTCACTTATGATATTATAATACATACATATATCAATAATTTATTTATATTTCCAATAGCTAGTTACTTAGGCCAACTTAAGTAACGATAATTTAATGAGTTCTTTTTACTGTCGTCGAATGACTAGACAAAATGATAATGTTATTAAAAACATTCGTTATTAGATCGCTTTTTATACGTTAGCAAGTAGCATCTAAAACTAGAACATAGGTACAATAGATAAGTTACGATAATGATGAACTTTGGAAAAGTTGCTTTTATATTATAATATAACTTACACAGAGCACAATTTAAACCCTCGAAACCAAATCATTTCAGCGCACTGACGAAACAAATGTGCCTACAACCTGAACACGGATCAGAAACGGATTAAATACGATGTCTTATACCAAACTGGTAAAGTATCACAGAAATTAACCATACCTAGCTAAACTATAGCATATTCTTATACATTGTTTAAGTTACTAAGAACATGAGGATTTGGTCAAAGTTTACTAAATAATTATTACAATTACTAGATTAATCACAAGTTTAAGTAATAAAATTAGGGATATGATTTCAATTAAAAAAATATTTAAATAATATTGCTAACAAAATTTACCTATCAAAAATCTTAGGGTCCTAAACTAATCCTGGAAGAGTATGGATTGTCTATCGCCCATATATTCCAGCCAAACTGGATGTACAGTGTTTGCAAACAAACCGCACATACTTAACCTCTGTTGCCGCGTCTTTAAACGCAATTTACATTACTTGTCGATTTGAGATTCTTCTTTCAATAAATATTGCTTACAAATTAAATATCTGAAAATCGACGCCAAGTGAGTTTTAGTTTTTTGTGTCATTGTTTGTTTACAAACATTTCACGTCGAGTTTGGCTAGTGTATAGTGGGTTTGGGCATCATAAAAAAAATATGTTTTTGACCGACTTCTAAGAAAAGAGGTTCTCAATTTTTCTGTTTTTTATTTTATTTCATATTAAGAATATAAATAAAAAAAATCTTCATATTGTCCTACTTACTGCAATGAATGACTCATTTAAGATAAGTAGTACCTCATACGGGGCGTTCCTATTTTTTTTATCCTACAAATCATGAAATCGGTTTTTTATAATGACTTGCGAAGTTTGAAATGAGTGCGTCAAATTGTACGTTAATATTTTCTAGATTATAAATAAACGGAAGGTTTTTACAATATTATTACGATGGAACTACGAGGATGATAATAAAAAAGCAATAATACATAATATACATACATACATACGCATCATAAGTTAAGTACTAACGTGTACCGTACACAGTCGTTAAAGTACATATTTGCCGTTAAACTACCAATAAAATTCGGAAGATATCCAAATTAAGCATTAACTAAAATATCAAATTCTCACACAGGTTCGCCAGTTCAAAAATTCTTCATAATGTACCCTGAGCACTTTGAACTGACGACAACAGATGACGTCTTTGTTTCTAAAATAAAGAACTTCATGGAAGTTCCCTTTTGTATTAGATTAATCTCAAGAGTCATCCGCGAATCGTCAACTCACAGTACTGAGAGTTTTTTTTATTTTTTAAGAGTTATCTAATTTGAGTTGAGATGCGCATCTTGTTCTTCACCGTTGACAGCGGAGGCGGCGGTGTAAGGCCAGCTGTAGATCGACTGAAGCGGGACGTGCAATAACTCCACAAGGTACCGATAGTGTGGCTCTGGGAAAATAGACGTGGTTTTAGATAACAGAAAAATCATCATCAACAGCCTATATTAACAAAAAGCTGGACATCCCCCCCCTAATGATCGCCATAGCGCCCTGTCTTCAGCTTGCCGCATCCAGCATCTGCCTGCAGTCTTTCGCAGGTCATCATCCCATCTGGCCGTAGGGCGTCCTGCACTACGTATGCCGAGGCGCGGTCACCGCTCAAAAACACGTTTACCCTAGCGATTGTCGATCGAAATTGTTTTTACCCAACTGCAGAATCTGCTCAAGGTCTCGGGAAACAGTTTCGAGAAGATGGCCATGTACGACCATCGGTATTGGATCAAAGAAGCCATTGATCATGACTTTGGTTTTATCCAAATTCATTTCAAGACCGATACATCGCGAGGCTGAAGCTAGGCCGTCCAGCATCTGGTTCAGCTCCTCTAGCGACTCCGCCATTCCGCTATGTCATCCATCAGCGAATCGCAGGTGAAAGATTTAGTCAGTAAAATATGTAGAGGAAAATCATCGTCATATCAGACTGGGATCACCAACTGCTGGGTATAGGAGTCATTCCCGCTCGGTAACACCCCTTCGTCAACACTGTTGACGAATGCGATGTATCTAATGAGTTATTGCCTTAATGAGAATTTCAGACCCTTCTGTTTACGATACGCTTTTCCTATCATCGACCCCAGCCCGTCGATGTCGTAAGAGTCGACTAAGAGATCCTACCAGAGGAAGAGCAGCAGCTTCTTTCTGCATATTATTAATACCTCCACTGTGATCAACAATCCGCCTGCCAAGCGTGGTGATTACGACCAAAATCCCCCTTTATTGGGAGGCACATTCTGCAGTGAACGTAAAAATGCTGATAGGTATTCTACCATTCCCTTGCGATATTTGAAGCCTATGACTAGGCTCACCATTTTCAGGATTGATATAGCCCCTGCGTATCAAGAAATCGATAAGCACTGGGGCACTGGTGGTCTTGAACTGCGGAGTCAGGGCTCGCTGGATGCATTCATCTGCAGTCAGCAACTCGAAGCTTTCCACTTCTCCGTCCGCATTTTTAGGCACAAAGTCCAGAGGTAGCTCTAAGTCGTATACGTACTCCGTGTTGGGAAAAAGTCCTCGCTCACTCTCGTAATAGAAGCTGAAAGCAACATTCGATTTCAAGGTTTTGTGATTGTGTGAATTGATTTTTCATCACAATTAACCTTGAATTTGATTAGTAACTGGTATAGATGAGTCATTGTTGCTAAGTTAATTTGACACGTGGCAATGACGTCTTAGTAGATACCTAATAGAAGACTTCAGGACATTAATTATTATTCTATTCAGAATGACACGTAATGAAGTCACTGAAGTCAATGAAGTCACTAGCTTGTGCTAGTGACTTAGTACGCGATAGGTATTCAGAATAAATGTATGATCAGCGATCACATTCTATTCAGAATTTTCGTCGGCGCATTCAGATAGTTAAGGGAATAGATAATTATTCTCTGTAATGAAGTGGTTACACACAGAATGCTATGGTATTCTGTGTGTAACCACTTGCCTATTAGTTACAAGACCACGCGAGTCTTTAACATCTCAAGTGTCGTGTCATAATAATAACATACACAGGAATCAATCATTGAAATCTGAGAGGGTTGATAGACTTACACAAGTACTTAAAGTATACTATGTCCTGACTTTGTTTATATGGACTTGAGTTGCTGTATATCTCTTTCAGGAAACATAAAAAAATAAAGTGTCTTTCACCTTGAAGAGGCTTCACAATCTCATCAAATCGCCGTATACATTTTTACTATAATTACTTTAGTCTAGTTAAGTAGCATTTTGATGGTCTGCAATGACCACAAAAGGATCACAATCAGTTTTTTTTTCATTATAAATTTAAGCCGTTTAACAACAAACCTAGTTTGTGTTGGAAGAACACCGACGTTCATTAATTCGACAAACTACGAAAGTTTGAACAATTTTTTTTTAGTAAAATAGTTTTTTTATTAAAAATATTTTTGTTTGCTCAGTATCCAAAATACTTTGAATTATCTCCTTACCTGACACAGCCAGCTGGAACCAACTTCTTTACAAGATCACCTTGGACTGAAGCCTCTTCCGCCGCCTCCTTAATACATGTCTCCAGTATACCATATCCAACGGCCAGCCCACCACTGACAAAGCAATCCCACTTTCCTACATAAAATTAAGTTATAATCAAGGTTTACAAGTGAATTCATTTTTTTTTTTTTGGTAATTTAGTTAAGTACCTGTCAAAATTATAATGCATAATAAAACCATATAACTCATAACTAATAAATGATTTACTTAGTTACTTACATAAAATGTCAACCAACCAAGAAGTCAAATCAAACCTTCTTGGCTTTTTAAGTTGAACCAAACTTACGATGCTTTAGGGCAAACTATCTTCAGCAGTTTAGCACTTTACCCCTCAAATGAAAATGGTAATTTTTAATACATTTGCATTGAAATATTCAGGTGTTAGTTATTTAGAAGTAAGACATAATGAGACTTAGATATTTTGTTCCAATTACATCTTACCTGGCCAAGTTTGTTTAGTAAAGCTTCTCTGTTGCAGCCAGATGCAGAGGCCTTTTGTAGGGTGGTTTAAGTAGCCAGAAACACTGACTCCATAGTTCCGAATACCAAATAAACACACAGCGCTCCTGTCCATTTCCAATAGACTCTCATTGTAAATTGGTGCACTCACTTCAAAACACTGAGAAAATAATACATTAGCATAGCAATATATAAACAATGATTATTATTTTCTAATCACTGCAAATATTACCTCATCTCGCCAACCTTTCAAGGCGCAAATTTCATTTTCTTTTTTCAATTTCTGCAATATATCTGCTACTTTCAAAGTTCTTTCTTTGTAATCTCTGAAGGCAGGATTTAATTCTACATACTTTCCTGCCATTCTAAATACCTGGAATTTGGTATAAATGCAAATTTTATTCAAATTAGTTCTAAATCAACCAGGCAAGTTTGAAAGCAGATATGTATGTAGTAGTACTATTGCACTAGTACAAGTATTGAATGTGGTTACACCAAGGTTATCAGGTTTTAAACTAAGTATGAAACTAAATCGAAATATCCGTAAATAATATCCTGGTTTCAAAGTATTAAGGTACTCACCTCAGGAAATCTTTGTAAATGCTTGATCACATCAGGACGAATTAGACCAACTTGGTGGCCTGCTACTATAAATGGTTTACATATTCCCTGATGTAAACCTAGAAATAAATAGCAATGTGTCTACAAAAAAATCGAATTTATGCACTTCCTGGAAAATAGAGAATGTTGACATACCAGACAAATAAAAACAGTTGAATTTTCTAGCTAACTTTAATAGGTCTGAAATGTTGTTCTGCGCCGCCACGTTCATATCTTTCATAGTTTTATTCCATGCAAAGACACACACGATATCGTCTGAATTATACAGAAAAACTGAAAAAAATGCAAACGAAAAATAAATTGTTGACCAAATCAATCCAATTTTTTCCACAGATTGCAAATAATACATACACAACTATGTGTGTAGATACAAAGACTCTACGACACACACACTCGCATCCAACCAATGAAAAACCGGAAAAAACATCCATCTAACACAGAGTCATAAAATCCACAGAGGACCAACAAAGCTGATCCATCATCCAGTACGCACCACCGTACGCACCGGCCATCTCACTCATACCACTCGTTCCGAAATCAAGCCAATGTGGACCGCGTGTGGAGCGGGATTAAGTCGGCACGGCGGCAGTCGACATCAATGGTGAATGAATGTAAATGAAATGGAACGAATTAAAAGATGGTGATCTATGTATGCCATTGTCATTATTGACATCTGCCGGGGATGCCAACTTTAGCATTTTCACGCCAATTTTGTTCAGAATTCGTCTCTGAAAAATCTCTGTGACGACGGCGACAAACGGTTGGCTTTTATATTTTTTGGGCGAAGAAAGCCCGGATAAAACTCTTCAGATTAGAAGTGATTTTTTTCTCCTCTCCGTGGAAGATCTCCGCCATCTGTTTGTTGAATTTAATGCTAAGTTGGGGCAATTCTTTAGTAACGCTTTTTCACTAGCTTTTTTGCATTGATTGGCAATAGCTGGTAGCACTAAACAATTCACTTGCATTAGCATTGCCTTGCCTGCCTCTTTCTTGTTTGTTTGTTTGTTGTTGTGGGTTGCGTACTTTGCTTTGCGCTTTGTGAAAGGGATTGCTAGGAAAAGGAAACGAAGGCGAATGTAATTCATCATGACCACAGGAATTCTAAACGAAATAGCACCAATATTTCGCCCTTACGTGCAAACAGTTTACGAAGATCTAAAACTAGGTAAGAAGGTACCTACTTATCTCTTGGCTCTGAACACGATTTTGATCTCGGAAAGAGCCCCATAATCTAAAGATGTAATAAAAGGTCTAAAGGTGTACATATTGTGTTGTTTATTACAGGATTATGCAAAACCAAAGTTGACTTCGAAAGAATATCAAGTTCTATTGAGGGAGGTGATAGTCAATTTCGACTAGTTCTACCATATTGCTCAAAAAAACTAAAATGGGAAGTTTTATTTGACGCCTCCGCACCCTGGTTCGCGCCGGACTTTAGGTTTGATGATGACAGTTTTCTGAGCAGCATTGATGAGGATTTCTTGGACAACATGGTACCCAGCCTCGCTAAGTGGAATGAGAATAATCCAAAGGCTCTGAGTGAAGTTGTTGCTGAGTTAGTAGAGGTTTACAAAGCACATCAGGTTTGCATTTTTACTTTAAAGTTTACTAGTATTCACATTGAAAAGTGAAGTTGCCTCATTTCTGTGCCTGTGCTACGAAATGTGCGTTATCTGCTGCTGCTGAATTGTGGGTCTTATTTCAATACATAACATAAAACTAAGATTTCAATAACATAAAAATAAAAAAAAATATGATAAATGTTATTCATCTTTCAGTACCTACATCATAAATAATCATCCTGTTTTCCAGGTAAAAAAGTTAAATGAAGATGAAAGTTCTAGAGCCTGGTTTGAATATGGTGCTTTACTTGGGGATGCACTAACATCGGAACAAGACATTGAAGTGTGGGTTGGCACACATGTAGTGGAATTCCTAATAAGGTTAAAGGTGGATACTTCAAGATTGCCAGAATTGTACAATGATGGGTAATAAACAATATTTTTTTTCTTTAGTTTATTTTGTCTCACTGCTGGGAAAATGCCTCACTCACATCCTTCCACTTTAAAGCCCATATTATGAAAGCTTATTTATTTTTTTCGAAATTGTCAAACATATCCTTTGTGAACAGGCTTACTACAAAATATCAGATTATCTAGAGGATAAAAAAGCTTGGGACAAGTTTTGCTCCAACTCGAAAACTAACAACCTAACAAGGTTTCTTGTTTGCTTCTTTACTTTACCTTAAAAATATTGAAGTGAGCAATAATCAAGGTTTATTTTTACTATTTTTACACTTTATTTTTAAGTTTTACTTAAGTAATTTGAATTTTGTGATGTGTCCAAGAGTCCTGTAGGTCTAAAGGAAATAAAGCACTTTGAATTTTGAATTGGCATCAAAAAAGTTTTTATGTAAAAAGCCCATTTTCTTACTAACTATAACTTTTTTAAAGTCTGAATGGGGAGAAAACGTTATTTTAAAAATATGAATAGTCTCTTATGATCATTTTCCTATAACTACTCCGGCTATGGTAGCTACCCTTACAGCCCTGTCCAAAAATCCACCACATATTTCCATTTTCAAAATAAAATTATCAGTGTCAGCTTGGAATTACCCATATTTGTAAAGCAAAAACGCTCATCTAAACCTTTATTTACAGAACAGAAGAAAATCCTGGAATTGATACAGCATTATTACTTGTGAGATATCCAAATTCAACCAATGCTGAACTGATATTATCTCCTATTTTGAGTAAATCACTTGGAAATATTAATTTACCCCCGTGAGTATGTTTCATGTGTATTCAGTGCTTAACTTGGGTAACATACAAAAGCACCCAGACATGAAAAATTCATTGAAAGGCTCCAATAAATAACTATTGGGCAAGTTTGAACAATTAATTAGAAAACAACATTGTTAGTAATTAAATAGATTTTATTTTCAGAATGCTTCAATCTGGTGTTTTAATGGACTATGTTCCAATGGTCACGGAACTATTAAATAACAAGGTATGATTGCAAAAAATCTTTTTGATAAGAGTAGGTTTCCATATAAAATGTAAAGTACAACTTGGACTCGCACATTGAGGGTTCCATATAAAATTATAAGACCTTGTTTCTTGCTGTATATCTATCATGCATGATTCTAGGTCAACGGGAAGTACCCTACAGATTTTGGTCCAAGGCGAGAGTCAAAATTTTCAACTGTTGACTTAGGTTAATTTTTAGCACGGCTCAAAGAGGTTACACTTTATAAAATGAAATGAAATAATTTATTAGACAATACAAGGCACACACATACAAAGTTGGCACGTACAATAACTATAACTAAATTTGCAATAACACATACATTATGTAGATAACACTTAGAGACTACTTCAGTACAATCTACATAAAAAAACACAAAATACAGGTAAACAGTGGGTACTAAGCAGCTCGTCTGTGGGCAGGTAGACAGAGCGTGTGCACGTGTACCTATGTCTAACGGGTCTTGGCTCAGCGTGGTGCTCTAAAACAAATAGCAGGGCTTTTTGTGATAGGGCGCCGGTTTTCAGCCAAAACCAGTACGATAAGTGACAGCCACGAACTCAGACAAAGCGCAGAAAAGTTTATAAAAAACTAAGAACCTATCTAAGCCCTTAGGGTGGCAGCACCGGATACTGCAATAGTATGCACTCAGGGCTACCACCCTAAGTCGGCCACACCGATACTTATTAAAAGATGTAGGTACAAACTTATATGAAAAATAATTGCAAAAACTGCCAACAAGCCGGACGATGCCGGGTGGTAAGTATCAATAAAGAAGGTACGATTACCAGTGTAAATGAGGTGTAAATTATACACAAATAAAAAATGTGTAACAGAAACTGTGGCGATAAGTCGGCAAACTAAACACAGCTATGAAACTCTTACTATGCGATGATTAGTTTCAGAACGAAAAATAAAAAGTGTGCCATGTGACACGTGTCAATGGTACTTCACTGTCAACCTGAACTGACTGCGTGAGCAGCGCGCAACTTAGTAGGCAGGTACTACTAGAGACTTTAGATGTTCATTTCAACTCAATACCTCCACTCAATCCTATATGGGTTCCTTTCTTCTATTTGAGTTACGGAACCCTAAACAGTAACTTATCATCCAGTCATCAGTACCTAAGGTGAGGGTTCAATTTTATCTGTATTTTTTTTTTGCCTCTTTTCAGATCGAAGATTTGCTAAACAATGACAAAATAAAACGTAATTTACTGGCCCAACTGATTGTAAAATATGAAGGAGCTATATTGGAGCATGATGCAAATAATGCAGCTTTCCTGTTTGAAGTTAATGATTTTCATTGCATTCTTCAAATTGACATAGGTACATACAAAAACTTTTCTTTCTTGATACTGATGATCTTTTTTGAATGTTTTTTTAATGCTAATAATTAATTTTACTCTACAGGAACAAGATTTCTTGAGAAGCCTCCAACATTAGTACTTAGATCCATATATCACAGTATCAAGGGAAAGCCCAGATTCAAAGTACTGTCTGCCTGCCCTTACAACAACTTCGAGGGGTACATCGAGCAGCAAGTCGAAATATTTAAAAATGAATGCAAAGGTCTTCAAACAAACAACCAATTTACCAGTGTTGATAATTGAAGTGATCGCTAATTTATTGAGTTATATTCATATTTTTCAAGTAAATAAAAAACCATGAGGTAACAACAACACATCATTTTAATTATGGCCTTTGAAATGTTTCAATCATATTTCAATGATTAGTCATTTAAACAGTAAATGTAGTACAATTCATACACTCTATAATCAAACTAGCTATTTTTTTTTCTTCCTTATACTTCCTCAATAATTGTTGCTCTTCAGATTATAGTTTAACAAGTTGTTTATGTTCAGAATAAAAATCACAAAGAGTTGCCACAGTGACAAACTTGCCGACAGAAGAACCCCACTCAAAACTTATCTAATCGGCTAAATAAATTACTAAATCTCAACATTCAGAACCTAATTTTATATCTTAAGAACAGATAATGATTAAGTACAACAATGTGTTTTCTAAATATTCAGTTACTTAACTTTGGGGTTTCTTCTTTTACCATATCATACCGGTAACGCATATACATGACTTTCATTCTGTCCCAAACATTCTCAAGAGAGTCCAATGCAGGCCTCACATCTAGCAATGCAAACTCATATTTGTTGTCGACTTCACCACCGTCATAATAGTCAATGACATAGCGAACATCCTTGCCGCATCTATCAACAATCCAGTCGTGGCGATCAAAAGGCAGTTCATACCTGAAAATAAAATATTAAACCATTAAAATTTTGGAATATTTTATTTATAATTATATTAAATTAAATTAATCTAATAGGTATTTCTTACCCAAGCCAAGAGCGAATGCGAGCTCGTGGGCTGTAATCCTGGGCTTTACCTCCAAAGCTTTTGAGCCTTGGATGACCACACTCCTTAGCATGTAGTGCTTCCCACTTTAACACTTCTAGCCATGCCTAGAAATAGAAGAAACTAAACAATACAAATGAATTATGAAGCTTAGTAAAAACCTGGCGAGTTTGTGTATTATTAGTATGCTCAGGGGAAAGCTCTCCAGCAGCAGCAAATAGCTTTATATAACAATGGATGATGATAGAAAAGTATATTTACCTGTTCATTATTAGCATTGTGAATTTTAATGATATCATCCATATCTTTTTGCTTGACATCCTCATCTTTCCAGCGCCAACCTTTGCGGAGCATGGCATTCCAAAACATTTGCTGACTGGGGTATACCCAGAATTCTGTGGAGCCATCAGGCATTGCCCGTGGAATTGATGAAACTTGGCGTTGAGTAGGGAGGTTAAATGGCTGATCTGGGGCTGGCTGCTGGTTTGCTGGTGGCATCTGAGAAATTGAATGAGTAAGTCCATGTGTGAGACTACACATTGACTTCCAAAATAGTATTTTTTTTTAGCTTACCATGTTGTATGGGTTGACATCAGTGCCATGTTGAACAGGACAATCCGATAGTCTTGGTGTTTCTTCTTTTTTTTCTGGTTCTGGAGGTGGCGCTGCAGCCTTCTTATGCATAGGACATTCTGGCGGAGGGTTAGCATTGCTTCCGGCAGATTTGCCATGGAACCCGGCTTCTGCAGACACTGAATTTCCCATTTTGGCCGCAAAAATTTCTTACGTAAGTTTAGAGGTTACGGAGTACACTGAACAGCATAGCCCCAATGTTGAACAAAAATACAGTAATTAAGTTAGAGCATAATAACTGTTATCAAAACGTTATCACGACTGTTTTTGTCACTTTTTTTTTTTGAAAGATTTAGATAATTTCGGAGGAAGAAAAGTAGGTACCTACTTAGGGCAAAACTGAGAAAAATCACACAACAAACAAACATGGGTTCACTTCACTCACTGCATGATAACAGTCAGTGTCAAAGGAATGTCAAAAAATAAATCGGACACTGAAAAATCTAGTAATAAACAGGTTGTAGTGAGTCGTAGCGAAAAGCAAGCGGCGCCAAAAAAAAAGAAGTTGAAGTTGAAACGTGATGCCAAAATTTGGCATAAATTAATTGACATATATTGTCAATTAATTTATTATCACTAGCAAATTTACGTCAAATAATGGACAATGTCATATTATAAGATATGATACATAGGTGGGTAAGGCCAAAAAAAATTGTACTTAACACGTTTTTTGTGTGACTCCTTTGAGTTGATTTAAATGTATTGTATACCATACTAAGTTAAGGCATCTTGATTTATTTATAATATTTCAAAAGTATCATATAATTATTTCAAAACCCATAAACACCTTAAGAAAGCATAGTTTAAGATTAAAATAATTATTTGTTTAAAACAATTTTATAACTCGGAACAAAGTTGTCGTGTCGCCTTACACTTTGCCCATAAGTTTTTTGTAATATAAACTAGAATATTGACTTTACATTCAATTTTGTTTGTTTTAACTTATATTTAGACATTATTTCGAGTGTTTTGGGAATTGAACCGCTCTTAATACTCAGTATAACGTAAATATTGATCAAAATGCTAATGTCGCCATTTTCATTCACGAATGATACTTCACGTATTATTTATTTATTTTTTATTTATTATTATTCCGATGACTACTCTGTTGTATTAGGTCTGACCTGTAATGATAGACGTAATGTTTCAATAAATACAAAATAAAATAAATAAAAACCGCTTTAGTAGCCACAAATAATGCTAATCAGGCTAAATAAAGTCTTTTTGTCTATAAAATAAAATAAATAAAAAGTTTCTTTATTCAGACATATTTGTCCACACTTACATACATACCACATACCTAAATAAAAATTACAAAAATAAAATACAATAAAAGAAAGAAAGCAAAAGACCTTAAATTAACCTTATATTTATTTATAACTATTACTATTACTATTACTTGTAGCAGTCATTCAACAGACTCCCACCCAACCCACAAGTCTAAAGAGTGAGGACTCTGTTGAAGGACTGCATGATGGGCGAGGCAAACTTGCTGCCTACAACCTGCAGGATGGTGTTAGTACTACCCCAAGTTCTGTGCAGCAGCGAGGCGGTTTTCTTCCGGATGATGGCGTGAAAGTCATCCACATGGGCTTCAGCAAACATGAAGGATGCGCTGCAGAAGCGGGGCAATCCCAACAACATGGCAACATTCACGCAGGTTAGACAACATCACAAAACAATTATCTGCGGCGTCACTTTTGACAGAAGTTCTTCGAAGTATCACTGGTGATAGTGTCTTCGATATTTTTGCTGTGTTTCTGGGTGAAATTATCAAGGTATTTATGCATGTTTCTGAGAAATGATACAATTTTCTAACTAAGGAACTAATCAAATGTTATCGGAACTACTGGTACTGTCGAAAATCATTCCTAATGTCTGCTAGAAACAATTTGAGTTTTTGTCCGACGTGTTTTTCATTCACGAATGATACCGTTTGTTACCAGTGCGTTACGTAACAATCGTAAATGACTATTAAGCAGAGTGCACATTCTATATTTGACGTATTCTAGGTAGGTACGCACTGTTTACAGCACATAATAAACATAAATCAACCTATACCTAGATATCGTCAGGGATACAGCATTACGCAGTACCGCGTTTTATACAGGATTACTTTAGTTGGGAACATTTTTTTTTTAATTTCCATTTTTTTAGTAATCTTCATTGTTTGAAGATTTTGGCCCTAACATCGGTCACCATTTTGTGTTCTTGTTTTCAAAATCACCGCGCATAATAAAAGTTATGGATAGAAGACACAAAAACAAATAAAAAATGTATAAAATAATGTCTTAGAGCGTCAAGTTTCTGAGATATTCGCAGATGAAAATAACTATAATTTTACTTCATATATGAATATCTCCGAAACCTGCGGCTTTGGGACATTATGTTAAAGCATATTTTTTATTTGTTTTAGTGTCTTTTATGTAATATAGAACTTTTATTGTGAGTTTTGAATGGAGTTTGGCCCAGACATCGATCACCATTTTGTTTATTTTTTAAAATTGCGATGCACAATAAAATTTACATATTTGGATATAAGACCCTAAAACGAATTAAAAATGTTCTGTAGCATAATGTCTTAAAGCATCACGTTTCTAAGATATTCACATAAGAGGAAAAAATATAGTTATTTTCATATGTACGAGTAAATATCTCAAAAACCTAATGCTTTAGGACATTTTTTTTTTAGTGTCCTTCTATCTTAATATATAACTACTCGTATGATAGAGCGCGGCCAATTGGAAAAAAAATCAAATATAAGGCCACTCTCCATACAAAAATCTTCAAACCCCTTTTCTATCTTTTTCAGATGCCTTTAACGGCTGCTCAAAAAAAAAAGCGTTATAGAGAGAAAATGCGAGCTGAGAACCCCGAGAAATACGAGTACGTAATAAATAAAAAGAAGAACGCGGAATGCAATAAAAAAAGGAAAAAAATAGCTGACTGTGATGAAGAAGAAAAAGAAAAAGAAAGAAAAAATGGAGGGATAGAAAGAAGAAACAAACTGAAAAAAAATCTGATAAAAATGAAGCAAACATCTTGAATGAAAGAAATGAAAATTCTAATGAAAATGTGACCACAAATAGAAGACGTCCCGGAAATGTTAACATTTGACATAATTAAGGTTCTTCATTCTCCAATTAGATGTCGCCGTGGAATTTTAGAGTTTGAAGACAATCTAAATGATTATAAAGTCTATTAAAATATATTTTGTTTTTTTATGGGTAGGTGCTTAGCCTATTTATTTAAATTTTAGTTGTTTTAATAAATGAAAAGATTTCTCAAATTATGTTTTTATTTCTCCAGTAAGTGATCTAATACGCATGATTTTTTTTTTATGTAATTATAAACTATTTTTTTAAAGTTAATTATTATTTAGTTAGCAATTGGTATGTTGTATGTACATGCCTTTACACCATTCACGTATGTTACCAATTCTTGAATCATTCTTGAATGTTACTAATTCACGAATGTTATGGTACAATTTATTTTGGCCTTACCCTTATAGAGGAGCTAAACAATGAAAAATCTCATACGAAGCTATTCATTCTGTCTCTTTTCTTCTCAGGCTTTAAGCATGTTGATCTCTCTCTTGTGTGAATGAGATGGCATTTGCACTTGTTCTATTGGCTTCTCTTTCAACGCAACAGACCTTATGAAGTTAAGGTTACCACTAGGAGTACTGTGAGGGCTACCACCTGCCCTGCCAAATTGGATGCACTCATTGAATACATGATAAGCGCAATCTATAAAGCTGCTGAGATGCTGCTGAAAGCTGCTGCTGTGATGCTGTCATGAGACGGACATTGGCGAAATTGCGACAACCCAGTCGCAGAAGCCATCTGACAAGAAGAAGAATAATAAACTGGCGAAGTGCATGTCGATACACGCAGTGTAGATATTAATAACATGGTTTTCTATGATAAATTATAAAACTAAGAGGGAGAATAGTATCACATTGTTCTTTATTTTGATTAAATCAGCAGGTTGCCTCACACTACTAAAACAAGTCTGTTTTAATTAGAATGTCACATATCTGCACATGGGCTTATGTACAAACTAGTATTAGCAGAGAATAAATAATAACACTAACCATATTAATTCGCTATCTGCATAAATGTTAGATAGAATTTATATTACAAATTAGCTAAATGATCAACATAATGGTAGATAGTTAAGCGTAAACAAGTTATTGACCAGATCAATACAATATAAGAAGTAAAACATACTTCTTAACACTGCAGCATGATTCTTTTTGATGCAATGTGGTGACATGGCCAACAATCAACTTCAGTTTTAAATTTTTAGTTTTCTTGAATACATGAATACATTGTGATAACTACCATTCAACCTGTGTAAGAGTTGTGAACAAATTTTAGGAACAATACAATTTAACTAAAATGAACTATTACCTATAACTTCAATTTGCCTTCCATAAAGATAATGAGCCTATCTTTATGGAAGGCAAATTGAAGTTATACGCATAATATGTAGTATTACACATGTAGCCATTATTTCTTTTTCATATATTTTAGATACTTCTTTGCATTGAAATCATCTTGGATGTCATCCATTATTTTAACTTTCTTCTTTGGCTTCCGTTTTTCCAATCTCATTTTCTTTTCTTCTTCAGATAGCATTGTTAAATCTAATGGTAACTGAAATTATAAAACTTTTGTCAATGAAGAGGTCTATAGCAATATATTATTATCTGTTCTTGTATATATACATATCTATCTTTGTAATAGAAATGTTTAAAATTAGCACCAAGATCTGTCCTTACATAGCTGTAGAAGTATGTCAGTTATCTAAAACCCTTATCACAAGCTCTGCTTAGCTTGGGGCTAGATGATGCTGTGTGAAATAACCAGCATTTTTATTTAATAAATTGTAGTACATTTGACGGGTAAATTGAAGGTGGGTTTTCATAATAAACAAGCTTGCTTTAGCTAACCTTTATAATTTTCCGTGGTTCATGGTACCGTATATTGATTGACGATCCATCTGCAAGCACCACAATTGTAGGATAAGATCGGGTGTAGGTTTCTCGATGAATTTTTGTCATTGCTGCTACATTGCTGTTGAGGTTTCTACTGCTAGAGTGTGTAATGGCTATTCTTAGGGCCAGTAATGCCCTCAAATTCCTTTCCATAGCTTTCAAGAAAATTTGATTGTAGAAAAACACAGCACAACGACGATCGAACGACTACGGTAATATAATCTCTTCTCTTGGCGATTATCGAATGTGACGACAGAAAATGAAAAAGCAAGGCTTTATCGTAGTGTGGTGTATCACTCAGTATCACTATTCCTCCGTGTGACTGACGGGTGATTTTACTTTAACTCGGAATAGATTCAAGAAATGTTTATTCTTAAAAAATGGTAACTGTACATAACTGGTAACGGAACAGACATGGACGAACGAAATCATCAATTTACATGGTAGAATATCACCATATACTTTGCAGAACGTTTTGATACTTGATATTTTGACTTATAATATGAATCGTATAGAGGGGTTTTAGGTGCCCTAGGAAAAATTCCGACTTCTTGAGATGCCAAATTACGAATCACAAACTTTAATAACCCGATTTACCCCATTCCCAGGTAAATTTTGAAAAATCCTGAAGCACGTGTGTTTTGTATTCTTTGTATTCTTCTTTGTAAGTTTTAAGCTAATTGGGCCACCAGGGTTAAAGAGTTACAAAAAACACCAAAAAAACTTCAACCTTCTTTTCACCCCCTTAGGGGTAAAATTTCCAAAAATCTCATAGCGGGAGGTTGTGTAGTAACAACTATTTGCTTTTCAAATTTCAGCTTTCTAGCTGCAGCGGTTTGGAATGGGCGTTATCACCAGAAAATATTATGTTCTTTTATTTTGAGATAATAGTGCCAAACTTGGAATTCATATTCCAAGTATTTTAGCATTTTGACCTGAAGCAACGGGGTCATTTAATGTAGAAGTCTTATCCGATTCCACCATAAATAAAACCAGCCAAGTGCGTGTCGGGCCACGTGCAGGAATCCGCACGTGTAGGGTTCCGTAGTGGTACTCACTGCTCTTCATCTTAAAAACAAACTTAATGACCTGTTGTACATAGAACTTTATCTAAGTAATTTTCAATGGATTTAGTGCGAATTTTTCCTTTTTACCTATGAAAGTACAGGTTTCTAAAGCATTCAATGTCCAGCCAGCAAGGGAAGACGAGGGGGTACTTGATTAAAAAAATGTGCAACATTCGCAAACTTACCCCTGAATCAAAAATTGTTTTGACACTATTTTAAATCAGCTATGAAATTATACCCTACACCATGGCGTAGGCGAGGATAAAAATATTAACGCATTCACTGCCCAGACGTGCCATTTTGGATCACACGGCAGCTATGACGCCCGTCTACAGCCTGCCCGTCACGTCGTCATCGCGGCGAGGCGGTGCATATAAACAGTTAGTCGAAAACAATATCCATGAGTAAAATTAAAGGATATTAAAATCCCAGTTCGTTTTTGAAAAAAAAGACGCATATTTGTAATCTGCACCCTCGATTTAATCAAAAACAATACCCAGTGTAACATGAAATTAGAAATATCCGCCATTTTGGATTAGAAACAAACACCACATAATCGTGATCTACGATCTCGAGTTAGTCAAAAACATAATCACCAGCCCCGATTTAGTTTCATTGAATATGGTATAAGGAATAATAAAGGCATAATATTATGATAAAAAAAAAACATTTAAAAAAACCGCCATTTTAGATTTATTATTAGTAATCTACACCTTTGAGATTATGAAAATGGATACCCTATTCTGTTATCATCACCATCATAACTTTTTGGGTTCCTTGTTTATTTTACAAAACTACCTCTAGATATACAATCAATTTCCACGCGGGCGAAGCCGCGGGGCGCAGCTAGTAAAATCAAAATATGACGTGATACTGAGAATGGCGAGAATTGGATTCAGCTGAGTTCTCATTGTTTCATTCATTCAATCATTCAATTCAGTTTGTTTGGTTTGGGTGCATGTAAGCAAGCAAGCAAGCAAAGAATAATCTACTTTTGTTTTGTTTGGGTGTTTGCAACCGGAGAGTCTGTAAAATTAGAAAATACCTAACTTGTTAGTGGCATACTACAAAATGAAATAAAATATCAGTGGATTAAGTATTATTTGAAAGTACGTATAGTTACAATGGGCTGCACACAAAGTGAAATAGCTCCTCAAAATGAAGCCCCAAGAAAAGGTTGTACCGACGTATTGTGGCTCGTTATTTACATAATATTTTGGATATTGATGGTAAGATCTGATATATTGCAGTTATCATTAAAAAACCAACACAAAATTCATCCATTTAAACTATTGTTTCTAGATAATTGTGGCATCTATTTCCTTTGTATACGGGAACCCTCAAAGGCTGATTAATGGATTCGATTCTTTTGGCAATACATGTGGGGTGAAGAGCAATCAGAAACTGATAAACTTTCCCCTTGCCGGCATAAGCACTATTGACAAGAAATACCTGTTCTTCATGGATGTAAAAGAACTGCAAAGATCTCTGAAAATATGCGTCAAACAATGTCCTAATAAGAAAATGGAGTCACTAACAGACCTTCAAAACTTCTATAGAGAAACAGGGTCAAATCTGTGCAGATATGATATTAACCCAAATAATTTGACCAAGACGAGCGCACTGCATGATTTTATTGGCCCATGCCCCATTCTCCCAGTCTATGATTCTTTTCCACTGCTGAATAGATGCTTCCCGAAATCTGCGCAAGATATTGCTAAAAAAGTCTTCACAGATTTTTATGATTTACTCAACAGCTGGGATACAATTGAGCAAATGCTATCAGATCTCTATTCTTCTTGGAAGGAGATGATTATCTGTGTAATTATAGCATTTAGTAAGTACATCTTTATCTACCTACCAGTGGACATACCACTCAGGTCTATTTTAATACCTGACTACACTAAAATTACTTGTGCGGGTGGAAATAGTCACTCAGCTAACACAGCAAGTGACTCACAAAAGACTATGACATCATATTTTGATTGTATAATGTCCTTTACAGACAATTGAAATGGAATCCTTTGAAATTAACAAGGCTGTTGAAAGGTTCTGGTTAATATATTTTTCTTATGTACCTACTCTCTATTTTGTAAGCTACCTAATATCAATTCTTTAATTAATATAAATATCAAAGTAGCCTAAACATTCAGTTGCTCAGTAAAACTATTGATAATCCAACTAGACCTTATAGGTAGTTTTCATAGGTTTATTTTGAGTATCTCTAGAGTTCTGTTGGGTATAACACATCCTTACTAATATTATAAATTTGAAAGTAACCCTTTCTCTGTGTGTCTATCTGTCATTAATCCCTGACAAATTTTATTATCTGTAATAAAATTTGTCAGGGAGTTTTAAGGTATCCCGGGGACAGACATAGGCTACTTAAAAAGCGCATGCGAAGCCGCGGGCAGCAACTAGTAGGTAATACGGCAATATATTTATTGCCATATTACCTACTACCTGCCTACCTGGCGGGCTTATTTTACTTTTGGCACAATGCACCCCCAATAAAATTCCCTCGGGTGACAACTAAATGAAGACTGGATGAAAGAATGCCATATAACTAGCTGTCAAAAATAAAATAAATGCGTGGACAGAGTATAGCTTATTAGTGACATATTACCTTATAACTTATTAGTGACATATTACCTTATAACCTAGCTAGATTATTGTATGTTTTCATAAATGTGCAAAGAAAAATAACTCTTGTTGTATTTTCAGTTTGTTCTCTAATTATGGTGTCAATTCTACATCTTTTGGCGTCACTCGTATCATGGATATTCATGATAATAGTGTCAATTGTGAGTGTAGCTGGCACAGCCCTACTTTGGTACACGTACCATGAGCTCAGAACTAAACAAAGAAGTTTTACTGATACTGCCTTTCTTGCTGTAAGTATAAATTAACTTAATTAAGTTATAATTCAAGAAGGTTATAACTAAATAAAGAAATAATGCTGGAAAATCCACACAGCATTATCAGATATTATAATAATACTAACATATAGAATGGACACTCCTTGCCCTCCACCTGACAGAGCTTCCTCTCTCCGCCGCTTCATAGAGAGTTTGGTTTGCATTCCAAGTGAAGGGATGCACGGTGCATACACAGGGTGGTTTTTATGGTATTCATGGTTAATAATTTTGACATATGATGCAAATAAATAATAATAATAATTGCTGGACAATCCACACAGCATCATCTAGCCCCAAAGTAAGCAGAGCTTGTGTTATGGGTACTAGATGACTGATAAACTTAATCAATCAAAATCAAATAATAAAAAATATCTATATATGTTATGTATTGTACGTAACATAGATAGATATTTTTTATGATGTATAGAAAATACCCAGAACACCCGGAACAAATATTTGCAGATCGTACAAACATTTGTCCCAAGGCGGGAATCGAACCCGCAACCTACTGCGTCGCAGGCGGAATGGTGACTGAATGGAGTCTATTTTTTTGGACTCGCTAGTGTTCTCTTTATCTTTTGCCATATTATAGTGTTTGATGTTTTGTTTTCTTGTTTTGAGGATTTATTTCACCTTTACTGAGAGGAAAATAAAAATGACTTGAGTTATTTTGCAACTTTTGTACTCCCTTTAAGACCCTTGACGTCACACACACAGTTGCACGTGTAGCGCAACATGTTCTCGTCCATGTGCCGAGCTTGTGTTATGGGTACTAGATGACTGATGCACTTAATACAATAGGTACATTACATAAATAGATATTTTTTAGTATACATAAAAAATACCCAGAAAACCCGGAAAAAACTCAAGTATTTGAGGTGTTTTAAAAGGTAATTTTTGTTTTAGGAATCATTCAAGAATGAAAGAGCATTTTTATGGTATTCAATAATTGCGACGGTAATAACGGTAAGTCCTGCATTCGATTACCACAAGTAACATTGGGAAATTTGTCTGGTGTATAATAAACGTAGAAACTGGTAAAGTTCGATCTACGGAACGTGGTATTGAACTATCGCTAGATGAAAATATAATTAAAGACAAGAGTAAACTTGCGAATACATTTGCAAAATTTTTCAATAATGAAATATGAAAGCACAGAATCTCTGAAAATTAGTCCAAATATAGCAATGGCGTTGTTGCAAGCAAATGTGAACTCTGGTTCCGAAGTTTTTGTATTCCACGTTGCGTCAAGCTCTGACATAATGAAAACCTTCAAAACTCTAAAGTAAAAAGGTTCAAAAGATATAATGGTATTATGGTACCCCATTCATCTCTGTCAGATTAGTTGGCAAAGTCATAGAGATTTTAGCACCGTACATGTCGTTTATTTTAATAGTTGCATAAAAGAAAATGTTTTCCCAGATCTTATGAAATTCGCGAAAGTGATCCTAAATTTTAAAAGTGGAAATTCTAATAGCCTTGGTAGTTTCAGACCAATATCGATCTTGCCAGCATTCAGTAAAATCTTTGAAAGGCTTATACTCATTCAATTATAATCTTTTTTAATAGAAAAGGGCTCTTTTTCAAAAACAATATGGTTTCTCAAAGGGCTGCTCTACTATTGACGCTATAGTTGATTTCGTGGAAACAATTTATAGTACCTTCGAAGATTCTTTTGACGTTTTGGGAGATTTTTTGATTGGTCAAAGGCTTTTGACGGCGTTAATCACGAAATACTTCTTAACAAACTTAGTCATTATGGTGTGAGAGAGGGAGCACTCGAGCTAATTGGATCCTACATTTCAAAAAGACAGCAAACTTTAGACGTAAGTGGTGTATTGTCGACTGCTGTGGATTGACTGTAGGTGTACCACAGGGCTCGATTTCCCTTTTTAGTATATAATTATGACCTTTCTTTCCTAGCTCATAAATTTGTTGACATTATTGTATTTGCTGATGGATGACACATCCTTACAATTTAAAATTAATCGATGCTATCCTGACATCTCAATCATTAATGAATCCTTATCTACTATTCAAAATTGGTTCAACACAAATAATCTTATTCTTAATTTATTAAAACAAAATGTATTAATTTTTCCCTTACTAATAATATTAATGTTTCAATACCTAATTAGTAATGTGCCTATGAGAAATAAATAAATGAAACTGTTGACTCCCGATGTCCAGAATAACCCCCTTTCGGCTTAGTACACCATTTCCGTGGCAGCCTTTATTATGTACAGCAGCAGCAGGTCTAGACTTAAAGGTCCTCTTATGCAGCTATAATAATATATTTCAAATAAAAGGCCATGCCTGCTAGAAATTTTCTACTTACAGAACCCTTCAAATCAGGCCATGTGCGGGTCCAACTCGCACTTGACCGGCTTGATTTTCGATTGATTGCACCGATTAATATGGTGGTCGCGGCGTAAGATCCGGCTAAGGCAACCACCAGAAAAAGGGCAGACACTTCGTGTATTTTTAACATCTGGAATCACCAATCGGCTTGCCACGCGTGGTGATTATGGCAAAATCCCCCCTTTTTTGGGGCAGGGTTCAGCGGTGGACTTATGAGATGAGTGCACTAACTCATACAAGATGAAATAGATGAATTCCAAGTTATAATTCTACTGCTGGTATGGGTGATGCGCTCCCGCGTCCCGTTCTTCGTGGCGTTGTTCAATGAGACCGTGCACTGCCTCGGTTCGATTCCCGCGCTTTTTTGCTTATCATCGTTCTTCTTTGTATTGTTGTTTACCTTTTTGTCTTCCACCTTTGTAGTTTCAATTACATCCAACATCTCAGCTGAAAAACGTGCACAGCTGGCACTAGGTACCTATCTCCTAATGGGTTATGTTAAAAGGAGGGTTTGCCATATTCGCCACGCTAGGCCAGATTAGACCTATTACTAGCTACGGATCAATTTCTTCCAGGTTATAATCCTACTGCTGGTATGGGTGATGCGTTCCCGCGTTTCGTTTCTCGCGGCGCTTTTCAAGGAGACGGCGCACTGCCTCGGCTCGATTCCCGCGCTTTTTCTGCAGCCTATCATCACGTTTTTCTTCCTTGTGCTGTTGTTTACCTTTTGGTCTCTTGTTGTGGTAAGTACTCGACAATCCATACCTACATACTAACTAATATCACAGGTAAATTACAGACAGTTATTTTCGCATTTATAATATTAGCATAGCAGACCCTCGGAGATTGGTGGGAGATCGCGCGTGACCGCAACGAGTGGAAAGATTTGGGGGAGGCCTTTGCCCAGCAGTGCAGTGGGACGAATTATGATAGCAAAAAAAAATATTGCAGTTTCATAGTTTGTATACAACCAATATTATAATTGCGAAAGTACCTGTCTATATTATGTGAACTTTTCACACCTGAGCAACCAAATCAATATTATGAAAGGCAAGGAGACTGATTTAATCTATCTCAATACTCAAATATCTCGGGGAATGACATAGGATACTTCGTATCCAGGAAAACCGCACGCAATGACGCTGCTGCAGCGGCTAGTAAAGATATTTTTTTTAAATTACGGAACTAGATATTTTTATTCATAAAGGATTAAAATTTTGTGTTATATGGGAGAAGTGGCGCTTAATTTCGCTATGTTTGATAAGCAGTAGTATGATGTACATATGTTAAAAAGTTATCTGAGCGTCTGGTCGAAGCGACGCGTGACCCGAGAGCTGGCGGGTATCTGGCGCAGCGCATCAGCATTGTCATACAGCGGGGCAATGCAGCCAGCGTCTTGGGCACGCTTCCGACTGTTATTGATATGGATCAGTTGAGCTACCTGTAGATTGTTTGCAACAGTCTGCAGGTAGCTTAATTGTTTCAATTGTAAATACTAGTTCTAATTTGTTTTTATATTTTGATTGTAATTTTCTTTATGAAATAAATGAATTGTATGTATGCCATTTACACTTGTATTAACTGTTTTAGGTTTGTTTAGCCACTGCGAACTACCCTGGAATCCCATACCAGACCAATTTCTTCATTAATGGCACACCTACAGGATATACTGATAGAACTTCTATAGAAGCTCAGAACATCAACAAAAGTGCAAGCCTGAAAAGTAAGTATTACTATAAATAAATAATACTGGACAATCCACACAGCATCATCTAGCCCCTAGCTAAGCTTGTGTTATGGGTACTAGATGACTGATATACTTAATACAATACATGACATAGATAGATATTTTTTATTATACATAGAAAATTCCCAGAACACCCGGAACAAAGATTTGCAGATCGCAAATATTTGTTCCGATTGTCCTGGGAATTTTCTACGTTTGTTCCAAGGCGGGAACCCGCAACCTCCTGCGTCGCAGTCGGACCTTCGCCCGCCGCGCCACATCGGTCGTCAATAGTATAGTAAACCTTCAGATTTCATTAAGTAGTAGTACCTAAAATCAATCATTTTCAATCATCGATCAGGTATTGGCGGCAAGTAGGTACCTACCTGATCAATGTTTCAAAACCTTGATAGATTAGACACGCTGGGCATACGAGTTGGGGATCGCAGTTCGGTGGCAGAATTGTTCTGCAGGAGGTGCTGCTGCCCGCCTCCGGTGGATATCCCTTAGTTGCCTCAGACGACACCCGCGGGAAGAGTTGGGGTGGTGCAAATTCTAAGCTGCCACCACACGGTCTTACTAATTACCTACCTATTAAGCCTAACAATGTCAAACTTACAACTACATATTATTAGTAGTAGTACCCCCTTTACCAACAAAATGTACCTGCGTTACCTTATAGAAAAGCGATGTTAAAGTTTCGTTTAAAAAGGTTGTTCAGTCATAAAAACTACTCTATAAGTAGGTCCTAGTCCTACTGATCTAGGTCTGATATGTGTTTCGCCGCACCATGACCCAGATCGATAAGCATTTCAATAGCTACCTCGCGTGCTAGCCTCCCGTCACTCCGGACACCCTCGTTATTCCGCCACCACACACAATCATGGTAATGTATTAGATAAATTCTCATCATAATGTGAGCTTGTTATCTATCACTAATGTTTAATAATGGTTTCTGTTTTATAACTTTTTATTTATGACAAACAATTGTCATTCTATTCTAAGGAACAATCCTTAGAATAGAATTAACAATATAAAAATTGTTAAACTGTATTACCAACCGCTTAGCTTAAGGCGTTTCTCTACCTATTTTATCTTATTACTAGCTGCAGCCCGCGGCTTCGCACGCTTTTTTCCGGAATAAAAGGTAGCCTATGTCCGGCCCCGGGATACCATCTACCTCGATGCCAAATTTCACCGACATCCGTTCAGCCGTTCTTGAGTTATAAATAGTGTAACTAACACGACTTTCTTATATATATATATACCTCGTGTGTTCATATTTCTTGAGACACAGTAAAACTAAAATATTTTTGGAGCTAAGTTGAGTATTCATTTATTGGATATTAAAATTAAAACTACTGACATCTAGATCTGTATTTAAAAATAAATCATTCAAAATGGCCGCCTTTGCATTCAATGCAGGCCTTCAAACGCGTGCGCCATTCATCTATGGCGGCACGAATCTTTTCAATGGGAATCCGTTTCGATTCTTTAATAAGGGCTCGCTTGAGAGAATCCAGGTTTGGGTGAGACTTTCTGCATGCCCTCAGCTCCAATTCCGTCCATAAAGAATAATCCAAAGGATTCAAGTCAGGGCTTGACGAGGGCCAATCTTCGCTCCGAATGAAGCCTGGCAAATTGGCCTCCAGCCAACGTTGGGTAGTCTTAGCTTTATGGGAGGGAGCAGAGTCCTGTTGGAAAACCCAGTATTTTCCAGCGAATAGCGTATCATTTAATGGTTTAACCACCGCTTCCAATATGTCGGTTTGGTAATTTTGTGCCTTCACCTTGACGCCTTGCTGGCAAAAATGAAGCGAAGTGACCCCCTCGTAGGAAACACCCCACCAAACCATCACACTTGCTGGATGATGAGTGCGCTGGACATTGCGTACAGATGGCTGGACGTCCTTTGAACATCTGGCGTAAACCTTATTGTTCTGCCGGTTAAACTTTTCTTCCACCGTGAAGATCTTTTCATCGGTAAACAGGATATTTTTTGGATCGTGTCTCTTCAATAGGTTCCGACATCGTTCCAGTCGCAATTTACGAAGACGCTCGTTTAAATAATGCACTTTCCTTCGACTGTAGGCCTTTAGTTTAAGATCATATTTAAGTATCCTGTTCACCGATATTCGCGAAATGTTGGTCTGCAGAGCTAATTTCTTTTGAGTCCGGCAAGGGTTGCGACGAATTCGCTCTCTGATTACTTTGATGTTGGCGGGCGTCCTTACAGACCGCGGGCGGCCACATCTTCCACGGTCTTCTAAAGAGCCGGTCTCCTTGTACCTCTTTATGGTATAATACACAAAGTTCCGACTACATCCCAAACTTTGGATTTCACTAAAAACTTGCATTGGTTTTTTTCCTGCTTGAAACAGTGAAATTACAGTCGCACGCAAATCTTTTGTTGGCGCCATTTTCACGGAGAATGAAACAAATATTCAAATGTATACTTTTTCTGATTCAAAACATTCGAAATTAAAAATTTTAAAAGTTTAAAAAAGGTTGCATGAATTACTTTCTTTTTAAATTAATTAAATAAGTTCGTCTCAAAACTTATGAACACACGAGGTAGAAGATTACGTTGAACAAAGGACAAAAAGCCATAGGGCAGTTTGTGATACCTATCATAAGCTTTTTTTTAATGCTTCTGTAATAGTTTTATTTTGTATACTTTAAGCAGAGATGCTAAGTTGCCACCAAACTCTGTTTTCGTATCTCTGTCTAAACTTCATCATGATCATCATCAACCTATCTTAGTCCACTGCTGGACATAGGCCTCCCCTAATGAGCGCCATAGCGCCCCGTCTTCAGCTTGCCGCATCCAGCATCTGCCTGCGGTCTTTCGGAGGTCGTCATCCCACCTGGCCGGAGGGCGTCCTACACTACGTTTGCCGAGTCGCGGTCTCCACTCGAGAACACGTTTACGCCAGCGGTTGTCGGTTCTTCGCAAGATATGGCCGGCCAACTGCCACTTCAGCTTGCTAACTCTCTGAGCTATGTCGATAGCTTTGGTTCTTTGTCGGATGTATTCGTTACGAATGCTACCCTTCAGAGAAACTCCGAGCATCGCTCTTTCCATAGCTCGCTGAGCGACTTTGAACTGGTGGACTAGCCCTATAGTGAGTGTCCACGTCTCAGCTCCGTAGGTCATAACGGGTAGGACGCACTGGTGGAATAGAATAGAATAGAAAATCTTTATTTGTGAAACATAATTTAACACATGACATTCATTGCTTATAACTAATATTAAATTTAATGTAACACAAAAAGGTCACCGGCTCAGCTACATTGCAGCGCTGGTTTTCTGCGGTGCCAGGGTGCTAAGTGCAGCGCTACTCGCTACACCTTTTACATAGCTTTATAATAAAAAATAATTAACAAACCAAGCATAAATAGCTTAACTCTAATTAAATTTAAGTTATAGATAAACACGAATTACGCATGTTTATACAAATAGAGCTAAAATATTAATGGTAGATAAATATGCCCATTTCTAAAATAGATAGTTAGATGACCTATATAAATTGAATGTACCTCAGAGTGAGGTGTTAGTGTGAGCATAGACTAACAAAACACAATTGTGTTTTGTTAGCCTAAAGTGTGAGTATGTATATATGTAAGGGTGTGTGAGGGTGTGTGCGTGTGTGTGTCGAGTACACTTTCGTTTTCAAGCATTGCAGTATGGATGACGAGAAGACTCGACGTAGTTTCCCGAACGCTGCTCAGCCTAGCTGAATCCTCCTCTTGGCCTCCTCGAAATAAT
The DNA here is from genome assembly GCA_963662085.1 of Eupithecia inturbata. NCBI lineage: Eukaryota > Metazoa > Arthropoda > Insecta > Lepidoptera > Geometridae > Eupithecia > Eupithecia inturbata. The sequence continues at coordinate 11,458,697 of OY759182.1, forward strand.
TTTTACCTAACTGCAGAATCTGCCCAAGGTAAGTGTACTCGGAAACAAGTTTGAGAAGGTAGCCATGTACGACGAGCGGTCCTGGATCATTGTGGCCATTGATCATGACTTTGGTTTTATCCAAATTCCAAGACCAATGCATCGCTAGGCTGTGGCTAGGCTATTCAGCGTCCGGTTCCGCTCCTCTAGCGTCTCCGCCATTAAGACTATGTCATCAGCGAATCGCAGGTGCGAGATGTAATCACCGCCGTTTATCTTAATGCCCTTACTTTTCCAGTCCAGCGTCTTAAAAATATCTTTGAACGCGCTCGTAAACAGTTTCGTGGATATGACGTCTCCCTGTCTCACTCCTCTGCGCAATTGGATGGGCTTAGACTGCTTTCCCTGTACTTGGACACTCACGGTGGCGGCCTCGTAACATATCTCAGCACCTCGATATAACGATAGTCTACTTGGCAACGCTGTAAGGATTTCAGAACAGCCCAGGTTTAGACGGAGTCGAAGGCCTTCTCATAGTCCACAAAAGCGATACACAGGGGCTGGTTATACTCTTACTCTTCGGACTTCTGTATAATCTGCCTTACTGTGTGAATGTGGTTTATGGTGCCATATCCTCCTCGGAACCCGGTTTGTTCCGGTGGCTGGAACTCGTCAAGTCTCCTGGCGAGACGATTCGTGACCACTCGTGAGAACAGCTTATAGACGTGGCTCAGGAGTGTGATGGGTCTGTAGTTTTTAGGGGAGGGTTTATCTCCTTTTTAAAAAAAGAGCACCACCAAACTCCCGCTCCACGCCTCAGTTCTCCCACTGTGTAGCTCCTGTATTACAGGGGCTCCTCCGGCTTTCAGAAGCTCTGATGTAATTCCGTCCTCACCAGGGACTTTTCAATTTTTAAGCTGCCTCAGAGCTAAACTTATCAAAATAAAACTATTACAGAGGCATTAAAAAAAAAGCGTATAATAGGAGCTAACTGCCCCATGGAATTTTGAAAATTCCTTTATTTAACGTAATAATAAGATAAAATAGGTAGCGACGCTAGTGTGAGTCGGGGTAGCGCCTTAATGGTAGCATCTATTTTAAAACTACTTTAGACAATAGGTATTTCAAGAATGAGAATTGATAGCTAAGTAGTAACCAGCAAATATCACAAAAACCCGACATAACATTACAGTCTACAATCGGATGTCTGGGATCGTATATAGGACACCTGCTAGGCTAGATATATTTACTTAAATAACTTAGACCAGTGTTTTCCAAAGTTGGCTGTGCTCCGACCCATTTAACAAACTGTTAAAGCCGTGATGGAATTTAGATGCATTTTATATTGACGGCGTCAGATAAATAAAAGACAGCTCGCGGACGGTGCGGCCCAGATGAGCTACGACCTTGACGCTTAATGTTTATCGTATAAGATACTAGCTGCGCCCCGTGGCTTCGCCCGCGTGGAAATGGATTGCACGTCTACAGGTAATTGTGTATAAATAAAAAATACGTGTATCATTATTTACTCCATAGTTTATTACGAATCAAAAACTTTAATAACCCGACTTAACCCAATTTCAGAATTTTTTTATAAAATCCTGTAGTACGTGTTCAATAGTTTTGTATTCTTAGTATTCTCTGTAAGTTTCAAGCTAATTGGACCACTGGTTAAAGAGTTACATAAAACCAAAAAAACTTCAACCCCCCTTTTCACCCCCTTAGGTGGAAATTCCAAAAATCTCTTCTTAGCGGGAGATTGCGTAGTAACAGGTACCTGCTTTTCTCGAATTTCAGCTTTCGAGCTTCAGCGGTTTGGGCTGGGCGTTGTTACCAGAAAATAGCTTGTTCTTTTATTTAATAAGATTATAATGATGAATGAAGGTTATGCATGTACTATTTCCAGAACCAATAACCCTGTAACTCTTTCCAGCTTTCTCATTCGAAGAGATCCAGTTCGACCCGATGTGGGTTAAGAGCATGTGGTGGATGTGCCTCATCTGCCTCATCTGGGGCAGCGAGTTCATCCTCGGCTGCCAACAGATGACCATCGCGGGCGCTGTCTCGCATTGGTACTTCAGGTAATATCCCTGACTTGACTGATAGGTTTTTATATACGTCCCTTCTCGTTTAGCAAGAAGGCGCTACTTGGATACGAGAAGCAAATAACACGAGACTGGTAAAAGCGAAAGCCGACAGATGACAAACGCTGGCGCTGTCGCGCATCGGTACTTCAGTTCATATTATTGAAGTAGTTAATATGATACCTTCTACTTACATTCCATACAGGCTATGAAGTCAAATTCGAGAGTACCTTACCTATACCACAGATTTATAATACTATAATAATTTCTAAACCGAAAATATTAACGCCATAAATTGGAGGGTGATATAAGCGAAAGGGATGCATAAAGTCAAAAGTCAAAGTGCTTTACTTCCTTGAGACCGTAAGTTCCTTTTCACACGTCCCCGTAAATTTTGCCGGTACGTGTGAAAGCTATCGAACATGCCCATACACTTCGCAGCCGCACCGGCTACCCTGAAACCGGTACGTGTGAAAAGGCACTAAAGGATACTTGGATACATCAAACATTTCACAGAATCCCCAGCAAAGCATAATTATCACAGGCTACTCTCGAGTAACTGAACTTGGAGCTCAGCATTATTTATGTGATAAGCTGAAAAGTTTTACTGAAATTATAATTTTAACGGATATGTTTTTTCACAGAGGCCCTAACGCCAACTCTCCGGTCTTGTACTCCATCGGCAAACTGATAAAGTATCACTTAGGCTCAGTGGCGAAGGGGTCTTTCCTCATCACGATGTTCAAGATTCCGCGGCTCATACTAACTTATCTTCATGCCAAGTAAGTTTTTTTCATTATGCCAATGAAAGCATTCTAGAATTCTAGCTTCTGCCCACGGCTTCGCACGCGCTTATTAAGTAGCCTATGTCCGTCTCCGGGATACCATCTATCTCCATGCGAAATTTCATTAAGATCCGTTCAGCCGTTTAGGCGTGAAAAGGTAACCGACACACAGACAGATTTACCTTCAAATTTATAATATTAGTAATTCTAAATCTAGAAATACTTTCCAAACTCGTGTTTGAGTTATATTCAGGAAAAACATGGTCTCATATCTAATATGTCATAAAAAATTCAATTTCCAGACTATCAGCCAGAGCGGACAAAGGCTCGGAGTGCGCCAAGTGCGGGCTCAAGTGCGGCATCTGTTGCTTCTACTGCCTCGAGAAGTTCATCCGTTATCTGAACCACAACGCCTACACTATCATCACCATCGAGCGGTGCCATTTCTGCAAGGCTGCTGGGAGGGTAAAATATACAAATGTCTAAATATTATTAATTATAATAATAATTATAAATAATGCTGGACAATCCACACAGCATCATCTAGCCCCAAGCTAAGCAGAGCTTGTGATATGGGTACTAGATAATTGATATACTTAATACAATACACTACATAGATAGATATTTTTTATTATACATAGAAAACATCCAGAACAAATATCTGCAGATCGTACAAACATTTGTCCCGAGGCGGGAATAGAACCCGCAACCTCCTGCGTCGCAGGCGGACCTTCGCTCGTCGCGCCGCGATTTATACTTTAAATTTGACTTCTCTAAATGCTTGTTTTGTAAGCCTAAAGAAATAAAGTTATTGATTTCTTGTTTCTAAACAAAAAAATATATAGCAATCTTTACAGAGCAGTCCTCTGTATCTGCTCTGTGGAGCAGTCTGACTGCTTGTGCCACATATGTGCGTGCCTTTAAGCTACAGCCCCACTCACTGCTGCGTACAGAGAGGCTATGCACGATGTTTGTGATATGATAACGTCCACTGCAACCCACGAACACGCTACGGACGAATTCGAGATTAATGACGTCATTGCTACACGAGTGGCTAGCCCGAATATGGCGCTCACTCAGCTTAACGCTGTCAACACTATGCACGCGGTACACGGGTGCATAACTTCACTCACATTCGTATGATTCAAATCCGCGTGTGAAGGGTGATGATTATGACAAAACCCCCCTTCTTTTGCGGGAGGCGCGGCCACAGAGGAGGCCAGACACAAGACGCAGCTGAAGAGCCCCTTTGAGGCATCAACCCTATCCACACCACATCCACACCCACAGAAAAGCTGAAACGAAGCTGTCAGTCATCAAAAGTCCTGCTCCGGTACTTCATGGAGCTGGGCTGGTTAGGGCCTGTTTAGGCAGGGGGCAATGCACAATACACTCCCATGCGAGATGTCAGTGCAGATCTCAGTTCCCCCACTTAGAAATAAAATTAGGGGGAGGAACGTTCAGCTGTGGACGTGGACGACCAAACGACGTCCATCGCTGAACATAGGCATCCCAAAGATAGCCACAATGACCGGTCTTGCGTTTTTAAATTCCTTTATCTATTTCACGAAATTGTTTAATTTTTGGTAGTTCGACTGAAAATCAAATAGTCATGTCCAAAGCTTAACCGATAATTTTTTTATGACAATTTATTTTGCATATGAAGAAGTTGTAATCGATTTCGTTATTGTTGGTTGTATTATTTTACAGACTTTACACGGGCGTCAAACGATTTGATTTTAGGAATCAGAATATTCAATATAATAACATAGTGTTACTTTTGTTGTTTTACTTGCAACTTGCTTCTGGCCACAGCAGTACACGCGTTTTTCCGAGAGAGAAAGTAACACAGATTGAGTTACTGCGGTAAACTATAGTTTTTATACTATTATCAGCCCTTTTTCATGGAAAAATAATTTATACTATTCTTTACATACTATGTCGGCTCGATAAATATCGAAACTTGGCGAAGTCCCCATATTTTTCAAGTCGACAGATTCGCATCTCTGTCAAAGGTGTCTATGAAATACTTCATTCTGTCATTCAGTCCTCATTCACTCACCTAACAATTTGTGAACTTCATAGTCGTGCATACCTAACAGAATATAAATTCAACAACTGATGTTCTTTTTATTTTTAACCAACTTCGAAAAAAGGAGGTTCTATGTTCGGTCAGTTGTGATGTTTTTTTGCCAGTATTGTTTAGAAATAATGGTCATTATGGAAGATGATCCCAAGATGGTCCCATAAAAGTTTTATTCCCAAGCAATTAGTATTTGTCCCGCAAAACTTCTTAAAAAACTGTGTAAAATTAAGGAATCAGAAGTCGGTTTTTAGTTTTTTGAAAACAATCAAGTTATTTGAATAATTAAAATATTGTTTTGCTTCAGGCATTCAGCACAATAGTGAACAACGCGCTCCAAGTGGCCACAATCAACAGCGTCGGAGACTTCATCCTATTCCTCGGCAAATGCATCGTGACCGCCGTGACAGGGATCATCGGTCTGCTGCTCCTCAAACGGAACTCTGAACTGCATTTCTTCGCGGCGCCCACTTTGGTCATTTGCATCTTCTCGTTTTTTATCGCGCATTGTATGCTGTCACTATATGAGGTAAGGATCTTTGAGACGATTTGAATTCGTTTGATGCAAGCTTAAATGTGCTTTTCCACCAGAGCTAAGCGCCAGAATGTGGCAAACACAGTCTCGATTTACGTAGTAAGCGATCCGCTTAGCTATGAAAATCGAACGAGCCTAGCGATGTTGGTTTCGTCCGACCAAAAATCATAGCAATTCAACACATTCCACAGATTAGCTATATACAGTGGTGGACACATAATTAGAGACACCCCCTAATTGATCACAATAAACATGATTTTGGCACAACCATTAGCCAAAGTAGGTATTAAATTTAATGTAATTGTTACTAAATCATACATGACGTTGTATTCTTAAAAATGGGGGACAAAAAAGTTGTGTTGCTTGGTATTTTAGACACTGCTCACTATCTGAATCTAATACAAACTTTTTTAACGTACCTGTAGCTGGCCAGCTAATTAAAGACAGTGAACGCTGTGTTCTGAATATAAAAAAAGAAAGAGAACTACATTCGGTTTTTCATTGTTTTGCCGCGTATTTGCATGAAACGTCGACATTAATTATAACATTTTATTTTTTGTATTCAAATTAATAAGTTTTATACCAATCGATATGGGAAAAAACAAGAGTTGCGATTCGTCCACTAGAAAGATAATCTTGAACTTTCATAGCAAAGGTTGGTCATACAGAAATATCGCAAACTATTTGAGCTGTTCTAAGGACATGGTTATGAATGCTATAACGCATTTCAAGAAGTTCAATACGACCGAAAACTTACCCAGAAAACCGAGACCTAGAAAAACTACTCCGCGGGAAGACTCTAGGATGGTGTTGTTGGCAAAAAAGGAACCGTTCAAAGGATCAGAACTGATACGCTCGGAAATATATGGGGCAGGAAGATCGACGGGTGTGTCTGCAAGGACAATTAGACGAAGACTATGTGAGGCAAACTTGTACGGAAGAGTGTCTCGGAAGGTGCCACTTTTGAAAAAGCAAAATGTTAAGGCAAGGTCAGCGTTTGCTAAAAAATATGAACACTGGGCTGAACGATAGTGGAAAAATGTGCTTTTTTCGGATGAAACAAATATTAATATGATTAATTCTGACGGAAAACACTATGTTAGACGCCCCCCGAACAAAGAAATGGATCCGAAGTGCACCAAGAAAGTAGTGAAACATGGAGGGGGAAATATCATAGTGTAGGGCTGTTTTTCAGGACTTGGTGTCGGACCTGTCAGGAATATAGAAGGCAATATGGATAAATACCAGTACAAAAATATTTTACAAGAAACCATGCTGCCCTATGCTGAGCAAAATTTACCGGTAATTTGGACTTTTCAACAGGATAATGATCCGACACACCGCAAAAGTAGTTAAAGATTTCTTAAGGAACCAGTTTGTGACAGTTTTGGATTGGCCCCCGTACAGTCCGGATTTAAATCCAATCGAAAACTTGTTGTACCAGGTGAAAAAGACAGTGGCGGCAAGAGTAGGTACATCAAACGTCGATCAACTTTACACAGCTTTTACAGAAGCGTGGGAACCAATTCCGGTACATGTTTGTACAAAATTGATCGCTTCCATGGCTAAGAGATGTCGTGCTGTTATTGCTGCAAAAGGACATGCGACCAAGTATTGATACGCATCGAAATGCTCTATAAAAATGTGTTAGAAATCTTACGTACTAAGATAATTTCAATGATAACAAATTTTTTGTTTAATTTCTTGTTACGAAATGAAGTGTCTTTAATTATATGGCCAGATCTTACTAACCTTATCTTTTATTTACACTGCTTAAATTTAAGTTTTACCGAATAAAAGGCAAGTTTTGTTGTAAATGTTTCGTTTTAACAATACACAATAACAACACAAATAAAAATTATTTGTGTAGCAAGTTACAATGGCAGTCTGATAAAGTATAAACAGGAGGAATAGCTTAGTTATTTCAATATGCTTCCAGTGTCTTTAATTATGTGACCACCACTGTATGTATTTTATGGTGTCCCATCTCACCATGGTAGAGATCGCTCTTGAGCGATAGGACCGCCAATTGTCGCTTGGTTTTTAATTTGTCTTGTTGTAAATAGTTTATATTAGATTTACATAAGTGTGCAATAAAGTATTTTCTATTTATCTATCTTAAACACTTATGAAGGACCTACCTACTACGCCCACCCTGGGCGTAGTTACCAGTAGGTAGGTCTATTTTTGGTATTGTTTTTTTATTTGTGGTTGTTTAATTTTTTTTTTCCTTATGTATACCTAAATACTGTTTTTGTTGTTTGTTGTTTTCCTGTGCTGTTTGTGTGTGAATTTAATAAAAAATCTTCTATCTATCTATCTATCTAAGGACACCCTGTATTGTAAACACCGTTGTTACCTAAACCACGAATGTTTAACCCTAAAATATCATGATAAACGTAATTATTAAAAATAATAGTCAATTAGTTTCGATGGATTTTTATAATTCATTTCTTCGCTAACGTCTTCGCTAACGCCGCGCGCCCACCGGTGCAGGTGTGTGTAGGGTTAAATGCTTTTTTTTAATCAAAAATGAGTAAAAAATCTTAATTTTTTTTTTCATCGGTTTTGGACTCTACTCATGATACACCTCTGGTTTCAAGGACAACGGTGTTCACACAAACACCCTGTATAGGACCGCTGTATCAGTTCTCTAAAGTGATTGATGGGTTTAAACAGACCCGCAGCATAGCTACATAGTATATATCTAAGACGAAAATACGCCATTAGCGTGCATTTAGACGCCAAAGCAGCCTCGACGCCCCGTATTCTTGATAAATTGTTTCTATGGATCAAGCGAGACCCTATCAGTGCCATTGACAACTTGTACACTCGTATAGCGCGAGTAAAAAACCTAATGATTTCCAGATGGTGGTAGACTCCCTATTCCTGTGCGTCTGTGAAGATCGCAACATGAACGGCGCAGATGGCAAGTGGACGCAATCCCGCTTGGCCGAGCTGGGCGGGCACAAGCGAGAGGCGGAGCAGTCGGCCGAGCTGCAGGACCTACAGAAGTACTGAGTCGTGACTAACTAGCATCGGGCATGGCTGCTTGTTAACTCTAACAACATGAAACAAACGAATAAATGATTGTGATTAAATGACTGACGGATAAAGGTTGTCGCGGATAAAAGGCGCACCGCTACAGCACAGCATAAAAATGTGCATTTAAATATGGGCACTCGTAACATTTAGATGCATTTCATATTGACGGCATCAGATACAGACAGCACGCGGACCACCCGTTTGAAGATTGTGGGAAGCCATTTTGTCAGTATAAAATGTATCTAAAGATCGAGTTTCGATCGAACGAGTTTAAGCCCATATTTGAATGCACATTTTTGTGATGTGCGGAAGTGGCGTTGGATGCGCACATGCATCAAAAAAAGCAAAGCTTAATGCCTAACCTATTCGGTGTATGGTGCTTTCTAAACTTACCGGTTACCGCAGCTTACAGCTTTGCAAATAGCGGGCGTTATGCGTTCGGCTCCCTAAAGTGAACCCCACAGAAATCCAAAATTAGGAGCTTTATTAACGGTACCCTCGCAAATTGAGTCTTTTTATACGTTGGCATTATTTTTTTTATGTTTATTTAATTTCATTGACAGGTAATTCAGCTGACTGTCTTGGATAAGAATCTTAACAAGTGCTTCTAACATGAGTCTGTTCTTCGAGATAAGTATAGCAATTTTATATTTTAGTAAAGACATAATTAATAATGATCCACAGGCTATGTATCAAACATCTATATCTAACATCTCCTCGAGATACTTTTTTACAGTAATCTTGTGTTATCATTGGATATTTCCGGGGAATTTCTTTAATTTAAAAAGAGACGTCCAGTCACATAATTTTAAAACTGAGCTGAGCTGTTTGGTTAGTCTGTAAAATCGAGAGATTCCATTTTTGTATGGGATTTGCGTAGTTCAATGTGTAAGGCGCTGTACTAAATCCCATATAAGTCGTGTAGATAAAGAATGGCATTGAAGATGACAGCGGGACACCATCCTGTCCCGCTCGTATTTGATCAAGTGTTTAATTTTGCATTTCTGTGTAATTTTCAACACCATTTTTTAACTACACGACCACTACAAGCATGGATCGTCTCGATTTTATCAAGAAACCAAACTCAGGGCGATCTGAACAATCATTCGACAAATTTCAAAAGATCTACTTTACACACGTGTTGGTTATTCTGATAACTAACTGTAATTAGTAACACAACGTTAAAAATGACTGAATCTGAAAAATAAAATAGTTGTATCTGTTAATCTATAAAACGTTAGTAAGGAGACGTGATCGTGAGTTCTCCTTTTTTCATACAATTTGGTACAGCGCCTCTATCGTGCGGACAGGGAACTACGCAAATCCCATACAAAAAGGAGACGTCACGATCACGTCTCGTTACTAACGTCAAATAGAATCACCCCCGTGATCTGAATTATGCATGTCAATGAATACTATTACTAGTTGTTGCTAGCAGATTAGTCGTTAACTATTAATGAGACGAAAGTTTATTTTAAGTAAATCTTGTTGTAACATGTTTCTCAAGAACGAGGCTATCAAGAACCTTTACGATTGTTACACTATTTTGAGAAATATTTAAATGCACTTTTTAATTTTAATTTGACTGGTGTGTGTAGTCAAATATAATCACCTCATTAATAAATTATGCATAATGATTAATATTACATTTTATAGATCTGTTTAGTCAGCTTTGAATTGACATCTATTAGGGTTTCTATAGGATTTTAATATTTTTATGTAATAATTCGTAAGTATTTTTTTATAGGAAATTGCTTTTAACAATTTAAATCTAAGTGTAGGAAGTACAACGGTAGGTATAATACTCTTATATGAATAAGATGTAACGTACTTTTATTTTTACGTTTATAGATATTCAGCTTTTGCATTCATTGAGGTATCTTAGGTGAAACGTCACCGTTCACAAGGGCATTTAAAATTATTTATGGCGTTTTTCCTTGCTTTCTACTAGTTACATGCTAGTAGGTTAGTCGTTTTGTGACCATTGTAAGCCATTTACTATGAACCCATGCTAAACAAACTTAGAATCAATTTTCCTTTTGGAGTCGCGCGTAAACGGTGCCTTTTCATCTTCGGAGATAAAAACTGCTTGGAGCTCTAAAGGTTCAATAATTTTAAATATTTTATGTAGCTACTTTGGATTAATTTTTTTATAAGTACATACGGACAACGTTTTGGTAAGTACATAGTAGGATAGTGAATATAATTTTGCATTTATATTTAAGTATTATCTTTGTGTACTGGATAAGCCGTCCATACCTGTCTGGAATCTCAAAAATTATGCACTAACGGTACATTTTTGGCTGCATTTACGAATTCTCATCATTATAAGTAAAAATTTGATTTTGTGATCTGTTTTTAAATCTACATTTACCCTCCTAATTTTATAAGCTTTTTTTCTATTTTTCTACATTAATTTTATATCAATGACTATTGTCAAATTAATATTGGTAATAAGATAGTTTTTATTCTTGTATGAAATTAAATGAACGATGTATCCATAACACGGGTGTCTCCTTCGACGTATCTAAGACGTCCCTCATAAATTTACGATCTTCCGTTTATTATAATAACACAACTGTATGAACATAATAAATAAAATAATTTCCTGTGAATTTATCTGTTATTTCTAAATATTAGTTAGCTTTTTTTTTTTTATTTGTTTGATTTGGTGAGTACCTGGCGTCTGGTCGACGCAACGCGTGACCCGAGAGCTGGCGATATCTGGCGCAGCGCATCAGCAATGCCATACAAACGGGGCAATGCAGCCAGCGTCTTGAGGACGCTTCCGACTGGTATTGATATGGATCAGTTGAGCTACCTGTAGATTGTTTAAAACAGTCTGCAAGCTCAACAGTCTGTAAGCTCAATTGTTTTAAATGTAAATACTACATAGTTCTAATTTGTTTCTATTATTTGATTGTAATTTTATTTGTTAATAATGACACGTTTGCTTTTCGGCCATTATTCCTAATTAGATATCATATTATAACCAATTAAAGTAAGAAATTCAAATAATTATTCGTAGTTGAGAAATTTATTTTAATCATAAGCACCACAGTTAGATGTCGCATTTAATGTACTTATTTGTATTTACTTGCTTCTACAACAATCTAAATCTAAAATCATTTCATAAAGGACCTACGAAAAAACATCACATAATATTAAATTAACAGTACAAAATACTAAAGTCCTAGGTTTTGCTGTTTTTACAAGTAAATTTATTGGTATTGATTTTAAATGTTCGGTCAGCTGGAAATATCGGCAAAAAAACTATTCGGAAACCATAATATGTTTTGGTCGACTGCAAAATTTAAATCATCCATCAGCAGTACATATACTTGGTTGGCAACTAAATTATTATTGATCAGAAAATAAATAGCGGTTTGATCAGCAAAATTAATGTTATGGTCAGCAGAATATTTTTTTTTTGTTGGCAGATCTATACATTTATGATTGAGCTGAAAAGTGAATGTTTTGGTGAGCAGAATTAATTATTTGGTCAGCACAGCAGGATTATACAATAAACTTCATGATCGTGATATTGAAATCAGACAAGTAGTTTAGTAGGCGCTACATGGGAACATAAAATCAATTTACACCTTTCGCAATTTAATCGTGTCTAATTCAGTAAATTAATTTGTATGTATGTTCGATTTATGGTATATTATTTTATACTAATTAGTCAGTCAGTGAATAAGTGCCCACAGACGTTGCCCAAAAATCCTAGGATTGCTTACAGGGCGTTGGTGGGCCCCCTAGAGCACCCGAGTGTAGAGCCGGCGATTCAGATCGCGTCAGGTTCCAGTTGTGAATCTAAACTATCCAGAGACCCACTCAAACATACATAATAAATTTCATCAACATCGGTCCGGCTGTTAAGGAGTTTCGAATCTTATATACCTGTGTTGTGTGATGTATGTGTTAAGTTAAGAGTTGCAAATCAAAATACTTTTTACAGCTTGCCAAATTGTATAAAACCTGTATTACGATTTTCTGCTGCTTTTAATATATTCCTGCAGAAATATTGAATTAACAATGACATAATTTTTTAGGCTGCCCTATGTCACGTTACTTGAGCTAACCAACTTAGTATTTTTTGCCGACCCCTAGATGCAGCTCAATTTACTTTTCTGCTGGTTAAATCAATTATTCGGCTGACCAAAATCTTAATTTGCTGACCGATTAAATGATGCCCTATTTAAACAATCAAAATGATTTTCTCAGTGTCAGTGGTTCCAGTGGCCATTTCTGTAAAAAAGAAATATATTCGTTTCTAGAATCCTAGATATTTATTTGTGAAAAGGATAACAAAATCAAAGAATAAATAATTCTAGACCCCACACAGCATCATCTAACCCTATGTTGAGCAGAGCTTGTGTTATGGATGCTAGATAACTGATATACTTAATACAAATACAATACAATACATTACATAATACTAATTACTCCTATGTGACCCGAAGTGGCTATTGGCCTCCGAAAAGAGTAGTCGGAATACATTACATAGATAGATATTTTTTATCATACCTAGAAAACACCAGGAACACCCGGAGCAAAAATCTGCAGATCGTACAAACATTTGTCCCGAGGCGGGAATCGAACCCGCAATCTACTGTATCGCAGGCGGACCTTCGCCCGCTGAGGTCGTCGGTAAAGATATCGATGGAAAATATTTTAAAACACTGGTATAATCGGAGCAAATCGCAGGTCGATTTTTTTTCAGTTTTTAGGCCCTTTGATGTATTACGTAAGCACCAAAGATACTTTGCGTGTTAGGTTATTTTGCTGGCAAGGGTAGGAGGGGGGATAAATTTAATAAAATTCTGCTTACGTAATACTTGAATGGCCCCTATGACACTGCATAAACGAACACTTCCATGGTTCAAAACGCACATGGTCCATCTGCAGCGCCTCGTGCGATGGCACGCCCCTCCCGGTCGCACCGCCCCGCACTTACTAATTTGTTATAATGGAATCTGACCAAGCGGTGTGTATCCACGGTGGCACCATTGGTACGCGAAGGCTTCGGGATTGGATTTTCCTCGACGTCGCGCCCTAGTTTGTTATAATGGAACTTGAGCGTGTGTGGATCCACGGTGACACCATTGACCCTCCACCCAGGCTCCGGGATTGGGGACTCCTCGACGACGTCGCGCTCTTCGCCCATAAGTGGGATATCGTTCAAGGGAAACATTGACAGCAACTCATTCGCCGTGTTGTATATGGAGAGAGCCTGCTCCACTTTCTTTGAAAAGTAGCCTAGAGCAAATATCGATTATTATTTTGCGTATTCGTAAGTATAATACCTATTTTATGTATCCATCTAGTCTGTCTGTTTGAAATTGTCCCCTGCATGGTGGTCCCTACTATTACGCTAGATTTTATATTTAAAAATATATTATATTCTGTGTTAGGATATTTAGGCTCTGCCTAACTTCCGAGAGTCGACAGAGCAAAGTGGAGCAAATCAAGAAAGCAGGCCCTAATAAACTACTTTATGAATTTTGAGGATTTATGAACAATTTATCAAGAGTCTTACCAAACAGTACAATCGCCAGAGCCGTCGCACCGACGCAAGGAATCCAGGGGGCAGCATTATCCACGACGGCGATCCCAATGCCGTCTACCATGCTGGTGAAATGTGAAAACACACCTTGCCGCTCCGTTTGAATAGACCGATTAGCACTGAAAATTACAATTTGAAGGAAGATGGAAGCCGTCTTGCTAAGAAAAAAAAAATTATTATGAGGGCACAATGCGCTCCATGTTGTGAAAAGGATAGGCATAGGATTTCGCGTTTATAGGAGCGGGACAAAGCATACGTTTTGGGAACGCGCGCGGCGTAAGCGCAAAAATTAAGTTATTGTTTGTTTACAAGAAAACTTATAAAGAAACTGATTAAAATATTTTTAAACTTACGCGGTCTGAGCACATCATTGTAGTATTATATAACGGATATTTATTGAGTTTATTTACCTATTTTTCCCGACGTTTCAACAGGTTTACACACTGACTTGGTCACGGGATGACCTGTCGAAACGTCGTCGTCGGGAAAAATAGGCAAATAAACAGGATAAATAACCGTTAAATAATACTAATAATACACTGCTTCAAGAAATCAAATAATTAGAAATAACCTACGAAACAAAACATAAAGTCATTTCAATAGGCCGCAGGGTTCCTGAGATCTCGACCAAATTATGTGCGAAACTGCACTTTCATGATTTTTTCTAGTGTATTTTTTTTTACCTGTCGTGTTTTCACATTCAGGGAACCAAAGATGTTATGTTTTAATTCGAGATTTTAACCACGGGGATCCCGTAAGTACTAAGATCTACGCCTAGTTTGAACCCAAACCCGTTAAGTGGGTGATAGACGTACGAACTTGAAGTAAACGGTTTTTAAAATCGCGAACTTACTCCGCTCGACGTCGGTGACACACGTGAAGCTTACTCTCTCTGTATTCCGATGTCGTCGACAGAAGAAGCTTTGTGTTTTATAATGTTAAGGTGGGTTACGAGCAAAATTACAAATTT
Source organism: Eupithecia inturbata (assembly GCA_963662085.1). Taxonomy (NCBI): domain Eukaryota; kingdom Metazoa; phylum Arthropoda; class Insecta; order Lepidoptera; family Geometridae; genus Eupithecia; species Eupithecia inturbata. Next base: position 11,473,747 of record OY759182.1, read on the forward strand.
GTCGGATCACCAACGAACTTACTCGGCGGTTTTAAAGTAGGTACGCGTACTTAAGGTGACACACCAGCGAAAAAGGTCGTAAAGCCACAAGTTCGCGAATTTACTCGCACGTCTATCACCCACTTCAGGTTCGCCCCTTAAACCATTTCGTTACATAACCATTGGTATGTCAATATACCAATAATAAATTAAATTTAGATTAATCACAGGATATAAAATACTTAAAATTAAAAATCTGATGAGATACATTTTATTTAGGTATAGGCAGTTACAATGCAGTAGATAAATATGTAGGTGCATACTCCTCAACCGCTGCTAAACCCGCCTCCCCAAACAAGGGGGTTTTGCCATAATCACGCCAGGCATAGGGACCTGATTCTTAACCGTAGGGCTAGCACACCTTGTGCTACGGTTAAGAAAACGTGTCGTAAACAAGAGTCCTAGTCGGCTCTTTGATAGATAACGTAGGTGTAACCTACACTTACGTTATCAAAGTTAGGTTTTATATATGGGTTTTATATATTATGACGACCGATGTGGCGCGGCGGGCGAAGGTCCGCCTGCGACGCAGAAGGTTGCGGGTTCGATTCCCGCCTTGGGACAAATGTTTGTACGATCTGTAAATATTTGTGCCGGGTGTTCTGGGTATTTTCTATATATCATAAAAAATATCTATCTACATATGTTATGTATTGTATTAAGTTTATCAGTCATCTAGTACCCATAACACAAGCTTTGCTTACTTTGAGGCTAGATGACGCTGTGTGGATTGTCCAGAATTAAAAAAAAAAATTGTGTAAAATGTGAAAGCCTTACCATCTACTTAATTTACGTTTCCTGCATTTAGACGTTTTGGGTGAATAACTCCTGAAGTTCCTAGTTGTAACAGTTTTTAAATTCTTAATTTCAATACTTTTTTGGGTGGTTAGAGTATTTTTATCAAGGTCTTGTTTACTATCTTCTTGCTTTGGCACGGGAAGTTTCCATGAGGTCGCTTGGTCTCTTTTGGATACTAGTTTTGCAAAGTTGTTTGATTTAGTAGTTAGGTGATATATCGGGCTTTCTGTCCTTTTGATAGCGTAACTTTGTCTATTGTACACTGTAAACTGACTTTCAATTAGCCTAGGAGACACATTGCACTTTGTAATATTCTTCATGGGACAGGACCATCCATAACAATCGTCGGACATTTCGTAGAGTTAAATTTAATTTGTTTTTATTATTTTTTCCATTTTTACTAAACGTGATTAATTATTTATCCGTAAATTTTGGTACTTTTGGACGACAGCCCTGTCAACTTTGATATAACAATTCAAGGAAAAGGTAACATCGAAAAAAAGACTCCCTGCCAAATAAAATCCTCCTTGCGTCTTCATGGAATATATCACTAAATAGAAGAAACCCTTTTTTGCTGACTATTCTACAGCAGTCCAAGCACGGGGATTGTTCTCTTGGGTAGAATAGACAATAATGACATCGCATCGTCATCGTACATTGCGTTTATTAATGAAGTTGAAGGAATGAATTTCAAATAATTTACGCCTTCGGTGACAAAGAGACGTAATTTTTCTCTATTGGTAGAATAGAGACAACAATCCCTATGGTTGCCCTACAGGGGTCTCAGCGTATAGAGGCTGTTTGGTATTGCGACCGACTTATTTTTTTGGAGAGTTGGGGGGGCATGGGCGTCATTTCTCCGGTAGAATCGATGTGCTGTGTCCTGATTGGTAAGATATGATTTTATAAAGACTTTTTCCAATTCACCAATATCTCGCCTTTAAATCGTCATATCTTCTTTGTTTGTGGATGTAATACCACAAAGTATACATTGAAGAATACAACATAAGTTATTACTTACAAAAATTGTTGCTCCATAGCATCAGAGCAAATCACAGAAGTTCGAAACAGTTTTTAGTTTAATAAGCTTTCATTTATCATTTCGATTGTCCCTAAGTAAACTATCGAATCCGAAAATGGCCACTTTACAGGATGGCCGCTTGAAGTTGTTTTGCGTAATATATTTTTATTTATAAGCGCAAATTCAACAACTTTTTATGAGTAACTACATTAATTTCAACTAGAACATTGGGTAATAACGGCAAAAGGAAATATTCACCAGATTTTGAGATTTTTCAGTTTCGATAGCTTACGTCGTACAAACTGGCCCGAAACCTATCGAAACTAACCATAACGATAGTTTACTCCGGAATTTTGCCTTATTTAACGAGACCTTTTTATCGAAAGTGGTAATTTCAATAGTTTACGTGGTAGAAAACTGCATATTCGATTGTTACTCCTATTATTTTGGTAATGTATTATTACTGGAAAGTAAATAAAAGTTCATTATTTTCATATTTTAAGTATAATACATACTACATAGATGGGAATAATTTGAATCATAAAATATGTTATAAACTAAATATGTTATAAACTAAATAATTGTTTGTTGAGCCTGAAAATTACTAAAATCAACATAAAATCAAAGTATTTAGACAATAATAAATTTCTAAACAAAATGAAAACAGATAGTTGAGATCACTGATCAGATGAGGAACAAAATGAGATCTAATTATTTAAATTTAGTTTGAATTATCATTTTCGTCAGGTAAATTTTCTCCGTGTTTAAGGTTCTGGAAAAACCTGTGATATTCTTTAGGTATAGCCCAGAATTACACAAAGACATCAGGTCTTTGTATTTTGCCTCGAGCAAAGGCAGAATATCACTGTACAGATTCTTTATTTCGACACTTCTTGTCGCTCTCTTACCACTTCTTGTACCTTGTAACGTTTTCAAACAGTGACAAACAGTGTTCAAACTCTTTGAGCTGTGCATTCAGTCCACATAAAAAAAAAACCTCTTTCTGTGCCAAATCGAATATAGTGAAGTGATAAATTTCTAGAATTTGTTCATCAGTTGGGTGTTTCTCAAAGTTAAATGTTTGGCATTTATCACATAAATCTTTCTTAGGAAAATGGAAACCTACGTTCATGTTTTCATTAACATTGTCTCGGTACTGTCTTAAAGTTTGAGCTACACTTTCGTAGTTTTCCAGCTAATCCCACTCTTTATACAAATTATACAGCATATTCAATGTTAAATCATTACCCAAATATAATTTGGTCATATTTTTTCTTGTGTAGTGGGATTCAACCAGCTGAAAAGAATTGACATGGTCAAGACATGGTCAACGACGATTCGTTTCATGGTAATATAAATAATCTTTACAGGATGACTTGTATGTTTTCCTCTATTGCCAGGTAATGTTGCCCCTTCATGAGATATTTTTTTGTGGGCAGTGCAAATAAATTGGTCAGTTATGCTTATGGTGTTCGTAAAAGTAGTAAGACATACACGTCTCGTTTGTACACGTTCGTATCAAGTACCTAGGTTCCTCGTCAGATGGTAGTGGTAAGTAATATTTTGTCAGGAATTGTTGTCGAGAAGCACCCTCGGTAGTCATTCGTTTTTTGTTTTCCTGAACTGAGAACTTATTTAATGTATTACCAATGCTTTGTAAGATCTACCATTCCCCAGAACTGTGAGTGCATATTTTGTCATACTCAAATGCTACGAAAAATTAGCACTAAAGGCATTTCGTTTCGTTGTCGTAGAACAAACGAAGCCGAGCTGCTTCTTACTTTTCCATTGTTGACTTTCTTTTCCTGTTTTTACTCAAATTAGGAGAAACACAATCTGAAAAACTTAGAGAATTCACATTGGGTATGCATGCGACTAGACTTGGATGAGGTTGAATATTAGCATCAAAGCGCTGAAAAGTTGTCCATTGTCCGTATATGAGCTTTGTGGGGTAGGTGAAGAACCTAATTCAAAATCTACAAACGGCGATGGTACTGGCGTATTCTCGTTACTGTTTAAAACAATTGAGGCTTCACTGTCACTATGTACAGTCTTACTGGGAGCTGGTTAAGATAGAATAACGCCAGGCGAGAATGTCACATCTCGTGATAGGTTGATCATACTATCCAATACAGCGAATTCTGCGTCAGTAAGTTACAGTTTGGTGGTAACGGAGATTCTAAAAAAAAACATGCCATTATTAAGTAAAATAAGGTAGGTACATAAATAAATAGGTAACGTGCCAACGAACTCATTAATCACTAGCCACACTGTTGAATGCAACACATTATGTCACTAAATAGTCTATTATTTTAACGTTAGTTTTGTCTAGAACTTAGCTTCCCTAAGTAGACTAAGTTATTTACCTTAATGCGTTGTAATTGTATTTATGTATGATAAATAAATGCACATTCGATAGCATTGATGCACTGTATTTACGTGGTAAACTATTGAAAGTGGCAATTTCGATTAGAATACAATTCTAAATTGCAATGTAAACTAACGAAAGTGCCACATTCGATACAAAATTATCTTATTGTCTCGACGTAAAAGATCGAAACGGTCAGTATCAATAATCTACGCTGGTATCACTCTCATCATTAATGATTCAGATAAAAATGATTATTAAACTAGGTTAATGACAATAATTTACTGTTACTTTTTCCGTAAAACATTTTTTACTGTAAATGTATACTAGAAACATTGAATAACTCACCAGATTTCGAATTTTGGTTATCGTTTCCCAACGACTAGGTATTTATTTTCTTGATTTTTATTAATATATTACGTGAACTTCTTCTATTACTTCTAAATAAATTATTTTATTACTCATCTTGATACATACATAATATTCAATACTTTACCGCGAAAACTTATAAAGATATAAAACAATAACAAAATCCTGTCTGCAAACTAACTGCGGGGGACGAATGGTGCGGAGCGGGCGACGACGCGACGTATACTCGCGATAGTGGTAGTTTCGTCTGGCTCGCACAGTGATCAATGCGGCAGAGCGCGACGTATACGCGCGAAACTTAATTTTCGATACCTTACGACTGAACAAAATGTAACATTCGATTGTATACGATTAGCAATTGGGGAAAATAAGGAAAATATATTTTTTTTCTTCTGTTCCTATTAAAGTACACGTAAAAATAAGACAATTATGAAAATAAAATAAAAATCCCAATTTTCAGTTTCGATAGTGTACTTAGGGGTAATCGATTTAATTCGTTAGTTTGTCACCCTTTTTCTAACTCGAATTTGAAAATTTTTTGTTGCGCATATGTAATTACGCGTACTTGAAGTTTGTGTTTCATATCTGCCGAAGAACCGACAGCTCTGGGGTTAACGTGTTTTTGACTAGAGACCGCGACACTAAAGTGGCTATGGACACCCGGTCGCCAGATGGGATAACGATCTGTGAAACACTGCTGGCAGATGCTGCTGGAAGGAAAGCGGCCAGTTGAAGACAGAGCGCTAGATATAGCGGCCATTAAAAGAGTCCCATGTGCGGCAATAATGGCCTACTATAGGCTGATTAACCCGCAGAATCGCCATCCTCTTTTGTTGTACAGAATGTATTTTACAAGGAGCCAAGATCTGTCCTTACGCGATTCAGCGGCGTGATGAGTGGCACGTTTGTTTGTGAAACTTCGTCTTCATTAGAAATACCTAACTCAATACTCAATAGTTAGGTACCTATTTCTAATAGCCCAATGGCCATTTAAGTATGACGTACCGAAGCACCAGATACATTGCGTGTTAATTTGAGGAGGGGGGTGGGGGACTAAATTTACTGAAATTCTGCTTCGTTACTTGAATGGCCCCTACGACACTGCATACACTACATTTTCATGGTTCAAGACGCACATGGTCCATCTGCAGCGCCTCGTGCGTTTCAAAAACTTACAAGTTGGTTATAATGGAATCTGAGCGTGTGTGGATCCACGGCGCCACCATTAGTCGGCAGAGGTACCGGGGTTGAGGTCTCCTCGACGTCGCGCTCTTTGTTCATCAGTGGGATATCGTTAAAGTGAAACTTTGACAGCAACTCATTTGCCGTGTTGTAGAGAACCTTCTCCACTCTCTTTGAAAAGTAGCCTAGAGCAAATATCAATTATTATTTTGCGTACCTATTCGTACGTATAGTAGGTACCTAGGTATCTATCTAGTCTAGTCCGTTTAAAATTGTCCCATGGTGGTAAAGTGATATGCTTTTGGGCGATGGTTTTCACTTACCTACCTACCTGACATCAATGGTTGGTCATCCATCACCTACTAAATTGTTACAGACGCTTCGGTATATGACACCTTGCCCTACTTGTAGAGTAAAAATCGGCAAGATGGGCAAATTTCTAATTAGAATTGAATACAAAGTTCAATTCTGTGTAGGTACCTACCATAATTTCCGAGGGTCAACAGAGCAAAGTGGAGAAAATCAAGAAAACATGCTCTATCACTTAAACTGCCGTGTGGTGTCACGACACTAAACTAAAGTTTTGAATTAGTGCTTCCTTCCCGTTATGACCTACGGAGCTGAGACGTGGACACTCACGGTAGGGTTGGTCCACCAGTTCAAAGTCGCTCATCGAGCTATGGAAAGAGCTCAGAGTTTCTCTGACCGAAGGATAGGATTTGTAACGAATACCTAATCCGACAGAGAACCAAAATTATCGACGTATCTCAAAGAATTAGCAAGCTGAAGTGGCAGTGGGTCGGCCATATCTCACGAAGAACTGACAACCGCTGGGGTAAATATGTTCTTGAGTGGAGGCCGCGACTCGTCAAACGTAGTAATGTGGACTACACTATTGTATTAGGTCATATCCTGTAAGAATAGATGTAAGTGTTTTCAATAAACAAAACACAAATACCTAGTGTAGGACACCCTGAGGCCAGGCCAGGTGGGATGACCATCTGCGAAAGACTGCTGGATGCGGCAAGCTGAAGACAGGGCGCTATGGCGCTCATTAGGGAAGGCCTATGTCCAGCAGTGGACTAACACAGATGGACCTTTTCGACGGGGCAGTAAGGGTACTAGGGATTGCAAAAACGGGTAGCTTTTGAAAAACCGGGAATTCCCGGGAATTTTCAAATCTAGTCTACTTTTATTAACAAACTTCAGAAATTAACTAAATAAATGGAAGTCTTCCTATGGTACCAATTTTGTTGATAAAATGAGATAAAAAAACTAAATCTGAATAAGTTTGTTATCAAAGTAGGTAGGTACTATTCTTGTTAAAGGAAACATAGACCGAATACATAATAATACGATTCGCTTTCCAGTTTTCATCATAAAGTGTCATGAATAAACGTCACAATTACTTAATTCTTTAACTTCGTGTACTATTTTCCATCATAACTATTTTTGACTATTACACACTATTTATTATTAAGCCTACACCTTCTAAAAAATCTGCCCCGTCTAAAAAATCCATCATGTATAGGCTGATGATGAAGCCCTATCACTCTTCATTATGACAAGTTAGGGATAGGTACCAATTTAGCAAGATTCTTACCAAACAGTACAATCGTCAGAGCCGTCGCACCGACGTACGGAATCCAGGGAGCAGCATTATCCACGACGGCGGTGCCTATGCCGTCTACCATGCTGGTGAAATGTGATAACACACCTTGCCGCTCCGTTTGAATAGACCGATTAGCACTGAAAATTACAGTTTAAAAAGTAGGCTTCATGCTAATAAAACTTGATTTCAAATTGATTTATTTCAACATTTCAATTACTATCATAACATTGGTAAGTCAAAATAACAATAATTGATTAAAGATAGAAAATTAAATTAAGAATAATCACAGGATAAAAATACCAATAACAATAAAATAAAAAATTTGCAAAAGCCACGACGGATACCTACTTTCCTAATCGAAACAGAAATAAATAATTTTAGTGAAACCCCCGACTAAGAGGAAGGATAAAACAGCAATGATAATTTATATACAAGGTGCCACGTTATTGGTGTACTAAGCGAAAAGGGGGTGGTCTACCCACGAAATTTTTTTGTTCTAGCACTTTCCGGATTACAAGATTTTTTACTGAACTTTCATGCCAACTAGCCCATTTCTATGTCAGTGACAACCTTACATCAGCTGTTCATCAGTAAGGTGCTTGAATTTTACGGTGGTTCCGTACATTTTTCTTCTAAGCTATTATTTTAACTTACAATGTTTAATGTTTATCTGTAGGTAGGTATGTTTGTTTCGTTGTAGGTACGTCTACGTAGGTACCTAATAAACATTATTTATCGATATTTTAATAAAAGTTACGCGATATACCTGATAAATAATCTTCATTAGGTAGGTACTCGTATGTAAGAAAATTGCGAAATTTTAAACGTAAGAGACCTGAATGGACAAATGTTTAAAATAAAACTAATAAAAAAATTCATTAAAAAGTGTTATTATCGGCATGCCTAGCCTAACGTGATTAATCACTTAATCACGTTAGGCTAGGCATGCCGATTCTTAACCGGGAAAACGTGCCGTAAACGAGTCCTAGTCGGCTCGGTAGGTACACCTACATTATCAATGTTAAGTTTTATAAACCGTGTGAAATGTGAAAGACTAACCATGTGCTTAATTTACGTATCCTGCATTTAGATGTTTTGGGTGAAGGACTTCTGAATTTCCTAGTGGAAATTTTACTTTGATTGATGGTTGCAATGGTTTTTAAATTCCGTATTCTGCATTTAGACGTTTCGGGTGAAGGACTCCTGAATTTCTTAAATGCAACATTTTTTAAGTTCTTAACTTCAATACTTTTTTGCGTGGTTACACTTTTTTTATTAGGGTCTTGTTTAATATCTCTTTGCTTTGGCACGGTATGGTGACATGACGTCGCATGGTCTCTTTTGGATTTGAATATAGCAAAGTCAGTATAGAAAGGTTTAGAAGTTTTGGGATATATCGGGCTTCCCTTTCTTTTGATAGCGAAACTTCGTCTGGTAGACACTGAAAACTGGCTTTCAATCAGCCTAGAAGACGCATTGCATTTTGTAATCTTCTTTATAGGACAGGACCAGGCATAATAATCGTCTAACATTTCGGATAGAATTCAATTTTACATTTTTATACTGTTTTATTTCCGTGTGATTGTTTTTGATAGTTTTTGGATGATAGCCAAAGAGTAAATGACTACAGCAATATCTACTGTCAACTGCTGTCAACTTTGTTATATCAATTCAAACAAAAGTACAGATTCCTTCGAGAAAAAATCTAGTCTAATAGGTATAGACTCCCTGATCGAAGATGGATTCCAATCGGCTCAATAAATATAATCCTCCTTGCATCATCATCATGGAAGATTCCTGTCCTATTATACCTACCTCTATGGAAGATTCCACTAGAAGAAACCCTTTTTTTGCTAGTAAGTATATATATGTAATATAGGACTTAGAGCCTGCGACCGCCAGACTTCGTGTATAAAATTAAGACTTTGTCTCCCCCCTTCGTGGTATGCCCCCTTCACAGGCAGGAACGATCACCGATTAAGAAGCTTGGGCCATAGTCGCTTTGGCAGATACCTATACCTATGATGAACGCGAAATCATATGCCTATATCCTTTTCAAACCTAATAAAGCCGTAGGCGTAGATGAGATACCTATCGAGATCATCAAAGCGATGGGAGAACGTGGAGCAGATATAATGCACGCTATCTGTGGTAGAATATGGACGATCGGCAATTGACGTAAAGATTGGTCTCATTCCCTTTTCGTACCTCTCCATAGAAAGGGCTCCACCAAGAAGTGCAACATTCTTATATTCTGATACATAGATGAACAAGATACTGCAGTCATATCTATCTCCTGAAATCGCACCTGAACAAGCGGGCTTTGTTAAGGGTAAAGGACCGAGAGTAAATTCTAATACTACGCCAAGTCATAGAGAAGTCGCGAGAATTTAACAACCCTCTGTTTATTAGCTTTGTAGTGATCCGCAAAGCTTTTGACAATGTGCGATGGCAGAAACTCGAAGTTCTAGCAGTAATAAGAGTACCAGAACACCTAACGTACCTCATTAGAAAGCTATATGAAGATGGCACAGCAGCAGTACGCGCACTGCTGCTGTGCCATCTTCATATAGCTTTCTTGGATGGAGTATACTCAAACCCGTTTCAGCCGGAAGCTGGTGTACGACAGGGCGGCATTCTCTCACCATAAGTGTTTAACATCTACACCGAACACATAATGCGGATTTTTTTGGACGGCTGGGATAAAGGTGTATCCATTGGAAGCCGAACCATTTCTAGTCTTAGATATGCTGACGACACTACTCTCGTAACAACGTCTAAGGAGGATATGGAATACCTTTTGCGCCACCTGGAATCTACAAGCCTGAGCTTCGGACTCGCTATCAATCGAAACAAGACCAAAATGATGATAGTAAACCGAGCTGAGAATAACCAACCAGACGTCAAGAGCATAGCTAACTGTGAAGTTGTGCAGAGCTACATATACTTGGGATCTACTATCACCAACACCAGAGGTTGTGAAGATGAAATCAGAAGACGCTGCGCTATCACACAATCTGCTGCTGCACCAAGATTTGGAAGGATCGCCGGATAACCAAAACCACCAAGGTTCGTCTGATGCGGAGTCTTGTCTTTCCAATTCTTCTATACGGAGCCGAGACGTGGACTCTGAGACTTAAGGAGCGGAGGAAAATTGATGCACTAGAGATGTGGTGCTGGAGACGTGTACTGAGGATTCCGTGGATTGTGCATCGGACTAACGTCTCCATCCTCGAAGAACTTCGTGTCAAGGAGAGATTATGGTCGACTGTGCAGATACGAATACTGAAGTTCGTTGGACACGTGGCACGGAACGAAGACTCGAAGCGTCTCGTGGTCCAGGGCAGAATGAAGGGCAAAAGGTCTCGTGGTCGCTCTCCAACCAGATGGTCGGATCTCATAACCTCTCTGACACATTCTACCATGCCCGACTGCTCCCACAACGCAACTTACATGGAACGATGGCAGCGCATTGCTCGAGCGGCCGTTCATCAGGACCCCACCATAACTACGACCACTCTGCCAAGAGTGACCGACTAAGAAGAGAAGATATCCTTTTCACAAAATGGCTTGCATTGCGCCTTTTTAACACAATCTCATTCACGTGAGCGACAGAGACGAATAGACACTCGTCAAATACGCGAATGCACTACGCAGTCACGCGCGGCACTCAAGTTAAAGTCAAAGTCAAAAACTCTTTATTTCCATAAATACAATAAATGTACACTTAGAAAAGGTCAAATTCTTAATAATTAAACATTGACACGGAAATAAAGTGATATTTTTGATTTCAGTCGCTTCGGTATGTAGACTATAGTAAAGAAGCGACGAAGAAACCTTTAGCCTGTTAGTTTTTATTTTTCGAGTTGGAGCAAATCCCGTCCCAAGCTTTTTTATCCTCTAGATAATCTGATATTTTATAGTAGGCCTTTTTACACAAGGTTTTGACAATTTGTTAGAATTTATTTACTGATAATTTTTGCAACTCACTAGGAATTTTATTGTAGAAGCGTATACATTGCCCTTTAAAAGATACATTGATTTTGTGTATTCTAGTTGTGGGCACAGCGAGTTTATGTTTATTTCTTGTATTCAAATTATGTACATCGCTTTTTTTAGGGAAGCGATTGATATTTCTATGAGTGTACAATAGGTTTTCATAAATATATTAACATGGTACGAGTACTGTCATTATGTTTATTTCCTTGAATTTTTCACGGGCTTTCTCTGGGACCCATATTATAGATTGCACGAACAGCCCTCTTCTGCAGCACAAATACGGTGTTAATATCTGCAGCGTTCCCCCACAGCAGTATGCCATAAGACGTAACACTATGGAAGTACCTGAAATAAACTAGTCTAGAAGTATCAACGTCTGTAAGATGACGGATTTTTTTGACTGCATACGCTGCAGAACTAAGTCTCTTCGATAGCTTGTGTTTCCGAACCCTATAACTTTGTCATGTTGTTAACCCGAACGACGTAAACTTGGTATAGTCTTGTATGGATATTATAGCGCCAACTTTTGTGTGGCATTATAAGCACATCAGAATTTTGAGTTTGATGTTATTGAGTTTAATCGAATATTCGAATATTGCTTTTTCAGTAGGTATTCGAATTCGAATATTCGAATGCAAGCCCTATCTCGTACTTATCCCAAGCGGTCTAAGGCCCGGCGCCCATTATCGGCATCGGTACGACTGAGGATTTTAGGTGGCAAATAGCAATATACTATAACAAAATGGCAAAAAAGTAGAAATTTCCGTGATATGTGGTCGTAATAACAAAAATACCGTTTCGGTATGCTTGAGGCTGGTGTATCGGCAGCCTTGAGAATGCTTCGGGATGCTTCGGCATCCTTCGGCAACCTTCAGTACGCCGCCGGCGCCGAGGCAACACTCGGGGGATAGTTTGCCCTGCGGGGCGAGGGGAGGCATCCGCCATTTGCATCATTTGACTCACACAACACAATCGAGGTAATCGCTGTGTGTACCGGTTGTTTGCTGTCACATCAAATGTCATGGCGGAAGAAAAGCTTATTAATTTAGTTCGTCTACATGAGTGTTTATACAATATAAAATCGCGTCACTACAGTGACCAACACATGAAACATAATGCGTGGGAGCAAATCGCCAAAGAACTCAATAAAACACGTAAGTAAGCATCTTAAACATTTTATTTTTATTGAGTTATAATAAGTACCATCAATATGATAATGATTAATTACATTGACTTATAGATCGTTAGTATTTTATGATCTATTGACAATATTATTCTGCCAACTAACTGACCCATGTTCAGAGTTAAAATATTGTTTGAATTGATCTCTAACGACCATACCCTCGCACATGATAATATCGTTATCGCCTACTACATTGTTATCCAAGGAACCTTCTAAAATATCGCTTTCCTGTAGTGGGTTTGGAAGTTCCGTCGTTGCATTGTTAATGATATAATTATGTAAAGAACAGCAGGCTAAAATGATGTTATCTATATATTTTGCTTGTACTTGCATTCTCCTCTGAAATATTTCAAACCTTGATTGAAGAATTCCAAAAGCACTCTCCACGATACGCCTTGCTCGACTTAGTCTGTAATTAAAAACTCTTTTCTCTATATTTGCCAATTGATTCGCAGGGTACGGTCTCATTATATTTTTCGTTAGTGGAAATGCTTCATCAGCAACAAAAACATAGGGTAATTCTTCAGTTATTCCTCGTAAGCTCACATTTCGAGGAATATTTAATGTGTCGTTTTGCAATTTTAGACCCAATTTTGAATGATCTAATATACCACCGTCGCTATTTCTACCATAAGCACCTACATCGACAATGACAAATCTGTATTTAGCATCTGCTACAGCCAGCAGAACGATACTAAAAAATTTTTTATAATTAAAATACATACTTCCACTATTATTTGGAGCTCGTATCTTGAAGTGCTTGCCATCCATGGCACCAATACAATTTGGAAAATTCCATATTTCATCAAAGTCTTTAGCAATTATCTTCCATTGTGCTGTTGTTGGTTTTGGCAGAACGACACGGCCAAGAATATTCCAGATTACACGGCAGGTTTCATGGACTATACAACGAACTGTACTAAATCCCATTCGGTAATTGAATGCTAAAGTTTTGAAACTGACTCCTGTTATTAAAAACCTGAAAAGAAACATTATATTTTTAAATATAGCTTAGGTACCTATTAATATTATTAAAAATATTTGAATAATACCAATTTTAAAAAAATATAGAAAATTTAGAATAAATATAACTAGGCACTTTTGATAATCATATTTTAAATCATACAATACGGATTACGAAACATTATACATAATATCACCTGTGTTGCGGGTGCCGGACACATACGTTTAACTAACAAACCATTCATTTATATGTTTATTATATTATTTTCAGCTCAAGAATGTCTCAAGATGTGGACGAATATCAGAAACAACTATCGAAAAGCGATGAAAAATAGAATAAGCAAAAGTGGTGATTCTGCAAAGCCACAAAGGCCTATAAAACACGAAAGAGAACTCCAATTCTTGAATACATTTTTACAAAATAGAGCGCAGGTATCTAATTTAGATTCTTCTTCCGAGGAGACACAAGATTCTTTCTTGGATTCTCCTCAATCACGGCCACAATCACAAATGTCACATTCAGATTCTCAAAAGTCGCGTCCTCGATCACAAAACATAACCACAGCTGAGATATTAAAAGAATATATAGATTCTAAAAAAAACGAAGATGAACATCCTATAGATATATTTTTTAAATCAATGTCTGCTACGGTAAAATCTTTACCGAAAAAATTGCAACTTCAAGTAAAAAGAGATGTATTGCTTCTTGTTAATAAGGCAGAAATCGAATATTCAGAACTATCAGAAGCACCACAGAATATTGAAACTACAAGATCTATTTATGAACCATCCACATCGAAACAAAAACCTCCTGTGAATCAATCAAACTACACCATGGACGATTTTTCTTATTACACACCTCAAGCAACATCCGTAAATAACGAGGACAACATACAATCAACATTGACATATACTCCGACACCCTTACTTAGATGCCAAGACGAAAACATTGAAACCAGTGCTTACCAGAATATTGAAACCAATGATTACCAGAATTTGTAATTTCTTTTTAACATTTTATTTTTTACCTGCGGCAAAGCTAATGTGAATAAAAATAAAGATAATATGATTCGAATGTCAACAACAATCGCTCCACGACGACAGTCCTATGACCGGCGCAGCAAGAAATATAGATTCAGACGAAATAGTAATGCAGTCTGCGATCTGAAGTCACCATTCGAATCATACCTGTACGAGTATATGTGAATTAAAAAATAATAAATATGATTAAACTTATTAAAGTATTTTTTATTACTTACCTCAAGCACACAGACAATCTTTCTTCAACAGGTATAGGTGAGCGAAATCTTGATTGTTTTTTCTCCATGTAAGGTCGAAGCAAATGAACCAGACTTTCAAAATTTTCATAACTCATTCTATAATAATCATAAAATTTTCGAACGTCATAACGTAATTCATTGAATAAATTGTTGAATTCACCGGACATATATCGTTGCTTCCAAAGGTTGTTCACCCAAAATCTTCTTGATTGATTAGATTTCTCTTCTTCTTCAGCAAGAGTTGCTATGAACACTAGATCCCAGTCCACCATATTAAATACAATTCAGACAACTAGCTTGTAACAACTCTGAGACTGTTATGATGAGAAATACGATATTGAGACGCTTCGGCAAGCTACAGGACGGTGCGGCATCCTTAAGGACGCTTCGTCATCCCTAAGAACGTTGCAGCATGCCAAAGCATAATTGCCGATAGTGTGCGCTTGCATGTAGGATGCCGAAGGATCCTTTTCCTTGCCGATGCCGATAATGGGCGCCGGGCCTAAGATAGAGCGTAGTTCGTGCAAAGTTCCAATATGCATAACACCATGTTTTCAAAGGTTTTTGCCCTATGTGCCTCATAATTTCTAATAATTATCCAAAGATATAAATAATAAATAACTTTGTTTCACTAAATAATGATGCTACAAATCATAACTTAGAACCCTTAGTAAATTTTATTAGGTTTAGTTTGATTAGGGATATGAATTACCTAATATAACCTGGAGTCCCTTCAGGGCAAGGTACCATTACCAATAGAGACCACAATATTTTTACCACACTGGGCAAGGTACTTATATGGACCACAGGGGTTTTTAAAAAAAGTAATAAATAAATACTATATTAAAAAACACATAATTTTGTTTCTTCCTTTATATTTATGCAAATTTATAAAATTTATAAATATTTCTCAATAAAGCCCTTGTCGCCTGGTTAAGAGGGCCGGGTTTAAGGAGATGTTTCTCCTTCGTAATTTCCAACAAGTAGTTGCTATAGAATGCTCGTGTGTCTTTAAAAAATGCTAAGTTACGTTCGCAGCAATTTTCTTGAAAATATGCATGCGATTGTTCCTGACTCTCTAGTAATTTGCTATGATTAGCTTGGAACTCCTGCCAATACGCTTCCAGAGTATCCAGTTTTTTCTTGATATACAGAGCAGTCTTTCGATCGGCCCCGTCTTTCTTAAAATTTACAAGGAGCTGATTCATTGCTCCCATGAGCTGATTTTAGGTCACAACAAGATCCTCCATGGTTGTAATGATAGAGAAGTCAATGATAGACAGTAAACGGACAGATCTTACTTGTGTGCTGCTTGCAGTCCTCTAGAATAGGTGTATCCTTCCACCTTATGCACTGCTATCCATATCCTGGTAATACCACTTACGCGAAGACTGTTATTAACCCACTGTAAGTAGCCCTTAGCCGAAGGACCATTCGGCATTCTATCCAATCTGACTATTTCTATGTATATCTATTTATAGTATTGTATTTATAGTATTGTATTTTATAGTATTGTATTAGGTTTAACAGTTATCCAGTACCTATAATACAAGGTCTAGCTTGGGTCTAGATGATGCTGGGTTTGTCCATCTTTCTTTATCTATCAGTGGCAACACCTAATAAAATTCTATAAATAAATGAAAGAACATTTTTACAGAATAGGTATATGTATTTTTATTAAAATTAACACTACCATACAAAATTAAACAATACCGCTATTATGTTATGGCCAAAAGTAGGTGTGAACATAAACATATGATTAACCGGCTAAGCTTAAGTGTAACTGCAGCCCCTTGGCTAAAAATGTAGAAGCAAATGAAAAAGAAAACATATATGTATACATATACTAATTTTTACTATTCCGTCACGAAAACTTTTACTAAAAAAACAATAACTCTCATTACACTAAACTTGTATTCCAAAGTACAAAATAAAACTTCTGCAATGTTAATTACTTATGAATTACTTTTACTGCAGTTATAACAATAATCTAGTCATGAAAATAAAATAATAAGGAAATAGTTCGTGACGAAAACTTAAAAAAAAAAGATACTCAACATTACAAAATAAAAGTTTTTAATACTAAAGAGAAACATTGCCACATGCGCGCATCGTCTCCCCTCCGCCCCCTCACGCGACATGTTCGCCCCCGCGCGTCCATCGAACACTATTTTAGGCTTTTCTGTTAATGTGCACAGTAACCGGCTAAAGATGGATTGTCACGACGCAAATTATTAATTTTATGTTCACACGGACCTCTAGCCGTAACATATACATATATAGTTACTTATTATTACCACGGCAAGTGGTTATTCAAATGTCAAATCTAGATTATAATCTTATACTAAAGTTATTTGGTATAACTTAGCTACCTATTAAAATATGTCATTACTTATTTATTACCAACATAAATCAAATTAATATCTCTTACATACAAGGCGGTTTAAAAGGCACTAAGTTTCACAGTGTTGTGTTAAGGACACTTATCGACTCTATTATAGTTATCCTTAAATCGTAGGTATACCTTGTCTTAAGTAGGTAGCAGTCTTAAATATGTAGGAACCTTTCATTGTAAACTTTAAATTCACTGGGAGTTAGTAGATATTTAGCAACTAGCTTAAAATTGTTTACCTCAGGATTCTGCAGAATCTGCATCAGGGGCACCAACTTCGCCGCATATTCCGAGAGCAGTCTTCTATCAACGTTTCCAATGAGATTGTTCCTTTTATTCCAAAAGTATGGTATATTTCCGTTCACTAAGGCAGTGTGCAGCTTTGTCACCATATGTTTGAAAAGGAACGCTGGGTTATTCCTCCAAAAAGCCTCGCTGTTTTGTTCCACTATTTCCCAGAAGAATAGTGTTTTGATGTAGTAGCTGGCGATTTTTTTCATGCCTTGCTCGTCGCGGAGTTTCTTCAGCTAAAACAAAAGCTTAGTAAGTATAGTTCTACAGTGTTGACGAATATGTACGAAAAATATACGAATAATATTTGAATTATTTATTTTGTACTATTCATTTAGTTTATTTGAATCATAAAATTGTAATAATATTTTTTACTGACATGTAATATTCTTACCAATAAATTGATTATTCTCGTTTTGAATGAATAAATAAATTAATTTGTATTATATTATTTTTTTTCTGTTACAATAGTTTATTTAAGCAATTAGTAAATTACAATAACAGAATAAAATAATTAGTATTTACATCTATTCCTTAAAAATCTAATGTATTTCTTAAATTTTAACCTATATTTTATTTTATGTACAGTGTTATAAACATTGGTGTCGATTCTGTTGTTTTAGAATTAGCTAAAATTAGAATTTAGGAATGTCAAATAGACGAATGTTATTCTATGTTTAAAAAAATAGACTGGCAGGTTTAAAATAAGTATGACAGATCTAACACAACTCAACTTAGTTATAATAGCTATAATAACCCTATTCTTTGCATTACATTTTAGCTATGATTAGAAACGTCTACCTAATTTTAGGAGGCTTCTAATTTGGTCATGATTAAAATTTATAGGCAAAATGCTGGATAAAAACATTAGGGTAAGTACACACCTGTTTGATACTAGGACTGACTGACCGACTGACTGAGTCAGTCAGTTTGCGATTTTCAAACACGTTCTAATTTAGCTATTTTTAGGATCTGTTTATAGAATACCATAATTATTAGGTCAACCTATTTTACAAAATTTAGAAATCGTAAAATTTAAGTTAAGAATCCTGTTTATAGAATACCATAATTTTTAGGTCAATCTAACTTAGGAAATTTAGAAATCGTAAAATTTAAATTAGGAATCCTAAAACAACAGAATCTACACCTCTGAACAAAATTTAAGGTTTACCTTTCTACCAACCTCTTTGACCGGTAATGATTATCCATACTAATATTATAAATTCCAAAGTAACTCTGTCTGTCTGTTACCTTTTCACGCCTGAACGAATCATAATGAAATTTGGCAGGGAGGTAAATAATCCCGGGGACGGACATAGGCTACTTGAAAAGTGTAAGTAAAGTAGTTACTAATAAGTTACTACTACGACTGTTATAAGTCGAGAACTAGCATTTGCGTGCGTGTGGGATAAAGAGATATACTCGTAGGGACGGATTGATTTACTTTTAGGTTAGAGGGCCGCGAACAGCACGGTACAGCGCCACGAAATCCATTTGTGTGCAAGAGCTAAGGCAATAACGTCCTAGGATTTCGCGTTCATAGGAGCGGGACAGAGCACACCTTTTTAGAAAAGCGTAAGCGTCAAATCAAATTATTCTATATTACAAGAAATCTACGCAAATAATTTAAAAACTGGCCTAATAGAACCAAATAATTTATAATTAATTACCTACGAATGAAAACAAAAGTAATTTCAATACACCGCTGTGCTCCTGAGATCTCGACTGATTTGGGTGCGAAAGAGAGTGCTGATAGTGAGGTACGTACCAGTCGCACCGCCTGCCGCAGGTGGTACGAGTTGTGCATCAGTTCTCGCTCCTGGTTGTGCAGTGCGATCCTCCAGGAGCGCTCCTGGAAATTAAATAATCAATACGAATATTATACATTTTAAAGTAACTCTGTCTGTTACCTTTTCACGCCCAAACGGCTGAACGGCACTCAATGAAATTTGGCAGGGTGGTAACTGGTATTCCGGGGGCGGACATAGTCTACTAAAAAGCGTATGCGAAACCGCGGGCAGCAGCTAGTTTATAATAATAAAAAAATATATATAAATATCGCACTAATATTATATTTGCGAAAGTTTGTATGTTTGTTACCTCTTCACGGACAAAACTACAGAACGGATCGTGATGAAATTTTGCATACAGGTAGTTCTACACCTGGAATAAAATAAAGGCTTACTTTTTGTCCCATAAATCAGTTCCCATGGAATATAAATAACCTTTAAACGTATCCATAGAAAAAACACGCAGAAACTAGTACAATACAAAGTGCCACGTTATTGGTGTACTAAGCGGTAAGGGGGTGGTCTACCCCCCCTTCTAGCCCTTTCCAGGTTTTAAGATTTTTTACTGAAAAAAAGACCTTGAAACATTCATCCTTACTAGCCCATTTTTATGTAGTGGCAACCCTACATCAGGTGTTCATCAGTAAGATTCTTGACCTTTCAATTGTCACCGCCCATACTTAACAGGTTGGTAACATACCTGGCCGTGGGATGCAGTTGCCTTGTCTGGTTTACCGACTACCATCCACGCACCGCGGCAGCATCCGGGTGGGATTTGTCTGTAAGAGAGATATCAGCATCTTACCAGCCGGTACTGCTGAGTATAGGCTTCAAGAATATAAACTGCAAGAGGTGACTCCTGCCGGTCAATTGAGATGTATTCGTGAGTGTATCACTCATAGTATTTTAGCCGCTCATTGGCTGCATTTGGATTACGAATAAAAAACAAAACAAAATGAATAAAAAACCAAATAAAATAGTATGAGTCAATTACATCTGAATCAGCATCTTGGGGCCTTGCGTAGCTTTGATTGGTTCAAGTTAAATTAAAATTAAAGCTAATTTTTGTTGCTTAAAGAATTGCCAAAATTCTGAATTCTGCACTCACAGGTCTATGCAGTTTTAAATATAAGTCTACTGGCAATGGCATGGACATGTTCGGATAATAAACATAGTTGCATGACGCTCTGTTTGCTTCGCATCTGCCAACTTAGCGCATACAGTTAAGTCTATACCGAAACCCGCCCTGGTGATATTGATATGGAATAGCTCTGTCATGGTCAACGACGACGATAAAGAAAATCACAAAAAATCGAATGTTTAAGAACCTATAAACATGGTTCGGCTTAGAATACCCGCTATTCCACCGTCACCTATAAGGGGCCATCAATAAATTACGCCACACGAATTTCATGATTTTGGACCCATTCTCCCGCCAGCCACCTGTGACAAGGATAAAACAGCTGGTCACATTTGTGGTACTCCGCCCTAGTGTGACATCACATATTTAGAAATTTTACACCAAGAAATGATGAAATTAAACCAGCAGTCTCAAAATTTGTTTTATTTCAATTTAAAATATTTTAATAAAATCAACATCAATCATTTGAAATAATACATGTTATTTGGGCGCGGATGACTCGATGGAGCGTCTCGTGGTCCAGGGCAGAATGAAGGACAAGAGGTCCGGTGGTCGTGGACCTCATCTTCTCTATCACAGTCCACCATGACCGACTATTCCTGACGCGTCCAACAAGACAAATGGCGGCGCTTACGAGCAGTCGTTCATCAGGACCCCTTATTAACCACGACCATACTGCCAAGTGTGGACGACTTAGAATACTGGCAAATCTATAAACGCTAGTACAGATTGATAGCGAGACTCCTTTACCTATAAACGCTAGTGATGGGCCACCTAGCCTCCGGGAACTTAAGAGCCGGCACCAGGTCCACGTCCAGCCTGAAACCTCTCCTCCGGTTCATGATGAAGAGGGTCATAGCGGGGCCAGACTCAGAGCGCGCTATGGAGTACTCCACACCGTCTACGAAGATTATGGGTTCGTTGTCGCGTTGTTGGAACGTGTTAAGTGCTGGAATCACATCATACTAAGATTAAATATGCGTAAGTTTGGATGGATGATTGTTACTCCTTCGCGCCAATAGTTCAGAATGGATTGGGCTGAAATTTTGCATATATGTAGTTCTAGACCTGGAATTTATAGGAATAACACATAATTTTTTTATCCGATATAGGCCTGAGTTTCTACGGGTTAGAAATCCTAAAAACATTTCTGGAGAAATGGCAAAGCCATTTAAATTTTTTTTTTTTTATAAATGAGTACTATCTGTTTATTGACAAAGAAAATTACAATTCAATAATAAAAACAAATTAGAACTAGTATTTACAATTGAAACAATTAAGCTAACTGCAGACTGTTGCAAACAATCAACAGGTAGCTCAACTGATCCATATCAATACCAGTCGGAAGCGTCCCCAAGACGCTGGCTGCATTGCCCCGCTGTTTGGCAATGCTGATGCGCTGCGCCAGATATCCGCCAGCTCTCGGGTCACGCGTCGCGTCGACCAGACGCTCAGATAACTTTTTAAAAACCCGGAGAGCCTCGGTACCCCACGGACCTAGGGTCTCGACCCCA
Organism: Eupithecia inturbata; assembly: GCA_963662085.1. Lineage (NCBI taxonomy): Eukaryota > Metazoa > Arthropoda > Insecta > Lepidoptera > Geometridae > Eupithecia > Eupithecia inturbata. The sequence goes on from OY759182.1 coordinate 11,495,689, forward strand.
AAGGGAGCAAATATGTAGGCTCTGTCGAGACCTGCATATTTGCGTCTCTTGAGATCCTCGGCCAAATCTGCCGCCGCACCAGCCCTTACGGATGTCCTCGGAAGATGGGAAGGCGCAAGTGTGTCGACGCATGTAGCGTCCCACACAATGGGCCTCCCCAACTCCCATGGGACTAGTGTCATGCCGTCAGGCCTCTTACCATCGTCACGCAACAGACCATTCGGTTCGAGAATAGCTGGTACGTTAGCGGTGACAAAGGCCCGCCGGATGACGTCGTTAAGGCTGGCATGACGAGATATCCGACCGGCGGCCCTAGTACACGATAATCCGTGATGACCAAGCTGTTCGACAGCAGTACCGCACTGGCATTGATGAGGCGCGCAACACATTGCACCCAACCGAAGACATGTTGCGATACGGAAAGTTACGGGATCCAATAAAGTGCCAGTGTTAAATGAAGGAAATGCTTGCAACCAATGTCCTGACTCCCATTTAGAAACGGCCAGGAGACGGGCACGATCCGCAGAGCTGGAGCACGTTTGTAACAAACTATTCCGTGTCAACTCACACAGAGGCCCGTCCCATTGCCGTTGAGACAAAAGAGATTTTGGGGGAGCAGCATTAGGGCAAGCATTATGCCATTTAAAATTGATTTTCAGGAAACGAAGGCCATACATATTTTTTTACTTAGTGTGCAAATGTGCACATAATTTTAAGTAGTAGTAAAAAAATCCCTGTATTTAATTTCATAGAGTGAGTGAGTATCACTCATATAATTACTACTGATAAAGTCTTGATGTACATAACAGCATAATCAAACATACAGTGAGCACCGCCAGGCGCTCAGAACACAAAAAATGCTTCGCCCGCCTCGCCAATACTGCTTCTCAATAATTGTAATTACTTCTATTATTATATTTTCTTATACATTCGTTTAAAATTCACTATTTTTATCTATAAGTTCTTACTTTGTTAATGAACTTGTCTATTAGAATTATGTATTTAGGTAATCTGTATCTGTTGTTTCACACACGTCTTAGCGCCACTATTTGTGTACTATTTTTTAACGGTGGAAACACTTATTGGTTAGTGTATTAATTTTGCGTCTCATAATTGTAATCTTTATTATTTAAACCGTTTGTTTCCTTAATAAAAACAAAACAAAACAGAACATAGAACCTCCTCTTTCGAAGTCAGTTAAAAATTATAAAAAATTAGTTTACCTCTGTTAACAACACCTTTCCACCAGTCCATGAACTTAGACCGCAGCAGGTACTTGGTGCGGTCGTCCATCCACTCGTAAGCAGCTTTGTTGATCAGCCACTCGACGCCGTCTCTTTGATGCAGCTGAAACCAGATAAATTTTGTAATTTTTAGGGTTTCGAGATCGGTTTCGAAACCATTATGGTCTCGCTTTGTCTGTCCTTTTTTCCGTCTTTAATATCTCTGCAAAGCAGCTAATAACTTTAAATTTAAAATAATAAAACATTACGTGCGCCTGTACAGATTTAAAGAAAATAAACCGCCAAGTGCGAGTCACTCGCACACGAAGGGTACCGAACCGTAAAAATCAGGCAACTTTTTCAAAGAACATCAAATTTTCACTTGTTCGGAGACCCCTTTAAATTTTCAACTTTATTTTATTTTTAGTAGGTATTTGTTGTTATTACAGTTGAAGTTTTACTTAATTATAAAAAGTTTTTATGTGTCTATATTAAAAGCAAAAATAGCCAAAAAAATCACGTTTGTTGTACGGGAACCCCCTTTAAATTTGATATTTGTTTTATTTTTATTATTTGTTGTTATAGCGGCAGGAGAAAAACACATTATCTGAAAATTTCAACTGTCTACCTCTTACGGTTCATGATATCTAGCCACGTGACAGACAGACAGACAGACGGACGGACGGACAGCGGAGGCTTAGTAACAGAAAAATGAAAAAAATTAAAATGAAAATTTTCAGTACAAATTGTGATGTCGAAATTTTAAAAGAGATAAAGTATCAGTTTGTACATTTCAAACAGTTAGAAAATTCCTGTAGGTTTCATACTTTTTTAAATCCTCAGCGCGCGAGTCACACTCGCATTTGACGGATCATGTTTTTATTTTTATCACAACTCCTCAGCCTACATATTTGCGCCTATCCCAAAAAAGGGGGGTTTTGGCATAATCATTACACTCTTTGCAGTCGTATTGGTGATCGCAGTAGAGGTGTTAAAATACACAGAAGGAAGCTGCTGCCCTTCCGTATGTTCCCTTAGTCGACTCTTACGACATCCACGGGCAGACTTTCCAGGTAAATACAGAATTACAATTACATACCGTGTCCTATCGAATATGAGATCGCATCGTTCATATTATCCAAAGATGTCGAATCTAAAAAGTTTTAATCTCATTAAATTTTGGTTTAACTATTGATATACCTTTGCAAAATTATATAATTACTAGCTGCTGCCTGCGGCTTCGCACGTTCTTTTCCGGGATAAAAGTAGCCTATGTCCGTCCCCGGGGTACCGTTTACCTCCCTACCAAATTTCATTGAGATCCGTTCAGCCGTTTAGCCGTGAAAAGGTAACAGACAGACAGAGTTACTTTCGAATTTATAATGATTAGTATCCCCATGATGCTTTATTTGTGGCGTCGTCGTCTGGGGAAGTCCTGTGTTTAGCAGTGGACTCATATGATGGTGATTTTTACACTAGTAAGCTGTAGGCTACACCTGGCCCAGATTAGCACAGGACCCAGGCTTATGCCTAGGCAGAGGCCTATGCCCAGCTGTGGGTCGACAAGGGCTGATGATGATGATGAACCTGTATGAAGATTCCATATTCCTGATAAGCGCCTTATTGGCTTTTATCATTTTATGGGGGTAAAGCCCATAATACCCACGCTGGGCATAGCGTGAAGAGTTGGGGTCTTTGCGTTGGTGCAAATTTTAACACGGCCTATACCCTTTGGATCAGCCATATTTATATGTTAGTGTACTAAAGGAATGGTTTCATACCAATTATAACTGCGTCACCTTCCTCTGATGCACGAAGCCAGCCGAGTAGGGCTCGATGGTAATAACACTCTGGTCCCCTTTGGTCGACTTGGAAATGTTAAGTAGCAGGCGGATCACTACGTCCATGTAGAGTTAATACTTTATACATTAGTGTGATATAGGAAGGTTCCATACCCTTTGGAACTGCGTCCCCATCCTCAGATTCACAAAGCCAGCCGACTGGGGCTCGATGGTGATATCGCTCTGGTCCCCCGTGGTCGACTCGGAGATGTTAAGTGGCAGGCGGATCACTACGTCCATGTAGAGTTAATACTTTATACATTAGTGTGATATAGGAAGGTTCCATACCCTTTGGAACTGCGTCCCCATCCTCAGATTCACAAAGCCAGCCGACTGGGGCTCGATGGTGATATCGCTCTGGTCCCCCGTGGTCGACTCGGAGATGTTAAGTGGCAGACGGATCACTATGTCCATGTCGAATTCATCCGGCTTCTTTATGCGCAGGTTGTCGTAGTGGCTGCCCGCGAATTGACGCTGGAAAAAGAATGGGTAGGTCGTATAATCTGTCGAGTTTAAAGTTGCGTGCGGCTTCAGCGAATTTAAAATCAATGATTTTTGTGATTTTATTTATTTACGTACTGAACTGAAAAGTTAAGAGTGCAGAGATATATGTAGATGTAGAAATGTTTAAGAAGTAGTCGGTTTATAAATAATTTTCTGTTTAAATTGAATTAAGTTTACACTTTCGTCACTAACTACTTATACTCTGGCCAAACTCACACAACACACACGCGAGGACACTCGCTGAAGCCGCAACGCGGTCCATGTACCAGCAAACCCAGAGAGCACATACTTCCCAATCGCTTAGTGAAAACTTGGAACCGATTACCGGAATCAGTGAACAGTGGCCCCTCAGTGAACTCTTACTATATTTAAAGTGCTTTGACAAAGACTCAGATATACACGCATCAGCTTAGGAGCTGCCTGTATATCAGAAATAATAATAATAGTAAACTCAAGGTACAATGTTTGTAAATATGGTCCCCATACTTAACCTAATGCCTGACAATAATAATTATATCTCAACCCACGCCAAAACAAGAATTTTAGATTCTTGTTTTCCGAGTTGTTTACATTATTTCTTGAGAATGCCTTGAGTATAGGTTCTCGGGTGGCGACCACGATTAAATGCAAAACGAAGCAGAAGACCTCGATTGTACTGGTCGCGAAGAGTCGATGGATGGAGGCTTACTATCGCTTATTGTGGCGCCGTATGCAGGGTTGATGAAAATCATATTTTATTTATATTTCCGGTATTTTCCCTCCGTGGCCCATGGCCATGGGACACCCTACATTTACGACTGATTTCTGTTTTCATTGCAGTGAATAAAATAAATTATTGAAATGAAATCAAAATTATTTGAAAATTTTTTTTGTTAAATCAAGTGATTTAAAATATCTCAGCCCTGGAAGGCAATTTTCGCCAATATATCACTCATTAAATATGGCAAGAACTGTCAAATTTTACAGATCTTGCCATATTTATCGAGTGATAAATTGGCGAGAATTGCTTTCCATGTCGCATGTTTAACACTTTGACGTCAAATGACTGGCGGTGATGATGATATTTTCATCAATGGCAGGTATGTAACTAACCGTGCTATGATATTTCCTATAATAAGCATCCACCTCCATCATCCTCTCGTGTAGATGCCGGAACACCGAGTCAAAAACTTTATAATGCAGCTTGAAGTCATCGTCTCTCAGTTGAATGGGGCGGACGTGGATGTCGGCCAGTAACGCGTTGAGGTTCGAAATCACAGGGTTGTCGGGGGGAGCTTTGCTTGCCACTTTGCCGTTGGAGTAGAAGCGTTCACTGAACCAAAACAAGATCCGTCAAATGCGAGTGTGACTCGCGCGCAGAGTGTTTCGAACGTTTGTCAAGTATACCAATATGTACTATAGGTACCGGTTAGTCTTTGCTATTTAATAGCTCACAAATTAAAGGAAACCTACATTTCAGCTTAGCAGAGATTTTTAAAAACTGGAAATGTTTACTTATTACTTACTATAAATAGGGTGGTCATAGTAATAATTTCGAGTTATATCCGTTTTTTAAAGCCCTCAATCCTCAAATGACACACTCGATAGGAATTGGGCCTCTGTGTAAAAAGGTACCTACTATAAGGTCGTCCCACAGAAATCTAAATAATAACGCACTAGAAAGGGCGTGCCCGCGTGACCTTGACGCCGCACAGGTGACTAATGAAATAAATGAACCACCAGCGCGCGAGTAAATTTTTATTATTCAGATTTCTGTGGGTCGTCCAGTGGAATCCCAACAGCTGCAGGGTGAGGCGTCGCGGTAGACTGAGGAACGGAGGCAGAACGTGGTAGCACGTGACGACCTCTGTAGGTAAAGTAAAGTATCGTTTATTGCTTAAAATACATGTAGGTACAGATGTTTTTATTTCTATGTGAGTCAATGTATTCCTACCTTTACGGTGTGCAATGTCTGTGTACAAATAATAACAATTTAATTAATTAAGCTTACAATAAAATAAAATAAAACTGAACTTGAAACTAATGTTGGATAAAAACAACTTAAAAATAAAGAATGTCAACATGAAGCAGAAAAATCTTTGTCAGTTAAATTAATTTATAGCATAATAAATAACATTTATTTGAAAGAATCGCTTTTAACTTTCTCTGAAACTCCTTAATCGGCAGCAGTCTTATAGATTGTGGTAATTTATTATATATAGAGGGTGCCACAGCAAAGATACTCTTGCCCATCATTGTGGTTTTCCTATTTATTTGACAGACTATATTGTTGTCACGCCTATTGCGGTAGTTTTGCGGGTTCGATTCTTACTTCGGGACAAATGTTTTTACGATCTGCAGATATTTGTTTCCGTTGTGCTGGGCGTTTTCTATGTATAGTAAAAGTTATATCTGTGTAAGTAAAAAGTTATCTAGTCTAGTACTCATAACACAGGCCCTGCTTAGCTTGGGGCTTGAATGCTTGATGATGCTGTGTGGATTCACCAGCATTATTTATTACTCGTTTCTGCCTGCGGCTTCGCACGCATCATTTTTATGGACACCATTTATGGTTATTTATATCTAGAGGATTCGATCCCGGGATACCGGACGTTTTTCAAAAAGAAAATTTCGGGATAACGGTTGGGCAAATCCCGGGATTTTCGGAATTGAAAAATTAATATTGTAGGTTGCATCAAACGAATCAAATGCACTCATTTCACCTGTCAACTAACTTGTCTTGCAAGCTAAAAGTACCTATATGAAAACTCGCGCCTTTCATTCAGCTCGCGGGCTGTCTGCTATGCTGTCACTCGATTACGAGTTTAGGGCCATATTTGAATGCTTTTTGCTGTGCTGTGGCGGTGCGGCCCATGTAAGATAACGAGTTTATTTTTGGTTTTGTAGATTAAAATTTAGACGATTCCTCGTCAGTATTTTTTTGAAATTTAATTGATTTATGTTGGACTTTGTTGACATCTTACTTTATTGCTGATAATTTTATAAACAGTTCATTATGTTATTGATGAAAAGTTATCGAAAAGGCTGATTTTAGCAAAAAAAAACTGGCTTGATTGCTTGTCTCCAATCAAGAAATCCCGGGATTAGAAATAAGGGCCGGGATCGAATCTTCTATTTCTATCCCATGGGAACTGTTTTATGGGATAAAAAGTAGCCTATGCTTCCAGGCTTAGAACTACATCTATGCAAAATTTCAGCGCGATCGGTTCAGTCGTTATGGCGTGAAGAGGTAACAAACATCATCATCCATCCATACATCTAACTATCCAAACTTTCGCGTTTATATATTATTGGGATCCGGGAAAGGGCTTTGTGCAACACTGGGATGTTTCAGGCTATTCTAAAATGTATGCAAAGTGAGTGAAAAAAAGCTTTGCACTTAGATGTCGAATCGATTCATTTTAAAGATGTTGTCTCTATCTAATGGTATCAAATAGACTGAGCCCTAAAAGGCAAACAAAGAGGTATCTTGTTTTACCATCACACAAAATAATAATAGTTGATTTGCCTACACAATGATGGTGACTTTACCAAATGTGTAGGTATCTAAATAAAGGATCAGTATTGTTTTCAGAGGCCCATTATGGGAGCATGACACTAGAGCACAACACACCACTATTATAGAGGAGTATGCAAGGAGCAATCCCATGCTACTCTCGATTTATGATAGAGTACCCAAAAAACACCTACACTCAAAAAGCTTCACTATACAAATGCACGAAGAGCCAAGTGACAGCTCAAACATACACGAAGTAAGAATATACACAGATGGCTCTAAAATGAAAACAGGTACCGGGGCAGGAACGTTCTCGGAAGATCTCAACATCCACAAAACAACAGTTCTGGGCGCCCACATCAGGATCCTCTCAGAGAGTGCGGCGGTACTACAGGCTCTGAACAAGAGAGAGCACAATTCGGGTCTTACCCTACAGTGCCACGACCTGCTAGAACAAGTAAGTAAGTCCAATAGTCACTCTACAATGGATAAAAGGACACAGCGGAACCAGAGGAAATGACGAAGCTGATGCACTGGCGAGGAGAGGTTCAGAGTGGCAAACGGCAGGGCCTGAACCAATAATTCCCCTACCTTTCAGTCAAGTCCGCTCATGGATCCGTCAACATACGATTAAACAACACCAAGACTACTGGGCAAGTATTCCGGATTGTAGGCAGTCGAAGGAGGCCTTCCCGGCTTTATACCCGAGATTCTCCCGAAAACTCCTCAATCTGAAACTGGGCAAACTCCGGCTAATTGACGGTATTGTCACAGGACATTGCATGCTTAATAAACATCTATTTAATCTGGGTATCACGGACAGCCCCCTATGCAGGGGATGCATGAACGCAGAGGAGACGGCCGCGCATGTGCTTGTAGAGTGCAATAGCGTAGCGTCTCAAAGACTACTCTACCTCGGGACACCGAGGACGCCTAGGGAGGCATGCACCGGCGTCAGCGAGCTGCTGGCTTTCCTAGAGGACATCGGGTGGTTAGATTAGGAGCCCCCCACCCGACACGCAAAAAGGGCCCACCTGTGGCCTAGTTGCGGAAACCAGTCGATAAACAAGTAACAAGTAAGAGGCGCCCCAACCTACACTAGCGCCGCCACATATATTTTATATGGGCCGTAGTTTTTAAGTACCTACTTTACATCCTGTATATTAGACTAATGTTGCCTGAAATAAATTATTTATTATTATTTTATCTTATTATTACGTTAAAAAAATTAATATTCAAGAATCCATTGGGCAGTTTGTGATATTATATCATATGCTTTTTTTAATGCCTCTGTAATAGATTTATTTTGTATAGTTTAGGCAGAGATGCGAAGTTGTTCTTGTTGGCCACCAAACTCTGTTTACTTATCTTAGTGAGTCGGGCTAACACCTTAAGATTGGAGTCAATTCTTATAAGCACTCCTTCGAATACCTGGTTTAATAAGAACCGATTTTACGAAATCCTCTCTAAATGTATGTTATGATTAGATAACAGTTCCAACATCTGCCAAACGCACTTGATGTGGGCTGATTTCAGAATAGATAGGCTGAACTAACTTCCTTTGCCAATGTCACTTTGTATACGTCCATATACAAGACACATAATTAACAATTAAACTTTTTGATTTGGCAACTTAAGATTTTCCTATAAGACCTGACTGACATTGTCAGAGAGATTTAGGTTTGCGAGATGGAAAGGTTGCCAAATAGGAAGTAGCTGACTCAAAGTCCCTAAATAAAATTGATTTTCTGAACCATTGCTCCCACTGTTGGTTAAAGGCTTCCTCTTTGACCAATCATTCCTAACGGTCCCAGTGGTTCTAAAAATAAATTACCTTGGTGTTTTAATTGCCAAGGCACTCAAAGAATTAATTAGTCCCATGAATCCTGCTCCAGTGCTTGAATTGGGTGCAATATTAGAAGTTGTAGGTCTTTGCTGCTTTTTGGTTGGTGATTGTTGCTGCTTTTTAGTTTGCGGTTGTTGATGTTGGTTGTTAGTCTGTGGTGTCTCCTTAGAACCGCTGGCAAGATAGTATATGCCACCGGCTAAAGCGGCTACACCAGCTACTGCAGCCCCGGCCACACCAGCTGTGAGCCAACTGTTTTGATTATCATTTTCGTCTCTTCTATTTGTGTTGTTCCTGTTTTGGTCCATTTTGGTAGAACTAGTCTGAAAATTATATGATAAGGTAAAAGCAGTTTGTCCACCTCCAGTTAAACTAAGTTAGTTTGGTTTAGCTCGCATAGTTGAGCCAGTTTTACATACATGTGCATCCACTACAAACTATGCCAGCTAAGCTAACTAAAATTGAAAACTGTTTCAACTATGCAAGCTAACTTAGTTTAGCTGGTGGTGGATGATTGGCTTAAATGTAACAAATTTATTTTATTGCTTTATAACTTTTATGGCCTGCAACTTGACATATCATAAACGAAAATCTGCTTATCCAGTTTGAAAATATTTTGCTTTGCATTGATTTTGGGTAACAGGTCAGTTTTTGTTGTCTATAATGACCAATACAGAGTTTGGACAGTCAACTATTTTATTCTACCCTAGACAACAATCGCTGTGCGGAGCCGATGTGATGCCGGAATAATACCTGGCCAGACCCATGAAATATGAAGCTCCTATTGGTCTTTAAAAACAAAAGAAATCGAGCAAAGTGGGGGTGGCAACAGGTCACTTCACAGAAAAATCATCCTTGTGGTGTCTAGGCAGATCTTTTGCTGATTGTACTTGCCTAGGGGGCCTAGTATAAATCTCCACCACTAACTTTCGTTTTGGCTAATTGGTGTACTTACACCAATTTAGAGTACCATTTGCACAAAATAAAGGAAATGTACAATCAATTACATATTCTGATGAATTAAAATAGGCCTTCAGGTCCTGAAAGCTGGGCAATGAATGTGTTAAGTGGCCAGCAGTTACTCATATATGCAACTAAGATAAATGCACACTAACTTTGAGTGCAAAAAAAAATATTTTTTTTAGCAAACACCAAGACTTTTACCCGGGTAGAAGTAGATAATAGTGTGTGGGTATGAGTAGCAGGCACTTATAGTTCTGTGGTAAGTTTAATAAAGCAGGGGTAGGTACTTATAGATACTTAAATACAGATAATTTCTAAAGACAAACAAACTTGTGATTATAGTAGTTCATTTGCATGATTGGAATCATGCAAATGAATGAGGAACCAACGTCGACATATTCTATCTCGATGGGAACCAACCAATTAGTCCCTGTCTATAGTACCTAAGTCATAGCTTCTTCATGAAGGTGTAATTCTGAAGAATTACAAAGATTTTGAAGAATTATGGATCTACTTCTACGAATGAAATAATTATTTATTCGTAGATCTACATACAATACTTAGGTACACTGAATTTGACACACGCCGACACTTGAAATTCTTACAACCCCTGGCGATCTATGTACACACCGAGGATGTAAATAATAAATCACTCACGGTTTACGGGTAGTTGTAGGAAACCACATTCAGTTCAACCTATAAAATCTCCAAAGATTGAACAATGATTGCTTTGCTTTCATAATTTTGTGTTCTCAATTCTCAACAAACAAAAAGTCCCTGCAAATTTTATTAATTCGGCAGCCAGAGAGAGAGGAACACGAATGAATGAAATGAACAGAACAAAATAAATAAAGCCGGTTATGTACGTGTCAACATACACAGGGAAGGATTCCGTCGCTAAAAATCACAAGATAACAACTATACATAATTATAATAAGTATGTTTGTTTGAATGCAAACTATGTCCGCGAATAAAATCGCTATAAAGGGTCATAAATAAAGTTTTGAAAGGTTTTTGTTGGACAAGAAGGTTTCGTGATTATGGTAGGTACCTACTACAACTTACAAACTCGTTTTAAATTTTATTGTCAGTACAGAGTTGAAGGCGATAATCTTCTTGTAGCTTATTTTTAGGGTTTCGTACCCGAAAACTACTGCTGGGGTAAAAGTGTTCTCGAGTGGAGACCGCGACTCGGCAAACGTAGTGTAGGACGCTCTTCAGCCAGGTGGGATGACGATCTGTGACTGCAGGCAGATGCTGGATGCGGCAAGCTGAAGACAAGGCGCTATGGCGCTCATTAGAGGAGGCCTATGCCCAGCAGTGGACTAAGATAGGTTGATGATGATGATGTATCCGAAGGGTGGAAATGGAACCCTATTACCTATTACTAAGCCTCCGCTGTCCGGCTGTCCGTCCGTCCGTCCGTCTGTCACAGGGCTCTATCTCATGAACCGTAAGAGGTACCCAGTTGAAATTTTCGGAGTATGTGTATTTCTCTTGCCGCTAGAACAAAAAATAAACAAATAAAATCAAAATTTTTATTAAAGGGGGCTCCCATGCAAAATAAGTGTTTTTGTGGCTTTATTGCTCATAATTTGTCAAGGCTATCTTGAACTACAATAATGGCTCATGAAACTTTCTTTATATAAGTAACACTTCAAATGTTATAACAACAAATCCTAAACATAAAAAAGTTGAAAATTTAAAGAGATCTCCGAACAAGTAAAAATTTGATGTTCTTTGAAAAAGTTGCCTGATTTTTACGGTACGGAGCCCTTCGTGTGCGAGCGAATCGCACTTGGTGGTTTATACAGGACAGTTTAAAAAAAAATATTAAAAAATACGCGAGGTTCATCCATCAGCATCACCAATATGGTACCCGTAAAAGTTTTTTTTTTACAACAGCTCACTCATTCACTCACTCGTCAAAGGTGCTGCCAACTAGTTACTTGTTTGTCCAAGTTAGTGGAAATAAATTTAAGTGAACAGCTTCCTAAATTCAGAATAAAATCGTCTCTCTCTGTGACTGTGACTCTCTGTCTCTGTTCTTGTCATTTGTCCATTTCATAGAAGGAACATCCTGTTCAACTTATTTTATTGCAGTTTGTAACATTAGTGATGTTAAAGTGCTTAATTTTTTTTCATTTTATTATTTGAACTTGTTATTTTATCTAGGTAAATTATTGTATCTTATTTTGTTTGCCAACTCAATTGAGTTGGCAAACAAAATAAGATACAATATTATATGATATTTTTTATAATGATAATTATCATTATATTCTAAGACAGATGTGGCCGCCTGTAACTGCGGGATAACACGTGCATGCAACAGTTTTGTACACTCAACTTATTCTGTATTTTATAAAATTGTGTATCTTACGCTGGTGGCTTACTTATAATAAATAAATTATATAAAAAAAACTACAAGTTTTTGAAAAATATTAACAGACGAGATTTACCCATGAAGCTACCGATCTATGGTACCAAATGTAATTTAAACAAGGTGTTAGGCAGAACTTGTGCCACCCAATTTCTATTTAACTATTTATCTGAACCGCCATTAAACTTGGCTATTTTTATTATTTTTCTGGGATTTTATGAAATTTGTACTATTTACTCATTTATTTAATAAGGTTCAGCAACAGTATACATATTATCAGCTTATCTATTAAATAATTATGGTTTATGATATGACATAACAATACATACCTAATAATAATAATAATAATATACTATTATTAATTGACTATTCTTGCGAATAAACCTGATATTGTACTGATAGATCGGTTAGAACGGAGGGCGGTGCTCGCTGTTGTCACCATACCACATGATGTTAACCTCGTTAAAGCTGAGAAAGATAAACTTAGCAAATATCTTGACTTTGCCAACGAGGTTGTCAGCATGTGAGATGTTGATTCAGCGACCGTCGTCCCGATAGTCGTTTCGGTTAACGGCGTAATAGCGAAGAGCCTCGATCAACATCTCAAGAGACTCTCGCTAGGAAGTTGGATCAAGGGTCAGATTCAAAAGGCGGTACTCCTGGACTCGGCGCGCATCGTCAGGAACTTCCTCTCTCTGCAGCCCTAGTCACCGGCCGCTTAAGGCTAGCTTCGCGGCCGGTGATTCACCGTTTTGATATATTTTTTACTGTAGAATAGTTTTATAATATTTTATTTTCTATAGTAAAAAATGTATTTTATAACGAGATTTAAAATAAATGAAGTGAATAATAATAGAATAATTGCGATAGGTGGTGAATGCTGTGTAGCATTCTATAAACATTGAAAAAATAATAACAACAATTTGTTTGAGATAATTGTTGCAGTTAAACAGTTTTCTCAAAAGTCTAATTATTAGACTTACTTAATAAAAAAATGGGCGTTTGACTTAAAACTAAAAGATACTTATATGATGATAACAGACGGGGAGTTTGTTATTCCCAATAAACTTAATTCTATTATAGATTATTTGTCGGGTATGTATCGCGGACCTTTGGTTTTTATTTCCCCATAAAAACAAAGGGTACGACATTAATAATCTTTAATATGTTAACAAATGGCAAAGTTTAAAAACTTATCAACAAAATTTTCATCTAATGACGGCGCTGAAAATTATCCCAGCAGCTTATTTTTACAAACAATATGAATAACATAAAGTACGTCTTAATCGTTTATTTTGGCATTTATAAAACTATACTGATTACAGTGATTACGTTACCGTTAAAGTGTGCAGTGTGTAGCCATAGGCGTCGAGGATATCTAGTGGGCACAGCTAGGCCGATATTTTTTACAATAAAAATGATGTCAATTTTACCGTTTAATATTTTATGCAAAAAGGAAGGAAAGGAACTACTTAAACGCAACTCAGATTTAAGTATGTCTCAAGACGCGATTTTCTAACAGTCTTCAATGGAACCCAGAATATATTTGTTATTTGAGAAGTTCTTAAACCCGATTTGCGTTTAAAAAAAACTAGTGTCTACCAAGTCTTTAAATTCACTGAAAACTTCTCTTGTTCATGCCCATTCTATCGGTATCCCACATTGTGCAAAGTCAAAACAAAAAAAGTTCTTTACTATATAATACAGGGTACTACGAAACATGTGTAAGCCGAAAGGGGGTGATTCTGGGCCTCAAGGAGATCAACTTTTGTTCTACGATTTTTTGAATTTCGAATATAGGTATTGTTATTTTTTATTTATAGACTCTTTTTCTTTATATTCTGATTTTTGTTAACCTTAAATTATTATTATTGTTTTGAAATTTCAAAGGATCTACATAACTTTTTTGTAATAATAATAAAAAACACAAACAAAAAAAAAACAGTTGTGAAATCACACTAATATTATAAATGCGAAAGTTTTGATGTTTGGATGGAGGCTTACGGACTCTTCATGCCATAACGACTGAAGCGATTGGGCTGAAATTTTGCATAGATGTAGCTCTAAGCCTGAAATCAAACATAGTTTTTATCCCATAAAACATTTCTATGGGATAGAAATAACCTTTAATAATTTCCATAGAAAAAAATGCGTGCGAAGCCGCGGGCAGAAACATGGCTAAATGATGCAAGTTAGCTTGTATTTAGTTATAAACTAGCTGTACCCGAGACTTCGTTCGCGATTGCCATACCTGCCGACTAATAAGGTATTCACATTTGACCACAGTTTCTCTCATATTAAGAAACGCTGTGCAAAAAATAACTTCAATGTGCAGAATTAGACCTACTACATTTTTAATTTAAGTAGGTACCTTTATTTTGGTACCTACCTAGATTGTGTATAAATTGTGTAGGGTCTACGCAGAATAGCATGCTATGCATATACTTTCATCTTCAATCCCATTCTTTATCTACATGACTTTTAGCTACGACTCGGCCTGTGTCAGTGTCAAGAAGTGTTATAAACAGTGCAAACAAAATATGATCAGTTTCACTTCTTACTCGTTGTTCCGTTCAGCTAAGGCCCTACGGCCCTATGGTTACTTTTATCCCGAAAAAACGCGGACTGAAGGTATCTTATAAATTCTAGTTTTTAATATTTTCTGCGTTCTCCAACTAATTTATCTGGCAGATAATTTATTTCTATTTCCGAATCTGTATTTTTAACGCCGCCGCCGCCGCCGCCGCTTGAACACTTGGGAAATAATTAATTTTTCGCTGGAAACTCAACTCAGTCAGAAGGCCACCCCGGCCCGCGCGGGGCGGGCGCGTCTGCTGGCCTGGCCGGTTTTTAGTAGGGGAAGCCCGGGGAATTTGAAATTATAATTGAGTTTTTTGAACTGTGCACACACACAGATACGCCGTGCGTTCCGAAATAAGATTACAGCGCTGATAGCGATCACAAAATATTTTGTGTTCCGAATTGGTTATCACGATACTGACAGTTGAGTGCTAACAATAATTCGGAACGCTCATGAGCGCGCTCACGATCACACGCACGTCACGAACATTCTAAACGTCAGTCAGTTTCGACTGACGTTTAGAATGTTGACAGACGACCGATGTGGCGCGGCGGGCGAAGGTCCGCCTGCGACGCATGAGGTTGCGGGTTCGATTCCCACCTTAAGATCTATTTGTACGATCTGCAAATATTTGTTTCGGGTGTTCTGGGTATTTTCTTATACAAGAAAAAAATAAATATTTTTTTTTATTTAAAAACAATTAAATCTGTGTAATAATTTAATGAAACAAGTATAATAATATCATTTATCTAGCACCCATAACACAAGCTCTGCTTACTTTGGGGCTAGATGATGCTGTGTGTATTATCGAACATTATTTATTTTTTAGTATTTTAACCGCACACGCAGAACATTATTAGTTATATTATAAGTTATAACTTACTAACGTGAAAATCAAAAGAGAATGGCAGAAAATAGGGCTTTATAAACTAATAACAGTAATAACAAATAACTCAGTTGAGGAGTGGGACTACGACGATTCTTTACGAAGATGATGCAGAACAACAATTTTACCAACCGACTTCAAAAAAGGAGGAGGTTCTCAAACCGTGTGTATGTTCGCAAGCCAACTGTCATATTTGTCACTTTTGACTGATCGTTCACAGTGATTTCGGTTTGTAGGATGGTCGGTGATATCGCAAAATGGCGTATGTAATGACGTCATCTATGACGTCACACGGGACGTCGTTGTCGCGCTCATGGTAATACGGAACGCGTGTGAGCGCGATAATATCGATATATGCGTAATTCGGAATGCACTAATGATACGGTAAGTCAGTATCGTGGACCAATGGGAGAACTAATTTTATTTTGCGCGACGCGAGTCTCGACTTCTCGAGCCGCGCCGCGTCGGTCGTCGTCGTCGCGTACACCCATCGAGCACCAGTGTATATTTATAGTTATATCGCATCGCACGGTCTACTTACCGCCGCCCGCCGCTACCCTATTTGTAAAACAAAACAAACTATTGTGCATAAATAGATTCATTTAATTTGAGTCTATCTCCTTTCATTGTTGTGTTGTGTCGAGTGGCCGGCTGGCCGCCGCCCCGTATTGTTTTAGATTTGGAAAGTCTTGGAACCGAAATTCCCGGTGCAGGCGACCTTGCAACGGTAAGTGTTTTTATCAAACAAGAAAGAAGCTGCAGGTACAAGTAGGTAAGTAAGATTAAAACAACTTGGCCGGAGTGAAGTTAGGTAGGTATGTGCAAAGTTTTCACATGCGCACCTCCACTTTGTCATAAACAAGTACCTACTGCGCCACTGACGCAACTTCAGGGTGCGGCCAAGTTGTTTTAATCCTAGTGTAGATTTAACTATGAGGTAAAAAGACTGGACGGACCTTTTATAAAGAGGTACCTACCTACCTCTGTCTGATATTCCATCATGTTTTGCTAAAAATATACTTTTAATGTTTAGTAGGTATCTAAGCAGTTTATCATACGATTTATAATTAATATGTCCAGTTTTAATCATGTCCAAAAAGAAGAACCTGGACGTTTACCTGCTGGAGGTTTTCAAACAGTTCATCGCCATCAAGGACGAGGACTTCAAACGAGCACAAGAGGTGTTCAAGTTTGTGTTCGAACAGGTTAAGCAGAAGATGGGGGAGAAGTGCAATTACTTCAATAAATATAGCAGTCAGGTCAGTCCTCTTCGTTCTGATATCCTCATTGTTACATTTAGGTACCTATTAACGGCGTGAGGTAGGTACCTATTAGCGGGTTCGCCCGTGTAGCGTTTAAAATTGCGTTCATTACCCCAGCGGCAAGTAGACTCGGATCAAGATGAAAGTTATAGAAAAAATAGAGCACTACGTCCTGTAAATGTGCCCCAAAAATAAAATTAGTGCCTATCAAGGTTTCGGAGTAATTCGCGAAACTAAGATGCCGCTGCAGTAACGTCTGAAAACGTAGTAACGTTTTCAGACGTTACTGCAAAAATCATGCCGCTGCAGTAGCAGCGGCATGATTTTTACCTATTAGTCTCAGCCAAATTTAAAATAGCTTGAAAGGTAGCTTATATTTGTGCACTTCCAAGGCC
Organism: Eupithecia inturbata; assembly: GCA_963662085.1. NCBI lineage: Eukaryota > Metazoa > Arthropoda > Insecta > Lepidoptera > Geometridae > Eupithecia > Eupithecia inturbata. Next base: position 11,513,066 of record OY759182.1, read on the forward strand.
GAGCAGCGGCATTTGTGCCCCCTGTGGTTTTTGAGTAATTGCATTTGCCGTGTACGTTACCCCAGCGGCATGTCGACTCAGATCTAGATGAAAATTATAGAAAAATTAGAGGCCTACGTCCTGTAAATGTGCACCAAAAATAAAATTAGTGCCCATCAAGGTTTCGGAGTAATTCACCATACTAAGATGCCGCTGCAGTAACGTCTATTACGACTTGCCAAATTTAAAATAGCTTAAAAGGTAGCTTATTGTTGTGCATTTCCAAGGTCGAGTAGCGGCATTTGTGCCCCCTGTGGTTTTTGAGTAATTGCATTTGCCGCTGCAGTAACGTTTGGCGGATTTCCATATCTTCGGAACGGCTGGACGAACAAGTATGATTTTTTTGTGAGCAGGTGCGGTGGGATCAAAGAAAATTAGTGCTATAATCGTTTTTTCAAAAAAATTCATGGTGTATGAATTAGACGAGTTTTTTCTGAAAATCAAAAATAGCCTCTAGCTCATGAACTACATAAGGTAGGCGCTCTGTGATTGCATTGGCTGATGCCTATTAGGAATATGTATCTTCTGACAAAATTATGGAACCTTACAACTAATTTTCGACGAAATAAATTAATTTTAGAACTGAAAGATGTGTACTTATTTCGAGCCTCAAATAAGGGAGTTCTAACAAGATGTCAACTTTACATGATTTACCAATAATAAGAGCGCATATACAAATAAACCCACACTGAATTTTAGCTTTCTACACCTTATAATTGACCGTCAATCATAAAAACATCGAAACGAGACCTTTTCCACGGCCATCGCCCAAAAATTTTATATACCTACCTAAACTGAATGTTTTTATGTACGGGGATTCCCACACTTCCAACGCATTATTCAAGAGATGTCCTGTTTCCCTGAGGCGTCAAGAATTACCTTCCATGCTTAAGTACTCGTAAAATTATACAAAAAAATATCAGTATTTTTAAAATCAATTTGATGGATATCCTAATATAATTTTGTGAAAAAAGGATAGAATATACAAAACACGCGCGTCCGACAATTGAAACATGAACAATTGTACGCAGTATGACGCGACGCACAGTGGATCGAAACTGCTAAAAAGGGGACAGGATTTTTTTTAATAATTGAAAGATTTTTTTATGCCAATCGATGAAGGTCAATAACTCTCAAAAATCAGATATTATTCTATGACATTTTGTCATAAAACGATTATTAATGTCAAAATTTCAAAAAAAAAATTGCCAGAAAAGTTGTATGGAAAGACGTCTATTGTCGGCGACCGATATACTTAAGTGTAGATTAATCGGTTAAGCAGGTTTTAAGATTTTATTTCCACGCATTGTCAGTCGAACATTCTAGAGCTTTCGAGAGACAAACACGTAGAAAGCTTTGGAAAGTCCTAGAATATTCTAGAATAGTCAGGAACATGTGAGAACTTTCTAGAAACTTATGGAAGCCTATGGAACGTTATGGAAGTCCGTAGAACATTCTGGAAATTCATGGAAGGATTTAGAACCTTGTGGAATGTTCGAGAATCTAGCCTTTCATGTAGATATTTGTCAAAAGTTCTAGAACGAATGGAAATGTTAGACAAGGACGACAATGCGTAGGATGTGTGAGTGAGACAAAGCTAGTTCACTAGAGAATTGGAGATTATTCTAGTAAGTTTTGAAAGGGCCGACGGAGGTATAAAAACCTGAGCTTGTCCGTCGGTCAGGGAGTTCTATTTTAGCAGTCAATGTGAAGTGATCTAATACGGAAAAGTGAACAAGTTCTGATCTGCTCTCAAGGCCCGAGCCTGAAGAAAAGTGTTCTTAGTCTTGTGTGAATTCCTGAAAGTTTCAGTAGTGCTTTAGTGCTTTAGTGTTTGTGTGTGCGGAAATAAACACATATAATTGGAAGGTTGGACTTTCACTGCATCATCAGGGATTCCTTCTAGTATACGCCGGTAGCTAGGTCCAATTCCACAACAGCGCTGGGTGGCTGGTTAAACAGCTGCTTGTAAGTCATCTACTTCACGCCCCTCGACTACGTCACCGGACAGCAGACGCAGACCGGGTTTGCCGAGTGCCACGTGTAGAGCACCGAGTTGAAGCTTTGAGCTCGCAACCCGCGAAGCTTGGCATTGCCTGCACTGACCCTTGGCCTGGCGATTGAGTGCAGATGCTGGTATCTTGAACCGATTGCACTCGCCGCAACATCTATTAAGATCGATTTCTACGAAATGCTTATCAATACAGATTTGAAAATATAATTATTGAGATATAATTATAGAAAATAAATATTATAGAGGTAGAATAGGTTATTTTATTTTCGTATGATATTATACACAAGTGCATCCTCTTGGCCCTTTCCGATAAATTCCATTGAAAATGAGTCCTTTTTTTTTGCAACAAAATAAAAGTACCTATTGTTGCACGCGTTTGTGGTCTAAAATATATACAAAATCCATTAATTCGTTCCTTAATTTCACACCACCACCAAAATATCAACAAAATATTTGATCTACCTAACATGTAAGATTTTTGATAAAAAAAATATATTATCGATTATGTATTGTATTTTATTTTATAGTATTTTATTACCTGTGTAAGTATGTAATATGACAATATAGGTATGTAAAAAGTTGACTAACTTTTTGAAACAATAATCGATATTATATTTTTTTATCAAAAATCTTACAAGTTAGCTCAAATATTTTGTTGATATTTGGTGGTGGTGTGAAATTAAGGAACAACTTATGGATTTCGTATATATTTTAGCTCACAAACGCGTGCAAAAATGATTTTATTTCGTTGCAAAATTATAAAAAAGGACTCATTTTCAATGGCATTTACCGAAAAAGGGGGCAAGTGGATGCACTTGTGTATGATGTCATACGATAGGTAATAAATAACCTATTCTATAGCACCTAGGTGCTTTCAAAGCGGTATCGGTAAGCATTTCGTAGAAATCGACCTTGATAGATGTCATTCCATACAACTTTTTTGAACTTAATTTATTTTTCGATAAGTATTACTTTAACAAAATGTCATAGAATAGTTTCTGATAGGGTTATTGAGCTCCACCGATTGGCATAAAAAAATCTTTCAATTAATGAAAAAAATCCTATGGCCCTTTTTCAGCAGTTTCGACCCACTGTGCGACGGTACCTTACAACAAATATTCTACACAGGGGAATTCCCGATTATTATTTTGCTTGAGTCTGTTAAGTGTGATGCGGAGCTGTAATAACCGGTGCTATCTCTTTCACGCTACAGTTTCAGTACGTCTCCCTATCTCTGTCATTGATTACAATGTGGACAATGTATGATAAGCCTTGTCTTCTCTCATTCATATTAGTAATGTCATTGAAGAAATCCCGTTTTATTGTATGAAAGTCCTTTTAATTTGGATATTACATTATTTTTATTATTTTCTGTTATAGCGGCCAGAGAAATAGGTACGCATTCTCTGGAAAATTTCAACTGTCTACCTCTTACGTTTTATGAGACTTTTACGTTTTATGTACCCTATTACTAAGCCTCCGCTGTCCGTCCGTCCCTGTGACAGACGGACGGACGGACAGCGGAGGCTTAGTAATAGGGTTCCGTTTAAATCCTTCGGGTACGGGACCCTAAAAAGAAGCGCCCATGGTCTAGCCTTGTGTGGTTCGTGAACAAGAAACATTTCCGAACGAAGACTGATTTCCTACACTACCTAACTAGTAGGTACTATGATAAAATCGTCGTTGTTATAAATGTATAGTAGGTACCTATGTATCGCTTGAGAGATAAGTAAAGAAACTAATCCGTATGGCACAGAGATACGGTCTGTATTTACTTGTCAATCGATTACGTGATTGAGGCAGATCTGTTAGTTAGGCTACTTGTAACATGTTAAAGGCTGAAATACTTAAATGTTGTCCAGCACTAATGTTAAAGGTGCCTCTATCCCACACTATACCTTGTCTACGTAAGTGTACCTACAGATAAACATGACAAAGCTACCGATTTAAAGGTGTTGGCTTGAAGTACTGAACGGCCGCTTTTTAATGATCTTTCGTATTTGGTCGGTTAACTATCGAAAATTTCTCGTTTCGATGTTTTTATGATTGACGGTCAATTAATAGGCGTAGAAAGCTGAAATTCAGTGTGTGTTTATTTGTATATACGCTCTAATTATTGGCAAATCATGTAAAGTTGACATCTTGTTAGAACTCCCTTATTTGAGGCTCGAAATAAGTACACAACTTTCAGTTCTAAAATTGATTTATTTCGTCGAAAATTAGTTGTAGGGTTCCATAATTTTGTCAGAAGATACATATTCCTAATAGGCATCAGCCAATGCAATTACAGAGTGCCTACCATATGTAGTTCAAAAGCTAGAGGCTATTTTTGATTTTCAGAAAAAACTCGTCTAATTCATACACATATTTTTTTGAAAAAACGACTATGGCACAAATTTTATTTGATCACACCGCACCTGCTCACAAAAAAATCATACTTGTTCGTCCAGCCGTTCCGAAGATATGGAAATCCGCTAAACGTTACTGCAGCGGCAAATGCAATTACTCAAAAACCACAGGGGGCACAAATGCCGCTACTCGACCTTGGAAATGCGCAACAATAAGCTACCTTTTAAGCTACTTTAAATTTGGCTAAGTCGTAATAGACGTTACTGCAGCGGCATCTTAGTTTCGCGAATTACTCCAAAACCTTGATAGGCACTAATTTTATTTTTGGTGCACATGTACAGGACGTAGAGCTCTAATTTTTCTATAATTTTCATCTTGATCCGAGTCGAAAATGCTGTTGGGGTGACGCACACGCGGCAATTGCAATTACTCAAAAACCACAGGGGGCACAAATGCCGCCGCTCGGCCTTGGAAGTGCACAAATATAAGCTATCTTTTAAGCTATTTTAAATTTGGCTGAGGCTAATAGGTAAAAATCATGCCGCTGCAGTAACGTTTTCAGACGTTACTGCAGCGGCATCTTAGTTTCGCGAATTACTCCGAAACCTTGATAGGCACTCATTTTATTTTTGGGGCACATTTACAGGATGTAGTGCTCTATTTTTTCTATAACTTTCATCTTGATCCGAGTCTACTTGCCGCTGGGGTAACGCACACTTTAAAATTTTATGGGTTTTCATACATTTGCGCGAACGCTTATTATTTTCTAAAAACAAAAGAAGCCCAAGCAGAGCTACCTATCTGCCGGTGAATGTCCCTTCAAAATCTGTCCAGCCGTATCAAAGATAATAGCTTAACACACATACCTACCTACCTAACAGTCAGGCAGAATTATTTATTTATTAAGATTAGTAAAATGTGTCAAGGTAGGACAAAATTAATGATTCCCGAATTAAAACTTACAGGTGCTGTACGCAGGTAGCGTCTATGACGGCATCAAAGTGTCCAAGATGGACGAGTTCGACATGGATATAGTGATCCGCCTACCCATAAACTACGATGACGGTCCCAACGGCATTATCATCGAGAACGACCTTCCAGGATTCGTTAAACTGAAGATAACCAACGCGTTTGATAATCTGGACAAGCAGAAGGAGTGGGAGAACTGTCATAAAGTTACGAGGGAGTGGAGGGATTCTGATAAGTTTTTCCTGCAGAATAAGTTTAGGTTAGTATTTTCGCCTATTAAGTAGGTACCTACTAACATATTTACATTTACATACATACCTACTAAGGCATGTTTTAGGTTCAGGGTTGATAAAAATCAAGTTTTTTTAATAAATAAAAAATAAACGATTAAGTAATTTGATTTAAAGCAGATTTTTTAATTTTTATGAAAATAGCTTTGGGTAATTTTAAGATTGGATCATCTGTTTGCTGCAGCCTATGGGTTATAGTGCAATTATTTGGACCATACATAAAAATACAAAACATTATATTAAGTATAGTAAAAAAAAATTTGCATTTTCGATGACTGTCCATTTATTCCTTTTTTGAATTATAAAACAGCTATGACATGCCGCAAACACATGACATATTATATGTAAGTTTAGAATCTTTTTTTCCGACATTTTGCAGTATTTAAACTTAATGGAATGAATGTATGAACATTCGTAAAAATTTTATTAATTTCAGAGGATTTCCTGAATCCTCAATCAGCCAGGGTAGCAGGTATATAAGTAGATACATTGCGTGTGCACCGATGCTTAATTTGGGCACTCCTTAAACCTACATTTCGACTGCTTTCTTTTTTCATTGCAGTAAAAAATAATTTGATTTAAATCATCTCAATTCAACCTAATTGTAAAGACACAAAACCTGATTTTGAAATAGGTATAGGTCGCGCAATCTTTATGAACTCTCGGAAGTAAGCGCGAGTGACTGCGCTGGAGTTCATAAAGATTTGCTCGACCTCTAGCCCTGCTGTTGTGCGGAATAGCTTTTCCTTGGCTTAGGTTACGTTCCTAAGTACCCATACCTACCCAGACTACTCACCCGGTAGTTTACGAGTTTTACATTACACAGATTGCAGAGTGGGGTTATACGTACTGATAACATTTTAGTTACATAATTATGCGACATCGCGAGATACCTATTCAAATGTTTTCGCGGTTTTTAATATTTTCTGCGTCAACAGCATGCTACAAGGATTAACACAAGGAGAAATGTAGTTTCCCGCTAATTCTAAGCCAGTTTCTATGAATCTATGTTTCCTACAAACAACTTTGATTTAGTGGAGAGTGGAGCATTTAATACTTAATAATAAGGTAATAAATTATAAAATTACCATATGCTCGAAAAGTAGCAGTAAATTGAAGTAGGTCAAGACATTTGCTTAAGATTTGCGGGAAACTAGGTACTTTTCCTCTAAATTTATTCCTTGTAGAAACGCAGAAAAGATCGTTGACTTTGAAACCTGACTTTAGAATAGCCCTGTGCAGGAGTAGGCACCTATTACTAAATAAAAGCATTTTTTTATTGTTACTTCCAGACAATGGCTGCACAGCATAGTGCAAAAAGCGCTGAACGAGCTGAAAGGCCAAGTAGACGTGAACGGCACTGTCTACCTCGTTTCCTACAAGGAATCCGGCCCAGCCTACACGCTAAACGTGCGGAACTCTAAGAACGATGAGCATTTCACGCTGGATGTGGATCTGGTGCCGGTTATTAGATTCTTGCATCCGAGATGGCCGGAGGGGTATAGGTAAGATTCTCAATTCTTACTGAATGCGAGGTTTCGCAGTTTTGATTTAGGTATAGTCTATCAGTGGCGCCTAACTCCGCTAGCCAATCGCTTCACAATGGCAATGGTTTCCCGATCCACAGTCGTAAAAGACTTGGGAGTCACATTCGATCGTCAGCTTAATTTAAACCATATGATTGCCGTTGCCAAGGAATCGTCCAAAAGGTTGGGCTTTGTGCTAAGGAATGCTCGTGACTTCAAGAGTGACCAAGTCGTACGACTTTTGTACAGCGCTCTGGTCCGTAGCAAGCTAGAGTCCAGCTCTTGCGTTTGGAATCCGCACGAGGTAACTTATGCTTATCCCATAGAGAAGGTTCAAAAAAGTTCTTCCTAAGGTACCTCAACAAGAGAACGTTGGGATACTACCCATATAATGTACCCAACGAAATTTCTGCTGGCAGCCTTGTGTACAACTCCCTTAGTACGCGGAGGACATATGATCAAATGATCACCTTCTGCAAGATTGCTCTATGCGCCATTGATGCAATTGACTTGCACAATGAGCTGCTTCAGCTCGACGTCCCGAACATTCGGGGCAGGAGCCACCGACACTTAGCCACACCCTCGTGCCGAACTGTCGTCGTCGCTCGCGCCAACTCCCAGCTGCCTGGCACTCTGAACTCTCTCAACAAGCTAGGTAGTAGCTACAGGTCGCGTCACGTAAAAAGAACGCTGAGGGGGGTAGAGGGGATGTGTCTGCGCACGGGTAAATCGAACAAATCGCTCCGTGCGCAGGTAATAAAGGCCAGCGTTCTTTTTACGTGACGCGACCTACACCTATCCACATATTTGATGATTAATGGAAGGACTTTATTAGTGAATGCATAAGATTTTGTGGGATTGACGGATGGGCTGTTTTTTTGACTTTAACTTTTTTAAGCTAGTAATATTATTTTGATTAAGAATTGTACGATATTTATTGTAATTTACTTTTTGAAATTTAAAATTTTGTTGTTGCCTTTTATGTTTATTTGGTTTTTTTATTGTAGGTATTATTTTAAACTGAATTTTATTGTTGACTTTTATCTAAAATTTGTTGCGTTTATTGATTTATTTAATCTAGATTTGATTACTTCTTTTTATGTGAAATTTGTATTTGTATTGTACTATTTAATTTTAATTAGTTAGTGGTAAGACCGTTCTAATTGAATAAATAAATTGAATTTAATGGTGTCATCACAGAAAGACACGTTTAGGTAGAATACCACGGTACCTAACCTTTTTTTTTTTTTTTGGGATGGGAAAATGCCTTTGTCACTGCCACTCCGGCACGGGGTGCTGTGTGGGGCTTGAACCCACTAAAAACCCGCCCGTAAACAGTCTTCCGCCGTAGTGGGACAAGATCGGGTCGCGCTAACATTCACAATCTTGTCCCGGCGGTATGCCCGCAGGTTCATGGGCCTCGGCCTATGGAGGGATACCCTGTTCACAAGGGGTCATCCGTCAGACATGTGAGGCCTTACAAGCCGGCCGAGAGTCTCCCGACAAGAGACCCTACTATGGAGAATGGAGGAGACGGGCGAACCGCCTCCTCCGTCCTCCCGGTGTCTACGCCGGATCGGGTCAGATAGGGCGTTATCCTCTCTCAACCGCTCCGTCCGCGGCCTCCTTCTGTGCCATAACCGCTTCGCAGAAGGAGACCATTGCATCCCACGATTTCTCACGACCGAGCATGGCATTTACTACGCTCGGTAGAGAGAGATCCCGGCCTATACGGTTCCTAACCTAACCTAAGATGAAAGAAACTACGGATGGGACGCACGTCAAAAGTCTCAAGGTTGAAACCATTGTATCAATCTCTCCGTGCAAATAGCACTGCACGGTCTGCACGCACTATCTGGAGTTTCTTTCATCTAAGGATTTTTCATGAACATTCTGCGACGATACATACCATTGTCATAGTGAAGCGATCGGTTAGCAGAATTAGGCCCCTGGTGAATCACACTGTTCGGCCCCTATTAGGTAGGTATAGGATCTTTCTTAAAATAAGTAAGGATCTACTGTGTAGGTACTTCATCATCAGCACATAAACGTCCACGGCAGGCCTCCCTCAAACGACACCACTCAGTAGGTACTTATAGTATCTATCCATACTAATATTATAAATTCAAAAGTAACTCTTGTCTGTCTGTTACCGTTCCACCCGTAGACGGCTGAACAGATCTTAATTAAATTTGCAGGGTGGTAATTATGGTATCCCGGGGACGGACAAGGGCTACGTGAAAAGCGCGTGCGAATCCGTAGGCAGCAGCTACTCTATGATATAAACGAATACCTACTTATCGGTACTACTTACTTACGAAATGGAAATATAAAACACTAGCTGCTGCTCTGCTGTTCAGCTGTGTAGGCTTGAAAGGTAACACAATCAGACTGACAAGAGTTACTTTCGAATTTATACTAATATTAGTATGAATCCTGCCGGTACGTTTTGTAAAGCGTTCTATAACATAATATTTCAATACTTTAAACGCTTATTTACATAATTGTTACCAAGTGATAGCAGAACAGGTTTGCACAAAAAGATAACAACGAAAGTGGATACCTAATCATGGTGGCTAATCACAAATAATCATCACGTTGTCTGATTAACAATGAAAAAAATAAACATGAAAGCATACCTATCTGTAAAGAGATGTATAAAATGTTACTTTAGGCTAAACCTAGTCAAAATTTCCTAGTCCTGGTAGGTAAACCTAGTCAAGGTCAAGGACCACGTAAGACTATTTATTATGACTTCTTATGACGTCTAAAGGGGCCAGATGATGCTGTGAGAAAATGTCCAGTAATAATTATTATCTACTTAGTTAACATTTGCCATATTTCAGAGAAATGAATATAGAGGGCAGCACAGTACGCGACTGGCTCATAGTTCCAAAGCCCAACAAGGGGATAAAAGAAGACGCATTAAAGAACCGATGCTGGCGCCTCTCTTTCCAAGACTTTGAACGTGAGATGATGAAGGGATACCAGCAGATGAAGATGACTATACGACTGGTTAGTTGGTATCACTATCTAGCTGTAAAAGTCTAGGTACCTACTGTTGGTTATGAGTAAGCCTCCTTGAAAACCATTCGAGATCGGAAGCAGTTTCCGCAAATTGGCGTTGTGCCTAGTTTAGTGGATCCCTTAATTAGTCTCTTTCCCCTTCAATCCCATAATAGTTAAAGGCTAACTAACGAACTAACGGAATGTAATGAACAAGTACAAATAGATGGGTTAAGAAGAGTAATTCGTTTTCAATTTGCAGATGAAGAAACTCCGGGACCGACTAGAGATGCGCGCCATAGCCAGCTACTACATCAAAACGCTGTTTCTTTGGGAGCTCCACAACAACCCCGACAAATCCTTCTGGCGCAACAAACCAAGCGTCTGCTTCAAACACATGCTCGAAAAATTCCATGCCGCTATATTGGAGAAAAATATCCCTTACTTCTGGCACGAAGATAACAATCTCATAGAGTCACTAAAACCCACCCTGCAAAAAGTCTATGCAGATAAACTGAAGGAGGTTTTGGACGCGATAAGTTCTAACGACGTGGACAAGGTCGTAGCTGCGATGCTCACAGTGGACGAAACGCAGAAATTCAAAGAGAGCGATGTATATCTCAGCCATCAGAGAGTTGCTGGCGTGTCAAAGCAGATTTCCGTCGCTGAATCTACTAGTTCTAACAATTCTAACAGCCCAGATTCCGTAAGGGCTTCGACGGATGAAGTAGATGTTACAGGGGCTGATGATAAATTTGCACGTTTGGAACGGTTAGTTAGAGATTTGGAAGACAGGTTGAGCGCCTGTGAGGAAAAATTGATGCGACTTGAAATAGAGAAAGTAGCTGAGCTTGTTCGAAAAGTGGATGTTACTATCGCTGAAGAGCCTTTAGTAGTATTCGAATAATAATCTTATGATACACCTAAGATAAAGGTTGTCGCAGATCTGGAAATTCTTCAAATATGGGCTTCTACTCGCAGGTAATATGTACTTAAATGCATTTTATATTGACGGCGTCAGATATCAGACAGCTCGCGGGCTATTCGCCTAAAGCCATGTTGTTAACAAAAATTAAAAATAAATTACTGATGTGTACTTTAGACTCTCACCAAAGGCACTTTTAAGGTCCTGCATGCATTGCATAGGTTTCTCTTTGTATTTAAATATTATAAAGGCTTGTACCATCCTTTGAGTGATCGAAAGATCAAAGTGATCACTTCATTTCCTAGTTATACTTATGAAATTTGATTTTGTGACGTGTCCAAGAGTTCTGCAAGGTCTAAAGGAAATAAAGCACTTTGATATTGATCTAGAATATAACAATATAACGATCACGGGTAGCAGTAAGTTGACGGCTTTAAGCTCTGCGCACATTAATCCAATACCGCACAGCACAAAATAAGCATTCAATTATACTCATTATCTTTAGATACATTTTACAGTGACAAAATGGCTTCCCACAAGTCAAAGTCAAAAACTCTTTATTTCCATAAATACAATAAATGTACACTTAGAAAAGGTAAAATTCTTCATAATTAAACACTGACACGGAAATAAAGTGATATTTTTGATTTCAGTCGCTTCGGTATTTACTAGACTAAAGTCAAGAAGCGACGAAGAAACCAAGCTCCAAGCGAGTAGCCCGCGAGCAGTTTGTTTCTGTCTGAAATTCATCTAAATGTAATGAGTTAAAGCCCATACCTGTGTGCTATGTGGCAGTGGTGTATTATTTTCAGGTGTGCGTTAAGCTTTATCTTGTACGTCGCCGGGCTTCAGTGGATGTTGATTGCGCACGACCGACTGTGGTACTGGTGGATGGCACAAACTAGAGGCTTAAAACCAGCTGTGGGTAGAATCCAGCTGCGGATGATTGTGACAAAATATATAGCATTTAGAACATTTATTACGTAAACATTTAAGCATCATTGATTTATCTTGTCAATTCTATTATATTTTATTGATTGGCTTGTTCAACCTGATGATCCTTTAATTTAATATTTGTATTTGTTCTGTAAAAATAAGTTTATTTTAATAAAATTAATGTAAGGTATATTTTACGCTAAGGCACAGGCTTCGATAATAATAAATAAATAATGCTGGATAATTTACACAGCATCTAGCCCCATGATAAGAAAAGCTTGTGTTATGGGTACTAGACGACTGATATACTTAATACAATACATCACATAGTGTTCTCATAAGAAGCAACTAAATACTTAATATTCTTTAAGCAATAAAAGATTAGTTTCTTATCAAAGTATGTGTTTTACTTAGACAAATAAGACTAACCATAATTAAAAATGATAAAAAGTCCATTAGCGTATCAATCTTTATTACATAACATGATTCAAATACAATGCACTGATAACTTGCTTATTTACAAAGTCATACATAAACATTCTACAAGTACTATTTCCACAAACAAACATACAAAATGGGGTTTGTTTTAATTTCACTAGCTGTGACTACGTTATCCCCATTTTCACTAGAAATTGAAAATACCATTATTTCATACATTATTCTGGGATCGTAGGTAATTTTTAAATATTTGTTTCTAGATTTCATTAATTGCTTTCTAACTTCTAGTAGGTACTTATGTATCCTTTTGAATGAACGAATTTTGTAAATTTTGGCTAGATTACAATCACATGATCAGATCAATCACAATATTTTTTATAATTGTTTTCAAATTATATTTTATGGTTAAGATTGCACCTTTTTGTTCCTCGTGGTAAGAATCATAACCGCAATTTTATGAATTTCAGCTACAAATAATAGTTTTTATTTTAGTAATTATTTTTAGAAAAACACAATTATTAATTTAACGAAATAGAGAGATTTAGTACAGAACATAAATAAAATAACTGACTTATACATTTTCGGAATGCTACATCATACATAATACTATTCTAATCAGAACAATTTAAAGGGTAACATAATTTGAAATATTTATAGAAGCCTAATAATATCTAACAAAAAAAAAATATGAAACTTCCATTTTAAAAAAATATCACGGCTAAAAGAATTTAGATTTTATAATACAGATATGATTTGAAATGGGTGAATAGGCACTTTATTAAGTACACGACAATCAGTGCACAAAAGAAAATCAAGACTATCCTTAAAATACAGGTCGCGCCAAATAACTTGAACAACAAAAAGGCCGACGGCGGCGTCGCATGTAATATCCAATAATTCGCTCAGAAATTATAGGGCTATTTCTGTCATATTTTTAAGAAACAAGAAACCAAAGCTTTATATGCACTATTTAGGCAAGAGGTAGGTACCACATAAATATATTAAACCCACCATACTAACGTCAAGTTTTAAGACGCAGTCTGTATTCCCAACTATTTTCGTTAAATTGAACGTCCCATTTCAAACACCCTAAGCTGAATACACACTGCAGCTGCATTACTTCTAACGAATGGTGTGCACACTGCTTTTTTAACTTAATGTGCATTGTGCAGTCAAAGCTTGAGGAATACTTATTATCACCGAATTGGTATTCCGATATCTGTAATATCGATATCTGTGTGTGTGTGTGTGACTAAGTATACTTAGTACAATTCGATGTAGACTGGATTCATATCTTTCGAACTGAGATAACATCAAGAAGGCGATATGTTTGTATCGTCTTTATAATGCAAGTGCCATGGTCGAGTTTGACTATTTCAATCCTATACTCATTTAAAGAAGCTGACGTTACAACTGTTGGTTCTTATCTATAATAACGATACAGCAGTACCATAATATACCAAAACGATCAAATAACAATGAACATTGAATTTGCATCCATCTCCATACATGCATTTGTTATTGGAGTTCCAAAATCGGTGATCATAAAGTATTCGATAACAACTTTACACAGCCCAGTGTCTTACCGTGCCAATTGTGAGCCTAATTTTGATTGACCATACATATGTATCGGGAAAGACGCATATTAGTCATTTTGTTTTATCATTTTATCAGCAATCCATTTAAAATATCAACACAGGAAAGAAAAACATATCAAAAACCCTAAATCCATAAATATTTATAGAGTATTACAAAAACAATAGGTGAGAGAAACCATTGTATAAGGATATTTGAAGTATGTTTTCACAAAATACCATAATATTACAGAAACCTGTATGTTTACGATAAAATAACTAATATGCGATTTGATTAGCTATCATAACATAAGAAACTGTTAAATCAATTTATAAATATTTTTATATACATACATATTTGCACCTATTTTTTATTACGTATTGAGCAAAATTAGTCCCACACTAGGCGCTTTTAAACTTATATTTTTATCTAACAATATGAGATATAAGTATATTTATTACGCTACATAAATAAGTATTAAGGAATCTATACATTTACTTTGATTACATACAGACAATTATATTTATAACATATTGGTCATCAAGTTGCAGGTAAAAGAAAAAGAAAATTATATTTACTGAAATGCTTTTGAAACTTCAAATACAAGACCATTGAAATTTTATCAAAAAGTGAGTAAATATAAATTCAATGTAATCCAACCATTCTTTATAAATTATTGAATATAAGAGCTTTTTTTATGCCAAATGGTTTTAACAAAATCTAGATTTTTTTATTAGTAGATCATTTTAAAATTTTTGCTTGCAAATAAAATACATAAGCTTTGTGAATGGTTTTAAATATAAGACCTCTAGCTACGTCTAACAAGTTACTACTAATAAATAACTATCTAGTAATTTTATGCATATAACTGAATATTTTGCTTTAACTATTAATCCTAAACATTTCCATCAACTTTTTATGGGCACCAATATTTACTAGAGGTTGGGCACATTTTTCAGCACATACAGACAGCGTCAACTTAATGACATTTCCAATTTTGGTAGTGTTAGGTAAAAAAACTGATACGTACTGGAATAAGACCTCAACTGTTTGAATGTGCCAGTAAGTATTCCATGGAGAACACAAACATAAAACTATATAATTGTGAAAACTCTAAATACATTAAGTAGTTATTTTAGCACTATTTTATATTTCATTCACACCAAGGCGTAGTTTCGTAACTACAACTAACTTGATTTGTCCGTTTTATTACTTGATATAATATTTATCGCAGTTATCAAGGGCTCATGCATATCTTCGGTAAAAGTGACGCTGTGCGGCGCGATATTAAATAAAATCTAGTTTTTCGTTCTACAAGTAAATTACCTAGCACTTATGTAGTTTGGCAACCATTTTAAGCCATTTGTTACGAACCCATGCTGAAACAAACTTCAAATCAATTGGAAGTCAATTGACATGCAAGAGATTTATTATTCTAATTAACAAAATGTCGACAGACTCCAAAACGACAACTATTCCAAGTTTGCTTTAGCAGGGGTAAATGGTTTACAATGTACAAAACTACTTATTTGATTGAATAAAAACCCCATTTTTAATTTCGCAAGTGACGAACTACTTTAATTACCATTAGAACACATGCAACGATACCGAAACATTTGCAAAACTCAAATCAACACAAATCATGGTAAAGATCCCGTTATTCATTCTTGACGATTTGAAACTTGTGCAACCATGATAGTTTTAAAAGTTTCAACAATCAATAACGTGCAGAACTTTATCATCATTATGTAACAGAAATATTCGAAATGCCCAAAGTTACAACACAAATCTATTTATTTGCGAATAAAATAAACTGAAACGTTCGAAGCCATATAGCCAATGCGTCACTCCGACACCTAGCGACCGAAAATCTGGACAATTTACCCAATGCTAACGTCATCATGTCTATAACAGTAGATATAGATTGTTATAAAGTTGAATGAATTTGTTAATTCATTTAACTTTATGATCAATAATTTACATAAATCAATATGAGACTGGAAAAGTAGACAGTTGATACGTTAGTTATTTAGAGAAAAAACAGTTACAATTAAACAGTGTGAATGTCGCCTTGTATGAAAAAATTCTACCATAAACTCGTTGGAACTTATAAATAATGATCGGGTGCACGTACACGTGACTTACGCCTGTACCTAGCTAGCTACCCGGATTCTCACGAGTCTCTTGCTTGGCCCTGACTTCTGTGTCTATCGCACCTGCAAATGCAGGTGATAAATTAATCAATCTAGGTCAGTGCCGCGAACAAATCGAACTTTGATTCATTTATGGCACTGACTTTGTTAGACAAATGAAGCTTGTAAGATGTAGGCGAATACACGTGCAGTTGTCACTGTTGTCAGGGCCAAGACTCACTCGAGCGTGACTCGTAACCGAGGCAATAAGCGGTTCGCGTGTGACTCTGACTTGGCGCCATGTTTGCATCGGCAAAGAACTTTGGCTGGACTCCTGAGAGTTCTATATCCGGTATAATGAGATCTGCTAAAACACCTTGTGTAACAAAGAAAGCTCGATATTGCACGTATAACTTTGGTATAAGATAGGTCATGGTCGATAAATGCAAATCGCAAAACTTGCAATTGCAAGAGCGATTCTAGCCCGAGTGCGACAGTTAAAAGAACATTTTAGAATTTAGGTACAATGCGCGTTTAGATGGATACGCGGTCATTGGATTTACATTGGAATTTCAACATTGAGATGCACATACGAGTATTTAAATAAATTATATAACCAGTTTTGGAACATGAGGTTTTAGGGGGGAGACCCTAGACGAAACTAATGACCTGTCATGGATAAAACAAATGATAGAAAAAAACCCAGTTCATAATTTGTATTTTTTTGTACCGAATATAATAATACAAAGTCACGTGTACACACACGAACGTAAGTTGTGCAGGCACTACGCCTCAAGTGTAAAGGAAACCTTGCTGAGTTGTAATAAGGCTGTGTTTAGCGCGCGCTGCCCGACTTACTGTGCGAAATTAGCCATTGAAGTGTTATATCGATGTTGTCCTTTTCCTTGCAGGAGATGGAGTAGCAGCATATCTCGCGGTCCTGAATTGCTGAGAGGTTCCTGAAAATGATAATGCATTTTTTTAACATTACGTGCTGCCTAGGGTAACCAGGCGACAAATACAAATCGTTTATTTGTTACCAGACATATTTTAAAACTAAAACAATGCAACGTGACGCTAAAAGTGTAAAACTGTGTCGCGTTCAGTATCGCCCACCTCTGGATAGGATGAAAACTATTTACAAAAAGTATTATCCTGCGTTATCTTAAATTAAGTAGGTTAGGTAAGTTAGTTAAGTAGTTAGTTTAATATTAGGTATAGGAAGTTGATTATCTATCATACTCAAATTTAAAAATACTATATAAAACTATTATTATTCAACTATGCTGTGACTGTAGAGGTGAAAAAATATACTCATATAATAAACCGCCAAGTGCGAGTCGACTCGCACACGAAGGGCTCCGTACCGTAAAAATCAGGCAAATTTTTCAAAGAACATCATATTTTTACTTGTTCGGAGAACCCTTTAAATTTTCAACTTTATTTTATTTGTAGTATTTGTTGTTATTACAGTTGAAGTGTTTTTATTTATAGATAGTTTCATGTGCCTACCTATTGTAGTTCAGTAGAGATAAAGCCTTGACAAATTAAGCGCAAAAATAGCCAAAAACCCCGTTTGTAGTATGGGGAGCCCCCTTTAATTTATTTTACTTTTATTACTTGTTATAGCGGCAAGAGAAATACACATTCTTCGAAAATTTCAACTGTCTACCTCTTACGGTTCATGAGATTGAGCCCTGGGACAGACGGACGGACGGACGGACGGATGGATGGACGGATTGACGGACGGACAGCGGAGGCTTAGTAATAGGGTTCCGTTTTCACCCTTCGGGTACGGAACCCTAAAAATTTAGTATTTAAGTAGATACCATCGAGAACACCTGTCTCATGAGGGTCAGGGCAACGATTAGGTACCAGACGGCGAGGAGAGGGCTCTCAATCTCACAATATCGATGGATGGATGATTGTTACCCCTTTAAGGCCATACTACTGAACGGATCTGGCTGATATGTGCTGATATATTTTGCATAGATGTAGTTCTAGGCCTGGAATGAAACATAGGCTACGTTTTATCCCATAAATCATTTCCGGGAAATAAATAACAAACGTTTCCATAGAAACAATGCGTGCGAAGCTGTGGGAAGAAACTAGTAGGACATAATCCAACTAATAATATAAAAGCGAAAGTAATTCTGTCCGTCTGTTACCTACTTTTTCACGCATAAACGGCTTAACGAATCTTAATGAAATTTTCTAGGGAGGTAGGCAGAGGTTACTTTTTATCTCGGATAAGCGCGTGCGAAGCCGCGGTAAAAAGCTCGTATGATTATAAACCGAAACAGTTACTGCCAACTTATCTGTGGTAGACAAAAATAGAACAAAAGTAGTTCCTGCTATGGCGTAGACAAGGTCTTGTCTAGGGTATATCGAATGCGTAACACATTTGAATTTAATCCTGCATCTTCAATATTTTACGCAATGCATGAAATTTTCTCTATTTTTGACAAGACAAGAGCTTGCCTATGCAATCTATGCTAAGAGGGCCGGGTTTAAAATTCTTCTGCTTATGACTATGATTAATGACAACTTGGGCGCACTGCACTGAATAGGGTTCCACCCGTTCTACCCTATACTTGGTTCCTTCTAGAATCTTAGATATTTTTTGTAAACAAAGGGATCACAAAACCAAAGAAATACTAATGGAAAATATTCTATGACTGAGCAAATCGCAAAAGTTCCAAACAATTTATGGTTTTGAAAACTTTCATCCAGATTGATGAAAGTTTTCAACAATTGAATCTGTTTTGTCGTCTGTTTTCGAACTCGAATATGTAACTTTTTCGCTGCGCTTGTGCAATTATGCGTTATAGAAGTTTGTTTTTTGGTTTTTAATTATTTTTTTATTAGTTTTTGTGAAGTTTTCATTCATAAATGCCTTTGTTGACATAAAATATTTTGTATTCCAGAACCGAGTAAGTATAGAATTAATAATATGAACTTATCAGTGCTATGTAGTAGCTGCTACTCTCAGTATCTAATTATCATGATCAGTGTCATACTCACATCCGCTCAATAACGTCATGCTCGTCCAACGCGTGGGGCCTACATTAACAGTGTCAGTATATAAAGGTTCTCGCAAATCTGAACCGCACCACACTCACTGCACACAGCACAAAAATGTGCACTCAAATATGGGCTTTGACTCGTAGTTTCAATGCATTTTATATGACGGCATCAGATAAAAGACAGCTCGCGGCCCGCCGCCCAGTCGTTTGAAACTTGCGTTAACCCATTCTGTCGCGGTAAAAAGTATTTAAAGATTAACCTTCTTATTCATAATGGTCCGCTAACTTAAAACAGTTGCTGAGCAGCGTTGTTTCTCACTCTCACTTATGTCATTAGAAGAAGACAGGGTGAGAGATAGCAATGCTTTAAGTTAGCAGACTATTATGAATAAGGGGGCAAGAGTTTAAGCCCATATTTGAATGCTAATTTCTGTGCTGTGCGGTAACGGAGCTGGACGTATGTGTTATGTCCTTCATACTCACATCTGCTCGATAAGGCCTTGCGTTTCGTCGTCGAACGCATAGAACAGATCACGCTTGTTGCCAAGCACCAAAACAGGTAAAAATTACTCGTATGTTGCTGCTTGCCTCAATAATTCATTCATTCATTATCAGTGTCAGTGTAATACTCACATCCGCTCAATAAGGCCATGCTCGTAGAACGCATATAACAGATCACGCTTGTTGCCAAGCACCAGAACAGGTAAAAATTACTCGTATGTTGCTGCTTGCCTCAATAATTCATTATCAGTGTCAGTGTAATACTCACATCCGCTCAATAAGGCCATGCTCGTCCAACGCGTGGGGCAGGTCTCGCTTGTTGCCCAGCACTAGCACAGGTATACCCGTCAGTTGCTGCTTCTCCAATAAACTGTGCAGTTCGTTGCGGGAGGCTTCGATCTTGTCAGGGTCCGCTGCGTCCACCATATATCTGAATACAATACAGATATTTGTGACATTTGTATTGCCACGAGCGCTAGCACCAATTTTGTCTCGGGTGTAGATCCACCAGAGACAAAATTGGTGTTGTTCGACGCTTGTAGAGTAGCGTGCTCGCGCTCCAGTATTGCCACAAAATATCTGGCAACTATTCACCAACATATTTATTGGAAAACACAAATCTTAATATTATAAAGGCGAAAGTTTGTGAAGATAATAAGAAGATGGATAAAAAGAAAAATAAGGTGTACAAAACTACATGACAGTTATACATGTAGGTAAATAATAGGCTAGGTACGAAGACGCGTGCAGAATTGAATGAGTGCTTTACTAACGATGTAGTCTTTATAATCAAATTTTTGAATTGACGGTAGATTTTAACGGCGAAAGAACGTGTGTGAACAAAGGCCCTAAATATAGTACATTTTCAAAAGGATTGTTACTTTCGGCGATAATCAATTTACTTACACAATTGCATTGACACCTCGACAATATCGTTCCCACATAGACCGGAATCTAGGCTGGCCACCGATATCCCAAACCTGGAGCAAAGAGAAACAATTCAATATCATTCAAATAATAAAAGCTGACCCGGCAATCTTCATTCCGCCTTAGAATAAGAGGTGGCGTTGCATACGAAAAATTTATGAGGAGACGAATTTTCTTTATATTTTCGTGAATTTGTCATATGGGACGGTGACAAATCCAACAAATCAAGGATCATTAAATTCGGTCCCGCCGTTCTTGATAAATGTTGTAACTAAAACTACTTTGTTTCATATTACAGAGCATTACATTTCATTTATTCATTGCTAATATGTACATCGCATAAGATCTAATTATATAGCTAAAGTTAGTACATGCACCCTGTTGGGCTGCAATTTTAATTGTAATTGTTAGTTATTTTTAGGTAGTTTTATTACATCATGATTACCTACCTTGATGGTGACATTTCCTTTTGTGATCTTACGCATGTTGAAGCCCACCGTTGGAATCATGTCTTCACTGAACTGTCCAGACTGAAACAAAAATATCATTCAAAATCTTTATGAAGGGAGTAAGGTCAAACATTAATTTCAGAGCGGACCCTAGCCGGTTTTGTTAATCAAACTAGAGCTAGATCTCAGTAGGTACTCTTGGGACCCCCTACGTGCTGAATTTTATGTATTTAATTAAAGTTTTTACTTGAACTACATAAAATTCAACATTATTTATTTGGTTCTATTAGCGTGAAAACTTGACTATGAAATTGAATTACGAAAAAAATAATCATGAAAAAGATCTGTTTTGCACCTAAATCGGTCATGCATGATCTCAGGAGCCCTGCGGTCTATTGAAATGACTTATGTTTTGATTCGTAGGTACTAATTATTTGGTTCTATTGAGCCAGTGTTTTAATAAATTGTGTAATTTTCTTGTTCACAAACAATGATTTGATTAGTGCGCTTACGCTTTTCCAAAAAGGTGCGCTATTCAAATCCTATTTCTATCCTATTCGTACAAATGGATTTTGTAGCACGATCACGTGCCCTCTTAACACAACTTAGTTAATAACAATAACATAATTATGTTTAGCCGAAAACTCTGGAAATTTGTTATTTTTACAAAAAAACCAAAAAAGTGAAATGAGAGTAACTTATAATTAACTTTTTGTTTTCACACTTTTAGGATTAGGTAAGTAACTCAATGCTCACGTTTTTAAAGTTAAAACCAACTTCGGTTAACTTTTCACATTTTGTGAAGCCACTAACATTCAAGTAGACTGAAAAACTATTTATAAAGTTCCAATACATACATTTATAAAATTGTGTCGTAAAGTGTGTTGGCATACCTAAATCTAAACTTCACCTATATATTAACCACCTGACATAATATAATAGAAAATGATCAACTGTTTTTACCGAATATAGTCCTACACTCTTTCGACAAACAGTAATGTTAGTGCCAATATTGGCATTTGCCAGTGAGACATTTACTGGATTTGGTTGTCAATTAGTTACGTTTTCCAGCATTTGCAACACTTTATAATTTAACTCAATCAGGCCTCATTATTGCTATAGTGGCATGTCTGTGCAATTATCTGCTTATCAAGCAAGTCCTTGCTTTGTTACATACCTACCAACTGGGATAACACTATTTGAACTTGTACTTGATTTGCAATCAAATATTATTATTATAACAACGTAATCGTTATAAAATTTTATAGACCATGGCCTACTCTTGATTTGTTTCAGTCTGAATCAAGTAAATAAACAAAACTGGACTGAAATTGTAAAATTCATCATCATCAATAAATAATAATCGTTATGTTGGTGGCCACTTACAATCTAATCAGACTTCAATTAGCTTTTAGCCAGGGTTGAGATGATTTAAATCAAAAGTTTGTTTTTAATTGTGATTTAAGTCAATTGTTTTATTCACTGCATTGAAAACAGAAAGCAGGCAAAAATGTAGTGTGTAGGGAGTGCCCAAATAAGCTTTGGTGCACACGCACAATGTACCTATACCTGCCTTTCCTGGTTGAGGATTCAGTGAATCCTCTGAACTTAATAATTTTCACGAGTTATCATAGTTTCATTCTTACATTAATTTCATAAACTGCAAGATGTCAGAAAAAAAATGCTATACTTATGTGTTGGCGGCAAGTCATAGCTGTTTTATAATTTAAATAAAGAACAAATTATCATTATCGATATTAAATAAAAAAAATTAAGCAAACATGTAAGACAGAAATGAAAATGTTACTATATTGGTGTCAGCTCTATCGCTAGTACTTCATGTGATCTTTGAACCTTCCTTTCATTCCTACCTATAAAAACCTTAAAACTACATAATAATATAAAATAATGACAATATGAAACCAGATAATAGTTTTAAATGAAAACATAAATATGCAGTCTTAAACTACACAGATGACCCAGCAAATTGACATTTTCACCCATGGCACCCGCATATCTGAGTGGATGGCTTTGCTTTCCAAATCAAGACAAACCATCAACATTTTGTTAAACAACTTTTTCATATGTTGTAACTAGAATGTTAAGGTCCCCTTTACATTGAATTACAATTATTTTATTAGCAAATTATCAACATAATATTATTACCTCATACAGTTTGTGACGGGTGGGATGAGTAATGATTGAATTCACATTTTTTGACCTAACATCGTTTCTATTTTCCCGAGGATCTTATTTATCAGTTATTATTTTTTGTTAATTAGTTATTTCAGTATTTTCATAATATTTTGAGCTTCGAAACTGATGCTGAAAGGGAAATTAAGAAAACTTTTAACAAGTTTTCTTGATAGAATGCGTAAATACTATATTAATCGAAATATTTTCTTAATTATTTGGAAAACGAAATTTCCTAAAGTTATTATTTAACATATAGTGTAAGATAAGTGGTTCATGATATTAATGGGTTTGAAAAGTACTGTTTTTGAGCCAAACTGTGCATGGAAGGCGTAAACACTCTTAATGTCCCATGTAGCCAAAACCAGGCATAATTGTTACTTCTGCAAACCCAATAGACAATAGATTCTATATTTTTAGGTCAGGATAAAAAAGTGTATGTTTTGCTGTGACGGGTGGGACACTAGATAAGCATTTCATTGATCTTGTATAACTTATCAAAAAATTTATTCTCATGTAATCACTTGCCGCTGTTTTAAATGCCTTGAATTGTATTTTACTCATGTCAAATTGCCATATACAAATTACACATTAGAAGGCGAGAAAGGTATTAACTTGAAGAAAAAATATGGTAGCATAGGCAATCACACTACAGCTGTGTCCAAGATGAATAAAAATTTCAACATTTTTATTCATCTTGAACATAGCTGTAGTGTAATAGCGTTATATCGTAATATTTTTGTTGTTTCCTGTTGAATCGTTGGGTTTGTTGTAATCACAGATTCAAGTACAATTTACGTTAATTTATTTATTTGACCTGGAGTGTCATCTTCGCTGAAATGGCCCCATAGCAAAAGATTAGAGTAGTTTTGTATCTAACTCATAAAATAGACAGTCAATTGGGTACTGCTACCAGCCATAATTTTACTACCATGCTTAGGTAAAAAAAATCACTTGAAATCTTCCAAAACCACAAAACAAACAATTTGTTTTTTCTATTCCAGTAATTGATTGTGATTATGTGAATGCATCTAGTTACCTGTAAATATTACAACCCTGATGAATAGCAGCATCATTATACAATGCATGAGTAATCAGTACCCACATATTCACAAAGCGTCGATCTGAAAAAGCTGCACAGCATCGCCAACCTAACATTAGAAACTTGCAAAACGTTGAACATACATTAGTCAATTTGATATTGACATTGATGTCATTATATTGCCGTAGAAACATGCCATAAATGTATATAACAAGACCGATGAATAATCGGCCTCAAACAACGCAAAATTATTGTTTTCAGATAATACTAACGGCAATGACGTTAACAAAAGTAGTTTTGCCCGAGTACTGCAGTCCGACTAGTGTGAGCTCCATTTCCTCCTTCCAGAACAAGCTTTTGATCCAATCGAGGATGCGATTTATCAAAGCAATCATTTTCACTTATTTATCACAGTATTATTTGAGAAAAATCGAATTTATTCAACGCCTCTTCCTTTCCAAATTTTTTTTGTCTATTGGATTGGATTTGACGTGACTTCTTTCAACTTCAACTTCTTTCATAATGGCGCCGCTTGCTTTTCGTGTAACAAACTTCAGAAACAATAAGATCGTTTTCGGTTTATCACTTTTCTGCCAGTGTCCAGTTCATGGAAATTTCATAGTCATGGAATGGAGGCGAGTTTAATTATTAATATGAGCGGTAAATTTTGAAAAACACCAATGACATTTTTACTTCGAAAACAAATAGATAAGTTTTTTTTTCTAGATATAGGTTTTTAATGGACATATTATTTAAGAGGGCGCAATGCAACGACATAAAATAAATTTTGCCCCTGATCTGCTTCCTCACCAAAAACACGTGTAAACGGCCCGGCGCGTAATAATCTGCTGGCGGACTGCTGGAGTGTAAATACAGAATAAAATAGTAGTTAGTAAGGCGCTCGGCAATCTCGGTGCTTATGCGCCCAGTTTGTGTTGTTTGGATATTACTTACTTACTTACATACCCAAATAGCAAAAGTAGGTAAATATACATAGGTAAAATATTATATTATTTCCCTATTAGGTATTTGGGCTCAGATTACCGAGAAAATGTATTATTCTGAGGGTTGAGGGTAGGTACGGTGTAATATAATAATATTTACCTAGGGTAAGGTACCTAATACTAATAAGTAGCACTTACACGATAGTAAAATTCAGAATTTTACTTAGATTTATTTTATAGATCGACGACTTACACCGCCGCGCGCCGCCGCCGCTGTCGCCGCCACGCGCCGCCCCGCGCCCGCCGCATAGTGGGTCGAAACTGCTAAAAAGGGCACATAGGATGTTTTTAATAATTGAATGATTTTTTATGCCAATCGGTGGAACTCAATAACTCTACCAGAAATTAGTCTATAACATTTTGTCATAAAACTAATACTTACCGAGAAAAAAATTAGGTTCAAAAAAGTTCTATGGAATGACATCTATCAAGGTCGATTTCTACGAAATGCTTACCGATACAGCTCTGAGAACACCTGGGTGTTATACCCACCGGCACGCTGCGCCAGCGCTGGCACTGGCGGTTTCGACACCTGAATTGCCGCCGCTAGTGATGTCGACACCTGAATCGCCCCCGCATTGTCGTTCCGTTCTCTGCAATAATTTAGTGGGTTCTAATCCCTATTGCTTTTATTGGTTTGTGTTTTATTATGCACCTAAGTACTATGTATAAGTATATTATATTATATTAGAGGTATACCTTAGTATATTATACCTACGGTCTAGTAAGTAAATATTTACCTACCTAGTTACTAGAAAAAAATAATAATAGGTAGGTAGGTACCTACTTACCTATTTGTTTCTCTAAGTTGTGTCGTTTGGTAGGTATTATACAGACACAAAGGGTATCAATAGCTAGGTACTACTTTTAAAATATAAATAAAAAAATACTTAATGTCAAACTTGACTTACCTTTGGTCTCTCATTTTACGAGCGCTTTCCTACAAATATTTTCGATACTCTCTGGAATTGAATTTTTTGGGTTTTCCCATTTTACTCGTGCATTGCATTTCTTTATAGATATAACTACGAGTATGTATGTCGAACGCAGCCGAGCGACACGTCCGTCTCGTACAAATATCTATCACATCAGAGCAGACTGAGCGAAGTGAGTGAAGGCGATAGCGTTTACAGGATTTTGCGTTCATAAAAAGCGGGACAGAGACTACTTTAGGAAAAGGCGGCGTAAGCGCCAAATCAAATTATTGTTTATTACAATACAAGAAAACTACACAATTTGTGTAATTGTGTACTTATGAAGAAACTGTGTTATGAAACTAAATAATTAGTAAATAACCTACGAATCATAACAAAAATAATTTCAATAGACCGCAGGGTTCCTGAGATCTCGATCATATTACCTCATATGCGAAACAGTGCACTTTCATGATTTTTTTAATTGTAATTTTTGTTCGCTATTTTGTTTTCACAATTATGGAACCAAAGAAAAAACGTTAAGTTTTATGTAATTTGAGTTTTATACCACGGGGATCCCGTGAGTACTGAGATCTCGGCCTAGTTTGACAATCAAACTTGTTGAGTTCGCTTCGAGGACAAATTGACGGCAACCTAATTCATAAAAACGAAACGCAAAACAACAGATTTATTGACAAACGTAACATCACAAACGGATAAGGAAGAACGAATTCACCCTTTTCGGATAATCGGATGTAGTAGAGAAAAGCAAGCGCCGCCATAAAAAAAGAAGTTGAAGGTAAATTAACGGATTGAAGGTCGTTGACGTCACGGCGCATGTCGTTCGGTCGATTCGTTCAAGAGTAGCGGGAAACTCAAAAATGTATCAACAGTTTATTCATACTCTGACGACCGATGTGGTGCGGCGGGCGGAAGTCCGTTTGCGACGCAGGAGGTTGCGTGTTCGATTCCCGCTTTGGGACAAATGTTTGTTCCGGATGTTACAATAGTATCTATCTATGTATGTATTGTATTAAGTTTAACAGTCATCTAGTACTATAGCCATAAACCAAGCGAATTATGTATTAACGCGATAAACGTACGCCACAATTTTAAAACATAATGTTATATTATCGATTATTCATATCTACGTTGAAATCAATAATCGAAAATATAACTTAGCAACGATTTGAAATTGTGGCAATCACAATGTTAAAAGAAATGTAGGTACCGGTAAATAGTAAATTAGACAATCTGTTATCATAACACAAGCTCGGCTTAGCTTGGGCCTAGATGATGCTGTGTGTTTTGTCCAGCATGTATTTTTTAGTTTTATCTAGAGGTATACATATAAAATGCTTTGGCCTGAATGACTGACTGACGGATTAACGCACAGCCTAAACCGCTTATCGTAGAGACCTGAAACTTGGAGGGCGTGTTCTTTGTATGACGTACCTACTAGGCATCCGATATGAAAGGATTTTCCGAAATTCTATCCCTAAGGGGGTAAAAAGGGGGGCAAAGTTTGTATGGGACAGCGTGATTCCTTGGTCCAATCTACTTCAAATTTTGCATAAACATTTTTTAATAGAATTGGTGGTGATGATTGATGGTGGAGAACGTGTTTCGTATTTTATTAAAATTCATCCCATAACGGGGTTAAAAAGGGGTAGAAAGTTATTTGGGCATAAAATGCTTTGTCCTGAATGACTGACTGACAGAGTTACTTTCGAATCCATAATAATATTTTAAATTCGAGAGTAACTCTGTCTGTATGTTACCTCTTCACGCCTAAACGGCTGAACGGATCATAATGAAATTTGGCATGGAGATAGATGGTATCCCGGGGACGGACATAGGTTACTGTTTATCTCGGAAAAGAGCGTGAGAAGCGCGGGCAGCAGCTAGTCTAACATTTAATGAGACTTATCTTAAATCTTACAAGTACATACTTAGACACATAACTACGAAGGATAGCATATACATAGGTACTAAACAAAGACAATTTTTGAAGTAAGACTATTTATAGTAAATACTTAAGTAAGTGACGTGATGATGATGAAAAGGTTAAGGACCCAGCCTGCATCGCTGATTTTGCCACATTTTATCGAAGATCTTCGTAGCATGTGCTACGGAGCCAGGTGCTACGCCGCCGGACCGGCATAAAATACAAGACTTTATCAGCTCTGTCGATGTATGTAGATTGTAGATACATATGGTACCTACCTCTTATCTAACGAGCCTAGACAAACGCCTAGAACAAACCTAACGAGTTACGGTTTTCACTAGCACTTTTTTCTTAGTTTCAGTTTAGGTAGGCTTTTTTTTCTCTACTCCTACCTACCCCTACCTTCCCAGTAGATAAAATTTCAGATCTGAGCCATCCAACCAAATTGAGGCGCGCGATAGAGCATATAGTCAAGCCAAGTTCGGTATTATTATTTCGTAGACCTTTCTGACATAGCAAGGGCGTTCGATGCTTCATGCTGGAGCTACCAGCAGTTTTCACAAAAGGGGTGACTGTACCCGCTTTATGGCGTTTATGGCTCCAAGATGGCGGCAAAAGATGAAAACGCGCCTTGTATTTTGGGGTATTGTTCACTCACTCGAGGATGTAGAATACGAGGCCCGAGGTCATTTTTCAATCCAAGATGTCGCAAGAGGACCTTATATTCGTATTTACCTTATTTATTTATTAAATAGGTATAAATTAAACTATATTATAATAGGACATCCAATATGAGATCACACAAGGCAAGTTAAAACATAGGTAGGGTAGGACGTCTCAGCATGCACAATAAAACATTATTTATCAAGAAATAACAATGTAGCTAGCAAATTCAGAGTGGTAGGTAGCGAAAGCGGAGTGTATAGGTATGAGTATAATGTAAAAAAGAAACAAAAATCGCTGCTGATCTGGTATCAAACATGAACGTTACTATATCTTGATATACCCAGACCAGCAGCGATTTTTTTTTAATTTTTTTAGTTTCGTAAGCACAGAAATATAGATAACTATGTATAAGTTATGTGTCTTTAGTCAACAATGATTTCCTAAAGGGCTGGGAGGAGAAGAAATATGTACAGTACAGAACAACGATGGGCGTATTTGAAACATTACAAAAAATCGGAATTTCATTAAAACTGCTTGGCCATTGTCCAGTACCTGCCGGACGAACACGCCTACCGAAAGAGTATTTTCTTTAATGAATTGTCGACCAGGGTAGCGTACATCAGGTACGCTACCCTTCGGCTATCCAAGCGGTACAGCATGAAGGTCGTTCAGGTATAAGCACCGACCTCGGCACACTCGGATGATGAAGTCGAGGATATGTATGAAAACTTATCCAAAGCCTTACACAACACCACTAAGGCTCACTTCAACGTTGTTATGGGGGACTTTAACGGCGGCAAGGTAGGAATCCAGGCGGGCAACGAATTCCGAATAGGCCCGCATGGTTATGGAGCTAGGAATCAAAGGGGGCAAAAAGTGTCACGGTAGTAATAAATATGATTTTAAAATTATATGAATTCAGTTAGTTTTGTGTTTTTATGTAATTTTAGTAGGTACCTATACCTACTGACAAAACTTCATACTTCGCATTCACCGCATACCTATTATAACCACAAAAAGTCCCGCATAAAATTTTCAGAAAGTTGGCTGCCTTAGCGTAAGTCCCCCTGAACAGGGCAGCAATTCTCGCCAAATTATCACTCGATAATTATCAAAAGAACTGTCAAATTTGACAGATCTTTCATATAAAAACTGTCAAATTTGACAGTTCTTTTGATAATTATCGAGTGATAAATTGGCGAGAATTTGCCCCCGCCGCCGCCGTATGTGGATTATCGATATTTTACCTACCTACTGATTGTGTTTGCATTGGTTTTATGAAAGGACCTACCTGTTTCACTGTTCTGTCTGAGACCAAAGCGCATGCTACTTGACTAGGTACTTACTTAAGCAAAAGTAAGGTCAGCAGGGGGAATAACGGTTACCCTAACTAAAAGCACACTTAGGTAAAAAGGCGGCTATTTAATAAAAGTTAGGCCAGCAGGAGCCATAAAACACTGGTAAGATTAGTGAGTAACGCATGCTACTTGACTAGGTACTTACTTAAGCTAAAGTAAGTTCAGCAGGGGGAATAACGGTTACCCTAACTAAAAGCACACTTAGGTAAAAAGGCGGCTATTTAATAAAAGTTAGGCCAGCAGGAGCCATAAAACACTGGTAAGATTAGTGAGTAACGCATGCTACTTGACTAGGTACTTACTTAAGCAAAAGTAAGGTCAGCAGGGGGAATAACGGTTACCCTAACTAAAAGCACACGTAGGTAAAAATGCGCCTATTTAATAAAAGTAAGGCCAGCAGGAGCCATAAAACACTGGTAAGATGAATGTTCAAAATTGTACTTTTAATATACCTGGTATATTGTTAGTGAGACGATTTTATTTTAAGTAGGTACCTACATAACTATACTTAAAAAAAGTATTTCCAACAGCCGCCGTTTTCTAAGATCTCGCGTTTCCAAACAAACGACAAAAAAAAGGCTTCGGTTCTTATGCTCTAATGTTACAATATTATTAAGACAAGTAAGTACCTACCTGGTAACCTATTCATAATGAGATTGGAAAGTTCCTAAAAACATTAGATATTCAAAAACGTTTATTTAGATATGACTTTAATAAATACCTATTTATTAAAGTTGATGACGTTACCTTATCATTCAAAAAACTGAGAACATGGGCACATACAGCGGCGGTGGGCGTCATTAAAACGAGTTCGATTCGTTCACACGGCACGGGTGGAGCGGGTTGCCACAACACGTGACAAAACTTTGTTGGGTAAAATTATATTTTAATAAGTACGTTGTTACCAAAATAAAATTTCTAAATTAAACTCATTTCTGTACAAGTATGATCAGAAATGAGTGGCATATTTTGATAGAGCTATTAATAATATTCTTGCTAACTTGGGCCCACGGCTTTCCACGCATTTTTTGTGATAAAAAGTAAGTAGGTAGGTAGGTAGTTTATTCGTAAACGAATTTCCTCGGCCGAGAGAAAAAAAAAAAAAAAAAAAAAAAAAAAAAAAAAAAGGTAGCATAAGTAAAGTAATAATATTAATACAAATCTAGAATAGTTGACGTTTTATACCTAACTTTTTTTTTACCGAAGACCTTTGTAAACATGAATTATTAATCTTTAATGACAAAGAAAATTACAATTCAATAATAAAAACAAATTAGAACTAGTATTTACAATTGAAACATTAAGCTAACTGCAGACTGTTGCAAACAATCTACAGGTAGCTCAACTGATCCATATCAATACCAGTCGGAAGCGTCCCCAAGACGCTGGCTGCATTGCCCCGCTGTATGGCAATGCTGATGCGCTGCGCCAGATATCCACCAGCTCTCGGGTCACGCGTCGCGTGACCTTTGTAAAAACATGAATTATGAATGATTCATCTATCGAAAGTTTCAGCCCTATCCGTTGTGTAGTTTTTGCGTATAAAGGTAACTAGGTAACTTATGTAGTTCATTCATTTCGTTTAGGTACATGTTCATTTATCGTAGTTAAGGTTTTATGTTATCTTTCCTGAAACTGACAACATGGGAGGGCACATGCAGCGGTGACGGTGGGCGTCACCGTAACTTAATTTAAACGAGTTCGATCACATGGCGCGTCTAGCGGGCTGCCTGCCACGTGCGTAACAGAACTTTGTTGGCCTTGTTGGGTGAAATTATACTGTTTTGGTACCTACCTACTTTGAAGTTAGAAATAAGTTGCTAATTTTGCTAGAGAGCTAATAATGTAGAGCTAATAAGTATGTACATATTAGCTTTGACTTCGAACGCATTTTTTGAGATAGTAAGTACCTACTTACCTACCTACCTAGCCTACATTTAGTAATGTTAATCCAATTATGTAAGGCGTAAAGAGGTTTATTTTTTTTCAAAATCGCCGTTCACGATAAATTTTGTATGTTTGGATAGAAGACAGTAATACAAATACAAAATGTCCCCTATCATATCCTAAAGCGTCAGGTATCTGAAATATTCACATAGGTACGGAAAAAAAAATAAAGGGCAATAGGTATTTTCAGCTGTGAATATCTCAGAAACCTGACGAATTAGGACATTGTGTTATAGGATTTTTTTTATTTGTCTAAGTGTATCTATCCAAATGTAAAACTAACATTGTGCAAGGCGATTTTGAAAAAAAAAAAGAAACAGTGTGGTAGCCGATGATGTTATGACCACCCTCCATATGTATTAAAATCTTTAAACCCCTTCATGTGCATCGACTTTTTCCTGGGGTACCTACCTATCTTTATTTTTTTATCATTTGATAAAAAATATGATAGGGTACGTGATGAATTTACTAGTTCTATTGTTCTCAATTTAAATGTTACGTACAAGAGTACTTTGGTATGTGAAGGCAGATTCCGAAGCCAGTGTTGTATTTTGACGCCGCGCAACGCGGGCCGCGCACCGATCACATGACTCGAACCGGGGCGGCCGGTATTTAGATTACACGCTCGGAACTCATCAGAACGATTGCGAACCTCTGGCGGTATACGCGTATTTCGCTCTTGCGTTCCTACATGCTGTGTTATACGACAACATTTTACTATCGCAGTGTTTGTTTACTGAAAATGGATAGTGAGGACTTAACATAAATATAACATTTTTGTTGACACTTTCGTTGTGTTGTAGAAAGGAGTGAAAAGTAATAGAATACAATTTTAGTGATACTTACTTAATACATACATACTTTATTTTGTTGTGACGGAATTATGGAATCGAGGAATTTCTGGCAAGAAAGTGGACAAGCAGCAAAGTTTGACAAGTAAGTGTTTCACCTCATGTTTTAAAAAATCCTAAAATCTAACAATGCATTAATCAGCTGACAGAGCTGAATTATTTTCGTTAAAGGACCATCTTCTATTTAATTAATTTCTTATTAATTTCTAGATGATAAAATTGTATTCCGGACATACAATTTTACAAACCCAAACAAGGAATGTGTGAATGATATAGCCTAAAGCGAAGCACAATTTGTTTAGCTCGCTTGTTTACGTGTCAAATTGCCTTGAAGCAACTTTGATTCTAGCATTTAATTTTCTAGCTTCTGTTACGTTCAAATCAGATAGGTACATCTTGTAGATAGGGTCAAATGGGGTAAATGCGAATACATATCATAGCTAGATTGACTTGATAATTATAGGTATTCAACAACTCTAATATTAGGCACTTACTCAAATATTTTGAAATCAACCATTAGTCTTTACAGCTAACTACTTAAGTGTCGCCCGGAAAGTTTTTCTGATAGATAGTTACCTAGGTACCTACAAAGTATAGAGCAGATAACAATGCAATATACCAAGGTGTTTCATCCATCATCGCATGCTGCGATTCGCAGCTTAAAGGTAGGTAGATACACAAAACACATGTCATCCAATGCTGCCTCCTTAAATTTTTGCCAGTGAATTAAAATAAATCGTGTAGTTAAAAATATAGGTAGTAATATTTGTAAATTTAATGCAACGCTGCTGTAAGAGGCTGCTGCTAAGTTAAGTTAGGTACATAGATAAGTACCTATTTAATTTCCGAGATGTTTTCTGATTGCAGGCCTAGTTATGTAGGTACCTATAGCTAATGTGAGTCGAGGAATATAATAAAGTACTTAGAGACCATCTCTTTAAATTTTAAAAAAGATCAGTTGGCATAAGCCATGAATTTTCAGTTTCATTAACTAGGTAGGTATAACGGTCGTAATAAGCTATGGAAGTTTTTCCAAAAAGTGGGAATCCTATGAAACCACGCGCGGGGTGGCTTCGTTCGTACACAGGTTGCTTGCTTTTAACGAGGGGGCTCCGAACCTCCAACCCTACGTTTTTGTTGTAACCTTGAATGCCAAATGCTGTAGGCATTTAATTTCCGATGTACCTACTGGCAGTAGTGGATAATCTGGATCCTGAATAACGTCTTCTATAGTTTAGTTCGACCCTTCGAGTTTACAGCATTTCTAACGTACTGGCATCTTTAGCTATTCTGGATCCTATATCATGTCTTTTAAATATTTACTCCACTTATAGCTATATGAATGAACCCCATCACATATTTTTATAAAATTAATTCAATATAACAATACTCGTTGAAATGAACCCAAAATGGACAGCAGATGTTTACATGACAAACTACGGCAAAACAAAACTCCGTTCAAATACTATTTAATAAACCATAATTAAATTTAGAGGAAAACTTATAACTACAAAACCATGATAGTGTCACTCCAAAAATTACTTACAAGGAGCGACAAAATTTACGGCTTGTTCTAATGAAGCCGGCGGCGGCGGCCGCATTGCCCTGCCATCTCACGGCTAGCCTATGTGTACCTATAGGCGAGATGAACGCATACAAATACGTACGTTTCGTTTTGTTGTTATGGCTGCTGCATGAAAGCTCCCGCTGTATGAATTCTACATGCTCTTCCCTATCTGTGTACCTACCTACCATACATTATTTATAACATAGTATTGCTGTCTATCCACATACCATTGCTACACAGTTTATATTATACTCAAAAAAGCTTAATTACCTACTTACCTGGTTTTTTAAGCCTGAGTAAAAGTTGGTGATTTAAAGCCAGTTAAAAATGACGTATGTACCTAGTACTACTAGTACACTAGTAGGTAAATAAAACCTGTGAAAACGCCAAAAATTTATGATTTGAAGGTCGTTGATGGAGGCCATCATGAATGAATTTATTATTATATCAGTGACATTGTGTGATTTGCGGGGAAAGTGCGGCGAAAATAACTCAACACATTTGTGCACGTGAGGCGGCGTATCACGGGCGGCGGGGAGGGAACATGAGCAGCGCGGCCTCAACACGCTGCACAAAACGTGACCAAGACTTGTACTGTTTTGTATTCTGTGACCGCTTCACACACATGCACACATTCCGGTACTCGAATACATTACGTGTCGTCACACAGACGCAAGTCACGTTCGTGAATCGTCTGACTTTTGCTACCAAATCGATCTGACTGAAAGTTGTAAGCTGTATTTCTTACAGTACTTCCGTACTTATTTACATTAGTACCTACCTACATATTAAGGCAAATCACTTGTTTGACCTTGATAATCCTTTATGTACTAATAAAAATAGTTATTCGGCTATTTATATCACGACCGGATGAATTTTAAACCTAGGTGTGTCACCATGTGTGTGTGTGAAATAAATATTTTGAATTTATTTTTAAGTAGCAAGGAAAATAGTTGTTAAAGACGCTTGTTTTAACTATAATTTAAAACATCAATGGGTATCTTACACAGCTTTAAAAAAATGACAAGAAAACAAAGATGTTGCCTCCAAGCCAGATATAAAGAGATATAAGTGCACTGTTCTTCTCATTTGCAATGCGTGCAAAGAAATGATGAATCACACAATGACGTCATTCAAAGCTGAATTTGCATTGCACCTTGCACCTACATAATCTGAAGTACCTACGTACCTACTAGACGAGACGGTGAGAATATGTGTAGTTAGTAGGTACAGTAAAGATGAACCTCTTTGAGAGGAACTTCACGAAAACGTCTTAGGTACCTATTTTTATCGTAGCTGTCCCAGCCAGTCACACCAGCTCAGACATTAAAATTTTAAAAATAAACTTTGAGAGCTATATTTTTTCATGGTACCCAACAGTAAAAAAAACAAAGAATAATGTTAGTCTATTTTTATAATTTTATTATTTTTTTAAATTTTATTATTTTCTAAATATTTTGAGACAGTTCTTTATAATTTGTATCTAGATCAAATATTTAATTACAAGTTCGTTGAAATATTAACGATTTCGATAATGTCGTCGATTTAAATTTTTACTGAACCCTTTTTATGAAAAATTAATTGAAACTTGAAACCCAAAATTAACAAAATACTGAAAAAAACATTCCACAACTTTTAAATTCCTAAGAACTTTTCTAAATAATTTAAGGATATTTAAACAAGGTTCTACAAGTTTTTATTTCGTTGCAAGAGTTGTGGAGTTGTTATCGTGGGCATAACGTAGGATACCTCGTAGTTTGCGCAAGTGATCGTGATTCGTGGATCACAACGTGACAGTGCTGGCACGTGGCTTACCATGTTGACCTACCGCCACGCGCGCCGCCGCGCGGGTGCCACTGGGTGGATGCGTTATATCAGAGCTACCCGATATAAAAGGGACTTTTAGGGGCTTTGATCCTGAAAATAGCTGTGTTTTAACGCAACTTTTGCTAACACTGATTATTTGAAATGGTTTGGTAAGTTTTCATTCAATTACGAAGTTTATTTTCATATTACTGGCTTTACTTTTATTTTTAATGTAATAAGCCACGGGATTTGTTCTAAAAAAGGATTCTTTTAAAAGTTTTAATTTTGTTTATTTACTAACTAAACTAATTTAATTTAGTTAAAACTTCGTTTAACATTGCTAAGAAAAGCAGTGAAGAAGGATTTTGCTCTAACTTTTTTTTTTGTTATGTTTTGTCATAGGCAGAGTATAAGACATATTATGTACATAGATATTATGCAAATATGACTTTGCTTAATCAACTTAAATAGCGCGACGGCGCGGGCGGCGACGACGGAGAGCAAGCTAAAAACTTTAATTTTTAGTTTCCTTAGGTAGGCTACTGTAAGTTTTACCCCACCTAGCCTTACTTAAATGTGGTTATACAGTGACGAAAATACATAAGTATATATTAGGTATGTAGGCAAGGTACCTACCTACTTGTCGGTAGTTATGTGTTTGTGAGCTATCTAGTACTGATATTACAAGCTCTGCTTAGCTTGGCTCTAGACAAAGGTTAATCTGGGGGTAATCTGTGGGTCTAGATAATGAAGTGTGAATTGTCCAGCATAGGTAACCTAGGTAGGTTAACTACTTTTATAAAAATAAAATAAAATAAAAGAACAAACTGATTAGTTACTATAGAATACAGTAGGTATGGAAATAGGTGGACCTTTATCTGACTGGGGACTAAATAGGTAGATTGTTTTCGAACCAAGGACGAAAATAGGGACCAGTTTTTCTATGAAATTACTGACCTAAATCAGGCTCATTAATGACGCTGCACAACACGTGCCTTTGCTTTATTACTAAGTAGGTACATTGTATTGTATGGTTAGTTAGGTACATTCAGTTCTGCGGACAGGAACGTTATTCGACGAATGTACATAAAGGCCGTGGTAAATGTAACCTACCATTTTAGTTTAATTCTAAATTCTAAATTAAAGGTTAAATTTAGGTAGGTACTTAATGCACCAAAAATATACTTACATTGTAAACTTATTTAGGTATGTATTTATTAAAAAAGGTACACCAGCAGTATACATTATATACTTATAGGTATATTAAATGTTAACATGAGACAGGTTCTAATACATATAAGTACCTACTTATAAAAAGTGGACACAACATTCAATGTACTTAGGTATTTACCAATAATTAAGAATTTGAGATCAGTTTTAGGTACTTAAATTTTTTTTATTTCTATTTTAGGGACTTAAAAAAATTCAAAAATAGTAAGGCGAAAACAGGCTAGAAGTCTGTTATTCCTATTATACAATCTTAATTCTAATCTGATGAGGACTGCTGAAAATATTCCAGCAGCTTTTTATAAAAAGCAATAGCATTATCATAAAAAATATCTAAATCTTCAATTTTGGTAGGTATTCATAAAATTGTATTGATTAGTTAGATAGTCTTACAGCAGGCGCCTGTAGGCCTGTGTTACTAATGCAGAATGCTGTGTGGAGTACTTTAGTTATAGGACGTCTAGGGATTCTAGTGGCCAATGTTTTCAATAATAGAAATGCTGTCAATTTTATTATTTAAGATTTTGTGAAGAAATGAAAGTTCTAATAGGTACTCTACGGCGGCAATAAAGGATTCAATGTTAAAATGTTTTATTCTATTGTGGTATAGCGATCTATGGGATATATCTAAAGAAAAAAATGCTAGGTGCCTAGTAAATGATCGTTGTATGCTTTCAATTCTTTGAGAGTGAACGCTGTTAGTCATGCCATAACACATGCATATTCAAGTATACTTTTGACAAGTGTATTGAATTCTTGGATCTTGGTACTGGATTTTTTATAGTCTTTTTTGGTATTACGCTTAAAAATCCCATCATTCGAGCGGCTGCTTTTTATGATATTTTTATAATGAGCAGAATATTTAAGCTGGTGATCCAGTATAACACCTAAGTCTCTTATTTCGGTAACTTTGCTAATTAGAACTGTTATTTATGTGATATGTAGATATCAAAGGATACTTTTTCTTTGAGAATTTGATGTGATACATTTATTTGACTAACTAACTTAAACCTAGACAGGTATTAATTTTTTTATATAATATTAAATATAATAATAATATTTAATATACCTATAGGTTATAAAATACTTCCTAGTTGGTAGTATATAATATATATAATACTTTTCGACCTACTAACTATAATATTATGTATAGTTATTCTGTGTTACCACAGAATAACTATACACCTAGCATAGATCTAAATAAAATCTGGGTAATAGTATATTTTAGGATGTTGGTAATTGTAATTGGTAATTGTAGATTTATCGTAATGTAGCTTTTTTTAAACCCTCCTCCCCATGGTGATAGATACCTACGTGGTGAGGTTTTAGACTAGTACGACGTAGTGTCACGTCACGTATTATTAAAATTAGGTTATTACTCAATTGAATATTAGTACAACTGGCGGTTTTATCGCTGAAAGCTATTGGTATCTTCCAGGTAACCTTTAAACGTCAAAATTAGCCGATAAAGCGGCTGATGGTCGTCCGATTATCTTGCACAGAACACCACCCATAACATGTAACTAGTAGGCACCTGCCTGCTTGCCTATCCAATGGTATCCTTAAAAATTTGTACCTTAAAATGTGAATGTGAATCACGAGAAAAATAAACAAAACAACCACGAGATGAACTTGTAACAATTGAGGAATGAACTTGTGAACAAAACGTTTTCACAAGTTTCAAGAAAAATGTGCCGAGTGTTTGGTCTGTAGTAGGTTGGGTTCTGTACTTGCTATTTATGCCTAGGTATTAAATACTTACTGACGCTTTCGATTGGAATTGATATAGATCAGTGTTGAACTACCTTTAAATTGTTTACCTAACTACCTACAACAATCTGCAGATAAATCAACCGTTCCACCTAATACCTAGGTATTTATTTATTTGTATATGTTAATTGTAATTATCTGATTTCATTAAACAAAACGAAATAATGACACCTAATCATCGAGTTAGAATTCTACCTCGATGCACCTAATTCAGCAATTTTACTGGTACGACTAGTAGGAGTGCGGCGTTATTTCAATAGATAGTGAAATAATCGGTAGAATTCCGTTGAAATAACGTTTAGCCACCACGATTCATTAATTATCTATTTTCCTTAACGATGGAATGACGACGCAACGAAGTCATTAACATATAAACAGTGAGTGAATCGTGAATTCGTTAAGTTCGTTTAGCTGTGTGTGAATAGTGAATACGCGAGTTGCGTTATAGGTATCACATTTCATTCGTCGTTGATTCATTTAGTTGACTGTTATGTAGTTATTGCTGAGTGAAAAGTTAATTCTGGAATCCTACGAAATAATCACGTAGACATGGTGTAACGTGGGCCTGTGTCGAGTGGTCCCGGAGTTATTATATTACGGTATGAAATTCCCTTGGAGCTATGTTGTAGAGCTCCTGCTGATCAATCACGTAGACACCTCACACGATGAACCAATCTCCCCTGGATACGGAGAAATTATCACGAGAGGGATTTATTTTCTGGCTTATCAATCATTGAGTTACCCATATCAACATCATCATCAGCCCTTGTCGACCCACTGCTGGGCATAGGCCTCTCTATGTTTATGCCATTCGCCAGTTACTAATATAATACGCTAATACTAGTAATAATAATTCAGTGCTTATCATATATGTGTCTTTAACCCGGAAAAAGTATGAAGGGAAGTTTATTCGCAACGCCATGCTCGAAATAAACTTGTTTCTTAGCGGTTTTTAACGTTAGCCTGCATTTCACTTTAATTTATTATACTATGTCTTGCGGATTCCTAAAAACTGTTTACATTTACTTCGCATTGAATAACTTCCTTTAGTAGGTTTTTCACAGTATTTCACGTGTTTCACGCGGTCACGTGACTGCTTACGCTGTGATTTGTGATTGTTGAACTTGCTGTAAGATCACATTTTTCACCTACGTTTTAAGTTCAAAACTTCGGTATGCTTTTACATGAGTATACCAAAAAGGAACGTGAAGTTTCAGTTTTAGTTTTTTTTTTACCTGATGCTTTTTAATTAAAAAGCTTTAGGTAAGTACCTATATTTTAAAAAAAGCCTGTACACAGGGACAAAGTATGTAGGGATTCTAACAATACCCCAAACAGACAAATCTATTCAGACAGACGTTTAAAAGTTACGGTGGAATAAAGAAACTCAAAAGCAGCATGAACGCTGAAAACTTTACGTTCCTTTTTGGGATACTCGTGTAAAATCATACCGAAGGTTTGAACTTACAACTTATAAGTAGGTAAATACATACTTTTATAATAATGTGACCATACTGCTGTAAGATCACATTTTTAGTTCAACAATCACAAATCACAGCGTAAGCTGTCACGTGACCGCCTGAAACATGTGAAATACCGTGAAAATCCTATTAAAGGTTGTTTGTTAACTTAGCTTGTTATACTCATCAAACAAAATATTGTAAGAACTTTGTATTAAATATCTTCCTCACAGGACGACCCTAGAGTGGGCGAAGTGTCCAAACCTTACTTGCCTCCTCGTTAGCACACTTAGGTACCTTCGTCCACTGCTGAACATACGTCCCCAGAAGAAGGGTTTTACTTAATAATCACGAATTATACGAAGTATAATATAATAAATATTATACGTAGAGCATTTCCCTATTTGTAACTTACTTGAGTTGAGTATTTATTATATTTATTCATACTTAACTTAATCAGTCGAGCTTCCTGTAGATTGTTTGCAACAGCTAACTGTAGGTTAGCTTAATTGTTTCAATTGTAAATACTAGTTCTAATTTGTTTTTAAAGCAGCACAGCTGTATGACCTGGCAGAATGTTGTTTTAAAGTAAGAAGTTAATTTTTTTATTTTTTTTTGTTACTTTATCTATCTGTTATTCACCAAGTTTTTGTCTATCTTGTTATTAAGTAAATTGTTGTATAAGTAGGTATAGTTTATACGTAAGTTTGATATCCTAATAGGGCGATGTGGTCGCTTAGCGACAAAGTCCAAGACAAAGTAATATTTGTTTAAATTTAAAAAAAAATTGTTTTTATTATTGAATTGTAATTTTCTTTGTCAATAAAGTATGTACTTACTTGTGTTTTGTTCTGTAAGTATAGTAATTAGGTAAATATTAAAAATGTTCAAAGATACACTATAAAAGTATCTGCGCTTCTTGGGACACGTGTAATGTAACTGCTCCTTTATTCTGTGACTTGCTCTTTCCAACAGTTCATTTTGCAACATTGTTGTGTGAATAATTTACCTGACTGAGGTAAAGCAGTAGGTAATTATATGTAAGTCATGTTATAGCATAGAATAGTCTGTATGGTAATATTTATTAATTTTATTAAAAAAAAAAAAAAAATCCAGGTGTAAGTATTTTTCGATCGAGAGTGATGATGATGGATGAATGATGACATGATGAGTCATCTAAATCTATTTAGGCATGGTGGAATATACATAAATGAACAGTGAAAATATTACACTCCTTTTTTAGGCAGTCGCGTAAAAACCCTACTCAGAACTGAAGCACTTTAGGGTTGATCACGTTCTACGTTGTTTCATGAAAACGGGTCTAAAGTCAAGTGCGAGTGTGACTCGCGCGCCGAGAGTTTTGAACGTTTGTCAAATATATCAATATGTACCATAGGTACCGGTTAGAGATTATGCTTGTCATTGAATAGGTTCCTAAAAATTTAACATTTCAGATGGATCGGTTTAACTTCGGAGTATATTAAGGTATACAATTTACGATTTTTTTAATATATTTCGAAAAGTATGTAACTTACAGGAATTTTAAAAACGATTTTGAGATGTAGAAACCGATACCTTTTATATGATACCCGATTGGGCGGTGTTGTAGTCTTTTGAAAATTATACATCCATTTTTGTTAATTTTTCACACAGTTTTCTACTTACAGACTTCTGTATATTATTCCTGTAAAATAGAGATCCATATCTACAAACGCTACATACATACATTTTAGATGGATCTCTTTGCAAACTTCAGAGATACAAAGACCATGTAGGTCTCTTTAAAAATTTCGTCATCACAAATATATGGACAAAAAATTTTTTAGGTTCTACATGTATTATTATTTACAATTTCAAGTTAATTGCTGCTGTAGCTGCTGAGATATTATAGACCGAAAAAACGACAGAAAACGCGGGACAAGGGATTCGAAACCGATCGTTTCGAAACCCTACAAAAAAGTA
Organism: Eupithecia inturbata; assembly: GCA_963662085.1. Classification (NCBI taxonomy): domain Eukaryota; kingdom Metazoa; phylum Arthropoda; class Insecta; order Lepidoptera; family Geometridae; genus Eupithecia; species Eupithecia inturbata. The sequence continues at coordinate 11,555,883 of OY759182.1, forward strand.
TTTGTGTTAAATATCTACAACGTGCGTGATAATAACACACTCGTAAAATAAATAAATAACTTTACATACACCATAGTTGTACGTAATATTAATATCTACACCTAATAGGTATGTGTCGTCGAGCTATGATAGGTCACGAATTCTTGATAAGTTTTGAATTAAAAATCTATGTATTAGGTACATACCTAGATTTTTACTTTCCTAACGTACCGTAGGTACTGCAAGTGCTTTAAAATTCTTGGTAGGTAAGTACCTAATCTACCTGACTGAGTTTTCTTGTTATTGTCGGCTAATCCGTTCCATTCATAGTCCATCCATCGCACGTGTTTTATGTGATGTGAAGTGTTCATATGGAATTATGGAATGGACCGTTTTTATTTCCAACAATCAAACGAAATATCGTTTGATTGTTGGGAGAATTTATAGAAATTTGATCCGAAATGCATGTACCGTATTTCAAAAATACGTACCAAAGTCTCCAGTTACAAATAGGTGCCTAGGTGCCTACTATAGATTTTTCTTATGTCAAAATGTACCTACATTAAACATGTAAAAAAATTATTTTATTATAAATTTGGATAGATATTTCTTCTAAACGCTATATGAGTTTGAGTATTTTTCTTTCACTCAAATATTTGTCAAAGCATTTTACACAAATTGAACATTTCACGAATAAAACAAATTACATATTTATACGGATAAAGAAAATTATTTTGTTTTCTCAAGGGCGGTAGGGCATAGACTAGCCTTAATATTGATATCCATTAAAATCGCCCTTAACCGCATACGAGCCTCAGAACTCAGAAGCCATCGAACCTCGGCGGTAGACACTGTTATCCATTCTGTGCCTCTGATTACCAGCCGGGCACGTGAACGCGCCACGTGTCTGTGACGTCATCCGCTTGCACAACGAGTGCATCACGAAACGTTCCATGTTTGAATGAATGTTATGGCCGCACGGGAAATGTAGGTCAGTTTTCCGTCGTATTTTCAACTGGTTGATATTGTAGGTAGGTAGGTAGCCTACCATACTTTGAAATCTGAATCTAATTTTAATAGAATTGACAAATTAAATGCATGCGACTTTAGCTAAATATTGGTGTCAATTTAGATATCGCTAAAACCAAGTAGGTAAGGCATGTAGTTAAGTACCATACCTACTAATTAAAATAATTTGACAGGACTTAAAATGATGCCATCTTTTTTATTTGTGTCGTTATGAAAGGCGCCAATTTAGTGCTATCAACTACGAATAAATCAAATTACCTAGGTAAGTACATAGGTAATTTATTTAGTCGACTTTTGAATTGCTATCATTCCTAGATCAATAGTAGGTAAAAAAAGTGTGTTGATATCGAATAGGTTAGGTACCTACATAATAGGTAGGTACCTACGTATAATATATTATAGTTACCTTACTTTTGATAACTAGCCAGCCAGCACAGACAGAAAATATTGTGTAAATTCGGTGCTAATCATGCATATCTGCTGCACCTAGGTACTTACGCCAAATAGTAATTGCAATGTCTTACTAAGGCCATTTTTGTACATTGATACAATGATATTATATATAAAACCTCATTGGATTGATAGATAACTTTTGACCGATATCAAATAGATAAGGTAGGTACACCTACCGTCCCGTACCAACAGTTCCTACCTACCTCCCACCTAGCCTAGAGGAGGCTTACCTAACTACAAAAAAACATATAGGTACCTACCTAACCTACTCGGTATACCGATTCTTTCCACGATCGAATAATTTATTTAGCTAACTTCATAATCTAAGCTTGCTCCTTAGCTTACCAAGTAATCAAACTATATAAGTAAGATAAGTTGGGGTATTATCGGACGCGGGTGAAGACCGTATGAAATTAATTTCAGCCGAATTACGCCATATTTCTTAATGTTAGCAGCATTCATTTCATACGGCCTTCACCGCGTCCGATCATACCCCAAACCCAACGCACTATAACCAATTATGCGTCATTATCACAAAATAAAATAAAAACAGGTAAAAAAAAATCTTAGGTACTGGTACCTACCTACTTACGTTAAGGGCTCGAGTCTCCCTGATCTCACAGCTAGTCCAATGTCTACTAGACAATGAAATTATCTAGGTACCTACTACTGTCAAAGATATACTTAATTCAATCTTTGCCTACTGTGTTAATTATTTGTATCAAAAGTGACTTTACGAAAATTACTTGATTGTGTGACTTCGTATCGCGAAACACGTGCAGCGAGTAATGTGACCACACTTTCGTGTTTGGCTGGTGGTGGATTTTATATAGCTGATTCATTTTTTTTTCTGTCGTTACCATTTTGTCATGAGCAATATAAATTCTAATACGTTAGGTAGGTACACCATACGGGCCTACCACCATGCTACCTATCATGGTCCTAACATTTAATATTCACGGCCCTCAAGAAGTTCATTGCTAAACATAAAGTTATTTTTATTATGTAGTAGGTACCACGGAGGAACACTTATCTATGGTACAACTATAGGTAATAGGCAGTTTTTTTGTGCTTCTAAGTATTCTAAAGTTCTGTCGATCCCATATCTCATAAAAAAGTTGTGATTAAACAACTCCGAAGCAAACATGTGCAGGTAGTCAGCCGCACCTCAATCCTTGTCGCCCTACACGAGTCTCGTGAGCATTCAACTCTTTATTTACTCAAGTCAATCTAGTGAACTTCAGTCGGCCAAGCAGTGCGGTCTCTTTCGCCTTTAACATATTTGAGGAACTTGTGTTATTAATTATTATAAGTGCTTGTGATGAATGTTCTTTTGACCCCTTTCGCTAGAGACGAAAGACATGATGTCGAGTTGCTCGCGTGAGTTTATCAATTATTGTTGAGTAAAGATATGTGACAGAATGGAAAATACCTACCTAATTGATTTAAGGTAGGTATTTTCCAGGTACATAGTGGATTATATTATGAATTTAATGGCTGGAGCCTACGGATGTTTTTAAACTTTTGAAGGAAGATTATTTTTATCGACTTTATCATTGAATGCTGTTCATTGATCTTGATCTTGATATATTTATGTACCTACTTCTTCTTTCGTATACTTACATAGTACATAGATTTACAAGAATATTGTTTGATTGCGGACGGCTACTAATCATTAATGACCTATCAGGGTGGCTTTTTTGAGATGGGGATGGATGGCCAAATCAGAAACCATGGTAGTTACAGAAAAGTCGTGAAAGGAGTCCGATTTACGAGAACACAAAAACTGCATGGTCAGATTTTTTAAATCAAAGTATAGTATATTAAAAAAAGTATAGGTAGGTGTTTGTAGCACCAACAGATTTAGGTAGTTGCTAATACGGATCAATCTTTGCAAAGAAATGCGTTATCTACTGCAAATTAAAGAAAATTGCTGTTTTTTACAATTTAAGTTTGAATACTAAGCATAAATGTGAAAATTTTAAATAATCCTTTCGAACAACTACTGATGTGCTTGCCGCTAGCCAGGATACTTAGCCTGTATTTTAATGGGGTATATCCGGGATAAAAAATCTGTTCGTAATGAATTTATTCCGTAAAAAATTAAACAAATAAGTCGGTATGCAGTTTTTATTTTCTCATAAATCGAGTCCGTGATTACTTTCACGACTTTTTTTTATAATAGCATACAAGTATTTGATATTCTCTGCATAAGTGTCCTGGGACTACTGCCTGGGCAATTGATAGGTATACCGCTATATATGGGTTAATAGTTGTTGACTTATGGCAGTAAACAATCTCATTAAAAACATAATCTATCGGAATAAAAGCAAGGTAAAGTTCGGTTGATCTCTTCCTCGATTAAAGGCAATGATGACGTCAGTGATTAACTCACGTTGGACACGTATTCCGTCCGAATGTGATTCGTGCGAAAATGTACGAATACGCACGAATGATCCTGACCTTCCAAGAGCTAAGGGAGCTAGACTTCGTGCGAATAGTCGTACGTGCGCTTAGTTACGAAGACATCTGAAAACAATCCGAACTTGTTGGGATTTTACGTATTTTGTGCGTTGAACATAAACAATGATGGATGGATGTAGAAAAGTCAATTAACTTGGTTTAGGAACACAATTTTTCTGGGACAAAACTGATTCTAAAAATAAAATCTGAAATATATAAAATAAGATGAAATTCACCGAATTAATTAAATATTTCGCGCACCCATTCCGTTCTACGATAACGACGACGACAACGCCGCCGTCGCAATCTCCGGTGTAGAAGATGAATAAAGAAACAGATTATTCATCGCAACAAAGATGACTTCATATCACCGGGACACAGCTTAGTTGACAGAGAAAAACGCATTCAGTGTGCGCACTCAGTTCGTGCGATCAGTATTCATACGTTTACGTGCGAACAAATTCGCAGCCAAAGTGAACGTGGTGAACTAGTGGTATGGTAGGTCAGTTCAGTTCATGAACTTATATTTCAAATTATTGTAATTCAGACGCTCCAATCTAGAATACAAGATATTTTTGTCAGAGTTGGTCTGTACTAAGTGCTTGTCTGGCTAACCTTCTTGGAGCGGGTAAAAAAAACTTAAAAAAAAACTAGTACCTGCTTTACAACTTACGAACGTTAATAATTTAACAATTGACTGTGGCAGCCAGAACTTTAAAAAATAGTTTTATTTCTATATTTATGGCATTGAGCTGGGACAGCAGCGTGTTTTTACTCTAAGGAATTGAGCGAATTTTAAAACTTTGTTTTCTACTCCAAAACATTTCCTCTGCTCGACCTTCGAACACGTGCTAGTCGACATTGCTAGAGTTGTTGGTTTGAAATAAACTTCGGTAGGTACCTACAACTCACTGTCCAACTTGGGTTAAAACACGAGTTTATAAGTGAGCTGAATTTAATTATATAGAGGTATAAGCTAAATTTGTTACTAAGTTGGTAAGCAAATCGAAAGATAAATGTGCGTTGTCGGTTGTAGGTGGTTGTAGATACTTACATTTACCATTGTTATGAAGTCCCTCGTTAAGGGATGAAACGTTAGTGTTCTTCCTACACAAATAAGGTTCGTAGTTAACCCGTTACACCAGCAATGGACTCAGAAAATACTTTGATCAGATGTACTATTGCTACGCTGCTTAGCTAATTTACTACGCGCTGGCCCGTAGATGTGATGCTACGCGGTGTAGCTATTTGCTACACGGCTCGTAGGTCATCTGCTACGAAGCTCGTAGGTCTTTGCTACGCGGCAGCGGCGTAGCAACTGCTACGCAGCGCGGTTTATTTGCTACGCTTCGTAGCAAAACAGCTACGTTTCAGCAGCTTAGGTTTACCGCTTTTCTACACACTGACTGAAAATAACCATTTCTTTTAAACTCCCCACAAAAAATAGGACTACGCAACAAATTAATAAAGTTTCTTCGGCAAATAATATTTTGTATGTATTTCGAATGTTTCTACGAGGTTGGCGGACACTCTTTATTGGCTTGAAGCATCAAAACAGCTAAAGCGATTTTGGTAAACGAGGTATTTTCAAAACAATCGTCTAAATTCCGGCAGAGTTTTTAGCTACATTGTGAATGCTATTGGGCCCTAATTTAGCGGAAAAAGTTAATAAGCGGGGACCGAGTCAGTTTTTTCTTAGTTTTCAATAAATTACTTGTTGTATGAAACTATTTCTCCTTTGTTACAGCTACAACTCCAACGATGGGTTCGGACGCGCGGATCATCTCAACTTCGCGGCGGCGCCGTCGGACGACGAGGCCGAGTACCCCGGAGGTGCTTACCTCAAGAAGGGGAAGGTCTCGAGGGCAAGTCTACTGAACAGCCCGATTTATCTCTTTTTTTTACAAATAGTTTGTTATGTTATCTAGATTGCGATGATTTTTACACGATGAAGGCCCAAAAAGGAGGGTATGGGTTTATGTATGCGAGTTTCTTTATTGCACCATATACACATTTTGGATGCGTGAACTGATTTGGATGCATGGGGTTAGAATCCTTACATTATCCCAAGACACTGACTTTTTTTTTGAAAAAGGTCCTTGGTCGTAAAAATTTTGTAGAATCACAAAGCTTGTTCATTATTTAAATTACCGAAAAAATCATCGCAATCAAAGTTTGATATGCTAAACTAGATGGCGAATGCTGTCAATTGCATTCGTTCGAAAACCCAAAGTGGGTAGCCCTTCATATTTAAGTACCAGTCTGTATATATTGAAAAAAATAAAAATATAGGATTGTCACTGCTTTTAGCCGTTTAATAGGCGTCTCCTGCAGTTTTAAGGTTTATGTCCAATTTAGTCTGTGTAGGTTACACCCCAACACTTACGCCCAGCGGGGGGATTATGGCATGACCCCCTAATGTTAACCGCCAATAAGGCTTTGATTAGTGCAGGCCTATGTCTAGTAGTGGGCTTCTTACAGGCAAGTGATGTGTGACGTTTTATCTCGTGTGACGTTTTTCATCTTAAAGATCAATTTTTATTTTTCTTATTTCAACGCTTTAGAATTTCATACGAATCTAATCTACCATAATATTGAACAAAATATATTATCTCTACTAAACTTCTTTGGAAGTAAGTGCCTACCTAATAAATAAGTAAGCCGGCCTTGCGAAGTGCGTGCAGCATTGACGCAAGACAGTTCTTAGGTATTCAGTACCTATGTTCCTACAACACATATTTCCCTGTTCTGAGTAGGTACAACACTTTCACTGCCGTATCTATTTGCTGCAGATGTAACATTGAGACAGGAAAATTAAAAGTCCAACTGACGTTCTATAGTCGCCAACCTTTGCTGCAACAAAACATCACTGTCTAAAGATTAGATCCGTACTTCTCTTTTATTTTCTGGTCCTCCGAGCACATCGACATAAAATCTAAGATTGACGCTGGAAGCTGTTGTATGAATGCATATTTTTATTTTATATTTCCCCCTACAGCAAGACCCTATGTCACACCGGATCATAGAGAAGCGGCGTCGCGACAGAATGAACAACTGCCTCGCAGACCTCTCGCGGTTGATTCCTCCGGAGTATCTCAAGAAAGGACGTGGCAGGATCGAGAAGACGGAGATCATTGAGATGTCCATACGCCACCTGAAGTACTTACAGGACCGCGCTAACGGTAAACTTCTATAGTCTGATCGTCGTTTTCCATTTGCTAAACATGTTTAAATGAAATGGAGATTTATTGCCAAGCATCCAAGGCCTATATTCAGTAATGCAGTATTGTGTCTAATAAGACGGAATGGCATCAATTATTTCAGGTGATCATTTCACGAGAGGCTTAGGTATTCGTTTTATCTAGCACCTAGACGCTCACAGTCGATCGGTTATAGGACGCAGGATGTGTTTACGTTTACGAACGCAAGATAACAAAGACACGCGTGAAGCTTGCTGAATACCTACTGTGTCTTTGATACTTTGCAATAAGTAATAAATATAGGTTATTTCAATCATTTCAAACTATACCCTTTTGAGTCAATCTTTCAATTTTCTTTTGCAAATTACTGGGATATTTTTAATAACGCTGACCATAAACCGAACGTAGAGATTTTTTGTAATATTTGTTATGTTTTTGTAAATACCAATCTTAGTCACTCTTGCATGCAGTGAACGTAATTTTTGTCAAGCCGTTTCTGGCTCCCTCCCAAATACGAAATAGCTTTAGAGACTTCAACAACATTGTTTTCTTCAGAAGCTTTTAAATGTTTTAAGATGATGTCAGAAATACTGCAAAGCCTATATCGGCTGTTCAGTTAGGTCAGTATTTCATACATAATCTCAGAATGGTTCGAAGTTCGCACTCTGACAATACGAGTAATCTAGAGGAGCGAGTTTTACGAATAGCCTTGATCAAGCAAGATTACTTGCTATTTCATTCTATTAAAAAACGCTTTAATCTTTTTTACTATTTTATAAATAAACCTGGCAACTACCTTACCATTAAATAATCCAGAAATGCACACGCTGTCGAACGTTTTGCAAAGCGACGCGGTCCTCCGGGTCGCATCGCTAAAGCCTAGAGTGACAATGCATTAAAAGCTTTCACCGTTTTCAAAAAAGACTTTCATGTCTGAATTTACTTGCCCGATTTATAATCAACAATCAGAGTGCCACTGAAGGGAACTAATGTTGTGGGGAGTCGCCCAGGGGAAGATGCTCCATCTTCGCGTGGGTCCTGTTTTAGCCTTGGAGCGCCAGGCCGGAGAGGAACATTTCCGGGCGGGCTACAGTGAGGCCATGGACGAGGCGGTCCGGTTCCTGGTCGAAGTGAGGGGCTACAGCCCTGCGGATGGACTCTGTTTGCAGATGACGTCACATATGCAGAGACATGTTGAAGCTGTTACTAAAGGTAAGACTTAATTTAGTTTCTTTTGTGGAAAGGTGGGATGTCTATTTGCTAGATTACTGGCAGATGCTAGGATGCGGGAAGTTCAAGACGGGGCAGAGGCCTACGATCTATCTATCTGCTTTTCCATATTATTAGTAAAGTCCCACTTATCTTAATTTAAGTCTAGGATGACGCTGCTGTGTGCAACGAAATGGGATGGTTGAAGGTACCGGATGTATCCATATTAAAGCGAAAGTAACTCTGTCTGTCTGTTATCTTTTCATGCCTAAACGGCTGAACGGATGTTAATGAAATTTGGTAGGGAGGTACTTATACAATATCCCGGGGACGGACGCGCGTGCGAAGCCGCGGGCAGCAGCTAGTACAAATATAAAGATGACATGAATACAAATATCTATACACTAGCCAAACTAGGTGTAGAATGTTTGTAAACAAACCACGACACAAATAACTAAACCCACTTGCTTGGCGTCGAATTTCAGATATTGTAAGCAAGTATTTATTGAAGGAAGGATCTCAAATCGACAAGTAATGCAAATTGCCTATAAAAAGACGCGGTAACGGAGTGAATTTTAGGTTAAGTATGGGTGGTTTATTTACATACATTCATCTCATTTGGTTAGTGTATAGTGTTACTGTTGGGATAAACGCATGACGAAAAAACTTTAAAACAATCTTGAGAACAGGAAACCTACGATGCGACGTATTGAATATTTTAGTTTAATTTCTGACAATGTTCACCTTGCTATTCCAGGAGAAGTTCTACCTCGCGAGAAGCGTCGTTCTCACCCTAACAGTTCGTCAGGAAATACCAGCTCATCCAGCAGTTCCCGTGGCTTTGTCTCGAAGGGTGTGATCACGCAGGTGCCTCCACCCGCACCGCCGCCCTTCGCGGAGCCCTATGAGGAAGCCCTGCCTATGGATTGTGATAGAGGTGGGTTCTAAACATCTGTTTTGATTTTACTTGTCAATTTAGGAAGTGGATGAATGGAGGCGGCACCGGACCGCGAGTTTCCGCTGCTGCTGATGATGTTGTCAATTTGATTTTAGGGTCTTCTAGGCTCCTCAGTAGGTACTCATACCGATATTAGGATGCAGAAGATATATATATATATATATATATATATATATAAGCCTATAAGCTGCTCGAAAACAAAATGTAGTATCCGACACTCTCGTGGTGTATTTATTTTATAACTAGGCACGTTACATAACAATTACTCAGAAATAAATACCACGTGGGAAGTTTTTGGCAAACCAGCAGATTGGTTTTAGTTCTAAATTGAGCCTTATTTATGTTGTACTTGCACTTGGCCATTGCGAAAATATACCTACCTACAATATTAGGTACATTGTAGTTTTTGGCAGCATTGATGTACTAGCCAAGCTTCGGTGCGATTTTAATGGCGCCTGTAATAATATATACCAAATATATTAACCTATGTACTTATAGGCACTAGAGCTCCATCTTTTACTCATTTCATCACACTCGGTAAACAAACCGCTTTGGTCAAACGCTTAGTTTCTGATATCTGTGGTCAAACGTTATATTTTGAGATCCCCTTTTATTTCCAGTAAACCCGATGGTAGACAGCGAAACCTTGGACTCGGACGTTCCCCTTGACGGCCGAAGGAACCCGGAACCGAAGCTCCGCGCCGTTCGGAAGCCAGAACACACTGACGACTATCTCCAGTCTTACAAGTTCAAGAACAGCATTGAGAGAAGATTCTCGCGGTCGCAAGACAACGAGATCACTGAGGTACTGGCGTACTTTACATCTAGTCTAGACTAGATGTAAAGTACGCCAGTACTGATAGATACTGATAGATATACGGTACTGATAGATATCGCGTCTGGGTCTAGACCCAGACGCGATATCTATCCGTTTCTACATTACATAAAAAAACTTTGATGATGATTAACGAGTTAATATTTAAATAATCTACAGATGTGGTCTAAACTATGCAACGCATATGATGTGTCGAACGCAACGTAAGAAATAGGATTCCATACAGACACAGCTTCTGCCCATAGCTTTGCACGCGTTTTGCTGGACGAAAAGAAACCTGTCTTTCCCCACGATACGATTTATCCTTGCTGAACATTCGTTTACCTGTCGTGAAAAGAGGGCGCAATGCGCGCCATTTTGTGGAAAGGATAGGCATTGGATTTCGCGTTTGTAGGAGCGGGACAGAGCTTACGTTTTTAGAACGGGCTAAAGCGCAAAAATCAAGTTATTGCTTAATTACATGAAAACTACACAACTTATGACGAAAGTGGTTCAAGGAACCAAATAATTAGTAATAACCTACGAATCAAAACATAAGTCATTTCAATAGATCGGAGAGTTCTTGAGATCTCGACCAAATTACGTGCAAAACAGTGCACTTTCATGATTTTTATTATCGTATTTTTTTTTGCAATATTGATTTCACTTTCAGGATACCAAAGATATTTTTTTTTAATTTTATGTAGGTCATTCGAGTTTTTTACCACGGGGATCTCGTAAGTACTGAGATCTAGGCCTAATGTGACATCCTAACCCGTTAGGTTTGCTCCTTATTATTCGTTCGTATCAAGCGATCCTATTGATTCAAAGGCTCCATCTCCAGCCAACCCCATTAACTTCAGATTTAGTAACATCACTAGCTACCACTATCGATTTTTTTTACTCATCGTGTAATATCACTTTAGGCCACCGACATGCCCCGGCCGCAGCACCCTCAAAACAAAGTGTTCACACACAAGCGGCGGCGCGCCACCAAGCCTGCGCCTTCCACATCCACCTCCAACTCCGGATCTACTGAGGAAACCAGGGATACTTCGCCACAGGTACCTACTATTACATTCCACTTGCTGCCTGCGGCTTCGCCCGCGTTTACCCCGGATAGGACAAAAACTATGCTCCATTCCACTCTGATCCACTAATGGATCGGTTTCCCCTTTTTTATCCACTCTGCCCGGTGGATCAGTTTCCACTTTTCTGATAGAAGCAGCGTAACAATACAATACAATACAAAATTCTTTAATGTACACCACAAAATTAAATTAAATACAGATATTAACATAAAATAGATGCTAATGGGCGGCCTTTTCGCTTAGAAGCGATTTCTTCCAGGCAACCTTTGAATGGATAGAAAATTGAGAATTTAAGAAAGGCAGGGGTGTATACAAGATTAATAAATAATAATAAATATTCTCAATAATATACTAATAATATTAAAGTAAAAATAAAAATAAAATAAAATAATATAAGTAATACATAGAGCACAAAATATATACATATGTAATAAATAAATACATATTAAATAATAGGAACAAAATAAATAGTACCAATATTTACTTTCCTGATAAATAAAAATCTTTTTGAAATATATATAGATAGGCCGAAAATCCGAAAATGAGGAAGGTTTAGGTTTTTTAGGTAGAGGAATGTTATATGCTTCTTTCCACACGTCGGGATAGTCTCAGAGGCAACAGAAAAGTTGAGGTAATGACATATCATAGGTAATAGCTCCTCCTTAATAGGAATGATCATATAACGACCGATATTGTCACCTCCCATGGCGTTAGAGGAGATGGACATAATGCTCCTGCATCACATGCGGCGAATGGTCATAAGTTGAACGACGGATAGTCAGGAATAGGTAAGGAATAAAGATAGTTGAGGGTGCTAGTTTTGACATCCACATCCATGTTGGATGTCGACGAAAAGTGAACGTTAAGAGAATCAATATTAAAATTTGAAGTACTTACACGCAGCTTGACGTGCCTTGCCGATTCCAAGGGTTCAAGAAGTTCCAGGCTTTGGCTGGATCAGCATTTGAGAGTGAAGAATGAATATAGCGGCGTTGAGCATCCCTACACACTCTGTTGCAGCGATTCCTGGCGCGATTAAACATTTTTTTATTGATATCACTAGCACATCGTTTGAATCTCGACTCCTCCAACTCAGCCCGTGGATGTCGTAAGAGCTGACTAAAGGAACCTACCAGAGGAATGGCAGCAGCTTCCTTCTGTGTAATTTTAACACCTCCACTGCGATTACCAATCCGCCTGCCGAGCGTGGTGATTATGCCAAAATCCCCTCTCGTTTGGGGTAGACATGTTCAGCAGTGGGTGATTCCAGGCTAGAATGATGATGATGAACCAAGGAATAAATTTTACAATTGAAACAACTGAGCTAACTGCAGGCTGTTGCAAGACGCTAGCTGCGTTGCCCCGCTGTATGGCAATGCTGATGCACTGCGCCAGATACTCACCAGTTCTCGGGTCACGCGTCGCTTCGACCAGACGCTCAGATATTTTTTTTAAACCCGGAGAGCCTCGGTACCCGACGGACCTAGGGTCTCGACTCTTAATCACTAAGAACCAAAAAAAAAATTTCGGCCCGTAACACAGCTGGACATAGGCTTCCCCATTTGACTCCAAAAATAGCTGTCCAAAGCCGCCTCTATCCATCGACTCTACAATGTCGTCCAACATCACCAATAGTCACCGATCTCAAAGTTCATCCATTGATGTGGTAGTGTCGTTACCTCTAGACGATTCCGAGCAATGTTTTTATTGAAGACAGTAAGTACCTATGAGTCTTCAATGCGAGCATAACGGTGTTACGTAAATGTCAAAGATCATTCAATGTTTTTGTGGTGGACTGTATTTACTTTCTTCCAAATAAGACTCCTTTTTCTGTATTTTGCCTTTATTTCCCACTTCAAACTCTTATTACTGCTACCACTGTTAATCGTGAAAAGGCACTGAAAAGGTAACAGGCAGACAGACATGACAGTTTGACTTCCAAATGTACCTGTAAGTAGGTAGGTACTTCTAACTTGATTTAACAGTCTACCAGTTGATGGTTCATGCAGGCCGATTTCGACCACGGCCGGCGAATGCTATTCTGCTACGCGGAAAGGCTTGGTTTAAGTTAATTTCTTAGTTCTATATTTATCTTCTTAAGTGCCATAGCAATTTGTGGTTAATCGGAGTCTCAATTTCAGGACACAACATCCAGCGAGTCACCCTACCACGCTCACTACGAGAAAGCCACATCGCAATTCGTGCCCATCTTTGCGTTGAATACTACTGGTAAGAATTTATCCAATGTCAATTTATATACGATTTATGATTTAGGACCTATGTCGTGCCTTGTGGCATACCCGCTTAGTGTTGTGTTGGTTTCTTGCAATATTTTAACCGACTTCAAAAAAGGAGGAGGTTTTATGATCGGCTGTATGTATGTTTTTTTAAAATTCCCGTCCATTCCTCCTCTGTCAATTGTGGACCAATTTTAATGATTAGGTATTTTACTATTGTAGAGAATGGAATTTTATTACCGTGGGATAAGTATTAGTCCCGCAAAACTTATAAATCATTGTACCTTTAAATAAGGAATTTCAAGGAAGTCGGTTTTTGTTTTTTCAAATCAATCAAATTATTTTCTGCAACAAGGGTTCTCACTGAATCTTTATCAATAACTTTTTAAAGATACCTACTTACTTACCTACTTAGTATGGCGGACAGAGCCTAGCTTTTTTTTGTATCGTAGGTAGGTAGGTACTAAACTATTTTTTTTTTGCTCTGGAACACTCACGAGCTGAGCCTGGAAGCGCTGACAGAATTAGGGTATTTGTTTGAATTAGTCAACTTGCTGATCGAAACACATAACGTTACAGGTAAATACTACGTGCCACTCAGCGTAGACTACGCGTGTCTATTGCCCCATCTCGGCCCTTTCGATACCTTGGACGCCAGGGCCACGCAACATCCGACATCCCTCCATCCGGTCACCATCCACGTCAACTTTCAATCCTGCATGAACTACCATGTGAAACGAGAGCGAACCGAAGAGTGGAGAAACCAGTAGGCCGGTTGTTAAATGTCCCTGAAAGACTTTATTAGTGCCACAAAATGGCGGACGTTCTAAAATGGCGTCAAAACTTAATGTTTGAAAGTGAGCGACAACTGCTTTAAAGCCTAGTCTAGTACAGTACACAGTTACAGGTCGCGTCACGTAAAAAGAACGCTCGCCTTCACCTGCGGACTGAGCGATTTGTCGCGATTTACCCGTGCGCAGACACTTCCCCTCTACCCCCTTCAGCGTACTTTATACGTGACGCGAGCTAACATAGATTTATTTGTGGTGATGCCACACAGGCAAGTAGACAGCCACTTAGGTGATGCTGTCCAACATTAAATACGGTAGTGCGAAACATTCCGGAATCTGTAATGATGAATAAGCAGTTAAAAATTACCTACCTAGGTACCATAAAAATCATAACCATTAGTTATAAACCTTATCAAGGCATGGTTTATATTTCGGATTCCTGTATTTAACTTTCACAAACGGGCATACAATATATATAAAAGCTTTTAACTTTTGAATTTCCAATTTAAATCATATCGACAGTATGATATGCATTTTTCTCAAGCTCTACGGCTTTTAGTTTCAATTTTACTGAGAAAATTGTTCATCATTTTATGTACCGCTATAAAAATATAAGATGTTTTATCTTACTACCTGAATACATACCTACCTGTTATTTTTCTAGGTTACCATCGTAGAATGGATGTTATAATTTTAAAAGTGGCGCCTGTGATATGCGTGTTTAGGATGTAATTATTATTAAGCCTGATATGTGTATCTGCGATAGTTAGTAGACCGGTTTGATTGAATTTACAAAAGTAGATAACATTGTATAAATAACACGATGTTGAATATCTGTAAAAAGATTTACACTCAATGTAAAGAAACTTAACAAAGCGTGGTGTCCACGACCCGATTAGAAGATGTAAGACTGAGTATTTTAACATGGGCACCAGTTTTTCACTATCTACTTTAATAATATAAAACTACAAACAAAACCCGGGACCCGGGACCGGGGACCCGGGGGTGATCCCATGAGAATTTGGGTTAAAATCCTTAATTACTCGTGTGGGTTGTTTTACACACCAGCGACTGATGATCGTCTGGAGTTTGAATTTACAACCTACCTCGATGTTTACAACGCTTATTTTGTTCTAGCTTCCTAAAAGCAGCGGAACTTTGTTATTTAATCACAAAAACACTGTGGCATATGGTTGACTGCGGTCGGAGTGTAAAGCACCCCGGGCGTGCGTTAATGTGCTAAGTTTACGTGAACTAAATGTTGGTATTTTTTTTTATGAAACGTTTTATTCATTGATTTAGGTAAACTAAACATCCAATTTAGCCTCCTCCAAAATTTCCTTACTTTTATGTTCGTCAACATTTGTGTGCAGTGATCATGTTATTCCGACATGTCAGATATGCAATGAAGAAACTTAGTTCCTCTAATAAGTTGATTTAATAAAATGTTTATGGCACTGTTTCTATAATGTTGAGTTTCTGTTAATTAATCGTTCAGTCAAAAGATTATCATAAATAAATCAGATTTTGCATGTAGTTATATGAAAATATTTTTTTTTCTAATTTTAAAACCGGGACCTAAAGCACCCAACACGAGTAACTAAGGGTTAATAGTGTTTACCCATATGTAAAGGTTTGTCATACACTGCAACACTAGTGAACGGCAAGCTACTGATTATGTAATATGATAAAAAAGTGTGTGATCTAAGTGTCAAATGATGAGTAACAAATAATGTTAAAGATAGAATAATCATTATTTTGTATGTAGGTAAATGTTTTATATGGCTAAGAAATAAATGTTATTTTATTTTATAGAGATCGCGTTTTTTATTTAAATACAGGGCAAGGTAAATACAAAGATTTTTCATATTAATTATCATAACATCTTTTATTCTATATTATTACTTTAAAATTTTACATGCTTAGTTCAAACATTAAGAAAGAAATAATAATATATAACATCTGGATAATATACAGCTCTACTTTATGATCCACTTAGCGTTAAAAAAAATATAATAATAATATTGCAAAATATTCTATTGTTACGAATACCTTACGCGTAATTAAATCGGACAGAGAAGGGTAGACAGGTGGGTGCGATCACGAGGGAAAATACCAATCTAGAATCAAATATGGCAAACGAGAAAAAGTGCGCTTTTTGATCACCACAACGAAATGATATCTTCCACTAGCGTTACAAGGTATTATGTACAGAGTTCTCAATCTCTACTGGGTGATAGTAAACATTTATCACAAAGATTTTTCTAATTTCCTACAGAAACATTTAAGAGTTAGAGCGCATAATGCTGCTTAGTATGTGTAAAATGTTTTGACATATATTTAGGTAGGTACTATTGAAATCTGTCTTGAATATCTTCTATGTTTATATTCTACTCGAAGTATAGCATTCTGCAACTAGGACTATAATAATAATCTTCATCTGTTCACAGCAAAATGCACTTAACGACAATACAATAAGCACTTGTTTTAGTACAAGTTAAAATCCAGATCAAAGTATTTACAAATTTTAATTCATATTTCACAGAGAAGTGAATGGGCCGTAGGAACAGCTTAGATATAATTGATTTATAAAAAAATATCTGTAAAAACCTTACAATATTTACCTATACAATACAAAAATATTATACAATCATGAATTAAATAATGTTGCTAATTATATCAATCTGAGTTATTATAAATCGACAATAAACTTAGTACATTGCCTTGCAGGCGGTATTGCAACGTGTTGACTAAAATAATAAATATTACCATGGATTATGGGTCAAAGACTAAAATTTTAAAATGAGTAGGGAAATATTTTGATGCAGATTTCGAATAATCAATATTAAATGCATCGTTTTGCGAAGATGATACGAACCATCACCCCAAGCAGATAATGCCGAGTGGTTTGATGTTTCGTATCTTTCGTGTGCTGTAGAAAGCACAACAAAATCCCCTGGTCACACTTGTAATGAGTGAAACTAGAGGTGCACAACGGATGTGCGCAAATTATTGCAAACCTATTGGGAAAAAGGAAGATGATCGTTACGAAAAATCACTTAAAATAGAAATTTAGTGTTTAATAGAAACACAAAAATATCGGATAGAATCGAAAATACCACCAAATTGTTGGCTTAGCCTCGTTTCATTCAATAGGAAGATAACAATACAACCCGTCCTGGCTAAGAACTCGGAGAGCCGCCAGAGTTACTCAGGGACATACAACGAACACGACTTAAAATCTATCTTAACACTACCTCACACAAAATAAACCTAAGGTGTAAGTATAGAGAATAGACAAATAAAAATATTGCGGTAATGTTCGCAGCATGTCCCTGCTTCGTTAATTCTCACTCACAAGTTGCGTTCAACCGCAAAAAGCACACAATCGGTCTATACTAAGCTCTGTGGTTCCAAGATGTTGGATTGGAACAAAAATATGTGCAATATTTGGGATGGAGCGTAAGACACTGGGCATTAAAGTAGTTTAACTACATAGAAATCCCAAATAACCTGCGGCAGAATCAATTTCCTATAAACTAAACATTCGCATCATCTCTACCACTTCAAACCTCCTTCCCCTACTGTGAATTTCAAGTCGCCATCTCAGGTTTTTCTGTTATATAGGCCAAATTCAAATACAGAGCTTCAATCCCAAAATAATTAGCGAAATTTTACAATTATCATTAAAAATAAAATCGAGGCGGTTTTAAACTAAACAAACAAGCTAAACTATTAATTCTCATATTAATAACATACAGAATATTTTGCAACTGCCTTGCATTCACTGGGCGGTCAATACGAATAAATCTGGGGTTTTTCACAACATACTATATTCGTTGTTATTATACAACACATTACATTTATAATGAACTTTGTATCCACTTATTTATTGCTAAGATTTATCTACATATAAAAAATTTGACTACAAAATGTTTAGGCGAATTAATAAATAACCCCGATTGTAAGGTTTCGGCAAAATAGAAATAACTATCCAACCCTGCATACAAAACTATTTAAAACATCTCTATTTCCTTACCGAACATTGGTGTAAAGTTTTTTTAACTATTGTGACTTTATTATTCTAAGTTTGTGATTTCTGTTTCTGCAAAGTTGATAAGTCATTTCATTCCGTCAATATTCTATTTACAGTTAATGTTGAAGCATTTTAAGCCGAAGTTGTATTTACATTCGGTAAAATGCATTTTCACTTAGTTGTATACTTGGGACAACATAACTATTGTGAATAATCAAATAAGATAGGTATTTAAGACATCGGGATACAATCTGCATCGAGCAAGGAGAGCAATGTTTTGTAATAAAAAAAAGATCAATTATAATAACATTCGTAAAGATTCGTTATTACTGAAAACAAAACGAATACGCATTTTGTAATTGTAATAAAAGGAACAAGTAAAGCTTCCAAACAGACCCAGCTGCCAAATTGTATAGGACAAACCAAAAATTCATGGGAAGAAAAGTTTTAATTTTTTTTAGGGCTAATAGGGTGTCTAGGTCTAATAACGTTTTACAGTAATAGAAGGATCGAGAAAGATGTAGGCGAGCCCTCCATCTACTGCCATGATAAAAGTAAAAGATATTATAAAACAACTTTAACTTACTTAACATTATGCGTACAAAAACCTAATCATCATTCCTTACTAAAAGATTAATATTAAATAAATATATCAATAAGATACATAAACATTGTACATATATAAAAAGAATCTTCTTTATCACCATTAAACATACATACCATTCCCTATTATTTATCTTAACTTTCCTATTTACAATATGTACAAGGGAAATAAAAACAATTTGTACTTGCAGAAAACTGTGAAAATAAAACGTAAGTATAAGACGAAACGGAAATTTACAAAATACATTCTTATACGCAACCCTAACGATATAATTTATGGATATATTCTGATAACAATATTTGTTTTATAATACAAGCGGCAGGCGCAAGGCCGCAGTGAGATTTACAAAAATATGTTTTGGAAGCGCGAGCTGATCTCTACCTGTCACACCTCTTCGCACCAACTGCGCCATCTGCCGGACAAAGCACAGCTTTAGACAAACTATACATTATTTACATGTTCACTTCGCAATGACCAACCGATCGTCCGCACTATATACATTTAATTTAATGGCAACACCAAATACATCTAGAAGTACAGAAGTCTGATTCGTAAAATAAGTTAACACACCTTAACAAAACAGTATATCAATTAATAACCTTAATATTAAAAACATTAAGAAATTGTGAGTGACAATAAGCTCACACCCCCCTTCGTCCCCATTTGACCGTCCTCCCCGATTGGATATCAAACCGCGAGTTAGGGCTGTCGAGCCGCTCACTACTATTCCCTACATTATTCCTAGAGATTTCTAAGGATGCTACGTTCTGCGCTGTTTGCCCTAATAGTAACAAGTTGTCGTAGCCAGGTAGGCTGTTGGTGGTATGACTTGATCGGACAAAGTTCGTGCCGTCGAGGCTTTGGGTGGTGCCGTCGTGTCTTACGCTCGCTACTCCCGAGGGATTTGGCCACGCGTCCTGACTATGGGTGCTTAGATTCGGCGCCCAAGCGTTGAAGTCTCTAGTCTGCGGTAGTTTGAGGTCCGCCAACGGGCCGAAAGGGTCTGGGTTTGGTCTCGTACCGGCGGGATCGGTGGCCGGTCGAGCGTCGTCATCTTCCGGCAAAGCGAGCCCGAACTCTCGCCGTAATCGTGAGCTCAGATTCTCCCGTTGCCGCTCTGACGCCGTCGGCTGAGCGTCGAACACACCTGTGCAAATAATACTACTTTAAACAATGCCCAGTCGTCACTCATAACTTTAGTTATGATGGTACAGAAACGACAAGACATTCTATTAATCCCGAATAACCATCTATAAATCGAATTTCTAGTGAAAATTTATAGCATTTATTTAGTCATCCACTTACTAATAAATTGTAATTATGTAGCGCAAGAATCTGTACTCTAATATCATTGTTTGTAAACACCAACGCATATGCCAAAAATAATCCTTTTGACATGCTTAGCTAATTTATGCTCTATCGACAATTGTTACGTTTAATAACTATTGAATCAATTATCCTCCTGATGGCTTTTACTCAGAAAAACCATCGAGCTATGGAACGCATAGCTATACGTGTGCTGATTGCGACGGATTTGCGCAGTTTTGTGCCGCAAAGCCGTCAAGGTCGAGCGGTTCTTGCTATACAAACTGCTATTGGTTCTGCCGCGGTACTTTAAATGCGAACGTAAGTGCTGCGAGCATTTTGTTTTGTTTCACAATCCAGTAGCGCACCGGATTTAAACTGCACAGCGATACGTACAATTGCTATACGATACTTAACCATTTGAAGTGCGCTGTGTGCGTAAATGTCTTATGATTATGAACGATTTTGGTTATGCGATACAGAGACAAATTCTGGATGGGATAGCACCCAGACTTTTACAATATTTACCTGTGCCTTCAACACTCATTGGCATAAAGTAGAATTTCAATAGGTTCGTTTTTAATTAAGTAATTCAATGTCAACTATTATCTTATCAACGCAGTAAAAAACTACAAGATAAACTCAGATCATATAAATATTACCACGACTGGAAAACTGTCAGTTTCGGAAACACAATACTGAAAACTTTTATAAGCCAAACCGAAATACTAACAGAGTTGTCTTTGAACTTTTCGAAAGTTATTATTTTTATTATTTTTTTAACGACAGTGGCCTTTATTAAAAAAGACAATCAAATAATAAAAAAAATTATATACAGGGTGGTTTTTTGAGAAGGGCGGTGATGGCCAACTCTGAAATCACGAGAGTTAGGGAAAAGTCGTGAAAGGAGTCATGCCCTCGATTTATAAGAAAACAATAACTGCATATTTATTTTTTTCAAAAATATTTTACTTTTGACGGAAATGGACCCGAGTGATTTTTGAAAAAAAATTACACCCTGTATTATTAAACTAATCAATTCTTTTGCTGATAAGGATCAATCTTTGCAAATAAATGTTGTACTAAAAATGAATGGAAATAGCAAATTTTCACTTTTTTATTTTTACACGGAAGAAAACTCACCTCCTATTTAAACTTTTTGGTCGTTACGAGTATGTGTGAAGATTTGATGGAGGCCTATTTTTTTAAATTTGATCTGTATTTCCAGCAAGACGGGGCCCCAGCTCACAACAGCCGTGTGGTTAGAGATATGCTGAATGAACATTTTGGGGATAGATGGATTGGCACTCATGGTCCGGTGAGATGGCCGGCAAGATCACCCGATCTCACACCGCTTGATTATTTCCTATGGGGTTACGCCAAGAACGAACTTTACAAAGCTCGTTACGATACAGTTGAGAGCTTACAAAGCTCATTGCTTGACATTTTATCGAGGATAAATCCTATCATAATATCAAATGCAGTTAAGTCTCTAGAGAGACGTATAAACTTATGCATTGGAGTCAATGGAAACCATTTTGAGCAACTTATTAGTTAGGTAAAATTGAGATACTAAAAGTAAAATGTAAAAATTTGCTATTTCCTTTCATTTTTAGTAAAACATTTATTTGCAAAGAATAATCCTTATCAACAACAGAATCGATCAGTTTAATAATACAGGGTGTAATTTTTTTTCAAAAATCACTCGGGTACATTTCCGTCAAAAGTAAAAGATTTTTGAAAAAAATAAATATGCAGTTATTGTTTTCTTATAAAACGAGGGCATGACTCCTTTCACGACTTTTCCCTAACTCTCGTGGTTTCAGAGTTGGCCATCACCGCCCTTCTCAAAAAACCACCCTGTATAGTATTTACAATTGAAACAATTAAGCTAACGGCAGACTGTTGCAAACAATCTACAGGTACCTCAATTGATCCATATCAATACCAGTCGGAAGCGTCCCCAAGACGCTGGCTGCATTGCCCCGCTGTATGGCAAAGCTGATGCGTTGCGCCAGATACCCACCAACTCTCGGGTCACGCGTCGCCGCGACCCAGATAACTTATTAAAAACCCGGAGAGCCTCGGTACCCCACGGACCTAGGGTCTCGACCCCAAAGGGAGCAAATGTATAATACTGCATATTTGCGCCTCTTGAGATCCTCGGCCAAATCTGCCGCCATCACGGATGTCCACGGAAGGTGGGATTGCGTACCGACGCATGTAGCGTCCCACACAATGGGCCTCTCCAACTCCTCTTAATGTATTTCTTGATTATTTTACTCAAAGAACAAATAAGCGAATGGCATGCGAGTTTATACAATTGACTCAATTAAACAGGCGTATACGCAATTATTTAAAGTGGCCAGTTACAATTTACTCGTAGCAACGTGATCAGGTTATTCGCATTGCTAATTGGAATCATGTTGACGACCCTTTGTTACATATAGAGTAAGTTTAAGATTATAGCCATTATTATGTTTATCGACCCGCGGTTTATTCAACTTCATCCAAATGAAGGGCCATATTGACCAGTTCTATCAGAGGTTGTTGCCAATTTCATCTGAAATGTCACTATGTGCTGGATATTCCATTAAAGGCCTAAGTACTGTGTGCTGGATATTCCATTAAAAGCCCGTTTACGTAATACGTAGGAAGTCAGGCATGTGTGTGTATATCCGCTTGCGTACCTACTCGGTAGGTGATAATTTGCGCATCCGCAGTGTTGCATTGCAAGTGGGCGATCAGTTTTATCTCGAGCGGACGCAAACCGCCAGTTTACTCTAACGAAATGTCGAATACGAAATTGAAAATCAGTATCAAAACTATAGTTGTTCAGACACTACTGGACCCGTCGTATCTACCCTATGCGTGACATATGGCTGCAAATGACAGATCACCATCATTCACAAACCGACTTTAACCACTGCTGGGCATACTCAGAGTGGCGTCTCATGTGATCCCTACTGCCTACGTGTACTGTTTTGCGCTCCAGACTCATCCCGGTTCGCCTGCGACGGTCCCGATATCGTCCACCTATCTCGTCGCTTGACGCTCCAAAAATCCTCCTGGTAACAAAAGAGGCAAGCTTTCTCAACTCAATTCGAGATAATTTTGAAGAGATGTTTACCTTTCGGCATATGATCGTGTGAGAGTTCTTTATGCAGCCGCTGCTCGAGTTCGTCGGCCGCCTGCGCCGCGGCCGCCTCCAGCCGCGTCGGGGACAAGGCCGATGAAGACGACGACGATTCGGCCACTGAGGATGCGATCGGCTCGTTCACAGCGTCTGATGGCTCGTCCGCAGCGCCCTTATGCCGCTTGCGGTACTCGGTTATAGAGAGCTGTGGGAAATTGAGATTTTATTAGCATTTTATCATTATCAAGTAGGCGATAACGAAATATAGGGCAAGACAACACAAATAAAAACAAATCAATAAAACTGAGGACGAGTTTGTCTAGTGTGTACGTCCTACTGTACACACTAGACAAACTCGATGTAGAATGTTTGTAAACAAACCGCCCATACTTAATAAAATTCACTCTGTTGCCGCGTCTTTTTATACGCAATTTACATTACTTGTCGATTTGAGATACTTCTTTCAATAAACATAATATTGCTTACAATTATATCTGAAACTTGGCGTCTAGTTTCAGATATAATTGAATTGAGAGTTTTAGTTATTTGTGTCGTGGTTTGTTTATAAACATTCTACATCGAGTTTGGCTAGTGTTTTATAGACTAAATAGGCTGATGATGCGTGTGATGTGATGGATAAGAACTTACCTTTCTTCTAATAGGTTTGGGTTTCTCAACAGGAGGAGGGTTCAGTCTGGGGTCATTGCTCCGTGCGCAGTACAGCTTCGCAGCAGGCTTAGGCGACGGAGGCAGCAAGCCTGCCTGGTTGGAACTCTTTAACACTCCCGATAATATCACACTGTTATTACTATCCATATTGTTCACTCGCGTCAGTATCTCCTGCACACTCTTCATTTCGTCCGACTGTGTAATACTGTCTTTGTCGAACAAACTATTATCTAAACTTGTAGTTCTATCTATTGCACTTTTTATTAACGACATATTAGGTACATTCTCGTTTATGGAACTGTCTGTGAAGGTTTGCGTCATGTTGCTGAAGATTCCCGAGAAGAGTCCAGTTGCGCTGAATCTCGTCGAGAAGGATACGGGTGAACTGTCGAGAACGGACGGCCGGTCGGTTACCGGCCATTCGGGCTTATCCTCTGGCACCGGAGATGCCCTTTTGGGTGAAGGTATTCGAACGGGAGACGCATTTCGGATAGGTGATGTGCGTCGTATCGGTGACTCGTGTGTTGGCGGCGACATGCAGGCATGTTGCTCTGGAGACGCACGACATGTGGGTGGCGAAACATTTCGTGGAGAAATATGTCGTGGAGATACGTGTCGTGGTGAACCGCATCGTGGAGAAATGCGTCGTGGAGGGACGCATCGCGGAGAAACGCGTCGTGGAGAAACGCATCGTGGAGAAACGCGTCGTGGAGAAACGCGTCGTGGAGAAACATGTCGCGGAGAATGTTGTACGGGGGAAGGACAGCGGACAGCCCGGACGGGCGTCATCGGGCCTTCAGGCAGAGGTATCGTCTCGGGCGGCGGCACGAGAGGCATAGGGCTCGGTTCCTCTGGTAGTGGAATATTCTCCGTGGACGAAGACGGTAGCGGTATTGATTCGACAGGCGGCAGAGGTATGTTCTCTGGCGAGACCTCGTGCATATCCTCGTGAACATCACCATTGATTTCAGGCTCTCCGTCACTTTCTGTGAGCAGCTGAATACTGATCTGATCGTCGACCATATTCAGATCGAAGTTCAAGTTCACCTTCTTCCGTTTTTCTTTGGGCTTTTTGTTCCTACTTTTGAGTATTTGGATGTTTTCTGTGTGAAACGAGTGAATTTTCTTCTGTATGTCATCCATTTCGTCACGCTGCGGCGAGGAGTTACCGCTGGTATCAGCCGATTGACAGCTATTCAGTTTTTCCGTAGGGCTTTCTATTCGCTTGGGGTCTACGATGCTGTTTTCGATTGTTTCCTGTATTTTTGGTTGTGGTATAGTTGTATCGATTTCCATTGGTACAACTTTGTTGTAATTGCTTTCTTCAAGTTCAAGGTTATTGTTATTTGTTTTGATGTCGTTTGGGTTGGGTATTTCCGGTGGTAGTTCCTCCTCGGGCGTAGGTACCCCGATGATTCTCCTGATGTTTTCGCTGTCATGCGGCCCCTTCAGACTGACGTTTAGCACGTCGTTGTCCATATTGCACTGGTCGTCGGAGCCCTGACCGCTGTCGGAGCGCGTGCGGTCTCGCGCCGTGTAGATGCTCTCCATGATATTCCGTATCTTGTATTGTCTGTACAACTGATCATCTTTTACCGGCGAGTCTTCAGACGTCAAAACCGGCGAGTTTTCTTCGATACACTGTGAATAAATGCTAGTTAGTTTTCCGAGGTGATAAGAAAACTTTTTATGGCCGTAAATCGCATTCGTTCGATTACTTACAGGCACAATGGTGTTCTGTTCGCACGATAAAGATTCGCGAGCTAGACGGCGCTTCTTCAATGGCGTGTACATTTCGTTGGGCGGGGATTCTGTAACAAAGGCATCATTATGAAATATCAGGGATATAAAAGTAGCTACCTAAAAAATGACATAATGATAAGAAAGTTTTGGTACCTGGTACGTTCAAGGATTGGTCGCATTCTTCGCTGATAGCCTGCCTGAGCCAGCGTTTCTTGGCGCTGTGCTGCGGGAGCACATGTGGCACGACCTCGGGCACCTCGGCCGTCGGCTCAACGGGGGTACTTCTAGTTACCCTTCGCGATTTCTTGGGAGGTCTATTTCTATCGCGGCCGGGCGTACGCGGGGGTGAAACGCACTCATCGTTGTCTAACCCATCTTGTGAGCCACTTAGATCCCCTATCATGGTCGAGGCGACTCGCACTAGACTCTCCAACGAAGGCGCAGAGACCAAGGGGGGCCTGTATGGTGACCGATAAGGGGAGGGCGTGCGTTCAGGAGAACGTCCGATCCACTCAGTTGCCATTGTCTTCTTGGTTTTAGGTAGTTTAAATGCAGATTCCACAGACCCTACAGCTGCTTCTACTAGTAGGCATGCTGAACTTAGGCCGATTTCCTGTAATAAAAATAAATGAATAATTCGTGTTTATATAATTAAAAAGTTTATTGTGACATTATAATAATAAAATATTTACCTTATTTCTAAACGAAAACATCTGAAAACATAGATAAAGTGTTATTTACAAATAATATTATTGATACCAAGAACATACTTAAGTATTGAAGTAGTAAAGCATTTATTATGTGTGAAAATTATTACAAACAAACACAAAAAAGTTACAATTCAAGTCTGTAGTACTCACTTCATGAGGTTCGTGGTGTCTCTCAGGTTCTTGGTGTATAGGCAGAGTGCTATTGCGGCGCATGGGGGGCGCAGCCCTGGGCGGTGTCATGGGAGGCAAGGGCGCTTCGTCTCCGGACGTCACCATATCGCTATCGGCAGAGTTCAGACGACGCCGGTTTGATTGCGACGTAGTGCGAGCACGTCCTTTACGCCTGTGATACAAATAAAATTACAATATTACAAAGGAATAAACAGCCATGTAACGCAATGTTTTAATAAAACTTAATTTATGGTCATCTCACTTACTTTTTGCGTTTCTTTGTTGCACAAGGCGGTTCCTCGTCGTCGTCCAAAGCATTAGGATGAGGATCGGATTCTCTTCTTTTCTGACGCTCTTTGACCTCTTGTTTCCGTTGTTGAGCCTTCTCCATGCGTTCGAACGCCTTCATTATAGCCTCCATTTTACGCTCCTCTCGTGTCTAAAAGTAAAATATGATTAATGGTTGAATATACTCAAAACATATCTCACGGAATAGTAAAAGAATACACATACACTTACCATTTTTCTCTTGTCCTTTTCTTTCGACTTGGGTGTTATTTTATCTTGTGAATCGTCAGTTTTGTCATCCAAAGAGTCTTGGTTTACGCAAGTAGACTGGTTTCTGCTGGACCGTGATGATCTATCGTGACACGCGGATTTAGCTGTCTCTTCTTTTGTGAAAAACTTTTCATCCTCAACCCTTGGTTCTGTTTTTATAACATCACACATAGGTTTTTTATCTTCAAGCTTTTCTGGCTTTTCAAGTGGCTCATCATCAGAAGTTTCGTCTTTGTAGGATTCTATACGCTCCCGAAGTCTACTCTTCCTGCGCTCTATGACTTTTTCAACTTTAGGAGCAATAAGTTTTTCTATTTCATCTATTTTAGGAATAACGATTGGTTTAGGAGTTGTTAGTTTCGGAATCGCAATAGGCATGGGCAGATCCTCTATCTCTTCTTTGACTAATTCTGGTATAAAGACCATAGGTTTAATTTCTTCAACCTTTTCTTCAACTTTGGTGCAGAAATCTGGTTCATCATAATCCTCTGGCTTCATAACTTCCTTCGAAGTCAAATCCATTTCCAGTTTAGGTTCACCATTCGGATCTTCTTCAAAAGGTTCAGTCTTCATTACTTCGGCGATTGGATCCTGCACAGTCTCTGATTTGAGTTGCTTAGTTTCAATAGGCTCCATTTTCATGGCCTCACTTTTTATCAAATCAAAATTTCTTGGCTCGGCTTTCATTGGCTCTTCAATAACGGACATAATAACTGGTTTTACGGGTGACAACGGCGGAAACTCGTGTTTGATAACTGACTTCTCGGGTTTCATTGTTTGATAGTGGTAGACGGAATCCGTGACGGGCGGTGTCAATGGACCAGCTTGGTGAACTAGCGGTAGTGGGGGCGGCGACACCGGCGACGATGCACTGAAGCATCGGTTTCGGGACCTTTTCTCCCTAGGAGGATAATCGAAGCTCTTTCTTGGAGGCATAGAATTATTAAGCCCGTTAACTTTGCAATGTTTTGGATTCCCGCAAGCGCAAGGCTGTTTGCTACCGTCAGCATCGTGCCCAACTGTTATCTCTGTATTGGATTGGATAACGCCAATCGTCACCAAATAGACGTGAAGAGTTCCTTTGACGATGCAGTGTTGTAGTTCCGCGTTGGGTTTGCAGGATCTGCGCGCGAACCGCGCTTCGTTGCCATAAGTTCTCGTATCGATGCAGATCTGCGTGTTGTCTTTAGGTAGTCTATAGAAAAAGACAAATGGACCAGGCTTTTGACTACCGGCTCTAGCGGAATTCTGCAACTGTGGTCGGTGTTGGTTCGACAGCATGTATTTCCCACGCAATTCGATTATCGGCATATTTTCTTTCAAATCTTTTGTAGCAATAAGGATCTTTCCGCCAGCATGTGGCACGGTAGTGCAGAGATGCGCGTTAGTCGCGTACGCCATATTAGGCTGGGTGCCCAGTTTATTGCTGTATTTCATAATCTTGGCCCTCAGTTCAGGGCTGTAATGGTTAGTGACGGCGAGTTCATAAGCATCCTGCCAGTGAGACTGGTTTGACAGGCTGGAACCGTATTTGCTTCTGTTTAAAATCATTTCTTTCTTGCGCTTTACTCGCTTTTCCGCAAGTTTTCTCTTTGTTCCCTTCTTTAGGAGCTCTGTTTTTTTAAGTTTTGACGTCGCTTTAGGAATAGGCCCGCGTTTCGGCAACGGTAAAGGTGGTTGTGGTAACGGCGGCAGCACCGGAACACCTGAATTATACGTGGTCACGCACGAGCCGCTCGTGTCTGTGTACGTGGTGACAGTAAGAAGGCGTTTTCTGCGCTGGCCCGCCAATCCGCGAACCATCTCCGGACAGTCGGAATCTGACGCACCCAGAGCGTTCAATTCCTCTCTCTTTCTCATTTGTATGGCCCTCGCATGGCGACGGTCGATGGGTCTCGGATGGCAGAGTTCACACATGTAAGCATCAGGTATGTTGTTTCTATCGATGCCCATGCAATCGACATGTTGCCATTCGCCGCAGCGATCGCAGCAGATCATATAGCCGTCGTCATGTGTATAGTCGCAGATGCATCGTGTCTTGCCCTCCTCTTCACCCTCGGGGGCAGTCTCCGTGTCGCTCCCGCCGGCCGGCGGTTTCCTGTCTCCGTCGATAGACGAGATTACGGACGCAGCGTCGTCATCGGGCAGTGGCGCTAAATGCGGGACCTGCTGAGGCTTGTAAGTGACGGGCGCCATCTGTATCGATGCAACCGGCATGGAAGTTCCAATGACGGCTGTGGGGACGGCAACCGGCAACTCGTATTGAGCAGTGGAGACAATAACGGGGGAACTTCTCTTCATCGGGCTCAAAGGAGCGATTGTTGTAATCGGAGGTGATATGATAGCCAAGCTCGCTGGGGCGATCGTCGATACTGGAGTTGTGGGAGCTACAGGTGTCGGAATAACTGTTGGTGGGGACAAAAGTTGGACCGGGACTGGCGACTGCGGCTGAGGCGGGGTTTGGGGCGACGGCTGCGGCTGAGGGAGCTTTTGTGCCGGCAAGGAGTATGTGTGGTCCAACATTATGAATGCTAATGGCTTAACTGAATACCGACGTAACTCTTCTGATAAGTTAGGCCTTTCCTCCATTCCAATAAGATCATCAGCAGTAAGCAATGTGGATTTGTCACCTCTGAAACAAACATAACATGTTTTAATATAGGGTAATGTAATGACCCTAGTTTGGGGGCTGTAGCCAATCAATTAGTGACTAAGACCCATATTATTAAAGCCTGCTCAGTCATAGATCTATGCTTGAGTGACGTTTATTCCATAGAAAAGCCTTACTCAAGCTTAGATCAATGACTGAACAAGCTTACATAATACCGGCCCAAATATGCCTGTATGTAATTTGTATTCCTAAATATCCTACATGTAATTTGTATTGCTAAATAAATAATTATGATCAATAAAACTAAAAATCCTTTTTTATCAAAATGCAAAAGAAACATCTGTTGAAATACTATTAATTATTTTCTGTAAAATACTTACATGACAATACGTCTTTGATTTTGTGGTTTTATTTCAAGGGACTCTTCCATAATAACAGCAGGCAGTGGAGTCATAGAAGCATAGTGATTAATGGGCGTGGGGCTGGTTTGCAACATGAGCTTGGGCTGTGACAGTGACTGCAAAATCTGTGCTGTGAGTTGCTGGTTAGCAGACACCTGAGATACTGCTGACATTTGATTATCCGCCGATCCATATGTCTGTACATAGCGCAAGTTTGGTGTGGCTCCAGATTGGACATAATGGGGTGGTTTGGGTAGGCTCGTGCTAATCGGCGCAGTCGAGATTAATACAGGGCCACAGGGAGACTGCAGTACCAATCTTTCTCCTTTTACTGGAAGTTTCTGAATGGGAACAGTTTGATTTTTACTTGTAGGACTGCCTACTTTCTTTATTATTTTTGAAGCACTTGCATCCACAACACCATAGGTTCCTTGATGATTCTTGTATGTAACACTAGCCACTGGCCAGGATTTTGCTTCAGATTTTTGAGCAGATCCGGCCTGCTGAATTATCTTTATTGGCCTAGATTGATTCTTCTGGCCTGACATATGGCCAGATTTTGATCCCTTGAGTGTATTTACCGCTTTTCTTCCTGAATGCACAGACATCTTGTTCGGACCAGACACAACCCGAGATAGAATGTGACATTGTGTGCTGCCGGATGTAGCAGCTACCATAGCATTCAAATTAGCACCATTATTTACCTTATTTAGAGTTTTCAAGTTTGTGCTTTTGGTAAATGTGTGGCTGTAAGCTACATTTTTTATAGGACTGCTATTGATCACACTCTGTGTTAGGGTGGAGCAACCAATCAAAGACTGACTTTTGGGTGTCTTAGCACAAAGCACAGAGCTGGTGAGGTGTTTCTGAGTTACAACATTTGTACTCAACTTGTAAACATGGTTCTGGGTAGCATACACGGGGGTTGCTGTAGCTATTTCCTTAGACTGTGTGATGTACTGCTGGGAGTATGTAGGATTCTTCGGAAGAGAAATGTTACTTAAAATCTGGACCTTGGATGCTTTTGGTCTGGTGATGTAGCTTGTCTCAGTGACTATGTTAGACCTGCGGCTAATATGTGTATCGCTAGTGTAACTTTCACTTGTAATGATAATTTGTGACATGCCAGGTTGTTGATTGCCTTCTTCTGTCTTGTTATCACCTGCTGGTGCACTGGTAGCAAGTATTGTAGGTAGCCATAGTGTTTGGCTACCTGCAACATCTTGTGATACATTCTGTATTGTGGTTATGTTGCTAACTGCAGCATCAACATTAATAGTGAAGTTTTGTGGCAGTTTAGTTACATTCTGAACAATAGCTGCGCTCATTGGAGCTTGTATTAGAGTGGCTGAATTTTCCACATAGTTGCCTTCATCAGAATTATCTGCTTCTTGCAGTAATGGATATGTTATGCGCCCCATGTTGTTTATAGTGCCTTCTTCAACTCTCACAATGTTGGCAAGACTGTCCACAGACATTTCTGTGTCATTACACTTTTCTGTGATGTGATATTCTACTTCTTTATCAGCTGTGTGCGCTGAATGGATAATGCTTTCATGGTTTGTGGAATCTGGTTCAGGGTCCCCTTCAGTGGGAGATAGGGGCACAGCCCTCAAAACCGGAGTCCTGATACTTTGTACATTCATTTCTTCTGCTAGTTTATGATCCAAAACTGGTTCATACACATTTTCATTGGTGGTGGCCGGCCCGTAATCCTAGAACAAAAATGTTTTAAGGTTACAATAGCACAATTTTCATACATTTCATTTAAAATATTTGCAATGCACTTTTGTTGCAGCAGCAGAAATAGATTAAGGTGCCATGGAATACAAATGCAAATTTTCCAACACTCAAACAATGAAACAAAACATGATAGGCTTGGCTATTAATCTAGCAACTCAAATAAGTAGATAATTTACATCCTCCAGCGATACTTAGAATAGTTTGAATATAGATTTCAAATTCAACACATTATACATTTTATCTACTTACTTACCAACAAAACATATATTACAAACTACTATAGGATCAATAAATAGACTATGATTATCAACTCTTTATTAAAAATACCTTAAAAATAATTACACAAAAAATACCTGTTTAGGTGTGAGGATGTGCATGTAATTTTTACGTTTCATTTGACATACAAATGATGTAATTCTATGAAAACATGAATTAGTTATTGACTTGACTTGTACATAGATTGTGTTTTCCACAGGAGCTGATGGGTTCTAATCTAAGCTTAAAATTATCACAATAACAGTGATCATACAAGTGCTTATTGATATACATTGTGGGCATTATGGACATGCATAAATGACACAGTAAAGTGTATTTCACTGAGAGCTGTAGAGTACTCACTTGCCGGGCCGCAGATTCGTATTCTGATGGAGCTGACATGCTGTAAATACTATCATCTTGGGCCAAACCCGAGATGACGCCTTGGAGTGCACCACAGCCTCCAAAAGTTATTTCGTGTGACTGCAACCGAAAATTGGTTCTTTAACCCACAAATCTTCGAACTGTGGCGTTTCAGCATGCATGATGTACAGCTTAATGTTCTTGGTAAAATATTTATAGTCCACAAATAGGATACGACCGTCGAGGTCATTGTTCTCGAAAATTATTCGGAATTCACTTTATTTTAACTCCTACGAAAAATTATAACGTAAAATCTAAAAATTATTGATTTTGAGAGCAGCTACATAACATTTAATTACATAAAATCGGTGAATAGGTTAATTCTACTGCCGCCATTATTGTTGCACGAAATTGAAATGTCTGTTCACTAACATCAAATTAAGTAAACACTAACCTAAAATAAGTAAATAGTCAATTTTAGATGCATTTATCCAAAGAAACAGTGATAAATTATATGGACATGAGGTCATACTTATGGCTTGCTTGTTAACAAAGACACGAAAAATATAGGTACATAGAAAATGAGGTTTGTATATTTATATCTGTTCACCGCGCTTAGAGTGACATGAATTATGAAAATCTTATTAGCACTGAAGAAGAACTCTATCAAATACACGTAAAAGTTGACAACAACTACAGAATCAGAGAGGTAAGGCTTTTATATGAAAACCCAGATGTAAACACTTTACTAGAAATAACTAAATAAAGCTTCTACTAACCTTCGCTCAATTGAATTTATAACACTGAGAATGCAGCGAAACTTTTTCCATCAAAAAATTGCATATTACTTAAGAAATTAGCATCAAAATCTGAAACTACGACCAAAACATTCACGAGAGTCGAAGATGGCGACGATTGCATTTTCGATGCAAAACAACGGGTCCCACGAAAATCGAAATAGTATGAAGCTCCTATTACTTCCGGTCAATTAACTATTTGGATTATGAGGAATCTTCGTTAATTTATCAGTCAATGAACCTGTATCGTATCGCAACAAATATTTTGGTCAGAGATCGATAATATAAAAATGTAATTACATAAAAATAGAACAAATTATCTAAATTCATAACAAAACTATGAAAATAAATAGTTAGCTTGACTCATGGATTGTCTGTGGTACGAAAAGGAATAGGGCCTTTATGGTATTTTTTTTACTGGCAGTAATATGAAGCATAGACAAGAAACTAGAACGCAAAAGAGTAGCAAGATATGTGTTTGCCGCTGCGTTCATAAAAAATTAAGTCAAACCACATTTCCACACACGTCGACTCACACGAGTAGCCCAGGGTATCTAGCAGTATACCATAAAGCCCAAACTATAGATGTAAGGCAGCGCGGGTAGACACCGGTGTCCACCAATATCCACCGGATTTGGCTACCAGTAAAAAGCGGTAGTAACCCGACTGTGGAACGAGGAAAGGTGTGTTGACATTCGTTCTGGAATGGGTTTTTACACATACTGGGTGATTATTTGTATTTAATTTTGATATTTTATGTAAGTCAACAATGTCAATAAAATAAAAACCAATAAATTAGCCGTAGCGATATATTAAAAATTAAATTCCTCATACTATTTTCGCTGCATATTTTACGTTTTTAGGGTTTCGTGATCGGTTACGAAACCCAGTTTGTCTGTTGTTTTTTTCTTGAATATCTCAGCAACTACCGCAGCAGCTAATAACTTGAACTTTAAAATAATAATACATTTCATGTACCTGTACATGTTAAAAGAAAGAATAAATTAAAAGAATTGAAAAATTCTAATTAAAATTTTCAGTACATAGCTTCCTTATCATTAAGTTCCGAAATCTACCAATCATAATTTTTATAAAAACTATCGTAGTTAAATGAATTCATTACGGATGTAAGCGGGTTAACTGCGAACCTTATTTGAACGTTGGTGTTCTTCCAAAACAAATAAGGTTCGTAGTTAACCCGCTTACATTCGTAATGAATAATAATTACTTTTCACACATGAATTCAAGTAAAATTTCCTTTTTTTACTTAGATCGATGCTTCCACAATATTGTGTTATCCTAAGATTGGATGATGATAGTGTATTGATGCCTTAAAATATTAAGCAAATGGAACCGCTATACAATTTTTGCACCGAACAACCCTCTCTGATTTTGTAGCGGGAGGGGAAGTAAACACATACAGCTCACAGAGGCAGTATTACGCTCACATTCGCAAAAAAAACTTGTGTACCTACTAACCCACACTAAACCAATGTAGTAACATAAACAAAAAACACGCACATGAACAAAGATTTCATCATATATACGCAACTTGCTAGACGTCAACAGACACAAAAACTAGTGCTGGGAAAATATTCCTACGAAGTAAGACCGATCATCATCATCACAAATGATGAGCGGTCTTAAGGTCACTACCTTCCCGATGCAATGATATAAAAATACGTGTTGGTAATGTTAAAAAAAACCTTTAAAAATTCTCTATTTTTTTATTTATAGCACCGCACTCCTATAACTTAGAGGTCAATGTCCTGAAGAAAAATTGCACTCCCTTCACCCATAAAAAGATTCTCGCTTATAATAGGTATCAAGTGTTTTGCGAAAATTATCACGGTCTTGAACGCGGTCCCGGATTGCCACACTAACAATTATTTTGTCACATCACTACGCCTGTACCACGAAATCTTGTACCGTTTAGGTGTCCGCAGGGTCCATGGTAAGAGGAATTGTAATTTTATGTGAATCTAGTGTTGTTATTACTATAAATAAGAGAGATTAAACCGAAAGCAAGGCTACACAAGCAATACAAACAAGGAGGATCGAGTTATGTAGCATTTTCTGAAAGTAGAGCAAGGGTGAAGAAAATGATAGAGAAGGCGCAAACTCAGTAGCAGCAACGAGTAGAGCACCGTCTGACGGAGGATCCGAAATCGTTCTGGAATTTTTTAAAAGCAAAAAGAGGAACCGTAAGCCGAAAATAGATTACACTTGACGGGAAAAAACTCTCGGAACCGGAATGTGCGGAGGAATTTGCGAAGTTTTTTCATTCGGTTTACGGTACCTCACCGGCTCAACTAGACGTGGCAGCGGCAGAGGTGGTAAGCCCTGCTAGTGCCGCGCGCGTGCACGTGCCATGCCTGATGCTGGCCGAGGTGCGCGCGGCGCTGACGAGGCTCAAACCAAAGCGGTCCGCAGGCCTGGACGACATACCAGCCTTTATTATGAGAGACTGTCGAATGCCGCTTGCGGAACCTCTCGCACACATTTACAATGCTTGTCTAGAGAAATCACATTCTCCAGAACGATGCAAGCCAAGGATGCCAAGGTTTATTCCTATACAGGCTCTGGATCAGATGTGATGGAATACCGACCGGTGGCCATTCTGTCGACGGCGGCGAAGGTCTTTGAATCAGCCGTGCAGCGCAGCATGCAGGAGCAGGTCTCGGCACGGCTGTCTAACGCGCAGCACGGTTTTCGGCCGGCTCACAGCACCTCATCGAACCTCCTTGACTCCATGGCCTTCGTGCTACCGCAAGACGACGCACGGGTGCAAGACGACGCCGCCTACTTCGACTTCAAAAAAGCGTTCGATTTAGTCGAACGACATCTTGCTACAGAAGTTGGCAACGATCGGCTGCACTACCAAATTGCTGCAGTTCTTCGCAAGCTATATGAAGGACTGGCGGCAGTATGTCGACTACACAGGATGCAGATCACAGGCTTACTCTACCTTAACAGGCGTACGTAAGTCAGGGAAGTAATTTGGGGCCGCTGGAATTTCTCATAATGTTAAACGACCTGCCGATCGTCGTCAAAATGCCATATGCTTGTTGTTCGCGGACGACCTAAAGTTACTCTTGCCCATTAAGGACGAAGAAGACTGTGTACGCCTTCAACGGGTCGTGGATAGGGTGGTAGAGTGGAGTAGGGTAAACGAACTCCAGTTAAAAGTCAGCAAATGCTCTATAATAAGTTTTAGTTGAGCAAAGACACCACTCTATCACGACTACCAATTGAGGGGTACTCAGCTGAAAAGAGTCGACTCAGTAAGAGATTTAGGGGTTCGTCTGGACGACAATCTACATTTCCGGGTGCAGGTGGTCAACATCTGTAAGAAGCCCTTTAAAAAAATTCTCATGCCAGAGATTTTTTTTTTCGATAGTTCTATAACGCTGTTGACCGCAGATGGCCATGACAGCGATAACGGACTTTTCGCGGGCGCAGATGGCGACTCGTCGGTAAAGTTATGTTGGGGCAACACGCACAAGGGCCACCATTTTGTGAACTTCGGCTTGTGCGATTGCCAGATACTACAAGAGGGAAGGGAGGTTTCGCTTACGTGCACGAATGCACCTAAGGGCGGAAGCGGAGAATCGTTTGGTTTTTGGTCGGGTGTTTGGTGTGCGGAAGCGAATTGGGACTTGTTTCCATCACCTCCGGGTTAGCGGCGGTGATTGGGTCAACTGGGTCGCCGAGAACGTGTCTCCGTCTACGGAGGAGAGAATTGGCATGAGAGCCCGGACGATTGATAATTTATACCGTGCCAAACATAGATTCGAATGGTTTTTATGGGTGTATATGTTATTAAATCGATTCCATTTGCTAAATATTCTAAGATTGATGCTGATAACCAAAGCAGCATTATAAACACCAGTATATACCGGGGTTTTACAGGTGTCCACCGTTAACAGCAGGTGAACACCAATTGGTGGAAACCATAGTCAGCCAGCTTCGTATCTATAGCCCTGCCACACGTTCCATATTACTTGCAAGCATGCTTGCACATAAGTTTGCGCAGGTAAGACGGAGCATGTGGACGGCAAGACGGTAGGTCGCACAAGCCGGGAAGTTCGGGTTGTGCAATCGTTGACATGCTAAAGATTGGAATGCCCAATTTTAGTTTGCACGTGTTTCCATAGGCGTGTGATCGGTCATTCAAGCCGCGCTTCAGTCCGGCAAAGTGTTTTCGATTCTATAAATCATAAAAATGAGTAATTGGGAGGATATCCGAAGGAATTTTTAACTGAATTCATAGGATTGCACAAATCGTCGAGCTCCTAATCCATACTACTGGGATTAATTTACTATTGAGTAAGTAGAGGTATAACAAAAATACATAAACTTCAAATACATAAAACAACCTCCTGCGTCGCAGGCGGACCTTAGCCCGCTGCGCCTCAGAGGTCGTCTCCTGATCCTTAAACACGAACCTAACGGGTTTGGTTGTCAAACTAGAGCTATATTATAGATCTCAGTAGGTACTCACAGGATCCCCATGGTAAAAAACTCTAATTACATAAAATAAATTAAAAAAATCTTTGGTTTCTTGAATGTGAAAACCTGACACCACGATTGAGAAAAAAATATGATAAAAATAATTCATGAAAGTGCACTGCTTCGCACATAATTTCGTCGAGATCTCAGAAACCCTGCGGTCCATTGAAATGATTTATTTTTTAATTTGTTATTATTAATTATTTGGTTCCTTGAGTTGCGTAGTTTTCTTATAAATAAACAATAACATAATTTTTGCGCTTACGCCCTTCCAAAAACGTATGCTATGTCCCGCCCGCCCTTATGAACGGAAAATCCTATGCCTATCCTTTTCAAAATTGGCGCGCAATTCGCCATTTTTGGCGCATAAAATCTTTTGAATTTTACACGGCTTCTGACTGATTTGACTTCGCACCTGCACGCGTAACTTGCGTTTATCACTTATCAGCTTGTCCGTCGTTTACTTACACGCTGATAATAGGTAGGTACTAATCACAGTATTCACTTAACTTTTACACCTGGCTATATTTATTAGGTACTATCATCATCATGATTGTTAGCGGTTAATGTTTATGACTTTTCGATCAAGGAGTCATAGATTTTTTTCTCTCTTTGGTGGTGGTAGTGTAGTGACTAGTGGCGTGCCTGCTGTGTTGCATGCAACAAAGAATGAAGCCAAAGTTGTGGTCAAAGTCAACGTCAAGTCAAGTCATGCTTTTGAATTTTTAGGTTATGTATGTTTATTTGTGAAAATAATTATTAAAGTGTCTCGGGATCTGATTTATTTAGAATATCAAAATGAGCGACTTTGTTCTAAACGATAGTGACACCGATTTAGATTCGGACGAGGAAGTAAGTTTAGGATATTTATTAGATAAAACACCACAATTATATAAAAAAAAAATACTTACTTCTACCCACAGCTTCGCAAGCATTATTCCATGATAAAAACGATTTATGAACTAGCCTATGTCAGAATTCATTCAACAAGTAAGTACCTAGGTACATCAAATTTCATCTTGGTCTGTTCAGTGGTGGTTTTGGAGATCTGTTGCATGCGACCATGACCTATAAGACCAGCATGTGAACACGCTGGTAGGTATCTAAATCAGATCTTCACTCGCAAACTTTCGCTTTTTGTAATATTAGTAGGATTTATAAATGAAATTATTTTAGCTGCAAGAAGCTTACGCTAAAGGGCTTCTTAAACCTGGGCTCAATGAA
Source organism: Eupithecia inturbata (assembly GCA_963662085.1). Taxonomy (NCBI): domain Eukaryota; kingdom Metazoa; phylum Arthropoda; class Insecta; order Lepidoptera; family Geometridae; genus Eupithecia; species Eupithecia inturbata. The sequence goes on from OY759182.1 coordinate 11,594,945, forward strand.
GAAATTGAGAAAGTTGAGAAGAAATATGTCAACAATGTTGCAGACTTGAAAGCAAAATTAAAAGAAATCAGGCTAAACTTACCATGGGTAGAGACCCTTGACTTAATCACCACAGTTGCACCAATGGCACCTGATGTAGCTATTCAGATGCAGGAAACTGCTCAAAAAAGAAAGTAAGTACCATACAAATTGTTTCAATAATAGTTGTAGGCTAAGGCCCCATAACTTCCATGATGACCATGCATTTTGGTTTTAATAGCACAATTGATCTAGGTAATTAGTAGTTCTTCTTCCTCGCACCGCTGTCCTCATTGCTGAGGCCAGTGAATTAGTAGTTACTGTTTGTTGAATTATTTTATAAGTTTGGGTAGTGCAGTGTAATTTTTATTATATGGGATGTTTGTTTTTGTGTGTGTTCTAAACCAGCTGAATCACGTCCTTAGCAGGACACAGGCCTCCCCCAAAGATTGGCACAGTGACCTGACCTAAACATCAAACTTGCTTACTATTTCAGGAATGTCAAAGAAAACACAAAAGGTGGACAGCTATATGATCCTACACAAGACCCTGTATTGAATGAGTTCAAACGAGAGAACCTCATACACAGACAAGCACAGGCTGCTGTTGTTGAAGGGCTTAAGAAGCTGAAAGACTTGGGAATACCTACTAAAAGGTATTTATGGAACTATTATTTTTTATTCCAGCCTAGCTTTATGTTGTTGTAAAATAAATTGACACATTTTATAATAGTTATGTTTCATAAAGCATGGTAACTGGATAAACATAGCCTATGTCACTTAGGGTTTATGTAGCTTTCTATTAGTGAAAGATTTTTCAAAATCAAACCCGAAGTTCCAAATAATGATTTCCTACTCACAAACTCTTAAACAGACTTTTACCTCTATAATACTATTGTATTTAGACCAGCGGTTCTCAAACTTTTTTAGCGATGAAACCCTTTTGGGACTCGAAATATTTGACGGAGCCCCGTGTGACGAATTGATACGAGTAGGTACATTTCCTGAGTGTACGCTGAAATATTTTGCAGCCAACGGAGCCAGCCACGGTTTTTTGGGGATTTGTTGTAGCATTTGGAAAAGTAATGTTATGACCATCTTAACATGAGTGTATCAGGGGTTTGTGAACAGAAATTGGCCACAGCAGTAAAAAGAACTCAAAATAGCTTTTTTTTACGTCAATACGACACAAAACAAAGAGCGTAATAACGATGAGCCGCGTATTTTTGAATTTTATAAACACAATAAAACCTTTTTGCTACGGTACACACCTCACGCTACACACTGTCCAAATCAAGTAGTAATAACGGCTTGCAGAGCAAGCGTCCATATAATGGTTTACGGTTAAAAGAAATGTTAGTTTTTTACGGGGGCTGGAAGAAATAAATAGTGTCAGAATTTGTAGGGACTAAAATCAGTAATCGCGAGCAGAGCAGGACGCGATTTTATTGTATGGCGGCAAAACTCACTGTCACGAACACATCTCTACAGTCGCCAAGCAGTTTTTTCAGATACTTGGTATTGTTCTGAGAAACGCCAAAGACTTTCGTAGTGACAGTGTTGTGCGGCTTCTGTTTGGGGCTCTAGTGCGAAGAAAGTTGGAGTCAAGCTGTTGCGTTTGGAGCCCACACGAAAGTTCGTACGCACTGTTACTGGAGAAGGTTCAGGAAGCGTTTCTTAGTCCCACATAATTCTGGTCACCTCCAGACCAGTCTATTAGTAAACGAATTACCTCAGACGAGAAATAAAAAATAAAATTGTCTGTACAGGTGAGGTTTTGACTATTATCCATTCATGTAGGTACCCAACCAAGTTCCTCCAAAGGTGTGTTGGGTACAACTCTCTACAAACTAGAAGAGCGCACAATCAGACAGCAACAATGTGCAAGGTGCTTCAGACAGCAAGATTGTGATATCTTTGCAGATGAATGGAAGAATATAAGAATATAATGTTGGTGTGCCTGAGGTTTTGCAAAAGTGATGAATGAAAGGATTCATGTTTTGTGTTGTTTATATTATTTTAAAATTGTATTGCCTTATCCAATTGATTCCATTAATTATTAATTACAATTAATTTGTTTGATAATCTTTTATATGTGTACAATTATTGTGTGCGTTACCCCAGCGGCAAGTAGACTCGGATCAAGATGAAAGTTATAGAAAAAAAAAAATTAGTGCCTATCAAGGTTTCGGAGTAATTCGCGAAACTAAGATGCCGCTGCAGTAACGTCTGAAAACGTTACTGCAGCGGCATGATTTTTACCTATTAGCCTCAGCCAAATTTAAAATAGCTTGAAAGGTAGCTTATATTTGTGCACTTCCAAGGCCGAGCGGCGGCATTTGTGCCCCCTGTAGTTTTTGAGTAATTGCAATTGCCGCGTGTGCGTCACCCCAACAGCATTTTCGACTCGGATCAAGATGAAAATTATAGAAAAGTTAGAGCCCTACGTCCTGTACATGTGCACCAAAAATAAAATTTGTGCCTATCAAGGTTTTGGAGTAATTCGCGAAACTAAGATGCCGCTGCAGTAACGTCTATTACGACTTAGACAAATTTAAAGTAGCTTAAAAGGTAGCTTATTGTTGTGCATTTCCAAGGTCGAGTAGCGGCATTTGTGCCCCCTGTGGTTTTTGAGTAATTGCATTTGCCGCTGCAGTAACGTTTGGCAGGTTTCCATATCTTCGGAACGGCTGGACGAGCAAGTATGATTGATTTGTAAGCAGCTGCGGTGTGATCAAAGAAAATTTGTGCCATAGTCGTTTTTTCAAAAAAATTCATGGTGCATGAATTAGACGACATTTTTCTGAAAATCAAAAATAGCCTCTAGCTCTTGAACTACATAAGGTAGGCGCTCTGTGATTGCATTGGCTGATGCCTATTAGGAATATGTATCTTCTGACAAAATTATGGAACCCTACAACTAATTTTCGACGAAATAAATCAATTTTAGAACTGAAAGTAGTGTATTCATTTCGAGCCTGAAATAAGGGAGTTCTAACAAGATGTCAACTTTACATGATTTGCCATTAATTAGAGCGCAAATACAAATAAACCCACACTGAATTTCAGCTTTCTACGCCTTATAATTGACCGTCAATCATAAAAACATCGAAACGAGAAATTTTAGATAGTTAACCGACCAAATACGAAAGATCATTAAAAAGCGGCCGTTCAGTACTTCAAGCCAACACCTTTAAATCGGTAGCTTTTTTCATGTTTATCTTTAGGTACACTTACGTAGACAAGGTATAGTGTGGGATAGAGGCACCTTTAACATTAGTGCTGGACAACATTTAAGTATTTCAGCCTTTAACATGTTACAAGTATCCTAACTAACAGATTTGCCTCAATCACGTAATCGATTGACAAGTAAATACAGACTGTATCTCTGTGCCATACGGATTAGTTTCTTTACCTATCTCTTAAGCGATACATAGGTACCTACTAGTTAGGTAGTGTAGGAAATCAGTCTTCGTTCGGAAATGTTTCTTGTTCACGAACCACACAAGGCTAGACCCTGGGCGCTTCTTTTTAGGGTCCCGTACCCGAAGGATTTAAACGGAACCCTATTACTAAGCCTCCGCTGTCCGTCCGTCCGTCTGTCACATGGCTCTATCTCATAAAACGTAAGAGGTAGACAGTTGAAATTTTCCAGAGAATGCGTACCTATTTCTCTGGCCGCTATAACAGAAAATAATAAAAATAATGTAATATCCAAATTAACAGGACTTTAATACAAAAAACGGGATTTCTTCAACGACATTACTAATATGAATGAGAGAAGACAATACATAAAACATACATTGTGCACATTGTAATCAATGACAGAGATAGGGAAACGTACTACAGTTTCATGTAGCGTGAAAGAGACAGCACCGGTTATCACCGCTCCGCATCCACACTTAACAGCCTCAAACAAAATACAAATAATGGGGAATTCCCGTCTGCAGAATATTTATTGTAAGGTACTGTCGCACAGTGGGTCGAAACTGCTTAAACCGGGCCACATGATTTTTTCAATAATTGGAAGATTTTTTTAGCTAATCGGTGAAACTCAATAACCCTATCAGAAACTATTCTATGACATTTTGTTATAAAACTAATGCTTACCGAGAAAAAAAATTAAGTACACTAAAGTTGTACGGAATGACCTATCAAGGTCGATTTCTACGAAATGCCTACACATAAACAGCTTAGAAAACACCTAGGTGTTATGGAATAGGTTATTATTACCTATAGTGGGTCATACCGCGTACTATTGTTCGTGTCACACACGCGTGTTTTTGTATATTCTATCTTTTTTCACAACATTATGTTATGATATCAATCAAATTGATTTTAAAAATACGGATTTGAATTTTTTTTTTACGAGTACTTACTTAAACATGAAAGGTAATTCTAGACGCCTTATTTTGTTTCCCTGAATGATTCAGGCACTTGTCAAATGAACAAGAAGGCATTCATAATGGCAATGAGACAACGTGACAGCACGTGCTCACTAGAAAGAGTTCCGCTAGCCACTGACGTCACGTCAGGGCGTCAGATAGACGTAGTTTTATCGTCTCATGCGCGGTGACCTTGTCTTCTCTCTTTAGTAATGTCATTGGAATTATTTTGCTATTTTTGCTCTTCGTTTGTCATGTACCTCTAGATATAGACGTAATGTTTCAATAAATACAAATACAAATGTATGTCTCTTGCATTGACCCACAATAGGTAGACACATGAAAGTTTTAATAAATAAGTTACACTTCAATTGTAATAAAATAACAACAAATACTAAAAATGTAATAAAGTTGACAATATACCTAAAGGGATCTCCGAACAAGCGAAAATTTGATGTTTATTGAAAAAGTTGCCTGATTTTTACGGTACGGAACTCTTCGTGTAAGAGTGACTCACATTTGGCAATATTTTTTTTGTAGGTCGGGTTTACGGGTCATTCGATCATGAAACCTAAAACAGAAATAATTTGATTAGCATCTACCTGTAAGTTACCTACTTAATTTTCACATTAAACACGTGGTCTAGACCCTGGTTTTAATAATAAGCTGTGCTGCACTGAGCAGCAAGCATGAATTCATACAGGTACCTACTACATAATATTTACTTTCAGGCATGACGATAATCATCCTTACTAAATACAGCCTAATTGAATTGAAATGATCGAAATGATAACACCTAAATAATAAATTAACTGAAATAACTTTTCTGCACCACTGTACAAAAATAAGAAAGTCTGGTAGACAAATTAAGAAGGCAAGGTAAATGTTCCTAACGTCCGCTTTTTAATGATCTTTCGTATTTGGTCGATGGTCGTGGAAAAGGTCTCGTTTCGATGTTTTTCTGATTGACGGTCAATTATAAGGTGTAGAAAGCTGAAATTCAGTGTGCGTTTATTTGTATATGCGCTCTAACTATTGGCAAATCATGTAAAGTTGACATCTTGTTAGAACTCCCTTATTTGAGGTTCGAAATAAGTACACAACTTTCAGTTCTAAAATTGATTTATTTCGTCGAAAATTAGTTGTAGGGTTCCATAATTTTGTCAGAAGATACATATTCCTAATAGGCATCAGCCAATGCAATCACAGAGCGCCTACCTTATGTAGTTCAAGAGCTAGAGGCTATTTTTGATTTTCAGAAAAAACTCGTCTAATTCATGCACCATGAATTTTTTTGAAAAAACGACTATGGCACAAATTTTCTTTGATCACACCGCACCTGCTTACAAATCAATCATACTTGTTCGTCCAGCCGTTCCGAAGATATGGAAACCTGCCAAACGATACTGCAGCGGCAAATGCAATTACTCAAAAACCACAGGGGGCACAAATGCCGCTACTCGACCTTGGAAATGCACAACAATAAGCTACCTTTTAAGCTACTTTAAATTTGGCTAAGTCGTAATAGACGTTACTGCAGCGGCATCTTAGTATGGTGAATTACTCCGAAACCTTGATGGGCACTAATTTTATTTTTGGTGCACATTTACAGGACGTAGGCCTCTAATTTTTCTATAATTTTCATCTAGATCTGAGTCGACATGCCGCTGGGGTAACGTACACGGCAAATGCAATTACTCAAAAACCACAGGGGGCACAAATGCCGCTGCTCGGCCTTGGAAGTGCACAAATATAAGCTACCTTTCAAGCTATTTTAAATTTGGCTGAGACTAATAGGTAAAAATCGTGCCGCTGCAGTAACGTTTTCAGACGTTACTGCAGCGGCATCTTAGTTTCGCGAATTACTCCGAAACCTTGATAGGCACTAATTTTATTTTTGGGGCACATTTACAGGACGTAGTGCTCTATTTTTTCTATAACTTTCATCTAGATCCAAGTCGACATGCCGCACAGTGGGTCGAAAAAGCCCTTCCTATAGACATAGAACTTTTTTTTTCTAAACATGCTTTTTCTTGTTGGAAACCAAGACAGAATCTTATTAGAAGCCCAAACTATATCATATTTTATGAACCTAGGTGATAATGACGCAGAAAAGATTTTTTGAACTTTAATTTGTATGGAGAAAAACATGAAAATCGATATTTTTCGGCTCTCGTGCGAGTGCCCGTTATTTCCTCCGGCATAAATAATGTTCCTATTTTTTACTATCTTTTGACATATAGCACATATGGGGCACTCGATGGACTTCAGGTGAAAAAAAATTAAATATATTTTTAAATTTTCATTTTGCATTTTATTCATTATACAAGGTACATTACGACCTAAAAATAATATTTTAACTCACCTAATTATTGTTACAGTTTTAATGCAATATTTCACCAGCCATACTTTATAATTTTATCTGATAATTCCATATTATATGGTGGTTTTATGATATTTAGCCGTTAAAGACGATACCTATTGTATATTTTTTTGTTAAATGTACAAGGGGCCATTAAGTTAGGTACTTATCATTGTTACAAAATTTACTGCAGAGGTTTACATACTTATCTTGAACTACCTGCTAACCCGTCACTTATGATTGTATTATTATTCTAAGAATTCCTTAAGCCCCTTTGCTTTGTTATTAAAAATGGATGTTATTTAAGTAGGTACTTACCTAATTAACAATTTGTCATTGCCTAGTTTTTTCTAGTAGTCGTTAGCCGGTATGAAGTAAGTATAAATATGGAGGGTTCTGAATATTTTTTTAGTTATATTAAAACTTACTACGTAAAACATCTGTGAAATTTCGAATTAAAAATGGAAAAGCATAGTGTGGTGACCAATCTGGATCTATTTGTGATTCTAAAACAGTCTGGCAAGCTTGGAAACTATTTAAAACTGTTAGAAAGTGTTAAATTTCAGTTGAATTTGAGTTTATCTGAAGAAGATACAGACACTCTCCAAGAATTCTGTCGAAGGTTTAGTCAGTCTGTGATAAAAAGATGGAAATCTGCAAAATGTAACACAGAAACTTTCAAAAAACACTATACAGATTGGTTGAAGCAGAATATCGAGTGGCCAACTTGTGTACGTGAAAATATACGACCACAACAGCTAAATACTGCAATTCAAGAAACAAGTGAAGCTGGCGAATTGTTTTTACCCTCTCCGAGTACATCAACTGCTGGAATATCAACGAAAACGGCTCCAAGTCCGCGCAAACCTTTCACAGAACTTGGAACAAAACAAAAGGTACGAAGGATTGAAAATTATAATTATAATATAAAGGCCGAGAAAGTTCAGAATTGGCCTTTGCTTTAATTGCTAATATGAAAAATGAGGGTAAAGATATTTTGGCAGCAGCCATAGATCATATTCTAAAGAATCCAAAAGAGGCGGAAAAAATCGTGGAACAAGCAAATGAAAAAAATAAATGTGTTTTCACCCCTACCAAAGCGCTCGGCTTATTACTGTCACTTAAACTATCAAAGTGGCAGTATTTAACGTTGAGAGAATCTGCCATTCAAGAAGGCATTACAAATTTGTATCCATCATATTACAAAGTGCAGCAAGCCAAGATGGATTGCTTTCCTCCGAAAGACGCAATCACTGTTACAGATACAATGGCCAAAGTAGCTCTTCAAGCACTCCTTGACATAACTGTTAAAAGAATAATAAAAAGTTTACCTGACGAGATTACAAACCAATCAATGATATTAATATCGAAATGGGGATTTGATGGTGCCTCAAGTCAGAGCACATACAAACAAGGTTTTGATGGAGATGGAAAAAGTGATGAATCAATTTTCATGACCACTTTGGTCCCGCTAAAACTCACTGCTGGAAATGAGGTCATATGGGAAAACAAAAAACCTTGTTCAGCGTTATATTGTCGTCCTGTGCAGTTTATCTTCATAAAAGAGTCGAAATTAGTCGTAAAAGAACAGCTGTCCGCAATGGAAGAAGAAATACGATCACTGAGTAGCACCGAATGCGATACAAACCGAATTACACACAATCTAATAATGACTATGATAGATGGGAAGGTATGCACCTATCTTTCAGAAGCAACCTCACCTGCAACGTGCTATTTGTGCTTGGCAAAACCTTCTGAAATGAATAATTTGGAAGCAGTTACGAAAAAAGAAGTTTCAACCGATCTATATAAATTTGGAATATCTTCACTGCACGCTCGCATAAACTGCATGGAATGTCTATTGCACATAGCATACAGGCAAGATTTAAAGACTTGGTCCGTAAGAGGAGAAGAAAATAAACGAATATTGGAAGAAAATAAAAAAGAAATTCAAACTAAGTTCAGAAAAGAAACAGGTTTATTAATTGATGTAGGAAGGATCGGGAACAACCAATGATGGGAATACGGCGAGAAAGTTTTTCGAGTTCCCTGAAAAAACGGCAGCTATAACTGGGCTTGATGAAGAGCTCATACGCAGATTTGCAAGTCTGCGTATGGCTGCGTATGAGAAATACTGCAAGTCATTTCATCAGGTGAAACTATAAAAATAGAAAAATTTAAGGAATATACCCGAAAGACTGCAGAAAAGTACACAGAACTGTATAATTGGTACTATATGTCAGCAACCGTGCATAAAGTTCTTATACATGGTGCCGACATAGCCAATGTAGCGATTGTACCCATTGGTAAACTATCTGAAGAAGCCTCAGAGGCTAGAAATAAAGACTTTCGCAAGTACAGGGAGTCTCATGCTCGAAAGACTAGCAGGGTTAATAATAATCAGGATATTTTAAATATGCTGCTTCTTTCATCCGACCCTTACATTTCTTCCACAAGACCTGTACTCAATGCAGCACGGAGGAAAGAGTTAAGTTCCGAAGCTTTAGGTCTTATATCTATTAACACAGAACACCTTGAGACAGAATTTGTAGATGTAAGTAACATTGATCCAGAAGACACAGATTCTGACACAGATGCTGATATGGATGTGTCTTTTAATATGTTCTAATTGTTTTACAGAAACTTTGTAACTTATATGTAGGTACATAATACGTGTTTTTAAATAATTATTGTGTATGATAACTTGTAATATAGAAAAATTTGCCTTGTGTCTAAAAAAATAGTAATATTTATTTCGTGTGAATTGTTTAATCGCCTTTGTAGTTTATAATTATTATTCTTTTCTTTTTAAAAATAATGACTGTATTTGATAATTATGCTTTTACTTTAACTAAATATAAAAATTTAATATATTTTCATTATTATGATAGGTGAAATATTACATTAAAATTGTAACAATAATAGGTGAGTTGAAATATTATTTATAGGTCGTAATGTACCTTGTTTAATGAATAAAATGCAAAAAGAAAATTTAAAAATATATTTTATTTTCTTTCACCTGAAGTCCATCGAGTGCCCCATATGTGCTATATGTCAAAAGATAGTAAAAAATAGGAACATTATTTATGCCGGAGGAAATAACGGGCACTCGCACGAGAGCCGAAAAATATCGATTTTCATGTTTTTCTCCATACAAATTAAAGTTCAAAAAATCTTTTCTGCGTCATTATCACCTAGGTTCATAAAATATGATATAGTTTGGGCTTCTAATAAGATTCTGTCTTGGTTTCCAACAAGAAAAAGCATGTTTAGAAAAAAAAAGTTCTATGTCTATAGGAAGGGCTTTTTCGATCCACTGCCGCTGGGGTAACGCTTACGGCAAATGCAATTACTCAAAAACCACAGGGGGCACAAATGCCGCTGCTCGGCCTTGGAAGTGCACAAATATAAGCTACCATTTAAGCTATTTTAAATTTGGCTGAGACTAATAGGTAAGAATCATGCCGCTGCAGTAACGTCTGAAAACGTTACTGCAGCGGCATCTTAATTTCGCGAATTACTCCGAAACCTTGATAGGCACTAATTTTTTTTTTGGGGCACTTTTACAGGACGTAGTGCTCTATTTTTTCTATAACTTTCATCTTGATCCGAGACTACTTGCCGCTGGGGTAACGCACACCAATTATTTTCATTTAGCTACTGTAATTGGTTTATTTTAATCGTGTTAGTTGCTAAATAATAAGATAAAAAGAGAGGAGTTGGTAGATAGTGCCAGTAACTGAACGGTCAAACAGCAGTAAGTGGCGAACAGAGCGAGCCGTGATCGTATCGCGTCAAAAGAAAATCAATGTTTTACCGAAGAGGCAAATAGGGACTGAAACTTACTGTCGAAAGAGTAGGGCTCGCTACACTCGCTGCGTCCCGCCACCACGGGATCACAGCCCTTTTTTTTTTTTTTAATCATTTATTTGGTGCATGAGGGTTTTGCCGAACATGGCATGTCACCCCCGTAATTCTAAATAACAATAGTGCTTAATCCAACAAAAATACATAATATGTAACAGAACAAAACAAACTTAACAAAACCTTAGTTTATGAGATTTTCCTCGACGTCTATCTTATTTACCAAAACCTATATAATACAACCAACTAAATTAATTTAACAAAAACTCTTCATACAAACCTATTCCAATAATATTTTTATACCATTTTAAACAAGCAAACTTTTTAAATAAACCAACTGAAAACTAATCTGTGAGACATCTACCACCTATACATTTCATTGCCATGTAGGTACCTAACTCTGAGTAGGATACTAGTCTACATTGGAATCACAGCCCTCTCAGCCTATGACACTGGGTAAAGCAATACGTAAAAATAAAAAATGAGCATACTCAATTACCCATTGCTTTAAAAAATATTAGAGGGCATTTATCAGCGGTTTAAGTTTTAGTAGTGGGATTTAAACTACGCCTTACTCATATAAAACATCGATCCCCAAGTTTGCAATTATAAAGTACCTACTATGAATTATTATCATTAGTGAAACATCAACCTATGTTAGTCCACTGCTGGACATAATTTATGAATGTCGTTTAACATTTAATTTTATATTCGAATCGAATCGAAGTGTTTTCGCGGAGCCCCAACAGAGGCTTCGCGGAGCCCCAGGGCTCCGCGGAGCACACTTTGAGAATGGCTGAGTTAGATTATGAGGGGTTTGTATGTAAATGACATAGTAGCTTTAAAAGGTGATTATTGTTTTCAGACCAGATGACTATTTTGCTGAGATGGCCAAGACTGATGAGCACATGCAGAAGGTCCGTAAGAACCTAGTTGCCAAGCAGGCAGCTCAGGCTCGCACTGAGAAGGTTCGCTCTCTGAGAGATCAGAAGAAAATAGCTAAGAGAGTACAGGTATGTTCACTAAAGAACTTTAGTAAAGTGTTAGACTATGTTAACACATTTATTTACATTAATTTGTGAATACATACATTGTTTAGATATATTATTTAAATAAACAGCAAGGCTTTCTGTAATTATTTTTTATTGCAATGTTTATATTTCAGATTGACTCCAAACTAAAGCAAGCAGCTGATAAAAAACACATGATGGATCAGCTAAAACGGGTAAGGAAAGGCAAATCAGCTGACTTAGACTTCTTAGAAGACAACAAAGGTAAAAACAGTAAAGGAAAAGGACCACAAAACAAGACATCTAAGAAGAGGTCAGCTAAAGATAAAAAGTTCGGTTTTGGGGGCAAAAAGAAAGGTTCTAAACTAAATACTAGAGAATCTTCCAATAATATGGATGGCTTCAATAGCTCTGCCAAGAAGAAGCCATTTGACTACAAAAGTAAAACATTTAAGCCTAATAGCAAGAAGAATGTGAGGCCTGGTAAATCCAAGAGGAAAGGAGGTAAAAAATAAGAAAAGCCTAGATATTAAGTTAAATAAATATGTATTATTAAACTTAAAGTTTTATTTATCTCTGATCCCAGCTTAATTGCATATTATATATTGTGCTGGTAGCATGAATAGCCTAGCTTGTCTAGGCTAGAATAGAGAAAAAGTCATACAAGTAGTGAATTATTGAATTAAATTTAATTATTTTAATGATTTACGTTATAAGAGTGAGAATTTGTATATAATGTACTACAGAATAAGACACATTTTGAGCATTTGCTAAATTAAATAAATTTCAAACTTCCTTTTATTTAAGATGCTGTTATATGGAAAATTATCCTTACGATTTAAGCCTTTTGATCAGTATCGGAAAATTACGGGTGTTTTTTTTTACAATTTGGCGGGTTCGATTCCCGTTTCAGACGGGCGATTATTCAAAAATTTTTGAATGCAGTTTAAATTGTTTTTAAAATCAAAATGAAGTCTTCTTTCAGTAAAATGTTCTGTCTACAATATTTAAGATACTTTCCCTCCATGTGGCATAGCAGTGGGACACCCTGTATAGATAAACATCCGCGCGCAAGCCTCGCCTTACTCCGTTTTACAATCCTTGATATTTTTTGTAAACAAAGGGTTTACATAACCAAAGAAATATTTTATGACATATTGGTTTCATTACATAAATAAATAATGCTGGACAATCCACACATCATCTAGCCCCAAGCTAAGCAAAGCTTGTGTTACGGGTACTGGATAACTGATACAATACATTACATAGATATATATTTTTTATTATACATATAAAATCCCCAGAACACCCGGAACGAATATTTGCAGATCGTACAAACATTTGTCCCAAGGCGGGAATCGAACCCGCAACCTCCTGCGTCGCAGGCGAATCTTTGCCTTTCGATTGTCTCGATTGTTTTCGCTTTAGCAAGGTCACTAAACACAAATCGTGTGTTTCCCACTCGGTATATAATATTCGTTTTTGTTAGATTTTCATTCGTAAATGTATTTGTTTGACATATAACATCTTCGATTCTATAATCGAGTACCTACTTATAGCATGGGAAAAAGAAAACAACAACCTATAGCTTGGATATAAAACATATATTATTATCCTTCTACCGTTGATCACCACTTCTTCTTGCCCTTTTTCTTCTGCTGCTGTTTCCGTTGCCAAGCACTTTCCTGCTTGGTGCTGGTTTCCACGGGGCGGGGACTCTTGGCCGCGGTCGCTGCACTCGGCTGTTGTTTGCTCATGTCACTGGAATATTGAATTACTATTACTTCCCGAAAGTATTAGATAATTAATTTCAATAAACTGGCCATATGCGTTATACCTAGGTTTTTCAGCAAGCATACAGTTGCAATAATATGATTGCTTTTAAAAAAAACCAAAAACCGTGTTTTGCGGGAACTACTTATCCCTTGGGAATCAAATGTTTTCCCATAAACATTTTATTTGGATTTCCAAGGGATTAGTAGTTGTACCGGAATCCGGGATCATTCACTATACAATAACGAAAGAATCATCAAAATCGGCCCATAAATGACGGAGAATTTGACACAAATAAATTAAAAAGGAAAACAACAACATCCGGCCAGGTGGGATGACGATCTGCGAAAGACTGCAGGCAGATGCTGGATGCGGCAAGCTAGAAGACAGGGCGCTATGGCGCAATGAGCGCCCTGTCTTCTAGCTGCTAACGATTTTGATGACCCAGCAGTGGACTAAGATAGGTTGATGATGATGATGAAATAAAAAACGACCATACATTCTCCTTCTTTTTTGTAGTCAGTTACAGGGGCGGTAAATACAAAAACTGATAAGTACCTACAACAGAGTTTCGAGTAAGGTTAAGTTCTAGGACCAAGGAGCCTAGGAGTCGCATGTAACCAGATTGTTATTTCTAAGGCTGGATTTAGTGTTTGACGGTCGGCACTGACGTCGTCGGTCGAGCGTAGGTAGGTAAATATCAATGATTTGAATGAAAGATAAAAACGTATACCGGGCCCTAATTCCACCACGAAATCGCTTCACCATAACAATGTGTTATGACGACCGATGTGGCGCGGCGGGCGAAGGTCCGCCTGCGACGCAGAAGGTTGCGGGTTCGATTCCCGCCTTGGGACAAATGTTTGTACGATCTGCAAATATTTGTTCTGGGTATTTTCTATATATAATAAAACATATCTATCTATGTTATGTATTGTATTAAGTTTATCAGTCATCTAGTACCCATAACACAAGCTCTGCTTACTTTGGGGCTAGATGATGCTGTGTGGATTGTCCAGCATTATTTATTTTATTTATTTATTTAATGGTATCGTCTCAGAATGACACATTTTGTCATTTTATCTTTGATGAAAGAAACTACATATGGAGGGACGCGTGTCAAAAGTGTCATCACTTTGTGGCCGTGATTTTTCTACGCAACTTACATTCCTCGTGGATTTTAGATATTTACTTTAATAAATAATGCTCACAATTATGTCTGATCTCTACGTACAAATAGCACCGCACGCACTATCTAGAGTTTCTTTCATCTATGGACGATTCTGCGACGATACCATTGTCATAGTTAAGCGATTGGTTAGCAGTATTCGGCCCCTGAGCATTGGAATTGATATACGCGTCCGGTACTGAATTGCTACGTGCGTGCGTACTACGGTACTCGCTGACCGTGATGTCGGTTGAGCTTAAGCACTAAATCTAGTCTAAATACCGCTGATTGGAAAGCACTAGCTTTTCAATTATTTATCATTGCCCGAGCAGTTTAATACTATATCCTTTTAATAATAAAGATTAAAGTAGAACTTACTATTGATCAGTAGCATTGGTAGACATTCCCTGACTACCTTTGATGACGTCACGACGCACTCCACGACGTTTTCTGTACGCCGTACGCTCGTATTTAGGCAACCATCTAGAAAAAATATAATTTGCTAGGTAAGAACTTTAGGATACCGTATTTAATTGAGAATAGAATAGAATTACCACGGAAATAAAATTGTTCTAGGTTCAATTATTTTTTGAGTGAATTTATCAATAAACCTAGATACGAATTTATGATCAACTCTTTGAAACTCAAGGCGTCTTTGATTTAGAGCCTTATCTCACTGGCGATTTGCGAGCGATTTCAATGCGAGGCGAGTGGGCAGAGAGCACGCCGCCGCGCCGCCGCCGCGGGCACGCAGCGAGCACGCTGTGCACTCGCCTTAAAATCGCTCGCAAAATGCGAGTGTGATAAGGCAATTATAGAGAAGAACGAGAAGAAATAGAGGGTGTTCGGCAGACCGTGTGCCATATGGTAACTAGGGGTAGGTGGAACCACGTGCCATAGCTTGGTCTCTTTTTTAGCTCTGAAAGAAAAGCCTCTCGGCTATTAATAAGAAATACAATTTTTTTATTCGTAATTTGAAATGTTTGGTGTTGTATTTTTTTTAAAACGTCTTTTTTTAATACTACATCTAGTACGTTAGCCCGTACTATTCAAATAAATATTTACATGACATCTAGGTAAATAAAGCAGCTGCCTATAGCTGTTTTAATAATAATCCCCATTTAAAAATCTAAAAAATAACTGACGCTTTTGAGGGTTAAAAAGACCACCATACTATTTAACATCTTAAAAAAATCTTATAAATAACCGAAAGGCTTTTCAGCTTCCTTTTCAGGGTTGAAAAGACGCCAAGCTATTGCAACTGGTTCCACCCACCCCCAGTTACCATATGGCACACGGTCTGCCGAACACCCTGTATATTTTATATGAAATTAAGTGAAATGTCCTCCCGGCTTCATCGTTAAAAAGTACAATATAAACATACCTTTCTGCGTCCGGAGGCCGGGACAGGTCGGCGTTGGGCGGGAGTTTGGTCTTGCGTTTGCGGGCCGGCTTCTTTTTCTGCCCTAATTCAGAGCCGGGCGTTCTGCAACACAAAGGGGTTTGAAGATTTAGGCCCTATTAGGGTTGAAGACTCTAAAATATATAAAAAAAATCTATAAAATAATGTCCTACAGCGTCAGGTTTCTGAGATATTCAGAGTTATTTTCATATGTGAATATCTCAGAATCCTGACGCTTTAGGACATCATTATCTATCTGAATATATAACTTTTATTGTGAGATTTGCATGGAGGGTTAATATAGATCACCATTTTGTCAAAGTCAAAAACTCTTTATTTCCATAAATACAATAAATGTACACTTAGAAAAGGTCAAATTCTTAATAATTAAACACTGACACGGAAATAAAGTGATATTTTTGATTTCAGTCGCTTCGGTATGTAGACTAAAGTAAAGAAGCGACGAAGAAACCTTTAGCCTGTTAGTTAGTTGTTATTTTTCGAGTTGGAGCAAAACCCGTCCCAAGCTTTTTTATCCTCTAGATAATCTGATATTTTATAGTAGGCCTTTTTACACAAGAAGGGTTTGACAATTTGTTTGAATTTATTTACTAATAATTTTTGCAACTCACTAGGAGTTTTGTTGTCGAAGCGCCCTTTAAAAGATATATTAATTTTGTGTAGTCTAGTTGTGGGCACAGCGAGTTTATGTTTATTTCTTGTATTCAAACTATGTACATTGCTATTTTTAGGGAACCGATTGATATTTCTATGAGTGTACAATAGGTTTTCATAAATATATTGACATGGTCATTATGTTTATTTCTTTGAATTTATCACGGAGGGATTCTCTGGGACCCATACTATAGATAGCACGAACAGCTAGAAAGAGAAACTGAGATCCGTTCGTTAAAAAGTAACAGACAGACATTGTTATTTTCGAATTTATAATATTACTATGGATTTACCCAGGTGACTGCTCCTGCTTGCTTTGTGCCGTTTTCTTGACGACCTTAGCGCCCATCATCCATTTAGAAGACTCCAACGCGTCAATGTCGATTTTAGTCTGAAATGTAAAATGATTTATGAAAGGAGGTAACAACCACTTGACAGGCGAGTTCGTTAGCAATTACAATTAGCTTGGTGTGTCCTACAATGGCCTCCCTCATTTTTAAACGTCGCCTAAAAAGTTGGCTGATCGAGCAAATGTTTTAGAGCTATGATGTGTTGATAAGCTCGAAATTATACTTTTATTATTAATTCTATTGAATGTTGTTATTTATTTATATTTTTCTGTTAATTGCCTTTGGAAAAGTCTGTACTTTTTATGTTGTGTTTAAGTAGGTACAATTGTAGAATTGTTTATCATGCTTAGATAATGCCCTGACATCATAGGTTTAAGTAAAATTTAGTTAAATCGATGCCTGAGATGTAACAGAAATGAGTTAATGTTTGCAGGGGGTGCAACAATGCAAGATACCTCACTAAACTTTTTCTTTTTTTGAACCTTCTTCAACGTTTCAAGTGACGCATTTTTGATGGATTTTCGTTGAAAACTGTCAATAAAACGCAACTTGACGTGCTTAAATCTGAGTTAAATTTGAGTATGCGGGTGTTATTTTATTTACTTAAACTTGCAAACCAGGCACGTTGTCAATTACAAAGAAGTCAAGTTATGAAAAAGTTTTATACGATAAACAGCTCAATTCATGAGAACTTACCTCCAGTTGATCAATTGGCGGTAGGTTCTTAGCCAAGTTTCTGGCCTTGATCGGATCAGCATTAGCCAGCGCCTTGACCAGCCTGGCGAGGGATCTCGCGTCGTTTGGAGCTGCCTTCGCGAGGGCTTCCAACGCGGCCGCCCCGCGCTCCGCGCAGCCGCCGCGAACGTGTGCGGCGCGGGCCGCGCGCCATACTGATTGGAGGGATGGACGACCCTGGAAGGTTATACAAGGCGAGATTTATGTTATGTGTCAATACAGATGTCACAAAACCTAAACAAATTCAACAGTACTAAAAATGTAACCGTCTCTTTCTTATCGAACATTATTTAGCGCTGTTAAATTAGTTTACTTTTAGTTACATCTGAATTGACACCATTGTTTGGACAAATTCCTGCCCTATTCTAGAGGGAATGGGGGCCTCCCTTCAATACCTCCAGATAATCACGATCCTGTGCCGAACAGCGTGATGATCAGGCCTAATAATAATAATAATAGACACATCTAATCAAATCTTAAGTCTAGGTGAAGTAATTCATGATTCATTTTACCTTAGACTTCTAGTCTTGCTCTTACTCTGGTGCTCTTTATGCATTATTTTGTTTGACATGGTCCACTATATTCAAGCGATCCTATTTCTTGGGTTCTTAATTATAAATTATCGGTTTGGTTAGATACATTCTGCCGATTAGCAGCTGATACTTATGGAGCAGATGTGGAAACGCACCCATGTACAGTGCCGTTCATAGATCGGTCCTGTTTAGTTTGCAGTCAATTTCTCTTAAAACAGAGATATTTCTCTAATAATCTTTCGGTAAAATAAAGATAGCAAGCTGTTCTATAAAAAAAAACAAATAATTTAATATTATTAAATCAAAACTAATGTAATTAATTACAGAACCTGTCAGGGGGTTATCTATCGATGAACGTCACTGTACCTACCTACCTATTTCGAAAAATCAATATATTGAAAAAATGGCGCAGTTTGATTACCTAGCGAATGGCATAATTCTTAATTCTATAAACAATTTCTTTTTTCATTTCAATAAAAATATTTTATATTTTTTTTTTGCTATAGGTTCTAATCGTGAACAATGCTTACGAATCCCCAGAAACTAGGTAAAATAGCCTGAAGTCTCACCACGTCATCTTTATAATGTTCGTAAACATCTAGGAACATCTGCGAGGCCTTCTCCAGTTCATTATCAGCCGTGAGCAGAGTACATAAGGTTCCAATTACACCGGGCCGGTACTTGAACTCGCTTTCTTCCAACAACTTGATTGCTCCCTTCCTGTCTCCCTGAAAATAACAAGTAGAATAAAGGACTACAGCACCGCTACCGCACGGCACAACAATAAGCATCCATGCCTCAAGCTCGTCATGTTTAGATACATTAACAGTGACAAAATCGCTTACCGCCAGGTTCAAGCGAGTGCCCCGCGAATTGTCTTTTATCTGATGCCGTCAATATAAAATGCATCTAAATATAACGATTTAAAGCCCATATTTGAATGCAGATTTCTGTGCTGGGCGACAGTGGTGCGGTCCAGATCTGCGACAAGCTTGAGCATATATAGCAATTATCTAACCATCTCTGCGATATTCTCTTCGTCGAGCCACTTAATTCTGTAACGTTTCACAATTGTATTAACGGACAAGTTGCCGCTACAAGGTCTCCAAGAACTACATGTGCGTCGTGGGCAATGAAAGTGTTAGTACAAAGTGTAGAACATAAATTAACTCACGAGTTTCACGCAGCATTGCTAGCAGAAATCTGACAGAAATAGGAAAATATTGCTTACTGAGCCAGTAACACTTGACAGCTGCCAACACCAAGGCGCCTCCTTGCTTTAACAAAAAGGCGACTGCTTGCGCCTTCTTGAGTCGGTGGTATTCAATCGTAGAGCAAAAGTGTATAATATAGATATCTCACCTGGGCTAGTAAAACCTGCACAGCTGCTAACACCAAGGCGCCTCCTTGCTTCAACAACAAGGCGACTGCTTGCGCCTTCTTGCCCTCTTTCATCAGTGAGGAAGCTTCAATAAGCGCCGCGCTACGTTCATCCTCAAACTCACGGACAAGTTTCACGCAGCATTGCTTGCAGAAGTCTGGCTGGAATAGAAAAATAATGGGTAATTTTAGAGAGAGTATTTTAGCGTTTGTCAAATTGCAATTGGATAACGATAGGCCCTCTCCTCATTTATGTAATGAGTGACAGTTGTAACTTCAGGACTTTGTCTTTTTCTAAGTGACATTTATTGTATGTGCGAAAATAAAGAAATTTTGACTTTGTAGTAGAAGAGGCCAAGACAAGACTGGGTTCTGACCTTGGCCTACTCAGGCCCTTTATCACCTCCGTAAACGAGCGCTAAGTGGACACATCAAAGTCTATGCTATCCAACCAAATGCACTCAGCATTAGACGCCATTTTTGTTCTTGACTCTGCTAGCACAAATCTGGGTAATGTAATTCAAATTTTCTTCATGTTGTCCTAAAACTTTTTAGACTTGCGCGATTTGTTAAAATTGTACCTATTGAATTCCCATATCATGTGCTGCGCACCGGGCTGGTCTCCGTTGAGACAGGTCACCGTGGCCGAAAATTCGGCTAGTAGCCCAGTGCTAAAAAAAGGGTGTTTCTTTATGTATGTTCGTCGACTTCCTGCTCCTTTTTTCGAAGTCTGTTAAAAAAGGGAACTTTGTGCCAAAGAAGGCTCCTACCTCCCTGGGCTCACATCGCAGGGGTGGGGGCTTTTAGTATGTTTGTCTCCTAAGTAGTCCAAACAAAGTAGGTACTAGTTAGTAGATATTGTTTTCACTAAGAAATAGCACCGAAGGAAATAAATCATATTAAGTAGGTACCTGATTGGAGTAGATAGCCAGAATAGCCTGGTTGTACGTGATAGCAGCGCGTTGCCTGGAGTTCAGTTTGTGCTCGAGCCCGTCCGCGCTCGCTGCCTTCATGCGTTTGCGAGAGTCAAACACGTTAGTGTCCCTGCGAAATAACTACCTAGTTTTACAAAAAATCTAAAACTCTGAAGTCCGACGATATTAACTTGAAACTTTGGTACTGAGGTATCATTAGAACGGTTGATCGTTTTTTCATTACGTTTGATCGTAAATTGACGTTTTGGAGTCTATTGACATTTAAAAGATTTGTAACTATAAAATCAACATAATGTTAATACACTTTAAAACGACAATTGAATTGAAGTTAGTTTTAGCATGGATTCTTAGAAAATGGTTAGCTATATTACTTGTAAAACGCAGACCATTTGTGACCGGAGAAGATCAGCCTGAAATAGCTAATAAAAACAACACTGGCTGTCACGTTACAAACCAAAAAGTTAGGTTTTATTATAATACATAGTTCATCTGTTTGGGAGCTCGTTTTTGTTTCCCGTCATTCCATTTGATCCCATTGCTGGGTAGGGCAAAAGTTTCCCATTTCTACATACTTTAAAGTACATTATTATACATACATACCTGTTGATAACTACGGCGTTGTTGCTAGCAATAGCAACAAGTGCTTGGTCACTTGGCTTGTCTTTCAGCACATTCTGGTAGATTGCTGCAGCCTCCTTCTCTTTGCCCATTTGCTGAAGGCAGTATGCTTGTTGGACCCTGAAAATAATATCTTTGTATCAACTGAAATATTATAAATAATGAACCACTTAGTGAAAAGGTTAATGGACTAACTACATTATAGGTAAGTTTTGAAAACTTTTTGATTCTTGATCAATTCTTCAGTAAGTAAAGTTTGTAGATTATAGAATTTTCTTATAAGAAATCAAATAATATCACAAAAATTTTTCAACTACGACGGGACTTGAACCCGCGTCTTTCCCTCAGTATGGAACCGTGCTAACCAACTACACAACGAGGTCAAACGACGTAGGAGTCGAAAAACTCTGGGACTTTCATCAAATTTTCATATAACCTGATGATAGCAACTTCTTGCTTAGCCTCCTCCTCGGTGCCTCCATCCTCAATCACACTCTCAAAGCATGCCTGTTCCGCCCTCTTTAACTGTTGTAGTGCCTCATTGTACTTCCCTCGCAGGGCAGTGGTTGTGCCAGCATTGTAGCTCAACTCATATGTGCTCTCTTCAAATTGTGGCAGGTCTGATGACTGTAAAGTTTAAAGTTTTGTTTACTTTAAAGATTTCAAGAAATATTTAGGAGTATGTGAGTGTACAGTTTTCCTCACTTTTAGAAATCACTAGACTCTACTCAGTGCTTAGTGTAATTTTTCAAAGCCATACTATGGAAGCCCTGATAAAAGAGCTAGGTTTTAGGTCAAGTTGTTGATTTCTTGACTTTTAGATAAGTGAACTCTTGTTATTTCTTTATTGCACGAGAAAAAAAAAATACATGAAAAACCAAAAACTAGAGAACTGGCAAAGGCAGGATGGACCTTAAAACATTTCTTTTCCAGCAGAATTTGTTTTTATAAGTAAACTTTTCTTGATCTTTTTAGTTCTAAAGGGAATATCTTGTAGTCAGTGTACAACATACCGGATTAATAGCAGCCAGATTAGCTACCACAGCAGCCATATTGGCTTGCCTTTCATCCTCATAGTCATCTGTGGTGTTCTTAACCAAGTCCCGGTAGAGATTGTAGCAGTCTTGATACTGCTCCAAACGGTACAGAATTTGAGCTCTGAAACAAACCAACTATAGGGTAAAAACTTTTATAGAAGAGATTTTATATAAAATATGATTTGGACTTGAAGAACAATATCTATGAAAACAATAATCTCACAGTAGAAACTTTAAGCAGATGATACAATTATTCTCTGAAACAGTTAGCTCATTCAGAGCTAATGATTACAGCTACCCACTACAAGCCAGCTAACCCAGCTTTCTTATAAACTGCCACATACAGTCATATGAAAAGAATGAGACATCTATCGTCTGTTTTTAAGACAGGGTAAACTATTACCTCAACTCCTTCAAGGCAGGTGTTTGCTCAGGGGCACTATCCACAATCTCCAGTGCATCTTTAGGGCAGTTCAGCCGATACTGGACGTAAGCCTTCTCAAAATACAGGTCAGCTGCCAGCGCAGCAGTTTTGGGCTTTGTCAGCACGCTCAGTGCTTCCTTGAAGTTTCCCAGTTGTATGAAGCATACTATCTTGCAGTGGAATGCTTTTTGCTCATTGGGAGCTATTTGCAAGACTGAAACCAAATATTATAAGGTAGAAATGGACAGAAAACAAGGTATTGAGATGAAGTAGACATAGTTTTGGTAAACATAATTGTTTCTACAATATAATAATTAAATCTATGTGAGCTACTTCAAACTTCAATAAGCAATAACCAAAGGTCATAATTTAGATAGTATCGAAACAAAACCTGGGAAAATTGAGTAGAAATATGTGATGGAGATTAGGTTTCGTCTATACTGTTTTTTTACGAATTGGTAAGGGTTATGAATTCGAAATTTATATGGCACATTACTTACTTTTTCCTGTAGCCTTTAGGGCTCTTTCATAGTCACTTCCTAGGCAGAATTTATTTAATTCACTGTAAGCCTGAACAAGGTTAGTTTCCTTGTTGGCTGACATTTTTTGACTTGTATTAATTTAGACAACAGCTGTCAAAGGCATACACACGTCACACGTCATCATGGAAACGTCATTGCGTTTTTGCGTTCCATTTCACGCACAGTTTTTTTATAGAGTTAGTGTTAGGATGATAGACATACACCTTAGAATATAAGACATACACACATATTTTTATAGATGTTTTTAAATCATCATCATCATCATTTTATTGCACATTATTATCCAACGATCGCTCTAATCGAAGTAAGTTGTGTCTTGAATAAGCTCCCTTTACTAATAAGCAGATCAGTGAACGCATTCCTATATTTACACTCTGTCGCATTCTCACATTCTCAGTGAAGCTTGTAAAATAGTAGTAGAGTAGAGAGAGAGAGTTTCTTCAATTCCGTGGTCTACCAACGAACGATCTAATGCTGTATCTAGCTATACGGGAACAGCTCGGTTCTGGTTTCTGATGGCATAATCGGCTGCATGTTGAGGCTGTCCACAGTGGCGTATTTTAAGATTCTGCGCCCTGGACCCGTAAGGTTTACCGCCCCATAAATTAACGGAAAAAAGCCGGCAAAGTGGGTTTCGTAGTTGCACTTGTACAGTACCTACCTTCTTATTACCTGTACCTATTACACAACTATATTAGAAATATGCATATATGTCAGGAAAACTTAAACTTTTTTCAAGAATAGGTACTCTCGCTCTCGCCCTCAAAATCTCTCAAAATCACTCTTTACGATTCAAAAATATTTTAAAGTCGTAAGGCTATATTACACCGGGGTAACACCGTGCGGCATTGCGGCATGCCACAAGGCCGCATGCTACAAAATAAGAAATGTCGCACATTGTGGCAAGAACCGTGCGGCATGGCAATACCTTGCTTCATGTGGCAGACTGTGACAGCTTGTATCCGGGCACAGTGGATTACATGCGACATTATTCGAGCGTCAAAACAGTTTCTCATCAAGTACTAAATGCTTCTCAACTCTCGACAACATCATAGACAGTGAAAAACTGTTCTCAAAACTAATTAATCTTTGGATATAACATCAGAAAGAATGGTTCGGCATGAAATTATTACAGCTATTCCAGATATCATTGGAGACCAAGAAAAACAATATAACCAATAACAATATGCTTCTGAAATGAGCAGGAACAGAGGATCATGAACTCAACTCAGCTGTTTTGGACTACTTATCTTATCTAAGTATGCCTATCAGAGGCAGCTTTTCAGCTACTAATAGGCTGCTGCTAAAGTTACTTGATCAGTCTATGGTGTATCCCTTCGATCAATTAAGTAGGTAGACCAGAAACAATCCATAAACATCATGATGCTTTGGAAATTACCCAGGCACGATGTTGCCTCGGCGTAAAATAGGCTGCCGCATGCCACTAATGCTTTCTATTTGTAGCATGCCACAAGGTGCCGCATGCGACAATATGTAGCATGCGGCACTGTCGCACGTTGTTGACTCGGCGTAAACGAGCCTTAACCTGATTAAAAAAAGTTGCTATGCCACACACAGGAATATTTTGACACTAAGAAATAAGTTAGAAGTTAATACGTTATTTTAAATATTAGAATCAATTATTGTAGGTATGTAAAATATAGTTATTTATATAATATTAGGTTCCATAGGTATGTATGTTATATTATTTTATTACATAGGTAACAAAAGAAAATTGTGTTATCTGGAAACTATGTTCCAAATTGCAGTGCCCGGGCCCATGTTGAAGCTTGTATCTAATTTTAAGACCATAATGCACAAGATCGCAATAAATGTTTTGAATCCTTGAAACAACTTTATATAAATAATTTGTAATAAAAATTATTGTCTCAAATTTTCCTCTACCTGTCGCGGTGGTGGGCAAAGTGACCCCCAGGTGACCCCCAAAGTGAACTGGGGTTGAGCACTGCAGTGCATGCCGCCCCGGCGGGCGTACGTAGCGTGCGATGGTATGGTACCGGGTAGGTTCACTACAAGCACACCCCAACATCACACCCAAGCAAAAACACTAACAGCGAGCAGAAGTAACAAATTTTTGGAGACTTTTTGGTAGTTACCAAAGCACGGTTCTGTAGCTTATTACGGTTTTGTAGGATTTTTTGTAAATGATCGACTGTTACGATGCGCTCGTGTCGATAGCGCGCGCGCGATCTCGATAGCATCAAAGACAATGAAAAAGTTAGTAATACAAGAAAAAAGAAAGAATACGAGCTGATTTTGAAAATTTTGTGCTTTTCTTCGATTTTTTGCAGTGATATGCATACTGACTATAAACGAGGGATAATCCCCCGACCAGAGGCAGGTAAAATGTTGACGGCAAGGAGAGGCAGCGGGGCGATGCGGCGGCGCGGGCGGCGGGAAACCGCCGCCCGCGCTGCCTGACGCATGGTGCCCTGGGGGCAAATTCTCGCCAATTTATCACTCGATTATCAAAAGATCTGTCAAATTTCTTTTGATATTTATCGAGTGATTTATTGGCGAGAATTGCCTTCCGGGCGCCAAGCAGCGCGGGCGGCTTCCCGCCGCCCGCGCCGCCGCATCGCTCCGCTGCCTCTCCTTGCCGTCAACATCGAGTGATAAATTGGCGAGAATTTGCCCCCTGGAAGCCAATTCTCGCCAATATATCACTCCATAAATATCAAAAAACTGCCAAATTTGACAGTTTTTGTATAGAAAAACTGTCAAATTTCTATACAAAAACTGTCAAATTTGACAGTTCTTTTGTTAATTATCGAGTGATAAATTGGCGGGAAATGGCTTCCTGGGCCTTGGTCCACGTGGCCTAAAGGTAAATACGCCACTGGCTGTCCATCTTGATCTTGATGCCCTCTTTCTGCCTGCACGGGGTGGTGAGAGACTGGACACACCTTGGAATATCTATTTTCCCATTTTGAAAAACATAAAAAAAAATATATAGTTTGCAATGATGTAGTACTGTTTATGGCGACTTCGCTATTTTTACAAGGCGAACAAAACAAACATCACCCAAGGAAATTCTTGCAGTTTTATTCAAAAGTATAAGGAACAACCATTGTGAGAGACGACGACGACGGGCGCTTTATGCCGGCGTGTGTCGAACTCATCAAACTTCGACGGAGCTAAAGTTTTCAGTTTCTGCAAGTTTGGAACGGAGCTGAAGCGTCGAAAA
The DNA here is from genome assembly GCA_963662085.1 of Eupithecia inturbata. Taxonomy (NCBI): domain Eukaryota; kingdom Metazoa; phylum Arthropoda; class Insecta; order Lepidoptera; family Geometridae; genus Eupithecia; species Eupithecia inturbata. Next base: position 11,621,363 of record OY759182.1, read on the forward strand.
ATTGTTGAGTTTTTCGCACCCGGAAGCGATGTTGCGGCGCTGTCGCTGGAATTTTGGGGACTGCGCATAGCTTAGACAGGGACGTAATTAGAACTAATTAGGGGCATCTTATATCCGGAAGAATGTTTCCGGTTATTAAACTTTAATAAAAATTAAAGCTTGAAAACCTTCGTGGGGTAGGTATCTACCTACCCCATCTATCTAGGCATCTTCTAATTAAGACGAGTGGTTTTTAATGGCTAGAGAAACCTGAAGCTAAAATGAGTACCTACCTAATCTCAACAACTTATACATCGGTGAGTGTAAAAAGAATGTTGTAAACAGTTAGCAAATATCGGCGATATTTTCTTTTAAGTGGCTAGAGAAATCTACCTAAAGCTATAAGAATCTCAACAACTAAAATAAGCAGAGCGCTCTGTTATTCTTGCAGCAAAAAGTTCCAGTCAAACCCATAAAATCGATTGGCATCTTGCAACGGAAACAATGTTAAAGTTACATCTATTGTCGTGCGCCGCGGACACCAACACGACTTTTAATCGCATTACGAGAAGTTCGAGGAACTTGTGCCCGCGGCATAGATTGTTGCATAGTTGGTTGGGGCGTTCCATAGACAGCGTCATAGTAAGTAGGTATGGTCTTCCTTCGCCCAGGGTTTAGTAGAGTTTTTCATGCCTCGGTGTCGTATGGGAATGAAAATTGTTTTATTATAATATAACTTTATGATTGAATTATCAATTTGTATTTTCATTTTATACTAAACAATGATAAGAAATTAGCTATGGATTTTTAAATTGTAATTCTTACCTACTTATCTAGGTATAAATAATTCAGTTTATTTTAATCTACGATGCTGGTAGTTTTAATACGTCTTCCTAAGAGTACTCAGTACAGTGAACTTAGTAGCAGTTAGCGGTAATAAACAAGTAGGTAGGTACCTACATAATATAAATGACTATTTATATACAACACCATCCCACAAAAAATATGTTATAAAAATTTTCCTAAGGATTTTCCTAAGGCATGGCGTCCTGCCGCAAAATAGTTTTTTACTAGTACGGAGGACTGCCTTACTAAGGTTCTGGCTCTGATGACATACCTACCAAATAATGAAATAATCGTAGACATAGAGTAGGTAATTCGTATTATTTTCTTATTATATTAGTTTTATACAATACCTACCTAAGTTTACCATAATATTATATTGTACCAACCTACTATGGTTAAATCTTTGTAGAGATAAATACATGTTTATGTTTTATGCTTAATATCAATTTACTGCTAAATACCTATTTGTATCATCAGAGAATTGTAGGTACTTCGGTCGGTCTATATATATAAGCTCAAACATAAATTAAGCCACAAATCCTCGAATCATTTGTTTTATTTAAATTAGGTTACACATACCAAAATAATTGTAAGTTTTAGGCCAGTCGCATTATCTATTCAAAAATGGAATTTATATTCGGAATCCTATGGGAAATTAAGGTTTTAGGTTGGGAGTAAATTAATGGAAGGGGATTACTGTAACCGATGGTACCAAAATACATTTGAAGAGAGTAAGTGGTTAATAAAACCACCCAGAGTTCCCATTCCAATGCCTATACTGATACAAAACGTTTATGGGAAGTTTGCCGGATGATGGCATTTCTGTTTTCTGAATGCCATGAAAGTTCGTCACCCAAGACACAAGCCTAGTGCTTAGTTTGGGTCTCACCAGAAATCCTTAAGTAAGTATATTTGGTAAATAAATGAATTATGAATTATGAATAGTTATGTGATAAAGCCAAATAAAAAAAAAAAGTTATTACGGGTGACCGTGCAAAAATGGTCTCCGTATTTTTTTATTCATTGGTTAGTTATTTACTATTTTCTTGTAATGATAATTTTTGCTTTCTTTTGTGATCGGTAAGTAGATAGATCGATAGAGATTATAGCTTATTGCACCATCAAAACCTTTTAAAATAATTTAACAGGAAGATTCCTACTGACTACTGTATTTTTTAGTAACTTTGACACTTAATTTAACCTAATTACTTTGTAATAATAGATAAAGTGTATAAAATTCTGGAAATCTATCTTTTTTTAAGAAGTAGGTAAGTAAGTACCTTGTTTAGCTAGCAGGTCTCACAATGTGCAACTCATTATTGTATAACAATTAAGCTAATAGGATTGCGGAATCTATTATTCCTTTTTCCAATACACGAGGGATAACAGATTAGAAATTTCCGTTAGAAAAAAAAAGGTTGACCCATTTGTTTCCGCGTGGGACACTTTTTTCCTGACAAATTGCCTGAAAGTAATTTTAAGGCCAAGACCAGTTATTTATGTGTATTACTTTAGCTTTATGTTCGGTGAGCTTCGTGTGTTCATTATCTTTCTCCAGTAATGGCACTTGAGTTGCGTCCGTTATATACTTTACGACTGTAAAATTTAATAAAATCGTATCCCTCTTCATCGCATCTGGAAAAAAGCCGGTATTCGTATTTAGTATTTGTTATTTAAATAATAACCTCCCATCTAGGTACAAGAAATTCTCACCCATCGAGTACTTTGATTAAAAACCTACTTAGGTAAGTAGTACTTATCAAAAGCGGGATTTACTTTCCCATAAAAATATTCCACTTCAGACGAGACGACGATATCATTATGGTTCGCAAATTAAATGACATCCGTTGCAGGGATGACGACTTGACGCAAATTGGACAGGTGTCAGGAGTGAGTCGAGATCGAGACGCGATCCTTGGATTCTGCTCATCGTTAGGAAACTACACTTAACGAATTTCAAACTCTACGGATCGGATAGGGCTATCATAGCTGGATGCAATGAATTGCATTGGATGTTGAGTGCAAAACTCTTATAAGGTGAGTAATAAATAAATAATGAGGTAGGTATGTCTATTAAGCTTAATTAAGATACTACTTACCGTATAAATTATATTAAGAAAAAAAAGTAAATATACACATTAGTTACCATAAGTTTACATTGTTGTCTGCTAATATTTTGTTTATTTTTTTTTGTTCTAATGACAAGTCCTATAAACATCTTAATAACCAAACCTTAGTCTAGCCATTTAGGTATTGAGCTCTACCTTGCCGTAACACAGTTTTATAACTAGCACGGAAGGAACGAGACATGCAACTCATAGAAGCCATGAAGTACTAAGTTATTTAGCCCATATGTATGTATACCTTTATAATGTGTTTGTACTAACTTATCTATCTTTAAAGTAAATTATTTAGTGGTATAATTAGCTATAATTAACTTTATGGCTACATTGTAAATTTTAATAAAAACATTCTTATTCTTATTCATTCTTATAAAGTTTAAAATTTAAATAACACACATTTGAGTTATTTATATTGGAATCGTTTGTTCTTTTATGTTTTATTCATTCAGTTATATATTTTCCTTTCATTTGAAGGTTCAACCCTACATAGCACACTTGGTAATGGGATGTCAGTGAACCAACTCCAGAGTAGATTCGACAACGACCGCTCGGTATCGCCTAATAAAGGCCCGGCATATACGGTATGGTATGAGATTTCAATTTGGAAACTCAATCCAGCCAGACCTCGTTCAGGTAGGTAATGAAAAACTCAGTGAAAAGCCGGCTTATGAGCTTACAATATATGATTTACGGATCAATTCGTACCCACTTCATGAAATGGGCGAAGAAAGTTCGTTTAAAATCTAAATCTTTATAGATGATGGAATAAATGCCAGCATGCAAAATAATTCTTGTTTGTATTATAAAATTATTAAAAGACCATAGGTAAGTACAATTATAATTCCTGCCTAGTACTATTCAACATTATTAATTATTATATTTCTTTTGTATGCCTCAGAAGGCATTATCTATGATGCGAGACTATAAGTGATGATCTAATGGGAGAATACCTTTACAGAAACCGCAAAATACCCGCATTTAATTTGAAGGTTGTTTTCCGAAATTCGAGCATAATTTCCAGGTGAAAATACCTTCCTCCATTCACTCGGTTCAACACGTCATGAATATTCGCGCTCTAGCTTGTAATACATCAAATCGCAGACGCCCGCGGTTCTAATCAACGCGAGATAATGAATCCTAGAGCATACAAACTGCAGGATTATCTATGTTTGACGTGCCACGAAGCACTGCTCTGGGTCTCGGGTGACGTAATTTATGATCCGAGTAACATTACAAACTTCGTCAGTCTGGTACCCCATCAGAAACCAAGGAATTAGCCAGAGGGTTCACCAACAATACTCCAATATTCTAACAATGTAAGTACAGTAGGTAGTAGGTACCTACGCTAACAACTTGTACATGTGGTTGTAGAAGATGTATCAGAATTTAACAAAAACGTTCTGAGTAGGTTCTGAAAAGAGCATTTGTTATTGGTGCATTGCATATCTATTCTTTTAGATCTTCTACTGTCTTCCATCTTCAAGTCCCACTGAATAGAAAAACTAGCATCTCTACCTCTAATATATTTTCTAGATACCTCTAATATATTTTGTTGAAACAATTAAATCATTAGCAGCATAAAAATGTGTAGCCCCCAATTATAGAGCATACTTGAGTTGGCTTCTGATCGCTTACATCTTGATTTTATTCGTTCTAACTAAACATCACAATCCATTTACTGTGTGCGACTATTCAAAAGTTCTCCATGATGGTGCCAAAATATTTTACACAAAGTTTGAATAAAAAATAGACATATATTATAATAGTCTTGAGGAGAGAATAATTGTAAATGTGTGAAACATCTTGACTTTATTCGTTCTAACTAAACATCACAACCCATTTACTGTGTGCGACTATTGAAAAGTTCTCCATGATGGTGCCAAAATATTTTACACAAAGTTTTAATAAAAAATAGACATATAATATTATAATAGCCTTGTTCACACATTTACAATTATTCTCTCCTCAAGGTTTGCCCTTATGATATAAGCCTTATTACGTAAAACTAGGCCTAGACTGGATATGGCGGGAAAATGATTCACAACCAGTTTATTACCTAAGCGTATTATAAAATCTGTGCCTAAGCTACGTTTGTAAGTGTTTCTTTATACTAATATGAATATTTATGTTATTTTCCTACCTGTAAAATGTATGTACACTGTGGATTAACCACGGCCGGGTTACCTTAAGCGATATCGCTCCCGCCGTAGTGCGCTCCGTGAGCGATCGCACGGAAAATTGGTCTCCTTCACTATTCGATTACGTACTAAGATCCCATGCGAAGATTTCTGCTCGAAAATAAATTGGGTATCAAGTAGGAATAGTTTTCTAATGTGATGTGGGACGATTGAAGGAAAATATTCAAAAAGGAGAGCCAAATCTTCTTGTTCAATTATTCTGATAGTCGGTATATATTATGGGAACTTTCCTTCTAATAAATTTAATGAGTATGTATTTGTATATTCCACCGTAGGTATACATGTTACACTTGATGTCGTTACACTATATATAATTTATATTAGTTAGGCCTATGTTAGTTAAGTTAAGTAAGATGTGTGAATAAGGAAAATTTACTTAAGCCTCCCTTTGTAAAGCTACGGGGAGTGTCCAGGTAGATTATTTTATTACACAACACAATAAACACAACGAGAATAACCCATAAAAAAAGCTATACTACTTACCTTTTTAAATTATACATACTTTACCTATTTGTATAAACTATGATGTAACTACGATAGGAAGCGACAAGGTCGACATAAATTTGCCAATATGATTCCCATAAGACCACTCTCTCTACTTACGTAAAGATGATATAAAGTGCCATTAGCGCTGAGCGTGCCAAAGCTGCAGTAACAATGATGAATTTTATATGATCACTGGATTACATAAGCACATTACCTAGGATAAGGCGTTCGAACATGAGCCTTCGTGAGCCTGGGGACATTTACACGTTCTGGAGAAAATTGAGTTTCCGTAATTACGCACAAGTAGGCACTACTTGTGCCACAATGGGAGTTAGAGCCCTACTTATCGTTTTGTGGTGTACTGATCGAAAGCCTCTAAGGACTTGACCTGCCTGACATTTGTAGTTTTAATGTGTGGCAGTGAACTTTGAGCCTCCTAATAAAATGTCCTAATATGCTTGCTTGTGTGGCCATTCTGAGTCTATGGAGGTAAAACTTTTACCTCCTCCACTTCGTTTACCTTAAAAGTACTAAAACTATACCTAGGTACTTAGTTTGTAAACATCAATCTGTGAGTGGGCTAGGTAGACAAACCTGAGAATACGAGCAAATACCTTTATTTTTCCTGTACATATTTGAAGACCCAAAAATGTTCTTGAAATGTACCTACTAATAAATAAAAAAAATCCCCCTTTTTGGTACTGAATCCGTCTCTGGTCCGGGTAGAAAAGGTTAACGTTAACATTTTAAAGTCTCGCGCGCGTTGTAAATTGCTTCGAATCAATTACCTGGACTCCATTACTTCGTCTCACACGTAGGGCTTTTAAGCTTCTGAATGACGAGACGGGAGCTCATGTGCAAAAGGCCGTGATTTCATTTTGCGTTGCATTCGGGGGTTACGTGCATCTAACAATGCAATCAGCGCTTTATGAGGCACCCAGTTTAATATCGGTTAGTACTAGTTATTTATAAAATTTGTGTTTTTTTTGTGATTTATTTTAGAGCTTCTAATTACGTTGGCGCGAATTTAACTAATTAATGAAAATAAATCAATGTTTTTTTGCGGTTCTTAATATTTTCTGCGTTTTACAAGGAATGAAACTGCCGGAAAAGCAGTTTGCCGACATTCGTACACCGTTTTCTATGAACGCACGTTTTCACAAACATTGACTTATTAGTAATTTGGAGATTTTGGTATTTTGAGAGATTTACTACTAAAAAATCAAAAATCGGGTGTATGATTTGAAGAAATAGTAGGTACAAATTATTATCGTCACTCAAAGCTTCGTTATAATTGAAACTTCAAGATTGCACGTTCACACCACGGCACGGGCGGGTAAACAAAACAATGAGTTTGTAAACTATTCCGTAAGGAGTAAGTTTCTCAATTAAGGGCGCCAAGGTAGCAGTGATTATGGCACCGTCTATTGCACAGCACACAACCAAGCGTACAAGGCGTACAAGGCGTAAAATGGCTCGTTTGCGTTTTTAATCGGCAAATAAACCTTGTTCTATGCACATTTCAGATAAAAATGATGATATCAGGTAAATAGTTAAAAACTATGAAAAAACCGGACTCGGTCCTGGCTTCTTACTTTTTGGGTTTAGTTTTTTTTCGCAAAATGAAGAACACGCCTACTTAAAATAGCTAAGTATCTACACTCCCGGAATTCAAACGTCGGTCGCGCGTCGTCATCGTTGTCGGAGGTAAAATAAATTCGGTTTTTATAAAGTGCTACGAGGTGTTACGGTATGCTACGGATAGTTTTAACCTCAATACGTCTCTGTGGTCTGCCTGTTGGAATTTTTGTTTTAGTGGGCCTTTTTAGGGTTTCGAAGATCAGAGATCGGTTTCGAAACCCTTATGGTCTCGCTTTTTCTGTCCTTTTTTCCGTCTTTAATATCCCAGCAACTACAGCAGCAAATAACTGGTAAATTAAAATAATAGTATAATTCCGTGCGCCTGTATAGATCAATATAAATTTTCATTACAAATTGTGATAGCGATCCATCTGAAATGTATGTAGCGTTTGTAGATATCGATCTATATTTTGTAGGAAAAATATAGAGAATTCTGTAAGAAAACACTTTTATAGCTATGGCTATACACCTTTTTGAAAAACTGAAAAATTGACAACAAGGAAGGGAATTTTATGAAAAAAAAGGGGGGGGGGGGCTACCTCACAGAGTGGTGTATTAAATAAAAGGTATCGGTATGTACATCTCAAATCAGTTTTTTAAATTCCTGTAGGTTAATTCAAAAATTAAAAAAAAAGTCGAAAATTTTACCATTATCCTCTATACTAAAGATTAAAGATGTTTATTTGCCAGAACATAATATGTAACAATGTAGGTCTTAAAACTATATAGGTCCAGTTATATTCTACCTAACATAGCCATGCAAATATTACATTTTTCCATTACTCAATATTACATTTGCTATTTCTAAATTACAAATACAAAATAAATTAATTATATAAATAGGTAACAAAAGCCAAAAAAAAAATATATATTATAAGTCAATGAATATATTCGAAGTCTTCTAAGTCCCTGTAATTAAAATATTGATTACTGCGAACTTTGCACACCGTCTCTAACTGGTACCGGTTTGTACATGTTGGTATACTTGACAAACGTTCGAAACCCTCGGCGCGCGAGCACACTCGCACTTGACGGATCTTGTTTTTCCTAATAATAAGTGTTTCACACGTGCGTTTATTTCAGGTATGTCGGATGTCTGCGCCTAGTATAGACGCATCCAACACGTTCACTCTCCCTAGTTGGTATTGCAAGTCTCTAGAACGTAGGAGCAATAAAATTAACATTTATAAGCACGCCTCGCTTTATTGTGGGGCTGTCGCCATAAGAAACAAATACAATTTCCTGCTAATTTCCGCCAGATTTTATCTGGACAGCTTAGCTGAATCTGACTGCTGAAGCCGAAAATAGAGGAAGTTAGAATCTACTTTGCCTACTTGTTCTGAATTTCATTTTCTTCTTACATACTACCTATTCATGAATCACTATACATTTATATAAAGCTTAGACTTAAAGTATATCTAAACTATTACCTACATAAACGCACTGGGATCATCTATGAATTAACTAGCTACATGCTATAAATGAAACACGAAAACAGTTATTTGAAACGGTTTTACGTTTTGACCTCTAATTAAAATAAACGCGCATGGTTGCTAGAGTAGTGATTAGAACTTTTATTTACAAAGTGGCTTTTATTTTATACTTATGGGTACCAACGGTACCTACGTTACAAGCTACTTCAATAACAGTTATTTATAACCTAGAAATTATAGTCTAACATGCATTTTAATACCAATTTGCACCAATATCAGCATTTGAAAGTCGTCCATATAAATGTTCTTCGAAATAATTACAAAAATAGTAATTTAAATGCAAAATTGGCACTTCGTGCGGCGCTCTCCATTCGAAACAGAATAAAAATGTAGAGTCACTGTCTAGAAGTCTTTAGGTGATACTTTGCTTTTGAAGACATACACTGATCCTTTATTTATAATGTTGTTTTTAAAGAAACGTAAGTTTCAAGCTGACCCAGAACATCCAAGTCTCGGTTTTCTTCTTCGGATGTTAAGTCTCAGCGGCCTGTGGCACCCGGAGCTTAAATCACTGAAATCACGACTGAAACTCCTGTTCTTCTACACGACATTGATATTCTTCTGCTCACAATACGTCAAATGTGCTCTGAACTTCAGCCCAAACTCCTTGAAAGCGCTTTTACAAAACACACCTTTCCATCTAGGCATTGTGAAGTGCCTTTTCTTTCAGAAGGATTATAAATCTTGGGTGGAACTAGTTGAGACCATCAGCTCTGTAGAGCGCAAACAGTTTAACAGCAATAAAGAACAACAGAAGGTTATCAAGTATTACTTAAGTCGAAGTAGACGGGTAACCTGCTTCTTTTTCGCCATGGCTGTCGTGGCTGATATAACCATCTATACTGAACCATACCTGAGGAACCAAAGAGAGATTGGGGTCTACCATTACATCTTCTCAACTTACTCCCCATTCCCGAGACAGCCACCTGGGTATTACTGCACGATGTTATTCCAAACTATTTTTGGATTTGTTATGAGTTTTTACATTGTTTGCTGGGACATGACGACAGTAACGATCATGATTTATTTAGCTGGACAGTTGAGGTTCTGCGGTTTGTATTGCTCGAGTGTCATAGACGTGAAGAGTAGGGAGAATAGCCGGAGGAATATAGCTGAGTGCCACAAGTTCCATGGAAGTGTGGTGATGACCTGGACGAAGTTCCACAGATTGATATCCCCAGTGATGTTTGTGTATGTGGTGCTAGTTTCGCTGAATCTTGGAGCTTGTATCATACAAATGGCAGAAGTAAGTTCTTTTCAGCATACGTTTGATTTATAGTACTTATTAAACCTCAAAACAACTGGGTCCCTCAGCAGGTATGTACGTACTCAGAATAGGGAAAGGGTAAAATACAAGATCCGTCAAGTGCGAGCGTGACTCGCGCGCCGAGTTTTTCAAAACAGTTAACAAGAATACCAATAATAACGGTTAGAGACTTTGTTATTTGATGAAACCCAAAAAAGTAAAGGTACCTACATACATTTCAGATGTGTCGGTTTGCAAACTTCGGAGTATAGAGGGTAAAATTTTCAACTTTTTTCAAAATATTTCTAAAAGTATGAAATCTACAGAAATTTCAAAAACTGTTTTGAAATGTAGAAACCGATACCTTACTCGGTGAGGTAGCCCCCCTTTTGCAAATTATCCCCCCACTTATGACCATTTTTCAAAAAGTAGTCTACTTACAGACTTTTCTATATTTTTCCTGTAAAATATAGATCCATATCTACAAACGCTACATACGTTTCAGATGGATCGCTCTGCAAACTTCGGAGAGGGGGAATGGGTATTTTTTCAACTTCATAAAGTTTGAAACCTACAGAAATTTGAAACACTGTTTTGAAATGTACAAATTGATATCTTTCATTTGATACCCCACTTGACATTGTAGGTCTCTTTTAAAATTTCGACCTCCCAATTTGTACAGAATTTTTTTTTTTATCTGTTTAGGCGCACGAGATTCATTATTATTTTAAATATCACGTTATTTGCTGCTGTAGTTGCTGAGATATTAAAGACGGGAAAAAGGACAGAAAAAGCGAGACCATTAGGGTTTCGAAACCGATCTCTGATCTTCGAAATCCTAAAAATTATTGCTCAACCCAACAATTTTGTAAAAATACTTTTTTATTTTTTCAGTTTGAAGAGGATTTCACCGCTGTAATGGCATCCTGTGTCTATACAACCGCACTCCTGATACAACTTTTAGTGTTGTTCTGGCATAGTAATGAAGTAACTGCGGAGGTATAATATAAATTATTTTAATATTTGAAAGCAAAAAAAAACTGGTAAAGTGTGTGTCGGGCCACGCACAGTGTAGGGTTCCGTAATTGCACGGCTATACATCTTATACTTATTTTGCACAACTATCCATCAATCAATTACGTGAGGCGTTGCGGGGGGAGGTGGTCGAGCAAAATCTCAGCCACACGTGAAGGAGAGGTCTCGGCAAATATCACGTAATTATTTTTCCGCGAATTTTAGAAGTTCCTACTTAAGGTTGTTCGTGGTATGTTAGCGCGAGATTATCTTCTGTTGATCTTAGGTATTTTATTGCTCGATTTTGTCGCTGTCATTCTAGACTACGTTCTTAGAAGTCTTGAAGCAATGCAATCAAGCACAGATATCGGAACCACTGAAATATAAAAAATGGCTGGCACATCTTAGATTCAATCATAAAAATCAAATCTGTCTTTTATACAGTGCATATTAAAATAAAGGAACACCACGAAATCTGTCAAGAACTGGGACGAGACTAAGCACTTAGACTGGTTCGTTTAAGTACACCAGTTAGACCAGTTTGCTGCAGTCGACTGATAGAGACCATCAATATTAAATCAGTTACTGGTTTTGGCGGTCTGTAGATACATTTTGACAATAACAAGACAGCAATCGCCTTCGTGTAGGTTCTTAGACAACGCTTTGTCCACCACCGTGTGGACTTTGGCACGGGTTGCGCGGCACGCGGTGCGGCGGCAGTCTAACTGGTGATATGATAATTCTACCATCCTAGCCGAATATCGGCTACGGCGGTTAGTCTCAACAGAGACCAGCCATGTGCGCAGGATAAGTAATTATAGTGGACAAGTGTGTGTGCAACCACTAGTGCACTCTCTCTTCGCTTAAGGACACGACGGGGAAAGGTCAGACACAGGACCAACGCCGTAAGGGAGCCGTAAAAAGTGTTTAGTCTCCCCAGTTTTTGCCAAATTTCATGATCTTCTTCTTATTTAATATGCAATGTTTATGATACAGATTTTATTCTTATGATTGACTCTACATCTGTAGAGTTAATCATAAGAATAAAATCGGTAAAACGGTGCCGTAAAAATAATGATGCAATTTTTTGTATTTTAGTGGGTTCGATTACCGAATAAGGCAAGTAGTTTTTCAAAATTCTGTAAATGTAGGTTTACTTATTTTCAAAAATAAAAGAATGGTTCCTTTCAGTAAAACTTCCTATCTGATCTTCAATTTTTCTTTATATTCTCTACGCGTACCTGTGCCACACCCTGTGGTGTCGCGTAAAGAGTGGACAATCCTTAAGGCGCTATGCAGACGGAGCAATTTTAGTTGAAGAATCTGTCAACTTTTTAATATTTTCCGTATAAACTTAAATTTATTTGTATGTACCTAAACAGCTAGTTGCGATTTGCTTGTTGCCGCAATAGTTGCTCTGTCTGCATAGCGCCTTACATACGAGTAGGGGGCATCATCCATCACTGTCCAGAAAATAATATAATATACCCAGTAACAGCCTCACAAAGCGAATATTAATCCTACTTGTAATTTAAAATAAAATAAACCGCCAAATGCGAGTCGACTCGCACACGAAGGGTTCCGTACAGTAAAAATAAGGCAACTTTTTCAAAGAACATCAAATTTTCACTTGTTTGGCCACCCCTTCAAATTTTAACTTTATTATATTTTTAGTAGGTATTTGTTGTTGTTGACTTTTAGTATTTGTAGACAGTTGAAGTGTTACTTATTTACAGAAAGTTTAAAGTGACAACCTATTGTGGTTCAAGAGATACAGCCTTGACAAGCAAAGATCAAAAATCGCCAAAAAAATACAAGTTTTTTGTATGGAAGCCCCCCTTTAATTTGGATATTTATTTTACTTACTACTTTTTACTTGCTATAGCGGCAAAATAAATACACATTCTCTGAAAATTTCAACTGTCAACTCTTACGGTTCATCAGATAGAGCCCTTTGAGAGACGGACGGACAGCGGAGGCTTAGTCATAGGGTTCCGGTTTCACCCTTCGGGTCCGGAACCCTAAAAATGACCCTTACCCAACTTAACAGGAATATTCATTGCATTGAAAGTTGGAAATACCGAATGCTAATACCATTTTGGAATCTCAATGAAGTGGGCAAGTTATTTATTAGTTGATCACTCAGGTAAATCTACATTTTTTACACCACAGGAGATCAACTTTAAAAAAATATAAAACGAGTTAAAATAAATAAATAAATATTTTATTCCTTTGCCATACAAATGGCGGTTAGCGATATCAATAGTACAGTTATCCATAAAAACAGTTTGAAAAATTCCTTTTTACTTTTGTCCATTCTTCTCGATGCCAAGAAAATAATAAACAAGGGTAAAAAAAAATCAAAGATGTCCAATAACACGACAACCGCAAGACTTTTTTTTTAATTATTTCTTTATTGACAAAGAAAATTACAATTCAATAATAAAAACAAATTAGAACTAGTATTTACAATTGAAACGATTAAGCTAGCTCCAGACAGTTGTAAACAATCTACAGGTAACTCAACTGATCCATATCAATACCAGTCGGAAGCGTCCCCAAGACGCTGGCTGCATTGCCCCGCGCTGTATGGCAACGCTGATGCGCTGCGCCAGATACCCACCAGCTCTCGGGTTACGCGTCGCGTTGACCAGACGCTCAGATAACTTTTTAAAAAACCGGAGAACCTCTCGACCCCAAAGGGAGCAAATGTGTAGGTTCTGTCGAGACCTGCATATTTGCGTCTCCTGAGATCCTCGGCCAAATCTGCCGCCGCACCAGCCCTCTCGGATGTTCTCGGAAGATGGGAAGGCGCAAGTGTGTCGACGCGCCCCACACAATGGGCCTCCCCAACTCCGTAAGACTCCGTATAGGGTACATTTTTTTTGGAACATTTTTACGCCACATCCTGTATTATTGTATTATAATCTTAACTTTGTATAATCATTGGTGTACTATCAATTACCCCTTCCGCAAGACTAAATATCTACAACTCTCTACGGGGCGTAGGTAGAGTCTACTCATGAAACTTTAAAGTGCTTCGAGCGTATGTAGGTAACAGAAAAAAAAAATTACAGAGTGAATGCTTGAACTACAACACATTCAAGAGCAACTGGGTCAATGTGGACTTAAAGCTACAGAAGCAAGTACTTTTGCTCTCTTGGACTACCAGCAAGAGATTGGCATTCAAAGCTGGGCCGTTCAATGAAATGACGTTGTCGACTTTTATCTCTGTAAGTTCTCATCTAACAATATTTTACCAAATAAATAATTTCAATATTTAGTCTACAGCACGATTCATAGTTTCTTATTCATTCATCAATTGTAAATGTTCGTACAGCAGGGTAGGTACTGACCGGTGCTTCAATTTAAAATTACTTTAATATAACATCAGGTATTACAGTATAAAAATTTAAGCTAGTGTACATTTTTTTTGAAATCCTAGCTCTACAAGCTATGTTACATAATTCGTTTAGCAAGCATTTTACATGAACAAAAAAACTTATCGTAATTATCTTAAGAGCATTTACGCCTAACGCGCGATGTGTGCGGGACTTGAAATGATAATAATAATAACAAAATAATGATAATTTTAAATGTATGATTTTAAAGAAGATGCTCTACTTTATTGGTAAGCTATTGTTATATTAAATTAAATAAGGTATATCGGTGAAAAAATCATTTAAAATTCGTAATAATACATATTTTTTTAATTTTAATTTCTCATAGTAAGATACCAAAACCAATCATCTTTTTAACTAACTATTTTCCTAAGGATTATTGACTGACTATTATTTTTTGTTAATTAGATATATCAGTAATTTCATAATATTTTAAGCTTCAAAACAGACGCTGAAAGGGAAATTAAGAAAACCTCTAACAAGTTATCTTGATAGAACGCGTAAATACTATATTAATCGAAATATTTTATTAACTAACTATTTGGCCAACGAAATTTCCTAAATTTATTATTAATTAACATATAGTGATAAGTGATTTATGATATTAATAAGTGATTTATGATAGTGATTTAGATAAGTGGTTTATGATATTAACGGGTTTGAAAGGACTGTTTTTGAGCCAAACTGCGCATAGAAGGCGTAAAAGCTCTTAATATAAATAAAACAAAGGCGAATTCTATACACAGCAACTGTGTTGGCAATATGGTTTTACTATTCTTACGTAAGCTTTAGAGTTAGCGTAACACTGACCTGTGTTACGGGGCGTAATGTATCATTCGCAGCGAGCATGATACGTTACCGCGCGCCGCCCGTGTGCTAAAATTAGTCTCGTTGCACGTTGCGAGCGCCTTCTTTCCCCGTACTGACTGCACGAAAGCTAGTTGTGTAACATGTTACAGAACGGCCCGTAACGCCGCCGATCAGTAGGTACGTACCGATCTTTAGATGTTTGTTTATGAATACTATATTCTTGTTTCAGTTACTTCGGGGAACTTACAGTTTTTACACGCTTTTACAAGAAACCAGTTAAAAGTCCGTGTTTTTTTACAATGATTTGGAAAGCTGTGAAGTAGGTAGGTACAACCTACAATAATTGTTCAATGAAAACAAACAAGCTGCTGTTTGCATAAAAACACACATACCTAGGCAATATTTTCTAATCGGTTTCCCCGAAGGCTACATAATTATGTAAGCTTACGTAGGTACAGCCTTATGTTAGCTTGTGTTTATTTTCTCTAAAGTTGGATCGGAGCCGAAACTCACTCACCCGAGTTCCGCCTGAATAGGCGTAATATAACAAGAGATATTAATATTACAGAAGAATTGTTTCTTGCTTAGAACTTAGTAATAATAATAAATATTTAAAAATAAGTCGCCTTTATACCGCACCAGAATGTTTTGGAGGAACATGGAACATATCATTTTAAATAAATACTACCTTCGTTCAAAAGGTTTTGTACATTGCAATTAAATTCCTTCTACAAAATAACACTAATAATTTCCAGGTAATATAAAATTCAATCAGCAAAATTCTACCCGGTTATTATACCACAAAATATTCGTAACAACTGCATTTTAGAACGGATATTCTCACGCCAATTATAAACGAGGAATAATTTTATGTCTTATTAAATCTCAAGTTCCCAAGCACGACAGACCTGTGTTCATCATGATTCCGAATTTTAGAAACGTTCTGAAATTTTTTGAGAATAAAGACCACCCCAGTCTTGGCATTCTACTTGGTGTATTGAGTTTCTCTGGTCTTTGGCATCCAGAGCTGAAATCTGTAAAATCACGGCTCAAAATCATGCTTTTCTGCACTACAATATCTTTCTTTTCTACAATATACATAAAATTTGCGTTGAATTTATCCGTAGAGTCGTTCAAAGAACTCTTGCAGCACACCCCATTTCACATGGGTGTTCTGAAAACTTGCTTCTTTCAAAAAGATTACAGGTCATGGGAAGAGTTGGTCAGATACGTTAGCTCGGTGGAACGCAAGCAAATGATACAGAAAGACACTAAGCAAGCAAAAATAATGAAGGAATACATTTTAAGAAGCCGAAATATGACGATCTTTTTTTTTTTTCTTGCATTTTTTTCTAACTTTGCCATATTTACGAAGCCATATCAGAAAAATCAGGTGACGGAAAATGGTTCAGTGTACAACTATCTGTTTGAAGGTTACTCTCCGTTTAAGAAAGAGCCTCCTGGATACTACTACAGTATGTTTTTCCAGACGATTTTTGGGTATGTTATGAGTTTATATATCGTTTGCTGGGATATGACGACCATCACGATAATGATCTTCTTGGTCGGCCAGCTGCGTATAAGCAGCCTCAATTGTTCCCGTGTTATTGACGTGAAGATTGCTAGAAACAGCCTCAGAAATATAGCAGAGTGCCATGACTTTCATACAAAACTGGTTTCACATCAAAAAAAGCTCAACGCCTTAATATCTCCGGTCATGTTTTTCTACATCTTTATCATTTCGGTAAATCTTGGAGTGTGTATCGTACAGATAGTTGAGGTGAGTACCTACCTACATTTTTGTATTGTTTTATCCCAATTATAAAAATCATGTGAGCAATGACGAAATAAGTCTACAGGGCTTATCAGTTCCAGCTTTATTTCACAGATCAAAGGTGACCTTTCTGCTTTCATATCCAGTTGCGTCTATATATGTGCAATTCTTATCCAACTTCTGATGTTTTACTGGCACAGCAATGAAGTTACTGTTGAGGTAAGAAATAAACACAACATGATTTTAAGGTAAACCAAAGTTTATTTTTCTCAGCGTGTGTAAAAATGTAGCTAGACTAGGAAGCGCTACGTTACCCAGGATACCCATGCTACGGCTGAGGCTAAACAAGCGTAATTTTTCTTGTTGTGAGTCGCGTAAAATGCGTCCTTTCAACAGATATGACAATTCATATTGCAAAAAATTACGCTCGGATTTAATTACTTCGGGTTTGAATGCGTTAGTGCTCCGTGGAAAGTACTGCTGCTATATTTGCAACTTGTATACAGTTCACTGGCTGAACAAACTCTGATGGCATTAACATTTAATTATAGAGTCAGCGCGTGAGTTACAACACATTCAAGAGTGACTGGATGGATACGGACTGGAAGCTTCAGAAGCAGGTGCTTCTCCTGGCGTGGACCACACAGAAGAGGCTCGTGTTTAGAGCTGGACCCTTCAACGAAATGTCGTTGGCAACGTTTATTTCTGTAAGTAGAGACAGGCTCTGAAATTATATTGTAGTTACTTAGTGCCGTAGCCAGGAATTGATTCCGGGGAAAAAACGAGCGTTTGTCATCGGCGAGCGGAGCAAGCCACGAGAAATTTGCGTTTGTTTATACGTGTGACTTTCGACACTTCATGGCCTTTTCTTGATAGCTTTTAATTTAAACTTTTTTCAGATACTTCGTGGCAGTTACAGCTTCTACACGCTGTTACAGGGCACACATTGATAAACGACGACAAATTATAGCTGTATGTATATATTTATCTCATTTTACACAGGCACCCGAATTTTCCGATAATGGTATGTGTAGGCTGGGTGTACGTTCTTAACTATGTACCTTTCCTACTTAGTGTAGTAGGTATTATGTAGTACCTACCTATGTAACTATTTATTTTCGAAGAATTAAATAAATATAAAAAAAAAATTAACAACAAAGCAAAAATAAAAAATTGATTTCCATGCATTATGATGTGTTACTATTGATTTTTTTTAGAATACCCACTTACTTATCTATCATATTAAATAAGTAGGTACAGGTACGCATGCCCAGCGTGGGGATTATGGCCATTATCCCTCATTATGATAAAAGCCAATATGGCGCTTAGCAGGAGGGAGGCCTGCGTCCAACAGTGAATTATCTTATGATTTTCACCAAATTGTACACGCCTTGTAGGCAACATGAAACATACCTACTTTTCTAATAAAAATTAATAAAATTATAAAATCCATCACATTCCAACCCTTCGTTATTAACGAGCACGAATGAATCTTCCAGGGATCCGGGAATGAGGAAAAAATCTGATAAAAAACAATAAAGATCCATAAAAAAGACATTTGAATTACAAAGTAGGTATCTTTATGAAAAATCTTTGTAAGCAGAATTTTAATAATTATTCTTAGAAGCGAGGCCTACAGTTCCATCGATCTTTCTATCATAAATAATCTAAGGAATAAATCTTTCATCTTTCAAGCCTGTACCGTAAAAGTAAAAAATATATAAATATATAAATGTATAAATTAAACAATAATATTTTTTTGTATATTTTTTCAGTACTTTCATCTCTACCCATCATCATCTGTAACAGCCTTTACCAGTCTACTGCTGGACGTAGGCCACCTTATTAGCTCTCATCATGATCGCCATCGGCCTTGTTCCGTCTAAGAAGACGACTTAGGTCCATACACATAACTAATGCCTGCGGTTTGTTGAGTTGACATTTCTTGGTGTAATTGTGCAGTCCGTTGCGCGAACGTACCGAGCGACGGCAACTTGTGCATGTGTGCTGGTCGGATCTGAGTTCTTTGCATGCCATCTTGTTTTTATATCAACAAGAGAAACACACCAGGTTCGATCATGGCGTTCGAGACCCTCGCGACATGGCAGCGCAGAACCGAACAGAATGGCGAAAAAGCCTAGCTCTTATGGTTAGGGGCTCAGGGGACAATGCCATAAACCACGCTGGGCATGCAATTGTAATTCGGTGATGGATCTGTTCTGCAGGAGGTGCTGCTGCCCACCCCCCAGTTGGTTTCCCCCCAATATCGACTCTTACAACACCCGAGGGAAGAGTTGGGGACCCCAAGACTTTTTACACCACCCCAGCTTGGAGTGGTGTTAATTCTACCACACCACACGGCCAATCTTCACCCAAACACTGTTATTTTGAACCATCAACAGAAGAACTTCAAGCTAATTTTACAAAAATAAAAAAATCTACTGCCTTTCGTTTGCTGCCAAAGATGAAATGTTTGGTTTGAAGAGTAGGTCCTTACCTAGGCCTACCTATGTAAAATTATGCCATTAAATTATATAGTTTTGGAATGCGCTCATCAAGGCCTTCAATTTGATACCTAACCCATTATTGTAATAAAGCATTAATTTTTTATAATCAAATGTGTTTTTTTTCACAGTTAAATAATGGAGCCGTACTTACTTTCGCCATACTTACTTGTTTAAAGTATTGTACTTGCTTCTGTCCGCGGCTCCGCATGCCTTTTCGGGATAAAATGTAGCCTTTATTTTATTCTAGGTCAAGATCTATAAGTGTGCAAAATTTTAACTAAATCCATTCAGTACTTTTTAGCGTTGACTTCGGTTAACATCTTTACAACACGGCACAAACTTTCGCTTTTAAAATATAAGTAGGATAGAATAGGTTTATCTGTGCTTCTGCCATATTATATATTTATTACATATTCTAACATTTTTGATCCCTAAAAACTTGTAGTAGTTTAGGTAAGGATTCTAACGATACGAAATATTCAAATCTGTTTCGGTCAGGCATTTAACAGTTATTTTATTTTTATTTTATTGTTTAACAAAATCAACAGCCCTTATATCTAAACAGTTCTAACCTTAATAACCTAACTTACGGTGGAATACAAAAACTCACATAATTAACACATAAACCCTGAGAATATTATGCTCCTTTTTTAGGCTGTCGTGTAAAACGTAATCCTTCTTAGTCTCGATGTAGAGCAAAAAGCGACCAGATTGACGAATTGAATTGATAGGGTTAATTTGTGGCAAAATAAACTACTAACGGCACGTTACATAGACCGTTTGGCAAGAAAACTGTATTAAAGTTTTATTAGAGCAAATAATTTTCTTGGGCCAAGTCTTCGGGGTGGGTGTAGTTTTCGAGAGAGTTTGGGGATAACGATAAAAGTTTACTTTCGTAGAAATTCATTATCTTCTTGTACCTATCTACCTCACGACATAGCTAAAAGAAGAATGAAGCACCAATTACTAGTGTCGAATTATCACGCGTTTTTAGAACGTCAGAAAAATAAGCACTTTTTTTTAAATTTATAACAAATGTTTATACCTACTTATTCAACAATTTACTTAACAACAAGATGGACAAAAATTTGGTAAATAAGAGATAAATTAACAAAAAAATAAAAATTATTCACATTCCATCAGCCCCTCGTGACGACGCGGCGCGTCCCTGTGCGGGTCGCCCTGCAGAGTCTGGGCAGTGAATGCGTAATAATAAAAAATCGTATTTTCGTACGTTTTCCATTTACGCTTTGGAGTTTGATTGTTTAATTTATCAAAGAATATCAAATAAGGAATTTTGAAAACATAGGAAAATTATAAATAAGCCCGCAACTATAATAAGCTGTTGGTGATTAACGACACCACTTCTTGTGTCGTATCTTGGGACGCGACTCAGCACTTCTCCGAGTGCTGAGTCGCGTCCCAAGATATCCAGATTCCCACCTCTTGTTTGCCTTTGTTGGCTGATTGAGTGGAGTCACGAGAGATGCATCTAGGATGTAGACTCGGGAGTGGAAGTGTCTGGTACCGGCGCAGTAACGAAGAAACCCGCTCACGGGCAGTATTCGTGATGGTGAAATCGGGGCCGCACCTCTTAAAATCCCCGTCGTTTGCGCCGATGTTCCTTTCCGGACTTTACGCTGGCAGTTTGAGATACCCATCCAGCATTCGGCAAGCCACCGACAGCCGCTTTTAACAGTTTTGAGACTATGTTTATTCAAATTCATTTATTGATTCAGACAACACAAAGATCCATAGATTAGAGTAGTTTAAGTCACACAGTTTCAGATAAGCAAAAAGTACACATAACAGCATTAATTTAAATAATAAATTTGTTTGGCACAAGGGTTGATCAGGCTTGACATCCAGTGCCTTTGCAGTTTACTGCAATGTCTGTCCGCCAGAACCCCTATCAGACTGTTGGTGCTGCCCAGCACCCTACGTTTTATAAATGTTATTTTATTGCGAATCACAGCGCAAAAGTCCTTTACGTGTGCGTCAGCAAACATGCCCGACGCACTACAGTGGGCAGCCCCACCATTGCTCTAAAAAGATTGACAGTAGGATTTAAATAAAGAGACTTTAACAACTACTGAACAATGACTCGGACGAGGGTAGGCTCGCAGATAGAAGTTGCTCCTACGGATTTTTAACTTTTAAAAATAGAAAATGACGCAAAAAGTGCTAGAAAACGCAGTACGTGAACTACAAAACTTATCAGTGTGCTAGCTGATAAAGTTGAGTCTCTGGAAGGCAAGGTAATGGAGCAAAATGCTCTTATTGCCAGCCAGATAGAAGTTATCAATACGCTCAAAACTCAAGTTGAGGGTAAGGAAAATTCAACATCGCAATCGGCAACAGCTATGGTTTTGCAAGCGCAGCCAATAGCAAAGTCTGTGCGACCAGCGCGCCTAGCTGCATCGGCCAAGTTGACCCAATCAGTGACAGCAAAAAAGATGACGACTATGAGTGACAAGGTGAGGATACCCACAGGAGGCACCGCTCCTCATAAGTGCAACGAAGAAAGAGGACACGCTAGGATAAGCCTACCAATCGCTACTGAAAGCGCTAGCCCGATTAGTAGGGTGACCATGACTTCTGAAAATGAAAAGAGTAACGCTGACAACAACGACGAAGGTAAATGGCAACAAGTTACCCGGAAAGGACGTCGCCCAACAAAACCACGTCAAATTCTGATTGGATCGGGGAAAAAATTAGATGAACTTCAGTCAGCGGAGCGTCTGAAGTTCATACAAGCATGGTCTTTCAGACCGGAGACTACTACCGAGCAGGTTCGCCGTCACTTAAATAAGATAGCGTTCTGCGAGAAGTACCTAGTGGAGAAACGGACTATCAAAACGGACCAGCACGCAGCTTTCATCATTGGTTTCCCCGAAACACTCTACGATGTCCTATGTAACGCGACCGCATGGCCACTGGGCATCAAAATCTCGGACTGGTTTCGAATCGCCCCCCGCACCTCGGAGCGGGGATCGCTTGCACCCGAGGCCGGCCGCATTGCCAGTGTCTCGTCGGAGCGCGCCAGTCGCTAACAACACCAGTGGATGCAGCACGTATGACTTACAATTGCAGGTTGAACAGTGTGAAAGTATTGTCGTATGTCACCAGAACATCAGGTCATTGGATAAAAAATCGCAGAGGTTAGAAGTGCTACTGAATAATGACTTAAAATGTGATATTCTCGCGTTAACTGAACACTTTTTAACTGGGCCCGAATTAGAATGTGTTGATATCCATGGCTACAAATTAGTTTCATTCTTTTGCAGACAACATATAGTGCACGGGGGTTCGTGTATTTTTGTCTCAGACAGAATAAAATGCGTTGAAAATAAGGACGTAACTAGCTTATCAGTTGAAAAAATTTGTGAAATATCGGCGGTAGACCTATTAGATTTTGACATGACTAAATGACTATTATTTGTATTTATAGAAGTAACAATAATGTTTCGAATATTGAATTTATTGACAAGTTGGAAGTAGTGCTCGATAAAGTCAGCGATTTAGGTATAAATTGTGTCATTGTTGGTGACTTCAATATCGATGTTATGTGTAATCTTGACAGTTCAGTCAAGCAACTATCTGACACACTTTCGGTCCATAATTTGGGAAATTTAGTCGACTTTCCGACTCGTACTACGGCGACCAGCTCCACCAGCCTGGACCACCTGTACACCAACCTGGCAAGCAGTGCTGTGAGCGTGACTCCCGTGGAGACCAATATCAGTGACCACTTCGCCGTAAAGGCTGTCTTCATGCGCCGCAAGTTACAGCCTTACTCTGTCGCTAATGTTAGGATTTTTAGTAATTCATATAAAGCTAATTTTGTTGCATCATTGGATAGTGTTGACTGGGATGATATACTAACTAGAAGGTACCAGCCAGCTGACACGATGACATCAATTATTAATGTAATAAGAAATAAAATTGAGATTTGCTTTCCTTATAGAAAGGTAACTAGAAATAAAAGAACTGACTTATCCTGGGTATCTCAGGATATTATAGACTATAAGCTATTATTATTCGACATTTTAAGATTAAGTAAATTAGATTCTAATAATGAGATAATTCAACATTTAATAATTGACATGAACAAACATTATGAAATTTTACTAAGTAATACTAAACGCGACTATTATAATAACATTATTCAGACTAACACGAATCCCACCAAAGGCATGTGGAGTGTAGTAAATAAGGAGAGAGGTAAAAATAATACCCCTCGGCTAGATATAACGGATGTGGTCACTGACACCAACGGTGCCAGTTTTGCAGACAAAAAAGAACTTCTAAATGCCATGAACTGTCGGCTTCTGAGCGCGGCGGCGGCGTGCGGCGCGCCGTGCGCAATTGTCGCCGATGTGCACCGCGCCTTATGCACGGCGCGGGCGCCGGCGGACCGCTCGCTCCGTCTCCGCCCGTTCACAGCGGATGAAGTCTTTGATATTATATCAAAACGGATTCCCGCTAAGCCATCACAAGACGTCTATGGTATCTCAATGAAGTTGCTGCGCCTCGCAGTACTCGTGCTCGCTCCTATACTTGCCTATGCTTTCAACATCTGCATTCGGCAGGGCGAGTACCCAACGTCCTTAAAACAGAGCAAAGTCTCTCCTTTGTTCAAAGGCAAAGGAAAAAAGAGCGACATGGACAGTTATCGGCCAGTGTCTATAATTCCTGCACTGGCAAAAGTTTTGGAAAACGGTCTGAGCCATCGTCTAACAGAGTTCCTGTCGTCGACTGATGCACTGTCAGACCGACAATACGCGTACCGCGAGGGTCGGTCTACAACGTCGATGACACGGAATGTCGTTAGCCTTGTGGTCGCCGCGCGTGAGAGGAAGCAGCAGGTCGCAGTTATGTGCTGCGACCTGTCCAAAGCGTTTGATGTTGCCGACCATACTATCCTCGCAGTTAAGCTGAGGCACTATGGCATCGATGGGCCAGCGTATGCACTGCTGACAGACCTCATGCGAGACAGGTCGCAGGTGGTGAAGGGAGGCGGCATCATGTCGGAACCACAGCAGTCGTACATGGGCGTAGCGCAGGGATCCTCGGTCTCGAACATCTTATTCTCAATACTATTGAATGACTTACCGGAGGCAGTCCCTGAGGCCGAGATCTTCATGTACGCGGACTACGTGGCCGCTGTGGTATCCGCTCCTTCAATCGACGCTCTGGAGATCCAACTGCATGCCGTGGCGGCACGGCTAGCTGAGTGGTTTAGAGTAAACGGACTCGCTCTTAATTTGAAAAAGACCCATTTTATTCACTTCCGGTTCTCAGGTGCACCCGTCAGGGCGCTGGCTGTGACCATAGACAGCAAGGCCGGTCAGGTTGAGTGCACTGGGTTCTTAGGATTCCAGATCGATAGGGGGCTGATGTGGGCGAAACACATCGATGTGCTGTGCGGACGGCTGGGCAGTGCGTGCTACGCGCTTAGCCGGGTGAGGTCTGCGGACGTGGCCCGAGCATGCTACTTTGCCACAGTACACTCGCAGCTCCAGTATGGCGCCGAGCTGTGGTCGCGCGCTGCCGACTGGGAGCGTGCGTTCCGCATGCAAAAAAGGGCCATACGAGCGATGGTACGGATACGCAGAGATGTCTCGGCCAGGCCGCACTTTAAGAGCCTAGGCATCCTTACACTGCCCTGCATAGCCATCTCGCAGGTAGCGCTGTATGTGAGGAGCAACCTCGGCTCCTACGCAACGCACGGCGACTTCGCATACCGCACTCGTAACCAGCACAGATTGGTGTCACTAGCGCGGTCCCTGACTAAGTCGTCAAAGCTAACTCATGTTATGGGTCCGCAAGTGTACAACAGGTTACCAGACTCGATTAAGGGGGTTACAGGCGATGCTATTTTTAAACGTCGCCTAAAAAGTTGGCTTATCGAACAAACATTTTATAGTTATGATGAGTTCATAAGCTTAAAATGATAGTTTTTATTATATTTTTCTAATGAATGTTATTTATTTATCGTTTTCTGTTTCTTTGGGAAATTATGTACTTTGTATGTTAAGTAGATACAATTGTAGAATTTTATATCATGCTAAGATTTAAGTATCTGACATGTAACATTTTGTTATGAATAAAAAACTATGAACTATGAACTATGAGCGATCCTGCGATCCTGCGATCAGCATGTTTCCTCGTACCGCCAGCGCCCCACGCTCCCTTTCTATGTCACTATTATCACGTAGATCAGCAGTGACCCAATGTCCTAAATATTTAAATTTACTTACCCTAACCAGTTCGAGACCACCCAGACAGACGAGGGGGATGTCGTTGGGGGCACGGCCCCCAACGACATCCCCCTAGCAGCGAATACCATAACCTCGCTCTTCTTGTTGTTATATTTGAGCCCCTGGCGTTCGGCGTAATCCTCGCATACAAGCAGCAGCCTCCTCAGCGCGCACACCGACGGGCACAGCAGCACCATGTCATCCGCGTAGCTAATGTTATTGATCCTCTGACCATCGATGGAGCACCCCGCATGCATGCTGCTGAGCTCGCCGATGAGCTCGTTCACGTACAGGCTGAAATGCTTCGGCGAAGATATGCCTCCCTGTCTTACCCCACATTCCGGCCTGTACGTGTCCGATACTTCATCCGCCCACCTTACACAGTTGTCTTGATGTGCGTACCAGTAGATAAACAAACTTACAACCTCCTGCGGTGTCCTAGTGGCTGACAGTTTGTCCCACAGTAACTGATAGGACACCAGGTCAAATGCTTTCGATAAATCGAGAAAGCATCCAAAAACTGGTGTCCTCGTTTGGTGTAGTACGTGACCGTCTCCTAGAGGGTACAGATGGCACTCTCAGTGGAGAGCCCAGCTCTAAAGCCGAACTAAGCGTCGTGCAGCTTCAGGTGTTTACCCAGCTGTTTATGAAGGAGAACATCAAGCACCTTTGAAGTTAACCACAAAAATGGTTCACTTTTGCATAATACAATATGGGGTCAAAATACACTTGAGAGCAAAAAAATCGCACATTCATGATTTTTTGACATAACTAAAAAAAAAAACAAAAAATATTATGTTTCTGTAATGCAGATTCATAGTCTATTTTAATACCTATCCAGTGGTATCTGATTTGTCTTTCAATCATTACATAAAAATGCTTTTGTGGATCAATAACAAAAATGCATGTTTAGTAAAAAATTCTTTATATTGTATTGGTGTCAAAGTTATGAAATTAAAAGATAAAATTAATTTAAAGTTTGTTATTAATACCGAGTGTTCCCTCCCCTAGCCTGAATCACTGACTCCATCCGTGTTTTCATTGATGTTACTAGACTTTTGATAAAGTCTTGAGGAATAGCCTCCCATTCCTCTGCGATCGCCTGTTGCAGCTCCTGTAGAGTCGATGGAGGAGCATCTCGGCCTCGAACTCTTCTTTTCAGCTCGTCCCATAGATGTTCGATGGGATTGAGGTCTGGGCTTCGAGCTGACCACTCCATAACGGTCACATCCACCTCTTGAAGGTACTCGATCACTATGCCAGCAGTATGCGGTCTTGCATTATCTTGCATAAACAGAAAGTTTTCGCCGATAAACCCAGCAAAAGGTACGACGTGGCTCTCGAGTACTTCCTCAATGTATCGTATGGAAGTCAATCCTCTTGATTGGCGACCAGTATTCGGTCCGGTGATGAAGGCAAGCTCGGTTTTTGCTTCCATAGACATGCCTCCCCAAAACATGATTGATCCACCGCCATAGGCGACACGTTCTGTTATGCAGCATTGGGCAAATCGTTCTCCCGATCTTCTATACACCTTCCCCCGTCCGTCGTTGCCATGCAAGCACATCCTGCACTCATCAGAGAACAGGACTGCACTCCACTGCTCTTCGGTCCAATTCAAATGGTCTCGAGCGAACTGAAGGCGGGCTTCTCGGTGGGCTGGGGTCAATTTCGGCCCGTTTGCTGGCCTGTGTGCAGTCAGGCCACCTTCTCTCAATCGTCTTCTGACTGTCCACCGGCTAACTTCTACTTCACGAACTTCTTGAAGTCGTTGGCCCAGTTGAACTGCGTTCAAACGACGATTTCTTAAAGATGTCGTTATAAGAAAGCGGTTATCACGCTCTGTTGTAGCACGGGGACGGCCCGATCCTTGTCGCCGTTGGTAGCCACCAGTCTCTTGATACCTCTGGTATACACGCCGAACGGTAAATCGGCTCAAACTCAATTGTCGAGCCACTTGACTTTGCTTAAGCCCCGATTCAACAAGGGCAACCACTTGAGCGGCTACTTCTGGTGTAGTATCCATTTTCGTGTTCCGTTTGATAGAGAACCTTTCACACTGTACGTTGGTATGCAAATGATGACCCCTCAATATGCACTCTTTTATACCTGCGATAAATCCCGCCGCCGGCCTTACCTGGATCGAGCGACATAAGGGGGTCTATTGTTTTGTTGCTAATGAGTTGTTTTTAAAGGTAAATGTCAACCCTTTATCAGTTCTGCGAATGCCTAGATTATGCACTTTAATTTTATTTGATTTTAATTTGCTGTAAGCTCCAAATAAAAAAAAAATTGAACTTTTAAGTAAAAATGTGCGGATGTGCGATTTTATTGCTCTCAAGTGTAGTTGCAAATGGCTCCTTTTAGAGCTAATTAGCTAATTAGCTAGCCGGTCTAATTTCCAATAATCCTGTATACCTTACATCTAACATACATACTATGACATACATAGAAATATAATAATTTGGCGTGTTTTAAAAAACGATTAACCGACTTCAAATTCCGGTATCTACATAATATTCATCTATGTCACGGACGAATGAAATCACCCCTCCCTTATTTTCCCTGAACGAAGGTCTATGTTCACGTGCAAAAAATTGAGTTTACTCTGGCGACACAGATGTAAACTCAATTTTTTGAAGATTTTTCAAACTAGTTAAGGCTTGAATTATAACTAGAGTTCTGTTATATATAATTCAAGTCTTAATTAGTTTGAAAAATCTTTATTGACAAAGAAAATTACAAATCAATAATAAAAACAAATTAGAACTAGTATTTACAATTGAAACAATTAAGCTTACTGCAGACTGTTGCAAACAATCTACAGGTAGCCCAACTGATCCTTATCAATACCAGTCGGAAGCGTCACCAAGACGCTGGCTGCATTGCCCCGCTGTATGGCAATGCTGATGCGCTGTGCCAGATATCCGCCAGCTCTAGGGTTACGCGTCGCGTCGACCAGACGCTCAGATAACTTTTTAAAAAACCGTCTCGACCCCAAAGGGAGCAAATGTGTAGGCTCTGTCGAGACCTGCATATTTGCGTCTCTTGAGATCCTCGGCCAAACCTGCCGCCGCACCAGCCCTTACGGATGTCCTCGGAAGATGGGAAGGCGCAAGTGTGTCGACGCATGTAGCGTCCCACACAATGGGCCTCCCCAACTTCCATGGGACTAGTGTCGTGCCGTCAGGCCTCTTACCATCGTCACGCAACAGTCCATTCGGTTCGAGAATAGCTGGTACGTTAGCGGTGACAAAGGCCCGCCGGATGACGTCGTTAAGGCTGGCATGACGAGATATCCGACCGGCGGCCCTAGTACACGATAATCCGTGATGACCAAGCTGTTCGACAGCAGTACCGCACTGGCATTGATGAGGCGCGCAACACATTGCACCCAACCGAAGACATGTTGCGGTACGGAAAGTTACGGGATCCAATAAAGTGCCAGTGTTAAATGAAGGAAATGCTTGCAGCCAATGTCCTGACTCCTATTTAGAAACGGCCAGGAGACGGGCACGATCCGCAGAGCTGGAGCACGTTTGTAGCAAACTATTCCGTGTCAACTCACACAGAGGCCCGTCCCATTGCCGTTGAGATTTAGTTATTAGTTTGATGACACATGGATGAAACTGTTGACACCCGTTGTCATGGAAACCATTAATTAGGTGATAATGAAATTATCATATTCTGAAGAATTTTTACAAACCTACGCTTTACGGCGCCGCCAGTACGGCGCATATAGGAATTCCTCGAGAATCAAACAGGAGACCTCAAAATCAATTTTTATAGGTAACAACGATGATTTTTTATCATCAAAATCTGTTAGCAATTGGCGCAGATATCACCAAAACTGTTGTAGCTACTAGTCATGATTCTCCAAAAATATTATGTTGCTTTTTAAATTTAACGGGTTAAATACTAATTCCTCGAGAATAATTTTTTTATGAGACCACCTCGGGATCATTCTCTATACAATAGTGAAAAAGCCTAGACTATTGGCCTGAGATCATGGAAATGAGAAACACATAATAATAAAATATTGCTGGTCAATTCACATAGGCAGTAAAAATATGTTTGAAGTGTAAGTTTAGAAATCTATGTGTTTCTTACTTGATTTGTAAATATAAAAACATAGCTTCCGAAATTTCAACATGGACTTAATGCTGGATGCGGATTAGGCAATAAGTCGGTTAGGTTAGGGTTAGGTAGGTAGGTATACTACCGTAATCTTAGTTCCAAACTTGGCCAGGCTGCCGTTCTGATTCCTCTTCAATGCGATA
Source organism: Eupithecia inturbata (assembly GCA_963662085.1). Lineage (NCBI taxonomy): Eukaryota > Metazoa > Arthropoda > Insecta > Lepidoptera > Geometridae > Eupithecia > Eupithecia inturbata. The sequence goes on from OY759182.1 coordinate 11,651,424, forward strand.
CAATCAGCGGGGTATTAGCTACTGGGGCAAACTTGAAGGTCTTGGAGTATTTAATCGATTTAGTCCGAATATTCCTTCATCATTTCTGTATTATCCAAACGCTCGTAGCATTATTCACCTACTTGGCTGACGCACCTTAAAACTTCGTAGGATTTATTAATATTTAAGTTGCATTCAAGCTGAGCATCCGTATCGGAATCGCAGCTTAGGTAAGGATTGTTAATTTGTACACACAGTTTTTACACACAGACTTAAATTTATTGTTTTTTTAAATAATTTCTGTAACGAACCTAATGGTAAGGAAGAGCGAGGTACCTACTCTTATTCTAACTTACCTATGTACAGATATAAACATTTATATTTTTCATTTTTTTTTCTATGGTATCTACAGCGAGCACAGGATCGGCATATCTGCTGATACCAATGCCAGGCATATTGTAAACATCGACGACGACGACGCCGCGTACGCTCCGATTCCAATGCGGTTGACGTACCTACAGATAGTTTGGGATCACTAAAAAACTACTCCATCGTAAGGTAACGTTTAAGAAAACTATTTGGGAACCAGATTAGCTAACGTGTTCGACAATCGACGACATGTTGGCAGCACCCTTTACCCAGTCCATACCCATACCTCCAGAATTAACATACAAATTGTTTTGAAACCAACGACCAGCGCGTTAAATTATTTCGTGAACTTCGCGAATTTACATGGTAATTGCCGAATCTCAAGATCTGTTGTTGAATTTCTGATTGTGATGTTAGACTAATCTATGTGGAACTGTACCAACTTACTCGCTCACCTAATTGAAAACGCAACGAGCGTAGGTAGTGTTGTTTTTGGGATGCAGCAAGCATTTAAACCTTATAAAGTTTATGCCTAATAGGTACCTAAATTTAAAAAAGTGGGCGTCTTAAAACTTATTCAATTTTTTTTTTTATACTCTACTCCAGTCCCTAATACGCCGACAAATTAAATTTCTACCGTGTCTTGGTCCATGACAGCTGACGAAGGTTCAAGTTTTTTGGATACCCGATGTCCATCGATCAACGAATGTTTTCAGCTATACTTAAGAATTTTGTATTTTCGTCTCTTTTTGTGAAGTTTTCTCATTTTGAGCACCGATTTTAGGAGCACCACAGTTTCAGCACCTATTCTATTTCCACTTTGAGCACCTACGATGACGTTGTTGCTTGTGGTGGGGTCTTGATATAACTAGCTGTAACTTTTGCAATTAGATGTAGATTTAAGATAAACATACATAGTTTAGTAAACATACATAGTGTAGGCACTAGGTAAAACCTAGGTGTTTCTTTTTTTTATGAAAAAGCTTTATTAAGAACTAGCTGCGCCCTGGGAGAGGACGTGCGCTCTGAGATCTATCTGTGCGTACTTATTTGTTTGTTTAATCAAGATAAAATACATATGTACGTGTTTCATTATTTACCTAAAAGTTTATTTTTACCATGTTTTGAGGGAATGTGCGAACCAAGGAATATTTATTTTTTACAAATTTCAGAAATTTAATGCGCACCCCCTTGGGGTAGTTTTGTAAAAATAAAATACTTATACATGTATCATTATTTACTTTATACTTTATTTATATTGAGTTTTGAGAGAATCGAACCAAGGAATAATAATTTTCCATAGAAACTTTACCCCCTATTGAACCCTCTCGCAGGTTTATTTTTGAAATTTAGATTAGCTTATGTATTATTCTAAAATCTAAATATCTACATACCAAATTTCGTCTTAATAGGTTATGTAGTTACGCAGATATGTGGTAACAAACATTTACACAAACTTTCGCATTTATAATATTAGTAGGATAAACGTTTACTGACAGACATTCAATCTGAAGGTTGGTGTCGATGAAATGAAATAAAACGCCGCCGCATAAAATCACATTAGTAGCACCATCATCCTTACTACAATCATGTCATGATACACTGGGGCTTGAGTTGGTAGACCGGGTTACGCCGTAGCACCATCATCCTTACTAAAATCATGATACACTGTGGCTTGAGTTGGTAGACCGGGCTACGTCGTAGCACCATCATCCTTACTGCAATCATGATACACTGTGGCTTGAGTTGGTAGACCGGGCTACGTCGTAGCACCATCATCCTTACTGCAATCATGATACACTGTGGCTTGAGTTGGTAGACCGGGCTACATCGTAGCACCATCATCCTTACTGCAATCATGATACACTGTGGCTTGAGTTGGTAGACCGGGCTACGCCGCGGCGCGCCGTAGCACCATCATCCTTACTAAAATCATGATACACTGTAACTTGAGTCGGTAGACCGGGCTACGCTGTAGCTCCGTCCTAGGTTATTCTGTAGCTTGTTGGTGTATTCCGCTTATGCATTCCAACCTATGTAGGCTAGGCGGCACCATATGCTATCTGCAGGAATGTATTCCTAAACCATCCCCTCATTTTGTAAAACATATTGTGATAATTTGGTGAATACTTCAGCTTTCTATGTTAATTAAAAGAGGATGCTCAACGACAGTGAAATATCCAAAATTTCGAAAAAAATAAAAAAATAAATTAGTGTTAAATAACAAACCATATTAAAATAATGTCAAAATATGTGTAATTTCTTTTACTTAGCACATAGATTACAATAACAGAATAAAACAATTACAACTAGGTAGTATATACACTTATATTATACTATTTCTTAAAAATCTAAGCCGTCACCAGAAGGCAGAGTGCCCAGAATGCTGCCAGCATTCTGTGCACTTGCCACGTTGAATGGCAATGCTAATTCGTTGACCGAAATAGAAGCCAGCATTCCGATCACCTGTCGACTCTACAAGAAGTTTGGTAATATCTTTATAAATGGCGTGTGCTCCAGGTCCCCAAGGACCAAGGGTTTCAACCCCAAACGGCTTAAATAGGTAACCTCGGTCAAGATTAGCGTATTTTCGCCGTTTGAGGGACTCCGCTGATGTTGCTGCGGAGCCGGCCCTTACCGATGCCCCTGCAAGATGTGAAGACGCTAGGGTATCTACACACGTGGCATCCCAAACTAAATGCCGACCCATCTTCCAGGGAATCAGAGTCATACCGTCAGGTCTTTTATCATTATCTCGCATAACGCCACGTGGTTCGAGGGTAGCTGCCACACTGACGCTGGTAAAACCCGACGGATGATGTCAATAATTGAACTATGACGGGGCACACGTCCTGCACTAGAGATACATGCCAGTGGATGGTGACCAAACTTATCAACGGTTTCACCACACTGACAACGGTATGCAACTAACTAGGCAAGGAGAACCTAAACGCAAAGAGGTGGCCACCCGAAATGAGTTATTATCTAAAAGGGTACCTAGATTTTTGGAAGGCAGAACATGTAACCAAAGTCCTGATTCCCACTCGCAAACGGCGAGTAGACGAGCACGTTTTGAGCAGCTGGTTGACGAATTATTAATAATATGTCTCCGTACTAGCTCACATAGTGGCTCATACCACAGTCTCTGAGAAAAAAGGACTTTGGGCAGATTCTGCTCAGGACAGGCTATTTTCCATGAGTCTAATCTTCATCGGTACCTGTAATTTTGACATTTAGCCAAAATGCTATGAACAAGATATTTAGTACTGAAGATAAAAAAGCTGGGAGTGAAACACTAGAAATTTTGCGGACACATAGACCTCCCATCCTAATAGAAAGTAAAAATATTAATTTATTATGGAATATAAACTCAAATATATTTATTACATACATGAAACCTCATACATAGCAACTAAGAAACGTATAATAATTAAAATTTCAGTATCATTTTGATAACATCGGTAGTATTAAGAATATAAAATCTGTGCTTCTGAGCTTATTAATATTTTTTTCGACAAATATGTAAAAAATATTTTTCTGCTTCTTTCACGACAAATTGTGAATCGTTTTTATTATTCGTCTTTGTTAGTATCTTATTAAAATATAGGAACGATTTAACACCTTTTAATGACTAAATCAGAACATGACGAAAGCAGAATACGACTGAGCAGAATATATTGGCAACCATGACAACCATCTAACAACCCCCTTTATCTCCATGTAAGTCATAGGGCAGTTCTCCCTTTAACATTTTCTCCCAGAATCTTAGGGGACCGCTACAAAAGGAGTCCTTGATGTCTAGAACAGAATATTTTTGCAATTTCCTCTGCTAGGCAATGTTTCTTAAGGTTACCTCAATTGATAAAATCGGCTACAAAATAAGGACATTCTTAGAACAATGGCCATTTTTTCATCACAAGGCATCTTGTCGTAATATAAGACATTTTAAAAGAGTATCTACCACAAACAAAGAACTTGTAGGTACGGCCTATGGGCGTACGTAAGTACTAGGGTATGCTCCCGGGAATTCACGGTTCAAATTCTCAAATTTTTTGCTCGATTTAAGAACCGAGAAATCCAGAGTCATTTCCCGGGAAATTTCCGGAATATCAGGAAAAATATTTTGACTTTTATACCACTACCGAAATAACAACCTAATAATATTAACTTCCTCATAAAGCATTTCGCATATTATCAGGTATGTTAGTTTATTTCTTTGTTTCTTTTGATCTGTTAAAATTAATATCAAATTCTTAGGTCCATGTCTTATGTCCCCCTCGTTCGACAAAAAGCCTGAAGGCTTTTCTTTCTATAGAGCCGTGACTGAGGCAGCTTCAAACACTCGATTGCTGCCATGTTGCTCAGCAAAGTACCTTGCTAAGCAACATGGCAGCAAAACTCCATGAGGCCGGACTTGAGCTTGATAAAGAGAAAGTTGCGGGAATCTCGTATCTATAGGTAGTAAGAGACACTTAGCTTCGTGGCCACTGTCTTAGCTTTAATTCGTTTCTTCGTTTTAAACCTAATGAAAGTACTTAGGTAGGTAGGTACCAAAGTTCAGAGTTGGTGTAAGAGTGACACCGAGGAGCTCCCGTTGGTTATCGCGGCATCTAATTTGAATTGATTTCTTTCGCCAACAATACAAACACAGGCAGCCATTAGAGTCAAGGGAAAGCGTTGCAGCAATATATTATCCTCATTATGCCTGTCATTCTGACCGGCTCTGACTTCTGAACCTGTTTAGCGCGATGATGTCGCCTGCGTGGGTATTATTAGGTAAAAATACAAGGTACCTACCAGGATCTGGTAGGCATCTAGGTATCTAATCTGGTAGGGGATTCAAATGTATTCGAACACCACCAAATACATACGAATATACCGTTTATGGGCGCCAGAAATAGACGGGTAGTAGGGAGTGACCCCTGAAGTACCCCGACGTTGATCGCCAATTGATCAGACGAACACAGAAGAAAGTGGGAGGCGTAGGGGAAGGTGAGTTATATCGTAGAAAAGAATACAAAATTCTCTACACAATGGTGAAATCCGCAACTTTTTCTTCGTCTATTTAATATTACTATAGAGTTAGATAAATAGACCCATTTACCGACAAATCGCCACGCTCTGCTGCCAACTGATATGCAAAAGCCGCGCCGCGCCGCTCCGCGCCGCCACCTTTGGTCAAGGACCATAAATGACTACTCCAAGGAGCCTTTAGCTTTAGTACCTAGTAGTATATGTATATATATATAGATATGGCTTTACTGTAAATGTTGATCAATGACGACTTTAGCTGGGCTCTCTGTTGACCGAAATTACATGTTGATCACAGCTTCATTTGTTGATCTAATATGCTTTTTCACTAACAAGTGTGGCTCCGACCGAGATCAACATTTGGAGATCATCGCTTTTTGTCGAAACCGACAAAATTTGCCTATAAAATGAACTCAGCACACTACAAAATGTAGGTACTTAAGGTTAAGTAATTAATTTGTTACTTTAGTTAGATGTATTAGTATTATAGTTTAAGTTAACTTTTGTTTTGTATTTGCTGCTAATAAAAAAAATACTTTTTTTAACCTTAAAATGTTGATCCGATTCAAATGAACCAATGAGAACGCAGTAAACGTCTTATTGGTCGATAATGACTGCAACGTTGCCGCTCTGTGCAGATGCTCCAAAACGAAAATCCAAGCCAATTCAACGCTTACGTACTGTATCTATCTACCTTTTACCTAATAGCAGAGACTAGTAAGTAGTAGTAGTAATTCACAATAAAATAAAACATTTTAACATCGAATCCCTTTATTGCTGCCGTAAAGTATTAGAACTTTCATTTCTTCACAAAATCTTATATAATAAAATTGGCAGCATTTCTATTGTTGAAAACATTGGCCTAGCCGTGCCCACTAGAATCCACGTCCTATAAAATACTCTATACAGCATTCTGCAACAGTAACTCTCCTCCGTAGACCGAGACACGTTCTCGGTGACCCCGTTGACCCAATCACCGCTGCTAACCCGGAGGTGACGGCAACAAGTACCGATTCGCTTCCGCACACTAAACACCCGACCAAAAACCGACCCCGCCGGATACGGGGTCGAAGAATTCCCAGCTTCCGCCCATAGGTGCATTCGTGCACCTTGGCGAAATCTCCATTCCCTCTTGTAGCATCTGGCGACAGCCCAAGCCAAGGCTCGCACCTAAGTGGTGGCCCTTGTGCGTGTTGCCCCATCATAACTTTACCGGCGAGGCGCCTTCTGCGCCCGCCAAAAGTCCGGTAACGCTGTCATGGCCATCTGCGGTCAACAGCATTTTAGTCCTTTCGAAAAAAATCAAAAAAATCTGCAACAGTAACATAGGCCTACAGGCGTCTACTGTAAGACTATCTAATCAATACAAGTTTATGAATACCAAAATTGAAGATTTAGATTTTTTTATGATAATGCTATTGTTTTAAAAAAAAACTGCTAAAATTTTGACGCTGAGACATCTCCTTTCTTGTTGAGTGAGAGAGGGAGGGTGATATCGTTCGTCCAAGTCAGGTCATTGTCAAATTGCGTGTTGTCAATGTCAGTTCAAATGAAGTGACGCTGACTGACGGTTACAAACTTAAACGAACGTTACAAAAATTCAAACTTGGTGACTGCTTACGACGAGGAATTTGATAATTAAAATTAATTTGAATCGTGTTATTTTAATGTGTCCAGTGACAAATGTGACCTAACAAGACCGTTAGTAATTGACCACACCAGTGATCCAGTAATTGTTGGTGGCGTGGGCATAATATTCAATGAAAATAGTGTGCTGTACTGTTGTGCTGTGAAAAATGGTTCGAATCGAGAAGGGGCCTGCCTCGGCCAGGCCGAAGGTCCCCCTGATGCCTTCTAAGTGTGGTTCAACACTGAACATGGCTTCAAACATCAAAGTAGCCGTGAGAGTGAGACCCTTGAACAACAGAGAGCTTGGAGACAACTGCCGCATTGTGGTGGACGTCGTCGACGAGAAAATGCTTGTTTTCGACCCAAAGGAGGAGATCAGACCGTTTTACTATCAAGGAGTGCAGCAGCCCAATAGGCACTTCTTGAAGCGCGCGAATAAAGAGCTGAAGTTTGTGTTTGATAATGTTTGTTGCCAGAATGCGACCAACAGAGATGTGTTTGAGGCGACCACGAAAGACATGCTTGCTTCTCTGATGGAGGGCTACAATTGCTCCGTGTTTGCGTATGGAGCTACCGGAGCTGGGAAGACCTTCACAATGATAGGCAGCTCAGAGCACCCTGGAATAACATACTTGACAATGGAACACTTGTTTTACACCATGAGTTCATATGAGCATGAACGAGATTTTGAGATTGGAGTCTCCTATATTGAGGTAAGTAATTTTGAAAAGTTCCTGGAATATTTTATGCTTAGTCACACATATCACAGCTTATAAACTACTATGCTATTAAAGATAGTAACTAATTATCTGGGTTGTTACTAAAAATGTCCTTGGTACCTACTTAATTAAATAGACTCCATATGACAAAAGCCACTCTGAAACAATCCCATTGTATATCCATATGTATAATTATACCTACATACTTATATAAATCTTTATAAAATAAGTCTAATAGTTAAAAGTTAGAATTGGCACGTATGTAACATACATACACTTCATAATTGTATCTAACCCGAGGAATGTAACATTCTGCACAAATCCTGAAGGGTTTAGAGAATGTAAAAATGTTAAATTAGAATAAGTTTAAAAAAAAAATACTAAATACAATTAGCCTGTTAATGTTGGGCAAAGGCTCCTGATGCCTAACCTATCACTAAACTTTTAATTTCTCTGTTAGATTTTTTAATTACTTACAGCTTTAAATACTTAATTACCAACAAAATATGCCCAGTGTGTGTACAATTTATCACCCATCAATATCTCAACTTTCTCATCTCAGGTTTACAATGAAAATGTATTCGACCTGCTGAAACCCTCCAAGACCCCGCTTCAGCTCCGTGAAGACAACAAGTATGGTGTGATGGTGGCCGGCCTCTCCATCTTCAATATCCAGACTGCCCAGGAACTGCTCCAGATGCTGGAGAGTGGAAACAAGAACAGGACACAGCATCCGACGGATGCTAATGCTGAGAGCTCAAGGAGCCATGCTGTTTTTCAAGTACTTTATGCATTAATACACACATTGCCCATGTTGCACATGCTTATCTTTGATGGTGCGGTGATCAGTGACCTGACTTTGTGGTCATGCTGCTGAGTCTATGCAGTAAATGTATTAACTGCTGTTGCAGCAAGACAACATCATGAAAATACCTACTCTGCATGGGCATCTTGGCACACAAACTGTTAATCTTCATTCTGCCCATACAGGGTTATAGGTGACCTTTGTTCACACACAGTCAGTTGTTAGTGAATAACCACTAGGGGCTCTTGTACTCACACGTTTTAACGCCAAAAATCATTAGTTAATTCGGGGTGCATAGGCTTGGTCACCAGTGTTGTATGGATCACTATGGACTAGCGATGTACAAGAGCCCTTAGTGGTACTGTGTACTGAAGGTTCTGCCCATCAACATGACCCTGTAGGTATATTTTTAGAAGTGTGCATGTTTGATTCCCACTGCAAAAAAATGTTTACATTAGCAAGCTATTTACCGACATTCATACTGACACAGGCCATTGAGTCTAGTGAGAAGTCTACTCCTTCAACTATAAGTGTAATGATCATGATTTTAGCTCATTAGAGCCACACGGCACACAACCCGCACGGCCTCGCCGCCTTATGCGTTTAGTATTCTTTATATCGATGGTGAAGTACCAAGAACTCCTATCTGACATTTTGGGTTATTTTTTTGTTGCATTTTCGAACGTAAAATAAGGAATACACGCCAGGACTGATATTTTCTTACTTTTAGAAATAATTTGCTCTGACAAAATATCTTCTTAGTTTAAATGACGTTTTTATTCACGGAACAGAAAGAACAGTGGAAATGGTAAGTAAGCGTAGCACGCGTGCCACAATTAAGCATTGTTATGCTTAACTGATCCCAATCGTGTTTGAACATCGCGTCGAGTTACTAGTCTCGCGACAAATTCATTATTCCGAAGCTATGCCGTATTGTTCCATTTAAGAGTGTAAAAATGATAGTAGGAGAAAAAATCTTCAAATTTGAGGTGTTTCGTACCATATGAAAGTATGATTTACATTGTTTTCTAATAAAATCTTAATTTAATGCAATTCATTAATAATTTCATAAAACGGGTAGTCAATATCAACCATAAGCAATAAGGATAAAGTTGATTTAGATTCTTTTGACTATTACATTCTCGAAAGTTCTTCGCTACTTAATTAGTGATGTAGTCAAGTCTGATGTTGATTCTACACATTAGCACGTCTTACATCTTCACACTATTACACAATTTTTATTTTCGGGAGGAAATCCGTCATCGATAATCTTCCGTCCCCAGGTGGAAGATTATGTTAGACTCCTACTGACTAAAACCTCACGGTGTCACACATCGGGACATGTGCTAGCGAACGCGGCGTTTTTTGGGAGTGATTCCGCGAGCCTCAACGGTAAAGCTCCACATATTGCGGAGCCCTTCAAAAAGTGGGGATCACAAGGTTTTGTGGCGTGCAGGGACACGCATTATAACCAGATGCGTCCATGGTACGGCTGAAAAAAGGCACCTAAGGCCCTTGTTCGCCCGTTTCGCCTTCGGCGAATTGGGTCAGTGGAGGAATCCTCCCTTTCCCTTTCCGCCGCTTGCTTCTTCAGGATAACTTCTTCGCAGAGAATAGCCTTTGCCTGCCAACTTTCTTGATTCTCTGTTTGGGTAAACCGACCAGAACAGATATGCATTTAGCCGCGCATACAGTTGAATGCGTATTTGCTCGCGATTACCTAAACTTTCGCGATATACCGCCATCGTCGCGGGTTCAAATCAATATTACCATCTCAACCATTTCGTACCATTTATACCATAAGTTGGCGGCAGTAGTATAATTAACCATAAATAACGTGTGTCTTGTGAATATACTCCATACCATAGCACACAAGTGACTTTCCTTGACCACCAACCAAACACCATACCAATTACCAATCTCAAAGGGCAGTTTGGGGATCAAATAGCACCATCTAACACAAACCCAATCGCAACCCTTTTCATCAACCATAGTTTTAACTATATGGTTCACAACAAGACCTGGCTCCAGGACTTAAGATTAATAACGGTCTTCACAGGTGTACGTAAACATGCGTTACAAGACCAGCAGTCAGCTCCGCATAGTGAAGCTGTCTATGATCGACCTAGCGGGCAGCGAGCGAGCCTCTGCCACTGGCTGTGTAGGCGACCGGTTCAAGGAGGGCGCTAATATCAACAAGAGTCTGCTGTCTCTGGGCAATTGCATCAATAAGCTTGCTGATGGCAGCAGCTATATTCCGTACAGGTGAGATATTAAAATAAACAAGAAAATTATTTTAGACAGTAAAGTTAGATTAAATTGTCCTCCTCCTCAGCATACACACCTTCTTTGGTGGTATGTGACCAAAGAAGGTAGCTGACTGGAGGAAGCGGGCTTCCTCCAGTCAGTGCAGTGTGTGCATGATTTTGATTAGTAAAAAAACAGGATCGATTGGCATCAAACAAAGTTTTCGTGTAAAATACCAGTTTTTTGCTAAGCATAACTTTTTTTTTTAATTCTGAGAATGAGTATGAAAATTTCCTAAAAATATATGGATAGTCTGTCGAGGTTGAGGGTCGAGGATCTTACTGCCCCGTCCAAAAAACCATAATAATACAAACCCGTAAAACAACTTCGACGTAGTAGGGCTTCAAAGGCACAAGATAATAAGGCCTTGTTAAATTATAATATGCTAAGGACCTTTAGTATCCTGCCTTATCATAAAATTGTCTATTAAGTACAGGTGTATGCTCATCAAATAAATAATCTAAAAGTTACAGAAATCGCTCACCAACCCCGTTTTTTGCGGCGATGCAATCCAAAGACTACCATTTTACTTTGCGACTTTATTGGTGATGAATTAAGAACTACGGCGCTCTTTGGCGAGACATTTTTTTAAGCACTTCGCAGAAGGCAGTTACTCATAACTCTCCTTTGGATGTAATGTGCGGTACCTCCCACAGTTTTTATTATACAAAACTTTACATAAACCCAATCTTCTTTCCCAGAGACTCAAAATTAACCCGCTTGCTCAAAGACAGCCTCGGCGGGAACTGCAAAACCGTTATGATCGCCAACATATCACCTTCAAGCGTCAGCTACGAAGACACATACAACACTTTGAAGTACGCAGCTCGAGCCAACAAGATCCAACTCAGCATAAAGAAGAACATTGTAAATGGTGACATGAGACTGTCGCAGTATGTGAAGATAAATGAAGAGTTGAAGAAAAAGGTGAAAGAACTGGAGGTCAAGTTAACACTGTCCAATGTAAAGGTGGTGACTAAAGAACCTGATTTGGCTAAGGAAAAAGGTAAGGACTGTTCATTATTATTATTCAAAAGGTTTGGTTCCCGCCATGGGATAAATACTTGTTCAGGATTTCTTCAACCGACGCAAATGGCTGTGTATCCAATGAAGTATATGTATCTGTCTTATTCGTAGTGTTATTTTATTTTAGCTCCCAAATGATATTTATCTCTGTACCCGAGTTTGAAGTGATCATCGAGCTTTATCTTGTTTGTAAAATAATTGTCCAATATTTGTCCACAGTGAAACTAGAATGGCGTCGCCGTATCATTAGTGAAGAGACGATCCACGCTACCCTGGAAGACAGTCTCCTGGCATTGATGGTGCGAGTGCGCATTTTGGCGTTGCGAGAGAGATTGCGGGCGAGAGCCTACGAGCATGTCGCAGAGCTGGTTCATCGCTCGTCCACTGACGCCATTCAACAGGTTAGCACACGTCTATTATACGTCGCCTCATAGACGACAGCCTCCTGGCTCTGATGTGTTAGCGCTGCGAGCGAGAACCTACGAGCATCTCGCTGAGCTGGTGCATCGCTCGTCCACTGACGCCGTTCAACAGGTTAGCGCACGTCTATTATATGTCGCCTCATAGAAGATAGCCTCCTGAGTCGTTGACGAGCTAGTGCATCGGTCGTCCGCTGACGCTATTAAACATACACATCTATTTTAAACATCTATAGCAAAAGAGGGGTGTTATATTATAAGCTAAATTTGCTTGCCTATGTATGTGTCTGTGTTTGTCCAGGTCAGCCCATCCAAGCTCTCAAAAAGAGAGCTTGGATGGGCTGACCTGGAAAATCATCACCAAAATTTCAGCATATATTCGTCACAGTAACATTCTATTTTCTGAACCAAAACAAAATTACTTTATGTTTACTGAATAACAAACTACTCACCTATATGAAATACTATAATTAAATTCTATTTGTCTTCATCAGATATGCAACGAAGACATGCCTCGCCGCGAGCGCGCTGCCGAAAGCTACATAAAACAGTCCGCGCTCCTCGACTCACAAATAATGTGCGCGCAGACGCAGTGGACCGCCAGCCGCGACAAACTCATAGCACTCTGTGAGCAAGCCAGAGCCGAGTGCCCAGAGCTAGACGATCTCATCGAAAACATACAACTCAAAATCGAACTAAGATTCAGCAAAGCTAAAAGTGAACTCAGACACAAACTCCTCACAATCGAAAACGTCGAGAACAACGTTGTCACAGAATACACCTGCGAGATGGCTTCAATGCTCAAAAAACTCTTCCTAACCCTCAAGGGATACGATAAAGCAACGCCAACTTTGACTGATGAGTACCTAGAAGTTATGAAGAGAGTGAAATCATCTAAAGCCATCACATGGTCTGATAAAGATGTGGAGACTGACTCTCAGTTCAAATTCATCTCGAACTTAGATATAGATCAGCCGAAAGAGTTCAGTTTCTTGAGGAAGGACGATGCTAATGCTACGGTGGATATAGTGACAGATAGCGATGATTTGAGTGATAATGAGAACAAAGAACCGGTTAGAGTATCGAAACGTAAAGGCACACCGATCAAACTGCCTAATAACGAAACTATCATTATAAATGACTCGCTTGAAAATCTCGACACAACGAGGAACCGAAACTCCGCCAAGAAAGTCAAAAGAGAATTTGGCGCGGGCGAAGATGTGGAAAACTACGCGATTATAGACCCTAAAGACTTGAACTCAACATTCGTTTTGGAGGGGAAGATGGAGGCGTTCAAGAAACCTCTCAAAATGGAGCCGATAAGGGATGTTAAGAGGGGATTGACAGATAGAACTAATACCATGAATCAGAGGACAATACTATTCAATGGTGACAAAGGTCAGTAATAATGATAAATGTAGATATGTTCTTTTTACGATGGTGGGTATCATCACAGGTCACTGCAAACTGAACCATCATCTTTTCAAGACTGGAGCCATAGGCAGCAGCATGTGTCGTGGCTATTTCCAAGAAGAGGAGACTGTGGAACACGTTGTGGTACACTGCACGGCCACAGAGGAGGCCAGACACAAGACGGGGCTGAAGAGTCTCATTGAGGCAACAAACACGTCCACACCCACAGAGAAGCTGAAACGAAGCTGTCAGTCACCAAAGTGCTCCGGTACTTCAAGGAGCTGGGCTGGTTAGGGCCTGTTTAGACAGGGGCAATGCACAATACACTCCCATGCGAGATGTCAGTGCAGACCTCTGTTCCCCCCACTAAGAATAAGAATATTTTCTTTCTTGTTTGTTGCCCTTCTTTCATCCATTTGGGTTCCACCATTCGGGTTACGCCTTTCCTCCACTCTCCGTCATCCCTTCTAACCGAACACTTTACGAGTTGGGAAGTTTCCTGCCCAACTCGTTAAGTGAAGTTAAGGAGGAAACGTAATAGAAGGGCCAGTTACTTATGTCCATTAAGGGCTTTCGTCACCACCATTTCATGCACCCATTTTTTGGGTATAGGCCCTCTCTTACACATTATTTATCGCGATCACCTGCGGATCATATCCAGCGATTCTAAGCATGACAGAATAAATATGTCATTACATTATAAGGTTCAAAGCTTAAACACAACAATCGTATCATTGAATGATCGCGCAGACATGAAAACATAAACTAACTATTCACAGGAAGAATAGTAAAGCCAGTTGTTGGCAAAGCGCTCCCTCAGCGGCGGCCGGTGACGACGTCCGCGCGGCCCGCGGGCTTTGGATCCAGCTTGGGTCGAGACGGCACGCCGTTGCAAAGGAATATACAAGGTACATACTATATGTAATCATTATATTATTCCACCTCTGTCTGTGTATGCATGTGTCCATATAGAAATAAAATCTAATCATAAGAAACTAAATGCACTTATGGGGCGAACCTAACGGTTTTGGTTGTCAAACTAGGCCTAGATATCGGTACTTACTGGATACCAGTAGTAAAAAACTCGAATTACATAAAATTCAACATTTTTAATTGGTTCCAAAAAAGATTGCAAAAAAAAAATACGATAAAAAAAATCATGAAATTGCACTGTTTCGCACATACGTTCGTCGAGATCTCAGGAACCCTGCGGTCTATTGAAATGACATATGTTGTGATTCGTAGGTTGGTCATAAGTTGTGTAGTTTTCTTGTAAATTAGCAAAACCTTGATTTTTGCTCTTACGCCGTTCCAAATTCGTGTGCTCTTTCCCACTTATATGAACGCGAAATCCTATACATATCCTTTTTACAAAAAGGCGCGCCCTCTTAAAAATCTTTTTGTTGGACGGCTGCACCTATTTTCTTTGAAATCGGTGCAGTGCAGCCATTCAACGATAGTTCAAAGTAAAATATTTGCATAGGGTCTTCGAATTTTTTCAAAATCATTTAGTTCCAAGGTTGACTTCTTAGTCACAGCATTTGCGGTGTTTGATGGCCCTTATAGCCCGGCCACACGCTCCATCATGCCTGCGCAGTCGACGATTAGGCAGTCAAGGATCATAAGCACGGCAACGATTGTTTCCAGGCCTGCGCGTGCGACCGTCTTGCCGTCTACACGCACGTTCTTACCTGCGCAAACTGGTGCTTTACTGGTGCGTAACTTTGTGCATGCATGCTCGCAGGTAAGACGGAGCGTGTGGCCGGACTATTAGAGTGCATTTTTGCTGACCCGGAACCTCTGCGGAATCGACCAATCAGTAACAGCTAATATGATCTGATGTTTAGAGCGCAGAACGTAATATACATTCTCATTGGTGGAACCAATGAGAATTGTCGATTCCGCTCCGCGTCAGTGAAAACATAACCTTTTAGTGGTGTCCCGTATTCAACACCTTTACATGTTTTGTGTATGTCCTGGGTGACGACGGTTAAATATAAAATGCGAATTTTTTCGTTCAGACTTCCCCGTATTATGCTAAACTATCAAGAATTTACAATTGAAATCCTTCCATTTACATGTCTAATCCGTTAACATTATTTATTTACATGTGCGTCCCGTGCTGTCCACTAACCAACTAACAGACTCAGCGTGGCAAAAGACAAGTTTATCTCAAAAGTCAGTCGGTTTTAAAGCAGTGAGGGCGCGAGAGAGAATGCAGAACCACCCATATACGCGACCAGCCGCCTTGTCTACCCGAAGATAGAACCAGCCAATAGATTTCTCCTATGGATCGCCTGGGAATCCCGTGGATGATTTTCGAAGCTGGCAATCTCGTCATCACAGCCGAAAGACGTCCACTGCAATTGCAATTGTAGACATAAGCCGCTTCCAAAGATCGCCACAACGACCACGCGTTCCGCATTCAGTGGTTTCCCGTGACTCTCACCAGGTAGCTAAAAATCTCTCCTACTATTGTAATAGGCTATAAGCTGAATCCTACTGAAGTCTTAGGCCCGTATTATGAAAGCTTACTCAGTCATAAATCTATGCTTGAAAAATGTTTATGCGTATAGGCATAGATCGATAATTGAGCAAGCTTTCATAAAACGGGCCTTAGGTAATAGTTACATTTCGAGCGCTGTTTCCTTTATGATTTCAATAACCATAAACTGATCATCAAAAAGCTGAACGACTTCTAAAATTATAATACTAAATTTAATCAGGCCTAGGCTTCAGATTCTTGCCTATTGCCGTTACATTAAGGTTGCAAGCATTTTGGACCACCAATGTATTGCCTTATTTTGTATCATGGAGTGGCATGGAAACAATAATGTAAGTGACATTGTGAATATTAGTTATAACTTAGTTTATGATTTATTTTAATTAGAAACGCTTTAATTGTCAATGTTTAACAATCCTCCAAGGTCAAGTTTAAAATAAGTGATAGTTTTCTTGCTCCACTTAATTATATCAGTTCTTAACTCCTGATATGAAGGGTTGGGCAAAACTTGACGTACGTAAAACTTTTATTTTAATATTAAATAATTTCGTCTTTGAGGTTAAGTAAAAAAAAAATTTAAATAATAAATTACGATTTCTTTTGTTAAGTTACTTTAGGCATAGTGTACCTTGGGGTAAATAGAGTCGTTTGATACTAACTTTTTTCATTGTTTCTAGGCCGAATAGGCTGAATAATAAAAGTATTATTAAAAATCCTAAAATATCTTTATCTAAAACATTTTAATCTAGCCCTTAAATGCGTAAAATTGCCGGCCTCTGTAGTTGTGGTCATAATTTCTACAGACTTGCCACTCCCTCCTGGAGGATCCTATAAAGTGCTTAAAATTGCGCTTAATTGTAATTATATCAGTAGCTAAAACTATCAATAATACCTACACACATTTTCTAAACAAGACACATTTAAAGGGAATGGAATCAAAATAAAGTGGGGACTTAGTGACATTAAAAAAACGGTCTGACGTTAAAGCTGCAGATTGTCGCAGATCTTGACAGCACCACTGCTGCACAGCACAAAAACGTACATTCAAATATAGGCTTTAACTCCGTAATATTTAGATGCATTTAATATTGACCGCATCAGATAACAGACAGCTCGCGGGCCATTCGCTTGAAGCTTAAGCCGTAAGTCATTTTGTCACTGTAAAGTAATATGTATCTAAAGATTACGAGAAGCCCATATTTGAATGCTTGCTGAAGGTTCTATGAAAGTATATCTGACTACGTACGTAACTAAGCTAGTGGAAGAAATGTAACATTCCAGAGACAAATTCTAATTTCGTTTCAAAAATTCTAATTAGCATTCTAATTGACCTTTCAGAGAAGTTAAGTAAATATAATACTCAGGAAGATGTTTTTCTACAAGTTCATATCTATTTTAATTCCTCCCAAATATTGGTATTTATAAAATATGGACGGTTCCCATATAAGGTGTCGCAGAAGATTTGTGTCAGCGTAGAAAACGAATCCTCCAAGGAGTTTTGTTTTGTATTTAAATTTGCTGAGATATTGTAATAAATAAAATTATTGATTAGCTTCATCTTACATTTACTAAAATAAACCATCGAGTGCGAGTCGACTCGCACACGAAGGGTTCCGAAAAACTCGGCAAGGTATTCAAAGAACATCAAATTTTCACATATTCAGCCCCCTTTAAATTTTCAACTATATTATATATTTAGTATTTGTTATTTTAGTTGAAGTGTTACTTATTTATAGAAAGTTTCATGTGTGTTATTGTGGTTCAAGAACTTGCCTTGACAAACGAAGAGCAAAAATAGCAAAAAAAAGACGTTTTTTGTATGGAAGCCCTTTAATTTGGATATTTATTTTTTTGCTGTTATAGCTGCACAAAAAATACACATTCTCTGAAAATTTTAACTGTTTACCTCTTACGATTCATGAGTTATAAGTCCTGTGACAGACGGACGGACGGGCGGACGTTTTCATCCTTCGGGTACGGAAAGTTACAAACGTTAAAAAACATTATAACTATACAAAATAACCAAGCGAACTTATTTCTCTTATTTTGAAGTACCTAATAATTAGCCAAGCAGTGTTTTATCTTCGTCTGATGTCAACAGAGATAAACAAATTATTCTAAAGCCAAAACCTATCGATCTAGGAATTCGGGGGGCGAGTACCTTCATTGATGCTAGAACCACACTATTGTAGTGTGGTTTGTTGCGGCCCGTCAGAAGCATATCGTTTTCATACATTTTGTATGTAGACATAGGATAATCATATTTGATGACATCAGCCCACGAACGTCTGCTGACACATACGAAATGCATGAAACCGATATGCTTCGGACTCGCTTCTGACGCGTCACACAACAATAGTGTGGTTCTAGCTTTAAGAATTGCTTAGTCAATGAATATATAATTGTGTAAATTTAATAGAGTTGTATGTATGTAGGATATAGGTAGTTCATGATCTACATGCGCTACGCTGACTCTTTAAAGCCCGTATTATGAAAGCTTGCTCAGTCATTGATCTATGCTTGAGTGACGTTTATGCCATAGAAAAGCGTTTCTCAAGCATAGATCGATGACTGAGCAAGCCCTCATAAGACGGGCCTTAGATTCTTTAACTAAGGTAGCTTAACAGTTTGATTCTTATTAAGTACTATTCTTCCTTACAAACAACACGTAATTTTTAAGTAAATACCTTTAAACCCATATATTATTTAACATCTGTGCCCATACTTAGGTACTTTATGTTATTGTGTAATGTTCTAACTAACTTTTTTACTACATTGTATTGTATTTTGACTTAGTTTAAAATAGTTTTGTAATTTTTTACCTATATTGTTTTTCTACTTTAGTTTTATTTAGCTGTAAAATATTTTATGGTTTGTGGTTGTATTCATGATTTTGTAACGAGTAAAATATATGTAGCTACTCGCGGTTTTGATAAAGTGGTGTATTTTTTTATTGTTCTGACTTTGTCTGCGTTTAACGAAATTTCAGTAACATTAGTACTAACAAAATAGAATAGCGCAATTATATGACGTTGATATTAAAAACAAATACAACCTAATATAACTTGGAAAGCTAGCTTTAAATAGTTTTATTTTATAAACTAGATCTAAGAATTCTAATAATAATAATAGGTTCTTATGTGAAAGTAAACTATGTTCATAATTTTAATGTGAAAATTTAGATTATCGTAAATTTTATATTGTCAATTTATTTTGGAATTCCAATGATAGGTGGAAATAAGTAGATACGAATACGAATTATGTTTGATTCTTGCTACGACTGATATTTATACACTGGCAATGTTTGTATTTTTAGCATTTAAACTTCCTTAAGTAAATGGTTTTTGTGGAGAAACGTGTTTTTTTTCATGAGACTCTTAATTATCAGATTACACTCACTGTCACACCCTTAGACCATTTAAAAAGTCTTGTCAAGTCATACCAATTTACCAATAGGGGCAAGTACGGGCGGTACTGAACGACCGCGGCGGTACGCGCGTACCGCCGCCCGTTAATAAATAAATAACTCTTACGTGTTACACAGCGAGCTCGCAACGAGCAACGAGACGGATTTTAACACACGGTAACGTATGCTCGCTGCGAATGGTACATTACGCCGCGTAACACCGCACCGGTCAGTTCTTTACCTTACAGCTAGCCTACTCTGAAAACAAAAAACGAGATTCTGATTCGTTATGTGCAAAATCTACTCTATAAGAAAACGAATCAGAAACAAATTTTCGTTTTTACATGTACGTGCCCAGTATCACAGAATAAAAATATATAGCCAAAATATATTTAATGCTCTTGACATTGTTAGCTACCATACTATCTTATATTGTTACTATCATATCGGTACCTACTAATTGGAACTAGGTAGGAACGTTAGGCAGGTACAGCGTATTCCACTTTCACTAACAAGATCTTGCTCTAGTACCATTATTATCTACAAAATGACCCTCAAAGCAATTTCTGTCTGAACTTCAGAAAATGACGGAAACAACAATCCAATTCTAGGGACGGATCCCGCATACTTAGGTACCTACCTACCTACCTAGAGTTATGCTAATTAAAACAGACTCATGGCAGAACGTTTGCATCTGTCCTGAGTCACTGTCTAATTACTGTAGGACAAATTGAAGGCTTTTCAAACACCCCCTGCACCCCTTAAGTGCTCCAAGTGAATAAATGGGCGGTTTACACCGTTAAAAATTTACATTTTGCTGCGGATAGGGTAATGGAGACGGCGTGAATTTTACTAGGTAACATGCTTTTGAGCAGCTGGTGTTTTTGAGTGGGTAGGTCAAAGCACAAGGTACTTTTGTACTGTTAAAAAGCAATACTACATTTTTGTGAATAAAGGTGCACACACTATCCAAGTTGCGAACAACGTGTATAGAGTTGTTCAACAAAAATAAACTGCAGTGTGGTATGTGTGTGATGCATGCAGTATTCGTTCAAAATTCTGTTCATCTCGACTTTTATGCTGACTGTACTTACCTGCTCGCTCTCTTGGTTTGTTTGTTGACATCTCTATCCCTGGGATATCCCACAAACCGCACTTGTCGTACCTAAATAAATTAAAACTCTGTTGGGATGTGAATTGAAGCGTGAACTGATTAGGGCCGAGTTTTCGATAAAAACTTGGGTCTCGCAAGGTGACAACAAAAACCCGACGTCGTAAATGAATTGAAGTTCAAGGCAATCAATTTTTTCCCGCGCTTCCCCTAACTCATTCACTCACTCTCGGTCTGATTTAAGCGGCCAATCATTCGTTCTTACTGTTCAGTTAACTGGAAAATTGGTAATTAGGTGTATGTTGGTGATAATATAACATGTGGGAATGTTTACGCGGGAGATTTGTCTTTGTTTTTGAAATGTTTCCATTGGCTAACTAGGTACTAGGTATCTTGCCTTCATTCTAGTCTGATAACGACATTTTAGGCAATGAAGTACCTATTAACGAACTAGCTGCTTTTACAATGAAGTATTATACATGTTTTTTAATGTGGACGTAAAAACTTTTTCTCACGCTTCGTATTATGTACCTACTGAAAGGTAAAAATACCCACTAGTATACAAAAAATCTTAGAAAAAGGTTACGCTGTTGAGGGTTTAAGCCACCATACAATTGGTTCTACGTAGGTACCCCCACTTGCCCATTGGCATAAGCTCTACCGAACGAACCAAACATACTTACATCACGATTACGAGACAAATGTAAGTAGGTGTTCAGGGTATTAAAAATTGGAATTTTTTTGAATAGGTCACGCTTACTTTGTGAAAATGTGAGTTTAAAGAATTTATGTCTAGATGGTTAGGTACCTCTTGACGTGTTTTTCCAATACCGAGCGTGCGTAGGAACTTCCACACTTTCGCCGGGTCTTTATTTGTAACGTGTTCATGGATGTAACGGCGGCGCGGCGTTGTGCATCCCTACACACCCTATTACAGTGATTTCTAGCCTCAGCATACTTAAACTTGTTGTGTTCTGTCGGAGTTCGTCTAAAACGAATTTTGGCTGCTAGTTTTTTGTGCATTTCAGACCGGATTTCATCAGTAAGCCAAGGAGCAGGGAGATGTTTCATAACTGGAGCTTGCACGTCGAACAGGCTTATTAAGATTTTGTTGAAACATTCTACCTTGGCATCAATAGTGTTAGCTGCATAAACCCCGGACCAATCTACGTTTTGAGCATCGTCACACAGACTCCAGATCCATTGTGCCAAAATTGCGCTGCAGAAGAATTTTAGGCTTTTCTTTAGGAGGTCGAATCTTATAAGTTAACATTATTAGCTCATGATATGAGAAGTCATCCGCCGTACACTGTCCGTGCTTGGCAACATGAGCCGTGGAAGAAACAAAAATTAAATCTAGAAGGGAAGGTTGACAGTTGGGAAAATGATGAGTCGCACTGAGAGGAAGAATGGTCAGGTTGTTATTATATTATCTGACCATTTTTTTTACAGTTTTTCATTGTAAACAGTAAAAAAATCACGACTTGAGACGTGCTCAATTGTAACTTGCATTTGAGTATTTGGACTTTAGGAAATCTACCAGAGAAGGGCAGCAGCCTCCTGTGTACATATTTTTATAACCTCTATTGCGATCACTAATCCGCATTACAGCAAAACATCCTTTGTTTGGCGGAGGTATGGGGGGAGGAAATCCCGGACGTGGATTTCAGTGCCTGTGTGGAACTTTAGTTGGATTGTTTGCGAGCAGCGATTCTTGCACTCTTCTAGTTTCACACGCAGCTTGTTTACTTGTTTCCTGATACGGGCTTGTGATGCAGTTTCGACGTTATTTATAAGTTGAGTAGGTATGGTTTGAAGTAGACCTGGTCTAGTAAATTAATCTATGTGGTTTCCAAAACTTGTGGCTGTTTTTTTTTTAAAATTGACCTAAGATGTCATCGGGAATTAAAATATTTCTAGCTATACAATTCCAGTATATATGGAGCAGTTCGAAGAACCACAACGTAACTACAAGAGAAAAAAATGCAGTGGAAACTGATAAACCCGTCCCATAGAGCATAGTGGAATAGATTTAAGCAGTGGAAACTAATCCACTCGACCTATGGGTCAGAGTGGAATAGGTTTAGCGGTGGAAACTGATCCACCCGGCTATGGATCAGAATGGTCAAAAAAGTGGAAACTGATCCAATAGTGTATCTGCAAAGTGGATTAGAGTGGAATGGAGCATTTATTTGGTAGTTCTGAGGTACAGTCGGCTAATGATGTAATCAGAGCTCTGAGTTCTGTTTGTCGATATTATCGAGGCATCATCGTGACGTCTCATTGTGGTATGTCACCGAAGTTAGGGCTGGAGTATGAAATTTTGTTGATTCTGTCCGCCAACGCACGCTCTTTGCTAAAAAATCTACATAAAATCCAATACTCTCACATAAATTAAGCTGATAAGTAGGTACCTACACTAAACAGAGGAACCTACTGACATAGGTATATCGGTAATTTGGTACTAAATGACTTATTGTCGGTATACACATAAATATATTATCGTATTTTTCATCACTGAACAATTAAACAACGACTTCGGTCATTGGTTATCATACTCTAAGGCTCGTATTATGAAAATGTGCTCAGTCATGTCATCAATCTATGCTTGAGTAACGCTTTTCTATAACATAAACATCACTCAAGCATAGATCTATGACGAGCAAGCTTTCATAATACGGGCCTAAATGCAAGACCAATGTATGATTTTAAAAGTTGTTGCTAATGTGGCAGTATCTCCACAGGTTTATCAATAAGAATACCAGTAGGTAGAATTGATAGTTAGGTACTTTCATTCACTTGGTACACTTCTACCTGCATTGCCACGTTTCTACAAAAGAACGGAACAAACATTACGTTCCGTTTTTTCCTACAACTAGGAAGGAATTCGTTTTATAATATTTTATTTGTTTATAAAAAAAAACATGATATTAACTGAATTAATAGAGGTAGGAATTAGGGAGGTACCTACTTCCGATTCACGTATAAAGTAGGTACTATACGTATTTCTAAACATAATAGGATACATGTTGCATTTTTTAAATCTTTATCGCATAAGTTAATAGTTCATCTCAATTCATGATGCACAAGGACTCTGCTTTTTATATTAATAGAAAGATTAATAGAATAGCTTGTATGAGTTTTAGACTAAACTAGGAATGTCGGTAGCTGATCGTTGTTATACCTACGACTTGTAGTGTCAAAGGCAGGGGTGTCCAACATTAATTCAGTGGGGGGCCAGTTTACTATTTTTAAACATTGCGGCGTCCCAAAGTTGGTAATATAAACGAAGGAAAGGAGTACTGCTGTAATTTTAAAATACTAGTTTTCTATGTGAGTTATTATAATTACAAAGCATAAGTAAGTAAATTATAAATTAAATTGTATTTGTAAATACTAAACTTAATATATAATTAATTTATTTTTATTTTATTTTTTTATTATTTTTATTTACTTATTTTTATTATTTTAATTATTGATAATTGTCATCGTTTTTGTTCGCACAGTGAGTCTATATCAGCTGATATTTGGTTGTTGCGATGCGGAGAGGGCCGTTCGGGTGGTTGTCTGTCAAAGATGATCTGGTCTATGATTATACGTGTTTCATGCGTGAAAAAAACAGCTCACAGGTATATGTAAGTGCTTCCAAATAAGGACACTTGCTGTAAAGCCAGCTTCGATAACATTGGATACTTATCAGGCTTAATATACATTTTATGAAATTCGATCCATTCTGAAGACAACTATTGTAGGCCGTTTTAAGAACATTATTACTTTGCAGCTCAATCAACTCCATTTGGAAATGTTGCTCCGCATCTTTGATTTCAACATCAAATGCTTTTTTTTAATTATAACATATTATATGTATACAAATCATGCGCTTGCTATGCGACAACAAGTGGGTACCTATTTTTACCTGAACGCAATACTTGCACTTCGGCCCCGCATAGAATTTATGAGGGTCTTGCAAGGTTGACCAGGGCTTTTTTTGTTCCGATTCAAGCGCATTGTGAAAACTTGTTAAGTTGTTACCCAAAAAAAAAGAACGCAAGGAAAATATTTTCAAACTGGATAGGTAGATCTTTTGTTGATTTTAGGTCTATCTAAAAGTTAAATGTTGGCGGGCCGGATTGATAGTCTCCGCGGGTCACGTGGTGGCCAGGGGGCCGTATCTTGGACGCCCATGGCCAAAGCGTCGTCCTAATTGGCTAATGATCGTACGACTGAACGATGCGATTTCGTTTCGCGATGAAAATGATTGTGCGATGCAAATGATCGTGCGATTGTCCATCAGATATCCTAATATTTATTTATTTATTTGTATTGAGGTAAACTACAGCGTTACAATTTGTATTTAAATATTTAAAATATACTTAACAATAAGGCCAAAAAGGATTATTTACACAGTTTAACATAGAACAAAGAAAGTCAAGAAAAGTTGTCAAAGTAAATTATCTTAAAAATATAATTATTATATAAATATATTTACTATCAGATATATATGCGCGCTCGCGCGCGCGTGTTTGTGTGTGAGTGCGTGTGTGCACGTGTGTTTTTGTGGAGCCCCTGAGGACACCGGTCTCGATGCCCATAGCGCGATGGGCATCACGTGATGCCTTATGTCAGATCTCAGTCGGTGTCTATGTCAGTGCTCGCGCGGTCACGGGTAGCTTAATTTATGTTCCTAAAACTGATCATGTTCTGTCTTCGAAGTTTATGACACTCCGACTCAGACACTTGCAGAGTCGTAGCGAAAAGCAAGCGGCGCCAAAAAATAAGAAGTTGAAGTTGAATTAGGACACTCAAAAGAGATTTGTAGCTTTTATTGCACGATTGAACAATCAAACCCCTCGTACGATAGCATTTCCAGTGCTCGTGCACTTGCAAGCTTCAATAAGGACACTTTCTATAAATGTGTGTGTTTAATCTCGAAATCGCATCGTTCGCTCGTACGATCTACGCCAATTAGGACGTCGCCTTAGTTTTATACCTAAGGCGTCGTTCTACTTATTCTATTATGTAGGTAAATACTTAATAGATTAAGTACATAATTAATACATTAATACATACATATAGACATTCAACAAGTGGGTATAGATCATACAATCATCACTGCCTTTGAATAGCGTAGCAAATTCCCAGTACAGCAACATCGGTGGTCTTTAAACCGAGCTTTTGTCAAGCGGCCTTTGTCTCACTGCACAATGCTGCACAATGCTGCACTGTGGCGTGTCCAACTGTCTTACTATAACCTACTTTACAAGGTGTCACGGAAAGGGTGTACTAAGCCGAAAGGGGGTGATTCTGGACCCCAAGGAGGTCAACTTGTGAATAAAGATTTTTTGAAGTCGGTTTTTTTTTGTTTACTATTTTTGGTTTTTTATGCGCACTCTTAAAATGTTTCAAAAAATGTTTTACTTGTTTTTTCAGCAAACCCAGTGTTTTATCCTTAAATTATTACAAAAAAATTATGTAAATCCTTTGAAATTTTAAAACAAATAATAATGTATTAATAATGTAAGAATACACGTAAATGAAAACGAATATGCAAAAAATTATCTAACTTTTTCAAATTAGAAAACAGTAAAGAAACTAAATAAAAAAAATCGTATACCAAACATTGCCCCGCTCGATGTCCAGAATCACCCCATTTCGGCTTAGTACACCCTTCCGTGGCACCCTGTAGATATAGAGGTAGCTATTCTCCAGCAGATTCCAATCCCGGATTCTATTTTATCTATTGTGTAACATGGATTTTTGTAGATCTAGTTCCATTGCAATGGGTTGTAGTAGATGATGGATTTAATTGTGACGGTGAAGGTAATCTAGAGTTTAACCGACTCAAAAAAAAGAAGGAGTTCTATGGAAGGAAAGGAGGATCTATGTACGGCTGTATAAGTATGTTTTGCGTATGTTTATCCGTCAATTGTGCACTGATTTTAATTATTCCTATAAGTACAGAATGTACCGTATAGATAGAGAATGGCCCCAAGATGGTCCTATAAAATGTTATTATATGAAGGATTAGTAAGTGTTTGCCCCACAAAACTTGTAAATGTAAGATTTGAAGTCAATTTTACTTTTTTCAAAACAATAAAACAATTAAAGTTTCATATGAATAGTCGATGAATAAGAGATATGAGTATATGCCCCTTTGTCACTAGCAATCGTGTCTCATGGAGTCTTTCAATGACGCAATTGCTGTTAAATTCGATAAACTAGAGCCCACATATTTGCTCCCCTTGGAGTCGACCCTAGGTCCGTGGGGTCCCAAAGGTTATCAAAAATATATCAGCACTGCCTTATACTCGTAGCGGGGCAATGCAGACAGCGTCTTAGGGATGCTTCCGGTTGGTATTGATTTGGATCAGTTGGGCTGCCTCCATACTAATCTTATACATATCTTATTTATGTTATATTTGCATCAGTTTGCAGAAAGGTCAAATTATTTGTTATTTTCATCGTATTTTTTTTTTGTGTTTTTTTGATAACGGTTATTATTATTAATTGTTAACAACATGCCACAATAACGAGTGCATAGTAATTCAGCAGAGTATGGAGATTATCACATAGCTCCAGACTTACAACTGCAATGTACAGAAACAAATCAAGCAAACTAAATAAATAAACACCTTACGAATATTTGCTAACTTGAAAAACATTTTCTTAGAACGGATGTCGTGTCAATATTGAACAATAAATTGGGAGCGATTGTTCGTTTTTCCACTCCAGTGGACTCCGAATCGTCCAAATATTGTACGGAGTCAGTGAGACAAAATACATGTAAATAAACACACCTGAACACCCAGGACACTTCAAACCAACTTTGACTTTTTATGTAACATAAATAAATGATACACAGGATGGGTTTTAAAATGATTGTATAATGGATTATTTGTGGGTGAAGTCCATTTCTAAATTAATCTTACTACAAATTGTAAATTATATAATTGAATAAATCTATTTACTTGTTTTAATAGGCAAGTAGAATCTTGAATATGCAACTTTATTAATTACTATAATTAAAGAATAGAAACAAATTAGAACTAGTATTTACAATTCAAACATTATTACTGAGGTTGGTGCCTTCCACGCCCTCTGACAGCTTAAAGCTACCCGAATCACTAAAAGGTGTTAAGCCTGTTCCTTAGTTCCACTGACTATTGTTGCTAACCAAAGTAAAACAATGGAATGCTTTATGATTTAGGTAAGTAGGTAGCTTCTTT
This sequence comes from Eupithecia inturbata, assembly GCA_963662085.1. Taxonomy (NCBI): domain Eukaryota; kingdom Metazoa; phylum Arthropoda; class Insecta; order Lepidoptera; family Geometridae; genus Eupithecia; species Eupithecia inturbata. Next base: position 11,679,367 of record OY759182.1, read on the forward strand.
GCGCGTTGTCGCAGTTCAACCATTTTTCATAAATCTACCATTTATGAAAAATGGTTACATTTATTTATTACAGGTAGACAGATGTACCTACCATATAAAATTTCAGCCCAATCCGTTCAGTACTTTTGGCGTCAAAGTAACAGGTCCAACAAACATATTATAAACATTCGCATGTATGTACACCTAACGTAATAAATTTTATTGTATTATTAATTAAATATTAAAGGTAAACATAAACAAAAAAGGCTGTGTGATGTGATGAGACAATTCATGGGTTTTTAAAATTGGTTCTGATCAGATCGTGAAAGTTTAAAAAGTTCTTTTTGAACCAGACATTTTCGATAAAAAAAGAAATAGTATGATTCTGCTTCTGTGACGCTTTTTTTTGGAACAAGCATGTGTATGTAGCTCATAAGGAGGCTAGACAAAAATTCCATCTGTGGTGTCAGTTTGGAAAGCCTAATAGTGGACTTGTTTATGATGACATGTTTATGTGACATGCACTGCTGGGTCTGCCTCCGCTCCATATGTACATACATAAGGAGGCAAAGACCAGCATGTATAGGGCCTGTACTCAGGGCGGTAAGAACTGGCTCTCCCAGAAACTAAGATCTCTGCAAGATTCTACTCTGGAATCACCAATTTTGGGCATGACAACTGATGTCAGGCTCCCACGACATGTGTTTGAAAAACACTACACAATGGAACTTCCTTACAGAGAAGACTGGCAAAACAGCCAGGTACTCTGCAAGAACGGGTGCCTAAATTGGTACACGGATGGTTCCAAAATGGGACTGGATGTAGGCTGTGGAGTGTGACCTAGGTTTGGCAATAGTACAAACCTAGGTAATTACGCCTCTATCTTCCAAGCAGAAGTATTCGCCATCTCAGAATGTGCCGATATAAATCTGGAAAAGCGCTACTCCAACCAAACGATCTTTATCAACTCTGACAGCCAGGCGGCTCTCCTAGCACTGGACTCGAAGGTCATTACATCTAGGTTAGTCGAGGACTGTATGTCACGCCTAAACGCGCTCGGCTTGAATAACAGAGTCGTCCTAAGATGGGTACCGCGACACGCAGGAATTAACGGCAATGAGTGTGCCGACGAACTTGCTCGTTCCGGGGCCAAGGGGACTCAGCTGGGCCCCGAGCCGTTCTGTGGCATACCTAAAAGCCTGGCTAACAGAACCCTCTTGGATTCCTGCTTCGAGAAAGCTTCCAAGCTTTGGAAGAATTCCTTGGGCATGAGTCACTCTAAGTCATTAATAAAAGCCTTCGATAAACGGTTCACCAACCGAATCCTGGCGCTAAGCAGAAGCAACCTTCGCATCATGACAAGAGCCCTAACTGGACACTGTCGCCTTAACAAGCACATGTTCAAACTGGGTCTAAGCGACACACAATCCTGCAGATTCTGCGAAGAGGCAGAGGAAACGCCTCTCCACCAGCTAGGAGAGTGCGGAGCACTGATGCAAAAACGTAGCATCCATCTGGGCAAGCACCTGCACAGCCCAGACGAGCTACGAGCCATCACCCCGAAGAAAATCCTGCAGTTCCTAGCAGCTGCAAGGGTTAGTGGCGAACTATGAACGTCGCAGCTTCAGGGCTGATAACTCGAGTGGCGATCACAATAGGCCTATCATGGCCGCAGTGACACGAAAGCCACCTAAAGCAAATAAAAAAAAAATGATGACATATTTAATAGCAGAAAATGTTTTAAGGCTAAATTGAAATGATGCCAAATTAACCAAAACCAAATAAAAATGGATAGTCTTAATAAGGCAATTCTCAAAATTTTGGAAATCCATTAAGAAACTTGATCCAAAACCTAGTCTTCCTGCAAGTGTTGGTGGTTTGTCTGATCCTAAACAGATAGCAGACTTATTTAGGGTCAACTTCAGTGCTAAATCACCCTTGGATCAGGTATCTATGCGGCAGGGGCACATTCTGAGACCAGCCAGTGCCCCGGTGCTACCTTGACCCGAGTAACTGCTACTGAAATTAGAAAGGTTATTAGAGAAATGAGTACGGGCAAGTCACCGCGGTATGATGGTCTGAGCATTGAGCACCTGCGGCATGCTGGAGTGCACTTATCTGGAGTACTGGCTATGTTTTACTCCCTATGTATTAGCCATGCATACTTACTACCCGATTGTATGAAAACCATTGTATTGCCAATTGTCAAGAATAGGACTGGAGATATCTCAGATATAAGTAACTACAGACCAATATCTCTGGCAATTATCTTGGCTAAGCTTTTGGACCGGCTTCTGACTAAACACCTGGATCTGCACTTGCAAATGCATTATGGACAATTCGGGTTTAGGCCTAGACTGTCCACCTTGCCTTAAGCAGACAGTCAGGTACTATGTGGATAGAAAGACGCCGGTGTTTGCGTGTTTTTAGACCTATCGAGGGCCTTTGACACAGTATGCTATGACATACTGTGGCAAAAGCTACGAGACACAAGCCTTCCTGGGGAAGTTTGTTCTGTTCTTGAGTATTGGTACAACAATCAAACCATTCAGGTTAAGTGGTCCGGAGCCTACTCTGGAGGCATATGGGCTGGAATGCGGTGTTAGGCGAGGGGGGGGGGGTCTCCTCCCACCACCTATTTAATTTTTATGTAAACAACCTCATAGAGGGTCTCAGCAGTCAACCTATCGGGTGCTATATTGACGGAACCTGTGTAAATAACATTAGTTATGCTGACGACATGGTGCTGCTAGCACCATCTGTTAGTGCACTTAGAAAACTAATAGTGGTATGCGAGGCGTATGCTGAGAGTCATGGTCTCCAATACAATGTAAAGAAAAGTGAGTTTATGGTATTTCCACCTAGGAGTGGAAATACTAAATATGTACCAGTTTTTATGTTAGATGGAGCCCCATTGAAACGAGTCTCTAATTTTAAGTACTTAGGCCATGTCATTAGTGAAAACCTTAGTGACGAAATGGATATAGAGAGGGAGCGAAGGGGGCTGTGAGAGCTAATATGTTGGTTCGAAGGTTCTCTCGTTGCTCAGAAGAGGTCAAAATTAGTCTATTCAAATCTTACTGTCAAACCTTCTATACGAGTAGCCTTTGGACCACGTATACTTAATAAGCAGTGAACGGCCTTCGCGTCCAATACAACAATGCGTTTAGGATGTTGCTGAGGCTCCCGCGGTTCTGCAGCGCCTCTGGCATGATCGCAGAGGCGCGTACCGACGGCTTCCAAGCCTGTATGAGGAATAAAACCGCTTTAGTGCTGCGCAGGTGGCGCGGGAGCTCCAACAGCATCCTGAGCTCATTGTCCGATAAATGAGACAGCCCAATGTTAAGGCACTGTATTCGAACATTGCTGCGGTAGCATTCGAATTACAGTGTCAAATTTCTCTAGACTGATACCTATTTAAATCAGTTACCTACCTACTGCCTATAATTTGCTGTGACTACTAACATAGTATAAGTCTGTACCTACTAAATATGATATGGATCTGTGTCTGAAATAAAACATTTATTATATTATTATTATTTTCCAGTTAAACCTCCAGTATGACTCTACTACTAGACAGAATGCCAGTCGCCGCGAGACCACGATCGCTGCCACGCAATGGAAACGTAGGTTTCCCCAACTTTTACATCGCTTAAAACAAAAGGTACGCGATAAATAATCTTTAATATGTTAAGAGATCACAAAAGTTTGAAAATGTTTACTAGATAGAAATTTTTATGTATGTAGAGTTCGTTCTGTTTGTAGTTCTTCTATGACAAAGTCTTCAGTAGCAAGCTGTCGATAAGTCTCGCTTGATCGACACCTAGTGGCGCGGGAGAGGCGCTAAATCGTAAACTTCGTTTATTTTTGTATTTTCCTACATTTTTTACTCTACCAACCAGGGATGGCGTGATTTTTGTTTACCCTAATCAAACTCTTAATTTATTTTATAAAAGGAAGAATTCCTTGACAGTTTTTCAGATAATAATTGAAAAGAACATATTTTAAGACCCTCATTCTGAAATTCCATGACCCTTCGATAATGTTGGCATTTTTTTTGTGCCGAGGTCGCCAACAAATTGTTTTGTATTTGAATTAGATTTAAGACAAAATCGAAACTGTGTCGTTGATTTAGATTTTCATAATAAGTTCATGTTTAAGGAATAGAAAGGTATCTACGTGAAGTGAAATACGCTTTGACGTGGCTAACAAAGAAACTAAATCTCATACATCAGGTAGAATTGAATGGAATCCTATTAGTTACCTAAGTACCTCTCTGGTTTTAAGTTTTGTAAATGTAAGCGTACTTTTGTGCAAATAAAGAATTATTATTATTATTTTTAATTCATGAAATATTCCCCAGTCCTGAGGGGTAAGACTATTTGACGTTTGTAGCGAGACGTGATAGTGACGTCTCCTTTTACCATAAAATTTGGTACAGCGCCTCTATCATGCGCACAGGGAAGTACCCGAATCCATATAAAAAAAAGGAGACGTCACGATCACGTCTCGTTACTAACGTCAAATAGACTCGCCCTTCTGGAACCACACAAATTGACTAAGTGCTGTCCCAGTTTCCTATCTGACGTTAATCTTTTTTGCAATCAAAGGGGCTCTGGTTATCCGCAAAAGGTTTGAAGGAAAATCAAGCCTTCATTAGTTGAACCAGATTAAAACCAGAAGGTAGCTTAATTAGCTTGAAAAACATGGATTTTTTGTCACAGAATCGTTTGATGAGTGAAGGCTCTATTAGTATGGTATTTATATTCATTCAGTGTTTTTTTGTTATTTTCCGGGGCCCCCACCACTAAATTAATCGCTTCACCATAACAATAGTATCGTCTCAGAATAACCCATTTTACCTTTTATGAAAGAAACTACAGATGGAGTGACGAGCGTCAAAACTTTCAAGGTTGAAACCATTCAATTAATCTCTCTTTGCAAATAGTACCGCACGCACTGTCTACAGTTCCTTCATCTATGAACAATTCTGCGACGGTGCACTTCATCATAGTCTAGTATTAATATAAAATCTGTGTCATACATAGAAAACGATATTTTTTACCATTTGGTCTATTTTGTATAACTCATATACAAAATATGTATCTCATATATCTCATATACCTCATGCTCCTCCATATTATTACCCTAATTTTGGAACTACGTACACGTCATGACCAATCGTAATCAGTCATCAGTCATCAGTTTTTATTTTTGTTTTGTGATACAATACGAATTATTAGACAAAGGATCGTACACTTATATTTTCAAAGATAGAGATAAAAATACATTTAATTAGCTTCACAGGAACAGGACAGACAAAAGTATAATCAGTTAAACTTAAGTAAGTTCAAGTATAATTGAATAGGTGGAAGGTAGAGTTACACATGAGTATTAATTAAATAGATAACAGAAGTAGCAAGTGTAAGAAATTATGTAGGTAAAGCAAGAGAAGAAGCCAGAAACATCTAAAACAGATAAATTAAAGCGTAGGTAGATAAATTAACCTATACAGAACAGAAATTTAAAATTAACATGCCTACTTAACTAACACAGAACTAAAACAAATTATTCTAGATAGGTACAGTGATAACAAGAATGTGAGTACAAAAAATAATCTACATGCATGGGTAACGAACCGTAGAGGTGTGTAGCTACGAAGTGCTACGCCGTAGCACTTTGTAGACGTCGCTTCGTTCGCTTTTATTGACCTAAATCCTAATCAATCATGGATGAATAAGACCTTGAGGTCTTACTGATCCGTGATGAATTTGAATTTAACATGGTATGCATTTTAAATGATATTCAGCTCCATACCCTATGGTATAAAATTATGTTTTGACTACACTTTTATGGAGGAAAATGGGTGTAAATGGAGTTGTACCTTTGAACTACAGAATCGGTATCAGGAGGGTGTCCGTCCTGTAATTGGTTTTATGTAAATATAGAATGAGTCGCGATACTAGTAGGCTATGAAATTTGGTAGCCATAAGCTGAAGCGATTTTATTATGTTATTACTGGTCTTAAAATTTCCATCTCCACCACGAATTTTGCAGCGCTGAGGTGACTGTGACTCGACTGTGTCGCGTCTTTTTGTGACTTCATCAATAGATGAAGTCACAAAAAGACGCGACACAGTCGAGATACATAACTGCACCGTGATATTAGTACAAAACCACTATCATAATATTCATAATCTTTGACTGGGAGCACCTACTGAGTAAAACCTTCCTTTTGCTTTTGCCAGACCCTCTGTCTTGTGTTTTTGAGCATCAAACTGCAGTCGTGATACTTATGGCATCCAAACAAACGGAAATTTGTAATATGCAGTTAGTTTACGAAGCTCGCTTTAGCATCGCTGCAAAAGGTGAGTGTAACCTAGTCATTGAGCAGTTTATGCAGATAGATATGTGTCCCTGTAACCAATGCAGCGCAAAGTGTTTTAATGACAGTTTCTTGGCATGATCACAGCTCCTGGCCCAACCTCAACTTCAATTCCACAAGTAATATTTGAATTAAAGCGACGATTCCGCCCGGGGCCACGTCGCACTGAAATGGGCTGCCTCTGCCCCAACACGGCCTGCCTTGTTCCTCTTAATTGATTTACGTCGCCTCCCGTAGGCTTAGGTTAATAGATTTGTTGCCTAAATAATAATCCGTGATGAATTTACAATTGCCAATCCAAGTTTCCAGACTTTGATATTATATTTGAAATGAATTATGATTTATGATTAGAGAAAGCCTTTGTTGGACGGAGTTTTATATCAGTAGGTAAGGTACCTAATTATTCGATATAAAATGTGCTCTAGGTAGTAGCTAGGTAGGTATACCTACACTACAATTTATTTTATTATCAGCTTTTTAAAAAATCTCCGAAACAGACATGTTTCAGAGATTTTTTAAATAGCAATCTAGTTGTTTACGTACAGATCTTCAAAACAAGATTGAATAGGGTCGTCTATACCTTCGTGATACATCGTCGGCCACATCGTTAATTTCCATCAGGTGAGACTATGGTAAAATAAAGGACGGTTGATTATGAGGAATGCCTTTGTGTCCCACAGCTGGGCAAAGGCCCAGCTGTGGGACACTTAGCCTGGCCCCTCCAGGCATCTCGATCTTGAGCTAGCTGGACATATAAGAAACCCATGAAATAACATAATGTGCTACATTTCCTACAATGTAATGTAAGTTGGCTTAATGTAATACGGGAAAATCTCTTCCAATTAATAAAAATCCATAAAATGCAACGTAATAAAATTGATAACACCATTTGTGCCAATGGAATCGACACCGATGTCATCATCACCACCATCCGCAGTCGGATTTTGCCCACTGATGGGTATAAGTATATGACTCTAAAAGTTTGTGACATCCATCACGGTCCGTTGCAAGCCGCTTCCATTGACGCCCCGCGACGCTTACTATGTCGTCAACCCAACTTGCAGCTGGTCGCCAGACGCTTCATGAAACCATTCTTGGCCACCAATCAGTTGTTTCTTAGCTCCACCTATCGTCACCTCGTCTTGCGATAAGTCCCGACAGATAAGTCCCGACCGAAACCATTTGAGTTTCAAGATTCGAGATCCAACATCCTGGCCTTCATCCGTCAGATCTCGGTGTTCGGAACTCAGTCTATAAGATACAAGGTACGAAATCATATATCTTCTATAGTCTACAGTTTATTCAATAAGTAACCTAGGAACGTAATTGTTTTCACTACATTGTAGTAACTTATTTAATCTACGCCGTAACAAAGAACGTACAAAAGAATTAATCCAAGACCGCAAACTCACGATAAAAATCACCGTTTATTTTCAAAGAGAATTCTCTTCAATTACTTTTGTAAATTAAGTAATGAAAGGGCGAAAGCGCTACGTGAGTCGGTTGTTAATGTTTACGACTATGTTGTAGTCTACTCTGGGTATTTTACTACATTCTTACATACAACACAAATGAACAATTTCAAAGTTACAAGCATTTCTGAGAATGTTACAGGTTACAGCGACGAGTTTTCATTTACACAGCTTACATGACGAGGGCATTCGATGAATACCTGGTATATTTGACAGATCAATCTTATAGGTGCTCCATGAAACATCGTATGAAATGTACTCGTATGTATATACGAATGGTCATGGGTTTGTCCATGACTCATGCACATGAGTTTTTAATACAATGCCAGTAACATTATATATTTGTTTAACTGAACTCATCGAAAATAACGTCAACAATCAAGCACATAGCTTTATTTATCACTAATGGTCGAAATCGGTAGGTCGTAGATAAGTATTTACATGAACATTTTTACGACAGGACAAAACAAATACCGAGCGTCGGCGGTTACAAAAGAAAAACAAAATTGTCCCAAAAACAAACCAATGACCCATGAAACACAGATCAAATTCAGTTATTCCGATGTGTGGGCGAGACAAAGGTTTGTTTATTTTTTTTTACAAAGCGAGACGACATGTGGCTTGTGGGCGCACAATTCAAACAATTATTAAATTTTGAGCCAGTGGAGTGCGCGGTTGGTTTTTGAGTGTTAGGCTGCTATCACAGAGATGAGAGATTTTATTTGATTCACATTTTACTAAATTTTACAGAGGCGAGTGCCACTTGCACAAGGATTTTTTAAAAGTCTTATCAATTTGTATGGTTTGACAACAAAAGGTGTTTTTTATCCTGAGATCGATTGTCATTTTGTTTGGAAAGAGTTCATCCAGTAGTATTCAATCTCGTAGAAGCAGTAATTGGAGCATTGTACGCGTGTAGCAGTAATTGGAGCACCTCTACGCGTGTAGCAGTATTGTAGCACCTCTACGCGTGTAACAGTATTGTAGCACCTCTACGCGTGTAACAGTATTGTAGCACCTCTACGCGTGTAGCAGTATTGTAGCACCTCTACGCGTGTTGCAGTATTGTAGCACCTCTACGCGTGTAACAGTATTGTAGCACCTCTACACGTGTGACAGTATTGTAGCACCTCTACGCGTGTAACAGTATTGTAGCACCTCTACGCGTGTAACAGTATTGTAGCACCTCTACACGTGTGACAGTATTGTTGCACGTCTACGCGTGTAGCAGTATTGTAGCACCTCTACGCGTGTAACAGTATTGTAGCACCTCTATGCGTGTAACAGTATTGTAGCACCTCTACGCGTGTAGCAGTATTGTAGCACCTCTACGCGTGTAACAGTATTGTAGCACCTCTACACGTGTAACAGTATTGTACCACCTCTACGCGTGTAGCAGTATTGTAGCACCTCTACGCGTGTAGCAGTATTGTAGCACCTCTACGCGTGTAGCAGTATTGTAGCACCTCTACGCGTGTAGCAGTATTGTAGCACCTCTATGCGTGTAACAGTATTGTAGCACCTCTACGCGTGTAGCAGTATTGTAGCACCTCTACGCGTGTAGCAGTATTGTAGCACCTCTACGCGTGTAGCAGTATTGTAGCACATCTACGCGTGTAGCAGTATTGTAGCACCTCTACGCGTGTAGCAGTATTGTAGCACCTCTATGCGTGTAACAGTATTGTAGCACCTCTACGCGTGTAGCAGTATTGTAGCACCTCTACGCGTGTAGCAGTATTGTAGCACCTCTACGCGTGTAGCAGTATTGTAGCACCTCTACGCGTGTAGCAGTATTGTAGCACCTCTACGCGTGTAGCAGTATTGTAGCACCTCTACGCGTGTAGCAGTATTGTAGCACCTCTACACGTGTAGCAGTATTGTAGCACCTCTACGCGTGTAGCAGTATTGTAGCACCTCTACGCGTGTAGCAGTATTGTAGCACCTCTACGCGTGTAGCAGTATTGTAGCACCTCTACACGTGTAGCAGTATTGTAGCACCTCTACGCGTGTAGCAGTATTGTAGCACCTCTACGCGTGTAGCAGTATTGTACCACCTCTACGCGTGTAGCAGTATTGTAGCACCTCTACGCGTGTAGCAGTATTGTAGCACCTCTACGCGTGTAGCAGTATTGTAGCACCTCTACGCGTGTAGCAGTATTGTAGCACTTCTACACGTGTAGCAGTATTGTAGCACCTCTACGCGTGTAGCAGTATTGTAGCACCTCTACGCGTGTAGCAGTATTGTACCACCTCTACGCGTGTAACAGTATTGTACCACCTCTACGCGTGTAGCAGTATTGTAGCACCTCTACGCGTGTAGCAGTATTGTAGCACCTCTACGCGTGTAGCAGTATTGTAGCACCTCTACGCGTGTAGCAGTATTGTAGCACCTCTACACGTGTAGCAGTATTGTAGCACCTCTACGCGTGTAGCAGTATTGTAGCACCTCTACGCGTGTAGCAGTATTGTAGCACCTCTACGCGTGTAACAGTATTGTAGCACATCTACGCATGTTGCAGTATTGAACATGAACAATCAACTCCATTTTACGAATAAGTATTTACAGATGATTCAACATGATGTGCAAATCCACAATCCACAAATGCGAGTCCCAAAAGTGTGAAGAAAAATGATACAAGCGATCTGTCAAATATAGCATTAGATTGATGTTCAGCGAATACCCTGGAGGTAGAATTTCAGCTGATGTTTTTAAGCCTCGTGAGGGAAAAGTTTCATTGTGAATATATGAAAAATGTTGCTAAACTTATATGCTCGCACGATATCGGTAATATATCAAAAGTTCCCCTGGAGGCTGATAATTAGCAGTGTTGACGGCTAAAACTTTTATTTTTAAACAAGAATATTTTTTCGCACGTAGAAAGTATCTATCTACATATTTACTTACCAATAATCAAATATACCATCTAATGTGGTCATATCTATTGGTTGATTTTGATTAGTTTGTCTACCTCCACTCTGTTTGCAACAGTTGATTAAAAATAGGTGAGATAACATGCAGTTAACTCAACTATGTTAATAATAGGTAAATAACTAGTTGTAATTTGTAAGTAATATGTACCTAGACTATGTAATTTTCTTTCAAGAGACGCAAATGTGCAGGTCTCGACAGAGCCTACAAATTTGCAAAAAAAAATCCGTGTTAATTTGTTTTTATTATTTGATTGTAATTTTCTTTGTTAATAAAGACCATTGCTATTTTCTTTATTAAAATATTTGGCATATTCGTTGTTGGTAAAGTTATCAGTAATTTGCCAGTAAAATAAAGTGTTAAATTAATCGTTTCTCAAATGTTAGGACTGTTTAAGTAAATCTTAAGTTAATTAGTAGTAATTTGTTACTTGGATTTAGGGTTGGCAGTGAGCCCAACACACGCACACATACATATATTTGAGAATTTAGTTCTTCCCACTTGAAACAAATAGTCTGCACAAACCAGTTCAATTTATTTCCATTTACTTACTTGTTTTTGTTTATCTTTTATTTTAGGTTTCATACCTGATTTAATAACTAGGTAAATTGCATAATAATGTAGATACTCGTGGTCAAAATTCATTTGTTTCTTCAGTTACTTAATTTATTACCAAATGTCAAAGTTATTTTCGTTCTATGTCTTTTGTTTTTAGATAAAAGTTCGAACTTCGAAGTTTAAATTCAATAGCCGGGTCGACACCGGACGATCCACGCGATCCCGCGATCCCGCGAACCACGATCCAAGGATCGTGATGCGTGAAGCGTGGATCGTACTAGGCTGATCCAGTTTGTTGAAACTGAGATCCAGAACAACGCTCCAAGCGATCCATAGGCGATCCGTGAAAAACGGATCGCGCGCGGCAAGGAGCGCGCGCTCCAATTGGTTCACTTGGAACGCACGCGGGCACGTCCACACGCCCGCTCCATTTGGATCGCGCTCCTGCCGCGCGCGTTTGGAGCGCGTTAGATCGTTCAGTGTGGACGCGGCTAATGAAACAAATGAGAAGTCATTGGAATCAAGTGGCGTTGGTAAATTTATTAGTTTGATATTCAACCGTTATATTATATTTACTTGCCCACCAGGCATAAACACCATTTTTGGAAGTATAGAGAATAATATAGAATCAAAAATTCAAAAAGTACTTCAAAAAGTATGTTCAAATTCGATAATAATAATAATTTATTTAAAATAACATAGGACTAAAAGGATATCGGAATAGATTTAATCTTTATTGACAAAGAAAATTACCATTCAATAATTTTGGTCCCACCTGGAATTTCTGTTTTAGACGAAGCTCGTACGACTTGGCATAGGGCTTGGCACAATCCTGCTCCTCCAAAAACTCTTTTGTCCCAACGGCAATGGCCTCTGTGTTAGTTAAAGCGGAATTGTTTGTTACAAACGTGCTCCAGCTCTGCGGATTGTGCCCGTTTTCTGGCCGTTTCTAAATGGGAGTCAGGACATTGGTTGCAAGCATTTCCTTCATTTAACACTGGCACTTTATTGGATCCCGTAACTTTCCGTATCGCAACATGTCTTCGGTTGGGTGCAATGTGTTGCGCGCCTCATCAATGTCAGTGCGGTACAGCAGTACCGCACTGACATTGATGAGGCGCGACACGGTTCACGGTTCGGTGTTCGACAGCAGTCGAACAGTTTGGTCATCACGGATTATCGTGTACTAGAGCCGCCGGTCGGATATCTTGTCATGCTGCATAACGACATCATCCGGAGGGCCTTTGTCACCGCTAACGTACCAGCTATTCTCGAACAGAATGGTCTGTTGCGTGACGATGGTAAGAGGCCCGACGGCATGACACTAGTCCCATGAGAGTTGGGGAGGCCCATTGTGTGGGACGCTACATGCGTCGAAACACTTGCGCCTTCCCATCTTCCGAGGAAATCCGTGAGGGCTGGTGCGGCGGCAGATTTCGCCGAGGATCTCAAGAGACGCAAATATACAGGTCTCGACAGAGCCTACACATTTGCTCCCCATTGGGGTCGAGTCCCTAGGTCCGTGTAGTACCGAGGCTCTCCGGGTTTTTGAAAAGTTATCTGAGCCTGGTCGACGCGACGACCCCGAGAGCTGATGGGTATCTGGCGCAGCGCATCAGCATTGCCATACAGCATACTGTGTCATCATATGACATACAATGCAATGTATCCTTAACTTTTTTCTTACAACTGTTATAATTCAAGCGATATATATTGGCATTACAATGCGCAACGCATCAATAATGCTAAATATTGAACTTCAATAATACGTAATGCGTACCTAAATATTTAACGCATTCGATTGCAATTTTGTAGTCTCGACAAAATAGTGGTCACGTAGGTATAAGTAGCTTTCTCGAATTTATAGTTGACAGTTCCCGAAGGTGCTGAAAGAGCCTGCCTTTTACCTACGCCAACAAATATTTTAGGACTGTAATACCTACATTTAGATTTGCTTTATGCCCCGACATCACCTGCCCGCGTCGTAAAATGTCGCATCTGACCCCTATTTTAAACTTTATAGATATTGGCTTCGTGAACGTTTTCAACATTTCAAGGTGAGCCGATTGTTTTTTGCGATTGGAATAAAACAATACGATTTTGTTGTTTGAGCGCGTTTTATGTGCGGTTTTTCTTTGTTTTAGCTTATATTTTAATTATAATTACGTCATTATTACATTCTAAGCTTCTTCAGCCGACTTACTGGGTAAAATCCTCTCTTTTATAATTGCATATATCCTCCACAGCCTCGTGATCGTGCAGTTTTCTCCGAGATCAGTTTTGTCACACGCAACCGCGCGTACCGACAGTGCAAAGCCGAGCGGCATGACCTTGCTAGATTGCAGACATCATGTTTAGGCATGTTCACCAAAGACAACACATTTTAGTGTTAAGGCGAAGCTAATTGCATGCCGTAACAATGAGTACACCGCAAAAAATGTCTATCACGTTAAAAACGGAAACAGAAAGACTCTTGGTCGAAGAACATAATAGAGTTGTACAACGCTACCAAGAAGAAAAACAAGAGAGTGAGAAACTTGAGAGCCTTGTTGGAGACCTCAAGAACCAAATTAGTATTCTACAGCAGCAACTAAAATGCGTTGCAGACACCACCGTCAATCCATCAAAAGCACCATGCATGGAGACCTCTAACGCGCGTATTGAATACAGCACGGAGCTGAAATCTTCAACCTAAAAATGTTGAACGGTAAAAGCGTTAACGTGAACGCCTGTAATGGTGACACATAATATTCAATAACCAAGGCCTTGCATGATAATAACTGTCTTTGGCATTCTTTCGAAAACAAACAGGAGAGACCCATACGGGTAGTGGTAAAGAAATTGCCTTCTACCTGTAAAACCGAAAGAATAATGGAAGACCTAAAAAATAAGGTCTACATGATTGAATCGGTAGTGAATAAATTGAGCTGGAAAACAAAAAAAGTCACTCAATATGTTCACACTCTCTTTCAATAATGATGAAAATATTAAGAAGATCTATGAAATTAAATACATTCTGGGAGGTATGGTTGAGATACAGCCTCTCCAAACTTCCAAACTGATCCCACAGTGTAAAAGATGTCAGGGGTACGGACATACACAAAAGTACATCGCTAAGGAGTCAAGGTGTGTAAAATGCACCGGCTAACAACTGACCATAGACTGCATAAAACTCATTGCAGAGCAACCGAAGTGCGTGCACTGTCGGGAGCCCCATCCTGCCAAGACTTATCCTGCCCCATCCTGAGGCTACATGGTAGACAAAGAAATGCAGAAAATGCGAGACAAAGTAATGAAGAAACCATCTTCTACAAGACAAAAACAAGCTTCAAGATGCAGAAACCAGCCTTTGCAGCCTAATGCTACAAGTCGCGCATCACATGCGCTGCCACCGCCAACTTTAAACAAAAATATATCTTTTGCGAAAGCAACTGCAGGAAAACCAGCTGTAAAAATCCAACGCGCCTAGCAAAACATCGGCCAGAATGATAAACTTGACGAAATTTTAAAGTTTATGAGTAGTTTTGACGAGTGTTTAAAGAAAATAGAGAATAGCAGCAAAACTGCTATAAATAAGCTTAAAAAAATATTGTAAACCTCAGAATAATGGCTTGGAACTGTAATGGGCTATCAAAAAATCAAAAAGAGCTGCAAGTTGTCCTAGATATTAAAAATATAGACGTGTGTCTCGTATCAGAAACGCACTTCACAAATCAATCTCAAATCTAACTTAAAGGTTACAAAGTCTATCATGTACTACACCCTGCTAATAAAGGAAGAGGCGGCAGTGTGCAGTCATCGTAAAGCAAAACATCATTTCATTTAAAAAATAAATATGAAGAGCCAGATATTCAATCTGTGGTGATTTGTATTGACACAAAAAGTACAAGCTTACGGTAGCAGCAATATACTGCCCTCCGAGATACACGATCAAAAAAGAAACGTACGTGACCTTTTTTCAAACCCTAGGTGAAAATTTTATTCTAAGGGGTGACTATAACGCCAAAATAACATACTGAGGCTCCAGACTAACCAACACAAAAGGAAGAGAGTTAATGAGCGCTGTGAGAGAAGAGAAAGGTAATATCATTTCAACAGGCTCGCTCACTTATTAGCCAACCGATCCACAAAAGATTCCTGACCTAATCGATTTTTTTTGTTAAAAAAGCATAGCTTCAGACTATTTACGTGCGACGCAGTGTTTTGACATGAACTCCAAGCAGTGTGCAATCCACCAAGAATTGAGCGAAAGATTTTTAAATACAGAAAAAACCCAACATTAGTCAATAAAAATACAGACTGGGAGAAATTGAAATTTGATCTGGACTCTAAAATAGAACTGAATGCCCACTGAAAACTCGACGGAGCAACTTGACCAAGACCTAGAAAAGTATGTAAACCTCATACAGCTAACGGCATGGAAAAATACACCTACCATTAAAACTAGACAAACAAAGAATGTCCCATAGAAATTAAACAACTTATAGAGGAAAAACGTAAACAGAGAAACCGCTGGCATCAATCAAGACCTCCGCAATACAAAAACATATTTAACTTCCTTACCAAGAAACTAAAACTTCAAATCCAAAAACACAACAGTGACACAACAAACGCTACCTACAAAGCCTCACCAATGACCGAAGCACAGATTACTCACTTTGCAAAGCTACGAAGAACATGAAACGACCTATTAACCAGATCTCACCAATACATACTTTATTCCCAAAGAAAATTACAATCAAATAATAAAAACAACTCAGAACTAGTACTTACAATTGAAACGATATAGCTAACTGCAGACTGTTGCAAACAATCTACAGGTAGCTCAACTGATCCATATCAATACCAGTCGGTAGCGTCTCCAAGACGCTGGCTGCATTGCCCCGCTGTATGGCAATGCTGATGCGCTGCGCCAGGTACCCGCCCGCTCTCGGGTCACGCGTCGCGTCGACCAGACGCTGGCTGCATTGCCCCGCTGTATGGCAATGCTGATGCGTTGCGCCAGATATATAAAATATGCGTCAGTTGTAAAACTTCTACCAACAACGAATAACTGCTTATAGTAATAAGTCCGATAAGTTGCACAACATTGCAGAAATTTGAAGACCTTAAAGTTGTGAAAGTTTCACAACTTTAACAAGAATGTTGCAAGTAGTAAAAATTCTACACGAATTAGTTTACCAATTTACCAATTGTTCGACAAAGTTGAGGTACTATTCAGTTGAGCCGAATTCTTTGAAGAAGGTACAGATAAGTGCTGGAGTTGGGTGCAGAAAACTACATCACCATAAATATATTCACAAGAACAAGGACATACCAAGAATTCTGTATCCAAGATTGGTTAGTCCTAAATGTACTCTACCTGGTTGTTACCAAGACAGCGTTGCAAGATAGATGACAGAGCGTAAGAAAAAGGTCAGTACTTCTAATCGGATATTCCTCGGTTGACCTATACGAATCTTACAGGTACATAACCAAACTCACTTCCCGTTCCGTGCGGCGGCTATTGCCTTCACCAATAACTTTTTTTTTTAAAGCTGTACGATCCACACCACGTCATCTAGCCCCAAGCTAAGCAGAGCTTGTAGTATGGGTATGGATGACTGATATAATACAATACATTAGAAAGATATTTTTTATTATACATAGAAAATACCCAGAACACCCGGAACAAATATTTGCAAATCGTACAAACATTGGGACAAATGTTAGGGCGGGAATCGAACCCGCAACCTCTTACGTCGCAGGTGGACCTTCACCCGTCGTGCTAGTCAATTCGTTGTCTTATTGCAAAGCCTGAAGTTTGAAACTACGGTCAATATTGTTATATTGGCATTCATTCGAAATATGTATAACATGTAGTAGGTAATTCAATTCAATTCTCCATATTCCGACTGAAATATTTCGGGTCAAATATGCCAAAACCCTAGCTCTTACTCTATCCACAGGTGCCAGGATATCAGTTAAAAGGCGTGGCAGTTTTAATTACGGCAGTCTATCGGCATTCCGGAACCCTCTCTGGAATCCATCTATTAGCCGGCTAACTTGCGGATTCTTCCCCGGCTCTTGCGTACAGGATTCTGCAGATTTCCCGCGTAATTGGAATCCGCTTTTGATTTAGGTAGCACGTGTTCTGTCGCTCTTGGCTTGTTGGGTTGACAGAGGTTGTTTACCTTGGGTGCATTATTATTCTGTAGGTACCTTGGGTATGTCTGGATTCTTTTCGTTTGTTTTTTTGGTTTTAGGAAAGTTTGGTTGTGTGTTTAGATTTTCTTTAGAATCTGAAGATCTCGTAAGCAGGCCAGTTTTGTATTATATTTATAAGCACTGCATTAAATATTACCTAGTTGGTCTGTAAATCAACAATAATGAATTCAGATATAAATATGGTGAATTGAATTGGTTTTATTTATTTTCTAAATCAATTTCATTTTAGTAGATGAAATAGCTCGTTAGTGGAGGCCTATGTCCAGCAGTGGGCTAATATAGGCTGATGATTAGATGAAGAAGTATAGGATATATCTACCTACTTTAAATATGAGATCCATAATGCGATTTACGTAGGCTTTAGTATTGGTAATATTTCACAAAAGAGTCAAGAAGAGAGTTGAGAGAATCAAACATAAACTAGGTGACATTTTATAACAGAATAACTTTAAAGTTGATTCTTAAAGATAGTAAAACAAATTGGAGAGAGCGTTGCGATGCAAGTTGCAACTACTTTGAATTTTAACTTACGCAGCTAGTTCAAGTAATATTTTTTTATATAAAATACCTGGGCTTGACTTGCCTCCACGCGGATTTCGCCGTATCTAAAAATCTACCTAGTCATCGAGAATTAATAATGATTAAATTATATGGGAGATTTAAGGTTTTATATAAGTTGGTTAGGAAGGTAGAGATAGAGATAGATAGAGAGACATTTATTGACACAGCAAAGATACAGCACAGATCAGAACAAAAAAAAAGAAAAGAAAAATATAAAATAATAGATACCTACCTAACTAGAACCTAACTTACAGATTGCATAAAAAAGTTAAAAAAATATAAAAAATTGCTAGGTGTGCTAGGCAGTGGGTGAGTTAGCTACCAAGTGCGTGCTCTGCGCTATAACGGAGCAGGCCAAAGGGTTTCACCTCAGCATAATGCTACACTAGATTACCCAGAATACCAACATAGGTTAAGGTATATTATGTGGATCAGTCAAAATTGGCCGTGGTGATCGCGGCGTAAGAATCGCACCCTCCACTCCAACTCAGGCGGATACGTCGTAAGAGTCAACTAAGGGAAGCTATCATAGGATAGGCAGGAGCCTCCTTTTGTGTATTTGAAACACCCCCATTGCAATGATCAATCGCCTGCCAAACGTGGTACAAAGGGAGTATTGGCATAAGCCAATACTCCCTTTGTTATTGGAGGAGGCACGTTCAGTTGAGAACGTGTTATGAGCTGTGCTGTGAATGTGGTGTGCTTATGAGGAAGTCAATCAAAAACAAATAGTGGATTAAAATTGAACTAGCTGGACTAACCTCTGACCGAAGAGTGAATATAAATTCAAAATGGCGGAGGTGAAGGAATTCCTGCCTTTCCTGATTTTACGCGAAGTTTAACAAATCTGAGTTAAAATGTCTGGCTAAATGTTTAAAAAACATATATATTACCTACGTCTATTGTTAATAACTGACTGACTTAGTTTTATATGTTTCTATTTGGAGATGGTAGATGTAGTTGTGTGAGCGTGTTCACTCACACACATTACTGGATCTGGAGTACAGGCATGTGTGAGCTCGCTCATACAACTACCTACATCCGCCATTGCCGAATATAAACGTATACGGTAAAACGGGCATGTAAAACGGACTGCTGTGTGATGAACGTACCCTGACTTGTATATCAGCACACTATTTATAAAAAGGTTTAGGCGTATTTGATGTAATAGTAAATATTTGAAATACTTTAGGTAGCATGTTCGCTAAGTTCTGAAAAAATTCATCAGAATATTTCCTATTTTTAAATTTTTTATTTGGATTAGCGAAGCCTGCCAATAAAACGATCTCGTTTGAAATGCTTGTTTCAATTTTGATATTTTTCCATTAATTGAAAGGGTGTAGGTAACTTCATGAATAAAACATAAATGAAACAAAAACTGTTAAGAGCTTAAAATCGACAATTCATATTACTTACTGAGGAACTAACTAAGCATGCAGATAAAAATATTTGCCAAAAAGCCCGTTATGATGCTTAAGCCAATAAATTAAGCCAGAAATCCAGCTTAAGCGTTCATCCAGATATTTAAGTGCTAGAGTGCCTCTCCGCTGAGATATTCTTTGTGAATGCAAGTGCATTTATTATTAGGGATTTAGTTTTATAGTAAAACTTCAAAGAGCACTACGTATTCTAATGTTTTTCATCTCGAATCAAAACGACTGTTAGCTGTTAGCTAGGGTGGTCATCGGGTGCGTCTTCAATGAATCGATTTTTATTAAACTTTGATATAAACGTATAGTCCTATTATCTAGGTTACAGAGATGTGCTTTGTGTCGCAGTTGAGAAAGAATACAAATTTAATTATGGCGGTTATGGCGCCTGATCTGTTTCTCTGCCTTACCGACGTAGGCAATACTTCGAGTAAAGTGTTGTTATATCGTCTAGATTCTTTAGCCTACAAATAGATGGCGCTCTCCCAAGCTCTTCGTGATTATCGGCGGGAACAACTACAATTATGGAGATTATTTTTTTTTTTTTTTTTGGACTTGCTAGTTTTAGCATTTGCCATATTTTTTTTTTATTTAGTATATTTTTTTTAGTTAAAAAATTTGGGAAACATTTACAACTTAATAAACTTAAACAACGAAACGATAGGTACAGGATAAGGATCAGACGAGTTAGGATAGGAAAATTATACTAAGGGAATTATCAATAATATACTATATACTATATACAATTTATAGTATTTGTACAAATAAAGGATGCTAAGCAATGATATATAGGTCTAAGGAGGAAAGGAGGGAGGCAATATTATTAGGAAGCGGAATACGGAGGGAGACGAGATCATTAAAGAAGGAACTGTGATCGTATTTGTTACAAGAAAAAAAAATATGATTTTCGTCACCAAATTCATCACCGCACTCGCAAGAAGGGTCACTTACAATTTTCATCCGGGCTAGATGGGCTGGGGTGCACGTATGACCCAGCCGCATCCTTATGATAACTGTTGTTGCACGTTTTATTTAGTTTTATTTTAAAAAACCAAGGTTTGAGTGGGACACTACTTTGTATAAATCTGTAGTGTTTTGCCTTGCTGCCCACGTTGCCCGCCCAAGACTCATCCCAAGCATTCCTGAGATAAATCCTGGGTAGAGCAAGAAGATCTTGCGAAAAGTTTTTGTAGGGAAAGAGATCCCCACACTCCACAGCCTCATTAGCAAGAATATCTGCCTGCTCATTGCCGACTCTACCGCAATAGCTTGGGATCCACGCGAAATGCACTGAATATCCATGATCATTACATTGCAAAAGCCTAGTTCTAGAATCCATTATAATGTGGTAATAAGTTTTGGATCGGAATGGGTATTTGATGAGTGACTGTAACGAACTCATTGAGTCACTAAAAATAATGGTATTTTTAAGTTTCATCAGTAATATATACTCCAGAGCTTTCAAAATCCCGTAGCATTCTCCAGTAAACACTGATGTTTCATCAGGAAATTAAATTTTTTGTACGATATTATAGTCCTTGTGATAAATACCAACGCCAACTTTTCCTATCTGGGAACGCTTGGAGGCATCAGTATAAATCTGATGCCAACCGCGCCAGCGATCATCAACGGCAGATTTAAAATATACATTAGCATTTGTATCATCGCGGTCTATGTTTAGATCAAAATGTATAGTAGGAGGAAGTGTTAAAGCTTTATAGCTACAGTTGAAGATGGGAAGAAGATTAGATTGGTGAGTTGGGGCAGACATCGATGTATGCTTGTTATAGCTATGAGTTATATATGGAGGTCGTTTATGTTTCCAATACGAAGAAGTGGTTATGAGGTGATAAGGATTTTGGATTTTAGGAAGAAGTTGGTGATTTGATTGCTGAGAAGTACGGAAAAAGAACCTATCGGATAGATAATGTCGTCTTAAATGTAATGGAGATTCCCCACATTCCGCCTGTAGCGCAATAATTGGACTAGATTTCATAGCCCCCAAAATGATTCGCATTGCTTGACTGAATGCCATCCAATCTTTTGAAAGCAGCTGCTCTACCAGGTTCTAATAAGAAAGTGCTATAGTCCAGCGTACTTCTTATGAGAGCATTGTATAAGAGTTTTAAAGAAAACGGATGAGCACCCCACCAAACACCAGAGAGGCCTCTCATCAAATTCAAAAACTTTCACATTTCGTGACAACATGTTCACAATGAGGGTGGCCAGTGAGTTTTGAGTCTAATATTACACCTAAGAATTTAGAATAACTATTTACAGGAATAAGAATATCATCATAGTATATTTTCGCAGGTAGCGGATTCAACTGACGTGTAAACGTAACTACGTTGCTTTTGGAAACAGAAAGCTCCAAGCCATGTTTATCCAACCATAATTTTAGAAATTTAAGAGCAGATGTTATGTATGAAGATCCTATATCAATGGGACTGCAAGGCGTGTATATAAGCAAATCATCTGCATATTGTAGAATACTTACCATATCGTTTACAGAAGTTTCTAAATCATAAGTGTAAATACTATAAAGGAGAGGACCCAATACAGAACCCTGCGGTAGACCCTTCCACGCTACTCTTGAAGTCTCAGAAAAATTTAATTTAATTATTCGTCCAGCTAGCATGTTTTGAATAAAGTTCGACAAAAAAGGTGGGATTTTTAAAAAATTTAGTTTTTTAATCAACACTTCAATTAAAACATTATCATAGGCAGATTTTATATCCAAAAAAGTAGCTACAACAGACTTATTCAGTGAAAACGCTACTCTAATATCTGTTATAAAGACACTAACGCTGTCCATCGAGCTTCTACCTTTTCTAAAGCCATATTGACTCTAAGGCAAAAGGTTCTGACTTTCAATAAACCATTCAATTCTATTTTTAACTAGGTGTTCAACAATTTTTAAAATGAGTGGCGATAGGGCTATGGGTCGATAGGATGCGGAGTCTAATGAATTTTTTGTTGGTTTTAAAAATGACAATACTATTTGAATTTTCCAATCTGAAGGAATGTCACCTGTCAGCATGACGGAATTGATAATTGTAAGTAAATAATGCAAAGAATCTTCACCAAGATGAGCAAAGAAAGAATAAGGAATGCCATCGTTGCCAGGAGCCGTATCGCGCGTCACTGACAGAATGCCTTTCAGCTCGTGAATAGAAAAGGGTGCATCAAGACCATTCGGACACACAGGATTTTGTGGGATTGTTGGGGTGATAAATAATTCCTTTGGTGGTACTGTCGCTGGAGCCAAACGGTCTATGAAGCTATCACTCAGGAAATGAGGCATTGTAGCAGAAGCAGAATCATTAAGTCTTGATCTGTAACGTCTTATGTTAGCCCAGACTGCTGATGGTTTTGTTTTAGGAGAAATGGTTGCGCAAAAACTTTGCCAACCTTGCAGTTTCTTATGTTTTAATGTTTTCTTGGTTTTAGCTATTACATCAATTAGTTTATTAAAATTTTCTTCTGACATTTCTTGATTATATATTAACTCTGCCTCTTTTCTTTGAGCAACAGCAAGACTACACTCAGAATCCCACCAAGGTGGGGATGCTAACTTGTTTAAAGCACTATTTTTAAGAGGAAATGTTGCATTAGCTGTTTCTATCAAATTATTAACAAAAATATTAGCACATGTAGAAATTCCCTGGGATATAGGAGGCAAAGTGTTTATCTTATCTTCCATGTGGGACTTGAAATCGCACCATTTATCAGAGATAATTTTGTATCTCATCCTGGGTGGAGCTTTTTGAGCATTATTGACTTTAAATTTGTTAAATTGTAAAATAATTGGGAAATGATCACTACCATGTGTAAATGGTTGTGTTTTCTAAGTAATATCTAAGGCTAGGCTAGGAGAGGTAATGGATAAGTCAACAGCACTATCATTTTCTGAGGGTTTTGTTCGCCGAGTTTGAGATCCATCATTTAAAATACACAAGTTTTGTTTATCAATTATATCAAGCAGGTCTTTACCGTGAGTATTGGATAAAGAACTACCCCAAGTTCTATGATGAGCATTGAAATCTCCCATGACAACACATGGCTTAGGTAATGATGAAAGCAGACTGTCAATTTCATCATAAATTTGTGATGAAGGATGTGGTATGTAAATAGAAACAAAGCAGATTTTATTAATAATGCAAGCTACAGCAGTAAAATTATTAGGGTTATGGGAAGGTAAAACAAATTGAAAAAAAGAACAAGAATTTTTAATAAGAAGAGCGGCTCCACCCCATCCATCAGGTCTATCATCCCTGAGGCAGGAGAAGCCGCTCAATTTAAACACAGAGCCTGGCTTAAGCCAGGTCTCTGTGATGGCAAGTATAAAAGGGTTACATTTATTAATTAAATATATAATTTCAGACTTTTTGCTAACTAGACTCCTGCAGTTCCATTGAACTGCGGATCTGGTGTGATCCATTATGGGTGTGTAAAATACTAATTGTGTCTATTATTTTGGCAGCGTTGGACGGTTCTATCATATTGGACTGTAATAAAGTGGTTAGAAGGGCAATAACATCATTAATATTCAACTTCTTGTTGTCCTCTTTCAGAGCACAACCATTGGATTGTGTTGTCAAAGGCTGACTAGTCAGATCACGGTGGATCCTTTGGTCATAACCCTTGTGTGATTTAGGTGGCAGACGTGGTTTTAAGAACACAGTTTTTCTAGAAGATGATGGGACTTGGTTTATTGTATGAGATGGGATTGATTGGTCTTTATTTGATGTCAAAATTGCAGCATAAGAATGTGTTAAAGGTGGATGTGTTCTTGATGCTTTGGCATAAGAGATACACTTATCTGCCATTGAATGTTTAATTTTAGTTTGTCTAACATACTCAGGGCAAGACTTACTAGTGGCATAATGTGCACCACCACAGGAACAGCAGGACAGACAGTCTTCATGAATGCCACAAGAATCACCAGAGTGTTCTTGGCCACACTTGAAACAGCGTGGCTTGGACCGACACTGCAGTTTGGTATGACCAAACCGACAGCAGTTGTAACATTGTATGGTTGGATATGTGTACAGTTGGACTTGTAAGGCAGTATAACACATGTAGATACGGTTTGGTAACACTTGCCCATCAAATACAACTACTGTCTGAGTTGGCTTCCACACAGGGGCCCCATTGACAATTTCTTTGAAATTGATTCGTCTTACTTTTAAGATTTTCCCACAGCCACTAGGTAATGTAGTGCACTCCATGATCTCTTCTGGAGAGATGTCTGTAGGCACACCACGAACAACTCCCATACGAGAGACATTATAAGTTGGGATAAATGCCTTCAAATTATTTTCACTTGATCTCGCATGGCTAACAAATGCATTAGCATCAGTATGTCTAATAAATGCTATGGATACTTTGTTCCTACCAATTCTTTTCACACTACCATTCACAACATTATCGATAGAGTTGCGTTTTAAGAATTTCCCAAAGATAATTGGGTGGAGCGTGGAGCCATCGTTTGGTAACTCGGTAACACGTTGCACATGTACAATATAAGGAGCACTGTCATTGGAATCATACTGAATTCGAGTAACCACAACTGGAGCCTGCGATGATGAATTTGGTGGAGGTGTGGGGTCTGCCACGACAGGGGTAGGAACAAGATCTTGACTTATAACTGTTGTATCGCTATCACTAGTTTGCGGTAGGTTCTTGTCACAATGACATCCTATCGATTTGTTGGACCCATTTTCCGCTTCTTTTTATTACAATGTTTGCACATTTTGCTCTTTAGCTTCCGTTTTTTGGAAGTCGATGTATCCGTATCCATCCCAGATTCATTAGAAAGTCTCTCAAAGCTATTAGATATTGTTACATTGCTACCGACCTGAGGGACCGTGCCCCCAGGATCCGGCGGCTCCTCAAAGTCCATCAACAAAAATGTAAAAAAAACTTACCAGATGCTATAATATTTACACTACTCTACTTTATATACAATAATTATGAAAATAAATAGTAAAAACTAACTCTACTGATCAATATTTGCTAGTAAAATAAAATTTTAGATTTCGGTGGGAAAAAACGCGACCGCCCTGTTTGATGCTTCCCGCCTTTTTTTCAATTATGGAGTTCTGGGATGTTACCGATGACGTTACTGGCGCTTTATTGACGCAATCCTTCAAGTTTCGACTCAAGAAATGGTTGGTAAAACAATGTTTTTACACAATAGACGAATTCTTCGCACGAAAATGTACGTAACTTTATTTGTAGAATTATTTGTTGATGTTATTTGTTATCAATTTACAATTATTTTCATTACTGACATTTTAATTTGAATTTTTACAATTTTATTTTAAGTTATTTGAGGCGAATGTAAGCGATAATTAATTTTACGAATATTTATTTTTAAATTGTATTTTACTTGTAAAATATTGTTTTATATTATTGTTTATTTGACTTGTAAATTTTTTACCAATAAAGAACTTGAAACTTGAAGACAAAATATTTATAAAACATACATCCTTTTACGTAAATGCTATTATGTTTTTTTACGACTATTTATTAGGTATATAATATTAAAAAATTTACTTAATAATTGAAATACTTTAACAATACCTACATTGCTACATACTATTTTATAAAGACCTACTTAATAACTAGAAACTAGTTAGAGTGCCTCTCCGCTGAGATATTCTTTGTGAATGCAAGTATATTTATTATCAGGTTTTAGTTTTATATAGTTTTAAATTAAGGCTTCAAAGAGGATTACATAATGTTTTTCATCTTGATTTTATGAATGAATAATAATTTTATGAATATCCGTTCGGTCCAGATAAAAGATGAAAACGAGTTACTACAAAAGTTGTCATTACATTTATGATTTTTCCTTTTTATCTGGAATTTGAGAGGTTTTAAACTATTTAAATTGAATTTAATAATACCTAAAACCTTAACCTTAGGTAAAGTTCACGAAGCGACAAACTCCTTCGAAACCCTTAGATAATCCGGAGGGGAGGAGACAGAAGGGGGGGATGATCCATCAATCAGCAAGACGTCGATAGTTGTTTCTTATCCACTTTCGCAGTGTGAATGGCTTTACGCGCCTACCTACTTAGTTTTATTGATTGCTTGTGCAAAATCCTTGATCGAATCGAATCTACAAAAACATTTTTAGAAATGTTTTTGGGGTTAACTAAGTAGGAGTTCTATATGTATTTCTCTCGTATTAGTACGAGAGAAATACATATAGAACTCCTAGAAATCCTAGAACTCCTAGCAGTGACCTAGACATTATTCAGGTATGATTATATACACTTAAAAGTAAGGGTATTCTTGTTGGTATTAAAACCTACAACTAATTTTTCCCAGAAATTTATATACCTATGTATTATTTGTTCTAAGAAAAGAAGCTTTTCCTCTTAGATCTCAGTAACAAAGTAGATATTCCTTCGGAATTCCTTATTTACATAGTTATCAGCAAAATAAGAAGACGACAAGCGGATATTGAAAAAGCCACAATCTCGGCATCAAACGTGGCAAAAGTACCGGAAATTAAAGAGGATCAAACAATGTCCATGCAAACTCTCATTAAAAACTACTGGGGCAATATTAAATGGACGCTGGTGACTTAAGAGTTGAATGTTTTAAGTTTCTTGTTTAAAGCTCTGCGCACATTGATCCAATGCCGCTACCACACAGCACAAACATGTGCATTCAAATATGGGCTTTGACTAGATATCTTAAGGTACATTTTACAGTGACAAAATGGCTTCTCACAAGCTTCAAACGAGTGGTCCGCGAGCTGTATGTCTGGTGCCGTCAATATAATAAATGCATCTAAATGTTACGAATTTGAATGCACATTTTTGTGCTGTGTTGCAGCGGTACTTTCCAGGTGTGCGACAAGCTTTGTAATTGAAAGCTTTAAGTTTTGTACAATAGTTTGAACAGGCTGTATTGAAACTGTTCCTGTGATTTTATTTTAAAGTCAATTTAAGGGTACTTTGGAGTTTCTGCTAACATAATGTAGAGTTTTTAATAAGGCCAGTTACTTTTGACTCGTGTTCAGTTCATGTACTTATAAGTAACTAAGTAGCAAGGTTACCATACCGTAGTATATAGGTAATACGTGTTCGAATTTATAATATTATCCATACTAATATTATAAATAATATTATAATATATACTCGAATTTGTATTTGTGTTAACTTTATATAGGTACTCGAATTTTGTATGGACTAGTATTGTCTGAAATAAAACATTTTTATTTTATTATAAATTCGAAAGTAACTCTGTCTGTTGCCTTTTCACGCCTGAACGGATCTCAATGAAATTTGGCAGGAAGGTAAATTGTATCCCGAGGACGGACATAAGCTACTTAAAAAGCGCGTGTGGAGTCGCGGGCAGTAGCTAGTTACATATAAAATGTAGGTAATTTTCTTACTGTTTGTTAAAATGTAAAATACTTTTTCTAAACCTACACCTTTTTGTATGAAAATATCCTAAATATCTTCCAACTCAATTTTAATCCCATCTTATTATCCCTGGAGACACAATTTCTGGAGATGACTGTACGTGTTTCGGTTAAAAATGGAGAAACATTCACGTTTTATGTGCACTACGTAACATTGACAAAGAAAACTTTATTTACCCATATCTAGTGATTCAGAGCGTACGGCTACTTTATCACATACTCACCGCCGCTAATAAAAAGAGTACAAAGCCGTTGATCTCATGGAAATCTCCAAGATCACCTTCCAAAGATAAACATATAAAAAGTAACAACCGCATTCGTATTACACTAACATAAATGCAAAAAATAATAAAAGCGAAATATTTTTTCTTCAGCATACGACGCTCCCTCTGCCGATCGTTTTAATTCCCCCAGCTCGTCACATTCAGCCGGAAATTTTCGTCACATTTTATTTGCATTTTCGTGACAATAAACTCGCTAATATGGCGCAAATATTGACTCGGCGAGACGTAAAAACTCACCTGCACGAGGCACTAGAAAATTCTTTGAAGGCTCGCATGTGGATATTTAAAATTCCAAAGAACCCGGGCCGGGGCGAAAACGTTAATCTAAAATAACGCACGAGATTTCAATAAGAGCTCGCATAAAACACGTTAAAATGAAAAATATTAAATTCCAAAGACAAAAATAAAAAATTATTCGGTGGAGCGCGGGGAGGGCATAAATAATTTAATTTAAAGCGGGCAAAAGTTTGTTATGGAAGTCGCAGTCGCGGCTTTGGAATGGCGAGTGTGTGAGCAAAAACTGGAATAAATCACTTCTTGCGCTAAATTATTCCGGCCTCGTCGCACTAAGCTTAACTTTACTGTCAAAAGTGTTTATATCTACTTACAGTTTCTTATTGAATTAACTTCATTGTAGATTACATACCTACCCAAGACGCTCGTCAGCTTAAGCGTGCGGGCGTTTTAACCTCTTTATGAAGCAGCTTAAGCAGCGCATAAGCAGCTTAGACATAACCCCCTACTACATGTCCAACATGTTGGAACTAATTATAGAAAACATTAATGTATAGTGCGAGCGAGTAGAACTGTTAATGATTTCAGCAGGATGTTGAACATTGACACTTTTAATACTAGCATTCACAGGGCAAGGCGATGCATAACTCTCAACTTCTTTTGCACATGATGTAGTTATACTCTTAATTCTTATTTACCTTTTGTTTCTTTTTAAGTTTAATTATAATAGTTTTATTGCTTTATTAAGTGCGCAATTGTCGACGAAATAATTTTTTAGTGTTCACACTTAGGCAGTTTGTTATGATTCTATTAGCGAATGCCTATTATTAGCTCTCTGTGTCTATATTAATTTTTTATTGTAATTAGTTAAGCTGATGGCAATCCGAATTAAATAAATAAATAAATAAATGAAGTTCTGGAGGCAGGCAAAGAAGTCCTAGTTAGAAAGATTTCGGGGTAAGCTATGTCTAGCACTGTGAGTAAGACGAATAGAGGTTATTAAAATGAAATACTGTAAGAGTGTTGCCGTTTCCTCAACGTTATCATTCACTTACACGATATGTATGTATGTACCACCGTATTATAATCTGATTGGTATAGGTAGTTACCTATGGCGGTAGGTGGATGCAAAATCTAACAAATCAACTAATTTTGAACCAAGAAAGATCAAACTTGACGTTCCAATAATGCCAAAACATTATCTCAAGTACCAAAAGAAATGTCTACAGAAAACTAGTACCAGCAAGTAAAAAGAGTTGCTGGAACTTTTAATGTAGCTTTGGTTCTGCTAATCATCGAACTTCGCAGATAGAGGCGAGTTGAGATACTGCTTCTGTTAATCTACTTTGCCAACGTATCGTCATGTAGCTTATACGTGGGTAGCTGTTATTTTTGTCTACCTACGTAAACCAGTAATTTGACCTTAATATATAAATATAAATAATGCTGGACAATTCTACAGCATCATCTAGCTCTAGGCTAAGCGAGCTTGTGTTATGGGTACTAGATAACTGATATACAGGGTTATTGGTAATTCGACGTATTCCCGTTAGGAGGTGATAGGGGTGACTATTTGCGATAATTTTAACCCCTAAGGAAAAAATCTCAATAAATATTGCTATAATATCGTTTTTCGTCTCGTATTTTTATATTTGGACTGATAATTGTTGTTTTAATATTGATAAATAAACAGTGTTTAATCGTTTTTATAAATCAGAAGAAAAAAATGGATTTAAATAGATAGTTTTTTTAAAGCAATTTTTGAAGTTGCATTTTTGACTTATTTTGAAAAAAGCTACAAAACATGATAACTCAAAAATGGTTCACTTTTGCATAATGCATATAGGGGTTAAAATGATCGCAAATAGTCACCCCAATCACCTCCTAACGGGAATACGTCAAATTACCAATAACCCTGAATATAATGTACTTTATACGTTATACTACATAGATACTTTGATTATTTACCTGTCTAGATAGAGAGTTCGAGCGTCTAAACGTCAAAAAAATATCATATAGAATATTAAAAATAAATAACTTTAATAACCAATAATATAATATTTCATTAACTTTGCATATCAGATATATTTTATTTAGTTATCCATGCACAACATTCTAATATGTGAATTAAAATAAAAACAAATTATAGGTGCATCTAAATCTAAACATCTTTTTTCCCCTACTATTATGGTAAATATTCAAGAGCTGGTATCATTCAGTACAGCCAAATGTGAAGTAGCGAGCTTGTAGTTACGCATACTTGTGTGCGTTATTCGCACACAAGCTCTACAAGTCTGGCCTGTTGTTTTTGATGCGATTGCAGCGCAACACTCCATCTAGACAGGTAAATAATCAAAGCATAGATACTATATTTTTTTATTACACACACTCGGAATAAATATCTACAGATCGTACAAACATCTGTCCAGAGGCGGGATTCGAACCCGTAACCTCCTGCGTCGTAGGCGGACCTTCGCCCGCTGTGCCACAGAGGTCGTCATTATTAATCAGCCACTTTTTTCCATAAAATATAACCTTTATAATATTTACTTTTTCAAATGTATACCAACTATATATCTTAGGTAGTTATAGAGGACTTATGGTTATGATATTATTATTAAGGTTGATTATGTCAGACTCCTCTTATATTAATTGAATTATGTTTATGTCGCCGCCGGATCGTTATATCATCGCAGAAGGTTGCGGGTTCGATTCCCGCCTTGGGACAAAGGTTTGTACGTTGTGGTGTTATTTATTTAACTAGTTTGTAAAACGGTAAGGCTGTTTTCAAAACGGCGTCAGCCATTGACGGTATTGCCAACTTAGCATTACTGGCACATTTTAT
The DNA here is from genome assembly GCA_963662085.1 of Eupithecia inturbata. Lineage (NCBI taxonomy): Eukaryota > Metazoa > Arthropoda > Insecta > Lepidoptera > Geometridae > Eupithecia > Eupithecia inturbata. Next base: position 11,710,697 of record OY759182.1, read on the forward strand.
TTCTTGTTCATAATTTTATGTCAATTCGTTAGGAATGTTCCTACACGTAGATGATTACTTAAAAACAAACAAACCGCTACATGTTTCAAAATAAAATCAAGGTATTCTTAAGTTAGGTTTCACCTGTAGTAAGAAGCCGCCGAAAATACCAAAACTTACATTAATATTCATCACATTCGACGAATTGACATAAAATTATGAACAAGAAATAAAATGTGCCTGTAATGCTAAGTTGGCAATACCGTCAATGGCTGACGCCGTTTTGAAAACAGCCTTACCGTTTTACAAACTAGTTAAATAAATAACACCACAACGTACAAACCTTTGTCCCAAGGCGGGAATCGAACCCACAACCTCCTGCGATGATATAACGATCCGGCGGCGACATAAACATAATTCAATTAATATAAGAGGAGTCTGACATAATCAACCTTAATAATAATATCATAACCATAAGTCCATTTGGGTGACATCTCTGGTAGTTAGCCGGACGGGGCGGACCCGACTCGAGGCCGGGCCGGAAGCGGGCGGTTAATCACAAACCGACACATTAACGGGAGGAGAGGTTTGCTGCGTAGTTTATTGGAGCCATAAAACCGGCGGGAGTGTTGGAGATTCTGAATACTTTATAGAGCTGACGATGCGACTCCACCGATGTGATGGGTCGCCGATATTTACTGGACTTTAGGCTGCACCTGCAGGCTGAAAATGGTCACCCTCTAAAGTGATTTGTCTAGGAGAATGATATCGAATGCGTTCTTTCCATAGAAGAAAAGCCTCTTATGCCTTCTGTTTCTATTTTTGAGCAATTTGAGGGGTTCTTTAGGCTAGACAAGGCCTCTGCTAACAACCGCAGAAACGAGAAGAATTACAAAACATGGTACATGTGCCCTGCAATAGGTGAGGAAGGCTGACAATTGTAATGTCAGCCTTCCTCACCTATGACCTAGATGGCGGTTCTTGAATCTATCAAGTATGTTTTTTATGTTTTTTTTTATTTCTAGTAGGTACCTATCCGCGTGCAAATGTCTGTGCGCGTGTCTAGTCCTATTCTCAAAATATGGAAACTTTAGAACTCAGCCCTCATTTAATTTGCTTTGATAATTTACGTAGAAGATACTGAGCGAAACGGTTCTACATGTTAGAGAATGTGCCATTGTTCTTTAAAATCTCAAGTTTCATAGTCGTACAGTGATTCGTCTTACAAGACTTCCTGCGCTTCTGTCCTTCTAACAAGAACAGAACTCAGACGTGTTTGTACCACCCAGGGGTCAACCTAGCTAATTGGGGGCTTCAAATAATATGTGGACTTAACCGAATTAAACGGATAAAGAGATCCCTTGTTTGTATTTTGAAAGATCCTTTAAGACAAGGTATTCGGTCACTTTGTTGTTGGTTTGTGTTGTTCGCTTTCCCCTTTCTGAGTTGGACCACGAATTTGTCACATCAACCAATTGTATTACGTACAGACGAGCGATGTGGCGCGGCGGGCGAAGGTCCGCCTGCGACGCAGAAGGTTGCGGGATTCCCGCCTTGGGACAAATGTTTGTACGATCTGCAAAAATGTTTTCCGGGTGTTTTGGGTATTTTCTATACACGAGTATAATAAAAAATAACTATCTATGCTATGTATTGTATTAAGTTTATCAGTCATCTAGTACCCATAACAGAAGCTCTGCTTACTTTGGGGCTAGATGATGCTGTGTGGATTGTCCAGCATTATTTATTTATTTATTTATTGCTTTTCATTCTTTTTATCAACCTATAAGATCTCATTTAGCCAGAAGGTCCACTGTTTGTTCATCCCATTGCCAATTTACCGCCTTGATTCTACCTCACACAAAATCTGTCTAAAAATATAAATCTATCTATCTATCCAATTAAGACTTGATTCTACATAGAGTTTTCGCACGCACCTAATTTATTAGAGAGCTTTGATCCACTTAGTTCAAGTCACAGTCATGCAATTATCAAAGTTACAAATTAGGTTAACCGAGCAGGTGACGTCAGATGTGTGCGTTCTTACGACACTGTATGACTCGAGTCGCAAGTTTATTTGTAAAGTTAAATGTGAAGTTAATTAAGTAACAAGGTGTTCATTAAAATGTATTGTATAGGTGAAAACCATTTTTTACACGAGAATCACAATTTTTCACAGCCGAACGCGTCGTTCGGCCAATTATATGAAACCTTGTACGCTCAGTTCAGCACGAGTCGGACGAATTTTCATTATATTTTTTTATTTATTTTAAATGGTCTAACGTTTGAAGTAAAAAAATACAGAGAGCAATCTTACGAAATATAAATTTACGCTCGATGATAACATAAGTTTTTGGTAAGCTTTGAAAGCTACCTGTATTATTTTTCACCCTCTTGAAGCTCGTAAACTGCAGGAAGTGACAATCTCTCACGCTCATACATACATATTTGCCGTCTCAATCTACATAAACTAGCTGCAGGTCAAATAGACTAGACTTTTGGTCTCACATTGTTTTTTTCTTTAATTCTTTTAAAATTGTATTTTCTTGTGTGTTGTAAGTTGTGAACCAATAAAAATTATCTTATCTTATCTTATCTTATCTTACTTGACCTACCATAACTTTCCCAATTGAAAAACAGCTCAAGATCTCGAAGACAAATCAATGTTTCCTAAGTGAGCATTTAGCGGGGCCGGTCCTCTCTAATGCAGTAAATGGACAAACTTTCAGCTTGAGCCGAGCTTAATTATACCCTCATTGAACCTCATTGAAGCGATTGGAACTAAACTTATGAATAAGGCCTTTGATTCAAGATTGTGACTTCTTTTGTCTACTCAGCTTGATTCTCACCAGAATAAGAACCTAATCATTTAGAGAAGTCGACGGGGCATTTCGAGAAGTATACCACGTGATGAGTTGACGCCTGGCGCCCGATTCCTTGTGATTGTAACGTGAGTGGATTAAGCAACAGCAGGTTAAAAAGCTAGTTAAGACTAAGATATAGATATCCGTACTAATATTATAAATTCGAAAGTAACCCTGTCTATCTGTTAGGTACATTTTCACGCCTAAACGGCTGAAAGGATCCCAATAAAATTTGGCAGGGAGGTAGGTAGAATCCCGGAGAAGGACATACATATGCATACTTTATATACATACTTTTTATTCCGGTAAAGCGTGCGAAGCCGCAAGCCGAAGCTATTCTACCATAAAACTATATTAGATCCATCAAAAGAAAACAAGAAAACTCTAGAAAATCTTGTTTTAGAGCGTAATGTGGTCGCTGAGATAAAATAATAAAAATTATTTAAAAAAACAAGCAGTTGAATTAGGAGTAAAATTAAAGATGTTATGACTGTACAGGTTGCTACCGTACCGACAGCCGTCAATGTTGTGTTAAAATTTTCGCTGAAAACAATATCTCTCTCTGTCAAATTTAGCATGAACAACTAGAAAATAATTTTACATATTATGTTACCCGCTGAAGGGACTGATTGATGGAACATGGACTTTAGTAAACAACGCGTCTCCCTTGGGCCGGCTCGTATGAGGAATGGCAAGGAAGATTCTTGTGCCTACTGGTTGAGGAGCTACGAAATACTTTTACTTCATGTGAAATTGACTTTTGTATAACATTTATTTACATAGAAAATAACAACTAATAGCAAATATGAATGAATATAACATTATCTTAGTCTCAGTACAACCCTGGTAGAAAGAGAATACACATAAAACAGTAGAGCTATCCGACAAACAATATACAGGTAGCTCAACTTTTTCTTACTTACTTTAGAATTTAATCTAAAGCCAAGGATGTCTACAGATTATAAATGGAATACCTGGTTCACGATAGTGATAATCATTTAATCCTTGAGTGATAAATAGGTACCTAAAAGATCAACAACAACAACAAGATGGTGATCAAGTAAGGTGTCTTTTTATTGAATTTCTTACAAATTATGAAAATAAGTATGACTTGTTGTTGACAGTCGAAGAAAAAATTTAATTTAAAAAAATTGCTGAGCAATGTCTTCTTTTACTATGACTTCCGTCAACAGAAAAAAAACCCTTGAAGTGAACCCTTGTGTAGGTGGGTGGGTAGGTACATGACTACTCTCTTCTTGATTTGTTTTTTCTCATTTAGGTATTTTTGTATTTTATGTTTAATTTATTGTTTGTAAGTTATGTACTATTTCTGTTCTTTGCTGTATCAGGGTTTTGTTCGGTAATAAATGTTTCTCTATCTCTATCTATCTCTATATCAAAACAATAGAATATTAGCTATTGTTTAAACTTAGGAGACGTTTGTAATTTTGGTCCAATTTCATCGTTGCAATTGAACGTGTACATTATAAGATAAACTCAGTTTAGCGCTTGAAATGAGTTTAGTGCATGTTACCGACATAAAGTTGTTCCGGTTAGAGCGCTAAACTGAGTTCACATGTCACACAATAGGTATTACGAATTTGAACTCGATCAAGCTGAACTTACTCGTAGTTTTATTGATCATAGTTTTGGCAGCAAACGGTGAAATTAAACCTTAGATGGCACCAACCAGCAAACAACAAAGCAAGCAAAGCAATGGAAAGAATCCATACTAATATCATAAAGGCAAAAGTATGTCTGTCCGTCTGTCTGTTACCTTCTCAGGCCTAAACGGCTGAACGGATCTTAATGTAATTAAGATGTTTCTCCTTATTTCTATTGCATGTTATGTGTACCACGTTCAAACACTATTGTAAATTGTTATTGAATAAAATGCTTATGATATGATTAATAAAATTTGGCAGGGAATTCTTAAAAATAGTCAAGAGGCTTTTCAGGGTACAATAAAAAGCCGCCAAGCTTATTCCAAGGTAACTCGCAGTTACCAGTTAACTTCCATAAGATAACCCTTATGGCACACGATCTGCCGAACATCCTGCTCGATTTACCGCTAATAGAGACAAATTACAACTAGGATTTACATTGATGTCAATTTCCTAGAAATCTAAGCAGTCACCGGCTCTACTGAAATTACAATTAGTCACTGCGCAGCCGTCACATCCTATCCATCGTGTTTTTGCTCCGCGTTGGTTTGTATATTCTTTGTTTGATACATGGCGGATCCCGTAGGCTCTATCTGTTTGTCCGACGAGGGTTGGACTTAACATTACAAATTGGATAACATAAAAGTTCTAAGTTTGTTCTTATGTTTATTTTTTCCGGGATATGGTTGCATTTTTGTTGGACATCGGATATTGACTTATTTAACCGAGTTCGTAAAAAGGAGGATTTTCTATGTTCAGATTCTATTGATTCTTTTGGTTTTGTGAAGAAAATAATACCGGGTGGTTCCTTAATTATTCCCTCGGGATCACTATTTAACACCACAATCAGTGAAAATGTAAAGAAATTCAACGGTGAATCACGCGTCGAGCTAACATACCAACTTTTTATAAAAATTTCACCTATTTCCTTGATCCCCTTTGATGTCTTGTATACCACATGGACGCCCACCACACCCCAACCTACCTATTACTACCTACTAGGTTAGTGTATTACCGGAGTACGACCCAACCCTTAATAGGTATATCCATTACAGGTATCCAGAAGCGTGGTTAGATTTAATTGTGGTTTCTATGCAGCAGCCTATACAGCCTGCAGCTGTATCCCTTCTTACCTTTTTATTAGCTTCTATGTTAGGTAACTGTAAAGTAGGTAAGTCCTGAAGTATTTAAATACTCATAATATAATAATAGGTTTTAACCTATGAAATTGCCGTTCTAATTTGGTCGACAATGACGAATTAAAGGCGATTGTGGAAGCTGATGATACTCAGTCTACGGCTGAATTAGCAGCAGCTTTCAACGTTAGCATCAAAACAATATTGGTCCATTTGCGTCAAATTGGCAAGGTAAAAATAATTGAGAAATGGGTTCCCCACGAAGTCAATGATCGCCAGTGCTAAGTACGCGTTGAGACGTGCCTTACACTGCTCAACAGGTACACAAAACAAGGAGTTCTGTTTGACAATCCCAAGCGCTCAGCAAGTTGGTTGGATCGAAAACTTAACCCTAGAAAAGTGATGGTCACTGTTTGGTGGTCTAGTGCCGGTGTGATTCATTCATCACAGTTTCTTACCAAACGGAATGATCATTACTGCAGATGTGTACTGTGAAGAACTGAAGACAATGATGGAGAAGCTCGCACGTCTTCAACCAGCTTTGGTCAATCGCTCGTCCCCACGGCTCCTGCACGACAACGCACGACCCCATACTGCACAACAGATGGTCTCCAAGTTACAAGAGCTGGGGTTGGAGGCTCTCCGTGTTCCGCCGTACTCACCAGACCTTGCGCCTACAGACTTTTTCCAGAATTCGGATAACTTTTTGGCAGGGAAAAAAATCAATATCCAAGATGCAGTGAAAAATGCCTTTGAAGAATTTGTTGCCTCCCGTCCAGCTGATTTCTACAAGAATAAATAAACTGCCACTGCGTTGGGAAAGATGCATCGATTGCAAGGGCGATTACTTTGATTAATAGAAATAAAATATATAGAAAAAAAATCGTTAATTTATTTAATAAAAAATTGCAATTTCATCTGTAAATTTGTTTAAAGAAAATTACAATCAAATAATAAAAATAAATAAGAACTAGTATAAGTAAATTGATAATAAAGAATATACGTTTATGAAGGGAGATCATCAATCCAATATACAGATGTTATTGGCCAATCACTGACGCTGCATGAACTGCAGGTTCAGCCCATTATTACGACCACGTTTCTGAAGACGACAGGTCTTTGTCTTCAGGTGGTAGTAGGTATCCATTCTAAAGTCTTAAGAGAGGCTTTATTTGTAACTATACTTAAAAACGGTTTTGCCCTGAGTTAACAGTGGGAGTGGGAAATCAGTCTTTTGTAATTCATTGGTTTCCGGACAAGTGTTTTTGCAATTTGTATCACATTTACAAACATAATTAAGATTGAATTCCTGGCGTGTTCACGTTCGGTACGGTGTTCGTGATGATGGGCATAACCTTTAAGCAGTGTCAGTGAATTACCAATAACCCTGTATTTTAGCAGGCAGTGCAAATGTTGTGTTGCAATGTATTTGAATTAATAAAATAGGTAAAATATTACGCTGAACCTTTTATTCTTTTAAAACTTAGGTACTTATTTTATTAGTAGAATTATGGAAATAATTCTATATTTGTACTACAATAGAAATGTAAATGTTTGCGTTGTATAAAATAGACAATAAATTATCTCAAAGAGCATTTAATTCCAAAGAAGTATTATACTTACTAAACTCCCATTTCATTGGAAAAATACATAATACAAGAACGCGATATATTTTCAAGCCGGTCAAATACGTGGTGAAATGAAAAAATAAATAAAATGGTTGCTGTTCCAAGATTCCCATGTTTGCGAAATGGGCTACAGCACTCAGACAATACAAACAGATGAAGATTTTCTAGTATTTACGTATTTAGAGACCGGGGGGTCGGCCACGGTGACCTCAGCGGGCAACCTAGGCTTGCTGGAGCAAAGTAAGCATCCACTGTGTTACCTATAAACTAGGCTAATCCTGAGTAAACCAATTTGAAGGTTTAAATCGGTCTAAATAACTAGTAAGCACATAAATATACCTACACCAATTTCTTGATTTGTCGTTAGACAGGGAAGGAAATGAACCTGCATCTAATTATTAATTATTCTAATTATTTTACGTCAGTGTAAATTTGTAGTCATTTACTATTTATCTGCCTACTTAATTTGCGATTACTTAGGTACATAGAATAGAAGGTACCAATTATTAAAGTTTTGCTCTTCGTTTTGTAACAGATAAATTTTTATTGATAACTGGTTGGGATTATAAGAATTTCAATCTAACTTTCATTCACTACGCAAACGAATATTACCTACCAATTACCTTTGAGCAGAAATTACTTATGATGAGTGGAGTGGTGACGCAGGTAGGTTCAGACTATGACTTAGATTCTAAGTCATACCTTTACTACCTAACTAACCGATACATCGATAACATAAGATAATAATTCACGTATTTTATATTTGTTTCTCTTGGTAAATTGTTTATCTGTGGTAAGCGAGCACTCGAGAATTTTCTGATAAGGGGTCCTTAGACACACATGTCACCTTAAATAATAAAAGTGTGTGAGTGATTGCTTGGTTGAATTTATTTCTAAACTAAATCTAGGTATTCACATTTTAGTAATATCCGGCCACGTACACGAAGTTTGAATGAGTGTGCAGTATAATTATGGTATCTATTAGCTTGGCATCTTCCACTAGTAAACTAAAAATTGAAGTGAAGAGAAAATAAATAACAACTTATTTCTTATTTGATTATAATTATATGAAATAAAGTTATTGAAATCTGAAATCTGTATAATCTAAGTCTAGCGAGTCTTGTCTTACGGGAATATCACCTGTATCCCATAAAACAGGTCCCATGGGTAGAAATAATATTTAAACGTGTCCATAGAAATTAGTTTAGAATCTTAAAAAAACATTACTATAATAAAATATTCAAAAAAACCAGCGCCACAGAGTTTCGTTACTTATAATTAAAAATGGACACCCGGAAACATTTCCATGTCGCATTCACTGATTCTGCTCTAAGAAAAATAAAGTGGAAATTTTTAGCGCGCGAACTCACTAATGAAAGTTTTTAAATGACCGACCAAAAAAAGAAAAAAAAAAACCTCCTGACCTCGTTATTTAGATTACAATCTTTCAGTTTGCATTCAAAAATATAAACTCTTTCAATACTGTTCCGTAAGAGCAAGGGAATAGGGCTCAGTGTCGTGTGGTAGAGTATCAGTAGGTTGGTTTTGGTTAAGAACTTTTTAGGGTTTCAATGATAATGGAAAAACGGCACCTTTAGTTTAGTCACATCCTGCCCTTTTTTGGTACCAAAGTGATACTCTTACCCACCATCGCTCATTATTTAACAACTTCGCTGCCCGCCCAATGTTTGGTTGGGACCAAAATATAATCTACAAATAGCGGTTCCATAAGTCGTTAGGTGCCCATAAAAAAAATAATTTAATCTCATCAACAACTCTTACTTTATTTATCACAGGATGAAAATGTTAAAATTTTTAATATTCTAAGTGATCTAAAAGTAAGTTAAGAAGTGAAGAAGTAACAAAGTGTTTTTTTAAAAAGCAAATTTTTTTTAAATATCCTGATAGATTAATTTGAGATCAAAACCTCCTTTAAAATAAAGTTCTCGAACATTTAATTATAGTATTAATCAATCTCATCTACAAGTTATGTATTATTTTTTATAGGAAACTAATCAAATACCTGCTTATTTTGGCTAGTTGGGAAACGCCTTTCTAAATCCATACAAATATTATATAAGCGAAAGACGCAGGAGGTTGCGGGTTCGATTCCCGCCTTGGGACAAATGTTTGTACGATCTGCAAATATTTCTTCCGGGTGTTCTGGGTACTGTCTATGTATGATAAAAAATATCTATTTAAGTAATTTATTGTATTAAGTATCAGTCATCTAGTACCCATAACACAAGCTCTGCTAGGCTTGGGGCTAGATGATGCTGTGTGGATTGTCCAGAATTATTATTATGTTATTTTTATTATTATTAAAGTAATTAAGTCTGTCTGTCTGTCTGTTACCTTTTCACGCCTAAACTTGGCAGGAAGGTAAACGGTATCCGGGCGATAGGAGTGTGTTAACAGAATTTTCATTCATTTCACTAAACTATTTATATTGGGCAACGATAACGGTTAAAAAACTATCTACCGTTAAAAATCGTTAACGACGTTGAGAATTTCCCGACAGATAAACATGTTGAGGTTAAGCTAACGTTAAAAACCGCTAAGAAACGAGTTTATTTCGAGCATGGCGTTGTGAAAAATCCCCCCCTCCCCCTATATGTTAAGACCTTATCGTAATAAGGTCTTAACATAGATGGGGAGGGTCAGGGGATATTTTTAAAAATACACCTTGTAACCGTGTGGCAAACCATGAACGAGGATTTGTTATTTTTACTGTCTAGTAAATTCGATCCTGAGATGGGAGGTGTTGAACGCAAGAGAACCATCTCTTGCGCGCGCGAAATAAATACACAAATTATATTTATCCCTATAATGCAAAAGGTGGAATGGATGATTCATTTCGTTGAATTACAGAATGAACTTTTCAGTCATCAATAACGACATAACCGTATAAATCGCTAAACGAATCAACAGCGAATGAAATGTGATATAATGCAACTCGCGTATAGTGAATACGCGAGTTGCATTAGGTACATGTGATTCATACACAGCTAAACGAGCTTACTGCATTCACGATTCACTCACTGTCGCGATCGTCAAAGACTAACAGATACCTTTCTAGTAATTAAATAAATGCGTAAACGTTATTTTAACGGAATTCCATTCACCGTATCCTATCTAGTGAAATAACGGCACACTCCATGGGGGGATGGACACGTGAAAGCGCTTGCGAAGCCGCGGGCAGAAGCTAGATCCATAGTTGTCTGGTAGAGATCGTTCTTGAGCGATAAGGGCGCCAGTTGTTGCTTAGTTTTTAAGTGGTCTTGTTGTAAGTAGTTTATATTAGATTTAAGTGTGCAATAATGTACTTTCTATCTATCTATCTCGTAAAAATTATTTTTGATAGATGATATTTTGATGGCTGCGTCAAAAAGTTGCCTAAAAACCACGGGTCCCCAGCAGCATGACTCGACACGCCTTGTTTATATTTTAAACTTTTTTGTAAATCCAAAACAATGGTTTGAATAAAGGGCAAGCGTCAACAACACGCAGACAATGGCCGGCGATCTGTGCAATTAATCTTCGGGAATCGAACCTGCGATCGTTTGCGAAATGACCCGTCATACCTACCGTGGTTTATTCTGGAGTTGTTTTGACGTTCACTGGATGGATCATTAAAAGTTATTGTATTTACAACGTATTTTTATAGTACATTTTTAAGGTGAAATGTACGAACTTATCCGAAGTGTGAATGGACTGAGATTAAATTGATAGTTGGATTGAAATCGAACCTAGTGCAGGTTCGATTAAAACCAAATACGTAAGTTTATACTTACCACAATATCTGAAGACACACATAGGTACAATGTCTTGTAGTATCTACATAGGTATGTAGGTACTACAAGACATTGTACGTGCATGTACATACATACGTACCACGAAAACGAGTTGGAGAACGGGCGAGAAACGAAAGAAAGCCATCGAAACCAAAAATTGTTTCGATTTTATGTGATTTGACACCAGTGCAAATAGCAAAAGTAGTTAAAAAAAGACCATCTTATATTTCTTTGGTTTCGTTCTCAAAAAATATATAAGATTCTAGAGCAGAGTACAGGTTTGTAGGCTGTCAAATCTGTCACCACGTGTGACGTTTGCTGTGTGTATACTCAGCCATCATGTGGACAGACCATTAGCTTTAGGACAATTACGAAGCCTTTTTCCTGTCAAGCGAATTACTGCCACGTGCGGATCCTGGTCCGCGTGCGTGTGATAGCTCGCTCCAGCCAATCCGCGTACCGCGTGGGTGCGGCCAGCGTCATAGGAAAAACATAATTATTATAGGTTGCGGGTGACCCGCATGCGGACCATTTTAAATCTCCAACACGAAATTTCGTGTATCGTGTCGCCCAGTTGGTGTAATCTAAAGGATGACTCACGCTAGACCGTGTTGGGTCCGAGCCGAGTGTCGGCCGTAGCACGGTCACCGAGCCGGGCTCGTGCCTGTAATTACAAAGATGGGCCTACATCGAGCAATTACCGTTGCGCCGTGATGCAGTATACTCGTCCGAGCAAAAATAGTGTTACACTAGCATTACAAAGACTGCTCGGGCGCAGCTCGGCGGCGCTGTACTCATGCAGCAGACCGATAGCTGAGCCGAGCCGGGACCGTGTTGTTTCTGACCGTTGTCCGTTGCTCGGCCGTCACTCGGTTGCCGATCGGTATATATAATAGTGAGAGTGTGTCCATACAAAATATATGTAATATTAGTTGACCGTGCTACGGCCGACACTCGGCTAGGATCCGACACGGTCTAGCGTTAGTCATCCATAAAACACCGAATTAGAGTCCCAATTTGCACAAAAAAAACGACACGAAACCATCGATTGCTTGTTTTGGAGAATTATACCAGGTCTTCAGATCCGCACGCGGGCGGAAATCCGCATGACAGGAAAAGGGACCAGTGTATGTACCTATACAGATTTAGATTCTTAAATAATAAATAAATAAATTATGCTGGAAAATCCACGCAGCATCATCTAGCCCCAAAGTAAGCAGAGCTTGTGTTATGGGTACTAGATGACTGATAAACTTAATACAACACATAACATAGATAGATATTTTTTATTATATATAGAAAATACCCAGAACACCCGCATCAAATATTTGCAGATCGTACAAACATTTGTCCCAAGGCGGGAATCGAACCCGCAACCTTCTACGTCGCAGGCGGACCTTCTCCCGCCACGCCACATCGGTCGTCAGACCGATATTCTTTATTCATAACTGTCACTACATGTCACAAAACTCATACTAAGTAAATAGACAGATAGTTAGAATATACTTTATTGCACACTTAAATCTAATAAGAACTATATATTTACAACAGAACAACATAAAAGCTAATAATAAAATTCAGCCAATTATTCATTTAAAACATCATGTAGATTCGTTTACATTCACTGTTCATTGCACATAATAAATTTTACAGTAATTCATAAACACCTTTCACCTCAATAATAATTACGCTACGTTCCTCCTGTCGTCTCCGAAGCAAGTTAATTCATCCTAAAATCACTGCTAATGCTAGACCGTGTCAAATAAACTCCTGAAGACTCAGCTCATGCATACCATTCATTTTAACTTTTGCAATAACCCATTTAACTTGGAGTTAATTATTGCCGAGTTGGATCCATCAGAATAAATCTTATTTTGCAGAACTGGTGCGACAGGGGGTTGACTGATTGAACGCACTGCCTTACCAGCCCCGTGATTCCTTATATAATGTTTTCATTTTCACATAATAATGCTGGACCATCAGCACAGCATCATCTAGCCTAAAGATAAGCAGAGCTTGTGATAAGGTTTATGTAGATGACTGATATACTTAATACAATATGTTTATTACTTCTGGTGACGGCTTAGATTTTTAAGAAATTGATATAAGTGTAAATACTAATTGTAATTGGTTTATTCTGCATACTATTATTATATATAGTTTTATACATTATATAAACAGATATATATATGTTTTATTTGGTTCACAAACATAGACCGAAAAAAAAAAATCAAACATCTATACTTAGGTATGATAAACTGTAAAGGGTCCAATTTGTACGGCAGGTTTGTTTTTTTTATTGATACTGAAGCCAAAACTGAAATTTTTATAATTTTTGTCTGTGTGTATTTTGGCCACGCATCACGCCGAAACTACTGAATGAATTCAAATGAAACTTGGCACGATTTGAGTTCATACTACGAGGAAGGATATAAGATACTTTTTATCAGGGAATTAATTACGGTTCCTCTGGGAGAGGGGATGAAAGTAAAATTATTTGGCCACGCATCACGCCGAAAGTACTAAATTAATTCAAATGAAACTTGGCACGATTTGAGTTCATACTACGAGAAAGGACATATAATACTTTTTGTCACGTAACTCTGTAGTTACCGTTCCCTTTGGAGAGGGGATGAAAGTTAAAATGTGTAGGGTAGTTGTAATTTACGCGTCGTTCGATTTCATTCATTCTTTTTTTTTGTTAAAACATTGTTGAGATCTAATTTGACTAAATCAGTAGAAAGTCGAGTAGCAAATCAGTAGATTATAAAAAAAGCTGTTTTTAGGTAAGTTTCTAGATCTATGATTTATTGTTTTCTTCCAAGACGCTCCCATTAGTTAGGTACCACTGGATTCGAAGGTTATCACGTCCAGGTTAGTCGAGGACTGTCGGTCACGCCTAAACGCGCTAGGCTCGAACAACAGAGTCGTTCTAAGATGGATACCGAGACGCGCGGTAATCAACGGCAATGAGTGTGCCGAGGAACTCGCGCGTTCCGGGGCCAAGAGGACTCAGCTGGGCTCCGAGCCGTTCTGTGGCATACCTAAAAGCCTGGCTCACAGAACCCTCTTGGACGCGCTACGAGGAATTGTCCAAGCTCTGGAAGAATTCCATTCCAAAAAACAAAATATGTATATATTTTATGAAAAAAAAAATACGAAATTCAAAAAATAATTATTCACAAGTCGGAGTCCAGAATCATCCCCATTCAGCTTAGTACACCCTTTCCGTGGCACCCTGTATATTCTCTGGTAATGGCAGTACGAAAACACTTTCTTAAATTTTTGTATCGCCGTTAAAATGGTCAGGCGAATGAAGTCACGCGCTCTACAAGTCTCGTAACTTTCCAAAAGTTGGTGAGTCGACAATAATTATTATTATATTCTGGAATTAGTTAATTACACCTCGGATTTATATGGAAATCATGGTGCTCAGATTGTAAAGCCTGCACTCTAGTTACAGATTTGGGGAGATATAATATGTATGTAGGTACCAACTTCACTTTGACCGAACAATAGCTGGACTATTCAGATGTTGTCGTGAGATGATAATACTATTTTCGCCGATCATTGGCTGCATTTTAATTACGGATAAAACACAAAAGAATCAATATGCGGCGAGAATAGTACATATGTGAATAATAGTAGTTTCTTTTCGCTTCTTCCACAAGTGGACACAAAATCGAATTGAAGAGAATATCAATAAAAATTTTTTTTTTCCTATTTGATAATAATTTATATTTTAAAATTTGACGTGTCTAAGAGCTTATTTAGAGGCTGAAGAAATAAAAGTTATTGATTTCTGATCTCTGACTCACTAATACATTGGCTGTCAAATCAAACAGAACATACGATCGTGATGACTACACGAATATCTGGACGAACCTTTACCTACTCTTAATCCAATAAATACTACAATAAAATAAATTAAAAAGTACTTACCACAAAATACTACCAAATCTACCAAAACTGTATATTTTCTGGTACACACCTTACCTAACTCGAGACAAAAACTCATGACAAACGACGACGGCGCGGCAGTGTAAGTGAGAAGCGATGTTTTGCCCTGATTTCCCTAAATCTAAATAATGGCGTAACGCGAATTATTAATTCCCTGTTTTGCGAACTTAGCCAGGTCTATAGTGAATTCAATTACTGATTGTTCAGTGTTATGTTATGCTGTTTGTAGACCTGCTTGACTTTTTATTAAAATCTCTTATTATTTTAATACAGGGAATATAATATTCCCTTATATGGTATTTGAATTCTGCCCGGAATTTTACACTAGGAATTAGTAGGAACATTTAAAAAACTACTCGGTCCTTAATTTCTCGAAAAAAGTGGTTTCTACCAGACCAAATTTATAGGAAAATTAATAAGAATCCCTGTTAATAAGGCTTTCTTTATTAACAAATAATATTATAATTGAGGCATTAAATCATATTTGAACAAAGTAGAACTTACAATTGAAGAGGTGTCCTCATATAATGATGACACCAAAATTTTTCACCGTTTGCTATTATTTAATGGTTCATTTAATATTACAATTTAATAATAAAAACAAATTCGAACTAGTATTTACAATTGAAACAATTAAGCTAACTGCAGACTGTTGCAAACAAACTACAGGTAGCTCAACTGATTTGTTTGTAATTTTCTTTGTTAATAAAGTCCTTAAAATGAGTTTAAGTAGTATATGTAAATGTGTAATGTATATAAATAAAATTATATGTACATAGTCTTTGATATTTTATTTATAATATTATAAAACCTACATAATGCACACAGATCCCCTTGTAATGTCCAATGATCCTATCCATTCATGGTTGTCTGGTAGAGATCGCTCTTGAGCGACCAGACCGCCAATTGTCGTTTAGTTTTTAAGTTGTCTTGTAAATAGTTCATATTAGATTTAATTGTGCAATTAAGTATATTCTATCAATGTAATTCTTTGACCGGGACACAAATAAAGTACCAGTTCGATAATTTCTTCATAAACTGATGTTAACAACCAAGCGCTCTCTGGTTCTGGAGGTTAATAGAAATTAATTAATTGAAATCTGCTCAAAGAAAGGATATCTATTACGTCTCATTGTACTCTGAATGACGACATCGGTTCGAATCATCTCCGTTAAGACGAGCATTACACGACCGTTAATTATATTCAAAAGAGTAGCTACCTAGTTAAATTTGGTTAAGGACAGGTTTGCTTGATAGATCTCAGATAATGGAAATATTTGTAAAATTAGAAGATGGATATAGCTATTAAGTATGTAATGTAGAATTTAAATTGTTCTGAATAATTTGGCGTGTTTTAAAAAACGATAAACCGACTTCAAATTCCGGTTCATAGATAATATTCCTATGTCTCGGACGAACGAAATCACCCCTACCTTACTGTCCCCGACCGAAGGTTCACGTGCAAAAAATTGAGTTTACACTGGCGACATCTAGTTATGATTCAAGTGTAATTTAGTTTGATGACACATGGATGAAACTGTTGACGCCCGTTGCCATGGATACCATTAATTAGGTGATAATGGAATCATCATATTCTGAAGGTTTTTTACAGGTTTGTAAAAAACCTTTTACGTTTTACGTCGCACATAGCAATTCCTCGAGAATCAAACCTATACCTCAAAATCAATTTTTATACAACAACGAAAGAATCATCAAAATCTATTAGCAATGGCCGCAGATATCAGTAAAACTGTTGTAGCTAGTCGTTATTCTCCGAAAATATTATGTTGCTTTTTAAGTTTAACGGGATAAATACTAAACCCTAGGGAAAAAAAAATTAAATTTATGGGACCACCTCGGGATCATTCTCTATACAATAGTGAAAGAATCAGTAAAATCGGTTACCCCTAGGCGGAGATATCAAGTAACATACATAAATAAAAAAAAAAACATACTGACGAACTAAGAACCTCCTCATTTTTAAAGTCGGTTAAAAACCAGCAAACAGGTCTACGCCTATCTTTTTATCTGCATTTGACTTGTATTTTGAATCAGTCATCATGATAGTTAATCTGAATTTTGTACCTATGCTTTCAAAATGTAAAATAAATTTGAGTTCCATAAAGCACTATAAGCTGAAGCAATAAATAGTGTTAATTCCAAAGAAATTCATATTTATTTCAAAGTAGTACTGAGTCAATTAATACATTATGTTAGCTTGGGGACGTTCGTGGAGATTGCCTCAAAATAATAAATATTTGCACCAGATTTCGTCTAATACAAATTTAGGATTCTTCAGAACTTAAATTGTTATTAAGCTAGGTGATGATTAATTTTAATGTTCCGAGTAAGTTTCATGGATTTTAATTTCATTTTCCAAGAGTATAACGGAGACTCGCTGGTGAAAATTTTAAGTTCTTTGCTCCTCAGCACACCAATATCCGCAGTCCACGGCTGAACAGGGAGTTTGCCATAATCACGACGTTTGGCAGGCGAGGCAGTTGAGGTGTTAATACACAGAAAGCAGCTGCTGGCCTTCCTCAATGTAAACCTACCAGAAGATTGGCAGCGTTAGAGCGTTATTCGACTTTTAATCTTACATTCTCAAGATAACAAATAATGGACATGTACAAAGGCCAGCTTAACCCTAAAAGAGTTTTTTCTTACAGCAAACCTATGGATATAAAGATAATTTATGAAACGAGTGTGGGTAGATAATGTGTACCTACATACAAGACAGAAAAAAAAATATACAGTGAATAATGTTTTAATTTTTTACTTAAAAAATTAAAAATAAAACGTCAAGTGCGAGTCGGACTCGCACACCGAGGGTTCCGTCTAATATTAAGACCTTGTTTCTTCCTAAATATCATGATTCTAGGTCAACGGGAAGTAGGTACCCTATAAGGATTGATCCATAGTGAGAATCAAAAGTATTTTTTTTGTGAATTAACTACAAATTTACTGTTTTCGGATTTTTTGCTTTACTTGCTATAATACCTTGCTTCTTGCCAAATTTCATGGTTCTAGGTCAACGGGAAGTACCCTATAGCTTTTGTGTGCATGTGATTCCCTTGGAAATTTCAAAATATTCGGGCTTAAACAGCTGTAACTTAAGATTGCGTTGACTTAGAAGTTATATTTATATCATGGCTCCAAGAAATTACGGACTTGAGTATTTGATGTTAATTTAAACTCGATACCTCTACGTAGACACGAACAACAAAGCGATCCGCTGTCAGGGTTCCTTTTTCTTTTTGAGATACGGAACTCTAAAAACAGGCAAAGTGAAGTTATTTACTTATTAATATTCAGATTTTGATCAAAACAATAGTGCTCAATTTCGGGAGATAAGATACACGGGTATCTAAGGTACCTTTGAGGATATCACGGATTTACCATTTCACTAAAACAGATAATTTTCTTTAGACATTTTGCTAAGGTTCTATAAATGTGAAAACCTCATTAAGATAGGCGCAAAGCGGCTTACCTACATAAAGGGTTTTGAAATAATACAGAAAGTAATTTTCGCTTATTCATTAAACGTAATTAAAAGGAGCGATGATGATGGAGCTCCTCTGAATTATGCAAAGTAACGGACGACTCTGTTTAAAGCAAATATAAAGACATAGCTTCTCCCTGTGCCTTTGCTCGACTTCAATAATAAGGATTTCGATAATATAAATAACGATAATCTAAAATTTAGCATTTATTACATTCATATTAGGTCCTTACATATGAAATTGGCGTTTTGTATGGGAGGAACAAAAAGTCGAATATTTTTTAATATAATATATTTAATTAATCAAAGTATGAACCATTATTTTCTATGCACTTTTGCCATCTTATAGGTAGTTCATTGATCCCTTTACTAAAAAAACCAGTCGGACGGGAATCAATAAAATCTTTGAAGGCGATTTGGACTGCCCCATCGGAGTTGAATTTTTTCCCTTGCAAGAAGTTATCCAAATTTCGAAAAAAATGGTAATCTGTTGGAGCAAGGTCCGGGGAGTACGGAGGATGTCTTAGACTTTCCAATTGAAGCTCTTCTAATTTAGTAGCCGTCTGTTGCGCAGTGTGTGGTCTAGCGTTGTCGTGAAGCAGCAGTGGCGTGGAGCGATTGACCAGCCTAGGTTGTTTAGCCGCTAGCTTTTCCATCATGGTTTGCAATTGCTGACAATAGACATCAGCCGTAATAGTCTGGCCAGATTTGAGAAAACTGTAATGAACAATACCGGCACTAGTCCACCAAACGCTTACAAGTAACTTTTTTGGGGTTAATTTTCGCTTGGGGCAGGATTTGGCTGGCTGGCCAGGATCCAACCATTGCGCTGAGCGCTTCCGATTATCGTAAAGAACCCATTTTTCATCACAGGTAATGATTCGGTTTAAAATACCTTCATTATTGTGCCGGTTTAGTAATGTAACGCAGCAGTCGACGCGCGTTTGCCGGTTTGCTTCAGTCAATTCGTGAGGTACCCACCTTTCAAGCTTTTTAATCTTCCCAATTTGCTTCAAGTGAATTAAAACAGTTTTATCACTAACATCGCAGCCTGCAGCTAACTCGGACGTAGTTTGCGATGGATCCGCTTCCACAATAGCCTTCAACTCTTCATTATCAACTTGAGTCTCAGGCCGTCCACGGGGCTTGTTCTGCAGGTCAAAATTTCCAGAACGAAAACGTTGGAACCAAAAACGAACTGTGTTTTCTTTTGCAACACGACCGCCATACACATCATTCACCCTTCGAGTTGTTTCCGCAGCACTAGTGCCACGGCGGAACTCGTACTCGTAAATAATGCGATATTTTAAGTTTTCCATTTTGTAAAATGAGTGACGCAAACAGAAAAAAACAGAAGAAAAAAAACAAATGAATGACGATCATCGAAGCACAAATACATGAGTCTATAGCTGTACAAATTTGAATTTGGAATTCCTTACCAAAGAGGAGAAATTTGTGATTAAAGTGGCCAGTACGAAAAACGCCAATTTCATATGTAAGGACCTAATATTAAGCCTGGTAGAGATAGCTTCTAAGCGATAAGGCATTGTCCAGCCATTGTACTTGTCTTATGTAATGTTGTCTTTTTGGTGTAGAATAAAGCATTTTTTGTATTTGTATTGTAATATATAAATAAATAATAAATGCGAAGGTTTGGATGTATGGATGTTTTTTATCTCATCACGCCAAAGCTAATGAACGGCTCGGGCTGAAATTTTGCATACTGACCGCACAAAACTAAGTATCACACTTTTAAAACTGCAATAACTTTTTATGTACACAAGATATACTTTCGAAATATAAAGGACTCGAAAAAGAGTAATTTTGTATATATTTTTTTTTATGATTATTTAGTTTATAGAACAATATTTTTTTTTTTTACAACTTTATTGACAAAGAAAATTTCAATTTAATAATAAAAACAAATTAGAACTAGTAATTACAATTGAAACAATTAAGCTAACTGCAGACAATCTACAGGTAGTTAAACTGATCCATATCAATACCAGTCGGAAGCGTCCCCAAGACGCTGGCTGCGTTGCCCCGCGCTGTATGGCAATGCTGATGCGCATGTAGAAGAATGGAAGAATATTCCCCAAAATTGGCTCCGAAACCTCGTGTTCAGTCATGCGCCAAACCGGCTCGAAGCTGTAATCAGAGCCCGAGGAGGCAATACCAGTTATTAAAAATTAAATAACATGTAAAACAACTTATAAAATATTAATTGAGTTTTTGGACACTAAGCTAAAATGGTTATATAATTTTTTTTTAAGTTAAAAATATTGTGTGACGCTTAGTTTTGCAGGTCAGTGTTGTTGCCTGTATAAAGCATAGGCTACTTTATATCTCAACTAGCAAACCCTGCGAACTCCGTTTCGCCACCAGATGGCTTCGTTAAGAAAGATTTTCCCGCTTTTCTTTTTAAAATTTTCCTGAATTTTCTTTGATATAAACCTCACGGAGCCCGAGACCTTTCCAACAAATGCAAAACCGTGGAAATCGGTTCGTGCGTTCTGGAGTTATAGCGTCAGGAAGGAAAACCCGACTTATTTTTATATAGTAGATAATCAGTTGCCATGGGATAGAAATAACATTAAAACGTTTCCATAGAAACAACGCGTGTGAAACCGAGGGCAGAAACTAGTATAAAACAGAAGTTTCTGTTTGGCTTCGGATAAAAAGTACCTTATTTTTTATTCCAGGCTGTCCAGGCTATCCTGGCCTATACCTGTATGCAAAACTTCAGCTCGATCCGTTCAGGTAGTTTTGGCGAGGAGAGGTAACAAACATGTATCCAAACTTACGCATTTATAATAAGTACGATAGTGTGAATAGAGATTCAAAATTTGAAAGTCTACAAATAACAATAAACCGCCAAGTGCGAGTCGACTCGCACACGAAGGGTTCCGTACCGTAAAATTCAGTCAGCTTTTTCATTAAATTTTCACTTGTTCGTATACCCTTTTAATTCTCAATTTAATTTTATTTTTAGTATTTGTTATTATTACAGTCGAAGTGTTACTTATTTATAGAAAGTTTAATTGTAGTTCAAGAGATAAAGCTTTGACAAGTTAAGAGCAAAAATAGCCAAAAAGACACGTTTGATGTATGGGAGCCCCCTTTAATTTTGATATTTATTTTATTTTTATTTGTTGTTATAGCGGCAAGAGAAATACACATTCTCTGAAAATTTATACTGTCTACCTCTTACGGTTCATGAGATAGAGCCCTGTGAAAGTTGGACGGACGGACGGACGGACAGCGGAGGCTAGGGTTCCGTTTTCACCCTTAAGGTACGGAACCCTAAAATCGATGGCGTGTGCTATATAATTTTTGCCACTAATAACAGATTGTCTAATATACTATTTACCGGTACCTACATTTCTTTTAACATTGTGATTATGCCACAATTTCAAATCATTAAGTTATATTTTCGATTATTGATATCAACGTAGTTACGAATAATCGATAATATTACATTATGTTTTAAAATTGTGGCGTACGTTTATCGCATTAATACATAATTCGCTTGGTTTATGGCTATATTAAAAAAAAAAATTTAAATAATATTATTAGTTAATTACTATTTTTGGGTACACCTTTATTTACCTAAATTTATTTTACGTTGCAAGTTGTTTCTCGGTATCCATTTTTGTAGACTCTTTCAAAGCAGCATCTTTCTTGTGCTCCAGGTACAGCCATCTGAAATTAAACGTAGAACTTAACAAAATTTTTTTTGTCACTAGGTATAGAAAAATAAAATGGCATGGATTACGTAAATGAAGTTGTTAGTCCACAGCTGGACCAGATCCTCTTCTTATTAGCGAAAGTTCGTCGTAATCAGCATCTGCCAGCAGCCTTCCACCTAGTGCTCTTTACACTATGTTTACCGAGTCGCGGTCTCCGCTTAGAGCACGTTAATCTTATCTCGGTTTTCAGCTCTTCGCGAGATATCCCAACATTATAAATTCGAAAGTAACTCTGTCTGTCTGTTACCTTTTCACGCCTAAACGGCTGAACTGATTTCAGTGAAATTTGGCAGGTAGATGGTATCTTGGGGACGGGAATACGCTACTTTTTATCCCGGTAAAAAGCATGCGAAGCCGGGGGCAGCAGCTAGTGTGTTATAAAACTTTTCGTCATTATTATCTCAGATCAATGTCCTTGCATAGGTCGATGCCCTAGCACGCACTAGATTGTAAATGCGACACAGGCACCTCGTGCGTAGTATGAACGCCTTGATTTACTAAGTAGTCAGTAAAAAAAATGTCTTGTGTTTTTTACTATTTCTTTGAGTTGAGGAAAGAACCTAGTAATAAAAATAATAATAATATTCATACTTTACCCAAAAATACCAATAGCTGGGAGAGTGAGCGCAGCCCCCAATAAGAACACGGCCCCCGGAAGGATATTCAGGGTCGCGATGTAGGTTCTGGAGTATAGAGGCCCGTAGACCAAAGGCATTGTCGCCTCTGCCAATCCGAAGAGAGAGTTCATTTTACCTAGGCAAGAAAAATAAACGTTCTAGAAAGTTGTAGAGCCTCGGGCAAGCATTGATGTTATGAAATTCAGAGTTTCAAACCTTGAAAGGTCTAGGTATTTAATTTATGTGGTCTAAATGTAAGATGGATGGATGGATGTTCTTTTTTAGGGTTCTGTACCCGAAGAGTGCAAACGGAACCCAACAGGGACGGATGGACGGACAGCGGAGGCTTAGTAATAACTAAGCCTCCATCCGTCCGTCTGTCCGTCCGTCCGTTTGTCATTGGGATCCATAAGAGGTAAACAGTTGAAATTTTCACAAAGTGTGTATTTCTCTTGCCGCTAGAATAAAAATAATAAACATAAAATAAATATAATAATTAAAGGGGGCTCCCATACAAAAAAAACGTGATTTTTTTACCTTTTTTGCTCTTAATCTGTCAAGGCTTTATCTCTTGAACTACAATAGGTAGGCACATGAAACTTTCAATAAATAGGTAACAGTTCAATTGTAATAACACAACAACTAAAAATAAAATAAAGTTGAAAATTTAAAGGGGTCTCCGAACAAGTGAAAATTTGATGTTCTTTGAAAAAGTTGCCAAGTTGTTGTTGTTGTTTAAAGTTGTTGTTGTTCGTTGTCGCTACGGAACCCTTTGTGTGCGAGCACGATACTCGTTTTTACAAAAATAATCACTAAAACTTGAAAAAACTTTGAGAGTCTGTCGTCTTTTACCCATATCACAAGCTTTGCTCAACATACAAAAGTCCACAGTAGAACGTGACTCCCTCAAACGAGCCATAATCACCACACTTGGCAACTCCAACTCGAAAACTAACTACCTCACAAGGTAAAGGTTTCTTGTTCGCTTCTTTACTTTACCTTTAAAAGATTGAAGTGAACAAAAAATCAGCGTGATCACTTTATTTCCTACTTATGTAATTTAAATTTTGTGACGTGTCCAAGAGTCCTGTAAGGTCTAAAGGAAATAAAGCACATTGAATTTGGTTGGTGGTCGTAGTTGAAGTGTTAAAAATACACAGAGGGACGCTGCTGCGCTTCCTCTGGTAGGTTATTTTGTTAGACTCTTACGTCATCCGCGGGTTATGTTGAGGGGGGTCGATTTTTACGTCGCGAGCGCCACGGCTTGCTTAATTTGTAGTAAAACAAAATTAAGTAAAGATATTCACCGAATTCATCACCGCTGACCAGCTTAGTGGCTATAGACCGCATCGCTATAAACGAGGTCCCATTGAGAATCTCCAGCAGAGGCGCTGCAAAATATGACAATATTATATGACAACCAACATTCAGCCACGCTTCCTAACAATTTGCAATTATACATTTTTTTTAATGAATGAATGAATACTTTACAATACAAATTAATGAATAGAACAAAATTACTTCTAACTAAGTTAAATAAAAAACAGTACAAAAGGCAGCCTTATTACTTAGAAATTAGATCATATTTTAATATACAGACAGCATCAACAACTGATATGGTAGTAGTAACCCTCTAGCGGTAGAAGTGTACACGTTAAAGGGGTTATGTTACCAAATGCTGCTGCTCTACGTACCTACGGCCTACGGATTCGTATAAAATTTAAGTTATAAAATTTTTTTTGTACTTTGAATATGGACAATTTCAAACATACCCTACAAGTTATTTTCAGCCATGTACCAAGTTCTGTTTAAGTTTAAGCGCTCGTTCATTTCTGAATCCATGCATGAATGTATAGGTCCACTAAATGAAATAGGAAGCGTTCATAACTTTTACAAAGTTCTCACCGAGATAAATCTCCAGGTTATTCCTCGCGAATGCGTACGAGAACGAAGCCACTATTTTGCTTGTGCACGATATTATACCCAGCATCGTGTCGTCCAACTTTAGGTAGTTCGTGAAAAGACTCATCGAGAAAAATGTACCTGAAATAATATTTTATTAATTTTGATCACATAATTGGTACCTACACACGTAATGGAAAGAAAGAAAATAGAAAATTATTTATTAGACACACTACACACAAACAAACATATGTACAGAAATAAAAGACTACTTAGACAACAAACAGACAGACAAAAATATAGGTGAACATTAGTTAAGTATTAGGTATACTAACACACAACATTGGGTATAGATAAGGTCACATGTTCTTTTAGTCGTCTCATACGACATCAACGGGCTGAGTTTGAGCGGTCGATTCTTACGCCATGACGGCCGGGGCCAACCGCGAGCCTACTAGAGGTCTTCCTCTAGTAGGCTCGCGATTGGCCCCCTGCTCTTGCAGGAGCTTCCTTCTGTGTGTTTTTAACACCCCCAATCCGAAGAACAATCTACCTGCCAAGCGCTGATGAAGGATACATTCACTAAATATTAGGATGAAAAATATTAAGTAACAATTCCGCGTAAAACCTCTGTTGTCAATTTGGGGGCGGGCGGCGCGGGCGATGCACGCGAATTGCATTTTGTTGCTTCTTATAAGAGAAGGTTTTACGCGGAATTGTATCTAAATATTTTCATCTTCATATTTTGC
Source organism: Eupithecia inturbata (assembly GCA_963662085.1). Taxonomy (NCBI): domain Eukaryota; kingdom Metazoa; phylum Arthropoda; class Insecta; order Lepidoptera; family Geometridae; genus Eupithecia; species Eupithecia inturbata. The sequence goes on from OY759182.1 coordinate 11,736,241, forward strand.
CATGGCTCCGCAAAGTAACTCCTGAATCATTAATTATGATGCATTCAAACCCTTGCTCAAATACCCAATTATTTGTGAATTCTTTAGTATTTATTATGTACAATCCAACGATCCTATCCATTCAATGTTGTCTGGGAGAGATCGCTCTTGAGCGGTAAGATCGCCAATTGTCACTTATTCCATAATTATTCTTTTGTAAATTATTTCCTTTACTTTTATACGTTATGTGTCCAATAAAGTATTACCTATCTATCTATTATTATATCATCACATAAATACTGCTGAAACACATTTGCCTCCCCCAAATAGTAGATTTTGCCATATTCATCATGGTTGGTAGACTGTATTGGTGACGAGTGGCGTGGTTAAACCTAATGAGAGCACTCATTAGGTTTAACCACTCCACTCATCCACACTTCACACTGCTCAATTTACAGTGAATAATTATTAAAATAAAACAGCGTTAGAAAATTGAAAATTATACTTAAAAGATTTTTTAGTAATAGAAATAGTACACTGGAGCATTAACTTACCTACTAGATTGGTGAGCATGGCGTACGTGGACCACAGACTGTATTGCACCTCGTCCCAATTGAAACGGAACCGCGTAAATAAGTAAAATATTGTGTATTCACCTGAAATATAAACGAAGCTTCGAATAAGGCGTAGGGATTCCAAAAAAAAAAGTTAAAACACATTAATATAAATAACATAAATTCGACCCTGTCTTCGGTTCTGTCAAATAATTCAATTCAATTCAATTCATTTATTTATTGTGATACACAGGTATTAAGGGATGTTATGTTATAAAATTAGAGCACTGTTATCTGCCATTTGACGAACAAATTTAAAAAAAAATTACAATAATAGAAACAGTGATATTAATAATAGTGAACAATGGAAACGCAAAGGAAAAGTTTAAAGAATTGAAAAATAAAGCGTTTACATGGTGTGCAATGAGTATCAACCACTCTGTACTCTACATTTACTTAATGCTAAACTGCGTCAAAAAATTCATGCAAGTTGTAAAATGTCTTATTTATTATTTAATTAAAAAGGTAATAAAAATGGCATAGACCCTAATAATGCGATTGTTTTGCTTATAGATTTTCTCCGAGTGCTATGGGCTATGTTGTGGGTAGTTCCCACCCAGGTGTAAAACCGCGGGCGAAGGCTAGTACTATTTATAATATACTAGCTTCGGCCCGAGGCTTCGCACGAGCTTTTCCGGGATTAACAGTAGCCTATGTCCGTCCCCGGGATACCATCTCCCTCCGTGCCAAATTTCATTGAGATCCGTTCAGCCGTTTAGGCGTAAAAACAGATAGACAGACATACAGATGGACAGACATATATACATACAGATATATATCTACAGAAAGACAGACAGAAGAACAGACAGACAGACAGACAGATGGACAGAGTTACTTTCGAATTTATAATATTATTATGGATTTGACGGTAATACTAAGACGAAAACGCGAATCAACTAGGTTATAAACTGCACCCTTCAAGTACTCCTTGCAATCATTTTGCAAATAACAAGATTATAAAACATAATTGTGTTTGTTTGAAGCGTATATCATAAGTTGAATGCTCAAATATTTATTCATAATTTAACCTGCCAACAAAGACCTTCATAATCATTAATCCTAAATTATTGTACGTAACATACCTATTTCAAAACAATGTTTTGAAACGATGAAAAAATAATATTGCTACCACACCGTACTGTAATGGCGCTGCAAAAAGGTGTTTTTTAAATAATTTAAAACAAGTAGTTGAAGAAAAAACCGCGTCAGTAGTTTCGCAGTTTACTTAACCATGAAATGTTTGCTCTCTCTTATGCTCTTACATTTTCCCTTCCTATTATATTTTATCTTTGTAAATTTATAGATATAAATAAGATATTATAATAAATAAATAAAATAAAAATCATTTAGTTCATTCAGGTAATCATAAAAACTAACCCAAAGGTTATTTATAATTAAAATAAAATTGAAAATAAGTATCTACTTCTCTGTATAATCTAATTACGAAGTTAAGACTTAGATTGTTTGTTATGTAATATAAGACTTATTTTCAAATGTAACGTTATTTTTTTTGCAATGTTTTAGTTATTTGTATTCTAAATAAAAATCTTATCGGTGTTTTTTAAAATTTACCGCTCATATTATTATTGTAAACACGCCTCCATTCCATGGCTATGAAATTTCCATGAACCGGACACTGGCATAAACGTGGCAAACCAGACACATGTTGCAAAGAACAAAGAAGTCAAGTCATACATCCAAACAAACTTACAACATACGTACTACCCCTACTTGGTCTGTGCTTACAAGCGCCACATAATATCAGCGTAGGTTTACCAATTTAAGCTATCAACTTTCGTCTATAGAATGGTATATTAAATGTTGATTAGGTTTTTACTAAATTAATGGTGGCTACTGTCTATTGGCAGCTTTGTACGATAAGTAAATTATCAATAAGGGTACACAATGTCGCTCTTTACAAAAATAAGCATGATGCTACCACACCTTATTGCGAAAATACTTAATGAAGGACTTACATACCATGCAAAGGACCGTAGATAACACACACGACGATAAGAAGCAGGCTCACCCTGAGCCTCTTATTACCGGCCCCTCGCTTGAAGACCACCTCGAAGGTCTTCAATACCAGTTGAACGTCAAAGAAGTCGCGGAGAAAATTACTGCAAGCGTTCATGTTTTTCTAGAAATAATATTTTTTTTGCTGAGAAACTGTTTAAAAGTTGATTGTAACAATTTATTCAAACAATATTCTTACCCTTTTTACTAGTTTCTTCGGATTGGGATCCTCCAAATAATAAAATCCGTAAACTAAACTGAACATGTACATCATCGAAGATATAGAGAACACTGCATAATAACCGAAATGCTTCAGCAAAATCCCACTCAAAGCACTCCCTGCGGGATACCCCATGGACATAAAAATATTTACCATGCCCACCCTGTACGTTCTACTCTCAGACGTGGTGATATCACCTATGTAGCTGAAGACACCAATAAAATTTGTGAACCAACCTCCGGTGATCGCCGGGAATATGGTTTCCGTGAGCACCGCTACTTCTACGGGCCATTCGTAAAAGAAATAAGTGTTGACTATGAAACCAAGACACGCAAAGAACTCTCCCACTATTGGAATGAGAATGCAAGCTTTTCTTCTGCCGGTTTTGTCACTCCAAGCGCCGACGAAGAGTATAAGCATTAATGGTATGGCAGTTTGGATTATGTTCTTCCAGACTTGCATACCGGCTACAAGTCGTTGCACTTCTTCTTCGTATATTGTGTAGTTTTCTGTTTGTCTTAGGGTGAGGGCATCGCATATCTCTGAGCTTATATTTAGGTTTACTCTACATGCCTTTTCTAGGTTTAGGTTTTGTATAGCTATGGAAGCTAGGACACTCGGCATCACGTAGCAGGCCATGATAGGTTCAACAGTTATATTTTCTTTTATCAGCTTTAGTCGGTCCTTGTAGGATAAGGCTGGTTTCTCATCTTTGTTGAGTTCAGTTTTATTTCCGTCTTCATTGACAGGTTTCGTGAGAAGCGTTCGTTTGCTTTCATCTTCAAATTCTAGATCGTCAACTTTTGCTACATCTTTTGTTTTTTCCATTTTGAATTTAATTGGATGCACACATTTTAATTATTCTATTTAGGTTTAATAAAATGATAGAAGATGTCTGTTGAATGGCAAGGGTAATATAAACTAGATAATTTGTAATAAGAACTTTTATTGTACCTAATAATAACTTCTTAGTTAGGAAAAACAGTGCTTGCTCAAGATTTTACGTTTTTACACTTTTGTATCAAATATAAAAAATCAAACAACATCCAACATTAGGCTCACAAAACAAACACACAAGTTAAATTTTAAACTGTAATATGCGCAATATCAACAGAAAACAACATAGCGTTCAGAAATTTTCCCAATCTTTTTATAGACGAATAATAATAATAAATAAATAAATAACGCTGGACAATCCACACAGCGTCATCTAGCCCCAAAGTAAGCAAAGCTACTAGATAGAAGAATACATAATATAGAAGGTACTAGATGACTGATAAACTTAATACAATACATAACATAGATAGATATTTTTATTATATATATAAAATACCCAGAACACCCGGAACAAATATTTGCAGATCGTACAAACATTTGTTCCAAGGCGGGAATCGAACCCGCAACCTTCTGCGTCGCAGGCGGACCTTCGCCCGCCGCGCCACATCGGTCGTCGTGTATAGGTTTAATTATTATTATTACAGTAACTGTTAAATAAATAAATATTTTATTAGCTTTGCAGTTTTCGTGATTATTTTTAAATTAAAACATGAACAGAACCGTCTAAAAAAATATCTTGAAATTTTCCTTAGCCAATCACAAAGCCCTGAAAAATGAAAGAAGACGGCATCAGTTTACCAAATTAATATTTTTGGAAAAAAACGGGAAATATTTAACACAATAAACCATAACTATGGGTTAGGACCGTTCTGGTCGTGATGATTATTTACAAAGCTATCTGTAATGGAATATTAGATAAGAACGCGAAACAAGGAGTCATTGCATCTAAGTCTCTTATTTGCTTAAAGAATTCTGTACACTACATCGGACTATTACGTCGTGGATGATAAAGCTAAGCGCACATCAACCGAACCGATCACACTGACTGAAGGTGCGGAGGAATCCGAGTTAAGGTAGAACATGAATTAGTTGCGCGTAATATTTTTTTTTGTGTTTTTGTTATTTCTGCGTTCAACAAGTATTTAGCTAGCAGATAAGTAGTTTTGCAAAAATTGTAAACGCTGTAAACTTATACTTTAATTTGGCGTGTTTTAAAAAAATATAAACCGACTTTAAATTCTAGTACTCAGATAATATTCATCTATGTCTCTGACTAACGAAATCACCCCTCCCTTACTGACCCTGGCCGAAGGTTCACGTGCAAAAAATTTTTTTTACACTCACATCTAGTTATAATTCAGGTGTAATTTAGTTTGATGACGCATGGATGAAACTGTTGAAGCCCGTTGCCATGGAAACCATTAATTAGGTGATAATGAAATGATCATATTCTAAAGAATTTTTACAATCCTACGTTTTACGGCGCACATAGAAATTCCTCGGGAATCAACCTTATATAGGAGCCACCTCAAAATCAATTTTCATACAACAACGAAATAATCATCAAAATCTATTAACAATTGGTGCAGATATCACTTAAACTGTTGTAGGTAGTCGTGATTCTCCAAAAATATTATGTTGCTTTTTAAGTTTAACGGGATAAACAGTAATCCCTCGGGAATTAAATTTTTACGGGACCACCTCGAGCTTTCTCTATATAATAGTGGAAAAATCTGTAAAATCGGTTAACCACAGGCGGAAATATCAAGTAACACACATATACATAAGAAAAACATACAGACGAACTGATAACCTCCTCCTTTTCGAAGTCGGTTAAAAACTCACTTCAAATCGCACCAAAATCAACGTCGATAGACTCCAAAACGACAATTGATTCGAGTTTTGTTTTAGCATGGTTTCATATGTACCTTTAAATTGTTCTAATGGTCGCAAATATACTAAACTGCTACATTCGGTGATTTCTATGAATTTATATATTCCCACATGTTACTCATTTCTTGAAATCGAGTTATCACTCAATTTGTACTCGCTTTACGTAGACGGATCGATTCGTGTACAAAACTCACAAGTGGCACTATTCTTTCAAGTAGAAAATACCCTGTCAATATTTTGATGGATGCAGAAACGCCACAAGTGATGTAACATGAGGTGTATTTGAAAGCACCCTTGAGGAAAGAGGAACAATAGTAGCTTAATTATTATTATTATTATTATAAATTTTTATAGACAATTCGACACGGAAAAATACCTTCAAGTTTGGCAACAAACCCAGTATAATGCTGCCAAGTTATGGAGCATAATATAATGAGGTCCACATCCCAATGGATTCCAAAAAATACCTTTTCTCAATCGTGTTTTCACGTTCAAGGAATCAAAGAAAAAATATTGAATTTCATGTAATTCGAGTTTATTACCACGGGGATCCCGTGAGTACTGAGATCTAGGCCTAGTTTGACAATCAAAACCGTTTGGTTCGCCTCTTAATACATTCCAGAGGAATACCAAAATTTTTATCTGGAGATAATGGAAAGACTAACAATGGATACCTACACCAGTCCAGAAATTGATGATTGATAAGGTTAAGTAACATTATTATATTTAAGTTATGTGAAGTAAAGTTGAAATTTCATTCATTCTTTAGTTTTATTTCATGATTTTCCCAAATTTTGTACTTAATTTCAATGATGATTTCTAAAACCCTACATGTGATATACATTTCACTCTAAATATCTGCCAGAAGAATTATTCTACATGAAATGTAATGCTATTCAATAACTTGCATAATCATAAACTAATACATAAAAACTTAAAACCTAGAATTTAACTATTTTTTATGCATATATTCAGTTTTTATTGTCTACTGAAAAAAAAATCTGTGTAACATGTGGGGTTGTAGAAATGACTGAATTATAAAATACCAAATTTTTTAATAAAAAAACTGGTATTTTGTCATTTGAGCGTTACGCGCGTTCGATTGCGGACTCGCACTACCACCGAACATACCTCTGGGGGTAGGCCAGGACGAAACCATACCACCAAAGTGCTGCCTAGTATTATTTTCGACCACAAAATTTGCTCAAATCAAATCCATCTCTAGTAAATTAATTCTGACGATGTGTTCGACTTGGCACGGACGTGTGTGAGATGTCTTATGAATTCACTCACATACGACTTCTCAAATTAGATTTCTTTGGCTCTGAACTCATCATCATCAGGCCGCAAAGCTCTTGGGATTCAGTATTTGGAGAGGATTTAAGCATAGAGTAGACTTTATCAGACTAGACCGTTCTAGATTTACATCGATATTCAATGGCGCTCTTACCATGCGGTGATCTCTGCCGGTTCTCAGTTATCAACACGGTTAGTGTTGATCACCGAGACGTCATTGAACAAGTGCCTGTGGGTCGTCATGATAAAATCTATCTCATAGATATTGCCGCCCAGCCGTGGTGCAGACAAATCCATTTTCTGGACAACCGCTTCTCAAAAAATAATGAACTTCTATGAAGTCGGCTAGTCGCTGACCTCTTTGGTTTAGCTGTCGAAATCCAAACTGACCCATTCTCAGTTCGTTACCGCTCTTCACGTCTAGCCGCGCGTTGATGTCCCCCATCACAACAGTGTAGATAGATAGATCATTTATTCAATAAAGATTCGTTACAAAAATTGGTTAGCTATGCCTTAAAGTCTATGTTAGGTTTGTCTAAGCACTGGATTCTCTTTATTTTTAGAATTTATTATTACCCACTGTGGTTTAGCACGTCGCTTAGTTAAATAAATAATCTTACATCTTAAACAAAACAATCAAAAATAACACACATAATAAACACAAACCTCGGTAACTATTTTCTATGCTAGTAGGTAATGTGTTGAATGTCGAGGCATGCATGACCTTGGTAATGTCGTCATACCTCCACTTCATCGTCAGGGCGTCTCAAGTGGAGGGCGTATACCTGTGTGACCTTCAGCAAATACCGATTGGTGATTCTGAGAATAAGGTACACCACCCTGCTCGAGACGCTCTCGATCTTGACAATGTTGTTGACGAGGTACTTGTGAACGAGAAACCCTATACCGTGTTAGGGCAGCTGGTCGCCCTCCCGGTCACGCTCTTCTGTTACATACTGTAGGTCAGTAGCAAAACTATTAAGTACACTATTTGTCAATTTCGAATCGTTGTTATGTTTTTTGCTTGAAAAGTGATAGGTGATGGTGGCCGAGCATAGGCACATTAGGCACAGCAAAAATAATAATAAGATTGTATTGAAAAACTAAAAACAGACTTCAAATTCCGTAATATTTAACTGTTTTACTTCCTTTTGTTACTATTTGTTTATTATTTATTATTTTACTGTTTCTGGCTGACTGGATGTCAAGCCTGATGAACCCTTGTGCCAAACAAATTTATTATTTAAATTAATTCTGTTAAATTGTGTACCTTTTTGTTTATCTGAAACTGTGACTTAAACTACTCTAATCTATGGATCTTTGTGTTGTAAGAATTAATAAATGAATTTGATTTAATTTAACTGTTTGTTAAATTTTGCGGGACAAATACTAATCCCTCGGAAATAAAAGTATTAGGGGCAATTTCGGCCAAAGAATCATCAAAATCGGTCCATAATTTACAGAGAAATTGACGAACATATATAAAAAAAATATAAACACACAGCCGAACATAGAACCTCCTCCTTTTTTTGAAGTCTGAAAAAAAACACCACTGTATTAATTCTTAGGACGTTGCTAACTCGCTAAGACATCTTCAATGAACTAGAAAATGTCGGGAGTCGAATGAGTTCTAGTATGAATATAATATTTTTTATTATAAACTCGCTTTCGCCCGCAGCTTAGCACGCGATTTCCCGGTATAAAAATTAACCTATGTTATTCCCACAGATCCACGGAGGACGCAGTCTTGGAATTAACAGATTCTGGCGTTATGAAGTTTGACTCTAACAAAAATACTCTAGGAATCTTCTCTTCCTCAACAAACTCGAATATATTAGTATCAGAGGCATCGTTCTAAATATGTTTCGAAGTTACCTGTCCGATAGATCACAATCTGTGGTAATCGATAATCACAAAAGTTGAGAGGAGTCCATTTCTTTTGGTGTTCCACAAGAAAGTGTCCTCGGAGATGCTTTTAACTGGACAGTAATCTTTGTATGCTCCATTTTGTTGGTAATGCTGGTAAAGCCTGTATTATAAAATATTTTTAAATAAATCGTTATCCTCAAATCTGTATTTTATTTTACGATAACGCCCAGTGACTTTTAAATAAGATAAGCAATGTCTGTTTATGGACTTCACACTTATCGTTTCACGTTTTATCGTCAAGCAATCCCTATCGTAAACGCATATTGTTGCGTCTGTAGTGATGCTGTACGAACATCACTAGCAACCTAGTGTGCAAACGAATATTTGCACTCTATGCCTTGTGTCCATGACACCCACACAACGCGAAGTATTATTTTTATTTCGTTTACCGTGTGTGCGTGAGCTTTTAATGCGACACTAGGTTTTGTACTCAGCGTAAAAGATTGGCATCTCAATATACCTCTGTGTGCAAATAACTGCAAAAAATTTAACGGAACCATAAAATTTCGCGGCTCGCTCCGCTCGCTGATAGTATTTTATTTATATCTGTATTTGGGCCAGTGCTCGACACCCGTTTAAGATCACTTTTCCCATCACTGCGAAAAATTTACAAATACCCAATTTTTTTGCGACTTGCTGCGCTCGCCGATAACGTTTGACCCCTGACGTGAATTCCTGGCTACGGCCCTGAGATAGGGTGACCCTCCCAAAGTCTTGGGCTGCGACCGCGCCTTGCCATGGTTCTGTAGTCCATTTTGAACTTTTTTTTTTATCTCTATGTACATTTAATAAAAACTAAGGTAAAAATATCCACATTTATTCCTTAAAATTAAATAATCTTATTTGAGCACTGAACTTAAAATACTTTCAAACATATTTACCAAATACTTATAAAATTATAAGCCTCTTACTTTCCGAGGTTGGCAAGAAATGTTAGAACACAGGAAAAATATAAAAATATACGACTTATAATTTAAAAAAAAAACAAATTTTTGATGCTTGACTCAGACATAACTTTTCATGTACATAAGTTTTGAATTGTGTCGTCGTAAGCCCGTAAAGTAAAGAGGGAGGGAAAATTGGAATGCATTCATATGCCGCCGCACGGCTGTGATGTTGTGTGTTATAAAGTGCTGGTGTGCAAGAAAGTTATAAACAAGGTACGAAGGACTTTAACATTTTATTTTTCATGACAATAGGTACATGCAACAATCCGTTGTCTAGCGGGCATTTCGTACTATTTTTTTCAGAAACCAAATGTCGTTGTTTTTTTATTTTTCCTTTGTTCTAATCGAATCTGAAACCTCACTTAAAGTTTTGTCCTTGCTTTTTGTTACACCCTGTACCAGTGTTGCATGTTTTTTTAAACTCTTTCCATTCCAGATAATTTAATAAATAATACATTCAGAAAAGTAGAGCTATTTTATAAAAATATTTACAACAAAAGTGAGTAGGTAGGTGTAGGTCTTCAAATATTATGACATTTGTAATTCAGTTCCATTTTCTAGTTTTGGCTTTAGTAGACTTTTTCTGTGATCCCAGAATAACCATCTGAAAAGAAAATAAACATTTTATGAGCTAAAAACTTTACACCACCTAACATTTTAAGGTTCTAACTTAAACTTAACTAACTTAACTCTGCCTATTTTCTTTGGACTTTTTTCTCAAACTTTTTGGGCATTCTGTTTTCGGATGATTTATATCAACTTAAAGGCCCTGCTTTACGGATCCCAGGCTATTTGAGTTGGATTGGCTTGTCCATCACTTAAACAATTTACTAGTTTATTCAACCGTGTCTACGAAATAGGAGAAAGTACCTGCCGTAACATCCATTAAAAGGGACATCCTGCTTAATTTAACCGAGTAAATTTAGGTAGGTAGCCTGACATATACTCAAATGATTCATGGGTTCAGGTAGAGTTAGTTTGCTTGGAAGTTCAGCTGAGCAATATAAATTCTACTAGCACCAAGTTATTCCGTGAATCAAAGACTATAGAGGTACAGTCACCTTCGATGCGTAAAAAATAAGCGAGCGGCGAAGAGGAATGGAAATGAAAAAAATATTACTGGCAGCATAACATAAATAAATGCGCATCAATAGTTGAACATTTTGTTTTCCAAAGTTTCTAGTTATATAACTAACAACTAAAAAACATAATGTAAAATTTTATTCAGTCTCCCGATAATATAGTCTGATACATTTTTTTGTATGGAAATAGAATTGCTCATGCTAAACAAAAAATGCGAAATCCTGGGTTCATACCAAGTATTTTGGTGGACTATTCTTACAGCTCTCATAACGTAAGCGGTGACTAGCTCTCATGCCCTCATGTTCTTAATTTGTACACATGAAAATAAATATTAATGCTGAGCAATCAAAGTAATTCAAAGTAATTTATTTAGTGACAAATGACATGGTTGTAGTAAGTTTTGGAATTCGATGATGCCCGCAATAGTAAAACTGTGTCGCAGACACTATCGCCCTCCTCACAGACAGGGTGTTCCATTACATAATTTTTAAGATAACAATAAACTATTAGATACCTATATTAATTAATGAATAGACGTCTATGTTTAATGTTAATAATCTATGTTTATAAAAATTCAAAGTACAAATTTAATATATATGTATATAATTATACATATATTCGTGTGTTTAGGTGTGTGTGTATGTGGTGCTCCTGAGAACACCGGTCTCATATAAGAGACCGGGCAACAGGAGCCACTAGTATGGGGATATGGATGTTTGTGTGTGAGTGTGAGTGAGTAGGTATAACATCTCACAATATAACTTTTAACAGATCTTCAGTGGAATTATACGTTAAAGATAAGAGCCAAGTGTTAAGGGTTCCACACAGCATCATCAGCCCCAAGACCCAGAACACCTATTCCAAAAGGCCTATTGGATCAAATAGTTTTTTTCGTGATGTGCAGTTACCAAGATATACTCACACGAACACAAAGATGGTGGGGATCGTCATACCAGCCCCCATTAGGAACACAGCACCGGGTAGAGACTCCATGGTAGCCGTGTAAACCTTGGTGTATAAAGGAACGTAGACAAGAGGCATGAGGTTTTCAGTCAGCGCCACTATCGAATTCACTTTACCTGGAAATAATACAAGAACTATATGTTATGTTGATCGAAACCGGAAAACATTTGTTATAAAAGTCTTCGTCCGCCATTGCTGTTGTTCAGTTTGGAACGCTGCACGTTATACTTATAACAATTATTATGTAGAAAAGTATGGCAAAACAATATAAACCTTACCTAGTTCATTAGGAGCAACCATTTTGGAAAATATGGACCGGATAGCTAACAACGATGTGCCATTCAAAATGTCCACCAATGGACCTGCAAAATAAATATTTGATTAAAGTACATTACAATATGACAGCGGCAGATTAGAATGTTAGAAGTCTAGAGGAGATGAAGTGTCATATATAAAGCAGCACTGGTTTTAAGACAGGCTCTTAATATTGGTAGGCACTCAAGGTTACGCAACACGGTACAAAGTCCATACCTCTACTATATAAATGCGGAAGAAATGAGAAAGTCTGTATATCTGTCTGTTTGTTTTTGCCATTTCACGACTAAGCGGCTAAAGAGATCTTGTTGAAATTTGTGAGGAGATAGATTGTATCCACATGGGTTCCTGTTACTGTTATCCAGAAAAACGCGCGCAAAGCCGCGGGCTTAAGCTAGTATAAAATATATAAAGGCTTACCGATGTAAAATATCCGGCCGGTGGGCGCAAAACAGAAGACGAAGGAAGCACAGATCTTGCTGACGGTGGAAATAACCCCGAGGATGGCGTCGTGCCATTGCAGCTTCTTGCTGAACACCAGTACAGAGAATATTGTACCTGGAATATATTGACTTAGTTATAACTACGGTAAGCAAGGTATTAGGTATTATCATTGTATAATCTCTGACAAGGGCTAAGGCCTGTATTAGGAAAGCTTGCTCAAGCATAGATGAGCTGAGCAAGCTTTCATAATGCGGCCTAAGGCTACTCCAATGTGAAATGGTAAGCGGGCAGCGAGAAGGGGAGTGAAAAAAACTGGCAGATTTGGCATGCAAAAATAAACCGACAAGTGCGAGTCGACACACGAAGGGTTCTGTACCGCAAAAATCAGGCAACTTTTTCAAAGAACATCAAATTTTCACTTGTTCGGAGACCCCTTTAAATTTTCAACTTTATTATATTTTTTGTCGTTGTTACAGTTGAAGTGTTACTTATTTATAGAAAGTTTCATGTGTCTACCTATTGTGGTTCAAGAGACACGCCTAAAGAGACCAAAAATAGGCAAAAAATTTCGTTTTTTGTATGGAAGCCCCTTTTAATTTGGATATTTATTTTATTTTTATTATTTGTTGTTAAAGCAGCAAGAGAAACACATAATCTCTAAAAATTTCAACTGTCTACCTTTTGAGATAGAGCCCCGTGACAGACGGACGGACGGACCGCGGAGGCGTAGTAATAGGGTCCGTAAGAAAGCTAGTATTTTTTAGGTGTATGATGGAGCTCCATATTCATGTTATTCGTGTTTTTCGATACAGGTGACAACGAATAGGTAGGTATAGTGTTACGTTTTCCAAATAGGTAAATACATATGTACAATTCTTTATTTATAATGCCAAGTTACAAGTAAACAAGATCCGTCAGTGCGAGTGTGATTCGCGCGCCGAGGGTTTCGAAAGTTTGTCAAGTATTATTATACCAATATGTACTATAGGTAGCGGTTAGAGACTTTGCTATATAATGAATACCTAAAAATTAAAGTTACCTACATTTCAGATGTATCGGTTTACAAACTTCGGAGTAATAGTAAAATATTAAGTTTTTTTTAAATATTTCCAAAAGTATGAAAGCTACAGTAATTTCAAAAACTGTTTTGAAATGTACAAAGTGATAACTTTCATTTGATACCACTTGACATTGTAGGTCTCTTATAAAATTTCGACATCACAATTTTTGTACTGAAAATTTTCATTTGAATTGAATTTTTTTAGTTGTTTTTTTTTTATCTGTACAAGCGCACGAAATGTATTATTATTTTAAATTTCCAGTTATTTGCTGCTGTATTTGCTGAGATTGAGCGAGACCATAAGGGTTTCGAAACCGATCTCCGATCTTCGAAACCCTAAAAAGATTTATAGGTAAGCAATAAAATATTTAATATTGACCTTAGATAAAAGTATCTAATATAATAAACTAATAGGCAATGCGTAGAAATCGTCTACAGAGTAAAAAGATTAATGATATTCATGTTAATATATAAATAATTAATGTAAGTACACAATATATAGCAAATTTTAAATTGGTATAAATGGCTAATATTGTTCTCGAAAACAATGCCATCGTTTTTATAAAAATATTCTGAAATATGAATTCTTACCTACAGTATGCGTGACGAAGTTATAAGTCTGGAAAATACTGAACTGGATTTCATCCCAGTTGAACCTAAATCTCGTTGATAAGTACATGATTGAGATTTCACCTGAAAAACAAAAAAAACTCATGAAGTCAAACAAAAAAAAAAACAAATGGACCTAGCTAGCTTCGACGTAGCCAACTTCATTGGCTCCTAACTACTAGTTCAACTACTAGTTCCTGCCCAAGGCTTCGCACGCGTTCCTTCAGGATAAAAATAGCCCATTATATTAATCCAGGCCGAGAACTACCTCTATGCAAAATTTCAGTCCGATGCCAATGACATTACTAAAGAGAGAAGACATGGTACCTAGTCACCGGGCATGAGACGATACAACTACGTCTAGCTGACGCACTGACGTCAGTGGCTAGCGGAACTCTTTCTCGTGAGCACGTGCTGTCTCGTTGCCATTAAGAATGCCTTCTTATTCATTTGACGAGTGCCTGAACCATTCAGGAAAACAAAAAAGATGTCAGGAACTACCTTTCATGCAGTAAATTTATAAAATAATGAAAATCAGTATTTTTAGAATACATTTGATTAATATCCTAATATAAATAATATTGTGAAAAAAGGATAGAATATACAAAAACACGCGCGTGTGACACGAACAATAGTACGCGGTATGACGGTACCTTACAATAAATATTCTGCAGAAGGGACTTCCCGATTATTATTTTCTTTGAGGCTGTTAAGTGTGGACGCGGAGCTGTTATACCTATTGCTGTCTCTTTCACGTTATAGTTTCAGTACGTCTCCCCATCTCTTGTCATTGATAACAATGTGCACGACATTAGAATGTATCTGTAAGGGTACGTGTTTCCGTGTAAATGTAATCTAGCTCAACTATCGAATACGCAATGTATGAACATGCCTTGTCTTCTCTCTTTAGTAATATTATTGTCCGATACGTTTAGTTTTGGCGTGAAGAGGCAAAAAATATCTAAACATCTAACTATTTCGCATTTATAATTTATGTGTGATTTTTGCAATCGGTTCGGTCACTAGCTGGTCGTTACCTGTTTTATTATTTAAACTTCTTATAAAGTAGACAGGTGATTGGAATGCTGGCTTCTATTTCGGTCAACGAATTAGCATTGCCATTCAACGTGGCAATGCTGCCAGCATTCTGGGCACTCTGCCTTCTGGTGACGGCTTAGATTTTTAAGAAATTTATATTAAGTGTAAATACTAGTTGTAATTGTTTTATTCTGTTATTGTAATCTACATATGTGCTAAATAAAAGATATTATTTGTTCACTGTATCACAGATTTTATAAACAATTTCGTTATGTTCAATATGACAATACTGTCTGCGCATAATTTAATCAATATCAAGCAACGAACTTGTTCAATAGACCCATATAGTACATACACGTGAATGTTTCAGGCAGGTAATCAAAATGCAAATACTGGTTCATTTATTATTACCATTGTATTTCTAATACTGCGAGCAAATATAATAATCAATTGAGGCTCAGTGGGAACCTACACAATCATGTAATTTAATATTACGCCTCAAATACACTGAAGGTAATTTCATGTTAGTGATTATTTATGTAACAAACCATATCTACAATATTTTCGACATAATTTTGAATAACTTTAAGCTGATAATAAAATAAACGAATTGGCGATGTTCTTCGAAATATTAATAAATATTAGACAAGCGACGCGACGTCTATAAAAATTATTATATTATGAAAATACGCGATTGGTCAAAAAATGTTATTGATTATGAAATGGGAATAATATGTAACTTAAAAATAAACCCCCAAGTACGAGTTGACTCGCACACGAAAGGTTCCGTACTGTAAAAATCAGGCAACTTTTTCAAAGAACATCATATTTTCACTTGTTCAGAGGCTCCTATAGATTTGTCAGTTTTATTATATTTTTAGTATTTGTAACAACAAATACTAACCTACTAAACTACCAACCTACTAAACTTTCTATAAATAATTAACACTTTAACTGTTATAACAATAACAGTTGAAGTGTTACTTATTTATAGAAAGTTTCATGTGTCTACTACCTATTGTGGTTAAAGAAATACAGCCTTGACAAAAGAAGAGCAAAAATTGCCAAATAAAACAGGTTTTTTTGTATGGAATCCCCCCTCTAATTTTGATATTTATATTATTTTTAATAATTTGTTGTTATAGCGGCAAGAGAAAGACACAATATCTGAAAATTTCCACTGTCTGCCTCTTACGGTTCATGAGATATAGTAATGTGACAGACAGACGGACAGCGGAGGCTTATTAATAGGGATCCGTTATCACCCTTCGGGTACGGAACCCTAAAAAATAAAAAAACTACATACCAAAAATAGGTCCGAACAACAAGCAGACACATCCCAAAAGAATGCAGAGCTTTAGGCGTCTATTGTCAGAAGTTTTCTTAAAGACCATCATTAAAGTATCCTTGATATGAGCCAGGTCGAAGAAGGTTTTCAGGAAGTAGAGCAATCCGTTCCCATCGCTCTAAAAACATAATTAGTAAGGCTTAACATAGGATTAATTGAGCCATAAAACAATTTTGGCATTCGTAAAATATGTATGTAAGTCATGCTGATTACGATATCCGGCACCACACCTTAAAGTAAGCACCGATAAAGTAATCCTTATTCTACTAGCTAATAGTTCGATTGTCATCATTAGGAAAATTTATCACTAATAAAATTATATTAGGGCCTTCAAGTCGGTCCGTTATGTTATTTGCTTTTTGACTCTTCGTCAAATTTTACACGTAGCAATGTGCTAGCGTCTGTCGTAAAAACAATATTATACTATCTTCAGATAAGGAACAGACTTCGTCTGATGACTAGTCTTCCCTTCAATTGATTGTCAGAATTAGTTGCTTTCGAAAATTGAATAAAATGTCATAGATTACAAAATGTCTACAAGGTCTACTTGTGAAATAAGTAATTGAAATAAGAAAATTACTAGATATAATAAAAATAGGCTCCTGAACTAGTTTCAAAAACTGTGTTTCAGGAACCAATGGCTACAGATAGTTATGTCAAACCAACATAATTATGTTAGTGGTTGTGACCAGTAGTTCCATGTGTAAAAAGCGATTAATGTCATGGACGCACAATTTATTATAAAGTAAATTATTCTTCATGGTTTATACCTTTTTCTGTTCTTTAGATCTCGGTGCCTCTTTTAAAACAAAAAGAGTGTATGTTAAATTAGAAAAATGGATGCAAGCAGACATTCCATAGCAACCGTAGTAACCAAAGTTTTTAAGTACTACTCCACTTAAGCCCATCCCTATAGGAAAACCAACAGTCATACAAAAGTTCATTAATCCCATTCTGAAAGTTCTCGTTTCGTCTGTTGTAATAGAACTTATGTATGCAAACGCAGTTAAGAATAAAATACACCATCCCCCAGCTAATCCTTCAAATATAGCTTCGCCGTAAACGACTGCCTCTAACGGAAGCTCCATAAAGAAAAACACGTTAATTATATTATTAATGCACACTAGAACTTGACCCGAAATACTACTGATGAGAAAAATCTTTCTATGACCCGTTTTATCTGACCATGAACCGACAAATATCGCTAGAATACACGGTAAAGTTGCTGCAATATACGTTCGCGATGGCACGATTCCAGCCAATAATTTCTGAACCTCCTGTTCATATATATTTTGACTCTCCATATCTTGCATTTTCAACGACGTACAAACTTCATCAGTAAAGTTCAGATTGACCCGACACGCTTTCTCCAAGTTCAAATTTTGCGTTGTCATCAGCGTTATTATGACTGCCACAATAAACATGAATATTGTAGGCTCTACTGTTAAATTGCTACAAACCACGGAGCAACTTTCACGGACGCTTTTTTTGCCTTCTGTTTTGGATTCACCACCTCTGAGAGGATCTGTTTCACTCAATTCTGGGTTTGCTTCTGTTTCTGCTTGAGGAGCGTCATTATTAGTACTTTTATCCATTGTGACAGCTTTCGAGGCGTTCCATTCAATAAGTGCACTTCGCCACTTATCCCGAACTCACAACTGGGTTTCACAGAAGTTTCACTATAATTGAGTAGATATTAATTAAATATTTTTGAAGCCGTAAACTGATAGTCTGACAATCGCGCCGTATTACGCGGGCCGCGAAACAAAGGAAGGTGTTTATAAAATATATACGTGATATCTACCATACTGGTCTTACTTACTATCTTATATCGATAATTTAAATCAGTAGGTACCTCATAATGATCAAAGTGGTATTAGCTCACTAAACTGAATTGAAAACACACAGAGAGAGAGATAATACTAGAATAAGTTTCTATTACATACTTTGTCTCGTGAAAGATAATTACTAAAATATCCTAAAAAATATCCATATAACAAATCTACTGAGTTTTAAGATTTTGTTTTAAGAATACAATTAATAGTCTATTATTATGAGAAGGCGGCATAAAAACGCAAATTACAAATCCTAAAATAAATCTGTAGGACTAAAAATGAATATTGTAGGCTCTACTTTAGTCCTTCAGATTTATTTTAGGACTAATGTTTAGTGATGCATAATGATTTATTTTACATACATATGTATTTGTAAGAAATTCAACAATATTCTTTAGAATGTGGTTGCATTTCCTAAACCATATTTCATTTGATTTGTTATGTACGAGGTGACAATATTTTTCAGTATCAATCAATATCCTTGAACTCATGAATGGTAAAAATTTTTTTGTAATTATTTGCAATAATTGATTTTTACCAATAAAATCTATTTCTGTCACAAAAGGTGGCTTTAAAAGAAGTTATTCCTAACGTCTCACGTGAGACGCGCCTATTCCTAACGTATTACGCATGACTATTCCGTTGCCGACCTGCACGTCCGACGATTAGCCCTTGCAAAATTATTAAAAACAAAAAATTTAAACTAGAGGTACCTATGAAAACAGTTATCATGTTTTTATAACTGGGTCATAATATCGTCTTGAAAGTACCGATCCTACTATCGCCATTATCACAACAAAATAGAAGTTATAAGGTAATCACAGATAAGTAGGCGCCTGGTCTAAATAATGAGGACAAACATGCAAAGCATTGCTATAACTTCCCAGATGATGATTATTTTTTTGTTTTCTAAGTACTATTACTTAGAAGAAGCTATCTTCTTGGTACATATTTTGTTGTTGTCTCGAGAAGACTGCTGCTATGTATAGTAAATTCTTTAAATTGTTAAATCTGAATTGTAAACCAGCTTCCCGCGATATAGGTTCTGAACCTAGAGCGGCCATGTTACCACAATGAGGACCACAAGTAACATGTTTATACTATGTTTTCTTTTAGTAAATAAACGCCTTTTGTATTTGTATTGTATTTTGAATTTGAATAATTTTTAGCGGCACTGACGACGTTCATTGATCATGTTTTTAACCGACTTCGAAAAAAGAAGGAGGTAGAACCTGTTCGGCTGTATCTATGTTTTTTCCTTTAATTACGGACCGATTTGGATGTATTTTTGCCAGTACAGACTTATAGAGGATAAAGCATAAAAAATATTCCCGAGGGAAATAATTTGTCCCGCAAAACTTAAGAAAGTTTTTTCGAAGTAGCTTTTTTTTAAGTTATGTGTAGAATGAATTTCGCATAGTTTACGAAAACTATAAGAGTTACGTCTCCTATACATTTGACTCTATGTTTTCTGTAGAAACATCTATCTGCCTAGTTTTGAACGACAAAGCAGACAGACATAATAAGCAGTAGCTGACATGTGGCAGAAAAGTCAATTACTATGAGATGTCTTCTTGGCTCTTAATGTGTTACGAGTTCAATACACATCAACAGCCACCAGCCCACCCCCCATCCCCTGATACTCCGGACGTATTCCGCCATAATGGCTATTATAATAAAGGGGTAATAGGAGTTCACTGCATCCATGTAAAAATGTTGTTGTGCGATTTTATTTGATTGACTCACCTCTTCCTGGTTCTTCGTCCGTATTGGATCTGACAACGCGAATATGATATAAATCAAGTTTAAAAGATGCATAGTCAATGCACTTCCATAAATAGCGTAATACCCAAAATTACTCAATATAACTCCAGACAAAGCTAATCCAATTGGCATCCCAACATAAGTGAAAAAACTGACGATTCCCAGCCGGTAAGTTCTGTTTTCATTACTTGTAATGTCTGCGATGTAACTGAAGATCGCGAGGTAAACAAGACTCCATCCTCCAGCGGCGGAGCCAAAGAAGGCATCTAAGAAATAGAGATACTCGACTCGAAGCTGATAGAAGAAAGCAACGTTCAGTATATTGCTTGTGTTTTGGAATATCTCCCCAATCACGGGTAACATAAACAGTATCTTCCTGCGACCAGTCAGGTCCATCCATCCGCCACCAAACACTAAATAGATAGCCGGCAGTAATGAAGTTATGATGGTTTTCGAAGAAATATAAACAGAAACGTATCGTTGCACTTGCAATTCGTAAGCACTATTTTCGATGGAGTTTAACGAATCACATATACTTTCACTAATATTCAAGTTTACTTTACAAGCTTTTTGTAAGCCGAGATTCTGCGTGGCCATGCCACTGAGGATAGAGGCTGTGAGCATGAGGAATGCTGATGGTTCCACAGTTATGTTATTCTTTATACTTGCAAGTCTTTGCATGCATGTTAACTTCTTTGCTTCTGTCATTGGCCTATCTTGAAATGGCATTTCTTCAGGGTTTCTTTCTGAATCTGCCATCTTTTAATTTAATACGTTTTATTTATCGCAATTTTTTTGTCCTTTGCGTATCTGGTGAAATATTTGAAGACACTTGACTGTTGACACGTTTCGGCCGTATGATTTGTATCTGTGATATTTATTTGAAGATAATACTTAGTACTTATACTGGTGACTCAGTTATAGGTAATCTTTAGAACACGCCCATTTCAAATTACATGTTAGCTTATGCTCGCGGCTTCAAATGCAGCAGAGCATTATGGTCGGTAATGTCATGTCAGGCTTGCGATTAGCTGTTGTATCACGTGATGGTATATAACCCTTATTATGAATGCATTTGTTTCACCTTCATCGAAAATCATTTCTATGATATAGATGTGCCATGGGAGTATGGAAAGTTTTTGTGACCATTTATGTTCTTTTTATATCAATTTGCATTAATGCATTTATCTCCGTTAAATGTCATGAGATATTAGTCCCTGCTTACAAACCAACGCATTATACTACCAGAATTTCGTAGGTATTTGTTTTAATCAAATAATTCCCGTATTTCCAACGAAACGCGTCTATTACTAGTTACAAATCGTTAAATCAAATCTTGTTTGTAGAAAATTGATTGATAAGTGGATAAGTGGTCATTAAAAAGAATAAAACAACGTTACATTTTTTATAAGAATATATTAAAAGTTTTTTCTTTCTGCCATGTTTCAAAACTAGTATGTAGTCAGTCAGTTATCATCCCTGCACAGTCGAGTAGACGGCCGCCACAGGGAATCCTTTTCTTGAACCATTGCGAGGCACTTTTCACCTATATTAATTTTCAACAACCTAAATCTAGAATGGTTTTATAGAGGAGGTGCTCAATGAACTATGTTGTCCCTTTTCCTTCGTCACCAGTGATGTTTTTGATTCTGCCTCGCTCTTTTCCTCGACTTTTAATACTGTTTTCTTCGTTCTTCTTACTTTTCTTTTGTGACCTATGTAGAATGAACTGTGAACAAAAAAATGTATTCTTGGAGGTGGACTTTGGTGGAGGCAAGATTGGTTGCATTGCATAAAATAAAACTAATGTTTAAAAAAGGTTTCTAGAAATATCTGATCCACAGTAACCAATTTCAGAACAGTTCGATAATTTTGTATGTCGTTCGTTAAGTCCGTAACATAGACCCGGTTCAAAAAAGAAGATTTATGATCGACAAAGATTTAAAATGATTCATCTCTTGTTAAATAATTTGAAATAACATTAGACAAATGTATTAATATCTCTTGGATGACAATAGCCTACTGGAGTGCGTAAATATCTATTTGAAGTATCTACATTGTCTGAGTCGGTCGCTGACCGATTGGCCACGGATTGTTATCATCATCATTAGCCAAAAGACGTCGACTGCATAACCTCCTTCATAGATTGCCTACATACCTGAGCCCAGTTCGGTGTGATGATAGTATCGAGTTCAAGATGTTATCGTGACGTCTCTTTTCTGTATAAAAGCTTTTTTCTATGGACTTTGGGTAGTTCCCTGTCCACACGGTAGCCTCTAATGTGCGGACAGGGAGTACCAAGACTCATAGAAAAAAATTACATCTCGAGGACGTCTCAATACTATCGTCAAAACGAACTCAGGGCTCAGGTCTTGCACGGCCTGCATCTACTTTCGTTACCTGCCCAACGAAATAATACCCACACGACGTAAACAAGTTTCACATTTGTGCATTATTTGCACAATACTATTATTTCCATTCATCCCGACAGATCATTTAGCTTTGGTCTACGACTTACGATAGTATCAACATAGCAGGGATAGTGAACGTAGCACTCGTTAGGAACACGGCCCCAGGCAGTACTGACAGAGTCTTCATGTAGATCCAGGAGTACAGTGGATGGAACACCAGAGCTGCCAGCGTCTCCGTAAGAGCAAACAGAGAGTTTACTTTAGCTGGAAAATATAGTTTTGTTAAATATTGTGACAAAAAAAATGGAAAAGTCGAAAGCAGAAAGTTTGACTTCGGAACTTTGTTTGGAGTAGTTACCTATGCCCTTCTAGGGCTCTCGTGACAGGGGTGGGAACTTTTAGTATGTTTGTCACCTAATTACGAACAATTTTTTGACCAATTTTTTTTAGAAGACTGCTTTTTTTGGGCTTATTTACAAGATGTTTATGAATTCCTTGTTTACTTACCAGTTTCCTGCTTATTGACCACTTTAGTTATAATTGACCGCAGCGATGTGAAGGTGCAAGCACCCAATAATTCAATCAATGGAACTGAAACAATCAATACAACGCTGTCGTCATCTCACACCCTCCCTTAGACTCTAATTTGCTTTTGTAAAGATATATATTTAAAGTGGTTACGTTCAATGTGAATTACATTTAAAATTGAGATAAAACTTGGTGATGGTATAAGAAATAGACAGGAACAATATTCTATTAAATATAATTACCTAAGGTAATCAAAATATTCCTGGTATATAAAGACACAGCTCTGCTTGGAAAAACCGGCAATGCCATGTTCATACCATCTTGAGATACAACTTGAGATAGTCAATAGTGCCCCAGTTAAATTAGCTTCTCCCATGACTATTAGGGCAGTTTTTATTTATTTATTTATTTTATTTATTTAATTAGAACGGTCATACCATTTACACTAACTAATTAAAATTAAATAATACAATAAAAATACAAATTTATCATAAAAAGTGGTAATAAAATCTGGATGAAATAAATTAATATAAACAACAAATTTCAATTAAAAATCAATAGAATTCAACAGCAAAATTTCCAAATTCTAAAAGTAATATGCACAATAAATAACGTCAAATTCTTAATCTATATATTATTCATAACTAGCTTAAATTCACTAAGTTAATGTCATACATAACACAGCCAGATATCATCGGTTTTATTATTCTTAGTTTTTTAAGGGCCTTTGAGTCGTTACTATGACTATGTCAGTCCCGTATTTTAACAAACTAACTACTACTTAAAACTAAATTGTATCTAAAACTAACCCAAATCATTTTATTGCTGCTAACTCAGTGGTGCGGCTAAAATAATTTGGATAACACCTGTATCCATTAGGTTAACATCATATAAGTCACTAAGGTCTGATTGTATCATAGAAATTGTACCGTTCCAGAAATAACTTGAAAATTAACAAATATGTATGTATGTACTGACTCGACTGAATTATCGAAGTGAAAGCTGGACTGTCAGGTCTCCTGTTTTCTAGGCCTTCGTGATACATCGTCGGTCACGTCGTCACTTATGCACCGTCACCACAGGTTTATACACAATCTTACGTGATCCGTCAAGTGCGAGTGTGACGCGCGCGCGCGCCGAGGGTTTTTAAAATGGTTAGAGACTGCTATTAGATGAATACCAAAAAATTAAAGGTACCACATTTCAGATATATCGGTTTGCAAACTTCAGAGTACAGAGGTCAGTAGTAAAATTTTCGAGTTTTTTCAACTTTTTCGAGATGTACAAATCGATACCTTTCATTTGATACCCCATTCGTTGAGGTAGCCCTCCCTTTTGAAAATTATCCCCTCCTTTATGACCATTTTTTTAAAAGTTTTCTATTTACAGACTTCTCTACATTTTTCCTGTAAAATATAGATCCATATTTAATCACGCTACATACATTTCAGATGGATCGCTCTGCTAATTTCGAAGATAGGAGGGGGATCAAAAAGTATGTGACCTACTGAAATTCCAAAAACTGTTTTGAAATGAACAAATTGATACATTTCATTGATACCCCACTTGGACATTGTAGGTCTTTTTTAAAATTTCGACACAATATTTTAAATTTAGCACAATTTGTACTGAAAATGTTCATTTTAATTTTTCATTTATTTTAATTTTTTTTTCTTTTTATTTGTACAAGCGCACGAAATGTATTGTTATTTTAAATTTCACGTTATTTGCTGCTGTAGTTGCTTAGATATTAAAGACGGAAAAAAGGACAGAAAAAGCGATGCCATAAGGGTTTCGAAACCGATCTCCGATCTTCGAAACCCTAAAAAAGATATCCGCGAAGTCGACGCTACTAGCTGGCAAGAGACAGCTCAGAATCGAGTTATCTGGTAAAGTCTTGTGTTGCAGGCCAAGATCCAATATCATTTGGATCTCTGAGCTAGAGGAGTAATTAATTAAGTTTATCAAACATACTGCAGAACAGCTCAATATCCGTGGTGATGAATGCTGTCCAGATGGAGGCTGCAAACTTGCTGATGACAGAGATGAAGCAAAGCAGAGAATCGTCAATCTGCAACCGCTTACTCAGGATAATGATAGAAAACATGGCTCCTGAAGACAACAAGTAAACACCTACAAGTTAGTATTAACGATGCCAAGAGAAATAATAAAATAATCAAAATTCTAAAAATGTATGTACTAAGTTACGTGGAAGTGACCTAGGCGAAAAGGAATTATTTCAAGAAAGGGTGGTGATATATAAAACTCTTTTTGTTTTATTCCCAACAGAGATTTTTAGTAAGACTTCGTAGTCAGAACAATGAATGACTTTATTTAGTAACTATTGAGTCAGTCACAGTCAAGCACTCATCATCATTATCATAATCATCAGTAACCATTAGCGACCGATGTAGCACGGCGGGAAGGTCCGCCTGCGACGCAGGAGGTTGCGGGTTCGATTTCCGCCTTGGGACAAAAGTTTGTACGATCTACAAACATTTGGTCCGGGTGTAAGAAATAATATCTATCTGTGTAATGTATTGTACTAAGTATATCAGTCATCTAGTAGCAGAGCTTGTGTTAAAGGTCTGCTGAGCTTGGGCCAAGAGGATTCTGTGTGGATTGTCTTGCATTATTTATTTTATATTTTATTTTATTGCAAAATAATTCAGGTGTAAGCTGGTGAAAGAGGTTGAAAACAATTACCTATAGAGTGTAAAAGGATAGAGTAGCTGGCGTAGAATCCAAATTTGACCATGCCCCAGTTCAGCTTATTCCTCACAAATAGATAAAACACGCCGTGCTCCGCTAGAAAATAACAATGGTCATCACACACACACACACATTATCATTATTAATCAGCAGCTATAGTGATTTTGCCAATAAGATTTAGAGACTAAACCAAGAGTAGGTAGGTGAAGTTACTGCAAACAACATTTAAGAAAAAAAATCATGGCAGCGCATCAGCATTGCCATACAGCGAGGCAATGCAGCCAGCGTGTCGGGGACGCTTCCAACTGGTTGCAACAGTCTGCAGTTGCCAATTGTTCCAATTGTAAATACTAGTTTTAATTTGTTTCTATTATTTGTTTGTACTTTTCTTTGTTAAGAAAAAATATTAACCCTGTTTCTGGGTTATTTTGTAGGAATTACAAAGTTAAAAAAAGCTCTTCCTGCATTGGTACTCACATGATGTAGGGCCATAGAGTATAAAGGTTACGATCAGAGTGAGTATAAGTTTAACTCGCTTGTTCGAGGGCCGTGGTCGGAAAGTCACAGCCACAGTTTCTGCTACGTGGGATAGATCAAAAAATGACACCCCTGTGTTTTCTGGACGAGCTATCTGGAACAATATGATTAGGAATTGAAAGCATCTTTGCGATGTTAAGTCGTTTTCATGATGTAAAGTTGAATCAAATAATTTTTGTTGTACCAAATACAATTGCGCCCTCCTATCTTCCGAGGACATCGTAAGGGCTGGTGCGGCGGCAGATTTGGCCGAGAATATCAAGAGACGCATATATGCAGGTCTCCACACAGCCTACACATTTGCTCCCTTTGGGGTCGAGACCCTGGGTCCGTGTAGTACCGAGGCTCTCCGGGTTTTTAAAAAGTTATCTGGCGTCTGGTCGACGCGACGCGTGACCCGAGAGCGGGCGGGTATCTAGCGCAGCGCATCAGCATTGCCATACAGCGGGGCAATGCAGCCAGCGTCTTGGGGACGCTTCCGAATGATATTGATATGGATCAATTGAGCTACCTGTAGATTGTTTGCAAAAGTCTGCAGTTAGCTTAATTGTTTCAATTGTAAATACTAGTTCTAATTTGTTTGTATTATTGAATTGTAATTTTCTTTGTCAATAAAGATATCTCTATTGATACCGGTCGCTAGTCACCTTCCATGCATAAAAGCGAGCGGCGAGAGGGGGGAGGAGGTTCAATTATAAATACTGGCCGTTTACGTAGCCTGAGGAAAAATAAACTCATAATTTTGTTTTGTGAAGGTGATTTTTATTAGCTGCCAGTATTTTATCACACCTCCCCTTTTACCGGCTCTATAAGAACCGGTAAGTTCCAGTGATAATAATACATCATTCACGTTTCTTGGACTGTATTTTTTCATTATGATGCGCATAATATATGAGATTTTAGGAACGACTAAAGTTATGGGTAGAAATTGACACAAATACATGTTGCTGGATGTATTTTGGATTAGCATTATTTCGTATTAGATGATCATGCAATCAGAATTATAGTGATGTTTTTTTCGTATTTTGTCATACTTATCATTGATAATTACCTATTTAGCTACAAGTACATTTATACCTATCTGATAAACGTTAATGTGTTGTTAGCGTAAATTTATCGAAATCAGGTGTCTGAGGACTCAATAATCTATGAAAAAGATATCACTTGGTTCAATTTATGCCGAGTACCTAGCTAATAGCAATGTAATCTGAACAATAAATACAATAAAATAAATGTTAAGGAAGGACAAATGTATCTATACAAAATTGTATTGAAGGTTGTTATGTTTGAGTTCTCCGAGTTTACATTATATGCTATCAAAAAATAAAAAAACACTTACCAGTGTTTGACCACGTTTTTTCAGCAAAACATCAGGTTCAGATAAACAAAAGTGGCCATACATCAGCACTAATATAAACATGATGGCGGTTGTGGAAAATAGGGCATAATATCCCATGTATGTTAATAAAACGCCACTCAAAGCCATGCCTATGGGTAATCCAGCCGTCATACAAAAATTCACTACACCAACTCTGAACGTCCGAGACTCTTCTGTAGTGATATCGCTGATATAACTGAACACTCCAAGGAACATGGTCACCCATCCTCCGGTGATGGAGAAAAACAACGTCTCAAGAAACACCGTCACTTGAACAGGAATCTCATAGAAGAAGTACACGTTAACAATGTTATTAATAGACGTCAGAAGTTCTCCATAGATAGGCAACAGGATGATGATTTTGCGCTTGCCTGTCCGATCACTCCAAGCTCCAAGGAACATTATAAGAAGGCAGGGTAAGGTTGTTGATATAACGCTTTTCCAGATGTCGATTGACGATATCAGCTCCTGGACCATTCTTTCGTAGTCCGTGAAGTTGTTGCTAGATTTTTTGACAAGGGCGTCACAGATCGTGTCTTCGAATTGCAGATTAACGCGACAGGCTTTGTCCAGGTTGAGATTGCCCATCGCAAATCTGGATATAACACTGGGAATGATAAGGCCAGCGAGCAGTGGCTCTACGGTTATGTTTTTCATCATGTTATTCCATCTTGAGTCGGCGGGTTTGTGTTTCTTGTTTTCTTGTTCCTTATTCAATAGTTCTTCTTCCACAACGTCAGCAGTTTTTTGTTGTTCTTCTGCCATTTGGATATCCTCTTCTATAATATTATCATATGCATGTTCTTTGATAAGTAAGAAGACGCGACCGATTGTCACTAATGTATATTCGAGTCTATGAAGACAAAGAGGTTTGTTTGGCAATACAGTTATTTGCGGTATTTGTTGATATCAATTACGCTTGATAAAGTGTTAAGTTGATTATGACATAGCTACTTATAAAACGTGTTTGTTTTTCAATTACATGTAAGTACAATGTATTCACTTCAATTGATATCTAATGAGATCAATACAACAATAAGTATGTTTCATTCCATTTATTCAAACAACTTGATAAACCATAGATATAGTTAGGTATTCATAATTGTAAAGTGGTCAGCTGTTAATAATAAGAAATAGAAGTTAACAGTTACGAGAACAGGAATTAAGAATATTTTTGTTTACACCAGTCTCGTGTAAGGGCGTTTTAAGTGTCCATCTAAGGTTTTAACTGTCACGGTCTTAACTGCACTCTTGAGACAGACTTAGTGCATATTTGTAATAGATAAGAACACAAGAACACAAGAACACAAGAACCACTTATTTTAAAATCTGGTTCTTGCATCCGCATCATTATTAATATTCAATTCCTTTATCGATAATGTTGCCAATTGGTTTGCTTTTGTATCTTCAATTTTTCCGTCCGGTTCTAGAGTCTTTTGATTTGTGCCTTTTATTTTTGTTCTGTGCTGGACGAAGAAGGAACTGGAAATAAATTAAAAACTATAAAATACTAAAATATATCAAAGTATTTTTTTTATGTAAATATTATGTGATTGCAAAGTATGCTATCAATGTGTAAAGATATTATCATACAACACCATTATTAATTGACTGACCTAAGGCTTATTAAATTGATGGTTGCAATTATATAAATTGTCTGGGATAGGTAATTTCCAACTACACTTTATGTTTGTGTGGTGTTGTGTTGTATTGATCCTCAAAACACTTACACAAGTATAATAATTGCCGGTATTGTAAGAGCAGCACTCGTCAGGAACACGGCTCCAGGCAGCACTGACAGAGTCTTCATGTAGAGCCAGGAGTACAGAGGATGGAACAGCAGGGCCGCTAGCGTCTCCGTCAGGGAGAAAATAGAGTTCACTTTCGCTGGAACAGTAACATATTTTATGAACTAGCTAATCTGTCTACAGGACTTACATGCAGCACAAAAATAAGCAATTCATTGAGGGCTTTAGCTCGTTACCTTTAGATACATTTTACAGTGACAAAATGGCTTACCGCGCAAGCTTCAAGCGAGTGGCCCGCGAGCTGGCTATTATTTGATGCCGTCAATATAAAATGTATTAAAATATTACGAGTTAAATCCCATATTTAAATACACATTTTTGTGCTGTGCGGCAGTGGTGCGGTTCAGATCTGCGACAACCTTAAGTGCAATTTCATACGTCCGGACAAATAAAGCTGTGAACCAAAAAGGCCCTGCCTCAGCTTAATGTTGCTCAACAGAAAGTTGACGTTGATGTTGAGTTGTTGAGGTAACTATTTATCATGCGAGGACTGTTTGCCGGGTACCCGACGGCCAAGTGTATGCAAATTACGCCAGTACATGTGAAATATAACTTACTCGTACATGCCCATATTGCCCATACACTTCACCGCCGGGTACACGGCACCGGGACTTAAGAAAAGGCGCATACAATTCGCTGCCGGGTACCCGGCTAACAGTCCTCGCATGATAAATAGTTACCTCAACAACTCAACATCAACGTCAACTTTCTGTTGAGCAACAGTAAGCTGAGGCAGGGCCTTTTTGGTTCACAGCTTTATTTTTTATTTATATTATTGTGTACCTATTTGATGTGTGAGCCAATAAATTGATTTGTTTTCTTTTCTTTTCTTTTACCTACCTCTTATGTGTATGTATGCGTAAGTATGCGAGCGGTGAGAGAAGGAGGAAGATTACAATTCTGACTGTTTTTTGATCAAGGAGGTTACCTCCGCTTCGCGGAATACCTGATCGAAGGTGTCATACGAAAAATAAATGCCCCTTTGATGACGTAGTCTATTTGTTCTTTTAAGGCAGCCAGTATTTTTTTTGTTGGCTTACTGCATAAGGTGACTAGCTCTCGGGCAAAGGCTATAGAACGCGTAGCGTTAGAAGTAGGTACACACTCGAGGTTACAAAGAAGGAAGCTTAAATGTACCTAAGCCTAAAATCTCCGATGTGGATGTTGGATATGACTGCATCTTTGTTTCAAAAAATGCAGTCAAAGATCCACATGGATTTGTCTGAAAGTCGCGAGTTGATACACAGACGACAGAGATTTGTGCACACCACGCCTTTTTCAAGCGTTTCCTTAGAAACATTGCTTGCTCTTTACTCAAAAAAAAATTAAAGCAGTTTCATGTTGGGCGAGGTTAGGTTGGCCACCATAACAAATCCATGGCAACCATAACTCGCTTGGGTTGTACAGGCTGCTGTCGTCACGAACTCAGCTGGAAATTCTAACGTGGAATACACGAATAATGTTGAAGCAAATTTTTGTAGAGTCTACGTCACGAGTACCTATTAAACTGCATACCATGAGCTAATTTGAATTTTATTATGTTATTCATTTATCTTTATTTAACTTGATTATGAAATATGTATACATTCTTATAATTTATTTATGTTGTGCCAAGGAGGCGGGCGATGCGGCAGCTCCACAGTTTTTAACTTTTGCTGTCTCATCGTGCATTTGTTTTCCTAAATATTTTTTTTTGTTCGTTGAAAGTCTGAAAAATTCATCGTGTGCTCTCAAAGTGTCTACTCACAACACAGAAGCTTGTTTGATAACAACACGTGTATGAGTGCTCATTATGTATTGCTATTAATCATTAACTACTCACCAGTCTCTTGTTTATCAACAATTTTAGATATGATCGAGCGCAGTGATGTGAATGTTGTTGCATTCAGTATATCAACCAGTGGGACTGAAACAATGACGTTACGTTATTAAAGTTACAACACATACCAGTTTATTTTTAAATAATGCTGGCGTAACTAGATTGTAAACTCTATTATTATTAAATAATTAAAGCTCGATAGGATATAACTACATAGTATTTTTATAAAACAATTCAATGAACCAATGCGGTAAAATTTTCATTGATATCTAGCTACTGCGCTCATGGCTTAGCGCACTCAAATAAGAGCATAGCCTATCCATATCCTATCTATATCCTACCTTATGTTCTTATAGATCTTCTACCCTTCATCATCATCATCATCATCAACCTATCTTAGTCCACCGCTGGATATAGGCCTCCCCCAATGAGCGCCATAGCGCCCTGTCTTCAGCTTGCCGCATCCAGCATCTGCCTGCAGTCTGTCGCAGATCGTCATCCCACCTCGCCGGTGGGCGTCCACACACACACACACACACGTTCTACTAGTGTAGATAATAGTTCTATACTACATCTATGTACACAAAAAACTTTTGTGTAATCTGATCAGAAGTTTTGGAGTCAAAAGTAACAATCATCACCAAGAGAGAATCATGTTACAAATACAAAAACTTACACAACCTACTACCTCTATAATTGTAACCCTTAAGTTTAAATAACACTATGTAATTTTATTTTACTTAACTTTTTTTTATACCGACATCCATACTGTCTCTTAATGATGACTCGTATAATGAAAGCTTAATAATGACTGAGTTAGCTTTTATAATAAGTACGAGCCTAAAGGCTAACGTCGACAGGTCGGCATCGGACGCTCCGTACTGACCGCATCAAACTGATTTTAGTATACTTTGACTGGTTTGCCATAGAAGTGCGTCCACTGATCCGGACCGTACGTAGCGTACTCATCGAACTGTCGGCAATGCCCCGCGATCTGTTTAGTGCGGATGTATTCAATCGGGTTGCCGATCAGTGGACGCACTCGCACGCCCGCTCTGTCCGCCTTTCCTCCCCTCCCGCGCTCCGCGATGAAAGTCCGGAAGTCAATGTTGGAAATTCGTTTGCAAATGGCGGTCACTCTGGCACTCCTGTGGCTGCGTTAACAGTGGTCGCACCAGCTGGCATTACGGTTAAAACATCCGTCTGTTGAATTGCATCAGCGCGGAGCATCCGATGCCGGCCTGTCGACGCTAGCCTTAAGTCTCCACTTTCAGTATTAGAACTACTAATACAATCATTAAATTTCCCAAATACTTGCTAGTGAATTCCGGCTTTTGCGTAATATTCATTGCAGTATTGTTATTTGCCGGCCATTACGGAGGGATAATGAGGATCATTGAACGTTTTTAAATTAATTAGAATTCATAGCGACATTTTGTTTGTTCATTTCGGGCTTAAAAGGGTTGTTTTGGCTTTTATGTAATTATTGAAATGAGTTTCCCGACTGTTATGAGTGTTGGTCTGATATTGAAAAGGTGTAGGTATCATAACCTTTTATACCTAAGCTTTTAAACCTTTGCCGAATGAAACATCTGCTGAATAGTTTTTCCAACCATTGCTTGTCCCGAACTTCAAAGGATAGACAGTGTCAATGAACATGATATCCATAATTAATACTTACTAATTGATCATTATTAACTTACATGGAGGAATCTAGCCCAGCAGATAACAAGCTTATTATAATTGATTTTTTTTAGCTCTTGTCTTTCTATGCAAGGATCAAAATCTCTCGAAAAGCAAGTAGGTTTTGAGTCTTGACTAATGAACAAAAGATTTGGCTAGACCCTTTTACCTTGCTTGATTTGGCCTTGCCGTGTGGTGCCGGCTTATACAATTGTAAGCCGTGCAAATGCAGCTAACTGCAGTAATAATAACCCAACTCTTCCCGCGGGTGTAAGAGGCGACTAAATGATATCTACTGGAGGTGGGCAGCAGCGCCCCCTGCAGAACAACACGACCACCAAACTGCGATCCCCAACCCGCATGGTCAGCGTGGGGATCATGGGCATTACCCCTCACGAGATAAAAGCCAATGGGGCCCTTGTCAGGGGGAGACTTGCGTCCAGCAGTGGACCAGTGTGGGCTGTTGAGGATTAGGATGGCAAGACCTTAAGATTATTAAAAAAATACAGAAAGAGTACTCACGGCAATACATCTCAATATCAGTAGTGATGAAAGCAGTCCAGGTAGAGGACGCCAGCTTGCTGACCACTGAGATCAGGCAGAGCAGCGAGTCCTCCATCTGAAGCCGCCTGCTCAGCACCGTAATGGAGAACATGGCACCTGGAGAGAAGATTATGTAAAGACAGAAAGTTCTGGAAGAAAACCAGCTTTCCTTTGAAAAGGTTAAGAGATATAGCGCCATAGAGTTCGCATTATGGATTATTTTAAACACTTTTGAAAGCTCCTGAGTCCATTAGAGCTCTACGCACTGACGATACAGTCCGGCGCGGCGGGTTGGTGCGACGGTGCAGTGTATAAGTCAAAGAAGTAAGGTATTTACTATATTGTAGGCAGACGACGACAGTGTTTTGTTAACTGGTCGGCGACTTTGGGACATTTTCCTTAAAGCTGCACACCAAAAGACGCAAAACGTGCGTGATTTTAATCGCGGTGCGAATTGTAATTTCAATTGAATTTGGAATTTTTGGTACGTACTTAATATGAAGTTATACTGTTAATCGCGTAGTGCAACGCCTGAATGTTAGAGTGCAGCATAACAAAATTTGTTGCTCATACATATTGATTCGTAATTTAAGCACCAATAATAAAACTCGGCAGTTCAAAACTCTTCTGTGAGTGGAGCTGCTACTAGATAGATCACAAGTCACAATATGATAATAACATTTGTTGATGTACTCACCACAGGAATGTAACACGATAGAGTAACTAACATAGAGTCCATATTTAACCATGTCCCAGTTCAGCTGATTTCTAACAAAAAGATAGAAAACGCCATGTTCAGCTGAAAACAAAGAAAAATAACATAACAACAAGTTTCTTCGTCCCAAGGTGAAAATAAATTAGTAGTTGAAATGTTGTGTAGTCATGACAAGCAAGCATAAAATGTATATTTCAAGCAAAGCTGTGTTTACACACCAACGTGACTACTGCAGTCATTATTAAAATAATCCAGGCGATTATTAAATCCAAGTTTTATGAAACTAGCTTCTGCCCGCGGCTTTGCACGCGTTTTTCCGGTATGAAAATAGCCTATGTCCTTCCCCGGGATACCTATCCCCTTGTCAAATTTCATTAAGTTCCGTTCAGCCGTTTATGCGTGAAAATGTAACAGTCAGACAGAATTACTTTTTAATAATAAAGTATTGATAGTTAAGGTTGTGTCATTCGGGTTTAGTTAAATTTTCTATAGACTTTAATATGGATACTAAGGCCCGTATTATAAAAGCTTGCTCAGTCATCGGGCTATGCTTGAGTAAAGATTTTCTATGGTAAACGCGATACTCAAGCATTGATCGAACACTGAGCATGGTTTCATAAAGAGGGTCCTTAGTTATCATGCCTTTATTAAAAATAAAATTACAATCATATAATAAAAACAAATTAGAACTAGTATTTACAATTGAAACAATTAAGCTAACTGCAGACTGTTTCAACAATCTACAGGTAGCTCAACTGATCCATATCAATACCAGTCTGAAGCGTCCCCAACCATTTCACCGCTGTAATGCACTGGCATTGATAAGGCGCGCAACACCTTGCACCCAACCGAAGACATGTTGCTATACGAAAAGTTACCTAATTCATGTATATTGCAATCAGTCTATCAACTATATTATTATTATTATTTAGTATTTGGTCGGTAAGTTCTAATAATCAGCACCAAACCTGCAGCTGGTTAAATTTAACAGCTATACACGTGTTTTTCCTTATAAGATCCATCATAGGTACGATAGGATCACTCGATCACCTTCGTTCACTAGTTAACCATGATCTGTTCATACTTCTGAAACATGTTTATGAGAAGTCTACTGTAGTAACTAGGCATACTCACATGAGGTGGGTCCATAAAGAATAAACGTTGCCACTAGTGTAAGTATAAGTTTTATACGTTTATTGGAGGGGCGCGCTCGGAACGTCACAGATATCGTGTCCAAAACATGGAATATGTTGAAGAACGAGGTTTTTTCAGATTCCGGACGCTCGATCTGTGAAAATAATGCAGGTTTTACGTAGCTATCGTAGATGAAAAATTATACTTAGTTGACGTTATACATGATATGTTATGGAGGATTTCTACAAAATACAATTATAATTGTTTTTTTCAACCTCTCTTGTTTTTGGTATAGCCCAGGGGAGAGCAAGCTTTATACATCGCGGGCCAAATAAAAATATATGTTATGTTTTATATTTTATAGTATATAGTATATAAATATATATAATAAAATGTTAGATGGGCCATATGTTTGTACATAGTACCTAATAATTGTCAAGATTCAGCAGGGCTATTCAGACTCTTCGTTACCGAGTCATCGACAGGGAATCTGACACAGATTCTCGCGAAATTGAAATATTTTAGCGGTTTTTAATATTTTCTACGTTCTGCAAGTAATTAAACTATCAGAAAAGTAGGTTTCCACAGATCGTAGACTATTTCCTATGAACCCATGTAACAACAATAAAGCCTGAAGTCTCGACGTACCAAAAATTTTTTGGGTTTGTTGGCAAAAACATGTTTTAGCTTTCTTGAGAAGCAAGTGAATGAGTCCCAAAAATGTATTAGTTTCTTCTTGCAGCCGTTAATAGAAAAATATGGAAGTTAAGACAGAGGCGACCGTATTAAACATTGTAAATATGTAAGAGTTAGTAGTCATTGGAAAAAGTTGTGTAAGGGAAGGGTTCTGAGACAATAGCGAGCCCCGAAATTTCGATTTTTGGTCAGAAAACTAGACAAACAAGCCATTACAAAAGAATTAACTTCGAGTGGAGCGAGCCGCAAAATTATTCAAAACTTTTTGGTGGTTTGGATACCTTATAAGTAGGAAATTGTGCGGGTGTAAATTTTTTTATCAAGAGGTTTTATGAGTAGGTAAGAATTGAATAGGGTGGGCGGGCCGGATCAAACTATAAATGACTTAAAAACATATGGTCCGCGGGCCACAGCCAGCCCCCGGGCCGTTCATCCCTGGTATACTTTTCACTGTAGGAATATTTTATGTTTTAAATATACCTACGTGAGTTCAACCTAAAAGCCAGTTTTATTAGTAGAACTCACCGGTGGTAAGCCTTTGTCCTTGAGCCATTGGTCTGGCTCTACCAAACTGAGGGTGCCATAAAGAAGCACCATCGCGAACAAGACACCAGTCATAGAGAACAGAGCATAGTATCCCATGGACCTCACGAGGAACCCACTCAGAGCCATGCCTATCGGAAGACCAGCTGTCATACAAAAGTTCACCATCCCCACTCTAAATGTGCGCGATTCTTCTTTAGTAATATCACTTATGTAACTGAACACACCAAGAAACATCGTCACCCATCCTCCTGTGACCGAAAAAAACAACGTCTCCAAAAACACCGTCACTTCCACAGGTATCTCATAGAAGAAATACACATTGATCAGGTTATTAATAGACGTCAGGAGTTCGCCGTAAATTGGCAATAAGATGATAATTTTCCGTTTGCCTGTCCGGTCGCTCCACGCTCCGAGAAACATTATCAGAAGGCAGGGCAAAGCCGTTTGGATTATGCTTTTCCAAATATCGATTGAGGAGATTAATTCTTGAACCTTTTGTTCGTATTCCGAATAGTTATTGCTGGATTTTGCGATTAGCACGTCGCAAATGTGATCGTCGTATTGGAGATTGACGCGGCAGGCTTTGTCCAGGTTAAGGTTGCTCATCGCGAATCTGGATATGACGCTCGGGATGATGAGCCCTGCTAGCAGTGGCTCTACTGTTATGTTATCTTTTACGTAGCTCCATTTTTCGGTGAAAGTTTTGTCTTTGTATAGTTTACCGTCATTGTTTACTGCTTTCTCCTTTATCCCTTCAACAGGATCTTTCCTTTCGAGGGTCATTTTGGGCTGGAGCACGTCTTCTTTATTTGTTATAATGCTTCCATCGTTTGTAAATTTCTAGTGGACACAACCGACTATCTGTACATGTAAATCTTCAGTACTAGTTTATGCGGACACAAAGATGTGTGTTGAGTTATCGGTACAAAGTGATGTTTGTTTGTCACTAATTAAGTATTTGTTATCATATTTCGTGAATGATGAATTCTAAAGGTTTGTGTGTTTTTCTCACACTATTTCAAAGAGTGCACTGCGAACGACAGATCGGGCGTACGGTCTGTTCTCGACTGGTTTATCTGCAAAGGTTTAGAAAACTGTGTTTAATCCTGTTGCTGTGTAATTTTTTCATAAGCGTGCTTACATAAGAGGCAACGTGAATAGCATGAGTTTACAAACATTTAAAACTCCTATTGTTTGGAAAATATCTTTCTATGGGCAGCTAATTTCTTAAAGCAAACGATAACAAATGATAGTTTTAATAAACCGTGTGGTAATGCGTACATTACGACAGAATTTATAGTAGGCCTTACTATCAGATTAATTTTATGTCAACTAGATTTTTGGTACATAACTTTGAGTTCAAGGAAATAATACGTCTCTGATGTTACAGGCGTTACAGGCGTCCATAGGCTGCGGCGACCACTTTCCATCAGGCGGGCCGCACGCTTACCTGCCATTTTTGTCGTGGATAAAATAAAATAACAATAATAAGGAGCCTGGCTATGCACCTAAGCTGTAGATAAGAGCTTCACCAGAAGGAGCAGAAAAGTCTACGGCACGACACAAGTGAAATGTCTCTATATCTCTATCTATCTTTATTTTAGGCTTTCATTAGTGAGTATAACTTTGAATGGTGTGGGTATCTAGTGTAGAGTATGTACCTACCATAGTTGATAAACATACCTGTAGAGCAACTGTAGATAGTATTTTTATTTTTTCTATCATTCGTTGCATTTTAGTAACATTTTATTTGAATACGAGTTTATATGTACCTATTTCATTAGTATTTTATTGTTTTTTATTAGTGTGTTTTGGTTTAATTATAATATTGTGAATAAATTTATCCGTAAGGTCAACAAGTGGCTCTGGCGGAAGACCTGCTAGCTTTCTAGTCATCCAACTCATGCTGCACAGTTAAACAGTTAACAGTTAAATTTGCAATTACCGCTAAGGGCTTATGCGTTTTATGCGTTGACCTTTTTGGCTTGTTTTATTCACAACTGGTTTGAGTGCTATTCTGGATGTTTCACTCACAACTAGTTCGAGTTTTAAAATAATGAAGCATACCTAGCACGAGAAAGACACATAATTATATTTAAGACCCATAACTATTTGGAATTTGCCTATCATATGAAGTAGGTACTAGTTGAGTAGTGATTGTATTATATTGTATTTATATCCTTTGGTTTATTGACATTTATTATTGAATTATTCTGCGTTCGTTTTTATTTTTTTAATAAATGTTATGTTATAGGATAGTAATAAAACGATTGCACGCCTAAAGGCAGAAAACAATGATACAAATTTATCAAAAATGTAAGATCTGTACAACATTGTATTTTCAAGCAATAAGTGAACTTTTACTGTACTTTAGTTTCTGCCCGCGGCTTCGCACGAGTTGTTCCTATGGAAACGCCTACAGGTTACTTCTATCTCGTGGGCACTGGTTTACGGGATAAAATAGCCTGTGTAGATATAGGCCTACACTATCTACCCTATCTGTGGCAAAATTCGTGTAGAATTTTTGGCGTGAAGAAGTAGTAAACATATGAACATAGTCCATATAACATAGTCCTTACAAGGCTGTTTCTTTTTAACTACCACTCGTTTATTCTACCTTTTATTGGTGCACGAATGTCAATTTAAATCTTCTTTTTACACTCTCTTTTCTTCACTGAAAAAAGACAAACAAGAAAAAACAATAAACGAAACAATTAAGCTAAGTAGGTACAATAGGGAAACATGGTACAAAACATTAATC
Source organism: Eupithecia inturbata (assembly GCA_963662085.1). Lineage (NCBI taxonomy): Eukaryota > Metazoa > Arthropoda > Insecta > Lepidoptera > Geometridae > Eupithecia > Eupithecia inturbata. The sequence goes on from OY759182.1 coordinate 11,775,702, forward strand.
ACGTTCTTTAATTGATCCTCTTTCTTATACTGATCAAAAACTTCAATCAGACTAACAGAGGTTGGAGTTCTAAAACAGTCAGAAATCTTCCAAAAACACCACCCTGCATAAGTGGATAGATACACCCTAAAGTCCCACACAGCCCACGCGGCGCCGGCGGAGGCAGCGAGTGGGTTGGTGCGACATTTCGGTGTATGAATCGGCGGCGGCGACCAGCCGACTTTGGTGTGTAGAATATGGATTCCTCACACCAAAGTCGGCAGCTCGCCGCCGCCGATGATGGCATCGTTCATAATCTCATTAGATTACTTTAGAAACCATAATATATCATTGGGAGAATCCATTAGTGATGTCTTACGACCGCCCTCATATCTAAACGCATCTGAATAAAAATTTATTGAAGAAACGATAGACGAGATAAACGAAATAATAGTCCATAATGTATATAAATGTCATGATTTTACAAAACAACCTGTAAAAGTTTACAATTGTCATGATGGAACGTGCAATTGGAGATTTAATAGGTTGATGAACATGCGATGTTTACGGTTTACGGCTCGGGAAAATTGACACCTTTGGTCTATTATCCTTTAGTCCACACGACTAAGGTCTAATTTCACCACAATTGAACGCGTTCAACATAAACGCTTTGAACGAGTTCAGCGCATTTTAGCGACACAAAGTTGATCCGATGCAAGCGTTTAATTGAGTTCAAGAGCTGTCACAGAATAGGTATAGGTATCACGAATTTGAGCTCGATCAAGCTGAACTTAGTTTTGGCAGCAAACGGTGAAATTGGACCTTAGTGCTTTGAATCCGGTTCTTTTTGCCTTAGGTTCATAAATTATAGCACTGTACGTGTACACTATATAGTTTCTGACCGTAGCTTAGCACGCGTTGTTCCCGGATAAAAGTAGCGTAGAGATTCGTGATTCAAAACGTGTCAACAAAGATTATTGTTCTATGGAAACGTTTTTAGGTTATTACTATTCCATGGAAACTCTTTTACGGGATAAAAAGCCTGTGTGTGAAAATTACCTAAGTAGGGGCAATTATTCAAGTGCGCGCAGTGCCCAAGAGTCCGCACATTTAAAATATCGCGCACTAATGCACCATTCGCACCAACTGACCTGCGCTCTTAAGGCACCTTAAGCGCACTCTTGGGAAACAGGTATCGCAAGGTTCCGCATTTGGTTTCTCTTTTGAGACTTGCAATATTACTGCAATTTCAAATTAGTGCTGCGACATACCTACACATAGTTTGAGCCATCTGGTATGCACCTAACATAATCAAATATAGTATGTATGATTAAACACTTACCACACAATCAAAATCCAATTTAACTTAACAAATCGACCGTTGCATATCGACGAAAGTACTAAAATGAAGGTAATTTATTATTTTTAATCGTTTCACGCAAAGTGAGGTTTTCCGTTGTTGTTTTGCAAAGTACTTAGAACCTACCTAATTTGTCAGATAAAAACCTACTTCGGTAAAATAGTAAATGAATAAAGTATCTGAGAACTGGTTTCTAATAAATATGAGAAGCCCTTAAAAAACTAGGTATACAATTATTAAGTACTCGGTAGGTATATCATTATTCGAATAACGGTATTACCGATATTCGAATTAACATTAATCCGCCTAATAGCCACACTACAAACGGGCTAATTCTACGATCCGACTGCGACATACATACACATAGCTTGAGCCATCTGGTATGCACCTAACATAATCAAATATAGTATGTATGATTAAACACTTACCACACAATCAAAATCCAATTTAACTTAACAAAATCGTCCGTTGCATATCGACGAAAGTACTAAAACTAGTCACAAAATCGTAAAACACTCACACCAAAATATGAAACCGATAAACAAACAATAAAATAAAGAGAAAAGCGAAATCGAAACTCAATGTGATTTAAAATACAATGATAAAAAAGTAAAGACTAGAGAAGTAAAACTACTATGAAACAAGATGAAGTAGTATTTTCAGAAAAGCAAATAGATAGATAAGGAGGAGATATATGTACATTAGGTCGTGCCTATGTAGGCACTGGCTGATAACAGCGTTAGTACAAATGGTACCTTGCACTTGGCAATCATTCTATTAGGTCCAATAACTTTGAATGGCGATGCTGTTGTTAGAGCAGTCCGGTAGGGCAATCAGTTTTGTAGAAACATGAGTCTACTTTGTCAGGTTTGCCATTCATAAGATGTCTGGGACGGATTGCTTCTAGCAAAATGGTGTAATCTTCAACATTTTGTTTTGAAATGTGCAATGAGAAAAAAATATCTGGTGATTTAATTTTTTAAGTTTAATGATTATGATGTGTGTCCACGCAGATTTTGGCTCCGGCGTGACTGGTCAGGCGTTTAACACCGATTGAGACTCAATCAAGAAATCCTAATGACTGAGTTTTGTGGTATATCCTTCAGTGCGATTTTCCGTGGCTTGCATACCCAAGCTTGTCCCTTAAATTTAAATGTGCACAAGGGTAGGTTGCCTATACACTAACCAAACTCGATGTAGAATATTTGTGAACAAACCAAGACACAAAAAATATAAACTCACTTGCTTGGCGTTGTGTTTCGGATTTAATTATTGTACGTAATATTTATTGTAGGAAGGATCACAAATCGACAAGTAATGTGAATTCCGTATAAAAAGACGCGGCAACAGAGTGTATTTTAGGTTAAGTATGGGCTATTTATTTACAAACATTCTTCATTGAGTTTGGCTAGTGTATAGATATCATCTGTTCGATAAGAACATACAGGTTTATGCAAAACTTATTTAATGTAACGATAACTTGTGTATAATTTATGGTAGGTATTTACATAAACAAAGTCTTAAAATCTACTTACTTATTAAGATCATAGCGGTTATTGCTATTATTGAGACCAATGCAAAATGCTTAAATAATTTTAACATGCTTTTTTTTTGTAGAAAAAAATAGTTTTAAGCACAAAAATATCGACCGCAAAGGCCTTGGGGAAGAACGCAATCGAACGATTTGGTAAATGCCAATACGATTAAAGGATTCATATTCTTATTTTAGGTGTACTTCTAAAGTCGTTTTCTCAAAAATGACATCTTCCTTTTCGAGTCTTGCTTGGACTAACTTTTGAGCACGCTCTTTCCGGTTTTGGATGAAGAACCATCTAAAATTGAAAACACTTAAATGAGCTAGCAATAGCGGTAATACAATCCTACTTGCACAGTTGCAAAAATAAAATGACAGAGTCCTCACTCTTTAGACTTGTGGGTTGGGTGGGAGTCTGTTGAATGACTGCTACAAGTAATAGTAATAGTTATAAATAAATATAATTTTAATTTAAGGTCTTTTGCTTTCTTTCTTTTATTGTATTTTATTTTTGTAATTTTTATTTAGGTATGTGGTATGTATGTAAGTGTGGACAAATATGTATGAATAAAGAAACTTTTTATTTTATTTTATTTTATTATTGTGAGGTTGTTTCATGCATGCCACGTTCGATTTGTATTAAATACTCGTATATACGAGGTATTTAATTACGCAAATTAACCATAATGATCAAAGTCCAAGGTTTTCATGAACGAGATGAGTATTCTACATTTGAAAAAGAAGTGAGACTTAAAAAGGCCTGGTTCGACCGACAAAAAAACTTGCTATAATTACTCGGAAGGACATTCATCAACGTGTTATCTAACTACTTTAATTCTGAACCACCGATGGCTTGGTATAAAATCTCAAAGTTGTAAAAGTTCCCTATGGTCTTTTACACGCCAGCCTTTTCAGTCCTCTGCGAGACTCATCGACAGCCTTCCGGCCACCCTGACGATATCGGGCAGGTGGTCAAGGACGCCTCACTTCTCCCCAAGGTTGGCACAATGACATGCGCCTGAATCTAGCGGTTTCCCGCGACCTTCTATGATAATGAAAATCCATATCCATACATCCACACTAATATTATAAATTCGAAAGTTACTCTGTCTGTATATTAGTCTGTTACCTTTTCACGCCTAAACGGCTGAACGCTTCGATCACCAATACAACTGATAATCGAAGGCTGAACGGCTCTCAATGAAATTTGGCAGGGAGGTAAATGGTATCCCGGGGACGGACATAGGTTACCTACTTAAAAAGCGCGAGCGAAGCCGCGGGCAGCTAGTACTAAATATTATAAATTCGAGAGTAATACTGACTGTCTGTTAACTTTTCGCGCCTAAACGGCTTAACCGGCTTAACAGATCTTAATGAAATTTGGCAGAGAGATTGATGATATCCCGAGGACGGACATGGGTTATTTAAAAAGTGCGAAACCAAGGGCAGAAGCTAGTTATATTACAAAAGCGAAAGTAATTATGTCTGTCTGTTATCTTTTCACGCTAAAACGGTTGAAAGGACCTGGATGAAATTTGGCAGCGAGGTAGACGGTATTTCAGGGAAAGACCGCTTCGTTTTTATCCCGGAAAAGCATGTGCAAAGCTGCGGGCTGAAGCTAGTTATAAATAATAGTAATAGTAACTTACAGGAGTATGCTTATCGCTGGTAGAGTGGCTGCTGCGCTGAAGAGGAACACAGTTCCCGTGAACAGGCTCAGGGTGCGAGAATACATCGCCGAGTAGGTCGGGTCGAATACTAATGCTGCCAGGGTTTCTACCAGACTGAACAGCGAATTCATTTTACCTGTAAATGTTTAAGAAACAAATTATGGTGATGGAAAATTCACTTAGCATCATCTAGCCCTAAGCTAAGGCTAAGGGTATTAGATAACTGATGTAAATAGGGACTTAATACGGTACATTACGTAGATAGATATTTTTATTATACATGGAAAACTCCCAGAACACCTGGAACAAATATCTGCTACAAATATCTGGAACAAATATCTGCTTATCGTACAAACAATTGTTCCTAGGCGGGATTCGAACCGCAACCTCCTACATTGCAGGCGGACCTCCGCCACAGAGGCCCTTTAAATAAGAGCTTCATAGTACGTTACAGCAATCTTATAATGAGAAAAAATTGTGCAAAGCCGCTGGTATAGGCTACTAAGCTGCCGTAGTATCTATGTCTCAGAATTTGTTGAAAAAAACAATCGCTTTGTCTTAAATTACTCTCTAGTAGGCACTTCAAGACAAAGTCACGTTTTTTTCCTATCGCTACATAAAACGATCTGTGAGAAAAAGTGAATATACTCAGCTGTCTTTATTACAGGTATAATAGGACTCGGGACATAACAAAAGTACTCCATGTTCTTTTCTTACCCATTTCTTCTGAAGGAACCAACTTCGACGCCATTGACCTTAACGACGTGAAAGTAGTCGCGTTTAGGATCTCGATTATCGGCACTGAAATAAAATAAAATATGATATATGTAGATCGTCTCATAGCGCACATTTACAGAACGTAAACGAGGTTAAGAACATGAGGACTGTGTTTTTAAAATTTTTAAACTTACGCGATTTGAACACATTATTAATTTAAAATATTATAAGGATTATTTTGTTGGATTTTGTTTTGTCCTAAAAATCTTGTATTAATATAAACTGCCAGTAAACTTATTAAATGAATATAAATATAAATTAAATTTATTATTCTATCTATTAACACTAGCCAAAATTGATGTGGAACCACGACACAAAAACATAAACTCACTTGCATGTCGTCGAGTTTCAGATAAATTGTAAGCAATATTTATTGCAGGAAGGATCACAAATCGACAAGTAATGTAAATTCCGTATAAAAAGACAAGAGAGTGAATTTAAGGTTAAGTATGGGCGGTTTATTTACTAACATTCAACATTGAGTTTAGTCTCCCAATTTGTAACTAAATCATAAATTAAATGTGAAACGGAGAGTTGGAAGACATCTCTCCCTGAATAAATTTTTGGGTGCTACAGAATTGGGACTAATGACATGCGGTATAGGGTTCGCAGGATGGATAGAGGCGTCTCAGGGCTCCGAAAAATACCGAAATTTGATGCAACGTTTCAAGAAGCCCTATGTTCAGCAGGGGCTGAAAGTGGAATTATGATGATGATAACATTAATGTTTAATGTTATCATAATTTATTAATTTATTTTTTATTTTTTTATCATATCAGCGTTCATAATTCGCCACTAACCCTTGCAGCAGCTAGGAACTGTAGGATTTTCTTAGACTTTTTCTGGCTCGTCTGGGCTGTGCAGGTGCTTGCCCAGATGGATGCTACGTTTTTGCATCAGCGCTCCACACTCTCCTAGTAAATGCAGAGGCGTTTCCTCAGCTTCCTCGCAGAATCTGCAGGATTGTGTGTCGCTTAGCCCAAGTTTGAACATGTGCTTGTCCAGCTAGGGCTCTTGTCATGATGAAGCCACATGTTTACATACATGTGGCTTCACATTTTTACATACCCATAAACATGTGAAAGTCAGTCTGCACGAAAGCGATCATCACGGAGCCGGCCAGCTTGCTCGTGATGGAAATGAGACAGAGCACGGAGTCGTGAAAGCCCCAGCGTTTGCTGAATACGCTAATGGAGAAGAGAGCTCCTGAAATATATACAAAACATGGTTTATATCCATTCTAATATTATAAATTTGAAAGTAACTCTGTCTGTCTGTCAGTCTGTCTGTCTGTCTGTCTGTTACCTTTGCATGCCTAAACGGCTGAACGGATCTCAATGAAATTTGGCAGGGATGTAAAAGGTATCCCGGAAACGGACAGAGGCTACTTATAAAGCGCGTGTAAAGCCGCGGGCAGCAGCTAGTAAAATATAAAACTAACTATCAATATTTTTTCCATGATCTCAGGCCATAAAGGGCATAAAGTGACCCGGTTCTTTGGAAGACAGGCATGGCGCCGCCGAAGCCAACGGCACAGAGACCCTTCATTAGAGTTAATCTAACAGCCCACAGCGGAATCATCCTCTGGTCTATAATAGGTATTATTGATTTTTGTTGACCATAGCTGGGTTCTGAGATTGATAGCGTTTTAATTTCATCCTGTTCGAAAAAAGCGTGGAAGTATTTTACCAAAACCGGCCGAAACTCCTAGAAATGGCACAGGTCGTCATTGAAACTAAATGTCACAAGGTTTAAATGTGTAATAGTGTATATTACCTGAACTAAATGTATAGGTATTATAAAAATGTATAAATGTGTAGTTCCTATGGTATTTTTGCCTTAGATTAATTAACATAAGTTACCTAGATTTAGCATCGTCTTAGCGCTAAAAAAAACCTGTAATGATGTTCTTTCTAAATAAATAAATAAAATTTTGACTGCATAAAAATGTTTTTTTGGATTAGTATGGACAATATTTTTTTATAGATCAAATTTGTATTTACAAAATGGAGCATCTCCCTTAGTGAATGATAGTGCCTCCCTTAGTGATAGTTACTTATAATAAGTAATTTTTTTTAACATTTTGCTTGTTATTTTTGAGACTTTACAAATAATTTGAATCTAAATAACCATCACAGATGATACATCGAGGTCAAAACATATAATTCAGCAAAGATTTCACATATTACAAGTTTTAAAAATGTTAAAATGTTAACATGAAAGTATCCTTTATTAAAAAAGAAAACTACAATCAAATAATAAAAACTAACTCGAACTATTTACAATTTAAACAATTACGCTAACTGTAAAGTAAAGGGATAAAGGTCCCTACGCACAAGTTATCTAAATTTCCTAAAGTTGCGGAAGAGACTTAAGGTCTCTACGCATAAGTATAATTATATCCCTTATGGACGGAAAGTGCCAACTCACAAATTATCTACCTAGATCCTAATAGTTTTTTTTTACTGGCAAAGGCTGGTGCCATTATTAACAAAGAAAATTACAATCAAATAAGAAAAATAAATTAGAACTAGTATTTACAATTGAAACAATTAAGCTAACTGTAGACTGTTGCAAATAATCTACAGGTAGCTCAACTGATGCATATCAATACCAGTCGGAAGCGTCCCCAAGACGCTGGCTGCATTGCCCCGCTGTACGACAATGCTACACAAGAAATTAACATAAACTAGCTGTGCCCACAACTAGACTACACAAAATTTATGTATCTTTTAAAGGGCAATGTATACGCTTCTACAACAAAACTCCTAGTGAGTTGCAAAAATTATCAGTAAATAAATTTAAACAAATTGTCAAAACCTTCTTGTGTTTAAGGCCTACTATAAAATATCAGATTATCTAGAGGATAAAAAAGCGCGAGACGGGATTTGCTCCAACTCGAAAAATAACTACTAACTAACAGGCTAAAGGTTTCTTCGTCGCTTCTTTACTTTAGTCTACATACTGAAGCGACTGAAATCAAAAATATCACCTTATTTCCGTGTCAGTGTTTAATTATTAAGAATTTTACCTTTTCTATGTATACATTTATTGTATTTATGGAAATAAAGAGTTTTTGACTTTGACTTTGCTAATGCGCCGCGCCAGATACTTAATAAAGGAAAGAGGCCAATTTCGGGTTTTATTATGCGTCTACGATGAACTCAAATAAATAGTAGCATATCAAAGTTGTAACATAGTGACTGGATCGGCGGGAACAAGGGATGGTTGTGGTTGTGGTGGCGGAATGGCTGGTGCTGGGTGGTGGACCCCTGCTGGCCTGGGCTGGTGCATTGATGAAAACTATGGAACGGTAGAGTACTCTAAGTAGGTACATACATAGTTTGAAACCAAGTGGAACTAATCACATACAATTTCACACTATTGTACTTGTTACTACTAGTCTTGGTGAATTGTGGTGACCGGTAGCCTAGGTGTTATTGTTATGTGGCCATGGTCATGCATGATAGTACTATACACTAGCTAAACTCGATGTGGAATGTTTGTAAACAATCCTAAAATTCTGTTGCCGCGTCTTTTTATACGCAATTTAAATTACTTGTTGATTTGAGATCCTTCTTTCAATAAATATTGCTCACAATTATATCTGAAACTCGACGCCAAGCAAGAGCAAGAGCAAGAGTGACGCAAGCAAGAGACTACTTTTTGTGTCGTGGTTTGTTTACAAACATTCCACATCGAGTTTACAGCGCCTCTACGGCCTCTGACGTGCGTTTACGTTGTCTTTGTTTGTTGTTTTGCTGCAAATAAATATATGTTGTTTATGTTTTTGTTATGTTGTATAAAATCTTTAACTATAGGTAATAGGTGCTAGGACTTGTGAAACATAGTGTACCTACTACTAATTAGTATCCAGTGTACATGTAGCCGCCGGATCGTTGTATCATCCCTTTGTAATACAGCTAGGCTGTTTACAAATCGGGCACTTCTGTAAAATAACTAGGCCGATTGGTAAACGTTTAACATTCACCGAGTTGGCTAACCGAAAGCTAGCCCACTGAAACGCCTGACCTTGAATGTACGTACGAATGGTGTAGGTACTTGCTAGGAAAATACGGGATCTGCCATCTTTTATATCATATAAGCTGCTGCCCGCGGCTTCCCACGCTACTTTTAAAAAGTAGTCTACGTCCGTCCCGGGGATACGTTTATCTCCCTGCCAAATTTCATTAAAATCCGTTCAGCCGTTTAGGCGTGATAAGGTAACTGATAGACCGATAGACGAGTTACTTTAGAATTTATAATATTAGTATATTTAAGGATGTTCTCTTCTATTACTCCGTAAATTATGGACCAATTTGGATGATTCTTTCGGCATTGTATAGAAAATAACACCGAGATGGTCCCATAAAAAAAATCCGAGGAATTAGTAGTATATATACCTACGTACCGAAAATCTTAAAAAAACAGTGTGAATTAGTCGAAGACGGTATCGTTTTATATAAAATTTTTGTTTATATATTAAATTTTTGATGGGTAGGAGGTTCAGGGGTCGGGGTGCGTGCGGGGCCACAGCACGGCTCACTTTGCTCGTTGTGTTGTTCCCCGTAGTCGCATTGCGGCTCGCTTCGCTCGCCACAATGCTCCACCCCGGTTCACGGGGAGGGTGTTTCGGGGGCCACGGGTGGTCACAGCACGGGGAATTTGAAGTCGGTTTTTAGTTATTTATCAATAAAATAGTTATTATAACAATAAAATTATAACGACATAAGCTTACCCATTGAGTGTGTTATGATACTGTAGGTTGAATAAAAACTGAATTTCAGAGCGTCCCATTTGAGCCGGTACCTTACAAACAAGTAGGTTACTATCCTTTCACCTGAAATAAAAATAAAGTTATAATCATAACACAAGACTCGAACTACTTGTGTAGTGCTCGGCTGACTCTGATGCCAACCATACTGATGCCACCTAATTCATATTTCGCAGATAAAACTAGAGGCCTGAGTTTGATTACCCGATTCCCCATTTTTGTATATAGGATTCACGTAGTTCCATGTCAGAGGCCGTAAGGCACTGTACCAAAAAAATCACAGCAACAGCCTGAAATCAGTACGGCTACAGACTCATCGGATTATGAGAGTGAGGAAGTAGAGAGTGTATCGGTGATAGCGCACACACTTATGCACTACAATATGTGCTGCGCATATGGCTAGTCTCCGTTGAGACTGGCCGCCTCGTAGCCGATATTCGGCCGGACATCGTCACTGAGGTGTGTAATGCAAATCAAATTTTTTCTGTCAGTATAATATGAACTCGTCAGACAAAGAAATCATCAGTTCACTTACCATGATTAGGCCCATACACAATGGCCACAACCAGAAGAGTCAAAATGATCTTCTTCCTATAGTTTGATTCACGCTTCTTGAACGCAACATCTCCTGTTTCCTTCACCAACGTTGCAATCTTGCGGAAAGTAAGTGGTTTTGGCTGAAAGCAATTATTTATGTTGGTGTATTACGTAGTTTTTTTAGAAAAAGTCAAAAGTAATATTGCTTAGGCTCGTGCAGTAATTTTTAAGCTCGGTTTCCACCGCGAGCGGAGCGGACACATTTTAACTCGCAAGAGTAAACTGCATACTTATATTTCCACCAAGTAATAGTCGAGCGGAAAGAACTGAGCGAGCAGAAAGCGTTGAAATTAGCTTCACCCACTCATCTCTCATTTCCCTTTCGCTGTGGAAACCAGGATTAAAAATAAAAACGTTATCTCACAAAATGCTTTAAAGTTTTTCAATATTTTTTATACAGTTTGTCCTCCAAATAACTGCGATCCCGAAAATGAGTAAAACTAGTAGAAATGTGATCGATAAATATGTTTGTTGAAGTGGCCATAACCTCTTCTTCATTGAATTGAAGCCATAGGAAATTTTGCTTTCCACTCTGGGGTTCGTACTGTAGGTATTTACGTAAATAACATTAAATATTTTACGCCAAAGTTGTAGAGCGGTTCTAGCTGAGATTTTGTATCACATATAGACTTTTTTATCCAGAAAAGGTATTTATAAATACTTGCAAATGCTTTATTATGTGGAATACCTACTGTAGTTTAATCCGAATGCAATTAAATAAAGATTCAGGTAAAAGACGAAAGAAGACAAGCACCGAGCACAAAGATGGTCGGGAAAAAATATGAAAAAATATAAAAATGTATACTTTTATTAATAAATTTTATATTGATATATGTGGGAATTCTATAATCTTTGAATGTTACAATTGGGTCGGTACTCACCTCTCCTTTCGAATCCGATACTGGCTTTGTGTTACTTTTCAAATGGAATAGAGCATAAAACAACGTTATCATGTAAATACTTCCCGAAAGGGCGAAAATTCCATAGTATCCCCAAAGATTCAGCAGTATGCCACTTAAAGCCGTCCCAAAGGGTATCCCAGCTGTCATACACAAATTCACCAGGCCCACTCTAAATGTCCTTGACTTCTCATCAGTGATGTCGCTAATATAGCTGAACACTCCCAAGAAAACCATAACCCAACCGCCAGTTATGGCAGGGAATATCGCTTCGGCAAACATGGTCACTTCTAGGCTGATCTCATAGAAAAAGTAAGTGCTCAGCATATTGGATATGCAAACTAAGAGTTCTGCTATAATTGGCAATATAATGCACACTTTTCTGTTTCCCGTGCGGTCGCTCCACGCGCCCATAAAAATGACTAAAATGGTAGGAATTGCCGTTTGTATGATACTCCTCCATGATTCTATGTCTGATATGACTCCTTGAATTGCTCCTTCGTATGTATTGTTTCCAGTTCTTTGTATAAGAGCATCACAGATTTCATCTCCAAAGTTCTTTTTCACTCGGCACGCTTTATCTAAATTAAGGTTTTGTATCGCTAGCCTCGATAAACTGGAAGGGATGATCAAACCAGCGAAAATTGGTTCCACTGTTATGTTTGATTTTATATGTTTTAGTTTTTCTATAAAGCTTTTGTTTTCTGTTACTTGATTCTTGTAATTTTCTTCTTGAAGTGGTTGTTCCTCTGGTATTTTCTCTGGTGCGCGGGACATTTTCGTATGTAGTGAGCACGTTACGAAATCACGAAACGTAGGTAATAACTAATTTATAAATATAAAGGTTATTCGTCTTAATCAAGCAGCCACTTGGGATGTGCTGATAGTGCTTGATCTAAATACATAACGAGAAAAAATATATAATAAATGGTGTCCTAATATATTTTTTTTTTAATTAGTCTTGTTTATTGTGACATTGGGAAATGCCGTAAATACAATTTGCTGGGTTTAAGTTGTTATCTTTTATTAAATAGGTAGATACTAACTTACAAAATATATGAGTATTCTACCTCGACTTATAGGGTAATAGGCGAACTACCACAAAATATGAAAATGGTAATGGAAAATATTTGGGTAGGTAAACCTACATAACTCAATACCGCTGATTGATTACTAATAAAACATCATCTTGTATCACGTCTAATATATCAGCGTTGAGTTATTAAGCATTGAATATTTGCACTAGGTGTTTACCTAAGCTGCTGTATGGCCTATGTTGTCTTGATAACACTAAAACAAATACTGTTATCAATTGCTTACTATTTACTCAGTTATCGTTTTACGCAATCTGTCACCGTTAATTGACATAAAAACAAATGCTCTAAAATACACGTAGAAGATATTGTGGCCTATTTTTGGAGTTATTAAGTATTATTAGTATTGTTAGCGGCGGCTTCAGAGAATGCTATGATGTTTATGTAAGAGAGATATTATTTTTAATTGTTTATTTGTGTAAAAAACGTATTTTTCACATATAAACGTCACTCGCACTCTCTTAATGAGGATATTATTAGCTCAATATTTAGTTAACCAAGATGGTCGGGAAAAAATATGTATACTTTTATAAAGAAATTTTATATTGAAATATGTGGGTACTCTATAATCTTCGAATTTTAGAATTGGGTCGGTACTCACCTCTTCTTTCGAATACAAAAGGAAGGATAACCAAGGTTAACCAAGAGGAATCGTACTGAAGGCACCAATGCAAGTATGAAATTATTGATATTACGTCGTCGGTTGGGGCCATCTTGATGACAACTATAATAACAAAATCGACTAGCCACTGACCTCAACTTCGAACGCGTTTTGAATAATAAAAAGAAGGTTGTGTTCATACCCGGGATACCGAAACATCTACCTCCTTGCCTTTCATTAAAATCCGTTAAGCTTTTTAGGTGTGAAAAGGTAAAAGATAGTAGTTACTTTTGGATTTATAATATTTTATAGTATGGAAGTTTGGACTAGTATGGATGTCATCAACGTTAGTTTATTTTTTTACTGTTTTCGATTTTCGTTTTTGGAGATAGAGGTAAAAATTCATTTATATGGTGTATTTGACAAAACTTTTAATAAACTTTATTATCAAAGACAGCTACAATCAAATAAAATAAATAAATTAGCTAGTATTTACAATTGAAACAATTGACCTAACTGCAGACTGTTGCAAATCATCTACAGGTAGCTCAAATGATCCATTGAACTAGGTGTGCAATTTTTTTTCATCTGCAAGTTCCATGCCATCTTCGAGCATTCTGGTTTTGACAAAATTTGGTTCCTTTTTGGTTGTTTCATCTTTTCTTCTTATTATTTTTGTATTTTTTTTATGTTCTATGTAAAACCACCTGAAACGAAAAATGTTGTGTTAATATTTTAATAAAATAAAATAAGGTTTTCTCGTTAGAAATAACGTAAGTAATTTTTTTAATGCTTTTTATGTAATTTTTAGTTTTAAGAATGTTGGAAACTTTTAGGATTTCTTCTAAAACTACTTTTTAAAATAAAAAAAACTTTTTTTGTGTTTTTATTGCAAAACCGCTTACATTAGCACGGTCCGTTGACCGTGCTAATGTAAGATGTCAGATCGTTATCTGAATAAGTAGTTCTAGAGTGCCGAAAACATGGCCACAAAAGGCAAGGTGCCACAAACATGGCGTCCTAAGCCAGAAGGGGTGGATGAATCTCAATCACCTCAATCATCAATCAATCACCTCATCTCAATTTAAGATACACAGATTATGAATCATTACGCACTTATAAATGCGAAAGTTTGAACTATTCGTTCAAACTTGCATAAATGTAGGTCTAGACCTACATTTATGCAAGTATCTATATGTATGTACACCTATATAGGTATGCATACATACAATAGACCAAACAATTCCCATGGGATAGAAATTACCTTAAAACATTTCGATAGAACAGTAATTAGATTTTTGTTGACTTGGAATATTTTATATTAGGGATATCCACTAGGGGTAAGCAGCAGCGCCCCCTGCAGAACAATTCTACCACCGATCCCCAACTGCGATCCCCAACCCGCATGCCCAGCGTGGGGATTATGGGCATTACCCCTGTGAGATAAAAGCCAACAAGGCACTTATCAGGGGGAGGCCTGGGTACAGCAGTGGACAAATATAGGCTGTGGAGTTGGTGGAGATCTTATATTACATAATAGTTTTTATTGTGTGAAGCCGTGGAGTAATCAAATACAAACCAAAATATAACTATAGAAGGAAGAGTCGCTACAGTGCTGACGTAGTAAATGATCCCGGCATCGAACTTGAGTGTGAACATGTAGATCCAGGAGTAGATGGGGCCGAACATCATGGACGTAAGAACCTCCATCAGATTGAAGACCGATGTCATTTTACCTGCGGATGTTTGATGTTTTTTAAGAAACATTTGATTATCAAAAAAGTTATGATTTCTTGTGAGCATCATCAGTTGACACCAACTCTTCTTACGGGTGTCGTCAGATATGACTAAGGGATATCAACCGGGGGCGGGCAGCAGCGGCCGCTGCAGAACAATTTTACCACCGAACTGCCATCTCAAACCCGCAAGCCCAGCGTGGAGATTATGGGCATAACCCCTCGAGATAAAAGCCAATATGGCGCTTAACAGGGGGAGGCCTGCCTGCCTCCAGCAGTGGACTAATATAGGCTGTTGAGGTGAGGTTGAGGTGAGATTCAGTTGACGACCAGACAAGAGTCCTCAGTATGAGTTTTCTAAGAAAAAAATTAACGTCTTGATGCTATGACAAGGCTAATGACGCTTTTACTAATATTCAGTTTTATCCAGTTTTAAACATAGGACTAACAGTTAAACTTCACGACTCGCCTAAGCGTTATGGCTTCTCTCCTTTGCTTCGTTTCTTACAACATGAGTGGGGTATTGATCTGGTTGTGATTTCAAACCAACCTAATTCATCGCTAGTACATAATTTTGATGAGATAGACCGAAGAGCCGTGAACGATGTTGCGTTGAACATTTCTACTGCAACAGCTGAAAAGTAGCAAATTTTAATAAAGGTTAAAGCAAAAATCAAGTAAAAATCTATCGCCAAGTGCGAGTCGACTCGCACACGAACGGTTCCGTACCGTAAAAATCAGGTAACTTTTTCAAAGAACATCAAATTTTCCCTTGTTCGTAGACCGCTTAAATTTTCAAGTTTATTATAGTTTTAGTATTAGTTGTAATAACAGTTAAAGTGTGACTTATTTATAGAAAGTTTATTGTGTCTACCTTACAAGGTAAATGTTACTTGTTCGCTTCTTTACTTACCTTAAAAAGATTGAAGTAAACATAAAATCAATGTGATTACTTTATTTCCGAGTGTTATTTAATTTGAATTTTGTGACGTGTCCAATAGTTCTGTAAGGTCTAAAGAAAATAAAGAACTTTGATATTTGATATTGTGGTTCAAGAGATACAGCCTTCGTAAACGACGAGCAGAAATAGCCCAAAAAAAACACGTTTTATTGTAAGTTTATTTTATTTTTATTATTTGCTGTTATAGCGACCACAGAAATACACATTCTCTGAAAATTTCAATTGTCCACCTCTTACGGTTCATGAGATAGAGCCCTGTGACAGACGGACAGGCGGAAAGCGGTGATTTAGTAATAGAGTTCCATTTTCACCCTTCGGGTACGGAACCCTAAAAAGCAACAAAACCGAGTTCAGCTAAAACTGTAGTTCTATTTCCATTCTATACTAAATCGACAAGTACGAGAGCAATAATGTAAGTAAGTAAGGTTTATTCAGCATAAATACATGCATACATACACAACAATCAAATTAACTTAAAATTTACAAAAGTGTTACCTTCTTACACAAAACACTTACCGATATACATTTCTCTACTGTTTCGTGCCAATCCAGTGGCCAAGGAGCCTATGACCTTACTGACGTTTGATATGAGCCCCAGCACAGAGTCGTTCCATTTCAAGCGATGGCTAAACAGGCTGATTGATATTAAGGCACCTGAGAAACACAAGATTTACAGGATCTAGAATGTTTTAAAGGATAGAGAGTCACACGTGAAGAAAAGATAAATAAATTATATTAAGGGCCGAATCTAACGGGTTCAGTTGTCAAACTAGGTCTAGATATCAGTATACTCCTCACGGGATCCCGGTGGGGAAAAAATGTAATAACATATGTAGAATTTTTTTTTTTTGGTTCTTTGAATGTGAAGACACGATTGAGAAACAAAATGACGATTTAAAATAATCATTAAATTGCACTGTTTCACAAATAATTTGGTCGAGATCTCAGAAACTCTGCGGTCTATTGAAATTACTTATGTTTTGATTCGTAGGTTACTAATTATTTGGTTTCATGAACTTTATAAGTTTTGTAGTTTTCTTGTAAATCAGCAAAAACTTGATTTTTGAGCTTACGCCATTCCTATCACGTATGCTCCGTCCCGCTCCTATGAAAGCGGAATCCTACGCCTGTACTTTTCACAAAATGGCGTGCATGGTACCCTCTATATTAATTTAATGTTTTGAGGTAAATGTGCTATTAATCGCGTAGCTATCAGTCGTGAGACGCTAGTGTATCCACCAGGGGCGGGCAGCGGTGCCCCCTGACGAGATAAATTTTTACCACCGCACTGCAATCCCCAACCTGCATGCCCAGCGTGGGGATTATAGGCATTACCCCCCCATGAGATAAAAGCCCATAAGACACTTATTAGTGGGAGGCCTACGTCCAGCAGTGGACAAGTATTACGCTTCAGATTAGTCGTGAAAGTTTAGTAATAAACCGTCAAGTGCAAGTCGACTCGCACACGATTCCGTACCGTAAAAATCAGGCAACTTTTTCAAAGAACATCAAATTTTCACTTGTTTGGAGACCCCTTTAAATTTTCAACTTTATTATATTTTTTGTTATAACAGTTGAAGTTTTACTTATTTATAAAAAAAACATGTATCTACCTATTGTGGTTCAAGAGATACGCCCTGATAAATGAAAAGCAAAAAAAAGCCAAATATACACGTTTTTTGTATGGGGCTTCCATACAGGAAACGTGTATATTTGGCTTTTAGAGATTTGTGATTTTTGAATGGAAGTCCCCTTTAATTTAGATATTTATTTTATTTTTATTATTTGATGATATAGCGGCAAGAGAAGTACACATTCTCTGAAAATTTCAATTGTCTACCTCTTATGGTTCATGAGATAGAGCCCTGCGACAGACGGACGGACAGCAAAGGCTTAGTTAGTAGTAGGATCCCGTTTTTCCGTTTTCACCCTTCGAGTACGGAACCCTAAAAAGTACTTTTTAAACAAAACTTTACAACATTTCTTAGATTTTTGGCATAGATTTTTTTTATTTCAGCATACTCTATCCTACGTTAAGCGTACATATTTTTGCTTTGTTCATTTTGCTTAAATGAAAGCAAGCGAAGTTTCTTTAAAATTTCGCTTAAACAAACCGTATTTTGGCAAGAAGTAAATTGAAAAATATTGTGGCGTTAAAAATTACAATCAGGACTACGTATAAATCCGCAGAAAAGCGTTGCGAGTTTCTGGCAACTAGCCATTTGGTTATGAACTTTTTACAATTTAATTTTACGGTTTACTAGCCAACGACACTGGCACTTACACTGTGGACGAACAACCTGCCTACAGATAAGGTGCTCGTATTTAACAAGGTATCTTATTTTGAGGATATTTCTGTGGCAGACCAAACGTGGGCACAATAGTAGATTGTGTCACAAGGGAACACGATAATGCATTTAGGGCGAGAGCGATTTCTTGAATCCTAAGCGTAGCGAGGGATTCAAAGTACGTCGCTCGACGTTAAATAATTTTGGTACCGTGTGTGGCACACTCTGCTTTTCATCTTCAACTATGAAAAAAGGGCGATGTGGTCGCTTAGCGACAAAGTCCCTTAATATTTGTTAAAAATAAAAAAACTATGAAAAAAATTTATAAAAAAATAATAATAGATAATAATAAATAATAATAAAAAAATAAGAGATGCCTTTAGTAGTGAGGAATATTACCACCAAATTACAAAGTTATTTCTGGTCTTAGTATTTCACTTTCACTGCTAGAACTCATCTTTTATTCACTTTGTGTGTATCAAATTTTTTTTTAAATTTGGTTAGCCAATGCCACGTCGGCACGCGCGCTTTTTTTTTTAAATTTAATAGGGTTCCAAATTCATAAGTCATTTCGTCACTGTTGTTAAGTCCGCTAGAATGACCCACTTTGTTCGCACTTATCGAGGAACCCTTTGTCTCTTTTCGAATAGATGGCATGAAAAAGATATTTTTACAATTGTTGTGTGAACTGGGAAGTAGAGCACATTGTTATAAATGTGATTTTGAAATATTATTTTATAGTCAAGTAATGTCAAGTCGGCAATATTGCAGTAGTTACAAATAAAATATAATAATACCATCGAGACCAGGAACAATAGTGTTTGCGGAATCATATCACGCGTCTCGCGGCGGAAATCGAATCCACCACGACCCCATTGGACCCCACTGTGCCTTAGACGCCCTCTATTACCCTATTTACGTCAAATACTTATCATTTATTTAAATAATAATAATAATAAATAATGCTGGACAATCCACACAGTATCATCTAGCCCCAAGCTAAGCAGAAAAACGTGTTATGCGTACTAGATGATATACATAATACTATACAATAGATAGATATTTTTTATTATAAATAGAAGATACACCCAGATCAAATATTTGCAAATCGTACAAACATTTGTCCCAAGGCGGGAACCGAGCCAGCCTCCTGCGTCGAAGGCGGACCTTCGTCCGCAGCGCCACATCGTTCGTCTTTATGTCTAAAATTCATCCTTAAGTGAAATATCTAAAACATTTTTGGGTGTTCTGGGTGTATTGTTATAATAATATATATATGTATGTAACGTGTAAATATAGTACCTATATGGGTTACCTATCTCGTAACCATAACACAAGCTTGGGGCTAAATGACGCTGTGTGAGTTGTCTAGCACTATTCATTTTATTTCCTTATATCTAGGATTGATTATTCTCTTACCCAGAGCATGGATGCAGATGTAAAAAGTGCTATAGTAGCTGTACTTCAGAGCATCCCAATTGAAGCGGTTTCGGGTAAACAAATACCGCACTGTAAACTCCCCTGAAAAAATATAAAAAAAAATTCTACCAGAAGGTATCTATTACGAGTTTTACAAGTCATTTATACAAATTAATTAGTTGTACAGTGGCGTTAATCGGTTCTAGGCATCGATCTTAGTAAAATAATTTGAGCCTTCCACTTTCCAGAACCAAGTACCTCATCTCCCTTTTTTTACTAAGATCGATGCCTAAATGCCTAATGGTGCAATTAAGTCCACCCACCTTAGTCATAGTCGGACCGGCCGGCGGCGTTCGTATTACGCGTGCTTGCTACGACGTACTTTAGTGTGATTTATTGGCTAAAATACTACAGCCACCTTTCGATAAACGTCACTGTGCATTTTGACAGATCGTTTATATTTGTAAACAACTGAAATAACTTAAACCTATTAAAAGGTACCCAGAGAAAATAACGTATCACATACCATGTGAGGGTCCATAAATGAAAGCGATCGCTGCTAAAACTAAAATAGACTTTGCGCGTCGATTATTAGGACCCTTTTTGAATGCTACAGTTAGTGTATCTTTTACATGTTGCATGTCGAAAAAAGATTTCAAGAAGCCACGTTCGTCGGGAGGCCTTTTCTGTAAATAAGAATTAGGTTATTAAAGCAAAGTAAAGTAAAGTAAAATTTATTGCATCAAATACATGTTTACCATGTATTATAATCATAATTGTGTCACCCTCCAGTTTTTTTTCTGTCTATTGCATCTTTATGAATGTACTGGAAATATTTAACCGACTTCGAAAGAGTAGGAGGTATGTATTTTTTGTGTAGGTATGTGCGTCGACTTCTCCGTCGTTTATGGATCGATTTGGATGTTTCTTTGCAGATAGATGATGGTTTCGAGGTGGACTTATAAAAATTTGATTAATGAAGTACTAGTATTTTTCCCGCAATACTTAAAAAATTTTAAACTAAGGGATTCGAACTCGGTTTATAGTTTTTTTTAGCAATCAAATTATTTACATACGAAGGGTTACACAAAAATTTAATAATTGGTTATTCTTTATCGTTTATACATTCTTACGCATTTAGTAAACAGCTGCTGTTAGCTTTTATTTTGACATTACAAACAGATATTTATTTGAATTTTATTTATTTCTGTGCGTCGTAGACCGAGAATCTAGAGGGGTATGCGTCGTAGACCGAGAATCTAGAGGAGTATGCATCGTAGACCGAGAATTACCTATTCTCAGTCGTCTACGGTATGCCTGTGCATACCGTAGACGTCGAGTATCTATATACTCGACCGTTTTGTAGTTGGGAACAATCGAAAAAAAAATCTAGTCTACAAAGGAGACGTTAAACCATACACAATGTACTAGAATATCATTGTTCGACGTAAATTTGCTTTGAAAGTAGTCATTGTAGGTATTTGAATTTTATCGATAGCGTCTGAATACTTTTTAAAATTAAATTTAACTACATTTTTCCGACAGATGACATGTGTTTTTATAACAACCCTTCCCTTTCAACGGGACTAAGAGTTAATTGTAGATAATAAATCAAAAACTTTTAATTAACTCTACTTTTATTTGTCTTTTGTGACACTTCAGTTAATCATCATTATAATTTGATTTTAGTTTTAATCTAAATTGTTCGCAAGAATTTACTATAAAATCGACCATGTGGGTAAAGCTATGTAAATTCAGCTAGTATAATAAGTATTTTAAAGAGGTATCTTCTCTGTTAACGCTATTTTGTGCATTGAATAAGCAAAATTTTATTTATTGGCTTATAAAATGATATCGACATCGATGAAAAATGTTCGTCAAACTCTAATTATAAACGTTTATGAGGTTATTCCAAAAAGGTCTTACAGCGTATTCATTAGACTCCCTGATCGAAGTTGGGAACGCAAACAATTATCATAACTACTGTCATTATGCTTCGTTTTCGATGGAAAAGAAGTAGCTAATAACATAGCTTAATGCAATGACAGCAAAAGATAATAATGAATTAAAAAAAAAATTAAAACTTAATATATCGCAGCAGATAAATGCTGTCAACATTTACCTACAAAATCCCGAGATAATTCAAAATAATAATTATTATTTATGATATTTTAGTTTTGCAATGAACTGATTTACAAATTAAAAAATGTAAAAAAACGCAAAATTTACCTCAATTTCCTCCTGCCTCTTTGGATCCTCGATGTAATAAAATCCGTACAAAATACTGCATAAGAACATGAAAGAACTCAGCGAAAACACTCCGTAGTATCCAATGTACTTCAAAAGAACCCCGCTGAGGACTGAGCCAATAGGACTTCCTGCTGTGAGACATAGATTTGCGACCCCCATTCTGAAAGTCCTAGATTCTTCACTAGACACATCACTTATGTACGCAAAAGCCCCCATGTACGTCGTGATCCACCCCCCAGTTATAGCGGGAAACAGCGCTTCAAAGAACATAGTTGCTTCTACGGGCAGCTCATAAAAGAAATAAGCATTTAGGATGTTACTCAGACACATCAGCAGATCCCCGCATATTGGAAGCAGAATGCAAATCTTTCTCTTTCCTGTCCTGTCACTCCATGCTCCCAAGAAGAGGATTAGGAAACTTGGTATAGCAGCCAGTAGGAAGTTCTTCCATGTTTCCATGCCTGCTATAAGCTCTTGAACTGCAAATTCTTCTTCTAGATACAGGTTTCCTTGTCTTGCAATGAGTGCGTCACAAACGGCGTCTCCATAATTCTTATTAACACGACAGGCTTTATCCAAATTCAAATTTTGTGTTGCCAGACGAGCTAAAACTCCCGGAACCACGTACAATGCCAAAACTGGCTCTACTGTTATATTTTCCTTCACGTATGCAATTTTTTCTTTAAAAGTTTTCTCCTTTTTAACATTTTTATTTTCTGTTTTCTTTAAAGGTTGTTCCTCTGGAGACGACATTATGTCGCGATGTTAGTAAACAACTAATGTAAGTGATTCCAAATGAACTTATTTCGATCACATTATTTGTATGGCAAATATTGGTATTTCTGGCGTAATCTATCAGTTGCATATAACGTTATTCACAAGAATTGTACGTACTGAAATGTCATTGCGTAGGATTACATAGTGCCAAAGAAAATAGATAGCATTGTCTTTCAAGTTCTCCCGAAGTTAAATCTTAAACAGGTAGTCACAAAAGAAAATTTACCAATTGGCGTTGTTGGCAGAGTAAACTTAAAAAATCTTAATCACCCTAATAGTATATAGGGTGGATACAACAGAGATCTCATAAAACAAATGAAGGCCTCACTCACGGGGAACCCGAAAATACCCCATGTATGTTCCCCGATTTTTCGTAGTTTTCGAGTTATGATTTTCGTACGAATATTCAGGCGTAACGGATAAAACTGTTTTATAATAATTTTATGTGGAATTTTAGGGTTTTGGTTTTGAAAAATAATATTTTTAACCGTTCTGCCCGAAAATTCTCATACAAAACGTAAAAAAACATAAATCGAAAACTACAAAAATCGGGGTACATAAAAGGGGGTATTTTCGGGTACCCCCAGGGGTGAGGCATTCATTTTCTTTTTATGACGTCACTGTTTGGTCCACTCTGTATGTAAATGCGAATGTTTGGATACATGTTTAGACGACGACATCTGTGGCGCAGTGGGCGAAGGTCTGCCTGCGACGCAGGAGATTACGGGTTCAATTCCTTCGGACAAATTTTTCAACGATCTGTAGATATTTGTTCAGAGTGTTCTGGGTGTTATCTATGTATAAAAAAAAAAAACGATCTATGTAGTATAATGTATTAAGTATCAGTTATGTAGTACCCATAACACAAGCTCTGCTTAGCTCGGGGCTTGATGATGCTGTGTGGATTGTCCAGCATTATTTATTTATATTTTTTTATTTATATTTAGATGATTGTTAGGTACCTCTTCACGCTAAAACAACTGAACGAATCGAGTCTAGTGTCAATGATCGTTTTCATACCTACCTATAGGTACATATAGTTCAAGATATGGAATTACATAATGTTTATTCCGAAAAACTCGTGCAGACGCGAGCAGAAGCTTAATAAATGATAGTTAGGTATTGTCATTATATTATATTAACATTTAATTTATAAGATCCTTATATATACTCGTCAGTCATTTTGTGTCTTTATCTGAGCAAATATGACTGGATACATTTACATAACCCACTTTGTAAATAATTTATTATTAGTGTTAGTTAACTCGTTATTATGTACCTACTAAGTATGTTCTGGGAGGACCTAGATACTTGCGTAAATCACTCGTAACTGCAAATTTCTGCTGTTACATGTTGCATTCCAATTTCGAATGGAGCTCATTATCAGTTATTGTTTATTAATTTAAAAACTGGCAATAACCATAGGCCACACACACGCACATCGATTGTTTCCTAGGGTAGAATCGCAAGGAACAAGATGTCGAAACTAATCTATCGGTGGACAAAAAAGTGGAAACTGATCCATTAGTGGATCTGCAAAGTGGATCAGAGTGGAATAGGGCCCTTGATCGATGGGTAGAATAGACAAAAACGACATCGCGTTATTTTTGTAGGTTGACGGAATTAAGACCCTATCTCACCGGGCCGTCGCCACGGTGACGTCGCTGGCAACGTATCCAAACTATTGTATGGCAGACGACGTTGTCAAACCGTCGCCAAGTGCGTTAGCTGCATTCCATACAATACAGAAAGATGAAACGTTTGGATACGTTGCTATATAGCGACGTCGCCGTCCCTATGCGGTAGGGCCCTTAATCAAGTCAAATATTTTACGCATTCGATGACGATGCTACGTCAAATTTCTTTATTCCACCCTAAACAACAAGCACTGTGCTGCTCCTACTAAATAAAATTACAGCGCATCTATCACACGCAAAGTCGTCTCGGAGTAAATCTGTCGCCAACCCATAAAAAAGTAAACTGCGGCAAACCCTGAAACTGTAAGTAACGCCCATATATCCTCCGAAGGTCAGGTCATTGCGCTCCATTGGTTCCCGGTAAGGAGAACGGAGTCCATCACTCCAGCAAATCCTGGGGACCGTAAACCTTAGTTGAAAAATGTCGGCACCCGGCCCCGCACGGCAACCATTGTTTTCTAACACTAATTTACTGCGAACATATTTTTCTCGCGGCTTAAATAGTTAGGTTTTTGTAGGGGCAGCTAGAACATTATTTTGTTTTATTTCGCTTGCTAAGCTTTACCTGTTTGTAACAAGGAATTGACTTACTTTTTGAAACATTAGTAATCGTAGGACAAGTGAGTTGTTACGCACGCAATTCTTCTAAATAAGTACTTACCTAAATAACGGGGAAATCAACAGTTTTTCAGCCAACTGACTGTAAAACTGTACACTGATCTTCTCTATAATTTATATTAGTCAAATCAATAATGAATTATCTTGTCAACGTCAATTCGGCAAGATATACCTATTTCACGAGAGATTTGATCGTAAGTATATTGTATACGAACAACCAGCTGTTGGTTTCTTTCAGTCCTACAGCTGAAGTTTAGCTGAAATTCCATTCTCTGGCTCTACAACTTGTACAAGTGGAGGCCTTGCCACAAGGCAGTACAATGCTACGTCAGGTCAGGTCCATCTCAAAGCATGCCTGCCCGCCCCCGTCAGCTAGAGACAGGTCAAATGAAGGTAGGCCAAAATTATAAATTTGTTTAGATTATACTTTCATGGTTTAGGTAACAGAGTAATGTCAATTTTCAGGTTGATGGTGTAGCTTCCTAGTCGCATTTCGGCCACGGCAGCTAGTCTCAACGGAGACTAACTACGAGCACAGGATATATTATGGTGCAAAACTGTGTGCGTAAACACAGGTGCACTCTCTATTCCCTGACTCTCATAATCCGAAGGAACGGCGGCGGATCGACATGACCGGGGGAGGTCAGGCGCAGAACTATATCATCTCTGGTGGAAACACAGCATAAGGCTGTGTTTCCACCAGAGATGCGTAGCGAGGAATGTGTTTTTAACAACCAATAGAATCACTTCATTTACTTAGTGTCGCTCAGCGCAGCTCTGGTGGAAACGGCTCCGAGGAGCGAGGTTTTTGTACATACAAAATAAAGAAAGAGGGATGTGTTGCGAGAGATGTGTCCTAGGCCCTACCCTAGCCTTGCTGGCTTATCTGAAAAAAGCCCGCTTCACTTTCTCGCACCACTCAGCTACCTCGCACATCTTTGGTGGAAACGCAGCCTAAGTCGCTACCCCGACCCACACTAGCGCCGCATCTATTTTATCTTATTACGTTAAACAAAGGAATTTTCAATAATTCATTGGCCAGTTTGTGATACTTATCATAAGCATTTTTTAATGCCTCTGTATCAGTTTTATTTTGTATAGTTTAGACAGAGATGCGAAAACAGAGTTTGGTGAGCACCGAGAGCAGTTTCGCATCTCTGCTTCGATCAATTATATCATTGATTGAAGCATATCTGCATACACTAGGTATAGGTACAAATAAAACTATTACAGAGCCATTAAAAAAAAATCTTATGATAGGTATCATAAACTGCCCAAAGGGCAAACTGCCCTTTTTTAAAATTACTTTGTTTAACGTAATAATAAGATAAAAAAGGTGGCGGCGCTAATGTGGTCGGGATAGCGCCTTAAGATGCTTTAGGCATGGGGTTAGAGCACCGCCAACTACCTGCCTCTTTTTCTGGCTAGAAAACTTTCAGGTTAAACAATGACAGCTCAGAGTGCACTAGCTGAAAAACCAAATATTACCTATCAACAAAGTTCCCACCTTGCTTGGTGCTAAGATTAGAAGTGTTCGTGAATTATGTGTTTCGGCCATTACATACGTTGGGAGGTATGGTACTGAATCACCTTTTTCAGGTTAAGTTTATCTGAAAAATAAATGCTGCATTTCTCTCGAACCACCATTCATATCAACTTTGATAGTAGGTATATAACCTGCGAACTTAAATAATGTGATTGTGAATCTCGTGCTGTACGCTCAGATCGGATTCGAACTGAGGAGGACAGCATGAGAGAGAGATGACGTCATTAACAATCAGTCTCAAGGCGGAAACATAGCCCTCGAATATACGAAACCTATATGCTTCAGGTGCGTCGTGTCGTGACGCACCAGAAGCATACCTATCGATTTCGTAAAAATATGTCTGTAGAAATATGTCCTAACCGTACTAAATGTATGAAACCGATATGGTTCTGGTGCGTCACGACACACCACGACACGTAAGTATGTTTCCGCCTTAATAAATACTCAGGTTATAACTACTACCTAAATGCCCGTCAAAGTATCTACTCCATCTACAGTAAATAGGTATCTAAAAGCTTTCTAAAGAAGAAAGTTATCCATGTTACTATTAAACTTCTCAAACCACCTGCAGTATGAAAAGTAGATAAAAATATGAGTCGTATGTATGAAACTTTTGAAACTAGATAGGGAGACGACAGCAAAACTTTTAGGACTGTGAACACGTTGAACAAGCTCTAGCGTTGACGAAAAATTATAACTACTTAGGTATTCTCATAAATAGCTATGGGTTTTATAATTTTGATATTTTTTCAGCCAGATGACAACAAACTTGGATCCTTTAGGTACGCGCTTGCAGATCAACTGAGCTGTTTACAAAATACCTCACAAAAAATACTTAATCGACACAATGTAATAACTGTTTGTGAAATAAGTAAGTAAATTAAATAAATTAAATCAAGAAACATTCTAGTCGAAGGTGAAGGCCTCCTCAAGAGATTTCCACGTATCTCTATCTATCTATTATCTATTTAGCTGTGTTCATCCAGCCAGTGTAAGCCACTTGAATTATGTCATTTGCCCAATAATAAATAAATAAATAAATAATGCTGGACAAATCACACAGCGTTATCTAGCCCCAAGCTAAGTACAGCTTGTGTTATGGGAACTAGATAACTCCTCCTCCTCCACAGCCTATATTGTTATTATTGGCTTTTATCTCACGGGGGGGTAATGCCCATAATCCCCACGCTGGGCATGCGGGTTGGGGATCGCAGTTCGGTGGTCGAATTGTTCTTCAAGAGGCGCTGCTGCCTACCCCCATATCCCTTAGTCGCCTCTTACGACACCCGCGGGAAGAGTTGAGCAAATTCTAAGCTGCCACCACACAGCAATAGTAACGAAATGGTCTATGCTGGCAGTTTTCCTGTCTTGTTTTCATTCACCTTTTTGGCACCCAGTTGAAAGCACTCATAAATTCTCCGTGACAAAAATCCCATTAGTAGGTACTTCCAACCTACACTGCCGGTATTTGAACCAACGTCAAAGAAATAAACCATGTGAAATACCTATGGATCAAGTTTGTCTCACTGTGTGCCTACACCTTAGCTAACTGTTGCAACTTAGAGTTTCAATCGAAATGTTGTTGATATTGAAAAGCTATCGAAAATTATAATCATACATTTATGTATAAAGTACTAATACACTTTGCAAGATAACTTCGGATCGTGTTTCATAATAAGAACTAGGTTTTTGGGAACACCTACTTCTCATTTTAGAGCCGCATAAAGAGAAAAAATAATAGAATTTTATAATTTGTTTACAACGTGCTATAAAAATCTCTAAACTATCAACTAGGTGCGATTTGTTCTATTGACATAAGTCAGTATGAAAAAAAAAATAACACTGTGTCGTCAGCGTTTTATTTTGTTAGAAGTTTATATATTATTTGAATATGGTGGTAAGTATTATGCTGTGTAGTGCAGGCTAAGAATTAACACCACTGCTGTCGTAAGAGGCGACTAAGGGATATCTACCGGGGGCGGGCAGCAGCGCCCCCTGCAGAACAATTCCACCAACGAACTGCGATCTCCAACCCACATGCATGGGGATCGTGGGGATTATGGGCATTACCCACATGAGATGAAAAGCCAATAAGGCGCTTTTCAGGGAGAGGACTGCGTCCAGCAGTGGACGAATATAGGCTGTTGAGGGTGAGGTGAGGTTGAGGTAAGTTAATTGTGCACTTATATACTTTTAATCTATCTAAAGCTAGTTTTGCCCGAACCGAGCCGGATTATAATTGCTAGTATTTATGTTTAATTTCGATACCAGGCTCCCTGGGCTATGGATGTTTAATGTACCTATATTTATGTTCAACATTACGGTAGAATCCGAGCTTACTAATTATCTTCTCAAGAATCCATAGGATCGATAGACATTAATCAAGCGACGTGGCATTCAAACATACATATATTCCTAGATTATACAAGAAAGCTTAGAAATAGCTTTCTTCAGGCTGGCCGCAATGTTATTCCTTTGACTTTGACTCTATGCTATTCATTTCCCTTGAGCATGTGGTTCCCGTCGAGTGTGATTTGATTGAATGAGCAGAAATCATCCGGTTACAAGAATATAATCAGTGAATTTAATCGGAAAAAAAAAATAGACCTACCTCTTTGAGTCTAGTCTTTGTTAAACAATTTCCTCATCATCACGCTATATTAGTCCACTGCTAGACATAGGCCCCTAATGGGCGTCATAGCGCCCTGTCTTCAGCTTGCCGCATCCAGCATCTGCCTCCAGTCTTTCGCAGGTCGTCATTCCCCTGGCTGGATGGCGACCTACACTTCGCGTAATAAGTTATATAATTGTATTGTTGTGTGTCTGAAGTAGCAAATACCATAACTTTTTACAAATGTTTGTACGATCTGCAAATATTTGTTCCGGGTGTTCTGGGTATTTTCTATATATAATAAAAAATATCTATCTATGTTATGTATTGTATTAAGTTTATCAGTCATCTAGTACCCATAACAAAAGCTCTGCTTAGCTTGGGGCTAGATGATGCTGTGTGGATTGTCCAGCATTATTTATTATTATTTATTTATTATTTATATCAATCATAATATCTAAAAGGTTTTGAATAGAAACAAAATAACTATAAGCTATTCATAAACCTAAAGGATCAAACGATGTCGTTGTTTGAAGTTACCAAAGCACGTCTAGACCAACTATGAAGGTTTATCTCTATTACTGCTCTAGAGCTACCTTTTTCCTTCTTACTGAGTTTAACAACTGGTGGTCTATGTTCCTAGGAATTTCATTATCTATGAATGCTACAAATATAGAAGAAAAAGGATTTGAATGATAGTAGATACAAACCATGTGTAGCCAAAAAATTGCAACAAATGAGTCTCAATTTACTATACGCATACGTGCGCTTGTGTGCGTGAAAGCACTGAAGTTGTATGCTTGTAACTCAACATAGATTCGTTTTCCGCTACAAAAATATTAATTTTTGACGGGATGAGATTTAGACAAAGAACGTTTTAGAGAAGTTGAATTATTGACGGGTAGCTTTTTAGATCAGTTGCGTTTTAAACGAGATGCATTTTTAGACCATCTGCCAATTGCGTTTTAGACTAGTTTTTACGTAGACCAGCTGCTTTTTTAGACGAAATGATACTAACCCAATTGTAATGACACTATCTCTCTCCTGTGACAGCAGCGTGTTTTAACTCTATGGCTACCTAGTTACTGCAAGAATCTGCTAAATTTATAGGTATAACAAGCTAGAGTGTATAAAACATTTAATTTTAATCATCCGCAATTATAATATATAAACTGTATTTTTAGCATTGCGATTTTCTGATTTCTCAGTACTGAGCCTAGTCGGTATAGGTACGCGTAATATTTGTATACGAAAATACTCGGGTATTTCCACGAGAATTACAGGTATTACACAGAATCACATGTACCTAGCGTTATTTTAGTATTATGAATATAGCCGGGAAGATTACATGGCTGAAATGCGTTTATGGTTATCACTCCTTCGCCTACCTGCACTGATTCTAAGTAGGTAATTCGAGTTGGTAGTTCCCACGTTTTCGTCGTTGTTGGTATACTAATAGTTATTTAAAACTGGCTTTTGCCTGCGTCATTGATTATGTACTTGAATCAGGAATAACTCGGATAGATGGAAAGCGTTTACCGCAGCCTAAGGATGCCTGCAACATCAGGGACATTACATGCGCATTGTCGACCTATTAAATTAAAAGACCCTTTACGTAGAACCCCATGATGTAATACTAAGGGAAAACCTTGCCAGGAGATCATTCCACAACGTAAGTACCAGTAGATGAAATCACGAATCGTGTTTATCCAATTAAACAATATGTTACCTTTATAATATTTATAGGCATGCGCAGCCTAAATCGCTGTCGTCCTACTAGCTATTCTTTTACGTAAGTACTTGAAATAAAATTACTGAATAAAAATGGTAAAAATCCTTCATGTTCATGTTGTGTTTTGTAATGGTAAATAAAACACTTTCTATTATAGCTTCTTCGGTCAAACCTGCGCGTCAAGTGATTGACTTGACTCGGGACGCGAAGCGGGAGAGTCGTCAGTCGCGCGCGCTGCAATGGCGAATCCATGGCGGCGCCTTGCACATCTACTCGTAGGCACGCGACCAAGACGCGACAACCTACGCACTTAAAATAAAACTAAAGAGTGAAAATGGTATAAATCCTTCATGTTCACTAAATTAAAGCCCTCTCTAATATTAACTTGACCCTTATTCAGAGCTGTACATTGCTTCATCGCCACCTAGATACGTAGGTACCAACGTAAACTCAGGTCAAACTCTTTTTCTCGTAATAGGTCTAGGTCTTGCCGTAATAGATTTACAAAAACACCAGCTGCAACCTTTGCCCGTCTCATTCAAAGGCAGACTATCCAGTCCTATGCCAAATCGGTTCTTAGAAGTGAAACTTGGTAATTTTTCTGAATCTCTACAATCAGGATGAATTTGTATTTTATTAGTGTTCCTAATAGTTATTAGTTATCAGTTTCTATATTCTACTTTATTGCAGCCTTATCTTATATGCATTGCATATTATATGTATATAGAAGGTTGTTGGTAATTTTGTTCTTCCTACTAGATTATTTGTTTATATGAGTAGACACTATTGCTTTATTCTATAGGTAAAAGAAAAGTTGCAAAAAGAATTTGTCATTTCTTACCTTAATTTTATTAGTACCAGTACCTACGTGTAAATGAAAAACGGCAGTGGCCTTTATTAAAAAAGAAAATTACAATCAAATAATAAAAACAAATTAGAACTAGTATTTACGATTGAAACAATTAAGCTAACTGCAGACTGTTGCAAACAATCTACAGGTAGTTCAACTGATCCATATCAACACCAGTCGGAAGCGCCCCAAGAAGCAGTGCACCGCTGTATGGCAATGCTGATGCGCTGCGCCAGATACCTACCAGCTCTCGGGTCACGCGTCGCTTCGACTAGACGCTCAGATAACTTTTTAAAAATCTGGAGAGCCTCGGTACCCCACGGACCTAGGGTCTGCGACCCCAAAGGGAGCAAATGTGTAGGCTCTGTCGTGACCTGCATATTTGCGCCTCTTGAGATCCTCGGCCAAATCTGCCGCCGCACCAGCCCTCACGGATGTCCTCGGAAGCAAGTGTGTCAACGCATGTAGCGTCGCATACCGGTACATTACTTACCAAAATGAATACTTAGTTATTTTCATAATAATTTAACTTCATGATAGACATGAATAGGACTACCGATTCCAATTCCAAGATAGTCATAAGAACAACAATAGTTTCATTATTATATTTATTTATTTAACAGACTTCATCAAATGAAATTACAACATTCTTGAGCAAATCAACATAGAACATGAAACTCGTATAAAATTTATCCACATTAACGAAATAACTATTCTAACATCTACATTAGGAGTAAAACATTTACATAAAATTAAACAATATAATGGCATTCACATATATTTTTTTGCAGCGGTACAAATTGCTTGAAGAGGCCAACTTTTAGGCCAGTCTCACATGGGTCTACCTCACATTCTATCTATTCCTTATTTAAGCATTTTTGGATCGCTGCAAAAAATCATAAGCTCAGCCTCATAAGTCGTATTTGACAGAATTAACAAACAGGGTTTTTCTTTTAAATAAGTATTTTCTTACACGATTTTTATTCGTAATATTGTCTACTTATAGTATATCTTGCACAATTATGTACCTCGTATTATTTAGATTTAATTTTATATACAATGTTAGGTATTCGATTTGTACAAGGGTTTCTACAGGTAAGTTTAGTATGCACCGCAGAGATTTATGCGTCGCTTTTTTATCTATTAAAAATGGAGCTTTAAAAAAAGTTTGACCCACAAAAGAGACATTAGGTAATTATATTTCTGAGCAAAATATTAGCAAGTATCTAACAGTTGTATTTGATCGCATTGCTGAAATTAGCATATGCATAACTCTTCCCAAAACCACCGGTTACACAGAATGTTTAAATAAGTGGGTAAATTACACATGAGTTAAATATTCATTGCATAATATTGTGCAAGCTGTCAAGAACCGGTGAGACCTACAATGTTGATTTTTTTGAATGATTCTTAGCGCAATGACTGTAAAATTATTATATGTTATGGATGTAATTACTTTATAATATATAATTCTTTGGAATATTTTGAGAATTAATTTATGAGATTCTTATCTTTTTAGAACAAAAGAATGGACTATTTTGGGAACAAACCCCAACATGTACTGTAGGTACCGGTTAGAGACTTTGTTATTTAATGATACCTAAAAATTGAAGGTTATTTCAGATGGATCGGTTTGCAAACTACGGAGTAGGTACGTGTAGGTAATGGTAAAATTTTCGACTTTTATCAAAATATTTCAAAAAGTAGAAACCTACAGAAATTTCAAAAACTGTTTGACTTTGTAGGTCTCTATTAAAATTTCGAGATCACTATTTGTACTGAAAATTTTCATTTTCCTTTTATTCTTTTGATCTGTACAAGTTGTAATATTATTTTAAATTTCAAGTTATTTGCTGCTGTAGTTGCTGAGATATTAAAGACGGAAAAAAAGGACAGAAAAAGCTAGACCATAAGGGTTTCGAAACCGATCTCCGATCTTCGAAACCCTAATAATGACATTAAAACATTTACGGGCATGATAATATTCACGTTCTCTAATGAGCCTTTTTCTTAATGTTAAAAAATACTTCGATCGGACCGAAAAGATGCTGCTTTTAAATAGGATTATAAAATGGCATAGACCCTGCATAGACCATGCATAGTTTGACGTGACAACCTCCATTCTTCCGCGAAAGATTCTTGCCGTCTATTGGGTTCTATGGTAAACAAGATTTAGCGTTTTAGAAAACGCCTCATTCATAATAATAAATAACGAGGTATAATTAGGGACACAGTGGCTGAAAATAGGTTCCAAAGCATAACTATGCTTGTTCTAGCCACTGTAGTATTGTTGATAACATCTAAAATACCTACTATTCTTATTTTATTCCTTTTTAAAGTATTGTTTTGGCTACTTTTATCTAGGTACTAAATTCTACAGATCACACGATTTTACAAGAACGTTTAATAATTTGTAAGTTATACGTAGGTATATAACACAATTATATACAATCATTATCATTTAACCTAGAGTTAGCACAAATTTTAATTCAAATAAGAATGACTAAAAATTCGTTGTTTTTATATTGAAACAAAACGCAAGTATGTACAGCAGCAATACATAATCGAAATTGTATAAACATAACTGATCCAATGTATGTATAATGTAAAATAATTGAAAATACTAAACTGTGTTAAAAAATGCCTTACCAATCTACACAATTTCCCAATTTCTATATCCGATCTCACTTCCATAATATCTTAGAACAACTTTAAAAATACCTAAACTATTTAAAAAAAAAACCTTATTTACAAACTTCGTTTCTCACAGACAGCACAATCGCCAGCGGCCGACATCATCGCGCGATTTGTCTGAAAATTCCAAGGAATATTACAATGCCTGTCAAGATGCTGAATGGAAATGTACACCGGACAACGTAGATCTTGCGAAGTCTATAGTGGCATCTGATTTAGTGTAATCTGATACCAAAACTTATAGAGATCGATTAACAATCATCAAGTTAATGTTCTAAGTAATTAAATCTACAAAGTACCGATCACATTTTTGTAAATTGTTTTCTGCCTGCGGCTTCGCCCGCGTTCCGCGGACAAAGACGTATTTATTATGTTTTGCCAGGACTAGAACTACATCTAGGTAAAATTTCAGTTCAATCCGATCAGTAGTAATTGCATGAAAGAAGTAACAAACATATATCCATACAAACTTATGCATAAAATATCGAGACTATACTGGCTAAAATATCGATATCTATAATTATGTAATTTAATAAGCATAATTACCTTAGTAATTGATAGATGGCAAACGTAGAACAAAAACACCCCAGTGTCAGGAAAGCTGACGCTTCGACAGCACCTGTGAATAAACCAAAGATATTATTATAAAATGTTGGTGCGGTGGCAGATTTGGTCGAGGATCACAAGAGAGGCAAATATGCAGGTCTCGACAGAGCCTACACATTTGGTCCCTTTGGGGTCGAGACCCTAGGTCCGCGGGGTACCGAGGCTCAATCATAGGCTTTTTATGGGATAAAAAGTCTATGATTGAATCCAGGCTTAGAGATTCATCTATGCAAAATTTTAGATCGATTGCTTCACCCATTATGGCGTGAAGAAGTAATAAACATAATTTTATATTCTCTTGGAGTAAAATGAAACTCATTTTTTATAGTATTGTTTTTCGTGGAGCAGTTTGGGAAAAAAACTTGGAGTATTTTGAGAATAAGCCATCCATACACTTAAACATCCATACTTTCGCATTTATTATAATATTAGAGTGATGCGATAGTGTAATTCATCAATGACGACCGGTGAGGCGACAAATTTGTCAATCTGCAAATATTTGTTCCAAGTGTCTGTCAGGGGTCTGAACATTTTTTATGTTCCTTTAATAAATAAATAAATGTATTGTATGTTAGTTTAATAGGCACAGATAACACAAGTTTTGCTTAGCTTGGGGCTAGATGATGCTGTATGGATTGTCCAGCATTATTTATTTATTTATTCCTATCATCCGGTGCTAGTCCACAGCTGAACATAGGCCTTCCCTAATAAGCCCCATAGCGTCCTGTCTTCAGCTTGTCGCATCCAGCATCTGCCTGTATCATTAATGATTTCGTCATCCTACCTGACCGGAGGGCATCCTACTTTACACGCCTAGTCATGTTCTCCTGTATATTTTTGCTAATAATAATATAAAACTCTAAGTTTGATTTTACAAAAATATACCAAACAATTAACGCAACCCACGTAATAGGTACGTAGAATTGACCAGAATATTTGCGGAAATCTTCTGTGGAATTTCACAAAATTCCACAGAAGATTTCCGCAAATATTCCCCCATCGAGCCAATTATCTCGGTAGTGTCGCAAACCAAGCGGATGGAAAAATGCTCTGATATCTCCCAACTCCACCACATGTTACCGAAGGATCTTTATTAAATAAACTCGATCAAATGAACAATGGATTTGGGTCGCAGGAAGGGTGGAGTAGGGGTGGGTCATAAGCGAGTTTTCGGAATAAGTTCGGAATAAGATCATTTTGATAATGGCTACAAGTATATAGACGGGCAAGGCATTGTTGAGAAATTTACCTATTTCAAGAACAATATCGTTAGGAGAATTAAATATTTCTGTCGATATGTGGGATCCTGTGATTTTAACTTTTTGTTTAGGTATTTGTTGAGTTGGCAAAGAGAAAGGCATGTTCTTAAATGAACAGGTTCTCTTTTGTATACAAGAATGTCGATTACTGATACATAAATCATAGACCTGTAAGAAGTGCAAGTTATTTTTTCTATGAGAACTGTTCTGACTTTGGGCAAGTAAAGAGGAAGGTTTAGAAAACTCTTTTTCGGAGTACTTTAATCTCGCAGAATAAGTCAAGTTATCTCATTCTTATGACAATCCGTTCAGGGATACCTTTTCCACTTTTAAGAGAGATTATAATTAATGAATTTAAGACTGTTACCCCGCAACCCGTAGGCCTTTAAGCTTACGCCAATTAACATTCAATAAAAAACAAACACAAATTCAATGGTAAGTTTAGCTTTGAAAAAAATCACAATGTCCTTTGAAGTTCTTTTCAAACAAATTTTATTCATTCCCAGGTCAGATATTTTTGGAACACGAGTACATAATTTATATTTTTGCACTAATCCCTGCCAGTTAACGTGATTAACCAATTAACGAAAACAAATTAACCGTCGATTAATAAACAATCGGATTACGGAATATGTGCAATATGTGCATATTTACATAAAATGTGGTAGAACCTCATTTTCATGTCCATAAAAACGATTGCGCTCATGAAAACTATTCCCCAACTTAGCAGTAAAACTACCTGGTCCCCGGCTCTAAATCTGACGTGCAAAGTGTTATTAACACCTCTTTTCGGAGTTCCGTACATGTTTATGTGTTTTCCTCGGGTTTCGTAGGTAATGAAATTAAGTGACATCGGAACCGGGAAAAAGGTGCGAACTACCGGCAAACATTATATTTAATAAGGTAGCAATGCGAAACAGGGTATGGGAAGTACCTATGGGCCAACGGTATTGTAGCGGTCACAGAGAGCCGATGGATAGAGGCCGCTTAGGCCTATGAATGAATGAATGAATGAATGAACACTTTATTGTAGATACAAAATAAATAAAATATTTTATATCTCATCAGCTCTCTATCTGAGCTCGTGGTTGTCACTTACCCTACTGGTTTTGGCTGAAAACCAGCGCCCTATCACAAAAGTTCCGCTATTTATGTTAGAGCACCACGCTGAGCCAAGATCCGTTAGACGAATAATTAATTTGAATACAAGAAATAAATATAAACTCGCTGTGCCCACAACTAGACTACACAAAATCAATGTATCTATCTTATAAAGGGCAATGTATACGCTTCTACAACAAAACTCCTAGTGAGTTGCAAAAATTGCAAAAATTATCAGTAAATAAATTCAAACAAATTGTCAAAACCTTCTTGTGTAAGAAGGCCTACTATAAAATATCAGATTATCTAGAGCAGGGTTTCCCAACCTTTTATGCATGGTGCCTCCCCCCGGATTGTAAAATGTTTCCATGCCCCTCTATATTTTCCTTTATTGATTCTATATAAAAAAGACAAATTATTTTTACAACATGTATTTCACACGAGAGTTAAATCACTTATTTATTTAGTGTTACTAACTAAAACATAAAATAATAATGATTATTTTATTAATGCGATGTTTCTGCCTGCAGTTTTTGAACCAGTTGGTCGATATCAGGTTCAGTCTTTGACAGAGTTATCATCAAATCACTATCGACTGCAAGACGATTTCGCTGTTTTGTCTTAATCTGCACTAATGCTGAAAATCCGGTTTTACACAAGTAAGTCGAGGAAAATGGCAGAAGTATTCGCAACGCAAGAGTGGCAACTTTTGGATTAAGCAGAAAGCGTTTTATCCAAAATTAGACCGTATCGAACATAGTGATTTAGCAGTTAGTTCGGCCGATTGGAACAAGGTGGCGCGACTTGTTGTGTTTGTAAGAGCTTTATAAATATCATAAACAATGTTAAGTAATTGGATTAAAATATCCGAACACTTCCTGCCCCCTTTAAGATCTCTCTACGCCCCACCAGGGGGGCACGCCCCACCGGTTAGGAAGTCCTGATCTAGAGGATAAAAAAGCTTGGGACGGGATTTGCTCCAACTCGAAAAATAACAACTAACAGGCTAAAGGTTTCTTCGTCGCTTCTTTACTTTAGTCTACATATCGAAGCGACTGAAATTAAAAATATCACTTTATTTCCGTGTCAGTGTTTAATTATTAAGAATTAGACCTTTTCTAAGTGTACATTTATTTTTTGTATATTTTTTTAAATATTTTGTGTTTATTGAGTTTTTGACTTTGACTTTGACTTACCTACGTACGAGCTGGATCTGCTTTGTAGTCACTGGTTACCTGTGTTTTTGTTGTTTTAGCTAGAAGACCGTACTTAAGTAGTCTCTATGTGTACCTAATTTACCTGGTTATATACCTGAACTATCCTAACTTTATATTATACTTTATATTATAAAGTTAGGATAGTTTAGGTAGGTATTGACTTTGTGACGACCGATGTGGCGCGGTGGGCGAAGGTCCGCCTGTGACGCAGGAGGTTGCGGGTTCGATTCCCGCCTAGGGACAAATGTTTGTACGATCTGCAAATATTTGTTCCGGGTGTTCTGGGTATTTTCTATGTATAATAAAAAAATGTTTATCTACGTAATGTATAGTAATAAGTATATCAGTCATCTAGTACCCATTACACAAGCTCTGCTTAGCTTGGAACTAGATCATGCTGTGTGGATTGTCAAGCATTATTTATTTATTTATTGTCTAATAAACTATTTAATTTCATAATTTTAACTTTTCATAGCTAAATTAAAAAACAAAAAGAAAAAAACGTGCAATAGGCGGCCTTATTGCTTAAAGCAAGTTCTTCTAGTAAAATATTTCTTGGAAGAACTTGCTTTAAGCAATATGCTTAAGCCTATGTTCAGCAGTGGACGTATGTGGATAACGATGATTTTAATAAGGTGTACAAACTCGTCACATACTAAAAACAAACTCAAACTTCCTTATTAATGAACGAGCATATCACTCATAATCTCTGTTTTCTAGTATCTGAAAAAGAAACCGATAAGCCTGAACTATTTGTTTCTAATCTACTTAGTTGAAGATCACCATGAGACCACCGCTCCAAAAATATATAAAAAAGATTCTGATCTGTGGTTTAATAATTATCTATTGATTATTTTAATCTTTTGGTAATACCGGGTGCAATCAAAAACAAATGAAAAAAAATACTAATGAAAATCGACGACTGAGGCTCATGAGATGCCAAGAAAATGTACGCTAAAAATAGGAAAAATCCTCTAAATTCCGTACCGCCACCAAACTCCGCACAATAAAAAACTGGACTCCTTTCATCAATAAAAAGCCACAGATAATATAATACTATATTAGTACCGAAGCTTAATAATCACACTCCCATTACCGGATAAAAGATTAATTAATTAGATCAGAAACAAAGTGGATACCAATACAAGAGCAACCGCAGGACAAACAACCATTGTTTTATTGTAGCAAATACAAAGCGAGAGCGTGCAATAAATACAGTTTTATCTCTTATCCACCGAGCAAGCGTTCTGTGCAAACAAACCCTACTACTGGTATAGTAGGCAAGATAAATAAGTAGATGGTTGTACCTAAATTTGACCTTTGATGTAATACAACACGATGATGTTTGTGTTGACTAATGGTTCTAGGTTTGTCTAGAATAGGTGGGTACTGACCGGCGTTGCGCAGCGTAATGTTACGTGTTTGACAGCGAGCGCGCGGAAAGAAGGCGCTCGCAACGAGCAATGAGACGGATTTTTGACGTTTCATACTCGCTGCAAATGGTAAATTACGCCCTGTAACACCTGTCCGTACCCGGCTTAATGTGAAAGTGAGC
Source organism: Eupithecia inturbata (assembly GCA_963662085.1). Taxonomy (NCBI): domain Eukaryota; kingdom Metazoa; phylum Arthropoda; class Insecta; order Lepidoptera; family Geometridae; genus Eupithecia; species Eupithecia inturbata. Next base: position 11,815,904 of record OY759182.1, read on the forward strand.
ATTCACATAATGATGATCGTCATGTTTGCCTAAAAGGGACCAAATAATGGCCAATAAATTGATCCAATATACGCCTCTTCCTTTTTTCCCTATTGGTCCTAGCGTTCTTTAACCCGTCTCATCGAGTCATGGTCTCCTTGTCGTCTGATATAGTCCACCTAACGGTTTTGAGGATTACAGTTTACGGAAATTTATATAGTAGAAGAATTGCACGGATCACGAAGAAATAACGCTCATAAAACGAAAAAACTATTTGTATAAGAAGGAGTCTTCACCATCTATCTGCTACCGCGAAATGCACTCAATTTCTCAGCGAAACAGCGAGAATCCTCGCTCTATTCTAAGGGCGCGTTCCGACTAAGCCAACTGTCACCTCATCGCCAGCTCACATAAATAATACAAAGCAATAACAACTCGGCGAGCTAACTGCGGCGTGCCACTGTTATTACTTCCCCTCGACGCCCCACACCCGACTTGCCCCACTCGCGTTCTCAGGTGTGTTGCAGACGGGCCACTAGTTGCCCTTAAAGAAATTATTACTGTAAGCCCTTTGATCTCCTATCTTTTCAACGTATTAAGCTTTTTTAAAACAAAAGAACAACGTATTTTTATGGCTAGACTGTCCCAATTAGAGTACAATCTCGGAGTCTTGTGTGCTCAAGGCCACATCTTCACTTACTTTAGTGAGGTAGTGGGCAAAAGCTCGATACTAAAAAAAAAAACTTAGTCAAATTTTTACATAGTTTCCATATTAGGTAATAAAAATATTTTATATTAAACTTTATCAATTAATTAACTAATCACTATGTTGATGGGCACCCAGGATTGGGTGTAGGCCTCCTCCATGATGTTCCATTTGGAGCGATCTTGAGGCAGACGGGTCCATAATGGTATGGCTACCTCTACTAAGTCGTCGCGCCATCTCTTTCTTGGTCTGCCTCGTGAGCGTAGACCATCCCGCGGGTATCAGTGCAGGATCCGTTCGCTCCACCTCTCGTCTTGTGCTCTCGAGACGTGGACGAAAAAAAAATAAGTATTGCTGGCTAGTGGCATTTTTAATTTCCGAATGAACATTTGCAGAGGGATGGATAGTATTGCCATGGTAATGTACACAGGTTGAATTAAAAACAAACCGACAGGCTATTTCCGACTGGCCCGCTTGCTCCACCCCTAATGCTTGCCCGTCCCACTTGGCCCGCGAATAGCAAGCCCTAATGCGACATTCTTACGTGACAACGATTTATCCGGTGTGTATTGTGCCCGCTTAATTTATAGCACCGTTTAAACCTGGGCTGGACGAAATTATTTCCTCATATTCAAATGGGGAAAAAATTCGGAACAATTTGCCGTAAATAGTGGGGGAAAGCCCCATAAAATTTGTCGTGTGAACATATTTTTCGGCCGTTTAGAGTAAAACGGTGTTATATAGAAATATTTCAATAGGTAAATGGTTACGAGCCGTTACGAGCACTTAGAAAATAGCCCCTCAATTTAAACATCTAAATATGTTTTTAAAATTTTTGTGTTTAGATATTATTATGATGTCTTGGAAAACAGATTTTATCAGAGAATATTCACTTAATCACCACCTAGGGTATTATCAATTTTTGCAAATGTCTTCTCAGCAAAAGTTCTGTCAAACGATTATCTGCTGAACTTTCACAAAAAAAGATGCCACGTAAGAATTAAATTTCGATAAAGTATCCTCGTTTTGGGCATTTGTGAATCTCGAACACAATTATGATCAGGGATAAAGGACCGGATCCAACATAATTATGTAAGGCTCGACCTCTAATACAGCACAGATGCAAACAGTAGGACCAGTTAAACTACGAACTATTGATTTAGGGAATGAATTATTTAATTTACTAGACGCTCTGAAGAAATTAAACACTTCGCTACTTCAAGCTGAAAGATTAGCGAAGTGTTAGGAACGTTTCCAAAACGAATGTCCTGACGAATAAAGGTCGGGGTCATCAACGGCTTGATGTTTTTTAGGGTTCCGTACTCACAACAAATACTAAAAATAAAATGATGTTAATAATTTAAAGGGACAACAAGTCAAAATTTGAAGTCCTTTGAAAAAGTTGCCTGATTTTTACGGTACGGAACCCTTCGTGTGCTAGTCGACTCGCACTTGGCGGTTTATTTATGACTGTGTATAGTAGTTTTAAGGTAGTCGCAGAACAGGGGCGCACACAAATATATGTAATCATTAATCAAATATGGGGCTTTAACTCGTAACATTTAGACAGCTCGCGGGTCACTCGCTTGAAGCTTGTGGGAAGCCATTTTGTCACTGTAAAATATATGTAAAGACAACGAGTTAAAGCGCATATTTGAATGCACATATTTGTGCTGTGCAGTAGCGGCGTTGAAATAATGTGCTCAGAGCTTTAAGGTGAATAAAAATATTTTATTTAATATTTTCCTTTTTTTATGGCATTACCTCCTTGGCCTGATGAAATTTTAGTGCAATAATGAAATTTTCAACAAAAGTAAAGATTCTGCTCACAAACACACCGTGCACCTTTATCAGACACGGGTAGGTACACGCAATTTTTATGGTAATTACACTTTTTATCGTCATCTTAATTCAATTTAACGTGAAAGTTATGAGTTATGGACACTCCCTTGGCAAAATAATGGAGTTTCAGGTTACAGTTTTATTGTAATTTATCGTGAAACTTATTTGCTTTTAGCACCACGGGCGTTTCTAGTAATTATTCAGACATTTAAGACGTCTTGAAAGTAATACCGGTTGCTTAATGGCTGGCATAATATAAATCTAGAACAGGCATAATGGACGGTTGGGTTTGACGTTTGGAAATTGAATTATTTTGTACCTACAACTCGAAACTTATTATATAAACTTGTTTCAAAACTAACAGGATTTCAGTTGCAGATTTTGATGTTTTAACTGGTGTAACAATCCGCTAATTTTGTGCATTACCGAGTAAAGTCCGAGTGAAAGTTTTTCCGGCAATTTGGCAGTTGGTCTGGTGCGTAAAAAACAACAGATCTGCCAGCCTGGCTGACTTCCATATCCATTAGCAAATGTTTAGCCAAAGTGTTCCGAACTTGGGCCCATTAGGCCGTGGGGCCGTGGCCTTTTTGTCTTTGCCTCTAACTAACTTTTTTGTTCCCCCAGTTTGGACGCTAAGTGTTTTCCGTATGCATCTGTAGCGAAAAAGTTGCCAGAACTTTCTATGTAATGTGTTGTTGCGTTCTCGCGATGTTTCTATTATTCTGCTGCGTGTTTGTTAAAATACTCTTCTGCAGTTTCTTATGATGATTATCCATCTAGTCGAGTTTTGGCCACGGCGGCGGTGTGGCGGCCTGACAATGGAGACTAGCCATATAAGTGTGAGTGTACGTACAAGTGCACAAGGTGCATGCAATCTATAATCCTCTATATACTTTTGTAATCCGATGGAATTTTTCTTATGGACGTACTAGCAAACAAACTCAACTGCCTCTTTCCTAACTCTCCTAAAATGAAACAACCAATTTATATTTATGTAGAGGTAGGCAGATGTAAAGTCAATGTTGTATGCAACAAAATCGATATTGATACCCTTTGTAGGTTATAACCAGAAATAAACAATTTAATGATATGAAGGTACAAGGTAGTTTTTCTTGTATTCAAATAATCTCATACTAACTGTTCATAGCAGGCTGATTAATGTTACATACATTAATCAACCATTGTCACAAATCTTGTTAAACCTCGAGTCTTTGCTGAGAGTGATGGGAAACAATGTCTTTGGTAAAAAGTCGACAAATCGATGAGTCAGCCCCGGCAAGGCGGTTTACAAACCGCTATTCTGTTAAATGCCTAGGCAATTAATCAATCAATGATTTGGCTGGCAGAAAGCTAGCCCATATGCTAGGGACATCTACCGACGGCCTTAAAGACCATGAATTCTGTCTTTTTAACATTATATTTGAGCCCATGCTCAACAGCGTACCTTTCACAAACTCTCAGTAGTTCTCTTATACCTCCCACCGTCGGGTACAGCAGCACCATATCATCGGCATAACTAATGCTTACGCCGTTCATGCGGCAGCCGGTACGCATGCTGCTGAGCTCGTCGATGAGGTCATTAACATACAAATTGAAGAGCTTCGGAGACGTAATCCCCCCCTGTCTCACCCCGCTCTTCAACCTGTATGCTTCTGGCAGAGAACTGGCCCACTTAACATTATTAATTTGGTTGTCATACCAATACTTAAAAATTTTAAGGACTTCAACCGGTAAGCCCCTGTCCCTCAGCTTTTTCCAAAGAATATCGTATGACACAAGGTCAAAAGCTTTGGAGAGGTCGAGGAAACAGGCGAATACCGGCGTCCTGCGGTCAGTATAATAATGGATGGTATTCTTGAGACTTATGGTTGCGCTTTCTGTAGACAGTCCGGGTCGGAAACCAAACTGAGGGTCATGAAGTTTTATATATTTATCGATATAAGAATCAAGAAGACAATCCAGCATTTTAGCAATTGTGGTTGCCAGAGAAACAAGTATGTAGTTACCTAAGTCCAAAATATCCCCCGTTCTGTCTTTAACAATGGTCGCAACGATGGTTTTCATTAAATCCAGAGGAAAATTAAGTGGCTCATGCACATTGTAAAAAATATAGCAAGAACGTTTGGAAGGTGCACTCCTGCGTACTTAAATGCTCAACACTGAGCCCGTCATGACCGGGAGACTTACCACCGCTCATCCCACTCAGGACCTTTCTGACCTGTCCAGCAGTAAAACGAACAAGCGGCTTCTCTCTTCCAGATAGCTTCTCTCCTGCGGGAGAAAAGCCATCTGTGCCACCTACGGGCCCAGTATCGAGGGGTATATAGTGGAAGGGCCAAGCGGAGACCTCACTTTAAATTGCTCGCGGAACAGGTTGGAAATATCCACAGCATCACTAAACCCACCCACACTCACCGGGAGACCAGGCATAACCTCCTGCTTACCCGTAGCTTTCCAAAATTTTCCGAAATCCTTAGCCAATCGATGTTTGGAAAGAATATCGGTTCTGAGCTGGCTCTCGTCAGCTATTGGCGTCAAGTTAGAAGATCAGCTGCAACTTCATCGATCCAGCGCGGCCGGCCGACAGCCTCATTTTTAATTCGAAAAACATAATAGCCGGAGAATTAAGCCGGAAAGTTCCTATCCCTAGTGAATTGAGATTGCCAAGCACGTGTAGAGCGAGTTAAATGACGGTTAATCTTAGTTCAGTTGGAGGCTTTAGACGTTCCCTTGTAATTAGACGTCGCATCGTGCACATGCATAATTAGCCATAGGTATTTGTATGATGTTGTCTTTGAACGATGTTTCGAAATGGGAATCTTAGGTATTTTTAACCGACTTCAAAAATGGAGGATGTATTTGTTCAGCTGTTTTTTTAATGTAAGTTAGGTACTTAATATCTCCGCCATTTGCTATACGATTTAATGATTCTTGCGCTTACTTATGTATAGAGAATGATCCTGAGGTGTTACTATTACAGTTTTATTCCCGAGGGATTTATCCTGTTACACTTAAATAAAACCGACGATTTTGTCATGCATATCAGGTCACGCGCAGTGTAGGGTTCAGTAGTTGCACGGTTCATTATCTTATACAAAGTTATTTACCTGTTTTACACAGCTTATAGGAGCGCACCCTAAAAAAATCAAACAAAGGTGGAATTATAACCTGTTATTTTTCTGGAGCGAAGGTCTAAAGATCGTGTTCCTTCCTAAGAAGCTGGTTCTTTCTAATAATGAGTTATTTCTACTAAGCAGAATTTTCCTTCTTGTTCCGCGCTAAATGTATTCATTATGGAATATTGGCTTACGACAAACTCAAACTTCAGCCGCCATATTTTATCGCCAAGTTTAATTCAATGAACTGAACAAAAGTCACGGCTCTGTTGGAAACTTTTACGTTAGCATTATGTCTTTGTTTAAGTATATTTCGTTTATTTACTTACGTACGCTTTGCTAGGCTTTCTTAGGGGTAACTAAAGCTAGAGAGCTTTTTAAAAAACATTATTAAGAAAGCGCCGGCTATCCTATTTTGCCTTCGTAAAAATAACGTAGCCGGAAAATATCGTAGTCGAGTCAAATAGATTTCTTTGTATTGAGTAGGTTGCATTAATCGTGGCCGGAAATATTGTGCTTGTTCAAAACTTCACAATGCGTAAATTCTTAATTTAAAGTAATTTATTTATAAAACCTAGGTACATAAGCACACATATTCCTTATTACTATCCAATGATCCTATCTATCCAAGGTTGTCTGGTAGAGATCGCTCTTGAGCCATAACACAGCCACTTGTTACTTAGTTTTTAAGTTGTTTTGTTTCTATCGATGTAAGTGTGCAATAAAGCATTATCTATTTATCTATTATTTTCGTCATACATAATTATTATAAAAAACATCCTAATCACCCTTTAGGCACATTGACATAACTTAATTACCACCACAATAACCCTGTAAAGTAAACCCCAAAGGCAACAAAGAACAGCACACTGAATCAGTTAAGAAATAAAAAGCTGGTAACAAAGTAACAGAGCTGTATCCGTAAAAAATCAAAAGCTAATAACAGAGGCAGTTCGCAAGTTGTCGAGTAAATCAGCGAGTTGGCAACACCTGGGCCACCGCGCGTGACTTATCGCTCAACTTCGCGTTTTTTCACTCGCATTGTTAAAAGTTTAGAGTCGCAACTTTGCAAGGCGTTAATCTAGCGGACTTGGAAGTTTCTGGATGTATTTTAAACACGGATCATCTTGTTAGTTCTTGTCCTAAAAGTGTTGACAAACTCCCAACATTAGAAAACTGTCTGTCTGTGTAGGCATTTTTTTGCTATTGGTCTTTGAGCCATTACGGGACCCTGAGTAGGTGATCGTCACAGCAAACAAAAAGTCCTCATTTTAAAAGGTGCGGAAAATTACTCACAAGCTCTATTATACAAAGTTAAATCAGTAATTTTTCCCAAGAAAATTGATTCGTGACCACAAAAGTCCTGCAATAAAACAGCAGACGACGTTGAAACATTTAGCTCCGTATTTCTAAAATAGCTTACCCGTACTGCTATAACATAAAAGTTATCCAGTTTACCCGATGCGGAAATGTTTCCAGCTATTTATTATGTTATTAAAACTTTGTATCAGTATTTGTGATGTAAACAATCTCTTAAGAGTTTGGAGTTACGTTCACTCAACGCTGTCTTTTGCCTGCTTGGTTATGGATTATTTGGGTACGCTTCAAAGACAGCGAGGCCTAAGTCATCGAATTAAAATGCAGAGTACTTATACTCAAAAAAAAAGTGCAATTAAAGTTCGAGCATAAAATTATAGTATGCCACTATAATTTTAATATTATACTTATTTTGATAACATATCTCGTTGACGTCCTCTACTCTCAGCAAAATATCCTCCGCGTTCTATTGAGGGTAAATATGTTTTTTTAGGAAACGCCTCAGTATACAAGAAACTAGAAAACTTTTGTGAACGTAAAACAAAATATGTAAAAAAAAATTAAGTCAAAGCCCTTCTACATTAGGTTGTAGGTTGAAACTATTCTACATTAGAGTAGGTAGCATTTTCGACAGACACCACTCCGTGCAATTGGTGCTATTTGCACGCGCCTTCTGGATCTTCTGTAATCTGTGTTATAATATAACGCTACGGTGTAAAAATCAAATGACCGCTTCTCTGGGCAACGTCGACTGTCTAGTCGACGTTGCGTCACGTCGTGTCACGTCGTCGCCACGTTGTGCCGCAGGACGCAGCGTACTGCGTGGTAATGAAACTAAAGCTTAGTGTAGTGACTACATAATGCTTCAATGGCTTGCACAAGGACATAACTTAGTGAGTTGTCAAACCACGCCAAATTAAACATGTCACTGCGAAGAAGCGATAAGATTAGATATTTAAAAAAATCTTGTACTAGCGGGGCTGCAGTATGAAAATATTGCAACTGATTACCTGAACTACCTAATTTTGCAAACAAAAAAAAAACTAATAAAGGTACCACTTATTCCTTTAAAGGAAATTTCTAAAAAAGTTATCTTTGAAATAAAATATAAAACACAAAAAAAGAAGACATAAAAAGTCTACAAAAAAAGTAAGGGGTACTTATGTCAATTTATATCGCGAGGAGTGGAAGGAGAAAAGAGAGGCCTTTGCCCAGCAGTGGGACAGTAACGGATGAAAATAAAAATAATAATATTAATTCCAATAACGCCTCCGGTCAATTTACTCAAGCGATTTGAATAAACTACTAAGTTAAAACATTATTTACAGTTAACGTAACAGTAAATACGAATACAATAACTCCGAGGAAACGGCTAAGCAACTAACGAACAAAACAGCTAAATATCCAGAAAACTACGTCGATGCTTATTGCTTGTTATAAATAAAAAAAAACTTGATTTAATTGGTTTCATTATTTTACACAGGTATTTTGCTTGTAGTTTATTTTGCTTTCACGCTTCATTGGCACTTGTAATCGTTCTTGTTAATTAGAAAAGAACTGACTGTTAGGTATGTAACTAATTAAATTCACTTATGTACATTACGAAAATTTACCGGGATTATCATTTAGTAACTTTTTTTATAAACATACCTGATAACAAGATGCAACTTCGTAAAAGCTTACGCAAACCTCACCTCCTGTGAGAATAGGCGACTTTGTCCATGGCTGGGGTGAGACTTCTATCTCACCAAGCAATCTCCAAACGAACAAAAAAAAAAACAATTCGATTCCTGCAGTCCCTAATATCCTGTTCAAATCTTGTATCGCACAAACGATATATTGCTGAAGGAAAAAGCTCCATTACGCGACTCGAAACAAAAAAGGGCGAATTCTCATCCCGGGAACCCTTGAGCCGTCTAATTCGAAGATTCCGATGCAGTGACAAATGTTAAGTTTTTTATCTCTCTCTCTCTCTGTCTGTGATTTGGGAGTGACATATGTCTGGGCTATGAAAAACGCGGGTGTGACGAGTAAATCCCCATAGTTAAATTATAGTCTTGCTTGAAAATAGCCTATCCAACAACTACGTGCCGATTTTACTTTCGTCGCTTACTAACGACAGCTAGTCTCATGAATACAATCTAATTCTCGTTCATTAATTCTCTACATCATAGAAATTTTTCCCTTTTCTATCAAATGTGATTTTTTTTCGTATGCCCGCGTATTTCCTCGCCCAAAACGGAAAGTATAAAAAGTCGTCCGCTCCCGGAAATTCAAATTGAATGACAATACAATTGGCGCGGCGTTTTGTGATAGTGATCGATATCATTTCGCAGAGGCCTCGTTTCCTCTGGATATATTGCTCTGCTCTGTAGAGCTTGGACATATGTATATACCTGGTGCATATACTTATTAAAATAACTTCATCAGCGTAAAGCCCGCGCGAACATGTTTTTGTATGCAATTGATGAGTCATCCTGGCTGACATGTTAATTATATTATTTTAAGTGATATCCCACAGCTGGGAATGCCTTTCCGTTCTCTTTCCACTCCTCATGATTTAACGCAGTATCACGCCATGATAGTACCTAGATATGCGGTCTATGCTCCGGTCAGTACATTACCCAAGGTGGGTACTGCACTGACCGGCGTTACAGGGCGTAACGTACACAGCGAGCGTTCGTGCAGTCTAGTCAGTACAGGGAAAGAAGGCGCTCGCAACCAGCAATACGGATTTTGACGTTTCATGCTCGCTGCGAATGGTAATTACGCCCCGTAACAGTTGGTCAGGTACCTACCCGGCTTTTTACATAACCGAAATATAAAAAGTTGGCTTATCGAGCAAACGTTTTATAGCTATGATGAGTTGATAAGCTCAAAATTATGTTTTTATTATTAATTCTATTGAATGTTGTTATTTATTTATCTATTCTGTTAATCGCCTTTGGAAAAGTATGTACGTTTTTTGTTGTTTTTAAGTAGGTACAATTGTAGAATTATATATCATGCATGATTGATACTCGTAATTAAACATCTGACATGTAACTTTTTTTTGTTATAAACTATGAACCGAACATAATTCTTTAGTTAAAGGATTTATAAATCTATCATGAGCCAAGTTAAATTTCTTTACTAAGTTCATACCATTTTCCTTGCCGGGTAAAGCTAGAATTCTGAATTTTAGGAAGTGGCAATCCCCCACAGTTTATGCAGTTAGTTACTAATCCGAAACCGCTAGTTCTGAAACTGTGAGGTATCAAGGCTAATCTCCTAAGCTGAACCATTTTACTTACCCTCATACAACAGACAGAAGATGTTATTTCGATTTCAGTTTTCTTTATTTATCGAGCATGGTCTGTGAATACAACTGAGTAGTATCAACAAGTCAGAAATAAATAAAATAAAAATAATTTATTGCTTGACAATTTCTTAATAAACTAAAGTATAGCTACATAAACATAAATTACTACAAGGCAAAAAGAAAAGGAGTAAATTCAGCCTCGTGCTACATACAAAGAGCATGCGGCGCTGAAGAAATGTTCTGCAATGCACCATGCATTGATTTACCTTTTTAGTTTTACAGAAACACTGTAATTTTGCCACTGAGCCTTGTAAAAATGCTCTTACTAGCAAAGTAATTCTTCACTAGCTTTGAAATAACTCTCCTATAAAAATATACATTCATACGTATTTAAAACTCTAAATCGCTGCAACTTACGAAACTCACTTGCACTTACGAACTACCTTATAAACTACGCTGTAAATAAGGACCATTTTACCTTAACTGCAATTTATCCGTAATAGAATCTTGTATGCTTCGTACCACATTTACCTTACTAGCTTTTAGAAACGTTCTTTGAAAAGTAACCGTGTTTTCAGGAATAGGAATACTTGACAAAATGGCTACAGCCGGGTACTGACGGGCGTTATGGGGCGTAATGTAACGTGTCACACAGCGTCTGTGCAGTCGTGCATTGCTATCAATAGAATATGAAAACTGAGTACGGAGAAAGAAGGCGCTCGCAACGAGCAACGAGACGGATTTTTGACGTTTCATGCTCGCTGCGAATGGTACGTTACGACCCGTAACACCGGCCAGTACAGCCGGTTAAAATTTTGTTGATTAGTTAATCAGTGTACGAACACACTGATTAACTCATCAACAAATTTTTTATCATTGACATTTAAACTGATATGATCAACGTACGAAATTTATGACATTGCAAATGGTCATCCACATACATGCTTAAAACTCCGATAGTTTTTATCATGTTTCAAAACAAAGAAGAAGAAAAAGAAAAGTTTGTATAAAAATATCGGACCGCTGCTGTCATACTATAAAGTAGTTTCACTTTATCCGGTAGGGGTGCTGTAAGGCGCTTTATGTATGGGAGGAAACGAAAACTTTTGTAGTGCAACCACAACCCATTCTGTCTTTGATGTTATCTGTCTGTAACTTAAAAAAAAATTTGAAAAGAGGATCTGAAACCTGCAACGTTAGGCATTTTTAAAAATGGAGGAGGTTCTCAATTCGTCTGTATATGTTTATTTTTATTTTTTATGTAGGTATGTATATTACTTGATATCCGCCTATGGTTAACCGATTTTACTAATTCTTTCACTATTGTATAGAGAATCATCCCGACGATTACGATACGATTTTTATTACCTACCGAGGCACAGATTTTATATTACTATAATAGAAAGTACCCGAGGGATTAGTATTAATCCCACTGAGTTATGTGTACTACAGAGAACATATACATATATATCGATGATTTATCCCGTTAAATTTAAAAACAAGCATTATATTTTTTTAGAATCACGCACGACTAACTACAGCAGTATACAACAGTTATAATTTCACTATCACCTAATGGTTTCCATGGCAACGGGCGTCAATAGTTTCATCCATGTGTCATCAAACAAAATTAGACTTGAATTATAACTAGATGTCGCCAGTGTAAACACAATTTTTTGCACATGAACGACCTTTGACCAGGGAAAGTAAGGGATTTCGTTCGTCCGAGACTTAGACGAATAGGTAAATAGTTTATTGGATTTGGAAGTCGGTTTATAGTTTTTTTAAACACGCCAAATTATTTCTGTTTGTCTGCTCCGAAACGAATTAATTTCATTGACACACATAAAGCTTACGAGATACTTTGTGGAATACAGAATATATTTTAGACATAACACGACTTGGATACGAGACTGCTTCGTAATAGACTAGTAAATATCGTGGGTAAAGAATAAGGACTGTTTTTGTAACATTGTTTTTCGTTTCTTTATGGTTACGGATTATATTGGCTTAGAAAAGACTACCTAAAGATCTTCGGGGCCAAAAAACACATCAAAGCTTAGGTTATCAAATCCTCTTTTAGGTTGAAGCCAACGACTGTTGTTTTTGTTTTGAGTTGTGACTTGATTGTCGCGTATAATGCTCATCCGCTTACATACCAAGAAGTTGAAGTTGAGTCGCGTAAAATGCGTTCCTATGTTCACGGAAATGACAACTCGTGTGGCGTACAGAAGACAATTGTATGAAGCGACTCACACCTCAAAAAAATACGTTCGTTGACCCTTATAATTATGGCCTGAGTCATAATTATCAAAGCGGATAATTCTTCTTCTAGAAGAATTATCTGTCGGGCGAAACTTATTAAGACCAATCGATAAGTGCTAAAGCTGAATCACCCGATTGATCAATTTAATTTTCCCGTCCCGCTGTTAAGTTGAATAATTCACATTCAAACGTTCGCTCACTACGGATTTGAAAAAAGTCGCTATCCATTTGTATCCAATTTAAAATTGAATTAGAAGTAAATACACTTTCTATTTCGTCCAATCGCGTGAGGGTGCTGCGATCTTAAGTAGCGCGGTGGAAGAAATCTACCCATTTTCCCGGCCGCCGGGAGATTTACCCTAAATCGAATTCCAGTCCTGGAATGGCCTTAATTTAACGGACGAATTTGTCTAATTCCAATTCTTATACTGTGACAAATGTTGTGATTTTTATCCCGGCGGCGCCGTATTTCCGGCGAAGTTTAGATGTGCTTAGCACGTGACTAGGGCTTCGTGCAAACTGGCCCATGCCATCGAATAAAGTGAGAAGTTTAAGGAAATTGTTAACATTTAGGCCCAGTTTCTCAATGAACTTTATACCAAGACTATAGGTTTCTTTATACCTGCTATAGGTTTTTTACCTACTGAGGGCACGTGGCAAGGAGAGATGATCTCTGATGGAACCAAGCAGTCAGCGAATGGTGGCCCAGAAAAATGCGGCGGCCTCGAGGCAGACCACCAGCTCGATGTTCAGACGACGTTGTAAGGGCAGTAGGGAAGCAGTGCATCAGACTGGCACAAGACCACCAGGGGTGGCGAGATGATGAAGAGGCCTCAGAAGCCAATAAAGCTAGATTTGGATAGATAGGTAAACTATATTTACTTTTAGTACCTAGTACTCATTTTCCGAAAATTACATCTAGTAGAGACTAAATTCAAAGCGGCTATTATGCTCCCAATTTTACAAACGTCGATGAAATAACTGTCCATTAAAATTTAACGGACATTTTGCATGGCATAAAATGTGTAAAAACGATTTATTCCCTGATGAAAATATAACGAGTTGAACTCACATCGGTTAAGCAAGTAGTTTGGAAGCCGAAAGGAATGTTTTTACTTCAAATCTCTCAATGCTATGAAATAGGTACAAAAAAAGAAGTTTTTTTTGCTAAGGTAGTCATAAAAACGTTACGAAAGTTATTTTTCATGATAATTTGTGAAGTATTCCCATTTGAGCACCGATTTTTAGAGCACCACAGTTTCAGCACCTATTCTATTCCCAAGTTGAGCACCCACGATGACGTCGTTACTAGTGATGGGGTCTTGATATACCTTTGATTTAACTAGCTGTAACTTTTGCAATTAGATCTAGATTTAAGATAAACATACATAGTTTGAGACCTATGAATAAGCTTTATTAAGAACTAGCTGCGCCCTGAGAGCGGACGCACGATCTGAGATCTATCTGTGTGTATTTGTTTGTTTAAAAGTAGTCAAGTAATAATACATTCGTGTTTCATTATTTACCTAAAGGGTATTTTTACCATGTTTTGAGTTAATGTGCGAACCAAGGAATATTTTTTTTCATACAAATTTCAGAAATTTATTGCGCACCCCCTAGGGGTAGCTTTGTAAAATAAAAAATACGTGTATCATTATTTACTTTATACTTTATTTATACAGAGTTTTGAGTGAATCGAACCAAGGAGTAATAATTTTTCATAGAAAATTTCCCCCCTTTTAATAATACCTACCTAATAATAGTATTTAATTTACATGCGCGTTGACTCTGGTAAGAAAGTATGAGCTACCTTAAAATTATATACATACCTACCTACCTGTTTGCAGAAGTTTTCAGTGAAGTTTCATTCTGTTTTGACTATAAATATCTTTTCTATCCAAACGCAATGGTATATATATGTATGTATGTAAGTGCAAAACGAGTGTGAGCACCAATACAAAACAACGCTGATTTAATGCTGCAATATCAGCTAAAATATGTATACTTTTATAAATAAATAAATATTCTAAATAAGTAGGTATACTAAAAAAAAAATATTATTTTGAAAGGAAAGGGTAAAAGGGGGGAGGTGAAAGGGTGTTATTCTAGAACTAAGTAACTAACTCTAGAAAAATTATGTGTTATTCTAGAACTTAAACTATCTACATCCCAAATTTCATTTAAATAAGTTTAGTAGTGTGTGAGTGTACGGAGATATGTGATAACAGACATTCACTCAAAATAGGAATACTTCTAATTTGTGGTTCAAATTCAATGCAAGATTTTATGCTACAGTTAGGTAGGTAACGGCCGGTTGTTCATATGCTGATCATCTCTATAATCAATAAATTACCAATCATCAATTCCTGTCAACGTCAAATCGGTAAGAGAGAGAACAATTATTTGACAATATATTTGACATTTGATTACGACGAATGACGTCCACCTAGCCGAATTTCGGACACGGCGGCTATGTTAACGGAGTCTAACCATGTGTGCCGGACATAATATTATAGAGCACAAGTGTGTGCGCAAACACAGGTGCACTCTCTATTCCCTCACTCTTATAATACGATGGGACGGCAGATCGACACGACCGAGGAGCCGTCACGCGCAGGAGCAACGGCTGCTACATTTACGTACGAATACCGATGATGGTAAGCCTTTCGAAAAACTCAAATAGCGTTTTGTTAGTTACCTGTAGGTTTATTTTACTTTAATTAAATACAGTGAAGTAATGATATCAATACAGTCTCTTGCACTATCCCATTGAACTAAAATTATGTGCGGCGTGCGGAAATATTTCAGAGCTACTAATAATTTTAAGTGGAGCTACGAATCATTTGAATGATTAAAGTGGATAATAGTATGTAGTAGATTATTCAAAAACATAAATGTAAACATTTGTGTTTTGAGGCTGGACACGTATTGTCCTGCCTGAGTTGCACAAAACTAGTCTCTTAATGTGAAGAGACTAGTTTTATTATTCTAGTACCCTTCAAATCAAATCATCGTCATCAAATCATGATTTATTTATTTGCAGACAACGGGTTACAAGTTGGTATGCTGAAATTAAAATGTCCCATGCGATGACTTACCAGCTAAAACAGCTTTGGTGTGCAAAATTATATATATAAAATAACAAATAGAGACAAGCAGTTCAGAAAAATTAATTAGAATAATGTCAGAGTGTAACAATAACATTGGTCCATAACACAAGCTCTGCTTAGCTTGGGGCTAGATGATGCTGTGTGGATTGCCCAGCACTATTTATTATTATTTTAAATAAGTATTTTCATTTTCAAAAGTTAAGAAGAAGAAAGTAGTGAAGTAGGTGACTTCAAACTGGATTCATTCTAGATTATAACAGTTGCCATGTCCACAGTCCATTTAGGTTTATTTTCTAGTCTAGAGGTAGAACGAAAGTTGTGATTGATTTAAGAACTGTTTAGTCTTAGATAAACTCCGTTTTAGAACACGGATCTTACTATTCGCGTAGTTACACACAGATAAATTTATTTATGCTGTAAATTTTCAAGTTTTTGTCCACAGTTTTCGAAATAAAACCGCGTTTTCACCACAAAATGCCGCTAACGACGACAGAGCAATACACACCAGACATTGCAGAGAATATCACATGCACAATTTAAAACGTTTTGTTCTCAACTTGAATGTATGTAGATCTTGTGAAATAGCTAGGTAATTTCAACACAACACACTTTTACCTCGTGACGCCCTCTATTACCACTTAACCTACATGGTGATAGTATTATCTATGAGTTATGTATTAGTTTACGATGGCGAAAAAAGTTATCGTCTCTTTTCATACATTTGGCGCCTTGCAGCGGCTCTTCTAGATATAGAATAGAGGAACTATTTTTCGTAGTTTTACAGCCGTTGAATAGTTTCATACGAACTCAACTATAGTTTATATGGTTTGACAGAGGCTATTCACGGAATATTGTATTTGTCTCTTTCTTTTTTGTACGTGTAAGCGAGATAGAATTACGAATATGAAAAACTTTTATCGTATTCGTAGTTTCGTATTGTGTACAGAGTGTATTGTGTACTAAGCACACATAAAGCTTTACTATACGAACTGTGAATTATTGTTATTATTATCGGATAAGGTCCTGTAGTAGGTACCTATACACTCAAATCTGATCAATCAGCCCTTTAAATTGTATTTTAAGGCATTCACAGCCCAGGCTCTACGACGCCGCAGTTACGAGCGCTGCGACAGGCATGTGCATCGTGGGCCATTAAAGTGTTAAAACAACAAGATGAATTACTCTAATTTACTTTTAACAAAGATACTTAAGGCCTTGTATAGAATTATAAAATCTGTGCTTAAGGCTATCAGTTTAAACATGAAGGTACCATTATGTCAGATCTGATCGTGAAATAAAAGAAGGATAAGGGACCCATTAAAGTACTATTCTGTAGTATTATCTACCTAAGAAAGAACCTCTTTCATTTCTCCAAATAGGCAGTTCTGATTGGACTTACATAGCTATCCTACCTCTCCTTCGTTCCCAGCAATAACACATCGCAGCTTATTCATACAGAGCAGCTATAACACTCGCACTGCGATAATAAAAATAATTCCGATCATATTTACGCCTGTAGTTAATGCTACCTACAACGGTTCTGAAAGTAATGTGCGCGTAAATATGGCGTCTTTATTTGCTTTTAAGTGAATCTCTGTAGCTTTTGCTATTTGGCAGTCATTAATTCTGGACCATAAAAGCTGAAAGCTGTTTATTAATCGGGTTTTATGACTCGCTCGGTTATTGCTGGCTGTTTACGAATACCAGGAGCCGTGGCCTGGCAGGAGGTGGAACAACTCGAGATCATGACTGGAAGATGACTTTGATTTCATGAGGTCTATATTCCGTAGGTCCGCCTGCGACGCAGGAGGTACGATTCCCGCCTCGGGACAATTCATGTTTGTACGATCTGTAGACTGTTTCGGGTGTTTTCTATGTACCTATAGTAAAAATAACTATCTATGTAGGTTATGTATTAAGTACTAGCTTGTAATTAGCTACTGACTTGGAATAAAAAGTAACCTATAGATTATTCCAGGCCCAAATCGAAAAAAAATCTATCTATGTACCTAATGCATTATGTAAATCAGTCATCTATAAACCATAATACTCCGATTACATTGGGGCCAGATGATGCTTTATGGATTGTTCAGCATTATTTTTTTCAGCCATATTCCCATCCAAGTCTTTACAATGTTGGTTTGATTTTTAATCATAATGAATATTATTTAACGCTGATAATGTTTCTTAGCAAATGGCAGGTTCATTGAAAAACATAAACAAATAAGAATAATATGATGTAATTATATAGTGTTTTGTTTGGGATTTCCTTATTGAAGTTTACTAAATGCGTCATTTGAACAATTAAATAGTTAATTAAACATTTTTATTGACAAAGAAAATTACAATTCAATAATAAAAACAAATTAGAACTAGTATTTATAATTTAAACAATTAAGCTAACTGCAGACTGTTGCAAACAACTACAGGTAGCTCAACCGTTAAAGAAACTCATAATTGGCCTATAATAGTATTATATTTTTTATTTGCCCTGGTTATTCCACCGCTGGGCAAATGCCTTTTTCCATTCCCTCCACACATCAAGATATTCAGCATCCATACTAATATTATAAATTCGAGAGTAGCTCTGTCTGTCTGTCTGTTACCTTTTTACGCCGAAACGGCTAAACGGATCTCAATGAAATTTGGTAGGAAGGTAAATGGTATCCCGGAGATGGACAAAGGCTACTTATAAAGCGCGTGCGAAGCTGCGGGCAGCAGCTAAATAAATAATGTAGTTAATAATTATAGGCTCTCTGATAATGCTAAGGTAGATTCTTAAGTTTTCTACATTATCACACCTAGACCTCCCAACGGAATATTTGCTAGAGCCACGCTTCAAAAGCACCGCCCCCCGATGGATATCCCTTAGTCGCCGTTGCCTCTTACGATACCCGCGGGAAGAGTTAGGATGGTGCAAATTCTAACCTGGCACCACACGGCCAGGTTTTTTCTATTTCCTACTGATATTTTATAACCGATAGTTGGTTTGGTTGTGAGACATGTCTTCACAATTTCAATACTTTTTCGATCCGCAATAAAGTTCCTGTAAATCGCGGCCTTATCTAAATATACTCTTGTACGCTTGTCTATAATCTTTGGACATTACAACATATATTATTGGGTTACTACATACTGTTAAGTACAACACTAAGTTTCCCAACATGGTACCATAAGGGCTCACAGAAAAATCTTTGCTTACTATCTTAGCGATCACAATCGGGACATGAGATATAAAAAATGACAGCATCACCACTGCAATCATGGTATGGAGCCGCTTATCCTTCCTCGTAGGGCCATTGGACATTCGCCTTCGTTGAAATCTGAAGGTATTTTTAACTCTTTTGAACATTGCATTATTAACCTTCTGTTCTTCATTACTAGTGCTATAATCTTGCGTGTCGCTTGATGAAGAATCCTTCGTAACATCATGATTCTTCACATCATTAGTGCTTGCGATTTTTGGTCTTGAATGAGATTTTGATCTCGATCTCTGTACTATGAACATAATGCGAGTATAGCAAGCGATCATGAATATTGTTGGGATCACAAAACCCACTGCGATCAGTACTATCTTTGGAGAATTCCCATTGTGATCAGGGATAATGGTGCAAGTCTGGGCTTTCATATCTAAGCTGAAACGACCCCATGTTTCTGTGAGTGTTGGGATCATCATGCTAAATGAGCATACCCAAATAAATAGGATCATTATGATAAGGTTTCTTGTTTGAAATAATCTGTAAAAGTGAGAATATACGTTGTGAATTTCAGATTTCGATAATTTTATTTCTTTAGGCTTACAATTGCACTAATAATAAGCTACAAAATAGCACCAGTTTTAGGTATCTCTTCCACCTCCATAGCCTATATAATGGCCCATTGCTGGACCAGGCCTCCCCTTGATAAGCGCCTTATTGGCTTTTATCTCTTTTTTAGTAGTATCTAATTTTTTTAAATTATTCCTTAATTTCTTTTATTTTTGCTATAGGTACACAATTTTATTATTCTAGAAACTACTACTACTATATATAATATATATAAATTTATCTTCATTATATAAGTAGGTACATGCATAAGTATTCACCTACACTTTGTTAGAACTCATCTAACTCAAATCCTCCGGGATTTGGGCGTTGCGATCTGCGACACAGTATTTTACTTCTGCAGGTCACATATTTTGTGTTATTTGCCCCTCAATATGTTCCTAAACAAAAACTTTTTATCTTTATCTTTTATCTTAAACAAGTCAAATCTTATACTATAAATTATTATCAAATAAGAAATAAGGTATAAGGTGTTTTTTTCTCTTAACTTCAATTTTATCAGAATCTCGTTGATGGCCATTATTACTATAGTTTAAAAAAATTAGATTTTGGGCTTGTTCAACAGAGAACGTGTGTGCTGATAAGGATGTGGATGAGGAAGATTTTGGAGAAACAATGACACAAGATTACTATTTTCTAAGTGACTCTAATGATAATGGTATAAAACTTACCTAGGGTAGAACATTGGGTAAACAACCATTACATATCGGTTAACGGTGATAGACACAATCGAGAAGAGCGAAACGGCAGCAAGGAAATAGTTCAAAGCTGGAAACAGTCTACACATGATCCTTCCCGCCACCCAAGAACGGTTTGCAAACAACGTAACGCTTAGTGGTAAGACTGTTAATGAAAACAAAAGGTCTGATATTGATAGGTTGATTATAAATACTGCTGTGGCGTTCCGAATCTGAAAAAGAAATTGAATGCCTGAAGCATCACTTGAAGTACCTTATAGTTTTTGAGCCATAACCAAGCTAAGGGGCGTCTGCTTGTTGCTTTAATTTGTGCTTTTACTCATTATAAAAAATAATTTCAGTTTGTTTTTCTGTTTACTGTCAGGACGTTGTTCTGATTAAATATATTATCTTTACTTATTAGTAGAGCTACATTATTCCTGATTTGATGCTCTACATTATTGTTGGATCTCGGTACAGGAACAGGCAATGGGCACTGGTAGCTTCTAATTATTAAAACTGCTACAGACGATTATTAATAGATGTTTTTAAGTTTACATACTTTGCGACACTTCGAGAGAGCAACAATAGTGATTATGTTGCCAGGTATCCCAATGATCGTAAAAAGACAACAGCATGCTACAGAAAACTTCAACAATTCATCTGGATAGTTCAAGAAAAGAGGAACTTGAGCCAGTTCTTCATCAGTTTTATATTCATCTAAGCCCACACTTTTAAGGTATGTTATATCACTTGAGAAATTCGATAAATTTGGTACATTTTGAAAGCAAGCGGCACTTTTATTTAAATAGTTACAAGCCATTATGTATAGGTATTGATTTTATAACAGCACAGTTAATACTACCTTTTAAATATAATAATGTTTACACTATTACCATTTAACATGACCCGTCAAGTGCGAGTGTGACTCGCGCGCCCTGGGTTTCGGACTTATAACGACTGACTGGCAATCGTACGATTCCAGTCCGGGGGTGTAATTTAACAAAACAAAAGCAATAAACAAAAACTGTAATAGTTAGATATTTGAGAAATAGTCTAAATTCGATATTGTAAATCAATAAATAAATAATCTTTTACATAATTTTAAATGTACATGCCACAATTTGTATTTTTCCTTCCTTTCGACCCCCACAATTTGAATTGCAAGTATTTTTTTTTCTTGCTATCTGTACTGTATAACGTTATGTATATTGCTGAGATATTCGAGAGAGAAAAAAGGACGGACAGAGCCCATGAGGGTCTCGTTCCGTACCGAAACCCTAAAAACTATTACTTACGTGTTCGTATTATTATCTCTCGTGTGGTTTTAATTTTCCTGGTGACTGTAGCATCGTCATTGGGTTTATTTCAATTAATAATTGTAGACACTGTTTGTTAACGTATATTTACTCAAAGTATTTTTCCCAAACGTTATTTACATGTTTTCTGTTATCTTCTGTACCAATACCTGTTTTATATTTAAGTTTCTGTGAATAAATAATTATCTATCTATCTATATATCTAAATAATGTTTGGGGAAGTTATGGGATGCATGATTACAAAGTCTAGACCAAACCCCGCGCAAGTTTTCTTACTATATTTTTATGCAGGACATATCCACAAATAATAACTACTATTGTTTTTATTTTATTCCACCGTCTCGTCTATTTTGTTCTTACATGTCCAGTCCATCTCAAGGTTGCCTGGAAGAGATCGCTCATAGCGATAAGGACGCGTCCTTCTACTCTTACCATCTATTTCTGTATTGTTTTCTTTCTTTGTGTGGTACAATAAAGAATTATCTATCTATCTATCTAAATAATCATTTGGCCTAAAGTACGAGTAGGTAAGCTAATCGCACAGATTACATTCACATAAAATCATTAAATGACAAGCCTAATAAATTACAATATAAAACATAAGCTCACAAAATGAATTCAAATGAAAAGTCAAGATAGAACAATAAGAAAGTTTGCAAAAAGTCCTTATAGATGTCTTCTACAATCGTGTTAAAAAGATCTACGGTTTTCAACATAATAGCAGCATCACAAACATTTTAAACTGTGGGTAAACAAAAGCTTCTGTTGATTCGATAGGTCCTCGTAAACTGACTCACTCATCATGTCAGATCGATTCGGGATCTGCACACACTCCGCAAACACAGAGTATGAATTTTACAACAATAGTCATGCAATATCCGTGGAGTAGCATTCGGGCTGGCTGTGTTTACATTGGGCTAGTGAACGGGCGATTAGCTTTATGCCAGTAGGCTTAGCACGGGCATTGTTGTCTAGAGATTAATGAATAGAGGTAAAATAGAGAAAAACTACGTCACTTTGTAATCGAATGCGTAAATGATTTGAAATTTATTCCTTCAACTTCAATAATGTACGCAATGTATGACGATGCGATATCATTATTGTCTATTCTACTACCCTAGAGAACAATCCCCATGCTTGGTCTACAGTTCACTTATATAGTATCTTTTAGTAGATAAGGTTTGATTGCAATCTTTCATGATGATGCATGTCCAGTGCTTCATGAAAGATTGCATACATGGAGCCATTGCAAAATGTTTGAAACATGTACTTTGTTAAGCTGAAATAACCGTATTGGATTGAAAGTTGAGGAAAACGTGGGCTAGTCTCTGTTGAGACTGGCCGCCGCCGCTTGGCGGAAATTCGGCTAGGGGGACAATAAAGAAAACCTTCATATGCCTTAATTCGCCACCCCGATTTAATTTGTTATAGGTCGTAGTGGTGTGAGGTTAGGAAGACTTTGCCCAGAAATGGGCGAGAACAGGTTTTAACAAAATCGTTGTCTACGTTTACCTCCTGTTGATTTTGAATAATGGCCATTGTAAGTTTACGTACTTTTGAACCGCTGATCCGGTTATTGGTTTTACTAGTTTTCACTTCGATCGTTCCACTACTCAGCTTATAAACTGTCCCACAGCTGGGCGAAGCCCCATTCCATTCTAATTTTACTTTTAGCTTCTTAGCAGTCTTACCGGGCAGCAGTGGGACCGGCTACCTAGAACAACCTCCCAGATAAGGTTAGAAATACACCGAGTCTCGAAAATTTAAGAACAAGATAAACAAACTGGCTTGTAGAGAAGAAGTTTTATACGCATTAACATTATTATTATTATTTTGTTTTGTTATGTAAAAACAATAATTATTGTTATTATTATTATTATATTTTAACAAATTATAAATAAAATGCTTATCTGTTTACCTGTTATATGTTACTGGAAGACTTACATTGTCATAACTGTTTCTGAACTGTTGCATAAAAAAGTTTGTCAAAAATATCTTCTAAAAATTACATACTTTTTACTGCACAAAAAGTCCCGAACCCGAAACCGAAAAACCTTTGGCCGTGTAACGCATTCCCGAAAGAGCAAAAGACTTTATCAACATCATCGTGAGACCACGTATATGTTAGTTTGTTCCTTTAATTCACTTGCTCAATGTGAACAATCCAGAGCTCCAGCAAATTTGCGTCGAGAGCGTTCATTTCACTAAACGGCATCGAAATATCGATGCAAATGACCCAAAACAGTGTTCATTATCGTCAACATCGGAATTAATCTCGTGGGTTCCGTGCTAGTCTCTGTTTTATACAGCAGTACTCCACTGGAGATATAAATAGGGAAATACTATGGATATATAAATAGGGAAATACTATGGGAATATTAAGAACAATGTTATGCGCAGAACTGATAACCGCTGGGGGCAAAGGTTCTTGATTGGCAACCGCGATGCAACGCGAAATGGAGTGTTGGGAGACAATCCACTAGATGGAACGATGACATTGTAGCGGTCGCAAGAAGTTGATGGTTGGAGGCAGCTCAGAAACGCTATTTGTGGCGTCGTATGGGGGAGGTCTATGCCCAGCAGTGGACGTTTATGGGCTGATATGATGATGATGAACAATATTAAAGGTACATGGAAATATAATATTACTGCCGAGTGGTGCCGGCTTAAAATTTTCTGCACCCAAACTCTTCCCGCGGGTGTCGTAAGAGGCGACTTAGGGACATACATCGGAGAGCGGGCAGCAGCACCCCCTGCAGCACAGCGTACCACCGAACTACGATATCTAGCCCGCATGCCGATTGGTGTTTGCGATA
The DNA here is from genome assembly GCA_963662085.1 of Eupithecia inturbata. Taxonomy (NCBI): domain Eukaryota; kingdom Metazoa; phylum Arthropoda; class Insecta; order Lepidoptera; family Geometridae; genus Eupithecia; species Eupithecia inturbata. The sequence goes on from OY759182.1 coordinate 11,840,176, forward strand.
ATTTGAAAGTAATTTATTTTTTTATTTTATTAACGAATATGCTTGTAGTAACTTTTGGAATTCAATGATGCCCGGAGTAGTTTTAGTAAAACTGTGTCGCAGACATCATCGCCCTCCTCACAGACAGGGTTACATCTTTTTTAAGATAACAATAAACTATTAGATACCTAGATTAAATTAATGAATGTCTATGTTTAATGTTAATAATCTATGTTTATAAATATTCAAAGGTAAGTAAAAATTTAATATATATAATTTATATATTTATATATTCGTGTGTATGTGAGTAAGTTTAGGTATGTATGTATGTGGAGCTCCTGAGGCCACCGGTCTCGTAAGAGTCCGGGCAACAGAAGCTACCAGGTGAGTATGTACCTCTATATGTCTATGTGTATGTATGCATGTATCTAGTAGATGTGGTTACACAGAAGGAGGCTGCTGTCCTTTCTCTGGTTGGATTCCTGAGTTGGCTCTTACGACATCTACGCTGAGTAAGAGGGTCGATTCTGACGCCACGACCGCCTGGCCTGCCTTACTACTTATTACCGTACACATTACCTTTTGAAAAATAAAAATGAAAACTATTTATTTCTGTTCATAGGTAAGTTACAATAGCATGGATTTGGGTGCTCTTTTAAGCATAATATGCTTGTGTTAGAGTACCCCGCTCTTTCTTATCGTGTTCGTTCGTTAGTTACGGAAATTATTTAAAACCAACACAAAAATAATAAATTTAAGTCTGTTTAAAAACCGTGTGTTCAGTTTGGTAGTCCCGAGGATACCGGTCTCATAAGAGCTGGGCAACAAACATTTTGGGTGACGCATCGGTCATTTTGGCGATTTATAGGGGAGCCTAATTGAGCTTATGTCCAACAGTGAACGACCAACAGCTGAAATGCTGATGATGCTGACACTAGGTCCATCGATAAAATAGCGTGACTGAGAACAACTAACCGGAAATCCTAAATTCTAATTACAAGTACATTGACTGCTTTTGTTGTTTAATTAGCTACTAGCTGCTTTTTGAAACTTTGCACGCGCTTTTCAAGTAGCTTTTGTCCATCCATGGACCTTTTACCTCCCTGCCAAATTTCATTGAGATCCGTTCAGCCGTTTAGACGTGAAAAGGTAACAGACAGAACTCTTTTTAGGGTTAAGCTCGCCTTTGCCTTAACCTCTCCAGTTTTAAGTTTTACATGTATTTCTTTTATTAGTGCACTAAAGAGTTAAAACGACAGACTGAGTTCTTGAGACTTTCGAATTTAATACTAGTATAGATAAGCTTATACAACAAAACCAGTACCTACCCTGTCAGGATCTACCCTGACAGGGTACAGGACTAATAATAATGTATCGTGACAAGGCCGCGAAAGAAATATTTTTTCTAAAAAGCTTTGTTTTGTAATTAAGGCCATCTTGCGCGGAATCGTTAGCGTAATAGCATTAATTGCAGTAGAGTTGGGGTAAATATCGATGTTTATTTTTGTTTTCACTTTAGATAGAGATGCATTTGATCATGACAATGATCTTTGCAATTTAAAATTAGATCATGGAAAAATCATATCATATGCTGACGACACTGCCCTCCTTTTTTCAGCTGACTCTGTAGAAGAACTGTATAAGTTCGCGCAATGTGGATTCAATATTGTAAATAAATGGCTTGAGCACAACTTACTAACTCTTAATGCAGATAAGACAAAGTATATTAGGTTTTCGATGCGCAAACTGCCGTCAACCGAGATTATCCCCAAATTGTATGCGCATTATTGCGGAGGTGCTAATAAAGTATGTAAGTGCCCTACAATAAATAATACAAATAAAATTACATACCTTGGCAAAATATTGGATGAATCACTTTCATTTAAAACTCATTTAGAAGCTTTAGTAAGTAGAGTACGCAAGTTAATTTTTGTCTTTAAAAATCTACGTCATATTGCAGATCGAAAACTTATTATACAAGTTTATCGTGCCCTATGCGAATCCATTTTGACCTACTGCATTACATCATGGGGTGGGGTGGGTAAAACATTATTACTAACTGTCGAAAGAGCACAATGAGCGATACTTAAAGTATCAACTTTCCGTCCTTTTATTTTTTCTACTAACCTCCTATTTAAATCATGTGGAGTTTTATCAGTTCGACAGTTATTCATAATGAACATAGTACTTAAACAACACGCAGCCCTTCCATATGTCACTGAATGCGCTAACAAAAGGAGGAACAATAACGTTTGCCCTAAACTACTGGGCCGGAGACATACTTTTTCAAATAAATTTTACAGTATCCTTGGACCTTTATTATATAATAGAATGAATGTGTTAGCCAATATTTATCCCTTAAATTATAATAGTTGTAAGAAAAAACTTATGGATACATTGCAATGTATGTCATATGATGACACAGAAAATTTATTGAGTGTTTTAAAGTAGGCCAATAAATTTTTGCAATCAACTTTTGTTATTAAAACTAGTTAAGTGTAGTTAGCATAAGTAACAATTTTAAAGCATGCACCTTCGCCTTGTATAGTTAATAAGTTCTATTTGATTATTTTATGTGATGTTAGAACTCTTTTTGCCTGAAAAACAGGTTTTTACTTAGTTCAGGCACACACATTATTTAATACCATTAGAATTTTATATGAACTTTGTTATCTTTTAGTCGTAAGTTATTTTGAATAAAATATTATTATTATATTATTATTATTATTATTTATTTGGCTTCACAGGAACAGCACAGACATAAGCATTATAAGATAACCATAAGTAAGTACGAGTATAATTGAATAGGTAAGTTAAAGGTAGAGTTACACATGAGGATTAATTAAATAGATGACAGATGCAGCAAGTTTACGAAAATATAAATAAATAAATAAATATGTAGGTAGGTAAAGCAAGAGAAGAAGACAGAAACATCTAAAACTGATAAATTAAAGCGTATAGGTATAGAAAGAATATGTGCACATACCTACATATTATATACATTACACATAAACAAACACAAAAATGGATACCTACAACGTTCAAATACAATAAGATAAAACATTAAATTTGGGTACAAAGCTAACCCCATATCTACCTATTCAAGAAAATACGTGCTGCCCCCGCATGGGCCAAAAAGGGTCAAACTCAGCTATGTGTTGGACCGCACGGGTGCGGATCAACGCTGGTTTTCAGTTTGATCCTGTCTTATTGGCATCACGACACGAACTACAATAAATATATTTAATTTAATGAAAGACAAAACACGATCAAGAAAAATTGCGACTGGTAAAATAAAACAGCAAATGAAAATGCCTTTGAAGCACCCTGCACAAAGCATTCAACACGACACTGAGCTCCAAAACTCAAGATTTTGACGTACGTATCCCATAGAGTTGCGATACTCAAGTCGAGCTGGGCTGGCCTAGTTTGCCGCATGCCTGAAGATCTGTAGGCCACTCAATGGAGTCTCAGCGCAGGGCTGACTGATGAAGTGGTAGCATGACAAGCTGGACACCTTTGACACACCGTGGGTACATCTGGCTCAGGATCGGCATGCGTGAGGATGAGGATCATGACGCGGTCCATCCGAGTACCCAGGTCTATTTATCGCACATAGTAGCCGGATACAGAGGAATTCTTTAGTGTAATAGATCGTCGAAGCTTTTTAAATCTTCTTAAATTGAAGTGAAAAGAACACCAATTTACATTTTATTTCACATTTTATAATACTCTTTATTGACAAAGAAAATTACAATTCAATAATAAAAGCAAAATAGAACTAGTATTTACAATTGAAACAATTAAGCTAACTGCAGACTGTTGCAAACAATCTACAGGTAGCTCAACTGATCCATATCAATACCAGTCGGAAGCGTCCCCAAGACGCTGGCTGCATTGCCCCGCTGTATGGCAATGCTGATGCTCTGCGCCAGATATCCGCCAGCTCTCGGGTCACGCGTCGCGTCGATTTCGATTTCATATTTTATAATAATTTAGAGTTAAAATTTGACTATTCTATGAGCTTATTTTGTTAGCCGAAATAAATAAAAGTTATTGTTTTCTGATTTCTGCTCTTAGATAACCCTACATAACCTCTACATGCAGTATACATCTGTTTCCAGATTTTTCCACTAGTCTTAAAAAAATAGATCGAGATGCGTTAAGGGGCCAGAGAGCAACCATAGCCCAGCAGTGGGTTGTCTATGGCTAATTGTAATTGTAAGAGAGACAAGAGTATTTCATCGATATCGATAAAATCGCTAGATAAACCCCAATATGGCATTTAACTTCACCAACGCTAACGCTTTTCAAATTTTCGCGAGAGAAAGAAAACGCGATAATTTCCTGTAATGAATATTTAATATTCGTTTTCCTTGAACATTTTTATCATAAATTTACGATATTAGAATATTATTTTACATGTTTTCCTACTCAGCTCAAGATCCCGGCTTGGATGCTTAAATCACTCTAATTACAACAATATCTCTGTATTACACAGTACAATTTCATTCAACAGGTTGAGTACTCATTACTTCCGTTTTTTATTTTATTTTATTGGAGCTGTTGCTTGCTAAATGGTTTGAGTAGGTACATTATTATACAAAATTGTTTCATTTGTGAATAATAAGTTAATATCCGCCTTTGAAATGCCTACATGCCTATTTATTTCATTTTTTATACTTAATTGGTTGGGTAAGAGATGATTTATAAATCTATCCAGTTTAAACGCATGGGTTTAAACTCTATTCTATTGGGTATTCGATACCCAGCAGCAGTTAATTTCACGCGAGTGTCCTACCGGCGGCGGCGGCGGCGGCGGTAGTATGCCTATCGAATATGGTATCTTACTTCAAAAATGTCTTTGCTTAGTATCTATCCTTAGTAGTAAAGTGTCTAACAATAAGTAAGTACCTACTTCTATGATTAAGTAAGTAGTAAGTACTATAGGTAACCTTAACATACTGATAGGTACTCCATCAAATTTAAACTGAAGTCCTATTTCCTAGCTTCAGCTACCTGAAATCTTACTTCATTTTCTCCTCCTTCTGTAACTCCAGATGTGGTTGTAGCTCCATCGGTGATCCCCAGGTTGCCTGGGAGAATCGCTCTCAGAGATATGGCCGCCTATTGTACTGATTATGTGTTAAACGTAGATATAAGGTTTTTATTATGTTATTTTTGAAGTGCAATAAAGTGTTCATTCATTAATCCATTCATTCATATAAAATTCTGTTGTCAGCATAAAACAAACCCAAGTTACAATACGTATTGTTACCTAATTAGTGTATCATTCTACAAGCTTGTGCAGAAAAGTACAATATGTACATATTGGCAATAAATAAACATAATAACACCCACCTTACTATTTCTAATACAAAGGTAAGTATAGGTACTTTATTTGTTTCTCCTTTCCTAGAGTTTATTTCCAGCGCACATTTAATCAAAGAGTCTAAAGTAAACCACTTACAGTAAACCATTGCTGGGAGTTAAACAATTTAATTACGACTCTATCCACGTGCTTGCGTCGAAGTTCACGTATCAGGCGACCATAAACTTTAGCCAATTAATTTTAAAGTTTAAAACTGTTTTAGCACGTTTAGCTTGAGATACGCTTGTTACGAATAGTGGGATAATAAAAAAGAACAAGAGCAATGCTGGTTTATAGATTTTCTTTCTGGTTTTATTCTTTGAGAGAGTTAGATTTTTGGTAATAGGCATGTTTCTTTTGGTGTTGGAACGAAATAAATAATAATGATAAATAAATAAATAATGCTGGACAATCCACACAGCATCATCTAGCCCCAAGCTAAGCAGAGATTGTGTTATGGGCACTACATACATACATACTTAGACAATACATAGATAGATATTATTTATTATACATAGAAAATACTAGAACACCCGGAACAAATATTTGCAGATCGGAATCGAACCCGCAACATACATATGTAAGTGGGCCTCAAAATATGTAAGTGTACAGGTGAATATGAATACTACAAGGAAGTACTGACGGGTAAATTTATGAACCATGGCCGTAAAGTCCATTATTTATCTAGCTCTATGGTAAAGCCACAGAATGAATGAATAAATAAATAAACACTTTATTGAATTAACATTTTACAGAATATGATATATGATAGATATCGTTTATTGTCAAAGAGATTACATGTTTTTGGTTAGTAGTGTTTTAAATCATAAGTTAGGTTTATCTAGACACTAGAGTTCTCTAAAAATAGCAAGAAGTATGTATAGATAATATTGTAAACAAGGTAGGTACTAGGTGGTTACGCACACAATAAACAGCGAATATATCACCCTAATATTATAAACGCGAAAGTTTGGATGCTTAGATGTTTTTGTTACCTCTTCGCGCCATAACGACTGAACCGGGTTGAAATTTTGCATAGAAGCCTGGAATCAAACATAGGCTACTTTGTATCCCGTAAAACAGTTCCCATGGAATAGAAATAACCATAAGGTTTCTTGTTCGCGCCTTTACTTTACCTTAAAAAGATTGAAGTGAACAAAATATCTAAATTATCACTTTATTTCCTAGTTTTACTTATGTAATTTGAATTTTGTGACGTGTCTAATATTTCTGTAAGGTCTAAAGGAAATAAAGCACTTTGATATTTGATATAAAACGTATCCATAGAAAAGACGCATGCGAAGTCGCGGGCAGAAACTGGTTAAAATATAAAGTAATACCTATATCTATATATATAAAAGAAAGTCGTGTTAGTTACACTATTTATAACTCAAGAACGGCTGAACGGATCTCGGTGAAATTTCACCGAGATCCGTTCAGCCGTTCTTCCGGCCCCGGGATACCATTTACCTTGCTGCCAAATTTGGCAGCAAGGTAGATGGTATCCCGGGGCCGGACATAGGCTACCTTTTATTCCGGAAAAAAGCGTGCGAAGCCGCGGGCTGCAGCTAGTATATTATATAATAAAAACTACATAATACATAGTACAACGTAGATTGTACTTTTTCATTACCATCATAAGTCATAAATTTATGATACTGAGTTTAGAGTTGTAGCACTGAAAAGCATTAAAGAAATACACTACTCGTACCAACTTGTTAAACAAAATAATAATTGCACATTTTCTGTAGACTACCTACGCTAATATTTCTACAAAACGATTGTAGAGAGCAAGCAAAGTTCAAGAGCCGATTCATAGTAGATATTCAACCGTCCCATTGGCTCTATTATGTATTTTCAATGTAGCAGAAATAAGTCTAGACCGAGTACAATAGTTGTTTTCTTAACAGGGCTTCATTGTGGCTAAGTTCAGTAGGTATTATTACTGCTTGATTTACAAAAAGCGCTTGGTAGGGTAGGTATTTTGATCTGTTTTGAGACTTTACCCTCTACAGTTTACATGTTACCCTCTAAAAAGTTTTTAAGATTTGATTCGTTAGTGCACGACTTTATTCAAAAATGACCGCGCGCATTTCAAGTAATGTGAATGTTCAGTAGGTATTTATAATTTTTTATTCATTTTCATGTAACTAAGTAATTTTTTTTGCTAGTCGTTAAAAAAACGAGATCCGTCAAGTGCGAGTGGGACTCGCGTGCCGAGGGTTTTGAACGTTTGTCAAGTAGGTATAGGACTTACCAATAATGTACTATAATAGGTAGGTACCGGTTAGAGACATTGCTATTTAATGAATACCTACAAATTAGAGGTACTTTTCGGTTTGCAAACTTAGGATTAAAAGTAAAATTTTCACGTTTTTTTCTAAATATTTCGTAAAGTATTAAGTCTACAGAAATTTTAAGAACTGTTTTGAGATTTGATTTGAACTGATACATTTTATTTGATACCCCACTTGACCTTGTAGGTCTCTTTTAAAATTTTGACATCACAATTTGTAATGAAAATTTTAATTATGTTTCATTTTGTTTGTCTGTACAGGCACACGAAATTAATTATTATATTAAATTTCAAGTTATTTGCTGCTTTAGTTGCTGAGATATTAAAGACGGAAAAAAGGACAGAAAAAGCGAGACCATAATGGTTTCGCTACCGATCTCCGATCTTCGAAACCCTAAAATCAAACAAGTTTCATCGTGTTCTATATGATTATTAATTATACATTGATGAATTAGCATCAGCAATACAAGTTTAAGAATCCTTTCACTAAAACGCCCTCTACGCACCAGACCGTGAAAATGTTCTATGAATAGAAATCTAAATTCATACTGATTCAATGGTTTTTAATTTAAAATATCCGAGTGAACTGATTAGACAGCATCACAACTTAAACTCAATAAGTAAGAGTAGAACGCACATTAGAATGCACATTCGAAAATCCTTTCAAAATAATGTCTTTATTTTGTCCGTTTGCAAAAAAAGAATCAAAAAGACACTTTATTTCCATAAATAAAATAACTGTCCTCTTGGAAATTTACGTCTGTTTAAATTGTAGGTGTGAGTAGCAATTATTAAATGCATGTCTATATATTATCTAATTTTGCCAGACTTAGGTATACCACCTACAGTGTCGTATTGGTCTGTAACATCGATCTAAGTAAAAAAGGTACTATCTTCTCCAAAGTGGAAGGCTCAAATTAGGTGCAATTAGGTCCACCCACCCTAGTCATAATCGGACCGATGCGTTTGTGTTACGTGTCCTTGCTAAGACGTACTTTAGTGTGGTTTATTGACTAAAATACTAGAGGAATACCCTTGTGTTTGTTCATTATAATTATTGCGCATATGGAAATGTAACTGTCAGCGAGTGTTTGCGTGTAATAGTAACACTGGCCAGTTGTTAAGTAAGCGCTGAGAGAACGTACTATATTCACAGATTTTACTTAGATTAGTCTGTTCTGTCTTAGTTGGTTATCCAATCAGTGAGAGACAAGGCTCTCCCGGGGTGAATTCGTCTTCAGTCAAGTCTTTGTGACGTTTCCTTAAACAAATGTACGCACGCAATCCATATTATCTTTGCCTGGTAGACCGGACCGGTACGGGTAAACAAGCAAGCCAGCCGCGGCAAATGTTTGAGGGATTGCCTGAATGCAACGGGAGAGTAGGGTTTGGCTTTATCCGGCTATTCTGCATCTTTATGGGCTTTAACTGGCTATTTTAACCGATGTTTTGGCATCTTTATTAACGATAACTAGCTCTATCCGGCTTTGAACGAGCATTTACCAGCATTTTTCTATTAAATAAAATAGAGATGATGTGTAAACGAAAAGGTTTATTAAAAAGTTAAGGGTTAAATATTCGAGAAAGTAAATCATACAAAGGGGGACATTATTTGCCGAACTTTCATATAAAACCCGCCTTTGAATGAATATCATTAATAAAATAAATTCCCCTTTCACAACAAAAATAATAATATAAATAATGCTGAACAATCCACACAGCATCATTAGCCCCAAAGTAAGCAGTGGTTGGTTCATGGGTACTAACACAAGCTCTGCTTGCTGGATAACTGTTACACTATAATACAACAATTTATTATGTTTTTATGGAAAACACATCTGGAACAAATAACTGCAGAGCGTATAAACATTTTGTTCCGCGGCGAACCTCCTGCTTTGGATGTGGACCTACGCCATTGAGCTCGTCAATGCTTATTCAACACTGAATTACAGATTAGATTAAGTTTATAGCTTTATAAAGAATTAGCCAAAGTTCTGAGCCAAAATGGTAAAGATCTATCCGGACTTTTCAAAGCATGGCACCATCAAACATCTGATTTGGCTTTTAGTTGCACTGAGTGTATGGCTCAATGGTAACTCAAAGCCAATAGCATTCATCACCAATGGCGTTCCGTCGAACAAATATTTCATGCATGTCAGCTTAGCAATTCTCTTGCTAGACTGAGTTTGTTGATTTTATGTCGATTGCAAGCGTTAGTATTGATGTCATATATGTTTATGTATTTACATGGTAAACGAACTGATTAGAATATAAATATAACCCGACTAGTGTGTGCCAGCTAGTTTATTAGTTTTAATGAAATGTACCTGTCAATTGTTTGTAGGTACGTTGTTGTGATGTTGGTCGAGTGATCGCAAACGTTCAGGTGTTCAGTGACTATTATCTTATTATAAGAGAATAAGAATAAGAGAATCTTTATTTGTAGCAACTACACACTACATATACTTAATACATTAATGAAATTTAAAGCTACAAAATGGCGTCCGACTCAGCATATGTTTTAATAGCCGTAGGCTACCACAACGCTGGTATTCCGTCGGAACCATGTTGCGGACGTCACGTACGAGACAAGACACAACATTAAAAAACATGAAATACATTAACAAATATAAAATAACTAATAAAACCTACGATATATAGTTTATATAATTGAACAAACAACAGAAATTCTAATAATAGATTATAAAGTAGGGAATGGTCAGATACAGCTTTATTTTTAATTTCAACAACAACAACAAAATGTAATAATAGATACAACAATTACAGATTTTTCTACACAATACAACAATAAAAATACAAATACATCAATAAAAATACATTACATTAATGTTTTTTTATTGTACAAATACATTACAATAAAAATAAATTATTGTCTTAGCCTTTTTCTAGATAAGACAAGTCTAGTTTTGATCACTCCTTAATTTACACAGTTTTAAAGGAGACCATTTCTGGGTTTGACCTTCAACGTCTTTTATGATGACAGATTTGACAGTATCATGCATAACTCGTTCAACAATGTGGATTGGACCATAATGAGTTACGAACTTCTAGTAATATTTTTTTCGCCAAAATACAAATTAAAAAAATATATTTATAAATATATACCTATAAATTTTAATGAGAAAATGTTCCACTGCTGTAGAAGTTTATGAATAGCCAGCTTCGAAGCCGGCGAGAAGAAAAATACAAAACGCACTCCACAGAAAAGCAAATACTAGGTATCTGTATTGAATACATTGCTTGAGAAAAACAAAGCTACAAAAACTGGTTTTTGATAGAAGGTCCTTTAGAAAACAATGATAAATAAATTATTGTTTACTAGAACTACTAGAACTTACTACTTACTAGAAACGTGTTTATTCCGATTGGTTTCAAGTTATTTTATTGTATATATTTACTATTATATTTAGCCCACTTACTGCTGTCGAAGCTGGAGGCCATATGCATTCGTGGAACAGTTCTAGAGCTTTTTACTAGCTACCTACCTGACTTCGCTCATAATGTGCTATTATTGATTTTTTAATTTTTTTTATTAATTTAATTTAGTTAACACGGTATACACAACCAATTACATTAATTAAATATGATTACAGAAATGAACACATAATAATATACAACAAGAAACAATAAAATTAAAGAATGTCAGAGAATTTGATGGACATGTTAGCGGCGATGAAACGGTTTATTGTGGTGTACCTCAAGGAAGTTTATAGAGTATTATTAAGTATTATTATTCTATTTTTTTAGTTTATTTATTTTTTATTACGTAGATAGATAGATAGATATCGTTTGTCAAAGAGATTACATGTTTTTGTTTAATTTAGTGTAGATATGGATCTATATTTTATACAAAAAATATAGAGAAATCTGTAAATAGACAACTTTTTGAAAAATGGTAAAATAGGGGGGAGGGGGGGGCAGATAATTTTAAAAAGGGGGCTACCTAACCGAGTGGGGTATCAAATGAAAGGTATCGGTTTTTACATCTCAAAACAATTTTTAAATTTCTGTAGGTTTAATGCTTTTTGATTTATTTTGAAAAAAAAAACTCAAAAAAATAACCATTCCCCAAACTATCTACTTTATCATGGGACGATTAGATATAACAAGTAGTAAAAAGGTGAGGAAATTAATATATATCTTTAAAAACCTCCGACAGCTGTCTTTTAATGTCTCCAAATGATTTATTATCCTTGGCCAGTCAATAATATCGTATCGAATAACATCTTGGGGTGGAGCTGCTAAGACGCGCCTTCTACTATTGAAAAGGGCTCAAAGAGCAGTTCTAAAGGTTCTTAGCTGCAAACCTAGACTGTTTCCTACTATTGATACTCACTTTACAAGTCCACACTGTTCGACAACTGTTAATTCTCAAAACCCTCTTACGTAAACATGGCCAAGTGCCGTACGACCCTATACCAAGCAGGACGAAACGAAGTTTCCACAGAGTCTGTAGTCAGTCAGTGTCTAGTGTCAGTAAATAGTTTCACACAGGACTGCTACATCCAGTCGACAGTATTCCCACATCAGCTCGCCCATTATCTCTGGGAAATTGTAAAATTAACATATCTGCCTGGCTTTTAACACTTTCTTTTACATAACTTCTTATGGCGAATATAAATTAAATTCTCATTTAATTGCACACACTTTTCTAATGTTTTAAGCAACAAAAACTTTATATAACATTAAATTTATGAATATGTATTGTCCACTCTCCCAACTCTGATCACCTCATCGACTGGTACTTAATCGTTGCCCTGACTCTTGAGACAGGTGAAAGTACCTACTTAATAGATAGATAGATAGATTATCACTTTATTGCACCATCAGTACCTACTTAATGTCTCACTTTTATATCTATTTTATTTATTTTCACCACTGCTGTCACAGCAAAGTTGAATAATATTTATGAATCTTATGTAGTTTTCAATCTGAGTATGTATAGTACCTAATTATAATATTAATTAAGGATAACGTAGGCTAAATACCTTTTGTAAATAATTTTTACCTTTTTCATCCGGTCCAGAGGGCGTTATTGAACGCGACAGAATTTTATACTTTTAGCATTAGTATCGTTACATTGTTTTAGTTTTAAATATACATATATATATGTATATGGTACCAATAAACGATTTTGTAATTGTATTTTATGTATTTGTTTTCTGTTAATTAAATCAGTGAAATACCTAGTCTTTTTTAATTCGAGCCTGCAGCTAAAAAGAAAACATTTGCCCGTCCATGAGCCCTTGGTTTATTATTATTTCCCAATCATGAGAACCTTAGACCGGATGATCTAAGATGAGAACTGACTGTTGCCTGTGCTGATTAAAGAATGTGTCAATACACTAAGTAATTATTTTATTGAAACATTTTGCCATAATATTGATGTTTATTATGTCTCTTCAGGCGCGATCTATTAAGTGATTTGGTTTATGATAGTTATGCACCGCAGTGTTCTTAGCTGTGTCGTGTTTTTTTTTATATGTAATATCAGACCACATCCATATTTGTGTTTTTGTAAAATAAGTTGTTGTGATTAGAACAAATATTGGAGGAAAAAATAGTTAAAAATAAATGCTTTGTCCTAGCATAGATAAATGAGCACTGTAGGTACCTAATTGCAAAGAAATACGGCATTTCATTGAAACAATAATAATTGCAATGTTTAATGTGACGACTCCAAATTAAAATTATTTATAAAAACATATTCTCGCAAGTGACCAAATCCTATAAACTGGTTGACCGAGCAGCATGACATTTCACAAGAAGCAATGTCTTATAATACGGAACCCTCGGTACGCGAGTCCGACTCGCACTGGACGTATTATTTTATTTAGGTAATTACAATATAAAGGTACCTGTTAATAGGGAAAATCATTGAAATAGGATATACTTTCCTTTTGATCTTCAATAATTATTTCTGCGAAATCAAAACTTTCCTCATCCGAAATTTATTTCGTACAGTAAACAAATTACCTACCAGCCATTTTTATCTGGGTCAGGAGATTTTCAAAAATCCAGAGTCCGTAACTGACGTAATTATGTTTACCCAATTTTTCTATATTTTCGTTTCGCAAAGCAGGCGCTCTAGAAACTTCCTACAAATTGCAGTGCAATGCAAGTCGGCTGCAGCAAATATTTGAATTGTAGAGTGGAATTGGTTTGCTTTCTAAGTATTCAGTGGTAGTATTTACATCGAGAAATAAAAATCCTTCGGATACACACCCAACATTTTTTTTATTCGGAAGCAAACCGTTTTTTAAACGCGGTAATCGCTAAAAACAAAGATGGTTTGGCACTTGCATCAAAATTTTACGAACTTCTTTATAGGGTTCCGTAACCAAAGAGTGAATACGGGACCCTATTACTAAGCTTCCGCTGTTTGTCCGTCTGTGTGTAGGTATATCATGAACCGTTAAAGGTAGACAATTGAAATTTTCACAGAATGTGTACATCGCCCTTGCCGCTATGACAACAAATAACAAAAAAAAAAAGATAAATGGGGCTGCCATACAAAACACGTAACTTTTTTGGGTTTTCTTGCGGTCAGTACTTGTTTGGGTGACCGCATCCTGATGGCTTTTTTTCGATTCATCAAAAAACCTGTTTTTCAGGTTTTTTGTTTTTCCAAAGTTTTGTACGATGTTACGGAACCCTCCGTGTGCGAGGCGACTCGCTTTTGGCTGGTTTATTGTTATATCCTGCGGATTTATTTTAAATAACTCCTGCGTAATAAGCAACAACCTTGAGCGAGACCTAGTCACATACTTTGACGTAAGGGGATGCGTAAATAAACAAAGGAAACCAAAACGTACGCCATCGAGTATCTATTTATTTTTCAGAGGATGCAAAAGCTGCCAGTATGTATTTTTGAAAGTCTTCCCCTTGCCGCCCACCCTCACGCTGCAATTTTTTAACGAAAACTGTTATTAGTTTATACTTCCTATGGTCATAAACCTTGTTCTTGTAATAGCACAGAATTACAATTACAGGGTGAGTTTTTTAGATGGGAGTGTATGGCCAAATTTGAAACGATGAGCATTAGAGAAAAATCGTGTGAACTCCTCACATGGCCTCAATTAATGAGAAAATAAAAACTGCGCGCCCAATTTTTAACTATGTCATAGGTAGGTATAGATAGATAGATAGATTATCACTTTATTGTATAGAGAGAGTAAACTTTCTATAAACTTAGATCAACATACCTGCTGCATCTCTCGTGCCTAGAACTGAGGCGATCTGCGGCCGCTCCTCGTTGATGACCAGCTCGGCCTGTTCGCTGTACACCGAGTGCACCGAGCTGATGCAGGTCAGCCTCAGCTGCCCTCGCTCGAAGCTGTCCGGTCGCACCATGAACGACAGCTGACTGATTGATGCCACCTACAACATAGGTACGTTAGTTGATGATGATTTTTGTGAAAATGACATGTGGCCTCCGATGAAGCACGCCTAATGTAAAATTTTTCAAGATTTCGTAATATTTATCTGGATCTGGGTTTTACCAGAGACTAGTAAAGTAATTATTAGTCTCTGGTTTAACTAATGTATTGCGCTGTATGCCTATCTAACTATACCTAACATATAGTCAAAGATGTAACAAAAAAGAAGTTTTTGGGAGCTATATTTTGATCTTTATAGAATCGGTAGGAGAGAAGTGGCTAAGTGAGGTGAGAAAGAAATAGGGTCGGCAAAGCTTACCGAAAAATTATACGTTTTTATTATAATTCTTCTATCGTGGCCTGTTGCAGCGTTTGATCGCGAGGAGTGTGAGTTTGCTGCATCTCCGGCACTGAGGCGATCTGCGGCCGTTCCTCGTTGATGACCAGCTCGGCCTGTTTGCTGTACACTAAGTGCACCGAGCTGATGCAAAACTGCTGATGCTAAAATAAATAAATTATTATAATAAGGACAAATCATTTTTACCTTGTTGGAAGTCTCGGCGGTGGGCATCGGATCAGTAGCGTCTTCATCAATGGAATCGTGATGCCGCGGGGTTGGCAGCACAACTGTGTCCTGACTTGGTAGAAGCTCTCCGTCCTGAAGACAAGAGGCTCGTATATGAAGTACCTGCTTTCACTTTAGAGCACATAATATATTCTCGATCTATCGATTTTTGTTTGGAACCAAGAAAATAAAAGTAAATACGTAAAGTACTTATAGAGAAGAGGAAAAAGTGCAGCTATATTGTTTTTGGTTATGGAAAGACGTAGAAGGTAGCAGATTACATTCGTGCAGAGGGTTAATATTTTTAAGTTCTGTGTAGTACCTTCTTAAATAAATTTTAAGAAATGCTGATAAATATCAAGGTTGATTTTGTAATAATTCAGCCAAGTAAAATCTGAGCCCAACATTCTTACCCTAAATCAAGCTAACGTATAAAATATTTCACATTAATTTCACATACTCCTTTGAGAGGGATAAAGTTAAACACACGCCAAATATTTAAGCCTAAAATAATGAATTTGTTCCCGGCAGCAAAATTATCGAGGCCCAAATATGTTTCGTAAGGGAGCTGTCATTAATCAAAGTCTAAAACCAATTAGAGAATGATATTGTTAAAAGAAGTTGGTAGGTGTGTTCGAGGGTACCATCGAACAACCCTATAATCTACCCTATAAATTTCACACCCCTGCGAATCAGCCTATAGATGCCTATCTATAGGCTGATTCGCAGGGGTGTGTAATTAATTCACATCTAGAAATTTTAAACGGTTATTTACAAATTCTGAGCACGTTATCAGTGTCGTTGACCGCAGCAACAGAAATAAACGTTAAAATGGTTGTGACTTGTGAATATTAATATTTAAAAAGACCCTAAGAGAATTTCCTTTGCTTTAGCATTAATTTTCCAATCTTATTAGTTATAATAATTGCTAACATTCGGATGACAATTCAGGTTTGAGTAAAAATATTGATATTCCTATGCACGTCATGCTAGTCATGACGTGTATAGGAATATCAATATTTCTAAACTCGGGCAAAGTGAAATTGAATCAAAGTTTCCAGGATAATTTCATCCTACTAGATGAAATTATCCCGGAAACTTTAGGCAGGTAAGTACCTGCTGTCAATTTAATGGTGAAAATTATTATCAGCACGTTAGACCCACATCCACTGCACATAGACCACCCCCATGACAAGGGTGGATTTTCCATAATCAACACGCTTAGCAGTCGGAATTGCAGTAATGGAGGTGTTAAATATTCATAGAAGGACGCTTCCGCCCTGGCTTTGCTAGTTCCTTAGTCGCCTTATACTACATCCCGGGCTGAGTTACAAAGAATGATTCTTACGCCACGGATATCGGCATACCTGAATAGTATCCACGAAAGGGCCGAAAGCCTTCCAAGGGCTGAATATAATATTGCTGTTTTCATCTCCCGGGAACGGTGTGCTCCGACCTAAAGGGCCGGGTAGGTCTAAGGACACCACAGGACTGGGAAGGATCCTCTGCTGGATCACTGGCTTGCCTTGGATCTGAAATACAATACCATAAAATTATTTACGAATAACGCTCCGATAAATCTTTTAAATCCATCATGGTTATTAACACTTATGTCATTTACAACAGGATATTTACCATTTCCATTTATGGGAGTTTTGAGTTTTCCAATATTTAGGCACAGTTTCATGCGATCACGGAACACAGTTATTCCGTCATCATGGCAAATGAAAATGAAAACTCAAAACTCAAACTCAAAGAAGTTATCGACATATTAATGTTGATTACATTATGATTAAACAATATTGTTTAAAATGAACTAGTTTTGTGCAATTGGCGACGAGGGTCGCTGACCGCATAATCTTTAATATTTCTTGTAATTAAAAAAAACTTATGTCACTGATGTGAGAAGTTACAAAGTATGTTTGAAATTTTCCTTCGTTAACTTACCTAGATAGCTGTTTGTGCTGTACTAGAATTGGTTTGTGTTCGGCGACATTCGTTGCTGACTGTACCCATCCGTACTGTACTGTACCTATTGCGGGTTCGATTCCCGATTATTTGTTTTTAAGCACCACAAATGTATTTTTTTTCTTTTCCCCATCCGGGTGTTTTTCTATGTTGTATAAGTATTGTAATTGATGGGTACCATACATAATGCGCACCTGTTCACAAATAATGTAGGCTCCTGCTCAACTAGCACTAGTATCAACTTTCTGTTACCGTTTTTTCCCTACTATGTAATTGTATTATATATTGTACTTTTAATTCGTGGACAACGGGGTTGATTATACTTGAGTAAGATTACTTAAGTTTTAATTTTAGTTTACAGTAAGAGCTAAATACCTATAATTGTTTGTTGTCGTGAATAAATAAAAAAATAATAAAAGAAATAAAACTCAAATCATGATAAATATCCCGTTGTAAATAACTTTAATAACGCATCGCTTTATTAACGATTTCTTTATTATTAGAATACAAATCAAAACATAATTATAAGCAATATTCTACCTACTCAATGTAATAAGAGATGGGATGAATGTATAGGTAATATACTATCTTCTGCCCGCGGCTTCGCTCGCGTATTTTCGGTATAACAAGTATCCTATTATCTAAGTTAGGTTATATTCTAAATGAACTTCAAATTTCATAATGATCTGTTCAGTAGTTTTGGTGATCTTAGCTAACAAAATAAAATTCACAAGCGGCTTTATAATATTAATAATAATAAAATCATTTATTTCGTTTAGGTCTTACATTTTACATATTATATTATAATATTTCTACTAATAATATAGTGCATAATTATTATGTGTTTTGGACCCTATTCACCATTTGGTTCAACTCCTCGCTCTAACTAATATTAGTAAGATATAGTATATGTTCATAATTATAAAAGATCATCCTAATGATAAACAAGAAGTATTATCGGCTGTAGCTGTACTAAATTGATCTGCTGGCCACATGCATCCCCTAAAAAAGGAATAGCTCATTGTCCTCAACCTGCCACATTCAGCATCTGTTTTTCGTAGTTCGTCATCCCACATGGCCACATAGCACTATTATTATGGTCAAAAGCTAAACTTTGTTAAGAATGTAGTTGTGCGAAAATAACACCAAGACCTACTCTAGGGAAAGGTGCTGCATTCGTATGTCCGGAGAGCAGTATCACTTGGTAACGTTTACACTTCTACCGCTAGAGGGTTACCAGTTGATGATGCTGTCTGTACCTCAAAGAAATGTATTTTTGCGAATCTTCTAAATATGGAATGACATAATAAGCTACTAATTATTTAAAAAACACGCGTGTGAAGTCGCGGGCAAAAATAGTTTTCTCTATAGCTCTACATTTTAGAGCTAGTAGGTTTGGCACACACTGGCAGACGTTGCAATGAACGGATAATAATTTTTATTTATTTACAACATGAAAAAACTAATTGGGAAAATACTAAAATAACAATGTTATTAGTAAATATAACGAATGGAAGAGTTTACAATTAGCATAGAGCAGCAACTATAAAAAGATAAAATTAATTAGAAGTTGTTTCAACAGTTTCCTTGTGCTCGTGGAATAGAAAACCGATTGCGCGTTTTTAATTACCTAACTAGCTGCTTGTAAAGTAAACAACGTTTCTAATGGGATAAAAATGTAGTTTAGCCAAGCGAACTAATATTTTAAATACCTACGAGCATAGAAGAAAACACGCTGATGTCACTGCACTTCATTAACAATTTTCGTGATTATGAAGCCAAAAACGAATGCGTGAGTTGTCAAATTGATAATTTCGGTGCTTTCACGCACAACAAGCGCACGTATACCTACGAACATGAAAATGAGACGTATTTGCGCAGATTTGTCGCATTTTCTGGCTACTATCAATATAGGGGCCGAACTCCACCAAAGCGGAGACGAGACGAAAGGAGAGATGTGTATTAAACGACAATAAATATATAACTTTATGTTACTTTTTCGGGTGGTTACAAACACGTAAAGAGGAGTATGAAAAAATAAATAACAGCGAGCCCTGAAAATTTTTGAGAGTTTGCGACTGCTGAGAATATTTTAAAGAAAAAATATGTATTGGCAAGTGGAGTAAGCCGCATTTTTGAAATTGCTGCGAGCGAAAATTTTTATGATCTGGCTGTGCGTGTGAGCTGTCGTTTTCACCCCTTAAGGGGTGGAGCTTGGTAACCGGTACCTATATGATGTCCTCCTAGTCGAATCTTCGGCCACGACGACCAGTCTAAGCGGAGACTGGCCGGATGCGCAGTGTGTGCACAAACACAGGTGCACTCTCTGTTACATAACTCTCTTAATCCGATAGGACGGCAGACCGACACGACTGGGGAGAGGTCAGGCGCAGGACCAACGGCTTAACGTGCTTTCCTAGGCACGGGGGTGTAACACCGCCAACTTCCTGACTCTTGGCTGTTACTGTGAATTGTGTTACTCGTACCAGTATTATAGGCAGGTTTTAAGCGATATACTTGAAATCTTGACATCTTTGCCCTTCATTGATAGAAGTAAAAACCCCAGGATTCCTTTTTAAAAATTGGGAGGCCCTGAATATGAATATGCAGGTTGCAGTGAACCACGCAGTGCGTCTTCTAAATGGAATATATGACTGCATCAAGCTGAGTCCTTAGATACAAAAACATTGTTTGCGCTATGATGTTGAATTGGCAAGAGACAAACATAATTCGCGAAAATTACTTAAATAATTTTTAAATACTTATCAATTTAAAAAAATGGCGCTCGACGTTGGAAGATCTTTGTGTTAAAAGCAAAAAATATCCTTTGCAATTAACGCTGTTAAATTAGGCCTGCATGCCAGAACTAAACAACGTAAATTGTAACGTACGTTAATTACAAAGTAATCAATTATGGGAGGTTAACCAAAGCACCAAGAAATTGCCTGGGGGGATGGTAGGGTTCAAAAAGTTGCTAAAAACATCACGAGATTAATGGTTGACCCCTTATTACTTCCAAGCATCAAAACGACTACAGCTATTTTGATAAATCAGGTATCAAAATACTTGTCTACAGTCTCCTATATGGTTCATAGCCACATTTTGTAGGACTGCGCCATCGAGATAGAATCCTATTCTCTATTATCTCAATGGACTGTGCCTTTAAATATGGCTAAAAAACGTGAATAAGCGCAGACTAGTCAGGTTTTTTTATAATTGTTAATAAATAACTGGTTATCCGACTGCGTTCAATATCAAAGAACCGAAAGGTTGTCTGAAGGGAAGGTTGAGTAAACCAAAATGCTTTCATTCCGAGTAATCTTTTCAAAGCGCGCCTAATTTGTTGCGGATTAGAGGAACATTGGCCTAGACATAAATTTAATATTCTGAGAGTAATGCTACAAGATCTCTCCTTACACCGACCGGTATTTTGATAAAGATCTTGCGATTGGGATTATTTATTTATTATTAATAACTGTGGGACGGATTCAGGTTAGCAAAAGCATTCTGTAAGTTGCCATTGAAATAAATTTATAACGATAAATATTGGATATTTTTGCCTTTGGAACTGAGTGTTTTTAGTGGATTAGTGGAAATACTGTGTCAAGCGGGTTATGCGGCTTTAGGAATGGTGTGGTTTAGCGGTTTCTGTTTTTTGAGTAAGTATCTACATGAGTTTTGGAGCTTTTTGGCGGTGACTGTACTTAAGCCAAGTGAGCCGAGTGGGGAAAATGGCAACATGAGTTTTATTGACTTTTAAACAAGACAATCATCATAGTAGGTGCTAATTATTTCGAAAATTAAGTTCAAATAAATAGTATATTTATTCTAATAAACAATTTTTTATTTACGGTAGGTATGTACTAAAATACCAATAATGTCAAAGAATATTTTTACCTTAGAAAATAAAACACACAACCTCACGTTAGCAATGAGAACAGAGATGTTACGGATATGCTATTTCGGAAATTGATACGGATATTCGAATTATATTAATTATTGGATTCCAGGTAGCGGTATACGTAAGAAGTATCTTGGAAGCCTTTACTAAAAATAGCGACATTCACAAGTACAATACTCGGCGAGCGAACAAACTCTCCACCCTGCCTCGTACTCTCGCAAAGTCTGATAAGTTAACACGCATAATGGGACCAAGAGTGTACAACAGTCTTCCTAAAAATGTAACGGAGGCAACAAGCCTGACATCTTTTAAGTACAAGCTGAAGCACTGGCTTATCAACAGTTTTTACAGCTACGTTGGTTTTTAGCCTGTAAAAGTGACTAAATGTTGTTTTCTGTCTGTAGATATATTAATTACTATAATATAACTATAATTATAATTTCAAATAATTTATATACATGAAATATAATTTGTTATTACTTCTAGAATTGAATGTACCTACCTACTAATTTTTTATTGATACGGTTACGGATATAAAAATATTTAGGATTATCCGGTAGTTTCGGATAGTTACGGTTACGGATATTAGATGTCTTAGAAATACAATTATAGAAGTATAATACATTACTTTCAAAGAAGCGGTTATTGGCACCTGAGCCCTGAGTCCGGTTGACGATAGTACCTACAGAGACGGAATCGTGACGTGAATAAAGAGTTATCTATCTATCTATCGTTATGTACATATGACCAACCCATAGAAACTAGAAACAAAGCAAGGGACGCGCGCGGCTTAGCGGCCAGGGAAAAATAAAAACCTATCACAACATAATTATCTCATATAGACTCCGCCCCTATCCGAAGTTATCCGAATCTTTTTTATCGGTTTCGGTTACGGTTACGGATAGTTTTTTTATTTCGGATATCCGATATTTACGGTTACGGATATCCTTAACATCCCTGATGTAGAAGAACCAATTAAGTAAAACCTGAGTAACAAGAAGCAAAGTTACACTTTAAATTCGATTTTCCAGAAAATACAAAAGGTTTCAGCGAACAAAGTTCAACTAAAAGGTCGTTCATTTCGTGAAGTAATAAAATAACACTTCTTTGGAAAATACCTATTTGTTGTACAATAAATAAGGGTGTCGTAACTTTTGTAAAGTTTTCGAAAGCTGCTACTTTTTGATAGCAGATTAATGTTCCAGGTTTCAGGCATTTTGGTATGGTACAAACAAGGGCAGTCATAAAAAACGTTTTTTTAGGATGTAATTATCTATGAATTTTAAATGCTTTATAGGCGTTTTATTGTAAGATTTTTAAACAACGATATATGTCTAAAATCTTTACTTTTCGTCTTATGTACCTACTGCACCATCAACTGGCACCTCTCTAAAACAACGAAAAAATTACAAAAGTGTTTATCTAAATAATTACCTAAAAAATAATTACCTAAAAATAATCTATAATAATATAAGACTCTTTTTCTTGACTTAAAGACAAGCTACAGCCCAAACCAATTATCGGAGAGGCTTGAAACTTGCAGGGTGTGTAGGTCTTGGAACGAAAGTGAGCACTAAGAAAGAGATTTTGAAAATTCACACTCTAAGAGGTTCAAAGTAGGGGTTGAAACTTTAAACGAAAAGGCTCTGTATTTCAGCAACCCAATAGAACTACAAAATTTTACATGAAGATTCCCCTTACTAAACCAACATACATTTGATTCATTGTTTTCTGAAAAAGTGTTATCCTATCTCAAAAATTAAATAAATCATTTAGTTCTGGCAACATTAGTCTAGTACAGGATGTAAAGTACTTAAAAACTACGGCCCATATAAAATATATAACCTTAGTCTAACATACATAAGATAAACCTATATACTACCACGTTGTGTCGGTGACGTGTGACATGCAATATGTGCTGCGACCGGTAATCGTCCGCGAGAACGTCGAAACAGCACATTCTTCGGCCAGAATTATTCCAAATACTCCAAATACCAAATACTTCCAAATACAAAATCAAATACTTCTTCTAATTTTTAATTTTTTAATTTTTTAGAGAAGACTAAAGGTTAAACGAAAATGCTCTGTATCTCAGTATCCGTTAGCAATATAACTACAAAATTTTACATAAAGATACCCCTTCCAAAACAAATACATATTTGATTTATCGTTTCCTGAAATTCGGAAGTGTTTTTACTTATCTATATCTATCTATATACTTAGGTAACTCTACGAGTACCTGATTAGGATACCTACATGATGGAATTTTTTGACTTGAGTATAAAATATCCCAAGTTAAAAGTCCCCATTACTTTGAGTTTTAAATTTTCATAAAATTAATTTGCATCTAAATTGGTACGCAAGTAGTTCTCTAAGTTGTGAAAATTGGCTTTATCTTTAGTGTCTCTAGGTAAATTAAGGCGAAAAAAGAAGATGGATACCTGCAACGACGAAAGGTGAACCCTGACTGATAGTTTCAAAATATATTTTTCTTCGGGTTTTGACGTTTTTAATAAAAATATCACTCTAATATTATAAATGCCAATGTTTGGATGTTTTGATGGATAGGATGGATATTTGTTACGTTTCTATCCCCTCAAACAGTTCCCATGGGATAGAAATAATATTTACATGTTTCCATAGAAACAACGCGTGCGAGGCCGCAAATATTAATGACTAGTTTCTGCCCACGGCTTTGTACGCGTTGTTTTTATTGAAACGTTTATAAGTTATTTCTATCCCATGGGAACTGATTTATCGGATAAAAAGGTAACCTGGAAGAAAAGGCTTGTATGCATAATTTCAGCCGGATCCGTTCAGTAGTTTTGGCGTAAAGAAGTACCTAACTAACATCCGTCCAAACATCCATACATCTAAACATCCAAACTTACATTGTATTTATAATATTAGTGTGTACGTCACAAAAAGTATCTAGCCTATATTTTTCCGCATCTTTTTCTTTTTATATGATCCTTTACATAAAGAGAGATAAAATTATGGAATATGGATTCTAACCACATGGAGTTTTATTAAAAACAAAGTTATTGAGAAGTATTAGTAAAAATAATAAGGTAAAAATAGTTATATTAATGTTACAAACCATAATTATTCGAACTAAACTGATTTATTTATTTTATTTCTTTCTTTCGTTTCAAATGTCAAAGTGCATTATTTCCTTTAGACCTTACAGGACTTCTAAGACACGTCACTTTTTTTTTATATTTATGAAATTATTTTTCATTAATTTTAGGGAAACGATCAGCAGACTATGCTTAAATGGGTCATACTATAGAAATTGCCAGGCCTTATACCTGCAGGTATCCACTGATCGACTGATACTAGACTGATAGATGCTGGACGTGGCAAGTGAAGACAGGACGCTCATTAGGGGAGGCCTATGTCCAGTAGTGAACTAGTACCTCTATAGGCTGATGCTGATCAGGCTTCTGAACTGGTTAAAACTGTATTTCCGGAGCCAGTAGCTTTTCCAAATATTTAAAATAATATAAGATAATTATGTCAAACGAACATAATTAAAAACTAATCTTAATTTTTCAGAGCATATCATTTTATTCCATCGAAATAAATTAAATCAAAAATTTCGACACAGCGATACAAAATCCGTGTTTGAAATCCGGAATCGTCAAAACAACAAAGTTTAACATGTCCAATGAAAACTGTCCGAAACAAATTACACCGAGGCGCCAGGATTAGGGGTAACTGGTGGCTAAGGACCCCCGAGGGTCCACCCCAAAAGGGGTTAGTGGTAAACCTTTGATCCTTGCACAGAATATAACAGAAGCTCGACATTGATGGTTTCCCTCCTAGTAGTTCCATTTTTTCATGTATGTAAAATACCATGTTTTGTGCTGTAGGGGATTTGGCGACGGAAGAAAACAATTCTATGACTTACTCGCGACCACAGCTTAGATTATGAAAATAAATAAATAAATAATACTGGACAATCTACACAGCATCATCTAGCCCCTAGCTAAGCAGAGACTGGGTTATGGGTACTGGATAATTGATACAATACATTACATAGATAGATATTTTTATTACACATTTAAAATACCCATAATACCCGGAACAAATATTTGCAGATCGTAAAAACATTTGTCCCAATGCCCCCGCCTTGCCTTGGGACAAATGTTTTTACGATCGAATTGGGTGTGTATAAAGTATATATAGAGGTATATATTAAATATAATAAAAAGTTAGGTATCCATTTTCTTTACATAACTAATTGTTGTAAAACCTTCTTGTGTAAAATGGCCTACTATAAAATATCAGATTATCTAGAGGCTAAAAAAGCTTGGGACGGGATTTGCTCCAACTCGAAAAATAACAACCAACAGGCTAAAGGTTTCTTCGTCGCTTCTTTACTTTAGTCTACATACCGAAGCGATTGAAATCGAAAATATCACTTTATTTCCGTGTCAGTGTTTAATTATTAAGAAATTGACCTTTTCTAAGTGTACATTTATTGTATTTATGGAAATAAAGAGTTTTTGACTTTGACTTTGTTTACTTGTTGTTAAAATAGGTAAATGAAATTTAACAAATGTATTTACATCCACTACCAAAAATAAGCATTTTTGGTGAATCAGCCGCGGACAGCATTCAAAGAAAATTATTATTCTGCGTTTCAGTTTTAGTTAGTTTATTGATAACGTTTATAAATTACACTAGCTGTTGGCTTCGCATGCGCTTTTTAAGTAGCCTATGTCCGTCCCCGGGATACCATTTACTTCCTTGCTAAATTTTATTGAGATCCGTTTAGCCGTTTAGGCGTGCGAATGTAAAAGACAGACAGACAGAGTTACTTTCGAATTTAAATATAATATAATAATTTATTATTAGTATGGAAGTAATGTTCTTCATAGAACAATTTTACTACTAAGAGCAGTTTTGTGTGGCAATATAAGCTTAGTAGGATCTCTATATTTTACATTCAGTACAGTTACATTTATTTTTATACTCATCAAGGAGCATTAACAAAAAGTTTCTACACTTATTGTTTCCGGGATATATATGTATAGACTTTTGATTGATACCTTATTCCATGTCAACAAAGATCTTATTATTGTTTAAGGGTATGTTTATTCCATGGTAACTCATTTACCTATAGGATTAAAAGTAAAAACACACACATTGGTACAGGAGGCCATTGAGATTACCAAACACAGGAACTTCAACCGAGAACAAGAATTCCAACTATCCGGAACCTAGAACTCTGTGGTGAGAATGTGCAAAAACCGAAGAAGTGATGTACCAATTGGGCCGCGTTCTGATACCGTCAGTATTGTGTGTCGTGATCGAGTTGCGTTCTTTAATGAAACCGGTGGTAGTGGTAACATTCGTAGCAAAAGACAAAAAATTAAGGTAGATCGGTATGTTTGCAATAAAAACTCACTCGCAGTGCCTTCAGTTATTCCGTGATCATGACGCATGTAACTGTGCCGAAATATTGAAAAGCTCAATACTCAAATCATGGTAAATATCCCGTTGTAAATGACTATAGGATTAAAAGTAGATGTGTTGTTCCAGGTTTAGATCTATGCAAAATTTCAGCCCGATCCGCTCAGTATATTGGCGTGAAGAAATAAAAAACATTCATCAATCCATCCAAAATTTCGCGTTTTTAATATAGCTGGGATGTGATATGTTTTAGTTAACTCCGTGGAAACAAAATACATGTAAGATATATTTTTTTTCGTTGCCGTAAACGGGACACAATTTAGTTGTTCGTTTCTTTGTATTTTGGCGAGTTGTAGGTTCTCCCCTTCACCTATCATTTATTCTCAGGGCCCATTACAACGCATTAGTTTGGGTACCCATTAGGATCATGTTTTACGATTTACGTTGTTAAGGGTGAACCTGTAATTTCACCGTATTTCTGTTTTTTTTTAAACATTTTCAGAAACAGTAATGTTGCCAGGTAGCGGATAAAATAAAATCCAGCTACATTCTAATAGAGGTACACCTGCCCACACACACCCAATATTGAACCCGCACCATGCCAGCTGGTTGATTCAGATGTATTCGTGTGTATCTTTCGTATTAAGCCGCTGACCCACCGCTGCGCACGGAGTGGCTACGCACGTGTGTCTAGCATCTCTTTATAAGACAATGTATGTATGTGATAACGTTCACTGCAACCCACTAACACGCTCCGTACGAATACGAGATTAATGACGTCATTGCTGCAAGCGTGCCTTACTCAAATATGGCACCCACACAGCTCAACGCTGTAAACGCTGTGCACGCGGTATATGCTTCACTGCCGGAAGTAGGACGTCAAAACTGTGCTGCTCTAAAGTTGTACATAGTCGTGGGTTCATTTTCATGTATAGTGTGTGCTGCAGTGGAACACGCTGATTACGATTTCAAATGGGTATATTATTGTGTTTTTTTTTTAAATAGGTAAATCAAAAAGTATTAAACCTACAGAAATTTAAAAACTGTTTTGTGATGTACAAACCGATACCTTTCATTTGATACCCCACTCAGTGAGGTAGTCCCTGTCCCCTCTTTGAAAATTATCCCCTCCCCCTCCCCTTTTCACCATTTTTTCAAAATGGTTTACTTGCAGACTACTCCATATTTTTCCTGTAAAATATAGATCCATATCTACAAACGCTACATATCCATTTCAGACGGATCCAAACGATCCATTTCAGATGGATCGCGCTGCAAACTTCGGAGATAGGCAGGGGGCGGGGGGGGTAAATTGGTAACTTTTCGAGTTATTTCAAAATATTTCAAAAAGTATGAAACCTACAGAAATTTCATTGACATTGTAGCTCTTTTTTAAAATTTCGACATCACAATTTTTACTGAATATTTTTATTTTCATTTGTCATTTTTTTCACTTGTTGCACTGCGCACGAAATGTATTATTATTTTAAATTTCACTTTATTTGCTGATGTAGCTGCTGAGATATTAAAGACGAAAAAAAGGACAGAATAAGCGATGCCATAAGGCTTCCGATCTTCGAAACCGTAAAAAAAATTACAGCAAAAAAATACACAAATTATTTTAAGTTCTGCTTAACAACTTCACAGTAGCTGGCCTGTAAATTAAATGCAGTGACAATATTTAAAAATACTCACGTTGAACTAAAGGATTAGGCACGTAAATAAAAGTTCTCTCCGAAACTTGAACTATTTGAATCCAAAGCTCAAATACCTAAGCAATTTAACACAAACTCTGCTTAGCTTGGGGCTAGATAATGCTGTGTGAATTATCCAGCATTATTTATTTAATTAAATTCTAAAGTGACATAGGCCAGCTCTCCAAACAAATCTCCGGTATAATTGTACCCGACATACAAAACGCTCTGTTTTAATGACGTCTACCTTATGCATACATGTGAGACATGCGACTTTCTCAACTTCCTACAACTTTTGTAATGACAAAGCGGAATCTACACCAAGCAACTAAATTGTGGTTATCATAACAACTTGAACCAATCTCGTTGGCATTTATAAAACTGTTACAAATATTTATTTTAAAGTCATGTCGTTCAAATAGGTAGGTACTCCTTTCAAGACTTTCCATTTTCAGTTGGTAGTTGGTAAACAAATTTACCTAATAACTAAAGCAACGCAACTATGGGTCAGAAATCCGTAAGTTCGTCCAAAACGCGATTCGTCCAACACCATTTTACGTCATAAGTCGTCAGTTGTCACCTCGTGTAAAACGAGCTTAGAAGTCACTTTCATCGTTAATTGGGTCCTTGATATTTTTGACATTGATAATACCTACACGTTCCGAAATTCGTGAATTTTGTGAGAGATAATTAAAATTACTTATTGTAATTAAATACCGGTGTTGTTAATTTTGTTTAACCTTGGTGTCTGATAGTATCTGTTAGCAATTTCATCGTAATTATTTGATTGTAATTTTCTTAATTATAAATAAATTCATAGTCATTCACATTTCATAGAAAAATACTGGATAGACGGTAGCCTCGAAGTACCTTTAGTATTCCCAGGATTTCACTTCTAAAAATACACTACCTATGAGCTCTTGCTTAATTATTTTATTAAATTGACAGGATATTGCAAGGAGCAATCTAGCAAGGTAATCTAGAAAGGTTTAGTTTCACGCTTAACGTGAACTAAACCTTTCTCTGCTGGTTTTTTTGCCGCGTATAAATAAACACTTCAATTATCCTCCTTTTTCTTCTGACGTTGACGTAAACATAAGGTCTACTGTTGACACTGACATAACAGATTGGTATTTATCTCTTTAGTGTAGGTTAGGAATGTGAAAGTTCACAATAGGTATCACAGATTATATAGGTACCTAGTTACCATGTTAGTTTCACTTTTTGTAAGCAGTAGGTACCTATGTAAGCATTACTTAAGTAATGTAAACTTATATTGATGGTTATACCTCTCGTCTCGGCTCCTGGTGTCACACAAAGTGGGCCAGTCTGAAAACCAGCGCTGTTCTGTACCTATCCTGGTGCAGAACAGCATAAAGCTGAGACTGACCCTTTTGGGTTCACTACTGGCAGCGCAGGAACGGGTGAGTAGCCCCCGCCCAGGGTGGGCGGTGACTGCCTACTTGTTATTAGGGCTTGTGCACAGGTGGTAGGTAGGTGTCTATTTTAGGTATTGTGTTTATTTTTGGTTGTTTTGCTTTTGTTTAATTATTTTTTTCCTGTGCAGTTTGTGTGTGAACTTAATAAAAAATCTTCTATCTATCTATCTAGCTATCGTCCCACACTAGCGCCGCCACCTATTTTATCTTACGTTAAACAAAGGAATTTTCAATAATTCAATGAGCTGTTTCGTTCCTGTGCAAAAAGGCTTACTATAAAATATTAAAAAACTTGGGACGGGATTTGCTCCAACTCGAAAAATAACACCTAACTGGCTTAAGGTTTCTTCGTCGATTCTTTACCGAAGCGACATAGATCAAACATATCACTTTATTTCCGTGTCAGTGTTTAACTATTAAGAATTTGACCTAATCTAAGTGTTCATTTTTAGTATTTATGGAAATAAAGGGTTTTTGATTTGATTGTTTTCATTTGTTGGTGATACGTATTTACGCTTTTGTAATACTTTTATTTTGTATAGTTTATGCAGAGATGCAAAGTTGCTCTTGGTGGCCACCAAATTCTGCTTATACTACACAAAATAAAATGATTACAGAGGCATTAAAAAAAGCTTACGATAGGTACTCGTATCAGAAACTGCCCAAAGATTTTTTGAAAATGCCTTTGTTTAACGTAATAATAACAAGATCTAATTTGGTTTTAAAAACGATAAACCGACTCCATATTCCGGTTTATAGATAATATTAATCTATGTCTCGGACGAACGAAATCACCCCTCCCTTACTTTCCATGACCGATGGTTTATGTTCACGTGCAAAAAAATTAGTTAAACACTGGCGACATCTAGTTATAATTCAAGTCTAATTTAGTTTGATGACACATACTGTTGACGCCCGTTGCCATGGAAACCATTAATTAGCTGATAATTAAATTATCATATTCTGAAGAATTTTTACAAACCTACGTTTTATAACGCACATAGCAATTCCTCGAGAATCAAACTTATAGGGGACTACCTCAAAATCAATTTTTATACAACAACGAAACAATCGTCAAAATCTATTGAAAATTGGCGCAGATATCACTAAAACTGTTGTAGCTAGTCGTGATTCAGTCGTGATATTATGTTGCTTTTTAAGTTTAACGGGATACAATTTTAATACTAATTCGTCGGGAATAAAATTTTTATAGGACCACCTCGGGATTATTCTCTATACAATAGTGAAAGAATCAGTAAAATCAGTTACCCATAGGCTGAGATAAAAAGTAACACACAAGAAAAAAAAATCATACAGACGAACTAAGAACCTCCTCCTGTTTAAAACCGATAAAAAATAGGTGGCGATGCTAGTGTCGGTCAGGATAGCGCTTTAAGGGGTAAAGAAATACATATGTAACATATGTTAATGGGTAAATACATATGTTAAGTAGTACATATGTTAAGTAAATACATATGTTAAGGGGTAAAGAAATACATATGTATGTGTCGGTGACTTACGACACTACAATGTCGTAAGTCACCGACGCTGATTTCATAGATGTGAGTCATGAGCTGAAGAGCCATACCATTTCAAATTAACGTGCTTAAATAATAAATAATGCTGCACAATCCACACAGCATCATCTTGCCTCAAGCTAAGCAAAGCTTATGTTATGTTTACCAGATTGCTGATATACATAATAAAATACATTCATCCTCATTCTCATCCTCAACAGCCTATATGTATTGGTCCACTGCTGGACGCAGGTCTCCCCCTGATAAGCGCCTTATTAGCTTTTATCTCATGGGTGGGTAATGCCTATAATCCCGACGCTGGGCATGCAGGTGGTCGCAGTTTGGTGGTAAAATTGTTCTGCAAGGGGCGCTGCTGCTCGCCCCCGGTGGTAACCCGCAGTCGCCTCTCACGACACCCGCGGGAAGAGTTGGAATTGTGCAAATTCTAAGCCAGCACCACACAGATACACTTCATAGATAGATATTTTTTATTACACATAAAAATACCCAGAACACCCGCAACAAACGAACTTATTGCTAGATAGAGAGGCTTTTGCCCAGCAACGGGACAGTAACAACTGAAGAAAAGATTAGCTAGATAGATACAAGCATAAGCACCTTAACTCACCACTCCCCCTCTGAAAGTCATGTATGTGAAATTTATTCACACAACGTCCGAGCCTTTGTGCTGCTAATTCTATTTATTCTTTCCTCCTGTCATCAACATAGCTCGTTATGTCCACGATCTTTTGCATTATCATTTGTTTACGTTTGTATTTTATTTGGGTTACGAATTTATTTGGCTTTATTGTTTGATTTAGGAACATTTTCACGCGTGTGAAATGCCGCCGGTTATAGTTTCTTCACATACTTGGTATTTATCGTTTATTGGCTCTGGTGGTCGTGGCGTAATAATCGACCTCTTCAACGTGCTCCTAGCCCGTGGATGTCGTAAGAGCTCAGGGTACCTACGAGAGGAAGGGCCACTGCTTATTATTGTTTCATTTTAACACCTCGACTGCGATTACCACCTGTTAAGCGTGGTGATTATGGAAAAACTCCTTTTGTTTGGAGGAGGCATGTTCAGTTGTGGACTTTACAAATTATATATTCATCACAGTGATTACTTTCAATGACTTATTGCAACTAAACCTAAAGCTATAGAGAGCCAGAGCAATTTTTGCTTACTTACCAACCACACAAAGGCGAAAAACAAAAAAATTACTGCAACGAGAAACTAAAACCCAAATCCCTTGTTATTTCTGAAAGAATCAAGTCTTAGGTATCTTTATTTATCAACAACCAGCAAAATAAAGAAAAGAAACAGGAAAATACTACACGCACAATGAAGTAGGCACGGAACCTTTGTCCAACTTAGTTCCGTACGACGTCATGTCGATTTTTTGTGACGAAGGATGTATTTCGATATACTCTTTTTATTTACTTGTGGACATTATGTTTGCTGGGTAAGGCTTACTGGGGATTTAAGAAATAGGTGCGGAAACTAAAAATAACAAACACATGATGATATTTCGTATCGTGTTTCGACTTATTTACTCTACCAATACACCAATACACTGTACTTACGTACATATTGGTTTTATACTTTGCAGGCTTAGTGGTACATAATCTAACTTTTACGACCTCTATGGCACAAAAGACAACGGTCCGTCTGAGACGCAAAAGCCAAGGGATAGGTAAGTGGTCGTTGAGTGAATGTACTACACCTACGTTTTATCCCATTGAGAAATACATTTCTAAAACCGTAAAATCACTAAAGAAATCCACTTCGCAGAAAAGCGCAATACTTTCATATGATGTGAACGAGTAAGGGAGACCCTGAGAATAACCGAGTCATTTTTCAATAACCCTAAGTGAAACTAACACTAAAATATAAGAGAGCCAAGTTGTGAACCATTACTTTGTTACAAGAAAGCCTGTCACCAAGTCCGGCCACAAAAAAACAACAAGTGAATCCAATTTTTCAAATAAAGGTTTATTCCACTTGCGGCTTTTCCAGGCCGTCACGTCGGCGTCACTTCGCCGTCACGCTCCGGGACGCGACAAAACTCCGCTCCTTTTATCGCAAACTGCGGGTGATGTGTGTCGACGGCATGACGTGTTGCTGCGTCACGTACTCATACGTCTCGTGAGAGACAAGTAACACTATTGAATCTGTAATTACGTTTTGTTTTTTGCTTATTGGGTGGGTGGTGGATGGTATGTGACGTTTCTCCAATATATTCGAGAGTTTGGGAAAAGGTTTGCTAGTTGTATGTACTCGTAGATAGGAGTTTTTAGTTAAGTAATTTGATTTCGCTGACGGCTGCTAACGTTATTAGAATCAATATAGGGCTTTCTACATCTATAAACATAGGGAGGAATGGGTATTTTTTAGAGTTTTATCAAAAATTTTCAATAAGTATGAATTCTACAGATATTTCAAAAACTGTTTTAAGATGTACAAACCGATACCTTTCATTTGATACCCCACTCGGTGAGGTAGTTGGAAAATTATCCCCCCCTTTTAACCATTTTTCAAAAAGTGGTCCACTTACAGACTTCTCTATATATTTCCTATAAAATATACATTCATATCTACAAACGCTACATACATTTTAGATGACTCGCGCTGCAAACTTCGGAAATAGGAGGGGGAATGGGTATTTTTTGATTTTTCAAAATATTTCAAATAGTATTTAACCTATAGAAATTTCAAAAACGGTTTTGTGATGTACAAACCGATACCTTTCATTTGATACCGCACTCGGTGAGGTAGCTCCCCCTTTTGAAAATTATCCCAACCCCTTTTTGGACTTTTTGCAAAATATTTGAAACAGTTTGAAACCTACAGAAATTCAAAAAACTGTTGTGTTTGTATTTAATTTTTTTTATAGGCTCACAAAATGCTGAGATATTAAAGACGGAAAAAAGGTAAGAAAAAGCATAAAGGTGAAACCGATCTCCGATCTTCGAAACCCTAAAAATAAAGAAAAATACTCAATTACTTTGTAACAGGTGTGATGCTATGATGATATGAGCAAACTTACAATTATAGGCACCACTATGTATTAACAGTTCGCGATGAAATGTATTGCTGCTTAACTTAAAAAAAAAATGCTGGACAATCCACACAACATCATCTAGCCCCAAGCTAAGCAAAGCTTGTGTTATGGGTACTAGATAACCGATATACTTATTACAATACATATCATAGATAAATATTTTTTATTAAACATAGAAATAACCCAGAACACCCGGAACAAATATTTACAGATCGTACAAACATTTGTCTTAACGGGAATCTAACAGGCGGGCCTTCGCCCGTCGCGCCACATCGGTCGTCCACAGGGGTAGTTCCCATGACCACACATCTGTGACTTATGTGTATTAATAACTACATTACAGATTAAAATGAAATTATAATGTTGTACTAGAGCGTAAAGTCATCACATTTTCATAATTACCTATTCAAGTTTCTAGTAAATTACGCTCAGTATCTAGATAACTCAGTGTCTGTATTATCTGTTTATCAATTATGTAATTAGATAATCGCTGGAGCTCAATTATGCGATTAACACGACAATCACGTGTGACATCTCAAGACATGCGACTGGTATCCAATTTGACATGTGAATGGTCAGTTTGATTCATGTCACTATGTGGATCAAACATAACTAAGCCTACCTTAGTTTGTTGTCAAACTGTTTTTTGGATAACCTCATCTGTGGTTATACCTAATAATATAATATTTACACGGTTTATTTACACCACAGCTATTTACGAGTATCTATGGTTTATGATATCCTAGTAGCTTATGACTCGTTGTAGTTACCAATCTGTAATTTGGAGCCGGCATCAGGCAAACCGGACTTAATTTAAATTTAAACTTTCTATTTTTATTGTAATTTAGATAAGATATTTTATGAATAATAATTATTTTAAGTACTAACTCTGTTAAGGCTCGCCGTAGGTAAATTTTATATGTTCAAATTCAAATTCAAATTCAAAATATATTTATTGCGTCAAACATGGTATAAAGGTGGTTTAGTTCTAAGTAATGCACTCATGTCTCACTATATTCTAGCATGCAATAATTATGGTGGCAAATTAAATTAGGTATTATTATTTATTATCTTACATTTAAAAACTCATTGATGTCATAAAAATTCATTTCATTCAGCCATCTAAGCAATTTGATTTTGTATAAATAATTATTTAATAATTTGATTTCATTTGGTAACTTATTGTATATTTTTACGCATAGAGTCAAACAACTTTTTGAAAACTTGGCTGAACGCGGGGTATCTTTTAGAATAAGTCTATTCGGATCTCTACATAGTCTAGGGTGTTTGTCACATGCTTTTATAAATAAGTTTAAATTATTTCTAACAAAATTTGATACTTCATAAATATAAAGCGACGGTAGAGGTAATAAACCAAGCTCCTTAAACAACTTGTTGTATTAGTATTTATAATTTTGTTTGTTTTTCTTTTAGTTTTAGTTCAGTTATTTATACATACATACCTACCTGCTATTAGTGGAAACTGTCTTTCGCTTAATTTGTTCTAGTTTAACATTCTATGGTTGTTTATCCATAAGCTTTTTGTTTCCCAAATAAATAAATGTGTATTCGTTTTATTAAGTACATAATGGTACATATTTTTAGAAACATTGATCAATGGGTTTTATTTGTCAACTGTACTTTTCTCTACCTAAGGTAATAAAGGTACCTTCTGTAATGTGGGGCGAAACCAGAAATATTTTTGGCATAGGGCAGGAGCAGAATTTTTATGAATGTGGCGAACAAGTGAGGCGAACGTGGAACAATTCATACTGTTTTTCAACTGCGTTTTGTCCACTATATTCCACATCAACACACAATAGCGTCCACTGCTCAACACCCTCCCTCAGACAAGGGGTGAGTTGAGGGGTTATTTTTTATGCCGCGATTTAGTCCAAAACGCGATTCGTCCAAATATACATACTTCAACAGTGAAAAAAAAATGCCATTTTTGAAATTTAACTGTAAAGCCCGATTTAAGCGGTACAACGTATTTCATATGTTTAGTAATACCTACATATTATACATAGATATCTCATATCAGTGCCTACCGCCAAGGCATGCAACCCCCCCACTTCTTTCAAAGAATAAAGCTTCTAAAGCCAACAAAAAAAAAAAACGAAAGCTACCCGAGCGGTAGGTTATTATAATTAAAGCTTATAATAAAACAAAGCCAGTCACCGCCCCCATAAAATGCAGAA
This sequence comes from Eupithecia inturbata, assembly GCA_963662085.1. Lineage (NCBI taxonomy): Eukaryota > Metazoa > Arthropoda > Insecta > Lepidoptera > Geometridae > Eupithecia > Eupithecia inturbata. The sequence goes on from OY759182.1 coordinate 11,876,993, forward strand.
TAATCTCATCGATAATACTCTCGCATTATTAAATCATTGTTATTCATGAATTCGCCCGCGAGTAATCAGTTCCAGCGGAGCACTTGTCGAGTTGTAAACAAAGTCATATTTTACCTACATGTATGGAAATCTGCATTTTATACGGAATGATGCATTGCCAATGTTTGCTTCGATAACGGGGGAAGGTTTTGGATTCGGGAGTAACTCAATACGCGTGTGTATGAGCCTGTAAGCCTAAAGAACTAAGTGTTATTGATTTCTGATTTGAGCATATCGCACCATCGATATCCTTAGTTTAGTTCTATCATCTATTCCAAATACAGAGCAAAATTACATTCTGTTATGTTGGCATGTGATCGATTTCTAAATGTTTGAATCGTATGAGGACATTGGTCCGCGTCGAGTCGGACGAATTGTTAGAATTCATATGTTTCAATTTGATAGCTTCGACTCCCTCAGAGCTCGTGTAATTCATAGGCTCGGATAGACATGCATTCTATAGCTATATTATGTAGGTATATCGAGTGAGCGACTGACTTTACGATAGATTTACAGATAATTAAAAATTAAAATTAAAATTTATTACGCTCTCTGTCAGTCCATTACTACATATTGCTCTACATCGTGGGGAGGTGCTGCAAAAACTCACTTACTACCCCTAGAGAGAGCACAAAGAGCAATTCTCAAGGTAGCATACTCAAAACCATACCGGTTCCCAACAACACAACTCTATGCAGAGACTCAATTACTTACAGTTAGACAACTTTGTATCCAACAAATATTATTAAAACAACACAGTTATAACTCCAACCAAAACTCACAAATTAAAACCAAACGACTAAAAAACCGAATATATAAAATAGCTAGCTGTAATTCGTCGATTGCACATAGACATCTTCCTTTTTTAGGTCCATACATGTATAACAATATCAGCAAATATATAGATATAAAAGACTTAAATTACAGACAATGCAAAAATAAGATAAAATCATATTTACTAACCCTTGACTATGATAAAACGGAAAGTCTATTAAAAACAGTTACTTAGTCCACAGTCAACTCCACTCACTCACACACTCACACACATACACACACTTTTACACTCACACCGTACTTTACTTTTGGTTTTATTTTAATGTAATGTATTATTATATATGAATAAGTTTATAGTAGATTTTTAAAGTACAGTACAGTTTTCTTAATGTTTTTATATATATTATGCAAGTCCTATAATAGTGTAAACCTACTAACTTACCGAGGTAGAGAACCCTCGCGTCTACATCACAAGTCTTGAACTTAGTTAGAGCGAGGTGTCGAAACTAACAAGTGAAATAGGTCTATAATACGCATAACTTTGTTTTGTTTATAAGACCTTTATCTGAATAAAAACTATTATTATTATTATTATTATTATAATTTTAATTCCCTATAAATCTAATAAAAAACACCACTGCGCACCACTTACCTGAAAAGTTCAAAAGCATGTTTGGAACATCAAGCACACACAAGTACACGTCTGTTAAATATGATTGCATCGCACTGAAAGCTCAAAATCAATTTAATTTCGTACCCGGAGGCAAACGTCAATAATGCACTCTCGTGTGGTCTGCACGCAAAGTTCTGTGATTACTTAGCAATCCAGCTGAATTGCAACTAAGCCCCGGGAGGGCGGATTATTTATCTCCATCCTGTTATGAACTCCTGGTACTTCACAGCCGAATCGTGCTTGAAACTAAGAAGACTGAGAACTCACTTGTACGTAATTTGATTTATTCACTTTACTCTATTGATTTTTTACTCATAAAACACTAGAACCAATCGATTTTTAAATCGTTTTTTTTTATTGTCATAGTAAAGTACGTAAATATATTCGTTGCTACCATTATTCACTTTTCTACTCAGAAAAAACTTCACCCAACTTGTAAAAATATTCGACAAGCTTTTACATAAAATAAAACGGATAATATTTTACCATTTTCCGGTCAATTACTATTAAGCGGAAGGAAACGCAGATATTTCAAGTGGTTGATCGGCAAGTGCTAGCTGGACAAAGAACTTTCTACTCAAGTCGGGCAAAACAAGTCGCGGACTAAGTACAGCTAGATTGCTACGGGTCGTAGCAGGCGTAGGCCATCTGATACAAGGCGTAGGCCTGCTGCTACGGCGTAGGCCCTATTCCACACCATTTAACCATTTAAAAAAAATCTCGTCAAACTACGACCAATACAATAAATACTGTCATATGATCGTTTTTCTCATTTATTTAATACTATAATCTGCCCGCGGCTTCGCAAGCTCTTTTCCTAGGACAAATGTAGCCTAGTTCGGTTGAGTCGTTCAGGTAAGGCAGGTAATAGTCAGACATGCGAGTAGTACAACTTTTTAAACTTTTGCGATTTGTTAACATATTAAAGATTACTTATCGGGTATTAATCGCGTACCTTTTGTTTTATTTTCCCCTACGTTTCCATCACGTTGCAGCGATCGTAATCACGGGGTGACTGGATGTTCTCGGAGTTACAGGCAACAATTGACGGCAGTATCCACGACTACCCTCAATTCGTCTTCAGAATCAGGAATTTCCACGTTTACATTACGACACACTACACTGACCGTGTCCGACTTCAGTACAGTTGGACGCGTGCACTTACTAATCACAGGATTCCAAGAGGAAGAGAGACGAAAACCATCTTCACGATTCAAATTCAGGTGTTTCCTGATCTCAATCGCCTTTCGAACCATCCTTTTGTAATAATTTCGTTCACGGGATAGAACTTTAGGGTCATGTAGCTCAATCCAAAGTTGCTTCCTAAGTACCGACAGAGTTACTTTCGAAGGTTTAATACTTGTATGGTATGTATGGATTCCTGGAAACGACAGGGCCCAGGTTTTTTTAAAAAGACCATACTAGATACCGGTAATGATAAATCATTTCATTCTGATCCAGCTTTTTTCATAATGAGCTATGTAAGGCTGAGTTTCAAATTAAGTAGCATGTGCTTTCTTGCTAGTTCTTTTTGCGCAAACAAGCCCGCGCCGCGTCCGGCATTCTTGAAATTACATACAGGGTGTAATGCGATTGGTGAATCAGCACTTAATCTCTTATTCCACGAAACTTGGGATATTAAATAAAGGACAATTCAAACGCCATTGATATAAGAAATAATTATATGTATGGGTGCTGGCGTGTGCGCTAAACTAATCAACCGGCTAATTAGTTAATGAATTATTCACTTGCATTTCGCTACAATTCAAAGGCCTATAAATACAAAATATTATATTTTAATATAACAAAATATTTTGAAGCCACGTCGCTACCATAAATTGGTAGTAAAAAAATTTACTCAGTCTATTATTGGAGGCACAACTTAACCTAAAATGCCACAATATATAAGTATTTTTACATCCCGTACATGAGTCATGCTGCTTTTTTTGTGAGCGTTGTTTACCGACTTCTGAATGGTTACAAAGCTTGGGCGTGTGGTAAAAGCTTTGATAAACGTAAAGGACATACTTAGAGTTTTGTTAGATTTGGCTAACCATTTGTAGCTTAGGGATGTAACTCACAAGCCACTTTTGTGCAAAGAAAATAAGAGGAACATGTTTTTAGTTTAAATAAAGCTATACAACTGTGCCAAAAGGAGATAAACTTTCATTGTCAATGACGCATATCTAATTCTGCGAGTCCTACCTGCTGCCGTCGTCCGCCCCGGGTCGCGCCCCCCAGAGGCTGGGCAGTGAATGCATTAACCATTGCGTCGACCTTATGGGGAGGCCTATGTCCAGCTGTGGACGTCGTTCGGTTGAAATTATAGTTTTATGCGACAAACTAACGATTAAAAAGATTAATACCACAAAAAGGATTCAAGCTATTATGAAATAACTGGGTACTAAAAACCATTTACAACGGGATATTAACCATGATTTGAGTATTGAGCTTTCAATTATTTCGGCACAGTTTCATGCGCCATGATCACGGAATAACTGAAGGCACTGCGAGTGAGTTTTAAATGACACCGAAGTGATGGTCAGCTTTGACGTAGAATTACGCTTTACGAACGTCCCTCTAGAAGACTGTATGAAGGTTGTCGTATCCAGAATACAAGAACACGGTATCCCTGCAGAGTACGCTAAGCTTTTACATTATATTCTTTCCACAAACTTCTTCATATACAGACGGCAATACTATCTTCAAATTGACGGAGTAGCAATGGGGAGTCCAGTCGCCCCCTTAGTAGCCAACATTTGGATGGAGTATTTCGAGAGTGTGGCCATCTCGTCAGCCCCTGTAGAAGTCAAGTTGTGGAAGAGGTATGTAGATGACGTTTATTGTATTGCGAAAGGAAAGGAACGACACAGGATGTTGAACTTCTACTATCAAACCACAATGAGGTACATAATAAGATCAAATTCACATACGAAATAGAGACCGATCGGCTTTTGGCATTTCGGGACGTGTTGGTGCAGGTCGGAGATGATGGAGGTTTAGGCCAGTCTGTCTTTAGGTAGCCTATACATACGGACCGATACCTCCATGCGAATTCACATCACCGTCCTCGACAGCTTAACCTGGTGGTAACATCTCTTACTAAATGTGCTTACGACCTATGTGATGATAGAAGCCTACAGAGTGAGCTGGCCCACGTCAGAAGTGTTTTAAATAAGAATGGCTATAGGGTTCGGTCATTGCCAGCTAATTCCGGCACCAGCCATAAATCGCGCAGGAGTACGGTGGAACACAAACCAGCTTTCTTGCCTTACATAAAAGGAGTGACGGATAAAGTTGCAAACATCCTGCAAAAACCCTTCATCAAAACCATTTTCACGCTTATGAAAAAGATCATACACTAACTGCGCACGCCTAAGGACACGTTCCCACTTGAGAAACCAGGGGTGTACAAGATCGACTGTTGCTGTGGAAGCTCCTTTAAAGGCCTAACGAAGCGCACTATTACCTGCAGAGTCAAGGAGCACATACGAGCGGTTAAGAATCTGGCAACTGAGAAGTCTGCCATAGCGAAGCATCTTCTAGAGTCTAGTTCAAACCACTGGATCGAGTTACACAATCTACAAGTAATCTCAACAGAGCGACATTACATACCAAGATTGGTACAGGAGGCCTCTGAGATTACCAAACACAGGAACTTCAACCGAGAAGAAGGTTTCCAATTATCCGGAACCTGGAACTCTGTGGTGTGCACAGAATGTGCAAAAACCGAAGAAGTGATGTACCAATTGGCCGCGTTCTGATACCGTCAGTATTGTGTGTCGTGATCGAGTTGCGTTCTATACCTAATGAAACCGGTGGTAGTGGTAACGTTCGTAGCAAAAGACAAAAAATGAAGGTAGATCGGTATGTCTGCCAATAAAAACTCATTCGCAGTGCCTTTAGTTATTCCGTGAGCATGGCGCATGAAACTGTGCCGAAATATGAAACCTCAATACGCAAATCATGGTAAATATTCCGTTATAGTTGACTTTAGTGTTAATAACCATGATGGATTTAAAAGAAATAACGACTAGAATAAAATAAACAATGTAAATATAATTTCGAAGGTTATTTTAATCAAATAAAGCTTTCGTTAGCTGTTTCGTACACAAACTGCAAGAGTTACAAGTTTTGATTGGATTGGATATATGGCCCATGCTTCCAGTTCCAGGCAGGCGATGTTTGCGCAATAAACTTTAGTTTTGGCTTGTTTGTTGCGTCCTTTGGTTTTTACTTGAATTACATGAAATAAAGCTTTGCACACACTAATTCAACACCTCTACCGCACAGCACTAAAATATGCATTCAAATATGAGCTTAAACTGCCCTTTAGATAATTTTTACAGTGACAAAATGGCTTTGCACAAGTTCAAACGCCGAGCTGTCTGTCAACTAATGCCATCAATGTAAAATGCTTCTTAATGTTGCAGCCAATATTTGAATGCACATTTTTGTGCTGTTCGGTAGCAGTGTGACCCGAAATAATTATGTATCATTGATAAAGTAATCTTCCAGCATCCTCAATATCACAGCTCGACTGCCTCGTCGGACAAGCGATCACTTGTTGAACCGCTGATACAGAAGTCACGGATTTTAGGTAGTTGGTGGTATTACACTCTCGTGCAAATGACGATACGCCAATGTTCCTGCGCCTGATCTCTCTGCGGTTTTAATCAAATTTCATTGATAAAAAGCAGTATTTAAGTACCTAGTGTCGGGAAGCCCGAAGTTCAAATCACATTTCAGATTATATTTACCATTTATTTAACCTTGTACACTTTACAGTACAATTTAGTTCAACACGTCCGTACACTTTGCCGGCTTAAGACCGAATGCCTGTCTGCGTGCTCGCCCCACTGTATTCAATGAATTTATTTAATAACAAAATAATGTTTAATAATTATGTACATATTTTAGCCTTTCATAAAATATTTATTATCAACTAGCTACGCCCCGCGGCTTCGCACGCGTGGGAATTGATTGCACACACCCTAGGGATAGTTTTGTAAAAAAAAAGTTTATCATTATTTACTTTACAGTTAGTTTATTACGAATCACAAATTTAATATCCCAATTTACCCAATTTTCAGAAAAATTTTGAAAAATACTGATATACGTGTTTATTAGTTTTGTATTTTTAGTATTCTTTGTAAGTTGCAAGCTAATTGGGCCACTGGTTAAAGTGTTACAAAAAAAACCTCAATAACTTCAACCCTCATTTTACGGGGTTGTTTAAGGGGTTTTTTGATTTCAGTACGGAGCCAAATTACAAATCACAAACTTTAATAAACCACTCACCTCATTTTCAGGAAAATATTGATAAATCCTGAAACATGTGGTCAATAGTTTTGTATTTTTAGTTTCAAGCTATTGGGCCACTGGTTAAAGAGTTACAAAAATCACCAAAAAAACATCAACCCCCCTCTTTTCACCTCCTTTTAGGGGCGGAATTTCCAAAAATTCCTTCTTAGCAGGAGGTTGTGTAGTAACAGGCTTTTAAAATTTCAGCATTCTAGCTTCAGAGGTTAGGGCTAGGCCGTTGTCCCCAGAAAATCGCTTGTTCTTTTATATACTCGTATAATTTTTAACTATTCACACTAGTCACACCTAGTTATTAGTAATAATTTACTATATCAAGTTTGCTACTTTAAAAACAATTTTTCTTCTTCCATTTATTAAAGTATGAAATACAATCGAAAAATTCCAACACGTAAACTCCTCGCACATATTATGGAAAAGTTATTTCATCAATATTCGAGTGCAATCTCTTTAGAGCTGTAACACTACTCCCGGCATTTTGCGGGATTCAATTGAACGTTCAAACATGAACAGGCATGTATGGATTCGACTTCGAGCAACAATTTCGGTATACTTCGAACGATAGGACATACAAAGTCTACTAGCTTTAGTTTAGTTCGTATCTGTATCGTTTTTGATATCTCAAATCTTTGCCTTGTAGTCGGGGCCATGTATCATATCATGATGTGATATTGAATATGTCTCCTATGGGAAGCTAGTTTAGCCGCAGTATTGACGAGACCAAGATGCTTTGATATCAAAGAAAGATTGGATGCGACGTTAACCATTCAAATGAGCATACAGGAAAGTGCTAAATTTAAAAACAATGTTGGATACTTGATGATGTCCTACTAGCCGGATTTCGACTACGGCGGCGAGTCTTAACGGAGACTAGCCATTTGCGCAAGGCATTTTATAGTAGGCAAGTGTGTGCGCAAACATAGGTGCACTCTCTATTCCTTCACTATCGTAACTATCCTGAAACCTACTAAATTATTCAGTACCAAAATAAATCCTATACCCCAGCAATTAAAAACCACAGCAGCAATATTAATTTGTCTTGCGTCGTGTCGCCATCAGCGTAGCCGTCACATTGTCGACGTTTGATAAATGAACCCGCAGGATCGTCTTGCGGATTTTCTTTGGATTAATGGATACTGATCTTTAGTTATACAGGGTTACTGGTAAATCACTGACACTGAGTGAACTGCAGGTGCTGCCTATAATCACAAACACGTTCGTGAAGACGCTGGGTGCAGAAAAAAAATAAGATTTAAATCTTATTTTTTTTTTAATCACCTCTGATACGTATTGATAAAACACGTTTGTCTGGAACCCAGTGAATTACCAAAGACTGATCTCCTAATCACACACCCTCTGTTAATTCAGGGCAGAGCCGTATTTAAGTGAAGTTTTAAATAAAGCCTCTATGAATGATTATTAAATGGAGTACCTACTACCAATACCATGATTATGAATTCAGATCTGGCGTCTGCACAAACGTGTTTGTGATGATGGGCAGAGGCTGCAGTTTACGCAGTGTCATTGAATTATATTTTGTGAAGTTAACTTAAAAAAATTATAGATGCATCAGCACACCTGCATGCCTTAAATAAACAGATGTAGAAAAATGCATCACAGGACAAGTTCCCATCGTGTGAACTGCGAGGTGTTGCTATTTGGATTCGATGATAACTTTTATTTATAAAGAAAATTACAATCAAATAATAGAAACAAATTAGAACTAGGATTTAAAATAAAAACAAATGAGCTAACTGCGGGCTGCAACAGTCTACAGGTAGCTTAACTTTTACTACAGATAATCTGTGAGATTTTATTTGAACTGAACATAACTTGACAGTTTGATAAAAGAGGAAGAGAGTCATCTCGATGGTCTGTTAATATTAGCCTCGCTTGACACTCCAGTAAATGAGGCTCTACTCTACACATCCGACTGCTCGGCGGACGATAAAATCCGTATTCTCCGTGTTCAGCCTCAGTAATTATATAGTTCGATTGAAGATGGAAACGGGCTCTTTTTTTTTCCGTCTCAAGTTAGATTTAATGCACTTACGTCTCTCCCGTTGAGCAGCCAAGTGAGGTTGGCAGGGGGATCCGCGGGCGGCGACGAGCACTGCGCCCTGAGCGAGTCGCCAGACGCGTACCAGCCCTTCTCTGCTTTTATCGTAGGCTTCTCTGGAGGCAGTTCTGTGGACAATAAAATTGATTGATTCACAGATTTATTTGATAAATAACTTACAAGGTTCTAGACAAGATTTTAAAATTTAGTAAGTTCCTAGTTGAAAAACAAAATAGGAAGAACATTTGAAAGATATGTAAGATATGTTATGAAATTTGTCTTGTGGCGAGGATCGATCCGCAACCTTCTGCGGCCGAAGCGACCTTTGCCCACTACGATAAACAGGTCGTTATGAGTTTGCATCATGGGTCTTTCAGCCACCTTGCCTTGCTTCACAAATTCACAATCTAAAAAAACTTTAACTTATGCACTCTTACTAAGGGTAACCAGATTGTGTGCACAATACCGATAGTATTGTGTACACAATCCGGTAGAAATTTTGAAAATAAACCCAATTGGTTAAAAACGATCCCAGACAAGGCTGTTAAAACGATTTGCTGCGGTTTTATGTATTTTGTAGAATTCGGCGCCGTTATCAAAAAATCGCAAAAATTCCTAGCAAGCATTTATTGTTGATAGTTTTGAAAAAAGTTTTTAATCTATCATTGATATACAAACAGTAGAAGTGCGTTCTAGTACCTACTACCTACCAGTTGCGTAGCGATGACGACGCGCGCCTCCCAGGTAGCATCGCAGAGGCTTGGCAGTGAGCTCTACCTCTATACCATTATTATTAATATACAAAACACAAATTATGGTTACAAAACACAAATTATGGTTATTACAATCATCATCAGCCCATATTAACACTGTGCTGGGTGTAGGCCTCCTTTCATCACCATCACCTTTTACTAATCCACCACTGGACATAGGCCTTCCCTAATAAGCGCCATATAAGACTGTCTTCGCAAATCGTCTTACCTGACCAGAGAGCATTCTAAACTACGTTTACCGTGTCGCGGACTCCACTCAAGAACATGCTTACCCCGCTTCCTCTTGTCGTTGTGCCACTCATATCGGTCATAAGTGCTTTTAGTTTAAAAATGCTGTTTTGTTTTGTTTGTGTGGTAAACGTACTGAACCACATCATTGCTCAACATAGCCTGAACCTTGAGACATCACTTCAAGCTGCCGTTTTCGATTGCCGTTCTCAGAATAATATTTGCCGTAGCCTCAGCATGACGGCTCGTTACAGCCGCTCTCGTGCTGAGTGTATTGACTTTGCCAGTTCGTTGGAGCCGCCAGCAATGTTTTACTTTTTACCGACGTTAAAAACAAGATGAATATTCACTTTTTGACTGGGAAAGTTCATTTGTATGAAATAATCGAGCGTGATAGTCGATAATGTGGGTTATTCCTAATGTGTTGCGTGACACGACCCTATTCCCAGCGTCTGTAGCATATTTCTTGACAGTATGTAGGCTATGTTAGTCTTGTAAATACAAATACTTTAATTATATGATAATAAGGTCATTTTAGTAGTCAAAAGCTATGTCAATTTTGAGTATAAGGAAAATGAATCAAAATCGAACAGCTCGTTAAATGATTAATCCATTTAAGTCACAATGTTATCATTTTTATCAATGTCCAGTCTCAACGGAGATTAGCCATTTGTGCACGACATAGGTATCATAGTGTACAAGTGTGTACGCAAACAAAGGTGCACTCTCAATTCCTCCACCCTCACTCACTCTTCACTTTGTTATTGTTGTACAAATAAATATCTTACACAACATATTCGGGTAAGAATCTCTTTCATATAAAAATAATCAACTTTTCACCCCATATTCGTATTTTACTTAGAGAGGTTTTGAAATTGATAAGCGTAAAATATGCTCCTCTCGTGTCAAAAATACATTATTGGGTATATTGACGAGACACGAGCTGAAAGAAAATAATTTAGGAAATTGAAAGGTGTTGAAAGCTTTCCAAATAAGAACATGAAGCTTTGTACCAATTTATGGTACAGACGGTTAGGTGCCGTGCTCAAAAACCAAAGCTGTTAACCGTGAAACTGAATTACCTACAGTAGGAATGTTTTGCAGCCCTTTTAAAAGTGTCAACGCATGACATTCTTTGATGTGTCTATCATATTCTTTTTTGGTGTCAGACGTGGAATTTAAATTGAAACCATTGAAAAAATATTGTAAGGCAAAATTTCTTTATTCTAAATGTTTTTAAAAATACAATTCACGTATAAGTAGAGATTAGATAAATGTTAAATGAAAGGAATATAACTTTTATATTATTTAACTCTTGTGTAAATAGTGACGAATCCTACTTAACCTTTAATAAAGAGGCGAAAGTTTGTGTACATGTGAAGTCGAAAGTTGTTGGCTGCTAAAGCTACTGATCTGATCGGGTTGAAATTTTTCCCAGATTCTTTCCAGTAAAAAGAATTTTTCCAGTTCTAGATCTGGAATAACCTAAAGGCTATATTTACTTGAACTCCTTTAATGTTTCAACATTAAATTTGCAAACCATGCCTTGAGGCCATCTAAATCCTATTCCACCGACGACATTCAAAAGCGAGCAAACAGCGAAACATTGATTAGAAAGGTCTGGGTTCTAATTGAATTCTGCAAAGAAACATGCACGTTCAAAGTGATTTAATTTTGAGTGTGATCAAGGTGAATTTTTCCAGTATTTTGAATTCTTTGTTCTATACAGCGTAATTCAGAACAAAGATTTTAAAATACAATTGAATTCAGTTACCTACTATAGTCTTTTAGACGGTCGACATTGACGAACTTGGTTTCGTATTTTCTTAATAATTGAATTGATTTTTTTGTATTATAGTCTAGATTCAAAGAACCAATTGCGGAACGTTAGTATTGTTAGTATTATCTCAGTCTAAAATTGACGAAAGCGCCGCGAATTCTTCTAAAACAGCTTTATCTTATCTTTCACCTAAATATATTCTAAAAAAACACGCGAAAAAGGTTTTTTCTCGTCCAGAGCGCGTGTTCAAATACAATTCCGTTTTTCCGATACCTTTGTTTTTGATAAACATCAGGGGGCAACCCTCGCGCAATCGCCTCGTTGCTCGCCATAAGCAATCATCTAGGAAAAAAAAGGCACGTGAATGCTTCCATTGCTATGCTACTATTGCTCAGGAATCAAGAAAATGTATTAAATAGGAGCGCAACGTGAATTGATTCAGGAGACGTAGTAAATTCAGAGCGCAATGGTGACGTCGCTGCTTTTATGCTGAGCTATTTTTTTATTGCTATCACGATTCTTTACTATTTGTTTTAACTTACGGAACGTTGTCATGGGATCTTTGATTTTAACGTAGACATTTTGTTGATTGAATACATACTTTTACATTCATTTCGACTGTTAGGTTTATTCTATGTTGTTTTTTTAAACAACCTACTTGCGTAGGTATAGTAAAACATAATTTTATTAGTGTTTGGACAGAAAAATATTATAGGAGTTTCACCTCTTTTTTCCAGTTTATTTCTATGAACCATATTTCTATAATAACCAGCATTCAATGTCATCTTTTTAGCATTAAAATGAAAATCAGGTTATCTGTCCACGTCGGCTTATTTAAATAGCATTTAATTTGAATAAAGCCAACCGTCAGTTTATCGCGATAAAATGAATTCTTTATTATGCAGACCGAAGGCTAAGTTTTGGCTTAGCTTGTATAATTGAAGCAGGTTTTCATAGATATGTGTGCAAATTGCAAACTTTGCAAACTAAGATGTCGTATGAATAATTTGATTTTATTTACATAAACTAAATACCGACACTTTATTACTACTACCTACTTCTACTTTTTGAAATTTGTCAAAAAGGAGGACAATAATTTTCAAAAGGGGGGCACCTCACCGAGTGGGGTATCTATATGAAAGGTATCGTTTTGTACATCTCAAAACAGTTTCTGGAATTTGTGTATAGGTTTCAAAGTTTTTGATGGATTTTGAATAAAGTCAATAAATTACCCATTCCCCTCCTCCTATCTCCGAAGTTTGCAGAGCGATCCATCTAAAATGTATGTAGCGTTTGTAGATACGAATTTATATTTTACAGGAAAAATATAGTATGTCTGTAAGTAAAACACTTTTTGAAAAATGGTCAAAAAGGGGGGAATAACTTTTAAAAGGGGGGCCTACCTCACCGAGTGGGATATCAAATGAAATGTATCGATTTGTACATCTCAAAACGGTTTTCGAAATTTCTGTAGGTTTCATACTTTTTGAAATATTTTGTAAAACTCGAAAATGTTACTATTACCCTATAAACTCTGAAGTTTGCAAACCGATATGTCTGAAATGTAGGTAACTATTTTTAATTTATTGGTATTCAATACATACCATAAGTCTTTAACCAGTACCTGGTTGTATATACTGGTATACTTGACAAACATTCGAAACCCTCGGCGCGCAAGTCACACTCGCACTTGACGGATCTTGTTTGGAACTTGGTTTTTTTTTGTATTATGGAAACGAAACACGTGATTTGTGCGCTATTTCTGGGTTCGTGTGTTCTGACAGATTTATTAATATGCAGATGAAGATTTATAATTTATCTCTATAATTGAGCTCTTACAACCAATTATTATTAAGGTAGGTAATTAAAGTTCTTCCCATGGCGTCCTTCACGGGGTAGTTCTTACACTTTAAACTTGCATCTTTGCCGTATTTTAAATAGAAAATTATTATAAACAACGTTAATTTCAAGTTCATTTATTGGTAAAACATTATTAATAAACGTCAAGTACTGTAAACACATTCACCGAAAATTACAATTTTAATTATACGTAAATTAAGTTATAATGATTATTTATTCCACCTCGGTGACTATAACTAGATTGTTATTTTGGTTTGCTTGGTTCATGGCTGGTAAAACATAAAATAAAATAAACTTCTGTTACCTTTCATTGTGTGAAGGTACAGGTCATTTCGCCAACGCACTCAGCTGTTAAGAATGTTCTCGATTTATTGCATTGTACCTTTACTATTTCAAAACGAATCATTTCGAAATGGCTTCAGCAATTTCTGCTTCACCATTCACTAGTTTCAATTCAAAAATTTACTTCCAATAAATGCTTGTAAAACACAATACAGGTGTTGCTGTATCTACGTCTGTAGCTTTAAATTGACGTGGCGTGAGTCCAAATGAGTATTTTACTGGTAGGGGGAGAAGGGTGCGTAATGGGATAGGTTGAGAGAAAAAAAAAACTGGACAAAGTATTACCTACACAAGACCCATTGGGCAGTCTTACGAGTCTTATACCAGTACATTATTTTAAAATACACTTAAATGCTACCGCTTTCACAATATTAATAGGTACATGCAACAATTTGTATAAATTGTTTAAAACAATTTGAAATGGTTGATTTTTAAACGTAACTTTTGGATAGAGTATTTAAGTGTATTTTAAAAGAATGTACCGGAAATAGATTCATAGGACTGCCCAATCTGTCTTGTTTTTTTAAGCCTTTTATTGTATTTGATATAAGATTCTGGAGATACATATTTTTAGTTAAGCAGTCAAAAAACATTGGACAGTGTGTTGGGTGTAGGTAGGATCCAACTATAGTTGTGTATATCGTTTTTTAACAATGGCTTTATGTAGGTATATTTAAATATTATTTTAGCTCTCTAATCTAACCCAACTCCAAAGGATTTACTAAGAGCTCCTCTTTCACTGGATAAAAATCATAAAAGGTTCCTCAAACATTAGGTACATCACAACACATGTAAAGTGTACCCAAATCGCGGAAAAAAGGAAAACAATCCGAAATAAAACGGGTATTACGGACCACCTTTTGAAGAGAATGTAAAAACCACTCAAACGACAACATAGAACAGTGTTACCAGTATTTCATGTGCACGGAAAACGCAGAAGGCTGTATGATTCCACCGCAAAAATAAACATTCAAAATTAAAAAACCTATGAAAAAAGGCAGGTTTTTATATTGTTAGAGGCGAGGTACCTTAATATTTATTTTAAAATTTCTGTAGGCCTTGGTTTGACAGCCACAATCTCAACTGATGGCAAGATATTCTCCTACCAGAAGTGGACAAAAAAAATAAGTGAAAAGAAAATCAATTACCTAACACTTTATTTGATAATAATTTATCCTTTAAAATTTGAATTGTCTAAGAGCTTATTTTGTAAGCATAAAGAAATAAAAGTTATTAATTTCTGATATCTATTTTTTTAACTTGCCAATTTCCCAAATGAGGGAAATAAAATACAATGAATAATGTAAGAAGCCTTTTGAACCCTTAGACAAATTTAACTTATGTACCTATTTTCTTTTATTCATCATCAAACGCCGTAAACAGACTTACTGACTTCCAAAATAAAATGGAAATCTGGCTATAGTTTGCTATTGCTATTATTTAATGCAAGGTTATGCTGATATTCACTTCAATTTTTATTTCTGCATATGAAGATGAACGTTAATATGCGCAACACGGTTTTTTTAAAATGCGTATTTTATCACTGTATTGTTAATGTATAGATTCATGTTGCATGCCAAAAATAAAGTATTTAGTATTTGTACTTTGCGCTACTGTTCCTAACTCTACATCGCCTAAGGTTTTCCCAACAAGAGACTTTGAAGCAAATGCGGGGGATGAGAGGACTCCAGCGAATGTATTATGTAGTAGATCTGTTACCGGTTAGCCGGCAAGGGGTAGGCTGTGACTTAACTCTTCGGTCACAGTGAACGCCAGAACTGCACAAGATTTATAGCCGGTTTGCTAAAGTAGATTTTTGTTAAGTCTTGTATACGGTTTTCGAATACGTAACTACTCAATGGTAAAGATTATGCACTTCTTTAACATTATTTATATTAGTGTTAAGGTTAGAAATTTCACACCAGTGTGATAGACAGTGTGAAGGTCAGTCGGTCGTCAACCTGACATCTCCAACTGCTGGGGTTTTTCATCAACTCACATACATTACATACGTCCAGTGCTGAACATACCTCGCCCAATTCATGGAGAATTTTGCCATAAACTGTAGTTGATAGTTTCCCTACACATAGTCAGCTCTCCACATTCACGGCCTGAGCTGCACAAGTGAGTAGAGGCCTTTAAACCCTTGCCCCATTCTACGATTCTCCAGCGCTAGTCTTGCACTTGACGGTTCTATACCCTATGCCTTAGACGCCGTTCAGTTAGCAACTAAATCCACCGGTCATCTATCTAAAACTGGGTATACAAATTTATCAATTTTATACGCCCATCCATCCCTTATCGATAGGGTCGGTAGCTTTTGGACTACTTGTCCAGGTAGCTAGTACGCCTAGGATGAGTAATCGAGAGAATGGTTCTCCATTCTCTCGACTACTGATCGGACAAAATGGCTAATGAAGGAAAATCATCGGGGAGTAGCCTTAGCTGGATTTACGAAATGTTAGCCGTTCTCCGTGAATTTGGCGCTAGCTACGAACCGCCGAGACGCCAGGAGAAGTCTTGTGTTAAAGGCCACTAAGCCACGGGAGTAAGAACGTATGTACCCAATCTAGAATAGATGAGTCTCAAGCGGACATCCAGAGTGGCAAAAATAGTTTATGTTATTATACTACAGTTTAATATTCATTTAATTTAGAACCTAATTAATTGGTACATTAAACTTCCCATAACCGGTCACTGTACAACAAAGTATAGGGTCAGTCGACAGTATTCTAACTTTCATCAGAAGTATCGATTATGTCTGACAGCCCATTTCAATCAACAAAAAATGTGGCATCTGACTATATGTATAGTCCTAAGATTATCTACCAAAAAGTAAGAACTCAATCATTCATTGTGTGTTTCTCATCACAATAGATCACAATACTTATAATAATATAAAGTTACGCGAATAAAAATAAATAAATGCACCTGGCTTTTCTCCGTTGAGACTGGCCACCGTGGCCGAAACTCGGCTAAGAGGGCATCATCATTATCATCATGTTAAGCGAAAGCAACTTTGTTTGTTTGTCTATTTGTCTGTATGCCTGTTAGTAACCTTTTTATGATTAAGCGCTGAACGGATTTTATGGAATGGCATGAAGTTATATTTTATTCTGGGGAACCTATAAATAATTTTATAACCTAGGAAAAGGCTTAGCCAGCCTATCACATATTTAAAGTTTGTTACAAATACCTAAAAAGTTTCACTAAAAACCATTAAGTTCGACTACTTCGAATATGTCTTATTAAATTATCTTAGTAAATCCGTAATTCGAATGTAAAAATAAAAATAGTATATATAGTGTATAAGTAAAAATATCTGCAAACTATTAGTTGTGCCACTGGTTTAAAAGTGACACTGTGCCTTCTGCCGCTCCAATTAAGTTATAATGATAAATTCAATATCGTGAAACAAACTGGTAAATTTACTGACTGATTTAATTTATTAACTGTTTTGATTTATTTGGCTTGGCTTGCTTCTGGTATTTCTAATTAATTATGTTCCTTTTATATGATAGATTTCGGTATATTACGAATGTACCCATTTCCTGGAATATTTGGTGCACATAGTAAATAAACAGGTTGTCATAGGGTTTTTGTTCATTTTAGTAACCAAACTTGTAGATAGCCTATTTTATTTTAATATTTGACACTCGTTCATTACCGGTTGTAACGAAAATATTATCCACTAGCTGCCCGTGGCTTCGCCTGCGTTTTTCAGAATAAAAAGAAGCTTTATTCTGTTACTCCAGGTCCAGATCTTCATGTGCGCAAAGTTCAGCCCGATCCATTTTGTAGTTTTGGCATTGTCTTCGGCCAAACACCTTCACAACGGAACAAACTTTCGCCTATATAAAAAAAGCCAAAATATTATTAGGATTTTTATACCTCAGCTTTTGTAACAAGCTACGGAAATAAATATATTCTTATAAATATAAATTTATGATATAAATTTTAATTTTAGAATTTACCGGACGAAACGCAGCAGCTTCTTTCTGTATATTGTTAACACCGAAATAAGCTCGCGTTTGACATCAATAGCTTCCCTTAAACTCTTGGCAGCTGAATAAGCTCTCGCCGGCTCTACTGCAAGCTCGAACTTTATTAAAAATTACTTTTGATGAAGCGAAACTAATTAATAATACCCGTGAGTTGTTTATATATATTTTATTTTCACGCGCAATGAAAGTTGGATATGATATGGAGGTAATTTCTAGAGGGACATAAATAATATTTTTTTAATAATTTGTCGCTTTCACTAGCCAGGCTCACCGCGGTGCTGAATTTTAGCATGTGCTTCATGGACCCACTGTACGTGTTAAATAGAGGAAAGCACGTTAAGGCTGGTGTATAGCCCAAAGGCCTTGAGAACACAAAATAATTATCTGTAGCCGTATTTGTAATATGTTTTATTCGTGAAATCTTCAATTCAAATTCGTGTAAAACACTTTGGAATAAATTTTGAGTGAAAGAAAAATACTCAAACTCCATAGCGTTTAGAAGAAATATCAAAATATTGAATAAAACAAATCTAAATTTGGATATTTCTTCTTAAAACTGTTGACTTTAGCCGTTGGTCCTGCGTCTGACCTCTCCCCGGTCGTGGCCGTCTGTCGTCCCATCGGACTATGAAAGTGAAGAAAAAGAGAGTGCACATAAGTTTGCACACACTTGTGCACTATAACGTGTCCTGCGCACATGGCTAGTCTCTGTTGAGGCTGGTCACCGTAGTCGGCTAGAAGGACATCATCATGTGTTAATGTCTTGTTAGCATAGAACTGACCGAGACGATAAGGGTGCGAGTTCAGTTCGATTCCCCCAGCATCGGTAATGGGATGCGGGTGCGTGCATGCGTATGCATTTTATTTTTGTATTAACAGAATACCTCAATAAATAAATACTTTTTCAGTCATCTAGTACTCATAACACAAGCACTCCTTATCTTGGGACTAGATGATGCTGTGTGGATTGTCCAGCATATTATTTATACACTGAAACAACCCAGAAGACATAGAACAAATATCTGCAGATCGTGCAAACATTTGTCTCTAGGCGGGAATCAAACCCGCAACCTCCTGCGTCGCAGGCGGACCTTCGCCCGCTGCGCAACTGAGGTCTTCAAAGGCATTTAAAAAGGTAACAATCAGTAATGTGCCCTTTCAACACTCAACCTAAGGTCTCCATAGTTTAGGGATTGATAATGTTTTGCGAAAACTAATATCTAAGTATTATTTAGGTCTACACATAATAGCTATTCCTATATAAATTTTCTCCTTCTACAGTTCCCAAACTTTGCTCTCACTCTGATGAAAACTGAACCCAAACACATTGTGAACAAACCGTAATTTAGCAAAACTCATATTTTGACTCTCTCTCAGAACTGTGACGTCACATGGCCAAAAGGCAAAGGTTCACTTTGTAATTCAAATCCGGCAAGGTACGGTAGCGCGTTAAGGAGGTGCGCGATATTTAAATAAAAGTTATTAGATTTCAGGATTAACCATATACTTTTTTGGTTCAACCTAGAGAAGGCTTGGTAGCAAATTGAAAACTAAATTTAGGCATACATGCCGACGCACGCTTACATTATTTTTATTAAAGACATAAAGTAGCATTGTGAATCTACAAGCATCTACAAACAAAGACTAAGTACCAGCCTACTTATCTAGAAATCATGTTTCAACGGAATATTATGACAACGCACGTACTGCGACTAACTTGGTTGTTTACTCCAAAGTACACACGAAATGCATCTAACCAAGTATTGTTTGTATTTTCTTACTGCTGGGCATAAATTTCCTTCTCTAATCGTCTAATAGGTACTTATAATTATCTTGGTCAAAACCGAACCTGTATGACGCCCAGGTTTAACGGAAATAAATAACTACAATCCTCAGCAAAGTTGACTGTTTCAAAGATATGTATTGAATTGTATGTATTTAAGAGAGAGAAGGACGTCATTTCTTTGGGCATGACTGATCCACAAACATTCTTTGCAATATATACCTTCACCACATTTCTAGTAAAAGCATTGAACCCTTACCTTTGTGGCCTGCAACTTTCCTCTTAGCCACTTGAGCCTAGAATGTAAAATAGGTGAAATATCAAACTTGATCGCGACAAGAAAAACACATTTGAGGGTAGGAACTTTTGCATTACGGGGATCAATGGGGTGGGTGGTGATGGACGTAGAGGTGTAACCAGTTAGAAATAAAAAAAGCCGGATTATTACTAACCATCATCAAAAAGCTTTACGTGCGGATGGTAAAGATTTAAATAAATCAGAAAATATTTGGTATTGAATTAAGCAATGCTACTACACCTTTGCCCTTTTCATCCGTTTGTCTTGAGCCTTTTATAAATGTTAGCTTATTAGTTTGTGACCTACCACCTCGCTTTTACAACTTGTTGCGTTTAAAAGTTGGAGACCACATCTAAAGAAGTCACACTCTACTAATGGATGAAAAAATATCAGACATTTAGCCACACGTGACGTGGTAAGTTTCATGTTTTCATGTGACCTTGAGGCCTAATGTCCGACGTACTGTGGACGTTGCTGTTTGGCTATGTTTAGCCGGATAGCAACTTCCGCAGTTTAGTTTAGCCGGATATCAAGTTTGATGAGTCCACGTCCGACCGTATTGAACCCAACCCGGATTAATTGAATTTGCAAGTTGGCACAATGAAGCAGGTCGGAGCAAGCGCTCGAAAAAATTTAATGAAAAATGTGACTTCAATAACAATGGGCCTGCGTGGGTTTGCGGTGATTGTTGTCGATGAATAGTGATTGATTTTAGGGATTCTTGTAGGCACTTATTGTGTTTTTGATAATGGGATTATCTGAAGACTTTCAACTATATACATTTAACCTATTCACTGCCCAGCCTTAACGGTGTGACCCGCAAGTAGCGCGCTGTGCTCCATCGAACCGAACAAGGATAGTTAATTAAAGGCACTGAAAGTATACACCGCTGTTAGCTTAAGCACGCTTACTATATGCATAATATAAATACAAGCTGGTTTTAAATTGTATTATGGATGCTATTCTTTTATCTTCAGGCTGAAGAATCATCCTGTCAATGCTCATACAGGTCTTCTAACAAAACGAATCCCGCAAAATACGTCTGTTTCAATGCCTCCACTAAACTAATTTAGTAAAACCTTGTATATTAATCAACCAGCGTTAAGATTTGCAAGTCAGGAAATTTTTAATCACCGCCTCAAACTTACGAGCGAACTTTTCACGATCGCCGTAAAAAGTTGGAACTTGCCGCAAGAAATGCCTCGGCGCCTTTTACTAGACATGTCCTTTCAAGCGAAACGACTACAGCGCACTTATCTGTAGAGTTTTGTCAGTAAACTATGTATAATGGAGAACAGAATAAGTTCGTTATGATTATGGAAGGCCCCATTGCTCAATTGCTGAACTGAGTTGCGCAATTGCGTTGAGCAAAAGGGAACTCGCGATGATGAGCTACTCCTAACTAAAACTTATTACTTAATTAAATAATTTATGAACGATACATTAGATTAATATAAACTTAACATAGTTCAACCTCGATTTTTGATAATTAACTCTGTGCAATACTTACAGAAAGTAAACTTATATGTTATACTATGTTAACTTTAGTTGTGATACTTAATAAGTAATTAGCATAACTACTTCTCAAAATACATGGTGCCCTAACACGGCTCCTAATACCTAGCCTATAAGTGCAATTTTTAAGAGCTCAATACTTGAATTAATACTTGAATATCATCGTCATTCTCAATCCTCTGCTTGAGAATGACGTCTCTCATGCTGTCTTGCTCAGTTTGAATCCGATCTGAGTGGGACAGTACAAGAGATGAAGTCAATCTCAATCCCATTCTGGAGGTACGTAGGTTACCTATATCTAGAGCTCTTTTAGAGTAGACTAAACTATCACATATTGTTTCCCCTATACCTACTTTTAGTTATTTCAAGAATGGCAGGAGCTAGCAGCTAGAAACATTAGGTTTATCACGGTCACAAGTCAAATAGTCTTCAATCTTGAAAACCTCATTGTCATCATTAGCCTATACCTACAACATCTGGACTTATGTTCAGCTGTTTATAACCCTTCCCTCATCATCATCAGCTCGTATACATCCACAGCTGAACATAGGCCTCCCCCAAATAACGACGCCACGAATAGCGGTCTTGAGCCGCCTCCGTCCATCTACTCCCTGCGACCGCTACAATGTCGTCGATCCATCGAGTGGGAGGTCTTCCCACACTCTGTTTCGCATTGCATCGTGGCCGCCACTCGAGAACCTTTAATCCCAAACGGTTATCAGTTTTGCGAGCTGGTCTGCCCATCACCATTTCAGCCTGCTAATTCCGAGGTTACTTTGGTTCTTCTACGGATTTTCGTATTCTGGTTTCTGTCGCGTAGAGAAACTGTGAGCATAGCTCTCTCCGACGAGGCCGAGGACGAGGTCAGTGACCATGTCTCGGATCCGTAAGTCATCACTGGTAACACATATTGGCCTCCCCTTATAAGCGCCCTATTGATCTTCTTATTAGGCGGTTATGCCGTAATCCCCATGCAACCAACTGTAGGTACCATTGCATGGTTGTTTTGTCAACTACAGTTGTTGTGCTGACATAAATAAAAAATCACTTTATTTCCATGTCTGTTTTAATTTTAAGAATTTTATCTTATTCTAAGTGTACATCTTTTGTATTAACGAAAATAATTAAATATAATTTTCGATTTGATTTGTGATGGTTATTACGAGAAGACGGAAAATATTGTCAGTTAGATCATCATGGATAACATGGGGTAGATATTATTTACTCGACAGTTATCTCGTACCTTCCTACCATCAAAGTGGTATCAATAAAAAACTCAAGTGAACTAGTAAGTAATAACTACTTGAGTTTCGCACCATTAGACTGTAATCGATATTGCATGGCTCTCTTTTATTACCTCGCCGTCGCCCGTGACGATTGGCTGCGCTGCAACTTATGCAGATATGAATTTTCTTATTAGGGATGCGCGGGATGTTTTAGTAACTGAATAAGATTGATTTTAAAAAAATAGAAACGACTGTACAGGATGTGTGATTTTTTCTTTTCAATACTTTGTTTTTAAAAAAATTATTTTGTATGCAGAGAATTAGAGAATACTGGTCTCTCACAAGTACAGAGGGTTTCGGAGTCTTCATCTGTTCAGCTATTTTCGGGCAGTGACTGTACCTAGTGCAGCAGCTACGATCGAGCCCCAAAAAAGTCACGCGCAAGTTTCGACTCGAAGAACTCTACCTTCTTTTCCTTTTTCAGTGCCTATCTTACCACAATAAGCCACTAAAACCGCTCAGTACCTACTTGCTCACTGCCATACCAGTGGGACTGAGAAAAGAATAAAACTCTTCAAGCAAAACCTCGTCCACAATGCAGTCCCAGCTCATCTAGACATTCGAGATCGAGAATTCATAACGGCAAGCGCAATAAAAGTGAACTATCGATTATCGCGTTCGACGGCGCGAGACGCTCCCTCTGATCGCTGATAAATCACTCGCCACTGAATCGAATATGCTCGAATATTTTCGAATAACGGATGATGGCTGCTGATGCGCTCGTGTGTCCGCGGCTTTAGCAAGATTGATCGAGTCGATGTTAGTGTAGGTAGTTGAAATTTTAGTAACGTTTTAGAACCTTAGATTGATCGAGGCATTGCTCATAGTGCAAAGTTGCATATGAACCGTCGCTTAGAATGGACTTATGGCCTTGACGGATTAGGCCGTGTTTTATTTATACTATTTTTAGACTCTACGAAAAGGAAACTGGTGTTGGTGCAGCAGATTTGTGGAGCTGCAATCACTAGAAGAGAAAAACCTTGAACTCGACTCATTGTTCGGACACTCTATGTTCGGTCACTATGATGTAGTAAAATGTATTATCAGTTATCTAGTATTACCCATAACACAAGCTCTGGTTAGCATGAGGCTAGATGAAGCTGTGTGAATTTTCCAGCATTATTTATTTATTTATTATTATTTAAGCTACAGAAGGCGCTTTCATAAATACATGCCGTACTCGTAGGTACGTTCCTTGTTAATGTACTAGCTAGGTGCGTTCCTAGGTAGGTACTAGCTAGGTTCGCTCGATCTTGCAACGTAGGAAGACAGCTGTTAAATATTTAAGATAAGATACCTATAACGGTTATGACAGATCCCTGCTCACCTCATCCAACTAATGTCGTGAAATGGAGCGCGGGGTCCACGGGGAAATAGCTCTGTCACACTTCGATTAAGCACTGGTATTTTTCACTGTTCTTGGAGGGAGGGGTTTCTGGGGAATCCAGGTTAACTTTAAAGTGCGGCGTAAATGAGAACCTGGCGTTGGAAGGGGACATACTTATCATCATCAACAGTTAGATAGCAATAGCGACATCGCTACTGCGCACACATGGCTCTAATTCCACTAAAAGAATATAAGAATACCAGACTCTTGTAAACCATACTTCCGCGAGCTGCGAATCTGACATTCACTTCGATTTACATCCTATTAATAAGTAAATTTGTAAGCAAGTATCCACATTTCTTTCAAAAAATAAATGAGCAACCGCGTCGTTTTCAAAGTAGGTATAAACATAATCTCGTGATACCTGCATCAAAATTAAAAGTACATAAATCTAGTCCACACTCAATGGCTGTAAAAATATATAACAAAACTCCAGACAAGATTAAAAGCCAAGGAAATAGTAATATTTTTGGAATTAGATTAAAAGAGATGCTTTTGGAAAAATGCTACTACGAACTAAAATGATATGAAAATAATATGAAAGGTAACCTATGTCAAATAAAATTAATGCAAAATAAAATTAATGCAAGATTTCAAAGGCAAGTCACCAAAAGTATCACTTAAAAAATCCATTAAGTGATACTTTTGGTGACTTGTAATTGAAATCTTGCATTAATTTTAATTTTATTTGACATTAACCATATTGACCTTGGATAAAAACTAACTTTATGATTACTATTATCAATTTAGGTTTATGGTCATTATGAATGAGGTTTTATAGAACTTTTGTGATACGTAAACCAGTGTTATCGTAACAAAAGAAATAAGTATCACAAACGTTACACAAATGCAACACAAAAGTGAAATTTATAGATACTTTTTAGGTCATAACTCGCTTATTTACTACAATAGGGCGCTAATGAATACTTACAAATAAACTATGAATACCGTCGCTAACAAATATGGATTAATAATAATCAATTATCTGTTTCGTACCTCATTAAATCGCAATTGCAATAAATTGTTTCCACCCACAACAACGTGACTCAAATTTTCGACTCCTCTGACAGACGAAACAACATGGTCGATTTATTTTTGAATGCTTTATGGATAATGGTACTGCCTTAATCATACTGAGATTTTGCACTTTGGCTCTTTAAACAGTGAATTTAGGTTAAAATTCGTCACACAAAAAAAAGTAACAAAAAAGTATGACTATTTTTATCTTCACGTATTAATAAAACAAGTTCATAACAAGATTTTTTGGCCAAAGTTAATTTTAATACGGAGCTTAAAATCTGGGTTTGAAATGATTATACATATTAATAATGTTTCCTTTAAAATTAATAAAATATACTTACTTAAAGTTAGAGAAAAAGAAACAAAAAGTCACTCAAAAAGTTGTCAATTTCGGCGGCCTTACCCATCTACTATTGTAGGATTGTGTAGGTAGATGTTTGCAGACTTTAAAACCTGCAACGCCAAGATCAGAA
Source organism: Eupithecia inturbata (assembly GCA_963662085.1). Taxonomy (NCBI): domain Eukaryota; kingdom Metazoa; phylum Arthropoda; class Insecta; order Lepidoptera; family Geometridae; genus Eupithecia; species Eupithecia inturbata. The sequence goes on from OY759182.1 coordinate 11,902,609, forward strand.
AAGTTCAACAGTCCCACGCATCTACGAGCATGACATAAAGCTTGCAAGATTCAAACGTTCCGCAAATAAAAACGCTAAGCCGAGAAGTTCGTGTTGTAAACGTAAATATTAGCCGCGCTAGTCACGTCCATATATTGACGCTGGTAGCTTGAGATTAATGGTGCCCTCTTGCGTCATTTGTTCGCTATTTTTGTCCAATTTTCGGAGGAAATGCTCCTTTTTTCGAGGTGTTTTTGCTTGTGCCATGCGGGTGTGTTAACGGACGGTTATTTTGTTAGGATTTTTGGAATGCTTTGGCAAGTTAGAAAAAAGCACACGTACCTACCTACATGTAATAATTTTAGTTTATAAACACCCAGATCTGGAAAAAAAATATTAAGTAGGTAGTAGGTACTATTGTTTAAATCTATTATGGTTAACACGAATGTTAGCCAGTTAATTCCAATTTCAGTTATGCTATAAATATGGTTTAAACGAGTAGGTTTTTTGAAAATTTGTGTTTTTTTTTAATATAAATGGGAACTTGTTATAGCTATAATAGCACCCCGTCTCTTCACCCATCGCTATTAGGTGTGTAGGTTACATTGTGCTGAAAGATCCCATAGTTAAATATTCAAAACATATTTTGTCTTCTTAGCATTTAAAATGGCTTTCTGTTTCCTCTCAATGAGGAACTATTACTAGATCTTATTTAAATTTCTACCCAACTTCTAATGCTCACATCAAATTCAAATTTTGTCAATCTTAAGTCATCAATCACTCGATTGTCTACACTAAACCATTAGAATCAACGTTGAATTTCGCTTATCTGCCCACGTCAATCAGTATCACGAAGAAGAATCGCCGACTTTGCGTCGCTCGCTATGTGTTGACGCACTGACAGACTGACGGATTACACGCGCACTGACAAATGTTTGCAAGCAATCTAGACTTGTAACGAAAAATAAACTCTATACGGACCAAGCAGAGAGGAAAATTGCTTGTGTGGATAATCGATTTACTGGTATTTACAATTCGGTAGCTTAGCGTGTTTCGGCGCGGTTCTTTTTCAATGGCCGTCGATGAACGTTCATCGACGGATCCGTAGCAGTACGTTCATGTGTTTTATTGACTGCACTGTTATAAATTGGCATAGGTGGCACCGATTCGCCCATAATTTGTATAATTTACAATTAATGAAAATAAGGATATGTTTTTATATCAATTTGTTGACTATTCTTGTTCACCATAAAATAAAGTTCAATCAAATTTATGGTAATCAAGTTAGTTACGTAGGTAAGTTCTGTACCTAATTACAACATTTCCTTGAATTAAATTGCTAGTGTTTACCAACATAATGCCCATCAGGGAATACAAGAGCTCAAACTGTTTGTGCCAACGCAACCCAATTGGAAACTAAAGTTCCATTCCATACCTACTAATAGTACCTACTAGCCAATCGAATAGCAAACATTTCAGGAAAACCACGTGGTAACTGTATTTTGATGGCAATTCGTAAGTTGAAAGGTACGAATTCAAAATCGAATTCGTGTGAATTCCTGGAAAATCATGTAACCGAAGGCACCGTGCTATTCAGAATTCAAATACCTTCCAGTTTCGGAATTTGATGAGTTTTTATAAAACTTGCAGTGTAGGTAGATATGATTTTTAAAAGGTGTAGGTAGGGGGCACGTCAAAAAACCGGTGTATGAAGTTGCGTATTGTGAGTTGCAAAAATTATCAGTAAATAAATTCAAACAAATTTGCAAAACCTTGTTGTGTGGTCTACTATAAAATATCAGATTATCAAGAGAATAAAAGAGCTTGGGACGGGATTTGCTCCAACTCGAAAAATAACAACTAACAAGCTAAAGGTTTCTTCGTCACTTCTTTAGTTTAGTATAAATACAGAAGCGACTCAAATCAAAAATATCACTTTATTTCCGTGTCAGTGTTTAATTATTAAGAATTTGACCTTTTCTAAGTGTACATTTACTGTATTTATGGAAATAAAGAGTTTTTGACTTTGAGCAGCAGGTTGAACTCATGTTTATTAGAATAGCAAAATGCATTGCGTTGCGGTGATTTTTTTAATTATCGAGCTAGATTATCTGCACATCAAAGCTGTGGAGAAGTCGGTAACTCAAAATGCTTCTGCATCAGTTCTCTCACAAATTATAATGCCTTGTCCACACAAGCCACTCACAAATTCTGAAGCGACATCGAACAAAAAATATCAACTTGAACACTTAGCATGCGGGGCGGCTGCCAGCCAGCGCCCTGCATTAGCATTGCTAATAGCTAGCACTCGTCGCGACCGTTCTTTCTGGGTTTTATCACTATTGTGTCGACACTTAGGGCCAGGACTCGCAAAAGTCTCTATCTATTTTGCAACATAAATTAGTTATTCCTACTTTGTGTGATTTTTTGACGAGCAGTTCAGAATTATGATGCCTAGTGCACTATGGTTCTGCACTGCCCGTATAGCGTAGGTACTATGCTTGTAGCTAAAGGTAAAAATTATAAAACTTTTTTTAACGTTAGTTGTCAGGTTGTCAGTACTGCAAGAATAGAATGCAAAAATGTAGGATTGGTTAAGTTCAGCGCGTCTGTGCAACAAAGACGTAGGAAAACTTGGCTTACGAAGTTCTTTATGCTGCGCAAGTTCCGACTAAAGTCTTATAGTACCTACATAGTTCTACACAGTATTTCCGCAATACTATTTTGTCAGTATTCCATAATCAGTGACAAAGAGCGTGAGGATGCGTGAGGATGAATAAGGGCCGGTTCGGATCTATGCAGTATTTTACGGTAGTGGTAAGTTTCGCTTGGACTTTACGCTCGGTTTCGCGCGGTCCGCGGTAGATATTCCGTCGTGTCTTTGTATATAAGTGGCAGTAGGACTACCGTATACTTGGATTTCGTGTTTTTGGGATTTATTTTAGGGGAAGTCTTTTGGATTTCTTCCTTGTACCTATCCAAGGATCAAATTATCTTGTTTTGATTAAAGGTCTGTTCAGACCTAAGCGGTATTCGCTACAGAGCGGTAGCGAAATGGGTATGCGGTAGTCCCACTGCCACTAAAATACAAAGACTCGACGTAGCTAATACCGCGGATCGTGCGAAACCAAACGCAAAGTCCAACTTACCGCTACAAATACTGCACAAATCCAAACCGGCCTTAATACATCTTCACACAACAGATATGTACCTAGGTAAGCAGTTAGTGCGTACAAATATAAACACTCACACCACATAGATACGGATTATCCTTATTCCAAGGGAAAAATATAAGAAATACGTTAAAGCAATAATATGCTACCATTGTAGATGTCTGTCCCGCACTCTTCCATGTGAGTTCAGCCAATGGCGAAAATCAACAGTTCCATGAAAACCTTTGACAAAAACTGAACCGTGAATTTTTTATATCACTTCAAAGGGAGCCTTTGGAGAAATATTGTCATTGTGGCAAAATAATGCTATTTTTCCTCGTAGGGGAATTAAGGTAACATTGAGCTGTTTACAATTGAATGAAACTACTTCTTATTATGGGATAGAAAATGTTTTGGTAGGTTATTGGCAAAATCCTTGCTCAGAAAAAATCCTTCCGTAATGCTTAATAAAAAATAGAGATAAATTTGAATACAAGATGGGGTATATCTACTGGACTGAACTGGCTCAGAGAGCCGAATTTACTGAGCATATTGTATTTAATTTATCACTTTTCTCTATTTCTAAAGCGAACCATACGTTATTCAAAAGGGAGCCACCATAAAATAGATAGCAAACCATTTCCATATCAGTGAAATTTCACAATGAATCAGTGAAAATTCTCGCATATACAAGCATTAGCCTGCAAAATTGTTGCTCCCATAAAAAAGGGCCGCCATATAGCGCGTCGAGCCGAAATTATTATAAATCTTCATGTTATTACCATAGAGCAACTTAGGGAACTTTGCTCTCCGTTGGAATTCACGTAGTAAGTGGGTTGTAAGTCATCTGGGCCTATGTGGTGCCTGAGCGACCTTTACTCACAGTTCTCGATTCATAGATGGCTTTGAAAAATATACCTTCACATAAACTTAATTACTTTCTCAAGGATTTTTCTAGGGACTGGTAATAAGTAATTAGCCTAGTTAAACAAATAAGGTTTATAAGTAGACGGTATGGTACCTGGCCAATTTCCCATTCCTAAATGGGTACATACCTACGTGACCATAATTATTTCATCTCACCTAGTCTCTAAGTTCTGACATTGTAAGGGTAGGTAAAGATGGTTAGGTGGACATAAAATGATTGACAGGCATCGATCAAGGTATCCGTCGGCCCTCCACAGATTCACAATGGGCACCCTGAAACCGTCTGTTTTAAAAGATAAAACAATATTTGACAGTTTGAGTTTCCATATTATCTATGTTGTCTCGTTATGTCACGCTCGGACAGGAATGCTTGCTTAGTAAAATTGCAAAAATCACACATCTTTAACACCAAAAAGGACGGGACTTCCTATTTTCAGTAAAGTTTTAATTCATTAGCCCTACCATCAAGATATCAGCGTTGAAAATTATGTTTTGGTTTGCATAAGTTACGATTTTTACTTTGTTCTGAATTCATGAGTAGAGAGGCTATTGTTTTATATTAACTTTATGTGTTTATGAGTTTATTTTTTATATTAACAATACTAGTTTGCAATTATTACTGGTTCAAAGATTTATAAGATAATAGCAATAGTTATTTTATTTTAATATTTTTTTTCTTTTCGTATTCTTCTGATGTTCTATCCATAGTGGTTGTAAATCGGCGCTCGTAACTTGTGTAGGTGTGATAAGTTCAACGTCTGTTATGCGACTAATATGTGTGCAGTGCTTGCAGGGGGTTCTGACATTGTAAGGGTAGGTAATTAAAATAAAATAAATTCAACTCTAATAACTCTTGTTAGTATTCACAGAACTTGTCATAGCTCTGCGCAAACTGTCTGCGTCAAAACAAGTCATAGACAATTTTGTAAGATTCAGTTATGTACGGAGGAGGTGCGAGGTTTCGGATACCCGATCGAAGTTCATGAACATACAACACACATAAAATCGACAGGCGTTACAGGATATCAATACGGCAACGTCTCTATTTTATTTATGGCATACAGGTAAACTAAGTTAACGTAACGTTAAACGTAGTGTAGGACGCCTTCCGGCCGGACGTCGAGTCCCACATAATTCTGGTCCCCCCCAGACCAGTCTGTAAACGAATTTCCTCGGCCGAGAAAAAAAAATTAAAAATAAAATAAAGGTGGGGATGATGATCTGCGAAATACTGCAGGCAGATGCTAGATGCGGCAAGCTGAAGACAGGGTGCTATGGCGCTCATTACGGGAGGCCTGTGTCCAACAGTGGACTAAGATAGGTGATGATGATGATGATGATGATGAAGTTAACGTAATGGTCTTTCTCTCATCAAGACAACACTTCCGTCTACACATGCTCAGAGGTTGAAACGTAACTGTCATGTAACTGCTACCCCGGAACTTCAAAGAGTTAGTCGGGGACAGGCAGGGAAATAATGCATACACTACACCCTCATGCTGTTATGTCAGTGCAGACGCAGTTCAGTTAGAAATTAGAATGGGTCCCGAGCAAGCCGATGAACAAAAACCTTTCTTAAATAAACATGCCCCAACTACTGCTAAGCAACTATAAATTAATGCTGGACAATTCACACAGCTTGCCCCTAAGTAAGCGTCAAGGTCACTAGAAAACTGAAATACTTTGAAAGACTTTAGTGTTTCTAACGCAAAAATCTGCTTCTACTATGTTTATGTTTTTTTTTTTTTTTTTATTTATGTATGTATGTGGACAACTTAATATGTCTGAATAAAGAAACCTTTTTTTTTATTTATTTAAATGGTAGGGGTAGCAAATGTACGCCCGTCACTGACTATTTTCGTTGAGTTAGAACCAAGACATAATAGCGCAAGGCGAAGCGACAAAATAATAACAACAATTTTTACACAAACTTACCTAAGAAAGGTCGATTTAGGTAGATATGTGGATGATTACTTCAAGTCTTTTTCTAAATTGACTATATCGATTCTATCGAGTTAAATTGGCGACGACGGTTCGGAAATCATAGATAGGTAGAGACTGAACTACGGAGTACCGGAACTAGCAATACTGGTAAATGGTATTCAGAAAGTAAAGTATCATTTATTATATTATTTCTTTGTGTGTACTAAGTTGATTGTAATTTTGTAGGTGATCTGTTCACTTTGCTTGTTCACACTTTTTTATGTATCTACTATTCTTCTTACTCGTGAAAACCTTTTAATAGCCCTCTGTTTTTATTTTCCTAATTCTAAGCTTTTGTATGTGCTGCTGGTTTTCCTTTAAATAAATAAATAAATAAATAAATAAAACATAACCGCATAACAAAATACAGGTTAGTACATTGTTCACAGAGGTGAGAAAGTGAGTGATTCCTATAGAGTGTGTCATTTTGCCTTATAACACACGAGGTAGGAATCGCACTTTCCCCTGAGTGATACATAGTGCTTTATACTATACCTACTCCGAAAAAGAAGACACAACTCTTTTTGTATTTATTTGTGGCGGTGTTATTAAAAAATCTATCTTTTCATATAAAATGCTTTGTCCTGAATGACTGACTGACGGACCAACGCACAGCCTAAGCCGCTGATCGTAGAGACCTGAAACTTGGAGGGTGTGTTCTTTGTAAGACGTAGGCATCCGATAAGAAAAGATTTTCCGAAATTAGGTAGAATTTCGGAAGAGGATGAAAAAGGGGGGCAAAGTTTGTATGGGACAACACGATTCTAGTGAAAATTTTGCATAAACCTTTTTTAACAGAATTGATGGAATATATGTTACGTATTTTATTGAAATTCATCCCCTAACGGGGTTAAAAGGGGTAGAAAACTTTCTACCCCTTTTAAGTAACACACATACATAAACATAGTATTTACACATAACACATAACATAAACATAGTAGATAAAAAAAAAAAGAAAGTAGTTTACACATAACATAAACATAGTAGAAGCAGTTTTTTTTACGTTAGAAACACTAAAGTCTTTCAAAGTATTTCAGTTTTCTAGTGACCTTGACGCTTACTTTTTTATATGTATAGATAACTATCTATACATATAAAATGCTTTGTCCTGAATGACTGACTGACAGAGTTACTTTCGAATCCATACTAATATTATAAATTCGAAAGTAACTCTGTCTGTCTGTCTGTCTGTCTGTCTGTCTGTCTATCTGTCTGTCACCTCTTCACGCCTAAACGTCTAAACAGATCTTAATTAAATTTGGCATGGATATAGATGGTATCCCAGAGACGGACATAGGCTATTGTCAATCTCGGAAAAAAGCGTGCGAAGCCGCAGGCAGCAGCCAGTCTTCACTATCACTCGACGACATTCTGTAGAATTAATAAAATTACCTAACTTAAATGTAAATTTCGAAGAAATTCCCGCGAATGCGTGGTTCTTTTTTTGAATTACTGTTCCGAGAACGAAAGAAGCCGATTTTATATAGCTGACTGAGTGAAAACTTTTTGTAGTTTAACATATAATGAAAAAAACCACAGCAAAAGGCTGAAATTTTAGAAAAAAATAACACGTTAGAAATAATACAGTAGGTATTTATTATTGACAAAGAAAATTACAATCAAATAATAAATGGATTTCCATACATTATTCTCTCCCGGCAAACGTGCAAATTTTTTTGCATACTTTTTCACACAGTTCACGATAGTTTGTTTGAAACGAATAAATACTTATTTCATTTATTTATGTATATCCCGTTCAAAAATAAATAAAAATAGTACCTACCTTATCACGTAACAATTTGTTTGTATAAAATCAGTAATTCGTTCGAGGCCCTATCGATGATTGATAACAATATCCGAATAAATAATAAATAAGTATATGTATTTACAAAAATAGATAGAGTACATAGAAGATATGTAAACATTATTTTATCTACTCGCACACGAAGAAAATAATTTTCATTCATTCAGTGTCAACAGATTCTATATCCCCAAGCCAAAAAAATACAAAGAATACAGTCGGTACGACAATATTCGAGACTCTCGCGTCATTGAAACCGAGCAATATAATGAAATGATCGAGTGACAAGTCGCAGTCTTCGTAAGAATGTTACGATCACTGCTGAATTGTTTTCTAGACTTATTTTTGCTAAGTAAATCTGTTCTATTTTGTGTTGGTAAGTATACGCCCTGTTGGGTGTGACTCCAATGAAGAACTATACGATCTTTGCTGTTGTAACAAAAAAACCGTTAAGCTACGAGGCAGGCAACGAGTTCACAATGATATGAAAAACGATGAAAAAATCCCTAAACTATGAAAATACCAAAGTAACTAGGTTCTATCAAAAAGGTTAATAGATATATAATATAATAGATATTAACCTTTTCACGCTCATATTTTTTAAAACTAGCTTCTGCTCGTGGCTTCAGGAATAAATCCTAAACTATCATCATCATCATCAACCTATCTTAGTCCACTGCTGGACTTAAGCCTTCCCTAATGAGCGCCATAGCGCCCTGTCTTCAGCTTGCCGCATCCAGCATCTGCCTGCAGTCTTTCGCAGATCGTCATCCCACCTGGCCGGAAGGCCTCCTACACTACGTTTGCCGAGTCGTGGTCTCCACTCGAGAACACGTTTACCCCAGCGGTTGTCGGTTCTTCGCGTGCTATGGCCGGCCCACTGCCACTTGAGCTTGCTAATTCACTGAGCTATGTCGATAGCTTTGGTTCTCTTTCGGATGTAGCTATCCGTTACGAATCCTATCCTTCAGAGAATCCTTAACTATATAGGTACATAATAATAATAAGGAGACTCTACATGCCTGTTTTCTCTTCTCGAATAAACGGCTGAACAGTTCTGAATGACATTTGGCATGGTGACGGATGTATCCCGAGAAAGGGCGATAACTATTCTGAAGACGAATTCAGGGTAATCGTGGATACTGCCGTCAATTATCGGCTGTGTTCAATTCTCAATCGCTGTAACGTGATAAAAACGAAGGGGAAATAATAACAAAAGGTACGAAATAAATACCCGATGAATGATCATTAATTAGGTCGATAACTATTGGGTAGCTTGGAGGTATTTAACATTTCGCTTGCCTCGAGGAATAAAGTCGTAATAGCAAAATCGATTTTTGTCAGGAAAAATAAGAGAAAATAATAATTTGAAGGCTCCTAGGTACACTACTTATACAAATTTTATATCAAATGAAAGCATTTTTTTCCTATTTGACGATATAAACATTATTGTAAGGTATATATTTAGTGTAAATAGGCAAAAATTAACTAAATGTTCTTTACAGTTATTTATCTAATTAGACTGAAGAGCAATAGCATTTTCGATGGTTTCACTGTTTGAACATAATTTCGAACGACACACTAATCGCACATTGCAACGTTAATATTGATAAATGTCTAGAACGTAATAAGTTAATACCACTCTTTTCGCGGAAATATTCTGAGAACCTTAGCCACTTGATAGGTACATTCAGGTAATTTAATTTAATTAAATTTTCAAGCGCATGTTTATCTACAAGTATCTTTTGAATTGTCTCTCATATCTCATTGCACGGTTCACTCCATCTTGCTTTAATAAAATAAATTCCATTTTAAACGAAAATAAAGAGCTCAACGAAATTTTCTCGTTCATATATCTTCGAGTTAGTAACAAAAGGAGCTGCAACCGCGTAAGTTTAATGAGCTTGCTCCGTCTATGTCTACCGACTGATAGTGGTGTATCATGCTTGGATGTATCGGTGAATACAGTAGCGCAACTCAAAATTAAAGGTTATTTACTAAAATTGTATAACTTTGTATTATGTTTGGATGTTTCGGTGAACACAGTAGCGCAACTCAGAATCAAAATGATTTTACAAAAATTTTATAACTTTATATTATGCTTGCATGTATCGGTGGATACAGTAGCGCAACTCAAAATTAAAGGTTATTTACTAAAATTGTATAACTTTGTATTATGCTTGGATGTATCGGTGAACGCAGTAGCGCAACTCAAAATTAAAGGTTATTTACTAAAATTGTAAACATTGTATTATGCTTGGATGTATCGGTGAACACAGTAGCGCACCTCAGAATAAAAATGAATTTACAAAAATTTTATAACTTTGTATTATGCTTGCATGAATCGGTGAATACAGTAGCGCAACTCAAAATAAAAGGGTATTTATTAAAATTGTATAACTTTGTATTATGCTTGGATGTATCGGTGAATACAGTAGCGCAACTCAGAATAAAAGCGAATTTATGAAAATTTTATAACTTGAACTGAATGATTATCCTTCGAAAGTCAGGAGATGAATACCTACCATCCTATCATTAGAACAGCTGAGCCAACCTTCATCAAGAATGCCTAAGAGTTATAAAGGAAACTTCTCACTGTAGATCACCATTATAACCAGGAAATTAAATCAAAATAGGTTCATAAGTTTGGGTGATTCGCTGCCACGTACAGACATACAAATGGACTGAGTCTAAATCGAATGTCATATGTTACTATCCTAGATTTGTAAGACCTTATTATTTTGTGTTATCATGTTTTTATTTGATTGTATAATTATCATTTTTGTGACATAAATTAAATTGCAAAGACCATCGGGTTATGCATGAAGCAAAAAACATGCAGGTCTTTGAAACATTCAAGTTTCGTTAACAGAATTGCTAAAAAAATGCGTAGATATGGTATTGAATATGCATGATTAAAATTAAAATAAACAAATGATGTTCATTTTGCATTTACATAATATGTGATACATAGACACTTACCTTAAAACATTGTTTAATATTTATGTACGTACATAACCATTAAACAATGTTTATGATTTTTTATAAAATAAGTCTAATAGTTAGAAGTTCTGCACAAATCCTAAAGGGTTTAGAGAATGTTTAAATGTAAAATTAGAACAAGTGTTAAGAAATAAATAAATACAAATACATACATACCGGTCCGCAGGAAAAAAATTAAGATTGTTTACGATGCTCAACTGTGTTTACATGCTACTACGTCTCAATGTTGTAATGGTAACTCCAACAAGAGTTGGCATGTCGTCTTTCAATGAGCCTGACAGATGGGTTCTGTCTACTCGGATCTAGCCAAATACTAATAGTTACGTTTGTGTGTTTTAGTATGGAGTTACAGGACATTGTTAAGCAGAAAGGACCCGAAATCCAAAATATTGCAAGTTTAAAAAACTACGTTTTGTTAAAGTTTTTTATACTTACGCGATTAGAACTCATTATAATAACTATTAACGGGTATTTATCGCGTACATTTAAGGGATGAAGTCTATTGGGAGGCTTTTGCCCAGCCGTGGGACAATAAACCTTTTAAATAAGATAAATCGAAACGCTTTTAAAACAGACATTCAAGTGAAATCTGTGATGAATACAAATATATTTACAAGAAACATTGACACTGCAAGTTATAATTAATGACTAAGTTATATAAACTTTTAACGAACGCTCCTTTCATGCGTAAATAAGAGGTGCTTTTGCACATTATTTATTTTTCAAATTATGGTCACGTATTTTCATTCTCATTAAATTTACCTCTAGATTGTTTACAAAAGTCGGCAGTAAGCACAACTGTTTCCAATGATAAAAAAGTTGAATATTTTAATGTATGTATTTTGTATTTATTTATTTCTATTTATTTATTTATTTATTTACAGCGGGGCAATGCAGCCAGCGTCTTGGGGACGCTTCCGACTGGTATTGATAAGGATCAGTTGAGCTACCTGTAGATTGTTTGCAACAGTCTGCAGTTAGCTTAACTGTTTCAATTGTAAATACTAGTTCTAATTTGTTTTTATTATTGAATTGTAATTTTCTTTGTCAATAAAGAGATTTATTTCTTAAAACTTATTCTAATTTTACATTTAAACATTCTCTAATACCTTGAGGATTTGTGCAGAATGTTACATTACTCGGGTTAGATACAATTATGAAGTGTATGTATGTTACGTGCCAATTCTAACTTCTAACTATTAGACTTATATTATAAAAAATCATATAGGTATGTACGTACATAAACATTACACAATGTTTTAATGTAAGTACCTATGTATTATCAACCTACTTTAAATTATAGGTAAGGATATACAATAGCATTGTTCCAGAGTGGCTTTTGTTGTCTTATAACGAGTCTATTTTAATATAACAAGATAAAAAGTGAAGTAGGTAGGTGCCAATAGCGACCCGCAGTGTGCAGATTATTAAAGCAATGTTCGAGATTTCTGGGGTGGCAGAGTCTCCCGGAATTCCCCGAACACTGCGGAATGCACAATCTTCGCTCCGGTACGGTGCACAAACACTATCCAATAATAGTAGATCGTATATCAAGGGAACAAAATAATGTATTTAGGGCGAGAGAATTTTTTTTAATCCTAAGCGTAGCGAGGGATTCAAAGTACTTCGCTCGAGGTTATATAATTTTGGTGCCGTGTGGGACACTCTGCTTTTCATTCTAAATTATCATACGAGAAAAATAAATAAGCGCTGCTTTTAGTAGTGATGATTATTTATATTATATTTAGGTACATAGCCAAGTTACAAATAGGTACAGCAAACGACTTTGCTTCCTTTTCATTATTCCATGTAATCAAATTTTCATAGGCTTTTAGATACATTTCTCTCGATTTGTTTGGAAGTAAATTGTTTATCACAGTTTCCGCGTTTAATTTTATGTTTTCTGGTGTTAATATTTCATTTTCACTGCTAGAACTCAATCTTCTATTCAATTTGTGTGAATCAAATTAAAATAGTCTGTAATAGGTATTTTGATAAAAAGTAATAACAAAACGAATAAAATTTCCCGCGTATTCCTGTTTCTAAATTTGGAGTGCTGCGTTGGCACGTGCTGTTTTTTTTATTACCGGCCAGGACTTTATTGAAGCGAATTGCGTTCAAACTTTTTAATTGTATAGTGTTCCAAATTCAAAAGTAATTTTGTCACTGTCATTAGGTGCGCTGGAATGACCCACTTTGTTCGCACTTATCGAGGAAGCCTTTGCCTCTTTTCGAATAGATGGAATGAATTTATTTGAGTCATAGTTTATCAATAGGTACTTAAGTTGTTGCTGTTTACTTTAAATAAAGAACATTTTCCACTATTAGTATAATGTTCAATAAGATCTTATTGATCTTTACTTTTTTGTATACTTTTAGTAATTTTTTCAATCAATCAATCATTTATTTGCAAGAATACATAATTATTTTACAATGTCAGGCCTTATAACTATATTAGTAACTGTATTCAGCCTGCATGCAGGCGTGCAAGTTTTAGTTGATATGTAATGTTTGCTAGCGTTCATTTATTTTTTGTACTTAACGGGTTGTGATTTATCAGGAACTATGTTAATTTCAGGTGTTCATTGCATGAACGCGATTTTTCGTGATAATAATAAGGCAGATGTCTAAGTCAAACTAACTTTCGGGCAAACGCTTTGAACTTTGAATAAAACCTCAACCTTACCTAAGGTCCTGATTAAAGTTTGATAATCCTCCGGTGACCTCCTGACCAGAAGGGCCAGGGATCCCTTAAAGTTAAGCCATATTTATCTATTCGCTTTGGATTATTCTCATATGTTTTCCAGTTCCTTTAATGTTTTTTGAAGAAATACTGAGGCAAAGGAAACATTAGCAAAACTTTGCCAGATATTCATTATTATAAGTCATCTATTAATATTTACATCCCATAGTTACATACAAAATAGTTATATTTAAGTCATTGCCATTCAACGTGGTAATATTGCCAGCATTCTGAGCACACTGCCTTCTGGTGACGGCTTAGATTTTTAGGAAATAGATATAATTATTAATACTAGTTGTAATTGTTTTATTATGTTATTATAACTTTCTTTATTATTATTTTTTTAATGGCCTTTATTAACAAAGAAAATTACAATCAAATTATAACTAGTATTTACAATTGAAACAATTAAGCTAACTGCAGACTGTTGCAAACAATCTACAGGTAGCTCAACTGATCCATATCAATACCAGTCGGAAGCGTCCCCAAGACGCTGGCTGCATTGCCCCGCTGTATGGCAATGCTGATGCGCTGCCATACATACATCTTTATTAATAGATATTTTTATTATATATCATTTACCTTTACTGTCACAATAAACTAATTACAATTCAAGTCAGACGTCAGAAAGTAAGGAACATTAAATATGTTCCTTTAGCAGGTCGTATAAGTTTTTACCAGGGGGAGGCCTGGGTCTAGCAGTGGACCAATATAGGTTGTGGAGATGGAGATGGAGAGATAAGTTTTTAGCCGGGCTCTTGGCCTCATACCATGCAAAATGAGCTCTACATTACACACAAAAGTGGCAAAACCATCTAGATTTGTGGTAAAATCTTATGGCCGAAGGGTGTCAAGTTTCGAAGATTCACTGGCCGCCTGGAAGGGGACACTGGCGTGCATCGTCTTCAGCTAACACCCTGATTGCGTCATATACACGTCGCCAGTTTTAAGGTTTAGATATAGAGGTATTATATGGATCGTAGAATAGTTAAATAAGATCTGTATCGTTTCTATAGTCTGAAATAAATGAATAATTATTATTATGGCCTGTGCAAAAAGCATCTTACTTTTTATGATGAAACTATTAATTCGTTTGGCCACAATCGTCCCTGATGGAAAAAGGCAATTTAGCCGACGATGTATCACTACACACTCAAAGGCGGCACAGTGCTTATTGGTGGAGGTCCATGGACTCACTCACTGGACCACTACGGATAGTTGATAATTTGGCGATTCTATGTTTTAAGTCTGACCCTGTCAACGGGATTTCATTTGGGAATAACATCGTGTTAGATCTAGTTGAAGGGTGACGTTACGATAAATCGAGACAATTGTCTGGAAACTATGAGGTCCCTGGATAAGATTTGAGAACCCAATTATGTTGGGTTTAGGTTCATGATAATGATTTTAGACAACAGAAAGAAATGCCGAAAAATAGGGAAGTTTTTATCTAGAAGTACGAAAGCATAGGCTTATCAAATGTTAGCTTTGCCATTTCGTGTCGATTTTTACATAGTTTTCGCTGTTAAAAACTTCTTGCAATAATTTTTGATCCTATTTAAAAACATACATGCGTGTTATAGTGTAGGTTAGAACTTTAGCTAGCTGTAACAATATCTAAACCCAAGCACTAAACAACCAAAACCATATTGCAGTGTTTAAGGCCAGAGTCTCCAATAACTCTTCCGTTGCAGCTGACGCCCACCACACTGTCTTCGCGGGCATTTATCGTCGACTAATGGAGTGAAGCTATTCGCCTTAATAGAATTTACTTTGTTACGCTCACCTTAAATTGGTATGACGTCACGAGCTTTTGGAGCATTAGAAGCGATGTGAAGGTGACTTTTGAAAGTATAAATTGGACGTTGAAGAACTAGCAACAACAGAAAATTTGTTTTGTTGTTATTCGTTCTGAAAGGCGTCGATGTTATTTGGTTTTGTCTGTGGAACTACAAATAGTGCTTGGGTTTGCCCACGTGCCATTTATACTCTAAATCAAAAATGAGCTAACAGAGTCGGTGGGTACTGGTAAAGTAAATTTTCATACTTCATGCTTGAAAAACGCACTTTAGGTATACGTCATGTAACCGTAAGTGATTATAGCTCTATTGGCTGAAAAAGGTAAACGTTTTACCAAATACAAACAAATATGAGATCTCTTACATATTTTGAGGTTCCAAAGTTAAAACTTATCACGCCCTTGGGAATAATGAACATTACCCCAAGGAAATAATGAGATTGAATTTGGAACGTCAAAAATACATACCTACTGTTCTTTCGCAGAAAGTGTAAAAGTAGAGTATTCTCCTGGTGGATAAGGCTGTCTCCGTCTTAAGCGTGATTAAATCCCTCTCGTACTCGGGATTCTAGAAACTCCCTCGCTTCGCTCGTAAGTTGTTCTAGTATCCTGAGTTGCGACAGGGATTCAATGACGCCCGTGACGTAAGACACTGCTTTATGCCGTCGGTTCATAATCTACTACAGAGTTAAGTTCCTATATCCAAGGAACTTCTGCTATCTTGGTACTAAGGGGCTTTCTGGGAATTGATACTTCTTAGTAATCTAATGCAATACAGATCATCTTTGCGTGGGGCCGCTTCTTACATGAGAGGTGTGTGGTTGATAGTAAACAGCCTGCCTTTAAAAAGTGGGACGAACCTGGAATGAAATCAGCATTGAATTTGATTTTCCGCGTTCGGACTACTTTGGGCCGAAGCCTGTGGGACGAATCCGGAATAACTCATTAATACCCAACTCAAATAGCAAAACTTGGCAAATAGCTGACGAAAGCCAAATACTAAAACAAGTTCAACAAAGAAAACCAAATACTATCGCTACCTTTCAAAACTAATAATAATAGAAATTAATTTTCTGTAGACATTATTTACGGTACAAAATAATTCTAATTTCAGAGGATTTTCTGTAATTCATAAACTTAAAGACAATTTATTTTCTTGCTTTGTAATCTTGTTTGAAACTTTAGTAACGCTAAGTTAGTGTTTTCGAGCGAAAAATGAGAAAATTCTAAGATTTAGATTAAACAACATCGTATCAAAGTATCGTTCTTGTTTTATTAGTTTGATTAAAAAGTAATTACATTAAAATAATTAAGTGCGTCGAAACCTACGCAACGAGATAACCTTTAACCTTCATCTGAACTTGAAAATTTAAAATCGTAAAACGTTCCATAAAGATGTCCTTTTCCAAATCTAGAGTTGCAACAATGCAAAATTTTAGCCCGATCCGGTGAGTACCTACTTACCGGATCGGACCACCTAGTCTTAGTGTGAAGATGACATCCAAGCGAACTTTCACATTAACCTCTAATATAAGTGGTGTTTTGTATTTTTAACCGACTTTAAAAAAAAATATGTTTTTTTATGTATGTTCGTCGATATCTCCATCAATTTTCGACCGATTTGTATGGTTGTTTTGTTATTTTAAAGAAGATGATTTAGAAATGGTCCAATAATTTTTTTATTTCCGGATGTGAGTATTTGACCTGTGAAACTTAAAAGACAGTGTAAATATTAAGGAATTTGAAGTCGGTTTTTAGTTTATCAAAACAATCAAATTATTAATTCTGAAGAACAAATAAATATGTTTCGTTTTATACCACCGTAAGAGCTAGTACTTACCACTAAATAAGATTACAGGAATACTATTATCTCATCCACAGTCCACTGCTGACATAGGTCTCCCAGATAAGCGCATAAGGCTCTTATCATTAGGGCGTAACACCATAATCTCCACGCAGAGCATGCAGATTGGGTATTACAGTTCGGTGGTGAATCTACTTTACAGTTCTGCAGGAGGCGCTGCTGCCTCCTGCTGGATATCCCTTAGTCACCTCTTACGACACCCGTGGGAAGAGTTGAGGTGGTGCAGGTTCAAAACCGCGAATTCAGTTACTATAGTACAAACATACGGTACGTAAGATAAAAATATTGTAGCTAGTCAAAGTGAAAAGTTGGATAACTCGAGAGGAAATTTTGTTGTTTCGGGCCTTTTCATATTTCATTTATTGCATCCATATTTACACGTAGGCACATTAATATTTTACTATTCTAACACTCCTAGTTAGCAGCTTGTAATTAAGTTCCCGGTCAAGGTGTAGCAAATTAAGAAGATTGGTACTAAAGTTAGTTTAAATTATTTAGTGTCGTATTACTCTTAAGTCTTATCATCAAAAAATAAATAAGTGTAGTATAATAACTTTTTTTTATTTGCATATCCTAAAATAGTTTATTAAAGTTAAATATCGGATCTTTTAAATCGTCAGATATTCTATTGTAAATCATTGCTGCCATTTTATTTGGACCTGTGTTATGAATACTTAATTTTGACTCAGATAATAAAACTTGATTATGATTATGTCTATTTACGTCTATTACGGTATATATCTAGGTATACAGGTATATCAATTTTCCTTTTCCTTTTAAATCCCTCGCTAGCTTAGCAGTATGCTTAGAACCACTCGCTACACTCATGACTCTATACTAGACTAAACTGCTAGACTGCTTCGCTAGCCCAGGATTTAATATCGGCGAGTTCAGCAAAAAATCGTTTTGATCTCATGTTGAACCGACATGACCGACAGAGGTCAGGCGCAGTATCAACGGCGTGCTTCCCGAAGCACGGGGGTGTAACACTGCCAACCTCCTGCCTCCAACTGCTAAATGTTTCTCAAATATACAGTAAAAAATACAGTAAGTGTCGTTAAAAATACAGTAAGTATCGTTAAAAATACAGTAAGTGTCCTTAACCCTAGAATACTAATATAAATTTACCACAGCTTAATACTAATGATCGCCTGGGAGGCTACTTTTAAAATAAAACCAATTTATTATATTAGTTATTTATAAAATTTTTATAAAGATAACATAAATTACTTGGCAAACCTCTACCTTTTCTAAAATTTAATTGTAATTTTTTTTTTTAAATCAACATTTGTCTTAAAATATGACTTAAATCTTACAACAGCGAACATTTTTTCTCACTCCATAACAGTCTTATAATAGTCTGGTGTTAAAAATATACTACTATATCCATACTTTTTTGGCATCAATAATATTATCCAATATGTAAACTTTATAAAACACTAAATTAAACTTAGGGTAACATCACATTTTTGTCTACAGACTAATTTGAAGTCAGCTTCTTATTTTTTGTCACAGGAACTGCAGTTTGGAGATCAATGTTCCAAGCAATAGTTTTTCTTACATTTAGCGCAGTAATAAACAGTCATACGTCGTTTCTTAGCTGGGGCTATTACAATATTTTAAAAGTCTTCTTCCAGTCGAAATGGCACGAAAGAAGGATCTGCCGAGCTGTCGTCAGAGTCATAAGGATCGACTTCCAGGTTGTCCTCAGATTCGCTATCGGAGTTCTCATTTACTAAAAAATCGGCAATTTGTTCTTCGTTGAGATTCATCTAAAAAGAAAATAAACATTTGCCTTGGCAAATGTTTATTTTCTTCATTTAGACATGTTATTCTTATATTTATTATGAAACAATATAATGTTTATTATATTGTTTCAGCATTTAGACATGTTATAACTTGTTATAACATGTCTAAATGCTGAAAAAAAAGCAAAAATCAAAACAAGTCACGAAAAATAAACTTACCGTTAATACTAATGATCGCCTCCCAGGCGATCAAGTAGCTTATATTTTGAAAACGGAGAGTCCGCGCCGGGCCCGCGTATGCCCGCCTCTGCGGCGCGGGGAATACTGAATTGGCGCGAAAACACAACTTGAATCGCGGCCGCGTTTTTGAAATAACGGAAAAAAACTGACCGCGCGCGGCCTCTCAGGCGATGATTAGTATTCTAGGGTTAAAAATACAGTAAGTGTCGTTAAAAATACAGTAAGTGTCGTTAAAAATACAGTAAGTGTAAATTACTAAAGCAATTTATAATCAAAAGCATGAGTTGTAACTGTAGACAACTTAACCGAAACCACTATCCCCCACATAATGGATTTCAACAGAGCGCTGTGACGCACCATACATCAATCTAAACCTTAATTAATCACACACTGTCTGCACCGTATAATATTCAGCTCAGCAGTAGCTGTGTTACGTTAATGTTCATTAATATTTATAAAATTAATTATAGACTCGTTAGCAGTAGACGTGATACTTTAGAAGAATGCTATGAAAGTCTTGATAAATATTAATTTTAAATAAGTACCTAGTTTTTTAAATGTATTTTTTAATTGTAATGTGTATTAATTATGAATTTAAAATTTTATACATAGTATTTTTCTTAATGCGCTGTAAAAAATTTCATATGTTGTGTTCAGGTACCTACCAATGTGCTGAAATAAATTATTTAATTTTTTTTTTATTTATTTTGATTACGGCGGTGGTCTACCTTAACAGAGACTAGCAAGCCATACGCGCATTATTATAGTGCACGAGTGTGTGAGTAAAGACGGATGCACTATACTCTCATAATTAGACAGGATGGTAGACCGAAATAACCGGGAAAAGGGCAGGCAGGACATCAACGGTATAACGTGCTTTCCTAGGCACTGGGGTGTAAAACCGCCAACTTCCTGACTCCGAGCTGATACTGTAAATTTTTCTTGCTAGAGAAATCAATGCAATGATACGAAAGCCACCTTCAGCAAATAATAAAAACAAAAAAAATACTACTGGATTTCTTACGAAAATTGATGTCCTTTATCATCTGAGTGATAATACTGCAAACTTAGCTACAAATCTTGACTGTGCTATCAGCCCCACGCCTTATCCAATTCAACTAATGACTCAACTTCAGATGAATGAGATTTAAAACAGAATCACTGCCTTCCCAATTTTTTACAAAGACGAATAAATGTTACGGGTTCCGGTGACGTTTATAGAGAAAGTTACGTGAGTTACCTTTGTTTTTTTGAGCCAATGTATCACACTAATAATAGAAACGCGAAATTTTGGATGGATGGATGGATGTACGAGTATGTTTGTCCTTCACGCCAAAACTACTGATCGGATCCGTCTAAAATAACATAAGTATAGGTCATTTTGTCCTGGAAAACTTTGCGAAGCCGCGGGAATAAGCTACTATCTATTTATAATATCATAACCCATAATTACGGCATAATTTGAGAATTTGGAGTAGAGAGCAATTAACGCATTCACGACCCAGCCTCAAGTAGTACCTACGAGCTGAAGACGAACACGAGCGTCATGGGCAATGAAAGTTTCAAAAATCAAAATAGTTTCATTCTTTATTCAAAAACGTTTATTTCTTTATTTCTTTAGGCTTACAATATAATGGTCATAGATAAGTAAAATATAACTAAATGATTATCAAATAAATAGTAAAATTTTAACCAAAATTATGATCAAGTAAGGAATTAATTAGTGTTAATGTCCACTAGTGAAGAAGTATTAGATAATCATTTGAAACGAACAATTTTCACACTTCTCGTGCAAACATTAACATCTTAATGAATCACCGGAGACAAGACACATCTTCAGCAGTTATGGAATGACACTCTCTATAGCCTATTAATATTCCATTCTAGGTACCTACGTAATCTGTAAACCTAGCTATGGTGATAAACGCGATTGAAACCTGACAGAGTTAATGACGTGCATTTATAGCTTCCACAGTAGAGATTTAAGGCTCTTAGACAAGGAAATCGTAGAATGAACTTAACAAGTACTGGGTTATGTAATAAACACGCCGATTTAAAGCTTTGACTATACAAAACTTTTTAGAGATGGTCTGAGGTAGTTAAAAGAAAGAAGGTTCTTTTTTACGGAACCCTGGAACCGCTTCTTGCTATAAATTATGTTAAATCGTGATTCGCCAAGTCGTCGTTCTTTTAATCCAACTCTGTGATTTCATTTGATTACGTTAGACGTTTGTGATTCGCGCATTTTTAACATTTTCAACTCAAAGCTTTATCTTCCTTTAGTTGAACAATCTGCTATACCTTTTCAAATACATATCCTTTGCTTCGTTAAATAATTAATCATAGAAACCATTTATTTCTTTGTTATTGTGGTAATATAAGAGTGCAATTATTTTTAAATTTAGTTTTAGATCAGCAGAGCTCTTTCGAGCGTACAAAAATATAACGTTGTTTGGAGTTGACAGAGTCCCTCTCAGCTGGCAGGGCCCGCGCGGGCTACGAAGTATGGCGCATCGGATACGCGGCTACAGTGACTTGGGCAAAGGACTCAAAACAGTTCAGGGAATCAAATCAGGTACAGGGATGGGGATTGATGTCCGTCTAGCCGTATTTCAGGCATGGCGGCCAGTCTCAACAAAGACTAGCCATATGCGTAGGACATATTATAGTGCATAAATGTGTGCAAACACAGGTGCACTCTTTATTCCCTCACTGACACTGAGACAGCGGACCGACACGACAAAGGAAAAATCAGGCTCAGGATCTACGATCTAACCTTGATCACACGAATAATTTATTTTTAATTTTTTAATTTTTATTTATTATGTAATCCAACAGCGGTACATTTTAAATAAAACAGTATAAAAAACTTATGCTGAAATAAGACCAATTACAGGATTACAAAGAGAAAGTAAAAAAAATATTAATATGAAAACAAATAGGTAGTAGTGCAAAATAAACAGTAAAGTGAGAAATTAATTTCAGTGGCTTTGCAACGAGTGTTTCAGTGTGCGTGCGTGTATATGAGTGTGTATGTGTTTGTGTTTAGTGAAGTGCTAGACACCCGGTGTGGGAAGAAGGTGATGTATATGACTTATAGTTAAATAGTTACAAGGCACATTTTCAGTTTCACCAGCTTGAAGAGAAGAGTGACACTCTTACTACACATTAGCTCGGTATGAATATTAAGGGTAGAGGAAGACCAAGATAAAATGGATGGATTGTGTAAAAGATGACAACGGTGTGATGGGTAAGAAAGGCGTGAGAACAGAGATGACGGCTGATTGAGGAGAGGTGTAGAAAAATACGAACTGTGCCGACTTTACCTAGCTTGGGTTATGGACAAGATGAATAGGAAAAGGAGGGTACGTTCTCCCCTACTTCCCCTACATGGGCGGACCTGAGTGAACATGGGCTGATTTTGGTGAAAACAACATTTCGTGTTAAGTCTCGTGAAAAAGTATTGTAATTATGCTAAAACAGAAAGGTGAAAGCAAGAATATCACAAGTTGACACGTATTTTATACAAAGTAACATTTTACAGATCCCAACATTGTGTTTTCATGAATATTAATGTAAAGCTGTAAGAATTTTTCCATTATCTCCGTGCGAAGGACGAATGTTGGATATTTTATGTTGCTTTCGCATCCCTGTAAGTGATTTAGATGTTGTTATGAGTTTTGAAGCATGTTCAAAAACGAACTGAAGCATGACGTATTTTGTTGTTATATTTATGAAAAGAAGGTTCAGGTAGTTTAGAAAATGAACATTCCTTAAGAGCGTTTACGCCTTCCAAGCGCAGTTTGGCTCAAAAACTGTACTTTTGAAACCCGTTAATAACATGAACCACTTCTTACACTATATATTAATTAATATTAATTTTAGGAAATTTTGTTTTCCAAATAGTTAGTTAAGAAAATATTTCAATTAATATAGTACGTACGCGTTCTATCAAGATAACTTGTTAGAGGTTTTCTAAATTTCCCTTATAGCCTCAGTTTCGAAGATCAAAATATTATGAAAATACTGAAATATCTAATGAATAAAAATAATAATCAATCAATAAGATCCTTGGAAAAATAGTTAGTTAAAAAGATGTTTGGTTTTGGTATCTAACTACGAGAAATTCAAATTCAAAAAATGTGAATTATTACGAATTTCAAATGATTTTTTCACCGATATACCTTATTTAATTTAATATAACAATAGCTTACCAATAATGAAGAGCATCTTCTTTAAAATCATACATTTAAAATTGTAATTAATTTGTTGTTATTATTTTTCTGTAAATATTTTAAAACTACTTTAAAACGCTGCGCGCAAATCTTTTCAAGTCAGTCCCATACACATCGCGCGCTAGGCGTAAACGCTCTTAAATATTCAGTAGAGTCCGCATACCCAATAAAGACACTTGCAAGCTGAAACTTTGTTAAAAACCGAAAGGAAAACCAACATTGCTCTCGAGAGTTTTATTCCGTAACCTACGTAGGTACAGATAAAACAACGTCCAAAATCTGACCGTACTTTGACTAAAAACTACTCCAACTTGCCACTTAACCCGGGCCGGGTTGAAAATTCTTAATCTATGGAAATAGACACTTTAAAGGAAGCCAAGTTCCATAGTAATCAGTGGGTGAAACGCGCTCGAATATTCCATGTTATTCGATGTTTGTTCGCCGAAGCGCACCCATACGGTGGTACAGTCGGGAAAATAACCTTAAGTCAAATTTTAATGCCAAAATATTGATCAGTCTTAAACCAAGCAATATTTGTAGTGGTGACTGACTAAGTAATAATTATAAGTACAGTTTTGATAATAAATCTGTCATTTCAATCAAAACAAAACGACCAACTGGAACAGATCAACTAAATTCACACATTTAATTTATATTTGGAAGCAAAAAAGTTATTACAGATCATGAAAATTGTCCCGGAAGAGTATCCGAGATCAAACCTGCAACCTTCTTCGTCTTAGGCAGGCCCACGCTGCAAAGCCACTGCGCTAATACGAAACATTAGTAAAAATCTTTAGTAACGACCAATCTACATCCGTCTTCTATTGCATTAGGTAAGTATGTTCTGCTTACAGGGCTCAATTCTTTAACAGAGGTGTTTTTAAATAAATTACACATGTTATTGTCACCCACATTAGACCTTAATCTATCATGTAACCGTAAATCTCGCTCTCAAAAGAAAATCAGGGGCAGCCGAGTTATCCCGCGACAGTACCCACACAGCCTATCCTACCGCACGTTATTAACTCCGCTAAGTGGAAAAGCCTCGGAAAGGTTCTATTTAATTTACAACCGTTTCGTGTTTCCGTCGCGAGTCAAATTGTTTTTTTTCTTTTTTGCGACTTAGTTTCGGGCAGTTTTACCCCGTGGTTCATATTGCACTGAATATTTCCTTCTATAAAATGGGATTATTCGGTAAAAAACGGTAAAAATCTCTCTCTCGTCTATATGTTTATTTTTCTTTATAAATCGCCTGACCTTTTATACTCAGTGGTCATTCTTAGACAAAACCAATTATTTACAAACCTTTACGGTCTTATAAGTCAATCTACAAAATAATTTTTAAAAGATTTCATAATTATTTTGTAGCATTGAATCATATGAAACACCACTCTCACATTGGTACTTGAAAAACAAAGAAACTCAGATCTTGTGGTTAATTGATGTAATTGTTTCACTTGCGTATGATGATAGAAATAAGTAGAAGAAATTAGATTTTATTCTGCATTTACGTCGCGAACGACAGCGAAGTGACAATTAGAACGAACCTTTGTAAGACAAGTCTTGCTTGCTCTTAATGCTTTGTCTGCCATTATGAAGGGTTAAAGGTTAGCGTAGGAAATTTTACAGTGGGAAATGTGTACTAATGTGTACTTAAAGCATGATATGTTAAACGAAATCCTTCCATGTCTGTTGCTATTGTCAAACGGCTCTGTCGTAAGAGCACTTTAGATGAAAAGGAGTAACTGGATTTACACAGAGTAGAAAGAAGAAAAGCTGAATAATATGTTTCTTTGAGATTTTTCTATAAATAGTACATTTTAACTATTTGTTATTATTATATGAGCCAGAAGCCCACTGCAGGGCCTTCTTCGAGATTTTTCTATAAATCCGCTTGAATTAGAATCAGATTAATCTATTTCAACAGGTGGTTACTCATTAAAAACATTCGAAAACTTAGCTCCAATAAAAATAAGATCGTCTACTGAAAATCAAGCGAACAAATCAGATTATTGCAGTGAGTAACAGCGGAACTAATTGGAAAACAATTGAAAATGTTTAAAGTGAAGCGGGAATTTCCCTGGTCAATTTGTAAGCCAGTTTTTTCCAGAAATCCCCTTGGGGTGGTACAACTCGGCAGGTCTGAACAGTTTCCTACAGATTCTCCCTGTAAATAGATAATTTATTTTCATTTCAAAACCTCGAGGGTAAATGCGTCACTGTAGAGAGTTTACCCGTTATTTTTTTTTAAACATTGCGGGTTTTTTACGTCCACAAAGCGGTTCGACTTATAAGATTTGGTTTAGTTTATTCTTTTCTTTTTTACTGGCGTTTGAAGAAAACAAAACATGTTACTAACTGGTGTTATGCCAATGATTTTAGGGTTTCGTACCCGAAGGGTGAGAACGGAACCCTATTACTAAGCCTCCACTGTCCGTCCGTCCGTCCGTCCGTCCTTCCGTCCTTCCGTCTGTCACGTGGCTATATCTCATGAACCGTAAGAGGTAGACAGTTGAAATTTTCAGATGTGTATTTCTCTTGCTGCTATAACAAAAAAAAATAGAAATAAAATAAATATCAAAATTAAAGGGGATTCCCATACAACAAACGTGATTTTTTGGCTATTTTTGCTCCTAATTTGTCAAGGCTGTATCTCTTGAACTACAAAAGGTCACATTAAACTTTCTATAGTTAAGAAAAACTTCAACTGAATAATAACAAATACTAAAAATAAAATAAAGTTGAAAGTTTAAAGGGGCGAACAAGTGAAAATTTGACGTCTTTTGAAAAAGTTGACTGATTTTTACGGTACGGAACCCTTCATGTGCGAGTCGACTCGCACTTGGCGGTTTATTTTTTTTATATTAGGTAGGTAGGTATATGTCACGTTCACGACTCATACAGGGCTATTGGTAATTCACTAACACTGCATGAAAACCCGCAGGTTCTGCCCGTCATCACTAACACATTTGAGAAGACGCCAGGTCTAAATCCGTAAATTTGGTATTGGTAATAGGTCCTCCCCTTTATTCAATAATCATTAAAATATCTAAGAAGAGAGGTGTTTACTAAACTAAGCTTAAAAATGGCTCGGCCCTGAATTAACAGTGGCTATGGGAGTGGGAGATCCGTCATCAGTAGATCAACATTGGGTGCCGGGCAAAAGTGTTTTCATTTTGTATCAAAGGTGATTGCAAAAAAAATAGAATTAAGACCTGGCCTGGGTCTTCACGAACGTGTTCGTGATGATGAGCAGATCCTGCAGTTCACGCAGTATCAGTGAATTACCATAACCCTGTATATTTATTTGGAATAGAATAACAAAATGAAAGATACAGTACTGTTTATTTTATACTACACTTTGTAAAATAAGCGATCAGGAAATGTAATGCTTGAACATCGTCTGCTATCATTATTATTGTGATCAAAAAGAACACCAGCTATTTGTCTGCGGATTATTTTTGAATGCAAATTTTAAACGATTTTTATTGCGGTGCCCGTAAATGTTCTGAAAATTTCGTTTTGCGTCGGACAAAAACATTTTTGGTTATTCTTGCCCATTATGAAAAATGTTACGATGTTTTTGTAACTTTATTAAAGGACATGATAAAACTACTATCGAGTAATCTGGAACTGTTTATTTTTGACCGGTTTTGTCAGTCTTGGTACAGACCAAGACTAACAATTGTTAGGCACATACCAAGACTAAAAAGAAAATACTAAGTCAAAGTTCAAAGTTCTTTTCTCAAAGGGCACCTATGACCCTATGAGAAAAGAACTTTGAAAATACACTGCCTTTAAACAGTAGCGTAATAAATAGAAATTTGTGAACGCTGAACTGTCACGAAACCCATCGTGGTCCAATAAATACGTGAAGATATTTGCATAAACTTACTGTTTATGGAAAGAGGCATAAGCTACAAGCAGCAGAAAGATTGTGAAAGAATACCATTATTTATTTCTATCACACAGAAAATTTTTAATACAGTAAATGTGGTTCTTATTTTGTTATTTTGGAGTGGTACAAGTTAAACCGTCTAATCATATCTACTCTACTAAAATCCTGCGTTAAACATTTTGTGTACCTAAGCGTTTATATTTAACCGAGTTAAAAAAAGGAGGAGATTCTATTTTCGGCTGTATGTTTTTTTTTATTATGTATGATTTCTCCGACATCTATGAACCGAATTTAAAAATAATTTTGCTATTGTATAGAGATTAATTAATATATTAATTTTTTGCATCATATTACATACATTTGTCAAGACTTTATTTAGGGATACACACAATATGTACCCATTTAGGGTGTTGCAATGGGAGACGGCCAGATACGTTACATACTAATTTATTAAATTAGTATGAAAGGTTATGTCAAATAAAATTGACGCAAGATTTCATTTACAAATCACCAAAAGTAACACTTAAAAAATAATTTAGTTCGTAGTAGCATTTTCCAAAAGCATCTCTTATAATCTAATTTCAAAAATTTTATTATTTCCTTGGCTTTTAATCTTGTCTGGAATTTTATTATATATTTTTACAGCCATTGAGTGTGGACTAGAATTATGTACTTTTAATTTTGATGCAGGTATCACGAGATTATGGTTATACCTACTTTGAAAACGACGCGGTTGCTCATTTATTTTTTGAAAGAAATGTGGATACTTGCTTACAAATTTACTTATTTCTAGGCTGTAAATAGAAGTAAATGTCAAGGTTCGAAGCTCCCGGAAGTGTGGTTTACAAGAGTCTGGTATTTGGTCTTATATTTACTAGGATACGAATGCACTTTTTTGGCTGATGAACAGTTCTTGTGCGTCTACACTGGTAAAGTATAATATAATCAAGGGATTAGTTTCTGTCCCAAAAAACTTAAATGTTTTTAAGTTAGTAAAATCAAGGGATTCAAAGTCAGATGTCGGTTTTAAGTTTTTTCAAAACAATCAAATTGTTATTATCAATAGACCTTCGTTTGACCACAATCTCACTGAAGATGTAGTATCACGAAGTTACATGTGTGAGTTATGTATGTGTAATTGTTTAGTTAGTGATTTAAATATAGGGTAGTAACTCAAAATAAGAACTAGATGATTTCAAAGCTATGGCTATGGGATCTTGGAAGGTAGATGCTTGATGAGAAAACAAACGTTTGAATATTTACGGTATCGGCCCCACTGCCAGCGTAATTTTATTTTATTATTATTTATTTCTACAGTGACAAAATGGCTTACCGCAAGCTTCAAGCGCGAGCTGTCTGTTATCTCATGCCGTCAATATAAAATGCATCTAAACATGATAAGTTAAAGCCCATAGTTTAATGCACATTTGTGTGCTGTACTGCACTGGTGCGGTCTTGATCTGTAACAACCTTAAGGCTACCAGCGAATCAATCAGCCAACCTAACCTACCTACCACCCTGCATTGAGGCCGTGGCCGGCAAATATTGAACGTCAAATACTAAAAATAATAAAACCTAGCTAGCAAGTGAACTATTAAAAAAGCCGACTCGTTTCTCGCTTTCCCACTTTTTTCGCCAAATGAGAGGGCGAAGGCCTATAAAATGTAGCTAAAATCTTTAAAGAAGACTAGACGAGTATTTTCATACCTCATTTATCAAAAACGCCTTAGCAGTTTTGATGCTTGAAGGTAATAAAGAGAAACCACATAGAAACACTCGGAACACATAACCTACGCCTCGCGGATAAAAAGCAAACCGTTCAGAAACACATACCTAGTTTCAATGAACTATTTCTTATCACGCGTCACTACATCTATCAATGAACAATACGATTCTTTGGCTATCGTACCTATAAATAAATCAGAACGCTCGTACATATTTCTTACAGTCTGTGACTGAACGACAGTACGAAGTGATTTATTCGCACGAAAACTCCTATTTTATGAATCTTTTGTTGGACTGTACGGGTTGTTTTATTTATTATAATTTTGGTACAGTTTAGGAATAGGAAATGTACCTACATCTATATTTGATTTAGATTTTGGATTTTGATTTAGATCTTTGTAGATGCCATACGTAATTATACCTATAGCAATACGGAACCCTTGAAAAGTAACAGCGATCTTTTCGCAGACGAGTTGTCCACTTCACTTTGGGGTACAACTGGATTGAATCAAAAACCAAGAGACTTTAAAATGGTTTAAGAGACCAGTACTTACTTTCAGTCACTTAAATTTTTTGAAAAGGTACAACTCGGGAGTTTTTTTGCGGACAAGATCCACTTATTCCCTTACCCAGTCAGCAAGCCTAGCTCGTGATACTTAGTATCTATACCTAGAACTCTAAATTACCATCCTCTAAATCTCATAACGACTAGGTAGTTTTGATTATAACGCACTTACGAACAAATAGCGTTATGGCAGCATGAGAATCACAAATGAGAAAAGTAATATTTTACTCATTAATAGCAGGTTCACCAAAATCGCGACCTTTTGCGGTAAATTCGCCAGGTGCCAATATGTACATTAAAAATTCAGTGCTGCCATCCGTTGTTCCGTATATTTTTGGACACGGTTAAAAAACAAAAAAGCCTGGCTGAACGTCCTCATTTCTGGTAGAAGTGTTATTTTTTCCCGACTAAAGGAGTGTTTATTTTTCACGCGTTCCACTTTCTGATTGAAGTGTTTTAATAGTCTCAGGGCATTTATACATTAATAGTTATATATTATAATAATTAAAGCTCTTACCATTATTTCCGGTTGGTGATATGGATCAGTTACCCTATCTCTAGACTGTTTGGAAGAGTCTGCAGTTAGCTTAACTGTTTCAATTGTAAATGCTGGCTCTAATTTGTTTTTATTCGTTATTTGTAAATTTCTTCGTTTATAAAGTTAGAGCCTAAGTAATAATCTACATAATCAATTGTACTGTACAATTTCAACATACTCTTCTGATACTTACTTACTTCTGCTTTGAAAAGTGTTAGCTCTAAGACTCTAAATATGCGAAAAGCATGTTCTTAGCATGTATGCAGTATTTATTACATTTGTTGTTACATAATATTTAATTATATCTGTCACCAAATTGCCGTCCGTAACATCAATTAGTTGTGCTGAAACACAGCTCTGAGCATAAAATGTTCAGCACAAGCTGAGGCAACCCCCATTTCGGCGCAGGCGCAGCAGGCAGAGCCACCTATATTTAATTAATTATTATATTCTAAACATATATTTAATTTATTATATTATAACCTGCCACCCTTTTGTAACAATTACCTTCATGTTATACTGTTTTTGTTTTCCGTTTGTTAATTTTTTACTTTTGGGGGTTCCGTAGGTACCTGAGGGGTGAAAACAGAACCCTACTACTAAGCCTCCGCTGTCCGTCCGTCCGTCACATTGCTCTATCTCATGAACCGTAATATGTAGACAGTTGAGACTTTCAGAGAATGTGTATTTTTCTTGTCGCTATAAGAGCAAACAAAATAAATATTCAAAAAAAGGCCCCTTAGGCTTCAATACAAAAAACATAACTTTTTTGGCTATTTTTGCACTCCGTTTTCGATCTTGAACCTTGATGATGAAACTTGGTACACACATGAAACTTTCTATAAATAAGTAACACTTGAACTGTAAGAACAACAAATACTAAAAATATAATAAAGTTGAAAATGTAAAGGGGTCTCCGAACCCCTAAAAGTTACCTGATTTTTCGGCATGGAACCCTTCGTATGCGAGTCGACTCGCACTTGGCGGTTTATTTTTGTATATGTGTCCAAATATTGTTTGTACCTATTCTATTCTTGATGCAAAGGCTTCACATATTATTTTAACTATAACACACAATTTCTGTTTCACATAATACTCTATTACCGGACGCAAGCTTATGTTAGCTCAAACAGCTCAAGTATGCTAACAATTTGTCGGCAACCTATCTTCTAGATAACGTTAGATAGATACAATACCTAAGCTAGCTAAAGTCTATTGCTTTACTCATGTTTATATTTATGAAGGTTATTTAAGAAGGTTATCTATAAACCTTAGCGTTATGCTAATCATCATGGACAGGTTAGGCTTATCCTATCATTTTATTTAAACCGGATTATGCGCATCAAGCTGCTTTACTTTATTTTATTGTAACACTCGTGAAATTTAGGTAATAAGTTTTGATTATCCTAGAAATCTATATTTAATCATAGTCTAATCCACAAATGACAATGCATTCTTATCAGCTATATTTTGCCTATGTAAAGTAAGTTCATACATATATATTGTGACACCTATTTATTATTTATTGTTGAGATTTATTTAGCACGTAGAAAATTACAATAACAGAATACAACAATTACATCTAGTATTTTACAGTATTTACACTTATATCTACTTCTTAAAAATCTAAAATAATCAAATTATATAATTAGAATTAATTATGACAGACAATGCTATTTTACAGCAACACTATGAATTTATAATTATGATTTTTACATGACTTTTACGATGCCCATTTAAGGCTGATTCAAAGTCAAAGTCAAAAACTCTTTATTTCCATAAATACAATACATGTATACGGTCAAATTCTTAATAATTAATATTGATCTATTTATTATTTTGACTATTTGATATATTTTATGACATTCCTAAATTTATTTATTCCTTATTTATGAAGTATCAAAGTTATCAATCTAACAAGAGCGAACCCAAAATAATAGTAGCGCCCTGACAGGGCTTTTATGAATTGTGTACCCACTAAGACTACTTACGCCAATTTACAATGTATCTGTATGCATAAAATCACAATATAAAGTAAAGTAAAGTAAAATATATTTATTTTGCCAGAACACATAGAGAAATATATACATATAAAAATAAAATATGATATGATTATGAATATTTTTGTACCTAGATTTTGTCCTTGATATTTCATATCTACTTACACAGAAATGATTTGTATTAAGTATTTAGGTACCTAGTTATAACTCTGTATAAACTTATAAAACATATTTTTCATTTTCATTTCTTTCTTTTTTTAAATTTTTTCTGTTGTCTGTTTTATGACTTTGAATTATAATTAAAGAACCAATTATTGTTACCTATATTTTTGTAAGTTGACGTATCCAAGTGTGCCTGAGTATGAGTACATACATATGTATGTGGGTAAGCATCCATGTAATATATTGAATGCAATTGCAATTGAAGTCTGTTATTCGGTCTGTTACCTTTTCAGGACAATGCTACGCAGGGATCATAATGAAAGGGATATAGATATAGTGAAATAACAATGGCGTTTCTTTATCCCGGAAGAAAGCGTGCAACGCCGCTGTCATAAACTAGTATGACATAAACTTACAATTTTTCTGAACAGCTAGTTCCATAATTACGTAGATTAGGCAGGTTGAAACGATTTTTTTACGTTTGCTCAGTGGCGTTGCGTAGTGGGGGCGGCAGGGGCGGCCCGCCCCGGGCGGCACTTTTGACAGGGCGGCAAAATTCCATAATAAATAAGTAAAATATTTGAACCATCTCATATTTTTATCGCAAATACAAATTCTTGTAGTTTTAATTAATATTTTGTTGTGACTGCGGGCAACACCGTCTATACTGACTTGCGGGGATTACCCGTATTTTAGTTTGTGCTTGGATTGTTTATGACTAATAATCAGCGAAAATGACTTCTATTATATAAAGGTATTAAGTTAAACTTAGATAAACTTTTTTATTTAAAATCTAACCTGTAAAATGCAAAATAATGATGCATGTTCTTGCTGAAAAGATCTCTAGATTTTTTTTTTTATTGCATGTAATGTAAAGTACGTATACATTAAATTGAAATACCTAAATATGAGGGCGGCAAAATTGTATTCCGCCCCAGGCGGCCGACACCCATGCTACGCCACTGCGTTTGCTGCAATTCGTATCCCTGCTTCTGATCCTCAAAGATCTGCAAAATACTCAGTGTTTTTGTCTGAGAGTATCAAATGTTTTGAATAGATAATGAAACCGGTAGTAGTTGTAACGTTCGTAGCAAAAGACAAAAAATGAGGGTAGATCAGAATGTCTGCCAATAAAAACGCCCTCGCAGTGCCTTCAGTTATTCCGTGATCATGCATGGCGCATGAAAATGTGCCGAAATATTGGAAATTTCAAGACTCAAATCATGGTAAATATACTATGACGGATTTAAAAGATTTATGATAATTATTAAGAAACAAATTTTATGTGGATAGAAAATTATAAAGTACTAGTTTTTGCCCGCGGTTTCGCACGCGTTGTTTCTATGGAAACGTTTAAAGGTTATTTCTATCCCATGGGAACTATTTTACGGGATAAAAGTTTCCATCTATGTTTGATACCAAACTTAGTGCATCTATATCTATGCAAAATTTTAGCCCGATCCGCTCAGTAGTTTTGGCGTGAAGAAGTAAAAAACATCCATCGAAACATCCATACTTTCGCATTTATAATATAAGTGTGACTACGAACAAACCAACTTCACTGTACTGTACTGTATCGATATAGCGTACCTTAATTTAGGTGAAAGGAACGCTTCCATATAATAGGTTTGGCGAGCGCTGTACAAAATTGTACTCTCTTGAAAATTGATGATATCATAAAGAAAATATCGCCTTAAAAGTACGGTAAACAGAGACTATAAATATGGAGATGAATGGAACGATAGGGTTCTCATCAATGCAAAGGTATTTTGAGCAGTGCTGTGAAAAGGTAGTTTTTAGATTGTCATGAATACAACTTCAAAATATGTTACGTACCGAATTTAGTCTCAAGATAAAAATAGATAAGAAATCTCTTTTTGACGTCGAGTTAGAAAAATATTAGTCTGCATTATGTAGGAAAGTAGCAAAGAGGTAAAATCTACAAGTAGTGCTACAATAATATATGTCCTTTTTTAGGTGAAGGGGGCCATGGTTATAAACATTGCATCTTCAGTTTGACCGGAGTATACATATTGAGGCACAATAATTTCAACTTGTTGATCCAATCCTAACTCTATAGAGAGCTTCGATTACTAATTATATCAATGAAACGAATGATCAATTAACGTTTAGAAAATACCGTATGACAGCATTATTTATGTCAGCTATTTATCTTTCAAAGGTCCCTGAAATCTTGTTAAGTACACCTAGTTTTCATTGTAGGTATACAACACGGTTCCAAGACTTAAACTCGACACCACCTTCCTCAAGACTAGATGCAAGGTAACATAATAACATCAAAAAGCGTTACGCTTTACGTACCCCTTTGTGAGATGTTACCTAATTTGAATTCGCTGGCTCCTTGATACAGGACTTAGCTGGGATGAAGTAGGTCGTGAATGTAGAACAGGAATACCTGGCGTATAGTTTGTAGCTCTTGTCTAGTTGCATTCTAGATGCATCTTGGGCACGGATGTTGAAACATTCGGAGAAGAATAGCAAATCGATGGTGAAGTTGCAAGTTCATTAGTCTGGAAGGTAAGACGAGCTTTATCATAAAGGCAAAATGATTTATCAAGCTCATTTCACAAAAGAAATCAAAGCCTGAACGATACTCAGTAACATTTGAACGGCTTTACAGATTTGAAACATAGCTTATTTCGATAAAACAAGATCCCTCAAGTGCGAGTGTAACTCGCGCGCCAAGGTTTTCGAACGTTTGTCAATAATACAAATATGTAGGTACTAAATAAATAATGCTTTACAATCCCCACAGCATCATCTAGCCCCAAGCTAAGCAGAGCTTGTGTTATGGGTCCTAGACTAAAGGTACCGTTATGAGACTTCGCTATTGAATGAATACCTAAAAATAGTAAGTACCAACCAACATTTCAGATGGATCGCTCTGCAAACTTCGGAGATCAGGGGGTAATGGATCTTTAAAAATTTCGTCATCGCATTTAGTACAATATTTTTTTAATTTTAGTTTGTTTTTTATCTAAATCTTTAGAGGCGCACAAAATGTATTATAATTTGAAATGTCAAGTTAGTAGCTGCGGTTGTTGCTGAGATATTAAAGAGGGAAAGGACAGACAGAGTGAGACCATAAAGGTTTAGAGACCTGTGTATCCGTTTGGGAGCTACTATGCTACCAAATTACTCATAAATACTCACTTATCCCCTTCTTTTTTGTCAAGGGTTTGTTTATATTTAAAAATATTCGTCAAATTCCAAGAAGGCAGATTTTGAAATCAAATAAAATTTCCATTGCGAAATCGTTTCTTACAAGCCTAAACGCTCGATTAACCCCTGGTTACATATCTCTAGGCGATTGCCCATTACCGCGCGTTATACGTTCCAATAAGTTTCGCTAAACGGGGGTTAAAAAATTGAAACGGTACACAATATACGGGGCTTTTAAATTCGCTGCTATCTTCAGTTTTAATAGTTGTTGTGACATTGTGAAAATTACGATTGTTTATAATTTTATTGCTCTCTTAAAGTTAAAACTTGTACAGAAAACTGTTGATGTACGTAGCTTCAAACACATCTACAAAAGTTTTCATAAATGAAACGTTATCTAACTGAACGTTCATTTCGGTAAACAACCACCCGGAACAAATATCTGCAACACGCAAACCTTCTATCTTCCTTTAAACTTTGTTAATCTGATCTAACTCATATGCCTCATCTATTTTCATCCACCTAATCTTCCACTAACGCCCGTATACAACTTACTTCTGGGGCGCCCAAAGTTATTGCAAATAAGCGAACGAAATACTTCGAATCAGAAGTTCTTCTTGCGTGAAAACTGCTTGGTTGCTCTTTGCTTCTGAAATAATGTTTATGTTTTCCTAATCCGAGGTTTCGGACTAATAAATTGAATATTATATTATTCGGACTAATAAATTGAGTATTAGCATTGGCGAACATAAGTATTTATTCTTCAATAAGAAACTGGTTTTGATTTCTTAATTAGTTTCTGATGAAGATTTGGGTAAGTTTATTTCATACGCATTAGCTGATTGGTCAACACATACCGTTGTTGGGTACATCATAGGGATTGAACTGACGATCAAACATTAAAATGGCAGAAAAGTCTGAAAAAAACAAGGACAAAACAAATAGCATTAAGTTGCAGGCTACAATCTCAAAATCAAGATTTATGGTCACCTTCGTTCTACGTAGGTAGTTTTTACAAAATATTAGGATGAAAAATATTTAGTTACTATTCCGCGTAAAACCTAGTAGTTTTTGTAGTTTCTAGGCCACAATAGCCCTTCATTAATGAAGGGCTATCATAATCCCATAAATAGCATACATAATTAATCGTGCATGTGTATTCAGGTAGGTAAGGCGGCGCACGTGTTTCGAATCGCTGGGCAGCCCTGTGCGGACGACCGCCGGCCGGCTAGTTCCCAAAACCTATTGGGAATTAAAATTTATGACGAAAAGCTGAATAAAATACGAAACGGTGTTTTAAATATTTTGCTGTGGGTTTGAAAACGTGTCTTTAGAGTTTGACGAAGAAGAAAATAAAAATAAATAATGTAACTACACTGTGTTATAAACATACCAGAGGCACGTGGCTTCCGGTAAAGGCATCAGTAATGTAACAATAACATATATACATATAATATATATTATTATGTTTATTAACAAATATTAAAATTAATATTGCAGCGCATTTTTAATGTTAAGGGCTTGTAGAGGATATCACTAACGTGAATGAAAGTATGAATTCACAAAATAAGACTCCAAACTAACTTATTATCACAATACTAAAACTTTTCTAAGTAATTTGAAAAGGACAAGAGCGAGTCATGACAATAGAACGAACCGAGCTCTAAGCGAAGTACACACAGAAACACGCAAACTTTCACTATGAAACTTTTAAGGGGTGTTCGCAAAAGAACTTCCGAGCCAAAGTGTTTTTCCGGATATTTAAAAACGCTTTGAATTTTTGATAAGTTTAGCTTCTACTTTGTTGGACGTGCAGGTGAAATAAGATTTTGTACGTATTTTGTACCTATTTATTTAAAGGATTTATAATATTTCAGTACCTCTTCGTTGTCTCGGCACGAAAGCGTTGGCGAGACGACATTAACGCCTTCCTCAGAGATTGGTGGGAGATCGCTACCGCACCAAGTGGAAAGATTTGGGGGAGGCCCTTGCCCAACAGTGGGACGAATCAGGCTAATGGAAAAAGATATCTCTCTAATATGGTTCGTTTTTACAAGTGGGCTATAAAAGATTTCATTCGGGCACACGTTTCCCTAATACGTGATCTTATAATAAGCCTAATGTTTAAGACAACCATACAATTTTCCATTTCCTGGAAAGCGTATCATTTTCCAATCCTGACTGAATTCGTTGCCTTAGCGAGCCCAACTTCAAATTCATTCGTATCCCAATAAAAGTTAACCGAGCCGTTGCTGGCTCAAACTTACAAGTTCCACTTTGGCACCACGTTACATTCCGTTCCTTTTTATGAACCCCCAACGACCGGAAAGCGCGTACTAAATCTGTATAGAAAAAACATTAAAGAGGAACCTTTATTGAAAACTCAAATGCGGGTATGTATAGATTTATTTAATGTCACAACATAAAGGTCAGCTAACGGCCCCAAGCCACCCATCAAACGAACTTAAAAGCAAATTCTCGAATGCGACTTGGAATTTTATTCAGAGTTGAGCGCTAATGGCGTGGCCCGAACAAAAACTGGCTTGATTAAAATCGTTTGTCGTAATAAAAGAAGCACTAAAAAGTTACAGCCGAGGGAGGTAGGCTGTAAAATCGATCACTCGATACTGATCACTGGGACAAAAATTGGAGACTTCTGCTTAATTTAGTGGCCTTTGCTCCAAAGGCGAAATATTGAATTGTCGGTGGCTTGACTCAGGAGGCGTGTCAAATGATCCGTGAACTGAAGCAAGTATATTTTATTGGGTCTATTTTAAAGGCGTACGCATTAGAGGGGTGTCGTGATGTAGCGCTTGGGGTGATCTTCGCGCCTGAATGTCAAAGATCGATTGAAAGTCTCTAATCTTATGATCTAGTTCTATGTACCTATGTGGAAATAATGAGTGTACAATAGGGTGGTCTATGTTAGAATCAAAAAAAGAAAAATATCGCATAAACATTCGGCCACACCCTCGTTTTGTAACACACATGATGTGAGCATCATGCGCAAAATTCAGTTTACTATGTTGATTAGAAGTGGGTGCTCAACGACTGTGAAATATCGAAATTTTCGAAAAAATCCATATTAATGAACAAGTCAAAAGTAATAAATAATTTGTTACGGATTATAAACTCAAATATATTTTAATAGCTGTGATACTGCCAAGTAAGAATCTAAATCATAGTCCTATTTGCAGAAAACGCATGATTTGAAGATATAGATACTAACCAGTCAATCCCTAGCGTCGATATTTACATCCGCGGGAGGGGCACTCGCGTGCGAAATTTTATTTCTTCGACAATCTGATGAGATTAGCTGTAAATTGGGTTTATGACGAAATCAAATATGCGCTCCCTCCACTACTCTTACGGTTCATTGCGTTTGGAAATACAAAATGAGATGTTATTAGCGATGTGCGAGCTGAGTTAATCAATTGTGAGACATCTTTGGTAGAGTTAAAAGAATGAGATACGAGAAGAAAAAGTGAGAAAGATTATCTGTTCCTAAAGTAAGATTTTACCTGTCTATTCTTTTCTTCTTGGCGATCGCGAAGGCAATGACATCCTGGTTATCACCTCTCGCTTTTGCCAAATCTCTTTAATATTCCTATAAGTCCGTCACGTCAGTGCACACATATCCAAACAACGTGATACCATATACCATGATATTATGATCTGCGCGATCTTCTGTTACCCCTTAGTTTGTGGCGGCCATTTTGTGGAGTTCGCGAATCTGGGCCCACCCACGATAACCTTCGTGGGTGGTCCCGCGCGGGCGTGATTAAATTAATATATCTCTTAAGTTTTGTAGGGATCTATATGTAAAGGTTATACCGTTAGGATCGATTTGAAATATGCTAATACGTTAAAAAAATGGTTTAGTCCTGAAATTACCTTGCAATTTAGTAATAAATTTAATTGATGTGAAAAAAATATTTTTCGTCGCGTAAGATCCCAGTTTGATTCGCGAGGTCATCCACGCAGATTCTGTCATGTCTGCACTAGCCCTTAGTTTAGGAACTTTATTAGTACTTGTACTTCGTAGAGCATGAATCTAAATTGAAAGATAAATAAACGTCAAACTACTCCATAACCATTTATCCCAATGCAATTTTTCAGAAGTCCCAATCATACTTTACCACCATTTTATCCGGACACGAAATTAATGAAGCACATGTTTTGGCAACACCCAGGATTAACTTCTCACATAAAAATTGCTGTAGTGGAGCATAAAACATAGGATAGCGCAATAAAATAGACAGTGCAGCAATAACAGTTAACGTGGCTTGCCGACCGGATACAGTGGGATGTATCTGATATAACAGGTGATTACTGTGGGCAATTAACGAGGAGTTGGTACACTGGTTAAGGGGAATGTCCACTGAACTGGGTTAATGAGGCGCTTCATAGATGCCGGGAGTCTGTTATTTTTAAGGTAATTTACCTGCAGGACAAAACCGACTTTTAATAAAATTATAAAGTAGAATAGTAACATGTTTATTGTTGTCATCACATTGGCTTAATTCGTAGCCATATATTATATGCATGTAAGTATCACAACGTGAGCCCTATGAGTATTAGTAGTAAAATAAATTAGGTGTAGCGAAATCTTATTTTTTTAAATTATAACAGTCTTTATGAATAAGAATAAGAATCATTTATTTGCAAAACATGAGTATTAACATGGTGTGAGCATGCAATTATGTTAAAATATAAATTAATTATGGCCTACCTGTTTTGCCATGGCGTACAAATAGTAGTCGGCACACTGCAGATATGTCACTAATGTGATATGTCTTTTCTAAATAAAGTACAACAAAATTTAAAAATTATTTGATAAATTTTAAATTAATTATACATTATAATTGGTAGGTATATAAAATCAAAATTTGTCAAGCAGAAAATCATTAACGCTATAATAACATTTCTCTATAAGTACATTATTGAGTCTATTTTTAAATACATTTGAAGTATCAGAGTAATTGTTGTTTAAACATTTTACAGCATGATTATATATTTTGGGTGCCATACCTAAAACGCTTTTACGTAATTGGGCATTTATTGACAAAATTACAATTCAATAATAAAAACAAATTAGAACTAGTATTTACAATTAAAACAATTAAGGTAACTGCAAACTGTTGCAAACAATCTACAGGTAGCTCAACTGATCCATATCAATACAAGTCGGAAGCGTCCCCAAGACGCTGGCTGCATTGCCCCGCTGTATGGCAATACTGATGCGCTGCGCCAGATACCCGCCAGCTCTCGGGTCACGCGTCGCGTCGACCAGACGCTCAGATAACTTTTTAAATACCCGGCGAGCCTCGGTACCCCACGGACCTAGGGTCTCGACCCCAAAGGGAGCAAATGTGTAGGCCTGCATATTTGCGAAGGTTTATTGAAATTTATCGTTTTATTTACGAGGGCGCTATTTTGTGAAAAGGATAGGCATAGGATTTCGCGTTCATAGGAGCAAGACAGAGCGTACGTTTTTGGAACGGCGGCGTAAGCGCAAAAATCAAGTTTTTGCTTACATACAAGAAAACTACAAAACTTATGAAGAAACTGGACATAAGTCATTTCACTAGACGGCAGGGTTCCTGAGATCTCGACCAAATTATGCGCGAAACAGTGCACTTTATGATTTTTTTTTATTTTATGTAATTTAAGCTTTAGGCCTAGTTTGACAACCAAACCCGTTAGGTTCGCCCCTTAAATGCCTCCCCTTTTTGCAGTTCGAAAGTCTACTGTGGCTCCAAATAAGACACAATACTGTTACAAAATCCATTTCCCGTAGTAATATGTATACCTAAAGGGCAATTACACACCAATCCACCAATTTAATCAGTTAATTCACATTCATCTGAATCACCTTCTGCAAATCTTTAAAGCTCAATAAAATGCTCAAAGTTTCGCATATATTATCGCAGAGAGCGGGAAATAATTTTATCCCAGAGCAAATTTACCAGAGAATAAGACAGAATTCACCCAAACTTTGGTTTACGACGAAACCACAGCTCATTGTAAATGGCCAAGGCACTTTCCACATTGGTGTCTCCTTTATTACCTCTCGCTATATTTAGCGAGAGGTAATAAAGGAGACAGGAGGTTACAGAACGCAATTTGGTCTATCTACATTCCCTTAAATATTCTAATACTGCAGTGTTGTAATAGAAGCTTGCACTTAAATCATAGTAAATTTACTACTATATTACATGTTACACATTAGCTTCAACCCGAGACTTTAAGATATAATGTCTGCCTTAAATGCGCCTAAAACGTGACGACAAGAACTGCTGTCCCCAACTGAGCTACAACAGCACCACATGATACCCACTCGTAGATAAAATAAAATATCCAGAAGATAATAAGTTTTATGACATTATTAATGCAACCGTAAAAACTTCCCGCATAGATGATGAGGCTTATATTTATTTGATAGAAGCTGATGCGTGTTCCTCGATTGACTTTCAAAGAATTTTACGGTTCTTATATCGTTCTAGTTTTATGAACTCTGTTTTATTCTAGATCATTGTTCCGAATAGTAAACTTTTTATGACGTATTTTGTGCATTTATACAATGAGTAAAATAAACATGCAAGCGATTTAAATGTTTAATTATAAACAGAACATCCAAACTTTATTTTGTTATATGTCTGGAGTCGGTAAACGGAAAAGCACTGTTTTGTTTCTGTTCACCGTCTGGGGTGGTTTTCTCGTCTGCTGATTTTCAATATAGGTACGAGTAGGTTAAATCGTAGCTACCTTTTGTTGATAATATTTCATACACATATAATGCCTACTAATATACAAATAAATTCACCTAGATACCTCATAAACTATTTCAATTTCCACGACAATTCCATATCTTCTAGAAAATCAATTTCGTATTCCGAAGCGATTTCAATATACTGGGGTGAATAGGCTGGTAATAATATGTGAGATGGCACAATATAACACAAAATAGCACTCAGAAAGTTTACTACAAATTTAAGATACTACCTCGATCGTTCCACGTTAGGTCTGGGACTCCGCGAAGCAAGCGAGGTTTTAACGGCAAGTTGTTTTGGTTCTAAGCATCGGTAGTAACATAATGAACATTTGCATATATAAACAAAGAAAATCAGCCACCATCTCAGCCGTACGTTCAACAACGGAGGGCCAAGCTACTTTTCACCTCGAAACTGGCAAAAGATCACGCCTAAATTCAAATAAAGAAATTGTACTGGAACATATGTAGATTTTTCATGTAGCGAGATTTTCCATAAGCAAACCTTCTGGGCGTCGTAAGTAGTAGTAAGTTGTGTCTGTAGGGCGCGTCACCGCATAATTTAAGTGGTAACCTCAAACTGAGATGTTGATCGAAGCCTCAAATGCGGTAAATGCGTGAATTTCGTGGGATATGATAAAGTATCGATCCATCTATATGTACATAGACAACTCAAGGTTTAAGAGGGATGTTTTGTGGAACACACCTCTCACATAGAAAAAAACATGGAAAGTAATGGAAGTTGAGGATCAATCTTAAAAAAAATATTTATTGATTTTGCATGATTTTGACATGTTTTTAATTTTAATTTTGTAATTGATAATATTTAATATTTTGCTATTTAATTTGCTATCTATATGAATTTACATTCTAATATTATATTTATACGCCTGTAAAGGCAGGTTTTTGTAGTAGTTACTTTATGAATAATTTTAAGATCTATGTATAAACCTGAAACTTCATGTATAAAATAATACCTAAATAAATAAACAAATAAATGAGAAACAGGACGATAGAGAAAAAAATCAATTTTTGATCCAACGCTGACAGACTGAATACGTCATGGAAGATTTTATAAAAAAACTATTTTAAAGCTCAATAACGTTGAAATGAAAGTTACTCGCTATAAAATCCTAAAAAACGTATAAAAATCATTCATTACTCTTTTTAAAAACGTTTCGCTACGGAAATTCCCGTTTATAGGGGACAACAACAAGCTACGTTTTTGCTTTGCATTCAAACTTCAGCATTACGGCTTCAGTTTTCAATTACTGT
Source organism: Eupithecia inturbata (assembly GCA_963662085.1). Classification (NCBI taxonomy): domain Eukaryota; kingdom Metazoa; phylum Arthropoda; class Insecta; order Lepidoptera; family Geometridae; genus Eupithecia; species Eupithecia inturbata. Next base: position 11,946,200 of record OY759182.1, read on the forward strand.
TTCGAAATGTTTCACTCCGGACTGCTAGCGTTGCATTTACTTCTAATTTTGGACATGGCCATGTTTAATAATACTGTAATGTAGGTACTGAATGCAAAATACGATTTGGAAAGTCTGTAAAACAAAAGAAACACATACAATACATACTTGTTAACAAAAGCTCAGCTTAGCTTGCGGCTAGATGATTACGTGTGAATTGTCCAGCATAATTAACTTCATTTAATTTATACACAACTACTCCTTTTAAGTTTAGGTCAAGAGTTTCTATAAATCTTCATTTATAAATCTTCATTAAATCTTCATATTAATCCTGTTGGTGGCAGCCTGTTGGTCCCACAACTGCGCTTGGAGCTCTCTCCATGCTATTCAGCGTCTTGGTCCTAAGGTAAAGAAAGATTAAAGCAGTTTTCAGCACGTATATTTATTTTGCAAGGATTAATGCCAAATAGTAGACTCTAAACATTTGAAAATGTAAAACAGTCCACTATAAAAGATACAATCGTAAAGATCAAACTTTTTATTGTCTTCGTTGTGTCCGAGGAAAAGTCCCATTGCCATTGTAAAAGAAATAAGAAGGCCATTAACACTGAATAACAAAAGGAAACTTCATAAAAATGTGTATTATATCTTTTTTCAAACATAACAAAAGCAGCTAACTTTGCTCACGTCCAGTTGAACTTGTTCTGAAAATTTTAATTTATTTGAATTCGTGTTTAGCATTCGAGTTGCGTCAGCCATGTTAACTTTGGCCAAACTTTAGCAAAGTGACATAAACAGCGTTTTGATGACATCTTCAAGCGTTATCGTTATAGTAAATTCGTGTTTGAGTACATTATATTAAAGACAAGCATTAACGTACTATTGATTTATTGCGATCGTTTATGGTTCCATTGGTGATGTTTTTATTGTTTGCCAGAAACACCACGTTTTAAAGACCTTGATAGCATAGTGGACATGTATTCTACATAATCAAGACGCTTCTTCTTATCATAAATGTATGCCTATAATATTTTGTGTGTTATGTGTTGATTTACACGCTATGTGTGTTTCTTCTTCTTCGTAACACTCTTGTCAGAGCGGTTGTGGTCATTCTGTTCATTCTTGTTGGGATTTTGTTGTGTTTCACCTGAAGATATCTCGCCACCTTTCTCCATTTCTGCTCTTTCTCCTGCACTCTTACATGAGTCTTACTTACTTACATGATGGTCCCCTGTGCATCTAATCTGGTTGGTCCATGGGTGATTTGCCTCGCAGTCTGGTGCACTCTACATGACAAGACGCTCAATAAAGTCTCTATCCAGCCTTGAGGAAGTGTCGGAAGTATTTGAAGTACGAAGGTGCTACGCCGCACTAAAAGCGTGCTACGCTGTATTACGAGTATGATAATATACTCGTAAGACAGCGTAGCACATCGTAGCATGGCCTATGCAATGCTAAGATGTGTTACGCTGTATTACCATCAAACTAATGAACACGTTTCAAATTATAATTAAGGCAAGAAAACACAGCAGCATTAATCCACAATAAGCTACAATTTCACATTAAACACTTCCTATAGCATTATCTGTTCGGAGCAGTGCCGCGGCCACAAGTCATACCCAAGCTATGCCGTATTAATGAACGGGTCATACCCAGCTATGACGTATTAATGAACGGGTCATATGCAGCTATGTATAATGCAGGGATTTAACTCGATTTAAGCTTAGCTAAGCTTCATTGGAATAGTGCGATAAAGATGCAAGAAACAAATTAGAACTAGTATTTTATGGACAAGGATACATGAATACACAATATTTAAATAAAAAAAAACTATAATATACTGTGCTATATGCTCACCTAGCTAACATATGATTTTTCTAAAAAAGTTTATTATAACGGGTGCATCGTTTGCCAAATTGAAATGGGGGGTGAAGGGGGTCTTCTCAACCCCCTAAAAAAACTCCTGACCCCACGGAAGGTTATATGTCGATTTTTTAAATTTTTATTCGTAATTTAAATTTACAGTCTGCATTCAAACTTGAATAAAAAAAGTTATGTGGCGTAGCCTACAAATATATGTTTTATTTTAATTTGTATTATCGTACGGTTCTATCAATGTCAAAATTACTCGCAAACAATAACTAGTTTATTTTTTATCGTCTCACAAAGTTTTTAAAAAAGCTAAATTTTAATGTTAACTTTAAACGAAATTAAAAAGAAAACAGTTTAACGAATTTATTTACTCAAAAGAACAATGTTCACTTAAATGAGTACATACAATAATCTTACGTACTATCTTAACTAATTAATACTAAAATATAACAGTTTGATAATAATTGTAGTAGCAAGTTTTACATTATTGGTTGGTAGCGTCACGCTAACTTAAAAGATCTTATCATATATATATTGTTTTAGTCTTTTCCTAAATATGTGCATTGATAAACAGTTCTTAATGTTATCGGGTAAGCTGTTGTACAGCTGCGCACCTTCATAAAGAATATTTCTTTTTCCATAGTCGGTTCGTGGACTCCTTAGTGTTAACTTATTTTTATTTCTCAAAAAAACTAATGATAATTTTGTTTTTAAAATTCTTCTAAAAACTTTTCTACTCTTCCTCTTTCTAACGGCATGCATCATGTCATGAAAACCGGTCGCTAGCTTTACTAGTTTGCTTATTTTGTGCATCAAGACACCTTTGGCTGATATTTGATATTACTATTTTTTGCATAATAATAACATAAGCTAAGTAGCTGGTAATTGCCATCTCTCTCTTATGCGTTGCAAACTGTCTACTATCTTCTTTTTCGATGGGTACGATCGGTATGTAATCAGACTTGGAATAAAAAGCACAAAATCTAATACAAGTTCAAATTTTAAGTACCTTTTTCAAAAATTACAACTCTTGTTCAAAGTGCTGACCGCCGATTTTTTTTTATTTAAGTTTGAATGCAGATTTTTGTGAATTTCGAATAAAAAACTAAAAAATCGATATAAAATCTTCCGTGGGGCCAGAATTTTTTTTAGGGCGTTGAGATGGTAGCGAAAACTCCATTTCAACCCTAATTTCAATTTGGTAAACGATGCACTAAACATCCTATATAAATATAATATATAAATATTATACAGGGTGCAACGGAAAGGGTGTACTAAGCCGAAAGGGGTGATTCTGGACCCCGAGGGGATCAAATAGTAAATAAACAATCAGTTTGAATTCCGCATAATTTTTTAAGAGTGCAATAAATAAACCGCCAAGTGGGAGTAGACACGCACAGGAAGGGTTCCGTACCGTAAAAATCAGGCAACTTTTTTTAAGAACATCAAGTTTTCACTTGTTTGGAGACCCCTTTAAATTTTCAACTTTATTTTAGTTTTAGTATTTTTTATTATTACAATTGAAGTGTTACTTAATTATAGTAAGTTTTATGTGTCTACCTATTGAAGTTCAAGAGATAAATCTTTGACAAATTAAGAGCAAAAATAGCAAAAAAAATTACGTTTGTTGTATGGGAGCCCTCTTTAATATTGATGTTTATTCTATTTTTATTATTTTTTTGTTATAGCGGCAAGAGAAATTCATTATCTGAAAATTTCAACTGTCTACCTCTTACGGTTCATGAGATATAGCCACGTGACAGACGGACGGACCTACGGACAGCGGAGGCTTTGTAATAGGGTTCCGTTTTTACCCTTCGGGTAGGGAACCCTAAAACAGGAATATGAAAAAAAACTAAGAGCTCGTCTTTCAAGAAGTTTTAGAACAAACGTTGACCCTCTTCTCGATATCCGGAATCACCCCCTTTCGGCTCAGTACACCTTTTCCGTGGCACCCTGTATATAAAAATAATAAAATTATGTAACTTCTAAAATTAAGCTTTGGTCAACATACATTACCAAAATTAACTTAGATGATTAGATTTTGCAATATCAATGATAGCTTTCAAGTCAAATCTAACTCTGTGGTTTCACGGACAGAGGTTTTGGCGTCAGCAGCTAAACCTCTCATTATAATTAAATTAGTTCATACGTGAAGGATGGAGCTGAATATGCTATTTGGATTTAGGATTACAATTGGACAACCTCTGTGGCGGAGTGTGTCAAAGAAATTGCAGATTCGATTAATTCTGCGAGTTTTCTTAAAGGGGTGGTACGAATTAATTACGGATGTAAGCGGGAACACTTCATCCCTTAATAGGGGACTTCTTCAGGGTGAGTGTTGTTCTAGACACGCGCTTTCCGTTGCGGGGTGCTACGATTTGCGATGGCAAGTTTATTTTTGTCGTTTTTGATGTTTCCGGTGATACAAGGAATACATTTGGCGGGGTAGTACCTTGTTTACCGAAAATCTTACACCATTTTATATATTTTTTAAACAAACTTTGATTCAATGGCACTTTTGGAGTAGTATATGGAAATAGCGTTAATAAAATGTAATAAATCAATTTAAGTACCTACCTAATCAGTCGTAGTACCTAAATCAATATCAGTATTATGAAGAGTAATGTGGTAGACTTCGAGCCATCACAAATCGTACCACCTTTATGTATTTTTTGTTCCATATAAAACCTTTTTATGAGGCGAACAAACATGATTTAATTTTACACAACCTAGATAGATTCAACAAAAGCTTTTTGAGGTATAAGTAACCCTCGCAGAGTCAGCAGGGCTAAGATGCACGCCACGAAAGACGTCGCGCGCGTGACGACTATTTTGGTCCTAGTCAGTTGTTTTCTTATTTAATCTTACATGCGCCCCACGAAAGATAATATGATACTCGTTGTTGAGTAGTCCTTCTCGCGTAAATACAGCCACCCAGACAACCACCCGTTTAGTTCAATCAATTGTCTATGGTTTTTGTGAACTGCACGGAAGAAATAAACTAACCTTCAGTTTTCACCTTCTCATTGGTAGTTTGAACATTTTCACTGGTAGTATGGTGGTTAGTTGAAGAAAAAGCCATAATAAAAAAAAAAGGAGCAGCTATTTTAACATTTGTTTTTTTCGTGCATTTTCATTCGAATTTCAATATCTAACACCTATGGGTACATTGTAGTCAGAAAGCGATGGCTTTAGTTTAGAATAAGATAGGTAGGTACTTACTTTCAAATGGGCAGGTAACCCAGAACTATTTTGCGGCTCCAAATCAGCCGCCAACCGAGAAATTAAGTGTAGTGCCATAGGCTTATTGATGTTTCGTAGCCACTGAAATTCAGAATCACGCACATCCAGAGGGACCTAACATGTCTTATACGCTTTCTTTGTATATTTCGGTCTTCTCTATTACTATACACCGCCAATTTTGATACGAGACCGCCATGACCAACAAAATTCGAAGAAAAAATTCAAGAAAAAGTTCTCGTGAATTCTCAAATTGAAAGACGATAGTTATTCCCGCGTTAGTTATTTAACTGACAAAAGTTGAGAAAATTTATCTTAGTGTTTGACGAAAATGGTTACCACAGATAAGATATACATTCACTAAAATCGTTCACCTGATGAGACGTGACGACTATTGGTACTGCATGCTAGCATCGGTCGATAAATCGAGATTCCGCCATTTTTTTCGAGTTATGGAGACGAAACACGCTTCTCGTGGCGCGCATCCTAGCCCTGCTGGTACGTCGAACGGTTGGCGGCGGTCACCTGATTCTTACTGTCAGCATGCTGTGGTCCACAACAGGCACTAGCCAAGGACAAACACTATTCGATGTTGGGGAAAAATATTTTTGTGCTTTTCTTTAGACTTTTGCCGTTTCTAGCTGCAAAAGTTTGACGTTTTGATCAGTCTTTATAGTAGGTTGATGATCAACCTTGTTGGGTGAGTAAAGCTTAGGGACGCACTAGATGTATTAAATTAGCTGCGGCTGCGGCGCCCCTTAGGGTCGCACCGCAGAGCAGTGAATGCGATATACTGATACTTTCATAGCCCGACGTACTTGGATGTGTTAAACCAGCAGCGAAGCAAGCATCAAAGATTCATAGATTTCTGATAAGAATTAAGGTTCCAAGTTTAAATCGTAAGCATCAAACAATTGACAATGGCCGATAAATCCCACCAATTACAGCATCTGTATTTAAATGACTACGGGCAAAGGTCCTAGGCTACAGCTCTGGACTGATGACAATTGGTCGGGACTTAGGATTAGCTTAGTTGGCACGGAGCCATTGTAACATTTGACCCGGCTTGGGTTTTATGGATTGCAGGATGGCTGTTGACCTGCTCTATACTGTGTTGACCTGTAACTATGCCGTGTTTGGACTGCTTAGCTTGCCATCCCTGGTTGAACCTCGAAGAGGTTAAGGGATGAATGGATGCTGCATTTCAATGAGGGATTAGAATAATCTAGTCGAATGCTACTTCATCTTATTAAGCACAAATTTCTGCCCTCGGCTTCGTACGCGTTGTTGTGAACGTTTGAAGGTTATTTCCATTCCAGGAACTGATTTAAGCGATAAAAGTAGATTATTCCATGTGTTATTCCAGGTTTAGACATACATCTATGCAAACACCGATCTATTTAGTATTTTTGGCATGAAGAATTAACAAACATCTACACACCCACTTTCGCACTTATCCTTTCGCATTTATACTTAATATTAGTTATTTTTTATATTTTTTTCATTTATTTATTTCCAAATTAAAAGTACATTTCTATATAAAGTTTCTGCCAAACTGTACAACAGTTTGTCGGCAGTAGTTGTACTTGACACGTGTGATAGTGTGAAATCTGATGCGATTCAGGTCATGTTTTATTATGAATAGTAATCTGTTTAACCCGCGAGGGTATATCTTTTTCGAGCGCATCTAAGTTGGCTGAAGCTTTATATAACCCCAAAGCATCAAAAAGGCATAACCGATTTTAGTAATAAGGTATCTTATAACTCGTATGAATATCGGGAGTATTCTTAATTTGAATTGTGAAGGCTTGTATTTATTTATTTATTTAACGTACAAAACACATCACAATCACTTAGAATTAAAAAGTAACAAAAAACTAGAATAAAACTTGATTGCAACATAAACATATGTACGTGCTGCTATAATATAAATATATATCGAGTAGGTTGAGTTCTTACTATCTAATAATCCATTATGGTTATTGAAACAATAAAGTAAAAAAAAAAAAGGTATTTAATAATTACTATTACGGTTGCTAAAATTAGATAACATGCTTTTACAGTTCATTTTGCTAAAACGTAAAAATGCGGGGGGCTAGTCGGGCTTTTTTATAGTTTTCAGTTAATTACTCGTTCAAAAATATAGAGCCTGAATCGTACTTTGAAATCTTTGCGTCATTGATGAGATGAAACCAACTCAATATTTCGTAAGTCGTTAAATCTCTCAATGTATATTTTTTAGAGTTAGCATTCAAAGCAATAAAAAGCTGGAAAACGCAGTTTCAAACATTTACGTCGCAGTAAATACGACAGATTGCATCGAATAAAACAAGCCCGGCTTGTTTGGGACCCTGTCAAAGTAAACGAAGCAAAGGACTAGACTTTGATTAAGAGAGGCCACTTCAAACGAATTAATGTTTAAAATATAGTGGAAGCGAAGCTGCGGTGAAAGTACAGTGGTTAGATACATAATGTCACGATTCAAAGGAAATACTTAGAAACTTTAACGTGGATTAACATAAAATCTAGGCGTTGGATAGAGGGGTGCTTTGGTGTTAACCTTAGTTTTGCTTTGGTTACTTAATAACAATTTTTTTAAAGGGTCTTAACTGTCATGTAGCAATGTAAACGTTAATCAACCATTTCTTTTCAATAAAGTAAATGATCGGAAAATGTAAAAATATATGAGTAATAGCATAATCATTGACAGAAATCCATCAAAGTGGCGGTGAACTCGCGGTCAATTTTAATGAAAATTATAGCGGTTAGTAGGAAAGCCTATATAAATTACCCCACATTTCAAGGCTCATTAGTATATTTTGCATGATTGTGGTGGGTTGAACACTTTTTATCTTCTAATATTGAAGAATAATTGAGTGTAAAGAGTAAAGACTGAGTAAGAGTTGTATCTTTATTAACGGTCCAAGGCAGAACAATTGGAAAAAATATTGCAGTACGTTTTTTTTTTAAAGCAAAAGGCCTCTTGGCGACTGAGCGGAGCACCAAACGCACATGAAAGGGCAGGTCAGGTCACCAAATATTTGAAAAAGTCAGTCTTCTTCCGCAGGCAACATCACGATAAAATATAACTATCTCTAGATTATTTGCAACACTCAATTGCAATTAGATCAACTGTTTCAATTGTAAATTACTAGTTCTAATTGTTTTTATTCTTTTATTATAAATTTCTTTGCTACCTAATAAAGTGTTTAACAGGGCTAACATTACCCATACCAAACAAGCTCACTATTTTTTAAGAATGGTAAAGAGAAATTATTAACCATAGTAAGAAAATAGTGAACTTATTGAAATAGATACTAAGTACCTTGAAGTTAATGTTTCAAAGTGCTCGATGGATACGAAGGTGTACAAATTCTATTATTGTCGCATAATGTCAAATTCAACGGTAATTTTGCTCCGATTTCCATCGAAATAGCTCCATTGTGTGCTCAGAGACTGGCATTCTAAAATGTAGGTCTATTTAAGCGAAATTATAGTTTTTGTGGTAATTTCTAACGACCTGGCAGATTGCCATTGTGATTACCTACATTCTATTTTCATAGGCATTTGTCAGAACGCAATTGGCTGGAATGGGCTCGAAGACTGGGCAAAATAATGTACAAAAAGCCTTCTCTGTTTTTCGGAGACATATTGTGAAAGACCTTGAAGAATTTTGTGGCTGAGCACTAGCGATTTAGTAATATTTTCGTGATAAAATATTTATAATACGGCATACTAAAATGTAGTCTCTTTTACTAACGCTACAAGGGCATTACTTAATACGATCGAAAATAGCTATACCATAAAGGATGAATTTTGTAGACGGGGCAGTAAGGAAAGGTACCTTAACCAGTGTAGCTACAGGAAAATGGTCTTAGGAGACTGTCCATAATTTTTAGAGAAATTATCAACCCCTTTCACAGATATTGCAAAAAAATTACAGTTTGCAAGAAAATGGGCATTTTAAACGAAAACTGTTTTTGATTGACCAATCGATCTTGTTTTTTATACTGATTAAATACTTCTAGCTTACAATTTTATTTTATTTATATGTATTTAAACTTGACTTACAGAATTACATACATTCCAAAAAATCAAACATTATATAAAATTTAAAGTAGGTACGTAAGAGTAAAAACAACAGCAAAATTATTATTATCCAAAGGTATATTTGCAAGATACCTATGTATTGCCGGTTTTAATAAAGAAACCGAAAGTACGCCATTCATTACGTACCAGCAAATCCCCTAAACAGACATAACTTATATTTCAAATCTCTCAAATCTTTTATGCAGCTTTTTTGTTGGGTAGTTTAAATCGAAGCGTCTAGAACACGGACCACAATCAAGGCGGGGGAAATCTCATCTGGAGAGCAGGTGGCTGGGCAATCTCGTTTGTCTCGCCGTTTCGACGACCCACCGAAACACTAATTGGCCCATTTGCCCTGGTAATCCAAGTCGCCAATTTAATTTGTGTTGCGTTGTCAGCCGCAGACGCTACGTGCTGGGCAGAGACAATGTGAGATGTAGAATAATTTTAAATGGATCTCTGGAATATCGCTGACAGCTTCTATATTATATCTACAGGTTAGTAAAGGTTTATGTTTTTGTGCTACAAAGAATTGGTGCGGTAAGATTTTGATTGACTTAAGTCATAAGAGCTGCATCTTTTAATCGTCGCTTAACTCGCGTACGGCCCGCGCGGTCTCGTTTTTGTATGCAATTAGTGAGTTACCACGATATCCACTAACCGATCTGAGTTTTGAATAAGAATAATTTACATTTCTTTTTTATTAAGTCTACCTTAGCATGGGTTGTTTACAAGCACGCTAGCAGCCGTTGTTTTGTGTTTATGCTGTATTGCTTGATCCCAGTTATCACTCATTTTTAGAACGTGTGTAGCAAATTTGACCTAGCCGTATTTTACCAATTTCATAACTACTCTTTAAAAAAATTGTGCAAGATGACCACCTCTGTGGTCAGTTTGTATTCTTTTCACACAAACATTGACTTGCAAATCCCGAAATCGAAGTCTAACCGTTCATTTTCTACAGTGCATCGGAGCTGGCCAAACTACAAGCTAGCTGTTATCCCTTATTACTTACACCTAAATTGGAGCAAGGACTGTAGAACTATTTTCCCTGGATACCTTGTTGCTGTTGTTGTTCTTGATGTTGCACCATAACGCATTCACTGCCTAGGTTTGCTCTTGCAGAACACACAGCTGCTTTAATTTCACCTTAACTTTGCGTCATGGGTGTAAAATACTAAACAATGCTCGTTCGAATTGCTGATTTCGCTAGTTACTTTTGTTGTTACACATTATGAAGCTAGGTTAAAAGAGCACGGTTTCTTTATTTTTTATTTTTTTAGTAATTTAGGTTTATTTAGTAATTATTATTTTAATTTATGTTTATTATATGCATATGTATTGTATAAAGCTACCTACTATTACTTTAATTGTCAGTTTATCTTGTTCGATTAATTGTTTTTGTACACTTCCTCTACCTGTTCCATCGCCTCTCATATAACTCTTAGGTTTGCTGGAAGAAAACTCTTTTCAGGGTTAAGCTCGCCTATGTACATATCCTATTAAATTCATATCCTAATAAATTAAATCATGCTTATGTATTATTGTGTACAATAAAGAATTAAGAGACCAAGATCATCGCTATTAAACCAAACCATGCCTTAATGATCTTGTACAATAATTATGGGGTCGCCAGCTCACAGGTTTGCTTAAATTTGTTAAGGTTGTACGTAGCCCGTTTCCTATTAGTTCAACCTTTGCACGTGGACTACCGTCCACGTTTCCACTAGCTCCAAACAAAAACTCTATCATTTTGACATTAAAACTAGTTTGTTATTCCGATTAGAATTTGAATTCAAAACCTTAATTGAATTTATATACAAACACGAAATTAAATTAAGGTTCTGAGTTCAAATTCAATTTGGACACAGAATTTACAAAGTTCATGCAAGCTGAACCAATAATAACCATTGCAATATATTAAAGAAGATATAAATACATTAAATTCCCTGCAACTCATCAATGGGTTACAAAGCAGTAGTAGGGTATAAAACGGTAACACAGATACAGTCAGTTGCGAAAATATGTAAACACTCTGAATTTTCCACTTTTATTATACTCGATATACTAGCTACTTTGCAAGGAAAAGTGCACTAAAACATTTTTCATTTATTTAGTCATTTTATTTAGTTTTTAGAATGCAGTATATACATACATATACTTATCCATACTTGACGAACGATTTGGCGCGGCGGGCGAAGGTCCACCTGCGACGCAGGAGGTTGCGGGTTCGATTTCCACCTTGGGACAAATGTTTGTATGATCTGAAAATATTTGTTCCGGGTGTTCTGGGTGTTTTCTATGTATAATAAAAAATATATATCTTACTAATGTATTGTATTTAGTATATCAGTCATTTAGTACCCATAACACAAGCTCTGCTTAGCTTGGGGCTAGATGATGCTGTGTATTGTCCAGCATATTTATTTATATTTATTATACTACAACTATTAAGCAACCTCCGTCCAAGTTCCAGTTGGACGGAGGTGGCTCAAGATCGTAATGTTTGGAGGGAATGGGGGAAGCGTTTGCCCAGCACTGGGATGACCAGGGCTGATAATAATAAATAATAAATAGAGCTTTTAGTGCTTCTGAAACCAGAACTAAACAAATGATTCAGTCATTTTATACTTGAGCCACATACATATATAGGGAAGCCAGTCTATGAAAATTTAATTTGCATTTGATAATTTAGATATCAGATATTTAGTGAAGTTCATATTCGGAGCTGTTGAGTGCTTAAACTCCGTAAATAACCCGAGTTTTGGCTAGCTCGTTAGATTTAACGGGGCTTTTCAGTTTTGTGTACCCATTTCAATATTTGACCAACCGAAAGCTCTGAATTACTCTAAAGCTTTCGAAATTTTCATCACTAACACTCGCGAGAACTCCATTACTATTGATGACGAGAGCGGGATCTCGAACCGAACTTATAAATTATTGGATTTTAAAACTTTCCGACAATATGTGTGAACTTTATGGTCTAGGCATGTGCTTCTGATGGCATGGAGAGACGTGGATTGCAGGAGACCATATTATGACTCCTGTTTACTCCCTGAATAAATTTGCAGAAATAAGTAATTAAAACTCATGATGCTATCAAAGATCAATAAAGTACCTAATAATTTAGTCTAACTATGTAACTACTATGTAACTAACTATGTATTTTATTTATTTATTTTAGTACAGTATTGACCTTGGTTTGTATAAAATTACAAATATCTACATTATAATAATTTAAACTATGGACGTACAAATTGCATGCACTAATTTACAAGACATAATTTATGATAAGTTTCTACCCCCTAAGTTTCTAAATTATAAGATAAGATAATTTTTTATTGGTTCACAACTTACAACACACAAGAAAATACAACTTTAAAAGAATTAAAGAAAAAAAAACAATGTGAGACCAAAAGGCTGCCGCTCAGAGTGTGCTGCAGCGCTGGTCTTCCGTGGCACCTTAGCGTAGAGCGCGTTACTGGCTATGGACACGCTCTTTACAATATAAGTAATAAAGATCGCAAAATCTTAAGAAATAGATATATAAAATATGATACAAATAATATAGCATACATATGTGAAGCTGACAGAAAAAAAATATACTAAGTAGATACATATAAGCAATAGACATAAGATAAATATAAATACGTTTAATATATATAATAAAATAATAATAAAATAAGGTTGTTTATAGACTCTGATTAACTTAGAGGAACAAGAATAATATAAAAAAAAAATTAAGCTCTGCTTGCTATTTTCTTATAATTTAGTTGAATAACTAAAGACTTTACTTTCAATGATCTATGTTTTATAATTAACTCTAATACTGTAGGTACTCATAATTTTTTTTTATTTGTTGTAATTATCTACTACCAACCCACCTCTCTGCGGGCAAGCCGCCACAATGGCATGTAAAAATTTATCGAAGTCTGGCAAGCCGCCACATTGGATGCGGCGGCGGCGGATCGTCACGGTCCGAATAAAAATCGAAATTTCAACAAACGTGCTGATTTAATCAATCTTCGAATACCTTATCTTCTTAATGAGAGCCTTAAGATATTGTCATGTTCTTTTTATGCAATAAACAATTGTTTTTAATGAGTGCATTAACAAAATCTGTATGCTGTGTGGTGCTTAGAATTCGCACCACCCCAACTCTTCCCGCAGGTGTCGTAAGAGGCGACTAAGGGATGTATCAAGGTTGGGCAGCAGCACCCCCTGCAGAACAATTCTGCCACCGAACTGCGATCCCCAACCCGCATGCCCAGCGTGTGGATTATGGGCATTCCCCCCGTGAGATAATAGCCAAAAAGGCGCTTATCAGGGGGAGGCCTGAGTCCAGCTATGGACCAATATAGGCTGTAGAGGTGGAGTTGGAAGATTTACAAAATCATATCATAGTTAATTAGTTATGCAGAATCATTTTCAATTGCTACGCATTTAGAAGCAAATTTGCCGCCGTGCCGTGAATACCTTGATCTTCCGAATGGCATTCACAGTTGCCTCCCACATCAAGTTAATACATCGCAAGAAAAAGGTCGTTTACTCCATACTGAGCTAATATCCTCATCGAGGTTGTTAATGCCCTCTGCACGTAGACTTACGTCTTTGGACGTGGCATTTCTAAGTGAATTAAGGTAAAAAGTAGACCTTTGCCTGTAACGCTATTTTCGTCTTTCATTTGATGCGATGGTGGGGTGTTTTTGTCACAGGTATTTTGGTGGATTTTTAGTCTTGAAATGAGAAACAGGGTTATTAATAATTCAGTGACGAACACGTTCGTAAAGATGACAGGTTTTAATTCTTAATCCAATAAACCTGTTTAAGAAAATATAGACCCATCTTTATAAACTGAACGATTTTAAATGTGAACAATGACAATGTGGAGCAATGCAGCAGGCGTCTTGGAGATAATTCCGATTGGTATTGATTTGGATCAGTCAAGCTACCTCTAGATCATTGGCAGTCTGCAGTTAGCTCAGCCATTTCAATTATAAATAATAGTTACTATTTGTTTCTGTATGGTAATTTTATTTGTTAATAAACTCATATATTTATGGTTTTAAAATACGAAAAATCGACTTCATATCCCTTAGTTTTAAACTGTTGTTTTAAAGTTTTGCGGGATAAATAACATTTTTGTAGGACCACCTCCTAATCATCCTCTATACAACTGCAAAAGAATCATCCAAATCATCCAAAAAAATACATACATACAGCCAGAAGCCTCCTACTTTTTTTGAATTTACTTAAAAACGCATGACCACCTCGACGACACTCACGATAAACTAAAACAGTAATTCAATAAAAATTATTACTTTTTACGTCCATCCTCTTTATTTGTTTAGTAAGTTGAGCTTTTAGTCGAAGACAGTCTTTTCAAGTCGTTCGAATAGGAGTAAGATCCTATGTAATAATTTTTTTTTGTTTTGAATTTAAAAACTTGTTTTGAATCTAAAAACCGACTTCGAGTCCCATAGTTTTAAAGTTTTGCGAAATATGTACAGATTCTTCGGGAATACAATTTTTATGAGACCTGGTTTATCTTCTATACAATTGCAAAATAATCATCTCAATCGGTCCATAAATGATGGAGAAATTGACGGACATATACATACAACCGAACATAAAACCTGCTTCTTTTTTCAAAGTCGCTGTAAAAAAAGCCACAAAAACGTTCGGTTATAAAATAAAAAAAAAATGGCTTATTCCATTCTTCCCCGTTGAAGATCCCCGTCAACGGGGAACAATGAACTTTTGGTTCACTATTCCCCGTTGCCGCCGATTAGAGCTTGTAACGGGGAATAATGAACTAAAAAGTTCATTATTCCCCGTTGCGTCAAAAATAAAATAGTAATAATTTTTAGAATCATGTTTTTGTTTATTTATAAGGTAAAGATCACTTATTGATTATTTTTATAATCATATTAAATTGCCGTGGAAACTATTTATTAAACTTATTAATCAAATCAGATTTTTTTCCTATTTCTTTTTTATGTTTCTTCAATAAAATCACAGAACTATAAAAAAACAAGCATTATAAAATAAAATACAGATATGTACTTATGTAATCACAGATTTTACGTTTAATAATACCTACAATCACAGTTTAACAGTTAAATCAGTCTTATATACCTAACCAAATTACAGTTTGTTACAATTATTAATTAAATAGGTAACATTAAAAACATAATATTCCTATATATGTATATATGTACTTAATACAATCACAGATTGTTACAATTATTAATTTAAAAAGTAGCATTAAAAAAATAATATTCTTATATGTATGTAATAAAATAACAGATTGATAATTGTTCATTAAAAATGTAGCTTAACATAACACTTCTATAAAATGAAATTCGGGCAACAATACCCACAAAACAAACTCTTACATAAATAATGTGTTGTTGAATCACCGAAGTTTTTCTTAGAAGTGTCCAATTGTAATTTCGCCTTTAGTAAGTTCCATTTGTACCGCCTGTATATGTTGGTCGCGGTTAATACTTTTCATTGTTTTTTCTGAAATACCTTTATCATAAGAAACCCGCAATGCAAGAACTTCATAATAGGATGCATCTTCAGCCAACGCTGTGAGAAGCTTCATAATATTGGGTTTCTTTTTTAACACACGCTTTTTGATTTTGTTGTTCCAAGCTTCGACTAAATTCGTAGTGCGATGGGTCTGGCCAAATGCACACCATATTTTAATAAAGTCCTCTTGTATCCATTGCCTGAGCATGTAATTTCTGAACTCCTTGCTTTTATCATCGTTGTCAGGGCTCTGAAAGGCAATATAAAACCAACCCGAAATAATTTTGTCCGATGGTAACAAGGCCTTTGGCACTAAGTGCAACTTGTCTTCTGGTTAATTTGTCCTTTGTTAGCCCCAGCTGCCATACCAGCCATTTCTTTAATTTAACACTAACAAAACATATTTATCTGTTACTAACTGCAAACTGATAAGGACTGCATTCTCAAAACTATGACACTGTGCCGCCCCATTACTAACCGACAAACAAAAGATGACCTGTACGAGCTGACAAGCCGCCGCCGCGCGCCGCCAAAAATGTCCGTCTTACAGTATTGTGTATCTTATTGCATACCTAGTTAATAAGGTCGAAATTATCAAGCATCGCTTGAATGCCTTCGTTGGGTCAGCTTCAGTTTTTCGAATGTTTCTATAATAATCATAAAGTAGGTAATTTATAGTTGTTAAGAGAGTGGTAGTAATTTAAAGTAGCTATTAGGAAAGTAATTTTAAATTGATAATTATAACAATCGTCAACGGGGAACAATGAACTTTTTGTTCACTATTACCCGTTGCGTCAAAAATAAAATACTAATAATTTTTAGAATCATGTTTTTATTTATTTCGGTAAAGATCACACTGATTATTTTTATAATCATATTAAATTGCCGTGGAGCAGATTTTTTCCTATTTCTTTTTTATGTTTCTTCAATAAAATTACAGAACTATAAAAAACATAAGTATTATAAAATAAAATACAGATAATATTTAATACGTACTTATGTTATCACAGATTTTACGTTTATTAATTTATTAACAATCACAGTTTAACAGTTAAATCAGTCCTATATACCTAATCAAATACTAATATACTAATAAGTACTAATAAGTATGGTGATTTCTCTAGTACATGTTACCTAAACGTAAAAATGTAGCATCTAAAACATAACACTCATATACCCGGCAATTTAATATGATTATAAAAATAATCAGTGTGATCTTTACCGAAATAAATAAAAACATGATTCTAAAAATTATTAGTATTTTATTTTTGACGCAACGGGTAATAGTGAACAAAAAGTTCATTGTTCCCCGTTGACGGGGATCTTCAACGGGGAAGAATGGAATAAGCCAAAAAAATTATGTTGCCTTCAAAGTAGGTATCTTTAATCTGCTTGGATTTTGTTTGTAAGCCAATTAGGTGAAGGGTACCTTGTCACAAAACTTTGCTTATAGGATTAGAATCAGCTTATTTGCATTTGTTTTAAATAATTCAAGCTTAGGGTGTATGCAGACTACAGTTTGCGAATAGCATACTAGCCGAAAATCGGGCCCGAAAGAGCTATTTTTATCTACACGTAGATAAACGGAAGGAATAGAACCAATCCGTCTAAAAAAACTATTCATTTAATAAAGGTATACCTTTATTAAACGAATAGTAATATGTGCCGGGGTGTTTATCGCATTATCTACTATGTAAATCAGTCTTAAAATCAGTGGTGATCGCCATTTTGAATTCTGATAATATAATGTACGAGAAAATCACGTAAGTTTTTTAAATAACAAAATAAAAGCTTGTAATGTCTAAGAAATTATTATGTTCTATAATGCATAAGAAATTATTATGCGGTATATACACCCCGGCACATTTAACTTGAAAAAGCTAAAAATAATACAGAAATGATAATAATAATTTAAAAAAAAATCGGAATGCTGGCTTCTATTTGGTCAACGAATTAGCATTGCCATTCAACGTGGCAATGCTGCCAGCATTCTGGGCACTCTGCCTTCTGGTGACGGCTTAGATTTTTAAGAAATAGGTATAAGTGTATATACTAGTTGTAATTGTTTTATACAGAAATATCTGGAAACCGAAAATGTGTAGTTACATCGCAAAAATACCTACACATTTGTACCTACACCGAAGTAACATTACATAATCTGTGCCAAGATGCACGAGTCTGACTCGCACTTGGCCTGTTATAATACTGAGAAACATTTATTACTTTTAGCTCAAGCAAAGAATGAGGTCCATCTGCAAGCGCCCTTATTTCAGTCTGGCCAATGGATTACTCAGTCAAGCTTAGTTTTAAGTTACAGTACCTGAAATTTCAATTCAGTAGATTATGTTATCAGTTTGGCCTGGCTGAATTAGTTTTGGATTTACTGGGAGATTTATGACTTACACAATAGTTTTTGGACATAGCTTTGTCTGCAGTCATTTTTTTCTAATAAGCTTTTTTGTTTTTAATAATCATTGGTGTTAAGGAACCATCCTACACGCGTAGAGGAGCTACAATACTGCTACACGCTTACAATACTGCAACACACCTACAATACTGCTACACGCGTAGAAGAGCTACAATACTGCTACACGCGTAGAGGCTACAATACTGCTACACGCGTAGAGGCTACAATACTGCTACACGCGTCGAAGTGTTACAATAATGCTACACGCTTACAATACTTCCACACGCGTAGTGGTTACAATACTGTTGCGCGCGTAGAGGTGCTCCAATACTGCTACACGCGTAGAGGCTACAATACTGCTACACGCGTAGAAGAGCTACAATACTGCTACACGCGTAGAAGTGCTACAATACTGCTACACGCTTACAATACTTCCACACGCGTAGTGGTTACAATACTGCTACGCGCGTAGAGGTGCTCCAATACTGCTACACGCGTAGAGGCTACAATACTGCTACACGCGTAGAAGTGCTACAATACTGCTACACGCTTACAATACTTCCACACGCGTAGTGGTAACAATACTACTACGCGCGTAGAGGTGCTCCAATACTGCTACACGCCTACAATACTTCTACACGCTAGAGGTGCAACAATGCTGCCACACGCGTAGAGGTGCGACAATACTGCTACACGCATCATTGTGCCACAAGATTTAATATTTTCAAATAGTCGATCTCAGGAATAAAAACACTTTTCGTTGTCAAAATTATTCACTTTTAAAAATCCTTTTGCACAATATCATCATCAGCCCATATACAAGCTGCTTTCCTTAGCAGTTTTCTTTTACGACGTAAACGGGTAATTTCTATGCATATCTAATCGATTTTTAAATTTAGGTACATACTTCCTGATGATGATACATTATCGGATAATTTATAATAATGCTTCGATGTTGCTAAATCAACGAAAAAGTTACCTTCCTCAAAAAAGAAACTTTAGTTTACATATCAACCGCAAAACAAATGAGAGAAGATACCACGTAAGTCACTTAGGTACATTGGAAACGAGATAATTTTATAAAAGTACCACATTTCATTGAAATTTTCAGGTGTTGATCACAGCTAAATGGTGATTAAGTGAAAATAAAAGTCAGTGGTTTTAAAAATTTACGCAAATTACTGTTGCCTACGTAACCAACCCCTAACCGAATCTCACCCTTCTAAGCGTTAAGGTGCTAGCCGACAGCGGCCCTTAAGCGCCATAGATCTCTGTGAAGTATTTAGTTTGATCTCTGCAATTAAATTACTAACGCTAAGTAAAAATAAAGGTAATAATTCAGGAATATCCGATACAAGTAAATAAATTTACTATTAGGAAACAAATAAAAAAAGATAAGATGTCAGTATCATGTAAACACAACGTGAAACTATAAACTTCTAAGAAAAGCTTTTTAAGAACTTTTTAGCCCAAACTACGAAAACAGCTTTGGCCTGCCTCCCACTTCCTGTTGCGCACAGAACAGTATGTTGATAATTACATAATATTAATTTGTAAATAAGAAGGCGACAGTAAAATTTACTGTGTATTAAAAACCGTGGAGGCGATAGTTATATGCGTGAAAGAGCAAGGTGACATGAGATACATGAACATACTACGTACCCCATGCGTAGAGCGCAGTTGGTACACCCCTTATCCTTTCAGGGGTAATTAAATTGAAATTACTGTACAATGTGTTACGACAACAGAATGATAACAATCTTCTTGTTTACAAAACAATGTAGGATAATTGTTGCTATAAATGGATTTCCTAACGATGTAAATACACAACCCGAGTTTTCAATGCCATAGGGCTTTTTTGTAACTCTTGGTAGAATAAAATAAAAAGGTACTCTAGTTTTAGCTACTATTAATAAACCTTTCCGCTGCGGTGACTCACCATTTGTATACAATACGACCCCGCGCGGGCCGTACGCGAGTTATGTTATAAACCTAGATGAAAAATTACTCCAACTCAATATTGTCTTGTGAATGATCGAAGTCAAATACTGAATGAGGAGGATGGAGTAAAGTTCCTCTTATCTTAGTAAATACACAGCATCATCTCGCCGCCCAAAGCCCATAGCCCAAAGTTAGCAGAGTTAACAATGTGAATTTACCTTCCTTTCGTCTTTACCAGTTAGGATGTTTATGGTAGATAGATACCATATTACAGTATCACAGTATAACACCTCCACTGTGATCACCAATCTGGCTCCCAAGCTTGATGATTATGACAAAACCTCCTTGTTTAGATATATTCTGTAGTGGACCTATTCAGGCGGCGGTATAGTTTTTTAAACTGAAATGAAATCAATTAATTAATCAATCATTTATTTGCAAGAATACATAATTATTTAACAATGTCAGGTCTTATAACTATATTAGTAACTGTATTCAGCATGTCATATTATATTAAAAGTACTAGTCATTTATGTTACAAATCATATTCTAAATATTCGTTTACATTATAGAAACATGATTCAAGCAAACATTCAATTAACTTTTTCCTAAACATATTTCAATTAAGTTTTTTTAAGTCTTCTGGTAATTTATTGTAAATAGTAATGCACATATTATAAACATTTATTTCATATATATCTTTATGACATTGGGGTTTGTAGACTAAATTGTTAAATTTGATTCGTTTTTGCCGAGTAATCACATTTCTACGCTTCTTAAAATAGGTTAGGTGTGATTTCACAAATAGATAAATGTCCCTAATATACTTGCAGGCGAGAGGTAGGATCTTACAATTCTTGAATGTATTTAATGTATAGAGTTGAAACTGTGTATACTGTGTTTAATGCAAGATGAGTCAAAATCTGAAATGTCAATCCACAGAAAACTCACCATAATCTGGACTTAAACTTATATGTATAGCCCCAATGAAAGGGGTCAAAAGTTCTCGTTTAATCTCGTCTTGGCCGTAATCGGATGTTATAAATTAATACACGGATGCACAGAGGAGTTATGGAGGTCCGGGGTGAGTGACTTTTTGACAGTATTAGATGGAGATTATGGAGAGGGCGTCAAGATTATGGGCCAGGGAAGTTTTTTGGACGATGTGAGATCGTTTTGAGACGTTATTGGTAGAATGCCTTTGGCACGGCCACAAATCTGCCGTAGATGCTCATTAAATACCTGAAAACCAGCGTAGTATTGGGCTGAGCCGAATGTAACAGCATTCGGCTACGTCCAGCATGTGTAGGCACATGCTGTCGATAAAAGTTTGACAAACTCGGCGCGAGTCACACTCATACTTGACGGATTTGTTTGCACGTAAACTAATCCGTTTCTGTATTTTTGTATTTGTTTTTAGTGTAAACCTAGATAAAGTGTTATTGTGTACCTGTCTTTGGTTATTAGTACTTAGTATTTATTAGGTAGTCTACAAATTAAGCATCATAATATAATTAAGATTTATAGTAATTGGGTAAAAGTAAATCAAGTTATTTATTTCAATCATTGCCTCAAAGTTGACTTAAAACAGTTTTGCATCTCAGATAAATTCTGTTTATTTTTTTATTTGTACTTAACTTTGATTTCCTCGAAAGAACGACACAAAAGGAGGTAGCCCACGTGCAAACAGGAGCTCTCTTAAGAATCAAATAAAACAATCATGTCCACTAAAACCGGGAATCCTAAATTAAGTGGCACAAATTAGTAATACCAAAGTTGGTCACCATCGAGGTTAAAAGCTAAACAAAAGCCGTCGCCGCAACACGCTGACACTTCGCAAACAGTATTACGAAGTTCGAGGCACACCGGTGGGCCTTATTAACACCTGGGCAAAGAATAGTTGTTACATTGTTGGTGGCAAAGGCGGAGGGTTGTATAAAGAAAGTAAAAATGGCTAAATATAGACGTGCTTACTTATAATCTCTCAAGTTTATTTTTTTATTCCTTTATTAACAAAGAAAATTACAATCAAATAATAGTAACCAATTAGAACTAGTATTTACAATTGAAACAATTAAGCTAACTGCAGCGGGCAGCGGGGCAATGCAGCCAGCGTTTTGGGGACGCTTCCGATTGGTGGATGGATGGATAATGGATCATTAGAGCAACCTCATGATTTTTTTCAACAGTCTGCAGTTAGCTCAACTGTTTTAATTGTAAATACTAGTTCTAAAACCAAAATCAAAACACTTTATTTCCTCAGAAACAATAAATGTGCACTTAGAAAGAGGCAAATTCTTAAAATCAAACATGGAAATATGTAAAGTGGTATTTTTTATTTCTATCGCACGTACGAGTACGTCGACTAAAAGAAGCGACGAAGAAACCTTTAGTCTATTAGTTGTTATTTTTCAAGTTGGAGCAAAATCCGTCGCAAGCTTTTCATCCTCTAGATAATCTGATATTTTATTGTAAGCCTTTTTGCACATGAAGGCTTATACAATTTTTTTGTATTTATTTACTGATAATTTTTGCACACACTAGGATTTTTTTTCAAATATGTTCCTATTTCTTAATTGTTATTGTCATTGTTAATAAATGATTTAATAATAAACAATACCTACCACAGAATAGTAAAAAATATAATTACCTATCTAATCTCTGCTTGTATTTATGTCTATGTATGTAAATGTACAATCAGCAAAAGATCTGCCTAGACACCACAAGGATGATTTTTCTGTGAAGTGACCAGTTGCCACCCCCGCCTTGCTCGATTTCTTTTACCAAACAAAATATTTTAAGCAAAATATTTTCAAACTGGATAGGCAGATCTATTGCTTATATTACCTGTCCAACCTGTATGTACCTGTTTATGGCCAAATTAATGTTTATTTTCTATATTCTATATCTTTACCTTTATAATAATTCGTCAAAGCGTCATTTCATCAACCCGTCATGTGATCCTAGTAAATAAGGCTAATACTTCCCGTTTCAGCCTGCACAATCCAATTAGACTCGCAGCAGGCAGTCCCCTTGCCCCGCTGCAAGAGGCGTCGGCGGAAGTAGGCCGTTACCACCGTTTCCAGTCCCGCCACCTGCCTGGTGCCTCGAGCAGAAGATCGACTGGTCATCGTATCGCAAGTTCTGCTAACGTAGGTGCTAGATGTTTGATTTTTGTAGTGGCGTATTAGCTTAAAGTGCGCGGCGCAAACGCGGTTCGGCAATTCAGCATTTTCAGTAGTTAAGCAGAGTTTGGCAAGTCACTTCTCCATCGATCATGTACCTCTATAATATCCTAATTAGGATTATCGCAAAAATTTAATTTCTTGTACTCGAATTTACTTGAATATACAGTACCTATAGTACAAGAACTCTTTTATTTCAACCAACCGACTATAGACTATAGAGTTAATGTTTTGACGCGACTAGTTTCTGCGCGCGGCTTCGCAAGCGTTGTTTCTATCGAAACGTTCAAAGATGGAGGAAACTGATTTATGGGATAAAAATCCTTTACTTTATTCCAGGTCTAGAACTACATCTATACAATATTTCAGCGTGCTCCATTTAGTGGTTTTGGCATAAACAGGTAATAAACATCTAATCTTTCGCATTTATAATATTACTAGTTTCTGCCCGCGGCTTCGCAAGCGTTGTTTCTATGGAAACGTTAAAAATAGATTTATATCCCGTGGGAACTGATTTCTGATCGCAACGATACGACATCTAATTTCTGCTACGGCCACAGAATGAATTAGCTAAGTTAAACCAAAATTACGATTTGTTTCTCCTAAATTTATCAAAACGATGCGACATCTATCTCCTACTAGGGGCACAGAACTTGAGTTAACACGTACGTGAGATTTGCAATGGAAATATTCGCGCTTATTTTCGCGGACTTTTAGGGTTTTAATGCTGTACGCAAGCTTATGACGGAGTAAAAAAGTTGTGTACTTGTTTATATTGCGATTATTTTCAACAAACAATGTAGTATCTTCCTCCTCAAATGATGTAATATCTTCCTTCTCGAACTAGAACCACACTTATGTGGTGTGGTTTGTTATGGCATCTTGTCAAAGGTTGTAATTCGTCAGGAGCATAAAATCGGTTGCATAAGTTTATTTTTTTCATTATTACAACATACAGTGATAACACGTAATAATGTTGTCACTGTGTGTGTTTCTAAACATAATAAATGTAAGAAACTGATATGGTTGCACACGTAGTGTAGGACGCCATCCGGCCAAGCGGGATGACGACCTGCGAAAGACTGCAGGCAGATGCTGGATGCGGCAAGCTGAAGACAGGGTGCTATGGCGTTCATTAGGGGAGGCCTATATCCATCTGTGGACTAATTTGGGCTGATGATGATGATAACATGCTTCTGACGCGCCAGAACACCTAGTGTGGTCCTAGTTGTTTTTGGGGAAGGAAAACACAATAGTGTGATTCTAGCTTGCAAAGGGAGCAAATGTGTAGGTCGAGGATTTAGTAGCGAGATGCCTACTATCGGACTTAATTATTTTTTTAATCTTTACATGCAATATGTAGCACAAGGACACCATTTTAAAATATCCATACAAGTGATCGCAATGTGCCGAAAATTGCGTTACGGCAAACATAATTCTAAATGGACCATATGGTCGCATAATGCCGATTTTCTTTCTCACCGGTATATATGTTACGTGTGTTGCCTACTAAATGTAGGTACAATCAAAGATAAAACTATGATTGTACCGTAAGTATGTCGTTTTTATTTAATTTGCGTCTCTTGAGATCCTCGGCCAAATCTGCCGCCGCCACCAGCCCTCACGGATGTCCTCGGAAGATGGCAAGGCGCAAGTGTGTCGACGCATATAGCGTACCACACAATGGGCCTCCACAACTCCCATGGGACTAGTGCCATGCCGTCGCGCCTCTTACCATCGTCACGCAACAGACCATTCGGTTCGAGAATAGCTGGTACGTTAGCGGTGACAAAGGCCTGCCGGATGACGTCGTTAAGGCTGGCATGGCGAGATAACCAACCGGTGGCCCTTACACGATAATCCGTGATGACCAAGCTGTTATTGAAAAAATGGTTGGTACATCAAAGTAGGCATTGGTCTGCGATAAAATAT
Organism: Eupithecia inturbata; assembly: GCA_963662085.1. Classification (NCBI taxonomy): domain Eukaryota; kingdom Metazoa; phylum Arthropoda; class Insecta; order Lepidoptera; family Geometridae; genus Eupithecia; species Eupithecia inturbata. The sequence continues at coordinate 11,971,385 of OY759182.1, forward strand.
TTTATTTTATTTTCTTTGCTTAGGTACGAGTACTTATGAACGTCGCGGAAAGCCGCAGGACGCGATTAGCGCTGGACCAGTCATTGTAGCGATCTACATATAGAGGTATGTTGTAGTTCAGCGTCTTATCCTGTGTTCTTATAATTTTTGTAGAAATATCACGATTTCATGACTTCTGTATTCTTTGTGTCTTGTATTTGTCAACCGTTGCCGTAGATTATGTTTCTTTAATGTTATATCTGTGAATGTTTCGTGTTTTCATATTTTGTGTTATCTTCCGTGTCGTCAACAAACGGCTCTGTCGGAAGACCAGCGTTGGTTGTAATGTTTTTACAGCTAGCTCATGCTGAGACAGAGACCGCTTTGTGACTCAATGCAAAAACTAGTACCTAAGCTTTGTTTTTATTTTATTTTTTAATCATATTTTGTTTTTGTTTATTTGAGTTGCAAATAAAATAAATATTCTATTCTATTCTATTCTATAGGGGACGCCTGTGTCCAGTGGACGAGAATACGCTGAAGTGATGATGATGATGTGGTACGATGTCTAGCTTACTAAATCTACTTAACTAGTTTTGTTATAAAGGCGCATTGCGCGCCATTTTGTGAAAAGGATAGGCATAGGATTTCGCGTTCATAGGAGCGGGACAGAACATACGTTTTTGGATCGGCGGCATAAGAGCAAAAATCATATTTTGCTTATTTACAAGAAAACTACACAACTTATGAAGAAACTGGTTCAAGGAACCAAATAATTAGTAATTAACCTAAAACAGAACCAAATTATGTGCGAAACAGTGCACATCCATGATATTTTTGTCGTAATTTTTTTTGTTATAGTTTTTTCACTCTCAAGGAACTAAAGAAAAAATTTTGTATTTACAGAATTCAACTTTTTTACCACTGGGATCTCGTGAGTACTGAGATCTAGGCCTAGAATGACAACCAAACCCTCTTAAGTTAATTTCTATGGAACGACAATATATTGTGTGGATACTAGAAACATTATATTATTATGCCACGTTTATGAAATAGATAATGTAGGATTAAATGTCCGATATCTGACACACTGTGTGTTCTTTGATATTCAATTATTTGTACCAAACAATATCGATTTCACACGAAGAGTTGAGTACCATAAAATTCAGGTAACTTTTTCAAAGAACATCAAATTATCACTTGTTCGGAGACCCCTTTAAATTTTCTACTGTATTATATTTTAAGTATTTCTTGTTATTACAATAGAAGTGTTACTTATTTATAAAAAGTTTCATGTGCATAACTTGACAAACGAAGAGCCTCAGCTTCAGGGCTGAACATTAGAGTAGCAATCACAATAGGCCTATCATGCCGAGGTGACACGAAAGCCATATTTTATTAAGCAAACAAAAAAAAAACGAAGTGCAAAAATAGCCAAAAAATCACGTTTTTTTTTGTATGGAAACCTTCTTTCATTTGGATATTTATTTTATTTTTATTAAGTGCTGTTATAGCGGCAAGTGAAATATATATTATCGGTAGATTTCAACTATGTGCCTTTTACGGTTCGTGAGATAGAGCCCTGTGACAGACGGTAATAGGGTTTCATTATCAACTTTCGGATACGGAACCCTAAAAACGATTAAAAATTATGTACAGGGACTTACAATACAAACTTAAAATTCCCTACTAGGAAGTAGGGTAAAGCCCAGATTGACCCAGAAGGGATATTGTATCCTCTACCAGAAACCCAACTTCTTCAACTTTTCATGTAGCCTGGTAAATAAATATTAATGCTGGACAATCCACACAGCATCATCTAGCCCTTGTGTTGTATTGTAGGTACTAGATTACTGATATACACACATCAACATCGTCTAGGGATATTTCATATTTTCTCAATTTACTCAAAATTTGTTATAAATAACATGCAACATGTATATATTTTTGAAAAGCCCGTTTAGTAGACTAGACCTTCGAATACAATAGAAATATTTTTATTGTGTAAATAAAATTTTATTCAATAAAAAACAAAATATGAAAAAAAATTACATTTAGGATGTTGTATTTTAAAAAAAAATGCAAAATTATGCGAAATTTCCTGTTTTTTGCAATTATACGAAAAATCAGTAGTCAGTAAAACCACCCATGACGTTACAAACGGTCCTGCAACGGGTTTTCATGCTTTGAATCAAGTTATCAATGTCTTGCTGCGGGATATTGTCCCAGGTCCTGCTAAGATGCAAAAAAAGTTGCTCTTCAGTCGCGATGCTCTTCAGTTGCAGGAAAATGGTTCATAGCCCTTCTTTGGAGCATGTCCCATGCATGCTCTATGGGGTTTAGGTCTGGCGATTGCGCAGGCCAGTTTAAGACCGACACGTCGTGCTCCTGCAGCCAGCTGGTCACCACTCGCGCTGTGTGCGGACGGGCATTGTCGTGCATGAGCGTGAATTCTTGGCTCATTTGTAGTCGATGGGGGTAGACTATTGGTACTAGCACCTGGTTACGGTATTTTTCAGCGGTCATGGTGTTTCTGATCCAAACGAGATCTGTTCTTCCACCAATACGTATTCCCGCCCAAACCATAACTGTCCCACCGCGGTATGGATGGACTTCCTGAGAGTGTTGCAGACGGCTCTCAGGACAAGGAACTCGCCATACACGTACTCTTCTTGAATCGGGATGGAAACCGAATCGGGACTCACTCAGCACCGCAGACCACTGGTTCTCTTCCCAGAGCAAATGTTCACGAGCCCACTCTAATCTTCGTCCACGATTTCCTCAGCGTAGTGCTGGAGTACGAAGCGGTCTGCGAGCATGAAGGTTGGCTTCATGCAGTCTTCTCCTCACAGTTTGGTCACTCACCAGCAACTGGTGCTCTGACTGGAGCCTTTGAACCAACTGCATTGCCGTAACATTTGGTTGTCTTCTAACGGAAACTTGCAAAAATCGGTCTTGTCGCTGGGTGGTTATGCGCTTCCCGCCTGGGTGTCTTTCAGCCACTTCACCGGTAGCACGATAACGTGACCATAACCTTGAGATCACGTTTTGTTTTGTTCCAATCTCCTCAGCAACACTCAGCTGCGTAGCCCCAGCTTGGAGCATACCTACTGCCCTTAACATTTTATCTCTAGTTAAATGGCGCCGCCGCATGATGCATTTAGTAGTATAAAATTGAAATTAATTGATAACGTGTTTTAAAACTTCAATTTGACACAAAAAATTACCATAAACTATGGAAGATAGATAAATTGTAACTTTCGACCTTCGCTATAGCAATGCCGCGCAAATCTTTTGTTTTTTATTCATTTGTTCAAATTCAAATTTGGAATCATTCAAAAAATAAGGTTTCTTCAAAAGATTTTATAACCGGCCAGTATTTTTAGAGTTCAAGAACTTTATACAAAATATCCCTAGACGATGTTGATGTGTGTACTTTATATTCTAACAGTGAAAATCCTATTCCAATTCGGTTTATCGTATACCTATGCAAAAACATCAAATTATATCGCAAAAAATCCAATGACCCAGTTCGTCTGATTGACAACCACAAAATTAAACAGTTTCCGTTGTATATTCAAAGCCTGTACTTTTAATTGGTGCGGCCATAAATCGCGCCGCTCATGAATAATGCTCAACTTTTACACCGCAACGCAATCAAACATCGAAATGTCGTTACGTAAAAGGTAGGGAGCAAACGGGACACAGAACGATGTATTGGATTCTGTGTGAGTTGTGAAATCAGGGGTTTTTATTAAGTAAATTTGGTAAAAGTGGGTGGAATACTTTTTTGTTTAATTCCCGTCCACACGTTGGCCATGACGATCCCAGGCACAGAAGGCCTATTTTAATTCTCTAACACGAAATCTCGTGTTTCGTTTCGTTCTACTCTAATATACCGAATTAAAGTACCAATTTGCACAAAAAGTACGAAACGTAACAATCGATTGCGTATTTTAGAGAATTAAAATAGGCTTCAGGTTGTAAAATCTGTCGGGTAATAATTCAATAATTTTACAAAATTAAAAACGGACTTTGAATTCCAGAATACTTACCTGCATTGTTTTTTTTTATAATTTACGGGACAAATAGTAATTATTTACTCTTTACCGACAAGATATCTTCGCAACTTCGCACAATAACAGCCGAATGAAAATTCCTCCTTTTTTTAAATCGGTTGAAAAGACGTTTCCAATGACTCGCTCGGCCAGCATGTGAATGAGCATTGTATATTTTTCTAGAGCAAGTAGATACTTAGGTATTTAATAGAAGCTTTCCAACAGTGGCATTGCTTATTGCTTTTAGGTATTGACTTTTCTGTATCATTTTTTGCTACGGACATTCGATTTTTTTCAATAAATTACAGAGATTTTGACTGTTATGGAGAGGAGGATCTAAGAATAACTTAATAAAATATAATAACTATATCACTTAAAATATAATACATATATTAGGTCCTTACATATGAAATTGGCGTTTTGTATGGGAGGAACAAAAAGTCGAATATTTTTTAATATAATATATTTAATTAATCAAAGTATGAACCATTATTTTCTATGCACTTTTGCCATCTTATAGGTAGTTCATTGATCCCTTTACTAAAGTAAAGTCGGTAAAGTAAAACCAGTCGGACGGGAATCAATAAAATCTTTGAAGGCGATTTGGACTGCCCCATCGGAGTTGAATTTTTTCCCTTGCAAGAAGTTATCCAAATTTCGAAAAAAATGGTAATCTGTTGGAGCAAGGTCCGGGGAGTACGGAGGATGTCTTAGACTTTCCAATTGAAGCTCTTCTAATTTAGTAGCCGTCTGTTGCGCAGTGTGTGGTCTAGCGTTGTCGTGAAGCAGCAGTGGCGTGGAGCGATTGACCAGCCTAGGTTGTTTAGCCGCTAGCTTTTCCATCATGGTTTGCAATTGCTGACAATAGACATCAGCCGTAATAGTCTGGCCAGATTTGAGAAAACTGTAATGAACAATACCGGCACTAGTCCACCAAACGCTTACAAGTAACTTTTTTGGGGTTAATTTTCGCTTGGGGCAGGATTTGGCTGGCTGGCCAGGATCCAACCATTGCGCTGAGCGCTTCCGATTATCGTAAAGAACCCATTTTTCATCACAGGTAATGATTCGGTTTAAAATACCTTCATTATTGTGCCGGTTTAGTAATGTAACGCAGCAGTCGACGCGCGTTTGCCGGTTTGCTTCAGTCAATTCGTGAGGTACCCACCTTTCAAGCTTTTTAATCTTCCCAATTTGCTTCAAGTGAATTAAAACAGTTTTATCACTAACATCGCAGCCTGCAGCTAACTCGGACGTGGTTTGCGATGGATCCGCTTCCACAATAGCCTTCAACTCTTCATTATCAACTTGAGTCTCAGGCCGGCCACGGGGCTTGTTCTGCAGGTCAAAATTTCCAGAACGAAAACGTTGGAACCAAAAACGAACTGTGTTTTCTTTTGCAACACGACCGCCATACACATCATTCACCCTTCGAGTTGTTTCCGCAGCACTAGTGCCACGGCGGAACTCGTACTCGTAAATAATGCGATATTTTAAGTTTTCCATTTTGTAAAATGAGTGACGCAAACAGAAAAAAACAGAAGAAAAAAAACAAATGAATGACGATCATCGAAGCACAAATACATGAGTCTATAGCTGTACAAATTTGAATTTGGAATTCCTTACCAAAGAGGAGAAATTTGTGATTAAAGTGGCCAGTACGAAAAACGCCAATTTCATATGTAAGGACCTAATATATAATAACTACTCAGTGCCCATAACGCATACCGCTAACTTCAGCACGATGGAATGAAACTGCAGCGCGCATCTTCCCGGGTCCGCAGTGGCTGGGCAAGTGAAGTGTTATCCACCAACTGAGACGAGGAAAGAATGGTCCGTCTGCGCCTTCCTTAATCGATAATTCCAATCGATTCATTCGTAGTCAACAGGCAACGTATCCGTGCTAATAAATAGTCACCATTTTGGATTCGTCATCAATAATAGATTTCAATCGGGGGTCGTGTCGCGATTGGATTGCGATTTGGTAGGGTTGCCATGCCTACACATAATGTCACCTCTTATTGTTGCACCTAAAATCCTTCGGAGCTTATACGTTCGCAGGAGATAGGCAAGAGGTAGGTTTAAGTTCTACCTTTGATATAGGTAACTTACAGTTGTTACAGCTGTAGGTATGTATGTACATAAGTCGCTTTTTTATAAATTAAGATGATCTACGAAAGTTGCGGAACACTATAACCTACTGTATCTTTTTTATGGAACCCAATGCTGGCTAAAGCTCTCTCGCACCCCTTCCGGTATAGGTATCGTTCAGTTTTATTTAACCGTCAAACATTATTTCCTACCTGCATCTAGGAAGACTTTACTGGCAACCCTAAATAGAACATCGGAGCACATTGTAATTTGCGAGAATAATTTGAAAATGGCGTTCCATTCCCATTGAAGGGGATTCACCGTGCGCGCAGCTGATTACTCAATATTTTACCTAGATGGCGACACTGATTTAAGCTTGTGTTTAATTAAAACATGAATTTTAGGGGGGTAGGTAACTACCTGCTTTTTATACCCATCAATGACCTAAGCTTGCTCTATCCTTATTGCTTGCTCTATCCTTATTGCTATATCTTCAATAGCTTTAAGTAGGTGGTATTCAACTTGTATTTTTTTTGTTTTTAGATCTACGCAACTAGTAAAGTACGTTATTGACAAAGAAAATTACAATTCAATAATAAAAACAAATTAGAACTAGTACTTACAATTGAAACAATTAAGCTAACTGCAGACTGTTACAAACAATCTACAGGTAACTCAACTGATCCATATCAATACCAGTCGGAAGCGTCCCCAAGACGCTGGCTGCATTGCCCCGCTGTATGGCAATACTGATGCGCTGCGCCAGATACCTACCAGCTCTCCGGTCACGCGTCGCATCGACCAGACGCTCAGATAACTTAAAGTACGTAAAGTAAAGTACGTACTTTTATGGTCGAAGGTATTACTTCGACCATAAAAGTACGAACTTTACTGCGTTGGTACTTTAAAGTCACCCAATTTACATAGAACGTGTTTTGTAAGTTTTTTTTTAGTTTACTCAAAATAGACGTTTTTGTAAAAGAAAAAATCAACGTAGAACATAATGTAGGTACATTCTGCAAACACAGTTATGAAAACAAGAAAGAACTCAAATACAAAAGCTGTTATGTTGATTTTACCTTTATTTCCAAAAACATAAATCACCATTTATTACATGAGCTCCTCCGCGTCACTATTACGCTGACAAATATAAATGGTCGGAATTTTATACCAATCGGGAAGCGCGCTGTGGCAGTTTTTCAGAAGCATAACTTAGGTCCGACTTAAAAAAGCTTGCTCATGCATCGATCTATGCTTGTGTAACGTCCTTTGACATAATGTATGTTAATCAAGCATATATCGATGACTGAGCAAGCTATCATAATACGGCATTTATAATGAAAGCTTGCTCAGTTTTGGATTAAGTTAGAAAATTTTACCCAATAACTTTTTTAATAGAGAATAAAAAATTAGGGTTAAGATGTAATATTTTGAGTAGGTAAATAGATTGCGCAGGATTGTGTAACCTCAAAGAGTGACTGAAGACGTCATAGGATAGTTAATCTTTTTTAATTTAAATTGTAGGTAAACGTAGAGATACTTACCTACCAAACGAAGTCGAAAAAGACCTAGAAGAAATCAAGAGGAACTAAACTGTAATGGCATGGGACCCACAAAAAGCCATCCACAGTAAACAATGTAATTAAAAAAACTCGACTGTCTTTCGTTTGCAGCAGAATAGAAATCTCGAATTTTTGTCTACTTATGTACATAATTTGTAATTATTAAATACTAAAAAATTACTATTTAAAATCATTATATGTCATTAAAATTATTATATTCTATTGTCAAGCTATGAATGTGTAATTAAAACTGCCAAGTGCGAGTCAACTCGCACACGAAGAGTTCCGTATCGTAAAAATCAGGTAATTTTTAAAAAACATCAAATTTTCACTTGTTCGGAGACCTTTATAAACTTTTAACTTTATTGTATTATTAGTATTTGTCGTTATAACAGTTCAAGCGTTACTTATAAATATAAATGTTAATTTGTCTACCTATTGTGGTTCAAGAGATACAGCCTTCACAAACAATGAGCAAAAAATGCCAAAAAAACACGTTTTTGTATAGAAGCCCCCTTTAATTTGGATATTTATTTTATTTTTATTATTTGTTGTTATAGCGGCAAGAGACGACACATTCTCTAAAAATTAGCCCTGTGACAGACGGAAAGACGGACGGACGGACGGAACGGACGGACAGCTGAGGCTTAGTAATAGGGTTTCGTTTTGACCCTTCGGGTACGGAACCCTAAAAAGAAGAAAGTGTGTTTGTGTGCATGCGTGTGTTAGTATGTATTGGTTGGTGTATACGTTGAGGTTCCCTGAGGGCACCATTCTCTATTTGAGACACTATTGTAATAATAGAAGAAATAATCACATTCGAGTGGAGCCATACTGCCACTGAATTACACTTCCATTTTTGGGCAGTTCTGTGTCTTCAAAGGGACGCACGAGACTGCTGGCAATCTCCTGTGTCAAAGGCCAAGATCGACTTCGGGTCAATGCGCTACGCCAGTAAATAAGTAACATGAGAAAATCGTTACTAGCTGCTAATAAGTATAAAGTTTCAGTACTGTACGAACCGTGTATTGCAGATTCTCATCCCCGGGGCCCGATATGACATCCAACGATCACTTTATCGATTACTCATTTCACAATTTAGTACCGCCTTGGGGCGAGCTCATGTTGAAAATCACCGGTTTAATATTTATAATGGTTTTATGAGCTGGCAGTTTCAGATTCTGATTATTGCAGGTAACGAGTATTCCTCCTTTTATGACTGTTCGTAGAATATATTACGGCAGCTTGCGTGGCGTAGTGAGGGATAGATTTGAGACCTTTCAACTACTCGTTACTTGCAGTTAGGTAATGGGTTTATTTTTTGTTTTGTTTTTCTATTTTAGCAAATTCCAAATTAGAAAAGTTGGTAAGTTATTTTTAACCGACTTCAAAAAGGAGGGTTTGTTTCTTGATATCTCCGCCTATGGGTAACCGATATTACTGATTCTTTCACTATGTATAGAATAGAATGTTCCCGAACCTTTGTTTTGTGTAGGACAGATTCTGGATTAGACAGTTTCGTAATTCGGCAGATTCGCTACTCGACAGATCGTGAATTGGGCAGATTCTTGGATTCGACAGATTAGCAACACGGCAGAAAATGAACACTTGTGCACAGAATACTGATCATTGCAAAAGCTGAACTATTCATGAACTAAGTAATCAAACTACAACGCATTAGATTACCTATTTATACTTTATGAAAACTCCTTGAATATTTAATCATGTAATAGGCCACTTTATGACGTTGTCATTTAGCATGTACGTACTTCAAACACTTCAAACGTGTTCAATTGTGTTATGAAAATATATTATTTTTACCGGCGAGATCCATTATTATGTATTATAAAAAGATAATACATAATAATGGATCTCGTTGGTCCCAGCAATGGTGAGGTGAATTTAAAATTTATTATAAGTGAAAGAGGAAAACCCATAGTTTTACGTGACCGACATACATATGTAGATACAATTTTGTAACAAAAAATAAATGTGGTACCACAAACTAGCGATACTTTAATATGGCAGAATGTAGCACTTCAAGTGGTCTCATAAAAAAATATTCCCGAGGGATTAGTATTTATCCCGTTAATCTTAAAAAGCAACATAATATTTTTGGAAAATCACGACTAGCTACAACAGTTTTGGTGATATCTGCGCCAATTGTTAATAGATTTTGATGATTGTTTCGTTGTTGTATAAAAATTGATTTTAAGGTGGTCTCCTATAAGTTTGATTCTCGAGGAATTGCTATGTGCGCCGTAAAACGTAGGTTTGTAAAAACTCTTCAGAATATGATAATTTCATGATCACCTAATTAATGGTTTCCATGCAACGGGCGTCAACAGTTTCATCCATGTGTCATCAGACTAAATTACACTTGAATTATAACTAGATGACGCCAGTGTAAACTAAATTTTTTGCACGTGAACATAGACCTTCGGTCAGGGAAAGTGAGGGAGGGGTGATTTCGTTCGTCCGAGACATACATGAATATTACCTATAAACCGGAATTTGAAGTCGGTTTATCATTTTTTAAAACACGCTAAATTATTCAGGTTTGGTATAATAAAATAATAATACCCTAAACCTGTTTGAAAAAGGATGTAGATAATAACTAATGAGGACTGTTATTAAGAACACATATAGGTACTATTTGATATCTACATGGAAATTTTGAAAAAAACTCTTCATTATTTTTACCTTAGAAATAACTCGAGAGCTTTCAAGCACCGGCCGCGGCCGCCCAATTAAAATTGGGACCAACAAGAGATCCTTCAATAATAATTTTCAATCCCAAATCCTATTCCCCGAAAAAGTCAGTTATTAATTTCCATTCGGAATACGATCGAACACACATAAATCAAGTGAATGAAAGGAAGACTCCGTCTGCCGACGACCGAAGAACTGGATGTTAACTCATCGAACCCGCCAACGCCACCGACACAAGCCGGGGCGGGTTTGTTTCGGCAGCATTTTTTTAAAGAATTGTGGCCTACGGTAGGTGTCCTAGCAGGGTCCTAACGGTGGATGCTTGAATAAAACCGCAGAATGCACATTACTAACACACTTGAATAAAACCGCAGAATAAAACCGCAGAATGCACTTTACATAACTTTGTATTATACTAGAATGAGAGAAGCGGAAGACGTACAGATAGTGTAGGAAATAGTTTGAGACGCGATAGAATACAATGCAAGTCGTAAAAGTGAAAAAAGATGATAGAGAGAAATTTAGGTATTGATTTAGGATCGATTTGCGCGGGAATGTGTTGCGCGACATAGGTCCGGCGCGGCTTAGGCGATAGCAGTCACCGGAGTGGTTTTATTCTCTTTGGCGGTCACTGGCGGGTCGCACTCGCAGCGTGGCTGGGCTCCGTCTTGCCTCCGCTCCCCGCGCCTCACGCAGCCCCCGCTGCGCTGGAAGCATGCGGCAGCACGCGCGGCGAGCGACGTTTGTATGCGCCACAGAATCATGTCGACAATAAATTCCACCTGCAAGTCAATTCAGATGTATTCGTGAGTGTATCGTACTCATAACCACTCATTGGTTCATTTTGTTTTATATATTATTCGTAAAGCAAATATAGTCAATGAGCGGTGAAAATACCATGAGTGATACACTCAACAATACTTCTTCATTGACCAGCTGCCCGGCGACGTTTCGATGTATGAATATTACAGACCGCCGGCAGTGTTTTGCTGACCAGGATGGAAGCCGCTGACATACCCACGACCCACAAAGTTCTGCGCTGCTACATATACAGCAACGCACAAAAATTTGCATTCAAATATGGGCTACTCGCTACTTTTAGATACATTTTACAGTGACAAAATGGCTTCTCACAAGCTTCAAATGAGTGGCCCGCGAGCTGTGTGTCATTTGATGTCGTCAATATGAAATGCATCTAAATGTTACGAGTCAAAGTCCATATTTTAATGCAAATTTTTGTGCTGTGCGGTAGCGGTGTGCCCCTGATTTGCGACAACCTTAAGCCGGTGCGTGCCGGGCTGAGTCGGCGGGCTATATTAATGAATTATTTAATCATGTAATAGGCCACATTAGAATGATTATTTATTTATTCAAAAAACAACATTACATTTTGGTTAGAAGTGTCTTAAAGCCAATGTTAGGTTAAACTAGACACAGAGTTCTCAACTGCTTCAATAAGAGGTCATAACAGGTAGATACCCACCTGTAATGACCTCTTATTGAAGCAGTCAATGACGCAATCAATGAGGTTTTACATAATATAATATCATTGGATGAAGAGAAATGTTGTGATATAATCTGAAGAGGTCTTTGAATCTCAGATCTTGGGATCTTTGAAATTTTTTTTTATATGAAAATAACTTTATTGACAAAGAAAATTACAATGCAATAATAAAAACAATTAAGCTAACTGCAGACTGTTGCAAACAATCTACAGGTATCTCAACTGATCCTTATCAATACCAGTCGGAAGCGTCCCCAAGACGCTGGGTGCATTGCCCCGCTGTATGGCTATGCTGATGCGCTGCGCCAGATACCCACCAGCTCTCGGGCCGCGCGTTGCGTCGACCAGACGCTCAGATAACTTTTTAAATACCCGGCGAGCCTCGGTACCCCACGGATCTAGGGTCTCGACCCCAAAAGGAGCAAATGTGTCGAGACCTGACAATCTTTTAGTTTATTTACCTAGAATATAGTCTAAGACAATCCGATGAATATCGAGTGGGTCGGTGTGTCGACTCAGAAGGAAGATTCCGACGACTGAAGAACAGTTCATTGACGGAAATAACTACAGTAAATAATTTTAGGTAACCGAGAACAATTTTAATCAGAATTTGAATTTCCTGACCTTATCCCAAATCACGGCGGGTCAGCCAGCGCTGCCTTGGTTTACCTACGTGATAAGGTAAACCGAAATAATTTACGTTATTTCTAGCGATGAATTTGTTTTGCTCAAGTTTTTGAGGTTCTTCGACATATTTGTTACGATGTAGGTTTGTTGAGACCTTTCTTGAAGAGGCTCGAACGTGGTTTTGCCTCGTCTTTTATTTAGCCTTTTGAACATCTTTGATGCCTTGAAAAATAAGTGCCTAAATTAAAAATGCTGGAGCATTCTCTCAACATCTTCTGGGATCAAAAGAAGCAGGAGCTTGTGTTGTGTTATGGGTAATTGTTATACGTAACCGGAAAATTCACTTAGTGCCCGCGTGGGCACGTGAAGCCTATAAATAGGTATAGATATATTTTGATCACAAAGAAATCACCAGAACCCATAAGAGACCGTGTCCCTAAAAAGATTGGTATGTAATTTTTTTGTGTCTAGTCCTCGAATTTCCTCCCTGACCGATGACAGACAGCCCTTGGAAAAAGTTTTGTTTTATTGCAAAAGTGTAGGTTTCGCGGCGAATGAATAATTGTTGTTATTTTGTTACGATACCCCAACTTGTTTTGCTGGTAATCGTCCATGAAAGATAGGAAATTGTGTTGGAAAAGGAATTTATTCTGGTATAAGGTGATGCAGAGTAAGTGTGCGATGTTGACCACGACGACCGTGCAACATCGGATTAAAAGTTTAACAACTTTGACATATTATTAAGCTGTACAGTACACTTGAAAAACGACTGCTCTAAAACAACGCTACTTGATACCTACTAGGTACTTATAAGATAGAAAGTACCTACCTATCTCTAGCAATATGTACAAAGGTCTTACCCATGTACAATACATACCAGGTTGTCTGTCAGAGCGATAAGATCGCAAATTGTCTATTTTTACATAATTGTTTAATTTGTAAAATATTTCTTAGTTAAGCGGCAAGCGGTAAAGAATAATGGTAAAGAATATAAGTGGTAAAGAATATCTATCTACCTAGCTAATATTTGCACCTGTGTTGAATTAATCCAGTTATGACCAAGATCCTCTTTTCACGGCCATGCTTTTAAAACACCTTTACGAGCGATACGTTTCCCGAAACTCAATTAACTTTCGCAGAAAATAGTAAAGCGTTCCTGGGCCAATCTGTACTAAAAGATCAGCAAAGTCTGTCGGTATGCACAAACACAAAACAGAGCAAAGCGGGCAAAGAATAAGCTTGGCTAGGAAAAGCTTTTTGGTAACATACAGCCACAATGTTTGCTATTAAAATAAATATACAGTCTAGTGTACCTTATTGTAAACACGTGCATATATTTTTTATAGGCTTACTTAGAGTTGTGTCACTGATAGGATAAATAGGGTATTCTACAAATAAAACTAATGAAAGCACTTTACACTGGCACCGCTACCTATTTTTACTTGACTGCGTAAGAAAGAGTACTATTTTTTATCACGTTAAAGAAAGGGAAAAAAAAAACAATTGTCAGTTTCTGATTCCATAAAGATGGCTTATGGGCTAATATAGCATAATACGCGATTTTAATAGACATTATATTTAATATTCTTTATAATCACTTTAACGTTTAATCGTATAATTAAGTCAAATCTAAGATTCCTACTCCAATATTCAAATACAATAGTAAAAATTGTTCATGAATAAATCATCTATCTACGCTAATTGAATGCCTCTGTAATACCTCTGCCTACGTAAACTAAAGTTGATTTTAGCTGAACCGCGGCAATCCAAAATCAAGTAAAAATTAGATAGGCATAATTCAGTCGAACCAGAAAAAATCCGAAAGAGAGAAACGTTTATAATAATAGCATTAATCTAGCCATGCTCAGAAACAAGATACAAAACGAGAAGCGGAAACATTTAATAACTGAAGCACCAAAAAAATGTTCCCGCTAAATCACAAAAGCAGTAACTTACCCTAAGGGCCGGCAACAATGCTGTCTCGATTGTGAAATGTGCGCGAAAGAGGCTTATTCCGTACTTTTTAGTTTATTTTCACATGAACTTGACGTTTGTTTAACTTAAACTCGGAATAAACCGGATGGTTTAAGAGTTTTAAAGTGAAAACTACTTAATTAACGAAGAGGATAATAAAGGACCCGTTAGTTTGTTCCCTGACGGAAATGGATTGGAGGGCACTTGAGCTTTTAACTAAGTAATTAAAACATGGCGAAAAATAGGAGAGGAGGTAAGGACTTACTTTGGAGGAAAGAAAACAGATTATCAAATTCACGTCTAGATGCAAATCACCTGGAGCTCCAGCTAAAAATTGTAAAGAGAGTGTCGAAAGTAACCAAATTCTTTTTTGTTTAAAAAATACCTTTGGTCAGTTTAGCATTTGTTTCTTTTAAGTTTTCATAAGGAAAGAAAACATTAAAACTATATTACTACTACAAATGTGTCGTACACGCTTTGATACTATTTGATATTAATAATTTTGTGAAGTTGGTACCTAATATTATGCCATAAAATATTTCAAAATTAAAACATTTACAGTTTTATTCTCCAACAGTGTTGGCAATGGGAATGTTTATTTATGCTAAAGCAGTGCCAGAATATAAACACAACTTTTGTACGCAAAACAAACTTTATTTTCAAAAACACTGCACACCATTGCGGCACCAGAAGTGTCCTCAACTATATAAAATACGCAAGGTTTGTCAAACAAACATTTTTAGGGTTCCATTTAAAAAATTCCCCGAGGGATCAGAATAACAAAATTCTGTGCATTTTCTTAATGTCGTCTTATTTATATTTTTGATGGATTAGAATCTGCATAACAAAACGCAGTGTAAGTATATATAACAATCAGAAAACAAAATACCGAGCGTTCCATTTCCGTTACCCAGCACGAACCCTAAAAAACTTTTACAACAAAATAAAACATGGGATGAAATAATCCCGAAAATTACCCGGAGTTCCCACTGACAATTTCACCCCGCAGGAGTTTTTTTTCATCTTATACCCCGCTAATAAACTTGAACTCTTTGTGCGTAAGAAGCATCGTAAAATTTTTCTTTACTGCGCCGCTGGCCCGAAGTAAAAGGATATTTTTAGTGCAAAACACACCTACAAAATAGCTGTATATTAGACTAGCTTCGTTTGTTTTGACGAGTTACCTTGTAGCAAAAGTGATTTGGGTACCGTTTTAACAAGAATGAAGTCGCCCTAGTCGACTCATAACCATAACAGGTTATGAGTCGACAACGGGGGCTCTGAAGAATAAAGAAAAGGAAAAACAAATGAGAAACAAGATAATAAATAACTATCTGCCTATCTAGCAAAGTGATTCTTTTACATTTTATTATTATTAATATTTTTAATACCTCCAAATCAACACTATTCAAATCAGATAACAAGTTTATAGAACGACGGTAAGTACTTATCAAAATTTTGCATTTTGTTAGCAATATTCTGCATAAGTTCTGTATCAGACGGTATTTCACTGAACCTCAGCTGAAATAACGGGTTCTCGCCTGAGGTGCCTTCGTCTTGATAGCCAATCGATGGTCATGCAATTTTCTATGCTCACGATTTCATTGCTACATAAAATAAGGATCTATTTAAAAGTCGGGTAAGCCCCGAGTCCATAAGTATCCATACATGTCATAACCGGGGTTGGGTTCAAGAATGTATCTCAACGTGATGCATTTATTGACCTTTAATTTTCTATCAGTAGGGTAAATTACCGATAGACGGTCGCCTTATTGGTAATACATGCGTGCCACACGCGAAAAAACTTACTTTTAAAAGTTACAATCAAGTAGGTCAAATGTTAAGCCTATTTTTCAGGCTATCAAAACTTGAATAAAAAAAAACTACTAAACTATAAAAAATTTAGTTTTCCGGCAGCAAAACTTTATTCACGAGCAAAATAACATAAACTGATGATTAGCTAAAATAGAATTGAAAGCCATAAAGTTAACATTATTTTCCACAACATCAATCATAATAACAAAAACTACCGTCAAATAGAGTCGCTGCCAATTTTTTTATGATATAACTTGTTCTGTGAAACTTTTTACGAATGAAAACCATAAAAAACCCGTTCGTCTGCCGACCACTAAATTAGCTACATTCATAGAAACCAAACGGTTAGTAGGCTGTTCCTAACCCGACTTTTTGCAGCGCTATAAAATACGCAGCTTTCCTATTAATTATGCTGAGGTGGAACCCTTTGGCCTGCTCCGTTACAGCGCAGAGCACACACTCGGTAGCTGACTCACCCACTACCTAGCTTACCTAGTTAATTTTTTGTTTTATTTTTCTTTTTTTTTTTCAGTTTTGTCTTTAGTCTGTAAGTTAGGTTCTAGTTAGGTAGGTATCTACAGGGTGGGCCATAAATTTTTGCAAATAGTAACACTTAATTTCTCAAAAACCGTTAGAAAGAAGGGCGTGCGGGTGGCAGGGAATTGAGCGTCACTTCATGCAATTTTAGTCCCAATGGAGCGCTTCACAGGACAACAGCGTGCTTTTTGTGTGAAACAGTTTTATTGTATTTAGTTTACATTTTGCTTTTCTTTGTTTCTGATCTGTTCTGTGTTGTATCTTTGTTGTGTCAATAATTGTCTCTATCTATCTCTATTCGTTAGTTTTTTGTTTTTATTTCCTCATTTTTGTTTGACAGCTAGTCATTTTCAGTTAGCAGTGTAAATTGATTCAAAATTGAAATTATTCGAATTAGCAAATAAAATAATTATTATCTATTTTATGAAATTAGCTGTAATACAATCGATTCTTAAATTCTGGGTTAGTATGTAGTCCAAGCAAGTTACCTTTAAGGTATACAAAGTTATGAATTCCATAACAAAAATAAAAATATTGAGTTGCGGCATTTCTTCGCGACATTTTCCGCGTCGGGTTAGGAAGAAGCCGAAAGGAATTCCGTAAATTCCGTAAAAATACCGTTACAGTAAGTTGGGCCGTAAAATCCGGAATACAAATCGCCCTGACCAAGGGTAAAAGATGTATTTCATTCTTAGAGTCGTAGGCTACTTTTAGCCTTCGTGGATAAAAATGTTTCGATTATGAACTGGACTTGACTTTTCCTTTGTGTATGTAACAGTTTTATGGAAATAAACGATTTTGTACAGATTCTGTACATTGTAGCTTAAATTTTGGCTAGGGATATTAATATATTTAAAAAATATTAACAAATTATTGTATAATTATAAATAACGCATTGATGGATAGATATTAAGAAACACCTATACGTCAGTTAATTTATCTGAAAATAATACCACAAACCCATGCCTTGAACGGAAATTAAATTACATCTTAAAGTATTCGCCTATACATGGTGGAAGAAACAGTGACGTCATAATAAAATGAATGCCTCACCCCTGGGGGTACCCGAAAATACCCCATGTATATCCCCCAATTTTTCGTATAGTTATCGAATTATTAATTTTTTAAAGTTTTGTTAAGAATTTTCGGGCGGAAAGTTAATAATGTTTTATAATTTTTTTTATTGTGTAACTTAAGGGTTTTTGTTTTTGTAATATGACCCCTTTAAATCTTACTTTCTTGAATAAAATAATCAGCTTCCTAACAGTTATGCAAGTTACAAATTTTTTGATCGAAAGCCAAGAATTTACGTTTGAGCGAAACAAAGTTGCATCAAATTTAAAAAAAACGATGGACAACTTTTTTTATTTATACATTTATTTTTTTATGACAAAGTTAGTCCACCCTGTATCTGTTTAGCCGTAGCTATTTTGTTATTATTCTGTTCGGAAAATATTACACGATTCGTTTTTGGGTAGCACACCTAAACAAATATCATGAGAATATCGGCACAGTTATTTGGACTAGACGGTCTCGAAAGATTTCGTTTATACTGATAAACATTACAATAAAAATATTAAATATCAAATAATGAGAGTAGGATTTAAACAGTTAATTTTGTTTTTGTCGGTAAAGTAACTCGAACTGACAGTAACAATAAAAATCTGTAATCACAGAACTATTTTTATAAGTCGATAAACCTCTGTTTGACCTCAACATCACCTGGTGGAGTGACGATGTGGCCGATGATGTGACACGAAGGTATATAAGACAGGTGTCTTATATACCTTCACTCTTGTTTTGAACAGACCTAGGTTGTATTTGGCCGGAAAAATAGAAGCAGGCAGCTAATACAAAGCTTTAGCGGTACGAATAGGATCTAAAGATGGCAATGACTTGTTTAAGGCAGTGGTGTGTGTTACTTTGCCAGCGCCCATGTCAAAAGAACCGTAATTTTAACACCTCCGATCCTTACGATTTGACACAGACCCGCAGCTGTAAGTTTAAACTTTCGTTTGACTCCGTACACCATGTTTTGACGGAGTGTGTCCGTAACGAGGCTTCAAATGTTTGTATGATTTTAGTGTAGGTATTTGTAATAGCATTTTGTCCTACCCGTTCTCCGAGGAAACCAAAATGCTAGTCGAGCTGTATTTGCGAGTTATGTAGAAGAATTGATCTCTAACGGGAGTGGCATAGTCACTGTGTGACAAAACTCCATAATAAATAAAAATATTAAAAAAATAAAAAAACTTTCGTGAAAACAAATATGTTCTAATTAAACATAGTTCTGTCACATTTCTTACGCAGGTACTATACAGTTGCATAACTATTATTTGCACCGAAAATGATCGCACTGCAGCTCAAATACATTCTTATCCCTCTTTCACGCTATAATCTGGTGCTACGGCGAAGATAGGCCTTCCATAACCGAGTCAAGCTCACCAGTTTCCATCATGTTCTTGGCCCCCACTCTAGCTAGGTGAGGTTGGCACATGTATTTTTCTTCCACGCTGGGGTATCAGATCTCAGCTGCGTACTCAACCGTTCATAACCGTTTCGTATGTTTTGTATGATTGTTAAAAAAAAATAAAGCTAGCACTCACCGACTACGTGTATGTACGCGGAAAGGACTTGCGTGTGAAAGGAAGGTGCGTCGGCCGAAACCTCGCAACGATATCGGCCAGCGAGAGCGCGTGTGGCGTCCCGTAGGACTACCTGCTGAGACGTCGAGCGGGACACCTAGAACAAAGGAAAACAAGTGAGTGCGGCTTTGTGAAAGCTTATTTCAATTAAAACGTATTTCAGAATGCTTTTTCATTTTAAAACTATCGTCGTTTGACGATTTCATTATGAAAATGAGCGATTAAGCTAGGAACCTTGTTTGGGTTGAAACAAGAACAGAAAGCTTTGTCTAAAATTTGAAGGAGCTCGCGTCGAGTTGCTTATTCTCTGTAAAGTCGTATTCTTAAGTACGTAAGTACGTCAACTTGAGCTATTAGGTAAAGTTGCTACAATGCTTCTCCCGGTGAGTCACGTTAGGGCAGATCGGCCCGCATTATGTGTCATGATGTCTTTATCAAAAAGTAGTTATTCCGCGGGTTAACACTGGGATTAACAACAGAAATTTACATATTCAAGGTTTTCAAACTATTAATTTGAGTAGTGTTTAGTACCATGTTTTACAAAAGATCTCGAAACATGGTCCTGACTACAACAATTTTAAGTACCTATTTTTTTTAAAAGTTATATGAGTTTCTGGTCGAAGCGACGCGTGATCCGAGAGCTGGTGGGTATCTGGCGCAGCGCATCAACATTGCTATACACCGGGGCAATGCAGTCAGCGTCTTGGGGACACTTCCGACTGGTATTGATATGGATCAGTTTAACTACCTGTAGATTGTTTGCAACAGTCTGCAGTTAGCTTAATTGTTTCAATTGTACATCTAAATTGTTTTTATTATTGGTTGTAATTTTGTTTGTTCATCAAGGTCATTGCCAATCGGTAGTACATAAAATAATATAATAACTATTTCCATAATACTTTCTTGAAATTATTACAGACTTTGAAGTCTATACGAGTGTTGGTAACACTATTTGCCAAAACAACCAAATAATTTGAAAGTTAGTGTTTTGTTTTCGTAGCGAGACTTGAACATTTCAACGTGAATGGGTGCTGGCAATATTTTCCCCACAAAAGATTAAAAGTTCGCGCAGCCAATGCAAAGAGACTATAATTAAAACGACTTTTCCATTTCATTGGGCGGCAATATCCTGCGTCCAACTTTATCCGACGCACACTTTAGCGCTCTGTTTTACGTAGGACATTTTGAACTCTTTTTATTAGAATTGTAAGTCTACGGCACAATTGCACAGTCATGCTCTTAGTAGAAGATTTAAGGTTGTCGTATTCATAGGCCGTATCGCTCTCACACAGCACTCGCACGCTTCCGCCTCAAGTCGTGTTGACAGCACACTGTTCACGCGGCGACAGATAGTAGCAAGCTAGTTGTCCAAGCACGCTCGGCAAAAAGCCGTATAATCGTACAACACGAGCGGTCCACGCCGCTACAGCGCTGGGGCCACTCGCTTGAATCTTGTGGTAAGCAAGGCGTCAACCGACGAATGGTTAGGTTGTGGCAAGTTCGCTAATTGCGCGCTAGCTGCTATTTTAAGCGGTCACTGCAAATTTTTTCTAAAGATTACAAGTTTACGCCCGCGATGAGTGTGCTATTTCCCTAAGGTCCTAAATTACATTAGCTTACCATAGTTGCTTTACGGTAAGCTAGCTATAGAGAACCTTGTCTTTGAGGGTAGTTCTAACTAAACTTAGAATACGCCTTCAGTTGCAGCATGCACACCATGTTAGTAAACTTAATCGGTCATAAGTTCATAACATATCGGGTTACATAAAGTTGGGACATCGACTTCGGGGATTCGATACTTCGACTGCGCTAATTTGAAATCTCTCTGTTGTAGGCAGGTTCTCCAAGGACTGGAAAGCGGTGTAAAGTAATAAAACTAAGAATGAAGTCTCCCCCATAGCCCGATTACCCAGTCCATCCACCCATCACAATAACCGGGTTTTTCATTCCTTTAATTTTCCTTTCCAATAGTCTCTACACCTGGCGGATATCATCTTTGGGTGTATCATATTGTGCACCCGAGGATGATACCCTTTAAATTAAATCTCATAAAGGGCCTCAGTGCTGTTGGCTTCGGCCCCAAGCATGCCTCCCAATAAACCCCACTCACTAGGTCACTAGAGGTATATGGCGCGAGATCATGGAAATTAGAAACACATAATAATAATTAATAAATAATGCTGGACTGGACATCTAATGCTTCGTTGAAGTTCTTCACAGAGAACAGAAGCACAACATAGGATAAATGAATAAATACTGCTAAAAATTTCACACAGTATCATACTAGCCCGAAGCTCAACAGAGCTTGAGTTATGGTTACTAAATAACTGATGTTATACTCGTAAATGCGAAGTTTGTATGTTCGGATGGATGGATGAATGTTTGTTTCATCTTCACGCCATAACGACTGAACCGGTTGGACAGAAATTTTGCATAGAAGTATCCCTAAGCCTGGAATCAACCAAAAATTTTTATCCCATAAAATAGTTCGCATGGGATAGAAATAACCTTTGAACGTTTCCATAATAAATCAATCAGCAAATCAATTTAAAAAAATTTAAAAAACATACACTGATAAAGCTTACTATAGTGTGAAAGACTATCTGGATGTCAATAGGGCCTGGGAGCTCGGCACATGAAATTAAATGAATTAGGCTGAAAAGCTGTGCTGTATTACATGTATTTGTTTTCATAATTTTGTTGAAATTTTCTTTGTGAACAATAATGTACCTAAATGAATTTTAACATTGTAAAAATATGGGTATACATATGTCACTACCCGTAAATCACTTACTTACAATAAACGATTTGAAAATGAAACATAGAAACAACGCGCGCGTAACCGCTGGCAGAAAATAGTAACTGATATTGGTCTACTTAGTTCAATCATATTATCATCGTCTGATCGACGCGACGCGTGACCCGAGAGCGGGCGGGTATCTGGCGCAGCGCATCAGCATTGCCATATAGCGGGGCAATGCAGCCAGCGTCTTGGGGACGCTTCCGACTGGTATTGATATGGATCAGTTTAGCTACCTGTAGATTGTTTGCAACAGTCTGCAGTTAGCTTAATTGTTTCAATTGTAAATACTAGTTCTAATTTGTTTTTATTTTTGAATTGTAATTTTCTTTGTCAATAAAGATGTTCAATCATTACTTGAGTAGATATTTTTTGAAAACACTTAGTGTTCTAAGTGAACAAATATTCTTGACTAGTGTAAGAGTCAAAGGCTGGTTACCTGCAGGCTTAGCTAAGCGAGATCTCCACAGTCGCATTGTCTACCAAGACTAGAAAATACTTTTTCACCTCTCTCGCTCGAAAACGGTGACTTTGCTGCTCAAAAACAGTGAGCAAAATCGGTTTTTGCTCACCTGTGGAACAAAGGATATTATTCAACAAGTTGAAAAAAGTAATTTGAATTTCGAATTCTGAACTGCATTTCAATGGTATAATAGGCTATTGATAATCTATAGTCGGCCCGAAAAAAAAACGCAACGCCTTGTTCAGATACTAGTTTTAACACGACGCTATGCTTAATTATTATTTTATTATCATATTTATACATATTCATACCAATTATTTTATTGTTTTGAAAATTAAACAAATACTACTGCTTTTTGAAATGAGTTAATTGTAATTTAAATATAAATACAAAAAAAATCTACACTGTAAAAATAAGCCTAGCTGAATCCTTCTCCTGGCCTCCTTTTCGAAATTGTTGTGACCGGTCCTGGATCAATGTGGTCATTGATCATGACTTTGGTTTTATCCAAATTCATGCCTAGATCGACGCATCGCGAGGATGTGGCTATAATCCCATCCAGCATCCGGTTCAGCTCCTCTAGCGACTCCGCCATTAAGACTATGTCATCAGCGAATCGCAGGTGCGAGATGTAATCGCCGTTTATGTTAATGCCCTTATATAAACAGTCCAGCGTCTTAAAAATATCTTCCAACGTGCTCGTGAACAGTTCCGGGGATATGATGTGTTGGTCTACCGGTTCAAAGTCGCTCAGCGAGCTATGGAAAGAGCTATGCTCAGAGTTTCTCTGAAGGATAGGATTCGTAAAAAATACATCCGACAGAGAACCAAAGCTATCGACATAGCTCAGAGAATTAGCAAGCTGAAGTGACAGTGGGCCGGCCATATCACGCGAAGAACCGACAACCACTGTGGTAAAGTTGTTCTCGAGTGGAGACCGCGACTGGGCAAACGTAGTGTAGGATGCCCTCCGGCCAGGTGGGATGACGATCTGCGAAAGACTACAGGCAGATGCTGGATGCGGCAAGCTGAAGACAGGGCGCTATGGCGCTCATTAAGGAAGGCCTATCTCCAGCAGTGGACTCAGATAGGTTGATGATGATGATGATGATGATAAGTATCATGATTCACACATAATATGAAGTACTTGAAAGCACCGTGCAACTAATATAATTACATCTGTGACATGGCGGAAAAAATTTTGTTTCGTTGTGGTTTACGACTTTTGGTATTGTGATAATAATTTACACAAAAAATGAATACTTCTTGAAGTGACGAGGACATTCTAACTCCGGAGGCATATATACTACAAGTATCAAACGCAAAACTCCTACCGCAGAAATCCCAAACAATATGAGTTGCTAAAAAATTAGCGAATTTCAAAAGGTGCCAAAATTTATTCCGAGACTGTGGTTGTCTCATTTTATGAAACTATCAGAAACACGCCAGCCAAGTACCCTATGATGTATCTACTCAATGGTAAAACCACTTCTAACAACAAAACAAGATATCCTGCAATATAGAAAAATACCATTTTTTGAAGAGGAAGTCCGAAGGTTATAAATCTAAGAAATTAAAAGGCTTTAGCCCATCAGAAATTAAAGAAAATCTCAATGAAGCCCCTGACATCAATTACCTGGACCTAAAAGTAAGTAAATACGTGCCCATGTATCTTGCTTTTTGGTTTTTTGTTTAATTTTTTTTTCTTTATTGACATTGAAAATTATAATTCAAAAATAAAAACAAATTAGAACTAGTATATACAATTGAAACAATTAAGCTAACTGCAGACTGTTGCAAACAATCTACAGGTAGCTCAGCTAGTTTTTGGTTGGTGTTTGCTGGAGTAGTTACCAATATTAATTACTGGTACCTACTGGCGGCAATAATAAGCCAAAAGATATATTTTTTCCAGTCCAACTAATAAATGTAATCATACCCATTTACTTTGTTACAGGTTGGGCTTATTCTTGGAATAAGCCCAACCTAATGGAGCATGCCGCTCCAAGGAATTGTTAAATCTCACTGTAAATAAATGCCTTTTAAATCCCTCGCTAGCTCAGCAGTCTACTTTAGAGCCACTCGCTACGCTCGTGACTCTTCTCTAGACTGCCTCGGTAGCTCGGGACTTAATATCGGCACAAGCCAACAAATAACTATTTTTCTTTGTAATTAATAGACCTTCATTTGTCCACAATCGCACCTGATGGAGAGTGACGATGTGGCCGACAATGTATTACTAATGTCTAGAAGACCCACTCACTCTTGCTGTGAAGAGACCTAGGTTGTAATGGCCGGAATAATAGCAGTAACAGACATAATGACACAATAATATGTAACATTTTTCTCTTTTCTGTCCCAGTAAAACTCTCGTCTAGGGTGTTGCTTTCGTTACTGGCCTGTACTAGCTAAGTTTTTTGGTTTTCGATTTTCTTTTTCTTAGGTTCATGTTTTATTAAAACCACGTCTATATTTTCCCTTATTGACGTTGACTGGAGGCCCATTACAATTTCTGCCTCCATTCTGCCCATTATTATCTTTGATGACAACCCTTGCTTTTATCGCTAGAGTTTTATTATGGATATTTTTATTATTAAAGACATCTGACGTCATTTTGTGGTCTTGTTGACTACGAAAAATTATGAAGTAAGAATTGTGCATTTTTATTGCTGATTTTATTGTACCTCCTTGTCTTTAGTCATGATTCAGTAATGGGAAAAAGCTTTTTAGGGCTACGCTATTCTTGGAATATCTGAACACTTATAATATAACTCACGGCTATTTAACGTCGGAGAAAACGCGATAAATACCTTATCATGAATAGTTACATTATTAAAGGACGAAGCTGATGATGGGACGAACGGGAGCTCACGCTGCTTTCTGCCAACGGAGTTCGTTCGGCGTTTATCACCCACCTACATAATTAACATCAAAGGCTTTCTCTTCGTATTTCACTTGTGAACCACGAGTATATTATTCAAAAGTATTCTTGCACCGTTCATTATTAAAAGTGCAGCATTGCTGGACTGTACGCATGACTAAGAAGCGCGCTTTGCTCATCTCGTGCCAAATCGCACTATCACTACACTTTTATTGCACATACTACGGAGTTACCCTACTTTTTTGAACCAACTTTACTTTTTTTAGTACACACTACCAACCCGCCCTGGCTTCGCCCGTTTAGCAAAGCAGCGTATAGACACGCGGCGGGGGACTTTCTTTTATATTAGGTCCTTACATATGAAATTGGCGTTTTGTATGGGAGGAACAAAAAGTCGAATATTTTTTAATATAATATATTTAATTAATCAAAGTATGAACCATTATTTTCTATGCACTTTTGCCATCTTATAGGTAGTTCATTGATCCCTTTACTAAAAAAACCAGTCGGACGGGAATCAATAAAATCTTTGAAGGCGATTTGGACTGCCCCATCGGAGTTGAATTTTTTCCCTTGCAAGAAGTTATCCAAATTTCGAAAAAAATGGTAATCTGTTGGAGCAAGGTCCGGGGAGTACGGAGGATGTCTTAGACTTTCCAATTGAAGCTCTTCTAATTTAGTAGCCGTCTGTTGCGCAGTGTGTGGTCTAGCGTTGTCGTGAAGCAGCAGTGGCGTGGAGCGATTGACCAGCCTAGGTTGTTTAGCCGCTAGCTTTTCCATCATGGTTTGCAATTGCTGACAATAGACATCAGCCGTAATAGTCTGGCCAGATTTGAGAAAACTGTAATGAACAATACCGGCACTAGTCCACCAAACGCTTACAAGTAACTTTTTTGGGGTTAATTTTCGCTTGGGGCAGGATTTGGCTGGCTGGCCAGGATCCAACCATTGCGCTGAGCGCTTCCGATTATCGTAAAGAACCCATTTTTCATCACAGGTAATGATTCGGTTTAAAATACCTTCATTATTGTGCCGGTTTAGTAATGTAACGCAGCAGTCGACGCGCGTTTGCCGGTTTGCTTCAGTCAATTCGTGAGGTACCCACCTTTCAAGCTTTTTAATCTTCCCAATTTGCTTCAAGTGAATTAAAACAGTTTTATCACTAACATCGCAGCCTGCAGCTAACTCGGACGTGGTTTGCGATGGATCCGCTTCCACAATAGCCTTCAACTCTTCATTATCAACTTGAGTCTCAGGCCGGCCACGGGGCTTGTTCTGAAGGTCAAAATTTCCAGAACGAAAACGTTGGAACCAAAAACGAACTGTGTTTTCTTTTGCAACACGACCGCCATACACATCATTCACCCTTCGAGTTGTTTCCGCAGCACTAGTGCCACGGCGGAACTCGTACTCGTAAATAATGCGATATTTTAAGTTTTCCATTTTGTAAAATGAGTGACGCAAACAGAAAAAAACAGAAGAAAAAAAAACAAATGAATGACGATCATCGAAGCACAAATACATGAGTCTATAGCTGTACAAATTTGAATTTGGAATTCCTTACCAAAGAGGAGAAATTTGTGATTAAAGTGGCCAGTACGAAAAACGCCAATTTCATATGTAAGGACCTAATATTAAGTAAAGAAAATAAAAACTCAATGTATAATACGTTTTTTGCTTAACTTTAATAATAATTATAATAATAATAATAGTCATTTATTTCAGATAATAATAAATCCATATAATAGTAGTAACAATTGTCTCAATAATTATGTTAGTTTGTCATAGGAGAGTGCAAGTCATTTTACAAACACAGCAATGCTGTGTTTGTATAGCGGCCCATCTAGCTTGTCCGCTATCATCATCAGGATGCAGTTAGTGGACCGCCGGACCCTGCTCAACAGTGCGGCCGTTTTTTTGCGCATGCAGGCAGCAAAGCCATCCACACGCGCCTCGGCGAACATGCCGGATGCGCTGCAGAACCGCCGGAGCCCTAACAGCATCCTGAAGGCATTGTTATATTGGACGCGAAGAGTGTTGACGGCTTTCTGAGTGCAACTGAACCACAGGCTGCTCGTGTAGAATGACTGACAGAATGACTTGAAAATACTTATTTTAACGTCAACTTTACAAAAGCAAGGTTTTATTAGCTTTCAAACTTAATATACTTACTCAAAATATCGTATCCATGCTACTAACCATTGAGGACTTCCCTCGTGTGCATATAATCCTAGATGCAGTATAAGGTTGTTTCTGTTATTTTACTGTGTTGTCATCCGAACTGAACAAGCATGTAAAATTTAAAAGTCGTAAGTTGTGAGGCAGTGGCTCAAATTACTTATTCTTACTAACATACAATAATTGCAAGTTAAATAAAAGCCTGTAAAAACCGTGTATAAACAGAATAATAATTATTATGTGGTACAAACTAGATGTACCAAAATCAAATTAATTAACATTCTCCCATAGGGTGCTCTGCTTTGATTTTCAGTGTATTACCTACGACTCTAGATGTTAGTCTAGCAAAGGTAAAAGCAAAAGAATACGTCGTTATGTGTTGACAAAACATACAGACGAACTGAGAACCCCCTCCTTTTTGAAGTCGGTTAAAAATTAGGAAAAGCAGTAGAATACGACTCTAGGTGTGAGGCATGACAAATAATCATGTCCCAAGCACAGCTGGGTCCAAACTAGGAAAACTTGTATCACAATGGTGCCTGATCAAAGGGGTGCAATTTATCAAAACACTAGAAAAATTGAAAATATTTGCTTCCCAAAAAAAAGCAATAAATCTAAACCCACAAAATAACAACGTGTTAAGAATGAACAAAGTATGGTAATTCCCGATCGTTTGCCAAAGGAATAAAACTCAAAATTGATTGCTATAGAATAACTTGGCACTCGAGAAGTTTGTAAAAGACTCGAAATAACAATATCCACCGCTGAATTTATCTTAGAAAGTTTTTATACAGTTCAATTTATATTTGACTAGCGTCTATGTGAATTTGAATAAACAAGTTTTAAAATATTGAGTTCGATAAGGCTTTGTTGTGCATAAATTTTTTGAAGAAATGCATAAAATAACGGTCAATGTGAGATTTTCGGCTTATCACAGAACAGATCTGTTCCAGAAAAATATGAGTACTTTTTTATAAGATTCGGGAGATTTTCAGGACAAAGCAGAGATACGCTATTCCATGTGTTGACGTGACAAACTTCAGCCAGTTCATGATTAAGCAATTCTTTTGTTAAGGCGCTTCCCCGACTCACACTAGCGCCGTTACCTATTTATTTTTAGGAATAAAGGTTTCGAAGTAGTTCTTGATGGCTACCAAACTCTGTTTTCGCATTTTTATCTAAAGTTTACAAAATAAAGCACTTTCGGAGGCATTAAAAAAGCTTATGACAATTATAACCACAGCAATCTAATTAATAAATCAACATTATTTGTAAATTAGTTTAGTCTTTCTGTTTCTAGACTCTAGGAACTTACTTAAAATAAACAAAAAATGGCATCCTACCAACAAAAAATAACAAAAAACAATATTTAAATATTCGGTGACTCCTATCATTCAAATTTCTGTGCTTATCACAAACTGCCAAATGGATTTTAGAATATTCCTTTGTTTAATTTTTAATTAAGAACAAATAGGTGGCGGTGGTTGTGTATGCACAATAAAGAGTCTGCACACCAGGCCCGCGAAAAAGTTGACAACACACTGGCGATCCTCACCATTCTATGAGATAATAATTCATCGCACTAACTTACCAAGCTGTGTCAGGTTCGGCGTGAAAAGTCCAGAAAAGCTGAGCGTAGCATGCTACATCTTTGCTTCAGACTCAAAACAAAGTAGCTACCAGAATACAAAAGTTTTTCATAGCTTTGATGAATATTATGGCTGAGTAAGTTCATGTACATACTGATACCTATAACTTGCCAAAAACCGTCACGTTATCTGTTAAAAATACACGAGCTTAACCATGAATAAAATCACGTTCACGACACAGTTGCTCCACCTATTGATTCTTAAATATTCAAAGACTACATTTTCCTCTATATTCCAAAGAAAATTCCTAATGGTAATGAGGATTACGCAGATTTCCTGGAAAATTATTATAATTTCCTGCCTGCATGAACCCAACATAAACCCTTTGGCATGTAGATATATTTTTCATCGTAAATAATACACACGCATAGTTAGTTTCATTTTCCGGTAACTTAAAAAGTATTCATAGCGATTTTTTCCTTCATCATCATCATCAACCTATATAAGTCCACTGCTGGACATAGGCCTCCCCTAAAGAGTGCCATAACGCTCTGTCTACAGCTTGCCGTCATCCCATGATCCCACCTAGTCGGAGGGCGTCCGACACAATGCCTCTATTTCTTACATACTTAAACAAAATATCAGATCTAGTATAGAATATCATATCTAGAGAATATCAGACTTACAAGGTTCTGGTAAATAAGTGAATTAGGTTTATAATTCACTTATTTACATTACCTTCGAAAGATTGAAGTGCACAAAAATTAAAGTCACCACTTTATGCCTAGTTTTACCTAAGTTATTTAAAATTTCTGACGTCCAATAGTTCTGTAAGGTCTAACTAAGAAAATAAAACACTTTTAGTTTCGCGTTTTTATGATTTCCACCAAACACTAATTTGGTACGAAGAGCAGCATATAAGCTTTGTGAGTTATTAAAATATCTGAAAATCCTCCTTATTTCCCTAATCCAAGAAACCGCTCCCACCAAATTAAAACACAAAAATATGTCTTAAATCTCTTTCCTTATTCTTGCCGTCTTGTTTATAATTAGGGCGTATAAAGGGGCGCATAATCTGCCTTAATGCCTGTAGTCAGGTGTAGTGACCCCTCCTTAAACAATTAAACTCCAAACGGCTCAATTCTATTTCCATGGTCGAGGGGACATAGGCGCGTAGCTTAAAAACCAGCCAGATCACTTTATTTGCTGGATCTATGTATGTATCTGCCTTTCTTGCGTCTTTGAGTAACAGGGCCCAATTCTACTAACCAATCCGTTTAAGGATACTGGTATCGTCGCAGTATGGTCACGTAGAATTCTTAGATGAATGAAACTCTAGGTTTAAATCTTGAGGCTTTTGACGCGCATCTCTCCATCTGTAGTTTCTTTGATCGAAGGTAGAATGCCAAAATGTGTCATTCTGTGACGATACAATAGTAATTTTCAATAATAATAATAATAATACCAAATAATTCTGGACAATCCACACAGCATCGTCTAGCCCCAAGCTAAGCCGAGCTTGTGTTTTGGGTACTAGATGACTGATATAGGTACATTATGATTACATAAATAGATATTTTTTTATTATGCATCGAAAATACCCAGAACACCCTGATCTGCAGATCGTACAAACATTTGTCCCAAGGCGGGAATCGAACCCACAACCACTTGCGTCGCAGGCAGACCGTCGCCCACTGTGCCACAGAGGTCGTCATAGTGAACCGATTCGTTTAACAAAATAGTGCCCCAGGTCCTCTTCCACGTCGTTCTGTCTGTTCACATAACTTGATAAGCCAGGTGGGGTGCGTTGACACTGAATATGAATGATATCCACGAATAATTGATTGAGTTAGCTGTTCTAAGCAACAGTCTAAGGGGCTCTAGTACGCCATTTGCTTTCAAATATTTGTGCTTTTGAATGACGTGATTAGGGAAATGCGATCGTTTTAATGTAAATTGGACTATATTGCGACAGTATGTCTTTATAGTATGCAATGTGTTCAGTTCCGGGAAAATATTGCTTTTTCGTTATGCGTTCCGGAATGAAATCTTGCAGGAAAGGTATTCCTTAAAACCAGAGCTCTTTAGTATTTGTTTTTGGAAGATTGGTGCTAATTAGAATTTAAGCTACCTATCTAACATTTAAGCAATTAATAAATTAACCTGAATTCAAAATCTGAATATGAGCACAATTTTGTTTTCTATCTCACTACCTTCCTACTTTTCGTAGATGACGGCGATCCAATAATGGTTTCTTATGAGCTTCTTGACAGGAAAGTGGTAGTAAACTATAATGTTCTCGAACACTTTTTCCGCTTTGGTATTTTAAAAACTTATACTGGTATCTCTGTGACTGTCAGTCCATCAGTCCGATATCTATCCGGAACCAGAGTGGTCCCAGCGATTAGCTCGACCAATGAGCAGTGTTTGATTAGCATTACCGGCAGTAAATGCGTTAAATAGATGGGTTAACTAGATTTTCCTCATTCAACTGATTAATTGTCTGAATTAAGCACTCGCATATCAGTTCAATCAACAAGTTAAATTTTCATTAATTCGAAAGCTGTAAGTTATGCTCACCAAGCGTTTTCTTAAAAAAAATATTAAAATAGTTCGATCAGATAGAAACAGGCTGCTTAGATGAATAAAATAAATAATGCTGGACAATCCACACAGCTTCTTCTAGCACCGAGCTAAGCAGAGCTTGCGTTATGGGTACTTGATAACTGACATATTTAATACATACACACACATAGATACATATATTTTATTATACATAGAAATCACCCAGAACACCCCAAACAAATATATGCAGATCATACAAACATTTGTCACGACCACCTGCATCACAGGCGGACCTTCACTTGCTACGCCACTGAGGTCGTTATTTAGTAAATTAGTTTGGTATCTTCAATTATAACGGTATTACAAATACCGATAACACGTTGTAACGATAACTTGTAAATTGCACAGTATCGTTTTCATAGATTTTATTGAGGGATAATAATACCTGTCTATTACGTTTTAGAGCCTATTTCGTTCTTACACGAGGTAAAATCTAATAAACACGCAATATCGGTAAAAAACCACACGGCTGACTTTATGTTGGGCCAACCGTCTGTATAGATTTATTATCAGAAATTTCATTAAAATATCATATTTCTTCACTCAATTTTGTACAGTTAGTTTACTTGAAATTAGGCGAAATATTATAGCTTAACAGTTTGCTCGTCTGTTTGGATATCCAAGCAATGAAGGTGTAACAGTTATCGTTACAGAATAACGATTTACAATTGTAACGATTACGATTAGCCGTTACATATTACAATGTAATAACGGCGTAATAAGGGCAATGTTATAGCATGTTTAGATTCGTTGCCGCTTACGTTATGGGCGCTTGTAAAGGTATTTTTGCTAACGATATTTTTTTGTGATCTTGTGTTATGGGAAGCTAAGATGGAAATAATAAAAACATCTAAAGGATTTGACTGGCGAACAAAAGGTATGAACCAAATTTACAGGGGGGGGGGGAGTGTTTGAACCACCTCTAAAAGTTTGGTTCTTACATTTTCTTTCACCTTGTTTATTTGTTCGCAAGGAGATTATTTTGTCAGCCCATAACGCTCTACAAGGCAAAAGCCTATGTTTATGATTATTTTCATTAACTACAAAAGTTGTTTTCAAGTAACAACAACGTACCTACAACTAGAAGTGAATAACTAACTTTTAATTAAATATCATTGCAAAACTATCAAAAGATAAAAGTAATAAGATGCTTGTTTAATAATTTATTGCATAACTTTTCAGATGTTTGCAGTAATTTTAAAACAGGGTATAAAATTTTACTTTAGATAGAAAACACAAAGACTCAGACTCTTAGAAAGAAAAACATTAGTAGAGACCTTCAGAATTATCTACCATCACTTTTAACCTTCTTGAAACAATAATTGTAACTTACGTGCCCTAAAAGCAATTTCTAGTCGATTACACAAAGCTCGAGCACCCTTTAGCTACTTACAAATACTTAAATGCCAGCAGTTCTGCAGTATATTATATAATTCTTACATCGTGATATAACAATCTACAAGGGTCTGTTAAAGGGCACTAAAAGGATGCTCGACAAATATTTGCTTAGGACCACTGCTGGTCCTGGGATTACCTTCCTTATAGTTTCGTTTTGATGTTCTTATCGTCGGACTTTTGGAACGTTTAAATATTCATAGAATTTTTTACTTATAAACGGCATCAAAAAGGCCTCGTTTCCGTTATTTTGTTTTAAATTTTAGTTGATTTGATTTAATTTACGATAAAATTCTGAAATAATATCGTGATTTTTAATGAATTCGAATATGAATTTCGAAACATATTTTAACTATTTATTATTATGTATTCAATATTAATGACTTCATATGGAATAAATTATTAAATTATAATAATTTTATTTAGCTGTTGCAAAACTATCTGTATTGTCTTTGAAAAGAAAGTTTATTAAAATATGACAGGTAATAATTGCCACTCGATGCAAATTATTACTCTATCCATTACGCCACAATAGCAACCCACGTCTAGCAACACTCACGCATCCAAACCGCTCAAATATACCCGATACAGAGATGAAACCGCACAATTCAGCAAAACCAGAAGCGACAAGTGGGAGTATCTTATAACTTCTACAAGTAAAATGCCACTTATAACTTTTCCAGGAAATGGCAAAGCAAACGAGCCACTTATGTACAGTGAGCTGGCAACATCGTACAACATGCATAATTTATCATCGCTTTTTATTTTTTTAACAATAATATGAAACAAAGAACCTCACTATGCATGCTTAGCATAAACTTAAGTAGGTACGTATTGTCTTTAAGCCTCTTATAGGTCTCATCGTTTCTACTAAATTCCTATTAAATTTATCATGTTTTAAATAGTCTACGAGTTATTAGACTATGAGTACTCCTCTACTACACAGACGTGCAGGAGTTGTACATCGACGGCAGCCAATTATAGAAAACAACTAAACAGAAAACTGGTGAAAATAAGTAGGGTTAAGGTAGTATAACAAAGGCCCAGTAAAAATGTGCTACTAAGCTCTGTCGTACTATGTGGTGAGCAATTTAACCGAAAAAGTTTTGGTACGACAAGTATCAACTAATTAAAAACTATTACATGTATAATATTCCATTTCGATAGAATATAATATTCCATTTTGATAGAACAAGAGACAAAGTGTGTTGTCGGCAGTTCGTACACTTGAACCTTAAAAAAATAATTTTGAGATTCCATACATTGATAGTCAGTTTGTACACTCATGGAATATGTTTCATGTCAAACAGTTTACTGATATTTTCCATACTTACCGACCCGCCAGTTATACTAGAGCCTGAAGATGAACTCATAACAGCCGTATCATGCGTTTCTGCAGTAATCTGACTAAACGAGGCGTTCATGGTGTCATCTAGTGAGACTGGAGTCTGATCGTTATTCCTGCGTCTTGTCACGTTTTGGCAAAAAGGGCAGCTTAGCGATGCAAGCTGGTAAGTACTTAATTGCTTTGATACTGTGTGTGTTATGTTCAAATAAATATAGTAATATTCCGAAGCACAATTGTTGCATTTGATCAAGTCATCCTTGTTGAATTGTGCTTTGCATCCATGACAATGCATAGCAGTGCGATCAGTAAAGCGATAATCAGCCTTGTTTGCTAAGCAGTAAGCCTTAATAACACTCAGATAGTTACCAAGTGGGTAACAGAATCTGTATTGAAATTTCGGGCGAGGGCCTCACGATACTTTGGCTCAGTTGGAGTCTCGGACTCAAAGTCAGCACAAGCGGCGAAGCAGCAGCAGCAACCAATTTTGATTCCGGCCGGACCCACTTTGTGCACTGGGCAAAGTTGAAAAAGTTTTCACTGACAGATTAGTCAAGAGTCCAAAGCCCCATAGCCCAAGAGTCCAAAGAGCCCAAAGAGTCCACAGCCCAAGGCATTTATTTATTTTATTTATTACCAACCGATCGCCTTTGTTGGTTAGTATAGCAAGTTTGCATCAACCATGCAAAAGTGCCTACCAGTATCTTCACATAACTTTACCGTCTTTACCCAATAAGTATAATATAAGTTTCCAACTGTTACAGAACTTATAATTTAATATAGAGACATAACGGCCCGAAAAACGGGCCAAAAAATGGTACAGTAACTAGTAAATAATAACGCTTAAGTGGAAATTCGGATATTTCTGTTTTCTTAATCAAATAACTGATCAAATTAACTAATTACCTACCTACTAGTAGTTGTTAAACAATATTTAGTTATAGATAATAAGTTACAACTTATTATAGGTACCGGAGGTTTGTTGAAATATTGTAAAACCTAGATTTATTTGTTTTTATGTATCTCATTTTAAGTAAACCTTGTGTATGTATTTTGTATGAGGATAAAGTTCTTTAAACCTAATTACAGATCATTCAGCTCTGTTTAGTTTGAGCACAGATTTTATAATACTATAAGTTTGAGCAAGTTCAATTGCAAAATAAATAACGCATTGACTTGAGAAATACTATATTTTGTTCTACGTCGGTTAAAAATAAAATTAAACTATTTTTAAAAGTGCAAGCGAACGTTTGTGCTGTTGTAGAATATTTGGTTGGACGAAGACAACGTCAAAACTACGAAAAGGATCAAGCCTACATTTTATAGAGGTATACATTATTGACAAAGAAAATTACAATTCAATAATAAAAACAAATTAGAACTAGTATTTACAATTGAAACAATTAAGCTAACTGCAGACTGTTGCAAACAATCTACAGGTAGCTCAACTGATCCATATACATCAACATCCAACCATCAGAGATATACATAGTTATAGATATACATAGTTGCTCTGGGATAACATATGTATGTAGGTACAAACGACTAGATTCCTGTCTGCAGCTTCGCAAGCATTTCGAAATGAAAAGTAGACTTTTAGTTAAATACTACATTTTGTTTCACTGCCTAGGCAGTGTGACCCAAAGACGCGCGTCGCGCCGAGCTGCACTTCGGTACTTATATTCATCGTGAGCACTCAAATATTAACAATATTAGTGTGTTTTTATCCTGGTAAGAAGCGTGCAAATCCGCAGGCAGAAACAAATACGATGTACCTCATATTATTAATATAATCTTTTTTAAATAGCTTTTTCACTTATCTCCCTTGGCATCTGCAGCTGCGTAGTCATTAAAATGATGCTTTATGGTTATAAATATTTTATTGGAGCTCACGGAAACTTTATTCAAGTCATCAAAACGTATTCTAATTTGAATTGAATGGTAGAGAAGCCTGACCTCTAAAGCTTTATTCTAAACCTCAGAAACACGGTTTTTTAGTCAGTCCAGGCTTTTCTGGAAATATTTGTTATTGAAATGCAAATGGGTCTTGGCTATTTTAGATGATAGAAACAGAGATAGCCATGTCTAAACTTTATTTAGGTTATATATTAAAGACGATAACTCTCACTTTCTCAGGAAACATCACTTCTTTTTTAAAGAAATCCATTTTTGCTAAAAATCAATTTGTTCAAGCACGAGTAGCACCTAAAAATTCATCGAATTGATAAATGTTTGATGCCGTTCGATTCAGTTTCATGTGAGGATAATTTTAATGTATCGGATGAAAAAAAATCTGTGCAGCAGCAGCATCAGTAATCTGAGTAATCAAATATTAAATACTAATAAAATTACGATTTGGGGAAAACTAAACGATACAGAGGAGATATCCTATAATGTCCTGTCCTCTCTCTCTCCTGTGTGTGAACTGTCTTCTGAGACTTTAAGTGTCTTCTTATAAAAAAATATAAAGATTTTTTTTGTCAAGTGGTAGAAGGCAGGTGTTTTTCATGTTTGGATTATTATATTCTTGTCTTGTTTTATTGGGACTGCAAAAAATCGTGTAGCTTTTCCGGTACTGCACTAGTGGTAGTTGTTGGTAGGGACAAATTAACAACCATGTATGAGGCACTTTAATGTGGCACAGTAAACACATTTTAACGGCTGTTAGCGTACTTTTCATGTTTTATTGTCAACCGTTGTAAGATTCGCTTTACGAGCCAACCTCACCGTTTCATATTAATAAGTTGCTATAACAGGGCTTTACATATTTTGTTGCTTTCAAATATTCATGGGATTCGTTTTATAACGTTGCATGTTGTTACGATGCATTTAAGGAATATATTTTCCGCTTTGCTAGTTTTTATGTTATGGTAGAAATGAACTAAATGGATCTTGAAACGAGAACGCAGCCCAATTCTTTTGTTCAGGGTTTCGAAGATCGGAGATCGGTTTCGAAACATGGTCTCGTTTTTTCTGTCCTGTTTCCATCTTTAATATCTTAACAACTACAGCAGCAAATAATTTGAAATTTTAATGAAAGGTATCGGATTGTACATTTCAAAACAGTTATTGAAATTCTATAGGTACTTATGATATTTTGAAAAAAGTCGAAAAATTACCCATCCCCCCTCTTATATCCGAAGTTTGCAGAGCGATACATCTAAAATGTATGTGGCGATTGTAGATATGGATCTATATTTTACAGGAAAACTATATGTATAATAGTCTGTAATTAGAACACTTTCTGAAAAAAATTCAAAAGTGGGGGGAATCATTTTCAAAAGGGTGGGTTACCTGATTTAGTGTATAAAATGAAAGGTATCAGTTTGTACATTTCAAAACAGTTTTTAAAACTTCTGTAAGTTTCATACTTTTTGAAATATTTTGAAAATAGTCGAAAAAATACAGCGATCCATTAAAAATGTATGTAGCGTTTGTAGATATGGATCTATATTTTACAGGAAAAATATAGAAAAGTCTGTAAGTAGACCACTTTTTGAAAAATGGACAAAAAGGGGGGGAATTATTTCAAAAGGGGGGGCTACCTTACCGAGTGGGATATTAAATGAAAGGTATCGATTTGAATATCTCAAAACAATTTATTAAATTTCTGTAGGTTTCATACTTTTTGAAATATTTTGAAAATAGTCAAAAAAATACTCATTCCCCCCCCTATCTCCGAAGTTTGCGTAGTAGGCCTTTAACGTAGGCTATAAGCCTACGTCTAAAGGCCTACTCAGAACTACGCGGTAATTGCGAAAAGAAGAAAACAAAACACAAAATAAAAGAAACAAACAAAAAAAAAGAAAAGGAGAACTGAAGAAAGAAAGTAGAAACTAAACTACTGATACTCGAAAGTACATATTGTTATACTTGAAAACCGTTCGAAACCCTCGGCACGCGAGTCACACTCGCACTTGACCGATCTTGTTTTTCATTATTTTACATTATGGTTACGTCGATAGTAAAACGTATTGAAATTCTCGAAAACGGTTGAAGTGCTTCGTAATTTCTTAGCACCATTAAAATTGAGTTACGAATTATTTCGTAGGCATGCTACGCTCCGTTTACTGGCATTGTTGAACTATCTGGCTTGAATTCACGGAAACAGATTGTGTTAATTCCTGCATCAATAAAAAAACGGATAATATACACTTGTAGTAATTCATATAATACCTTATTCGACGTATTAGTACGTAATCCTAACTGAAAATTCCTGTTCATGAGTGAGTGAATGGAATCGTTGAACACATGATAAGGTAGGGGTCCAACCATACAATCGAATCGATGACTGGTTATCATTAACAATTAATGAATCGATATCTACAATATTGTGGAAGTGCACGCTACACATTTTATTTATGTCTATCATCATCATCTTTTAACATCGTCATAGCGTGATTTAATTTTACCCACCATCTCGGTGCGTGACTTGTGCTTGTCTTGTTTCTTACTGAAACGAGCACTACCGATACTACCGGCAGGTAGTATCGGTAGTGCTCGTTTCAGTATCAGTAGTTTAGTTTTCTACTCTCTTTCTTTAGTTCTCCTTTTCTTTTTTTTTTGTTTGTTTCTTTTATTTTGTGTTTTGTTTTCTTCTTTTCGCAAATACCGCGTAGTTCTGAGTAGGCCTTTGGCCTTTTTTGTTTGTTTCTTTTATTTTGTGTTTTGTTTTCGTCTCTTCGCAAATACCGCGTAGTTCTGAGTATGCCTTTAGACGTAACTTAAAGCCTACGTTAAAGGCCTACTCAGACCTACGCGGTATTTGCGTATAATATTTATTTATATTTACTCAGAACAGTAGCGAAAGCCCAATGCGTATGCGGTACACACAAATAGCACTGCGTGATGTCGCGCGTAGCCGAGAAAAAAATTATCTGCCTCTCTGGGTAGCGAATACCTCGAGGTAGACCCAAACACGTCTTCAGATATGCATTTAATTTTGTATGAGCTACAAAAGCTTCCAGTAATATTTTTTTCATTTCCTCCTTGAATATATGTAAGTGGCCATAGTCCACATAGGAACGTTCCCTGAAGTGTCACTTTTTATTTATTCAACGCGTAATGAATTAACATCGTGCTTAAATTATTTTGGTACAGTAAAATATAAAAAACCTTTATTAGATATGTGTTATAATTTCCATCTTAGTAAATTAATATTGCGTGAAAAGAAGTCATCGCGATTTTTTGTGGAACGGTTCCTAGTTGAAATAGGCTATAGCCTATTTCAACTAGGGCCTATTTCAGAGGAGGTGACCAATAGCCCTTAGTACTACAGATTATGGTATACAGGTAGGGTTAGGCACATATCCGATCACGCTCAGCCAATAGAGCTAAGTAAAAAGGCTTGTAAAAGAAAGCCAAAGTTACAATTTCTGGGCTTACGCGATCGTAATTCGATTGAGGGCCATCGGCGGCCGCAGACAACGGGAAACTTATAAGGACTTTTACTTCAAGTTGCTGCATCGTGAATATTTCCAGACTTCTCGCTTTAAGCTGCTTGTTTTGTAGCTATAGTTAAAATAATAAAAACTCCTGGGAGGGTAGTTTCCAAGTTTTATGTCAGTGTTATAGTGCAGGTTTACAGGTTGGAGTCATACTCGATGACAGATTTAGTAAGAATAAAGCAAAAGTAAATAGTTGTTTATTACCTCCCGTAGAAAAAGGTTTTGTTATAATCACCACGCTTGGCAGGCGGATTGGCGATCGCATTCAAATTGATAAAAATACACAGAAGGAAGCTGCAGACCTCCTTCTAGTAGGTTTCCTTAGTCGACTCATTTAATTTCATTTATTTATTGCTAATATGTACATAGGTTGGTAGCTTAAGATGTAATTATAGCTTAAGTTAGTACATACACCAAAAGTCAAAGTCAAAGTTTTCATTCTAATTAATAATAATTTACATAAATTTCTTAAAAAACTGGCAAATAATTTCTTTATTCAAAAATATACGATTGGTTTAATTATGTTAGGTAAAATTTATGTCAAATGATAAATAAAAAATTTCAAAAATCATGTTGGTAGGTGCTAATGTCAGTTTTACTCATAACTCTAAACTTTTAAGTATGTTTTAAATTGTGTGTGCAATAAAGAATTTAAGAACTCTTCCACCATCCACGGGATGAGTTGGAGGAGTCCATTCTTACGCCACGAATGAAAGAGTTAACGGTGTAAAAACACAACCAGTATTTGTTCACCGTTATCTTATAAAGCACAAAACTAATGCGACTTAAAAGTTTTTGTCAGACGAATCAACAGAGACTCGAAATCTGTGAAATTAATACAACTATGATGAACTGAATACAATAATTTATTTTTTATTAAAGTATTAAAATTGTTTTCTATAGTTATTATGCCTTTGAGCTGTTTTTGTTGAGCGAATTCCCGAGGGATATTATTTCAATTTAAAATAATACTCTCGTAAAAAGTCTTATTTAAAAAAAGCCTCACAGTGAATTTCAGGCTTAGTGTGATAAATGTGTATTTTGTCATTTTGTTGGGTGTTTCGCTTGTCATGTAGGACGTGGGTAAGAAGATTAAATTATACCTACTGATATAATAAAGAAACAAAAGTTTCGTTTGTGACACATTTATGATGTGTCATGTGTGGGTCAAAGGTTAGTTGAAAATAAATATATACCTACATCTACAGTTAAGCAACATCTATTCTGAAAATGTTTATACATTAAACGAAATTCCAAATTCATAAATCTAATTTCCTGCCGGTCTTCTATGCCGGGGTTATACAATTTTTTATTTTCATGATTAATAATAATAATACATTTATTTCAGACAACACTAGAACAAGTATAGATCTTATTAACTAATTCTACGGTCCATATTAATGTATACCCCAAATCTAACATACATAGATATAAATTAATATTAATATAATATATATAATTTATATATAAAAATATGTATTCATAAAAACTTATATTGCTAGATAAAATTGTACACGTTATAAATTAAATTGCGGCGGTGACGTGTATGACGCAATCATGGTGTCAGCTGACAACGGTGCACGACGGTGTTGTTTAGGTATGCCAAGTATTAGTGGACCACCTCAGTGACGCAGAAGTTTTCTAGTACCCATCCTCCACCTCCACAGCCGATAATGGTTTACTGCTGGACCCAGGCCTTCCCCTGATAAACGCTTTATTGGCTTTTTTCTCACGGGGGGGTAGTGCCCATAATCCCCACGCTGGGCATGCGGGTTGGGGATCGCAGTTCGGGGACAGAATTGGTACCCATAACACGTGTCAAAGGCTGTGATTATAACGCGATACCATAGACATAGTGAGACAACTTTGTTAACAGAATTAGGCTGTGTTAATTGACCAGTATTATTAATTTGTAATTTTATTTGTATTTGTAATTATCTATGGTCCTGTAGATTTAAAAAAAATTACCCAAAAAGAAATATTCTACGTTCCAACCTCCGGACAGCAGCAAGTGACAATGTTATAACAAACAAAATGTTTCAGGCACTATGAAGACGTGTACAAATGTATTGTCTGAATTAAATGGAGATTTAGGAGCTTGTTACTGTCAAGAATGAAATATTTTAGCGGAGCTGGATGTATTTTCAAGGAGAAAGATCTAGATTTTCTGTAGGATTTACTTGAGTTGTTGGTAACAAATAGATTTGTCGTACATAAACAGATCAATTCTGTGCCTCCTGTGATATATGATACAAGTTTAAAATCAACACTTACTACTTACAGGAGAGCAAAAAAAGATTTAAAAAATTCTACTTTGTGAACTAAGTGGGCTAGGTTACACTTAAGTACCTTCTTTTGTAGATAAAAACATTCACTTTCACTGTGCATTTAAATTTTTGTGTTAAATATAATAGTTTTAAAGTAACTCACTAAAAACCTGTAACTTTTAACCTTATTTATTTATAATAATGTGTTAAAATTACGTGATCAATGACAATTACAGTTAAATTATGTTGCACCTATAAGTTGGCTTTGTGTAAACTGATATACAAGAACTAAAAAAATCTAATAACTAATAGAATATGTTCCTAACACAATATTGGTAAAAACACACACACATCACAAATGATAAAAATACTATCCCAAAGGTAAGATTATTTTCTGTTGAATTGTACCCTAATCAGTATTGAGAAAGTTTGGTTCAAAGGGATATAACTCTAAATATATCAATATTCACGATAAATACGAAGCACGAAAACCAGTGTGTGGAGCAATTACATAAAGGGGTTACAACTTGACATATATCTATATGTCAAATAATTTATTATAGTTCTTGTTTTATAAAAGTATTGATGGTGCAATAAATTTATATTCTATTCTATTCTATATTCACGATTTTTTTGCTATAATCCTGGTAGTTATATCACTTTGCATCAAATTATCTCCGAAACTATAGCTCATAGAAGAACGTGAGTTAGACTCAAAACAAAATCACAAAAAGGGTACAACTCGATTTATATCACCCATCACAGGAGGCACAGAATTATTAGGGTTCTGTACCTTAAAATGAAAAAAGGAAACCTTATATTATAGGATCACTTCGTTGTACGTTTGTCTATCTGTAAGCACCCTTTTTTATGGAACGCGTGAACGTAAAAAAATAAAAGTTAAATTAAATATGGTCTGTAAATCGAGCGTGACCATATTTAGGTCTACAATCGCTTGTATAATGTGAAAAATTGAACATCTACGTCAACACAATCACAATGTACGGCCTTTTATGCAACCTATGTATTTTGACACGCGAAAGGGAATTAAAACCTATAGGGTACTTCCCGTTGATCATGAAAAAAATCTTGAAGCTAAAAGAAGCAATTTCTTATAGAACAAGTAAAGGGAGAAATCCAAAAACTGTTACTTATAACACAAAAAAAATACCAACAAGTACTGAACCCTATGTCCGCGAATTCAACTCGCACTTGGCTGGTTATTAGAGTTCCGTACCCGAAGGCTAAAAACGGAACCCTATTACTAAGCCTCCGCTGTCCGTCCGTCCGTCTGTCCGTCTAATACAGGGCTTTATGTAACGAACTGTAAGAGGTACAGTTGACATTTTCAGATAATGTGTATTTCTCTTGCCGCTATTACAACAAATAATAAAATAAAATAAATATCACAATTAAAGGGGGCTCCCATACAACAAACTTGATTATTTTGTCTATTTTTGCTCTTAATTTGTGAAGGCTGTATCTCTTGAACTAAAATTGGTAAGCATATGAAACTTTCTATAAATAAGTAACACTTCAACTGTAATAACAAAAAATACTATAAACAAAATAAAGTTGAAAATTTAAAGGGGTCTCCGAACAAGTGAAAATTTGATATTCTTTGAAAAAGTTGCCTGATTTTTACGATACGGAATCCTTCGTGTGCGAGTCGACTCGAACTTGGCGCTTTATTTATTCACCCTACTTTCACTCACTCTTCCTTTATCACACCATTCCTTTTGACCCTGCACGAACTGTATTCATTAAAAACTACAATATCACAATGAAACACACTTTTAATCACAATTATTATACTATTTTACTATAAAAACATCTTTCATCCGTAATGAATTATTAT
This sequence comes from Eupithecia inturbata, assembly GCA_963662085.1. Lineage (NCBI taxonomy): Eukaryota > Metazoa > Arthropoda > Insecta > Lepidoptera > Geometridae > Eupithecia > Eupithecia inturbata. Next base: position 12,015,737 of record OY759182.1, read on the forward strand.
TCTACTTGTAGATGTTTCTTTTTCTGAGGAATCCAAATTCCATTTTTATTCTAGAACTTCACGACAAGGGCTTTATTCTACCTCGAAAGGCTTGTGCACTTCAAACATTAAATTAGAAACCACTTCTGAGTCTGAGTATTATTTGTTGAAACGTGATTTAAACAAAGAACAAAAATTAATTTATTCTCAAAGAGCGCTATTTTAATATTTCTAATCTTAATCCTCATAAAACTTTTGAGAGGTATAATAAATATGTATTAATTTTTGTAGCGTACGCTTGGATATTTGGCCGGAGTCTGTTCTTTTACATGTAAAAAGATATTAGGTTTATGAAGAACTTCTACGTAAATACTGTATTACGTACTAGCTTGCGACAGCGGCGGTTTCACGTGCGTTTTTCCGTATTAACGCAGTCAGGTAAAAATTCGGCTCATCATCATCATCATCATCAGTCTATATTAGTCCACTGCTAGACATTAGCCTCCCCTAATGAGCGCCATAGGACCCATATGTGGAAGTGTCTTCAGCTTGCCGCATCCAACATCTGCCTGCAGTCTTTCGCAGATCGTCATCTCACCTGGCCGGAGGGCGTCTTACACTTCGTTTGCCGATTCGCAGTCTCCACTCAAGAACACGTTTATCCCAGCGGTTGTCGATTCTTCGCGAGGTATAGACAATGGGATATAGACAATGCGTCATGGTTATGGTCAAAAACTAAAGTAAAAGTGGAAAAAACTGAGGCCCTTATTATGAAATCTTACTCAGTCATCGATCTGTGCTTGTGCAACGCTATGCCATAAAAAGCGTTACTTAAGCAGATCGATGACTGAGCAAGCTTTCATAATACAACCTATAATGATGCTCGCAAAGAGCAGAACAAGTTAAAAAGGGCCGCACAGAGCACTGGATGTCAAATATGAAGTCGTTGGCAATTTAGAGGATAAATCACTTACATCGACGTCTATCCCAGGCTGCGCAAAGATCCTGGTGAAAGGAAATTCTTTGGGCAGATAGCTGAAGAACTCCTGTCTTCCTCGGTACCACTTGACGCTGTAGAGCGTCTCGTTGCCTTCCAGCGTCCACTTGCAGCTGAGGAGGACTGTGTCGCCGAGTTTCACTGCCGAGGGCGCTATTAGCTGCACGTCTCGAAGGGCCAGTGTGTCTGGAACAATAAAATATATTTATTATTAACTAGCTGACCGACATACGTTGTCCTGTCCTAAACTATGAATATTGAATTCGAATTGGTATTATGGTCGATAAGTTTTCATATATTCTCTAATTTTCCGCGCAATTTTCTTATTTTTTTCTTTTATAAGGACTTTCTCCGGACAATAACAAATAGCATCCAAACAAATATAATTCCCGTGACCAAGGGAAATAAGGATTCATTTTTATAAACGTTTAGTTTGTAGGATTTAAAAAGTCTAAAGTATGACTTTTGCAGCTTGGTCATTATACTAGCTACCGCCTGCAGTTTTGCACGTATTCTTCCGGGATAAAAACAGCCTATGTCCTTCCCCGTGATACCCCATCATCATGATCACCAACTGCCTTTACTAGTTCACTGCTAGACATAGGCCTCCCCTGATAAGCGATTTATTCATCATCAATCTATCTTAGTCCACTGCTGGACATAGGCGATCAGCGATTTATTGGCTCTTATCATTTGGGGTAATTTGATACCAGTATATACCACGCCAAATTTCATTAAGATCCGTTTAGCCATTTCGGCTTGAAATGGCTAACCTGAAAGACGAGAGGTTTTTTAGCTTGTTTAATAATATCTAGTAGGTTTGGATCTATCGACAATAGGGGTAGATACGGCTTAACGCATTCACTGCCCAACCGCTGCTAAGTGGACTCGCAGAACTACATGCGCGTTGGTGGCAATGAAAGTGTTAAGTAACACAAGTATCTTTAAGTAAAACCAAATTGGTAAATACTCAGAATATCATAAGGCAATATGGCATCTGTTACTTATTCGATTGTTTATTTCTGTTTATTTTGTCCAAGAGCCTGATGAAATACGGCGAGTAAATCTATTTCGCAAAGATACAAAAACAATGCGGTTCTATTTTCTTTTTCCTTAGAGCCAAATGCTGTTTTAGCCAGTGAGCGGAAAAAACATGGAAGCCTTCCTTCAAGGAAAATATGTGCGCAACACATAATTGCAAACAAACTTACATGTAAAATATCCTTCGCTGATTAGATAACAATTTTTTTAACATTTGGAACGCTCAGTTGAAAGTCGACTGTATTCCCTCGACATTTCAGATTAAATTGTCGTTTAACGTGTAAGTCGCGTACTTCATTTTCTACAACGCCCTTCAGTTGCTACCGCCTCGCCTTGCAAATTAAACTCGTTTGCAGCATAGTTTACAAGCGCCGCCTAACACAGCATACTTTGCTTTTGAGACATTTTCAGCACAAGGAATGCTTCTATGTTTTTTCCGTTCACTGGTTTTAGCCACCAAGATAGATTCGAGTAACAGCAATTTGAAATACAATAATAAAAGTCTGATCCATATGGTTTTATTTTTCATCTCAACCAAGCGGATCCATACAGAAGTTGGAAGGTAAACATTTTTAAATTTATGTATGAGTTATTGCTATTGGTACCTAATAAGAAAATACACGCCATATCGTTTGCCTTTATTACCTTATAGTCCTCGAATACTTTCTCATCCCATCAGCGCGCTAGATCCCACTAATGGGCAAAGGTTTATTCTGTAGTCGACTATGGCAAAACACGCCTCTTTCTTTGTGGAAAGGTCGTTCAGCAGTGTGTAATAAATAATTATAATCAGTATTTTTGCTTCTAGAGCAAAATATTATGCCTAGCCATGGACGTTTGACGTACCTACTGCAGCACAGACAGACATTTTATTTAGATATTAATTATGGTATTATTTGTTTTTACATGTCAACTGTATTTTATTATGGGGAATTATAAGTCAGGCCGCAGATTTTATTTTGCCCACGGAAACCAACTTCTGATTTTATATCTATGTCACGGGAAAATAAGAAGGCTTCTTATAAACCAATTCGCCTTGTTTTAACCGAAATATTCCAAAGTAAGCGTCAAATAAAGAACAACCATTATTTTTACTTGTCTCACTGCTTTATACATCATCACCTAATTTAGTAACTCAGCCACGGATTTTAAAATTAACAAACATTTTACGTTTTACAGCTTCAACATATATTCTTCATAAAATATAAGTTCAAGCTTTAATTGAAAAACATCATATTTTATAACTTGGCATGTGAAATAATACATCGTATTCTTTTACCATGAAAATAGGGACTGCACGATCTGTTTGGCGCGAGTGAGACGGGCGCCACCGGTCTTCCACCAGTCTTTTATTTTGTTTCAATAAATAATAATAGATCACATCATCTAGCCCCAAGCTAAACAGATCTTGTGTTATGGGTACTGGATAACTGATATAGGTACTTAATACAATACATTACATAGAGAATAATTATTATACATAGAAATACCCAGAACACCCGGAACAAATATTTGCAGATCGTACAAATATTTGTCCCAAGGGGGGAATCGGCCAGCAACCTCCAGCGTCGCAGGCCGACCTTCGCCCGCTGTGCCACATCAGTCGTAATGGTTCCCAACATTCAGTTGCCATAATTTACTATTAGATGATAATTCTAGGTACATTTTGTTGTGCAAAGATTATAGGATGAATTATAAATTATTCATGTTTCACAACATTCTAAACATACTGAGTTATAAAACTAGATGTCAATACAATAATTTTATTGGTGTCATATATAAATATTTTAGAAGTTTACTGCTTGAATATATGTTACAAATTATCTAAATTTCTAAAAAATAACTGCCAAGCTAAGTTGTATTTTCAGTAGCTTACATCAAAGATATATAGTGGCTAAGATAGTAATTTTTAGACGCGCATTGATCGTGGCTGACTTAGTAATTCAGAGGACAATGTAGATTTTTAGAGGAGAATAACACTATTAAATAGAAGTTACTTTAATTAGCACCCTTTTATTATTGTTTATTTTTTCTAGCGGACTGTATAATTGCTGTAGTCTGTTCTGTGTGTGTGCGACTTATCTTATCTCCAAGGGTGCCTTGTGCTCCTACGGTGAATAAATGAGTATGAGTATTGCTAACAGTTGCACCACGCCCTATGACCTAACGCGACAGAAGCAGCGACATAACTACGTTACGTGGACTCTGTAATACTGAACGTGGTTTATTTATAACCACGCTAACGTCAGATGCCTGTTTATTTGGTTTGATAATGCTTGTATGCATGTTTTTCTCATAAGATATTCATAAGGATGTTGGTATTACTGAGGTATATCGATAATACGCCTTAGCACATCCAAACTCTTGGGGAGCGTTGACTGGTTTTGTACAGATTGTTCAATAATAATTAATCAATATAATCGACGACGGTTGAAATGACTCGGCTAAGATGTGGACCGGCTATAAGGCAGGGATTTTTAGAGCATCCCTGAGGCAGGATTTTGCTTGCTTATGTTTGCTTGTTACTAAATAATTTAATTAGCACGGAACAGATCAATTCAATGAATTAGAAAGGTAATAGGAAGTAGGGCAATAAAATAAATAGGTTTATAAGACAACATTTTACAAAATAAACTTTCTCCAGAAAAATGTTGCCAACTAAATGGACCTCCCACATAATTGATACCGTATCGTACGGCAGGAGCAGCCTATTTAGGTAATGGACGATCCAGTAGCTCTCAATTTTATTACTTTACTGGAACTTGCAATTTATCTGAGAAAATATTTTTAAGACTATTGATTTGGTCTACAAATAATTGAGGACTATTCTGCTGCTCTACTTATAGCTTCCTCCGGAAAAAAGCTAAGGAAAATGTAAAGTTAAAAAACATTTTTTGGGAAACTCGTGGCGATATGTGGGTGGTATACGTACCTATCGGGTCATTTAAAAAAATTTGAAGGAAGGAAGGGTCCTTCCTTCAAATTTTTGAAGCGCGTAAGGTAGGGACCTTACGCGTAAGGTCGGACCAGTTATTTTCGGTGAAGATTAAAAACAAACCGATTTTATAGGATAATATTATAAAAGGATAGCGACATATTTGTAGTTTTATCTACTGTTTAAATTTTTACGGTTCCGTACCTCAAAAAGAAAAAAACGAACCCTTATATGATCACTTTGTTTTCTGTCTGTCCGTCAGTCCGTCTGTCAACCCTCTTTTCTCAGGAACGCGTGGAGATGTCGAGTTGATATTAATATAAAATACTCCTCTTGGACCTCTTGGAGCCGTGATATAAATACAACTTTTACGTCAACGCAATCAAAAGTTACAGCCGTTTATGCCCGAATATTTTGAAATTTCCATTTGCCATTCAACGTGGCAATGCTGCCAGCATTCTGTGCACACTGCCTTCTGGTGACGGCATAGATTTTTAAGAAATAGATATAAATGTATATACTAGTTGTAATTGTTTTATTCTGTTATTGTAATTTTCTATGCGCTGAATAAACATACAAACCCAACATATTATTTCAACCTCCACTTGACTGAAGAGAGCCGAAGATATCGGATTTCAGTAAAGTTTTAACACGATATGTTTTAACACGACCGCGCCCGTGTCTTGATCGAAAGTTCGAGTAGAAAGTTTAAGGAAAGGTAAGAACATCACATGACAAAATACGATTATCTCTTCTCTCTCTTCCTTTTCACAAGAGGCTAGAAGTTTGTCTCTTACCTGTCACTCTCTCTGCAGTGGGTTTGGTAATCGGCCTTCTAATAAATACCTATTATTCCTTCCGTATAAGTTAACTGTATTATTGTTAAGTAACGCGGCCACCGGATTGAATCGGAGTTTACGCAGCGAACGCGGCGTCGGTATTTACAGTACAGTTCTACTGCTTTCGGATTTTGCATCGGCAACATAGTTATTTTCAAAACGCTCGAGTTTCCCGATGACATCATCCTCATATCGTAGTGACGACGATATTGTTGCGGATGACGTCATCGACGGAAATACCAGTCTCTGGCATCGGTGCGGTGTCGGCATACTGACCATTGACATCAGACAAAGCAACAAACTCTTACGCTCCGTACGCTCCGATTCAGTGGACGCGTCACTTTATGAAAGGATGCATGCTTATTTTGTTTTTGTTTTTCTTATCTTATTAATGTGAAAATCTAGTAGAAAATCTCTGTACCTACAATTAACATTAATTATGTTGCTTTGCCTTAATTATCTGTTTATTAGTTGGAGAAGCCACTGGCTTCTGAAACACAGTTTAACTAGTTCAGGAGCCTATGGACTCATTATCGTCTGTATACTAGCTTTTATGTCAATAAACATTTTATTATTATTATTATTAATTTATTCACTTTATCAATTTATTTCGGCTTAATTCCGGAAGTTGTTTATTATTGATTATTTTTTTAAGTATCTGCGCACGATATTTTTTTTATAATAATATGTAATTGTTAAAATGTGTTCGTAATGTTATGTAACTAATGTAATTGGTTGAACATAACCGTATTAGTTACTAAATAAATAAATACAAATACAAATTTATTGTCACAACAATATAAGTCAGCATCTTGTACAATTCAATTTCAACATGTATAAACGTAACCTGCTAGGGCACGGTAACATGTTAGTAGAAATTGAATTGACCATTTATAATAAACCACCAAGTGCGAGTAGACTCGCACACAAAGGGTTCCGTACCGTAAAGAACAAGCAACTTTTTCAAAGAACATCAAATTTTCACTTGTTCGGAGACCCCTTTAAATTTTCAACTTTATTATATTTTTTTGTATTTTTTGTAATTACAGTTGAAATGTTACTTATTTATAAAAAGTTTTATGTGTCTACCTAGTGTGGTTCAATAGGTAGCTGTACAGCCTTGACAAAAGAAGAGCAAAAATAGCCAAAAATTCACGTTTTTTGTACGGAAGCCCCCTTTAATTTGGATATTTATTATATTTTGATTATTTTTTGTTAAACAATACACATTTTCTGAAAATTTCAACTATCTACCTCCTACGGTTCATAAGATAGAGCCCTGTGTCAGACGAACGGACAGACAGCGGTGGCTTAGTATTACGGTTCCATTTTCACCCATCAGGTACGCAACCCTAAAAAGTAGGAAATATGAAGGGGAAATAGCTTTATTGATAAATTCACCCAAATCAAACGTGCCAAATGTGACCCAAATTATTATAGAGCCCAACAATGCCGTATCCTTCGTCAAATTTATGTATACAGTATCCAATTATGAAGCTGTGGCGGGCAGCACCTTGTGGCTATCAACTGTATTATACAGGCAACGGCCATAGTCTGACAATACTGCCCTAGGCCCAAGTAGTGTGTGAGTTTGTCAGAGCTTTTGTTACTGTAAGCCTGGTGAAACGTCGGGAAAATTGTAAGCATTCGTGAATTGTTCAATTACATTGAGTTCTGATTGTATAAGTTAAAAAATATATTTTTGTGGCTACAAGGTCGTGCCAACGTTGACTACGAATTACCTATCATTTAATAATTTGGTTTGTGCCTTACCTGTTCTGAGTTTCTGCCTAGTGGAAAAGTGGAATAAGCATAAATATTTTGGGGATTTCTTTACTTTTTTTACATCACAGTCCGGTTCCCCCCTTCAGAGGGCAATTTTCAGGGAGGAAAACTGGGATAAGCCGATCTTACTCAAAACAACGCCATGTCAAAACCATCAACACACATCATCAGTATGCGTCAAATCACATACGAATAACGAAGTACAAACTAATTAACCTACCTAACTCCTTATGCGTTTAAAGGTAAGTATATCATTTGGCTTAATTGTAAATACTAGTTCTAATTATTTTCTATTAAATGATCGTAATTTTCTTTGTTAATAAAGACCATTAAAAAGTACATCATTAAATAACAAGTGATAGATAGACATATAGATAGATAACTCTTTATTGTACCACACAAACACAAAATGTAGGCAAAATAAAATTCTGGGAATCAAGGAAGTACAAAGGGCTTTGAGTGATCTCTTCCAGGCAAGGCATTAGGATGGACTAGACATAACAGAACAATACAAACGGAAATGAAAACAATTACACATACCTACACTACGTACTATAACCTAACATGCCTTAAACAACCTTATAATAAACTTACATACACATAAGAATAATTTTTTGGGATAATATTTGATTTCTTATAAGAATAAAGTTGTTAAAATTATCATGAATGATGATGTGATGTGAAATACCAATACCTAAACCCACTGAGCATGTTATTGGTGCGAATCAATACAGCTCCCAACACAAGCTTCTCAACATCACATAAATCAGCAACCCTTACTGACTTAATAGTGGACAACCCACAAGCAATCAACTGGAAGGGCCTTAATTAACCCAATAGCTCGGATCAGGGAAAACAATGTACCGACCAGATTGGTTCGAAATTGACTGAGAACTGCTAGAAATGGCGGTGCACAACTAATAGGGAAAACCTATTTAGTTTTGCCTTTGAAGGTATGAAAGGCTTTGATTGGACCCTTTCAATGGCAAAATTACTGCAAGCTGATTCAATTTGATTTTAGCTTTCAAATAATTTATTTATTACCAAGTGTTTAGCAGGATCCGGACAAACACGATTTATTAAAACGCAAACCTGTATTTTTATTTTTTAACCACACTTATGTATTAGTCTGGTGGGTAAAGATTTATACTTACTGAAAATTACCGCCGTTTTCAAATTGTCCGCTGTTATAATAATAATATAAGTAGAAAAGCACGAGAGAGGATGACATTTTCAATCACAACTTTTATCTACGCGACTTTTATCTAAACAAATTATATTTGTCGATTCAAAAATTATTCAGTAACATTCATACTGGATCACGAATTCGTTCATGCTGACCAAACATTTGTTCATCAGAATAGTGAAATTTGATGAAAATATTAAGCAGATTATAAAAACTAATCCAACTTTCGGGACTCTAAAAGTACTTCAAGCGACAAAACCACGTTTGTCACCAGCTAAAATCGCTGCAAACATCCCGCACCCGCTTTTGTCTCCCGCTTCACTCCTATTGTGCAAACAACTCGAGGCTGCCGCTAAAACAAAATTGTTTTGAGCCAAAGCCGCACACGGTCTAACATATTCAATTTGCATTTTAAAAATCCAAAGGGCATGGTACGATGACTGGGTCCAACCACAATATTTGCAGCTCGAAAAGCTATTACTGACCCCGTTGGCTTGCATTCTCTATCCTACCCCTCAGAGGGTGTCAGGGAGGGAAGGGAGAGGGGGGAGGGAAGTAATAATATTGCAAATAAAAAAAAACAATGCCTCGGGCAAAATAACGGTAGCACAGGCTTAAAGTTGCTGGCACTTCATTTAAATTCATAAATAGAGAAGAGCTAAGCTAGTAGACTGTGTTCACAGAAAATTCTGAAAGAAGTCAGTATAGTACGGGTTATTTAATGGAATACAAAATCTAGTTTTAGGCATTGGCCCGATAGGCACGCGAGTATTTTGCTGGGTTTCGATAGCCCATCGCATAAATCAAGATTTTTCAGTGTTTTTTTTAGTCACAGTGGAGCGGCCGATTAGAATATCGGTTCCAAACGTTTTTATGGACCTACCCACGTTACGTATCCTACAAACTCATTCAGAATTCTATTTATAAAACCGAAACGTAACATGAAATTATTTTTTCCACTTCACTAAAGCTCTGAGTAAATAGTAATACCTTACCTAATTGTTAATCGTATGAATTAAATTGAGCAAATCTCACGATTAGGTATGTGTAGGTCTTTTATTTTAGACCAACATAGTGTGTACAATGTTTACATAATTTCTTTCTATACCTAAACATTATTTCTGTTTACACGCCACCGTCTATACTTTTTCAATAACTTCTTGTCCATCCGAAGGTTGCCTGGAAGAAATCGCTCTTTGCGATAAGGCCGCCCATTGTACATTATTTTTATTTGTTTTTGTGTTCTGTGTTTTTTTTTGTTATTTGGTGTGCAATAAAGATTATTTGTATTTTATTGTATAACATCATCATTGTCTTAGCCAGTAAACACCGAAAGAAGATACCGAGACAGGAAAACTTTTCGAGGACAAGAAAGATTACTACCGCATATGTAGGGACTTGGTTTTGCTCCAAATCGAAATCTAACAACCTAAAAAGGTAAAGATTTCTTAAGCGAACAAGAAATCTTGATTACTTTATTTCCTAGTTTTACTTTATGAAAATTGAATTTTGTGACGCGTCTAAGAGCAGGACTCTAAGGTCTAAAAGAAATAAAGCACTTTGATATTTGACTTGTCAAAGAGTGTCTATTGAGAAACTATTAGGTCGCTTTCATATTACGAAAAGTATTTCTTCTAAGTTACCCGGTAGGGGCGCGCTGCAAGGGGCTAAATGTATGGAGGAAAACGAAAACTTTTACAGTTTTCGTAAGCTATGCAAAACTCATACTTAGACTAAGCCTCCTGGGTACTAAGTACCTACTGGGTAAAAAACTTCCGATCACCCTAACGATATTTTCTGCCCACCTAAAATCCTAAAATAAAATTTATAAAGTGAAGAGAACACCAACAAACTTTTCATTTACAATGAAAAGTTTTGTTTTTCTCAGAATACGCACCTTGTTCACGAATATAATCAAGTGGTGAAAAACAGAATAAAGGCAATTTGTAACTCGCACCCTCACTCGAGGGCTCTTTTAAAATATTCCACTTCAAGTTAGTCCTGCCGCTGGTTTGTGGTATCCTGGCGACCGACGTAGCTCTGAGAATGTCAATTGATTCATTGGACTTGGCTTGTTATTGGAAAGAAAAGAAAGAAAATATTGTTATTTATGTACCTTAATGCAACAACATATAAGACTAATCAATCCTAAGTGCATTTTCTGTGCGTAGCAGAATTGAAGGGTTCAAAATGAGAAGGCGTTATCTACACATTTTTGGCGAAACGAGTTATTGGTATCGTTGAATTCGGAATAAAATAAGCTACATTATGACGTTTTTGAAATATCTGGTTTTGGCCCACATTTCGAGATATTCAGATAGAAAAGGCGATAACTGACGCAAAAGTTGATATATCTAAGTCAAAAACGGTATAATGTTTATAAACGTAACAAAAATATGTAAAATTTTACTTTGTTCTAGTATAGAAATAGTGTAAGAAACAAAAATACGTTGTTTTTACACAAATAACATTAAAAAAAAAACAAAAAAATTGTCTGAAAACAGAATAATGAAATTGTTGGTCACCTTCTCATTTTAGACCCTTTAATTGTCTAAGAGGTGTCCACCCAGCGCTGGTTTTCAGTGAACGCCAAAGGCATGTAACGTCACGACCAACAGTGGTATTGGCAACATGTCTGGTTTGCCAATTTTCTAGCCAGCACCAGCGACCGGGTGAAGCAAATTTCATAGTCAAAGATAGAAGACGGGAGATAGAGAACGGTCTCTAGCTGCAATTTTGGTGAATAGTAGGAGTAGATTTTTGACAGCTTTCAGATAAAACGAAATCTGCTACCGAACGGTAGCAGATTTCGTTGCCTCAACTGTCTGCGCAACCCTTCCTATGAAAATCTCGAGCTTCCCTGTGTGGCGAATAACTCTGTTTTCACAAAAAAAAACCCACACGTGCTTATGGCACACGACCCTATGACAATTAATAGTTATAATTATTATTAATTAATAATTAAAGTTAGTTCTCTTCTATAATATTTTTTTAAAGTCTAAGTTTCACCAGACAAGGTTCCTTCGTGAACCAATTTCTAGTACATATCTTTTTCAGGTAATATAACCCCTGTAACCCAATTTCCGAGAATCCGAATATTGCAAACAACATGCGAGCTAGCTGATATAGCTATTTCATTTAACCTGCGATGGACTGCGGCTGAACCATTACAAAACCGAATTACCATTACAAATAGACTGCTTTGAGTCCAGAATTACTAAACTAGGTTTTAGTTAATCTGGCCACACATGAGCTTCTGTGATATTTTGCTGATTTATCATTTTTATCATGGGAAGGTATTTGGGGTTCTGTAAGTGAAGGGTCCATTTCTGACTGGCACTTTGATTCAGACCGATTGACCGATTTGATTCAGACCTTGCATTATCAATAAATTACTACAATTTTTTCAGAATTGATTTGTATTTATTTATTTATTTATTGAGTTACTTATGTTTAAAAATTATAGTAATTTATTTGATTAATCTAAACGTGTATAATTATATATACACACGTTTAGATTATTGAAATAAATTAGTTGAGATTATACGGTAACGATATTAAAAAACACAAATAGAATAATATTTATTGTATTAATGGTTTAAATGTAACACTCCACTTCACATCATATCAACCCACCTCCACCTCTACAGCCTATATAGGTCCACTGCTGGTCCCAGGCCTCCCCAATAAAGCGCGTAGTTGGCTTTTATCTAACAGGGGTCATGTCAATAAATAGGTTGAGTATCGGAGTTCGGTGGTAGCATTGTTCTGCTGGCGCATATCTACCCATTACCTCTAGAACTATTTCAATACGATCGTACCTTACATCTATTTTTATTTATTACTGATCGTTTTCTTATACTAGTGTGTTTCTGTTTAGTTGTATAGACGTCGTGAGTAGTTAGTCCGTAGCGCCAACAAGTGGCTCTGACGGAAGACCAGCGTTGGTCGCTAGCTTGCTAGTAAACCAACTCATGTTGCGGCAGAGCCATTTTGTTATTCGACTTACACCACATACTTCAAAATATATTTCCCCTAAGTCTAAGTTTATTGAGTATTCTGTGTAAGTCTTATAACAAATAAACATATATTATATTATATTCTATTCTATTCTAGAAGAATATTTTCGTGAACTTAGATAGTTTAGAGAATAGAATCTCTAAACTATCTAAGTTCACGAAACAACACGGTTCAAGCCAAAAATAAAATTACAGAAATTTATAATAAAAATGTTCTGCGAACATTCACAACGTCTGTACTATCGTAAAACTGAACAAAAGCCCTCATAGCTCAAACTCGACGAAACTTCGATCAAGTTTCACCGAAAAATATTAACAGCACGAATATAATACAAAGTCGTGGACCTTATCGCGGCCCTACAGCCTTCTTCAAGGGTCGCCCGAATAAATATGGATTATCCAAGAAAAATATGAGCTGAACATGGTACAAGAGAACCCTTGTTAGGTTCCTTGTACACAATACACTTGGAGTAAAATATTTTGTGTATTAAATTAGTGACCGGTTAGGGGAAACCTGTGGTTAAAAGGGTGGGAACGTCCCGGGGTATAAAGAGGCGTTATAATTTATAAATAAGTTATAAATTCGAGGGGTAATGAAAAAGCAATTACAAAAATGCAAAGTGTTAGTGTGTCGGAATATACTGTGGGTGTACCATAAAATAAAATTAATCTCGCCTCGTTGTCGATGTAAAAGATGTTTGATTAGATACTAATTATCTAATCAAATATTTTTTATTTTGTCTATCAACTTTTGAAGTCATTGAATGTTATAAATCAAATAATATCCAACAAAAATTCCCCGTCGAAATCATAATTTTTTGGGATATTATTTGATTTCTTAGAAATTACCCCGAGTGCGAGGGCATACGCACTATAATAGCAAAAATCATTAAATATTAGTTTATTGGTAGCTTTTATGAAACCTAAGTCGAAAAAATTTAGTAACAAAAATCTACAAACGCAATAAAAATCAAATAATGCCAATGTCATACAATGAAAAGTCCAAAGTTCGTCTGTGTTCAGACTCAAGTCTAAACACAAAGTGCATTCTACCCTACCACAGTAAATAGAGTTGTATTTTGCCTTGAATCCCACCATGATTTTACAAGCGTGCCACACTAACCTATTTCCGAGTTGAACAATGTAGTTAGGAGTATCTAGTTTTGACGCCATAACTAGAACAGCGAGTCTGCAACAAATTGTGTAACATCTGCCTAGTTTTATCTCGTTAGGTTTATTATTTAGGAGAGCTGGTTTGGCGTACTTAGGTACATAAACCTATGGTTGAGCGCCGTGTATAGTGTCGCTCAAACATAGTATTGAATTTAGATATGAGTCGCGTTTTTGTCTGTAATGCGCAGATTCCCGTCGGGCCTTCGTGTTTTGGCGTAGCCAAAACTAATACCTACGAAGGTTGCGGATTCAAAATCCGAAGTGTGCAAGGGCGTCAGTACTAGAGATTTTGTGAATGAATATCGTTAGATCCATTGACTAGATCAGTGGTAGGTACTTAACCGATGGTAGTCTGCGGACCACTGGTGGTCCCTAGAAGCATCCGAATTAGTCCGCGGCGCCATCGTTAACCCTCCCGAAATGTATCATCCAACACATCGCTCAAAGCATTTTTCGAGGTTATTAATTTTTTTGCTTACTTCTATTTATTACATCACATTGCATAAGGTCTTCAACCGCGACAAATAAGTTGCAACTCGCTCTGCTCGCCGATATTACTGATATTTTATGAAGTACCTTTAAACCTATATAGTAGTAGTACCTATTGTTGTGTGGTGCCGGCGTAGAATTTGCACCACCCCAACTCTTCCTGCGGGTGTCGTAAGAGGCGACTAAAGAATATCGAGCGGAGGGTGGGCAGCAGCGCCCCCTGCAGAACAGTTCTATCACCGAACTGCGATCCCAACCCGCATGCCCAGCGTGGGGATTATGGGTATCACCCCCCGTGAGATAAAAGCCAATAAGGCGCTTATCAGGGGGAGGCCTGGGTGCAGCAGTGGACCAATATAGGCTGTGGAGGTCGAGTACTTATAGATGAAAATCTAGCAGAACACATTTTTTTGCGATAATATTGTTTTTATTCTTGGTAAAGACTAGGGTCTCATTACCCCCATTTAAGTTATATTACCCACCACCACCAACAAATAACACGAAAATCTAACACGCAACATTATTAAATTTTATTCGAGGCTCGCCCCACTCGCCAGTAAAATTTCTTTATTCATACGTTAGGACAAAGCCTCGCGCCCCGATAAGTCTCGTTAAGTAACCTTACCCACCACCGCAAACAAATTACACACACGAAAATCTAACAAAATAATACTAAGTTATTCTCCTTTTAGGCCAGAGCTTGATCCGTTAATCCTTTCTATGACCGCAAACAAATAACACAATAATCTAAGTAAGTACCGAATACAAAATTACAATAAAAAAATTCGGTTTGGTGGTCCGTGAGAAGCCAGAAATTTGTCAAGTGGTCCCTCATCACAAAAAGGTTAAAAATTCCTGGGCTAGATCCATGGTGGATCTATTGAGATTTGTATTTCTGTTAGGTTTTTTTCTCCGGAACTACTAATAAGCTTAAACGTACAGTGAACGTCAGAATCAAGTTTCTTTACAAAATATTTTCGATAACTTCTATTCCCATTTAACCAATTCACCAATTTCATGTAACAACTAATCATGCCGCTCAGGATCAAACCTCCTACCAGAATTCTCGACAATAAACCAACTGAGCTATTTAGCTGTTAAACGTTGCCTCTAATTTTGTCTATAGGCCTAATTAGTTTTAATACCAAGTTTTACCATTATTTTATTTATTTTATGGTTGCGGGTTGGGTTTGGTTTGATATCGTTCGCGAACAAAGTATAATTGTCCCTCGTCTTATTTCGTGTGGTTTACTTTGTGTGCGTATCGAGAGTTTTGAGTGTTTTAAACGATGCATCATTTAAATAACTTTATAAGAACAAAAATTGCTGTTCTTCATGAACAAAGAGTTAGCAAGAAATAAATTGCACGACAACTTGGCATTACAGTGAGTGTAATTTTCTAATTTCGATATATTTTTGTTCGAACAGTTCAGTGACAATTTTTTTATTAAGAATAATGCTTTTTTAAGGTGAGGACAGTGAGCCGTGGGTGGAAAGATATCTGCCTACCGGTGATGTGAAATTCAATAAACCCAGCCGCATTTCACCAGTTTATACTTCACAACGCCACCGAGATACTGTGAATCATCATGCAATGGCACCATTTGCATCAACTCGCATCACTGCTCAGCAGTACGGCATATCTCTGTCAACTGCGAGGCGACACTTGCATGCGGGGAATATACACAATTATCAACTAGCAAGAAAAATTGAGCTCTGAGAACACCGGAGAGAACGAATTAATTTTGCAAATGAACCTTAACTTTGATTGGGAGAACAATATAGTTAAATTTGGTTTTTTTTTGATTTTTTTTTTGTATTTCTGTGTCGAAAATACATTCAGATCTGACACAGACGGTCGAAAAATACTCTGGGGGAAACCAAATGAGCGATGCTTGCCACAAAATATTCAGCCTGTAAGGACAAGTGGTAGAAAAACTTTAGGTAAGCTATTGCATTAATATCAGTTTGACTTTTTTATCTTCATAATATTAAAACCAAACAATTACGCTCTTGTAGTACATTAAGTGTTTATTTGGGTTATTGGGGATGAATGTCGTCAATGGGACCAGGCGAATTGGTGGAAGTTGCTGGCTGCATGAACGGACAGCAATATTTAGAAGTATTGCAAGACATAATGTTGCCGTCTGTCCGTCGCCTATCCGGAGGGACAAATTTATTTAGTACACGATAACTATGCTGTGCATCGCTCAAGAATGGTAAAGGAGTGGTTATCATCACAATCTGACATAACTGTCATTGCATGACCATCTAATAGTCCGGACTTGAATCCAATAGAAAATATGTGGGGTTAAATGGTTTCTAATTGGGAATCTAGTGATGTAAGGTCAAAGTCCAACTTACAAGAAGAAGTTTTGAGGACCTGGGAAATAATGCGTGGTAGTGAGGCATATGGCCACTCATAGCTGGAATATGGCCACTCATATGAGAAGTAGATTGTAGCAAATTGTTTTAAGCGAAGGTCATCCGATACGTTATTAGAGCATTCCCGCTCACGAGATTTGAACCATGTCACTCTTATCTTGTATTACTCGTAATTTGCCTGTTACTGCCGCTGAGCCAAGATGTTACTCATAGATCTCCTCGAAATTTTGAGCCAGGTTTCCAAATGAAAATGAAATAAAATTAGCATTTATTAAAACTTGCATTTTAAAGATACAAAACATAAAAATTTTGCTGGAAACGTCAAAAAAAGTCATAAGAAAATGAAAAATTATATTTAACATGTAGTTAACATGTAGACGACCGATGTGGCGCGGCGGGCGAGTGTCCGCCTGCGACGCAGAAGGTTGCGGGTTCGATTCCCGCCTTGGGACAAATGTTTGTACGATCTGCAAATATTTGTTCCGGGTGTTCTGGGTATTTTCTATATATAATAAAAAAATATCTATCTATGTACATATGTATAGTATTAAGTTTATCAGTCATCTAGTACCCATAACACAAGCTCTGCTTACTTTGGGGCTAGATGATGCTGTGTGGATTGTCCAGCATTATTTATTTATTTAGTTCTGATCTCCTAATCTCCAACGATATGCGGCAGGATTCGAACCCACATACATAGAGATAGAGGAGGGGTACTTATGTACTTATGTATATGTGAAGGCGACTGTACCTAAGTATCTAAACAAGGTGCCACGTTATTGGTGTACTAAGCGGAAAGAGGGTGATCTACCCCCTCCCACGAACGAACTTTTTTTGTTCTAGCACTTTCCGGATTTCAAGGTTTTTTACTGAAAAAAAGACCTCGAAACTTTTATCCCAACTAGTCTATTTTTATGTTAGTGTTCAACCCTAAGTCAGCTGTTCATCAGTAAGATTCTTGACCTTTCAATTGTCACCGCCCATACTTAGCCATCATTGGCCATCACGCCCCAGCGGGCGTGCGGCGTAAGATTCTTGACCTTCAATTGGCACCGCCTGTCAATTCTCAGTGGCTGTCACGCCCCAGCAGGCGGGTGGCGACGTAAGATTCTTGACCATTCTTATTGGCTGTCGCTTTTCTTTAGCCCAAGCCGACAATTTTACGGTGGTTCCGTACATTTTTCTTCCAAGCTATTATTTTAACTTACAATGTTTAATGTTTATCTATAGGTAGGTATGTTTGTTTCGTGGTAGGTACGTCTACGTAGGTACCTAATAAAGATTATTATCGATATTTTAATAAAAGTTACGCGATAAATACCCGATAAATAATCTACATTACCTAATGTAGATTATTTTTTGTATGTTAGAAAATCGCGTTATTTTAAAAAGTGCTACGTACGTGCCTAGTTGTATTTTTAGCATGCATGAATGTATTCTTTATTTGCACAAAAAGGCGGCCTAGCTAAAGGAACCCTAAAATTTTATCGGCAAAATGCCGGCCTTACGTGTGTTTGCGTAAGTGATAGGGTTGATTTTACTTAGCGTATGAGTACTGTTTATATTTTACTATGAAAGCTTAAACCAACGTATTTCTGAAAATCCACTATGCGGATCAGTTGGGTTTAGGGTACACAAAAACCCCTTTCGGCTTAGTACACCAATAACGTGGCACCTTGTATATATACCTCTGCGCTACAAGCCATAGTGGTCTGTTCTACTCTGCTCAGCCCGTTCATGTAAAAGGCGACTAAGGAAACCTACCAGAGGTAGGGCAGTATAGGGCATCAGCTTCTTTCTGTGTTTCAACACCTCTACCGATCTGCCTGCCAAGGGCTAGCGATTATGTGGATGAATACCCTTTGATCCATTGACTAGATCAGTGGGACTTAACCGGTGGTAGTCTGTGGACTACTGGTGGTCCCTGAAAGCATCTAAAGTGGTCCGTGGCGCCATCCTTAACCCCCCTGATTGTATCATCCAGCACATCGCAGCATTATTCGAGGTTATTTAATTGTATGCCTATCTATCACATCAAATTGCATAAGGTCTATAACAAAAAGTTTCCAAGCGGAGGGGGTCGTTTGGAAGAAACCTGTTCAACAGTGGACATACGTCCACACACACGTATGCTGACAAAGATTAAACTGTGGGCTAAAACTATTCTGTAGGTACTTCTCTTAAATTTTTAATTTGTTGCTGTTATTGTGTTTTGATTTTGTAATCTGGTGTTTTCTAGAATAGACTAAGTTTAAATTGTTTTTTCCCTGCCATGCTGGTACCTATGTTTCTTTTATACATGATTAGTTTCAGGTCCAACTTATAATAATCTCATTGTATTGTGATCCGTGGATTGGGGGGGGGGGGGGGGGCTGGAGACTTGCAGTTACAGGTTTTTCTGAAACCTATAGCAAACTCCAGCCTCTCACAATACAGGTATAATTATAGATCTCTGTGCTTATAATAACTAAATTTTAAGTAAACCTATTGTGTAAAGAGGAAATAAACAAATTATTATTATTATTATTCTCAACTAATACTAACTATCTAAGTATTCTAATACTTAGATAGTTTTATAACTGTCTGAGTTATTGGTAAGACAAGACAGAGCGGAACAAAGCTTCCTAGTCAGCTATTGTTATGGTAAGTGGGAAGATTGTAGCCACGCTCTGGTCAGTCACTTTCTCAAGTTTAAACTACCTGGAAATTTCAGCTTACTGTAAATTTATTCAGAGAAAAGGTTGCGGGAAGAAGGTTCGGAAAGCGCAGCGTATTTTTATTTAATGTTGAGGTTTTAGGTAGATTTTGTATACTCGATCGATTATGCTTCACTTTCATGTTTGTGTATTTAAGTTAGGAAATTCAAAAAATACTATTTTTTCCTATTTAACAATTACATGGCTCTACAGATTTGTTCAAAAATGCATCAAAAAATATGTATGTTATCTGATATGGGAACCGTGGTCAGATTATTTCTAGAGTCAAGTGGCTGTCAAAAATACGAAAAGCCCTGCCAACGACATTTATTTTGAGAGTAACGAGTTTTTTATGGCTGTTCATTTATCTTTTGTTCAAAAAGTCGACGGAAATTCCTAGAATCCATCCCTATTTTTTTCAAAAGGGCGCGCAACCATTTCGGTAAGTCTGTACAAATTCACATTCCCTTATGAGTGAAAAAAGGTGAAAACATAAAAAAAAAAAATATTTGCCAGTAGGTAAGTTCAGGTAAAAAAAACATAATTTTTCGTCATTAATACGTCTGCGATTACGGTCACTGTTGTTTGTTCCACATTCACACCATAATGAATGCACAGAATGAGGCAACATTTCGAACCATGACATCATTTACACCGGCACCACGCCTGAAAACATCATAACGGTGACGAGTTCCACCGATGGATGCGCATTTTGTAAGCCTGGCGGTTGCCCGTAGGGAGAAGGAGGGGTAGTCGCCGCAGTGGTGATACGGGCCCGTCAGGTGCTTAGGTTAGGCTTTAAATCGTAAAATCCCCTTAGGCTCAAAATCGCAGACTAGTGAACCTTCGATAAATTTAACAGCGATTTTTTGACTAGTTTCTAGATATATGTTAAAACTATCATAGGTTAAATAATATTATAACTTGATTAGGAATTTCAGAAGTATAGTTTTATGAAATGTACTTATTTTTATTACCAATAAATAGTCACCTCTATCTGTTGTGTGTGTGTTTGTCTCTTGTTGTGTGGTGCCGGCCTAGAATTTGCACCACCCTAATTTTTTCCGCGGGTGTCGTAAGAGGCGACTAAGGGAAATCCACCGGGGGTGGGCAGCAGCGCCCCCTGCAGATCAATTCTACCACTGAACTGCGATCTCTAACCCGCATGCCCAGCCTGGGGATTATGGACATTACCCCCCGAGAGATAAAAGCCAATAAGGCGTTTATCAGGGAGAGGCCTGGGTGCAGCAGTGGACCAATATAGGCCGTGGAGGTGGAGGTGGACGAGTCACCTCTTTAAAAAAATATGAAGAATTATCTTCTGCACGCGTCTTTCCACGCGTGTTCCGGGGTAAAAGTAGCAATTTCAGCTTGACCCGTTCAGGTAGTAGTTTTAGCGTAAAGAGGTAAACACAAACACCTAAGCATCCATCCAGACTTTTGCATTTAAAATTTGATAGAAAGATTGTGAGCATCTATTAGATATGGCTACATCGTTATGGGGCCCGTGCGGAAACTGCGTCGATTATCCCTACTTTACCCTAGTCATTATTGCTTGCTTGTGGTGGGTATGGGGAGCAGTTTCAATTAAATGCAATGATTCAGGTTCCATACTGTGGTGGTTTCTCGATAATGGTTACCAAATTTTGTAGGCAACGGACGTGTTATTTTGTGTTGCAACTAATTATTGGATATAAAATAATTTTATGCGGGTATATTAATACCAGAGCATAAAATTAGAAATTAACCTACTAGCACGAGAGCTAGTCACTAGTCAGTCACTATGCAAAAAGATGTAAGCAATTCAAAGATAGTGTTTAGTGGTATGTCAACAAGAGAGCAAAACGATTTTTTGTTAAACGTACCGATTATTAAATCGTAGGTATCTGTCATGGCCTAAAACCACTCAAATCTTTCCTTGATCTGGGCTTCTTACGCATTCATAATCTACAGATCTCTTTTCAACAACAAAGCAAAGCGAATAACGACAATGAAACATCCAAAATATCTACTTTCCATTGTTGATCTATTTAGAAAGAGAAATGGACATTATGATAAGAAACAAAACGGCCGGCGATGTCGGAAAGCAAAAATAAAAGCCAAAATACCACCAATGTTTTCCTAACATCATTTTTGTAGCCTAAACGTAAAAGCAATTGAAAAAATAAATTCTCTGCGCCAACGCTCAGTTTAGAACTCTCTAAAGAAGAACTTAAGGTTGTATTTTGTTCAATGGAGTAATATGTACTAAGTACGTGGGCTGACCATTCGAAGAGGGTGATTTATTTGAAGCTTAATTGGTTTTGTTTTGGTCAAGGGCGGGATTAACGATAGTTTTATACGTCTAATGGGTACAATGTAGGACAATGGCTTCATAATGGTGGGTACACTGCTACTCTACGAAACATACGGTGAAACAGAAAGGTCTTACGAGTTTCTGTTAATAGTTTCACAATTAGTGAATTATTTAAGTTTCCAGCGTATCTACGCATTCGTATAAAGTACATAAATAAACTAACTAGAATAAAAAAGAACTTTGCTTATTTTCAGGGTTCCGTACCTGAAATGTGAAAGAAAACATATTTAAGCCTCCGCTGTCCGTCCGTCAGTCCGTCCGTCTGAAACAGGGCTCTATTTCGTGAACCGCAAGAGATAGTTGAAATTTTCAGAGAGTGTGTATTTCTCTTGCCGCTATAACAACAAATAATAAAAATAAAATAAATATCAAATTAAAGGCTACAAAAAACGTGATTTTTTAGCTATTTTTGCTCTTTGTCAAGGCTGTAATTCTTGAACCAGGTAAACCAATAGGTAGACACATGAAACTTTCTGTAAATAAATAACATTTAAAACAACTGTTAAAACAACAAATACTAAAAATATAATAAAGGGGTCTCGGAACCAGTAAAAATTTAATGTTCTTTGAAAAAGTTGCCTGATTTTTACTGTACGGAAGCCTTCGTGTGCGAGTCGACTCGCGCTTTATTTTACTGTAATGTCAATTCCATTGGCTGTGTGTGATCAATTATATATATATATTTAAAATACAATTTTAATGTGAATCTACGGTGAGATTAAAATTAAAATCGATATCGAGATCGGATCTGTTTCCAAGATAGTACTTGATTGTTTCTCCCAGAACAATATTGTCCATCTGCCTGAATACGTCACGTAAGGCTGAAGGACAATACTGCTTCATCAAATCGCATCAAACGTGCCTAGCTAAGCCGGCTTTACATGTAGGTAGCCCTCCCTTATAAGCTGTAATCATGCGAATTAATCTGAGCAACACCAATCACTGAATGATCTGAAATGATCTTCCGTGTGAATTTTCACACGGAAGATCATTTCTTCCAATAAGCCATGCACTTTTTAAAGGCTGTTAAAATCAAAGGCTATCCGTCCAATGTAGCAAATATTATATAATTTGGTGTGGTGCGCTCGTGTTACGTGCGTGTCCTTTCTACGATTCTTTAGTGTGATTTATTGACTAAAATACTACAGCAATGCCCTCGTGTTTGTTAATTATTGCACAATATTGGAAATGTAACTGTGAGCGAGTGTTAGCAACAGTCCAGTTGTTGAGTAAGCGCTGGGAGAACGTACCATATCTACAGATTTTATTGAGATCGTTGACTACGCCTGACATCTACCAACTAACACCATTTTTTCAACACAGTTGAAAAACTTTTTTTATAACTATGTGGCAACATAGTTGAAAAAACATAAACAGAACAGAATCCGTTCCTGTGATCCCGAACGATTTTCATAATCCTCCCAAAACGTATCCCCATTCTCAATGAATAAATAATAATAAATAAAATAATTAATGTACCTTCAATTCACTTTTTGAATTCGATTCACTGTTACCACCCACCACACTGGTAGTGATTTCAATATCAAGCTACATCCTCACATTCACAACAGCTGACATGACAAGCTCGCCGATCTCGCGGCTCGTGTGTCAAGCGCACTTCAGTTTATTGGATATCAAGCCATCAAGCTGTCAGTGTGTTTGATGTTACAGCCACAGTGTTCATTGCCAAGTATCGAATGTCATCATCGGCAATCATTGATCTGGTAGATAACTATTAAAGGCCGATGATGAGTTTTGAACTAATTACGTTGTGAACTTGTAAATGCTTTGATTGGTATTCATGATGCGCATTGATTTCGATGCATTGATGATGTAACTCAGATTTGTATCTATTATTAATGTCGACTGCCTTTTATTTTTTACCTCATACTCGTAACTGAAAAAACGACAACGTAGAATATTAAGTCGAGGTTGCGTATGCCCGTCTCCAACTCAAACCTGACTTAGGTGGTGACTACATAGAGGCTAGAAACAACATTGCATAAAATTAGAAGCACATTAAAAATAAAACTATTTAATGAGATGCGCATACAATGCCGGAGAACACACGTGTGTTCTCTTCGGCATTTCATAAAGTTTACAATTTAGAAAAAAAAAGAGAAGTAAATACCTACTTACAACGGACCACTAAACCTCATTCTTGTTCAAAGCAAGCAGTGCTCTAAACATATCAATGACCAATGGTGTCAAGACGTCGCCAAAACTAGACCAGAACTAAACTAATTCGACAGCACCAAAAATATTGCCGTCCCTTTCATAATAATCGATATAAAAAGGATGGCGTCATTTTTAGTGCCGTCAAGTTTGTAGCGTAGTGCCGTTTTGTTAAATTTTTTGTGACATTTGAATTGACTCCGATATCAAGTAATTTAACAAAAAGTAAGTCAGCTAATCAATGCAAGAAGTCCCTAAGACATCTAGCGCTGGATTTCACCATAACCTCTCAGACCCTCGGGCATAGCAGTTACAGTTCTAGGCCTAGAGTCTTAACTGTAAACGCTTTCCATTTAAATAGGTCGTTTAAGGGCCGCTGGACGAAGTAATCACTCACTGGAGGGCCATTTGAGTGATTCTGCTTAGATTTTCGACTATTTGTTTTATAAAGAGCGGTGTAAGCTTTTGGCTTGCGAGATTTAATATCGGCCTTTACCTGATAATGTAGGTACAAAGTACTGCAAGAAATACCTAATCTTACTTACTTATTATTATAAAATACAAAAAATATGGTATTTTGTATTTTTTTTGGTATTTTGTTAATATTAGTGAAAGCTTGTTATGATGTAGTTTTTAATCTGGAATAAATAACTTTAGGAAAATTTGATCTATGAAAAATCGTGGACTTTTATTTAATTTAATAATTTTATCGACGAATTATGGTTTTACAACTTCACACTTACATGGCCTAAAACGCACATATCCCCGCAACCCCTCGTGGCGCATGGTGACGAGGCTGGGCTGTGAATGCGTTAATCCAGTAATCCTTGAAGATTTATGAAGGTTGCAGCGTCAGTCATCCATCGTTGGACCGTGCCAATTTACAAGCTGTGTGTTACGAGTATTATTGGCATGGCACTCTATATCACAAAAGTAGGAAGTAGCTTTATTAGGTATTTAGGCCCAGCACAGTGATTATTGTCTAATGGGTCGAATAGAAAAACAAGATCCGTCAAGTGCGAGTGTGACTCGCGCGCCGAGGTCTTCGAACGTTTGTCAAGTATACCAATATGTACCTAAAAATTAAAGAAACCTACGTAATTTCAGTTGTATCGTTTTGCAAACTTCGGAGTATAGAGCGTAATAGTAAAATTTTCGAGATTTTATAAAATATTTCAAAAAGTATGAAACCTACAGAAATTTCGAAAACTGTTTTGAAATGTATAAACCGATACCTTTCAGATATCCAACTCGGGGTGGTAGCCGCCCCTTTTAAAATAATCACCCTGTTTTAGACCATTTTTGCTACATACATTTCAGATCACTGCAAACTTCGGAGATAGGGGAGGGGGGGGGGGGAGGGGTAATTTATCGACTTTTTCAAAATATTTCAAAATATAAAACCTGCAGAAATTTCAAAAACTGTTTTGAAATGTACAAACTGATACCTTTCATTTGATACCCCACTTGATCTTGCTGGTCTCTTTTAAATTTCGACATCACAATTTGTACTGAAAATTTTAATTTTAATTTTTCATGTGTTTTCATTTCTTTTTCTTTTATTCTATACAGGCGCATGAAATGTATTATTATTTTAAATTTCAAGGTATTTGCTGCTGTAGTTGCTGAGATAATAAAGACGGAAAAAAGGACAGAAAAAACGAGACCATATGGGTTTCGAAACCGATCTCCGATCTTCGAAACCCTAAAAAGATATCATATCGTAAATTTTGCGTAAATTATCGAGTGCGTAAAATATTTATAATGAATTCCAACTTCAATAGAATTAATTAAAAATATTTTACGCAATCATGACGATGAACGAATTTTCTCTATTCTACCCTAGACAACAATTGCTCAATCGCTGTGCTTGGCCTCTACAGGTGCCAACTTCTGTCTCTCATTTCTGTCCGGATTTAAATCATTACTGTCCAAACTATCCTTGCATACCTCCATTAATCACAGCAAAGCTGGATTATAATATTATAACCATGTAAACTTTACCGTATCTTACCGCAGATTCACGTACCCAACATCCACAAGACTAAAAACGTTTAAATCAAAGTAGATTAAGGAATTCCAAAGCTGGTTCGCAAAAAATGCTGGGAACTTGCTTACCGCCGACTCTCGTCTCGTCTCTTCCGACGTGGGTGGCTCAAACATAATTGGTAAACTTGCTGTTCCAGGAATTTTAGAAACGTCTGGAAGCTGCTACAAATTGAGATTGATAGAAACCAGAGAACTTTAAGCCAATTCCACATTCGCTGAGTTTTAGTCATCAGAATTTAATTTGCATGTAGGTAGGTTGAAACTAGTTTCTTCCTTAGAAATTAAATAATATCTCAATAATGCGATAGTTGACGGTTCCTGTATTCTTGACTTTATTTCCTGTACTCCAGAATGAGTCATAAATAAGTAAGTCCCACTTAAATTAAGTAAGCAGGAGGCTATTGCAAAATGTTATTCTAATAATTTCTCCTCAAGTCAGTTCCAGAGATTTTCATCATCATCATCTCAACCCATTTGTATCCACTGTTGGATTAAGGTCTCCTCTTTTATACACAACTCCTTACAGTCTGCTGCGAGTGAAGTATTCCCATTTTGAGCACCGATTTTTAGAGCTCTACAGTTTCAGCACCTATTCTATTCCCAATTTGAGGTCGCATCCAATGATTTCCAGTAGTAAGTACCTACTTTTGATGCCATGTGATCATCATCGGGCGGCTGATCGGACACGCTTTTCCTGTTTTCCTCAAATTATTATTAACAAAAAACAATTTTTGAGTAGTCAATCAAAACGTTTCAAACAGCACTTTATGTCGGTCACGCGCGGGCTGTTAATGAAAATAATAGCAAAAAGAGGTTGACACGGAGCTGTGATGGATGGATGTGTCAGGAGGAAATTGATTCCCGGGCGAGGGATGCATGTACAAATTTTAGGCTTTTTTCTGAAATTTTGGACCTTATGGACGCTGAATTGTTTTAAATAATGTCTCGTACCTACACATTTAAGAGGTAAGGGCCTAAACTAAACTAGTTCGATTTTTACATATTATTGCGACTCTTGGGTCCAGCGAATTTACGTAGTGTTATTATGAAAGTACGTAAATACATAAATAAGAATTCTATGGCGTTTGCGTGTTAGATAAGAATATTTGAGCGTATCCTTTTAAACTCATTTATAGGTAAGGCAAATCCGTTGACCCCAACCGCTGTTCATATCTGATAAGAACAGTGTTCACGTTTTGGATAGGCCTTCGTTTGACCAAAATCTAGTTAGATAGTGGATAAATAAAGCATTTATTTGCAATACACAATACATAAAATCAGACAAAAAAGATAAATAAGAGTTATTAACTTAAAAATGACTGGTGGAAAAAACCTTGGAAACAATTTAGTCGGTCATTTTATGTATCTTTAAATATGCATCAACAAGTTCTAGAAGACACCTATCCACTTGTATTTTGAAGAAACACTGGTTGTAATATCCACACATTTCTATGATCCTCGTGGCAGAGCGATTGCTTTGTATTCAGTCAGTCTGCGAACAATAAAAGCGTCCCATAGGACCGTGGTAAACTCGGACTTTGGCTTTTAGAGCTATTTTCAGTTTCGTAGGTTCTTTGCTACTGCAAAGAACTTACGAAACTGAAAATAGCAAACACAATGTATTGTGCTTGCACTTTGAAACAACGTACACGTTGCTTTGACCCACCGACATGCTATCAAGGATAATTCTGCATTTCACCGGTACGTTATTATTGGAAAAGGAAGAATTTTGAGAACTAACTTTGTGGCATTTTGTTTGTGTTGTTTCATGATTTTTTACCTAAAAATTAACCTCATTTACCTAATTTTCCTGATGCATATTCAGTCATTTTCGGGTATCATTAGTAGGTAGTAGATGTTAACGATTTTTGCAATGGTAGATAAAACTGTTAAAACAATAATTTTACAGTTTAACGACATTTCAATTACATAAAACTGTAAAAGTATTATAAAATACTCAGACAATACAAATTGCGCACCTCTTGGTAGTATTCTTGATGTTCTCTGGTCAGAGCTTATTATTTTGAGTCAGAACTCAACTTCAAATTTACCGCACTCAAATCGCAACCGCATACAGTTTACCCGCATTTTTTATCATCTATGTGACAGGCTGCTTTGTATTCAGACAGCGCGCGAACAATAAGGGTGTCTCACAGGACAGCGGCGGACGGCGCGGCGGCGGCAAACTCTGACTCGACTGTTCTAGTATTTTCTAGTTTGGAGCTCCTGTTCTATGTTTTTTTACTGACGTTTGTGGACTCGTACGGTACAAAAAAACTAAGGTTTCTGTCTCGTTCGTCCAGATGATTTATACAGCGTTGGCAACATTTCAGTCATGCAATGGGCACTGTTTGATACATAAGTTATTTGTTCCGAGTAGTTTTTTCATTGGTTAAAATGTAGCGCTACAGAATTGAATCAATAGGGTTGAAACTTTAAACGAAACTGCAGTTGTGAACATGCTGAAGGGACATAAAAGTTATTGATGAGTGATATCCTATTCTGAAATTGATAATGAATTCTCTAAGATTTAATCGTCGCCTAAAACCTAGAAGAAAGTGGGTCAAGGCTGTGAAGTACCTTCGCGTATAAAATCGTACAGAAGTCTACAGAAATATGCGTTTAACCTTAAATTACATACAGGGTGATTCCGCAAACCACGAACACACCCTTGTTTTCTCACTCACACCTACTGAATTACCGCACGAAGTTGCTGAGAACAAAATATTTGATAGGGCCACCACGCTAGTAGAGTAACATAAATTAATGTCACTTAGTTGATAATATTAAATTAAAAAAAAAGGTTGTTGAATTAGTACTTATTCTCTATAATTTTCATGTGCCTATTTTTGTAAAGAGTATCTTAAATAATTTCTAAATCTCAAAACTAAAAGTAAAGCTATGCCTTTGTTTACAAGTAAGCCCTAAAAATACGTAGGTAATCGAAATGCAGAATTTCTAGTTTTCAAAGTTGAAAGCTAGACTAGCCAGCTGCCTACTTATTTGAACAGCCATGTTTCATAAAATATACCCAAAACGATGTCCTAAATTAATATTACAAGCACTGTTGTAAACAATTTTGAATAACCAAAAGGAAACTAAAAATAAATTCATTTTAAAGCATAACACCCTGGCAACCCTACAAGCAACGCGCTGTAGGTATGTTATCTGCGTATAAGTTGGTATTTTCTTGTCCGTGCAGCGTAATGCTACGAACTAAGCTTTATGGAAAACTAGGTGTAAAATGTCTTTTTCGGTTCATTTTATATTTTATAGAAAAGGTGTTACTTTATTTGTCTCGGTGTTCAACATTTTCTTTGTTTTCGCTATAGCCGGTTAACTCGTTTGGAGCTTTAAAGCGCTTTAAGCTGTACATCCTAAGACGCGTATGCATTACTTTTGTAGAATATACAGATCTTCCGTTTGTGCGCTGTTTCCCCATAGGATTACGGATCAGGTTGCGAACTTTCACCCGCAGCGCAACAGAGGTCGCCACTGAATTTACTTTTAAACAAGAACCAATGTCTGTTGGGACATCATCGGTGCATTTGGTGCGATGAGAGGCGAAGGGAGATCTGGTTCTTCAGAGGGCTGCAGAGCAAAGACCTCCTCCACCTCCACAGCCTATATTAATCTACTGCTGGACCCAGGCCCCCCTGATTAGCGCCTTATTGGCTTTTATCTCATAAACCCCACACTGGGCATGAGAGTTGGGGATCGCAGTTCAGTGGTAGAATTGTTCTGCAGGGGACGCTGCCACCCCCGGTGGATATTCCTTAGTCGACTCTTACGACACCCGCGGCAAGAGTTGGGGTGGTGCAAATTCTAAGCCGGCACCATACAGCAAAGACCTTCGCGCTTCGGGATGATAATACTTACTACTTACCTGGTAGTTATTAACAGTTATAAGAATTTTACGCCCGCAACGGTATTAGAGCTTTTAGTATCGCTGAGGATAGTCACTTTAGCTGAATTTTCTTTTCAGAAGGTCGCTACTAATTACTACTAATTACGACATAATACGCTACTAATTAATACTAATTGCGACGAAGACTAATTATCGTGAAATAAAAGCAAACTATCTTTATAAAAAAAAAATATGATTCAAAACATTGCCCAGCATTATTATATTTTATTTATTAAATAAAATTTATTTTATAGGTTGACTCATTTTTCTTCGCTGCGCACCCTGCAAGACAATTGGTTCTTCCCTAAATTCACTAACTTCCCTGAAAAGAGCCTTAAGCTCCCGCATTCACTATTTTTTAATAAACTGCAAAGCCCGGAGCGCAAAACCAACAATAAAATTACGGCGTCAATCTATTTCCCCGCGGTTGGAAGTAGATGGAGCTGGATACGTCACCGTGTGTTTGCCAAAGGTTTTTCAACAAAAATGCGGAGAGTTTAAAAACGTTTATAATCAAGAGACAGACGGACTGGGGATATTAAACTTTTTATTGGAACCACAATGCGCTTGGTGTGATGTCACTTTTGAGTTTGTTGGTTTTGAGTTGCACGTGTCGATAGTTTTATTGAGAGTTTATATCTATATTAATAAGAGAAAACCTTTAAACCAACATTGCTAAACCATAAAAAAAAACAAGAATCGTTACCTTTCTTTCGACTTTACATGAACCTCATTATATACATATATATTTTTATACAACTGCAGAATATTTACATGCTTATTTGTAGAAAGTTTTATGGACAATCTAGATATACATATCGATACTTAACAGCCAAAGAAGGCTAACCGACATTTTACAAACTTTATCGGACAGAGGTTTAAAGTTGAAAATATTCGAAAAAAAAAATCATAAAAATTCTGTTTTAGCTTCCGAAACCCTGAAAATTTTACTATTTAGATTTTTATTGTCATTCTATAAAATAGTATTATTAAATATTTATAAATCATACTGTCTCTTACCTCTAAATACTCCTGATTTCATAAACAGCCAGAACGTCTTATATGAAAATCTCTTATTTATTTACTTCCAGCCTAAACGTTTTAACAGTTGTTTTGTATTATTTAAGCCGGAGAAAAGCAGCATAACTGTTTTTTTATAACATGAAGTAGGGACAATTATGAAATAACTGGTTATTGAAATTTGTAAGACATCTACGCGGGCCTCCGCAAACATGCCGGAGGCGCTGCAGAATCGCGGGAGCCCCAACAGCATCCTGAAAGCGTTGTTGTACTGGACGCGAAGAGTATTGACGGATTTCTTCGTATACGTGAACCACGCTCGTGTAAGTGTGTGTGTACCTAGTACCTGTACCTACCATGCCATGCCATGGATGCCATTCTATAAACTAATAATCATTATTAATGTAAACAAACCTTTTAAATTGTAGTATAAGTAGACTCCAAAGTTTGCGCGCCAAAATGGTTCGCGTGCACGAGTGGCTCTTGAGCCGCGGTCGCCAACGCACTAAATGTTCCCTGTTGGTTCGTGTAACCGACGTTTTTGTTACTTGTTGCACAACGTAACTGACAAATGCCGTGACATGAAATTAGCGTAAGTGTAAATTTTAGTTTTACCTTATTAACTAACCACCACATTCGTTTGAATATCGAGAGGGAAAAACAGGGTAAGCGACAATATGTTTGGTGAGAATCACTAGGACAATTTATGTTAAGTTCTTCACAGAATTTGAACAGTGACAGGGAAAATAAGGCTAAGTGACAAACAAAGTCTCAGAAATGTAGCCTAAACGTACTAAACGAAGCTTATGTTTTTTAAGAAACTGAAAAAATATCCCAACCGATATTTTATCAAAATATATTTCTAACTCAAAGAGGTTAACGTCCAATCAATACATTTTTATTACATGCCAAAATAGCGTAAGTGTCAGTTCCGAGATTCAATTTTTAATATAACCACCAAAGTAAAAAAAAGAACATGTAAATAATGCGTCGTTTACGACTAAGATATCAGGCTAAGGACCTTAATTTACAAACTGCCTGAGCGCCAAAAAGTATTTCGTAAAGCCATGATACTAAGACCAAACGACGCGGAAACAAAAGCTGATTCCAGTATAAGCATAAGTCGATTTCACAAAAAAATTTCGCTTAGCCCTTTTTGGCTGTTAGGCATCGATATATATGTAGATGTTACTAGGTATTCCTACAAAATAATCAAGAAATCTGAGAAACGCTGCATGCGCCACTTGAAGCGGCGTGCCCGCGCGGGCGATGGCCCATCTAGAGGTTGAGAGAGGTTGAGACGGCTAGAGGATATTACATAGAAGCTATTACCGCATCTTGCATATTGCCGATTACCGCGCTCAGAAATATAAATACAGCCACCGCATAGAACTTGAACCGCAGGCTACAGATAACACTATTGCTACTGAATTTGTTATCATGAAATTACACGATCTAACCGCATCCGCGCTTTTTTCCAGTAGGCATCAAAACATAACCGCATTTTCGTCTAACCCCAGGCAAAGTTACCAAATGAACACAGACATTACTGTCGCTTCATCAATATTCCACGAACGCAACCGAACTATCTCCACGGGTTCTACATTTGTGAAAAATATACCATAATACCTTGTAATAAAGGTTTTTCAGACGAGAAAGCTTAGGTTGGTTAGGCGCACTTGTTCCGAATAATAGGAGAAAGTCAATAAGGAAATTGAAGAAAACGAACGCTAAACTGTTCGGTAAGGAATTATTCCGAGCTTGGCAAATGGTAACAGATGGTAGACTTGTGCCAATAGGCACTCTCTCATGGAAATACGATCAACTAATAAATTGATTGGCACAGTCAGTCACTGAATTTTGGCCTTTAGGGTCATAGAATATTAGGTAGACTAGCAAGGTGGTCCGATGACATACCTAATGAGCAGTAGCAGCCTAATTGGTGAAATTGGCGAACAATCGATACAATGGCGTGGTAAAGAAGAAACCTGTGCCTACCTGGCAGATAGGTAGAGAATGCGGGCTGATTAGATACGAGAAGATGAATGAAAATATTTCGACAAACGTCTCAAACAGCACGATTCAACAGGTAAATACTACAGGCAAATACTAATAAGGTGAATCAAAAATAAGGTAAGTAGACAGGCACTGAGTTACTCAACATTCTCTTAAGTTTTTTTTTTTTAAATTGATTCTTGCGATCCGGTTTTGACATTCAGACAGGCACGTCGAAATCCGTTTCCGCTAGGCGCCGGCCGATCGATCCGAACTCATTTCCATCAAAACTTTTTCCGCCAAATCAGCATAAGCATCTCAGCCAAACATTTCTCATTCGGGGGAACCAATCAAAATAATTCCTATCAAAAGTAGTTACCCTTTCCGCATTTCTTGTCGATGTGTTCAATGTCTAGTGATTTATGGCTTCCCCTATTCAACGGGCAGTTCCTTTCAACCCTTTCGGTTTCTTGCGTACGATTCAACCTTGGGGTATAAAGAATAGGGGTTTTCTGGCTAGTTGATTTAGAGTCAAATTGCTCTAGATTTGCACAAGCACAGGTATAAACATAATATACAGGATGTTTGGTATTGCGGCCGATATAATTTTTTGGAGAGTTGGGGGGTCGCCCTTACTCCTCAAAAAATTATGTCAGTCGCCAAACATATAATATTTAGTATACTCGGTGCTATATTTAAGTTTTTTTTTTGTAAACTAAGCGATTCTTGTTAGGGGTCAAAACGGAACCCTATTACTAAGCCTCCGCTGTCCGTCGGTCCGTCCGTCCGTCCGTCACGTGGCTATATCTCATGAACCGTAAGAGGTAGACAATTGAAATATTCAGATAATGTGTTTCTCTTGCCGCTATAACAACAAATAATAAAATAAAATAAATATCAAAATTAAAGGGGCTCCCATACAACAAACGTGATATTTTTGGCTATTTTTGCTCTTAATTTGTTAAGGCTGTATGTCTTGAACCACAATAGGTAGGCACATGAAACTTTCTATAAAAAGTAATACTTCAACTTTAATAACAAAAAATTCTAAAAATATAATAAAATTTAAAATATAAAGGGGTCTCCAAACAAGTGAAAATTCGATGTTCTTTGCAAAAGTTGCCTGATTTTTACGGTACGGAACCCTTTGTGTGCGTGTTGACTCGCAGTTGGCGGTTTACTTATTTACATTCTTTGATTACAAAAACAAATAATTATTGATGGAAAATATTTTAAGACACTGAGCAAATCGCAGAAGTTCGAAACAATTTAATATACCTTCATGCATCATTTCATTTGTCTGTCGTCCGTTTTCGAACTTGAATTTTTCCATTCCCTTTTTCGCTGAGCTTGTGCAATTACGCGTTGTTGAGGTTTGTGTTCGTGTCGAATAGGGCTCATGTGCCTACTAGAGTCTTCCTCCACGAACCGGTAGCCATGAACGCAATAAACATAAACTATACTAAGATTTCGAATTATTTCGGCCAGACGTTATGACACTAGTTCCATGGGAGTTAGAGAGGTCCATTGTGTGAGACGCTACATGCGTCGACACACTTGTGCGTTCCCATCTTCCGAGGACATCACAGGACAGGGATTTGGCAGAGGATTTCAAGATGCGCAAATATGCAGGTCTCGACAAAGCCTACGCATTTGCTCTCTTTGGAGTCGAGACCCTAAGTCCGTGGGGTACTGAGGCTCTCTGTTTTTTTTTTTAATTATTTGAGCGTATGGTCGAAACGACGCGTGATTCGAGAGCTACCAGCCCTCGGGTATCTGGCGCAGCACATCAGCATTGGCATACAGCGGGGCAATGCAGCCAGCGTCTTGGGGTAGGTATTGTTCTGCTTCCGACGCTTCCAACTGGTAGGTATTGTATGGATCAGTTGAGCTACCTGTAGATTGTTTGTAACAGTCTGCAGGTAGATCAAGTGATTTAACTGTAAATACTAGTTCTAATTTGTTTCTATTATTTGATAGTAATTTTCTTTGTTAGTAAAGGAGTTATGCAATCTTTCGTATATAACATTACTTTTGAGAAGTCCTCAAAGAAACTACAAATAAGCCGGCATATATCTCGTGAAACTTTGCCAGAGTATTAACACGTTACACGAATGCCTTCAAACGTCGGTTGCAAATTGTTTTGCAAATTGTCTAACATTTAAGAGAAGTCACATTTCAAACACAACCCCACAGTCTATGAAATAAGATCCATTTTGCAACAAAGACGAGTTTGACGAATCTGGAAACTGCCCCACATCATATCAATACTAATGTTAAATTAACCAACAACCTAAATGCAACCTAAGCCCTTTAGGGATAAGAATCATTTTGCAACAAATCCTCGGTATTTGTATGCTTGAATTGCATATATTTTGTAAGTTTGAAATCAATGCTACAAGCATTTTAATTGCTATTTCGAAATTACTCCGTTGGGATTTACGTTTGAGTTCAAGTTTTATCAGGTGGTTAACGTAGGTAACCAACTAATAAAGTAAATATTATTAGTAAATTTTTACTATTCTTTACTATTAGTTTTGAGACTCAACTCTCAAGTTTTAGAGTACTAAGATATTATATACAATGTACGCGTTACTCCTATTTCATCATTCGAAGGAGTTTCCTACCATACATTTTATACCCCTTTTATCTATAAATCGAAAATTGGATGTTTGCAAAACTACCAATGAACCCCTTAAATAATTATTAGAATAATTTTTTTTTTGTAGCATTAGCTACTTACACAATTTAAACTTAATCTAGTAACTTAGCTAATCACTAACTGACAAACACCATACACAGTATACTATGTTAGATAAAAGAAATATTTAACATAAATGCTCTAAAATGGCGCCCGAGTCAGCGTTTGTTGTGATAACTAGCCGTTCGTAATAATTTCCAATTTATCAGTTTTTATCATTTCGCAATTTTATACTTATAATACCATTTTTATTTTGGATGTGTTATCTACAGGGTGTCCGGTAATTAATGGATAACCCCGCAGGTACATGTGGGGGGGCAAGGGGGCAACTCAAAAAAAATTAAAAAAAAAATCTATCTGCAAAGGTCTAGGATTTTTTAATTTTTTTTTTAAAGTCCGAATTTTGATACCTTTGTTAAAAATTTTGAACACTACGGCTACAAATTTAATGATAACGAATTGATTTTCTCTGGAAATAACCGTGAATAATTGGCCTTGCTATGGCGCATCACAAATTATTCCTAGCCACAACTGTTTGTTTTTTTCAAATAGTTAAAAATAAAAATTAGTGTATTCGATTTTTTTATGATAATGTTTGAGCACCTGTGGTATAAAAAAAACGTATGGAGACAGGGGTGGCCTACAGCTTAAAAAACTTGCCTACTTCATGTAGTTTTTGAAAAAGTATCACACTCAATTTTTTTATTGTCAAATTACCGAGTTATGGCTATTAACAGACTGGAACGATGATTTTCAAATAAAATAAGATTTTATTAAATTTCAAAAAAATACTTGCAGTAAATTTAATTTTTTTAATTTTTTAATTTTAATTTTTTTTTTTTTTTTTTGGTCCGCCTGGGACCTATTTTATGGCCACCACGATCGCCCGACCTAAACCCACTGCAATTTTTTTATTGGGGCTGCTTAAAAGAAATAGTGTACAAAAAACCAATCGCAACAATACAGGAACTTCGTCGACGTGTTTTGGACGTGGCTCGAGAAATTGGAGAGCGCAGGTATTCGCGCCTACTGAAAAGGTCATTCATAAGAAGATGTAGAGCCTGTATTAGAGTAGGTGGCAAACAATTTGAACATTTATTATAACATTTATTACCTATTTGAAATTGTTGTTTCAATTATTAATAACACCCCAACCACCCCAAAATACACTTTCACTGATTTTCAAAATAAATTTCTTATCTTATTATTGGTTTTTGTTATAAGAAAAATAGGGCTAGAGAAACATAGGTAGCCATAAGTCGGTTATTTGACAATAAAAAAAATTAAGTGTAATACTTTTTAAGAAACTACATGAAGTAGGCATATTTTTTAAGCTGTGGGCCACCCCGGTCTCCATACGTTTTTTTTATACCACAGGTGCTCAAACTTTATCATAAAAAAATCGAATACACTAATTTTTATTTTTAACTGTTTGAAAAAAACAAACAGTTGTGGCTAGGAATAATTTGTGATACGCCATAGCAAGACCAATTATTCACGGTTATTTCCAGAGAAAATCAATTCGTTATCATTGAATTTGTAGCCGTAGTGTTCAAAATTTTTAACAAAGGTATCAAATTTCGGACTTTAAAAAAAATTTAAAAAAATCCTAGACCTTTGCAGATAGATTTTTTTTTAAATTTTTTTTGAGTTGCCCCCTTGCCCCCCCACATGTACCTGCGGGGTTATCCATTAATTACCGGACACCCTGTATAATTAATATCTATTTTTGTTTGTGTGTTGTGTGACGTTCTACAATTATTTTTTATTTTTCTTTTACCAGCTTCATCATTTTGTTTTATTCCATCGTTATCCCCTGTAAGTATACAGTGTTTTGAGAAAATATACATCAAACGCAAAAGGCATGCTAGTTTTATCTGTAACCACAATTTTTACGCCTTCCAGTTTTCTCTCAATACTTTGACAATACTCGTACAATTCCCTCTTGGTTTGCTTACCGCCATCCAAATGTGTATTAAATTCAGAAAATGACAAAAGTGGCCGATAGAAGAGGCAATTTTGTCGGCAATGAGAAATACTATATCCAATAATAGAAAGTTGTTGGTTTTAGTATTTTGACTTTGCGAGGCTCGTGAAATATTGTATTCTGTTTTTCTTGGAATTTATTTATTATTATTTGGTTTGGTGCCGTTAATATGAGTTGCGAAGTAGGTATTTAATTTGATAGGGATTAAATCAAAAACCTTCACATTAAATTCTAAGTTACTCGTGCTCTATATAAAAATCTGTAAATTTGCAGGTAAATTCACACTGATATTAAAAAGGCAAACGTTGGGGCATATGAGGATGAAGTAGGGACAGTAGCCTTAGTGGTGAAACGCACCGCTACGAAAAATTTAACTTCTTAAAATCATAACCTAGAACCTATACTTGGTACCTATTTTGGTAGTAAGTATAGAACCGATAAAAAAATCCCATCTTCTAAATTCCTAATGTAGGTATCCTCGACGCAAAATAACCCATCACAGTTCCATACAAATCGTATAACAAATACGAGTGTATTCCTTTTTGTTCTAATCTATCGGGTCTCAATGATTCCATATTTATACAGCAAGCCGAGGAGTTCACAAACATTGAAATGCTACGTGAATATTGACCGAAAACGCTATATGACCAGTATTACGAAACGCTTTATGGGTGTTATTCTGGCATAGAGCAGCTGTGCCATTTTGTGAAATTTTACTTTCGAAGTTATATTGGGATAAAAAATGCCTTTTTTATCTTTTCATTTGTATTTTTTGAGTTTTGCACAAAAAGTAAAGACAAAACTTTTGGGGCTTTCCATCAAATCTTAGCATATCCAAATAGTAGTGAGGCTAAGTTGCTATTTGAGTTAGCGACGACTCGCTCAAATGGCAACTTATTTTCATAAGTAATAGGTAACTGGTAGGTTGTAAGTACTAATAACAATTAACAGTTTTTATAATGTTATTCTCTTTTGTTTTGTAATTACCAGAAGTTTCACTTTGTTTTGTTTTTAAGAATTTTCCTTTGTTACTTGTATACCTAGCCAACTGGCATGAACATGTTCAAAAG
Source organism: Eupithecia inturbata (assembly GCA_963662085.1). NCBI lineage: Eukaryota > Metazoa > Arthropoda > Insecta > Lepidoptera > Geometridae > Eupithecia > Eupithecia inturbata. The sequence goes on from OY759182.1 coordinate 12,054,521, forward strand.
ATGTAAAAATTAAAAAAAATAAACTTTTGGGTGTTATTTTTTCTATTAGTTACATATATGTATTTAAATTTTTGAATAATTTATCATCATATAGGCCAGGATTTTTTTTCCCACTGGGATCTTAGACTATATACTCAACTCAAAGACGCATGCCTGTCATGATGAGCTTGTTACACAACCTTTCTGCAGTAGCTACATTCATTACGGATGTAACGGGTTAACTACGAACCTTATTTGTGTTGGAAGAACACCAACGTTTCATCCCTTAACGAGGGACTTCTTTAGGGTGAGTGCGGTAAGGTTCGTAGTTGACCCGCTTGCATTCGTAATGAATTCGTCAAAGTACAATAGTTTTTATAGTAAATTACTAAATTTTTATAAAAACGAACACTATTCTAAAATATCAGCAGATAGATGAAATAAGTAGCCTTATTTATGGCATCCGTAAGAAGTTTGAGAATAGGGGCCATAGCTGACTACAACAGAAAATGATACATGCAAATAGGCTCACTGTGACCCGAATACCCTGGCCACATAAATTACGGGGCCAATTGTTTCCTATGGCCAGCTATTGTCTGCCGTTGCATTTATTTAGAGGCCATTCAGTACGGAATTTTGCTCTTTTTGTGTAGATTTTGCAAAGGCTTTTGTAGTTTTAATCGACAGCGTGCTCTAAATTATTGGCTGGTATTAACTATAGGAACAAAAAAAAGAATTAGAGATGTACCAAAATTGTTTTGTGTGTTTTTAGGGTTCCTTACCCGAAAGGTGAAAACGGAACCCTATTACTAAGCCTCCGTCCGTCCGTCCGTCCGTCGTCTGTCACAGGGCTCTATCTAATGAACAGTAAGAGGTCAGAGGGGGAGACCGATCAAATTTTCAGAGAATGTGTATTTCTCTTGCCGCTATAACAACAAAAAATAAAATATAAATCCAAATGAAAGGGGCTTCCATACAAAAAACGTGTTTTTTTTTTGCTATTTTTGCTTTTCATTTGTCAAGACAAATCTTGAACCACATCAGGTAGACACATGAAACTTTTTATAAATGACTACTTCAATTGTAATAACAACAAATACTAAAAATATAATAAGTTGAAAATTTAAAGGGGTCTCGAAAAAGCAAAAATTTGATGGTCTTTGAAAAAGTTGCCTGATTTTACGGTACGGAACCCTTCGTGTGTGAGTGGACTCGCACTTGGCAGTTTATCTTAACGCCCGACAAATAAGAGGGATGTTTGTGTCTGTGTTTTTGTGTGTCTGTCAGGTGTTTCGTATGTGTTCGAATGGTGACGTCCTCGATAAGTGTTCTTAGCTATGGTTTATGAAAATCGGGGCAGCTGGTGGTCGAATTGTCGTCGGGGTATTTTTATAGGATTCTAGCTGATGTCCGCGGCTTCGCACGCTCTTTTCCGAGATAGAAAGTAGCTTATGTTCGTGTCCGGGATACTATGTATCCCCATGCCAAATTTTATTAAGGTCCGTACACGTTTAATTACTTACTTTCGAATTTACCTCTATAATATAAGGTACAATTATCTTTTCACTACGATTAATATCCTTCCTTATAATAATCTTATTTATTATTTTTAAGTATTTACTATTTTGTCACTTTGCAACATAATATCATTATTGTGATGATTTAAATACCTATAATTCAGTTTTTACCTATAATATAGTTATTTAAGTACCATGTCATATGGATTGCTTTTATGGGGGAATGCTGCGGATGCACAAAGAATCTTCATTCTACAAAAAAGAGCAGTCAGAGGTATTTATAGACATGGACCTAGAGAGCCTGCGAAACGTATTTGGTAAAGTTAATATTATGACTATGCCATCACTATTCATTTATCTTAACCTATTATATTTGAGGAAACATATAAAACGTTATTCCAAAAATTGTTATATTCATAATTATGAGACGCGAGGAAAGCATAAGTTGGTGTTACCTCAGACGAGACTAGCGAAAGTTAGCAAATCTTTTGTCGTAAATAGTGCTACATTTTATAATGTATTGCCAGCCAATATTACCAATCTTGGCGAAAAGGCCTTTAGGACCACCATCAAAAAGTACCTAACCGAGAGAGCCTACTATGGCATAAAGAATTATCTCTCAGATCATAATTTTTGGAACGACATTGCATGAGTCAGCAATACTTTGTTATATTATTATTTTTTATTTTTCGCTCTCGATACTATGTACCTATACCTAATATTATATTTTATTTGTAAGACTTTCTTAAGTGCAATGTAATGTGCCTATGAGAAATAAATGAATGAAACTGAAACTGAAACTATATAAATTTCTTATCTAATAATTTGTTTCATGAATAACATCTATTATTTAGGTGATATGAAATTAATGTACTTTGACTTAATTTAACTAATTCCGACATGAGCATGAGCTTCTATTCGATTAGTTCTGATTTCGTTTGGATTATGTACATAATATGTATGTAACATTTTTTGTATTTATTTGGCTTTGGTACTGGGTTCCGGAAACAACTATTCAGATCGGATAAGGGAATTAATACGTAACGTTACATGTTCAAATCCTGCCTAAGTCGTTTATTTCAGAGAATTAAATGATTTTTTTAAATTATAACTCTGTTTCTTACCTTATTATTTGCCACTAACCCAATTTAATTAAAAAAAAATTTGATATCCACTGATCAAAATTATTGTATTCAATTTGTTGGTATTCCAAATCTAACCTGGATTTGGACTTATTTACGTTTATCGAAAAGCGTTTAAAAATAATCTGCCATGTACACAAAACGCCGTTAAACTTGATCGAGTTTATAGAGTATGAGGAAAGCGGCTTGTAAATCCAAAAGCTATAAAAGCCATTTGGACATGGAATTGGAAAATTGGACGCTACAACACAAAAACTAACATGCCCCATTCGATGTGGGCTCGAGTTTCTTAAAGGCATATTGACGATAGGCAAACGATCTCCTCAGAGGCGCACGTGCTATAAATCCCCGGAATGGCTTCCGAGTCCAGTGCCGTTGAAATATGGCGAGATTATACGTTACATACCTATCTTGATCTAATCTCGGATAGATGGAGATGGCTCGGTTTACGCAAACATACGACACAGTGGGTTTTGGCAGCTAGGTCAGTACTTGCTAATAAGCCAACCCTCTTAGGTACTAACAATCAAAGCGCACACATCTCAACCCGCTGTTGCTTCACAGCACAAATGTAAGCTTAAGCTCGTAAACTTTAGATTCATTTTACAGTGATGGCATAAAATAGCAGCCAGTGCGCAGTTAACTAGCATGCTGCTACTTAGCCACTCGTTGATGGACGCCTTGCTTACCGCACGCTTTGAGGCGCTGGCACGTAGACCACTTGCATAAAGCAAGTAAAATAAAGAGAACCCAGTGCTTAGACAAACCTAACATAGGCTTTAAGGCATTGCTAACCAATTTATGTAACGAATCTTTATTGAATAAATGATCTATCTATCTATCTATCTATCTATCTATAAGTTGTACAATCATACGCCTTTTGCCCGAGCGTGCGTGGAAAGCAAGCTTGCTACCAGCAGTCGCCACGTAGACAGCACGTGGACAGCGTGCGGTCAACACGATTTGATAGGCGACTTTAGTCCGGAAGTAGTGCTGGAGCGGTGCGAACTTTAAGCAAATAGTCGTCGTCTTATATCAGCATGAAAAGCTTCAGCATTGAAATCTGAATTGTGTGCCATTTCATTGTCAGCATTAAAAAGCAACATTATTTGGTTGCAAACATGCAGCGTTAACCCAAACTGCAATAAGGCAAGAATCATCTAGAATAAACTGGATAACTTACGAAAAGAACTTCTTTTGCTATACAAATTTCCTTGTTATGTTAATACAACAGCTTATCACTTCATTAAATAGCTATCTTTATTAATCATAAACACTTCTGAGATGGATTAAACGAGCTATTATCGCTAAGCTGTGTTTACAAGGCGGGCGGTAGGGGTAAGGTTAGGCGGATTTTGGCGTTAACTTTTTGGCGATGCTCATATCAAACATGTTGCCATTTTCTTGTGTAATGTTTTCGCATGCAAATATAGTTTGGCAAATGTTGTTCTGTTTAGTTTGCTTATCTTGTTAGGGGTAGAATTCACTGATGATTAAATAAATCTGTATACGAGTAGGTACTTATTATAAAACTGTAACCGGTCCGTCTTCTGTACATGGAAGATATTTTGAAATTTTTGTTTGCAGGGCGCTCTATTATTAATAGTGAATCAAAACTGTACTTTTTTTATTTTTGTATGTCTGTCTATCTATATCTTGGCCGTGTATCACGCCGAATGAATTGAAATGAATCTTGGCATGATTTGAGTTCATACTACGAGGACATAGGATACTTTTTAGCCCGGAATTCATTACGGTTCCCCTATGGGAGAGAGGGTGAAAGTAAAATAAATAAAAAAAACTGACTACTGAATGAATTCAAATGAAACCTGGCACGATTTGAGTACATACTACGAATAAGGACATATTATACTTTTTATCCCGTAATTCAGTGCAGTTCCTCTGGGAGAAAGGATGAAAATCAATTTTATTGGCCACGCATCACGCCGGAACTACCATGCCAAGTTTCATAATTAATAATTCAGTATTTTCGGCGTCATGCGTGGCCAAAGAATTTGATTTTCCCTTCAAATCGTGCCAGTAAGCATATTAGATACTTTTTGTCCTGTAATTGAGCAGTAACGGTTCCCTTGGGAGAGGGCATGTAAGTCAAATTGTGTACTTAGTTGTAATTAATTAACGCGTCGTCCGATTTAATTTGTTTTTTGTTAGAAACAATGTTGCAAGATCGAATTTGATTAAATTAGTAGAAAGTAAAATCTTTATTGACAAAGAAAATTACAATTCAATAATAAAAACAAACTAGAACTAGTATTTACAATTAAAACAATTAAGCTAACTGCAGACTGTTGCAAACAATCTACAGGTAGCTCAACTGATCCATATCAATACCAGTCGGAAGCGTCCCCAAGACGCTGGCTGCATTGCCCCGCTGTATGGCAATGCTGATGCGCTGCGCCAGATATCCGCCAGCTCTCGGGTCACGCGTCGCGTCAACCAGACGCTCAGATAACTTTTTAAAAACCCGGAGAGCCTCGGTACCCCACGGACCTAGGTCCGTGGGGTCTCTCATTTGCTCCCAAAGGGAGCAAATGTGTAGGCTCTGTCGAGACCTGCATATTTGCGTCTCTTGAGATCCTTGGCCAAATCTGCCGCCGCACCAGCCCAGTAAGTAGAAAGTCGAGTAGAAAATCAGTAGATCGAAGAAATAATCAGAAGATTTTGAAAAAAGCTGTTTTTTAGGTAAGTTTCTAAATCTGTGATCTATTTTTTTCTTCCAAGACGCTCCCATTAGTTAGGTACCACTGGATTCGAAGGTTATCACGTCCAGGTTAGTCGAGGACTGTCGGTCACGCCTAAACGCGCTAGGCTCGAACAACAGAGTCGTTCTAAGATGGATACCGAGACGCGCGGGAATCAACGGAAATGAGTGTGCCGAGGAACTCGCGCGTTCTGGGGACTCAGCTGGGCTCCGAGCCGTTCTGTGGCATACCTAAAAGCCTGGCTCACAGAACCCTCTTGGATTCCTGCTATGAGAAATCGTCCAAGCTCTGGAAGAATTCCTCGGGCATACAATACAATACACTTTGTTGCTCACAAAAAAAAGTTACAGGAAAAGAGAGATAACAGAGTTGTACAATGGGTGGCTTTATCGCTAAGAGCGATCTCTTCCAGACATGGATGGGCACGACGCAGACGTATTACTTGAATGTAAAATACATACAATACATAAAATAAAATACATATATTATAATCATAATACAAACCAAGTTTTATAAAAAAGATCCAAAATAAAAGCTAACAATTTATGATTGAAGAAAGAAAGTCTTCATAAACCATATTCTTAAATACAGGAAGAGACTTTGCGTGTCTTATAGTAGTTAGCATTCCACAGCTTTGTGGCCCGAAGAGGGAAGATGGGGGAGAGGGTTGTCTGTGAGAGGGTGTTGGTAGAACGAAATGAACGGGAATGGGTTTGGTGGATGTCCTCGAATCGTTCCTAGAGGTAACGCGGAGTATTAGGTATGAAAAGGATGGAGTATAAGAGGGAAAGAAAGTGTGCGTCCCGGCGAAAGCGGATTGGCAACCATTTAAGCTTATTGCGGAAGGTACTTGGTAATTTGGTCATAATTACGCACACCGAAGATGAAGCATTGCAGAAGTATTGAAGCCACTGATGCCTGTCAAGCTGCATTTGGGTATGATCGGGATAGCTGGCGTCGGCGTTGTCAAGGATGGGCACGAGTCACTCAAAGTCATTGATAAAAGCCTTCGATAAACGGTACACCAAACGAATCCTAGCGCTAAGCAGAAGCAACCTACGCTGTCCAGTTAGGGCTCCTATTATACACACAAGAGCCCTAACTGGACACTGTTGCCAAGCACATGTTACACACTTTGTACCACCGAAGTTATTTCATTCAGATTCTTTTTTACTTTGATTTATAATCATCTGTCCCTGCCTACTATCGAAAAAACAAGTGCTGTGGTCCAGTCAACTGGACCAAGGGCCCAATTCTGCTATACAATGGCTTTGCTATGACAATGGTATCGTCGCCGAATCGTCACTAAGAATCGTAAGATTTATGAAACTCGAGAAAGTGCATGCGGTGCTATTTGCACGGATAGATAAATTATTAGTTTCAAACTTGACACTTAGACGCGCGTCCCTCCATCTGTATTCATCATGATTTCTTTCATCTAAGGTAAAATACCAAAACGTGTCATTCTGTGACGTCATAGTGAACTAGTACTAGTACATAGTGAACTAGTCGTCACTGTCATAGTGAAGCGATTAGTTTAGCAGAATAGGGCCAACGAGGAATAGGTAAATTGAACATTTAACGAATAAAACAAATTACTTATACGGCTACATACATATAATTATTTTGTGTTCTCAAAGCCGTTGGGCTATACACCTCACTTAATATGAGAAAAACTGTGGTCAAATTTGAATACCTAATTAGTCGGCAGGTATGGCAATCGCGAACGAAGTCGCAGATAAAACTAGTTAAAAAAGTATTACCCGGGCGGGTATCTGGCGCAGCGCATCAGCATTGCCATACAGCGAGGCAATGCAGCCAGCGTCTTGGGGACGCTTCCGACTGGTATTGATAGGGATCAGTTGAGCTACCTGTAGATTGTTTGCGACAGTCTGCAGTTAGCTTAATTGTTTCAATTGTAAATAATAGTTCTAATTTGTTTTTATTTTTGAATTGTAATTTTCTTTGTCAATAAATATAGGGATAGTAAGTAAAAAAAAAAGTTAAAAAAAATAATACAAGACGTTTTGACACACTATCATCTGACACCAAAGTAAGCAGAGCTTGTGATACAGGGTACTAGATTACTGATAAAAATAATAACATAATTATACATCCAGGGTCGTATAACAAGGATTAAGGATGGAAGCAACGCCATCATTTCTTCATCATCAGCATACATTTACGTCCATAGCTGATCAGGCCTGCCCCAAACAAGGACGTCTTTTCATTATTACCCAACTTGGCAGGCGGATTGGTGATCGCAGTGGAGGTGCTAAATATACACAGAAGGAAGCTGCTGCCCTCTCTAGAAGGTTTCTCGACTCTTACAACAGCCACAGGCTGGGGTCTCGATTCTTACGCCACGATCGCCATAACCAACCACCAATCAGTTTTTAATAACATGAATAAAATACGGACATAGACGTTGATTTAAGAAATATGATTGTGTCCAGAGAGCTCAGAATTTTTCCTGTTTACCCTGTTTTCAAAGCTCGCGTCAAAGATTTTTATTTATAAGAAAAGTGAATATTGGTACTATATATTTTGTTCTTGATATTTATTATTATGTATTAATATTGTATACACCCCTGCCTTTCTTAAATTCTCAATTTTCTATCCATACAAAGATTGCCTGGAAGCAAAGCAATAAGGCCAAAAAGAAAAAGAAGTTAAAGAAGGAATAAGCAATAAGGCCGCCCATTGTACCTTTCTTTTTTATGTTTTTGTCTGTGTTTTTTATTGAATGTTGTGGTGTACAATAAAGAATTTTGTATAATACAATACAAAACATAGACAAAGACATAAAATGTAAAATGTTAATTTATAATTTTTCCAATTTAATAAACTATATAAACTTACAAAGTTTATATTTGTGAAATCGGATAGTTCTCAGTAAAACAATCTACTAGCAGTTTGTCACCTTCCATGGCATGTTAAATAACATGCTACGGCGTAATTACCTACTATAACGTCAGGAAAATATTAAAAAAAGTATATAAAAGCAGTGTTATCAGGAAGCTTTTGTCCGGGAACCTTTGAAGTATAAATTTATTCCCAATACTTGGTTCAAAGACCCATTGAGCGTTCAATAGAATAATATTTCCTGCTGAAAATAACTTGTAAAAGTTATTTTGGGAGATTTCAATCGCGAATCTATGCAAAAGGTCGGAGTTTGTTATATCCTGATCAAACAGGTAGCTTATTTCTGACAACAATAACAATAGTACGTAATCAAATGGTTAGATATGAGCTTAGGAATATGTAAAGAAAATTTATTTCTGAATGAAAGAATGAGAGATAAGTTAAATTTCCTTACTCTTTGAGGAAATAACAACCACTGTCATGATAACTGAAATATATTTTAGTATATATTGCCTGTGATACACATTTTTTCGTTCACGGTTATCATGATACCCAAAAGATATTTAATAAATTATACTTAATCTTCAATTTTTCAATGCTCAATTTAATCATTTTAACGTTAAAAGGGCAATTTATCAACATATCTCGCTAAAACGGTCCAATCTCAAAAATTTCAATTACGCGAGAATATTTTTCATAAAGACCGTCGTAAAATGCCCGAATCTGAATAAAACTAATACAGAGCCCAGGTCAAAAGATGCTCCAAGTACGGACCAAAACTTTCTTCAATATTACGAATTATTGGATTCGCAGACGCCGTAATAATCATAGCGGACTTTCGGTTGATATCTTTTTTGTCGGAAAGTTTGTACGACTTTCTCGAAGTTTGACATTTAGTAATACTTACATGGATACCAAATTATTCAAAATTAATAATTGTAGTAGTGTGGATTTTATGCTACGATGTGGATTTTATGATTATAATGCTACGGCGTAAGCTGCTACAGGGCTACGGCGTAGGCTCCTATGGGGCTACGGCGTAGGCTCCTATGGGGCTACGGCGTAGGCTGCTACAGGGCTACGGCGTAGGCTGCTACAGGGCTACGGCGTAGGCTGCTACAGGGCTACGGCGTAGGCTCCTATGGGGCTACGGCGTAGGCTGCTACAGGGCTGCGGCGTAGGCTGCTACAGGGCTACGGCGTAGGCTCCTATGGGGCTACGGCGTAGGCTGCTACAGGGCTACGGCGTATGCTGCTACAGGGCAACGGCGTAGGCTGCTACAGGGCTAAGGCGTAGGCTCCTATGGAGCTACGGCGTAGGCTGCTACAGGGCGTAGGCTCCTATGGGGCTACGGCGTAGGCTGCTACAGGGCGTAGGCTGCTACAGGGCGTAGGCTGCTACAGGGCTACGGGGTAGGCTGCTACTGGGCTACGGCGTAAGCTGCTACAGGGCGTAGGCTCCTATGGGGCTACGGCGTAGGCTGCTACAGGGCGTAGGCTCTTATGGGGCTACGGCGTAGGCTGCTACAGGGCATAGGCTCCTATGGGGCTACGGCGAAGGCTGCTACAGGGCGTAGGCTCCTATGGGGCTACGGCGTAGGCTGCTGCAGGGCGTAGGCTCCTATGGAGCTACGGCGTAGGCTCCTATGGGGCTACGGCGTAGGCTCCTATGGGGCTACGGCGTAGACTGCTACTTTCAATGCATGTTGTATCCAATTTATATTATAGCACGTGTGACTTTGGTTTGTAAACTCCTGACACAATTTACAATGACATCATAAAATAGTAAACAGCGCGCTGTAAAACGTGTTATTCTGTCCCTATAAAGTGAATCTAAACTAAAGCGTATGAGCATAATCCCATATTTTATGATCATTCTGCTACTGCGCGGGTGCTGCAATGCTACGATTTAGGCTACCGTTTATTTGTTTATTTCAAAAAATCATAGCCCTTAAGAACTAAAACTGATAAATATCTTCACTAATACAGGATCTACTTTTTGTAAAATTTAAAACAAATTGGCTCTCACTAAAACTACATAATTCAAATTAAGAAACTCTAAAACCAATTTGAATAAAATTAACTTAGAATCTGAGCAAATTAATTTAACCTTCAAATTGACAGACAAATTATAAAATTAAGACTTAAAACAAAGCTCATAGTTTAAACTGTCTCAACCTACATACTCGTATGTAACGTAAACTTAAGATTCTTAACCAATTAATTTAAGCTTTTATGTGTCACCTGTAGGAAACACTTATTACATACAGATTAGGGAGTGCTTCCCCGTTCAATCTTATTTTTGACAATGCCCTTTTACAGCAGCTCTATTAATTTTATAAATAAGTCTAGCTGACAATGAAAATTACAATTCAAAAATAAAAACAAATTAGAACTAGTATTTACAATTGAAACAATTAAGCTAACTGCAGACTGTTGCAAACAATCTACAGGTAGCTCAACTGATCCATATCAATACCAGTCGGAAGGGTCCCAAGACGCTGGCTGCATTGCCCCGCTGTATGGCAATGCTGATGCGATATATGTATAGCTTGATTATCGACGATGCCCATTTACAGCATTAATACCTAGGTATAATTTGTTTGTTTTATGTTCCTTGATGATTTATTTTTATGTGAAATGTAAACCGACGTAACCAAGTGTGCCTTGTGCTCCTACGGCGAATAAATGAATGAGAACCCACAATTTTTCAAATAATCTGTCTTAAATATGCTACAATATGTATGGGTAATAATAATTCTCTTTTTACTTTAATTATTGAACTCAAATCAAGTGTACTAAACACTAGTTACCACCTCTTACGTACGCCATGATCCAAGTGCCATCTAGTTAGAGATTATTAAAGATTCTTAATTTCTATTTAGAGATTTCGTAACACTACGTAATACCCAAAACGATAAAAACGGTCAGTAAAAGGTCTGTTCATACGACAATTTGATTGAACCCGAAGAAATTGAATGACATAAGAGATATTATAGCATATTTCACATATTCGACCCCGATTCAATAATGTGATCGTCAGTGAGACGTTTGTTTGGGTCCGGACAAATGGACTATTTCCGGAAACGTTGGTGATGATTTATTTTCTACATTTATTATGTTATTTTGATCTTTGTTGCTATGAAGTTATGGATCATCTATACTCCATCCAAGTTCAATGTAAAATATTTGTAAAGAAACCACAGCAATGAAAATAAATTTGAAAAAATATATATTTGGCGTTGAGTTTCAGAAATAATTGTCAGCAATATTTATTGAAGGAAAGGTGTCATTAACAGGGAATGATTAGCATATAAATACATGGCAACTAAGGGATTTTTAGGTTAAGTATGAGCAGTTTGCTTACAAAAATTTCACATTAAATTTGGCTACAGTTTAGGAGTACACATTTCAAATCTATCAACATCAGTGGGCCGTGGTAGGCATGATATAACTTTTATCACACAATGTCCACTGATGGGCCAATATTAGACGGGGAATATGATACCATTTTATAGGGGTTTTTAGGGCTTCTTTGACAGAAAAAAACCTTTTTAACCGACATTAAAAAAGGAAGAGGTTCTCAATATTTTCTGAGAGTTTTACAGCGCGCTGTTTACTATTTTATAATGTCATTGTAAATTGTGTCAGGAGTTTACAAACCAAAGTCACACGTGCTATAATATAAATTGGATACAACATGCATTGAAAGTAGCAGTCTACGTCGTAGCCCCATAGGAGCCTACGTCGTAGCCCCATAGGAGCCTACGTCGTAGCCCCATAGGAGCCTACGCCGTAGCCCTTTAGCAGTTTCAGTATTATACATACATATATTATGGTTTAGGAGTAATAGTATTATAAAATCAGTAAATATGGTACGACATACTATACAGTTATTCTGTGTTATCGAGCTTTTATATAAACTCTCTCTGCTTATACCTTTGCTTTTTATGATAATTTAACGTTTTAAAAAAAATATATAAACCGACTTCAAATTCCGGTAAATAGGATTAATCTATGTTCACGCGCAATAAATTGGGTTTACACTAGTGCGATCTAATTTTCCTAGTGGCGACATCTAGTTATAGTTAAAGTCTAATTAAGTTTGATGACGTAGATGAAACTGTTGACGCCCGTTGCCATGGAAACCATTAGGTTATAGTGAAATTATCATGTGATGATGTTTTACAAACTTACGTTTACGACACACATAGCAATCTTTTGACAATCAAATTTATAGAGGACCACCTCAAAATCAGTTTTATACAACAGCGAAATAATCATTAAAATCTATTTACAATTGGCGCAGATATCACTAAAATTTTTGTAACTAAAAAAAACACTAGTCGTCCTTGGGAATAATATTTTGATGGGACCACCTCGGGATCTTTTTCTATGCATAAGTGAAAAAGACAGAAAATCGGTTAACAATTGGCGGAGATATCAAGTAACATACATACATAAAAAGCATACATTTTTCTCGAACAAATGGATACAAAATACAAGGACAATAAAAATTTTCTAGAACAAAGAAAGAGATAGGTATAGCTTACAGAAAAACGCAGAAATGTAAGATAAGGACGGCTGACAATATGTAGGGTAAACAAGCGAGACGAAGCTAGGTCTCTGGATGTTAGGCGAATTTTCTCGTTGGTTTTGAAGGACAAAATTGGGTATAAAAGCCGAGCTTTTTCGGCGTTTATTAAGTTTAGTTAAGTTCAGTTCTAAACGATCACACAGTGGTTCTAATAGCAGTAATAAGAGTGCAAAGTGGGAAATAAAGGAAAAATACAGAAAAAGGAGTCTCATTTGGAAGAAAGTAAATACAGTCCACCATAGTACGCAATAAATACCCGATAAATAATCTTTAATATATAAAACTATACTCCTAAACCTAAATCTTATCATCATCCGAGGCCCGCATATTGATTAACTATACCTAACCTCCTACACATAGCAAACAACTAAATAGTCCGTTCAACCCTGACCCGAACCGGGGGCAAACAGTGATCATGTCCCACATTAGCGGAAACTCAAATATTCACAGTAAGCATCTGTTTCATCCCATCCCATAGGGCAAACAATACCACGCGCTCATATCTTACTTAGCTTTAGTCTCTTGATCACTACGCCAGTACGCGTTATGCGCTATGGGGTGCCGGACACATAATTGTACATTTTGTTCCGACGAAATCTGCGTTACCGGTAAGGGGTAGTACGCAGTATGCAGCGTACTGCGTACTGATCAAGAGACCAAAGCTGCTGCGTTTTTGGTGACGGATCGGGGCGGATTTTTGCTGGTAATAAGGACGTAGCTCATCTGAGCCGCACCGCATTAAAACATGGGTCTAAACGATTATGAGAGTGAAGGAATAGAGACTGCAACCGATGTTTGCGTAGAAACTTGTGCACACATATGAGCCGCATTCACCGTGAAGAAGTCCCACGCTAGGGTATGAAACTTTGGTGTTTTTCCAACACAAATACGGTTCGTAGATAACTCGCTTACGTCCGTGATGAATTCGTCAAACTTCGACAGTTTTTATAGTAAAATGTGCACACATACATGTCCCGCGCACATGACTAGCCTCCGTTAGCACTGGCTGCCTCAACCTTAACAGCCTACATTGGTCCACTGCTGGACGCAGGCCTCCACACCTCCACCTGGCAAGCGCCTTATTGACTTGTATCTCATGGGGGGTAATGCCCATAATCCCCACGCTAGGCATGTGGGTTGGGGATCGCAGTTCGGTGGTAGAGTTGTTCTGCAGGATGCGCTGTTGCCCATCCCCGATGGATATCCCTTAGTCGCCTCTTACGACACCCGCGGGAAGAGTTGGGGTGGTGCAAATTCTAAGTCGGCACCACACAGCGAACTGGGAGGAAATCATTATTGCTATATTATAATATACGACTTATCATCAGGTGGATCATGCGTTTGTTCCGTCTATGAGTAGTCACACTATATAATATCACATTAATATTATAAATGCGAAAGTTTGGATATTTAGCTGTACGGATGTTTGGATGGATATTTGTTACTTCTTCAAATTTAAACTACTGAACAGATCGGGCAAAAACTCTGCATAGATGTAGCTCTAAGCCTAGAATCAAACATAGGCTACTTTTTATGCCATGAAACCATCCCCATGGGATATAAATAACCTTAAGTAACATTGACACATGCCACATGGCACACTTTTGGTCGCGTTTTATTTTTCGTTCTGAAACTAATCATCGCATAATAGAGTTTCATAGTCTATTTTTACACCATAGTTTGCTGACTTATCGCCAGAGTTTCTGTTGTAATTTTGTTATTTGTGTACAATTTACACTGTTAATCGTATCTTCTTTATTGATACTTACCGGCCGGCATCGTATAGATTGCTGACAGTTTTTGCAATACTTTTCATTTAAGTACCTACATCATTCATTATATATCCGTGTGGCCGACTTGGGGTGGTAACCCTGAGTGCATACTATTGCAGTATCCGGTGTTGCCACCCTAAGTGCATAGATAGTTTCCTGGATGTACATATAAACTTGTCTGCACTTTGTCTGAGCTCGTGGCTGTCACTTTTCCTACTGGGTTTGGCTAAAAACCAGCGCCCTATCACAATAGTTCTGCTATTTGTATTAGAGCACCACGCTGCGCCTAGACCCGTTAGACATACCTACGTACACACGCTCTGTCTACCTGCCCATACATAGATGAGCTGCTTAGTACCCGCTGTCTAACTGTATTTTGTGTTATTTTAAGTAGACCGTACTCAAGTAGTCTCTCTGTGTTATCTACCTATTGTATGTTTTAATGTAAATTTAGTTATAGTTATTGTACGTGCTTAACTTTGTATGTGTGCACACACATAGAGGTACAAAGTTAGGCTTGTATTGTCTAATAAATTATTTCATTTCATTTCATTTCTTTAAACATTTCCATAGAAACAACGCTTGCAGAAAGAAGTATAAATATAATTTGATTGTTTTGAAAAACGAAAACCCGACTTCCTCGGGTACTTATCCCTCGGGAACAAAATGGGACTATGTTGGGATCATTTTCTATACATTACAAAATTATCATCTAAATCGGTCCACAATTGACGGAGTAATCGGCGAACATACATAAAAAACATACGTTCAACATAGAATCACCTCCTTTTTTTTAAGCCGGTTAAAAATATGTATGTATGTATCTTGATGTAAAATTATCATAACTCATAATTAGTAACGTCAGACATAAATATCCGCAGCATAAGTTTAATCAAACATTTAATCGTAATTGTGTTATTCTATGATTTATCTTCTGGATTTCCTCCAGAACATTGAAAAGTTAATCAGCTAAAAGCCTTTTTTACTTCCCCTAAGAAACGAGTTAAATTGTGGAGAAATTGAGTTTTTATTTCTTAATTAAGTTTCTGTAGCTTTGACTTTCCAACTAAGTGATTGTTTTCCGAGGAAACTTTATTCGTTTTGGAATGTTTTTGGCTATTTTATGTTACAAAAGGTAAACAATTATTTTTAATCTTTGTTGAAGGATCAGTAATCACCGTCAATTTTAAGCATGATTGTAACCAATGTATCAAGTACAATGAGGCTGGCTCTGTGCGACGCGAAACTATGGTAAATAACACCAGAATACCTTTCACGTTCACTTCCCCACATTCACATGATATTTTTATTGAACCCCAAAGTCCCCCGGGGTTTGGTGCGACGTTTTGTAGTACTACACGTTTCTCAGCACACTAATGCCACCTATATAGTATAGGATAGGATAGCAAATATCCTTATAATATGAAATAAAAACTAAATTAAACTTTACCTGCGATCCATCCCAGCACTAGCAATCCAAACACGTGAACTACACGAATATAGTTAACCGTCCCCATTCTGCCCTTTATCCCTAATCACAACCTCTTTCATACATTTCACAACACTTCACCAGTCTAGAACTTCTCACTGTTCACTTTACCAAGCGACTAAAGTTTGGAAAGAGTTTTCACTAAAGCGTTCCTTTGCATTCATTATGTCATCATCCTGTCCCTTCCGACACCTGAAACAAATGAAAGAAATTTAATTTCGGCACAAAATGAGGTGATCCAAGCAGAAAGTGTTGTAAATAAACCAGCTGCAAAGGCCTTTTCCTTTTGCTTTTTCGCTGTTTGGCAGCTAGCACTGTTGCAGGTTTTAGGTCCTCAAAACGTTATAAACAGTTTGTTTGGGGTTTCGAAGATCGGAGATCGGTGTCGAAACCCTTATGGTCTCGCTTTTTTTGTCCTTTTTCCGTCTTTAATATCTCAGTAACTAAAGCAGCAAATAACTTGAAGTTTAAAATAATACATTGCGTGCGCCTGTACAAATTGTGATGTCGAAATTTTAATTCTTATATTTATTACGTGCTTATTAAGGGCAATCCCTTGACCTTTCTCAGTAAATTTTATTATAACATTGTTTGAGTCAAACTTTGTTTGGCCCAATAAATGTTTTTAATCAATGATTTTAAAAATATATTGCTTAAACTTTGTTTGGCCTAATCAATGTTATAATGCATGATTTTAAAACTATATAACTAACTATATTTGCTTAAATAATATAAGTTTTTCAATTTCATTTTATGTATTTAATCTTAAACAATAGCGTCAAGTCCAATTAGATACATTATTTATAGGTACATATGTGATAGTAAATTAGATACATTATTTATAGGTACATATGTGATAGTAAGTTAGATACATTATTTATAGGTACATATGTGATAGTAAATTAAATTGAAACACTAAATTAGTCTTTATTGACAAAGAAAATTATAATTCAATAATAAAAACAAATTAGAACTAGTATTTACAATTGAAACAATTAAGCTAACTGCAGACTGTTGCAAACAATCTACAGGTAGCTCAACTGATCCATATCAATACCCGTCGGAAGCGTCCCCAAGACGCTGGCTGCATTGCCCCGCTGTATGGCAATGCTGATGCGCTGCGCCAGATACCCGCCAGCTCTCGGGTCACACGTCGCGAAAATGAAAATAAAAATTCAGATTTTCATCAAATGAATAAGATTAACACATAAATATATGTATAAATAATGCTGGAAAATCACACATCAACATCTAGGCCCAAGCTAAACATGGGTACTAGATAACTGATGTACTTAATACAATACACTACATATATATTTTTAGGGTTCCGTACCCGAAGGGTGAAAACGGAATCCTAAAAATATAGCCTCCGTTGTACGTACGTCCGTCCGTCTGTAAGAGGGTCTATCGCATGAACCGTTAAAGATACACAGTTGAAAATTTCAGAGAATGTGTATTTGTCTTACCGCTATATCACCTAATAATAAAAATAAAATAAATATCCAAACTAAAGGGGGCTTCCATGCAAAAAGCATGGTTTTTTTGGGTTTTTTTTTGCTCTTCGTTTGTCAACCTTGACAAACGAAGAGCAAAAAAAAACCCAAAAAAACCACAATAGGTAGACAGTAGAAATGTTGACAGATAAAAAAACTAATAAAAATAAATTTGATTTAATCCTTAGAGAACCGACATCCATACCACGTAAAGTACCGATCACCGAAATTTAGCGATGCCGGGCGCGGTCTATACTTGGATGGGTGACCGCGTCATGTTAACTTTTTGCTTTTTTTCGATTCATAAAAAAAACCGTTATTAGGGTTTCTTTTGCGAAAGTTTGTGCGATGGTACGGAACTCTCCGTGTGCGAGGCGACTCGCACTTGCCGGATTTATTTATTATTCATAGAAAACACTCAGAACGCCCGGTACAAATATCAGCAGATCGTACGAACATTGGTCCCGAGGCGGGAATCGAACCTGCAACCCCCTGCGTCGCAGGTGGACTTTTGCCTGCAGCGCGACAGACCTCCGTAGCGCAGCAGGCAATTATAGCAACCTAAAAGGTAAGTAAACTTAATCAAATAATGAAATCAATTAGACACCAATTACTTTTCCCGCGTATATTATGATGGCCCATTCTACGAATGATAAAGGATTTAAAGTGTGAACAAATTCCGCCCTTCTATTTAATTTTTAACCCTTGTTCTCGCATCCTAATTAGTATGAGAACCCTGGTTTTATTCCATTTAATATGTAGCCTTATTCGCGTGAATTCTTTCAGTAATTTATGAATAACTCTTTGGATGTTTGCGAGGGATATGGTGTTCTTAACCAGAATGACGAGAGAAATTTATATATAGAGGTATAGTGTTTATATATGTAGAAACTGCCCGTTTATAGAACAGCTAGGCCGATTATTATCTAGAGGATAAAAAAGCTTAGGACAAGTTTTGCTCCAACTCGAAAACTAACAACCTAACAAGGTAAAGGGTTCTTGTCCGCTTCTTTGCTTTACCTTAAAAATATTGAAGTGAGCAAAAATCAAAGTGAGCACTTTATTTTCTAGTTTTACGTATGTAATTTGAATTTTGTGACGTGTCCAAGAGTCCTGTAAGGTCTAAAGGAAATAAAACACTGAATTTCGAATTTTTTGAATTATTACAAACGAACGCTTATTGGTTGGAAATAAGTAATTAATATCATTTGTCGAGATGGTTAAGTGACGTTTAGCCATATTGTTGAACGTTGATTGTTCAACGATCGGCATAGACAATTAAATGAAATGCAACGTTTTGCAATCGGCCTAGCCATTCTACAAACGGGCTGATTCTACGATCCGGCGGCGACATATACACCAAAGCCGCCGCTTAGTTGGACATATTGGCGGTTTCATATCTAAAGTCAACGCATCAAAACTGGTTGCCAAGCCCAGGTTGTGTCGCCGTGTTGGTAAAAATTGTCGGCGGCACGAAATCAGCAACTTTTCCATGGTGCGGCCATGCCACCGACAAATGTAGCGGACATGCCGCCGACATCTATATCTATATATATAAAAGAAAGTCGTGTTAGTTACAGTATTTATAACTCAAGAACGGCTGAACGGATCTCGGTGAAAAGAGGTAGATGGTATCCCGGGGCCGGACATAGGCTACCTTTTATTCCGGAAAAAAGCGTGTCAAGCCCCGCGCTGCAGCTAGTTATAAATAAATAAATAATGCTGGACAATTCACACAGCTTTATCTAGCCCCAAACATAGCAGAGCTTGTGTTTTGGGTACTAGATAACTGATATACTTAATATTAGGTCCTTACATATGAAATTGGCGTTTTTCGTACTGGCCACTTTAATCACAAATTTCTCCTCTTTGGTAAGGAATTCCAAATTCAAATTTGTACAGCTATAGACTCATGTATTTGTGCTTCGATGATCGTCATTCATTTGTTTTTTTTCTTCTGTTTTTTTCTGTTTGCGTCACTCATTTTACAAAATGGAAAACTTAAAATATCGCATTATTTACGAGTACGAGTTCCGCCGTGGCACTAGTGCTGCGGAAACAACTCGAAGGGTGAATGATGTGTATGGCGGTCGTGTTGCAAAAGAAAACACAGTTCGTTTTTGGTTCCAACGTTTTCGTTCTGGAAATTTTGACCTGCAGAACAAGCCCCGTGGACGGCCTGAGACTCAAGTTGATAATGAAGAGTTGAAGGCTATTGTGGAAGCGGATCCATCGCAAACCACGTCCGAGTTAGCTGCAGGCTGCGATGTTAGTGATAAAACTGTTTTAATTCACTTGAAGCAAATCGGGAAGATTAAAAAGCTTGAAAGGTGGGTACCTCACGAATTGACTGAAGCAAACCGGCAAACGCGCGTCGACTGCTGCGTTACATTACTAAACCGGCACAATAATGAAGGTATTTTAAACCGAATCATTACCTGTGATGAAAAATGGGTTCTTTACGATAATCGGAAGCGCTCAGCGCAATGGTTGGATCCTGCCCAGCCAGCCAAATCCTGCCCCAAGCGAAAATTAACCCCAAAAAAGTTACTTGTAAGCGTTTGGTGGACTAGTGCCGGTATTGTTCATTACAGTTTTCTCAAATCTGGCCAGACTATTACGGCTGATGTCTATTGTCAGCAATTGCAAACCATGATGGAAAAGCTAGCGGCTAAACAATCTAGGCTGGTCAATCGCTCCACGCCACTGCTGCTTCACGACAACGCTAGACCACACACTGCGCAACAGACGGCTACTAAATTAGAAGAGCTTCAATTGGAAAGTCTAAGACATCCTCCGTACTCCCCGGACCTTGCTCCAACAGATTACCATTTTTTTCGAAATTTGGATAACTTCTTGCAAGGGAAAAAATTCAACTCCGATGGGGCAGTCCAAATCGCCTTCAAAGATTTTATTGATTCCCGTCCGACTGGTTTTTTTAGTAAAGGGATCAATGAACTACCTATAAGATGGCAAAAGTGCATAGAAAATAATGGTTCATACTTTGATTAATTAAATATATTATATTAAAAAATATTCGACTTTTTGTTCCTCCCATACAAAACGCCAATTTCATATGTAAGGACCTAATACATTACATACATATGTACATAGATTTAGATGAAATATCTGCAGATCGTACAACCATTTGTCTCGAGGCGTGAATCGAACCCGCAACCTCTTGCGACTACTGAGACTACACTGTCGCAAGAAGTCGGCGAGCACTGCCGCTGATATGATTCTATAAAATGATGTTGCCAGCTTTGAAAACATGCATTCGTACAGACAAAGCATAATAATCTATACATGTAAGGCAAGATGTCTTGTCAATGCAAAGTTGAACTGTCTCACAAAAAATAAAATTAATTAAATAAAATTCAACATCTCTACCGACTACTTAAGGTAACTGTCAATCGAATAAAATACGGGTTCAGCAGTAAACGGACAGGATATTGAGTTCACACAATGGCAATAAAAACCTTCCGGAATCGGATCTAGTACGGAAAGGTTAATTAAACGGGTTGTTTTTTATGGCCAGCTGAAGTTCCTACATAAAGTAAATGAATATTTTATTATTTATACATATTAATAATATAAAAGCAAACATATATTGGTTAAAACTTGTTTTGCGTAAGGCCCCCGCGGCCACGTTCTTGTATGCAATTCATAAATCATGCTGGCGACATGTTGGCGACTCTTAGCAGACGCGTAACCAATAATGTGTAGGTATATGTATTAATACCAGTCTTCTAGCCTCATAACTAATTTTAGGTATTCGGTCTATAGAACTCCATTTTCTTTAGAATGCACGTCCAATAACTGTCACTAGGTCAACTTTCCCCATTCAAGCATTCCCAAGTTCTATAAAAACTAGAGTAAAAATCTCAAATGTAGAAAAACAAGTCGAGTCCCCACTATGAGATAGACCAGTGACGCGTTGGTTCATTATAACTTCAAGGCATCCTTTTGAATCTTTTCAAAGAAACCAGAGGGGGACATTTTATTTAATTTCACCCGGTAATTAGTGCTGGTTTCAACTTTGAGGTAATTGCAAACACGAGGAATACGGAGTACCTTTGGGTTCATTTTATCTCTAAGAGGTCAAACTTTGCATTTTCCGCTCGAAAACTCCTCAAACGACAATCAGAAATCGCTGGATAGACTAAGGACTGTCCAAGTTAATCCGTTTATTAAAACTTCTAAGCTCCAAGATCCGAAGATTTCTGTCTTTCATAGCATTTAATCTGTCCAATAAAGTTGAGATCGCTGATTAATAGTTATTTGTTCAACAAGTGAGGAAAAAAGATTTTTTGTTGCACGTGCCGATATTGAATCCCGAGCTAGCGAAGCAGTCTAGAGTAGAGTCTTAAGCGTAGCGAGTGTCTCGAAATTAAACTGCTGAGCTAGCGAGGGATTTTAAAGGCACAAAACAAAAAACATTTGCTCTCGAGTTCAATATATAACTTTTCACCTCGACTAGCGAGAAAATATTTTGTAATATAAGTATGAAAGAGGTCGAATGTCAGGAACTCATTTTGTTCAACAACCACGGAGGGTACGAATGCTATAAACCTCTTTCAAACCATGAATGAACGAAATTATGCGTTTCGAAGGTCTAACCTCCTTCCCTACGATAAGCTAAAATGAGTGCAGCTCACAGAGGTGCAAGTCCCATATAAATTCCGAACCTGTTGTTTGGTAGATTGTTTAAAGATGGCGCTGTCCGCCTAGAAGAATGGTCTTCACAAGCCATGTCGTCAAGGTACACATAAAAATGGCGATGCTTTCAGTGAGAAAGTTTACCACCCCTGGTACAGATCGCGTCAGTTTATTCTTTTTTTCGACACCGACCATTAGACTATCAATAACATATTACACCATCGAAATTTAGTAAAGCATTCTGAAATTAAAATTACTTTTTTCAACAAGTTGAATAATATCCTATATGCCACATGTGAGCAAAATCCGATTTAGCTCACTGTTTTTGAGCCGCAAAGTCACCGTTTTCGAGAGTGCGAGAGTGGTGAAAAAAACATTATCGGGATCGTATTTCAAATAGAAGGATTTGGGGCCGGGAATGGACTCCACGCTGTCAATATCGTTCGTCTCTTACGTAATATTCATCTGAAACTGCTTGTTTACCAGGATATTTCAACGGACGATGCTTTTAAAGTAAAAATTATTTCGGTATTTCAATAATTAAAATAAGTACGTGATGAATGGATTTCATTTAAAAATGTGTAGTTAAATTCTTTAACATTTTTCGGTACCTTCCGGCATTCAAAGTTTAGAAACATAGTGAAATTTGATTTAAAATATTGCTTAATTTCTCTATTTGAAAGAGTTAAAACCATTGAAACACGAGTAGGTACCTCAAAGAAACAACGGTGCCTTCGAGTATCGTAAAATGCATTTCTCTCTCCATCCATTTGAATTTGAATATTGCAATCCTAATGGAAATCAGAACAGTACCGTGCCTGAACAAAAGGCATTGAAACTACGAAACTCCTCCTTTTCCCCTTTTATTCTTAAATACACAGCCAATCAATTTACTCAGCCCATTCACTTAAAACAATACACGTATGTACACTTCATTGCAAAAGAAGAACAGCACAAAAACATAATAGTACTCCCAGGCGACAACGCGGACAATCGAGCGTTATCGCTGCGAATTTCGCACAAAATTTTCACCTCAATTCGCTATTTTCATACCGATGTGTATAATTTTGGCTACACTTGCGAGCGCTCGGGGCGACGCGATTGTCACTGACACTATCTACCTGAGTTCAGTTAAAATGCACCCAGTTGCACTCGTTCTTATTTTAGATTTTATATCGGGTTTTCCATGCGTAAGCTTTTCAAGTGCTTATGTAGAGCAAATTTATTTTGTGCTCCATTTACATGTGCAGTTTGTTACGATCTTTATAACAACAAATTAATCACCTTTTCTTTATTTCTGTCATTTTGATATAAGAAGAAAACATTGAGATTTTAAGGGATCAGTCCCGAAAATCGAAGAAAAGAGCTATAAATAGAAGTCAGGGTAGAGTCCGGATTGATGCCCCGGAAGGAATGCATGTGCCCCACAAGAAAGTAAGCAACATTTTGAACTAATCGGTTGAGATTTACAGAAGTTGGGATTTTTGGCAATGGAGGATGTATGTATGTACTAACTAAGTACTGAAGCGACAAACCGGAAATCTAAATTCTTTCGATATCTGAACCTAAACTACCTTCTTATCTTACATCCTACTTCCCACTCATCAGTAGGTACCCTTGTTTCATACTCAGGAAAATTTGCCCATTCATGAATTTACGACATAGAAACAAATCAAAATACGGCCGAAACAATGGGCTGTAAATCTTCCCGGCAATTTCAGATGCGATCTGCTATCAGGTGTATCGACTTGAAGCTTTATTTACAAGGTTATTTGTTTCAAATGTCAGGGCTAATAAAAAAGACATATCTATGTTACTAACTCTAGATCTCTGTGTGGATGTGGATCGGAAAGTGTGTGAATAAGATTTTTACCTTGACCAGCTTCTGTTCGTGGTTTCGTACGCGTTATCCCGGGATAAAATTTACCCTATAATAATAAGTTATTCAAGGTCTAGAGACTAAATCTATGTAAAGTTTTAGAAGAGGGGACAAACATCCTAACATCTGAGCACCTAAACTTTTAAATTATAGTATTAGTATGATTTTTGCAATCTATACCAAAAATATTGCAAAGTAGGCATTTATTTTAGAGTGGTCTTTTGTTCGCTTAGTTCTGAACTTTTGAGATTTAGGTGGCAAAGGTTTGAACAACGACAATTATGAAATGATTGTGTAGGACCCCAATATACACAAATAGCCGTAGGCAAAAATTGAATATATCGCTTTAACTTTAAGAAAGCACATTTAGCGGAAATAATGAAAAAAACCGCAGCCCCTGTCGTTCCCCCGTAAAGCTATTAGCATCGTGGTAAAACTTCACCGTTCGAGAAATAACTAAATGATTTAGTTTAGCTCAAACAATTGATCCTTTGACACAACCGACAATCGACTCTTAAAACATTTCCGGTCGGCCAGGATGACTTAAGAAATGCATACAAAAACGGTATCTTCAAGACGACAGTGGATAGGTGTCTTCTTGATCTTCGTGATACATCTTGGGCCACATTGTCACTTACCATCAGGTGAGATTGTGGTCAAACGAAGGTCTATATACGATAAAAAAGTGCCCGTGTAAGTGACTCGAGTTAACTTTATTCAACTAGCTTCCGCCCGCGGCTTCGCACGCGTTTTACAGAAATAATAAGTAGCCTATGTCCTTTCCCGATTCCCGATTCCCTTCGATTGGCGATGGCCACTTTTAATGCGTTTATTTTTACACTCAAACTACCGAATTCTTTACATCATGAACCTGATAATTCACACGCAATCAGAATTGAATAAAACCATTTTGAACCTAATGTTAATGACACAATTATCAATTGATATCTAGACAGAAGTATGAACAAGAATAATATTTATGAAGGATGTGATATGAGTTCTCTATAAAATATCTGCTAAAAGTGCAGAAGATAGTTAAAAAGCCAAAAGGCCACTTAGACCGGCGCCGCGCGGTCTTGCGTGAAACGCTGTAACATGAAAAATGAGTGTAGGTTATAAGAAGTTGATAGAATGGTTTGAGCTTGGAGTTGAGCGTACCGATGTTCTTTTAATGTTGTAGAAATTTTCAGTTCATCTGCTTTAAAACTTTCATTTGAGAAGAGTAAGCAGAATGTCTTTGATACGCAGACGATATTCGTCATACCTGGAACTTATGAGCGGAAAACCCCATGTCTTTGTTAAACAAAAAAAGTATATTTTGGCGAGCAGTTCGAACATCGGCGCCCTTGCAAGTCGCGCCGCTTTTCGTTGGGCAGTCAATGCGTCACCCAATGCTTTTCTCTTATTGTTTTTACATTGTTTCTTTCTCTCACGATTACCAAACTACTGACTATTAATCCATCTGCTAGCTAAGTAGATACAAAGTAGCAATCGTTGAAACTCTAATAAATTAGCGGCGGTGTTTGCGAGCTGCACGGCTATAACTCCTAATTAGCTGCCGTTGGTGACAATTACGGGAATTTGTCGCCTCTCTACTAGTTGGGGCGGTTTCACATTGCCAGAGGATTGGAGATTTTCGATTATTTTATTGAAATAAAACGTATCTTATAATTGCAATATCTAGAAATTAATGCAGAGGCGATTACATCTCAAATATATCCCAGCCTGAGGTAGGCTGGGTTGGCCAGAGCTGAAATTAAGTTGTACTGTGTACTGTTTAACCAAATTAACCGTGTTTTAAGTATTAATACTATAAACTGTATAGGGCGTTTTTGGTACCGGGGGCGAGAGTGGAAATAGATTTTGTCCATATAACTTTGACCAAAATGCGTCATATTTTCTTTAGAAGCTGTTAGAAAATTCGTAACCGCGTAAGGAGACGCACCAGAGGGGTTGAGCCATCATCATTTCTATTGCCAGAAAATCCTTGAGGCCTTTTCTGCTAAGCTAATCACTTCACTGTAAGTATAATCTTATGTGTTTTTATTTGTACTTGTTTATTAATGTAATTGTCTTGTTATATGTCGTGTGATGTATTATTGAGTCTAAATAAATGTATTTTCTTTCTTTCTTTCTTTTCTTTCATTCTTTCTTTCACTGTGCCTATGGTATCGTCACATTTTATTTGTAGAAAAATTACGAAAAGCCATGAACTAATGTTTATGGCGACATGCGTTTCTCCAGTTGATCAATATCAACTAGAGGAACACAATTCGCACCTTTCTGGCACGCGTAGTCTTTGTTCTAAAATATGTGTAAATAATAAATAAAAATTGTTTATTGTTGTTACCTACATAAAACCGTTGCTATGAAACAAAATATTCTTGAGGTAAGACATGGTAAATGAGGACTGTGACTGTGACTAGCACGTGTGAAGTAAAGCAACATTTACAAGCAGAAATCATAAAGATGACAATATTTGAACAGCCATTTTTTGTAACAGATTGACACCTTCAAGTTAGTCCAGCATACAACTCGCTGGAAACATGAAAACTGAGTTCATTTACATTTCACTTATTTGTATTTAATATGAGGTGGTTTGCAAGGTGCTTAAAAATATATGCAAATGAGCAGAAGACCTTTGTGGTCTATGTCGAGCAATGCTATGAAATTCCTGTAAAAGTAAATCATTATTTCCACTCGCACTTAGCCTACAATGCCCCAGCTACCTTGTAAAATGCTTGTCACATTTCTCAAGTTTTCCTTCGATCTCAGCGATTTATGTAAAAAGTTCCATTGTTACAAACTTTTCAATAGAGATTTAGATGTGTCAATTTGTTTTTATCTGATTGGGGGTTATTTTAGTTGGCTGTGACATTTTACCGATATTTAAGGAATGTTCAGGTCGTTCGTAACGTAAGTTTTAATTGGTTAAGTTTAGAAGAGATTAGCAGGTACTACGTGTGCTAAAAATGTCTGAACAAAAAAGTTTGGGGATTCTTCGCCTTCTCACCTTTATCATTAAACTTTCGTTGTCTTGCGAAGTTGCGATAGTAGGTACTGCCTAAAAATTTTAGTGTGTTTTTTTTTTCAATAATACAGCAGGTTAGGTATTATTCAAACTTTATTTTCATTTTGGATCGCGTATGATGTGTGAATGATCAAATATAACGATAAGAGGCTGAAAACTCATCGGATTACACCAAAAATGAAAAAAAAAATTGTAGTTAATATTAAAACAAAATCCCAACACCTAAAAGCAGCAAAGGTCGACAGCTTTCAGCCAATCGCTCTGAAAATTCAGTCGATACGTTTTTACAGTCCATTACCCTTTTTCATCTGAGCCGAGTTAAGCTGATTACTGATGCACCAGCGATGGACATCATTCGCAGCCGGATTTCCATCGAGTTAAACGTGATGAAGATCACTGAGCTTTATCGTGGTCAATGTACTGGGTGTGCGTTATTGGAAAAAAATATGTAAATACCTTAGTATTTTGTTGGATGTAAAGAATAGTAAGACTTGGTGGGTTTTACTATTCACGTCCGTAGGTGGTAACGCATAGTGACCCAACACGTGTCCCCCGGGTGATGCTAAACTTGTTACTCACCTAGTTCTGGTGATAGGCTTTGGCCACGGCTTGTCACCATCCACTGAACTAAGCCGTGCCGCCAAACGACCTGGCGGTCGTGTTCCGGTGCGTGGTTCAGTGTAGCCATGAACCAACCAAGTGAGTACGGGTCAGGGCAGTTTTGAACATCTTGGTCGGTAAAGTTATTTGCCTGACGACATCGCACCTGCACCAGGCGATTAGTCGTGGAGGGTAGCGGGATCCGAAGCACGGTTCTCCAGGTTCTACCGACCGCAGATTATAGGGGGCCCAAGTAGCGTGCCAGCCACACGTGGAAGCCTGCCCCACCTTCTCGCGAAAAATACTGGATTTTTCGATTGTGCCGGTTGGCGACCGGATGAGAGGACCAGGTGGCCACTTCCGAGGGTGTTGGGGATCCCCGCAGTCTCCACGACTTAGCAGTCGTATGATATCCTTATAAGACGACCACTCGTCGATCTCTCGGTAATGGCTATACTAGTCATAGCCTCTGGAAGTCCAGTCTCTGATAAAGCGCAGCCGAATGGTCCTAATACTTAGGTTCTCAGCCACTGCCTATTCCTTGGGATAAGTATTTCTATATCTTAGCTAAGTTCGACTCGCGAGTTACCTACTTAAAGTGAATGAACTGAGTAATATAAAAATGATCGTATCTATTTGTAACCTAGGTACGCTCAACACGCCACTGTAACCATAGCTCCATAGCTACTAAGAGCTCTGTGAATTTTGTATAGAGTCAAATACCAATAAACCTAACAAGTTGACGATTGTGCATTTTTCAGTCCTCACCCACCCTTCAAGGGTGAATAAGTACCTTCTGGGAAAGCGTGCTTCATCTTAGGCCACATCTTCACTTACCTAGGTGAGTTGGCCAAACGCTTGACCATCTATATACTCGTACTTATATAAAAAAGAATCCCTATTTCACTTCGTCACGGCATCACGCGTGAACGGCTGGACCGATTTCGCTAATTATTTTTTTGATGTGTTTGTAAATTAGTAAATTTAAGTAAACTCAACGACCACAATACCAATTCGAATTCAATATTCATACATAGTTAAGACAGGGCAACGTCTGTGGGGTCAGTTAGTCATCAATAAAAATAAAACGGACTAAATCCCTAGAGAACATAGATAGGCGCGTCGGCGTTCTTCGTTCACAAACATATTAAGTGACAAGCTTCTACGCGCGGCTTCGCACGTGCATTTCAAGCAGTCTTTGTCGGTTCCCGGGATACCGTTTACCTCCCTGCCAAATTTCATTAAGATCCGTTCAACCGTTTAGGCATGAAAAGGTAATAGGCAGCCAGTCAGAATTACTTCTGCTTTTATAGGTACCGGCCAGTGTTAAGGCTCGTAAGTCGTAAATGTCTTAATGTAACGTGTCACACAGTGAGCGTTCGCGCAGTCAGTACGGTGAAACAAGGCGCTCGCAACGAGCAACGAGAAAAATTTTGACGTTTCGTTGACGTTCCATGCTCGCTACGAATGGTACCTCTACATTACGTTCCGTAACGACGCGCCGGTCAGTAGCAACCTTTAGGAATATTATAATAAATACAAACTGCGTAGTTATAGCAGGTACGTAGTTGAAACTATATATTAGGTCCTTACATATGAAATTGGCGTTTTGTATGGGAGGAACAAAAAGTCGAATATTTTTTAATATAATATATTTAATAAATCAAAGTATGAACCATTATTTTCTATGCACTTTTGCCATCTTATAGGTAGTTCATTGATCCCTTTACTAAAAAACCAGTCGGACGGGAATCAATAAAATCTTTGAAGGCGATTTGGACTGCCCCATCGGAGTTGAATTTTTTCCCTTGCAAGAAGTTATCCAAATTTCGAAAAAAATGGTAATCTGTTGGAGCAAGGTCCGGGGAGTACGATGGATGTCTTAGACTTTCCAATTGAAGCTCTTCTAATTTAGTAGCCGTCTGTTGCGCAGTGTGTGGTCTAGCGTTGTCGTGAAGCAGCAGTGGCGTGGAGCGATTGACCAGCCTAGGTTGTTTAGCCGCTAGCTTTTCCATCATGGTTTGCAATTGCTGACAATAGACATCAGCCGTAATAGTCTGGCCAGATTTGAGAAAACTGTAATGAACAATACCGGCACTAGTCCACCAAACGCTTACAAGTAACTTTTTTGGGGTTAATTTTCGCTTGGGGCAGGATTTGGCTGGCTGGCCAGGATCCAACCATTGCGCTGAGCGCTTCCGATTATCGTAAAGAACCCATTTTTCATCACAGGTAATGATTCGGTTTAAAATACCTTCATTATTGTGCCGGTTTAGTAATGTAACGCAGCAGTCGACGCGCGTTTGCCGGTTTGCTTCAGTCAATTCGTGAGGTACCCACCTTTCAAGCTTTTTAATCTTCCCAATTTGCTTCAAGTGAATTAAAACAGTTTTATCACTAACATCGCAGCCTGCAGCTAACTCGGACGTGGTTTGCGATGGATCCGCTTCCACAATAGCCTTCAACTCTTCATTATCAACTTGAGTCTCAGGCCGTCCACGGGGCTTGTTCTGCAGGTCAAAATTTCCAGAACGAAAACGTTGGAACCAAAAACGAACTGTGTTTTCTTTTGCAACACGACCGCCATACACATCATTCACCCTTCGAGTTGTTTCCGCAGCACTAGTGCCACGGCGGAACTCGTACTCGTAAATAATGCGATATTTTAAGTTTTCCATTTTGTAAAATGAGTGACGCAAACAGAAAAAAACAGAAGAAAAAAAACAAATGAATGACGATCATCGAAGCACAAATACATGAGTCTATAGCTGTACAAATTTGAATTTGGAATTCCTTACCAAAGAGGAGAAATTTGTGATTAAAGTGGCCAGTACGAAAAACGCCAATTTCATATGTAAGGACCTAATATTACTTAGAAGACAGCAGCATGTTTACTCTATTATTCAATATCATAATATTAGGTCCTTACATATGAAATTGGCGTTTTTCGTACTGGCCACTTTAATCACAAATTTCTCCTCTTTGGTAAGGAATTCCAAATTCAAATTTGTACAGCTATAGACTCATGTATTTGTGCTTCGATGATCGTCATTCATTTGTTTTTTTTCTTCTGTTTTTTTCTGTTTGCGTCACTCATTTTACAAAATGGAAAACTTAAAATATCGCATTATTTACGAGTACGAGTTCCGCCGTGGCACTAGTGCTGCGGAAACAACTCGAAGGGTGAATGATGTGTATGGCGGTCGTGTTGCAAAAGAAAACACAGTTCGTTTTTGGTTCCAACGTTTTCGTTCTGGAAATTTTGACCTGCAGAACAAGCCCCGTGGACGGCCTGAGACTCAAGTTGATAATGAAGAGTTGAAGGCTATTGTGGAAGCGGATCCATCGCAAACCACGTCCGAGTTAGCTGCAGGCTGCGATGTTAGTGATAAAACTGTTTTAATTCACTTGAAGCAAATTGGGAAGATTAAAAAGCTTGAAAGGTGGGTACCTCACGAATTGACTGAAGCAAACCGGCAAACGCGCGTCGACTGCTGCGTTACATTACTAAACCGGCACAATAATGAAGGTATTTTAAACCGAATCATTACCTGTGATGAAAAATGGGTTCTTTACGATAATCGGAAGCGCTCAGCGCAATGGTTGGATCCTGGCCAGCCAGCCAAATCCTGCCCCAAGCGAAAATTAACCCCAAAAAAGTTACTTGTAAGCGTTTGGTGGACTAGTGCCGGTATTGTTCATTACAGTTTTCTCAAATCTGGCCAGACTATTACGGCTGATGTCTATTGTCAGCAATTGCAAACCATGATGGAAAAGCTAGCGGCTAAACAACCTAGGCTGGTCAATCGCTCCACGCCACTGCTGCTTCACGACAACGCTAGACCACACACTGCGCAACAGACGGCTACTAAATTAGAAGAGCTTCAATTGGAAAGTCTAAGACATCCTCCGTACTCCCCGGACCTTGCTCCAACAGATTACCATTTTTTTTCGAAATTTGGATAACTTCTTGCAAGGGAAAAAATTCAACTCCGATGGGGCAGTCCAAATCGCCTTCAAAGATTTTATTGATTCCCGTCCGACTGGTTTTTTTAGTAAAGGGATCAATGAACTACCTATAAGATGGCAAAAGTGCATAGAAAATAATGGTTCATACTTTGATTAATTAAATATATTATATTAAAAAATATTCGACTTTTTGTTCCTCCCATACAAAACGCCAATTTCATATGTAAGGACCTAATATTAAATTCGAGATCCTGAAAAGCTGACAAAGGATAAAAACTTTAAAATTTAAAAACAGACAGGTCGTTTGCGTGTGGCATGGTGGATGTAGAGGTACAAAAACACGAATTTAATTATAAAGGTAATTGGTTTGTCCAAACACAAATACTCGCATAGTTTTCTTATGCCGTGAATTGATAGGCTATTAATATTATTTAATTTTTGGGGGGGGAAAATTTGCGGTATGTATTTTTCGTTAGGTACCTGTTTACATACCTTGCATTTTGTTGTAAAGTAAAGTAAAGTAAAAGTAAAAGATATATATTTTGCCAGAACATATAGAGAAAAATATACATATAAAAATAAACCATACATTAATTAGTAATCTGACAAAATCGGACTCCACTCAGCATGTGCTATGTTAGAACAGATCGTGCCATAGCGCTGGTCTTCCGTGGAGACCGTGGGGCGCAAGGTGGCCCCATACACACACTGTTACTCCTACTTCAAACTTGCTTGGAGACGTTTAATAGATAGAAATCAATCGGAACAGAATGTTTTTAATAGTATGTTAGTTGTTCATAAAGTAACGTCAAAAGTTGTCTTGCTAGTGCAAAAATCACAAATAATCTACATATTAATGTACATACAGGCCTATAACAACATAAAACCGCATAACCAATCAATTTAACTTCGTCGCTCGCTTAATCTTAACTTAAACCTCACAATATCCCTCCCTCACTATTCCACTGGTGAATTAATCCATGAAAGTGTCACTCATCTAGAATAAGCAAAACAAAACAGGCAGCCCTGATCGTATCGGATATTGAACGGCAAATTCGTTAAGAGTAAGAAACTTAAGGGTTGTCCCAAAGAAGTTAGTGATTAGGAATACAAAGAAAGTTCTTACTTTTACGTGGACATCAGCTTTTCATCTAGTACCTATTTACGGCTTTTGGGAAAGTGTCCTTTTGGCATTCAAAAGTGTCATCATTGTTAGGTAAAATCAATAGGCTGGATTGGTGATTCACATGAATAGATGGATCCACTGACAGTTTTCCTAGACACTTGAGTTTCCACAGGCGCTGGTTATGCCTGATTCTCACACTGGTGTTTATACAAGAAGTTAGATTAAAGACCGAAATTCCTTATATGTGTACTGAAAAGACTTGTGAAATGTGCTGCTAACTAAGTGAGGCCCAGGCCGTCTAGGGATTTTGGGATAAGGGGGTCCAAAGGGGGTCAAAAATTAATTCAATCAAATGAAGTCTCACAAGAAAGATACTTGAGTACATTTAAAAATGTTTAACTGTATTTTCTATAGCTTGTTTAGTTTTTAAAATAGTTAGGAGCCATCCCACAAGAGCTCTCATTTGGCAGAGATTCTAAAACTTCGTAGTAAATTTTTGGTTTTGTTTTTTTTTGAGTTACATAACTGCTCTGAGTATACGATTTTGTATTTCAAAACAAAACAAATGAGAGCATTTGATATACAAAATCGTATACTTACCTAATAAATTCAATTTTCAAAATATTTCTGATTTTTCTTTGATATTTTTGATTTTTCTGTGTGGTGCCGGCATATAATTTGCACCACTCCAACTTTTCCCGCGGGCGCCGTAATTCTACCACCGAAGTGCCACATCCCCAGCGTGGGGATTGCCGTTAGATAAAAGCCAACAAGGCACTTATCAAGGGGAGCCCTGGGTCCAGCAGTGGACCAACTTAGGCTGTGGAGGTGTAGATGGTGATTTTTGGGTCATTACGTTTCATAAAATTCGGTTCCCCTTGCACCGAAATAGTTTTATCTAGCAATTTTCACTTTTTGTCGACAATCGTGAGTTTTCTTCTAAATGTATATTTCAAATAGTTGGTACTTTAGTTTACCTCACCTTGAACATTGTCATTGATTTTCTTAGATAATAAGGATAAACAAGACGAACCTCACGACGATATTGTTAGGTGCTAAATACTAAGATTGGTCAAATCAAAAGCACAACCCTAGCAAAGCAGGACACTCAGTCAAAAATGAACTCTGAATCTGAATGTTAAGACTCTTTTCAGCGGTAGCTCGTAACGAGACGGTTCTTTTGCATCTTTCAGAACTGAGATAAGTAAGGGATAAAGGAGTTTTAGGTCAAGGAAGGTCTTTATTGTCGTATATTACTGAGGCTGTAGTCAGACTACCGGAATTCTAAGAAATTCTCAGGAAATATAGGCAGAAATTAAATAAAAGATACATACTGGTAGGCACATTAAAAGATATCGTATGTTTATTTATTCAGAATTAGGTATTTATAATTCACTAATTGTATGCAAATTATTTATCAAAGTGTAACAGTAAAATATTTTTAGACGATAATAGTTTACTTATAATAAATTGTATGTAAGCTTGATCTAAAAAACTGTTCATACAATAAGTAAACTAAAGTAACCCGACCTTGTGAGTTGTTCCTCTCATACATTTCTGTGAGGACACGGGAACTGGTTCTGCCTGCCATAGGAATGCTAATATAGATCGCCTTGTTTAGGACCGTTCTTCTCCTAAAACTAGAAACTAGAAACTTCTGGGGATGAGAGTGTATTATTATAAGAAAAATGCTTAAAATCGGTTTACTATGACTCCAATCGGAAGATTTGTTTAACAGCCGTGCACAATAGGGTTGCAGGGTTTACTTAATATAGTAGATGAGTCAATAATAATATTAACATTAAGTCCTTATCATCGGAGTACATATTTAATGCAAATTTGGAAACGCAAAAATGTAAAACGGAGTGTGGGAAGACTCGATGGACCGACGACATTGTAGCGGTCCGATTGTGTCAGATGGTTGTATGCGGCACAGGACCGCTATTCGTGGTGTCGTCGTCAGGGGGAGGCCTATGTTCAGCAGAGAACTGATTCAGCAGTGGCTGATGATGAGAGTTCATTTATTTCATAGTTCCTGTCTCAAAAAACAAACCAACACGACTTCAGCATCAACAAAATAGAATTCTGGGAACAAAATGTGAGCGCACATGCAAAACTAAACGAAAGAATACTTTCAACAGACGGCAGAGCCCCAACGAAAAATAAAAGCTGTACCTTCATAACAGCTTTATAAGAGCTAATTGGCATTACTCTGTAGCCGGCACTAGAAAGCACTTAACTGGCCAGCTCCATTTTGCAAAAAAGGTTTACCTGGGTTCCATCTTGGCTATCGTTGTTGCCTTTTTACGTGGCAGTCAGTGGTTCATTTTCGTACTGAATATTTTAACTGGGTAGGTACTATTTATGCAGGTAACATAATCTATAATAATAAATACTACCTACTAACTAAAAAGTTTTAGAGGAAAGGGTTACTACATAATGATGTAAAATGAAAAGTTAAAGCTTATTCCTTCAGCTTAAGGTTAAGAATTACCTATTCGATTTGGCGAAAAAGGTCAAATGATGCACATTTTATTTTGTAACTAATTTGTGAGTTAAAGTTAAAAAACAAAATTTAATTATGTGGGATTCTTTTCGTTGTCCACTACCGAGATACTTCGTTGTAAAAAAAACAGTGGTGTTTTTTTTATAAAAACGTGCCATTGGTGTCGTTTCTGTTGTTTTAGAATTAGCTAAAGTAAGCTATATTAGGAATTAGGAATGCCAAATAGACGGAAGCTATTATATGTTTGAAAAATTAGACTAGCAGGTTTAAAATTAGGTTGACAGATCTAAAACAACTCAACTTAGTTATAATAGCTATAACCCTATTCTTCAGTCAGTCAGTCAGTCAGTTTGCGTTTTTCAAACACGTTCTGATTTAGCTATTCTTACGATCTGTATATAGAATGCCATATTTTTTAGGTCATCCTAACTTAGAAAATTTAGAAATTGTAAAATTTAAGTTAGGAATCCTTAAACAACAATATAACAATATAATACAAAGGAATCGACGTTCCAGTGTTCGACAGTGGCACGTGTAGAGGTAGTTAGCAATGCTAAGTTTTTGTTTAGAGCGATGCTAAACTGCTGGATCAACGTCAATTTTCAAAAGAATGATAAAGATAATCCAGAATGAAATATCAGGACAATTGTTACGAAATCATCGAAGTTGGATTGTTATTTTTTTGACCAATTTCACATATAAATATCCGTATATTTGTTTGCTTTATTAATTGGCACCTTTTTTAAGGAATGCCCGTGCTGGCATGTTCATTTGACATGTCCAATTAAATGGATGGGCAAGCAAATATGAATCGTCAATAGAATTTTACTGAACGATATGAATAAAGTCCACCTAGCCGAATTTTTAATCACGTTGGCCAGTCTCAACGGAGACTAGCCATGTGCGTAGGACATTTTACAGTTCACAAGTTTGTGCGCAAACACAGGTGCATTCTATATTCCCCCACTCTCATGATCTGATGGGACAAACCGGACCAACGCGACCGGGGAGAGGTCAAGCCCAGGATCAGGTCAGGGTAATAAATTGTGGGATTCAAGAACAAAACAAGTGCACCTCGTCTTAATCAAAACTACATCCTGCAACAAACAGCCAGCAAGATACAGCAAGACGCAGCTAAACCATGCTTAGTCCCTCCCACTCAGAATTGAATTAACAAGCTTGAACGAACTTCAGCTATCTCAATACAACTTTTGTACATTGTGCACACCCACCAATGTGCAGTCCTAATATATGGAACTGTTCGAAGTGTGAAGGAGTTATCGGTGTGGACTCAATGGAAAATCTGATTTGTTCTACGAAGTACACGTTTATACCAGTCACATGTGAGTCGCGTTCGAGTGAAAATTGGTCTCGCTTCATATTTGACGACCTCTGTAGCGCAGCGGGTGAGTGCCCGTTTGCGACGGAAAAGCTAACTTTTGTGTCGTTTTCGGGATCGATACCCGCCGCGAATGTTTGTGTTTGAAATGCTAATTTGTTTCGATTCTGGGTGCTATCTATAATAAATAAAAAGTATTTATTCCAGCCCACATCTGTGGAGGCAGTCCAGTCTAGCCAGTATTTCACCGCACAGCTTCGGTGGAGACAGCCTAGCTGAAAAAAGTCTCTTCACGTCTCCGCTTCAGACATCTCCACACATCTCCGCTTTCATTACGGATGTATGCGGGTTAACAAAGAACCTCATTTATACAAAAATAACACTAACATCTCATCCCTTAACGAGGGACTTCTTCAGGGTGAGTGTGGTTCTAGACCACAGAACAATATTACTCTAACGAGTTCTAGACGCGCGCGTTTCCGGATCTCCGCTTTGGTGGAGCCTGGCCCATGATGTGTGAATTGTCCAGCGTTATTTTATTACAAGGGTTTCAAAGAGGTATGTGATGGGTGAACCAGACCTATTAACCCTAAAACCATTTTAAAACGTTAAAAAAGTTTTAAATTGACGTAGATGGTGAACGTGTTATAAGATCTGACATTGTATAATAATGTTTTGTTTTTTTTTTGTTTAAATACTTTATTGCACACATTTAACAAAAGCATACAAAAGGTAGGCTTAATGCCGATGGAATTTTCTACCTACCAACCACTACCTGCCACAACTAACCAACTAGAAGTCGGGTAAAGAATCCTTATAAAATGCTCACGTGTCAGCTTTTTAAAACTATCCTTTGATTCGACTTTCTTGAAGAGAGTTCCAGAGTCTAACAGCCTCAAAAGAAAAAGATTTTTCACGAAACGATGAGCAATGTGCCGGTATCTCATGGAGTATAATGTATTCTTGCAAATAAACAATTTGATTTGATTTGACCAGGGAGACCTTTGCCCAGAGAAAAAACGTTGATTAATTTTGTACATAAAGCAGTCAATTTTAAACTAAGCTCTGTCGTCAGTAAAATCCAAGTGGCAGCCCCAATATTAACCGTTACGTTCCAATAAGGCTCCAATGCCTAGATCCCCACTATCCAGCGAGGAGCGAGTCCCTTACCGACAATTCATAAAGTGACAAAGCGTTTGCTGTCGCGAACGGTTTTGTTCGTGAACTTCGCTATTGTGCTTTGACCCATTGTCTGTGCTAAACAGAATAAGCCAGTGTCTCTGGCTACAATGACTTTATTTGAGGTGGGGACTCGTTGGGTAATTTGACAAGTTTTGTTTTGTAGGAAATAGTTGGCATTTGTTTCCGGTTTTTAAATGGTTGGATGATTTGGGTTTTAATAATAAAGTTTAAGTTGTTCAGTTTAGTGACTATTTTCGATTTTATTGATATTTTTCAGGTTTTATTATTAGCTTAGATTTATTTAAAGTTCTTGATCGGCTAGGTTCCTATATACATAAAATAATCCTAATAATAAAATAAAGGTGAAAGTTCGTGACGTGCAAAAATGTCTGATCGAAGACAACGCCAAAAGTACTGAATGGATCAGGCTGGAATTTTGCACATATAAATAAAGTTAATAATAATTTGGAGCTATAATAACAAATAGGCTACTTTTTAACCCGGAATAAATGCGTGCGAAGCCGCGGGCATAAGCTAGTAGAAATATATATCTCAATCATAATAAACCATTTATAGGTACGATGACGATCATGGTGTTCTAAAATTATGTTTACAAAATACAACAAAATCGGTGTGATTATTTTGATATTTGACATGGCTTACCTACTTATTATTCAAAGTTCGAAATATATTACTAGATTCTGCCCTTGTCTTCGCACGCATCGTTTCTATGTACACGTTTTTTAACCCATGGGAACTGATTTATGGGCAAAAAGTAGCCTATGTTTTATTCCAGGCCTAAAACTACCTGTAAACAAAATTTAAGTCCAATCCGTTCAGTAGTTTTTGTGTAAAGAGGCCTAACATCCGTCTGTCTATACATCATCGTGTAATTTATTGTGAAATTTATGATTGAGTATTTTATTTCAAAACTCTTAAGATAAAGGAAAGTAAAATGATATTTCCATGACTACTTTAAATTTCAATACAATTTTAGAAACACAAAGAAATTATCTCTTCATTAGAATTCTAAAACTCTACTTCTACACGAAACATCAAAAGCTTTACGTTTGATGCTTTATTTCAAGCAAGTTTCTCAAGATACATTATCTCTACAGTCTGGAAGATATTACCCGAATACAATATTATTCGGTGACGTAACACCAGGGCCGTGCCAACAAGAACTCAACAATGTTACAGTTTCGGAAACTTATAACCTCTGCGTTGATTTCATATAGGGTGAAGGGTAGTATAAGTTGGAAAAAATAACAATCAAACAATAAAAACAAATTATAACTAGTATGCTAACTGCAGACTGTTGCAAACAATCTACAGGTAGCTCAACTGATCCATATTAATACCAGTCGGAAGCGTCCCCATGACGCTGGCTGCATTGCCCCGCTGTATGGCAATGCTGATGCGCTGCGCCAGATACCCGTCAGCTCTCGGGTCACGCGTCGCCTCGACCAGACGCTCAGATAACTTTTGAAAAACCCGGAGAGCCTCGGTACCCCACTTCCCTAGGGTCTCGACCCCAAAGGGAGCAAATGTGTAGCCTCTGTCGAGATCTGCATATTTAGTCTCGTGAGATCCTTGGCCAACTCTGCCGCCGCACCAGTCCTCGAGGTTAAGCTAAATGTAGTAGTAGTTTAGTGTAGGTACGTGAAATCTTATGTTATGTCGGTTTTACAAAATAAATTATTGTAATTTGACTAATTCGTCTTGAATGTAAGCGAATTAACTGTGAATATGGTTTGTGTTGGAAGAAATGTAACGTTTCGTCCCTTAAAGAGGGTTTCTTAATTAAAGAGGGCCCGTCTTCAGGGGGTTCTAGGCACGCGTTTTCCGCGTCCCTGAGTGCCCTGCAT
Organism: Eupithecia inturbata; assembly: GCA_963662085.1. Lineage (NCBI taxonomy): Eukaryota > Metazoa > Arthropoda > Insecta > Lepidoptera > Geometridae > Eupithecia > Eupithecia inturbata. The sequence continues at coordinate 12,094,256 of OY759182.1, forward strand.
GCGTTCCTCCAACACAAACAAGGTTCGTAGTTAACCCGCTTACATTCTTAATGGATAAGAAGGTTCATTGTAGATATAAGGTTTTTATTATGTTATTTTTTAAGTGCATTAAAGTGTTCATTCATTCATTGCAATAAGTATTATTGAAAGGTAAAATTAGTTAATGGAATTTTTTTTTATAATGGAACCAAATGTTCCGTTTGTGTGTGTGTGTGGAATATAATGTTTCGTTTATTTCGCTCAAGAGGAGCATCATATTCCTTGACTGATAAGTATACCTACCTACCTAAGCTTAATGTATTTACCCACTCATAAGTACCTACATGAGATTGACTTTCACATAAATCATTACCTATATTTAACGAAAGAGAGCGCTGACTCCGCTACATGGTTTTTAACTTTTGCGGTATTCAGCCCTCATTTGTACCGTAAGACAATGTTCTGTTCCCGATAAAAAAAAATGTATCTCCCCCAGAACATAGTAATATTAATATTTAACCCTATACAAACTTTTTAACTTTAAACAACAACTCTATAATACTAAGAAACTAATTTAAAGCTTGTCGCACATCTGGAAAACCTGGAAACAACGTATTAATGTACATATATGTATGCAATAAATAAATCTTAAATCTGGAAAGGACCGCTGCCGCACATCATAAACATGTGCATTCAATTATGGGCTTTAACTCGTAATATTTACATTCATTCAGTATATTAGACAGCTGGCGGACCACTCGTTTGAAGCTTTGGGAAGCCATTTTGTCACTGTAAAATTTATCTAAATATAACGACTGCATGAACTTTCAGATTCTAGGAATGACCTTAATCATTCCTAGAATGTGAAAGTTCATGCTAAATTCACTAAATAGCTAGAACGAAGTTCATATATTAATCACAGGATTTAATAACAAACATATTTAAAGAAAAACACGAAAGTATCAGAACTTTTAGTAGTTCGGTTGTTCCCGAGGTTCGACTGAGTTGAGCCGAGTCCCAAGTTCGTAACTTGCAAAAACTGGGATATTCTTCTCGTATATAAATACTACGAGAAATTTTCATGGCTCTCAGGTAGAATATGGTAATTTATAAGTGGCAGCTATAATTTATAAATAAACGGCCATACGCGAAGGCAAAACTATATAAATAAATAAATAAATTGGAAATTGAATCTATTTTTAGTTTTTTTTCTCATATACGTAGAGTATTTTTCAGTGGCGCAGTACAATGAACACGTTTTTTTTTAATAATAATAGGTAGTACACACTGATTTTAAAATACTGTGTGTACCAATAATTTGAAAAGTGAAGTATTCTATACTAACTTCTGTGGATCATAGATACAAAGTGGATCTTGGCCTCGGACACAAGACACCTTTTTACAGGCACCTCGGTTCTGAGCTTTCTCTCGTCAGGTATTAGAATATGCTACGTTTAAATTTTTGGTGACTAACCTCAATAATTTCAAGTAGTAGAGAATCGGAGGGGAAACCCTTATGCGTATATAAGCGCAGTTTCCCCGTTTTAAGTGATGGAGTAAATCCAATCACCCAAACTTTTACATTTCTTGGATTATTTCGAACTAAAAGCACAATCTGTTTTTATTAATAATTGTCGAACAAAAGCCCTTAGAATAACGTAACTCAATGATTTCAGTTTATTTCAGCCTAGATGCGAAATTCTGGTGACAATAATTTATTTAGGTCAGCTCATTGAATTTCACGACGGCCAAAAACAGTCCTAAAGGGAAAATTTTAAGGTACCTTTTATAGTGATTGGTAGTTTTATAGACTTTCACTCTTTTTCGAGGCAATAAAGATAATAGCGTTGGTTGGAAATAAGTTGCTAAAAACACTTTCAAGGTTTGAGGGGAGGTAAATACTGTTTGTTTTTTTTCTAAAAAGGGTTGATTTCGGCATGGATCTTGGTCCCTGAAATTCGAATAGCCACAAGAAAATGTGAACCTTCTGTCCACCGACATAAATATTTGCCATGCTTTCTCCACTCGACACACACGGGTAAACAAGCTTTGAAAACAATAATGCGCGGCGTTACTAACACCGCGTATTATTGTAACCGTGTTCAAGAATAATGATTATACCTATTATTTATTATTATATTGTATATCGTTAACAAATTAAGTTATGTAGTTCCTCGCTCTGTACTGCGACTAAGTGCGGCGCGCAGGCAATGCCTCTTCCACTTGCCTACTAGTCGTACCAATGCTGGCCTGTGTTTGCCTCTGCACCGCATCGTTGATATTTATAACAAGAAATTCATTGATATTGACCGGTTTCTACTATCTGAACTTAGTTTTAAGAAACACATTCTACAACTTTTAAAAACTAATAACAATAAAATTTCAACCCTTTTCTTTTTCTATCTCTTTCTTAATAAAATGTAAATTAACAATAACTACTGGTAAAATTACTGCTCTAATATGTATCATAAATAAAAATAAATAAACATTAATATAACCATTAAGCTACCTATAAATAACAACCAACTATGTAGTAAGTAAAACTTGTGTAGTAATCTGTGGATAACGTGATTGGTTGTACATTTAAAAACACATAGATTAAGTACATTGTATAATAAGTCTGCATTGTACAATTGTTTTTTATCCTGAATAAAGAAAATAAAAACATAAGAAAATAATATGCAAGGTAGCAAGCAATACTGTGCTAAGTAAGGCATTTCTCCTTGCGTTCGTCATGGTCATCCATTTCATTCACAAACAACACTCAAGCGACACTTCGCTTTGCGAACGCACTACGTTTATGTTGCTAAGTTATATTTAATGTTAGGCAGATTTGCCGATGACACACATATAATTTATAAAAACCTACACAAGCATAATAAAACAATTTTGTTTCCATAGAAACTGAATATTATTAAAAAAATAATCTCAAAGCAAAGCAAAACTGATAGAACAGGAACCAAACATTTGTGACATACTAGTCAAAGGTGACATAGTTACACTATGCGTTGGTTAAAATAGTTGTCTAGTATAGCTATTTTACGTAAGGATCTTCTATGAACGCATAGCGTTGCACATCACATCACTCTAGTATTGTTTATGAATCGGATTTACCGGCACTATGCGTTCGTGTGCACTGTGAGACCTCATAGTTCTTGAATACGGGTGTAAAAGTACTTAAACTAAACTGCTTTTGTCGTGTAATTACGAAGTTATCCAAGAACTTATCGTCAAATGAACAAACAACTTTTGTAACTTATGAACAAATGACTTGACGGACCCCAGCCTCAAAACAAGGTCCCACTACAACTAAAACAAGAAACTCAAGTATTTCAAGAACGATCTTAATGGCGCGTGTACACTTACCCTGAGAGCCTTTCACATACAATTGATGAGTACGTACGTGAGCATTCCAAACGTACTTGACAATGTAGTGTTTCGATCAAATAGCAACAATATTGTTACATTCATCGAGACATAGAAGCATGTACACGAACTGATTATGGCCGGTAATGGGTTCCCGTGACTTGCGGAAGTATTCCAAGTATGTTTTGAAATACATATGTACCTAATTTTCACGAGGATTCTATTTTCACACCCAAAAAATTACGTTAAAAATCTCTATATCAGAAGTGGTATAACGGATGAATTTCGTCCATTGTATATGATATACTATATATTAATATTTTCTCTTTTCATTATTATTTTCTCTATAATGATATATCTATTTCTGTATTGTTTTCTGTCTTTGTGTGGTACAATAAAGTGTTATCTATCAATCTATCTATACTATCCCACTTCAGAATCACACTGATGAATTGGTTTATAAAGATTACCAGTATATAAAAAAATTAAAGTTAAGGAGGCAAGCAAAATATTGTTAGGTCAAGGAAACGGCTTTGAGTACCTACTCAGATATACCTCAAGAAGACCATTACCTTCGAGCATTGCATATCGTTTTGTATAAAGATTCGATAAATCGACAACAAAAGAAATCTTCTTTGTGATGACGGAGCATCATTTAAAAATAAAAAACTTGAAACAGATAACGAGAATGTCCATTTGTATGTTCGGTACCTAGGTATCTATCCAGTGACCTAAAATCCATACAGGATGAAAACACCTTAAGATACAAATAGCCGCTAAGGCTATGAAACTCTCTGCTGGGCTCGGTTTTATATAACTGTTAATTACAACCTCGACAAGAGTGAATCGATTTAATCTAGAATGAGTGATGTCACAAAACACAACGTCTTCAAACCGTAATTTATGATTAGGAGAGAATGTAGTCAAACGAAGCTCTATTCATGATGAAACAAAAAAAATCATTGTGTCTCTTCAAAAACAAAAATATAGACAAATTGATATAAGCTGAAAAAATTGAGCCAGGTTAGGTAACATTTTTTTTCGCAGTCGAGCAATATTAATTTTGTTTTCACGCGTTGCTTTAATACAAAGTCCACAGGACCGAGGTCAATTTATTACTACCAATCATCCATTATCTTATCAACAAAACAAAGCAATACAAACTACCTAAGACCTACGAACTCAATAGAAGGAGATCGTAAATCTCACAAACGAGGGAGATACGATCTTTCCCTAACAGGGTAAGAACAGAAGAAGTCTATAGAGGCTATGGAGTACTCATAACTATAGGATTTGAGCAAAATAGGGACCTATAGTTTGATATTTTACAAAGATTTTGAAATTTTATTGTTTTTTTTTCTTCTACACACATTCGTCCAATGCTGAATGTGACTCCCACAAAAAAGGGGATTGTTGCCATATTATCCTCATATAGAGGTAATCATAACCACACTTGACAGGCGGATCGGTGATAGCAGAGGTGATTATGGGAAAACCGAAGGGGGTTTTCCCATAAACATGGGTAGAGGCGTGTTCAATAGTGGACTTATGTGATTAGGTAATTTAGGTTTACGTGCTTGAAAACTACAGTCGTCAACACACGAACTAAGAACAGCCAACCGACTTTTGTTTCTACTAATTACGTACTTCTGATTGGCCCGTGGCTTTACACGCACTCTGAAGCAGCTTGATTAGTTCGTAATACATTTTAAAACTCATTTACATTTTAATTGGTATCAGGTGAGCAATCCCCGATCCTCTCGTGTTATCCCAGCTTTTTCAACATAGCGCGTTTTTCAACGAAGCTCCCGAAAAACGAGGCCGAATTAATGTAGGTATAAAAGCTACATAGAACATTTCCTGTTAAAATTACTGGGTTTACTTTGCAAATTAATTAGGTCCTAGTCCCGTTGGTAAAATTAATTTAATTTGTTAGCATTTAAAAAACGGTTTGTGGTGATCCATTTGAGCATATACTTGGGCCGCATGGGCTTAATGGGCTTAGGACGTTTTTGTAATAATCTTGAGTATAGTAATACTTAACGGCTTAAGACGTAAAAACTACAGATCACGTTCTAAAACGGATATAAGGTTTCAGTTTCAGTTTCATTCATTTATTTCTCATAGGCACATTACATTTCACTTAAGAAAGTCTTACAAATACATTAAAATATTAGTTATAGGTACATAGTATCAAGAGAGAAAAATAAAAAAAATAATTTAACAAATATTGCTGACTCATGCAATGTCGTTCCAAAAATTATGATCAGAGAGATAATCCTTTATGCTATAGTAGGCTCTCTCGGTGAGGTGCTTTTTGATGGTGGTCCTAAAGGCCTTTTCGCCAAGATTGGTAATATTGGCATTATAAAATCTAGCACCATTTACGACAAAGGCATTATAAAAAAAAAAAAAAAAAACACACTCGCGCCTGATTGAACCAACTACGAGTATCACAGCTTCAACATAAAGCATGCTAGAAAGTTCTATGAAAGCTTAATACCGGCCTAAGCATAAGAGCGAACTATATGAACTGCCAACACTTGCCAGGGCAGTAGGCAGTAGTTAGCATGCATTTTTAACTAAAGAACCGTCGTCGCGTCGTCTAGTCGTTATCTAAAACTGAGTCAAGTGAGGAGAGAGCCCCTAAGAAATAATAATACGCGCATGCCTGTGCAACAAGCTGCGCGGTATTTTATAAAAATCTATATATATAAAAGAAAGTCATGTTAGTTACACTATTTATAACTCAAGGACGGCTGAACGGATCTCGGTGAAATTTGGCAGCGAGGTAGATGGTATCTCGGGGCAGAACATAGGCTACCTTTTTTTCCGGAAAAAAGCGTGCGAAGCCGCGTGCTGTAGATAGTATTTTATAAAAACAGAACCTTGACACTGTTACAGCCACTCTTAGATACTTTTGTAGATTGAAGTCTAGATTCTATGATCCCTTATTAAGAGGGCGCAATGCGCGCAATTTTGTGAAAAGGATAGGCTTAGGATTTCACGTTTATAGGAGCGGGACAGAGCATACGTTTTTAAAACGCGTAAGCGCAAAAATCAAGTTTTTGCTTATTTACAAGAAAACTACAAAACTTATGAAGAAACCGGTTCAAGGAAACAAAAAATTAATAGCAACCTACAAATCAAAACGTAAGTCATTTTAATAGACCGCAGAGTTCCTGAGATCTTGACCAAATTATGCGAAACAGTGCACCTTCTTGATTTTTTTGTTAATCGTAATTTAAGGATATTACGATTGAGAAGAGCCTTAATCGTGTTTCAAGGAATCAAAGAAAAAAATTTTGATTTTTATGTAAATCGAGTTTTTACCATGGGATAAAAACTCGAAAAATACCAATCCATTACACAATACATTCATCCCGTGAGTACTGATGTCTAGGCCTAGCTTGACAACCGAGAAAGGACCTAAACCTCCCCAGGCTCGCCCCTTATGACATTCACCGCCCTCACGCTGCTGTACCCACTCCAGCGCCCCCCAGTGCGTCGTCGTCGTTGGCGTGAATGCCCACGACGCACATACAAAAATACAAACAAATGTCAAAGTCAAAGTCAAAGTCAAAGTCAAAGTCAAAGTCAAAGTCAAATAGCACATATTTCTGAAAATGGCCATTACCATTTTATTTGATTGTAAAAAATAATAAATAAAAACAAATTAGAACTAGTATTTACAATTGAAACAAATAGGCTAACTGCAGACTGTTGCAAACAATCTATATGTATAGATAGATAGACATATATAGCTCAACTGATCCATATCAATACCATGCACATATTTCTTAGTTAAAAATGAGTTACTAAGTAATAATTCAAAAGTATCGTAACCTGAATAATTTTTCACCCGAAATCGTCGGCAATTTACGATTTTCTTTCCAAAATTTTATCGTCATACATATTTATCAGCCTTTCGAGTATTCTTTTCTATTGAAAAATAATTTATTCGAGAGAAACGACTTCAGAAAAGTTTTGTCGTAACGTAACCAAATTGGCAGGCTATTTCTTTTTATGCCGAATGGTATTTTAATGTTTTGAAAGCATGATACTTTCGGTGAAATAATTTTGTCGACAATGCCTTTTGACATTTTCATTAATTAATAAATTAATAAAATTTTGCTCATGATTTCTAATCAACTAGTTTATCCCCGTGGCTTGGTACACATCACTTTGTTTTTATCATTCCTTAATATTTCTTGAGGCGAGAGGGGCAAAGTCTTTGTCTTGTCCAAGGTTACAATTTATATCCATGTCTTTTTGTTAGTAGCGTCTATAATCCTTTAATAGGTATATTTCCACTAGAACAAGGTTGTAAAGATATTATATTCAAATCAAGGTTAAAAAAGTGGCTTATCGAGCAAACCTTCTACACAGTGGAGGAGTTTTTGACAACCTCGATTTAATTTACTCTATCTATGAATTTTTTTTATTTGAATATATTTTTCTATGAATGTTAAAATGTATTTTCATTTTATTAAGTAGTTATGTACAGTGGCATCCATAGGTGACCCTCCTGAAGGGTTCCAAATCTAGTAATTATATAAGTTTTGGTTTGATAGTACAAAAAAAATTATTTGAACAACATCCTTTAAAGAAGATTTCTGTACTGCCAGACATTAACTTTAAACTTTACAGGGGGTTTACCTATCGATGAATGACACTGTACCTTTATCTTTTTAACATGAATTTATCTATTACCAGTAAATAAATCTGAATCTGTTAAAAAATGTAGGTAAAATTTGCCCCTACATACCTATCTATCTGCGTTACATACAAGATACATCTCTATTTAGGTCTTACGTAGTAACGTAAGAGCCATCAGTTACGACCTAAATCTTGTCTAAAACAATCTAAAATTGAAAATGTACGATCGCTAGGACGGATAACCGGAATTTTCTTTCACGAACGGGTTATTACCGAAACTTTTGATTTCCATTACTAAGGGAATCCCGATTTTGGATCAAAGTAAATAGGATGGTGGACCCTTACTTTACGAGCCTGGGTCCGCTCATTTAGACGATTTTGAAGCAACTTTCTCTTTTCCGATTCACCAATCAAATGGAGAGTTTTGAGATAGTAAACAGAACTATAAAATAAAATGTCCAGTGCGAATTGAACTCGCGCACCAAGGGTGCCGTAAGACCTTGTTTCTTGCCATATATCATGATTATAGGTCAACGGAAAGAACCCTATAAGTGTTGGTCCATGGCGAGAATCAAAAATATTTATTTTGTAAATAAACTACAAATTTACGTTTTTCGGATTTTTCCCTTTATTTGTACTATAAGACCTTGCTTCTTTGCCAAATCTTATGATTCTAGGTCAACGGGAAGTAACCCTATAGGGTTGGGTCCATACCGAACTTCAAAATATTTTTTTCCTTTATTTGTCCTACAATACCTTGCTTCTTGCCAAATTTCATAATTCTAGATCTACGGGAAGTCCCCTATAGGTTTTTTGTGCAAGTGATTCTGTCACTGTCCTATCACGCTGTATAAGCCAGTACTAACTCAACTAATTTGCCCTATCGTTCATAATCATTTGATTTTATAACTAAGTGCTTTGGTACTATTATAAAACTTGGTACCTACGTATTAAAGAAGAGATAGGTTAATATTTTTCCTTTCGCGCATTTACAATTTATTACTCACCATCATATAACGTAACACTAAACAGAAGACGTAACAATAAATCCCTAGAAAAAAAAACATGTAAGCCATGAAATATCCTGAAGTAGATACTATAATAACCATAAACACTGTGATGAACGGTCGTGCACCATTTCAAACTACGCGAAACTACTATTTTTGTTTTGATACACAAAAGAACCAGCCAATCGAATCGATGATGGCCATATCGCATAGAAAAATAACAATAACAACCGCACAGTGTAAAGAGGGCGGTTGAGTAACATTTAATTTTAACCCCTCGACTGAAACAGGGTGATATTTTATTTTGTATCCGTGGCTCTCTGTGGGTCGTAGCTCAAAACAGATGAAGCGAATTTGATTAGGTAGGAGGCTGTCGTTAAGATGAAATGAGCTTTTTCACACAGCCGTCCAGTCTCTTTATGAGTCACTTTATGAGTATTTTCTCAAAAGTCAAGTCAAAAGTCAAAAACTCTTTATTTCCATAAATACAATAAATGTATACTTAGAAAAGGTCAAATTCTTAATAATTAAACACTGACACGGAAATAAAGTGATATTTTTGATTTCAGTCGCTTCGGTACGTAGACTAAAGTAAAGAAGCGACGAAGAAACCTTTAGCCTGTTAGTTGTTATTTTTCGAGTTGGAGCAAATTCCGTCCCACGCTTTTTTATCCTCTAGATAATCTGATATTTTATAGTAGGCCTTTTTACACAGGAAGGTTTTGACAATTTGTTTGAATTTATTTACTGATAATTTTTGCAACTCACTAGGAGTTTTGTTGTAGAAGCGTATACATTGCCCTTTAAAAGATACTTTAATTTTGTGTAGTCTAGTTGTGGGCACAGCGAGTTTATGTTTATTCCTTGTATTCAAATTATGTACATCGCTATTTTTAGGGAACCGATTGATATTTCTATGAGTGTACAATAGGTTTTCATAAATATATTGACATGGTACTGTCATTATGTTTATTTCTTTGAATTTATCACGTAGGGATTCTCTGGGACCCATACTATAGATAGCACGTACAGCCCTCTTCTGCAACACAAATACGGTGTTAATATCTGCAGCGTTCCCCCACAGTAGAATACCATAAGACATAATACTATGGAAGTAGCTGAAATAAACAAGTCTAGATGTATCCACGTCTGTAAGATGACGGATTTTTTTGACAGCATAATATGCTGCAGAACTAAGTCTCTTCGATAGCTTATCTATGTGTGCGCCCCATTGAAGTTTATTATCTAAGGTGATTCCTAAGAAAACGGTACTTTCTACAATTTTTAACGTTTCTCCTTTTACATTTACTTCAGCCTGAACTTGTTTAACATTAGGTAGAATAAATCTAATACATTTCGTTTTGGTTTCGTTAAGCAAAAGATTATTGACATTAAACCAATGGACTACTTTTGAGATTGCATTATTCACATCATCGAAATTCGTGTCTTGTCGTTTCATTTTAAAAATTAATGAAGTGTCATCAGCAAACAATACAATCTCGTGATTATTCTTAACAAGATGAGGCAGGTCGTTTATATAAATTAAAAATAGGAAAATCATAAAGTGACTCCGTCTATTTGTAAAAACCGTATGAAAATCCGTTCAGTATTATTCGAGTGTATCGCATTCAGATATACAGACAGACTTTGTTTTATTATATGAAGAATAATTCATATAATAACCATAAAATGAGTCTCCGCACAGTATATTTTATCTCAATATGACCTAGCTGGCCACACAGCCTGCGTACCACCGCCAATAAAACACACACGGCGATTGCTGACCATCTTTTGTACGCCCCGGGCCAATTACGCGCCTGCCTTTAATCAAATACCTACACGGTTATTTAGGAATCCCACAGAAAAGGTTAAGGTCCAGGGTGTAGGATTAATGCTGTACTTATATGCAGGTGATGTATAGGTTAATAACGATCCCACAGGATTATAGGAATTATTACTTCGTAAAGGAAATAAATAGTGATGGAGTTTTTACGCAATGTTTCGCCGCAAAGTAGCTTGTGTTAAGGAATTAAATGGCTTGTATCATATCACAGTAATATTACAAATGCGAAAGTTTGGATGTATGTGATGTGTTTGGATGGATGGATGGATGTTGTTAATTCTTCAGGCCAAAATAAACGGATCGGGCTGAAATTTTGCTACAGAGCGATATATGTAGTTCGAGCCCTGGAATAAAACAAAGGCTACGATTTATCCCATAAATCAGTTCCCATGGGATAAAAAAAACCTTTTAACGTTTCCATATAAACAACGCGTGCGAAGCCACGGACAGTAAATAGTTTAATGATAATTTTAATGCACAGAACTCTCCCAGACCGTATTTAATAATTGCATATCAAACAAACCGCGATGGGAATCGAACCTTCATCATTGCGCTAGAAATATCACATTTACATTCAAGAATTCCAAATGCCCATAATGAAAAACCCACTCACACGTGGATTACTCGGACTTTTATTAGATTAATTATATTGTCTGACGTCATGAGACGTCCCACGCACGTGCGTCTGTGTATTAAAGGTTCATAAAGAAGTAAAGCCATATATCTGGCGCAGCGTAAGGCAATACTGATATATTGCCTTACAGCGGAGCAATGCAGCCAGCGCCTTGGGGACGCTTCCGACTGGTATTGTTAAGGATCAGTTGAGCTACCTGCAGATTGTTTGCAACAGTCTGCAGTTAACTCAATTGTTTCAATTGTAAATACTATTTTTAATTTGTTTTTTTATATGATTGTAATTTTCTATTTTAATAAAGTTTTAAATAAAATAGTAAAAACAAATTATTTGAAATATAAATAGGGCAAACAAGAGGAGGCCGACTCTTTTACCATTCAGCTTATTTTAGATGTTTATTCCGGATTCGCAGAAATAAATATTGCACGTGGGAGTAAAATATTTATTGCTGCAAAACGTAACGCCTGTACGCATTAAGTATTTTAATGAGAGGCGAAATTAAACCTTGTGGGTTATAAAATAAGTCAATAATATTAATATATTTTTTTTTTATAAAAACATGTTTTTACCAATGTGCTTGGGAAGACAAATGCGATGAGGACGAGCTCAAACTAGATAAAGTAACGTCGTTTCGTTTTGTAGTTCCTATGGCCTCCCTCTGGCTCCATCAGAACCCTGGTCACCTAACCCACCTCCCCCACTTCCACAGCCTATTTTGGTCCACAGCTGGACGCGCGCCAGCGCCGCTAGCGCCGTATTGGCTTATATCTCACGGGGTGTTACGCCCATAATCCCCACGAGGGCTTGCGGGTTGGGAATCGCAGATCGGTGGTAGAATTTTTCTGAAGCAGGGTCGCCTCTTAGAACACCCGCGAGAAGAGTTTGGTTGGTGCAAATTCTAAGCCGGCACTACTCAATAACATCATCTAATGCCACCTTGCTAAGGCCACCTTTTAGCTCCATCATCAGACCAGCTCGGTCGTACCATATTATTGCATTGTCACCGATCTAACACACGTATGCCAAATAACAGCACAATCTGTTGAGGATCAATGGTCCAAAAACCTGTTGCAAGATTTGTCCCACGCAAACATTCATACTAACGGGGAAGTTAAATTAAAGCTTGTAAAAATCAGGCAATAAATAGGTTATTAATAAATAAAGCGCCAAGTGCGAGTCGACTCGCACACGAAGGGTTCCGTACCGTAAAAATCAGACAATTTTTTCAAAGAACTGCGTTTTCACTTGCTTGGAGACCCCTTTTAATTTTCAACTTTATTTTATTTTTAGTATATGTTGTATACTAAAAATAAAATAAATAAAATATGTATTTAAGTTGAAATATTACTTATTTATAGAAAGTTTAATGTGCTTACCTATTGTAGTTCAAGAGATGCAGCCTTGACAAATTAAGAGCCAAAAAGGCAAAAAAATCACGTTTTTTGTATAGAAGCCCTCTTAAATTTTAATATTTATTTTATTTTTATTATACGTTGTTCTATCGGCAAGAGAAATACATTTTGTCTGAAAATTTCAACTGTCTACCTCTTACGGTTCATGAGATAGAGCCCTGTAACAGACAGACGGACGGACGGACGGACAGCGCAGGAATATGGTTCCGTTTTCACCCTTGGGGTCTTCTTCTTCGTAACACTCTTTCAGAGCGGTCGTGGTCATCCTGTTCAATCTTGTTGGGTGGCTGTTGTGGTTCGCCTCACGATGTCTCGCCATCTTTTTGTATTTTTGGTCTTTCTACTGCACTCATGTAAGGGATCGCCCACTGCGGATCTATTCTGGTCGATACATCACATGGGTGATCTTCCGCGCGGTCTAGTGCCTTCTACTCTGCACTGCACGACAAGACGCTCAATAGAGTCACCGTCCCGCCTTGAGACGTGTTCGAAGTATTTAAGGATGCTAGTCTGGACCAAGACGGAAAGACGCTGTTTGGTGCCGAGTTCTAAGAGTTTAGAGACATTCGTGCGAAACTCGGTCCATGATATCCCTAGCATACTGCTCCAGCACCACATCTCCTCGTTCCGTACGTTCCGTACCCTTCGGGTACGGAACCCTAAAAACTAGATGGTTTATTATCCAGTAAGTAAGCTAGGTAGTTTTACCTAAACATATTTACTGGTTCATGTAGACGGCTCATAAAAAGTCGTATTCTAAATCGGAGCTTAATCGGAGTTCAACAGAACATAAACAAAAACATGGTTTGATCCGACGATGCGTGACGGTTTGTGGCGGTTCCCAGTATTCAATCTTTGTCTGGGCTTCAACCGACTACAAAAAAGAGGAGGTTCTCAATAAGGCTGCATATTTGTTATTCAATATTAATTTCTGAATTGTTATCGGATTTTGATGACTCTTTTCCTTTAGTTATAGAGGGTGTTCTCGAGGTGGCACTATTTATTTATTGGGAAAATAACACCATTAGGTACAGGTTTTTGATGCTTGCTATAGGTATGTCAGTCAGTATAGATAACAGCTGGTCAAGTGTATCACTCATACAATTTTTGCCGCTCATTGGCTGCATTTTGATTACGATTAAAGACATAAGGAAATACGTACTAATGAACAACGAAAATAGTATGAGTGACATACTCACAAATATATCATAATTAACAAGCAGTAGTGATCTGAACAATAATGAGCAGTACATCCTCTACCTGTTCCATCGCCTCTCCTATAACTCTATAAGGTTTGCTGGAAGAAAACTCATTTTCAGGGTTAAGCTCGCCAATGTGCATATCCTATTAGATAAGTTCATGATATGTATTGTGTAGGTAGTATGAAGTGCACACACATTACAGACACATTACAGTGATCATACCATAATCATGACGATCTGCGAAAGACTGCAGGCAGATGCTGGATTCGGCAAGCTGAAGACAGCGCGCTACGGCGCTCATTAGGGGAGGCCTATGTCCAGCACTGGACTAATATAGGCTGATGATGAGTGATCATACCGTGCCTAGTGCTTACTTAGGCCATTGTCACATAAGATTAATAGGTACGAGGGTTGTTTACCTGAACGGATAACATGCATCAATCATGATGTTCCATGTGTAGAATTTTGTTTGTCTGTTGGCTCATGAGAAAGGTTTGGGTTTGTTTATATTGTTACGTCACTTTTGTACTGGATGACGTAGATAGGAGATTTATTAGCTAGTTTGTAGAACTTGGTGATGCTAGAGTAAATTGACTTTTAAGAGAGCACGTTAGCTATTTGTGCGTAGGAATAGGATTTCGCGTTCATAAGAGCGGGACAGAGCATTCCTTTATGGAAAGTCGTAAGCGCAAAAATCTAATTTTGTTTATTATAAGAAAACCACGCAGCTCATTAAATACCTGACTATGAGTCAAATAATTTGTAATTCTATTATTTGTTGTATGCACATAGGTATGTTACGTTTCAAGCCAGGACATATTTGATATTTTTCTGTGTTATTCTATTATTGCTTATCATGTTTTTTATAATTACTTACTAAACAAAACATAAGTCATTTCAATAGACCGCAGGGTTCCTGAGATCTCGACCGATTTAGGTGCGCAACAGACCAATTTCATGATTTTTGTTATCGTAATCTTATTTCGCAGTCGTGTTTTCACGCTTAAGGAACCAAAGGAATAATGTTGAATTTTATGTCATTCAATTTTTACCTCGGGGGCCCCTTGAGAACCTCTTAAGAGCTATGTGTAAATTATTTTTGCATGCTTGGCTAGATTTAACTGGCCCCATTTTTATCAAATTATTATACACGATAAAACTTTTAACAGTTGTGTTCGTCAAATCAACTAAGAACTTGCATTTTAAACTTTAATTCGATAAAATCAATAGTGCAAGCTGAAATATTTTCCCACATTTATATTAAAACAACATCTATAAAACTAAATGCTTACATTGCAACAAAAATAATTAATTTCCCGTTCTCTATTCGTTACATCGAATGTTTTATTTACAAGTCGTTCTACGTCCCCATAATCCTATTTAGGGAGTATTTTTCAGCATGGTTCCGAACGAAATCAATTCTACCCCATATCCGAGCCCACATTCAATATTTCCGCGGATCCCGAACTCAATGATATGTCTAATTTGATGAGATTCCTATATTTGAACATGTGATTTATTTGAGAAAAAATGATTATGACGTTTCTCGTGTTTTGAAAATCATGTTTTTGTTTAATAAGAAATATACTATTGTATATATAGGTGTACTATTATGATATTCCAATGGCTTCTTCTCTCGTTACTTACAACTTGGACAGAGTTCTAGAGATGGCCTCTCAAAGAATTTACAACTTAAGTACCTTTTTTCATCCTTATAATAAGTAAGACATCTATAAAATAATACTTTTTATGATTTAATTTTACGGCGTCAAAACCTAGTTTCGTGCTCTAGATTTTTAAGGTTACGTAGTGAACAAGGAACCCTAATGTATCCTACATTAGCTCAACCAAACTACCGTAAACTACAAAAGATCCCAATTATGCAAACGCGGTATAAACTCATGTTTATCACTACCACGACAGAACGCTTACAATAAAATATTTTACGTCACATAAAAGTATTACGTTACACAACATAATAAGCTTAGTCCCTATTAAAACAAGACATAAACATAAAACGGGACAATATTACTACAGAATTAATAGATCCAACTTTTCATAAAATAGACCTATAACCCACCTCGACTCACAAAATCACTGAGTTAGCACAACACTAGCACTGAAAAATCGTCACTTTTGAATCGTCAAGGTATCGTAGCGAATTGGAAACGTTCTCGCGCCGCGCAGCACGAGTGTCGTACTACCGCTCTGGGCGACACTGAGCTCCGCCGTGATGGCTCTACGTGCCTACGGCGCGCGCAACCTACCAAAACCTCTAGGAAAACGCTAATACAAATACATTTATCAAGCTAATTCTGCAAATTGGACTAAATAATGACGTTACCGAGTCAGTGTTCCTCCTTCTTCCCCTAAGTAACTGTTTGTTGAGCCACTCAATGGCGCCGTTATAAATGTATTCGGTGTTAATAAATTAGTTTAAAGTTGATTCAGGAGCGGGATTTAGTATCCCGAAGCGGTTGCTTCCATCGCAATGACTTGGTTTTCGCAGCTGCTAGCGTGTGAATCTATTTGTTTGCGGCCTGTTCCTGCTAGGATAACTGATTAGATTCTATAGGAACGAAGGTAGATAACTTCTTACAACCTTAATCTTGACTAAAAACATGAAATAATAAAGGTAGTTATTGGATCAATCTATAATAATAGTATAATATATAAATTGTACCTATAGTACTTACCTATAATCTGCCGATAATTTACTGCATCAAACTGATAGCTCGAGGTCATCTGTTCTGACGAATATACAAACTATGTTTTTTTCACCTTTAGGTAGACGTGGAATCTGCCATTTAAATAAATACCTAAACATTTAACGACCTCATCACGGATGTAAGCGGGTTAACTACGAACCTTATTTGTTTTGGAAGAACACCAACGTTTCATCCCTTAACGAGGGACTTCTTCAGGGTGAGTGCGGTTCGTGACGCGCCTGTACCGCTGCCGTGCGCTTACTTCGGGCCAGAGCCCGTAACGCGCGGGTCGTAGGCGCCGGGCATGTAATGAATTTGTCCAACTACGATAGTTTTTATAGTAGTCAACGACCTTTTAATACAACATCATCTAGCCTTATGCGTACCTACCACATGATAGAAAACACAACATCATCTAGCCTTATGCGTACCTACCACGTGATAGAAAACACAACATCATCTAGCCTTATGCGTACCTACCACGTGATAGAAAACACAACATCATCTAGCCTTATTCAATTCAATTCAATAAGTTTATTTCAGCTTAGATACACGATACATATTTCAGCCATAGAATAGGTAATAAAAACAAAAGTAAAATAAAAAACATCTTAAATTAATGGAACGCACAATCTGGGACAAACAATCATCATGAGCGCATGGCACTATGTGTGCGCGTCCAGTGCTTCACGAAAGCGCAGTCCGTGACCAGCCTTTCAGCTATTAGTTTCAGATAGCAACTGGTAGGTACAGCCCCTACCGCGGCGCTTCAAGGATGCTGTTCTGTTGCGGATGATTGCGTAAAAGTCATCAACGCGGGACTCTGCAAACATCCCGAACGCGCTACAGAAGCGGAGCAGTCCCAGTAGCACACTGAATCCTATTATACTGACAAAAGATTGACTAAAAGATTGACAGTACGCTCTAAACAAACTTATCTTAACAGCTGTACTGCATCGCGCGAATCTGCGGGCCAACATATTTGCTCTAACTGATAATGCCCTGTGGTCCCTTTCTACATCTAGGTCATCTGAGAGTCTCGGAGACCCATGTCTTGTGCCTTATGTTTGAATCTTATGCGTACCTACCACGTGATAGAAAACACACTCACACACAGACTCGTAACAAAAATCTTATCTGTAGATCAAGAACTTGTGTCCTGTGCCGGATATCAAACCAGCTACTTTCTGAGTCTCAGCCGGTCCTTTGCCCACTGCACCACAAAGATCATCTATTTATCATATATATTATACTCACCTCCTCACCTCAACAGCCTATATTGGTACTGCTGGACCCAGGCCTCTCACTGATAAGCGCCTTATTGAGTTTTATCTCATAGGGGGTAATGCCCATAATCCCTACGCTGGGCATGCGGGTTGGGGATCGCAGTTCAGTGGTAGAAATGTTCTGCAGGGGCGCTGCTGCCCGCCCCCGGTGGATATGCCTTAGTCGCCTCTTACGACAACCATGGTGGTGCGAATTCTAAGGCGGCAACACAGTTACATCATATAATGCCACCTTACTTAATAACATAAATCTACATGCTAAGTATCTACTTAATCCATAATAATATTAGAAATTGGAAAGTACATGTGTCTGTCTGTGTGTCAGTCTATCTGTCTGTCTGTTACCTTTTCACGCATAGACGGCTGAACGGATCTTAATGGAATTTGGCAGGAAGGTAAATGGTATCCCGGGGATGGACATAGACTACTTTAAAAGCGCGTGCGAAGCCGCAGAAAGCAGCAAGTGTGAAATAAATATATATAGATTGGTCACCATTTACCCTTCATCTTCAAATAACTTTCAAAGTTTTCTAATGAAAAGCAGTCGACATGCAGTAATTAGTTCGGGATTAAATACCACACGTACATGTAATTGCAAGTGAGTGAAACAGCTTAGGGAACTAGCTGTATCACTCCAAAAGTAAGTTAAACTAAGTTTGCAAGTAACTTTACATAATTATGTGGATGCGGACCCAACGCAAAGAAGTATTATAATTACTAGACCGGGCGATACACTTGGCAATAGTGCCGTATGAACCGTATACGGCACTATTGCCAAGTGTATCGTCCAGGTTCCATCCTTGCGCTGCGAGCTCCTGTAAAAATTATTTGAAAATGTTATTCATAATATAAACATACGTATACGGTTCATACGGCACTATTGCCAAGTGTATCGTCCGGTCTAGTAATTGTAATACTTCTTTGCGTTGGGTACGGTATCTTATTTAAATTATTATTTAATTTTCATATAATTTTTACAGGAGCTCGCAGCGCAAGGATGGAACCTGGAGACTCCGCAAAACCCAAGAGATACCAAGAGCGTCCATGCGTAACGTCAATGGCTGATGATCCAACTGCCAGAATAATGAAGAGCTGGCAGGGTTTATTCCAGTTTTCCCCCCGGAATCACTCCAAAGGGGGAAAACTGGAATTTAAAAAATGAATTCTAGTTTTCCCCCTTGAAGATTATCCTTAAGGGGGAAAACTGGAAGCAAAAAAATGATTCTAGTTTTCCCCCTTGAAGATTATCCTTAAGGGGGAAAACTGGAAGCAAAAAAATGATTCTAGTTTTCCCCCTTGAAGATTATCCTTAAGGGGGAAAACTGGAAGCAAAAAAATGATTCTAGTTTTCCCCCTTGAAGATTATCCTTAAGGGGGAAAACTGGAAGCAAAAAAATGATTCTAGTTTTCCCCCTTGAAGATTATCCTTAAGGGGGAAAACTGGAAGCAAAAAAATGATTCTAGTTTTCCCCCTTGAAGATTATCCTTAAGGGGGAAAACTGGAAGCAAAAAAATGATTCTAGTTTTCCCCCTTGAAGATTATCCTTAAGGGGGAAAACTGGAAGCAAAAAAATGATTCTAGTTTTCCCCCTTGAAGATTATACTTAAGGGGGAAAACTGGAAGCAAAAAAATGATTCTAGTTTTCCCCTTTAAGAGGAAAAGCTCCTTACCCATTTAGACTACATGCCCAAACCAGTCTTGAGAATTTGGTTTCTCCTAATAAAGTGCAGCAAAAGCAATACAGTCATGTACGTAAGTTTTGCCAAAAGAACACTACATAAACAATACGCAGTGGAGGTAGAGGCCATAGATAATGACAATTATTGAGGTTTTTTTTATTTATATACTAGCTGCAGCCCGCGGCTTCGCACGCTTTTTTCCGGAATAAAAGGTAGCCTGTGTCCGGCCCCGGGATACCATCTACCTCGCTGCCAAGTTTCACCGATATCCGTACAGCCGTTCTTGAGTTATAAATAGTGTAACTAACACGACTTTCTTTTATATATATATCTATATAGAAGAAGAAGATATAGATGTAAGTTATGTTACAATTTTGTTATCTTTTAATTAATGTTATAATAATAAGTCAGCAGTTCGCGCAATTGTTTCAATTGTAAACAATAGTTCTAACTTGTTTCGACCTCTATTATTTGATTGTAATTTTATGTAATTGGTTTTAATAACCGTTTTAAATAAATAAATATATTTTCTGTAGAGATTGACTTTTGTAGCAATCACACTGTAGGTTTCAAGATCTGCCTGAAAATGTTGAGGAGATCTCAGTAATTAAATAAATTCTGTAGGGACGAGTGGATCAATGCGATTAGTTTACAAGCATATCAGTTTTGGAAAGCTTCAAGTATTTACGATATTTGAAATACGTCTACCAATAAATTTTGTTCTAATAATAAACTGCTTTTGACAACATCAGTTGTCAAAAGATATTGATATACAATATATTATATATTATTATTCATATATTGATGTTACAAGCATCAGCTTGTGACATCAATAATAGAAAAAGTAATATATTAGATAATAATTTCATTACTTAAGGTGGCTGCGAACACCTAAGATAACAAATAGTTATGTTTGCAGCAATTAGTTTTTCAAAATACACAATTATTGATAATTGAGAGTATTTGCATCACCACCACCATATTTGCCATATTTTCATCACCAAATTGAGTTAATTTCAAGCTAATTTTTTATGTTATTTATGCATGATAAACACTATGTATTCGAAAATCTGTCGCGCTGTAAACATCGTAAATATATTCAACATTACAAATAAACAAAAATATTTGATAAAACAACCGTTCATTCAAAATTAATCTAAAAGTACAAAAAATAACAATAAATAAATAAACCGCCAAGAGCGACTTGACTCGCAGACGAAGGGTTCCGTACCTTATAAATCAGGCAACTTTTTCAAAGAACATCCAATTTTTACTTGTTCAGAGACTCCTTTAAATTTTCAATATTATTATAATTTTAGTATTTGCTGTGATTAAAGTAGAAATTTTAATTATTATGCGTCTACCTACTGTGTTTCAAGAGATAAAGCCTCAACCAACGAAGCACAAAAATGTAAAAAAACACGTGTTTTGTATATTTGATGTTATAGCGGCAAGAAAAATACACATTATCTGAAAATTTTAACTACCTACCTCTTACGGTTCATGAGATAGAGCCCTGTGACAGACGGAAGGACGGACGGACGGACAGCGGAGGCTTAGTAATAGGGTTCCGTTTTCAAAATTCGGGTACGGAACCCTAAAAATAAAACTCGTTATTACCAGCACAAACAGGCTACACTACACACACATCCACAGCTTTGTAAGACTCGCTTTCACACACATAACGCGCTCCATTTCATCGGACATGAAACATCATCTTACACGCATGGGCCGCCCGGCCCGTCGCGGCGTCGCCCGCCGCAGAGATTTGGGAGACGTTCGTAGCCTTCTTCAGTAGACGAAAAGTTCCACGAGACGGCCGCCACCGGGACCACGAGTGCCACTTTGGTACGCGTGGTCCCGGTGGCGGCCGTCACTTGATTTGGCAGGGCTACTACCGTGACCCCTGATACGTAAATCGAGATTTTATTTTTCAAATGCTTAATACAGTTACAAATTATTTAATCGTCTGCCTCTCTGGAATAACATTAATAGGTACTTAATTACGTAACTATTTTATGTACGTCCGAAATAAAATAAATAAATAAATAATGCTGGGCAATCCAAAAATTACTAATTATACAGGATGCCACGTAACATTTCGAAAGGGGGTGATGCTGGACCTCGATGGGATCAACTTTTGTAAAAAAAAAGTAAAAGTAAAAGTTCTTTTATTGCTTGAAAATACAATGTTGTAAAGATCTTTCAAATTTGATAAATTTTAATCATTGTTTTCTGCCTCTAGGATGATCGCTCGTATCGACTGGCTTAATATACCAAAAGTAATTTTTAATGGGGTTGCGATCGAAATCAGCGATACAGTTAAAAATCTGGGGTTACTTGTGGACAGGCAATTATCGTGGAGTCCTCAACTGGCAGCTGTATCCAGAAAGACCTTTGGTACAGGTGCTTCTTTAAAGCGATTGCGTAACTTCCTTCCTACTTGTACCAAAATTGCGCTTGCACAATCCTTATTGCTCCCGCTCCTAGACTACGCAGACGCTAGTTATCCCGATCTGACTGAAGACCAACTCAACAAGCTTGAGCGTCTTCAGAACTACTCCATTAGATTTATATTTGGCCTGCGTAAATTTGACCATATCTCTGAGTACCGTAACAGGCTGAAGTGGCTACCCCGGAATGCTCATATTCTTAATCTCCTTTATAATGTTCTTTTCCTTTCATCAACACCATCTTATCTTAAAGATCGTTTTGAGTTTCTCCATCTGTCCCATTCACGATCACTTCGCTCCTCTGATACTCTTTTTTTTTGCCCTATTTTGTTATAATTATTGTACTTTCTGTTTTTAAAGTACTTCTATTATTTTTGATACTTCATCAATTAACGTCCACCGCCACCCACCACCGCCAGCCACCGTCAGCTTCAATACGTACTGATCTATCAATCCAAAGGTTGCCTGGAAGAGATCGCTGTTAGCGATAAGGCCGCCGATTGTGCCACATTATATAGTATGAAGTTCATGTTTTCTAAGTGTATTGATGGTGCAATAAGTGATTATCTATCTATCTATCCATCCATCCACCCATCCATCCATCCATCCATCCATCCATCCTTCCATCCATCCACCCATCCATCTATCCATCCACCCACCCATCCATCCATCCATCCATCCATCCATCCATCCATCCATCCTTTCATCCATCCACCCATCCATCTATCCATCCACCCATCCATCCACCAATCCATCCATCCATCCACCCATCCATCCATCCATCCATCCACCCATCCATCCACCCATTCATCCATCCACCCACCCATCCATCCATCCATCCATCCACCCATCCATCCATCCATCCATCCACCCATCCATCCATCCATCCACCCACCCATCCATCCATCCATCCATCCACCCATCCATCCATCCATCCACCCACCCATCCATCCATCCATCCATCCATCCATCCATCCATCCACCCACCCATCCATCCATCCATCCATCTATCCATCCATCCATCCATCCATCCATCCACCCACCCATCCATCCATCCATCCATCCATCATCATATTTAGCATGTCAGTTATTAGTAACTGAAAATAATAATACTTAGGTATTATTATTTTGTTATATGTATTATTTTGTAAGTGGGTGTGGGTATTATTTTTGTGGGATAATAATCCCAGAAAAATAGAGGTTGTAAAGCACCGCCATCCTCTATTTTTCTCACCATCGTTTTGGTTGCCTGGAAGAAATCGCTTTAAGCGATAAGGCCGCCAGTTCTATTGCTGTTCCCTACATTATGTTTAATGAGTACTATCTGTTTTATAAGGTGATGAATAAAGCATCATCTATTTATCTAACACTAAATAAAAAAACACAAAAAAAAGTCTTTTTCATAAAAAAGACGCTTTTGCGCATGAACGTGGTTTACAGTTAGGGACACAAACATTATTATTGTCTCGTCTATTCCTTACAACGACATCTGAAAATCTACAAAATAAGTCAGCATTATTTTCCACCAACATAGCCGTTTTCAGAATATACAAAGGGTATTGTTTTCTATAAAGAAAGGTTTACAGGAATCTAGCACGTTGAGGTTGAACATTGCCCCCATACATCTTTTTTGATGTTTAGAAAACCTTGCAACGTCATTAGCGTTCCCCCAAAAAATCGATCCGTATCTGATACGAGATGCAACTAGTCCATGATATGCTATGACTAGAGTTCTTACGTTCACTGTTGGTGATAGTTTATACAAAATATACGCAGTACTATTAATTTTCTTACATAAGAGCTCTATGTGCGATTTCAAGTTTAATTAATTTTATGAAATTCTAAAAATTGTTATTCGCAAGTTGAACCCCTTGGGGTCCAGAATCACCCCCTTTCGGCTTAGTACACATGCTACATGGCATCCTGTATAAGCCAAAACCTAATTATAAGTTTACTTAATAAGTCTTTACCGAATGGTACATTCGTTTATAGTATCATCATCCCTATCTTAGTCCACTGCTGGACATAGGCCTCCCCTAATGAGCGCCATAGCGCCCTGTCTTCAGCTTGCCGCATCCAGCATCTGCCTGCTGTATTACTACAATTTATAATATCAAGCAAATCTAGTAATGCTAGTTTCGCGTGAGTGTGTACACAAGACACTTGACTTTACACACTTATTCGTAGTATACACAAGAAAACGACGTAACGCTGCTTATAAGGTAACGTACATGTTTTGGTGGAACTTCCTTTTCCTCTATTGTGTAAGCCCGGTACGCTGTCTTCACTGCCGGCCGCGTATTTACAAAACTCACAAAATCTTATACTATTATAATCAAAATTAATAATTAAGTCATTAATAACGGGATATTTACCATGATTTGTGTTGTTTTGAGCTTTCCAATATTTCGGCAGAGTTGCATGCGCCATGATCACGGAATAACTGTTATTCGGTCATCCAGTAACAGAAAAAAAAAAGAAAATTGTCTTTCAATCTGTACATAGTTATGGCGCACGTAATTGTGAATCAGTGGTGTTTACGTGTGGTTTTTTGTCGTTTAATCAAGGTAAGTGCATTGTTTTATGGAATAATTAGTATATTTTGTAATGATTGGGGCACGATAAAGCTATTTACATGATAGGATTTGTGAATTTTGTTGTATTTTTCTTGTTTTCAAACTCAAATATCGGCAACAAGATTTTCGCCTTTTTCATGTAATTTCCGAAGCAATCTCGCTAAAGATAATTGAAATAGGCTGTATAATCGTATTTACAACAATTATTTACGCAGAAAAATTCTTTAGGAAGCTGAAACCGTTTACAGAACTTAGATAGGGGGCCTAGTTATGTGTTTATGAGCATTTCTCTGAAGCGTGACGCAATTTTGAAAGGCGCGCGGTGCGGGGCGTGTGATATTGATTCGTGCTAATTTTCGACATCTGATCCTTCCGTAGGGTGAAGGGTTAAAACACTTTTGTTATAATAATGACAGTTTTAAAAGTTAAATCACACTCGTTTGTACGTCGGTCAAAGTGCTCTAGCCCTCATAGCATTTTAAAACAACTTTTTTTACAGGATAGTAAATAGAGGTCAATTAAAATACCTGCTGAAAATTTTTGTTTTGATCATGAATGTTTGTAAATATCGAATTAAAATTATTGATCAATCCCTAAGCGTCCCTTTAAAGAGTCTAGAATACTGATATTTTTTTTTGTATTTAGATAAAAAACGTTACTACTACGCTCGTAATATTTTTTACATAGCATAAAGGCTTTTTATCACTTAAATCATTTTCCATGGGACAGTCAAACCTTTAAACGTTTCCGTAGAAAAAACGCGTGCTTTTCTTAACCGACTTCAAAAAAAGGAGGCAGTTCTATGTTCGACTGTATGTATGTTTTTTTTATGTATATCCGTCGATTTTCCCGTCATATAAGAACCGATTCGGATAATTATTTTGCAGTTGCATAAATAATAATTCCGGTTATAAATAAAGTGGTCCCATAATTTTTTTATTCCCATGTGATTAGTATTTATCCCGTAAAACTTAAAAAACAGTTTAAAACTAGGGATTCCAAGTCGGTTTTTAGTTTTTTCATAACTATCAATTTATTCAGTTCACTTTTCAATCATTCATTCATATACATTTCTTTTATCAGCCATAATAAAAAAAACAACATTTATTACAGACCGTTGCGCGTTGTGGCCCACATAAAAAAATCATAATGAAAACACTTTTCTCACCAAAGCTGTTAGAGGTACCGTGAAATAATAACTCCAACAACGGTGATAATTCGCAACTGGTTTATTTGTTAGATTTAAGTTAACATGAAGACATTATGCGGAAGATAAGAAATAACGTTGACACATAACCTCACGTAGATATTGCTAAGCTATAACAAAGATAAAGATAAAAATCATTTATTACAGCAAAACTAATAAGTGTATTTACACTTAACTTATAATTAGCATGGTGATGAGGTATTTCTAAGTACTTGTATTTGAAATTTAGTGTAATACATTGTGTTATTGCCGAGACGTACATATCTACAATGTTATGTAATTTCTGATGGCCACTAGGCTAGGCCTGTATCGAGGGAGCCTATACATGTACGACAATTCAAAGTTTAGTATTGTTCAGGTTACGGATATAACTGAATATAAAAATACCTAAGGATGAATTATGTGATGTAAGTTTAGAGGTAGAGGTAAATCCCACACAAACTAATTTAATTTATAAAACAAACATAAAACGTGAACAAATTTACAGTGCAAACATTAAATATAAAGTAAAGAATTTATGTAAAAAAGAGTTGAAAGAAATAAAATAAAATAAAACCATTGAGTACCTACATCTAGGATAAAGCTTTAAGGAATTCCTCTGTCTTGTCATATGACAAGGCAGCAAGCCACGCATATCACACGCATAGACTGAATAACACATTGTACCTTGTACATCTTGGGCTCTAGAAAAAAGGAAAACAATGTAATGTGTAAGAACTGTGTAAGAACAAGAATCCAGACACAACTAGGATTCTTCCATGATAATGTCACTACATTGTACTTCGTACAAAAGCATTTCGTAAACACGCAACTTCCGTCGCTTGCCGGTTAATCTTACAGTTTTAGCACCTGACTTTGGGCGGACTCCTCTCCTCTCAGTTATATTGAGGAAACTCGCCCTACCCTTTGTTTCTTTCTATTTTATCGTAAGGTTTGCAATCACGATAAAGAGGTTTATTCTGCTGTTTTAGGTATTGAGTGTAGTGAACTTCTTACTACTACAGAAAAAAGGAGTTTGATGGTTAATGTACTGTGAAGTTACAGCCACTGAAAGGAAAGGTTTCTTTTTTGTGGACAGAGTGCGAGCGATATGCGTGCCATAAACAACATGGTGCCAGGTGTCAGTGTCACACACGCGGTGAGATCTCAACGTCAAGTCGAGATTTTAAGGTGAAAAATTACGCTTGTTCCAATCATGTACATGTACAAAAAATAAGAACGAGATTTATTAAAAAAATCAACATAATGTCGATAGTCGTGATCACATACGGCACTGAAACGATGTCCATCACTATTATGCCTCCATAAAAAAGCTCAAGGTCGCACAGAAAGCAATGGAGATGGCTATGCTCGGTGTTTCTCTGTGAGATACAATTATAAATGAGGAGATCCGCAAAAGAACCAAGGTAACCGACATAACTCTCAGAATTGCGAAACTCATGTGGCTGTGGGCAGGGCAGAACTCGTAGAAGAAGAACAGAACATTGGTTCAATGGTTCATTTATTGGTAAAATATATCATTACACGTCAAATAGTACAACGAACACCTTAAAATATACTTAAGTATATTTGAAGTTGTTAAGTACATTCAATTATAATATTTCAATTAATCAATCAATTATACATTTCAATAAAAATAATAAATCAATTCAATTAAAAAATAAACCAATTAAAATTATGAATAAATCAATTAACATTATAAATTGATCAATAATAATTATGTCATTGGAATAATATTACCTAATCTATCTAGATAACAACATCCTAGAGGTATTTTATTGCACGAATTCGTCAATCCTGTAGAAGGCTTGTTCGATCAGCTAGTTCTTTAATTTATGTTTAAAGGATTGCGTCGACTTAGCAGTCGTTATCGTTGTTGGGAGGCGATTGTAGACCACCGGGCCCATCACGTGAATCAATTTGGAGGCTTTAGTAAGGCACCGCTGCACGGCCCTCAGTTTCTGACTATTCCTCGTGATGTAGGTGTGACCGTCACCGAATTTAGCGTACTCGCTAAGGTGGTTACGGGCGTACATGGCTGCTTGCAAGATGACCAGGCAGGGGACTGTTAGGATCCTTAGTTTTATAAAAAACATTGCTCGTAGAACCGACGGCCGCCGGGGCCGTAAGGCTCTTGAGTGGAGACCACGTACCGGTCGGCGCAGCGTGGGTAGGCTGCCCACGCGGTTGATCGACGACCTGGTGAAGGTCGCGGGAAATCGCTGGATATTGTCAGCGCAAAATCGGGCATTGTGTTATCTTAAGGGGAAACCTATCGTACGTTGTGTTTTGCTTATTAATTTGGATATAAGATATTTTATTTATTTTGTATGTACAATCATTCATTTCATTCATTCATTCCGATATGATGATGATGAATGTCGATAGACTCCAAAACGTCAATTTATTGAAAGTTTATTTTAGTTTAGGTTCATAGCAAATGGCTTACAATGCGTAAAACTTCATAATGTCTGCTATCTAAATTACGTGATAGAACCTAGAAAAAATATACAGCAGAATTTTTTAAATTGTAAAAAGGAAAATCCTTTTTCTAAAATCGATTAAAATAGTAAAAGACTGTTTTTTTATTTCACGCCTGACGTATGAAGTACCTAGGTGCCGGCCCGAAACTAAAATGTGACCTACAACTGTGCATACAATTTAAACGCGTTTTGTTCATTGTTTGGGACGGTAACCAGAGCCTATCTCATTTTTAAATCGATTAGGTAATAAAACTGTGACGAACTGACAACGCAGGCACAAGTCTTACATTTGCTTGTATAAAAAAGGTGTTTGTTCGGGCCGTTGGAATGGAAGTCAAGTTTGAGAGGTTTTATGGGAAACCGCAAGATTCTATGTTTTCAATAACCGCATTTTTCTCTTCATTTACTCTTTTGTATTTTTTTACTAAGCCTAAAAACTAAATTCGAATTCTTTTAGATTTACAGTCTTTTTTAAGTTTTGCGGGACAAATAATAATCCTTCGGGAATATTTTTTTAAGTGACTTAGTAATAGGTACTTAATTATTAACTTAATAACCCAGATACAAAACCAAAAGAATCTTCAAAATCTGTCCAATATTTAAGGTGTAATCTGCCACAGATAGAACTTCCTTTTTTCGAAGTGTTAAATAGAGGTGTTTGTGTTGGGGCGTTGGAAGTCGAGTTCGAAAGGCTATGGAAGTAATCACGGGAAAACGTCAGTTTATACTTTCTTTACAATAAACGCATTTCGCCTTTTAAAAATTTAAATGAAGTTTAAAAAAAATTTAAGTTTGCCAATTGATTTTATTTCTTTTAACGACTCGATGATCCCAATTGACATTGCACGGTTGAAAGCTTGACACGCTTGACACGCTTGACACAAAGTAAAATTTACCATTCTATACGGGTTCATTGAGTCTTGATTTCCGGTAAACTGATTTATTATAATTAAATTAAAATCAAATATAGACTTTTACATAATTTAGGAAGTAGTTTGGAATTAATTATAAGTACCTTTTATATTTAATCTAAGCCATTATAAAACTCTTGACAAGAGGTTTGACCATGGATTAGCTGGCTCCGTATTCTAGATACAATCAGTATAATACAGGTTTACCTCAACAACTACTAATGAAACAAGTGAAGTCAGAGGCCCTATGATGAGTTTTGCATAGTTTACGAAAACTATAAATGTGTTCGTTTCCATACATTGCAGCAACCCCTACTGGACACTACAACTTTTCGTAGATTGACAGCGATTCAATATTTTCATATATAATTTTTTTATGGCGTCGCCGCTTTCTGATCTCGGTTATAGTTTTCGAATGGTTTAGAATGATTTGTTACATTTTAGCTGTACCTACAACTTTGACAACTTTAACCAGTCAGCGGTAGTATGTTCCTCGATTTCTCCGTCATTTATGAACCGATATTGAAAATTATATTAATATTTTAAGGCGAATGGTCCCGTTAAAATTGTATTCCCGAGGGATTAGTATTTTTCTTTGGAAATACTAAGGAATTTGGATTTGGTTTTTAGTTTCTTCAAAACAATCAAATTATGATAGTGTGAATTGCATACTCGGTATGTGTACTCAGAACATCGCCCTAAGAAGCCAGGGACCTCGATCTCATCGACTGAAAGCATTCGATGGCCATCTCATTGTTTGTTTATTATATGGAAATTGAAGATATCGATAAAATTGAAGCCATTTTGTTTGAAGCGCTTCTGGGTAAAGAACAACCTAACAAGGTAAAGGTTTCTTGTTCGCTTCTTTATTTACCTTAAAAAGATTGAAGTGAACAAATAATCAAAGTGATCTAAAGTGATCACTTCCTAGTTTTACTCAGGTAATTTGAATTTAGTGATGTTTCCAAGAGTCCTATAAGGGCTAAAGGAAAAAAAGCACTTTGAATTTGAATTGAATTACTTAGGTACCTAATACTGAACAGAAAATGCTGTGTTACCTGATTCTCTGCACGTCTATCCATTCAACTGACGTTTCAAAAATTAACTATTGTTAGTTTCGTAACTACAGCGATATTCAGCCTACTTTTTATTGATGTATTTTGTTAGTAATTACAACACAATACCCAACTCTTACGATATCTACATATACCTAAGACAATGCCATTTTACAGCGGCACTATGAATTTATAATTATTATTTATTTACAGCTGATCTATTCATTATTTTACCTATTTTTGTACTCATATTTAGTTTAGTTTTTTTTTATTCCTCCGTAGGTACACATGCTACACTTGATGTCGTTACACTTTTAAAATAATTTATATTCACAACTCAATCTCACACAAATTTTTAGCATAGGCAACACCATAAGGGTTTTTCATAGAAAATAAAAATAAACAGACAGATATGGACTATTCTACAAAGTAAATTAAATAAAATTGGTCAGACTAAAATTAATAATAAATAAATTAAAAGGTTTTTCAAAGTATGCTGCTGTACAAGGGCATTCCTAAGCTCCAAGTTGTTTTATGGCTTTGAATTTCTAATTTAAGCACCATTTACTGTTAACCTTTATTGTAAATTGACGTCTCCAAGTGTGCCTTGTGCTTCTACGGCGAATAAATGAGTATGAGTAAGTTCTCATGATTGTCACACCTATCTGAGGGGTGAGTTTAAATGACGTTAGTGATCGTGACGCCTCCTTTTAGTATGAGATTTACATGAGATTTGCGCTGTACCAAATTGAATGGAAAAAGGAGACGATCACGTCTCGTTACTAACGTCAAATAGACCCACCCCTCTGATGGTTACACTCTGTTAACACTTTTACAGACCTCTGTGGTTTACTTGTTTTTCTGTAATTTTAATTTAGTTGGTATAAAAATAAAATAGAATAAACCGCCAAGTGTGAGTCAACTCGCACACGGAGGGTTCCGTACCGTAAAAATCAGGCTACTTTTTCAAAGAACATCAAATTTTCACTTGTTCGAAGACCCCATTAAATTTTTAACTTTATTTTATTTTTAGTGTTTGTTATTATAACAGTTATAGTCTTACTTAATTATAGAAAGTTTCATGTGTCTACATATTGTAGTTCAAGAGATACAGCTTTGACAAATAAGAGCAAAAGAGCAAAAATAGCCCAAAAAATCACGTTTGTTGTATGGGAGCCCCCTTTAATTTTGATATTTATTTTTATTATTTGTTGTTATGACGGCAAGAAAACATTATCTGAAAATTTCAACTGTCTACCTCTTACGGTTCATGAGATATAGCCACGTGACAGACGGACGGACGGACGGACGGACAGCGGAGTCTTAGTAATAGGGTTCCGTTTTCACCCTTCGAGTACGGAACCCTAAAAATGAAGCCCTTTTTTAAAGGTTTGTCATTATGGTACCATCCGAAATATCTAAACGAGCGCGGGCTTAACATATGCGGAGCCAAACCTTTTCTTTGAATTAATTTAGCTCATACGCCCTAGAAAATAAACTCGTCACAAAACATGTCATGTTCTCGTAAAAACCAGATTTTCAAGTACTCCATTGAGGACCGTCATAATTTCAGATTCAACAATTCATAAATACATAAATACAAGCTATTATTGTTCAAGTGACAACAATTGCAACCGCCATAACGACAACTACTTTTAATTCTTGGTGAATACGGCAGCCGATGGATTTTTTAGTACAACAATTTTTTTTTTTATTTTTTTTTTAATTCCACAGTACAGTTTCCCTTTTTACCAATCCTTTTAATGTACCTATACACTTTTTTGTTATGTTATTGTGTTTTTTTTTTGGGTAAATAAAATGTATTTATCTTTATCTTTTATCTTTACACAAAACGGGCTAAACGCACGGAACTTAAAAAGAAAGAAAGACACAACAGGATAAGAACAAATTAATTGACAACTTAATAAGGCTAATAGCAAAGATGCCTACGTATTCACTATGTAGGTAGGTAGGTAGGTCCTGTGTCACGGAATGCAGTACCTAGCAGGTAGGTACATAGAGGTGTCAAATCGATGGTGGTGGTAGTTGGATGAGACCTTTATGTACAACCCACCAGGCACAGCACCAATGAGCAGGTACAGCAATTACTAGGTAGGTACATGGGTAGGTGAGCTACCGGTGTGTGCTCCGTGCTGTCAAACGTTGCGCAGGACAAAGGGTTCCACCTCAGCTAATGCTACCTTACTTAATGCAAGGTAGCGCTGGTTTTCAGATGGAACCTTTTTGAGGTGACCTCAAGACTGTCCACTGCTAAAACGAAAGTGAGGATGTGTCGTGTTATGTACGAGTATCCAAATAAATTTATTTTCTTCGTTCATTCTTTCTTTCTTTCTTCTCGCTTTCTTCATCTATGTAGTACATGGTGAAGTTGCTGGTCCAGATCACTCCCCGGTCGTCGTGTCGGTCGGACGTCCCATGGAATTGTGAGAGTGAGGGAATAATAGAGAGTGTACACTTGTGCACTATTATGTCTTGCACACATTGCTAGTCTCCGTTGAGACTGACCGCCGTAGGCAAAATTCAGCTAGGAGACATTATCATGGTATGGTCAAGTGCAAAATCAGTTAAAAAAATCCAAAACATGCCTTCAGCATAAAAAGCAAAAGCAACGTTGAAAGAGAAATTATTCTTGGTTAGAAACCGGTTTCGAACCTTGGTTTCGAATGTGGCCGAAGCGTTTCCAACAGCTATTCTTTCAATAAACAGCAATGTCCCGCTCATTTATAACCTCCGTAAACATCTAACTACAAAGCTCCGCCACAAGAAGTTTCCTATTAAATTTCAAGTTAAAGATTTCACAACAATCTTCGGTATTAGAAGTTGCTGGTTATCTATTACGTTAAACCAATTTATTGCGAGAGTTGCTTTCTAGTTTGTTGATACCTACATAGATGGCGTTTGGCAGGTTTGTTCGGAAATGTTTGTTTTTGGTAAAAGGAAAATGTGATAGGTTGGTAAGTATGTAGACACAGACTCTACATATACAATTCTTAATAATATTCTGGGCATCAGTGTTGCCATCCATCAATGCAACCAGCGTCGTATTGACGCTTCCGATTGCAATGGTATTGATTCCGTTTGATGAATCTGTTGAGCTACCTCTAGATTGTTTGCAACAGTCTGCAGTTATTTCTATTGTTTCAATTTTAAATACTAGTTCTAATTTGTTTATATAACATATCTGTAATTTCCTTTGTTTATAAATGTATAACCAATTTTTTTTTTAATGTTCGTTTTTTAACTAAAAATAAAAGTAAATCCTACCAATATTATAGAGGCGAAAGTTTGTGCCGTTGTGAAGATGTTTGGCCGAATACAACGCCAATAATACGGAATGGTTCAGGTTGAAAATTTGACAAAGATCTGGACCTGGAATAATATAAAGGCTAATTTTTATTCCAGAAAAAGGTTGTGAAACCGCGGGCACAAGCTAGTAAACCATAAAAATATCTTGAAGTCTTCTATTTTATAAGTCGAGCCACTTCCTAAATAGAAAAGAAATTGATTTACGATAAATACCTATTACTACCATGGTTATTTTTGTAAGATCTCTAGGACCTATTGTTGAGTTTATTTATCCCTCCGGCGAAGTGAAAATTATGCGAGGTTCAAATAACCGCAAATCTTTACTGAGATAATTAAAACAGATGCCTGTTTAACCAGAACAAGACAATGATTCGGTAATTCGTGGATAATGATCGTTGTAATTGTCTAGCTGCGGCATTAAGTCTCGTTCATTCGTTCATTCAATTCATTCAGTTCGTTCATTCATTACAGCCATTGTCGTAAAAGCCAATTTCAGAGGCGTGAAACTCGATTATTGTAACGCTTCATTTAATTTGGTGGTTTCTTAATGTACAACATGGATGTTGATTGAAAACAACAAAAGAAAACAAAACTAATAATATTTTGTAATCAGAAATAATATTTCCATGAATCCCGCTGAAAAATATTTCCTCTAAAAGATACTTATTGCATTTTCTAAAAATATTCTTGTATTATACAGACTTATGCAAAACTGACTTTAAAATGCAACTTTGCTTGAGTTATCGTCTAGTTTACCTAAAATACGTTGACTTTTAAAAACAAACGCTAAATTAAAGAGATAGTGCGGTATACCGCGGATGGGCTATGTAAACTTTAAGCAGAAGCTCAACTTTTACCAGCAAACCTTTGGGGACGATAAAAGCCCCCACGCTAAACTTTTAAAGAAAAACTAGAAACAGTCTTTAGAAAGTTTTGTAAAAGTTTAGAGACTTCGAACGTACCGTCTAGATTTGTATTTATTGTGTTGTGGGCAATGGATCTCCATCGACGTTGCTCATTTTTATGCTGCACAAAAACTTTGCATGTAGTCATCTCAAGTTATTTTATTTATGATAGAACA
Organism: Eupithecia inturbata; assembly: GCA_963662085.1. Taxonomy (NCBI): domain Eukaryota; kingdom Metazoa; phylum Arthropoda; class Insecta; order Lepidoptera; family Geometridae; genus Eupithecia; species Eupithecia inturbata. The sequence continues at coordinate 12,129,125 of OY759182.1, forward strand.
TAGAGAATTTTTTTTTTAGGGTTCCGTACCGGAAGGTTGAAAACGGAACCCTATTACTAAGCCTCCGTTGTCCTTCCGTCCGGGCCAAGGCTATATCTCTTGAACTACAATAAGTAGACACAAAAATACAAAAATATACAAAATTGTTTATTGGCAACAAAAATTAACAATTAGGCATAGTTACATATTAAAAATTTTAAAACTAAAGAGCTAACTATATTAGGTGTGTATTTGATTGGCTACGGCCCCACACTAGGCTCATAGCCCGTGTCGTGGGTACCCGTGCACGATACTCAGAATATTAACTGGTTCTAGGGTATCAAAGAAAACTTTACTGATTAAATATTCCTTTACAGTATGCATGTTCAGGACATTAAGTTATGTAAAATAGGTGTAGTGTGCAATTTAGAATCGAGAAAGGTAGTGTAGTTGAGCGTAGTGCAGGAGAATGAGTGTGTGTAGGGGGACGAATGCGTAGTGTTGGTGCATGTGTGAAATTGAGAGTGAGATCACGTGTGTGGACGTATGTTTGTGTGTAGGTATGTGTAAAACACTTATGAGAAAATTGAAGACACTCCGCTGCAATCACAGATGTTGCGATTACAGAAGGATCGATTCGGCCTCCTCGTAAGTCATCGTTATTAGCCAGGAGCGGACCAAGAATTTTGCTTTGGACGTCGGTAGCGACATTACGTCGCACACCTTGCAGATAGAATTATAAATACGTGGGAGAATGGAGTTAGGAGGTCGTTTAGCAAAAGATGTTTTAGTAGCGGTGAAGGGAATTTTGAAGACTCTCTTCTTAAGTAGGTCCGGGTGTATGTAAGAGTTTATGGTTTCTGAGTGAATAGCTGCAAAAGCCTTATTGATGAACAGCTGGCGAACTCTTAGTACTCCCACCTCCTTGTACAGTAACACACACATTAAACACTCACACACACATTCGACTTTATATAATTAAGTAACACTTCAACTGTAATAATAACAATTACTAAAAATAAAATAAAGTTGCAATTTAAAATGGTCTCTGAACAAGTGAAAATTTGATGTTCTTTGAAAAAGTTGCCTGATTTTTACAGTACGGAACCCTTAGTGTGCGAGTCGACTCGCACTTGGCGGTTTATTTATAGACATCATTATTATGTGATTGACCCTTCCAATACATCTCGTAGATGTCGTAAGAGCAATCTAAGGGAATCTACCACAGAGTAAGGGCAGGGCAGTAGCTCAATTCTGTGTATTATTACACCCCTTTTGTGATCACTAATCCGCATGACAATCGTGATAAGTACGGCAACACCTGTTGAAAGAGGCACGCTCAGCACGTATGAGTGCTAATAGATGATTATAACGTTGCGCTGCTGTATCCACATGTGTATTATGTTTGCGGTTAAAGCCAATCTACCGAAATACCAGGTGTGTGCGATTTTAACGTTTTGGTAGAGGCGACATTTAATACACGTCGTGTTTCCAGACTTTTTTGGTAAAACAGCCAGAATTTTACTATTTCAATGGTAATTTCGGTTGCTATTTTTGCTGCGATCGGAATAAGTTACATCTGATGCTTATTATGTTCTTTGTTCAATGTAGGTAGGTACTATGAATCCCGAGGGCTGTTCGTGCTATCTATAGTATGGGTCCCAGAGAATCCCTGCGTGATAAATTCAAAGAAATAAACATAATGACAGTACCATGTCAATATATTTATGAAAACCTATTGTACACTCATAGAAATATCAATCGGTTCCCTAAAATTGGCGATGTACATAGTTTGAATACAAGAAATACACATGAACTCGCTGTGCCCACAACAAGACTACACAAAATTAATGTATCTTTTAAAGGGCAATGTATACGCTTCTACAACAAAACTCCTAGTGAGTTGCAAAAATTATCAGTAAATAAATTCAAAAAAATTGTCAAAACCTTCCTGTGTAAAAAGGCCTACTATAAAATATCAGATTATCTTGAGGATAAAAAAGCGTGGGACGGAATTTGCCCCAACTCCAAAAATAACAACTAACTAACAGGCTAAAGGTTTCTTCGTCGCTTCTTTACTTTAGTCTACATACCGAAGCGACAGAAATCAAAAATATCACTTTATTTCCGTGTCAGTGTTTAATTATTAAGAATTTGACCTTTTCTAAGTGTACATTTATTGTATTTATGGAAATAAAGAGTTTTTGACTTTGACTTTGACTTTGACCCACTCTAATATAGTTAAGTTAAGTTAGATTAAATTATATATTATTATTACTTATACATTATTCAGTTATTACAATAAGTTCTTGTTTTATAAATTTATTGATGGTGCAATAAAGTTATATTCTACATATTATATTATATTCTGTTCTATTCTATTCTATTCTAACGCCGCTAGTGTGGGTTTTAGAAATCAGAAGCGGATTTATTTAATGTAATATGAATTACAACAATTTACATGTAATATGGGCAACTTCGAACAAAGAATAAATTGAGAAAGGCAGAGCACCAAATATAATAATAATAATATGCTTGGGCTTAAGAAATCAAATAATACCCCAAAATATTTTTGACTACGACGGGACTTGCAACCTTCCATATGTTTGAGTTTATTATCAGAATCTACTTTAAATTAAAGCATGTAATTGTAATTACTGAATGTAATTTCGCCTCACCAGCACGCATACCTGCGTCCACGGCTAAACTTGCCTTCCCCAAGCGAGGGGTTTCGCCATAATCATCACATTTGGCAGGCGGATTGATGATCGCAGTAGAGGTGTTAAAAATACACAAAAGGAAGCTGCATGCCTGCCTCTAGTAGGTTTTTTTAGTTATCTCTAGACATGCACGGGCTAATTTGGACGGTTCGATTCTCACGCCGCCGCGACCGGCACGGCATGGTGTCAATTCATATGTCACATAAACTAATTTGACAGCACTAAAAATTAAGCTATCTTTTTTATTTTGATCGTCAAGAAAGGGACGGCTTTAATTTTGAGTGCTGTCTAATTATATAGTTTAGTTTTGGCGACATATGAATTGACACCGAATGAAACTCTTACGCCCTGAAACCAGTGAACGCTCAAGTAAACTGTCTTTTAGTGATGAAAACTTTAGTTATATCCTAAATACTCTTGCTCCTTACCAACTTGTAAAATATTTTCATATATTGCATATTTTCCTATAGTTTCAACGTTCTTCAGCAACAAACTTCCAAGTTTCTGCCTTTAGAATATTAGAGATATACCGAACATTGAAATATATGGGGATATTAAAATCTGTTGGATAAAGAGAAGGAATGCGCCCAGACCACAGAACTGCGGGCGCGCGGCCGGTCGACTGCGATACGGTACGAAAGGAGAGGGGACTTCCGCTAAATAATGAGGATTTTATCTTCCCTACAAATATATTTACGTAATTTTTTTTAACAGCACAATCGTTTTATTTATAGACTCATTTGTAGACGTATCGCGCAAATCTGTCATTACGCGAGCGAAGATTTTAAATAATAATGGGCATTAATAAATAATAGACGAGCAGATGACCAACACCATAAAAAAATTACCTTAAAAAAATATATAGCTGGTCAATTCAGATGTATTCAGAGAGTATCGTACTATTTTTGCCGCTCATCGGTTCATTTTGGAAATGTTGTTTTAATCAAGTATGTAGGTATGTCGCTGAGAACTTGTTTAAAACATAAAAAAAGTTTAGATCAATAAATGTTTTATGTGATATAATTATTTTTTCCAGCGTCTTGGGGACGCTTCCGACTGGTATTGATATGGATCAGTTGAGCGTAGAATGTATGCAACTGTCTGCAGTTAGCTTAATTGTTTCAATTGTAAATACTAGTTCTAATTTGTTTTTATTATTTGATTGTAATTTTCTTTGATAATAAAGGTCATTGCCGTTTAAATGCTCTCGATTGTTTACAACAGTCTGCGGTTAGCTCAGCTGTTTTAATTGTAAATACGAGCCACGTAACATGTGTAATAAGCCAAAAGGGGGTGACTCTGGACCCCGAGGGGAACAACTTGTGAAAAACGATTTTTAGAACTGGTTTTTTTTTCTGTTCGTATTCATTAACACACACTCTTGCAATATTACGAAATATTTCACACATGCTTTTTGCTTGTTTCATTAAACATAACAAGTCATGAAGTTATTACAAAAAAAATATGAAAATCTTTTGAAATTTCAAAACAATAATAACAATATAAGAATACACGAAAAAGAACACCAATATGAAGAAATAAGGTTGCAATTGTTTTTCAAAAATAAAAATAAACCGCCAAGTGCGAGTCGACTCGCACACGAAAGGTTCCGTTCTACACGAAAGAACATTAAATTTTCAATTGTTTGGAGACCCGTTTAATTTTTCAACTTTATTTTATTTATAGTTTTTGTTATTAGAACAGTTGAAGTGTTACTTTATTATAGAAAGTTTCATGTGCCTACCTATTGTAGTTCAAGAGATACAGCCTTGACAAATTATGAGCAAAAAAGGCAAAACAGAAAAACACGTTTTTTGTATGGCTCCCTTTAATTTTGATATTTATTTTATTTTTATTATATGTTGTTCTAGCGGCAAGAGAAATACAGATTCTCTGAAAATTTCAACTGTCTACCTCTTACGGTTCATGAGCCCTGTGACAGACGGACGGACAGCGGAGGCTTGGTAACAGGGTACCGTTTTCACCTTTCGGGTACGGCACCCTAAAAAAGATCGAAGTTAAATACATAATCACGCCCTTTCGGCTTAGTTGGTATATTTCATGGCATCCTGTATATCAGTCAATTTTCTTTGCTTCCAAAGATTTTCGTTAGCTCCAATGCTAAAGACACTGAAACCTACGAACATTTTCTTTAGTTCGAACTAACTTACTAAGTATCAAGGGATTCCTTTGCAGCGGTCACGGTCGCCTCAACTTCCGTACCGTACCGTACCGTACAAACTAAAGGAATTTCATGATTACACCGAAGTGCACGAACAATAACAGTGTCTCGCCCGCGGCCTCGCCCGCAGATAATAATATCCATCTTGCTATTGTGGTCACTTTCCAAAGTTCTCCTAGAACTTTAGATAGATGTATACACTGATGGAATCTAAATCTACAAAGCTGATAGCAAACATTGTACTTGCAACACATAAGTAGCCAAAGTCAAAGTCAAAAACTCTTTATTTCCATAAATACAATAAATGTGCACTTAGAAAAGGTAAAATTTTTAATAATTAAACACTGACACGGAAATAAAGTGATATTTTTGATTTCAGTCGCTTCGGTATGTAGACTCAAGTAAAGAAGCGACGAAGAAACCTTTAGCCTGTTAGTTAGTTGTTATTTTTCGAGTTGGAGCAAATAGCTATAGCTAGTTTCAGTTTTCCGATATATTTCTTTCTTTAGCTATTGACATTTGCTTTGTACTTTCAGTTCATGATGGCTAGAGATCTCTACACTGATGACGTACTTTCCTACACAATAAAAAGAATGAACCTAGACAGGCGTTTGCATCACTGGAAATGGTATTGCAAGTCCACAAAATCTCAGGGTGCGTTTTCAGTGGGTAGCGGAAGTGGCAGTTCTCTTCCACTCCATCGCACTCTTATTCGCGCTTTGAATCTATGATAGGTTACTTCATAGTTGAAAAGCAAAATCTGTTAGGTACCTACTTTCCTTTCAATTTCACGCTGTCATAAGCCAGGCATACAAAAAGGTCGTTAACCTGTCTATAAGCACAGGTTGAAAATTATTTGGCCGATGAAATGATATTTAAGCAGAGCCCGTTGGAAGGATGCCCAACATCTGATTGAGCGCAATATTACTTATTTGCTATCGCTGCCCAATCTGACTACGTCTATTGAGGTTTCAAATTACACACCAAGATGTTATCTACCTCCTATAGTATGACCGCAGTACCAAGTTCGGGCGGGTCACCAATTTCCACTTTTTGTTTCGAATCTATAAGAAATATATGTCAAAATAATTTTCATAGTAAAGTCACAGATTTTATAATACGTTAGGACATCACAGGGTTGACTGTCCTTCGTTTTGTGCGATACGTCATCCGTCAACTTCGTTCGTTTTTCCAAGTAGACCTCCTGGTACGGAGTTTAGCGTTCATTGCCACGCTCTCCTTCTGTTTTTTCGGCCAACTTCAACCTGGATCTCTTCAAGACGAGTATGAATAGGTGTCTTATAAACCTTCGGGATACATCGTCAACCACACACTTACCATCTATAGAGGTTGTGGTCAAGCGAAGGATGCGAGCCGTGCAGGACCAATCATTGGAAGAAGCCTATGTCTAGGAATGGACGTCGGTCTGCTGAGATTATGATGACCTATTATACCACACTACAAGTTATCTTTGCTTGAGTGAAATATTAAGTATCTACGAGTGGACTCTACTGAGTACAGTCCATGTGGAGTTCACTCGTGCTGGGATGTCGAAACGAACGAAGACGAGCCGACATATTGAAAACATTAGCACTATCTGCCCGTAGAAAACTATGTTGCTGAAATAAACGACCTAATTTAGACTTTATCTGTCAAACTTTATGATTCATTATGTACTAAATGTCACGGATGCTTTGGTTCAAGTTATAAGATTCTTATCTTAAAAAATCTGATTTAAATGCAGTTTCGATTAAGTCTCTAATTTTATTAGTCTAGCTGTGAAAGTTAGTAAGCTTCGGCCCTAACAGCGGTCACCATTTTGGTTTTATTTTTTTTAACCGTAGCGCTGAATAAATGATAAACCAAAAATGCCGTATAAAATTAGATATTAATTGAGATTATATGAAACTAACTATATTTTTTCTTCATATGTGAATATCTCAGAAACCTGACGCTTTAGGACATTATGTTATAGAATATGTTTTATTTATTTTAGTGTTTCATATCTAAATATATAACTTTTATATTGATTTTTGCATGGAGGGTAACATTGGTCACCATTTTGTTTTATAAATTTTTTTCAAAATCGCCGCGTACAATATTAGTTATATATTTATATAGAGGCACTTAAACAAATAAAAAATGTTCTATAACATATTATAGTCTCCGCTATCCAAATATGTAACTCTTAAAAATAAATTTAACCTCCATACAAAAATCTTTAAACACCTTTACGCTTTCGATGACGATTTGATGTCATTTTTATTTGGTGTACCCTAGACAAAAATCGCAGTGCTTGGTTTACAGTTCCGACCAAAAGTTCCATACGATTTGACATGCAGTATTGCAGCCGTCATTTCAACGCGAGTTCCTAATGGTGCACATCATTGGATACTCGCCAATTTATACCTATAGACCAAAGGCTTACTTTTCCATGACCGTATACTACAGTTGCCAAGGAATCCTTTCAGAGACTTGGATTCATTTTGAGAAATGCTCGCGAATTTCGGAGCTAGCATGTTTTGCGGCTAATTTTTTTGACTTTGGTTCGAACTAGGCTTGAGTAAATGGAATCCTTATGAACCGGACGAGATTTCTTCTTGGATTTCTTGGCTTTAACTATCTCCAAACGCGGAGAGCGCATGGTCAGCCGACAACAATCTGCAAAGTGTTTCGTGGTACTATAGACGCGCCTGATTTGGTGAATGAGTCACTTCGATTCTATGTACCCAGTAACTACCTACGCCGGGGCAGGAGATATAGACTCTTTGCTCCATCTCCGAGCCGCACGGTTGCGCGCGCCCGCTCTCCCATGCCTAGAACCCTCGCAGCCCTAAATAAACTCCTGGAGGCCCTCCCGGACACCGATATATTTGCGGACGAGTAGAGAACTCTTATGCTTGCATGTCTTTCTTTTTGTGAATGTGATTTTTGACAAATGTACCTTATAACTTATATTTAAATTTTGCCTTATTTAGACATATATTTAAATTTATATCACTTAAATCTTACACTTACAATCAAGCTTAATTAAATTATCCTAAGAAATATTCTTTCTTAGGATAATTTAATTAAGCTTGATCATTTTTTATTATTTGACATGTGTATGTAACTACATATTTCTAGCATTGTGTACTTAGGTATATTTTATATTAAAACCTACTGTAATAAGTATAATTGGCCTAAGACCGTTCTAATTACATCATAAATATAAATAAAATAAATTAATAAAATACCACCCCACGTTCATCATTCCCCGCACCGCACCAGACGAAGGAGTCGAATTTGAGTTCGTTGAAACCGCAGTTGTCCCCACCGAGCACACAGAGTCGGACAAATTGTTAGAATTATTAAAATTATTAATATAATCAAATCAATATCATACTTTTCCCAAAGGTGGGTACTAGCCGGCGTTACGGCGTGTAATGTAATATGTTACACAGCGAGCGTTCGTGCAGTCAGTGGCTTAAGAGTTTTCTAAAATCTACCAACCTTTAAATTCAAGCTAGTGTAGGACGCCCTCCGGCCAGTTGGGATAACGACCAGCGAAAGACTGCAGCCAGATACTGGATGTGGCAAGTTGAAGGTAGGGTGCTGTGGCGCTCACCAAGGGAGGCCTATGTCCAGCAGTGGACTGATATAGGTTGATGATGATGATGATGATGATGAACCAAGCCAATCCAGCCCGCTTCAACTTATGCCTTGTGGCACACACTAGACCAGCGCTCAGAGCTAAGAATGTAGAACTACACGCGGGTCGCTGTAATAGTATCTCCTGTAATGCAGTAATACACTCGCTACACTATAATAACCTTTAGCTTACTGTGTTTCATTCAACTCTTCATGGCGCTATTTTCTTTGTCTTGTTGCTACTGAAGCAGAGCAGAGATATTTTAACAGACAGCTTTTAATTAATGGTATACGTGTCAGGAATAGTGCCTACGTAGTTCACCGAGGTGAAAAAGTGACCGATTGTGTCTGAATCGCACTTTCTCCTAAATGATACATAGTGCTTTATACTACATCTACGAGGAAAATAAAACATTTTCCGCAAAAGAAGTTGCACTCTTCTTGTTCTTCTTGAAATCTAAGTCTTGTTGTATTTATTTCTGGATTTCTAGGTTTTCAATCACTGTTTAAGCAGTTTCTTTTAGTACTGGCGGCGTCATAAAATCTTCACTATCACTCGACGACATTCTGTAGAATTAATAAAATTACCTAATTCAAATGTAAATATCGTAGAAATTCCCGCGAAAGCCTCAGGCACTTGGTTCTTTTTTTGAATCACTGTTCCGAGAACGGAAGAGGCCGATATCATATGACGAACTCGGAGTAAAAACTTTTTGTAGTTTAACCTATAATGAAAATAACCAAACTAAATATTGCTTACGTAACTCGGCGATTTCTTGTGCCATGGTGTCCATGCTGGATCCGGCTCCTCCTTGAGCTGCTGCGACTTGAGGCGAAGGAGTGGCGATGTCCTGTATCTTATCAGCCAAGTCAGCGAGTACCTCTAGTGATGCTGTAGGTTGAGCGGCGATCACGGTTTGGATGTTTTGTGGCAGACGGCTGGTCCAAATAGTCTTCACAAACTCTTCAGGCACACTGGGTCCAGCTAAACCCTGTATGTGGCGAAGGAACTGTGATGGTCTTCGCTCGCCTAATTCTTCGTGCATTAGCAGTTGTTTCACATTCTTATCGTGCGAAGCGCTAAGCCTTTTGATAAGCTCCGATTTGAGCTTCTAGTACTTATCTGTAGGTGGTGGTGAAGCCATCTGAATAAGTTGAAGTTATTTATTACGCATTAAAAATTTTTACATAAAATATAAATTAGAGGAACTAACGGCTTTTAATGCTGTTTCTTCTGTTTTACAGGTCAGTGCCTGTACCTGTAAAGGTCATCTTATTTCATGTGAAGAATCTATTTATCGTATCAAATGTAAAGGTTGAAATGTGCCCTTCCCTAAAAACAAAATTTCCCAATAATTCACCCACGCCAGCACCTAATAATCTAAATGTTGCTATCCTATTATAATATTATAAATGCGAAAGTTCGTGTGAATGTTTGTTACCGTATCTTCGTAACGAAATTTTAGTATGTAGATAGTTTAAGTTCCTTCTAGAATACCACACAGACTAATCTAATTTTCTAAAATTAACCTCTCATCTGATGATGAGAGGTTAATACCTAACTAATAGGTAGATACCTATCTTAGTCCACTGCTGGACATAGGCCTCCCCCAATGAGCGCCATTGCGCCCTGTCTTCAGGTTGCCGCATCCAGCATCTGCCTGCAGTCTTTCGCAGATCGTCCTCCCACCTGGCCGGAGAGTGTCCTACACTACGTTTGCCGAGTCGCGGTCTCCACTCGAAAACACGTTTACCCCAGCGGTTGTCGGTTCTCCGCGAGATATGGCCAGCCCACTGCCACTTCAGCTTACTAATTCTCTGAGTTATGTCGATAACTTTGGTTCTCTGTCGGATGCATTCGTTACGAATCCTATCCTTCAGAGAAACTTCGAGCATAGCTTTTTCCATAGCTCGCTGAGCGACTTTGAACTGGTTGACCAGCTCTACCGTGAGTTTTCACATACCACATATCACAATCTCGATCTAATCTTATGTTATTGACTGTAATTTTGAATTTTATTTGATTGTGTGTATGTGTAATATGGATTATTATCTGAAATAAATGAATACAATACAATAATCTAATTTTCTAACATTAACCTATGAGGGGGTTAAAAAGGGTGGTAAAGTTTATTTGGAAAATTATTATTCCTTGGTTTGAAAATTATTGAAAATATAAAGTAAATAATGATACACGTACTTTTTATTCTTACAAAACTATCTCTAGGGGATGTGCAACCAACTTCCACGCGGGCGAAGCCGCGGAACGCAGCTAGTTTGGATATATCGAAACAATGCTGATTTCAGAGAATGCAGTTTAATACGATCACTCGCTATGGCTATTTAAACATTAATTTATTTAGAAACAACATCATTACAGGTTTTTTTTTAGCCCTAAGACGATGCTTTACATATAATGTTAATTAATCTAAGGTAAAAATTACTATAGGAACTACACATTTATACATTACTTTTAACATTTAGTTTCAATTATAACCTGGGCCATATCTAAGAGTTTCGGCAGGTTTTAGTAAAATATGTCCACGCTGGTTTCGGACAGGATATTATGCAAATATATAGCGAGTGACATGGGGCAAACTTAAGTAGGTTGGTCCTACAGTTGGGCACCTCAAGCATGGCGAGGCGGCGGCGTGTGCCCAAGTAGTCGTTTGGCGCGCCTAACCGCAGCGCCGCACAGTGGATCGAAAAAGCCCTTCCTATAGACATAGAACTTTTTTTTTCTAAACATGGTTTTTCTTATTGGAAACCAAGACAGAATCTTATTAGAAGCCCAAACTATACCATATTTTATGAACCTAGGTGATAATGACGCAGAAAAGATTTTTTGAACTTTAATTTGTATGGAGAAAAACATGAAAATCGATATTTTTCGGCTCTCGTGCGAGTGCCCGTTATTTCCTCCGGCATAAATAATGTTCCTATTTTTTACTATCTTTTGACATATAGCACATATGGGGCACTCGATGGACTTCAGGTGAAAAAAAATTAAATATATTTTTTAATTTTCATTTTGCATTTTATTCATTATACAAGGTACATTACGACCTAAAAATAATATTTCAACTCACCTAATTATTGTTACAGTTTTAATGCAATATTTCACCAGCCATACTTTATAATTTTACCTGATAATTCCATATTATATGGTGGTTTTATGATATTTAGCCGTTAAAGACGATACCTATTGTATATTTTTTTGTTAAATTTACAAGGGGCCATTAAGTTAGGTACTCGACCTTATCATTGTTACAAAATTTATTGCAGAGGTTTACCTACTTATCTTGAACTACCTGCTAACCCGTCACTTATGATTGTATTATTATTCTAAGAATTCCTTAAGCCCCTTGGCTTTATTATTAAAAATGGATGTTATTTAAGTAGGTACTTACCTAATTAACAATTTGTCATTGTCTAGTTTTTTCTAGTAGTCGTTAGCCGGTATGAAGTAAGTATAAATATGGAGGGAACTGAATATTTTTTTAGTTATATTAAAACTTACTACGTAAAACATCTGTGAAATTTCGAGTTAAAAATGGAAAAGCATAGTGTGGTGACCAATCTGGATCTATTTGTGATTCTAAAACAGTCTGGCAAGCTTGGAAACTATTTAAAACTGTTAGAAAGTGTTAAATTTCAGTTGAATTTGAGTTTATCTGAAGAAGATACAGACACTCTCCAAGAATTCTGTCGAAGTTTAGTCAGTCTGTGATAAAAAGATGGAAATCTGCAAAATGTAACACAGAAACTTTCAAAAAACACTATACAGATTGGTTGGAGCAGAATATCGAGTGGCCAACTTGTGTACGTGAAAATATACGACCACAACAGCTAAATACTGCAATTCAAGAAACAAGTGAAGCTGGCGAATTGTTTTTACCCTCTCCGAGTACATCAACTGTTGGAACATCAACGAAAACGGCTCCAAGTCCGCGCAAACCTTTCACAGAATTTGGAACAAAACAAAAGGTACGAAGGATTTAAAATTATAATTATAAAGGCCGAGAAAGTTCAGAATTGGCCTTTGCTTTAATTGCTAATATGAAAAATGAGGGTAAAGATATTTTGGCAGCAGCCATAGATCATATTCTAAAGAATCCAAAAGAGGCGGAAAAAATCGTGGAACAAGCAAATGAAAAAAATAAATGTGTTTTCACCCCCTACCAAAGCGCTCGGCTTATTACTGTCACTTAAACTATCAAAGTGGCAGTATATAACGTTGAGAGAATCTGCCATTCAAGAAGGCATTACAAATTTGTATCCATCATATTACAAACTGCAGCAAGCCAAGATGGATTGCTTTCCTCCGAAAGACGCAATCACTGTTACAGATACAATGGCCAAAGTAGCTCTTCAAGCACTCCTTGACATAACTGTTAAAAGAATAATAAAAAGTTTACCTGACGAGATTACAAACCAATCAATGATATTAGTATCGAAATGGGGATTTGATGGTGCCTCAAGTCAGAGCACATTAATTCATTGATCCAGAAGACACAGATTCTGACACAGATGCTGATATGGATGTCTTTTAATATGTTCTAATTGTTTTACAGAAACTTTGTAACTTATATGTAGGTACATAATACGTGTTTTTAAATAATTATTGTGTATGATAACTTGTGATATAGAAAAATTTGCCTTGTGTCTAAAAAAATAGTAATATTTATTTCGTGTGAATTGTTTAATCGCCTTTGTAGTTTGTAATTATTATTCTTTTCTTTTTAAAAATAATGACTGTATTTGATAATTATGCTTTTACTTTAACAAAATATAAAAATTTTATATATTTTCATTATTATGATAGGTGAAATATTACATTAAAATTGTAACAATAATTAGGTGAGTTGAAATATTATTTATAGGTCGTAATGTACCTTGTATAATGAATAAAATGCAAAAAAAAATTTTAAAATATATTTTATTTTTTTTCACCTGAAGTCCATCGAGTGCCCCATATGTGTTATATGTCAAAAGATAGTAAAAAATAGGAACATTATTTATGCCGGAGGAAATAACGGGCACTCGCACGAGAGCCGAAAAATATCGATTTTCATGTTTTTCTCCATACAAATTAAAGTTCAAAAAATCTTTTCTGCGTCATTATCACCTAGGTTCATAAAATATGATATAGTTTGGGCTTCTAATAAGATTCTGTCTTGGTTTCCAATAAGAAAAAGCATGTTTAGAAAAAAAAATCCTATGTCTATAGGAAGGGCTTTTTCGATCCACTGTGCGCCGCCTCACCGGCGGCTGGTTCAGCTCCCCGCGGAGCACGCGCACCATGTACCTACTTCACCAGCGCCACATCTCTCCGGACCGACAGCCTGCAGTTGCCTACCATACCTAGCACAAACATCTATCCGTAGTCATATCAGTATTCTTTAAGTCAAGGAAGCGTGTAAACTTATTTTGGATCTTTTCTACCATGAGTTTTTACTTCGCTTCATGGGGTTCCATATGATAGCATTCGTTTCTAGGTGACTGCTAACAGGGGCATTTTATAGAATTTTAATTCTGAAACATGGATATGATAAACCTGAGTTTTTCGCATGATGTACCCACGCATAATTAATTTGACGACCGATGTGGCGCGGCGGGCGAAGGTCCGCCTGCGACGCAGAAGGTTGTGGGTTCGATTCCCGCCTTGGGACAAATGTTTGTACGATCTGCAAATATTTGTTCCGGGTGTTCTGGGTATTTTCTGTATATAATAAAAAATATCTATCTATGTTTATTATTTATTATTTTAACACTTTATTGCACATTAAGGTACAAAGGGTGGGCTTAATGCCGAGGCATTTTCTACCTGCCGACCAAAACCATATGGTTTTTACAGGTGGTTGGCGTGCTAATAATAGTTAATAAATATATATATATATATATTATATATAAGTACTTATACCTAAATACCTATTTAAAGCATAAATATGAAGCAATAAACAAAAACATTTTATGAAGTAAATTAACTATTGGTATAACCTCTTAAGAAAAAGCCTGCGCACCATTTGCTTAAAAGCATCTCGTGTATCTGCCTTTCTAATGTCCAGAGGCAAGTCATTCCACAACCGCACTGCCTCTATAGAGAAAGAATTTCCAAAGAAGGAGGTGTTATGCACTGGTATAGATAGGAGTAGATTATCGGAGGAGCGGAGACTTCTACTGTGATCGTCTGCCAGGAAATGAAAGCGTTCCTTCAAGTAAATAGGACCCGAAGGGTCTCTTATAACTGAAAACAGTAGGCAAAGGATCCTGAGTTTTCTTCGTTCACGAATAGGTAACCATTTTAGCAAAGCGCGGTATTTGCTTACATGATCATATTTGCGGAGATTGTAGACGAAACGGATACACGTATTTATTAGACGGTCTAGTTTATTAAGGAGATTCTCATTAAGATCGAGGAAGACAACGTCAGCATAATCGATAATTGGAATGAGGAGAGAGTTTACAAGAGTGATTTTAGTAGGAATCGGGAGGAAGTTTTTAAGACGCAGAAGCGAGTGTATTGAGGAATAGAATTTTCTGGAGATCTCTTTTATGTGGGGAATCCAACTGAGCTTTCTATCAAAAATTACACCTAGATTTTTAACAGTGGGGGAGAGAGGAATATTATTCCCGTCGTATTGTAGAGAGAGTAGGTTTCGACCATCTATTTTATCCAGCTGACGCGAACTACCGATTATAATGGCCTTGCATTTGTTAGGGTTAACCTTGATGCCAAAACGAGTGGACCAGGTTGAGAGTTTCACAAGCTCACCATTGAGGAGCTTAATGGCATCGTCCAAACTATCTACAGAGGAGGGGTGATAGAGCTGGAGATCATCGGCGTACATATGGTAATGACAAAGAAGGTTGTGAGAAAGGAGGTTAATAAAGAGAGAGAAAAGAAGTGGAGAGAGAATTCCGCCTTGTGGTACACCAGCTACGATATCTAGCCAAGCAGAGAAATCAGTGCCATTCCGTATTCTTTGTTGACGGCTTGTCAGAAATGAGGCAAACCAGCAGACCACGGAAGGGGAAAAATTTAATCGGGGAAGAAGTGAAAGTAGAAGGTCGTGGTCTACAGAGTCAAACGCGCTGCTGAAATCAATTAAGACAAGTAGTGTGACGTGAGAGTCCTCCATGTTTTTCCGAATGTCCTCCGTGACGTTTAGAAGTGCCGAAGTGGTGCTGTGACCTTTTCTGAACCCAGATTGGAAAGGATTAATAAAATTACTATTAGAGAGATATTCCGTTACCTGAGCATGTACAACCGCTTCAACAACTTTAGAGAGAAAGGGGAAAATTGAGATTGGACGATATTGATTGGGTAAGACAGGGTTTGGGATTTTGGGAAGGGGGATCACATGAGCCTTACGCCACTGGTCAGGAAATTGAGAAGACATGAGAGAGTGATTGATAATATGAGTAATAGTGGGGAGAAGTTGTTTAAGAATATGAGAAAACATGATGCGACCAATGTTATCACTGCCCACTGCATTAGATCTAAATGAGAGAAAAGTCTTTCTTACTCTATCTTCACTAACCGTGGTAAAGGAGAAAGAGTCATTGTTTGGAAGAGCTACATCAGAGATTTCAGATAGAGCTAAGGTTTTCAAGTGAGGATCTAATTTTTCTCTAGTAGTAAAGTGTTTGTTTAAAACATTGGTATCAGTATTAAGTATTACATTATGAGTTCTTTGCCTACCGATTCCCAGAGAGTTAAGAAACCTCCATAAGCCTGCTGGTGAAGCCAGAACAATTTGTGCCATAATGTGCTTTTTCTTGGCATTTCGAAGTAACATATTGCAGCGATTGCGAAGCTGTTTGTAGGAGCTCCAATTTTCTTGGCATCGATCACGTTTAAACTTTCGAAAAGCCTTATCCCTTCTAGCCATGGCTTTCCGAACCGTTTCATCAAGCCAAGGTGCTGGTGCACGTTTCATTTTTACTAAGTGGATGGGAGCATATATGTCATATAAATTAATAATTTTAGTATTGAGATAGTCCACTTTATCATCTATAGAAAGACTCTATCTTGGCCCAATCAACTGCTGCAGCAGCTTCAGAAAGTTTTGTGATGTCAAGCCGTGAAAAATTGCGTTGGCTGACAGTAGCTGGCTTGGCCTTTGGAGGTCGAATTTTGTAAGCAAGGTAAAGAAGTTCATGATGAGAAAAAGCAGGTGCTGTGAGTTGGCCATATATTGAAAGACGGTCAGCCTGAGATGTGATAATGAGATCTAATAAACTATCAAACTAAACTATGTATTGTATTAAGTTTATCAGTCATGTACCCATAACACAAGCTCTGCTTACTTTGGGGCTAGATGATGCTGTGTGGATTGTCCAGCATTATTTATTATTATAATGGTACCTATACAGGCTGGCTTTTTGAGACGGGGGCGGATGCCAAAATCAGAAACGATGAGAGTTACCTTTATATATATGAAAACAAAAACTGCATATTTAGATATTTTCTTAATCTTTTTCTATTGCAAGTAATCGAAACGAATTATTTTTCAAAAACCTAAATAAGTAGGTATGCAGTTTTTATTTTATCATAAATTGAGCCCATGACTCTTTTTACGACTTTTTTCTAACTCTCATGGTTTCGGATTTGGCCATCCACTCCCATCTCATAAAGCCGCCCTGTATAAATAGGAAGCAAAAAATTATAATTTCGCAATTATCTGAATAGGAAATACCTTGGCACGTTATAATTTTTTCGTTGAAACTGAGAAAAATTATACACAAAACATGAGAATTTAAATTCCAATTTTTGTTTTTGACTAAAATCTTTTTTTCCTAAAAAGTTTGCGTTGGCTCTGAAACAAAAATAATAAGAGATTTTTTTTCCACTGAACAAAACACCTCAGAAGGGCGAGAACGCGTGACGAGCGACATAACTTTTCTCAACGTCATCAAGATCTATCGATGCAAAACCAGACATATCTTTTGAAAGTTGCTAATAACCTAAAAAAGGTAGGTAAAGTAAGGAAGAAACTCTAGTACAGAAAGTCACGTTCTCGAATCAATTAGATATTTAAACTGTCAAACCGTCATACTCCCTTTCGTGAAAGTAATGCCCTTCTCACTACTCCCATAATAGCAGCTAAAGGTGTTAGGTGATGGGAACACGGCATTGCTTTCAAGCCATCGGTCATGCCGACCCTTTGATGAAAAGTGGCCACTTAACTCGTCAAACGCCAATCCTGCCCGGTGACGGATATGCCCCGCTGCACATCATCACAGATTCTATGAACAGAAGGAACTATTCGTAACTGAAATGAACCAGAGGAGTATAATTGCCTCCTAATGAGTCCTTTTTTTTATGATTTAACCAGACGGGAAAGCTGACATTTTAAACATTCTACGAACAGAAGGAACTATTTGTTAGTAAAATGGGTCAGAGGAATATATTTGCCTTCTCATCTGAATGCGGCGCAAGGCAACGTCTCTAGAGAACTACAGAAAAACTGAAATCTGCAATCGGTATTAGAAAATACCGATTGCAGATTTCAGTTTTTCTCAAAGAAAAATAAACTTTCCTCGTTTCATAATTACGTTTTATTTATTTATTGGAATAACAGATGCATAAAATGAAACTCTTAGTAAACAAAATAGAAAAATCAAGCTTACAAAAGTTTTTCACGATTATGATCAAAGCTGTCTTATCTGAACTCGCTGATCAATGCCAACACAACACAATCCATTACAGAAATATTACTCAGATTCATTCAGACCAGTCAACAAGAAAGACATAATAACCTATTGATTGGATAACTAGTAATGAATCATCTCGGGTTATTAATCTTTTTTTATACCTACCTGTGTGTTTGGGGGTTCTTCGATATACAAGATGTGATATCCGGAACCGTTAATCGGCTCCCTGGGGATTTTGCGATGGCTATCAAGGATATCGCTGAAAGCATTCCCACTAAAACCATTACTGTTGTTGCTGGTAACACTACGAATATCAGGCAAGTACATTTTTTTAGGAATTGGAAGTATTTGTAGTCTAAAAGTGACGCCAGGGTAATACGAGGAGCAGGCAGCGAATAAATTAAAAATACTTTCGTAAAAATTTATAAAAATGTGGTGCACGGATAATTATTGAACGCAAAGATCGAGGCACATGGCTGAAAAGTAGGTAGGCATGCAGCAGTGGGTGGAAATGTGGATGATAATGAAGACAGAACAATTGAATTGAATATTATGTATATTTTCTCTTGCAAAAGATAATTAATTGTTAACATTTGACTTAAGCTTAATTTAGAAGAAATTCAGTTAATGGTTAGCTATAATTTTATATATGCGCATACTTTAAAAAATAAAGTACCTAAATGGCAATAAAAAGACTGAAAGGAAATACTAGATAATGGTTAGCTTTTCTTTTATTTTAGGTCACAAGACACATTCGAACTGTTATGTCTCTTGAACAAACACAACATACAGACAATCAACTTGGATATAACGAGAAATGAGAACAAGGAAAAGGTATGATGAAATGAAAATGATTGATTGAAGCGGTATTGTTGAGTTGACGGATAAGTCAATACCTTGTTTGTGGCAATAGGTGTATTATCCATTTGTGAGGGTTGGAGCAAACGAGATGCTTAAGGCGGTAAAATATGGCATCCTTTTTAACTGACTTCGAAAAAAGGAGGTTTTATTCAGCTGTATTGTATGTTTTTTTATGTATATTCGTCGATTTCTCCGTCGATTATGGACTGATTTTTTAAATTATTTCGCTACTGGATAGAAAATAACCCGGACGCGTTCTCATAAAAATTTATATAAATTTCTTAAAAACAGTGTAAAATTATGGGATTCGCAGTCGGTTTTTAGGTTTTTCAAAATAATCAAATTATTTTAAATACTAATTGTTTGAGTAGATGGTCCACCTGAGGTTTAGTAGTATAAACATCGCCTATTATCTAAAGAGATAATTAATTATATAATTTAAATTGAATGGTGTTCGTTTCTATAATAATTATATCTAGTTTTAGGAGAAATAATTGTTTCCAAAATGGACACCTTGCGTTGCATCGGGGTATCGAAGAGTTATTGCGATTAATCAGAAATCTACCTATGTATGATCTACCTACTAACAACGGACGAACATTAAAAAAATCTCAACTTGTAACTTGTATTGACACATTTTGTAAAGACATTCGTAATTCCCAGAATTTGGAATTCCAATGCTACAAACTTGCCTTTGGTCTGCTTGTCCATTTTCTTCCATACTACCTAAAAATAAGCAAAACAGCTTTTTGTGAGGTTTACGTACCTTCATCAAAGTAATCTGACATTGACGTCAATTTTGCTGACTTAACAAGTGATAGACCAGGAAAGATCTAAAAAAAATAAAAGACTCCATCCGTTCCATTACTTCGTGCTCTGTGCATTCCTCCCTACATCAATGGATTTTTCTTACAAATACCAATAAGCTTTACAAGCACAACATTCATCTGTTACAGTATTACTCGTACATAAAGACAGCTTTAGACATATCTGAAGAGAGGACCAGCCTGATACTTTGCGAACCTCAGGAGTGCGAAGATGTATTGATAGAGGTGAAGATTCTAAATTAAAATTTAGATTATAAGTACACATCACTTGAATTAAATTTAAAACAATAATTGATTGATTGATTATTACTTTATTGCACCATCAATACATACAACAATAAAACAAGAACTTAATACTAACTATATCTAGTGTGGAACAGTCAGCGGCCTCATCGCTAACAGCGATCTTTTCCAGGCAACCACAATATTTATTTATTTATTGCGACATAGTACATAGATAGATAGATAGATAGATAGAACATTTATTTGCAATACATACGTTTGTTGTTAATGTCAAGATTCGAAGCTCGCGGAAGAGTGGTTTACAAGAGTCTGGTACTATGTCTTATATTTACTAGGATACGAATGCACTTTTTCTGGCTGATGAACAGGTCTTGTGCGTCTACATATTCCATACACTTTCGATTGCCAGTTGCCGGTTAGGTTTTGTGGCGGTTGCGCACTAAGAATCGACCCCTAAGGGAACCTACCAGAGGAAGGCCAGGAGCTCTGTGTATTTTGAACACCTCAACTGCGGTCACCAGTCCGCCTGCCAAGCGTGGTGATTATGGTAAACCCCCTTTGGGGGGAGGCTTGTTCAGCTGTGGAAGTGTGTGTGCTGATGAGTATATTTCGACTATGTTTGTCATCTCCAGTATGTTAGTGGCTAGGGGTGTGCGTAAAAATAATAGAGTTGATATTTACAATTCAATAATAAAAACAAATTCGAACTAGTATTTACAATTGAAACAATTAAGCTAACTGCAGGCTGTTGCAAACAATCTACAGGTAGCTTAACAGATCCATATCAATACCAGTCGGAAGCGTCCTTAAGACGATATTGATATAAGAATTATAACTAAGCGGCAGCTTATATAAAACATACTTTTCTAAGCGTTCATTTTTTTTTTTCGTAAGATTTTAAAGCTGTCATTTTTTTTTTTTCTTTGCTCCCAATCTCAATGCCATCTATTTTTAGAGCAAAGTGCTATCGCACGAGGACTTTGCTTCTGTTTCGGCGGGAACAGTTTAATGGAGTCTATACACCAACGCTGCCAAGCCGACACAGCCCGGCTGGTTTATGTCGGCAACATTATTTTATAAAATCTTAACTGTTGTGTTCTTGCGACATGTCCGCGACAAATGAGCGGTATGTCCGCAATACTCCTCGACTGGTAAAAAAAGGCTGATTTCGTGCCGCCGACAACGTTTACGACTCAACCTGGCGACTTTGGTGTGCTAACTCCAAGATGCAAAGTCGCCAACCAAGCCGCCAATATCCTACCCGCCCCGGGCTATGTCGGCGGCGTTAGCGACTTTGGTCCGAATTCTTTAGACATCAGGTGGCTAGGATACTTTCCGACCGCTTACATTCCAAAAGATAGCTTTTTACTAATTTTATGTATACTACTTACTCCTTGCAATTCCAGCGTTCTTTTACAAAGTGGGCATTTTGCCAATAGACACTTGTTCAATAAAATCTATTTAAGTCATTGAACACTCATTTTCCATATACTTTCTTCCAAATGAAACGATGGAACCTATGGAAAATAGATATTGATAACATGAATTCAAGGAGGACAACGAACCATAAATACTTATGGCTGAATTTTAAGTGAACAGCTCAGGAGCTGAGGTCGTTGCGGACTTTATGTAAGTAGGCGCTCAGTATAGAATACAGACTGATTTTGATCTTCAAAGTCATCGTTTTCGAGCGAGAGAGGTAAAAAGAAAATTATCTTCACCTTAACGAAACTTAGGTAATCCCAACTCACAAGACCTAGTACTCAACAATCAAGTAGAACAAGAACGGATTCGTTTAAAGTTACATAAACAACGGAAGACAAATTATAACAACATCAACATCGAAGTCAAAGAAACAAGTTTAATCAGACTTCAGAAGTTAGGTACGCTCTTGTTCTGAACAGTTATTATTTGCTTCTTTTGTTCCAGGATTATTGTTTTTGGAGCACGCGGTATATCCTACGGTTATTGTAATCTCTTGTCATACGTACAGCGGAACCTTTGGTGTTCCATTTACCTATCTTCCCCAAAGACGATCAAGCAATAGCTTTGTGTTTTAAACTGGCAATGAGGACAAAAAAAACACTTAGTATTATGAAACTTTTTAAATTTTATTTAGACATTTTTGTTTAGAAGTATCGTGAGTTGGTTCCTTTTTTTTAATTCAATGGTACCTATGTTTATTAGAACAAAGTGGGGGAACACCCGATTTTTACTTAGGTCTATGGGGAATACGCAATGAAAGGGACAAGGTGTATCTATTTGCTTCCCCCCTTTTTTTATAGTACTTGTACAAGTCAAAACTGATCCATTATTGGACCTGCAAAGTGGATCGGAATGGTATGGAGCATTATTATGTCTGTTGCACAAGAGGAATTTTAACTCTTTTCCAAATAGGCGGACTGGTCGCTCAACGATAAAGATATTTGTTGTGGTGTGAAATAAAATAAAAGCTTGGTCATCATGATTCTTAATCTGCTCAAAGATTCCCTAACACAGGTATTTTATTGACTTAAAAGGGAATCTCAAATAACACAAAATAAATATTTATGTATTTTGTATTTGATTATGTCTTTAACAGATGACCGAGAACAACCTCATCCACCGTACGATTCTTTACATCTTCTTCTGGCCGTATGGAGAAGTGAGCGAGAGGTTTCGGCACACGATGGCGGAGGCGATGCGCATTGCCGTCATTACTAACCCGAGGAAGAGTGTGTAAGTACTAGAGACTGGTGACCCCAGGGGGACCCAAGACATCACTCGCACTCATAATACACAAATCGCACATTTTACCTTTTTAGGGTTCCGTACCCGAACGGAACCATATTACTAAGCCTCCGCTGTCCGTCCGTCCGTCCTTCCGTCTGTCACAGGGCTCTATCTCCTGAACCGTAAGAGGTAGACAGTTGACATTTTCAAAGAATGTGTATTTCTTTTGCCGCTAGAACACCAAATAATATAAATGAAATAAATATCAAAATTAAAGGGGGATACAATACAAAAAATTGCATTTTTTTCCTTTTTGGCTCTTAATTTGTCAATGGTATCTCTTGAACTACAATAGGTAGGCACTACTTTCTTTAAAAAATTAATATTTCAACTGTAATATTAAAAAATACTAAAAATAAATTAAAATAGAAAATTTAATGGGGTCTCCAAACAAATAAAAATTTGATGTTCTTTGACAAAGTTGCCTGATTTTTACGGTACGGAACCCTTCGTGTGCGAATCGACTCGCACCGGGCAGTTTATTATTATTATATAAACTAGAGCATAGGTTAGATGTTAGATTTTAATACTTTAGATAGAATTATATACATTAAAAATTACCTTTTTCTTTAACAAAGAAACATCTTTGTTAAATTAATTATGTCATCTGTAACGTTTGCTTATGAAGAGCGAGATCCCTTATCACAAGTTTTTTATACATAGACTAGCTGCTGCCCGCGCCTTCGCACACTCTATTCCGAGATAGACAGCAACGTATGTCCGTCCCCGGGATACCATCTATCTCCATGCCAAATTTCATTAAGATCCGTTTAGCCGTTTAGTCGTGTAGAGGTAACAGACATACAGACAAACAGACAGAGTTACTATCGAATTTATAATATTAGTATGGATTCGAAAGTAACTCTCTCAGTCAGGACAATGCATTTTATGCCAAAATAACTTCCTACCCTTTTTAACCCCGTAAGGGGATGAATTTCAATATAATACGAAACACTTCTTCCATCAATACTGTTAAAAAAGGTTTATGCAAAATTTAAAGTAGATTGGACCAAGGAATCACGTTGTCCCATACAAACTTTGCCCCACTTTTTCACCCCCTTAGGGGTAGAATTTCGAAAAATCCTTTCTTATCGGATGTTTACATCATACAAAGAACACACCCTCCAAGTTTCAGCTCTCTACGATCAGCGGTTTAGGCTGTGCGTTCGTCCGTCGTCAGTCAGTCATTCAGGACAAAGCATTTATAAATAGAAGATGAGTCTCAACCATGGGCCATACTGAGTGTAAACTGGTTACAAAAATATTAATAAATATTATTATAATAGTACCTTATTATGGTATAGTGGCGCTCTTCGATAGGTAACCCCCGTGACGGGTTCCATGTTATGTAATTATATTAGTAAAATAAAATAATAAACCTTTATTTCCTTAATATATTTTTGTGAGGTGTTCTACATTTTTGTACAGTAGTTAAGATCTAAGTCACATTTGCCTCGTGCAGTTCTAGGCCAGATCTTACATTACATTAGAAAAACTTATGTTTTACTACATTATTTTTTTTAGTTTTTACTAACCATCATCTTCATCATTAACCTATATTAGTCCACTGCTGGACATAGGCCTCCCCTAATAAGCGCCATAGCGCCCTGTCTTCAGCTTGCCGCATCCAGCATCTGCCTGCAGTACCTACATTAGTTTTGGTTTAATAACAAAGAAAATTACAATCAAATAATAGAAACAAATTAGAACTTGTAACAATTGAAACAATTAAGCTAACTGGTTGTGTTTGGTTTAATAGTTTAAACATTTGTTGTTTATTAATATAACAGCTTGTTGTATTCGTTTTACCGAAAGATTCTAGTTTAATATTTGTTCTTTATTAATAGATATTGAGTTCAAACTAAATAGGGGGTACCTATCGATGAACTTCACTATTGTACTAGTATGATACATAGCAAGTTAATTGTACATCAACAATTTATCTTAATGTTTTCGAAAAAAATTTCAGCGTGAATGCTCCATAATTTGTTACCAACTACAATTAAAAACTCCTGATTTAAAAAGATATGTCGCTTTCATCCGCCTTTTTGTATTTACTAGATCATAGTTTGGGTTTAGAGTGATAAGTGATAATTGATTCACTACTCCAATGAATAATAAAACGAAACAGAAAAATTATAAAACAACCCTTTTGAAGCTCTGCCGCCTTTTGAAATTCGAATAAAACATCCACTTACCGTGTAAATAAAAATAAAATTATTGCAACGGGCGTAAACTTTTACCTTTATGTCCATATTTATTCTGAGCTTTTATTAATTAATTAAATCTTTCATTACGTCATCAGTCAATATACATTAATCAGGTGCAATCAGTGCTAACAGACTTTAAATAAATACGCCTCGACCCATGTTTCAACACAATAATAAGCACTAATATCTACATTAACCTTTTGAATACGGTTTGCAATTCATTGCGTTTTGTTGGTGATAGATGAAACTAGCAAATATAGTTCACGATTAACTACGTAAAATTTGTGGTAGATGCGTTTGTAAATTTTAAAGACAGGTAGTAGGTATACTACCTGTCAAAATGTGTGTGTAAAATTTACAAACGCATCTAGAATCTAGAAACCCGGTCCACTTCCACCCTCAGTAGGTACCTATTGCCATGCCCTGCTTGTGACCCATTGTGTTCCCCTCTAGAACCCATGTTTCTCCTTATATTAATAAAGCTGGTCTGCTGAATATGGAATCGCGTCGAGCTCTACATCTAGCTACTCTGGTCCACGAAGTCATAAAAAACAAACGCCCAAAATACTTGTATGACAAGTTTGAGTGGTCCTCATCGCGTAACCTTTACCGAACCCGTGCTTCTTCTTTCCTGCTTGTAGTTAAGCTGCATAAAACCGCTGCCTTCAGAGGAAGCTTCCGCTACCAAGCCACAAAGTGTTGGAATAATCTACCACCACCTTTACAGCAATCTGTTTCGAAGTCTACTTTGAAGCGTAGACTCAAAATCTCACTTTTGGCCACTTATTTCACACATTCGTGAGGACTGGTGCGGCGGCAGATTAGGCCGAGGATCTCAACAGGTGCAAATATGCAGGTACCGACAGAGCCATATTCAAGGAGCCATATTTGCTCCTTTTGGGGTCGAGACCCTAGGTCCGTAGGGTACCGTGACTTTCGGGTTTTTTAAAAGTTATCTGGGCGTCTGATGGAAGCGACGCGTGACCCGGGAACTGGGTAACTGGCGCAGCGCATCAGCATTGCCATACAGCGGGGCAATGAACGAACTATGAGATGGGACCTGATTTCGACGCTTGATAGCTTTAACGAAATGGTTAACGCATTTACACAAAGTGTCGTGACTCTTTTTGACGTGCATTCGGCACGGACCTCAGTCGTTGTTAAATCTCGCTCTTACCTTTGGATCACTGACATCATTCAATGATGAGGCTACGCGACGAAGCTCTAGCGGAGTATCTTAAAACTAAGCTTGACTCACACAGAGAATATTATAAAAGCCAACAAATCAACAGTGAATCAGGCCCTTCTCCACAAAAAAACCGCTTATATTAATAAAAATATAAATAATAAAATACATGACCCCAAACTACTTTGGAAAAATATAAAAAGCACAGTTTTTCCAAAACATACCTAAACCTACTGAGCCAAAAGATTTGCGCCTGATCAGTATTTTGCCCTGCTCGTCAAAAGTATTGGAGAAGGGTATATAGTCAAGTTACCGAACACCTCGAAAATAACTGCATGTTGTCTGAAGTACTGAAATTTTTATTTATTATAAGTCAAGATTTTTTTACAAGATTTCGTGATAGTTTTCATATTTTGCACGCTATTTACCCAACAGAGATTTTATACAGATATTGGACCATGAAACAGTCAATGTGTTAAGGTTAGTCGTTTCGTGTTGGCGCGAGATTCAAATGTATTTGTGTTTTTAATTTCTTTTTACGTTCCACGAGGATTAAAACTAATCGGAAAAGTAATTTACCGCAAATCGCTCCATTTTCTATGAACGCCATGATAAAAACAACTTCGATTAATTGTATTTTGGGAAAATGCTGATTTTAGCCCAAAATCTCTTTTTTTTCCCAAATACCCCAAAATTACCAATGAATCGAACTTAGTTTTGTCATAATTTCATAAGCACAACAACAACTACCACAACAAACACAAAAAAAAATACTTGCGCCAACACGAACTAGATAATTTTCAGCTCATGTGGCTGAACCTATACAAATAATCAGTATAATGAATTAATGGAAGACTCTTCAGCAAGCAATTTACGCCGTAAAATGTTTTTTCAATAAACCAACCGCCTGTTAATTATTTACTTACTTTTATGAAAGCCAAGTAATTATAGAAAACATTTTGTAATATTCTGTTTTAATATCGAAACTGTTATAATAATTATTTGTAGGCACCTATATAAAAATAAAGTGAATATTTCACAAAGGCTTGCCTTTACATAATCAGCCGACTGATGCATAACGTTTTTTTACTTAACTATATTTAATTTATATAAGCATGAATACAGAAATATTTATTATGTTGGCGACCTCTGTGGCCAACGGGCAAACGTCCGCCTGCGACTCAGGTTCGATTCCCGCCACGTCACAAATATTTGTACAATCTGCAGATATTAATTCCGGGTGCTTTGGATGTTTTCTATGTATAACAAAAAAATACTATATATATAAAAAAAAATACTATATATATATATATATATCTATGTAGTGTATTGCATTAAGTATATCAGTTATCTAATACCCATAAAACAAGATCTGGTATTCTTGAGGCTAGATAACGTGCCTACTTAAATAAAAAGCATAAAAACGCACAAACGACAAGCGTACCAGCAACAGGGGCTGATTGTTCACCGATGTGAATCGCCTTAGGGTTGTTCTAAAAATTACATTCCCCTTTCTTCCGATGAAGTTCAATAGCTGGACGAGAACAAAGCTGGAAAACTCGCAGTCTTATTCGAGAGATTCGACGGAGTTTTTAAACAAATTTTCTTTAATTCTAGAAGTTCTCAAAAGTCTCAAAAGTCAACTGTCAAGTCACTGCTTTACGGTGGACTTTTGAGAATTTGAAATTCATTTGTTTTCCATGACGTGCGTCAAAGGAGATAAAACAAAACCCTGTCAAAACATAACAAGTTATATGTAGTTATTCTGTATATAAATCTTAATTTTTGTTTTTTAAGTGATCGTGTTTAAACGGTTAAAGTTATGTATGTGAAAGTTATTGGTTTTCCATAACATACAGTAAATTTAAAAATTAGGGGGTGATTGTAACCTATAAAAATCGTAGCATAGGTCAGGTCAATATTATTTATTCGCACAAAGACCTGCATTCACCTAAATGACCTTCTCGTGATAGTTGAGCATTTTAAATATATTCCGAGTGCATAAAAAACAGGCCAAGTTTATGACCTTTTTCGGGATGGATCACAACGTCTTGGAATTATTTAGAAAACTTGAAAATAACTGTAATTTTTTTTCGTTTTGGATAGCAAAGTAAAGTAACATAACATTTAAATAAATAAATAATGCTGGACAATAATTCACAGAGCATCATCTAGCCCCAAGCTAAGCAGAGCTTGTGTTATTATTACTAGTAATGGTACTAAATAACTAATAAACATAATACATGATACTACGTATATATACTTGTATATTTATTTTATTATATTCATAGAAAACACTCAGAACGACCCTGAACAAATATCTTTAGATCGTACAAACATTTGTCCCGAGGCGGGAACCGAACCCGGAACCTCCTGCGTCGCAAGGGGACCTTTTCTTGCTGCGCCACAGAGATCGTCGTAAAGTTATTTAGCAATTTGTAAGTCTGTTAATTATAAGCCTCTGGGTTTCCTTCTAATAAATATAAATTAAATAACATAGCAAACAAAAGTAACATAGATCCGTAAATATAAAATTAAATAACATAGCAAAGTAAAGTAACATAGATCAATCGCTTCGTCGTCCAGAATAAGCCACCTGGACGGCACGTACTATGTAATTCGATTGGGCCGGACGCCGATTGAGACTTGGCTGAAACATATTTCATGGGTGCCAAGGAAAATACGCAATTTACTGCCTTTGTTTGGTAAATATTATCGTTGATAAGTTAATTAACCTAGTTTTTTTTAATAACACAACTAAAAAAAAACTTTAATATTTACCTACCATTCCTACCTTTTTAGTTTTCGCCCTTAAACAAATTTTCTCAAGGGGGAAAAATGGAACAAGAAAAAAGTTGAGGGGGAATTCTGGACATTTAAAAATTAAGTTTCCAGTTCCCTTTTAAGGGGGATTTGTCAAGGGACAAAACTGGAATAAACCAAATCGAGAAAATTGATATTTTATTAAGGTCACAAAAGAAGAGCGAAATGGAACTAAAATTTTATATATGTAGTTGCCTGAAAATTTATGAATAAAACACCATATTTCATATAAAAAGTCTCTAAATATCGTGCATGTTTTTCAGTCTTCGGTAAAACATCGTCACAAGGGCATAACGGCACAAACTTTCGTCCTTGTAATATAAGATTATCTTACTATTATAATATCTTTTATTTGGATATTTTGGTTTATTCGCCAACTTATGTGCGCTTTATCTGTCAGATTCCGCATTTACTACAACCAAGCAACTCCGAACCTACGCCACCACCTCACACTGGTCAACTGGTGGTCGGGCAGCTTGTACAAGTCGCCGGTGTTGCCATCGGCTGACCAGGTTTACAGCGACTTCCGGGGAAGAGTATTTGAAGTTCCTGTCCTGCATGTAAGGAATTAAGAATTATCTTGATACCTTTTCAGCCGAATAGTTCTTCATCAGCCTGCATACCTAAGTGCACTGTTGAATAGGCCTCTCCCAAACGTGGTTGGTTTTGCCATAATCATCACGCTTGCAAGCGGATGATTATGGCATATGGGTGATCGCAGTACAGGTGGTAAAAATACACAGAAGGAAACTGCTGCCCATCCTGCGGAAGCTGGTTCTCTTATAGTCGACTTATTAGTCGGTTCAGTTGGAGAGGTCGATCGCGACCACAACCTTTAATTAACTCTAGATTCAATAAAGTGCCTGTGACATGAGACACTGCGTTAAGCCCTCGCTTTTCATATAAAAAGAAATAGGTAATTTCTTTGTGCAGGCACCTCCGTGGCATTTCGTCAGATTCAACAATGACTCGTCAATCAGGGTGACGGGAGGTCGCGACGATAAGCTGCTCTCCTTGATGGCCAACAAATTAAACTTCAGGTAAAATGAAATGAAATGGATTGTATTCATTTTATTAATTATAATAACTATTATTTGTTTTTTTTTGGAAGGATAAATCTTTATTGACAAAGAAAATTACAATTCAATAATAAAAACAAATTAGAACTAGTATTTACAATTGAAACAATTAAGCTAACTGCAGACTGTTGCAAACAATCTACAGGTAGCTCAACTGATCCATATCAATTTATATATGATATATCAGATTATAATAACTAGCTGTGCCCGCTGCTTTGCCCGCGTATAATTTATATTTTCATGGGTTAATTTTTTTTTCGGATCTCTAATTTTTTTCATATTTACAAGTAGCTTAAGTTACCTGCTATAACATCAGCTATCTTTCAGTGAAGAGTGAGAAGTGAGAGTGAAGAGTGCCCCCTTAAAATCTGTCCAGTCGTCTCGGAGATAAGTTCAAATAAACGGCTTATTGTTGACAAAGTGTAGTAACTGTATAGTTATTATGTGACAAAGGTTGCTACTTTATTAATACCAGTATCTGCCCCCGACTTTGCTCACGAAGGCAATGGAAAGCGTAGCGCTCAGGAATTATGTTAGCTACCTTTCAGAATCGATCTAGAAATTCGATTCGAAGTAAGTTTTTGATAATATTTTAGCTTAAAACTTGACTTATCTAAATGCTTATTTTGTAAGCCTAAATAAATCAAAAATATTGAATCTTATTCTGATTCAGTTCCAGAGATTTATTTCATTTGTTACCCTTTTCAATAGTACAACAGTCAAACCTTTCCAGATATAGATATTACGATCCGCCAGACCGAAGCCAAGGTTCGAGCATTTCTGAAAACGGTACATTCAAGGGAACTCTAGGTCTTATTTGGAAACGGGTGAGTTGCCTGAAATTAGCACAGGATGGATGTTACTTTCACGATTGCCTTCATATGGCAGCGGCTTTGTCCTAAGAAATGCGCCCACAACACAACACATTTAGGTAGGTACCTAAGTAGAACGCTTAATAGAGAATCGATTCGCCGAATTAACTCTGACATTTGCCAGGTTTCACATGAATACATACAACGAATCCCTAAATTCAGTGGACCTTTCAGTGTATTCTGCTTTTTAAACTGGTATTACGTATCGTTTAGTTGGATATTTAGATTGATATCTTCTTGGATAAGCTGTGACCAGAAGTGGAACTTGTCTTCCGACACCAGAGATCACCTGTTGTCCCGATCCCTTGCTATTTCGCTAATGTGTAGAATGTGGACTTTATAGAAACCTGAACTTTGAACTGATTAGAACTGACGCTTTGCAATTTGTTTAGAAAGCCGATTTCTTCATCGGCGACGTGACAATGACTTGGGAGCGGCTCCAAGCTGTAGAGTTCTCTTTCCTGACGCTAGCTGATTCCGGTGCCTTCCTGACCCATGCTCCAGCTAAGCTCAGTGAGACCTTGGCTATCATCAGGCCATTTCGATGGGAGGTAAAGTTACTATCTGATTCCCAGCTATCATCATCATTAGCCTTTGTCGACCCACTGCTATCAACTGGTCAATTATTATACTCGTATATATGTAAGTCATACAATTATTTGCGTACTGTCTAGCATAGTAGAACAAGCTGTCCTTCTCGTGGCTTCACACGCCCTTAAACAAGATGAAAATAATATTTCATGTTATTTCTGGCGTCAACCTACATCCATGCAAAATTTCAATCCGATATGCACATGAGGTTATTTTTTTATATTGCTTCTCGTCAAAATACTGATTAACAACCCTGAGCTCGAATGTGCTCGTATCTCCCCATTTTCCACAGGTGTGGCCCCTAGTTTGCGCGACACTGCTGATCACAGGACCTGCCCTGTGGGTGGTGATCGCAGCGCCGTCTCTCTGGCAACGCAGCAAGAAGGACCAGCTGGGACTCCTCAATACCTGCTGCTGGTTCACCACAACGCTGTTCTTGAGACAATGTAAGGACTTCTACTTACAAAAATTAAAATGCTTATATGGTCGATATTTGAAGAATATATGGCTTAGTTGTTACCTTCTGCTTGTCGCTTAATTTTCATGGTACCTGGATATAACGTAGCCTATACTATTCAGGGGTTATGTTACCTTTACAGTAAATGTTTTAATAATTATTGTACCCAGTAGTTGTTCTGGGTGTTTTCTTTGTCTAATAAAATTATTTTATCTACATTATGTAATGTATTAAGTATATTAAGTTATCCAGTGCCTATAGCGCAAGCTCTGCTTTCATTGAGGCTAGATGATGCTCTGTTGATTTTGCATCACTATTATTATTCACATCTTTTATTCAAAATCTCGTTATAAAGTACATTTTTTACGATAGAAAACAAAATTTATATTATATATTCTACAGTAAAAAAATATATCAAAACGGTGAATCACTGGCCGCGAAGCTAGCGTCATGCGGCCGGCGACTAGAGCTGCAGAGAGAGGAACTTCCTGACGATTCGCGCTGATTCCAGGAGTATCGCCTTTTACGATTATTAGCATTAAATTAATATTGGTATTATTAAATCCTTTAATTCTATTTATTTATTCATATAAAACCTACCTACATGGAAAATTTATATGCCACAGCTTAGGCCTTCTAAAAGACTGCGATCTACGTAAAAGCCTTCGTACTTTTTTAGCATCAAGCAAAGAGCCCTCCAGCACACATAAAGCTCGTCTGGTCTCTGTTCTCATCTCCCTCGGCGCTACCTACGTCATCGGAGACATGTACTCGGCTAATCTAACCAGTCTTCTGGCGAGGCCAGCGAGAGAACAGCCTATTGGGACCCTGCCAGCCTTGGAGGACGCCATGAGGGACCTGGGTTACGAACTGGTGGTGGAAAGTCATAGTTCTTCTTTGGCTATTCTAGAAGTAAGCAAGATATCAGACTTCAGGCAGAGTTCTACAATCAGCCTCCCTGATTGTAAAGCTTAATTCTACCACTTACCACTGGCACATACTTAAGCCATGCACAAATACTATCAGAATAAGTGTTAGTTATTCCCAATGCCTAGAATTCTGAACAAATATTTCTAAGAAGCTCTAGATAGAGCTTGCGGTGTTATTTGCTGGAAATGCTTGATAGAATGGTTTTAACCTTGACAATTTTGACACGCATCTCTCTATCTGTAGTTTCTTTCATCAAAGGTAAAATGCCAAACTGTGCCATTCTGTGACATTGTTATGGTGAAGCGAAATATTTTGTGGAATTCGGCCCCTGGTATATTGTGTTCCTACTGTTTCAATTGTGGAGACTAGTTAATTTTCTTTGTTAGTAAATGATTTTCTTATGGACTTATAATTAGTTTTCCGTTTCCTGCTAGAACGGGACAGGTGTGTACGGGCGCCTCGCTCGGCTGATGCGTCGTCAGAAAGTGCAGCGCGTGCGCAATGTCGAAGTCGGCGTACGATTGGTGCTGTCCAAGAAAAGAGTTGCCGTGCTAGGTGGCAGGGAAACTCTCTACTACGATACTGAACGATTTGGTAAGACTAGGGCTGGTTAGCTTAAGGTGAATTGATTTACTTTTGCATGAGACTTAAAATGTTTGTGTTTTAAATCTTCTGCGTTGTACGAGCTGAATAAATATGCCGCAAATTTTACCCATTATAAATCTTCTAAAAACCTACTTTGAATCGAATCACCTAAAGTTATAATCGCTCTCATTCGTTTTCTCAAGCGAGCGTTTGCTCACAATGGTGCTAATTGTGAAAAAAACGCTCACTCATGCAACTGATTGGCACAGCTGGCCGTTTGCGGCCAAATTTCGGCCAAAGCAAGACAACAGCTGTAGCCGGAACGGCAAGAGCTTTTTATAAAAACAACCTAGATACTTACGCTATCGTTGAGGCCGCGGCCCAACATCCTTATTGTAGCTCCCCTAAGTAACCAACTTCGAACATAATAATTTACCAGAACGTGCATTCAAACGATTGTAAGCTATGCAGCACTAGTTTGTATCCTGTGACAGTAGCACAAGTTTGATATTACAATGCGACGGGTTCCAGGATCGCACAACTTCCACCTGAGCGAGAAACTGTACACGAGGTACTCGGCAATAGCGCTGCAGATCGGCTGTCCTTACCTCGAGACATTCAACAATATGTGAGTCAATTGTACTCTAAACTTAACTATTGTCTACAGTCCCTAGAGTCCAAAGTAATTCTGCTTACGCCTGCAGGTATGTTTAGGTACTATTATATATATATATATATATTTAGTAGTATAGGTATCTTTTGTTAGACATACCTACGTACTACTCACACTATATCTACCTGCCCACGGATGAGCTGCTTAGTACCCATTGTTTACCTGTGTTTTTAAGTAGGTAGACCGTACTCAAGTATCTCTGTGTTATCTACCTACTGTATGTTTTATTGTAATTTTAGATAAAGTTATAGTACGTGCCTTACTTTATATGTGTCTACATTGTATTGTCTAATAAACTATTTCATTTATACCTAAATTCAAATTAAAGCAAAACGTGTCCCTAGAGCCCAAAGTAATTCTGCTTACGCCTGCAGGTATGTTTAGGTACTATAGGTATGCAGCAGGTATTTTTTAATATCCGGGGATAATAAAAGATAACTATATATGTATAAAGATAATCAAATTAAAGCCAAACTAATATTTTCTGTATTTTGCGGATAAGGACCGCTAATCAAAGCTCTGTGTTCGGTTTGACGATAATATCGAAACGTAATCGTGATGTCTCATTTTTGTATGGGATTAGGTACAGCGCCTCTATCGTGCGGACATGGAACTACGCAAACCCCATAAAATATGAAACGTCACGATGACATCTTGACACTATCGTCGAGCTAAACTCAGGGTTCAGTGGAGTGAGTCTATTTCACGTTAGTAACGAGACGTGACGTCTCAATTTTGTATAGGATTTGCGTAGTTCCCTGTACGCACAATAGAGTCGCTGTACCAAATTGAATGGAAAAAGGAGACGTGACGATCACGTCTCGTTACTAACGTCAAATAGACTCACCTCTCAGGACACTTCAAACACGTTGAATACTCGTATTTTCTAACTAAATAAATACGAAATAAAGTGCTAAGCTTATACGTATAATCTACATCAGTGATATGTATCCACAGCGTAATGACACTCTTTGAGGCTGGCATTCTTGCGAAGATGACAACAGATGAGTACAAGAACCTTCCAGAATTTTCTAGAAGATCGGAGCCGGTTACAGAGAGTGACAGCAGACAAGCCAATGAGATGATGGGAGAGTCTAACGCCTCACCTTCGCAGGTACACTTACAACCATTGACACAACTATTGCATCAAATATTAAATAGGATAGTTTTGAGAGGTCAAACCTCGAGGTCACGACCTATAGGCGAGGTAAGCAAGTCGCATAATTATCGGACCAATGGCGAGTCATCAAAAATACATATTTTCCCTTTTGCTTATGCTGTTCAGTCCACGCAATGCGGTGTCTTACCTATATACCATAGTAGAAATTCGTTATTTTAATAAATACTTAGGGACTTTTTAATCCATCATGGTTATTAACACTAAAGTCATATGGTAAATATCCCGTTGTAAATGACTTTAGTACTTAGGTACTGTTGTATATCATTCCCCAGACCCAGACTGAGTCGAGCAAAGGACTTGAGCCTGTGTCCCTGCGAATGCTACGTGGAGCTTTCTGCTTGCTCGGTATCGGATACACATTAGCTGGTTAGTATTAGAATAATGTAGGTAAGGAAGAGCGTTTCAAAGACGCTTAATGTAAGATTCCGTAAACTTGAATAAGTTCTAGCAGTTTACTTAACGGTTTATCTCTAATTTAGTATGGAAAATACCAAGTCCGCACTTGCATTACACAGCCGGAACAAAATGTGGAGAGAAAATTATGTCTCAGTCTTAGACGGACCTTCACCCACGGAGGTTCCTGAGTGCCACAGACATCGTTAAATAACATTTTTAATGGGCCTATGATTTCCCAGCAATAGTCCTCACCATCGAAATCCACCTACATCGTCGTTCGCTGCGCCGCAGACTGCCTTCACGCTCCACACACACTGCTGGAGTGCGCGTGATGAAACGCGCACGGAAGGCCGCAGCGCGTGCGCGGGCCACTGTGAAGCGGGCCGTCTGCAAGTGGATCGATAGAGCTCTAGGACCTAACCAAGAGTATCCAAGCAGCGCTTAGTAGAAACCATTGAGATTCACCTACATCTTCGATAGCAGAATGCCTCCGCTCTCCACACATTAGGCCTTGGGTGCGCGTGACGGAACGCGCAAGGAGGGTCGCAGCGCGCGCGGGGGCCGCCTTTATGAGGGCTGCACTGCTGATTGGTTACTTAAGTAAGTAAGTAGTGAAGTAACCAATCAGCAGTGCTTAGCGCAAACCATTGAGATCACCACACCATCGATAGCAGACTGTCTCCATACTCCTCGGATGCGTGTGTTGGAACGCGCATTAAAGGCCGCAGCGCGCGCGCGCCTCTGTGAAACGGGCCGTCTACAAGTGAATCGATAGAGCGCTAGGACCTTACCAGGAATAGCCAAAGAGTAGTGAGCGTGATTTTGTCCTATTCCGCACTTCTTGGGCCGCGGCCGGTGAGACAGAGCGATGTTGCATAACATTCTCATGTAAGATGCCACTTAGGATTATAGGATTAATATTGTTTTGCACGACAATATTTAATATACTCAAACATTTTATTATTCTCGCCTATCGCTACAATTTCAGACCTAGAACCGTGAAAATAAAGATTTTCGACTCGTAGCCACAAAACTATTTGTAGAGTATTCTAAGCACACAACACATTCTCTAGATTTTAGGATGAAACCAAATTAATACATAATTTAGTAGGTACTTAGTCAGAATACCTTCTAGAAAGCTTGCAAAACTGCTTATCAATTTCGCAATTAGCTTGCAGCCGAGGCGCCTAGGCATTGGACAGCTTCAGATTAACTTCATTAGAGACTGCCGTCTTTAATGCAATGAGCCTGTTAGAACACCGTGCGCCTTGTTGTGGAAAACAAGAGCCCTTCATAACGGTCCCTTCCACTCTGATCCACTTTGCAGATTCGCTAATAGATCAGTTTCCACTTTTTTGCCCACTCTAAAGTCATTAAGAAGCTAATAATAATATAATAATAGTAATTTATTCCAAATAACTTACTAAAAGGATAACAAAATCTCTGAACAGCAACCAACTGAAATTAAATAAATATTTTAGTTTTTTTTAACTTTATGTAAACACACTATAAAAGTGTGTTTATTGTATTTGTAAGTTTAGTTTACCTACTTGGTTCAATGTTTTGCGCAAAATTTTACGATTGAACAATGCACAAGGTAGGAAGAACATAGCTTATATCCGAAATTATGAAATAACTACGTAACTCCGCATTCAGTTCTCAAATAGAGAAAGCAAAATATTTCAGCCCCTGAGCTTTTCGAGCAAAGCAGGGTATACACTAGAGATCTTTGCTTTCTGTAACAAAGATAAAAGCGCATTTCTGGAAAATATGGATGGAATTACTAGGAATTTTGAGTGCTTACTTTGAAACAATTGTTTATGTGGTTAAAGGCTTTGTACCATCCAATAAAGATTCTGTTATTGCTTTACTAACAAAGCTACTTAGCCTTCCAATGATTGCATCAAAATCCTATTTTATTTATAACAAAACCTTTGCAACACAAACTAGGTTCGTAGTTAGCCCGCTTACATTCATAATTAAAACTTTTTGGCTGGTTGCGAGGTAAATCATATTTTCAATAATAAATTTTAACCAAACAGGAAGGAAAAGGGCCCAAATATAAAGCAAATACGTCAACTGAAGCCATTGTCCAACATTAACTGCTCAAGTTGAAAGCACCTTCGATTTACGTGGAGTTTCTAATTAAAATTAATAACTGTAGTATTGTTTGGAGCGTGAAAATCCGAACATATTGAAGTGCAGCTGGTAACCCTAGTTTGGAAGTTGCCGGGCGGGCTAAGTTGTGAGCGCGACGTGTTTGAACTAGTTTATGAGACGTGATGACCATGTTGTTTGAAGGTCGTATTGCTAGTTGTGTTCGAAGATAAATAATCATAATATGATTATTTATCTTATTATTATTAGTTATATTATAACTCATTGAAAATTATTTTATTACTAATATTAGATACGGTATGCAAAATAGAGCAGAATAAACGAAAAAGAAAGAAAGAACATAATTTTTTTTACCTTAAATCTACTACACAACACAACAATTACAATTACTACTAAACTTAAGACACTAAATTAATCCTAGACTTATTTGCTTGCTTTTTTAAAATTTTTGGCTGCTGAATTTTGTGTGTAGCAGGATTTAGCGAAAATATGGCCTGCACTCAGCATTGTGCTGGTTGGCTCCTAAACGACTAGGTATTACAAAAATATCAATCACAAATTAAACTCTCACGTTTTACTACTTACATTATACCTACGAATAATTTCATACGTTCCTAAATAATTGGATAAAGACATTGAAAAAGTAGGATAAAGTACCTTACTTGCACCACATTCTAACATCTGGACCTCTAAACGTTGGGTAGGGCCAAATGTTTCAAATTTAAAGTTTATTAGGGTCCCCAGTCGATAATAGCCGTATATTCTAATATCGGTAATTACTTTACGGTATAATTATTTATGTAAAGGTAATTAATGAGGAGAATAGGCTACTTTTACAGCTTACTTAATAAATAACGGGTAGACGTTATTTATTTAGGGACTAATTAATATTTCTGAGCGCAATTTGATCAATTTTTAAAATGAAACGACAAGACACGAATTTCGATGATGTGAATAATGCAATCTCAAAAGTAGTCCATTGGTTTAATGTCAATAATATTTTGCTTAACGAAACCAAAACGAAATGTATTAGATTTATTCTACCTAATGTTAAACAAGTTCAGACTGATGTAAATGTAAAAGGAGAAACGTTAAAAATTGTAGAAAGTACCGTTTTCTTAGGAATCACCTTAGATAATAAACTTCAATGGGGCGCACACATAGATAAGCTATCGAAGAGACTTAGTTCTGCAGCATATGCTGTCAAAAAAATCCGTCATCTTACAGACGTGGATACATCTAGACTTGTTTATTTCAGCTACTTCCATAGTATTATGTCTTATGGTATTCTACTGTGGGGGAACGCTGCAGATATTAACACCGTATTTGTGTTGCAGAAGAGGGCTGTTCGTGCTATCTATAGTATGGGTCCCAGAGAATCCCTGCGTGATAAATTCAAAGAAATAAACATAATGACAGTACCATGTCAATATATTTATGAAAACCTATTGTACACTCATAGAAATATCAATCGGTTCCCTAAAAATAGCGATGTACATAATTTGAATACAAGGAATAAACATAAACTCGCTGTGCCCACAACTAGACTACACAAAATTAATGTATCTTTTAAAGGGCAATGTATACGCTTCTACAACAAAACTCCTAGTGAGTTGCAAAAATTATCAGTAAATAAATTCAAACAAATTGTCAAAACCTTCCTGTGTAAAAAGGCCTACTATAAAATATCAGATTATCTAGAGGATAAAAAAGCGTGGGACGGAATTTGCTCCAACTCGAAAAATAACAACTAACAGGCTAAAGGTTTCTTCGTCGCTTCTTTACTTTAGTCTACGTACCGAAGCGACTGAAATCAAAAATATCACTTTATTTCCGTGTCAGTGTTTAATTATTAAGAATTTGACCTTTTCTAAGTATACATTTATTGTATTTATGGAAATAAAGAGTTTTTGACTTTGACTTTGACTTTGACTTTGATCAAGCCATAAAAGAGCCATAAATAATGAGATAAGGATGGTTTGAGATAATTTTAGTGCTACATCTTGGATAAAATATAAGAAACGTAACGAGGTTACCTATTTGAGCCGTTTGGGGTTGAAACCCTTGGTCCTTTTGGTCCTGGAGCATACATGTCTACAGGTGATCGGAATGCTGGCTTCTATTTCGGTCAACGAACGAGCACTGCGATTCAACGTGGCAATGGTGCCAGCATTCTGGGCATACTGCCTTTTGGTGACGGCTTAGATTTTTAAGAAATAGTTATAAGTGTAAATACTAGTTGTAATTGTTTTATGCTCATTCTCTTGTTCAAACATATATACAGTAAACCAGAAACGTAACTAAATTACTAGACAAACAAAGGCACAACAAAGGCAAAGGCTGCGCTTCTCGTCTCAACGCGGTAATTCGTTTGACGAAACAATTTTGAAAAATGAGGTTTAAAAATACTTGCGTCGACTCATAAATGGTTTTTATCTACGTAGGTACCCACATTTTGTAAAAATAAGTGAAAATTCGGGAAACGAGTATTTTTATTGTTTTCAATTAATTACTTGTCGATTCAAGCGGCATCAGTCTGGGATAGGTCGTTGTAGGTCTACGCTTTTCGACGATTGCTGCTACGACGACGACTGCTACGTAACGCCTTTAAAGGATTAGGGAATACATAGACACATTACCATTACACATAAAGTTCTAAAACGCCGCCGTTTGTAGGGTTGACAAAACAAAGTGTGACAAAACGAGTGGCTCTAAAGTTGACTGATGAGCTAGCGAGAGATTTATAAGGCACGAAACAAAAAAACATTTGCTCTCAAGTTCAGCATACAACTTTTGACCACTAGTCGAGAAAGTATTTTGTAATTTATAAAAGAGGTCGAATTTCAGGAACTCATTTTGGTCAACAACCATAGAGGGTACGAACCATAGAGGGTAACCTAACCTAATATTTTTAATTTATTTTTTTTGTGTGGGAAAATGCCTTAGCACATCCACTCCGGCACGGTGGTGCCGAAGGGGGGTGCGTTTGGCTTGAACCCACTAAAAACCCACTCGTAAACAGTCTTCCGCCGTAGTGGGACAAGATCGGGTCGCGCTAACATTCACAATCTTGTCCCGGCGGTATGCCCGTAGGTTCATGGACCTCGGCCTATGGAGGGATACCCCGTTCACAAGGGTTCATCACTCAGACATGTGAGGCCGTACAAGCCGGCCGAGAGTCCCCCGACTCTAGACAAGAGACCCTACTATGGAGAATGGAGGAGACGGGCGAACCGCCTCCTCCGTCCTCCCGGTCGTCTACGTCGGATCGGGTCACATAGGGCATTATCCTCTCTCAACCGCTCCGCGGCCTCCTTCTGCGTCATAACCGCTTCGCAAAAGGAGACCATTGCATCCCACGATTTCTCACGACCGAGCATGGCATTTACCACGCTCGGTAGAGATAGATCCCGGCCTATCATTACCATGAGCGCGTGCCGCTGTGGGCCCCATGCGGCACACAGCTCCAGCGTGTGGACTACCGTACCTTCCGGAGCCCCGCACTCGTGACAGACCTGTGTTAGCTCCCGACGCGCAATCTGGTGCAGATACTTCCCGAAACAACCATGTCCGGACAGCACCAAACGGACAGTCAACGATCCAAATTGCCGCCTCATCCATCCTCCAAGGACCAGGCGGATGGCGTCTACCGTCCCTTACCCCGGAACCGGTCCAGCCAAGTCCTCCATCCATCGTTGCAGCAAGGCATCCCGCGCCTGACCGTGCATGCGCGTGATCTCGTCCCACGCTAGGAGTTTTCCTCTAGATCTCCTCAGCCACAAAGGGGTAAATTTCGGCGCAGATCTCCGCTTGGAGTTTCAAGGGAACCCTCCCTGGCCAACACGCACCCTGCAGTCCAGGACACCATCCGGTAACCACGTATCGCCGCTGCGGACCCGCTGCGGACGTCGCAGCAGGCTCTTGTTGCCTCGATCAAGGGCGTCCACCCAGATCGGTGCCCCAAAACTGTGCCATACTCCTGCGACTAACCCCTGAGTACAGGTTTTTTCCCCTGGCGGGTAGTTGACTAACAACATTGTAAACATAGATCTCTATATTTAATTTCAATTTAAAAAGTTATTTCAATTTAATTCATTTATATTAATGATTAATTAGATAGTCCTATTTTTCATACCTACTTGGAAGTGTTTTCCTCATTTTTGAAGCCAGTTTAGTAAAGCAATTACTAAACAAAATGTCTCAACCCAGTTTGGAGGTTATAAACAAGTCAATGGAGCAGCTGAAGGCAATGTTCAGGCAAGAAATGGACCAGTTGCAGAATAGAATTGAGAATCCTGCATCTCCTCGGCCTGCTGACACCTCTGCCAGCCTGAGTGCAGACCTCGCCTGATTTAGAAACTTTGTTGTTGGTGCGTTACAGTTACTTCAAGACCAGTTACATGTCATCAGCTGTGAGGTTGATAATATTGAGATGCGCAGCCGGCGTAAAGTGTTGCTTCTACATGGAGTTCTTGAAGAAGCCAATGAAGATACTGCACAAGTTATTTGCAAAACAGTGTCAGAAAAGTTGCAGTTCACCAACTTCACTAAAACTGCAATAAGTCGCTGCCATCGCATGGGCCGCTCCGGGACTAGTGATAGACCTAGACCACTACTTTTTAAACTTGTGGATATTGCACAGCGTAGCAATATCTGGCAGGCCAAAACGAAGCTCAAAAACACAGGCATCACTATGTCCGAGTTTTTAACAAAATTGCGACACAACACTTTTATGGCTGCCAGAAGTCGCTTTGGTGTGACCAAGAGTTGGACGCAGGAGGGCTCCGTGTTTGTCATCGGAGGAGACGGCGCCCGTCATCGCGTAAACTGCCTGCAGGAGCTTGAAAAGGTCCCAGCTCCCTCACAACATACGTCTGCGCCTAAAACGACGACGGCGGCGGCAGCGGCGCCGGCGGCGGGGCCGGCCAAAGCTGGTGCAAAGCCAGCTTCTAAAGCCAAGCGACACCTGAGAGGGGCGTAATTCATCCAATTCGTCCACCGTCCGCAAGTACATGCAAGCAGCAAGGTATTTTAATTGGCTTGTACCGTCACTTTTTTCACAAATCTTTGTACATTATTTACTTTATTATTACGTCAAGCAAGACATACAAAGCATTGACAGGTGACAGACAGGTATAAAGACAATTGGATTACTTTTCTTCTTTTTTTATGGCTTTTCTTGGGCTAAGTTGTATTCGTTTCGTTCCACGCATATTGAATAATTTTGTTAGATCACTTTTGTTGGAACAGATTTTTATTGTTTTTAGTACACAACTTAGCTATATCTTCTTAACTACAACACTTCAAGTGGGAGTGAATATTAGTTGTAAATCGTACCTATATAAAAGATTGTTAAGTTATAGGTAGTTTTTATAGTTTAGTTTATTGATTTTTAAATAGTTTAGTTTATTGGTAAATTTTTATTGTTTTGATCGATTAATATCATGCTAAATAACATGTTTGATGATGATGTCGGTCATGTAAGTGACAGTTACTTTTCTCTCTCTTCTATTCGTTCCATAAGTTGTGATGAGAGTTTTGCTAGCTTGCCTTCCCTATCTGAAAATCTACACTCGCAGTTTTCTAATACTCCCATGAACTTTAATGTTATCCACATTAATGCGCAAAGTGTTCCGGCTCATTTTTCGGAGATGCAAGCGTCATTTGATGAAAAAAATATTCACGCTATTCTGATCTCGGAGTCTTTCCTTAAACCTTGTCTTCTCTCCTCTGTTTAGTTTTTGCCGGGATTCCGTCTGATTCGCAATGACCGGACGGGTAGCCGCGGTGGTGGTGTGGCCATCTATCTTTGTTTCTCACTTACCTTTCTCCATCATAAGTTTGTCTCCACAGCCTGCACCGCTGCAAATCGGCGAACACCTATTCGTTGAAGTCACTCTATCCCACACCAAAATTCTTCTTGGCGTTTACTATTCCAATTCCAGCAAAAATAACTTCTTCTCGGCCTTTGAATCCCTACTCGTCAACCTTATCCCTAGCAATCGCCACTCCATTATAATGGGGGACTTTAACTGCTGTCTAATTAAAAAGGACCGTCGTGCATTATCTATGGAATCAGTTGTTAAGTCCTGCAATCTTCATATACTTCCCCTTAGCTCCACTCACCATGCTCCAAACTGTCCGCCATCGTTGCTTGACCTTATGATTGTCTCCTCTCTCGACCACGTCAACAAATATGGCCAGTGCGCAGCGGATAGTTTTTCCTACCATGACTTAATATTTTTATCCTATAAAATTCGCCCTCCAAAAGCCAAACGTAAGGTCATCCTGCAGCGTAGCTTTGCCCGCATGGACAGGGAAGCGTTTCTGAACGATGCAAAACTGTTAAACTTTTCTGCAGTTATTGATGCTGATAACATGGATGACAAAGTTGGGATTTTTAACGATATCCTTATCCAGCTATTTGATAAACATGCACCTTTTCACACTATCAAAGTTAAACAGATACCTGCACCGTGGCTCACGGATGACATCAAGGTGCTCATTCATAAAAAGGCTTTCGCTAAAACTAAATATAAGATGGTTCCAAGTGAGCTCAATAAAGTCAACTTTCATAACGCTCGTAATTGCTGTAACAGGGTCTGCAGAGATGCTCAACGTCGCCACATCCACGAGTCTGTTGCCGATGAAAATCCGGCAAAGGTGTGGAAGTTTCTGAGATCCCTAGGATTTGGCAAGTCCAGTCAGGACTCTATACCCGGAGACCTTGTTCTAGATTCGCTTAATCAGCATTTCGCTGCTGCGTCTGATTTTAGCGATACAATCAAAAGCACTACTCTCAATTATTTATCTTTATTACCCGCTCCTAATTACCCTCCCTTTATTTTCGATCAGTTCTCTGTAGTCGATGTTAGGAAGAGTGTCCTCTCTATCACGTCTAATGCTGTAGGGATAGATGGCATCAGTCGCAACATGTTAACTCCTATCTTAGACGAAATTCT
Source organism: Eupithecia inturbata (assembly GCA_963662085.1). Lineage (NCBI taxonomy): Eukaryota > Metazoa > Arthropoda > Insecta > Lepidoptera > Geometridae > Eupithecia > Eupithecia inturbata. The sequence continues at coordinate 12,174,061 of OY759182.1, forward strand.
TCCGACTCTTTGTCATCTTCTCAACTTCTCTGTATCTCACGACACTTTTCCGAGCATCTGGAAAGACGCACAAATAATACCTAAAAAACCTAACCCTAAATCATTCTCCGAGTATCGCCCCATTTCTATACTTCCCTTCCTTTCTAAAGTCCTTGAACGTCTCGTCCATAACCAACTTAATTTTTTTCTGTCCTCTAATAATCTTCTTAATCCCTTACAGTCTGGTTTTCGAAAAGGCCATAGCACAGTCACTGCACTCGTCAAAATCACGGATGATATTCGGTTAGGTATGGAAAATGGGAACCTCACTGTTTTAACTCTCCTTGACTTCAGTAATGCCTTCAATACTGTCGATTTCGACATCTTGATTGCATTGCTCCGCTCTCTTAACATTTCTCCTGCGGCGGTTGGCTGGTTCTCTAGCTACCTGCACGGCCGTCGGCAGCGTGTCCGCCTTGATGAGTCTTTCTCGTCTTGGTGTGATACATCTGCTGGCGTGCCTCAAGGTGGCGTACTGTCCCCTCTTCTCTTTGCCATCTTTATTAACTCTATCTCACAAAATCACTCCTTGTCCTATCATCTTTATGCTGACGATCTGCAGATATATACCCAAGCCCCATGTAGTGATATTTCTAGCGCAATAGACAGAACTAACACAAATCTACGAAATATCGCGGAGTGGAGCAAGCGCCATGGACTTAAAATTAACCCATCTAAAACTCAAACCATCATAATTGGCAGTTCTAGAATGTTGGCTAAACTAAACTGGTCTGCAGTTCCGCAGGTTGTTTTTGATGGAATAGCGATCCCTTTCAGCGAGACCATTAAAAACCTAGGGATTATGTTTGACCGCACTTTTTCTTGGTGAGCTCAGATGGAGGTAACCAGTCGAAAGCTGTTTGCGTCTGCTGGCTCCCTAAGAAGGCTGCGAAACTTTCTCCCCACCGCTACGAAAACTGCACTTGCTCATTCTCTTCTTCTTCCTGTCCTAGATTATGCAGATGCGTGTTATTTGGATCTGACAGAGGATCAACTAAATAAGCTGGATCGTCTCCAAAACGTCTGCGTTAGATTTATTTTTGGTCTCCGCAAGTACGATCACGTGTCTGTCTACCGTACTCGGCTCAAATGGCTTCCCATTCACCAGCGCCGAAACTTGCACATTCTGTCCCTTCTTTTTTCTATACTGTTTAATCCCTTTTCCCCTTCGTATCTCAAAGAAAGATTCCAGTTTCTTCACTCTTCTCACTGTCTCTCTCTAAGATCTTCAGAAACGTTGTTTTTGGTGGCTCCAGTTCAGAAAACTTCCTTTTATAGCGATTCTTTTACTGCCCAAGCCGTCAAACTATGGAACGATCTACCTATTGACATAAAAAAAGCCTCATCTCATCAAACTTTTAAACGAAAAGTTTACGCATATTATTTAAGTAAGTAATTAGTATGTCTCTTAGAGTCACTATTGTATTTGTTGTTATGTATTAGTTTATATTTCTATTTGGTAGGTATATGTGTATTAGGATTATTTTAGTTTGTATTAGTTTTATATATGTAATTAGCTCCGCCATCCTTTGTAGTCTCTTTAAGCTTTGGTTGCCTGGAAGAAATCGCTTTAAGCGATAAGGCCGCCAATTCTATTATCTTCTCTACCATACTGTTTTATATTTAAGTTTCTGTGAATAAAGAATTATCTATCTATCTATCTATCTAGTACAGTCGACGAAAGATTTAACCTAACCTAACCACCACCATAAGTTGTGGGTATGTTTAACTCGAAAACAAATATTTTTCGTTTCGTGCCTTTTAAATCCTTCGCTACCTTAGCAGTCTTCTTTAGAGCCACTCGCTAAGCTCGTGATTCTTTTTTAGACTGCTTCGCTAGCTCGGGATTTAATATCGTCACGTTCAACAAAAAATCGTTTTGCCCACATGTTGAACAAATAACTATTGTTTCATTTGTTATGTCAGATTTGCCACAAACTGGTTGATAATTAACCGCAATTAGATATGCCCACAATCCCGTACATCAAAGAACAGTGCTTGTAAATAATTTATTTACTCATTCCTAGTTAAAATACAGACTGTGAATAAAACGGAAAATAAAAGCCCGTATCAAATATTTTGTACGCGTGAATTTCGTTGAAATTCATTTCACATTTGCTTTATGATACTGCAAAAGAAAATTTTCATTTGTTCGTAGTTGTAATAATTATTAGATAACATTCTTTGAGTTTTATTTATTTATGCTAGCCTACTACTATTTTTACTGCTTTCTCCGTTTAAGTAAAGACTAATAAAATTAATCAAATAGGTTAGATGATAAATGTGTTTTCAAAAAATTTTAAATAAATTTGATTTATTTTGTAACTTACTTCTGCCCGCTGCTTCACATATGTTTTTCCTTGATAAAAAGGAGCCGATATTTTTGGCTTGAAGAGGTACCTAACAAAATTCAAAACTTCCAAACTTTCGCATTTTGATAATAACTTAAAAACCATCACACTTTTCATAATAGCATATGTGGCTTCAAATGTTCACATGGGTTCACGGCTTCTTCAATCGAACCTATACATCATCGGATGGAACTCTATTCTTTTTGAATGTTCCATCAAACACTCAAAAAGAATAGAGTTTCCATTTCTGTTCGTATATGTTGAATAATTCTCAATACAACACAAGAACAATCGAAAAGACGTTTTACTTGTAATTTTTCGTGTCTGTTTCAATTTTGTTCTAATTTATCTACATTAGCACCCCTCGGTATCAGTTTATTAACTTTCTCTGTCCATTTTGTTCTGTAAGTAATAAACAAAAGGTCTGGGTGTCTTGTAACTTATAACTAACTAACTTATAAATAACTTGTGGGTCGGATCGAAGGTGATACGTAGAACTTTGAGACATACTCGTACAATTGTATAGGAGGGAAAGAGCGAGTACACATTAGGCGTTTTGAAGAGCGCGCTTTCGTAACGCACGCTCTAATAACCATCTGGTCTGTTTGAATACCTGCGCGCGTTTGGATGTGTACGCAAACGCATGTGTTGGACCAGGTTTTAAAAACGCACTTTACTAAAGCGCACGCTTCAAAACGCCTAACGTGTACTCGCTCAAAAGCTGTACGAGTATTGTGAAGGAATAAAAGTCTACACGAAATTAAATATTTCTTCTTTGATTTTCGACTGACTTCCAAAACATTTATATTCATAGGAATACAATACGATACAATAATCTTGTTTGAAGGCTTCGCCAATTATCATCAGGTTTTGATATTTTTATAGAAAATGATCCCGAGGTAGTTTCATAAAAAAATATTCCTGAAGGATTTTTTTAAAAGACGGGACAAATCTCCAGGAATTTGAAGTTCGTTTCTAGTTCTTGTCAAAAACATTATAAAATTCTAAGTACCTACACGAACTAATATTATCTTCTATTTTATAAACAAGGGCTGTATTGATACGGGACTTTGAACCTTTTATCCATATAATTATACTATATATATATATATATGTACTAATTTATACTAATATTATAAAACCGAAAGCAACTCTGTCTGTCTGTCTATCTGTTACTTTTCACGCTTAAAGTACTGAACGGATCTTAATGAAATTTGGCGAGGAATTAAACAGTAGCCCGGGGATGGCTACTTGAAAAGCGCCTGCGAAGCCGCGGGTGCAAGCTAGTAATATTATAAAAGCGAAGTAACCACAGAGGTATATAGAGATGCCAATCTTTTACGCTGAGTACAAAACCTAGTGTCGCATAAGAAGCTCATGCAAACACAGTAAACAAAATAAAAACAATACTTCGCGTTGTGTGCTTGTCATGCACACAAGGCATAGAGTGCAACTATTCGTTCGCACGCTAGGTTGCAAGGGATGTTCGTACAGCACCACTAAAGACGCAACAATTTAAACAAAGAACAAACTCATCCATCACATCACTAACTCACGACTACGAGCAGTGGCCGTATCACGCGGTTGAACGTATTCTGTTAGCTTCAATATGTTAATTATCCATTGCGGTATTAGAACTCAACGTTCGAATAGTCATTAGTACAGAGCAAGCATTGTCTTAGTTATCTTGTCTTAGTTTCTGATATCTGTGGAAGTAACTCTGTCTGTTTGTCTGTTACCTTAACGGATCTTAATGAAATTTAGCAGGGAGTTAATCAAAATCCCGGGGACTGACATAGACTACTTGAAAAATGCGTGCGAAGCCGTGGCAGAAGCTAAAAAAGATAATAATTATTTGCGTCAACGATGCTTCTTTTATTTATAACCAACCCGCGCTGTAATAATTACAGGACTCTTTTATGTAGCCTTAAAAATAAAATAAATTGGAAGTCTCATCAGAATTTTAAGTCCCAGTCCATTATCATAAAACTGTTGGAATTTTGTGGAGCAATTAATCAAGCTGTGACGTCACAGGTACTCAGACAAATTGATTGCTGGTTGTTCCGTTGCACCTACTCATCAATTATACATACTTGGGCCTTGGCATGTGTCTGAAATAAATGTTATGACAGCACTACTTTGTCGCTTTAGAGGGCGCAATGCGCGCCATTTTGTGAAAGGGATAGGCATAAGATTTCGTGTTCATAGGAGCAGCATAGGTACGGCTTTCCCCCTTATGGATAATCTTCAGGGAGGGAAAATGGAACAGATTGTTTTTCGATTCCAGTTTTCCGTCTTAAGATCTTCAAGGGTCCCCCCTTGAAGAGGAACAAAAAAAATAATAATTCCAGTAGGTATCCCTACCTACTGGAATTATTTTTTTTTTGTTCCTTTTGACCCCTTTAGGGAAAAACTAGAATAACCCCGTTTTTGGAACGGCGGCGTAAGCTCAAAAATCAAGTTACTGCGTATTTACAAGAAAAATACGCAACTCATGAAGAAACTGGTTCAAGGAACCAAATAATTAGTAACCTACGAATCAAAACCCAAGTCATTTCAATAGATCGCAGGGTTTCTGAGATCTCGACCAAATTATGTGCGAATCAGTGCATTTTTAAATTTATTTTTATCGTAATTTTTTGTATCGATCGTGTTTTACATTCATGGAACCAAAAAATAAATATTACCCCTTCGTCTGTGGCATCGACTTTAAAAGTCTGATTTCATAATTACCTGATGTGTGGACCAGACTTTTAAAGTCGATTTTTCTTGTTTTTTTTTTTAGTTTTTTTTCCTAATTTTTTTTTATCGTCTTGTTATTGTGTACAAATTACAATAATTCACAATAACCCCGAGGAATTTTCGTAACAAGTTGATCAAGCTTTAGAAGTTCGATTTTTGGCGCTCGGCCCGCTTTTAGTAAGCCTTGTTTTATCAAATAAAGGATCTCGTGAGTACTGAGATCTTGGCCTAGTATGACAACCAAACCTCGGTTCGCCTCTTATTTTAGGGGATCAGCGTATAAAGATGTACCTAATTTATTAATATTAAAAGGTGGCTATTAACAAGTTCCAGTTATAGAATTAAAATACAATAGCAAGAAACATAAATGGTGAACGTTTTACGCTGCACCGATTTCATCTTATTTCACGCATTATAAATGGAATTGAATTGAAACTGAAATCATTTAGAAACAAATAATATAAATAAACATGATAAACAAACATAGATGTAAGATGAGATTTTCATCTTAGTCAATTTATAAAGCGTGAAATAAAACAAAATCGATATTTTTGAGAAAGCTTCCTGTGTTAAATGTACAGCCCTGAACTACGTAAAAACCTGCAGCATAAAAACAGGACGCCATTAATTTTATTTCGAAGATCAGTGAAAAGTGTTGGCCTGAGGATGGATGATAACGTCCTCCTAGCTAACGACGGCCAGTTATAGTGCACAAGTGTATGCGTAAACACAAGTGCACTCTCTATTCCCTCACTGTCATTATCTGATAGGGCGGCGGCAGACCGTCAACACGACCGGAGAGGTCGGGAGCAGGACCAACTGTTTACCACGCTTTCCGAGGCACACGCGGGTGCTACACAGCCAACTTCTTGACTCCTGATTTATTCTTGTTAGAAAAATCTCACGCTTTTGGCAAATATTGATGATTTGAACCCTAGATTCCCAATCCCGGGATTTGAACCCTGGACCTCATTACTAGCTAGACTAACGAAGCAGTAAAGTTTGGGGTATTCATCTCGGTTTTGTTGTGGAAACGATTCAGAAAATCCAAATTTATGACATGACAAATGTGATTTCTGTCACCCAACCAGAAATTCCAGTAAAATTATCACGATTACCTCCGCAATATACCCGCTTAAGATACCGATTTCAAAAAATCAGCGCGTCGTTATATGACGGGCGTTATCATGATGAAGATAGTTTCCCGTCTTTAACTCAGCAACTACAGCAGCTATTTGAAATATAAAATAATAATACATTTCATGCGCTTGCATAGATTTAAAGAAAAAAATATTAAAAAATAATTAAAATGAAAATTTTCAGTACCTACAAAATGTGATGTCGAAATTTGAAAAGAGACTTACAAGGTCTAGTTGGTTATGAAATGAAAGGTATCGGTTTGTACATCTCTAATACAGTTTTTTTGAAATTTCTGTGGATTTCATACTTTTTGAAACATTTTGAAATAGTCGAAAAATTACTTATTCCTGCCCCCCCTATCTCCGAAGTTTGCAGAGCGATCCAATAATATGTAAGTAGTGTTTGTAAATATGGATACCTATATTTTACAGGAAAAATATAGAGAAGTCTGTAAGTAGAACACTTTTTGAAAAATAGTCAAAAAGGGGTCTACCTCACCGAGTGGAGTATCCAATGAATGGTATTGGTTTGTAATCTTAAATAGTTGAAATTTCTGTAGGTTTCATACTTTTTGTGAATTTTTTGAGGAAAATGAAAAATTTACTATTACCCCCTACTCCGAAGTTTGCAAACCGATCCATCTGAAATGTCCTTAGGTTATGTAGTTAAGTATTCATGAAATAGAAAAGTCTCTAACCTACCGGTTAGAGACGGTTATGTATGTACTAAAGGTACCCCCATAGTACATACATATTTGTATACTTGACAAACGTTCAAAACCCTCGGCGCGCGAGTCACACTCGCACTTTACGGACATCGTTTATTATCTTGAACACACCCTTGTTTGACCATAATCTTAGCAGATGGTAAGTCACAAATATACCTTGCTTACTTATCTAGGATATCTACTTATCAAGGTTGAGCATCATAATTATTATTAGTTCTGCTAAGTACCTACTAGGATTTTGTATGACGGACGACAGAAGATGTCGTCAGTTTTAATAAAATTCAGGTCTAAATTAGCAACGCCTGTATCCGAATACCTGTGTCTCTATAAATTACTCTGCAGTTCCGTGATAATTCTGTGTAATATGTCACCGTGAAGTATTGTTCTGTTCTGTTGCTCATTTTATCTGCCAACTAGCTGCCTCCAACGGCTCTACGAGCATAAAACTCAAAAAAAACATGAATACAAAATGAGGCTTACATAATTTCACAAACAGGAATGGTGGCAAACAACATAGGTTACCCGAGTTATTTAAAATCCTTTGTTAACAGATTCAGTCAGCATCTACAGTACAAGCCTAGGCTCGCCATGACTCGGCCAACATGTGGACGGGTTATGAATTAAACAACGATATAATAAATACTTATTTATTTTTAACAATGAAAACTCAACGCCGCGCCCTCCGCGCGCAAAGATAAAAATGAACGCATTGGTACTGGTTACCCTATGACTGGCGTAGCCGGTAGGGTTTCTACGCTCCCTAAAGATTCACGAATTGACACTGGTTAGGAGACGACTGGCGCAGCCAGAGGGTTTTCTACGCTCGGTGGGAGGGTCAGTCTCTTTTCTCTGTTGTCTTTCATGTGCTGCCGGTAGAACCATCTGGAAAATATTTCTTGATAACATCACTTGGCTAACTAAGAAACAATTTGAAATATATCTAAAAAAAACGCTAGAAATTGTGCTTTTACCAATTTGTAGTGTACTCATCTTTAGTGCCTACATCACCAACATCGTTGCTTATGTATTAGGTGTTTAGGAGATAATTTTGTTCCAACAGAATGATTTCTTTTCTTCCTTCTTTTTTTACCCTACACAGTCATATGCCACTTTACTTACCCGAATATCCCTAATGCTGGTATAGTAGCCAGCACGCTGAGGAGGAATATGGCTCCAGGCAGCACTTGCAGAGACGCTATGTAGACCCGGGAGTATAGCGGTACAAATAGCAGCGGCATCAGGGTTTCAGCCACTCCGAACAGTGAGTAAACTTTACCTGAGAAGAGAGTTTTATCTAACTTAGATTTCTAGCCATATTTATTTTCTGTAGTAGTCTAGCTCGGACCAGACTTAGTAAAATTTTGAAAAGCTACAAATGTATATCCTTAATATTTTATAATAAAATACCAATCGACCTAAGAAAAATACCTGACATTGAATTACTACAATATGTCAAAAACTATTTAATGAATAAATGTTACTATACAATTGACGAAGCTTTGGCGGACACATCTTTATTTTGTGAAGATAATTACGATATTGAATAAGTGCGATCTTGGTACATTTGTACACATTTTTATGACATGTCTAAGTGCTTTGTATAAGTTTAAAGATGAAATAAATTACTTTAATGACTTTTAAAGCTATGAAACCAAAATATGCATCAAACATAGATCCCTTTATGGGAACATTCTGGTCAATTTATGGACTCTACGTGATTAATATTTTACTTAAGAATACCTAGAACGCAAAAACCTCAATATAAAACAAGAAAAAGTCGTTAAGAAACTTTATCTGATACTAATTAGTTGTAGTAAAATTTTCATCTTACCTAGTTCTTGATAAGAGACTAATTTCGATGCAATGGATCGCAGAGCGATTGCTGAAGTACCGTTCAGGATCTCGAGGAGAGGAGCTAGAAAAAAATATTTATTTACGCACATGGTCATACAAAGTGAAACCCTCATCTCTACAATCAGTTAATTTTTTAAACTAAAATAATAGACAAGCTTGCTAAGTTCTCATAAAAATTCTTGAAATTTTGGTATCTGTATAGCAAACTGCTCTCAAAATAGTTTCTGTTAAAGCGTCGATTATCCGACCTTATTGGGACATGGGTGTTCGGAAAACCGATTTATTAGAATAATCGAACGAATTATAAAGAGATAATATAATTGACATTAATTCATAAACTTCTTATAGAGCCGACAGGTGATCGGAATGCTGGCTTCTATTTCGGTCAACGAATTAGTAATGGCATTCAACGTGGCAATGCTGCCAGCATTCTGGGCACTCTGCCTTCTGGTGACGGCTTAGATTTTTAAGAAATAGATATCAGTGTATATACCAGTGTGTAATTGTTTTATTCTGTTATTGTACCTATGTATATTAAATTGATGTGTTTAATAAATAATCGAATGAATATTTTTATGTACCAATGTACCAATAAAAACATACACATTTTTAATATGAATCTCGTTTAATACAGTGGTAAGTAGGAATATACAGATAGCATAATAAACAAAACATGCTTTTAATCAGTTTTCCTATGAAATTAAAGTTAAGTCATTACATTTGGTCTGTCGAAGCAAGCCTGCCCTCATTAATGAATGTTGGTCGTTTTTGTGCCTCAATGTAGTTATCTACCATTCATTATGCGCAGCTAAGTCACGCACTTTTCAGGATTTGTCCTGAAAAGTGCGTGACTAACTACATATTCGGTCAATTCAGTTTGGCTAAGCGGTCGTTCGGTTGTTCGACGTTCGGATAGTATCTGTATAAACTAGGTATTTTGAGTTTTGAGCCGTAGATATCCAGCGAAAAGCAATATCGTCTACAGAAGATCGCTTTAGATTACACTTGGCTGTGAGTCCTGGCTTTTACACTTGGAATAAGATTAAAACGATCATACTTCAGCTTAAAATAGGTCAGTTTTAATTTGCAAAAGTTCGTAAGTAGCTCTAGTTTAGTTTACGATAACTTTTCTGGAGTTATTCTACTCACACTTTGCTCGCGACTTTTCGGCGCTGCCTTCAAATGTAGTGAGAAGAACTTTTGTCACAGGCTAGTATATTCAACCAGAAGGTAAAAGCTATTATTCTTTAAAAGTCGTTGAATTGGAATTGGTATTGTCTTCGGACCATTACCTCGTCCTATTAAAAAATATTAGGATTTATGTATGTAGTATTTTTTCCAATTCCGCGTAAATCCTTCTCTAATCTTATAAAGAAGGTTTTACGCGGAATTGAATTTATTTATTCTGAATTTGAGAGAGACATACTTTGAGTCATTGTTTGACCAAAGCCAACATAATGTTTTATTTTTTAATATATAAAAAAATGTAAAGAAGTGACGAAGAAATCTTTAGCCTGTTAGTTGTTATTTATTTATTTATTAATTTTAGGGGAAACATCGGTTCAGTATATTCTAAGTAAACACAGTGTTTGGTGACCATTAATATGTTCCTACAAATAGCTAGACATTATAAATTACAAGAAAACAAAAGTTAACACCATGTAAGTTATTTTTAGAGTTTGAGTAAATCCCGTCCCAAGCTTTTTATCCTCTAGAAGTCTAGATAATCTGATATTTTATAGTAAGCCTTTATGCACAGAAAGGTTTAGACAATTTGTTTGAATTTATTTACTAATAATTATTGCAACTCACTACGAATTTTGAATAGAAGCGTATACATTGCCCTTTAAAAGATACATACATTATTTTTTTTAGCCTAGTCGTGGGCACAGAGCGTGTTAATGTTTATTTCTCATATTGAAATTATGTAGGTATATCGTTATTTTTATGGAACCGATTGATATTTTTAGGAGAGTACAATATTTTTTTATAAATATATTGACATGGTACTGTCGTTATGTTTAATTCTTTGAATTTATCTAGTAGGGATTCTCTGGGACCCATCTTATAGATTGAACTAACACCTCTCTTCTGTAGGACAAATTATACTGTGACTATCATAAAGTAACGCCTGAATTGATAGATTTAGGCGTTACTTTATTTACGTTACGTTATGTTACGTATCGTACTACCTCTATATTCTTAGGATTGGGCAAAAGTTTGATACTGAAGAGTTTGATTTTAGACTATAGCTAAAATACCTAAATCTTTAGGCTACTTATCCGGCCGTAGTATAAGTTAGAAAACCCTAACAACACTCATTGCACTTTCACTCGTTAGGCACTATAAAAAAAAAAACAAAAAAGCACAAAGATAAAGGCCAATTAATTGTATCTCAAACCTAAAAAAACAGTTTCTTTGTTCCACTCCAATCCAACAATCAAATCCAGTGATGGATTTGTTTGGTAAAATTGTAACTTCAATCCATCGATTCTGTATTAAGTTGCATTACTGTTTACTCTACTGTGTTTTGGTGACACAGATACTCTAAAAGTTTTTAATTTAGAGGTACTTGGGAATAACTTTGCTAACAGCAGCTTACTGATAAAGGTACCTACTTACCTAAACTTCCTGCTTCCTGCATATTTATCGAGTAATGCGATCTTTTATTAGCTACTAGCTGCTGCCCGCGGCTTCGCACGCTCTCTTCCGGGATAGAAAGTAGCCTATGTCCATTACCGGGATACCTATATTGTAAATTCGAAAGTAACTCTGTCTTTCTGTCCGTCTATTTGTCTGTCTGTCTGTTACCTTTTCACACCTGAACGGATCTAGTGAAATTTGGGTGAGGTAGATGGTATCCCGGGGACGGATATAGGCTACTTTTTATCCCGGATAAAAGCGTGCGAAGCCGCGGGCAGTAGCCAGTACCTAATAATTTCTGTTTTCAATAGAAAACAGACTGGATGACTGGAAAACCGTTGTCCGTAAGCGCTCCCTTAGGCATTCGCAAAAGCCCTTATAAGCAAACTGTATTGTACACTTACATAAATAAGCTTCAAAGTCATTCCTCGCAAAAGACATCACCAAAGCGCCGCAGATCTTGCTGGAGGTGGAAATTATCCCGAGCACAGCATCATCCGCTTTCAGCTTCCTGCTAAACACGCTTATTGCGAACAGAGTTCCTGGAAATAGAAAGATAAATATCTCAGCAATTTCAATTGCTCAAAGCTTCCAGTCTCTGAATAAAGCTGCCTTTCAGTTTATATCCAATAATAATGTGATAGTATTGAAAATAACTAAAAACCGACTTCTAATCTATTTATATAAAAGAGAAAAGACTCACTGACTCATCAAGAGATCTCTGAAACTACAAGAGCTACGAGCTTGATATTTTGCATGGGAACCCCCATTTAGGACGTAGGCACCTGCTAAGAACGGGTTTTCGGAAAATCACATTCCTTATCTTTACCCCATGGTCAAAGGTTTAGGTGATAATAACTGCAAACGGTAATGGTTGGTTTCTCAAATATGAGCGAGTAGATTCTTGGACCAATATAGGTAGACATGTGTATTGGTGTTTTTTTAATATCCCACCCTAGGGTCAATGATGAAGGTCAATCATATGGTTTTCATATGAAAAGTGGGGGTAGGTGCAACCAAGTGCGACAGTATGGTGGCCAGAGCCGATGACCCTATATATTACAAATTATGTTACTTTAATAGAATCGATTGTGTTAACTTGTTTAAAGAAGATAACTTGTTTATATTTTTTGTTACTGGCTATCTCCTTTTGTTTAAAAGGCGAAAAATGCAGTTAAGGTTCTATTGATCTCTCGACTCTGGGGACGAATTATAAATGGACGAATGGGCCGACGTCAAATAAAACAATAAACAAAATGATTCCTGGTTAAGAATTAGAAAGTTAATGTGAATATTTTTAAAATAAATGGAAAGGCTGCGGTAGCAGCCCTGAAATAGCAAACCTAGACTAAGTACTAGTAGATAGAGATCTAACAGTACCCACCTATCATATCTCAAAGCCAGTTTCAAATGAACCTAGCGGCTAGTTTATCATCAGTTTGCTAATTAATTACCACCGAGGGAGCACTAACCACTGGTCATCGTAATGTGAACAAACTAGCGATTAGCATGTGTACAAACATGCAAAAGTCAGGACCAAGTAGGTAGAGGTAAAATAAGCTAATTAATAATAATAAATAAACCGCCAAGTGCGAGTTGACTCGCACACGATGGGTTGTACCGTAAAAATCAGGTAACTTTTTCAAAGAATATTAAATTTTCACTTGTTCGGAGACCCCTTTAAATTTTCAACTTTATTTTCTTTTAGGCATTTGTTATTATTGCAGTTGCAGTGTTTCTTAATTGTAGAAAGTTTCATGTGTCTACCTATTGTAGTTCAAGAGATACGTCTTGACAAATTAAGAGCAAAAATAGTCTAAAAAATCATGTTTGTTGTATGGGAGCCCCCTTTAATTTTGATATTTACTTTATTTTTATTATGTGTTGCTATAGCGACAATATAAATAAACGTTATCTGAAAATTTCAACTGTCTACCTCTTACGGTTCATCAGATATAACCACGTGACAGACGGATGGACAGCAAAGGCTTTTTTTTGGGTTTGGTTTTGCCCCTTCGGGTACGGAACCCTAAAAATAACGAAACTCGGTGTCGAACATACTCGGTTCTGTATTATTAGGGTTACAAAAAGAAATCATACGAAAATATTTTACAAGACTGTTATCATCGGAGACAATCGCAGAAGTTCGTAAGAAAATATTGGTACTATTTATTTATTACATATATTTTCTACTTTATGTATTATATTATTTTATTTTATTTTTATTTCTACTTGAAGAATATTTATTATTATGTTAATCTTGTACACACCCCTGCATTTCATAAATTCACAATTTTCCTAAATAAAGAAAATTAGAAAAAAAACTATCCATCCTAAGGTTGCCTGGAAGAAATAGCTTCTAAGCGATAAGGTCACCCATTGTACCTTTCTATTTTATGTTAATATCTATGTTTTTTATTTAATTTTGTGGTGTACAATAAAGCATTTTGTATTGTATTGTATAGTAAGTTTGAAAAAATGTTAGATACCGAAAGTTTTATTTATTTTCATTCATCGTTCGTCCGTTTTCGAACTCCAATTAACAAAGTATCAACTTTTTCGTTGCACTCTACTCGTGTTCAATTATGCGTTGTTGATGTAATTGTTTTTGTTTTTAGTGATTTCTTTGTAATTTTCTGTTATTGTTATCAGCTTTTGTTAAGTTTTCATCCTATATAACTTTCTTGAATTAAAATATTCGGGATTCGAGAACCGAGTATAGCATACCTCCTCCACCTCCATAGCCTATATTGGTCGACTGATGGACCCAGGTCTCCCCCTGATAAGCGCCTTATTGTCTTTTATCTCATGGGGGGATGCCCATTATCCCCACGCTGGCCATGCGGGTTAGGGATCGCAGTTCGGTGGTAGAATTGTTCTGCAGGGGGCGCTGCTGCCCACCCCCGGTGGATATCTCTTAGTCGCCTCTTACGACACTCGCGGGAAGAGTTGGGGTGGTGCAAATTCTAAGCTGGCACCACAAAGCAATATAGCATAGCATTATAACATTTGTGCTCCCGTCGACTATCATTGCCTGACGATGGTTTTGATTGTTTTTTTTTAACAAACTTTATAAAAATCTGTTTATCCTTTTAGGCGCCACGATGCCAGATATACACAGCAAAATCTGACTTAGATATATTACTTATCTTTTTCTAAGGATTAAAAAAGTTTATTATGAATTTGCTAATCTGACTTAACAACTAATGCTTTTGTCATTTACAAAGGGATATTTACCATGATTTGAGTTTTAAGTTTTCCAATAAAAAAAAATATCCCGTTGTAACTTAGCACTTTAGTGTTAATAACCATGATGGATTTAAAAGAATACTATGATTTAGATTGGATACTATGATTTAGATTTAATTTTTTTTTTAACAAATATTTAGGAACTTTGTCGCTAAGCGACCACATCACTTGGTGAATAACAGATAAAGTAACAAAAAAAAAATAACTTCTTAATTTAAAACAACATTCTGCCAGGTCATACAGCTGTGCTGCTTTATCCGACAGAGGTGACACCAATATAGCGTTGCAATGATTTATATGGATTTAGAGGATACTAATGCTTTTATTCGGACCGTGACGATCGTCCAGCTGACGGTAGCTTACCAAACTTCCATACATTTTGACAGGCTGTTTATCGGTCGCTTACTATTAACTATACAAATTAATAAACATTTTATTATGATAGTTAAAAAACATTTTTTTAATTATTTCTTAAAGAAAAACTGCAAAATAACGGGTGAATGCAAAAGCCAAAATCCTCATTCTCTAATCTTTTTATACCTAGCTGTCTGACGTTTGTATCATTATATTATTAAAATTAATTTCTTTATTGGCTTATCAGTAAGTAATATGTATTCATTAATAACTTAATAAGTATATAGATAAGAATCGGTGACTCACCTATAGAGTGCGTGATAAGACTGTAGGTTGAATAAATACTGTACTTCACTTCATCCCAATTGAAGCGATAGCGTGCGAAAATGTACATGATACTCAGCTCACCTGTGCAACAAAACATATTTATTAACATAAATCCAAAACAATTAAATATTTTAATGTATGTATGTAATAAGAAATATTTTTCATCGTAAGGTGATAAAACTTTAATTGAAATAAGTTTCTATGAATACAGAACTATTTATTAAAAAGTAGATTCTTGTGAATTGAATATAGTAGATAAATTATATAGAACCGGGGAAGGGGGAGGGAGAGGGGGGGAGGGGGTTCAGCTAACGATAAACGGCACTGTAATAATAAATCCAAAAAAATTATTCGACGATAGTTTAGAACGAGCAACCCAGAGTGTACTACCTGACATACCTACCACCTTTACATTCAATTCTCAATTTATCAAAAACAAACAGAAATAACAAATATTGTTATATTATATTGCTCCCTGATAGGGTTTATTATGCATTGTGTACCTACCTACTTACATACATATGAGATAGATAATGACCTACGTACACTAAGAAGGTTGTATGCATGTTTAGAATCACATTATATTATACTAACCGTTGCCCGCGGCTTTGCGCGTGCTTTTTAAGTAGCCTATGTCTTTTCCCGGGATACAATTTACCTCCCTGCCAAAGTTCACTGAGATCCTCTCAAAACTTTAGGCGTGAAAAAGTAACAGTCCGACAGAGTTACTTTCTAATTTATAATATTAATATTGAATTGAATGAATGAATGTATGACAGTGCGATGGGTAAAACTAGTTTTTAGAGTTTTGCTTATGGAGCTAGAACATCAGTAGGTACCACAGAAATCTGAATGATAATTATTTAGATTTATGTGGTAGGTACAGATTAGCTGTTCATGAGAAATATTTAATATATAATTATTATTTTTTTGTAACAATTTTGACATAGAAAACATTAGCTTTTGGGCTTTGGCAACCTACTTGACTTAAGTTTTTCGATGGTCACGCCATCCACGGTGAGATCCATCTTTCTCTCGATACTAAAATATATGTCTAGGTCTATCTAGAATCCAATAATTCCAAAAATATATTTTTTTTTTTCAAAAATTTGAGGATATCATTCCACGACAAAACTCGCCTAATATTTTGATGACCTCCATGGTTTAGCGGGCGAAGGTCCGCCTGTAACCACACGTCAAGCTCTACTAAGCTTGGGGCTAGCTAGATAAAGCTGTGTGAGTTGTCCAGCATTATTTATTATGTTATGTTATAGTTAGCATAATGTAACCATGAACACTGCCTAATGCTACTACAGACTACGCAGTGCGCATCGCTAACTCCCAGTCCGCATCCTACAAACGTCAGTTTTCATTCATCAAAATTCATCCAATTATTTAATCCAGCGCGAGCGTCATCGCATTGTAAATCAGTAGGTTTGTCTGTTCGTTCTGATTTATGTGCAAGTTCCGGCCGGCGCTGGGTGACGCTATAGTGTTTACAACGGTGTGTCATAATCACGGTGCTTATTTATAAACAGCGAACTGGTTCCAAGTTTGGAATCAGGAGTTTCATTCTTGCCATTTTGTTTGATTCACTCTGTGACTTATGATTTACCAACAGCTAGTATGACCTACGGTTAGTCATAATTACAGTGCTTATTTATAAACAGCTTACGGGTTCCATTTAGAATTATGTGACGTGTGACTTACTTGGTGGCTTATATTCAATAAACGTTTATATACCTTCTCATAACATTTGGTTGTATTGTCCTATAAAGTGCTTCATAGGTACAAAGAAGTTGGGTTACTCGATAGTATGGAGAGGTTACATTTTTGTAAGGGATTTGCGTAGTTCCATGTCCACACACTAGAGGCTCTGTACCAATCCCATACAAAAATGGAACGTCTCGACTATAATATAGTTAATATCGAGAAGGGTGCCAAAGCTCAGGGCTCTGAACATGTAGAGTCCATAATAAGGGTTAAGTATTAAGTATGTCTAATCCAGACTTCAGATAAATGGTACCAACCAAATAAAACAATCTGTTTCCAGTTAAAAATATCAAGTGATTTCGCTTACATTAGCCTAGTGATCGAAGTGAGTGATGTAAATTATGCACAAACCCATACTAAATTCTCATTTTACAGTTCCTCTTTTTTGTTATGACTTAAGGTCTTAGCAGATACAACACCGCTACCGCGCAGGACAAAAATAAAAAAAAACTCGTAATCTTCAGATACATTTTAGAGTAAGAAAATGGCTTACCACAAGCTTCAAGCAGTTATCTAATGTGGCAGCATAATACCTCTATAATATATGTACATCTAAACATTATCAGTATCAGTCACCTAGTACCAATAACCCAAGCTCCGCTTAGCTTGGGGCTAGATGAGGCTGTGTAGATTTTCCAGCATTATTTATATATTTTTACGAGTCCCCCTTATCTGAATGCACAATTTTTTGTTATGCAGCAGTGGTATGGTCTAGATCTGCGACAGCCTTTAAACTTAGTCTTTGTTTATTGTTCTTAGCCTAGGTTGAACCGGACTATTTATTTATAACACTGCAGTGTGTTACACGTTTCACAATCACAATGTGCTCAGTCAAACGTAGTACAAGACGGAAATTTTGTCGATTATTGTGAATTTGTTTAGTTTATCTCTGATGCTCAACATTAGGCATCATCTTCATGGCCCGATTTAAACCATTGTGCGTTAAATCGGACCATTGTTTTTTTTTAACTGACTTCTAAATTTACATTGGCCACGTTGGTAAATAAATCAACTGGTTACGACAGATAATTTTTTTAAATTAAATTTTGCCTTTTTCAAACAGTTGCTATTTTTGAATAGTTTTTTGAGATTAATTAGGTAATAAATAAATAAATAATGCTGGAAAATTCACACAGCATCTATAAATCTATGTATCTAACCCCAAACTAAGCAGAGCTTGTGTTATGGGTACTAGATAACTGATATATTAATACAACACTACATAATTAATAGATAATCGTTTTTTTATTATAAATAGAAAACATCCAGAACATCTGCTGATCGTACAAACATTTGTCCTGAGGCGGAAATCGAACCCGCAACCTTCTGCGTCGCAGCCGAACCTTCGCCCGCCGCGCCACAGAGGTCGTAAAATCGTAAGGTCGTTAGTGTTGTCCGATTAAAGAAATAAATACATAAATACATACATATATAACTTAGGTTCGTAACAATGATACCGTAATCTCTGTTTGCTTCTTATGATACTTGACGACGTAATCTCTATTGGCTTCTTATTATCGAGTAAGAAAAAGTAAGTAGGAAAAACCCTTTAAACTTCCAAATTGCAAAAAGTCGGTTTGGCGTGAAGAAACATGGACAGATTTTGTACGAATCAGTCGTCTCAGGTTTGTATGCAAATATTTAATTGCTTATCAAAATACTAATAAGGTTGGAGCGTTTTTATTTCAATTTCAATTATTTATTCAATTCAATAGGCATGCATTTAGAATAGTTATATATATAAATAAATATTGATATCAGCGAGCTTGTTGACTTCTGCACACCTTGATGATGCAGTTAAATCGGTACAGTAATTGGTTTATTTATTTAATCTTGGACGTTAAATATAGTTGTTGTGAAGACATATATATATAGTTGTTGTATATAGTAAGTATCTAAACGCAATTCAACACTCATAAACACCACATTTTGTATTTGCACAATGAATTATTATCGCTTAGGTGCCCTTCATTTTTGTACCTATAGTTAGCATTAAAATCCTAGACATTTTTTGGTAAACAAAGTGTTTACAAAACTAAATAAGAAATGGTGGAATATATTTTACGACACTTGTATCATTGGAGTAAATCGCAAAAGTTTGCAATTATTTTTGCTTTTCGACTGCTTTAATCCGTAATTTCATTAGTCTCTCGTTACCCGCGTGCAATTTTTACATCGATGAAGTTTTTCTTTGAATTGGTAACCTTGCAGAAACTTCTTGGATTAGAATCGAGTGTAGGTATCGACATAACCATTGGTCAGCTCGGTATGTACCTACCTAATTATCACTGACCACAAGATGACCATAAAGTTTAAAGACGTTTGACGTTTGAAGAAGTTTGTACGTACTTCACCAGACGTAAAACCCATTGTTTACATGTATTACTCGTATTTGCTCACGTCGATGTTTATCAACATTAGAACGTTGAGGAATATTTGCCAAGATTTTTGTTTAGCACCTAAACATATTACGGGCCAGTTGGAAAATACCGCGTTATGAAAAAACTGCGAATATCTAGCTTAATTTAAATATTTCTTTAATGATTTGTGTAGTTTGATACTGTTCGCAAAACTACTAATTAATTGTAGGATTTGAGGACGATCTCATTTAAAAAAAAAAAAAAAGTGGCCTAATATAAGGCACGCTTTCCCAGAAGGAACTTATATTATACTTATGTATAATGACGAAAATTGTTGTTTTTGCGTACTCATCAAAAAAAATCCTGCATATCTTTTTTAAGAGCTGGTAATGTCCAGTCCCACAGTAGGGCAAAGTACTTTACTAAAATTAAATTCATCTGACATGGCACGTATTTGTTGTTTTGACTAACTGGTTGGTGTGACTAGAGTAGATAGGTTATCATCATGATATCAACTCTTTATTATTTATTCTTGGGGACGCTTACGACTTGTATTGATATGGATCAGTTGAGCTACCTATAGATTGTTTACAACAGTCTTCAGTTAACTTAATTGTTTTTATTATTTGATTGTAATTTTCTTTGGTGATAAATGCCATTGCCTTTATTGCATTATATTATGGTACATACATTTGTCTGGACTTATTGACTATATTATGGAATACACACAATATGTACCCATTTAGGATGTTGTAATGGGAGACGGCCAGATACGTTATAGTATAATACTAATTGAATAAAATGGTATGAAAGATAAGTATGTCAAATAAAATTAATGCATGATTTCAAATACATGTCACCAAATGCATCACTTAAAAAATCATTTAGTTCGTAGTAGAATTTTTCCAAGAGCATCTCTTTTAATCTGATTTCGAAAATATTATAATTTTCTTGGTTTTTTTTACTCTATTCAATATGCTTGCTAGTGCCCGTGTTCACCTAATTTAGTTGTCCATTGAAAAGTAAATTGCAATCGAAAACAAATTCCTCTTTAACATCTTAGCGAAGTAAATTGTACCTAAACTTACCAAACATGGGGCCGAAAATCAGGCAAACCACGGTGAGGACTAGGCATATCCTCAGTCGTCTGTTTTTCGGTCCCTTTTTAAAGGCAATCCCCAGAGTTTCTTTCAAGCTATTGAAGTCAAAGAATTCCTTAAAAAATCCAAAAAATCCGGTCTTCTTTTCCTGCAAAAGAAAAAAGAAATTAGAACCAAAATGGATGGAAAAGCTACTGGACCAAAGTATATGAAACGATACTAACTTTCTGTTTGTTTTCCAACCAAGTGTGATCCTCAAGGAAGAACAAAACGTAGCAGAAATTAATGAACTGTAACCCTCCCGCAATAAAGAAAACCCCATAGAAACCAAGTACTTTGAGCAAGACCCCGCTCAAACCCATCCCTACAGGGAACCCTACCGTCATACACAAGTTCAGTATCCCCATCCTGAACGTCCGGGTCTCTCGTGACGTAATGTCTCCCAAATAGCTGAAGACTCCGAGGAATATTGTGACCCACCCACCCGTCAGCGCAGGAAACAAAACTTCCATAAACACAGTCCATTCCACTGGGACCTCGTAGAAAAAATACGTGTTAATAATATTGAGTACGCAAGTCATAAATTCCCCAAAGATTGGCATCAGCATGCAAATTTTCCGCTTGCCGGTCTTGTCGCTCCACGCTCCGATGAATAGCATGAGGAACGTTGGTAGCAAAGTGTGGACGATACTCTTCCATGCATAGACGGAAGCTATCAGCTTCTGAACCTCATCCTCCTCCAGGGTGTGGTTGGCTCGCTTCCGCAGCCGCAGCGCCGTACACACGTCATCTCCGAATCCTAGGTTCACGCGACACGCTTTGTCCAGATTCAAGTTTTGCGTCGCGAGCATCGCAAGCACGCTAGGCATAACAAACAACGCCAATACCGGTTCCACAGTTATATTTGCTTTCACAAACCTTAGTTTCTGTACAAAGGTCATGTTTTGAATGTCTGCGTTCGGCGATTTTAACCGTAACTCCTCCGCACTCGCTTGTTTCGCGTCCGTCTTGTCCGATTTGTCCATTTTGTATGAGAGTCTATCGACTATCACTTCTGTATTCGATAAGGATGTCTTTAGAGAGGCACCGTGTAGCGCTGTTGAGTTACATTGTTAGAGAGGAGCGCAATAGCCGAACGCCGACAGATGAATACGTCCCAGTGTTGAATTACCGCGCGCTGGATGCGTCGCCTGGGAGCAAGAGCCTATTGTTCGGTTTTATGTAAGCAAACACTCTTATGTTGCCATATCAGTCAGAAATATCCACAAACACTCGATAGAATCTAAAATAAACTTCAACAATTCAAATATGCGACGACAATCGGACAAATATGCTCACTCTTTAGATTCACATAGAATGTTCACTATTAATAATCAAGAAAATAAAATTTTGAATTATGTTTTATTACCACATTTCCCACAAGTTGTCCGCTACACACTCATTCACTTATAAATAATGCTTAGCGTCCACTACACTTCTTTACCGACACTCTCCATTTCCTCCACCTGTTTATTGTCTTCTTGTTGTTCGAAGTACATCCATCTGCAAGAGAAAGAACCACATTAATAAATATAAACAAGGCACGACGGATTATATTAGTATATCTTAAGGAGCGTTTTGAGTGGGTGTGGCACTTGCACGTAGATACTTGATGTTGTTCCTGTCTTTGACAATTAATTAACAAATTATCTGCAAATACTCAATGAACTTGAATACTCAAAGATAACAGTATCACGTTTGTTTTAGTAAAACAATTTTCCTTAGGGTTCCGTACATCGATTGAAATGTAAGACCCTTGAAGCTCCGCTCTTGTCTTGTAGTTTTCTCGTATTTTAACAAACTATGCTCGCCGCACGTGGGAAAATAATTCAAAAAGGTTTTTCGTAGAGTTATTTATTATTACAGGTTCTTACCTATTCAAATTAATAAAAAAAATCTTGAGAGCCTAAACAAATATCTGTAAGATTGAATTGTAAATTGCGTAGGTACACTGCATAAAATTTAGAAATTACCTACATTGAAACTATCGAAGATAAGTCTGTAAGAAAGGGAACAACCATAATAATATTATTATGGTTGTTCCCTTTATGGTAAATAAAATTTGTATTTGTATTATATAATACAAAAACAAATTTTATTTACCATCACAAAAAATTGCTTGTATACAGTTTACTGGTGGTCCCCGCACTAAGTTCAGAACCTGTATCGCGGGAGGTCGCATTAAACAGAATCCATAATATAATATTATAAATTCAAAAGTAACTCTGTCTGTCTGTCTATGTATATGTAGGTCTGTATATGTCTGTGTATCTGTCTATATGTATGTCTGTCTATATGTACGTCTGTCTATATGTCTGTCTGTCTTTTACCTTTTTAAGACTAAACGGCCGAATGGATCTCAATGAAATTTGGCAGGGATGTAAATGGTATCCCAGGGACGGACATAGGGTACTTAAAAAGCACGTGCGAAGCCGCGGGCAGCAGCTAATTACTTATATTTGAGATAATAAACAGGGCAGCAGATCACTCTACAAAACTTACGCTTACGCTTGACTAGATTTTACTGAGAATATGATGGAATATTACTTGGGATTAGGAACTAATATCTACTTCAGTTACATAATGTACTTGTATAATAGATCATCGATTATCTATCTCTATATTAATCCAACCTACGTACAAAGAGCTTAATACGGAATATGTACAGACCTGTAGATATTTGTTCTGGGTATTTTCTACCTCTATGTATAATAAAAACTCTATCAATTATCTATCTAGTACCCATAACACAAGTTCATGACGCTGTGTGATTGTCAAGCATATTTTTACCCTGGGCGATTTTACACAAGACGATTTATGTCCCCGTGCGAGAGCTGGCCACCTTTCCTATATATGAGGTATAGTAGTATAAAATCTGTGCTATAAAAAAGTATCAATGTGTGTGGCGAGATGGGGAGAGTATGAAAAAAGTACAGGCACTCTTTCTAACTTTAAAAGAAATGCACGCTGGAATAGAACATATATTTTATTTGCGGAAGCCAGAATTTTTACGCACCCTTCTCGCCGCCACCGCTTGTGTATTTGAAGGTTGTCTAGCACTGTGCTAAGTTAGGTTCTAGGTATAAACGTAAAGGTTTGCTTTTCTGCTGCCATTGGCGATTCCTTAAAACGCATAAGTCCAGTCGTAAACTTAAACTCGTAAAATGGAAATTGAACTCATGAAATTCAACTTTTATTACGTAAGTAATGTTTTCAATTATTAAAGGAATGTTATTGCGTGCGACAAACGACTAGATAGCGTTTTGATTGCGATTATAATAATATTTTTATTAAGAGAGAGACAGAGTTGAATGCATCGTGAATATTTAACTCTGTTTAACTTCTTCTTAGAATGTACCTCTATCGACAAAGTTGATTCATCTTGAAATTGTCAAAACTCTTAAGTTTCTTCTTACTACATGCATGTTGCAATGAGAACCGTTTACAGACTGGGAAACTGAATTGAATTTGTATTTGAATTCAAGAAAAACTTTAGTAAAACTTCTTGAGATGAGGAAATTATATCAAATAACACGGCAACACTTAGATAAAGTAACAAGTTTGTTATCACTTACTTAAATAAAAGTTTTATGTGAAATTCGAACTAACTGCTTATTTTCTTTTTAATAAATAAAAATAAGCTGATTGCAAGTCACAACAATCGTAACTTGGGAAGCATTCAACTTCATAAAATCAAATCAAATCGTATAAACTGTTGTTTTTTTACGTTAACGTGCCAATAGTTACTGCCTACTCGTTGTAATCCTGTAGATCCAGCTGTGTTGTTGCTTCCTTATTTTATTCCTAGAATGTAATTTCCCCTAGTGGAAGTAGTATTTCTGATTGCAGCTTCGGCTGCTGGGGGTCGGCACTAGTAAAACCAACGCAACTAGTAGAGTAACTTCGGATAATATGGCACACAATAAGCCTTTTTGGAAATAAATACGACATTTTTGAGATCAAATAAGTCTTTATTGGTTAAATCAGTCCTTTTGAACTTAATAGTAATCAACACATATAAATTTAAGGTTTTATTAACTTCAGAAAATAACTTTCTTTATAATCAAATTAATGTTTAATCGTATATTTACATCTAATCTATGATTAGACTTAAATATACGATTAAAGAGTAGTAAGAGTAGGTACTCTTAATATTGAAATACAATTGTAAATATTGTACATGAATAAATCATCTATCTATCTAAATATTTTTTTAATATCTTGAATAATCTTAAACATTTAATATGGCGGATACATACACGTTGGTTGGTAGTGTTGGTTGGTTTCGGAGAAAATAATTCTGGTCATATTGGCTGAGCAGGCCATAATACCCGAAACTACTATATTTATTTCGTTTTGTGATGTCATCATCAAGGTGACCATCATTCTATAGATATTGAAAAAATTTCATATATCAAAAGCGATGCATAAGGGCCATGTTTAGTCTGAAAGTAACGGACTCGTGTAAACCATTTTTCACTCAGCATAATATTTTGACGATTCCTGCGCTGTATATATTTGAAACGGTGATGTTTGTAAAAAATAACCCAGATATGTTTCAACAACTCTCTGATGCCGTGGTTCGCAATAGGCGAGACAAACATAGAGTTGTCACTCTCAACTCCAAAACGACCTTATTGCGTAAAAGTGTATTCTTCTCAGCACGTTTCGCCTATAACAAACTGCCAGAGTCTATATATAAGAGAATTACTTTGTGCGTTGTTTCGGACGAAGTTGATTGATTTATTGACAAAAAAATGCTATTACTCCTTTAAATAATTTATGACCGATAAATTGTAAGTATTTAACATTGACTTTTTAAATGGTTGTATTATTATTATTTCTTTATGTGTCTGTGAATTTTTTGTATTATTTTCTTTAGTATTGTATTAGTTATTATTGTACATTTTAAGAAACTGCACGCCCAATAGGGCAGAATACATTGTGACATTCCATTATATTATAACAACTTTTATAACATGTAATTCAAGCAATAAATTTGATTGATTGATTGATTGATCCTTTCAAAGTGCGTGTCGGTCTTGGGTTTTGCGAGTTGGGACGGAACCCAAATTGCTTGTGCGCGTCCCACATCATTCCTACAGGTTTTATATGCGCTTTTTACTTTACTATTTATACCTTTATTATTTGTCTTTTTATTGACTACAGTTATTATATACGAAAAATTGGACAAATTGGGAAACATTAGATATTACCGTTACCGCGATAGAGGTCTACCGACGGTTATCTACAGACGGCGGCGGCGATGGGTTAGTAATAGATTCCCGTTGGCACGTTTTCGATGCGGAAACCTAAAAAGGACCAGAGCTTACCCAAATATAGCAACAGCGGGCACTGTCATCGCCGCTCCCAGTAAGAAGACAGCTCCAGGTAGAATGTTCAGGGTTGCCATGTACACCCTGGAGTACAGAGGCCCGTATACCAGCGGCATCATCGCTTCTGCTAGCCCGAAGAGTGAGTTCACTTTACCTGAATCAAAAAAAAACTGTATTCAGTGTATACCACCGGTAAAAAAACTACACACGTAGGTTGCCCAGTCAGGTGAGATGATCTCAAATCTCAAATCTCAATTTGAATTTTTGTTTTTGCTCTGCAATATATTGCTGGCAGATGCTAGATGCGGCAAGCCCAAGACGCCTTAGCGCCCTGCTAAGGTGGCCATTTGGGGACAGTTTTAAATTAAATAGATACAATTGGAAATCTATGTACCTAACATAGATTAATAAACACATACACACAATACAATATACAATAATAAGAGACTAAGGCCCGTATTATAAAATCTTGCTAATCAGTCATCGATATATGCTTAAGTAACGTTTTCTATGTCAAAAGCTTTACTCAGGCATAGACCGATGACTGAGCATAGTTTCATAATACGGGCCTAAGAGTGAAGAAAGGGAGACAAAAAGAAACATCTTGCTTGAGTCACAAAATGGTCCCTGTCTCGTAGAAGTTGGTCGCGATTTAAAGTTTGCAACCAACGCTGATCTTCCTTACTGTTCTTTTATTTTGAGAGTTACAAATATCAGAGGAGGCCTCCCAACAAGCAAAAAGCAGTTTTATAATATAACTATCCTAGAACCGCACTTGTAACGCATTTGTTAACCTCTACAAGTCCACAAAAGGGCCCATTTTATAAGTGCGTTTGCACTTGTAATTTGCCTATAGTGCACTGGACGAGTGCAAATTACGCTTATTAGTTTTGTAGGAGACAAAACTAAGTACAAGTCTCTTAGAGAACCAATCAGGATCATAATTGCGGACGAATGGAAGGATATTATGTTGGCGTGCCTGAGGTTTTGCGAGAGAGATGAACGATAGTAGTAATATTTTGAGTTTGTATTAATTTATTTTTAGTTTTAAAATGCATAATGTTTTATAGAACTTTATTTGTCTGGAATCTTTATAAATGATCAATCATTATTAGTTTTGCTTATTGTGTAATTTTATGTATAATTTTTTTATGTTTCATTTGTTCTAATATATTATAGGTATTGTAATTAACTAGTGTAATTGGTTGTAATATAGGTAATCGTGCTAGTTAATAATTAAATAAATAAATAAATAATATGAGTACTGCAAGTGCAACACTACTATAATGTAGGGGTTATAAGATTTTATTGGTTTCATGCGCGGGAAAAATGCACAAGACAGATCGGAAAGTGACTAATATTAAGGTGGCCAAGACACACTTCGGGTTGCTGAACCGATGTGTGTCTTGTCTAAATGCCGAAGCATTTTGTTTGATTATAGTAAAGTATGATGGGACTGGCAACATTACCTTTAGCACTAGGACTTGTGCAAGAGCTTACGTGACTCTACCAAGGTGACTTATGGACTTTACCCGTACGTTATTTTTTTACTCTTGGTCATCATTTAGGTAGCATATTGAAAGGGGTCTCGGCTCAAAAAGTTTGTTGCTCACATTAAACGTACCTATCAAGTAAATAAAACGTTTATTTCTTTATTTTAAAACAGCTTGTATTGAATAGTCGTCGGTATATAGCTTAAAACTATTTCCTCCAGGCATCTAAAGATAATATGGGAAGATGTCAGAATGACGGCGCAGGTGCTAAAAACGTAAAACTGGCCGTTTTACGGGTTGTGTAACCGTTCAAAAATATACTTGACAGCGCCCAAGTAAATAAAATATAGGACCTATGAAATTACCTGTTTGGCAAACATTTGCCAGGTACATCTGTCTCAGCTTCAGGGTCGTAGAATGAGCCCGTTTGTAGAAACGCTATAGGCTGATTGTAAAACAAACGCTGATTTGTTGGGAATACCAAATTATTTAATTCGAAGAGATGGCTATGTGACGATGTGCCATATTATTGAACGTTGGTCGGCCCAGCCATTTTGCAAACAGGCTAATTCTGCCATCCGGCGGCGACATATCGATAAGTTTGTCGGTAGGTATGTAAGTCATGTAGATAAAGAATAGGATAGAAAATGACAGCGTGACAGCAAGCTATCCGGCTTTGATCATTTGATCAAACGTGATCTATATGTGGTACAAAGATATAAAATGCGCTGACTTGTTGCTAAGCTATTAGCCCGACTTCTCAAAAGAAGGGTTTGGTTTTCGGGGTTATAATGTATGTGGAAATGTATGAATGTCATTTTCGTAGCCTGTCACTGTAGGCTAGCCGTGTGAAGTTTATCAGTTTTTGTGAAGTTGTCAAGCCCGAGATGAAAAACTATCTGTTAAACGTGAAGTTAGCAGCAGAGCATAACTTCACTTCAATTTTTATTGTAAAAATGCCAGAATTATTCCTGAAAAGTATCAAGAACTATAGAACTCACCAGCATGCGAACATTACTCCAATTTATAATAAGCTCTGCTAGAAGAAGTTCTGCTAACTTCACCAACATGAAAATAGGTGGATATTGTCAGAAAGTAGTAGCTTAGAACACGGATTTGGTATGTACGGAGAGCAGCATCATTTGGTAATAACCCCTATAACGCATTCACTGCCCAGCCTCGGCGGTGCAACTCGTAGGGACGCGCCGGCCCGTCACGCGCTGGAGCAGACGGACATCTGCATCTTGGGCCATGAAAGTGTTAACGTTTACACTTTTACCGCTAGAGGGTATTTTTTGATGATGCTGTCTGTACCTAAAAATGTATTTGGCTAATAATGTTTATGACACCTACCTGTTCCATCTAAGGTTTGCTGGAAGAAAACTCTTTCTTTTTTTTATTTATTCATCACAAAAAAGGCCAACCGCACTAACATCGGCTTTCATGTTCACTCCCTCTCACTCGCGCAGGGCTAGCACTAGCCTCAGCCTGCGTTGTGGGAGGGAGCAAACAGGTGTGCACAGTTAGTTGCATGCGCGCGAGGGTATGAGTGCAGGGTCTTTTTCAGGGTTAAGCTCGCCTCTGTACTATCCTATTATACATATAAGTACATGCTATGTATTAGTGTGTACAATAAAGAGTTACAGAACAGTTTTTTTTTTCAGTTTTTATTTTACAAACTAATACTTACTTTTTACGGCCGTTAGTGAAGCAACTAAAATTATTAATGATATTAATGTGCTAAGAGCTTTGTTTGAATTGTGATTATTAAGTTACTAGGTTCTTAGTAAGTTTCTAGAAATTAATACTAAGTATAGGTACAGTAATAAATCAATAATAATAATTATCATGACCACAAAGTGGTTTGCTTTACAAATTAGTTCACCGCGATCGTAAGCCGTCTAATCGCAATATAGGATACTATTCAAATAGTGTGCCTAAGTATCAATTTTCCATAATCTATGTTTATATGCCTAAATAAAAGAAAGTCGTGTTAGTTACACTATTTATAACTCAAGAACGGCTGAACGGATCTCGGTGAAATTTGGCAGCTAGGTAGATGGTATCCCGGGGCCGGACATAGGCTACCTTTTATTCCGGAAAAAAGCGTGCGAAGCCGCAGGCTGCAGCTAGTTAATAATAAAAAACGTTTAGGTTTACGAAGTTGTAAAGGTTGCAACTAAATTATTTCTATCTTTTTTATTAATATTGTTTCATAGTGGGATTTTTTCATATGTGGAGAAAAAATCATTATAATGTTCCACAAAATAATATAACAACAACAGTCAACACAAACAACAAGCATTCCCACGGTAAATACTTTCGTCCCATTTTCCACATAGTTGAACTACACAAGTGGACAACGGACAATGGACGCATTCTTCCTGCCTTACGTACACCGCTCATAATATTAAGCAATGGGAAACTATCGTTTGTTTTTTTTTCCGGTAGGCGGAGAAAAACACTGCTAACCAACTTTTCGATGACTCCACACACTAAAGCCACTGCCCCACTGTTGCGCACGGAGAGGCTACCTACGCACGTGTGTCTAGCTTCACTATGCAAGAAAATGTATGTATGTAATACGTCTACTGCAACCCTCGAACACGCTACGCACAAATACGAGATTAATTATGTCATTGCTACACGCGTGGCTGTCTCGAATATGGCACCCACGCAGCTCAATAACTACTGTCAACGCTATGCACGAGGTACACGGTGGGACGTCAAAACTGTGCTGCGCAACAGTTGTAAATAGTCGTGGGTTAATTTTCATGTAAAGCGTGTGCTGCAGTGGAAACGTAAACTCACGTTGTCAAACAAAGGAACGCACGCAACTAAAATGCGCCGCGTGGCCGTGCACAGCGTGCACCGCGGTGTGGCAGCAGCTTAAAGTAGGCGACACAGCCCGGCGGCGGCGGGTTGTTACACATTTCAGTAGTTGTAGCGGTGTTTTGTCAGCTTGTCGGGATCGGCCCGCCAACATTGATGTGTAGACTTCATAAAGATTGACGATTTTTAGATTTCCGGAGGTTATTCTACAGAACTGACATTGGCAGAATTGAGTCAAACCATGATGCAGAGCCAAAGATAAAAGAATAAGGTGAAATATTACGTCACGTTAATAATATAAAGGCAAAAATTTGGATGTTTAGATGTTTGGATGTACGTTTGTTACTTCGTCACGCCATAACGACTGAACCGATCGGGCTGAAACTTTGCATAGATAGATAGATAGATAGATATAGTTTATTGTCAAAGAGATTACATGTTTTTGGTTAGTAGATGTACGATGATGATGTTGTACGTGTGTGTGTTGTTTTTGATGTTGGTGTGATGTTGTATAAATGTAGCTCTAAGCCTGAAATCAAGCAAAGGCTTTTGATCTCATAAAACAGTTCCCATGGGATAGAAATAACCTTTAAACGTTTCCAAAGAAACAACAGAACCAAAACAACAAAAAAATTGGATCAAAAACCCTGCCTCTGGTGCCCCGATCGTTTTCGGAAAAGAACTATTCAGTAGACATTGGACTCCTGTTGTGAACGCGTCTGGTTGACACGACTCAATCAGTTGTACTCACAGAGGTATTGGTTATAGCACAGATATCAGAATATTCCTCTGTGGGTTATAGGAACCAAGCCTCCTCTATTAGGGTCATAATTTCATTGTTTTGTTTGATAAAACAAAAATCTACTATCGACAATTTTGATTATTTGTGTCTTATGTCAAAATATGTACATAATTTTGCTTTTGTATTGTTTTTCCTGTATGCAATTATTTTCCTTTTTTTTTAGTATCTTTTATGACGAAGAATATTATTATTGTTTAAATGAATATTATTGTTTTATTTTATATTGTTTTATAAACGCGCCACCTCAGACGGTCGTGACGTCACACGCATATGGCCTTCACTGAAAACCAGCGCTAGGTGGACACCAGTTTTTATCCAGCAAAATGCTGAGTGGAGGCCATGTTTATCCTAAGCCCTGCTGCGCACGAAAAAATAAGCACCTCTTTGTAGGCGGATACATAGGAATAATTAGTGAATTAGAGTCTTATGTTTGTGTGCTGTGTGATTTAAGGTTTAGGGTAAATAAAATATTTACTATTCTATATATTATTCTATACTTAAATGTTCTTAGTATTTACACTGTTTTTCATCACCCGGAGATTATTTATATAATTATATTTCCATACAATAACGAAAGAATTTTCCAAAACATATATAAAAAAATTAAATTAAATCGAACATTAGAACCTCCTACTTTAGTCTAAAGTCGGTTTAAAAGGGTATCAATTATAGTCCATGCCTTCCACAGACACACGTAGATTTTTCCTCATTGGCAAAGGGAAATTATGTCCTTTGGCAAAAGCGAAACTTTACAGGAAATTTATTTCAAAGAAATCGAAAATAGCCTTATTTTTTTCTTTGAACCATGGAAACATTAGAACGGCTATACCGATTTGAATCAAACAAATAAAAACACTCATGATGAAGGCACCCTTCGAACAAAGAACTAAATAAATAGTGCTAAGATAAACCTAACCTAGCCTATACACTAGCCAAACTCGATGTAGAATGTTTGTAAACAAACCAAGAACTAAATAAATAGTGCTAAGATAAACCTAGCCTATACACCTATAGCCATACTCGACGCCAAGCAAGTGAGTTTAAGTTATTTGTGTCGTGGTTTGTTTACAGACATTATACATCGAGATTGGCTACAATCTCGATGTGTTTGAGATACAATTGTAAGGAATATTTATTGAAGGAAGGATCTCAAATGACAAGTAATGTAAATTGCGTATAAAAAGACCGCAGCAACGAGTGAAATTTAGTTTAAGTACGGGCGGTTTGTTTACATACATTCTGCATCGAGTTTGGCTAGTGTATATGTTTAAAGGCACTAACCGAAGTGAGTAACGTGTTATAAATAAAATAAAATAAAATTCTTTCATTTCAGATAACATGATCCACAATTTGTTAGTATTAGAAATCTCCTATATTAAATGTTATGTATTGAACAAAATATCTACCTATCTTAATCTAAATCGGCTCAGCCGCTTGGGAGTTTGAATTCACACTAATTATATAAAGTTGTATGTGCCTATGTAAGTTTGTTTGTACATATAATATATTATGTGTATGTTTGTTGCTACTCCACGCTCAAATGGCAGAGCAGACTTGAATGAAATTTGGTACGAGGATAGTTTAAATCCTGGATTAGAACATAGGCTGCTTTTGATCCCGGATAATTTTTAAGTTGTTCCCGTGGGATGATCAATTAATTGTAATATCTTTGTTACTTAAAAAACAAAAAAAAAGAGTATCTATCTAATACCGCGAGTAAAGAAACTCTGCGCTCATTAATCCAATACTGCTACCACACAGCACAAAAACGTGCATTCAGATATGGGCTTAAACTCATTATCTTTAGATACATTTTACAGTGACAAAATGGCTTCCCACAAGCTTAAACGAGTGGTCCGCGAGCTGGCTGTCATCTGATGCCGTCAATATAAAATTCATCTAAATGTTACAAGATAATTATATAGGTATACGTAAAAAAATTATATAAATCATTATATTTATTTGAATGCACGACATGTGCTATGCTGCAGCGGTGCTTTCCAGGTGTTCAACAAGGTTTACACCGCTGGACGCAGCTAGCTATACGAACCTTGTGTTAACTTTTTTTCTTGGTTCAATGCCACGCTATAAACAATTTTATTTCTAGCAATGTCAAGGTCTTAATTTATAAGATAAGATACTTTGTTAAAGAAATAGATACCACGTAGATAAAGCTGAAATTTTATATATTTTAAATTATATGTTTTGTATGAAATATTGCGTCTGGCTAAGCTCTGAATAACAAATTATTGTTTCGTTTCTAATCAAAATAAATTCTTTGTTATGGATAAACGAAATAATTTAATATACAGACTCTTTACTAGTTAGGCAGGTACTTGACCTTTTGTTGTGGCACGTTCCGTATTGAGTAGAATGTTGAGAGTTCAAGCCCCGTATAGGTCGCAAATTTTTAGGATAATATATATAAATGCAATATAAAATTATTTTATCATTACTGTTTGTGGTGGATGACCCAAACTTCGGCTTTTACCTAGCAGTGGGTAAAATCCGGCTGTTATTTATGATTATAAACAATTTTTACACGTGTTATGGAAACATCATTGTCCATCACAATATTGATTGTATTCTGTAGTCTATAGACAACATCCCATGCGTTCAATAAAGATTAACTACAACACGTGATTTTAAACAGTAAACAAACACAGGGGATTCTTTAAAACCTAGTGGCTTTTAGATCACTTCTACCTCAGTCATGGACTATATGCGATGGTTCTTTAGAAGGCGCAGTGTAGGCAGCATGGATTGAAATATTGAAATTTGGATTTTTTGTAGTCAGTGTTTTGTTTTGGGGCTGTTGTAGCCCAACTCGATAACTTCAATCTTCGTGGTATTATTAAAAAGTATTACATGGCAAAATAACGCATTTGATATGCCTGGTTATATGACAGGTCAGATTTACGCGGTATTAATCGAGGTCGCGGTTTCAATGTTTGTTTTCCTAGTTTCTTGGTGATCGTCGTCTTTAATTTATAAAATTTAAATCATGTTATTGGCTGTAAGCGATATTTTTAGGTTTAGTTACTTTTATTTAAGAGCTGTGGATTTTATGAAATAATAAAATAAAAATAAACTAAATTAACTACCCGGAGCGGTACCGCGCAGTGCGGTAAAATTGCCCCGGGTTTCGCTTGGATTTCGTGCTCGGTATCGCGCGGACCCCGGTACCTATTCCGTCAAGTATTTTGTGCTCGGTATCGCGCGGACCCCGGTACCTATTCCGTCAAGTATTTCGTGCTCGGTATCGCGCGGACCCCGGTACCTATTCCGTCAAGTATTTCGTGCTCGGTATCGCGCGGACCCCGGTACCTATTCCGTCAAGTATTATAGTGACAACAATATTACCACATATCAACTCAGATTTCGCTGCGCTCTGGGACCGAATACCACGTCGTTTAGATTAACGTTAGTATGAGGTGGGCCAATTTTATATTTATATATTGTCTTGAATATCAAAATAATAAGTATCTAACTGAAAAATGCATTCGCTTTTGCACTATTTTCATTAACATTATTTATATAAATGTTCTTAAAAAGAATAAGAATAATTTTAATTATTAAGAAGCTTACCTAATTCTTCACTAGTGACTAGCTTAGACGCAATCGACCGCATCGCTATAAACGATGTCCCGTTGAATATCTCCACAAGAGGTGCTGAAATAAAAATAACATTTACTTCACAAAATTATTTTTTTAAATTGTACTTTTTTTTATTTTATTTTTTTTTTTATTTTTATATTTTTTTTTTATTTTTAACATTTTTAAACAACTAAGATGGTGGTGCTCGATTCAATTGTCGACGACCTCCTGCAACCTGCTACAGTTACAAACACAGACATCACATCAACAATTGTCCATTGCTGGTCATAGGCCTGATAAGCAGCTTATTAATTCTTATCATAGACAGTAATGCAATAGGTAATCCGCTGGGCATGGGTTGAGGATCTCAGTTCGGTGGTGAATGTGAGTTTAGCTGGAGGCGCTGCTGCCCGCCTGCCAGTGGATCCCTGAGTCGCCTCTTACAACAATTCTCTTATTATTACAATAAGCCCGAAACGGCTCTCTGTTGAGCGTGGGCCTCCGCCCGATCCCTTCAAGATTCAAGATACAATACAATACATTACACTTTATTGCACACCAAAAAAAATACAAAAGAAGATACTACTGGAAAAGAGAGATAACAGAGTTGCACAATGGGCGGCACCGCTAAGAGCAATCTCTTCCAGACAACCTTGGGATGGACACGAAGCAGTTGTACACGTACAGACGACGGTGGCATATTACTTAAATATACAATACATACATAGTATAAAATACATTATACTATAATATTAATACAAACCAAGTTTAATAAAAAAGATGCAAAATAAAAACTAACAATTTATGATTGAAGAAAGATAGTGTTCATAAACCATATTCTTATATATTAATATATATATATATATTAAATACAGGAAGATCCTAAACTAATTGGAGCCACGCGCTTACGAAGCTGTCCAGTTAAAATAAACTTACTTATATCTCCTCAGCACACATACCTACGTTCACTGTAGAACGTGCCTCCTCCCGCAGGGGGGTCTTCACATAGTCACCACCATTGGCAGGTGAATTGGTGATCGCAGTAGGGAAGTTAAAAATACACCGAAGGAAGCCACTGCCCCTCCTCT
Source organism: Eupithecia inturbata (assembly GCA_963662085.1). NCBI lineage: Eukaryota > Metazoa > Arthropoda > Insecta > Lepidoptera > Geometridae > Eupithecia > Eupithecia inturbata. The sequence goes on from OY759182.1 coordinate 12,209,907, forward strand.
GATAGGTTCCCTTAGGGCCAGCGCTGACTGACGTCGCGGCACGGCACGGCACGGCACGGCACGCCAAAGGGTTTTATTTCTGACTAGCTGATTTGCACGCGCTTTTTCAGTAGCCTATGCCCGTCCCCGGGATATCATTTACCTCCCTGCCAAATTTGATTGAGATCCGTTCAGCCTTTTTGGCGTGAAAAGGTAACAGGCAGACAGAGTTACTTTCGAATTTATAATATTACTATGGATTAAATTCGTGTTATCCTTATTTCAATGAGTTTAGGATAAATATTACATTATTTATACAATACAATCATACCGTGGCACTTCGTGGCATGACGTTTCATTCCACGGATTGCCACGGAGTGCCATACCGCGTCATGCGAGCCACATACTAGGACAGCTAAACTAAATGAAAATCAAATAAGTTTTAAAACGAACTACGTGACGCGGCATGCTGCGTCATACCGCAAAGCAGTCCTTCAGGCAGTCCTTCGGGCTGCCGAAGCACGCCGTGCCGTGCCGTGCCGAGCCGCGCCGTGACGCGACGTCAGTCAGCGCCGGCCCAGTCTCCCTTAGTCGGGACGATTCTTACGGCGCGACCACCGCCACGGCTAATAGATTTTTTTACCCATGTATATTTCTGCAGTGGTGGAAGCGAAGGCGAAGATGAAGGAAGCCAGGATCTTGCTGGTGCAGGAGATGATTCCCACCACCGTGTCATCCAGTTTCATGAAGTCGCTGAATATGCTGATCGAGAAGAGTGTACCTGGTGAGACAAAAACGAAAATGATAGGATGATATATCGGTAGACAATAAGGTCTGTAGAGGGAGTGAATTTTACAGGTTGAAGCAGGTTGAAGGTTGGGTTGAAGATGGGCAGCTTCAGCCATAAACATTTAGTAAATAAATGTAAGTTGGTATTTATTAATGCTTTCAAAAACCTGCATCTGTCCAATGACAATACGGAGTATATTGTCATTTGCGGGACAACCCGAAGGGGTGGGCCGCAGCTCCAAGCGAGAGAACACGTCCAAGGCGTCATGCGCAATGAATGTGCCTCTAAGTAAGAAGAACATGAATTTGCCAATATCCACAGACAGCATGATTTTACCAAAACAAATTGAGTCTAGAAGATGCTATAGGTCATTAGGGGAGGCCTATGTCCAGCAGTGCACTAAGATACGTTGACGATGATTATGATGATAAAAATCTTATTGGTGTTTTCCATAATTTACCGCTCATATTATTAACCAAGTCTCCATTCTATGACTAAGTATGAAATTTCCATGAACTGAACATGAACATTCACTGGCAGAAAAGTGGCGAACCTATTGCCAACTACAAAGAAGTCAAGTCAAGGGTCGCCGTTTTTAGGCTGAAGCTTTATTGTTAACTAGTTTCTGCCCGCGGCTTCGCACGCGTGTTATCTTTGGAAAAGTTTATAGGTTATTTCTATCCCATCAGAACTAATTTATAGGAAAAAAGTAGCCTATGTGTTATTCCAGGTCTACACCTACATCTGTCATCAATTTGTCACCAATTTCAGCCCGATCCGTTCAATAGGTTTTAAAATAACCTAAATATTGTTATGTCTACACGTGGGGATGGAAATAGGGATATGTATGGTTCATGTAAAAGCAGATTTCGAGAGAGTGGGCTTTGCCGGGCTACCCTGCCGAGCGGGACGTGGGTAAGCCTCCCTAAGCTATTGCTATTGAAGAGTTGAGGTGGTCGCACATAGAGCGGCTTATATAAAAGCCAAAAGTCAAATTGCTTTATGTCCTTTAGACCTCACAGGACTCTTGGACACGTCACAGAATTGAAATTACGGTAAAAACATGAGATAAAGTACACACATACTTACGTCTCATCTCAAATGAATAGTCGGACAATTACTTTTTTTTTTTCTTCATAGGTGTAATCGTATATTTGAATACAAAATTAGAAGCAAAAATATACCTCCTCCACTTCCACAGCCTATATTGGTCCACTGCTGCACCCAGGCCTCCCCCTGACAAGCGCCTTATTGGCTTTTATCTCACGGGGGGTAATGCCCATAATCCCTACGCTGGATATGCGGGTTGGGGATCGCAGTTCGGTGGTAGAATTGTTCTGCAGGGGGCGCTGCTGCCCGCCTCCGGTGGATATCCCTTAGTCGCCTCTTACGACGCCCGTGGGAAGTGTTGGGGTGGTGAAAATTCTAAGGCGGCACCACACAGCAAAAATATACATAATTGTAAAATTTTGACAATTGAAAAATAAACATGTGTGTGATTTTGCTGAAAATTAAATAGATAGAGATATAACATTAACATTAGAGAAAACTAAAACAATATTATTTAAAACCTGTAATTGATGTTGATGATGTGTTTTTGAACAGGTCCTAATTTCAAGTAGGATTTTTTATGACAATACATTCAAACGGTTAAATAATTTATAATGGTTTTTTTTTTCATATTTTACCGTGTTTTAGGTTATTACTTCGATGATAAATAAATAAATAAATAATAAATAATGCTGGACAATCCACACAGCATCATCTAGCCCCAAAGTAAGCAGAGCTTGTGTTATGGGTACTAGATGACTGATAAACTTAATACAATACATAACATAGATAGATATTTTTTATTTTTTATTATATATAGAAAATACCCAGAACACCCGGAACAAATATTTGCTGATGGTACAAACATTTGTCCCAAGGCGGGAATCGAACCCGCAACCTTCTGCGTCACAGGCGGACCTTCGCCCGCCGCGCCACATCGGTCGTTAAATGATTGTCGGTATTTTTATACAAATAGGAAAGTTTGCTTTTTAGATTGCAAAAAATGGGTAAATGTGTCGGGTGTCGTAATTTAATTGAAAGGTTTTGTATACTTTCCGTGAAGTTTCTTGCCATGTGTACGTCTACCAGAATACTGCGCCTAACTTGTACGGGTAACTAGGTATTTGGGTATTCGGTTGATTAGATACAAGGCACTGGCTCTACAGAAGATGTAGTGGCCTAAGGATGGATTGCAGGCTTCTGTGAATTACGTGTGGCTTTGAGTCCCGGCTCTTGAGTTGAGCACAAGAGTAAATTATGAAGTTGCGTAAAATTACCAACCTAATATAATAACATACTAATATTTGTACAACTATTAGCATAAAGGTGAAATTTTGTGAAGATTTTTACGTAATGACAACGCCAAAACTACAGATAGGATCACGCTGATATTTTGCATACCCAGGCATCATAAATAACATAGTGCCAACTTTGTATCTTAAATCTTATATGAACAGTTAGGCAGAATCTAGTTAATTGATAATGAGAAAAAAAAAGATAGTGGCATCGAAACAGAGTAGTAATCAGGAATTAGACAACCAAATTAAGCGAAATAATAGCAACACGATTGAAATTACCCGTGAATGGTTTAGATTAGACGCCAAATTATAATTCGCACGCAACATAATTCACCTAATTGACTAATTAATAGCGATAGCATAATCTGGAAATTAGCCGCGAAACAGACATAGCATTATCATCAAGCAAGTCAAGTGTATTAAAGTTGCAAATAACTAAAGCTCTGTCAATAAGCCAGCCAACTGCGTGTCTAACCAATATTTATTTACTTTGCTTTCACTCGCGGCTTCGTACGCGTTCTTCCATGATAAAAAGTAGCCTTTATTCCAGGTCTAGAATTACATATATTCAAAAAGTCACCCTGATCCGTTGAATAGTTTTGGCGTGGAAAGGTAAAAAACAACATTTAAACATCCGAACCTTTGCATTTAAAATATTATCGTAAAATGCACTACTAATATGGTTCGATGGTTTCGATGGTTTGAGGATGGGTGCGTTGTATGCTTTGAGTTTATATTTGAATCAATCAATTGCCTACCCAATTCCAGTTACCTACATGTTATTGTAATATATATATTATATTTTTTATTTTTTTTGTAATCTTAATCACTTAATCACACACTGTACCTACTATAATAGCACTCCTGTACCCTACCTCTGTGGTTTTTAGGTGTTATTATTAGTTTTATATTGTAATAATCTTTCAGAAGATAAATAAATAAAAAAAAAAATTACGTCATCTAAATTCTAAGTAATTTTCAATGGACTTTGTACTAAAATTTTCTTAGTTATTGGTCGACTAATCACTAGTTAACGTGTTAAGCATACGTAGCCGTGATAGCATTGTGTTAATCTCTAAAAACTTTTTCGAAAGCTAAAACTTAGTTTTGGCTTAGCTCGCACAACTAACGCAGTTTTTCATACATGTGTGCAGACTGAAACAATGCCAACTAAGCTATGTGAGCCAAGCTAAACTGAATAGTTTAGTTTTCGGTCTGCAGCCCGGGTTCTGTTGGACAGAGACTCTAGTAAGATTTTGAAAAATACCAAAATGGTATACTTTTCGAGAACGTGACAGCTCCTACCACTTACTTGTAAAAGAGTTACTATTATGAAGCTATTGGATCGCCATCATACGACGAAAAGTAGTAACTACCTACTTTACCTATAACTATTACGATGCAAATTAATATTAAACATTTGCACGACTAAAATGTCCAATATAGTAATACTCTATTCTCAAACGATCATTGTTACCTATATTTAAGCAAATAAATACTATTTCTTCACCTCATTTCATTACCTACGTAGTGTGTTCCTCTCAGTATCCGGTATACATTTAGTGTCTTGCAGCGGGGCGGTAAATGGACCTAATCCAGTTACCCCCTTAAATTTCCTCCGAGGAAAAACTGCAACTGTGAAATGAAATCCAGAATTCCCCCTTGAAGATTAACTCCACCTTAGAGTGAAAAATGAAATAAGCCGCTAAATGGATGGAATCAAACTTATATGTACTTTTATAGTTTTAGTAAACTATGCATAACCTGATTTTAGGTCTCTGTTGGCTAGACCAGAGATGAGAAGACTCGTACAGACAAGACTCACCGACGAGGTTAGTGATGATACTGTAGGTACAGAACATGCTGAACTGAACTTCGTCCCAGTTGAAGCGGTACCGCATGAAGAGGTACAGCACGTTCATTTCACCTGAATGGACAATGAAATCATTAGAATAAAAGCTAATTTTCTTTTGAATTTTCTTTGCATTAGAACGGTTTTAAGTTACCTCCAATACAAATATCCACTTATTATAAATACTATATTAACACTTTCATTGCCAACGACGCACATGTAGTTCTGCGAGTCCTACTAGCTGCGGCGCGATCCGGAGGTACGGGGACTAGTGGGCCTAAGGCTGGGCAGTAAACGCGTTATCAAAGAAAATGCACATCTAATAGATAGCTACTGCTAATTTCTTTAATAATTATTTGTAGAAAAAAAAAATTACACCTTGTATTTACAACTGAAACAGTTGAGCTAACTGCAGACTGTTGCAATTAGTCTAGAGGTAGCCCAACTAAACTAAACGAAGCGTCCCCAAGACGCGCTGGCTGTATTGCCCCGCTGCAGCGGTGTATGGCAATGCTGATGCGTTGCGCCAGATACTTTGGGAGTGATAATACCATAGATAACAGACACTGAGGCACGTATCATATTACTATGCTCAGTCAACAATCTATGCTTGAGTAATGCTTCTGAATCGTTACTCAAGAATAGATCGATGACTGAGCAAGCTTTTATAATACGGGCCTGAATCACCGTGACAATGATCACATAGAGGCACACAGGTAGAGAACACATTCAACTTTTTGGGTCGGGGTTCACAATGCCCTCTCCCATCATTTTAGGTATTTCTTAGGTTTTAATATTAGAAAATTACAATTCAAAAATAATAACAAATTAGAACTAGTATTTACAATTGAAACAATTAAGCTAACTGCAGACTGTTGCAAACAATTATTAGGTATTTAAGAGTTTTCAGATATAAAATAGGTTGTATTTATCGTGTTCAATGATCTATGAAACTTCGCTCTTTATCGGGGAGAAATGACCGCCTAGGAATTCCTGTAGACATAAATTTCTACTTCAATGGGGCCACTGTATGCACATATAGGGAGCACAATTAATTAGAAATTAGCTCGACTAGTCGGTTGTGGCGCAACAGGCAAAGAAGTAAGTATAAAAGTTACTATATCCGCGAGTTCCCTTTTGTGCAAATCAATTACGCGACTCAGTTGAGCAAATAGAGCAATGGGACCCTTCCTAATCGAACTTATATTGTTCCCCATTGCTCAACGCAAGTTGCTCAACTCAGAAAATCAACAAGGTTGGGAGAGCAGGTAGCTGTAGCCCTCCCCCCCCCCCCTCCCCCCCCCCCCCCAAACCTATGTACGAAGCCACCCCGCGCGTGGGGTGGTATCATACGTTTCCAATTTTTTGGAAAAACTTGCATAGTTTGTATTAAACGTGAACTTTACTAATTTTATAGTGTGACATGAAGGGTAGATAAGCACTATAAAAGCTAAAACACCTTAGAAATTAGCTATTATAATATATTATTGCTATAAGTCACTAACGGAGACACTTTCGATCCACCGAAAGTCTACTCTAAGTCGTTGAGTGTTTCCCATTGACATGGTAACGTAAAACTAAGAGGCAAATAATTATACGATTACCAAACAAACAAAACTGGCTGGCTTTAAACTGAATACATTGATCCTTTAGTCTGAGACGGTTCATAAGCCACATAACCTTCAATACAGCTAGCCAAGTCCTAAAAAGGCCCAGCTCCCAAAGGCTGAATACATAACCAAGTTTCATAACTTGCAGCTTGAGAAGTTCTGCTGAAATCTCGAAACTTAATTTGTAGAATCCGCAGAAAATAAAGCGCATCTCCATATTATTGTTGAAACACTTGCAAAGTTGTACGGTTCACCCCCTTTGAATATTACCCCCTTTGTAATAGATCTGGAGGCAACTGGATTAATTTATTCCTCATCGGTAGGTATACAATAAACAAAATATTTATGAGCAATTAAATAATATCTCAAAAAATAGATTAATATATTATTTGATTTTTTTATATTACCCCGAGTGTGAGGGCTTACGCACTATAATAATAAAAACCTTAAAAAATGTATGGTTGGAAAAATGGAATAAGAAAAAACGTTGAGGAGGAATTCTGGACTTTACAAAATTAAGTTTCCAGTTTCCTCCCTTAAGGGGGATTTGTCAAGGGGGAAAACCGGAATAAACCCACGTTTTCGCAAGAGAAAAAACAAGTATGGACTAAACTAATCAATACGAAACCTTTCTTCATTATGAGATCCTGTTCGATTGGATTCGGGTATAAGTACCTATATCTTCTATATAGATACTGTAGTAGTCTATGGTGGATAGATAAAACCTTTATACCAACATACCTCTATGGAACGACAGAGCACAAGGGGATTGTCTATGGCTGGTTCGCACCGGTGAAATTAAAAAAACTTGAGAACACAGAATAAAACCAAATTATATAAAACATATTTTATTTGAAATACAGATATCTGCTTTTACTCGACGTGGTTAGTTATATTAATCTGGTAAGTACCTACCTGCTATGATAGAGCAGTTCATCTTAACATACCTATCTAAAACTACATTCAGTCTGTCATTGCATTCACCGACGCCAAAATAGCCTTCATCTTAGAACCCACGACATCATAGGAGTAGCATATATGTCTGTGTTAGAACTCAAACTATTCTAGAATAACTATTCTAATTACTAGTGGTCCTAATTCGGTTAAAACTTCTAATCAAATGTAGGAACAGTATAATTTTGTTGCTCCGCGATCGCTTGAAACTTGAAAGTTCAATTTTCTGAGGTTTTGTGCGATTTCGTTGAAATCACGGTGATTCAGTGAAACTATTTTCATCCAGATTGAGGGAACCTTGCAATTTGTATGCAAATTAGTTATCCGACTTCAAGTTTTACGTTATTAACAATTTGCAAAAATAACAGCTTTTAATCTTATTAATAGCTTAGGGTCTCTTCTTTCTTGTTGAATATCGCTTTTTTTGCAATTTATATGTATCAGGACACACAAACAATTCAATTGTATGTCCTGATTTCTAATTCAAAGTGTTGTATATCATGGGATATATGAATTGAATTATAGTTGTGCGACCTGCGTTGTAACACGAGGGGGCTTGCCGCAGCTCCAGGAGCGAGAACACGTGCATGTGCATCACGGGCAATGAAAGTGTTAAGGCCTAATAATTAAAGCTTTTTTCAAGATGATTCTTAGTAATTACGGTTCCCGGAAGGGGCTTACCATAGTATGTTACTCTCGCTATTCACCTAGTAATCACCTGCATTTGTTTAAAGATTTGCCTGTATCCTTTTTGTTTTTCGCTGGATACTAGTATTTTCTTCATACAAACTGCAACTGTCAACAACTGTCAACGTCTCGCAGTTGTGTCAGTGTCGAAGAATGAGCCCAGCCAGCTGTGACAATCCACAGGCTTTAACTTACCATGTAGAGGTCCGAATATAACGCAGACGACGACGATGAGTAAGGAGACTCTGAGCCGTCTCCGACGCGGGCCGGTGCGGAAGGCTACTGTCAGAGTCTCGCGAATGTGCCGGGCGTCGAAGAACGAGCCCAGCCAGCCGCGACAACCAACGGGCTGCTCCTGTGAGACACAGTAGAATTAGAAAAGGTAGGGCTTTGTTCGAAGCTGTTCGCAACGCATATCACACTAATATTATTAAAGGCGAAAGTTTGTATTTTGTGTGCAACTTCTAAACGCTCAAACGGCTGAACTGATTCGGATGAAATTTTGTACTAGGATAGCTTATATCCTGGAGTTTTCCTGTGGAATGATCAAATAATTTGAATATGTTTGTAACTTAATAACGCGAGTAACACCGCGGCGCAGCTACTCTTAACTTTCATTCATTCATTTATTTATTTACCATTTATAACATAGGTCGTTATACAAGGCAAGTCACAAATTGTACAATTTGAAAAGATAAAATACACATGTCATTTCATTCCAGATCATAAAGTTCAATGTCATGTTTTCACATTATGTAAAGAAAGGATTGTCGAAAGTTACTTGAAAAAATATTATTTATCACTTAGGCTTGGAAGATTTTATACTTATATTTAAATGACATGCCAAAAGTTAATTCCTAATAAGCTTAAAATCGTACATGAAACTTTAAATGAGCCAACGCCCTAACGTGGGATAAGGACACAAAATACGGTTTATCTCCGGACAGAACGTATAAGACATAGGTACATATGCCCAACGACTAACGAAAAGTTTTCCCAACGTCTCAGCTATGACGTCGCGTAGAGAGTATGTTACGTATGACTAGGAACTAATAAAGCCGTACAAATCATCAGCTGCCAAATATTACTACCATTACAAGTAAGAAACTGAAACCAACTGCCAATAAAACATTTCAACAACTTGAGGAATAATAAGTAGGTAGCAATTTTCAACAACCTACACCAAAACTATTTCTCAATAGTCAAAGAGAGCCAATTCAGTATTCCAAACTAGCGTCCGCACGTGCTCCGCTTGCGAAACTGAAAATATCGAATAATTGAAAATTTTCCAAAAGCAATAACTAAAAATGTTTATTCATCGGATCGGTGTTTATTTTCGGCTGAGAAAATAGTATCTAGGGCTTTGTAGAACACTTCACAATGTTGTCAAGTAGGAGTGTCGGTGGCTAGGGTGTGGTAATGTCTGACTTGTCTGCGAATTTAAATTTCTGTGAACATATTACACTACACGGTTATTGTAAATCGTTATTAATATTGTTATTATCATATTATACCACACTTATGGTGGTTTTCCGTGTGGCTAATTACGATTAAATTGAGGATTCATAACTGTAGTTCCTAAACAAGTAAAGCGATGACAGCCCTTGATTTGATCGTCCAATAATCAAAGAACTACTTATGTAATGGACATTTTACAGTTCTACATACCATAGACGAATAATGACGCAATTGGTTGCATAAATGAATTAATATTTATTTTTTGATTGTATTATAGAGGTATTGTGCCGCATATGTCTCTGATAGTAGATACAGATAAAATAAAATTTAATGTAATTTTTTATGTTGTTTTGCTACACCTAACCATTACGTAAAGTTATATAAGTATTATAACAGTAATATACAGTAATAGAGATTAAGTAGTATAGGTTTGTACTAAATATGATATGGGAGGTCCATATGTGTCTGAAATAAAAACATTTACCTATATATTAACATTTTTTAATGATTCTTTCTTTAAAAATAAGTTCACAAGAAGTAAGTACCGATGTGAGTTCACGTCTTTATACTTAAAAGTATTTCTTTCTAGCCGTTATCGAACATTTTCTTAAGTGTCAATTTCTACGAAAACTCGTTAAAAAAGCTTGTGCAAAGCCTTTTCTAGCTGACTATCTGATAGCATTCATAATTTATTTTTAACGTTTTAATATTAGACGACCTACGCAAAGAAGCATCGTTGGATTTCGCATTGCGCATATTATTCTTGAGTTTATGTAAAAACTAGTTTCTGCCCGCGGCTTCGCACGCTTTGTTTCTATGGGAACGATTTATGGTTATTTCTATCCCATGGGAACTGATGTATGGGATGAAAAGTGTAAAAGCCTATGTTGTTTTCCAGGCCTAGAACTACATAATTATGTGCAAGCCAAATTTTTAGCCACATCGTACTTGAACACTAATTTATTTTTATTTTGCCTGAGAACGGTGTTTGTCTCCATATTGTCTGACCACACGATTAAGGAAGGTACAAGTTTTATTAATTAGCTACAAAAGTCGCCAACCACTTATATCATAAATTGCTTAACACACTAAGTCGTTATGGAAATTGGTTCGTGTATAGCGACTTTCGTTGCTTTACGATGCTGATATGGAGAGGGAACGCAGAGCATTGTCAGTCAGGGCAAATATGCTGGCCCGCAGATTCTGTGAAAATCATCTTGTTCAAAGCGTACTGTACAGACAGCGTCACTGCTCAGCGGAACCCGCGGAAGCAGCAACAGCATCCTAAATGCTATATCTACCAAATATGATTGTCCTCTGTTGTATCAGCTCATTCAGATGACTTTATCCCTGTTTAATATTAAGTACTAACCCCTCTAGCTTTAAGTTCATTTACAAAATAATAAACATTTATTATTATTATTATTTACTTTGCGTTGTAAGATTGTACTTATAAAAAAATTCTCACGTGTCCAAATCTCCTGTAAGTCTAAAAGAAATAAAGCAGTTCTTTTGAAAGGTCCAAATTCAATACACAATACTTAAATAGTATTGCGTATTGAATTTGGACCTTCCAATCCAACACCGTTTAAAAAGGTTACATGAATCCGATAAACAATGCTCGGTTGGATTAATGTTGTGATATTTACGGTGAAATAAATATTTGAAATAAAATAAACAAACGAAGGCCTATGAAAAAAAGGCAACGATTGAATTTACATGCGTAAATCACGGCGTGTAGGTATTTACTCTTAACACGTGAATGAATGAGCGAACAGTTTGAATTGTTAAAAAGCCGCGATTATTATTATATTAGATTATTATTTATTTATTCTAGTAAAAAATCAGAATAGCTTGTTTTGCTTGAATGTAGCATAAAGTAGATAGTATATAGGAAGTTTATCAAAATTATCAATTATTTCGAAACAAACGTGAATTAGGCGTTTTCAATGAATTTACATGAAAAGAGAACAAGCAACGCCAAAAAAATTTGCAAAAAGAAGTTTACATTATAGCAGTTTTTTTTAACTTGCATCAACAAAATAAAACAAAATAGGTACTGCAGAGCTATTGTTGGGGAAGAAAATGATGGTTTGTAAATTTGGCTTGGAAAATAAATTCAGTGATCAATGAGAAAAAGCCATCTCATTCATCCTAGATAGTGTTACTGTCAAAGATAAATCGCGAGCGACATCTACCGAGCGCGCGAATTCGCGCTGATTGCGTTACGATGTCCCCCTTCAAATTTGCGTGGTGGGCGACGGCAATTTATCACTTAGACATAGGACTAACCGGCCTGTCGCTTTACACTGCAAATGATGTATGGCCCGGTTTATCGAGACACCTCTCCCGATCTTTTAACCTCGCAGTTTGATCGCCACGAATTAATGACTCGTCTAACCTATTCCCTTAATCAACACGGCGTCAAATGAAATACTTACGATTCGCCGACTCAGAGATACGACGGGGTCTTTCAGACGAATGTACCCATAAATCAAACTAGTCAGATAGAGGCAGTTCGAAATCATAAATATCCCGTAGTAGCCGATCTGCTGTAACAGGATGCCGCTCAGAGACATCCCAATCGGGATCCCGAGGGACATGCACAAATTTGCTACTCCTACTCTGAATGTCCTCATTTCTTTGGTGGTGACGTCACCGATGTAGCTGAACACGCCCACGCACACTGTGATCCAGCCGCCTGTGAGCGACGGGAACAGGTCCGACAGTGCCGTCACTTCCAGCGGCAGCTCGTAGAAGAAGTAAGTGTTCAGCATGAAACTCGTGCAGCACAACACTTCCCCGACTATCGGCAGGAGGATGCACGCTTTCCTCCGCCCAGTCTTGTCACTCCATGAGCCCACGAACAGCACTAGTATGCAAGGGAACGCCGTCTGCACAATGTTCTTCCATGCTTGCACTGAAGCCGTCAGCTTCTGAACCTCTGACTCCTCGAATGTATAGTTGGTCGTCTGCCGACGGTTCAGCGCAGTGCACACAGTATCATTGTACCCTAAATTTACTCGACACGCTTTCTCCAAGTTTAAATTCTGCACTGCAAGTCCAGAGAACACGTTAGACATGATGTAGCACGCGATGATCGGTTCCACGGTGATGTTGGCCCTGATCTGCATAAGCTTGTCTTTGACGCTGCATCTCTTGGGTTTCGCTTCAACCTTGGCGTGTATCTCGGCTCCATTGCTCGGCTTGTCCGCCGCAGCGTTGATTCCATTCATGATGTTAGATTAACAGTTCTGGTTGTAGATTCATTCGATCATTTTCGCGCAGCCTCTTAGGCCGTTCCCTCGTCGCGGGCGATACTCGCACGGCGCGGTCATCCTCATGACAATTCACTCGTGTGCCACGTCAGCAGTTGACCGCGTCGAGTCAAAGAGCAGACTGAAGGATATTGTTGTCTTAGGAGTTGATTGGACGGATGTGCCTTCGAGAGCGCGATTAGAGGCAATTGTCCGAGAGTGTGTTCGCGCGCGGCGGCGGAGTGGCGCGGCTTGGCACTGCCTGGATCGCGGCGTCACAACCTTGCAATGAGCACTCCATTATCCCATTAGACCATTGCCTGCCATTACATCCTCGCACTGGGTACGCGCGGTATTAGTACACGGTCAAGGTACGCCTTTATTCCTTTACTTTGTATCATTATTCCTTGTTATGCCTCCCAGATAGCGATCTGAACTTTGTGATTGATTGCTTTACAAAAGATCAGAAAGAAAAAAAACTGTAGTAAGATAATTCGTATTTTGGGGCATCGAACCTTGGCTACTTTAGCTACAAATGTGTTCCAGCAGAATGGAGGTACGTAATAAAGGAGCAGCGAGGAAACATTACTCAATATGAATGGTTTCCTCTCACGGGCCCATGCCAAAACTATTGCTTAACTACTTTCGCTCCGACGAATGCTGAGACCAAATTAAGAGCACCACCATACGTTGCCGTGTTATCGACCGGCATTTATTAAACGGGGGCCTACAGTTCGCTCGTTTACGAATAAGGAGCATTGGTTGTTTTTTTCACAGGTGAATAAATCTTGTATCCTTTGTAGAGGACAGTCGATCAGATATTGTTGTTCCTCTTGCGCGGGTGACAAAACAAGCTGTAATGCATTTGAGCGGTTGGCGCCCCCGCCGCCCCATGTGGGGATCAGATAAAACAGTTTTTATCGCACTGATTTATAAAGCCATTTAAACTCGCGTAAAAATGATAGATCCGTGTTTGCATTCACATGTAAATTGTTTTGTTTCGCCCGGTGCTAACTGGAATAAACTTTTATCGTGGAATGTGTTATATTGTGATCAATTCCACCATAAAGTTCATGTAGACAATAGAAACGGATTTAACGAGAAACGATACCAATTCAATAAAATTTCCTGGCAGTTATTGTTCATGTCATTATTACTTTTCCGGACAAGTTATAAAACAATATCCTGTTTTTTAAATAAAGGAATTTGAATGACACACATGCATCATTTAGTTTCACACGAATTAAAAGAGTTTTGATATTATATACTCTTAAATGCGTACGCTCTGGCACACCTGTGTGGAACCTGCGGCCATAATTTGAATTATTTCACGCCAACTTTAGGGTCCCTGCATTCCATAAAGACGAACTTCGCCCAATTCTAACCGGGACCACCACAAAAAGTGTGGAAAACTCACGTTCCAATTCATTGCTTGTTCTGGATGTAGCGTCAAAGTTACACGTTGCAGAATTGCGATATTATGTTTTGCTATTGTAATATTGTTACTTTAAACCACAGACCAGTTTTAGTTTTTTTGGTATGCTATTGAATTAAATACCAATCTACTTCTAATATACTTGTCGAAATATACAAACAAACTTAAATCAAAGCTACCTCACCGAGTGGGTAGGTAGGGAAAGGTATCTATTTGTACATCTCAAAACAACAGAAGTATGTAAGTAGTACACTTTTTGAAAAATTTACTAAAAGGGGGGACTTTTTTTCAAAAGGGGGGCTACCTCACTTAGTGGCGTATTAAATGAAAGGTACCGGTTTGTACATTTCAAAACCGTTTTTAAAATTCTATAAATTTCATACTTTTTGAAATACTTTGAAAAAACTCAATAAATTGCTATTACCCTCTATAAATACTCCGAAGTTTGCAAACCAATACACCTGAAATGTTTTCCCTTCAGTTTTTAGGTATTCACTAAATAGCAAACTCTCTAACCGGTACCTATAGTTCATTATTGTTAGTACACTTGAAAAAAGTTCGAAACCCTCGGCGCGCGAGTATACTCGCACTTGATGGATCTTGTTTTTTATATTGTTAGCTGAGTAAGAGAGAGAGTTACAGATTTCTTTGAAGCTTGGGAGTACTAAACCTTCTCTTTTTTGACCATAGACATTGATAGGAGGCAATAAGGCTTTAAAGCGCGGCGTGCGGCTACATTCAGCTGTGGATTAGCACAGGATGGAGAAGATGATGATTGTAATAAACGTTTAGAGCTCATTTCGTTAGTAAATAAATTATTATAGTCGACCTTAACATTATGCAGATATCCAATAGGCAACAGTAGCAAATAGAAACAGGCTTCGTATAATGTGAGCTGTGAACCAACTGTAGCACACAACACATTTCAGGATTACAAAGGATCCACAAAATGGATTGCTTACCTGCCATGTTTGTGCCGCTAAGTGCGTCTGCACAGTTTTAGCTTTAACTTTACAAAACATAGTCTTAGAAGGTTTGTTTTTGTTTCAATTGTTCTATGCTCTTGAAGTACCTAGGAGTATGTTTCGGGGAATTTTCGTGCTCTACGATCAGGTATCCGCCGCGCCGCCTAGACCGACACCTTAATCAATGACTAAGCAACGTAATGTGTTTTTTTTAACTCCCAAACGAATTTGAAGATTCTGTAGAGTGCTCTAACACTATACATCTAACTTTAATACTTCATTAGTTTTTTTAAAGTCAATAAACCTTTGTTTGACCAGAATCTCACCTGATGGAAAATGACGATGAGGCCAACGGTGAATCACGAAGATCTAGATGAAAGCCGGAACAATAGAAGCGGCAGCTAGTTACATTCCTTAGCGGATAACCTTCATCATTCGCAGACGAAGGTTATCAAAAATCTAATTAATAATAAAGTTTCTTCAAGGTACCTAAATGCGATTATACATGTCCGATGCTCTGCTCTACCGACATGGAAATAAAGTCCAAAATCAAGGCTCAAACTCAGGGCGGCGATGGTATTCGCTTCAGCATAGAGGTTTTCATTAAAGGCGAAGCGATTAGGGGCAGGCTTCATTTGCCGCTACTTACGCCAGTCAATGCCTATATTGGTTGATAAGTTAGGTTTCAACGCAGAAATGTTTTTTGGTAATCCGTGAAAATCTTTGGTAAAACCCTTCGCATAAGCTTTTGAAACTTTAAGGTAGATAAATAGATAGAAAATACTTTATTATTGTATTAAATAATAACAATTTAGAGCTACATAAAAAAAATACTGAAGCTTCTCTTCCTTGTAGGCGGTCTCATTGTTGGCAGGGATTATAAAATAATCATTTCTACGATCAAGGCGCTGGATTCCAGAAATGGTTTCAAAAGAACAATTCTGAAAAACTTACAAATTCTAAGAAAAATTTAATGAAACGCTAATCCGGATGAAAGTAGAAGTGATAGGTGGGTCCGAGCCGAGCCGGGTCGGAAGTGGCCCGGCGCGGCGCCGGAACACTCGGATATCCGACACCAGCGGGATTTACGTAGACATAATTATATATAAGCTGGGAATAGATATAACATAGACGTTATAAGGCCAAATTTCATTAGTTTGTAGTTTTTTTTTATTTATTTATTCGGCGTAACAGACAATTACACTCTTAGCCTAATTAAATAGATACTTATTCTATGAGTTGTTCTATAAGCGCAATCTCTTAAGATCTCTTAGGTATTGAGCAGTATAATGAAAGAAATTAATGAATCATTGTCATTCATTTATTCGACAACTATTTTAATCTCTTTGTTGACAATACATGTCAACAAAGAGATTAAAACCACTTATTGTAAACTATTTTGCAAAAGTGCACGTCACGTCACAGGCGATGACCCTCATAAAGATAGAACCCTCATAAAGATAGAAAAAATAAACAGGGCAAAATTATTATAGGTAAGTAAGGTACACAGATAAATAAATGTGTTCAAAATTCAAAGTGCTTTATTTCCTTTAGACCTTACAGGACTCTTGGACACGTCACAAAATTCAATTACATAAGTAAAACTAGAAAATAAAGTGATCACTTTGATTTTTGCTCAATTCAATATTTTTAAGGTAAAGCAAAGAAGCGGACACGAAACCTTTACCTTGTTATTTTGTTAGTTTTCGAGTAGGAGCAAAATATCTTCCACAACAATCGCTGTGCGCGGTATTACCGCGCTGATAACATGCATAACTGCCCAGCCTCGGCGGTGCAACCCGCCAGGGGCGCACCGCCGGCGCTACACGAGACTGCAGGTGGGTTAGGTGGTAAGTCAATAAGATAAATTGATCAGATAAATTGTGCATAATTTTCAAGCATCGTTAATTGTTGTTTGAATAGGAAGAAATCATACATACGTCTTTGATAGTCGAAGCCTGTAGCCCATTGCCATCCTGATAATAATATTGGATCGGGAATAATTGAGAAACTCATAACGGCCGGATAAAATAGATTTGGGTTGATCTCTCACAACCTTCAACTAAGTTGATTGGGCGCTTAGCACATAATCTGTCGATTAGCTGACAACACAGCCTTCTAAGAACATTTGGTATATTCACACAATGAATATCGAACTTAGATACATCTATAGAATATTTGGTATATTTACACTCACGCAGTTAATATCAAACTTACATAGGCGAAAAAAACTGATAACTTATTTGTAAACACTGAACTTTTAGAACTTCGGCGACCATTTTGTTTTCTAATGACGAATTCTAATCGGGTTTTCTTACGATTTCTAGTGAGCTTACACACAGATACTAGTACTATCCAATGATCCTATTTATCCAAGGTTGTCTGGTAGAGATGGCTCTTTGACTGGTCAGAAGGGATTTCCCTAGTTACCTCTACGACACACGGATAGGTACAGGTAGCAAGCAGTTGTGTCACGAGGGATCATTGCGCTATTAGATGAGTTATTCTATTCTATTGTCTCATATCATTCCTATTATACCTATTCTTATCCTAGGCATAAAGATCTAAGTAAAATCTGTAGATATGGTACGTCCTTCCAGCGCTTACTCAACAACTGGCCTGCGTGGCCAACAACCACCCGCAAACACTCGCTCACAGGTACGTTTCCAATCTTGTACAATAATTATATACTGAACAAACACGAGGGCTTTGCTGTAGTCTTTTAGTCAATTAATCATACTAAAGTACGGCGTAGAAAGCACGAACGCCCCGGTCTGATTATGGCTGAGGTGGGTGGACCTAATTGCACCTAATTTGAGCATTCCACTTACGAGGATCTAGTATCTCATCTTCTCTTTTTTACTTAGATCTATGTCTAGGCCTATCATATTTCGTTGCTGGTAGTTATTTGAACCAGCTGTTTCACATCTAATTCCGTAATCCCCCTTGAATTAACAGCACGAGATTAATAGGATATGAAGCGAGATGTTTCATTATTGCTCGCACGAGGATGGTGAAAATGACGGGTAATTACAGACTGATCCGTCGGTGTCATTGCATTGCTCTTGACATATTTAGTTTAAATTAGAAGAGCGATTTTACATTTCTGCATATCGCTCTAAGGCCCGTATAATGAAAACTTGCTCAATCATGCATGAGTGCCGTTAATTCCATAGAAAAGCGTTACTCAAGTATAGATCGATGACTGAGCAAGCTTTCATAATACGGGCCTTCTGGTCCGTCGATATGTTAGCTGAGTCATGGTTTTAACAGGCTGTCCATGTGTTAACATTATTACCTAAGGACATTCGTTTGCGACAACTCGGGCAACATGTGAACAGAACATTCAACATACTAATATTATGAATGCGAATGTATTTCTGTATGTCTGTTGCCTTTTCACGCCTAAGCGGCTGAACGGGTCTCAATGAAATTTGGCTGACGGTATCCCGTGGGAGGAAGATAGTAGTTAACAAAATGGATGCTACATATGTGTGAATAAATGAATTTTCAATTTCAATTTCAATAGGCTACTTTTTATCTCGGAAAAGAGCGTGGCGGAAGCCGGAGCTAGTGTTTTATAGGTAGGTACCTATAATCTATAACATGTATAATATATCTCGTTTGCCTGTTTTCATAACTAGCAACTAGTCTGAAACAAAGGAATGCTGCTGCAAAAAAGCTCCCGATACCCATATTTGTCATGGCTTGTGGCTTTTGTCAAACGTGACGAACCGTCTCACAAAGAGCTTTTACAATAAACTTATATGTAACACAAGGATAATCCAATTAACTTCAATCGGTATAATGACAAGACACATGAAACTTCAAAGGCATTTTGCAAATTGCTCAATATTGAACGCGCCTCCTTTATGTCCTGTAAACTCGAGCGAGATACCATTGCCCTAACTGTTTACGGACGCACTATAAAATAACTGGGGAAACTACCCTCCTTACCCTATCTAACTTGAGATGTATTTGAGGATGTGCTTGGAGCTTTACGTCGCTGGGCAATAACAAGGTTGAAATATATAAAGTAAAAATATACTTGAAAGACAGGTGCTCAAGACTGCAGGAATAAAATGGGCTTTGTTTGAAGATCGTATTTAGAGAATTTAGATGGACAAAAGAGATCGCTTAGGATTTTTGTAACAAAACATAAAACTATTATTTAAAAATACTCACACACTATGAAACTTTTGTAATACATAACGCTCGAAAATCGACTAACAAAGCGAGCACTTTACTAATAGCTGTCTCCTCTGAAGACCTTTACACCTATCTGCAGGCAATTTCATTGGCCAGCGTTGTAGAGTATTATTCTAACGACATTGTCCATCGGTCCGCCCCATAAAGCATGTTTACGGCAGTTACGGCAGTTACGGCCTAGCAAATAGCAGTTCCTCCTTCCTTGGTAAGGGTCTTGAAGGTTGCACCAATTGGTGTCGGCCCGGCCGCCCGACCAAGGATTTAACGTATGAACTAAACACTTATGTTGGCCGTGAAAATAACTTTACGTGATGGCCGTTGGAGTATATTTTATGGGAACGAGTTGAGGGTATGGAGTTCGGTTTACGAGACGGAGTATTTAGTGAGTGGGCTGGTTTAGTGCGGGTGCTATGGTTACGTAATCTCATTGAAAGCGATCTTAAAAGGATGTAGAAAAATAGATTGATAAAATAATTTTTTTGTTCGGTAGGTACTTATTTTTGTGTAGGTATCTATTGTTCCGTAAAGCCATTTTTAAAACGGTTTTAAAATAAGCTTTTCTGAAACAAGCGAGAGAGAAAGAACGCCCACGTTTTTCCACAGTATTTTTGAAACTCGATCCTATCAATATTTAGAATTTACGAGCAAATCAGAAATGGTAGCTGACCAATTTAGTCAAATGCGAATTCCAGTTGGCAGTACCGATACTGTTGGACCAGACAAGTTTTCAATATCCAAATGGAGAGTGGCTGCATCAAACACTTAGCTAAATGGTTTACAGGTTAGTATGTTTACAAGGCCGAACAGCCGTATATCCTAAAGCGTGGACCTATGGGCCTCTGGACACTATATTGAAATAAAGCGGCGGTTCAAAACTGGTCTTGAGTTACATTTTTAACCTTACGCGATCTGAACACTAACTTATTATTAGTATTATTTAACGGGTATTTATCGCTTTTATTTACCTATTTTGCCCGACGTTTCAACAGGTTTACACACTGTCGTGGTCACAGGATGACTACCCGATAAATAGGTACCCGTTAAATAATACCAAAAATAATGTGGTATTGAGTATCATGCCTTTTAGTAAGCAACGTTGCATAATTTGTTAATCAGCCGTCGCGTCGTCATGTAATAAATGCTTAAACTACCACTAAAACAATATTGATTTTTATTTACCTAGAGTTTAGTACGATTAACACTTTCATTGCTCACGACGTATGTTCATCTAAAGACCCGTGAAGCGCGCCGATGCGCTCTTGCGCGTGTCGCACCGCTAAGGCTGGGCAGTAAAAGCGTTAATATGCTACGATATAATTAATTAATTAATTTGTTAGATTCTATAAAGTTGGCTTAATTTTTAAATAGGAGGCGCTTATTAAGTTGGTACAATAGAACAAGACTCCGTGCCTTTTTAATGGACGAAAAAGGAAGTAGAGTGGGCAGGTACTTGAAGCATAAAGGTTTCAGATGAGCGCAGAGAAACAGCATGACAAAGATGTAGAAAGGTGAAATGTTATTTGAGAAAAGGGGGTGCAGAGGGTAGACATAAACCTACCCTGAAAAAGTGATTATAAAAGTAAAGAAACCACAAACAAAAATTGATTTCGATGACTAGATCAAACATTGGAAAGATTGGCCTGATACCTTGATAATGTTGTTGTCCGGCGTCTAGGCCTTTATAGCTTTTACTGCTGAAGTATACCAGAAATAAATTAGGCTGCCTCCATGCAGAGTGAGGGTGTAATTCGGCGTGTAGAGCGCCTTACATCATGTGTTTTGATGCCCGCGCCCCAAGTTATGGGCCGGTCCTAACTGGATTCAGGTGTGCAGGCTTTGCTGATTTTGCAACTGAAGTTATGAACACATTTTACGGCATAGTCGAACTGGGACCTAGTATCGTTTTAGGTTTACTAGCTAGACATATTTATATGTGGACCAACTAAAGGAAATATTTAGATGTGTTTGAAGATGGGAAAGTAAACATATCTAATTTTATCCACACGCTTAGAACATCAACTAGCGTGGTGAGAGCTTGAGAACTTACCTTCATTGTTTGAGAGCAAGCAATGAAGGTGATAATAAATGGATATCCCTAATCTAATACATAAACGTAGCAAGGGCATCGAGGGTAAATAAAAAAATGTTCCTAGTGACGTCCTTTGAAGTCGGGATAAGAGATATAATGCTCGGGTCAGATTACTATAGTAGTATTCCAGTTCAGCAATAGAATTTAGCGCTGGGATACCACTGGAATAATGTAAACCAGCACTGGAATGTACCCATTCCAGTGAGCAATCCTGTCCAGGATTGACGGTCTTCTTTTTCATTCCAGTGCCACTGGAATAGTGTAGACAGTTATTCCAGTACTGGATTGAATGTTAAACAGTGAGCACGCTTTGTAATTTTTTTGGGAAAAATATGTTTTGTATTTCCTAACAATAAAGTTGGCTGAATAACAAACTCAAAATTTTCCATTTTCAGACTCCAGCTGTTGCAAAAACATTGCTGAGCCTCTCTTTATATCTTTCGCGTATCCAATTTCTTACCCAAATCCGTTTTCCTTTCTTTAGCTCTTCTTCGACTACATCAGTTACTTCTTCTAACAGTTTAAAACCAATGCCACTGTAGTGTTACCAATTCAACAGATTTGAAAGACTGGAATAATGTAAACGATGTAATCCAGTCCAGAACTGGGCTGGATTGATTCGCTGGATTACTAAACTGGAATAATGTGAACCGGGCATTAAATCTAGGAACAATCGACTCTGCCTATAGCCTCCTCAACCTGTAAGTAACGTAAAAGTAAAGTAAAAATGCGTTTATTTTGTTAACCAATACGTAGCACATACAACAGATAATGCTAAAGATTATTTATTTATTTATTTACATTTGAATTTAATTTATTGTTTTGGCAGTATGTACCCTGCAATAGCGCTGGCCTCCACGGCCAGAATGAAGCGTGTGTCGAAGTCGATCGTATACCTTTCGAAACTCGTAAACCCATAAGCAATAGCTCATACAACCTCGCCGGCTGATGCTGAGCCCCCAACTCGAGAACCCCAACTCGAGACACAGGGTACCTACTCCACTTAGCGACCCTACGGCTTCGGCGGAGTAGCACATTGTGTTACACAGCTACAGGATGTCCAAATCTTAAACAAGTAGATATTCAAAAACGCAGCTCCAGAAATGGTACAAATCTATTCTGAACGAGGAAAACCAAATAAATAAGTGTTTCTTTATTTCTATTCACAAATGTAGAGAATGAAGTATTGACAAAACCTGTGTTGTGATGACTGGTGTCAGGCACCAGTAGGTTCGGTGAACCAGTATTACATATCACAATATTTTATCGCTGAACAATCTTTAACAAATACATTTACTAGTCTCGCATTCGTATTGATTGAGTTTTCCAAGTCAACACGATTCTAATCCATCCCTGCAAATATTAAATGACACTTTTCACGCACCCTGTATACAAATGGATGCTAGTAAATAATTCCAAGGTGTATTCGGCGCAGTAGTAAGCTGATTATTGATTTAGAGCGCGGCTGGCGCAAATTGAAATTTATATTTATGTAGCTTCATGGCGTTTTGTACCGTTTCGATTCTGTAATGAATGGACAGGCGTAATTGAAAAATGTGTGCTCTTAGCGGCTTCCTAACTCAGATCTAAATAGGATTGTTGATGAGGGAAATGCTGCGCCATTTTAGGCTGAAAGGGAACAGGCAGAAAGGTTATTTTATTTATGACAATACGCTCATTGCCCTCTATTCAAAGGTTTACCAGAAAATCTTTTGGATTACGTTCTAGACTAAGCCGACCGGAAAACTTCTTATTTTGAGGCACCTACATAAACTAGCTAAAGAATATCTTCCTGTATAATTTAATGCGGTAATTCGTATGAATAATGACCAACATATAACATAATACAAATAGATGACATCAATAGATTATGACGACATATAAATCGATGGCTACCATCAGATATCTCGTTTCATCCGCAATCAATCTCTCAGCATCTCACGCATCTTCATAAACCCGGTTCACACCGAGACCCTAAACCTCTCCTCTCATTTGTATCTCCAAGGTCTGATAAATTTTATGTAGGTATTCTCCATAAAACGGAATGGTAGCCCTGAACGCAGCGCGCATATTAGGGCTGCGAGATTATTCAGCGGCGACAAAGTTAAATAAATTAGACGTTGTATGATGGAGGGTTAGGATTCTTTAAAAAGCTGTCATCATTGTTGAGATGTTTTTATTTTTCCTTAAGCACTTTATTAACTTATATTGGCCCACGCAATGGGTTCCACATTGCGTGGGCCAATTCTCATTGCGTTGGCCAGTTTTACAAGAAGGTTTATTTATAAATTTCAGTTGTTTCATGTCATACAAAATCATGGAAATTTTTCAAGGCTCCCAATGAGGAATCTTGAGGTAATTTCCATGAATTTGTTTTGTTCATAAGCTGGCTCATATCTTAAACAAACGGCCTCAGCGATCGCCCTACAAAGGCGTGCCTCTTCTCTACACGCTGCTGGCCGCTGACAAAGAACATTGTGCAAACAATGCGTTTTATGATGCGATGTCCAAATTGATCTACGAGCATGACAAAAACTCAGATTTTAGATCTCTGTATACCTAACTACTCTGTATAAATAACTTTGGATTTTACAGTATAACGAAAACATCAAACGTTTTAATTAGGTCGTAACCTGAGAGCCATAGTTACAGTACGTTACATACGACTGTATATAGTACCTATTGTTTGGCATCAAGTGGCAACCCTAGCACATAACTTGTTGCGTTGCCGTGCAGGGCTGCCTCACGGGACTTATCGGAACGCGAGATGTTCCTTAACTGTCTTTGTGCCTTGTTTTATACCCAGATACGTTATTCGATTTGGATACGTCTGTCGTGTCGCACAAAGATGTTTCGATTTCGGCTCTAAATGTATGGGGTTTAGCTGGATTTTACGATCGAGTAAATTCCTTTTATGCAGTTGTATACGAGCATCTATTGTGTAATAAGAAATGAAATGTCTGTTTGAGTTTTATAGAAATAACCTTGAATAAAAAAATACTTATCTAGAAAATATAAAAATCCATAAGAAATTCACAAAAAACAAACATAATATCAATTTGGCAGGACTCTATATATGATCTTGAATAAATCGAAACATAATCCAAAATAAACATTTCATTAGAACTATTGGACTGGAAATTTTGCTTTATGATCCTAAAGATACATCACATGATATCCGTAAATAATATAAAGGTAAGTAGTTAAATCTGCAAAACCCTTAAATCAGGCGGGTCTATAAAGGCTCTCGTACAAAGAATAGGTACACAAAGCATCAGAATTCAGGACGGCGACGCTAGAGAAATCAGTCACTCTACATTCTCTGGACGTAGCCTAAGCAGCTAACCCTCAAGGTGTCCGAGAATTATTAACCAAAGCCCACCCAATCCATTTTACACCTACTGTCAACCAATGTAGGGTTGATAACGCCTATCCGATGAATCCAAAGTATTAAACCTCAGTGGAAACCCCCACAATATAGCCTTTGTACCTATAGAGATAAGGTTGCAAGTTATGAGGGTAAGAATGGAATTCCGTGAGTTTGTCTACTTGATAGCAACATTCCTGTGCCGGGAATAGATGATGCTACGTAAACAATATTTGCTACGAGGATCTGAAGTTTGTTATAAAATTGAAGTAAAAAGTATAGAAGATCGATTTATAAGCTCTTTTGCTAGACAGTAGTAATAGAAAATACTTTGTATTGACTTTATGGCGAAATCGGATTGGGCGACAAAAGTTATAAAATCAAATTTACGCTAAACAAATAGCGAACGTTGCAGTACCTACTACTCAGTAGAAGAGAGATTTTGTTTAATTTTTTTATTGCTTTTAGTTTTACCACACGTTGATATCGATGTTTCTGGAATAAGCCCGCTTCAATACAAATTAGGCTGGACAGTTCGAACATTCCATCGACTATAAATACGACAACCCGCGCCACCCCGATTTCGATGTTGTCGTTTAACTTTTTCAATTTCAACGCCAAATTGCCCGGTTCACCTCACACCCCTCTACGTATTAAAACTGGTTAAGAACGAGTCGAATCGCTTATCCAGGGTTCAGTATCTTCCAATATTCAAGCTGGCTTATTGAGTTGGGGTTGGATGGCCAAACCCGAAACCATGGGTGGTTAAATAAATGTTGTTATTTTTTCATAAATTGAGCCCTTGACTCCTTTTCTCATGGTTTTGGATTTGGCTATCCACTCCTATCTTAAAAAGCCACCCTTTATACAATTTGTTTAAAATCTCTGCTAAGAAATTCTGAAAGCGTCATCTCTGTGATTGCTGATAATATATAACATCATAAGCAGATAAAAGGACGGACAAACGTCGAGCTCGGGATTTGCTATCCTATCCGTAGGATAGAACCCTAAAAACGCAACTGCTATAATGGAATGTTGCCACTTGAAATTAAAAACTTTATTGCGCTCTAAATCATTGGAATTCCTGTAGATTCAGACCCAGCGAGATTTAAGGCGGGCATACCTGCACGCGCAGCCTAAATTATCAACTGCCGTTCACTGAAACTTCAAAAACAAAAGTGATTTCGCATTCGAGGGTAAATTTACAAATACAGGGCAAATTAGTTTCATCCCCGGTTCCATTTCACGCTATAAACCAAAGTTAGAAATACGTTGAAACAAAGCGACCTTTGTCAAAGCCGGAGGTAATCGCGTCGTTTTTATTCCCGGTGGAACACATCAATTAGTGGCACATGGCTAGCCTTAGATTTTAGGAGGTGGCGAGGGTAATCCCCGCAAGTTACATCGTGCCATGGGGAGCCGGGCAAGGATATAAGGTATAACTGGAATAAACTAGAATAAATAATCCTGGTCACACAAAGCATGAGTGGCATACTCATGCTTTGTGTTGTGTGTGTGCGAAAAAGTGAGACCCAGTTAAAACTAAAGAATAACAAACGAACCGAATATTTCCAGCACCCGGCTCTACGATGAATATGCCACGGAGATACTCGAACAGAATCGAGTAGATTCCAAATTTTCTCACGCTGGCAACCCC
Organism: Eupithecia inturbata; assembly: GCA_963662085.1. NCBI lineage: Eukaryota > Metazoa > Arthropoda > Insecta > Lepidoptera > Geometridae > Eupithecia > Eupithecia inturbata. The sequence continues at coordinate 12,236,564 of OY759182.1, forward strand.
ACCGGGAATGGAAACCAATTCGGAAGCGTTGCTCATAAGGAACAGGAATATCGGAGATACAGCACGGTAGTAAAACTCTTATTTATTGGGTCTCGATGGTCTACAATGAGACTAAAGTCCGGAGCAAAGGTATCTGCGTGCACCATTTCAATTTCAAAGGTTTATTGGGAGGATAAAATGTGCACCTGTAAATAAATCATTGAACGATCCTTGTTTAGATTTGTAAATGGTTTTATGTGGTTACTGGTCCCCGGTCCAAGCAACTTTTGTAGGTACAATATACGTAGTCGATCGTCTATCCTATCGGGCAGAAGTCTCTAGGTACTTTCCTAGGGTTGATGTGATCGATGAAACTCGGGCCCTGTTTCGTAATTCAATAAGTTCCGTACAGTTTTGTTACATCGCTGTATCTTGTGGTAATCAAATCAAAAAGAACTTTTGGCGTGTTCGGTTAACTTTAAAAGTTTGGCGTGACTGCTACCTAAAACATTTGCAAGGAAATGTATTCAAGGACGAATGTGATGTCGCTGCCTTCAGAAATTGATTAAATATTCTGGCAAGCATCTTTTAGTTAATCTTTATTTAAAATAAGTAGTAGTAGTAGCTTTTGAATAAGTTTACGCCAAAAGAGGAATGTCCGCCATTTTAATATCCTTACCTACATATCTTATTCAAAATCTTAAAAGTTTCGTAGCCACTTCTATACCTCACCACATCCGAAGATGGCAGGTTAAAGGCGACTTATTAAAACGCTCGCTTTAAAATATGTCACGTTGGGGCGCCGCCGCCAGCGGATAAATAATGTCGTGGCTGGGATGAGACCTTCCGCCACGCTGCGGAATATTGTGGATACTCCCTCGAATACTTTAAAAACATTGCCATATCCTGTCTGTTTCCCAAGAGAGCAGAGCGAATGAGTGAATTTGCTATTTTAAACTGGTTCCTCGAAATCCTTTATACTATTACTGATAGTGAGAAGCTCTGGTTCGAGTTCGAACCTAATGTTAGAGGTGGGTATGCGAAATAGTGTATACTTTGAATACTAACATGTTCCCGCATCGAAAGCAACAAGCACAATACCTATTTACAATAAATTTTTGAAAGACAAATTAAACGAAAATGGAAACGATTGCAACCAAAGAACAGGTTATACAAATTACCTGGGAGCGATTTTGAATAAATTTGATATTATGTGTGTTCTACTCACCTACAACTGTGTCAAAATATACTGATATCAACTTATCAGTATATTTTGCCAGCAATAATTTAACAAAGTATTAGTGTTGTGCATAATTCAGTTCCCTAAAATCCATCAACGCTACTCGGATACCGCACGCAGATAAAAGGGCCCTAATGATTACAAACCAAACACGTTCCCATTCTGTATCCAATGCTGACGTGTGAGAACTCAAGGTGAAACCAATGATGGATGCGGAGCGAAACACATCTCGCATACTCATGCTTCGCCAAATGTATGCCAATGCCGTTTGTGAGTAGTTCTGAGTATTACCGTGTTATGATTTCAATTTCGGTTATTGAATTCCCGAATAGACATAACATTTTTTGTAACGTTTAACTGTGACACCTGTGACTCGGTCACGCTTTTCCACTTTTTTCGCAAAGTGTGGGTGCAACGGCCAACAAAATGTAGCCATATGTATAGAGTCCAGTCACGTATATTGATATCTCATTTATCAAATTCGCTTCATCCGTTTGGGTGCCTCGACACATACATAGAAACAATCTTAAAACATAACCCGCCTCGCCGGGTAAAAGATGAAGTTTCATTCGAACTCATCTTGTTTTCACAAATACGGATGCAACCACAGAAATGTTGATGTGACTCTGAGTCCTTGAGCGCAAAGCCAACACGGGAGCCCATGCTGAATTAACCCAGTTAACTAGATGTTTCTGTGTGTCTGCGACGAGCGAATCAGGTGACTCTTGAGAAGCAGGATGCGGGTATAATCACCACTCAGGATCATTGGGGAATCTGTGTTACATTACATGGTACCGGTATGGAATATATCCAGCTTAACATCGTCATCATTATTAACATTATTTAAATGTCATAAATAATTTGGAGAGCTTTAAGTATTGCTTACCATATAGCAGTTCATGCCATTGAAATGTCTAAGCAATTGATCTAAAATAAGTTTTTCAAAAACTTTGCTGAATGTAGGCAGTACAGTACATGTATATAGATGACAGTACTGATATTGGTCTATAGTTAGGGGGTCAGACTTACTACCCGATTTAAGCAAATGGATTATTTTACTACATTTCCTTAGATCAGGAAATACGCCACAATCAATAGATTCATTGAATATAAAAGCTAGATCTGGTGCAAAATAATCAATTAATGGTTTAATAATTCTAACGGAAATGCCCCAGAGATCTGCAGTTTTCTTTATCTTTAAAAGATAAAAGGCTTTCTTAATTTCATTTTCACATGGCTGAATTTAAGTTTATTTTCGCATTTAGGTACATTTTCTATAAGTTCTGTTCAATGCAACTTTGATTCGGCCCGTCCTGCGCTTAAGTGATCTACCGCAAGCTCATCAGTGTTTCATTTTCTTCCCCCTAGCTAATCTGGGCTTGTCCATACTAACCCTGTAAGCAACGCGTGCCTTCAATAGCCGAGACCGAGTGGTATCTACCCGCTCAACTATCACATAAAATTCGATCCCGTCCCGAATTATGAACATCTTATTATCTGCGACCTTAATAACGTAACGATAGAGTAGATTTTCGATAAAGTGCTCAAGTTAAGTGGGTTATAGTTTTTAAGTAACTTTACCCTACTTGTATTGGTTTGTAGCTTGTTTTAGTTAAGTAGTTATCAAATCCCGTCGATACGGCGGAATCACATTGCCTGTTGCCTTGTGAATGCGATATTCACTGCCCAGCCTCATACCACACGGCGCCGGAAATAGGCGTATGCGTCAAGGGCTATGAAAGTGTTAATATTTGTTACGCTTTTGAAACTATAACCAATGGAATGAGAACTTTATTGGCTGGTTTTGAGATTCGTAGCTTTTTCGAGTTCAAATAGTGCTGGATGAATTAAATCCATCAAAAACTTTAGTCCATTTCAGCAAAATTAAGGAACCTGCCTAATAGCATTTCTCTGTACCAAAGAAATATTCTTCTCAGCCAAGTTTCTGAGAAATGCAAACTTATATGAGTCGAGTGGAGCCCGGCGCTCCATCAAAGAAACTATATTCGTTCATTAAAAATCCCTGAACTTTTACCGGGAAATTTTGCGTTTCAGTTTCAGACAAACATAGTTCTCGTTACTTTTTTGCATTGGTTCAATTTGCTTTGTTTTAGAAATCTCAATTTGTTCCCGTAAGCAATGAGCACTTATAAAAGCTTTCTTCCAACAAAACTATAAACTTTGGCTCTTTATGTACTTCCTTGATTTCCATAAAATACTTCATTGTTGTTTCAATTGCGTACCTACATGAATACACAAAAAAAACAACCTCAGTGGCGCAGTGGGTTAAGGTACACTGCGGTGCAGAAAGTTGCTGATTCGATTCCCGCCGCAGGATAAATTATTGTAGGATCTGCATGTATTTGTTTCGTGAAGGTATATCAATATTTTATGTACATCTGATAAAAATTTAAAATATCAGAAAATATAAATAAGTCACCCATAACACAAGGTCTCTCCTTACTTTGAGGCTAGATTATGCCGTGTGATTGTGTCCAACATGGGGCTTTTATATGTATTTTGATGATGGCTACCAAACATTTGTATCTTTCAAACTTTCACCTTTACCTTGTAAAACAAACTCCCAGTACTTACCAAGGAGCTAGTATTAGTATACGAGTTTTTAAAAATACAACTAGATAAAAAGTTTAATGCTGTTTGTAGGATAGCCGTGAGACTGTAATGTGCATCGGACTGAAAAACGAGTCGACTCACTCGAATCGCCTTCGCTTCGCACAACTAGGGCTGCCAATCACATCACACTGATATTATAAATGCAAAAGTTTTGTTGGATTGGTGGATTTTTTTTTTATATTACTAAATCGGAATCGTTTTTATTCTAAATTTTGATATTTCTTCTAAACGCTATTGAGCTTGGGTATTTTTCTTTCACTCAAATAATTGTCCAAAGTATACACAAATAAGATAGATAGATAGATAGATAGATAATACTTTTATTCATCACCATACAAAACAGATAGTACTTAATTAAACATATTATAGGGAACAGCAATGGAACTGGCGGCCTTATCGCTTTTCTTCCAAATTGAACATTTCACGAATAAAACAAATTATTTATACGGCTTCAGATAATTATTTTGTGTTCTCATTGGGGCATAGACCAGCCTTAAGTGAGCACGCCAATCACAATAAATATCGGCATTGGTTGTCAAATAGATAACGCCTTAGCAAGTCCACCATGTGTAAAGTGTTTAAAAAGTATTACTGTAAAGTGTTTAAAAAGAAAACAGACTATATTTTACGGACTACCATAACTGATCGAAAGCATTCACTAATGGCATTTTTAATAAACGATGCACGATTCGCTTGCCTCCATGCATTGGCATTTTGTTAAAAAATTCAACTGAACGATCCGTAAATTTTTTTATTATTTCAGACAGGACGTTTGTAAGATACGAACTTATTTTCGAATTAAAATATAGAGTCACTATGGAATGCCTTGCACTTGCAGCTACTTTTAAACTGATAAGATGGCAACCCTAGGTGGCTATCTTAAGTGCACAACAGAGGGTCGTATCTTGCCGGCGATACACAGGACTTCTTCCGGAAAGAATATGCAGCCCTGGACCACTTCAAATACCACCTTTATAGCCCAACATAAGGCACAGAATGCGATAAACACGCTCATAAAGGTAAGGGGTGCGGGAATGCAAGCAAAAATGCGAGAAATAGGCATGGTAGAAGAGTTTAAATTTACTACCAATGAGAAGTGTGCCTACATTAAGATAATTTATGGTGAAAATTTAATTTAATATCTTGGGGACGCTTCCGACTGGTACTCGTATTGATATTGATCAGTTGAGCTACCTGTAGATTGTTTGCCGCAGTCTGCAGTTAGCTCAATTATTTCAATCGTAAATACTTACTAGTTCCAATTTGTTTCTATTATTTGATTGTTATTTTCTTTGTTTTCTTCGTTTAACCAGTTTCTTGATAAGTTGTGTAGTTTTCTTGTAAATAAGCAAAAACTTCATTTTTGCGCTTACGCCGTTCCAAAAACGTATGCTCTGTCCCACTCCTATGAATGCGAAATCCTATGCCTATCCTTTTCACAAAATGGCGCGGAATGCGCCCTCTTAATGAAGGTATATATTTTAATATTTAATTGTAATTTTTCTTCGATTACCTCGAAATGGACTGAACATGATCAAGCGAATTATCGAAAACTATAGCGTAGGTATATTAAGGCATTCATAACTATGTAGAAAATCAACAATCGAAGATTTACAGTAAATAGTTATTACTACGGCTGGAGACTATTTTATTTTACAAATTAAACAAGCAATTACCCTTCAAACAAAAACACTTAATACCTAAACGCAGGGTAGATAGATATACTCCCCAGGACGAATCCGTCTACAAAGAGGGTTTGAGGTTTATTTCTTAAGTAAAAAGTTAACTGTAGTTGCTAACTGGTGCGTGCAGATTATGTCGTTTTTTGTAGTGCCCTAGTAAATTGCACTTGAATTAGACATCTGTCTTTAGTTAACATTAGCGTAATGCAAATAATTCAACGAATAAGTATCTATTGTTATATGTACTGTACATTCAAAGTAGTTTTGAATTTAAAGACAATTCGATTCAACTTTGTCTAGGATTCATTCAAAGACACGAAGTAGCACATTTATATGTACGAAACAGGGACTCGGATTTGGGGCAGAATCACCGTAAAATTCATGGCAACAATCATTAAATAAACTCCCAGTTGATTCAACGCGAATGTAATTGCCATATTGTCATTGTCTTCAAAACTCGAGAGTTTAAATTGTACTTTTTTTTACTTTGATTTGCTGTTTAAATATTAAATAAATTTAATTTACTCAAATATTCATTACCCGCTATGGGTCGTCCATAAATCACGTGATGTTTTTTAAGAACTTTTTAATCCTCCCTCCCCCCAGGTGATGAATGGCGAGGTTCGAGCCTCATTATTGGACGACCCCCTAGGCCCTAGTGCAGACTTTTGTCTATGGTGAAGCCCTTGTCTGGAGTCAAAGGCCAGTGTTTTGTAGTAGGTCGTTAAATTTCTCTATGGAGATTTGAATTTCAAGATGAGATTCCTGTTTTTTCTTTAAGAAAATTCTGGTTTAAAGTGCTGAAGTTGGAAATATCTTAGGGTTGGACCTGTCTGCGCCAAGTCCGATATTGTATCTTTAGTCTCTTCTTAATTGTTTTTGGCTCTTAAACTAGTAAAACATACTATTATTATTGTTAGATAAAATATCCATTCCCGTGAAACGCTCAAATATGTATATTAAAATAGTGTATAATATTTCTAAGTTCGAATCACCTTTTTCAACATGCGTGGAATGATTTCCTCTCACTTACAAACTTCTCTATACAATACTTCTCCTCTTTTTTGAACAGATAAGTCACTGTTTTTGAGCGGGGAAAAATATATATGATTTTAACTTGTAACTGTATTTTTAACAACAACCGTGTAAAAAATACATTTCTTTTATACAGTTTTCAATATCTTTATTGACAAAGAAAATTACAATTCAATAATAAAACAAATTATAACTAGTATTTACAATTAAAACAATTAAGCTAACTGTTGCAAACAATCTACAGGTAGATCAACTGAAAAGTTTTTAAAAGTTATCTGGTCGACGCAACGCGTGACCGGAGAGCTGGTAGGTATCTGGCGCAGCGCATCAGCATTGCCATACAGCGGGGCAATGCAGCCAGCGTCTTGGGGACGCTTCCGACTGGTATTGATATTGATATGGATCAGTACAGTTTCCTGTTAATAACTGTAGTCTCATCTTTAGTAACTTTATCCTCCTTTCGCGGTTCATGTTACTGAAAGTAGGTACTTTGCGTGCCCCGAGTGGTAATTTAGCATAAACTGATTTTCAGTTAGTTTAGTGAAAGGAAGTAATGGGCTATCTTCTACTTCTTAAAGACTTTAGTCACTTGTGTTTTAGTGCTTCCGTGCAGCTCTGCTTATTTATTTTCTTGTTTGTTTTGAAGGCTGTAGATGTTTTTGTCTGTGTACCCACATTGTATTTATTTAAGAATCATACGAATTACCTGATCAGCACTCATACTAATGCTGAACGTGCCTCCCCGGTTGAGGAGGTTAATAAACCGCCAAGTGCGAGTCTTCTCGCACACGAAGGGTTCCGTACCATAAAAATCAGGCAACTTTTTCAAAGAACATCAAATTTTCACTTGTCAGAGACCCCTTTAAATTTACTAGTTTAGTTTTTAGTAGTTGTTATTATTACAGTTGAAGAGTTACTTAATTATAGAAAGGTTCATGTATACTACCTATTGTAGTATTGTTCAAGAGATACAGCCTTGACAAATAAGGAGCAAAAATAGCCAAAAAAAAAACACGTTTCTTGTATGAAAGGCCCCTTTAATTTTGATATTTATTGTATTTTTATTATTTTTTGTTATAGCGGCAAAATAAATACACATTATCTATAAATTTCAACTGTCTACCTTACGTGACATACGGACGGACGGACGGACGGACAGCGGTGGCGTTATTACGCCACCGCTGTCCGTCCGTCCGTTCCGTTTTCATTCTTCGGGTACGGAACCCTACCCGAACCCCCTTGTTAACCCCCCCCCCCTGTTACCCCCCCCCTGTTACCCCCCCCCCCCTGTCCCCCCCCCCCCCTCTGTTGTGTCCCCTTGTCTTCCCCTTGCTTAAGAGGATTTTGCCATAATCACCACGCTTGGCAGGCGAATCGGTGATCACAGTGTAGATGGTAAAAATACACAAAAGGAACCTTCCTCTACTAGGTTCCGATAGTCGACTGTTACGACACCCGCGGGCTGAGTTGGGGGAAAACAGAACAAAACAGTAAGTCATTTATTGCCTTAACTTAAAAAATACACACGATAAAATTAGTCATAAACCTATTTTTAATTCAAATTGCGTGTTTAGAATTAGATAAGGAGACATCTGTAACTATATTTATTACCGTTGCTGTAACAGCTATATAAAAATAACATCAAACTATCACATCACACTATGTTATGACTGCAAATTTTTATTTGTTACCTCGCCTCGCCAAAACTGCTAAACGGATCGGGCTGACATGGAATAGTTGTAAACCTGGCAAGAAACGGCTACTTATAATCCGGGAAAAACGCGCTCGAAGCCGCGGGCTGACACTAGTAGAATCTAATACTTGGGCATGACATAATTTAGAAACATTCATAGGCACCTATAGGTCCATAGGTTTTAATAAAAAAAATAGCCTTTATTCGCAATTATATCTACCTAAGTATTATCTTTTTTACTGATTCTTGACACCACCGAGCACCGGTTGTATTTATAAGTCAGGTTGTTTGTCTATTGACACACGCCTCCTCCATTTATATAAGGCAACTTTTAATAATTTGTACATAAGCCTACTTTCAAACCTACGCGCCTAGGTGTATCTGCGTACCGCCATACGCCGCCCATTTCACTAAAAGTATGAATACGCGCCCGCTATGCTGCCCCTAAAATTCAACCTAACCTATTGTTTTCAATGAGAACATTCACATTCACACGCGAAGTACTTTGACCGTGCCACATCGTGCGACCACGACAAAGAGACGCGGCGGTAGTGGCCAATTAACATCGAATCATGTCGGGGGGGCTATGACACGACCATTTGGGCAAACAGTCAACCGTGCTACGAAACTATACGCTGTGTTGCTACGCCGTAGTAGGTCTACGGAAGCGTAGAGCTAGCTACGGTAATTAGGTGCCTGATAAATTGACTATTGTTCCCGAATTTTCATCCATTCCATCGAAATATGAGAGTAAGGGCATAGTGAGTGCACCTGTGTTTGCACACATTTATGCACTATAAATAATATGTCCCGCGCACATGGCTGGTATCCGTTGAGACTGGCCGTTGTGGCCGAAATACGACTAGGAAGACGTTGTAATTATTATTTTGTTTCTTATGTTCATGATCTTAGTTATGCCATAGTAGTAACCCAGTCCTTTAGAAAGTTTTTATGAATAAGAATATAATAAACATTATTAAGAAGAATATAATAAACTTTAAATGATTTACGAGAATTGCACTAATCTTTGTATACTAATAAATGATGTAACTAGGAAATTTAAATGCGATAAAGTTATTTATTTTATTATTACTGTTGTTCCGAGAAATGGTGTGTGCTCGTGCTCTCGACTATGCAATCGCTGGAAATTTCTAGAAATATCTAGAAGTGTTCGCCAGTGACATATTTAGGTAGCGGGCAACGGGAATGATCAAATAATTCGTCCCAATCTCCACCACCGTTACCATTGGGACTTAACACTATCACACTTATAATTTTTTCTTCTAACATGGCGTCTTTCACCTCCTTTGGCTGTCACATAGCTTACTAAGCCACGAAAATTGTCATAGAATTCAGGTAGGTACTATTGAAAACGGTAAATTTCAATATTTCCAGGTTATCCGATGTATCCCAGATAATATCACATTGCATCGCACATCACATCAGCAGTCTTAATATGGATATGCCAGGTAATATGAATGGAGCTTTTCGGAGATAGGTATACCGCGAAGTCTTTTTGAACTCATCGAACTATAGTAATTTAACTAGGTCCCTTGAATACCATATCTGAACACCTGTGTGTTGAGCTGTGTTGTTTGTTAAGGGGCATATTCCCGATACTCTATTGATAGTGGGAGGTGAATTGAGAACATTTTAGTATCTTGAGTACGTACAAGTTCCTATTAAGCCCGCGGTATGGTTGTGTTATAAAGTTATTCTCAAAATGTCCTTCTTAAACGAAATGAAAAAAATTAAATGAAAAATATTTTATTTACCTTAAAACTACTATACACAATTAGCCTTAATTCTATGCCAATTTATACTACCTAAGTTACAAAATAAATTTACTTTGTGCGTAGCAGTGTTTAAGGAAATATGGCCTTCACTCAGCATTATGCTGGGTGCACGCTGGTGTGTCCACCCAGCGCTGGTTTTCAGTGAAGACCAGAGGGATCGGGTCACGTTACGATCGCCAGGTGCGTGTTGTAGAAATGATAACAAATATATATATATATATGTATATAAACACCACTTTTTATATTGATTTTATGTTCGCAAAGCTTGGTAATTTTTAGATCCATGTTTCATACGGGGGGATGAAGGGGCAGGAGGGGGAGGAACACCTTCCGCCGCCGTGTCCGCGCGCCGCACTCGGTCAGTGTGTGTTGTGAAGTGAAATTGTTTGGTCGAGTTGCAGAGCAGAGTTAAAAATCCATAACTCGGAAAATATAGAAATTTCCATTTTTTTTTCTCATAACTCCTTAGATATAGACCCAAGGTTTATTTGGAAGTAATGAGTTGATAAGCAAATCGTACCGGACGGTTACTATCGAAATTATTGCTAATAACGGCCACTGTTGCCGGAAACTAGTTACTCCAGGGTACTATTTGCTCCTCAACTCATCACTTTAAAAAAATCCTTAGGTCTAAATCTAAGGAGTTATCAGAGAAAAAATTGGGAATTGTCTATGTTTTCCGAGCTATGGATTTTAACGAAGGATGGCGCCACCGCTCAGAATCTCCACATGATGATGTTGGTTGATAATAATAATAATGATAAAAATCTTTATTTGTGCGATTGTTTTGACGTTTCTTTCAACAAAATTTAAAAAATTTATTCCCAGCTATAATTACGTTAAAAATGTTTTTTGGTTTTTAAAATGATGACTGGTTTGATGGTGATTCTTAAGCTACTTTTGTGATTGATTTGAAGTTTCATTTATCAAAATTTTAAAATGTATTCCTAGAATATTCCTGCTGAAATAGAACCAATCCATCGATAAAAGCACTGCTGGGATTGGCTGGAGAACGAGGAGACAGAGGGGACTAAAATTACAAATAAGAGTGTCGTAGGTACTGCGGGATTAGTTACTACAAGCACAAAATGAGACGAGTCGGGAGACAGTCAGTAGGTACCTATGGAATAATGAGAGGACAGGAAGATGAACATTAGGGACCAAAAGACACACAAGGAAGTATAAGAGACAGAGGGAATGGTTCCACAAACATAAAAAGGACGTGAAAGACACGACGGATGTGAGAAACGCGACAAACAAGAGATACGCAAAGAGTAACGAGACCTTGAAGGATGAGCGAGACGTAAGGACGGGAGATATTCGCTAGGTACTTAGGGAATTTCAAATTCAGCCTGTAGATATAATTGGAACAGGGTACTGAAGTTGGTATGTAGAATCTTAAACTTGGCGCGAGCGAAGCCGCGGGTTTAAGCTAGTGCGATATATAAACAGTACTGGCCAGTTCGATATTCAAAATAAAATTTTCATAAATTCCAACACAATAAAAAAGCCTATACGTTTTGAAATTCGATTTCGTTTCGAGTAAATACGCAATTCCGAGAATAGAAGAAGAATAAAATACAAATTTTGACTTCTAGTAAAATAACAGTTCTTTTAACAAATAATTTGATATTTTCAATGGTTTCTAACAACAACAACAACGCTTTTAGGAAACCAATGACCACTTACAGTAAAATAGTATTGTATACTTATTCCAGGCCAAATTTTTATTCATCGCAGGCAAATGTTACCAATAAATATCGTTGTTTTTTTAGGAATTGTACACTTCCCGCTAAATGAATGTAAGACCCTAAACGAATATTGATATCGATAAATTCAATTGACTGATAATGGAGCAACACTAGTGTTGTACCAAAATTGTTTTGCGTTTAAACCTAAAATTTCTTGAAAAAAGTAGCGTTTGTGACTTTCCGATGGTAGGAAATTCCGTCTTTTCTCAAGGTACTTGTTTTATTACCAACGTACCGCATAGTAATATTAAATATTACTATGCGGTACGTTGGGCAAAAATTGGGCAAGACTGATTTAAGATTACAAGCGTTCTGACAGATATAGGCACTGAGTGCCTAACAGTGGCACGCGTGTCAAGCTCAGATCGCCCTTCTAATCGAGGAGCGCTAGCTCCATTTACTCTTCTGTGGAGAAAAGTAACGGGCCAATCAGGGCAGTCCTTCGCTGTGATTGGCCCTATATGGCACGTCAGATCTAAGTGCCCAGGGGGATATCTATATATATACATTAAAAAAGAAAAACAAATACAAACAAACCTATGAAAGTACCCAAATATTAGAGTATTAAGCAATTTAAAAATTATAAAATAATATTGCAATACTATTGTGAAGAAAATAAGGAATTTAGTAAGTATAAAACTACGTAGGTGTGTCATAGTACCTATTTAAAGCACATAAAATAAATAAGATAATTCAGATAACAGATCTATCGTTATCTTTAAGACTTTCATCCTCCTGAGCGCGGAGGAGGAACTGTTTTAATTTAATTTAAGTTTAAACGCATTTATGTATATGTTTTAATTTTAAAGGGTGCATTATCTACCTTCAATAATAGAAGGTACTTTGTTTAGGTTCCATGTAGAAATATAACGTTTTGTGTAAAAGGTAGGAGAGCGGCGAAAGGGGAGCGTGTCAAAATTGCCTTTTTTTCCATACGCCTTCATTAGAAGACGCACATTTGCACATAGCTGTAAATTTTATTCACTCTCCCTTCCCTCGCCGCTTTCTTACAGCGGGATGTGACTAGCTCTCACGCAAGGATTTTGAGTTGATGAAACCTCTAGTACTTCTTCCACCTTGCGTCGTTTCTCTAATACTGGGGGCCGTGACCCATCACGGAAACAGCTTCTCGCGTATTTAGTATTGAACTATTTCAGTCTTTACTTTAGATTCTAAGTTGTTGGTTGTGACCACAGACATCAAAAACTAAGGTCGTGACTGTCGGAGCTAATGAAAAAGCTATATCAGCAAAACGCGCCTGCGCCGCGTGTACAATTATTCACCACACGTACAATTTGCGCCATCTGCACCGGTTTTTAGCGACGTGCACTGCTTCTGACATGTGTTTGTCTAGTGTGATGCGGTCTGGTCAAACCAGCGCATTAGGCTCCTTCCTCTCGGTATCTTTCGGTTATATCGGTCTCTCGTTCTTTCGGTATTTATCAATCTACTTTTCCTGTGACGTTTAGTTTTTGTAGGTTGTCTCCGTGCTTGTGGGCTATGTAGCCATTAAACTCAAATTACAAATTCTTTATTTAACCATAGAGATATAACATGACAGAACCACCTAGCCTAAACCGTTACATAGAACTCTATAAGTACAACACTTTCACAATAAAAATTACACAGCAGAATACTATTCATATAGAAATAAACACAAAATAACAATAATATTTACACGAAAAGACACAAAAACAGTCTTAAAATTGCAATCAAAATAAAACAGCAAAATTAAATATAAACGAAATTTACATATTTAAAAACAAGCTCACAAAAAATTAAAATACCAAAAAAAAATATTGACAAGTATTCAAGTATTCTGCGGAGGCACACGGTTGATAGGAACCTTATACAAAGGTTCCTTTCGTACTCAGTATAAGGTACCTTTCGTACTCAGTATAAGGTACCTTTCGTACTCAGTATAAGGTACCTTTCGTACTCAGTATAAGGTACCTTTCGTACTCAGTATAAGGTACCTTTCGTACTCAGTATAAGGTACCTTTCGTACTCAGTATAAGGTACCTTTCGTACTCAGTATAAGGTACCTTTCGTACTCAGTATAAGGTACTCAGTATAAGGTACCTTTCGTACTCAGTATAAGGTACCTTTCGTACTCAGTATAAGGTACCTTTCGTACTCAGTATAAGGTACTCAGTATAAGGTACCTTTCGTACTCAGTATAAGGTACCTTTCGTACTCAGTATAAGGTACCTTTCGTACTCAGTATAAGGTACTCAGTATAAGGTACCTTTCGTACTCAGTATAAGGTACCTTTCGTACTCAGTATAAGGTACCTTTCGTACTCAGTATAAGGTACCTTTCGTACTCAGTATAAGGTACCTTTCGTACTCAGTATAAGGTACCTTTCGTACTCAGTATAAGGTACCTTTCGTACTCAGTATAAGGTACCTTTCGTACTCAGTATAAGGTTCCTTTCGTACTCAGTATAAGGTACCTTTCGTACTCAGTATAAGGTTCCTTTCGTACTCAGTATAAGGTACCTTTCGTACTCAGTATAAGGTACCTTTCGTACTCAGTATAAGGTACCTTTCGTACTCAGTATAAGGTACCTTTCGTACTCAGTATAAGGTACCTTTCGTACTCAGTATAAGGTACCTTTCGTACTCAGTATAAGGTACCTTTCGTACTCAGTATAAGGTACCTTTCGTACTCAGTATAAGGTACCTTTCGTACTCAGTATAAGGTACTCAGTATAAGGTACCTTTCGTACTCAGTATAAGGTACCTTTCGTACTCAGTATAAGGTACCTTTCGTACTCAGTATAAGGTACCTTTCGTACTCAGTATAAGGTACCTTTCGTACTCAGTATAAGGTACCTTTCGTACTCAGTATAAGGTACCTTTCGTACTCAGTATAAGGTTCCTTTCGTACTCAGTATAAGCCAAACATTTCCACCAATAGGTAGTAGTAGTAGTAGTAATGCTGTGTTTAGGTTTGAAGGGATGATTGCCGGTGATGTTACCTGTATATTCGATTTTGATGGTGGACATCGACAATGGAAGTCCAAGTTAACAGGGTGGCTTTTTCAGATGGGAGTGGAAGGCCTAATCCGAAACTAGAGAGACTCTGAGAAATAGAACTAGTGCCAAAAAAAGGTTGTCACATTTTTTCAAAAATCATTCGGTTTGGTTTCCTGCAAAAGTTAAATATTATAAAACATCTAAATATGCAGTTTCTGTTTTCATGTAAATCGAGCAATGACTCCTTTCACGACTTTTCTCTATCTCTCATGGTTTCGAATTAGGCCACCCACTCCCATCTCAAAAAGCTACCCTGTATAGTTCATTTATAATCATACTAGCTGATGCCCGCGGCTTCGCAAGCGTTTTTCAAGTAGTCTATGTCCGTCCCCGGGGTACCATTTACCTCCCTGCCAAATTTCATTAAGATCCGTTCAGCCGTTTAGGTGTGAAAAGGTAACAGACAGACAGACAGAGTTACTTTCGGATTTATAATATTATAGTATAGTACATAGTATGGATATATTTTTATTTATTGTTATGATCTTTGTACCTTGTTATTAACTTTAAAGTATGACAAGTCTAGCCATAAGCTAAAGCTAAGTTAGCTAAGTTATACACGACACAAATGATGACATGTTCGATCTCCCCGGGGCAATATCGTCTAGGCTGTTTGTTTGTATTTTGACATGGTCCTAATTAAACCGAAGGTAATTAACTTTACTACCTACCTAACTATCTATCTATAATTATATGACATGACAACCAATTGATGTTTACCTGGCAGGAAAAAATATAAATGAAATTTGACTGATCATTTACGGGAGATGATACAATGATAACTTTGACACTTTACCTTAAGGTTGTCATGTAAAGAATGATCCAGCATTGAGCCGCTGCCCCACCGCGGCACACGCTGTGCACGGCCACGCGGCGCATTTTAGCTGCATTGGTTCATATGTTTGAAAACGTGGGTCTTGGGAAAATTAACCCCCGACTATGTACAACTGTAGCATAGCACAGTCTTGACGTCCTACATCCTACTTCCCGCATTGAAACTACGCACGTGTGAACTGCATACATAGCGTTGACAGCGTTAATCTGCGCGGGTGCCATATTCGAGCAAGCCACGCGTATAGCAATGACTTCATTAATCTCGTATACGTGCGTAGCGTGTTCGTGGGTTGCAGTGGACGTTATCACATACATTTTCATGCAAAGTGAAGCTTCACACACGTGCGTAGCCTATGCGTGCGAAGCGGTAGAGCAGCGGCTTTTTATGATTGCTAGATTTAGTGCAAAATAACATACAGACGAACTGAGAACCTCCTCCTTTTTGAAGTCGGTTAACAAAGTACTATCATATTTATGTTATTAGTCTATCTGACGCACGACGGCATAACGACCGATGTGGCGCGGCGGGCAAGGGTCCGTCTGCTACGCAGGATTTTGCGGGTTCGATTCTCGCCTTGGGCAAATATTTGTACGATTTACAGATATTTCCGGCAGTTCTGGGTGTTTTCTATGTATATAATAAAATAAAAAATATCTGTCTATGTCGTAAATTGTATAAGGTATACCTATTAGTTATCTGGTACCCATAACACAAGCTCTGCTTAGCTTGGGGCTAGATGATGTTGTGTGGATTGTCCAGCATTATTTATTTATTATTTATCTATAACTATATCTTGAGTTGAGTACCGTTACCGGTGATTTGATCAAACACCTGAGGTGTACCAGTGAGTAAGGTGTACCAATGACACAGAATGAGTTTAATTTAGTAGAATGCTTTGAGTGTAATTTAACGTACCGTACCTACCTATTATATTAACTAAAGGCCAGTTACTTACTTGTTACTTGTTACTGGACTGGTTTCCGCAATTAGGCCACAGGTGGGCTCTTTTTGCGTGTCGGGTGGGGGGCAGCTAATCTAACCACCCGATGTCCTCTAGGAAAGCCAGCAGCTCGCTGACGCCGGTGCATGCCTCCCTAGGCGTCCTCGGTGTCCCGAGGTAGTGTAGTCTTTGAGACTCTACGCTATCGCACTAAAGGCCAGTTCAGACTGACGTGGTATTTGATATGACGACGGATGTGGCACGGCGAGCGATAGTCCACCTGCGACGCAAGAGTTTGCTGGGTCGATCCCCGCCTTGGGACAAATGTTTTTAGGATCTGCAAATATTTGTTCTGTGTGTTCCGGTTATTTTTATGTATGATATAAAAGTCTACGAATGTAATGTATTGAAATGAAAAGAAAAGAAATGAAATAGTTTATATTAGACAATACTTATTA
Organism: Eupithecia inturbata; assembly: GCA_963662085.1. NCBI lineage: Eukaryota > Metazoa > Arthropoda > Insecta > Lepidoptera > Geometridae > Eupithecia > Eupithecia inturbata. Next base: position 12,253,648 of record OY759182.1, read on the forward strand.
TTGTACTTAGGCACGAAATGTAATATGACAAAGTTGTTGGGAATCTACCTATCCCAACAACTTTTAACAAGATCAAAAAATATTCGATTCCCCTTCCTTGTTTCAGTGAAGCATCCAGCAAAGTTACAAGCAAGTTAGGAACAAAGTAAATTTAATATTTCACCGAAATGTCTTAGAGGATAAGATAATGGGAGAATCTCAGTGAATATCCGGGAGCTAATTCCGTCTTCGAGAGGACAACTGATCATAATCTTTTTAAATTAAGTACGTAAGGGAAACAAACGAATTTCTCCAAGGACTTATTTCTTTTTAGGGTTCCGTACCTTCAAAAGAAAAGAGGAACCTTTATACAGGGTGCCGTGTAACATGTAAGCCGAAAGGGCTGATTCAATTCTGGACCGACTCGAAAACTACAAAGTAAATAATGATATATATTTTATTTTTACAAAACTATTTCTAGGGGGTTTGTAATCAAATTTCCACTCGGGCGAAGCCATGGGGCGCAGCTAGTACCTAATAAAATCTATTATGTTCATACTAGTGCTGCTGAAATTTGGCAAGAAGCGATAACTTACACCGTAAGTAAAAGTTTGTACGACACCTCATCGGTGCGCTAGCCGGACTCGCACTTAGCTGGTTTTTTGAGGTTAAGTATAAGGTTCAATGCAACCGTAAATGGGTTTACCGTCTGTGGTAATAAGAGGGATATTTGTATGCAAGTGCTTTGAAGGTAAGTGAACTGGATACTACCTACCTACTTCGGAATGCGCTAAATGGGTTCACTAATGCAATCGAGGACATATTCGCATGAAAGTCTGTTATGAAATGCGGGTTGATACTACGTATGTGTACAATAATAAAAAAATAGGTACGCATATACAGGGTTACTGGTTAAGTCGACCTCGATCGATCCTTGAGGGGGTTTGTAGTTTCCATCATTACTGGTTAAGTCGACCTCGATCCTTGAGGGGGGTTGTAGTTTCCATCATTACTGGTTAAGTCGACCTCGATCCTTGAGGGGGGTTGTAGTTTCCATCATTACTGGTTAAGTCGACCTCGATCCTTGAGGGGGGTTGTAGTTTCGATCATTACTGGTTAAGTCGACCTTGATCCTTGAGGGGGGTTGTAGTTTCGATCATTACTGGTTAAGTCGACCTCGATCCTTGAGGGGGTTGTAGTTTCCATTATTACTGGTTAAGTCGACCTCGATCCTTGAGGGGGGTTGTAGTTTCCATCATTACTGGTTAAGTCGACCTCGATCCTTGAGGGGGGTTGTAGTTTCGATCATTACTGGTTAAGTCGACCTCGATCCTTGAGGGGGGTTGTAGTTTCCATCATTACTGGTTAAGTCGACCTCGATCCTTGAGGGGGGTTGTAGTTTCCATCATTACTGGTTAAGTTGACCTCAATCCTTGAGGGGGGTTGTAGTTTCCATAATTACTGGTTAAGTCGACCTCGATCCTTGAGGGGGGTTGTAGTTTCCATCATTACTGGTTAAGTTGACCTCAATCCTTGAGGGGGGTTGTAGTTTCGATCATTACTGGTTAAGTCGACCTCGATCCTTGAAGGGGGTTGTAGTTTCCATCATTACTGGTTAAGTCGACCTCGATCCTTGAGGGGGGTTGTAGTTTCCATTATAACTGGTTAAGTCGACCTCAATCCTTGAGGGGGGTTGTAGTTTCCATCATTACTGGTTAAGTTGACCTCAATCCTTGAGGGGGGTTGTAGTTTCCATTATTACTGGTTAAGTCGACCTCGATCCTTGAGGGGGGTTGTAGTTTCCATCATTACTGGTTAAGTTGACCTCAATCCTTGAGGGGGGTTGTAGTTTCCATCATTACTGGTTAAGTTGACCTCAATCCTTGAGGGGGGTTGTAGTTTCCATTATTACTGGTTAAGTCGACCTCGATCCTTGAGGGGGGTTGTAGTTTCCATCATTACTGGTTAAGTTGACATCAATCCTTGAGGGGGGTTGTAGTTTCCATCATTACTGGTTAAGTTGACCCCAATCCTTGAGGGGGGTTGTAGTTTCCATCATTACTGGTTAAGTCGACCTTGATCCTTGAGGGGGGTTGTAGTTTCCATCATTACTGGTTAAGTCGATCTCGATCCTTGAGGGGGGTTGTAGTTTCCATCATTACTGGTTAAGTTGACCTCAATCCTTGAAGGGGGTTGTAGTTTCCATCATTACTGGTTAAGTCGACCTCGATCCTTGAGGGGGGTTGTAGTTTCCATCATTACTGGTTAAGTTGACCTCAATCCTTGAGGGGGGTTGTAGTTTCCATTATTACTGGTTAAGTCGACCTCGATCCTTGAGGGGGGTTGTAGTTTCCATCATTACTGGTTAAGTTGACCTCGATCCTTGAGGGGGGTTGTAGTTTCGATCATTACTGGTTAAGTTGACCTCAATCCTTGAGGGGGGTTGTAGTTTCCATCATTACTGGTTAAGTCGACCTTGATCCTTGAGGGGGGTTGTAGTTTCCATCATTACTGGTTAAGTCGATCTCGATCCTTGAGGGGGGTTGTAGTTTCCATCATTACTGGTTAAGACGACCTTGATCCTTGAGGGGGGTTGTAGTTTCCATCATTACTGGTTAAGTCGATCTCGATCCTTGAGGGGGTTGTAGTTTCCATCATTACTGGTTAAGTTGACCTCAATCCTTGAAGGGGGTTGTAGTTTCCATCATTACTGGTTAAGTTGACCTTGATCCTTGAGGGGGGTTGTAGTTTCCATCATTACTGGTTAAGTTGACCTCAATCCTTGAGGGGGGTTGTAGTTTCCATTATTACTGGTTAAGTCGACCTCGATCCTTGAGGGGGGTTGTAGTTTCCATCATTACTGGTTAAGTTGACCTCGATCCTTGAGGGGGGTTGTAGTTTCGATCATTACTGGTTAAGTTGACCTCAATCCTTGAGGGGGGTTGTAGTTTCCATCATTACTGGTTAAGTCGACCTTGATCCTTGAGGGGGGTTGTAGTTTCCATCATTACTGGTTAAGTCGATCTCGATCCTTGAGGGGGGTTGTAGTTTCCATCATTACTGGTTAAGACGACCTTGATCCTTGAGGGGGGTTGTAGTTTCCATCATTACTGGTTAAGTCGATCTCGATCCTTGAGGGGGTTGTAGTTTCCATCATTACTGGTTAAGTTGACCTCAATCCTTGAAGGGGGTTGTAGTTTCCATCATTACTGGTTAAGTTGACCTTGATCCTTGAGGGGGGTTGTAGTTTCCATCATTACTGACTGATCTGACTATGAAACACCATAACCGTTTTTGAGATATTGGACTATAAACTTTTTTTTACAAATTGCCAATTTTGTGTCTATGTTACAACTTGTTTGTAATTTGTGCATCTAGTTTTATTTTTTAACGATTATTGTGTAGTAGATAACTTTTTTCATTATTTTTAACACCAAAACCACAGGGAATTTCTTGACTTTGGTCGTAGTAGGTAGACGATTGATAGTTGAAAAAAAAAATTGTCCAAAGTATTTTCTTTAGGGAATATTTAAAAAATACAATGGGAGTTACGTTGCAGATGTACTTAAAAATATCTTCGTTTCTTTAGCTATCCAACAAGTTATAACAGTCTAGCTAGAGTATTGTCAGAATTCATAGGAAAAACTTAAATCAAAAGCTCGCAGGTATTCCTCAATGAAAATTACTTTGTACAAATTTATTTCTTTTTTCAACTATCAGTCGTCTACTACGACCCAGTTTATAACAAGTTATCTACTATAAGAAAATCGTTGAAAAATAAAACGAGATACCTACACAAATTACAAAAAAAAATGTAAAATAGACAAAAATTATTATTTTTTATTGATCTTATCTTAACTTAAGTCCAATATCTCGAAAACGGTTAAGTTCGGGGTATGGTTAGTTGGTTAATACTGAACGGATCGGACTGAAATTTTGCATAGATCTAAACCTGGAATAACACAGGCTATTTTATCCCACAAATCCTTTAAACGCTACCATAGAAACGACGCTTGAGAAGCCGCGGGAAAACATGTTAAAAATAAAATGCATTTATGTCGAGCACAGTTCTTACGAATAATAGGTTAGGTTAGAGTCTAACCTAACCTAACCTATTATTGAATATATATGAGAAGGGTCTTAGTCTAACCGTTAGACTAAGACCCTTCGTGGTTGGAAAAAATATAAAATCGACGTTATGATTTTTTTTTAATTTCGGTCATTCCCTTAGTAACAACAGATACCTAGAATATGGTTTATGATTTGCGGCAAATTACTTATACGTTAATTTTATTACTTGTATAACGCAGAAACCTATAAAAACCACAAAAAAATAGATATGACTCACGCCAACTCGAAACGAACCACCTTAAACCAAAAGATATAAAAAAACGAGAGGCTCATAAAACTACCTACATATTCTAATGAGGTCTTCTTGTTCGTGAAATCCTACACAAGCTTACCCGACCACATCATAACATCCCATTAGGGTTGGTTATCATGAAAACTGCGCATATTCCTGAATATTCTGCGGAAACAGGAAATCACGTAAAATACTAAATTGCCCTCAAGCAACGCCAATTATACTTTTAGGTCTTGTGACTCAGTTATTTTTATTGCCGCAAGTGATGTTTACCTCCAATTTAGAGGAATTTTGCTTAATTTTAAATAACTTAAAAACTCTAAATTATTTTAAGTTAGTTTCTGGCTGCGGCTATTTAAAAGAAAAAGTTGTTTACATACATCGTACTTAATTGTGTATCTATCTATATATAAAAGAAAGTCGTGTTAGTTTCACTATTTATAACTTAAGAACGGCTGTACGGATCTCGGTGAAATTTGGCAGCGAGGTAGATGGTATCCCGGGGCCGGACATAGGCTACCTTTTATTCCGAGTAAAAAAGCGTGTGAATCCGCGAGCTGCAGCTATATTTAAAGTTAATAAAAGAAAATAAATATGAAAGTCTAACTAGATGCCTACGCTCGGAACTAAAACCCAAAATGTCATGATTATGTCAACTAATGCATTTATGATCTAAAACTTCACGTAAAATAACAATATCAGAAAACAATATGGTAATCACTAAAAACCAAAACACAAACTTCAACAACGCAAATTTGCACAAGTGCAGCAAAAAGGTGCAAATTCGAGTGTGAAAACGGATGACAGACTAATTAAATGATGAATGAAAGCTTTCAATATCGAAAACTATTTAGGAATTCTGCGATTTGCCCCCGTTCCAGTGACATGATATATTTTGAACCAATATTTATTTGATTTTGCTTACAAATATCTCTTTGCTTACTAATAAATCTAGGATTTTAGAAAGGAGTAGGTAGATATGCAGTAAATTTCACTCGGATGCATTCAGATTCTTCGTGAAGAAGTATCCAACAGCCATCCAAACTTTGGCATTGATGTTTTAATGCGAATTCCGTCACCGTTGTATACCTACGAGTACATTAATCGTTGGTCGAACATGCAGGTGCCTGACGTAGTCTGAATATGAAGGTAAGCTTGAAGTATTTATTAAAAATAGAAAAATTAACTTTCTCGACTTCGTGTAACTTTTCTTTCAATGAAATCTCAATAGCTTAGAAAATTTTTCTTCATAAGTAAATGGTTTAGACCTATTCAAAATGCAATTTCTAGGTATAAGATATTTAAATGCAAAGCTCGATGTCGTTCGCATAATTCGTACCTAAGTAGGTACGCGTCATTACGCACCAGGGGTCAGAGGTCCTAGCACGAGAAACCGTTTAATTACTTCCCACTTACCAAAATATTCAGACTGTGCTACTGAAGTTTCTGGGGAGATTGGTTTACAAAAGCTTTGAGAAAGAGCACCTAATTGACTCACTGATGTTGAAAGGCAAGTAAGCGTTGCTAAGCATTGCTTCAGATTGTCGCAATGCATCATTACCGTACCAGGATAACAATTAATAGAATCTAAAAATGCATAGAAAAAGAACAGCCTCAATCTTCCTTGAGAGTTAGAAGGCGTTTAGTTTTAATAATATTACAATGTTCAACAACTTGTCTTCGACAATCGGCGCTACATAATGTAGAGTCTCATACCGGAATGTGTAGCCACTTACACTGCTAAAGTAATCGCTTCATTATGACAATAGTATTGTCACAGAATGATACATTATGTTAATAACGGAGTTTATGTGACAAGCTAGTGACATATTGCCAGATACAAAGAAGTCAAGTCAAGAAAAGGTAGGTTTCATAACTTAGCAGTGCCATAAAGCCTATTTTAGGTTTGTCTAACTAAGCACTGGGTTCTATACTAATAATTATATTAAAATGTATTACCTATTTAAAATGTATTACCTATACTGTAGTTAACATATGTACAATTCTGCATTAGTACCTAAATAGGTTACTAAAGCCTATGTTGTTCATAAATTGCTTATAATATATATGTACTTATAAATAATCCTGAATGTTATATAAACCATCTAAAATACTCATCTAAGATAACAAGTCATAAGCATGATAAACACACACATGCATAATGATGCATTTTCTTATCTACGACCGAAATGTTGCTAAAAGTTCATTAATTCAGCGTGAAGCTAGCCGCTTATCTGGTTAAAACTATTATATCAATCTCCGTGCAAATAGCATCGCACGCTCAATCTCATCTAAGTTTTCTACGTGACGATTCCGCAATGAGACTACAAAGCAAATGATAGTTCGCACCTATTCATGCTAAGGTCTCAGGTTGCAAGGAAGCTGAGGTACTTCGGACATAATCCGCTTCCTTATTACAATGAGACGGAGACCTCTATTTTGAGCAGTGTCGCGATTAACTGCTGTGCGTACCTACTGCTGGCGACTGCTTTATGGAATTTGTTTTTACTGCTTTTAATATACGTGTTTTCTTCATTTTATGACACTCTTCCACTGGAGTTTAGCTATCATCAGCTCAGATTTTTTTTTAACGAGCAAAAAGTATTTGCTGACGATATTCTATTCGTCCATTCTCTGATGTGATGTTTCGCAGTCGGGAATTATTTCGTCTGCCAACTCGTCGTTTACATTTTGTTTTGCTTATCTCGCTAGGTTGGAGGAGCTTTATTAGAAAGAAAACGGGTCAATAACCAAATCGAACAAGGGTGAATCACGTTTCCCGACAGATAAATTACAGCCTGAGTCTCATTAAGAACCGCATACCGCACCGTTTACCGCATTTGCGGGATTGGATTCTTCTACCATCACCATCAGGTGAGATTGTGGTGAAATGAAACTCAATTCACTATGATTGCAACCAAAAGACTAGAACTATAAGCGTTTTCAGTTACTGAAAGTTGGCTAACGCAAATCTTGGCTGCTGTGAAAATATTCTACATTTAGGTGCCTACACTGAGTACTTCATTATCTATCGGTAAAAATAATTTTACTGGCAGTCCACTGGCTGGTCACATCTAATTTTAATTAAAATTTTAGAATTCGCAAACAGAACTTTGAAATTAATTTTCAGTTTCATCAAAAGTTTTAATATACGCCGCCCAACCAATTTTGTTTGAGTTGTGTGATATTCTGTCTCATTGTAGACTTTCTAACTGCAAGTAGTAGTACCCACTTATTTAGGTACCTACTTATGGTACCTAGGAACATAAGTAGGTTCCGCCGTAGTTCACCTTTACGTAAGATATATACCTGATAGTGATAGGCAGATCTTGGACGTGGGAACTCGTACTATACTTATTGCCGTACAACTTGTCTACTAGTACCTACATATAAGTTCTTAGCGTGGACTAACAAACAAAATAGTTTATGGAAGCAGAAAGTACAGGTACCTACTTCCGGTACGTACTTATCAGGGGATTAGAAAAGATTGTCTATGTAGGTCGGTTAGGTATGCAGAGATATAAAATGTATTTGATATTATGAGGCTCGCATCTTAAGATTTAGATGCCGTACTACCTCGCAAACATAAGCACAAATTCAAACGAATTACCGACTTAGAAAAAGACGATGAGCGACAAATTAAACATAACTTTTCAAAGCCACGAAGTTTGGTTTGCATGAAGAATACAAAAGCGATTGCAAAGCAACGACCGCACACGTACGAGGTACATAAAACACACTTTCTCCGCCAAATATCATGCACCTAAGTATGGAAATGGCATCGAATCGCACATGTTGAAAATAAAACGGCACCGAGTTGAACCCGTGTCCTGTTTAATATTTATGAGAGAAGGCCCAGGCCCGCCGCGGGAATGGAATAGCCAACTAAAAGTTTCAAACGCTGAACGGTTCTGAAGCGGTTGGGCTCGAGAGGCCGCATTTACTACTCACTTTATTGCAGCTTTTCACGCATTTGCTACGTAAATCTCTAATACGCTTAGCATAACTAGCTTTTAGCCAAAAGCTGGCTGGAATAGGCTAGGCATGTCGCATTTATTAGTAACTTGGTTCTAAAGTCTGCATAATTAAACCAAATTTGATTTTAAATGCGTATTAAAAAATATATTTTTAAATTTTAATTTTCTCTCTACAAGCGATTTTATTTTTGAAATACTTACCTAAGCATTTAACCTAACAAATTTGTTTATAGTTGAATGTTTTGGAGCCTACGAGTAGGTAAGCTTAATATATTCCTTCGTAGTACTTTATTGCTCACATTCACGGCAGAAACGTAAAATAGAGAAATTTTGAATGTTGGGAAATCTCTTACGTGATCTCAGCCGTTACTGTTTTAATAAACAATTAGAACAAGTAAGAAATAACCCGTTTGAGAAAGTTTAAAAAGACGGCTGAGGCAAGCTGAGGCATTGCCTACGAAAGCGTAGAACTAAACCGAGGCTGGAACTTTGCGAGGAATGTCAGTCAGTTATTTCACTGTGTTTCACTTTGCAGCAAAGAAGGCGAGATCTTTTGTTTTTATTCGCCACTGGAACGCGATTGGATTTTTCTTTTTAGGTCGAAACAACCAGCATAATTAGGGCACGTCCGTTTTTGGAATGAGAATTGAAATTTTTGGATATACCGAATTCAAATTCGCGTCGACCTATCCTTGTACTAAACTACTTTTCTAAGGTACCCACAGTGATGGCGTGGAATCACGATATTAGGTTTATAATAATAATAATAATAATAATAATAATTGTTTATTATTCAGATTACAAAGATCCATAAGTTAGTAAATTCTTAGCCTATGTTAGTTTTAATTATATAATTAATAAGGTGATGGAGTGTCTGTACATCACTCCATCTAATTTATCAGCTATTGCTGACAGGATGGTGTTGGTACTCCCGCGTATTCTACTTTGCAGTGAGGCTGCCTTCTTCCTCATACAGGCGGCGAAACCATCTACGCGGGCCTCCGCAAACATGCCGGAGGCGCTGCAGAATCGCGGGAGCCCCAACAGCATCCTGAAAGCGTTGTTGTACTGGATGCGAAGAGTATTGACGGATTTCTTCGTATACGTGAACCACAGGTTTATGTAGGTGCCATAAGAAAAATCTTAAGAATTTGATTTGACAGTGCAATAAATTGCATAAAACGCTTTCATTGTCAGAAATGACAATGATCCTTCACCCTGTCAACTGCCCTACTAAACAAGAACTCCAAATAAAGTTAAAAATTCAAAGACGAGGTCAAATGGCACATCATTTGGGCAGAGTGGCACAATTAGGGGGAATGCCCGCGTAAACTGAATGTGCTTAAATGAGCATTATTATTCTTTTCTTTCTTGCGACGTTATTTTGAGCCTCTTTATCTGTGAACGTAAAGAGTAAAACTAATTTCCGACATTTTTGGACGGAAGTTTCAGATCTGTTTGGCGCAAATTAGTATTTTTTTAACCTGCAAAATCCTGAAAGTTAAGATATCTGTCTTTTGCCGTGGCAGTGTTTCTTTAAGTAGAACCTTCTTTACCTAATAAATAAGCATATATTTGCTAAAACCTAAACTAATCATGGCTACTAATCGACGCCTTGTGACCACTGAAAGCTCGATTTTCATAAGTTTTTAAACAAAATACTTAGTCTTTAAAAAATAAAGCTCAAGAGCGTCCACTTAACCTAACTTTTTATTTAAAATAGCATCTACAAATACTCTTAGGAATATCACGTAACCAGACGAAGGTGAAGAAAAATATCAAATACGTCTGCGAGTAAATGCAATTACGAATTTTCAAAGTCGTGCAATAAAAATCCACAAAACACTTTTTCACAAAGGGTTGGGTTATTTGATTTGGGACTGGAAAAGTTGAGCTGAACCGTTAGATCGAGAGCTAGAGGACTTTCGTTATAGTAAAATGTCGGTGCTGTGTGGTGCTGGCTTAGAATTTGCACCACCCCAACTCTTCCCATGGGTGTCGTAAGAGGCGACTAAGGGATATCCACCGGGGGTAGGCAGAAGAGCCCGCTGCAGAACAATTCTACCACCGAACTGCGATCCCCAACCCGCATGCTTAGCGTGGCGATTCTGGGCATTACCCTCCGTGAGATAAAAGCCAACAAGGCGCTTATCAGGGGGAGCCTGAGTGCAGCAGTGGACCAATATAGGCTGTGGAGGTGGAGGAGGTGAACACGGTACTGACTGGCGTTACGGGGCGTAATGTCCATCGATCAAGGAGGTTTCCGCCGTCTCCCCCGTAGTTAACAGAAAATCTTACAAAAATTACACTCGAAATTGTCAACGAAATTGTTTGACGCAGACAGTTTGCGCAGAGGCGTGATAAGTTCTGTGCATACGGAAGAAGAGATCAGTGGAGTCGACTTTTTTTTATATGTAGGTACCTGTATATAGTAAATGCTATTTTTTTATAGGAACAATCTGAAAAACATACCTTTACCGTTTAGTACTTATTACAATTCATTCATTCATTCATTTCTTACAATTCATTTGGTTCCTTCTGATTAATAATAAAATAAATAAAAATCTTTAATTTCGGACAGCAAATATTTAGGTATGTAGGTAGTTAGTGTAGTCAAAGAACTGTTTCTGTGTAGTCAATACTAAACAACCTAATGCAACAAGAACAGAAAAATTTTCAATATTCAAAATATATATTGTTGTTATATTATTTTATTTTTTTTTTACAAGTGGACTAACAGTTAAAACCAAAACGTCCAAGAGTCAGGAACTCACACAAAAATAACAAATAAAAACATAGTAAGTCAAATATTTATTTTTATTTATTTATTTATAACCAGTAATAATTGCAAACTAGTCTTTTTATAATAAAAAAACTAAGCGCACAAAAATCATAAAATAAAAATAAATACAAAACGATTATAGCGTATATTCATGAATTCAGAACAAAGTCAAAATCGTAACCTAGGCAAACAAAAAATAATTTTTAACGCTGATTTCTTGAGGATAGGGCGAATAGCACATTATTGTGGTAAAAATGCATTAAAACTATACGGAAAATAGGAAATCCCATCCTTTTTTGTGTCTTGGACGTGTGATTTTTGCAATTTTGCTAGGCATGCTTTCATTCCGAGCGCTAACATGACACTAGTTGAAATCGTAGACCAACATGTGAAATGGTCTATCTTTTGATACAGACGGTTTCAGGGTGCGCATTGTAGATCTATGGGGGGCCGCGCTGAATACCTGATCGAAGATTACATCCCGTAACAACCCGGCCAGTACCCGGCTTAAAACTTAAATTATGAAACGAATTATTAAATCTCTGTCAACGTCAATTCGTCAAGAGAATTGATCATTGATTAGAGATTTGATCGCTAATGAATCTCAACAACCAAAAGGAATAATCAGTTAATGTAATTTAAAATTAATAGCGATCAAATCTCTAATCCCCAACCAACCCCCATGCCCAGCGTGGGGATTATGGCACTGCATTAGCGTAACAAGAACCAAAAACGCGCTTATTAGAGAGGTCGTCGGTAGCTTTGCTAACCATAGGCTGGTGGTTGCAGAACCGGCTGTTAGTAGTCTAAAATATGGCCAGTTGAATTACATAAAGGACTGAATAGTGGCTCCTGCACTGTTGTCGCAGGGCGATATGCCGCAGATTCAATACAAAAACACTCCATCACTATGTTGCATTTTGCGAATTGTATGTGAGAAAGCCAAATACAATATACCTGACACGTTTTGTACTGTTTTATGTAGAAATAATGTTGAATTTTGGCACATTTTAAATGGAATAAATGTTAAAATTCTATGAAAGCTGCAAAATAAAACCGTATTAAACATGAAAAATAGGATACGATTTATATTAAGAAATTTATATACCGAAGATTTGAGTCCATGTCCATAGTCCCAAAACAACATAAACATAATATGTGAGTACTTATGACAAATCTACCTATACCTACCAAAGCCACATTACAAATAAGAGAATCCTCAGCAAACTTGGACGCAACTCAGGGTTTTTTTTATATTTATTTTCGTTATGGTATGTTTATTTAGAAACTGTGTACTTTTGTATGGAGTACAAAGGCCCGCTTACATGTTTTTGTATGGGCACTTTTGTATGTATATTGTGTACATGTATAAAGTGACGATATGGGACGAGGGGCCACATCGTCACTTTCCATCAGGTGAGATTGTGGAAACGAAGGTCAATTGATAATTAAAAAAAACTGCACAAATTAGGCAATGCTAAACAATGTAGGCCAAATATCTATTTATAGGAACCCCGCATCGGAAGAGTCTCGTTCTCGTGGCAACAGTAGAAGATTACAAACTAGCAGTGTTATTCAGTCAACCCCTGAGGCTGCCACGTTCATCTGCTTACACAGACTCAGATAAGTACAGTCTGCCCCTTATTTTCTTAGGCTCAACCAACAACGCGTATTGGCGACAGTGACAGGATACGGGATATTACCTACTCTTTGAAAATTCGAAACAGTTTGCGGGCAGTAAAAGTACTGACCTATTTATTCTTAATGCCTAATTACTACCTGCTCTTAATTAATAAAAGAAAGAAGACCTCGACATATCTGATAAGTAATAAGTTGCTTATATTCAAAAAAAGTCTTTAAATTTTATTCCTAGCCTAGCTATCTATTTTGCTAACCATAGCTCCTAGTACATACCACATATATCGAAGTAATTTAAGTTGATTTTATCAAGTTTATATGTATTTAAGATTACTTTATCTTGCACTTATTACCTACATTTTTATTTTCGACCACTGTATTTTTACTTTTTTCACCTTTGTCTCTGCATTGTTTGTTTAGTCGACCCATAATTGGTTCTACTGTGGCACCCTTTATTTATACGTATATAACACTTTATGCTGTTATTTCGCATTTTATATGATTTTTTTGTTGGGAGTAAGTACTCAATAAATTAATAAATGCTTGTTTGTTGCTTTGTGGATTGTCCAGTATTAAACAGGTAATTCATAGCCATTGCGCGACATTACTTCAGGTTCTAGCCATCATCACAAACACGTTTGTGAAGACGCCAAGCCTTAATTCTTAAACTTGGTTTTAGTAGTAGGTGGGGGCCACCCTCCATTCAATAAACGTTCTTTATTGAAACTTAACCTTAAAACAGCTCTGCCCTGAATTAACAGTGGGTGTGGAAGTGGAAGATAGCAGTTCATTGGGTTCCGGACCAACGTGTTTATTTCATTTTGTATAAGAGGTGTAGTACAAAAAATTTAAAAATTAAGACCTGGCGTCTTCACGAACGTGTTTGTGATGATGGGCAGAATCTGCAGTTCACTAGGTGTCGTTGAATAACCAATAACCCTGTATATTTATCCGTACTAAAACGGTGCCTAGAAAGTATACGGTACAGGGAAATATACACACTAGCTAGAGTATATACTGCTACAAGAAAATTCTAAATTTATTTGGTAACCAAAAGACCTTTAAAGCGGCAGCCAGTCCCCAGGGTTTGTTGGCTCCGACTAGCAAAAACGACGGCAGTGGTTTTGCGAGAGATACCTAAAATCTAAATCGATTCCAGTTATGCCTAATATCCATGGGTAGGTTTTCATAGTAATTACTATTTTGATTATGAATGCCCTTCGGTTAACCACAATCTCACCTGATGGACAGTGACGATGTGGCTAACGATGTATCCGATGAGGTAGGATAGGTAATTGGCCAACTTTCTTCACCACAAACCAAGTTTGCTAGTGAGTATAAAATGGCTCAAAATGCACTCTACACTTTTCAGGATACCATTGGATTTAAACGTAGACCCAAGTTGCACGAATCAAGAAACAGTAGGTTACATAAAAAATATTTTCATACACGTTCATAATTTTAATCCAACGCGTTCTGAATGAAAACCCTGCTACAAGACTATTACATTGCGTTAGAATGTAAGTTTACTGTGTCTTTTTACAAAAAATAAATACTTTTTATTACTATTATTATTGACATAAATCCCAGGTATATGTAACTAACTAGCTTTGATTCCCTAAAATTTAATCGTCCATTAATACTGATATAAATGTAATGTGCGAAACAGTGCACTTTCATAATTGTATTTTGTTTCGCAATCATAAAAGTCGAAAATTACCCATTCCCCCCACCCCCTATCTCCGAAGTTGTCAGAGCGATCCATCTGAAATGTATGTAACGTTTGTAAATATAGATCTATAGTTTACAGGAAAAATATAGAACAACGAGCATGTAGACACTTTTTGAAAAATTGTTGAAGAGGGGGGAATAATATTCAAAAGTGGGCTACCTTACCGAGTGGGGTATCAAATGAAAGGTATCGGTATGTACATCTCAAAACAGTTTTTGAAATTTCTGTATGTTGTATACTTTTTGAAATATTTTGAAAAATGTGAAAATTTTACCATTAGGTACCCTCTATTCCTACTCCGAAGTTTGCAAACCGATTCATCTGAAATATCTCTGTATTTTTTAGGTATTCATTTTTTTTTTTTTTTTTATACGGCAATGGCCTTTATTAACAAAGAAAATTACAATCAAATTATAACTAGTATTTACAATTGAAACAATTAAGCTAACTGCAGACTGTTGCAAACAATCTACAGGTAGCTCAACTGATCCATATCAATACCAGTCGGAAGCGTCCCCAAGACGCTGGCTGCATTGCCCCGCTGTATGGCAATGCTGATGCGCTGCGCCAGATATCCGCCAGCTCTCGGGTCACGCGTCGTGTCGACCAGACGCTCAGATAACTTTTTAAAAACCCGGAGAGCCTCGGTACCCCACGGACCTAGGGTCTCGACCCCAAAGGGAGCAAATATGTAGGCTCTGTCGAGACCTGCATATTTGCGTCTCTTGAGATCCTCGGCCAAATCTGCCGCCGCACCAGCCCTTACGGATGTCCTCGGAAGATGGGAAGGCGCAAGTGTGTCGACGCATGTAGCGTCCCACACAATGGGCCTCCCCAACTCCCATGGGACTAGTGTCATGCCGTCAGGCCTCTTACCATCGTCACGCAACAGACCATTCGGTTCGAGAATAGCTGGTACGTTAGCGGTGACAAAGGCCCGCCGGATGACGTCGTTAAGGCTGGCATGACGAGATATCCGACCGGCGGCCCTAGTACACGATAATCCGTGATGACCAAGTTGTTCGACAGCAGTACCGCACTGGCATTGATGAGGCGCGCAACACATTGCACCCAACCGAAGACATGTTGCGATACGGAAAGTTACGGGATCCAATAAAGTGCCAGTGTTAAATGAAGGAAATGCTTGCAACCAATGTCCTGACTCCCATTTAGAAACGGCCAGGAGACGCACGATCCGCAGAGCTGGAGCACGTTTGTAACAAACTATTCCGTGTCAACTCACACAGAGGCCCGTCCCATTGCCGTTGAGACAAAAGAGATTTTGGGGGAGCAGCATTAGGGCAAGCATTATGCCAAGCCGTTCGAGCTTCGTCTAAAAATGAAATTTTGAATGAAATTCCAGGTGGGACCAAACAAGATGACTTTAAAATTTTGTTAACTAAGAACTAGTGCTGTAGACGGAAGACAGGAACGCTGGAAGGGCTACACTTGAAATTTTGCGTATACCTAAGCCTCCCAATTTGACAGGCAGGGAGGCCTGCGACCATGCCTTGTCATCTAAATCGACATTCAAAACCGATGATAGAGTATTCTTTATTATGTTGTCTAAGCCTTCCAAGAGCTCACTGTGTTTCCACAGTTGACTACATCTCAAAGAATACGTAAATTTAGGTACAAAAAGACAAAACCGAATTATTGTAAAAGCCATATGGCTATTAATTTTGAGCAGTCTGTCCGAAGTTTTGTTGAAATTTTGAATTTTCTCGTCTACAAAGGACTGAAAAGACTCATCAAGAATTGGTGAACCAAGGAGGCGAAGTGAACATTTACTGCGGCCTCACATCCGCCTCGCGAACCAAAGCCTAGCTAAATTGGTCGGAAATAGTCGCCTAAATAGTCGGCTTCTTTCCGACAGCAGACTTTAGCCGCAAGGCGGCGGTATGTAGTGCCCACGGCTATGGGTCTTATACCGCCATCCTTCTTTTTTAAGGCACAAAGGTTCGCACCGTGTAGGAGTTCTGTGATCTCGCTGTTAACTCGGCCTGACAACATCAGGTTGATTAAACCTGTCAAGTCTTCCAGAAGGACTTCACCTGCATGGCCAGACCCGCCAGACAGAAGATCTTTTAGATGCTGTGGAGTCACAGCATCCAGGCCGCCGGCAGAGCCACTCTGAAAAGACATGACAGCTTTAAGCACGTCCTGGCTGGTCGTGCTTACAGCGACATCACTCTCTTCCGGTGGATCTGGGAGTTGTGTATTGGCCCCTGCTGGTGGATGCTTACTCTCAAGAGATATGAGAGTAGCATCGTCATTTGGCGCCATCGTGTCGTTTGAGAACATTATGCGTGAGGCACCTTTGATATCACCATCATTCAGTTTACTCTCTACAAGTCTGTAGACAGTAGACTCAGCCAATGGCTTATTAGAATTAGAATTTTGTGGTGTGGCCTGATCAACAATGGAAATAGGCTGCCCTTCGCGTGCAGTGTACCTAACACAATTTTGTTTAATCTTAACCGTGACTGATGATTTGTTGCCCAAATCTTTCTTTATATGCAGTACGCTGTAAGGAAAAACTAGTAAGTGCTCCCAAGCTCGCTTGGTGTTTTTTGAAACAGCAGTATTCATTAAATAGCAAAGTCTCTAACCGGTACATATAGTACATTTTGGTATACTTGACAAACGTTCGAAACCCTCGGCGCGCGAGTCACACTCGCACATGACGGATCTTGTTTAATAAAGCATTTCATTCCTATTCACCAAACACTCAAGCAGTCATTTACCAACACCGTCAGCCCGATCTCATAAAACCAGGGACATCGAAGCTGAAAGTATCAAACATTTCCGATTTTCAATTTCAATGTCTCGTTCGTTTTTTCTTCGCGCTCTCGTTCGGAAGCAAAGCACTAATACCCGCAATTCGAGATGAAAGTTATCTGCGCACAGGACATGATTCCAAACAGTCGGTTTGAGAGTTCAATCACAAGGCCGTGCAGGTTTTAGGCAGTAGGGTTGGTTGTATTATAAACAAGATTTAATTATACCAGATTATACTAATAAATACGTAAATATTTGTATTTATTTATCTACCATTGGTTGATTTATCAATCAGTTGAGCTGTTTGCAACAGTCTGCAGTTAGCTTAATTGTTTCAATTGTAAATACTAGTTCTAATTTGTTTTTATTATTGAATTGGATTTTTTTTTGTCAATAAAGATTTTTCTACCATTGGAAGTTATATAAGTTTTACAAGGCAATTCATGTTTTACAATTTGAGAAATATTCGTATTGATATTTAAGAAAGTATTTAACAATTTTCATGAACAATACTAATAATATACATATAGAATGTTACAAATAAATTTGTTTTGGGTACTAGATTACTGATAGATATTTTTTATGTTATACATAAGAAATACCTGGCTCAGAACAAATATCTGCAGATCGTACAAACACTTTGTTCAGCGGCGGGAATTGAAACCGGGACCTATGGTCCGCTGCGCACCTGAGGTCGTCAGACGTCAATTTATTATTATTTATTATATAAAAAAAGTTAACTTTATTTCAGATAATAACAGAATAAAACAATTACAACTAGTATATACACTTAATATCTATTTCTTAAAAATCTAAGCCGTCACCAGAAGGCAGAGTGCCCAGAATGCTGGCAGCATTACCACGTTGAATGGCAATGCTAATTCGTTGACCGAAATAGAATTTATTTATTTATTTATTTATTTACAAAATTTTGGGAAAACTTACAGCTAGGTATAAAATTAATTACAGTTACAAGTATAGAACATGCCTGGAATGACCAGTGCATGTTTGCTGACGGCTAATTAAAAGTTTCCGCAGACAAGTTAAATTAAAAATAACAAAGTACAAAGTAAATTGACGACTTTTTTAAAAAATAATCTAAACAATGAAATAATAAGAAAAAAAAACATCAACACATACACATAAGTTAAACAGGTAACAAAGTTAGGTTATGCTTGAAAAAAAAAATTGATCACTTAGTAAGCGTTTTAGCTTACTTGTACTGGTGTTAAAGAGATCAACCTCACTGTTTCCATGAACTAAAGAATTGAACGTACAAGGCGCTCTATAAACAAATGCATTCTGCCTATAGTTTGTTCTAACTATAGGTACGTAAAGAATGTTCGGTTTTCTCAGTGCAACCATGCTTGTGCGCAGTCCTATTTGCTCGAGGAGCTCCGGGCAATCAATAGAGCCGTTTGCTATGTTAAAAAGGTAAGTCACATCAGCTATTTCTCTGCGCTTGTGAAGGGGAAGAAAATGAAATTTGCGGCATCTAGCCTCATAATCAGGTAAAAAAATACGAGCTCGATATTGCAGGTATCGTAGAAACCTCTTTTGTATGGACTCTATTCGCGCGGAATACACATCATACCGTGGATTCCACACCTGGGAAGCGTATTCAAGGTGGCTACGTACGTACGCACAATACAGTATCTTAAAGGTTTTAATACTAGTGAATTCCGACGACATTCTATAAACAAAGCCAAGCGATCGAGATGCCTTTTTAACTATAACATCAACGTGCTGGTCAAATAATAATTTACTGTCAAAAGTTACACCTAAATCTTTAATAGCGTCAACTCTAGACAATGAGGTGTTATAAAATGTGTAGTCAAATAATACTTTACTCGGTTTACGAGTATATGTACTAACGTAGCATTTGGAGACATTAAGGTCCAATTTGTTTATAGTGCAATAATTTTGGAATCGAATTAAATCTTCTTGTAAAATACGGGCATCATTAACATCTTTGACTCTCCGAATTATTTTCATGTCGTCGGCATATAAAAGTATTTTGGAGTTTAAGAAGCAGGAAGCGAGATCGTTCACAAAAATCGTGAAAAGAAGGGGTCCTAACAAGGACCCTTGGGGGACACCAGAAGGGATGTCCATAGACAGAGAAGAGTAGCCACCTAAAACTACTGTTTGACAGCGGTTTCGGACGTAGGATGAAAACCATCTAAACAGATTGCCCCTTATACCTATTCGCTGAAGCTTTTCTAACAGTAGCACATGATCAATTCGATCAAAGCACTTTGAATAGTCCGTATAAATGATGTCAATTTGGGAGGGTTCAGACATATGTCTAGAAAGCGACTCGGCACAAATCAAAAGATTTGAAGTGGTTGATCTACCACGCAAAAATCCATGTTGATCGAGCGAAATACATTGTTTAAGTGCGGGATAGAGTTGGGCGTAGACAATTTTTTCTAGAACCTTCGCAAACAAACATAACTTCGATATAGGCCTATAATTTTCTACCTGGTTTTTGGGGCCCTTTTTGTGAATGGGGGTAATGAAGGCGGTTTTCCACATGCTTGGGACGATGCCTTCCGTAAGAGAGCGACGGTATAGTAGAGACAGGGGAATAACTAGGCTCTTCGCACAGTTTACTATAAATAATGCCGGTACATTATCCGGGCCCGCAGATTTAGTTAAATCTAAAGATTTTAATAACTTAAAGACGTTTTCTTCTAAAACTTCCACTGTAGAGATATCAGCTGGTGAATCAAGGTAAGACAAAGAGATTGGGTCAGCCTGAGTGTTAGAGGAGGAGTTATTGAGAAATGTGGAATGGAAATATTCCCCAAAAAAATTACATATTTCATCACCTTGGTCAGAAGAGCGATTACTATATTCCAGCACAGAAGGGTACGAGTTTGACTGGTTTTTACTTTTGACATATGACCAAAAAGCGCGGGGGTTTATTTTTATGTATTTTTCGATATTTGAAATATAAGTTTTATACATAATTTCTTCCATCTCTCGCGCTCTCTTCCGCAATAAGATAAACGAGTCACGGTCGTATGAGTTACCGTAAGTTTTAAATTTTTTATGAAATTTTGCCTTTTCTCGTAATAATTTGATCAAGGGTTTTTTGTACCATAAAGGGTATTTACGGGAAGGTGTAACTACGGAGGTAGCAATGTACTGGTCCCGCAAGCTATAAATAGTGTTATAAAACACTGATATCCCGTCTTCGATACTTCCGCTACTAAGCACAGAGTGCCAATCTACGGCGTCCAGTTTATTACGAATAGAAATAAAATCTCCTGAATTATACAAATACTTAGTATAAGGGCGTGGTTTGATTGTGTGCAATTGTACAAACTCGCAAGTAGTTACCAATGAGCGGTGATGGGGGTCTTCTGGAACAAGCGGGCATTCACAGGCACTAACAATAACATCATTATTTGAAAAAATTAAATCTAAGAGCCGGCCGTAGCTATCGTTCACAATATGATTATATTGTGAAAGACAACAAGTGTTAAAATTATCCATTAGCTGTAACTGGTGGGGACCCTGAAGGTTGGTGGGGATGAGAGATATTCCATCATTATTATCGACACTCCATGAGACTAAGGGCATATTAAAATCACCAAATATTATTATTTTATCTAACGGGTTTTCCAATGTTATTTTCATTACGTTAATTGCAAAATTAGAAAGTTGAACAGACATTGCATTTCCCTGATTCTGATCACAAATATATACTACACCAATATGCATTTTGTAGGTGGATCTGGGATTACGCTGTTTCAAAGATAAGGTGATCCATAGATCCTCGGCGCTCGAGGACCACTCGGGCCTACCTTCGGCTGCCAGGTCTCGGCGCACAGCAATCAGTACCCCACCCCCCTTGTCCTGATCTGTCAACGGATAATTACGGTCCCGCCTCCAGACTATAAAGCGATCGTCAAATAGTTCACTGTTATAAATGCTTTCATTAAGCCAAGTTTCTGTGAGACAAACTATGTCATACGAACATAGTGAAATATTTCTAAAAAATGAAGCAGTTTTAGTCCGTAGACCTCGTACATTTTGATAATAAACTCTAAACGGAATCATTGATAACAAAAAATTGTATTAGCTTATGATTAGGCGCAAAAATAATTAAAATATAGAATTCAATAGGAGTTAGAAGGATGTTATAATAAAAATGCATAAGAGATGCAATTAGTGAACAAAAGGCAATAAAACGATAAGTAAAACAAAAGGCATAATAGATAATGGCGATATGACTTACACGTGAGGGTAGCGATAACAATAGGCGAACACAAGCAATTGCACTGAGCAAAGCGTAACCGATTAGCGAGTCAGCGCTCGCCAACCGTAGGTCGACAGACGCCGCAAAAGTTAATGATAGCGTAGTAACATGTTTTAAGCACACAACATAGTAGGTTATAACTTTTTTAGATCCGATTCCGATCTTATGACAAACACGGGAGAGGTCGTATTCTTTCTCACAAATATCTGACATCCTTTTACCCAAGTGAATGCGTATCCACGGTCTTTGGCCATCGTCTTAACTTTATTCAACAATATCTTGTTACCCAGCGTGAGATGGTCATTGACATAGACCCGGTTGGTACCTTGGAGCCCGAGATCAGCAGCAGTGGTGGTACATTTCCTCGCAGCGGCCACAAACTCGTCTTTAACATACCTGTTGTGTAGAGCAACCACGATTGTCTTATTCGTTTTGTCATTCCGCATCGGTATACGGGCAATGTAGTTGATTTGATCTTTCGGTAGTATATACTTGATATGAGCCCCTATGTTGGCCATAATGCTGAAGAGGTTTTCAGACTGAGAGACCGGCACACCCTTTATCTCTATATTGTTAAGACGTGACCGTTGTTCATTCACCTTGAGTTGTTCTTCTAGCTTCTCTACACGTAGCTGGAGGTGATCCACATCATTTTTAGTTTTTTGAAGGTGCTGGATATCCTTCTCCATGTCCACAATTTTATCTGAGAGTGCCCCTATTTTATGATCAACAAACTCGAGGGAGGTCTTGATGTCCGATACTTCGTTCTTAATTGTCTTTAGATCGGACAATTCAGCCTTGATTGCTTGGATGCTGACATTTAGTTCCGGAAGCAAGGCTACTTGGATGGAAAGCCGCTTCAGCTCTGCCATCACAGTGTCCATGTCTGCTGGAACGGGGGACTTCAGCTGAGGCGGGAGCGGACTTCCCGAACGGGCGTTCTTACAAGAAGAACATCTCCAGGTCGACTTCCTCTCACCCAGTCTGCGGTATCCCGTCTCAGTGATACCTGCGCATGCGAAGTCGAAGTGTCCTTGGCAGGCAGAGCAGATAACTCCATCGCGAAATTCGTTATCACAACTTTTGCAATTGAACATTGTTCGGTAGTTTATGTTAGAACCGTGTAATGCGGCCCACGCGAGAGATCTGATGAGAATCACTGTAGTGAGCGGTAGCGCGTAAGTAATTAGTGTATGCGTGCGTACGGTTCGTCGCCAACCGACTGAAGCCAGCATTCCGATCACCTGTCGACTCTACAAGAAGTTTGGTAATATCTTTATAAATGGCGTGTGCTCCAGGTCCCCAAGGACCAAGGGTTTCAACCCCAAACGGCTCAAATAGGTAACCTCGGTCAAGATTAGCGTATTTTCGCCGTTTGAGGGACTCCGCTGATGTTGCTGCGGAGCCGGCCCTTACCGATGTCCCTGCAAGATGTGAAGGCGCTAGGGTATCTACACACGTGGCATCCCAAACTAAAGGCCGACCCATCTTCCAGGGAATCAGAGTCATACCGTCAGGTCTTTTACCATCATCTCGCATAAGGCCACGTGGTTCGAGGGTAGCTGCCACACTGACACTGGTAAAAGCCCGACGGATGATGTCATTAATAGAACTATGACGGGGCACACGTCCTGCACTAGAGACACATGCCAGTGGATGGTGACCAAACTTATCAACGGTTTCACCACACTGACAACGGTGTGCAACTAGGCAAGGAGAACCTAAACGCAAAGAGGTGGCCACCCGAAATGAGTTATTATCTAAAAGGGTACCTAGATTTTTGGAAGGCAGAACCTGTAACCAAAGTCCTGATTCCCACTCGGAAACGGCGAGTAGACGAGCACGTTCTGATGAGCTAGTTGACGTATTAATAATATATTTCCGTACTAGCTCACATAGTGGCTCATCCCACAGTCTCTGAGAAGAAAGGACTTTGGGCAGATTCTGGTCAGGACAGGCTATTTTCCATGAGTCTAAAGCTTCATTGATACCTGTGATTTCATAATTTTGACATTTAGCCAAAATGCTATGAACAAGATCTTTAGTACCATGTACTGAAGATAAAAATGCTGGGAGTGAAACACTAGAAAATATATATATATTATATATATTTTTTAAACGTTTATTAACCACATTACATATCAATCATTTAAAACAAACTTAAAATTAGATCCTGTTCTGTTATGCATGTTACTAACAGGTAAACACGACATTTGTAGGAATGACCTGACAAATCTACCTTTATTAAATAAACAGAAATAAACTATCTGAGAACAAACTATACGAAATAAAAACATACTGTTATATTTATTCAGGGGGATCCTCTAGCTAGAGGTTATTAGCCCAATCTTGGGCTAAGGTCTCTCTTTTCTGCGTTCACTCCTCGCAATCTTACGCAGAAACAGGCTACGAAGTGATCTGCCTCATGTGTGTTCGTACTAAACTCAACTTTTTTCTGAGTGCACTTTGTACTTAAAAAGTATCATGTAATTGTAATAACCATGAAAGTAGGGAACACTTACCGTACAAGGTACTGAGTTTAAAAAGTTCTCGCCTAGATCTTAGGAGTTGGATGCCAATTTAAGTATTGTATTACAACCGTCTGTTTTAGCCTTTTGCGTACCTACCCCAGTTTAGCTTTTCCACCATGAATCAACATTTAAATAAATAAATAATGCTGGACAATCCACACAGCATCATCTAGCCCCAAACTAAGCAGAGCTTGTGTTATGGGCACTAGATAGAAATAAAACTAGATAGATATGGTTTATTTATTATACATAGAAATCACCTAGAACGCCCTGAACAAAATCGTACAAACATTTGTCCCGAGGCGGGAATCGATCCCTCAACCTCTTGCGTCCTTTACTCGCGTGCGTGCGGACCTTTACCCGTTGCGCTGCAAAGCTCGTCACTCACGTCGATTAATTTAATGATTACTAACAGTACATTAGTATTATTTTAGATTAACTAACAGGAAGCCGATTGTTCTTACGTTGATCAACTAATCAATGATAAAAATATCTGGTCAACATCAATGGAAATTTATATCTATAAGGCAAAATAGATATAAAATTTCAGCAACAGATTAAATATTTTTGATCATTAAATATAAATTATAAGCGTACAAACACCCTGCTGACATAAAGCATAACGTGTCAGAGTCATAGCTCTAAGGCCCGTGTTAGAAAGCTTACTCAGTCTTAGATAGGTATCACAAACTATACCTGTCTAAGACTGAGTAAGCTTTCACGCTTTTGAGTAACGCTTATGCCATAGAAAAGCGTTAGGTACTGTGCAAACTTTCGCAATACGGTCCCAAGACTTCTCTATCATTTATTTTTAGGGTAGCATCGCTACTGCGAAACAAAGTTATTTTCTTTTCGTGGAGTGCAAAAAGCGTCATGTGGCTGGCAATATCGCGCTCGGCAAACATTTGCCGAAGCCAGTTGGTGTACAAATGGTGCGATGAGTTTCACCGCCCTGCATGCGGTATGGCAGGAAAACTGTTTCCATGACTTTTAATTTTTTCCTTCGGTTCACCTATACACTAGCCAAACTCGATGTGGAATGTGTGTTAATAAACCGCCTACACTCTGTTGCCGCCGTCTTTTTATACGGAATTTAGATTATCGACTTGTAATATTACCTAATATTTCTTGAAGGAAGGATCCTTCAAGAAATATCAGGTACTTATAATTATTTCTGAAACGCGACACCAAGCAAGTGAGTTTTCGTTTATCACACATTCCACATCGACTTTGGCTAGTGTATATGTACATACAACCACCCACTGCGTATTCCGCAAATAGCGGCGTATCAATTACTTTTGTGAAATTCCCGCGGTATTGAAACAATACCCCGGTTTTCTGCAAAACTAGTAATGGAACCAATAATCCATCAATGGATTTGTTTAATTGTTATCCATAAAACAAATCCATTTTTGTTTAATTTTACGTTTTCTGTTTCACTCATTAGAGTGCGAACTGAACTTTGAATTTTCAAAGCGAACTGAATATTTGATGGCCGTCGCACGAATTAAACAATCCATACTAATGTTATAAATTCAACTCTGTATGTCTGTCTGTTACCTTTTCACGCCTAAACGGCTGAACGGATCTCAATGAAATTTGGCAGGGAGGTAAATGGTATCCCTGGGAGCCCCCAGGGATACCATTTACCTCCCTGCCGTCCCAGCCGGGACGGACATAAGCTACTTATAAAGCACGTGCAAAGCCGCGGGCAGCAGCTAGTAAAATAATAAAATCTCGTTACATTCATAAACGAAAAAAAACTATAACAATAAATCCCATAGTAAACTTCGATGCGTAAAACACCCAGTCACGAGCACATCAAGAAAGCATAAGCCAAATCACGTAGATAAACAATAAAACACATCATTCCCACCGTGCGGAACTGCCTTTATGATAAAGACGTCACCCATCAAAGCGGAATGTTCAATTCCATCAGTTATCCTGGTAGAATCGAGCTTATTTGACACAGCAATACTGGAGTGTGGAATCAGTAGGAACCACATAACAAATATACTCAAGAGGAGAGGAACGATGAAGGAATATTTCGTAGCATCTGCTATGCTGCTACACATTGTAGCAAAGCATTGCTAAAGTTTTGTAGCAATGTGTAGAGCTTCTACGGCCTACGCGCTACGATGTAGCAGGTAAAAGCACGAAATTTCAATTCGTAGCCCCCAAACGGATAAACTGAATATGGTCTAGTTTGTAGGGTTCCGTACCCAAAGGGTGAAAATGGGACCCAATTACTAAGGCTGTGCGGTCTGTCCGGCTGTCCGTCCGTCAGCGGACTGTATCTCATGAACCGTAAGTCAAAGATAGACAGTTGAAATTTTCACAAAATGTGAATTTATCTTGCCGCTATAACAACAAATAATATAAATAAAATAAATA
Organism: Eupithecia inturbata; assembly: GCA_963662085.1. Taxonomy (NCBI): domain Eukaryota; kingdom Metazoa; phylum Arthropoda; class Insecta; order Lepidoptera; family Geometridae; genus Eupithecia; species Eupithecia inturbata. The sequence continues at coordinate 12,280,095 of OY759182.1, forward strand.
TTAAAATTAAAGGGAATACAAAACACTTTTTTTTCTCACCGTTTGTCAAGGTTGTATCTTGAACCGTAATAGGCAAACAGTTGAAATTTTGACAGGGTGTGAATTGCCACTATAACAACAAACTAGACTACTAGGTACTTAGACTAGGTACTTAGATTTTCGATCCATCAAAAAATCAGTTTAATAGGGTTTCTTTTGCAAAAGTTTTGTACGATGGTACGGAATTCTCCGTGTGCGAGGCGACTCGCACTTACCGGTTTTATTGTTTGTTTGAAAGGTGACTTCATCGAGCGTGTTCTTAGCTATGTTTGATGGAAATCGGTGGAGCTGTTCTAATCTTATGAGTAAAATCGTCATCAGGGGTTTTCAATATATTTCAAAATGGCAACATGAAAACCTATACAATCACCTGTACACGTTGGCCAAGCCATAGCAAGTTAAGCTTGTTTTATAAAATTTAGCACTCTGTACAAGTCTAAAGTCAAAGCTCTCATGACTCTGTCAACTGTCATAACGTTTGCAACGACAAGTCCTGCGCATGGCTAGTCACCGTTGAGATTTACCTTTGGCTCTGCATCATTGTAAAAGAAGAAGAAGAGACTTGCCGCCGGCCGTGGCCGAAATTCGGCTAGGCTAGGAAACATCATCATCAAGCGCTGATGAAGTAGTATTATGCTAAAGTTTTGCTACTGTTGGCCCCATTACCGCTCGTCAGCGCCACCGCATCCACCGCGCCCGTTAACGCGTGTGTAATGGTGTTTTTATGATTTCTCTCGACTGCCGCCCCCGTTGTTTCTGTGAGATTTATTTACACGGATGTGAGGTGTTTAAACGGAATTGGGAAAAGGGAAATCGCAGGGGATTTTTTATTATTTAATTCTGTTTTACTGAGTTTAATCTAAGGCTGTTTAGATGCGTGTAGGTATGGGTAAGTACCTACTTACCGAGTAAATTCTAAATATAGTCCAACCTGGTTCCTACTAGGTTGGACTAGGCATATTCAGAATTTATTAGGTACCACCTATAGAAAATAGAACCAAGAAGATTCTAAGGTAAAGCCTACAGACATAGAAATGTAGGTAGTAAAGGCACAGACAGAAGCATTAATTGGTATCCCCTCAAATAGCTAAAGTTTATATTGCGTATCACTACACGATTTATAAATCTTTTAGAGGGGACCGGGGACAAAAGTAACAGTTTGTACTTCATGGCTGATTTCTCGTCAGTGATAACATCTGTGACAAAATAAATATAGTCAGATTAAACTTCCGTTTATGGTCTATAAACGTACATTATAATTTTATATAATATATCATAGTTTCGGTTAAATATAAAGCTGCAAAAGAAATTTAGTGATTATTACATTCGACCCCATGCTCAGGACGAAAGTAACAAGGCGTGGGTCGAAAGTAATACCCTATAAGTTCTGCCCAATGTTATAAATACAATGAAAAAGACGTAAGATTGAATTAAATAATTTATTTCAAAGCTATAGTACAAAAATAATTACATTTTTATTAAGTTTAACTTGATATTCATGTTTATATTCAGTCAAACATTCAGAAAAATATGATTGTTGAAGAATATCTTCTTGCTAAAACAATTAATAACTTCAAAACAAACAAAATATGATTTTTCAACTTGTTAAGTAAATTCACACAACAAAAATAAATTTCTTTATGATGTCAACTTTTGGAAGAAATTAGCATGGTACTTTTGTCCTGCCATGAAATGTTACTTTTGTACCCAACCCCATTATTGTCATTTTATGCAACCTAACCTTAAAATAGAACGTGTTGTAAAAAACAAGTTATACCACACCATTAATCCCGTTCCGTTAATGAACGAGTTACTAGTCACATTAATAACATCATCTTAATTCTACGTAAACAATAAATTATTGAACAACAAAACTTAATTTCGGTGTCAAATCAAACATCACAATTCTTCCACTAACCTAACCTTGCAGCTGAGCAGGGGCGCGGAAACTGAACTCAAGCGCGAGGGGCGGTGCAAGCTTACAAACAACGGTCGTCGTTAGGATCGTTTCGGCCATTAGACAAGGCTACAGAGCGTTTGTTACTTTCGACCTGCCATTACTTTCGTCCCCGTCTCCCCTACTCAAATTCTATGAAGCAAAAATATTGTATCACAATATGGGAATCGAACTAGGCTTCTAATCGCTCACATAACGAGCCAACCAACCAAACCAATGTACTATTATATAATATATTCTTCTTCTTTTTAGTCAGTCAGTCAGTCAGTTTGCGGTTTTCAAACACGTTCTAATTTAGCTATTTTTAGGTTCTCAAAACTTAAAAACTTATAAATAAAATCCACTTTTCATCTTACTGCACTCAAATTGATCTCATCCGACTGCTTATAAATGGAAAGCTTTGGTGTTGTGAGGGTGGTGGCGACGCCATGCCGCCTGTGCGTTTATGTTCCTGTATTATTTTGTACATTTTAATTTTAATTTTCTTTTCTTTATTCAGGACAAAAAACAATTGTACAATGCAGACTTATTATATAATGTACTTATTCTATGTGTTTCTAAATGTACAACCAATCACATTATCCACAGATTACTACACAAGTTTTACTTACTACATAGTTGGTTGTTGTATAAAGGTAGCTTAATAGCATATTAATGCTTATTTATTTTATTTTTGATACATTTCAGAACAGTAATTTTACCAGTAGTTATTTTTAATTATTTTAAATAATATTGCAATTTTCTGAGCAATAGTTTGATGGGGACCAAGAATCTACTTCAAGTGTACAGGGCTCATAGACAGATTCGAAGAAATTAGCAAAGAGGTTGGAAATTTGCTCAGGATCGCTCGAGGACTGGTTCCCGTGTTGCATACATGAGGGTAAGCCTGATTTATTCTTACGATTGGAAACATAGGCCCAGAAGTATTTGATATTAGAGGGTAGGTATTGCCTCTTCCACGCTAGTTTTATAATTGCACATACAGCTAGGTACGTGAAAAAAAAATTAAAAGCAAAATTAAATAGGCTACTTTTATTGTTCATTCATTACAGTAAAAGCTCCTTATTCGTGATTTCACTATTCGGGGGTAAAAAAATTGCGACTTGTTTCCCGTATTTGCGGACAAATATTTCGCGAAGAAATTACTAAGTTTTTTAAACTTTTGTCTAAGCCAGATAATAATTAGTATGTATTGTTAAAATAACAAGTTACGTTATGTGTTTATTGTGATTTGTAGTATGATTTTTTCTATTATTTTGAGTTGTTGGAACGTATCCCACACATATACAAATTAACGTTCCGTATCCACGGTTTCTGTATTCTCAGCATTTACGGAACGTATACCCCGCGAATAAGGAACTTTTACTGTTTTATTTAATAAGTAGGGTTATAAATGCAACGAAAGTGTGATTATCCTTATAATTTTAGGATCTTTCTAGTGTAATCTGCAATGATTACACTATAGTGCATTCACAGTTATTTTACCTCTGACAGATGTTTTCTGAGTGTTGGTATAACTGTCGAGTCGTCTTGAAGAGCTTACAGGTATGTAAAAAAGGGTTACCCGTCTTAAACATTTTACCCAATTAAACTGGAAACTAGAATGTTGATCTGTTGTTTATTATTTATTGATATAATATTATTGGTACTTACTTATTATGTTAATCGAATATTGGTACAACTGTACTGATTTTGTATGGATATAAATATTTTATTAAAAACATTACTTCCAACAAACCTGATTAAATATTTAAGAAATATCGTATTATATGTACCATTATGACACAAAGTGTAATACTAAATCGGCATAGTTAGGTAATATTAGCAATACTGTTTTTTAAATTTCGTTTAAGGGAGTCATAGAAGTTATATATGGCAACATAACGCTCAGATTTCCAACCTAACAGCTAGAGGTAAAATAACTGTGAATGCACTGTAGAAGAGGCGGTGTCAATATAGAACACTCTATAGAGTACTTCGGTCCAGTCTAGGTTTGGTTTGTCCAAGGTGTTTTGAAAGTTTTTTCTATATAGAATATTTTTTATGGTTTGTTTACGCTCTTTCTTTTCTTTGGGTGAATGAACTATAGTTATCAATGCTTTGAAATTTATGTTATTAGTGTTCGGCAGCGTATTAGTTTTCATCGAGAACATACCATACCAATTGGGTATGTGCTCGATGGTTCGGCATCTTAGAGAAGCCATGCTGATTGTGTTCGTAAAAAATTAAGAATGACTTTCACAAAATTTCTGTATGAAAACACAATCCCAAGAATTTACATACTCAACATATTGATACCGAAGAATACTTACCTTTAATATTAGACATTCAGGTACCTACCAAACTTTAATTAAGATTAATGTGAAATTTTGTACTACCTACTTGCGAATTTAGCTCAGGGATCTGGCTAACAGCCTATTACGGTCTCCAGAGATCGACTTTAGTCTACTATACTAGAGAAGTTAAGCAGGCGCCTAGATACTACACCTTCATAACCAACGTACTTATTCCAGGTTATACCAGGCTTTGTTCCCGTAAGCACCCATTTCAGGGACTTTAATTTCGCTCGCGACTATTTTATTCATATTTTATTGGCGTAAGAGCTTCTTATCATATTCCGAGGTAATTCTCGAGATAGGGTAGGAAGGAAGTTGGTACTTATATACGTGTTTAGGTAGATCTTAGGTTTGCTTACCTTATCTATCAGATGAAAGACAAAATAACGGCTTAGGGTACCTATATCTCGTCCGTGAAAAAACTTGTCCGCGGGCGAGTTGTCCACTTCACTTTTGAGTAGGGGTACAACTCGTCCGAATCTAAAACTAAGAGACTTTAGATTCGGATGACATTTATGCACCCCTACTCAAAAGTGAAGTAGACAACTCGCCCGTGAACTAGATGAACCCTAACCCAAAATCACAAGGCAACGGTATCACGTCAGTATTTGTAGGTAGGTTCAAAAGGATCTAGAAATACAATGTTGGTACAGAGACTGTTCAATGTTGTAGTCATTGGTTGTACGTTACCGTACAGTACCTACGTGTATGGTACCTGAGGTAATTAAAGCCCGCGGCATAATAAAGCCCACTTTCAAAATTTGCGCGGGTAATGTAATGACTAATACCAACTTCCGCTTGCACGCAAACATGCTCCATGAGCATAAACCCCCACCGCGTAAACAAACCACGCGCTGGCGCCACCGTCTTGTCTTGTCAGTGGCGAGCTTGACGTGATTTTAGAAGATTTGAATACAGAAGTTTCTTTGCTTTTTTATTACTCTGGTACAAAATAACTTGTATATGTCGTATGTTAGGTCAAGCTCAGTGTGATTTCAATGATTGTTAACGTAAATATCTGTTTGTTTCGATATGTTGGGATTTCTTTCTGAACTTACCTGTAGGATAAAGGCCCAGCAAAACAAGCGCTGGGCCTTATTTTCCTTAAAGATAATGAAGTTAAGTAGTAGTATTTTCATGTTTGTTTTGTAGATACAGCTAACATGCCGCCCAAAAGAGCTACCTATATGGACGGAAACAAATCTTCAATCTGCTATGAAACCGATGTTCCTAAAACTATATTGATTGAGTTAGCGTAGCTGATTTTAAGTTTGTTGAAGAAGTATAAGAAAAAGACTGTTTAATTTATTTTCATGAACAATTTTTGATTGTGTTTGAAGAGTATCATCAAAATATTATAAATAGATTATCTTCATGCCATTCTTTTATATTTCCATGAAAATATGATTAGTTTTGTTGTCAAAATATGCTTCGGAAAAAGTTGCGCATTTATTCTGTTTTTGTGTTGTTTTTTGTAAATATTAGCTTACAGAAATAATAAACACATATAGAAAAATTCTTTAGGAAGCTGAAACCGTTTACAGAACTTAGATAGGGGGCCTAGTTATGTGTTTATGAGCATTTCTCTGAAGCGTGACGCAATTTTGAAAGGCGCGCGGTGCGGGGCGTGTGATATTGATTCGTGCTCATTTTCGACATCTGATTTGCCGTAGGGTGAAGGGTTAAAAGATCATAGTATGTAAATGCTACCAAAACATCTTTTGAGTCATTAGAACCCCCAATAGGCCCAACAACTGGTTTTTTGATTAAAATGTTTACTGATTATAAAAATATCATATTCCACTTCGCAAATAAAACAGAGTTTTGTAGTGGGTTATATTTTACTGCTATGGTTAAATAATGCCCAAAAGAAGGTTTTTTTAATGGCCCTAACTTTATTTTTTTATTATAATGAATATTTTTTTGTGTTCTAAAACTAGCAAATTGAACTGAAGTTTAGGATAAACCCAGTTTTCATCTCATTAGTCTTGTTACAAACGACGTTTATCACTTTCAAGTTAGGTGGGCCTAGCATGCCGCGGCTACCTTATGTTACCTAGTTCATTCATAACTTCCAATAGGTAGGTACCTAGTTCCAATTCCAATACAACATTGAACATCCTCTGTAAGTGTACCTACGTACACGCCCACGTGTCAAGAAATTCCTGCTAGGGCAGTACGTATTGCATAGATATAAAAATTGTACGCTAAGTTTGATTCGATATGATCGGTCATACCCCAAACTTTAGGTAGGTAACTGTAGGTAGTCTAGGTACCTAGATACTATCTAGGTTAGACTACCTAGATCTAGTAGATAGGTACTTCCTCAAGTAGCTTAGTATTAAAAAAATAACCTTACCTTTTTTCCAAGTAGGCAGAGCAAAAAGTATAGGTAGACAAATAAACTTTACGTTCAATCTACATTCCTAATGTAGGTAGATAAGGTGGCGAAAGCAGCATTGTCTACGAGATTCAAATTTAAATTAAAAAACTTCGCCAACAGCGTTACAGGAAAACGGGATTCCCAAGCGAAGCCGTGGTCGGCAGCGTGTCTTTGTAAAGGGTGTCTCAGCCCAGATTTTAAACTTTAAACACGAATTTCTCAGAAGTTTGCGGGGCTAGCGGGAGGGGAGTGGTAGCGTTCGGTTGGTAACAAGTGCGGATTTGTTAGTCGCCATGTCGCAGTGGTCTGGCGCGCATCGCGCGTACGCAGTAGAGGCTTACTTTTGCAATGAGTTTTCGTTGAGTGAAGCACAGCGCAAGTTTTGTAATCGCTTTGAAATCCGCCGTATAAGTGACGCCCCGAGTATTCAATTAATTAAGTCGTGGGTAGAAAAGTTTAGAGCAACGGGATGTTTGCTTAACCATTCAATTCGCCCTCGAGATAGACCTGTGCGATCGATTGAAAACATCGACCGCGTCGCCGCTGCGATCGCGGAGCATCCACGACGATCAGTCAGGAAACATGCTGCCTCTTTGAGCCTTCACCGTTCAAGTCTTCAACGAATTTTGGCTTTAGACTTAAAATTACATCCATACAAAATCCAAATAGTTCAAAAAATCAAACCGGAAGACTACAACAAGCGAAAATTTTACTGTCAGAAGATGTTAGAATTTTTTTCAGAGGAAAATGTGATCGACAATGTTTACTTTAGTGATGAGTCACATTTTCACCTCGAAGGCTACGTAAATCGTCAAAATTGCCGTTACTGGTCATCAAGCAACCCAAAAGAAAAACATCAGAAAGCATTACACAGCCCGAAAGTTACTGTATGGTGTGCAATATCGGCGACGAAAATCATCGGCCCATTTTTCTTTGAGAATGACCGAGGTGTAGCGGTTACAGTGACGAGCGAGCGGTATATTAACATGATCAATAATTTTTTTGTACCTCAGCTGCAAGATGGGGTTATTAACAAGTCAAATGTGTGGTTTCAGCAAGATGGGGCCACAGCCCACACTGCTAGGGTCTCCATGGACACACTAAAAGCTTTTTTTCCTGGTAAAATCATTAGCCGCTTTGGAGACGTATTGTGGCCACCTAGATCTCCTGACTTAACCCCAGCTGACTTTTTTTTATGGGGTTATCTCAAAGGAAGAGTATATGATACCCCTCTTACGAGTTTGGAGCAGTTAAAGGCCAAAATAACTACAGAAGTGCGAGCCATATCAGTTGACGTTTTACGGCGTGTCTCTGCGAATTCGCTTGTCCGCTTTGAAGAGTGCATTCGCCGTGAGGGAAGACATCTTGACGGTGTAATATTTCGTACATAAAATCCGCAACATTACACTATAATTTACAACAATTATAACATTTCTAATACAATTTGTTTTTTTTTTATAAATATTTAAAGTTTAAAATCGGCGCTGAGACACCCTTTATAAACAACTTTGTTGCTTAATTGAAACCGTCTGTGCACCACGTTAGGTAGCTTTTGTAACGATTCTACGAAACAGTGCCGATATTTTTTAAAAGTCGTAGTAAACTACGATTTGCCAAAGGGGATTGGTCAGCAGGGTTATTCTAACTCTCCGCTACTGTACCCAGTCATCGACACGGAATCTGACTCAGATTCGCAGTAAAGTAGTTTTCTACGACCCGACGGAATACCACACGCAATACCGCGGATAGTGCGAAACCGAGCCCGAAATCCAAGGGAAACTTACCGCTACCGCTCTCGGTAGCGAATGAGTCTTTTCGCTTAAATGTTTTATTATTAATGAAAAACGACTTTTCTGGTACCTAGTTTAGTTCTTTGCAGAAAGCAGACCAGCATTAAAAACCGCAAAATTATTTGAATTTCGCGCGAATCTGTGTCAGATTCCGTGTCAATTACTGTAGGTAGAGTCTATTCGCTACCCAGAGCGATAAGTTTCCCTTGGATTCCGGGCTCGGTTTCGCACTATCCGCGGAAGACCGCGGATAGTGCGCAATAGCACCGCACGCGAATATATCCCCAGCAGTGTGGGGGTTATCCCCACGCTGCTGGGCATGTGCGTTGGGGATCGCAGTAGAGGTAAGTATTAAATATACCTATACAGACGGAAGTTGCTGCCGCCCTACCTCTGGTAGATAGGTTCTCTTGGTCGCCTTTTACTACGTCATTTACTCATCCACCACCGGATGAGTTGGAGGGGGCGATCCTTACGCCGCGCGCCGGGACCGCCATGCGCCATGCGCCACAGAGCGTTAGAATATTTATTCTAAGGCCACAGCAAACAAATAGGAACTTGATGAATGAAACTGTTTATTTGGACAGTTTGTTTTATTTACTTTAACATTTTATTGCACTAATGTACAAAGAGTGGGCTTAATGCCGAGGCATTTTCTACCTGCCGACCAAAAACATATGTTTTACAGGGGGTTGGCAGTTTTCGAAAGCTATATACCTATTGCGTTGTTTTAAGAATAAAATATGAGCCACATAATAATTTAAATCCAAACCAAACATAAATAAAATTGTTTAGCTTGAACTTTAGTACGAAAGAAAAGATTCTGCGCAAAATGAAACGGGTTTGATTTCTTAACATTGACAGCAAAATACACTGACAGTCGAAGTCTCGTGAGTCGTGGATTGGTTGGATTGGATTGGATTTTGCTCGCCTATTTTCTGTTCTATTTATTTTTTCCAGTACATAAAATTTTTTCTGAATTGTATTTGACACCACTTTAAGCTCATGTGATATGATAAAAACCAAGCAGTAGATTTCTCGGATCAAAGCAGATTTTAGACTAGGTTAGTACCTTCACGAATTAATTTTTTAATACATATTCCTCGAAAAATATGAAATTTAGAAGTTTTCTTGCATTTTTTAGTCAAATGTCTTCACCAGAGGCCTCCGTGCTGGGCCCTGTTGGAGTGCGCGGCATGACAGTGTTCGAACGCGAAAAATTCTCGCGAACCGTTGTAGTTCCCGTGCTAAAGGTCAAAGTAGATCACTTGCCTGGAATCTCAAAATTGTGCAAATCCTACTTCCTCAAGTTGGAAAACTTCAAACCAGTTCAAGATGCCGTTGGTGACGAGAACTTCCAGAAGCACATCCACCTCGACCCTGACAAGACAAAAAGCTGGTTGGATATTGACATGGAAACACGCTCCTCCTTGATCAAACTGGGACTCGCAGCTCAAAACTATTTCAACAAGGATGTAAAACTGGGCTATGATAACTGGTCATCCAACATGATATTCAAGGCTGTGCTCCCTGAGAACGAAGACATTGTGAGTAGTTTCACTCAAATAGGCCACATCATACATCTCAACTTACGAGAACATCTACTAGAATACCGTTTTCTTATTGGTCAAGTGTTATTGGACAAGGTGAAGACTTGTCGGACTGTTGTGAACAAGAGTGATATCATAGACAACACATACCGTAACTTCAGTATGGAGGTCATATCAGGAGAGGAGGACTACATTGTAACTGTGAAAGAAAACCGCTGTATTTTTCAGTTTGACTTCTCCAAGGTGTATTGGAACTCTCGACTGGGTATGGAGCATGAGAGAATACTGAGTTTTTTGAAACCTGATGATGTACTTTTTGATGTGTTCTGTGGTGTAGGACCATTCTCATTACCTGCAGCTAAAATGGGATGCACAGTTTATGCAAATGATTTGAACCCAGAGTCATTCAAATGGTTGAATCATAATGCTTCAAAAAACAAATTGAAAGGGAAACTTCAGACATACAATTTAGATGGAAAGGACTTTATCAGCAATAATTTCAAAGATTTCCTTACTGGATATTTAAACGAAAAGGAAATATTAAAAGAAGGTGCTGTAATTCATGTTACAATGAACCTCCCAGCAATGGCTGTTGAGTTTCTGAAATACTTCAAAGGCTTGATAGAAAATGAAGAGCGAATAGAAAAGTTAAAGTGTGAAATAATTGTGTATGTGTATTGTTTTGTTGGTAGCGATCCAATCAACACTGCTAAGACTTTAGTGTGTGAGAACTTTGAGTGTGACATGACTAAATATATTGTTGATGTTTTCAATGTAAGGAAAGTTTCTCCTAAGAAAGACATGATGCGTGTTACCTTTAAACTCACAAAAGACATTTTGTTTGACACACAAAGTGATAAAAATTATGAACCTCCTGCTAAAAAAGTTTGTTCCTAGGTTATGTATGGGCATCTGGATATATATCTGGGGATAATAAATGTAACAACATACAACTGTAAGATTAACTATTTATGGCTGGTCTAGCCCATGACTACATCATTATAACATTTTATAATAAACAAATAATGTAAATACATATATCTATATATATAAAAGAATCCCTATTTCCCTTGGTCATCACTTGTGAATGGCTGGACTGATTTTGTGAACTATTTTTTGCTGTGTTCATTTTTGTCAGAAGGATCTTATGAAAGAAAAATTAAGAAAATTGTTCGGAAAATTAGAAATGAAAAATATTCATAGTTAAGACCGGATGTTTGTTGGGTCAGCTTGTAGTAAATATTTACAAAGCCGTTTGAAAGAATAAGTTTTGAATCAATAAATGTGTGTTATATTATATTCATTTGTTTATTTTAATTTACCTAGATGTAATAAATATGGTAAAATGTTTAAAGTAGGTACTGGCACAAAATAAGGGCTGAGTCACACTGAGTTTTGAAATACCTAGTTCATCAAATGTTTAATGATAGCATTAATTAATTGTTGAGACTTGTGAATGTGTGTTATTTAGTTAGATATCAATTTATCTAGGTAGAAAGTGTTTACTACCTAGATAAATTTATATCTAACTAAATAAGTTTCACTATTTTGTTCCTGGGTATTGCAAAACTGATGGATTAATCTTGATTATCAAAAAATATAGACAATGTGAAACACACCCAGTACAATCGTATATCACTAATTCTTATGCTTGGAACCAAGTTTTAACAAACAAGTGTATTATGTCAAGACAAAGTTTTGTGGAACAACATTGCAAAAAAAGTTCACATTTCAAAATACATGGTCTAAATAGATAATTCACACATAAGCCATTGTTAACCAACATTCACTCTTTGTTTGTTAGTCTGACAAAGTAGATCTGACTTTTAGCTAATACAGTACAGTGCAAAGTAGAACTGCATAATTACCTAGATACACAGGGTGGAATTTCGACAGGTAGTTTTTTTTAAATTTGTTTTCCGAAAAGTTTTAATTAGTTAAAAAAATAAATTACTCCTGGACTCCTCATAAAATGTACCTATGGGTAACGTTTATTGTGATTTCTGATTTCTTAGTACTCCAACCTCAGTTGGTCCGATAGAAGTTTTTGATAAGTATAAGAAACAGATTGATAGGCATCAAAAAAAGTTTTCGTGTAAAATGCCCATTTTCTTCCTTACTGTAAATGTTTTTGAAAATCTGTGAAAGGGGACTAAAATTTCTCTAAAAATTATGGATAGTCTCCCAAGACCATTTTCCTGTAGCTACACCGGTTAAGGTACCTGCCCTTACTGCCCCATCAAAAAAACTCCACCTGTATAGGTATTTTACCAATTTGCGTTTAATTTAACCATATCCTGACCTATCGCTGAATAAAGGAGCGCAAGGAGAAAAAGTTGATTAAGCCACGTCAGTTAATAAAAACTTAAAGGTTAATAACAGCAAAAGTAGTACTATTGTTATCACTGTTATCAGTGTAAATTATACACACTTTAATTGCTGTGAATAATTTCCTTTTGAGATATTGCAATTTATTTAGTTTTCATTGTGTATTTCAGTTACCGTTTATTCTGTGGTTTCAGACGGAAAGCTACAATTAGCGATGCAACCTAAACGCGCGGTGGTCGATATGGAGCTGTCAGACGTTACGGACGTGTTGGAGGAAACTAAACAGGTACTTATGAGTTTTATTTATACTGTTTTATGTAGGTACTTATAAATTTTGTAAGGTTCGTGAGAAATTTCCTCCCGCAAACCATCGCTGGTGGCTCAATGATCTGTCTAGGCGGGCCACATTGCTAGATTAAGGCTTTATTTAATTAATTAATTTGTTTGTACTTAATTTTATATGAATTATTAATTGTGTATTTGATTTGAGTTATGGATCTCTGGTCTGAAATAAATGATTTATTATTATTATAAACACTTAGGTTATGGAACGATCTGCTTGCCGAGGTTTTCCCTCAGGACTGTAACATGAGGTTCTTCTTCTAGACTAAGACATTTGAAGGTTCGGCAATACCCATGTAATGTCCCTGATGTTGCAGGCGTCCAAAGGCAGCGGTAACCAATCGCTTTCCTTAGGGCGGGAAGCATGCCTGTTTGGCACCTTGGTAGTAAAATAAATCGGTTTTGATTGGTTTATAGACATATCATTTATTTGCCACCACAATACACAATATAAATTAACAATGGTTTATGGCGTTGAGCTGTCTTCAGGATCCCCTTTTTGGCAGCTTCCAGTTCTTTCCTGCGACGGTTTGGATCATCCATAGGGTTCAATTCAGATGGCTGGCACAAAAACTAAACTAATTTGACATCACTATAAATGAGACTATCCTTTTTATTTCGAACGATTAAAAAAGTTACGGCGACATTTTTAGTGCTGTCAGTTTGTGCGATAATCGAATACATGTCTCTCTTTGAATTAGAGAAATCTGTCAGTAGAATGGCCAACCTTTCCACTGAATGGTTTCTTAAGCCTATAATGCGTTATTAATGTTATTATGTTAACACCCTGTTTATAACATTAGGTACTAACTCAAAATAAAAATGACGTCGTCAACTCGCACCAGTTGGGACAAGAATCATGGAGCGAGTTAGTGAATCACTCAACTCATGTTACGTCATTTTTATTTTTGGAACTACGTTGTAGCGGTACCTATGTGTAGGTATTGTACCTACATGTTTGCATCATAGTCAATTTTGAAATGATTAGATGACTTACAGAAGCAAGTCGGCGCGGTCAGAAGCTGCGGCTTCATGTACCTGGTACCAGGAGCCGAATTCTGCTAACCAATCGCTTCACTATGACAATGGTATCGTCGTTGAATCCTTAGATAAAAGAATCTCATGTGTCATTCTGTGATGATACGAATTTCATAGTGAAGCGATTAGCAGAATAGGGCTCGATAGAACCAAGCTAAGTCATGGATGATCATGATGTAATCCTATCCGAATTTCGGCTACGGGCGGCCAGTCTCAACGGAGACTAGTCATGTCATCATCATCAATCTATATTAGTCCACTGCTGGACATAGGCCACCCCTAATGAGCGCCATAGCGCCCTGTCGTCAGCTTGCCGCATCCAGCATCTGCCTACAGTCTTTCGCAGGTCGTCATCCCACCTGGCCGGAGGGCCTCCTACACTACTGAAATCGGTTGTATTAGATACATACGGCTAATGATAGCCGTATCGTACTCATATGTACTCAATAGCGTTTAGAAAATATATCCAAATTTAGAATTAAAAAAAAAATGTGAAATTCGGATTTATCTAATAAACGCTGTTAATTTTAAGTATTTTTCTTTCACTCAAATATTTATCAAAGTATTTTATACAAATGGTACGTTTTACGAATAAAACAAATTATTTATACGGCTACAAATAATTATTTTGTGTTCTCAAGGCCGTTGGGCCATAGGCCAGCCTTAATATCCACGATAGAAACGCCCATTAAATATGAAACGCACATACCTACCTAACGATAGCCGTATCGTGTCTAATACAACCGATTTCACCGACACAAATAATTGCAACCGATTTAAAACCTTACGTACTAGTATCTACCTACGCTTAACATTATCACAGTATGATTTGGTAATGGTAATTGGTATTTTCAAACTTCGAGAGGTCAAATCCAGCAGTTGGTGCTTGAAGACCACCTGACGGTGGTCATTCGTCAGCGGATGATAATGACAAAGTAGCACGACTCGGCAAACGTAGTGTAGGACGCCCTCCGACCAGGTGGGATGATGACCTGTGAAAGACTACAGGCAGATGCGGGGTACGGCAAGCTGAAGACAGGATGCTATGGCGCTCATTGGGGGAGGCCTATGCCCAACAGTGGATTAACGTAGGCTGATGATGATGATGAATATAATAAAGTATTAGGTATCTTTTCAGGGTTCCGTACCCGAAGGGTGAAAACGGAACCCTGTTACTAAGCCTCCGCTGTCCGTCCGTCCGTCTGTCACAGCCAGTCACAGGGCTCTATATCATGAACCGCAAGAGGTAGACAGTTGAAGCTTTCAGAGAATGTGGTAATTTCTCTTGCCGAAAACAAATAATAAAAATAAAATAAATATCGAAATTAAAGGGGGCTTCCATAAAACGTGATTTTTTGGCTATATATACAATACTTAAAATATAATAAAGTTGACAATTTAAAGGAAGAAAGCTTTCTGAGAAAGAAATTTTCGTTCGGAGACCCCGAACGAAAATTTCATGTTCTATTAAAAAGTTGCCTGTTTTTTACGGTACGAAACTCTTCGTGTGCGAGTTGACTCGCACTTGGCTGTTTATTTACTACCTCTATAGACTGTTGCACTGCGAAGAATTAATTGTGAATGTGAGCGGTTTTACTACGATCACTGGTTGTACGAAACATGTTCGTCGTTAACCCGCACATATTTATTATGAACCTTGCTTGTGTTGGAAGAACACCAATGTTCCATCCCTTATTGGGGGACATTATCAGAGTGAGCATGGTTGTAAAGTATTTGGTCTATGCAATTGCTGAACTGATTTCTCAATAAAAAATATTTTGTAAGTTTTATTTTTGGAATGACAAATCCTATTCCGTGTATAATTGGACAACATTGTGAAAAGTAAGCGTAACTTTAATTTATTAAAAACTAACAAATAAAATAAATACAGCTAATATATGCATTGAAAGATTTGAAAGCGACAACACAAGGAATGAGCTGTTTTTATGTTTTTTTTACGAACCTTCCCAATAATAGTATTTATTGAATTTTAAATCTTTACAATAACGTTAGAAATATAAATTAAACTAGTACTTACATAACTTATGAATTTAAAAAAATATGTACAAAATAAAATTGAGTGATAAAACGGCAAAATCATATTTAAACCCCTATTATTATCTATCTGCAGGTGATAAGGAACTGCTTCACCCAGTATGCGATTGACGAGGTATTCCTATCGTTTAACGGAGGGAAGGACTGCACGGTGCTTCTGGATGTGACCCTGAATGTATTGAGGCAGATGTACAGGGCTGATGATGTGGCGCAGCAGCTGAAGATTGTTTATATACGGACGATGGGTAAGGAAACTATCTAAACCCTTGGTTACATGATCTAAAAACGGAGTCAAAGCCAAGCCTAAATCTTGAAGAACAAAAGAGCAAAGCTGAACGGGTACCTGTTCGCGCCGCAGGAGCCGCATGCACCGCAGTCATCGCATTTTACAAATCTTTGTATGAATTAGTATGCACCATCGCGCACCTATCCGCGCAGAACGCGCCGCATTTTTAAAATCATGTTGGTATACGGATCCATCAAAAAAATTCGACTGTTATAAGTGATGAATGCGATCCAGCGCGTTCGTTGCGTACGGCGGTGCTTTCGTTGCGTGCGGCGCGTTCGATGCGGATAAGTGCGTAAGGCCATGAGGAACAAAACTATTAAAAATTTCCCGCGTATTCTTTTTTTAAATTTGGATAGCCAATGCCGCGTCGGCTCGCGCGCTTTTTTTTTATTACCGGCCAGGACTTTATTGAAACGAATTGCGTTCAAACTTCATAATTAACTAGTGTTCCAAATTCAAAGTCACCCACTTTGTTCGCACTTATCTAGGAACCCTTTGCCTCTTTTCGAATAGATGGGATGAAAAAATTATTTATTCATCATCATCTACATCCTTTACCAGTCCACTCCTGCTCGTAGGCCATGGTATTTATTTATAACAGTGTATATTTGTTGCACAGGACCTTTCGCGGAAATCGAGGAGTTTGTAAAAGACGTGGAGAAGCACTACGGAGTGAAACTCATAGTGACCGAGGGAGAACTGAAATCCACATTAGAACGGCTACTGGATGAAGATGAGAGGCTGAAGGCGTGTCTCATGGGCACTAGAAGAACTGATCCTTATAGCGCTGATTTGGAGATGATGCAGGTGAGGTTTGGAACTGCGCAATTGTAATTACCCGATCCGCTCGCGGCCTTTAACTCGTTTATCCTGGATAAAAATTGCTTATGGCTTTCCATTCGTGCATCCCAGAAGATAGTGGTGGGTCTGCGGCAGTCGCTGCAGCCCGTTGATGCCTCAATACTCGCTTCTCAGAAAGCTTTTGGAACCGAGTGATCTACGAGTGCTAAACGAACAATTAATACATAAACCATCCATGTAGAGGCCATTAAAGATGATGCCCGTTCCCATCATTGCCTCATCAAGAACCGTTTTGTCCTGAAAAGGTAAGGTAGAGGTACTTTTGCATTTATACCTTATTTAAGTAAGAGACATGGAAATGTACGCAGTGAAGCTCATGGTGACTGAGGAGAACTGACGGCTACACTAGACTGCAGCTGTGTGAACTTGGCAACGGACTTTGAGATATTCATGTTTTTTTGATCTTATTTGATTGTACCGCGTTTGTACCCGATTGTACCGACAAAATTTTCGTTTGTACCCTGAGGGGGTAAAGACTGCTGCTGGATTAAGAAGGCTTGTCTCACGAGCTATAGAAAGGATCATTATAGCGCTGATTTGAAGACGATGCAGGCAAAGCTTGGAACTCATCATATTTTTTTTATACCTATACATCTTTATTTGCAGCAAAAACAATCATATTAGGCACTTAATAGATAGGTAGAGTTAACATTATATGACCATTTTAAGATACATTATTATTTGGCCTATAAAACTGATAAAAAATTTATTGCTGAGGGCGTACCTAGGGACTACGATTTTAGTGATGGATCTCACACTAGGCCGAGCCTGTTTCGTGAAGTCCAAGCTGATGATTCATACAAAAACCGTCGCGTCGTGACACATTTTGTATTCAGCAACGTAACGTAACAGGGCAGGCCGCCGTGAACGGATAATCGTTGTTAAAAACGGATCTTGAGAAACGATTTGCAGACAATCATGTCTGCAAATAGTTTATTACATTTGCTTTCCTATTTTACCGTCACGTTGTTTTGACACCATGCTATGGTTCCCACCAAACCATCTCCTAAATAAGATGTTATTCGTTAGCTAGACAAATCCTCCACGCATCACGATTGATCTGTTCAAACCTTGTCTACGATATTTCAGAAAACTGACCCCAACTGGCCACAGATAGTCCGCGTGTCACCACTGCTGAACTGGTCTTACCACCAGATCTGGAGCTATGTGCTGAAGAAGCGGGTTCCATACTGCAGGCTGTATGAGGAAGGGTAAGATAAAAGTCAAATTGGGTAGGCACCTTTTATGGTCAGCAAATTTTGTCCCACAGGTGACAAAGGCTAGAATCTTTACCAGAACTGGGTATAAGACGTATATCTTCAGAGAGTGTCCCTTGTTAATAATAATAATAGGGTGGATCACCAGCCATGAAGCCAGGCTCAAGCGGCCGGTTAACCCGCTCTCATTCATGATAAATTTGTCAAACTACAACAGTTTGGACCGCACAGGACATTTAGAAATGTCTTAATCCATACAATATTATGAATTCGAAATTAACTCTATCTCATCTATCTATCTCAACATCTATTGCCTTTTCACGCCTAAACGGCAGAACGGATCTTAATGAAATTTGGTATGGAGATAGATGGTATCTCCGGGTCGGACAGGTGCGAAGCCGCGGGAAGCAGCTAGTATTTTATAACTGAATAATACTAGCCTGGTCCAGGCCTGCGCAGGACCGTGTAGAGTGGCACAAGATACATACCCTCACGCAGCAGTGGTGGGCAGGCGGTTTGATGATGATAATGAAATAATACTAGGAGAAACAAAAGCCAAAAGTCCTATTAAGGCGCAAACATAGGTACGTGTCGTGGCGCGTCGTGACGCGCCAGAAGCATATAGGTTTCGTACATTTAGTATGAATAGAGACATATTTGTAGGTCGACGACCTACGAATATGTCTCTATTCCTACTACGACACGACACGACCTAAGGTCGCGTCGTGTCGTCACGATAGGACCTACAAATATTTGTCTCTTGTCAGTCGAAGAAAGGCCTTGAGGTCGTCCCGTCAGTGCATTATGGTTTCTTAGTCAGTAGGTACAAAGGAAGCCACTCTTAGTATCATTAATCCTTTAAAGATTAGATTGGTGTGCACACAATGACATCAGTCACGTAGTAATTGTAGATGTCAATCATGCCAATATCTAATCAATCTAATTCATACAAATTAATCAAGTGTAGGTACGCTAAATGCATCGATCTGGACTAAAACAACAAGCTCCTGTGTTAATTAATGTAGCATATCAAAAACATGGGACAATGCAAACTGAAAATAACTTAGTTTCTATTTCCATTTAGTTTCTTTTGCGGGAAACGGGATGCGGGCAGCGCTCATTGTGGCTCCTCCTCCCTCATCTTTGAGGGAGGCCTATGTCCAGTAGTGGATAGCTTTTGACTGAGATATTGATAAATTATGTTTCTATTTTCTAGGTACACATCAATAGGCAGTACGTTCAACACATGGCCCAATCCAGCACTAGCATTCAAGGACCATAGTGGCAGTCTCTCGTACCATCCAGCATGGAAGCTAACTGATGGGACGCTGGAAAGGGCAGGCAGGAACAAACCTGTTTCTAATAGACCGGATACGCCTAACAGTAGATATGACTATGTAAATGGGGATGCGTAGATTACAGATACATACATTTTAAAACCTGCGTACTTATTTAAGGGGGCGAACCTAACGGGTTTAGTTGTCAGACTAGGCCTAGATCCCAGTACTCTCGGGATCCCCGTGGTAAAAAACTCGAATTACATAAAATACAACATTTTTTATTTGGTCCTTGAATGTCAATACACGGTTGAACAAAACATGAAAGTGCACTGTTTTGCACATAATTTGGTCGAGATCTCAGGAACCCTGCGGTCTATTGAAATGAATTGTCTTTTATTCGTGGGTTATTACTAATTATTTGATTCCTCTAACCAGTTTCTTCATAGTTTGTGTAGTTTTCTTGTAAAAAAGCAAATACTTGATTTTGGCGCTTACGCCTTCCTAAAACGTATGCTATGTAGGTACGTGAAATCCTATGCTTATCCTTTTCACAAAATGGCGCACATGATGTCCTCATAATAGAAGTGAGAATGTCGTCATGCTGTCCGGCTCAGTTCGAATCCAATCTGAGCGGGATAGCATCAGAGCTGCCGTCATTCTAAGTCCCTTTTTTTAAGTACGCAGGTGATATACAGGGTGTTTGGTATTACGACCGACATAATTTTTTGAGAAGTTGAGGGGGTCATGAGCTTCATTTCTCCGGTAGAACCAAAAGTCTCAATAAGATATTATGTTTGGATAGAAGACACAAAACAAATAAAAACACTCTGAAATAAGAATGTCCTAAAATAATAATAAAGATGTTGGGCCACTCTCCATCCAAAAATCTTCAAACCCCTTCGTGATTTGAATTCATTCAAAAGAACAAAAAATAAAAAAGTGTCTGCTTAATCATGACCGTCGCAGAGACCGAGCAGTCAAGTATCTCTTAGTTTGACCACCTAATTAATATTTTTTTTATGTCTAGTATCAAATCGTTGGAAAAGGTAATATCTGAAAAACTTTTTAAAGGGAAACTAAACTCAATATCACCTTTAGTTTTTTTTTTAATGATTTTAGAAGTTGTCTAATTTTTACACACATTTTTTACTTTTAATCCTCATAACATCTTTTTAACTGAATTGTATCAAGTAATGATTTATTTAGAATAAGTAGACATTGAAGAATACAGCACAAGTTACTTTGTGACATTACAACCTCAATCAAAAAAGCTGTGACGATTTAAAGGTGAGATTTTGGGTGATTTAGAAAAAAACTAAAAGCTATGATATCTTAGCAACCGTGACACTTAGGACATTGATTCTACCGGAGAAATGTAGCCCATGACTCCCTCTCTCCGAAAAATGATGTCGGTCGCAATATTAAACACCCTATATAGTCTAGGTGCTACAAAGTAGATGAACAAAGCCGAAAAGAGTAATTCTGGAACCCATGTTTCCCTACAAAAATTGTTGATCAAAAGTTCCTCGGGTGTTCAAATTCAGAATCACTCCTCGCGGCTAATAAACTAACGTATTTTGTGGTAATTTGTTTAGAGAAACGGTATGTCTTGCCGACGCGTCAATTATTTATTCCAGTGAAATGTATTTTTTTTTTGTAAATTACTTTTGGTAAATCGAACAGCATTATGTTTAGTAACAAAAACCTACAGTCCAAAATAAGTTATAGATGATTGTTTATATATATACCAAATAATAAGTTTATCAGTCATCTAGTACCCATAACACAAGCTCAGCTTAGCTTGGGGCTAGATGATGCTGTGTGGATTGTCCAGCATTATTTATTATTTCATTTATTTAATAACTTAATTAACTAAGAAAATTACAATCAAAGTTTAGAAACAAATTAGAACTAGTATTAACAGTTGAAACAATTGAGCTAACTGCAGACTGTTGCAAATAATCTACAGGTAGCTCTACTGATCCATACCAATACTAGTCGGAAACGTCCCCAAGACGCTGGCTTCATTGCCCCGCTGTATGGCAATGCTGATACTCTCGCTGTGCTAGATTCTGGCCAGCTCTGGCCACACGTAGCGTAAACGAGCCTTGGAACCTCGATATTGTTTAAATCTTGCTTGTTTCCATTGTTAATACTTTTTCAAAATCATGATAGTTCAAACGTTGTATGCAACAGCGTGGGTGTTTTAACACTTTCATTGCCCACGTCGCACATGTGGTTCTAACAGACCTACTAGCTGCGGGCAGCAGTGAATGCGTTTAAGTGCAAAAATAAGCCGTGTGGCCGAAGGCAATACGACTCGGGGCATGCCACAAATACAAATTAGCTACCTACAAATATGTACATATTATTGAACGTTAGAGGTTGCTAAACATAGGGCGCTGTACTCTATACATAGTACTTACGATTTAACACAAAATACATCATCCATACTAATATTGTAAATCTGTCTGTCTGTTACCTTGTCATGCCTAAACGGCTGAACGGATCTCAATGAAATTTTGTAGTTGGTAGGGAGGTAAATGGTGTCCCGGGGACGGACATAGGCTATTTAAAAAGCGCTTGTGAAGCCGCGGGCAGCAGCTGGTGAACTAAAAATAACACGAACGAACTGCAGCTTGAGTTAAAAACTTAACGCGAACACATTAAATTGTAGGTAATATAAAAAAAGACAGAGAAATTCAAAGTATAGATAATAAACAAAGAACCATACATAACAAAGAACAAAAATTACATGTAATAAAAAATATAGTATATTTATTAAAAGACCAATTTAATAACAACAATTAAATGCAAATGGGTAGGGTACATAATAGAAATTACAAGGCTTAATTCTTATTTTCCGAATACTCCAGACATGTCTTTTCTGATAATTTTAAGTTTATCTGAAAATACATCAGTTTCAGGATATTGCTTGAGAAAGTCGTTAAGGTAGTTCTGAGCACGGCTATCTGCCGTGCTGGTGCTGGTGGTTGTTGTCTAGCAACAGAGCGCGAAATACCCACATGTTGCATGGTGTTTTTCTGGCGTAAACTGGGCTAAAATGCAGTTTAATTCTTTTTGCTGATCATGCCATTAAATTAGTAAATGCGAATATTTATAGACTATTTCGGTGATAGGGTATCGGTTATATGCACCTGTTTCACTTGTAACACAAATTTATAATTTTGATGGTTTAATTGAAAAAACTAGAAACCGACTTCGAATGTTTTTTTTTTAGTTTTGCGGAACAAACACTCGTGAAATACCTAGGGAATAAAAACTTTATTGGACCAACTCGGGATCAACCCTATACAAAAGCAAAATAATCTTTAAAATCGGTCCACAATTGAAGGAAAAATCGGCAAACACAACAGCCAAACAAAAACCTCATCCTTTTTTCGAAGTCGGTTAAAAAGAGTACTTATTGCACGGCACTATTCGCACTTATTATTTAGTTTAGTTACGTTTATTTTCTATTGTGTTGTGAAAATTATCAAAATTAATTGTAAATGGTTTAGATAATAATTTATGCTCCCAGTTTAACATGACATATTTATTTAGAATTAATTTGTCTTCAAAGTATGTTATTATTTTTAATTATACTCAGTTATTTTACCGAAATAATGCGAGATTAAGTAGGTACTTATTATTTAACATTAGCTACATACTCTTCTATTTGTTTTTCCAAGTGTAATTAATTGAATGAAGTAATTATTTATTTATATTTTACGAGAATGCAATGCATTAATTTGTTTACATGTATTTTTACATACATTTGTTTTTATGAGAAATTGTTAAATAAAATCACCAACTCAGTCAGAATATTTTATTCCATTGGTAGAATATACCTGCGGTAATATTTTCAAATCCTTATTTAAATACGTAATATGTATGTAAATTTAGGTTCGTACTAAGTTTTGTTCTCGTTGTTAGGCTTTATGTGCTTTCGAAGGAATTCCTGGAAAGCTGCTACATCTTCCGGTGGGTCATCTGAAATAGAATTAAATATATTTTTCATCTGTATGTTTTTAAACTAACCGGTACCTATTTACCATGTTATTTCTGTCCCATGGAAACTAATTTATGGGATAAAAAGTAGCGTATGTGTTGTTATTTATTGCAATAATTTTACAAGCAATTTTAAGAGGCCTAGACAGTAGACTCGAGGCATAGTCTGCCTTTGAGATGGCTGGACGATATGACGACCGATGTGGCGCGGCGGGCGAAGGTCCGCCTGCTCCGCAGGAGATTGCGGGTTCGATTCCCGCCTTGAAGCAAATGTTTGTACGATCTGCAAATATTTTTTCCAGGTGTTCTGGGTATTTTCTATGTATAATAAAAATAAATATCTATGTAATGTGTTGTATTAAGTACATCGGTCATCTAGTACCCATAACACAAGCTCTGCTTAGCTTGGGGGTAGATGATGCTGTGTGGATTGTCCAGCATTATTTATATAGTCGGATACCCGAAAGACTGGATGAGCGAGCCTCATCCAGTCTTTCGGGTCGACCGATTAAGTTGTCTGGGTAGTCAGGAATCGGCCACCATAATACAGGACCAGTGTGTCGCTTGTAAAGAAAGAAGCTAAAGCCACCTTCCACCGCGAAAGGGAAATCAGAGATGAGTGGACAGAGTTAATATCAACGCTTTCTGCTCGCTCAGTCCTTTCCGCTCGCGACTTATACTTTATATTATGTTAACGTGTAACAAATATCCATAAAAACTTACACCTACTTATAGATTATAATATTAGTGTGACGTACCAGTTTCTTTTTCCTGTTCTGTGCCTTCGTCGTCGCTGGAGCTCTCGTTGGCTGGATGCTTCAGGTACATATCGCTGATTTCTCGCGCCATTGGCACTTCGTCTATTAGACTCTTCTTTGGTTTTTCTACGGCTGTAATGTGAAAATTTTACGTTACATACAAACATTGCTAGCTACTATGGTTCTATTACATACATAATTATATTAATAATTAATCTCTAGCATTATACAAGGGCGTATTCACAGATATCCATGTTTTTAGGTACCTACCATTTGATGAACCAGGAATCGCCACTATATAGATATCATGATATAAAATCAAAGATAATATATTAATCTTTAAAGATAGCGAAAAAAAATAGGCAGTGCCATACAGTATTTTCACATAAATGGGTTTTTACCAACGCAAGAATCGCTGAAAATGTCGAAAATGGGATCTGGTTAGGTACATAAATAAATAGCCAATTGGACGTAGTTATGCAAACAGGAACTAACCCACAAAATGTTACTTTCGAGATAATTGAGTTTTAAGAATAAACTTGAGTAGAAATGTCTAGGTAGCTCATATGAGTTTAATTATTTTACAGTTTTGTGTTCCCACACAAAACTGTAAAATAATTAAACGCACTAAATGTCCCCATTTAGGGCTTTATAGAAAGCCTAAATTGTTTAGATTGTTTTATGCACAAGTAGTATTTTTTTTGTTCAATATCAGTTGGTTCCAATGCAAAAATCAGTTTTTGTGGGTTGGTTCCCTTTAACAAAAGGTTCGTGCAGTTGCATTGTGTATAAATGAAAATAAATAACTATGTTTATTCATGTTTTATTAAAAGAAATACTTATGAACAAAATATACAACACAGTGTTATGTAAAGTAGCACAAGCAATCATCAAAAATTCTCATTCATATGCAGATACAAGCTAAAAATTGCGTTTTTTTTCTTATTTTTACATTATTCTAAGTTAGAATACTATTTGTTTAGGCTTAATTTAATGTCTATGTAAAGCCGGGTACTGACTGGCATTATATAACATTGTTTTATAATCACATCATTATGAATTATTTTGTTATATCGCACTGTACTGATAATGTGTAGGTATTTATAGTCCTGTTTTATTTTACAAAATAAACAACAAGTTGAATAATGTCGACGTGTTATATAACATGTTAATATAATCTGGACGCACCTCAAAGCTGCATTTTTAACCTACTTAATCTACATCATCCTCTTCTTCTAAAACAAAGTCTTTTTGTCCAGAGAAACCTTCGATGTCGTCTTCAATATTTTTATATCCAGACAGATTTTTATAAACATTTTGGGCATCTTCGGGCACAAGATGTAAAGGCTTTTCAAATCATTTAGTTTGGCTTTTGGTATGTCTTTGCCTTTGGGCCATAGCGGGCTCATTGCACCTATTGACAGAGATTAAGGACCACATCTAATGTTTTTTTTTATATTTACTTCTGAATAATCACTATTGAGGTCTGCTCTCATAAAAAGTGAAAACATGTTTTCTTTTTTTAACATTATCTCCTTCTGATTGAGCCAAGTCACCTTGGCTCCATCCGCTGTTTTTTTCCTGTTAACAATATTTTTTTCCAGGTTCGCTGATGACATAAAGTCTTCACTTTGCATTCTATGGACACACATTGGCTTATTTTTCTTACAGGTTTTCATAATATTCATGTAATCTACTTCTGTATAGAGTCGCTGTTGTTGTTTGAGGGCGCACTCAATCCTCCCAAAGTCCGTGTCATTTGGAAGGAAACTGATTCTAAAAATCGCAGGTTGATTTACTGGAGGATAGGGTGGTCATCCAATAACATCAATGTTAGCTTTATGTTCCTATTTTGACCCCGGCACGAGTCGCTCCAAAGAATGAGCTGCTTTACGCCGTCGTCAAGATTATTCATCACATATTTGATCAAGTCGCATTTGTTGCACGTGTCTTTTTTTAAAGGTTTCGTGCGAAGGTTCAACTTCGTAAGAAACACAATATGTTTTACTTTCGCAGAAGAGAGCGGTTTCTTCGCTGTAGAGCTCATAAATTTTTGAGAACGTCATATCTGATCTCAAAAATTTTGTATCGTTGCAATTTGCTCGCCTATAGTGAGAGATATAAGTAGGTATTTTCTTAATTACGTTCACAAGGAACTTTTTGTTTTCTGTTGTTGTCTTCCAAACCACCAGAAACGTTGGGAAATACGTATATAAAACAATACATAAATACCAGTAAATCTAAATTCTTCGATACCTATTTTTTTCCCTCAGGTATATTTATCATAACGTAGCTTCTATGATCCGAGACGTGGTCGCTGACTATATGCCTCGTGCAAGGCTCAGAGTCGCTCAGCGACCTATGGAGAGAGCTACATATGCTCGGAGTTCTTTACGCGATAGGATCCGGAATACGGAAATCCGTAGAAGAACCAAAGTCATCGACATAGCTCTCAGGTTAGCAGGCTGAACTGGCGACAGGCAGGCCATATAGCTCGCAGTATCGATAACGGTTGCGGAGTAAAAGTTCTCGAGTGGCGACCGCGATGCAATGCGAAACGCAGTGTGCGAAGACCTTCCACTCGATGGACCGACGACGACATTGTAGCGGTCGCAGGGAGTCGATGGACGGGGGCGGCTCAAGACCGCTATTTTTATGCGTCGTTTGGGGGAGGCCTATGTTCAGCAGTGAACGTATACGGGCTGATGATAGGTATGATTGCTATCTGATTAGGTATTCGATGCTTGAAATAAAATGTGATTATATAATATAATATTTATATTAACATATATTTATGTGGGTTTGGGGGGGCTTTAAACTTAACACATAACGGGGAGTTATATTAATGATGCAGCTCTCTGTACCTACTTTAATTTTTGTTCGGATTCGAGATAAATGCCTAATTATGATTATATTCGATAATAATTTCCTATCGCATCAAGTACCTACATAATGTACGTACTTGATTCAATAACGATTTGATTACGTTTACAACAATGAAAAACGTCGATACGTACTTGATTCGATTATGATAGCACATCCTTATTAGGTAGGTAAGAAATTATTGCCAGATCAACTTTAGGTTTTTTACTTATAATGACTCAATGATTTCTACATAGGTAACCTAACCTAACCTACCCAATATTTATTCAAAATAAATAATGTGGCAAAACGGAATAAAAATTATATCAATATTTATTGTGATATAATTTTTATTGTATATAATATTTAGTGTATTCTGACAGAACTTACACAAAAACTGTTGGAACCATACTCTACTATACTCTTGGAGCATGGTGCCTTGATAAAATGAACATTTCCATTATGTAAACTAAAACCATCCCACAGGCTACTGGTCGAGTTTCGGAAATTTGCTTTGCAAGCAAGAACTAACTAACATGCCACTGTTAGACCTTCGGGGTTTTATAAAGCAAATTGGAACCAAAACACATAGTCACTCTATTTATTAAATATCTCATAACGCAAACTAGAACCAAACCACTTAGCATCTGTAAATTCCTAGAATTTTATTAATGCAAATCATAACCAAGCCACTCGGTTATTGATAGCAATAGAATGCAGGTAGTTTTTATTTGCCCTTGTGGTTTGGTTCTAGTTCGTATTATTAAAATGTAAAGTTTTTTGGGTACCATATGCTATGGTTCCATAAAAAATATTTAATCGGCTCATTTTAGTAAATCACGCAGCATGGTTCTTGTTTGTAAAATACGAAATGACCAAATGTGGTTTAGTTCCCATGTGACCTACTCATATCTTTGCTAAGAGTCGCTAGAGGGCCAAGATCTTTTTTGAGCATATAGAATACATGCTTAGGAACCTCCCTGTGCACTTAACTCCATTTCGACCGAGTTGAAGGTTGGTTCCTGTTTGCATAACTACGTCCAATTCTGCTGCAGATTTTAACGTGAAAATACCTATTAAAAAATGTGGCTTATATTTCTCCATACATTTTTCTATGAAAAAGTTTCGAAACGCGCCGGATTATAGACTCGATTTCATTTTGATTGATTGTTATTCGCGCGTCGACCGCGCTCATGGAAGCGCGGGCGTGTCGCATTTTTTGCAAATAATTAATATAATAATTAAATAAAAGAACGACAAAGTAAACCCTAATGATAAAATATAGCCTGGTTTTAATGTGCTATTTTTAATATTCGATAGGAAATTTTATGTATTTTACCGGTCTAAAAAGCTACGTAGAAGTAGGTAGGTACCTACTGAACCTCAAAGGACTGACAGACAATAATCAAAATCTGTTTTTACATCTTTATAGATTAGCTTCCCTCAAATAAAAAAGTTTCAACCTTCTACAGTGTTTTTCTTTATTTTAAAGAAATATATGGTATGGTATATATGGTATATATGGTTATGGTGCTATAAAAGATAAATATTATAGATATTTATCTTTTATAGCACCATGCTATTGCGAAATTTTGACCTCAATTTAATTCAATAACTTACCAAACCTTCAAGTACCAAGATAAGTTACTTTAAGTATAAAACCGAGCGTAAAGCAGCTTTAATGTGTGCGTAGGCATTTTGTAGTGTGCTGGCTCAGATCCTTAAATTCGAGCGAGGCAAGAACGTAAATACAACCTTAAAATAAAAGTCAAGAAATCTCAAGAATGTATTATTTAAAAGAAGGCCTTTTATCACGTAGGTGCCTTAACCTCTCCTCCTTTCTATCGTTTGTTATTCGTATTTTTATTTGTGTTGATGGTAAAGTACGTACACTAAAGTTATGTAGTTACTAGCTTCAGCCCGTGGCTTCAGACGCGCTTTTTGGAAAAAAAGTAGCATATATGTTATTCCAGGTCCAGATCTTAATCTGCAAAATTTCATCTCGATCCATTCAGCCTGATCCATTTGGTAGTTTTGGCGTTGTCGTCGGCCAAACATCTTCACAACGGCACAAACTTACGCCTTTATTTTATTAGGATTTATTAGTCCAAGCAAAGCCCATAATATCTATTTTATTTATAATCCCATTATTTCCTTCATATTGTTTAAAAAAACTGACCTGCTTTTCCGGACTTTACTTCTTCTTCCTTCTTTTTTTCTTCTAGTTTTTCCTCACGCATTTTCAGCCAGTCAGCTTTGTATTCCCTGTGCAGGAAATTCAATAAGATAAATATTAAACTTCAAAGGATAAAGAAGTGAAAAGAACAGGAAATTTTCTGAATTTAGTTCTGGTTCATAGGAAATAAAGAAGTGTGGTAGATCCAGATGCCACAGGGATACAGGGATACTTAATAATTTTCGCAGTAAACAAATGAATAACTTACTTTTCGTATTCCTCAGCAGCTTGATCTACTAAATTGAAGAACTCGTCTATACCCTGTAAAACGAAACAAAATGTGAACAATTACAATTAGCATTGTCAAGTAATAAATGGTATTGGTACGGATCAGCTGAGCTACCTGTAGATTGTTTGCAGTTAGCTCAATTGTAAATCTAACTTCTAACTGGTTTCTATTCTTTGATTGTAATTTTATTATTGTTTTATTCGATTGTCATTGTATACTAGAAAGTAGTTATGGGGGGTTTTTTACTCTATAAGCTTTTGAATCTAAAGGCTTATAGAGTAAAAAACCCTGCTTTCCAAGGACTGAAGGACGGCAATTAACACTTTTTAATCAAACAATGTTATGGCATTGATAACATAATTTATATTAAAAAATAACCTAATTCACAAAAATCATAATCTTATTTATTATCTATCACAGTTGGATAAGACTGTGGTATAGCCGTAGCATCTTATCGTTAATTTCGAGCCACCTCTTATCCGCCTCTTTAGCTCAGTGGCAGAGCACTGGTCTTGTAAACCAGGGGTCGTGAGTTCAATCCTCACAGGAGGCAAATGATAAAATAGCTTTTTGCATTTTATTTTTGTACTAGAATATTTTTTACATCACATTCAGCCCAGTCAGTAGAATCTACTTCTTTTTCGACAATATTTTCCATTAATTTTATTTGAAAACCGATGTGGCGCGGCGGGCGAATGTCCGCCTACGGCGCAGGAAGTTGCCGCTTTAGGACAAATGTTTTTACGATCTACAAATATTTGCTCTGGGTGTTCTGGATATTTTATATTTAACAAAAAATATCTATTTGTGTATACTGTATTGTATTAAGTACTGGCTGACCCGACAAGGCGTTGTCCTGGTTTAACTATGACTATTGAATTCAAATAGGCATTATGGTTGCTTTTCTTAAATTTAAAAATTTCCACGCATTTTCTTATTTTTTTCTTTTATAATAACTTTCTCCTGACAATAACAAACACAACAACAAAAGAATTAGAGAAATTGGGAAATAGGAATTCATTTTTATGAACATAGATAGCATCATCTAGCACCCATAACACAAGCTCTGCTTAGCTTGAGGCTACATGATGCTTTGTCCAGCATTATATATTTTGTTTCTCATTTCCATGATCTCAGGCCATATAGTGACCCGGTCCTTTGGGAACCAACAGCACAAAGGCCCTTAATGAGAGTTAATATAATATATATTTTTTTGTATAATAATGTTGTTAAATAAGTAGCAGTAAGTAGGTAGTGTAGTGACTAGAATTAGCGCCACCTCTTATTTAAACAAATTGCGAAAGCTTTACAAGGATATTATCACAAAGAAGTGAAGTACTTGATAGTGGCATGCAAAGAAGTATTAAAGTTACTAAAGTAACATCTCATTGGTGGCACCAAACACTCTTTTCGCATTTCTTCTAACCAACAACTTCAAACCATAAAGCATAGAATAGTTATCACATTCAACATATATTTTTGGTAATTTTTTTCTAAAGCATATGCAATTATCATAAATTTTAGTATTACTCAGTACAAACTAAGTGGTAGTTTTATTGACTTACATCGCCGGTATGAGCGCTGACGCCGCAGCATTTCAGATCACAGTAGAAGTTATCAAGCGCGAGCGCCATAGATCGCGTGAGGTTGCCTATATAACTCGCTCCTCCTTCAGCCTCACCCGTGCCTTCCGCGTCCAACGCCTCTTGGAATGCTTCAAAATCACGCATCCACTCCACTGCGTAGGCGTTGTCTACTACATCAGTCTGAAAGTTATCGACATTCATTATTTATTTTAAGACAGCATTAAAGAAACCTATTTAAAAGGAGTCAGGAGTGGTACTCCTGACTCCTTAAAAAAAAAGTCAAAAAGTAATCTTAAAGATTTGCAAGATGGGAGGCTGTTAATCAAACCCATTGTCCTCCAGGAAAGCCAGCAGTTCTTTAAAGCCTGTGCCCCCCTAGGCCTCTGGGTATGGATGCTACTAGCAGCGAGGGTTATTGGGGCTGAATAGAAGTGTCTTTCTATAGTCTAGTTAAAAAACTGGCTAGATAGTTGAGTATAAAGTAGAGCAAACACCAAAATTTTTGATAAGCAAGTTATGCTATCACATAACAAACAATAGCTTGACTTTGCACGACTCCTACTCACTACTTGGCAAAAGTATTTCCAAGTGTCAACTAAACTTTAGCTGAAGCATATTAATCTTTATTTATAGGTGCCTAATATTGGAAGCATTAACTTACCTTATTCATAACAACAATGAAAGGCAGTCTCGTCTTGTACAATATAGAGCAGGCATAAAGCATGTTAGACATGAATGTAATCGGAGATACAGAGCGGACTGTGTCCATCACATAAACCACCACTGTTGGGCATGTGGAGGCTAGTGCTTCTGTCACTATGGTGCCAGATGCTGACCATGTGAACACCTCTATTTGACCTGGAAATAAAATGGAGCATTTTTTTAAATATGGCTTAACTGGACTTTTTTGTAGCTGGCAACTTCTATCTGGCTTGCCATTTTGTGCTCAATTAATCAAAATTTTATTGTAGAATTCTGTGTAATAATTTAAATATTTTTTTTAAATCACTTACATATTGATACTTAATTAACAAGGTGTGAATAATGTCTATCACACATAAGTTGTGAAAGTTAAGCTGGATTCAGCAAAGAATTGTAACTAAGACAGAAACCAAGCTGAGTTAAAATGAATCAAATAGAAAATTACCAGGCGTATCAATAATACAATATTTGTGTTTCTTTCCTGCATTCTCAATAAGGTCTACAACTTGTCCAAACTTTGTCGAGAAGAGGTTCAAAGCTGTCACGATCCCACCATTGGGACCAAGACCATACTGTTTCATAACCTCTTTGTAGTTTACTGTGTCTCTGACATCTGAAACAGAAGCATGAGTCTCTTATTTCATACTGATGGAACTCATCAGGTTTAAGTTTAAGACAACAAGAGTTTGTTTCGTGCGAAGCCAGAACAAGTAAAAGGGGTTATAGTGGGACTTACAATGAACTACTCATAAGCCTGCTTACCAATATTAGCAGGGTAAGGGACTTCCCTACATGCCGGATCTAGGTTGATGAGATAGGGTCGAGAGCCATCTACAACTTTGCTAGATAATCTTCGTGTGAAGGACGTCTTACCGGCTCCGGCCATACCTGTAACGACCACGAAAAGAAGCTTTCAGACTGTATTCAGGTTTACTTGGACCAAAACTCACAGAATAACAATGAAAACAAGTTTCTAACCTAAAATTATTAAACAAATTGGTTTTCGAGCCTCCTGCTCTGTAACTTCTTTTTTTTCTTCATTTGATGTCATATTTTGCAATTAACAAACAGAAAAAATTCTTGATTATTGCTGAAAATACAATGCAAATTCACAATTTCTTTTAATTTGACCCTGGCTGTGAATTTCGTGCGAACTGCGAAGCAAGATTTGTTTGTTTTGAGTTTTGATTTTTTTTTCTCGCGTGAATTGCCAACTCCTTTCCTACTAAAACGAGTCTGTCAAATCATTCCAGCCATTTTTGTCCAAAACCCTTTGTACCTTCGAACTCAATCGATGCCAGGCAGGGGATTTTGCGCTGAGAAAAAAGATGTCAATGGGAAGTCTTCTCAAAATAGGCACGGTCTATCTATGCCACATATATTTGACAGCCCCAAGTGTAAAGCGTAAAGCGCTCTTTTTAGTCAAAACGCCTCACTATAGTTACTTCGGCTCAGAAAGGAATTAATTAGTTGGAAATACTGGCGATGTTGTTAACTCTCAATCTCAATCTGTAATAAACGTCAGATTTCAGCCATGGAGTACCTACCTAAATATTATTTTATTAGATTATGATTATTTATGAGGTAAGTACTCAATCTACGTTAATAAACACGAAGCCATTCTCAAAATCCAATGATTATATAAACAAAACAACACAAAAATCCGAAATTCTCAAGTTTCAAGTACTTATTTATTGCGTGTAAGACGTAGACCGGTAGGTGTAGGTATGTTGATACTAATTACATCTCTTTTTGGCGACGAGTTAAAAATTGTCAGAATTAAGCATAATAAATAAGAAAGACCTCAAATCGACAAATGCCACTTTTGGCAAAAAATCAACAACAAGAAAGCAAAGAGAAGGTATAGTGATGGGGGCCATGTTTACAAACTTTGTTAAAAACTAGATTGTGCTTGAACTAGAAAAACCGGGAAACTATGAAATTATTATGAAAAAGACCGAAAAGCCGGAGTTTTATTTTTATCACTTTTCGACTCAATATTGTCCGCGCGGGCCGTAGGTAAGCGAATGAAGTTATATTATAAATTATTTAATGTAGGTATGGAAGGAGAGGAGGGAGGCATTTGCCCAGCAGAGACAGAACCAGCGAGCTGTTATGATAAAATTCATTTAGGTAGGTATGTATTTTTATTTTAATAATACAAATTTGTATCCACTACCTACCGTAAGAAGGTAGGTACGTGTCGAAAAAGTTTTCTACACAGGCCGTAAATTCAAATAGGTAGGTACCTACCTAGGAACCTTATAAGTATTTTTAACCTTCAACAACAAAAATTGTAGGTACGTACCTATCTACCACCTACCTGCCTACTTCTGAAACCTGAGTGAAAATCTTTGCATAGGTAAATACGTTCATTATTCTTATTTCTTAGATTCTTGGCGTTATAGACAACTAGCTGCTGCCCGCGGCTTCGCACGCGCTTTTTAAATAGCCCATGTTCGTCCCCGGGATACCTACCATTTACCTCCCTGCCAAATTTCATTAAAATCCGTTCAGCCGTCTATGCGTGAAAAGGTAACAGACAGAATTCTGATTCAGAGTTAGGTACTTTTGAATTTATAATATTAGTATGGAAAATTTTATGTATTCGCCAGATGTTTCAAACATCTTGCGAGTAAATAAAATTTTATGAAAAAAACAATACTAAAAAAAAAATATTCTAAATAACCTTACAAACATAAAGGAATAGAATACCTATACTCCAGCTAAATTTGATGTACAATGTTTGTAAACAAGCCGCCCGCACATAACCTAAAACTCTGTTACCATGCCGCATCTATACGTAATTTACATTACTTGTCTATTAAAGATCCTTCTTTCAAAAAAGTTTGCTTACAAATCTGAAACTCGACGCCAAGCAAGAGAGTTTTATATTTTTGTGTGGTGGTGTGTTTATAAAAAAATCTCATAGAGTTTGGCTAGTAGGTAACATTTCACACGTCCACTTACCTTACTACCATATTATGTATTACTGTGCCAATGTGCGAAGAGACAGACTTGATCATTTTATAGATTTTACGACAAACTGTACCTAGTAGGTACCTACTACCTACCTACCTGCACAGTTTGCACGATAAAAATATTATATCAACAACTTAGTCCCATTTAATCTAGCCCTGATGTAGGTACCTAATTGTAGTTTAGACAATGAAGGTAGGTATCTTTCAAAACACCAAATTATAACTCTTAACTGCTAGCGTAAGTACCTATACCATCGTGTAATATGACGATAGATAGATAAATAGATATCGTTTATTGTCAAAGAGATTACATGTTTTTGGTTAGTAGTGTCTTAAATCCTAGGTAGGTATGTTAGGTTTATCTAGACACTAGGGTTCTCTAAAAATAGGAATAAGTACGTATAGATAAATTTGTAAACACGGTAGGCAGTTACGCACACAAAAAACACAGCGGATAAATAGCATATTGGTAGATAAATAACCTACGTAAACGCTACATAGCCCTTAGACGCAAAAATCATGAAGGCAGGGGGCGCGGCGTGGGAGCGGGGGCAAGTGTGCACATCGCGTGCGCAGATATTATCGATTCGCGTCGGCGGCAACGGCCGCCGCCGCAGCCCCACAGTTTCATCCACCCCCTCTGACTAGTCACCTAGCTACTACTATATCAATAGCTATAGAAATCTGTGACTGCAGAAATAAGCATATCTATGGATGCTTATTTCTGCAGTCGCAGATTTCCTATACCTAGCTATGGCTGCAGACTGGCAGAGTTATATCGGTTTATTTATAAGTGCCTAAGATAAATAAGTAGATAAAACAACAAAACAACAAAAACTGTTTGGAGAGCATAATACCTAATGTTTTGGCCGGCTGTAAAATATAAACCATCAGCAATACATATACTTGGTCGGCAACTCAATTATTTTTAATATAGAAATAAATAGCTGTTGGTTCGGCAGAAATAATATTTTGGTGAGCAGAATTCATTATTTGGGCAACAGCAGCAGATTTTGCAGATTTTTTTGAGTACCTAATAGTTTAAACTAGAAATGCGCAATGTAGGAGGGAACAAGAAATTAATTTACACGTTTAAAAAACGTACTACGAAACGATACAGGATAAGGATCAGACGAGTTAGGATAGGAGTCGAGCGGCTTACTTTTGTTTGCGCGCAGTGACATTTATTTCACAACTAGCTTCTGCCCGCGGCTTAACACGCGCTTTTCATGTGGTCTATGTCCGTCCCTGGCATATTATTTACCTCTCTGCCAAATTTCATTAGGATCCATTCAGCTGCTTAGCGTGAAAAGGTAACAGACAGACTTTAGAATTTATAACTATATATTATTGAAACGTTTACAAAATCCGTAATAATAATGGAAAAAATAATAATGGAATAAAATATAAAAGCCCTAATATAAATTTTGTAAACTTATAGGTACATACGACAATTATTGACAAAGAAAATTACTATTCAATAATACGACAATTTCTATACAATTATTTTTGTAAATACATTTGATAACATATTCGAATAACAAACCAATTATTATTTATGTGTATAATTAATTAAATAAATACCTAAATAATAACATCTTAATAATCTACATAATCATCTTGAAAATATTTATATTGGGTATTTTTCTAAATAGGTAATATAATAAGTAGGTACTTATCTATACCATAAAGGTAGTTCGGTAGTTACTAGTTATGATTTAATTTAATCAACTCATCTCAACTTACAATCTCTATTGTCGGAGGCTGAGTTACCTACCTATAACCTTTTTGTCAGGTGTGCAGCACACACGTACTCACATCACTGAGAATCCGTACTTTTTTTATGTAGGTATAAGTATATGTACCGACTATTTTTTATGTATTTTTTTAAGTTCTGATGTACCTACCTTTTTGTTGTGATAGGTACCTTTGTATTGTGTTTTGAAGTTGCAAATAAATGTTCTATTTATCTATCTATCGGAGGCCAAGATCTATTTTGGATCACTGCGCCTACCTACCTGTAAGTAGGTAGGTATCTATTTATCTACCTCATTATCAAACTCTGCTGTAAGTATTATTATCAAGTAAGTTGCATTGAAATGTAGAATAAAGCAATTTGCGCATGAACAGGGTGGCTACGGCTACAGAGGTGCAGGGCGGGCGCCGACCGACGACGGCGTCCGAGCACACCCCTCGGAATATGACGCAGGCGCGTCGACGCGCCGGCGGCCGCCGCGCTCCGCACAGTGACGCTCGCCCACTTGGATCGATGAGATACGCAACCCCGCTTTTCGAGTTAAATCAATAGCGTTTCATCGATTTTAGGAGCCGCAGCCGCCGCACACTGGATTCGAGGGTCGCAGGCGGTGGTTGCGCGCACTGTATTATTTCAGTTCCAAGCATTTCTAGTTTTTATGATAATTTTCATTCTAGTCTTTGAAAGAGTTCTTGGAAACATTAACTCTAGGTATGTGGTTCTAAGTGTGAAAGACATGAAAGTGTTAGATCTGGCGTTACATCGACGCCATCGATTTATCGATTACGTTTCATAAGGTAAGTCCTATTTACCTATCTAAATAATGTCTTCTATTTTTTTATATATAAATTAGGTATCCACATAATACCCATGTCCTATCTGATTACTATTTTACTGTAACTATTTCGTAATTTTTTTACGATCATATCTTTTGACATATGTCTTTCATCTTGTCACGCAAATAAGAATGGTTTGAAATGGAAAATGATAGTGATCACCTTAGTTTGTACTAATGAATTAATGTTTTTTATTTGACATAAATAGCTTCCATGCGCAACTCTGCCGTTGGCAGTGAGGTGAGCGCAGTTGCGTATTGTATTAATTTGTGTAAAGGATTAAACATTTTTCAGTTTACAATTATTTGACCTAGCTACATATGTACCTATATATTTTTTACCAGAATTCCTTCCTTATTATGTCCATATCTTGATAACTGTAGCTACCTATTTAATTACTTCTTGGGCATTCTAGCTCACAGTCGATCATACGAACACACAAGGCAAAAATACGTACCTAGCTATAAACGGGTAATAATTTTTGTACTACTTACATATGTAAGTACAAGTACCTACCACCTAATTATTTATTGACTTAGAATGATTATCCTCGTCTCGTTCGTGGGACAGTGGCCGATACAATGCGAGAGGGGTAACTTAGGGGTGGTTGACTGATGGACATGCGCAGACACAACCTTTTCAGTCTATTCCCTTGTAATAAGATTCAGTTTTAGTTTTATTTTCGTGTTACGCGTTGTACTTGTGTTATTATCTTATTACCTTTTGAGTATAGGTATTATTTTGTAATAGCGTTTCTAGAACTAGATTAGTTTCTATAGTTAAATTAATTTTAAGATCTACACTGTACTAAGTACCATACTTTCGCAAATAAACGATTATGATTTTGATTGATATGATTTGAACCCAAGATAATGTATATTCATGTCAAGAAAGGCCGACTACCTAGGTATTAGGAATAATTTTTTTTTAACAAAAACTGATACCAACCATTAGAGAAAACAGCAAGGTAATTAGTAAAAACACAAATTTTAACAACGCATGCATAGATACCCTATTTAGTCACGCTCAGTGAAAACTGACGACCGATGTGGCACGGCGGGCGAAGGTCCGCCTGCGACGCAGGAGGTTGCGGGTTATTCCCGCTTTGCCTTGGAAAAATATTTGTATTATTTGTAAACATTTATTCTGGGTATTTTCAATGTATATTAAAAAAATATATATCTATGTAATGTATTGTATTAAGTATATCAGTCATCTAGTACCTACCCTATAACACAAGCTCTGCTTAGCTTGGGGCTACAGCATCATGTGTGGATTGTCCGGCATTATTTATTTATTTAAATTCTAGGTCGGAAATGGACGACAAACAAATGAAATTATGAATGAAAGCTTGTTTTTTGTTGTGAACTGCTCCGATGATACCAGGGTCGTAATATTTGTTCCACAAATATTTTTGCGCATTGTAAACCGTTTGCTTAAAAAAACTAGGATTCTAGAACCGAGTAAGTATGGTAGGTAGCTAGGCAGGTCCCACGCGATTAAATATTATGTAGGTACGAATTTTACAAAGGCAACTTTCCCTTAAGGGCTGTCCCAAAAATTTAAAATCGATAAGAAATAACCCTTGCGATTCATTTCTAAATTTTGAGGAACCCTGCATTTTTAGGATTTCCTTGTTTGTTCCGAGAAAAATTAAATCCTTTATTTTTAAATTGGCAGAATAATTTCCTTTCCTTAGGTTCATTGCAAATGGCGGCGTGGTGATAGGTTTCTAGTCTACACTGTAGGTTTGTTCCAGCAACCAACCTCTTTTCGTTACAGTAGACCCGAGGTTATAAAATAATAATAATTTATTCTAAATAACTTATGTAGGACTATAACAAAATTCATCTAAAATTTTAATGGAATTAAATAATGCGTGTGCATTAACTAGTACGTTAAAACCTGTTTTTCATGCAAAAAGAGTGTAAACAACAAATAAAATAATCAAATAGAACTTATTCATTATACAAGGCGATGGTATATACTTTAAAATAATTACTTAGGTTATGTACTTATGTACCTACCTACACTAAACTAGTTTTAATAATAAAGGTGCTTGCAAAAATTTTTTGGCCTTCTAAGTATATAACAGTGAGTAAATTTATTCCGTAACACATTCTATGTCAATAAAAATGTGTAACAACAATATAAAAGATGAATCAAACTTTTTATGATTCAAAAATATTTTAAAGTCTTACCTGATTAAAAAAAGGTTCTATGCCTTACAGGAATATTTTGAAACATAGAAATAAGTTAGAAGTTAATACATTATTTTAAATATTTCAATCTATGGTATTTAAAATATAGTTATATATGTATAATATTATGTTCTATAATGTAACATACATTATAGAACAATATTTATTCTATTACAACAAAAGAAAATTGTGTTATCTGGAAACTATGTTCCAAATTGCAGTGCCCCACTCGGGCTCATGTTGAAGCTTCAACAACTCATTTTAAGACCCTATTACCTATACAACATGATCACAATAAAAATTTGAATGAATTGAAAATTGAATCAAGTAGGTAGTATTCAAAAGTGACCGGCTAATAAGCCGGCTAAGACCAAAAAAATTGCTGTCGTGCGTGCATCACTATCAATTAGTGTGTCATAGCTAGTGAGTGACAGATTTATGCACTGGAAGTGTGACTGAAGAAAGATAAAAAACAAAAACAAACTAAAAACACTAAGCTGCGCAAGCGCTCGCTCGCTAATTTAGAAAATATTATTTTGATACTCAATGAAGTCCCCTATCACGTCTGGAATAATGAAATGAACTTCCTCCGTTTAGGTAGCTACAATGCGAAACGCAAGATGACTTCGACTGACACGTACCAGTTGAAATGGCACTCGCACAGTGCCCATCTGAACGGCTCCGTAGCGGCTTTGCTGCGCTCGGAGCGGTTCACGGATGTGGTGCTCTGTACGATGGATGGCTCGCAGATCCCCGCTCACAAGTTCATACTGAGCTCATGCAGCGTTTATCTGAGTACGCTGTTCGATGGGCAGCGGTCTGTGATGAGGATGGGAGGAATGCTGTATGTGGTGCTGCCTTCGGAGATATCTACGAAGGCGCTGAAGATACTCGTCGAGTATATGTATAAAGGTGAGTCTTATCTTAAAACAGCTGGTGTGTGTGTTATACAATGCCATATAAAACCCAGACCGCTGGATGTGTGAATTAAAGGCTTGAGGATAAGTGTATGTTAAGAAGTACAGCATTCGAATCAAACAATCATAATGTTTAATGGGAAGAAGTAGAAATGTAATACCTCGCTTGTTATGGCTCATTGAATCAAAATCCAATTGAAACTGTAACTTAAATAGTCAATAGTCAAATTTTTATACATTATTTGTCTCTCTGTTTAGGTGAAACAACAGTATCCAATGAAGTTCTCGACACAGTACTAAAAGCTGGAGAGGTCCTTAAGATCCGGGGACTCTGGCAGCAGTCATCCAACAATGAAACTTCTGAGGCTGAAAAGGCTGACTCTACGTCTACCCCAGCTAGCGTCAACAAGCAGCCTCTTGTCAAGAAACCTGAGGATATGATGCCAAAGCTGGCCATGAAGAAGGATGACCAGAATAAGATTATCAAGCTTAACCAGGTGGCCACTGGTCCTGGTGGTGTCACAAGGTACATATTGGAGCTGACTTTACTATATGTAGATCAGCTTATTTTTGTGTCTAACCAGATGCAGAGATTTATTAAAGAAGTTGAAAGGTTTTATGGCAGAGATAATGTAGATCAAAAATTGTATTTTACAGACCCATGTTTATTGGACCTCCCAAGCTGGTATTCATAAAGACTGCTGAAGGCACCACCCAAGCAGCTCTCCGACCAGGCACCCCCATGGGCTCTAAAGGACAGACCATTCTTGTGGCCCCCCCTGCAACTAACACGGAGGCCTCCATGTCTGCAGTGTCAACATCCTCCAGCCATACCACCATGCCCACAACTATGGTGGTTGAGGATTCTCCTGACGAATCACCTTCACCGAGGTAACTTCTTCCTACCAGTTCATACATCACATCGAACACTTGGTCATCATGTCAAAGCTAGAAATAATAAATACTGCAGCCAGAATCTTGGAGACACTTCCGACTGGTATTGATATCAATCAGTTGAGCTGCTTCAGATTGTTTGCAACAGTAAATAAATAAATTAAAATAAATAATGCTGGACAATCCACACAGCATCATCTAGCCCCAAAGTAAGTAGAGCTTGTGTTATGGGTACTAGATGACTGATAAACTTAATACAATACATACACAGATAGATATTTTTTTTTTATTAAATAAAGAAAATACCCAGAACACCCGGAACAAATATTTGCAGATCGTACAAACATATGTCCCAAGGCGGGAATCGAACCCGCAACCTTCTGCGTCGCAGGCGGACCTTCGCCCGCCGCGCCACATCGGTCGTCAAACACAACACACACATAGTCGACAGACGACACGGTCTGCAGTTAACTGTTTCAATTGTTTAAGTATACTAGTTAAATTGTGTTTTCTATTCTTTAATTGTTATTTCTACCATGTGTGGTTGGCAGGTAGAAAATGCCATCGGCATTAAGCCCACCTTTTGTATACTTTTGATAAAAGTGTGCAATAAAGTATTTAAATAAATAATTAAATATAAATAAATAAATTACGATTCAAATAAACATAATATTCAAGAAGCAATAGTAATCAATGAATCACTGTAAAATAGAAGGTTGATCTCCCCATATAATGAAAAAACATATATAGAGTACAATATTTAAATTTGCTAGTGTAGATAACACCTATACCACATCCACGAAATAATTTTCTGTTTTCTATATGCACAACTATGAAGTTCCTTAATTGTTGACAGGAGAGTGAGTGACAGAATTAAGTATTTCATAGACACAAT
The DNA here is from genome assembly GCA_963662085.1 of Eupithecia inturbata. NCBI lineage: Eukaryota > Metazoa > Arthropoda > Insecta > Lepidoptera > Geometridae > Eupithecia > Eupithecia inturbata. The sequence continues at coordinate 12,322,424 of OY759182.1, forward strand.
GACTTTTGACAGAAAGAGATGAATCTGTACCTACGCTCGAAAAATATGGGGACTTACCTACGAAAGTTTCCATTTTTACATACAGCGGACATAGTATGTAACGAAAATTAATCTAGATGATTTTTCCATGAAAAATATTGAAAATAGTATAAAAAATATAGTTTAATGTCGCAGGCAGAAGCAAGTAGCAACTAAAACCATTTTATACTATTGAGTATTCTGATTCCAAAAATAAAGCCATTTAGACGCCTGAGTAAAGTCTATAAAATAATACAAAATGTTGAGCAACAATAACAAAATAGATTACAACTTCTTAAACAAAATAGATTGTCACATAAAATCAAATCAGTAAAGCATTTGGACATGATTATTATATTGTCAGTTGAACTACCAAAAAGAAAATTATTTTATAGAATAGGAATAGGATGGTAGGAATAGGATGATGTTCTTATGTATTACTATTTTATAGAATAGAAATAGGATGGTAGGAATAGGATGATGTTCTTATGTATTACTATTTTATAGAATAGGAATAGGATGATGTTCTTATGTATTACTATTTTATAGAATAGTAATAGGATGGTAGGAATAGGATGATGTTCTTATGTATTACTATTTTATAGAATAGTAATAGGATGGTAGGAATAGGATGATGTTCTTATGTATTACTATTTTATAGAATAGTAATAGGATGGTAGGAATAGGATGATGTTCTTATGTATTACTATTTTATAGAATAGTAATAGGATGGTAGGAATAGGATGATGTTCTTATGTATTACTATTTTATAGAATAGTAATAGGATGGTAGGAATAGGATGATGTTCTTATGTATTACTATTTTATAGAATAGTAATAGGATGGTAGGAATAGGATGATGTTCTTATGTATTACTATTTTATAGAATAGTAATAGGATGGTAGGAATAGGATGATGTTCTTATGTATTACTATTTTATAGAATAGTAATAGGATGGTAGGAATAGGATGATGTTCTTATGTATTACTATTTTATAGAATAGTAATAGGATGGTAGGAATAGGATGATGTTCTTATGTATTACTATTTTATAGAATAGTAATAGGATGGTAGGAATAGGATGATGTTCTTATGTATTACTATTTTTTCATCAGGTTGTTGAGAAGACATGCAGTAGAGAAGAAATATGGAAAGAAACAAAAGACTGATGCTAGTGTAGAGGAAAAAGAGAAGGCCGTCGTGGTAGTCAAGGAAGAGGCAGGGAAAAGTAAGTAGCTTGAGCAGCCTAAGGGTAAAAAAAAAGCTGCGACTTTTTTTTATAGAAATTTGTGCCTTACGGTTTGGAGATAAGTGGTCAATATGCCATTAAAATCTTCAAAAAATTCCTAAGCCTCAAGGGCTGGTTTGGTTAAGGCCTTAAAGTTAGCCATTCCGCCAGTGACGCCGCCTCTATATTCGCAGATGACTAGGGCCTTAGTCATAGTGAAGATGGAACTAAAAGAATAAATAAATTTTGTGCCGCGAGGAATATCGTTACGCAAATTTATAATTACGTAATTTATATTATTATTTTCCAGATAAAGATTACATTATACTATACTATTTGTATTATATTATACTATTTGACACCCCAAGAAAATATTACAGGATTTACAAACAAAGTACATCACACTAATATTATAAATGCGAAAGTTTGGATGTTTGGAAGGATGTTTGTTACATCTTCACGTCTAAACTACCGAATAGATCGAGCTAAAATTATGCACAGATGTAGTTCTAGACTTGGAATAAAAAGTTTTACCCCATAAATCAGTTCCCATGGGATAGAAATAACTTTTTAACGTTTCTATAGAAACAACGCGTGCGAAGCCGCGGGCAGAAACTAGTAGGACATAGGAGGTTTACTTGAAGTCTACTTACTTTAACACGTTGAGTGTCGATGGACGATGCACTTCTGGAAATTGAGGGCCCCGTAGTGTAGAGAATGCACAGCACCGCAATAAAAACTCACTACTAATTTCTATATTTTATACCTTTGCAGAAAAAGCCAAGGAAACAAACTCAAAACCAGCCAAGGAGAAAGAAACAATGGAGATCCAGATCAAAGACGAACCGGAATGGGATAACAGCAGCATCGAAGAGGAAGAGCGGTCCATTGCAGAGATGGTGCAAGCAGAGATGAACATGAAATCTGAGCCTGGGGATGAGCTGGATATTGAAGAGGAAAGCCTGGTAAGTGTATATTGAATGCAAACATGTTAAGAAAAGATTTTCACCTTTTAGTATTAATTGTCATAGTGAAGCAATCCATTAATTCCGTGAGGTAATTTTGGCGATATTTTGACACCTGACTTTTGGTAAAGTGTAACAAAATTAAATGTCCTTTCAGTTGTACAGTCCGCTTGCATGCGAGCTGTGTGCGGAGGTGTTCACAGTGCCGGGCGCGTGGGTGCGGCACGTGGAAGGACACGCGGGTAACACACCCACCGCGAGGAAACGGAAGTTACGCTCTGCTGTAAGTAAATACACGTGTTCGTTTATACAGAGTGGATTTTTTGGAAGGGGCACTAAGGGCAGGTACCTTAACTGGCGTAGCTTAGCTACAGGAAAATGGTCTTAGGAGACTTAATTTTTTTTTAGAGAAATCTTCATCCATATTCACAGACATTTTAAAAAATGTAGTGATTAATCATTAATTTTTAAATTTTTTAAAAGTTTTCGCCTAAAATGCCCATTCTCTTAAGAGAATGGGCATTTTAAGCGAAAACTTTTTTGATGCCAATCGATCCTGTTTTTTGTACTGACCAAAAACTTCTATCGGACCAACTGAGGTCGGATTATTAAAAAAGGCAGAAATCGCAAAAACATTTAATTACCTACTTAATCTATAAAAATGTCTCTAACAATTATGGATAGTCTCCTAATACCATTTTCCTGTATCTACACCCTGGTTAAAGTATCTATCCTCACTGCCCTGTCGAAAAAAATGTACCCTGTATACCAGTTATAGCTACGAAATGCGCATGGCGTCTACGAAATAGCTTCTACGCAAAATTCGTGACCTGGCCATTATAAAAACGTCTGCAACGCGTTGTGGCAATTAAATTCCACAAACAACATGAAGAACGTGAAGAACACTTTATATGACCACAGCTAACCTGTTGAACCATCAGGCAGTGTAGTCGTCAAATAATTAAATAAACAATACACTTCTACACTCCACTTCGGTGTAAACATGGCATAAGAAAGTATATTTCTAGCGCAATAATTAACATTTTCAGAGTGACGACACTGAGGAAACCATGGCGCTGCTGAGATGCGATCTCTGTCAGAAACACTTCCCCAATCCGGCCGAATGGGTCCGCCATATTCAAAGCACGCATACTGAAACCGGTAAGCACATACAACATCGCTATGCCATCATTCAATGAAAACTATATTCACCAATATCTCTCAATCATTTGCTAAAGTAGTAAGAGTAGCGACAAAGAAGATTTGAAGATTTTGTATGGAGGGTGGAGGGCGCCGCGATTTTGAATAAAACAAAGTGGTGCTAAAATCTTCAAACCCCTTTGCTAGAAAAAAAAAAGAAAATACTGGGATACGTGGTAAATATAGTTTCATACAATTGTTGCCTTTTTAAAGAACTCCGTTCATTCAGTTATCGCAATTTTTTTTTTGGTTTTATGAATTTGGGTTTTTAGGCTGTTTAAATAATATGCGAGCATCATAGGTATACTAAACAGTTAATATTAATATATACATAATTTATTATACTTACGTGCTGCCTATTAAACCAAAACCACCGCTTTTTAGTAGTTCTGAATAAAATAACAAAATGCTTTAACACCTATTCACAAAAGCTTTCAATAACGTAGTTGCTTACGCGTAAGAATATCTGTAATATTTACTTATAACTTATCTAACATTGGCACATAGCTGAATGATTGTGTGAAAGTGGCTTTTTCTCAACAAACGAACATCATACGAGTACAATCCGAATAGGTAACTGAATCACCGCTGTCCGATCCCACACTAACTCCCAATCACTTCAGTTATGTACTAATAATGCAACGTTTTGATTGATTAAATTCTAGCATTTGTTTAGCAAAATTTCGCAATATTGCGTGGCGAAATTTCGTTAAATTACTTATGCAAATTGTCATGTCATCATTGTTAAGTTTTCGTAGCGCAATGCTACTAAAACTTAACGATGATATAAACATGCTAACCTAATTTCGTTTGACTTTCAACTATCAGAAATATTAAATATCGTTCTTTTATTATTGGTGGTATATGTCTACCATAAATCTTGAGTTATCAGGAATTCTTTATAAAAGAATTTGCTAGAATTTTTACAAAACGTTGCAACGTGATTGTCCCTTTCGGTAACCATCTAACAAATTAAAGACGTACGGTGTTCGGTTGTCTAGAACTGGCCATGTCAAACAACAGTGTGCCACCAAAACGTCACAATCGTTTCACAGAGGGCGAGCAAAGCAAGACGTGCTCGCAATGCAGGAAGCTGTTCCCGTCGCATGCTAGTATGCTTATACACATGCGGACCCACACTGGTAAGTGGACCTATTTGGATTATAAATAACATTAATAATTAATAATTTTCAAAATAAAACCGGCAAGTACGAGTCGCCTCGCACACGGAGGGTTCCGTACCATCGTACAAAACATTCGCAAAAGAAACCCTAATAAACAGGATTTTTAATGTAGCGAGAAAGATTTTTTATTTGTTGTTAAAGCGGCAAGAGAAATACACATTTTGTGAAAGTTTCAACTATCTACCTTTTACGGTTCACGAGATACAGTCCGCTGACAGACGGACAGACAGCGGAGGCTTAGTAATAGGGTCCCGTTTTCACCATTTGGGTACGGAACCCTAAAAACTCCAGCAAGAAGTCAAAAAATCTACAGGAAGAAAGTGATCACTTTCTTGCTGTTTACAAACATTGTACCTTGAGGTTCGCCGGAGTATAATGCCCCGAAATATTTTCAACAAGTGTTTAAACAACGTTTCCTATAATATTCCCCTACAAAGAATGTGCTGTTTGTATTGTAATTCTTTATTGTACACAATAATACATAAGCATGATTTAATTTAATAGGATATGTACATAGGCGAGCTTAACCCTTAAAAGAGTTTTCTTCCAGCAAACCTTAGAGTTATATGAGAGGCGATGGAACAGGTAGAGGAAGTGTACAAAAACAATTAAAGTAATAGTAGGTAGCTATTTACAATACATATAATAAACATACTTAAATTGTAATAATTGTATAACGAAGTAGCTAAATCCAATAACATAGATATATGATAATAACCATTTTAGATTTAAGCGGTGCCAAAAAAAAACAAATCTTTTTATATTATTACTCCAGTAACAATGATTGTTAGTGTCTATCCTTTTTTACGTCTTAAGGTAATTTGAATCGAATGCATGCAACGTTATTTTCTTTATGTTCACATAATTGATTTCAATCTAGATCAAAATTGTAAAAGTACTAAAGTTTATATTTAAGTCGGTTGTTATCTGATTTGTGAATGAATAAATAACCGAAAGCATGCCTTCATCTTAACCTCATGGCCTCACTCTCCAGGAGAACGTCCCTTCGTCTGCGGCCTATGCAACAAAGGTTTCAACGTGAAGTCCAACCTGCTCCGTCACCTGCGCACATTGCACGACCAGCTCATATCGCCGGCGCAAGTCGACGAAGACGAGGAGGCGGGACCTAGTGAAGTGAAGAGGGAGATCTGAAGGCGTGGAGGGGGGGCAGGTATGTACTATATTAAAGGTAGCAGATCTAGATTACACCACTGCCGCCGCCCAGAACTAAAATGTGCAGTTGCGCTTTAACTCATAGCGAGTTAGTGAATCACTCATCACTTGTATTTTATAATGACGGCATCTGATAACAGACTGCTCGCTTGATTTTGTCACTGTAAAATGTATCTAAAGATAACCTTACAGCCCTCTTGGACACGTCACGAAATTCAAATTACTTATGTAAAATTGGGAAATAAAGTGATCAGTTTGATTTTTGGTTCACTTCAATCTTTTGAAGGTAAAGTAAAGAAGCGAAGAAGAAACATTTACCTTGTTAGGTCGTTAGTTTTCATCTTTTTAAGGTAAAGTAAAGAAACGAAGAAGTAACATTTACCTTGTTAGGTTTTTAGTTTTCGAGTAGTTTAAGCACATACAATTTGAATGTTTATTTTTAGCTGCGCGGCAGTGGTGCTGGATGTAAGTGCTATACCTATCAATTAGTCTCTCCCAGACAGACGCGGCATGTGGTGGCGGCCAGTACATTTTGCAAGAGAATACAACGCATATCGTACTTACCGGCTGCCACTGCAGACGCGTCTGTCAAAGAATAAGAATAATTTTATTGTAAAATTGTGTTAATCATAGTTACATGAAGGTCTTAAATTATAGTAAGTATCAACAATTTTATCCTATTCGGACATACAATCTTAGTCTAGGCAGATAATCATCTAATGTCAAAAAATTCTCTCAAATTGTAATGAACGTTATTAACAAGCCACTTCCATAACTTAAGTTTAAACATGTTTCCGTCAAAATGCTTCAGGCGTCTGTCTGGGAGACGCTTTTAGCATACAATTACCAGTTCGACAAGTTTCCGTGTCGGAATCAACATTCTTCTAGATAGGTACTGAAAGCTCGGCGCACGCACCGAATTCGGAAACTTTTCGATATAATTATATGAGCCCAAAGGTCACTAACTCGCTATCACAATCAACCGACTTTGGTTTTGGTCTTTTAAAAACCAATGAAATCAGCTAAGCTGATGTCTAATAAGCTCAGCTCACCTATAAGATTGCTTTCACTCAAAGGACTCGAAAACTAACAACCTAACAAGGTAAATGTTTCTTCTTCGCTTCTTTACTTTACCTTCAAAAGATGAAATGAACCAAAAATCAAACTGATCACTTTGTTTCCCAATTTTACTTATGTTAATTGAATTTCGTGACGTGTACAAGAGTGCTGTAAGGTCTAAATAAAATAATGCCCTTTGATATTGAATATTTGCTTGATTTAACGAGCCAAACGAACTTATTGGTACCTAGGCTTCGCACTTGTCCTAACTATACAGCGCCTTTGGTGGAAATTGAAACATGAGAAACTGATGTTTCCTTTTTTCCGTAACAGGGAGAAGGCGCCCGCGTCGAACGCCATACATGAACGCTATGGTCGACGCGAACCGACGCGCCAACGAGAAGAAGCGGCTCGGTCCGGGGGAGTCCCCTGGGCCTAGCGCGGCGGGACCCAGCGGACTAGCGGGGGTCCGCAAGCAGAACTACTCTCTCTTTCTCAAGCAGAGGGCAGTGCTCTTCTCGGCTAAGAAGTGGAAGCAGTGAAGCGACGCTACGTGCCCGCGGGGTTTGAGATTCAGCTTTATGGTTAGATAAGGCACATTGAAGGAATCGAAGGGAATTTTGATAGCCTGTTGAAATCTATTTGCACAACGTAAGGCAAATATTTCTTTCTAGATATAAAGTTTTTTAGCCTCATATAAAAGTGTGCCATAAGTACTTTGTAAAGTAAGTATTTTTCCTGTGTCACAAAATTACAAGCAAAGTTGGTACAAACAAATATAGTTACAACGTGACATCAAAAAAGGTCATCGCTTAGCATTATGTGCAGTAACGAAGTAACTTTGTGGTGATTGAACACTATCAAAATCTTCTAAAATTCCCTATGATTCGCTTCCAATGTGCATATGACTTAGATATCTCTTTATTGTAAGAGTGCAATACCAACATCATTCAGATCAGAAGGTACCCAACCCACAGCTGCAATGATAGCATTCAAAGAAAATTGACAGAAAACAGTGTCGATTCTGTTAGCGCCAAAACCTAAACTCACTAGCCTGAAAGTATTGCCAAAAAGGGACGGCAACATTTTAAGGCTAGAACCATCTTTTTTTTTTTTTGATCGTTAAAAAAGGGACCGCAACATTTTTAGCCTAGTTATTTAGGTTTTGTAAGTAAAGTAAAAAAAGTAAAAATGTGTTTATTTTGTTGCACAATTCAGACAGTAAAAAAGGAAACAATCAATTACGATAACAACAAAAATGGCCAACACTCAGCGAATGCTATGGAAGGGAGAACCTGCCGTAGCGCTGGTCTTCCGTGCAAGCCAGAACGAAGCGCGTGTGTCGCCGCGCGATGTTTAACTTAATGTACAAAAATCAGAAAAACATAATAATAGTAACAGTAGTTAAATGACATAATAATAAAAAACAGACTGCCAACAGAATGAAGTTGAAGCAATAAATTTGAAACATTTTTCACATTTTTGTCTGTTAAACTCTAGACAAATCGCTGTCTTGGATGATCATGCTAATTCAGCAGGTCCTGCGCTAACCGCAATAAAGAGAAAAGTGAACCCTCAAAAAACGTGCTCCCGCGGCACATTTCTGTAAATATTTTCAATGTAGCGATCGCAAGTTCACTGAAACTTGCCTCACCCTCCTTTTAATTTTAAGTCGGTTATATTTATATTAACTTAAGTTTAACTAACATACTTCTATGGCTTTTTGACGTTAACTGTCTGAAGTCTACTTATTATTAAGATTGCATTGTCATTTATAACAGTGCTCAGATTAATTTTTGTGTTAGGTATTTAATTTACGGACGTCTAGGCACAAGGAGCGCTGTGCAAATGATACCTAAGTCAGTTAAGTTACCTGCTCATAAGTATTAGTTTTATTCATTCTTTATGTAAAATCCTAGAAGCAGGTTTTATCTTGTAGTGGTCCTACTACCGCCTATGTAGGTATGTAATCTTTATCATAAAATATTATTGTATCCAAATGTCACTAAAAGGACCATTATTTAGATTCCATGTCTTTGAATGAATGATTTATTTATACCCTACGTTATACCTAAGAAATAGATTTTGTGTTTAGGATTCCTTCAGTAATAGGTGCATTTAAGAAGGATCTCGTTGTAGTTTCATATTTAAGAATAGGTTTTTGTATTTATAGAATAGGGAAGAGAACATTTTTTACAATAATGGGTATTTAACATTTTGACATTCCAATGTATGTAACTTACATTCCATACTGTATTTCATTCATTGTAATTTTTTATACTCATCTCATGTATGACATGATTTCAAATTTGGTGTCTTGAGTTAATTTTTTCAATGATTAAATAAATGGATATTTATGGAAAAAATACCTTTATTGCCTTTTCATTTGTTGCATCAATACAATCACATTTTCTTGATACACATTACACAGTGTATATTAACATGATAGAAAAGCAATTCTTATGCTAAAATTACAACTGTTTTTCAATATAGGTTTAGGCTAACCAGCAGTTTATGAATTGAATTCTATAAAACTTTCAACAAGTCGTTTGGTTTCCTTTCGAAATACTTAGGTTTATTAAATCAATAAACTGATCGACTTCGCTCTACAGCTCAGGGGTATTTAAAACTATAGCTTACAATTTTAACAAGTTACATGGAATTAGGCGTACAATTGAGAGAATTAGATCTCTAACTATCATCTTCTTCGATCTTTGGCGCCAGATAGTAACGAATGTGGCCGATGTCTGGTATGCGATATTCAACCACCAAAGGCACGTCTGCAGACATCGAAAGTTGGACCTGAAAAATATGATAAAGTATTATACTCAAACATCGTATTAGTAAGTTTGTACATTTGTTACACATCTTGTAGATAATGAAAAGGCTGACATTGTGTACATACAATAATGTGCTCTCTGGCCGGGGCCGTCGCGCCGCCGTAAGAATCGAATCCAATGAGTTGGAACTCAGCCCGTAGATGTCGTAAAAGGCGTCTTAGGGATTCTATTCAGATTTTTTTCTGATTCGCTTACAAGTGTCTACACAATGCTACAGATCTACAGGTACTTTTACTCCGAAAAAAGGCGTGTGAAGGCGTAGACTCTAAGTTCTTAACAGATAAAATACTTGCCACTCTTAAGGCCAGTATTATGAAAGCTTACTCAATCATCAATCTACACTTGAATAACGATTTTCTATGGCAAAAGCGTTACTTAAGTATTGATCTGTGACTGAGCAACCCTTCATAATACGGGCCTAAACACTCCTCAGCACATACGCCCACTACTGAACGTGCCTCCCCAAACAAGGGAGGTTTTGCCATAATCAATATGCTCGGCAGGCTGATTGGTGATCGCAGTGCAAGTGTTAAAAATACACACAAGGAATATAGGTTTTCTTAGTCGACTCTTACGACACAGGCTGAGTTAGAGTGGTCGCTTCTTACGGTTAAAATACTTAAGCAGCTGTTTTACACACCTGCGGGCTCAGAGAAGTAGCTTTAGTGAAGTAGTTGAGATACTGGCAAGCGAATGTGAGGGTGACCGGCTCTTCCATCTCGATGACCACAGCCTCCTCCTCCTTGTCGACGGATGCAGTCTGCGCCAGCTTTATGTTGGCGGAGCCGATGTCGCCCGTCGCTGAGAACTTTACACCTGCACACAAAACAATTTTTTCAATAGTCAAATCATTTATTACATTCTTGAGGTGTACAGAGGTGTTTATTATCTACGTAATATAAGGGATAATAGGTTTATGTAATGATAAGGGATCGAAAAAGCTCGGTAAGTGTAAAAACTACTCACAATCACAACCAATGAAGTACCTTTAGGGCTGAGGGCAAGAGCGTAATTTATTCAGCCGCGTATTATGAGTAATTTCAACAGAAATGACAAAACTCGTTGTGTGGCATACTTTCGTAAGAACAAAGTCATTTTACGCGACTTACGACTAAAAAAAGAAAACCGGCCAAGTGCGAGTCGACTCACACACGGAGGGTTCCGTTCCGTACCATCGTACTTACAAAACTATTTCACAAAATAAACCCCAAAAAACAGATTTTTTTATGTATCAACCGAACACCGAAGGGTGTTCAGTACTCAACGTGGTCTGGACGCGTTGGCAGCTTTAATTATTAAATTTATTTTATTTTTATTATATGTTGTTATGGCGGCAATATTATAGTAATACACAACCTGCGAAAGTTTCAACTGTCTACCTATTACGGTTCAAGAGATACAGCCTTGATAAAAATAGAGAAAGAATTGCCAAATAATCAATCAGTTTTTATTGTATGAGTAGTCCCCTTTTATTTAGATATTTATTTTTATAATTTGTTGTTATAGCGGCAAGAGAAATACACACTCTGAAAATTTCAACTGTCTATCTTTTACAGTTTATGAAATCTAATGCATCCCGTTTTTTCACCCTTTGGGTTTGGAACCCTAAAACTACTAATTTTGCCTCAGTATTTTAGTAACTATAAACTAGCCTAAACTCGATGTAGAATGTTTGTAAACAAACCACGACACAAATAACTACAACTAACTAAGCTTGGCGTAGAGTTTAAGATATAATTTTAGGCAATATTTTTTTTTAGGTAATTTTACACAAAAACTTTTATGATGCCGATCAATCCTGTTTCAAGGATCAAAAGTCTCTACTGGACCTGGACACGTCACGTTATTGTTTTTGTGAACAAAAATCACATAGAATCTGTACTCTTCTCAGAATTTATAAAAATTGCATTAACTTAACATTTATCTGCTTAGTTTGGGGCTAACCCCAAGCTAAGCAGATAAATGATGCTGAGTGGATTGTACAGGATTATTTATTTATATTAATAAAACAGTTTGAATCTCACCTTCTTTGGTGCAAGAGATAACCATGGATTCTCCAAACTGCGAGAGATCACGGCAGATGCGCGCAAACTCGCCGCTCGGCAGCCGAATCGTGCAACTGTATTCAGTCTCAGGAATACCTGTAATACAAACTTTATAATCAAAACCTGCTCGACTTACTCAAGTAAGTCCTTAAATATAATAAGTAAGACCTTAAAATGTATGTAGGTTCACCAACCACATACATATCCACACATTTAAAACAAAGTTTGATTAAGTTGTGCCCAAATCCAAGTTTGTAAGTGTGTGTAAGCATGCTAACCAATATATTTGTTCTGTGATGCTAGGAATTACTTTAGCAAACTTAGAATAAGTCTGTTCAGACCTCCGCGGTAAGTTATCGAGAGCGGCAGCGAAGGCCGAGTGTGTATTCGGTGCGACGACGAAAATGCCCGGCGGGACGACGACGCGCAAAATCAAGTGAAATGTTCACTGCTGCCTTGGGTAGTGAATACTGCAGGGTCTGAATAAGCCTAGATATTTTAACTATAAACAATGTGTCAATTGTCTCCAAAATAGAATAGGTAAATCAAGACAGTATACATTGTTAAAAAAATCTTACTTTATTAGTGAAGGTAAGTCAAACTAGATCAATCAAGATAAGCAATAGAGAATCAGCTAAGTTCAGACTTAAATAACAGAAGTTATTTTGCAAATAGGGAGGACTGCATTAATTCAGTGTTAGTCCCTATCAACCTGAGGAAGTACCTAAATGTGTGAAAATAATCAGGTTGTTCTCTTTAAGTGCCGATTCTCTTACCTAAATGTTCAAGATCTAAGTTCATAAGCTTCATCTCATAATCGGAGACTTTCTCTTGGTTTGGGCTCTCAAACACAAATGTAACGGTGTCAGCATTGTCTTGAGCCTTCATTGTTACTGTGTCTTTGTCACCAGCACATTTCAGGATCTTAGACATGCTGAAAAGATAGAAATTATGAAGTTTATTGATAGGTCTTTAGGGGTCATGTTTATATAGCAGGTTTTTTTTTAATCATCAAGATGCCTTTGTTTGACCACAATGTGGCGGACAATGTATCATAAAGGTCTAGAAGATGTCTTCACACTCATCTTGAAGAGTATTTGTATTATATTGGCTGCCAGTAGCTTTGATATCACTGCTGTAGCTAGGACTATTGTGATCACCACTTTATAGTTCACCCCTAAAGTTAAGACATTCATAGTTCTCTGCTAATCCCCGCAGCTGCTAAGAACCTTTTTCTTAAGGCTTAGCTGGTGCTTTCCCAAATGGATGCTTCACTATTGCATTAGTGCTCTACTCTCCTATTTTTTTATAGCAGATGAAGGGTTGTAGTTATGCCTCTTCACAAGGAACCTACATAGAACATAGGGTTAGGTAAGCATTTATAATAATGTTACCTGCCAAGATTCATGCCCATGGAGATATTTCTGTCACACCTGTACTTATCAAAACCATCTGCTCGTAATGTGAGGGACACAAGTGATACATGAGAGTTGTCCATTGCCTGTAAAAGGTGAATAATCTTGTTTTACAACACTTTCAATTCAACTCTTCGTCACAAAGGTGTCAACCAACATTCAGGTTAGAAAAATAAATGCTATGTTGCAGCGAAGTAAAGTGCAAAAGTAAAGTGTATCTCTTTGTACCTGCAACTGTATGCCATTATCATCACAATCGAAAGTAGCTTGTGTAAGCAGATCTTTGATTGCTTCTAACACCTTCTTCAGTATGGAGCTTCGTAGGAGGCGTGCTTCAAACATTTTCTGTAAACAACATAAAACTTAGACCGAATAAATTGACTTTATAAGTACGTTTATGAATGTGTATTTGCGGGCCATTTGATTCACATAGCTTCTCAAACAAATTGCAGATTTAACCGCAGAGTACAATCAAATGTTCGTGAGTCGTGACTTCGTGTTCAATAGTTTGAATAAAACCAATCAACAGTTTGTAGATTATTGCTCTAAGTAACACAACTTCTTATGGAGCAACTGGTACACTTACATTTGTATTTAGAAAGCAATATCACGATCAATTTGTAAAATATCACAGAAAACAAGACGCTTTGGATCTGGCCCGTGACCTCGCGCACAAAATAAAAATGACAGCCACTGGCGGGCGGCAGCGGGAAAAAAATGGCGCGAAAATGTTGTTTCGTGTTTTTAGACGAAATAACACAAACAAGGTTAGCAAGTAAACGTACCCTTGCCACTAACTGCATGTGGAAGCGAGATAGGTGAAAAATAAACTTCACGCTTGAGTTAAAGTTTCGAACGGTATTTTCGAAAACTGACAAACGTATTGTTGTTTGTAGTATTCAAATCAAATCAAAATCTTTATTTTCAGACAACAAAGTTCCATAGAAAACATAAAATTATCGTACAATTACAACAAAGAAAATAAAATAAAACAATAGTAGATTGTATCTTAATTCATAAGAGCAAAATAATATTTTTACGGCGAGGGCGCTTTTTTGAATCCCGAGCGTAGCGTAGCGAGGGATTCTTTAGTAGAATCCTGAACGATGCGAGGGATTCAAAGTTCGTCGCCCGAGCCAAAAATATATTTTGCACCCGAGTGATACACTCTTCATCACCCTCTATGAGAAAATAAAAAGCGCCTCATATTTTATTGTAATAAGGTGGAATCTTGTAATTGCAACTGTCTGGTTATTGCAACTGACTTAATAATAATTCTATGATCACTATTTAAACAACGACAGGCGTGATATGGTTCTCCTATTCAAAATCTCAATAACAAAATATATATGGGGTTGATATGATATGAACTGTATGAAGGACAAAAGGGTCTCTTTGTCAAACCGCCATTTTTTTAATAGTGACGTCGTCGGGAACACATGTAGAATGGTAAGTTAGTGTAAAATAGCGTTTTTTGTGGTTTTTCGAAGGTTTGGTCAGAGTGATTATCAGTCACTGTAAGTTGCTTTTTACGTATTTGTTTATTCTACGATGAATCTACTCCGAATTATGGGTGCAGTTACATTTACCAGCCTAAAAATCAATAGTCTGGTTATTGCAACTGATTTTAAATTTTGAGGTTAGTTACAATTAATCTGACCGTTTTTGTATGAAGCATGAAAAAGCCATAATGTGACCGAGAAAACGACTTTGTCGATAAATAATAATATATCCACAGGGGTACTACTGTCCAAACTTCATACTAAACAGCATTACCAAAAAAAAATTTTGGCATTTGTGGCCTTTTTGCTAGTTTTTTGAGTCTTTTCTTATTTTATTTCACTATGGGAGGATTATAAATTTTTAATTGGAGAGGATTATTAGAGGAGGGCTATGTCCAGCAATGGACTATTATAGCCTGATGTGATGATGATGATTGTATATAAATAAAAATTATAAGAAACTTACAAACTATCTCTTTTTTCTCATAATATTACATTAGTAGTAAAGGATAACAATTTATTTATATTTTCAGAAGGAAGTGCCACTAGCTTCTGAGGTAAAAGAAGATCCCAACGTGGGTGACTTCATTTTGGCTAAATTTCGTACGGTTAAGGGCAAGAGGACGTATAAATATGCTTGTCTTATTGGGGATATTAACCATGAAAAAATTGTAATAAAAGGACTTATATCTAAAAAAAATAATAGAGAATTCAGGTTCGTCGAAAACGACATTTCCAATATACATAGAGAAGATGTGGTTTCATGTTTACCCAAGGCTGTGTTAAATGAACTAAGAGACGCGTAATATTTCTTTGCAAAGTAGATGTATTTGAATGTATGTAAATTCATAGATTTTGCATATATTAAGCGAATATCTCTCTCAGAGAGCATTCGAAACATCTAATTATTAAAAGCAACCATCATCATCATAGCAACCCTTTAAGTCACCCACTGCTGGGTATAGCAATTTAAGCGATAGTAATTTTTTTAGAATTTACATTAAACAAGGCTGTTTTATCACAAAATAATTAGGTACCTACTTAATGTGATTTAAATAGGTAGTTAAGTTGTTTTATTGTAAAGATAAGAATAAAAAAGGCTGTTTTATTATTAAAAGAATATGTACTGTGATATAAATAAAGTTGAGATTTTTTTGCAAAGATATAAATAAAAAAGGCTGTTTTAATGACTACTGAACAATTTCTTACTGTGATTTAAATAAAGTTAAGATTTTTCTGTCAAGATACAAATAACTAAGGCTGTTATAATACCTACTAAATAATTACTTACTTACTGTGATTATAAAAAAGTTAGGTTTTGTATAGTAAAGTTAAGATTAAAAATGGATGTTGGATTGGTAAAGGATTTACTGTGATTAACACTTATGCAGTGAGTATTTCACGTTGTTGTGCTGTGATTTGATTACGCCCAATATAAATATTAATTATATCCCTGTCTTTTAATTTTGCTACCATGCTAATCGATAAAATCACGATAAGGTTGCCATCAATATTTGTAGGTAATTAGTTGCATTTACCCGGCCCATGACTAAAAAGTGTTTTTCTGCAAAATTAGGCCTAGTTACAGAGACATAGCCATTCAAATCCTATAAATTATCCCTCAAAGCATGTTTGTGAAATTTAACAGTAGCAGCACACATAGAACGTAAAACAACCACCTAGTTGCAATTACCCGCCAAGACGGGTAATTGTGACTATTCCTGCCTGTTTCAGCAATTTATGAAATAGTTTTTTTAATTCTTAACAGCTTTTCTTTACTTATGACGGTGATATAAATCTACATGAAATTTACGTTTTAATGAATCTTCCAAAAATACATTGTGCCTACAAAATATAGAATTATCAAGCGATGAATTATACCTCTATACCTACTCCAATTTTTTTAGTTGCAATTATAAGACTCCACCTTACCTATTATTATTTTAATAACCATAGAGTACCTAGTAACTAAATTGAAATTAAATAGTATTGTAGTGACACAGTTTAGAATAAAGTACGCGGCGCAACCGCGTTTCGCGAAGTAAGCTTTTTCAGTAGCTAAGCCGAGTTTAACTAGTCACTCCTCAACCCTCTGCAGTATCATACATATCCTAAAATAAGGATTAAAGAATATCGTTAACATTAAATTTATGTACTCGTGTCTCGTATATTGAATAGACGCAGTAAAGTGAAAACAAACTCTTTTATTACAACCAACCCACAATAGTAAAGACAGTATATATAGTAAATACAAAAGTGGTGACCCCGACGTGATTTTATTTCTTTATTGTGGGTCGTGTCAGTGTAAAAAAACATTACTGCGGAGTGAAGTGACTCAAAAATTTTTTTTCGGCCTAAAGAACATCAACAAATTTTTTCATAATGGAAAATTCTGCGGAAATTAAGACAAGTGAAGAAACGGTCGAGGAGACTGTCAGCGCGATTGCGGTCTCATCAAGAATACCAGATTTTTGGGAAGACAAGCCAAGGCTATGGTTCATAAGAGCCGAAGCTATTTTAAAGCCGCAAAATTCGTCCGATGAGGCGAAGTTCAACGTCGTTATTGCGAGGCTGGGAAAAGAGGTTGTATCGCAAGTAACAGATATTTTACTTAATCCGCCCGCTACTGGAAAATATGAAACATTGAAAAATCGACTATTGGAAGTGTATGAAGAATCGGAAAATCGGCAAATACAAAAATTAATGGGAGAAATGGAACTGGGAGATCAGAAGCCCTCACAACTTTTACGAAGAATGAAGGATCTAGCACGGAATAAGGTACCTGATAAAACTCTTTTGGTGTTATGGATAAATCACTTACCTACAAATATTAGAAGTGTCCTGGCAGTAGCTGATGCTAAAGACTTAGATACGCAAGCATCAATAGCGGACAAAGTGATGGAAACGTCTAGACCATTAAATACGATTGCACGCATCGACGAAGCGAACCAGGCAGATTTTAGTGGACTGGTAGCAGGAATAAAGACAATAACTGCTCGTCTTGGAAAATTGGAGAACTCACGTAGATCTCGTTTCGAGATTTATCAGCGGAATGGTGACCGTGGCCGTGGGCGAGTACGCGGAGGACGATCGCAGTCGAGGGGGCGCAGTTTCAGCAGAAGAAGACCAAGTGACCCAGATTGGCTATGTTCCTATCATTTTCGCTATAAGCATAAGGCACATAAGTGTTTCGAACCCTGCAACTGGAGTAAGCGAAATGATAAAAAGGAACAGGAAAACTAGACTCGGTGCAGACGACGGCGGACTCCTGCACCAAACCTATAGTGAATAACCGCCTAAGTGTAATGGACAATAGATCCGGACTACGATTTTTAATAGATAGTGGTGCAAACGTTTCAGTGTTCCCACGAAATTATATGAAGAAAAACTTTAAAATCTGTGAGAGTGATCATAAACTTTATGCGGCAAATGGGACTGAAATTAAGACATACGGACTCCACACTATGGACTTAGATTTAAGGTTGAGACGTAATTTCAGGTGGATGTTCATTATTGCAGATGTTAAACAGCCCATTATTGGTGCAGATTTTTTAGTAAAGTATAAATTGTTAATTGATTTGGCAGGTAGAAAATTGGTAGATAAAATAACGAACTTGAATGTAATAGCTAGTCTAACAAGTTCTAATGAACCAACGGTGAAAACTATAGAAGATTCTCATCCGTATAATGATCTGTTACAAAAATATTCAGATATAACGAAACCTTTTGCTTTTAAGGAAGGTACCAATCACAGTGTTTTCCACCACATAGAAACGACGGGAGCTCCAGTGCACGCGCGGGCCAGACCTCTACCTCCTGACAGGTATGTTAAAGCTAAAAAAGAATTTCAGATTATGCAGGAATTAGGTATTTGTAGGCCTAGTAAGAGCGCCTGGGCCAGCCCGTTACATATTGTACCGAAAAAAGATGGAAACATAAGACCGTGTGGTGATTATAGGATGTTAAATGCAATTACTAAACCTGATAGGTATCCGGTTCCGAGGCTACAAAATTTTACTTATATTTTGGCAGGTAAAAAAATTTATAGTAGATTGGATGTGAACAGAGCTTTTAACTGCATCCCAGTAGCTGAGGCTGATATAGAGAAAACAGCCGTGATTACCCCATTTGGATTATGGGAATTTTGTAAATTACCCTTCGGATTACGTAACAGTCCCCAAACTTTCCAGCGGTTTATGGACAATAATGTTCTACAGGGAATGGACTTTATTTTTGCATACATAGATGACGTAATTGTAGCTAGTGATGATATTGAAAGTCATAGAAAACATTTAGAGGAAGTTTTCAAACGATTTGATGAATATGGTTTAACGATAAATATATCCAAATGTGTTTTTGGTAAAGAAAAGCTTGAATTTCTAGGTTACGAGGTATCAACAAGAGGAATCAGACCCTTGGACCACAAGGTAAAGGCCATCGTAGATTTCCCGAGGCCCACCACAGTGGAAGAATTAAGAAGATACTTGGGTATGTTAAATTTTTATAGATCACACATTCCACATGCAGCGGATCAGCAAGCTGAGATGAATAAATATCTGCATAATTCTAAGCGAAAGGATAAAACAGTAATTAATTGGACGGTGAAGGCTGATGATGAATTCAAACTAACGAAGTTAAGTTTGCAAGAAGCAGTTCAATTATCTCACCCGTCTATAGATAGCCCATTGATTCTCATGACAGATGCTAGTGATACCAGTGTTGGCGCATCGTTACAGCAACAAGAAGGTAAGTCATGGGAACCGTTAGGATTTTTCTCGAAACGATTAACTGAAGCCCAAAGAAAATATAGTACATACGATAGAGAACTATTAGCGATTTATTTAGCGATAATTCACTTTCGTCATTTAATTGAAGGGCGACAATTAGTAGTATTGACAGATCATAAGCCTTTGACCTATTTATTTAGTAAAGTAGGTAATAGTAAAGATAAAGAAACGTCTCGTAGGACAAGACAAATAATGTTCATTAGCGAATTTACTACTGAAATTCGTTTTGTAAAAGGTAAAGATAATTCAGTAGCTGACTGTCTTTCTAGAATTGAAACAATATATTGCCCAACAGTCGTTGATTTTGCAGAACTTGCTATAGCACAGGAAACAGACGATCAGCTTACAGATTTATTCAACGAATCGAGTAACAATAACAAGTTACAGTTTAAACGTATTATGTTACCAGGTAGTGAGACATCCGTTGTTTGTGAAACGTCAGCAGAACGTGTAAGACCCTACCTTACAGAGCAGTTTAGACGTGTAGCTTTTGACGCAATTCATAATTTAAGTCATCCAGGTATTAGAACTACAAGGAGACTTATTACAGATAGATACTTTTGGAAAGGAATGAATAAAGACATTAATTTATGGTCAAAATCATGTGTACGATGCCAAAGATCCAAAGTCTTGAAACATACAGTTTCGGATTTAGGCCAGTTTCAGACGACAGATCGGTTTCAGCACGTTCATATTGATATTGTAGGTCCTTTACCAACAAGTTCTGAAGGATATAGATATTGTGTTACTATGATTGATAGATGTACTAAATGGACAGAAGCTATTCCAACTAAAGATATTACAGCAGAAACAGTTGCGAAAGTATTTTATGAAGGATGGATTTCACGTTTTGGTTGTCCTGAAAAACTTACCAGTGATCAAGGTAGACAATTTGAAAGTAATTTGTTTAAAGAATTAATGTCATTACTAGGTATAAATAGGATCAGAACTACTCCATACCATCCACAAAGTAACGGTGCCGTAGAGCGTTGGCATCGCTCATTGAAATCAGCCCTTATGGCACGCCTTAATAGTAACTCATGGGTAGATGAATTAACAACCGTGATGTTAGGCTTACGAGCAGCTACTCGTGTAGATACAGGCGTTAGTGCAGCTGAAATGACTTATGGAACTTCTATTAGATTACCAGGAGAATTTTATGATAAAAAAGCACAGGATGTTCAAATAGACTCTGAAGGCTATGTAAATAAAATAAGGCAAATTATAGATAGTTATAAACCTGTGACTAGAGTAAATAAATCACCTAAAAAAATATTTTTGCATAAAGATTTAAAAGATTGTCAATATATTTTCATTAGGAATGATACGGTGCGAAAATCTTTGCAACCACCTTATGATGGTCCTTATAAAGTATTAGATAGGACAGAGAAAATATTTAAAGTTCAAATTAATGAAAGAATTTCAAACGTTTCTATAGATCGTGTAAAACCAGCTTATATGTTAGCAGAAAATGATTCTGATAATCAGGCATTACCTAAAGCCATTATTAGAACATCTGGTAGCGAGAATCGAACCCGCGACTTAAAGCGCGTGAGTGAAACTACTAGTACGAGTACTGATAAGTTAGGCGATATGGTGACGCCACGAACTACTCGTAGCGGCCGGAGTGTCAAGTTGCCAGTTAGATTTAGACTTTAAAGCAAGAGAAGTAAGGTAATAATTATTCATAAGTACACCTACATTAAGTTTTATAATTTTAGGTACTTTTGCAAGCAGCTGAGACATACTCATCGAATTCGTAAGTACATTAGGTCGTAAGAGCATTGACATTAGGTAAAATGTTTATTTCGAAAATTTCTGTAGTTGCAAAAATTAAACATTTTGTAGAAGGAAAATCGTTCTTTATTCACAGTTGGTTCTTAGATCTTGTTATGATAATAACCATGGGGAAAAATCAAAGTAAAGAAGTAAAAGAACAAGTTATTATAGCACAATCAGGTGCAGATGTGTCAATAATTGAAGAACAGTTGAACCATTTTAAAATATTTTTTACAGTTTTAACAGTCATATTGATAATTTCGTTAATTTATTTCTTATGTACAAGATGCTATGGAAGATTAAAGAAATGGGTACATCGTCAAATATATACAGTAACACCCCATAACTTAGAGTTACAAAACACAGTGCCGAGTGTATCGCAACAGGCACCACAGAAGGTCAAAATTATAAGTGTATAAGTAAGTGTTAATTTTAAAAATGTATCTTAATGTAACCGTGTAAACTTGTATATGCTTAAGACTGGATTATTTTTATTACAGTGGCGTAAGGTTAATACTTCTGCGTAAGTAGATTGTACACCTACGTACGGTGTACAGACAGGCGTTGTCCCAAAGGAGGTTTTAGCAATATTGTTGCTAAAGTAAATTTTTTTATGGCAGGGGATAACTACCTTAATGTTAGGGAATCCAGAATTTTTAAGTTTATATAATGAATCATTTTTAAGTTTACTTTTATATTTTATTGTTCACTTTTTACAGCTTTATTAAAAGATTAAACGTTATGAATGTATAATAATATTATTTTTTCAAAAACATTGTATGTAGATTTACAGGTTGACTGTACTTTTCGTATTCATTCAAATAAACTTTGATATTATTGTAACTACCTACTTAGGAATGCGACTTCGAAACATGAGCGCATTGTTGTTGTCAGCAAATTTGTTCGTGTAGGCATGAACTTGTGTAACTTATTAGAGATTTTGAATTGTAAAGTTTTAAATTGAACCTTTAAGGATGAAAAATTTTTATTGTATAAAATTTTTGAAAAAAGGGGAGGATTGATGTAGTGACACAGTTTAGAATAAAGTACGCGGCGCAACCGCGTTTCGCGAAGTAAGCTTTTTCAGTAGCTAAGCCGAGTTTAACTAGTCACTCCTCAACCCTCTGCAGTATCATACATATCCTAAAATAAGGATTAAAGAATATCGTTAACATTAAATTTATGTACTCGTGTCTCGTATATTGAATAGACGCAGTAAAGTGAAAACAAACTCTTTTATTACAACCAACCCACAATAGTAAAGACAGTATATATAGTAAATACAAAAGTATCTTATAAATAATAAAACAAGTAAAAACTTGTCTTATATTTACATTTGAGACATTTTCGCAATTATGAAAATTTATTGTTACAGATTTATTAGGATTAGAGATTGTTGGTAGGTTTTATATTCTCCGTGTTTGAAATAATGTCCGAATCTGGGTCATTTTCAGGAAAATGTGACGGTGAATCTCGTTGTTTGGATGTAGTACCAGCCAGTCTTTATTCAAACAATATTTGCGTTCGATTTCTTTGGCGCTGAACACTAAGATGTTCCAAATTCAAAAAGTGCGCGGCAAAGATAATTGCGGCGCACTTATAAAGAGGATTAAAAACTCATTACTGCCCGCTAAAAGTTTCTTATAGAAAACACCACCTTTGGATGCACTTAAAGGCGAACCAAGCCGTTCTTTTCGAATAGATGGGATGAAAACAATATTTGCGTTCGATTTCTTTGGCGATAAACACTAAGATGTTCCAAATTCAAAAAGTGCGCGGCAAAGATAATTGCGGCGCACTTATAAAGAGAATTAAAAACTCATTACTGCCCGCTAAAAGTTTCTTATAGAAAACACCGCCATTGGGTACACTTAAAGGCGAACCAAGTCGTCCTTTTCGAATAGATGGGACAGTCATACGTCAGATATGACTTTCAGGATGCTGTTGTTACTACCTCTCACTCTGCTCATGAATGATGCCACTCGTAATTGCCGCGAAGCCATCAGTGAAACTATTCGCAAACATCTCGGACGCACTGCAATAACGAGGCAGGCCCAACAGCATCCTGAAAATGTTGTTTTATTGAACACGTGTACTTAACCCCTAGGCTGCTCATGTAAAGCACTGGCAGAAGGCTTTTAAAAGTAAAATTTTAACAAGTATATTACAACGAGCACACCTACGGGCTACCATATTTCCGCTTACCGCCAACGCCCTACGTTCCCTTTCAATATCACAGTCATCTTTGAGATCATTAGTAATTATATGTCCTAAGTAGGTACTTAAATTGCTTAACAATATTTAATTCTTTACAGCTGGTACAGCTTGAGGAGCCTTGTTCTTATACCACATATCATTATATAACATTCCATGACTTACAGCATATTATGTCTCACAGAAAAAGCTATGGCGATGGTTGTTACCAACCTACCTACTCTTTCGTCTTTTTTCTCCGTGCTAGTTACCTCTATAGCCTTCGCACTGAACGAATTGGGATGAAAATTTGCATATAATAGAGTTCTAGACCTGGATTAACATAATAGGCGAACAAACCCGTGCGAAGCCGCAGGCAGAAGGTAGTTAATCATAGTCAAGTGCCTAGCAATATTTCAAATTAAAAGGACAAACGCAATTTCAAATCTTTATTGCATACCTACAAGCCTTACAGGCACAAATTATACAAAAAACAAATCCCATGCTTCCCCAGTTCCCGTTTATTAAAATGTTAAAACCTAAGTTAGGTTTAAACATTTTAATAAACGTCTAATAGCTTTAACACATTACTTTTAAACATAACTTTTTATACAGTTTATTTTTACTTCGTGCAAATGCAAAGTTCAACCACTTGCTCCTGGTCAGGGTATCGCGGAAGTGACGTTAGATTGTATTTGCAAATTATTTCTGCTGGCAGAAACCTTCCTCCAATGAAATGCCTTACATTCTTCAATATTTCTGGTCTTGCACACATTTTTGGTGCAGAAAGAGATATGAGCATAGCTGGTTGTAGTGATTTCTCATCAACTGGGCCCCTTTCTACATGCCATCCACTTGGAATATCCACACTGAAAACAATTATAAAGTTATTGTCACTAATGGACTCATTTTATGTACTAGGAAATCCAATCCCGCAAGTCTGCGGGTTCGAGGACATCGATCCCGCGGATCCGCGGGATTTGCGGGACTGGAAATATATCGTACGTTTTCCTCTTTTTCAACGTCCTATGTTCAAATGCGTGGATTCGAGGGTTATCTCCTGTCTAGCGTAACTTAACATTGATCACTTTCGGTTGTCCGCCCATAAAAACTCAAACGTGTAAGAAAATCATTAAAAAATAATTACGAATTACAATTCGTAATAATCCACATTTGTAGGGGGCCCAAGTAGCGTGCCGTGGGGTTGAAAAATAATAAGTTGTGCTCACAGCGGAAGCACGTCCTCTCGCTTAACGTGCACCTCTGCAATATCCGAGGACTGCACTCAAATATCGACTCAGTCCACCACCACCTAGAGACTGCGCAGCCCCACTTAGGTATGCCTTCCGATGTTGCATACCTTCTATCCCTTTATCAAGCACAGGTCCGGTCTGGTTTGGAGTATTGCTACCATGTCTGGGACGGCTCGGACAAGTACCAGCTTGCAGCCTTAGATTCGATAAAAAGAAGAGCCTTAAGACTCATTGACGAACAGTACCTTGCAGAGACTAAGCAAAGATTCAAAGTCTCGAATACAGCCGCAAGGTTGCTTGTCTCTCGATCTTTTATAGGATACAGTTCGTAGAATGCTCACAGGAACTACATGCCCTGATCCCACCATCTCCCTTCCACTCCAAGACAAGCAGACACACAGCGCAATACCATCCCTACTTGGTGGATAATACCCTCCACTCACACTAAGCTGTTTTCCCCTACCTTCATCATTCGCGCCGGGACTCGCTTCCTGCTTCTGTTATTTCGGCTTTTTACAACCTGGGTCTCTTCAAGACAAAGAGTTAATAGATGTCTTCTAGACCTTCGTGCTACACCGTCGGCCGCATCTTCATTTCCATTCAGGTGAGATTGCGGTCAAACGAAGGTCTTTTTTATGCAGAAGATGTAATATATTTTACCTAACTATATTTATTAATAAAAGTGCTCCCACACTGCTGTTAGAAAATGTTTACAAACATTTTCTAACACTATAACATTTACTAACATTGTCTAACATGAAAACCAAATGTTTGTAAACAAATGTTTACTAACATAAGTTAACATTTTCTAACAGCAGTGTGGGAGCACCATAATAAGGGTTGAAAGTATGAAATTGCCGTTTTATTGTAATAGGTACTTCGAATTGACATAGAACCTTCATGGTATGAGATTTTTGAGCGAAACTTTTTCCAAATGGTACGAGGTTCTTCTTTTAAAAAATTTGCAACATTCGATTATCGACTTTCAGTAGTTTTTTTTATTCAGCTTAGACAAGAAAGATGGATACTTCGAAAATTCGAGTGATTTTTGAATTCGAGTTCCGACGCGGAACTAACGCGGCAGAAACAGCTCGCAATATCAATGTTGCGTTTGGAGGCGACTGCTAATGATCGCAACGTGCGATTTTGGTTTAATCGCTTTCGTGATCGAAACTTCGATTTGAAAAACGAACCTCGAGGAAGACCCCCACACAGGTGAATAACAATGAATTGAAAGAGATGGTGGAAGCCAATCCGAGCCAAACTACCCAGGAATTAGCGGCATGGTGTAACGTTACCTTACGAACAATGTTGACTCATTTGCGTCAAATCAATAAAATAAATAAAATTTGGAAAATGGGTGCCTCATGATTTGATTGAACTGCAGAAAGCAGAAAGCAGACGCGTGTTGAAACTTGTGTTGCCTTGTTGAATCGATACAGAAATTAAGGAATATTGAATCGAATTGTGACATGTGATGAAAAGTGGATTCTAAAAAATGCAATGACCCCAGGTCAAACGCCGCAACAGTGTCATAAAGCAAAGCTTACCAATAAAAAGGGAATGGTAACTGTTTGGTGGTCTGATCATGGTGTTATTCACTATAGCTTTCTCTGATCTGGTCAAGCAATAACGGCAGATGTCTACTGTGCCGAACTCGAAACAATGATAACAAAACTACCTATATAGCAGTGAAACAGCCCCGACTCATGAATCGATCTTCACCATTATTGCTCCATGCTAACGCGAGACCCATACAGCACGAGAAACCTTTTTAACTCTACAGGAACTGCAATTAGAAACCATTCGTCACCCTCCGTATTCGCCAGACCTTGCTCCAACGGACTACCATTTTTTTCGTGTTTTGGACAATTTTCTACGTGATTAAAAGTTTTCTTCCCAGGAGGCAGTACAAAATGCTTTCACACAGTTTGTCGAATTTAGATCACCAGCCAGAGTTCTATCGCAAAGGCATAAATAACCTTATGTATAGATAATAGGTAATTAGGTATTATGATTAAATAAATATGTTAAATTAAAAACAAAACGAATTTAAATTTTTCCGTACAAATCGGCAATTTCATAGTTCAACCCTTAGTATTAATACCAAAATATATTATTTGGTATTATTTTATAGATAAGGCGTCTAAATGGGTTTATTTATGTTTAGAATCCGAATAATCAGTAGAATAAAATACCTACTATTACATACCTTTTTTATATTATTATTTTTGTTGGTTTTTTTTTGCTCCTTTCGCGGCAATTCACGCGATTTTCCGAGATAAATGTAAGACAGACTGAGTTACCGGGGTAAACCAAAATTTTTATTCTATTTGCAATACTTTTTCAAGGAAAATCAAGTACGTAATCTGTCGGCTCGATAAATATCGAAGCTCTCGCTCGTAGTCTTGATATTTCTCGAGTCGACAGATTCCCGTCACTATTTTCAAAAGTCCATGAAATGAAATATTGCATTCTATATTTAAAAAACCAAATGTTTGTTTTCGAACTACCTACATTAATATGGCGTGTAAAAAATAAAAACAGACTTCAAACTTCTTTTAAGAAAAAAAAATTAGGTTGGAAGTTGTTTTAAACCCGGAATACTTCGATAGCACGTTAAAATTTTTGTAGTGGCTGCATCTAGATATAATTCATAACTTATTTAGATTAACACTTTGACTGCCACCGACGCACACGGTCATACGACGACGACAGTACGACTCTTCACGGGGCGCGTCTCACTGAGCTCTCCGGGTCTTTGAACCTTAGCAGCGATGGTATGAAAAACAAAACAAATTCGGGCGTACTGTTCACGCTTCTGTTTCATTTATAAAAACTGTGTTACAGAAGGCAGAGTCTTCCCCATTGCAGGGTTGTTTGTAGTCTTAGAAAAACAAGATCCGTCAAGTGCGAGTGGACTCGCGTGCCGAGGGTTTCGAACTTTTAACAATTATACAACCAATTTGTATAATAGCTAAAAGTTAGGAACCCATTAAATACCGAAATCTGTAACCAGTTACAAAGGGGTTCTAGGTACCTAAGTTACAAATAAAAAATGTCTTATAAAATAAAGTCCTAAAGCGTCAGGTTTCCGAGATATTCACAGATAAAAATAACTATATTTTTTCTTCATTATGCAAATATCTCAGAAACCTGACGCTTTGGGACATTATGTTACAGATTTTATTTATTTGTTTTAGTCTATCTACATACATAACTTTTATTTTATTACGAATAAATATGTATTCAGAAAGAAGAAATTCATCTGTGTAATTTTTCTACAATGTTTATATTTTTTTTAGTCCCGCAAATCCTGCATGTGTAATCCCGCAGAAATGGTGCAGGATCCCATGTTTGTGGGATTGGATTCCATATAATGTACCTATGTTATTTATGCAACACACATGGCATATTAAATTCTTTTTATTTACCTGCAAACTGGGACACTGGAGTTTACAAGTGCATCCAGTGCAGGCTGTAGCTGTTTTCTGACTGGAGGCATAAAGCTGAACCCAAATAATGCATCTACCATAACATTATAAAAATTGCTCAGTTCTTTAGGGTCTTCAGGTACACAGTCCACTATTCCCACTCCAAACTTAGTACATTGTTCTAAAAGATTCTCATACAAAGGTTTCGGGGTGCGTTTGGGGTACAAAATATCAACTTTATAGCCAAATAATGTCATATGTCGAGCTGCTACAAGGCCATCACCACCATTATTGCCTGGCCCAACTACTATTAGTGCTGCGCTATGCCTGGAATAGGTAATGGTATAACATTGGGTTTTAGTCATTGTTCTGCAAACTCAAATAGGTTTAAGCTGTATACTTTAAACGTCATGTTATGTGAGTTTTTTTATGGTTTCCTAGTTTTGTTTTTAAGCGAAGCGTCCAAACATACTTACGTTTTCGGTGGGAAACACTTTGCGACGGCTGTAGCGACGCTTAGCCCTGCTAGCTCCATTAACTGATCAACACTGAACTTGTACTCCTTGAATAACTCCACATCGAGATTTGTTGCCTCCATTTGACTAAGATACCGAGTTTCATTACATTTATGGCATTTTCTACTACCAGTTGCCATCACACCGCTCGAAGCACGCAACTAGAAAAGAAAAGTTGAGACAAGATAATGGTTTCGCTTTCGATAAAGATGTGATCCAAGTCCTACCAGAGAAGCACTGCCGATGAGCCTTATTTTAACAAACATTTACGTAGGTTTATAAATATACATTAACTAGTTAATCCAGTACCAGTAAAACAAATAACACAGAGATTTAGTAAAAATCTACAAATTATTTAGGTAATAATCAAGGTGTAAGGTGTAGTCAAGTCTTGTAAATAAAACTTTGATTGATTGATCTTCGAAACTCTGACTGAGTACAGAAATCGAAATGATAACAACACAGCTGTTCTTCTGTCAAAAGCACGAAACATACCTACTACCTATATTATATAGGTAGGTAACTTTTCGGAAAATGACGGTTTTTTTCTTTACAAATACCAACAACATTTGACTGCATTCATTTTGAATACTGCAAAGAAGAACTAAAGCTCGGGCATAGGAAACCTACAATTACTTTCCTTGATCGAAGACCTAAAGCCTAAAGGTGATATTAATAAATGATGTGAATACTTAATAATAATAAAGCCTTTTATTTCAAATCTCCTATGTACATAGTTTTTGAGTAAGTATTATTTGCTTAGGCTAAGGTTAGTAGGTGCATATTTAATAATATTCACACGGGAGAGTTGGATTTTAGACTGCATTCAATTCAATACATAAGATGATGTGATGTGATGAACTGATGACTCATTCAATAACATTCTCTGAGTACAGAAACAACAATAATATGGCCGGTGGTAGACTATTGTAATACCAATGTCAAAATGACAATGACATTTATTGAGAGTTTGCGTTTTGCGTACATCAAAGCAATAGCAAAATAAAAATTCAGTTTTTAAAATCATTTAGGTCGTTCGTGGAAAATGGCTGCATTTCGAGTGTTTAGTCGTAATTTACCGTATTTACGTCAACAATTCTCGGCGTTATTAGGAAATACGTCGCCCTCAGTCAAGTTTATATGTGTAGTAGTAGTAATAGGATACATATTATCGTTTTCCGACGATGTGGTTAATGTTCTCAGCGTCACTCCAGGGTATCTTTTACCTCCTTCCTTCCAACTATGGTCTACTTTCACGTTTTGGTTCCTTGAAATACATTTGTGGGAGGTGATAATCGACGTAGTAACTGTGGGTTTATGTGGGAAGCTCATAGAGCCGCTATGGGGTCAAATGGAGATGATGAAGTTTTTCTTTCTGACGAACATTGGTGTTGCATTCCTGACAACTTTTTACTATTTGGTGATCTTTGCGTGTACGGGGCAGACTTCTTACTTATTCGACATACACGTTCACGGGCTGGCTGGGTACCTGGCTGCGGTGTCTGTCGCTGTGAAGCAGATAATGCCAGATCATCTGTTGATAAAAACACCTTTGGGTATGCAATGTTTACTCTTTTATTTCTTTGTTACTCTTTCCATTCATAACTATTCATGTAAAGTTTCATGCCATATTATCTACAGAAATTGTTCTAATACTTACAATCAAAAAAAGTTTATACCTGAGTCAATGTAATTCCCTGATCTAACAATTCTAACACCATTTCTTTTTCCAGGAAAGCTAACCAATCGTTCAATACCCCTCCTGCTGCTTATCGCAGCCATCATCTTGTGGGCCGTAGGAGCACTCGAAGGCACCTACCCGTGCATGTGGGGTAGTGGCACCATCCTCTCATGGATCTACCTGAGGTTCTGGCAGAGGCACAGCAGCGGAACACGTGGAGATATGGCAGATAATTTCAGCTTTGATAAGTATGTTTGATCTTTTAAAAATGTGGTAAAAGTTTCCAGCAAATTTAAACCAAACTATGGTAAACTAACATTGGCTACAGCAAACTGCAAAGCATCGAAATCAGTGAAGTTGTGGTATAAATATAATTTATACTATGTAGTAAGTTACAGTAACTGAGATAGGATAAGGAAAAAAGATACTATTTAGATGAAAATATTAGTAAAATTTTCCTCTATTAGCTACTGTATGATTTTAGCTATTATAGTATGATCCTATTTCACTTTACATCTGTCCAAATTTATCTTTAGCTGCAACTCAACCTCCCAAGGTTTATTCATCCAATGTTTAAGTACAACAGCATCAATCTTATGACCTTAATGTACACAGCATTGAAGCAATTAATGGTGTATAGAAATAGTTTTACACTCTATAAAGGTACATTCTATTGATGCGAAGCAGAGTGGAGAAGAATCCACCAACCACCACCAAATTACAAGTTTCTGCAGTTGTCAGAGAGAACACACCCTTTAAGTCCTTTATCAGTCTTTATTTTTTTTTCGTTCCAGTTTCTTCCCCACAGTTCTTCAGCCTGTTGTGAGAGGAGTTCTAGGACCCCCACACCGCTGCCTTGTTCGGCTCGGAGTATGTGCACCGAGTCAGAGGAGAGTCCACCTAGCTCTCAGCCCTCGCGGCGTCACCATTTCCATGCCGGGTGTAGAGCCTCAGGATATGGAAAGGAGACGGTATGTGTGTGCATGGTTAAAGACTGTTTTGTAGGTTAATCATCATAACATCAGCCCGAAGGTATGCACTGCACCCGTGGATGTCTCCTTCAAATGTCGCTACGACGACGGGTCCCGCGTCCAGCGATATCCCGCGATCTTCACAAGATCTTCGGTCCACCTCGTGGATGGCGTAATCATAAAATCGTGTTGAAAATCTGAGCAACATTGCTGTACCTGTCACGCAGTAGAATAAAAAAATACAATGCAAGTATAGGAGTGCTGTATGAAGTACATAGCATATCAAAATCAATTATCGTCAATTTAATTGGGTGATGTTATTTGAGTAGTAAAGTAATGGATCAATTGTTTTCAGGGTTTTGTAGACTTGGATATTAAGGCCTGTGATAAGAAAGCTTGCTCAGTCATTGATCTTTGCTTGTGTGATGCTTGTCTAATTTGAGTAAAGACAAATTTTTAAACAATGCTTGGGAACTACTCTTGTCAGAATCTATACTTTCTCAGTAGCCTATAAGAACGTGATTTCCTCCGTCCACACCTTGTAACTGTTTATATATATTATTGAATGGTTACCAAGCATTACTAGTAATAGGCCAGTCATCTAAGACATTCCAGGTTGCAATAAATTGCACAATCCTGATTTTTTGGGATGTTGTTAGTATAGATACCTTACAATAGTGTAAAACCAAGTTTACAACTTCGAAAGAGTTAGCACAACTTCATGGTGCTTAAAAACCTCGAAATTTTCACACTTTATCAGTTTTTGCCTTACAACTTCTAAAAAATGCATTCTACTGCAAAGTCATCCATGATACTTTTAAAGAAGACAAAATTAGCGATAATTTAAGCGCAACTTCAGCTCAGTCTCATCTTGAGATCTTGAGGTCTTGAGATACATTTCAAAAATGGGTAATTTTTTCCAAAAAGTTATAAATTTGTAGTTAGTTGCTCTTTGGAACAAAATATCGTCTAAAATACTCATTCTAAGGCGATTTTTGTGTCTACGGTGACTGGCCTTAAGAAATACTTTGAACTGTCAAATCTCTGCTTGGCGACTCTTTGAACTCTGAGTAGGTACTCACTACGCTTGGTCGAAGATTGCTACATCTCTGACCGTTATTACTTATAAAATATGATGATGAAAAATAAATTATGATGATATTTTTGTATATAAATATTACGAATAATGAAAATCAACGAAACAGTTTTATTTTAATAAAAGCAAAATGACGAAAGCCACTTACACCACTTTCGACATAGAATGGAGGTAGACCGAATTGTAGTATATTCAGTAATCTTACGTTCCTACAGCCAAATCGCACTCAAAGCGCTAAGTGAGCGCCTGTCCAAGACCTCTGAACAGACTCGACAGAAGAACCAATCCGCCAAAGTCAACATGGACGCAGTCCGCAAGATGCAGTCCTCACAAGTTATACCCCAGTTCTCTGAACCGGGCCCAAGTCAACCGGTGTCACCGCCGGAAGCGACGCTCGTGGACTTGACGGAAGCACCCCCGACTACTAAAGAATCATGATCTCTAGGGTAGTTTGTGATGTGTAACTAATGTAAATAATGCGTCCTTATTCACGCACCTTCGACTTTTAAATTCACTGTGGTCTGAGGTTGAACACAATCGGGAGTGAACTTTTTATGGCGTTGTTCACTAAGTTTACCTTCCTTTAAAATGTATCTAGCCAAATCGATAAAATATCCAAATATTATAAATGTATATTCTGGCATTCCAGTAGTGACACTTGCTTACGTCACGGTCCAGTTGTCACATAAAATAAGGAAGTTGGGAAATAAAAGTGATGATAAAAAATTACAAATATCAATTTCGTTTGCAAAACGGTTTAAGTTAAACACGAGTTATGTGATTAACAAATGTAGTATAGTAGTGTAGTTTTACCAAATTCGTACAGGTAATTTAGGAAGTTAAAAGTTACGACAAAAGTCATGAGCGTCGGTGACGTAGGCTTGTTTCACCCACGTGAACGTTGTCTCGGAATGTGCCTGGCGAAGTTTATCAATATATCATGATTATTAGGCATGAGGACTTGTAAACGCACTTTTCATTTGATTCAGATTCAGGCCACTGTATTTTAAGAAATTTGTCGAATTATCGTTATTTGTCAACTTAAAGAAGTATTTTCTTGCTGGTTAAGTAGCAGACTGTTTTTTTACGGAATTCTGAATTGTCTTTATTTTAGTGGAGTTGT
Organism: Eupithecia inturbata; assembly: GCA_963662085.1. Taxonomy (NCBI): domain Eukaryota; kingdom Metazoa; phylum Arthropoda; class Insecta; order Lepidoptera; family Geometridae; genus Eupithecia; species Eupithecia inturbata. The sequence goes on from OY759182.1 coordinate 12,355,883, forward strand.
TACTATAAAAACTGTAAATATTAAACATGGTTTTTGTTCATTGGAATTCCCGCCAAGGTCTAAGCCTTAAATGTTAAACAATTCAGCTCTATATTTTTGAGTTTGGAGATAGATCGCACCATTATAATAAAATAATTTAAGTAATCTTAAAATTGTTATAATGTAGAAGTTGCAGCGTTGGATGTTGGTTCAGTTGCGTGAGTAAGAGTAACATTGTTGATAATAATGGTAAGCTTGATCAAACCTCCTTCAGTCACAAAATAATATAAAATTGGTCAAAGGGCTTCAAAAATCTACTATGTATTTGCAAACAAATTACCTTAAAATCTTATGAGGGTCATAAGATTTTAAGGTGATTCGTTCACAAGTTTATTTGTATAGCAAAGCTTACATACCTACAATTGTTGCATTTTAATGGAATGGGTTTCTAATAATAGAGGGTGGTGTTCTTCGATATATAAATAATCGGACAGTTAGCAGCTTCATCGGTAAACTTTGACGTTATAATGTTAGAAAAATTATGTCAAAAACGTCAATTAAATTGTGATTGTCCGATTAACTTTTTAAAGAACACATTCGTATCGTAAGTTTGTTTTAAATTAAAATATCGATTATTATTATCAATGGCAGAAAATAGCTATGAAGTAAACCAAACAGTTGTTTTTTGAACAAATTGTAAGGGTTTGGAAGAAATATGTTACTAGCATTTAACTTTCCCGTTTATTTAATATTTAGGTGATGCTCTGCGTTACAGAGTATATAAATCACTGAATGTTTAAAGGTATTGATTAATTATTAAACTAAGGTAAAGGCATGTGTTAGTTGAGAAGAAATATGATATTTTTACAAAATTTTAATGCATCTGTTAAATGTGACCATGATGACTGTTGTAAATATGATTGGATAGTGTTAAATAATTTAAAATAAATTATATCCATTAACATTTTAGTATTTTTATTACAAAATTAATTAAAGTTTTACCTATCGACCTATAGGAATCGGTAGACAGAAACATATACATACAGGGATACAGGGTTTTTTAATGGCCCCAACACACGGGGCACCCATAACCAGGACAACCACTTCCGTTATTGGGGTTAAAACATTTATGTTTAAGTGGATCGTCACGGGTTGGCGCGAGATAAAAATTTTTTCGTGGTTTTGAATTTATTTCTGCGTTCTACAAGGAATAAAACCACGGAAAAGTAATTTGCTGCAAATCGTAAAACATTTTAAACCCATGATAAAGCCATCTTCGATTCTATAGGATTTGGACTAAAAAAAAAAACAAAAATTGATTTTTAGTCCAAAATTTCCTATTTTCCCAAATATAATACTATACTAGCTTATACTTAAAAAAATAGGATTTCATTTTATCATCATCATCATCATCAACCTATATTAGTCCACAGCTGGACATAGGCCTCCCCTAATGAGCGCCATAGCGCCCTGTCTCCAGCTTGCTGCATCCAACATCTGCCTGCAGTCTTTCGCAGGTCGTCGTCCCACCTGGACGGAGGGCGTCCTACACTACGTTTGAAGAGTCGCGGCCTCCACTCAAGAACACGTTTATCCCAAGCAGTTGTCGGTTCTTCGCGAGATATGGCCCACTGCCACTCTTGCTTGCTAATTCTTTGAGCTATGAATGTTTAATTTTATAAATACATTTGATTACATTAAAAAGAAAACAATAAAGAGTAAGGCCCAAGGTGTGGGTGGAAGTAACATGTAGTCGTCAGCTGTTGACTGCAAAATAATAATAATGCTGGACAAGCCACATAGCATCATCTAGCCCCAAGATAAGCAGAGCTCCTGTTATGGGCACTAGATGACTGATATATGTACATAATACAATACAAAATCAAAGATTAATTTTCTTCTTTTCATAAAGACCTGCGAAAATATCATAAACAATTAAATTCGTCATCAAATCTCTGTGTTATCTTATCAGTGTAACAATAATATGAGGTAACAAGCTTCTGCCGACGGCTTCGCAGTTCGCACGTGTTTTTTAGAATAAAAAGTAGCCTATGCGTTATTCCAGGTCCAGATCTTTACGTGCATAATTTCGGCCAAACATCTTCACAACAACGGCACAAACTTTGCCTTTATAATATTAGTAGAGTTAATAGAGGTCGCGCAAATTTTTATGAACTCCAGCGCAGTCACTCGCGCTTACTTCCGAGAGTTCATAAAGATTTGCGCGACCTATACCCTATGTCTTAGTACACATTAGACGTTATAAAGCGCGCGCTAGTAACTCGGTTTAAGAACCGCCCTGGTCCGATACATACGTACACATCCAAACGCGCGTTCGAATACCCATATAGAAACGTGTAGGGAATTCGAAAACGCGCGTTACCAAAGAGCGCGATTCAAAACGCCTGATTGGACAGGGTCTCTCTGTCTCAGTTTCTCTACAGGGTGGATTTTTTCGACAGGGCAGAAAAGGCAGGTACTTTAACCGGTGTAGCTACAGGAAAATGGTCTTAGCACGGAGCAGATACATATTACATATACTCTGTATCTGCTCCGTGGCTCTTAGGACCATAATATCCATAATTTTTAAATTTTCTTCCCCATTCACAGATTTTAATTTTTTTTACTGTTTCAACTTTTTTTGATGCCAATCATTCCTGTTTCTCATACTGATTAAAAAAGTCCATCGGACCAACTGAGGTTGGAATACTGCAAAAGTCAGAAATCGCATAAAACTTTTCCGATAGTATGTAATACTTACTAACTTTAAAACTACATACATGCTCTTCATTGCATTAAACTGAGAATACCACTGACACACCAGGCAGCAAAACGCTAAATAGATGCTAATTACAACCAGCAAAGGCAAATGATTTACTAAGATTCCCTAATCATTAGTTGCACTTATTTCCATTTCGTAATAGGATATTATTGCTATAGGTACAAACATCTTTTGAATGCTTTGCATTAATCTAAGGATTCATACATAGTAGGTTACATAAACTGGTCCTCAAAAAAATATAAACTCTTGATTTTATACAGAATTCTGATTAAAATTACGAGTTTTGAAACTGAAAGGTAATCAGCAACATTTTTGTTGACCAGTAAGTAATATGATAATTATTATGTTAATAGAATAAAAATTCATAGCTCACTATTGTAAGCATATTTTCACTTCCACATTTTCAATCCTCTTTTCCAAAGTGTTGTTCTTCGCCCTTCTTATTTCAAAGAGGTTTCACTATAATCAATTGACCAGCATCATTCTGTTTTCGAAACTGTCTGATTAGATTTCCTCTTTATTTTCAAGGAGGCTCCACTATAAAAAGCAAAAGCTTGATTGTCCAAGCGCGTAGTCCAAGCTCAATGAAGCGTGTAGCCGTTGCGCGGTCGGAACCGTCATGGCCGCCGCGACCGTGTAGGTTATCTGTAGTAATGCTGGGGGCCGCCCCAGGGGGCCCCGGCCGTCGGGTACGGCCAGCGCGCGGGCTCCAGCGGCGCCGCGCCGAGCCCCGTAGTCAAGGCCGGTGCGGGGATCGGGCCTACGGGGGCTGGTACTCCGCCCATGTTGCCTGGAACAATTTTATTTATAAAATTTAACATGCAAATTGAGATTAAACATACAAATTGGCTATTGTTTAACTGTTTCTGTAGTTTATTTTATTTGTCTAGATTTTTAACCTGCGAGGGTAACTGCGTGGGCGATTTGCATGCGAACGCGAAAAGGATAAACAGTTGATACCTATTAAAGTATGCGCTGTGAAGTCAAAGTCAAAAACTCTTTATTTCCATAAATACAATAAATGTACACTTAGAAAAGGTCAAATTCTTAATAATTAAACACTGACACGGAAATAAAGTGATATTTTTGATTTCAGTCGCTTCGGTATGTAGACTAAAGTAAAGAAGCGACGAAGAAACCTTTAGCATGTGAAACGAACGAGATTAGATGGTGATATTTTCGCTCGAGCTGAACGCGACGCCGCCGCCGCATCATAAGCAGGGCGGTAGCGGGCTGGATGTGTCCCTAAGTCAGGTGGGGAATAGAGAATGAGAGGTTTGAGTGGCTTCAATGGGACCAGTCGTGGAGAGGTAGGGGTGATGTATGTAATAGGTATGTATCCTATCGTACTAATAAAATAATGCCGAAAGTTTATACAGTTGTACAGTAAGATGTTTGGGCGAACACAACGCCAAAACAACTGATCGGATCGTGCTGAAATTTTGCATAGAATTTTTAGTTCTAAAACTGAAAAAAGAATGATATAGGCTATCTCGATGGATATAGGCTACTTTTTATGCCGGCAAATCGCGAGGGCGGAAGCCAGTGGATAAGAACGTGGAAAAGCATGCGGTATCTCTAAGCTATATTCTCTCGTTGAGAATCCTTGTGGAAGCAAGCAAGTTTACCTGAGGGCGGGTAAGTGTTGTTAGGTGTGTAGGGCGGTGCGTAGTAGGGCGGCGGCACGCTCATCGAGTGCAGGACCGCGGGGGCGGGCGGCGGCGCCACGCCGGTCGGAGGCTGCGAAATAACAGGAAGACATGAACACTTTTCTTGCTGAAAAAATATTATCTAAGGTACAATGTATGCTCTCAAAAGAAGTCAGTTGCGAGACGGGTCTGTTGAGTTCCTGAGATGCTGAAACGCACGTGCAAAACGCATCAAACATTCTACTCTGGCACTAGAAAGAGTTGGGCTGGGGTTGAGGTTTGATGCGCAATAGGTACATTCCAATGCCAGAATGTCAATGCAACCACAGTCGGCGGAACTGTTTGTGTGTTACCTACTTACAATCTAAATAAATAATAGATTCAGGCGGTACTTTGCGGAAATCCATTGCAAAATATTAGGATAAAATTATTTGGTAACAATTCCGCGTTAAAAATTACATGGCATGTCAATTACGGCCGGTGCACGCGAATTGCACTGTTGGTTTTATTTTATTTATTTATCTTAGGGAAACAAAAAGCTTTAGAACTAGAAAATGTATACACTTAACATTAGAAAAATTAAGCTAAGCAGTGTCAATGAAGATGAGAAAAAAGATTATGTATGTAGTAAATGTCTATGTATTATTCATATTTTATTTATAATATTATAAAACCTACATAAAGCACACAGATCCCCTTGTACTGTCCAATGGTGCTATCCATTCATGGCTCTCTGATAGAAATCGCTCTTAAGCGATAAGACCGCCAATTGTCGCTTAGTTTTTGAGTTGTCTTATTGTAAATAGTTCATATTAGATTTAAATGTGCAATAAAGTATATTCTATCTATTTATCTACCTACACCTCTTATTCCCAGTTGTTCTAATTTTTGTACGAGCATAGTAACGGAAACAGTGTCAAATGCCTTTTTGAGATCAAGAAAAACGGATAAGCATTTTCGTCCTTTATCCACCTGGGATACCACGAGATCACATAATGCTGAAACTGCGTCTTCCGTAGAGATGGCTCCCTAAATCCGTACTGATTTTTAGAAATTATATTATACTAGCTGCAGCCCGCGGCTTCGCACGCTTTATTCCAGAATAAAAGGTAGCCTATGTCCGGCCCCGGGATACCATCTACCTCGCTGCCAAATTTCACCGAGATCAGTTCAGCCCTTCTTGAGTTATAAATAGTGTAACTAACACGACTTTCTTTTATATATATAGATAGATTTGTCAAGATATGACAGTATTCTTTTATTAATATTTTTTCCAGAATTTTTGAAATTGCGGCTAAGGTAGGTCGATAATTGCTTACTATCAAAGAAATAAACATAATGACGAGGTTTTCATAAATTTAGTACCATGTCAATATATTTATGAAAACCTATTGTACACTCATAGAAATATCAATCGGTTCCCTAAAAATTGCGATGTACATAATTTGAATACAAGAAATAATCATGAACTCGCTGTGCCCACAACTAGACTACACAAAATTAATGTATCTTTTAAAGGGCAATGTATACGCTTCTCAACAAAACTCCTAGTGAGTTGCAAAAATTATCAGTAAATAAATTCAAACAAATTGTCAAAACCTTCCTGTGTAAAAAGGCCTACTATAAAATATCAGATTATCTAGAGGATAAAAAAGCGTGGGACGGAATTTGCTCCAACTCGAAAAATAACAACTAACTAACAGGCTAAAGGTTTCTTCGTCGCTTCTTTACTTTAGTCTACATACCGAAGCGACTGAAATCAAAAATATCACTTTATTTCCGTGTCAGTGTTTAATTATTAAGAATTTGACCTAAGTATAAATTTACTGTATTTATGGAAATAAATACAATAAATGTATACAAAAAGAAGAGTTTTTGACTTTGACTTTATTTTATCACCATTCTTGAACACAGGCGTGAAATTGATTGTTTAAGAATGGTAGGAAAGTAAATCTGTGTTAAGCACAGGTTCACGACGTGACAGATGAAAAGGGCAATAGATTTACATGATAATTTAAGAAAGATAGTGGAAATACCCTCGTGTTTACTCATTATAATCATTGTACAAGATTGGAAATATAAGTTGCGTATTGTGAACGTTTGCGTGTAGTTGTAACACAGGCCAAATGTTGAGTAAGCGCTGGGAGAACGTACCATATCTACAGATTTTACTTAGATCTATGGGTTTTTGTCCACCGGTATGGGCACCGTAATGTTGGTTTCTAACCCGACGTAACCGACGCGAATCGGAACCTCGACCACCTTTTCGTGGGTCTAATATTGGCAAGTGGACTAAGGTACTCACAGGATAGTTGTAGTTGTAGTAATGGTTGTCGTTCTCCTGAATGGGCACCGTGATGAGGTTGGTGGTGGTGCGCACGTGCCCGCGCTCCCCCGCACCCTGCCCCGCGCACGCCCCGTGCAGCGCGTGCCCGCGGGGGTCGTTCGCTGACACCGGCAACTGAAGAGTGACATATATTATGTTTGTAGATACATTTAACACAAACCACGCACAATGATTCTCCCAGAAGCCGCCTGCGATGGCGGCTCCATTTTCCAAGCGAATACAACGCAAATAGTACTGGCCGTCACCACAGACCGCGTCAGTCAGGAAAGGCTTAATGGACCACACTAAGGCCCGTATTGTGAAAGTTTGCTCAGTCATCGATCCATGCTTGAGTAACGCTTTTCTATGGCTTAAAATTAGTTCCCAGCTTTTAGGAATTGGTATAAAAGATATTAAAGTTGGATATTAAAGTAACTTACAGCGACAGGCTTCACAGAGAGCGCAGCGATAGACGGCGCCTCCTCCTGCTTGGCGTCGTTCCCGGAAGACACGTGGCGGTGGTTGATGTGAGCTTGGAGGTCCCTCTGAAAGACAACACAATAACAGATTCATAATTATAAACTAGCATATATACAGGGTGCCACGTAACATGTATGTATACTAAGCCGAAAGGGGGTGATTCTGGACATCGAAGGAGTCAACTTGTGTACTACTTTTTTATTCTTTTTCACATATTTTTATTTAATTTTTGAAAAATAAAAGGTTTTTTCGAGTTTTTACATTATTATTATTGTTTTTAAATTTCAAGGACCTACATACATTTGTTCAATAATTTAATGACTGCTGAAAGCTTGTTATTGCTAAAAAAAAAACAAGCGACATTTTTTTTAATGTATAATGCATGAGTGTGTATAAAAACTCAAATAAGACGAATTACAGCAGCCTCGAAAATCCGTACCCCGACTAATTCGAACGCCTCTATAATCCAAACGACCCCCCCCCCCTCCCCCCTTACCTCTGCGCAACCGCCGCGATAATATTTATCTGGTGTTTATCGCGTTGTGTTAATATTTCCGAGGAACCTGAGGATCGCCTCCGACCGCTGTACCGCGATGGAAACGTAGGGGAAATAACAGCACAAGGTACACAATAAATACCCGATAGATAAAATCTTCAATTATGTTAAGAAATCGCGAAAGTGTGAAATGTTTTAAACAATACAAGATGAAAAACTGATAATCTTCTTTCTAAGTATAAATAAATAAATAATGCTGGACAATCACCACAGCATCATCTAGCCCCAAGATAAGCAGAGCTTGTGTTATGGGAACTAAATGACTGATATACTTAATAGAATATGTAACATATGTAGTTATATATATTTTATTATAAATACAAAATACCCAGATCACCCGAATCAAATATTTACAAACATTTGTCCCAAGGCGGGAATCGAACCCGCAACAACCTTCTGCGTAGCAGGCGGACCTTCGCCCGCCGCGCCACATCGGCCGTCGACCAATCATTTAATTTTATTCCTTGGCAACAGCTGCCGCACGCAGTTTGATTAAGGGCACTGAAAGTGCTTTATATGTTTTTTCATCCCATCTATTCGAAAAGAACGACTTGGTTCGCCTTTAAGTGCACCCAAAGAAAGTGTTATCTATAAGAAAGTTTTAACGGGCAGTAATGAGTTTTAAATCCTCTTTATAAGTGCACCGCAATTATCTTTGCAGCGCACTTTTTGATAGAATCCCTCACTTCGCTCTGTATTCAAAAAAGCGCCCTTGCCGTAAAAATATGATTTTGCTCCCTTATGATACAATCTACTATTATGTACCTGTGATAGATAAGTTCTCCTACATCCAGTGTTGCCATATCTAGTGCCGGAGTGGGTGCACATAAACACTGTGCCGAGGCCTGTCTGCTCAACCCTTACCACCTAAAACAGATAAAATAAAATGAGTAAAGTCTAGATTATTTTAGTTTAGTTGTCTGAAGGTAAAAGATGGAATAGAGTTGACTCATTGGAGTCAGTTGCAGGTTTGAGTACCAAATGCGCAATAATTTGTGCCCTTGTTTCTTTATCACACTTTATTACACAAGATCTGCTTAAGGTTAAACGGGGGAAGAGTAACTACTACACTGTTTGATGTTGACCATCCAAAACTAAGAATAAGATCAATTTATCTTGTCATTATAAGCTCGCTTAAGTAAAACTAACTCTGTTTAAAGCGTACTGTCAAAGCTTCTACACCGGGAACCTATGGTAAGCTACACCAAACAACCGCTGGAGACCCTGCGTGTACAATGTAATTGTGTATTCAATTTAATACAGTTAACCTGATTTTTTTTTTGTTGTGAAAAAGTCTTTATTGACAAAGAAAATTACAATTCAATACAAATTAGAACTAGTATTTTTAATTGAAACAATTAAGCTAAGTATAAATATTGATTTTATGCTTTAATTTAATTCTATTTGATTGCCTATATGTAATTTGATTAATTTTAATATTAAGTAATTTGCTTTAAGTTTTTTGTTTTATTTTTTAAACAAATCTTTACTGACAAAGAAAATTACAATTCAATAATAAGTTTAAGTTAATTCTATGTAATTTGATTTAATTTAATTAAGTTTGTTGTAGGTAGGTACATTAAGAATACTAACATTTAATATAAGAGATTTCTGCTACTAACAAGTTATGGATCATGTTAGGTATCTGAAATAAATTTTATTTTTATTGTCTATGTTTGTATACACCTAACCATAAAAAAAGTATACATTTGAAAAATACAAGCTTCTAAACTTTCGTATTTCAATACTGATTTTAGACCAACTTTGAACGAAAATAAATAATACATATACAGAGAAAGAGAACTCTAAAACCTGTTCCGACATAGTTTAGTTATTCAAAAGTGTAAATAAATTTATTTTGAATAGATACAGTCAATAATTTTCTTTAATAACCCTTGTGCTAAAAGTCTGTTCACATTTTTCATCAGTGTCATCGGTGTTTAATGAGATTGTATAAATGTGCATTTGCTAGCTTGTCACATGTGTGTACACATGCACGCGATATTTTCTCACTGCTCTTCTCTGAGTCTATCCCTTTCGCACACTATATCAGGTGAGATAGCATACATGTGAGCTTGACTATGTTGTTTTTTTATAATTTTGTAGATTGAAATCAAAATGATTCAGATTTAAAATTGGGTCAATAACATGTAGATTTAGGATTTTTATAAGTACTTGGTACTGACCCATAAAGTCTCATTTAACTTAAATGATTTGATTCTAATTGGCCTTGTTTTATGTGGGAGAGATTTAAGTATAATATTTACCTTTTCTCTACACCTCGGACAATGTGTGTGATCAGCCCTAGCACAGGAAAGGCAAAACACATGTTTGCATGGAATCTGAAACCACAGAAGAGTATTCGAAATAATGATAATAATAGGCACTCTTAATAGGCAATCATATATCACAGATGCAAAGTGATCTATGATTGAAGCAGCCTCGCAACAACATGAGTTTGTGACTGTAAAGACCAATTATATGAGAAAGAATGGAAAGGTTCCTATGCATGTTACTTCAGAAACAATATTGCAGAATTCACACAAGTCTTTTCTGGAATAAGACAAAGGGCTGAGCATAGACTCTTAAGTTTATTAGAAATAAAGTTTTTAACAAAAGTTACAAAGTTTGAATTACATATTTTACAGACTTACCATTCGTCCATAAATAAGTATAGGTTTAGAGCAAGTATCACAGCAGTAGATCATAGGGTTAAGGACCTTCTCCCCTATGAGAGTGGCACGGTGGCTCCAGTCCAGTCGCAGCATGGGCTCTGGCGGGCCCCGGGTCAGGGTTGTGAAGACTGGAGCCTCCAGCTGTGATATATCTGAAGGTACTTCCACTGAAAGAATATAGTCAGTATTTGTTGATATTTGGGTCACTGAGTAGCATTGAAAAGAGTGGAAGGAGAAAGCAGAGGTTTTGTTCAGCAGTGGGGCAATAATTAGTACCAAGAACAATTTCATAAAACAACTCAAAATTATAAAAGTACAGAGATGTAAATTTTTGCTCTTTGCATAAAGCTTTTACTTGGTTCAGTTCCTTTGGGAATTAGAACAGTCTTATTATAGAGTTTAAGCAAGCCAGTGATAATGATAGGTACTAGAGTTGCTCAATCGCTTTATTATAGTGTAATATCAAAAGCTCAATGAGGTTGTCAACAATGATACTTTGTATACTGATTTTAGTAGATAATTTTGTGCTGTGTGTAGAGATACAAACTTGAGGTGTGTCAATGTCTATAAATCTATTTAGCAAATTAACATTAGGTAAATTTATTGATGCTATTGTATTAGATTTTGGTACGAAATGATGCTGGTGGTTTATAGGTGTTGGCAGAAGATCAGCAAGCTTACGTTTGGGAGGTTCGGCGGCTTCTACTATCTCCTCCTTGGGCTCCTCAGGAGTCGGTTCTTCCTGTTCCTGCAAAGTCTCCTCCATAGATTCTTCCTCGTCACTGGACATCACTTTGGGCACTTTCTTGCCGCGTCCGCGCCCGCGGCCCCGGCCTCGACCCCGTCCGCGGCCTCGGCCCCTTCCACGAGTAGTCCGTTTCTCAGAATTCATGCTGAACTACAGATTTACTGTCAGAAATTCACAAACGGGGCTGCTCTGTTGACGTTTGTAAACTAACCTCAATTTACAAAAAGATCCCCTTTAAAACTGAAGAAAAGAATTAACATACAATGGATTGGTGGGAATCACTTGTAGGTTTTGTTAATTACCTATTGAAAAACATCGGTAAAATTGTTAATCTCGTCAAGGAAATAATTTATTTCAAAACACAAACAACAAACAAGTATAGCGGGATGGAGGGACTGGAGGGAGGAGTATTAAATTGTTTGTAGTGTTGCGTGCGCCGATTGTGCAACATAAATAATCGACTAAATTAGTGAACGAATGAACGTTATTTACATTATTCACTCGACTAACAGTTCGAATTTTCGAATCGTTCCGAGCTATAGAGACACATTTCTTACAAGACGAGACGACCTCCATCCTCTAAGGCGCGGTAAGTAAAATGAGTGAGAGTAAAAGTTCTAAGGTAAAAAGGTATTATACTACTACGTACTAAAGGTATTATATTCTCTTGGCTGGCGCCAAGAGAATATAATACCTACGGGTGGCCAGCCGGGCCACCCCAATGAGAATAAAACCACTCCGTGGCCAGCCAGACCGAGGCGCGAGGGTTGCAGGCACAAAGTCCTATTCTATTTTCCTAAATCTCTAACTGACTGGATTCCGTTAAAAACAATGGATCTAGCTGGCGTTATTGTAGGTAATATTAACGATATACCTTTGGAGTCGAGACCGTAGGTCCGTGGGGTACCTACCGAGGCACTCCGGTTTTTTTTTTAAATAACAGCTTCTGGTCGTAGCGAGCGACGCTTGACCCTAGAGCTGCGTATCAATCAGCATTGCCATACAGCAGCGGCGCAATGCAGCCAACGCGCGTCTTGGGGACGCTTCCGACTGGTATTATAAATGATGATGTATCAGTTGAGCTACCTGTAGATTATTTGCAACAGTCTGCAGTTAGCTCAATAGTTTCAATTGTAAATAGAATAATTAGAACTAGTAGGTCTAATCTGTATTATTTGAATGTTATTTTCTTTGTTATTAAACAAAATTACAGTGCCTAGGCACTGTAATTTTACTTACCAATTTTTAATTAAGTACGTGGTACCAATTTTTACTTAGGTAACGTAGGTACCTAATTCTAACTAAGTACTTAATCTAATCTAATATAGGTAGGTAATTTTTTAATCACTGTTTGCAGAGTATTTGATTTGCCGTCGACTGAACGCGGTCACGGCCGGTTGTCGCCCTGCGACTGTGACGACCGATCGCCCTGCGTGGCTCAAGGGCTTGCTACATGGAGCGGCACATACGTACGTAGGTTCCTACCTTCCTACCTATCATGGGTATATTTATCTATATATCTAGGTACCTACGTATGTTCTAATGTACCTTATTTATATGAATGATACCTACAACCTTACAAGATACGGTGCGCGCCGCGGTCTTAGGTACCAACCTGCGCGGATGAATATCTTAGATCATCCCATAGGAACACTGCCAGGATAAAAGCTATCCTAGTACCAAATTTAATCCAAATCCGTTTAGTCGTTTGAGCGTGAAGGAGTGCCAAACATACACACATTCATACAAACTTTCCTCGTATTTTCCCATCGTAGTTAAATCCAATCCCGAAATAGAACAAAAAAATCGATAGAAAAACCCGTGCCATTGAAAAAATAATTTTGGCAATGTATTAGCTTTTCTCTGAAATGTAATTTTGCAAAGACGTATGAAGATAAAATCGTTTTCCCGGAAGAATACCTAGATGTAGGTACCTACATATCTACCTATTAGATACCAGCTTCTTTCAGCGGCTTCGCACGCGCTTTACGCCTATGTCCCATTCGCTGGGATACCGTTTACCTTCCTGCCAAATTTCATTATGGTCCGCGTGAAAAGGTAACAGGCCGACAGACAGAATTAGATACCTACTTAGTTTTTAGGGTTTCGTACCCGAAGGCTGAAAACGGAACCCTATTACTAAGCCTCCGCTGTCCGTCCGTCCGTCCGTCAGTCACGTGGCTATATCTCATGAACCGTAAGAGGTAGACAGTTGAAATTTTCAGATAACGTGTATTTCTCTTGCCGCTATAACGACAAATAATAAAAATAAAATAAACATCAAAATTAAGGAGGCTCCCATACAACAAACTTAATTTTTTTTACTATTTTTGCTATTAATTTATCAAGGCTGTATCAGAGGGACTCACCTATTAGATTCAGATATCCTTAATCTCGTCTTCAATGACCTGAAAGCAAGCTGAGCAGTGTCAATATTACATCAGACTGATTGGTATAGACCTACTTACGTCGTAATTACCGAGGTAATTATGAAGAACGAACATGGTGAACCAACGGTGATGTCATTCATGTAATAAGTTCTTATTTATAAGATAAAAACACTGTAGCACTAGCACTAATATGTAGGATACCACCTCGGGCCTACATACGTAATCTACCTACCACTCTTAGTCTTCATGGAAATGACGACCGACGCAGAAGGTTGCCGGTTCAATTCCCGCCTCAGAATAAATGTTTGTACGAGCAGATATCAGTTATTTAGTACCCATACATAACACAAGCTCTGTGCTTAAGTGTGAATGGTCCAGCATTATTTACTTATTTATTCATTATCATCATCACATCACCATGCCTGTAAGTCTGTAGACGTAGGGACCGCAGGTGCGTAGGTCACTTAACCCATGTTTATACGTACTTAACGTAGATTAAAAGGCGGATTAAAGATTAAAAGGCGAAATAAAAGATCAATGAGGGAGACCACTATCCCTCATTGATCTTTTATTTCGCCTTCGTAAAAACTTTAACCTTTGGACCCTTTGTACGACATAACTTGACTTTGGAGGACCAACCTTGGGTTTACTAACATTTATAAAAGAACCCCTTTAAATTAAACACGAGTTACCTTGACAATTTTCAAAAAGTACTTTCTCTTAACACCCAAAGGCATTGTTGAACACCTGTGACTTAACTGCCGTTAACTTAAGAGGGCGCAATGTGCGCCATTTTTTAAAAAGGATAGGCATAGGATTTGTCGTTCAATAGGAGCGGGACAGAGCATAAGATTTTGGAACGGGCGGGGCGGCGGCGCGGCGTAAGCACAAAAATCAAGTTTTTGCTTATTTACAACAAAACTACACAACTTATGAAGGAACTGGTTTAAGGAAGCAAATAACTATTATTATAATAACCTACGAATCAAAACATCAATAGACCGCAGGTTTCCTCAGTACTCGAACAATTTATGTGCGAAACAGTGCACTTTCATGCATGATTGATTTCTTTTTATCGTATTATTCAAGTATTTTCAAGAAAACAAAGAAAAAATTATGAATTTTATGTTATTCGAGTGTTTCGACCACGGGGATCCCGTGAGTACCTACAGAGACCTAGGCCTGGTTTGACATTCATATCCGTTAGGTTCGCCCCTTAACAACACAAGGGTTCGACAAATAACGATATTGTTGATTATTCCCTTGGATAATATTCCCTTCTATCAGAACCTGTATTCAACCCGCATTTAAGTAAGTACAATAATTGTTGGGGACACGAAATAGGGGGCTGAGAAATAGAATGCACCGTTGTTGCCGAAGACACGTGTTCAGCGGGACAACAACGTGCTTTTTGTATAATGTTTTGTAGAGTCCGAGAAGAAAGGAAATTAATGGTTCCAGTTTTTAATTATTAGGTCATCGAAACGAAAGCTGGCATTAAGATGACAAGAAATGAAAGATATATCTACACGCACTTATCAAAATTTTCGAGGCTCTACTACACTTTTGTTGGGATGGGACGCAATCACCAGTCAGACTTCGCTCTTCATTTAATTTTGTCAAGATCAGTTATTATCAGCCCGCACTCATTCAGTACCTACCTACGGTTTTTATGGGCCTTTTCGAAAACCTAAGGATGTTAAGGTAGGTACGAAGGCGTTGTTGCAGTCTTATTGGGGACCGTAAAGCAAAGATTTACCTAAATCGTCGATCGAAATATTTGCTGTAAAGGATATTTTATGCGCTGTCCTTCTTCGCTGTCCGGCTTCCTGAGTTTAGACAATTCCAATCCATAAAAATATTATGCTGCTTATGAAATCCATTTCATTTTATACTTACTTACTTCACTTGACGTCGTGAGCGCGTCACCGATGGCCTCAGAATCTGGGGCACTAACCTATTCCCTTCATTTGAAATTCAAGCAGCCTGTCATGAAACGTGGGTTGACACGGTGCATCCAACTGTTCAAACTGCATCTCAGAATACTTCATTACCTACCTACTCTGGATTAGTTGGGTTGAAGTTATTGTAGGAATTCAAAATTTGAAACCGACTACAGAACAAGGCGTACGTTCTAAGTTCGACTGTGTGTATTTATTTTGGATGTCGATTTCTCCGTCAATTAAAAATAGATTTTGAAAATTCTTTCGCTATTGGTCCCATAAAAATATAATTTCCGAGGGATTAGTATATGTCCCGCTAAACGTAAAAATAGTGTAAACCTAAGAGATTCGAAGTCGGTTTTTAGTTTTTCAAAACAGTACCTACACGATATATGTACCTACATTCAAAAACTGTCAATCTTGTGTTTATTTCTTTGAATTTATCACGTAGAGCTTTTCTGGGACCCATACTATAGATTGCACGAACAACCCTCTTCTGCAACACAAATACGGTGTTACTATCTGCAGCGTTCCCCCACAGTAGTATACCATAAGACATAAACCTACTATGGAAGTACCTGAAATAAACAAGTCTTAGATGTATTCAAGTCTGTAAGATGACGGATTTTTTTGACGGCATACGCTGCAGAACTGAGTCTCTTCGATAGCTTCTATGTGTATGTTATGATCTACTCAACATAAAAATTACCCCAAAAATTACAACATTACGCGGGTGCGGGGTGAGGATACCGTGTTTTCGACACATACCGCTCCGTGCTAATAGCACCGCATGCGCCATCTGGATATTCTGTAATCTGTGGTAGGTTATTAATTACAATAAGGTGTTAGGTGGGTAAGTAGGTAAGTACCTATATACTTACACCCACCCATCACACATAGAAAACAATCAGTTTGATAAGGACACAGAGGCTAAAGTTTTGATGGTTAAAATAATGTTTGTACCTTCTTCACTCTTTATACTACCTAGTGAATGGATCGCGGGCAGAAACAATGCAAAACTAAAATGATTTACAAATGCACACATACAAATACAAACAAACAAACAACATCACACCCTTAACGCATTACATCTAACACCGTCTCCGTTCCGTCGTAATAAAAATATAGATTCATAAGTAAAAACAATAAATAGGTAAATTACCTGCGATTTCTCGAGCCCTGACCTGAAGTGGTCGCAGATTGTGAAACGACGCAATTCGCTGATGCAATACTTTCAATAATTTCTACTTCAAACATTGAAAAACTGTGGATAAACCAGTTTTGTTGTTTTTAATTAAATAATATTAAAATGAAGCGATTAAAATTGCGGCATTATGCCATTATGCCAGACTCCAACTGTAGCATGTAGAGCGCCATAGCTTTAATTGTACTACCTACCTACCTAACATGTGACACATTATGAGGCCTAGGTCTCGGTACTCATGGGACCCCCGTGGTAAAAAACTCGAATTACATAAAATGAATTTTTTTTTTTCGTTTTTTCCTTGAATGTAAACACACAACTGAGAAAAAAATACGATAAAAAATATCATGAAAGTGCACTGTTTCGCACATTAATTGGTCGAGATCTCAGGAATCCTGCCGTCTATTGACTGATTGTTTTCTTGTAAAAGCAAAAACATGATTGTTGTGCCTACGCTGCCTGTTCTAAAAACGTATGCTCTGTCCCGCTCCTATGAACGCGAAACCCTATGCTATCCTTTTCACAAAATGGCGCGCATTGCGTCCTCTTAAGTACCTAGGATTTAATTTTTAATAAAATAGTCAATAGTTAATATAATTAATCAACGGTTTCGAAACCCTCATGGTCTACTCAACCGCTATCATTTACGTTTTATCGCGAATTCTTTTAAAACAAGATCCGTCAAGTGCGAGTGTGACTCGCACGCCGAGGGTTTCGAAAGTTTGTCAAGTATACCAATATGTAACGGTTAGAGACTCTGCTATTTAAAGAATAGGTACCTACCTAAAAAATTAAGATACGTTTCAGATGGATCGGCTTGCAAACTTCAGAGTTATAGGGTAATGGTAAAATTTTCGACGTTTTTCAAAATATTACGAAAAGTACTAAACCTACGGGAATTACAAAAATTGATTTGAGATATGCAAACCAATACCTTTTATTTGATACCACAAACAGTGTGGTAGCCTCACCTTTAAAAAACATCCCCCCTTTTTTAACAATTTTTTAAAAAGTGTTTTACTTACAGACTTCTATATATTTTTCTTGTAAAATATAGATCCATATCTACAAATGCCACATACATTTCAGATGGATCGGGGGGACACTAGACCTTGTATTATTAACTATGTATTATTATTGTGTGTAGTTGCTGAGATGGTAACGACGGAAAAAAGAACAGAAAAAGCGAGACCATAAGGGTTTCGAAACCGATCTCCGATCTTCGAAACCCTAAAAACATCTAGCTATTTATTTCTACCTACTTATAACAAAAAATGGAGACTAAGCAGTTGTTAAATATTTTTTCTCGATGAGATCTAACCCACAAAATACCTATTATGTTTTTGGTAGGTTAGAGCACTTAGGGGTATTTTTTATTTTCTAAAACAGTTCTTTTTGTACAATTTAAATGCTGTAGATACCTACACCCATCATCCCTCTTATAAAACAACGAAAAATACATTAGAAAATAATTATGGACGTGGGAAAAGGCCGTACACATTTAAAATTCATTTGATTCTTTGCATTTTTATCAGATCCTTGGAATTCTGAGGGGAGACTTTGCATCTAAATTCTGTTTTTCCCAGTTTTAGGGGACATTCACACTTTGATCTAACCTGAAGGTCAACAAACTCGTTTTTTGTGTCTTCTTCGACATGTTTACTTTAAGATTATGGGCATTTGAAATTTTGTTATACCTAAGACAGTGATTGACTTGTGTTTGATACCTACGTTAGATAAGGATAGTTCTCGGTAGAAAAGTTAGGTGCATAGATACATAATTTAAAACAACATCAGACCACTGAAGACCCACACACTTACAAAAAACACTAGAGTAAAAGGATCTCTGATGAGCAGGACGAGGGCGAGTCACAACAGCATCCTACAAACTGTGGCAGGGCGCATGTCCCCGATATGGACACATTTTGTCCAATGTGTTGCTCCAGTGTGTAAAATACAACAAATGATTATATTCTAATTATTATTTTATTTTACTGTAATCTAATTTATTCTAATATAATCTTTTGTAATTTTGTAAATTTAGCTAGTAATTTAGTTTTAATTTTAATTTGTATCACATTTGTATTTTAATTTTAATTTTGATTTAATTTAATTTTAATGTTTATTTTAATTTTAATTCTCATGTGAGGCTATGGATTTTATTATCTGAATTAAATGAATACAATACAATAAAACACATTATCACTCGGGTACTTATGTAATAATGTGTATCATCATCAGTATCTATTGGTCTGTTCTGTATCTAGGTAGGTAGAACTGTGCTGCTACAGAAGCGTTATAAAGTTTAAACCTATTCCAAGCCTTGACCCTAAAGCATACTTTTGCTTTGCAAATTTTCGTAGCGATTGGCACGTTTGCAGGGATATAAATTCCACTCTATATGATCCAATTTGATTTCTCGTAAACGTGACATGGTTTCAAATTGCTGCGTTTTTTTTTATTTTAAGTCGATCCAAGGTGGATTGGTGGACCTTTGTTGCCCAAGGCTCGGGCAAAAGCCCTTAGACGCCTAGATTGCCTAGCCTATAAATAAACTAATCAAACTATGTCTAATTATTATCTAAAGTGCTATCTTAAGTTATATAATAGCCTGATAATAATATCCTATCTTCAGGATAAATTATTTACCTACTTATGTACTTATGTTTGATTATTGATTATAACCGGTTATCAGCAAAAGTAAGGCGCAATAAGCCACGTGGTTAACGTATTGAAAATAAACTTGTGGACATTAGTACTTACCTACACACTGAATTTTTTTTTTAGTTTTCTGCTCTATACTTCCTTACTAAATTATTTGTAAAAGTTAGATCACGTTGTAAACCATTATAATCGTATGCTTTTAACAATGTACCTAAATTTAGGTAGGTACCACAGATATCAGAAACTAAGGTGGGTACCTAAATGGGTCTAGAGAGAAATTTCTAGAGAAAACAGATAACATACTAGGTACTTGCTCAGTTTTTGCCAGTAGAGTGGTAAATATGGTAGAGCATATGCTCTACCATATTTGCCTGCTATTTAGCCGGCAACCATCTTGGTGAGAATAGGCTAACTAGCCGCTTGCTGCGCATTTATCGCTTCTAGTCCTAATCTACCACGCAATAATGAATTCGCAAATCCTTAACCGGTTGAAATTAAGTCATAAATTTGTATTAATGGTGTTAATTCGGCAGCGACGAAGTTACAATTAATGATTTCCGGCACGCCTCTAGTTTTCCTGTTGTTATTCGCGAAATACAATGGCAATAACAATTACGCACTTTTCAGTGTGTTATAAAACTTATAAATTATATGCGTACTTTACTAAATTACCTATTTTTACCTAATGAATAGGTAAATTTATGAAAACATACATACCTACTTATTAATATTTAATTCATAATTACTTACCTACAAAGGTAGGTAATTTTTTATGCCTGGATTTTTCGCATACCAACGTAAAGAAATAACTAGGTACTATATGTACTTTATTTGCATATAAAATACAGTTGATTGGATAGGCATAAAAATGCGTGGACATTTTATTATTGATGGATAGTTAAATAGATAAGTAGTTAAGTAGGTGTAGGTATACCTAACCTACCACGATTCACTAACGTCAAAATGTGATCGGAGTGATAATAAAAACTATGATGAACCGGCTCAATCTGCTACAAACTAGATTAGATCCGCCAAATCATCTGACTAGTTGAAAGAAAATTGTGTTTAATTTTATTATTCGCAGAAATGCGGAATTAAGGGTGCGTGTGTACTGGGAGGGTCAAAGCGGATGGATCGATTCTGGTGATGATAAATTGATAACAAAATAACAAAGCATGCTAAAGACGCAGTGGTAAAGTGCGAGAGTACTTTGGCAATATCTAGTGCTATTTTAATAATAATAAGTATTAAAATAGTTTAGCACAAGATGAAATTCCATTAAAATGGTATTGGTGTTTTATGGGACGAACCTAACGGGTTTGATTTTCAAACTGGGCTTAGATCTCAGATAGGTACTCACGGGATCTCCGTGGTAAAATACTCGAATTAAGTACATAAAATTCCAAAGTTTTTTGTTTCTCTAAATGTGAAAACACGATTCCGAAAAAAAAATCATGAAAGAGCACTGTTTGGCACATAATTTGGTCGAGATCTCAGGAACCCTGCGGTCTATTGAAAGGATTTATATTTTGATTCGTAGGTTAACTAATTATTTGGTTCCTTGAACCAGTTTCTTCATAAGTTTTGTAGTTTTTATTCGTAGTACCTAGTTTTCTTGTAAATAAGCAAAAACTTGATTTTTGCGCTTACGCCGCGCGCCGCCATTGTTCAAAAAACTTATGCTCTGTCCCGTGTATATTACGCGAAATCCTAATCTTATCCTTTCACAAAATGGCGCGCAATGCGGCCTCTTAAGAGTTTCATAATTGTATCAATAGTTTTAGATTTGTTGATTATTTTGTCCGCGTACTATCCGTCCGCACTGCCTCGCTGTACGCGCACCTTTATCCAGATCAACACTGGCTATTTGGGTACACTCATACTATCAGTGGCCCACTCCGCCAAGGCCAGATCAATATTGCAAACAATTTAGCGAGCGCGCAAATGTACGCAAGTAAGGTTGCCGGCTAAAATATTACGAGTTAACAACGACAGTTTTATAACGCGGAATTTGATTCGCTAATCGATAATTTTTGTCACAAGGCGAAAGAGATTATATTTTTGTTAATATTTTACTCACGTGTTTTTTACACCAGCTACTAAAAGTTTGAAATCGCAGAAGTTCGTTCAGCCGCCATTAATATAACTAATGAGCCTCGTAGGGCACTTGGCAACGCTGTAAGGATTCCAGAATAGCCCAGATTTCAACGGAGTCGAAGGCCTTCTCAAAGTCCATAAAAGGGAGACACACAGGGGCTGATTATACTCTTCGGACTTCTGTATAATCTGCCTTACTATGTGAATGTGGTCTATTGTGTTGTGGCATTTCCTCTGCTCCGGCGGCTGGAACTCGTCGAGTCTCCTGGCGAGACGATTCGTGACCACTCGTGAGAACAGCTTATAGACGTGGCTCAGGAGTGTGACGGCTCTGTAATTTTTAAGAAGAGTTTTATCTCCATTGTTGAAAAAGAGCACCACTCCCGCTCCACGCCTTTGGAGTTCTTCCACTGTAAAGAACGGTGTTAAAGAGGTTCTGTAGCTCCTGTGTAACAGGGGCTCCGCCAGCTTTCCAAAACACTAAAGTATTTCCTTCCTCACCGGGGACTTTTCCATTCCTAAGCTGCCTCATTGCTAACACGATCTTGTCTTCACTAATATCTGGCAGTTCCTCGGTATAGTGGCGTGCTATGGTGGCTCTGGAATCGTGGTCGTCTCGTCGGGAACGAGGAGCATGTGCAGCGTACAAACGGCAATAGAAATCCTCTACTTCGGCGGATATCTCCTGCTTCAACAATACGGTCCTCGGGTCCGTGTCGTGCGTTTTAAGTCGTCAGGTGGTTCCTGCCGAGCTGCTGAGTGAATACTTAGAACCCTCGGTTTCGCCTTTTCAATGAGGCGTGTATTAGAGCTCCAAAGGTCGCGCCGTGCCATCTTCGCAATCCGCTGTTTAGGTCTGATCTCTCTGACGACGATGAGATGTATTTAAAAATACAGGGTATTTGGTACATGGACTGGACTGACAGTATTTTTATGGAATTTTGGGGGTCATACGCTACATTTTCCTGGCAGACCCAATGTCTTAATTGTCACGGTTGATGACGCAGCGTGTTTTTACTCCTTGTCTTAATTGTCACGGTTGTTGTTGAGATAAGTAATTGATTTTTTAAGTTTTTTTGATAAACACCCGAAATCTTGCCTTTAATGAATCATAGAAACAAAAAGAAAGAAAATCAATTTATTGGCTAATGAGTAAACGTAATGATTCAGTAGACATTGGAGTTAAAAACTAACCACACTACTTCTCATTTAAAAAGTTTTGAAAGAAACTTCCTAAAAAGAAGGTTGATAGATAGGTTTACCTATATCACAAATTTGCCAAGGATTTTATCTACTGATTTATTAAGTTCGTTTTCCGTTGGGTTTTTTTTTCGTCGGTTTGTCACCAAGTTATTTGACACGTATATTGAGCCTTGATACGTACGTAAGTGAACGTAGTAGGTAGGTTTCTACATAATACCCATTACTACGTGGTTCGATGAAGAGTGTGAAATTTTACATTTACGAAGCGCATTTTTTTTCGGTTAATACTTAACTAGATGCTGCCCGCGGCTTCGCACGCTTTTTTCCGACATGAAAAGTAGCCTACGTCCGTCCCCGGGATACTATTTACCTCCCTGCTAATCCATTAATTATACTGTGCAATATTCCCAATCCAATATTCCTTGCACAACGTAGAAAAAAAACAACGTTAATCCGCCGATACAAAGTCTGAAAAACTTGTGTTTATCGAGAACAGTTTTTTTTACATTTTGGTTTCTTCGTTCAAAAATGAATAAATCTTTCATAAAGTCATTTACTTTTACGTCTCTCTTACAATAAATAATGATTAAGACTATATTCCTCATTCACTACTTCTGGATTCAATGCGGAAGAGTCAATGCGGAAGAAGTAAATGGCGGTCGCGACACAGTTCTTACAGAAATAAATTAATTAAAAGGGAGGTTTTATTTTATTCGAGCAATAGGTAAATCCATGATGGTTAATGAATGATTGTATGAAAAATGTCAAACCAAACCGCATGGTCAATATAGTCGGCATTTTAGATAGTTAGATAGAGAAACATTTATTAACGATCACAACCCTGATACAGCACAGAACAAAAATAGTACATAACTTACAAACAATAAATTAAACATTTTGGTCCTTCGAGTCGAAAAACCGCATTTCAAGTTCCTTTGAACCGCATCATCTTTCCGTAATTAGGTACCTATCTATAAACACGCGGATAGGTCATCTTACTGGGGTTCGCATTTTTGACACGTTAAACAGTTTCGACCTAGTTTCCAGCATTGTTTGAGAGCATTAGAGCACAAGATCGCTGCCAAATTCTATTTTAACGTTTTGCGCGGCCGTTCGGCGCTGTCTGTGATTTTTGCAATGTTTACAGTGGGCACAGGTTTAGGTAGGAAAGGTACATAACAAACTATCGCCACGCGGTCTGATCGTATCTGAAACTTGTTGTTGAGAGCTGATAATCACGTGATTATCCTGAGAGCTAAGTGGAATTATAATATGAAAGTCAGTCTACAGAACCCTGGCAGGGACTGAATAAGGGAATTTATAATTTTTCAACAGCAAAACGTTGTCCTTTCAATTTAACTTGAACGATGTGCTGCATGTTAGAAAGTTACCTTCAACCTTCATTACTTTAACCTCATTACTAAATTTTTGGCCTATTCCCACTTGTTTTACCGACTAGTCTTACCAGTTGAAATACTGGGAATTTTCTTCCCAACAGACTTACTAATAGTAACACTTCGCTGGTGTTATTTTTTCCCATTAGTTTTACTTTATCAAAATGGATAATACATAGACCTAGTAATAGATAGACACTAGCTTTATTAAGTCTAAGAGAAAAAACAGAAATTAAAATAGTATAATTTTTTTTCTGCGTCATCTATTTTATTAACGTAATTTGTACTGTTGCGAGTGTGATTGACATGTACAAAGATGACAAAATTATTATAATTTTCAAACTATACGCAGCGTGCAGGTGGTTGCTCTGTATGAAGCACCTTTTATATTATAAGAAACCAAATAATATCCCAAAAATTTTTCACGGGACTTGAACCCGCGTCTTTCCCTCATTACGATAAGTACTGAGAAAGTGACTGAGTACTGGGGAAGTCCCAGAGTTTTTCGACTCCTACGTCACTTGTCAATTATCTCTCTCTCTCTCTCTCTCTCTCTACTTGACCACGTTTATTTTTTATTTATTTAAATACTTTATTGACCACATTTAACAAAAGTAATGGTGTAGTTGGTTAGCACGTTCCCGTACTGAGGGAAAGATGCGGGTTCAAGATCCGTCGATGTAAAAAAAAATTTTGGATATTATTTGATTTCTTATAAATTAACCCAGTATGAGGCTTACGCACTATAATAATAAAAACCTTAAACTTTTATATTATTTATCACCACTCTTAATTAATGACCTAAGCGTTGTTAGTAAGTATTATAAGGTATCCATTAATCAAAAGACTATTATTTATGTAAGTATTTATAATTTATATTTTTACACTGTTATTAATGTACCTGCGTGTTATATTCTTTGTTTGCTTTGTGGTGCCGGCTTAGAATTTGCACCACCCCAACTCTTACCGCGGGTGTCGTAAGAGGCGGCTAAGGGATATCCACCGGGGTTGGGCAGCAGCGCCCCCTGCTGAACAATTCTACCACCGACCTGCGATCCCCAACCAGCATGCCCAGCGTGGGGATTATGGCATTACCCCCCGTGACATAATAGACAACAAGGCGCTTATCAGGGGAGGCCTGGGTCCATCAGTGGACCAAAATAGGCTGTGGAGGTGGAGGTTATAGTTTATCGAAACAAACTACTGCCAAATTTCGTAAAGCACAATAGTTACAACTTTCTCATAACAAATCTATGGAACGATCTGAAGAAGGGAGATATTGGACACCTACGCACGCAGAGAGTAACATCCAATTTAGTAGGTACGGTATGTTTAGTGATTTACAACTGTTTTGCAGATTTTATCACAGTATCTTTCATTCCTACAAAAATATATTATATCTACTTACCGAAGTACCGAACTACTATTTACATGATCTAGTATTTATAACTTTTTTGTATCTTTGGCACCCAACGTGGGGCTTCGTATTAAAATATGTAGGTATACTTAAAGATCATTAACGACAGGATCAAGAAATATGTTTTACACGACTGCCTAAAAAGGAGAGTCAGGTATGTTTTTGTTCGTCACACTTTCTTGTTTGAAAGACATGTCATTTCAACACTTAAAATAATCAATAATCCATAAAATACAAAAAATACAACAATCCATTTTACAACAAGCAACATTTAATTTTACCCAATCAATTCTGTAATTCTGTAATTCTTTATTGTACACAATAATACATAAGCATGATTTAGTTTAATAGGATATGTACATACGCTTAACCCTGAAAAGAGTTTTCTTCCATAGAAGAAGCGATGGAACAGGTAGAGGAAGTGTACAAAAACAATGAATCAATGATAATGATTGATCAGTAACATTTTCCTGATCATTTGGAAACTAAATAGGCAGAAATCTACTCTAATATACATACCTATTAGCACACCCCGGGCACTCGCCCATTTCTCCTTACAAGTCGCGTCTCAGCACAGTTAAGTACATACACATAGGTGTGGGCCGTCTAGACTCACTTCATAAATACTAATATCGTGCGAGTGAGACAGTTGTGAAAACTCACATAGTACGTAACATAACATTTTATTTTTCACTTACAAAAAGTAAAATTAAACCTCAAACCATATGAAATTTCGTTATGTCCATGATCAAACAAATAAAAACATTGAACACCATCGGCGTCGTCTGTCAAAATCATTAGGTACATGCCAACTGCGTCCCATGAGTGCGCCGTACGTCCCGTGCATTTGGAACACAAACCGAACTTGACTAGGGGCCAGCAGGAAGCTCGGTCAGGTGGGGGGCGAAGTGTCCTTTCTATACGTTAAAAGGTATTCATTATTACATTTACATTCTCATTACATTCTCTGTCTATAGTAAGTAAGTAGGTAATTGCTACAGATTTCATTGCGCAGGTCAGGAACAGGAAATAATGATATCAAATCATTTGATGGAAATTGCATTTCATGTTATGCGTCGGGAAAGTACATAGTGTTTAATATCCTGTTGTAATGTAAACTATGTTATGTGACAGCCGTTGTGACATAAGGATATAATTGACCAAGGCTCTTACTTATTTTACCTAGGACCCTGTAGGTAAAGTCTGTTCAGTCCATCATTAACAAAATAATTTACTTTAGGTATTTTAATCATCCAATTTTAGAGACAGTTTAGGTAGTTTCAGCCGCTTGGAAAGTTGCCCAATTCAAAACGTCAAATCCATTTGCGTCGGCTCCCGTTTGGTCGTAAAAATAAAGTCAATTTGCATTTTGTATTTTTACCTACCTACATCATACGATCTTTGTTTTGTTGCGAATTTGAATGAGAATTTGTCTCAAGCGTATGTTAGTTACCGACCAACGCTTGAAATTGCTTGAACATCTGCATAGATCTACCTTTTCATGTATTGCCCGAATCAAAACTATTTGCATTTTTAGTTCAAAATAAGAAGTAGGTAGGACCTACTTCCTACCTGAGATGAACAACATATAACATAGGTACTCATACATAAGACTCTCTTAGAAACCGTTGTTTGGCAGATGACTCCAGTTCAGCATGCATTCTGCTGAAAGTAACACCTTACTACCCTAATATAAGCTATTGGCAGTAAATAAAGAGCTTTGAGTAGTTAGTATTATTATTTTTCCAATAGTTACTAAGTCAAAATTATTTGACGGCGGCACGTCGATGGCCGGCTTTTTTCTTAGAAAAAATGACTCGTTGATTTAAAAAGGTTCGCCACCCCTGGTCTACATCTTATTACCTATATTCCTACCCACAATATCCGACGACGGCTTCTTGTAGAGCATGACGATGGTCTTTGGTTTTAGTTTGTATTTTTAATTTATTGAGGAGCAGAATAGTAGTGTAGGTTGGCCTTCCCTACGTTTTATCTTCTCTTCTGATAAAGTTGGTGTAGACTGAGATTGTATTTCCCTGTTCTGTGAGGCAGGTATTTTAAGGGCCGACCCCATAGATCTAAGTAAAAAACGGCCCACCCTTATTGCACTTTTTGTAGGCCCATTCCCTGCACTTAGATGACATAATTCTGTAATCTGAGGCTCAGTAGACTTTTTGGTACCTACTGATATGGGTGAATGTGTGTAAACGACGCGAAGTCAAGTGACAATTTTTGGCAGATTATCATCGAAAACTGCCAAAATATTGCGACTTGAGACGTGCTTAAACGCGGGCAAGTGCCACGTCTTAGTAATTCCTACCTAACAACAATGATTCAACTGAAATAGTGACGATTCTCCTACGAAGAACTCGAATAGCACGTCTCCTGCAAAGGCGGCCGGTGCCAAAAGATTTTGGGTTCAAAGGCATGTCAAAGGCCATTTTTCGAACAATGACGTTAGTAGCTGACAACAACTATAGTAGTAATGATATAATCTTGTGGATTTTTTTCTTAAGAGTACCTACGTACTTAGTACCTGCTTCGTAGGTGTGTAGTTATGGTCATTTCTCTTGCCGACTAACGTTGAAAAGAGGTTTGATCATTGATTACTAAGCTAAACAGGCTGCCACGTACGTATCATGTGTACCTAGTACCTTTCATTTGATACTCCACTCGGTGAAGACTAATTCGACTTTTTTCAAAATATTTCAAAAAATATAAAACCGACAGAAATTTCAAAAACTGTTTTGAGATGTACAATACAAACCAATACCTTTCATTTCATACCCCATTCGCTAAGGTAGCCCGCCTTTTAAAAATTATGTTATTTCAGGAGAATAATAATAAAGTAAAAATACACGAAAAACCACGAATATGCAGAATAAAAGTATATAATATAAAAATAAGTACTACCTACTAAAAAAATCGTAGAACAAAAGTTGATCCTCTCGGGGTCTACAATGCCCCTTTTGGCTTAGCATGTGTACCTACCTAACACATGTTTCGTGGCACCCTGTATAGATTGATGATCAGCCTAGTCACGAATATCCGACTGTACCTACTCGTACCTATAAGTACCTGCATAGGCAGTACCTGCATAGGCAGTACCTGCATAGGCAGTACCTACATAGGCAGTATCTACATAGGTAGACTTACTTTATAGGTCCTAATCAAACCAAAACCTCATTAGAAAACCTCTAGAAGAAACAACAATCGAAATTGCGGATTCCATTCCATGAGCTTATTCGGCGATTAAATTATTTATCTGACTTCATATTGGGGACCGACTTCGCTGCGATGACGCGACGCGGTGTGGTTGGAGTTTTCTTCCTGTCTGACAAACATGGCATATGGTATAGAAGAAATCGTCGATAATCTGCTAACCTGTTCACGAGTAGGTTAGTGCGGCCAAAAAAAAAAGAGTTTAAAACTATTTCTGGAGGAAACGTTGACGCAGAGCGGTCAAAAACCGACTCATCTGACGAACCGAACGTCAAGAGCTCAAGAGCCATTTATGTACGCCTACTTCCGTTAGAAATAAATGGATTTTACTAACTTCTGCCACGCTATAACGGGTGGTTTGGAATAGGTACCTTTATTTAAATGCCTACTGAATCGAATTTTAGAGCATGATGGCATAGCTCAGAAGGTGGAAGTTATATCTACTTACTTAATTTGGCTTCCAGTAAAAGAAGTCGCCATTATTACCAAAATGGCGACATCTCTTCTGTCTGCAACCAGCATCAATAACTTATAAATCTATTTATGTACAAAAAGTACCTTAATAAAAGAATAGCTTGTACTTCTTTGTAATTTTACCCGCCGTATCCCTAAATAAACCGCCAAGTGCGAGTCGACTCGCACACGAAGGGTTCCGTACCGTAAAAATCAGGCAACTTTATCAAAGAACTTTCACTTGTTCGAAGACCCCTTTAAATGTTCAATTTGATTTTATTTTTATTAAGTATTTGTTGTTATTACAGTTGAAGTGTTTAAAGAAAGTTTCATGTGCATACCTATAGTAGTTCAAGAGATACAGCCTTGACAAATTAGCAGCAAAAATGGCGAAAAAATCCCAGATTTTTGTGTGGGAGCCCCATTTTATTTTGATAATAATTTAATTTTATTATTTGTTATTCTAGCGGCAAGAGAAATACACAATCTCTGAAATTTTCAACTGTCTACCTCTTACGGTTCATGAGATAGATATAGCCCTGTGACTGACAGACGGACGGACGGACGGACAGCGGAGGGTTAGTAATAGGGTTCCGTTTTCACCCTTCCGGTACGGAACCCTAAAAACAGACAAATTAGAGAAGATAACTCAACTTAAAATAGCCTGGAACTTCATTTCCTTACTCCGGTAAAACAACGATATTTTTAGCACATGAAGTGGTTGCTTGCTATACTTATACCGCTTTAACGTTCGCCATGCCCTTTTCACCCTCGCTCACAAGAATCGACCGCCACCAATTTGTATGTTGTATGTCCTGCATACCAACAAAAACAGCAACACTTAAAGCACTATGACGCCATAGTGCTTGCGTGAGTTTTATAAGTAAGGCGATCAACACACTGGCACGCAGCACCCTGCATGTTGCGTGAATGCGTGTTCTAACGTTGCTTGTAAGTACCTATCTCCGTTTGTATAGAAAACACGCACAGTCCAACACACAGAAAATGCCATGCACCCTCGCGCGTAGGTGCGGGGCGAGACGCAAGGTATGGCACACCGAGTCCCGCAGTGCCGTGCGTCATTTTGGAAGGACTTGACGTCTGTTTGAAAATGGATCTCGATATCGATCGATTTATATTCGAAATCGAAATTCTCTTCATATTTTCTCAAGTCCCAGTAATTATGAACAAATGACCCATTCAACGATCTTGTTTGTAAATAAAGATATGTACCCTGTATCTTCTACAGGCAAGATTTATATTAATTTGACTGTACAAAAACCAAACAGTCACTATAACTGCAGCATCCTGAATGAGTTCCACACTAATGAAATTACCATTTTTAATATAAAAACAGACGCGACCCTCTGCACTGCACTAGCAAACAGCTTTGAGTGAAATGAGTCGGAGCCGCCGTGAACCACAAAACGCAACTACGCGCGTGAGTGCGTAAAAAACCCGCACGATGATGCAGATCTGCACTCCCGCAAGTACGCGCGTAGGTGCGTCGACACGCAACACGCCTAAGGTCTATGCAATGGTGTGTGATGTGATGCACCACTAGGCATTGGGATGTGTTCCCGTTGTCCCATCGACGTTTTCTGTTATGGGGACAACGGGAAGTAATAAAATTTCCTTCCTGTTGTCCCCATTGACGCTTTCCCGTTATGGGGACAACGGAAACTTATAAAATATCCTTTCTTTTGTCCCCATTGACGTAAGTATAGTTACATACAAATGATTTTAGCATAATAGGATTTTAATCAAATGTGAAATAATCTTAAAAAAAACTAAAACAAATAACACAACCTTAATGTTATAAATGAGTAAAAATATCACAATAATTTTTTGGATCTTTTAATCAACTAGGTATATTTTTTTTGGGTCATAGTATTAATTAAATCACAGAATCAACGTAAACCTAAATGAAAACACATAACATACATAAATAATTCAAAGTTAGGTTAAATAAACATTAAAAAACAAAACAAATATAAATTGTACTTAAACGTAGGAAACATATTTTCCTATTATCATCATAGTCTAGCGTTTATCGCGATTAAATGTTACTTAGATAATTTTTTTAAATTTTGATTATTTAATTAATTTTTTTTTTTTGCTAAGATTTGTAAGCTGGTGTTCAGCACGTAAAAATATTGTGCCGCCCTTTATGTGTATGTATTTTAATTCACTACTTCCTCCCGAAGTACCAGGAGGCGTTAGTTACATTGTTGATAACTATAAGGAAAAAGGAAACATTATTTTATTAACAGTTTATAGTAAGTACACAAGAAACACTAAGAAAGAAAAGAATGACACAACTTGACAAAAACCGATGTGCTGCTTTTTTCTACGTAGATTTTTTTCTGACGGCTGTATAAGTACTATACAATAGAATTAACACAAAGAAACTACTTATTACTTACTTAATTTGGAGAAAAATTAATTTTATATAAAATTATAATGAATACGAACATATTAATTAGACGTTTGTTAGTTTTGTATACTTATAGTCTTATTATATGTCGGAAATAGCAAAACATGTTTTAGGCAGATTGTTTATGTTAATAAACTTACACGAGTTCTTTTACACTTTTACCTACAACACCACTATTCACCACTTATTAATACAGCACAACTAACTCCCAGTTACTAGTTTCTTTTCTGTTAAGTATTTTCTGGAGTGGGTTTTAACATAAGCCAATAAGAGCTTCGCAAAAACAATGTTATCTGTGTGCTTTTGTTCCCTAGCTGTATCGCCGTGCGCCTCGCGCGCCGCCGCCACAGCGCGCCGGTGCATTCTTTTCAAGGACACTTGTTTTATCATAGTTAACTAGTCTAGACAACTAGGAAACAAATAATCTATTTTACACCGTTACATTAAGAATGTGTATTTTTGAGCAAAAGTAACAGCAATAACTTACTACATAGTTATATAATTAATATACCAGTGTAAACTCCATTTAAGTCACTCGCTATAACAACAAACTTTAATTATTTTTATTGTGTTTCGCTGTCCCCTTTAACGGGGACACTGTCAATGGGGACAACAGGAATACATTTTAATTATTTTTATTAAGTTTCGCTGTCCTCATTAACGGGTCACAGTCAATGGGGACAACAGGAATAAATGTTTATTATTTTTATTGAGTTCCGTTGTCCCCATTGAATGGGGACAGCGACAATGGGGACAACGGGAATACACCGGCATTGGTTGCGACTCCGCGCGCGTTTGTTGTCCTTGCCTAGTGCACGTGCACAATGTGCACATCACATCATCCCGATTGTCTCCTAGCCAAATTTCCAACAATCCGTTTAGCCGTTTGTGTTTGGTCGTGAAAAGGTGACATACAGACAGTGTGTCTAACCTAACATTCGGATAAATGATATTAGTAAAGCACATACATATGTAGCTTAAATGCATTGCAGTTTAAGCTGGCAATGTAATGAATTCAATAATAATTTCCGTAGACAGGGGCGCCTTGCATAAAGAAATGAAAGACAAAATTCCAGAAATTTACCCTTTTTTCTGGCAATGGTACGGTTCACCGTCTAAATTAATTTACATAAACAAAGTAATTTTGTCCGCTGTTGGATATCAGCAGAGCGACACTCTTGGTCCGGCAATATTTAGCCTTGCCATCCAACCGATAATTCAACGTCTCCAATCCAAGCTCAATGTTTGGTATTTGGATGACGGAACTTTAGGTGGAGAGGTAAACACAGTTTTTGATGATCTAAAAATCATCACAGATGAATTTCGAAAAATAGGTTTGGAATTAAATTTTTCAAAGTGCGTGCTTTTTATTTCGGACTCTTGTGTAGACAAAAACAATATCATTGGAAAATTCAATAGTTTGGCCCGCAACTTGGCCCACTTGTAGATAAATGTTCACTTCGCCTCCTTGGTTCACCAATTCTTGATGAGTCTTTTCAGTCCATTGTAGATGAGAAAATTCAAAATTTCATCAAAACTTAGGACAGACTGCTCAAAATTAATAGGCTTTAACAATAATTCGGTTTTGTCTTTTTGACCTAAATTTACGTATTATTTAAGATGTAGTCAACTGTGGAAACACAGTAAGCTCTTGGAAGGCTTGGACAACATAATAATGAATACTCTATCGTCGGTTTTGAATGTCGATTTAGATGACAAGGCCTCCCTTAATTGTTTCAATTGTAAATACTAGTTCTAATTTGTTTTTATTATTGAATTGTAATTTTCTTTGTCAATAAAGAAAAAAAAATCTAATGAATTGTTTGTAATAAAAACAGTTTTTATGAAATCGATTGGATAAATGAAGTTGTTTAATGTTTACCAAAGGCAGTCATTATCGCGCCCATTAGGCCATCGTAACAATAATGTGCGCATGATAATGTGCATTTGGCCATGCATGTATAATGCCAGCACTTTTACTTTTATTGGTGTTGCGATGCATTGCATTACACTACTAACTAACTAAATCTAACTAACTAACTAACTAATTAATCTGTAAATTAGCCATCCTTACTAATATTATAAATTCGAAAGTAACACTGTCTGCCTGTTTGTTACCTTTTCACACCTAAACGGCTAAACATATCTCAATGAAATTTGGCAGGGAGGTAGATGGTATCCCGGGGACGGACATAGGTTACTTCTTATTCCGGAAAAGAGCGTGCGAAACCGCGGGCAGCAGCTAGTTCTACATTATATAGGTATCATAATCTCTACCTACTATTAAACTAGATAATCTCAAATTAAAAATATGCTGGCAGATTATGTTGTAGACTCCTTGAAAGGAGACGATGTCATGCTCACCTACGAGCTGGTACATTGATTCTGTCCCTGATTTGTGATGGTGACCAATGAGCAAAAAGATAAGCAAATTTTCCATCGTATGCTTATGCGAATGCCGTTGCAGTTTTACGTTACTTACGTTACGGAGCTCTGTTGTGGGGAAGAAACTGGCCAGCAATAGAGTTTCGCGTTTTAAGTAGGTATATCAGTCACCTAGTAGGTGACTGATATACCTAGATGATGCTAGGGTGGGGCTAGATGATGCTGTGTGAATTGTCCAGCATTATTCATATATATACCGCATAGAGGCAGGCAGAGGTACCTTACATAAGTAGGTAGGGTAGGCCGTTCGTAGGTACTGAGGCAGAGGTACCACCAACTGATGTAGTTAAAATACTTACATCAGGATATTATGAAAAACAGCCCTTCAGTTTTCCAGTTTAACAGTACTTCAGTTTTCTATGACTCTTTCTTGAGGTTCATGTTCTAATCCTGTTCACACATCGCCATGTTAACAATATACTACATTAATTTAGGTCTGAAAATGTATGCCAAGGCCATTTATAATGACAAAGGAATACAATCAATGATTCACAGTTTTATCGTTTTACGTGTTTACGAGTATATATACTGCATTCATTATTTACAATAAATTACTTTATTTATCAATTATCTATGCGGCAATGCACATAATTGTTTACCAAAGAAAAACTTTGTAGTAGCTGAATGCGAAGAAAAGTGCAAAAGCAAAAAAAAACCCAACATAAGTAGTACCTACCTTAAAGCTTGAAATACCTAATGCATAAAACACAGCAACTAGCATTTTGTATTGGCAAATATGCCAGTGGAAAAAAATAATTAAGAAACGCATTTAGTAGACGACATAATTGTGCATGTGTGCGAACTAGGTCAAACCTACTGTATGTTTGTTTGCATCAGCTGACGCGCGAGGTCAATGCCCGCTGGAAGGAGATCAACGACCCCGGCCACACCCCTAGCCGAGATTCGCAAGTGAAAGGAACTGGGGAGGTTTCATCCAATTCGTAGTCGAAATGGGCTCTGTTGTATTGAGAACATGTGGACGGATTCAGACGTGAAAATGGTCACGTAGCGCCGCCGCCGTGAAATATTTGCAATGTGACTATTTTATTATGAAAAACATCGTATTAGTCCGTGTAACGATAAATATTAAACAGGAGGCAAGCAAGGCGCTATTCAAATGGGTCAGTCACTACCACAGTACATATTTACAGCTCTCCCAAAGAGCGCTAATGAGTGACCTTATTTACAATGTTTATTATGCATAATTATGACATAATGAAGTAACAAAACCATTATCCATAGCACGTAGAACATCTTAGTTGTTATCAAAGGGTTTAAAAGTAATGTTGGGTGGGCTATCCATTCTGTAAGCGTAAATAACTTTCTCTGCCACGGAGCACGCACGCACCGGACTGGCCTTGTATTCACCGCCCTAATTATGCGCTTCTGAACGTTTTCAACAAAGATGTTGACGAAAGTCTCGTTACCTACTACTATTTCTAGACTGCCAATATTGAATTCTGGTAGGTACTGATTTCACAGGACCCATAACAGTAAGTAGATGCATAATACTAACTCACACATACTGTATACAGGGTTGAAGTGAAGGTGACACCGAATTATGACATTTTGTCAGTAATTATCAGATGACAGAAGGTAGTAAGTATAATATAGATTAGATTGTAGGTATAAAATGGATTATTTATCGGGTATTTTTAGATTATTGTATCTCTAATTGAGCTCTTTCTACGAAATCGACAAGTGATAATAAATTTGAGTGTCCATTTAGTTAAATAGGAGGTGGCGTGACTCTAACCAATATTGATTGATAGTGTTGTGTTTCTAGTCTAGTCTACAGTAAGTCCATATCATACATAACTCAATATTTCTATGTAACAAATGCTCATCATAACCAAAGTGTCGGGTAGGTAATTAAATTATAGATACGCCAAAATGATAAACAACAGCCGTTTCCGTACAAAAACTCGGCAATGTCATAATAAATTAGGTCACAAATCACAATACAACACAATAAAGTTGAAATTGTATTATTAGGTACCTATCTTTGAACGCAATCCTACGTAGAAGCTTAGCGTAGAATCTTAGCTAATTCCTCATCATCATCAACCTATCTTAGTCCACTGCTGGACATAGGCCTCCTCCAATGAGCGCCATAGCGCCCTGTCTTCAGCTTGCCGCATCCAGCATCTGCCTGCAGTCTTTCGCAGATCGTCATCCCACCTGCCGGAGGTCGTTTGTCGAGTCGCGGTCTCCACTCGAGAACACGTTTACCCCAGCGGTTGTCGGTTCTTCGCGAGGTATGGCCAGCCCGCTGCCTTTTCAGCTTGCTAATTCTCTGAGCTATGTCAATAACTTTGGTTCTCTGTCGGATGTATTCGTTACGAATCTATCCTTCAGAGAAGCTCCGAGCATAGCCCTTTCCATAGATCGCTGAGCGAGTTTGAACTGGTGGACCAGCCCTACTGTGAGTGTCCACGTCTGAGCTCCGTAGGTCGTAACGGGTAGGACACACTGGTTGAAAACTTTCGTTTTTAAGCATTTCGGTATGGATGACGAGAAGACTCGACGTAGTTTCCCGAACGCTGCCCAGCACTACTGCGCTGTAGCTACTACCTATGTACCTCTAAAACAAATCTCAAATAAAAATGTGTGACTTAGCAACGGCGCGGGCGATAACCAGAATGTTTTCCATCACACGAGTACGAAATGTACCTATCTAGAGATAACCTTGAGGTTAGGCAGGCAGGGCATTCAGACATACATTCTTGTGACAGACACAATGGGTCTTTTTGTATGAGTATTGATTACCCTAGTTTGATAATGAAAAGAATACGCGCACCTGAAAACACTGTGCCAGTGTGCCAAATTTAAAGACCTACTTTGCCCCTTTCAGTTTTAAATCCACTTCACTTTGAAATGTAACCGATCCTCGTGTTCTAATTTGTTGCTTATTTGACTGTAATTTTCTTTTTACTGCTATATATTAATTGGCTAAATTCGTGTTCACCTTGATGGTTATAAAATCCAGAAACGCCTCCCGGTCCCGTTGCTTGTAACGACAAGCATATAGAGGCGTTTCTGGCGTTCCATTTAATATTACCATTTTAAAGACATTAATAAATAAATAAATAAAATAAAAGACATAACCTTCCTAAATTAGGAAAAATTACATAATACATACCTATAATATATAGGTACAGTACTTATTCCTACGTATTCCTTCCTTGGTCGTTCACATTGCATATCGCACCACATGCATGATTCAATCAAGCTATACAATGCGACCTAAATCTCTGTATAAAATCAGTCAATCAGAAATAGAAATCAATCAGAAATAATAAATCAATAAAAAATCTATCAGAAATAGAGGTCAGGAAATCATTTGAGTTAGGTGCGAAAAACAAATCCATAAATCAGTCTTCTGACAATCACATTGATTAGGTTTATTACATTAAATAAAAATGCTCATAGAAAATAAAATAGCTGTTAAGTGAGGGTACCTTAAAATTTTACTATCTAATAATTAAGCAAGTATTTATAAGTCTTGGGCGCAATTGCAAAAAAGTATACTGCGTACCATCAATAGCAGGTTTCTTATTAAGATACTGGGACATTGCTGATTGACATTATTGGGTCCGCATTGTTATTTACGTCTTCAATCTCCTCGTCCTTGATTTAATCAACTACGGGCTTTATTTAGTCTTTACGTAGGTACCTTACTCGTTTTGGCAACGTGTGGCGAAAACAACGTTGATTGAAATTCTTAAAAACGAATTTTCGGTGGTCCCAAAACAGCCAGTCAGCCTGCTTTCTTACTAAAATCTTACGAGTCTCTGCTAAAATCCAATCTAAATCCATTTCTACCTACTTATGCCTTTTTGAAAAACAAACGACTTCTACGCCCGTATACTCAAACAGAACTCGGATATGACGAATTTTCATTGAAAACGGTCAAAAAATCAATTGACGCGCTTAAATTTGAGTTCCGCCTTCGGAAGTTTATAAGTAAGTAATACCAATGTACTTATTCATAACTATGTGCTTGATGCTATGTAACTATCAGTTTACAAATAAGTACGGGTAAGATTCCTATGTTTAATACCTACTAAGAAAATTAAAGCTAGCATTAGGTACCACTATCAGACTGCAGGTACAGGAAGAAGCATGGAATACTATTATATTATTGACATTAAATGTAGGTACTTAGTTATATGTTATTTCAAGTTATATAATGTAGTCCGATAAACAAAGTAGAAAAATGTTATTGCAGTCTGAGCCAAGTTTATATCTCTATGTTTGACGCACACTCGGACATGTTGATAAGAGCCTACATGAACGAACATTATATTAATATATCAATGTTTTTGTAGGCATATTTATAAATATAGTTATCTATTAGGTATATGTATTTTTATGTGTATGTCAACGTAATGTAGGTTAACATGTCGCATATTAATTTATCATAATTAAATTCGTTCGTTTTCCCGTTTGAAATAATATTAAAATAATAAACCCCTTGGTCCATATAATATTATTGATGACTGTTTTTACAGCAAGATTACTTCTCAGTTCTACATTAGTTAAATGACGCTTGCGTACACGCAGATGTGGTGGTTATTTATAGAATCTAATGCCTTTCACATGAGGATTTGTACTTTAATGTTTTGTTTACTGATGCTTGCAGACCTTTTAAAATATAACTTAGTTACCTATATAAGTAGGCAGATTGTATTGTACAAGGTACCCTGCGGTAACATATCTACTACAGTAAACAATACAGTGCCTGCCTGCTGCAGGTACTGATCAATAGCCGCGTACCCACCTAGCGCACAGGCTCGCGCGGCAGCCTCGCGAGCCAAATGCCTCGGCTGGTGTGGACGTGCCTCGGGCTGCCTCGGGCGTGCGTTTGCTCGGCTGAGCACGGCTCGGCCCCGAGCCATCTGTTGTCGGTAAACTTGACGCGCTCAAAGGTGCCTCAGTGAGCGTTGTGTGTTAGGTGGGAACGGTTATGTTTTGGCTCGCGCGCGAAGCTACTTCAAGTTTTGTCTATTACCGTGTTTGTCTCTATCTACTATAATATTGATATCATGGGCAGTCAGGAGGAGTCCAGAAGCGTCTAGGTTTTTTCTTGATACGTGACTGTTTTCGTTTCTTTAAACAATAAGCAGCTAGGAAAATAGCTGCAGCTGAATATACACGACTGTCCATTTCGAATACTCGCGGACTTATGATGGCTCAGCCTGCCTCGCGAGGCGGCCTCGTGTAAATTGAACAAAACTACTGAGGCTGCCTCGGCAGCCATCGCTCGCGATCTGGACACCGAGGCTGCCGCGCGAGCCTGTGCGCTAGGTGGGTACGCGGCTAATAACAACTAACGCCAATAGGCAACATAATTTTTTCTTATTCAAATTCTACAAAAAGCGATTTGGACGAATTTCGCTCTGGACCTTCGATCAATTACAACTTCATTTATTAAATAACAAAAAAAAATTACAAAATTACTTATTAACAACAAAATTAACAATTAGGCATAAGTACATATTAAAAATTTTAAAACTAAAGAGCTAACGTACTATACGTGTGTACATGTCTATTGGATTGGCTACGGCCCCACACTAGGCTCATGGCCCGTGTCGTGGGTACCCGTGCACGAATAGTCAGAAGATTAACTGGTTCCAGGGTATCATAGACAACTTTACTGAGTAAATCAGTGTAGGTTGGTACTAACTTCGATGAATATAAACCTAATTTGCGTATGCAACAAAACTCTACCGATCTATTGAAAATTCATAATGCATTGTATAGTAGAAAGTTAAATAGGAATGAAATAAAAGAAACCGTGTTGATAGCTTGAGAAACGATTGCTAGACCAAACAATATGCCCCTGCTAATGGAAAACAGTGTGTCTGACTCACTGCCATGTCACTGCTCTCTAGAACATAACTTATTAATAGGTAGAGACTAGTAGTTTTTCTTATGTAATTTAATGATTCATACCCAAAAACCCAGAGGGTATTAAAAACCTTTATTAACAAAGAAAATTACTATCAAAGAATATAAACAAATTAGAGCTAGTGTCTGACCTATATAAAATTTAAACAGTTGAGCTAGCTGCAGAATTATTTATTTTTTATTCTTTGTTATTATGAGACTTTGAGTCATTGGTATGACTCAAAGTATTTTAATTATTTATTTATTTTTTAGTCCTGTATTTTAACAAACTAACTACCTACTAACAAAAAGCAACTTAAATATAAATATAGGTATTCTAGAGGTAGTAAAGTATTAAAAATAGTTGCATCAGAGTTTGATACACAACAAACTCATTTCGAATCTATTGCATCAGATTGTCTTTCCTCTTACTAAGGAAGAGAATTAAAATTATTCTTCGCTTATAATGAATATGACTGTTATTCCTGATGAAATACAATGTAATAAATACCAGACATTTCGTTTTGTCTATTAACACCTGACTCAACAACGTAAAATGCAAATGAAATCATGCGATGAACAGTCAAAGATATCGGTTGTGAGCTATTATGAGTCATTTCAGCGGTTAACTAGTGAAAATCGATTTTAATTTTATGAAGCTTATGGTGCGTATCTGAATCAGAGGTGTTAGTCGAAAGAAATGATGAAATTCTTAATCTGTAGAGATGACTAAACTTTTTAGAAAGAAGCTTATCTACCTACACCGAAAACGTAAAATAATTGTCATTCAAATGTTAAGTCAACGATTTTCATGTGGCGTCTATCTATCGTAGGTAGCGTTATGATTATATAGAAAAGGTGCAAAGTATATATCTATTCTCACACTCTGTGTTGTAAAGCAATCATGATTCGCCTCTTTCGATGTTGGTTTTGTGTTTTTTTTTGGCAAATATCCACTATAAAGACTTACATCCCACTAAAAGTAGGTATGCTCGTGCTCGTGCATCAGCAATTCTAAGATTTATGACAGCGGAACTAAATATTTTCAGTAAAATATGAAAATCACGCAAATTTTTCACTTTCCTATTGGAACACCAAAGGGCACTGAAGGACATTACTATCTATTTTCGATTAACCACCGTCATAGGCCACAAAAACTGAATAAATGACGTTTATTTATATTCAGGAAATGGGTACTCGCTAATGTGTTAATGTGTTCCAAATGTATATCCGCTCGCTTTGCTATAAAACATACGAAGCTTCTGGAACATTCTCTTCGCTTTCAACAACTGATAAAATGTAGATACTAAGGAAGGAACAAAATGTGGGTAGGTAAATGACATGTAGAGATATTTCAAAAATCTGTAAAAAAATGTGAGATTTCATTGATCAGCTGCCAAAGGAATTCCCAATTCTTAACAACTGTTTGATTATTTGTTAGTTCGTCTTCATAAACGCTCCTTCATGTCCACGTTGCCGCGTTGTGAGGAATCCACCATCATGCGTTTACCTACATTTCTTATTAGTAAAATAACCTATTTTGATTGATTTTTTGATATTGATTTGCTGTAATTCGGATATTCCTCTGCGCGTATCTTTAAGAGAGTCCGTCGAGGGCGTTGATTGATTCTGCATTCTACAATCAGCACTGCATGTCAGCGTGATACACCTATTGAT
This sequence comes from Eupithecia inturbata, assembly GCA_963662085.1. NCBI lineage: Eukaryota > Metazoa > Arthropoda > Insecta > Lepidoptera > Geometridae > Eupithecia > Eupithecia inturbata. The sequence goes on from OY759182.1 coordinate 12,397,516, forward strand.
GTTACTACGCAACAGTGTTGCAATGAGACAGTAGACCACGCAGTTAGCAAGTTTGGAGGGTTGCCAGTTGCTTTCGCCGAGATCTCTTTCCCGACTGGAATGACGCGCACTGTCTGCCGAGGACGTTATAGTCAAAGTTCTATTAGGAAGTTTTAGAATTACCCATGCCAGGCATCGTTGAACTGATTCTGTGCATATTCATTGGGTTTTACGTAGTAGTATGTAAGATTTGAATAATGTTCGTATGGTAGGTATAAAGTATTTGACTGATAGTACTAAATATAATGTTTATGTTACAGATTCTGAGGCAAATATTTCCTTTATGATGGATAAAATGCAACTAGATAAACATCCTGCCACGATAGCTACAACTTCAAGAAATAGAAGATGATTTCAACGTAAGAGCTGTACCTAAATTTGTGAACCAAAAACAATAATCACGATAAGTCCCTATCACCGTTCACGCATAATTATAGAATTAAATAAATTTTTTAGAACTCGCCGCAAATTCATACTTTTCCCGTAACACACTAATCGACCATGTGTTTTTCCTAAGAATTGGTGACAAGAACACAAAAATACTAGTGATGTGAACTTCTGAAGGTACAATGCTCTTAGGCATGCATCAGCAGCTAAAATCTGGGAAGTAGGCACCTACATAATTGGCACAAAAAGATAATTTTCTTCGTAAACCTACATTAAACATAGATCGACGGTTTTCCTGAAAGCGTAGGCAGTTTTACGTTAACGTTAGACACGAGACTGTAAGGGGAAGTCATCCTATTAGAACATCAATATGTTAGAAAAAGAGTTGCCAAGTGGGTTGGGTAGTATATAATAAAATGATTCAATCTATCAGAAAAAAGAAAAATAAAGTATAGGTACTAAATAGTTGCGGTTTAGCAGCATGCTATCATTATTTGTAACTAATGGCCTTTATTAACAAGAAAAATTACAATCAAATAGTAAAAACAAATAAGAACTAGTATTTACAATTAAAACAATTAAGCTTACCTACTGCAGACTGTTGCAAACAATCCACAAGTAGCTCAAATGATCCATTTTTTTTTTTTTTATTTGCTTTAGGTGGCTTTCGTGTCACTGCGGCCATGAAAGGCCTATTGTGATCGCCACTCAAGTGTTCAGCCCTGAAGCTGCGACGTTCATAGTTCGCCACTAACCCTTGCAGCTGCTAGGAACTGCAGGATTTTCTTCGGGGTGATGGCTCGTAGCTCGTCTGGGCTGTGCAGGTGCTTGCCCAGATGGATGCTACGTTTTTGCATCAGTGCTCCGCACTCTCCTAGCAGGTGGAGAGGCGTTTCCTCCGCCTCTTCGCAAAATCTGCAGGATTGTGTGTCGCTTAGACCCAGTTTGAACATGTGCTTGTTAAGGCGACAGTGTCCAGTTAGGGCTCTTGTCATGATGCGAAAGTTGCTTCTGCTTAGCGCTAGGATTCGGTTGGTGAACCGTTTATCGAAGGCTTTTATTAATGACTTAGAGTGACTCATGCCCAAGGAATTCTTCCAAAGCTTCCTCGAAGCAGGAATCCAAGAGGGTTCTGTTAGCCAGGCTTTTAGGTATGCCACAGAACGGCTCGGGGCCCAGCTGAGTCCCCTTGGCCCCGGAACGAGCAAGTTCGTCGGCACACTCATTGCCGTTGATTCCTGCGTGTCCCGGTACCCATCTTAGGACGACTCTGTTATTCAAGCCGAGCGCGTTTAGACGTGACATACAGTCCTCGACTAATCTAGATGTAATGACCTTCGAGTCCAGTGCTAGGAGAGCCGCCTGGCTGTCAGAGTTGATAAAGATCGTTTGGTTGGAGTAGCGCTCTTCCAGATTTATATCGGCACATTCTAAGATGGCGAATACTTCTGCTTGGAAGATAGAGGCGTAATTACCTAGGTTTGTACTTTTGCCAAACCTAGGTCGCTCTCCATACACTCCACAGCCTACATCCAGTCCCATTTTGGAACCATCCGTGTACCAATTTAGGCACCCGTTCTTGCAGAGCACCTGGCTGTTTTGCCAGTCTTCTCTGCAAGGAAGTTCCACTGTGTAGTGTTTTTCAAACACATGTCGTGGGAGCCTGACATCAGTTGTCATGCCCAAAATTGGTGATTCCAGAGTAGAGTCTTGTAGAGATCTCAGTTTCTGGGAGAGCCAGTTCCTACCGCCCTGAGTACAGGCCCTATACATGCTGGTCTTTGCCTCCTTATGTATGTACATATGGAGCGGAGGCAGACCCAGCAGTGCATTTAGTGCCAGTCCAGGGGAGGTGGTCATGGCTCCCGTGGCCATAAGGCATGCAGTCCTTTGTAGGCTATTTAGTTTGTTGATTGCGGTTGACTGAAGGGCCTTGTCGTACCATACCATGGAGGCGTAAGTGAGTATCGGCCTCACAATGGCAGTGTACAGCCACAAGGCAATCCTGGGGTTGACGCCCCAGTTGTTGCCCATTAGCCTGCCGCTAGCTCCTAGAGCCATCTTAGCTTTTTTCAAGACGTTGGCTAGGTGAGTATTCCACGTCAGTTTTTGGTCGATGGTAACGCCCAAATATTTCACTTCTGTGGAAAAGGTTATGATTTTACCGTTAAGTTTAGGCTTCACGAGCTTGTCTAGCCTTCGCTTATTTGTAAATGGTATAATCACAGTTTTGCCAGCGTTGACTGAGAGTTCACTGTTGCTACACCAGTCGCTGACAGCGTTGAGAGCTCTCTGCATGATGCTAGAAATGGTGGACTGGCAAAATCCTCGCACGATGATCACAAGGTCGTCCGCATAGCCTTGCGCATCTATATTCTGGTCTGCCAGTCCACACAGGAGCTGATCCACTGCTAAGGTCCATAATACGGGCGATAAAACTCCGCCTTGGGGGCAGCCCCTAACCGTGGATATCTCGATTGTTGATCGTTGAAGGGTTAGTTTTGCGCCCCTGTTTGTGAGCATATCCTTAACCCATCTGATGGTGGACGGGTCAACATTCTTGTTTACCAACCCGTTCACCAGCAGAGAGTTAGGCGAGTTATCAAAAGCCCCTTCAATGTCAAGGAAAGCACATAGTGCGATTTCCTTGTCCTCCAAAGCCTTTTCCACTCTGTCAATGAGGCTACTCAGCGCCGTCTCTGTGGATTTGCCCTTGCAATAGGCGTGTTGGCTGTGGTGGATAGGAGACGCAGCTAACGCCACGTCTCTGATGTGTCTGTCTACTACCTTCTCCATGGTCTTCAGAAGGAAAGACGAAAGGCTTATTGGTCTGAAGGACTTAGGCTTGCTGTAGTCCTTCTTTCCAGCCTTAGGTATAAAGACGACTTTGACATTTGTCCATGGTTCTGGCACATATCCCCAGGCGAGGCTCGCCCTAAAGATTTTAACCAGATATGAAGTGAGGACGTCGATTCCCCGCTGTAGGAAGACAGGGAGTATTTCGTCCTCACCGCATGCTTTGTTAGTCTTGAGAGAGTTGACGGCCCACCTTACCTGGTTCGGTCTGATAATCCTAGCCGCCCTGTTCCAGTCCTCATTCCGAGGCTTATAAGGATTTTCAGGCGCAGGTCGGAGCGAACTTTTATCCTGCGAACCAGGGAAGTGGGTCGAAGCCAGCAACTCTAGAGTTTCCTTTTCATTAGTTGTGAACGTACCGTCTCCTTTTTTAAGGAGGCCTATTTGATTAGTTCTGGCTTTAGAGAACAGCTTGTGAAGTCTTGCACTTTGAGGCAGACTCTTAATTTCCTCGCAGAGCTTCCTCCAGGATGCCCTCTTTGCCTTCCTAATCTCTATGTTGTATTCCGTTAAGGCTTTGTGGTAGGCCTCCCATTCACGAGTCCTTTTAGGCTTATTGGAAAGTTTCCTGGTTTTGCTCCTTAGCTTACCTAGCGTGGAGTTCCACCATGTGACTTGTCGCTTTGTGGTCTTGGACTTTAGCGGGCAGCTTTCCTCATAGGCCGTGCAGATGCCTTTTGAAAGGACAGCTACTGCTATCTCAAGACTGTCGCGGGATTTAATACTTTTGGGGCAGTCTTCGAGCATTAGCCTTAGTTTGTCATTAAAGACATCCCAGTCAGTTGCTAGGGCAACTGACTGGGATGTCTTTAATGGGGTCCCTATAAGTTATGATTTGAGAGTCCAAAGAGGCCTTTATCTCAAAGCTGATGTGTTTGTGGTCGGACATGGAGTTTTCGTTGCTAACATGCCAGTCATTAATGTGCCTGGCGAGGTTGTTAGTAGCGAACGTTATGTCCAGAACCTCTTGTCTAACCCGAGTAACAAAAGTCGGTACGCGTCCTATGTTAAGAGTGGTTAGATTGTTAGCTAAAAGAAAGTCAAAAAGTAACTCACCTCTAGCGTTGACGTCCGTGCTCCCCCATGCTGTGTGGTGAGCATTGGCATCGCATCCAACGAGAAGTTCGGCGTTGTTCTGGGCGGCGAAGTCGACCACCTTCGCCAGGTCACTCGTTGGGTTGTCTCTCTCTCCGGGTAAGTAGGCAGAGCACATAATTACCCTCGCCCCACTCCATCCTTTGAGATCGACAAAAGCGGCAACCAGGTCGTCGTTACATACCTCTGTGATAGGCAAAAAATTAACATAGTTATTGAAAATTATGCATGCTCTGGGCCTTGTGCCATTACCATTAACTAAAATCTTACCGGCAGCGTTGAGTCCCAGAACCTCAGTGTTGGCTACCCAAGGCTCTTGGATCAAGGCGAGGCTAGCTTGTCCTTCAGACAGGCAGCACTCCATTACCGCGGAAGCTGCCGCGGCATGGTGGAGGTTAGCCTGGAGGATCCTCGCCTTCCCTGCCTGGGTAGCCATTACAGGTTTCCCCGCTGGTAACGAGGCTTGGACCTAACTAGCTTCGGGCGCGCTCCGCGTCCTCCGCTAGGTTCGGTCGGCCTGTCACCCCTTGCTCCACCCCGGGAACCCCTACCGCCCCGATCCGATGGCCCGGACCTGCCCTGGGGCGCTACATTGGAGCGCCTTGCCGCGACGGGTCGCGGCCCTGGTGCTCCTGTGCTTCGCCCCGAGGCGCCCGTTCCACTGGATGTGGACGGTTGCGGACCACTTCCGCCCTGCCTCGGTGGACCGAACTTACCCAGGGGCGGTACATTGAAGGGCCGTGCCACGACAGGTCGCGGCCTTGGTCCTCCTGTGCTTCGCCCCAAGGAGCCCTTTCCACCGGAGCCGGACGGCTGTGGGCCTGAGACAGCCACTGACTCTGGCTTAGTCTCAGAGCTGCCTTTGACCTTGAAGGCTATCTTTTTGAAGGAGCCTGAAAGCCAGTGGCTCTAAGGGCCTCCACAGACAGATCATCCAAGGAGAAGGTTACCACAAACCCATTCCCCTCAGATCTGCTGTGCAGAACCTTCCAAAGGTCAGTGCGAAGTCCCTCATTCTGTGTCCTCAGTAGCTGAACGGCCTCGTCTACCGACGCCGCTTCGATACTGGGCACAAAAGTGACCGCAACCGCAGGCTTGGGCAACTCGCTCTCAGGAATGACCGAGAGTTCTGCCCCAACCCATGGCTTGATCCTAGGGACCTCGCTTTCGAGCCAGACTTGGCTCTCCTGGTTCTCACACGTGACCAGTATCCACCCAGGTTTGTGAGTAAAACTAGCAAACCTAGGCCCCTTTCCGCTGCTTGCAATTTTCAGTATTGCCAGGGTCAGGGAACGATGGACCTGCTTCATCTGGTCGTCGCTCATGGAGGCGATGTTGCGAATGCCTACTCGCTTCGCCTCCGCGACCTGCTTGAAGCTAGGTCTGGCCTCTGACTCCTGGAACAGCTTGGGGGCCTTTTTGGTCTGCTCCTTGGGCGATTCCTCCTCCGATCTTTGTCTTTTGGACGTTTTTGGATCGGGGGAGCGTTCAGCTGTGGGATTTGGCTCCAAGGCTTTACCGCCAGTGCTCGTGCTTCTTCGAAGCATACATTGGCAGCCATCAGCCTTCGGAGCCGCTTCCGGGCAGCACCGCTCAGTTTACCAGCGCTTTTGCTTGGAGACGTAACCGTGGCAGGGGCCGCAGCTTCGGAGCCGCCGACCTCTGTTGGGTCATCTGCCAGGCAAGGCACTGTATGCATAGGCTCCGGAGAGGCCAGTAGGGCCTCCTCCAGCCTATTGCAGGTTTCTCCCGAGACGGGAGAAGATGGTTCTCCCGAAGGAGAGGAAGATTTGGTTGGTATATTGTCAATATCCATACAAATCCCACGAGAAGCTAGGGAAATAAAACTACCCGCCAGCAGAGCCCCGCATGCCCACGGGTGGGCTGACTACTACTCCGATTCGCCCTGATTTCGGAGAGACACCGTTCGCAACTGAACCATCAGCCATTCATCCCTCGGCACGGTACGTTTGACACCTTAGATTAGTTTGTCGGATTATTGGCCGCCGCTAACCATATTCCCGAATAGAAAAATTGTTAGCGGTGGGAACCAAGGTGCACCGGCCCGCCACCTACTACCGTTACCCAGGGACGAATCCCCAAGCACAGGTAGCAGTACGGGCACACGAGGAGGTTATCCGACCACGACACCTCAAATGATCCATATCAATACCAGTCGGAAGCGTCCCCAAGACGCTGGCTGCATTGTCCCTCTCCGTCTGTATGGTAATGCTGATGCGCTGCCTGCGCCAGATACCCACCAGCTCTCTGGTCACGCGTCGCTTCGACCAGACGCCCAGATAACTCTTTAAAAACCCGGAGAGCCTCGGTACCTTACGGACCTAGGGTCTCGATCCCAATGGAAGCAAATGTGTACGCTCTGTCGAGACCTGCATATTTGCGTCTCTTGGGATCCTCGGCCAAATCTGCCGTCGGGCCTCTTACCATCGTCACGCAACAGACTATTCGGTTCAAGAATAGCTAGTACGTTAGCGGTGACAAAGGCCCGCCGGATGACGTCGTTAAGGCTGGCATGACGAGATATCCGACCGGCGGCCCTAGTACACGATAATCCGTGATGACCAAGCTGTTTGACAGCAGTACCGCACTGGCATTGATGAGGCGCGCAACACATTGCACCCAACCGAAGACATGTTGCGATACGGAAAGTTCGGAAAGTAATTATAATTAGCATATAAATTTATGTAGCGATAAATTCAACACAGAACTGCTACGTAAGTACCTACAATAATTAGGTAGGTATAGGGATATAAGTATTTACAATTAAGTCGTATATACAATTGGCATTTATATTACTTAAGTAGGTTATATTATATATATATATATAGGTTATTTTACTTATGCAGGTAGGTATATAATTCAGCTGCAGTATGAATATGTTCTACTGGGCACCTACTCCTGCTGATTTCGCCAGAATTCCATCTCGTGCAGTTTAATGATTTCCTACATCAAAAATCAGTAGCACGCGGCCTGTTAGGTGATGGCATCCAGAGCAAATCTCAGAACATGCATAGATTAATATACGCGTTTCCTATGAATTTATATTATAACAGCTTCAGCCCGCAGCATCGCACGCGTTTAACGCTTTTTACGCGATTTTAATAAAGGCCTAGAACTAGATATTAGGTCCTTACATATGAAATTGGCGTTTTGTATGGGAGGAACAAAAAGTCGAATATTTTTTAATATAATATATTTAATTAATCAAAGTATGAACCATTATTTTCTATGCACTTTTGCCATCTTATAGGTAGTTCATTGATCCCTTTACTAAAAAAACCAGTCGGACGGGAATCAATAAAATCTTTGAAGGCGATTTGGACTGCCCCATCGGAGTTGAATTTTTTCCCTTGCAAGAAGTTATCCAAATTTCGAAAAAAATGGTAATCTGTTGGAGCAAGGTCCGGGGAGTACGGAGGATGTCTTAGACTTTCCAATTGAAGCTCTTCTAATTTAGTAGCCGTCTGTTGCGCAGTGTGTGGTCTAGCGTTGTCGTGAAGCAGCAGTGGCGTGGAGCGATTGACCAGCCTAGGTTGTTTAGCCGCTAGCTTTTCCATCATGGTTTGCAATTGCTGACAATAGACATCAGCCGTAATAGTCTGGCCAGATTTGAGAAAACTGTAATGAACAATACCGGCACTAGTCCACCAAACGCTTACAAGTAACTTTTTTGGGGTTAATTTTCGCTTGGGGCAGGATTTGGCTGGCTGGCCAGGATCCAACCATTGCGCTGAGCGCTTCCGATTATCGTAAAGAACCCATTTTTCATCACAGGTAATGATTCGGTTTAAAATACCTTCATTATTGTGCCGGTTTAGTAATGTAACGCAGCAGTCGACGCGCGTTTGCCGGTTTGCTTCAGTCAATTCGTGAGGTACCCACCTTTCAAGCTTTTTAATCTTCCCAATTTGCTTCAAGTGAATTAAAACAGTTTTATCACTAACATCGCAGCCTGCAGCTAACTCGGACGTGATTTGCGATGGATCCGCTTCCACAATAGCCTTCAACTCTTCATTATCAACTTGAGTCTCAGGCCGTCCACGGGGCTTGTTCTGCAGGTCAAAATTTCCAGAACGAAAACGTTGGAACCAAAAACGAACTGTGTTTTCTTTTGCAACACGACCGCCATACACATCATTCACCCTTCGAGTTGTTTCCGCAGCACTAGTGCCACGGCGGAACTCGTACTCGTAAATAATGCGATATTTTAAGTTTTCCATTTTGTAAAATGAGTGACGCAAACAGAAAAAAACAGAAGAAAAAAAACAAATGAATGACGATCATCGAAGCACAAATACATGAGTCTATAGCTGTACAAATTTGAATTTGGAATTCCTTACCAAAGAGGAGAAATTTGTGATTAAAGTGGCCAGTACGAAAAACGCCAATTTCATATGTAAGGACCTAATATATCCGAATTCCTAAGAGAGTCAATTAAAGCTCTGTGTTCCTGACTCATCATCAGACTCTAACTGCAAATTGTGCAGGCAGGTAAAACTTCAGCAAAAAACTACGTTTTTCAGTTGTGCCACGTGTTCAGGCAAAAAATAAGTGTTCCATTTCCGCTAACTTGAACCCGCGGGCGCGGCGGCCTTGCATCAGAAGTTACTTGATAATTAAATGAGTAGGTAGGTACCTACTTACCTAATTTATACTAGCCACTGTTCATTTCAAATGCAGATAATTTGACGTGTTTTAAAAAACGATAAACCGACTTCAAATTCCGGTTTATAGTTAATATTCATCTATGTCTCGGACGAACGAAATTACCCCTGTCTTACTTTCCCTGACCGAAGAAGGTCTATGTTCACGTGCAAAAAATTTAGATTACACTGGCGACATCTAGTTAGAATTCAAGTCTAATTTTTGACACATGGATGAACCTGTTGACGACGCCCGTTGCCATGGAAACCATTAATTAGGTGAATGAAATTATTGATATATGTACATATTTAGTCTGAAGATATTTTACAAACCTACGTTTTACAGCGCACATAAATTCCTCGAGAATCAAACTTATAAGGGACTACCTCAAAATAAATTTTTATACAACAACGAAAGAATCATCATAATCTATTAACAATTGGCGCAGATATTACCGAAACTGTTGTAGCTAGTCGTGATTCTCCAAAAATATTGTTGCTTTTTAAGTGTGACGGGATAAATACTAATCCCTCGGGAAGAAATTTTTATGGGATCACCTCGGGATCGTTCTCTATACAATAGTGAAAGAATCAGTAAAATCGGTTACCTATAGGCGGAGATATCAAGTAACATACATTATGTACATAAAACTAAAAAATAAAAAAACATACAGACGAACTGAGAACCTCCTCCTCTTGAAGTCGGTTAATTACAAAATAAATAAGTTTAATATTTAAGGTCTATGTCGAAAACGTAAGATAGTTTATTTATTCTAAGCTACATAACCACAATACCTACTTCTTTGACCTGTTCATCATAAGTTTTCTACCTACTGTTTTGACGTGGGTCTTGGCAATTATTTATACCGCACTTTCAAAATTAATTTCCATCAAAAACTTTTTCATATTTTTCAGTTTTGCAGTATTCCCAAATCTCTCGTCCGGCAACGACTTGACGTGTTTTTAGGGTTCCGTACCCGAAGGGTGAAAATGGAACCCTATTACTAAGCCTTCGCTGTCCGTACAAATGAAATAAATATCCAAATTAAAGGGGGCCATACAAAAAACGTGTATTTTTGGCTATTTTTGCTCCTCGTTTGTCAAGGGCTCAAGGCTATATCTCTTGAACCACAATAGGTAGACACATGAACACTCATCACACACACACATTACACACACATTTACATCGACGGTAATAATAACACCAAATACTAAAACTTAAAAATTTATAGGTCTCCAAACAAGTGAAAATTTGATTTTCTTTGTAAAAGGTGCCTGATTTTTACGGTGCGGAACCCTTCGTGTGCGAGTCGACTTGCACTTGGCGGTTTATTTCTACAATATAACAGGCCGCGAAGTCCAAAATAACCCTAGCACTGAGTTCGCTATTCCGTCCGTAAGTTCAACACGAACAGTCTGTGTAAGGTATATTTGGACGTGGCTGTATCCAATCCATTTGCTACGCAGTTCGTTATTTTCGTACAAACAGCTGAAGCTGACACATGGCAACATGGATCCACACAGGATCATGTTTTTTATTTACTTTTCTGATTAGTTTGTGATGAGTGGAAATGTTTATTTTAATTACCACCTAGTTACTGACCCTTTGTAAACTAAATACTGGGAGCTCTCCATTTTCTATTAATGGGTTTCCGTTATCATTGCTAGTTAGTTAACAAATATAAAATTCCTTTTCCCCTTCTGAGCCTAGCCACCATTTGTTCCAATCACAGCGTCAGTTAAATTTTATAGCTACAGGTACTTTTAGGTGATTCCATTATCCCTTGACATTGGATCTGGAGTGCTGAATCGAAGGTCGACAGTCAGAGTCAAGAGGAACATCTGGGTTTAAATCAATAATTAATGTCTTCGCTACCAAATAGAATGCTTCGTTATAGAATGTTGGCCATGATTTGTTAATGTAAAGGGTGTATTTAAAAGGGTCGTTTAAAATAGCTTTTACGTTCTTCATGATTTAGTAGCTACACCGACTGACTGAAATTAAATTAAGGTACTTATGTACAACTTTAATAATAGATAGTTTTCATTCGGTGTTCATTTGAACTGATTTAAACATAAACTCTAGAAAATTCTCGAATTCCATTAGAACTTTTACATTTTATTTACATAAATTTTGCATAGTTGCATATTATATTAACACGTTTTACACTGCCTACAATCAGCATGACGACGCATAACCGAGTAGGTAAACACGTAAACACTCTCCTTATGCAACAGTCATCGGAAATGCTGACAGTATTTTAATGACACGTCAGCGTTTAGAATTATCTCAACTAGCCATTAAAGTATTGAATAAGGCGAACGATAATGGAACACCCAGATAAGTAATCCTAATCAATAACAAGATAACAAGATCAGTGAACTTGGTCGTGTTTATGTAGAATGCAGGAAAATATATCCGTGGTGTAGAACACGCAAATAGCCGTGCAAATAGGTTTGCTGTAGAAATATTGTTATTGTTTCCACGTTCTGTGGACAAGACTTTCGTGACAATGCATAATTTGGCACGATCGATTAGTCATCAATCCGAACAAGTACCAACTACCTACCTAACATTTATTTAGATGGTTGTGATTAAAATAGTTGGGTCTTCATATAAAACCGATTGTTGAGAAACACCGATTTAGATAGATAGCCTGTCTGTTATACATAATTATAACTTGTAACATGCCACGAAAACTTATTTGAATAAACCCGATACCTAAGTACCTATATTTATAAATATAGTAATTTTTTTGTTATATTAAGTAGATATTAGGGCTTATTGTGTATTTTTAGTAGTTTTAAGGTAAATAAATGTTTTTTCATTCATTCATTACCTGTGCAAAAAAGCTCATCCAGAAAATTCGGATTATTTTGTCTAGGTATAAAAATTCCATAAATCCCTAATTTGGCGCATATAAATGGTTTCAACATCTACGTAGAAGTCGAATTAATAGCTACAACTGTAAACAGTTGTTGATGAAATGAAAGCACTGGCTAAAGTCCAAACGTTGCTATTCAACTCACTGTTAATTACTTAATTTTGAGTACCTAAATAAACACGGTTTGACTGCAGAATTGTTTGAAAGTGTTTTTCAACGCTTCCGGCCACGTTTCAATGTTTACTTCTAGGTACCTACGTCATATTCTGCCAAACTATATTGTGTAAATATATAAAGCTCGATTGACATAATTGTTCTCCATGACGGTGGAGGGGGAGGTATGTTTTTTTTACGGAATCGTGTAGAGGGGGTCGGGGTGACCTAGGGAAAATTCCGACTTTTTGAGATTTGTCCCCCCGGAACCTCCCCCATTAGGGGGGCTCCCAAACGGTGTCATACTGAATAATAATTTTTAGGGGGTTGTGTAGAGAGGCACGAGTGATTTCGATTGCGGAAAAAATTTACCTCCTCCGGCTCCCCCAAGTACCCCCTCTTTTAGATTGCTACCGGATGTCGTCGCGATAGAGGGGTTCCGATGGCGGGGTCGTACAGAGGGTTTCTTCTCAAACAGAAAGAAAAAAATCACCCCCCACTCTCACCCCCTTTTCCACCACTCTTTTTTGTATCTCCCGAACGGAATGACTTGGAAGAAATTTTTTTTCACATTCATGTAGAGAAGGGTAAATCATTTTGAATGCGCAAAAAATTTTGCCGCCCCCGCCCCTGTAGGGGGGTTTTTTTATTAAAAAACAGAAATTTGCCCTAATTTTGACCTTTTTTTCAGGCGGAGCATTGCGGCGAGCGAAGCGAACCGCAATGCGACCAAGGGGAACAGCAAGGCGAGCGAAGCGAGCCTTGCTGTGACCCCCCATACCCCCAGCCCCCCTGAACCCCCTCCCCCATCAAAAAATCTGATATGGGTATCGTTTTCGACTAACATGGGGGTGAGGATTCCGAATTTGATGACGGCGGGCGTAACCGCAATGCGACCACCGTAACGTGGTTTGCGAGTCGGATTGCGGTGAGCGAAGCGAACCGCAATTCGACCACCGTCACATAGCAAGGCGAGCGAAGCGAGCCGCGCTCCGTGTTCCGTGGGTCGTACTTATTGCGGTGAGCGAAGCGAACCGCAATTCAACCAAAAGATGTCCATTTTAAAATCCAAGATGGCTGACATTTTTTAATAGTAAAATTCACTCTTGGTTATCGATTTCCACCAAATCGAGGGTGTAGGTTACGATAAGGGGTTCTAATAAAAAAAATAAACAATATAAACAGCCGCCGCGAGCTACTTGCAGCTCGCGCACATATAAAAAAACTAGTTGTGTAATAAATCAGGATGATTGAAGATTACACGTTTTAGTTAGTTCTGGCGGAAAACTACACGCGGCAATTCTGAGAGTTTCAGTCCAGAAAAAGATATAGGATGTACATTCAGCCTGTGGATATCTAACAGGCAAAACAACGTTTAAGGAAGGATACTCGTATCAGAAGAGCGTGTGCAGGGGAGAGTATGCAGATCTCCTCTCTCCAGGGTAGAGGAAAGGAAGCATATTTGGAATACCATTTTGTTTTAGTCTTATGTTTTTTTTTTCTGTAGGGTTTAAAATAATAAAACGTTCAATAAATTGAAGCAAAATTCATAAACTATCAATCTGCAAGCTATCAAAAACAATTAAACATCACTACTATAAAAGGTAAAATTTTAGGTTGAACGCAAAATGGCAATATTCTGCATATAGTGGTGCAGGTTTTTTGGAATAGGGGTATTCCAAATTATATTCACTATGCTTAACTTAGTTATGTAATATCATTACGCCATTGTTTTAGAATAAAATGTATGACTTATGAATGCAAATGATATCATAAAGAGCAACTCGTCAAAAACGATCCGTAACTTGACTGAAGGTAATTTGGAATACCAAAATAGTATTCCAAATTACCTTCAGCCTAGTCGAGAGTGAGTTTGAGGTCTGACTAAACTATTTTTGCATAAAAAGGACATTTATTCTACAAATAATAAGCTTAAACCAGTATTTAATCAGTTATAATTATTTATTATAATGATTAATCATTGGTTTTACTATAAAAACTAATCCAAATTACAATCACATCAGGTAGGTATTCCAAATTAGCAACAAGACGTGGTTGAATAAGACCTCATGTCATTTATTTAATTCATATAAAAACCGATGAAATCAAAGTCAATATGCAAAATGTATGGCTAAACCATCTAAACATAACAAATTGTGGCGATGGGAATGTGATAAATACGTAGGTGTACCTCAAAAATTTCTAAAAACACTCCTTCACAATTTGGTCTCTGATCGCCATCTTATAAATTTGACGGACTAACCGTGTAGCATATCAAAGATGGCGCCTATCTTCAATATTTTACGGCCATTGAAACAAAATGGCACTACTTGTTTCTGTGAAACCCTTCTATTCCAAATTACCTGCAGTATCCCACATTACCTTCCTTTGCTGTATAAAAGCTTATTAAAATACCTTCCTTGTTCTTCCAATCACATAACAGCTTGCTTCTTGGAGCCTACAAATTTTCTCCCAGACCTTGCAGGTAGCTGTAAGACTGGGCGCCATTAATTTAATAAGCGATTTTATTAAATTACCAATTTGCATTTCTTACGTCGGTCGCTCTGGGCACCATAACCAGTGTTTAATAACTTCGATTTAAACGCAGATTGGCTATTGGCCTGAGTTATAGTTATCTAACTGGCATCTCCTCTCCACCTCTGTGTCTAGTTCAGGAGCCCACGAGCACTACAATATCAAAATTCTTTATTATTTTGTATAGACAGGCCAGGGTGAATAACACAAACCCACGCTAAAGAAGGTCGACGACATCTCAGAAATTGGCAGCAGAAGCTGAAAGCTATCAGCCCATTAGATGACGGGTAGATTCATGGAAACAGTCTTCCCTTACACAACTTCTTGGAACAGCATCACCGATCCTGAAAGATGTCTAGATTGAAGAACTCTTCCTTATAGGTCCTTATAGGCCTTGCTTCACCTTGGATCATAAAACCTAAGAAAATAGGGTAAGTGACGATACCACTGGCTTCTTAATCTCGCGCTACCGGCCGATCCAGTTACGAACGGATCACACCTGTACCCTGACCACAGATAACCGAGTAGGTACATAGAGGTAGGTACTCTGTATTACCGGTAATTTGTTCTGCGGAGGTATACTTCCAATCCCAGTGCAGTTCCCAGCTTCGTGCGAGCAAATTGTAACCTAAGGCGATCTTATCGCTTTAATTCACAACCAGACCTAATAAATCTGGATGTAGGCCTAATGACGCAGTTTATTGAAATCATATCCTGTCAGTTTACAAGAGGCTCTTGATCGAAGAATGGTGCCGAGGGATTCTTGTTTCTAATAACATAATGAATACCGTGCCGACTTAATAAATACGTATGCTAATTTAAATCAAAATTTGGACCCATCCGCTCAATATTCTAAAAGTCCTTGGAATACTAATGGATATCGGGCGAATTTCGTAATTTGTCTCACGGCAAAAACATCGCATGCATCCTTTCACTGAGATACCAGATTCTAGTCTGGTAATGTCTCCCTTTAAGGAGCGGAATGAAGGCATGTCTATGCAGTACCTATCTACTGGCTCTACTGCCCATATTCTTACCTACATACCTAGCTAGTTACTATTAACTATTAAGCTTGGTATGGTAAGCCAGTAAGCATTTTAAGCTTGCGAACATAGTACGGAAGCTTGCTTGATCGTAGTCGTGATAAAATGTGTAATTCGTATGCAAATACCAAGGAGTGCCATGTTTGGATTGGAAGTGACGCCTAGTTAGGTACCTACTATGGAGGCATATAATAATACCTAACCGTTAGATTTCCTAGGATCGTAGGTATCCGTATCCAAGAACGTACCTAGCTGTTCTTACAGTGTATCCCACGACCATGGGACATGGAGGACAAGTACTTAGGTACCTACTAGAAATATTGACGAAAGGAAGTTTTATGCAAGACATAATACCCTATTTCAAAAAATTTGTGGGTAAAGTAAATCTGCATTCAGGTAGGTATACATTATTTTGAAAATAACTGGGCTACCTAATACATTTTATTCTATTTACATTCTAAATTCAAAATTATTACGATCCTATACCCACCCACCTACTGGAATACCAACAAAATGCGGTTTTTAAACAAAAGACGGATAGGTTTTTTGCTTACGCGGTTAGCCTACCCCATACAAATCTGAATAATAAGGCACTATTCAGATTTCTATGGCCTACCCTATGATTAGATTCATTCTTGTATCTATCTGTGTAGGGACACCTACGGGATACCTGTACAATCTATGCATTTCAAGATTATTAAAGGATGTGATCGCTCATCGAACAATTACAAGTCGCTCGTAGGCTTCCGTTGCGACTGGAAACTGCATCTGTTCCTCCCACATTTAAACCAGTTATACCTTATTCTCGAAACCCCTGAGTTCCTGAGTCACTTCGATACACTGATATTATAATCGGACTTTTAGGCAATTCCTGTGGCTTTTTTCGATTTTTAGTAGTATCACGGTCGCGACGTTGACTCCGCTTTCTAAATACTTACTCCCTTCATTGGTAGGTTAGGTAGGTAACTCTACTTATTGTAAATATCTCAATTTAACTCCACATCACACTTCTTAATAAATTTCTTGTAGGTTAAATTAATACAATACATAGATTTATATTTTTTTTTTATCTTGCATAGAAAATACCCAGAACACCCGGAATAAATATTTGCAGATCGTACAAACATTTTTCCCGAGGCGGGAATCGAAACCGCAACCACACCACACACACACACCACACGCCACAGAGGTTGTCAAATTATTGCGGTTGAGGTTTATTGAACTTTCAGAAGTGGTTGGTAAGATACACGTCAGTGATTGGTAGACGAACTAAAACACCTAGTGAGCTGCAAAAATTATCAGTAAATAAATTCAAACAAATTGTCAAAACCTTCATGTGTAAAAAGGCCTACTATAAAATATCAGATTATCTAGAGGATAAAAAAGCTTGGGACGGGATTTGCTCCAACTCGAAAAATAACAACTAACTAACAGGCTAAGAATTTCTTCGTCGCTTCTTTACTTTAGTCTACATACCGGAGCGACTGAAATCAAAAATATCACTTTATTTCCGTATCAGTGTTTAATTATTAAGGATTTGACCTTTTCTAAGTGTAGGTACATATTGCTGAAAGAAATGATGCCGGTTCAATTCAAGAAGGGGTTTTAGAACACCTCTTTCCAAAAATGTTTGTACCAACTCTAAATCACCATAGGTTTATATATATATGTGTGTATATACATATGTGTATATAATATAGTTATTAGGGTCAGGGCGTTAGCTTGGTTTTGTAAATGGAAGGTGCAAAAGACAAGCAAGCAACCCTTATGCTCTTTAATGATGATGATGATGATAAAAAGACAACCACAAAATATGGAATATTAAATAATTAATATAATTATCTCAATTTCAGAAAACAGTGTTTATGCGTCATGCCTATTATTTTACTAACATTGTTTTGGCTGACTGTACTAAAATTCACCCAAATTAAAAAGAGGAGCGAGTTGCAGAATCAAAAGTTCCTATAGCATTTTTACGATTCGTCAACTCACACCAGTTGGAGCAAGTATCAGTATCATGTTGCGAGTTCGTGAATCACTCCCTACATTTACTTAATACTATCTGTACCCGCGGCTTCGTTCGCGATTGCCATATCTGTCGACTAATTTTGTAGTCATTCACATTTGACCAGTTTCCGGTGCAAAAAAAAACTTTAATGTGCAGAATTGGACTCGTTACACTTTTAATATAAGTACCTGTATTTAAGAACCTTTCATTGTGTATAAGTCGTGTAGGGTCTACGCGGGATAGCATGCTGTCATGCTGTTGTCTTCAATCCCATTCTTTATCTCCACGACTTTTTACTACGATTCGGCCTGTGTCAGTGTCAAGAAGTTTCATAAACTGCGAACACACTTACACAACAAAATATAACCGGTTTCTCTTCTTACTCGTCGTTCCGTTCAGCTGGAGCCCTATTTAGTTAAGCTAATCGTTTCACTATGGCAGTGGTATTGTCACAGAATGACACGTTTTGGTATTACTACCTTATAAGAAAGTAATTATGATTTATGATGAATACAGATGGAGTAACGCGCGTCACACTGTCAAGTTTGAAAGTATAATTTATCTCTCCGTGCAAATAGCACCACACGCACTTTCTGGAGTTCCATAAATCTAAGGATCTACGTGACGATACCATTGTCATAGTGAAGCAATTGTATAGCAGAATTGGGTCCTTGGTCCACTTGACTGTTAACACAAGATAACAACAAAATGAAAGGAGAAACAACTATTTTCTATTAGGATTATCGTCTGAATTTGGCTTTCGACTTAACAGGATGAGACGTAGACAATTTATTGCATCGTCCACGCGGATATGTCCGACTCACAGAGAGTTCTAGATGAAGCCGTTGCCATCACGTCACGAGGCTGGCTGAAATAGTGGCAAACGTGTTTTTTAATTACTTACACGTATTATAAAATATGTGCCTACACGTTGCCTACTTGTATCACTTCTGTTCTTCTTGATCTAGGTTAGGTACCTACCTACCTATTTCTATGAAGGGCCGTTCGTTCATATTTCTTTTTGGCAGGCACATATAATATTTGTTCACGCTCTGGGTTCACGCTATTATTGAAGTTTGTACTCTCTGTGTTTCGTGGGTCACTTTATCTTTTTATCAATCTATATTCAAAGGTGAGCAGAAAGGTGCCTACTAAATCAAACATGCGATGGTCATGAAGTTGTTTCATGATTTAGAAAATTAGTTTGTTTTCAAAATAATCTCTACCTATCTGATAATTTTTATCTTCTAGTCATATGTTACCTTGGTTATGATATTTTATTGTTTACACAGGGAATGCTCTGAGTAGGTACCTAATATACCTACCTACCTACTCAAGCAATGCCGGCACCTAGTATTACCAGTGTATTTTCTTTCACATGACCCAGATGTTAGGTAACCGTATGATAACAACTCATTAATCCTTAAATATCTTTCTCCCTATCTACCTTTATCAACTTTGGTGGTCATGTTATCTTAGCTTGTGAGTAGGTAGGTACCTACCTAATCGATAAATTAATGTGTTTGTCTTCAAAAGAGAACGTAAAAGACGATTTCTTAACAAACAAAATGTTTAACCAAAAAGGTAGGTATCTTAATTATTCTCTGTATACCTATGTTACCTACCTACATGGTAATTTTTATCGCACAAGAAAACTTTTTCTCAAACCATTATTTACGTATGGTTTGGGCAAAGTGCGGACAAAGATACCTCATTAAATCTGCAAATTTGTTCGTTGTGCGTCAATCGAGTAAATGATAGATAGAACATACTTTATTGCACACTTATAAAGTTATAACTAAGAAACAATTAACAAAAAGAAACAATTATGACAAAGTGACAATTGGCGGTCTTATCGCTCAAGAGCGATCTCTGCCAGACAACCTGGTATGGATAGGATCGTTGGAAATACATGGGGTAAAGATCTGTGTGCATCTAATAAATATTGTACTACTTAAAAATAAGTATTAATATACTACAACATATATACAAAAAAATAAATATATACATAAACACCTTTTCCTATAAATATAAATAAATATATAATGATGATGATAATGATGGGATATAGATTTGGACCATTTTAAAAACTCTTAAGATAGATCATCAACATCAATTCTCAATCAGCTAACCAACAATAACCATTTCAAGCAGTAACATAACAAACAACGGATAAAAGGGTCATGGAAGGCAAACCTAAAGCGTGTTGCGCATCCAGCCAACAATGTCGCACGGACAATGTTGCACTAACTGCATACAATGTAGACTAGACCTAACATACCATGCAAATATAGTTGTAGAAGTTAATCAACATGGCTTCCCTTACCTACACTACAATATACTTAACAACACACCTACCTACCTACTTGCATATACCTAAGTAAATTCTGCAAATAGCTTACCTACCGACTAGAATAGGACTCCGAGTATACCAGAGTCAGTTTCGACCAAAATATCAACGTAATGCAATGAATTGTAATGTATCTAAAGTACCTTCCTAAGTACCTACCTGACCTTGATCCTGCTGGCAGATACTCTGACGATATTATCAGAAACAAATCGATGAAGTAACGACCCATTAAAGTATGAAGCGAATAGTGCAGATGATGCTTATGCTTTTGACATATACTCGTAAATAATCAAAGGCTTGCAATTACCTAGTGCTTTGAAACACAGGACCAGACTGCTCAACAAGTATTTTGGTTAGAACCAAAGCCGAGGTTTTACCTACTACTTCTACCTTGTATTTTATATTTATTTTATCATTCGTATTAATATGGAAATCGTGGCCATGTGAGGCATTCAGGGTCCTTGATGCACTTGTTTTGTGACACTTTCGAATAAGTTACACTTACCTGTTAATTTGATTTATGATTTTGTATTAGCTTCTTTCTGTTGTTGGAAATATTTTGTTAATCTTCGTAGGTCATTTATCGATTCCTATGTCCTACAATTAATCCGCTGAGATATATCTCTTGTAGTTTTTTGTTTGTAGCACAGAGTTCTCTCAAAAGCGAAGGTAAATTAGTAATTTACTGATTTATGTAATTACGTGACTTTTTAAAGATACCTAGAGGTATAATGCTTATGTCTGATTGTTTTGTAGGTGGATATTTATGTTTCAACTTTGGCCTCTTTATCATTTACATATCGACAGTCTGCGCAGTTTAAACTGGATTTGATATTATGGTTATTATATGCACCGTAAACAGAGAGTTGGTGTTGTTTTGTAGTATCCAAATATTTAAGGCAACCTTAGGTATAAATAGTTCACATTTATTAATTTCATAATTTTTTTGTTTACATTTCTGTAGCATAGCTACCTCAATCATTCAATATGAGTAATACCTACTTAATATAACGAGTACTACTACTTACTTTAAGTTTAATACCTACGTACGTAAGTAATCTGTTTTCGATTTGCACCATTTCAGCTGCTATATCTAGGTATTCGTGCGTTGGTATCAGGTTATCAGTTATCATCTTGGCCAATGTTGTGTTTTTCTGGTTAACAGATAGGTACCTATTTCAAGATATGTTAATTATCTGGATTTGCAACATTATTTATATATTTCATCATATTATTCAGCCACTGATGTTGTGATGATGGGTTGTCGGCAGTTCGTACATTCTTTTGATAAGCAAATTACAAAAATTTTGCGGCAGTTTGTACACTGGCTACCTGGGCAGTCAAAGAAAAAGTGTTTTCTATACGAAAGAAACTAGTATTGATAAAAAATAACAGGTTATTTACCATGATAAGTAGGTACTTACTAAAAATATGTTTTCCTCAAATAAATAGAATAAATGAACGAATTAATAAATGAAATTATTGTTTTTGTGCTTGCCAACTTTAATTAAGTTTTTTTAGTTTTTGTTGCTATGACAGACTTGGTGTTTTTTGCTTGGTGCTGTATGAAAGGTCCTAGGTGGAATTTTAATTTCTAATTCATTTTAAATTTTTAAATTATTGGTGCAATATTTTTATATTATGGTCTTTCTTAATCCATGTTGTCGTACACCAGGAATCCTTCACGAAATTGATCTGGTTTTACAATGTCTTCGATTTTGCTGTCTTTGAGGCTACACCTAAATCTTTGTTTCTCTATTATGCTTTTGGAAACACTTTTAAAATTCGGAATTCTTGTTACAAAGTTCAGTCCTTAGTATTTCAATGAGCTCGTAGTTTCTTCATATATTTTTGGTACAGGAGTCTCTTCTGTTGGTAGGTACTCTTGTTTTACAGGTTTCTTATTTTTTTCATTACTTTGTTTTTCTCGCGATTTGGCCAGCAAGTGTGTGGTTTTCCCTGACGATTCTTTCTTTATTGTTAAGGTTGAACTGCATACACTTCTTGCCGTGCAAGTCCACAAAACACTTCCATCGCTATTGTTTTTTTCGTGTGTCTGTAACCCGTGCGTAATATAATAAATAACATCACTTTTTTTTAAGTTGTCACATAGTCTATTTGAGGAATATTGCGGTCGTCATTCATGTCAATTTGTTCTTAACTACTGCGCGGACACTTTTACACTAACTCCAATCCTTCCAAGGCGCAGTAGCAACAAATTGACATGAATGAGGACCGCAATACTTCTCAATTAGACTATGTGACAACTTAAATAAAAGTGATGTATTTATTATATTACGCACGAGTTACAGACCCATGCATAAAATGCGAAAGTGCGAGAAATGGGTAGTTTTTCGAATTCTAAACAAAGTTTTAAAAAAGTATTAAACCTACAGAAGTTTCAAAATCAGTTTTGAGATGTACAAACGGATACGCCACTCGGTGAGGTAGCCCCCCTATTGAAAATTTTCCCCCACCCTTTTGACCATTTTTCAAAAACTGGTCTACTTACAGACTTCTCTATATTTTTCCTGTAGAATATAGATCCATATCTACAAACACTACATACATTTCAGATGGATCGCTCTGCAAACTTAGGAGATAGGGGGGAAATTTGTAATTTTTCGAGTTTTTCCAAAATATTTTAAAAAGTATGAAACCTACAGAAATTTCAGAAGCTGTTTTGAGATGTACAAACCGATACCTTTCATTTGATATCCCCTTTGGCCCTTGACATTGTAGGTCTCTTAAAATTTCGACATCACGATTTGTACTGAAAATTTTCATTTTAATTTTTTATTCTTGTATTTTGTACAGGCGCACGAAATGTATTATTATTTTAAATTTCACGTTATTTGCTGCTGTAGTTGTTGAGATATTAAAGACGGAAAAAAGGACAGAAAAAGCGATGCCATAAAAAAAAACCCTATAAAGGAACCTACAACTTACATGTCTTTAGTGAGTTACTTTACAACTATACCTAATAGTAATATGTAACATAAAAATTCAAATGCACAGTGAAAGTGAATGTTTTATCTACAATAGAAGGTACTTACTATGTGTAACCTAGCCCACTTAGTTCACCTAGAATTTTTTAAATCTTGTTTTTGTTCTCCTGGAAAGTGTTGATTTTTCACTTGTATCATATTAACACAGGAGCTTTAAATAATCAAAGCACAGGTGGCACAGAACTGTTTGTTGTCCGAAATAAAATATTTTTATTAATTATATTATTAATAAGAAGCAACCAAATTAATTTAAATATATCATATATTTAAATATAACCAAATTAATTAAATATAGATACTAGGTAACTGTATGATTATCAGCGTTTATTATCTACTATATAAAAATAAGTCGGGTTTTCCTTTCTGACGCTATAACTCCAGAACGCACGAACCGATTTCCACGGTTTTGCATTCGTTGGAAAGGTCTCGGGCTCCGTGAGGTTTATATCAAAGAAAATTCAGGAAAAATATAAAAAGAAAAGTGGGAAAATCTTTTACATAAAACGAAGCCATCTGGTGGCGAAACGGAGTTCGCGGGGTTTGCTAGTTTCCTATATAACTAGTCGCTACCGTAGAGAAACACTACATACTTACCTATCTAAACACGCAACATACACAAAACCTTTATGTACCTACCTAAGTTTAATGCAGGGCAAGGTGGTATGTTTGGTCGAAAAAAATATTTTCAAAAACAAAACCTGGTAGGCCTTAAGTAGGTACCTACTTACCGCTAAAGCCATCCGAAGCTTTAATCCACATTAAAATCCTTGACCGAATAGCCAATAAAAGCAAAGGCAATGTTTTTATAGCGATCTAACTTGAGTTGTTATGCTGTAAAAAACGAAGAACTGATTAAGAATTACGGCTACGAATAATAATCAGAAAACTCATGGAAGCCAGACTTTATATGAAAAACTATTCAGTAGTCAGTAAGGGCTGCCATTATTATATATTTGAAATTTTAATTTTGGAAACAACTATGGAACTTTCCGTAAATAGCTGTGTCACAGATTAAATAAGTTACGTCGCTTGTGTGTGTTGAATCTCAACTAATCTCAAGTCAACTAACCAACTCGCACACTCAGCGAGGTGTAAGCAGTGCTGTGGCTGAGTTTGACGATGACATCATACGGATTGTATTTGTACTTAAGATACTTAACTGGTCAAACTTGTTGTGTAGCTCGGTTTGAAAACGTTTATGTTATGGAAATAAGGAGTGTTTTCGAGTTTTGTTTTGAGTTAACCTATAAGTACGTAGTACTTATTGTACGCCATCGCTCGCTATTGGTGCTATAGGTACCTATACTACCTAGTTCTTGTTATGAGTGCTCATCTTCGATCAAGATATAATTGATCGAAGGTGCTCATGCACCTTAAGTTAGGTTATTTACATAATTGTTTTGTAGGAAGGAGCTTTACTGAGATAATTAATTTGTCTTTGTAAGCTGTAAGCATATTTCTCTATATGTATACAATAGGTAGGTACTTACATCCTGTGTGTGATATATTGCAACAAAGTAGGTACTACCTATCTATTCTAGTTTCGTTTGGATCAGCAAGATTTTGGTCCTGAACCCACAACGATATTTCTTCTTTGTCAACGATTAAACATTTCTTTCCACAACGTTTAATTAGGTAGGTACAATTATTAGTACCTACGTTAGTGAAAAATATATACCTAACATCCAAAGTTACAAAACCTCGGCAAAGTAGGTAATTCTGAATCTTAGTGAATAATCAAATGATTATCACTGTCAGTCAGCAAAGAAGCAGCCATTATTCTGAGCATGTCAAGCCAAAATATTCGTAGCATCATGATGGCTATGGATCATGGCGTAATAGTGCAACGAACTTTTAGATAAGACGTTGAAAACATGTCGATGTTGTTGACCTAACCTACCGTTGTGTTCGTAGACTTTTATTATTTCGGATTAGCTTCTGACCGCGGTTTCACACGCGTTTTTGCAGGATAAAAAGGTAGGTATTATGTTAATCCAGGTCTGGATCTACATGCGTGTAAAATTTAAATACGAACCATTCAGTATTTGGCGTTGTCTTCGCCCAATCATCTCACAACACGCACAAACTATCGCTTTCACGATTTTTATTACGATTTCATAGCTAAGAACCTGTTGCATGCGACGGCGATGTCAAAAGCACTAATTAATTTAAATTTTCCGTTCGATAAGTCGGGGAATAAATAGATTAAAGCTGAATCGAACTAATCAATGATTGATCATAAAAGAATAAAGCCAACAGTAGGATAAGTGCTAAGCTAAGTAAGACACTAACTCCCTTAATCCTAATATTCTGCAAAACAGTTATTTCTTACTCTTACTTACGAGTCTATGTCAGCCAATAGAAGAAGTCAGTGGGAAGGTCTTACAAACAAACAACTATTCCAGCTCCAGTATTTATGATGATAGTATGATACCGATTCGGTCTGAATTCATAATGAGTGGTGTCCTTGGACGAGCTTCTGTATGGAAGTCAGGTCAACGCGTGCAACTAGGGAACATTTTCAACATACTCTGACATTCAGCTCAGATTGAGGATTGTTTGTGTACCTATAGCAAGCTACGATGAAAGCTTCGAGATGAAAGGCATGAATTTTGAAGGCAGTGGAACAAGATTCTTGTTTTAGATATAGGAACAAGCCAAACCGAAGTACCTAATCCTTATACCTATGTAGAGATTCTAAGTTTGACTACCTATTCTAAAAATGTACAATATGTATGGAAAAAGTTTTTCGCGATTTCTGACATTTCTAGTACCTACTCAAACCACAGTCGGTCCAGTAAACTTTTGATCCTTAAATGAAACAGAATCGATTGGCATCTAAAAAAGTTTTTGTGTAAAATTACCATTTTCTTGTTGACTGTATTTTTTTTACAAAATGTGTTGAATGCAGTTCAGATTATCTCAAAAAGTAATGGATGGTCTCCTAGGAACGTTTTTCTGTAACTACAACGGTTAAAGTACCCTGACTTTACTGTCCCTTCTCAAAAATCCAAAAGTTGTTCTTACATTTACTTAGGTATTTAAAACACGCAATAGTTTTGGTACAGGATAGGTAATTTTTTTAAAGATTGTCTTTTGTTTTTTCATACAATCCACCCTGACAACGACGACGACGTCACAAATCCAGGCGTGCAGTAGTATACGAAAAACAAAAGGGGATCGCGCTAGCTTTAAAAATGTTATCTATACCTGGCTTAGTTCTAAACAAAACAAGATAGGTACTCCAAAAGACAAAATGACAAAAATGCTTTTTCAGTTCATTCAAACTGGAACGAGGCAAGATTCACTCACACGCATGTTGTTTTAATTTACCTACCTACCTGCTAATTCTAGCAGTCTAAGTATGTAACTAGACAATAATGAATAGGTAACAGCGATAAGTTACTGAATCGTGTTTACCACAATGGCTTGAAGTTTATCACCCACGCTTCAAACCGGTTATGCTGTGGTTAACCACTGCAGACTCGACCCAATTAGCTTCTAGAAATAGATTATTGACAATTTACTGGACTTTCACATAGGTTTGGATAATCTGATTCTGAAAGAAATTGTAACAAATAAAAATCAGGTAGGAAGTTACCTACATAATAGACATTTAGGGACCAATCCAATATACTAATGAAAGTACATGTAAGTACCTAACTTAACCCAACAGCCAAAATTATAAATATTAAATCGCTGCAGAAATTGTCTAGCATTTTAATATATTTAAGTATGTACGTCGTAACTCGTAACTCGTATGAATTAAAAAAACTATTGGTCCTTCGATCCGGATTTTTCATGAGCATGAAATATGCTCAAATATGCGATAATAATCATAAAAAAAAATCAAAAGGGTCTGTGAGTTAATAAGACAGTACCTAGTTGACTTGAGGTGTTGGCAGAGTATTGTGTGTGTTTTGATTCTTATAATACGCCGCATAGAAAAAAATGCCTACTGCTGGATCTCAATGATATCCTATCAATGTAAATAGAGTTTGCTTATTATTAGATATATTTATTCGTTCCGATTCAGAGTCGACTCAAGGTGGAATGAAAACCGATTGAATAGCTGCCTATTTTTTATTCCTCTGTGGTTTTCAATGACCATAATATAGTATAGAATATTGTAGAGATACCTAGTAGTACCTACATCTATGGATGGAAGCCACTATGTCTGGTTGGGTATTTATTTATGCACATATCCATGTTATTGTCAATCACAAAGAGTCTATCTGTACTTACTTACTAATAGGTACACTTCTTGCTACTATTACATACAAATACAATGTACGTACAACACTTAGGTACCTACAGGGCTAATCATAATACCTACCTAGCGTAAACAAATCTAGAGGTAGGCCATCTATTAAATCATTAACATAAATCAGCATCTAGGTGTTGATTTTACCTCAACTCATTGTTCTGGATCTGACCTTGCAGAATGACATGATTTAAGGTCAATTTACAGATCATGGATCAATATGACGTCAATCCACTTTTAAGATAAAAATGTTATTAAGTTTGATTAACTAGCTTCTATGTTCTATCACATACCAATTTTGGCCCATCTTGTGGTGGCTTATTTGGCTGGCACTTGGCTTCCATATAAAAGAACGTTGATCTGACGTACCGTAACCTCCTAACCTAACTTATCTATTCCCGGATGATTCCCGGGCATACCATTCCCCTATGTATGCAAGGCTTGGGTATAATAATCATAATAGATGCATTCGAATCCCCAAATGTTCATCATCATCATCAACCTATTTATCTGAACAGCATTATAATATAATACAGACGCTAAGCAATATACAAACAAAAGTGAATATTATACATAAGTGCCATGGCAGCTTTTTAAAATGCGACGGCGGTATTTATGGCGACATAAAACTCCAATCTAATGCCATCGACGTATCAGCGCTCACATTTGAACTCTAAATCATTGGAAATAAAGTTGAATGATGCAATGTTCTAAAAGTGTAAGTAGTAAGGTGATCGACACTACTTCGCCGTAGGGAGCCTCACATGTATTAAACATTATAAGAGAACTGAACAGCGCAAAAAGCCTAAATTAGAATTGCTAATACATTTTCTGTAACCTTGGATTTGGTGACCGCTTATGTAAAAAGGAACAGACAACGGGTAAAGATAATATCATTTAAAGGTACCCACTATAATGAACCGTAAATTATGTAAGTACTTAATTGTAAAATTTTACAACTTCTTGTCAATAAACATTATATCTAAGTGTCTATCTATGCGAATATGGATGCGAATAATATATAAATGATAATTGATAAGAATCCTCAGAAGTTACCTATTTCGAGTAACACGCACGCATAATCCACGACCATGACGGGACAAAGCAACAGCGATCGGAGGAGCCCACAGAAATCTAACTAATTAGATTTCTGTGAAGGAGCCCGCATACTTCGATAATTGATCGAAGCACGCATACGAACGATCCTCTATCAAAAATCATCAGGGGAATTTTATGTCAGGTCAGCCCTTTGTAGAGACGTCAGGTGCAGTGCAAGATGAATGCAGTGAATGCGTAATCCTCTTATACTACCTAGGTAGGTAACCATAGTGTATAAAATTATCCCTTCCAAAACCGAACAAAGAAACGACAAAAAATGTTTCCACGGGCAATGCACGGCTGGCTTGGGTAACAGAATAGATGTCTCCGGATTCCCAAAATGTTGTTTTCAAGTTAAACGAAATTGTACCTTGTGATGTGAAACGTCCAGTCTGTTTTCATATAGGATGCCTCTGAAGGAATCAACTAATAAATTTACTATAAACAGAGTTTCAGCGCGCCTTACCCTTGGGAAGTGTGTTTGCTTGTTATTTTTGAGTGCGCTGTCAACCCATAGGTAGGTATTCTACGTGTGTAGCGTTAGGTAGTTTGTCTTACAAACAAAACAAAATTAAATGACACCATTCCAAATTCACTGAATTATTATTACTATGTCCAAATTGAATACTTAATCATCGCTCATCAGAAACTAATGAATTTTTGAATCAGTCTATTCTGTTAGGTAGATAGGTACCTACGTTAACTAGAACCGAATAGACGTGTAGACACTAATAGCTAAAGAAAACTACCTACCAGCTAAAGTGGCTGTTACCTTAACTGGTTCAACAAGATTCTTTGACTTGGGTTTACTTCATATTTTACAATTCTAGTCAACAGCAACACCCACACGAATACCAGTAGGGGGGAGCAGGTAGCATTCATACAGTTTTTTTTCCAAGGCCCATAAAATAAAAACTAATAGGTAGCTATCTCAATACCGTTTCAATGGTACTTTATTACCTATAATATATTATATCCGGCTACAAAAATAGTAAAGTTCAGGTTTAATACAAACTAACACGGCAAAGCTATAAATTTAAAAAAAAATGGGAAACGTATAAAACCACCCCACACGCGGGGTGGCTTCGTACACAGGTTTGGGGGGGCTCCAGCCCCCTTACCCTCCGTTTTAGTTGTAAACTTGAGTGCTAAATGCTACAGGCATTTGGTTGCTGACGACCTGAAAGTAGTCGCTATTCCAGATCCTATTATTACTTCTTCTATTGTTTGGTTCTATTGAGGGGGCTCCACCACCCAAACCTCGACTCAAGTATGTGTTGTTACCGTCGTGCTTACAGCATTTCTTAGCTAACGTACAGGCATCTTAAGCTGTTCTGGATCGTATCCCATGTATTTTAAGTATTATTTGCTCTTTACGACACATTTTGTACTGTAATAATGTACCCCACTTATAGCTGTATGAATGTACTATTACACATACTTTCATCCAATTCATTCAAAATAAAAACACTCGTTAAAATTAACCCCAAAACGGATATTATATTAACATGATAAACTAGGGCATAGTTCAAAGACTAAAATAAATCATACCTAATAAAAATTTAGAAAAAAACTTAATACTACAAAACCCATGAATGACAATGTGAAACCAAAAATTACTCATAAGGAGCGAAAACATGTAACGACTTGTCCTAAGTCCTAACGAACCCGGCGCAGTGCCCCGCCACTCCGTGGCCGGCCTCTGCGTATGGGTAGCGTTGACGTACCCAAATACAAACGCTTTGACGTTTTTCGTATAGAAGCTATACCGCTGTATAAATGCTACCTGCTCTCCCCTACACGAGACCATTGGCGCCGAAATCATAAAGCCCAGTAACAGCCAGATAATCTATGCGCCGCCGCCTACGCCGAAAACAAAGGAAAAGGGACCCCTTGGGTATAGTATATTTATCATCATCATTTAATTACGTACTTAGGTATCGGAAATTCTTGCAAATTATACCGAGCATTTGGCAAAGGCATTTGGTAAGTAGGTAAAAATATCATAATTGTCACAAGGCCTCCGTATCAGTTTTCACGATTCCTTGACAACGAAAGTGTTCCAATTCCAAGAACTTCTTTAATTTGCCCAACAGGATATGAACAGTAAGGGAGCAAAAAATTGCAGCATTGCATTGCCTGTGACTAAACTAAATTCTACATATTGTGCAACAAGGTAGGTACCAACTTTAAACCTTCTTATCAGTATTTACGTGACTTTCATAAATATTGAAAGCATGAAGTCAGATCATCGCTCACACATCTTGTCGTGTTATCTAAATGCGTAGAAAATTGCAAAACATTCGCATCATCTGACATGTTTTTCGGAGATGAGACTTTTGGTCCGACGCGAGCTCACCTCATCATCTGATTAATATAATAAATAACTCATGTTGAATGTAAGAACAACAACGAATGGTGGGATGGAATACTAATGTCGTTATTTCTTTAACTATGAAGCTTCGCGGACGGTTAAATGGCTCAAGGGCTGAGCACAGGTTATCATCTAGGTTGCCTGGGAGAAATCGCTCTCAGCGATAAGGCCGCCTATTGTACTGAGTATGTGTTAAATGTAGATATAAGGTTATTATTATGTTATTTTTTAAGTGCAATAAAGTGTTTATTCATTCATCTATAAATTTATATTATACCTAATGTTTGCTAAACGACATATTAAAATAGTTTGTATAGCGCAGCAACATCAGCGGAGTCCCTCAAACGGCGAAAATACGCTAATCTTGACCGAGGTTACCTATTTGAGCCGTTTGGGGTTGAAACCCTTGGTCCTTGGGGACCTGGAGCACACGCCATTTATAAAGATATTACCAAACTTCTTGTAGAGTCGACAGGTGATCGGAATGCTGGCTTCTATTTCGGTCAACGAATTAGCATTGCCATTCAACGTGGCAATGCTGCCAGCATTCTGGGCACTCTGCCTTCTGGTGACGATGACGGCTTAGATTTTTAAGAAATAGATATTAAGTGTATATACTAGTTGTAATTGTTTTATTCTGTTTGTATAGCAAGGATTTAAAAAAAAATATACACTAGCATATACGTTCATACTGTATTAAGTATGTACCTGATGTGATGTTTTAATCATTTAAATCTATGGTTTTAATAAGTAAATTTTAAATTGAATTGAATTATCCGCTTCTCACTATGGTTGGTCAAGCAAAAAACTAGCAGTAGCTACTCGTGGTCGGGCTCGGGGGCCCCGAGCCCGACCACGAGTAGCTACTGCTAGTTTAGTGTAGCCCCGAGTCGGGGCTATATTTTTGTTATTGTCGGTCACGTAGGCCTCCAAACGAGGATTCAGATGTTTAGAAAGAAACGGCGTGTTTGACGAAACAGCGCTCTTAGTTAGAGCGAGACAAAAAGGTGGCGTGACAACAAACATGGCGGCTTGCCGGTTGCCCCGGTCGGACCGGTTCAGCAAACCACGTGCGTTTGGCTGAGCTGTTCCCGCAGCTTGTTTGTCAACAAATATACGAAGGTCACCCATGGGAGGGTTTGGAACAAAAAGAAGTCCCATTGCGTAACCATCAAGATGTCAAGAATTGAATAGGTAACCTATAACTTTGTGACCGACTTTCAGGCGATCGTTTGGGATGATGATGTAATAGAACGCACTGAATAGGCAGCGAGCAAACTCACTTATTCATTCACTAATTACATTCCTTTGTTTTACTTCGGGCGTTTCGTTTTAGCTAGACAATTTTACAGACTATAGGTACCTAGGTGCTTGATATTTTGTAAATTTTAAGGTTAGATATTTTGTGAAAATGTTCCTACCTACCTACCTACTACTGAAAATATTCATCTCATATTTAGGACATAATACCTAGGTAGGTTAGGTACGAAGAATCTATGTAGGTAAGCTATGTATGTATGTAGGACATTCCCTTCAATGTCAATCATTCATTACATTAAGGATGTTTTGTATTTAGCAATAAAAATGACGATGATTGTTAACAAATTTTCAGATTTTAGGAGAAGGTAAAAAATGTGCGTAAGTGTAGGTCTGACCATAATCTTTGAATGAAACCTACATATTTAAAACGTAGCGTATTATTTAAAAAAAAGAATCAATGTGATTGATGTACTGCTCTGGGGTTGTGGTAACGAACATGAACAAATAACTGCAAACATATAAACACATCAGAAGCAGCAGTGGTGTGAGTGAATACGCATGCGCAGCGAGGGAGGCCACAACAACGACGCACAAGCTGCCGGGGTCGGCGGGGAGTGTTGCGGGGCGCGGGGAGCGAGGGCCGGGAGCGGTGTACGTGTGACCGGCTCGAGCTCTGCTCCTCAGTTGGATTTCAGAACATCGAACGGGCGGGCGTGTGTAGGATGGATCGCTAAGGACATAAGCATTTTTTTTTTAAATTCCGCCTTCTATCAGTGTTTGTTTATAACCTTCCGGCGCATTTCCCGAAAATCCTTCTCGACTGGTGCTTTTTATTATTACGACGCTTTATTTCTTCTAATCTTTGAACGTCGTTCTGATTTCACGTCGAGAAGGCGGCCGCTACAAGTTTGAAAGCGGCTTTTCAAGAGTAGAACACCTACTCGTTTACATTTTCAATATCGCTGCATCAACGCATCAAGCAATCATAATGGTGAAGAAGGTTTCAGAAGAGAGTGTGGATAGCGGTAAGTTTTATGAGTTGTCGTGTTCTTTATTACCTACTTTATCTAGAATGGCATCCCAAACAACTTTACCCATCTCCCGATAAAGAACGCTTTGTTGTCAAATGGTTGATTATCAGAATTCTGATAAGCCGGCTTTTTAGTGTCGGCAAGCAGTACCTGGTACTGCGTAGTTGAGATAACGTTGTTGCAGATTAGAGTTCATTGTAGCATGACTATCGGATATTCAAATCAACCGAGTTATTATGCCGACTATAACTCCACAAATCATTCTAGAAGCAACTCAGAAACTGTGATCAATGAACTTATTGTTTTTGCCGCTGTAATCTAAATTAATTGTTTTGGTTTCTGGTGCAATAGGTACACGCTGTATGTATTTGAAATAGTCTAAACAAAAATATTTAAATTCAACGTTATATTTGAAATTTACATGGAATTTACTAGACGTAAAAGAATCAAATCTTAAGGGTAGGTATATAAAAACTACCGCGTCGTCAACCTTTTATAATATCGTTAAACCTAATTTCTAAAAGATGTTCAATAAGTGAGTGCCTAGGTAGGTAGGTGTTTCAAATTAAACGATTTTACTGAAAAACCTACAAGAAATATATTCTATAAAGCATTAAAAAGGTGGTTAGTCACGCACGTTAGTTGTAGGGCTTGCAATAATTCGAAAATTTTGATATTCCATTTTTTTTGGGTACCTACTATTCGTATAATTCGAATAATAGTTTAAAAATATATGATTTTGTTATAATGACGTCTTCTTTTATTATTTTGCGTGTTATTTGCATGAACACATTTAAATATCAAATTGAAATAAAATTTACAAAAGGTTGTGTCGCCGTAACGCGACATTGGCGATTTACACTCACAAAAACTTGGTAAATAAACAGTCTCCAAAATCTAGGTTAGTAGGTATTTTAACAATATCTACAATACAATTTAACACCGTAACAAGTAGATAAATAAACACGGTAACACGGTAGTACCTAAGTAGATTGCATTTTACAAATTTCATATATTTTACAATATAAAAATCATGAGAGGGCACTTTTTCGAACATAATTTGGTCGAGCCCTCAGGAACCCTGAAATGACTTATGTTTTGATTCGTAGGTTATTTTATAACTAATTATTTGGTTCCTTGAACCAGTTTCTTCGTAAGAGGTGTAGTTTTCTTGTAAATAAGCAAAAACTTGATTTTTGTGCTTTTGCCGCCGCGCCGTTCCAAAAACGTATGTTCTGTCCCGCTCCTATAAACGCAAAATCATATGCCTATCCTTTTCACAAAATGGCGCGCATTGCGCCCTCTTAACTTAATGCATTCACGTAAGCGACAGAGACGGATAGACAGAAGTGTCTCGTCAAATACCTACGCGAATGCACTACGCTGTGGCTCGCGGCACTCCCGAGTGTTTCCGAACCCTATAACTTTGCCATGTTGTTAATCCGAACGACGCGATGTAAACTTGTATTGTCTTGTATGGATATGTCGCGTGAACTTTTGTGTAGCATTTTATGCACATCCGAGTTCGGAGTGTGTTGTTATTGATTTTAATCGAATGTTCGAATATTGCAATTATAGTACCTATTCGAATATTTGAATGCAGTTAGTAGGTGCTTCGGAGGTTAGGTTTACAAAATTAGGTGATAATTAGTTGTAAATAAAGTGAACTTGTAAATAGAGACTTAGGTAACTATCTAGGTAATACTCCAAATTTTTTGACGTTTGTCAAATATCGATTAGTTAGTTTAGTAGGTATAATAATAATTATTATTTTAGTTAGGTAGGTACTTCATTCTTTCGAGTTTTGTTTCTAAAAGTTAAACACTGACCACACTCAATAACGCGATTTGTACTGAGCAAAGTTTACGAGCGAGTGGGTGACGCGATTGTTGTTGCCGTTCCCATTGCATTTCCTATTTATTATTGTTTATGAACGTAGCTTAAGTATTATCATCAGGGTCTTAGTCAAAGAGCTGTAAAACCTGAAAGCTTTCGAAGACAACGCTCACATCGTTAATGTAAAAGACTGTTGACCTCTTATTTCGCAATTAGTAATTCATAATCACTACTATTTAGTGGTTATTTTCATTGATATACAATAAGAAAGAAGGTAGGTATCAGTTGTATCAACCGTTTGTTATGATTATGATGACTAACATAAGAATCTTATGATTATAGGCAGGTACTAACATTTCAATTTCTTAGTCGTTCATAGATAAGCAACGCACCTATCTAGGTGCGTTCAAAAACCCACTAAAAACCTAAAAAAACCTACTAAGAATCTTCTTAGTAGGTAAGTGTTTTACCTACTAAGAATCTAGGTGCGTTGCTTTCGGCTATAAAGATTTTATTCACACTGGAAATGTAAGTAACGTAGGCGACATCATGCTACCTTTCTATATTTTACCTTCTACGCCGCAAACTTATTAGGTAAGTCACATTGTTTTTCTAAAGAACGAAGTTTGCAATTTATCGCATTCTTGATTGTTATCGGCTCTAAATTCAGGGTCATCACATCATTGTTGTGAAAAAGTTTACGAGCGTTTACCTATTTGAAAATGAAATTGGAAAGGAACGCGTTGATAATCGAATGCAATTTCATTAGTCTCCACGGTTCCATTACAGCATGGTCGTCGGAGCGCGACGCCCCAGCGCGTTCACGGCCAAGGTCGTCTGCTTAAACAAAACTGCGCCTGAATTCTCCAATTAGGTTTCAAGTTATGTTATTTTTCTAACACTACCAATCGAAGTTCTTGAAACCTGTTATGTCATATCATAATCATAACGTTTTTATTTCTATTATTACTACACACCTCCGTGTGTTTGCTTCAAAACATCCGTGTTACATAGCAGATTATGTTAGGTATGTAGGTAGGTGTAGGTATTGCATGCATTGCATCGTTTTCAATTTTCGTTTGGAAATTATTAGTATTGCATTAACATAATATCATAGTTGATCGTTCAACGAATGTCTAATTAATCGATGGCTATTTATTCAGTTATTACGCCTATCGACAGGTGTAACCTTAACCTTGACCATGATTACATGCGTTTCTGCGCAATATCACTCTCACCCTCTTCCGCGCACAGAGCGCCCTAGGAATTGCGCGCTATTTTCCCAAATCGATATTGTTTCCATATTACACAACATAGCATAGCCCGGGCTTTTTGATTCTGCTGCGTCACCTGCATATTACTTACTTGAAATATTACTTAGAGGTGCTTATACTTACTCGTACATTTTGTACATTTGCATTAAATTAGTCATGATGATACACAAACCACAGATAAGTGCAAGGTAAGTGAGACTTTGGTGAATATAGAGATGTAGCTACTGGTTGTTAGCTATGTCGGTTGATCATAAAAAAACACTGGAATAGGTACATTTGTCTTGTCGTAGCTCTAGGTTATTTAATGATATAATCAGGATTACATTCATTAAGTGCGCGGCCAAACAGCGAAAGTTCCCAAGCCAGTAGCCAAATTTCAGCTAGTTTCACGAGATATAGGTAATCTTGTTGAGTAGTTTGAGTACCTACATTGCCAGACCGACCGACTTGGCAATTTGTCCGGTAGTTGAACCACGGCTTTCGACTTTGATCTCTGATAATAGCGATTATGATGATAAATGGCAGGACTAATTTAGAAATTACAGCCACTTTTACATCACTACTTGTACATCAGCCTTTGACTGAGTGACTATTTGTTGCACGCACATGGTCATCTAAGAGTTGATGAAGCAATCAATTATTCAATTGATGGTAAGCTGAATGTTAAAAGCAATAAAAAGTGGATCTACCAAACGAATAACAGTCGTTATTTTAAATTGTCGCGACTCGATGCAGTTGCATTACAAATCGAAAGTGATTGATTACTCTAACAGCTTAAGGGTATAAAACAAAAGTATAATGATAATGGGGCCTACGATCAGCAAACTAGAGAGAGCGTATTCGTGTCCAAGCGCAAATGCAAACCAGATTAGAAAGTAGAAACTGAAGGTAGATATTATGCCAAAGGTTTAAAGGAATTAAGTCAAACAAAAAAACTAGTAATCAATTATGCGAGTAATTAAAAATGCAATAGTAATGTAATGGATTTGGCAATCTCGACTAAATAATGCAAATACAACACTCATGCATAAACATGAAATTCGAATTAATTTGCAAAGCTATGCACCTACTGCTCGGACCCAACATGATTC
Organism: Eupithecia inturbata; assembly: GCA_963662085.1. Classification (NCBI taxonomy): domain Eukaryota; kingdom Metazoa; phylum Arthropoda; class Insecta; order Lepidoptera; family Geometridae; genus Eupithecia; species Eupithecia inturbata. Next base: position 12,434,767 of record OY759182.1, read on the forward strand.
AGTAGTTGGTTGTTAGTTTCGTTCTGTTCTGTTACATTTTGTGCTTATTTTTTCAATGTAAGAACAACCTTTATCTTTCAAAAGGTAGTATAGTAGGTAGGTACCTATGTAGTTTTATTTTATGGATCGTCTATTGTTTTGTAAACAACGTAACAGACACGAGTAGGTATAGTAAATACTTAGATACTTACACGGTAATGTTATCTGTAGTACTTACTTACCTACCAAAGTTCTGTACATGACTGATTATTAATTGATTACGTAAAGTTTCGGCTTCGGTTGTGATGCTATCATATTGATTTTTTTATCCCTTTATCGTAATAGTAAGTGATTATTTTATTTAATAATTATATGTATAGATTAGCACTACTGTCGCCTGAAACACAGGATTACCTAGTTCGAGCTAAATTGTTATACCTACTTAGCTATGTTAATTCGTTTAGTGCACTAATGTATTGTGTTTCTTTGGATAAATTTTATTATTATTTATTTTATTAGGCTTTGACAATCATCATCATCCTTTTTCGCTTGTTATGGCTTTGTTTGCATTTTGTAGTTTTATCACAATGTTGTGCGTGACACAATGTTGTGCTTTTATTTTGGTAACGTGACAGACAATGTAGGAAGCTGTTTGGTGACACTAAAACATGAATGTTCCTTTAACAGATTTAAGACTAAATATACTCTCATGCTATCATTATGTAGGTACCTACGGCTCTTTGTTTTCATCCAGCGATCATGAATTCGATAGGCTTTGTTTATAAATATAGGCCGACCGACACGTTGTTATAATGCGGTCGTAACTTTGATTTCTGTTGGTATCTAATTCGGAGCATAAACAGGAAGCTCCATGTTGAAACGGGTGATTGTGTTGGTGGGCGTGCCTCTATGCCGATTGTTACACTCGTGCGTTTATTGCGCATTTGCGGAGCGTTTTGTCTGTTGTCGGCCGATGTTCGCTGCTTGAGGTCATAACAATTAACAAGTTTCGCTCGCATCATTACGATGATGAAGAATGAAACAATGTATTTAAATGCGAAGCACACGCGGGCACTATTTACCATTTACTGTGTTTATTTAACACCGAAGTTATCGACGAGGAAGAAGGGAACCTCTTTAAATCTGAACACGTACGTATGTTCTAATGTCGACCGATTTCCTTGAGAATCTCAATACTTTTGTTTGCAATCAGTGGCAAACAATATAATGAGTATTAGATTAAGATAATGCTACCTACATTTACAAATTCAGACGGTTAACAAACATACAACCATGTAACACGCTAAGCTGGTTTAGTCTACCAGTACACGAATATCCTGATTTCCCTTCACAAAGAATGGCTCCGAGTAGTTACAAAAGTGATCTAAGGGTATGCTGTTGTCTTCGTTAGTCGCACGCAGCAAATGATTCGGATTTTGTCAAATAGTTTTCACGTCGTTGCGTCGTCGTCGGGGCAGGGAATGATCACGTAATGTGGGCGCGCGCAGCGCTGGCTGCTTAGTGCGGCCGTGTAGCGCAGCCGCAGGTCGTTGAACCGGCTTTGTTTGCCAACTCAGCCAGCCTGCATGGCTTGCGAACAACAGAATAACATTATCGATGACAAGGGAGACGCTCTCCCTGAAGAAACACGCATTCACTGAGTCTCTTCGTTCATACCTACTTCAAAAGATTCGACTGTGCAACGGTGTGCTTGCGACGCGCGACGGGTTTGAAAGTCCAATAACTTCCTTCAGAAAAGAACATTTCGAAGTCAAACTCGGTGAAATCGGTAACTTAACAATAGCTTGGCACAACGCACGAAGAGAGAGTCAGCATTTAGATATACGGACAAATTTATTATTCCTTTTGCCTACGTGCACCAAAACAAAGTGACTTTAATATTTATGTCATACAAATATTGGCTTTTAAAACTTTTAAAGATTATTCACCGTAGACACAAAAATCGCATTAGGTCGCAATAAATTGCAAGGTTCTGATTTTTTGGGATATTGCTAGGATAGATATACCAATAGTGTAAAACCAAGTTTGCAACTTCGAAAGACAGGCTAACTTCGTGGTGCTTGAAAAACCTCGAAATTTTCAGACATTTTCAGTATTTGGCCTACAACTTCTAATAAATGCATTCTACGGCAAAATCAGCCATACCACTTTTTAAGAAGACAAAATCAGCGACAATTTGAGCGCAACTTCAGCTCTGTATGTCTAATAGATTTTGAGATACAACACTTCTAAAATGGGTAATTTTTTCCAAAGAGTGACTGTGTTTCCTGAATCTTAAGAGCGACGAATTTTTCGTTGGTACTTAACCAAAAAGTTTCTTAAAGTTTCTTGTTTTCGTGTAGATATAGGTACGCTTAACTGTTTACAGTAGGTACGTGGTTTTATAAAGCGTCAAGATTACAGTAACAACACTGGCTTCTGTAATCTAGCTCTACAACCGGTTACCCACTTCACTGCAGGGGTAATTTCTGTGCAAAGCATTTCTTTATCAGTAAACATTCAAATCACGCCACGCACGTTATTTATGAGGCGAGGTATCACTTGCCGATTTACCTTTTGTAACTTCCAATCTTTGGAAAAATAAAAACCGTTTCTATTGTAGAAACGGTTTTTACATCGGTGCTCGCACCTACCAACTTAGGTACTACTGTTATCGAACTGTAGTGAGTTAGTAGTTGCAAGTTAAGTTGTTTGTCTAGTAGGCAAGTTAGAAAGCGCGATTTCGGAACATCAGAACAGCAAGTCATCGGAAGGTAGAGCTACGCCATCCCTGATAAACGTACATTTTGAGTATTTACCCACACCACATACATTTACAAATATTTTTTATACATTATCTTTTTAGGGATGCTGAAATCTGATTTTTTTCGGTGTCTTTTTAAACGTGCTTCTATTTGTCCTCAGGAGTCGGCCGCTGCAGCAGCCAGTCAGGGAGCGAGCGCGAGTCGGACGAGAGTCCCCACGCGGAGTCGGCACCAGTGCCAATACCTGACAGCGAGGATCTGCAGCGTCGCAAGGAAGAGGCGCGCAGGAAGCGCAGGAGGAAGAAGCGCTCCGGCAGCTCCGTGGTCACCTCGTGTTTCCAAGGTCAGGACTTAACCCTGATACAAGTGGAATCTGGATCGTCCTCTGCGGAACGCAGATCTTGTTATCCTGATTCCTCCGCATAATAACATTGCTCTGTTTTGATTGAACTTTCTTTCTGATCCCACTTTGACAAGGCAACATTAAAGTCATTTATATGGGGATATTTACTATGATTAAGATAACGATGACAAACCTTATAGTTTTAATGTCAACATTAAGGCCGTGCGCTGCGTTAAGCGGGTGCACGGCGCGGGCATCCGACGCGGGCATCCGTCGCGGGCATCCGCGTCGTGCTCCGTCGCGGACAAATAGCCCGTCGCGGGTATCCGCAACGACCTCCCGCTAACGCAGCGCCGCCAGTACAATTTTAGACGTGCGGGTGTACAGTCGATTCATAATGGATTATTTGTTGATATACTACCTAGCCAAAAGACGACGTAGACAACAGCGGCAGCCAATCAGCCCATATGTCTCGTCCAGATTGTTGTGTGGAGAATTTGTAACCAAGTTTACGCTATTAAGAGAAGATGAGAGGAGATTTTTTAAGTATTTTAAAATGTCAACGTCTACATTTGATGAATTATTTTCGAAACTTGAACCATATTTGAAACATAGTGCTAATACTCTTAAAGTAAGAAGTGTATCAATTATATTACCAATAGAGAGGTTGGCAATAACGGCAAGGTAAGTAAATAAAATGTTTTTCTTGATATAAAATATTTTTATTTTGTCAGTCAAGATCACGCATGTATACAACCAAATCAGTTATTGGACTTATCATAATCATAAGTAACAGTAAAATCACAGTGATTGGATTTATCACTTATTATAATTAACAATATTTTAATCTACAATTACTTTAATGAGAACTAAGTATAACAATTTGGTAGTGTAGGTACATACGTAAAGTAAATCAAAATCACAGTCATTGTAATTATCATAATTAACAATATTATAAGGCTACTTCCAATCTTTGTCTTTCTTCAAATAGAGTATAAATGCAGTAAATAATTGATAATAGGATTAATGTTCTGCTTGAGTGTCATTTGTCACTACGATGTTCGATAAATCCTCCAATGTAATAACATTTTCTCTTTCAATTTCAATTAATAAGTTTAATACCTTTGATCGAAACAATAATTTTTGATATGTAGACAATTTTTTTACGTTTGGCATAATAGATTTAAAAAATGACAAGTCTTCATCATTTTCTTCGTCCTTTTTGTGTTGTATGGATTGTAATAATTGTATTTCAAAAGGAGTCGGCGACGACGCCTTTTTACGCTTTGATTGTTTTTGCGTTTCTCTGCTTGCTGTGTCATTTTCATTTCCAGATGTACTGGTCTCAGGTATTAACACCTCACTAGTGTCAACTATTGGGTGTTGGGACAATTCAAGTGTACTTGTATGACCCGAAGAGTCGTCCTGAGAATTTTCCAAAGATTCTTGTCCTTCTACTCTTTTGTTAGAGTCCAGAAAAGTCATAATATTATAATAGCTGTACCCTTTTCCTTTTTTAGCACCAGAACCAGACTTAAGTTTCTTGTTACTAGCTTTGACTTTCGTATAGCAATCTCTCGCGGTTTTCCAACGCGCTTGTATTTTTTTTTCTGAAAAATGAAAAATAATACATACTTAAAAATTAATTTTGTATTTTTCACAGGTACTTAGTAAGTGGACATACTTTCGTGGATATGCACTTGGCGTACCATGCGGGACAATCTACCATCCGAAAAATTGTTAATGATGTCTGTCAAATTATATGGCAAAGACTGAAAGAAGAATGTATACCAGTATTTACACGTATGCGATGGGAAGATATAGCAGAAGGCTTTTTAAGCAACACAAATTTTCCTAACTGTTTAGGTGCTGTAGATGGAAAACATATACGGATTATAAGACCACCTCACAGCGGATCACTTTACTACAATTACAAACATTACTATTCCATTGTCTTGCTTGCAATGTGTAACGCAAACTATGAATTCACCTACATAAATGTTGGAATACAAGGTAAAGAATCTGACTCTTCAGTTTTCACCAACAGCACTTTATTTCAACAGATGCAGGATGAGCTATTAGATATTCCTCCTCCAAAATCATTGCCAGTGCTACAAAATAATAAACCAACCAATACTGCAGCTACCACACCAGTGCCATACGTCATAGTTGGGGATGAAGCGTTTGGACTGTCTACACATCTTATGCGACCATATGCGCGGGCTATTGCAATGGATCATAGAAAGAAAATATTTAATTATAGATTGTCAAGAGCTAGACGTTACATTGAATCAACCTTTGGAATAATGGCCAATAAGTTTCGAATACTTCATCGTCCACTTAACGTTTCTAGAGAACATGCCATTTGTTTCATAAAAGCAATTTGTATAATGCATAATTTTGTACGAAAAAGAGACGGACTCGGTAATATCAGCGATGTTGTCATAACACCCCGCCATATCCGCGATATCACAAATGGATTTGGGCTAGTTCAAAGAAACTCGTATACAATACGAGATCAGTTCGCTGATTACTTTGCCACAAACGGTAAGATATCGTGGCAAGATCGCTGTATTTATTGATTATTTACTTAAGTTAAAAAAAATTTGCTCGTGAAGAGGTCACAATACAATAGTTAAATAACAATTAACATAAGTAAATACAAAATGTTTACTAAGCCTAAAGGTGGGTACAGACTATGTAACATATTACCTACATGTTATTTTAACATGTTTTATATCATTCAGTGTCCACATTATCTGAAACTTGTTATATAGCAATGTCGTATAACATGTTATGTTATATAGTCTGTACCCACCTTAATAAATGAAAGAAGTAAATAAGTATGTAGTAAATAAATTTATAAAGTCATAATAAAAAGTAAGAATTTACCTGTTGACTTTTTTTCTGTGTCACTGAAGTCCTCATAATTTTCGTATAATTCTTTACAAATCTCGAGCCATGCAGCTTGACGCGCATCTAGAGAATACAATCCCGGGATCCCAAATCTCGGGATCCCGGGATCCCGACCGTTTTCTGGCCTCGAAAATCCCGGGACTGTACTTGGCTAATCTCGGGATTTTCGGGATTGCCACAAACAAGTCTAGTTTGTATTCCGTAGTCCGTTGCGTCTTGAAAATAACCTTGCCTAGATTATTTTAATACATTACGACAAAAAGCAACTCGTACAATACGTAGGTACCCACTATTTACTACACAGGTACAGTCCTAATAATATGTTTGTCGTAGAACTTAGAAGGGACTTCCCCACTCGGAATACTTTAATACAATACTCTTAAGGTAATTCCCCAACGGACCAACAGGGGAATCACCCGATCATCTCATATCATAATATTGTTGCGGGTATTTCCCGTCGGGGATTCCCTGTACGAAAGTATAAATATGCAAATCAGGTTTTATTTTTTTCATTTATTGTTCTGTCAGTGACGGGTTACGTAGGCTACGCCATTAAAATTTAAAAGTCAATTATCTGAAATTAAGTATTTCAAATGGCGGGAGACTTTGTTAAACATAAAAAAGACAGTGATACGACGTCAGTGTGGAGTTATTATTTAGTTGCGAAGGACGGGAATAGTGCTAAATGTAAGCGATGCCCAGCCATCCTCAAGACTTTGGGTGGATCAACTAAGGGATTACATACACATTTGTTATCAAAACATAATATCAAGGTTATATCAGCTTCAACAAGTCAAGATTCTGAAAATCTGAACACAGCACCGCCGCCAGCCAAGCGAAAGTTAGATGATTATTTTACTAAAAGTGCCGACGATAGCCTGGATGATATCTTGGCAAGAATGATTGCATTAGATGGATTTCCATTCAGTGTATTCATAACCTCAGATGATTTGAGAAAATTGCTCTTAGCAAAATACACGGATTTACCAAAGTCAGCCGTCACTGTTCGAAAACGTGTTATGAATTACAGTGAAAAAATCAGAAAGCAAGTAACTGCAGAATTACAACATTTGAAAAGTGCAGGTGAAAGATTTAGTCTTTCTTTCGACGAGTGGACTTCAACTTCCAATAAACGATACATGGCGGTCAACGTTCATTCATATAAAAAATTTTGGAACTTAGGACTTGTTCCTATTTACGGAAGTATGACAGCTGAAAATTGTCTTCGTATATTGCAAGAGCGTCTAAGTAAATTTGACATTTCCCTAGAAACTGACATCGTGGCTATTGTAACCGATGGACCGAATGTTATGATAAAGGTGGGGCGGCTTGTTTGCACTGAACAACAACTGTGTCTCGCACATGGTATCAATTTGGCGGTCTGTGATGTGCTTTATGAAAAACATAATAATTTGCAAGATAGCCCTACCTCAGATGATAGTATAAATGAACCAGCTGTGAATGTTGATTATATGGACGACAGCGATGATGAACACCATTTAGAAGACTTAGACTGTACAGAATCAGGTTTAATCGTAATGTCACAAAATGATCTTGCGCCAGAACACGTACCAGAGTTAACACAATATGAAAATATTAATGAGCTGATAAAGAAAATCCGCAAAGTTGTAGTGTATTTCAAAAGATCTCCGTTGAAAAATGAAACAGTACTTCAAAAATATGTGAAAATTGAACATGGAAAAGAGCTGTCACTTCTTTTGGACTGTAAAACCAGGTGGAATAGTCTTTTAACAATGCTGGAGCGATTTTATCTTTTAAAAGCATGCATTCAAAAAGCTCTTATAGATCTCAATCATCCAATTCGTTTAGAAGATGTTGATTTTGAATTGGTAAATAAAATTGTTGATGTGCTGACCCCAATTAAATTGACAGTAGAAGCAATCTGTCGGCGAGATGCTAATTTATGCACAGCTGATGCCGCTCTGAAATTTCTTATAAAACAACTGTCTAGCAAAAACTCAGAACTTGCCAAAAAAATTAAAACATCCTTAGTGGAACGTATAAAGCAACGACGAAGTGATGATTTAACTGGCGTGTTAAATTATTTACAAAATCCACGAATGGATGATGAAAATCAGTTATTATCGGATTTGGAATGGCACGACTTATTTCCAGTTCCGACACAGGCTTTAGTGAGGAAGCAAATAAAGAGTATTGTAAAAAGACTTAATAGTCGAGATAACACGGAAGAAGAAGCAAGGTCAGGATCACAAACAGATGATGAGCTAAGGTCAGAAACCTCCCAACCCCAATTGACATTAAAGGAAAAGTTACAGCTGGAAATTAACAAGAGTATGAAATCCCCAGATCCTGAAGTACAAGTACAAAATGAATTGGGGTTGGCAAATAGTATTAGACGTGAAATGAGCCTGTTCGAAAATGGAGGAGTTCGTGGATATCACTTAGAAACAGCATATAAGTATCTATTGTCTATTCCTCCAACCAGCGTAGAACCTGAACGAGCGTTTTCAGCTGCTGCTTATGTTGGCAATAAACTACGAAGCAGGCTCGGAAGTCAAACATTGGATGCTTTGATATTTCTGCGACTATATTTTCGAAATTCTAAATAGTTATTTTGTGCTGTTTTTTAATTTCTTGCAAAAGTATTGTATTTTTTGGTTTGTGTTTTTTCTTTTCTTATTATTGTTCTGATTTGTGTTGTGCAAAGACATTAAAGACATTTTTTTTTATTACTCGTTTTTTTAAATTTTAGCTCAATTAGAAACCACATAGTCTAATCCCGGGATAGGCCCGGGATCCCGGGAAAAGGCTTCAAAAATCCCGTAAGCCCGGGATTGAAAAACATGCTCGGGATTGTATTCTCTACGCGCATCCCTGTCTTTATACAAGTTGTTAGACAAATCCCATAAAGCGGGGCGACATTGCACTTCTAAAATAACACGTTCCGTATCAATATCACTCATGTTTATCAACTTGATTGTACAAGCACGGCGCGTGCGACACGGATAACGCAGCGGCGCTCACTGATTTTCTAGAAACATCTCCGCTCGCGTGCTCCGTCGCACGGACACGCGAGCGTACCCCCGTCGCCCGCGCCGCGTGTGACGGGCGTTCCGCCTTACGCAGCGCTGCTCTATGAATTTACATGAAACATCACGCCGCGCGGGTGCCCGCGCCGTGTACCCGCTTAACGCAGCGCACGGCCTAATGATCATCTTTTTCCAGACTTGTACAAGTTAACGGGCGAGGTGCTGGGCGAGGGCGCGTACGCGTCGGTACAGACGTGCGTCAACATATACACGGGGCAGGAGTTTGCAGTGAAGATAATAGACAAGGTACCGGGGCACGCCCGCGCCCGGGTGTTCCGCGAAGTGGAGACTTTTCACTACTGCCAGGGACACCCAAATATAATCCAGCTCATCGAGTTCTTCGAGGACACGGACAAGTTCTATCTTGTCTTCGAGAAGGTGAGTTTGAGATTCCATTCTACTTTGATAAAGTCCTCCTAGCAGAATCTTTGGTCACGTCGGCCAGCCTCAACGAAGACTAGCTAGGTGCGCAGGACATTATTAAAGTGCCCAAGTGTGTGCGCAAAAACAGGTACACTATATTCCCTCACTGACATAATCCGATTCCACATTATTATACCTACAGCAGAAGTGTCAATGCCAAAACGTTGTTGATTCTGTTTTCCTTTAGATTATTATGAACTTATACTTAAAAAAAAACAATACCACTCATGAAAAAATTCGATTCACCACGGGTATGGTCGATTTAACAAAGCTGTCGGCTCATGTGAATGGAATTTTGTATGAATCACAAAACAAACCATCGTTACTTCGCCTATTTGCAAACATTTTATATAAAATATTCTTTAGTATTTGTAACTTAGATACCGATCTCACTATGAGTGCAGAAAATTTATTTTTATTTATTTATTTGTCTGTTGTCTGATTTCTGACATTTTGTTGGCACCTACCTACCTTTTTAGTTAGGTAGGTATATCTGTTTGGTATAATATCTTTATTATTATTTTATTCATGAAAAAAAAGCGAATGCCAGATATAAATTCTATTAAATATCTATTTGTTAAATTAAGAGCTTGTCTAGACTAGAAAAACAATATATAAATTATAAGTAGAGTACCTAATTACTCAAAATTAATCTCATAACTTCTAATTATTATTTTGATAAAATTTCAATTCCTCATTATAATAATAAATATACCTAGGTACGTAGTACTTATCGTAAAACTGAGTGGCCTGATATTCATATTGTTTACACAGACGGTATCGTGTTTTGTCTGTTCCTGTTACAATTAATAAAACAATATCTACTTTATCACCAGCAACATGTCGGCTTTTGTTACTTGAGTGTTAAAAAAATACAATTTGCATTATTATGAAAATTTATTTTTTTTAACAAAAGAAAAGATTATTCTATTTATAATTAAATAGAAACATCTTTTACTTAACAGTTAATGGTTGTCAATTTGTGACTCAACATTTGTTAGAGCAACGGAAAATAGATATTATTTAAGTACATACCTACTACTTACTACTACTTACTAAAGTAAGTAAGTAAGCAAAGTAGAGGTAGTTACTAAGAAATCTAATGTCCGAGTGGAGGGCTTACGCACTACAATTACAAAAACCTTAGAGGTAGTTAATTTAATATAGAGTATAAGTATATATAAATACATAATAATTATGTACAAAGTACCAACACAACAATAACTGTCCATATAAATTAACAAAACGCAGCTACGCTGGTAAGCGCTGTCACTAGACAGACTTTATCTAGAGGACGCTCAATATTGCACGCGAAGTGTACGCGAAGGTACACATTTTACTCGCATTATTATTTTGCCCTACAAGAGTTCTTTTGACTTTGGTAGGTGGTTAGGCGGTGTGGTTAGATATTTCGAAGCAATTAGCTTTTATAGCTATTTTTCAACTTATATTACTCTATAAACGTTTAGAAATGTTATCCTAAATTCCTAATCCTTCTAATTACTTGTTAGGTAGGTACAAAATTTATAGGTTAGGTGCAATGTTTTGTCCGCGAACTTGCCAAACAGTTTGAAATCTATAAATTAAACTTTTTTCCTAATTGTTGTAGATCAACGGCGGTCAGCTCCTGTCGCGCATACAGGAGCATCAATACTTCTCAGAACCGCAAGCGGCAGAGATCGTGCGTGAGATTGCGAACGCTTTACACTTCTTGCATGGCAAGGGCGTCGCACACCGCGATCTCAAGCCGGAGAACATTCTATGCGTGCATCGGGACAGACTCTGCCCAGTGAAGATATGTGACTTCGATCTGGGCAGTGGCATCAGCTTCACCTCGAGCCTGACCAGCCCGCTCGCCACACCGCAATTAATGACACCGGTAAGTTCAATAAATATTAATCGCCGTCATCATGTTCCAAATTTTCCTGTTTGTTTATTTCTGGTAAAAACTATAAGGATTCCTTTTTGAAGTTATTGTGGTAAAGGTCCCTGGTTCAATTGAGCAATTTGCTGTAATTGTGGTTGTGTCAGTCAGTTGGACAATTGGATTTAATTTGCAGTTATTTTCCTTTCTGCGTTAATAAGATTAGACCGCAACAACAAATCTAATAATAATGTCGAATATGGACCGACATTATAATATGACCAACTACTATAAAAGAAAGTGGATAGACTAAGGTGCTTCAATAGATTAATTATTATTGTCCTAAATAACGCCGTCGGTGTTTTGCTCGACCGTGTTTTAATCTTGATGATGGATGGGTTAGGCAGTTCTGACTCACCTACTTAATCACTGAACATTGCCATTCTTATCAAGTAGCTAGGACCAACTAACCTTCGAAGGACAAGTAATCAGCTAACAACTTGCCTATGGTGAAAGATAAAATACATTATCTTTCTTTATAGCTTTCTTAAATAAAGCTATAAGGTTGTGTTTTACTTTCCATATCTAGAATGAAACTATTTTGCAATCAGCATATCCAATGTTCCTACAATTGTACAGCTGTCAGTAGACCTTTTACTACGCTCGCTATAAATAATTTATTATATCGCAGTGGTAGAGGTTCTATGTGCTTCTTAGTCCCAATCAATTCAAAAGTAGGAAGGTACCTTTACCGATTCGAATATCGTCATTATGATGGACACATCACTCGAATCGTGATTTCCCATGAATAGGTACCTACTACGGTATGCTGCTTGAATTGAATGTAAGTGTTTTCAAAGCCCTTTGTGTTAGGTTCGTTTTAAGTTTATCTATGAAAGAAACAAACGTGTACATACATATTTACTCATTTACTGGTGGCAAGTTACTTCTGACTGGTGTTGCATTTTAAATCAGTTTCATTTATTAGCCGTGCGTGTGCCTTTGTCATTCAAGATTGAGCTACGGACATGCTCTTAAATGATGAGTGGATACATGGAGTTTGTAAATATGAATAGGAATATTATTAAATATTGTTAATATTCATTAATTTAAGAAAACAAGCCCATCCACCGCACCGTATCGTAGGCAGCCAGTGCCTACGATGAGGTGCGGTGGATGGACCTATATATCTATGTATATCCAAAAACAGCAATGCTCAAGATTGAAAACAGTTTTAGCAGTATCTGTAGGATTTAGTTCTACCTGCTTATTAGTAATGTTAATGTACCTATGTCACACCACTTACCTTCCTTTACTTTTGTCTTCAGGTGGGAAGTGCAGAGTTCATGGCGCCTGAAGTGGTATCTCTGTTCGCGGGCTCAGCGGCCAATCATTACGACAAGCGATGCGATTTGTGGTCTCTAGGCGTGATCGCGTACATTCTGCTCTGCGGCTACCCGCCGTTCAGAGCGGACTGCGGCGCCGATTGCGGCTGGGAGCGCGGGGAAAACTGTCGTGCTTGTCAGGACCTCCTGTTTACTTCTATACAGGTAAGCTTGGGACTCTTCATCGTCTCCCACATCACTTACATTTTGATCATAAAGGTCTCAACATCATAAAAATAATAGGTATCCCAAAAAAATTTCCAGTTCGACGAGACTTGAACCAGCATCCTTCCCTCAGTAAGGGAATGTGCTAACATGTGATTTTTATAAATTACCCCGAGTGTGAGGGAGGGCTTACACACTATAATAATAAAAACCTTATCATATTAGGTGTTTAACTATAAAAAACTAAATAGATAAATAATGCTGAACAATCCACACAGCATCATCTAGCCCCAAAGTAAGTAGAGCTTGTGTTATGGTTACTAGATGACTGATAAACTTAATACAATAAATACTAAATTGCCGTTTTGTATGGAGAATTTCAAGAAAACTCAGTACTCAATATCAATAAACATTATTGTATATTTTTTTGGAATGACATATTTTCCGGTAAAATTTTGTGTGCATAATTAGAGAACAGTATGAAAAGTACGCGTAGCATTAATTTCTAAAAAGCAAACTAATAAAAAAAACAACAAAAGCGACAACACATGAAATTAGCTGTTTTTAAGTTTTATTTTAGGGGATGAACCTACCCAAAAATACCTATTGTTTATTGAATTTTAAATCTGCAATAATATAACTGCTGAATTAAAAAAAATACAAATAAAATTGAGTGAAAACACTGCAATTTTATATAATAAACTATTATTTACTAGCACCGAGTTATCGATATGGCTTAGGTTAATTGACATGACAACGTACGTATTCTGGGTGCCTAAGGCATAATCGTAAAGGTGGCGGTGGTGGTGGTGGATTCTAAGTTATTTGATCTGCGTCTGTAAAGCTTTGATCACTGTGTCACCGTTATAAAATTTTTAATCCCACAAAAACAGTCCTAGTACATATCCCGTTATCTGAATTTAGCGACCTGGCTATAACTCTCTTTTTCTGTCACCAGGAGGGTAGATATACGTTCCCCGAGGAGGAGTGGGCGCACATCTCTCACGACGCCAAGGACTTGATCCGCCAGCTGCTGGTTCGCGAGGCCTCGCACCGGCTGAGCGCTGAGCGCGTCCTGTCGCACCCGTGGCTGAGCCGCGCCGACCCTACCGGCCACTGTCGTCCGCTGCAGACGCCTATCAATATTAAACGGTTAGAATCTAATAGCTTTTCCATTCAGAAAGCAAGGCATAGATAGAGCAATACTACTGTTTGAAGCGAAGCAAGGACGAAACTTGTCTATTAAAGGTATCGTCGTCACCCATGATTTTTCTTGAGTAGTTAAGCCAGCATCTTCAAATGATTAATTATCTAGCTAAGCGAATCATATATATAAGTTTTCATTATCATTGAATAAGCTTTTAATCAGTAGATTAATAAAGATGTTTTGTTGAACAGCAACATGTCCGCTCGAAACCTGTCCAATTTCGCGGAGTCTGCGATGGCTGTGAACCGTGTGATCGCGCAGCACTTCTCGATGAACTACTCGTACATGGAGCGTCCGGCGGGCGCGCTCCGCCACAGCAAGTCCTGCCACCCGACGGCGCGGCGCTGCGCCCCGGGCGCCGGCGCCCACCTGCTGGAGGAAGAGACTCCGCTGGGCCTCTCCCCGCCCACCGAGTCGGAGCTGATGCGCCGCCGCCTGCAGCTCACCGAGGCCCAGCCGCTGCCCGTGCACTAGCCAGCCTAGCTCACGGCCCGCTTAACTCCTACCGATAGTTCTTGCTATTTTATCCCCGCAGGGAAATAGACTTAGACAACCCATTGGCGAAAATGTTGATCATCGTACGCGTACTCCTCCTGAGAAATTGAAGGATAGTGTTGATCATCTTCCGCAAGTGTAGTGTTTGAATGCAAGAACGTAGAGGCGACGCGGGTCTCAAAGCGCGGGCGACACATTCCACCGAGCGCGACGCATCTCTCCGTGCCAACCGAATATTCCACCAGTGATATGATAGAGTACCCCCATTGGTGACATCTGGCGTCGGTTTTATTTGAGCCTTTTAAATATATTTTTTTATGAGTAAATAAAAACGACTGAATAGTTTTTATCGATAGAGTATTTTGTGAGTTTATGTTGGGGCGGTCGCCAGCGCCACCGCATACCGACCGCGGTCGATAAATAACGTATTATATATTGAGATATGTAGTTGTGCCGATCACCCTTTGTATCGATTACTTACGAATAATTATTTTGCTGGATTTATAAAATCCATTCTGTAAATTTTGAGCATATGTTTTTGTGTAAAGCCTTTCGTTTTTGGCCTATCGGTTTGCAATAAATAGAAATTATGTAATTTTCGATAGCGTTTTCGGATACTAGTCTGTTTATGTGATTGCATTTGCATTTTACCAACGATTGAAAAAATCTACATCTCACTAATTAAGAATGAATCAATAAAATGTGTAAAAGAGAGTTTTAACAGTAAATAAGGGCCAATATGTGACATTTTGAAGAGAGGTGCAATGGTAAGGTAGTTTGTGCGCTGAGCTGACAAATGTAAAGTACTTTTGATTGTTACATAACGTTTGTAAGATAAAATTCACATTGTATAACTAACAAGAAGATAGCACTTTGTACTGTTTAAATGAAATGTCATATATGACTTGGCTATGTTGGTACATAATATTATGTAAGTAAGTGTTGCATGGAGTTCCATGGAGCTGCCATATGATGTGATCCGTTTCAATACTTTTTTATATTGCTGAATGAGATGAGATGAGGTAGGTAATATTAAGTAGACCTGCTAGACTGTACCTGCGGAGGAAAGTGATTGGAGAAAGATGAAAATTGACATCCCTCTGGTTGTTATCATTTTATTATTCAGATGATTATATTTTACCTGTTTGTAAAGTTTATAATTTGTTGTATTGTACCTACGATCTGATTAAACTTTATCCAATCAATTTCTCGAATAAGTTTACCTATGCAGTTTGTTAAAATTTGTTTTCAACCTAAAATCATTTATTTGAATTATCATTTTCAAATACAGATGTTTGGATTTATTTTGGATTTTATTTCATTGCGTTTTTGATTCATAGTACTCCTAGAGGGTATCCTCAGGCACGTACTACCTACTTACCAACCTAAAAGTTACAATACCTACTTGTATCACATTGTAGACTGTATCCCTAGGAAGGACTCTTTCCTTTTAATCCAGGAAAAAACGTGTACGAAGTTGCGGGCGGATACTAGTTATAGGGAATAGGTATTACAAGAACATTGAAGGAAGTCACTACTTACCATGTAGACGGCTTGACTGGATCACAACAAAACCTATTTATTTGGACGACAGGATTAACTTTTTATCACGCTGTACTAGAAGGAACGTGGTAGGAAGGAACCCTCCGCCCTTTCGTTCGTGGAAGAATCAAATTCGAAATTTTCGCGTAACAAAGTTTGACAAACAATGCATTTCATTTTGAAAGATAGGGATGCCCATATTATCTTTTCGATTTTCGAGCAATGTGGGTTATTTAGTCGATTATTTATTACCTATGGTGTCTAAAATGAGTATTCAATCATACATTCACTCAACATGAACATGAACAACATGTGTTTCCAACTATGGCAATTATTAGCTTTTTCTGACAAATTTCATAAACGCAACGCATTAAAGACGCGATTGTTACAGTTTATTACAGGTTGATCGTTAGGTACGTGTTCGTCACGAATTATTTATTTTGTGGACATTAATTTTTACTACGTTCTACAAGGAATAAAACTTGCGGAAAAGTAATATGCCGCAAGTCGTAAACCGTTGCCTTACTACCGACCTTCACCCATCTGTTTAACAATATTAAATGAAAATTATTTAATATCTTTATAAGCCAATATTCAATTTATTTTTCCTTTTTGCAAAAATACAACAAAATTTCATCTGTTTCAAGTTTATTTTCTTAGGCCTCGAGATGCAAAAATGACCTTGCACCATGTCATTTTTGGAATATTGATTAATCGTAATAAGTCTGGCCAGGATCTTTAGACAAGCAGCCACTCGTAATTTATTTCTTATATACAGATGGGTGAAGGTCGTTCTTAATTCGGATCTTGGACTATATTTATTTATTTAATAAGGGCAATCAACTAGAGATAACTAATAAAATGTAAAAAAATTAAACATTAGTATTTAAAAAACTCCTCTACTCCACCTCCACTGCCAATGCTGGTCAACTGCTGGATCCAGGCCTCTCTTGATAATCGCCTTATTGGCTTTTATTTCACGGGGGGTAATGCCCATAATCTCCACGCTGGGCATGTGGGTTGGGGATCGCAGTTCGTTGGTAGAATTGTTCTGCAGGGGGTGCTGCAGCCCACCCCCGGTGGATATCCCTTAATCGCCTCTTACGACACCCATGGGAAGAGTTGGGGTGGTGCAAAACCTAAGCTGGCACCACAGAGGAACTATAAAACTAGTGCACTCTAAATTTTATAGGTAGGTAGCCACAATATGCTCAAAAAAATAAAACAACTCAACTAAACAGCTAATCTTAAGATGTAATAAATTAGTAATATTAAAACTTAGAAGCGATCTCTTCCAGTTCCAGTTATCAACGCAGGTGGACTGAGGTGTCGTCGCCGTCGCGTCATCGTATCATAATCACATTTAACATCACCGTTAAAGTCAGAGTGTCTGTCGAATTATTCACAAGGAATTAGCTGGAAGCCCCTTCCCTTGGAAAGGAGTATGTCTATGTCTCCGTAGGTATTGTATTCTCTTGGGGAGTATGTAGGATATTATTGTTCTGTGGGGAGTATGTACCTACGTGCCGGCCAGAGAATACACTAAAATAATACGAGACTCTCCGGTAGGAGTATTATTATTCTTTGACGAGACCGGCCCGGCTGCAAAATTTTCAAAACTAACAGCTTTTTTTGTTGCGTTTTAGTGTGAAATTTAGAAAAATATCTTAATAAATTTGTGCATTCACGATGGCAGATTTGCCTTATCAAGCGGAATATGCAAAATCGGGAAGAGCTGCATGTAAAGGGTGCAAAGACAAAATAGATCAAGGAACTCTCCGTATTGCGGTTATGGTTCAGGTTAGTAAAATTACATTTGATACGTGTTCCTGTAAATCTAATGGCTGGTTATCACCTATTGAAGTCAAGTAGTAACTGAATTTTCACTTATTTAAAATATGATTTAATTTTTAGTGTGCGTCCTAACGTACTACGTAGTTATGCTCTGATGGTTGATCAACATCGTGCCCAAGTGGTTTGATTACTTCTTTATGAGATTGTATAGGAAGTTATATAAATAAATAAGTAGAAACATCCACACAGCATCATCTAGCCCCAAGCTAAGCAGAGCTTGTGTTATGGGTACTAAATTACTGATGAACAATACATTGAATGTACTTATAGTTTATTTATTATTATTTATGAATATACCCGGAACACCCGAAACAAATATACAGATTGTACAAACATTTGTCCCAAGGCGGGAATCGAACCCGCGCCATCTCCTGTGTTGAGTGTGACAGTTTAAAATTTGGTTAAAATTTTGTTAATTTTAAGTAAAATGGCTAAGTAATTTTCATTGTATCTAATTTCTAACCCAAAGTCATTAGGTATTGTTATTTCTCGCACAATTTCTTCTTTATTAGGTTGTCCAGTCTAGGAAAAACAAAAGGGGATAATGCAGCTTTTAAAAAAAATTTAATTGATAGAAGCTATGTCATAAAATTGTTATATTCCAGTCTGCTTTCCATGATGGGAAACAACCAAACTGGCATCACGAGGAGTGCTTCTTCAAGCGTCAGAGACCCACCACAGTTACTGATATCTCCAACTTCAATAAGCTGAAAAATGCTGATCAAGTGAGGGTCAAGGAAGCTATTGGTAAGACTTCTGTTAGTTAGTTTGGTGTGGCAGCTTCTGAATAAAACTGTAATTGTTACTGTAGGAGTTTTGATACCATCTCGTGGTCCTCTACCTCTGCCTTTTGTGTTCTTCTATATACCTACAATTTAGCATACAGTCGTGGCATATTCAAACAAAACAGAAATTGTGCTCTCAAATTAATTTAGTTAAGTTTTGGTGACATTTATCCATTTATTTATTACCCACTATAATAATCTTGTTTATTTCTTAGATGTATTATTGTAATTAATGTACTATTGGTAGACTAAATAAACAAAAATGAAATTAGCTGGTATATCTAACCTAACATGATAAATAATTTATACTATTTTATTATATCAAGTGATAGTGTTCAAAATGTATCAAGATCGATTACTTAATACTGGAAATAAATCTAATTTTAATAACTAAGGTTAATAAAATTAGTGAGGTTCCTTACTACTCATTTTAGTAAGAGCATTCCTGTATTTTTTGCTAATTTGCAATGTTTATTTCCAGAGAACTACACTGGTATAGTAATGCCTGAAGAGAAAAAGGGCAAAGGCAAGAAGACAGCTAAGAAAAGGGCAGCCGAGAAGGATAGTGCTACAAGCACTGCAGCTTTGAAAGACTTCAGAGTTGAGTACTCTAAGAGTAGCCGAGCTGCTTGCCGGCGCTGTGAGATTAAGATTTGTAAGGTGAGCTAAACTTTAATATTATACTCCATCCACTTTGTAATTTCCTATGAATTAGTTAGAGGATGCAATTGTTCATAGACATGTAATCTATCTGCTCAATAAATATAGAAGCTCTCGTTAGTCCCAATATTTTTCAAAAAGGCAGATTCGCATTACTATTTTTAAAAAGAATAAGAGTATGAAATACTGCATTTGTTCATTATTCAAAGAAAATAATCACGGATAGAGTCAAGAATATACAGGGTGTCCCATAATGAGTGCATAACCTTAAATGTGCTTGTGCTTAGGAGGTAAGACCAAACTGAAACAAAAAAAAATTTATCCATTTGGGACTTATTTAACTTTTTTTAAACTTGGAGAAATTTGTACCATTGTTTACATTTTTGGGCATCATGGTGAGGGCATTTATACGATTTCATATAATTTTTCTTTGGAATGCACTAAGGAGAAGTAGTTTTTACGCACACCTTTTTAAATATTTTTGTAACTATAGTAGACCAGTAATTAGAAATTATTTGTTTTTAATATTGTATCTTTAAAGTATGAGCAACTGTGGTGTAACATTTAACATAAATATGTATAAATAGGTAATAAACTATGAAACCCTACGTGATAAATTCAAAGAAATAAACATAATAATATAAACATAACATAACATATTTCACGCGATCAGGAGTTAGCCAGGGAAGTACACTAGGTCCCACCCTGTTTCTACTTATGATAAACGACCTACCATCTGTTGTTGTCTCTTCTGAGAGTCTCCTGTTCGCCGATGACCTAAAACTTTATACGGCTGTGCGCGAAACGGACGACTGCTTAGCACACCAGCGTGATATTGAACTTGTCGCTGAATGGAGTGAAGCCAATCACCTCCCTTTTAACACCTCTAAATGTAATTTAGAGGTGTTAAAAGGGAGATTTAACACGCTGTTGATTTTGTTAAACAATAAAAATAAAATAAATAAAAAATAAAAAAGTAAGACTATCATTTTTACACATCGGCGCTATCCCATTGTGCACAGCTACTCTCTGTCTAATGCTCCTCTTGAGCGTGTTCAAACCATACGGGACCTTGGACTGGTGATGGATCCGAAGCTCAACTTCAATGCCCATATACAGGGTATATGCAAGCAAGCGTGCAAAATCTTAGGATTCGTAATGCGTGTAACCTGGGACTTTCCCGACTTACGAGCAGCGATGATGTTGTACTATGCCTATGTACGTAGTCGTTTGGAGTTTGGAGCGATTGTTTGGGATCCTCACGAGGACAAGTACAGCATGATGGTCGAGAGGGTACAGAGGAAGTTTGCACGTTATTCCTATAAACGCATGTACGGGTATTATCCATACCTCTACCCATCCTTGTTCGTCTCTGGTATGGTCGGTCTGGACACTCTACACTCAAGGCGGAAGCTCCTCCTGCTTATGCATTTTGTCATGGTGCTGCGTGGTAGAGTTGACAACACAGTAGCCTTACAGCAAATGGGCCTTGCGGTCCCGAGACGGCACATGGTAGGTGCAGTAGGAGCTGTCGGCCCGCGGCGTCGGCCTGTGCTATTTGCGCTACCACCCGGATACCGAACGCGTGCTGAGAGCGCTCCCACCCCTAGAGTACTTACCCTTCTAAACGAGTTCATCTCTTTAACTGACGCCGACGTATTCTTTGACAGCATCGCCAAATTACACCAGTTTATGCTCTTATTTTTTAATTGTACGTTTTGACCTGTTTTTGTTATTATTGACTATGTATTAGAGTAGATATAATTGTTAATTTAATTCTTTGACATGTCCATATTTTAGACTTTACAATTGACCTGCTTTTGTGATCTGTCTATGACAAAGTATATGTATTACAGATAGTTACTGATTATTAAATTCTGAATTTTAACTTATGTTTTTGTGTTATGTGTTAATATTCTATCTTAGATTTTGTAATAGTGTTTGACGTTTTGGAATGTATTGTAATTCTGTAAGTCATGCTTGAATAAATAAATAAATAATGACAGTACCATGTCAATATATTTATGAAAACTTGTTGTACACTCATAGGAATATTAATTGGTTCCCTAAAAAAAGCTACATACATAATTTAAATACTAGAAATTGTGGTATTAAATTGTGGGCTGTTTATTGCCTTACCTTCAAATACACATTTAAACAGGTAGGATACCACACCTCCCCCTTAGAAAAAAGAATAAACTCGCTGTGCCCACAACTAGGCTATACAAGATTAATGTATCTTTTAAAGGGCAATGTATACGCTTCTACAACAAAATACCAAATGAGTTGAAAAATATAAAGATAGTCTAGAGGATAAAAAAGCTTGGGACGAGCTTTGCTCCAACTCGAAAACTAGCAACCTAACAAGGTAAAGGTTTCTTGTTCGCTTCTTTAATTTACCTTAAAAAGATCAAAGTGAAAAAAAAATCAAAGTGATCACTTTATTTCCTAGTTCTACTTTTGTAATTTGAATTTTGTAACATGTCCAAAAGTCCTGTAAATGAAATAAAGCACTTTGAATTGGAATTTATAGATTTAATAGAATAAATAACTGAGTTAATAGCTCATACATAATGGTAAGAAGGTGCTATTCTAATAAAAAATAAAAGTATGAATTTCTCCAAGTTTAAAAAAGTTAAATAAGACATAAAAGGGGGCATAAAGGGGGGGGGGTTGATAATTGTTTCTTAGTTATAAGTGTGTCTATCTACAAGCACCTTCAAGGATCCGCTCATTATGGGACACCCTGTAACAAAGAATATTGTGAAGTGTCTATTTGATATGATGTGAATAATATATTTATTATTCACCACACATACTCACATCATTTAAATTTTATATTCCATTGTACTTGATCACAGATAGTCACCTTTTAAAATAGTAAGATGTTGTTGATAGTTGATAAATGGATTTTATTCCAAAACACTCTACGAGCTAATGATGATAATGATAATGAGACAAGTGCCCGGTATGAGAGGCTAACATGTACTGTAGTGATGTGAGCGCGCGCGTTGACACTGCGACAATAAAGTGAAAATGCTGACGCGAGAGAATAGTGCGGTTTCACCGTACTTAAAGGTATTGAACAAGTTTTCAGTCACAGATTTCTCTGAATACTATTATTTATTATTACTTTAGCGAGATGTGTCCCACTGTACAAACACAAAAATAAAGAAGTAAAATTTGTTTGTTTGTGAGTAGGTAGGCAATCTCTGGAACTACTGCACTGATACTAAAAATTATTTTACTATCACATCATCAACCTATGTACCCCTTAGTCCACTGCTGGACATAGGCCTCCCCTAATGAGCGCCATAGCGTCCTGTCTTCAGCTTGCCGCATCCAGCATCTGCCTGCAGTCTTTCGCATATCGACATCATATTTTACTAAAAAGCATAAATATGAAGCTAAATTATTTCTCAGTAGACATAACATCATCCGCACACATACGTCCACTGATGAACGTGACTCCCCCAAACAAGGTGGGTTTTGCCGTAATCACCACGTTACAGCGCAACGCAGGCAAATTGGTGATTGCAGGGAGGTGTTAAAATGCACAGAAGGAAGCTGCTGCCCTTCCTCGCATAGGTTCCCAAATTTGGCACTTACAACATCAAGGAGCTGAGTCCGAGGGGTGTTTTATTCTGGTACCGCGGATGCGAAGTCGCACCTAGTGTTAAATAAAAATAGAGTATGTACCACTCATTCCATTTTTCGAACAGTCGTTGTTTTGGCCTAAGATCATTCACAGACCCATGGTATCCATTGTTGGATGCAGTGTGGCGTCTCCCTCTGCAATTTTTTCTTTTCGCATCCATTAATTTCCGGCGGCTTTAATTGAGTCCTCGACGCGTGCTTTGACGTTTTTGACTCGCACGCTCCACCACTACCCTCACCCAATAATTAACCACATGATAGCAGCCCACAAACGTGCAATGCTGGACATAGGCGTATGGGGTACCATACGACGCCACAAATAGCGTTCCTGCAGGGATATTCAGACTTCGTTAACGAGTCATCTACACGGAATCTGACACAGATTCGCGCGAAACTTAAAAATTTTCGCGGATTTTAAAATTTGTGCGTTCTGCAAGGAATTAAACTACCAGAAAAGTAGTTTTCCACAAATCGGAGACCATTTCCTATGAACCCATGTTACAATAAAGTGCCTATGATATAATGGGGCTTTTGGTGATATGTGGATTTTTAGTAATAAATCTCTTATAAATAATTGCTCCAAAAGTAAGTAAATCGAAATTTGTTAAAACATAGGTTCTTAGAAAATGTTTTACTTTTTATGGAGAGTGAAAATGTTTTACTGCTTTTACGCTATTTATATTCCTTGTAAATCGCAGATAATATTTAAAACAGCTTGGTCATCACGGATTATCTTGTACTAGGGCCGCCGGTCGGATATCTCGGCATGCCAACCTTAATTAACGACGTCATCCGGCGGGCCTTGGTAACCGCTAACGTACCAGCTATTCTCGAACCGAATGGTTTGTTGCGTGACGATGGTAAGAGGCCCGACGGCATGACACTAGTCCCATGGGAGTTGGGGAGGCCCATTGTGTGGGACGCTACATGCGTCGACACACTTGCGCCTTCCCATCTTCCGAGGATATCCGTAAGGGCTGGTGCGGCGTCAGATTTGGCCGAGGATCTCAATAGACGCAAATATGCAGGTCTCGACAGAGCCTACACATTTGCTCCCTTTGGGGTCGAGACCTAGGGTCTCGACCCCAAAGGGAGCAAATGTGTAGGTGGGCAAATGTGTCAGATTCCGTGTAGATGACTCGTTAACGAAGTCTGAATATCCCTGCAGGAACGCTATTTGTGGCGTCGTATGGTACCCCATACGCCTATGTCCAGCATTGCACGTTTGTGGGCTGCTATCATGTGGTTAATTATTGGGTGAGGGTAGTGGTGGAGCGTGCGAGTCCGTGGGGTACCAAGGCTCTCCGGGTTTTTAAAAAGTTACCTGAGCGTCTGGTCGAGGCGACGCGTGATCCGAGAGCTGGCGGGTATCTGGCGCAGCGCATCAGCATTGCCATACAACGGGGCAATGCAGCCAGCGTCTTGGGGACGCTTCCGACTGGTATTGATATGGATCTGTTGAGCTACCTGTAGATTGTTTGCAACAATCTGCAGTTAGCTTAATTGTTTTAATAGTAAATACTAGTTCTAATTTGTTTTTATTATTGAATTGTAATTTTCTTTGTTAATAAAGACTATCTATTTAAAACCTTTAAAAAAATAGAATTTCACGCGAATCTGTGTCAGATTCCGTGTCGATGACTCGGTAACGAAGAGTCTGAATAGCGATCCGGAGCCGCCTCCATCCATCGACTCCCGGCGACCGCTACCATGTCGTCGGTCCATCAATGGGCCCAACACTCTGTTTCGCGTTCCATTGGGATCGCCACCTTAGAACCTTTACACCGCACCGGTTATTGGTTCTGTGAGCTACAATTAATAATTCTGAGAGCTATGTCGATATCTTAGGTTCATCTAAGATAGATAGATAGATAGATAAGGTTTTTATTTAAGACTTCAGACACACACATACATATCAGACAATAACAATTAAACAGGATGGTAGTAAAAAAGAAACAATAATAAAAATACAGTTGACTAAATAATAAAAACAAATAATAACATAATAACAATCTAAGTAAAATGTCTGTGTGTGCTGCAGTACATCAAAAAGGCAATGGCTCAGCGGAATATTTTGCTCAAGAAGCAAAAACACTGATTTTCAGCCATAACCCATAGAGAGCAAGCAGAACGAGTTTCAAGTGTAATGTGTACTAAAATGTTTGTGTAGTAATAATGTAGTCCAAATGGGTGTAGCAATATCGGCGTTTCTTTGTAATGTACCTACATGGCAACAGGGCGAAGCGATAACAGAAGTAGGTGTTATTTTTGCCAAACGAAGCGCTTAGGAATACCCTCAACTTGTTTTTGTAACAAAAACTTTTTAAAATGTAATTTAAATGTAAATTTAGTTTTAACATTACGAATTGGGGGAGGAATATTGTTCCAGCACTTCGTTGCCGAGTATCTAAAACTTCCTCTGAAGGCTGCAGTTTTGTGATCGTGATAGAACAATGCAGATCTAACTGAGCGTAACGACCTTTTATCAGAATGGAAATTAAGTTTTGAAGCAGATATTCAGGCTTTCCAAACTTTACAACATCAAAGACCAGTCCTCCCAGGTGCAAAAGGCGACGTGACTCCATGTTTAACAGGGACATGTTGTTCAAGAACGGTGTTATGTGGCTACGAGGCGAAATATTGAAGCAAAAACGACAACAAGCATTCTGCACTCTTTGTACAGTTCGCCGCGTTCTTTCAAGTAACCGAGGACCAAAAACTATGTCCCCATAATTTAATTTTGAGATAATCAGCGACTCACAAAGGACGACACGAGATGCCTCGGACAATTGACTTCTTATTTTGTACAGTACCTTTAGACGATAGAAACAAGTTTTTACTAAATTAAGAACATGATTCTCAAATCTAAGATGGCTGTCGATGATGATTCCAAGATTCCTTGCTTCTTCCACCCTAATCACTTTAGAATTTTGGATCGTTACAACAGGGTCACCATTAAGTTTGTCAAATTGGGATTTGGTACCCAAGACCATATACTGTGACTTTGTTGGGTTTAACATGAGAGCATTGCGTGACGACCAGTCTGCAATGGCGTTCAGATCTGTGTTTAGCCGTTGGACTGCATGTGCTAATTGATCAGGTGTCTCTGATATATATATCTGTACATCATCTGCATAGCAGTGATGATTACAATGAGTGATAACCTTAGATAAATCCGCACAATAAATTATAAAAAGTAGAGGTCCGAGTATAGAGCCTTGCGGGACACCACGAACAATAGGCATCGGTTTCGACAGTAAAGTTGATACATTGCCCTTTACCAATTTCACGGCTTGTGATCGATTATTCAGATAACTATCGAACCACGCAATAGACAAAGTACTTATACCATAATAAGAAAGCTTGGCAAGAAGAAGTGGTATGTTGAGGCAGTCAAATGCACGCGAGTAATCAAGCAGAGTCAGCAATGTACAACGTCCTCTATCCTGCTCTGCTAGCACATTATCTGTGACATCCAGAAGGGCAGTCACAGTTCCGCGACCCTTACGGAATCCAGACTGAAGCGAAGGCAAAATGTTATTGGCTTCCACATACCTAGTAAGTTGGTCACTGATAACTCTCTCAAGGAGCTTCGACAGAAAAGGCAAAATACTTATTGGCCGAAGATCCTTAAGCTCAACTGGAGTATTAATTTTAGGTATAGGTGTTACAATCGAGGTCTTCCATTGACTTGGAACCGTACCCGTTGTGATAGATTTATTTACGATTGCTGTAATTGCGTCCAAGGTACAAGGAAGCGAGAACATGATAACTTCCCTACTGATGCCATCATTGCCTAGGGCGTTGGACTTTATTGACATTATAATTTTAGATAGTTCAGTAGACGTGATGGGTTCTAGTTGCAATGTCTCGGCTGTAAACTTATTATTTCTAAAGAAATTAAGATCTGAAGGTAATATAGTGTTATCTCCAGGTATATTTAAAAAATGTGCATTAATTTTATTAGGGTCATCAAAACAGGCGGGTAACGATTTTTCTTCAGTAGAATCAATCAAAATTTTATTCTTAATGTTTTTCCAAAAAGTCTACGGATTCCTCATTCGGGAAATAGACTATAGGCTTTGAACTTTTACTTTGACTTTGACTCTATAGACTTTGAACTTGAAACGTTGATTTCCCTTAGGTTCGTAGTTAACCTATAGTCTTCGTAGTTACATTCACAGTGGACTTTGAACTTGTTTTGTTTACGAGGCCTATATAGTCGGAAATAAATTACCTATACTTTCCAGGACGAAGTCCGAATCTGCAAAGTGGTTTTTGACACCGAAGTGGGCAGCAAGTACGGCGGGCAGCCTCTGTGGCATCACGTGAAGTGTTTCAACGAGGAGCGGGCTGAGCTACTGTACTTCGCTGGAGGGGAGAGCTTGTCGGGGTTCAACCTGCTAAGCGAAGAAGACCAGGCGATGGTGAAGAAGGAAATCAAGTATGTTTGTTACATCTTTACGCCGAAACTACAGAACAGATCGGGCTATGGATGTAATTAAAAATCTTATTATTAGTATTATTTAACGGGTATTTATCGCGTTTATTTACCTATTTTTTCCTTATACCCGCACTTTCATTTTATTTCAGATTGCGTATGTTTAAAAATATTTGTTGCTAACCGGTCCGGGCCGGAAATGGTAAACAAAGTATGACAGCTAGAGTTTTTACGGAATAAAAGTGCGCGTATAAGGGAAAAATAGGTAAATAAACGCGATAAATACCCGTTAAATAATACTAATAATAATGTGAGATCGCGTAAATTTAAAAACCTTGATTAACATTATTATAAGCTACATTTTTATCTCAGAAAAACGCGGGCGAAGCTGCGGGCAGAAGCTTCAGTCGCCAGGAACTCATAAAAGTAGTGTTAGTTATTCCTGGCCCAGAACTGCGCCACTCCAAACGATTCATAAGTTTTGATGTGAAGGAGTTACAATACAAACAACATCGAACTATTCACATTTTTAGTAGTAAAAGGGTTTAATGTGATAGATTCAAGTGTAACTAACTCTACGGTTATATCATTGATATATTTTACTGACAAACCCCACAGCTGTTTGAACAGATTCTTTTATATTTTAACTTCTATTATGTACATATATCACTTATCTAGTTCCCATAACACAAGCTCTGCTTAGCTTGGGGCTAGATGATGCTGTGTGAATTGACATTATTTATTTATTTAGTTAATTAACCTTTCCAAGGTCCTTCAAATCCGACGATGTTCCCGTGAAGAAGTTAAAAACGGAGCCCAAAGACGAAGTTGAACTAAAAGAGGAGAAAGACAAGGAGAAGAAAATAGAGAAACAAAACAAGCTGTTCCACAAACATAGGAAAGCGCTGGGCGATCTCAAGAAGCCGGACTTTGAACAACTCTTGGAGGAAAACTCGCAGGAAGTGCCTGCGGGCAGAGATGAGGTGAACCATGATGTTATGAAGCTGTTCTTATTATAGTTTAGTCACCTTACGATTCCACATAATATAGCCGCATAGGGCTGTGTTCCTTCTGACGCGGACGGCGGCGGAGCGTAGCGCGACGTGTAGGATTCAACTAATCAGGAACCAGCTGGAGATGTGTATTTCAAGTAATTTATTTAGTCCTACACAACATTTCTTCTGCTTCGCTCTGCACCAGTCTGAATGCATCCTTTAAGGTACAAGTTCGTAGCTGACTACACTTAGCACAGCATGCGACGTGTCACCATGACACTAATTATTTCTATGATTTCATAGAAATAAAGAATAATAAAATTAGTAATTAATTATAAAATTAATTTTGGAAGGGATATACCTTCCGTGGCTAGTGGCACGTTGTCTGCCGCTACAGGCCGAACGGCAGACGACACTGTCGCAGACCAGTAGCGTCGCCGGACTTCGATCGTCAACCAATCGTGATCGCTATTCTCGAACACGTCATAATATGGCGTTATATCATGTCTCACGGATTGGTTGACGCAACATGCGGTCGCGACATGTCCGCTTGGTTCGGAATCACTACTGCTGCGACATGACGCTATGACGTGTCGTTGGCCGCCTGATGCTGCGTGTAGTCAGCTATGAACTTGTACCTTTAGTTGGGTTACAGAACTCTACTTATTTGTGCACATAGTTATTCTTTCTTGATAGTTATTCATTCATCATAAAGTAACATTCTGAGATGATCTTTCTTCATCTTTGGGAGAGGCTTATGTAATGTCCAGCACAGGACCTATTTGGCTGAAATGATGAGTAGAAAAGTAACTTTGCAGTAGCATTATAAGTATATGCAGTATGTAGTTGTGTTGCATACTAAGTAATTAGTGTATTGTGTATATTGCAGTGTCTGGATCGTTTAGCAGACATCATGGCTTTCGGGGCTTTGGAGCCCTGCCCTGATTGCAAACAGGGGCAACTCGTACTCGACACATTTGGCTACAAGTGTACAGGTATGCACAGGAATTGGGATAACAATTATTCACCTTTAATGTCGGCAGTATACACTCGCCAAGGCACCTCTAGTCAGGCCGAGGACGAGTGTATACATGGTGCGTTCGATTCGCCTCGTCGTCGAGCGACCCGAGTCGACACTAGACCTCTCGGCGAGTGTATACTGCCGGCATCACACACACGAAGCTAGTATGATACCGACTGTGTGTTTGTTGTTTTTGTTTGAAAAGGGAGTAGAAAAAGTTACTTTTACACATTTCCATTGTTAAAATGGATATGAGAAAATAGATTATCAGACAATCCTTGCACTTTCACAAAGATTGCATGGGAACAATCGCTGTAGCTAATAATAATAACTTTTTTTATAACTTCTTTACTAATAGTATATTAGTGTTTTATTTAGTTTTATGAACAAAACTTAATCATTAATTCTTTCAGGCAGTATAAGCGAATGGACAAAATGTTCGTACGTAACGCAAGAGCCAAAGAGAAAGCCGATGATTATTCCTGCTTCCTACAAAAAGGTGGACCCCTTCACAAGGTTCCGGCCGAAAACTGACGTCAGGCTGTTCATAGCCGCGCCAAGACCTGTCACGGTGATTGTCAAGGATGAAAAGAAGTAAGAGAATATATCCTATGATTTAGCTTGCGGCTTCGCATGCTGTTTATCGGGATAAAAATAACCCGTGCGTTTTTTCAGATTTATAGCTGTACAAAGTTTTAGCTAGTTCCTTTTAGGTAACTAAATTGTTTATTTGCGACTTCTTAAACACACATGCAATATGTAAGTGTTAGTAGTTTGGCTGGGTTTGGTTTTGTCTCCCTTGACCCAAACATCTTCAACTTTCTCAAAACTTACATTAAAATTTGTAATATTGGTTGACAAGATCCTAGTCTAAAAGCTTTTGCCCTATTTTACCTCCATTGAAATGTAATCTGTTGTATCAGTGAAATAGTTTCAGAATCAGACAAGTTATTTAGATTACCTAATACAAACAAACTCACAGACTATACCGGTTAAGGTATTAGCGAGAAAATAATAATAATAAATTATTTATTGTTCTCTTCACACAATGAGCTTACATTTAAAACTAGAATAGTAAGTATAACTGTAAAAGCAACATTGCGCGAGACTGGTGCCTGCGTTAGGTTTGTAAAAAACCTGTGTTACAGGTCACCAGGCTCTTAAGATAAAAACAATGACTACAGAAAAAATAAAAAGCAAAATATAATACCTAATTAAAGATACACAAAATAACCTAGTAGAAACTTTATTAAGTTCAGGTTTTAATTAATTGTTAAGGCAGCATTTCTTTGTGGTGCAGGGCCGTGTGTGGGTGTTTGTCTGGGTGTGAGAGTGCGTGAATTTGATGTGTGTTTGGGTAAGGTCTTCTGAGGACACCAGTCTCGAAAGAGTCTGGGCAACAAGAGATCCCTATCCGCGTGAAAAATGAGAAGATGATAAGTAGACACTATTCGGGTAACAAGATGGCAAAGCAATAAATAATAAAATAAAATATATTTTACTAGATTCTAGGATTATCAACTTTATGAGCCAGGACATAACAGACCTGTTTGATCGTAATAAAGGCTCTGTAGGTATTTAGTTACCGTATGTTTGCAACTATATTTATGCAGGGGATAGATGTTAAGGGACTTAAATTTATTATAGAGAAAGTTCCCTTGGAAGCAGAAGAAATTGTTAGTGCGACGAGAGTTAAAAGTTTCAGCCTGGCTAACCTTACCTTTTCTGCGTTTACCTTTGTTAAGTTCTGAGTCAAATTAAAAGTGAGAAAATAAATATACATCATAATAATTCACAGGGAACCCAAAAACATTCCAATACCGCCACTCAAAAACCTGCAATTCTTCATATACGGCAAGCTAAAACACAAGGAAGAGACCAAGAAGCGCATCCTCAGGCTGGGCGGACTGGTGGTCAGCAAACTGACCGACACCACGGTCGCTGCGGTCTCCACCAAGAAAGATGTGGAGCGGATGAACGACAAGATGGGGGAGATTCAGGATAATGATATTATGGTGAGTTGCGTCAGATGATGCTGTGTGAATTGTGCCCAGTATTATTGATTTATTTCGGAAAGCCATCAGCTAAACCAATATCAATAGAGCTAATCAGTAATAGACATTCACTGATAGAAACTAAGTATGAAATAGAAATAACGCATGTATGCCGCGAGCGCCGCGGCATAAATCGGCCCCTCCAATTAGCTCGTGGATGTCGTAAAAGGCGACCAAAGGAATCTATCTTCCTCTGGGAAAGGGCAGCCGCTTCCTTTTGTATACACGGTGTGTTTGAATTAGAGCGCAATACCGCAGGAGGTTATTCGCCTGCTGCCACAGATTAAACGCAACACCCCCGCAAACGATTTTTTTGTTGCATAATTTTAAATTTTATAACAAATAATGCCTTATTATTGTACTAAGCCATCCCAAAAATCGCGACAAACTCTCGCCCCGCCCATTCTCGCATCACCCTACGACGCCCGCCGCAGGTCAGTGACTATCGCTTTATGCCACCGTGTTCGCCTTCGTCGGATTGTTTTCTTTCGTCTGATTAGCATTTTACTACCTACGTAGTTATGTAGAGGCTGAGGTTATCCATCTTATAAAATGATATCCAAGAGAAACAATTTAGGAATTTAATCACCAACTAGCATTCCTGTTAAACCTGGCACTTCTGATCAATTCAAACGTATTTGTTATCATTACATGCAATGCGTTGACGATAGGCCCATAAAAAACGCGCGTTGGCGCAGTCCACTCTGTGGCCGCATGGTCAATGCCCTCCATGTTGTAGGTAGGCAAGTAGGAATCATCTGCTTCGACGGACGATATACAAGGTGCCACGTTATTGGTGTACTAAGCGGAAAGGAAAGGGGGTGGTCACACGAATATTTTTTGTTCTAGCACTTTCCGGGTTTAAGGTTTTTTTACGGAATAAAATACCTCGAAACTTTCATCACAACTAGCCCATGTAAGAACCCTAACATCAGCTGTTCACCAGTATAAATATAAATATAAAAAATATCAGATTCTCGCTCAATTTCACACATGCACCAACACTACACGTTCGTTCCCCTATACACACTCACTCTCCCACACACACTCACTAAACTACACTACGCTCAACTACACTACCTTTCTCGATTCTAAATTGCATACCACACCTTTTTAAAAGGAATATTTACTCAGTAAAGTTGTCTTTGATACCCTAGAACCAGTTAATCTTCTGACTATTCGTGCACGGGTAACCACGACACGGGCCATGAGCCTAATGTGTGGGGCCGTAGCCAATCCAATAGACGAGTACACACGAGTACAAACGAGTACACACGTATTATAGTTAACTCTTTAGTTTTAAATTTTTTAATATGTATGCCTAATTGTTAATTTTGTTGTTAATAAATAATTTTGTATATTTTTTGTATTTTGTATAAAATAAAATTGTCACCGTCCATACTTAGGTATACACATTAAATGTCTAGTGCCAAGCCTAGCGCCCATAGGCACGTTCCTGTTGCGTAGGCGTAGGGGCGGCATGTTCTGCAGTGGGTGTATGCACACTTTAATGGGTAGATTGTATATGGACATATTTAATTTTAAGAACTTTTATACATACATTCTGGCAAATAAATGATTATGATTACGTGTACTCATGAGGCATAGGCAATCTTAATATGGTATATTTGGCTGCTTAGCTTTGGGCTACATGATTCTGTGGGAATTGTCCAGCATTATTTATTTATTAACCCGCGATTTCGCTTACGTTTTTTCTGCTCCATCCATAGACTGCTGACATACCTACTTAGTTCCTACTTAGTTCTTCAGTAGGCCAAGCACGGGGATTGTTCTCTAGGATAGAATAGACAATAATGACATCGCATCGTTATACATTACGTACATTATTGAAGTTGAAGGAATGAATTTCAAATATTTTACGCATTCGATGACAAAGTGACGTAATTTTTTATCTATTCTACCCTTGAACAATCCCCGTGCTTGCCCTGCAGATGTAGACTCTTCGCACTTGTAAAATGGGTATTATTATATGTAATACTGTGAATAAAACTAAAAGATAAAATACCGTACAACATTACAATATTAGCATTCAAATAAGGACTTAATCTTGTAACTTCAGATAAATTTTACAGTGACAAATTGCCTTCCAGCAAGCTTCAAGCGCCCGCGAGCTGTCTGTTATCTGATGCCGTCAATATAAAAAGATTCTAAAAATTACAAGTTATATGGGCTTACCCATATTTAAATGCACATTTTAGTGCAGTGTGGCAGTGGTGCGGTGCATAACTGCGACAATCTTTAACCTGAATGCATGTTTATATGAAAATACGTGTTTTATTAGCTGTATACTGAATAAAAAACACCTCTAACCTATTATCATTCGTTTCAGGTTATAGAGGAATCATTCTTAGATAAGATCGATCCTAAGACGGGCACCATCGCCAGTTCTCTTGACTTCATCAAGGAGTGCAACATCGCAGAATGGGGCGCTGATGTAAGTTTCCCTAGTCATTACAAATGTACGCTTACGTATACCTCTATATATTATATGTATATTCATAATGCCTATATTCACAAATTGGAGGAGGCCTACTCCTTGCAGTGGGTAGATACGGGCTGATGATGGTGATGACATGTTTACAATAAATGAGGCACTTTGAGAATGAACGGTATTTTAACTTAACTTACGTTTTGTACATTTTGACAAATTATTTTATTTTTGGTTGCATTATACTACCGGAATTTTGCGTTTGTGGCGCGGTTTTTTAAACTGCGTATTGTTGTTTAATACTTTTGCAAACCTGTTACATATTCATGTCCGAAATAAAATTTTATCTTGGTCAATGGCTAACGTCAGGCATATGCATTATAAAAAGTGATTTTATTTATTTATTTTATGTTTTGTTTTATTTTTGTAACGCGTTTTTAGCCAGCCCCAAAACTACCCCAAGACGTGCTCGATGGCAAGTCGATACCAAAATCTGGCAGCATGTACGTCTCGGCATCGTCCAAATCTTCTGTCAAATTGAAAATCAAAGGTAAACATAAGTACATACACCAAATAATTTCAGATAAGAAGCACGTTCGGGCATGGTGGCCTCTGCGTGGATGCAAACCTGGATCTGTGTGACTGTTTGTCTCATCGTAAATTATAATTTAGGCTCCTAAATTATAATGAACTGATTTTGATTAAGTTTTCATTGTTTGAACGGTGTCCTGATGAAAATCCATTTTTATACTGATTTTCATATCTGTACCAGAGTTTCAAAGAAGAGTCCTGTAATTCGCTACCCAAAGCGGCGGCGAAATTCTACTGTTCACTAAAATACCGGCAGGATACCGCGCTGTGCGCGAAAACGAGTTAAATTTATTGCTGCGGTTCTGGGAAGCGAATATCGCGTCAGCCTTTAGTTTTTAAATTTTCTCTATAACTTCATGCGCGTGCGGTACGCGGCCTCTCGATTCTGTATGCATTGATGAGTCATACTGGCTGACAGGTTAAATTAGCTTCTTAACTTTTCCAGGTGGAACAGCGGTAGACCCCGATTCGGGTCTAGAAGACGTAGCTCACGTGTACGTGGACCACAAGGGAGCTAAGTACACGGTGGTCCTCTGCCAGACCGACGTGGTGGCGCAGAAGAACTCCTACTACAAGCTACAGGTCTTGGAGACAGATAATAAGAAGAAGTAAGTTTTACTTAGAAATAATTCTAAAACAATAATGATGATTGCATACGAAAGAACTTAGGTATGCGGTTCGTCCAAGAGGCTGTAGGCCTACGGTCGTAGGACGTCCGATACTGCTGAAACGACGAATTCGTACAGCCCTACAGGAACTTCGTCGCGTCGATTTGACTGAAACGGGACTGCGACCTCTTGTCTAGTGTAGGAGGCCAAGATCCTGTCCTACGTCATGAAAGTAGAAAAAAAACTGTCTGTTGTATGAGAGCGTTTCGTATAAACTGTGTCTTGCTCTTACTACACTGTGCGTGGCAACTTGGACAAATATGCAAGGTGCGGGGATGGTCATAGATACAACACGAGGCACGCACATCGGCTGAGAGCTCTTTCACGACTACTGGAGAAGACGTCCAAGTTGCAACACGTTATGGGGACGGCTGTGTACGTACAACCGTATCCCAACTTCTAACACCAGCGCGCAATCCACACAGTCTTTTAAAATAAGGTTAAAAAAGTGGCTGATAATAACCCAATCAATTTATGATATTAACGAATTTATGATTTTAAAATGTACCTAACTGATGACTTTATTATGTAATTTTAATTTTAACAATTGTTTTATAAATCATTTATGTAGTTTTTACATACTGTATGATTAATGTTATGAATAAATGAACTATAACTACTATAGCGACACATGACTAGCGAATCGCCTGCGTCAATGTAACAGCAATTTCGCAGCTACGTCCGGAACAATACAGATAAGGACGAAAATATAACAATGTCGCAATAGATATAGGTCGCGCAAATCTTTATGAATTGCACGGTACAGTTGAGTGCACAATCATAACTATAAGATATTTTGTTATAGGATCTACCTACATTCTTCAGCTTCTTTTTTCATAAATTCGTTGTTTCGCTGCCGCTGCTCTAACTGTACTAAGGTCGTTACTGAGTAGACTACCAGATTAGTAGTATGAGTCTCATCATATCAGCCCACACACGTCCACTGCTGGACATAGGCCACCGACGCCACAAATAGCGGTCCTAAGCCGCCTCCATCCATCGACTCCCTGAGTACACAAGTCTAATTTGAGTGCATTGTCACCAGGTATTACCTGTTCCGTTCGTGGGGCAGAATCGGTACAAAAATAGGTGGAACCAAGCTGGAGGACTGTAAATCAGAAGAGGACGCCATGTACCGGTTTGAGAATCTGTACATGGAGAAAACCGAGAACCCCTGGCAATGCCGTGATATGTTCGAAAAGGTATAAACCTAAACTTTATTATAAAATGATATGACCATGGTGAGAAGAAAAGGAATCACCCTTTTTCTTTCTGCCTTATCACACTTCACACTTAGGTAGGTATATTATAAATGCGAGAGTTTGTATGGATGGACTTGGAATAAGGCATAGTGTTTTATCCCATAAATCAGTTCCCATGTGATAGAAATAACCTTAAGGGGCGAACCTAGCGGCTTGGGTTGTCAAACTAGGCCTAGTACTCACGGGATCCCCGTGGTAAAAAACTCGAAATACATAAAATTCAACATTTTTTCTTTGGTTCCTTGAAAGAGAAAACGCGATTGCGAAAAAAAATTACGATATAAAAATCATGAAAGTGCACTGTTTCGCACATAATTTGGTCGAGATCTCAGGAACTCGCGGTCTATTGAAATGATTCATATTTTGATTTGTAGGTTATTACTAATTATTTGGTTCCTTGAACCAGTTTCTTCATAAGTTGTGTAGTTTTCTTGTAAATAAGCAAAAACTTGATTTTTGCGCTTACGCATTTCTAAAAACGTATGTTCTGTCCCGCTGCTATGAACGCGAAATCCTATGCCTATCCTTTTCACAAAATGCCGCGGAATGCGCCCTCTTAAAATGTTTCCATAAAAACAACGCGTGCTAATACGCGGGCAAAAACTAGCTTAAAATATTAGTGTGATAGTTGACTGATTGTTGAGTTGTGTGACATGACGTTCCCAGGTCCCAGGCCGGTACTACCCCCTAGACGTAGATTATGGCGACGAGACGGACTCCAAAGCGCTCCTGCAAGTCGACAAGAGCTGCAACCTTGCCATGCCGGTGCAGAAACTTATCACAACCATATTCGACATCAACACTATGAAGAAAACACTGTTAGAATTCGAGGTTAGTCTGTGAGCGAATGTAAAGTCGACGCGAACGTACCAGAGGAAGTGCAGCAAGCTTCCTTTTGTGTATTTATTACACCTATTATAGAAGGTGTTAAAAATACACGCGTGGGCAGGCAATCTGCCTGCCCACGCGTGGTGACAGTGGCAAAACTCCTCTTGTGGGGAGGCACTTTCTGCGGTAGACGTAAATTGTGGTGATGAGGCAGGATAGCCGGAAAAGGGCAGAAAAAAGCGACTGCGGATGAGTTAAGTTTCCACAGACAGAGAGAGGCGCGGAGCGGAATCGACTAATCAGGAACCAGGGAAATGACGAGTTGCTTATTTCAGCGAATGTGTTTGGTCGATTCCATTTTGCGTCAGTAGGATCGCATCCTGAAATTTAAATTATAATAATAAAATAAAGCCGGATTTAACTCATATTCATGGCATGAACGCCGTTGATTCTAAACATTGCTCTACTTCCGATTGAAAACATTGATTGATTTAATATTGACCATTGTAGGACGTTCGCATATTTGTTTCAAAGAAGATGACACATCTATAACAGATTAGTTGATTGTGTCACAAGGGCACAAAATAATGTATTTAGGGCGACAGTGATTTTTTGAATCGTTATCGTAGCGAGGGATTCAAAGTACGTCGCTCGAGGTTAAATAATTTTGGTACCATGTGGCACACTCTGCTTTTCATTCTAAACTATGATAAAAAATCATCAAGAAAAATAAATAAGAGATGCTTTTAGTAGTGACGAATATTTATATATAGATTCCTAACCAGCAATAAATTTGTAATAAAAGTTATTTCTGGTGTTCATATTTCACTTTCACTGCTAGAACTCATCTTTTATTCAATTTGTGTGAATCAACTCGAAATTGTCTGTAATATTTTGATAAAGAGTATAACAAAACTTTTATTGTCAGCCGCCAGGACTTTATTGAAGCTAATTGCGTTTAAATTTTTTAATTAAATAGTGTTCCAAATTCAAAAGTCATTTAGTTACTGTTATTAAGTGCACTGGAATGACTCACTTTGTTCGCACTTATCGAGGAACCCTTTGACTCTTTTCGAATAGATGGGATGAAAATAATTTTTTCTTGTCTGCAGCTTGATACAGAAAAAATGCCGCTAGGAAAGCTATCAAAGAAACAGATCAAGGATGGGTACAATGTTCTCACAGAAATCCTGAAGCATGTGGAAAAGGGGGCCGCCAGCCAGAGCAAGATTATAGATGCTACCAACAGGTAAACATTTTTTTTTATGGACCTGAGCTTAAATTATTTTGACTCCTTTAACCGCGAAAAAATAACTACTGCATGTTGCGTGTCGACGCACCTACGTGCGCACTTCCGGGAGTGCAGATCTGCATCATCGTGCAGGTATTTTACGCACACACGCGCGTAGTTGCGTTTCGTGGATTCACGGCGGCTCTGACTCATTTCATTCAAAGCGGTTCGTTAGTGCAGTGCAGAGCGTCGCGTCGGTTTTTATATCACGCACGGCATTGCGGGACTCGGTGTGCCATACCTTGCGTCTCGCCCCGCACCTATGCGCGGGGGTGCATGGTTCTCCGCGGTTGAGCACGTGATCTGCATAAACGCGCGTGGATGCATTTTCTGTGTTGGACGCACAGTCCTGACTGTCCTGACTGAGAACTGTTTTCTATACAAACGTAGATACTTACAAACAACGTTAGAACACGCATTCACGCAACATGCAGGGTGGTGCGTGCCAGTGTGTTGATCGCCATATACTTTACCAGCTTCTTCTCGCGGTTTTGCTGGCCGTGAGCAAAACTGAAAAATATAGCTTAAGACACTCAAGGATAATGTAGCTTTCTATAGGTGAAATAATTTGTCTAAATCGGACCAGTTGTTCCAGAGATTACGCTACTTACAAACAAACTTTACCTCCTTATAATATTAGTAGATTAAAATAGTGTTTCCTTTTGATCTTTTTTATTATACCTGAATTGTTTCCTTTTAACAGATTCTTCACTTTAATCCCTCACGACTTCGGTACTAAAAACGCTCCATTGCTGGACAATGTTGAACTTGTTAAGAAGAAGGCTGAAATGTTGGACAATCTATTAGAAATCGAGATCGCATACAGTTTGCTGAAGACAGGTATTGACTTTATTAACAAAGAAAATTACAATCAAATAATAGAAAAATATGAAAACTAGTATTTACAATTGAAACAATTGACCTAACTGCAGACTGTTGCAAATAATCTATAGGTAGCTCAACTGATCCATATCAATACCAGTCGGAATTTAAGCGTCCCCAAGACGCTGGCTGCATTGCCCTGCTGTATGGCAATGCCGATGCGCTGGTATTGACTTGATATTTTACTCTTTGCTTTATTAGGATGTTTGACACTCTTGGCTGACCATTTAACTACCCTGTTAGTTCTGACTAGTGAAAAATCTTTATTGACAAAGAAAATTACAATCAAATAATAAAACAAATTAGATTTTAGTAAATACTAGTTATTTACAATTAAAACAATTAAGCTAACTGCAGACTGTTGCAAACAATCTACAGGTAGCTCAACTGGTCCATATCAATACCAGTCGGAAGCGTCCCCAAGACGCTGGCTGCATTGCCGCGCTGTATGGCAATGTTGATGCGCTACGGCAGATACCCACCAGCTCTCGGGTCACGCGTCGCTTCGACCAGACGCTCAGATAACTTTTTAAAAACCCGGAGAGTCTCGGTACCCCACGGACCTAGGGTCTCGACCCCAATAAGAGCAAATATGGAGGCTCTGTCGAGACCTGCATATTTGCGTCTCTTGAGATCCTCGGCCAAATCTGCCGCCGCACCAGCCCTCACGTATGTCCTCGGAAAATGGGAAAGCGCAAGTGTGTCGACGCATGTAGCGTCCCACACAATGGGCCTCCCCAACTCATGGGACTAGTGTCATGCCGTCGGGCCTCTTACCATCGTCACGCAACAGACCGTTCGGTTCCAGAATAGCTGGTACTTTAGCGGTGACAAAGGCCCGCCGAATGATGTCGTTAAGGCTGGCATGACGAGATGTCCGACCGGCGGCCCTAGTGCACGATAATCCGTGATGACCAAGCTGTTCGACAGTAGTACCGACGGGCACGATCCGCAAAGCTGGAGCACGTTTGTAACAGACAATTCCGTGTCAACTCACACAGAGGCCCGTGCCATTGCCATTGGGACAAAAAGAATTTTGGGGGAGCAGCATCAGGGCAAGCACTATGCCAAGCCGTTCGAGCTTCTTCTAAAAATTAAATTTTGAACTAAATTCCAGGTGGGACCAAACAAGATGACTTTAAAAAATTTTCAACTAAAGAACTAGTGCTGTAGACGGAAGATAGGAACGCTGGGAGGGCTACACTTAAAATTTTGCGTATACCTAAGTCTCCCAATTTGACAGGCAGGGAGGCCTGCGACCATGCCTTTTCATCTAAATCGACATTCGAAACCGATTATAGAGTATTCATTATTATATTGTCTAAGCTTTCCACGAGCTCGCTGTGTTTCCACAGTT
This sequence comes from Eupithecia inturbata, assembly GCA_963662085.1. NCBI lineage: Eukaryota > Metazoa > Arthropoda > Insecta > Lepidoptera > Geometridae > Eupithecia > Eupithecia inturbata. The sequence goes on from OY759182.1 coordinate 12,475,717, forward strand.
GACTAAAGCTCAAAGAATACGTAAATATAGGTACAAAAAGACAAAACCGAATTGTTGTAAAAGGCTATTAATTTTGAGCAGTCCGTCCGAAGTTTGTTGAAATTTTGAATTTTCTCATCTACAAAGGACAGAAAAAACTCATCAAGAATTGGTGAACCAAGGAGGCGAAGTGAATATTTATCTACAACTATAATGTTGGGGGCCAAACTATTGAATTTTCCAATGACATTGTTTTGTCTACACAAGAGTCCGAAATAAAAACCTCGCACTTTGAAAAATTTAAATCCAACCTATTTTTCGAAATTCATCTGTGATGATTTTTAGATCATCAAAAACTGTGTTTACCTCTCCACCTAATGTTCCGTCATCCAAATACCAAACATTGAGCTTGGATTGGAGACGTTGAATTATCGGTTGGATGGCAAGGCTAAATATGGGCGGACCAAGAGGGTCGCCCTGCTGACATCCAACAGCGGACAAAAGACTTTGTTTTTGTAAATTAATTTTCACGGTGAACCGTAATATTGGCAGAAAAAGGGGTAAATTTCTGGAATTTTGTATATAATTTATTTTAACAAGGCGCCCCTGAAATTGAAGGCGTTTTTGACGTCTACCTCCAGAATTACCTCCCCATAATTTTGGTTCAAAAATGTACGAAGGGAATGTACTGCAGTCTCACATCCGCCTCGCGAACCAAAGCCTAGCTGAATTGGTCGGAAATAGTCGCCTATAGTCGGCTTCTTTCCGACAGCAGACAAGCCGCAAGGCGGCGGTATGTGGTGCCCACGGCTATGGGTCTTATAGGTCGTCTAACAAGTTTTTTTTTCTTTTAATACAAAAATCTTAAAAGTTAGAAACTGTGTAGCAGAGTCAGACAAGGCAGTAAAGATGCTTCGGGCGCCAGTAGAAAGGTGGATCGAGGACATAGTATACCTCGCAAGGCGTCCGTAGATGCGGCTAGCACAGAACCGTGGTAAATAGCGACAATAAACTTCGGGGGGCCCCAGCATTGGGTGAAATCCGGCTGCGGATATTGGCTATGTGATCATGTGTAATAGTCGAACGAGCCTCGAACATATTATTTTTTCAAAAAATCTAAGACAACTTTTCCACCAAGTATTTTTTTTAAATCTTATTTAAATCCCTTATCTACATTACAGCACAACTGAGAGTTCTCGACGCTCAGAATTTTGGGTGCCTACTGAATATATTATCTTTATCATATTATCATAAACTAAAGGAATAACTTAATTATGTTTCAGATGAAGACGATTCGAAAAGCCCGATAGAATCGCACTACAAGAAGCTGAAGACCGAGATCGCGCCCCTGGACAAAGAATCAGATGAGTTTAAAATGCTGGCCGAGTACACAAAGAACACTCACGCTGCCACTCACTCCAGTTACACGCTCGAGATACAAGAGGTGTGTATAATTTGTCATCAAGTGCTGTTCGCCATGTTTGTTACAGTTTTGTCTTAGTCCTGTTAAAATCATGAAATGTGTATAATTAATGAATCATGCTAATTTAGCTAGTAACACAGGTTTTAAACCTATCACTGGCACCAGTCTCTCACAAACAGGTATCCGTACGCTGTACGCTGTACGCTGTACGCTACACCTAACCTTAACAATAAACTGTATAAACCTATTGTGAAGACAAATAAATGAATTTATTATTATTATTAAATTTAACTGCTACTGTACTGAACAGACAATATTATATAATAAAAGAATCCAAGGACTTAATGATTTTTTAGTATTTAAGTTTGTGTATTTTATAATTAATAAAATATGTTATCTTATGTTGACAGGTGTTTAAAGTGGTCCGCGAGGGAGAAGACAAGCGGTTCAAACCTTTTAGGAAGCTGCACAACAGGAGACTGCTGTGGCACGGCTCGCGCGTCACCAACTTTGCTGGAATACTTTCTCAAGGTAAATAAAATAACCAACTTTCCAATTAAAGGTCTGCTTAGTTTGGCCAGATGGTAGATACTGCGTAGAAATTACCGGTATTAATAATTACTGTATTTTTTTATTTAAAACCTAAGTTTCTTCAAAACATGTTTAAACCGCGTTTCAGATATTTGGCTGCATTATCACATCAACAGTATTTTATTTGCTTTCTATCAATACTTGGGCTGCATAGCCAGGTTAGTAAGAGGACGTGCAAATCTGTGATCATAGCCTCGAATGCGAAACTGCGCATGGTATTGAGTGCATAATCATTACTGTAAGAAATTTATTTTGTTGTAGGACCCATTACCTGGGTAGGTATGTAGGTAGTGATTTAAATAGCTACCTATAATAATAATATAGGTAAATCAGGCGCCATACTAGAACCTGGCAGGTTTGATTCTTTTGTCGTTGCTAATATTCTCTTTGGCCCCAGTAGCTGCAGCAGTTCGCTTATAGACCATTTTGAGGTCATATTGAAGACCATCTTAGCTTCTTTTTACATAATTCAAAAGTCAAAATTTTCCTTTAGACCTTACAGGACTCTTGGACACGTCACAAAATTCATATATTCATAAATTGTAATTGATAAGACATCAAACACCATTTTACGTTATTGGCGACGTAGCACATTAAAGCGTCCGCGAGGCATGATTAACGAAGAATAACAACAATAACGAAATCAGGTAACAATAACAACATTGTGAAATGACACTTGGCTCGACTGTACTTCTGAACGGCAACGCTGAGTTTCGTGTAGCACTCACACTAACTCACGGCGTTTGCAGGGCGTGCATTGGTGTACGGCGCGGGGTGCGTGAGCGGTACCCTCACCGCGCCCTTCTGTGTCCCTCAGACAGAGAGTTTTAGTGTGTTTTTTTTTTTTTTAATTTATATGTGAAGTTTATAAGTTATTAAGTGAAAATGTATAGTGACCCTAGATAAACTAATTTGCATGCCTAGACTAAGGTAATACATGTACGGTACCCACCTATTACATAACCAAGACCATTGTGCTAATAAATGATCTGTAATCCTAATCCACTATCTAATCTCATCAATTTGGTTTTATGTTTTGATAGTGCTTACCCACACTAAGGGAAACCTGTATAATATCCAAAAAATTGCGAGTTCAAGTCCCGTTCAAGGCCCGTCGAGATCGTAATTTTTTGATATATTATTTAATTTCTTATCAATTTGTATGACAAGACTAATAAACAGGATCTTTCTAACTCGTCAGGTCTCCGCATCGCGCCGCCCGAAGCCCCAGTCACAGGCTACATGTTCGGTAAAGGCATCTACTTCGCCGACATGGTGTCTAAATCTGCCAACTACTGCTGCACCAACAAATCTAATCCGACTGGTCTCTTGCTGCTGTGTGAAGTTGCGCTAGGGAATATGTGAGTACGATTTTGTATGCTTACATTTAGGCCCGCAGCCCCTAACACCTCAACAACACCTAGGGCAACGCCAAATCTCAATCAGTAGCCGAAGATTCAATAACCAAATTGACTATTGGCTTTATCCAAAACCTATCAGTTAATTTTCGAGCTGCACTCGGCCGCTGAGCCGGTCGTTTTGTGATTGAGGTGGTCATGCCTCGCCTAGGCTAACTGTTGTGTAAGTCCACTCAGAAGCGCCTAACCCCCGAATACTCAAACGCAACTTACATTTAGGCACGTCTCAGTCACGATTTTTGGACATAGTTTGTGTAATGTGAGTTGCGTTTGAGCATTCAGAGGTAAGTTCTAAAGGCTCGCCCATTAGGGCGCGCGTTCGGTCGGTCGCTTCGTTTTATCCCTTGTCCTAATTTCTCATGATACCAATTACAACTGTATATGAAAATACCTTAGAATACTAATGTAGTGAAAGTTGGTGCGTTCTTGTAACGATTTTGAATGTATAGGGTATTGTTAGAATACTGACATCATCCCAAGTGACACTGGTGTCAATACTTACATCATCCCAAGTGACACTGGTGTCAATACTTACATCATCCCAAGTGACACTGGTGTCAATACTTACATCATCCCAAGTGACACTGGTGTCAATACTTACATCATCCCAAGTGACACTGGTGTCAATACTTACATCATCCCAAGTGACACTGGTGTCAATACTTACATCATCCCAAGTGACACTGGTGTCAATACTGACATCATCCCAAGTGACACTGGTGTCAATACTTACATCATCCCAAGTGACACTGGTGTCAATACTTACATCATCCCAAGTGACACTGGTGTCAATACTTACATCATCCCAAGTGACACTGGTGTCAATACTTACATCATCCCAAGTGACACTGGTGTCAATACTTACATCATCCCAAGTGACACTGGTGTCACTTGGGATGATGTAAGGCATCATGCATGCATCAAGGCATCATTTTTATTTCAAAAATAAATTTTAAAAAGAAATAAAAGAAAAAGTTATGTTTTTTTAATTTGTGACAATAGTTAGTTACTTTATCTTTTTCAGGAAAGAATGCCACGGCGCTGAGAACGTGAAACTGCCCGCGGACAAGCACTCCGCGTGGGGCATAGGCCGGACCGAGCCGGACCCGGCCGGGAACCGAACCCTCGAGTGTGGGACCATCGTGCCCATGGGCAAGCCTTACGAGACCAAGAAGCAGACCTCCCTGCTGTATAACGAGTATCCTTTTACGAATATCCACTCATTCTTGTTTATTCGCCGTAGGAGTTTGAAGGCACACTTGGATACGTCAATTTACAATATAGGTCACAATAATAGGTGCTCAAATTATGAGTCACCACTACTACTGCTACTAACTATTTTCAATATGTTTTTCTTCACAATATCAGTTATTAATGTTATTTTTTTTTATAGAGGTATATTGTGGTCTTTGCTTTGCAGTGATTTTTGTTTATTAATATTTAACTAGTTGCTGCCCACGGCTTCGCACGCGCTTTTAAAGTAGCTTATGTCCGACCCCGGGATACAATTTACCTCCCTACTAAATTTCATTGAGATCCGTACAGCCGTTTAGGCGTGAAAAGGTAACAGACAGACAGAAAGAGTTGCTTTTGAATTTATAATATTAGTATGGTTAGCAGTAAAAACTAGATCTTTTTAAGGTTCCGTACCCGAAGGGTGAAAACGGAACCCCATTACTAAGCCTCCGCTGTTCGTCCGTCCGTCTGTCACAGGGCTTTATCACATACACCGCAAGAGATAGACAGCCGCTAGAACAACAAATAATAAAAATAAAATAAATATCAAAATTAAAGAAAGTTACGGCTATACAAAAAACGTGTTGTTTTTTTTGCCTTTTTTGCTCTTAATTTGTCAAGGCTGTATCTCTTGAACTAAAATAGGTGGGTACATGAAACTTTCTATAAATAAGTAACACTTCAACTGTAATAATAACAAATATTAAAAATAAAATAAAGTTGAGAATTTAAAGGGGTCTCCAAACAAGTACAAACTTAATGTTCATTAAAAAAGTTTCCTGATTTTTACGGTACGGAAACCTTGTGTGCGAGTCGACTCGCAATTGGTGGTTTATTTGATTAGGAGTTCAGTATGAAAGCAGTTATAAGGGGCGAACCTAACGGGTTTGGTTGTCAAACTAGACCAATCTCAGTACTCACGGGATCCCCGTGGTAAAATACTCGAACTACATTAAATTCAAAAAATTTCTTTGGTCCCTTGAATGTGAAAACACGATTCTAAAAAATAATATGATCAAAAAAATCATGAAAGTGCACTGTTTCGCACATTATTTATTGGTCGAGACCTCAGGAAGCCTGCGGTCTTTTGAAATGAGTTATGTTTTGATTCGTAGATTATTACTAATTATTTGGTTCCTTGTACCAGTTTCTCATAAGTTGTGTAGTTTTTTTGTAAACAATCAAAAACTTGATTTTTGCGCTTAAGCCATTCCAATACTTATGCTCTGTCCCGCTCCTATGAAAGCGAAATCCTATGCCTATCCTTTTCACAAAATGGCGCGGAATGCGCCCTCGTATGAGTGCTATCTGTTTACTAATTATTACTAGCTTCTGAAATGAAATAAAAAGTGAAATAAAAAATAACTTAATCTGTAAGCTAAATCTGTTATTATGTGCTACATGTACGCCAAATTTCATCTTGATCTGCTGAGCAGTTAAGGAAATCTAAGGTAACAAACATGTTCACATGTTCGCAAACTTTCCTTTCGCCTTTAATATTAAAGGTTAAAGGTCTCGTGTGTGATAATGTTTTATGAATACTTTCCTTAGCACATTCTCAGATTCATCGTATACGACGTGGCGCAAGTGAATGTGAAGTACCTTCTCCAGATGAAGTTCAACCACAAGTATTAGCCATAACCCACAGGCGTTCCATAGTGTGTAAGTTTGGTTTTTTAAAAGAACAGTCGTGAAGTGGCATCTACCATTTTTCGCATTTACTTTGTGTGTTAGGCTGCACCTCATAAGGTATGTGGCCTGACACCTTACCAGTTATCTCTTTAATTATGATAAGATTATATAAAGCACCACATATTTTCTTGTTTTTGCTTTAATTACTATAATTTTCTTTTGTTTTTTGTATTGTTTAATCGTTAATTAATAGTTATTATTGTTGTTTGTAGTCCTCTTGTAATTAATCTGCCATAATGTGATTTAAAACAGCATCTGAAATTTAAGTTTACCTGTGATTATTAAATTAAGTACCTATGTACCGATACGGCGAGTTTATGGTGAAACTTCTTATAAGGCTTATAAATCCGTTAATGTGAGTTTACTATGCTGACATGCTACCCGTGTTCCTAACCGTTACGAATTTCAATTATATGATTAAAAGTAATTACCTTTTTTAACATTGTTTTTTCAATCTAACTCTTGCTACAACCATTAATAGCCCCGCCATCATAGTCATGCTATTACAAAAGAATACTCCAGATAATGTTGTACCATATTTGCCACTAAACAAATCGTACGCCGCGGCCGCAATAGCTGAATATTCAGACGACCGATGTGGCGCGGCGGGCGAAGGTCCGCCTGCGACGCAGCAGGTTGTACGATGACAAATGAATGTACGATCTGCAAAAATTTGTTCCAGGTGTTCTGGGTATTTTCCATACAGCTAGATAACTAGTCGCTTTTCCCGAGGAAAATGTCTACAATAATAAAAAAATATTTATCTATGTAATGTATTGTATTGGGGTATAGAACAGTATTAGATCTTATTGTTCTTATTTTATGGTCCATATTATGGAGCGAATCTATACGGGTTTGGTTGTCAAACTAGGCCTACGTCTCAGCACTCACGGGATCCCCGTGGTAAAAAGCTTACTTATTTAGGTAGGTACATAAAATTCAACATTTTATTATTGGTTCCGAAAAAAAAAATTAAAGTGCATGTTTCGCACATATTTTGGTCGAGATCTCAGGAACCCTGCGGTCTATTGAAATGATTTATGTTTTGATTCGTAGGTTATTTTATAAGGTACTTATTACTAATTATTTGGTTCCTTGAACCAGTTTCTTCAAAGTTTTGTAGTTTTTCCTCGGCGCGCTGAGTACCGAGTCCGGGAGGAATAAACCAGTTTTACTTTTACCTACCATTTTACTTATATCATATTAAATAACATACTTTGATAATTATGATACGATATCATACCTCAAACGTTATTTTATTTCTTGCATATTTAGCTATTTCCCAGGTAGAGCAGTTGTTAGATATCCATTCTTAAACTTTTGGCTTTGTGTGTTTAATTGTATTGTGTGTTTAAATGTATTATGTATTAATTTTTTCAGCTACTTTTACTATAATGAGTTTTATTTTCTGTGTTAGGTATAAGTCTCCTTTTTAGTTACACTTAGAAGCATTTATTATAAGTATTTAATAGTAAGTGTTGTACAAAATAAATTATTAAAATATGAACCTAAAAGTAGCCGGAGGTTTGAGCCCTCGTGTCTAAACACAAGTTTAATGTAAACTTAGTTAGAGCGAGGTGTCATTAACTCTTACACGTATAGGTACCCATAGTACTTTGTATATTCTACCTTCTACCTGTACCATTTTGTAAATAAATATCTTATTATTATTATTATTTACAAGTTTGCTTAATCCCTCATAGATCGTACCTACATATCATACTATCATCTACGCTACTATCGTATACAGATAAGATAGGGGTACCTAAGACTTGCATAATATTTTATGGGATCTACCTTTCTCTACCCATTAGTCTGTGGGACCTATCGGAACGTACACTATAGAAATACCCAGGATTTCTTATAAATTTGAGAAATGGTGCTACTCCTTTATTAAAGCAAATTTTTATTTTTATGATCATTAAAATGTTATAATTTATAATAATTATTTATAACTTATAAATTAATGGCCTACATTTTTGGTTAGTTATGTTCATGTAAATAATAATTTGTTCTAGTAAAGGAGACTGATGCGCCATTTTGATAATTAAAATTAGAGAAATACCTACTTATAACAGACATGAAAATATGGAACCCAAAGTCGGGATAAACAATTTGCATGGCAACACCTTGCCCCACCACATTCACGCTGAACACGCATCTTTGTAAGTACCTAACTTCTCAAATTCCATCTACGCCGCCGCCCCGTTGGCTATCTTTCTGGGTTTTAAGTCTCGCTCAGTCTGCTTATTGTAAAAAGAGATGCCCTCTATTTTAACGAAGAAAGACCGCTGTTAGCCATTTAGCGTTCTGACGGAGAAGTACAAGCTGAAATGATCTTTATTGCGTTGCAATTTTTTTTTTTTTTTAATAAATAAATTAGAAAAAATGAAATTAATATTAAAATTAGAACCAAAATGTATTTTTTCCAGGCCCAGAAAGATAGGCCAGAAAAATGAATTACGATTATGTATGTACTTATTTCGGCCATAATCTCGGACGACGAAAATTTTCCTGATGGATGAAGTCCATGATATTCTGTGCTTCTATTAATCATCGTTATCACTGTCATCGTTATAACTATCGTTGTCACTGTCACCCACCAGAGATTAAGTTTCATTGCTGTCATAATAAACAAATGTCAACCAACGACCGACTTCCCTAGTTCCACAATTTTCCTACAAAAATAGGCCCCATTTCAATGTTTTCTCTCCTTGTGAATACAGTTTCTAAAGTTTATGTGTAACTTAATAATTCAAATTTATCAAGTCGCAGTTACATGCCAGTGGTACCATAGAAAATTGTTGTTTTCTTAGAATTTACATGTAATAGAAAGAAAGTGTAACAGTGCTGGACACAATGGAATCTGATATCATCAATTGGAGCAACAAAGAAGTGCTGGAATTATTACATAAAGACAAAATTTCCGGTCCAGTGATAGAGATATGCAGGACTCACGATGTAGATGGACAATGTCTCTTGTCCTTTGTCGACAGAGACTTTTACAAGACTCCATTTGAACAACTGAAACTTGGTGAAAGGAAAAGATTTATTCTTCTGGTAAAGAAACTACAGAAGAATAACCGCGCCGCAATGTTTGAGCTTGGTCTTAGCGACGACTTGCTCAGTAATCCCTCTACTAATATTAATTTTCTTGGAACCAATTTATCCCATTTGAGCTATAATCTTCACAACAGGCTACCAAACGAAATATACAAAACAAAATCCGAATGTGTTTCAACCTACACGCCTGATGCAAAAGCTTCTAGATTAAAGCCTGAGATTTGGAAGACTGCAATTGCTCTCGGTAGGTTTTTTGTAAAATTTCTAGCTAACAAATTGGGCCGTATTCCAACAGAATTCAGTTCTTTGTCTGACAACATTGTAACTACAACGTAAGGAGTAACACTGCTCTTTTATAGCTATGATTTGTTTCAGGCTATGTTTTCTTAGTAACATGGGTGACAGCAGTAGTGATGGTGATTGTCCATGACAAGGTTCCAGATATGAAGAAGTACCCGCCATTACCAGACTTGTTCCTAGACAATGTGCCGCACATTCCATGGGCCTTCGATATGTGCGAGATAACTGGCTCCTTCCTCATGGCAATTTGGTTGCTTGTCCTAGTCTTCCATAAACATAGGTAAGAGCTGAAAGTTTTGCACTAGCTTGTAATAGCTTGGCAGTGAATTCGTTAAGTTATCTTAGAATAATAATGTAGATTGGTAGCAATATCTTAGCTTTTGTGAGAATGTGCATAAACATAAGGGTATAATCATAGATTAAAAACTTGCTTAATCTTTATTTATTCAGCTTTACATAACATTGCATTGTTCCAAGTGGATTTAGTTTCTTATTTTTATTTTATATGACCTCATTGTTACTTGTAACTATACCACAGAATAACTATAGTACTAACATAACTTTATTGAATTTAGCTGTTTTTGTGATGAATCACAACATACCTATGTACATCATTTATGTATATCACGAAATTGCTGTTAGTATCATGAATCCAAAGAGGATATAACTATTTATAATTTATGTGCTTTGCTATCCCTGTCCTGACATAACTGTTAATGTTCTAATCTGTAAAATTTTAAAATATTACATATGCAGTAAATACACATACATCACACAAGGTAATTCATTAACATAAATAAATAACTAAATTATAGAGTGATGTTATATTAAAAGGAATTCTATGAAGGTAAGTAAACTAATTATTCATAAATAACTAAATCTCTTAATGTGGATCTGAAACTGCCTTATTTTCAAGCAGAATATGCCTTCCAACATAGTTTACACTTCTATTCCATTATCTAACAACTTATCACTTATCATGAAAACAATAACAACACATAATGTTTACATAAACAAGTTTTACCACAGAATAAAACATACTTGGGAAGAAGAAATATATGTACATATTTGTGTCATAAAACAGATAGCAGCAGAATATCTAGAACAGAATAAAGTAATAGGTAGGTATATCTAGGTATATTATATAACTAGTTCCTGCTCGCGGCTTCGCACGCGTTGTTTCTATGGAAACGGTTCTGCCGGGGGCATAAACTAGTTAGATATTATGATAATAAGCTAGACTAGACTAAAAAGTTTTCAAGCACCTCCGTAGAGTGGGTTGGGCAACAATTTGATGCCTAAACTAACGTACTTATCTAATTGAGGCGTGACAATGAAGCGTGGGTTGGTAGGTATTGTTCCAAGCCTGAAAATACTGTTACATTCGAATTAAAAAAATTACTTTTGAGTCTTATTGTGCATATACCAATTAAAATATAATTGGTATTTATGAATGTATGCGTAGGTGACCTTGATTTATGCAAAGTAAATACCCATTGACCCTAACCTTATCTGTAGTGATCGGAAATTCGGGCGCTTATTTACCTAAAGTTGGCGATAAATAATGGAGCGGTTCAAACCACCTCTCGGTAATTCCTGGGAATTCCAGAATTTTCTTGAATGATGTTGTTTTTTTACCGGAATCTTATTTATAGACGAAATATAAGACACTTTTAGCCTGATGAGTTTTCCACTAAAGTCCATAGAAGAAAAAAGATTTTTTTATTTTTTGTTATTGATTATTTTTTGCTGAAGTTCTTTTTCTAGCTGAAATATAAAATACTGTAATTCCTTCGCAATTATAATTTAATTCGATATTTCTTAATAAAACAAAACAAAAGTTATTTTCAAATTTTCATAATAATAGCAAGGGTCGTTTTATAAGTCCAAGATTTAGAATTGAAACAATAGTAAAAATATGAGTAAAAACTCATATTTTTACTATTGTTTCAATTTGTATTGTTCGTTTATTTACAAAAAAATAGATAACATACAACATAACGACTTCTAAGGTAGAACAAAATTTATGTTACAGAACTTACAAAAACACCTTTACAAAAATGTATTACCCATTTAACTAATTGTCAGAATCGATATCCATTACATTTGAGGACGTTAACGTTCCTGTGTCAGGATGTCGTGAGCTCGATGTAGAAACGTTATCGTCATCGAGGTCTACTAACTGTGAAGTACTCGTTGTCATTTCACTCTTTGAATTACAATAAAAAATCATTATTTTTTCTATTTTAATAAAAAATCATTTTAAAATAATGTGATAAAGATAGAGAAATAGATAAAAAATTGAAAATTTCAATTTTTAATCTATTTCTCTTAACATTTACACAATGACATTTTCACAATTCAAATCAAAAACCGTTGGAAAGTCGACTTGGTCATCATTCAACGTCAAAAATTATCACTTAATAGTACACCCGAACGCATGAGTAGACGAAGAGACAGTCAAGCGACGAATGAGACAATCAACGAATGTAACAAAGGGTCTCGACAGGACAGGGTAATATTTGTTGACTCACTCGCTCTACCAGTAAATCTAAAATTTCCGATTACATAAAATACTTTTGTACTTACAAGTTTTTTAATAAAATAAATTAGAAAAAAAAAACGAGAAATATTAACTGATATTTCGTCTAGAAATCAATTTTTTCAATCAAAATTACTTATGACATAAAATGTAAGCAATCGAGAAAATTTGGACATTATGTAAATAACAAAACTAACATAAAATAATATCGACTTAGTGAAAAACGCGTCAGAATAAAAGTGTCTTATATTTCGTCTATAAATAACATTCTGGCAAATACCTCAACTAGAATCTAGACTAGAAAATTTGAATGCCGGAATTCCCTGGAATTTCTCCGAATTCCCGAAAGTAAACGCTCCATGTTATGTCTTTTCACCAACTATAGGCATATAAGCGCCGGAATTCCGATCACTGTATAAATGAACTAAGGTAAACAAATGAGTAGGTAATTCAAACATAGGTAAACCTATTTTGTTTTTATAATTTTAATCGCGTTCGGCGTTACCGAAGTTATCTTAACCCTTAGCTTCTTAGGCTATTGTGTTTAGGTACTGATAATTTAAGAATAGTCTCCCTGAATACCCTGAACAATACGCTATAAAGAGTAGGTTTTTCTTTGCTGAACGATCATCGGTCGACAATCGTCCCAAAGTATGTATGCATGTCTTTCGTTTCAGGTTCATAATCCTTCGAAGATTCTTCGCGCTAGCAGGCACAGTCTTCCTTCTAAGATGCTTCACGATGCTGATCACGTCCCTCTCAGTCCCAGGGTCACACCTTAAGTGCGAGCCGCGGTCGTACCCCCCGGCTGATGACCTGACGGTCTGGGGGCGGCGGCTGAAGCAGGCTTACGATATCTGGAGCGGGGCGGGAATGTCCGTCCGGGGGGTGCGGACGTGTGGCGACTATATGTTCTCGGGGCATACTGTTGCGTTGACGCTGCTGAATTTCTTCATCACTGAATGTAAGTGACAGAGATGGGGGTGGACTGTGGCGTGGGTTTGACGCAGGGACGAGGCCAATGGCATGAACGAAGGATGGGCTACGCTCAGCAACGCTGATGATGATGGATGATAGATAAACGATAGTAGGCAGGTTCATATTCTATAAGATTAAACCCGTTGTTTATCAGTTAGCTAAACTATAACAAAAGTAGTAGTTAGCAACACAAGATAGATGAGAGATTTATCTATTCCTTTATTGCAAGACAGTGGTTAACGTTAGTCTGATACCTTAGTACATAAATCAATATTTGGGTATTGTACAGGAAGGCAACGTAGGAAATATCTCGGCCACCACCGAGATATTCTGTAGCAAAGTAGCATGTGATGATTCGTAGAGACAGAAAGTGGGTAATTTGAGTTTTGTACCACAAGGATCTCGTGAATACCTACTAAGATCTAGGCCTAGTTTGACAACCAAACTTGTAAAGTTCGCCTCTTAACTTTCATATAGTAGGTAATTACCAAGAAGTTAAAATTCAAGCTGTGTAAAACAACATAGTGATAAAATTATGCTATGTTTATCGATGCATCTCTGCGTGCCAAGATCAGATATCATTCTAAGGAAAAATGCAGGCGTCCGATTACGGGCCTTGCGCAACGACAACGCTATTTTATACCGAGATCATCTTTAATGACACGGTTAGGTACTGTTTAATAGATGTAGGGCTCCTCGGGACTTCAGATAGAATAAAAACTAATTAGCTAATCCATGAACATGTTTATTCGTAATGGCGGAAATCACATCTAACTTTGACATTAACAATTTTCTACCCTCCATAAATTCTATACTCCAGCCTATTTTATGATTATGTCTATTTCGCGGTTGTCTATTTCTCAATCATCATACATCAATACAGTTACCAGATTGTTTTAATTATTCCTCTTTTATTTCACTTATCCAATTGCGTAAATTCTTTTAGTGAACCGCGAATCTTAAGAGGGGCCTGGCTAAATATTATTATCTATTCTAAAGTTAAGTCGTAGGCGAAAACTAGTTCAAAATAAATAATTTATCTAATACCTACGTAAGCACCTCGCGTAAGTCAATAAACGCGAACCGTCGCGTCGCGGCGTCGCCTGCTGCGCCACATAGGTCGTCTTTGATAGTTTTGTTTATATGTACACTGCCGGCCAAAAGTTTGAGACCACCTACATCAAAGTAGGAAAATGAAATAAAACTCAAAATACAAAGCAAGAGGTTTAATTATGAATTAAAATACTTATTTCCTAATACACATACATTATGAAGAAAACAAAAAAATCAAGAAAAATCAACCATTTACTTTAAAAATGTCGCTCATATTTTATACAGATTTTTCGTCGAAAAACCCTCCCTTGCATTTTATTACTACTTTCACTATTCTTGGCATACGAGCAATCAATTTGTCGATTGTATCTTGTGATATATTGTTCCAGCTTTCTTGTAAAGCCTTCCACATGTCTTCTTGCGAAGTGGGACAACAACTGCGCACATTTCTATCAAGCTCTTCCCACAAAAGCTCAATCGGGTTGAGATCCGGACTCTGAGGGGGCCACACCATGTTTTTTAAAACCCCTTCTGTTTCTTTGTGTTCTAAATAACCCCTGCATAATTTTGAACTATGTTTTGGGTCATTATCTTGTTGGAAAAAAAATCCATCTCCAATTATTCTTGAACCAGACGGAATGGCATTTTGCTGTAGTATTCGTTTATATTGCTCCTTTTTCATGATTCCTTCGACTCGTACCAAATCTCCGGTTCCATGGCCCGAGAAGCATCCCCAGACCATAATGGAACCACCACCATGCTTGACTGTTGGCACCACACAGTCTGGCATCATCTTTTCCTCGACGTTACGTCGAACAAAAATTCGTCGTTTTGAACCAAATATTTCAAATTTGGATTCATCTGACCAAAGAACTTGTTTAAAGTCTTCTTCAGTCCAGTCTCGATGGGTAAGGGCCCACTGCATCCGTTTCTTTTTGTTTTGTGGCCTTAGTAGTGGTTTTCGAACGGCGACGCGACCAAATAACTTAGCATCTCTCAAACGTCTTTTTACTGTAGTCAATGATACAGGTTCTGATCGGGATTTGTTCACTTCTACGCGGATTTCTAGTGCTGTTAGGCGTCTATTCCGCTTGCTGGTAGTGACGATGAAGTGATCCTCGCGAGAAGTGGTAGTTCTCGGCCTTCCCGAACGCGAACGATCTTGATTACTGCCAGTCTCCTTGTATCGGGTTATTGTGTTATGAACACAAGTCTTCGACAACTTAAGTTGAGAGGCAATCGCACGTTCAGATTTGCCTTCGCCGTATAAAACAACTATGGCAGAGCGAGTTTCACTGCTAATTTCGCGAACTTTTCCCATTTTAAGATGTCTTCACTGTAACAACGACGAGCTCAGACTAATAAGGTAGAAAATAATTTACTCCATAAAAACTCAGGTACTAAATATGTTTTAGGAAGCTAACATAATCCCTGATATCGGTTAACGCGAAACAAACCCAAAACAATAAGTAATGAGCAGATCATAAAAATATTACAATGACTCTACCACCTGGTCCTTGCGCGGCGCTCATTGATGTTTTGAAACAATAGACCTTTTTAGGATGATAACTTAAACAACAACATAAATAATGACTCTTAGAAATTCTTTAATAATAATAGAATACGCAGGTGCTCAAATTAGCTCATTATCATATGTGTACTTTGAAATATTTTGTTGGTGACAAAGATTTTTACAGTGGTCTCAAACTTTTGGCCGGCAGTGTATATCCACATCGCGCGAGAATAACAACAAGCAGTGGGGAAAACATTATTATCAGAGTCGATTTTTATTTTTATTTATTTATTTATTACTTCACAAAACCGAGTAAAATCATTATAAAAATACAGTAAGTACATTGTTGTTACGAGCAAGATTTTACCCAAATATGCAATTTATGTTTGCATATTTGGGTAAAATCTAGTTCGTAACAATATAAAATTTACCAAAAACTCGAGATTTTTACAATATACACAAATTACTTTAAAAAAAAACAAATAGTAGCATTATTTAACATTGTTGTTGAACACCATATAGCAACCTGATTACGCATTATTTAAATTTATAAATATTGGAATCGAAAATGTCCATGTCAGTGTTTTCGGAAGCCAATTCGTTATAGACGACACGCTCTACATAATGGGGCATTGTACGATGTGTTATTTTTTAACGTGATCAGTGAAAATAAAGCGGGGCTCCGGGATCTATAGTATGTACACTGCCGGCCAAAAGTTTGAGACCACCTACATCAAAGTAGGAAAATGAAATAAAACTCAAAATACAAAGCAAGAGGTTTAATTATGAATTAAAATACTTATTTCCTAATACACATACATTATGAAGAAAACAAAAAAATCAACCATTTACTTTAAAAATGTCGCTCATATTTTATACAGATTTTTCGTCGAAAAACCCTCCCTTGCATTTTATTACTACTTTCACTATTCTTGGCATACGAGCAATCAATTTGTCGATTGTATCTTGTGATATATTGTTCCAGCTTTCTTGTAAAGCCTTCCACATGTCTTCTTGCGAAGTGGGACAACAACTGCGCACATTTCTATCAAGCTCTTCCCACAAAAGCTCAATCGGGTTGAGATCCGGACTCTGAGGGGGCCACACCATGTTTTTTAAAACCCCTTCTGTTTCTTTGTGTTCTAAATAACCCCTGCATAATTTTGAACTATGTTTTGGGTCATTATCTTGTTGGAAAAAAATTCCATCTCCAATTATTCTTGAACCAGACGGAATGGCATTTTGCTGTAGTATTCGTTTATATTGCTCCTTTTTCATGATTCCTTCGACTCGTACCAAATCTCCGGTTCCATGGCCCGAGAAGCATCCCCAGACCATAATGGAACCACCACCATGCTTGACTGTTGGCACCACACAGTCTGGCATCATCTTTTCCTCGACGTTACGTCGAACAAAAATTCGTCGTTTTGAACCAAATATTTCAAATTTGGATTCATCTGACCAAAGAACTTGTTTAAAGTCTTCTTCAGTCCAGTCTCGATGGGTAAGGGCCCACTGCATCCGTTTCTTTTTGTTTTGTGGCCTTAGTAGTGGTTTTCGAACGGCGACGCGACCAAATAACTTAGCATCTCTCAAACGTCTTTTTACTGTAGTCAATGATACAGGTTCTGATCGGGATTTGTTCACTTCTACGCGGATTTCTGGTGCTGTTAGGCGTCTATTCCGCTTGCTGGTAGTGACGATGAAGTGATCCTCGCGAGAAGTGGTAGTTCTCGGCCTTCCCGAACGCGAACGATCTTGATTACTGCCAGTCTCCTTGTATCGGGTTATTGTGTTATGAACACAAGTCTTCGACAACTTAAGTTGAGAGGCAATCGCACGTTCAGATTTGCCTTCGCCGTATAAAACAACTATGGCAGAGCGAGTTTCACTGCTAATTTCGCGAACTTTTCCCATTTTAAGATGTCTTCACTGTAACAACGACGAGCTCAGACTAATAAGGTAGAAAATAATTTACTCCATAAAAACTCAGGTACTAAATATGTTTTAGGAAGCTAACATAATCCCTGATATCGGTTAACGCGAAACAAACCCAAAACAATAAGTAATGAGCAGATCATAAAAATATTACAATGACTCTACCACCTGGTCCTTGCGCGGCGCTCATTGATGTTTTGAAACAATAGACCTTTTTAGGATGATAACTTAAACAACAACATAAATAATGACTCTTAGAAATTCTTTAATAATAATAGAATACGCAGGTGTTCAAATTAGCTCATTATCATATGTGTACTTTGAAATATTTTGTTGGTGACAAAGATTTTTACAGTGGTCTCAAACTTTTGGCCGGCAGTGTATGTGTTGATGCAGAGAGAAGATAAAAGCATGGGGCAATCTACGACAGAATGAATAATTTTGTGAAGGTAAACCAGATCGACAACTTTTCCACGGGTTCGATTCACATTAGGACGCATTTTATAAGGGTTATTAACACTTTCACTGCCCACGATGCACATGAGGATCTAGCAGTCCTACTAGCTGCGCATTCGCCACCCTGCAGGTCGTGCCGCAGACGCTGGGCAGTGAAAGTGTTAAAATGGTACGTCTTTATCGCAGGCGTATTAATAGGCACCGTTAGGTAGGTAGGAAGCCCGAAACGCAAACGTTTAGCAAAGTTCACAAGAGTCAATAGCCTACTTTCTACAAAACTAGAGCTAGGAAATATAATAAAGACATACCTATTAGGTAATCTTTATTTCGCGCATTAAGAACTTGTGCGATATTTCTTAGGTTTTATTTCAGTGGAAGTGGGAATTAATTTTATGACAGACTTGTTTCTGTCCGCGGCTTCGCATGCGCTTTCCTAGATAAAAAGTAGCACCCGGGTTTCAATAATGCTCTATCCCAAATTTGATAAAGTACCGTTCGGCCGATAAGTCATTCAAAGCCGCAAAGGTAACAGACAGACACACAGAGTTATTACATCCGTATTACGTATGGATATACTCAGGAAATTTATTTTTTAAAACTTCCTTCAGTAATATTAGACCAGCTAGAATATGTCAATTCAGCCCGTGAGTGCTGAGCAAAAAAGGCGCTAGGGAACAAAAGATGTGGCAATCGATTTATGAAATACAGACTAGCAATGGCCTTTATTAACAAAGAAAATTACAATCAAATAATAAAAACAAATTAGAACTAGTATTTACAATTGAAACAATTGAGCTAACTGCAGACTGTTGCAAACAATCAACAGGTAGCTCAGCTGATCCATATCAATACCAGTCGGAAGCGTCCCCAAGACGCAGAAGTATTTCATCAGTCGATTTCCACAACAACGACGGTCCATTGTTAAAAATTAACAGTTAACCATGTTTTATCCATCATTTTTTATTTATCTTAATGTTTCTCATTTTGCTTCAGACACCCCCCGCAACCTATATCTCCTGCACATCGTAACGTGGGTGATGAATATGTTCGGGATATTCTTCATCCTGGCGGCGCACGAGCACTACTCCATAGACGTGTTCATTGCGTTCTACATCACGTCGCGTCTGTTCCTGTATTATCACACGCTGTCGAACAACCAGGCGCTGATGCAGAATGACTCGTCTCGGTATGTACATATAGTGCTCTCTTAAGTTAAGCTGTCGTCTAAAGGCTGTCTGGAAGAGATCGCTTCTGAACGATGAGGCCGCCCATTGTACCGACCTCTGTCTTGTGTACCTACCTAATGAATGTCCGTGATTTATTTTTGTTAATACTTACTACTTTGTACAATAAGACTTTCGTATTTATTGTAGTCCGTTGAAATTGCAACTATTGTTTAAACACGCGTAACGCTCCTAAACTTAAGGTTTAGTTCAGACACGGTAGAATCCACGCCGGTATTATTTACAGATTGCATCATGAATCAGTCTCTCGTGTTCTAGTGGGAACGTCTATTCTATTACGATCACATGTAAATGTAAATTGCATCCGCGCGGTTAATCCGCTACGTGTACGGACTCCGCCCGCGGTCTAAACTAACCCTAAAGCGTCATAAAATCGGCGAATGTCAAATCGTTACCTCTAGATAACTTTGAACTCACCTATGAATAAGCAATTAAGTACCTAAACAAAATGGTTTAGACAAGGCATTTAAATAACTGAGTTTCACTGGCATTCCTCTGCGGTGCCTCCGGGGCGCGCCGCAGCTGCAGCAGGTAGAAGTCGTCCATGTGCGTCGGGGACAATGAAAGTGTTAAATTTTTAAAACAAGCACGGAGCCTGTTAATCACCAAAGTCTACGTCTACTAGTCAAAGATACTACCTACTTCCAAGTTATAATGTTACTTACTTTAAGGTACTTCTTCCAAGTTCACACATTCGTTTGTTTCACAGAACAAGAATATGGTTTCCGCTGCTATCGTTCTTTGAATCGGAGGTCGACGGCATCGTTCCCAACGACTACGAGGGTCCCGTGGCTATCCTCCAGAACCTAAAGCTGTGGGTAATGCAACTAGCAGCCGATGTCCGAGACTCCGACGTAGCGAAAGCCGCCGGCACCAAGTTACAAGAAGGGGCCGCCATGGGGGAGTACTCAGTCGTCAAACTCGTCGATGGAATCAAGAAGAATCTCAGCATTGTTGAAGAGTACAAAAACTCACGCCAAAGATTAGTAACTACAGACAAAAACGTTCAAGCGTGTATGCTGGAAGAATTCCCTGATGTGGAATTCCGGAGGAACATGTCGGATAGTAGTAGGGGGCCGATGGGAAGGCCCATCGACGCTCTAATACAAGACCTGGCTACAGAATCTACTTTCAGTAATCCACCTTCACCAAATATAAGAAAAAGATTTAATTAATTGTAATATTTATATTGATAGAGGCTGTTATAGACATATTTTCATTGTAGCCTGTTTTTTACTATGAACTTAGATACCTGTTTTACATTTCCATAAAAGATTTTATATCATATTGTTATTCCATTACTATAATTTATTTTACAGAATGTAAGCTAAATGTAGTTTTAAATTGTTAGGTAAATTAGTTTGCTCAAAATACCTACTTATTTTGGAATATAATATAATAGTTTCACTAAACAGCTGTATTATTTATATTATTTTTAACATTATGGCTGCATCTAGATTGGCGTGGTTGACTTTATATTTTTAACATTATGCCTGCATCTAGATTGGCGTGGTTGACTTTATATTTTTAACATTATGCCTGCATCTAGATTGGCGTGGTTGATCTTATATTTTTAACATTAAGCCTGCATCTAGATTGGCGTGGTTGATCTTATATTTTTAACATTAAGCCTGCATCTAGATTGGCGTGGTTGACCTTATATTTTTAATATTAAGCCTGCATCTAGATTGGCGTGGCTGACTTTATATTTTAACATTAAGCCTGCATCTAGATTGGCGTGGTTGATCTTATATTTTTAACGTTAAGAGCGTTTACGCCTAGCGCGCGATGTGTATGGGACTGACTTGAAATGATTTGCGCGCAGCGTTTTAAAGTAGTTTTCAAATATTTACAGAAAAATAATAACAACAAATTTTTTTTTTTTTTTTTTAATGCTGGACAATCCACACAGCATCATCTAGCCCCAAAGTAAGCAGAGCTTGTGTTATGGGTACTAGATGACAGATAAACTTAATACAATACATAACATAGATAGATATTTTTTATTATATATAGAAAATACCCAGAACACCCGGAACAAATATTTGCAGATCGTACAAACATTTGTCCCAAGGCGGGAATCGAACCCGCAACCTTCTGCGTCACAAATTAATTACAATTTTAAATGTTTGATTTTAAAGAAGATGCTCTTTATTGGTAAGCTATTGTTATATTAAATTAAATAAGGTATATCGGTGAAAAAATCATTTAAAATTCGTAATAATTCACATTTTTTTAATTTGAATGTCTCGTAGTTAGATACCAAAACCAAACATCTTTTTATCTAACTATTTTTCCAAGGATCTTATTGATTGATTATTATTTTTTGTTCATTAGATATATCAGTATTTTCATAATATTTTGATCTTCGAAACTGAGGCTATAAGGGAAATTTAGAAAACCTCTAACAAGTTATCTTGATAGAACGCGCACATACTATATTAATTGAAATATTTTCTTAACTAGCTATTTGGAAAACAAAATTTCCTAAAATTAATATTAATTAACATATAGTGTAAGATAAGTGGTTCATGTTATTAACGGGTTTGAAAAGTACTGTTTTTGAGCCAAACTGCGCATGGAAGGCGTAAACGCTCTTAAGCCTGCATCTAGATTGGCGTGGTTGATCTTATATTTTTTTGGAAGGTCCAAATTGACATTTTGCAATTATTAGCCCAATCCCTTGATTTTAGCTATTTTTCGACAGTTACTTCTATTATTGTATTATAATTTCTAGTTACTAAGTGCTACGTTTCTTCCTACTCAGCAAATAAAACAAGCAAGTATTTTATTATACATTATTTTATATAATTCATATGAAAATGTTAAAAAATGTCTTTAAAATTAATAAATCGATGATATAAAATTTGTCATGAGATACGTAGTTTATTTCTTAACAAAAAGCGTGCAAATAAACTAAAATCATGAATTGTGTGCGTGTATGATTTGATAATAAATAGTGCCTATCCATTTGGTAGGCGTGCTACATGATCAATACCAAATATACACAAGAGAATATGAACAGCAACCAAGAAAAATTGTTAAATACACTCTAATTAAACATAATCAATTACCTACACAAAGTTATTCTTAAAAAAAAAGAAAAAACTTTTCAAATAAAATAATGCCAATGTTAAAGGATTAAAAAATAATAAAAATGAATACACAATAATAATACTCTGAATAATACAAGCCTTATGAAGGGTAAAACATGTTAAATAGAAATCTTACTCTGGAACTTCATAGAAAAATTTGATTAATAACTAGTATAGGCCACTTCACTGTTAACATAACTATACATCGCCACATAATATGAGCTCTCAACAAAACTTCTTTGCGCTATATACAATGACTAATTATGTCAAAGAAGCCAATAATTAATTATAGAACTTAGTGAATAGTGCTTGCTTAGTGCTATTAAGGGCTTATTTGAGCTGAGAAGCAGAGATATCTTCAGTCAATTATTCAGCAGCTTTCTCACTCTCAATCAATAACTCGGAGGGGTCCTTTTTGCTCTCAGCCAACTCTGTGACTTCTTTCTCAACAGAGTGGCCACGGGAACTGACTGTTCCATTCTCCGTAGCTGCATCATCTTCAGATGTATTTTCTTTTATTTCTTGTTTTTCTTCAACTTCTTTAGCTGGTGATGGCTCTTTGGCCGGTGTTGGCTCTTTGGCCGGTGATGGCTCTTTGGCCGGTGATGGCTCTTTAGCTGGTGAGGGGTCTTTGGTCGGTGATGGCTCTTTGGCCGGTGATGACTCTTTGGCTGGTGATGGCTCTTTAGCTGGTGATGGCTCTTTAGTTGGTGTTTCTTTCTCAACAGATGTCTGTCTATCTGGAGTGTTTTCTTTAGGTAGCTTATCCTCATCCTTTGCAGGAGTGGCCTCCCTTGAAGATGTAGTTTCTTTAGCAGGAGACATCTCCTTTTCCAGGGCTGCCTCACTGTCAACTGTTTCAGACACAGGTATTTCCTTCTCCTGTGAGCTTTCCTTTGATTCTATAGCTACTTCACCATTCAATGCAGTGTCCTGAAACAAGTATTTGATTACAATTTTATCCATTGTTCTAGCTTGACTTGAGATAAAGCAATATTTTTCTAGGTTCTTGATGAAAATTAATGCATGCTTAATGATGTTTCTTAATTGGATTGTCCATTTACATAAAGCAATATTGTGAAATCGAGTTCATTCTACTAATAAAATCTGTAACATAAATAAAGTACCTTTCCATTTTCTGCCTGAGGTGTCTCTTCAGGTGGGACCTCTAATTGCAGGAACTTCTCCAAAGCATCTATTTCATTAGCAAGGTCAAACTGGTCATAATCCTGAAACATCAAAAATTATTTCATACTTCACTGACTACTCACAATAATTCCTTAATAATGTTGATTGTAATCACTAAGTGACACTGCATTGTTTTCACAGTCATTGACTCATCAAATTCCTTTGTATGCGCTTTGCTATACAAACAGCATACCTTTTCTACTTTTGTAAACTAAGAAAACGGAAACAATGCTGTTGTGTGGATGGGTTGGGCACATAAGGTGTGCAAAGAATTTATAAACAAAGAAATGGCATGATACAATAGAAGTTTCTGTAAAGCATTGTTTTGAATATTGTAACGCATACCCCACAATATTCGTCTTCGTTGAAGAGCTGCGGAGGCAGCGGAGAGCGAGGGTTTGGGTCGCTGACTGTGCCGCCGTTCGAAGTAGCATAGTTTTGCATGAACTCTTTATCAGCTTCTTTTCCTGGTTCCGTTATGTCAATGACATCATATTTTATGCTTTTGGAATCCAGTATCATAAGTACGCGCTGTTGTCGCTTTTTCACCTGCAAGTATTTACATTCACGTAATCAAAAATAATCAGTGGTTGATACAGCGAAGAAAAAGTAGAGTCGAGAAGACCCGGTCGTCATCACAGGAATTTCATTCTTACCTCTTTGTTTCCTGAAATACCACTCACATACACTACGACAACCATGATTAAATCAACACTTTCTTTATACGCTAGAACGATAAAAAAAGCACCAGAAATTCATAAAAATTAGAAAAATAGGCTTGGCCATCAACTTTCAATTCTGTTGTAAAATATTTCTCTTCTGACGTCTACGTCTTGTCTTGACTGACAGTTGACTCACATTACATGACAGTGACACTTACCCAGAGCTGCCAACTCTCCATGTTTGTAAATTGCCAAAAATATGCTTTTTCGAAATATGCTAATAAAAATGTTAACACGATTTTACTAATGTTTTATTTTACAAAATGGTACAATATTCATGTACATCAATCAGTAATTCCGTGATACAAACTAAATATTCCGATCCTCGTCGGTATTATCTTGGACAGGTGCCATCTGTGGGTCTGGAGCAGAAGACGAGGACGCTTAGACTTACTTCATTTGTGCGTGTCTTTCGTAAGATTACTAAATAATATGCTAAATTGAAATTTTTCATGCTAAATCACTCGAAAATATGCCAAATTTATGATAAATGGCAGCACTGCACTTACCATCCTTCTTTTCTACCTGTGCTTTTCTTTGTGTGCTGGTACACAAAGAAAAACTCCATGTCCATGGACCGATTTTTTTCATTTCATTTTCCAGTCTGATCAATCTTAGTGCCGGAGCAGCCATAGTTCCGCCTCTAGTCCAAAGAGTATAATAAGCATAACTCTAGTCTCAGAAGTTTAGGGGACCTAAAAGTCTCATTAGTTCGGCTGTGACGTATAACCGAACTATTGAGATAATTAAATTAGGCGAAATATTATTATGAAATGATTAAGAGAGTAATAAATGGAAAGCACCTACTCGTTCCTACCTAGTAAGATTTACATTATAATTTACTTATAAATAAGATTTTTTAGTAGGTAGGTAGTTAGAGGTTTTGTTTGATTGCTATAAATGTAGCGTACACGCTTAGAATATTTAGTAAATAAATACCTACTTATTTATAGCATAAATTTATTTCACGCAGGCATGGACTTTTTAACTTTCGTATGTCAATCCGTTATTTTGTATGCGTTATCTGTTCACAATTTACTTTAGTATGGGATTTCGAACACGCGATGATGGAGATGGTTGGTAGTAACGTTTGCAGCGGTTCGACATCGGATGGGTGGGTGACCAAACCATTTTTTATATCGAGTCGCACCGTGCTGTAGGTAATGGGGACGTTAATATTTTTCTGAATCAAATGTATAAGGGTGGATTTTTTATTAAATCTACTAATAAAAACAACACACATGTATTTTTATTGAACACTTCCTATTTCATTCATAACAAATTTAATTTTTTATATATTTAAAAATATACTATCACAAAACTAGAAACAAATTAGATGAAATTAAATACTGCAGGCGGGCAGCCCTAGCGCGTGATTACGTACGACACGCGGCTGTAGGTAATTATTTCAAGGACAGAGCCGAGTCACAATACTGTTAAATATTATTACCATGCTTATGGTACATGTCAAATCGGATGAACATTGAACGCGCTATTATTTAGAAGTTTCGCATGAACAAACACTGCACATAAATAAAGCCGTTACCAACTTACTTGATCTTCGCTTGCTCCTCATTGAAGGTGAAGCTAGCCTCGAGTCTTAACACTTTGGGTGCCCACAACGCACGTGCCGGAGTACAACTGCATTGCATATGGCAAACAGTGAATGCCTTATTAGGGGCACCTCTAGAGGATATTAAAAATAAAAACCCTTGATCGTGTGTATAAATTTTAATGTTTTTTTTTAAGATATTCATGTTATACATAGGCGCTTTCAGTATTAAAAATAATGTTGGTACAAATTGCAAACGAGGAGCGAACTATACATGGTTACTGTTTCGGGTCATATAATTACCTAGTGTTGTAGACACATTCAATTTGCCATAAGACACATTAAATTTGTAGAAGTTATGTCGTCAGTTAAGATATTATCTTAACTGACGACATAACTTATACAAAATACAAATCAGAGTGGAATGCATTATATTCTACAATGCTAAATACCTATCTAACTAAAAAACTTTTTTACGATTGCAACAAAATAAACAGGTATGAATAAATAAAAATAAGTTTTCACATATTCAGCCTATTAATCTCAGTTCATAAAATATACTACATACGCCTAATAAATAAAATATCACACATTAGGTTCAGGTTTAAAAGGGGAACTCATACAACAATAAATTGATAAATAATTGCAACTATTAATAATCTGTGGGAATGAGAATGGCCATTGGCAAATGACCATTCGGTCACCGGATGTCCATGTAAAATGATTCCCATTTTACATGGACATCCGGTACGACCGGAGCAACTGACGCGGAGCGGAATCGGTCGATCACATCGATTAGAATATTGTCATCCGTGCAGGGCCCCAATTCCACTAAATTAATCACTTCACCGCAACAATGGTATCGTCTCAGAATTTGGTGACCTTTGATCCACCAATTAGAAAAAAACGGTTTATCCATAGACTGACCGACATCGAAATTTGGTCGCCGCCGACCGTCTTTCGGACGCTTGCCAGTCAAAAGATTTTTTCTACACTTTTGTTGATTTTAGGCTTGTTATGACCTCTATTTCGTCTAGAATCGATGGTATCGGTTTCCAACCGATCGTGCCGACCGTTTAGACGCATTTTTCATTCAAAAAATGTGCGAGCAAGCGACCCACCTCGGGTCGCTTGCCACAAGTGCCATGTTTATGAGCGACCCCAGTTGGGTCGCTTGCCAATGGAGAGGTAGAAACTACAGATGGAGAGACACGTGTCCAAAGTATCAAAGTTGAAACCATTCTATCAATATCTCGGTGCAAATAGCACCGCACGCACTATCAAGACTTCTAGAGTTTCTTTCGTCTATGGATGGTTTTGCGACGATACCATTGTCATAGTAAAGCGTTTGGTTAGCAGAATTCGGCCATTGGTCCACACCGACGGCTCCGCTTCGCGTCAGTGGGGACGCACCTTTAGCACATTATCACGACAGCAACACCATGTGTACGGACAAAGATATGATCACAAACAGAAATCAAATTGTTTACTCACGTGTGGGATGCACGAAAATATTTTATTGGCAGAGGTCCATATCTCGATACAACTGTTACGATGGTGACAGCAGTGCTATGTTTTTTCTACATGCGCCGTGGCGGTGATATGTAGTTTTATTAATAGGTACACCATTTTAGAATATTTTATAATACAATGATTATTATGAGTACAGTACCAAGAGTCTTTAAAATAAATTTATCCCAATACAAAAAGATGCGATTAATCTGAATATTATTTACAAATAATTAAATTAATTTACAAAGGCATATTTACTTTAAAATAGAAATGTACAAAATAGGAATATCTAACACTTGATCATACTAACATACAAATTACAAACATAAAATAAATATATAAAATTAATTTGAAATAAAATATCAAAATAATTATTTAACCTACATTGCATTATTGATAAATAGTTTAAATTTGAAGATTACCTATAGGTTAGGTAGTACCTATACATTGGGTAGGTAAAGGTAGATTAGGTTCCCAAATTATTTTTAGGGTTCCGTACCCGAAGGCTGAAAACGGAACCCTATTATTGATATTGTTAAAAAGCGCAGGACCAACGCGAATGGCATAAACAATAGAGAGGCCTATGCCCTGCAGACTTCTGACGTCATTGTTTCTGGCTTACCGCATGTCTAAAGTATTGAACTTGAACTTTTCCGAAGGACGCATAACAACAGCGAATGCGCTGCAGTAGTTGGCAGATTGACAACAATTCACTCAGAATCAGTAAACGGCATTTAACGACGTACATTTGTGCATTCGGTCACAATTAAAGTAAATGTAAACACGTTTGTATGTGATTTAAATTTATTCTGATTCTGACCTTTAGCACTAAATACGGAGATCTAGGAATTTGAATTTGGTCAACACAACTTAGTTAAATAATAAATTCAGGCGTTACTTAGCGGAAATCCATTGCAGAGTATTAGAATGTAGGTAAAATATTTAGTAACAATTCCACGCAAAACCTTCTACCATTTATTGTTGTCTGCACGCGAATTGAATTTTGTTGTATCTTATCATCAGAGAAAGTTTTGCGTGGAATTGTTTCTAAATATTTTAAATACAAATTTAACTTAGTTTAAATTAAAGTAAAAAAGGAGCCAACATAATCGACACCAATCATATTAGATATACTTTTCGTTACAATATAACTATGCGGGTTGCCATGAGACAAAGCGCAACTAACGATTTATCATAATTTAAATTATTATATTCGTAGCCGCATGCTGTGCAAAATCATGTCACTTTACTAAGGTAGCGGAAGAAACTTATAATTTAAAACTCTAAAATAAATACATATCACTTCAGTTTCTATAAACAAGAGAAAATTCTAGCATTGGTAGGCCAATTTAAGTAATTTATGAGATCCGAGAATTTCTACAGCTAGTCAAACAATGGTTTATCTTAGATTATTGCGATGATAAAAGGCACTCCTATAGTACGTAGTATATGTACCAGTGTACGTACATAGTCTTTGTCTGTTACTTGTGTACAATAAAGAGTTTTGGTATTTTTTGCAGACAGATTACCAAAGACGAATCTGGGGAAATCTGTACCTACATGAATTGCATGAAAAATCATCAAACAAAATCAATATTTTTGAAAGTCTTCTGTGGAAGAGCCTTATCCTAATTTTAGTCTAAGCTTTTAGCAATCTGGCTAAGGCTGCCACTCACCAGTTACATTACAAAATGGACAAACTTTACAATTCAATTTCACTATTTCCGATTAAGACATAGGATAGGAAGAATCTACTATTCTCAAGTTCATCCTTATCTCTTCTAATACTTTCCCCTTCTCATTAAACGTTGGTAACATTTAAAATTCATTTGTTTCATGTTGGCAGAAAATTTTATAAACCAAACCCTGTTTGTATGCAAGTGTTCAGCAACATTTTTAAAAGGAAGTTTATTGCTGTGTTTAAGATGTTATGATGTGTTAAACTAATATTAGCATTATCACATTAAGTGTGCATTAATTAAGGATAGCTGTACAATATTTTAAATATATAAATAAATAAAATAAATTTATTTATTAATTTAGTCATAATATTCTCTCTTAAAAAAAGAGAGATGCATCGATCAAGTATCCGCCGCCTAGCACCTCCTCCGTAGATACCTAGAACCTTACGAAAATTACACCCGAAATTGTCTACGACTTGTTTTGACGCAGAGTTCAGTGAATACGGAACAAGAGATAAGTGGAGTCGAATTTATTTTATAGGTACCTGTAATTATAATAAATGCTGTTTTTTTTTGTTATATTAACAATTTGAAAATCATACCGTTACCTAGTAGTTATCATATTTAATTTCATTTGGTTCTTTCTAATTAATAATAAAATTTATAAAAAACCTCTTATTTCTGACAACAAATAGTTAGGTAATGTAGGTAGTTAGTGTAATCATAATCACAGAACTGTTTTGTGTGGTCAATAATAAACAAATAAAGCAATTAGAAAAAAACTAAATTAAAATAACTATTGCTATCCTACTAATATTATAAAGCCGAAAGTTTATGAATTTTATTTTGTTACCTAAGATCTCCAAAACTACTGAACAGATCATGATGAAATTTGAAGTAGGTAGAATTTAGAATACAGGGTGTAAGTGAAACACCGTCCTCGAACCAGAGGTTTAGTAGATGAGTAGTCCAAAACAGATGAAAAAAAATTAAGGAATTTTTTGCTTATTTTTAAAAAAGTCCTCATACATCGCATTTCACCCTATACACGCGTTACCCTCAATCAAAGCTTCGTCGGTATCAAACAGGCCGCCGCGCCGCCCGTCAGGTCAGTTGTGACCGACAATGTGGGAGCGCGACGGGTACCTTGATCAATGAAGAGACGTATCAACGGATACCTTGTTTTAATGCTTATAAAAATGATTGCTAAGTTGTCTGGTGAGCGTTGAAAAACGGAACATTAGGCGCCACAAGCGCTATCTAACTCTTATTGAATACCGAGCCTATATCTATTGACACAGCTGTGCGACCACGCAAGTGACTCTGCCAGTGATTGTTGTACACTTGTGTGATACGTTGCGTACGGACCATAACTTATTTTTAATCAAATTTAATTTCAAATAAATGTGCTTTATAATTGTGCTTAGTCTCATTTTGTAGTTATATTAATTTTATGTTGGTCCATATGAAACGTGTCGTTCTGTACGGACCGTGGCGCATTTTGCATATATTTGGAAGATATTTTTGTACAAAACAACTATCTGGAAATGTGCTATTTAGTGCACCAAACCAAAAAGCTGTACCTATCGTAAAAGTAAAAAAAAAAAGTAAAGTATCTAAGTAAGTAAAAAAGTAAAGTAAAGTATCGTAGGAGTTCTATCATGTTTGAGTTGAACATAGTGGATTTGGATCTTTTTGGTTTTTTATTTTTGCTGCGCTATTTTAGTGACAGCTGTAGCTTTCGTAAATTAGGGCTTTATTTAAAATTAAGTTTGTGAGTAGGTACTCGTATATGTATATACAGGTTTACTGGTTAAGTCGACCTACATCTTTAAGGGGGTTGTAGTTTCTAT
Organism: Eupithecia inturbata; assembly: GCA_963662085.1. Lineage (NCBI taxonomy): Eukaryota > Metazoa > Arthropoda > Insecta > Lepidoptera > Geometridae > Eupithecia > Eupithecia inturbata. Next base: position 12,506,747 of record OY759182.1, read on the forward strand.
CATTACTGACTGATTTGACTATGAAACACCGTACCCCAAACATAATTGTTTGCGAGATATTGGACATTAAAAGTAACAAAAAAAATTTTTTTGACTGTTTTACTACTTTTTTATAATTTGTACATGATATTTAATATCGTCAAACAAATTCACATTTATGCACATTTATTAGAAATAGAATTTGATCAAAAATAAGTTATGGTCCGTACTTGCGTTCGGACCTTAACTTATTTTTACCACACGTACACTTTGATTGATATATCAGGTAAGGCAGAATCAACGTGTCTTTTTCTATTAGACTGAAACTGGCTTTGACCTTTTAGGCGCTATGCAGACAGAGCAACTATTGCGGGAACAGGCAACTTGCAACTAGCTGTTTACATATTAAATATAAAAGCTGTTTTTAAAAAGTTGACAATTTCCTCAACTAATGTTCTCTGTCTGTATAGCGCCTAAGGTGTTTTTCCACCAGAACTAGCTGCGTAGTTATGCGTTATTTCAAACCTAACCAATAAGCTAGCTCGATTTTTAAATCTTAATGATCCTATTGGCTCTGTTTGAGACATTGCACCGCTTGTCGACGCAGCTTATCTCTGGTGGAGTGAAAAAACCAAACACCCATGAGAAAGTAGGAAACACTGGGGTTGCTACTTCTACGCGTTTTTTATTTGTGGGTTCCTAATTCGTGCTTAAGTACGATACAATATTCGCGACACCTACGACAAAATTGTAACGACTAATGACACAAAAACCCGATCTATATATTTTTTCATGTGCTCTAACACTGCATAACTCAAATATTGTTGTGATTTAAATACTAAGAAATGACACGCAAACACATGCCATTTTCATTTGTTTTGTTGGTGTTTCGTTTTTCTGCTCACCTCAGAGGGTAATACTGAAAATCAGTGTTTGCTCTTCGAGAAAAGCTATGCGCTGAGTTATAACCTTTTTGTCAGGCTGCAGCACACACATACATCACAGAAAATCCGTACTTTTTTTGTGTAGGTATAAGTATATGTATGTACCAACTATTTTTTAAGTCTTTTTTATGTTCTGATGTACCTACCTTTTTGTTGTGTTTTATATACCTTTGTATTGTGTGTTGCAGTTGCAAATAAATGTTCTATCTATCTATCTAAAGTAGTTTTTTTTTGGTGAAAAACCACCGTTGACTGTGTTCCCAATTCCCAAAGGAGCGGAGTGAAATCGACCAATCACATTATTTTTAAAATACACTCACTCGTGTTTCGCTGGGTCCTGATTAGTTAACTATGCAGTCAGTGGGAATGCACCTTAATTGATTTGAGTAGCCCCTATGTACTAAGTATACGCACTATAGCTAGTTCTCTACTGCCTAGATATACCGATCAAAGTGCACTGTACTTAGCGGGGTATAACAACATTAGTGAGCGTTCAGACGGGTGTTCCGAAGTCTGGGTCTCCGTCTCCGGTGCGCAGGCGCGCGAACTTGCCGCGCGCCTCGCCGTTGCTCAGGGCGCCCTCTACCACGCGCCTCGCTGAGCCTATCCTGTGGAATGGAGAGCGTAGTTTAGTTATAATTTGATGCTTGTTATTAATTATGAAGGTGGAAGTTTGTAAAGATGTATTACGTTAGGAAAATAACCACAGAACGCTAGGACACTTTTATGTGTTTGGTTGCGATTTCGACGTTTCGTTTCTTTAAGTTTAACCTGATATTGACCACCAATAAATACCGGTTATTCTCCTCGCAGCGAAGGATTTGGGGAATTTTGATCGACAGAGCTTCAATAATGCACATAAATTAACTAACCAAATTCCGAGTTTTTAGTTGTTGTTAAAATGTATCATTGTCTTAACAAATTAATATGATCTCCTAAACCAGGGGTGGCCAACTTGATTAGACCCAAGATCTACTGTTTACTGACGAAACCTTGTAATACCTACCAATTACATACCTGCTTCTTAAAATTGTTAATGAAACAATATAGTTCAGTATACAATTATGTTGCATTTTTAATGTAATAAGAGGGACATGAAATTTATAGTTTTCTTAGTAACTACTTATATATATTAGCGCTATTAAGAATAATTAATGTAATATGAGAGACATGAAATTTATAAATTCTTAGTATTCATATTAGTGTGAGCATTGCGTCTGAACATTTTCCGCTAAATTAGCAAAGTCGGGTTTGTAGAAGAAAAATGCTGATTTACACAAATAATGTTGAACCAAAACACGAATGCAGTTGTTCAACACATCTCTTCAAATTTGGATATTTCTCGTTGGAATCTAATGTCCAGAAATCTAGACCAGAGGATGACCTTGCTTTTGGAAATATGTCACAGCGCAGAGTAATAATTTCGTTTTGTAACGTCATGTGGTCCCTTTGAAATGTATCTGCAAATTTTTTAGCCACTTCATAGATGACAACAGTGTGCTCAATGGAGTTATTATGGAACTATGATAAAATTAAATAACGTGATGGAACGGCGATTGAAAAACGATACTAAAATGATTATGCGTACAGCACTTGGTGATTGCGTTCTACATGATCTTTAGGGTTTCGAAGATCGGAGATCGGTTTCGAAACCCTTATGGTCTCGCTTTTTCTGTCCTTTTTTCCGTCTTTAATATCTCAGCAACTACAGCAGCAATTAACGTGAAATTTAAAATAATAAGAATACATTTCTTGCGCCTGTACACATTAAAATAAAAATGTAAATTTTCAGTACAAATTGTGATGTCGAAATATTAAAAGAGACCTACAATGTCAAGTGGGGGGCTACCTCAGCGAGTGGGCTATTAAATGAACGGTATTGGTTTGTACATCTCAAAAGAGTTTTTGATATTTCTATAGGTTTCATACTTTCTCAAATATTTTAAAAAAGTCGCAGTTTTACCCATACCGATGGTAAAATTGTGACTTGCGATGATTATTATGTATCTACTTATATCAAATTTACGTACTTATACGTTTTTTGCCTTGCCACGATCGACCGGTCGATCGCGATTGACCGCTTGGCCATACCTGTCCTAAACTAATGTTAACTTTAAAATTAATAACTAACAAATACCTGAAGCCTTTCTCTCTCTTAGCGGGTTTCACATCACCGTTGAGCATCGTAGGCGCCATCGCAAACGTTGCCGTGGGCTGCACTTCAGGCAACATTACTTGCGGCACCGTTACTTGCGATACCGTTCCTTGAGATAACGTTACTTGAGATAACGTTTCCGGTAACGAAACTTGCGATAACGTTACTTGAGGCAATGTTGCTGGTGGTAACGTTGCTTGTGGTAACGTCGCCTGAGGTAACGTTGCTTGAGGTAGTGAGGGCTTGAGCGGCTGTTTTAGCGGACTATCCGCTACGTTGATGAGCGGTTGGACGGGAGGCTCCGCAGGCGACGGCGGGGAGGCCGCGGCGGAATCTAAAACTGAACAAATAAAATATACAGGTTATTTAAATATAGATATTAAATTTGTGTATCATACAATTTCAACAGGCTTTAAACGTCTGAAATAGACGGGAAAGGCCGACGAATAATTTCATTCTATACACATGACAAGACAGGGTTTTGTTTGTTTAATTAAAGATTGATTTAAAATAAACGAACAAAGAACTAGCATTTTCTTTGTTCTTTTTACCCAGCGAGGGTTGTATTTTATGCGTAATTTTACAAGAAAGAATTATAGACCTCGCTCTTTGTTCGTTTGCTCTAATTTAATACACCTCTACTTTTTGAAACATAGCATAGAAATTAGAAAGATTGTTTACTGTATTATTTTCCTGACAAACCATCTTACTTATAAAATTCTAAACTTTAAGCAATAGCTACAGTCGTTTGTCTCCTTCGTTTCACATAAGTCGGAATAAGAAGAACACTGGCTTAGCCTAATGAAAAAAGAAAACCTCTTTGTTACATGGAAGAGCCCTATTGTAGAGTTAGTATGAAAACTCTATGGCGAGATCAGTCCGGCCATATTTAGAGATAAATGGTCTATGGTTTTATACTGGTTTGTTCCGGTAAAGCCGCCATGTTGTGTACCCAATCTATTTACAGTGTGCCCGCGCATGCGTTCCGCCAGCTGAGAAGATACGCAAAGTTTATAGTTAAGGCCAATCCATAGAGTTCCTAGATCTTTGGGTTAGCCATTACTTATAGTTGACATATATTTTTGTAAGTAAAGGGCTCTTCCCTTTACTTACATTGTTTACTTATATTATTATTAGACTTACCATCAGGTGACTCCGGAGTGATATCGTGCGAGGCGTCCGGCTGAGGGTCATCCGACGAAGGCGCCTCCAAGTCTACCGCCCGGTACGCGCCTTTTGTCCGCCAATCCTAAATGTTACATAGTTATTGTTTTTGTTTGGGAAAAATACGGATCGATTCGAGGCGCATATTCATATAACTCTATCTACAATCTAAATAGGGGTACAGGGGGGTGTAGATCTTACCAAAAAGGACAAAACGTTATCGGCGAGCGGAGCGAGCCTCGAAAAATGAATGAGTTTTGCTAGTTTTGGTGTAATTGATGGTAGATAAGGTGATTTTAAATGGATCAAGCTCGGGACTATGAGAAAAAGGATGTTTTTTTAATGTACCTTGCCACTTTTTTACACCAGAGACGCACAAATTTTGCAGGTAAAAAATTACAAAATTAAAGTTCATCTTTGAATATGTCTAGAAAACTCCTGGACAAACATATGAAAACATATGAAAGCGTTTTTATGAGCACTACTATCTCTTATTCACTTTATAATAATAACTGAAGTTATTGCTTAAATGTGAACAGGGTTACATTTTCGAAATTTACAAAAAAATTACAACCTCCTAAACGCTTCCACTTTTTTGATTTTTGTGTCTGATTATCCACTCATTATGGGACACCATGTATATATAGATTTCTCAGTAGTACTCATAAACATCCCAGTGTCACGAGCGAAGTTAGCCGCGTTCAGCGGTTTAGCAGCGCTCGCCTCGCTGTGCTAGAGCGGCGAGTGTAGCGATCCGCACGCGTTTATACAACGTGGCGCGCTGTGTGAAGAATTAAAAATCAAGGTTGCATTGTTACCTGCGGCTTGCGTTTCTTCTTAGCCTGCAGAGGGCGCACGTGCACCGGCGTGGAGCGCGGAGACTCGCCCGACGAGTAGCGGTGGTTGCTGAGGCCCACCACGGGGGCGCCCCACTGTGACAAACACACTTTTATTAGCCGGACAATTATGAATCATCGGATTATGAGAGTGCAAAAATGCACATGTTTGCGCAAATACTTGTGCCCTATATCTACTGCGCACATGGCTCCCGGCTTTCAACGTCCGAGTCACGACGTCAGGTCATCATACGTAGTATTTGAAAATATCTGCTTAGGTGCAACGCTAGGATTCTATTGCTAGAATGATGTTAAACGGGAACTGGATGTATAAATACCTCAAGCCTTGTCTCAATCTTGATAGAATCGTCGTCCATGTCCAGTATATTCAAGTTATTGTTGATGTTGTTGTAGTCGGGATAGGGCGCGGGGGCAGGCGCGGGCAGCGTGGGGAGCGCCCCTTCGCTCTCCGCCTCGCTGCCGGTTTCTACGTCCGAGTCGCGTCTGTTTGTAGTAGGACAGAATTAAAGGTTGATTGTAAAATAATGTTGCCAACATTAAGATAGATCAGACAAAGAAAATGTGTGGGAATTGAAATTAAAAATAAATCAAAATAGCACATCATCATCATCAGCCCGTATACGTCCACTGCTGAACATAGACCTCCTCCAAACGACGCCACAAATAGCAGTCCTGAGCCGCCGTCATCCATCGACTCCCTGCCACCGCTACAATGTCGTCGATCCATCGAGAGTGAGGTTCCCTCATTCCGTTTCGCATTGCATCGCGGTCGCCACTCGAGAACCTGTACTCTCCAACGGTTATCGATTCTGCGAGCTAATTGGCCTGGCCTGCCCATAAATAGCACAGTGAACCACAATCGTCGGGTTTGACTTACGATAACACAATAAGATCACCTTGTTTCATAGCAGACTATGAAGCAAGGCAATCTTATTGGTGATGTGATGTGCTCTCCACCATTTAGTTACGTAGCGTATCTCTAATGAACGGTAGGTATGAAAGTAGTTTAGAATTTATCAAAAATGGAATTGCGAGTGGCCTGGGCCCAAAACAATATGTATCATTTTACAATTAGACCCAAACAATTTTTTATTTATTCAATAAAAAAATAATGTATGATAAGTACTTATTTTAATTAGATCTAACGCCCCCAGTCGCCTAAGAATTTGTGTTCTAACATTTACTCTGTCTGCCGCGCTGTAGGAAATGGTGTCTCGTGAATGTCACTGTGTCGTCACCGTAAATTATCGTTGGACGACTATATCTCTAGCTCACTCTAGCTGTTTCCATTATAACGACTGATTGTCGTCATTGTGTCGTCTGGATTTTTTATCGACTTCTCAGCTGGCGACTATGGTATCTAATTGTTGCCATTGGATCGTGACGACATTTTACGGTAATTTCAGGGTTACTTCTCCATGAATGGTAGTAGTTTTTAAGGTAGGTTGTAGAAAAAAAAAATAGTATTTATTATTCTCTGGGAGCCTTCAAAGTTTGTTGAAAAATTAAGTTTGTGGTTTATTTTTGTAAAGATTATTTTTTTATTTGGAATTTAATCAAATAACAACTCAAAATGATATTGTAAGACAAAATATCAACTATTGAGCTACAACCTAAAAAAAAATTACGGTCGTAGACCTAACATTTTGTCTACACTTGGGACATGAAGATTAAAATCGGATTTTGACCGAAATTTTATAAAAATCTGAATAACTTTTGAACGACTGAAAATTGCGGAACATACAGGGGGTTAAATCGATAGATACTGAGGTCCGCCACCCCCATCCACAGATGATCCACCCCTCAAGTTACACCCTGTATAATAATAATAATAGTAATTTATTTCAGATAATAATAAATCCATATAATAGTTAGTAACAATTGTCTTAATAATTATGTTAGTTTATCATAGGAGAGTGCAAGTCATTTTACAAACACAGCAATGCTGTGTTTGTATAGCGGCCCATCTAGAGGTAGCATATGTGTGAGGATGAGGTGTAGAGAACGTAAAGAGAACAATACTAAAGTAGTACCTAAGTAGTTACCTGTTATAGTCAGGAGTGCGAGGCGCGGTGGGCGTTGCGCCCGACCCGTCGGGCTCCCGCTCGAACACTTCGCCGTCTTCAGGGTACAGGGGAAACCTGCACACATACGTTACTATCATTTACATTAATACAATATAATACAATACAAAAATACTTTATTGTAAACCAACAAAAATACAATACAAAAGACATTACATAAGACACAAGTACAATGGGCGGCCTTATCGCTAAGAAGCGATCTCTTCCAGGCTACCTTTGGATGGAAAGAATTAAGTGAATTTAAGAAAGGCAGGGGGTGTACCAAAGAAGTCAATATTTATTTAAAATTAAATAAATATTGACAACTTTATAAATACCTAAAAACAAGAACAATTAAATATAACAAATACCTTACTATATATACCTCTATATTCATACATAGGTACATATATAAATAACAAAAATAATATTTTTGTTATACTACATTGATACCTGAATAGATGTGCCAATATTCACTTTTCTAACAGGAAAAACTCCTTGACACGAGCTTTGAAAACTGGTAAGGATACCACTTTTCTAATGGACTCTGGTAGGGCATTCCACAACCTAATGGCCTGGATGGAAAAGGATTTGTCGTAGAAACTGGTTCGGTGAGGTGTCCATACTCAGTACCAGATTATCTGACGAACGGAGGATACGGGAAGGATGAGGATGGGAATCGTGGAGGAATTCAAAACGCTCCTTTAAATAGAAGGGAGTAAGAGGGTTATGAAGAATTTTATGAAGAAGAGAAAGGATGTGGTAATTTCGGCGTAGACGGACAGGAAGCCATTTGAGTTTAGTACGATACTCCGAAATATAATCATACTTACGTATTAACGTCATAATACGGCCTGACCTCACGACCTGCTGGGTATAGGCATACAACTTCTTGTGCCCTACGGTCCGCTAGATACTAGCTTCTATGAATTGATACTAAAAGCCGCTACGTGCAGTTCTTTTTTGTACGTTCTCCACATTTTGCGTTTTCACCAATTTTGGACTCGTAAAATGGTTAAACAAGATCACCACAAAAACAAATCATCAACAAGTTCTTCTGTAGAATTCATGTTGTTATTTAAAAAGTTTTATGTGCTTTTTATAAATTTTGCAAATATTTATATTCTGAACATTGGATAGCCAGACTCTAAGTCTTATCCAGGTTCGCCCTGCCTTCTTCTCATTCGTAGCGTTCTTGGCAGAACAGTCGTGGTCGTCATGACGCCACTTTTTTTGTTGTATTATGGGCTGATATCGCCTGCGACTTCTTAGTTGTTGTGTTGTCTTGTGTCCTAAGCACTCCTTTCTGTCATACTAATACTGGCCTGCAGGCTCCGACTGTGAGATTGTATAGATGTGTGTAGTGAACAACTTAATGAACACAAAGATAGACATAGACATTTTCAATGATAGTGCTCCAAAATTTAAAAGTAAACTGCTGGACCATTTCTTATATTCGATATCCTCTAGGGGACCCGCCTGATAGTTAGTCTTAATGTTAATAACAATGTTATTTCGTATAGTTTATTCTCAGATAGTTTATTTTTATTATGTAAATTCCTTAAAAAATAAAAATTCAGTTTATATAATATATAGTAGATTTGTGAAGGTCATTCCTGCAAGTGTCGTGTTTACCTGTTAGTAACATGCTTATTAGAACAGGACCTCATTTTAACTTTGTTTTAAATTATTTATATGTACATACGTTGTTCGTAAACCTTTTTTAATAAAAAAATAAATAAGCATTTGGACTCCTAAATTGGGTTAAGGTGGAACTGGCAGATGTAAACTATCAAAATGTGAATCAAAACCGATGAAATAAAGCGGATCACGAGTCTTGAGGCGCGGAATGAGACACTTAAGAAATCTCTGGACAGGAATCTGTACTGACGTCTCACAATACTCCGAATAATCAGGGCCACCCAATTCTTTGATTTAATTTTCCTTAGGAAATCTTATTTTTGTATTTATTTTGTATTTATTTACCATTTTTAACATAGGTCGTTCGTTATACAAGGAAAGTCATAAATTGTCCAATTTGAAAAGACAAAACCATACTTCACTATAAATAAAATACTCAATTTCAATTAATTACTGATCATGATTTCATATTATTTAAAGTGAGGTACTTAATTACCTATAGTTATCTTCAGAGAGTCTATCGTCGTCGTCCGTGGCTATGAACTGCACGCAGAGCGCGCAGTCTCCCTTCACGCTTTGCAGCGCTTGCACCGCTTCTTTGTGACACGCCTGGAACGAAACATTTGTGGTTATACTACTGTAGCGCTATAAAACGTGGCGGGCACGCTCTGCAGCGCTTGAACCGCTTCCTTGTAACGTGCCTGGAACCGAATATTGTATGACCACGATACTCTGTGCCGCTGTGAAATGTGGCGGAGAATATACCTCTATCCACACAAAGGATTTTTTACTGTGCACGAAAGGCGTGCGGCAATCAAATGCGCGACATTTTAATAGATCCCAACCTTCTGTCTATTGCCGTCACCGTTCTTTTAAAGCGAAAAAGAGTCCGCAAGATGTCTGAGCATCTTTTTATTTTATCCTTCGAGAATTGTCCATATTGAAAAAGATGTATACGAAGAATATTAATTGATTAAATGTGTTGATAGTCAATCTCGTTTTGACTGCCGTGACACGTAGGGATTAGGTGCGTCTCTCATGAAGAGCTGGGAATAGTCATGCGGGATACATTAGGAATTATTCCAACTATGATCTGCTAAAATCTTCAGTTTCAATGATCTCAGATTTACAGATTTCATTTATTTACCTTATCGTTATATTAAATAACTTGCAAGTGAATAGTTTAATTAACAATAATATACATCAGTCTAGTAAAAGTACTATAGGTTACAAACATAAAGATAAAATAAATAAATAATGCTAATTATTTATTTTTGTAGAGACTGGCCGCCCTACGCCTCACTACTCTGGAGGATACACGCCTCCGTGGTGATCCAATTGAAACCTTCAAAACTCTATCGCACACCTACAACCTGCCAGACATACACGAAATTTATACCCCGAAGGTGCCACTAAAATCAGCTAGAGGCCAGTCTCAGAGTAACTCGTACATCTTCTAACACTAATATGATGAGCAATATAAGTGTTAGAAGATGTACGAGTTACCTGAGTCCTTCCTGAGTAACCGAGTAGTGAGCAATTGAACCGGCTTCCTGAAGATGTTGTAACTGCTCCCTCTGGGAACAGCTTCAAAAACAGACTCGACCACTAGTTACGAACGCACAATCTGACCACTATAAGGGACAAACTAGTGAAAAACGTTTAAAGCACTGTGATATAAACACATCAGCTCTCAGCTGCTCGTCTATAATTACACTAATAATAATAATAACAACAATCCACACAGCATCATCTAGCCCCAAGCTAAGCAGAGCTTGCGTGATGGGTACTAGATGACTGATATACTTATTAACAATACACTACATAGAAAGAGATGTTTTTATTATACATAGAAAATCTTCAGAACGTCCATTGTACAAACATTTGTCCCGAGGCGGGAATCGAACCCGCAACCTCCTACGTCGCAGGCTGACCTTCGCCCACCGCGCCACAGAGGTCGTCCAGATGAAGTTACCTAAGTATCTGAGTATGGTAAGGTGGTCAGTAAGCGTACTTGGGTGAGATCCACGTCATTGATGGCAAGTATGGCATCTCCGACGTAAAGTTGTCCCGTCAATGCGGCCGGCCCGCCCGCTTCCAGCTCCGAGATTAGAATGGGCACGCCGTGCTCGCGACCGCCCTGGAAGATATTATGAACAAACATTTTCAAGCTCTAACGCAGCACAAGTTCGATATAACACCCTGATAAATTAGAAATTAGTCAGTTTTAGGAAAATCTACCGAAGTAGAATTTGCGCAAAACTCAATGTGGGCCTGAATACAGATCGTGGTCAACACGGTGCCCCTTCTCGGGGCACTCCACGCCCCTTTTAATGCCATGCCATTCCAAGACCTCCACGACTTCAAATAAGCGTACTGCGCAACCACAGTAACCAAGATCCCCAGCCCGAGATGGGACGAGCGCCTCACACGGACTGTCCTAGGCCGCGCGCGTTGGGAATCCCTTTCAGTAGTTAGTAACGATTGGGCACTACCGACCGTAGTCTACTAAAGATTATATATCTGTGGTACGTACAGTAACCGAGATCCCCAGCCCGAGATGGGCCGAGCGTCTCACACGGACTGTCCTAGGCCGCGCGCGTTGGGAATCCCTTTCAGTAGTTAGTAACGATTGGGCACTACCGACCGTAGTCTACTAAAGATTATATATCTGTGGTACGTACAGTAACCGAGATCCCCAGCCCGAGATGGGCCGAGCGTCTCACACGGACTGTCCTAGGCCGCGCGCGTTGGGAATCCCTTCCAGTAGTTAGTAACGATTAGGCACTACCGAGCGTAGTCTACTAAAGATTATATATCTGTGGTACGTACAGTAACCGAGATCCCCAGCCCGAGATGGGGCGAGCGCCTCACACGGACCGTCCTAGGCCGCGCGCTTTGGGAATCCCTTCCAGTAGTTAGTAACGATTGGGCACTACCGAGCGTAGTCTACTAAAGATTATATATCTGTGGTACGTACAGTAACCGAGATCCCTAGCCCGAGATGGGGCGAGCGCCTCACACGGACCGTCCTAGGCCGCGCGCGTTGGGAGTCCCCCCCGGTAGTGAGTAACGAATGCGTGGGGACGGGCGGTCGCGCCGGCCAAGGGGACAGGCCGCGGCACACGCGGACTAGCGTCTTGTGGCGCTGTAGCAGGATCTCTGCTTCTACCTGAAAAAAAAACCAACAGTAGAATTTAACTAAAAACAAAAACCATGAACGCATCCTATTTTTTAAGTAATAGCCTTTGTCACTCGGGATCATATGAGGATTCTAACTATACCCCATAAATTCAATCTGTTCAAGCATTTAAAAGTTATGGTTGCTAGGGTTTTGGCCAGTCGTGTAATCAGTTTATGTGGATATTATAAAGTCTAGCTGTTTTCACTAAGGCTTAGGCTGAGGAGTCAAAACAGTTCAGGAAAACATAAAAGTATGAAAACTGTGACGACCACTATTAGACCCTGACTCCACCAAAGCGGGGATATGCGGAGATGTTCGTAGCGGAGATGAGAAGAGACGTTTCTCAGCTAGGGTGTCTCCAGCTCCGAAGCTGAGCGGAGATGCGTACTGGCTAGACTGGAGCGGAGATGTGTTCTGCTGGCTAGAGCGGAACTGAGCTGCGTGCGGCAAGTGTTGGATGTTTGTTGAGATAAATGAATAACTGAACGTAGATCTAGAATTGTGATTGATACGCCGACTTCTAGCTCAGCATTCGCGAACCGGCAGTATACAAGTCAATCCTTACACCTATACAACAAAATTAATAAAATACTTTGCATGTATTCCTTTAACAACTATAAATGTAAAACATCCCTAACTAACTGGCTAAAATTACAACTAGGTTACGATGAGACTGAAGCCCTTCTGGAAAGATTCACATAATTCTGTACGATATTTTTATTATTATTTTACAATAATAACTCTTAGCTAATCCCTTTTACAATCTATCGACACACGCACAAACACACCCTCACACTAAACACACACAATAATGGTGTCTCCTGTATCCCGGACTCTTAAGAGACCGGTATCCTCAGGAGCGCCAATCATAAATACACGCACACACTACATATAACACATGCACACACACACAAGCACACTGTTCTCCTGTTGCCCAGACTCTTCAGAGACTGGCGCCTCAGGAGAGCAATACACACACTCACAGTTGTACCGCATTTTATGAGCACTAAGAAATATATTTCTATTTTAATTTATTTCTTAATTTTACTATTTACATATTTACATTGAATATGTTAAATACAATTTTATTATTATGTGATTTACAAAATTTAAATAGCTAAATTTACTTGACTTGGACCATACGTTAGAATGATTTGTTTAAGAAACCATGTTAATTATTGTCCTACCCTTAATTTATTTTCAATAATGGTATTTTGACTAAATAATATTAACTCTGATATCTATTATTAAACAAATGTAACGTCTCGGAAATTTACGTAATAGAAGACGTGGAAGAGCGAAAACACCTAACACAAGTATATCATTATACTTAAAGGGTGTTTTCAACTATGGTAAAACTATTTGTAACTTTTATTACCGAATAAACATTTGTATTGTATTTGTATTAGTGGACTAGCGGCGCCGCTCACATTTCTTCTTGACTCCGCTGCGTGACGTCATCGCCAGCTTGCGAGGCACAGCTCACATCTCCGCTTCAATCTTTCTTGTTTTTTTGCATACAAATATGATACATCTCCATCTCCACTCGGTGGCCTCCACCAAAGCTGAGCTGAGACGACATGCGTGAATAACGTTATATTGGTTGTTTAAAACACATATCTTTTCCGCTCGTCTCGTCTCCGCTTTGGTAGAGTCCGGCCCTTAGTAAAGTGGAATACACGGGGTATTCCACTTTTGGACAAAGGCCTTCTCTGATTCCTCGATGCGCCAAGGATGAATTAAAGCCAGTTAATGATGATGGTGTTTTCCCAGCCGGTTTCGGCTAGGCGACTGTGTGTCAGGTAACTGTTTAGTTATTTAAAACTAGGTCTGATAACAACCAAAATGGCAAAAAAAAACAAAATATGTTTATTATGCTTTTTATGTTGGTAGGTATCGCTGAATTTTATAAATTTATGTTCATTATGCTTTAGATCGTATGCAGTTATTGCAATCTTCACAAGTTTTTATACTATAAGCCAAGAATGGCTTAAAAAACAGCTCACAAGTTATGTTTACAAGTGCTAGTATAAAATCTACACTAAACCTCTTTATATTTTATTATATTAATTAATATAAAATATAAGATTATATTTTATATTTATAGAAAAAATAATTTTGAATCTGAAAACTGAGCTATCATTGCATGGATAGAGCTTAGAGGCTTTTACAAGCTTCTCTCACGTCGACCTCTACAAATTTTACATAGGCTTAAAAGCTAGATTATGTTGTGTGAAATATGTAGCATTAGGTGCATATTTATCTACAGTGTGTGAAGTAATTTGCAAAGAAAAAGTCCTCACCTGTGCCCATAGAGAATCTCTTACTTCCGATCGCATGTCTTTGCCAAGGAGCTGCAACTGTTGTATCCTCCCCGCCAACTCTTTATCCAGGTACTTCGTCGCCAGTCTGCAATGTGCAACCAGTTTATAATTACTTTATAACTAGTTTCAACCCGCGGCTTCGCACGCGGTATTGCCGGGATAAAACGTAGCCTATGGATACGTTTCTCTAAGTCTACAAAGCTAGGTAATTATTGTCCCATGGAAAGGTTTTAAGGTTATTTATACGCCATGGGGACTGATTTATTGTTTTAATCAATAATGTATGTTATTCTAAGTCTAGACCTACATGACTAGCAACCCGCGCCGGCTTCGCACGGATAGCAGAGCGTCTAGTTGCCCCTATGGTTGAAAAAAATTAAATGACCGTCGAAACGTCGTGAAAAATAGGTTTATAAGCGCGATAAATACCCGTTAAACAGTTATAATAAATAAAATTATAATGGTTTACGCGGCGCATGCCAGTAAATCTCGCAGTCCGCTTTATGTTTTCCGACTTCTTCAATTATCATCGTCATATTTCAGCCTATTTACAAAAAACTCTAATTATTTATATGTTATTTACATTTTGCTTCTAGTTTTTTAGTTTATCGCGTTCAGACAGACAGACGCGGCGGGGGATTTTGTTTTATAGTATCTAGTTACGGTTACGACCTTTTTATATGCACTTTCGACATAAAGACTACTTGATACCATAAAAGTGAAACCGAAATGCAGTTATTTTAATAGTTATTACAATATTATTCGTGGGCATTTATTATCACATGATAGCACCCGAACGCGAAAGATAGGAGGAATATAAACAAGCGTGCTTCTGCCCGCGGCTTCGCTCGCGCTTTTCAAGTAGCCTGTGTCCGTCCCCGGGATGTTGTTTACTTGTCCCTACCAAACTTCATTACCATCCGTTCAGGCGTGAAAAGGTCAACAAGGACAGACAGACTACTTTCGCTTATATAATATTAATATTGATTGATTCTGCCCGCGGCTTCGCACGCGTTGATTCTATGGAAATGTTTAAAGATCATTTCTATCCCATGGAAATTGATTTATGAAAACCTATGTGTTATTCCAGGTCTAGACGTACATCTAAACAAAATTTCAGCACGATCCGTTCAGTAATTTTGGCGTGACTAAGTAACAAACATCCAACCTTTCACACATTATAATATTAGTGTGATTAGTTAGATAGCACCCGAACGCGAAAGCGGATAGCAGGAATAAAACCGATGATAAAGCTCATGCGGTTATTTTTATATAAGATATGTATATTGATCGGTGAAATTCGCTGTAAAACATAGTTATTGCCTATCAAGATTTAGTGGTTTTAGAGGCCGGCCTACACGCACCAAGTGACACCAATGCCGGACGCAACAATGCAGAAATAGCGGTATCTATCGCAGACACAACAACACCACACAACATTTTATAACTCTTATAACAGGCCCTAGTAGCACCAAATAGGCACTCAAATAGTGAATGAAAGTAATGTCTTTAGATCATCGATCTGAGTAAAAAGGGGAGATGAGGTACTAGGGTCTCGAAAGTGGAAGGCTCAAATTAGTTGCAAGTTTGGTCCACTCACCTTAACTTAATCATAGTCGGACCGGCGTGTTACTCGTGCTTGCTACGACGTACTTTAGTGTGATTTATAATAATAATAATAATAATAGTTTTTATTCAGATAAAGGTCTTATAAACAAAACAAAGTTATGTGTATTATAGACCTATTTCACTTGTTAGTTTCGACACCTCGCTCTAACTAAGTTCAAGACTTGTGATATAGACGCGAGGGTTCTCTACCTCGGTAAGTTAGTAGGTTTACACTATTATAGGACTTACATAATATATATAAAAACATTAAGAAAACTGTACTATACTTAAAAAAAACTACTATAAACTTATCCATATTTAATAATACATTACATTAAAATAAAACCAAAAGTAAAGTACGGTGTGAGTGTAAAAGTGTGTGTATGTGTGTGAGTGAGTGGATTTATTGACTAAAAGACTATATCAATGCCTCGTGTTTGTTCATTATAATTATTTCCCAAGATTGGAAATGTAACTGTGAGCGAGCAATTGCGTGTAGTTGTCTAAAGATTTTACTTAGACCAATGCTTTAGATGGAAATTTCGCTTCCGTATCTTTCGGTACGTCCGCAACCAAAAATGAGCTGGTACAACATTTAGTTTAGTTAGGGGCAGTCTGTTTGCGTCACGTAATATGGTGAACCGTACACCTACAGTCTTGTCGATATATCTATCTAGTTAGACTTTACAGCTTCAACAATGCCGGCACACCGGATCGGATTCAGCTTAAATTTCGCTGTGTTTGCTCACGCCACTAACAGAGGGGCACGTGAGACGAGAAGAAAATGTGACTTACGTGACGAAGGCGTCACCTTAGTCACATTTTCTAAATGAGGCGTTTCCAATTGGTATAAAATAGTACGACCACACATTGTAAAGAAGGTGCTATGAGTTTGGATAATAAAATGAAGAATTGGAGTAATTTGAATTTTGTGATGTGTCCAAGAGTCCTGTTAAAGGAAATAAAGCACTTTGAATTTGAATTAAAGCCTGTAATAAGGCGCTTATCAGGGGAGGCCTGCGTCTAGCAGTAGATCAATAGGTTGTTGAGGTGGAATGCGGAGGCGTGGTTACAATAATAATATGAGCGGTAAATTTTGAAAATGATATGAGTTTTTTACCACGAATACACATAACTAAACATTTGCAAAAAAAAAACATCAGATAGAATAGACCGTACATAGTTGGACAGGCCATCCCAATGACAACCTCTATTCTTCCGCAAAAGATCCGCGCCATCTATCGACTTCGATGGTACACAGAACAGGAGGTCCTCGTTGTTAACTCACTCACCTCGCTCCAAAGAGTTCTGAATGCAGCGCCAGCACCGTTTCCCGTAACGCCGCGTTTTCCCTCGCCAGCTGCGCCGCCTCTGCGCGCGCTCTCGATGCGTCTGTCACATTGCCTGCGGCATCGCCGCTCTCTCGGCAGCCTCCTGTAACAAGAAAATCTATAACATAACTATCAAGGTTATTCACATAACCAATTTCATCACCGCATCAGTATTGTATACACCTAATGAGCACATATACGTTTACTGCTGAAGGTGTCTCCCCAAAACGAGCCGAAAACAGCACAGCAGGTAGTTTGAGGTGTTTAAAATACACAAAACGGAGCTCTTCATCTGGTAGGATACTTTAGCTGGCTCTTACGACTTCCAAGGGCTGGGTTGGAGGGGTCGATTCTTACGCTGCGACGAGAGCAATATTTTATACCTACAATGACTACGAAAATGATCAGATTTTTTACCGATGAGCAACAAAAATGTCTCATAATAATGAGACATTTTTGTTGCAACAACAACTTGATTTTATGGGTATTGCTAATAACCAATACCAATAAAACCAAATTGTTATTGCTATTATCGCATCAAAATTATGATAATAGCCACAATAAATTAAATAAGTTTTTTATGTATCTAGGACTAAATGAATAATGTAAACATTTGTTTTTATAACTAAGAGCTCAGAATGTTGCAACGCCCTTACAGGGTTCATATTAATTCTACATAAAAATAGGAACACCTTGTAATGGTCATGAATGCAATAAATGAATAAACAAATAAATATTCAAGCATTAAGATAACAATCAAAACAACCTACCAGCTGACGCGGCCCGAGCTTGCACTAATTCTGCCCTTATATCCACGAGCTCAGCCTGCAAAAATAGAACAAAAACCTTTTATCTCGGAATTCCACGTCGAACATACGGACGGTCGGTTTCATATGACATCAATAGGTAGTGTCGAATGTCTTTTCATAACAAAAGCTGCATCAAGGGACGCGTAAATCCGAATTATCAATATTAGGGTGGTAAGAGGTACTTGACACGCGCACGGCCAAATAAATCGTTTGACTTTCGCCCTACACGCCGTGCCGTCATAGCACTCTTATTTCAACAAATCATGGTTATTATACCTAAGTGATTTATTATATTTGCCCGGCAGTTGAATGTCTCATGCACGTATAAAATGGGTCAAAATAATTGGGCCATAGTTGGGCTGATTTCAGTGTTCAGACATGTGCCATGAGTCGACCAACCGCAATTTCTTGGAGACCCAACTAAATATTGATAAATCGCTTATTGATTTATTCATATGCCTACCCTACTTGCTGGGAAATGCACTCGTAACAGACAACTACTAGCATCGTAATTTTAGGCATAGTGTTTACCATAATATGGCAAACGGTATTAAATGAATTATATTGCATAGCAGTTACGCATGAAACAAGAAAGTTTGAACTAACAAGATTTCCATAATACTCATCTAACATATATACAAGGTGTTAGGCAGACTGTGTGCCATAGTAGGTAGTGTGGGGTAGGTAAAACCAAGTGCCAGAAATAATTAAAAAAAAATTAAGCCATGTTATTTCGTACAAAAAAATTATAGCACTAAATAAATGAAGTTTCGGAAAAATGTTCAAATATCTTTAAAATAGCCTAGCGGCTTTTCAGGATTAAAAAAGCACCAACTATTACAAATGGTTTCACCACCTACCCCCAGTTACCATATGGCAATATTTCGGTCTGCCGAACACCCTGTATAGGCAGATTACTTAGGTGGCATGTGACTTCTTGACCTGAGGTACATTATAGTAAACCAATAAATATTTTAAATTACTAGCTCTCAGAACAAAACTGATTTAAATCTCTACAAGGTGAATAATTTTATGCAAATTCAGTTCTGTGAATTGAGTCGATGAGATTCCTAGGTAGATCGATTACGATCCTACATGAGTGGGTTCTAGGAAGAGAAAAAATAAACGTCCTAGGTTTCCATCCATTTGAAAGATGGTGAGGTTGATAGAGAAAGAGAGTCAAATCCATAGCGTCTGTAATAAAAGATTACCTCAGGTCAGATATAGATAATGCACTGCCACCACAACCGTCAACTTGAAGCTCATAGGTGCACAGGACAAGAACCAAGAAGCTAACGAGGATATACACTTTTCTGGCGAAATTAAGGAAAATAAACTCCCAGAAAAGTGATTGAATCCAGATGCAATTACCTATATACACATTGCCACAGCCTCTATCAATTCAAGTTCATTTGTATAACATACCGTCGATACGCGCAAAGGCGGAAGTGTTTGTAATGGTACCGGTAGCAAACGCAATGCATGGGATCTCAAGTGGATGGAATGGATGCCACAAGGCGCGCGCGGTGGTCCGATGCACTCGGGCACAGATTCAGACTAACTAGACCTATACTTTCGAAGACAGCTCATTATACCTGCATACAAATAACCGCAATTTACAAATAAGAGATGCATAGAATAAATAAAAGATGCAGTTAGACAAAACTACTCGTGAAGCAATAAACGTAGGAAAACAGTTTATGTATGACTGTAGATGAATTTCACGATTCCGATAACTCGGTCGGACAACATTTCGTCGCCGACATTAACTTTGATTCGCTGTGACATTTTGATTCGACCGCGTTTCACA
Source organism: Eupithecia inturbata (assembly GCA_963662085.1). Classification (NCBI taxonomy): domain Eukaryota; kingdom Metazoa; phylum Arthropoda; class Insecta; order Lepidoptera; family Geometridae; genus Eupithecia; species Eupithecia inturbata. The sequence continues at coordinate 12,526,616 of OY759182.1, forward strand.
CAGACTCTAGTGTGTAAAAGTATTATGTGGGCAACTTTACTTTGTGATTTGTTTAGGTAAGTAAGTTTGTGCGTTGTCTGGCTGGTGACCTCAGAAGACCCTACTACTTACAGAGGGGTATACCTACAAAGCAACACACTTTAGTACGTGTTTTATCGGTATGACGCCATGATGTTTATTTGTTTGCATTTTACTTTCAACGCTAGCACTCCTTGCAAGTCAAGTCAACATATCCTTGGCATAGTTATTACAAAGTGAAATAGGCATTTCATTTTAATAGTAGGAACTCATATCTAGGTAACGCATCATTTGGGATGAGGCTCGTTGTAAAGCAAACAGCCAATAAACACGACCTACGCCGATTACAAGATCATTATCGCCTGAATGACGAGTGGGTGTCTGTTGTGCTACGGAGCGATTGTGAATATTATAACAACACGTATAAAAGAACGCCTCCGCGAACAATACAATATTATATGCAGCAGAACAACCATTACGATAAATTAACAGTAAAATCGTATCGAGAGACAATGAATGCGGTTCATTAGGGATGCTATAAAATGAGAGTAACAATTTATGCCGACGGCAATTTGAATGTAAGAGCAATGGCTGCGTTCCTAGTTACAGCCTCGTCTCTAATTACGAGTTACTGGGTTATCCATTACTTGCTAGCAATTTAGCGACACAAGCGAACTTTAGTTTGGGTCGCAATAAAGCGCTTTAAGTTGAACGAAAGCATTTCTTCATGCCTGTGTGGGCGCCGATCTGAGATAAAGTCCAGCCGGCGGAAGATTGATTCACCGCTGCTCGATATCATTGCACGGATCTCAGATACACGAGCGATCTGACCGGGCAGCGCACGCGCCGCTTCAACTTTGATGGCAGCCACACGTGGACCTGTCAATTCATGCGCCGCAACAATAATAAATCTACAAATCTCGTCGACACTTTCCTCCCCGCTTGTCTAACGACATGAAATTTGATTCTCATTTGAATAACAGCACATGCTATCGCGTTTTACTAGTGAGATCGTATATACATGAAAGTTCTTGACTCGCGGCATATTTACGTGGACCACACCAGTTGAGCGCTCGAAAGAAAATAATATTTTGACTTGAATGTCAAAGACAACGATTGCCATAGATAGGGTACATGGTTCTAGAGAAGGTTTACTGAAATTAAGTTTTGTATGTAGGTACATTATGCAAAGGCAAACGTTATGACATAAGACAAGTAATGTGGTCTCGAGTAAAAGTAGAATAATCACCATAAAAAATCGCGAATAAGGTAACAAAGGAGATATAAGATATTAGCTAATAAAATTCCTGGTTAGTGCTACTTCCGCGACGATGGACGTCGCACTAAACCTAATGTAATGACATGTAACGAGCTATGTTTGGAAGATTACATGCACGGGAAGCTTGTAGTAGTCCATCCATACTAGGTATTCAATGTTCATTGCAGATATAAAATGAAATATCTTGTAGGTTCTTGTCGCAGCCAGATCGTATAATTAGCCCGTTTGTAGAATGACTAGGCTGATTGCAAAACGACGCAATTCTAATAAATGCTTATGCCGATTGTTGAACGATCAACATTTTACAATATGGCTAAACATCACTCAGTCATCTCGCTAAATGCAATTAATTGTTTCCCCAAGAAATCGGCGTTCGTTTAGCAATCAGCCTAGCCATTCTACGATCCGGCGGCGACATGGTGAATAGATAAGCTCTGCTTGCCAACGCGTGTGAAGAGGTCATTGTGTCTGCTGTCTACATGCCTTGTTATGTGTCTGACGCATCATTGCTTCGCATGCAGGTCCTCATTTACATTCGTCTGGACTCCGTTGCATTGCAGTCTCATCACGCTCAGGCGCAACTGTTCTCCTCCTTAGCACTCATTGCCAGTCAATATGCAAATTAATACGAAAACCTTTCAAATACATGTGCAGTAGACAGCTAGCCTGAATGCTAAGATATTTCCTTAAACTGGTATGCACCTTGTTCTGAATAACTAATCTGATTTTAGCGTTGTCGTATCAAATTTCGTAAAATCTTGACTGGTATGTGGCCGTGAACTCTAAGGGCAGCAATATACGCCGCACGCCCACACTGCTGATACTTGACACCCATAGATATTTAATGCAACCCATCTTAAAACTTCTAATAGTTCTCTACATGCAACGCTGCAACGCAACGCCCGCAACGAATGCATAACCATAAAATTTATTTAAACTGATCATCCGAGACAAGTGATATATTAGAGGTTCTATGAACGGGCTAAGTTCACGTATACCCAGACAATGGTGAGAGTTTAATACAAAAGCAGATAGATTGCCACACAGGAAATAGATTTTATCTGGGCAGCACTGAGTGGAAACTCCGCGGGAAGCCAGCAAGCCTTCAACGTAATCATGCTATGCTGCATTCAGCAGACTGTACGCATTATCCTTACGACTCGGTTATGAATGTCTAAGTTAAGAGACAGGAGAGAAAATGAGCCCTGTTTAAAGACAAACAAGACAAATCAGGTATGGAAAGCACAAACGAACATGAAACTGTGTAACGGCTAACATGGAGTGCGTCTGTTGACAGTCGCCAATCGTTACACTTAAGTTGGTTCATGGAACTTTCAGAATAAGCAGTTGATAATTATGCAACATTTGCAAACTGTACGTAGAGAAGCGTTATGTATTCAGTGAAACTTTCGTAAATGATTTGTCACTTATGTTAGTGCTTAAAAGTTTCGTGAAAGTAGCATACGTGAAGAGGTTAAACTGATGATGTAACTGACTGTAAATGCTAGGCGCCCTAATTGGAACTAATCCAATAGAACTGATGAGTGTCTGACTATTTATTATGTAGCAAGCAAATGCACTTTTGATCTACTAGTTCAACTGAAGTTTATTATACGACATACCAAGGATTTAGTTTAGTCAGACAACAAGGACAAAAACCGAAAGGAGACTTTCCTTTTCGAAGTCGGTTAACAAGGCGCTACTAAAAAACCTGAACAATAAAGATCAGACGTCTCTATGAATAGATCGTTTTACGTTATCGCAATAAGTCGTAACGCACTTGTAATGCACCAACAGGATCTAGAAATACCTAATGTTAAACATTCGCGAGAAGCATATGCTATGCTGTGTTCGCATAATGAGAAGCCATGTTTCATTAGAACACCTAAAGTCGTGATCGCACCTGGCAAGTCCGCTGCAAAGAGAATATAAGTCCGCTGCGCTGCGCCGGACGACGTGTTGTCTACAACAATTTAGCGACAAGCATTCTAGGAACTGAATGAATGCTCATGACATGCATTGCATTGCACACCTTGTGGGGATATGCTCAACATGCTAATGTCAGGTTTCTCATAATTGAAAGGTGTTCGATTTCATCTTAGAGTGTAAGCAACTGCCTTAACAAAACGTATGTTTCTGTTTTCATTTTGTGAGATTACTAAATTTAAAAGGGGACATTAAATTTGGTGTTGAATTCAATTGCCCTATTTCAGAGATGCAGCAACCAGCTCTTGAAATTATTAGCAATAAACTACAAAATGGTGTCAAATTGCGAGATCTTGACGGGAATAGATGTAACGAAATTATATCATATGTTTGTTTATGCATTTGATATATTGGAAACATGAATTTGTTTTTGAAACCCGAACAGTTTTAATCCTATCTTAATCTTTAATACTTAAAAGCAACTGAATTAAAATATTCTATGTATATCTTGAGTTCCATTTATCATGTAAAAAGCTAAAAGGTATTTATCGTCCACCATAAAAGATGCTCAACCAAGGATAATAAAATTAAAAACAAAGAAAAGTTATAATAATTCGAAGCCATAAACGCATGAAGTAGTTTTATGGGAGTACCACTCAGCCAGCAGTAAAATTGGCATCGGGATTAGGGTACGTTGAACGGTGAGTGAATCATCATTGGTATTCCAAGACAAAGCCGAGAAAGCAATAAGACTTCGATACATTTCAAAGGTAGGAAGGTTACATGAAGGCTCTTTTTTGGGCTTTTTACTCATGTGCATTTGTTTTTCGTGCGTATTATGTTTGTGGTGGTCTGGGACTCATAAGCAACCAAAAGGCTGAAGCGATTTATATTAACGAGTTATGCTACAAAACACTCCTCTCAAATCCGGGAGTGTTCTTGGTTACATTTAATAGATCAGGGGATAGGCCCCTTAATATTGCGAAATAAATTAATCCAAAGTACAAAAAAGTTAAAAACCGGGGACCGAGTCGGTTTTTTTATGGGTTTTCAATTAATTAGGTACTTGTTCTGTGAGTACAAATAAACATAAGGCGAACGCCTTATGCAATTATAAATGAAACTTTACCACTTTTTGTTCGCGGTTTCGTCGGAAAGGAAATAGTATTTAGGTATAATTTCTGACCTGTATATTCTAACCCCGAACGCTCAAGCGCAACGCAGATCTCAAGTTTTAACAGTTTTCATTGACAACTGTCAAAAAACTTGCTTAAATCTAATTTGTGTTTGAGTAACTTATTAAATGATTGTTTGGTATAAATTTAACATCATCTTGAAAGTTTTCCATTATTTTCTACAACCCGTCAACACTCCTTTCTCATCGAGTTCTTATTTCCCATAATCCAGCCATCCATTATCATACAAATAGCCTTGACCTGGAATAACCAACATAAATCATCCAAACTTTCCAATAATAGTGTGATTCGAAGACGGCTCGGAGAGGAAACAGTAATGTGAGATTACTCATTACAGCAAATCATATTACATCACAATAATAATATAACTGCGAAAATTTTGATAATTCTTCAGATATTTGGATGATTGTTACCTCTTCACGCCAAAACAATTGAACGGATCGCTCTTAAATATTGCATAATGTAGCCCTAGACCTGGATTATACGTACGAAGCGGCGGGAGGAAGCTATAGAATACTAGGGAATATAAACAGGTTACGTGTCCCGTGTTTGCGGTCAGACGACGGGTGATGGTGGCACGGCACGCTCGACGGAACCGCAAAGTGGACCGCGAAGACCACCAAACTAGAGTCCACAGCGGATTCCAAACCGTTTCAAATAACGAGCTGTATGGGAACAATAGCTTCAAATGACGCGGCTCTTTCGAGATAAGACCAGGGACAAAGCTGTTGCACGCGTATGCCCTTTTAGCCTATTCAATGGTCACGTACGTTGCTAAATTAAGCTGAGGCAAACTTTTTGCGAAATCCAAAACCACGCATTTAATAAAGGAACTATGATTACGATTACAAGTTTTCTTTCCAGCAGAGCGATGGAAGCGTAAATGAAATTCTGCTTAACAAGGTTTCACCTCGGGCAACATTGGCCAGGCTATAAAACATACATTATGTATCTTTCGCAGAGTCAAAAATGCAAATAGTTTGCAGTGAACACACACACCATGTACCTACTGTGCAGCTCAATAATAAATTGTTCACATATTGTCAGTCAGTCACGAGTACCATTCATTGCAAGTTAGAGCTATTAAATGCGTTTATTAACTTAACGAGACAATTTACAATCATTTTATTGATTATTTTACTTTATGATGACTTCTCCGTATTAGAAACGTGGTTATTGCACGCTTACATTAATGCTCAGAATAAACAGCATTCACAACGCCATTTGTTTATTTGATTAATCGATATTTATAAAACATGAATTAATACCACACCATGCTTAAAAATACCACACACAGTTTTCTCATATTTCAGCATTCGTGTAAGCTCAAATACGAATCTCTGGTCTATGAATCCCTATTTGGAAAAAAATTGCGACTCCGCGGGTTAACAATGCTTATTTGGTAATAATGTAGTTTAAAATTGTACTAGTCTACCTTATTTTGTAAGCTTAATAAAGAAACGTTATTGATGTCTGATTTCAAGGTTTTCCATCAGAACATGCTGCTTATTGAAAGTAGAGTCATAATCATCATCCAGCACGATGTGTGCTGGACGTGGATCTTTTTTCACGCTAATCAAACATCAATTTCTTACCGCGGCTTGGAAAGTAGCACTGGGTTTATTCTATCTACGCCATTATTTAATATTTTAAATTGCATTTCGCAGGGTATCATTTATTACCCAGCAATAACTTTACTTCATTAAGATTTTGTACAAAGGTGATGTTTATTTGTGGTCATTCACATTCCAACTGTGGAGGTGTGGAGGTAAGGGGGAATAGTAATAAGAAAATTTTATTACAGATAAAACTTCGACTTACCCTGAAAAATATAATTGCCTACCAATACATATTTATAAAATCTTGTATAAAGTGTATCTCTATCATAAGTTACGTATCACCATGTTTAACAATGTGTAAAAATTACTTTTCGCTAACTAAATGATTAAGGAAATCAGCATCACAATACAATGATGTTCACTTTTCTGGCGCCATAACATGTCAGTAGACCCATTAAATACGACATAAACCACATATAAATCGTCGCATACAAATAGCTAAGAGTCATGTCATGAACGGCGGAAACTCATCTAAATCAGACACTTATTGAAAATGCAATAAATAAACACACAAAACCCAATGACTTTATACACATTTAAAATAATATATCCGTGTAAATGATAGAAAAGCTTTTAACTTTTCCTTTTTTTACAACCGGATGCAGTAACTCGAACTCGAGATTTCCAAGTAGGAGCTATTAGAAGCTCTGTAAAGTGACGATTGGCAAGAGTACGACTAGAGTAATAGTGATTGCTTGTCGTTAAATTCCGCTTTTAACATTCGGTACATAAATTACATAATCGAAGCAAAAGTTCTACGGACCGAATTTGGTACAGCACTCGAGGAACAACTACGCCAAGCAGAGGTAGTCAATGTAGACAGACCTCGAAGTAAGTGGGCATAGTGCTAAAGAGAAGTGGCAAGGCAATCCCTGTTCGATCTCGCAATCATATACGATTCCCGACGATGAGGACGACGACCCACGGGCGACGGACAAGAGACAGGCGGGCTCAGCAGACCTGTCGCATTATCATCGCGAATCGTGTGCCGTGACTTGAGTACAGAGTTAACACATACTAGATAGGTATTTCGCATTATAAATCGTATTAGTACGCATTACAGATTATAACTTCACCAGCATGCATTGACAAGTTAGGTAATTTGTTTCTGCACCTGTTTCTATTCTACCTTTAAAACGTACCTAATACACATAGACACCATAGATTTGCCTATTCTATGGTGATAAGTTGTTTTTTCGCTCCTTGATCTTTGATAGTGTTGAGTGCCAGTTTACTTCTTGGGCCAAGCCAAAAAAGCAATATATAGCAATGAAACATCGCACTTACATCAAGTCAATAAAAGCCCAGAGCAATATCAATCAGGAAATTCTCATCTCACTTTACGAGAACAATAAAACCAGACGTTTTATCAACAAACAAATACGTACTTGCTCCATACTTGAATATAATCGCTCTAATTGAAAAAGGTCAAGTTACGTACTGCATATTATGTTATACAGTGCAGTAAATTGCAATTACTTTTTAACTATAAAAACATAAAGAAACTTTTTCATTGAGTGGATAATTCCCTCGCTTACATTCATAACAGTTTTTAATTTTTTCCCTTATTTATGTAGAGAGTTCAAATTACCCTTTACTGACAAAGATTTATCGTCAACTTTCGCATGTCGTATACCTCCGGTACAGATAAGTCGAATCGATAAATATTAAATCAATGAAGTTGTCGATACGGTTGTCGTGCATGTAACAATCTATCTTCGAGGACAGGCGTGCACTATGTCCTAAAGGGTTTGTTTTAATGAATCGATTTGTTTGCTAGAACCAACGACCAACTAGATTGGCATAAGGTTCGTGTAGACACGACACAGGTTGATCGGAACGCGTTTAATTCGCATTTCCGCTCTATGCTGGCTTCGTTCCGCTGGATTCATGAAAACAAGCCCTTAATCGTGCGTGGCTATTATAATAAATCGGGCGCGTATTAGGGCACGCACGTTTTGTATTAGTTCTTGGTGACAAGAGTTGCTATCAATAATTCTAGGAATAGTATCAATTCTAATGAACAGACGACCGCCCGGCGCCGTTCCGCTATTTACTTATAATGCCATGTTAATGCCTATTTGGGTGGGTATAACAAGCGGTTTATATCAAAGTGACATGACACAAATTAGATTCTACGCTTGTTAGTAAATAAGCTTTTCGAAACCAAGTATTTATGTATCTGCCAATCGCCTGTCCAGCTATAGTTGATAAACAGCGATGTGTGTCTCCTAGTTCACAATCACGACACATAAATTAGCTAAAATTAACTCCTATTTTAGTAATTACGTGTGTGAGTACCTATCTTGACCTATATCTATTTTAAAGTATTGATTAGCAATGATGGGTATATTACACCTACATGAATGTTTGGGTCTCAAAACAACAGAAAAGATACGATTCGACAACAATACAAACAACCGCGCTATTGGAATCAGTGTTTTCAAAGATACTGATCATGACGTATCAAGTGATGATATACCAAGTGAGTCAATATTGCGATATCAATCTGCGAGAGCCAAGCGCAAGCCAACTGGGGCGTGAGCTGTATATATGTACGGAACACTCAGAGGGGACTTTGTAGCAAATAGCTAACGATAGATTTTGCCAACGAGGAAGTGCATTGGACATCACCACTTAACTATGTGTTTAGTCTTTACATAAATGATTTATAATCGAACATTCACCAATAGTATACACACTGCATACGCGCGCGACAGTCATAAATTACAGCATAAATATTAATTACTAACGCTTAGAAAGGACAGCATCTCTTTCTAAGTCAATTGCCTCGTTAACTTTGCCTTGGGTAGCCAATAAATAGCCATAGCAGAGCCAGTGAGTCAATACAAAAGTTGATTGAAAATAAGCATGAATAGATTGTAGAGGACTAATAATAAATTCAAGCATTAACGAAGACGCTCTCAATGAATTAGTCATCGACCAGATATTAACTGGAGTAGATTTCGCGCGAGCCCATTGACTGTATGGATGGGAACCATCAGCAGACTTGATAAATGCAAAAAGCTTTTATGAGTAATGATCGTCCAGTAAGAGGCAGCTGACCACCCGCATAGCAAGCCAGCATGCCCTTAGTGCAAGCGGTGTAAAACCCACAGAACCTGTCGGGGTAGCCTGTGGTCGAACGGCCGCTGGATGGGTACGCTCGATGGTAATCGTAAATTATAAATGGCTAATTACTGTGCGACCACAATCGCGCCACTTAACTATAGCAAGCTCCTTAGCTCCTTGTAGACTTGTTTTGACAACCGAGTGTGTTGTATGTCTGTGTTACGTTCTATGTATGCATGGCATTCAGTCTCATTCAGCGAGTATTTACTCGTAATGTCGTGAGCGTCGGGCGCCACCCAGGCTTTAGATAAAGCTGTATGTAAATCAAATGAGAATAAAATCATCTGTCAACATAATAGCTATTTTTACGCGATTTGAGCAAACGATGTTATCTTAGTTTTTTTAAATGTGACCTTCTGAGTTTTTAAATTGATTTAGTTTTTCAGCAGAGCTATGTCCTTTCAATCCATACTTACCATGATATTCGAGCCAGTCCGTCGCTAAACATATTTAAAGCTAGGTTAAAAGAGCACTTCCTACTATCATAAATATTATCTATCTATAGTATATTATTATTATAAAAGGTATTTATTAGGTTTATTTACTGATTATTATTTTAATTTACGTATGTTTATTATATGTATTGTATATAGCTACCTACTATTACTTTAATTGTCAGTTCTTGTTCAATTAATTGTTTTTGTACACTTCCTCTACCTGTTCCATCGCCTCTCCTATAACTCTTAAGGTTTGCTGGAAGAAAACTCTTTTCAGCGTTAAGCTCGCCTATGTACATATCCTATTAAATCATGCTTATGTATTACTATTGTGTACAATAAAGAATTACAGAATACTTTAATATAATAATTCGAAAGTAACTCTGCCTGTCTGTTACCTTTTCACGTCTTAACGGCTGAACGGATATTAATAAAATTTGGCACGGAGGTAGACGGTATCCCGGAAAAGCGTGAGCGAAGCTGCGGGCAGAAGCCAGTATGATATAAAAAATTGGCGAACAAGGACGCCAAATGGTGTGTAAAAACACCTCAAAGCAATTACGATTGAACTCACATACCTAATTCGATTCATAGCACACATAGAACGAGGAAGTCAAATGTTTACAAGCAATTCAGTGGTAGCTCACCGAAGGGAAAGTACATTTATATAATAGGCAGTGGTAATGCAACAAGCAATAATACAAATATTGATTAATCGTAGATCTTTAATAGCTCGGCGTGAGTGGTCAGCCGGCACATTACGTTGCGAGCATAAAACGCGACATCACTTCAAATAATCTCAGCAATGGCTCAGCACAAAGAATTTCTTCATTCAATTAACAACAGCTAATCAAGGGCTCCATTTAGTGAAAATCAATCACGATTTATGAGCTCTGCAAGGGAACTTTCTCACGAGTTTTACTGCTCACTGACTTGACGAGATTTAGCTCGAGCGTCTCAATGGTCCATTTTATGGTTGCTAATAGCTAAGACTTTTCATCTTTTGCTTTCTAGCTAAAGATTGAACTACATTTCCGATCAAATTATTTTCAAATTGACATACCCAACCTTTACAAGATGTTTCTTAGATTAGAAGTAAACCTGCTTCTTATAAGAATTAATAGTGAAATCTGCAAAAAAAATTAATTTGGTACACCAATTTAATTTTAAAAACTTGTTCACAATACTGGACATTCAAACATAGTGAAGATATCATCCATGCAAGCAATAAAACCATTATTAACCTTTTAAAAGCAAATCATTTCAACGCGTCCGTTTCAATCTCTTTGGTCTCTTAGTAAACCAATAGAAAAAGACACGTCGCGCGTTAGGCGGAAAGCGTCTGAAAAACTAGAAGGCTTCTGAATCCTGCCGGGCGGGGAGTGCGCGTACGCACTGGGCGTGTCTAAACGTACCGGCGCGCGCGCAAGTTACTCTACAGTCTACGGCACAGTCGGCACAGATGCTGCGCCCAGCGCACCTGTCACACGATGCGACATCCGCGAGCACACGTGCCTAAAACATCGCGACGTTAAATAACTTTGTGAAATTAACAGTGAGAGTTCAGTGTTAGTGAGGAGCCCTCTGGAGCCCTAGATCTACGTCAGCGCAAGGATAAAACCCTTGGTCGGTACTCGGTAACTTGTACCTTCTTATCATTTGCATGTTTAATTCTGCGGTGCATAAATCTAAAATTTTTATTGAGTGATCAGGATAATTATTTCTGTCGGCTTTGTTTGAAGTTTTTCCAACTATTGATAATAATCAGATGGTAGCTTTTAGGGAATTAAATTGCGACAATATTGATAAAAGCTTTGATAAGAGTGAAGGTAAAAAATAATAGGAAACTAGATATAAATTGGCATTCTTTTATTTTTCTAGAGTATCTCTTCTATTTGTGTTCATTGTTACACTTTTAATTAGGTTGGAAGTTCAAGGTACACAATAATATAATCATCGGAACAATACACTTACCTACCTACCTAGATTAGGTAAGTACCTACTTAAATAGGTACATACGTAAATGGATATTTATTTAGGTACCTGTCATTAAACAAGAAACGATTTGCCTTTATCATAATTCACAGCCAGTTTTACCCTCTGATGGGTAAAAAACGACACTGTTGAAGACCTTCCAAAGTTTTTACCATCCACTACGGCCCTGTGCTAGCCGCATCCATTGACGATTAGACGATTTGCCTTGCATATAACGACATGCCTAATTACAAATTAAAATTCATAATAATGTTATACATCCGAAAGTAACTCTGTCTGTCTGTCTGTTACCTTTTCACGCCTAAACGGCTGAACGGATCTTAATGAAATTTGGAAGGGAGGTAAATGGTATCCTGGGGACGGACATAGGTTACATAAAAACGCGTACGAAGCCGCAGGCATCCGCTAGTAGTAATAATTACACGCGTCATCTCGCGAAAAGATGAGAAGAACTCTGATAACGCTGTGACAAGATAAATCAGTTTGTTCAAAGATAAGATTTCATGTGATATTTTCAGTTCCGTAATTATACACATACGTACGTTTCGACATTCAGAACGAAGTTATTATCCGGGAAATAATTTGTGCGAGGTAATTAGAGCGACTTCTAGCGAAGTGACCGTTAATACGCGGGGCAAAAATAAACGTATCTTATTCGGCTAGGCGAAAGGGCTAGTGGTTATTCATTCACCTTTAGAAAATAAATAAATTTAGCTTTCGTCCTGTGTGATGAGTGGGAGATGAGTAGAGTTACGAATCACGCACCCCTTTGGTAGGTACCTACTTCTGCATTCAGTGGGAGCGAGCTTTTTAACATAATGACTGGAGGAAAACACGCCCCTGTCGCATTAGGGTAATCAAGGGCGAAATAAAACATTCCGTCGGCTAAATTCACTACTATTGAATTTCAAGAAATCTTAAGAAATCAAATAATATCCCACAAATTCTAGAATTCTAGAAATCTTGTCCTTCTTTCGTGACTTGAGAATATTATATATCTTTTTGACGGTGCATTCTGATTTGGGGTATCTAACTTATGTAAAATAAATCAGACCCAACAAAACAGGACAGCTTTTTGATCGCGCTATCTGATTCGAAGAATTACGGTACGTAACGTGAATAATGCCCCAGACGGACACATATCAAGACCATGATCACTGCGGTTTCAAAACATGACGGGTTATAATTTAGGTGCCTTGAAACAGAATATAGTTAAAGGTGTATAATTACCAGTAGACACATTTGGGAAGGCATATTTTACAAACTTCTTTAGCAACACGATCACGCACACAAAATAAAGTTTGCCACAGTAGCCGACACTAATAAATCCATCACAAAAGGGTAACACGATAATTAACGACATAGGTTCCAAATGCATGACATAAAGATCAGAAGCCACGGTGAATATGAACGAAGTGGTAGAGGTATAAATCAAGGCATTAGTGGGCCGGTCGGAGGACGCGCTGCCGATATCATAACCAATGATCCGACATGAACTGCTGTTCATTTTTGGTGGATTAGGTCACGACTTTTGCTACTGAATTGAAGGACTCATTTGCAGAAAGATAACTTGTGAACTCCAGAGGCCAGAGATTAGCTAAAATGGAAAAACTGTGTGGATGTACTTTAAAGTTAAACGCTGTAGTTTCCATCAGTGTTCGGATATAAAACGTTAATTTCTGGTGTAACTGGGCCTCGCCTACTGCTCCTGAAAGCCCTATTGCACAATCGTATGATTGGACGAAGCTCAGTGAAGGGCATTTAGGTGAAGCATGCAATGATGATTTCATACCGGTCAAGGAAACGGCCAGAGGAAAACCTCAAAAAGCAGAAACGTTTTATACTAGCTGCGCCCCGCGGCTTCGCCCGCTTGGAGATTAATTGCAAACCCCCAAGAGGTAGTTCCCCCAAAAGGTAATCCTGAAAGACATTTTCAATAGTTTAGTATTTCTAGTATTCTCTCTAAGTTTCAAGCTAATTGGGCCACTGGTTAAAGAGTTACAAAAAAAACCTCAATAACTTTAACCCTCATTTTACCCTTTTTTAAGGGTTGTTTTGAAAATTCCTGAAAACGTGCTTTAATTTATTATAATTTTGATATATACAGAAAATTTCAGACCAATAGCATTATGCATCAAAAAGTTACATACATTTCAGTACGGAGCCAAATTACGAATCACAAACTTTATTAAACCGATTTACCCCATTTTTAGGAAAATTTTGGAAAATCCTGGATCACGTGTTCAATAGTTTTGTATTTCTAGTATTCTCTGTAAGTTTCAAGCTAATTGGGCCACTGATTAAGGAGTTATTAAATCAGCAACAAAACTTCAAATACAGAAATACAATTTATTTATAAAGCCGATTTATATGTCAATAACTATTTAAAGGTATACAAATTGTATACAAGTTCTTAAATAATTCGAATTACACACAGAAATAATACAGAAATTGCAATTAAATAAACATTAATAAATTATTAAAAGGTCAAACTAGGTACATAAAATAATACAAAATGAATTAACCCCCTTTTTCACCCCCTTAGGTGTGGAATTTCCAAAAATCCCTTCTTAGCGAGAGGTTGTGTAGTAACAGGTACTTGCTTTTCAAATTTCAGTTTCGGCTCTAAATTTCAGGTTTGGGCTGGGCGTTGTCCCCAGAAAATAGCTTGTTCTTTTATATATTAAGATTTATGTAACGCTGACGTAAGCAAATACGATTAGAGTGTTATTAATAACTTCAATTGATTGTAAAGTTATATATCAACGGTAGAAAGGCAAAAGTTACCAAACGCCAAAATGGCCCGTATGGAGTTATATATACCATTAGATTCGATTTTTTTTTCTGCGCCGATTGGTCTCATTGTCATTCTTCTACGGTGAACTTTTTTGTCGTTTGGTAAATTTAAAATTCCCTCCATTCGTCTGTTTTTCCTCTACCTAGCGACATCATTTTGGGTAGTTTATGAAAATTTTGTACTTAGGAAGCTCTTTTAAATTGCACCGCGGACTAAGTAAATTTTACCTTACAGACTTTTTCACAATATTAGGATTAAGTAGTTTTTGCTTTCCTCTAAAAACTTGCTCGAAGTTCTTTAGTAACCTTTACCAGCCTAAATTCTATAAACAGTTTGATTTAGTATTTTATTCCCCGACCCGTTTTCTGCACGGTTGTTATTTGGACATTTTTACCAGCCTGCAATACCATAAAGATAGCAGTAAGTACATTTTTACCTTACCAAAAAATATGCCCGAATGGCGGATGGTAACATTTTACCTGCCCAAATCATAAATTTTTTTGGTGTTTGGATAAGTTTACACGAAAATAATTAGGTGCTGATTGGCGGTTCGATAACTTGCGTTGTCTTATTTTTGTCGGTTGTCCGGGCTTAGAATTACTCCGGCGTCGTTGCTTGGTAAAAAACAAAGCATCAGTGCGCGAAAAGTCATCGCTTAGGACGCACGCGCATTCCGCGAATGGCGAGTGGGACGGCGAGGTAAGCACTAATTTTGTGTTGGCTGATACTTAGATCACGTATTTTGTTAAGTAATTTGGTTCTGTTTCTCTGTTAATATTGCTTTTTGTTTTAGTTAACAATGCATAGAAGAAAGCGTCTTGATGATATTATCGGTCAAGCGTTGAACAACGCTGGAATTGCTAATCCTCAGTCAGAGACTTCAGTCCAACCATTTTTGGCGAGTTCAATATCAATTTTTAATTATTTTCTTACTAACATGATGATGTTGATGCTAATTGATTATTTTTATTAATGTACACTTGAGAGCAATAAAATCGCACATCCGCACATTTTTACTTAAAAAGTTAATTTTTTTTTTATTTGGAGCTTACAGCAAATTAAAATCAAATTAAATTAAAGTGCATAATCTAGGCATTCGCAGAACTGATAAAGGGTTGACATTTACCTTTAAAAACAACTCATTAGCAACAAAACAATAGACCCCCTTATGTCGCTCGATCCAGGTAAGGCCGGCGGCGGGATTTATCGCAGGTATAAAAGAGTGCATATTGAGGGAATGGTCATCATTTGCATACCAACGTACAGTGTGAAAGGTTCTCTATTGATATTGGCTTCAAACGGAACACGAAAATGGATACTACACCAGAAGTAGCCGCTCAAGTGGTTGCCCTTGTTGAATCGGGGCTTAAGCAAAGTCAAGTGGCTCGACAATTGAGTTTGAGCCGATTTACCGTTCGGCGTGTATACCAGAGGTATCAAGAGACTGGTGGCTACCAACGGCGACAAGGATCGGGCCGTCCCCGTGCTACAACAGAGCGTGATAACCGCTTTCTTATAACGACATCTTTAAGAAATCGTCGTTTGAACGCAGTTCAACTGGGCCAACGACTTCAAGAAGTTCGTGAAGTAGAAGTTAGCCGGTGGACAGTCAGAAGACGATTGAGAGAAGGTGGCCTGACTGCACACAGGCCAGCAAACGGGCCGAAATTGACCCCAGCCCACCGAGAAGCCCGCCTTCAGTTCGCTCGAGACCATTTGAATTGGACCGAAGAGCAGTGGAGTGCAGTCCTGTTCTCTGATGAGTGCAGGATGTGCTTGCATGGCAACGACGGACGGGGGAAGGTTTATAGAAGATCGGGAGAACGATTTGCCCAATGCTGCATAACAGAACGTGTCGCCTATGGCGGTGGATCAATCATGTCATGGGAGGCATGTCTATGGAAGCAAAAACCGAGCTTGCCTTCATCACCGGACCGAATACTGGTCGCCAATCAAGAGGATTGACTTCCATACGATACATTGAGGAAGTACTCGAGAGCCACGTCGTACCTTTTGCTGGGTTTATCGGCGAAAACTTTGTTTATGCAAGATAATGCAAGACCGCATACTGCTGGCATAGTGATCGAGTACCTTCAAGAGGTGGATGTGACCGTTATGGAGTGGCCAGCTCGAAGCCCAGACCTCAATCCCATCGAACATCTATGGGACGAGCTGAAAAGAAGAGTTCGAGGCCGAGATGCTCCTCCATCGACTCTACAGGAGCTGCAACAGGCGATCGCAGAGGAATGGGAGGCTATTCCTCAAGACTTTATCAAAAGTCTAGTAACATCAATGAAAACACGGACGGAGTCAGTGATTCAGGCTAGGGGAGGGAACACTCGGTATTAATAACAAACTTTAAATTAATTTTATCTTTTAATTTCATAACTTTGACACCAATACTTGAATAAAGAATTTTTTACTAAACATGCATTTTTGTTATTGATCTACAAAAGCATTTTTATGTAATGATTGAAAGACAAATCAGATACCACTGGATAGGTATTAAAATAGACTATGAATCTGCATTACAGAAACATAATATTTTTTGTTTTTTTTTTAGTTATGTCAAAAAATCATGAATGTGCGATTTTTTTGCTCTCAAGTGTATGTAAACAGACTACTAAGAAGTAACTGTATCTACCTACCGGTAGGCCAGTTTTGTCTGTGTCTGTCTATCTTTTTTTGATTCTTTACCTTTACTTTTGATACTATTTTATGTAAGCAGAAGAATGCAGTGTGTAGTTAATTTAAAATAATGTTTTTTGATAAGCAGACGCTTTTATTATAGTAGCAATTTGAACTGAGTACGTTTCAAGTAAATAGAGCCATGTACACAGTCGGTAAAGGAACTATCTGACCTATTCTATAATACGATTGTCTATTCCGTGGGTATGGCATTTGGGTCAGGTGATTCCTTTACTGACTTTTCCTACCTATTTTAGTCATGTAAAAATGGATCTCAATTGTTTTAATTTGCTAAGGTTACAGTAGAGACCTATTTACAAATATTTAGGTACAGTTTTTGTATAACAGGCGATTATAACCCCGGTATTTTAAAACAGAAATCTTTTTTGAGTAACTAGATTTACCTTTTTTTTGTAGGTCAATCAATCAATCACTCTAACTACACTGCAGTACAATCTAGGTACTTACTCAAGAAACTTTTTTGTTTCAAAATACCGGGGTAAGAGCAGTCACTATTTCTGAAAAACGCGGTTTTATTTATATGAGAAGATCTTTATTTTTTGTTATCTTTTGATTGAAAATTTAGTTATGTTTAAAAATGTCTCTTTGATATGGCTGTTACCTAATTACGAAGACTGATTAAGTTTTAATTATCTAGGTATGTACTCATTATGATGTTTCATTATAAGCCTTGAAGGCATTTAAGTTGAATTTGTTATGTTAAAATGATAAACTGCGATATGATTGTTACCTAATTACCTATTAAGAATAATTTTAAAGAGTTACAAGACAGATTATGCAACACATAATACCTACCATTGATTTTATAAAGTGTATAATTTCATTATGATTGTGTATGGTGTGCTAAATAAAACCAGATATTCAATAATGAAGAACATTTATTCCTTAATATTTATCAATAAAACAGTAGGGGATCAAAGCCAAAGCAACCAAAGGTAGCTAAGGTAGGTCATGAAACTGAATAAAAATCAAGGAAATACTACCTATTACAACTTTTAATTAACAAAGTATTGAGGAAATATGGGTCAGCGTTAGGTCACATTAGGGATATGTTCAAAAATCCTGGGCCATTGCTAGATTGACAGCTGAGCATGGTAATATTTGCCCGACGCTGAAAACTGACATTTTATTTTTTAGTTCTTTATTCCCATATCCTGACATAAAACAATTTCTATTTAGTAGTTTTTACCCTACGCCATATTAATTTTCGTTGTCGTTAAGTAATTTTTGCCTGCACATGATATTTGGTAATTTATTACCAAACGACACTAAACATTAAATTAAAAGAGTAAATGCTTTAATATTTATACAGTTGTATAGATAAATTAAATACCTTTCCAATGTAGTAACTCATATCTATTTCTGATTAATACTGGATTTTCTATGATTTTTTTTCTAAATTTCAAAACTTTAAATCGCTCTACTGTAAAGTTATGTCAATGGTGTTTGGTAACTTTTGCCTTTCTACCGTTGATATGTATATGTATACTTAAACATTCTGTACGTAAGCGCAATCATAAAGTTATCTACAGTAGAAAAGAGCCAAAACGAAAGCTGGCGTTGCTTATAATACATACAACCGATCGATCTAACACAGCTAGCAAAGCCAGCCTTTTCTAAAAGGTACTTGATATGAATCCGTTTTGGCTATTCACTGAACTGATGTAGACGTTTATCTACGGGCCCAAGCCTTGAGCTCGAGTACTTGTTAGGTAAGGCCCATCGATGTAAAGAGCGCGGTCAGTAGCATCATCTGTTAACCATCCAACCTGTGCAATAACCGACCACTATTTAGAAATTCGGATCGATTACTTAAATACATAAATTGCGAATACATCCCGTAAGTTAAGACGCGTGGGATAACGTGTGTAATTGAAAGGTAACTTAAAACTTAACTTAACCCTTTAGGCATTTAATGGAGAGCAAAGTCATGTTGTGGATGTAAAATCAATACACCGCGTAGGTTTATAATTAAGAGCCATAAATAATGTTCGGACGCGGAACAAGCTTGAGACGGGAACAACGGGAACTCGTTGAACTTTCCCATGTATATTGCGATATGGATTAAATCTCGAGGACGCATAAAACAACACGATCTATAAATTTAACATCCAAGGCAGAAAATATTGAGCACGCATTAAAAATTCATCATTGAAATTCATACATGGGTATGTCTAGTAAAAGAGAACTATAAATAAAATATTAAAGAGACTTAAGGATGACTTACGCTAGACCGTGTCGGGTCCGAGCCGAGTGTCGTCGGCCGTAGCACGGTCAACTTATGTTACATATATTTTGTATGGACTGAGTGTGTCCATACAAAATATATGTAATATGCTATAGCGATCGGCAACCGAGTGACGGCCGAGCAACGGACAACGGTCGGAAACAACTCGGTCCCGGCTCGGCTCGTTGCATGAATACAGTGCCGCCGCCGAGCTGCGCCCGAGCAGTCGTTGTGATGCTATACAATTGCACTGACGTTTTGTTCGATTTTTGCTCGGACCGGCTCGGTGATCGTGCTACGGCCGACACTCGGCTCGGACCCGACACGGTCTAGCGTGAGTCGGAGTCGGCACGGGACGGGCTCTGTGACCGTGCTACGGCTGACACCCGGCTCGGACCCGACACGGTCTAACCTCGGTCTCGGTCTATAACGAAGTCATCCTTAATACGGATTCTTGTTGAATTTCTATAAATTATTATTTTTGTCGGCACATTCAAAAGTTTTGGCTAGGCTAGGCTGTAATATTAACAGACCAATTCGCCAGATTTTTCTTTCGGATTCTTTTTCACGTTTAAAAACCAGCGTAGTTTCTCAGTTTATGTGCCTTAGAGTGCGTTGCATTAAATCAGGTGGTGGTATGCATGTCAACGTGAACAAACAGAGAAGGTTCTCCAGACGGTGGCACGACACAAGTGCTATTTGTCCACAAATACAACTCCCGACACGTCCCGAACTGCGAGATAGATAATAGCATGAAGACAAACTTTACCCCGCCGAAGATAAACTGCTTCTGTTAACTGGATTTTTTCGGATTTATCTCTTAAATTATTTTGCTTTAACACCTTGTCGACATGTTTTGTTATTATAGGTCACTATGTAAATAAAAACCCGACATGAAAAATGAGTAAATTTTATTTGAGCGTGGCAAAAACCTTGCTAATTCAGATATTTGAATATCGTCTAGAAAATGGGACTGATCTAGTTTTAAGCATTAGCTTTACTGATCTGATATTTAAAGGTAATTATATTAATACGATCAGTGTGGCAAGAGAACCAGTTTCACTTTAAATAAAGTACCAGCCAAACACTAGCAGTATTTTACGCCTATAACGACTTGGATGGATTTGCATCGAACTGTGTGAAGACGATATCGAAGACTGTTGTTTTAACCTCCATACAGCACGTATGGGATGCGAAACGAGAGAGAAAGTATTAGTATTTCGTAACCCTTCGAAACAAGAAAATTGATTCTTTGTTCTAAAAAAACAGGCAGCATTTAAGTTGAGGCCATATTAAACCTTGAACGCCCAAACCTTGAATATTATAATAAGCTTCATTAATATTGACAAATCCATGGATAACAGTTGAAATGGTAAATAGAAACAAATTATCTTGTTGATCGAGGTGTCTACCGTTTAAAGCCAGCACATTTAATTTATCTGTGCAGATTAATCTTGCGGCGAGTAATATTATTAACATAATACAAGCTTAGGATTTATCCAGGATAAATCCTTATTATATATACCTAGATAAGCTTTTGCATGTTAAGGCGTCGATGTCGTGAGAAGTGACTTGTTCGTTAACATTGCAGTCTGCAAATCATTACAAACTATTGATCACTTCTTAGGAATACTAGCTAACTACAAAAACACAGTTCTTAATGCATAAGCGATACGGTTATTCAAACCCTAGAAAGATATAGCACAGAAATTCTGATTTTCCGTAGGATGCCATTCATTCACAACTATACTACGTGTGTTCATAAGTTTTGAGACGAACTTATTTAATTAATTTAAAAAGAAAGTAATTCATGCAACCTTTTTTAAACTTTTAAAATTTTTAATTTCGAATGTTTTGAATCAGAAAAAATATACATTTGAATATTTGTTTCATTCTCCGTGAAAATGGCGCCAACAAAAGATTTGCGTGCGACTGTAATTTCACTGTTTCAAGCAGGAAAAAAACCAATGCAAGTTTTTAGTGAAATCCAAAGTTTGGGATGTAGTCGGAACTTTGTGTATTATACCATAAAGAGGTACAAGGAGACCGGCTCTTTAGAAGACCGTGGAAGATGTGGCCGCCCGCGGTCTGTAGGGACGCCCGCCAACATCAAAGTAATCAGAGAGCGAATTCGTCGCAACCCTTGCCGGACTCAAAAGAAATTAGCTCTGCAGACCAACATTTCGCGAATATCGGTGAACAGGATACTTAAATATGATCTTAAACTAAAGGCCTACAGTCGAAGGAAAGTGCATTATTTAAACGAGCGTCTTCGTAAATTGCGACTGGAACGATGTCGGAACCTATTGAAGAGACACGATCCAAAAAATATCCTGTTTACCGATGAAAAGATCTTCACGGTGGAAGAAAAGTTTAACCGGCAGAACAATAAGGTTTACGCCAGAAGTTCAAAGGACGTCCAGCCATCTGTACGCAATGTCCAGCGCACTCATCATCCAGCAAGTGTGATGGTTTGGTGGGGTGTTTCCTACGAGGGGGTCACTTCGCTTCATTTTTGCCAGCAAGGCGTCAAGGTGAAGGCACAAAATTACCAAACCGACATATTGGAAGCGGTGGTTAAACCATTAAATGATACGCTATTCGCTGGAAAATACTGGGTTTTCCAACAGGACTCTGCTCCCTCCCATAAAGCTAAGACTACCCAACGTTGGCTGGAGGCCAATTTGCCAGGCTTCATTCGGAGCGAAGATTGGCCCTCGTCAAGCCCTGACTTGAATCCTTTGGATTATTCTTTATGGACGGAATTGGAGCTAAGGGCATGCAGAAAGTCTCACCCAAACCTGGATTCTCTCAAGCGAGCCCTTATTAAAGAATCGAAACGGATTCCCATTGAAAAGATTCGTGCCGCCATAGATGAATGGCGCACGCGTTTGAAGGCCTGCATTGAATGCAAAGGCGGCCATTTTGAATGATTTATTTTTAAATACAGATCTAGATGTCAGTAGTTTTAATTTTAATATCCAATAAATGAATACTCAACTTAGCTCCAAAAATATTTTAGTTTTACTGTGTCTCAAGACTTATGAACACACGAGGTATAATCCTATCACATGGACAAAAAAATTTTGTGAAGAGTGATTTTGTATTAACGTTTTATATTTCATTTTTGATAATAATTTTGGTTTAAAATTTTACATGTCGTTGAGTTTATGAGTTGATTTTGCAAGCCTAAACAAATAAAAGTTTTTGATTTTTATGAACTTACGCTATAACAATGCAGAGACAGCTTTCCGAGAAAAGCAAAGCTGAACAAATAGTATCATTGATAAATATTAGCAAACCCCGCCCAGAGTGGTCAAAGCGAAATGATCTTCATGGTAATAATGTAATTTAGATGATATCGCCAGAGCAGCCGGTTCTGGACGCCGATGTCACTAGACCTGCTAGAACTAGTGGTAACATCTTTGCATAATTTTCTGCTTCGAATATAAATTGAGTCATAATCCCGATTAACGTTATCGAAGCGACACATCCGATTATGTGATTGTTTATTTATTATTTCTTCACGGCTTGCGAATTATATTACCATAGAATAGACATTCAATCGGAGAAACGAAGGACTTATGACTAGTATTGACCTATGATATAAATAAACTTTAGATAAAATAATTTCTTAGTGACACTATTCAAACACACTAATATTATAAAAGCGAAAGTTTGATTTGTAAGTTTGATTTGTATTTTTGGATCGGGCTGAAATTTTGCATACAGGTAATTCTAGGCCTGGAATCAAACAGGCTACATTTTAACCCATAAAGCAATTCGCATGGGATAGCAATCACCGTTAAAAGTTTCCATACAAACAAAGCGCGCGAAGCCGCGGGCAGAAACTAGTTAATAATAAATCTGATTCTAAACGTGTAATTTAAGATGTGGGACATAATAACGATTTTATAATTGTAGGTTCAAACGAGTAACTTAGAAGCATAGGTATCAAGGAGTTATCTGAAAGACGTATATGTCACCTAAGAAAGAATGGTCGAAAGAAAGGTCAGGTCCTTTCAGATAACGAGAACAAACGGCAACAAAGCCGTATGTTAATTTAAAACAACTTACAAAACTAGGAATGTTGTCGCCCTTCCGAACCCTACATGAAAGTATTTTTTATGTTCATGTTTCATGTAAATTCATGCTCAATTTCCCGGAAAAAATTATAATGATGATAGTAGCGCCATCACAAAAGGCAGAAAACGTAGGTAAGTCAGAAGCAGCAGCAACCTTTAGCAAAGGACAAAAATTCATAGGTAGCCAGCCGCTGAATAATAATTTAATTTTGAAGACACAAAAGCAATGATGGTTAATAATCGTAACAAGAACATGAATCATACAACTATGCTCTTGTAATCAGATTTGTTTTACTGCTCGAGGCAATAAGCCTTTCAATTCTTCAATCTCTACTAAATTACAAGAGCTTTTACGTTACGCATTCACGATGACTTTATCCTGGCGGGATTGTTCACTTAAATTTTAAAAGGCTTTATCTACTTTTTAAAATTTAAAGGCATTGTTTAAGGTTCTATCCGAAGAACATAGAGCCATTGAACCTGGAGTGTTGACCTTCTTGACATGACAATTCGAGACCCGGTGGTACGTGGCCGCTCGGTATACTCACACTGCAACCGCAACCTATGAATCATCCTTTCTAAACATTTGATTTGTTACTATGATATCATTTATTCATCTTCCAAACATATTTCGTAAATGATTAAATTAATTCTCGGTACAAATCATTGTCATATTACCAACACAAAACTATGTGAACTGGTGAGTACCAGCTCTTATGGTTTTGTTGCTGTCATTTGGGTAGGAGCTTGTTTAGACAAGACAATGCAGCAACAGGTTGGCTTATGAAGCAATAGTTATTGTTTTGAAGACATTCGATTAGAATCTGTAAGGCACAGCGAGGGGACAAGTTGCATCCATGCAACTTGTTTGTTACCCATTCCAGATTACACAGCGACTTGTGCTTGCACCGACACAATGCACTATCTATTTTAATGAACCTCCAGGGAGATGTTGCACGCCAGCTTTTTCACTGCTATGTAACTTCCAACCTTGTCTTGTCATTCGCAGTGCAAGATTGTATTGAAAAGCTCGGTTGGTTTGGAATTAAATTGGACATTGAAGAGCATATGAATGAAAAGCATTTTTTGTTGGTACAATCAAATGATTTTATTTAATTAGAAGATGACTAACCCAATAATTCAGTTGGTGCCTACGGCATCACGCAACTTTAAGATGCTTGATGAAAAAGTTCCAAAAAACCACTTTCCCTTATGGGACTGGCTCTAATTTGGATCACTGTTACGGAAGGCACAATGAAAATAAAGGCAGTTTACCACCACATTAAAATAACAATAGTAAAACGGTAGCAGTCACGCAACATCGCCTTCACTAAATCACAACAATATTTTTTGTCTTTCGTAACCATAGGCTCTGATACATTCTGAGAAAATTTCCTCACAAAATGTGTGTTTACAAAGTGACATCACCTAGAAAATTTATTGCTTACAAAATTCTTATTTGCTTTGCGACTTGGGCGGACATTTACGTTATTTCGAACGAGGAGTACCTGCGAGTACCTGAGCAAAGCAACGTTTGCAGTGAAATGAGCGCATAAAGTTATCAATGCGATAAGTTAAAATGCGATCGAATGAACGAGTTAGTTGGAATTTAATTGGCAGCCGGTTTGTGCGCCGCGCCGCGCCGTCTGCCACTGTTCTAACCTAGTTGCAACCACTAAGGTACCGACAAAATGCCAACCATTCTTAAGCAAATTATAAAGGAAATCATAACAAAATACGAGGAACACTTTCTTGTTAAATATACGACAGAGCTGCCAAAGGTTAACGGCAGGCAGCAGGGCACTGCCGCAAACCACAGCATGCAGCGACGTTAACGGCCCATACATTAATAATGATTACAGAGCAGTACATCAGTACAGCAGAACATCTCATATCCTTCCATTCTCCTGAGATGAATCAACTATCGGCAGTCTTGAAACGAGGACAGTGAAGCGACCTAACGCAAGATAACATATTCCTAGGAGCATTCCCAGTTATCTTTACGTATATTAATTAACACAGTTTGATGTTGATATTGTTATAGAGCAAGCAAACACTGCTTTCAGGGCTACCACTTTCGTTCGGGACGTCAACCTCTGCCGGTTAAATATATCTCTAAATAAATATACGTCATCGAGTGGATTAACAAACTAAGTAATGGGCGTGATAGGAGCAGTCGCGTGTCATGCATCATCTTTCTGACGAGGGCCCCCCAGTGATGACAAGCACCTAAGAGACCATAGCCCCCGTTACAGGGAAAGAACATTCGTTCGTTAAAAAATTAATTGACGCCAACATAACAAAAAGAAAAACGATTTTTTTTTCATTTTAACATTTTACTCATCCGCTTCAGCAATTTAATTTTAAACAACATTTCTTTAGTACAGCAGAAGAGAAAACGTTAAGAATTGTGAGTCATTTAAAATTGCAACATAAAGGCAAATTTATAATCAGCTACCCCGGCGACATTCCACGAAGCTCGCGTAGTTGGGACAGGTAAACGTGCCACCACTCCCTGAGGTAGGCACTCCTACACGATCACGATCAAGTTGAAATGACAACAATAAAGCTAATTACAATCAAGAGATACATTAATATCATCGACCTAAATCCGATGACACAGATGTTTTATCAAATCCACTTTCGTACATCCAATATTTATGCCCAAAAATATAACTAAGTCGAAGGCATCGCCTCGCTGACCTTATTTCGATTTCATAAAAGGTACACCCTGATGGAAGAGCTGGGTATTACTTTTATGATAATAGTAAACTGAGGATTTATCGGGCGACACTTGTAAGATCTGCTATTTATCTTTATTAAGATTACGACATTCATGAGCTAGGATAGAAGGGAAAGGGGTTCGGCATTCAACGCGGATTACCTTGTCTCGGTGCTTGATGTAACGCCTTTTATAAATAGACCACTCGAGCCTTATACGAATTAAGTTGCATAGTTTTTTTTTCATAAACCATCTTTATTCAGTCGAAGAAGGAACCAAGAAAAGCTTAAACCCAAACAAGCTTTTACAGCTTAAAGCTCGACGAGAAGCGAACAGAACAATTAAAATCAAACTGGAAAGTCAGCATGTAATTTCGGGTGGTCGGTCTCCATTCTTTGTGGTCAATATTTACGTATCACTGTCGAAAAAATATAATAAGGCATCTCCCGTTTTTACGTTTTAATTCACCAACGGAAGCAGCGTGACTTGCAAGAATGGTATCAGATTAATTTCCACCGTGTTGTAGTGCCGGCCGACCGGCAACACCAAACTGTAGAAATAAATAGTTTCTAAACATCACGGAGACGTGTAGACAAAGGGGTAGAGATTGCTAACAAAAGCTCGGAGCTTGGAAATAAACGTTATCCCTCCAGGAAGCTAATCCATTCAGTAGGAAGACACTAAAAGGCCAATGACATTGTGAAAACAAACAGTCGTCTATTAGAAGCTAATGATGATGATCTTCCGTTTATTCAAGCTTTGTTTAGTGACAAAGTACGAAATTACGTGTAGGATTATAAATGTGTGGTTAGTGAAATTAAATTACTGTTTATAGAGAGGAGGAGAGCACCTGGAAGTGTAGCCGCGTTGGCGCGGTTCCAGCTCCACTGAACTTTGACAAGGAGCTGCGGTAAATTGGCCTGGCACAGCCGTCGATGCACTTTATAACGTACGTACAAAGTTACCTCACGTTTTTACGCATGATTTAATTTGCAGTCCTCGCAGATAACTCGGAAACAATCAAAATTCCATATAGCCTATTATTATGACTATTATTTTCCTATTGTTGTGTGCGTATCTGCCTAACGTGTTTACAAATTTATCTACACATACGTATTGCTATTTTTAGAGAACCCTAGTGTCTATATAAACCTAACATAGGATTTAAGACACTACTAACCAAAAACATGTAAACTCTTTGGCAATAAACGATATCTATCTATTGGTTTCTGCACCCCGCTCCGTAAGCGCAATTCAATCAAGCCGAGTTCGATGCACTCCCAAATGACACCTTTCTGAATTTCGGAATGCCTGCAGGTATGCAACAGGAACAAGAGTGTAATAACCGGGTTGCCTCAATTGTTTGAGGAACAATATTTCTTTATTAGACGTCATGACAAGTTGAACGAGGCGTTGTATAGGCGATTTTGATTTGGAAGCGGGCGCTTATCGATTTTGATGTATGCGGGATGGTCATTAAATAAAATTGCTGTATCGACTTCCATTGATCATGATTATTTAGCTGTCAGTGATTGCTGCCGTCTACAAGGCGCTACGCTGGTTAGTGAGTAGTAGAACGTAGAGCATCCGCTTGGGTCTGATCGACCGTCAATTATATAAGTACATGGTACAGAAAATGGGGCCCCGGCCGTGACGAATTAAAACGTAACGAAATGCGACTACGTGCTCGGCAGTTCCCTACTGACATCGACAAAACGACCTACACAAATCAACAGCGCATTAATAAATAGATCGGCTACTCTGGCTCCATGCGCAGACAGATTTAATTGGAATCGTCTACAAATCTACATTTACAAGTAAATTATAATTTAAAAACCACTATTGTTGACGTGTTAATAATACAAAGAGCAAGGTCGTCTTGTAATTTATATGAATAATTAACTAGATCTTATCGTGAATGTCATCCGGTAAAAACAAATAAAGCGTACGTTACTCTTTGTATCCATTTTATACCTGCAATCTAAGGTAGATCGTTCCATAGCAAAACTATTTGGACATTCTCCTAGATAACTAAACCGACTAAACCTACACTGAAATACGAGTATAATGCTCGATTCAATTTAACTGCTAAAATTGTAGGTAACTAAAAGGTTCAGCCTGTGGGTTCAGCAAAGCGTAGGTGGTTTGGACAATGATCTGATAGCTGGGGTCCACGAACTGCAGCGGTATGCAAATAAATACATAGTTGAATATTATAGTAGAGACGGCACACCCGGTGTTGACGGTGGTATAAACAATGCATGTAATCGAACCTGATGGGACGCCTAACACCCGCTACGAGAAATACGGCCGGCAAGAATCATACTGGAAGCAGAATTAGAATACCGTACTTGGTTTTTATTTTATTTTTTGATCGCAAACTCTGAATGGCGAACACACGGCGTTTCATTTATATGAAAAAACGATAGTTTATTGCTTACCTCGTGTTAAAGATTCCATCCATTCAATTACATTCAATTACAAACTAAGTACTTGCAAATATAAATTGCTCGCTTGAAAATGTAGAATAGTACCCACCTAAAGAAAGAGTAAAACTTTGTATTTTCAGTAATTGTATATTCAATTCGAAACTAAGTCCTAAGTAAAATTAGCGATGGTGGCAGGAAGCCACCGCCGCCGCCGCCGTTCTAAATTCTGGTCAATCCATTTAACGCCTCTTATAAGGTCACAATGATAAAACTTGAAAAGAGAAACATAAATAAATAAATTAACTCGTAAAATCTAATTTAAACAGCCTATAAAGTGTACTGCATACAAATCTTTAATTGATTTCTACACAGTCGTATGCCATAAGAGTTTCTACGAGCTAAATGCAATTTTCTATTCGACGTCGCTAATGCGTTTTCTTAATCTTATTTTATTGCTCTATTACGAATTACACGTTTGATCGCTGTAAGTAGTAATGTAATAACAACTTACTGGATGTTACCCCTGGCTTTGTTCGCATTTTAGTTAGCCTATCTATGTCCTTTCTCAGGATACAATCAACATCCTTGCATTTCAATAAGACCCGTTCAGCGTGCTAAGCCAGGTACTGACCGGTGTTACGGGGTGGAATGTAACATTCGCAGCAAGCATGAAAGGTTACGCCGCCGCCGTGTGCTGAAATCAGGGCCCGTACTCGTAAAAACGAAATCGAAGTTTCTGATTTGTTTTCGTGCAAACGGTAATCTTATGCAAGCGACATAAGAGTTGGTTTTTGCACGAAAACGAAAAAGAAACTTCGATTTTCCAGGTGTCACCGGAGAGGTTTTAGTGGGTATTACGTCCTTATCAGGACGTCGAGTCCCACATAATTCTGGTCCCCCCCACACCTTCGTAAACAAACTCTTTAGGCCGGGAAAAAAAGGCCTCTTGTCTCGTGGCTCGTTGCGAACGACTTCTTTCTCTGTACTGACTGTGCGAACGTTCGCTGTGTGACACGTTACATTACGCCCCGTCATACAGGTCTGTACTCGGCTTTAGTCGTAGCAAACAAACAGACACAGTTAGGTACTTTCCCATTATAATAAGTATGGAATAGAGACGTTCCTAGAAAAGATCGATCACAAATAAATATTAGGCAGCATAAAATGGCCAATGATATCGTTTAGTACCGCGTGTAAGGAACAGAACAGGTGCCGGGTTGTTGCCCCGTGGCACTAAAACGTCAGGCGAGTTTATAATGTAAATCACTTCGAAGGGACACTCGTGCAATATCTCACAGGGAAAGCCTTATCATTCCACTTTACTTGTTCAGCTCGACACTATTGTACATAAACAACAATGATTTTCTAAATCGTGACTGAGGAAAGCCCTTTAGAGCTACAAACCGGAAGATAGTAAACTTATGCATAATTAAAACCTTAATTTGGTCAGCTGCGAGTGGGTGGCTGACGACAGCTGAGTAGGTTCTACTACGTGCCGCGTAGATTAATGCACACAACTAATAAATAAGCTGGTAATAAGGTTTATTGAGTAGATTTGACAGTTCACCGTTATTTTAAACTAACAGTTCTGTGAAACTATTCCTCGGTTGCTTACATTGGGCTAATTCAAAATTCGAGGCGGAGTCAAAGCAATTGCTTCAGAGCCTAACCATGAATGCGTTTGTAGCATACAAATTAATGTTAATGAAGGAACAAGGTACTGCGATTTTGGTTTCGGATTAAAGCTCCCAATTATCGCGTGAGAAAAAATTGTATCTTCATGTGCCTATAGGAATTGCGTGACAGTCTTTAACAATCTGCCTATCAGAGGGTTATAGATGTTTACGTAGAGACCAGCTCAGCAGACGCGACAAAAAAAAATACCACTGCGATGTGCGATGTGTCAAAGATAAGCCTAAGAGTTGCGTTGTATAGAGCTTAGTGGTTCGTCGAGACTATCACCGGCGATGCACTGATGACACCGGCGCGGCGATGCAGGTATAACATGATCACCGACACTAGACAGTGATTCAACATCAATAATTTACGGATTGAGACTTTTCCATAAACTTGCCTAGACTAAACTATGTCCAGGAAGCAGTTCAAGCTACCGATGCACAAGGGTAATAAATTGATAATAATGACATGACTGGTGACTGAACGTATCTGTTTTCCAGACGGGGCGATGTTAAGCGTGGCAGTGGCGGCGCTCGCGTGCCTCTGCCTGGCGCGCACCTCGCCCGCTGAGCCCTACAGCCTCCGGTTGTACCCACAGAAGATACACAACACTAAGGTGAGAACTTACAAGTGTAGGGATTCGTAGTTATGAGGCTTTAGCTAAGACCTAAGCTAGATCAACCAAATCAACTCAACTATTTCCACGGGTGTCGACAGCGCCTCTTCAGAACAGATCCACTACCAAACTGCGATCCCCAACCCGCCTTGCCCAGCGTGGAAATTATGGCATTACTCCCTAATGAGAGCGACTAAGGTGCTTATCAGAGGAGGCCTACTTCTAGCAGTAGACTGGTAAAGACGATGAAACTCTAGATCAGAGTTTGTACCTCGCCCGCTGAGCCTCCGTTTGTACCCACACAACACTGTTTGTTTGTTTTTTAAAGTTCTTTATTTCACACAAAAGATTTACATGCGTAGATTAACTAAACACCTGTTTAGAACCTAACTAAGTACAAGACAAAAAATAAATAACTCAACAGGCTAAGGACGCCTTTAAAAGTTTTTGATAAAATTAATATAAATAAAAAAAACAAAAAAAAAATTTATAATACCTAACACTAAATCATTATCTAATAAAATTATACAAAAATTTTGACCAAAACTTGCATACAATAGTACGTAGCACTTTGTGTATATAGCGCGCATTTTTATAGATAAGTTTTAGGCAACACCTAGTTGAGAACATACAAATGAAGATATTGGAAGTTATAAGGCTTAACAAAGGAGCTAAGTAAGCTTTGGATCAAGGGTGCCGCCGCCGCACCGGTCTCAGCTAAATAACACAGTATTCCACATCACAAGACTTGCATTTTTTCGCGCTTAGTAAATACAACCACTATGCAAATTACTTCAATGGTCTTGGGATTGAAAAATAAACGATGAAAGTAAGTCTTAAAGGTTCATACATTGGCAGCAAGGGCTCACCGTAACATAATGATGTGCCAGCTCGTAAATAACAGATTTTTACACCTTATCGTAAGGTGGGAAGTTCACGATGATAAAATAGACAGACATTGTCATAGGTACCTCTAACTACTAAGTAATATGATTACCTACCTCACTGACTAAGTTTTTGAAGTTCTCTTCAAAGTTTAAGGGAATTAAAGCTCGAATGCTACAACGAATAACAGATTTAAGCAAGTCTCAACTGTCTCCAGTGACGATTTTTTTATGGATTTTCATTGAAAACCGTCGCTAAATCGCGAATTGAAACTGCTCAAATCGTATTGGCGATTCGGGGGGTAGGTTTGGCAGACGATATCATTAAAGCTAAAACATGGTCTCTATTTCAGGATATATCTAGCATACTATCGAGTATCGAAGAACGCCTACGGGTATTGGACACCGTGAGTGCCGTGCAAACGAAGCAAACTAGACGACTCGACGTTATACAGGACAAACTAGGTAACTGAACTACGGATGTAAAACAAATAAATCTCTACACCGTTACTAGGCTCTGGGCAAAGTAAGAAACAACTTGACCCGGATAATGTCAATATTGAAAGCAGCAAAGCTGTTAGCCACTCGGGAGACAAGACATGCCTAATGCACACAAGGTATAGGGGGTTACTGAATATTTTGTTTGGAGGAGTTATTGTTTGCACAGCAGGATGGCAACATTAGCAACGGTTCCTTTCGATTTGCGTGCTTTGAATGTTCTGATTTTACCATTAGGATTGAAGTACCTACATTTTAGTTCACATACCTTAAGGTTTTCGTTGACACGATATTTTGACTCCTAAGGTAAGATCCGTTTTGATCAAATAGTTCAAATATTTACTTTATGATGGTATTTTAGAGCACCATGTAGAGATTGAGAACAGCTTTAGTGAGTGTACAATATTAGCATGCGAAACGCAATGTTTAAACGTGTTGTAATAAGCCAAAGCCTTCGTAATTGCTAAAGTCTTAAATGGCAAAACTTTTCAAAGCTATAAATAAGATAAACTTTAGATCCTATGGCATTGAAAACTTTGCCCTCTTCCCTTTATTAATCGAAGCGGGAACTAATGAGTCGTTTTGTGTCATATCCTATTTTACTGCGTCCGTTCGGCAATACTTCCACGTAGACCAATTGACCAGGGAGTGTGTATAAAGTACCAATCAATTTACAAAAGGATGCGCTAACTAAGCTAGGGCGGTAGAGAATAAATTATCAAAGTCCGTGAGAAGCTTTGCTAAACAGGGAAGCAATTATTGTATAATTGTTTGCAGATCGCGTCGAGACTACATTGACTTTGAAATTAGACAGGGCTCAGCTCGCCGCGGAGAGGCTGGAGCACAGATTGCATATGCTGCAAGTTAACGTACAGGTGAGCGAAGAATATCATTGATATATAGCTGTATAAGTTTACCAGATGAAATTCAGAATTCACATGATGTTCTTCAAATAGAATTTCAGCCACGGCTGCTGGTCTCTAGTCTCTAGCTGTGTGCACAGGACATATAGTGCACAAGTGTGTGCGGAAACTCGGTGCACTCTCTATTCCGTCACTCTCATAATCCGATGGGATGGAGACCGATACGACAAGAATTCACATGTACCTACACTAGTCAAAAGCAGTTTCGCTTTTCTGACGTACAATATCTCAACTTTTATGATTCCAGACATCAATAAGAGAGAGCAGTGATAAGATAGAACAAAGTCAGCTCAAAATAGTAGAACTCACGCAGAATCTCACGAATACCATCAACGTGCACAAGACTTTACTGGAGAAGGTAAGAACATTAATCATAACAGCATACCCATTACATGTTATTAAACGAATGATTTGGCAGTGGGCTGTACCGCAAGATTGATTACGTTACGAGCAAATGCGTACGATACGAACTTGAGCTTGAATCTGTTTTAATCAATCAACTTTTTATCAGGTTAACGGTGCTTACGCGGACACTTGGCACAGAGGTTTGGTGCTCGAAGCCCTGATGAGGGACGGTCTGTCTCTCGTGAACGTGACGCGGCGAGAGCTAGCTGATGGCCTGAGGGCTCTGGCGAGACGGCAAAGGGACGCGAGACTCAATTCCGCCGATCTAGAAGCTAGTTTTGCCCGCCGGCTTAGCGATAATACTTATAAAATTGATTTGAAGGTAATTTACGATCAGTCTGATGATAAAGCGATAATCTCTACCAGCTTCGCTCAATACATGACCGGTGCCATTTCCTCTTTGTCGTGATTTGTTTACGGTAACTTTGCAGATGCAAGAAATTATGGATAACCAGAAGCGATTCGTGGACTCTTGTCAGCCAGTTCAGCAGGACGATCCGAACCAAGTCGCGAATGTGCTCGACAAGTCATTCAATTCCCTTATCAGCAAGTGAGTTTCTTATATATTCGATATAGAGGTATAAACGAAGTATTGAATTTTTCAATGGCTTTTTGATTGTTTCAGAATCTCAACAATATTCCGCGAACTACAGGGGATAAAAGCGACTGTGCGAGAGCACGACAGCTCAGTTACGAAACTCCTTAATACAGCTCGAATGTCACAGGTGAATATAATCCTTTCAACCTTATGGTAATTATTATAACTATTACGTGATGCCGTAAGCAGATGACCTTTATCAATAGAATCAAGCAAATCCCTGTTAATCACACTGCGTTCTATTCATCGACATCGAAAAGGAATCATCATCGAAGGTTTTCAGTTCTGCATTTTCTTTTCGGACTTTTCTTTTTAGACGGAAGCAACATGTCGCCGGCTAGAATCCGCTTTCCGAAACACCTCGCACGGCGTCTTCAAAGAAACAGAACTGAAACAGTTGACGCAAAAGTTCGTTGATTTGACGGACCGCGCTGACGCGGCGTTGATCAAACTAGAAGCGAAGATCGGAGAGGAAGTCGAATTGCCTATGCCATCATCCGATGTCACATTGGCTGCCGATAAACTGCTGAGGCAACTTGAGGAAATTAAGTGAGCTGATACAATAAACCTATTTATACGTTAGATTGTTACATTAGCGCTTTCACTGCCAAGCCTCTGCGGCGCGATCCGCTGCGCAGCGCCGAAGCGGCCGCAGCTAGTAGGCCTGTTAGATGCATGGGCAATGAGAGTGTTATAAAACTTTTCAAACTTTTGCGATTTGTTAACATATTAAAAATTAGTTATCGGGTATATCGCGTACCTATTGGTTTATTTTCCCCTACTTTTCCATCGCGTTTCAGCGATCGTGGAGCGATCACGGCCGATCATGGGGCGACTGGATGTTCTCAACTGTACCAAAAGGTACGCGATAAATACCCGGTAATTAATCTTTAAAATGAGTGTTAGTATTAAGAATAAGAATAATTAAGAGTATACAGCGTTATTAATCATTGGCCATTACATCCAGAAAGGTTTAAGTTCTGTTCATTTAGTTTAGATATTTCTCAAATGGCTAGATAGAAGAAGAAATTACGTCTTTTCTTATCTTACCTAACGTCGTAAATATTTTCAGTGGTGAAAAAGTCTCAGAAGAGGACTTCGATTACGACGGCGATGATGATGCTGGCTTCTTCGAAGACAGAGGAGACATCATGGAAGAGGACAAACAAATCCTGAGCAAAGCTACAGAGCGGGACAGAGCAACAAGCGAAAGCACGACTATGCGCCCTACGCACCGAAGACATCTCCATAAACATCCTTACGACCGCGGCCCTAAATGGATGGAACCTCTAGACTAGTACAACCTTCTTATAAATCTTATACAATCCATACATTATAGTTTTATTCCTTGATTTTACTGCCCATAATAACTTTGCAAGTTTGTAAGTAATAGCACACCTAGGCTGCAGTTTTATAGGGTCTAAAGAGGTCAGAATATTTAAAGGCTTATGATTTACTATTTATTTACATGGTGTAGCTTGTAGTTATATAATTTAATAAATTAATAATGGTGTGAAGAATGAGGTGTGGAGACAACATACATATGCATATGAGAATATTGCAATATTGCAGTTGTTGATTGTCACCTACTGAATATTTAAATGTTGGCTATGCATCTCTGTCTACCACACTCCATGTGGAATGTTTGTAAACAAACCAGGACACAAAAATCTAAAACTCACTTGCTTGGTGTTGAGTTTCAGACAAAATTGTAAGTGAAGGAAGTTTTGCAAATCCACAAGTAATGTAAATTGCGTATAAAAAGACGCGGTAACAGAGTGAATTTTAGGTTAAGCATGGGCGGTTTGTTACAAACATTTCACATCGAGTTTGGCTAGTGTATAAATTGTGATTAATATAAACATTTTCCAAGAACCTACTCTTAAAATCTGCAGCTAACTGGAACATTTGATCCAGATTATTTACAAAAAACAAAACATTTTTTATTACAGAGAAGATGAGGTAATTGAAAAAGATTCTGCCAAATACCTATATTATTATTATAAATAAAAGAGTGCTCTTGTTGTTGCAATGATGCAATTTCCTGCACTTTTCTCTTTAAAAAGCGGTCTCTTACTTCTTTATATGTTATGACAGCGGCTTTCTCCTTGATCTGACTCATTGTATAAGATGTACAATCATTCTCTCACTTCTGTTTTGAATAGTGTTCATCAAAAACCTTTTCTACTTAACTCTAATATTCCTACATTATTAAAGAACCCCAATATTTCTAAAAATTTTCCCAGCTTAAAGAAAAAAGTAAACACATGCACCAACCTAGCAATTGAACCAGACAAGTCCTAGCCATCTGATGTCGCGAGGTATCCTCAGTACATGTCTTCAGATCTAGAGTCTATAGTCATTTTCTTTCTCAGGAATAATTCGGTACGTTATATATTTTATTATTCATGTATGTATATTTAGGTATACAGGTACATATATATTATAGTAACATTATATATGTATTAATGTGAGTACTTACTATTATTATAATTTTTTTTTGTATGTTAATGTCAAGATTTATTAATTGTATTTTCCTTTGTTTCATGTAATTAATAATTTTTGTTATCTAGCACTACCTACTAAATTGTTGTCAACACTACCCAAAGGGTAGCAGGTAGAGAATGCTATTTAGCATTATGTTCGCCTATGTACAGCTTTTGTGCAATAAAGAATATTCTATCTACCTATCTATCTATCTGAGAATAGCTAGACACAGAATGATGATAGTGCATAGGTACATTAGTATCCAATATTCTGTTTCAGTATAGGTGGGTTTCATAACTTAGATTGGTGTTAATTAATTGTAAACTTACCTCCATCTTGGCACTGTTTTGAAATATAGTGAGAGCTTTGTGGGTTAGTTGTGAGAAACAGGAGCCCAGCGTAGCAATTTTCTGCCGAGCGGTGAATGTAGTCTCTGGCTCTTCTGCTTCCAACTCCGCTGTAAGTAATTAACACTTTTACAAAAACTAACTTCATAAAATAAATACATAACTATGTACGAAAAACGACTGAATGAGCTATGTAATGTATTGTATTAAATATATTAGATAACTAGTACTTAGATTGGGGCTAGATAGATAATGCTGTGTGAATTGTTTAGCATTAATAAAATGAAAAGAAGAGCAGGTACCTATTCATTTCGATTATGTTAAAGACTATTATTTAAACTAGTTCCCTTAATACATGCTCAGCTCAGCTAATGATGCTGTGTCAAATGGCCAACAGTGTCAGACTGATTTTTTGGGGGCTATGAAATAATGTATTATTCTATTTATATTGTGATAATTACTAAGTCAGCTGTTTTATTGTTGATGTAAGAAAAAGATACTGTAAGTTATTAGCCAAGCTCTGTTCTAACTTGCAGGAACAATGAAATGTTCAATGAATTATCTTAGGGAGTTTATTGTTTTTGCGTTACATGAATTACAGAGAAGGTAGCAAGGACAATAGTTACGAGATATCTAGCGGCTGAAGCATTGACTATTATATTTTACAGTAGTATTATATGAAAACATGATAATGATGAGAAAGTGACAGAGTCCCAGAGTTCATTGGCTGAACCGTGTGGCGCGCTGGCCTGTCGAAGTTCCAAGGGCAAGCCACAATAAACAGACACGTTTATACGCTTACCCAAAGAAGTATCTAGTTCCACACATGCTTTATCAAATTCTTTTTCTAAAAGATCCAACCACCGAAATCCTACCCCGGTGGTCGCCATTTTTCACAATAAAAGTTGTTGACACTGAAATGTCAAAATGATTCTGAAACGTCATTTTGTTTCGTTCAAAAACTACATCTTTATTATAATAATCAGTTTCATTTTGAAATATATAGTTTCGCTACTTACCGCTCTATGGCCATATCTGTTGTTTATCACGGAATGGGCAAGAGGCGCCTTTGTATTTGAAACTAGCTACTGTCCGCACCTTCGCACGCCCTTTACCTTCTTTAACTTTCTACCTAGTCTAACCAGGATGAACTATCTATCGCTATGCCATTTTAATAAGATCCGTTGAGAGTTGAGTGAGACGTTTAATCGTGAAAACGTAACAGACAAGTGTTACTTGCATAATGAAAATATTAGTACATACGGAGAAACTTCAAGATTTATTCTTCACTGCTAATTTTAAAGTTTCTCCTGCAGCAGTTTCCTTATTCACAGCCCGTAAAACTGCTGGATTTTAAATCTTGTAGGCATTTGTATCATTAAGTAGATAGGCAGGTAGGTATTTGTAATCTTTTTGCTAAGGCTAACTTTTCGAAGGCATACCTATAGACCGGAAGCCTAGTTTATTAGCTAAATGAAAGAAACGTAGCTATTTACATCGGCAGTATTTATTTTCTTGCTTATTTACATAAAGAAGCTTATAGTTAAGCTTATGTTGTACCTAGGTTTACAAATTGGTGAGTAAAAATAATGAGGTAAATGTCAAATCATACCTACCTATAAGATTTATGGAGAAATAAAGTTAAAACCTGATTATTGAGTTACCTACATAAACACATTTGCCATTGTTATGGCGTCTAACCGTTAGAGTTTTGAGTAAGATTAAATTAATCTACCTGATTACAGACACCATGCAGTTTGCCTTGCTTGTGAAGGCAAATCAGGCAACATTTATGCTAAAAAACTCGAACACATTGACTTCTAACTAGCTCATATAAAAATAGGAAACTACTTAATGAAAGTAGGCAATATTATGAACATTTCTCCCAAAATACATATCCCACACTGACATACCTACATAAACTCTCATACTACAGTAAGTTTAAGTCTGCACAAGAACATTAGAATTACAAGATGAATTTTATTCTTATCCTACAAACTTTCAAAACTCTGTGTAGTATATGGAACAAAAGTTTCATAATTTTCACAAGAGTATTTAAAATGATGGAAAATTTCTAAAGATTGACTGACATATAAAGAATAGTTATTTATTATCTAGAAAAAAATAGAAAGATGTGTAACAAAAACCACTTTAGTACAAAGAAACATTAAGGGCACGGATACACTAGATACAAGAAGCAGTCAGGATCGACTGCTTCAAGCCGACGACTGAATAGTGAACTACAGGCTTCTATTTATAGGCATACCTACACGGGACCGCTCTAGCATTTTCATAGTTCACTATGCAGTCGCAGCTTGAAGCATTCGATCCTGACTGCTTCAAGCTGCCTGTGTATGTAGGCCCTAACATTGCGTAACAAATATATATTAAAAGGATGTTTTCCGATTATGCCCATTGTGCCAATTCTCAAATAATGTATCCCAGGCTATACTATCTTGTACAGTATTTATAAAAAGTATAACAAAGTGACTTAAGTAAATGCAACATAGCACTTTCTAGACTAACAATTATTCATATTTAAAAAGAAATAGGTACATGACATTTACAAACTTAAATAGGTAACATAAACATTTAATTACAAATTGTTACATCAGTAGTATCAACAGCAGCCAGATGTTCATTATGGAACAAGCTCCACGGGCAAATGTATCGCTGTATGGCTGTAGTCATAATTCTACGACCATAGAGTACTAAATCGTAGAATTTGCTCGGTGCATGCACCCAGTTACTTTCTGTTGCAAAATTATGTACAACATTAATAACTGCGGTGTAGTGTATATGCACCATAATTTATGAGCGTTACTCCACAGGGCGATAATATATATATAATTGACTCGCCTCGCACTGTAGTGGTTGTTAGAATATAATCAGACAACACCATGAATAAATTCATAAACAAAATTGTGTGCTATGTGTGTGTGTTAATTCGCTCAGCAACTTTCCGGTACAATCATAAAGAATGTGCTTATCAAGATAAGACTAACGTTTTATGCATTACTTATAATGTAATTTCAAGAAACAACTAGACAAATAGACCGATTAGAGCAAACTAAGCTAAACTAAACCTACAAGGTTTCGTAGGAAATACTGAAAACTATATTATTTTATTAAATGACGACCAAAAACACTTTGTTCGACTTTTAAGAAGTTAGGGTAAATTGTTTTCCAATTGAATTACGGGTGGTGTTCTTTGAAAGATAATCGGAAGATCAGCAGCTTTGTCGGTTAACTTTGTATTTTATTTAATTTCATGTTTAATGCTTTATGTTTAATCTTTTTGTTTTTGTTTGTTTTATGTTTAATCTTCTGCCAAGTGTTATTAAAATTTAACCTTCAGATTTTCTTTTAAAAGAACACCACTATCCAAGCCGGGTTGCTTGCCAACCGAGAGGATAACAAGTTCATGACCCTACACTTGTCCTGGAGATGAAATCCTCAACAGCCACATATAAATTACTAGAAGTAACAGATACCTATTACAATTACTAGCTATTGTCCTGATTTATTTGTCATCATTTGGATGCTTAAAATAAAGCCACAGGCATATGTAAGGTAGTGTAGGTAGGTAAACCTAAAATTTATATACTTACAACAATTTCTAGAAAAAATTATCAACATTCAAGAATCAGGTAATTAATCAATAATTACCCAACTAACTCCCAGATAAAAAGTAGCATGCTATTCTAGATCTACAATCATCTAGTAACTAGATGAATATTGTATAATAATCATCTAATAACTAGATGATTGTTTAGCTAGATCTATGAAAAGCTTCAGTTAAGGCGTGAAAGAGTAAGAACCACAAACATCCAGACTTATGCATTTATAATTTTAAAGACTCAATTATAAATACCAAAGTATGAATAATAGAGTGATATGGATTTAACCTTAGAACAGCATAAATCCTCCGCAACAAATCTTGCACAATAGCCCGTTTATTAAATACACAAAGCTACAGTAATGCTATAACTGTAACCATAAAAGCTATGCAACTATGCAGCTGCTAAATCACATTCAAAAGCACTTGGTCCGCCGTTACATTATGAGATGACACAGTTGCCCTTGTCTGGAACATGCCCATCTGATCTCTCGATCTCCGAGAGTATGGCGTGGAACATATCTGTCACCGACTGAAATGTTAAATGAGTAAGTAAAATAATAAGTAGCCAAATATAGGTAAAATACTCATGAATGCTCACATAAAGTAACAAAACTACACTTGCGAGCTATAAACTGGAATCACTTCATCGCTGGTTTCTGCAGACCATATTTTACAGTTTCCATGGAATAAACTGCAGATTGGTGTATACCATTTGAAAAGAAATTTTGTTAGCTTTCGAATGGTATAAAAATTATTTAAATTTAATTAAGTTTCCTACCATCATTTAGTGAATTATTACAATAGGTCGAAGTTGTGGATGTTTAAATTAATAAGAAGTAATATGAAAATATCAAATTTTTATTTAAAATCTTTGTTATTTCCCGCTTAATATTTTGTATTGCCCCCCCTGGCCCTAATGACTGCTTGTAAACGGTTTTTCATTGACCTAATGAGTTTCCTGATGGAATCCTGTGGAATTTCCTGCCACTCTTCGATAAGAGCAGTTTTTAGGTCTTTTATTGACGCCGGAGCTGGAGATCTTCCTCGTACCCGCCTTTTCAGCTCGTCCCACAGGTGTTCGATAGGGTTCATGTCAGGGCTGACGGCTGGCCAGTCTATTGTGGGAATCCCGACTTCTTCCAGGTACTGTCTAGTCGCACGAGCGGTGTGGCAGCGGGCATTGTCGTGCATTAGCAGGAAATTTTCGCCAATAAACCCGGCGTAAGGGAGTACATGGCCCAGCAGAATGTCTTTGATATACCTTTCTGCGGTTAGTCCTCCTCCCCGACCTCCACCGGGTACGAATACCAGCTCCGTTTTAGCTTCAATTGAAATCCCCGCCCACATCATACAAGACCCACCCCCATATGCCACTGTTTCCGCTATACAGCATTGTGCGTATCGCTCTCCCGGTCTTCTGTAGACTCTCCGTCGACGGTCGCTGCCATGCAGGCACATCCTAGTCTCGTCCGCGAACAAAACTCGGCTCCATTGCTGTATATCCCAATCTAAGTGATCACGAGCAAACTGAAGTCGGGCTTGTCGGTGGGCTGTAGACAATTTGGGTCCCGTTTCTGGCCTTTTTGGGGTCAAGTTAGCTTCTTTGAGTCTTCGCCTCACTGTCCACTCGCTGACAGTTCTCCCTCGAACTTCTCCGAGCTCCCGCTGGACGTCAACCCAGTTAGATGTCGATTTCGGAGAGAAGTGCTGACAATAAATCGGTCATCTCTCGCCGAAGTGCATCGCTGTCGTCCAGATCCTGGTCTTCGGACTAAGTTTCCAGTCTCTCTAAACCTCTTGTATACTTTGGAGAGACAGGACTGGCTCAGATGAAGCTGTCGAGCGATAGTACGCTGAGAGAACCCTTGCTGGATTAGGGTGACGATTTGAGCGGCTTCTATTGGTGTGGTTTCCATTTTCTTGTAATTCCAGTATTTTGAGTGACGTGATATATTAGACTGATGACAAAATTGCATAAATTCCCAGTTTTTATAGGGATTCAGGAGTTTGAAAAAATTGATGTTTCGTTCCAAAAATTTGTCTTTTGTTTTCACGTTCCATGACATATGATGAACATTTTTTTCGCTATAATATCGAAATAGTTTGAAAGCTAATAAAATTATCTTTAAAATAATATACCACAACCTACAGTTTATTGCATGGAAACTGTAAAATATGGTCTGCAAAAACCAGCGATGAAGTGATTCCAGTTTATAGCTCGCAAGTGTAGTTATCCTTACTACCTACCTAAATTGTTTGGTATATAATTTCACTAATTATTTGTTGTGCGTGACTGTACCACAATGCATTTGTTCCTAGAACTTCACATCGACTTTTTATATATATGTTTTATATATATGTTTCACTACAAATTTGCATAAAGTATGACTACTGTCAGAGGCAGTATTTTACGCTCTTAATATACATATATCATTTATAATCATAAAAGCTTGTTTTCTATAAGATCTATTACGTTGTTCAATGGGTACGCTGGCATAACGCCGGCTCGCAATGTAATTCAGAAGTCTTGTTCTATATCTCCGTTCCTATAAGACCATTATGAAATTTTGCATAGCTTGGGCGTTATATAAGCTCTAAATTAGTGTGTAAATTTTGTTGCTATAATATAAGCCGTTTTCGATTACGGTCATGTGTACGCTAGCTTGATCGTTATCCTAGCGTACACACTAAGAATGGTCATTTATTGGTTTATTTATTTTTTCGACATAGCCTACACATTTGCTCCCTTTGGGGTCGAGACCCTAGGTCTGTGGGTATCGAGGCTCTCCGGGTTTTTAAAAAGTTATCTGAGCGTCTGGTCGACGCGACGCGTGACCCGAGAGCGGATATCTGGCGCAGCGAATCAACATTGCCATACAGCGGGGCAATGCAGCCAGCATCTTGGGGACGCTTCCGACTGGTATTGATATGGATCAGTTGAGCTACCTGTAGATTGTTTGCAACAGTCTGCAGTTAGCTAGTTCTAATTTGTTTTATTATTGAATAGTAATTTTTTTTGTCGAAAAGATTAATAAAAAAAAAAGCATTTATAAGATTTTTTGATTTATTAATTTTGATATTTGTTCCGGGTGTTCTGGGTATTTTCTATGTATAGTAAAAAATATCAATCTATGTAATGTATTGTATTAAGTATATAAGTCATCTAGTACCCATAACACAAGCTCTGCTTAGCTTGGGGCTACATGGTGCTGTGTGGATTGTCCAGCATATAAATTTATTTATTTATTTATGTACCTACCTATCTATGTTATTTTCATCCACAAAAGAAGTTATTCTACAGCCAGTAACATACAGTCTGAGCACTATGGTAGAGTACTTTCACAAAAGAAGTCCCAAACTAAATTTTTTTCAATGGATGCTAGCATACACACTAAGAATGGTCATTATTTCTTAATCCAAAGAGGCACTATTTGTTTTAAGATTGCTCTAAATATTAGGCATAAGAACAAATGTGAATTTGATTGTATGCTATCATCATCACAGACACCTCTTGTTACTATTTATGTGTAATAATGATGAGCAACGTAATCTTTAGGATAACCTGTGAACTAACCTCATTCCTTTTAGCACTGGTTTCAACAAATGCAGCTTTCCATTTCTCAGCCAGTCTTTTGCCTTCCTCTGTGCTTATTTTCCTTTCTAAATGCAGATCTGTTTTGTTACCAACTAATACTATGGGCACACTGAAAATCAAAATAAATATTGTATTCTTTATATTAACACAAATAATTGTCACATCTTATATAAATGTTTCTTTTATAAATTGTTTCTAAGATATTTGTGAAAAACAGTATTTTATATCTATCTTTCTACAGATAATAGGTTCATTTGGTTCTCTTTACTTTGGGGTTAGAATGTAGATGATGCTGTGTAAATTATTCAACTATATTTATCTGTGTTCATATATCTTTGATATTAACATGGACGAAATAAATTTATCTATGATAT
Organism: Eupithecia inturbata; assembly: GCA_963662085.1. Classification (NCBI taxonomy): domain Eukaryota; kingdom Metazoa; phylum Arthropoda; class Insecta; order Lepidoptera; family Geometridae; genus Eupithecia; species Eupithecia inturbata. The sequence continues at coordinate 12,571,213 of OY759182.1, forward strand.
TAATTTGTAAAAAGGTATTTGTATATGATAAAGAGATAACCTATTTACCCAACTTATTATTATTTTTCTTATGAGATCATGTGGCTGATATGTCTATATCACACTGTAGGTATGTTACGGTACACTTACTGTATTTTTCCAACCATGTCCAGAAGTTTGTCATATATTATTTGGACAATTTGAAAACTTTTCCGTGACGTTATTGAGTAAACTAGCACATAGCCGTGGAAGTCCATGCAGTACTGTTGGGGGAATATGCCATACTCATCTTGACCCGCTGTGTCTACTAGTTTCACTTCATATTCTGTAGAATTTAGGCGGATAAACTTTGTGAATGCTGAAAGAGAAAATCATTTTGAACCAAATCTTAGACAGAACTCAGTAGGTACCTATGTAATAATTCAATTTTCGGTGGATTATAAACAGAACAGAATAAAAATTATTATTTTTGTTAATTTTCAGGTTTTTAGGTACAATAAGGTATCTAGTGTATTTTTGTACATATTGTGAAATACTTGTACGCACGTAGTACATAGATTATTTATTCTGTGATCATTGTGAGATGAATGTTTTGAAGGTGAAACATGTTGCGGATTCTGAGTAGCAATAGGCATGCTTAAACATACACTTACTGTTTTCAATTGTAGGGTCATAAGAATCCACGAACTGCCCTTCTACGAATTGTATAATAAGAGATGATTTGCCTGAAAATGTATATTTACAAAATGAAATAACGTCACATCAAAATATTATGACGCACAAGCGTTTTAAACAGGTATTTTACCAACTGAACGGGTTCCCATCATGGCTATTTTTCTCTGCTTCGAAGGCATTTTACAATAAGTTATTATTTTCTAAAAATGTGTGAATTTTACTCAAAGACTCTCTGGGAAATCCTTTGTGAATCACAAATTCCACGGATTTTTAGGTTCGCTCGAATCTTGACATTGACTTATAATTTATTTCAAACTTGTCATTCGACAGACACATGATGATGACATTTATCAAAATCTTTCGCCTTCCCTTCCTTCCTCCCCTCCCCCTCATAAATCAACCAAAAACAACAACTTCTGAAAAACCTAGTTCCCTTTAGTATTTTGTAATTGTGACTCTTAAAAAGATTGTCCGTGCAAATTGCACAATAGTATTGAACTGCTCCCTTTCTTTAAGCTCCTAATTCTTGCTGAACATGGCAAATATTCCTGAATGTCCTCCGAGCCTCAAGTCTATCCAACATTATTTGAAGACTGCTTCAGAACATGACACCAGGGATCCTGTGGTTGCTTACTGGTGCAGACTGCATGCATTGCAAGTCGGCCTCAAAGTAACAACAAAAAAAACACCTGAGGAAACTAAAGTTCTCATGGGTATGTTTACATCAATAGATACATTTTCTTCTTCGCACAATTTTATGTAGGTATGACGTCATTCCAAATCGAATTAGAACTACACTCACTCTGAGGTAAATTGAGAATGCACAACTAAAGAAATACCAATATTAATAAATTAATCCTAAGGCTAAGTCATTCTTGTTTAACATCTGAATTGATTGATAAACCCAACAATAATTTTTATTGTGTGTATACATTTTACAGACTGTCTGCTTTATTTTCCCTATTAATCAGAGACACTAAAAATATATTAGTGTTTGGTTTGGTTGTACTGTAAATTTTTAATTTCTTCATGCTTTACAGGTCTAATGGATTGGTTGGAAGAAGCAAAGAAAATTTACAAAGACAATGATGCTGTATCCAATGAAGTTGCTGCCCAAGCCCATTTGGAAAACTATGCCTTAAAATTATTCTTGTATGCAGATAAACAAGACATAGATCAAAATTATGGAAAGTGAGTAACAACAATTGATTTTGATATATATATCTATATATATATATATATATATATATATATATATATATATATATATATATATCTTTTTTTTATCTATATATATATCTTTTTTTTATCTTATTTTTGTATGCCTCTCTCAGAATATTAATTAAGATTATCAGCTATAATTCGAGATTGGATTAGAACATGTGTTTTAGCATAATATCAATCCTAGGGCTTTGTTTGTTGTATGTATATAGTTAGTGAACTATTTTTTCTGATAGATATGTTAACACCTAGGCATTAGCAAGTGTTTTAATTTAGAAGTATAAGTGTTTGATATTCCTACGGCAACACCAGCGGGTGTATTGGAGGCTATAATGCACCATCTTGTATTTTATTCTTGTAGTACCTAGGTACCTTCTGACCTGCTTTTTTTTTATTAAGGTTTTAAGTATACATATATATTTTATTTATTATTGATCTGCTAAATATTGATACTAACTATTTCTCTTGCTCCTCTGGCAGCTTTTCAGACGACGAGTAGGCTAGTGCGCTCAGTGATGACTCATGCGCGGGCTCCCTTCACTTGCGAGATAAAATAGCTAATACATTTCTTGGGCTCCATAAAAATCTAAATATTATTCACATAAACGCTCAAAGCATCCCTGCCCATTTTTCAGATATGCTTTCTTCTTTTGATTATAAAACAGTTGATGCCATTCTCATATCGGAATCTTTTTTAAAACCTCCTTTGCCTTCCATCCAATATCCTCTTCCAGGTTTAATTCTTATTAGAAATGACCGCATAGGCAGAGGTTGTGGTGGTGTTGCCATTTACCTTCGAGCGGATATCCCTCATAAAATTGTCGATCAATCTCCTGGCCAATACACTGGATTTGCTGAACACCTCTTCGTCGAAATCATTATTAACCACACTCCTATCTTGCTCGGGGTGTATTATCCACCTTCACTACACGTTAATTACTTCTCCTCATTTGAATTGAAGCTCGAAGCTCTTTCTCCTATCTATGACCATACTATTATTCTCGGGGACTTCAACACTTGTCTGATAAAGAAGGATTCTCGTACTTGTAAGCTAGAATCTCTTGTTTCCTCGGTCAACATGCACATCCTTCCTCTTTCTGCTACTCATCACGCTCCTAATTGTTCTCCTTCTCTTTTAGACCTTATATTAGTCTCAGATGTTGATCGAGTGGCCACTCATGGTCAAATAACTGCTTCTTACCACGATCTGGTTTACGTTTCTTATAAAGTTCGCTCTCCTAAACGCAAGCCCAAAATCCTTTTCCTTCGCAGCTACAAAAATATTGATCGCGAGCGCCTGAAATTTGATGCCTCTAATATCGACTGGTCTCCAGTAATTGATGGGAGTTCCGTTGATGAGATGGTTGCAAGCTTTAACAAAATCGTCATTGATTTGTTCAATATCCACACACCACTTAAACGCGTTAAAGTCAAGCATCTACCGGCTCCTTGGCTTACAGAGAGCATCAAAAAATTGATGGCGAAGCGCGACAGGGCGAAACGTTTTTATAAAAAAGATTGTACAGATTCAGCCCTTCTGTCGTACAAAAGGCTCCGCAATCGTTGCAGTAAGATGTGTAGGGACGCTAAAAGACTTCATATCCATAACTGTCTCAAAGATGCAAATCCTCCTCAGATGTGGAAATTCCTCAAATCACTGGGGTTAGGTGGAAAGCCCAGTAATCCGCTTGGTTCACCTGACCTGAATGCTATCAATTGCCACTTTTCTAAATCTCCTTTGAATCATGATAGTAATGTCAGGCAAGCGACTCTAAGTGGTCTGGCTCGAAAACCTAGGCCTATTTGCGCTCCTTTTACGTTAGCGGCAGTTGTTGAGCAGGACATCAAAAACATTCTAACCTCAATCTCGACAAAAGGAGTAGGCACTGATGAAATAAATATTCAGATGCTACTTCTTCTTTCTGATGAACTCGTACCCGCTATTACTTTCATCACCAATTACTCTCTTAAAACCAGTTTCTTTCCTACTGCTTGGAAACCGGCCTTCGTCATTCCCCTTCCTAAGAATTCTAATCCAACTTTAGTCTCTGACTTTCGCCCTATCTCTATCTTACCTGTCCTTTCTAAAATATTGGAGAAAGTAGTCCAAAAACAGCTGTCTGATTCTGATTATCTCTTTATGAATTGTCTTCTAAGTCCGCTCCAATCAGGTTTTCGTTCTGGCCATAGTACGGTGGGAGCGTTGACAAAGATCTCAGACGACATCCGATGGGCCATGGATAACAGACTTTTTACATGCTTAGTACTATTAGACTTCAGCAGCGCCTTCAATTCAGTTGACCATGACATCCTTCTTTCCATCCTCTCCTCCCATAATATCTCCTCCTCAGCAATTGACTGGTTCGAATCCTATTTGTCTGGACGCTCACAGTGTGTTCGCTCAGATGAGCTTAGCTCGGATTGGTGCAACATCACTGCAGGCGTTCCACAAGGCTTTTTTTTTCTTTCACCCTTACTTTTCTCTGTTTTTATAGACGCCATTACCCATAACATCACGTCCCATTACCATCTGTATGCAGATGACCTGCAAATATATACTCACTTTAGTTCAAGCGAGATCTCGGAAGGCATTAACCAAATCAATAAAGACCTCGTAAAAATTCATGAATGGGCTAACACTTTCGGACTTTTGGTTAATCCCTCCAAATCTCAAGCAATCGTTTTCGGTTCTCATTATATGCTAAACAATTTTTCCCAAACTTTTTTTCCCCGAGTGATGTTTGTTAATGAACCTATCCCGTACTCGGAAAAGGCCAAGAATCTGGGTGTAATTTTTGACAGCCGTCTGTCTTGGTCCCCTCACATCAACGACGTCAGCAGAAGATTCAACTTCTCCTTTCAATCCCTTAAACGTCTTCAAAAACTACTACCTCTCGAGACCAAAATCACTCTGGCCCAATCTCTGCTTCTTCCCATCCTTGACTACGCGGATGTTTCTTATTTAGATGTCTCGGAGGAGCTTTTAAATAAATTAGAGCGCCTTCAGAACTTGAGCATCCGGTTTATTTACGGGCTGCGCAAGTTTGATCACGTGTCTCAATTCCGATCCCAGCTAAATTGGCTTCCCATACGTCGTCGCCGAGATCTCCATAACTTGTCTTTCCTTTACTTTATCCTCTTTAATCCTCTCTCCCCTTCTTATCTTCGTGATCGCTTCGAGTTTATGGTCCCCCGTGGTAAGCCCTGTAGAAAGATTATATCCCTTCGTCTGAGTACTCAAGAGCATAAAACCAGTCGCTATCATGATTCTTTCACTCTGATGGCACCCAGACTCTGGAATGCCCTTCCCTACTCAATACAAGCCAGTCCTTCACTTAGCGTATTTAAGTCTAAGCTAAAAGAGCATTATCTCTCTCTACAGTCATAGCAGATATACAAATATATATATTGGTATATATTATATTTATTTAAATTAGGTATTTATCGCATTTATTTTATTTTTGTTTATTAGTTTATGTTAGTTTGGTATGTAGGTTTGTAAAATTTTATTCTCTATATATTATTTTTTTCCTTTCTTGTATGTACGTACACATTATCTATATATCCACACTCTGTTCATAAATTATCTGTATATCCATAGGTTTGCTGTAAGAAAACTCTTTTAGGGTTAAGCTCGCCTTTGTACATGTCCATTATTTGTTAACTTTTATGTATGATTTAACTTGTGTGTGCAATAAACAATTAAAGAACAATTTACGTAAGGTAATTGTCTCCTATAAAACTTAAAAAAAAAACGAATTCTGCATCAATTTTAGAAATAAAGAGGAGCTCCTTGTTTTACAACTATTTATACTGTCATTTAAAATTCTAATGCCTGGATATTTTTAGGAATGTTGTAAAGGCTTTCTACACTGCTGGCTTGATCTACGATGTCCTAACAACATTTGGTGAGCTCACGGATGAAGCAACCCAGAACAGGAAATATGCTAAGTGGAAGGCAGCTTACATTCACAACTGCCTTAAAACGGGTGAAACCCCTGTTCCTGGTAAGACTTTAAGGATCTACTTGACTTTTACCTTTAATAATGAAGATAGTCAAATAAAAGTGTCTAGCCAGGATGCATTACACAACATATTTTTTTTGTCTTTATTTCAGGTCCAATGAAAGATGAAGGTGCTGAAGACGAAGCAGGATTTGCAAATGACAATGCAGTATCAGCAGATAAAAATACCGGTTCAGCAACCAATAATACACCTTCCCCTGGTACACCTCAAGATACTGGTTTCACAGGGGGCTTCACTGGTGGGTTTTCCCCAACCAATGCAGCTTCTCCACCAACGGTACCTTCCAGCTTCAGCAACAGTTTGCCAGACCCTAATGCTGCCATGAGAGCTGCATCTCAAATGCCTCCAGTGCCGTACACCCCTGACCCCAACCCTGGTGGTTTCATCCCATACGACCCATCTCAGCAGCCTCAGCCAGTAAACTTACCAGGTGATAGCACACAAGTGGCCCAGCTTTCTCCTGACCAAATAGCCAAAGCTCAGAAGTACTGTAAGTGGGCCAGCAGTGCTCTCAACTATGATGATGTGAAAACAGCCATTAGCAATTTGAGAAATGCACTAGAGCTGCTGCAGACTGGTCGGGACCCAGCTTGAATTGGAGCCTTGCGTGCTGGTCACTTTTATATTGTAAGATCAGGCTTAAGTTGTGCACTGCGGTAATATGAAAATTGGTACAAAATGCATGCATTGCAGATAGCTGAAAACTGCAAAGTTATTTTGTATATCCTATTCTGTGAAATATTTATGTTGTAGGTAACATCTACAAATTCATTATAAAAGCAGTGTAGGTGATTCTTCTTTTAAAAAAACTCAATAATAATCAGTGCGACACTTTATCAGACTTAACTTGCTTGTATACATTTTTATTTTTAATACACAAATATTTAATCATTGAATAAAGAAAATTGTTTAAAAAGACGAATTTTTCTGAGAATATTCAAAATAGAATTAGATTTTGATATGGATCTGTTTTGAATATGTAGGGCAAATAAGAAATCTAAAAGTACTCCATCCATTTATTCATAGACTTACACAAAACATCTACTAACATACATTATTTTTCTTAGTATAAATGTCGGCATTAATTTAGATGTTACGTAACAATCGTTTATGAGTCAAATTATTAAGAAGCTTACAAGTTACATGTTTTTAAAGAAACATATGAGATACAGATAACATACATAAGTTACCTACACATTATGTTATACACTTTTGTCAATTCAATCTAGAATAATAAATTATTAGAAGCAGTGATTGAGTGAGACATTACAATGATTGAGCAAATTTTATATTCTCTAAAAGTGCAAAAGGTTTATTGTGCAATAAAAATCACCCATGAATACATACACTACCACATACAAATCACACATACACAACTTCGGGTCACTTATCAAAGTTATCAATCACCATAGTATCTCAAGTAGTTCACTCGCCACATAAAGTCCCAAGTTATAGAAAAACTATTTGCGGGTAGTTTAATCTCTACTTAAGAGCGTTTACGCCTTCCATGAGCAGTTTGGCTCAAAAACAGTAGTTTTCAAACCCGTTAATAACATGAACCACTTATCTTACACTATATGTTAATTACTATTAATTTTAGGAAATTTTGTTTTCCAAATAGTTAGTTAAGAAAATATTTCAATTAATATAGTATGTACGCGTTCTATCAAGATAACTTGTTAGAGGTTTTCTAAATTTCTCTTTTAGCCTCAGTTTCGAAGATCAAAATATAATCAATCAATAAGATCCTTGGAAAAATAGTTAGGTAAAAAGATGTTTGGTTTTGGTATCTAACAACGAGAAATTCAAATTAAAAAAATGTGAATTATTACGAATTTTAAATGATTTTTTCACCGATATACCTTATTTAATTTAATATAACAATAGCTTACCAATAAAGAAGAGCATCTTCTTTAAAATCATACATTTAAAATTGTAATTAATTTGTTGTTATTATTTTTCTGTAAATATTTTAAAACTACTTTAAAACGCTGCGCGCAAATCATTTCAAGTCAGTCCCATACACATCGCTCGCTAGGCGTAAACGCTCTTAACGCTACACAGCGATGGTGAAGTCTGCTCATCAGCTTACAGAATGAATCTAGCACGTATCGCCTAAATTAATATCACTTTTAAGTACTTATTACTGATAACATAAGGCATGCATGCCAGAACAGTTAACGGTAGATAAAAAGAAAATGGTTCCGTTTGAAGTTCTAATTTGAGAACCAGATTTATTCAGATTCAATCAATCAATATGTTTCAATAATCTTATAAGTACATATTTATGGATGACTAGCTTAACAATCACAGGGTGATTACTTTACATAAAAGAAACTAAGAAGCTTCTCACTCAATAGGGGTGTTTAAAACCAGTCACACATTTTCATAGAATTGCGATTCGACTAGTTACAAATCTAAGAAATTAAAGTGCTTTTATATTCAACTATTCCCTCTTGAGTCCATTGGTGGCCGTGGCTGCAGCTTTCTCCAATTCTTCTCTGCGAGTGGTCTGATACCTGAAGTAAAGATTAATGATTAATAAAACCGGCAATTAACATTTGGGTAATTGTAATGAAATATATAAATATTAGACCTAGAGGTGAAGTTTGTATGCAGTGGGTAATCTCTGTTTCACTAGTAGGAAACCGTAGAAGTAGGTACCCACTAGTAGGTACCTACTAGTCTATGGATATAATTATGCTGTTTTACCCATGTACCTAATGTGTGCGACCGAAGCCGCGGACAGACGCTAGTTTCAAATATATTTAGTCAGAAAATGCCTCAACTTATTTTTGTGCAAATTATGATCCAGAATTATTATGATAACAGCAAAACACATACATATTCGCGACATTATGGTCCATTCCCTGGCGCCATGCCAGCGATATGCTCGACTAATGTAGGTAGATATGAATGTACCTAGCTACCTACATACCTATAGTTAATTTTATTTCGTAACCCTTGTTTACATCATGATAAATTGCTCAAGGTGTGCGGTCTGCCTAAGATCGATGGTTAGCTCCATTCTGGTATGCAGTTAACCATGGATATGTGGCTACCTAGCCAGCTAGCTAGCTCTACCTACTACAAGCTAAATAATTCTATTGATAAGTGGAATTAAAATTTCATGTAGGTATAGAGCTTGGTCTTCATCACTCCCACCCACGAAATGTATGTCAAGGTCGGATCGCACGGGATGTTTAAAATCGCACATTTTGAATTCTTAGCTAACTCGAATAAACACGTGTTAGTTAATACCTACTAATACTAGTAAAAAATGGAGTGTTTGGTCCTTTGAGTCGGATTTTTTTAACTAAAAAACCATAGGTTTTTTAGTTAAAAAAAAACAGCCCTTGTACGTAGGTATACGTACAAGGGCCGCGGAAGTGGGAGGCAGGGGGGCAAATTACCCCTAAAATCAAAAGGCCCCCTCCGTTTTACTACCCTTTTGAAAATTGTTCTACCCCTTTTTGACAATTTTTCAAAAAGTGTTCTATTTACAGACTTCTCTATATTTTACGCTACATACGTTTTAGATGGATCGCTCTGCAAACTTCGGAGATGGGGGGGGGGGGGGGGGGGTATTTTTTTGACTTTTTGAAAAATATTTCAATGTTGGAAACCTACATAAATTTCAAAAACTATTTTGATATGTACAAACTGATCTTTAATTTGATACCCCACTCGGTGCGGTAGTCCCTTTTCAAAAAACTTCCCCCTTTTTGTAAATTTTTCAATAAGTGTTCTACTTACAGACTTCTCTATATATTTTTGGAGATAGGGGGGGCGGGGGAATGGGTAATTTTTCGACTTTTACAAAATTGTAAAAGTATGTGTGAAACCTACAGAAAATTAAAAAACTGTTTTGAAATGTACAAACTGATACTGATAATTAAGAGTAACTGATAATTAGATACGTGCTATAAATTATAGGAGAGAGCAGAGCTTAAGTATATCTTTTACACGCAATTAATCGTTCCACCTGTGTGTTATTTTATAAAGGAATCTTTGAACGCGTTTTCACCTACCTACTTCAAAACTTCAGATTGAACTGAAACTTTTCACACTTATAAAGGACCGATGACATTACAATAATTTAACAAGTTTGTCCCATTATCCTGACCAGGATCTTCGGGATCAACGATTTTTATCTTAAAATCATAAAATCTACAATACCGGCTTTATGTACACAAACGAACTTATGCCAAATTTACCGACTCTTCGTCTATTTACATTTATAAGAAGTAAATACAAAACAATTAACTCGAAAACTCAGTTACGTGGGTCCGCCCCGCCTACGAATCTTGGAAGGGTGCCATCTTGGCACCCCCTTGATAAAGACAACTCACACACACAGCCAGAACATAAAAAAAAAATTGCGGCTCGCTTCACTCGCCGTTGACTCCATAGCCTGTCATCCTTCTATTATGTTGTTAATTGACAAAAAACATGAAATGTTCTTAGCTCATTCTTATTTATCTTAGCTTCCTTGTCTTGCTAAGCATACCTTACCAATTTCAAAAGAGGCTGGCACTTCAGTGGCTATTTTTTGTATTAGTTTCTTAACAAATATATCATGAGCCGCAAACTCCCCAAAATTTTCTGGGCTCGCTCCGCTGGCTGTTATTTATTTTTTGATACTCTTCTTATCTTGCTTGTGACCACATGAAAAACAACAAAAATTTTGGCGGTCCGCGCCACCGCTCGCCATTATTATCTATTTTTGAATTCCCAACTTCTTTGTAAATCGCCGAAAAAAATCGCAAAAATGCTGCAGCAATCTCCGCTCGCTGTCGTCTTAGTTTCCTTGTCTCTGTTGCTAACACGACCTGACCAAACTCCAAAATTAATACAAGGTGCCACGTTATTGGTGTACTAAGCCGAAAGGGGGTTATTGTGCACCCTATAACCAACGGATCCACATAGTTGATTAACAGAAATACGTTTTTTTAAGTTTTCATAGTAAAAAATATCTATACTCATACGCTTAGCAAAATGACAACCCTATCACTAACGCGTAACACGTAAGGCCCGTCATGTTGCCGACAAAATTTTAGGGTTCCTTTAACTAACTTTCTCTCTTTGTCTTTTTGTACTAGATTTACCTTAGTTTATAAGATTTATTTATTATTTTTCATGTGCAAATAAAGAATACATTAATTCATGGTAAAAATGAAACTAGGCACGTACGTAGCACTTTTTAAAATATTGATAAATAATGTTTATTAAGTACCTACGTAACAGACATGCCTACCACGAAACAAACATACCTACATACAGATAAACATTAAACATTGTGAGTTAAAAATAATTGTGTGTAATTCTTGTTTTTAGGTATTTATAATGTTGTCAATATTTATTTAAGATTACCTTTGGTACACCCCCTGCCTTTCTCAAATTCACAAAATTCTTTCCATCAAAGGTTGCATCAAAGGTTGGTATGTAATGTCTTTTATATTGTATTTTTGTTGGTGTACAATAAAGTATTTTTGTATTGTAGAACTGCTTAGAAGAAAAATGTACGGAACCACTGTAAAATTGTCGGCATTGGCTAAAGAAAGGCGACAGCCAATGAGAATAGTCAAGAATCTTACGCCGCCCGCCCGCCGGGGCGTGACAGCCAATAAGAATCGACGGGCGGTGACGATTGAAAGAACCTTACTGATGAACAGCTGATGTAGGGTAGTCATTAACATAAAAATGGGCTAGTTGAGATGAAAATTCCGAGGTCTTTTTTCAGTAAAAAACCTTGAAACCCGGATTGTGCTAGAACAAAAAATGTTTGTAGGACCGGTGGACCACAACCTTTCCGCTTACACCAACAGCGTGGCACCTTGTATATAATATAATATATCGGCTCGCTACGCCCGTTATTTATATTCATAGCTTTTTATCTACCACCGCAGTTTCGCTCGCAATCATTTCTTTTGTCATAGTACTCATGCTTTACTGACGTTCCAATCTCTACTACAAAGTGTCTAAACTCTTCTCAAGTAATCGCTGAGTCATTACTTATAAAAAATGTACCTAAATGCGAAAATAAACTTAAATTCAACCATGTCGATGAAACTGACATTAAAAAAGCCTTTAAACTTTTAAATATAAAGAAAACTGCAGATCTCTGGGGCATTTCCGTTGGAATTATTAAACCATTAATTGATACTATTGCACCAGATCTAGCTTTTATATTCAATGAATCTATTGATTGTGGCGTATTTCCTGATCTAATAAAATGTAGTAAAATAATACCATTGTTTAAATCGGGTAGTAGGTCTGACCCCACTAACTTTAGACCAATATCAGTACTGCCTACATTCAGCAAAGTTTTTGAAAAACTTATTTTGCATCAATTGCTTAGACATTTTAATGGCAATGACCTGCTACATAGTAAGCAATTCGGGTTTACTCGCGGTAGGTCTACTACTGATGCCGGTGTTGAGTTAGTATCGCATATTTTTGATGCTTGGGAGAAGTCGCAAGATGCTGTAGGTGTTTTTTGCGACTTGTCAAAAGCATTCGATTGCGTACACCATGAAACATTAATCAGGAAACTACATCACTATGGAATAAAAGACACCTCTTTGGATCTTCTTACATCTTACTTGAGTGATAGGATACAAAATTTTATATTTTATACAAAGGATAGGATATAAAATTTTATATTTTATACAAAGAGTTGACTTTAATGGGAAACGGTCTTCGGGGTCTGTAGTTACAATGGGTGTACCACAGGGTTCTATCCTTGGTCCTTTCCTATTTTTAGTTTATATTAACGACCTGCCTCATCTTGTAAAGGATAACCACGAGATGGTATTGTTTGCTGATGATACTTCATTAATTTTTAAAATGAAACGACAAAGCACTAATTTCGACGATGTGAATAATGCAATCTCAAAAATAGTCCATTGGTTTAATGTCAATAACCTTTTGCTTAATGAAACCAAAACGAAATGCATTAGATTTATTCTACCTAATGTAAAACAAGTTAAGGCTGATGTAACCGTCAAAGGAGAAACGTTAGAAATTGTTAATAGTACCATATTCTTAGGAATAACCTTAGATAGTAAACTTCAATGGGGCCCACACATAGACAAGCTATCGAAGAGACTTAGTTCTGCAGCGTATGCAGTCAAAAAAATCCGTCACCTTACAGACGTTGATACTTCTGGACTAGTTTATTTCAGCTACTTCCATAGTGTTAGGTCTTATGGCATACTGCTATGGGGGAACGCTGCAGATATTAACACCGTATTTGTGCTGCAGAAGAGGGCTGTTCGTGCAATCTATAATATGGGTCCCAGAGAAAGCCTACGTGAAAAATTCAAGGAAATAAACATAATGACAGTACCATGTCAATATATTTATGAAAACCATAGACACACACTCATAGAAATATCAATCGCTTCCCTAAAAATAGCGATGTACATAATTTGAATACAAGAAATAAACATAAACTCGCTGTGCCCACAACTAGACTACACAAAATCAATGTATCTTTTAAAGGGCAATGTATACGCTTCTACAACAAAACTCCTAGTGAGTTGTAAAAATTATCAGTAAATAAATTCAAACAAATTGTCAAAACCTTCTTGTGTAAAAAGGCCTACTATAAAATATTAGATTATCTAGAGGATAAAAAAGCTTGGGACGGGATTTGCTCCAACTCGAAAAATAACAACTAACAGACTAAAGGTTTCTTCGTCGCTTCTTTACTTTATTCAACATACCGAAGCGACTGAAATCAAAAATATCACTTTATTTCCGTGTCAGTGTTTAATTATTAAGAATTTGACCTTTTCTAAGTGTACATTTATTGTATTTATGGAAATAAAGAGTTTTTTTACTTTGACTTTTGACTTACTTTTCCCCAAACATCCGAAAAAAAACGAGGCTTCCTCCGCTCGCCGTTACTACTAATTGCTGATGATAAAAAAAAATTAAGCTATGTTTTTGCGTACAAAATGTTTCAGCACTAAATACCTTATTCAAATTTCGAAAAAACATCCAAAAATCTTAAAAAGATTCTGATAAGTTCAGTGAATTGACCGGAGGAAGCCGGAGCCAGAAATTGGAGGAAGGTGAAGGTCTACAGGCAAAATGTTTTATTTTATTTAAGAATGTTTACTATGTCAGATTCTTACCAAACAACAAGCCGTCCACTCAGCATGAAGAAGAAAACTAAGGCGGGGGCGCATCGATCGAAAGGGTCACCCACCATCACGTGGGAATACGCAGCCAGTATCATCAGCAGCACAAGACCGATGTTAGCAGTGTTCTTTAGTTTATCTACAAAAAACAAGAATTTTATATTGTATATAAGTAACTAAATGTTTCACGTAGATGTGTGATACCTACCTACAGCTAAGCGAATACTTGACAAATATGATCGTTAACCTATGACCATCACTCTATCTATCCTATTGCTTAACATGGAATAAAATCAACGTTAGATAACTGGAGGGCCAGTAACACTGAAGATTTTATTCAAAGCAAAAATTCCTTTATTTTTTAGATAGATAGATAATTCTTTATGTACCACACAAAGAAAGAAAACAATACAGAAATAGATGCTAAGAGTAGACGAAGTACAAAGGCGGCCAATAGGTATTTTTTAAACTGAGTTAACTGCATTCGACGTGTAGTGTCGTCGAGTGTGTCATCGAGAGTCGTCGACTGTGTCATCGAGTGTCGTCGACTGTGTTATCGAGCCGACTTTCTCGTTGAGTCATTATGTCGATAGATTCGTCTCGTCGCGTCGTCGTCGTCGTGATTCATTCATTATATGAATAATTAAAAATTATAAGATGGATACTTAATTATAGTACTTTAAAATTTGCCTATGTTTTTCTGTTACATTCACTTTCTTGCCACCCTTCTGTCTGTCTGTATATGCAGACTGAAGGAATATTCCTTTTTAATACGCAATGTTTATTATACAGATTTTATCCTTAAAATTAATCCCATCGATCGGTCTCAAAAAGGTACCTAGTTTTTACACCTTTTTACACATGTGTCATTTTTATGGATTTGAGTGGGTTCTATTTTCGGCAAGAGCCAAATATTGAAATTATATCTATGTGATACTTATTTTTTTTTAAATGTATGTTTTCTTTGAGTTTTGTTATCTTCAATAGTTCGGCCCTCCATAGGTAACTGGTGACGTTCGTTTACCTACCCTGGAATTTAAATCCACTACACCCCATAGCCTCAGATTACAGAATACCTACTCGTAATCCGAAACCATAGCACATCTCTGGTCGTGAGAGAAGCACATTACCTACTTACTAGGTTACTAGGTACAGTAAAATATTCTACAATTTCAATATCTAAACTTAAATATACTTACGACTTGGTATTAGAGCCAAAATAAGCCCAAAAAGTATTTCCAATCCACCCACCCCCCTTCTGTACCATTTTGATGGTAATTTGAAGTCAAAAAATTCAGTTAGAGGGAATACTTTCGCGTATCTCACGTACTCCTTTCTCTGAAATAAAATAAAAAAACTAGAATTTAATAAAGACACAAAATTTCAATGTTTATTCAGATACCTAGTAGGTATTTGGAGATTGAAAGTGCGCTCTCTCTAGTATCTAACCATAAGGCTGCGAACGCACAGACAGGCTGCTTGCTTTGCGCCTAGAGCCTCACGTACAGGCCATTTGACAACTAGCGAAGGCGCCAAGTGTGCACGTTTTACGTACAAAGTACGTTTGGAACCTTACACAGGCTCTGCTTAGCTTGCGGCTAGATGATGTTGTGTGGATTGTCCAGCATTATTATTAGTTTAATTTTTTACCCGTTGATGCTGAACTAATTAAGAAAATGCGTGTCCATCAAGTTAGCAGCCACCCCATGGAATTAAGTGGTTTCAACTATGCTACGATTTGCGATAACACTTAGCTTAGTAAAGTTAGGTGCCTACTAGTAGGTACCTACTCCTTCTCGCTGCTTGTCCTTCTAAAGGCGAAAGTTTGAAGATGCATGTTTCGTATGTCATACATAAAATAAAACTCCAAAACTGTAATGAACAGATCAGGATGGAAGGGTTAGTGCAGGTAGGTACTGGGTCCATGTAGAACATTATGCTACCTAAATAATACCTAGTGTGTATTGTCTAGCATTATTTTAAATAATACGGTTATAGTGAGAGCGAAGCCGCGGGCAGAAGAAGGTATTACTTCCGGTCTCATCGAATACCTAACAAATTGTCATGTTCATGTTTTAATAGACTAAACCACCAAGTTATATAAATAGGTACCTACCTACCTACTTATTCTTCAATGTCTGATGTGCTTAAGGTTTAAATACCTTATTCACATCAGACATTGATCTGGATGTGAACTCCTATGTGCGGTATTTATTATACCACTCATAGGAGATAACATCCAGAAAATAAAACATACCTACGGGACCGTAGTAGTTGGTCTTTAGAGAATCGGTTCAGTTGCGATAATAGGCGGGACGCCAAATACTAAAATAGCAATCCACATTAGTGCGGCCACAAAAAATTCAATACATTGTGCGACCTTTTAGTCTGTAATAAAAATAAGAGTGAAAACACTTACCAAATCTTTATGTAATTCCTTCGAAATAATTGGTGTAAGCTTTGTTATTCCAACAAATACAAAGAATACCCCTAGTAGAATAGACAAGCTTTTGAGCACGATAGAAGAACCCATCTTAGCGAGCGCTTATTTTAGGCTAGGACTGACTATTACCTCAGAGACATGGGTGTTATCGATTTTTATTGGATACAATAGACATTACGCCGCACGCCCATTATTTTGGTTTGAAGATATTACATATTAATTCTAAGTGTGTGATTTTTGAAAAGAATCCTTTAAAATCCAAGATGTATTAGATTATTTCACAGGAAGTCAGTCTAACATTTTCGAGCCGGCGAAGACGGGTCGACGGCGCGGCGGCGGCGGCGTGAAAAAAAATCTTTATTGACGCCCATGTACTGTTGTGGGTTGCCATGCTAAATTATTATTTATTTATCGCCATCTAGCGGCAAGTAGCGTGCATGCTGAACAATGTGTCGAATATGGGAAGTGGTAGGTACTTAAGTTATATAGGTACATGATTTGTTTTCGTCCATGGAATGAACCAATCAACCCCTAACAAGGAACGACCGACAGACACAAGGCATGGTGGCGCTAGGCGGTCATTCAACCCGCTTTGACGGATGAGTTTATTGACACCCAACCATGGTTTTTTTGGCGGGCGTGCGTAGGTAAAAACTAATAGGAATAGCGTACCTAGTGGTAGGTAGCTGCTACCCTCCCTAACTATGAAGAGTGCTTTATCTAGGGTTTTTAACAAAATTGAGTTAGATACTTTGATAGATATTTGGAATCAACAAAGAAAAAGTTAACTTACCTACTGCACTTTTATTGCATAGGTATTTTATTTAACTTGGTAAATCGTAAAATTGTGTATCACTATCATTAAACGCAGCATATATTGTTATTGTGTTAATTTCATAGCATTTGATATCAAATTCTGTGAAATTAACTCACAGCATTTTGCTACGAAAGCAGCAGCCAAAAATATATTTGAAAGATATCATGTCCGTAAAAGTCACAAGAGGGGTCTTCCACTTAAAATTTAAAGTAGGCATGATTCCGAATGGGAAGAGCTGAACTTTCTGCAGCAAAAAATACCTACCGAAAGTATTTGTTTTCCTATGGTTCTAAATAAAACTTTGCCAAGAGGCATAAAATCTGACCGAAAAGCTGAAATAATTTCATAATTGGTGCCCTTGATGGCTGAAACAAGGAGGCTATTTTGGCAAAATCTGCCAGTTAATGATAATTTGTCAGATTTGTCATCTCTTTGATTCTTTGAATTGTTGTTATGTAGGTAGGTAATAATGTCATTAATTCATTATATAATAATTTGATGTATAAATCTGACATTGTTGGATAGATTTAGTTTAGTATGTATACTTATTACTATTAGCATATGGGCCTTTATTAACAAAGAAAATTACAATAAAATAATAAAAACAAATTAGAACTAGTATTTACAATTGAAGCAATTAAGCTGACTGCAGAATGTTGCAAACAATCTTCAGGTAGCTCAAATGATCCATTTAGCATAAGGTAAATACTTCAAACCGCGCGTGATGGTTTTTGGTAAATTGAAGCTGCAAAAGACATCGTGGATTTATGAAAGCAAAATTCGCCACTATAAACAAGCTAAAACGTAACTAAACAGTATTTATGATGTTTAATGGCGTGATTTCCTATTTTACTATTATGGTAACCCCAACCAGTAGTAACAACACAAATGGTCCCTACCAATCAGGGCATCTCGCGCGCTCGCCGCCATGTAAGACGCCCCGCGCGCTTCTCCTGATCGCTCTCTCACCTCGACTCCGGTCGAGCCCGTGCGTGGCATTTTTTCTTTGAGTCCGTTTTCACCATAACTTTTTCTCTTCTTTGTCATCAAGTGTATTTCTATCATTTAAGACTGAATTCCACCACATCTTGTGTAACCTGTGTTCAAATTGCAATTAATAAACTCTAGTGTACCAAGCAAACTCTTTTCATCAAACTTCCTCCAAGCTAGTCGGCCATACTATACCTACTATATTTACGTATACATAAACCGGACGACCATAATTTGTTGTTACACAAAATGTTTTAATTTATTTTATATGTTTAATTATGATCTACCTAATTTATAAGGTGAAGAATAAAAGTATTACCTATCTATCTATATTTTGATGCTTGCTTTATTTCATTTTTTTTTTTTGATAGGTACTTAGGTAAATAACTACCTAGTGTTTAGTAAGAATAGGTAGTTATAAATTTACCTGATCCTCTATTTTTTAATGGGTAGGAAATACCTAAGTTTATGTGAGAATAATCTCAAAAATATTGAGCCTTATGTAAACTCAGAAAATTTATAGGTACATATAATAGGTAGACTATTATTATTTACTTATAAATAGTAGTATTGTGATATCAAAATATCGTGCATTTTGTTTAATTAAAAGTAATGTTTGTAACTACTTGACTTGTTTTTTTTTTAAGACGATTTTGTATTTATTAATATTAAAAATGTGATACTTGCATTATAAACAATTACTACACTATTGTATTTTAATATATTTACATAGGTTCCTATTTACACAATAAATGCCTATTAGAAAAAAGTAACATATTCACTCAAAGATCAAAAGCTAAGCAAAACTGCAGTACCTACCTAACTATTTCGTTAGGTACTGCACTTGTGTTTAAAAAATAAATTATTTGAAAGTTAAAATAAATTGTTAGAATTTTAAAAGAAAAATTACTTACTCAATGAAAAAGTGTAGTAACTAATTTTACTAACGATGAGTGCAGTAACATTTTTTTAATTGCTTTTTTCTCCAAGTCATGTTTTATTGAGTTACTGCACTCTTTTTATGCGCAGCCCAAGACTTTGTGGGGGGGTCACACTTGGTCAGGGCCGTAGCCAGAAATTCACTTCAGGAAGCGGGGGGCTTTCAGGCCCCGCAGAAAAGGACATAACGTTATCGGCGAGCGGAGCGAGCTGCGAAATTTTTTCGTTTTTGTTAATTTTTCGTAATGGTGGGTGTCGAGCACTGAAGCACTTAAGAACCTATACTAAGATTTTGGGGGGATCATTCATGAACCCTTAGAACCGCTTCTGCTTATGGAAGGCAGTAGGTATAGAGGTACATTTTAAAAAACTGAAGATGGTGCGAGGATGTTACTTCCAAATATTCTGAATAGCATAGGTAGCCTAGGTATTTAGTATTTTGGTTTTGCATCCTGCAGGATTCTTAAATCAAGGTTCTGAAACCGATTCGCGCGAAATTCAAATGTTTTAGCGGTTTTTATATTTTCTTTTTTTTACAAGAAATAAAACTACATTTGGTAGGTAATATCAGAGATTTGCTAACTACCCTGTCACAAAATCTGTGCACCTCGCGTTATTACAAAACATAATATGCATTGTTAATATAGTGCGTGCCTAAGCCTTGGCACTCAACTCAGGGTAATTTCTGAGAAATCAAATAATATCCCTAAAATTTTAGACTTCGACGGGACTTGAACCCGCAGCTAACGGCGCTAGAGTCCGAAGGAAGTCTCAAAGTTTTTTGACTCCTACGTCACTTGACCTCGTGGCGCAACTGGTTAGCGCATTCCGGTACTAAAGAAGGGTAGGTTCCGGGTTCAAGTCCCGTCAAAGTAAAACATTTTTAGGATATTATTTTGATGTCTTTTCATAAATTACCAAAACACTCTAATAAATCAGAGGTAGGTACTTACATGTTATAAACGGTTCTTTTAAATTATTAATTTTAATGATATTATAAAGGCGAAAGTCGAAACTAAACTAGCCCTGCTGATCCTTGGATTGGATGGAGCAAACATAACAGGTAGACAAGTCATTGGTTTTACTTATTCATCTGGGTCACAGCATGAAAGATATTATTTTCGAATAAAATGCTTCTTCGCCACCCACCCTGATCATCCATATATTGTAGGGAAACCAGTATAACTAGATTTGCTGATCTCGTTTGCTCGAACTTCTTCACCCAAGCTTTAATTAAATTAACACTTGGACACTCACTTACACGGCGTAATCCGTATTCAACTCTTAAACAGGCGTCGTACAGTAACGTAGGAGTCGTTGTTTTTGTACAATTGTTTCACACAAAAAGCACGCCGTTGTCCCATGAAGCGCTCCATTGGGACTAAAATTGCATGAAGCGACGCACAATTCCCCGCCACCCGCACGCCCTTCACTCTAACGGTTTATGAGAAATAAAGTGTTACTATTTGTAAATTTTTATGGCCCACCTGTATTATAATAAGTCCTGAGTAATATACCTACTCCGAATCTGTTTTAACTTGAATTTTATTATATAAAATGTAGTCTATGTAGGTAAGATTCAGTGTCCAACAAAAGGTAAACACAAATCAATAATAGTTAAATAAAATTCATTGTCAACTATGTTTTCCATAAATTACTGAACATACCTACTTTTATTTTCATAATTTGTGCTTAGTTATTTTCATTAGGTACTGTCTACAAATAAACCCTTACTTAGATACTTCTTTAGCAACCTCTTTACTTAGAAAGTAACAATAAAATCTTCTTTAATGCCATTTTCTAAAAAAAATTGTTTATAATACTCAATAAATTTGTTTGAACCACATATAAGAAATTGATCACAATTATTATTTGATGATATAATATCACGATGATCTAAAAACTTTTTGTCAAATATATGAGGTAGAATTGGCTCTTTATATTTTATTGGTTCATTATGCCCTTCGCTCAAGAATACTTCATAGTTAAAATTCCAGTATGACCTACATGAGTACAATTCATTACGTAACAAAATAGAATTAATGTTTTTACAACAGTAAAATAGAATAATTTTTGTCATGTCTTCCTCATCACTTAGAATCTGACTAACTATTGAATATAGCGGAGCAATACCTGTGCCTTGACCAATCATGATCATTCGTGAAAACTTGTTTAGAATATATTTATAATGTCCATATGGTCCTCTCCATAATGTTATATCACCTTTAATCAGGTTAAATAGATGATTGGATACTAACCCATTAACATATCTTTTCACAAGTATAGCAAAGGCATGATTCTCTTCATCTTGCTTCATTCTTACTGGGGTATATGCCCTCGTACAATTTAATTCTTTTGAGACATATTTGAATAAAAAATGGTCACCAGGAGTCCATATTACTTGCCTCTCATCGCTTGTGGATTTCAATTCTTTAAATAAAATAAGTTTGTGTTCATTCATCAAATCAATATTGTTTACAACATAAAATTTGGTGTACTCCAACAGTGAAATGGCATTTTTAACTCGACAAATGGTTTCACCATTCACTTGAGATGTTTCATAAAGTTTAAGTTGTTGTTCATAAACATCAAAAATGCATGGGTTGCAGCCACTATTGCAGCAATCTTCTTGTTTTGGTTCCATGGGTTTCTTCATAGTCTACAAATAGGCACCACTCTATTGAACCATACTCCGGTATCTAACAAGGAAAGGAATGTACTTTATTCTCTTGGTAATTTAAAATTACCGTATTGTACTAAATTATTGATACGATGGATATTCTTCTTCTTGTCAGATGGCTTCTGCGACTAGATTAGATTGCCGCAATTTTGCCAATGTCTGTCTTATGACAGCATCAAAAGCTTTATGGAGTGCGCATTAATAAACATATAATGTAGGTACCTACCTAATAATATACAAGAAAACAATGATGGATGTTCCTAGATCAATCCAGTTAATTCCATTTATTTTTTTGCTGACTTCAACTTCTTTATTTTTGGCACCGCTTGCTTTTCAACTTGACTTCTTTTTTAATGGCAATAAGTGACTGATTTGTCACTTTTCTGCCAGTGTCTAGTGTCGGTGTTCATGGAAATTTCATAGTCGAATCGATTTTGTTTATGAAGAATTTGTAATCGATTTTGTTAGTTTTGCTTAACATTTTGTATTATTTTACAGACATATTCAGGCGTATAAATGACTAATGGATTTTACGAATCAGTTATCACTATCAGTCATATTCAAAGGAATAAAATAGTTTTATGTTTGTTGTTTTATTTTATTAGCTACTTGCTTCTGCCCTCGGCATTACACGCATTTTATCGAAATAAATAGTATGACTGATAGAGATTTGATTTTTTATACGATTTTCACTACTTTTTCATGGAAAAATCATCTAGAATATACTTCGTTACATACTATTCAGCTCAATAAAAATCAAACTTTCGTCCCCATATTTTTTCTTATTTTTACAGATTCGCATCTATAACTGATAAAAGTAATAGCCCGGCCGGCCACACGCCGCCCCATCTTACTTGCAAGCATGCCTGCACCATCCTGTTTGCGCAGGTAAGACGGAGCGTGTGGACGGCAAGACGGTAGCTCGCGCAAGCCCGGAAGCGCGACTTGTACTATCGTTGACATGCTGAAGATTGAACTGCGCAAATTTATCATACCGTACGTTGACGGATCCTTGAGCAGACTTGACTTGTTCTAGCAGGTGGTGGCACTGTATAGTAAGACCCGAGTTGTGCTCTCTCTTGTACAGAGCCTGTAGTACCGCCGCACTGTCTGAGAAGATCCTGATGTTTTGGTCAGTTACCTTTCTTCGTAGCACTGCGGCCGCAGCCTGGATTATACCCACATATTCAGCCTGGAAAATGGAGTTGTGGGCGCCCAGTGCTGTTGTTTTGTGGATGTCGAGATCTTACGAGAACGTTCCTGCCCCAGTACCTGCTCTCATTTTAGAGCCATCTGTGTATATTCTTACTTCGTGTATGTTTGAGCTGTCACTTGGCTCTTCGTGCATTTGTATAGTGAAGCTTCTTGAGTGTAGATGTTTTTTGGGTACTCTATCATAATCATAAATCGAGAGTAGCATAGGATTGCTCCTTGCATTCTCTTCTATAATAGTGGTGTGTTGTGCTCTAGTGTCATGCTCCCATAAACGTAAAGCCCAGAGCCTGTAGCAGCTGCGGCTGCCTCTTGTTACACGTTTAAGTGCAATGGCGATAGGCCTATCAGGACTTCGAGTGCTGCCGTGGGGGCAGTTCTCATACACCCTGTCGTCGTCGCTACGCATGCTAATCTCTGGAACTTTTGCAGTTTGTTTATGGTAGTGCTTTGTTTTGTTCTTGGCCACCACACTAGGGAACCGTATGTCAGCGAGGGCCTGATTACAGTGTTGTAGAGCCATAAGGTAATCTTTGGGCTGAGCCCCCATGTTCTTCCTATCATTCGACGGCACTGCCAGAATTAGATGGTGGCTTTCTTTGTCTTGTTTTCTAGATGTGTTGCCCAGTTTAGTTTTTTGTCTAAAGTGTGTGTGGAAGCGTTGTGTATATTCGAAGGAATTTTTAGTTGAACTCATAGAATAGTACAAATTGTTCAGCTCCTAATAAAAACACCTCTTCTGTAGGTAACATCGTAACGTGACGGACACCGAAAATAAAGAAATAAAAACAGATTATAACCTCTCCGTACTGACAGTTCAGTCCAGACGTATGACATCAGGTTTGCGCAGTCAAGTTTGCACGAGCTTACTCCACCCAAACTGGACCACTGTACCACACAAACTAGACTGCGCAAGCAAGATGGGGCGTGTAGCCGGGCTAACAGAATGTCAAGTGAACCGGACACTAGCTGAAAAGTGGCAACCCAGATAAAAATAATGCCATCAAAAGAGGTCAAGAAAGTCAAGTCCTTGTTCTATTCACTTTTGACCTCACCCACGCCTCGGAAGGAAAAATTCGAAGCTTTCATTTTTTTTCTATAGTTACCCTAAATAATTAAATTAACAATTTGTCGTGTACTAATAATATTTATATTTTAGGTGCCTCATCATCATAATGGTTATCAACCTAAATCGCCTACAAACGTAAATTTAATTCATGTTCCTAAATAGACAGCTAAACATTTTTTTTAATAAAGCATCGCCTTTTGATCGCCTTATCCTTATACTAAGTCCTGTCATGGTTAGACGGTCTGTCCCTTGATAAGTTTTCTTTAAATAAGTACCTACTTACTGGTGTTATAATATAATAATAAAGGAACAAATCTTTTCCTCAAAAATTATAATATGTGGGTACAGTATTTTTTATTACTGAGTAACTTTTTAATAATGATTGCGCTCATAGTTTTTATAAAATGATATGGAGAGAATGGAATGTAACGTAGGAAAACAGCGGCAACTTTGAACTTTTTTGTTTTTCCAAATTATTACTTAGCTGTAAGACTGTAAATTAAAAGCATCATCTGGTAAACTGTTTATTCAATGTTTTTTTGTTGAAATCCGTTCTTATTGTAGTGTTAAAAATTAAATTAAAAGGCTTTTCTTTTCTCAGAAGAATACGCACAGTAGCGCCCCCTATACAGACGCCAAAGACAGTTCGCTTCGCTGCCCGCCGCCAGTGCCCGCCATAAATTCTTCGTACGAGCTGTTCGCTTGGGCTGTTGGCTGTAAACAAGGTTGGTAAGCGATTTTATTTAATAATTCTCTATTTCCGAGGAAAAATTTGTACAAATTTAGTAAAGTTTTGGAAATAACACGTTTAAAATAGAAAATTCCATTTAGTCGCATAAATATTCCTCAAATTAATTTTGCGTTACGAACAGCTAACTCCATTTTCCATCGCGTTGAAGCGGCTTTGGCACACTTGAAATATTTTTTCGTACAATAGGCTGGCTTTTTGAGATAGGTGTCTTTTTTGTGGTATTTTGTTGTTATTAGCGTTGACTAATACCTACTTTTACAATCGATAAATAAAAGGTAATTGTGAAAGTACGATGCCAAACCATTGTGACGCCGCGCGCCGCCGCCTATTTTGCGGTTGTTGACATTGCTTTTCTCAACAAACTTGCCGCTAAACGACGTTAGCTTTCTGCATTTTCTGTAGATTCATGATAAAAAGATGAAAGATGTGTCAAATCTTAGATGGATCGCCGGTACCTAGTTCATGAATAAAATCGATATTGTACAGCTACATGTATACCTGAAGGGGCTGTGTGCCTATGAACTACAGTAAATGATGCTTGCTGCCATTACTGTGAAGCTTGTTAGTCATCATTATTTTAGAAGTTTTAGATCTTTCTAATTAACTTTCAACTGTTTCCTTTTCGATTTTCATAGACATTTTTTGATGTAATTGTTTCTTTTTTTTTAGGTTTTGGTAGCTGTAATATTTTAATTTGTCCAAAATGTCTGATGATGGCGCTGCAGTAGTAGAGAAGAAAGGACGCGGAAGACCAAAGGCTAATGGAAACAAGGCAGAGGCTGTAAGTGTTAATTTTAGATTAAAAAGAAAAAAATCTATGAAGCTTTTTTAAAAATTAGATTGCATTCTTACCTTCAATATTTTTCCAGGAACCAAAGGTTGAAGTTAAAAAACGAGGAAGGCCACCAGCGGCTGCCAAACCAGCAAAAGAATCAGCTAAGTCATCCGATGATGAACTGCCCCCAGTAGCAAAACGAGGCCGTGGCAGACCAAAGGGTTCCAAGAAGAAGGCACCTGCAGCTAAGGCAAAGGTATGTTTATTATGTTTTGTTTGAACAGTCTCACTGGTGACATCAACAAATGTCTCCCTTCATTTTTTCCTCTATCTAGAATAATTTGATATCAAAACTCTTAGTCTGTCAAATTTTCGCAAATTGAAAGCTGTGTTTTTGTTTGGTACAGAGTGCATCAGAAAGTAAAGGGCGCGGGCGAGGACGCAAGGAGGCGCCCCCCAAGAAGGATGCTTCCTCAGAGGAGGAGCAGGATGAGGATGAGGAAGACGAGGGCTCCGATGAGTAAATGTGTTCCGTTACAACAAAATAGCACACTCACTCTTAGTGAAACTTGTCTGTCCTGATAACTCTCTGTATTAATTTTACAAGACTTATCCAGTTTTCTTGTAGGCATTTACACAGTAAAAAAATCATTTTTTCGAGTTATCACTACAGAGCAAAGTTCTCTTAAGATATTCAAACTTTATTTATGTGGGAATTAGCAAAAGTAAGATAAGAAACTGCTTTGATAATATTTTGTCCTTTCTATAATGCATTTATTTGGTTTAAAAGTATTGTAAAAAATTATAAATCTCACGTAAGTAATTTTTGGATGACTTAGCTCTCCCTAGCAATGTACAACTATAAGATTTAATTTGTAAGATCCTTTTTTTGTAGATTCTTATCTATAGGTATTTGTAATCTCTTGTTTTAAGAAATTCATCCAATTTTTGTAGAATATTATTTTGACTTGACAATCAAGTATTATATTTTCTTTAATAAATAGTGATTATGTATAACTCGTACAATCTTATTTAGACCCCATGTTTGATGATCTTTGTACCTAAGTATAATTTATATTTAGTAGATGGATACAATAATTTGCTAAGGACAAGTAGTATTTTACGCCTAGGTGTTCTTATTACACATTTAGATACCTATACTATACACTAGCCGAACTCGAAGTAGAATGTTTGTAAACAAACCGCCCATACTTAACCTAAAATTCAATCTGTTGTCGCGACTTTTTATACGTAGTTTACATAACTTGTCGATTTCAGATCCTTCAATAAATATTGCTAACAATTATAATTATCTGAAACTATGCCAAGCAAGTGAGTTTTAGCTATTTGTGAAGTGGTTTGTTTATAAACATTCTACATCTAGTTTAGCTAGTGTAAGTGTATGAGTCCTGAAATTTTCATTCATGTATCAGTGATTGAAATATTACAATAGGTACCTAATCCTTTTTATTTTTCGTCAGTGTGTTTTTGCATAAATGTACAATTTTAGATGAATATTATGAATAAATCAAAATTACACATTTAAAAAAATTGTTATATTTTTAATAACATCTAGATATCTAGACATATTTTTCCTACCAAAATTAAATGTCATGATAGATTGACTCAGAGTAAAAACTCGCTGTCTCAAGGATCTTAAATACCCTAGCTTAACGTTACACTAATGATCCAAAAAATCGAAAAAAACAAGGTCTGGCCGAGGTTAGGTGTATAGGCTTAGAATAAGAAGGCTATAGAAGAAGTGCAAATGCCATCTCATTCACAAGAGAGAACAAATTATGCTTATAGCCTGAGAAGAAACGAGATAGACGCTAGCTCCTATCTCATCTGTGGCGTGCCGGATTTATCATTGTTTGGCCAATGAGCTAGTAAACACAATATGCTGGACCCTCTGAGTACAAAGGCTTAGTTTGACAACCAAACTCGTTAGGTTCGCCCCTCTGAGTACAGTGTGCTTGTTCAAAAGGAAAATTTATCGTTTTATAAGGTAGGTACTGCCATCTATTATTGAGTAGTAAAACTATCAAGCCGAATGATCGCGCAC
Organism: Eupithecia inturbata; assembly: GCA_963662085.1. Classification (NCBI taxonomy): domain Eukaryota; kingdom Metazoa; phylum Arthropoda; class Insecta; order Lepidoptera; family Geometridae; genus Eupithecia; species Eupithecia inturbata. The sequence continues at coordinate 12,599,005 of OY759182.1, forward strand.
ACTCGTTGAACACAAACGAACAACACGGTTGACTGCACGGAAATTGCCAGCTTGCAGCTTTGTAATAATTTTTTTCATGCTGGCAATATCCAGCTACCGTCAATGTATTTTTGCGTCATTCAATTTCATTTTTCCACTTGTATTTTTTATCAACACGTACGCTGCGTTTTTGTCCGTTGTTTGGTGAATTCGCGATTATTTGGAGTATTTGTTTTAATACCAACAACTATAGATTCAACGCTTAGAATTAGTTTTGTGTGCTCAGAAAAACTTTTGGATAAGTTACGGGAACTTTGAAGTGCCTTACATGCTTGTGCCTCTGAAGTTTTTAGAGTGTGTCAATCTAAGTTAGAACAAAATAAAACTTGGTGTGAAGTGATTCAGATTCGTTTGTGTGAGAAAATATGTGTCGTTTTAGCTGGGAAAATACTTACAAGTTACTAAGAGGTTAGTATTTAGAGAGATAGGCATAAAGCAAGCAAACTATTCACTGAAAACAAGTAAATGCAATCACCAAAACAATGTTATTGTCTGTTTGTTGGCTAAATGATTTTAAAGAGTATAATTCAACTTATTTAACTATTGTCAAAAATATCTAGCTCACCTCTATTCCATCATTCATCGAAGAAAGTAATATTTGCACAATACTATAACTGAAATGCCAATATCATAACTATTAAGTAGTAAATTTGTATAAGTTGTAAACCAGGTTCTGGATTTATTTATAAATAAAAAGAAAAACTTGCCTGCGGCTTCACATGCACTTTTCCAGGATAAGAAGTACCTACCCTATGTCCTCCTGGGTAATATCTATCTCTCTGCCAAATTTCATTAAGATTTATCTAGCTAGATGAAGATCATGTAAAGGTAACAGGCAGACAGACTTACTTGTATAATATTAGTATGGATATTAATTGCAGGAGGCACCTAATGTAATATGTAGAGTATTATTCAAAATGCTTCATTTAATAATATGTGTAAGCGTTTTTAAAACACTATTTCTACAATGTAGTAATGTCATGCTGTGGATACACATTGTTGCGTTGTACATTCTAATTAGCTAGCACTGGGCACAGCGCTGTTTTGTTGGTCAGGATCACACTGGCACTGTGTACATAATGTTTATATGATAATCATGAACACTATTGGGTATTGTATTCATAACTCACATTAAAGGGTTTTTCAACCTATTGTATATATATAAGTATATACATTAAGAAGTATCAAACTCCTCCATTGATTTCTATTCTGCTTATTATTCTAGTTGTTAATAGGTATATCTTTATAGACCTATTAACAATTGTTTAAGAATAGATTAGAGAACTAGGTCCTAACAGGTGTAATTACGAGGGGAAAGCCGATTATACGACTATACAAATCATCGCACGTAGCAAACCAAGGTGAGTATAACATAACATAAAATATATTTATTTGCAGCAACACAATCATAGTACAGCATATTAGACACTAATTATATTACTGATAAAAAAGTTATTGCTGAGGGCTTAGAGAGTATAATTTTACCGATGGATCTCACACTAGGCTGAGCCTGTATCGTGAGGTCCAAGCTGATATTCTTACAAAAACTAGACACCTTCTAGTTTCTCGGTTCTTCTTTGTCTCGGTGTGAACATATATCACTTAGTCCTGCTATCTTAAATCATCTTATCTAGTATTACACAAGTTACTAACTCAAATTACCTACTTATTAAATAAAGTATAGACTAGGTATAGCATTTACTTGTAACAGAACATCGAGCATTCACTTTAAATTTACTCAAACCACACTTCGAACATGATGCTCTATGTTTTGTTACAACCTGATTTTAAAAATCAACGAGCATTTGTTTGGTGTTACATTTTATCGAGCAAAGGCGCGAGCGTGGGTGACGGGGATGGCGGGCAGTAAGTTACGCGGGCCGAGGGAAAATGCACGCAAGGTAGAAAGAAATGTTACAGGTAAATACTCACTCGCCATGAGAATTGCGTCGAACACAGCGTCGTGCATTCGCAAGAACGTTACATTACATGGAAATGCTGTAGGAAACGGAACTTTTGTGTGTTTTGTACCATTATTCGTATGAACGTTACAATACATTGTAATCCTCTAGAGTCTAGTCTAGACTATACTCTCCTTAACTCAAACAAAAGTAGGTACTTACATGCCCTTAAACAATCCTAGAATAGAACAAATCCGGTTAACATCAATAATAGTTTCAACGTAAAAGTTCGCGCCAGCATTAGAGCCAAGTTTCTTTGCATTTAGCTAGGTAAGTACTGCAAACTGAGGTACTCTACGAAGAACTTAGATGCAGAACGGATAAATGCGATACGACTATTTAGTGCGACAGGTCGTTGCCTCAGTGAGTCACTGATTTACACCGGTCCTCATCACTGAGTTGAATCAGTCTCAGTAGTATGAATAAGAACAATGATGTAAGGTTCAGGTAAATAGTTATTGTTCGAAAATAAATCTTTAATTAAGTCATGTTGGTCAGGGGCAGTGAAAAGTGTGCTCTGTATGTTCAATGTGTATAGGTATAACTTATACATCCCTTTGATTAAACATTTAGCTCGATCCTGAGAACTGACTTAACGACTAAAGCATGGCGAGTATAAAAACGACAAAATGGACAGGTACAGTCGGGAGAAATAACTCCACAATGAGAAATCTATTCTTTTCAAATATCAGTCCACTATTGAAGACTTCATTATATCCACGTTAATTGTACATTGAAATGTAAACTATGTTATTCCTTGAAATTTCGCTTACCATGAATATGTTAACAGCTGTTAACCACGTCGAAACGAGCGATGCAGTGGGTCAAAGCGGTAGTGGTCCTGAATTTTTAAACACTCTATTACTGCGTGCTCTTCAGCGTACTTTCTGGCGCTTTTCTCTCGCTGATTGCTTCTTTTTACTTTCTCGCGGCAAGGCGCCGCATCTTTTTCTCCAGGAAGGTCTCAATGCAGGTAGCGCTTGAGGGAAGTCCTTGCTTTGGAATTAAAAGAGAGCCTCTGTGAGCTCGTGCTAGGCCATCCCTAAGGTTCCTAGGTCGGGGCACGACCGCCATTAAAGAAAACCTTCTGAGGATTACATATTTGGCATCTAGATATTTTTATTTATAGGTACGAACGAATGAAGCATGTCCTAAATAAACAAATAGTTTTTCGATAAGGTGCTTCTCGCGTATGTAGGTCAAAAATGCAATAAAGAGTTTTCTAAGCTTGATTGTAACTTTCCCCACGCCCCTTCGCAATAAATGGCGTGTAATGGCTACCTTAAGCCAGTTTTTTTAATGAACGAGCTTTCGTGCTTTCTTTTAACTTGGTATTGCAAAATTTGAAGTAAATACACCGCCAAGTGCGAGTCGACTCTCAAACGTAGGGTAAAAAACAGGCAACTTTTTCAAAGAACATCAAATATTCACTTGTTTAGAGACCACTTTAATTTTCAACTGTATGGTATTTTTAGTATTTGTTGTTATAACAGTTGAAGTGCTACTTATCAGAAAGTCTATATATCTATCTATGTATCTATATCTATGTAGAGCAAAAATAGCGAAAAAAACTCGTTTTTTGTATGAAAGCCCCCTTTAATTTGGATATTTATTTTATTTTTATTATTTGCTGTTATAGCGGCAAGATATATACACATTCTCTGAAAATTTCAACAGTATCTCTTACGATTCATGAGATAGAGCGATAGAGCCCTTTGACAGACGGACGGACGGACAGCGGAGGCTTAGTAATAGAGTTCCGTATTCATCCTTCGGGTACGAAGCCCTAAAAACAACACTAACAACTTGGAATGTGATTGCAAACATGGCAATTAAACCTATCAACTGTGTATAAATAATTACTATGCAATCCATTATGCCTCTTTTATGCCTGGTATATACGTCCTGAATCCATAATGCATGTTTATGATTTCTTCGGAAAAGATGTAAGTTTACGAGCGGTGACTATTTGATTATGGGTGCCGGCGGCCGGGCGGGTGGGAACAATGACCGTAAAGCGCATGAATGGAAGAACCTACGCTAGCATTGGCGCAGCACACGAGGCGATTGCTTCTAATTCAATTAGCCCACAAGTAGAACACGCCTGACCTCGGAAATGAACAAGGAGCTTGCCGTATCTGACTGCTTTTTACGCACTCTCTACTTTTATGTAATATACCAAAATGTACCTACTATAAGGATTGATATTTGCTTAGTGCCGAAATTGCGTAGCGTGCTTAAAGACCGTAACGATGAATGCTTCGAAAAGCTTAATTCTGTTGTTTTTTGTCTTATTTATTGGTCAATTGTAGGAGCGTGTCGTCAGCAAACTTTTACTTACAGGATGTTTCATTTTGAAAATTACTCAGCCGTGCGTGACGTCTCTACTAGTAATAGAGCAATGGTACTCAGTTCGCGATAAGTTACGTACAGTACTCGCTCGAGGTAATTTGTTCTGTACACATATTTCTTCGTAACAAAGAAAATTACAATCAATAAATGAAAACAAATTAGAACTAGTATTTACAATTGAAACAATTAAGCTAACTGCAGACTGTTGCAAACAATGTACAGGTAGCTCAACTCATCATCATCATCATCAACCTATCTTAGTCCACTGCTGGACATAGGTCTCCCCTAATGAGCGCCATAGAGCCCTGTCTTCAGCTCGCCGCATCCAGCGTCTGCCTGCAGTCTTTCACAGATCGTCATCCCACCTGGCCGGAGGGCGCCCTACACTACGTTTGCCGAGTCGCGGTCTTCACTCGAGAACACGTTTACCCCAGCGGTTGTCGGTTCTTCGCGTGATATGGCCGGCCCACTGCCACTTCAGCTTGCTAATTCTCTGAGCTATTTTTTTTTTGTTTTATTGTTCTATGTCGATAACTTTGGTTCTCTGTCGGATGTATTCGTTACGAATCCTCCTTCAGTGAAACTCCGAGCATAGCTCTTTCCATAGCTCGCTCCCACCGAGCGACCAGCCCTACCGTGAGAGTCCACGTCTCAGCTCCGTAGGTCATAACAGGTAGGACGCACTGGTTAAAAACTTTCGTTTTCAAGCATTACGGTATGGATGCCGAGAAGAATCGACGTAGTTTCCCGAACGCTGCCCAACCTAGCTGAATCCTCCTCTTGGCCTCCTTCTCGAAATTGTTTTTACCTAACTGCAGAATCTGCCTGAGGTAAGTTTACTCGGAAACAATTTCGAGAAGGTGGCCATGTACGACGATCGGTCCTGGACCAATATGACCATTGATCATGACTTTGGTTTTATCCAAATTCATGCCAATACCGACGCATCGTGAGGCTGTGGCTAGGCCATCCAGCATCCGGTTCAGCTCCTCTAGCGACTCCGGCATTAAGACTACTTTTCAAGATTACTTTTTAAGATTACTTTTTTACTTTTCCAATCCAGCGTCTTAAAAATATCTTCCAACACGCTCGTGAACAGTAGCTCAACTGATCGATATAAATACCAGTCGGAAGCGTTCCCAAGACGCTGGCTGCTTTGCCTCGCTGTATGGCAATGCTGATGCGCTGCGCCAGATACCCACCAGCTCTCGGGTCACGCGTCGCTTCGACCAGACGCTCAGATAACTTTTTAAAAATCCGGAGACCCTCGATACCCCACGGACCTAGGGTCTCGACCCCAAAGGGAGCAAGCCTACACAGGCTCTGTCGAGACCTGCATATATGCGCCTCTTAAGATCCTCGGCCAAATCTGCCGCCGCACCAGCCCTCACGGATGTCCTCGGACGATGGGATGGCGCAAGTGCGTCGACGCATGTAGCGTCCCACAACTTCCCAACTCCCATAAGACTATTGTCATGCCGTCGGGCCTCGTACCATCGTCACGCAACTGACCATTCGGTTCGAGAATAGCTGGTACGTTAGCGGTGACAAAGGCCTGCCGGATGATGCCGTTAAGGCTGGCATGGCGAGATATCCGACCGGCGGCCCTAGTACACGATAATCCGTGATGGCCAAGCTGTTCGACAGCAGTACCGCACTGGCATTGATAAGGGGCGCAACACCTTGCACCCAATCTAAGACATGTTGCGATACGGATAGTTACGGCATCCAATAAAGAGCCAGTGTTAAATGAAGGAAATGCTTGCATTAAGTGCGCAATTGTCGACGAAATAATTTTTTTTAGTGTTCACACTTAGGTAGTTTGTTATGATTCTATTAGCCTATTATTAGCTCTCTGTGTCTATTTTAATTATTTATTGTAAATAGTTAAGCTGATGGCAATCCGAATTAAATAAAATAAATAAAGTAATGTCCTGACTCCCATTTAGAAACTGCCAGGAGACGGGCATGCTCCGCAGAGCCGGAGCACGTTTGTAACAAACAATTCCGTGTAAACTCACACAGAGCCCGTCCCATTGCCGTTAGGACAAAAGAGATTTTGGGGGAACAGCATTGGGGCAAGAACTATGCAAAGCCGTTCGAGCTTCGTCTAAAAATGAAATTTTGACTGAAATTCCAAGTGGGACCAAACGAGATGGCTTTAAAAAATTTTCAACTAAAGAACTAGTGCTGTAAACGGAAGACAAGAACGCTGGAAGAACTTGAAATTTTGCATCCACTTAAGCCTCCCAATTTGACAGGCAGGGCCAGGGAGGCCTGCGACCATGCCTTGTCATCTAAATCGATATTCAAAACCGATGAAATATGATAAAGAATACTCTATAGTATTCTTTATTATGTTGTCTAAGCCTTCCAAGAGCTCGCTGTGTTTCCACAGTTGACTACATCTCAAAGAATACTTAAATTTAGGTACAAAACACACATACACATACAAAACAAACATTTATATACAACTGTAATGTTGGGGGCCAAACTATTGAATTTTCCAATTATATTGTTTTTGTCTACACACAAGAGTCCGAAATAAAAAGCTCGCACTTTGAAAATTTTTATTCCAAACCTATTTGTCAAAACTCATCTATGATGATTTTTAGATCATCGAAAACTGAACATATTTCTTCGTACTATGTATTGTACTCGTCCATATTTTACTTGTCACTTACTTTCTAAAGTAGATGTTCGTGGTAACCCAAGACCGAATAATTCAGAAATTTAAGAGGATATTATTTTAAGTAGTTCAACGGTGAAGTGTTGTGCGGTAGAAGAATGGTGATTGAGTAAACAATAGCTTGTAATGGCATCACGCTTTGTTTAAAATCAATGGAGTGGTGCTTGTACTCGCATTGTCCGAGATTATCTTTGTAAACGTACATCAGAGGCTGAGTGTATGGATGTTCTTATGATCGAATAACACACCGAAAGTCTGCTTTTAAATTGGAACGACGACGGTATGAAAAGGATCGCAGAAGTGCTGGATCGAAAATCGACTTTTATTTTCCGTGTCAGGTTCACTATTGATATTGAAGAGTCTGCGTGAGGGTTCTATTGCACGGCGTTCCGTGCCAGGCTCCGAGCTTCCTCGTACGTGCGCGTGGTGGTTATACATAGCTACATGCCAATTTACCGCCCACCCCGGCATAGCCCTTTCATGCCCCTTTTCTAATTCGACAGTAGTTGCTAAACTTTTGTCATTCTGGTGAGCGATCGTCAATCACCACAACGAAGTGATGGAGTGAAGCGCTTGTGTTTCGCGGTTTCATTTTCATTGAGAGTGAATGCGGTGTCCGGTCACGGCCATTCGATAGCCGCAGAGCGAATTGCGAGAGCCACGGCGCGCTTCTCTACCAAACCTGCGATAGGAGAAACTAGTCGGATGGCAAGTTGCCGGCCGCCGCGACGCGAGCGCCCTACTTTGCTCTTTTCTACGGTTTGCTAGTTTCCGCTGACAACTGGAAATTAAGCTACACCGTGTACTTTCTCGTATCTCAATCAATTCCACGAATTCGAAACTCTTTGATGTTATTATAATGAGTATATCGATGACAGTAGTAATTTGATTCTAAATTGAGTCACGTTTGAATTAATATAGCGCACGTATACCTAGCAGGTGCGCATACCCTCGGTGTTAGCCACTCGACTGACTTCACACTATTGGTTAATGTTTTGGCATTCAGATAATTATAGAACCACCTTAGCTGATGTATCCGATAACGGGATAAGGCACGCCAATACTCAGTTAACCTTTCGCTAGACGTCAGCGTCGATAATGCCATAAATAATTTATTCTACGCAATACACCTTGCTATACTAAAGTTCGTAGATACGGGTAGTATGAGTGTAGCGGTGTCATGGCGAGGCTCGCATGCCTTGCACGTGACTCACTTATAGCTTGGGCTTTCGCATTCCTTAACTATGCATTCCAAACAATACGCAGTTATGATTTTAAATACATACAGGGCGCTTTAAGTGTTACAAACTACTTAAAGTATTAACTTAACCCACTTGAATGATACACGAAAATAACTATGCGCTTACTGCGTTGTAAATAAATGTAGTTTGATGTAACATAATTGGTTTAGCATAAGTAGGTATGTTTATATTTCTACAACAAGTTAATCCCTTAACTAGGGCAGCAGAACTTGATTCGAAACCAGCTTTGGAATGCAGTGATTACTTTATGCGAGGTATGATTCAGGGTCGAATACAAAACACGCATAAAGGTCTCCGAGCGAGGTGATTTGACACGAGAGGATGCGACAAAGCCTCCCCGAGGGTAATCAACATCACGAAGTTTCTATTGTGATGGTAACAATCTATAACAGTACTGTTCTTTGAATTACATAACAGTCATGGGAGTCTTCGCACACAAGGACAAAAGCTCATGTCTGTATGCGATCATAAAACGAATCGCGAAGCATATCAAGTTTTAAGATTCCGGTAAACTCATGCAGATTCAAACAATGCTCTTTCATATTTCCTTAGTAAGTATACATAGTATTTCGCATTTGACCTAACGGAAAAATTCACAGTGGGTAATTAAATTGATAAGTTTAATGGATCGTCTTACTTCGTAATCAATTAGTCCCTTAACCTGCACCTAACCCCTTTTTCTTATCGCCTCTAAATGCCGGCTTTTGCCAAAGGTCATCGGCCAAAGCGCTTTTGGAATTGGTCAGAAACAACCGTAAAATGTGCCTTACATCTAGAATTAACGCTCGAATACTCAAACGCTACTCTAATTTAGACACCGTCTCCATTGACTTTTTGACAGATTTTTATTGAATAGTGTCAAAAATCGTGATTGGCGTTGGAGTGTTAGGTTAGGGCACAGATTTTATAATACCAGTATAGTTCTGTTTTTGTTTTGTTTTATTTGGGAAATATACAGTACATAATACCTAAAATTAGAAACGTAAAATTAACATAAACCAAAAGAATTTCCACAATTAAATAACACAATTACAGCTAAATAAACAGAGCAAGAAAAAAAAAAAAGTACGTAATAAAAAACAAACTTAATTAAAAACTATTAAACAACAAATTATTACAAATTTTACGAGGTTTTGGCAACACTTAACATAACTTCCCTGCGATACTTCGGCAATGACATATTGAATATATCAATATTTGTCAATTTAACGTTGTAATATTCACAAACTCGATAAAGACACATAGTTCGGGGGATAGACTCGTGTAGAGTCCAAGGTAGAGTGACAGAGCAACTATTGCGGTAACAGGCGACTCGCTACTATCTTAAAGGCACAGAAAAATATTAAATAGTTGCTCGGTCTGCATAGCGTCTTATAGCTGAAACTAAAGTTATGTTCTCTAAAAATACTTTGATAAACACCAATCGTACTTAGTTCTAACAAAACGAAAGGTGTCAATGTCAACCTGTTAATAATTTGTTGAATGCTGTATACATTTGCTTTTTAAAGGGTAACACTTGCCCGGGATAGGGCCACTTGTTCCGCCCCTATGCACTTACTGCGGGGGTCGAGTCTTTACCCATAGTTTTTGCACCCACTTATTATTTAACTCAACACTTTCCCACGCTGCAGTTTATCGGTATTAACCTGTTCAATGGCAGTCAATGGGAACTAGTGCCGAGTGATTATAAATCAGTCAGTTTCATACGAGACCACTTGCGCGGTGAAAGATGTTGGAAAGAAAAGGAAAGTGACATAAACGCTCATTATGTCCATTAGTTTTTCCACGCAGGAAATCATAGGTAACTTTCTGTGCTGCAGATATTCTTCGAGACTTTCTTGCGCACTAAAGATTACTCAAGCTTACACAGGCAATAATAATTTTTCCATCAATAATAATAATGCTGGAAAATTCACACATGATGATCACCTAACCCGAGCTAAGCAGAGTTTGTGTTATGGATACCTACCTACTAGATAACTATACATCGATAACATACATTTGCATAGATATTTTTTATTATCCATAGAAAACACCCAGAACACCCTTAAAGTTGTAATAACGTGGCTTATGTAGAGGTACATTTGCGACCCACTGTGCGGGACCGCGGTGCGTTCACCGTCGCAGGAAGAGGCAAGGTCGGTAACGAAGCGTGAAGTTCCGCACGTCGTCTATCGACAAGTTGCTACTCACAAAATATGACATACGGGCTATTACGGATCTTGAGCTATGTGTAACCCGAGCAGTGTGAGTCGTAGCGTTGAGGTTGCCGCACCGGAGCGTAGGCCTCTCGTTTGTTTGCAAATGAGGCATGTGCGGCGGAACTTGGACTTCTCTGTCTCAAGCTCTTAAGTCGGGTTTTTAAACGCTCGTGAACGAAGTTGCCTGATAAGGACAACTGGGTTAAGCAACGTTCAATACAACACGTATAAATTCTCGGTCTTTTCAGAGCGATGTTGGAATTTTTATCTGATAGGTAGGTACTATAAATAATTGACTGTTACGAGTATTTTATCATATCAAACAACAAACACGCATGGTACCTATTATTTAATTTTCTCGTGCACAAATACTTCAAAAGCGCAATGCAATTTCACTTTTCGTTCGTCTGCATATACAATTCTTATATCTGCACTTCCACACGAGTTACGAAAAATATTTTCGTTTCATATGCAATAGATGTATGTTTATTTGAACGAGTCAACGTACCTGTGTTTGTACTTGTACGTTCCACGATCATGTAGTAGCAATGCGTACACTGCATTGGCTGTATGCTCTTGTACTGTCAGCTGCATTTATATGTACGCACTTTAGTACATAGGTTGCAGCTCTTTTCTACCGCACAGCAGAAAAATTACCATTCATACATTCACTGTAAAATAAGATACAGTTTACAGTGAATAAAAGAGTATAAAATATATACCTTCAGCTCGCTTCTCGATTGTCACGTTCTGTCTGTGCGTTGTCAGTTAGCGCACCTTGGTATGACAAGTGTATCATATCAATGCGGCTGAGTGTACAGTACGTACTCGTGTAGCGGAAGCGAACCCAACCATAACAACACAGACGGCAGTCTCTGTTTCTGACACCTAACACTAATAAACAGGCTTCAAGTGAAAACTGAAATGAGAACTCGTTTCCGAGTATTGCAAATCTTTTGTAAGTTAATATGATCGTGTTAGATTAGCTGGGATTTAGATTCGTTGTTTTTAATCTTTTTAGGTCGTAGTTTTGTGAGCTATTTACGTATGAGTAAATCGCACGGCAGTTAAGGTTATTTATATTATGATGCTTCTGAGTTAACAGTGGTCATTTAAACATGGCCAGGATTTTGCTTAACACTCGGGAGTGCGGTGGGTGCTCGTGCACATAAACTTTAGACGTCAATCTTGATGCTGAAAAACAATTCGAATGCTTAAAGGTACTTAGTTGATTGAATAAATAAACACTTTATAGCACACCATAAAACCAAATTAGCTGAAACTTCGAGCACGATAGGCTTATCGCCGAAATAGATTTCTTCCAAGCTGTTTCCCATTTCAGGCTACAATGCTTGAATCTTCATTATTCTGACTCACAAAGATTTTAATTTAGTATTACATTTTTTATGAGGACATTAGTAAATTTATCTGTCTATACCTAAAATAACGTCCGGATATTAGCGGTCAATAGTTTGATGACCAGTGGGCCATATGTTTGCATTGTTTATTTATATCTACAGGCGCATCGTATGTAGCTTGCTAGCGCATGATGAATGCCAGAAACCGCCCACATTCTGTCCCACCTTTAAATTAAGTTTTAATTTTACCGGTCGTTTTCAGTGTGTGATGTGAAACATTGAGAGGCTATATGGTGTTAGGTCCAGCAAGATTGCTAAGTCTCTCTTTAGTTATAATATTTTCAAGATCTTCGTTTATTTATGATTATGGAGCCATCTCTCTTAAACAGGCAGCTATGCTTAGAAATAGGATAGAGGTTGATGAAAATCTCCTTTGTCTCTTAAAAATTTGTCTTATGTCCTTTCTTTGTCTTACAAAATTTCTTTCATGTTATCAAAGCATGATACATAGATATTCTTTGGTAAGCTGATTCACCTTTACTACAGAAATCTCAGACAAAGCCGTAAAGTCATCTTTCCCAACACTCCCTTGTTTGCGTCCCGCTAAACTCCAACAAAGGATTTACATTATCAACCTTATCTTCATTTAGATAAGCAGCGTGCTCCTAGAATTGCTATCTTTATTTTCCGATTAGTCACACACAGGTAATTTATGTTCCACTTGTATTTCAACTCACGTAGGTTGTACTTATTTCCTAGATATCGGCTTCATTCAACACCTTAAGTCTCAAAGTTAAAGGAAAATAATATCTTTCGTTCGCGATCGCTCTATGTACTCGTCGAAGTGATGGTACAGTCAGTTCCCAGTCAGAGAAAGAATCCACGCAATGCTGCAATTAGGTACTTTTCCCTTGCGACATCTATTCAATCTGACCCTTTCTATTCTACTAACAGTGGTCACATCAGGCTAGATTTTCCACGATTTCACACTTTTCCGACATGATTTACGAGAGAAATCAGAGAAATGAACTTGCGGTCACCGAGCGCACAGTCCACATCTGTGAATGACCAATTATAACCGACTAGAAGCTAATAGTAAAGTAGTTTTAATTTATGTAACTAGGTCTAAACAATCAACAGCTCACACCTGTTTTGTTATAGGTATAAAGCCAAATGTAGCTATCAGGATCAGACAGCGGCGATCGGTGCGATAAACCGTTTAGAGGCGTGCTACACACGTGGTTACACTGTTGTAGACGCCCGTTCGTATTTGTAGTTTGTTTAGCTTGAAAGCCTGTTTATTAAAACAGCAGAAATTAGGACTTTTTTTACGAACTTTTGAGGATAGTTTTTCTATCTTATATGGATAGAATCAGACTATTAACCGAACTATTTTGTCTTCACATGAAAGGCCTATTTGTCAATTTGACGTAAAAACTTAAGTATAGCTTACTTTAAGTATCGTCACACAAAGTCACCAACCATAACCTGAAGAAGAACCAATAAGTGTTATCGCTACCCAGCGATGTTGAAGTTGGCATTATTGTTATAATGATTACACTGTACACATAATAAATAATATAAATTGGCATGCACAAATTAGGCCACCTGGTTACACGCCACAGTATTATGCCTCTTCTATATCACATCTTGATCCACCGACACAGTTACCTTACACAGTTTACTTATTGGCTCAGCGACCCGAACTGTGTCTTAGCTTCCATTATGAGAGGTCGCCATTGTGCTCTGTCCTGTGCAGTTTTTATACAGTTTATTTGATGATAACATGTGGTATTCCAGGCTGACTTGATGCGGTGACGCGATGGACGCGGCGGACAAGCGGATGCTGGAGCGCGAGGCGCTACGGAACATGATCCAGCAATGGAACGCCAACCGGCTGGATCTGTTTGCGCTCAGCGAACCCAACGAGGTAACTCATTATTACTGTAATTATCCTTGAGTATAATGTATCCCGTGGAACAAGCGGATGCTGCATTGCGAGGCGTTGCTCAACGTGATCTAGCAAAGGAACGCCAACCGGCTGGATCTGTTTGCGCTCAGCGAACCAAACGAGGTAACTCATTGTTACTGTTATTAATTATCCATGAGTACGATATATCCCGGTGTCCGAGCGGACACTGGAATGGGAGGCGCTACACAACATGGTCTAGCAAAGGAACGCCAACCAGCTAGATCTGTTTGCGCTCAGCGAACCAAACTAGGTAACTCATTGTTACTGTTATTATCCAAGGGTATGCTGGAGCGGAAGGCGCTGCACAACATGGTCTAGCAAAGAACGCCAACCGGCTGGATCTGTTTGCGCATAGCGAACCCAACGAAGTAACTCAATATTACAAACTTTTGAGGCGGTTATGCGTGATTGATAATGATAAATGAAGTTATAAGACACTAGACTCTATGAGTCTAGTCTAGAGTACCCATCAACCTTAGTTTGAATAGTGTAAAAGAGAGAGTGTACCTCAAAGTCCTACCTAATAATTCATTATCTCTCATGAAAAATGATTTCTACTCCAGATGTGTGAATCGCAAATAAAGTTTCTATTTCAAATCACAGTAGGCATGAACCTCAATTCTAGAGGTCTGTGATCTAGAACATGGTCTCAAAATACTGCTTTGAAGTAAGCACACTGATAATTTCTTATCAAACAAAGAACTAGGCAAACCAAGATATATCAGTTCCCGGTCATTTTGTCACTTGTTCTAAATTTTGACCCTAGGCATCAAGTTATGTTTTCTTTTCAGAATCTGGAGTTCCATGGCGTTATGCGCTTCTATTTCCAAGACTCCGGCCAGAAAATAGCAACGAAGTGTATACGAGTTGCGTCCGACGCTACAGTCAGCGATGTCATAGGTGAGTTCTGAAATATTCACAAAATAACCAATAGCCTTGAATGAAACTAATAATAACTCTGCCAAAGTCTATTTTCTCCTGTCTAGCTTAACCACTGGAATTTGGTATTTGTTAAAACTTTTTGGCATTTTCATTAAACGGAATTCTTAAGTTTTATACAAATACATATGCCCACGACGCACATGGACGTTTTCCATCAGCTCCAAGGCAGTGAATGCGTTAACGAAGTTCATTGTAAACGAAAACGAAAATAAGGAGTTAGTTTTTAGAACAAGGCACCGCCCCTGATAAACTCAAATTTTAGGATCACGTTCCATGATAAAACTGATTTTAATGAATAGAATAGAAAATCTTTTTTTGTGAAACATTATTTAACACGTGACATACGTTGCTTATTATAACGTTATAACTAATATGTATTAATTTTAATGTAACACAAAAAAGTCACCGCATTACGCATTTAAGCAAATAGAAGTAATGGTAGTTACATAAGCCCATTTCTAAAATAGATAGATAAATAACCTATATAAATTGAATGTATCTCAGAGTGAGGTGTTAGTGTAAGTATGTATGTATGTATGTGAGGGTGTGTGCTTGTGTGTGCGTGTGTGTATGTGTCGTGTACATCAGAGAACACCGACCTCATAAGAGTCTGGGCAACAGGAGCAACTGTTGGTTGCTCCTGTTGCCCAGATTAAGTGTATGTGTAATTATATCTAATTCGATTCTGGGTTTCATCTATGCTGTTCGATTCAATGATTCAGCTGTAGATAGTAACTAGAACTTTGGACATCATAACTCTGAAATAGTTTGACCAGCTTGTATTAAATTGGTATCAATTAGTTTAGATGTATGAACAGTGATCATGCGTCAATGCGTTAGTGCCTAAGTTTGCTAGTATAGTACTTTACTGTATCAAATAGCTGCATTATGTCCAGTTTAAGGTATGGAACTGAAAAGCTAGTTTGAAAAACTAAATACAAAGTTCCGGATGAAGGATCGCACGAAACCAACTCGTTAGTTACCACCAAGTTGCTACGGATTTCATCAACTGACGTCTTTCGTTTCGATAATATCATTTCCATATAAGGGCCATTGAAATAATTGATCGGGCGTCGGATCCGTAACAGCTTCGTAGTAGGAAAATATGCAAACCGTTATCCGATTTAGTTTTTCGTAGTAGAGCTCCGGGGATGGCATCCTTTATCGTACGTTTGCATTGAAACAATTGAACCAAGAAGTTACGAGTAACTACTCCATTACTCATACTACATTACATTATGAGAACATACACCATTACAGTGGACAAAAGAACACAGGCATTCTTTGAACGATTGATAGTCAAATGTTTATCTCACAGAAGAGGCCAATTTCTCCGAGAGTGCAGTCACTTGACCTAGCGCCACATATGCAGTGGCGACCTCCCCAATTTAGTAATTGACTTCGTTTGGGACGGTCGCATCGCAAGTGATCAGAATTGTGACTCTAATCAGCACAGTTATGCCAATTTGTACCGACATAGCTCAATGCTGAATTTCGCTGGGAATTGAATACCGTTTTTAATAAATAATCGGTCGATGAAGACGAGTATGATCGATTGCATAGTCATTTTGTTGCATAATAAATAAATACTATACTTAATACAATACATTACATAGATATATATTTTTATCATACATAGAAAACATCCAGAACACCCGGAACAAATATCTGCAGTTCGTACAAATATTTGTCTCGAATTGGGAATCGAACCCGCAACCTCCTGTGTCGCAGGCGGACCTTCACCCGCCGAGCCACAGAGGTCGTCAAATTGTACAAGATCAAAATCAAATAGTATTGTACAAGATCAAAATTAAATAGTTATTCCACTTACAAATACAAGACAAGTAGAACAAGAAAGAAATACACTAGCGCAATAAAATTGTGGCAGCTTTATATTTAATTATCAGATGATAGGTCGTCGACATAAGCATTTGGCTTAGCCCTCCTCTAGCCCTTACTACGGATTCAAGAAAATGTTCGTTTGTCAATTGTTGTTGCTATTGGATGACGCTGACACAAATTAAAGGAGGCTTTCGTTTTACCTAGGAGTACGTGAAGTAACTTAACTTAGGGTACGTGATGATGACAGTGATGTGTTTCATCATAATCATTAGCCTCAAAGCACTCAAAGCTTGGCATAGGCAGAGGCCTATTCCCAGAGTGGTTATTAACAGCTGATGATGATGGTCAATGGCAAGCATGGAGCTCTCTCCATGCTTGCCATTCACCTCGGTAATGATGTGTTTACAACGACAATAATAACCTCTCGTCCATTTCAGAGACGCTGATAGAAAAGTTCCGTCCAGACATGCGAATGCTGTCCCTAGGCTCGTACTCTCTCTGGGAGACGCACGGCCCTGATGATGAGCGCAAGTTGGAGCCGGATGAGAAACCGCTGCTGGTTCAGCTGAACTGGCATGCCGAGGATAGGGAGGGACGGTTTCTGCTCAAGTGCCTTACTGGGAATGAGGTAAGATAGAATTATTTTACTTCTATAGCTCGGTGGCTTGGTAAAGTTGCCATGTTTTGACCTCGCATAATATGCAAGATTTTTATTTCAGTCAGTGGGTAACTCGCTCATATAATTTTCGTCGCTCATTGGTTCTTCTGCGCGTATTCAGAATGCAGCCAATGAGCGGCAAAAATTGTCTGAACGAATCTTTCTCTGAATGTCAGAAATAGACCAGCAGATATGCCGGTTTACCTATAAAGAGCTTTCATCAACATCAGAAGCAAAATAAAGCAGCTAACCTTGGTGGTCTACTATGGGTAGGGCTTAGTAGGTCGTCCTATTCAAAACCTCACATAACTACACTCCACCTCCACAGCCTATATTGGTCCAGACCCAGACCTCCCCCTGATAAGCGCCTTATTGGCTTTTATCTCACGGGGGGTAATGCCCATAATCCCCACGCTGGCCATGCGGGTTGGGGATCGCAGTTCGGTGGTAGAATTGTTATGCAGTAGTTAGTAGGAAACGTGGCGGATGTTTGTTCACTAGACATAGACAATCATTTATTTGCTGCTCAAACACAGTAAGTACAAAACAGATATAAATACATTTTGGGAAAAAAGAGATTGAACATAGTTAATTTATTACGACAAAAACAATTCCACAAAATGTTTTTCAAAAAAGCTGACTGTGCTGAGTGTTACAGAAGCAAAAAGGTTTCGTCTCGTTACTCCAAACGTATTAGAACATAGTGTGTGTACTGGGGGTTGTTATATCAACAAAGACTTTCTATCAGGCTGATCTTGTCCGTTCGCAAACCTCGCGGGAACCGTGGAGGTAGCGGCGTAAGAATCGACCCTTTCAACTCAGCCCGTGAATGTTGTAAAAGGCGACTGAGGGGATCTCTCAGAGAAAAAGCAGCAGCTTCCTTCTGTGTGTGTTCAACACCCTCACTGCGATCACCAATGCGCCTACCAAGCCTGGTAATTATGGCAAAATATCCCTCGTTTGTAGGAGGCCTGTTATGCGTGCTGATGGAGAGATCTTGTCCATTATGCGACAGTAATGGGAACTATCTAATTTCGTTACTAAATAATATACACCTAAACCCTGCAGTGAGTGAAGTCGGGCTGTAAATAATGTTGAAATATGTATTGTGTACAAGACAGTTTTTGCACTAAGTCTTGCAAAACAGAAAGGTTGCAAGACAATTAATCCAAGGACAATTTATATCCCTGATAATTGGATTTGTTTCGGTATAAGCCTAATCTGATATGGCCTGTTTAAACACAATTGAGTAAATACATTGTCTTTAAAGTTTGGCCAACGAAAGCTGTCCGCGCATTATTTTCAGAAGTTTTGATATGGCATAATTTAAGACTGTCAAAATTGACACATTACGAACACAAACGAACTTGAACCCTTCTTATTACATCTTGGGGACAGTAGCAGTAGCAGCGAAGAAAGTAATGAAGCTGATTCAATATTATCAGGTGTAGAGTTTTTGGAATTTCTTGGACAGCTTTCTTTGGCCAGACTATATGACTCACAGCGCAAGGGCTATGTCCAGCAATGGAATTCGATGAACTCTTTTGATAAGCTTAAACGGCGCATGTGGGATCGGCAATATTTTCTTCAATTCTCCTATCCATCATTTTATTTCGGTTATTATTTCAATTTCAATGGCAAAAATTAATATTGCATTTTTTTCTATTATAGAAAATTAGAATTTTAGAGATAAACAATGTTATTGGTATGACTCATTCAAAAATACTATTTACCCAAGTTCCGCGCGTGCAAAGCTGCAGCAACATCTAGTTATTTATAAACTGGAAATCAATAACCTCACCGAAGTATTCTACATTATAAAACAATGCATTCGAGGGAGTTAACAGGCCATTGTAGCCTACGTAGCATTCAGAGAAATCCCTCAAATGCCGCGAAGCATGTTCCAGTACGTAACATACATCCAAGGCTGCCTTTGACTCGCTTACAAAACAATACTATCTACTTGAAGGCTGTTTAACACTGCTTGATAGGTAGAAGTTACACATACTGGAATAGGTACGTCAATTTATTTTAAAACGGGCTTATTAAAAGGATCTCTTGCCTCCTGATAACTATCAGTTTTGTTTCGTTCGCATTTGAGATTATAAGACAAACGCTTTGATAGCTATCGGAACGCTATATATGTCCCTTATTGTTTAAAACTTTGATATTTTTTGAATAGCTGACGTGTGATAAGTAAACAATGATTTCTCACTAATCAAATCACGTATACAGAGTGCCACGGAACATGTGTACTAAGCCGAAAGGGGTAATTTTGGACCCCGATGAGATCAAGAGATCAGTGTAGCGAAGTTTGTTACATGCATTAATTTATTTATTTCCATATATATTCATGATATTATACTGTATATATTATATATTCATGATATTATACTGTAAACAAATCCTTTCCACAGATACCCTCATCGGCCAGCGATAAGGGAGATCAGAATTTCAAGAGGAAACTATCGAAACGCGAGAAGAAAGAACTGAAGAAAAAAGAAAAGGCTTCTCGAATGAAATCCGACGCGACGGACGAGAACAGACCTGTTGCGGAGAAACTTTATACCGGTCAGTATTACTGAGCCAATTATAATGAAGAGAGGCTTAGCATCGCTTACGTGTGTTGTATGCGCGAAGAAATACTTTCAAGAAAAAGGCGTATTTGTTTTATGTTAAAGAATTACACTAATTTGCTTAACTGAGTTGAGGAATTGAGTTGAGCAACGCGGCAACGGGGAAATCACGAATATTATAAATGCGAAAGTTTGAATGAATAGATGGATGTTTGTTACTCTCGCCAAAACTACTGAACAAATCGGGCTGAAATTTTGTATAGATGTAGGTCTAGACATGTACACATAGGCATTTCATCCAATAGATCAGTTACCGTGGAATAGAAATAACCTATAAACGTTTCCATAGAAACAACGCGTGTGTAGTCGCGGGCAGTAATTATATTGATAAAGATAATATCCTATTAGTCAGGACTAGGTGTTATCAAATGTTCAGGCTTTCTAGGTATACTGGGCAACACAAATGAGTCCGGTTAGTAGGCATCTAAGCAAAGCTTTTACTGTAAATAGGAGAGTATTTAAATGATTATTGCTTTGTCGAGCCGCTTTTAATTGCAGAGGCAATACAAACACGTTGGCTATGGCCACTCTAAAACGTTTTATTCTCTTATTAACTGGTACACATCACCGCGAATGTTTATTCCGTGGACTACGCTGTGGGTCTGACATTTTTGTTGTCATCACATTAAGTTAAATCATAATGTTAATACCGTTTGTAGTTACTTAAATAAATAAATATTAACTGTGCATGTAAGAGTTCACAACTATCAGCCTATCCACTGGCCAGTCCACTGCTGGACATAGGCTTACCCATGAACGCCATAGCGCTCTATCTTGAATCAGTAAATAATTTCAGACATGTTTTTCCTGTAATGTAGGTGGGCACTTAGCATTGTTTAAAAGATCAATAAAATTAATACCTTCAGCTTTTCTTTATTAAAATTTAATGTGCGTGAATACTGCTAGCCGTTCGTCTCTATAGCAACGACGACTAACTTTATTTAGTTATGTTTCTAAGGGCAGTGTGTTCGGTCGCCTTAAAATCTTTAGATTAAGTGTAAAATGATCTCAAATTATTGACATGATAAGTAAATAAATTCAGTTCGACATCTACTACTAACAGTTATATCCTACTAATATTATAAAGACGAAAGTTTGAGCTGGTAGTGAAGATGCTTGACCCAAGACAACGCCAAAAATACTGAATCTTTTTGCTGAAATTTTGCACCAATAAAGTTCTGGACCGGGAATAACACATAGTATACTTTTTTATTCCGAAAGAATGTGTGCGGAGCCTGGCAAACGCTAGTGATATCATCAAACGTAAACATCAGAGGTAACATGGATGTCTCTTGGCAAAAATCGTCTAAAATATTGCGTGACTTTCTTTCGTGCAGCGCACATTGATATTGTCTTTTGGACTGTTTGTATAAATCATTGTTCCTCAAATATTAGCAAAAACAACATAAAAATGTGACCTATTTGATTTAGTAAACACTAGTTTCTGCCCGCTGCTTCGCACGTGTTTTTTCTAAGGAAATGTTACAAGGTATTTCGATCACATGGGATCTGATTTTTGGGAAAAAAGTAGCCTTCCATTCCATGTCTAGACCTTCATCTAAGCAAACTTTGAACCCGATGCGTTAGTTTTGTTGCGAGTTGGCGTGAAGAAGTAACTAACCTCCATCTATCCATCCAAACTTTGGGATTTACCTATAATAGGGCGATGTTTATCAGGGTGCCACGGAAAGGGTGTATAAGCCGAAACTATCTTTCGGCTAAGTAGATTCTGGATATCGAGGGGGTCAACGTGTTACTACGATTTTTTTAAATTGATTACCTTTTTACTATGTTTGAAAAAAAGTTGATACTGTTTTTCTTCAAAATTTCAAAAAAACTACATATTTATTTGTAATAATTTCACGACAAAATACTGGCTTTTGCTGAAAAACAAGCAAAAAACATTTGTGAAATATTTTGAATTTTAAATAATGAAGGACTGCGTGTACACAAATAGGAAAAAAGAAACGAAATCCAAAATTTTTTTTTCGCAAGTTGATTTCCTTGGTGTCAAAGGTTTGCAAAAAAAAAAAGGTTTGGCAAAGTGTACTAAGCCGAATGAAGACCTCATTCGGCTTAGTACACTTTCCATAGCACCCTGTATATTACGAATGTTTTATATGAAGTTTTGGTTTAAAAAGTACAAAAATGCACTTAAGGATTGTGCGTGCTTGCTCGTACAATTCACCGATAACGATACCTTTAAAACTGTTATGTATCAATTTAACTACTTACTTTAATAGTAAAATAGTAGTCCCGTTAACCTCAAAAAAATATTGGGATATTGTTTGAATTTTTATACTCTTAAATGAAAGTTTGTTTTATTGAAAAAACTCCATTTAATTTAAATTTTTTTTATTTTGTATAATGTTGCTTGCAGAACTGCCGGAGTCTTCGTTCATGCGAAGCATCAGTAACCCCGAGGCGGTGATGAGGCGGCGGCGGCAGCAGAAACTCGGGAGGAAACTGCAGCAGTTCAAATCTAAAGATGGCGGACCTGATACAGGTATGGTTGGATGCTACTAATATTTATACAAAACTAGCTTCAGCTTCTGCGTGTTTATAGAAAAGTAGCCTTTAAATATTCCCGGTCTAGAACTTTATGTGCGAAAAATTTCAGCTCGATCCTTTCAGTAACTTTGGCGTTGTCTACGGTCAAACGCAACGGCAGAAGGACACAACTTTCGCCATTATAATATAAGTATGAAAAACAAAGTTAAAAAGAAAACGGAAGGCCTTGTATGTCAATGAACAAAAATCGCTGAACATTTGTAGTCCGCCTATTTATATACGATGAAAAAAAAATGGATGACAACATTTTTAGGCTAGTTAGTTTAGGTTTTGATGCCAACTGAACATTGACACCTGTGTCAACTTACCTATTTTTTTTTTCTTTGCCGAGGAATTTCTTTTATGAATACCTAGACTGGTCTGGGGGTGACCATAATTATTTGGGACTCTACATCCTGATAAGGACGTTATACCCACTAAAACCTCTCCGGTGACCCCTCTCGCCATTTTCGCCGAACCACGGGGTCCCTTCTTCCTCCCATACATAGCCGGCGAGCCCACCATTCCACACACTCGCCGACCCCATTCATCCGTCACGTTTCCTCCCCCCGATTGGGGCACAGACATGACAGACACAGTTGAAACCGCGAATGTCGACCTCTGTGCCCGTGTCAACTTACCGAAAGCAGTGGAATACGGTAGCAGGGCAGTCTAGTCAGTTTCTGAAAATGTATAATTTATCTACTAAAACATGCTTTAGACTCTACGTTTGCGCTAGTGGGTGGGGGTGGATTAAGGTGAATCATGCTCAGCCCATTTCTAGAACATAGTGTAGATTGAAGTTCATTGTATCATCTCGGATAACGGTTTCTTACCTAGGTCTGTAATTGAAATCCTTACTTACCCGGGTGTATTATATTATATCCTAACACTGTGGTTTAAAATCCACATACATACTTTAATAAACCGCCTAAATAATAATTAGGCAGAAATGCCAACTAAATTGCCTCAGCAAATAAATGATTGATTGATTGATTGATCAGGGTGAATTTCTTACACAGAACGTAAATAAACGTATTCTTTTGTGTTTATTTGCAGGTGGTACGTTGAGGATTTACGGAGGAATACTCCGTCCAGACGTCTCGTACATAACTCTCCTGCTGTCCATAAACGACAACGCAGCCAGCGTACTGCGCGAAACGCTGGACAAGTATGGAATGGGTCACCACGATCCGCTGCAGTACTGTATTGTTCAGGTATTTACTTCAATCGCTTGTACATCTTCCTTCCAGATGTCGAATACATTACTCTACTGACAACCTAGTCATCTTTCTATGGTCCGAAGAAGAAATAACAGTAAAAAGCCACCAGGCAAGATCCATACCCGAAAAAACGAAACTCAAAGTTTGACTAGTTTTCGTGCAAAATTAATCTGAAACTTCGATTTTCTTTTTCCGAGTAGGCCCTCAGGCGCATATTTCGTCTGACACCGTTTTTTAACCGACTTCAAAGAAAGTAGGTTCTATTTTCGGCTGTATGTATGTTTTCTAAGTATGTTCGTCGATTACTCTGTCAATTGTGGACCGATTTGGATGATTATTTTGCTAAGAGAATGATCCCGAGATGGTCAATTAGAGCGACAGCGTAAAGCGCTCTGTACAGTCGGAAATATGATAATTAGAAACAATGCTCGGTCAGCAAAGGATGTCAAACTGACGCTTTTCAGATCGTTCTGTCAGTCTTTTTACACTTGCCAACTCTGGACACACTATACCAAATAAGCGCTTGGCCTCCAAGCGCTTATTTGGTATAGTGTGTCCAGAGTTGGTTACAATAACATCTTCAGACAGTTCTTTGGACTAGCATGATGCTGCAGCGCCTCCGGGATGTTCTTTGAGGCAAAATATGAATTCCCGAGGGATTAGTATTTGTCCTGCAAAACTTACTGTTTTCAAAACAATTAAATGATTTCGTTATCGCATAGACCTTATTAGCCATTTTGGAAGTGCTGAACTCATAAACGGATGTTGCTCACGTCATCCTTGTTGGATATTATCATTTTAGTTTATTCATTATAGTTGCCATCATTTATGAAACCTCTTTCATCTGCTAACGACACCCGCCATGCCTTTGTTATCGCCCACATTGCTGAGTTCTGAGTCCCAAGTTCGATTACTTAATACAATAGCATCGTCTCGAGGGTAAGACGTTCCATTTTTCAATGGGATTTAGTACAGCATCTCTACCGTGCGGACATGGAACTATGGAAATTGCATACAAAAACGGAACGTCTCTTCGTCTAGACGGTACTATCGAGTACCCGACTCAGGCCTCTGGTCTGTCCGAAATTACAGCCACTCGAGGCCCATGTTACACAGTTTCATAAAAAAAGTTAACACTAATGTAAATGTCAAAGCCATTGCCTCCGTAAACACATATAATGTGTGCCCAGTGATGTGAGGTATTGCTCTGTTACAGGCACCGTATATCGCTTAACATCAGGTGGGCCAGTTACTTGTTTCGTCAATGATTAGCCTAAATACTGAAAATGTTTCTTTCTCGCTTTCTTAGTGAAGTTTCGCTACCTCGTAACCAACTAGCAGTTAAAATCCTAAATCCTATTTTTAAAATGCAAGCAACGCATCCACCAAAGTCCGTACAAGAAGTTGAAGAAACTGATTTATTACACGTTACACAGCACACAAAAACGTTAACGTGTTATCTAGTATTAAGTAGTCTTTTATTTTTGAATTTTTTAATAATATATCTAATTTTGCATAACTCACGTTTTTATTACTATAGTGCGTAAGCCTCACACTGGGTTAATTTATAAGAAATCAAATAATATCCCAAAAATTTTTCGACTTCGACGGGACTTGAACCCGCGTCTTTCCCTCAGTACGGGAACGTGCTAACCAACTACACAACGAGGTCAGGTGACGTAGGAGTCGAAAAACTCTGGGACTTCCATCGGAC
Organism: Eupithecia inturbata; assembly: GCA_963662085.1. Lineage (NCBI taxonomy): Eukaryota > Metazoa > Arthropoda > Insecta > Lepidoptera > Geometridae > Eupithecia > Eupithecia inturbata. Next base: position 12,624,404 of record OY759182.1, read on the forward strand.
TATAGCACCGTTAGCTCCACCTGCTGCTGGAAAATGTGTGGGATATTAATTGATTTTTTTTTGTATTACTCGCTTAATAACATACCTTATCTTGTATCTATATATATAAAAGAAAGTCGTGTTAGTTACACTATTTAGAACTCAAGAACGGCTGAACGGATCTCGGTGAAATTTGGCAGCGAGGTAGATTGTATCCCGGGGCACATAGGCTACCTTTTATTCCGGAAAAAAGCGTGCGAAGCCGCGGGCTGCAGCTAGTTAGGTATATTATTAACTAATTCAAAAATAAGAGACTATTTAGTACTAGATACCACGTAGGATATATTTTATTTAGTTCCCAATTTATTAACTTATATTTATTTGTTACCCAGGAGGACAAGTCCGACAACACAGAATACATCCTAGAAGATGACGAGTGCCCGCTCGCTCTGATGAATATGACGAGAAGTAAGTGGATTCAGTTACAGGTTGTACCACGCATATCGACTCGGATCGAACGGATCGGTTCCTCCTCGCTGGCACGGCTGCGGAAACAAGTACTTATTTCATTAGAAAATATTAAACTCCGAATCAAGCAAAAAAATCTAGAAAAAATCACAGTAGCAGTTGTTCCTGCGACTGACCTTTCCCCGGTCGTGTCGGTCTGGTGTCCTATCGGATTATGAGAGTGAGGGAATAGATAGTGCACCTGTGTTTGCGCTCACACTTGTGCACTACAATGTCCGGCGCACAAGGTTCGTCTCCGTTGAGACTGGCCGCCGCCGTAGCCTAAATTCGGCTAGGACATTATTAAAATTCAACTCGGTTTTTCTCCAAAATGAGAACAAGAACAAACCCACAAAATGTAGCCTAAAACAAAATCTATTTCAGACAAGTTTTTTAAAACCTGATTATCAAAAACGCTTTTACCCTTTACCCTTTTACTGCTTTTACCCTTTTTTAGCTTTTAATTTAGTGGAAATAATTGTTCTACCATGACTGTAAAAGTATATAACAATTTCCTAGAGACATAAGAGAACTGCCTACTTACGTAAATTTAAGACAAAACTCCGTAGGTGGCTCTTAGAAAAATGTTTTTATGACATTAAATAATTTTATACTCAATAAATTACCTAGTTATATAAGTTAAATATAATACGATACGTCCATAATTAATGGATAAAATACAAATATTTTTTCACTAGTTTCTACAATAAATTTAATTTCAATAATCGCAAATACATATGAAACGTAGGAAATAAGATTTACGAGCCATGTGGTGTCGCTACAAGGTGTGACACAAACTGAACACACATCTGAAAACATAAAACTCGCGAAGAAAAATAAAAAAGAGCCTAGGCAGTATAGTCATGTACTATGTTGATCAGTATGCATTGCAATATTGGGGTTCCATATAAAACTAAACAGCTAGAAAAAAAATAAAAGAAAAGAAAAATTACCCCGAGTGTGAGGGCTTACACACTATAACAACAAAAACCTTAAACAGCTATAGAGTTGATTCAGTGATCCATCCTTTTACACTATAACAACAAAAACCTTAAACAGCTATAGAGTTGATTCAGTGATCCATCCTTTTCCGCGTTGATATGTGTGCTGCAATGTAACCTTTACTTAGCGCTAAGAAAATTAAGTCGTCTCTAATGGAGTTGGTCGCCCCAGCTTTCAAGTTGCTTGGGGCTTGGAGTTTGCAGCCGAAATTGAACCGAGTTGAATACTACATTGCTACATTGAATACTATCTTCTCTTTGCGTCTTCGCTCACTGCGGTACCTGGGTAAAACGTAGGTTAAAGCACGCAGGAATAATGTGACTACTTAGCCGTTTTGGTGTCCTATTTTTTTATTCTTGCTTAGACCATTGTATTTTTTATGTGATCCTGTGACATGAATAAAAATTATATTATCTTATTTAGTGTAGTATACTAACTAAGGATATACAGAGGTAAAATGGTTTGTTTTGGTAATTGCAACTGGCTAGAGGTATTGCGTTAAGGGGCGAACCTAACGGGTTCGGTTGTCAAACTAGGCCTAGATCTCAGTACTCACGGGATCCCCGGGGGTAAAAACTGGGATTACATAAAACTTTACATTTTTTTCTTTGGTTCCTTGAATGTGAAAACAAGATAGATAAAAAAAAATACGATAATATTATATAATCATGAATTATGTACTGTTCCGCGCATAATTTTGACGAGATCTCAGGAACCCTGCGGTCTATTGAGATGACATACGTTTTGATTCGTAGGTTGTTACTATACTATTTGGTTCCTTAAACCAGTTTCTTCATAAGTTGTGTAGTTTACTTGTTAATAAGCAAAAACTTGGTTTTTGCGTTTACGCCGTTCCAAAAACGTATGTTTTGTCCCGCTCCTATGAGCGCGAAATCCTATGCCTATCTTTTTCACAAAATGCGCGCATTGCGCCCTCTTAAGTACGTAGGAACAGACTTAACCCTCGGCACGCAACTTACGCGCCGCAATGTGATAAGCCACCGTACCATCAGGTAAGGTAAAAGAAGGTCTATTCTTGATAAAAAAGGTCAAAAAAGTCTCTAGACCATCTGTTTTCATTAAAAACAAGCGTCCAGATCGCATAATGCGTCGCAATACGTGGGACCGAGAGGTTAAATAGTCTAGAAACGACTTGTTTTTAGATTTAAATTCTCACCTCACCTCGACTACATCCAAATCGACCACGTTTTAAAATACTATTTACGGGTGTTTCTCGCGTTAACCTTTGTTTTTTGCGCCCACGTTTAATCTATGTACTTTCCATAAGAATATAAAATATTTATAAATAAGAATATAAATTGGAAGTTAGGCGCTTTGATAATAAACAACATTGTTTCGTATTGACGTCATTGCGCTAAAGTTTGCGTACAATGTACGCAAACTACGCGCAATTTACTCCGAACTTCTATGACGACCTCAAAGGCGCAGCGGGCGAAGGTCCTGCGGCGCTGAGGTTGAGTGTTCGATTCCCGCCGCAGTTCTGCAATTATTTGTTCCGCGTCTGAGTGTTTTCTATGTATAATAAAAGATATGTATGATATTGTATTGAGTACATACATATCAGTTATCTAGTGCCCCTAACATAAGCTGAAGCTTACTAGCATACTTTGAGCATCTAGCTAGAGGCTGTGATAAAAAATGCTATATTTCCGTAAGTACAATGCCTTAAACACTTAGAAAAGGTCAAATTCTTAAAATTTAAATAGACATGGAAATAAAGTGATTATCCAGCATAATTTATACACACTTAATCGTTGAGCTTCTTCTAGTGCACTGGTCTCACAAATCATACCATAGTCGGGGCCTGCTCGTAGCAAATGCTCAAGGGGTCGATCGTCTTGTTTTGTTACTGCAGTTCTCTCAACTTTGATTTAGATACGGAGAATTGTATTCGGTTATTGAACTTCTGAAATAACATTTCAAAAGTTACAGCTTTATTGTTTATTCGGTGCAGTTCTTTAAAGGCGTTCACCTCACCTGCGATGCGACCCAAGGGGCGCGCCGCGCCGCAGCTAATAGGACTGTAAGCACAACATGTGCGTTGTAGGCACTCAAAGTGTAATGAATTTTAGACAGTTTCTGGCCTTCGTTTTGCTAAAATCAAATAATGTTTATTTCTTTATGCTTATAAAATAAGCACTTAGAAAAGTCAAATTTCAAACTAACATTGATTGTTAAAATTTCAACTGGTTATTACGGTTCGTGTACATAGTTGAGATTACCATTTACTATTCCGTCTCCTTCAAACATAACGCAATCTACACCGAGCTGCAAGAAAGAAATCTACCGCTCGTTTAGTTTTCTCTCCAGAAAATAAAACCCTCAACATCTTCGATTTCTCGCCAGATCGGTTCGACGTCAAATAGAGTTGTGCAACAACGCCACTTCAATATCTCGCCGCCCCGCCCGCGCCGTCTCGAGGGGTTATCGAGTGGTTGATATTGCATTTCAGCTCTCAAGTCCCTACCTGAAGAAGGTTAATGCCTATTTATGTTATTTACAGGAATGGGGCAAAACCAGAATAGACTTGTTTTTCTATTTTTATCGAACGCGAATTTAACGTAATTTATTTTTAAGAACTAGATTAGACTGGAAATGGACAGGCGTATTTTACCTAAAAATGTCTTAGAGCAAACAGCGTAGCTTGAAAAAAAAGTATAAAGTGTTTGCCAGAACGTAAAGACAAAAAAGTCAGTAGACTAGTCCTTTGTTATCATAATGAAAGGCTTATAGTTTTAATAGGCGCCTCCTCATCAATCTACCGAATAATAATGACTTTACAAAGTTGCTATTGTATTTATAATTGAGTCAAATAACGAACAGGAACTTAACCTTATCCGCTGTGTACTTTGGAAAGGAGACGTTAAAATTGTAATGAATTCGGTCGCAGTTCGTTAACCTACGAATAAATGAGTTTTGCAGCTCACGTTTCGATTAGACGGGATTACGTTGGCGCGGTTTTGTATCGGCGAGCTTTGGTATTTGTCTGTACAAGGTTAGTTTGTATGATAATGCCGCGTTCATGTAAATTTTGTATTGTGCGCCATCGGAACGGGATAAACTCGCCTTAAACCCGATAACGTGGGTGGACTTTGTAAAAGTTATGGAATCTACCAAAGTATTGGTTCTTATAAAATGTCTAGCATATTTTCGAGAAAGCAACTTGTTTTCTTTTTCGTAGCATGAATCTAACTCAAAGTTCTCTTAAAACTTCAAGCATGTAAGGAAATCACCTACTAAAATTATAGTTTAAAACTTCATCTATCCGAAGTTTGGCCTTAATTCTTAGAAGGTTCTAGGTTTTTTACTCGCATAAGTTCCGAAATATTTTGTGGTTTACGGAACAAAGTTTAAAAACACAATCAAGAGAATATGTATAAAACCGGCAAGTACGAGTCGCCTCGCACACGGGGGGTTCCGTACCATTGTCCAAACTTTTGGAAAATAAACCCTTATTAACGGATTTATTGATGAATCTAACTAAATCAAAAAGCCAACATGATGGACGCGGTCACCCATCCAAGTACTGACTGCGCCCAGCGTCGCTTAACTTCGGAGATCGGTACTCTACGTGGAGTGGATGTTGGCTCCCATAATTATTAAATTTATATTATTTTACCACTTGTTGTTATGGTGGCATTAGAAATACAAACCATATCACAATTTCAACTGTGTACCTTTTGTGCTTCAATAGATACAGCCATGACAAAAAAAATATAAATAGCCACAAAAATCACGTTTTTTGTATGGAAGCCCCTTTTGATTTGGATATTTATTTTATTTTATTATTTGCTGTTATAGCGGCAAAAGTAATACATATTGTCTGAAAATGTCAACTGTCTACCTCTTACGGTTCACGAGATGAGCCCTCTGACAGACGGACGGACGGACAGCGGAGGCTTACACAGTAATAGGGTTCCGTTTTCACCCTTCGGGTACGGAGTCCTAAAAATGACCAATTTGGTATATAAGTAGGTACCTACCGTCCTGAGCATTTTTAAACATTATCATTAAATAAAACTACGAATCACTCACCACTTTTATCATCGATCACAAACTTCTAGACATGCCTATACCGTCCCATCAATTTGCTTACGATGTCTCAGAATAATTGACAGCTACATCCATCCAAAACCCAAGCCAAATAAACCAAGGAAAGTTGTATAGGCCCCCGGATAGACATGTCCATCCAGAAATAGCAAGTGATTACACATGGCCGGATATGAAGTGAATTCATTGCATACCTAACTGCTGAGTAGGACAGTCGGCTGCACCAAGTTGCACTTTTTTACTATTTTGTGCCTTTTCATCTCTATTGGCATACTGAACGCGGGGGTCAAGTGAAGCAATTTTAAAGCAAAACGGTATTTCAGTGTAGGTACTTTACATCTTTACTGCCACCTGTACAAAAGAAACCCGGTCTCTCAAATACCATTCGTTTTTAATTTTACATTTATAATTTCAGAGGACCGCTGGCTAGTGGTATCTGAGACTTTATCATTATTTAATCATTTTTATTATAACAAAAAATTATTTGCGTTTCGTGTCAATGCATTTTTCGGCCACTCTTAGACGTGGGTCAGTAACTCAGTACATTAACCACAAATAAGGAAATTATATCGTATTATTCACGAATTTTTTGTGATGTCCATCTGTGTTCTCCGTGGCGTAAGTAAACCTACGCTCTATTTGATTCACAAGTAAACTTAGTTCACTATTTTAGTAACGAGTGGAGGTCCAACCATGAATAGGTTGGTATTATCTCCAGAATACCAATAATTAGAAATGTCGAAACGCAAAAAGCTCTAGTAACTAATGGGTATTACCCGCCGTTTGCGAATTACTCCTTTACACGAACGCCTCATTTTCAAAAGAATTCGGGAGGTTCAATTTCCATTGGGAAATAGGACGTAACAAATTGCACGGTAACACTCCTTCATCATTACACCGGACATGGGATTCTAGGATTCGGAGATAGACGGATGGCCAACTGAGTCAGACGTCTGATAAATATAGAATTGTAATATGTCTGTCTGGTAAAAGGTTCTTAACTTTGTCAACTCGAGAGTTGAGTATCTACTGTACTAAAACTTTGGAACTATGAGTATCATGATTATAAATACTATAATTTGATAGTTGAAAAAAATAAAAACCGACTCAAAATTCCTTAATATTTACGCTATTTAAGTTTTGCGGGACAAATGCTAATCCCTCGGGATTAAAATGTGTATGAAACCACCTCGGGATCAATCTCTATACAATAGCGAAATAATTTTCAAAATTGGTCCTTATTTGACGGAGAAATCGATATTTTATGGACATACATAAAAAAAAAATAAGTATATTCAACCGAACATAGAACTTCCAAATTTTTTCGAAGTCTGTTAAATATCACTTATGAACCATATATTACTTGCATATAATGCTTATATTAGGTCCTTACATATGAAATTGGCGTTTTGTATGGGAGGAACAAAAAGTCGAATATTTTTTAATATAATATATTTAATTAATCAAAGTATGAACCATTATTTTCTATGCACTTTTGCCATCTTATAGGTAGTTCATTGATCCCTTTACTAAAAAAACCAGTCGGACGGGAATCAATAAAATCTTTGAAGGCGATTTGGACTGCCCCATCGGAGTTGAATTTTTTCCCTTGCAAGAAGTTATCCAAATTTCGAAAAAAATGGTAATCTGTTGGAGCAAGGTCCGGGGAGTACGGAGGATGTCTTAGACTTTCCAATTGAAGCTCTTCTAATTTAGTAGCCGTCTGTTGCGCAGTGTGTGGTCTAGCGTTGTCGTGAAGCAGCAGTGGCGTGGAGCGATTGACCAGCCTAGGTTGTTTAGCCGCTAGCTTTTCCATCATGGTTTGCAATTGCTGACAATAGACATCAGCCGTAATAGTCTGGCCAGATTTGAGAAAACTGTAATGAACAATACCGGCACTAGTCCACCAAACGCTTACAAGTAACTTTTTTGGGGTTAATTTTCGCTTGGGGCAGGATTTGGCTGGCTGGCCAGGATCCAACCATTGCGCTGAGCGCTTCCGATTATCGTAAAGAACCCATTTTTCATCACAGGTAATGATTCGGTTTAAAATACCTTCATTATTGTGCCGGTTTAGTAATGTAACGCAGCAGTCGACGCGCGTTTGCCGGTTTGCTTCAGTCAATTCGTGAGGTACCCACCTTTCAAGCTTTTTAATCTTCCCAATTTGCTTCAAGTGAATTAAAACAGTTTTATCACTAACATCGCAGCCTGCAGCTAACTCGGACGTGGTTTGCGATGGATCCGCTTCCACAATAGCCTTCAACTCTTCATTATCAACTTGAGTCTCAGGCCGTCCACGGGGCTTGTTCTGCAGGTCAAAATTTCCAGAACGAAAACGTTGGAACCAAAAACGAACTGTGTTTTCTTTTGCAACACGACCGCCATACACATCATTCACCCTTCGAGTTGTTTCCGCAGCACTAGTGCCACGGCGGAACTCGTACTCGTAAATAATGCGATATTTTAAGTTTTCCATTTTGTAAAATGAGTGACGCAAACAGAAAAAAACAGAAGAAAAAAAACAAATGAATGACGATCATCGAAGCACAAATACATGAGTCTATAGCTGTACAAATTTGAATTTGGAATTCCTTACCAAAGAGGAGAAATTTGTGATTAAAGTGGCCAGTACGAAAAACGCCAATTTCATATGTAAGGACCTAATATATACATTTAATGCCATATATTACTTATATATTTACCATGAGGTGTTGCTTTAGTATGTGGTGTATATTGGTATCCTCATTTTCTGTTATTAACTTATTAGGGACTAAGTCTCCGTCCGTCCGTCAGTCCGTCCGTCTATCACATGAACCGTAAGACAGTTGAAATTTTTAGAGAATGTGTTTTTCTGTTGCCGCTAGAACAACAAATAATAAAAATAAAATAAATATCAAAAATTTTCGGGGGCTCTCATACAAGAAACTTGATTTTTTTTGGCCATTTTTGCTCTTAATTTGTCAAGGCTGTATCTCTTGAACTACAATAGGTAGACACATGAAACTTTCATTAAATAAGTAACACTTTAACTGTAATAACAACATATAATAAAAATAAAATAAAGTTAAGAATATATGGGGTCTCCGAACAAGTGAAAATTTTATGTTTTTGTTAATTTATGTTAATTTTATGTGAAAAAATTGCCTGATTTTTATGGTACGGAACCCTTTGTGTGCGAGTCCACTCGCACTTGACGTTTTATTAGTATTTTTCCGATACCCGGTGTATTGTAATGACAAGGTCCCTTCGGCAAGCGATTTCGCGCGCAAAAGTTGGCCTACTGTTATTTCTTTTCTTGACGGTTACAAATGATCCAAGTTGAGTAGCTAACATCATTATTAACTGTGCGCTACTAAAATACTTTAGATCATTCTTTAATATGAAGTTTCTGGTCTGGCGAGTTTGATTTATAATACTCGTAGCTTGGAACATGGAAGCGTTTTGTGTGGAACCTGCAAAGGGTTTAGTAGGTACCGTGACTGCACAGTAAACATGCTCTATTGCTCTATTATACGAGTAACTAAATACTACCAAATCACTATAATCAATTCTCCTTTTCTAAAGTTGGTTTTCAAAGCGATTGCTTTCTGTTACGTCGGCTACAAAACATCATCATCTCGACAAATAGCTGACATTGCTCGCACCTACGAAAGCTCTTGACATTAGAGTTAAAGACTAGGTTAATTGCCTCGTTTTAACGGTAAACGCTCTGCGAACACTCGGTCTAATCTTCAAGTTTTATTGTGATGCTTCTCCAAGACCGCAGTTTCCGCGAAATGACTTCTCTGAGTTCGGACAATACTATTCGTGTCCAATGGGAACTAACGACGGGAGGCGGGAGGACGCGCGGCAGTCGTTTGGGAGACGCCGCGCGAGAGTCGCGACCCGCCAGCGCACAAACATGGACTGGGGGATCCGGCGTAAGTTTTCCCGATTGGAAGTTTTCTTGAATTTTGCAAAGTGTGATGCAGACGGTTCGGTCGCGCGGGCTGCTTCCGAGCCGGTTCCTCCGTCGGCCGCGATCCGCCGATAGTAAACAAACGCATGTGGCCGCCAGCCAACTAGTCCGACCGGTGTGTCCGCAGATGCCGGTCGACTGGCTCCGGCTTGTGCTGGTATTTTTAACTCGTTCCGCGGTTCGATGTCCGTTCGTTCATGGAATCGATATGCATAAAACCGTCCTTGAAAGACGCAAGTTTAGAAAAAGTTTTATCTTGACTTATTTTGTTGCTAGTTTGGCGGTTCATGTCAAATTGCGGCGCGGGTGTGCGATTGTAAGTTTTAAAACTTGTTTCGGGAAGGGCTCTCATTCATATTATAAACCCCAAGACTATTCGAACTTTCAAAACTTTTTGTTTTTATTTTGTCGCGGGTAAATGGATCCTGTATTGTGTTTTATCTTTATGTCACTCTGATGTAAACTGGTTTAATTTCTCGGGAATGTAGTGATAAAGAGCTGGTTTTATTGTCTGCTCATAAAGCGAAGGGTATGTAGGGATAATTTGACTTTTCGCACTATCTTGTATAAAGAGTAATCCCTCGCGACTTGTTGGTAAGACAAATGGTTGTCCTTTCTAGACGTGTGGAGAACGGGCAATTTATAGCTTTGCTGAGCAGACCTGAGCCCATTTTATATTAAATGCACAAAGCAGAAGATCACTGAACTCACATTAGTAAGTTTATTTAATTAAGCAAGCATAATCTCAAGAAAAAGTAATCAAAAGTTGAAAGCTTTCTTTCTTGAAAAAGTAATACAGTCACTTGATATTAATTTAAATTGCAGCATTGTTAGAACACAAGCTCTTTCTACTTGCGTCGCACCATTCTATAAGGACACGCTAGGTTTATCGCTCTCAGCCCATTGAACGCCTAAGATTATCATTAGCAGCTGAACTTAATAAAAGACATAACAAAACATAAACGGCTTGCAATATTCGCAAGGTGAAATAAACTTCAACATCACATGAAGGTATGAATGTGTTGCCGGCTTGCCTTGCCAGCTTGGTGTTATAACTCTTATAACGTTAGGCACTTAACCTAGAATTGAAGTACAATAATCGTGTTATGTACTATAGATACCCATTTGAGACTAGCTCGGGAAAAGGCAGCGTATCCTCGAGAGCCGCCTCTGTTTGGGATTCATTGGATAAAAGGGATAAATAAAAAAGATTGAAGCAAAATGCTCATTGAAACTTGTCCGTCTTACTTTAAACAAGATTTTTTGTAGAGTATAACATAAAAATCAATTATTTTTTTCACTGTTACAATGTTACACTGTGTAAGTATTGAATCCGTAGGGTCCTTAACTAGCCTAAGCTGTATTTCAGAATCTCGCCTCAGTATTGTCTCTTTCATCCACATATTCACTATCTACGCATGCATATGCATGCATCTGCAATTTGAATTGATCTGAATTTGCTTATATACAGATCTTGCATATAATGTCGCTATATGGATGGAACGAGTTCAGTTTTCTGTTCACTGAATTAGAATACAAAGCCCATTATCATACCTTTAAAGCTTTTGTTGAAGTAGGTCAGCATTTCAGCAGGCCGCTGTGATTTTCAATATTCTGTTTACGGCAATGGTCGGCACTTTAAAATGAATGAAGGTGTGGCGTACCCTTTATTACCGCACTTTAGTCTTTTCACTACTGGCATAAGGGTCGAACCTAACTGGGTTGGTTGTCAAACTAGGTCTAGATCTCAGTACTCACGGGATCCCCGTGGTAAAAAACTAGAATTACATAAAATATATATTTTTTTGGTTCCTTGAATGTGAAAACACAATTGAAAAACAAATTACGATAAAAAAAACATGAAAGTACATTGTTTCGCACATAATTTGGTCGAGATCTCAGGAACCCTGCGGTCTATTGAAATGACTTATGTTTTTAATCGTAGGTTATTATTACTAATTATTTAGTTCCTTGAACCAGTTTCTTCATAAATTGTGTAATTTTCTTGTATGCAAGCTAAAACTTGATTTTTGCGCTTACGCCGCCGATCCAAAAACGTATGCTCTGTCCCGCTCCTATCAACGCGAAATCCTATGCCTACGAGTATCATTGCATTCCGCCCTCTTTATTATTCAATATGCGGGCCTTCACAGCTCGGGCGTATTTGAAAGACTAGGTAGTATTTAGTTACATACTAATTGTTACTACAAAATGTGTGTAAGTGGTGTGTTTGTGCTTGTGAACGTCCAAGCAATGTCTAAAGCTTGTAATTAGGCAATTACTATTTAGACTTTCATGTTGAAAAGCCTTAAATTTACGACGGACGTTACTAATCCAAACCAAGGAGCTGAACGACCGATTATAAAAAGATCGTAAATGCCACAAGGTTGACGCTTTAGCAGCTTTAAGCTCTGCGCCTAATAATCCAATACCGGTACCACACAGCACGAAAACCTGCATTCAAATATAAGCTTAATTTAATTATCTTATACATTTTATAGTGACTAAATGGCTTCCCACAAGCTTCAAACGAGCTGTCTAAAATTAATCTAAATGTTACGAGTTAAAGCTTATATTTGAATGCACATTTTTGTGCTGTGCTGCAGCGGTGCTTTCCAGGTGTGCGACAAGCTTAACTCACCTGCCCCTAATAACATTCTACTATGTATTACGTGTGTACGTGTACCCGGGTCTTAATGCGAACTTTAAGGATCATGAATATATCCTGGAACTATCCGCTAACATAGTTCCTTGAGTTAGGGGAGCCGTCGAATTTAATACGATTTGGGATAGGGGTTTCCTGTTGGGTTAATGATGTCTCAGTTGCTATCTTTGATATTTGTTTTGGTTTAGTATGGGGATCTGCACCGGTTTTCGGCATGGAGGTTCTTGTAAATAATAGTACTTAATCTTATTGCAAAGTTGTGAGCGATAAAACTCTACTTTCTGCAACAGCATTATTGTTGTAAGTATTGCTGTAAGTTTGGTGGAAATAAGTAGTCTTGCTTCTCAAGCCTCATCAAGTTTGCGGGATATCTATAAGAATTCTATTTACGTATAAATTTAGTCATCTGCAATTTTACTAACTTTCGCCAGCCGTTGAATACAATATTAATTCACATTTTCTCATGATTAATTAATTAGTTACCAAGCTACTTTAACTTTGCTTATGGCGGTATTATTTATGTCGGCGCTACCCGAAGATTTACTTAGTCGCTGGTTTTGAACTTGGCTAACTTGCACCAGTTTATTGTTCCTTGGCGGATTTTGGATTCATTTTGGAACATAATCAAGTTGTAAAGTTTTTAACGAGTTAGCGAGTCTAGTATTATCTTACATGTGGCTCAATTCTGACATTGCAACTGATATCGCTCTGATTTACTTAGTTGTAAAGGGAACTCACCTGAACTAGTTTAGGTACATTTGTTGCAAACAGTTTCATTGCTTTTGTTTGAGAGCAGAGGAAAAAAGATAATATCATTAAATATCTTCTAATTATATAAAATAACAGTTGTCTTATCAGATTCAAATTAAAATTTCTTGTTAGCTAAGATTGAGCGAATGATATCATAAATAAATTATATAAATAAATAAATTAATTATATAAATAATGCTGGACAATACACACAACATCATATAAACCCAAGCTAAGCCGAGCTTGTGTTATGGGTACTAGACGACTGATATACATAATACATATACATTACATAGATAGATATTTTTATTATACATAGAATACACAGAACACCCGGAACAAATACACTTGGGTGCAAAATGTTGGCACTTTTGCACAATTTGCGGTTTTGCGCAATTACGCGCTTTTTCAAGTTTTTTGAGTTACAACGAAAACAAAAAAAAAATAGTTTATAATTTTATTTTGCGATTCACGATTTGCTTAGTTTTGAAAACGCTATTGAATCGTGAAATAAAATTAGGCCACAATTATTATTTTTTTTTTTGTTTTCGATGTACCTAACTCAAAAAATGCAAAGAAGCGCAAGATGTGTTATTGAAGGAAAGTTGCGGCACAGTGCCAAGAACATGCTATAATAAACCCCGGAACAAACCAGGACGAAACACGCCCCTATTTCTGTTTGTATGTTGCCTAACATACAATGAAATCAGTTTTATGCCATTTACTCTAGGCTCAAAATGCATTAGAAGATTTATTGCTTCTATTTAAAAAAGCTATCGAATAGCATATTCAAATGTATTAAATTACGACTTCGTAATTTAGGCATGCTATATCCGGCCCGTTGTATGAGCTCGATCCACCGTGCACCGGAGCGAATCCTGGCCGCCGATCAAGAGGACTTACATCTCAAAGGTACATCGGAGAGGTACTCGAGGATTACGCTGTACCTTTGGCGGGATACATCGGAGAAAACTTCATCTTCATTCAAGATAATGCAAGACCGCATACTGCTCGTATTGTGATGCAGTACCTTGAAGAGGTTGCTGCGCTCGTTATGGAGTGGCCAGCTCGCAGCCCGGACCTCAATCCGATCGAACATTTATAGGACGAGCTAAAAAGTAGAGTCCGGGCCCGAGACACTGCCCCGAGCAGTCTCCAGGAGCTGCAACAGGCGATCGTAGAAGAATGAGAGGCCATACCGCAAGAATTTGTCAAAACTTTAGTAAAGTCAATGACAAAAAGGATGGAAGCAGTCATTCGGGCTAGGGGAGGGAACGCACCTTATTAATAAAAATGTTTTATGCTGATTTTCATGTTTTAATTCAATTTTAACACCAAATTTTCATACGCATAAATACACAAAAAACAGTTACTTCAGACTTTTAGCCCAAAACTCTCTAAGTAGGCACTATATAAGAGCAAAAAAGGTACCGTTAGATAGGTTATGAAATAAATTTGCTTATTAGATTCCAAAAAATTCAATAAATACCCGATTTTTTTTATTGAAGTTTTTATGAAAATCATCCATGTGTGAATTTTTTGCACCTAAGTGTAGTTTAATAAAAGAGGCGCTTTACCTTATAATGTGGCTTCGTAAAAGATCAATCGACCACCTGCCCTACATTCACTTCAATAAAGGATAGACGTCGCCTTATAAACGACAGGTCATTGGACACTGCCACCATCGACATACATTTTTTACACGACTACCATTCGGAGCGGTTATTATATTTGATCTTCGTCAAGTAGAAGTTCGTCAAAAGTTTATGTTTGCTGCAAAAATATTTTATGAAATACTCTCGTGTCTTCGCTTGTGTATGACATTCTAAGTTCTACCTGTTTTTATTATGCATAGCTTAACGACCAAGTTATCAAAACGTGTTTTGAAATGAAATTTGGGGATCTGTTTGAAAGTGAAAACGCTTGTTGTCAGAGAAGCTACCTGATTATTAAAATTTAAATTAAGTGGTTATACGAACCACGCTACTTGTTTATATTAAAACATTCATTTAGGATATTTGCGGTGGACCTCATAAAACGACTTCATTACTTTCATCCAATAATTGAATGGTTTTACGATTCTCGTAAAGGATTCATCGTAAAGCCTTAATTGGTAAACGCTTGTGGTTTTTGCTTATATTAAAATTTGATTCGAGTTTAAGGCAAATACTCTTCGATCAGGTATCGCCGCCTAGGGCGGGGGCCGGCGTATACCTTGATGGATGTAAATACTGCGTCAAATTATATAATCTAAATAGGCTTTGATAGCTTGAAAAGTCCCGAAATGTTGATATTTCCGGTGGCTTCTTATAATACAGAATATCAGGTTTAAGACTTTTCGAGTTCCACTCAGCTAATATCCGCTTCGCAAATACTACTAGTTGCCAGACTTTTGCAATGTTCATTAGACCTTTTACAAGGGTACTCTCAATATTGAATTGAGTTTGACCACCAAACCAATTATCTTGATGAAATCTCCCGTTGTTGACTTTAAGTTAGCTTATTTTAGTGCTCCATGAAAAGTTTGCTAAAGAAACGCTTCTGCCTTTTTCCCTGAACGTATGTTACATTCGACGATACGCTTTCATATGTTTTGAAAAGAATTCCTAACAAAAGACCCCACTCGAATGTGAGACTTACCTACTCAACATCATATCGTTTTTACACGGGAGTTACATAAAACTGTGTCAAAGGAATATTTTACCGGCACTCATAAATTCAGATTTATGATCGTTCTACACGTACTACAGCACTTCTCATGTTCTCTATACTAAAATATTTACTGTTTCCTCAAAACATTATAAGATATCAAGGGTTGAATTAGGTTTAAAATCGAGACATGTCATTGACAT
Source organism: Eupithecia inturbata (assembly GCA_963662085.1). Lineage (NCBI taxonomy): Eukaryota > Metazoa > Arthropoda > Insecta > Lepidoptera > Geometridae > Eupithecia > Eupithecia inturbata. Next base: position 12,640,191 of record OY759182.1, read on the forward strand.
TGTTATGCTTTAGCATACGTCGATCAGAATTCGACTTCAAGTACGAGTTTTATGGTGGTATTGTGAGTTGAGTGTGACCGCGGGGCCGCCCAACCCATGCCGGGCATTGTTTACGCAAGGTCTGTCGTTGTACGCAGGGCGGCCGCCACGTTGCGGCCGGCCGCGTTGCGTGCCTATGCGGAGCCATGTCATATATCGCTGCACCCACCGCGCCTTCCGATCTAATCAACCTTTATAATGTTCATACATCTCTAGGCTCCCACACCGATATCATAACGTCTGATTCAATTTCCATGCCTAGTAGACATCCAGTCTGTTTCTAGGGTTCCGTACCCAAAGGGTCAAAACGGAACCCTATTACTAAGCCTCCGCTGTCCGTCCGTCCGTCCATCCGTCTGTCACAGGGCTCTATCTCATGAACTGTAAGAGGTAAACAGTTGAAATTTGAAGAGAACGTGGATTTCTCTTGCCACTATAACAAAAAATAATAACATTAAAATAAGTATCCAAATTAAAGGGCTTCCATACAAGAAACGTGATTTTTTAAATTACATTGGCCTGCAAAACTAAGTATCACACTTTAAAAATGTTTTTTTTTCTAAACTATAAAGTAAAAAAAAATATAAATATAGTAAAAAAAAAAATAAAAAAAAGTGTTGTAGCAAATTTTATCAACTTTCTTTGAAACTATAGTAAACTATACATTAGTAACACTTTTAACTAAAAAAAAAGATAAAACAATAAAATAGCCATTTTTAGCTTAGTGTCCAAAAACTCAATTAACATTTAATAAGTATGTTTTACATGTTATTTAATTTTTAATAACTGGTATTGACTCCTCGGACTCTGATTCAGATCAGGAGGTTTCGGAGAATACTCTCCCATTCTTCTATATACAAAATAATAATATATTTATTATAAAAAAATATTACAAAATTAAACTCTTCTTCGAGTCCTTTTTATTTCGAAAGTATGTATATCTTGTGTACTTAAAAAGTTATTGCAATTTTAAAAGTGTGATACTTAGTTTTGCAGATCAGTGTATTTTTGCTCTTCGTTTTTCAAGGATGTACACTGCCGGCCAAAAGTTTGAGACCACCTACATCAAAGTAGGAAAATGAAATAAAACTCAAAATACAAAGCAAGAGGTTTAATTATGAATTAAAATACTTATTTCCTAATACACATACATTATGAAGAAAACAAAAAAATCAAGAAAAATCAACCATTTACTTTAAAAATGTCGCTCATATTTTATACAGATTTTTCGTCGAAAAACCCTCCCTTGCATTTTATTACTACTTTCACTATTCTTGGCATACGAGCAATCAATTTGTCGATTGTATCTTGTGATATATTGTTCCAGCTTTCTTGTAAAGCCTTCCACATGTCTTCTTGCGAAGTAGGACAACAACTGCGCACATTTCTATCAAGCTCTTCCCACAAAAGCTCAATCGGGTTGAGATCCGGACTCTGAGGGGGCCACACCATGTTTTTTAAAACCCCTTCTGTTTCTTTGTGTTCTAAATAACCCCTGCATAATTTTGAACTATGTTTTGGGTCATTATCTTGTTGGAAAAAAAATCCATCTCCAATTATTCTTGAACCAGACGGAATGGCATTTTGCTGTAGTATTCGTTTATATTGCTCCTTTTTCATGATTCCTTCGACTCGTACCAAATCTCCGGTTCCATGGCCCGAGAAGCATCCCCAGACCATAATGGAACCACCACCATGCTTGACTGTTGGCACCACACAGTCTGGCATCATCTTTTCCTCGACGTTACGTCGAACAAAAATTCGTCGTTTTGAACCAAATATTTCAAATTTGGATTCATCTGGCCAAAGAACTTGTTTAAAGTCTTCTTCAGTCCAGTCTCGATGGGTAAGGGCCCACTGCATCCGTTTCTTTTTGTTTTGTGGCCTTAGTAGTGGTTTTCGAACGGCGACGCGACCAAATAACTTAGCATCTCTCAAACGTCTTTTTACTGTAGTCAATGATACAGGTTCTGATCGGGATTTGTTCACTTCTACGCGGATTTCTGGTGCTGTTAGGCGTCTATTCCGCTTGCTGGTAGTGACGATGAAGTGATCCTCGCGAGAAGTGGTAGTTCTCGGCCTTCCCGAACGCGAACGATCTTGATTACTGCCAGTCTCCTTGTATCGGGTTATTGTGTTATGAACACAAGTCTTCGACAACTTAAGTTGAGAGGCAATCGCACGTTCAGATTTGCCTTCGCCGTATAAAACAACTATGGCAGAGCGAGTTTCACTGCTAATTTCGCGAACTTTTCCCATTTTAAGATGTCTTCACTGTAACAACGACGAGCTCAGACTAATAAGGTAGAAAATAATTTACTCCATAAAAACTCAGGTACTAAATATGTTTTAGGAAGCTAACATAATCCCTGATATCGGTTAACGCGAAACAAACCCAAAACAATAAGTAATGAGCAGATCATAAAAATATTACAATGACTCTACCACCTGGTCCTTGCGCGGCGCTCATTGATGTTTTGAAACAATAGACCTTTTTAGGATGATAACTTAAACAACAACATAAATAATGACTCTTAGAAATTCTTTAATAATAATAGAATACGCAGGTGTTCAAATTAGCTCATTATCATATGTGTACTTTGAAATATTTTGTTGGTGACAAAGATTTTTACAGTGGTCTCAAACTTTTGGCCGGCAGTGTATCTCTTGAACCACAATGACACATGAAACTTTCTAAAAATAAGTAACACTTCAACATAATAAAATCAAATATAATAAAGTTAATAATTAAAAAGGTCTCCAACAAGTGAAAATTAAATTGTATGTTCTTTGAAAAAGTTGCCTAATTTTTACGGAGCCCTTCGTGTGCGAGTCGACTCGCACTTGGCGGTTTATTATAATCTCGTTAGACCTCGCTCGCTGACAAAACGAATTATCCACAGTTGAACGAGCATCGCGTACAAATAAGATTTTAAAGTTCAGCTTCTTGGCTGCACTGCATTGAAAATAGAGAGGTCAACTACGGCTAAATTTTAAGTCAAGGGTAACGGTAGCAGAGTTAAAATATACAGAGTTGGGTTTTACTGCATCTCGCTGCGTTTCAGTTATTCTGGCGTCATGTCGGGGAACTTGAGTGGTGCTTCGTTTCAGTATGCGCCGCCGCCGCGAAGCCCGCAGTTAGAATCGTTGGCGAGTCTCCTCAATTCCGTATACATATTCAGCGAGGCTTACGTAAATGTTCAGAACAACTTATAGTTTCAGTATAGTTCACAAAGGCACCGGGTGAAGTTGAACTTAGTTAAATCGTAGATTATGCGAGGTTCAGCAAATCATTGATCAACTCGCCTTCTCTAGCGATTTTTTCGAAATGTGTCGGTGTCGAATCTAGTTGGCAAGATCGTGAAATAAACTCGTTGGGTACATAAGCGCCGAATTGGTTTTTCTTCTGAAAGCTCGAATACTTTCAAGCCTATTTTCAGTGCTGAAATGTCAATGTGTGTGTGCGAGAGATTTGTACGAATGAGAACCTTTTTACATTTGTGAAAATGAATTTTCTGTGAACCTCATGCCTGTGAACCCCAGAGGGCCTGGATCACCCGCTCTGTAGTATAATGTGAAGTGGCATTTCAACCGATTGATATCTGAAAGCCTTATGCCATGCCAACTGTTAAATGATTAAAACATGTATTTGTAGCTGTTGTATTTGCATACACGCGCCTTGATGATGGATGTAATAACACTATCTATGCGCAAAGAAAATAATACTGCGTGTCGCTAATTAGTTGCCATGTTTTAATCAAATATGGCATTTAGTTGTAATATTCATTAAACTAACGCCACGCAATGTCTCATAGGGTATGCAATTTGAGAATAGTGTACCTCGTAGCTGAAGCAGTAGCCTTAAAAACTCAGTTATATCCGTCGCAATGATTACAGATCTTTTACGTGACATTGGGGTTATTGACACGTCTCTTGAGATATTAATTAACTTGCATTGTACTCAAATTGCTTAGCTATTATTTCAGAAAGAGCAACAAGTAATCACACTAATATTATAAATGTGAAACTATGGATGTTTGTTACCTCTTCACGCCAAAACTACTGAACGGATCGGGCTGCAATTTTGCATACAGGTAGTTTTAGGCCTAGAACAAAACATAGGCTACTTTTTGACCCAATAATCAGTTCCCATGGGATATAAATAACCATAAAACGTTTCCGTAGAAATGAAGCGTGCGAAACCGTGGGTATAAACTTGTATAATATAAAGTGAAGGTCACGTTTGAATTCGGGCAAGTTGGGCGTGGCCAGGTTAAACGACCATATCGTCACCCGAATCGTAAGCAAATTGTGTATAGTAACATTTGTAGCCGCCCTGCCGACCACAAAAATAATAGATAAAGTCATATGGACGTGCCATTGTTAGCTTATCAAAGCGCTTTATCTACCCACTTCATAATCTATTCTATCAATTACTTATAATCAGCTATCATTATGCCTGTCATAACTTTTTATAGTAGTAAATTATTTATTGTATTTACCAAGTAAACAGCCCGATGATATTGTCATACTTTTTAGCTCACACAGAAAAACAAAACAATATTTTACTCATTGTCCGTTATAATTATAACCATCATTTGTCTGAATAAACAACGAATAAATAGTTCAAAGGCAAATTATAGAGCTATCGACGTCTCGACAACCTAATAGTGCCTGGCAGCACTTTTCAATAGTCACAAAGCGAGCAAGCCTTACGTACACACCGCGTCGTGTGTATTGCAATCGAAAAGTCCGGCACTTGCGAAGGCTCATTACATTATGACGTGGTGGATTGCCTAGTCCAGTACCGGCCAGTAACAATTAGACCGCCGTTCGGTTTGAACTTGTGTCACGTTCACGCGACAAGGGGCGATGGCTCACGATTTCCATACCTTCCCAATATGCTTCTCGGCAGGACCTTCGGCTCGCGCTTAAGAAACCATAACAAGGAAATCGTGCTTGGTATGAGAGTTTCTTACGTGTCTGTTTTTGTTTTCACTATGGAGAAGTGTTGTTATTTTTGACGTGCCCAACCCTGCAACGTTCACCGTGTGAGGTACTCGTTTAGAAATTTTGAGTAGTTTTGTGTGGCACCAATAGTTTCAATTTAACATAGGTCGTTTGAATTGTCCTTTTGATTACTGCATGGTGGTATTCTGACAACTTGACTGGAATTCTTGGAATAAAGCAATTACGACCGAACTTTATATCGACCATACTGAAAAACACGTTCATAGTTTTCAACGGTACTGCTGAAAAGCAAATATTTTGCTATGGGAAAATGTGACATTGAATGCATAGATCCAATTGAGTATGACATGACGACGCTTGTTGAAGGCGTATGCGTATAAATATTTTATGTGAAAGTATTACGATTGTGTCGTAAAAGAGTATGTGAGTAAATTGTTAATATTTAGGGTTTCGAGATCGGTTTCGAAATCCACCATGGGTTCGCTCTGTCTGTCCTTTTTTCCATCTTTAATATCTCCGCAACTACCACAGCTATTAAACTTGTTTATTAACAAAGAAAATTACAATCAAATTATAACTAGTATTTACAATTGAAACAATTAAGCTAACTGCAGACTGTTGCAAACAATCTACAGGTAGCTCAACTGATCCATATCAATACCAGTCGGTTGTTGTTTGCAACAGTCTGCAGTTAGCTTAATTGTTTCAATTGTAAATACTAGTTATAATTTGATTGTAATTTTCTTTGTTAATAAAGGCCATTAAACTTGAAATAATAATACTATTTAGTGCGCAAAAACTGATTTAAAGAAAAAAAAATGCAAGAAAATGGAATATGTAAATGAAAATTGTGAATCGAAATTTTAAGAGACCTACTAGGTCAAATGAAAGGTATCGGTTTCTACATTACAAAACCGTTTTTGAAATTTCTGTAGGCTTCATACTTATATAAATATTTTGAAATAAGTCGAAAAATGACCCATTCCCCCTATCTTCGAAGTTAGCAGAGCGATCCATCTGAAATGCATCTAGCGATTGGTAGATATGGATCTATATTTTACAGGAAAAATATAGGGAAGTCTGTAAGTAGAACACTTTTTGAAAATGGTCAAAAAGGGCAGGTCTACCACACCAAGTGGGGTATCAAATAAAAGGTATCGGTTTGTACATCTCAAAACAGTTTTGAAATACATGTACGTTACATACTTTTCGAAATATTTTTAAAAAAGTCTAAAAATTTACCATTACCCCCTAATCTCCGAAGTTTGCAAAGCGATCCATCTGAAATGTAGGTACCTACTATGTTTAGGTATTCAATAAATAGCTAAGTTACTAGCCGGTACATTAGTAGATATTTGTATACTACTCGCACTTGACGGATCTTGTTTAAATGCATTTGCTGGAAACTGTTGTTATTCATAGCGCAGTAAACAGTTTCCTGTAATTTTATGTTCACTGAAATTGGCTTAAAAATGTTCATTGTCGTAGCACGCAACCTTTAGGCGTCTACGGAATGTCGTAGCTCGTAGCGGCTCTCGTAGCTTCACTAGCCGCGCGCGGCACAGGGTACAACAGTGTAGAGGCGCTAATGATGTTGACACTACAGGCCTCGCGCCTCTCCTCGCCCCACGGTTCGAGTGCACTCCGTAACACCCGCGCGCGCTCAAATGTGCTACTTTGAGAAATACCCATATTGTACTAAGCTATTTGCTGCCCTCTTCTGCCATAAGTGACTAAATGCCATAACTTTTCGAAGCCCGATTTCGGTGTTCTGTCTGTGGTTTTATAGCAGAGTTTGATTAACGCCGGTTTACAAGTTAGGTGTGCCGCTGAACCAAATTATGTTAGCTCTGCAACGTAATGAATTCTTAATTAGGTTCGCGCTGGGCAATTTACCTACTTATCATTTAATGTTTAATTTCCTTAAGATCAATTTATTATGGAATTGGGGGAGGCAATTAGCCCCTCGACTGAGCTAGTAGGTAACTGGTTGGATTACAGGGCCCAGTCGTAATTAACAGACTTTGAAATTGAAGGTTTGAGTTATTTTGTTGATTTTCGATTTATGCCATATTCGTCCCGTGGAAGTTCGCCAACATAAAAAAATCAGCTTTCGTTCCACATTATTTTTAACCGACTTCAAAAAGGAGGAGGTACTCAGTTCGTCTGTATGTTTTATGTTTTTTTTTATGTATGTTACTTGATATCTCCGCCTACGGGTAACTGATTTTACTGATTTTTCCACTATTGCGTGGAGAATGATCCCGAGGTGGTCTCATAAATATTTTATTCCCGAGGGATTATTATTTATCCCGTTAAACTTAAAAACCAATTTAATATTTTTGGAGAATCACGACTAGCTACAACAGTTTTGGTGATATCTGCGCCAATTGTTAATAGATTTTGATGATCAGTTTTGATACAACAACGAAAGATCGTTGTTGTATCAAAACTGATTTTGATGTGGTATCCTATAAGTTTGATTCACGAGAAATCGCTATGTGCACCGTAAAACGTAGGTTTGTAAAAATTCTTAAGAATATGATAATTTCATTATCACCTAATTAATTGATGTAATATATTAATGGATGACGATGGCAACGGGCGTTAACAGCTTCATCCATGTGTCATCAAACTAAATTATACTTGAATTATAACTAGATGTCGCCCCAGTGTAAACTAAATTTTGTGCACGTGAACATAGACCTTCGGTCAGGGAAAGTAAGGGAGGGGTGATTTCGTTCGTCCGAGACATAGATGAATATTGTCTTTATACCGGAATTTGAAGTCGGTTTATCGTTTTTTAAAACATGCCTAATTATACTTTATCCTTCAGTTTGATTATCTCCTTGCTTGCTCAGTCGGATGTGTCAGTCAGCCTATCCTACTTTTCTCACATAAATAGCCATTTTCGCGTCTAACACAAGACGGCAAATTGCTTTTTCGAGTAACTGAAAGGCATTACATTAAGGGGTAACTTAATAACTTCTACAAGGAATAAGAACTCAATAAAATGACGATTGTTTTTGTTGTATTTTTGCTGTATAATGCTTTGGCCAGTAAGAACAATCTTTGTCGTTGCGTGTAGTTTAGCAATGCTTGGTTATGTAAATTACCCTGTTGTAATAGACTACAGCCACAAGTATTCGTGAAGCTTCTTAAAACATAAGTTCCCTTAAACAAACACAAGTATTTACACACATGTACTATCACTGGTGGTTTCTTTGTGTTTAGACCGGCATGTCACAACAACACGGCGCTCTTCATTTCCATCTGGGGTTATTGTTACTTGGACCGCACCGATATCGTCTATGGCGGATGACGTTTGCCGTTCTGGATATCTAGGTTAAAACTACACACAAAACCCCTAGTGACTTACCTACCGATGTGTACCTATAGCACTCGTATTATAGAATCTGTGCCGATGTTATCATCGGCATCGGATTTAACATAAGTTTCCTAACCAACTAAGTAAGGACTAAGAAATTAAGTTCAGTGCGTTTTACTTAAATTCTAACTGCGTATAGCAGGGTTAGACGCCGTAGTGGTGTCATGTGCCGCATTGCCAAAAGTCAAAAATTATTAATTTCTAAGATACAAAAGACAGTACACATACACACACGTACGTACGTAGTGTTGTGCATGATCAAAATAAAAAGGTCTGACATTCCGGGAGTGACACATGCATACGTCACGTCCAGTTGCCACTTCATTACAACAAAACATGGAAGTTGGGAAACAAATGTGATATAATGTCAATTAAAAAGATGTAAATCGTCAGTTTTGTTTGTTAGCAGTTTTAGGTAAACACGAGTTAATGCGATAAATTATAATTATTGGTTAATACCCGATATATAATATGCCGATGATATGGTGCTGCTGAGCCCATCCATCAGTGCTCTCAGAAAACTGCTAGGGATCTGTGAGAGATATGCGGGGGCCCATGGGCTCAGATACAATGCAAGCAAAAGTGAATTCATGGTCTTTAAATCAGGCAATAAGACATATAACACCATTCCGCCGATTTTCCTGAACGGCAGCGAACTGAAGCGAGTAGCTTGCTTTAAGTATCTGGGCCATTGGGTCACCGAGTCTCTTACGGATGACCAGGACATGGAAAGGGAACGTAGGGCATTATCCATCAGAGCAAACATGCTGGCCCGTAGGTTTGCGCGTTGCTCTAAGCAGGTGAAAACGACGCTTTTTAGGGCTTATTGTCAGTCGTTTTATACGTGCAGCCTCTGGGTCAAGCACACCAAGAAGTCTTGGAATGCCCTGCGGATCCAATACAACAACTCGTTCAGAGTGCTGATGGAGCTGCCGCGCTTCTGCAGCGCATCGGGAATGTTTGCTGACGCACGAGTAGACGGGTTCGCGCCGATAATGCGCAAAAGATCTGCGTCCCTGATGCGCCGGGTGCGCGACAGCTCCAACAGCTACATACAGCTCATTTCTGAGAGACTGGATACCGACTGTCTCTTTATGGAACACTGGACAAGCGCGTATATTATACTCTCTTGACTAGTGTTTTAGTAGCTATTTTTGATTATTTTTATTATTAGGTTATTTTATTTTATATTTCATCCCAAATATGGACTCCTTAATTTATTTTGTATTCTTAAAAAAATTTGTTGTCTGAAATAAATGAATTGAATTGAATTGAATACAAAACCACATAGTTTTATTAGATTCGTAAAGGTAATAAGTAGCTCGGGGAGTTACGATTTTACGCTACTGGTAACATCCGTATACAGATTTGTCTACTCATTCGCCGACGGCGTCGATGACGTAGGCTTGTGTCACCCACGTGACCTGTGTCTGACCTGTGACGTGTGTCTCGGAATAGCATACTTGGCGAAGTATGCTATATACCATGGTGAATGTATGTATGTAGATACACTTGAAAAAAGTAATAATCTTAAAAATAAAGAAAACATGATTATAAAATGACATAAATTGTCAAAAACTGAACTTCTGAAAATCGCAAAGTTTTGATATAAATATTAAGCCTAAGTTCCAGGCTACATATTTACCCTTTCCATTTCAGACGTCGATTATTACTAGGTAATTATTCTCCTTAAACCCTAGGGGATGTATCCACTTCAGTGCCCGTCGTGTCGTATCGGCAGACTGTTATTAATTTCCAGCTCCGTATATCGTGAGATGGGACCACTTAATTCAATAATTTGTTGGAGTGTCAATAATTATTGACACCGCTCTAGATTGATGGCTGAAATTGTCAATTCATGTTATACTAGCAGAGCCCCGGGGCTTCGCCCGCTTGGAAAATGATTGCACGGGATAGTTTTGTAATTAAAAAATACGTGTATCATTATTAACTTTATGATTAATTTATACACAGTTTTGAGTGAATCGAACCAAGGAATAATAATTTTCCATAGAAAGTTTACCACCCTTTTTAACCCCTTCAGAGGTTACTTTTTGAAAATTAGAGTAGCCTATGTGTTATTCTAGAACTTAAACTATCTACATAGCAAATCTCATCTAAATAGGTTAAGCAGTTACGGAGATACATGGGAAAAATTCACACGAACTTTCGCATTTATATTAGTATGATTAGTATGATTCAGAAGGCGTTTGTATCAGGATGTTGAAGTTAAAATGAATACTGCCCAGCACAGCTTCATTATAACTTCAGCCATATTACCCGGCCTTCTTACTTATAAAATACACTCAAAGTAAAGAAATTCGTCATCATCTCGTTAAGAAATTGGTAAGTGTTTTTTTATTATTTTGTTTTGACTGACACAAGTATGAAAAAGCTAAAAACTGCTTAGCAGCTAGATACAATATAATAATAAGATAATAATAATAATAATAAGATATTTATTTACAAAATGGTACATGTAGAAGGTAGAATATACAATATACAAAGTATATTGTGTATTCTACCTATAAGATATAATAATGCTTGACAATAATTCACACAGCATCATCTAGCCTCAAGCTAAGCAGAGCTTGTGTTATGGGTACTAGATGACTGATATCCATACTAATTAAATAATATAAATACTAATTAAATTAGAAAGTAACTCGGTCGGTCTGTCTGTTACCTTTTCACGCCCAAACGGCTGAATAGATCTTAATGAATTTTGGCAGGGAAGTAGGTGGTATCCTGAGGATGGGCATGGCTACTTTTTATCCCGGAAAACCATTCTAGTAACTAGTACTTAATACATTACATATTTTACACTAGCTGCTGCCCGCGGCTTCGCACGCGCTCTTTATGTAGCATGGGGAACTATGTCCGTCCCCGGGATACCATTTGACTCCCTGCCAAATTTCATTGAGATTGATTCAGCCGTTTAGGCGTGAAAGAGTTACAGACAGACAGACAGTTACTTTCGAATTTATATTATTAGTACGGATAGTTGAGTGATGATCAGTTGAGCTACCTGTAGATTGTTTGCAACAGTCTGCAGTTAGCTTAGTTGTTTCAATTGTGCAACAGTCTGCAGTTAGCTTAGTTGTTTCAATTGTAAATACTAGTTCTAATTTGTTTTTATTATTGAATTGTAATTTTCTTTGTCAATAAAGATTATGTATAACTAGTACTTTTACGTAGCTTAAGGTTTGAAGGAGATTATAGATAAGGGGGCGGGTGTTTTCCGTCAGCTTTTAACCAACAAAACCTGTCTCAAAAAAAGTCGACAGTTTATGATACGGTTTTATATTAAAAATTCTGCGTTGTATGTTATTTTTACCGTTGCTTTATCCCGCATAGTCGAGTGAGTTGAGCGTAGACTGGCAGCTGACGTTACGTCAGTCACAGCGTCTAAAAGCGAGGCCAAACTTTAGGGACACTCTCACCCCTTCGTTAAATAAAACCTAAAACAGCTGAAATGCATATGTAAATCTCTTTTACAGTCATTGTAGATGGTTCCGTATTGTGCTTTCAGTTGATAGCTGAGGAACATTAAATAACGCGATTCATTCGTATTACTTTTAAGTGCTCATTTCCAAAAGACGCTATCGTTGGCTCGTTCTTCGTTTGGCCTCACTCGTAACAACTATTCAATTATACACATATACTAGAGCCATGGCATGTTTTGCTCCGCAGTTTAACCTGACTCGTGGCCTATTTTGTTTGTCATATGTATTACTGCAAATATTTATTTTGTTTTAAGATTGTAAAGGTTCTAAAAAGAAAAACATCTTTTATAAAATTTTGAATAATACAGATAAACTTACATCGAAATCAAGGCACCGCCAACTCTCGACACATTCGTTTATTTATACCCATTTATTGATTGCTAGAAAACTCGAACACTGTCATATGTTTTACCCATTGATTAAACGACTTTTGTTTATACTTTCCTTGTTTGCGTTTACACAATGTCTGTTTGCAGGCTCCATCATGTTCCACGTGCGTCGCCGGCCGGTGGACGCGCAGCCGCGGCGTCGCAAGAAGAAGACTGGCGCGGGAACCAACGGCCGACCCGGGAACGAACCCGTGCTCATCGAGGTGACGCCCGACGCTACGCCGCTCGAGAACGGACGCCGGTTGCGGGTTACTGAGGCTATAGAGGTAAGTCTATCTATTGCGCTGAGTCCAAGAAGAAGGCTGGCGCGGAAACCAACGGCCGACCCCGGAACGAACCCGTGCTCATCCACGTGACGCCCGACGCTACGCCGCTCGAGAACGGACGCCGGTTGCGGGTCACTGAGGCTATAGAGGTAAGTCTATCTATTGCGCTGAGTCCAAGAAGAAGGCTGGCGCGGAAACCAACGGCCGACCCCGGAACGAACCCGTGCTCATCCACGTGACGCCCGACGCTACGCCGCTCGAGAACGGACGCCGGTTGCGGGTCACTGAGGCTATAGAGGTAAGTCTATCTATTGCGCTGAGTCCAAGAAGAAGGCTGGCGCGGAAACCAACGGCCGACCCCGGAACGAACCCGTGCTCATCCACGTGACGCCCGACGCTACGCCGCTCGAGAACGGACGCCGGTTGCGGGTCACTGAGGCTATAGAGGTAAGTCTATCTATTGCGCTGAGTCCAAGAAGAAGGCTGGCGCGGAAACCAATGGCTGACCTGGGAACGAACCCGTGCTCATCGAGGTGACGCCCGGCGCTAAGCCGCTCGAGAACGGACGCCGGTTGCGGGTCACTGAAGCTACTGAGGTGAGTACTTCTGCGGGGTATACCCAGCACGAGTTCGTAAAACGGATGCCTGTAAGCCTCCGTTCAATTCCGCAATTCTGTACAGAACATGTGTTACCCTTATACGCCCTAATTCACTCCTTCCAAGATGTCGACTGACCATTGGGCGATTGGCCTGCTTCTGGGCCATGCATTGTGAACATTGACCTTTTTAGAGAATCGGACTGTGCCTACAAGACGTAATGTAAAGAGTATGTCCAATTTCAATCCCATGTTAGAGGTTAGATACGAAATGCGCGATCAAGATTCAAATTGGATTAAGGCTGGAACAGTTTTTAAACATTTTCGGGGTTTTCCAATAATATACAGTCAATTTATCTTAACAACTTGACAGTTTAACGACTGGAATAAATGCCTGACTACTCGTCGAGCTTCTAATCAGCTGAATAACGTAATTCATAATCACCAAGTCTTTAGAACTAATGTTTGACTGAACGAGATTTGAGTTTAAAAATAATAGAATGCTGGACAATTCACTCAGCATCATTTAGCCCCAAGCTAAGCAGAACTTGCGTTATGGGTACTAGATAATTGTTATACTATACAATACTATATATGTATATACAATACACTATATTTATTTTTATTATTTTATGATATTTTTTATTATACATAGAAAAATCCAGAACACTGAACAAATATCTGCAGATGGTACAAACATCTGCCCCGAGGCGGGAATCAAACCCGCATCACCCGAGTTGTGACATAAAAGACCACAATACAAAATTGAATGTAAAGGTGCGATTCCGCATAAAGCGGAAGACGTCACCGAAAAACAGCGATAGGTCGTTACTTTTGCAGTCGAATGTCGGAATTGGTCTCGTACAAATTTACACTGGCTGCCGTCCTGCGGAATCGCACCTTTAGATGCATGATGCTCTAGGTCTAACCATAGATAACTTACACGTCCTTATTAATCAGGAACTGAAACTATGATCGATGGTGGTTTCAGACGACCTTACCAACTACCAATAATCCTACTATATAATATTATAAATGCTTCAGTTTGTGCCAGCTTGCGAAGATTATTCGGCCGAAGACAATGCCAAAACTATTAAATGGATCAGGCTGAAATTTTGCATACATAAAATCTGGACCTGAAATGATATGTATATAGGCTATTTTTATAACAAAAAAAGCATGCGAAGCCGCGGGCAGACGCTAGTATGACATAACTTGTTCAAGTTGTCGTGTGTTCGAGATCCAACTCAATGTGACATGATTCCGCAGAGGACGGCTTGCCCGGAAATCGATTTTAGAGCATAGTGTATTGTATCCATTGCAAGCAGATCGGATACGGTCATTGAATAATTCACTCACTTGAATAATTTATAGCGAAATAACTGAACCAGACAAACGACAACGAATTTTCTTCTTTGAAGGGTATTCAGTCCCAAAGGAATACTAAATCCGATAAACAAAACCAATACGGAGTACGAGAAACAAACGTAAATGTATTTATTTTATATGACGACCGATGTGGCGCGGCGGGCGAAGGTCCGCCTGCGACGCAGAAGGTTGCGGGTTCGATTCCCGCCTTGGGACAAATGTTTGTACGATCTGCAAATATTTGTTCCGGGTGTTCTGGGTATTTTCTATACATAATAAAAAATATCTATCTATGTTATATATTGTATTAAGTTTATCAGTCATCTAGTACCCATAACACAAGCTCTGCTTACTTTGGGGCTAGATGATGCTGTGTGGATTGTAAAAAAAAAAAATAAAAAATAAATTATCTGGTTACAAAAGAATAATCTAGGCATTTCACTGACACACCATGACACATGAGGGCTTTGGACCCGTTCAAATGAAATGTCAACATTTACTCGACTGTTAAAAGTCATTCCGTTACGACAATGCGCCTGTTTACTACACTTAGAGCCTTATCATATCACACTGGCAATTTGAAAGCGATTTCAAGTAGAGTTCACAGCGAGCTCACTGCTATTGCTAATCGCGGCGAGCTCGCGGCGTGCTCGCTGCGCACTCGCCGCGCTTTGAAATCTCTTTTAAATCGCCAGTGTAATAAGGCTCTTAGCGAGGCTCTTGAAATGTTTGACATTTCCTCGAAGCAATTATGAGACAATGTATACAAGCCCGCTTTCGGAAATTTGTTTATTGTGTTCACTGTAACATCTCGTCTATAGGCATTCCCGGTACAATGCATGGTAATTACGCGCAGACAAAGCGTAGGTTACTCTTGGGGTTTTACACGGTTCAAACGACAAGCAGGGTATTGAAATAAAAAAAAATAATGATTTTGCTTTGGTACTTTCATTTCATAACTGCTAGCCTTGGCGCTAGATGATGTTGTGTCGATTGTGGATTGCCCAGCATTATTTATTTATTTGTAACGGAAAACGGACAAAATTTCTCCTCATATAAACAAATTTTACGAAAATTAACTCCCTGAAGATCTTGCTTTGAATCTCGGGTGCAGAGGTGAATGTACCATCATAATAACGCGAAAAGCTCCACTGATTTTCGCTAGACATAACTTAGAAATTCTTAGCTTAGAAATTCTTAGCTTATATATTTTTTTAATGTTCAAAAAATATAAGCTTTCTTAAAGGGAATTGAAATTGGTGCCCTAGTTACCTAGCCACAGACACACAGGCTAAGTCTACGGTAAATTTTCACCGTTGCAATTAAACGCGATCAATTGATAAACGCATTATCCATACTAATATTATAAATTCGAAAGTCTATCTGTCTGTCTATCTGTCTGCCTGTTACCTTTTCACGCCTAAACGGCTGAACGGATCTCAATGATATTTGGCAGGGAGGTAAACGGTATCCCGGGGACGGACATAGGCTACTTTACAGCGTGTAGCAGCTAGTACCGATATAAAGTTGATCCCGATCAAGCTGAACTTATGTAGTTTAATTTCTGACCGTCCGATTTTCAGCGTTTACCACCTAAACCGAGTCCAAGAGCCGTGTGACATGACACGTACACCCCTCATTTTAGTCGGGGTTCAAGGTTACCTAATTTACCTTTTGTTTTATTCCCTCTAAAGCCACCGCTTAGAAATTCTGGAGCGTAGAATATTATAATGCGACTCCGTCAACTCCCCAGACACAGGCCTCTGATTCGAGAATGATTTACAGTGGGCTCACGAGCGATCTGACAATCCAATTACCCCACTAATGTGATTGATCTCTCATTTGCTCTCGACTAAGGTTTTAAGTGAAGTAACGAGCATTTGCGTACGCGGTTTGATGAAAGCGTACGTACGTGTATTTTAAGTCGTCGAATTAATGATTGCTCGACCCAGTTTATTAAGGCCGTTGGATGCACAAAATAATTATTTGTAGCCGTATATATAGTCTGTTTTATTCGTGAAATGTTCAATTTGTGTAAAATACTATGTATGTCAAATATATGAGTGATAGAAAAATACTCAAACTCAATAGCGTTTAGAAGAAATATCCAAATTTAGAATAAAAAAATATTTGGAATTCGGATAATTCTTCTAAACGCTGTTGATTTTGAGTATTTTTCATTCACTCAAATATTTGTCAAAGTATTTTACACAAATAAATCAAATTTTTAATACGGCTACAGATAATTATTTTGTTTTCTCAAGGCCGTTGGGGCATAGACCAACCTTAAAATTTTTAGCCGTTCTGAGCACTCCGGTGGCGTAGTTGCCGTGGCTCTTTTATTGGCAAGCTTTTGCCCGCGGCTTCGAATATATCTTTCACGATAAAAAGGTTATTGTTATTCTATACAGAGAACTACAACTTTGCAAAATTTCAGTCCTTCCGGTCACTTGTTAGTTTTGGAACACACGAGTTGACAAAAGGACGATGACCAAGTCGGGAGGGTTGTTTATCCATAACAATATTATAAATTAGAAAGTAACTTAGTCTGATTGTCTATCTGTCTGTCTGTTACCTGTTCACGCCTAAACGGCTGAACGGATCTTAATGAATTTGGCATGGACATAGATGGTATCCCGGGGACGAACATAGGCTATTTTCTATCTCGGAAAAGAGCGTGCGAAGCCGCGGGCAGCAGCTACTTATTAATATAGCGATGCGGTTGATTCTTTACAAGTCAAAGTGTAATCAAGGGCTATTAGGCCAGCCGATAAACTCAACTTCAGTAGCATTTTTAATTGTTTCCATCATTAATTCACCATTAGTAGTAGCACGATAAGAATCGCAATTTAAAATGTCTTCGTACATAACTAACACGAACTCATAGTTTCTGCTCACGCATACATAGTGCCCACACATAATATAGTTGGTCCATTATCTATAGATCTATAGATCCCTTGTACTGTCCAATGATCCTCTCCATCCATGGTTAGAGACCGCTCTTGAGCTATAAGATCGCAAATACCGCTTAGTTTTTAAGTTGTCTTGTTGTAAATAGATTATATTAGATTTAAGTGTAAATAAAGTATTTTCTATCCATCTAAGTCTAATCAATGTGACAATACCCAAATAATGATAGATATCTGACCTAACCTAGATATAACGTGGACTTACAGAAGAAAACTCCACGCTGTCTAATTGTAGCAAGCTTGCCTGAAAGCTTCACTCTAGCTTACTTCAGCTTTGCCTTAATGATGATACATTGCCGACTTAACTGGTTCGTTCCAGTGAAAAATCTTTACGGGTTGAGCATTATTATCTTATTAGCGTAGCTAAAAGGGACGATTATCTTGAAAGCTTGGGCCTGTCTGCCGATGCGCAAATTCACGGAAATTAGAGCTCGCTGGCTAACTGATGAATTATGACGGAAATTCTATACGGTTATGTTATTTTCTGTTACGATATTAGACAGGGATGTTTGATCAGCCGAAGTCCATTTCTATAAAAAGTTCAAAATTATTTCTGTAATAATTTCTACCGATTTACTTGGTCGATAGCAACTATTGTGTTGTCTGCCTAAGTATTTATTTTCCTAATGCTTTAATTACAACGAATGAAGTGGGTTGAACAAGTGCTCGCTTCCTATTAACACTTCGAAGAGTGCTCGGTCGAGCAGATTAGCGAGAATTTTCTAGAATTACGATCTGTATACTAGTTCCACAGGGTCGAATCTACCAGCCTAGCATCATTTTACTGGCTCGTCCTTTGCGTCATATCGTATTTCCGTTCCCTCGTCATACTAATGGAATTTAACTGATGAAACTCTTCTTTACTCAGGTCGGGTCAGGCAACGGAACAGCCCTTCAGCTATACGGTCCATCAATCCAATCCAGACACTGCGTGGTCGCGCCGGCAGAGGGCGGCGGCTACACGGTCACTCCGCTACACCCCGACGCATTAGTCTACGTCAACGGACAACGGGTCTCGCACTCGCAGAGGCTACAGGTAAGCAGTGTCCCTATTGGCTAAACTCTACTTCAAGCGCCTTGATTGGCTCCTGAGTTGGGGCAGCCGTCGATCCAGACGCATAAAACCCAGAACGTAAGGCCTGTTAGACCTACGCGGGCTTCGCTACCCAGAGCGGTAAATTTCGCCCGGATTTCACTTGGTTTCTCGCGACATGTATCGCTACCGCTTGCGTTAGCGAATACCGCATCTCAAGTACCGTATAAGTTAAGTATCAGTACGTCAAATGTCTTGATTGGCTTTCCTACTCTACGCCAAGCGCTTTGATTGGCTCTTAAGTTTAAGCCGTCGATCCTGACGCGTAACTTCAGTTTCAGTACGTTAACCGTCTAGATTGGCTTCCCAACTCGAACGTCAAACGTCTCCATTGGATCCTGAGTTTGATCGCGCTCACTAGTCTTTGTTAGTAGAATTAATTGCAATCATCTATTGTCTTGCTTTATGTTTTACGTCGGTTCTTTCTTAAAGCTAATATATTTGTATACGTGCCAGCTATTTCCGTTTGGCCTGCGTTGACCCCTAGCCTGCGAACTGAAATCTGATAGGTAAGCTGGTATTAGCTACGGTTAACTCTGATATGGGACTGTAATGAGAAATGGAAAACCCTCGTTTTTCCGAAAACTAACAATCCTCTTGCGAACAGGTAAAGTTCAAATTAACCTGTACCTACTACCTACTTCATTTGGGTTGAAACAACATAGAAAAGAATAGAACGTGAAGCTTTAGCCTCTGGGATACCGTTGCATTTTTCTGGCACTGATTAAATAAACTTTGTAAGGCCTAAATAAGATCTTCCTGTAACAGTTTGCACTTTTGACCGACTTGAAAAATTCTATGTTCGGCTGTATGTATGTTTTTTATGTATGTTCGCCGATTATTCGGTTAATAGTGGGCCGATTTCGATGATTCTTTTGGTTTTTTATAGAAACTGATTTCGGTGTGGTCCCATATAAATTTTATTCCCGAGGGATTACTTTATGTCCCGTTAAACTTAAAAAACAGTGAAAATACATTCAATACATAATACAATATAAATAATGCTGGACAATCCACAGATCATCACAATGGAACTTATAAAGAAATTAGAAGTCTGTTTTAAGTTTCTGTAAAAACATTAAATTATGATTATTTACTAGGTACAAATTAACCTAAATCTTTCTACTAAAAGTCATCACTGTAAAACCTCACGAACGTAGCTTGAAATCCCCGGAATGCGTGTGGCACGCCTCATGTCTCATGTCGCCTCATGTCGTAATTGAGATTTTTACGCGCTCGGTTACAATGTAATTCTAGTAATCCCTAATTCGCGCACGAAAAGGAAAAGCCCCAACCCAGACAGAGCTCACTTTGTTTACAGCTCGTCTAGAATGTAGACGTGAAACGTGTTAGAGTAACTAGACTAGAAAATAGTACAGGGATGGCGAATGTTGACGTGAAACGTGTTTGTAAACTAGGCAAGATAATACACACAGTGCATTTGTGCGATACAGAGGGGTGAGTCTATTTGACGTTAGTATGACGAGCCGTGATCGTGACTCCTTTTTGTACGGGGATTTGCGTAGTTTCCTTTCCGCATGATATAGGCGCTGTACCAAATTGTATGGAAAAAGAAGACGTCACGATCACGTCTCTTACTAACTCAAATATACTCACCCCTCTGGCTTAGCCTAGCGCGGAGGCCGGCATTTTGTAACCTGTATTCTTTATTTATAAATAGATATTGTTTTCATTTTCAGTACAGGGTTGTTCAAATGATTTTTTTCATGTAGGGGGGATGTTTGTCTAGGGAACGACGATACTCGATCGATAGTGTTCTAGTATGATGATGATGTTATACATATAAGACCACATTAACTTACGTTTTCTCTCTTCCATTTCTTCATTAGGGATGGGTGAGGCGCTAGCAATGAACATTAATATTATCATTTTATCGTCATTAATATTATCATTTGTATCTTATATCATGTTACGTCCTCTCGTATATGTGCGAGGGGATTGTATGTATATCTCGGTAGATCACGCAATGCTTCCTCTCATATCTCCGGCGAAAAAGCTTAACGCCACAGTTTCGCTGTAGGTACACCGTAATCGCTGATAATTTAATTGTTTTGAAAAAAATTAAAACCGACTTAAAATTCCTTGATGTTTTTTATGCTTTGGGGGACAAATACTAATCCCTTGGGAATATTTTTTTTATGGGGCCACCTCGGTTGCATTCTCTATACAATAGCGAAAGAGCTTCTAAAATCGGTCCATAATTGATGGAGAAATCGACGAACATAACATAAAAAGAATATTCATGCAGGCGAACATAGAAACTCCTTCTTTTTTGAAGTCCGTTAAAAAGAATCATCGAATGTAATCAGTCGTATAGCGCGGGGTCGGCATAAAAGGATCGTAATTCGATTCTTTACCGTCCCGAACATAAAGTGTGTCGTTTCCGGCGCTATACTTGCTGCTGCCGTAACGATCGCTCGGGAGACGTGCCTATTTATTGCTAAACTGAACCAATTTCATCGCTTTCTAAACATAACTAAAACGTACTGAATTTGTATAGATGGCAGGGCCGCATGAACACACATAGATAAAATTTTGTCTCGGTAAGAGCATGACGTACAACGCGTAATTTATCAGGAGTCGAAGAACCTAAACATTTTACACATTCGGTTTATTTTTGTGATCTTTCTTGATTAAATCTTTGTCTACCTACGGTGTATCAGACAGTGTCTAGGAGTCAATCCAGCCTGAATAATCTACTTTTTTTTTAAAGTTAATTCATGCAATGCATAAATGATGTAAAGAGTTGAAGAACCTAATTAATTTCATTCATTTTACGCATTTGATTAGTACTCTTTCTCGATTGAATCTTTGTCTACTTACGGTGTATCAAACAGAGTATCGGAGTTAATTCATCCTGGAAAATCTGCTAAGATTTAGTTTGAGAAAACATCAAATACGTTCCTATGTTTGGTCCACAAACTACCGAATAAGCAATTAGAAATATGTACTCTATAATGAGAGGTTTCCTTTGTTTGGTGTTAGAACCAGTTTGCTACGTGACTGCGTTGAAATTCCCCGGAGCAATAACTGACGAATGAATATTTATAGATGCCTCGGTAAATCTAGGACCCGTTCACTACTTTCGCACTGACTGTTTCGCCGCACAACTCAACTCAGCCACAATTGGATTTACTGGTTATATGTTACTGTCATTCTGAATGGTTCATGTAAAACTGCTATGAAATTAAATGAATCCACGCTCCTAGGTTTAAATCTCTTTACAATAGTCAGTAGACGTTATGATAAAAGCGATGCTTGCGATACCGTGAAACGGTGAAGGTCGGGTTTTATTAAATCCGATTTTTCGTTGTCAGAAACCATTGAGAGTTACATAAAAGAAAATGAACAAGTCAATCTGAAGTACCCATCGGTCTTTTCACATTATCTATTGACTGTCACGGAAGTTTGTGTAGAATCAAGCTGTTTGATCTTTCTTTTATAATATTGGCCACAAATTTTTCATCCCTTTCGTAGTATTTGTATTATCTTTGGTTACCCAAGGTGTGTTGTTTTAATCAAAATTCTTAGACACGCTCCACAGGAGCGCATTCTTATTGGAGCGAGGTCAGATACTTGGCCCCAATGTTCTGTATTTTCGCCAAATATGTAGCGAAGAATGTTGTGTGGGGAAACTAAAAGAAATCTCCACTTTCCGCAAATAGCTTTTGTTACCAGAGCAAAACAGTCCATAAACGGTTGTTTTATTGTTTTAAACGGTTTAATACACATGCATACCCACCCACGTCACGAGTGCAAAGTGCTTCTGAAGCAAAGCTGGCTGCAATTTTCTGAAAAAACTGAACATCGTTAATTTAAGAAGAGTGACGTTGTTCATTACCATAACAGTATAGACGCTCGGAAACATTGGCACTGCCCTTACTAGTTGGAGTTCTTGTTATTGTAAATTGGCTTTATGAATAAGTTTTATTTGTGTATCCCTATCAAAACAGTAATACTTTGCCTCCAGCATGGTTGCCTGCTCAAGTTCGGTCGCGTATCCACGTTCCGTTTCACGGATCCGGCGCAGGAGACCCTCATCAACCGCAACCTCTCGCAGTCCCAACACTACGGCTCCGGTTCCATCTACGACAGGTAAACTCATTACCCCACATTCAGCACTTCTCCCTACATGTCGTGCTATAGTCGTAGGTACCCTAGAGTCAGGTAGATCACTCATCCCACTGCAATGTTTTGTTGTTCGTATACTTTCTTATTTTGGTTCAACTAATTCTATCTGACGTCGGTACACGGCTTATCTAATCACTCGTACTTTTTATGTTTGTTACCTACTCATTGTTTCTTTTGCATGTTTTCTGTCACTGGCTCACGAACATCCGCTTGTTTACGTTACGTACACGTTAGATCTGCGACATCGCCGGGCGAGACTAGCGGCGCTATGTCGCCGACGTCGCTGGCGTCGCAGCAAGCCGACCTCGACGGCAACGCCAACTCCGCGGATGCTGACTACCTCCGAACGATCAGCCCTGTGTCTCAAGACACCTACTACAGGGAACAAGACATGCCATACAACAACAACACGTTAAAACTCGACAACGAATCCCTGATGATGTCTCACATGGACTCAAAAGACGACACGAGAGACACGAGAGAAGATCATTCCACGTCAAACTATGAACAAGATCAGAGCACGAACAGAACCGCCAATTCTAATTACAAAGACAACTATGAAACTACTTTCGATTTGGATGGCAATGTGGAGACGAAAAGCATTTGCAGCGCTAAGAGCGGTGGTTCTGGCCATGATAACAGGTATTTTGAACAGAATATACGGAACAAACCTTGTCTATGTTTGGAACATTATGATTGTACTACTACTATTTGTGCCCCATATTTCGGTTTTTCTTTAAACAAAGCATGTACGTACCTATTCCAAAAAACTCACGTATTCTTGCAAAATAGACTGAACAAAACGCATCATCAGCGTAATATGTCCTGATAAAATGCATGTCCTATTCAACAAAACGTAATTCCGGTGATTAAAATGGTTTCTATGTAACAGGATGAGTCTCAGAGGAGGTGCAGGACAAGAAGCCATCTTGCCAGCAGTGTTGGAGTTCCCTGAAGGTGGCCAGGCGCAGTTCCTAGCCGCCGTCATCTCGAGATTGGATCCCCACGCTCCTGCCTTCAAACTGGCGCCCGTTTACACACTCTATCTATGCGCTAGGTGAGCACACACGATTATCAGTCTTATTACTAGACATTAAAGGTATACTTTAGAGGTAGGCAGGGAACAAGAGGCTATTAGAGGCATAATATAAGGTGGTAAGGGATGAAAAGTGAATACATCGCACTTCTCCTTCCTTTTTTTTAATAACTAGAAATAGTGACTTACATTTACATCTGCATTTTTGCAGTTTATGAATCACAAGGAGTAGAAATATTTTTCGAAATCGAAATCACTTTTAAAATATATTTCTATTAGAACGTAAATATGCATTTGAAATCAAATAAAACGTCAAGTGCGAGTCGGACTCGCACACCAAAGGTTCCGTATAATAGTAAGACCTTGTTTCTTGCCAAATATCATGATTCTAGGTCAACGGGAAGTACGTAAAGGTTTTAGTCCATGGCGAGAATCAAACATTTTTTTTGTGAATAAACTAAATATTTAGGTTTTTCGGATTTTCCCTTTGTTTGACCTTGATTCTTGCCAATTAATTTATATATCACAGTTCCAAGAGGTTACGGACTTCAGTATTTAATGTTAATATCAACTCGATACCTCCACGCGTTCCTGAGAAAAGGGGGTTGATAGACGGACAACAAAGTGGTCCTATAAGGGTTCCTTTTTTCCTTGTGAGGTACGGAACCCTAAAAAAGTCAATTTTCACCCATTAACGTGCCTTCATCTAATTCGTGCATTTATTCTACCTAAAGCAACTACTTAGAACTTCGTCCGCTAAATTACATATACCCTATTTATGTTCCTACCGAGAAGTATGGCGCGGCGCTCCGTGAGCACTCAAATTACAAAACAAACTGGACGTGTTGCTTTGTTGTTTGTTAAGTTGTGTTAGGGCAACTCGGACTGCATATTAAGCTAACAAAACATTTGGTATAGCGTTCACGTAATTGTTGATATAAGGAAATTATAAATAAGACTTACTAGTAAGTCAGTTATTACAAACAAGTTTCTGCTCGCGGCTTCACACGCGTCATTTATATGTACACGTTTTATGGTTATGTCTATCCCATGGGAACTGATTTATAGGATAAAAGGTAGCCTATTATGGTCTAATCCAGGCCTAGAACTACCTGTATGCAAAATTTCAGCCCGATCCGTTGAGTAGTTTTGGCGTGAAGAGGTAACAAACATCCATACATCCAAACATTCCCATTAATAATATTAGTGTGATGAGTTGTTTTCGAACACAAGTGCATAGACAGTGTGTTTAAGATACTTGTAGGTCGAGAGATTACACCAGCCCCTCGGAAGATGGCTCTGTGTAGAAACGACCACCCATGGTGTGATATATATATAAATATATACTAGCTGCTGTCCGCGGCTTCGCACGCTCTTTTCCGGGATAAAAAAGAGCTTATGTCCGTCCCCGGGATACCAGCTACCTCCTTGCCAAAAATCATTAAGATCCGTTCAGCCGTTTAGGCGTGAAAAGGTAACAGACAGAGATACTTTCGAATTTATAAAATTAGTATGGATATAAGTTATTAGTGACAGCCGTGGCGGTCGAGTAAGAATCGCCCCATCCAACTCTGCCCGTGGATGTAGTAAGAGGCGACTAAAGGAAGGTTCCTTTGTGTCTTTTACTGTTTGTTTTAAGTAGTTATATCAGATAAGTAGCACGCAAGCTCGGCTTAGTTTTGGGCTGGTGGATGTTAAAATTGCCTAGCATTTTTTATTTATCGACTAAAGCAACACAGTTGGCACTAAAAAGGGAATAGGAAAGCCCTGTGGCATTTTTAGGCTTCCATACCCGACGGGTGAAAACGGAACCCTATTACTAAGCCTCCGCTGTCCGTCCGTCCGTCTGTCATAGGGCTGTTAATCTGTTATGAACCGTAAGAGGTGACAGTTGAAATTTTCAGAGAATGTATATTTCTTTGCTTTTACAGCAAATAATAAAAATTAAATAAAGATCCAAATTAAAGGGGTTCCCATTCCATACAAATAACGTGATATTTTTGGCTATTTGCGCGCTTCGTTTGCCAAGGCTGTATCTCTTGAACCACAATAGGTAGACACGTGAAACTTTCTATAAACAAGTAACACTTCGAACTGGAATAACAAGAAAAATATAATAAAGTTGAAAATTTAAAGGGGTAAGTAAAAGTTGTTGTTCTTTGAAAAAGTTGCCTGATTTTTACGTTACGGAACCCTATGTGTGCGAGTTGACTCGCACTTGGCGGTTTATTTTTACTTCTAGGTACCACAAAGTAAGCACCTACCCAACGCGCCCGTTCAAGTTCTAGGGATAATTTCTGGGTCACAATCTAGACATGCCAGACCTTGCATTTATCAATTAATACAAAGTACACTACCGCTGTTGTGGTATTGATTTATTTTTCCAAGTATGTCAGCCTACTAAATAATTCCTTGCCTACCAGGTACCGAGCTTCCACCCACTACCGACCGGAGCTGACTCCGACGGAACGCGCGCACAAACTTACCGCCTTCTTGCATCACGTCGCGTATCTCATACATGCTACTGTTCAGGTAAGAAATTATTACCACTAGCCTACACTGTCTTACTGCTGCGAAAAGGCCGCCTTCTCTTTCCACAGCTTTCTGTTTTGCGCCACTATAGTAAAGTAAGAAATTATCGTACAGTAAAATATTAACAGGGCCGCAACGCGCGCCATTTTGTGAAAAGGATAGGTATAGGATTTCACGTTCATAGGAGCGTGACAGAGCATACGTTTTTGGAACGGCGTAAGCGCAAAAAACAAGTTTTTGCTTATTTACATGAAAACTACACAACTTTTGAGGAAACTGGTTCAAGGAACCAAATAATTAGTATTAACCTACGAATCAAAACATAATTCATTTCAATAGACCGCAAGGTTCCTGAGATCTCGACCAAATTATGTGCAAAACAGTGCACTTTCATGATTGCTTTCACGTTCTAGGAACCACAAAAGCCTCTTAAGTTGCGGAGTAGATCCATAAGTGCCCTACAACAGATCCTCTTAACAATAAGTTCCTATGCGACAGGTGCATTTCAAATAACAGTGGCTGACCGGGGCTGTATACATAAGACAACAGCTTGCCGAATAATTAAAAAAGTGTCTGCAGCTATTGCCCAGTTAAGACCACAATTTGTGAAAATGCCAGGAACTGAAGAAGAACGAAATGATGTGAAAAGTGATTTTTACAAGATTTGTCTATTCCCAAATGTGATTGTGGCAATAGACTGCACTCACATAAAAATATCATCTCCTGGTGGACCTCAAGCAGAACTGTACAGAAACAGAAATGGGTATTTCTCTCTTAATGTTTAAGCAATCTGTGGCGCAAATTTAAAAATCAGGGATGTGATTTGTAGTGAATGATTGAACTGAAGGAATGATTAAATTATGTGTGACCATATGAAAATATACACTGATCCCAGGGTTCGAAATTATCAAGATAATAACGAGCCGTGATAATTATCGGATAATTATCCGATAATTATCACCATTATTAAAATATCATTTGTTAAATTGTTTCATAAGAAATATCGATGGTTTATTGTCTCAAAACAAGCAAAAAATATAAATTTCATTTTTTTTATATAACATAATACAATAAAATCAACATTAATGTCATTAATTAAAGGTGAAATCGGTGTTCGTCAGATTTGACAGATTTGCAACTAAACTACTTGACCAAAGAAGCCAAAGGAATATCTTCATCAGATGATGATTCTATTTCCATTGGCATTGTTGCTGCTATAGCTTCAGTAGAACTAGAACTTATTTGTTCTTCTAAAAGCCAACCTAGATCTACCTACCTAGATAGACAAGTGCGGAAATACACGTTTGGATACTTAGAATATAGTTCTATTTCACGGGCGCAATTTTTTGTTATTATCAATTGATAATTATCAACCTGTTATTATCATGATAATTATCGTGATAATTATCATTGATAATTATCCTTTCGAACCCTGACTGATCCGACAATCGTAAGATGATCGATGAATAGTAAATTTTTGTCTGATCAGCGTTCGTGCAACTCGATTTGATTTGACCAGTGTGTCACGTTAAATGCTTTGTCAACTGATTTGCGGGTTGATCATCGTTCGAGAAACTGGCTGTTAGTATGTTTATGATATGCAGTATTAACTATTTGGGGGAACTTCCACCTTATCCCCAAACATATCAATACCATTCGGAATTCGGAGTTTTTAGTTTTGTTCGTCTCAAGAAACAAATAAAATATGAAAGAACGTAATAAATAAAGATTTAACCCGCAGAGTAGCCATGTTTTTAGATCTGTCTTTTTAGCCGCTCACAAAATCACCGCATTCTTACATCACATCGCGTATCTCATACATGCTTCCGTTCAGGCAAGAAATTAATAGATATTGATCATTCGTTTTCTAATAACTGCAGTGCGGCGGTGAACCGATAACTAAACAAGGCCATGGCTATCAATTAAAGTTTATTTATGACGTTCGGTTGAAATGTACCGGTCAAGTCTAAATTTAAGGGGGTTATCTCTAGATTTATTTGAAACAATAAAGTACCTATTCTGAGTTGTTGTGGGACTCTCGAAGTATTTATTCTACTCCTATGCGTGAGAGTACCTGCGCAAACTTCCCATTCTCCCTGCTTGTCACCGGAAAAAATGTTTGGCGGCAATTATACGGCCTACAGCCATACAACTAGAATGCGCACTTGCGCCAAAAACGGTCCGCACGAAATAGCAAGTACGAAGGTAATACATTACACTCTACTAGGGTGGCCAAATGTTTGATAAAAATTCGATTTTTTTACTGCCCAAAAAAGGAGTGTAATGTTTTCAGCGTTCATGTGGGTTTCTTAATTTCACCATTACTTTTCGGTTTAAAGACGTTTATTCTCATAAAACAACAAAATGTTCACTCATAATGAGATACAAAAAGTTCTTAAAAATAATGTATAAGCTAAGTACGCTAAAATGCCTTAACATATTTAAATGTAATGAAATGAGGTATCTTTAGATCTTCCTCTTCAGCGAAATTGGCTTTTACCTTTTTAATAAAAGTAACCTACATTCGAGTGTTTATTGCGAAATTAGTTATCATGTAATGTTATTTAAATCCTGCTGGTTGTGTTGTCTTGCTTTGTTTTATATGTATTTCAAATATGTTCTACAAGCTACTAAAGACGGCGAAGCATTCGTTTTAATTAGTGTTGATAATACACGACCCTCTATAGTTAGATGTTAAGAGGAAAAAATGAATAACTTAAATTAAATAGCAATTTTTAATTGTGGAAAAGAATAACTCAATAAGAAAACAATTACACTTCGTATACACAACACGGTAAAAAAAAACCTCGGTTACTCAATAAATAAATAGGATTATGTTTACGCTTATTACGTACTTAATTACTCAAAGTCAAAGTCAAAGTAAAAAACTCTTTATTTCCATAAATACAATAAATGTACACTTAGAAAATGTCAAATTCTTAATAATTAAACACTGACACGGAAATAAAGTGATATTTTTGATTTCAGTCGCTTCGGTATGTTGACTAAAGTAAAGAAGCGACGAAGAAACCTTTAGCCTGTTAGTTGTTATTTTTCGAGTTGGAGCAAATCCCGTCCTAAGCTTTTTTATCCTCTAGATAATCTGATATTTTATAGTAGGCCTTTTTACACAAGAAGGTTTTGACAATTTGTTTAAATTTTTACTGATAATTTTTGCAACTCACTAGGAGTTTTGTTGTAGAAGCGTATACATCTCGTACCATCATCGTATACTCATATTCTATTCAATTCATTCATATTTGGCTAGGAGGATATGATAAAAAAAATTCTTTTCTTTTAATTGATAACATAAAACTGTGTTAATAAATATAAATAACGATGTCCAGCTATTTTTTGTCCAAATAAACGTTTGTTATGTTCCCCCAGGAGCGAAGTAAACACTCAGCCGCGCAAGCGTTCTGGATGGCGAATGCGAGCGAGCTGCTCCACTTCCTGAAATACGACAGACATATCTCCTCATTCTCGACTCAGGCGCAGGAGCTACTGTCACAGACCGTGGAGGCTGCTTTTAGGTACCTTACCTCTTTTCACTTTATGAAAATTTCTTTCAGGAACATGTTGTCGAAATAAATACAGGACACAACAAAGCAGTGACAAATGAATCTCTACTTGTTTGAGGTGTATTTTTTTATTTATTCTTTTACAAATTTTAAATATTATTTCAAACAAAATTATAAAAATAACACTATGTAAACCATTAGAGGTTTAAAAAGAGTTATTTATTAGCGAGTCAGCCGAGTAACCATCAGATAGGTTAGACAATAATAATAGCTTTATTTCTAAGTGTTAGTGTGATTAGATATTGAAAGAGTTATATGAGTAGGCAGAACTACATTGTGAGTTAGGGTAATTCGTTCGAGTTATTGAAATCAATTGTTATTGTGTTTTTCAATTCCATCATTTCGACCCTAAAATGACCCGGTCCTGAAAGTCATGCGTGGAGCCAAAGCTAGCTCTATAAAAGTAAATCTAAAAAAGCCTTATCCATCAGTTAGAAACTGCTGGGTAAAGCAAAGAATGATCCCATATTTCTTGCTTTGAACCTGTACTTTATAAAATTCAAATATCTTTATTCCTTTTAGACCTTACAGTGCTCTTGGGTACGTCAAAAATGTATGCATTAATTTGGTTTACAAATCTGGTTTCCAGATAATTCTGTATGAAATATCGTGCATATTTCCTTATTTGTTTCCAGCAACCTAGTATCCTGCTTCCAAGCGGAACTAACCCCAGCTTTAGAAGTCGCTATGTCCGCTCGCGGCGAGGCGAGCGAAGCGACTGCCGCAACATTGCAAGCGTTAGCGGCCGCCGTCGTGCTACTGCGCCTGTGTCGGGTCAACGCTGCGCTCACGCTACAGCTGTTCTCTTCTCTGTTTTATTATATCAACTCTTACTGTTTTAACAAGGTGAGTGTGAATCAGGGTGTCTACTTATCCAACCAAACCTTAGGTAATAATATCGCGAGCGAAGCGGCCGCGGGCACGCAAGCGTAGCGACTTTCGTCGATTCTGCGACTGGATCGGGTTAATGCTGCGCTTACGCTTCAACTGTTCTCTTCACTGTTTTATTATATCAACTCTTACTGTTTTAACAAGGTGAGTGTGAATCAGGGTGTCTACTTATCCAGCCAAACCTTAGGTAATAATATCGCGAGCGAAGCGGCCGCGGGCACGCAAGCGTAGCGACTCGTCGATTCTGCGTCTGGATCGGGTTAATGCTGCGCTTACGCTTCAACTGTTCTCTTCACTGTTTTATTATATCAACTCTTACTGTTTTAACAAGGTGAGTGTGAATCAGGGTGTCTACTTATCCAGCCAAACCTTAGGTAATAATATCGCGAGCGAAGCGGCCGCGGGCACGCAAGCGTAGCGACTCGTCGATTCTGCGTCTGAATCGGGTTAATGCTGCGCTTACGCTTCAACTGTTCTCTTCACTGTTTTACACAATGAAAACCTCATAATTTCTTAACTGAAATCTAGAAAACGTAAAAACAAATAAGCTAATATTTCCTTTTTAGGGTTTCGAAGATCGGAGATCGGTTTCGAAACCCGGTTTTATGGCATCGCTTTTTTTGTCCTTTTTTCCGTATGTAATATCTCAGCAACTAACGCAAATAACGTGAAATTTAAAATAATAAAGTATTTCGTCTGCCTATACAGATTAAAACAAAAAAAAATAAAAACAATTAGTAAATTGTGATGTCGAAATTTTAAAAGATACC
This sequence comes from Eupithecia inturbata, assembly GCA_963662085.1. NCBI lineage: Eukaryota > Metazoa > Arthropoda > Insecta > Lepidoptera > Geometridae > Eupithecia > Eupithecia inturbata. Next base: position 12,671,738 of record OY759182.1, read on the forward strand.
TACAATGTCAAGTGGGGTTTCAAATGAAAGGTTGTACATTCCAAACCAGAAAAATGAAGGTAGATCCGTATGTCTGCCAATAAAAACTCACTCGCAGTGCCTTCAGTTATTCCGTGATCATGGCGCATGAAACTGCGCCGAAATGTTGGAAAGCTCAATACTCGAATCATGGTAAATATCGCGTTGTAAATGACTTTAGTATTTTAAACCAGTTTTTAAAATTTTTGTAGGTTTATACTTTTTGAAATATTTGGAAAAAAGACGAATAATTACCCATCCCCCCCTATCTCCAAAGTTAGCAGCGCGATCCATCTGCAATGTATGTAGCGTTTGTAGATATGGATCTATATTTTATAGGAAAAATATAGAGAAGTCTGTAAGTAGACCACTTTTTGAAAAATGGTCAAAAAGGGGGGGCTGCCTCACCGAGTGGGGTATTAAATATACATCTCAAAACAGTTTTGGAAATTCCTGTAGGTTACATACTTTTTGAAATATTTTGAAAAAACTCGAGTATTTTACTATTACCCTCTGTACCTACTCCGAAGTTTACAAACCGACACATCTGAAATGTAAAAACCTTTAATTTTCATTAATTTTTATTTGGTATTCATCAAATAGCAAAGTCTTTAACCAGTACCTATAGTAGGTACATATTCCCCCTCGGCGCGCGAGTCACACTCGCACTTGACGGGTCTTGTTTCATCTTGGTCCAACGATTTTCCAACGAATAGTAATCTAATTACTATTATTTCCTTCCAGCTCGTGACCGAGCCCGGCATGATGAACCCTATATGGGGCGCGGCGCTGACGGCGCGGCTCGCGTTGTTGTCGGCGTGGGCGCTACGGCAGGGCAGCGAGATCGCCGCCGACTGCCATCTCGCCAAGATATATCAAGCAGGTAACTAACTTTACACTCTATGTTGCATTAGGTTGACTACGTTATCATAAAATTAGCCCAGCTTATAGTAGACTAGGTCGGCGGTCCACGCAGCAGATCACGGCAGAGATAGGGGCGGGACTAGTTACATGTGCGTGCACCTCCCATGGCCACTGGCTCATGACGTGAAGGGCCAGGAAAACAGGAAGGAGGGTAAACTCCCCCAGTAGGACAGTAAATCTCATACGCCTCTTTGTTACAGCTCAACTAATACAGAGAACGTACCGCACCCCGGGCGAGGTGGTCGCCGCCCTGACGTCGTGCTCCAAGCTGAACTCGGTGCAAGTGCGCGCGCTGCTCGCGCCGCTGGCGCCGCCCGAGCTGGTGGAGGCCGCCGTGGCGCACGCGCGGAGCCTGGCCGACGAGCTGTGCCGGGCCGACGGACGGGAGGTGAGACCCACTTGTACCGACACCGAGTACGAGAGGCGGACAACGTCTCAGCTAACACAGCGCTCGCCACACCGTGTTAGGGAGTGCGGCTCGCTTCTATTGCCTCACTGGAACTATCATGGGCTCTGTCAATTGCGATCATTGCCGTTCGAATCAATCAATATACTCTTGAGTAATCATTATTAAAACAGCGCCTGAAATTGTAAATTTAGTTCCAAATGCTTTGTGCAGCACGCGATGTCGCTCAGCAATAGTTTAAGGTATTGATTGTCCTAGCTTTACCTTTCAAACCGAAATACAGCTCTTAACAGTAGAAATAGTAACCAAATATCAAATATCAAAGTGCTTTATCCCCTTTAGACCTTACAGGAATCTGGACACGGACACGTCACAAAATGCAAATTACATAAGTAAAACTAGGAAATAAAGTGATCATTTTGATTTTTTGTTCACTTCAATCTTTTGAAGGTAAAGTAAAGAAGCGAACAAGAAACCTTTACCTTGTTAGGTTGTTAGTTTTCGAGTTGGAGCAAAATTGGAACCACTTTACCAGCTTTGTGTTTAGATCGTCTTGATGTTATGTTGAGAACAACGTGCATAACATTCTTATTCCCTATCCAGGTCCGACTAGAAGAAAGCACATGGCTATGCGTCGAACTAATGATCCCTTGCGGAGGGTTCAGCGCAGAAGTGGTCCGAGGCGTCCCTCCCGGCCTAGCGGAGTTCGTGGCGCCTCTGCAGCGAGCCCAGCTGTGCAGGCTGGCCCACCAGCCCCACGCGCGAGGGGACTGGGCGGTGTACCTGTGCCGTGCGCCGCCCACGCGGCCCGACCCCCGGCCCATCATATTGCAGCTGCATAAGAACTCTAATGGAATGGGACTGAGCATTGTAGCTGCTAAGGTATGTTGTATCTCACTATCAATGTAAGTGGGTTGACTACGAACCTAGTATGTGTTGGAAGAACACCAACGTTTCATCCCTTAATGAGAGACATCATCAGGGTGAGTGCTTTTCTAAAAGCGACAAAAGATCTCCGCGAGAGGGATAATATTAATAACGACTTTTATTGTCGGCAGCGTCGCCGAGACGCGCGCATTGTCAGTTCTGTGAGCTATATGGCCTGCCCACCGCCACTTCAGCCTGCCAATTCTGATTTAGCTGTATCTTAATTTTCAATAGATAAACTAATACTTTATCAACTTAGGTATTGGTAACAAAATGTCTTTTACAGGGTTCGGGTCAAAGCAAACTCGGTATTTACATCAAGTCCGTAGTGCCGGGCGGCGCGGCGGCCGCAGACGGGCGACTGGCGGCCGGCGATCAGTTGCTATCTGTGGACGGGCAGTCGCTCGTTGGTATCACACAGGAGAAGGTAAGAACTAAAGAAGTATGTTTAAAAGTGAAGAGTCAGTCTTATGGTGTCATGATGGTCTTTACAACTTTTTATTAGTTAGTAACCGTTGAGTAACCGAGGAACCGAGAGCCTTATCAGAATTCTTAATTTCTGCGACATTTGGAAATGTCATATTATTATCAGTTTCATCTTGAGTCGGTCGGTATCTATTCAATTATTGTTGTTGAATAACATGTTTTTATACTTTCTTAGGCGGCAGAATACCTAGTCCGGACGGGCCCCACAGTTACACTAGAAGTCGCGAAACAAGGCGCAATGCTGCACGGCCTGGCAACACTACTGAACCAGCCCCCCTACAACAACCAACGACCTGGTAGGTGTTGCCAACTGCTTTCATTCACTATAATTTGAGTCTAATGATTTTGTAGTAAACTTAGCGTTAATAACGGATTTCCGCTGTTTTAAGTAATATGATGATAGGGACTAGATTAGCAAATGCACCAGTTTTACCAAGGTATTTGTGAAGTAAAAAGCGTTGCCACTCATACTCACTAATCTCTCTGGTAATATTATATCTTTCTACGACATGTTCAGCACAGTAGTCACATACATTGTTCATTTCTGCAATCCTATTTAATTAATGTAATTGGTTGTACCTCTATATACCGTGTTAATTAAATTAAATAAATAAAAAAAAATAAGCAACTTACGCACAGTTTATACATCTTCGTGACTGAATCCAATGAGTAGTTCCACTTTCAACCATTTCACAAAATTTTGTAGGCCAACAGCGGTGTTCTTCCACTAGAGCTAAATTGCGTAGCATTGGTGAAAAGTGTCGTGGATGAGGTGAACATAGCGTAGCGATCATATTGCAGGTTTTTGACACATTTGTCCGGTTAGCTCTGGTAGAAAAGCAAAACTGCGAGGCGTCAAAGCAAAACACACCTAAAATACGAGTGCCATAGAGATATGTTTATGCACTGAGTACTGTGTTGTAGACACATTCCATTTTAGTGCCATTTTTGACCATAGGCGTCAAAGCAAAACCCACCTAAAATGTGAGGGCTAGAGTATACTTTAGTACAGTAGTATGTTATAAGCAGAGTCGGGGGAAGTGCAGTACGAGGATCGACTCCAGCGCAACTCGGGAACGTTCATCAACCCGCATCCCGCGCTACTACGGCCCGCCTCGCCTCGCACCGAGCTCGCCACTGCAGGTTATACCGGCCCAAGGATTAAACCAGTCCGAGGGCAACACCGACCCGAGGGTTGAACGGGCCTGCATTTTAAACCGGATTATTTCCGTTGGCCACCACCTAGGACCTAGATATCCACGGTGGCGGGCAGCGGGAATACACTACCGGCCTGCATGTTTACCAGCCCAAAGGTTTACCGGCTCGCGGGTTAAAGAGGGCCCGGAAACACCATCACCGTTTTATTCTCTGCCTCGCGCACCGCTCGAAGCGAGCCGCTTATATAATGTAGCTTCCTGATAATATCATCTGTAATTTTTTGTTTTGTATCTGGTTCCGAACCTGTTTAGCTCAGTTTCATGATGCAATCGTCAAATATGACATCTTTAGGAGATCATTTTGACGTTTTATAATGAACCTGACTTCAACAGATTAGCGTCACAGAGTTGCTTAGTACGAAGGCGATATTCGCACCTTCATTTGTTTCAAATTGCAAGCTAAAGACCGTCGCTCGCTTCGAAGTATCAGATCATTCTTTGTCACGATTCCCACATTTTCGTTTCAATTCCTTTTTTTTGGCAATTCTGTCCGTCGTCGTTTATTATTTCTGTAAATATGTTTTCTTTGTTTCTGCTGTTTTCGCCATACGGGAGTAGTATTCCGTCCATCGCTTCTGTGACAGCTGTTACTGTAACTCGTGGAGCGAGACGTATCGCGTTGACGAAATGTGGCGTTGCAGGGTACAGGTCCCAGGAGAGGAGAAGTTCCTGCCAGCGTGACCTTCCTCGTGAGGAGTCGACGGAATCCAGCTGCTCAAGTGAAGAGAGCTGTCGCCCGCACTACCACCATGGGTCCATCCCGAGGCTCATCATCACTCTCGACCGGGAAAACGAACAATACTGCGACGACTTATCACCAGACACGCCTGGCTGTCCGCTTGAACTTCGCGTCCCCCCGTCCCCGCGACCGATCCCCGTCTTTACCTTCACGTGCGAAGACTTCGATGAGCATCATTCCCCTCAATCACCATCGTCCCCGTGCAGTAACGTCACGCGTTCCCCGAGCTCCGAAGAGCCGCCGCCGGTTCCAGTCGCTCCTACATACTACGACCGTTCAAGCGACAGCGATCCAACACCCTTCCCACCTCAAATGAGGCCGATAGACACGCGACTGACCCTAGATCTGTTTAACTCCCGCCGTTGCACAGCAACCGACGAATGCGTCTCAGCTTGCGAATGCTGCCGCACGCCGCAGCCTGAGCCCCAACCGATCCCATACATAGACGCGCCCGATGAAGAACCGCTCATATACGAGACTCCCCTCTCCGATCGACCTTGCACTCCCAAAATAAGAAGGATTCTCCCTCAATTCTCCCTCGATCGCCCTGAAATGGCGGACGCGGTCTGTCAAACACCCTTATCACCATTACCAGTAGAGCAAATCGAACCAAAACCGGCACAGATAGCTCCTATCAGCAGAAAGCTGGAACTTACCCTTGATGTTCGGAAAGAGGCAGAAAAGATCGAGAGAGTTCATAGTCGCCTGAAGAGAACTCTCTTCGATATGTCACGGTCTTTTTCTATCAAATCGGAAGACACGGAGCTTCCGTCTTCTGCAACCTACTCCCCGTCCGATTCCAATGAAGAGCCCAGAGATTCGAGCGAGGCTTACACTAGCGCCGCCCGAAGATCTCCCGTAGAATGCGGAGCTACCAAAATACTCGACAGCATAGATAGAAAGTCCTGGAAATCTCCTGATGAGTTCCGACCAGCTTTCGGCAAAGTGAAAGCCTTAGCGAAACATTTCAACGACATCAACCTTACCTACTGCGTCAGAAGTTATAAACGAAACTGTCAGTCAAGTCCCAATCTAGCGCGGCCCGATAGAATCATAGACCGTCCAGAAATTCTACCAACGAGTGCGAGCTTAGCGGACATTCAGTATGAAAGCACCAAAACCGACACAAGCAATACAGGAGAAACAAAACTATCAGAAGACGAGGTCAAAAGCATCATCATCCAACTCGAAGACTGGTCCAAATACGGATCGAGGGGAAGCGAGGACACATTAGCGCATGGAATCGAATTTGAGCTAGATAACCTCCCTTCTGAAGAATACTCTGAACACGCCAACTCGAACGGATACGTATTCAACGAAATACTCAATAAGAAACCAAGACGGATAACGCTCGAAAACATCAAGCTGAAATCTAACCAATCCAGCTGTACAAAGAGTCGAGAATCGGTTGCGATAAGCGAGAGCTCAGAGAAGGAAAGAATACCGCGTGTGGTCGCGATGTTTCCACATAGATCTTCATCGTTAGAACTCCCTTTAGAAGCGGCGCGCGGTTCGAACGTAATGCGAAGTTTGCCAGAACTGAACTGCCCAGCACTTTGCAGACGAAGCGAATCTTCGCGTAAGCCAAATACAAACTCATCAATGTTAGTTGGCACTGTTTTATTTCTTAGAAGTTTCCTACGTCGCACAGTTGTATTGCATGTTTTATTATACTTTAAATTGTTTCAGGTCTTTTGATTATTATTTTGCTATAGCAATATTCCGGTTTTAATTTTCAGATTTCCTTATTCTGTTTATTTTCTTACCTAGATTTTATAGATGTTGAACGTTAATTGTTTTATTTCAGCATGTTATCGTAAATGTCTATGTATGTTACTGTATGTTAGAATATGTATTATGTATGTTAGAACTTTTTGCGGTGATGCAGTACAGTAGCTCCTTAATGCTGTATCGCGGTAAATACTTCAACAGAGTTCAGATCAGAAGTGCCTAAATTAGAAAGGAAAAATGGGCAGGGCAGGATCAAGCACATCGCTCAGTCTAAGTACCACTTGTTTTCTACGTTACTAAATAGAAACATGGCGCATGTAAAATATTCAAGCATCGCTGCTACATCGCCGCAAAAATCGCTCGGGCGATTAGGCCCTTAGATGAAAGGAATCGTTTACTCAACCTTGCATCATTCCCTAAAATTACAAATTTAATGTATGTTCGATTAATCCAGGTCCAGGCGGTAACGCAGCCCGTCGCGCCTCAGAACGCGACCTTCCTTCAAGACTGGCAGCGGAGCCTGTGAAGCCGAGCAAGAGTACTCCGGCGCTGCACCACGCCGCGCTCACCTCGCCACCACCGTCACACCCGCACCCTGTGCCGCCCAGGTACACAAAATTGCATACAAATTCTACAAAAAAAAATATATAATAAATAAAATATATACAAGATATACTATCGGGAAGGCCGTGTCAGGAACACAGCCGCAGAGGAGTACGTACAACGACGTCTAATTCTAAGAGGGGGAACTGAGATCTGCACTGACATCTCGCACGGGAGTGTATTGTGCATTGCACAAAACACTCCTACTTGCACCCCTTGTCCCCATTGTCCTCAATTTTGAGTTCACAGGGTGAGAGCCTGTTTAGGCAGGGGCCTAAACAGGCTCTCACCCTGTGAACCCAGCGCGTCTCGCTTCACTTTTTGAACCCTCACATAAAAACCTTGCGGCTTGCATCGCTCGTCGCATTCTATAAGTACCTACGCAGGTTATACAACAGTTTTCTTACGTACAAGTAAACCTTCGGTTTTTAAAACACTGAAGGGAATAATGAGATAGAGGGATTTACTATTCTTCGTAGTCTTTTCTCGTTGTTTTTTCTTGATAAATATTCGTAATTGTAATTCCAGTGCCGCCAGCACAAGCAACGTGTCTGAGAGCCCGGCGAGCGCGGCGCTCTGGGCGCAGAAGTCCCGGAGCAGCCACAACCTGTCTGTGCCGGCGCAGCACGACGCATTCTATCAGAACCTGAGCACAGTGCACGCGCACCCCATGTATATGCAGCCAGACAGGTAACTAACTAGACCTTATTACACTTATAAAGTAAACTAGTTTCTGCCCGCGGCTTCGCACGCGCTGTTTTTATGGAAACGTTTTAAGGTTATTTCTATCCCATAGGAACTCATTTAGGGGATAAAAAGTATGTCTATGTTTTATTCCAAGCCTAAAACTACCTGTTTGTAAAATTTCTGCCCGATCCGTTCAGTAGTTTTAGCATGTAGCAAACATCCATTCAAACATCCATACATCTAAACATCCAAACTAGCATTTATAATATTATGTGATGTGATTATTGATCCACATCAATCAAGGTCTTCCTAGCCGAATTTCGGCCACGGCGGCTAGTTTCAACGGAGACTAGCCTTGTGCGCAGGACATATTATAGTGCACAAGTGTGTGTGCGAAAATATCTGCACCCTTTATTCTCTCACTCTCATAATCCGATGGGACGTCAGACCGGTACGGGGAGACGTCAGGCGCAAAACCAACTGCTAATAGCCCATGTGCTTGTTCCACATTAATGTTTTTATTTTGTATTGTTATTTTGTAAGTCTGTTGAAATAAATAATTTCCTATTTTATTGTAGATGGTCATCGCTCCGCAGCTCGACGGGCAGCAGCCGGCCGCACTCGGCGCACTTCTCTGCGCGCGCGCAGCATTCAGACAACACCACGGAGTCCAACATGCAGCTCACAGTGAGTCGGTGTTTACTTACTAACCTCATGTAACAGTGGGCCGATCCTCATCAGCACACTTACGATCATGATGAACATGCCTGCGTACCTCAAACATTTACGTGGCGGAAGCGACGTAAAAACAAAATAATAAAAAAAAACGTTTATTTCAGACTATTTTGAATTCATAGAGTGTTAGTAGCACATAAACAAATAAACAAGTAGAATTTACCAAGCTTTTTTTATAATACAACTATTTAACGATCTTAATGTCGGTTGACTAATTGAAAGTAACAATAAAAAATATTAAAAGTGAACAAAAATAACACTTCTGGAATGAACACAACAAAAACATTAAAGAAAATTATTTTTTAAACTACACTACTTAGCTACATACCTACGTGTTGTACTGATGAAGCTAAGTTGCCATTTGGGCTAAATTTACCTAGTTGTTAGTAAAAAGTAATCAAATGTAAGTATATCCTCTCTAGATCGCATTCCGGATAAGGCTTACCCAGAATTATAAAAAAAACTCCTCCTACTCAGCCCGTGGACGAGTCTACTAAGAGAACCTCTCGGAGGAAAGGCAGTACCTTACTTTTGTGTATTTTTAACCTTTATTTTATAACTTAGTAAGTGCGTTATGATGAGTGAACTTATTTATTTATCTTAAGGCAAACAAAAAACTTTAGAACTAGAAAATTAAACACTTAACTTTAGAAAAATTCATTAATTATTATACCTAATGTATTTTATTTATTCACTAGTTTCTGCTCGTGGCTTCGCTCACGTTTTCAGGAATAAAAAGTAGTCTTTTGTTATATTTTTCTTAAAGTTTAATTAGAACTAGATTTATGCATAGTCTAAGCCTGATCCGTTATGTAGATATGGCGTGAAGTAGTAACAAACATGCATCCATCTATCCAAACTTTCGTATTTATAATATTAGTGTGATGTGATTGGTCAAATAACTGTAATGCAAATCTGTACTTAGGATAATCTTCAGCCTTTTTTCCTGTATTAATTATTATCCAGCTCGAGTATTATATTCAATCGATCTTATTCAGGCAAACCAGGCGAACGCAATGAGCGCCCGCGCAGCGAAGCTAGCTGAGATGTCCGAGGAAGTTTCTAGAAGGGAGCTAGCCGCCTACCACTCGCAGCGCGGCCCGCCGCCTCACTCGCTCCACAATCATTCACAAGGTACTATCATCATCAGCCTCTGCTAGCCCACTGCTGGGCGCCCTGTCTTAGCTTGCCGCATCCAGCATCCGTCGGCAGTCTTTCGCAGATCGTCGTCCCAACTGGCCACAAGGCGTCATACGCTATCAGACGCGTCAGAGAATATACAGGATATTTGGCACAACGTTTGTGATATAGAAACTAGGGGAAAATGAACTAAGTGCAATAGCATGACGGCTTTTTTAACCCTGCGAACTCTCGCAATTTTTAAGATTGTTCTTAATTATTTTTAATATTGTTAACTTTACTTGTACGAAATAAACGTTATAAAAAAAATCATTGATTTCTCGACTTATGTCGAGAAATTTAAATTAAATTTCATAATTTGGCATTGATTAGAAGTGATAATATTGGAAATAAATTATAAAATAGCATGCTTTTGTCAAATGAAAACGTTCTGATTGTTAGTCAGTTTTGAGATGTATAATGAAATGTTTGTACGCCTAAGCGGCAGAATACAGCGATCTAAAATAAGTCTTATGTACCGACTGAAAAATTACCTGATTCACAAACAATAAATTAATTATGAAATTTGATTTTACCTCTCGTAAGAGGTAAATTAAAAAATAAAACGTCTTTGAGTTATTTCACAACTATCTCACTCGCACAATATGTTCATGAAGTGACCCTAGACGTGACACACACAGTTGCGCATGTATGTGCCGAGAAGCGACTTTTGTATGGAAATGGTCGAGTGTCCGGGGTGTTGCTACGTTCACCGAGTCGCGGTCGCGGTACATAACTAGATGACGAACGCACGGGCAAAGAAGTTTCTAGAAGCCAATCAAATATTGTCCATGTAACCTTATTTGTTATTATTAACTACTAAATATTTTTGACAGGTCAAATTCAAGCAATGCACCCAGTTCAGTCACCACAACAACAGTTGTTACAACAGCAACAACAAATGCAACAGCAGCAACAATTACAACAGCAGCAATTGCAGCAACATCAATTACAACAACATCAATTACAACAACAACAAATACAACAGCAGCAATTGCAACAACAACAATTGCAACAACAGCATCTACAACAACAAAACCAGCAACAAATGCCGTCCCCAGCGCTTCAACATTCCGCCCCCCAAAGGTTAGTACAGTTCTCCATCATTGCCTATTGCACTAAACCAGCGGTTCTCAAACTTTTTTAGTGACGGAACCCTTTTGGGAATTGAAATATTTGACAGAGCCGTAAAATAAGTTCGTTGCCTCGTACATTTTAATTACTCGGATTTAAAGTAAAGACGGAGCTCGGAGCAAGCCTCGAAAATTTTAAAGACTAGCGACGATCCGGAAATTTTGCGAAAGAAAAGACTATGTAAAAACGGGAAATTTTTAAAGTTTGTAGCCATGATTGGGAGGTTCGTGCTAGAAAAGACGATATAAAAACGATGAGCGGAGCGAGCCTAGAACATTTTAGGGACTTTTAGCGACGATTGGGAAAGTTTTATTTAAAAAGGAAGAAACAACGATATAACGGCGCTGACGAGCGGTGCGGAAGGATGAAGGTATGTTGCGTGGGCCACCACGCACCTCGCGGTTCGAATTAAAGAATTAAAAAATTAAAGATGGTGTACTTAAAATGAATATAATAATTAGTGACTGTCATAATATATCGTTTAATGTATAATTTTGTCTGCATCCTTGTTTAGTTACTAACCCTATTTTTTTTTAAATTATGACCAGTATTTTAGCGGATTCCCAAGACTCTGCGGAGCACACTTAGATCATGGCTGCACTAAACACAAGCCTTAATTAATATGTATTAAAAAGTAACTTCTGCCCGCGGCACGGCTCGTTTCGTACTATGATAAAACTAAGGTAGTGATAAACACTCGGGCAGAATGTTATCGACTTATTTTAGTAAAATTTTACTTTTAAATCTGATCTGTAGTTACGAAGATAGGACATAACACACTAACTCACAATCTGTAAACTTTTGTAAACAAAAAAAGCACTTAGAACGGGATATTTACCACGATCAATGGTGTTTTGAGTTTTCCTAAATTTAGACAAAGTTTCATGCGCCGCAATCACGCAATAACTGAAGTCAATATTGTTAACAGATATGAATGGCATCAACCGTTATCACCACAAAGGTCTCAGCCGCCTGTTGCTCCAAAACCACAGGTTAGTAAGCCAAACAACAATGAAATAATATCAAAATTAAACAATAAGAAATACATTGTTTAACCTGTGCATATTTTTTAGCAGATGACAAGAAGACCAGAAGAATCGGACGAATTCTATCAAACGCAGACACAACAGCCGCAACCGCAGTCTACGGTGGAACCTGATGAAGGTAAAAAGTTACAATTATATCTTGGCACACCCGATAGGAAACAGACGAAAGAAGTAAACTCAGTTTAAATCGGACGAACTGTTAAACCTCTCGCCATTATTATTTTTTTATTGGTTGGAGTGGTCACGTTTTTGACAGAGCTCAAGAATATCACACCCTTGCACAGCGTGACGAGCGAAGCGAGCCGCACTGCTCCACTTCTCGTGGCGCTCTATGGACAGCTCACCAGCATGCCTAAGACGTTTCACATACTCCACTGCGGCCGTGTCCCTAAGACAGCCTTTCCGATTTTTTATTTATTTCGAAGCAATTTAATTATAATGTATTTATTTATACATTACAATTTGTAATATATTAAGTATGTATGTACGTATATCAGTCTACTAGTACCCATTACACAAGCTCTGCTTACTTTGGACCTTTATCTGAATAAAAAAAAAAAAACTATTATTTGGGCCTAGATGATGCTGTGTGGATTGTCCAGCATTATTTATTTATTTATAGTGTTGTTTCCAGAACGCTACGTAGCGAGTGCGCTCGACATGCCGCGCGGCGCCGGTTTGTACAGCGAGGAGGTGGCGCGCGCTCCCTCCGGCAACCCGTGGCAGCGCGAGGAGCACGAGCGTCAGGCCGAGGCGAGACGTATAGCCGCACGCGCACGCAGGTAGCTTGCGACAGGCATTTCCCCAAGCATATGTCGTAGTCCCCAAGTATATGTCGTAGCGTCATCTGCGTGCGTACATATATGTCATAAAATTTTCACATGGCTACTTTATTTACTTTTACTTAGTTTTCCTTCCACGGAATGAGTACACTGGTGACCTGTACTACACGTTTTTCATAAACCTATAACATAGAGCATATCTCTATGTACCTGTAGTATTTACTCTTCCACCAATATACTTTTACACTACATTGTATAAGCACCTACCTTGTAAGCTTGATTACCTTTGTGAGAGAAAATAAACATTTTATTTATTTAATTATGCATTGCCTTGCACTGCCTTGGCAGATCGTATTTTATATGAAAAGTGAACTATTATCCGTTATCATTTTTCTTCTACAAGGTGCCACGTAATTGGTGTACTAAGCGGAGAGGGGGTCTACTCCCACGAACATTTTTTGTACGAGCACTTTCCGGGTTTCAAAGTTTTTTACTGAAAAAAGACCTCGAAACTTGCATCGCAACTATCGTGTAACAACCCTAACATCAGTTGTTCATCAGCAAGGTTGTTGACCTTTCAATCGCTTTTGTTTAGCCAATGCCGTCAATTTTACGGTGGTTCCGTACATTTTTCTTCTAAGCTATTATTTTTACATACAATGTTTATCTGTAGGTAGGTACGTTAGTTTCGTGGTGGGTACGTCTACGTAGGTACCTAATAAAGACTATTTATCGATATTTTAATAAAATTACGCGATAAATACGCGAGAAATAATCTTCATTAGGCATGTTAAAAAATCGTGAAATTTTAAAAAAGTGCTACGTATGTGCCTAGTTTTATTTTTAGCATGAATGAATGTGTTCTTTATTTGCACATGAAAAGGAACCCTAAAATTTTGTCGATCTTGCGTTAGTGATAGGGTTGTCATTTTTCTAAGCGTATGCGTTAAGTTATTTTTTACTATGAAAATTTAAAACAACGTATTTTTGAAAATTAACCATGCGGATCAGTTGGGTATAAGGTGCACTACTACCCAATTTCGGCTTGGTACATGAATAACGTGGCACTTTGTATAACAGAATCAGTATCAATAAAATTCAAAGTTTCATTACACTTCAGAATAAGTAGCAATCAAAAGACTATTTGATTGTGGTACATTTCCCCAAACTAGCACATCATACGTCATCAATGAATAAAAATACACATGATGCACTTCCTGGCAAGATCTAATTATTTTTAGAAGGTCCATGTAAGATGTGTCTGCAGTCCCTAAAAAGCGTTAACCATGTTATATCTTTTGTAATTTTTGCAGAGACGCGATGATAGCCCAACTAGTGTCACTAGGCGGCGCGCGCTCGCCCGCTCAGAGTCAGCAGTTGCGCGCGCTTCAGCTGGAGCGGGACTTTGAACTGAGGGCCTCGCTGCAGGATCAGGTAATTTGAGGGAAATCTATCAATACGTTATTTAGTTCCTGTCGACGCTAAAGCGTAAGGTAATAAATAAAATATTTATTAGGTGTTGCAACAAAGGTCCTATACTCCGCTACTTCAAGAAATTGGGCTATGCATATTGCTTCTTACACCTGCCATTATTTTGAATTCTTGACATTCCATAGAACTTACATCACTCTCGTGATCCGAACGAATCAATTGACACCTCATAATGTCAAATCCATGAGCTGTTTAGGCCACCCACATTGATATACCCTCAATGTTCTTCTCTTATTATTAGGAAGAGCGCGGCGCAGCTGACGGCGACGTCGAAGACGAAGAGCATATAACCCCCGAGCCCCCCGCGGCCCCCGCTACCGCTCCCGCGCAGGCCTCCCCGCTACCCCCAAAGTCCATACTCAAGACGAACCGCCTTGAACTCACTAACGGATACGCACAGGATGCGGTGAGTTACCTGTATTTCGCACACTACGTGTAAATCGCTGCCATCCTAGGCTCATACCTTCAATGGCGTCTACTTGTTGGTTGATGAGGCATATCCAGGCCGCTGGTAACACGTTAAACGAGTAATCAACATTTTTGATCGAAAATCACATCACAGTAATACAATAAATACGAAAGTTTAGATAGATATGTACATGTATGCACATCGGCGTAGGTTTATGTAGTCGAATACGAGATTTGGAATAACGCATATTTCTGATTATTATACTTTGATTTGCCGCGAGCAGGAGCTAGTTACAAACAAGTAAAGTGAATGAGCAAGTGCATAAACAACATATTCCACAGATAAACGGGCACACCACTGCTCCACCTGCCCAAGAGCCCCAGCAATGGACGACAGAGACAACAAGCGTCTCCGGCTACACGTGGGGCGGCGGCGCTACTAGTGCGAGCGAAATAGCCGCGCCCCCGCCGCCCGCGCGCGGCTCCTCCTTCACGGTTATGGCGACGCGCGCGCGCCATCTCTCGGATAATCACAGCGAAGTGCCACAGCCGCAGTGAGTATTATACCGTAATGGGCAACAGACAGACTAGTCATTTAAGGAGTTAACTACCTGAGGTATATTACCTAAAATAATTATCAATGCTAGGTTGTAATTGTAATTGTAAAGACACAGATAGCTGAAAACTGAAGTGTCTAGAGATGGTTCTAACGACATCCATCCTTCGTGGATGTAAAGGACGTAGATAAAACAGATTACATCATTTGTACAAAACAGTTCCTATTTATAAGATATCACAACACCAACCAACCAACTTTATCTCTCCCCAGATCCCCAGTATCATCTTCCCGCGACAAGCGCGTGTCGTTCCACGAGCGCGCCGCCAACGCGCCCCCCGCGCCCCCCTCCACCTCGCCGCCGCCGCTGGAGCGCGAGGACCCCGACCGGTTCATAGAGGAGGCGGAGGCGCTCATGGCCGCGCCCACCACCCCCACCACGCCCACCGGACCCGGGATAGTGATGCACACGCCGGGGGTTATTGGCGCGCAGGAGGTTTATAAGTAAGGAAGGATTTAATTCTCATAAGTCTAAGTGCTAGTCCAATGCTGGACATCTACAGAGTGAAATTTAATTCGATGGCATCCTTCTAAACCAAGGCACCACTAATGGCTCCTAACGGTGCTCTAGCACCTTGCACCCAACCGAAGACTTGTTGCGATACGGAAAGTTACGGGATCCATTAAATTGCCAGTGTTATATGAAGGAAGTACTTGCAACCAATGTCCTGTTTCCCATTTAGAAACGGCCAGAGACTAGAGACGGGCACGATCCGCAGAGCTGGAGCACGTTTGTATCAAACAATTCCGTGTCAACTCACACAAAGGCCCGTCCCAATGCCGATGGGACAAAAGAGATTTTGGGGGAGCGGCATCGGGGCAAGCACTATGCCAAGCCGTTCGAGCTATAATATTGATATTATGTATAATATTGATGTATCATTTCCTCAGGGACCCGCGCACCCGGCGCCTGGCCGAGGCGCAGGCGCGCGCGCCGGCGGCGCCCATCCCCGAGCAGTTGTCCTTCAAGGAGAAGATGAAGATGTTTGCGCTCGAGTCCGGAGACCCCGCCACGCCCAAAGACAAGGTACAGTTCACTAAGCTGACTGCACTTCACGAGAACGCATGAAGTATACCTTACAATGTGTTATGTTGCACTTATCAATGTGTGTTAGACTACTCGAGAACGCATGAACAAATGAAATGTACTACACTCGATTCTAGAATCCAAGATAGTTTTGTAACATGGTAACAGCCAGTTGTTGTAGATGTTTACCACAAGGTAAACATCTACAACAACGCATTTTACACGCGAAAAATGAAAAAGGTAAACTTTCAAGTTCAAACTTGAAAGTTTACCTTTTTCATTGCGTCCGATTTTGAAATCGGACGAGACACAAATGAATGATGATTGAAAACTGTTTTTACCAGAAATTGTTTAGAACTTGTGCGGTTTGCTCCGATGATACCAATGTCGTAAAATATTTTACGCCAACACTTCTATAGCAATACAAAAATTATTAAAATTGTTTTATTTATAAAAATAAAATAAAAAAAAAAATCCTGAAAAAAAAAAAAAAAAAAATATGTACGATTCTAGAACCGAGTATATGTAGATGTTGCAATTATCACTGTCACCGTGTTAGTGTTCGATTCAGGCAAAACTTTGAAAGCGCAAATCTTTATGAGCTCGCCGATGTACATACGCGCGAGTGGCTGCGCAGTAGCTTATTTTATTGTGTCTAGGGCGTTGCCGTTTGAAAGTACAGTCGAGTCGAGTGTAATTTCATATTTTTGTTATTATGAGGTGCTGTTATTAAGCACTCAAATGATTATGCACTCGACTGTACCATGCACAACTTCGCATTCGTGGGGGCTTCGAGGCTATGTTCACAGCGCTCATTAAGATTTGCGCTCTCTATACTGTTTGCTATTTTGACAGCGTTACACGAGAACGCATGATGACTACTTACTTAGAACTTACAATGTATCTTAAGTTTGCACCTGTCTTGTCATTTTCAATGTGTGTTATTAAGTATGTTCGGTTTGGGTAAAATGTACAACGGTATTGTAGTGACAGGGATTTGCCATCGCTTACCATGGCTTGTTGCGGTGACTGTATTGCAGAAATTGTACAGAATTATAGTTTTTTAAATACACTTTTATTATTTTTGACATCTATTTCGCCGCAAAAAGCCGTAGTGGGTGGTAGCGCTTAAAAACCGATACCCGCTCTTTTACGTGTGTTGCTAGTGTCAATATAAACGATTCTACACTCCAAAGTTGCCAGCCCGCCGACAAGTGGACAAACACTGCTTACAATATTCTTACGCTTATAGCGTTTTGTCAACGTGTTGGCGGGCCTACTGGTATGTAGTCTCTTCAATGTTAAATTTAATATTGCTAAGGAACCACTTCTATGGACGAATGTCACGCGGCGGGTTAACAGATATTTGCTATGTCAATAGGTACTTATAAAGTTGTAATACAAATTAAAAGTTACGAAGATACGTTTACCTGTGGAGGTGGGCTCTATGTTAGTGTTGGATCCGATATATATAACCTAAATAAAAAACAGGTTATGTTATTATTTTGCACTTGCCTTGCCTTCTGTAACGAAATAGTTAAACAAATAAGTCTGGAAATTTGCACATTGTCATATCTGCTGATGTTTTGTCCGAGTATACATAACATAATGCTTACACTACACGACGGACAATAAATGTCTTCAGATCTACATAGAGTCTATAACCACATTCTTTTGCAAGAATAATTCGGTACGTAATTATATGTATATTTATTTTTGTGTACTTATGTAAGTACCTATTACTGTTAGTATCTTATATGTGTATTTATGTATATTAATGGTAAATACACGAATTGTTAATTGTACCTATTTTTTCTTTCTCTTGTTTTTCTGTTAATTTTATTATCTAGCACTACCTACTAAATTGTTGTCCACACTACCCAAAGGTTAGCAGGTAGAGAATGCTGTTTAGCATTATGCTCGCCCATGTACAACTTTTGTGCAATAAAAGTATATTCTATCTATCTAGGACAAGTTTATAATCTTCAGATAGTTTTAACTACACGGGCAGTTATTTTATTGTACAAATATAATTACAATGCATGTGTGTGGCTAAAGTAGATGGAATGTTGCAATGTCCACAAACAACACTAGCTCGTTACGGCTAAAGTGAATAATTAAATAGCATAAAGGATATTGCAATAAAAGCATGTTTTGCACATTAGATAATGCCCAGTTTTATGTTGAATGTTCATGCACATTTAGTTGTTTTAGATTATTTATATTTCTTATTTCGGCACATATATTTATTCACTTTAGCGTTATTTGCAGGTAAAAATATCACGGGCCCAGCGGGACATAGACGCTGTCCATTGATGACGAATGGCAACTTTTAACGCAAGGAAAAGACTAAGAGCTTTTACTTTTCCTTTATCTACATATAGATATATAGACTTTAATGTGAGTCTATTATTACGAGCCCAGTATTTGAATGTTTAAAGCACCAATACACATGTCAATCTTACGTCGTATCATAAGTTATATTTATATATTAGTTTTGTAGTACTTATTTTATATAGCGCCTTGCAGCTAGTGCAACAATGCCGACCAACAGGCAACAATGAACTTGTTGCCTTTATCACTTTATTATATGGCAGTTAGTATGTAGTCACTACTAAATATTATATTATAACTATACATACATTTATTATCGGATAATTATATTCTAATATGTCATTAGGTACCTGTTAGGTATTACATATTTTGGAATAATTTTGTAGGCACATTCTAAAACCCTGAACTAAATTTTTGAAAATGCTTGTGCCATTATTAATAAAATATACAATTATTATACACGTTACATTATATTGTTGTATTTTATAGACATGTAATTTTGAAGGACCAATAATAAAACGAAATCGGCGGGTGCCTTTTTTCGTAACCTAGGACCTAGATTATGTATGTATCCCTTTCTGTTCGTATTCATTTCATTGCAATCATATTTCTGAGTTTCTGCTAACTTCGTTACATTCCAGAGAAATAAAAAATTTCTTTATTATTTATCTTTTAAAATGCATTCCCTTGTATGCCTTCCTATTTATTTATGGTGTGTAACACTACTTACTGTTCTCTTTGAAATTTATATGAATTCAGATCATGGTTTCATTATCATTATACAAATATTAATATTATTGAAAATGGAAGCAATAATTGACGTGAAGCCTTAATGTAAATAATTTTAATGGAAATAAAATGTAAGCACACGAAAGTGCCAAAGTTTTATTTATTTAATAAAAAGGTACTTTGAATTATAACTCCAATGTATCGAACAAGACCGCATCAGGCGTTCCTTCTATAGAGGATCCGTTGCGGCATCTATTGGCAGCTCTGTAAGGAGTTTTCCTTTACTCCCTAGAACTTAAAAACTTGGTGATTTATCTACGGTAAAGCTAGTTTCCCTCTGATATCGTAAACTAGGCAGCTCCACAAACACAATGGTCACAATTAGACGCGTCAAGTACATTTGGTTTCATACGTATCGGCACCAACTCATTGTACATAAACTAGGTAGTATAATCCTTGTAGTATTATGTTGTTTTGTACACCTGTTTGTATATGACAAAGTTTATTTAAGAACTATATGGATTGTTTATGTAATGGATTAAATGGAGACGGCCTATTCTGAAATATTATAGTAATTAGTTCCTGAGACTAATCTCAGTATTCACCCAACGATAGTCAATTAGAAATGAATGAGATTTATTTTGTAGCTCGGCCTTCGATTATTTTATTAATAAGACGTTTTCAACACAAACGATTGTCGAAGAATCGATTTGGTTAATGTAGTATCTAATGTCACTAATTATGTACACTGCCGGCCAAAAGTTTGAGACCACCTACATCAAAGTAGGAAAATGAAATAAAACTCAAAATACAAAGAAAGAGGTTTAATTATGAATTAAAATACTTATTTCCTAATACACATACATTATGAAGAAAACAAAAAAATCAAGAAAAATCAACCATTTACTTTAAAAATGTCGCTCATATTTTATACAGATTTTTCGTCGAAAAACCCTCCCTTGCATTTTATTACTACTTTCACTATTCTTGGCATACGAGCAATCAATTTGTCGATTGTATCTTGTGATATATTGTTCCAGCTTTCTTGTAAAGCCTTCCACATGTCTTCTTGCGAAGTGGGACAACAACTGCGCACATTTCTATCAAGCTCTTCCCACAAAAGCTCAATCGGGTTGAGATCCGGACTCTGAAGGGGCCACACCATGTTTTTTAAAACCCCTTCTGTTTCTTTGTGTTCTAAATAACCCCTGCATAATTTTGAACTATGTTTTGGGTCATTATCTTGTTGGAAAAAAAATCCATCTCCAATTATTCTTGAACCAGACGGAATGGCATTTTGCTGTAGTATTCGTTTATATTGCTCCTTTTTCATGATTCCTTCGACTCGTTCCAAATCTCCGGTTCCATGGCCCGAGAAGCATCCCCAGACCATAATGGAACCACCACCATGCTTGACTGTTGGCACCACACAGTCTGGCATCATCTTTTCCTCGACGTTACGTCGAACAAAAATTCGTCGTTTTGAACCAAATATTTCAAATTTGGATTCATCTGACCAAAGAACTTGTTTAAAGTCTTCTTCAGTCCAGTCTCGATGGGTAAGGGCCCACTGCATCCGTTTCTTTTTGTTTTGTGGCCTTAGTAGTGGTTTTCGAACGGCGACGCGACCAAATAACTTAGCATCTCTCAAACGTCTTTTTACTGTAGTCAATGATACAGGTTCTGATCGGGATTTGTTCACTTCTACGCGGATTTCTGGTGCTGTTAGGCGTCTATTCCGCTTGCTGGTAGTGACGATGAAGTGATCCTCGCGAGAAGTGGTAGTTCTCGGCCTTCCCGAACGCGAACGATCTTGATTACTGCCAGTCTCCTTGTATCGGGTTATTGTGTTATGAACACAAGTCTTCGACAACTTAAGTTGAGAGGCAATCGCACGTTCAGATTTGCCTTCGCCGTATAAAACAACTATGGCAGAGCGAGTTTCACTGCTAATTTCGCGAACTTTTCCCATTTTAAGATGTCTTCACTGTAACAACGACGAGCTCAGACTAATAAGGTAGAAAATAATTTACTCCATAAAAACTCAGGTACTAAATATGTTTTAGGAAGCTAACATAATCCCTGATATCGGTTAACGCGAAACAAACCCAAAACAATAAGTAATGAGCAGATCATAAAAATATTACAATGACTCTACCACCTGGTCCTTGCGCGGCGCTCATTGATGTTTTGAAACAATAGACCTTTTTAGGATGATAACTTAAACAACAACATAAATAATGACTCTTAGAAATTCTTTAATAATAATAGAATACGCAGGTGTTCAAATTAGCTCATTATCATATGTGTACTTTGAAATATTTTGTTGGTGACAAAGATTTTTACAGTGGTCTCAAACTTTTGGCCGGCAGTGTACATGTATTGTTAATGATTTTATTGTATTATCATCTACATCTCGAAGAATAAATCGAATAAATTCATGAATATTGTTTTAATTAAGGCCTGCCCCTAACCTACACTCCATACCAAAGGAAATGTTTCTGATGGCTTATTTCACAAATGCCATGCGAATGGGATTACTGGACTTTTTGTCCAGAACTCTCGTGCTGGCTTACCACGAGATAGCAAAGGGGAACGTGGGCAACAAGTTCCAGAAATTTACACCTTACATTGCGTGCCCTTAGAGGCGTCTGTAGGTACATTTCAATTGATGGTATAATTTTTCTTAAGTTAAGTTTTAGTACTGTATATGTTTTTAAGCGTGCTGAGTTTGTCAAAATCAATGAGTCTCTTTTAGAATAAGACTGGTCCCTTATTACCACCGCGAATAGTTTAGATGATGTAACTCATAAATTCTATTAAATTATTAACATTTTGATTGATGCATATGTACCCAAAATTCGTTGTGGACGTACTTACTCTTACCCAGTTTGGTACAGCAACGTGCTAAAAGATTAAAGACTAAAGATTGCCAGAACATATGTAACAATGTACAAGGTCTTAAAACTATATACATAGGTCCAGTTATATTCTACCTAACATATGCAAATAATAATTTTTCCATTACTCAATATTACATTTTCTATTTCTAAATTACAAATACAAATTAACTTTTACTTATTGATAAATAAAATTACAATTCAAGCTAACTGCGGACTGTTGCAAGCAGGTACTTGTTAACCTTATTAAAGAAAAAAGTAAAATTCACGCAAATTGGAAGAAATATAAAAATCCCCATGATTATTTAGACTTTTCAAAACTCAGGAAAAGACAGAAGATATTACAAGAAGAATGTTAAAGATCGTATATACAGGGTGTTTGGAAGCTCGGTGCAAAGCCTTAAGGGGTGTTCGTATAGTATAGACCATCTAAAACATTTTGAGCCAGATTTGTCATAACCAAAGTCTAATAGTTTTTTTTTAGGGAACGATTTTCAACCAAAATCCAAAAAATTTCCAATTAAGTGCTGATAATGCAAAGTTTGAGTGGAAATGTCTAATTTATTTTTTATATTTTTATTAGCCTAATGTGTGTTTAATTATCAAGCACCGTTTAAGCTACAAAAAACAACTTTCATACTTTTTAAACTTTACAGAAAAGAATAAGAAGAAAATAATGATTTTTAATGCCATTTAAAAAATAAATAAAATAGCTGCAGATGTTCAGATAATTTTAAAAATATGCTGAGTTATTGTTCTTTCTTTTAAGGTATCATTTACATAGATATCTTTACAAATTTTGAAGTTACGGTGCCTGAACCCGTTAATGTCCGTAAATACTGATTTTATTGAGATAAAAAAAAAACGTTTTAGATGATTTTTTTTTAATTCTGATGCTCAAAATGGCTTCCGCTATTGCTTTTACGACAACGATTTCTAACTTCCGTCGTGACTTTCAGCTGCATTTCCTATTTCCGTTTCATAGTTGTGAAAGCTTTTTCAATCCTCTGAAGTAATTCTCCCTTACCCTGTATTATTTGCGGAGCAGAAAATTAAGTTAAACCCTAGGGCTTTCTGTAGTTATGTAAAAGCTAAGCGGAAAAATACAATTGACTACCACTAACAAATGAATGACGTAAAAGCTTTCTGGAGATATGTAAAAGCTAGGCGGAAAAATACCATTAATTACAAATGACATATGCGGACAGCCAGCTGACCAGCGCGGTTGATATTTGTACAGCGTTCAACACATTTTTCAAGGAAAATTTTACTACATCCAGCTCTACCAGTCTTATTTCCGACACACTCTTACAAGATTTCAATTTTATAAATAATATATCCATAACTCCAGCTGCAGCGTTAAAACTCATGCGAAAGGTGGACATTACCAAAGGTTCTGGTGAAGATAGTCTGCCTCCAATATTTTTCTACAGCTGCGCAAAAACACTAGCTTTTCCCATCACATTATTTTTTAACAGATCTTTTTCTGAGGGTCTCTTTCTGTAGGGAAGTTAATGGGGTGGTTGGGAATATATCGAAATGCTGGAAAAAAGTTCATGTAGTCCCAGTCCACAAAAAAGGTTCCAAAACTTCGATAGAAAACTATTGAATCTCGATTCTTAATGTACTCAGTAAGTTAATAGAAAGGACTGTAGGTACACACACATATACAGGGTTATTGGTTATTTAGTAACACTACGTGAACTGCAGGTGCTGCCCATCATCACGAACACGTTCGTGAAGACGCCAGGTCTTAATTCACAAAATTTCATGACATCCACCTCCCATACAAAATAAAAAAGCACTGTAGACCGGAACCCAAGGAATTAACATAGATCGATCTACCCCTCCCATTCTATTTGACTCTCCCACTGTTATTCTATGAAGAGACTAGTGTAGACTTAAGCATTTAGGCAAAAAAGTGCCTACAAAGTATCAGTGAGGGATTGCACATAAATCTTTCAATCCACAATTTGTTTTAAAGTTAAGTTTCAAATTAAGCACCTATTATGATTGGATTTTAAGGCTTAGGTAAGTCCTTTGTAACAAATACTTAAATTTACTGTGGCTGGTATTCTTTCCTGTTATTTTGGAAGAAGCATAATATTTCACAGGAAAAACTATCGTAGTTTTACGAATTCATTACGGATGTAAGTGGGTTAACTACGAACCTTATTTGTGTTGGAAGCCGCTGCCGTGCGCTCACGGCAGCGGTACAGGCGCGTCGCGAACCGCACTCACCCTGAAGAAGTCCCTCGTTAAGGGATGAAACATTGGTGTTCTTCCAACACAAATAAGGTTCGTAGTTAACCCGCTTACATCCGTAATAAAAGCATATAATATTTACCTAGGCATATACTCACTGAGTCAATAAAATAAGTTTGAAAATTAAATGTACCTACAGTACCTGGTTCAGTCGTCTAAGTATTCACTATCAAACAGTTACACAAAGTACCAAGAAGTGGATTATTATTGGGCTTATCTACACATTTCACAAATAAAATCCACATTAAACACTCAACTATTTCATACATAAATAAAATTATCAAAACAATACACCAAAATAGATATTTTTGTAACCTTCAATTAAGTTTGACACAATGAAATTTTTGTCAGTAAGATTTCTTTTTGTAAAGGAGTTTGTTCGGTTTTGGAAACGGCATAGAGGTTGATATTGGATAAAAGCCTCCATTTTCTTAAATACGTAGGTAGTCAATGGTGATTTGCAAAGACATAGTAGCCTACGTTTCGTATTTGTACTGGTGGTTTTTCTCTATCTCTTAAGCAATCAATTCTTTGAGTATGTGGCGAATCTATTAAGGCATCGAATCTGTGAAAGTCGTTATTTAAAGTTAGTGCTCAACTTTTTTGATAGGCTGTTTATACTCATATGAAAGAAACACCCCAATTATTTAATTTGTATCAAAAAACTTTTAGGCACAACCCAGTTCATCCCACGAAAACTTTATTCTACCGCCTTGAAACATCCCTTTTGACTCCATTGGCAATTGACTATCAATAATACGTTATTTGAAAAACTAGCTGTTGCCCGCTACTTCGTTAGCGTGGTACTCGTAAGATTTATGCTACCTGATATTTTACAGTGACAATAAGAGACCACCTTTATTTAACAGGGTAGTTCAGTTAAATGTAAAAAAAATACTTAGAATAGGTACTTACGCATAATATTTCTTAAACGTTTTTACATATTTTTTTGTAAAAGCTTACATAGCTTACAACCCGCAGCCTTATTGTCTAAGTCAACTGGTAATCGAGATCGACTTCATTTTTGACATTTGAAACCTAGCCTGGACTTCGATTGTCACCTTCGTATTGTGTAAAAAGATCACCATCAACACCATTACCAGCGAAATTCAAACCTAGTGAATGAATGGAACTTCGTATTTTGGTATTGCGTAACGCCAAACTCAAGCCCATGTGAAAAGTCAGATGAAGCAGGGAGCTCATTCGAATCTTGTTTTAAGTGTTTTGGTCAAATTTTAATCGAAATAAGAAAATTATGGTGAACATTGTGTTTAAAGCAAAATAAAATTATCCAAACAAGGGGTCCTCCGCCAAACAAGGGGTGTTAAGCCATAACCACCACGCTTGACAGGCGGATTGGGGCAGTAAAGGTGTTAAAATACACAGAAGGAAGCTACTGCCCGTTATCTGCTAGGGTCCTTTAGTCGGCTCTTACGACAACTACGAGTTGAGTTTTAGGGGTCGACTCTTACGACATCCACGGGCTTAGTTATAGGGGTTGATTCTTACGACATCCACGGGCTTAGTTATAGGGGTTGATTCTTATGACACGACTCGCTGTCTTGTTATAACTTAAAAAAAACGCGTACTTTTGACTTTTAACAAAACAAACCGTGAACTTTTGACAACTCCAATAGTGTCATGAGCGAGTTTGACAGTTTGAAGAAAGAAAACTTGCGTTTTGTTACTACCTTTCTAGTAAACAAACTGACAAAATACGTGATCAACTTGCAATTATTGACAAAAATAATGCACAGGCTGTGTTTTTACTGCATAATAAATAGTAGTCCTACTTGCATTAACGAAACGCATGAAAGATCGAAAACGAGAAATTGGATTCACATGGATCATTCATTCCGAAACCGAAGACCAGTTGAATACCTTAGACAATACTGACGACGACATTCTGACTGGGTCGACCACTGGTAATCGACTTGAAGTTCACTGGTAATGGATTTCAAGCTAGACAATAAGGCTGCCATAAATTAGTAACAGTACGCCGCCGGGCCCAGTTTTGGGACATAAAAACAAGTCTGAATTTGTGTAGGTATGCCTGTTGGAAACTCCGGTCGATTTTTTATAAACCTGCCGTTCCTAAATCGTATGTTTTGTTCCACCCCTATGAACGCGAAATACTATGCCTATCCTTTCCCCAAAATGGCGCGCTTTGCGCCCTAAGTACATAAAAAAACACTTTAAAACTAGCAACCTTAAGCCTTGTGCTCATTTATTTAAATTAAACTTCGATTTTCGTTGTTCAAATCATATTTTTTTAGTATTTGTTATTATTACAGTTTAAGTGTTACTTAATTAGAAAGTTTCATGTGTCTACCATGTTCAAGAGATACAGCCTTGACAAATTAAGAGCAAAAATAGCCAAAAAAAATAACGTTTGTTGTATAGGAGCCCCCTTTAATTTTCTTTTTCTTTGATATTTATTAATTTCTATTATTTGTTGGTGTAGCGGCATGAGAAATACACATTATCTGAAAATGTAATCTGTCCACCTCTTATGGTTCATGTGACATAGCCACGTGACAGACGGACGGACGGACGGACGGACAGCGGAGGCTTAGTAATAGGGTTCCGTTTTGACCCTTCGGGTACAGAACCCTGAATAAACACTTTCAAACTAGCAACCATAAGCCTTGTGCTCAGTTTTCTAAATTAAACCTCGATTTTCGTCGCATAAATCATAATATTTTTTTGTGTCATAGTAGGTACCTACAGAACAAATTACTTTTAAATGTAATATAAGTAATTAGTTTGCATACCGCCTCTCAATACCGTGCCAGGTCCAGAGCTGGGTGGCACTTATTTGAGTTAGGTACTTAAGGGCCTGTTCACACCTATTGAGGTAATCGCTACCCAGAGCGGCAACGAGAAACCTCGCTCAGTTGGGTATTTTCTATGTACTAAATACACACCTACTACCTAAGTACACACAGTACAGACAGTACACAGTACGTAAGTAGTAACTTCCTCAGAAGCGTCATAGGTCATATTGGCCGCTTAAAATACATCCATCCACATAACTTCATGTTACAATTCTAAACGAACGCCACCCTTAGTTATTTTAGGGTCCCGTACCTCAAAAGGAACCCTTATAGGATTACTTAGTTGTCCGTCTGTCTTTTAACCCTCTTTTCTCGGGGATGGCGTAGAGGAGTTGAAATTAACACCAAATGCTCAAGTCCGTAACCTCTTGGAGCCGTAATACAAATCAAACTTCTAAGACAACGCAATCAAAATTTACAGCCGTTTAAGCTGCATATTTTGAAATTTCCAAGGAAATCACATGCACACAAAACCTATAGATAGGGTAATTCACGTTGACCTCTCCATGACATTTGGTCTTAGCACAAGTCTTTACTTCGGAAAATCCGAAAAACGCAAATTTGTAGTTTTAAACACGAACGATTCTCACAAGGGACTAAAACCTAGGTATAGGGTATTTCCCGTTCACCTCGAATCATGAAAATTGCAAAAAGCAAGGTCTTGCACAATTTTCGTCAGCGAAGTCGATTCATGTTGGCGTTAAAGGTATCGTGTACAACAGCTGTTATTGCACATGATAAGTAGAGTTGATTAGAAATGGGCTTTTTGAACCGTATCTAGTTAATAAGTTTAATTCTTTTTTTAATATAATTTTAATAGACATTTTAACTTCATTTCTGCTAATTTGCTTATTCATTTCTACGGAAATTAAAGTAATGGGCGCTTTGTCTTACTTACGGAATTCTAAAAATAATACAGGGTGGACCAAAAGTCCGTTTATATTTGAAATGATGATAAAAAAAAAACTAATTACAGTAGATTAAAATTGTTTATTCTTTTCAATAGTAAACAAAAGGGGAATTTATTTCTTAAAAATCACATCATCCATATGCAATCCTTCATTATTCTGGCATTGCTGCAATCTAGAGCGGAAATTTTCGATAACAGCTTTACATGTTTCTGTTGAGATGTTTTGGATTTCTGTGCGAATACGATCCTTTAATTCTCCAAGAGTTATTGGGTTGGTGTCGTAAACTTTAGCCTTAAGATATCCCCAAAGAAAAAAATCCATTGGGGATTTCGATCCGGGCTACGAGGCGGCCAGTTAATGTCCCCTCTTTTCGATATCACTTTTGGGCCAAAAATGACTCATTACATGTATGACAAGTGGCTCCATCTTGCTGAAACCATGAGCGTTGATTAAAACCAACAAAATCCTGCAGTGCTGGAGCGAAAAAGTTGCGGTTTAATGATGTTCTTGGCACGTTAAGGACAGCAGCCCGTTTTCGAGTTGAAAGTCCAGGTTGGTCACGAACAGACGATTTTACTCGCTCCACGTTTTCGGGGTCCCTCGACGTTCTAGGCCGGCCAGATCGAGGTAAATCCATTGTTGAACCCGTCTTCTCAAACTTGAGCACCCATTTTTTAATTAACACACCTGATGGAGCTTGATTTTTGTGTCGTATCTTGTAATGACTGCAAAACTTTCGTTGAGCTAAGGTCGAAGAATCATTGTTTTGATAGTACTCGCGTACACAAAACGCACGTTGACTACCGCTGAACGACGCCATCGTACTAAATTCCCATAGGCCGCTCTTGCAATGCGTAACCCCTCCACCCCCTCCGCTGCCGCTGCTAGACGCGGCAACCGATTCAAATATTAACGGACTTTTGGTCCACCCTGTACTAGTCGTACCCTACCTTTTTTTTTAATTTGTTAAAAAAATCGAAGCTAAAAACAAATAGTTGTAAGTTACCACATTTCATACTTTTCTGAGTTATTGCATTTTGAGCACTAATTATGAGATCTCCTTTACCACAACAAAAATTATACCTATTCAAATTAAGGGGCGAACCTTAGGTTTGGTTGTCAAACTACGCCTTGATCTCAGTACTCACTGGATCCCGTGGTAAAAACTCGAATTACATAAAATTCTACATCTTTTCTTTGTTTCCTTCAACGTAAAAATACGATTGAGAAAAAAATAGATAAATAAAATCATGAATGTGTCCTTTGTTTCGCACATAATTTGATCGAGATCTCAGGAACCCTGCGGTCTATTGAAATGACTTAAGTTTTGATTCGAAGGTAGGTAGGGTACTAATTATTTGGTTCCTTGAACCAGTTTCTTCATAAGTTGCAAAGTTTTCTTGTAAATAAACAATAACTTGATTTTGGTGCTTACGCCGTTCCAAAAATGTATGCTTTGTCCCACTCCTATGAACGCGAAATCCTATGTCTACCCTTTTTACATAATGGCGCGCTTCGGGCTCTCTTGAGTACATTAAAAAAACACTTGCAAATTATCAACCATAAGCTTGGGACTGGCTACATAAAAATAAATTATCTACATACCTAATAAAAGCTAGCGTACGTTCAGACTTCAGTCAGAAACGGCGGAATCCGTAAACCGCCGTATGATCTATGTCATTCTAGGTAGTGTAAAAGTTTAGTACGGTACAACCCCAATGTCAATTGTATGCGAGCGGTTAATTCGTGATAATTGCATCCGCTCCGATTTCGCCGTCTCTGTCTCTGTCTTTCTGTCATCTGGCCATAAAGTAAAAAATATGTAAAATTTACCCGAGCAAAAGAAATAACGTAAACAAACCATAAAAAAGGTTCTTTACAGAACAAACTTTCAAGTCTCATTGGACGAACGAAACCTAGACTGGACCTAAAAAGAACCTAAAAATACAAGGTAGATTATCCTTGTATTTACTTTCGTTGCATCCACTTCACATCCCATAGTAAAATAAACAAATAGTAAATTATTTTAGGGCATAGTTTGAGAAATATAAATTTTGGTTCCACATCATAACTCATAACTCTACTAGTTAATACAGTAAAAGCTCCTTATTCGCGGGGTATACGTTCCGTAAATATGCCGAGAATACAGAAACCGTGAATACGGAACGGTAATTTGTATAGGAACGTAGGGGATACGTTCCACGAACTCAAAAAAAAAACATATGAAAAATCTATTTAATTACATAACGAATTTCGATTTCTTAACAATACCTACTAATTATTATCCGGTTAGGTTTAAAAAACTTAGTAATTTTCTCTTCGCGAAATATTTATCCGCGAATACAGGAAATATGCTGAAATGATCGGTTGAATAGATTATAGCACATTTTGTCGCACTAGAAAGAAGATGTCTCAGGCCGCCACAATAAAGGGGAACAGGATTAGGTAAGCAGGCAAATATTTAACAATGTAGGCGTACCTATTTAAAAAGTGGCGTTTACAACAATTTACATAATAGCACACAAAATGTACAATTTTGTCCACGAAATGCACAAAAATGAAAATAAATATGTACAAAAATTAAATGTACATAAAATGTACAGCAATCGTCCCTGAAATAACAAAATGTAGGTACATATTAACAATATGAACATAAAATTTTATGTTCATATTATTAACATGAACATTTACTGTACATTTAATGTACAGTAAATGTTCACAAATAAACATGTACAGATTATGTACGTACCTAAAGTGTACAACAAATTTACGTAAATTACATAAATGTAAAGATAATGTACATAAAATGTACAGATAAGACAGCATGAAACAGACAGCATCATCAACTGGTAGCTTTCTAGCGGTAGAAGTGTAAACGTTATAGGGGTTACCAAATGATGCTGCTCTCCGTATCTATGTACATTTAAATATGTACATAAAATTTACAGCAAATTTTCATAAATAAACACAAATGTACCTTCATGAAAGTTATGTAGGTACAGCAAATGCCTTATTTACAATAGATCACCCCTGAG
Organism: Eupithecia inturbata; assembly: GCA_963662085.1. Classification (NCBI taxonomy): domain Eukaryota; kingdom Metazoa; phylum Arthropoda; class Insecta; order Lepidoptera; family Geometridae; genus Eupithecia; species Eupithecia inturbata. Next base: position 12,702,905 of record OY759182.1, read on the forward strand.
ACTTGGAGAGGTCCCGAGGATGACGGTGAGTATCACGCACAAAACGTTCAAAATAGTCACCGTCACACCCAATACACATGCCGCACCTAAAAATGGTCTGTTCTTTCACACGTGATAACACTTGAGGGTTCATTTTTATCAGTTCAAATGCCCGGGTAATTTTCGTTACTAAAATATCCCGGCTCGCTAATGCACCACCACTGTAAACCATTGCCTTGACGTGGCTCCACAAATAAAAGTCTAATGGCGTAATGTCCGGTGACCTAGCAGGCCATGCGATCGGACCTCCCCGCCCGATCCAGTGTCCGGGATACTCCCGGTCTAAATAGTCTCTGACTGAGCGAGCGTAGTGGGCTGGCACCCCGTCCTGCTGCAAGTACATGCCACGCAGGGAAGCAAGCGGTACGTCCTCCAACAACACTGGTAGAGTTTCTGACAAAAAGTTCAGGTACGTTTCTCCATTCAGTCTTTCTAAAAACACTGGGCCAATTAATGTATCATTAACGATTCCCGCCCACACATTTACAGAAAATCTGTGTTGAAAGTTATGCGGCCTAACTTCATGAGGATTCTCTTGACACCACAAATGTTCATTTCTTGTGTTGAATAGTCCTAAACGTACAAATGTTGCCTCATCAGTCCACAATATTGAGGGCTTTTCAGCCAGGACCCAATTACAAAAGCCAACTCGCGCTGGTTTGTCGGCCTCGGTGAGCTCTTGTACTCGCTGCAGATGATAGGGATGCTTATCGTCATTGTGCACGACAGTCCACGCGAACCATTGGCTCACGTTAAATTGTCGTGCTGCATCGTTAGTGCTCGCAGAAGGATGATCCTCAAAAAACTGTAGAATCTGCCTTTCCGCGCGGGCAGTTTGCGTGGGTGGACGACCACGGTCAGTGGACTGCGGCTGAAACTGACCATATTCGCGTAACCGCTGCGTAGCAGCCAGCATGGTTCTGCGACATGGTGTTCGCACGTTTGGGAACAAACGTGCGTATTCCCGGCACGCATCCGTTACATTGTCATTGCACCTGGCGAGCACCCGAACCATATCAGTGTACTCGACATTGGAAAATTGGTAGGTCATCGTACGACGGGCCTCACAAAACTCACAAATCTGCAAAAACTGAATTGAAAAATTCCCACTTCCATTATTAGGCAATAATAGAGAAAAGATGAGAATAAAGATAATAAAACCTTTTCAAGTAAGGCGGAAAGGTCCCCTTTGCTCAAAGAAGGTTGTCAAAATAATGAGTATTTATTGAATTTTTGAGTAAATATGTTATCTAACTAATATTCGTGTAATGTTCTTTTAGTTTCAAATAGCAGGTATCGTTATGGTATTGCAAAAACGTGCTAAGCCTTTTACTAGATTTTATATCAACCCATAGGCGTGGCCATGGCATGTTATTACGCCCTCTGCAATTAGGGATCCTTGTGATGCGACAAAATCTTTTTTTTAGAGTACCATACCATATTTGGATGAGAGATTTAACAGTTTTTTTTTGAGATATTTGCCCTGGTTTAGGCGAAATGTAATTCGTTACCATGTTCAAAATTAGCCCGCGAAAGGTTGTTCGTCATTAACCAATAACCCTGTATATACCCCTTTGTTTTATGAAGAGACGCTCTACCACGACCAACTTGGGTGTTTTATTGACTATGTTGCTACCGATACTATGGATGGAGGCTTCCAAGTGGATGTGATCTATACAGATTTTGAGAAGGCTTTTGATCGAGTAGATTATATGAGCTGGGTATTCGGGGTAGTTTGTTAAGATGGGTAGAGTCGTATTTACTGAATAGGTCCCAGGCAGTTGTCGTAGGTGGCTCTTGTTCTGACTATACTGAAATAACATCTGGTCTTCCACAGGGATCTATTCTAGGCCGACTTTTGTATGCTTGTTACCTTTATGATGTCGGTAAATGTTTCCACTATTCTAGATTTCCTCTTCGATGGAAGTCCCAGAGTTTTTCGACTCCTACGTCACTTGACCTCGTCGTGAAGTTGGTTAGCACGTTCCCGTACTGAGGGAAAGACGCGGGTTCAAGTCCCGTCGAAGTCGAAAAATTTTAGGGATATTATTTGATTTCTTATTACTCTAAAAACTATAGTGAATCACGTATCTATCATAATAAAATCATTATTTTATTATGATAAAACCTACAAAAACGACGATCCCTTTTGGGATATGACATTTCTCCATGGTCTGCGCAAATGGTGTATAGAAAGAAAAGAAAGAAGAAATAGTATAGATTGTCCTGAACTTACTACCTAGTAGAGTTTTATTTATTTATTTATTTATTGATCACCGACATAATGTACACTTAAACAAGCTTTGAATTACCTTATTGAGTTTTTAGTTTTTCTACCCCAAAATATAGGCATACCTACTCATAATAAATTATTTGCTGTGTCGCAATCATCTACAAATTATGCACGTTATTCCATAGTCAATAGCTTGTTTACAGAGAAATTATAACAAGTAATTCAATACAACAGATATTTTTCACAGTAATAGGATACATTTTAGAAACGAAATCATTAAAATAATGGAGGATGAGGGGGATGCCGGTGTATCTAATTTAAGTAACTAATTAGTAGGTAGGTACTAATGGAGACAACGGGAATAGGTACATCCTAATAATGTTATTAGAATAACTTTATGTAGTTATGTAAGTATGAGAAATATAATCTTGTAAGAATTGTTAAAGCAGCGCTAAAAGTATTATGTAAAATATTCAGCTAATTAATATGTATTAAATTATTATTATATTCGACTGTCTGATTAAAAATCATAGTTTATAAAATGTAAATAATTTCTTTTGGCCGTAAGTTTTAGAAATATATAATATTACAATAACTAGTTTTAAGGGCTGTGGATTGTGTAATACCAATAAAAATAAAATATTCTTATTCAGCATTAAACTCTATTGCCTAGTAAGTATCATCATCAACCTATTTTAGTCCCCTGCTAGACATAGGTCTCCCCTAGTGATTTTGCTGCATCCAGCACCTGCAGTCTTTCGGGATTAGTGTCGGGAGTAATGCTGTGTGAATTGTCCAGCATAATTTATTTATTAGCTTATCAACATTTAGTTACCAAATTTTTTGTCCCGTACCCAAGGACCGAAGACACATGACCATGGTAAGCAGCTAGAGCGGCGTCAAAAGAAACGGTCTGGCGAACCTTCTTAAGAGCGAACACAAATCTGCTTAGCCGTTGGCACACCTGGTTCACAATATGGTCCTTCCAATTCAAATGCCTATCCAGAATAACCTAAAGATAAAAAAGGAACGATTGTTATTGGTCGGTAATTGCCTGGGTCTACTTTGTCTCCTTTTTTGAAGAGGCTTATCAATAGACATTTTAAGTTTTTCTGGAAAAGTACCTTCTAAAAAAGACAAATTAATAATATGGGAAAGTGGGCAACTTATCCATTTGGCACATGCTTTTAGCACAGCGGTAGTGATTTCATCACTACCACTGGTTTTACTATTATTCAATAACCCCTTCTGATAAAAAAATCTACGGTCTTCAAATAAAACACAAAGATCAATTAACAGTGTTTATATTTTTTGTTTGTGGTTAATATTACGTGTGCCGTATGGCATAGGTACCTTTAAGAAAAAGCACTAAAATATTTCTAAAACATTATCAACATTTTCAGATACTTTACATGATTCTTATGATACAACAAAACTGTTACTTTTATTATTTACATTTTCTTGACTCCATTTCCGCTAAAGGTCATGGACCATGTACTCGAATCAGTACATAGCTTTGTGCACTAGAATTAATAAACAATAATAATGTACATCCAGTACATAGGTAAGCGCAAACAAGGTTCTTTCTTATTCAAAGTTACAAGGCTAAAGGCGGGTTGTATCGAACTGTCACAAATATCTAGGGGACAACAATTTATACATTAAAAAATAATATGATCAAGTGTGCTTTGGTGTTATATAACTTATAACAATATAACTTAATAAAAATTTACGATTCTGTGCAGAATTATTTTGCAGAGCCCAAAATTTTTTTTTAAATAGCCTTATAAAAAGGTTTTCGAAAATGCTTGGACATCGATACGAGTATTCTATTAATTATGTAAATTTGATTATTTCAGTTGGCATCTGTTAGTGCGGAATTTGGGATTGGAATATTAATTTATTCCTAACCTAGTAACAAATTGACAATAACAATTTACATAGATAACACACTTAAAATTAAAGCTTGCCAGTTGTTTACATCATCTATTTAAATTATACTGTGTATAAAAATATCTAAGTCACGAAAGCGTGTTACACAGGAATAAACATTGAAGAATAAGAAATAAAATGTATATGAATCACTATCTGACTCCGGCGATGATGCTGCATGAACATGATAACTCCGGCGATGATGCTGCATGAACATGATAACTCCGGCGATGATGCTGCATGAACATGATAATAATGTTATAGTAGTATATGATGTAATGTACTATAAGTCATATAAAAATAGTCGTTTAGACATCTTTATTCGATAACTAGAATATTCTAAAACACGCTGACCACATTCCACGCTGCATTGTATTCGAGTATCAGAGATTGCGTAACAATAATAGAAAAATAAACCCTTCCTTAAATTTCAACTAACTATGACCGTATAGATCAGAATAATTTGCACTAGGTAGCTTAGCACTGGTGGTCAGCATGCTACGTTATTTATTTAGTAAAATTGTAAATATAATTATAACTAAGTAATGAATCACGCACCCGATATCACTCACACATATGCGCATTCATTATAAGTAGGTATCAATAATGGAAGAATTATTAGAAGCCCACGTTACCAGTAAACTTTACTGAAAATAGATTTTGTGTTAAAAATATATTTTTGTACATAACAATTTTAATGTCCAATCTCTAAATAATACTTATCATAAATTATAATTTGGGTATAAAATGTGGCACAAATATAGTCAGTATATGCTGACTAAAATCTTTTCTCTCATTGAGAGATCTTTTATTCCTTCATCCAACTCGGGCAATACAACATCTATATATTACATAATGATTATTGTTCTACCAACAACTACAGTGACTTAAAAAGAACCTTACATTGATTGGACACAAGAAATGCACAGCATCTTGGAAGTTTCGGGAATGCATTCCAGTATTGAATCAAGTATTCTTATTAGATAGATATCAAACTTATAAAAAGAGCCCTAGCAATATAACTTTAAAGTTTATTTTAACATAACGCTTTGTGGCACTAAAATTTTTAAAACTAAAGTGCATCACTAAGATTGTTTTACGCTATTTTTTATGTGTCACTTTCCAGCGTGCCGAACGACTGCTTTACAAAACGTGCTAGTTAAACAACTACACTACATTAGTAAGTCTACTTCACCATTCACGCAAGGTCCATCTGCCACTTCACCCCATCAATTCTAATCATTATTCCTTCATCTATGTACCCTAGTACAAATTAAACGGCGACGCGACAGAACCCACGGATATCTTTACTTCTCACCTACGTATAAAAGTAAAACCATACAAACGCGATTTGTACTCTCCAACGTGAGTTCCGCTCGGTCAGTCCGTGAAGGAATCTATAGCAAGCGGTTCAGAGCGTTTCTATTCTACTCTAGAGTGAGTTGTCGCTCCGAGAGTCTCGGCTCTACTCGGGCGGCGGCGTGAAGAACTGTCATTGCGGCGTGTCGCGCGCAGCGCTCCAGCGGTCGAACTCGATGCCTGAGTCGGGGGATACCCCGTGCGCGGGGGTGGGGGGGCAGCCACACGGCGCCGCGGGGGGACCCGTCAGCCCCCCCGCTCCCCCGGCGCCCGAGTCCGGCGCGCACAGCTCACGCACACCCAGCTCCTCCAACACCTGTGCACAAACACTATGTTTAGCATACCAAGTTCAATAACTAAAAACAACAACAAAAAGCAATTTTACTGTTAAGCAATGTGAATATGACGATGACCTGGTGAAGGTAGCAGGAAATCGATAGATGCAAGCAACGCAGAACCGATTAATGAATCTTTGGGGCAGGCCTATGTCCAGTACTGGACGTCTATGGGCCGAGATGGTGATGATGAATGTGAAGTTTTTCGAAAAGCGCTAAAACGTCTACATACTTTACTCTTAAGTCTTTTTAGACAGGCACGGAATGTGTCCGAGCCTAACTTCACTTCCGCCCCCAATCGGTGTTTGAATTTGAACTATCACAAAGCAATATCCACTCCCCCATTGACTCTATACCTGCTAATAGACTCTGAGTCCTGCAACATTGAACCTACATTATTTACCAAGCGGGTGCAGTGCATCAATATTCATAACCACTCCTCGAGGCAAAGAATCTTGATGAAAATTCATGAATTATGGGAAAGGAGCCGGTGAGAACTTATCATTAAGTTCTCACCGGCTCCTTTCCCAAAAGCAAAAGGTTTCTGATTCACATACTCATGTATGTGAATCAGAAACCTTTTGCCACACGCAGTCATTGCAAGGGTCTCAACTGTGGTACCTAGTTGTCCGTTAAGTTTGTGAGCTTCTACATGAGATATTTATTAATAAGATTTTGTAGATGTTCATTCAATTTGACAACTATTAGAATTTGAAAAGCTACTTTGTAAATTTAGAGCAATTGAAAAACATTGAAAAAGTTTAGAGGTAATTGAAAAACTGTGCCTTTGCCTGTGGCGATTTTGGTCACGACTAAGTCTGTTGGGTCATCTTATGACCCTTGCAGCAACTTATTGAATAAAATTGTTCAAACTGCGGCCTGCAGTCGTGAGCTTATGGCAGCTGGTTGGCGTCTACCGGTATGGTGGCATTCCACCATAAGCTTGCAGAGGCCAAATAAATATAGGTATTTTTTAATTATATTACCAAGGTGCCAACCAGGCATGCGGCCCGCCTGATGGAAAGCAACTACCGCAGCGTATGGACGCCCGCAACATGAAAGACGTTACACGCGCGTTGCCGACACTTTGAATATCTTAAAAGACTCCTTTTGAAGAACCCCATGTTGTAATACTAAGAGAAACCCTCGGGAGATTATTCCAGGACCCGAGTGCTCGTGGAAGGAAATTCCTTATGCACCTAACAGTCCGCAGGATGAAATAAACTCAGGTAACCTGCAAAGCATGCGTGTTAAAGCGTGGTACAAGAGTCAGACCTTACTCAAGCTGGCGCTGTGGCTGTGCAGTCCCAGATCCTGCTCGAAGGTGTGCAGCTGGCGCATAAAGTGGAAGTTGGGCGAGATGTCCGTCTTGCGGCTGCGCACCAGCTCGAAGGCGTCGCGGAGGCTGAGGCGGTGGCGCTGCATCAGGTAGGCGAGCGTCACGGTCACGGAGCGGGACACACCCGCCACGCAGTGGACGAGCACGCCGCAGCGGGCTGACATCGCCTCCTCTGGAAGGGCATATCAACTACATTAGTACTGAAGTTCAGGGTGTTCGGCAGTACGTATGGCATAAGATAACAGGGATAGCTGGAACTAAGTGCAACAGCTTGAATATTTTAAAAATAAAAAAAAAAACTTAAAAATAGCCCCGTGGCTTTTCAGTGTAAGAACTACATTAGAACTGGTATAAAGAATAATAGTTAGGCAACTCATCTATCTGTGGAAAATTAAGGACTACATTAGGAGATTATGATGCTGATGTCCAAGCTAATTTCGGATGGCAACTGTAGTGTATTCTCAATTACCTACACACTAATTAAGAATATGGCGGAGGATAGCTCGGCACTATGGCGCCGACAGTCGGAATAAACTCACGTAACGGAACTGTTGCCTCTTATTGCTACGTATACACCAATACATAAATATAAAGGTACTTCTCAGCAGCTGTGCGACTTCAAAGGGGGACAGACGCTTGTGTAACGTAATATAAAATAAAATAAATAAAAAATATTCAAAGAAACTCGTAAATAGACAATACATAAGTGCACTAAACAAATACATTTAGCTAAGTATAACAATTTAGCCTGAACTAGGTAATCCTGTGTTTCAGGCGACAGTAGTGCTAATCTATACTTATAATTATTAAACAAAATAACCACTTACTATTACGATTAAGGCAAGGTTTATCAATGTTGTTTATGTTATTTAATATTTAATTTGTGTTTAATATAAAGGTACTTAACCCCATTACCAACCCCTTACACCCATTTGAAACAATTGACGGGACCATTTCACAATCTGAAGTTGTACGAACATATCGGGCTTAGAGGTATGGGGAATGTAAGGAATCCCTGTCGGTCGATCGATCACATGTAAAAAAAATCTAAGAATAGTTCATTAACTATAAACCGAATAGCCTTCAAATAACGTAGGAGGTATATAATACTGACCTATGAACCGTACAGCCTATGAGGAAGGTATAGAGTACTGACCTATGAACCGTACAGCCTATGAGGAAGGTATATAATACTGACCTAACTTCACTGAACCGTACAGCCTATGAGGAAGGTATATAATACTGACCTATGAACCGTACAGCCTATGAGGAAGGTATAGAGTACTGACCTATGAACCGTACAGCCTATGAGGAAGGTATAGAGTACTGACCTATGAACCGTACAGCCTATGAGGAAGGTATAGAGTACTGACCTATGAACCGTACAGCCTATGAGGAAGGTATATAATACTGACCTATGAACCGTACAGCCTATGAGGAAGGTATAGAGTACTGACCTATGAACCGTACAGCCTATGAGGAAGGTATAGAGTACTGACCTATGAACCGTACAGCCTATGAGGAAGGTATAGAGTACTGACCTATGAACCGTACAGCCTATGAGGAAGGTATAGAGTACTGACCTATGAACCGTATGGCCTGCGGGAAGTGCACAGCCAGGTTCTGGCTCCAGTGGTCGGCGATGGGGATCTTCAGGTAGTTGATGCCGCAGCCTTGCGCCTCGAACGTGTTGGGAAGGTCTGGGGTCACGTTGAGGACGTACTGGAATCATAAATGGCAGGTTAAATAAATCTCTACATTGTATTAACAGTGTAACAAAAAGTAAGGACCTACTTTCAGGGATGGCTCAGATTCAATCAAGAAACGCAGCAAAAATATAAAAAAAATCGCAACACTTATATTTTTAATAGCCTAATGGAAAAACAGTTTTTCTCTTGTAGTGTTTATTTTGCTCCTAACCATGCTAGGTGCATGGTTGTTGGACTAGCTAGGGCAAAATCAGTGGGTTGGATACAATGTTCACCATCCTCCATACCATTTACGCAGACTCCTTTGGCTGCTTACCTCATATTGGCTGTGAACCAATATGATCTCAGTTATTCAGTCCTAATTGTATAAAATGATGGCTTCTTAACAGTTTTGTACCATAGATAGATAATACTTTTATTCATCACCTTAATAAAACAGATTGTACTTAATTGAACATTTATGTATGCATCATACTTAAGGAAAAAGCTTAATTGTTAGGTACCTTGATATTGTGCCTGGCGAGCGCGTCACAGTCCTCGCTGTTGGTAGAGTTCCCGAGGTAGAGATTGGGCAGGATCTCTATGGGGAACTCTTGTTGGAGCTGCGTGTGAGTGTCCTCGCATTCTGACGACGAGCCGGAGGAGAGAGGGTCGTCGCAGCCAGACCCTGAGATGCGGAGCGACCTAGAATATACAGACGTGGTTTAATTAGTGATCAGTTTTATAGGGTGCCTCGTCCAGGCTAGTTGAGGATCGAGGAGAAGGACAAAAACATAGAGGCAACATAGCTATGGCAACATAGGGAGGTCCAGGAGTCAATGTTCTTTATCTCCATAACACCGCACGAGGTACTTTATATAGAGGTATATTATAGGTCGGCTGGCTAGTAATCGGTGAGAAAATGAACCTTTTGAACACTACAGGTTACGCGAGGAGTTAACAAACAAATAAGGAACTTAGTAAAATATCCTACAATATGCGAAAGTTTGGATAGATGTTTGTTACCTCTTCACGCCATAACGACTGAACCGATCGGGCTGAAATTTTGCATGTAGCTGTAGGCCTGGAATCAAAGATAGGCTACTTTTATCCCATAAATAAGTTCCCATGAGATATAAATAACCTTTAAACGTTTCCATAGAAACAACGCGTGCGTAAATAGCCACGGGCAGAAACTAAGTTTGCAATAAATTAATCAGCTAAATCAAATTGCACTACGAACCTCGAAACGATAACATAAATAAGTGTGCGATGTGGGTTTCTAGAACCACTGAGATTGCATTCTGAGAAATTCGCCACAAATGGAGCAAAGTCCTGATCACGGCTCCCAATACACACGTTTATACACAAACTTATTGCATATATTTATTATTCCCAAGAAGGCAAGGTTATGGTGGGCCTAACAGGATGTCGCTCAGCCATTAGTATCATTTTCAATAGCTTTGAGTCATTATTTGACACCACTTTATAATAACTCTAACGCATAGCATAGATAAGTGCGTATTCATAGACTTGTAAGTATGCATGTGTCAAAAGATGTGTGAGCTGTAGATTTTGAAAATACAAAATTCTGACACTTCCGTCCTTATACATATTAATAGAAGTAGCTCTTTTTGTAAAAAATAATCCCCATCTGTTTCCCCGGCTATCTGATTCTGTTATTCGAAACAGACGGGATAATACTAGGTTAAAATCACACCCTGTAAAAACAGCACTAATGCAGAAAAGTATTGTTGGTGTTGCTACTAAAATCTACAATAAATTACCTACACTGTATAGAGACCTGAATGGACAAATATTTAAAATAAAACTGAAAAAAAAAATTACAAAGTGTTATTATAGCCTTGACGAATTTTTACGTGATAAATTGTAATTAACTTTTAAATTTTTTGCATGCCATCTCTCTACCTGATTTGCATACCTTAACCGGTCAAGCATGTTGTTTCACTCTATTATATTTTTGTCATCTTTTGTAGACATGTTTTCTGGCAAATAAATATCTTTGAATCTTTGTCGTAAAAAAACTCCAATAACTACACCTTAACCTCAACAGCCTATATTTGTCCACTGCTGGACGCAGGCCTCCCCCTGATAAGCGCCTTATTGGCTTTTATCTCATGGGGGTAATGCCCATAATCCCCACTATAACACAATAAATAAAGCTAACAATTAAACATTAATTTCTCGATGAAGTGACATAAATGTCATAATGCAGCCACACGAGGAAATTTGAATATAATTTGGATTAGCAATACATTGATAATGTACAAAATATGTATATCAAAACAAGATGAACATATAAAAATAGGTATAGGCATGGGCTCAGCGGTTCAGCTCGCCCGGGCGTAGGCGGCGATCGATGCCCGGGCAGAATGGGGTGGGGTGGGGGTTTGGGGTGCGCCATTCACCTCCACCGGCCCACGGCTCAATGGCCACCCACGCAGCGTCCTTACAGCAACCCCCCGCACCCCCTGTCCGCAGCAATCATCCCACGCGACACTTTTCCCAAGCTCCTCTGTTTTTCAATCGTACTTACGCAACGTCATTAAGTTTGCAGTTTTGAAAGTAATCACATTATCCAGCTTTGCCCCGTCTGACTGCGGATCATAACGCCCACAGGCCTCGGGTTTCCGACTGGATTTCAACTTTAATAAGATCATGTCTGTACTTTTGAAATGTCAATGAAATGAAACCCCACTGAAACAACAGTCTGGATCAAGACACGATTACCTAATGTGACACTGCGAAATGAAAACTAAGTACCTAGATTTGAATGGGGCCCTTACGTTTGCAGTTATAATGTAACGGACTAGCTCGGTCGGCGTGCGATATGATCCGCAACGAGCGGGGAATGGGGATGGATCAATTAAGTAGGCAATAAAAGCATTTTTGTATTCTCTATTCTACTGTACTACTAGGTGCAGAATACGCCTACGTTTAAAATCTGGCTGTAGGGACCAATCTTGTACCTCATTGTCAACCAAGATACAATATATTGCTTAGTTAGTGACTTGTACGTTCTTTTAAATGTTTGGTAGTGTTAATATTATCCGTACACATTTAGTCATTTATGTTTTATCCTGGTAATTACAAGTACTTACCGTTGACAGGGTGTAATTTGTTTGATCATGCGCTCTATCTTATCCTTCTTAACTTGAATAATATTTACAACCGTTCGGAGAATATCTACGAAAAAAACCTCGAAAAGCATGTTACTTGAGGTTTCCGACCTGGAACTCATCCTACACTTCTTGGCTTAATTTGTTTAGCCTTTGTATACTTTTATTTAATTAATTTTTGTCTATACCTTTAATTATAATTGTACTATTTTAAATAAGTGACATTTGTGAACCAGAAATGACACACCACGCTGGTAGAAATACATTGGTTTTTGAGGCGACATAGTACAACAATGTGTACTATACTTGCGTATTCGAAGCAATAAATTATTACTTTATAATAACCCTCTGATATAACAAAATTAAAACGGTCTGTCTAAAATAGAATAAACTCAACCCCTTTATGAATGGAATTTGCCTAGCAGACCAGCCGCTTGGAACAAATTCAATCAGCTCTATGGGTGAATGTATCATCAATAAACTTAATTATGTAGGAAGCGGTCAGGCAGGACCAGCCAGCGGCCATACGTATGTGACTGAGTGTTTTTATACGTAGGCAAAGTACACAGTGCCGAGTGAGTAGGTGCGTGGAGCGTGGGCCGCGCGTGGGCTCCGCCGACATGTCCATTCAGGGAGCCGCCCACGCCATGCGCCATTCCGACCGATCTGATAATGGCAACGACACTATTCAATTCGATTTTACCTAGTGTGGGTGATCCGCGCACCTACTCCATTACGAAAGAGCCGATATTAACAATCAGGTGCGAGAGCGACCACAGAGAATGTCGCCGGGCTAAAACAATGTACGAGAACTCATTTAAATGCGCGCATAGTAGATGTAGTAATGTGTTGTATAAGTGGCAGGACGGCATCGGCTTCGTGCGAATATAATTGTTATTTGAATGGGCGCGCGGCGGCGCGGCCGCGGCGTGGTTGAGGCCGGAAGCCGTGACAGGGCCGGGCATGCATTAATGAGCGTGTGTGCAGGGCGCTGCGCGCGGTCGAGGGCTCGGGTGCGTGCGCGCATACCGCCGCGGTGCGTGGCCGCGCCGCACAGGAATGCGGCTCGACCCACCCGCGCGCTGCCAATGACCGCCTGCGAGGGACGGTTTTTTAACGCAGCGCACCACCGGTTTGCGTCCTGGCAGGACTTTTAACGAGACGACCGGACAAAGAGACTCATCGTTTATTTATGTGAGGGCGTATGTTTTGCCGCGATTGGGAGTTATGAGCTTATGACTACTGAAGTTTGGAATTCACAAATGTTTGTCTGTCTTTGTTACTATGTATTTTAGCAAGTGTGCCGAGGTCGTGGGCCACTCTCACACCTACACGGCCGACGCTATTAAGATGCGAGGGAATCTAGATGGGTTCTTATAATCTATTTTAAGATTAGATGTCGGGTCGAGCAGTTTTCTAGAGCTAGGCTATGTTGCTTATGAATCTGTCCAAAGAATAAACTTCGTTTTCGTATCATATTATTTGTACGGAATGATTTAAGAGAAACATAGAAATCACCACATTATTGACATTACGAGGCTGTGATCGATGGGACGGGGGATTCAGAGAAAAGCGGAACGATGCCAACATTTTTTATGTACTCTGTAACTAGAACTCCGCCTTTCAATCATCCTATAACAACAGCCTCATACGAATAAATAAACTTGGAAGAGTATTTGATCAGGAATTACTTTCAAATTTTACTATTATTATCTTATCCGGTAAATGTTTCACGTTTTCCGTTTTCCTCGACAGGAAACCACGCAATATTGGTTGAACAGGAAAATGCAGATTCCTAAGTTATCTGTGACAGTGAACAGATAATAGGTACCATTTGTAGTGGCGTGCCAATAGTCCAAGTTGGTTTGCATTATAAGCTGTCGTTAATAGTAAACTCAAGGCTGAATACGATATAATAATAATACATAGAGTTATATACCATCGACCGTGACCGTGGTCGGATAAATTCGTGAATGAACTCACGCGGATCGAGCATCATTGACGTCAGGGGTTTGACGTAACAGTTCCGAGCCTGTCGGCGTCAACCAGGATCGAATACTGTCATCGGCACGCTAATGACATCAGAGATACATTCGATAAATGTCAAGATATCAGTCCCTCGCTCTTCCGGCCTCCGCCGCCCACCTGACAGTTGACGAGCCAAAGGGAATCTCGACAGAATTAATTTTATTACCCAAAGCAAAGGCCTCGTTTGACGTCATCCCCTCTAGTGAAAACATGACGAGAAGGGAACGAGACAGCCTCTGCGCAGAGTTATTTCGAGGAGCTCTAGCGTGGGAAGATACGTATGCTTTAATTACTTGCTTGAAATACGATAAATAATTGCCTATTTATTCCATTGATTACCAATTATTTAGGCTGGTGGCAAACCAGTTGAGATACATCACTTCTGCAAATGACGTCCAGAGTGCTGACGTCAGGGCCTAGAGATCGAGGGCAAAGCCCTGCGTTGCGTGATAGGGCTCTACTTGTGCTAACAAAAAGGTTACACGATGAAATAATTTGGCTGGTAGTTAAGTTACATGCCGTTTACATTAAAAGCTTCATTAATCAACTTTAATTGCCTTGATAATGTTAACAGAAAATAACTTCTAAGACCTGTTATTAATTCATTCAACATCCTGCGAAACCGAGAGAGACCAGCGTAAAAAACTTCATACTACTATTTATCTTACAAATTGCGCAAAGCTGGGCCCACGGGTATGCCTTGACTTTTGTAGCAAAATACTCTTATTATTTTCCTGTAAAGCTTAGCTAGGAAAACGAAAATACAACCGATGGGCAGGTTGTTTCGTTACAAGGGGAGCTTTGGCGCTGTCGTCGGCCCACTTGGCCCGAGGCACCGCTGTACCGTGTAGGCGTGATTACATTTACACCATAAAGAATGCCTCTATAAATAGCTCCCTAGACTATCGTGAAAGGAAGCCGTAACAAAGCCACTCTTTGGAAGCGGATTAGAGATCAAAGCCGATACGAAACCGTTTGCAAATGTTTTGATACCGATCTATTGCTACTGGTTTGTACGGTCAGGTCACAAAATATTGCGTAAAATTACTGTGCACAAGGTATTTTTGCTCGGTACCTAGTTAGTGTTTTGACTTTATATCTACAAAAATCCCGTAAAATTATTTGAATTTTGTACGACATACTCCGAGCAAAAATATAATTAATTGATAGCCTTGATTTTCACGCTTATTTCTGTGTAACAAACCCGGCATAGGTATAAAGATATATCGCTTAATCTGTAAAATACGTAAGTATTAGACACCAATTTTTATTCGGAATACAAGTCAAGGAGCTACAGACGAGTCTAATATGAGCTTGGTGTTACCATCAATTAAACTAAACTAATCTGACAGGACCGTGTGGAGCACAAAAGTTTGTAGGCCTATACCCAGCAGTGGGTGAAATTAAGGTTGCGGATGATGATGATGATACTGACAGCAATCAAGAACGTGGGGGATTTTATTTCGATCGTTATGAAAGGGAACCGCTTTCATAACGATCGAAATAAAAAAGATATTATCGGTACATACAAATTTTTAGTGCTGTCAAATTAGTATAGTTTTGGCAACATCTGAATTGACAACACTGGATGCTACGTCATCAGTCTACTGCATACTGATCTTTGAGTAATCGAGCAAATTCTAATAAGTTTTTAATGTACCTTTAATAAAAAGTGCAATCCATAAAGCTTGTGATGCTGTCATGAGACGGACATTGGCGAAATTGCGACAACCCAGTCGCAGAAGCCATCTGACAAGAAGAAGAAGAAGAAATTCATTCATCGTCACTGCAATTCAAGCGCAGTTCGAGGGACGACGAGTCGTCGAACTGCGCTCGATAACGATCTTGGTCCAAGATCTTCTTATAGCAAACAACAATACAGCGAGAAGCGTCGTAAGTACTTTATGTACACCGTGAACGCATTCCTTGCCTATTCATTAAAGTCACACAATGGTTTTGCTCATCAAAAAACTATGAAAGAGAATGGAGTGAACGGCGCGGCGCGGCGCATGCGCGTAAGTTGCATGAATGGAGTGCGCCTCCATTCAGCGCAATGCCGAGTTTCACCATTCTAATGCAACACCAACACCAACCTTACTTAACTTAACTTTGACTTAGGTAACTGTGACGGGGGCTTGCGAGTTACATGCGAGCGAGTATCGCGGTTTGATGAATGAGTTTAGCATTATCTTTACCCGACTGCGAAAGAGGGAGGGTTATGTTTATAACGTGTGCCTGCAATGCGCCAAGGTGACGAAATTTATGGTTTAAAATCCTCTTAATGCATAACCTATTCATATTCAGCTTGCTGGATCCCATAGCTGGGTAAGGCCTCTCGCCCTTTTTCCGTTTATTTTGGTTTAGAACGCTATGAGACCAGTTAATTGCTCTGAATTAATAATACTGATTTATGCATCAACGGAGAACGAAGAAGTTGGTTATAGAATCGTGTCTTCTTAGAAATCATTTGAAACTATAAACTAGGAATGGGTGCACAGTTCTAGCATATTCTGTAGCAAGAAACTTCAACCTAGGCTATGTTTATGTAAGCACAAGCGTTGTTTGTTGCCCTTAGCTGGAGCATGCTAATGCCAATAACGCTATTGTACTAAATTACAGCTTCATACCAGCAGCTGTATAAACGACTACTCATGAATGGATCATTTGACATTGTATTTACGAGGCTCGGCCTATTCACAAATGCAGAGTAGATTAGTCACGGCCGTAACAAATAGTACTTGTTTCAAAACAGTACCAGCAAAACCAGAATACATGGACGGAACAAAGAACAAGGTAGGAAGCAACCTGTACCTACATACATATATGGGTGACTAACATCCTCTGTCATCGAGTCCAATACTGAGAAATCATTGTTTGAAAGCAACCCACGCTTTATTTAGATATTACTGTGTATTAATTGATAAATAAACGATGTATCTGTTAAAATTATATCAATTATTGATGCGATAATTATCTGCACTATTATTATCATAATTGTTTGATCTTTGGCTCTCGTATCCTTGGCATTGAACCGGGTCGCTTGAAGGACAATGCCAGATGCGGCTTGTTTAATGAATAAAGACATAAACAAGACGTGTGTGTACCGTTCATCACACGAATCGTCGTTTGTTTCTTAAGTTTTAAACAACGAGAGATCAAACGTTTTCATTGCGGTGACGCGGCGGTGCAATGTCTATGGAGTTGTGTGCTGTAACTTTCCGTCCAGCTGTAGTCATAGTTTGTCATCGCTATAATATCTTGGTCAGGGGACACAATCGTATAATAACGTTCTAAATTGCACATAATAATGCTGGATATTTTACACGGCATCATGTAACCACAACATTGGCTTGTGATAAGAGACCCAGATGGCTTTACTACTAAATATATTTTTGCGTAGGAATCACCTAGACTAGACTATTATCATTTCAATGTGGAAAATCAAAAATACATTCACCAGAGCGGCTGGAATGAACCCCATAACGTTCTGCGTCTCATGGGGACCTTCACTTTCTGCGCATCAGAAGTCATCACATCATAGAAAAAATTATCTTTAGGATGTCTTTGGGAGTAACTCTGTGGCGCTGCGGGCGAAGATCCGCCTGCGACGAAGCCGGTTGCGGGTTCGGTTCCCACCTAAGGACAAATGTTTGTACGATCTTTTGATATTTGTACTGGGTGTACTGGGTGTTCTGGGTGTTTTCTATGTATATTAATTTAATAAACTATGTAATGTATGAAGTATACCAGTTATCTAGTACCGATAACACAAGCTCTACTTAGTTTGAGGCTAGATGATGATACTGTCTGGATTGACCAGCAATATTTATTTATTTGCCTGCGACTAGTATAAAACCCGAAACGCGACTCATGTGGACCTTCGCTTTCTTTCGCTTCGCGCAGAAATCATATAACAAAATATATCTTAAAAACTATCGATTAAAAGACAATTTCGCAGTTTCCCACGCTACAGTGTTTAACAAAGTGATTGGAATCAAGAAAGTTTAGTGTCGCGTATCCAGTTGTACCGGAACCGGCGACATTGGCGTTTTCCGCCACCACATCACCGATGACTGGTGATTATGGAAGCCTCTCACGGTAAACGAATTCCCACGAGATGTTTCCTCGATCTAGCAATCATGTTACGTGTCTATACCTAATGATATTGTGTGCTATTCCCCTGTTACTAGGAATTGTAATATGCCATACAAATTTATGATGATCACCTACCTCCGTGGTTTGATGGTTGCATAATGTTGGCAACTCTGCTATCTTACAATATGTGTTTAATTGAGACACAGATTTCGATTACGACCTACAAAGAGATCAAGATTTTACTACAAATCCGTGCTAACCGTTACAAACTGCATTGAATTTAAAGTAAAAAAAGGGTGAAAGGTTTATCCTTGACGTTTTACCCGAAGAAGGGACAGTGGCATATATTATACTAGCTTCAGCCCGCGGCTTAGCACGCGCTATTCATGTAGCCTGTGTCCGTCCCCGGGATCCCATTTACCTACCTGCCAAATTTCATTAAGATCCGTTTAGCCGTGAAAAGGCAACCGACAGACATAATTATGGATTACGTAGGTTTATATTACAGTATACCACAAGGCTGAGCCACTAGCAAAATGTACTGAAAATCGTAAAACATTTTAACAAAAAAAGTGAAATGCACACTTTCAAGGGCATACGCATACGTAACAAGGTAGACTGAAAGCATCATAAATATCCCTTGTTAACGAGTATTGATTGGGTAGTGGAGCAGAGGAAAAGCTCCTCTATGTCGTGAGGAATACTGACCGTAGTCCCATGAGCGGCAGATGTGGAACGTGCTGCGGTCCAGCCTCACTGCACCATTCGGGGTAAGCTCGCCGGAACTCCGCAAAATCACCTGGAGAAGATAAACATGTTATAAATAGAGGATATTCATTACCTTCATATCAATCTAAGTAATGTATGTATTGTATTAAGTATATCGAGTAACCACTACACAAGCTTACTCTGCTTAGCTTGGGGCTAGATGATGCTGTGTCAATTGTCCAGCATTATTTGTGTTTATTTATTTATGAACATGGCCAAATCATTTGATTTTAGTTTAAATTAAACAGTGCTTTTTTTATTCTAGTATAATTTTAAAACGACAAAATCTAAGTAATGTATTCAACTTGAACTTGACTTCAGCGGGCTTAAAATAATCATATAAGATAGCTTAGCTTACGTTATTGAACATTTAGAGTACCTAGGCAACGGTTCGGTCGACAAGTCGAAAGACAAGTATGTGAGATGTAAAATGTATGAAATATACAAACACGTATATTTTCCTGTATTCCATTCAGGCGAGAACCTGTTTTTTCCGAATAATTTTTTGAATAGTATACAACTCTATAAAATTAAATTATAATTACAATATATACAATATATAATTACAATTCATTAAAGTTTGTGACACATTCATGGCATAATAATTATTAGTTTAAAATTGGATTGAGCTTACTTTAGCCGAAAGAATGAACGTTATTGATTTTTGATTTGAATGGATTATCAAACCAAGTGTTTATTCGAGATAATAATCAAATATCCTTCGGCCCGCTTTCTCGATTGCACGAATCGTGCTAAATTGATAAGCGAATCAGCGCGAACAAGACCGGACACCCCGCTAACTCGGTACGTACTTGTTAGGTGGATGTTAATTAGCTTCAAGTCCATTTACAAGTACCTACTCCATTCATTGATAACGTTTCATTCACGGCTGACGATGATGTCATGTGTAGTGTTCAGATGACTAAATCTTCCATGGACATTGTTTGGTAGCTCGCGAACCAACCGAGACTTGTTCTGTTCATCTTACGAGTATAAGCAGGTGCTTCGACATTAGAATGGGAAATCCGGTTATTCAAATTTATAAAATACGAGAAGCAATAACGAACCCACACGTGTGTCTATTCTCCTAAAGATTTCCATTCAAAAGTAAAGTATAATTTTAAGTTTTCACAAACAAACGCGAACGGAAGCGTGGGCATCGCAATCAAACCGCTTTCTTATCGGAATTCCCAACATGATTTATTCGTTCATCGTTAAATCGTACTTATGTACATACAGACACAGACGATATTAAGGGAATCAACTTAACATATTTAGATGTTGTTTTATTTTGAATACGGATGTCACGCACTGTAGAAAAGAAACATACCCAACGATGCGTTACCCTGCGACCATCAATAAAAAGTTTATTTTATTTTAAATTTTATTAAAACCTAATAATTATTATTTTATTTATTAATACTAGTTCTAATTTGTTTTAATGATTGAATTGTAATTTTCTTTGTCAATAAAGATATTTAATCCATTTAAAACCTTGCCAATATCGCCGGCCTTTAAATCATACCCTTCAAGAATCATGAATCAGAAACTCTTCAACCAAAAGTGCATCGCTTTCCTGGCGTGTTTGCAGTGTACCCGGCTAAGTATTGATAGTTGCTATGTAGTAAGTACATAGAAAATAATACTTAAAATGTTGCTATGTTATATCACAGACATTAAGTGGACCATCAGCTTGTTCCGTTATTTGCATAAATACATAATAATGCTGGACATTCCACCCAGCATCATCTAGCCCCAAGTTAAGCAGAGTTTAAGTTGTGTTATGTATCAGATGACTGATATACATAATACAATACATTACATAAATATATATTATTTTATTATACATAGAAATACCCAGAACACTCGGTACAAATATTTGCAGAACGTACAAAACTTTGTTCCAAGTCGGGAGATCATTCAAGTAATATCCCAAATAACAGCAAACTGTTTGCCGTCAGGTCAGTGGCCTTCCCCAATGGTTGCCATATCATCCTGTATATTCGTATATTCTTGTGTCTGTGTTTGGTTTGTCGCATACTCTCTTCCACCAGTTGACCTTTCGCAAATCGTCTCGTCACCTCAATCCAATCTAGGTACTCTAGCATTCAGTAAATATGCCTCCCACACGTAACATGTATGTACTGCAATACGTGAAATACGCACCGCCCTGTATATAATCTGTTAGGCTGTCGCTGTCTATGCGTGCTTTGTCGTATCCAGCATTTGACCTTTGGCAAATCCTCATTTCACGTCAATCGACGTACACAATCAATGGCGGTAAAAATATAATTATAATAAAATTCCAGACATGATTAAAAGCCAAGGAAATAATAATATTTTTGATATTAGATTAAAAGAGATGCTCTTGGAAAATGCTACTACGAACTAAATGATTTTTTAAGTGATAAATTTGGTGACTTGTAATTGAAATCTTGCATTAATTTTATTTGACATTACATTTGACAACTTACCTTTCATACCATTTTATTAAATTAGTATTATATAAAGTAACTGGTCGTCTCCCATTGCCAACACCCTAAATGGGTACATATTGTGTACGTATTCCTTAATATAGTCAATAAGTCTTACCATAATAATGATGCAACAAATAAATATAAATATATTTAACTAAATGAAATTAATGAATCGTATATATACCTAAATGAAAAGCCTACACAAAGCTGGTGGGTTCTGTAGTATATGGAACCGTATCGTATCGCCCTGTTTGCTAGTACCTACCTGGGATAGAATTCCACTCAATTAATCGCTTTACCATAACAATGGTATCGACTCAGAATGCCATGTTTTGGCATTTTACCTTTAATGAAAGAAACGCGTGTGAAAAGTGTCAAAGTTGAAACCAATCTACAAATCTTTTCGTTCTAATCTAATAGCGTCGCACGCAATATCTAAGAGTTTCTTTCATCTATAGACGATTTTGTGACGATACCATTGTCATAGTAAAGGGATTGGTTAGCAGAATTCGGCCCCTGTCTGTGCTTTGCTTTGTCGCAACCAGCATTTGACCTTTAGCAAATCCTCGCTTCACGTCATTCTCGGTATTATACTAACCTAGCCTACCAGGCTCTCTTAGCATTCAGTAGCACTCAAAGCCTCCTACACAAGGCAGGTGGACTGTAATACGTGGAAGCGTTTCCGTCATCCGGCGCGCGTTTCCTGCGGTCCGGTTCTACGGCAATTGTGATGGTAATACCGCTCCCATTATGTCCATCACCAGCCAATAGCCGCCGACGAGTGGTAATTACCCATTCAGGTTCTATTCATCAGTTCAATGACGGTGTCGCTTATCTTTGTCATGAGCCTTGATCGTTTAGATCTGTCGATGAGATATGCCTTAGCTGCTGTCTCGGTATTCTCGATTACAGAAGTAGGTTCTCTTTTTATTTATTTTGGAAGATACTTTTAACCATCTACTTACTGTTTTTATATTCGTTGATTACTTAATAAATATGGGTTATTAATATAAATAAATCATGCTGGACAATTTACACAGCATTATCTAGCCCCAAGCTAAGCAGAGCTTGTGTTCTGGGTATTAGATAACTGATATAGAACACCCGGAACAAATATCTGCAGATCGTACAAACATTTGTCCCGAGGCGGGAATCGAACCCGCAATCTCCTGCGTCACAGGTGGACCTCCACCTACCACGCCACAGGGTTCGTCAATATGCTCAGAGATTCCTGTAAAAGCGATTTGCATTGAGCAATATAATCATCAATTATCCCATATCATAGAAATTCATAGAATAGAAAGAAAATCAATCAATAAACTATGTATTTTCAATAGTATCATCAACCACTCAGCTATACTGAACGATAAGAGAGAGAGCAACGGTTACGCAAGTTGAGGTCCTAGGCGTGAAAGTAAGTCTATGGCATGGCGTCATCCACGGTATCGCTGTGATCGTCCGAGCCGAGCCATGTCTGTCTATTCGTCATTTTCATTAAAAGTAGTCCGTTTCTCAGGCTGTGGGCCTAAGGCAGGCGGGCGGTACACGCAGGCGCGGGGCGCGCATCGATCTGGTGACTCACCGCGGCCCATTCATCCGCCGCACTCAATGAACCCATACCCCCCGCACCCCGCCAGCCGCCGTACCACCCCTCGTCCTCGGTAGCAAGGACTCCATAAAATCCGCCCTCGCCGGGTGAACCCAATCCTTCAGCCTTTTACTCCCACATGATTAACGTGTTCGTTTTGCGCTCGCCCGATCCGCTCGGCTCCCACTCCTCGCCCACACTCCTCCAATTTACGTAATACGGTATAAAAAATGTTTTTTTTTGGTACATTTTAGCCCGGCATTGCTATGCCTCGCTGTTAAGTGTTATGTGCGGTCGTTACCACGCACAAGTTTGTGACGAGAGGCCCATCTATTATGACCCCATTGATGGAGAGACCATCTCGTAGTAAAGTTGTGAAAATCTGTTACGTAGATCCCAGATTACGTTTAAGTAAACAAAATAACAGAAAAAATCTACCAATATTTGGGCATTGTAGTCACAGATATTATACAAGAAGGTACTTATTATTCAAAGCTACAACTAATGTCTATGTCGACTTATCAAGTGGCTAATAGAAACTGTGGATCGTCCAAGCATAAACTAAACGCTACAATTTAACACACAAAGATTTATTCAAAAATCACTTGGAAATCTTTCGTAAATGAAAAGCTATGGTAAAGGTTGAGCACAGAGAGGCGACGACGGGAGCTGGGGTGGCGTAGGTGGCAGGTGGCCAGCCTTGGCCTGCCCGCGTCCTTCCTGCACGTTTACCAACAACCTTGTGCGAGCCCGCTGCTTCATTATCGAGACTTTATAGCCCGATCGCATCACCACCCACCCCGCCTCGTCCATTCATGTCACTTATTCAACCAATCATATTTTAAACTTTACAATAAAACAGCTCTTTCATTCGATCTATTCGCTGCTTGCACGGTGCAATTCTGACAAAGTTATTTTATTTAATTGTAGGGTTATGTTAATGTGAATTGTGCCAAGGAGTTTCTCAGTGGTTAGAGCCAGTTGAGATATATTGAACTAATTAAGAGGTTGGCCGAGTAGGAAAATATGATTGCACATGTGCCTATAATGGCTCTATGTTCTAACTAAGCGCTGGGTCAATTACATCTATTAAACAATTTAGAGATGAACAGCGAACCAGTGTTGCAAACTGGCGACTTGCGAATAAACAGGATATTAAAGATCGCTTCGGATTATTCAGGGTTCCACGAGATATGCCATGAATCAAGGTTTTTCTTTAAAACGCTGTTGCTTACAAAACAACCATTTCTGTACGATTCTCGGAATCTTATCTGGATAACATCAATAAGCTGTTACGATTTCTGGTTTCCTTGCGTCTTATTTCCAAGCTATTAAAGTCGAATATAAATCGTTCTTATTCGCATATAGCAGATTCTGCTGATTTTTAATCGTTTCCTGTGGCTGAGATTGTTTTGAAGAGCAAGTGGTTCTTTTGATACCGCTCAGAGTTAGACAGAATATTTATTTTGAATCGGTTATTTTGTAGGTACATAGTTCAAAGGTTTCCAGGTTTTGTTCATTGTTAACACAAGCTCCGGGAACAGGGAGCGGATTGACGTCACTGGAAACGGATTCTAAGAACACACAGAAGTTTGGCTGTTCAAGACTGGAGGAATACTAAAATAGCTTTTCATGGTGCTAAATTATTCAGGTTTGTGTGCCTTGTGAAATTTCTTAACGATCAAACAATTATCACCAGCATTAAAATCGGAGTAATCGTATACCTATAGCTTTTCGACTTTATTCTGGTTTTGACGAGTGATCCTATTAAATAATTGTGAATAACAGGGTCAGTTCATTGAGTCGAATGGTTTATAAATAAAGCGAGGCGGTCAGCGCAAGTTGGACTAATTGAGGGCCAGCTCGATTTCGAGCTGATAATAATGAGAGTGGCGCCGGCGGCGGGCGGCGCGGCGGCGGCAGATAATTTCTGATAAACATTACCGTATCGACCAAACAAAACGAAATACCTACCACGCCGCCAATTCTCAACCTTTCAAACCAAAACAAAATAGAGGAAGCAGAGGAAACCAAATCCTGTTGTTTGTCAAACCATAAACAGAAACCTCGTCGACCTTATACCATTTCGGTATCGCAAGGTACGCTTTTATGTTAGCTCGCCGTTGTGAAACGAGGCATAAATAAAATAGGAATATAATGCGTAGAGCAAAATGTAAATCACAGTTTGGACAATTACTTACATCACCACAAAAACAGAAACACAAAAACAGCCAATGCCAATGCTGCGCCTTCGAATATATGTACCTACGGAACTAGGTACTTGTACACGTTATTTATTCCATTCAGAGTTTTCGATTTATCAATCGATAGTAATCTTTACGATAGTTGTAAAATGTGGTAGAGCGATGGCGATGACTCAACCGGTCATAAAGGAAACGCACATGAAATGTTGAGTTAAACTAAAACAGCGACCTGTAATTGTTTTGTTGGAAGATAATTCCAGCGCCATCCAGTTTAATGCTTCCCTTTCACATTTGGTTTTCCTCCCGCAGGCGCATGTTCGCGCTAGTCGGCCCAGATGCAGACTATTTCCTCCGTCATCATAAAATTATAAGATCCAAAAGGTTTACATTCGCAGATCGCAGCATCCTGTTGTTCAAAAGCAAAGCACGTGCCATTTATTATGTTTGCTTGAACAACGCCCCGGAAGCGGCGGATGGAATTTCTACAGATTCGTTTTTAATGAGGAGTTCTATTTGATATCGTCTTGTTGCATTCCATGACTAAATGAGCTCCTGAAAAAGATTTTTGTAAGCTCGCCGGACGAGTGGCAATCGTCCGGTGAGCTTACAAAAATCTTTTTCTATAGCATATTGGTTGGATCGTTTGCTCCAAATTAGTTGTTGCTTTTATATTTATTATAGATACGAATCGTCATAAAGCTTCCTTCATTGGCATTACTTTCTCAAGTGAGTGTACAAACTTCCTTCCTGCTATTGGTTAGGTACAATTATTTTCTACCAGCACCTAACGACTGTTATTGGAATAGGAGCCGATGATGAATGCGTCCGTCACATTATAGTTTTGTACACGGTTGGAATTGGCAGGACGTGGTGAGTGAAACGGGAACTTATTAATAAAATTGCGGCGCTCTTCCGTCGGACGGCCGAAGCAGCGCGGCGCATCCGGCATGCCAGATCATCCAGTTTGTGCAGCGCTGCAATTTATCCCTATGGCCCTCTCGAGTTTATTTTCCAGTATCCGTACGTAGAATGCGGCTCTAAGAGACGGCTGGGGGGTAAAAAAGACGGAACTTACGCGATTAGTACCAAAGAAGGCTACTGGCTCCATACTCGTAAAAACAAACTCATTCGTTCTCGTGCAAATGCTACCTTTTCTAAGTGACATTGGAGTAGGTTTTGCACGAAAACAAATCAGCCAATTAGATTTTAGTTTTGCGAGTAGGCCCGTTTAGCTTATTGATTCATGAAAATCATATTAGATTGTGTATTCAGCATTTATTTCCGGCGTAATCAATAGACGAATTGATCCTCTCGACAAGACAAACAGAACAATCGCACAATTCTTAAGCATGCAAAGACGCGGAGGATTAATTTCAAAGTCTTCTTCAAGCAATGGCACAACTGTAAGTAGATTCGAATAAACAGTCGCTCGTGGCGATTTAATCTATCGTCTCGCATTGAGGAGCACAATAAGTAGTCGACTTCCTCTCCCACGTTTGAGCAGCGGATGCTCCGTCGCGACCTCCGTCTCGGCTCTTGGACCCCTCCTGCATTAACTAAGCGATTTGCGCCGGCCTTTTATAACGTCATTCATATTTTAGCGGCGTAATTTTATCCTGGGCTTTTGGAGATATTCAAAGAGAATAATAATTGTGTTTAAGCTCTGTGTTTGTTGCTAATTTCCTGGTAGGAATGGTTTACTTGATACCTATTATATGAGATTACTGAAATTATATTTAGAGTCTTTGAGTAGGATATTTGTATATTATATTGCTATTTATTCAATAGCTGATAAATTGCTTGTGTCCATTTCCAAACTAATGTATTTTGATTTGATTATGTTTAATAATTATATTCATGTGTATTTCTCCCCGTTATTTTTGATGTTCCAGTCATTCTTTTATCAATTTATGAATGTGTAAGTTTGGTTTGGATGTAAAACGTTTGTTACCTCTTGACGTCAAAAACCACTGAATGGATAAGGCTAAATGAAATGTAGGTTAACCTGGATTAACTATCTGAACTTTTATCTCAGAAAAAAGCGTATGTAGCCGCGGGCAGAGGCTAGTTTAGATATAAACATTCACAGATTGTCTGTAACATTCTGTTTCCGCCATAATAATTTTAAAATTGGAAATTCCAACTACCTCACTATTTAAAATAAATATAGCCTGTGTTACTTGGGCTGGTAAAAGGATTCTAAAGGTGAGTACAGACCGGCGTTATGGAGGGTAATGTAATGAGTTACACAGCAAGCGTTCATACAGTTCAAGGTGCTTGCGATGAGCAACGAGATGGATTTTAGCACACTGAGTAACATACCATGCTCGCTGCGAATGGTACATTACACCCAGTATCCACCTTAATGATATGCCGTACATGCAAATCTTTTCAGGAATTTAGTGTTGGCAGATTTAAGAAACACACATCCATACATGAACCATGAAAATATTACACACTTTTGAGCAGTCATGTAAAGCCCATTCTAAATGTGACTATCTATGGGTGGGCAATGGACATATTCTAATGCATTTAGGTAGATATTTAAAAGCAAACCACATTTTAGGGTGATTATCAGCCATTTGCATAAAGCTGTTTTGTTAGAATCAGTATAGTACTTCATTTAGTTTAATTCAATCATTGTATTATTTTGTTAATGTAATTTTCTTTGTAAATAAATCATTCATTCAATCATCTTTAAGGAACAAAAAATATCATCATTCATAAATATATATTGAATAGGTACCTAGTAATTGCCATCCAAACCAACCACTGTTATTAGGATTTTCCGATTAGATAACTAACAATTATATAAATTGTGAGAACAGCCATTGTTTCAATAAATTTAAAGAGATATTTATTGTTAACAAAAAATAAGAATCAGAAACTTGGTGCATAGGTACTCAGTTTCCTGCTGCTTTTAGTAGGTAGACTTTGAATTGTATTTCAAGATTTTAAACAATTAATTTGTTAGATTCCTTTGTGATGCAGCAATTTAGATACAGACATTTGTCTACCTAAAGTAGGTATTAAGATGTAGGTACTTCATTTATGGATCAGTTGAGCTAACTTTAGATTGTTTGCAACAGTCTGCAGTTAGCTCAATTGTAAATACTAGTTCTAATTTGATTATATTCTTAGATTGTAATTTTCTTTCTTTTTGTGTAGTGTATTATGTCAGTTATTTAGTAGGTATTTACCTTATATATTTTTATAGGTATTAGGTTATTTAGTAGCTTACTTGATGCTAGATGATGTTGTGTGGATGTCCAGCAATATTTATTTATTTGTATGTTGTCATGAGCTTTCATGAAGGAAAGTCAAAAGACCTTTTAATTTGTTGTGATCATCAAAACAATAGAGACAATGTATGCCATGTTTAAAAAATTTGATATGATAGTGAGTTAACAAAAGGGCTTGTTGTTTGAGTTGAAGAACTGAGATTCAAATACTTCAGATATAAAGTAAGATGATCAACCAGATTTTCTAGTCTATAGCGGACTGGAAATCAATTAAGAACAGAAACTTACCCTCAAGACAAACAACTTGCACAGCGTCCTGTTTGAGCCTTTTCAACAAGATGCCGTGCACGGAGTCAGGGTCCCTTGCACCATCGCCGTATAGCACGAACATGCCGCGCGTGCGGCAGTGCGCTATCCGGGCCTTCAGCTCCTTGCACTGCACTGTCGACGCCAGCTCGATCTTCCCCGCAGCAAGCCGTCGCAGCATTATACTCGGGATAGAAAAATTCACTGCGGAACGAATATGAGACACGGAATACTCGTTCGACCCTCGACAGTCTATCAGTATCGTGTCCCGCTCGTCCGAACGCAGCTTCGCCAGCAGCCATTCCTTCGACACCAAGTCGCACTCGCATTCGGAGTCCGTAGGCATCTTGATCTCCGTGTTCCAGTGTTTACACTTGTGATCCTTCGTCAGTCTCGCCTGTTGCACTATCGCTTATAAATCGTTCCAAATGATGAACTCACAAACACTGACATAGTTTTTATTACAAGATATTTGTCTAGTATCTTTGTAAATATTCACAAAAATTACTACAAGCCATTTCTAAACAAAAACTAGTTGTTCTGCCCCACAAGAAAAACGAGCGAGCCAAGCGCTAGGCGGCGGAGCAAAACGCAAACCAACCAACAAACAACCAAACCAACATAAAAGCAAGCAATACGAACGAATGAATGATGAATGACAAAACGATATCAACGGCCAGTGCTGCCAGCTGCGTTGGATTGGATCGGGATTCTGAACGCAAAATGTAAAATAAGGTATTTTTATTTTAAGTTACGAGCACTCCTGAGGGTTTTTTCTATTCATGATTATGTTATGAACTTAAGATTCACGTAATCTGAGAGTTGTACAGAAATACAAAACAAGACAAGTTTAAATAGAGAGAGACAGAAGTGCGGATTAAAGATGTACAAACTGAGAAACAAAAGCAAAAGAGCGTTATTACCAAACGCCAAATCTTTACCACTTTAAGTTATAACTATTGTAATTCTAGAGATTATGAGATTGATGATTTTAATTCATATAGGTAACCATGGAGAAAGGAAGCTACATGCACAAGCTTATGTACTACACTGGTCCTATGTACATACAGGCCCGGATTAGCCCCTAGGCCCACATGGCCTGGGCCTAGGGGCCCTGCAAGCCTAGGGGCCCTCATGGCGGAACATTCATACCCCTATAGTCTGGCTTGCCCGAAAAATTGGCATTAATTTTTCCAAATATGTAAAATATATAATGTTATTGTCTGATATGTATGTGTGTGTCTGAAGTCTTAAATAAAAACCTTTATCACCTTATCAAATAATAATAAGGAGTAAGTAGGGGGTGACGTCATATCCCTGAAACTGTTCACGAGCGCGTTGGAAGATATTTTTAAGACGCTGGATTGGAAAAGGAAGGGGTCTAACAAAAACGGCGATTACATCTCGCACCTACGATTTGCTGATGACATAGTCTTAACTTCTCAGCTGGCAGAACACCTGCGTGGTGTCGCTAGAGGAGCTGAAATGGATGCTGAATGGCCTAGCCACAGCCTCGCGATGCATTGGTCTTGGCATGAATTTGAATAAAACCAAAGTCATGATCAATGGCTACATTGATCCAGGACCGGTCGTCGTACATGGCCACCTTCTCGGAATTGTTTCAGAGTACACTTTCCACTGGCAAAACAATACAATTTCGAGAAGGAGGCCAAGAGGAGGATTCAGCTAGGCTGGGCAGCGTTCGGGAAACTACGTCGTCGAGTCTTCTCGTCATCCGTACCGCAATGCTTGAAAACTAAAGTTTTCAACCAGTGCATCCTACCCGTTATGACCTACGGAGCTGAGACTTGGACACTCACGGTAGGGTTGGTCCATCAGTTCAAAGTCGCTTATGAATATTTTTAACATGCTTTTCGTTCCATCTGTAGGTATGTTTTGTTAGAAACGGAATCTTTGAAAACTTCAGATTAAACTGAAACTTTGCACATTTATCAAGGACCGATGACATTACAATAATTTAATAAGTTTGCCCCATTACCCTGACCAGGATATTCAGGATCAACGATTTTTACCTTAAAATCATAAAGTCTTCTACACCGGCTGTATGTAAACATACAAACTTATCCCAAATTTACCGACTCTCCGTCTCTTTACTTATATAATAAGTAAATATAAAAAATTAACTCGAGAACCGGAAAACGCAAGGGTGGCGGTCCGCCCCGGGTACCAAGCTTCGAGGGGTGCCATCTTGGCAGCCCCTTGGTGCTTGCTTGGTTACGCCAAGCAATCACCAAGAAGGGGTGACGACTACTCACACGCACATCCAGAACATAAACATTTTCGCGGCTCGCTTCGAACCTCGTTGATTCCATAGCCTGTTGTCATCCTATTTTGTTGTTAATCAACAAATAAACGTGAAATGTTCTAAACTCATTCTCATTTTATCTTAGCTTCCTTGTCTTGCTAAGCATGCCTCACCAATTTCAAAATAGGCTGCGGCTCTCTCCAATCTCCAAAACTTATTTTGAATTAGTTTCTTTACAATATTCTCAACCGCAGCAAACTCTCAAAAAATTTCATGGCTCGCTCCGCTCGCTGTTATTTATTTTTTCATACTCTTCTGATCTTAGTACTACCTGAAAACGTAACATAAATTACGGCGACGGCCCGAGGTCGCTGTTAAATATTTTTTTGTATTCCTAACTCTTTTGTTAATCGCGACCAAAAATCGCAAAATTGTTGAAGCTATCTCCGCTCGCCATCGTCTTAGCTTCCTTTTCAGTTGCTAACCCGACCACACCAAACTCCAAAATAATATCTGTATACTTTTCCAGAAACATCTGAAAAAGTTCACATACAAAAAATGTTACAGTTGCGTTGTAAAATGTCGAAAAACCTAAAAATATCATACAAAAAAGTTTTATAACTGCAGTAAATTGATTGGAGGAAGACGCAGCCAGAAATTGAAACAGGTGATCAAAAAAGTTAGCCTCCCCCGACATGGAGTACTTCCGTGGCAGGGGGACCTTTTGTAAAAAAATCCCCTTTTTGTAAATATTTCAATAAGTGCTCAACTTACAGGCTTTTCTATAAAAAAATCTGAAAAATATAGATTCATATCTACAAATGCTACATACATAAAACTTCGGAGAAAGGGGGCGGGGATGGGTAATTTTTTGACTCTTTTAAAAATATTTGTATAAGTATGAAACCTACACAAATTTCATGAACTGTAAAATGTACAAACTGATACCTTTCATTTTATATCCTTCTTGATCATGTAGGTCTTTTTAAAAATTGTGACGTCACAATTTGTACTGAACATTCTGTAATGCTAACCATGTAGGGGGGGGGGGGTGCATGTATATAAGGCAGGGGGGCCCTCAAATACCAAGTGCCCCGGATCCCTTTATCAGGGCCTGTGTAGATATGTGTATGGCCTGGAAAAAATACATTTTAGATTCTAATTCTAACGCTATAAAACCATTTCAGCTTGTAGTTCTCCGTTAGAGCAACAGCGGTCTTCAGTTCGCATAGTCTACGACTATGCGAACTGAGCGATAGTTCAGACTCAGTAAGATAGCTATATAACGCACAAACTTGGTTAGTAAAACCACTGTATCAGTCAAAATTTCAATCGAAATGATTCTAAATCCTAAAGATTCTGAGGGCAGGAAGTCCAGCCTGCAACACTTTAAGGACCGAATGGAAGACGAATCGAACGATTGAATGTTTTGTAACAGAGTTGGCCTTGGCAGTTAGACAGTGACAGAAATATCATAATATGGCAGACTGTGACTGTGGTATTTATTACTGTCACTGTCTTGAAATTGTGGAGCGAAAACGTCGCGAAAACTGCATCAATCAGCAAAAAAATCAACTATAATATTACATTGATCTCTCTTCTTTCATGGATTAGAATAATCACTGAGTGCAGTCATTTTAACGTAATTTTGGAGTAGTACGATATAAAATGGATGAATTGTACGAAAACCTAGAAAACTATAACGAAGAGACAACGATAGCAGAGGTACAACGATCAAAATTTGCTAATAATTTTTATGCCTTGTTGAATTCTACTGATGCTGCTGTTTGCCTGTTTTAGATAAGCGATGAGAACAAGGAGCTTAAGATAAAGCTGGAGGAATATGCTTCGGCTTTCGAAAAGTTACAAAAAGTAAGAACACATTCACATTTGTATTATTAATTCTGCGAAATTCTGTAAGAATTTGCTTGATAGAACTTATGGAAATGTCGCCAGTGTATGGGTAGTTCTGCATAGCTCTCTCTTTAAACCTAATTGATGATGCAGAAGTGATGATAGTGCTCAATAAAAAAATATATAAAGTAACCCTCCAGTACCTACCTACTTTCACGCTGTTTCTGCTAATGAGTGATGATTTCTCTCATCTGAATATTTGTTTGTTTAGAATCAGAGACCTGATGCGATAGATGTATTTCCTCTTAAGTCTAAGTTTATGTATTCTGTGTAAGTCTTAACAAATAAATATTTATTCTATTCCATAAACATCACTCTTATATTATAATATTATCAGGTTAGCTGTCCGATGAGGCACATGTGCCTCATGGGTGATTGCACTGGTACGTCCATGAGGCATATGTGCCTCATGGCCAATGATGTAGATAATGCAATCGATCTATCGATAATTTTTTTTAATAATTATATTATTTGTAGCATTAGTAAATTATACTACAACCAAATTCTACCAATCAATTTATTATTGAACTTAAACAAAAAATAAATTTCACTTAAAAATTAACATTAACCTTATTCAAACACAAAATTATTCTTTCACCGATGTTACTATTATTGTGAGACCCTTTGAACTAGGGTTGCCAACAAAAATTAGGAAACTAGCCTATTATCATCAAAACGTACATTTTATCATTAAACGTAAATAATTAATTTCTTATCATACTCATCTAACATTAGCAATTATCGATATAATTAATTTCAATCACTAGGACACATAAAGTATCATAAAATACTTGAAGAGAATGACGTAACTTAATACGAAACTTCATGAGCGTTAGCTGTCATTATTTACTACGAGGACGTGTACAAAGAAGATCGAAACTTGCTTTGGGACAGCTAACCTGTTAAGTTACCTACCTCTTCAGGCCAAAAATACCGAACCTGGATTATCATAAAAGAAGATATGTTTATCCTGAAAAAACGTGTACAATTCTGTGGGTAGAAGCTATTAGTTTGATATAATCTGATAAGCAATTTTATCCAATTGTCATGAATCTGTGTGAGTAGTAGTGTTAAGAACAGATTCACAATACAATTGTAGTATATTTTGCAGGATTTTGACACACTCTCCAGGGAACACAGGCAGTTGGAAATAAATTTTTCCTCCCTACTGAAGACTGCTAAAGCTGAAATTGAGAGAAAGTCTCTGTTGATTACCAAACTGAACATAGAGTGAGTATTCTACTTACAATTTCTTGCACAGTTTCATGGTTTATCTAACAATATACTGCCCTAGAAGCCCTAGTTTGAGACATATAACAAGCTCTCAATGTAAAATTCTGTTTATCCAGAAAAGATCAAATGGTGCTCAATTCTATTCAAAATGGAAATGGACCATATCGGAGAGGAAGGAACTATCAAACTAAAAATCGGCACACAAATCCTACAAAAGAGCCTGTAACTAGCAATAAAAACAAGAAACTAAGCGTTGATAACCAGGCTTCCAATGAAAGGTAGGTGTTGATAAAAATTTACATTTTCATATTTTAACTATTTATTAATTACTCATTGTTTTCTACCATCATGTAACAAAAAGAAAATACAATTATGTTCTTCTACTGTTTTAGGACAAGTGACAATTCCCCTAAAGATAATTTTAATACAGCAGTAAACACTAAATTTCCTTGTCCTCCCCCTCATTCAAATCTTCAAACCAGACTGCTGGACATGGTCAATAAGAGTGTTGGAGATATTGTACTGAGTTCTACTAAAGCGGAGGCCAAGGAAAACATTCAGCACAACGATTCACCAAGATCTAGTGCAAGAATCTGTAGTAGAAGGAAATCAATGCCTGCATTCAGGTAAATGATGGAATGCTTTGTGTGTATTGTTTATATGTCTGGCATGTTGTTTTTGTGCATATATTCATGTTGCTGTTTTAGGATGGACAGTCCCAGGTTCAGCCCTGAGGAAGATGAAGTAGCTAGTACTTTAGGTGGTAGAGAAATAATACCAAGAGAGTCAGAAACAACATACTCAAATTGCTTCTCCAGCAAACCAAATATTGAAAAGAGGTCTGGCCATGAACCATCAAGGGATTTCAGAACAAAACTTAATAAATATGATAGTGATAAGCCAAGAAGTCAAGAAAGATATGATACTCAAAAATATAAAAGATATCATAGCCCGAACAGGAGACATCATCCAGAAAGAAGGGGCAGTCCAGATAGAAGAAGATTGAGCCCAGATAATAGAAAAATAAGCACTGAAAGAAGAAGAGGTAGTCCTGAAAGGAGAATACTTATGCCAGACAGAAGAAGAGTGAGTCCACACAAAAGGAGGGATAGTCCTGAGAGAAGAAAACTGAGTCCTGACAGAAGGAGGCTCAGTCCAGATAGGAGAAGAGTAGTTAGTCCTTCCAAAAGAAGATTGAGTCCAGAAAAAAGAAGGATGAGCCCGGATAGAAGAAGACAGAGTCCCAATAGGAGGAGAAGCAGTCCTGATAGGCACATGAAAGGATTCAGAGACCACAGTGAGGAATCGCGTCATAAACAAGAATATGATAGGCACAGGAGATTAGTAAGCCCAAAAAGAGATAAATATTTTGATCAGAAACACCAAGTCCAAAGAGTTCACGAAGTCCATTATCCTCAAGACTTTGACAAGTACAAATCCCATAGTCAAGAAAGATTTGCAATGAAACATAAAATGCCAAATGATTATGAAGAACCGAGCAAAAGAATTAGACTAGACTCGCACCACCATATTGAAGAGAAGGGCATAGCAGAACCTGACTTCTCCTATCTCCAGCATGACATGTCTTGCCAATCACCTGAATTCAATAACTTGGAAGCCCACCCATCGCATCAAATAAGAGGTAAGTTCTCATACTAGACACATAGTAAGTACACCAATAATGAACATGATGTTTGGTTTTAAAAGATCCACTAAATGTTTTAAATATTTCTTTTTTCAGAAATTAAGCTCTATGCAACAACTGAGCAAGAGGATCCCAGAAGATCGAGTAATAGGTATTTTTTAAATCTACATGCTGGCAAACCTATGCTTACTTCTGTTAAAAATGACAATGTTGATTTGAAAGTCATTGATAAATCAGGGTGGGATATCATCAAGGTGAAAATGCCAGATGCTTTACTACAAAGACCAGATTCCTCTGTTTTGTCTAGTAATTTTCTACAAAAACCAGCACCTCACCAGTTAGGCAAATCTTATTGTGGTGTATCAACCAATAAGAGACTTGAAACGGATTCATGTCCTGATAATTCTTTGCCTGAGGGCCAAGCATTCAACTTAGGTGCTTTATCAGAAACAGCAATAATACCAGCTTTTAAACATCAGAAAACTTCGCCTAAGATAGAAAAAGAACTAATTCAAAAAGCAGTTACTTCTGATATGCCAGACATCTTGCACGAACATTCAAGTAATGACAATGACACGCCGGATACTGCTCCCAAAAAATCAATGTCAACTGATGATATTGTGAATGAGATCTACATGGACATTGATAATCCCATATCTAACATGTCTGAGTCAGGGGAAATATATGATTATTTAGATGGTCTACCATATGAACCAACAGAAAATACTGTGAAAGAACATACAAAATGCATGAACCACTCGCAACCTGTTGAGCACTGTAAAGACGCGGTTTTTTCTGACAAACATAAAGAAAATAAATCGAGCCCAAAGGTCAAGCGTAAAAGCTCAACCAAGAAGCTGACTAACGAAACAAGCACTGATGCATCTAAAAAGGAAGACAACAACCCCTCTCAAAGCACGACCTCACAGCCTTGCAGTAATGATGTGCAGGAAGAGTTACAAAATTACGCAAGCAGTAAAGAAATTATAGGGGATTTTGATCTGAGCGACGAGGGAACTAGCGACAACACAGATATACAGAAACAAACAAATACAGTTCTACATACTGAGCAAGAATCAGGTATTGGTCCAACAAGCGACATTAAAGCTACTTCAAAAGAACTTAAGTTTATCGAAACACTCCCAAATTCTGAGGAAAAAACTAATGTATCACCACAAGACGAAAAAACAAAGACTAAAAAGAAATCACATAAACATAAAGACACTCGGAAACTACCTGAAATTGAAGTTTCAATACTACCGCCACATAATCACGTTAAAGCAATAGAAACTTCTGCTCAAGAACAGTTTGATGATAGTTCACTTTCAATTGATGAACTTGTTAAACTAAAAGAAAACCTAATTAAAGACCTCAAAAATAAGGAGACCCCAGTGTCTAATGAAAAAATAATGAAAAAGAAAGTAACTAAAACATCACCTGAAAACGAAGAATCAGAACCACCAGTTGATAAATCCACTATAAAGAAAGAAAACCATAATAGAAGGCTCAAATATAAAGAGACCCCAGTGTCTAATGAAAAATCACTAAAAAAGAAAGAGGCTAAAACAAAAACATCACCTGAAAATAAAGAACTAATTCTACCCACCGATAAATCCGTTAAAAAGAAAGAAACCAAGGTAAAAGAAACTAAACAAAGAATTAAAGCCACATCTGCTAAAAAAGCCATACCTGTGGCAGATGAATCTTTAAAAGACATAGAAACCAAAAAGGTGACGCCTGATCACAAAAATACTTACAAACAACGAAAAAAGAAGCAAGAAGTTGCTCCTGCTCCTATAAGTAGTAAGAATATTAAAGATAAAACAAAAGCAACAAAATTTACTGAACTCTTTGGAGATTCTAGCAGTTTAGTTTCTCCTGAAGATTTGGGTTTAGTGCCAACTGTTATTCCCCAAGACAATTACGTCGCCATGTTTGAAGACGCCCAAGACTCTACTGATGTTGCCGCCGTTAAAGCTGCGGTTTCTTCTATTACGACGGAAAACGACAAAGCTGATACGCAAACCAATTTTAGGTTGGCCATAAATTACGGAGATACCCCTGTTATACCTCAAGAGTCTATAACACCCAAACAAGAAACTGTGTCTAAAGAATTAGCACAGTCCGCCGCCCCGATCCAAAGCTCATTATATCAGAATCTTCAGCTTGGGATCATGGATAGAGATAATCAAAATGTGAAAACAGTAATTATTTCATCTGGTGTCCAACCACAATTTATATCAGAGGTCACAGAGTCAAATTCTGTACCGATTGAGAGATCTGAGGATTTTCATGTAATGCAATGTGTGAAGCCCACAGTTGTTCAAGGGTTAGGGATGCAAGCACTAGCTACATCAACCCCACACAAACTGTTGGAGCAAAATGTTCAACTTCAAATGAACCCTATGCCTAGTACTTTTAAATATGTCTCACATGAAAGCAAAGATACTAGTGTTGATAAAACTTCTGCAATCAATAATTCAGACAACACTAATAATTCACAAGATAATAATGATGAGCCTGACATGAAAATATTCATCAAACGGCGAAGAAAAGTTTTAAAAAAGAAGTGAGTATTTTTATAAGACATATATTTTACGTAGGTACCACCACGCCACTTGCTACTAGCGTACTTAATATACTTTTTCTACTGAGATTTTACCAGGATACCAATTATCTTACTTTTTATAGAACCTTGCTGTGTAAGGATTGTTGATTTTTATGTAAGTAAATTATTAGTAGTAATTATGACGCGGTTTAGCTAAACCGCTACTTTTCTAAGTATATCATCGTAAAAACATATTATATGGTAAAAAATATTATACCTAAAGCTATGTATTTATTTAGAAGTATATCATTCTCCCGCTATATCTTGTGTAAATAAAATACTTTTTCATATGCCCATAACAGTCTTTATTTTTCTTATTACAACAACCCTATATTTACACAGTTGTACCTAAATTACTTACAAAAAAAGGTTACAAAAATTACATACCTGTCTACTGTTCACAATATTTTCCGGTTTTGATATATGTACCTATATTATTTTATGATAATCTTACTTAATTTACTTAAAAGAACATCTTCAAGAGTTTTGGGAATGGCGCTTGCTATTTAACATTACCTACACATAATAATTTAAAATACTTATGCAACGCTATGAATAAACTGCCTGCAGTCGAAATATTGTCAAATAATAATAGCAAGTTATCAATGGAAATAAGACATTAGTGTCGATTCTGTTAGCACTAAACCTAAATAAAACTAATCTAAAAAGATTTTTGCCGTTTCGATAGAAAAAGAAAAGAAATGGCAATATAGGCTAGTTAGTTTTTTGGTGCCAACAGAGTCCACAGCATTGATAAAAATTAATTAACAAACTAACCGCCGAATACTCAAACGCAACTTAGATGTAAACACGTCTCAAGTGACGAACATTTGACAGATTTTCATTCAAAACTGAAAATCATGACTTGAGTCGTGCTTAAAACTGAGTTGCGTATTCAGGGGTAAAAATCAATCGCGTTTATACAATTCGAGCATAAATTCTTGTTTACATTTTCATTCATATTAAAAAAGATTTTAATCCTTTATCTTTCTAAATAACACATTCATTTACAAACGTTATTTCGCGTTATATGGTGTATAGGTAGTTCTCTTTTTTTCCAAGAGAACGCTCCACCATGGAAGAACACCAATTCTAACTGCTACTGTGACGAGAGACTTAAAAACAAAAAAAAACCATGATGTCAAAACTACGTCACATGATCATCACGGTATTCGGGATTATATTGGTTATGTCTGCTGCTACAGCCTAAGAGCAGTTTCGCACTGCATCCGATCCGAAACCGTAAAAATTCGTTCCGAAGTAGTCATAGAACTATTGGTAGTCCAGATTTCCGTCATCCGTAAGTGTCAGCCCTGAAGTGCTTGGATTTCCATCAGAGATCGGATTAGTGCGTAAGCAATAAACCGAGTTCAGTTCGAAAAGCAATATCCTAATTAGGTCAGAGTTTTTTTATATCTGTATTTTCACGGATTCGGTTCGGATGCAGTGCGCAAGGATTGAGCGATGCCTACAGCTAATTTCACATCGGCTTAGATATACACGAACCCGGGGTCCGGATTCACCCCTCAGTCTAGTCCATCCATTCAATAGCATCCTGTATATAACAGTGATTATAACGTACAATCACCCGGATTCCTAGGGTTAGATAAGGTGCCAATGATGCTATTAGCCATAGGTATATCATCGTTTCGCGTTAAGGTAGGGGAAGTACCAGACGTGGAGGCGTTACTGTTAGACGAGCGCTTGCCGAGTTTCTTGATAACCGTCGGTATTCGCTCATTCTCTGCGTTGGTAGTGACGTGTTGGTAGCAGACCGCTGAGGCGTGGCCGGATCGCACGGAGGTTAGTGCGGAGCCGGCGGTCCATTGGTTGGTTGTTGGGTCGTACACTTCTACGATGTCTAGGAATGATGTGCCGTCGTACCCGCCTGGAAAAAAACGGTTATTAGATTGCGAAAGTTACTTGATTTATTATTGGAATAGGAATGTTTCGATGTTTTTATCTTTACGCCATGAACGCATTTGGCTGAGACTTGAAGGTCATAAACAAAACATAGGCTACTCTTTTCAGCATACAACTTTGACGAGAACTACTAGCGTCTGACTGGTTAGTTTTTATTTTTTACTCTCACGGCAACTCCCTAAAACTCTACACACCAAATCCGCCGGCCCGGCGGCGGGTTAGCCCCGAAGAACTTAACGCAAAACAACCTCTGCTTTGGTGTGTAGAGGGCTTTATGTAGTGTAGGACGCCCTGTGGCCGTGGGATGAAGATCGACAAAAGACTGCTAGCAGAAGCTATATGCGGCCAGCTAAAGACAGGGCGCTATGGCGCTCACGTGAGTTATATGTCCAGCAGTGGTCTAGCATTTGATGGTAATGGCAGGTGTAAAAACAGTATTGTAGCTAGTCTGGCAGAGATAATCTTTTTGGCAAATATGTATTAACGATGGGTGCAAATCCCGTCATACTTAGTATTAGTACATTCTGTATTTTACAAATTTTTTATTAAGTTGTTTTTTTATAATATGTAAATTGGTGTTCTTTTAACTTGTAACTGTATGGACCTATGCACTATCTACTACTCTGCTAGGTATTGTGAACGTAGGTACAACTCACGTTTGAGTTTTTGTAGTTTCATTAGGGGCTGATATAATGTAAATTACCAAAATAAACTAACTCGGCCAGAGGGGCTAGAAAGTGGGTTTGTTACGTCCTAAAAAAGGCTGATTGTACTAGGTTATGTATGAGTCTCTTTTTATTTATTTATAAAGTTACCTAACGCATACAGCTTGTTGTCTAAAACGGTGAGTGATAACGCCGACCGTGACACTTGCACGGAGGCGACGGTGTCCCACGTGTCGTGTTCCGTGTCGTATCGCTCCACGGATGAAAGTTGTTGGGAACCGTCGTAGCCGCCTACTACGAATATGTACTGGTTCCATGCTGCTACACCTGGAAGTAAAGTATCGTTGTAGCAGTTATAGTAAGCCTCCCGGATTACCCGTGATTAAAAGGTGTTCAAGACCCGATTTCAGGGCCCTATAATGTCGGTACAGTTACGCCACGAAGAAATTATACATATACATTAACTAAACTCGATGTAGAATGTTTGTAAACAATAGGCTGGTGTATAGTAATATAATTTCTGTGCGGAGGAGGGTATGCCCATGACATCAGATCTTGATCTTAGTTGTCTTTCAAGGTTTTTATGTGTTGGGATAATTCAATTCAATTCCCACCTACCCAGAGCAGTTCAGCATCAGGCAAAATTTATAATAAGGCGCTAGAAGCTCGACAACTCAAAATCGTGTGGCTGGGGAAAACCACAGAATAGTGAAATAAATGTCAATGGGTGCAATGATAATACCTAATTTAGTTTAAAATTTCACTTCTCTATAGAGCTTATTTTGTAAGCCTGAACAAATATAAAATACTGACCGGCCCCACTCCTAGCCGTATGCATAGCCGCGACCTCCGTCCACCGATTGTTCTCTGGATGGTAACACTCTGCCGAGGCGATCCGTCTCGCGCCATCGAACCCACCAACCGCGTACAGAAGCCGGTTCACCACCGCTACGCCGACGCCGAGCCGCGCGCTTGACATAGAAGCTACTGATGTCCAGGCGTCGCGTTCTGGGTCGTAGCTGCGGAAAGTTTTCTAATGTTAGACACGTGTTTGAAAATGAAGTTTCTACCTCAGCTTAGCACATATTGTGCCCGGATAAAAGTCCAAAAATGTAGGGTCAAATGCCCAAATGGGAGGTGGAACAAAGGAGAAGTGAAACAAAACTATCTGAAGATACCTGAATAAATACAAACTAATATTACAAAAAGATTAATCTTCCGACGATCTTACTTTGACGAGTACGCAGATGGATACCATCATATCATAAGAATGCATCGGTTTTCATCAAACTTAAGAAAGACAAGAAATAGCCCATACAACGGGCCGGACATAGCATGCCTAAATTTCAAAGTCGTAATTTCATAAACTTGAATATGCCACTCGATAGCTTTTTTATGCCATTAGATAGACGGAATATTAATACGCTTAATTTTGATAACGCTATCGAATCGCGATCAAATTAGGTCACCTTTTTTTTGTTTTGAAGTACCTAACTCAAAAAACGCAAGAAACCGCAATGAAATCAGTTTTATGCCATTTACTC
The DNA here is from genome assembly GCA_963662085.1 of Eupithecia inturbata. Taxonomy (NCBI): domain Eukaryota; kingdom Metazoa; phylum Arthropoda; class Insecta; order Lepidoptera; family Geometridae; genus Eupithecia; species Eupithecia inturbata. The sequence continues at coordinate 12,745,476 of OY759182.1, forward strand.
CTTAACTATAAGCGTGATGCTAAATAGCAACGGAATAATATTTGCTTAGTTTTGATAACGCTATCGAATCGTGAAATAAAATTCGGCCACAAATTTTTTTCTTCTTTTTTCGATGTAACTCAAAAAATACAAAAAAGTGCAAGATGTGTCTTTAAAGGAAAGTTGCGGCACAGTGCCAAGAACATGCTATTGTAGACCCCAGAACGAAACAGGACGAAACACGCCCCCTATATCTGTTTGTATGTTGCTTTGAATACAATGAAATCAGTTTTGTCTTTTACTCCTGAACTATAACTCTAGGTCAAAAATGCAATAGATAAATAGATAGATAGATAGATCATTTATTCAATAAAAATTAGTTACATAAATTGGTTAGCAAAGCCTTAAAGCCTACATATGTTAGGTTTGTCTAAGCACTGGGTTCTCTTTATTTTACGAATTTATTATTACCTACTGTGGTTAAACGCGTCGCGTAGTTATTTAAATAATCCTAAATCTTAAACAGAACAATCAAGGATAACAGTCATAATAAACACACATTGGTAACTATTTTCTATGCATTTACTTATCTATGACTGGAATGTTGCAAAGTTCATTCATTCAGCGCTTATCGCCGCTTATTACCATCATCTACAGGGTACTCCAATTCAGCATAGAGTTTTTGATAGAAAATATTGCATTAAAATAGTTTTAATGTTTTTATTATTTATCTTATTTTTAATTTCTAAAGGTAGTTCATTAATGAGATGGGGAATTAAATATTAATAGAATATTTATTGCTTAGATATAAAAAAGCTATCGAATGGCATATTCAAATTTATGAAATTACGACTTCGAAGTTTAGGCATGCTATGATGCTATGTCCGACCCGTTGTATAGGCTCGATCCACCACCGTGCATCCTGGTCACCCGCGATGAAGCTAAGAGGAACCCATGGGGCCGTGCCAACGCAGACAACGACACAGCTGGCCCCGGGAGGGACTGCTCCTCTGGGCTATACCCTCTAAGCTACAGCGTCCCTACCACAAGCGGCAGAGGCGGAAACACCCTAAGGGTTTTAGCGGTGTTGGAGTCCCACATAATCGTACTGTCTCCCCGTGGCAGTTCGACATGCGTGCGCACTGCGCATTACCCTCAGCTTAATAAAAAAAAAAAACACGCTACCTACTCTTTATCCGAGAGAAACAGTTCAAAGCTGCGAACATAAAGCTAGTTTATCAGAAAAAGGGTACGTACTCACCATTCCACAGACTTGTGATACTCTGAGCCGGACGAGCCCCCGACCGCGTATAGGAGCCCGTCCATTACCGCTACTCCCACCTGTGGACAAATACGATTTATTAATTTGACAGGGCTAAACATGTTGTCATCCGAACGATCGATCGAAGGGCTAGCATCATTTTTAATGCTGTCAAATTAGTTCAGTTTTGGCGACATCTGACTGAATTGCCTCCATTGATAACAATAAAAAATAATAACAACAAATATTAGGTCCTTACATATGAAATTGGCGTTTTGTATGGGAGGAACAAAAAGTCGAATATTTTTTAATATAATATATTTAATTAATCAAAGTATGAACCATTATTTTCTATGCACTTTTGCCATCTTATAGGTAGTTCATTGATCCCTTTACTAAAAAAACCAGTCGGACGGGAATCAATAAAATCTTTGAAGGCGATTTGGACTGCCCCATCGGAGTTGAATTTTTTCCCTTGCAAGAAGTTATCCAAATTTCGAAAAAAATGGTAATCTGTTGGAGCAAGGTCCGGGGAGTACGGAGGATGTCTTAGACTTTCCAATTGAAGCTCTTCTAATTTAGTAGCCGTCTGTTGCGCAGTGTGTGGTCTAGCGTTGTCGTGAAGCAGCAGTGGCGTGGAGCGATTGACCAGCCTAGGTTGTTTAGCCGCTAGCTTTTCCATCATGGTTTGCAATTGCTGACAATAGACATCAGCCGTAATAGTCTGGCCAGATTTGAGAAAACTGTAATGAACAATACCGGCACTAGTCCACCAAACGCTTACAAGTAACTTTTTTGGGGTTAATTTTCGCTTGGGGCAGGATTTGGCTGGCTGGCCAGGATCCAACCATTGCGCTGAGCGCTTCCGATTATCGTAAAGAACCCATTTTTCATCACAGGTAATGATTCGGTTTAAAATACCTTCATTATTGTGCCGGTTTAGTAATGTAACGCAGCAGTCGACGCGCGTTTGCCGGTTTGCTTCAGTCAATTCGTGAGGTACCCACCTTTCAAGCTTTTTAATCTTCCCAATTTGCTTCAAGTGAATTAAAACAGTTTTATCACTAACATCGCAGCCTGCAGCTAACTCGGACGTGGTTTGCGATGGATCCGCTTCCACAATAGCCTTCAACTCTTCATTATCAACTTGAGTCTCAGGCCGTCCACGGGGCTTGTTCTGCAGGTCAAAATTTCCAGAACGAAAACGTTGGAACCAAAAACGAACTGTGTTTTCTTTTGCAACACGACCGCCATACACATCATTCACCCTTCGAGTTGTTTCCGCAGCACTAGTGCCACGGCGGAACTCGTACTCGTAAATAATGTGATATTTTAAGTTTTCCATTTTGTAAAATGAGTGACGCAAACAGAAAAAAACAGAAGAAAAAAAACAAATGAATGACGATCATCGAAGCACAAATACATGAGTCTATAGCTGTACAAATTTGAATTTGGAATTCCTTACCAAAGAGGAGAAATTTGTGATTAAAGTGGCCAGTACGAAAAACGCCAATTTCATATGTAAGGACCTAATATTATAAATTCGAAAGTAACTCGTCTGTCTGTATATTACCTTTTCTAGCCTAAACGGCTGAACGGATCTCAATGAAATTTGGCATAGAGATAGATGGTATCCCGGGGACGGACGTAGGCTACTTTGAAAAGAAATCGAAGATAATTTTTAAGGTATTTGATAAGGATATTGAACCCTATATCTACCAGGCAAAACACACATTTCCGTCAAGATAAAAAAGTCGCGCGCATTCACGGGCATTCTGACGAATGGTGTGAAACATCACAATGTCGTTACGTTACCCAACTGGGATGTCTTGGTTTTAGAAAACTATTCGTATAACCTGCGACGACCGATGTGGCGTGAAGGGCGAAGATCCGCCTGCGACGCAGGAGGTTGCGGGTTCGATTCCCGCCTTGAAACAAATGTGTGTAAAATCTGCAAATATTTGATCTGGGTATTTTATGTATAATACAAATATATATCTATGTAACATCTTGTGTTATGTATTTCAGTCATCTAGTACCCATAACACAAGTCCTGCTTACCTTAGGGCTAGTTGATGCTGTGTACGTTTGTGTACGTTTTCCAGCATTATTATTACTTAAAGAATAGAATTAAGAAGGGCGTCATCTCTCATGCTGGCCTGCTCAGTTCGCATCCGATCAGAGAGCGTGAGATATGACGTCATTATCAATTTCATTACGTCAAGGTTATACGTTACGTTGCTGACACCCTGAGTGCGTCATCTACACGTCGTCGTCGCCGTAATCACAAATAACGTGTAACTATACATATTAGCCAAGATTTTATATTTATGCTAGTTTTAAGGTAAATATACATATATACCTCGTGTGTTCATAAGTCTTGAGACACAGTAAAACTAAAATATTTTTGGAGCTAAGTTGAGTATTCATTTATTGGATATTAAAATTAAAACTACTGACATCTAGATCTGTATTTAAAAATAAATCATTCAAAATGGCCGCCTTTGCATTCAATGCAGGCCTTCAAACGCGTGCGCCATTCATCTATGGCGGCACGAATCTTTTCAATGGGAATCCGTTTCGATTCTTTAATAAGGGCTCGCTTGAGAGAATCCAGGTTTGGGTGAGACTTTCTGCATGCCCTCAGCTCCAATTCCGTCCATAAAGAATAATCCAAAGGATTCAAGTCAGGGCTTGACGAGGGCCAATATTCGCTCCGAATGAAGCCTGGCAAATTGGCCTCCAGCCAACGTTGGGTAGTCTTAGCATTATGGGAGGGAGCAGAGTCCTGTTGGAAAACCCAGTATTTTCCAGCGAATAGCGTATCATTTAATGGTTTAACCACCGCTTCCAATATGTCGGTTTGGTAATTTTGTGCCTTCACCTTGACGCCTTGCTGGCAAAAATGAAGCGAAGTGACCCCCTCGTAGGAAACACCCCACCAAACCATCACACTTGCTGGATGATGAGTGCGCTGGACATTGCGTACAGATGGCTGGACGTCCTTTGAACTTCTGGCGTAAACCTTATTGTTCTGCCGGTTAAACTTTTCTTCCACCGTGAAGATCTTTTCATCGGTAAACAGGATATTTTTTGGATCGTGTCTCCTCAATAGCTTCCGACATCGTTCCAGTCGCAATTTACGAAGACGCTCGTTTAAATAATGCACTTTCCTTCGACTGTAGGCCTTTAGTTTAAGATCATATTTAAGTATCCTGTTCACCGATATTCGCGAAATGTTGGTCTGCAGAGCTAATTTCTTTTAAGTCCGGCAAGAGTTGCGACGAATTCGCTCTCTGATTACTTTGATGTTGGCGGGCGTCCTTACAGACCGCGTCGGCCACATCTTCCACGGTCTTCTAAAGAGCCGGTCTCCTTGTACCTCTTTATGGTATAATACACAAAGTTCCGACTACATCCCAAACTTTGGATTTCACTAAAAACTTGCATTGGTTTTTTCCTGCTTGAAACAGTGAAATTACAGTCGCACGCAAATCTTTTGTTGGCCCAATTTTCACGGAGAATGAAACAAATATTCAAATATTTTTTCTGATTCAAAACATTCGTAATTTAAAATTTTAATAGTTTAAAAAAGGTTGCATGAATTACTTTCTTTTTAAATTAATTAAATAAGTTCGTCTCAAAACTTATGAACACACGAGGTATATATATATACTATGGACCGTAGAATAAGTTAAATAAGATCTGTAACTTTTCAATAGTCTGAAATAAATGCATTATTATTAATATTATTTTTAATTTCTTTATTAAGGACCTTTAATATAATGTAAATGTTTTAAATAACTCACCCTATGCCTAGGCGTGGACATGGGACTACACGGCCTCCAGTGTTCCGTGGCAGGGTTGTACACGTCAACCCAATCGCTGTCGTACGACGAACCGGGCGAGGTGTTGCGACCGCCCACTGCGTAGAATAAACCCTGGAAATTTACGAGTTGGTACAAATAACATTTGATATTGAATAGTATGGATATGGCATATCTTTAAAAATGATCTGCGTTTTATTTGTTATTTTGTGATGGCCTTGCTAGTAAATCGAACTGACAGCAGATCTACTAATCTACCTACCTACGAGAAAAGAAATCTCCTGGCAAAACATGGCCAGACTGACCATGCAAAGCTTTTAACCTCTTTAAGAATAGGGCATCTCTTTAGACCATAGGAATAGGGCATTTCTTTAGACCATAGGAATAGGGCATTTCTTTAGACCATAGGAATAGGGCATTTCTTTAGACCATAGGAATAGGGCATTTCTTTAGACCATAGGAATAGGGCATTTCTTTAGACCATAGGAATAGGGCATTTCTTTAGACCATAGGAATAGGGCATTTCTTTAGACCATAGGAATAGGGCATTTCTTTAGACCATAGGAATAGGGCATTTCTTTAGACCATAGGAATAGGGCATTTCTTTAGACCATAGGAATAGGGCATTTCTTTAGACCATAGGAATTTCTTTTCAAATAATGCGCAAAAGGTGGATATAGTGAATAATATCAGATTATCTTCTAGAGGATAAAAAATCTTGGGACAAGTTTTGCTCCAACTCGAAAACTAACAACCTAACAAGGTAAAGGTTTCTTGTTCGCTTCTTTACTTTATCTTAAACATATTGAAGTGAGCAAAAATCAAAGTGATCACTTTATTTTCTAGTTTTACTTATGTAATTTGAATTTGTGACATGTCCAAGAGTCCTGCAAGGGGTCTAACGGAAATAAAGCATTTTGAATTTTGAATTTCGAATGATTTATGTAATTTATGAAGCAGGAATATTAAGAATTTTTCTACTTCATGCTTCACTAGAAATGAAACGGCCAAGTGCGAGTCGAACCCGTGCATTAAGGGTTAAATTGATATAGACTAGGAACGACGTATGTAACGAAGATTATTTTAGATGATTTTCCATGAAAACAATAACAAAATCGATTAAAACTTCTTCAGAAACAAAATCGAACCGGTAAAGCATTAGGACATTACTATATGATTATCAGTGGAACTACCAAAAAGAAAATAATTTCATGGAATAGGTATAGCTAGGTTTTCAACTTCAAAGTAAAGTCCACGTTTTGTAGATGAAAGCGAAATGACATAGCAAAACAAATAAAACCTTATCACGTGCGATAAACATAGCGTTTCCATGAAACAGAATGAATAAACAAAACGAATAGTTAGGTACTTTATAGTATGATAATAATACGAACATTCATAAAATAAACACTCACTCATTCAATGCGTATGATGGCTTAACATTCACCTCTGTTTATGTATTTAGCTGATTAATTATTGCAAAGTCAAACTTTACCTAATACAAATAAAGCTTAGTTTAAAACAGCAAATTATGATCAGAATCAGTCATGATTATTGTGCACTTTACACTTGATCGGAATTTACACCGTACGGGTCTGGTTTTTCCTGAATTTAGGTTTGCTCCAAACCGTTTCAATCTTTCATAATATTCTGATTATAATATTATGTTTACCTACTTACAATTAATTACTTTTTCTACCCACTTCTGGTTGTACTTCATACAATTATAGGCTATTTGACTCATATCAAATATGGCGCAATAAATAAATATTTTAGGTAGTATTTGACTTACGAAGCCAATATTTACCAATATCAGTAAAATATTATAAATCTAAGATGACTAGACTACCTACATATTTAAAATTTGTTTCTTTAATTCTATATTTTCAACTCTGAAAATGCTGTCGGCCACGTTGTGACGTCATAGGACTTTAAGCAAATTTCATGTCGATGTCGCATCGGCATCATATGCGAGTGAAATTCGCTATGTAGTCTGTCTGTAGTTTTACAATGATGAACGTTTGCTTAATGTCAATTGTTTGTTTACGACCCGTATGACGTCATAGCACAGATAATATAAAAGGTGCCACGTTATTGCTGTACTAAACGAGAAGAAGTGGTCCACCCCCCTCAATCAAAAATTTTTTGATCTAACACTTTCTGGGTTTCAAGGTTTTTTATTGAAAAAAATACCTCGAAACTTTCATTCACTATATGTAAGTGACCGACCCTAGCATCAGCTGTTCATCAGTAAGGTTCTTGATCTCAAATTGTCACCACCCATACTTAGGTATACACACTAGATGTGTGGAGTCTAGCGCCAGGGCTAGCGCCCTTAAGCGCGGTAGGCGGAATAGGGGCGTTACTTGACCCAATGAGACGACCACGCGGCATTATTTAGTTTCGGTCATCTTGTCTTTAGCCATACCCATTATTTTTATTATTATATCGATATTATAATAAAAGTTTACGGTGGTTCCGTACATTTTTCTTCTAAGCTATTATTGTTTATTTTTTATCTGTAGGTAGGTTGTTTCGTGGTAGGTACGTCTACGTAGGTGCCTAATAGAGATTCTTTATCGATATTTTAATAAAAGTTACGCGATAAATATCCGATAAATAATCTTCAGTAATGTTAGAAGATCGCGAAATTTTTAAAAGTGCTGTGTTCGTGCCTAGTTTTATTTTTAGCATGAATTAATGTATTCTCTATCCGCACATGAAAAATAATTAATAAATCTTATAAACTAAGGTAAATCTAGTACAAAAAGGCGGCCTAGTTAAAGGAACCCTAAAATTTTGTCGGCAAAATGGTGTGTTTGCGTTAGTGATAGGATTGTCGCTTTGGTTAGCGTTTGACTTGAGTTTTTTTCTATGAAAATTTAAAAGAACGTATTTCTGATAATCAACCATGCGGATCAGTTGGGTATAGGGTGCACAACAACCCCTTTCCGGCTTGGGACACCAATAACGTGGCACCTTGTATAGACTAATATGGCTGACATCGTTTTTGCCTGTTTACGAAAGTAAACTTAAAATAAAGTTTTGCGGTTTTCTAGGTCCTATAATAATAAGGTAATATTTTTTCCTCTTTTCGGACAATAGTTCATAATATGATGGAACAACTGGGTACCTATCCCATACAAAAGAGAAACGCTCCTCGAGGACGTAACGTTTCGATCGACTCACCGATCTCAGCGCTCATGCCCTGTTGGCAATTGTCGCTATCTCAACGATGTCTAGAAGGTGGTCTGCCAGCCAGCACTGTATATTTTCCTCCGGTCAAATAAAATATAGACCTAAGACAAATTACCTTTATAAACGCAGCACCTAGCCTTGACCGTGGCACCGTGAGCCTCGGCAGCGTCACCCAACAATTATCATCTAGATTGAACGTCTTAAACATGTCTATAGAATGCCTTTTTATCCAGAAAAGGGCGTGCGAAGTCGCAGACAGAAGCAAGTGTAATACGTTAGAGGCAAGTTACCTTTAAAAACGCGGCGCCTAGCCCTGACCGTGGCACCGTGAGCCTCGGCAGCGTCACCCAGCAGTTGTCGTCTAGATTAAACGCCTCGAACATGTCTATGGAATGCCGGAAGTACCCGCCGGCCACGTAGATGATCCTCGGAGTGTTTGGCCTACGCTCTTTGACCACTGGCTTTTTGTGTAATGTGAGATCCTGGAAATAAATGTTACAAATTTTGATATGAAATGCAGGTGCTTATGCTGTCGATCCTTAACCTGCATGCCCAGCGTGGGGATTATGGCATTACCAGCTAATATGAGTCAATAAGGCGTTTTTTATAGGAGGATTTATCATCGAGTTTGGCTAGTGTATAGTGTATAGTGTATAGCTGTTATTCTACGTCAGGATCCGATAACATGTTGTATGTAAGACTGGTTTCATCAATACAATGCGGCTTTATTATGTCAGGAAACGTCTCCTAATAAATGTGAGGAAATCCAAACATTTACGCCGCTTTAAGACATAATGTAATAGACGTTATGTATGTAAGAAGGCGCAATGCGCACCATTTTGTGAAGAGGATAGGCATAGGTTTTTGCGTTCATAGAAGCGGGACAGAGCATACGTTTTAGGAATAGCGTAAGTGCAAAAATTAAGTTTTTGCTTATTTACAAGAAAACTACGTACACAACTTATGAAGAAACTGGTACGAATCAAAACATAAGTAATTTCAATCGACCGCAGGGTCCCCGAGATCTCGACTAAATTATGTGTGAAACAGTGCACTTTCATGATCTTTTTATCGTATTTTTTTTATCAAAGTCGATGCGAATATCATGTTTGATACTAACAAAGTTTCGCAAGTCATGCGCATGGGTAGGTACTTTTTTTTATCTTTTTATGACGTGTTAAGTGTTGATCTACATGTGAATGCGAACGTATTGAGTTACTAAGGTCAATATTATACTGATGTGATGACTCACGATCGACTAGTTTATTTTGGGATATACTAATTTAATTCTGGTATACTAAAAGAATGAACGTTTAAATGTGTCCATCCGTATGTTTTAGAGACGAAAAATTATTAGGAGGCGTGTTTAGTCAAGCCCTTTTTGGAGTTCCGGAGCCTATGAAGGAACCTGTATAATTTGTCATGTCCGTCTATGTCAGTCATTTTTCTCATTAGTTTCTTAACACCCCGATAAAAAAGTCGGTTATCGTAGCGCTGAAACGGATAATCAGATGAAGATAGGTTTTTGTTTAAAAGGTTAACTTGCTAGCCAGAAAACATCTCTTGCAAATAAGCAATACATATACTCGTATATCTATCTAAAAGGTGAGACGACTGAAAGAGTTGGAGTAATAGTATTTAAAAAAAACTAAATATTATCCAACAATTCAAAGTTATCGACTCTTACGTCACTTGACCTCGTAGAGCAATTGGTAGCGCATTCCGCTACTGAGGGAAGGCTGCGAGTTCAAGTCCCATCGAAGTCGATTATTTTTTTGGGCTAATATTAAATTTCTTTAAAATTACTCTTGAGTGTGAGGGCGTCTGCACTGTAATAAGCAAAATCTTAATCTCTTTCTTACCTTAAATATTTTGGCGAGGTACTCCCTACAGGCCGGTACCTTCTGCAGCACGGTGCAAGTACTCATCTGTTCCTTGAGGAAGTTCGGCGTTAGGTACTGACATCGCACCGCTTGTAATATGTGCTCCATTCTCGGATGTCGTCTGTCTTCGTCGTATTTTACCTGGAAAAGTAAATTATTTATGAAAGTGGTAATTATTATGATCTAGACTAAAAGTGAGCGGTGAATGAGCAATCATTTAAGTCATTTAACAAATTTTGATGATTAAGTCATCCTAGCCGAAATTCAGCTACGCCGCGTCGGCCAGTCCCAACGGATACTAGCCATGTGCGCAAGGCATTATTATAATGCACAAGTGTATTCGGAAGCACTGGTGCACTCTCTATTCCCAGTCTAGTAGGTACTCCGATGGGACTTCTTGATACTTTTAGACTAGATTATTTCAGCTACTTCCATAGTATTATGTCTTAATAAGATATTAATTATGTCTTAATAAGTTAAGGGGGGCGCTGCAGATATTAACGAAGCCCTACGTGAAAAATTCAAAGAAATAAACATAATGACAGTACCATGTCAGTATAATGTATGAAAACTTGTTGTACACTCATAGGAATATCAATCGGTTCCCTAAAAATAGCCACATAAATAATTTAAATACTAGAAAAAGGAATAAACTCGCTGTGCCCAGAACTAGGCTGGACAAAATTAATGTATCTTTTAAAGGGCAATGTATACGCTTCTAGAGGTACAACAAAATACCAAATGAGTTGAAAAGATTATCAATAAATCAATTTAAGCAAATTGTCAATCATATCCTTTGTAAAAAGGCTTACTACAAAATATCAGATTATCTAGAGGATAAAAAAGCTTGGAACAAGTTTTGCTCCAACTCGAAAACTAACAACCTAACAAGGTAAAGGTTACATGTTCGCTTCTTTGCTTTACCTTAAAAATATTGAAGTGAGCAAAAATCAAAGTGATCACTTTATTTTCTAGTTTTACTTACATATGTAATTTCAATTTTGTGACGTGTCCAAGAGTCCTGTAAGGTCTAAAGGAAATAAAGCACTTTGAATTTTGAATTTTTGTATGAAAGCCCTCTTTAATTTGGATTTATACTTAAAATAATTTTTTTGCTGTTATCGAGTAATTGAAATGTACTCTGAAAATTTCAACCTCTTACGGTTCATGAGATAGAGCCCTGTTTGACGGACGGACGGACAGCAGAGGCTTAGTAATAGGGTTCCGTTTTCACCTAAAAAAGCTCTCCCCCACTTCGTTTGAATGAACACGCGATATTATTCAGAAGTACATATTATGATTTTCACTTTTAGAAATTTATCGTTGGGGACCAAAGATAACTTTATGAGAATTATTTGATAAGCCGTTTCAGTTGAACTAGAACTTATGAGCTTGTTTCTGAGCATTTTGATTATGCTATACAAATGTTTGATAACTAATAAAACATCAATTACTAGCTACTGCCAGCGGCTTCGTTCACATAGTACATTACACAGTTGGATAAAACGTAGGTTATAATTATTAAGCTGAACGCGCACCTGTCCGCGCCGCAGGAGTCGACGCGCGCGGCGGCGCAGTCATCCAATTTCCTCATGGCCCCGCGCACTTGTCGCATCGAACCCGCCGAATCGCATTCATAATTTTTAACAGTATTTCTGATTAGAACTGACGTATTCTATGAAACTCGAGAGTCAAGAACGAGAATGTCGATACAGTTTAGTATTATAGGTTATTCCAGGTCTAAAGCGACATGTTACATGACATAGTAGATTGGATTGACATGTAGGTACATATGTACAAAAATTTTTATTTTATTAGATTTAATTGTTATAATTTTTAAGGAATTCTGAATGTTAATTATTATATAAGGTACACTATTGCATTAGGTTTCCTGTGAAAATAGTTGTACATTGTAGAAATAAATAAATAAATGTTTGCAAAATATCAGTCTGATCCTTTCAGTACTTTTTGAGATTTTAGTAGAATACGATGTACGAGTAGAATACGATGGATGATTGATATGATTTGTTATACACCAAAAATATGGTGTTGTGAGACCATCCACTCGATGGACCGACGACATTGTAGCGGTCGTAGGGAGTCGATGGACTGAGGCGGCTCCGGACCGCTATATGTACCTGTCGTCGTACGGGGGAGGCCTATGTCCAGCGGTGATCATGTGTGGGCTGATATTATGATGATGATACCAAAATAACCAGATTTACCAACAGAACGGGATATCCGGTTTTGGTTATGTTGGTAAATATTCAACTTACCCAACTTAAAACAGCATTGTAGACTTCTCTTTCTTCTCTGACGTTCAACTCGTCTTTTCTTATCAAACATATTAGCTCTTGTACAGTTAACTGTAGAAATTCTTCCTCCTGACATACCTGCGAAACAGACACAATATTTAGATTCACCTCTTGAGTAAAATTGTGACAAAGCTGAAGTCGTTCCATATTGGAGAAGGGTGACAAGTATCGGCGAACTTCACAAGAAAGAAAAATTTACTTCTTTGGTTTGGAGTAAACCACAAATCTCGGCGAATTTTAGTCGCTAATTCACCACTTTTTAGGGTGCTTATACATTTCAACAAGTCACCATTTACAACAACTCATCTACTGTGCCGTGGCGATCACGATGATCGACCCATCTAACTTAGCCCGTGGTTGACGTAAGAGTCGTTATCAAAGTAGGTACAAACATAACCTCGTGATACCAACATCAAAAATAAAAATACATCAATCTAGTCCACACTCAATGGCGGAAAAATATATATAATAAAATTCCAAACAAGATTAAGAGCCATGAAAATAATATTTTTGGAGTTAGATTAAAATAGATGCTCTTGGAAAAATGCTACAACGAACTAAATGATTTTAAGTGACACTTTTGGTGACTAGTACCTAATTGAAATTTTGCAACAATTTTATTTGACATACATATTTACCCTAATTTATAAAGTATCTGGTCGTCTTCCATTGCAACACCCTATATGGGTAAATATTGTGTGTATTCCTTAATATAGTCAATAAGTCCTGACAAATGTCTGTACTATAATATGATGCAATAAATAAATAAATGAATGAGTTGACTAAGGGACCTACCAGAGGAAGGGCAGTAGCTTCCTTTGTGTAATTATTCCACATCTCCGCTGCTGTCACCATCCCGCCTGCCAAGCGTGGTGATTTAGGCTGGACTACCCTCATTTGGGCGAGGGAAGTTCAGCAGTGGACGTTTTTTTACCGATGTAAGGACAATTAAATGAATATACTTGTGTGAAGTGCCTCTCGATGAACTGGTTGGCTTTCCTCTTGAGCTGCGCACAGCCGTGTTGCTCCGCGAAGTTGGCGATGCCAATCGCGTTGGAAGGGTCCAGCTGCCGTTCTAGGAAGGCGCAGCAGGCATCGATGACGTTTGCGATCTGTCGGGTGACAGCTAAAATAATTGTAGTTTGCTTGTTGTTAGGTGCGGAGATAGGTATTGTTTTATTTTTAAGCCCGATGCCGAGTATGGGCTTCCTAATTGGTAGTGTGTGAACCGCATCATGAGTTTTATCGACCAATCGACGGATATCTTTTGCAGGTGAAAGTGACTTCGTTTATTTGTTATGCCTTTACATTATCTATACTATTCATTCATAATTTTTCATACAAGACAGTTTCAACATTACATATAGGTAGGTATAGAAATCTATAGATCAATCGAGAATCGAATCTGCTTTTCCTTCGACACTTCCGACTAAGCTAAGCAATAACTTCATCGCACAAGGTCAGACGTCTCCAAGCTCATAGAAAAAGCAAACATCCGTACTAATATTATAAATTCCAAAGTAACTCTGTCTGTTACCTTTTCCCGCCTAAACGGCTGAACGGATCATAATTAAATTTGGCAGGGAGGTAGACGGTATGTATCCCAGGTACGGACATAGGCTACTTTTTATCCCGGTAAAGTGCGTGCGAAGTAGCTTTTAATATTAGTTCGTAATTGTTGTTAACTTATTTTTTTTAAATCTAGGAGTTGGACGTTGACAACACAGTTTGTAAAGCTTCTGTAGTGTTATCGTTTCAGTAGGTATCTACTATGAACCTTTATGTAAAAATGGTCTACATAAAATAATTTTTCATCCCACCAATGCGAAAACCTCGATAAGTGCGAACAAAGTGGGTCATTCCATCCAGCGCACTCAACAACAGTGACGACAGACTTTTTTGAACACTAATTAATTAAAAAGTTTAAACGCAATTCGCTTCAATAAAGTCCTGGTCGGTATAAAAAAAGCGCGCGCGCTACATTTAAATTTGGATAGCCAATGCCGCGTATTGGTTATCCAAATTTAAATGTTCACAAAGTGTTCTACTTACAGACTTCTCTATATTTTTCCTGTAAAATATAGATCCTTAACTACAAACGCTTCGTATTCATTTCAGATGGATCGCTCTGCAAACTTCGGATATTGGGGGGGGAGGTATGAAATCTAAAGTAATTTGAAAAACTGTTTTACAATGTAATAACATTAACTTGATACCCCATTTGACCTTGTAGGTATCTTTTAAAATTTCAACATCACAATTTGTACCGAAAATTATATTTTCATTTTTATTTAATTTTTCTTTGAATCTGTACAGGCGCACGAAACGTACTATTATTTTAAATTTTAAGTTAATTGCTGCTGTAGTTGCTGAGATATTAAAGACGGAAAAAAGGACAGAAAAAGCACGACCATAAGGGTTTCGAAACCGATCTCCGATCTTCGAAACCCTAACAATGTATTTTATAACGAGATCTTAAATAAATGATGTGAATAGATTTTGAACTTTTTGAAAGTTGGTCAAAAAGGGGGAGGGAATCAGTTTCAAAAGGCTACCACACTCAAGTAGCATATTAAATAAAAGGGAATCGGTTTGTACATCTCAAAAAAGTTTTTGAAATTCTTGTAGGTTACTTTTAGAAATATACTGAAAAAGGTCGAAAATTTTACTACTACTCACTATACTTCGAAGTTAGCGAACCGATCCATCTGAAATGTAGGTAGGTATTACATTTTAGGTATTAATTAAATAGCAAAGTCTCTAACCGGTACCTATAAGTAGTACATATCACCGATATGTACTACTTATAAGTATACCGTACTTGACAAACGTTCGAAATTCGAAACCATCGCCTCGGCGCGCGCGTCACACTCGCACTTGACGGATCTTGTTTACTATAGAACTTAGGTTAATCATTATTAAATTAATAAATCGGTCGAGGCGATTATTACTATTAGTCTATTCTATGAACACGCACCTGGAACATGGTAGCGGCCGGCAGCAGCTGGCACACGGTGACCTCTGTGACGCGGATCTTGCCGGTGTACATGAAGTACACTAGCCACGCCATCGCGGACGGACACACGCCTTGTAGCCGCACGCGGGACATCTCGCACTCTTTGAGACCGCTTGTGAACATTGCCTGGGGACGAGTGGAACGATTAGGCATTTATTCTTCAAAAATATAATCGGCAAAAAAAAAAATATAAGACCTTTTTGACAGAAGATTGATATAACTGGTGTCCAATTATCTTTTGGTCAACATCCTGGCACAAGTATATTAACATACTTTATAGGATGTCATACCAACTGTTTAGCATGTAGAGTAACATATTTTATAGAAATAAATAACGTGTAAAAAAAAAAATTGGAATCAAGCACAAGCGTTCATTAAATTATTTTATATTTAAGTTGAAGTATGAGCGCAAAAGTTGCAATGAAATGTTAATGTGGTCATAATTGAAACAGCTATGAAAAAAATAAAATTTAATTTAATTATTTCAATGAACGAAGATGATGGCAAAAAAGTGTCATATAAATGTTAGGGAAACATTATTGCATTTCCTGAGCCGATTTCAATCAAATCGGAGATGGATGACGGATTATCAGCATAGGTAAGAAAAAGAATATAAATATTTGGACCCATAATACATAACACGACACATTACAATAATAGGCAGGTACAAGACCTAACATAGGATTTAAGACACTACTAACCAAAAACATGTAACTGTTTGACAATAAACTATACCTATCAATCAAAAAAAAAAAAAGAATCACATAAGATTACTATCTGCTGCCGGCGGCTTCGCACGCTCTTTTCCCGGATAAAAAGTAGCCTATGTCTGTCCCCGGGATACCATCTATCTCTCTGCCAAAATTCATTAAGATCCGACCAGCCGCCGCCGTTAAGGCGTGAACTTTCGAATTTGTAATATTAGTATGAATACATAAAAAAACAAAATAAACCGCCAAGTTCGAGTCGACTCGCACACGAAGGGTTCCGTACCTTATAAATCAGGCAACTTTTTCAAAGAACATCAAATTTTCACTTGTTTGGAGACCCCTTTGAATTTTCAATTTACTTTGTTTTTAGTGTTTGTTGTTTACTTGAAGTAAGAAACACTTCAAATTTGTAGAAAGTTTCATGTGCGTACCTATTGTAGCATTGACAAAATTAAGAGCAAAAAATCACGTTTTTTGTATGGGAGCCCCCTTTTATTTCGATATTTATTTTATTTTTATTATTTGTTGTTCTAGCGGCAAGAGAAATACACATTCTCTGAAAATTTCAATTATCTGCCTCTTACGATTCATGAGATATACATAGCTATAGCCCTGTGAAAGACGGACGGACGGACGGACAGCGGAGGCTTAGTGGTTCCGTTTTCACCCTTCGGGTACGGAACCCTAAAAAAGATTAAATTATACAGTGTGTTACATAAGAGGCCTAAAAGGTCCCTGTCTCAGCACTCAATATGTACGTCCACAGCTAAACATGCCACCCCCAAACAAAGGGGGGTTTTGCCATAATCACCACACTTGGCATTCAGACTGGTGATCGCAGTGGAGGTGTTAAACATACACAGAAGGACCTTCTTCCTCTAGCTAATAGGTTTCCCTTAGTCGGCTCTTATGACATCTACGGACTGAGTTGAAGGGGTCGATTCTTACACCGCGACCACCACGGCAAAACAACCAATATAATTGTGTTGAGTAATGATAGAGTTAGTGATAGCGCATCAGGAGTCCTCCTGGTACGCTACATGTCGCGATGGTCCCGCGCGACATGTATTCGACATGCTTACTAGTTGTTTTTACATATTTCTTCTGGTGGAATGGTGAAAAGAAGACGTACAAGAAATTATCGTCGAATATACTAATTTAGGATAACCGAAGTATCCTGTCTAAAATTTGCATTGTTTTACGCGCACTCAACATGAGAACAACTCATAAATGTCACGCACGAGTGAGCGACTGTGAAAAAGGTTTATCGCCTAGTAATTTAAATTTTACGTTTAAACTCAGACAAGCAAGTGTTTATTTTTCATTTAAAAAGTTCACGAAATTGCTAACTCATGCCACAGTACTTATTTAAATAATTTATTACGTGAAGCTAAATAAAATGACAGTAAATTTATTTTATTATTGTTTAGCTGCTATAACTTTAAAACTTTAACATTTCTTTTATGTAACTAGCTTTTAATCAAAGTGACTACTAGGCGAGGACTAGGCGAAAGGGCCTTCCCTTTCTTTGACCAGCAATATGATGACGAAGGTTAACAGCTTCGATCAGATATAATTGATCGAAGGTTAACAGTAAAGGGGAACAGTGTTTAAGAGGGCGCAATGCGCGCCATTTTGTGAATAGGATAGGCACAGGATTTCGCGTTCATAGGAGCGGAAAAGAGTATACGTTTTTAGAACGGCGGCTTAAGCGCAAAAATCAAGTGATTGTTTATTTACAAGAAAACTACAAAACTAATAAAGAAAATGGTTCAAGGAACTAAATAATAAGTAATAATCAAGCCTGAGAATCAAAACATAAGTCATTTCAATAGACAGCTGGGTTCCCGAGATCTCGTCCAAATTATGTGCGAAACAGTGCACATTCATATTTTTTTTTTCTCAATCGTGATTTCACTTTCAAGGAACCATTTCTTTTTTTTTGAGTTTTTTGTAATTCCTATTTTTAAACACGGGGATCCCATTAGTACTGAGATCTAGGCGTAGTTTGTAAAACCAACCCCATTAGGTTCGCCCCTTAACCGACGAGACGCATTGAAAGAAAGAAAAACATATGCCCCAGACTCCAGACCAACAATTCATTGCCTATCATAGGATTTAAGACACTACTAACCAAAAACATGTTATCTCTTTGATAAACGATATGTATATATCTATCTATCTAATTCACAAAATACATTGGATTCATCATTAATTTTATGTAATACAAAATTGTTCCGTAAATGGGTTGAATAAATCAAAATTTATTCAACCTATTTACGGAAACCAAACAACCCAAAACAAATTTTGGGTTCATTAACGGTTAGCTGAGAGTGAATGAAAGAAAGAAAAAGAAAAGCGAAATTTTACGAGGCCTAATGGCATGTTCGCCCACTTCAAAATTGCTAAAAATTTCGCCCTCTGAAAATTTACTCTTAGAACGGGGCACCTTCTAAGTGTGTTTTTTTAACTAAGATTGAGTGGTTAACGTTGGGCACCTCAGACATGTGAACTTGAAGTAATGTTGCTTCTGCACAACAAGTAGTCATTCGAGAAGGTAGATGCAAAAAACTAGTCTAAAGATTGGTCACAAGTGTTTTAATTTTTGTTTCAACCCAGCAAAATTTTGTATTGGATTAATGGATGAGTCAGAAATTTCCAGAGTAGGTACAATCAATCGCTTGCTCCCAATTGTTTGTATTTAGCCCAACCTTGGATTTATTGCGATTTACACATGTAACTGTGCGTCATTTTGAGAGCAATAAGTTGATACTAACAAATGCTTGTTGTGATTCACCCAATCACATTACGTGAGAAGCCTCTTTATTAGGGCACCTACGTCCACTGCTGAACCAGCCTCCCCCGAACAAGGTTTTCCCATAATCACCACGCTTGGCAGGCGGATTGGTGATCGCAGGTGTTAAACATACACAGAAGGCTTCTGGTAGGTTCCCGTAGTCGGCTTTAGCGACAACCAAGGACTGAGTTGGAGGTCGATTCTTGCGACCGCCACTGAGTTTAAAAGTGAGTTGAGTACCTAATGATGAACCTACTGTAAATTATGAGTGACTTGTTACCTCATTAAACATTATTTTATTCATTACAAAAGGAACCCTTTTAAGATAACTCTGTTGTTCGTCTGTCCGTCTGTCAACCCCCTTGTCTCGGGAACGCGTGCAGGTATCATGTTGAAATAAACATCAAATACTCAATTCCGTAACATCTTCGATTCGTGATATAAGTAAAACTTTTAAGTCAACGCAATCAAAAGTTACAGCCGTTTATGTCCGAATATTTAAAAATTTCCAAGGAAATCACATGCACACAAATCTTATAAGGTAGGAACCGTACTTCCCGTAGACCTAGAATCATGAAATTTGGCAAGAAGCAAGATTTTATAGCCCAGGTAAAGGGAAAAATCTGAAAAGTTAATATGTAGTTTATTTACTAAAAAAATTATTTTTGATTCTCGCCATGGACCAAAACCTATAGGGTACTTCTCGTTAACCTAGAATCATGAAATTTGGCAGGAAGCAAGATCTTATAGCCCAAGAAAAGGAAAAAATCCGAAAAATTATTATGTAGTTAATTTACTAAAAAAATGACATTTGATTCTCTCCATGGACCAAAACCTATAAGGCCTACACTTCACGTTGACCTAGAATCATGATAATTTGGTAAGAAACAAGGTCTTACAATAATACGGAAATCTTGGCACGCGAATCCGACTCGCACTTGACGTTTTATTTGTTATTTATTTAGGTAGGTACCTACCGATTCGGAAGGTATCGATAGATAAATAAGAAATAAGAACAAAACAAATCCTAGACAGTTGAGGAATATATTGAATTCATTAACAGGCAGAGTCAACAAATCAGTTGATGCAGCAATTCTTAAAGCATTTAACAAAAATAAAATAACAGTAAAACAATTGGCAGACAACTTCGGACAGGAATTTGATAAAAATGTTAAGAAAATAATACCTAACTGTAAAATAAAACTCATAAATGAATCTACTTACATTTTCCCTGAAAATAGATCAATGCGGTTCGAGGATGCTGATTGTAGCAGCGTATCTAAGATAATTAAAGAACTTAATATTAAAAAAACACCTGGAGCAGATAGCATTCGCTGCATAGACATAAAATCCCTATGGGACAAGATAACCACGATTATAACAAAGCTGATTAATAGCAGCGTAAGGAATGGAAAATACCCATTACAATGAAAAACTGGGATAGTTAGGCCTATTTATAAGAAAGGATCCCACAGTGATTATGAGAATTATAGGCCTATCACGATACTTCCGGTAATAGATAAAATAATAGAAAAATATATATGTAAACAGATACAAAGTTATTATACTAAATACGATATCCTAAAAAGTGCCCAATATGGCTTTCAACGAAATAAATCAACATCAGTACTCCTATCAAAATTTACAGATGAAATAAATAACTATCTTGATGACAAACAGCACGTACTCCTTCTATTTATAGACTTTAGCAAAGCATTTGATACCCTATGTCACGCCACACTCATACAAAAGCTAGATAACACGGGCATACGCGGGCCTCTCCTGAATTGGTGCAAAGACTATCTTAGACACAGAAACTATCGGGTGAAAATAGGACACGAAATTAGCGACGAGATACCAGTCACCACTGGCACTGCCCAGGGATCGGTCCTTGGACCCTTACATTATCTGGCATTTGTCAACGACATGACTAACGTTGTCGAAAACTGTTCGGTGTATCAATACGCTGACGACACATACCTCGTAGTTACCAGCAAGAACATTACAAGAGCGGAATCACTTTTACAGCGTGACTTCACAAACCTCTGTAAGTGGTCACACGACGCGGGACTTGTACTGAATTCTGACAAAACCAAAGTTGTTCATGTCCGCTCCAATCACTTATTAAACGTAGACCGACCACTGGTAATAACTGCACACAACCACGATTGCCTACACAAGTCTATATTACTTAGATGCAGATGCAGAAATCTAGAACT
This sequence comes from Eupithecia inturbata, assembly GCA_963662085.1. Taxonomy (NCBI): domain Eukaryota; kingdom Metazoa; phylum Arthropoda; class Insecta; order Lepidoptera; family Geometridae; genus Eupithecia; species Eupithecia inturbata. The sequence goes on from OY759182.1 coordinate 12,766,681, forward strand.
AGTTAATCATTACAAATACCTAGGTCTTATCGTTGACGACAGATTCAACTGGAGTCAGCATATTGACCATGTAGGTAACAAGCTGAGGGCAATGCTAGCCAAATTTGCAATACTAAAATATAAAGTACCTTTTTACGTCCTAATTAATATATATAATTCGCTAGCCGAGTCACTTATATCATACGGACTAACAAGCTATGGCAGAACATTCAAATCCTACCTAGACAAGATTTATAATATACAACTGAGAATACTTAAAATAATAATACCTAATAAAATTAAAATAAAGCTATCTAAAGATGACAACATCACTGGAATATACAAATACTGTAAAATATTACCAATTCATACAAAATTTAAAATGAATATTCTAACAGAACAGTTCCCAAATAAAGACCTGCAAATAAAAATAAGGCATAATATTACCACAAGAAAAATAACCCAACATAAACTTCTGATACCCAGAGTTTACAACTATTACGGCAAACGTACAAATAGATATGATATTCCTAATATAATACCTAACTTAATTAATGAAATGCCCTTTAAAATCTCAACTTATATTAACGACGAAAACTATAAATTAAAAATTAAAAAATATTACTACGATTTACAGCAAAACTTATAATTTGAAATTAACATTATTCCCGCAAACCTTATTAGAACTAACTAAAATATAATGTTAAACAAAAACGAATACCAAATTAAATTCTAAACATTAACGATCATAACTTCATTTTAGAAATAGCCCTGTACGTACATATAACGTTATCAGTTCGCTCCATAATATCGCTCGTACACCCGACAGCCGATCATTGTACCCCGTCTTCTTGGCTTCCAGTGCTATTCACAACTATTTATAACTAGGTACCTACATTCAGTTTCTTACCTGCGCTGCGGTGGGTGCATATTGTATTTATTAGCCTATGATATTGATAAGTGTACGAGTTGTTGTGTTCATTAGATAATATACTTACCATAGAGACTGAGGCTGACGGACAAACCGATCAACGGTTTATGTTAGCTGTAGCATAAGAATGTAAATAATGTTTAATATAAATAAATAAAAAAAAAAAAAAGATGTTATTTATTCAGTAGATTTGGTATTCTGGTTTTTAAAGATTTAATTACCTACCTATTACATAATGTTATGACGTTTCCTGTTTTAATTATTGTTTCACGAGTATGACTCATAAACTTTACCTAGTAGATAAAAAAGTGATGGATGATAAAAAATATCGATTTGTTGCTATCATACCAATGTGTTATTAACTTATTATTGAAATTCAAGACAACAGGCAACTGCCAGACATCAGTCAAGACGAGATCATGTTAGCTTTAGAATGGAAAATCCCCCGGTGAGGACGGAATTACTTCAGAGCTTTTAAAAGCTGGAGGAATCCCTGTTATACAGGAGCTAAAGAACCTCTTCAACACCGTCCTTCACCAAAGGCATGGAGCGGGAGTTTGGTGGTGCTCTTTTTTAAGAAGGGAAGATATAAAAACCACAGACCCATCACACTCCTGAGCCACGTCTACAAGCTGTTCTCACGAGTGGTCACGAATCGTCTCGCCAGGAGACTCGACGAGTTCCAGCCACCGGAATAGGCCGGGTTCCGAGGAGGTATGGCACCATATACCACATTCACTCAGTAAGGCAGATTATACAGAAGTTCGAAGAGTATAATCAGCCCCTGAGTCTCGCTTTTGTGGACTTTGAGACACCTGGGCTGTTCTGGAATCCTTACAGCGTTGCCAAGTAGACTATCGTTATATCGAGTTGCTAAGATGTCTCTACGAGGCCGCAACCATGAGTGTCCAAGTACAGACTCATCCAATTGCGCAGAGGAGTGAGACAGGGGGACGTCATATTCCGAAACTGTTCACGAGCGCGTTGTAAGATATTTTTAAGACGCTGGACTGGAAAAGTAGGGCATTAACGGCTATTACATAACACACCTGAGATTCGCTAATGACATAGTCTTAATGGCGGAGTCGTTAGAGATTGCAGACTGGAGATTAACTGAAATTTTGACTCAGCTCTTTTAAGTAGGTTTGTCGTTTACTCTCTACACTACACGGAAAGTACTTAAACAATAGGTCCCCACTCAGCGCAGCGCTCACTAGACCAATAGTCGCGGCGCGGCGTGTTGAGGCATCAACATTTTTAGAAATAAACTAGCTGCAGCCCGCGGCTTAGCACGCTTTTTCCGGAATAAAAGGTAGCCTATGTCCGACCCCGGGATACCATGGGATACCATCTACCTCGCTGCCAAATTTCACCGAGATCCGTTCAGCCGTTCTTGAGTTATAAATAGTGTAACTAACACGAATTTCTTTTATATATATAGATGACGGCGCCCTCATACTAGAGTTACGTCACGAGGCGAGTCGAGGAGAGAAGGCGCGGCGGTGTCGACGTGGAGACGAGGAGGGGCGTTTTAGACATAGACTTGCATTTATTTGCTGCTCACTTAGTATAATTAAAACAGACAGCCGACAACCCAGTCAGACAAACAGTACCTAACAGTTTTTCAGCTCGCGTCGCGATTCCATCGCCATTTTGAGAGAATTGATAATGAAGCAAGTATAGCCTTCGCGCCTCGACTCTACTTACAGATCACGCCCCAACCTCGCCTCGACTTAGCAGTGAGCGACGCGCCTTACTTTACTACCATCTATGTGTTTTCATAAAATGTGAACTCACCTTAAAATATGGACTACCAGCCGCTAGCACGACTTTGTGAACGTGGAAGAGCTCATTGCCAACTTCTAAAACGACGTCGGTGAGCATGTGGTGGGACCGCATCGTGAACATCATCTGTGGGACAAGAAACAATAGTTAGAGATAATGGTATATCCAAGACGATTTCGGCTACGGCGGCTAGTCATGGTCATGCGTCTTAATTAGACATAGGTAGTGTCTCGTCTCAGTCATTAACCTGGTGCAGTGCGTAGGTACCTACTCGTAAAAACGAAAATCGAAGTTTCCTATAGGCCGGCAGTAACCAAACAAACACATTTCCATACCTGTAAGCACTTTTGAAAACAATACAAAAAATAACAAAAGAACATCTCATCAAATTTATCGAAATCGGGTCCCTCCGGGATCAGGGCTCTCGCAGGGAGTAACCCGTTGTTTCACTTTCGGAGTGCCAGACTTTGTTGTCTTGGACCATGCCCTTACCAACACAATAAGCCTTTAATTTTCTGGCTGGAAAATGCAACTTACCCAACACAATAGTTTTGGAAACAATTGAATATTAGATACTAGGTATTGTCCGCGGCACGAGTATTTTCGGTATAATAAGTAGCCTCGTGTTAGTACCTACTACACAGGATGTAACAAAAAATAAGGACCGAATTTTTGACAGAATATCATTGAACGCTGTTAAAAATCACGACTTTAGACGTGTTTAAATCTAAGTACTCAGAGGTTAGTATTCCATCATTATGTACGTAATTTGAAATGTCAGGTTATTTTATTGTCTAGTTTCGTTCGTTCTTAAATTACTATTATAATAACATTGCGGTGCAGACAATACCTGCCAAAAATGCTAAATATAAACACTAGTTTTCCCGCCCGCGTAAAATAAATTCTGCATAGTCATTCTATAATTCAAAACAACCCATTGTTTTCAAGCAATAGCTTTAGGCTTTATGATTTAGTTTATTACAGTAGCATAATAAATAGGATTATTGCGATTTACGAGGCGGTAAAAATGCAAGTCACTGGCATTGCCAAGAGCTTATCATATCACGTTATCAGTGGACAATGGACAATCTAACGTTCTAAACTGTTAGTTGGTTAGTCACGGTTGAAACATGCTGTCCCTGAATTCAGTCTCTTATAAAATTGCATTCAAATGTAGCTAAATACCACCATTTGTAGGTAGAGGTACGGTAGAATGGGTGGATTACAAGAATACAAGAGTTTAATAAAAATAATATTTTACACGTCCATTGTTTACTTAATAATTATAATACATTATAATTCATTAATTAATAAAATTATTATTGATTCATCTGGTGAACTATTAACTCATTTAAATATCTGAATAGGTATAACTGATTAGTCGGGGGGAGGGGTTCCTACACTTCGGGTGACTCGAGGAATTCACCCATGCTGTAGAAAACCATCTCCAACATCCATGTTTTCTAGTGAACGTAGGTATTATCAAAATGTCAAAATAATGCAATTCTCCGAGTCCATATTTGATATCAATAAATAACTTTGATGACCTATGTTAGGTATTTGTACTTATTAGTATGCATTTAATATGCTAATTATTTTGTGTCTTTGTACAGCAAGTCTCACGTGTTTGTACTAGTTCTGCTCGTTCTCGATCAGGTTCTGCCTGTTTTTGCTTTTAAGCAAAAAAAATCTGATACAAGTCACGGCTCAGTGACAAATAGGTCACTGAGCCGTGACCTATTTGTCTTGCTGCAGCACACACAAACTTACCACACACACACACACATACACATACACATTAACTTACTATTTCTAACTATTTACTTCTTTTAAATTTTCATTTACCAAATAGTTTTTTATATATCTGTCTCGCAATAAGTAATCTTGATTCTCTACTAGGTTTTAACCCGCGAGGCGTAGGTTATGTTTTTCGAGTGTTTCTATGAGGTTGGTGGACATTTCACAGTGGACTTTATTTTTATTACCTCCAATTGGAGGTAGTAAAAATACTAATTAGTAACTATAACTTCATTGCCTCCAAGGCTCCAAGCATCAAAACGACTAAAGCGATTTTGAGTTATCAAAATTATCGCCTGGTCTTCTATATGGTTAGCTACATTGTGTACGCCATCGCCCTCACATTTGGCGAAAAAAGTTAAAAGCGAAGACTGAGGCAGGTTTTTTTATAATTTTTAATTAATCACTTTTTAGGGTTCCTTACCCGAAGGGTGAAAACGGAACCCTATTACTAAACCTCTGGCTGTCCGTCCATCCGTCTGTCACAGAGCTCTATCTCATGAACCGTAAGAGGTAGACAGTTGAAATTTTTAGAGAACGTGTATTTCTCTTGCCTATATTACAAAAAATAATAAAAATAAAATAAATATTAAAATGAAAGGGGGCTCCCATACAACCAACGTGTTTTTTTTGGCTATTTTTGCCCTTCATTTGTCAAGGCTTTAACTCTTGAACTACAATAGGTAGGCACATGAAACTTTCTATAAATAAGTAACACTTCAACTGTAATAACAACAAATACTAAAAATAAAATAAAGTTGAAAATTTAGAGGGACTCCTAACAAGTGAAAATTTGATGTTCTTTGAAAAAGTTGCCTGATTTTTACGGTAGCCGTTCGTGTGCGAGTCGACTCGCACTTGGCGGTTTATTATTATAATAGTCCCGGCTACTTCCATAGTATTATGTCTTATGGTATACTGCTGTGGGGGAACGCTGCAGATATTAACACCATATTTGTGTTGCAGAAGAGGGCTGTTCGAGCTATCTATAGTATGGGTCCCTGAGAATCCCTAAGTGATAAATTCAAAGAAATAAACATAATGACAATACCATGTCAATATATTTATGAAAATTTATAGTACACTCATAGAAATATCAACCGGATCTCTAAAAATAGCGATGTACACATTTTAATAAACATAAAATGGCTGTGCCCACAACTAGACTACACGAAACGAATGTACCTATCCTTTAAAGGGCAATGTATACGCTTCTACAACAAAACTCCTAGTGAGTTGCTAAAATTATCAGTAAATAAAATTCAAACAAATTGTCAAAACCTTCTTGTGCAAAAAGGCTTACAATAAAATATCAGATTATCTAGAGGATAAAAAAGCTTGGGACGGGACTTGCTCCCAACTCAAAAAATATCAACTAACAGGCTAAAAGTTTCTTCGTCGCTTCTTTACTTTAGTCTACATACCGAAGCGACTGAAATCAAAAATATCACTTTATTTCCATGTCAGTGTTTAATTATTAAGGATTTGATCTTTTTTAAGTGTACAATTATTGTATTTATGGAAATAAAGAGTTTTAGACTTTGACTTTGGCGCCGCCACCCCGCGCCGGGCTTATGCCCGGCGCGCACCTAATCTACGATTATGTATGTTGCCGTTGTATATATGTATGTTAGATTACATTACCGATATCGGGTGGGTAGGTTAGGTAGGATTCCAGTAGGAACGCGGAATGATTCATTAATGGTACATAGGTAGGTATATAGAATTTCAAGTAGTAGCAGGAAAAGGTAGAGCCGCTCTTTAAATTATTTAACCCCTTTGGCTGCTTTGCAAGGTTGTCTGGGAGAGATCGCTCTTGAGCGGTAAGACCAATTGTCGCGATTCCTAATTATTAGTTTGTAAATTATTTTTAAGTTAAGTCTGCAATAAAGTATTATCTATCTATCTATCTAAATAGTAGTTTGTTTTATTTTGTTGCAAAATTAAGTAAGGATTTTAAATTAGGGTTGAAAATTGCAATTATCTTAAACAGTTCTATTCTAACTGACCTACGATAACCTAAGATAACAATGTTGTGTAGGTATCTAAGAACTTACCTACATCAGTGCCTTGTGCACTTAAGGCCAGATTATTCGAAATTAGCCAATTTTTACCACAACACGGTATTTATCACTTCACCGGATGACAAAAAATTACGAAGAAAGGATAGTTTTTATTTGTTTTTGTGGTTGCACTTCAAGTGTATCAACGTTATACTCTCAAAAACATGTCAGAAAATAGGCAACGACGTTTAGAAGAATATTCAATGTTTTTCTCAAAACAATTTTTTAATTTTTTTAAACGCATAATTATTATAGATATACGAGTAAGTACGTCGCGCTCACGCGGCCTGCTTTATTAGCTCGCCGCCGCCGCCGCCGCGCCCGCCGCTGGGCATTGAAGCGTGGAATAACCTGGCCTTAAGAGCTTTGTATTTATTGCCCGATAGCCGTACATATGCTAAAAATATGTAAACTTAAGAATCCCTGACCCAGATACAGCAAACAATACCCGATTTTTCGTTGTTGACGACCTAGAAGCTAGGTCGTCGAACTTTCAGACAACAACACGCAATAGTAAGCATGTTACGTGCGTTAGGTACGCGCAAATTATTACCTATTAATATGCAGTAGCATATGCAGAAGGTCAGCTTTATGTCAATAGATTACTAAAGCTTTTTATATCAAACATAATTTTTAAATGGCTGTTAGTTTTCTGTGTAGGTATCTTTTAGTTAGTTAGACAAATGATTTAACATACTAATCAGGAGTAAGAATTGCATGGATTGGATGGATAGGTAATATAAAAAGCATTTTCATCCCATCTATTCGAAAAGGACGACTTGGTTCGCCTTTAAGTGCACCCAAAGGTGGTGTTTTTTTTAAGAAACTTTTAGCGGGCAGTTCAAAAAATTATAATATACTCGTAGATTACTTACTGATATCACCTTTTTGTTGATTGTGGGATGTTTATAAGAACCTGGGGGCCTGAGGGCGATTCCGCTATAGACTATTCGCAACTAAAATCTTATCATTTGTTACTATTTTGATATTAATGCCAAGAGGAAATTCCAAATTCCAAATTTTTTTTTTTTTCCTTTATTATAATTTAAGTTTTTGGCGCGCTTGAAATTACCCTTTAGACACGTCACAAAATTCAAATTACGGTAAAACTAGGAAATAAAGTATTTACTTTTATTTTTGGTCACTTCAATCTTTTTAAGGTAAAGTAAAGAAGCGAATAAGAAACGTTTACCTTGTTAGTTTTCAGTTGGAGCAAAACTAGTCCCAAATTTTTTGTCTTATATTTCTGTGGGCTCATCCGACATTACCCGACACTCACCCGCATAAAGTCGCTGACATAATTGCCCATGCAGAAGGTCATATCCCCGATGTCGTTGGACCCCGTCCCCATCGCCCCTTCGAGGCTGGGTCCGCAGTTGAACGGAGGCATGTCATCCAGTAGGTTGCCTCGGAACAAATCCTCATCTGTCTCCATTCTGCTGCCTAGAAAAAGAGTTGAAAAAAATTAACTCACCCTGATAGGCTAGAACTACATCTGTGGCGTATCGATCGAATCGATTCGTCACAACCCTTTTTGTTGGGTACATCCCTAGTCTATTAGCTATTAACAACAAAAATATTGATCAATAACAAATAATAGACAATCCGCACTACATTACTCGTATGCCAAGATCGAGTCATCCTAATCATCCTCGCCTATAAACCTACCTAGGTACTCGTTGTGACCGCATTCAAATTACCCATTCTCCCCCCCCTCCCCTATCTCCGAAGTTTGCAGAGCGATCCATCTGTTATGTATTTAGCGTTTGTAGATATGGATTTATATTTTACAGGTAAAATATAGAGAAGTCTGTAAGTAGACAACTTTTTGAAAAATGGTCAAGGGGCTACCTCACCGACTGGGGTGTCAAATGAAAGGTATCAGTTTTTACATCTCAAAATAGTTATTAAAAATTCTGTAGGTTTTATACTTTTTGAAATATTTAAAAAAAACTTAAAAAATTACCCATCCCCCCCTATCTCCGAAGTTTGCAGAGTGATCCATCTGAAATGTATGTAGCGTTTGTAGATATGGATCTATATTTTACAGGAAAAATATAGGGAAGTCTGTAAGTAGAACAATTTTTGAAAAGTGGGCAAAAAGGGGGGGACGATACTTTTCATAAGGGGGGCTATTTCACCGAGTGGGGTATCAAATCATAGGTATCGGTTTATACATCTCAAAACAGTTATTAAAATTTATGTAGGTTTTATACTTATTGAAATATTTTGAAGAAAGTCGTAAATTTTACCATTACCCTCTATACCTACTACGAAGTTTGCAAACCGATACATCTGAAGTGAATGAAATTAACCTTTAATTTTTTGGTATTCATCAAATAGCAAAGTCTCTAACCAGTACATATTGGTATACTTGACAACCGTTCGAAACCCTCGGCGCGCGAGTCACACTCGCACTTGACGGATCTTGTTTTTAAATGCAGCTGTTAGATATTAACATTACATAGATAGATACATTTATTATTATGCATTGAAAACAACCAGAACACCCGGAACAAATATATGGAGATCGTACTAACATTTGCCCCAAGGCGGGAATCGAACCAGCAACCTCCTGGTCAGGCGGACTTTTGCTCGCTGCTCTACATAGGTGGTTAATCATGCATTAGAGCCCATTTATACAGTACGAAATAGCGGATCTATGATGATAATTTACATTTATTCACTTGTATGACTAGGTAGGGATTATTATTCGATCCGTGTTTAGCGCAAGATGGATTAGCAATTCGAATTTATTTGCGTAGTGAGCTCATCATGACCAAGTATTTTGGTTTAATGCAAAAAGGCAACGTTAAAGTTAAGTTAAAGGCTAACGTTATCAGTCAACCAGTCACTAACTCAGCTTAAGTGTCCAGTCAATCATAAAAATGCTGAACCAGATCAGAAACTTTCCAAAAGCTTTTAAGGTGCACAAGAAAAGTTTAAAATTTTGTAATAGTTCAGTTAGGTATTAAGTTTTTGGACGTGTGGTTCCGACTTAGAATTTGCACTACCCCAACTCTTCCCATATCCTAAGGGTTTCGCAAGAGGCGACTAAGGGATATCCACCAGAGGGCGGGCAGCAGCGCCTCCTACAAAACATTACCCGCCCACATGATAAAAGCCAATAAGGCACTTATCATATCAGGGAGACGTTTGCGTTCTGCAGTGGATCAGTATACTAAGCTGCAGATATCAGCTAACTCTGTAGGTAGTTGACTAACCCATCTATCTATGCACTAGCCAAACTCGATGTAGAATATTTGTAAACAAACCACGACACAAAAAATAAAACTTACTAACTATGCGTCAAGTTTCCGTTATAATTGTGAGCAATATTTATTGAAGGAAGGATCACAAATCGACAAGTAGTGTAAACTCCGTATATAAAGACGCGGCAACAGAGTGTATTTTAGGTTAAGTACCTATGGATGGTTTGTTTACAAACATTCTACATCGAATTTGGCTAGTGTATAGTAGCAAAATATTGCGCAGGCCAGTTACTTTTATGAATTACAAACAAACGTACCAGGTGATGAAAGTCCATGTTGATTATCAATGGCTATCATTGAATCGAATTTCATATCCGGACGAAAACTGGGAATATATTAAATACACACGCCAAGTTTTCTTGCAATAAATCACAATAAACATAACCACTATTCACTTTTGCGTATTCAAATCAATTTTCTACTTTTTGTTCACTCATCTAACTCGACTAAGGCAAAGCCGGTTTTTTTAACCACAAAAAGCACTTCAAGGCTGCCTGAAGCCTTTTCCTGTAACTTTATCGCGTGTTTTTCGATTTACTTTTTAATTGTATTGTGTGCGCGCAAAGCCGCTTTCGGGTCTACTGCCACAACAAGCAAAAACACAAACCTCCGCCCGGGGCGGCGGCGTCACATCAGTCGTATCATGGTGACTAAGCATTTATATTATCACATGAATTTAAAATAGGTATTATTAGGTACGGCGAGTCTGATCTGGATAGAAATACCTATTACTTATGAATATTAATTGAGTGTTTTCTCTCTTATAAATTATCTTGCAAATAATTTTGTAGGTAGGTATATCTTGCTGTTAAGATGGGTATGTACCTACCTAGCTTGTTTCACTTCTTTACTCTCCAGTCTAGGTTAAGATTGCAGTAAAGAGAATCAAAAGACATTTTAGTTTTATTTAGTTTTGAAGGGTGCCCCCGAACTGCAATCCCCAAAAACTGATTTTTTTATAATAATTTCTATAATTTCTTGTTGATAAATGATAGACAAAATTTCCAAGAGTGAAATACGATAATTTATGTAGGTACCAATGGGACTAATACTGTTAGCGAGATGGATTTAGTATTAACATACCTACCCAATTGCAGAGAGCAAAATATTTCAAACTAACATCTGCCTGCGAATTCGCACGCACTGTTTCTACGGGAACGTTCTAAGGGTATTTACATCCCATGAGAACTGAATTATGAGATATGTGTAAGCTAATGTTTTGTTCCAGGTCTAGAGCTACACCTGCTGCAATTTAGGGGACACCCTGAAAGGGACTCTACCGGAATGCCTGCAAAGGCCTCAGGGAAATCAACATTTATTATTATTTAGTTGTTGACAAAGTGTGTGTCGGAATGATATTGATCTTATCTAAATTTTATAAAAACTTTGTACATAATACCTATTGTCCAGCCGTAAAATAGGCATGTCGGTATAGCGGTCGCCTTTATCTAGCTATAGGTACTTAGGCTTATCTTTAGCAAAAGTCACCACAGGTATCTACGCGATGTATTTCTCTCCACTCTCAGTTGCTTAGACTATAAACTAACAAATGTGACAAATATAGAGAAACTAATTTTAGAGGCAACATTTGTTTGGAATGGGCATCTACTGTGGAAGCACCTGCGTAATAAAAAAATAAATTGTAGCAACATTATATCTTGTTTTATCAAGGAAGGTAGCGTAGCAGATGAATAAAACATCTCATTGCATTTTAAAATGGCCAAATTCAAATTGCTTTATTTTCTATAGACCTTACAGGACTCTTGGACACGTCACAAAATTCAAATTAGCTAAGTAAAACTAGGAAATAAAGTGATCACATTCATTTTTGTTCACTTCAATCTTTTTAAGGTAAAGTAAAGTAGCGAACAAAAAACCTTTACCTTGTTAGGTTGTTAGTTTTCGAGTTGGAGCAAAACTGGGCCCAAGCTTTTTTATCCTCTAGAGATAATCTGATATTTTGTAGTAGTCCTTTTTACAAAGGATATGTTTGACAATTTGTTTGAATTTATTTATTGATAATTTTTTCAACTCATTTGGTATTTAAAGCAAAGGTAAAGGCATCATGTTCAGTGAAATTTAACCTGCAGAATAACCACCTTTTCGTTTGTAAAGACATGTATGACACAATGTGGGCCGAACGGCCATATGCAGCTCATTGGGTTAATTAAATAATCAAAATGAATAAATTTATTGATTGAGTTATGCGTCAGTGTGATAACAAACTGGATGAAGCCATATAAAAATATCTGGAGGTGTTCATGACTTCTAATTGTATGGACATTGAGCAGTGAATGGATAAAACATAGATAAAACATGGAGGGTGTTGTATAAAATGACGTAAGCGACCTACACATCAAACAACAATTTCATCTCAAATATCGAGGGAATAAAGTCGACTTTGAACAATGCATCCTGAGTGTTAACAAATTGTTGGCTAATCAGCGAAGGATATGTGACATGTAAGTTTGTTTGCTATGTTGTGTCTAGCAAATAATTTTGCCTGCGTCCAGCAGTGGACTAATACAGGCTGTTAAGGTGAGGTGAGGGTTGTGTCATATTGTGCGTATGTTTGCCTTGAAGGAAGGCTACCATATTTTAACTGTTCACTGACATTGAGTAAATTTTCAAAAACTAGTTTTACTTTGAATTGTTTCTCTTGAACACATGTTTAAATAAAATATGTATTCACCAAATAGGTATGCATATTTTTAAGCTTTTTTGGGATGTTAACTCCTAATGCAGAAATAAGTTTGCTGTTGTTATGAAGCTTACATTTAAGTCTGTGTGGTAACATATTCTAGCATCCAAACAAAACTGGACCTTGGTATATAGCTCCTGAGCTGTTTATTGGTATTTGGAATGGTGGTACATTATGCACATCATGATTATCTCTGTCTCATAAGCTTCTTGATTATGGCTCTGTGTAATGGATGTGGATTCAGATACAAGCAAAAATCAAATGAATATACATGTATAATAAAGCAATATGAAAAAGACATTTCATTTAAAAACAAACTAAAAAACCTACTCTTAACTAAAACTTATTACTCAATCCTATATTATTTATTTAATATAAATAGGTACAATAACAGAATAAAACAATTACAACTAGTATATACACTTATAACTATTTCTTAAAAATCTAAGCCATCACCAGCGGCAACATCAGCGGAGTCCCTCAAACGGCGCAAATACGCTAATCTTGACGGAGGTTACCTATTTGAGCTGTTTGGGGTTGAAACCCTTGGTCCTTGGGGACCTGGAGCACATGCCATATATAAAGATCTTACCAAACTTCTTATAGTCGACAGGTGATCGGAATGCTGGCTTCTATTTCGGTCAACAAATTAGCTATTAATCATTCAATGTGGCAATGCTGCCAGCATTCGGGGCACTCTGCCTTCTGGTGACGGCTTAGATTACTCAGTTAAAGAATTTATGGTTGATACATTAGGTTAACATAAAAACTCTGTGCAATTCTTATGGAAATTAATTTAACATAAAGTGTTATACCTACTTAATTAAGATAGTATTGTCGAAGTAACCTCTCAAGATGCACGGCGTCCTAACAGGGCTCCTAATACCTAGCCTATAAGTGAAATTCTTAAGACCTCTCAAATTGAATTAGGACTGCAAAATAAATAAATATATCAGTGCATAGTTTTGAGCTAAAAGGTTTCAAACAAGTGTGAGCTCATTTACAACGAGATTGGTTATTCTGTGTTACTTAATATGTAGGATAAAATTGAGAACAAGTCCAGGATGGGTTGGGGACATTAAGTAGGGTAGGTTTACCTTTCTAAGTAAGGTACATACAATTAGTGTTTCTAAATTAGGAGTAGGAATTTACTTTGATGATACATAAATAACACACGTCTTTTATACCAGGTGCTAGTAACTAGAGATATTGTGTTCTGTGCTTATGATATTGACGGCCACATACCTTTTAATATTTGTATGCGCTTGTTTCCTTCTTTTCTTAAGGCCTTGACGTGTTCTGATACAAAATAACTTAGCACGGAGAAACGCTTTTTAAGAAAATTTGTTTTTGTGACATTTTATTATTTGATTCAGTTACGTAGACTCTTGTAACTATAGCAACATCTTAAAGTTTATCCAATTTCTATCAAAAATTTAAATTAATTTGTATTTTTATTTTCGAATTATTTATTTTCTTAGAATCTTCTCGCTTGGATGGATTGATTTGATTGGTTTGTTTTGCTTGCTGACGTGACGTCATTGAAATTGATAATGACAGTTCATTCTTGCCTGACGTTTACATTGACAGACAGATTTTCGAGCAAACCATTACCTACATAGGTAGGTATGCTATAGGCTTTATTATTCGAGATTGGTTATTCTGTGTTATTTATGATAAAATTGAGAACAAGTCCAGGATGGGTTGGGGACATTAAGTAGGGTAGGTTTACCTTTCTAAGTAAGGTACATACAATTAGTGTTTCTAAATTAGGAGTAGGAGTTTACTTTGATGATACATATAGTTATAACACACGTCTTTTATACCAGGTGCTAGTATTCTATTATTGATACTGCAATTGAAGTAATAGCAATCCACATTTTTTTTTCAGAAAATACGGCATACGGCAGACCTCTCATTGCCGTATCACAAAATACGGCAATTGGCTGTAGGTGAAACGTAACGTTCATAAGTAAGTACTACTCATATGAACACAGCCCGACTACCTACCTACAAACATACAGACAACACGTGCCATTTCTTTCCCATAGGTTATAAATTAATGACAAGGTTGCAAACGAGACAACTTACTCTTACTTACGATAATTGTTTTATCTAATATATCATCAACACTGACATCACTGTTGCAAAAAAAGTCTCAAAAGTCCAGTTCTGGCAACGGAACTACTGAGTTGCCAAGCGACTCAGAAGTCTGGTCCACTTAATTGTAACCGAACTACTGAGACTACACCTACGAGTTCAATATGATCTAGCACTCATTCGTAATATAATTGATCAAATGTTGCGGTTGGGAGAGAAAATGCACTAGATAAACATGATTCTGATGTAAAAGAAATGCTAGGAAACCTATAAGAAGAAGAAACAAATGAAGAATAGATATTTTTGGAATTAAGATTACTAAATACGGCAATTCAGACTGTGACATACGGCAGCTCAAATTTTTACATTAACAACACTGGTACTATTATTTATATGATAAAGAAGATATTATTTTCTATTTATTCTTTACTGGATTGCGCTGATTGCCGTGTTTTATGATACGCCAATGAATGTTCTGCGTTAACCGTGTTTTTTTTGCCATGCAGCCCCAATTGCCGTTTATCACGGCAATTGCCATAGCAAAATGGCACCACTGCTACGCAATATCATCATACATACCACCCACCCACCATAGACAGGAAAATTACCATCTTCACTTCACAATTGTCAGAAACAAAAAAACAAGACAAAGCTAAAAATAATTGTCTATGGCTCGTTTGCAAGTTTCTTGAAAATAAAAATTTAGTAAAAGATCTCGACAATGGCAGACGCTAAGCAAGGTAAGATTTTGTTGAAATCAATCTAAAACATTCAACGAATGCGCTCTATTTCATAAGTTTCTCTTTCACGATAATGGTAACCACCGTCAAATATGTTGCAAGATTATTGGACGAAGCATACCAACATCTTCATGCATGCATCATCAACATTCTAATTCAGTTCTACATTACTTTTGTTGTGAATCTTGTTAAAAAATAGATCACCTGTCTTCGTTTGAAATAGTCTTAATAAACTTGCTACTGATTGGCTGCTTCCCATGGCTTGCTGTGCCCGTGCCATTACAAACAAGGTTGTTTTTCGTCCCAATAAATTTAAGTTGTTTTAGAATGAGTGAAAAATAACATTGTCTAGTGAGAAAACATAATTATCTTGATGCGTCATTTTCAGGTAAAACTGAAGATTACTACAATGGTTCAAGTCAAACCCGTGTGGTGCTGGCCAAACCACGACTAGGGGGGTTCGGCTCTAGCTTGCCATCAAGTTCGAATAAAAGCAATCCTTTTGGTATGTTCATAATTTATAAATGTACCTAGAGATTCAAAATGAATAATGTATGCAAGCAATTTGAATTTTAGAACTATTCTCAATAATAAATGCAGAAGCATGATTTTTTATGGACTGGTTCTGTCTCAGCATACTCAATTATAAATATGTATACCATTTCAGGCTCAGTTCTACGTCCACCACAGTTGAAACCCTCACTAAGTCCATTTGTCAAAGTGACCACACCAGAAGAAAAAAAGGATTCTAAAGATGAAAAAGAAGTATCCAATGAGAATAGGCTAAATGAACAAAAACCCAAGGAAGAGTCTGAAGCTCCTAAATTTGTTCCTTTAGGATCAGCTAATGCGAGCTCCCGGTCAAGTTCAGTTACACAGCCAGCTACTAGCACTAGCAATGCCTCCGGTTTTGTGTTTGGGCAGAATCTTAGTGAGCGAGTTGTTATGAAGGAAAATGTGAATAATGGAGAGGCATCCTCGGATCACAGTTCAAGTAATGGCACTACGGACCTACTGTTCACAAATGCTGCTGCATCTGTTAAAGAAAACAACCAGGTTTGTGTCACCAAGGTTTTACCTTATTCTAGTCCCTCTCTTTCTTATTGTGCTGATGATTAGATCATTTTCTTTGACATTCTTATTGATTGACATTTAACACACTTGGAAATCACACCTTAGAGCCTTTTAGGTCGCGGACTGTAAGATTCATGAGGAATTTCCTCCCGCGAACACCCAGGTTGTGGAATGATCTCCCTGTCGAGGTTATGTATTTTATAATATGAGTAGGGTTGCCTGATGATTGATATTCTTTGACCCAGGAAGCAGAGGCGAGTTCAAGCGAGCAGGGCTCCGGAGAGACGAGCCTCGCGGCGGCCGCGGCGGAGTACGAGCGGATCCACGCGCGACCGCCGCCGCCCGCCGCCACTGTCTCACACACTGGCGAGGAGGACGAGACTAACGTGCTACAGGTATTGTACACTCTGACACAGGCAGCGGAGTACGAGCGGATCCACGCGCGCACAGCATGCCAAGAGGGTGGGAGTGCGGCGAGCATAGAAGGATATGGTGTAAGATTAGTGAAACGTCATTCTATGGCCATGCCCCTAAACGTCCTGCAATGCTGGCCATCAGTCTTTCATGTCGTATGGCGGTATGGTGTTTACCACAGTAGTACTTCTGTTTCTGCATTAAGACTCAACTGCGATGTACCTACATTGTGCGTGTAGTATTACATAGCCAGCCTAACCTGTTCAGAAAAGCAGAATCTTCCAGGGATTTAGCAAAATAAAAATTTATTGTAATATTGCGTAGGTATAAAATACTATAAACCTATAATTTTCCTACTTGAACAATTGATATGGCTCTTTAAAACATAATAATCTTGATTTTTTTGTAACTTGTGTTTTTGTATAATATGTTCAGATAATTTATATGTGGAAACTAAAGTGGAAACTGAATTTTTCAAATGTTAAATATTTAATTTTCTAGTTCTAAGCTTTTTGTTTCCCTAAGATAAATAAATAAATACTGATTCTTAAGACTAACAAATAACGTAATTCCAGACCACATGCCGCCTATTCGCATGGGAGAGCGGTAGTTGGCGCGAGCGCGGACGCGGTGTGCTGCGCCTCAACGACGCAGCAGACGGTGGCGGCGCCCGACTGGTGGTGCGAGTGGTCGGCTCGCTGCGAGTGGTGCTGAACACCAAGCTGTGGCCCGACATGGTGGTCGAGCTAGCGGGGACCAAGTCGCTCAGGATCACAGCGTCTGACGCGCAGCAGCAAGTCAAACTGTTCCTTATTATGGTGAGCCTAGAGTTGGTATGGTTGGTGCTCAACACCAAACTGTAGCCAGATTAGTAGTTCAGATGGGATGAATTTGTTTTCTTAGGTATCATGGCATTAAGATTCATAGCTGCAAGTCATCATGGTAAAATGGACTTATAGGATTATTGCTACCAGAAATTAGGATTCCTCATTAGAAAACAAGTATATCCAGAGCCACCTAATTTTGAGTTAATTCGTTCTCGTTGTATTTACACAAAAAAACAATCTTTGTTACAGGGCGCACCAGTAGATATAACGCAGCTGCACAGAGCTCTGACATCCCGCGTCGCAGTCAGCAAGCGGACGTCTGCAATGAACCAATGCGCTCTGAACGCCACCTCGCAGAAAGCCGCCGAGCGGCTCGAGGCAGACTACGCCGACAAAACGGATGAGATCGGCGAACCAGACAAACTCACCGACGAACAAAACAACAGACTAGAACCTCCCAAACAAAAGACTGAAGAATACGAATCTAACGTCGACGGCATGAAAGAAGACAAAGACAGCAAACTGCTTAAAAGGAAAGAACCGATCGAAGATGAAACCTCACCTAAGCGACAGTGTCCTAAAATAGTTACGGAATGATTGCGCAGTGCGTATGCGGACTTTGATGCGACATCTAAAAGCTCTGGGTCATCTGGGGGCCTACTTAGAAAGCAAAAATCGAAGTTTTTGATTCGCTGTCGTGCAAAACCAACTCTTACGTCACTTGAAGATAAGATAGCGTTTGTACGAGAACGAATAATAATGTTCGGTTTTCGTTTATACGAGTACGAGCCCTGGGTTTTTAAATCATGTAAGGCTTGTGTTCCGTATACCGTAAGTCTATACTTACGGTCATATTGTAATTTTGAATGAAGTTTTCAAATACATCATATTCTGTCAGATTATACAACTGTTAAGTTAAAGTTCCGTTTTAATAGATAATTTGTAGTGATATCATTAAATTAATATAACATTGCAATGTTGGCTTTTATATTAATTTGAGTACAAGAGCATCTGCAGTATTAAATGTATTTTTGGATGGCTTAGGGAGATTGTTAAAACATTCCAATCATTGCAAATTTATCAGGTTCGGCCCGAGCTCAATACCAAATAATGATGTGGTGTATCTTACTTGTAAAAATTATGTGGTTTACATAATATGATGTCATAATTGTTAAATTAAATATTTTAAAAATTTATGTGATTTTGTGACTAGATATTACAATGCCTGTCCTTAAATGATTTATTCAGCTACTAACTACACTTAATTGTTAGTCACATATTTGTCTAGCTGGCTTATTAGAATAACTACTTAATTGAGGAATAACGATTTGATTTGAAGCTAATAGCCGCTTAGCGAAATTAACACGTTCAAAACCACCATGATTTTTCATTTCAAAGTAAGGGTGCCACGTAATTTTGCTATGAACCCGCTAGGCGGGTGACAGGCACTGCATGTATGTATAGGTGAACCCGCTAGGCGGGTTCACTGGCACTGCGTTAATGTAAATACTATTAATTTGATAATTTTGTGTGTAAGACGCGTGTATTATATTTGCTCTTACTTAAAGTGAAGTTATAAACAATTTAAAGAGTGTGTGTGTGTAAAAATGGCCAAACAACAAAGCAAAGGTATGTAAACATCGTAATTTAGAAAGAGATCGTCAACATTTTGTTCATTGTTTATAATACCTTCTATAAATTCTCGAGATCGTTGTTATTAAATAAAACATTTAATACCTACTGTTCTGCTATGATCATGTTAATTAGCAGAATAATTAGCTAGAACCAAAACTAATCTATTTTATTTTTTTAAGATGTGCAATATAAGTCATTGGACATGGATGGTTATATTTGGATAGTAAAATCTAACACTTGGAGAAACCCTCCAGAACCAGATTCACCAGATGACTACAGCGATGATGGTAAGTTAGTTCAGCAAAAAGTTCTAATAATTTTGTAAACTATTTTTTGATTACATTTTGAAAGGTTCTCGATTTAGATTATCTCAATCATGTCTCACTTAAAATCTGGAGAGGTAGTTGTAAATCTCTAGTTTTACTTGTGGAAAATTGTCAATACGTTTATGTAGTAAGTTAGCTGGTATATACAAACAGATGTTTTTTATAGATAAAGTCGAATAGCTGGACAGACATGTAAACATATTTTATTTAAAGTTGATAAAGTGTAAATTTTGTTCTAGGAGAAAACTGGGATATGGCCAGTTGTTTATGTTTAAGAAATCAAATGGCAATAAAGTTTCGACGACTTTTGGAGGGAGTAAATGAGGACAATATTGCAGTGTGTTGGGAAAAGGTTGAAGGAATTTTAAAGCAGTTTACCAATAATTAAACAATTTTTTTTATGAATAATTAAAAAAGTTATATTTCACAATAATTTTGCATGTTATAAAATATACAATCACGATTATTTAAAAAACTTTGTTTTATTAATACTTATGATATGATCTGAAGCACTTAATGCACAAGCCTGGCTGACCTGGGCACTCTCTACAAGCAAACAACGTATTAATTCTTTTTTTTATGGTGCTCCAACAATGAGCACACCGTTTTCTCTTGGTTTTGCCATGAGCATCTAATTCTAAATGAACAGGCAAATGTACCCTACCACTGCCTATTGGTCTTGGAGGTTCTGATGGCATATGAGGTTCAACTAAGGCTTTAATAACGCTTAGCCTAAAATCATACAATGTTGTCTTTTGTGAGCCAAATTTATTGTACAAAAAAAAAGAATTGATTAGTATCACTTGCATAATATGTACTATAACTTTCTTGTACCACCTTAGGGACTTGTGTTCGCACGAATAGTAGGCCATCATTTGGTCATGACGATCAATTCCTTTCATATTTTTATTGTATTCTATTACCATATGAGGCTTTATTTTAATTTGGCCTCTACGGTTTGTTATTGGTAACAGCTCACCATTGTATTTACTGGAAATGGCTAACACATCTCTTTGGTCTTTCCACTTTATAAAACATATATTATTTTTATGTTGTATGCATAGCTCTCCTTTTTTTAGTTTGGCCTTTACAACGTTTGCTGGATTATTTTTGCGGTTTTCCCTCATTGTCCCAGTACAATATGTATTGGTTGTATACAACTGTTCTGTTAAGTCTACGCTAGTGTAAAAGTTGTCAATAAACAAATGATGTCCAACATTTATATAAGCAGCCATAAGGTGGTTTACAACTTTTTTAACATGATTAGTTCCTCCTACAAGAACATCAGATGCTCCTCCGTATAAATGCAGTTTCATAATTACGCCTAATTGGTCAGCCAGTGCATAGAATTTCAAACCATATTTATGTCTTTTACCCTTCATATATTGTCTAAATCCTAATCTCCCTCTCCACAACATCATTGATTCGTCAATAGTTATATTTTTCGTAGGATAGTATATTTCTGAAATCCTGTTGTTAAAAAAATCTATTATAGATTTTACTTTTGCATAGCTTGACATTGTTTGTCCTACGTGCACACATAGCATTCTTAGAATGTTCAAGAATCTATTCCTGGTCATACATTTAGTAAATACAGCTTGATTAAAAAATAAATCTTTCTTCCAGTAGTCACATATGCGATTCATTTTTATAAAGCCCATATGGAACAAAAGCCCCAAAAAAAGTTTTAGCTCTGCACATGATGTTGGTTTCCACAACATTTTTCTACTTTTTGGCACTGTACAAGTTGCTACTTCATTTGCACCATAAGTATTCGTGTTAGTCACTAAAAGTTGCAACAACGGTTCCGTACACAGCGCCTCAAAATACGATATGGGTGTATCAGTCACCTCTACTTTTAAACCAGAGGTTTTCGAAAAGTTTATATTTCCTGTCGAGCTGCGAGGAGGGTTACCCGGGTGCCATCCGTCGTGCCTTATATCCGTCGTCTCATTTTGGATGTCATCTTCAAAATCTCTCTCGTGATGGACGATGTCCTCCTCCGAGTCCGTCTCTATTTCCATTTCATCATTAATTACATTACCCGATAGAATGCCGAATAACTCTTCATCGGTCAATGGATTCGGTGACAAAATGTTGGGATCTGTTAAGAGATCGTCCTGCGAAATCATGACTTGAAGAGCCTCTTCAACGTCAGGATTCCAGTCATCGCCCGCCCAAGATGTGGAAGCAATTGGATTTCCGCAAGGATCCATAAGTGCTGATCTGTAATAAAAATAAGCTCTCGTAAGTTACTTGTGAATAGTAATGCATTTTGTTTCCATCTTGAGGTAAACTTGTGGCAGTTTTAACGATTTTTGACAAAGTTGCGTTCGGCGCTCGAGGTCGCAAACTTGGATTATTCATTAGGCCAACATCATAAACAAGTCTGCAAAAAATCAGAACTACCAGATTTGACGCATACTTTAATGTACAAAGTTACTGGAGTAATAAGCTTAGAACAAAAATACTGCTTACCTCTGGGAGTCTTTTATGATATCACTACACTGGAACTAGAAGCACACACACCACCGAAATCACAGCACAGAGTCCAAGTTCACAAGCCAAAGTCGTCGTAAGAGCAATCAATCAAATCCAGTAAACATAAGCAAGTTGTCGTATAAATTGGTATGTAGGGATACAGTAGAAAGAACGTCTAATCACAACGAAAGCAAAACAGAAGTAACTTAAAAACTAAAATTTATTAGAAACCCCATTCCAAACAATGTTCAAATATATCCCTACCAAATGGCAGTCTAATAAACTAAAGGTTTCAAGTTCAAAGAAGTCGCAGGTAAATAGACAGCTGCGGTATTGAAAAGTAAATGTAGTATTGTCAAACAAATGAAGTGCAATAAATGTTAATTAGAGCATAATGCGTATTTTTCGGCATCGTTCCTTGCCACCCTTTTTTCAATGTAACTGGCGGCTAACTTTAGAGACAATAATGTTTATTGTTTTACCCGGCTGGCTGGGAGTGATTATGTGTCATTGTTATTTTTCTAAATGCGGTTGAAGCTTAGGTATCGTCAAACGCAGGTGTGCTAGTTGGCGATCGCAAAAACATAAACGATTTTATTTACCTAAATAATGTTTAATTTTTAATCATTGAAAGTATTTTGTTTATACATACTTTTAAAGAGATGGTTGTCAACCTCTGTATTACGCCGTTAAGCGTTAAGTCCGCGTATGTTTAAAGGAAACCACATTTTTTGAAAACTGTTAATTACAAGTTTAGTCTTATACACTACCTGCTCATTTTTGGCTATATAATTAAAATTATTTTTCTATTTTCTACATACTGCAAAATTCATTTAATACTTAACGCGTGAACCGCCAATAAATGTTAACTAGAAAAAAAATGTCAAGCGTTAATATATTGTTTTGATGGTATACTCCGTTTTGTTTGCTACGTTTTAAATACATATACATATTCATATAGATAGATATAGCATCGTATAATTATTTGGAAAATAAACAGATTTTGATGCAATTTATTAACCCTAGATTCATAAACAAATGCGATATTATGTTACTCCCAACAGTTTTTTTTATGTGAGAAAAATATATTCATAATATCGCATGGCTAATTTGTCTATGATATAATTGTTATCAAGAACTAGACGTCTGTTTTAGTGTAAGGGACCTAATTGTAAATTTAGCTAAAATTGACAATGGTTTCAAAGCTATGATGTAATAATCACAAATGTTTACGCTTTATATTAAGGAGTTTGTTAATTTACATACCCATATGTAAAAAGCTGTGACAGTGACAAGATGTAGTCATATTATACTTAAAAAAAGAGTAAAACTCGTTTTAATCATAATTTTAGACAACAGTTGTTTATCTCTGATATTCTTCGTAATTGAACTCGCCTGGCGGGATCAAGGCATTGTATTAGAACTTTTTTTAAAGCTATTAAGTATACTCGTAATTCCTGACGCCACATTAAGTATAGTTAATTTATCGTTCATTAAATATACCAGCAAATTTTCAGACATATCTACAGCGTATTTTTGGAATTATTTAATAAAATATTAGATCCCGCCAGGCGGGTTGCCGGCATCTCATGAACATTTCAAAGAACCCGCTAGGCGGGTCCGAGGCATGGAACGTGTTAACACCTACAACGCTTTGTGGCGACAACAATTATACAGGATGTCCCATAATGAGTGGATAACCTTGAAGGTACTTGTGCGGGGGGGCAAGCCCAATCGGAAACAACTTTTCTTTTTTTAAACTTGTTTTGTTCGGAAAATACTTCACTTTTTGTAAATTTGGTAAACATATTACCTTTGTTCACATTTTTTGACCTGGACAAAAATAAAAAAAATTGTTAAAATTGTGGGCACCAAGTCAAAAAATGTGAACAGAGGTCCTATTTTTTCCAAATTTACAAAAAGTGAAACATTTTCCGAACGGCACAAATAAAAAAAAAAGTTGTTTCAGATTGGGCTTGGCCCCCCGCACAAGTACCTTCAAGGTTATCCACTCATTATGGGACACCCTGTATACAGCGAGATTCTGTTGTTATTTGGAAAATACTGTTTTGTTGTAATTGAATGTACACAAATAAGTTTTGCTCTGCAATGATGTCAAACAAACACTTTCGTGGACATTTGTTCTGGCTAATTTAGATGGCAAGTGACCAAATATTTTTTGACAAATTAGCAACATCCTGTATTTCGAATACGTTTTATAGGCTAACTTAACTAGCTATAACTCGCTAGCTATAACTTTATTCATTTTAAAATCTGTTGAAGTACACGAAGTACAGTGTCGCATTTTAAAAATGGGTAGCATTGACTATACGCCGTTTGACACTTTGCGGCCACATTTCGATGCTTTAGTCAGGGTGGGGTACTTCAAGATGTTACAAACACCAAGCCATACGAAACTTATACTCCATTATACCTTCAGGCTTTTCATATGGATTGTGGTTGCGACATACAATTTGCAACATGTTATAAGAGTTGTTATGGTAATTGTTTCTTCCTAATTCAATGTATTGGTATTGCGTTTCGTGCCTCACGTATAAAATTTCTAAGTTTCATCAAAACTATGAGGAAAACAGTCTAAATGTGTTTTCTGTGGCAAATAAAACCATTTAATAAATATGTGTTGCAGTCTAAAAACACAGATGAAGTGGTAGACACCCTGTTTATACTACTAACCATCATTAACACACTGGCCAAGCACATTACCTTCAATCTAAGAAGCTCCCGTGTTGAAGATATCGTTGGCCTCATTAATGGTTAGTTAGTACCTTACCTATCACTATAAAAATGTATTCCATTAATTGTTAATAGAATATTACAAGCGCATCAGATAAATTAGTCATTCAACATTGCACCTTGTGACTTATACAAGGTGGCGTTGTATGTCCTATTTTCTTTATTCTACATAAATTACTCATTTGTTCATGAAGTTTCACTGAATATCAGTAGGTCTTAATGTTTTCGTTAGGTACTTGTATTGATGTTCTACCTACCGCAGGGCCAGGATTTGCATTATCAACGCCCTACCATGAGACGGTGATGAGGTCCAATGGTTTCGTCATGTCCTTTCTGCTGAAGGTTTACCACTTTGCTGTGTTCTCCTGTGGCGTTCTCTGGACTCTATTCCCGATAGTAAATAGGCTGCTTGGTGAAGATGACAATTTTACTGGATACGTACCTTTTGATACTAATAATGTTGTAGCGTAAGTGAAACTTAAATTTCTTTTACTGAGGTGTCAATGCAGATGTCGCCAAAACTAATTTAAAACATTAAAAATTATTCTTTCTTTTTTTATTTCGATCGTTATGAAAAGGACGGGAACATTTTTAGTCTTGTCAAATTAGTTTTGGCGACATCTGAATTGACAAAGAGGTCTTATTTAATTGCATTTAGGCTTTTTTGGATGGGATGAAGATCTGCAGAAGACTGCTGGTGGGTGCTGGACGCGGCAACCTTTATAGGCACGCGTCAGGGAAGCCTATGTTCAGTAGTGGACTGGCATATACTTATGACATTGTCTGTTGCAATTTATTATTCTATCTTTTTATTTCTAGGTTCGGAATAGTGGTCGCTTACATGAATATATTCATATTAGTCCAAGCGTACGGCAACGTGACGATGGATTGCACGATCGTGGCTTTCTACGCGCAAGCCAGAACTCAGATTCAAATTCTCAGGCACAATATGGAGCAACTTACGAAAGTTGAGGACTTTAACAAAAATATCAAGAGAAATCAGGTTTACATAGATGAGGATCAAGGAATTATTCAGCAACGATTTGTGCGATGTGTTGAGCATCATAAAAGTATTCTTTGGTGGGATTTTTTTGTGTGTTTTTATTCAGCAGCTCTTTCTAATAACATGACTTCAAAGGAATTTTTGTTTTGCAGGTTTGTGAAAGAGATTCAATCCATATTTAGCGAAGCCATGGTTCTTCAGTTCTTAGTTATGGCTTGGGTTATTTGTATGACTGTGTACAAGATTGCTAACGTAAGTTTTAGTTTCGCGGAATGGGCAGAACCAGAGCAAACCCTTGTTCAATTAGTGATTATTTCTTTGAAAATGTTTTGATTTCAGCTAAATATCCTGTCGGCAGAATTCGTGTCAATGGCGGTTTACCTGATTTGTATGATGGCGCAGCTTTTCCTCTATTGTTACTTCGGATCACAACTCACCGTTGAGGTATCCATGACCATTTTTGTAGAGGATTTTAATCACCAATACCACAACTCGCCTCTTTGGCATACCACTAGTGCTACCTTTATTACTATTAGAATTTAGATTTAGACCGAAATTACTTTGTAAGGAACAAATTTACAAAGAACAAAAAATAATAGGTACCTATCTACTAGTTCTTAGTCGTTTGTTCTAAATTCATCCATCCTTAAAGATCGAACTAACATCGATGTTTCCTGTTGGTTGTGTTTGACATTGCACGTTTCGCGGCTTAGCTACGTAGCACAACTCTGGATTAAAAGCACCACCTTAGACCTGAGTTTTATCTGATTGTTTTAGAGTGAGTTCCTGAACCGGTCCCTATACAGCATGGGCTGGTTATCTCTCTCCCCTCGCTTCCGTCGTCAGCTCCTGGTGATGATGCAGTACTGCTCCAACCCTATCACTTTGCGAACTGCTTACATCGTTCCCATGTCTTTGGACACTTATATCAAGGCAAGAGCCATTAGGTTATGGTTATACCTACCAGCTTTATATTTAACTTAGGCAGGGCAATGGGCCATTGCCACTATTTAATCTGACTCTCCCTCGTTATGGCTATCTGGGCACGGTCTAACTCACTAATGTTGAGTGACTAAATTTCTTAACATTCAACGAGATCCAAAAAATCGATGGCCTTTGTACTTATACGTAAACAAATAACTACGCAAATATTAATTGACGACCCCTGTGACGCGCCGACCGCAGGTCCGCCAGCGACGCAGGAGGTTGCGGGTTCGATACCCGCCTCGCGACCAATGTTTGTACGATCTGCAAATATTTGTACCGGGTGATCTGGATGTTATCTATGTATAACTAGCTAAAGCCCGCGGCTTCGCACGCTTTATTCCTGAATAAAAGGTAGCCTATGTCCGGCCCCGGGATACCATCTACCTCGCTGCCAAATTTCACCGAGCTCCGTTCAGCCGTTCTTGAGTTATAAATAGTGTAACTAACACGGCTTTCTTTTATATATATAGAAGATAGATATAGATAAAAAAATGTCTATCTATGTAGTGTCTTGTATTAAGTAGGTATATCAGATATCTGTACCCATAGCACAAGCTCTGCTTAGCTTGGGGCTAGATAATTACCTGTGCATTGTCGAGCATTTATTATTTATATTAATAATTAATATACCTAAATAATAAAAACTGCTGGACAATTCATAGACCTAATTAACAACATACTAATTAACTATTAGTATGTTTTTATTATGTCTATTGATATGATATCATTTCAGGTATTGAAGTCATCATATACGCTGTTTACATTTTTGAATCGTTAGCTGTGGAGCTGGTCGAAGGACCATTGCATTACCTACTTAATTTGATTGCTTTAATTTGATTTGATTTTATTTGTTTTAATTTAATTTGATTGAATTTAATTTAACTGTAGTAGGTACATTTAAGGAATACTAACAATTATTATAAGATATCTTTCTGCTACTAAAAAAATATGGATCACAGTTATCTGAAATAAAATAATTATAATTTAATATAAGTGCACTTAGTATCCGGATCGAAAGGCCAATGCCTGGCTGGCACCTATTCTAGTTTAGGCTCAAGAATGTACTCTTAACATGCGCTTATCTGTTATGGATGTAGAATTCACGCCAGCTTGAATCGAAATAAACTCTCCCACCGCATTCCTTTTGTTTAATTTTAACTCTGGTTCGGTTTAAAAAGCTTGGATTGTTTGTATATCGCGCGGAACACTATCAGAGTAGAGGTCGATCGTAAAACTGACCACTGTTTCAATCGTTTCGTCTATTTATTGGTATTTTATGGTAGGATGACGACACCCTGATGTCGTTTTACAGGTTTGGGTGCATGTAATGTAAATCAAAATCAGTTAAAATTCTGTTCAGTTCGGTTCAAAATTCTACTTCTTCACAGATGTGGAAATTTCTCAAATCTATTGGGCTTAGTGGTTGCTCATATATTTTACACATCCCTTTTGACTCCCCTCTAAAACTCCCCTTTTTCTGAATAATAAATTGTGTCTAATAACGCAATTGCCCCGCAAACTCTCCCACCATGCCTCCCCTTTATTTTCGAAGCGATTGCTGAGGACGACATTTAAAAGATTCTCAATTCCATATCAACAATACCAGTTGGCACTGATGGCATTAACATCTAGATGCTCCAACTCCGCCCTCCCTTTCCCTTGAGCATTATTACACATAATAAATCATTCTTGAGACTGGCTGTTTTCCTAATAAGTGGAAATATTGCTAATGTCGGATGACTTTAGCATTATTTCTTTTAGAAAGTCTAAGGGCAAAGGGATCTTTGCCTAAAGTCAAATAGTCAAATAGTCAAATTTTTATTGCAAACATGTTGTACAAGGGATCTTATAAAATAACAAGAAGGTGGTTCCAAACATGCACCCTGCTAGGGCACGGCAATATTATGCTAGGTGGTTAATAGAACCTAGAAACTTATTCTATATATTCTAGGCTTAAAATATAAAAGCTTAAATCAAAATGTTTAGGTTACATTTTATAATATTTATCTATCCTTATTATTAATGAGATCTAATAATAGTAAGTACTTAAACCTTAGATAACTACCTACTTTAGGTGGAGAGGTAAACACAGTTTTTGATGATCTAAAAATCATCACAGATGAATTTCGAAAAATAGGTTTGGAATTAAATTTTTCAAAGTGCGAGCTTTTTATTTCGGACTCTTGTGTAGACAAAAACAATATCATTGGAAAATTCAATAGTTTAGCCCCCAGCATAACAGTTGTTGATAAATGTTCACTTCGCCTCCTTGGTTCACCAATTCTTGATGAGTCTTTTCAGTCCTTTGTAGACGAGAAAATTCAAAATTTCAACAAAACTTCGGACAGACTGCTCAAAATTAATAGCCATATGGCTTTTACAATAATTCGATTTTGTCTTTTTGTACCTAAATTTACGTATTCTTTGAGATGTAGTCAACTGTGGAAACACAGTGAGCTCTTGGAAGGCTTAGACAACATAATAAAGAATACTCTATCATCGGTTTTGAATGTCGATTTAGATGACAAGGCATGGTCGCAGGCCTCCCTGCCTGTCAAATTGGGAGGCTTAGGTATACGCAAAATTTCAAGTGTAGCCCTTCCAGCGTTCCTGTCTTCCGTCTACAGCACTAGTTCTTTAGTTGAAAAAATTTTAAAGTCATCTTGTTTGGTCCCACCTGGAATTTCATTCAAAATTTCATTTTTAGACGAAGCTCGAACGGCTTGGCATAATGCTTGCCCTAATGCTGCTCCCCCAAAATCTCTTTTGTCTCAACGGCAATGGGACGGGGCTCTGTGTGAGTTGACACGGAATAGTTTGTTACAAACGTGCTCCAGCTCTGCGGATCGTGCCCGTCTCCTGGCCGTTTCTAAATGGGAGTCAGGACATTGGTTGCAAGCATTTCCTTCATTTAACACTGGCACTTTATTGGATTCCGTAACTTTCCGTATCGCAACATTTTGGGCATGACAACTGATGTCAGGCTCCCACGACATGTGTTTGAAAAACACTACACAGTGGAACTTCCTTGCAGAGAAGACTGGCAAAACAGCCAGGTGCTCTGCAAGAACGGTTGCCTAAATTGGTACACGGATGGTTCCAAAATGGGACTGGATGTAGGCTGTGGAGTGTATGGAGAGCGACCTAGGTTTGGCAAAAGTACAAACCTAGGTAATTACGCCTCTATCTTCCAAGCAGAAGTATTCGCCATCTTAGAATGTGCCGATATAAATCTGGAAAAGCGCTACTCCAACCAAACGATCTTTATCAACTCTGACAGCCAGGCGGCTCTCCTAGCACTGGACTCGAAGGTCATTACATCTAGATTAGTCGAGGACTGTATGTCACGTCTAAACGCGCTCGGCTTGAATAACAGAGTCGTCCTAAGATGGGTACCGGGACACGCAGGAATCAACGGCAATGAGTGTGCCGACGAACTTGCTCGTTCCGGGGCCAAGGGGACTCAGCTGGGCCCCGAGCCGTTCTGTGGCATACCTAAAAGCCTGGCTAACAGAACCCTCTTGGATTCCTGCTTCGAGGAAGCTTCCAAGCTTTGGAAGAATTCCTTGGGCATGAGTCACTCTAAGTCATTAATAAAAGCCTTCGATAAACGGTTCACCAACCGAATCCTAGCGCTAAGCAGAAGCAACCTTCGCATCATGACAAGAGCCCTAACTGGACACTGTCGCCTTAACAAGCACATGTTCAAACTGGGTCTAAGCGACACACAATCCTGCAGATTTTGCGAAGAGGCGGAGGAAACGCCTCTCCACCTGCTAGGAGAGTGCGGAGCACTGATGCAAAAACGTAGCATCCATCTGGGCAAGCACCTGCACAGCCCAGACGAGCTACGAGCCATCACCCCGAAGAAAATCCTGCAGTTCCTAGCAGCTGCAAGGGTTAGTGGCGAACTATGAACGTCGCAGCTTCAGGGCTGAACACTTGAGTGGCGATCACAATAGGCCTTTCATGGCCGCAGTGACACGAAAGCCACATAAAGCAAATAAAAAAAAAAAAAAAAATCGCAACATGTCTTCGGTTGGGTGCAATGTGTTGCGCGCCTCATCAATGCCAGTGCGGTACTGCTGTCGAACAGCTTGGTCATCACGGATTATCGTGTACTAGGGCCGCCGGTCGGATATCTCGTCATGCCAGCCTTAACGACGTCATCCGGCGGGCCTTTGTCACCGCTAGCGTACCAGCCATTCTCGAACCGAATGGTCTGTTGCGTGACGATGGTAAGAGGCCTGACGGCATGACACTAGGCCCATGGGAGTTGGGGAGGCCCATTGTGTGGGACGCTACATGCGTCGACACACTTGCGCCTTCCCATCTTCCGAGGACATCCGTAAGGATCTCAAGAGACGCAAATATGCAGGTCTCGACAGAGCCTACATATTTGCTCCCTTTGGGGTCGAGACCCTAGGTCCGTGGGGTACCGAGGCTCTCCGGGTTTTTAAAAAGTTATCTGAGCGTCTGGTCGACGCGACGCGTGACCCGAGAGCTGGCGGATATCTGGCGCAGCGCATCAGCATTGCCATACAGCGGGGCAATGCAGCCAGCGTCTTGGGGACGCTTCCGACTGGTATTGATATGGATCAGTTGAGCTACCTGTAGATTGTTTGCAACAGTCTGCAGTTAGCTTAATTGTTTCAATTGTAAATACTAGTTATAATTTGATTATAATTTTCTTTGTTAATAAAGGCCATTGCCCTTTTTAAAAAAACTACCTACATACTTAGAAATTTTATTTTTTTGTGAAGTAACTAGAAATCTAAAAACTGTTGCAAAGAATAAAAACAGTTTTTTATTAAGAATGTTTTTAGGAGGGACTTGAATTTATTTATTTTGATTTCGTTTTGTATTTCTGGAGGTATTTTATTATATATTTTGATAGACATATAGCGTAGGGACCTGAGGGCTTACCCTTGAATCCAATCCCAATCTCAATCCAATTCTAATCTGAATCAGTTCCAATCTCACCAAACGTAAAATCTCTGGAACAAAATCGAGATTGAAATTAGAATCGAGTATGAGATCGACTTCTTCGTAAATAACAGTGGCAGAATGAAATATCACGATGCGTAACAGCTTAAAAAAAAAAACCGCGGGGAATTACAAACAAGGGTCCCACTTTTTCAAGTGCTTCTCGATGTTTACACAAGCTTTTCAGCCTAATTAATCTTCAACTAGTTTGCTCCGAGACTTGAAGAGTGCAGCAAAGTTGAAAGTAATTTACATCCAGTTTTTTATAAATTATCAAGGTAAGCTGTAATCTGTTTTGTTGTACGAGAATCCAAGAAAAATTATAAATTACTACTTTAATAAATTTCGTCCATTCCAATAGGGAACAGTGAATAGTAGGCCTACCTACCATCAACTTGAGGCTCTTGCAGTAAACTGGCACTAAATCGGTACTTATAACGTTAAAAAGGCTTTTGCTGACCCTGTAGCACTTTTTGAATTCGTCGTCGGTCATGGCAAAAGCATTTTCTGAATACCGGGCTATTCTTCTTGTATTTCGCCTTTGCCTTATGTCTTCTCGATGAACATTGGTTAAAATATCACTTATGTTCGGGTAAACCGACCACGCAGCATATATGCGTTTAGCTGCGCTTGCAGTTGAATGCGTATTTGCTCGCGGTTACCTAAATTACTCAGTTCGCGATCGACCGCCATCGTCACGAGTTCAAACCAGCACTTATAACCATTTCACACCATTTACCATTTATACCATAAGTTGGCGGCAGTAACTTTATATACCATAACGTGTCTTGAGAATATAGTCCGTACCATACCACACCAGTGACTTTCCATGACCACCAACCAAGCACTATACCAACTACCAATCTCAAAGGGCAGTTTGGGGATCAACCAGCACCATCTACCACAACCCCCAAACCATAACCCTTTTCAACTTAAAAGAGCCAAATGTGCCATTTTCTCGTTTAAAATCACTCTGTAAATCACTAATATCCTCGCACAATCGCTAAAAAGTTAACTTTTGGCAACTGTGAAATTTCTATCGCAAACTCGATTCCGTTCTCAATACGAAACGTCAAAATCGCGTCAAGAGTGCCAAAAAAGTTGATAGTTTCGAGAAGAGTCGATTTCATTTAGTTCCATAAAATTCCACCCATTTCGATTCCAATCGTGCGCTAGTTGCGCGGTCAAGAGTACCAAATGGCACGATTTCGATCCCAATTTCAAATTACGATTGGAATCGAGTCTCAAGAGTTGGCCTGCGAAGCATTTGCAGTTTTGAGAATGGTCTATCTAATCTGTTACAGGGTCTGAGGTTCTGCGGTCTGGTATTAACTTTAAAGAGATTTAGATTCTTTTTAACAAATATACTAATTTCTAAAATATATATACCGGTAAGCGTTAATATGCTTTTTATTAACTTTAACTTTATAGTTATTTAATGAAATATGGTCTACAGCTTACCATCTCGTCTAGGTGATGGATAATACGAATACACCTCTTCTGCAAAATAAAAAGTTTATTTACGTCGGTGCTATTACCCCAAATAATAACTCCATCCATTCCCTCCTCTATCTCTTAACTAAGATCTATCTCCATTCTCCCAGTCCTTTCTAAAATCCTTAAGAATGTAGTCCCAAAGCGATTTAGTCAAATTCGATTGCGACACTGTTTCTGACAAAAAAGAATGAGTACACATTTTGACTGTCATCCCCTCTCCCAAGGGAACTGTACCCTACGGAATTCCGGGATAAAAAGTATCCTATGTCTTTTCTTTTCTATCGATATTTGTGGCGTCGCATCGTTTCGGGGAGGCCTATGTTCATCGATGGACGTATACGGGCTGATGATGATGATGTCTTTTCTCGTAGTTTGAGCTCAAACCACGAGTACTGATTGAATTCAAATGAAACTTGGCATAGTTTCATTTGAATTCAATCAGTAGTTTCGGCGTGATGCGCGGCTATAATATTTGACTTTCATCCCCTCTCCCAAGGGAACCGTACTAAATTCCGGGTTAAAAAGTAGGTATTTTATGTCCTTCCTCGTAGTATGGACTCAAATTATGGCAAGTTTCATTTGAATTCATTCGTAGTTTCAGGGCGTGACGCGCGGACAAGATACAGACAGACAAAAACGAAAAAAAAAAAAACAGTTTTGGCTTCAGCATCGACAATTGAGTTCACTCCAAAAAAAAATATTCATGAATGTACGGAATTGGACCGTTGCAGTTTTATTATAACTGTAGATTACTAGTACCTATAACAAAAATTTATATATTCTATTATAGTTATTTATTAGGTTTATTTAGTAATTATTATTTTAATTTATGAATGTTTAATAAGAATGTATTTTATATAACGAATCGTAGGTATATTCTATATACCTACTCTTCGTTTAATTGTCAGTTTATCTGGTGTTCGATTCACTATTTGCACACTTATCCTCTACTTGTTCCATCACCTACTCTATAACTTTAAGGTTTGCTGGAAGAAAACTCTTTTGCAGGGTTAAGCTCGCCTATTATCCTATTAAATAGGTTCATGCTAAGTTTTATGTGTACATTAAAGAATAACAGAAAGAAAAAGATAAATTGCTTAGTTAGATGTTGCCTCTTACCGTAGGTAAATAAATGTGACTGAATTACGACTACCTAAGTAGGTATTTCTAACTTACAAGTCTCGGTGGGTAGGTAAATAACGTACGCACGAACCTATTCAATAAATCCAACAATAGTCTAAAACGAGAAATAAACATTCCGGGTCGTCTAAATATAAATTTAATCGCCACCATCTCTCTGAATATTATAGTTCGGCCGTTTTATAAGATTTGTAGGTATCTAAATTTTAAGTGCTAGGATTGTGGTTGCGGAGGCGCGAGCGAGTGAGTCACTCGGACTCCGCAGACGCTCCAGGAGCCCGAGGCCATCTCTTCAGTGCTCCGGACGACGTAAGTGCCGAAAGTCGTGTAAAAAGTTGTATCCGGCTGCGAATAGCGCTTGGAATTCCGTTTATAAATACGCGAGTGCGGCGGCGGTGGCGCGCGATTCCGACCTGCTAGTGCGTTACTTGCTACTGTAGGGCTTCGCCATGCGCGTCAGCGGAGCCCGATGATATTCACGGGCGGGGGGGCGCGCCGGCGAACCTCGGCCGCGCCTCGCCCCGCGCGCCCGCCCGCCCGCCTCCAGCCCACCGTGAGTCTACGATTCACTTCCTTTTCCTCTCTAACGATAGGTATCACTGTGTGTAAACAAACTAAACTATCATCATATTACTAGGTACCTCTTTAATCAATTGCTGAAGCTGTTATATTATGCTCGGAGTTTTTAGTTTGTTTACAGAGATATAGTTGCTCGTTGAAATATCTAACATTTTCTGTCGAGTAGATACTGTTTTTGAGAGAGCAATTTCATTGAAATAAATCAGCCTGCCTGGCGCCCGTCGGACAGTTTTCTGTGTTGATAATCTGGGAATGTGTTTGCTCTTATTAACCTTGTTTTCTTCATTTTACGACATAGTACAAAAGTGTGGATAGGTTAAGTGAGCTTAATGTTTTTAATTTTTGCGATTTTAGACTTGGGAAATTAAATTGATTTCCGGGAGGTTATGCATAGGTATTCTAATGATGGTGTTCATTGAATGATAATCTAACGGTTTAATCTTAATTGAGGGTTTTGCGGGCTTTTAATTTTCCGATTTAAAGAATACCGGGTTTAATAGATGAAACGACCAAGATCTGGAAAAATTATTCGAGCATAAGTCATTCAAAATCACTGTTAAAAGCCAACGGTACAACAACCGAAACCTAGAGCTGAGCAGATAGATAGATAACTAGCTTTATTGTACCACACAAACACAAAATATAATACAGAAGAAAATGCTGAGAATCTAGGTACAAACGGCGATCTTATCGCTTAGACAACCTACGCATTATGACAAGAGCCTTAACTGGACACTGTCACCTTAACAAGCACATGATCAAATTAGCTATGCGACACAAAATCCTGCAGATTCTGTGAGGTGGCGGAGGAAACGCCTCTCCATCTGCTAAGAGAGTGCGGAGCACTGATGCTAAAACGTAGCACTCATCTGGGCAAGCACTTGCTCAGCCCAGACGAGCTACGAGAAATCACCCCGAAGAAAATCCAGTTCCTAGCAGCCGCAAGGGTAGATGGCTAATGTTGAACGCCGCAGCTTCAGTGGTGAACACATACGTACAAACCCCACCATTAAAAAGAAACAAAAGGAGACATGATAGCAGCAAAACTTTATTGTTATATTGTATTGTAAATATGGCCCAGCCCGACCGTATATTTGTGTTTGCTTCTGCACCAGAGGACCAATTCTGTACATTTAAGATATTTTGATTTTTTTTTTGAGGGCTCTCTATTATCGATACTGAAGCCAAAACTGTAATTTTATCCATTTTTGTCTGTCTGTCTGTCTGTATCTTGGCCGCGCATCACGCCAAAACTATTAAATTATTACTATTATATTATTTTTTTCTTTGGTACCTTAAATGTGAAAACACGATTGCGAAAACAAATTACGATAAAAAAACATGAAAGTGCACTGTTTCGCACATAATTTAGTCGAAATCTCAGGAATCCTGTGGTCTATTGAAATGATTTATGTTTTGATTCGTAAGTAATTACTAATTATTTAATTCCTTGAACCAGTTTCTTCATAAGTTGTGTAGTTTTCTTGTAAATAAGAAAAACCTTGATTTTTGCGCTTACGCCGCGCCGCCGTTCCAAAAACGTATGCTCTGTTCCGCTCCTATGATCGCGAAATCCTACGCCTGTCCTTATCACAAAATGGCGCATGTTGCGCCCTCTTAATATTAGAGAAACTGTGGTCAAATGTGAATACCTAATTAGTCGGCAGATATAGCAATCGCGAACGAAGTCGCGGTTACTGCTAGTGTAAGTTATAAAGAAATTCTATTGAAACAATGCTTTTTGTATTTTTTATTTTATTTATTCAGATGGTGTTGCTCTTATTTTATATTAATACACCAAATTAAGTAGGTCGTTAGTTAAGTTTTGCCTTCCACCAGTTATTCGGAATAGTTGTATTTGATAATTGTTAATTACTACATTTTCTGTTTTAATTTACACACAGTTCAAACCGCTAGGTCAAGAATCATTGCAAGAATCACTTTAATGGTAGACCACCTCTAACACCACTCTACGCGGAAGAAGTCGCGGTCAACAGCTAGTAATACCTAAGTACCTACCTATTTATTGAAGTACTCCCAGCAAAAGGATAATTTTTAGGTAGTTACATAAAAACAAAACAAAACAATATAGTTACGTATGTATTAATAGAATTCCCGAATCATTAATAGGTAAGTAGGTACCAACTAAATGTAATCTTAATCATGAAATTATAAACCAATCGTTTTCATAATCAAAACAAATGGAAATTTACTGGGATTCCTGCAGTGAATCATAATTATGAATTAATGTAGGTATTAACGAACCACTCAGTTCGTTCGCAACGTAAACCAGATCGTGAGGAGCCGAGGAGCACCAAGGCTGGCTGCTATCGCATATGCATGTCTTTAAATAGAACAGCACACCGTGGACGCATCGTGGTGGAAGGTACTACTGTTGTTTCATTCAGGTAACAGGTTAGTGACGCAAAACTGACAAAAGAGAACATCATAGCCCTGATGATCTAAAAATCATCATAGATGAATTTCGACAAATAGGTTTGGAATAAAAATTTTCAAAATGTGAGCTTTATATTTCGGACCCTTGTGTATACAAAAACAATATCATTGGAAATTTCAATAGTATGGCCCCAACATTACAGTTGTAGATAAATGTTTACTTCGCCTCCTTAGTTCACCATTTCTAGATGAGTCTCTTCAAGTCCTTTGTAGATGAGAAAATTCAACAAAACTTCGGACAACCTGCTCAAAATGAATAGCCTTTTACAATTTAAGGTATATGACAATTAAGGCATGGTCGTAGGCCTCCCTGCCTGTTAAATTGGGAGCTTAGGTATAGGTAAGCAAAATTTCAAGTGTAGCCCTGCGTTCCTGTCTTTCGTCTACAGCACTAGTTCTTTAGTTGAAAAAAATTTAAAGTCATCTTGTTTGGTCCCACCTGGAATTTCATTAAATATTTAATTTTTAGACGAAGCTCGACTTGGCCCAATGCTGCTCCCCCAAAATCTCTTTTGTCCCAACGGCAATTGAACGGACCTCTGTGTGAGTTGATACGGAATTGTTTGTTATAAATGTGCTCCAGCTCTGCGGATCGTGCCCGTCTCTTGGCCGTTTCTAAATGGGAGTAAAGACATTAGTTGCAAGCATTACCTTTATTTAACACTGGCACTTTATTGGATCCCGTAACTTTCCGTATCGCAACATGTCGGTTGGGTGCAAGGGGTTGCGCGCCTCATCAATGCCAGTGCGGTACTGCTGTCGAACAGCTTGGTCATCACGGATTATCGTGTACTATGGGCTGCTGGTCGGATATCTCGTCATGCCAGTCTTAACGACATCATCCGGCGGGATATGTCACCGCTAACGTACCAGCTATTCTCGAACCGAATGGTCTGTTGCGTGACGATGGCTTACTATAGTCACGCAACAGACCAAGAAAAGAGGCCCGACGGCATGACACTAGTCCCATGGGAGTTGGGGACATCCGTGAGGACTGGTGCGGCGACAGATTTGGCCGAGGATCTCAAGAGGCGCAAATATGCAGGTCTCGACAGAGCCTACACATTTGCTTCCTTTGGGGCGAGACCCTAGGTCCGTGGGGTACCGAGGCTCTCCGGGTTTTTAAAAATTTATCTAGAGTGTCTGATCGAAGCGACGCGTGACCCGAGAGCTGGTGAGTCTGGCGCAGCGCATCAGCATTACCGGGGCAATGCAGCCAGCGTCTTGGGGACGCTTCCGGCTGGTATTGATATGGATCAGTTGAGCTACCTGTAGATTGTTTGCAACATTCTGCAGTTAGCTTAATTGTTTCAATTGTAAATAGGTACTAGTTCTAATTTGTTTTTATTATTTAATTGTATTTTTGTTTGTTATTAAAGACCATTGTCACTTTAAGAAAAAAAAGTATAATTTAGTAAAATTTAAGAACCTGTGGTGAGGCCACTACTTACCTTATACTCACCTCATACCTACAAACTCATACACCCATCATACCTACAAACCTTTAATTTACCTAAAAGGGTAACAAGGTAAGAACAATAAATGCGGCGTAAGTAATTTGCAAAGCTTCTCTGTATAAAATATATATTCCCGATTACGATTATACTGAAAGCTGCAAGCGCCACCTTCTGCTAACTTTGAAACTTCGTAGAGATGCCGCCGACCTAACATTCCTTCATAATATTCTTCTTGATAGGCTGGACTGCTCGCATCTCCTTCTAAGATTAAGCTCATTGCCCCGACCCGTGTTTCCAAGAGACGCAACTACCTAAAGCGGCATGTTCCTACCTGTGCGACAAATTATCGTAAGAACTCATTCATTTCTCGAACTGCTGCTCTCTTTAACAGCACTTACAGCACGGCTGTCTTCGAGGTCTGTACATCCAGGCCTTTCTTCGGCAGAACACGACCACCCTCCTAATATATTGCAAGACACTGCTATATTTGATTATAATTATTATTTTTACTTTATAAATCACTTAAGCTTTGTACTAGTATAATATAAACACAATATCTTACTAACTACATGGACCTGGTAGGTACAATAACAATAAAGTGTAACATTGCGTAGGTATAAAATAAACTACAAACTTATTTTTTCCTACGTGAATGATTGATATGGCTCTTTAAAACTTTATAATCTTAAATATTTTGTAACTTATGTTATTGTATAATATTTTCCAATAATTTATTCTCTTTCTATTTGTGGAAACTGCTTAGCTTAATTTTTAAGCTCTTGCAACAGGTACCTTTTCAAAAGCTTTCATTTTGCGTATTACCTATCTAAACTTCGTTTGTATGAAACGAATGGCAAAGAACCCCGTGTGATCTCAAATATAATAATAATAATTACGAGCTAACAACCATGTTCTCCACTCCGCTGCATGTGTCGATGATTGAGGGATGATGCTATAGGCTATGATTCACATTATGTCTCCCCACATGTGCATCTTTATTCATCTCTGACAAACTGCCTCTCAATTTGGCTATTCGACAGCACCTACCTACTTTAAAAGATGCAATCGGATTCATGCCAGGGAATTCGCAGGCCTTGAGCGCGACGCTTTCTATGCAAATATCTGTAGTTGCGTCCCTTCATCGGAAAGAGAGCTACATTTGTATAAAAATCTATATTTGTGTATGGGTTTGTCCGCCTCCGCTCGTGGCAAAGACGCGTGAGCTGGCGATGCGTCGCGCGCGGTGCATCGCGCTATGTCATCGTGGTTCAGGGTATGTCCGATCGTGTTGCATGAACGTAGATATAGGATATAGCTATGCAAGTTTCACGCTCGTATCGCACCGCCTTTGTTAGCTAGTTTACGTAGCAGGTAGCTGCAATGTAAATAGTGTCGGACCAACTACTGATATGTGTTTTGAATTCAGCTGAATGCATTCATGCCAAGTCGAAACTGAAAGATACATTTTCGACTCAGATCAATCACGAATGCTATAAATTTTATTCAACTAGTTGTCAATAAATCAACTGTAATTTTTGCTTCTTTTGTCGACGCTCTGTCTCATTATCTAATAATTTTAATATCCACTAGGACTGTCTGTACGTTATTATGGGGTTGCCAGCTCACCGCTTAAAATAAACAGTTGGCAATCAATCAAACCACCAAACCGCACATACGCTGTCAGACAGGATAGAAAGAGTATTACTTTAGAAAATAGGTAACAAATAAATGCCGCATGTTATGATACAAATAGGCAAAACATAACATGGAATGGAGATGAAAATTAAAAACTTATTAGTGGTTCAGTGGAAAAGAAGCTGTAGCTCATGATTTGTGAATCATGTTGGCAGCATTGCAGACGTTTGACGAAAGACGAGCTATGGAATTTGTACTAACTGTGCAGATGTTGGTACGATCTGGTATCTGTGAGTGGTTTGTAGTTTGTACAATACCTACCTATACTGGGCTACGTAGGTGTTGGTTCCTATTTATCCTCAAAATACGATCTACGTAGGTTTGAAATAAGGAACCATTATGAAAAAACTATAAACGTCTTCAAGGTCCTTGGACACAAAACCAGGTGCGTTGTAGATCAAGAATATTAAGACCAAATATTATTTTTGTTTAAGGGGATTCTGATTGATAGTTTACTGGTGAGTTCACGCGGATTCTCTAAGCCTCT
This sequence comes from Eupithecia inturbata, assembly GCA_963662085.1. Classification (NCBI taxonomy): domain Eukaryota; kingdom Metazoa; phylum Arthropoda; class Insecta; order Lepidoptera; family Geometridae; genus Eupithecia; species Eupithecia inturbata. The sequence continues at coordinate 12,807,848 of OY759182.1, forward strand.
AGGAGTTTAAGATATGGTGTCATGTGGCCTGTAGGTAAAATTGGCGATACAATTCAGATCAATGTGTAGTAGTGCTAAGAGGCTTGTTGAATATGTGTATCATGACATAGTCAGTTTATTACAAGAAACGGCCGAAAAAAGTTATGAGAGCAGGTTAGTTACTAAAGGTAAGAAATTGGTAGGGTGGAATTTTCACGTCAGACAAGCCCACCTGAATGCTAGGGAGAACTTTTTAATTTGGGTTCAGTTTGGAAGGCCCCGCTCGGGATATTACTATGAAAGAATGAGTGCCTCACGCAGAGAGTTTAAAAACGCACTGAAATACGTACAGAAAAATCAAGAGAAGATCAAAATGGACATCGCAGTGCTGGTAACTTTGTGGAATTTTGGAAAGAAGTCAAAAAGATCGATAGGAAAAATAATTTACCAATTAGTGTTGAAGGAGAGAAAAGCCAAAAAAATATAGCAAACCTATTTCATAGTCATTTTAATGTCGATAGTAAGGGCAATAGTAGTAGTATTTGTGATAGAAACCGGGTTCCGAGGGTCCGTCAGGTCTCGGAGTCCGGACACGTGAAAATTACACCGGAACAAGTCGGCATAACTCTACGTAAGATGAACCGTGGGAGGTCTCCGGGACACGACGGGCTAAGCATAGAGCATTTACTGTATGCGGGCTAACATATATGTGAGGTGCTGGTGCGTTTCTTCTCTCTCTGCTTGAGGAACTGTTACCTTCCTTAGGAGCTTATTCGTACGCTTGTGGTCGTGTGGTTAAAATAAAACTGGTGACATCTCGAGCGTGGCGAACTACAGACCAATTTCTTTGGCAACAATAGTGGCCAACCAAAGTACTTGATCGCATAATACCTCTACAGTCGCACCTTAGCGTTTTGCCTTACAATGATGGTCAGTTTGGTTTTCGTCCTCAAGTTGCGACTGACATGGCCATATTCTCTATGAAGCAAGTCGTGCGCTACTACACGCAGAGAGGAACGTCAGTGTACGCCATATTTCTCGACCTCAGCCGCGCCTTCGACACTCTGAATCACAACCGTCTTTGGGGAAAGCTGCGAGATGGCTCGGACGCCCCGGCTGATGTGGTTGATCTTCTTGAGTTCTGGTACCAGAATCAGACCAACCGCGTCAGGTGGGGAGCTGAGCTACCGGACAACTACCAGCTTTCTTGCGGAGTGATACGGGGGGGCTCTCTTCACCTGATCTTTTTAACTTTTACGTCAATGGTTTGATCGAGGAGCTGAGCAGTACCCCGGTGGGGCTCAGATTGGATGGCAGGTATGTCAACAATCTGAGTTACGCTGATGATATGGTTCTGCTCAGCCCTTCGATCAAAGGGTTGACAAAGTTGCTTGAGAGGAATACGCTAAGGATCACGATCTTATCTATAACGCCAAAAAGACCGAAATGGTTATCTTCAGATCAGGAAAGGGGCCGGAGAACGTTCCCGAAGTCTGCGTGGGAGGGCGCCCTATAAAAATAATAGAAAGTTTTAAGTACTTGGGACATATCGTAACCTCAAACCTAAAGGACGATACTGACATAGAGCGGCAGAGAAGATCATTGTGTGTAGTAGGCAACATGATAGCAAGGAAATTTTTTAACTGCTCGTCTGACGTGAAAATCACCCTTTTCAAATCCTACTGTCAGTCTACACATGTCAACTTTGGACAGAGTATACCAAAAAATCACACGATGGTATCAGAGTGACTTACAATAACGTTTTCAGGCATCTCATGGGACTGAAGCGCTATTGTAGCGCTTCAGAAATGTATACAGCAGTCCGTGTTGACTCTTTTCATGCCATCCAGAGAAAGAGAATAGCCTCGTTTATGTCCAGAGTCAACATGTGTAGAAACGCTATTATAAGGAGTATGGCAGATCGTTTGATCTTGTCAGACATGTACAAAAAGTGGGTGGCTATTGCCACCTAGAATATTTTAATTTTATTTTGTTCTGACTTAGGCTCTTTCTGATCTGTTTATTTTTTGTTTCGTGTATTAGTTTTTAATTAGTTTAAGTAGAATTGTATTTTACGTATACTATGGATCTCGTGTCTGGAAATAAATAATATATTATTATTATTATAATTATATTGTCATCAAAATGAAACTTTCGGCCAAGAGACGCTACGGGTCTCGTATAATTAAATTACTTACTTACATGTTGTTTATCATTGCAGTGGTTCCCGGGCGCGGGCTGCGGCGAGGGAGAAGGCGTCGTGCGCCGCTCCCGGGGCAAGCGGATCACACAACGCCGCGGGGCCATCAAGCACCACAAGTAATAATTTGGGCCAACTACCTCTCAGTAGTGTGCCATGAAGGCTTTTCACCGAATTAAGTTCGATTTTGTAGCCCGGGTCAACGATCCGTAGCTAGGCTTAGCAGCGCAGCAGGGGCAAAGTTCTGTGTACCTCTTCATACTCGAGGTCGAGGGGGGTGGAACGAGGAGATAGGCTACAGCTACTGATTTCGCTAGAACTCGTAGCAATCTGTAGCAAGTCCGTAGCTAGGCATTGTAGCGCAGCGAAGAAGTTCTGCTACCATTTCGTAGCTATGGTCGTAAGCTACGGCTACGAATTTCGCTCTGTCGACGCGCGACGACGACGTAGCAAGTCCGTTACGTGCTAGGCGTAGCAACAACGCGCACCGAGAAAGATCTGCTACGATTTCGTAGCTGAGGCTACGGCTACGCATTTTGCTACGACTCGTAGCAAGTCCGTTACTTTACTAGGCGTAGCAGCAGCACGCACCAAAATGATTGGAAAAAGTTTGCTACGAATTCGTAGGCTACAGCTACGAATTTTCCTACGACTCGTAGCATTTCGTAGAGCGTAGCATAGGCCTCAGTCTAACATTTTTAGCACTTTACGTTTCGTTATACGTAGCTATTTCTTATAAAAATTGCTGGGCAATTCACACAGCATCATCTAGCCCCAAGCTAAGCAGACTTGTGTTATGGGTTCTAGATTACTGATATACTTAATAGTTATATTAAACTACATAGATAGATAGATTTAGTATTTTTTTATTATACATAGAAAACACACAGAATACTCTGAATATATGCAGATCTTACAAACATTTGTCTCGAGGCGGGAATCGAACCCGCAACCTCCTGCGTACTTTCACAGGCGTACTTTCGCCCGTTGCCCAACAGACGCCGTCAATAGTCAAATTTAATAAAATTCGATTCTTATTTCCTAAAATACTTTGATGCTGACGCTCCATTCGCTTCCTTGTCTGATCTACGCGTCTTCAAGTTTAGAATATTTGGCGAGTGCAATTATTGGTGCTGTTAATCACTACCGCCTACCTGCCTATCTATAAGTACCTACTCTTGATTGCAGAAATAGACATTTTGAAAATATCGTTGATCATGTCAGTATTCTTTTTTCACGTGACCTTTTTCCTTGCTTTATTCCTTAATAGCTGCTGCCCGCGGCTTCGCACGCGCTTTTGAAGTAGCCTACGTCCGTCCCCGGTATACCATTTTCCCTCCCTGCCAAATTTCATTTAGATTCGTTTAGCCGTGAAAAGGTAAAAGACAGACAGAGTTACTTTCGAATTTATAATATTAGTACGGATGCCCAGAAACATTTTGTTGTTTTAGTAAAGTGATGGATGTTTTTTTCAACGCCTTGAATGAAACGACACGTCATATCGAGTTGGTAGGTACGGATCACATAATCTATTCTTAGTTCTAGTATTCTGTATATCTAGTACTAGCTGTTACCTGTGGCTTTGCACCCGGGATAAAAAGTAGCCTATGTCCGTCCCCAGAATACCACCAACCTCCCTGCCAAAATTCATTAAAATCCGTCCAGCCGTTTAGGCATAAAAAGATAAGCAGACAGATAGACAGACATACAGAGTTACTTTCAATTGTTGCTCGTTAGTTTGGGCAGCAGTGATTAGTGCTTAGTTTGGCCAGCAGTGGTTCGTGCTTAGTTTGGGCAGTTTTTGGCTAGATGATGTTGTGTAACAATATCCAGCGTTATTTATTTGAACGAGATATGTTTCCTTATTGCTTACATTTTAAAACTAAAGTTTATTTCAAAATATTAAAGTTAATGTGTACCTGGGTGGCAAATCTATACTAATTAATAAGCAAACTAATAAGCGAAAATATTTCTGCCTGTCTGTCTATTACCTTTTCACGCCTAAACGGCTGAACAGGTCTTAATGAAATTTGGCATGGAGGTAAATCCCAGTAACGGACATAAGTATACTATTTAAAATGCGCGTGCAAAGCCGCGGGCAGAACGTAGTAAATGTTATGTTGTCTTAAAGAGCTTTTTTGCGTGTTTGGCCAACGCTGGACAAACGGACGACAGATACACTAAACGAATTCAATTTTGTTTTCAGGATCCACGAAGTGAACGGACATCGTTTCGTGGCAAAGTTCTTCCGTCAGCCGACGTTCTGCACTTTCTGCAAGGAGTTTCTATGGGGGTTCGGCAAGCAAGGCTACCGCTGCACTGTCTGCCAGACAGCAGTGCACAAGCGATGTCACAGCAAGCTCCTGGGCAAGTGTCCCGGCTCGTCTGCCCATTCGGATGCTACTGTGGTAGGCCTCTAGCATTTATGTGCCTATGCCTCATTTGGGTCTCTAATGTCAGTGGCACGAGCATACTTTTTGACTCAGAAAACGAGTGTGTAATATTGCGTTACAAGGGAAACTTAAAGGTTGATGCACAAATGTCAATGTGGTTTTGACTGGACTCATTAAGAAAGAGGCGAGGATATGCCGTTACGATGATGATGAGTATGCATTGAATACTAAACAGTTTGAGTTGAGGCGAGGTTTGAGTGATGGGTCTCTGAGTTGGTAAATGTGCGACAAACTTAAACAGACTGAGCCCACGCCAACGTAAAGTAGTCTAGTCAACGTAAAATAAAAAAAATAAAAAGGAGTTTATTCATTAAAACTATATCCGGGTTATAAATTAGACTTATAAGTACTTACTACTTACTAAATCTTATAAGTACTTATTGTTAGACACTTTACTACTATGGATAGATACTAAACAGAGAACATTTTTGAAGATTTTATTATTATAGTGTTTAAGCCTCACACTTAGTTTTTAATTTATAAGAAATCAAATAATATCCCAAAAATGTTTCGAGTTCGACAGGACTTGAACACACATCTTTCCCCTCAGTACAGGAACGTGCTAACCAACTACACTACGAGATCAAGTGACGTAGGAGTCGAAAAACTGTGGGACTTCCTTCCGACTCTAGCGCCGTTAGCTCCACCTACTGGGGAAATATTGAAGTTTTATCCAATCCTGTTCAAAGACGTAACGTTTAGTTAGTTTTGACGAGAGTGGTCGCGTTGCTCATTTCTAAGGTTTTAATTATAATAGTGCGTAAGCCTCACACTTAGTTTTTAATTTATAAGAAATCAAATAATGTCCAAAATTTTTTCGACTTCGATGGGACTTGAACCCGCGTCTTTCCCTCAGTACGTTAATGTGACGCTTACGCACTATAATAATAAAAACCTTAGAAATGAGCAACGCGACAGCTCTCGTAAAAACGAACTAAACGTAGGTAACTTGACCTCGTAGTGTAACTACACTACGAGGCCAAGTGACGTACGGGTTTGGGCTCAGTACAGGAACGTGCTACCCAGTTGGTTAGCCCAACGGGTTAGCACGTTCCCGTACTGAGGGAAAGATGCGGGTTCAAGTCTCGTCGAAGTCGAAATTTTTTTGGGATATTATTTTATTTCTTAAAAACATTTTTGAAGCAAGGTTTTTTAAAGAAAGTCCTCAGGTGACGTGATAAAGATGAAAACGCGACGAAATGTAGGATACGTCAGATGGCGTAGCGTACGATAAGTCTAGGCATCTGTTTTCATATAAATTGAAGCGTCATCAGAGGTTATCAAAAAAAAAAATTGATGTATACTTGTCACGATCACACACACCATTTTGTGTTTGTTCCAGTACCTCCGAGAGAGGTTCAAAGTAGACGTGCCGCACCGGTTCCGTCCGCACCAGTTCGTGTCTCCGACGTTCTGCGACCACTGCGGTGGACTTCTGTACGGCTTCTTCAAGCCGGAGCTTAAGTGTGAAGGTACCTTCACAATAAAGAGGGGAGGGGTTTCTGACGCGTCCCCTGATTTTTTGTCTATTGCTGTTGTAGTAATAGTTATTGCTGTCACATAAATGGTCTGCACTAATATCTAACAGACGCGAATACCTTGATGATTGATTAATGACTATAGTTCTTAACCCAAACTATACTTAAGCCAAAAAATATTGCACTTACGTATGCAGTGGCAAGCAAACGCGACCGACAGCAATCGTTACCAAATCACACTAAGGCGATGTTCTTTAAAAGATAATCGGGCGAGCAAGAGCTGTCATCGGTGAACTTGATGTAGGAATACCTAATGCATGGAAACCATAGTCAAAATCTTCAATTCAAATGTATGCGTCCGATTATCTTTGAAAGAAAAGAACAACGTAAATATAATATGTTTGAGAAAATACCCCTTTCTATGCCTAAGGTATCAAAACACTTGCGCGAGATGACATTTGCGCAAATAGGAGAAAACTATAATACATAATAATATCTAACTATATAAATTACATAATAAAATCTCAAGGTTGCCTGGATGAGATCGCTCAAAGCGATAAGGCCGCCCTTTGTACCTCCTTGTTTCTTAGCATTTTCTTCTGTATTATATTTTGTATTTGTGTGGTACAATAAAAAGTTATCTATCTATCTATCTAAAAACTTAACTCTGTGTCTGTCTTTGAGTTTCAAACGCAAAAGGTACTTAGTTTGTTGTACAAAAGCGGGTGCGCGTTGAAAACTTTCGTTTGCTACGCGGGTCCGGCGTAGCGTCGTAGCACGCTCTACGAAGTTTTCGTAATGCTTGCTACGAATCTGCGCAAATCGCGCAGACCTAACCTCTGTGCATAGTTACGCGATTTGCATAGAGAGGGAAGGGAAATGGGGTAGGGGGAAGTGAGACATACGAGAGAAAAAGGGCAAACTCATCTACACAATCGTGAAATCTGCAACTCTCTACAATCTGTAATTCCAGAGATATACATAAATTGTCCTTCGCGCACTATAGTCTCGCGCAAGTGTTATGCATAACATTCGCTCCAAGTTCTCTGCTCAATCGAATGGAGTCTACACAGCAGAGTCGCCGGGCCGCCGACAAGTTCACAAAATACTCTGTATACAATATTCGAACACTGAAATATCTCACCCACCCGCCGGCGCCGGGATGTCTCGCCGATTTTGGTGTGTAGACTGCATAAAGGTTTCTAATCTGAAGAATATCTCGTACCTTAGTGTATTCATTAATTTTGAATAACTTTACACCCGATGTCCACAAGAGCGGAGAGGAAAGATGTGTAACAACTGCCAACAGAAACACAAAACAGATGTCCGGTGGGCATTGTATTATCTTGCCAGATGTCGTGATGCTGCTCATGTGACGTTATTTTGACACTCTGCTAAAGGTTGGTAGGTACCTGACCTCCTCTCGGCTCTTAGGCCCGTATTATGAAGGCTTGCTCAGTCATATATCTATGCTTGAGTGACGTTTTTTTTTATTCTTGTCTAGCATACATATTTAAATACTCTAGAATAACATTACAATCTAGTTATAGATTTGGCTAATGGGTATTTTTGCTTAACTTAATTTTATAAAAACTAAGAATGTGTCCATCGGCACTTTTCTTATTGTCTCTACTTAAGAGGAAGACACTTGGTTCATGTGTATAAATTAGCACATAAGCACTTACACTATAACTGTCACTACACTCACAACTCAAAAGGTTTAGTTCTTATAAGCCTTCTCACTATGTCCGTGCCTCGAGTGACGCGAAAAGCGTTACTCAAGCATAGATCGATGATTGAGCAAGCTTTCATAATACTGGTCCAGATAACCTAGATTAGAAAATTCTGTGGCTCAGTTGGTTTTAATCGTATTGTATTATAAATAAATAATAATAATAATTAAATGAAATACACGGTTGATATGACTGATTTATTGTATTTTTAGACAATATTCAAAGCGTTGAAAGGTGTGCTTAGAATTCTGCTAAAAATACAAACTGACCCCAATCGCAATTCGCTTTTGGCTATCAAATACTAATAAGCAATGGCTGTTCTCATTATTAACATTTCAACGACCACTTTAGTTTTATATGCAATTAAATAGCTCCTATATTTAGCTAACAGTATGTATCATAAATTCATAACTCTGGATACCAGAAGAACGGCTCTTCTGGTATCCATACTAATATTATAAATTCGAAAGTAAATCTGTCTGTCTGTTACCTTTTCACGCCTAAACGGCCGAACGGATCTCAATGAAAATTGGCAGGGAGGTAAATGATATCCCAGAGACGGACATAGGCTTCTAAAAAAGCGCGTGCATAGTCAAAGGCAGCAGCTAGTTCAAAATAACGAGCAAGCAACAACTACAATTCTAACAAACAAAGGACCAATTTACTGACCCGGTAGACGAAATTGGAACTACCCAACCTCACCAGCTGTCACCCCCACGCCCCTATCCCCTAAATCCCCTCCTCTAAAATTGTTATTAACATACACAATAACACAACACTACTGGACAACTCACACAGCATCATCCAGCCCCAAGCTAAGCATAACTAGCAGGTAACTGATATAGGTATATCAGAAAAAAAAACAAAATATACTTTTTTATACAAAAAAACAAAATACATTATACTACATAGAAACGTATTTTTTGTCGTTCTTTAAAACGATTTGTTTGTAATGTCTAATCTCCGGAACTTTACATGTCTTCCTTTAAATTCACTATAAGTTAACTAATTTATGCCTAAATTATTGTATTACTTGCAACCTACCATGTACGCAGAACGGTGGGCAGAAGATAATTATAAAATTAAATCAACACCTATAAAGTATATTCTCGGAACACCTGTAACACCTGCCTGATTGCCAAGAAACTCATCAAAATAAATCAATTCCAAATAGTTGAAGATACGATCTATATTGATTATGCTTTTAATCTAGAAGTTCAAGACCAGTCAAATAAATAAATCGTATCACACATGGTCGATATAATTATGAAGATTGTTCTACTAAATAACTAGCTTTGAACCGATTGCTGCAGCAGGAGCTTTCCTAAATTAGATTTTGATATAAGTAATCGATAAAAAGGCTTTATTCAAAGCTAGGAGTAGGTACCTAGCCATCACAGTCGACTGCAGATTTGGCGGCGTTGAATTTGGTAATAATCATGATTAAATATCATATCAGAAGTGAATCTTTACAATACGATAACCAGATGCCACACAGTTCGATCCACCTACATAATACGATAATCTATTAGCGTATTTGTCACGCAGTTCACATTATATTTAGCGGTTTGTTGCACGGGCGTTAATCTTTAGGGATTCCGCTGACCGGCTGCAATGGGAAACTCTCCTCTATCGGTAAACGATAAACAAATCACAAGTGTATAGAAAAGTTCTTTCCGAAAACATCCAAAGTGTCACAGAGTCTATTATTGTCTACATTCCATCAATCAATCACCTGGTTCGGTCGCGCGGCGGGCGCTGGGCGGCGGCGGTGGGCGGGCGGCCAACGCACCGGTCAGTCTGCGCGCGCGCCCCGCGGTGTAACCTCGCGCGTTGATGCCGCGACAGAATGCCGCTGTTTTCCGAACACATCTCGAACATGTATTATGGTGGTTCACCATCCTACCACACGACCCATAAAGCCCCATCTTACGGATACAAAAGCTCGTTCAGCCCGCTAGGGACCTCGTACAGTGCCTCGTACCTAAACCCCGGAGGGAGCTACAGCAAACACTCCTCGCTCAGCAGCTACTCCCGCGCACCACTCACGCCGCGATGGATACCCGGCGTAAGCAGGAGTTACTCTCCACTACTCACTCCCATCTCCGAGAGAGGTGCCAGCAGTCCCATAAGGATAAACAGCCCCCGTAGAATTCCAATTTCGAGCAGAACGTATGGGACCCCGAATTACATTCAGCGTCCAATAAATATAAACACTGAGAGTATCGACGTTTCTAGAGACCGGTACCGTCCGAAGCCGGCCGAGACCTCCGTGCGGGCTCCCTCGCCTCCACCGCCGGCGCCGGCGCCTGTCAAAGACAAGGATGACTCCGTCAAGAACAGTGCGAACAGCCCTTTTATGCCCAGAGTAGATGAAAAACCTGTCACAGGAATCGATTCGTCGCCCGGCAAGCCGCGAAGCACGATCAAACGAGGAAGGACTGTGGTAAGATTGCACACAATAAAAAGAAAGGAAAAGGATTCCCCTCGCAAACCAACTCCAAGTACACAATCGCAAAATAGTGAGGAAAACAATGAAGCGGAGAGATCTGAGAGTTCGGTTATACCTGCAGAGCCAGAATCCTTGAGTTGGCGCGAAAAACTTTCAGACGATTTGATTTACGTGGATAAAAAAGAGAAGAAATCTCTTGGAACAAAATTAGTTGAGAAATTTATAGTGAAAGATTCAAATGAAAAAGATAATAAAGTAGAGAAAAGTGACAGAAATAGTAGTGAAGAAGAATCTTCAAACTCTATGCCTTGTACGCCGTTGCCAGACAGTGATGTGCCATCAACAAGTAAATCTCTGGATAGAAGATGTTCTATGGAACTGCTAGCGGAACAAGCAAGTTTATTAGATTCATTAATCAGAGGTGAAAATTTAAGCACATTAAATATAAGCAAAATTGGTATTGCAGACGAAAATCAACATAAATTTTCCTCGTCGAATTCTATAAAAAGAAGGAAAATAGATGACAAAGGAAATCCTCTAAAAACAACAAAGTCAGATCATTCTTTGCACGATACACTTATAAAATCTATAAAAAAGGATTCTCAAATTAACAAAGACTCTAAAACAATGACAAAAGGACGAAGTTTGAAAAAATCTCACTCTGGTGGAAGTATTTGTAGATTAGACTCGATTACAGAATTGCCGAAGGAGGTCAAAGAACCTATGGATTTACCCGCTATACAAGAGAGGTTTTCACCTAAGGAAGAGAAGTCAGAAAAACAATCAAAAGTGAAGACAAAGATCACAGCATCTGTGGAGATTTCACCTCCATCTAGTCCATTAAAGTTTAGGATCGAAAATATTACAGTAGAAGAAAAACACCATATACCTAAAAAAGAGGTATCGTTTACATACGAAACGGAAGAAATTCCGGTTCAAGATATTACATTGCAAGGTCCTAAAAATAATCTAAGAAGACCAAAAGAACGCAATAGTATAAAGCAAAAATCTGTAAAGATGACAGGCGCTGACCCTATTTCTCCTGAACCGGATGATGGCAATTTTTGGGCTAAAATTGGAAAAAGAGAAACTGTTTACTTAGTAAAAAGAAAACAGAATCTTGAAGAAGCAAAAGAGAAAAATAAAAAAGCCTTTTTATGGTTCCCTGAAGATGAAGAAGCTGATGCTTCAAGTGAAGCAGTGAGTGATGAAAGTAATGTAATCAATCAAGAAATAAGTTCCAATTTACCTTTAATTTTCAAGCCAAACAATGAAATAGTCTTTTCCGAAGTGGAAAATAGCACGTCGATGAAAATTCCAAATTCTGATAAACCAAGCAAATCTACAGAGATATCTACAGAGACAAAGAAAGATAATCTTGTATTTGATAGTAGCAAGAGAAAACTAATACGTCAAGATGCTGAAATTATGGAGGAAACCACTCGAACTTCTAAAGATAGCTTTAATTCGCAAATATCTTTTGAAGATAACTTGCCGAAAGTTGATAGTGAGACTATAAAAATAAATAACAGTTTGGATGAAACTAAGACTACTCTTGGTGAAAGTATTCAAACTGTAACACAATCACAAACGAAAAAAATTACAGTTAAGGACTTAAAATCCAATGTGGATCTAAACGTGTCTGTTGAAGCAGACACTCCTAATGCAAAAACTGTTACTGATATTACGTTAACATTGAAACGGACCAAAAGCGAAGGCAGTAATCTGAACCAAAATGCAAATATTATAACAGAGATGACAACTGTAAATAATTTATCTTTAAGTGCCACCCAAACTAAAACGACAAATAAATTACCTCAACAAGTATTAACATTACGAGCAAAAAGTGAGGGCAAAAGTCTCAAAAAAGAACCTAAACATAACATTGGTATAAATTTATCTTTAAATAGTTCTGCGAGATTAGTTATGGCACATGAATATACACCAGGATTAGAAACTATGATTAGAAACAAAAGTAAACAGACAGAGAAAGATTCTATATCAATATTAACGAAAATAACAACAAATCCAAGTGAAAAAGTCAGAACCGGTGTCAAAAGGTTATCCACAGAAAAATCGGTAGAAAAATTAACAAATCCTGTAACAAAAGAACAGATACAAAATTTACTTGAAGTAGGTAAGGACGAAAGTCTTAGTAGTGAATCACCGGAAAAATTAATAGACGCGTTTAGAAGGTCAAAATCTTCTTCAGAAATACTAATAGATGATGAAATTCCGCCATCAATCACACTAGATGGAAGCAAAAAGCAAGATGCTGACAAAGCTTCTACGTCAACAAAAAGTAAAACGATGGAAAGTGCTAGATCAAATATTGATATAATAACTACGGTAAAGTCAAGAGAAAAACCAAATGAGGTGCCGACTTTAAAAACACAAGCTACGAGTGAAATAGAAGAAAAACAACCGGAATTGCCCATAAAAGAACAAGTAGATCCGTTGAAAGATGCTAATATAAATATTTCTAAACAAATTCCTGACAGCACAAAAAACATTTTGCAAAAAGATGAAAAAACTGATTCAAAGAAAAAAACAAATAAAGAAGAAACTAAAGGGCAAAAAGGCAGCACAGGGCAAACAGTAGAAACGATAAGGGGAAAAAGGAGCACTGTTTTGAAAGAAAAGATTTGTGAAACCTGTAAGAAACCTGTCTTAAGCGACGATCCATCAAAATCAAAATCCTTAATAGATAAGACTACTGGTACTCAAACAAGTGTTACGGATGAAAACCTCACAAATAATATGCAAGAAGTTAAATCTAGTGTTACGGTTGAAATACCAACAGATAATGAGTTAGAAGTTAAACTCGGTTCAGATAGTTCAGTAGTGGATTCAAGTAATTCCAATGAAAATTGTTCACCTTTAGAAGTGCTTAAAACCACAGACATTCCAAATGAAATAGTTGCAAGTGAAAAACAAGTCACATCACATGACCCGACAGGAGAGGAAAATAAGGCTGAAAAAGGTATTAACGAAAATAAAGGTTCTCATGAGCTCAAGGTACCATCCATAAAGCAAGCTAAGCTTGGCTCTTCAAAACCAGTTAAGGAAGAAAAGGCAACTAAACCATTGATAGCAACGCCTCGACCCCTCAAAAAAAGAGCTCCTCAAGTTTTACATTCAGCTTCAGACTCATCTTCGGAAGAGGAATCTTCTGAAGAAGAGGACTCAGACTCGAGTGAAGAATGTTGTGAATTCTATGAATGCGAGAACAACCCTGATGGGCGGACGTCGACAGGCTCAAACGACTCTGGCTTCGACTCCTCAGCGCCGACATCTCCAGCCAGTTTCTTGCAAATCAAAAAAGGTAATATCATTAAAGCATAGCAATCATCATGAGACCGCCCGGTAACACTCATAATCATTACCGCATGATGCTGTCGCATGGCTTTGGGCGACTGACAATGTAGATATTATGTAAATAGGATTCCTTGCGGCATGCAGGAGCGACGAAAAGCTGTTGTTTTGTTTTAGACTGCGATGTAAACTGTCATCGGAAATGTGAGAAGTTAACAGCGAACCTGTGCGGCGTGAACCAGCGTCTTCTGGTGGAAGCTTTGGCATCGAGGACTGCATCTAAAAGGGGTTTGTATTTTCTAGTAGATGATATCATGGATGCTATAGAAGAATCGATGGAACAAGGAACGGTAGCGTCATGCCGACGTCAGATGTCTCGCTTAAAATAAGCTAGGTATGTTTTATTGGCTAGTCAGGTACCGTACCTACGTCTGTTCAAGCTTATTTATAAACGTTATTGGGTAATTTATCTTGAATTTTACAAGCCTTTGTGCAAATTAAAGAATTAACCTTAGAGTTTTCTTGGTAGTCAAAGTATTGAGAGTAAAACTGTGATTACCACTGACATCGCGAGATTGGGGTTCTGTATTACATCAGAGTTTTATGGCGGTAGCCATTTTAATATTGTCGCCTGTCACTTTTTAGTTGCAATGAACATTAAAGTGGTCATAAACTGCGTATTTATGTTTGTGAACGTGCAACGACGTAGGTGTAAGGGATCACTTGGATAAAGGCCAATCTTTCACCACTCACCTGCATAAAATCAATTGCATCTTTGAGTTAACCTTTCAGGAATAAATCTTTTGTCAACCTAGTTTATTTTGGGGTTATTGGTTTTGGGATCTATTTACCTACGTCTACCAAAAATCAATATATCTTGGAAAGTTGGTATTTTGGGGTTCGATAGATTAAAGTGAGGACAATATTTTTCCCGAAGAGATGCGAGGCAGGTATGCGCTTGAGTCGCGTGACAAGTCGATCGATAAGTACCTACAGATTGAATTGGCTAAATTTCAAACGTCACAAATAGGTGATATTTTTATTTCCAACTAGCTCGTGTTTACAAAGTACATAATTGGTTCATCTAGGATTTTTGTTTAACCGAAAATAGAGCTAGTAATGGAACATTCATAAAGTCCTTCCTTAGGTATGTTTTGAGAACAAAATGTACCAACATTCCTAACGATTTTCTTTAAACTTTTTCAGTACAACTTATTTCGTATGTTATGTTATAAAATTGTCATAAAATGGCTGTAACATGTAATATTTTTGCACATTATTACGTTTGTATCTACATAGGTAACCTTTCTTTTTTAATGCTTCCGAAAACATTGACACGAATTTCTTCCACATTTTTCCATTATCTGTTTGTTCATTTCTTATTTTTAATTAAATTCATAAACTGATTTGAAATCTTCGTTAGGCCTCAGCCCTCTTAAAATCTAGCAATTTTGTATTGATGAAAATAAATACGCGTCAGTTCACTACAACGACATTTCTGTCGGGAGATTGACTAGAAAACGTTACTTACATAAATGTCACACTCTAAGCATTGGAGACATACTTATCGAAGGCTTTACAAATCAGTTTATGAAGTGAAGGACTGTAAGAGCATATGACTTTATCCATGTTCAGGAGGCGAGAGTCCCGGACCGTCGTCGAGCAATGCTTCCGCGCCGGTCGGACAGGTCGGCGATTCGGAGCTGGAGCTCGGTGAGAAGTAGCCCTGTTCGGCACCTACTATCAAATTCACGCTTGCGATACGTTGAAGGCTAACAAATTAAATAAATAATAATGCTGGACACACACAGCATCATCTAGCCCCAAGCTAAGCAGAGCTTGTGTTATGGCTGGTAGAGTAAGCTGGGTTTCACTGAAAGCGGCTTTATATTGGACATAAATGACGAATTACCGACTTGAACTATAGCAAAATTGGCAAATGTCGTGACCTTTTTGTTGAGGCGCAACCATGTATGCAATCAGTTACATTATTTTATAAATGGCCAGGTACTAAAATTATTTTCGGGTTACATTTTTGATGAACCCAGCTGTCGAGATTTAACTTAATTACCTATGTCATTGAATCGCAAAGCTGTAACTGTTTAAGCTAAGCAAGAGCTTATGCGTCGTTGTAAGTCTAAAGAAATAAAGTTATTGGTATCTGAGCTCTTAGCTGTCGGGCTACTCAAGGGGCGAACCTAACGGCTTAGATCTCAGTACTCACGGGATCCGCGTGGTAAAAAACTCGAATTATATTAATATAAAAACATAATAATTTGGTTGCTTGAATGTAAAAACACGATTAGGAAAAAAATACGATAAATAAAAATCATGAAAGTGCACTATTTCGCACATAATTTGGTCGAGATCTCAGGAACCCTGCGGTATATTGAAATAGCTTATGTTTTAATTCGTAGGTTATTAGTATTACTAATTATTTCGTTCCTTGAAACAGTTTCTTCATAAGTTGTGTAGTTTTCTTGTAAATAAGCAAAAACTTGATTTTGCGCTTACGCCGCGCCGCCGCCGTGCCGAAGACGTACCTACCTATGCTCTATCGCGCTCCTATATGATCGCGAAATCCTATGCCTATCCTTTACACAAAATGGCGCGCATTGCGCCCTCTTAATCTTCTTCGTATCGCAAGCTCTACAATAGTCGTTTCGCGGTAGGGCGAAGATGAGCGCTAGATCATCTAAAGCATTTGCTGTCGGTTTTCTGTCGCTAAAGCAAGGTGTGTGTAGGATCTCCCTCGATCCAGTAGTGGTTGTATCGAAGGCTTTGCGTGTTTTGATCTTTTTCTTGACTAACGTTCGTGCTTGCGGCAATAACATATTTTTAACGAGCTGTTAAATTTTAGTGCTTATAATCATTAGGAATTCTGTAAACCACTCAGTGGAACACATTTAATTAACTACTTATGTGAACATTTATGACCGACTTTAGAAGGTACTGTCTAACCGTTGGTGTGTTATCTAAAGACGCAAAAGCGGAAAACAGACAAAAACAAAAGAATCGATCACGCGGAAATCATTCGAGAAACATTTGGCGATAAAAATACTGCGCTTTGTTCAGTACAGTCAGGAAACGGAATCCTTCCGCGATGATGATGACTTTCACGAAAGCTTTCACGTCGTCCCAATTCGCGATTCCGCGTTCCTTTGCCAGTGATATTTAATGAACCAGCAACTGACTGAAGAGAGTCTGCGCAGTGTCAGCTATTATTCATAAATAAAGATCTAAATACCTGAATGCTGACGCTCGAATGCTGGATTCGCATTAGTTTTATAACAGAATTTCTCTAGTACTGAAACTCATACTAAGTAGATACTTTGTATTGTAACAAATGTGATGACGGTAATAATTGAAGTGAAACGGGAATCAGAATTAGAAAATTCTATATTATATTATATTTATTTAAAGTACCAAATTTGATACATTTGCTCACATTATTGGGCACTTCGGCTACAAATTCAATGATAACGAATTGAGTTTCTCTGGGAATAACCGTGAATAATTAGCCTTGCTATCGCGCATTACAAAATATTTCTTGTTGCAACTGTTTGTTTTTTCAAATACTTAAAAAAAAAAAATTGTGGTTTCGATTGTTTTATGATAAAGTTTGGGCACCTGTGGTATAAACGAAACTAGGAACAATAACTAAAGCATGGAAGCCGGACTAAAATGAAAACCGAGCCACCTATACTTTATTCATTATTGTCAATTAGCATGTCATAGGTGTGAATGAAACAAAACAACGTTGTTTGTTCTTATTATTTTTGAACGTGTCACTAAAATAAAAACGATAAACGTCAAATGGTTACCTTTGGTCATCTTAAAATACTAACAATTTTAAAAGTACTATCCGAGGCGTCAAAATACATGAGTCGTATCGTCAAAATAACTTTGTAGTATTATGATTTGTTGTTATGGAGCGTGAATAGTCGATCGAAATTTATTAATTTTACTTTGAAAACGTGGTCTGAAAATGTAATTATATCAGGAGACAAAACAGTTTCAGTGTCTACATGAAATGTCTTGTGTTGTTGACGGGTGTAAAGCCCATAGTTTGAGGAAAGAAAATGAAAACGAATCGTTCACATTTCATCGATAAGTTTAGACAAATATTTTTCATTTTAATAGCATAATGGAAATGTTATAGTGATAATACGTAAGAAAAAGTATTAATGTATGTCTGCAAAGTCAAAATAATTCACGTTTTTGCTGTTTTTTATGTATTTTCTAGTAAATCAAATTGTTGCAAGTATAGGTTATTAGTGTTGTAAAAAAGGCTGTCGATAATTTTACCAATAGTAATCAAATCAATATTATTACAGTTTTCCTAAAGATTAAGCAATGCAGATTAAATGGATTCAATGCATTAACAGGCCCAATTGGACACCAAAAAAGCATAGCCGAATTTGTTCTCAACATTTTACAAATGATTAATTTGTGCCAAACGACAATAAGCAATGGAGACGGCTAAAATCAGATGCTATTCCTACATTAAAATCGCCCAAAGAAACAACCAACTTCATTTTGGTATGTGGTAAAAGTACCTACTTTTTTAATTTATATTACATACCATACAAAACTTACCTAATTTAGAAAATTTAAAATGAAATCACTTTCATTATGGACCTTTCAAATTTTTTTTATAGCCGCATAGTTATACTGACTATATCATTATCAAAAAATGACTTACAATAATGTTTAAGTAACAATTATTTTCAGAAAACTTTATCACCAGCAGAAACAGCTCATAGCCTGGCAGGACAGAGCACAGATTGTCATCATCAAAATGATTAACATTAATTCATTAATAATTGTAATTTGTAGTAAAGGTCGAAAAATAAATACTGTCACTTAGTTCGCCTTTTATTTAATATTTACAACATTGATTTACATAATATAAATAAATTAGTTATCAGCTCTTATACTCCTTAAGGTTGTTCGTGGCGGGTTGGCGCGAAATTCAAATATTTTAGTGGGCATTAGTTTTTTCTGTGTTCCACAAGCAATAAAACAAGCGAAAAAGTGATTTACCGCAATTCGTAAACCAACTTCGATGAACTGGTAGTTTTGGAGAATTTGGGAAAATACGAAATTTTGTGCTAAAAATCTACATTTTCCAAGTGCTCCCAAAATACAAATGAATAAAAGTTGATTTTATCATAAGTTCACAGCAGATGGTTTACGATTTGCGGCAAATTACTTTTTCTCTAGTTTTGTTGCTTGTGTTGTGGAACACTGAAAAAATTAAAAACCACAAAAATATTTGAATTTCGCGCCAACCCGCGACGAACAACCTTAACGATAAAGACGTTACAGCAATGAAATGTCTTTTTTTTATAAAATGGTTCATTATGGTAGATCTTGACCAAATAATGTAGTTTTAGACGTTAGCAAAGTAGCTAGGTTTTATCTAATTAATCGATAAAATATATCGATCATATCCCATCACTAGCAAAATCTTAACTTGTGACAACCTGCATAATAACGAAACAGAACGTTATATATGTGTTTTTCTTGCGCACTATCAATACCGTAAGTAAAAAAAGACAAAGATATGCACTGTACTTGCTATTTTAGCCCGGCTTCCATGCTTTAGTTATTGTTCCTAGAAACGAAACGTATGAACACCTGGGTGGCCCACAGCTTAAAAAACATGCATACTTCATGAAGTTTCATATACATATTCTGTAGAAAGGTGCCAAGCAGTTCCTAATCTTAATTTGTTACGTTCATTCATTATTTAATTTGTGTCTGGGCAAGTTTATATCCACCGCATTTGTTTTAATGTTAGACGCACTTTTTGGACCTCAATAACTCAAGAACCGTACATTATCTATATATCTATCTATATCTATATGTATGTATATATATATATATATATCTATCTATCTATATATATAAAAGAAAGTCGTGTTAGTTATACTATTTATAACTCAAGAACGGCTGAACGGATCTCGGT
Source organism: Eupithecia inturbata (assembly GCA_963662085.1). Classification (NCBI taxonomy): domain Eukaryota; kingdom Metazoa; phylum Arthropoda; class Insecta; order Lepidoptera; family Geometridae; genus Eupithecia; species Eupithecia inturbata. The sequence continues at coordinate 12,827,432 of OY759182.1, forward strand.
GAAATTTGGCAGCGAGGTAGATGGTATCCCGGGGCCGGACATAGGCTACCTTTTATTTCGGAAAAAAGCGTGCGAAGCCGCGGGCTGCAGCTAGTTTATTTATAAAATTTGGTAGGTATTCCTACTATTTTAATGGATCTAACTAGAAATTGCAAGCTTGGTAGGTTTGATAACGTGTGAGATATAGATGGGACCATAAGTGTGCCCAATGGTTCGTCTTCGAGATACTCTCTGCTACTGCGTCGCCCGTTTGTTGCCGAACTTGGCTGACGCTTTAGCGCGCGTCGTAATCTCAAATTCTGTGAAATGAGGCAAACAGGAAAATTAAGATTAGTAAGACCGGACGGACAAAGTACTTTCTCGTAATATTTTGAAAACCACACATACACCAAAGCGAATAAAGGCTTGAAAACTTAAAGGCTATTTAAAAGCTCTGAAGCTTGTTGAAACAGTAATTATTGACAAGGATTTTTGTAATTTGAAATCTGGAGTAAAAGCGAAAGGAACTAAGGACTTCTTAGATCAGATATCCAACTTATAGAATAGATATCGCGTAATACCCACTTATTAGATTATTGGCCTGCTCTACAATCTAATGTGCGTAAACACTACGTCATTATTACGAACTTCTATATTTCACTCGTAATGATAATGTTCTATTCTTAACGGTCGCTGTGTTAGGTACATTAGGATGGATCCGAAACTTAGTAACTTCAATGCCAAATACACCAATTAAAGTAATTATTTATTCTTATTGGCGATTGGTAGGTACTATACAAGATTATGCTAATATGAGAATTGCTTCAGATAAGGTTTAATAGTCTCCTCTCCAGATAGACTTTTAAAATCGTTTCTTCCTTGTTTAGTCGAGGACAACATCTTGTGTCATCTTTTAGTTCTTAAAATAAGGATGATCAGATTTTTTTCAGGTCACGAGTTCTTTGTTATTTATCAACTTGTGTAAAAATTAACACTGTCAACAAAATAAATTACCGTGACGAAAAATTCAATACCTATCTTGCGTTACGCTTAACCAGCAAGGAATCCCTTGATTATCACGATATTAAAAGTGAAGACCTTGATATTGCTCTGTCTGAGCTAATATTTTTAGCGACGCTCGCGATCTCTTACGAGGTGAAGGAGAATTAATATATAGCAGATGTTAAAGATAATTATGTCATAACTACGACAGCGGAATGAAATGTAAACATGAACTTGAATTAAGCATGCTATTACACTCTTCACAACAAACACGAGCATACAAGATGGCTACATCTCGTGACATACGAGTAATATAGGCATATTTGGGAATATAGGGAATTAGTATATATACAAATTATGATTTTAAAAGTATTGGATATACCAAAATAATATGATGAAAAGTTCTGCTTGACTTTAGGCAACCTTTAAACCTAACCTAACCTTTAAACTCCGACATGTAAACAAACAAACTACATTATACTGAAAAGTTAGGAATAAATATGAAAACATGTCACAGTAAATACCTTAAATAAATAATAAACGTCATAGTTCCAAATATTATCAGGATTGTAGATAGTAATAGGTAAAGTGACCGCCTTGCTGGAGTCAGCAGCATTGAAAGCTGTAAACGTCTCGTAAAATATAAAGTAGGGTGTTTAAAAAAATATAGAAATTATTTGAGACTTTTCCAGCAGATTGAACATGATAAAGAGGCAAAGCAAATAACCAGAATAACGCGAGTAAACCATAAAGATTATCTATAAAAAAATTGGCTCAAAAACAAGTTTTAATACGAAATAATACTCACTCATAATAAGTCTGTACCATCTTTTGATCTTTGTTGGCTGCTAAATGGTTGTTCACATCAGCTCATCAGCTCACCTTCACTTAAATCATGATACCATCACAAAACAATAGATTATGATCCTTAGAACGAAGAAATCAAGGTTATTTTTTAATTCCAGAGCAATCGACAGCCTACAGCATTTTTCGAAAGACGGGAAGATTCACCCCACCAGCGAAGTCTATTCCTCGCTTCAGAAAATACAATATTGAAGACTTCCAGTTCATTAAAGTGCTGGGAAAAGGCAGCTTTGGAAAGGTAAGATTCACTTTGAACAGAGTGATACCACTCATATGGTAAAACAGAAAAGCAACCAAACTTTAACAATATTGATGCCTAATCGTGAATCTACACAATTTATATTTTGTGAGTTCGACTTCGACATGTTCGATACATGCAACTTTACATACCTCCCATGATATCTAGGGCAGAATGCATGATATGTATAAAAATACAAGGTACCTAACTAATGCTAGAGACCGAACACTAAATCGCAAAATTAGGAAAATGGTAACAACTCGAAACAATAAAGTGTTTTTAGCAAATAACGAAGCCAAACTCCTGGGAATTTGGCTTATATAACTAAACAAGCTTCGACTTACGTTCGCAAAGCTTCACTTCTTTGTTCTTTATCGGTGACCCAATTGAATGCAGTTCGGTCGAGTGCCAGACAATCAACGTGATTGCATTCGTGCATCAAATGGCTCATGAGCGCAAATCGTACGTAATGTTTGTAACGTCAACTGTTACATAACACACAACAACAAATTTTTCACAGCCCCTAGTGTTATCCGGCTAATGTTCATAAAATGCCTACTTCGCATAAATTAATAAGTATGATTTTTACGATAAGTGCTTTTATTTTGTGGGCGCGAGAAAAACTTACATAAAACATCGATATGTTTCTTGTGGTAGACATTACCCACGCGAAGGAAATAAATGGCGTCACTGGCATAAATTTACAAGTAATTTACAATCAAAAGTAGCACATATCTGCCACTTAGCAGCAGCCGAAAAATCGCGAATAATTACCAAGAAAATACACCTCAGACAATTTGTAGAGCATACGTGGAAACGGACTCGTCCCGAAATAAACAGAAAACTGAAACAAGGGATTTTGCCAAGAAAAATCTCGCTCACATTGAGACTCGATGATTGGCAATGTGTGGTAGAAAAATAAGTATCTGAGTGGTACAGACTGTCTATTTATGACATCCCATCCCATCTTGATACATATTGCCGGAAATACACTGCGCCATCTAGATACGCTTCTAGGCATCATCACCATAAAAAGAAACGACGACCACTTAATAATATTTAGATTTATAGTTTCACGAGAAAGTCTTTAATCTCTATAGGTAGGTTAATATGTCCGTGTTGAGTTGAATGCCGTATGAGAAGTTACACCTTCACCTCCACAGCCTATATTGGTCCACTGCTGGACCCAGGCCTCCCCCTGATAAGCGCCGTGTTGGCTTTTATATCACGGGGGGTAATGCCCATAATCCCCACGCTGGGCATGCAGTTTGGGGATCGCAGTTCTGTAGTAGAATTGTTCTGCAGGGGTCCTGCTGTCCACCCCCGGTGTATATCCCTTAGTCGCCTCTTACGACACCCGCGGGAAGAGTTGGGGTGGTGCAAATTCTATGCCGGCACCACGCAGCTGATGAGAAGTTACAGTACTCTGTTATTTTATTACCACTTGGATGATCATCTAATCCGGATATATATGAATGATTACTACGGTCAAAACGTTGAATAAATTAATTAAATCACGGCTAGCTCTGTGTAAACAACATTTAAGTAATTTATTTCGCCAAAAATAACACCCGACACATAAATAATAATGTGTAGAGTTACAGGCTGTTAATGTAGCGTTGCATAAGAGAACTGTGTCATACCGTGAGGAAATTAAATGGAAATAGACAACTACCTGTGCTCTTTAAAATAGAATCCAGGTCACTGAAAACCCACTCTGCTATCAACAACATTAGGTAATTTTCACTCTTATCGCGTCAAAAATAAGAAAGGGAAGGTTGTTAAACGAACCTTTAAACTAGTTCTAAGATTTGGCACCGAATTTTCTGGCAAAAACGTCAGAAGACAAAAAAAAACCTATAAAACTTTGTTCCATGCAATTTTGTGTACTGCTCTTTTGTTTTGACATGCGAATATTAAATCAAATCTATTCGATCCTGCTCAGCCCAGCGGGAGAGCATCATAAATAATCAAAGGGGAGAACGGCAAGGAATGATTTGCTAAGAATGATAATGACGCAGACTACATCAAAGTCCGCAAAATGTCAAATAGCATTTGGAGTACGATGAACTTAAGATCATTTGAAGGTATCTTTGGATACTGAGATGATTGACGATGACATTGAACAACCGCTCAATAAAATAGAGCATTAAAACAAACATAATGACGAGCTGCAAAGGGTCAAGCTCCTTCATTTCTATGCGATTAACGATGCGAAAGAACAAAAGATGTAATACTAAAATAACCAAACAGAATTCCGAATACCTACGTACATGATAGTCACGTGACTATTGATTGTTTTTACAAATCTTAACTATACGCTTTGGTGGAAACCGTCTGAATAACTTAATAAACAATCAATTCAAACATTTCAGTTAGGCCAATTATCAAATCACCATTAACGCATAAACAAATGATGACAAACCTAAACAACAGAATCACCCGTTCAGAAAACGCAGACGAAAATGTCGTTTATATCATCCCGAAGCAGCGGCTTTGAACGGATATATAACAGTCAATGAATCAACTAATTATTGCGATAGATTAGAAAGCATTCTTCATAATAATTATAAAGTGATTGCTGTTGCTGCTGACCGTAACCTCATCTCACCGACGACACAGCATGGCAGCTTGCCACTGCATCGTGTCGCACAATCAACGCGGTTCACCTGCCTGCTGCGCGATACGGTTGTGGCAATAGATTATAGACAATGTCTATTTCTAGCTCCTACATCACTGGCCACCTTTATCGTCAGCAGCCACGTGTCATCGGCCCCTCGACCATCGCCATTTTGAACGCAATAACCATCACTAAACGCATCTTTCTAACCGCGTGCGTCACAGTAACATAAGCTTCTGTTTCTTCCACCGGTCGTTCACCTAGCAAATTAATGAATCAAGCTTACTTCATTATCAGGAAACGGCACAGTTAGTAAATAACGTTCCACTACGTATAATGGTTTTGTAGACCGTTAACAAAATTTGGCATACTGCAGCAATTAAAGATACCGATGTCGACGCAGTAAAATTGATTTACGATACTCTGGGTAAACGTATTTATTGAGATGAATATCGCGAATTACGTGAAGCAGGTTGGAATAGACGTCTTCCTGGTTTAGCGGTGCTTGGCCCACTTGCCTTTGAGGTTGGGCCAAGAATACGGAGAAAGCATTATTTTGAGTTATAAAATGAAAACCCCCCGTCGGTCGCACGGCTGTCAGTAACGCTTCCTGTTACATTTATCAAATGTTAATTATATTTTAGTAACGTTTTTTTTCGTTTAACTATTTGATTGCAACATGCTTTGAATTAGTGATAAGAAAAATATAATGCTGAACATTTTCACACAGCATCAACTATATCAAAGCAAAGCTTTTGTAAAATTTTTAAATTTAGTTTTGTGTTTGTTTTATTTAAGGTATTACTAGCAGAGCTGAGGGACACTGAATACTACTACGCTGTGAAATGCTTGAAGAAAGACGTCGTCTTGGAGGATGATGATGTGGAGTGCACGCTCATCGAGAGGAAAGTTCTAGCACTTGGCACCAACCATCCATACTTATGCCATCTTTTCGCCACTTTTCAAACTGATGTGAGTACAGAACAGAACAGCCATTAAATAATAGTCTAGAGTATTGTCAGAATTCATAGGAAAAACATAGATCTAATGCTCACTGGTAATAGTAATACATTAAAAGTAAAAATGCATTTATTTTGTTAACCTATAGATATTACAGCGGGTAGTTCCCATCTGATCACGCTGGAACGTTGCATCCGATCACGGCAAACTGCGCCAAACAGTTGTATCCGATCACGCCATACAAATAGTGCCTTACTTTTTTATTTACGTTTTTAAGCATAATAAATAGATTTCAGCACATACAAAAGATAAAGGTTAAAGGATAAAGGAGGATAAAGGATAAAAGTAACAAACCAAAGTAACGACCGAAACCAAAATAAAACTTAACCGCGCGATTCATAAATCTGTAGATTAAGTACTACTGCCCCACGTTGTGTGCCAATATTTCAATAATCCGCCAAGTGCAAGGTGACTCGCACACGAAGGGTCCCGTACCGTAATATCAGGCAAGTTTTTCAAAGAACATCAATTTTTCAGTTGTTCGGAGACCCCTTTAAATTTTCAACTTTTTTTATGTTTTTAGTGTTTGTTGTTATTACAGTTAAAGTGTTACTTATTTAAACAAAGTTTTATGTGTGGTTCAAGAGATAAAGCCCTGACAAACGAATATAAAAAAATACCAACAAAATCACGTTTTTTTGTATGGAAGCCCCCTTTCATTTAAATACTTATTTATTATTTATTATTTCCTGTTATAGAGGCAAGAGAAATACATTCTCTGAAACCATTAGAGGTAGACAGTTGAACTGTCTACCTCTAACGGTTCATAGAGGATAGAGCCCTCTGACAGACGGACGGCCGGACAGCGGAGGCTTAGTAATAGGGGTTCCGTTTTTACCCTTCCGGTAACGAACCCTAAAAACGAGTTGAACAAAGCTATTTATAATATTCATATTTGTTCCAGTCTCACCTGTTCTTTGTAATGGAGTACTTGAACGGCGGTGACCTGATGTTCCACATTCAACAAAGCGGCAGGTTCCCTGAGGCAAGAGCGAGGTTCTACGGAGCTGAAATAGTTTCAGGATTGAAGTTCCTGCACAAAAGAGGCATTGTTTACAGGTAATGCAAATAATATGCCTTGGGACAAATGTTTGTACGATCTGCAAATATTTGTTCCGGGTGTTCTGGGTATCTTCTATGTATAGTAAAAATATCTATCTATGTAATGTATTGTCTTTGTTAAGTATATCAGTCATCTAGTACCCTTAACACAAGCTCTGCTTAGCTTGGGGCTAGATGATGCTGTGTGGATTGTCCCAGCATTATTTATTTATTGATTTAATATACTTTTTTGAAGGCAAAACTTAAAGTGAGATAATGTATGTTTAAAACCAATGTCGGCTGAAAAGTGACACGGTATGGGTTAAACTTGAACCTTGTGTAATATGCAGTAAATAGGAATTAAATATCTTTAAACTTACGCGATCTGACACATTATTATTGATATTATTTAACGGGTATTTATCCCGTTTATTTACCTATTTTTCCAGACGTTTCAACAGGTTTACACACTGTCATCACCGTTCACGCCATCCCTTGACCACGACAGTGTGTAGACGTGTTGAAACGTCGGGAAATATAGGTAAATAAACGGGATGAATACCCGTTAAATAATACTAATAATATATAAGAAAACACAGACAAGTTTTAGTGAGTAAGCGTGGTTAAAATGAGAGCCTTGTTAGAAACTAGTCATAAAATTTTATATTTGCATATTTTAGTGGAATATAACTGTCAGGGGTGAGTCTATTTAACGTAAGTAACGAGACGTGATCACACACCCCTCTGGACGTATTTTAATTTTAAAACTTACATTGTGTTACAAATAATATTCGGGCAAATATAGGTACTTCTTTATTTAAATAATGTTACAAATTAAGTCGTTCATAAAACAAACCTTTAGCTAAACTAAGGTAGGTAGTATATATTTTATATGGGCCGTAGTTTTTAAGTATTTTACATCCTGTACTAGACTAATATTGCCTGAAATAAATGATTTATTTATTATGTTTCGTGTTACAGAGACTTGAAATTGGATAATATTTTATTGGATTACGAAGGCCATGTCCGGATCGCTGATTTCGGCATGTGCAAACTGCAAATATATTTAGACAAGACAGCGGACACTTTCTGCGGCACTCCAGATTATATGGCACCAGAGGTAAGAACTACATCATGATAATGTCTTCCAAGCCGCATCTTCAAATAAACAAAAAAAAGGCGCAAAATGTGTCTGAAGGATAGTTGCGGCACAGTGCCATGAACATGCATAATAGACCCCAGAACGAAACAGGAAGGCAATTCTCGCCAATTTATCACTCGATAAATATCAAAAGAACTGTCAAATTTGACAGATCTTTCATATAAAAACTGTCAAAATTGACAATTATTTTGATAATTAATTATCGAGTGATAAATTGGCGAGAATTTGCCCGCTGGACGAAACACGCCCCCTATTTCTGTTTGTATGTTGCTTTCCATACAATGAAATCAGTTTTATGCCATTTACTCCTGAACATTAACTCTAGGCTAAAAATGCAATGGAGTATTTATTGCGTAGATTTAAAAAAAGCTATCGAATGGCATATTCAAAATGAAACTACGACTTCGAAATTTAGGCATGCTATGTGCGACCTGTTTTGTGGGCTCAATCCACCGGCGGAACGGATCGCAATGAAATTCGGCAGCGAGGTAAATGGTATCCCGGGGACGGACATAGGATTCTTAAAAAGCTCGTGCGAAGCCGCGGGCAGCAGCTAGTAAAGTAAAGTGGTGTTGCTCAAAGACCCTCATTATTATTATCATCTACTACTGTTTATCCGTACTAATATTATAAATTCGAAAGTAACTTTGTTTATCTGTCTGTTGCCTTTACACGCCTAAACGGCTGAACGGATCTTCATGAAATTTGGCATAGAGACAGATGTTATCCCAGGGGCGGACATAGTCTACTTTCTATCTCGGAAAAGAGCGTGCGAAGCCGCGCGCAGCAGCTAGTAATGTTTATAAGTAGATATGACATAAAAAAATATTATGTTCTTCAGATAATCAAAGGACTGAAATACAATCAGACGGTGGACTGGTGGTCATTCGGAGTGCTACTGTACGAGATGCTGATAGGCCAGAGTCCGTTCAGCGGTTGTGATGAAGATGAGCTGTTCTGGTCGATTTGCAACGAGATGCCGTCCTATCCGCGATTCCTCTCGAGAGAAGCGCTTACAGTACTGACTAGAGTAAGTTATCAAATTAAAGTTATAAAGGAATAAGCTTACTGTTAATTACTGTCCATATTAAAAACAGACTTGTCTGGAATCTGATCAGTAAACAATTTTCGATTCACAGCTTTGTCTAACTCCAAAGTAGGTAAATGATTATCGTAAAAAACCAGAATTATGCAGTTCCAGAATTGGAACTGTATTCGAAGGGAGGAAGACTAAAATGACGTAATGTTTCCAGCTTTTGGACAAAGACGCAAAGACGCGGCTCGGCGGTACGGACTGCATGCATGGAGACGTCAGGGAGCAGGACTTCTTCCACCCCGTGCATTGGGACAAGCTGGAGAGGCGCGAGCTGGAAACACCGTTCAAGCCTCGTGTGGTATGATACCCTATGATAAGCAAATCTGTTGTTGCCTACTTGCACTTGCACTTTCATTGCCGCAAAAAAACATTGGGCAATTTTTTATATTTATGGTAGTTTTAAGGTAGGTACCTATAAGTACATTAGTACGTTGGACCTTATGGACCTTACGGCATTTCCTTCGCAGAGACACCCGCTCGACACCCAATACTTCGACCGAGAGTTCACGGGCGAGCGACCACGTCTCACTGCCGTCGAGCCTCACGTCATCCGCTCTATGGACCAGGAACCTTTCAGAGGATTCTCTTACACGAACCCCAACGCCACAGACCGATAATCTAAACCTTAAACCCACGAGGTTGTGATCGAAACTCTCTTGCGCGCCAAGAGACGGGCTAGAATGCCCAAGCGGGCTCAAAAGCGAATTAGAATCGCCAGGAACTACCGATATGTTTTTGGTAGTTGATAGCGGCAGTACACGCTTGGCGAGACACCCCGAGACAGGCCGAGCACGGGTGTGTACCAACACAGTGCACTTGTGTCACCTCGGGGTCCTCAGACCCAGTTCTCTCTCGGCCACAGATAAAGTGCGACAACAAGTGTGTCCATTGTTGTGTGGAGTGTGTACATTATGAATGTCTCGGGCACTCGTTCTCGCGACGGACGACTCGGAGAGTGTGTACTGCCGGCATTAGAGGATAGTTACATTTTGATGAGATTTTGACGGTGTAGACGAGATTTAAAAGAATCATAGAATATTAAACTCTATCATATCAAAAGTTAAATGTGTCTGGTACACAAATAGTGTTGTAGGTAATGTTAAATTGTGGGAATGATATTAGAAATCACCCAATGATTACGTTTTTAATGAACATTTCTCCAAAATTCAACTAAATAGGAGACTGGTCTCATAATGAGGTCAAACATTTACATTAAAACGATCTCTTGTTAAACATTTATTCTGAGAAAAGCTAGAGATTAACACGATACTTACATGTTGGTTTTTTGTTACATTATTTCATATATAGCAGACTATAGAAACTTAATTATGTTTGATTTAAGTAGATTGTATTAAATATTATATATATTAACAGTACTATTAGTGCAAAAACTGGCGAAACTAGGAAAGTTATGTTAAAAAAGTTGTGCAGTTTATGAATTTAGATTTTTAGGACTCAAGATATTAAAAGTAGGTATCGATTACAATTTTCTAGCAGGGTACAAACCCTTTTTTGGTTATTTAAATTGAATATTATAAATAATAATGGTGTCAATTCAGATGTCGCCGAAACTAAAATAATTTCACAGGGCTAAAAATTTTGCCGTCCCGTTCAAACATAATGAATAGAATAATTTTTCCGTCCCGTTCAAACATAATGAATGGAATAATTTTGCCGTCCCGTTCAAACAATGAATAGAATAATTTTTCCGTCCCGTTCAAACATAATGAATAGAATAATTTTGCCGTCCCGTTCAAACATAATGAATAGAATAATTTTTCCGTCCCGTTCACACATAATGAATGGAATAATTTTGCCGTCCCGTTCAAACAATGAATAGAATAATTTTTCCGTCCCGTTCAAACATAATGAATAGAATAATTTTGCCGTCCCGTTCAAACATAATGAATAGAATAGTTTTGCCGTCCCGTTCAAACATAACGAATGGAATAATTTTGCCGTCCCGTTCAAACAATGAATAGAATATTTTTTCCGTCCCGTTCAAACATAATGAATAGAATAATTTTGCCGTCCCGTTCAAACATAATGAATAGAATAATTTTCCGTCCCGTTCAAACATAAGGAATAGAATAATTTTTCCGTCCCGTTCAAACATAATGAATGGAATAATTTTGCCGTCCCGTTCAAACATAAGGAATAGAATAATTTTTCCGTCCCGTTCAAACATAATGAATAGAATAATTTTGCCGTCCCGTTCAAACATAATGAATAGAATAATTTTCCGTCCCGTTCAAACATAAGGAATAGAATAATTTTTCCGTCCCGTTCAAACATAATGAATGGAATAATTTTGCCGTCCCGTTCAAACATAACGAATGGAATAATTTTCAGTGCTGTAATATTTGTTTGTCGACATCTGAATTGACACCAATTGCTTAACAAATTTTTACTTACAACTAATTAGGTAAGTACTACAGTAAGTACATTGTTTGTTGAATAAATTAATAAGAAAACTAAACAGGTCTTTTCCTTTCCGAATCAAGTAACTAATTTACATATTACATAGAATTACGGTTTTAAATGGAACAAATAACTTTAAAAAACATCGAAGCGCCGCGCCGTAGAATAAAATATTGATGTATATTTTGATACGAATTAGACCAGTATGTTTAATACTTGCTCAACCAATGACAATTTTATAAATTTACATACAAATACAATAGTAGATTATAGATAGGTACCTAATTTATATTCACGTAGAACATAAGGGATCCTAATTTTTTTGAATTAAACTCCAGCTTATTTTATGAATTTTAATTTGATTCCAAGACACGTCTATGCAGTGAGGTGAAGAGACCTAGTGAACAATGTGTCGATTTTTAGAATTTAGATTTATTTAGGACTCGAGTAAGATTTATATCTGAAATAAACACAAGGCTAGGCTGATAATTAAAAAATCATTAAAACGAGAGATATACCACGATTTTTGCATTGGAAAAATAAAAATAAAAATTATGGTAAATAGCGTTATTAATGACTTATAAAAGTTGTAATGTTGTTTTAAGTTCTAATGTTTTACGGCTGGAAATTATTTGATTTTTCCTAACACCACATAATTTATCTACCTAGATCCCATAGTATCAACTCCAGCACCGCCTTTATCCAATCCTCCCATCGTCTACCGTGGGCCCCGCTGCTCATTACAAGCTGCAAGAGTTGCCGTGAGCCGCTCCTCTGCTGCGATTGCTGATTTAAAAGTATCGTTTACAATTTTCAAGCAGACTACTAACTGATTTTTGCTATATTATATCGAATGTTTTCAATAATAATGGTGTCAACTCAGGTGTCGCCAAAACTACACTAAACTAATTTCACAGGGATAAAAATGTTGCCGTCCCGTTCTTAACAATAACGACCGAAACAAAATTAATGGCATCATTTTTAGTGCTGTCAAATTTGTTTAGTTTAGTTTTGGCGACATCTGAATTGACACAAATTGCTTAGCTAATTTTTACTTATAACTAATTGTAATTAGGTAAGTACTACAGTAGGTACCTAAGTACATTGTTGAATAAATAAGAAAACTAAATCGTTATTTTCCTTTCCGATTCAAACCCTGTATACTATTTTCAGGTGAAACAAAAGACCTCAAAAGCTTCGAAGCGCCAAAGATTAAATATTTTAATACTAATTTTACCCTGTTTAACTCCTACTCAATCACTGCCAATTTTATAAGTTTACTTGAGATACCTACCTACATATTTTTAAACTTCAGTCTTTTTTTTTTTCTTTTTTTTATTAAAACCTCTCTAAAACTGACTAGCAATGTGTGCTTTTTATGTAGTGTTGTCCTATTAAAATTAGATAAATCAATTTGATGCAAAATTTAAATTTTTCTCTTCTTTCACTATAGCGATCGCTTAATTTTGAACCGATCATATTATTTTTGAAGTTTATGACACTCCTTACTGACACTGGCAGAGTCGTAGCGAAAAGCAAGCCGCGCCAAAAATAAAGAAGTTGAATAGTTAAGTTTGTCAACTCACATTGTAAAATAGAACTAACTTTTTGAATACTAACTATTCCCGCACGGTATATACCGCGATTATTCACCTATTTTTCTTGACGTTTCAACAGGCTTATACGCTGTCGTGGTCACGGGACCTCATACTGTTCTGCTCGCGTTAGTTTAAAAAACTTATTTTATTTAGCTATTGTCCACCATGTTACTTGAGTATATAGAATCCCCTATATTATCTTATTAACACGTTAAACAAATAAAAAAAAATTTACTTATGATAGGTACGACAAACTGCCCAATGGATTTTTGAAAATTCCTTTGTATAATGTAATAAGATAAAATTGGTGGCGGCGCTACTGTGCGCGCCTTATGATAATTAATAATAAATGGCTATGTAAGAATAAAAAATAATTATGGCTGTACCTATAAGCTTTCTCAGAAACTTATTCACTCAAAGATAAGAGAAGTCGCCATTAAGGCACTATATACTTCTATTTTTATTTTAAGTTTGATTAAATGCTGACTAGATCAACCCTAGGAGCATATAATAAGCTAACTAAGTTTGATTAAATGCTGACTAGATCAACCCTAGGAGCATATAATAAGCTAACTAAGTTTGATTAAATGCTGACTAGATCAACCCTAGGAGCATATAATAAGCTAACTAAGTTTGATTAAATGCTGACTAGATCAACCCTAGGAGCATATAATAAGCTAACTAAGTTTGATTAAATGCTGACTAGATCAACCCTAGGAGCATATAATAAGCTAACTAAGTTTTCCTTATCCCATAGATTTTTCTCGTCTGGGAAAGTGGGAGTTAATCGGTAAACACACGAAGTAGTGGCCACGAAAATACTTTGCTTTCCATTATCTACGTAAACTACAATAGACACAACGGGGGCCGGTGGTTCATTTTTTAAGACAGATAAGTCTATGAAATGTTTGAACATATGTACTCTTGAAAAATCCATGGGCTTCATTATTTTGATCTGAAACAAATATATAGTTTACGGCAGTTTCACAATGTTATACGATTGTAACCTACGATTTTAATGAATCACCTTCACCCCAGTCTCTTAGATCTTCTGCCCGCGGCTTCGCACGCTTCGTTTATATGGAAACGTTCAAAGGTTATTTATATCCTACTGGAATTGATTTATGGGAAAAAAGGTAGCCTATGGCCTTTTCCAGACCTAGGCCTACATGTAAGCAAAATTTCAGTGCAATCCGTTCAGTAGTTTAGGCGTGAAGAAGTAACACCCATCTATTTAAATTTGCGCATTTATAATATAAGTGCGACTTCCTAGCGGTTTAAAGATGGTTTATGAAGAACGTACTACGTACTACTATTAATTGTGATGTGTATTTGTGTATTGCTGTAAATGAATAGGTACCTTTCCATCCGAAAATCCAAGGAAAAGAACAATGCCGTGTTCTGTCACGCATGTTAGCTTGGGCGTTTCAAGCCTGTATAAAGTTGGAAGACCCAATTTTCTTATTCGCATGATACGGCACATGCAATCATCGGGCACTGTTACAGAAAACAATATAGCGGTTATTGACATAGTACCGGAGTATTTATATTTTATATATTTTAATAGGTACTCCCTACTAGCGATCCGCCCCGGCTTCACACAGGTAGCAGATCAGATCTATTTATTTTTAGGTACCTATATGAAAGCCACCCTGTATTGTATTCATATAAGTACCTGAATGTATATTGGTTTACGCGGCGCACGCCACCAGCAAAGCTGAACAGCTAAGCGTGGCATGATTTTTTTTACGACATCTTCAACAATCATCGTCCATTATCCATTAACTATAATCGTGAAACTGATTTATGGGATTAAAAGTAGGAACCCTATGTGTTATTCCAGGTCTAGACCTGGTCACTGGTCCACTGCTAGACGCAGGCCTCCTCCAGATAAGCGCCTGATTGGCGCTATCGCTTTCATTGGTCTAAGTAAGTCTAGATCTACATAGATCTTTGCGAAATTTCAGCCCCATCCGTTAAGTATAGTTTTGGCGTGAAGAAGTAACGAGCATCCATGTGCCAGTGTGAGGCAGTGTGGTTAAGAGTGTGAAAATCATTTTTTTCTGTGATTTTTATTGTGGCTAGCACAGGACCGTGGCGATGGCACCAACTGCGTGAGCCGATACCCAGCTGTTGGTAAAAATGTGTAAATAATGATGATGTGAATAAATTACTTACTGCTGAGAACTAAATTGCTTCTGTGCACCAACTGAACAAAGCGAGATTGCATAAACCCGGAAAATGTATATACTTTTGCCAGAACTCCATGTTTTTCACGTTGGTAACAAAACAGGGCGCCGCTGCTTGTCAGTAGATATATCTGTTTGGGTCCAAGGTCCATAGCTATAATTTCGCCCATGCGCCCGTAACAACGGCATCGAAAGCGTATATGCCATTCATTTGGGGCTTGTGTGTATTTCCAATGATAACTATTTAACGTGTTATTAGACTTGAGTACTGCGAAGCAATGGTTCTCTTCTATTCTGGAAATTAAATATTTTTTTATTAAATATAAAATAGATAGACTAATGTGACCTCGGCACACGTGTGACGACACTTGCAGTGCCGGGACCGAGGGTTTTGATTACCTAATTGCGGCAGTACACACTCGCCGAGGCGACGAATGCTCAGGCGCTACTTCCGAGGCACCATGTACATACTCGTTGTCTCTTTCGTTTGCCTCACGAGAGGCAACAAGTCCCTTTGACTAGTTTTTTTTGTCAAAGAGATTACATGTTTTTGGTTAGTAGTGTCTTAAATCCTATGTTAGGTTAGGTTAGTTACAAATGCCGACAAGCAGCCGAGAAAACGAGAGCCTAAGAGGGACCCCGAAGCGGAGACTACTGGGCAAGTATTCCGGATTGTAGGCAGTCGAAGGAGGCCTTCCCGGCTTTAAACCCGAGATTCTCCCGAAAACTCCTCAATCAGAAACGGGGCAAACTCCGGCTAATTGTCGGTATTGTCACAGGACATTGCATGCTTAATAAACATCTATTTAATCTGGGTATCACGGACAGCCCCCTATGCAGGGGATGCATGAACGCAGAGGAGACGGCCGCGCATGTGCTTGTAGAGTGCAATAGCGTAGCGTCTCAAAGACTACTCTACCTCGGGACACCGAGGACGCCTAGGGAGGCATGCACCGGCGTCAGCGAGCTGCTGGCTTTCCTAGAGGACATCGGGTGGTTAGATTAGCAGCCCCCCACCCGACACGCAAAAAGGGCCCACCTGTGGCCTAGTTGCGGAAACCAGTCCATAAACAAGTAACAAGTAAGACCCCGAAGCGAGAAGAGCGTAGCATGTGTAATGAAATTAATGAAATGCTTTATTATAAAAGAACGGCATTATTACAAACATATTATAGTCGGTAGAATGCGTTTGATTTCTTGTCAAATACTTAGGTATAGGTTAGAGATACACATAAATATCAAGGAAATAATTATAGTTAAAGTAGTAGGTGCACACTCGTGCTCGGCCTGCGTCGGGGTGTCTTGGTGAGAGTGTACTGCCCTGCCGCCATAATTTTTTTTGCGCAAAGTCGTTATTTTTTCTTTTCATTAGTAAAATATCCTAATAAACATGCAAAGATTTGCATTTAGCTTTGGTCCATAGTGTCTGGTGGCTGCATTAGCTCTGTCCGGGACAGAGCTAAGCTTAGATTGCCACGGACATTTTAGTACAGCGGAGCGGAGGGTAAAATCTGGTCCTTAATAAGTTTTCTAAAATTAATGTTTAATTTGCAATAAAGATCGTAGGTACCTTAGCGATACGAATGGTGAAGGAAAGGATGATGTTGATGTATAACCATGCTACCAATCTCTCAGCACAAATAATAACACCGCACGCACTGTCTGGCTCCCACCAGCCACTCTACGTGGCAATTGCGGCGTTTCTGCGGTGCGATACCATTGTCATAGTGACGCAATTGGTTAGCTGAATTGCACGCCTAATAATTTTCCTTTCGTTGCGTAGGTTTTGAAATGAAATGAAATGAAAGCACACAAGCTAGCTCGATAAAAATCTATTACTAAGGCGGATGGTATTAGACCGCGCGGGATTTTTTCTTTCTGTTTTTTTTTTTGTTTTCTGCGGTCTTCTAGTTATCTATCTAGCAAGTACGTAGCTTTGCGACAATTCTAAGCTATTTTTTGTGAACCAATGCTAAAAACCTTATCAATCAATTGTCGTTTTGGCGACATGTAAAAGATTTGTTACTAAAATCAAAATAATGGTGTCAATTCAGATGTCGCCAAAACCCAACCAAGCTGGATAGCATTAAAAACTATGCAATCTTTTTTATTTTGATCGTTATGAAAGGGACGGCTACATTTTTAAGGCTGTAAAAATAGCACTAGCAATATACTGGCTGTGTAGTTAGGTTTAGATTTGGCGACATCTAAATGAACACCACTGTCAATACACTCCAAAACGAAGATTGAATCTAAGTTAGTTTAAGGGTGATTGTCACGGGTTGGCGTTATTAATTTTTTCTGCTTTCTATAAGGAACAAAATCAACGGAAAAGTAATTTGCCGCGAAATCGTAAACTATTTTCTATGAAAAAACTAACGGTTCGGTTCACTATTTTTAGAGCTCATTACAGATGTAAGCGGGTTAACTACGAACCTTATTTGTGTTGGAAGAACACCAACGTTAGTAGTTAACCCGCTTACATCCGTACTGAATTCTTCAAACTACGATAGTTTTTATATTTTTATAGCATTTGGGAAAATAGGAAATTTTGGACTAAATATCGACATTTTCCAAATGCTCCCAAAATACAATTGAATCGAAATTGGCTTTATTCATAGAAAATGTTTTACGATTTGCGGCAAATTACTTTTCCGTGCTTTTATTCAGAAATAAATAAAAACCACGATAAATTTGAATCTCGCGCCAACCCGTGACGATCAACCAAATAGCAAATAGTTCACAATGGTCGCAAAATTACTACTACCCTACTACTAGCTAGCTATCTATCCAGTAGCTGATTTTTGTATGTTTCGCACAAAAATCACTTTTTTGCGCGTGATCTGTGACGGGTCGCCACCCTTGGTCACGTACTTGAATACTCGTACATCGAGTTCCTGGGTTGTGCTGATTTGAGTTATTCCGTGTGTGATTTGGGATTCCCATTCATAGTCATCAAAACTACGTTTTCCAAACAATTGTAATTTGTAACCTTCACCGTTATCATATTTTATTGATCTAGCAACCATATAATCATTTTCAATAAAGTCATAACCTGGAAAGTTTAAAAAATGGCTTAGTCCAATATTCCCTGAATAATTAGTTTTTGGTTTATGGGCGTTCGATTTCGATTGCGCGTGAGATTAAATTTATTTGCGATTATATAGGTATTTATTTTGGTTTCCACATGGAATAAAACTACCGAGCTAAAAATCTTTATGTAGGTAGATCAAATGCTCCAAAAGTACCATAGAATCGAAGTTATTTTTATGATGGGTTCATAGATAAGTTTATGATTTGCGGCAAATCACTTTTTCGCTAGTTTTATTCCTTGTAAAAAACCGCATATATTTTTATTCTTTCACGCAATGTCGATTGATTGATCCACCTCATTAACATAATAGCTACAACAAAACAACAGAAAGGCGGGAAAATCTAATATTTTCGGGTTTTTGATATTTACTGCGTTAATCCCGGAAAACATTTCAATTTCCCGCCAGTCATGAAACAAAACAACAGCCTATGGTAGCATGATGCTGGGAGTAGGCCTTCCTTTCCTTCGCTTACGCAAACCTTCTTCATCCTGACTCCAGACCTTTAGCTTTCAATCCATTTTTTTGTGGAAACATAGTAAAAAAGAAAACAATAGCTTACATTTAACTAGACAAATAGTTTTCTTAATCTCAAATGTTCTCTTGTCAAAGTAGTTCACACCTTGCGAAGTTACCACAATTATATTTTCTGAAAAGAAAAACAATAACTAAATAGATACATTTTTGTTTAGATAGTTACTTACAGTTGTTAAAACAAGTTTTTACTACAGCTTACTAGTACCCACTTAAAGTCTCTGACCTAAGCCGCGGACAGACAAACGGACATGGCGAAACTAAAAGGGTTCCTTTTTAGTCTAATGAAGTCTAATAAAACCGGCCAAGTGCTATTCGACTCACACATGGAAAGTTCCGACCATCGAACAAAACTATTTCGCAAAAGAAATTACAAAAAAAAACGAAAAATTGCACGGTTTCATCGTCAAATTGTATGATTTTCTTTTGTTGCTTGAAATAATAATCATACAACAAATTTTAGAAAACTTTTTTTTATGTAGGTAGTTATTATCATTCTCCCGATGCATATTTAGACAAAAACTCTCGGAGACTTGTTTTGGAAGCTCTAATTTGTAGATTCTATAGATAAAGGCATGAAATGCCAAAATGTATTCTACAGGGTGTTTGGCACATGGATCGACATGATTTTTTGGGGGGTTGGGGGTTATGTGCTATTTTTCCCCGTGAGACCCAATGTCCTAAGTTGCACGGTAGTCTAGATACGATTTTTTTTATTTTTTTTGGAAACTTCCCGAAATCTTGCCTTTAAATCGTCCTAACTTTTTTTGTTTGGTTATAATACCACAAAACAAAGTATGCTTGTATTCTAAAATGTTTTCTTATTCTGAATAAATAATGACTTATTACAATTCATATCCAAAAAAAAACTTCTGAGCTTTCAAAGTGGTATAAATCGGTGTAAATGTTATGATAAGTGATCACTTCTAAATTCATTTAAAAAAAAAAAATCATTTTGCGTTTAGCTTTCTTTGAAAAAGTTCTTTACTTATTATCCTTTCCAACGATATGCTACATGGCAGAAATAATACATCAGGGGTCGACCTAAGAGATACTTTTTTGAGTTTGTTGCTAGGGTCAAGATAATGAAAATACGTTTTAAATACGTCTAAAGTTGTTTTTATTCAATTAAAATTACAAAGTTTGCTCGAATTGGCCGCCTCCACACCTTATGCATGCACGACACCTTTTTCTGATTTCTGAGGAAGTAGTTAAAAGCCGCATTTCCTCTTGCATTTTTACGAGTGCGGTGTTTATTCGTTCCACTAAAATTTATTTTGTGGGCACTTCTGTTGCATACACTAACTCTTTTGCACGTCCCCATACGTAGAAATCTAGGGGTGTCAGATCTGGGGACCGTGCTGGCCATGTAATGGGGCCAGCTCTACCAATCCACGAGTTTGGAAATGCATTGTCTAAATGCTCTCGTACCGTTCGTTGGTAATATGCCGGACAGCCATCATTTTGAAATACAATTGGCACATCTTCCTCTAATATTGGTAGTAACAGTTCAGGTAAATCATTTTGAAGAAACTCTAAATAATTGTTTCCATTGAGTCGTTCTGGCAAAAAATATGGGCCGATAAGATTTCGCCCAATAACACCAGCACAAACATTCACGCTGAATTTCCGCTGAAAGGAAGTCTGCCTTTTTTTGTGCGGATTTTGGCCCCTTTTCTCCCAGTGATGCAAATTGTGCAGATTCACTATGCCTTCATGGCTAAAATTTGACTCGTCGGTCCATAAAATTCGTTTTAAAAAGTCGCCATCTTCAACATCTGTATGCAATAAAAATCGGCAGAACTCTCTAGAAGTATCTCTTAGGTCGACCCCTGATGTATTATTTCTGCCATGTAGCATATCGTTGGAAAGGGTAATAAGTAAAGAACTTTTTCAAAGAAAGCTAAACGCAAAAAAAATTTTGTTTTTTTTTTAAATGAATTTAGAAGTGATCACTTATCATAACATTTACACCGATTTACCACTTTGAAAGCTCAGAAGTTTTTTTTTGGATTTGAATTGTAACAAGTCATTATTTATTCAGAATAAGAAAACATTTTAGAATACAAGCATACTTTGTTTTGTGGTATTATAACCAAACAAAAAAAGTTTGGACAATTTAAAAGGCAAGATTTCGGGAAGTTTCCAAAAAAAATAAAAAAAATCGTATCTGTACTACCGTGCGACTTAGGACATTGGGTCTCACGGGGAAAAATAGCACATAACCCCCCCCACCCCCCAAAAAATCATGTCGGTCCATGTGCCAAACACCCTGTATTATTATTCAAGTATAGGATATTCGAAAAGAGGTAAAATATTTTTTGGTGGTCTGTATTTAATAGAATCTACAAATTAGGGCATCCAAAACAGGTCTCTGAGAGTTATGCCTAAACATGCATCGGGACAATGATTTTAACTAAATGAATGATTTTTTTTGATGGATCAAACAGCAAAAAGCCAACATGACGCGGTCAGCCATCCAAGTACTGACCGCCCCCAATTTTGCTTAACTTTGGTGATCAGTACTCGACTTGGCATGGAGGTTGGCTCGCTTATTTATCAAATTTATTTTATTTTTATTATTATTTTGTTGTTATAGCGGCAACAGTACTACAAATTCTGTGAAAATTTCAACTATCTACTTATGATGATTCAAGAGATACAGTCTTGAGAAACATATTGTAGTAATTCACAAGTTTGGATGTATGGATGTTCATCATCTCTTCACACCAAATTTACTGAATGGATCACACTGAAAGTTTACATGCAGGTAATTGTAACCCTGGAATCAAACATAGCCTACTTTTTATCCCATAAATCAGTTCCCATGGGATAGAAATCACCTTTAAACATTTCCATAGAAACAATGTATGTGAAGCTGGCAGAAACTAGTTTTTTATACAATGGGAAATTGAGAATATGATAGATTAGGTACCTCTGTAAACATTCATCTGTACAGCATCAATAACAGGTACAGTAATGGATAGGGATATGGAACATTTGTAGTTCCAGTTCAGAGAACTCTCTATTAATTCTTGAAAGGGTAACAAACAATTGGAATTTGAGTTCTGTTGATAAAATCCTTCCATGTGATATTGTCTGTACAGAAAGTCCCAAATCATGTAGGTCTGAAAAAAATTGTAGCACCGTCACCGAATGTGATCGCAAACACCTCTGACGCGCTGCTTTGACATGACAGGCGCATCCTGAAAAAGTTATGTGTTAAATGTTGTGGAACTTTCTCCAACTAAGACTACAACTAACTCTAGTCTTTATCTAAAGCAGTATTGGGCAACTGTCTCCACAAAAGGATGCTCAGTCAACCTTTTGTAATGGTCTGGCGTTGATATGGACGATCAACACAAAACTATAATAAAATTATTGTTTTATATGTTGTAGGCATACCTTTCCTCTATGAGCTATACTAAAGACAATGCATCTCCATCTTTTACATACGAAAAAACAGTAAAAATGAGATTTTTTATCTAATCTTTCAATGATTAATAACAGAATTTCCGTTGGGAGGTCGTTTATAGAAATTTGATTCTCGAGATGGTCATCTTTTGAATTGCTTTCAACATTTGCATCAGGAAGATTTGAATTTTCGCTAGGCACAGCTTTGGCGATACATCGGCTCCTTACTTTCATCATTTTTTTATTCTTTCGGCAAATTAGATCCAAATAAACAAAGCAAAGTAGGAAAAGTAGTACCTACAGTTATTTCCGTAGATGGATATACCAACCATCGATTCAAATCGATTGTAATATTGGTTATTTTATTTCCTAACACTGGATTGTTCTGTCTATTTGTCAACCTGTCCGTTTGGTTCGCGATTGGAGCATTATAATATTTATGGGTCGGAGTCCGTACGCCTACGTCGCGTCGTCAGTCGTCGTAGTCGTCATCGGTCCTCATAATTAAATTACATTATTTTTGATCGTTCCTTCGAAACAGCCCTTCCCGACCTCTGAAAAAGGGAAAAACACGACTGAATTTTCTTTTTAGGGTACCTTCCTCCCCTGTACCTTAATTAACACTATCATATTTCAAGACGAACATTAACGACAATAATGCGCGCGATATTATCGCGCGATACGAAGTAGGACGCATGCGTTTCTGCATCCTGCGATATTGCGATAATTCGCAATATCCTTAAGTTTATGATCTGGAATTAAATGACATGTGTATTTTATCTAGTTTTTTAAAATTATTTATTTAAGTATTTTGTCTTTTCAAATTGTACAATTTCCGACTTGCCTTGTACACCCTTGATTTTTATAGTAATTGAATATTTCTCTATATTTATTTGGCGCTTTCGATACGTGCTGCGGCGCGTACGATTCAGACAAGTGCGCGAGGCCACGAGAAATTCGATGACTGCAGCGAGTGCGGCGCGGTCAGATGCGCGTCACCATAAACTAGACTACGCAGGCAAGACGGTGGCGGCGTGTGGCCGGGCTTGATATTTCAATGACAACCATGACAGCATTGGATGTTGTTTTATATAAAGTGACGTGGCCAACAACCAAGCGGCGGCCAAGAACACATTGATTCCTCCCCCTAGGAACCTCGTCTAGTTGTAGTAGTAATTACTTTTTTAAACTGGTAATCACACATAAGGATTAAAAAATGTTCTATATTATTTTTGGTTTTCGTCTCTTTCGTTCAGTCGGTAACATGGAGGTTTTGCTGTGAAATTTAGTTGCGAAGGAAGATTATTTTTCTTTGTTTACGTGTCGAATCCGTGGAAGGAATAAAATAACGTACAGCAAGTTTGCATTTATCACTGTTTATGGAATTGTATGGCAAGAAGATTACGAAATATCTTGATTTGGCTGTGAATCTGCTGAAATGAATAACGGTGAAATCGGGGGCTCTAGAGGCAGAGGCCGTGGCTGGCAGCAGCCCGACGCCCAGCCACGAGAGCTACGTCGACCGTGGGTCCTCGCGGAAGAACCGAAAGGTTGGTATTATTTACGGGCATACGTTCATTCTGCCTAATAATTCGCTCTTGCACATAAACGTTGACGCGCTGCTGTGACGTAGGTAGTTAATTCTCCAGTTATTTGCGTTGTTCATCAACTACGATAGGTCAGGTGAAAGTTGTGATTTTCATTTATAATGACGTCGCTGAAGTTTCGCAAACTCGCCATCTGTGGCACGGTGGCATAAATTGACTGTCATGTTAACTTTTTTGGGTCAATCAATTCAGTGTGTGTGGTAAAATCGCTCTATAACCGGTTTTTGATTCATTTGTTGTAGTTGAGCCGCCTAAATCGAACCTTTCGGCCGAAGCTAAGGAATGGTACCCTCCCAACTACACTGCACAACCAGTGCAGACCTTCAACCAAGAGTCTGCATATAGGCCTCATCGATTCTCGGTGCAAGATAGACTGCGTCAAGTTCAAGATCCAAACCCTTACCAATTAGATGATTTGTCTTACTCTCTCGAAGAAGCTGAGAATATGGATATGCGGGTAAAAAATTTACTACTATTCCATCCATATTATAATAAAAACTTTATAACATTGTATTTGATAACCTGTTTCTGCCAAAACAAACACTCCTTTAATCTTATCGATCATTGTGATTAACAAGATAATCAAAAAAAAATTCAGTTCCTTTATATCCTTCTTTGTATTAAATAATCAGTGTATTTTATTATCTGCAGGAAAATATTGCCAACTTAATAACAGTCATGTGTGAGATAACATTTGACCCTGGCAAGTTCGACAACCTCTGTGGCCCCCTGGTAGATTCATTTGCGGCCACTTTGCATGATGCTTCTTACACCAAGCCCTTGATTGAAGCTATTGTCAATCAGGTAAGTTATAATTCACACTTACAAACGAAAATCTCATTCATGTTTTTACACTCAAATAACATAAAATACTCATTACCACAAAGAAGATCTATTTCACTTGGTGCAAGAGCACAAATCATTAGCAGTTAGTGGCTAACCTCTCGTAGTGGAGAGTCACCATTAAAAGAACACATACAAAAAATTATTTAAACAAAATTTGACTTTTGGAAATTCAACCAACTGCAAAAAACATTGATTTTGTTTGTACAAAAAGTAATAGGTACCTAATCAAAGTTACATCAAATAAATAAAAATTACATGTGAATCGTGTATAGACAAGTAAAGTCGCGGCCCCACTGCTGCGCACGGAGAGGCTACGCACGTGTGTCTGGCTTCACTTTGCAAGAAAATGTATGTGATAACGTCCACCGCAACCCACGACCACGCTACGCACGAATACGCGTGGCTTGCTCGAATATGGGATCCATACAGCTCAACGCTGACAACGGTATGCACGCGGTACATGCGTATGTAGCTTTACTGTGTGAAGTGGTACGTTATAACTGTGCTTCGCTACAGTTGGACATACCTAGTCTTGGGTTAATTTTCATGTATAGTGTATGTTGCTGTGGAAACATAGACTCACGTTGTCAAACAAACGAATCCACGCAGCCAAAATGCGCCGCGTGGCCATGCACAGCGTGCGCTGCAGTGGGGCAGCGGCTTAAAAGTAAAAGGTATTTATTCTGTGTCACAAAATTAAAAGCAACGTGACCGTGACAAGCTTTTTGTCTAGGCTATACATTAAAGAAAATTTAATTTCATGCCATCCATACTAATATAAATTCGAAAGTAACACTACCTGCCTGTCTATTACCTTTTCACGTCTAAACGGCTGAACTGATCTTAATGAAAATGGGCAGGGAGGTAAATGGTGTCTCGGGGATGGACATAGGCTACTTACAAAGCTCGTGCGAAGCCGCGGGCAGAAGCTAGTTACTGGATAATATGTTGTAATTACAACAAAAAAGAAATTACACAGGGGTTATACAAGGTGATCAAAATGGAGCTCCATTATATGATCCTAGGCCTTAGGCTTATAGGCTGTCCTTGCTGATCCATACTGGTAATGGATAAACACGTTGATTGAACCTTGTTGTACTAGTACATATAATGTCTTCAGGTGGAAAGTGCTGCTAAAGGCTAAAAAATTTGATTCTAGTTTCTGCTAGCAGAAACTAGGGGAAACATTGAGAAGCTCAAGCAGTCGATGCAGCTTACAAATACAAACTCTGGCCTGCTGGTAGATGAGCCTCTCAAACGCAAACCCAGAGTTTTAGTTATTGGAGTGCCTTCATCAATGCAGGAAAAAGATGTGTTTACTTGCCTTTATAAACAAAATGTAGCCGAACTACTGCTGGACTTCAGTCTGGAAAAATTTTCCTCAATAAGATTGAGTCATAAGTCTGGCAAGAACGACGCTGAGACCTGCAACTTTTCAAACAAAATGTAGCTGAACTACTGCTGGATTTCAGTCTGGAAAAAATTTCCTCAATAAGATTGAGCCATAAGTCTGGCAAGAAGGATGCTGAGACCTGCAACTTTGTGATCGAAGTACCAGCAGCTATTCGCAGGGCCCTCGTGTCCTGTAAGGGACTTCACTTTGGTCACACAATGCTTTAAGTGCCAGCAATATGGACACGCTGCCATATTGCTGGCACTTAGTCCTGTCGAGAGACAACCCACATTTGCAGCCACTGTAAAGGTCAAGGTCACTCAGTAAAGGAGTGTACTAAAAAGGCGGTAGTACCCAAATGTGCTACTGGCCTACATTACAAGAAGCCGAGTAAGCACATTACAGGTTCTGCTGACTGTCCGGCAAAAACAACCGCAGAAAATAGATACACAAACTCGATAGACTACGGAGGCGCCTAAAAGTGTCGATACAGTAAACATAATAATAGGTATCTCCATAAAGAAGGTTTATGTTATGCAGCACGCGTATTTACTCATTTTAAAAGTACCCCTAAAATGTAGCCTAGTTTAGCGTAGTTAGCATAAGTTATTTTGAAAATCTGCTATTTTGTTTTACTTTATGTGATTTGATTATGTATTCATTGTAAGCAATTTTGGCCGAGATACAGTTGTTACCTAGTTCAGGCACATGTAATCGCGTAAATAGATTGTAAATCTAAGTTATTATTGTTCCTATGTTACATTTGAGTAATATTTGAATAAATTTTTAATATTATTATGATAAGTGGTTTTCTTTCAACTATTGTCATATTTTACTATAAACCCGTGCTAAAACAAACTACAATTCAACTGTCAATTTGAAGAGATTTATTACCAGTAAATAAATATTGTAAATACTAATTTTGATGTCTTTTCATTATTTGTAGTTAGTTAGTAGAAACCTCAAATAATTTATTTAAAAAAGTTTTTTTTTACTCGCGCGTCACATTCCACCTTAAATAAAGCTATTTATCGATCTATTTATTTATTATAACAGTCAATCGGCGAGGCGAATTTCCGCTACAATGGAGCGCGTCTGTGCTCAATGTACGACTCGGTGGCGCCTCCCGAGGAGTCAACCTTCCGGGCCTGTCTGCTTGAGCGATGCTCCGCAGAGGAGAACAAGATTATCAGCGGAGTGGAGTCGTCCGATGAGAATATACGCGGCTTCGCTATGTTCCTAGCTGAGCTCTACACGCAGCTTGAGGACAACCAGGTTGGTCTGACGGTAAGTGCAACTTTTTCTATTACGAAGTAGCTCGACAATTTCATATTTACTGCCCATAATTTGTAGAACTCATTATGATTTAAATTTAACTGAGAACCATTTACCACTTGCTTGTGCAAAACTCATATCTTGGTAAATTTTTAAAAACTGGCGCTTTCCCCTTTTTGTTTTTATATACAGGAGAACTGGATTTGTGACTTCATCGTGGATAATTGTCTGAATAAAAAAAGGAGTATCGCGCCAGCTTTTAAAAAATTACCTCAACACCATCTAAGCCTTATTTGTAAGCTACCATTTTTACAATTTCGCTTACTCACACTCTAACCTAACTCTTTGAGTGCGTTCACACCCCGATTATCATCGTGGCGACAAAATCCATTGACTCTACTGTAGAGCTGGCCCCTTATTTGAAATAAGTGCGGTTCCGACGAAAAAAAAGCTACATTTCACTGAAAACAAAATCTGAATTGTGTTTAAATTATGGAAAATAGAAAAAGTCCTGGTTTATGTATATCAGGTCTTGGTTCGATTGTATGTACACTTGATTTATAACTTATAATATAAATTAATACTTCAGTATTTAATCTACAGTATTTTAACAAATTTCTGAATATTTTCTTTTCACACTTGCGCGTTCGATGGTGTTCTCAGAAAAAGGTAAGCAAAATAAGACTCGACTCAACCAATAAGGAGGCATCGCGGATGTGTTCCAATTTTTGAAGGTCCTTTGGTTCTGTTCTTGTTCTCATCAAACCAGAGATTATAAACCCCTCAAAATCAATAAAAAGAAAAACACTCTTAACAGGATATTTACTTTGATTTATGGGTGGAGTTTCCGTATATAATATTTTGGCACAATTGCATGCATGATTGGCCACAGAATAACTTCAGTCACTTTAAATAATACGAAAAAAAACACCGCCTCAATTACCGCAATGTCCCGTTGCTTTTTAATAACCGTGATGTGATAGTTTCAAAAGTTTTAAAATGTTTAAATAATATAGGTTGTTTCCAAAATTCATATGGTTCATATCAATCATTAATATTTTTTCATTTGTTACTATATAATCTAGATTTAGTGATAAATAAATAATGAGAATACTATTTGTTTTAGGGCGGAAGGATCCGAACTCTGGGCGAGAGTCTGTGTAAGGTGTTGTTACATCTTTTGGACACGGAGAAAGAAACCAACACCAAGGCTGTCTGCCAGCTGCTAAAGGTAACATAAAAGTTCCAGACCACAATTTAAAATTACCAATCATAAACGCTCACTATACAAAAACCGTTGTTTTATAAAGATAAACATACATTTATTTCGCTTCGTAAACTTAATTCACCTGAGCTAATACACCAAGGTGTATTAAATACACTTTTAGTAAACTTTAAGCACCTGGGTGCATTAAAATTACTTTTAAAAAACTTTATTCACCTTATTCACCTGGGTGCATTATTGGCATTTATAAAGTAGAATTACTTATACAAAAAAGGCTCTTAAAAACAGAGACCCACGTCTCTTGGTTTTTAAGAGCCTTTTCAGATGCCCGAATCAGTAAAGCATCAGGAAATCACTTATTGACTGTTAATTGAGCTGTAAAAAGTAAATTAAAAGGGAGGACAAAGTATAGGTGCTTGTGCCCTCTGTGCGGTGCGCCCTAATACTAGGCGCAAGCGCTGAGGTTGAGATGCTCGCTATAAATAATGGTAATAGGATATGTGTGTTCAATGCAATGCATACGCAATCAATCGAAGTAGGGCGGTGGGGTCAACAACCTGCATCGATTTGACTTTGAGAAATCATGGACAAAATCAACTTTTCAACATGAAAAATGGGATCAAATTGATGCAGAGTAGAAGAATAGAATATTTATTTATAACAACAACAATATGAACAGTTAACAACAACAATATGAACAGTTAACAACAACAATATGAACAGTTAAAAAAAGACAAGACACACTCATAGGATAGGTACATATATAAAGTTGTTATAAAAAGGTCCTAACTCAGCATAATGCTGGCTAAGCTCCCGTAGGAAGCCTAGCCAGCGCTGATCTTCCGTTAGAACCCGTACAAATGACGTCACGAACGTTATGCAAAACACAAAAAATAAAAAACTAAATAATATGTAAAAGAAGGACCATATTAAAACAACATGAAATATAGTATACAAATAAAATAAGAACATACATTAGAGAAAGGTATCTACTAAGCCAACATCATGGTAACAAAAGTAAATATTAAACAAACAAAAAACCACTTATACACAAAATGCAAACATTGAACATATCCACAAAACAATAACATTTGTATTTTAATTTTTAATGCAGGTTGATGACCCCCACTTTGTTTGATCTTATATGAATGAAACTGTATTCACGTATGTGATTTATGCTTCAGCTGTCTGGCATAGCACTCGATGCTGACTGTCCGCACGGCATGCACGCCGTGTTCGAGCGTCTCAAGTGTCGCGCCCATCTGCCCTGCGTGCACGCCGTGGTGAACCTGCGGGCCACGCGCTGGGGACTCGCCGAGGCCGAGCAGCCGCCGCCTAGCCAGGACCCGCGCCGCAGATACAGTCAGTATACACCTGCTATAGAGACAATTCACACAGCATCATCTAGCTTCAAGCTAAGAAGAGCTTGTGTTATATGAACGCTTTGAGTGCCCACGATGCGACGCACGTGTTATTCTCGCAGTTTTAGTGTCTGCGGAGCGAGCGCGTTCTGTCGGGGTGCACCGTTAGTATTGACCAATTTAGACCATACAGTGAGGCAATGCACCGGTAGCAGTAGAAGCGTTAACTGCTACCAGTCCTGAAAATCAGTACCTATGTTTTAAAATGACACTGAAGTTGAATATTTCCAGTGAACGGCGAGGCTGACGGTCAAGGCTACCTGGCGGACGGACACGCGCTGACAGCTGAGGAGCATGCCTTCCTGCAGACCAACCTCGCCGGGCCCAAGAACATAGCGCTGGAAGAGGACATCCTGTGAGTACCCTTACTTATAAAACGATCAACGTAAACACTATCAGTGCTCACGACTCAATGTGTTTCATGCAGCCCGTATTACATGTACCTTAAACACACTATGTCTGCAGCGCGCCCCTTTCAACTTCTTTCTTAATGGCGCCGCTTGCTTTTCGCTACGACTCTGCCAGTGTGAGTAAGGAGCGTCATAAACTTCAAAATGAATATGATCGGTTCAAAAATAATGTGATCAGTTTAATGAAAGTAGAGAAAAATTTAAATTTTGCATCAAATTGATTTACCTTATTTTAATAGGGCAACACAACATGAAAAGCATAAAGCACAATGATTAAAGCAGCAAAGATATTGGCTCAATTCACACCGTGATGGCAGTGGCTGGGCGACGCGACGCAGTACTTTGAAAAACGAAATAAGTTGACGGATGATGTCTGTCAGGATGAGCTGCGAGTTCAAGTCGAGACTAATCTTTGTCTGCAAAGTGATTTCACACAAAAATTTTGTGTGAAATTACTTTGCACATTGTTTTGTGACAAAACAGCGGTGGACAAACGTTCCATTGAAAGGCCCCATGGCCATCGCTAAAGTTTAAGGTCATTTAATGATCTGTGAGTGAAGTACCGATCATTATTTATTTATTTTTATAATTTGATTGTTGTTACAGCGAAGAGCTTGAGAACGACGCCTGGGACACAGGCATGGACGCCGAGATGCAAGCCGGCTATCTCGAGTTCCTCAAAATGTCCAACCAGATCAAGCGATAGCCGCCACCTGCGCGCGCGCAGCCTCGCGGAGACAGACCGCACTCTACTTATTAAATACTAGAAAAAAATATATAAAACGAGAAAACTAAAAAATATTAACAGGAGGAATGAACAAACTTACCCTCTCGGCTATAAATGTTGCTTCACTATAGCGATTGCTGACACCCGAATATTCAAAGGCTAATCAGATTTCGTCTCAAGTCGCGATGGATTGGCAGTTTTCAATTAAATTAAAAAAAAATCGTCATTCGAGACCGACTCTCAAATCTGATTTTGGTTTGAGTATTCGAAGTAAGTAATGCCTTGTTTTCTGTTGATGAATTATAGACTACACTGATCGGCAAGTACCGTCCTCTAATTTTCTGCAAAGATTATTTTTCGATAATAAGCGTAAAAATGTGGAGACCCATAAAATAGAACAGTTCTTGCAGCCCGCGGCCTACCTAGCCAGCTTTGGTCAAGCAACGTTTATAAGTGGGGGGGTAAATCTCCAGCTAGCGTGACTATTTTGTCAACACAGTGAATAGGCAGGTCTAAGAGCCTTATCACGCTGGAGATTTGCGAACGAGTTCAAAGCGAGGCGATTGTGTAGCGAGCTCGCTGAAGTTCACAACGAGCGCGCGCCGAGCTCGCGGCGAAGACACCGGCATACTCGTCTCACTTTTGGCTCTCTTGCAAATCGCCAGTGTGATAGCGCTCTTATGCTATATACACATGCCACTTACTTAAAGTGGTTAAGCAATTATGCAGCATAATTGGCTAGCATTCTAACCAAAAGTCAGCCTGATTATACGCATGCTTTCATGGTACGATGTAGCATGCGTGTAAGCACACCTAGCCTGTTTACATCACGAGTTACGAACGAGTCACAGCTCTTATAACTTAGGTGCTCTAGGTAAATAAGCATTTAAATATCAACTGCGAAAGCTTGTTAATTTTAAATTTAATGCTTTTTGTAAAGAGCCAGATAGCATAATTAATACTTATTGTTTACTTTTATATTAACGTATTGGTCTGTGTTTCCGGGAGGATACGTGTTTACGTATTAGCAATAAAATATTTGCAATTATTGTTCCACTCAGATATCTGTAAACTAGTGCGTCGTATCTAAACGCTCCAGTGATGTTAAAGGCATATTTAGACAAACGCGGTATACGCTACGCAGAGCAACAGCGAAAAATTTCGCTTGGGTTCGCCTTCTCGTTTTTCGCTGCCGCTCTGGATAGCGAATATCACGTGTATGTATAACTGGCCTTTAATCTTCACCGGTTGACATGTCGGCAACCAATAACAGCTGCGAGTCGAATGCAGTTAAATTTTCGGTCTTTATAAAGATATCGCAATAGTGCAAAAAATGTTTGAAATTAAAATAATAAGACACCTGTTACATTCTTGATTGTCATTGCATTAATACGTAAACACCAGAGTGTTATGATTAAGTCATAGACTAAGTGTAAACAAGCTTCCAGATAGTAAAATGATTTTTATTGTGAAATTTGTTGTATTTCATTTGTTAACTTCCCACCTTGTATGTATGTAGGCCATACTTGAGAGCCATTTTCTTGTTTACATTTCGTCTAAATGTTATATTTAGTGATCTCATAATTTCTCCATTTATTCATCTTCTCCGTGGTGTTGAAAATATAAATAAATAAATTAGGGTGTTTTCCTGGTCTGCGTAACATTGCAGAATTCGATGAAATGCACCCAGAATGAATGGCGACCTTATTCACAATAACAAGGCTTTCTTCATTCCATTCGAGTTGAGGCATAATAATTTCTTTTTGAAGGCTGACAGTAAGTTTTTATTTATGAATTTGACGCGTTGTTTTTATTATTATCATGACTTTGTTTTACTCGTTTTTTAAGAGCTCTTTCAGTGTTAAGTACAAGATTTAGTTGTGTGCCAGTATTCTATTTGCACAAAGAATGTATGTATATTTTCTGTTTTTAAAGAATTTTGTAGGGTTAATTATTAGTGAAATATTATTAGCCAAATTGTCAATACGAATCTTTGGGATAATTCCACTATTTGATAATGGTTGCCTTGTTTGAGATAAGTTATTATCAGACTAGCTAGAAGATTATTTCTTTTAAAAGAGCTACAATTATATCACAATAAATTTCCGCTGTCTAACATTGAAATACGCTCGATGATAAAATATTGTTTTCGAATATATTTATGAGTACATACCACAATATGTAACGATTTATTTATTTGATTCTATTTGGAGAATGGTTCTAATATTCCATTGTATTTTGTTGCAGTGATATTATGAATGTTATAAGAATAAATGGATATTTTAATAAGTCATTTAAATGAAATTCGTGTTTTATTTACAGATTTTTAAGAAATAGATATAAGTGTAGGTATATACTAGTTTTAATTGTTTTATTCTGTTACTAGCTGCAGCCCGCGGCTTCGCACGCTTTTTTCCGGAATAAAAGGTAGCCTATGTCCGGCCCCGGGATACCGTCTACCTCGCTGCCAAATTTCACCGAGATCCGTTCAGCCGTTCTTGAGTTATAAATAGTGTAACTAACACGACTTTCTTTTATATATAGTATATATAAGATTGTAATCTATGTGCTAAATAAAAGAAATCCAATATTTACAGACAATAAACGCCGCCGTTTTTATTTAAGTCTTACATTATGAGTTTTATCACATCATAATGTAGATATAATTATTTACAAATTACAAAACAGATTATATCAAGGTCAGGTACAAAGTCTAAATCAACATTTACATATTAAGTAAATATTATATCTACAAATCTGCTGTACGTACCTAGTTATTAGAGATATTTCTAAAGTTTGTGTTTTACGTTTTTTAAATTATAACTAGGGATGCAACGATACCGATGCCGATAATCGTAAACCGCAGGTTATCGTTATATTTGACGATCATCGGTATCGTAAAAAGTATTACGATTCATAACGATTCTTGAAACTTTGGTTTGATGTTATATTTTGCGTGAAAAGGAATGCAAGACAGTGAGAATAATGGGAACTCGCTATGGTGATATATGTAGATCATTTGCTGTTGAACATGTAAAAGAGAGATTGCATCAAGAAATAGAGTTGGATGCCTCTACCACATCATGCACAAACCAAATTCAAATAAATACTGGAACCTACTTATAACAAAATAGAATGTGTGTCCACAGATAATATCAGACAAAGAGTTTGAAGAACCTCTATCAATCTTTTTAACAAGTGAGTTTTCTTTATGTGTTTAGAATTTCAGATACTACCTAATAAATACCTATACCTAATAAATAAGTAAAATCGGTAGGTACATAGAAAATATATTATTTTAAACTGCAATGCATCAAGCTGAGATGAAGATGACTAATACTTATTACTTAGTTTAGTTAACAAAATATTGTTATCCACAGCTGGTTTAATCCACATGAATATAAAAAACAGACAGAAACCAGAAAAAAAAATGTTTTTTTAATAACAATTTACCGTAAATTAATTATATAGGTATGTCATTTAGTTAGATGGTAAATTTTCATTTTATTTTAAACTCTCACTTTACCAAATTGTACCTATTCTTTTAATTTATTTGTAAGACTTTCTTAAGTGCAATGTAATGTGACTATGAGAAAAAAATTAATGAAACTGAAACTCTCTGTTTTATTAAATGTAAAATAAATGAATCGTAATGCATTCGTAATCGTAATCGCTATTACGATGCATTCGTCATTCGTATCGGTATCGTAATAGAAATATCGTTGCATCCCTAGTTATAACTATTGACAAAGAAATTTACAATCAAATAATAAGTATTACGTGGTATTAGTAGACGACCTCTGTGTCGCAGCGGGCGAAGTTCTGCTGCGACGCAGGACTTTGCGGGTTTGATACCCGTCTTTGGACAATGTTTGTCGATCCGCACATGTACCATGTGCTTTTTAAAAATTATAATAAAAAAAAACTGTCTGTTGTAGGTTCATAGTGTATATCAGTTAACTAATACCCATAACACAAGCTATGCTTACTTTCGAGATAGATGATGCTGTGTGGATTGTCCAGCATTATTTATTTATTAGTATACAAATCAACATAATCTTATTGGCAAAGACAACCTACATTTCAGGAAGCACCTTATAAGGGTTCAGTATACCATTAGGGTCCATAAGTTGTTTGAGTCCATGCATCAGCTGAAGAGCGGACTCATCCTTGCTGTAGTGGATATACTTTGGTTTCCTGAACCCTACTCCGTGTTCCGCGCTGATGGAGCCTTTCAGCTTATTCACCTCCTCGAAGATGTAAGGTTCTAGTTGGGAGGATATTTCTTTGGTGTATTCTGGTACTGTGACGTTTATGTGGATGTTTCCGTCGCCTGAAATATAATAATTGGTATTGTTAACATAATACTTGTGCAAATAAAACAATAGGTTTAAATCTTTATTGACAAAGAAAATTACAATTCAAAATAAAAACAAATTAGAACTAGTATTTACAATTGAAACAATTAAGCTAACTGCAGACTGTTGCAAACAATCTACAGGTAGCTCAACTGATCCATATCAATACCAGTCGGAAGCGTCCCCAAGACGCTAGGTGCATTGCCCCGCTGTATGGCAATGCTGATGCGCTGCGCCAGATACCCGCCCGCTCTCGGGTCACGCGTCGCGTCGACGCTCAGATCACTTTTTGAAAACCCGGAGAGCCTCGGGACCCCAAAGGGAGCAAATGTGTAGGCTCTGTCGAGACCTGCATATTTGCGTCTCTTGAGATCCTCGGCCAAATCTGCCGCCGCACCAGCCCTTACAGATGTCCTCGGAAGATGGCAAGGCGCAAGTGTGTCGACGCATGTAGCGTCCCACACAATGGGCCTCCCCAACTCCCATGGGACTAGTGTAATGCCTTCGGGTTATTGGTTGTTTGAACACGAACAATAATAATAAAAATAATATAATGCTGGACTATTCACACAGCATCATCTAGCCCCAAGCTAAGTTATAGCAAGTTAAGATATGTGAGCTTGTGTTATGGGTACTAGATGAATGATATACTTAATACAATACACTACATAGATACATACAATGGTAGGTAAATAACTAGGTACCTACACAATATACATATGTTGTTTAGATTTTTAGTAACGACAAATGATTTAAAAAAACGAGTCTCTTGACGGCAAAATTAAACCGTAGAAATACAGGTCATCTGTTAACACTGTAATGGCAGGTCTCTCATAACACTTTGACTGCCACCGACGCACGAGGTCATGTAGCTCCTTGAACAGCGACGCCCCCCGCGGGTTGCATTTGCATCGCTGTAGCTTGGCCGCGTTTCTTTTTTTGGAAAAAAAGTTAATGTGAACAAGGTACTTACCAACATGCCCATACCCGGCCACTATAAGCGCTTGATCGCCCAGCTTCTCTCTCAGCTTTGGAACGAGTTCGTAATAGTTCTCAATCGGTAACGACACGTCGTATTTAAAAACGTAGCCTTGCACCAATCCCGCGCCCGCTATGCTCTCCCGCAGGTTCCAGATTGTCTGAAAAATAATAAGTTTAACATCTTTAACACTTTCACTGTCCAAAAGCTGAGGTGAGATCTGCTGGTCTCACCGCCCAGCTCCCGCTGTCCCTGCTGGGAGGCGCGTTGACACTGGCCGCCGAGGCCGAAATTCGACTCAATCAGAAATCAATTACTTTTATTTCTTTAGGCATATAAAATAAGCTCTTATACAAGTAAAATTTTAACACCAGGAGGACATCGAACATCTATTTGTTTGATATATATATATATTTAATATTATGATAGCAATCTTTGAATTATGTACAGCTTTACGATTATATTATTTTCTACTCTAACTACAATGTAGGTATCTTAATTAATATTAAACATTTGCACGACTAAAAAGGCAAATATAGTAATACTCTATTAAACGCTTCCGACTGGTATTGATTTTGGATTAGGAGAGCTACCTGTAGATTGTTTGCAACAGTCTGTTTCTATTATTTGATTGTCATTTTTTTGTTAATAATCATATTAGTCCATTGTCCTCTATTAAAAAACCGTCATTGTGAATTCTATTTCTATTTTTTATTTCAACCAACCTGCATTTTAGCCGGTTCAGAAGTAACAGTTCCATCCAGAATGAGTCCACTGTCCATCTCCTTGGTGAGGAATCTGTTCAGTTTCTCTGCATCATGGGCGTCGTCACTGCCGTGTGTTTCCACTAACACGTAGAATGGGAATTCTGATATAGGATTGCTGAAAACAAATTGTCAAACATATCCTTTGTAAAATGCCTTCTACAAAATATCAGATAATCTAGAGAGGGTAAAAAAACGTGGGACGAGTTTTGCTCCAACTCGAAAACTAACAATCTAACAAGGTAAAGGTTTCTTGTTCGCTTCTTTACTTTACATTAAAAAGATTGAAGTTTCAAAAAAGCAAAGTGGTCACTTTATTTTTTAGTTTTACTTATGTAATTTTAATTTTGTGACGTGCCAAGAGTCCTGGAAATAAAGCACTTCGATATTTGATATTAAATTGAAACAATTGAGCGAACTGCAGACTGTTGCAAACAATCTACAGGTAGCTCAACTGATCCATATCAATACCAGTCGGAAGCGTCCCCAAGACGCTGGCTGCATTGCCCCGCTGTATGGCAATGCTTTTATATTTATTTTATTTATTTTCACCACACGTCACAGCAAAGTTGAACAATATTTATTAATCTTGTGTAGTTTTCAATGTGTTACCTGTAGCTACCTGTAGATTGTTGCAAACAATCTACAGGTAGCTCAACTGATCCATAATCAGTTGAGCTACCTGTAGATTGTTTGCAACAGTCTGCAGTTAGCTTAATTGTTTCAATTGTAAATACTAGTTGTAATTTGTTTTTATTATTGAATTGTAATTTTCTTTGTCAATAAAGAATAATATAAAAGTGAGAACATAAGTAGGTACCTACATTCGAAGACACCTGTCTCAAGAGAGTCAGGGCAACGGTTATGTACCTACCTGTCGATGAGGGGATCAGAGTGGACAATTTAATCAGCGCTGCATGTTCCTCGCATGCAGCACAATGCTGAGGGAGTAGCTCTTTGCCTATCATTAGAAACTTTTTTTTGTGTATAATTCTAGTTTAGGTTAAGAAGTTATAGGCAATAAAATGATTTATTATTATTATTAAAATAAAAGTGAACACTTGGGAGTGTACCTACATATCTGAGCAGCTGACTGCACCTATAGGCTAGGTAGATAGTATCCAGGAAAATTGAGTGCAAAGCCGCGGGTTGAAGCTAGTGTATTCATAAAGGTAGTAGGTACTTACGGCAATTTGAGGTTTTTAACTGTAGAGTTGATGGAATCAAAATCGGCCATTTCGAATGCTGACAGTATCTCGCCCAATGATAACTTTGCACTTTTGTACAGCTCCAGAATGTTCTCAAAGCTTTTCACTCCTGAAATATTAAAGAGGAGTCAGTACCTAATGCGGGTTCAAGTCCCGTCGAAGTCGAAAAATTAATGGGATATTATTTGATTTCTTATAAATGAAAACCAACTTACGCACTATAATAAAAAACCTAAGAGTCAGTAAGTTTTACTTGAATATTCTCAAAGCTTTTACCCCTGAAATATTTAACAAGAGTCGTAAAGTTTACTTGTTTAGCTTACATAAAACTTTTGTATTGTGTTATTAATTATTATGTATTATTATGTAAATGTACTAAATAATACTAGGTCCACTTTAAAATGCTATCCATACTATAGCTACTAATATTAAAAACTAGCTTCTGACTGCGGCTTCGCACGCGTTTTTACGGAATAACAGTAGCTCATATGTTAATCCAGGTCTAGAACTACAACTATGCAAAATTTCAGCTCGATTCATTCAGTAGTTTTGGCGTGAAGCTTTAACAAAAATCCATCTTTTAAGTTTAAGTTTTTTTTATTATGTGCGTAACCGCTTACACTCGGGGTAATTCATATGATATCAAAAAAAATTGTCGCCTTCGACGGGACTTGAACCCGCCCGTGAAAGGTCCCGTCGAAGGCAAAAAAATTTTGGGTTATTGTTTGATTTCTTAAAAACGTCCATCTATCCCAACTTTCGCATTTATAATATTAGAGTGAAATGGTATTTATAAAGGAAGGTAGGTATCTAATACCCCTGGGATAGCCCGTTCCTCAAGCACTGTAATCGAATAACGATGAATAGTTTCATTATTAAGCGATTGC
The DNA here is from genome assembly GCA_963662085.1 of Eupithecia inturbata. NCBI lineage: Eukaryota > Metazoa > Arthropoda > Insecta > Lepidoptera > Geometridae > Eupithecia > Eupithecia inturbata. The sequence continues at coordinate 12,866,802 of OY759182.1, forward strand.
AGTGTTTGAAATTATATTACTTAAACATGTGTCATGACTAGGTACTACTAACATACAATTATTATAATTTTTACTAACATAATTATGGATCTAAATTGGTTTTTGTGTTGTCTGAAATAAAAGAATATTATTTTAATTTAATTATTTTTTATTATTAAGTTTAGGAATGTAATATACTTAGGCTACTTTTTATACCAATAAATCATTTCCCATGGGATAGAAATAACCTTTTCATCCCATCTATTCGAAAAGAGGCAAAGGGTTTCTCGATAAGTGCGAACAAAGTGGATCATTCCAGCGCACTTAATAACGGTGACGAAATGACTTTCGAATTTGGAACACTAACAGTTTTAACGCAATTCGCTTCAATAAAGTCTTGGCCGGTACTAAAAAAGACGACCGCTGTGGCGCGGCGGGCGAAGGTTCGCCTGCGACGCAGGAGGTTGCGGGTTCGATTCCCGCCTCGGGATAAATGTTTATACGATCTGCAGATTTTTGTTCCCAGTGTTCTGGATGTTTTTAAGTATAATAAAAATATCTATTTAAGTGTATTTTTAAGTAACTATATCAGTTATCTAGTACCCATAACACAAGCTCTGCTTAGCTTAGGGTTAGATGATGCTGTGTGGATTGTCTAGTTATTATGATTTAGTAGTAATTTGGTTATGCACCTAAATATAAATAATCGTCACTACTAAAAGCATCTCTTATTTATTTCTCGTATGATGAATTTTTCTCATAGTTTAGGATGAAAAGCAGGCTACCACACGGGACCAAAATTATTTAACCTCGAGCGACGTACTTTGAATCCCTCGCTATGCTTAGGATTCTACTCTAGAATCCCTCGCTACAGAAATTCGTAAACAATAATTTCACAGTTTCTTACCAAAGAAGCCCAAAGTGACCGCTTTGGGTAGCACCGGGCAATGTATCGCCACTTTTGTGACTACACCTAGAGTGCCTTCCGAGCCTATGAACAAATGCTTCAGGTGGTAGCCTGTGTTGTCCTTCTTTATAGTTTTCAGACAGTCAACCACTGTGCCGTCTGCTTTTACCTAGAAATAAAGACGAAATACATGTAGGTAATTATCGGATAATACTTTGCCTGGAAGTAATCGCTTATAGCGATAAGATCGCCGATTGCATTTCATTAGTAGTAAGTAAAGTCACTATTATTTCTCTGGTAAATGTTTTTCTTAGTTTTGGTGTACCTACACAATAAAGTTGTTAGCTATCTATCTACTTTGCTTTTTCATAAAAGAACTTAGGTATATTTAATGCACTGCAATGGTCAAGCGATACTCAACCGATGAAAAAAATAGTTTCACTGAATGAAAGCAACCCCCAGCTATCCCTAGACTTTTATCCAGGTTCCGTGTGTGGAGGAGTAGCTAGTTTAGTGGATGCGGAACAGGACCGTGGTAGAATACGTTGTACGAGCTTCAGGAGAAAGGTCTCCTGGACCTCTAGGGACCTCCCTGGTAAGCTAAGGTCAGGTAAGGACCTGACCTTAGCTTACCAGGGAGGTCCCTGCGCAAAATCCGGCTAGGTGATGGGATGATATTGTCATGTTGTAAAGTAATTCTTGTGGTATGGTGGCGGATCAGTCAACCCAGCCCGTGAATGCGTGGGCAGGTTCAGCCCGTGAATGTCGTTAAGAGTCGATTTAGGGAATCTACCAGAGCAAGGGTTTATTTATAGGGTCGGCAAAGCGCGTGTAATGTCCTGTTGTTGCAGGCGTTAATACATAACATTAATTAATGCTAAAGTATGAGTTTAATAGGCTGCGGTAAACCCTTTATATCAGGCAACTTTTTTAAAGAAGAAGGTGATTATTGCAAAACTTCCAGCAATTGTTTTATGAGACAAGTTCAGCAGTGGGCTGAACTTGTCTCAAAAAGCTGATGAAGAGAGCACCGCCTCTATACCCAGCAGAAACCCATGCAGGTTACCACACCGCAGGAGCCGCAGCCTCCCTGCGTTGGTGCTTGCGTTACCACCTGTCGCCGCCGGATCGTAAAATCAATCCGTTTGTAGAATGGCTAGGCCAACTGCATAACGGCGCAACACAATTAATAGTCTGTGCCGATTGTTTAACGATCAATGTTCATGAATAGGTAACGTTACTTCGTCATCTCGTCGAATGACATTCAACAGGTTGGTACCTATTCCCAACACACGCTGATTCTACGATTTTGCGGCGACACCACCGATGTGGCAGACAGTAGGAAGGCATGTTCTTGTTCAGCTGTGGCAAGTGTGGTTATTCTTACCGCTTCTATACCCAGCAAAGATCCATGCAGGTTTCCATAGCGCAGGAGCCGAAGCCCCCCTGCGTTGGTGCTTGCGTTGCCGCCGATGTGGCAGCTTCCTTTAGCGCCGAGGTCCAAAGGCATAATGAGGTTCCGTGCTCGCACGTAGTTGTCTAAGGTTTCTAGAATGCATCCCGCTTCGCAAACTAATGCTCCTGGATCAAAGAAGGGTTTATGTAGGTATAGCATGACAGATCTAAGTAAAATATGAGGTATAGATGTAGATCCAATGGAATTGGAGTCTACATACTAAAGTCGGCGACCAAGTCGAAGGCCCGCCGACTTTGGCGTGTAGACTCCATAAGGTATACAGACTTGAGTCGATTAGGCAAATAATTATGTAAAGAAATGATTTGCGATTTTTTTGTGGGTTCGTTCATAGAAAATGTCGTATACAATTTGCGGCAAGTAACCGCTGCGCGGCTGCGCTGGTGTTATATCGTTTATAGCAGAAAAAAAATCAAAACCTGCAAAAAAAAAATAATCCCACGCCCCGTGCTCACGCCATACTAAAGCGGTTCGCTATAGTTTGGCGTGAGATTATTAACGAAAACTAGGAACTTACATAAACCACCGTAAATTCGTAATGTACGTCACCGCCTGATCGACGAATCAGCCCGTTTATAGAATTGCGAGTTCGAATGCAAAACGAATGTTTGGTTAAGTGCCATTTAGCCATTGTTGAACATCATCCACCACCAATCGGCATTACGGTAATAACTGAATTGCGCCGTTTAGCAATTGTGTTCGTTGTAATGTTAAACGATAACTTGTAAGGAATAAGAAAGGAAGTACAACTGTAATCACTAATCAAATTACTAACCAGATATCTCATCCAAACTGATAATTTTGTTCATCAACCCGAAGTTTAGTACAATCTCGTCGAAGACCGGAACGGAGCCGCCGACGAGGCCTGTGTTCCCGCCCTGAGGACACACCGCCAGACGTCTGTCATTGCAGTACTTGAGGATTGCAGATACTTCACGTGTGCTTTTGGGCTTTAGCACGATTTTGGACTGACCTGAAAAAGTTATAGATAGAAAAATCTTTAACAACAAAAAAAATATTACAAAGAATAGAAAGAAATTGAAACTAGTAATTACAATTGAAACAGTTGAGCTAACCGCAGACAGTCGCAAACAATCTAGAGGTAGCTCAACGGATCTATAGTTAGGTACCTACCTACTTAAAATCAAAGTTTACCATGGACACAGGAAAAGTTTTGCTACGTCCAGCTAATTACACCATAGGTAATTTCCACTTCATAAACACAATCGTGGGAGAGAGACAGTTGCAAATTATCTCAAAAACATTTTATTGTTTATTTAAAATTAAAACAAAAATATAAATATTTGAACCAAACAAAATAATCATAAACAAAGGAATTAGAAAATTAATTATGAATAGAAAATGTATCATTCATTATAATAAATGAAACTTCAAAACAGAAGAAATTTCGTATACAATGCCATGATCAAACAAACAAAACATCGAACACCATCGGCATTGTCTGTCAAAATGCACGTGCCGTCTGCGCCCTGTGCCTTGCATTTGCGCCCAAACCGAACACGCTAGGATGCGGCGGGGTGAGGAAGCTCGGTCAGGTGGAAGGCGAAGAGTGTCCATTCTGTACGTTAGTATTATTATACCTACAGTTTACCTACTGCTGTGCAACTACGCAAAAATTACCCACATATAATTGACGTTTGAAAGCCCTTTGAATGACCTTGAACGCCATTTCAATGGTCATTATCCTTACAATAGCAAATTACGAAGGCCATTCAAAGGGCTTTCAATTGTCAATATGGGATGGGTTGTTATGCGTAATCGCATAGCTGGTTTGAAAGTCAGCGTGATTTAGTCACCTCTACAGTTTTTTATCCAGTCAATGTTAAAGGGCAACACATCAGTATCTTCTGTAAGCACTCTATCTTCGCTCAGTACAGATCTAAAGTAGTTCACGTCAGTAGGTTGCACTGTACTAAACTTTTTTCTTTTGATGTTGTATTTTTCCTGAAATGGTTTAAACAAAATTATTGTAGTATGCATAAACCTACCTACCTACCTAGGTATAATAGGTCTATCATATATATATATAATATATATGATAGACCTATATATATATAATAGGTAATCTACACTACAATATAGATGGTGTTGGTCAATTTCGGAAGGTTGGTATGTACTTACTGTAGGTAGGTAGGTAGTTAGTACCTAGTGGGTTACGAGAGCTCTTTAGATTGGCTTGTTAAATAAATAAATAAATAATGCTGGACAATCCACACAGCATCATCTAGCCCCAAAGTAAGCAGAGCTTGTGTTATGGTACTACCTAGGTAGATGACTGATAAACTTAATACAATACATAACATAGATAGATATTTTTTATTGTATATAGAAAATACCCAGAACACCCGGAACAAATATTTGCAGATCGTACAAACATTTGTCCCAAGGCGGGAATCGAACCCGCAACCTTCTGCGTCGCAGGCGGACCTTCGCCCGCCGCGCCACATCGGTATTGTGCTGTTGTAGTGCACGATGCCATGAAACATGTGTACTAAGCTGAAAGAGGGTGATTCTGGATCACGAGGGGATCAACTTTTGATCTACGATTTTTTTTAATTTAATTTTTTGATAAAAGTTAGACATTTTTCTTCAAGAGTGAGTGCAAAAGATCGCGAATAGGAAGAATAAAACATCACAATAAAAAATAATCAATTAGAAATAAAAAAATGCTATTATTACTATATTAAAATAAATAGGCAGGTATTCGAAATTCATAAAATCGTTGTTCACAAGTTGATCTCTTTTGGGTCCAGAATCACCCCCTTAGAGCACATGTTACTTTGCACCCTGTACCTATACATAAATAGGTAGGTATACTACATAATACCTACATGATGAATTTTAAATTCTAGACCCAATACATACTAGGTAGTAGGTACCTAACACGATTAAAATTTAAGGGACATAATTTGTAATTTTATACCTACACTAGCAAACCCGGCGAACTCCGTTTCGCCACCAGATTGCTTCGTTTTATGTAACTATAAACCTCACGGAGCCCGAGACCTTGCCAACGAATGCAAAACCGTGGAAATCGGTTCGTGCGTTCTGGAGTTATAGCGCCAGGAAGGAAAACCCGACTTATTTTTATATAGTAGGTATATAATGATGGTTTTTTTGTTTAAGTTGACAAATAAGCTAACACTTACCGAAGATAGTTGAGGCAATGCTTGAGACGTAAATCTTACTTGTTCCCACACAACACTCAGCTGGCTATTTTGTAGAACACGCGCAATACATTTTAACATCTTTGTAGAAGAATCGTATGTTAGAAGTGCTTAGCTTCGGCCTTCGCTATCAAATAAGTTATGTACCGGTGTGTAGGTATGATGAACTTTGAAGCGATTTATACAAGCGTTAGAGCACCGAATAACTATATTATATACTACTTCGCTATAGGTCTTAGAACTAAATATTATATGCTTTAAGTAGTTGCGATCTACAGATTTACTTATTTATGTACCTACACTCTTTTGATAACAGATAAAATGAAGTCATGGAGGGCATGAGTGACAGAGCCAGCGCACAAACGAGCACTAGCACGAATCAGCACGATTCGCTAATGAGTAGGTATAGGTACCGACCGTAGGTAGATATGGAGAAAGGTCGTTAAACATGCGGTTTACGGGTCTATCTCTATAGGCCCGGAAAAATACATTTTAGATTCTAAATGCAACAAAATATAGTTTATTTCTGCTACCTAGTACTTTTCCGTCAGATCGTTTTCAGGCAGCGGTCTTTCTGCGTTGAAACAGAGGGCATCTCTTTCTACACTATGCAAACTGATCGAGACTTCAGACCCAGAAAGATAGCAGACGCACTTGAGTTGTAGTGTAACCGTCTACATACATCTACCTATTACGGTTTAAACAATAGGTACTGACAATGACAACCGAACCCGGACACGTACGAACTGGCGACTGTTCTATCTAGTCGAAAACCAGATTCATGCAGAGGTCATCTTTTCATGAAAACATATTTTATGAGATACAAGCTGTGCCCGCTACTTCGTCAGCGTAGAATTTAAAATTTCATGGGTTATAATTTTATTGCGCGGAACCGTGAGAGACGGGACGCGCCATGTAGCGACGCGACCCGACGCGACGCTATGCGACTTATTGCCACCAGTACTTCACGCGACATGTGTCCTATTTTGTAGACATCTATGAGTAACAAACGCGGCGAGCTCAGTTTATTACTGTTTTAACTATTAATAACTATGGGCTGAGTTGTTAGAAAATTCATATTTGAAATACTTAGCCCTACAAAAAGGTAAACAAAGAAGGAAGACCACGAACACCATTTAGAGCAAAATGAATTTGGAGAGTTTCATCATTAAGTCTAACCGAAACTAAGAAACAATCCACGTTTGTTTAACCTTTAAGTATTGAGAGTATTGTGGCTTATTGCCAAGCACTTTCGATTACATTGTCGCAGCTAATAACCATACTATGTATTCAACTAGGTATCATTAAGCAATTTATAAAAACCTATTTCTCTTTTGCGCTCCGTGCAAATAGCGCACGCGCTATCTGGATAATTCTTTAATGTGTTGCCAATACACCTCTTCAAGTCGTCGTCGCGTCTTGTCGCGCAAAAAACCAAGTCCGCACGTCGTCGGCGTCGTCGTCGTCGCGTCTTGTCCGCGACAACGTAGGCCACACATTCATACAACGACTACTTGATATGATAATATTTTCGCGTCGCGTCGCGTTGCCACGTTTGTCGTTCACCTAGGACCTAGGACAACGGGTTCCTATAAGAATTTAAAAATTAATAAAAAAAACTGTTATTTTAATAATAAATTACAGAGACTTCAATTTTCTACAGTCTGGCTACTGCGTAGAAGCCGGCTACTGAGAGTTGAGCATAAAAAAGCGCGGCAAATTTAATACATAAATTTGATACATATTAATTCACTTCCTGATTTTTACAAGCTTTTAGCTTGACCTGTTATTTAGTATGTATGTAAATGTGGAACAAATCTTGCAACTGCATTTTAAACCAGCAGCAGGGCTATTCACTATTTTTTACATCGACAAGGAAACTGACAAAGATTTCCGCGAAATTCAAATACTTTAGTAATAAAAATTGTAATAAACTTTATAATTTCTGCTGCGCAATTGAAAACTGACATTGGCAGAATTGTGTCAAACCATGATGTAGAGCCAAACATAAAAGAAGAAGAATATTTTCTGCGTTCTGGAATCTACTTACGGAAAAGTGGTTTTCCTCTTAAAAGTACCATCAAGCAGCCGTTCTATGCCTCGGGAAAATTAGGCGAATGGCGAGACGGATACGAAGGGTAGAACAATTTAGTTTTTCAAACAAATAGCTGGGCTGTTGATTCTTAATAATTTAATAGTCGAAGAGAAGTGTAGCAAAATGGAGAGTTCGGCGAGACGACATAATTAAACAAACCATTAGCATTCATGTAGGGAGAAATGTGAGCACGTCAGGAAATGGGGAAACAAAAGCGCACACAAGCATTTTGTATACGCTGAATAAGCTTCTTTGACCTTGCAAGCAAACAATCCCCAAAAACACAATCGGCAAAGTTTAGTTTAGACAGTATGAGCGAGTCACACAACCTAATTCTCATTTCCACGCTTAAATACTATTAAATACGCATGCGGTATAGTATATATATACGATAAAAACAATTTTGAAAAGTTTTATGGACATAATTTTCAAAATGTAAAGAGCCATTCAATTTCAGTGAGTTTCGCCTATTTATTTTCATCCAAACATAATTCTTTAAAATGTTTACTGCATATCCCTAAAGAGTTTTTGGGTGCTTTTTTTTAGTCCGTAGCTTCAGTACAAGTGCGTTTGCAAACTATTTTGAGATTTTTATAAAGAAAACGCATCATTGCTTAATTGGACTTGAAATACCTTAGAGCATTAAACCAGAACGGAGAAGACACGCGCAACAATACATACCCAAAAAATTCTGCCGCTTTCAGCGGGGGGTGAGGTAACACACATAGACTTTTCAATCACGTCGCTATAAACGCACACAACATTATTATCGCACACAATCTTAAACTACACGCACACAATCGCATACTCACACAGTTGCACACGTAATGATGTCTGTCAGTATACAACACAATTGCAGCAATAATTAAATAAGTTTACCAGGAACACTGATTATTTTTACCCAATTGCCGAAAGAGCGGAGGGTAATAATTTCTGAATGTGTTTATGTGTCATTCATTGGTTTCACCTGTAGTAACGGCTGGATAGACTTTAAATATAAGGAATCATTGGTTTGCTCTTTATCTGTAGAGTCTCGAAAGCCATAATATTTTACTAATATATGTATAGTAGAATTTCATTTCGTCATAAACAACCCATCAAGTAGGGTGTCAGAATAAAGGGTTTTAATAACAAATAATGTTTTAACGTAATTTTAAAAAGGCAAATTGCAAAGTAAAATTCTACAGTTAGGTTTTCGTTTTCCTAACGTACATTGTTATTTGACAGGGGCTAATTAACTACGTATACAAAATCACTGCTTGACATTTTTTAAGCAATCTACTACTTGATGCCTATTTTAGAAAAAAACCTGAATATTGAGAAATCCTGTAAAATACAGTGTCAGACTCTACTGGATGCAGCAGCGTTATACACATAAAGGACAACATGCTTTTATTTGGTATTTTGTGGTCGAATAAAGTTTACCTTAATAGCTATTTATTTGTTCTCCTCGTTTTATAAAGCTTGCTAAGCTATTCTAAGATAACCTCTAATTAGCTATTAAAATTAAAATTAATTAATATTAAAAGTAATATATTAGCTATTAGAAGATTGTTAGCAATGCAAAGCAAACATAGAAACAAGATATATGGTTTAACAATTTTATTTGTCACGAAGTGCACAAAATGTAAGGACTGTAGGATTGAACAACCACCGTAAGAATAAGACTTTTGTTTTTCCTTTTTGAACATAATTTACAACACATGTCAATGTCATAGACAAAAATTAAACTATCCTCATTTATATCACAATTTATTGAGCCACAAGGAATGATTTAGCATAAAAAAAAAGCTTTAACCCACACAGATCGAATCCCAATATCCTTTGGAAATCTGTAAGAAAAAAAATAACGAAATTTTATAAGTGATTGATATTTTGTGGGATGATTGTACGAAACTGAACTACTTTGTCTAAAAGACATAGGTCATAATTTGATAATATAGGTGATAGTGTTTAGATCTCTCCTACCCTTACAAAACTAATTTATCTATGGTATGTCCAAAAATATTTCTCATATTTCATAAAATATTTGTCTTATTTCAACCTAAATTTCTTGGGGGAAGTTTCAATTTCATGGATAGATTAATTTCTCAAATTATCATCCACTAATAAAAATCACCCTGTATAAGAAAATGATATCAATATTCGCGATTGTGCTGTCCCAGCACTTATTTTCAGTTTAATACTTTATAAAAATTATAAATTAAAACAAAAAGAATATCGATATTTCTGATTGTGCAGTCCCATCACAAAATTTGTTGAGGTGCTGCCAGATTCTTTAAGTTGAAACTGATATTTTTTGGTAAAATGTCGACTGAAAATATAATTCAACTAGAAAGTGTAATAATAATCTAAAACATGCATAATAATTTAACTAATAAAAGTATTTTCTAAAAATATTTGCTATTTTGAAATGTACCCTTAAAAATGCGGTAATATTGCAGTATTTCCCTAAAAATCACACGAATCTATAATAATCATTATTGGTTCATTACAATAGGAAAATTTTAATAATGATTGTAAAATAAAATATTCAGTTTTAGTGTTAACTCAACTACGAAACTTGCTCTAGATTATTACACTGTATAACTTACTGGTAACACCTTAGTACAGACGAATATTTTTCTATTTTTGCTAAATAAGTGCATTATTTAATAGTATTTGGACAAAATAAATACTTACAGATGAAATGTAATATTATCCTTTTGTAGGTTTGAAGTTTCTGACCTATTTTTGCACCAAAAAACACTACAACTCGGCATTTTCACCGGAGCTCATTCTGCGCGCATTGCAATCCGACAACTGGCGCGGCCGATTTTTTTTTTTTTTTTCGAATGGACTACAATGCTGTTGACCGCAGATGGCCATGACAGCGTTACCGGACTTTTGGCGGGCGCAGAAGGCGCCTCGCCGGTAAAGTTATGGTGGGGCAACACGCACAAGGGCCACCACTTAGGTGCGAGCCTCGGCTTGGGCTGTCGCCAGATGCTACAAGAGGGAATGGAGGTTTCGCCAAGGTGCACGAATGCACCTATGGGCGGAAGCGGGGAATTCTTCGGCCCCGCATCCGGCGGGGTCGGTTTTTGGTCGGGTGTGTAGTGTGCGGAAGCGAATCGGTATCTGTTGCCGTCACCTCCGGGTTAGCGGCGGTGATTGGGTCAACGGGGTCACCGAGAACGTGTCTCGGTCTACGGAGGAGAGTGGCGCGGCCGACGCGCGGCAACTAGTTTTATATATCGGGTATGACCGCCGCTCTTGTACCTTTGGCAGAGGGGGTACGCCTATGAGTGTCGCCTCCGTTCTGGTTTAATGCTCTAAGTGAAATACCGAAGACAACCTCTATTCTTCCGCAAAAGATGCGTGCCGTGGCACCCTTAGTGCCATCTATTGAGTTCTGGAGTAAAAGGGGATTAATCTTTTTTGGAAAATACCTATTCGTGGCGTCGCGTCGTCGTCGTTGTCTGAAGTTCCATAAAAAAAAGGAAGTTGTAGTTGAAGCCATGCATGATGCAGAATTGCAGATCATGCAGAGCCAAACATATAAGAAGAAGAAGAACCACCCAGCACCATTTGGCATTTAGCAGTTTTAGCACACCACACCACACACACAAGGCAAGGAAGGACTGTATAGTGTGTGTATATTCCTTTTCTTTTGCATAGCACGTGGTTTACTGGTGTTTAATTTTTAATTACTAAAATGGCTAAGATCAAGGTAAAAAATGTTAAAAAGAAGAAAGAAATCGCTGTTCAGAAGACAAAAGAAGACGAAAATGTGGTTGTTTTACCCCCAGTACGTATGTCGGACGATCCTGCACCACGACAGGTAAGGTTTTACTAAATTTCAACTATCCTTTCGCTTTCCATTCGGGCTGTTTTACGCATAGCGGCTAATTTGTCTGTCCGCAGGCGGTACACTTCATATAATGCTGGGCAATCCACACAGCGTCATCTAGCCCCAAAGGCAGAGCCTGATATATGGATAAATAACTGTTACAGGAACATAGTAAATTCCATTTAAACATAGTTAAATTAGGTATCTCTAAATAGTACCACAATCCATAGTAGGTAAATTATTGCTTTTGGTTAATCTGAATTTATTGTTTACCAACTCTCTTGGTAGTATGTCTGATATTTGAATATGTGATAGAAATTTTTAGGCTGCTTACTCTATAAAGTTTTAAATGTATAGCCTGAACTTGTGTCTGTCAAAGTTATGAAATATTATTAAAATCTGAATATTTTTAGGTTAAATGGATCAACAGGCAAAGAGTGCTTGTATTTGCTGCAAGGGGCATTAATCACCGTCACCGACATCTGATGGAAGACATAAAAAAACTAATGCCACATCATAAAACAGAGTCTAAAATGGAACGGAGCAAAAATCTGTATGTTGTTAATGAAATCAGTGAAATGAAGAATTGCAACAAATGTTTGCTATTTGAAGGCAGAAAAATGAGAGACTTGTATTTGTGGATGGCAAATGTACCCAACGGGCCTAGTGCGAAGTTTCTCATTGAAAACAGTGAGTGGTAATTTTTTGTTCATAGTATGGCCAATCAGCTAAACAAATCTCAAACTTCAAAATTTTATGACAACATTCCCATGTTGTCATCTAAAAACTCATTCAACAACTCGCATGTGAGCGTGGGTGTGGTTAAGCAGAGCTTGTGCTATTTTATGGTTACTAGATAACTGATGGGGGTTAGAAGATAAGATAACTGATATACATATTACAGTATACTACATAATAGATATTTTTTATTATGCATAGAAAATATCCAAAACACCCAGAACAATTATCTGCAGATTGTACAATCATTTGACTACTGATGTGGCATTGCGGGCGAAGGTCTGTGACGCAGGAATTTGCAGGTTCGATTCATGTCTTGGGACAAATGTTTGAACAATATGCAAATTTTAATATTTGTTCCAGGTATGTAATGTATTGTATTAAGTATATCAGTCATCTAGTACCCATAACATAAGCTCTGCTTAGTTTGGGGCTAGATGATGCTGTGAGGATTGTTCAGCGTTTTTTATTTATTTTATTTATTATTTGTGCCAATGCGGGAATCAAACCTGCATCTCTTGCATCACAGGCGGACCTTCGCCTGCTACACCACAGAGTTGGTAGATGCTAATATAAGATGAAATAAGTAAATTCTTATTGTTTATGTTATCATTAACATACACAGTTATATATATTTTTTTAATCTTCCTGACCATTCTCCTTTTCAGTTTACACAATGGGAGAGCTCAAAATGACAGGCAACTGCTTAAGAGGCTCAAGACCTCTCCTTTCTTTTGACCCTCAGTTTGCTAAGGACTCTCATCACACTCTCCTAAAAGAGCTGCTCACACAGACATTTGGTGTGCCAAACCATCACCCAAAAAGTCAACCATTCTTTGACCATGTCTACACATTTATGATACTTGACAACAGGATTTGGTTCAGAAACTATCAGATCCTCTCTGAGGATGGTGCCTTGGCAGAAATTGGACCTAGATTTGTCCTTAATCCTGTGAGTATATTAATTTCTAGTGTAAGGGGTTGTTCATTAATCACGTGATGTTTTTTAGCAATCTTCTTTACCACCCCTCCCCCATGGTGATATGTGGTGAGGTTTTAGACTACCCAAATGTTTGTACACCCAAAATCAAGTGTATTAACAATTTATCAAAAAGTTTCAGAATATTGTCTCTAAATAGTACAGGTATAGTTTAATTTAATTAGGGATAATTAAGTATCGTTATTAAAATGTCAGTGTGTCCGGTATTAATAGAACTCGCGCGATCAATAAAAAAATAAGTACCTACACGTAATATTTATTTTTTTATTTATTTATTTACGTAATTTTAGAAAAACTTACAGCTAGGTATTATGTATGCTACTGTATTATGTAAATTACTATTATTAAGAAATAATAGTAATTTACATAATACATGCCAGTACAGACCAGCATGTGTGCTGAGGGCCAATTAAAAAGTTTCCGCAGATAGTAGTTATATAGGATAATAAATGACGCACAGTGAAAGTAGACGACTTAAAGAGAAAATAAAAAAGAAAAAACACAACACAAAGCAAAAACAATAAAAATAAATGAATTTATGTAGGTAATGTTATCTGACAAAAAAAAAGTTATCACTGAGCAAGCGTTTAAGCTTACTTGCAGATGTGTTAAATAGATCAACATCATTGTTTTTATTGACCAATGAGTTGAACGATTTGCTAGCTCGAATTAAGAATGCATTTTGTCTGTAATTAGTTTTCACCATAGGAACGTAAAGAATACTCCGTTTTCTCAATGCAGCAGTATTTGTACGCAACCCTTATTGCTCAAGCAGCTCAGGAAAGTCTACGTTGCCATTGCACTACACCCCCTCTCCCTTCGTGATTTTTTCCGAACCTGAGCTTCACGTGATTAATGAACGACCTATAGGGGATAACCAGAAGTTTTGAGGAGCTGTTTTGTTTCTATTTCCATTTTTTTTCTTCAGGTAAAAATTTTCTCAAGTTCATTTGGTGGAACAACACTTTGGGAAAACCCAAAATATGTCAGCCCTGCAAAATTAAGACAGGCATTCTCCAAGAAAGCTGGCAATAAATACGAGAGGAGGATTGAAAAAAAAGCAATGTATGAAGCCACTAAACCTGAAACGGGCTACCCAGACATTGAGGGTGCAGATTTCTTTAAAGGTGATCCGATAGCAAAAGCAGAAGAAGCTATTGTGAAAGGTAATTTTAAATTATATTAAACACTGTTAGGTTATCAAGACTATTTAGTCCTGTTACACGGCATTAAGGGTTACTACGTAAGGGTTCTATGGGACAGCACAGGGATTATATTTGTTCTTTAAGCTGATAGAGGCAAACATTTTCACGTATTGGCCCTATCTGCATTTTACTCTTATTAAATAACGCTGTGGACTCAATCAAAAAGCATGTGTTTAACCCATTCACTGTCATGCCACTGCACCAGAGGGGTGACCTATTTGACGATAGTAACTCGTGGCTCAAACACGTCACTCTCGTGACGTCTCCTTTTAGCATGGGATTTGCGTAGTTGCATGTCCGCACGATAGAGGCGCTTTACCAAATTGTATGAAAAAAAGGAGACATCTCGTTGTCATGATCACGTCTGTTAATAACGTACCCTCAGGTACGAGACGTCCATGTTCATCTGTGGCAATGAAAGTGTTAAACTTACGTCATTATCTATGGATCTCACTCTTATGTTCTGGTTAGTGTTATTTCAACAACCTTTTCATAGAAGCTTTGGTAGCCCATCATGTCATACTCTTTTTTTCTCTTTTTTGTGTAGAGGAACCAATGGAAGATGATGGAAGTGACACTGAAGAGGGTAAACCTGTATTTGTTCCGAAGAAGACCAAGAGTAGGCCTGACATGGCGATTCGACGCAAGCAGCTAAAGGCTCAGAGCAAGAAAATCTCTGACCAAATTAAAAAGAGAAAGCAACAGTTCAAGAAAAAGAAACCAGGAAAAGCAAAAAAAGCTTAATGTTATAAGAACAATAACTATGTTATTTGGATTATTAAGAAATCAAATAACATCCCAATAATTTTTGGGACATGATTTCTTAGAAATTACCCCAAGTGCGACGCTTACGTGGCTTACGCACTATAACAAAAACCTTTGAATTATTAAATCTGTTAACACAACACTGGGTTTTATCTTAGCTCTTGTTCCCTTATCAGATAAAAGATTCTTTATAGCATTACATGCTGTATATTATTTAAAATAAAGGTTTATTTACTTATCCTCAGACTGTCGTCTATCAGAAAACACCAAAAGTAGTGATTTACTAAGACCTGATGGTTGAAATTAAAAATGTTGGAAAAACATTTTGTTACATTAATTTTATGAAAACTTATTTGTACATAAGAAAATAATGTTTTTATAGAATTTTCTGATGGTAATAGTAAACATGGACATAAACACAATTTGTAATAAACAACTTTATTTTCAACTACCATTATTCTAAAATAATAGTATCTTAGTTTATCGCGAATATAACTATATTTAGGTATAACGTAAGCGGAAACTAAACAAAAACTATAATATTATTTATGTTTAGTCACAAAAAGCTGCGCTATCGTATCAGTCTTCGTGTCCAGTTAACAAAATAGTAGTAACAGTACTCGCTTACATTAAATCGTACAAAGAGCATATCGACATGCAGAAACACATTATTTGGTCGTCGGTCGCGACAGAAGCGTATCGGTTTCATTTCATACATTTAGTATGATTACAAACACATTATTACATATGCCCATTCTGCTAAACCGGTCGCTTGGATAGAACGTGTCATGTGCTTAGCAGAATAGGTCGCCTGTGTGCTGTCGCAGCAAAAGTATGAAGCCGAATGGTTCTGATGCAACACGACATATTAATATGTTTGAGGCTGCTCTATCAAGTGAGTAAGTTTGGCACTAGATACGCGCTATGTAGCGAGTGCTGTATCCAGAGATCTCAGTAGCTCCATATTGAAACTAGAGAGAATAATCTGCCACTATTTGCATACAAAAGCAAATTACAACGCCGCAGTCGCCGTTGGACGGACAGATAATTGCTCATACGTTTGTTTTACTAGCATCTCCGAGCATTTTCTATTGCGAGTCGCGTATAGGCTTGAAAATATTTTATACAGCACTGATTTTGCCTAGATTTTTTTTTGTCTAAACCATGTGTAAACTCAGAAGTCAGAATATCATAATACCACATAATATCACCAATTTTGTGGCCACAAGAAAAGGTAGTAAGATACAACCACCTACAGTGTCAAAAACTGCCGAGCTTTGTCATTTTAATAATGTTGTAAACGTTTTTATAAAACCGCTTGCGTGAGATTTGCCTAGTTCAGATAAAGTCTGTCGTCACTAACAATTTAACGAATAAAAATATAAGGTTCAAATACTAGTTTAGGCCTATGAAAAAAGAGTAGGTACTTTTGTCCAGCTACAAAATCATTAAATATTTTGGCTTACCTAACCGCGACTCGTCACAATCGATTGAATGTGTCTAAAACCATCATTAATTCTAAGAAGGGGTGGCAAAGGGATACAAAACAATGTTTTTGGCACTCTTCTAAACATGAACTTGCGTTCAACGACATCATGTTTTACAATTAAATTTTTCTGGTTTGAATACTTTAAAATAGTTTAGGAATAGCTACATTACTGATAAAATTTGGATTTGTTGTGAACAGATCAAGAAGTTTCGTAACACACTTGGCAATCTTTTTGAATAAGTAACTTCGATGTTGAGTAAATTTAATTCTTTCATTTACTTAACTTCTTGATCATATCAAAAGAAAACCATTGAATGCAATAACAATAACGATTTAAAGTAGCAAAATTAAAAATGATGGAGAAAAAATACTTTAACACTGTATTTACAAAAATATTCTACTATTTAATTTTAACAATAATATTGATTGTATAACTTGTAATTTTATTGCAATGGTGATAAATTGTTAAACATGTGAGTTTTATAACTGCTTCGCTTTTGTCTTATCAAGGAAAATATTCTGCATAATGAGGCGTTTTCTTTAAAAAAATGTTCGGCTAGAGTGAAAAGAGGGCGCCTTTTACTTGGGGCTGTCAAAATAAAGAGGCATAGAGCCTACATACACGGGCAGCTTCAAGCAGTCAGGATCGACTGCTTCAAGCTGCGACTGCATAGTGAACGATGCAACTGCTTGAGCGGTCCCGTGTAGGTATGTCTGTAAATGGAAGACCAATGGAAGACCCATTGATGAGTATGTCAACATCTCCGCGAAAAATCCCCGCCTTAAATCAAGTTCTATGGTAAAAAAAAACCTTTTTTAGAAACCGCCTCATATATGGAAGGAGTACCCGACACGATACATATGAAAGATTTTAAAACTTGTATAGCAATTTTATCACCTCACAACATTTGAACATAGCGCTAACATTTACGTGCGTAAGTCGGATTATTATATTTGACACAGGGATTTGTACATTATGATTTTCTGGAGTTGTATATATTCAACGAAGTGGTATAAAACACATACGACCTTACTTTAGAGCCGACTGACCGGCAGCGTAACGGGCGTAATGTAAAGCGTTACACAGCGAGCGTTCGTGCAGTCACTAGGCGCATTTCAGCAAGTTTCATGCTCGCTGCGAATGGTATATTACGCCAGTCAGTACCCATCTTGTAAAGCTAGTTGCAAATCCATGATACAGTACTTATTTTGTCGTTTTAATATTACTTTGACCTACGCTTTTGTTAGAAGCTCAGTTTGACTTCTCTTGGTACAATTTAGTGGCACATTCAGTATAATTTGTTTTTCTAATTCATCCTTATATTAATAATAGTACGGAAGTCACAATTTTGGCAATTTAAGAAAAGAGTAGTAGGTAATATCAGCTAGTAGGTAGGTACTGAAAAGAATTGCGTCAAACCAGACGCAGAGCCATCAAGAAGACAAGAAGTTGAAGGTACTTAAAAGTAAGGTCGTAAAATTTTAATTAATTTGATGAAAAATAGGTTATTATGTCCGAAATTAAAAAAAGAATTTTTTTATAAGTAGATCTAAACGTTATTTACTAATGCTGACGGAATTAAAAATATCCAAATGTGACATGTTTTAGGACTAGTAACATGACATGTCTATTCTTAACTTTAAAAATAATTTTAACGGGACGAATAAGTCCGTAAGTATACAATATCATGTGATTTCAAATAAAAAATTATGAGAACTACTACGTAAATAAGTAAAAATATGACTTTGTCGATTTGAAATAAAGTTACACATAACGTAGAAAGTTGAATACAAAATTAAATAAGTAAATGTTTTCTCTATTAAAAGTTCGGTACAAAACTATATTAAAGAATAAAAGTATTCTGACAGTAAACTTATTTCAAATAATTAATTACAACATAATTTATAACTGGCAAGTACTAATTTAATACTGAGATAAAAATATGAATTTATAATTATGGAAATATAACTAAAGTAATTTACACTGCCTTAGAAAGTTATAAAACAAATTTATCTTAAACGTGTAGTTATAATTAGTAGAATAGCCAGTCCTTACTCAACCGTAAAAATAGCAGCCAAGTCACACAGAAAGCGGGTTGCTACATCAGCCAGCTTTCTGTGTAAATGCAGTCTGTCGTAAATCTCGACATCTAGGCCGGTTCGAACGACCAATAACTAGTATATTTCGTCTAAAGTAGCTAAACCACCGGTAATCTCTGATAACCGTGCTATATCTTGCTAAATTCACTAACCGTTCTGAAAATTCACGAGTTAAGAATCACTCGGGCGATTTACCACTTACAGTTAGGCTCGTTTTTTTGGGGCATATTTATGCCCCAAAATTGGGGCACATCGCTCCGAGGTCCTGGCTCGATCACACTTTGTTTCATCGCACGCCCGCGTTGAGTTTCCCTCAAAACTAGAAGTCGCTTGTAGAGGGTAGAACATAATGATTTGTATCTACTATATTACTGAGTAGCCTTGATTCTATGAATTAGTAAAGGATTCTGTGTGTTGATCAATTCGTTAACTATCCAATGACAACTGCTGATTTGGAGTTATAAATGTCTGGCCCAAGTAAAAATATCCCCGACTTTATAATTGACGTTTAAACCACCTGAAAGTTTCAAGTCAGCTCCCCTCAAAAGCGTAAACTAGCGCGAGTCAGCGGGCGCGCGACACTGGCGCTACGTTTTCTTATCAAACAGCGGGAGTTTCGACTTGACCGCACCCTCACATATTGTCAGTCGCGGATGCGGGGGGGCGCGGCGGTCCTCCAACCTATGCCTAACGTCGACGACGCAGTCCGCTCGACTGGCGCCGCTTAAACGGTACCTAGAGGGTCCTCTGGCCCAGCGTTCGCAAGTAAAATCCGCGCCTTTTCGTTCAAAATACTCGACTATCTTAGATATCTGCGCGGATCTCGCGCGTCGAGGTCCGCGTTCGTCGTATAGGGAATCGCTGCCGGCTAGAGATGCGACGTCATCAGAGCTGTCTGTGTAGACGGAGCCGGCTCTAGCCGCGCAGCAGCACAAAGCTAGGATGTGGCAGCCTTCGGAGTTGTCTTCCATGCCGCATAGGAAGGGTGATGTAGGTCGTTCTTCTAGGGTGCCTGTGGCGGCTGCTTCTAGCGCCCTATCGTAGGCGGTTAGGCACGGGTGGCAGAGGCGAAGGCGTGCTTCGCAGGAGGGCTCTTCGCGCCGCCACCACCAGCAGCGATGGCAACCGGCCAGGGAGCAAGGGCAGGCGGCTGCGGCGCGGGACACGCATTCCTCCTCGTTGGCCACGGAAAATATACCGCTTTCGCAGGACGCGCGACGGACGAGTCTGGAACGTGAACAGTTATTTAGTGGTTAAAGAATATTTAATTAAGAGAGCGCCATGCGCGCTATTTTGTGAAAAGGATAAGCATAGGATTTTACGTTCATAGGAGCGGGACAGAGCATACGTTTTTAAAACGACGTAAGCGCAAAAATCAAGTTTTTTGCTTATTTAGAAGAAAACTACACAAGTTATGAAGAAACTGGTATAAGCAACCAAATAGTTAGTAATAACCTACGAATTAAAACATACATAAGTCATTTCAATCGACCGCAGGGTTACTGAGATCTCGACCAAATTATGTGCGAAACAGTGCTTTCATGATTTTTTTATTGTAATTTTTTTTCTCAGTCGTATTTTTTACGTTCAAAGAACCTGCGAAAATATTTTGAATTTTATGTAATTCGAGTATTTTACCACGGGGATCCCGTGAGTACTGAGATTTAGGCCTAGTTTGACCACCAAACCCGTTAGATATAATTTTTATTGAAACAACTTTGTCTATTTTGGATAAAAAAAACTCCAAGTTTGGCATGGCAAAAGCGAAGTGTGGCTTGTACCCAGCAGTCGGTGATTTATAAATCTGAGCGAGTCATTCCCGGTCGAGCGGGAAATAAAAAGTTGCACTCGTTCACAGTGTTGACTAAACTACCAAAGGCAGCCATTCGCGTTTCAGTACGTTTTGCAATTAGCTCGCGCCACTATGACGCTCCTAATGTTCTCTCGCGGCCGGCACCTATACACCAGACAAACTCGATATAGAATGTTTGTGTTGGCTAAAATGTCCATAAGTGTACATATATTATAAAACCTACATAAAGCACACAGATCCCCTTGTACTGTCCAATGATCCTATCCATCCATGGTTGTCTGGTAGAGATCGCTCTTGAGCGATAAGACCCCCAATTGTCCCTTAGTTTTTAATTTGTCTTTTTGTAAATAGTTCATTTTAGATTTATGTGTCCAATAAAGTATATTCTATCTATCTGTCTATCAAATGTCCATTCCATAATTTGACATTACTAGAAATGTCAAATTATGGAAATTCTGGCTACGCCTACGCTTCTCTCAATCCTGTTGTATTTGTATTTATTGATTCCACAGTTACACTTGATGTCGTAACACTATACAATTTATATTATAAAATGTTGTGCGATGCGTCGTAACTCTGGACTGGACGCACGATGTCGTTACACTACCAGTACAAGGTTCTCTATCGGTACCCTCACTATCTGAGTACAGTACAGTGGTCCTGCCGGTCGGTACCTGGGTGCGTCGATGCTGGGCCGGCGGGAGGGTTGCGGCGAGGAGGGCAGCGAGGCGGCGCGGTCGGGCGGCGAGGCGGGCGCCCACGACGCGGAGCAGTAACCGCCCCCTTCGACTATCTTCTTGACTCCGCGGAAGGTGTGGAGCGCGCGGCGCGCGGGGTGGGGCGCCGCGTGCGAGTCGCGGAGTAGCATTATGTGGGCCAGTCTGGAAGTTGATAGGCACATTGTTAGGCGACATAGTCTAGTCACATTAGAAGGTAGGTGGCATAGGTCACCACGTATCATCCTTCAATGGGAAAATCATGGTTCGATTATTTTTGACGCGGAATGAAGCGTAGTGGAGCAATCATGAACCATCGGGAGAAGAGTGGTGTGCACTGATCTGATTGGTCGTTTTCACTCCGCTTCGCAGGTGGGAACGCTCCGGAATGGACCAACTTTGAATGCACTCTAATCTTTATAAATATCGCATTCAAATTGGTTCATAAAAATGATGTAGGTGCCTTGTGGCCAAGTAGAATGATTTGCGTAAAACTGCAGGCAGATGCTCGATGCGGCAAGCTGAAGACATGCGCTATGGCGCTGATAAGGGGAAACCTATGTCCAGCAGTGGATTATCCTATACCTGTGTAGATAGGCAAGGCGCGGCGGCGGCGCGGGGCGCGCGGGCAGGGCGCTGGCGGAGCGGTGCGGGGCGCCGCCGCCGCGCGCCACCGCGCTCCACTCCAGCTCGGAGAGAGAACGTCGGTGTTGCACTGAAACAATAATGATGTTGTTTAGTACCAAGTAGTAGCTCAATAGCTTCCTCACCCCGCAGCGGTCGAAATAAATAAATAATGCTGGACAATCCACACAGCATCATCTAGCCCCAAAGTAAGCAGAGCTTGTGTTATGGGTACTAGATGACTGATAAACTTAATATAATGTATAACATAGATAGATATTTTTTTATTATATATAGAAAATACCCAGAACACCCGGAATAAATATTTGCAGATCGTACAAACATTTGTCCCAAGGCGGGAATCGAACCCGCAACCTTCTGCGTCGCAGGCGGACCTTCGTCCGCCGCGCCACATTGGTCGAAATATGTCTTAACCTTACAAAACGCGGGTCGCTTCGCTTGCCACGTTATGTAACGACATGCCATCCCAGTGTCGCGCTTTGTGTGTACTGTACCCTTTTACGTACTCCACTGCGGCTACGTCCCTGATACAGCCTATCAGATCTAATGTACGTAGTTCTGGTCGAGTGTCTCGGGTGTACCGGTGTCAATAGTTATAATTAGCAATAGTCACATGTGTCGTGGTCCAGCCGCCGCGGACTGCCCTCGCTGCGGTAACGCTGCGGGCGCGCCGCGTACAGCCCTGGACACGAGCGTGGACCGGAAGATTCGCCGTCCTCACTGGAAAATTATAACAAGAAATTATTTAGGAAAGCTTAGAAAATTGCTTCTTTCGTCCGTCTTCAATCTTGTGATCCAGACGAATCTAGCGACGCCTTATTTGTCAAAACAGCGACATCGGTTCAAATGTGACACACGCTCACACTCTGAAAAACGGCAATCCATCTTTGCAGTCGGGGAAAACCAACACATACATAGTTCTTCTTAGAGTGAAGACACATCTACCATTTGTTTGAACATTGATGAAACAATTGGATTGTTTCATTTCTTTCACTAAAGGAACTTCGTTTGTCAGCTTTCCAAAACAGTCATAATATCGTAACTCACCTATCGTATGAGTTGTTAGGTGTGAGAGAGCCCCAGGTCGCGTCCTCTAGGCCCTCTTTCGCCTCCGCCAGCTTGTACACTATTTCTGGGAATAGCGGCCGAGCTTTTGGCTCATACTGAAACAAATACATAGGTGTTGCAAAACTATTCAAATCTAGCTCTCTAGCTAGAAACCAACATAACCTGAAGGGGAAGAACCCAGATATTTAAATAAAGCTTAATTACTCTAAGGAAACATTCCTTTGTTTCGAAAATAGGTAAAAAGGTTTTCACTGTATGTTGAAAAAAAATTGTCGTACTGTACTAGAACTCAAAAAAAAAACAACATGTGTGTTCTAATAGCACCGATCTATAGGGCTAGCGGCATTCATTCACAGATCTTTAAAAATAACATGGTCTTCCGATCGAACACAAAGAAAAAAATAACAGTGTATTTTAATGACACCGATCTCTAGAGACTCGAAGAAGTTATTTTAATAACTGTACCAGGCGTTGACGTAAATAAAATTTGACGAACGAAAAATTTGACGAAAAGAGAATTTGACTTAAAATGTAAATTGGCTAAAAGAGAATCTGACGGAGCAATGACTAGACCAATAGTGGATTTGACATATGCAATGTGACTCTCTGTTTTATAAACATTATTCCATCCTCTTGACTAAGTCTGACATAAGGAGAGAACAGAACTGTGTCATATTTTAGTCATTATAGGTGACACTAGCATCTGCCATAAAAAGTAGCCTATGTCCCCGGGATATCATCTACCTCTCTGCCAAATTTGATTGATATCCGTTCAGCCGTAAAAAGGTAACAGTCAGACAGAGATAGACCGACACACAGAGTTACTTTCGAATTTATAATAATAATAATGCTGGGCAATCCACACAGCATCATCTAGCCCCAAGCTAAGCAGCAGAGCTTGTGTTATGGGCACTAGATGACTGATATACTTAATACAATACATACATAGATAGATATTTTTTATCATACATAGAAAATACCCAGAATATACTATTTATAATATTAGTATGGAAGTATGGATGAAGAGGAAATTGTGAAGGTACTCACGATGCAACAATTGAAGGCGAGCCTCAAGAACTCAGGCACGGTGTGTTCGTCACAAAGTTCCACAAACGCCATGTAGTTGAGGCCGAAGTTGTCTGTCCGAGGCAACACGTCTGGATCGGCGTCCACCTGACAACCACAAAAATATCACTGATATTAATGCAAGTGCATAATAATGGTATACCCCTTATGAGTCTTTGGGAGTGGTCGATGTCCTGCAAATAGTCTCCTTGGGGGTTGGATTGGATTGGGTCGATGAAATTACGAAGTGCTGATATAAATATATAAAATAATAAGTAATGCTGGACTATTCACACAGCATCATCTAGCCCCAAGCTAAGCAGGGTTTTGTAATGGGTACTAGATGACTGATAAACTTATTACAATACATTACATAGATAGATATTTATTATTATACATAGAAAATACCCAGAACATCCGGAACAGTTCTATCAATATTTGCAGATCGTACAAACATTTGTCCCAAGGCGGGAATCGAACCCGCAACCTCTTGCATCTTCGCCTGCATCTTCGATCTTCGCTCGCTGCGTCACATCGGTCGTCACTTCAATCTATCAAAGCTAAGCGTATAAAGCTTAGCTTTGGATTGGAGTGACACAACAGGGTTAAGGTTGATGATCTCACGTTGTCAAGTGTCATCTATGTAAGTTAAGTTGGCACAGTAGGAGAAGATGTTGAGCGGTGGTCGTATCAGCGGCCATGCAGACACTGCGGGGACATCCACCACGGCGAGTCGACTGAGGGCAATCGGTAGCCGTTGTAGCATCAATGACGAGGACTCACCCTGGCGATAAGTTGGCACAGTATGATCCCGTAGGAGAAGATGTCTGAGCGGTGGTCGTACCAGCGGCCACGCAGACACTCTGGGGACATCCACCACGGCGAACCGACTGAGGGCAATCGGTAGCCGTTGTAGCATCAATGACGTGGACTCACCCTGGCGATAAGTTGGCACAGTATGATCCCGTAGGAGAAGATGTCTGAGCGATGGTCGTACCAGCGGCCACGCAGACACTCTGGGGACATCCACCACGGCGAACCGACTGAGGGCAATCGGTAGCCGTTGTAGCATCAATGACGTGGACTCACCCTGGCGATAAGTTGGCACAGTATGATCCCGTAGGAGAAGATGTCTGAGCGGTGGTCGTACCAGCGGCCACGCAGACACTCCGGGGACATCCACCACGGCGAGCCGACCGACGGCAATCGGTAGCCGTTGCTGGAAAAAAAATACAAACGTTAACTATCAGTAAATAAAATACATGCATGCTTGCTGGAAAATGGTGTCTGCGCTGGATCCCGCAGCTGGGCTAAGGTCTTAACAACCAGCGTATCCAATCCTTGCTCTCACTTGCCGGACAGTGGAAGTTTATAGTTAATTGGATTAATTAGACGCTGCTGGGTTTATAGGTCTCTCTTCCTTCCTTCCAAACATTGCAGACTATTGCGTCCTGCACCATCTGCGCCTGGATCAGCCATCGATCTTGACGTGACACTGAAAACCAGCGCTGGGTAGCATACCAGTGTGCACCCAGCACAATGCTGAGTGAAATTTCCCCTAAACACTGCTACGCACAAAACAATTTTTTTTTGTAACTTAGGTAGTATAAATTAACATAGTCCTAAGGCTAATTGTGTATATATTAGTTTTAAGGTAAGTGAAAACACGACAAATTATACGAGTCTTTGAGTAATTATACTTGAATACTTACTTTGGATGTGGTATTCTAGCAGCTAAACCGAAGTCGGCGACAACGGCCATATAGTCGCCGTCCGAATATTTTCTTAACAATACATTCTGAAATTAAAACAACATTATATTTATTACTTCGTCCGGGACCCATTATGTTTGTAGAATTGTAGAGCGTCAACACAAGCGTAACATAAGCTGCTTTGAAAGCTTTCTTAGCCTGTCACGTATTCTCGAAAGTTCTTTACTGTGTGTAACATAGAGGTAGTTGCCGACCACAGATTACTCTATTCACGTGTAACTTTAGCACTATTTGCTCAATTCACACCCAATCCTATCGGTACTTGCGGTGGGAAATGTCTAACGGACTGCGCTCATATGACTTTCGACAACTAAATCGTATTTACAGCGATAATTCAGTTTATTTATCGAATATGTGAACACAATCAGGTTAATGTATGTTATTTTAAATCCGATCATTTGTTATTCTTATAATTATCTTCTGTTTTGTTATGATTGTTATATTATAAGTGCCGGGCATTGCCTGAAAAAACAAGATCTTCATTTCAATGAAAATGTTGTTAGTTATAGAATTGGAAACGGAATGTTCGATATACATGTTTGATCGGAAAGAGCGAAGCGAACTAAGATCTCAGTGTCAGCTTGGGTGATTTGGCTGCATTGTGAAATAGTCACTTCTAGTATAACTGTCCAAACGTTGTTGATCCGATTTGCGTGAAATTCGATAGGTGTACTGATAAGACTTGTGAAATTTGCTGGTAACTTAGTGAGGCCAAATCCTTCGAGGGGTTTTTTTAAATAAAGGGGTCCAAATGGGGTAAAATCAATTAATTAAATCAAGTGGGGTCTCATAAGCAAGGCACTAGAGTAGGTACATTTCAAAATGGTTATTATTTTTCTAACGTATGGGTATAGTTTTTAAATAATCACGAACTAGCTTACAAGAGCTCTCATTTGGCAGAGATTCTATGAATTCGTAGGCCATGCTAAATGATTGCACCGAGTATACAACGAAGTGCATTGCATTTTTTCGTTTTGTAATACGAAGTCGTCACAACACACGTCTACAACAAACTTAGCCGCTTAGCGCTTAGCTTAGCTTTTAACTCTTTGACCGTTCCAGAAGTTTATTAATTGAATTTCTACACTATTAAACCTAACGAATTGTGGGTACTTGAAACTATACAAATTATTAATAATAATAACATGTCGGATTGTCCGAAAGTTCTTGCAAACAGAGCATTTTACCACCGAAAATCAAATACTCTAGTGCCCAAAATCAAAACGTCACTCATGATTTATCTTTTATGTTTTTGCGTGATTACGCCTCATAAAAATCTTTTAGATTCCCGCGGCACCGAAATATTTTATTCTCAAGCCATTTTTTGACAAAGTTTTAACTTTTCGTTGATTATCTGTAATTTTATTTTATATTTATATATAATAAAATTACAATATATATTTTTTTTTTATTAGATATTTTTCAAATATTGCCATTGATTTTCTTAGACATTCTCTATAACTATTTGTAGTAAAGAAAAATAAATTAAATATTAAAATTATAGGCAGCTCTCAAGCTCCCACACAAAAAACGTGATTTTTTGGGAACCCTTCATGTCGTGTGCGAGTCTGACGTGCACTTGGCCGGTTTCGTATTTACATTACAGATAAGTAAGCTTAAAACTGAAAACGCTCACGACGCTATTTACTACTACTACTATTCCTGAACAATATGAAAAAAAGCTTGGTTAGAATGCAGGTTACATACCTACCTACATAGTTAGTAAAAGCTTGGTTAGAATGCAGGTTACATACCTACCTACATAGTTAGTAAAAGCTTGGTTAGAATGCAGGTTACATACCTACCTACATAGTTAGTAAAAGCTTGGTTAGAATGCAGGTTACATACCTACCTACATAGTTAGTAAAAGCTTGGTTAGAATGCAGGTTACATACCTACCTACATAGTTAGTAAAAGCTTGGTTAGAATGCAGGTTACATACCTACCTACATAGTTAGTAAAAGCTTGGTTAGAATGCAGGTTACATACCTACCTACATAGTTAGTAAAAGCTTGGTTAGAATGCAGGTTACATACCTACCTACATAGTTAGTAAAAGCTTGGTTAGAATGCAGGTTACATACCTACCTACATAGTTAGTAAAAGCTTGGTTAGAATGCAGGTTACATACCTACCTACATAGTTAGTAAAAGCTTGGTTAGAATGCAGGTTACATACCTACCTACATAGTTAGTAAAAGCTTGGTTAGAATGCAGGTTACATACCTACCTACATAGTTAGTAAAAGCTTGGTTAGAATGCAGGTTACATACCTACCTACATAGTTAGTAAAAGCTTGGTTAGAATGCAGGTTACATACCTACCTACATAGTTAGTAAAAGCTTGGTTAGAATGCAGGTTACATACCTACCTACATAGTTAGTAAAAGCTTGGTTAGAATGCAGGTTACATACCTACCTACATAGTTAGTAAAAGCTTGGTTAGAATGCAGGTTACATACCTACCTACATAGTTAGTAAAAGCTTGGTTAGAATGCAGGTTACATACCTACCTACATAGTTAGTAAAAGCTTGGTTAGAATGCAGGTTACATACCTACCTACATAGTTAGTAAAAGCTTGGTTAGAATGCAGGTTACATACCTACCTACATAGTTAGTAAAAGCTTGGTTAGAATGCAGGTTACATACCTACCTACATAGTTAGTAAAAGCTTGGTTAGAATGCAGGTTACATACCTACCTACATAGTTAGTAAAAGCTTGGTTAGAATGCAGGTTACATACCTACCTACATAGTTAGTAAAAGCTTGGTTAGAATGCAGGTTACATACCTACCTACATAGTTAGTAAAAGCTTGGTTAGAATGCAGGTTACATACCTACCTACATAGTTAGTAAAAGCTTGGTTAGAATGCAGGTTACATACCTACCTACATAGTTAGTAAAAGCTTGGTTAGAATGCAGGTTACATACCTACCTACATAGTTAGTAAAAGCTTGGTTAGAATGCAGGTTACATACCTACCTACATAGTTAGTAAAAGCTTGGTTAGAATGCAGGTTACATACCTACCTACATAGTTAGTAAAAGCTTGGTTAGAATGCAGGTTACATACCTACCTACATAGTTAGTAAAAGCTTGGTTAGAATGCAGGTTACATACCTACCTAAATAATAGTAAAAGCTTGGTTAGAATGCAGGTTACATACCTACCTACATAGTTAGTAAAAGCTTGGTTAGAATGCAGGTTACATACCTACCTACATAGTTAGTAAAAGCTTGGTTAGAAAGCAGGTTACATACCTACCTACATAGTTAGTAAAAATTTACTGATGACCATGTCCAATATAGGAATGCCCAGAATAGGTATTGATGATATAGTTGGTGTAGTTTACTGCTGGCCGTAGGCCTACACCAATGATTGCAACAATGGCCGGTCCTGCGCTGCCCGCATTCATATCTAATCGCGTCCTCGCGGAAGGCAAAGATAACGCGCGAATTCCACAAAATTATCAATAGAATCTAACACTCGACATCCTTGTGACTCTATTTTGACACCATACTATTGTTTGGCCTTCAACCAATCAGAAGCCAGACATACCTTAGCAGTGAGGTCTCTATGGAAGACCCCAAGCGAGTGCAGATACTTCATGCCGTCTGCGATATCAGCGGCCAGCGAGATCCGCAATGTCTGAGGCATCGCTGCCAGCGGCCTGTCGAGGATCAGCTGCTCTAGGGAACCGCCCTCCATGTACTCCGTGAGCGCGTGGAGCTGGCCTTCGTGCACGCACGCTCCCATGAACCTGAAGGTATAATACTATCTGTGAACATGGTACAGTATTAAACTAGAGTAAAGTAGGAATAGTCGCCTCAGTGGCGATACGTGTTTCACTGCAAAAACATAACTTCTGAAAATGAGAATCAAATATTGATACGATTAATTGGTTACGATTTGGAGATGTTGGGTTTTTAGGCAGTGGGGCATGGACCCCTCCTGGGGCGTCAATCTGGACTATAATTTACATGATGAACGAACTAGCATATAGATAGGGGAAGATCACTTGGTAGAGATACAACATCCGATAACATAACACGTACAACGTTGAGCTCTACATCCAGATATGAATTTGCGAAAGGCTGATCTGATGATGAGCAAGTTAAGAAGTTATTATGGCAGATAATTCCCTCCAAAGCGGAGATGATGTGTAAAACAACGAATAACATGTAAATAGCATCATGACCATCACGACGCATTCGAGATCTGTTGGTTATTTTAACACATTTCCTTTCATCTCCGGTGGAAATGGAGCGTTTTTATCAATCAATCACTACTTACTAAGATCCATTAGTGAAAAACAAAGACAGTGGTTAAATCGTCCTAGATGAGAAATGACTGTCATCTCGTCTTACCCATAAAAAGAAAGAAGGCATTGAGTTATGCAAAGCACACGAGTACCCTAGTCATTTTAATTACAATTCCAGATACCTTACACGACACAAGAAAACAAATTGACAATAAGATCAATCTTAATTTTCCACAGAAAGAAAAGCCACAATAGGACTTTCTCGCATTGGATATTATACACGATAAATAGTAAGAATTCCTTGTATCTTCGAGGAAGCGGTTTGCCGACGTAATATGGAGAGAATGCAAGTTATAAGTGAAAGTGAAACAATTCAACATTTTAATACAGAAGGAAACTGTAAAAGTGTAAATAAAAAAGTACGGAATGTTGTGAACGTGTACCATAGGGCATTCACTTGATAATTGCACTATGTATACTTAAACATAGATAAGGTAGCATCGTTAATTTTAATTGCCTTGTAAGAGGTTTTTTTTGCTAATGTAGGTACAATTTTAATATCATCAAATAAATATCAATGATTCCCACGCAAATATCAAGGCTGATGCACTAGAGTCGAGATAAATTATGTTATTAGAAATCCGATACCAAATTTGACTTCGTGAGACTGAGCAAACACATAAAATTTATTTGAAAAAGATTGCAGACGATATGATTACTACCACTGATGGAAACACAATAGAGCCATGCAATTTTCTGATGAACCTATCAATGATGTGATGGCATCAATGAATACAAATTAGCAGCTTGAAATATAAGATGCTCTTATAAAGTTGTAATTGTAATGTTTTGGCAGTAGCGTGAAGTATAGTGAAAGCGTTGCTTATCAATGACTGTGTGAATCATAATGAAAATTTGGTTAGGAAGATAATACAAAAAAATATTATAATTAATATTTTATGTATCATCTTCCTAATTATTATTAAATTATCCTTGTATTTACGATACCATCTATGAAAAAACGTACAAGAATAATGACGTGGTGGAGACATGCGACGAGTCTGATGTCAAGGTATCGGTAATAAATGCAAATAGCCAATTAAATACTTTGCGTGCAGTTCGTTGAGAACTTAATTATAATGAAACTCTAATTGATGGTGAGATAAATCCTACAGAGGTCTTCTAACAGCTAAAGCTTGTTAGGCGTATTGACGACTGAAATGATAACTAAGAAATAGTTATAACAATGATAATGTCATTTAGATTTTTGTAAGATAAACTCATGGCATAATCACATCAATTTTGCATTTGAGAAATTATAATTTTAAATTAATGCTCTGCTATAAATTGTTATTCTCATTTCGTAGACGTCAAGAAAAACATTTGAATACAATCTAATTATCGATTTGCATAAATTGAATGCTAAATAAAATGCATAGTCGGAGACGTAAATCAAAATGCAGCTGGTTCAAGA
Organism: Eupithecia inturbata; assembly: GCA_963662085.1. Classification (NCBI taxonomy): domain Eukaryota; kingdom Metazoa; phylum Arthropoda; class Insecta; order Lepidoptera; family Geometridae; genus Eupithecia; species Eupithecia inturbata. The sequence continues at coordinate 12,898,385 of OY759182.1, forward strand.
TGAATATAAAATAAAACGAAACAGTTCCGAAAGAACAATCGAAACAACGCAGGCATTGTTTTTATATTTGGAGATAAGCAAGACGGACATGAGCGAAATGGCAGGAGAGCAAAATGGAGGACAGTCTATTGTTTGGCTCATCTCTTCTCATTTATAATATTTCGTAACTTATTACGCAAATTACAGTTAGCGACAGGAAGCAAGTAATGAATATCATTGTTATGAGAACTACAAAAGCTAGAGTTCACAAAATTCCGGGGTCACTTGAAAGAGGAAGTAAGTGTATTGTAATAGTTACGGAATGTGGGCCAGATTTGGATGATTTATAATGTGAGATTATGCGTGAGACTGTTTAAGATTGCCTTTTGTTCGTGTAATATGTTTACTTGTTTAGATAATAGAGATTACCGTGCTCATATTTTAGAGGTGTCACATCCAAAATATAATGCTTTATTGCCATTTTATTGTGATTTTTAAACCCTTAAGATCTTCATTTAAAAGACATAGTATTCTTACCGGTCTTACGTGGAGGTCCCGTTCTCATGATGCCTGAGCCTGGCAGACAGTCAATTCTCATTTTGAGAAACAGGTGTGATATCTATATCAGCGTCTCTTGATTCATTAGTAGTGGCTTTCTAAATTAATCTTCTAATCATGTTGCGTGGTTTTAAATGCATGGATGTGTCTCATATACGACATACATTTCGGCGCCACATTATAGAATTTTATCATTATCATCAGCCCGTATGCAGAACATAGGTCTTCTCCAAACGACGACGCCACGAATAGAGGTCCTGAGCCGCTTCCACTCCCTGCAATCGCTAAAATGTCGTCGGTCCATTGAGTGGGCGATCTTTCCACACATCGTGGTCGCCACTCGAGAAGTTATTTATGTGTCACACCTTCACCTGTATGTAAATAGTCTACATACGTCTGTGTATTATTTTTAGATTCTAATCCACTATACTATGTTCATACAAAAACATTTGCAATGATCTTCTTTTCCTATTTACAAAATAAATTTTCAACACCAAAACGAACGAAATAAATACACATTGATTTCAAAACTGGCTATATTTTTTATTAAATTGCAAAACTTTATATGTACTATTAAGTTTTTTGTATGTAAAAGGTTTTACACATAAATGGCACTCCTAAAATATACATTTTTGACATTCGACATTCAAAATCCATTTCACATTCATTGATATTTTACGATACTTCAGATCTTGGATGTGAATGACGCAAGATCAAACAATGTAGCTCAGAAACCGGCTCCCGGTGTTTGGCCAGCACAAACAGTCAAATCGAGCCAGCATTCATAAGGTAGGTATGGTCGAAGTTGAAACAAAGGGAGAGGACGTCTGTTGACCGGTGACCCATTGAGGTTCTTGCACGATATACAAATAGCAACCCATATTTGCGATGGTTTACAGTTTGTTGACATTTGTTTTAGAGCGAGACGATTCATGATGGGGTATCCTCAGAGATTTCTCAGACAGATTTGTTGTGTTTTTGGCAGAAAATTATGTCGTGTGTGTATAAATGTGTTTATAGAGCTATTCTTGAAACTGAGCACGCAAATAAAAAGGCTCGAATTTCGATTGTATCATTGGAAGCTCTTATCAATTTCTCGCCGAAGACCCAGTTAGCGTCATGCGAGTGCATCTGGGTAATTGACCAAAGTGATTTTCTATATCTGCCGTCTCCGCTAACCGCCCCTAATCGATGCTCCACTTTTCAAGAGGGTGATTTCTAACAGTTATCTTAAAGTTCTCAGTTATGTTAAAGCGCTATTATCGGAATGGCTGTGTAAAAACTGCACAGTCGTCGTCGGGTAAAGAAGCTACGGCTTCTTGCCTGAATTATTTCTTTGGACAATTCCAGCTTCAAATTCAGTCTGTTGAAGGGTTCCTTAACGACTTAACTGATACTTGGTTCTACAAATATCATAATTACTGTTTGTAGCTGTGCTGGTATTATGTTGTGCCTTTTCAAGCACCGTGATTAAACAAATTAATATCTTGCGAGACCATAAGTGTCGAGTCTCGGGGCATTGACGTCATCACAATTAGTTACAAAGAGCACTATTGTCTTAAAGTAAAAATGACGTTAGCAAGTCATTTTGCATGTTCAAATATACACTTGAAAGATACAAGACTTAACGCTATTGTCTACACTTTAAATGAGTATAGTCAGTCGTATACATAATTTTGGATGTTTAAAGTTTAAAAGATGCAAAGTGAATTTAATTATTGACATTATAAAAAAACCTTGGTCTCATAAAATACTTAAAAACCAGGCGAAGCCGTTTACAATTTTGACATTTAGTTTTTGCGTATTATCATTTTTAATCACTAAATTAGTATGCGAGAATCCAATTCGTACCTATAAGATATTTCCTGGTTCTTGAAAAATATAGCTGTTTGCAAGATATACGACGGCCAATTAGTTTATTACTACATTATTATCATTACTATCAATTCATTAGGTACCCGGTCTAAACAACATCGTATTTCGTACCAATCATTCTCCATTTGAGATAATTATATTTATCGTTAAAAGGAGCTTGAATGTATCTAATTGACTTTCTGTAATTGGATAATTGAAGGAACCTCATTATCCGAGTCAAAACTCAATTTAAATATTAGAGAAAATACTGAATTCTGCAAAGCTGAAATTGGGGCCGTCTCATTTTAATATTTGGACAAGGGATATCTTGAATCTTTATTACAAGATAGCTTAAGTTGATAAGTAGGCTCGTGGGAAATACAAAATTGTTTAAACGTTAACTGAGTAAAGGCTCCTAGTAACGAGTACATATTTATTTATACCGGTTTCTGCGGCGGAATTTAATATTTCATGTTTATTTAAACCATCATCGTATTTATTACTAACTTAGATGTTCCTGCGATTGCTCATGTCTACCTCAGTAACTTCTATTATCATCAGATCTTCATAAATATGTATGGATGAGTGAATATAATCACTTACCCCAGTATGTTAGGATGTTTGAGTTTGTTCATAAGCTGGACCTCCCGAAGCATGTTCGGTCGGTTAGCCCGCTGCTGGTTCATCTTCAGGACCATCACTTTGCCGGAGGTTTTGTGTGTCACCTGCAACAAAGCAAAACATGTTACATGATTTACTATTGCCCAAAAATCACGAGTAAAATACAATTGACGTCAAGTACTTGCAATGTAAACTATTAAATTGTTTATTTTCTGAGGTTCACCTTAAAACAAACTGTTAAGAGAACCGGAGAAACCTTAAATATTAGTAGCCTCTGTCTCATGAACCGTAAGAAGAAGCCAATCGACATTTTAAGAAAATGTGTATTTCTCTTGCCGCTATAACAACAAATAATAAAAATAAAATAAATAGCCAAATTAAAGGGGGCTTCCATACAAAAAACGTGTTTTTTTTTGCTATTTTTGCTCTTCGTCTTTCAAGGCTGTGTCTCTTGCTCTTGCACAATAGGGGGACACATTAAACTTTCTATATATAAGTAACACTTGAATTGTAATAACAACATATACTAAAAATTTAAAGGGGTCTCGGAACAAGTGAAAGTTTAATGTTCTTTGAAAAAGTAGCCTAATTTCTACGGCACGGAACCCTTTGTATGCGAGTCGACTCGCACTTGGCGGTTTGTTTATTTATTTTTAACTGTTATACTGGGCAAATAAATGATGTCATCCTAGCCGAATTTCGACCATGGCGGCCAGTCTCAACGAAGACTGGCTAGTTGCACAGGACATATTATAGTGCACAAGTGTGTGCGCAAACACAGGTGCACTCTCTATTCCCTCACTCAAGTGGGCAAATCAATGATACCGCGTTAAATTGCGAGGAATTAAGGGAGAAAAGGGAGGCCTTTGGTTGTCAAAACTTGGCCTAGATCTCAGTCCTCACGGGATCCCCATGGTAAAAAAAATAGAATAACATACAATTCAACATAATTCCTTTGGTTCCCCTAATGCTCTCGCATTTAACTAACACCATAATGCACACGATTAGAAGAAAAAAAATACGATAAAAAAACACGAATTTATAATTTCGTCGAGATCTCAGGAACCCGAACCGACCTGCCGAGTGCCGACCCGGCGCGGCGGCGGTCTATTGAAATGACTCAGGTATGTTTTGATTCGAAGGTTTTTACTAATTATTTGGTTCCTCTTAGCCAGTTTCTTAATTAGTTGCGTAGTTTTTTTGTAAATAAACATTAAACAGATTATTGCGCTTACGCTTTTCCAAAAATATATGCTTTGTCCCGCTCCTATGAACGCGAAATCCTATGCCTATCCTTTTCACAACATGGCGCGCATTGCGCCTTCTTAATAAAAAACGTTTTCATAATATGGTTTCGTTCAGGTTTGAAACTGAAATAATTTCATCATAGGGAAATTGGTATGATAAATAAATATATACTAAAATGAGGGTCATCATCATCATCAGTGTTTTCGTAATTATCAGGGTTAGTCAGTTTATCATATTCACCATCATACGGTTTGTGCTGGGCATGGGAGTCACCTGTCGAAATTGTTGTCATTACTATGCGCACGCACGCAAGGGTGGGTGTGACCCGCATGTTTTGTTTATGGCCTGTTTAATGTAATTTTTCATCTCTATTGTTTATCTTGGATTATGCTGGGTTTCGAAATAGCTCGAATGAGTTTAATGTTTTAACGATGAGGTTTATGGACAAAGATCGGGGATCAGTGAAATTGAATATCGTCCGTCCTTGATACAACCCGGAAGTCTTCAAACCCCTCAAAACAGGTTTGTTAAAAAAGGTTTTTTACAATATGTGCGAATTCCTGGAATTGCCTGAATATTGATATATTTAATTATAATAACGTAATTAAGAAATATGCATAAAATTTAGGTATATAGGTACCTATTATATTTAAAAACTTTATTTTTATATATTATATTTAAAAGACTTGTAAAAAAATTTTTATTAATAAATTTTTGTATTCTTGTAACAACAAAGTAACAGTAGATCATCAATGTTCGCTTCGGAAGCTTCCACAATAGCTTTTAAGATGTTAAGTTTACAAAGGGCCGCGCTGAAGTAGAGGCTACGCGATATTAAAATGGTGTAATTATGAGAGGAACCATAACTTTGGCTTTATGAGGCTCAATCTCACGCTGAAGTGCTATTTCAAAGAGGTGCTTTTATAAAACGCAATATTGTAGTAAGTTAGCCATAGTGCCGCGTTTGCTGTTTAGAATATGAACACATTGAGGGAAAGCCAAGGTCTTTCTCTGAAAAGGAAATTGTGTGCTCTTGTGCAGTCTGTACTTGGAGCTTTTGAAACCACTTTTGAGGTTACGACTTTCTGCGAACAAAGAAAATACTGATGAGAGTAGCGTTTTCAGCGAGTAGGTACATCCTGTAGCCAGCTAAAATTGTTTATCCAATGCCAAGATACATTTTAATCATCCTTGATTCCGAGCTTCCGCCAAAGATCAAGTTCATAACTGGCGAATATCAAATGGCAATTATTCATTCATTAAATGAAAGGGTAGGCCGACGGATGTTTCTACCATATTTGTTACGCTAAATGCGGGTTGGCAATGTAAGAACTAATAAGGATTTTCATCTTGGAGATTGAGCGAGTAAATGATTCACTTTAAGTTCAGTGAGAAACAACGAACAATCATTTACAATATCTAGGTACATAGTTAGCAAGACGTACCTATATACATACGTCAAAGGCCCTAGTTAATAGGCTTCTTTCTGTCGAAACACAAACGCAACACAATCTCCACACTACACAAGCTCAGCTTAGTTTTCGGCAGATGATGTGTGAATTGTCCAGCATTATATATTTATATATAACTAGGTATGCTATAAGTACATATGTTTGGCGCGTAAGCCCTATTTATTGGTAGGGCTACAGGAACGTGCTCTAGATAGATAAATCAGTCTAGGTCCGTCACATTGGGGCCTAGACTAAGGTGTTACGCTTTAAGTGAATGTAATATTATGTAGGTACTTCAAAGGTTGTAAGCTTACAAACTATACGTACACACATACACATTGTTGTACGCACAGAAATAAACAAGGCGCATCTCATAAACATGCTTAAACGTTTATATTCTTTACAATAAAAACTTTTTTCCACTACTGAACGTAAATCATTTACTTAACATTTATTCGCCAGAAACCTCACAAATTTCAGCTCTTACGTCTGTCTAGTGCAGATTGTATACAATGCGAGTGTTAACGGGCACTGTATGTAGGCCGAGACGTGTTCCAGACTCATAACTCTACTTTCCTGGACTTTTGTGCGAATTTAATGCAACACAGAGTCAGGTTTAAAGCTCCACCATCATCATCACTATTTTAGCCTCTACTTCATCATTGTCCTTTCAGCCTGGTTGCACTTGCTGTTGAGTACCTATAGGCCGTCTCTTTTAAAATAATCGTCAAAGGTTGGCGCGAAATTAAATTTTTTCGTGGTATTTAATTTATTTCTGCGTTTTACAAGGAATAAAACCACGGAAAAGTAATTTGTCGCAAATCGTAAAACATTTTCTATGAGCCCATGATAAAGCCGACTTCGATTCAATTGTATTTTAGGAGAATTTAGGGAAATATTGATTTTTAACCCAAAATTTCATATTTTCCCATTTTTTAGTTAGTTTTTTCATAGGTTAATAGAAAATGGTTTACGATTTGCGGCAATTTACTTTTCCGTTAGTTTTATTGCTTATAGAAAGCAGAAGAAAATAAAAACCACTAAAACATTTGAATCTCGCGCCAACCCGTGACGCTCACCCTTATTGCCCAGTTTTTCCGGTTTCTTAGTAACCATAACACAAGCTCTGCTTAGTTTGGGTGGGGCTCAATGATGTAGTGTGAACCATCATCATAAAGGCTCCGCTTAAAACAACCTTAATTATATTACGAGTATTTACTAACAATTACAACGTGATAAATTAATCGTAGACTGTAAACGAAATCTTATCACAAGGCAATACACTTTACTATCTTTATTTACCCGCATTGCACTCATAAAGTACAATATAGGTCTGCGTCAAACTATACCTACAGGCAATATATTTGACATCAATAATATGGATTTCCAAGATAAATATATTTCAAAATAAATTACAATCAGATTATACGTAAACTATGACGATAAGTTTATACTAAAACCGAAAGTTTGTCTCGTTGTACAATGTATCGAAAATAAACTTCAGTAAAGTAGTCAACCAGACAACCAATTTCTTTCCGATTTCCGTCAAATATTTTGTCCATCCAAAACTTCACCCTAAGAAACAACGTGCGCGATTTAATTCTATTAAGAAGGGGTCCTCCAGGGGTCCACTGATGTCGGGAAAGTTGGAAAATGTATTAGGTAGGTTAGTTAATATTGTGCTGCCAACGCCATGTTCGTTACAGAGGGGATGCGAGAAAGCAATTATGATCAGGGAAGAAATAACCTTGAAGACTTGGGGTGTGTGTGTATAATTAACGTGTGTGTTATGTAGAGATAGAGGAAATTACAACTCTGCAGTGAATGTTTGTGTTTGTCAAAGACGATTCTCGACGACTGAGAGTATACAGCTATTAATACCGAATATATATGAAAAAGCATATCGATAATAAATAAGATTTCTACATAAAACTAATGCACAGACAACATCATCAACTGGTAACTCTCTAGCGGTAGAATTGTAAACGTTAAAGGGGTTACCAAATGATGCTGCTCTCCGTACCTACTTACCTAAGTTAAAAAACAATAAACTCGTGGAATTTTAATTGTATTCTTACTATTAGACTTAAAACGTGTGTATAACACGTGAATAGATGATTTGATATTTCATTGTCAATGAAGAAAAGATCTTTAGAATAAACACAAGTATCACAAATGAAAAGAAATTCCAAAAGGATGAGTCACATCATAAACGATTTAAGAGCGAGTACCCTTTGATATTTCAAGGCATTGATAGTTTTAAAGTTGAAACCAAGATTAATACATATAAGGACGAAGGTGGCACTAAATCTTTTGATTATAATAACATTTGTATGATTTATGATCATGCATTGACCATTGGCAAACACATCAAAGGCTAAGTAAAACTGATTGTGCCAATAGCTGATGCAAGCAGGCTTAGGTATCAAAACAGTGAGTTTCGACAGGGGGCGCTAGTGGGGTCATTGCTTACTTTTCTTTTATACACATAACGTGCTTATGTTGATTCATAGTCAAAGTATCAAAGGAGTAGCTATGATTAGCTAGTGTTGTAACAGAGAAGCAAGCAAAGTAAGACGAAATATGTGAAGACTTAAGATCAGAATATGGTAAAAATATTTCAGAAGGATCAAGAAAGGTTGATATAAATAGATTTTACACACCACATGCGTATGAGTCATTGAATGAACATTCAGTTCATAAAAATTTTAACACTATGACTAACACTAACAATGTGGTGTCAGTAATAAAAAAGAAAATAAACTTACATTGACATGGAACAGTTTTACAACGCGATACAAATCGTTAAGTTGCGTTTTCACAAGTTATAGAGCCTTAAAACTCCCACAGGGTCATAATATAAACATGCGAAAGCAAATACCTGTCTAATTCCAAGCACAAACAGTGTTTTTTTATGTAGCGTCCAGTAACAGTACTCAACGCCTACGGGAATTCTCACTACTCAGCTTCGCACTTGCAAACGAAAATAGGTGGTATACGAAAGGTGCTAAGTTGGAAATTGTCTGGCGTGAAGACGATGTGAAGACCCATCTTAGCGATGGCCTGTCACTAGAATCGACCACTTGACACGGCCTCGCTAACGAACTGATGATGAAGCTTTAGCAGAATCATAAGGGGATAACTGGAGAGCTTTTAGAACTCCTTACGCCGACTTGTTTTTTTTAAGTGAACACATAATGAGACATAAGGAAAAACAAGCGTTTCTACAAAACCAAACTATTCGAATAACCAATTTAGGTAGCTGTTGGATCCTTTTTGGTCAAGCAAATCGAGTACTAAGAATCCAATAAAAGTTTAGTATTTAACAAGTAAATAAAGAAGAATTTTACAAAAAGAAAGACTGGACTACGTTGGTAAAGCCGGATATAATAATAAAGTTATTATAGCGACCCTAGGCGATAGGAGGCGTTCACAACGAAACTAGGTAACTTGCTAAATTTTCATATTTAGAGTTAGATTGCAAAGATTTAAGGATAAATAATATCACCAGAGGAAATCAGTAGGACCTGCTACTAAAATGTTATATAGAGTCAAAAATAACACGAATACTAAGCTAGTTTTCTTTTAAGATTTTTGTTATTAAAGGCGTAAGCCCTCACACTCAGCCCTCACTTATTTGATTTCTTAGTTTTCGTTTTGTGTGATTTTTGACTGAAGATGCTACTCAGGCTTGCTTGTCTTTGATACAAATCAAAGACAAGCAAGCCTGAGTATCATCGACATCCCTGTTCAGGCAATATTAATAGGCAGGTACCAGATAAATCTGAAAACCTGCTTTCTACATCAAACAGGCCAAGAAGCAGCGTGCGTAGGCAGAATGATAAGATAAAAATCCGCAATGCACGCACACGTCGATGTGATTTACATGATGCTAAAAATACTCTTATCGGAAGTGTACAGCGAACTTGGCTTATGCAACTCTGTTCTATTGTTGTAGTGGTAAGACATTGATTTTGGAAAGGTAAACAGGTCTATTATAGTCAACCTTGCCTTGAAGATGCTGACTCTAAACTAGAAAATAATAGAATTTCACTAAACATAATAATGAATGAACCAAGATAGATATGAAGAGAGCCAACAACTGGCTCTTTAGATGTATGAAATAAGAACTGTGACGTTCGCCCTGCACTGTGATGATTTTAATACGAATAAAGACTATATGGATTTCTTAAAGCAACACAAAGGATAATAGACGCGTCTATCCAAACAAAATTTTAAATCCGTGCTCACTCTCAAATATTGCGAAAAGTGATACGTTTTATAACCTGCATAACACAATCTGGTTTGGATAGGTTCCAATGATTTCAAAGCTACTGTATTTTACTCAATGCAAATTACGCATTATGAAAGGGAGCAAATAAATCTTCTTATACAAGGAGTGCTTCGCGATACTGCTAAACGGATGACTGCTGTAAAACTATATGGAAGAGTGTCTGTCTATTTTATGATAATGATGATTGTCGTCATCATTATCATGGTATATAACAGTCCTAAAGTCACCCACTGCTGTGTATGTGCCCAGGCCTTCATTTATTCTTGTCGGCTTTCTCTGTACAGGGCTTTTCGCATCCAGGTGAGCGTAGCGACTTTTAAATCGTCAACGTAACGCGCTTTCGGACGACCATGACTTCTTTGGCTTGATCTTGGCCACCACGCGGTCATAACTTTTGTCAACCAACCAACAACAGAGGTCACATAAGACAGTATTATTATGTGTCTATCTAATAAACAAGGTACTCATTAAATATTTTTGATAATTTTTCGCAGCACAGGCTAGGTTTCTGTTCTGTTTAAAGACTCTGTTCTAGCATCATACATAAGCTAACAAACCAAATACGAAACACTGTACTAAATCTTTTTTTTTATCGTAATTTGAGGAATGTTGCTAACGTTCCGGTTCTATTAATTCACAACTTCAAATCGAATTCCTTTACGCTCTTTTATATTAGACAGCTCTTGCTATAATAGTTTCATGATCTGGTAATTGTTATTATTTATTATGGCACCACACGAGCGAATCCACACGCAGAAGTTAGTTATAGATAACTAGAATTTATGATAGGCGTCATAGACTCCATACGCAAGTAATAATGCTAATGCACCTATTGGAATTCAATCTGAAGGAAATGTCTAAGTCGGTACATTAATAACGGACATAGTATTTAATTATTTATAAAGCAAATATAAAATGCTTGATGAACTCACTGATAGGTTTTATAAAACCGACAAATGCGTGACGGAACTTGCACAGTGAAGGTTATTCCAGAATCCTCTACGAATCCAGGAAATTATCATAATATAAAAAGCCTTACGAATAAACTTATTTCACCATCATCTTATCAGCCCACAAACGTCTACTTCGACTTAGGACCTCCTCCATAAGACGACGCCGCAAATAAAAGTATTTATTTTCCGAAATTTAAAAAAAAAAAAAATCAGGAGTTATTCTAGCTATTGAACAGAAGTTGAAAACACATATTATGTAGTTGATCTACTTTGTGTACAAGTCAGTACAGATTTGGTCTTTCACAGAAATAGCAACATAAACAGTAGTATCGCATTAGATTTCCATAAAGTAAACCGAAAGCCGATAGCAAAAACAGCTGTTTATCTACATAGAGAAATACAATACTATAAAGTGTTACAGATAGCGTGTCGTGCGGGAGCAACACATCCATAAACATCAATATAAAGTAACGTTAATAGCGTTAACAACCTAAAACAATGGACACCATTAAAATAGGCTTAGCACGCCGTCACAATCAGTGTAAGTTGCTTGGCAACTTGTGTGTTCTTTTCTCGCGGAATTAGAATTAATCACATACAGGTTAACATTACTTTGGGTTTGGTAGTATGTATGTCTACATCGTTGGTGAAAATTGGAATTGGAGTAGCTTAATAAATACAACCCAATGCATTCTACACTACAAAGACATTTTTACCAGCGTAATTACCTAGCTTTCGTACATGAGAGCGAGTGGTAGCAGGACACCTGCTAACGAATCGCATCATCTAGAGACAAACGTTTGATCGTTTTATAAACTCGGAAGTATTTGACCCTATACTACTAAGCTACACAAACAGCCGGTTTATTGAAGGCTGACCAATGACAACAAGCGCTTGGCTGGCAATAGAAAAATTATACTTAATAATTACTGTCTTTTTTCCGAATTAGCCCAATAAGCACTTGACAAGCGGTTTCACCATCAATTCTTTGATTAGCGCGCAGCGTACGAAAAACCGACTGAAAACTCATACCCAATATTGAACGCACGAGTTGTTAACCGTTTTCTGACACAGAGTGTACTTGTCATAATGCCCGCGCCTGTCACGACTGCATTGTACAAACAACCGAAACGTGGTCACCGTCTGAATTAGGACCTATTGTTTCGAACTGACTGGCGGAAATCATCTTTGGATTCACTGAAATTTGTGCTTCGTATCACGAGCCGAGCTGACTATGCTACGTTATTCCGAATAAAAGTATCATCATCAGGACTATGTAATCATACATTTGAGGGACACAGTAAAAACTGGTTCTAGTCTGGATGGAGCCAAAGTTATAGAGGTTTTGTCTACTGAATTTGTTACGTGTAATGGTGCTCAGTTAGAATTTTATTGAGTTGTTTTATGTTAAGGGTACACAGGTTCTAGCTATAAAGATCATATCAATCATGCACCCCGATGGGGCGCCACACTACAAGATACTTCAAAACGGATATAAATAAAACTAACCCTACAAGGTAGGTATCTACTTTTACTGAAACATAGCCTGTAATCTGCTGATTATTTCGACAACCTTCTTCTTTGAGAAAAGTCGACCTTTTGGGCCTACCCGAACAGGCAATAATATTATTACTGTCCGCTATATGCGGTCCGTAATGTATTTCGAATTCTATTTTGTTATGATAATAGTTGCATAAAGGTTTTATGCATACTGAGCAGTACAAGCTTCACCCGCTGGTTAGAATAAAAAAGAAAACGCGGAAAACTGACAAAAGATCATCGCGGTGAAAATTTTTGCATGATACGTTCTAATCATTTTTAGTGAATAAATTGTGAAAATGAACTCTTCACGCGACGGATCCTCCAATTCAATGACTTAAATTACTCGCATTGTTTGAGTAAAGCACTATACAAGCCTCGGTCCGCAATGACTGCCCTGCTAGCCACGTTAAGCTGGCCTCAAGCTAAGCTTGCTATGGCCTTCTAGCTTCAAGCTTGGTCATCATTGCAGCCCTTTCTGTCCGCGCTATAAAGGCCTCGAGACATCAAGGGCTGCAACGCTGACCGCGCTGTGATGGCCTGGACCTGCGCTACGCTTAGCTTTCAGCCATCTTCAGCCGCGGCCAGCACCCCACCCATTACAGACCTTGCACGTAATGTACTATTACACGTTTATTGAACTAATGATATTTAGTGAAAATAATCGAAGCGGAACCTGCAATCTCTCGTCTCTCAAATAGCAGCGGTAAATCCTAGCTGATGCCAAAGCGTGCGAAACTCATGATAGAATCTCCATTGTCCATATTTGCGCACACAAGACATAGGGTCAGAGGGACCCTTATTATGAGCGAGAGACCGTTACGGAACGATTTAAACAAGGGTCGTGAGGTTAACAGTCTATGCCAAGTGTCAACTAACTTGGAAATGAGGTTTACTGGCTGGTACAGTGAATTTAAGCACCAAGATAAAGTAAGAGCAAAACGCTAATATTAATTTATGATCAAATATTATTAAATTTTTTACGGACCCAGCTGGAAATCGAAGAGCCAGATTATTGATGATTAGCTAAAAAGCATACTACAGAACCCTTGGCTCATGAAATACAGCTTGGGTTAGGGACCCTAAATATCAGAATTCTGTCTTTAGACAGACAATAAACGATTAGATTTGATGTAGTATTTGGAGGGTCCGGCATCATGTTAGTCGTGATTCACACAGTGATAACGACAGTTCTCTGGAGCCCTAAAAGGATTAAGTTGAGATGCTCGTAAAATATCACTTGTCACGAAACCGCAATTACAAAGTTTTACGTTTGACTGCGGCAGGGAATGTATTATATCGTTACGAGGCGAGGGTAGCTCACGATGTTCTGGATCCCGAACTTAGGATATTGTCATTGCAATCCTTTGCTGTTTTTCTTATTGGGCGAATCTTCGTACAAATCGAACCTACTGGAAATTTATTACAAACTTGACATCCGCTTTTCGAAAACATAATAAGATTGGGCCACTCGTAGCCTACCTCGAGCCCCACAACGTAAATTTACATTGGCATAAAAGCATGAACTTCGCCATAACTTTTTGTATTTACAGAACATTTCACTTCATCCACCTGCAAATATTCAAAATTCAAAGCCTTGCAAGTTTTTCCGCAAGCTAACCGTGCATATACGGAGTAAGATGAACCTTAGATTTCGCACGCCTGGATCGTTACCATATACCGAATTGATGCGATCCAAGAACCGTTGAACCGGGACCTAGACTTGGCTTTAACTAGCCGTTTCTCGTGACTGCACTTTTATGCTGCCTTGGAATTCTGGTTTGATGTTCTAGGAATTGCTTTACATAATCTGTATTGTATAATAAGACGATTCATAGTCGACCTTTACCCATTGTATAACTACTATCTAATTAGCGTCCATTATATCTATAGAAGATGCAGTAGGAATTGAAATGTCTGGTGCATGTTCAGATTTGGTTCCATTGTGTTAACTTTCATGCCATGTTCGCAAATTTGCAACACTTTTGAGAGATTCAACATTCCTTTGCTATAGTTAGATATACCAATAATAAAAGAAGAGATGAGCAATACGTTTTTGTCCATATAACTACAGTTCTTTGAGACGATATTTTTTAAGATACCATAGAAAAGAAATAAAGATGTTTTGTTTAATTTCAGTTGACTGTTAAGTTAATACCTGTTCGAAATGTCAGTTCTACACCAGTAACCGGGGTAAGTATTCCTAGAACGAATAATAGTGTTTATGTTACTGAGATAGTGTTGGCTTGGTTTGCTCTAAATACTTGAACCACTTGCAGGAACTTAGAGGTATTTGGAGTGGAAATATGCTGATAATAATAGATAGTAGGATCTATGGTGTGATTGCTATTAGATAAAAGAAGGTCGGGGATTTATAGATAATTGATGAAGAATTTATTATGATTTACTGATTAAAACACACAGAAATATATCGAGATATTTCTGTGATTAAACACATTAGGTAGTAGTCTTTAGGATTGTTTTAAACCCTGCTGGTCGATTCATATTTATTCGTGAGTGTAGCTCATAGCTAAGCTAATACATTCAGAAGGCTCGGAGTAACGGGCAGTGGACTGTAAAATATACAGCCAAGCGCCGCCGGTACACGATTGTGGTCGAGCCACGCATTTCTCAATGGTCCTTCATAAGTGCCGAGGATTCTGCACTAATATTGTTAACACGAAACTGATGGTTTATGTATTTATAAGGACAACCAACAAGAGATAGAAATAAAGATATATGAAATACCTTAAATATAGGTTTGTTAAATCTAGTGCTCAAAAAATTTTAGGAAGCCGCCACATGCTCTTTCTCTCAAGGTAAAGGGGCTGCTAATGAGCGCGAGCATACAAAAACGCAAGGTGAAATTAAAAGATAAATTTCTATACATAAAAATACAAAGTGTGGTGCCTACTCGTATCTCGGATAAATCTTTATAATATTCAGAAGTAAGAAATATACGGAATTGCAGAGAGTAAATTGGTAGACTTAAGTATACGACTATAGAATAATCTCTAGTGCTTGTCGTAGCGTAGAAATTGAAATTTAATTCTTGAGCGCAGCTTATCTATTTAAAACAATATTGAACATACACTTTCTTTGGAAATAGAAATTATGTTGAGGCATTTAATAATATTGCAAGTTGGACTTGTCTTAATTTTTTTTGTGAAAATGCTCTAGCATATTTTATAAAATAACACATACCACACTCATTTTTACGATCGTGTGAGTAACAATAGTAAATCAGTTCTTTTAAAGCTTGGACAAGTCAATATTCTGCAAAGGCCATTTATGTCACCTTTGAGGACACGACAGATCTTATTGACATTATTTGACATTGTTGAGATAGGTTACCTGACCTCTTAAACCAGCGACACTAGACACTACAAATAGATACACACATTTATGAACAAGTTCTCTCAAAAGATGTCACATGGAAATACTTGGATGTGATAACAAGACAACTATAGCTTTTGCCCATAGGAGGTCTGTATTGTAACCAAGCGGTGGATGATCCTGGGCTAGAATGATCATAATAAATAATAATTATTGTCTATATTTTTAGGCTAGCGGTTAGATAGACCAATGTAGAAAACAAAAATCAAATCTTACATTGTGAAGATTCGCCAAGATTATTCATAAATGTATCATCTCTGAACCATAAAAAAGAACTACATAACAGAACAACTTGGGAGATCCGAGCACCCAATAGATATTTCAACTTGGTCTTATTTTACAGAATACCCTTCCGTCGGGTTATAATGGCGATGAGTGCATTGGGAACGACACACATCAGCTATTTCTGACCAACTAAAAATAAGGGGCCGAGCGGGCGCCGCGGAATATGCACTTTTTATGCACCGCGCTCAATCATTTGATGACCGAAGAGCACAGGCTTCTCCAAATTATAATACCTTTTTTATGCATGAATCGTGAAATAATTCCATGAATTTAGTATGATAATGAGTTTTTCTCTTCTCTCGAAGTTCGAATACTCCAGCCAGGCAATCAAATGTTGATTAAACGACGCACACAAATGGCAAACATTCATCAAACAAGCTTTTTAACATGTTAATAGTCTTATAGTACCATAACTTATCGTGCGTGTCACATACATGCGTACATTTATTTTTTTATAATTATTCATGCATTTCGTAATCTTAGGCAATGCAAGGCCGAACGAAAACAGACTGCGACACGCATAACACGCATTCTTTCTCTATCCAGTTAAAGTATTTAAAAATTTGCAACGTATTTAAGCGTGGCCCAGAAATTTTACATTCGACAAGCCATATTGCATCGTGGAATTTGGGTTGGGCTGCGTCACTCTTAACATGCTGTTTGAAATGGGCTTTTGTACTGACTTAAATTAGATAAACTATTATAATTTATTAGAAAAAAAAATCATTAGAATCTAGTTATATTATACGTAGCTCATAGCGTAGCTCGTAGCGTTTTGCCCAGCGTGGGGATTATTGGCATTACCCCCCATGTTACACAGCCCAATAAGGCGTTTATATTTATGGCCTGCGTCCAGCAGTGGACCGGTATAAAGCTGTAGATAGATAGATACGTAGCTCAGATGTTCACAAATTTTAGTACAGTCATATTTTCAAGCAATGAGAGCCATCCATCATACGCTTGTCCTTAAGTCTGTAGTACCCAGCCACTTGCCATGCTAATACTTGCGACTTCTAGCACTCTTAATAATAAGTGAAACCTTAGATATTTCTCCAATGGTATTCGTGATCGTAGAGTTTAATTAATTTGATCGGAATCTGCGTTCGCACGGACGGAATGGGCAATGTGTCCATTTGTATACACCGGGCTGTTTTCATTATGCAAGGCGGTCCGTGCAGGTGTTGCGTAAAGAGATTTACCAGTTGCACTAGATGCTATTTCAATGACTTCAACACACCTAAGAGAGCAAGCGAGTTCCAACAATAAGTTGTGAAGATATTGAACTGTCTAATTGTTGCAATGTTATGTTCCGTAAGTTCCTTACAAAAACGACAGACATTCTTCAGGAGACAAATTGGCTAATAAATAGACATAGACAATCATTTATTTGCTGCTCATAATCTTTATTGACCAAGAAAATTACAATTCAAAAATAAAAACAAATTAGAACTAGTATTTACAACTGAAATAATTAAGCCAACTGCAGACTGTTGCAAACAATCTACAGGTAGCTCAACTAATCCATATCAATACCAGTCGGAATAATCCCCAAGACGCTGGCTGCATTGCCCCGCTGTATGGCAAAATATAGTTAACTTATATTACGACAAAAACAATTACACAAAAATATTTTTTTAAAAGTAGACTGGTACCTAAATATTGAAATCCGAGGCTCATTTTATTTAATTAGTTGCTTATCATCTTTGCTTTTTCAGTAAAGTCAACTTTGAACAATCAATTTACCAAAATAGCCAAAACTCCTCTTTAAATACCAAAAGGAAATCATTATCTCACAAATATATTTCGCAACCTAAAGCCGCATCAACAGATGACTCCTTGAATTTCAAAGAGTCACGTAAAGGGGCTGCATAATCACACAGACGTGTCAGCCTATTCCTGTATTATCGTATAGTGACATGAAGAAACTTTAGTGGCGTTGCTAGCAAAGAATAGAATAGGTACATATGTATACGCGAAATAATTTACAAATAGGCAAACAATTGCAATTTTAAAAGAATAATGCAACCAAACATCTGTGAGTGTATTGTATATACACCTAAAAACTCTGAAGTGAACTTCAAACTTAGCAAAGAAGGGTACGCTATGATATGAACTGACTGTGAATTGAGGAAGCGATTTCATGTCTTCCCGTGACTGCAGTAAATTTAACGCCTGTATATAGAGATAGTCAATAAAATACATCTTGGCAGAGAGAATCCAAGAATTCCAAAGATGTTTTCGAGGAGTGGCCGCCTCGAACAGTCGGCAAAGCAAATGCATTAACACAAGAAGTGAAGAATGCGTGTCTATTGGCTGAGGTCGCGTGCCAGCATTGGAAATGTGCAACGGGACCTGATGGACTCTTCAGTAATAGAGTGCGTGCAATAAAACAGAATGATATGAAGCACTCAACGTTAGAGGAAATGAATAAACGCAGAACTGTTTGCCTCTGGGTATTTTCTTAACATAAATAAATAAATAATGCTTGGACAATCCACACAGCATCATCTAGCCCTAACATATCCCGATGGTTTTTAACCAGTAGTTACAAATATTGTAATTGGATGGTTGAGTTAATCTTCTAGAATCCCAATAATTAGTTTTGAAGGATATATATGTCAAATTAATAAAACAGTGACAGATTTCATTGATCACTATTGATTAAACATGTCTTTTAATCAAGATTAAAGGATGCACATTTACTTAAAAAAAGCACCCACTTAACAATTTAAGATTCTGGTAGAGATAATGGTCGACACCCTTATAAAGACGGAAAACCAGCTAAAGAACATACCTGCAGAAAATAAAGGAGTATATTATGCAATTGTTGAGAATAAAACTTTTGGAAAAAAGGAATAAAGCTAAAGATACACTACCCAGAATTCACCAGCTCTGACGACAAAACGAGACGTTTTCAAGCATGATGATGACGAACGAACGACAAAGATATATAAGATTCCGTTAGGACGCCGATATCCGCGGGGGCTAATTTCAGCCGAACGGTAAAGACAGCGGTACACTATAGCTGGAATCACTTGAGAGCTTTTACGATATTTTACCGACAGTTGAAATAGCTCCATAAAGGTAAGATAATTTACAGTAAAGATATTGACGTATATGTAGTTGCTGTCGAAACATCATTTCGCCTGTAAATATTATTGGTGTGATTTTGTAATTCTTGATTCCGGTTGCAGCTCTCCAATACATAGTAGTTATTTTCAGCTACATACGAATGTGATCGTCTGATACTGAATCAAACTAATGCCACCTGAATCATCTTTCGCAGATAATAAAAGGCCAACGATGATGATTCCTGTTCAACCAAAGCCTGGACCAATGACGATCAATTGTACTAGCTTTCGTTATCTGTCAGAACGGAATAAATAACCGATTTCGTGGGCGTCCATACACCCGAAGAAACGAAGGACGTTCGCAACTCAGTATGTAGGTCGATCACCCCGGCGTAAGGCGCTTAAAAGTGCGCTTTGTACACATTTCGGTGGTAAATGGAAAGCTTGTGTCGTGAATAACGATACGATTCTACCAAGATGTGAGCGTGCATTGAGATGTCTTAAGTTTTGTTGACCATTGTTGTCTTAATAGATGAGATGCGTGGGCGCAACACGAATTGCCGCATGCCAGGCTATGCATAATGATTATACAGCGTCGGATCTGATCCACTCTAAATTTACTCATATTCCAAAATGTGCTTTATATAGATGATATTAAGTTCTGCCTGGATGGGTTTGAATAAAGTTTCCCAGACACTCGTCTATTTTAGTTGAAACTTCCGTATGTTAATATCATTATACGGAGTCACGGAATTGTCATCAAAATCATGCTCCGTTGTTCAGACAGATCTAAACTGTATGCAGAATCATTATCGTCGAGAGGCAAATAAGTACCAGTCTCATGTTAATTATGTAAACTGATTATTGGCAACAATATAGTCACGAAAAGTGTCTGTCAGAAATTGTAGATAATTAAGCATGTCGAGGAGAACACCGTAAGTGGGTTAACAATGACAAATAGACGACAACGGGAGATTACTCCCATGTTTTAAAATAATGATGATGATGTAGATTATCATTAAACATTCGAATAGAATTTAACAGAGCTTTGTGGTGATAATGATTGACGATCGGAATGCTTTTATAGTTTCAACAACAACCGTAAATATGGCTTTTAATTGCTACGGCGGCGGCCGTGAAGATTCATTAGAGTAAACAGCGCAAACGCCCCAACTCTATATTTCAATAAAAGTCAAACAAGACAATACCTGGCATTTGACTCGAGAAAGCTTGTCCACTTTCCCAGTATTCATTCATTAGTAAACAGACCAGTCATGATTTGAAATGGGGTTTAAAATTATGGATGACATCTGAGTTTTGTAAATTGCCATCGATCTTGCTAAACAATAGGTAAGTCGGTTGTCAGGAATGAGGCGTTTCTATTGAAAACACATTAAATTTGTTTATTAAATCCGCTGCGATTGTAATCAATCGGTGTACACAATATCTGACTTTGAGTGAATGATCTCAATTGTAACGAAAAATAGGGGGATGATATCAGGCCATGATTTTGAAAATATTTAGCAAAAAAAACCTGCGAACAAAATAGTTATCCTTACGACTTAAATGCGAGAAGCGCCGAGGATTCTGGGCACATTCCTGGATCGTGTTCATCGGTCAACAATCAGGCGTGCTGAGCTGAGCCATGAACGAGGAGGAACTCAGTTTGAGCCATTTCTGGTTCGACCTAGGCTGCAGCGGAATTAGGTAAGGACCTACCTACAACCTACGTTATTTGGAATTTGCACTTACGTGCAAATGCGTTTTTTTCGGACTGCGGTTTTTTTGGGTTTGTTTTGGGGCGCGTCACCCCCTTTGTTTTCGGTAGTCGTCTTGACACACCCTGTATGTTCATTTATGATGGTGAGAAATCAAACTCTTTTCTGAGATTAAAAGACGCAAACAGAAAGTGTCGAGTCATCACAAAATTAATCAGTTTTTGTCACAAAATCCGAGAGCTATGACTTAATTGGCTGTAGACTAAGTGGATTAATCCTCATTCGGGCATCGGGTTCTATTTGTCACCGGCAAAGGGTTTAATGAAACTGAACCAGATTCTTTTGTGATCTGTTATTCCTCGTTTAGGTAGTAAAACGCGAGTATAAAACAAGGAATGTATCAACAAATCTGATAATAACGAAAGATGAATGAGTCCAAGCACCTCTGAATAAAACTGTATCACCATTTCTGGATCGTGATGTATTTCTCGACAAGCAACTCGCATAGTTGGAATGCTTCACGGCTTAAATTATAAATACGATGCTTGATAATCCTTGGTGCATCGAGCCGTGTGAAGTGGAACGAATGGAGCAGGCATGTGCGTCAATGGCTCATCCTGCAACACCCTGTCCTTCACCACTCGTTAGTTTATAATTATCCCAAGCAATTTGTCATGGCTACAGGAATTTCGAACAGTCCAAAACTGTCGATGATATCATCGTGTAAGGACTTACGGGCGCTGGTTCAGAGTCGAATCGCATACCTGAAACGAAAACCACAGTTAGTTCATGTTTCTAAGAAATTACACAAAAACAATTCAAAACTTATCAAGTCATTGTTATGAAAAACACAATCCAAACTCGCTGAAATTGGCTTGTTTTGTGTGGAACAATAACGATGCGAACAATAGCCACCTGAACGGACCTAATACATCTTGCAAACGTGAGTAAAAAGTCTTCTAAACTGTTTGTTCTATTTTCAGTGTTTTGCAGTGGAGTTAAGGGTTCCTTTGTTCACTTTTTATTGGTCTAATAGCCAAGGAATTATGTCCGGATATACTGCAGCATCCGCAATAAATCAAGCTTTCATGAACGACTGGATGGATATTTAGAGCACAGAATTCCTAATACGAAGCTAGAAGCTAAGCAGAAAATATGAGCACCAATGATCAACACTTGGGTGGCATGGCATTATGCATACTATTTGCCTAGGAGGCAAATTTAATTGATGTTGACCTTTCGTTTCAATACATCTTGAGAGATTATTGTAAAAGATCATGAATACACTAAAGAGACTAGAATCACAAAACATGGTTACATTAAAACCACCAATAAGCAGTTAGTCAAGATAGAAGACCAAAGGCCATGCGTATTCATTCCCTTTATCAGCTTTTTAGTATGCCGAGTCCGAAGTTCGGCAACACTAATGGACCCTTTTTTGGGCGAGATTAAATCAATTTTTTACAAATTCCGAAGCCTACCGCGAACAGAGCGTAACAAAGGGCCAATCGCCCACGGAGCGAACGTGGGCTTGCATCGGCAAGGTGCTTCTGATGCAACTTCCTCTGCCCCCACAATGCGTTACTACTTAGTACAAAGAATTCACGACCTGTTGAATGCTTGTAGTTTTTGGGAAACGTTTCGGAGCGTGAGAATTCTGCAGATGTGTTAAGTTTCAAGTATGGCAAGTAATTCTTTTCATAGAAACGGTTTCTTCAGATATTTCGCGTCATGCTGACACAACTTTACAATAAAATTTAATTACAAAAAGCCTACAATTTATACATTGAAGAGTTAATAATAGAAACAGTTAGGTATTTTCAATTCGAGATAGTTCTATCAACAATGGGTATTTCTAGTATAACTGGACTTATACTATCAATCGTAAAATGCCCACTTGTTCGAAATTTTACTTTACAGTTTCTACAAACTATAATAAAGTAAGACCAATTACTGTTGAAATGATATTTATTTCCTTTCTAAAGCATAACTAAGTCCAATTTCCATGCTCCGAGAGGCTTCAATAAATTAACCACGACCACTTAACCAAGCTATATTATTATCACTTTAACGTGAAAATTGCTGGCAGCACTGGCTATCACCGCAAGCTGTGTTTTGCCGCAGACAGTAAATTAAGAAGCAGGGCTTGGACCTTTGTCACCATCATCAGCAAATCTTTTGACATCCATTAGTTAGTGCAATAGCGAAAATAATTAATGCCGCATTGCATGAATTGTTTTCTTGTCGACAGGTAGAGTAGAGATACCTACTCTCAACTTCTCACTAAGTACATAAAGTATTTTTCAAGTGCTTCGACTAATCAATGGATCATAAAAATATTAATATATTTTCTTTACCCAACGATGCAGGGCATTGTAACATGAGTATGAAATGTGAGAAGCTGCGTGTTAAATCAGACAGGGCTGTAGATAGAACTGTAGACATTAATATTTCTAACCTTTGTGAGATAATAACATGAGATTTTACGTAATATTTAGGTAATAAAATAACGTAAATTTGTGGAAAATTTAATTTCATAATAGTACTTTGCGTCTGAACTTTTTATATCACGTGGCAGCATAAATTAGACGCGTCGTCGGTTGCTTTGTTTCGTCGAAAAGAGTTGCGTAAATAAGACTTTCTTTGTAAAATAAAAGTTTTTACAGAAAAAAATTATGTATAAAAGACATGTATAAAGACGTTATGTATAAAGACTCTAGACATGAAATGCCTACTCTCTTCTTAATTTGTTTTTTTTCTCATTTAGGTATTTTTGTATTTTATGTTTAATTTATTGTTTGCAAGTTATGTACTATTTCTGTTCTGTGCTGTATCAGGGTTGTGTTCGTTAATAAATGTTTCTCTATCTCTATCTATAAATACCACGAAAGATTTCTAAAGGTTTCCTTCTACAGGTGTCGTGTCAACTCAAATTATATAAAATACTAGCTGCTGCCCGCGGCTTTGCAGGCTCTTTTCCCGGATAGAAAGTAGCCTATTTCCGTTCCCGGGATACCTCCATGCCAAATTTCATTAAGACCCGTTCAGCCATTTAGGCGTGAAAAGGTAACAGACAGACAGGCAGAGCTACTTTCGAATTTATAATATTAGTATGGATACAATAATTTCCTTCTGTCCTTAAATTTCGTTTTTACTTAAGTTTATCTTTTCCAGCTCTCATACAATGTGTAAATAAATCATCATTGCCAAATTTCATTAAGATCCGTTCAGCCGTTTAGGCGTGAAAAGGTAACAGACAGACAGGCAGAGCTACTTTCTAATTTATAATATTAGTATGGATACAATAATTTCCTTCTGTCCTTTAATTTATTTTTACTTAAGTTTATCTTTTCCAGCTCTCATACAATGTGTAAATAAATCATCATTGCAATTGAATTGAACCTATCCATACTAATTATTATAAATTCGAAAGTAAATCTGTCGGTCTATCTCTAACATAACTCTAACATAACATAACTCTGTTTGTCTGTCTGTTACCTTTTCACGCCTAAACGGATCTCAGTGAAATTTGGCACGGATGTAGATGGTATCCCGGGGGTGGACATAGGCTACTTTTTGTCCCGGAAAAAAGCGTGCGAAGCCGTGGGCAGCAGCTTGTAATTTATATATTACATGATACAGGAATAAGGACTGACCTGCCAGTACGCAGTAATAAAGGACGATAACATAATTAGATCACATCCTTCCGTGCTGACATACATTTTCCACGTACGACTTGCAATTAAATAGTTACAAAATAATGTTACAATGAATTAGTTTGCATCTAGTTGACAAGTACAGCACGATATATTAATCATTTGAGGAAACAAATGTGTATAAAATGTATAGATTAAAGTAAAAAATTTGATATAAATCTGTTTGCATATATGTAGAGTTACCATCAGATCTACAAGACAAGATGCTGACGGCAATAAAACGTAATGAAACACAGTAAACAATTTCTAAATTAATTTTGTAACTGACTTTTTATAGTTTACTCCATCAATAGAAGAATTCGACATTGCGCAAGTTAAAGAAACAAACTGAGTAGTCATCGCTGAGTAGCCGCTCAAAAACATGAATTTGTAGAATGATTTGTAAGATATCAGTAATCAAATCATACCCTGATGCAACGCACTCGTTCGTAGTAAAAGCGAAGGCGTCGACGACAGCGGCGCTTTCACACCTACGTGAATCCAGGTAATAGCAATAATGGTAAGAATATTTGATATACCCATGGTCTTGGTTTACATAAACAAGACGGGTTACTGTTTCGTGGCCGCACATTTTTTTCCATATTGGTAACAAATCAACAACAACTAAGCAAGAAATGTGAAGGTAACATGATAGATACAGGAAGGAAGGAAATATAACGACAAATCAGAATGAAGGGAAAACTTATGTAAGTAGTATAAATTAAGTTGAATGTACGATAACAATCTATTTTCATCAGTAGCGTTATCGATGGTAGCGTTAGCTAAATAAACTCACCAAAATATAAAATTACGTGAGATTTTCTGAATAAAACAACAGGCAATTATTACGTAATTTATAACCAGCAGTATATTTTACGTTCCTAAAACGAACAGTCCAATGTTTGTACTGGACTTTGCTTCAGTCAGAACTCAGAACTAAATATTGACTTATTATTTTATTTCGTACTCGTAAAGAAGGAACTGCGAACCGAGATTAATGACCGTTTGGTATGTATAATTGAGGAAGTGATTCTGTACAGAGATATATAGGCTGGAAAGGAATTTCACTAACAAGATACCGATAGGAATTTTGCTAAGAATAAATCATAACTTATGAAAATGATACAAAAAGCACCGAAAAGCAAAAATTGGCAATTTCGCCGTGGACCATAATTAGATAGCTTGCACGTAACAGTGTTGCTAACTTACGTGTTCAATTGATAGCCGATTTTAAGCAGAGCCTTAAACAAAAAAAAATATAGTAAATATCCTGTTGTTAATGACTTTAGCCGCGCTGTCGTTGAGTAGTAGAATCAGCAAGCAATTTTAAAGTAACAGTTTTAGATCCAATTTTGTCCACCTGAACAGATGCGTTGGTGGCACTTAAAACACTAAGATTATTGCAAATGGGAGCCAGCAGGTGCACTGGTTTATTTTCGTTGGCACCTGCGGCTGGAACTGAATGTAATTAGTCTGTGTCTGAGATCCATACGGATTCCTCAGACACCGCATGTCAAAAAAAAGATAAGGTTAATTGTTGGGAAATATGCATGCATGGATCGATAAATAACGGCCATAAAGAAAGCTTTATGTAGCATAGGAACAGGAATCTAATTCACCGGTTTATATAACAGTAATTAATATTACAGGTGTGATGTAAAAGTTACATATTACCATAGATATACGTAAAATTCAGATATGGTATGTTCTCCCAGCGATAACTCAACAGATGGCCTTTGTTGTGTTACAACTAAACGAAAAGACACGCAATTTCAAATTTTTTTCAATATACCTACCTAATGATAATGAACAACAAAGATGGAAAGACGTACCTAGACCGATGTGCGACCGAACCAACAATACGCACGCGAAACACGAACGCCGGCGGCGCCAGTCCGACTTTGGGTGAGGTGGGTGGACCTAATTGCACCTAATTTGGCCCTCCCACTTTCGAGAAGCCAGTACCCAATCTCCTGAATTTTACTTAGATCGATGGTTACACAATGTATCATAAAATTTATATTATCATCGTCAACCTATCTTAGTCCACGGCTGGACATAGGCCTCCCCCAATAAAATTTACGCTATACATAAAATAAAAGGTTGGTAATAAATAAATGAAATAAACAGTATGCGACACATACGAAGGATAGATCAGATATAATCACACAACTATTTTTAGTGTTCATAAATGGGCGACACTGCAAATAAATACATAATTACAATAGCGCAAAGTTATGAAAACAAGATCATAAATTGAATGACATCGGGGATAGCAGTCATCATTACATTACTCACTAGCCCACAGGGTTGGAACAAAAACTGTTATTTTTTTAATTTTATGAAAGAAACAGTTCCGTCGAGCATCGTACGAAGCATACGAGTACGTGTTGCACTTTCTTACCATCTTTACTTAAAATTCTAAATTAGACTCCACCCTGGAGTTCAGGAACGAACCCTTGACCACAAAGATGAAAGAAAGAATTTAGACTTAAAAATTACACGAAACATAAATGTGGAATGTTGCGAACCTGTTTACTTTTGGCGACTTGGAAAATACAACGGAACCAAGAACCGTCCCATAAAGGTCTGCTAGGAATCTCAAGAGGCAGCACTAGCGATACTACGAAACAGAAAAAATTTGAAATTGAGTACAATCAAGATATTTTCAGACCAAACTCCACAGCAACAAGCTTATCTGAGAAACCTGCATGTTGCATGAGCATAAGCGGCAAAACGATGATGGTAATACAATTAAGTATATATACCAACTAATTAAGTATATATACCAACTAATTAAGTATATATACCAACTAATTAAGTATATATACTAAGCTACCAAAATTCTTCCAAAAAAAAAACTAGAAATTTCAAACAAGTAAAACTAATTCTAACCAATTAAAATAAAAACAATAATTTGCCTATGTATTTAAGTGAATGAAATTGTGAAATATGAAATTGTTTACGTTAACTTTAAAAAACAAACATTATTGATTATTAAATTATACTTCTAATATTTATAATTTTACTAGGAAATATGTCAAACTAGATACCTTACCTACTAGTTATAAAATTTAATTGCATAGCTTTGGACGGAGGCCACTTCTAGTCGCCACCATCGCCTTGTATTAATAATAATTTGACTATATTTTATTTATTGTTAGCACTTTTTTTGTCTGAAAAACAGGTTTTTACCCAGTTCAGGCACACGCATTATTTAATTCCATTAGAATTTTAGATGAACTTTGTTATCCTTTTAGTACTAAGTTATTTTCAATAAATTATTATTATTACACACTTTTTCGCAGTTTCAGAATAAGTTGGTTTACAAAAACAAAAGAACAAGACCGTCAACGTATGCGCGTCGACGTTATAAAGCCGTCGACGGGTTTGGTGGTAATAAAAAACTTGTAGAAAGTGCCAGAGAAGTCATCGGCACTTGATGCTGGGCCAAACTGTGGCAAGGTCATTGGCAGTTTGATAAATAGGCGTTATGCCATTATGAGGTAATATAGTGTTTGTTTATATTTTTTCAACAATATTTGAAAACTTTCGGCATATAGTACGCGAACATTTAAAGTTTGGAAACGTTTAAGATTCCCAATAGTAATTAGGGTCGTTTCCTGACGACTGCAATAACGATTTTCACGTCTCGATAAAGAGCCGGAGGGTTGCCAAATACCGCACCGTTTTGTTTGGCAATTTCTTTATTTAGTAGTAACACTTTGTCTCGATCTCGAGGTGCATCAGCATTATCGTGTAAATTGCTTGTTATTGTAGCCGCCTTCATCTTCCGAAACATTACGTGTCTATTGTGTTGTGTTGTTGTACCTACGTTTGTACGTCAGTCATGTGTGCGCAATACTTAGATCGTTCGTTGCTATTGAAGTACCATTATAAATGGGTACCATGGGTACCATTATAAATATGGTTGTGGAGTTCGTTACATGTTGAGTCAACTATTAGTTACAGCCGCTGGACTCAAGACAAGACCGATCGTCACTACGAAATGTGACTACACCATGTACAATTAATTGTACATATGTATTATTTACAAACACATAACTACGATATGATCAGATCAGATTAAGACAAAAGTTTTGTTAGATTACGAAACGCACACTCACATGAAATTTTATTTCATTATGTTTTAATCTTAGCCTGGTAGTTCTCAATTTTATGGTTCCGTACCCAAAGGTTGAAACCGAGACCCTATTACTAAGCCTCCGCTGTCTGTTCATCCGTCCATCAGCGTGAAATTTTCACATGTATATACCGCCGCTAATACAAATCAAATAAATATTATAATAACCACCACCATACAAAAACCACTTTTAGGGTTTCCTTTGCGAAATAATTTTGTTGGGTATCGAACCCTCCGTGTGCGAGTCGATTCGCACTTGGCCGGTTTTTTTATTACATTTACGGAGACGATAAGATTTTAAATAAAAATGCAGAGTAAATTCACGTTAGATATGAATGAAGTAATTAGGTCGAATACGTCTAAGCGCAACTCTCCATTCAACAACATGATGAGCTAAGCAGTTTAATTAAGCGAGGGCGCAATGCTCGCCATTTTGTAAAAGGATAGGCATAATATTTCGCGTTCATAGGAGCGGGACAGAGCATACGTTTTTGGAACGGCGGCGGCGGCGTAAGCGCAAAAATCATATGCTTATTTTTTTTAGAAAATATTTAAGTTTAATGGTATTTGAGTTTTTTACCACGAGGATCCCGTGAGTACTGAGAGTTTGACAACCAAACCCGTTAGATTCGCCCCTTGAATAACAAATCGTTTTCTTAGATAAAAGAGAAAATACTCAGAATGAAACAGCTCTTCTATCACGTGTAACGAGTATTTAAACCCCGATCATTCCGATTGGACGACATAGTACTTTCACGTTTTATGTAATCACGCGCCTCTTGGCCCGCCCATCCGTCATACCTTTCGGTTGTTATCTTGATCCAACTACGAAAGTGTACGTACACAACTCTGCTCTTCTTTATAGAAAGGGGAGGTAGCATACTTCGCGTCCATTACTATTTAAACCACTAAAATTATAGGGTTCGTCGTCTTATATCTAGATGCTAGAATGGTCATGCTTACAAATGGTACTTGACATTGATACAGGGTAATAAAGGGTGATTTTCCTCAATCAAAATAATTTTGCATTCAATCGTGGCCGTGACGGTGCAAAGTTCGCCCTCGAAAGTGTGCGCCGAGCGCAAAAAGACGAATGGGCATCGCTTGCGGAAAGGCGTGACGAAAATTTGATTAACTATAAACCTTTGTTTTGGACCTTCTACTTCGCCGAGTGTATCATCATCATGATAGGGAATAAAAATAAAATAAAGCCTTTGTTATCTGGCCGGAGATAGGTAGAAAACACTTTATTATACCACACAAATACAGGCAAGATAAAGATCCTGATTTTATATCATCGTCATCATATCAGCCGAACGAGAAAATAATACCTAATATTTAATAAACACGGAATCCACACTTTCTAGGAAAGAAAATGTCTAAACCTAGCTAATACAGTGTTCATTTCCCAATGCTGGTATTCCTAGATTTTATAAACACGCGACTCTCATCATACGATCAAACAAACGTGCGTGTCAGCAACGTGTCCCGTATAAAAGAGAATCTAATGAAACTCAACAAAATCCCTTTCAATCGGATTACAAAGTACTCGATACTGCGAAGCCTTAGCAGGCATGCGACTGGGTCAAAGCCAGTAGATTAATATTACTTTATGGACACACATTTGGTTTGGTTCTGGCACGTTTTTAAACATAGATGGCTGTGTTCAGAAACGTGATTTCTAAAGTGGGCAAAGTACCTGGACCTCAGGTAGTAACTAATGGTAATAGATTGTCTCAGGAACCTTATAAAACGAATTATTATGTACAAAAGCCAACATTCCCAGAAATATAGTGTATGTAACATTATATTTCTGGGAATGTTGGCTTTTGAAATGTTTCAAATTGTAATCGGCCATCGAATCCATTGTTATAAGTACATACCTACTATCTGTATAAAATTAACACGACCCTCTTTAAACAAACCATTACAATTCCCAAGTTCTCCGAAGCTTTTGTTTAACGTGAACAATTTAACTTATTTTTTATTTTTTTTCTGTCTTAGTCTTGTAACATCGGAATTAAATATTAATTCTATGTAAACTTTGTTCAGGATCAATAATCTTACGACCTACATTTGCGTCAGACGACCGAGTTTTTATTGAATTTATTATTACGGCGAAAATGTTTCATTTTAGTTATAAAAGGGTGACTTTTACAAAGGTTTACTTATCTAGCTATTAATTCCCTCTTCTCTGATGAAAAATACAAAATTTCAACATTATGATATCCCTTAAGAAATTGTGGTGATTTCGTTCTCCCTTACGTTGAAGGTGTCACAGACCATGATGTCTAAGTACACCAAAGGAGTCATACATAAGAGTGTTCTGGTTCCATTGATAGGAGTGTTCTAGAACTTAAGATCCATTGATTCGTCCTTGTCGTTAAGGAGTTGGCTTGACATTGAAATCACTGATTGGAACACCTAATTATGTCTATCTGTGGGTTTATAGTTATATTCATTAGCTTGTGGATCGTCGTTTGTTTTTGCCCCTGTCTGCGGTTGGCTGGTTTTAGGATTTATGAGATCCATGTTCAAGGCTTTTGAAGATCATCGACTTCTGTTGCTGAGGGCGTAGGCTTTTTATTGTGTTTAGAGAGGTCTCTCATCTGAAGTCAAGGGTGCGTGGCGTGACCTACTAAGGTAAGGAAGATGCATTTAGTTTATACTAAAGTAGTCAAGAAGGTTATTAACAAATTTTCTCAATATCATAAGTAAGTGGTATAGGCATTTTGAGATTCTTGACTCAGTCTTACTTATCCTAAAAATCTTTACTTACTTATTAATAGATGGATGGACTGTAAATGGCGACTGGCTGATACAGCAGAGTGGAAAATAATATACGTGTCATGCCGACCCTACCTAGTTTAAGCTATGGGCAGGGCAGGTTAGCTATGGGACAAGAACCGTTTTACATGTCCATGTCCTGTTTAATTATGATTGGCCAAGTAAGCACCACCACAAATAAACGTGGCGGCTCCCTAATTTTTTTTTTACGGTCATAGTCAATGCCATTGATCACTTGCCTTCAATGCGATCCGATGAATCATTCGGTATCGTTTGACTAACTTTCATCCACCTTATCTTACGCTCATCGGCCGGTCAGTCTGTAAAATGCATGAAGTCCTAAAAAGGGCAAAACTGTTAAAAAATATATCAAAGATAATCGAATTTAAAAAAAATAAGAACAGAAAAAAGCGTCTAAGAGAATAGACTAAAGGAGATCTGCTCACTTTGTCAACTTCTCAGACGAATTACAGTAAAAGCAGACTATTCAAGTTTGAAATTGGAAAAGTAGTTGCCATATGTTTTAATTTTTGTATAAGGGTTATTTGAAAAGTTCGCGAGATCATTTAAAAGCGTTGGATGGAACAGACGACTTCAATTGAGAATAATGTAAGACAATAGTTAAATTAGAATCGGGTCGATGAGGCATTGACGGTTTCCGATCTTGGGAGTAACTGCTGCTTGTATTCCATAAATTTACATTTTTATGTTATGGAATATTACCTATTGTGACATTATGATATACAGTGTTTAATTGAGTTCATAATACACGTACCTACAAATATTGAAATTTTTTGACGAGGCATTAGAATCAAAGTTTTCTGCTCAAAATGTGGTGGAATTTACGTAAACAATAATGATTGATAACGGATGAAATCCTGTAATTTACCTCTTCTATAAGGAATTTGCTTCCTTATAGAAGAGGAATTAATTAGTATTTTCAGCTAAAGTGAAACACCACAAAAGTTTGCTATGCAAGAAAGAACATGTCTGTGACGATGGTAAGAGGCCTCACGGCATGACACTAGTCTCATGGGAGTTAGGGAGGCCCATTGTGTAAGACACTACATGCGTCAACACACTTGTGCCTTTCCATCTTCCGAGGACATCCGTGACGGCTGGTGCGGCGGCAGATTTGGCCAAGGATCTCAAGACGCGCTAATATGCAGGTCTCGAGAGCCTACGCATTTTCTGCCCTTGGAGTCCCGTGGTCCGTGGGGTACCGAGGCTCTCCAGGTTTATAAAAAATATCTGAGCGTCTGCTCGAAGCGAAGCGTGACCCGAGAGCTGGTGAGTATCTGGCGCAGCGCATCAGCATCGCCAGCAGGGCAATGCCGCACGCGTCTTGGGGACTTTTCCGACTGGTATTGATATTGACCAGTTGACCTACTTGTAGATTGTTTGCAGCAGTCTGCAGTAGGTCAATTGTTTCAATTGTAAATACAAGTTCTAATTTGTTTATATTATTTTATAGTAATTTTCATTGTTAATAAAGAGTTTCGCATCGAACCAGTAACCTTGAAATTGTACGTCAGTGATCGAAAGTCGGCAATTATTCTGGGTTACTTTGCATATTTTTGTCTTAAAATTTCTATAACAATTGAACTATAAGAAACCAGTTTTTAAATTAATACCAGTAATAAAATCAGCCGTGCGAATCTACCACAGTTTAATGGGCTGTAAAGTAGATTGTACATTTTATATAGCTTCTATTTATAGAGGTATATTCTTAGTTGGATTGTCTTTCTTTATCTGAATACAAACTTATTATCATTGCGAATATGTTATAAGACTGTAGAATCATGTAGAAGCGTTTTCCAGTAAGATTTATGCAGAGCCAATAAAGTATTACATGACATGTGTTACCAACTATATTCATTGTGCAAAGGTAAATGCCATTCTGATATCTCGTTATAACAAACAAACAAAACAAACAAGTAAACAAATGTTTTTATTTCGTTCACAAAGTACATATACATTATCTTTACAATATTTTGAAACCTCCTTTTAAGTAAAGAATACTTGTACTAGGAGGTTTCGCTCTTCCTTAATTACTTTACTTAGAATTTACCAAAAACTTACTACAGTAAAACATTTAGGTCGATACAGAAAAAAACATTTAAAAAAAAAAAAAAAAAAGAAAGATGAGGGTAGATAAAAGGACTATTGAAAGAAATGAAATGCTTGAGTTGGTTGAGTTGCAGTTGAGTTGAGTTGTATACTTACACACAGTATACAATAACTGCAACCCCAAAAACTCCTTAGGTTTGTGAAGACCGATTAATAGAGATCAACATTGACCGCATTTGTATAACTCAACAATGGGAATGAAGGTTGATTAAATAAATAGATTAAAATCATAAATAAATTATATTGTCAGAAAATGTATCGTGTAACCTGTGTAACTATTGAGAAAGATTATACGTAAAACAGCCTACACGCGTCAAATATATATAACTTTATCTGTGTAGAATGCAATGCAATGCGTAAGATTCTGCGTACAGCGTCAAATCACGAAAATAACTCACGAAAACTATCCTTTTCACGAATTACCTGAAAAAGAAAGAAATGATAAATAGACATGTCGAATACACGCAATGGTATATATATCTAAATACCAGCACTAAGAAACAAAAAGAAGATACATAAAGAGAACATTGAAACCAAAATAGCTATTGTTATCGTGCACAGGAAGTGCAATTTTTTTTATTATCTTTCATATACCTACAAATTGTGAGATAATGTTTTTATTAACATGTCAATTTTTACACAGGCGGCAATTTTTACACAGGCAGCAATTTTTACCCAACTATCAACAGAGGAGGGTTATATTAAGTTACTCTACAAACTACACAGTGTTAAGAGTATAACAGACAAAGAAATAGAATCTTGCAAGCAACAACCTCTGTTTACGTTAATCGTTTAAATTGAATGTACTCCAAGTGGAATAACCATATAATAAACTCGCTGACATTGACACTCCACATGATGCCGTTGAATTAAAGGCGATGTGTCTACCTATGCTATGCCCAAAGGTGTGTAGTTGGCGCCGGGTGGGTGTCCACGCCATCTGTCGCTATAGCAAGCTTTACACAACTGGGTGATTGATAATGTTGTAAAACTTCTTTATGGAAGAGAACATAAAATTATAATAATAATGGAGTCAAACCGGTAGATGAAACCAGAAAATCTGGGGAACGAGAAAAGAGGTTGTTCAAACATTGAGATTGTTTTTATAGTTGAGTAGGTAGGTCACTGTAGGCGAAGAATGTGGTGGGTTAGAAAATAAAATATCCATGATTAACATAACACTAGTCTCAACAGAGAGTCAAAATACAAATAGGAACGGATATCTAATAACTGGTAGGTAAATGGAAACACGATAAATTTAATTCAATAAAATAGATAGATTGTTGCAAACAATGACCATTAAAAATATTTAGAAAACGTAATTAGTCGAGCAGCTCTTACGAGCTGTTTCACCCGCTTCCAATAGATTTTCCCATCATGAAAATTTCTCTCACGATGTGCCAGTCATGGTTGCAATATTTCAATGACAGATATTTATTATTATTTACGGTAAAATACAAGAAATTAAATGAAGACAGGATAGACTCATAAGTAGCATATAAAACCATACCGTTCCAGAGCTTAGTGAAACTGAATGGCGAAGCTCCATTAACCTTGTACTTATGTCGCCCACGTCTAGCCAGTGCGTGCAAGATGGCTGAATAACGGAAGGGCAAGGTAGCTTCGTGAATGATGTGACATTGAGGGAATGCGGTCACCGCGCTGATATACAAAACCTCACACAATGACGATCTAACCCATATAACACAATCAGTGTCCTGGTTACGTGAGATCAATACGACAATGATGCAACGAGCACAAAAACCTTGCCGAAACGGCTTCAATCGGACCCACTTCCGCTTAAACTCATGGCTAATAAACTCTGAAATTGTACCATAAAATTCGTAGAAATCCAAAGCATCCTTTAATGTTAAACTATCACGCAACATGTACACTCCTCCCGCCTACTTAGCTAAATTAAACGATCCTCATAATACTACAGTGATTAAGCAATAGCGACATATCAAATTAGACAAGCGAATTGTAAAGGCTTCCAACGGCCATTACAGGAGTATGATCGGTGGCCACGCAATGGGTGGCCGCACGCACACCCCTTCCTTGAAGACCACCTGCTCTAACAGACGCTGTTTGTACACGCTCCGCTGACTGAGGAGCTCCATGTAATAAAACAAGACCGCATGGAAATTTGACCTTGAAATCAAATAAATTCACGTTTTATAGACAGATAATGCAGGTCTAGCTATAACCATAAATCTTCAATGTTATGAATGGCGCTAGCTATGATATTTATTAATATGTGCTATCACGACCATGTCGAGTTTGAAAACATGTAATTTAATGAGCAAATGACTGCATTCAACGATCTTAAGAAAATTATTGCTTACGCTTTCTAGTGTTATTAAATGGAAGTAAAATACCAGCAGCCCGCGCGATCATTATTATGAATACAAACGATGTTTATATTAGTCCAAAATTGAACGCAATCATAATGTCTGAGGACCATAATTTCGTCATTTCACTTTCGATCCAAGAATTTATACATATTTAGATTGCGTTCCGGATTCGGTAATACATATAACAGTAAAATCATTTAACGGTTATGTAAGGGATTTAATATTTAAGTATAAATACGTAGAAAGTGTGTTAATGCAAAATAAGCAATTCAGGGAAATTAAAGATATAAATAAAAATAATGTTACACAATAGTGGAGCACAGGACTTGTTAATATAACTACGTCTAACAGTATAGTGTAAGGTGTGGTGTGTGTGATATAATTTGTAATAGGGTAGTAGCCAATATGATGATGTGAAATGACAGCGGAAACGAGTTCATCACACTGGACGCCGGTGTAAGAGCATAGAGCTATAAAAACGATAAGGTGTGCGACATTTCAGCTCACCTTCCAATGTTTGAAATATTGCCCACTGAAATTTGCTTACACAAACAGTTTAAATGCCAGAACATCTGTGAACTATGAATTTTAAAAGAACCGCGACGGATACGTTGAATTTGAAAAGGAAATGATAATAAAATTAAGTCATGAGACGATAGAGTCCGCTCAAGCTCATGGAAAATGCCGTATCAACACATTTTCCGGGCTCATAGGAGCCGCCGGACGACCCACGACGATCTATTTTAGGTAGATGTTAACCCACTTTTGCGCACACCCAGTATTACAAATTAACAGAGTTTACGCGACCGGTGATTGCTCGTTGAAAATTTTAAACATTATCAGCTACAACAATAATGTTGGAATTCAGACGGTCAACGTATGAATTGTTATCAAATAGGCAGCATAAAACTAGTTCTCATAGATTTTAACAAAGAGCAACCGAGGAATTCGCACAAACTAGTTAGGATGATACAAGTCTATTTTTTAGGGGTGTCCAAAGCGTGACACATCAAAATTTTTCATTAGACGTTAAGTAGAGTTTGAGTGAAAATAGCTACGGATGGATTTGACCACAAAGAAACCCATAACTACCTGAGGCACAACAAAAAATAATATTCCGTGACTGATTGACTAGAATATAATAATTAAAGTTATCGTCATTGAAATCAATTTCTAAGTGAACCGTGTAAAATAATAGCAACGATCAGAAAGCACCAAACAACAATATAATTGGCGGAAGCACGCGTTGCATGCTAAGACCGATCAGAGTTGCTGCATAGATGGTAGGGACAATGACTGCGTCCAGGCGAGTAAGTACTACGACAGGGCTGCCACTGTTTGGCAGTCAACAATATTGAAAGTTTTCTTTTTCAGCTTTAGAACATGAGAAAGGGAGAATACTGATGTTCCAGACACTATTTGAAACATTATAACCAATTGATAATGAAAAATGGATTCATGCAAAAAAGTGAACTCTTAGTGGAGTAGACCAACGAAGATGCAGAATGTCAAGTGGCACCCCTAGACAGTTCCCGTATTGCTGTTTCCGAGCAAAGTTGCGCAAGCGTGTGCCATCTGAGCACGCGACTGCAGGCGAACCGGAAATTGTACTGTATATTTTGGATCTTGTTTTCGATTCCTAGAAACTGATAGAATTTTAAATTAATTTTAATGGTCGTTTTATTGTATCCCATTCATATTCACAAGAATATGGCTATTGATGATTAATAAAGTTAAGATTTGTGAATGTGAGAGTTACTAGTACAAAGAAAAGTTACATAAAATGATGGCGGATGACTTTAAAAAAGTGTCTCCTGCTAATAAGGACGATGAATATGTTATTTATTGGTAGATTGATTGAAGATTAGACGATGATTATAGGTAACGCATATTCGCAGTCTACATAGATCATCATCATCATAAGCCTATATTCAGTCCACTGCTGGGCAAAGATACCTCAGTCTACTCTACATAGATGACTCAGCATAATTATCTATTAACCTTGACATGGGCTACCATGGTCTGGTAGTTGAAAGGCCAGTAAACCAGAACTGTAATAGTTTTTTATTGGATATAGTGACACTTATCGATCAACGACAGACTTTTTATGACTATGGACAGTAAAGTCTATTAATTTGATTGGTGTTCAACGAACTTTTTGTTTCTAAAACCAAAAAGTGTACACACTTTTTGCTTCTAGAAACTATCAGACAAGTAATCTGTCTACGAAGAGATGTCGAGTACGCTTTGTCTTACTTTCTAGGTCGAAAACTATTTTTTATTAGAACACACAATTAAGTCTCGATAATGTGGCACGCACTACTAACGGCTTTTAGTTTTATTTTCGGGTATGCCGCCGTTGTCACTCCGATAACTCCCCTCATATTTTCGTAGTTTCGTTTTTAAATAAGGAAAAATGTGTATCTTCACGGCTGTTATCATGCGTCCCTAACACAAGTGGGTCGTTGAGGGCTTTCGACTGTAACGCGTTACGTTTTTACAACGTTACCACACCTGACACGTTGCAACTGTTTCTTTCGGCGTTTCGAGATGTTTAGCTTCGACCAGAAATGTTATATACTTGTTAGTGGCCAATCCAATTTGACTTTATTTTCAATAACACTTTATCTTTTAAAGTTGAAGTTATAGTTAAAAATAACTCATGGGATAACGCACTTGGTAGCTTCGCAATCGCACAGCCTCAAACAAATTATTGACATAACTCCTGTGATATATAAAGAGTAACAGTTACTCAACGTTTACGTTATGGATTCAAAAACTTTTGCACAAACCAGTTAAAGCAAAGATAATATTGCTGACTTCTTTTGAAACACTTCACTGCAACTTTATTTACTTAATTATGTTTTTTTGTAATAATCAACCTGAATCGTAGTTGTAAAAAGAGGTAAAAGAGATACAATTTCATTGAAATTAAAGCCGATGGCTGCAGCAAGGAATTCCAATTAACAAAACAGCTTCAAGTTATGCAGTATCTTCCACCTGCCTGATTATTGTTTGGTTTGTTTTTATACCGCCTTCGGGATTATAACCAAAATTAATTTTACACGATTTGCAACTTTGTTTAACATGTTAATTGCTAAAACGGGCATTTTTATCAATTCGCATAAATATCCTCTACGGCTTACGATTGGATGAGATTCATATTCAAAGGTTATTTATAACTCATCTCTCGCTCGGACGAACCACATTCAATATGGATGTTGAACTAGAAAGGACTAACTTAGTTAGAGCAATAAAGAGCAATAGATCAGAAGCGTATCTTCAAGAATCTTAACTCTCAAGTACAGTTTTAACAGTTAACGCAATCAAATTAATGATCGTTCTCATTGAGGACAAACGTATCAGAGAAACTAATCACCTATCGATAAACCAATTAGCTACGGGATAGCTGGAATCGTTTTAAACTCATTTGTGTCCGGGGACTTACGACAAGACGGAATCATCTAGCTTAGGTTAAATTCCATTCGATTATGCAATAAAGGTTTGATATTTCATATATTTTAATCATGGGACCTTCATGTCCCATGATTAGAAGGAAGGTTTTCATAAAATGTTTCATCTTCTTTGGGGCTAAGTGATGCTGTGTGAAATGTCTAGCGTTATTTATTTATTCAAGATTTCTTTAGGGTGAGGGACTAAGGGTGTACGATACGCAGGCTCGCCCTACGCGTAAAATGCGCAGTTCAACTCACGAAAAGTTCGGAAGTGAAATTGGCAGAGCCCTATGCCCGTACTCTTATGTTTCTACTAATCAAACTGCTTTCGTGTTTCTACTAGTGTATGAATATTTGGGTACCTTTGGAAGGTAATTTCAGAATAAAAGATTAGACGATTTAATATCGTGCAACAAATTACAGATTTCATTTATTTACATTACCGTAGGATATTATGAAGTAAAGCAAGAAAATAACGACGCCTTATTTCAGCAAACTTGTGAAAGGAGTGGTTATGATATGAAGCAGTAAATTTTCTATGCTCTGAACGTAGGAAACTCTATTTATTTTCTATATTTAAATACTGACTGGTTAGAACCTTCTCCATAATATTGCTCTTTGAGGTCCATCCATTCCATACTCTGTCTTGTCTATGCTATGCGTAGAAAGAAAGCGCTCATAATTGGTCGATTTTAATTAACATACTCCGCTATGGCAGTCGCTATGCCGACTTGCACTTTCTACATTTCGAGCACGCGACTTCCTTGCATTTATTTACAAATACATACATCAGCCCCAAAAAGTAAAGCAGGATATGGACCTCCAAGAAAGTGTGCTATATGGAGGGATTGATGAATTCGACAAATCTAATAATCTTATTTGATTATTAAGATTTGACGAATTTTTATGTTTTAATATTATGAAATTGTAATCACTTTGACTCGCACTTTGACAGATTTTTTATTTTATTGTTTTACTTACTGATTAATAATATTATTATATTTTTAATGGTTTTTTTATTTTTGTAAGGAATGTTTAAATGTTAAAGAATAGTCTAGAGGTAATCTATTGCATTGGGTGCCTGCGCCTGTAAAGATAGAGTACATTTGATGAATAAATAAATAAATAAATTAAGTCTACATAAAAATGTTTTATGTTTCATAAAAGTTTCCTTTGACCTTGCGAACAGATGTTGTGACTAT
The DNA here is from genome assembly GCA_963662085.1 of Eupithecia inturbata. Taxonomy (NCBI): domain Eukaryota; kingdom Metazoa; phylum Arthropoda; class Insecta; order Lepidoptera; family Geometridae; genus Eupithecia; species Eupithecia inturbata. Next base: position 12,939,119 of record OY759182.1, read on the forward strand.
ATCCTGACCTGACCCTACCCAATACATATACCTACCTCTACATAAATTGTAGGTACGGTGATTCATACCCATTGAACTCAGCTTGATGATTCATTTGCTCAAATACATGGGCTTGTTTACTCATATACTACGGAATAGATAATAGTAAAATACCATTGGTTCTTGTTGGACGTAGGAAATATTTCGTATGTGATTAATGATTATGATCGATTGATTCATTGGTCAATTGGATTTGTCAGGTTTTCTTTGCGGATGTTTTTTTTTTGTGTTGAATGAAAAGTTTAATTGTTATTTATTTCATTAATTAAGTACTATGGTGGGAAAACTAAGAAATAAGAATTTATGGTCTTTTAACAAACTACCTCGTGTGTTCATAAGTTTTGAGACGAACTCATTTAATTAATTTAAAAAGAAAGTAATTCATGCAACCTTTTTTAAACTTTTAAAATTTTAAATTTCGAATGTTTTGAATCAGAAAAAATATACATTTGAATATTTGTTTCATTCTCCGTGAAAATGGCGCCAACGAAAGATTTGCGTGCGACTGTAATTTCACTGTTTCAAGCAGGAAAAAAACCAATGCAAGTTTTTAGTGAAATCCAAAGTTTGAGATGTAGTCGGAACTTTGTGTATTATAGAGGTACCATAAAGAGGTACAAGGAGACCGGCTCTTTAGAAGACCGTGGTAGATGTGGCCGCCCGCGGTCTGTAAGGACGCCCGCCAACATCAAAGTAATCAGAGAGCGAATTCGTCGCAACCCTTGCCGGACTCAAAAGAAATTAGCTCTGCAGACCAACATTTCGCGAATATCGGTGAACAGGATACTTAAATATGATCTTAAACTAAAGGCCTACAGTCGAAGGAAAGTGCATTATTTAAACGAGCGTCTTCGTAAATTGCGACTGGAACGATGTCGGAACCTATTGAAGAGACACGATCCAAAAAATATCCTGTTTACCGATGAAAAGATCTTCACGGTGGAAGAAAAGTTTAACCGGCAGAACAATAAGGCTTACGTCAGAAGTTCAAAGGACGTCCAGCCATCTGTACGTAATGTCCAGCGCACTCATCATCCAGCAAGTGTGATGGTTTGGTGGGGTGTTTCCTACGAGGGGGTCACTTCGCTTCATTTTTGCCAGCAAGGCGTCAAGGTGAAGGCACAAAATTATCAAACCGACATATTGGAAGCGGTGGTTAAACCATTAAATGATACGCTATTCGCTGGAAAATACTGGGTTTTCCAACAGGACTCTGCTCTCTCCCATAAAGCTAAGACTACCCAACGTTGGCTGGAGGCCAATTTGCCAGGCTTCATTCGGAGCGAAGATTGGCCCTCGTCAAGCCCTGACTTGAATCCTTTGGATTATTCTTTATGGACGGAATTGGAGCTGAGGGCATGCAGAAAGTCTCACCCAAACCTGGATTCTCTCAAGCGAGCCCTTATTAAAGAATCGAAACGGATTCCCATTGAAAAGATTCGTGCCGCCATAGATGAATGGCGCACGCGTTTGAAGGCCTGCATTGAATGCCAAGGCGGCCATTTTGAATGATTTATTTTTAAATACAGATCTAGATGTCAGTAGTTTTAATTTTAATATCCAATAAATGAATACTCAACTTAGCTCCAAAAATATTTTAGTTTTACTGTGTCTCAAGACTTATGAACACACGAGGTATATCGGCAAACATATTTGTCCTTTAATCAATAACAATAATATCTTCACTATCCGTAGTTTATTTCTGTTCTTATATTAGTCAGTTTATATTGTGCAAATATAAACCGACTAATTAGTTTCAGTTACGAAAACCTAGAATAAATTAACAAAACATCTCAGCTTCTCAAGTGATATATCAAAACTACGAACAACTTTGACAGGCAGTAGCTCTAGCTTCTAATGTGATTTCCACCATGTGTACAGCTCCGAAAGCCCTAGGCTACGGTTGTCAATCAATCAGAGCTCCGACTCTAATCAGCAAAAGCACGAAGCTCAGGGAAACCCAATAAATCATCGCAGTCATCGATTCTGGCTATGATTCATTCGTTCCCTTTATTTTTGCACTGAAGTGTCCAGATAAATGTGCTTTTATTTTTGTAGCATTGAGAGTGCAACTTTGTATGTTTAACCTAACAAGATAACCTATTCGGATTTTAAATCGAAATATATTTTACTTGACTAGCTTCCGGAACATGAACAATTTTATTACAAGAGAAAATCTCTTATCGTGAGAGTATCCAGGATAAATGGTGTTGTTTAATTTGCTTTGTCCGCAGCAATAAAACCATTTCATTATTTATGTTGAATAACTCTAAGTTATCCCTAAAATAGCATTTTGTTGATTTTGTCAACCCTTTGCTTTTATTGAAGAGTGTGTTGTGTTTGTGAGTAGTCGGTATTTAGTTACTGTAATGCCGTTAAAAATATCTTTACCCGAAATTAAAGAAGTATTGAGGATAATCTTTAAAATTGAGGTTTCCAGGATTATCGTTCTTTAACTTGGGATTTGTGTTCAGTTCTTGGACTTACACCGGGTAAACTGATATCCAGTACCCGTTGATCCTGTGGATAACAAGATTAAAGATTAGTGTACGATACGGGCGATCAATTAGCCACATTTAAATTGGATTAGAAACCGTCTTTCAACACTGTTTTGTATGCTTGGAGCTTCTGAGGTAGTTGTTATTTAGGATATAGTCTGAAGCTCTGAAAAACCAGGAACAAAACAAAATTCAGCATAATAAATTGTTAAAGGATATAATAATATATCAATTAGTTAGTGTAATTGGCAATCGCAGTTCTAATTAATAATAAAATAAATCACTAAAATAATATAGATCCTCCAACAATTTATTGTTTACAATATTATTGTTACTGTAGACCATGTGGGTGGCGGGAAGAATGTCTATGAGCTATAAGAATAAGGTATGCGATAAAAATATACAAACAAATCCATAAATCGAGAAGAGTGATGTGCAAAAGATGCTATTGTCCATCTATAAAACTGTGCAGTAGACTGAAAGCAATTCTTTGATCCTTTTGATAACATGTAATACTAGACTATCTACAGCTCTAAAGTAACCATTCTGAGCACGAAACGTAGTTCCGTTTCGGCCCAAACAATTAGTAAAACCATAACTAAACAGCCTAGTCTTACATAAATTCGCACACGCAAGCGCGTAGATAACAGCTATAAAACCGAGTCTCTTGCACACGAAAAAATCACATAAACAAAAAGATATCTACCAGTCAAAAATAATGCAAAGAGGGTAATGGAAATCAATATAAGTAAAATAATAAACAAGAATCATGCTAAATTGCTGGTTTTCTAAACATGAGCTGACTGACTACGACATACACAAAAAAGATTTAAAAAAACAATTATCGTACAAGCTGTATTGAGAATTTACATAATGTTTAGATGTTACCGTGGTATGTAAGAGACCCGGCTTCAACTAGCAATGGTGGAACAGTTTCGGAGATTTTATCACGGAATAATGCATCAGCGTGAACAACTAGCCGGAACTCATTTGTTGAGGAAGTAACGTTGAAAATTGTAGGTAAACTTAGAATGCGTTCTCTAAGGTAATGGTAATTTCTCGTGGCGTTACGTTACGACGCAGCACTGTAGAAGAATAAATAACATAGGTACTTACCTACAAGCGAATCTTAAGCAATCTTCTAGTTAAAAACGGAAAGTCGCAATTAAAAATGTAAAAATCTTAAGGCATTATAACAAAATTACAAACATGTGAGACGACTATGTAGTCAATAAACAATTCCATTAAATGAGCAATGAATGACCTGAAAGTTGATCAGAACGACGATAAAGAAACAACGAAATCAGTGGAGGGTGCAGTACAAGCGTAAAAAATAAAAAGGTTTGTCAAATGAAAAGAAAGAGGCATACTTAATAATATTTATATTCCCACATTCCTACGTATGACGTTTACGTTAACACAAGCAAGATTCCAAAATGCTTTCCATTCATTAACCGCGTTACATGGCACCTTAACGAACCGCATACCGCGGAAATAGTATTGATATCAGCACTAGTGGAATGCCCATGAGTTTATCTGAACTGGGATTTTTTACTCAATCTCCAGCATCTCACATACAGGGTATATACTATGGAGATCAATCATCCTGAGCCTTCCGTTATAATGACTCCGTATTTACGTAAAATATAAAATTCTATGCGTAAGATTTATCGGTTCCCGAGTCTGTTACTGACCAACGCAAGCTTTACATTATTCAGATTCTAGACACATATGAAGTAAACCGCGCTTCGGCAATATTATGAGTTACGAAATTAAACACATCATTCAGTATAATTGTAAACCTTTACGTAAGATATACCTACACGACTTAACGGCTATTGTGCTTATTGAGTAAACAGAGAATGTTACAGCAGTTGGTATATAATAAAATAATATATTATACAATCGCAACGAATTAAGGAATCTCTATTACAAATCTGCACATTGCGAGTTATTGCGTGAAAAGCACAGATTTTAGCAGATTACTAACAAAACGTAATGTATCATTAGGAACATCATAAAGTTCTTTTTCTATATAGGTAGAAGGATGCCTATACCAACTAATAAGTACCCATCACAATTATTCAGGTCAGTAAAACCAGACAATCGATAAAGAAAGTGCTATTTTGCAGCCATTGCCATTTTCATGCACGCACAATTACATTCACGGAATGCTGTAGTTAGCATGCGTGTATAAAAACCAAATCAATATAATGACAGCTGTAGAATATCCCTTTCGAAACTGAAATACAAACATACATACTTTTGCTTTTAATAAACCCTATCATCCAATTGCTGTAAAACTTGTCATAGCAGACTACAGCAACGTACTTGAAGTACGCCTCAAAGAAGACGAATTATGTTAGGTCAAAAAAGTCTCCGAGACCGATTCCGGCAACCAAGTCGTTAAGTCGATTGACTCTCAGTTTCGTTACGCGGAATGTCACCAGACTCGACCCGCATCCAGCGGTTACAAAAATGTGGAAGTGACATGTGGACAAGAATCACCGCTTTGGGGTTATGCATAATAAATTTCAATGAGTGCACCTTTTTCTGGCAACGCATATAGGGGGTTTTGGGTCTGGCAATTACAACCACCCACCGTTGTGAATTTGACAGGAAATTTAGACCCGAGTTGTTGTGATTCTTGCGTTGATTCTTTATACAATCTTTTTCGTCATTGATTGACTCAAGTATTCTATTTATCGACGATACATTAAAGCGGTCGCAGGGAGTCGATGGATGGAGACGGCTTATCCTTATAAACCGTCTCCATCCATCGACTCCCTGCGACCGCTTTAATGTCATCAGCCCTTGCTGATGATTCTATTTATCGCTCTGTGGAAATTATAACTTTATTCTCTGCATATCGTGCACCTGTGTAACTTGTGCTGTCGCTTCCACTATCTTCCTTATCTGGCGAATGTCATCAGCTTCCATTGGATCGCAAGACGCGAGCATAACTGGCTGCGGATACCATCACATAACCGCGAAAAAATAATTCCTTTCTTCATTGTGAAATTGCAAAACTGGTTTTTCTTTTTATGGTGCAGTTAATTTTGGATCAAAAAGTTACCGACAACTCAGGCAAGAATAATAAAGTTTATGCTTTTTAAAAATATCCTGTGGCGGCTTAATGTTGGTTTAGACACGTACGTCTTTTGACATTTCGAACCTGATATTTAAATGTATAAAAATATCTGTACGCTAAGATTTTCAAGTTACGGCGGTATAATGGATTAACCTTATCGTAAAACGAAAATAAAAGGTCCAATAACGTTGCCGCCAATATATTGTAATTGCATAACGGAGTTGCAAAAGGCATTTTAAGCCCCAACCAAACGTTGGTGATGGGGACCGATATACAAGGTTTTGATTACAGCTGATGATAAATAGTTTACTGCCTTTAAGCCACCATTTGATAGGTATGCGATGTCTCAATTTATTGCGCGTGGGTTGTCTGATCGTTGGGCCTGCTGAGGCGTCGCAACCAGTTCCCGAGTATGCGCTTGTGTCTCCAGTAGAAATGCTTGTATTATCATTGAATAAATAAATTTGCTAAGAACATGTCGGACCAGCGTACGAATAAGGCTAAAGACGCGACAAATCTAGAAGTGCAAAGTGAGATAAAGCCCTATTTCGTTCGATACAGATTTTGTGGAACAGTTAATAGTTCCTAAAGAATAATATTTTTGTAGCGCCTTCGAGTAAAACAGGTTGCTTTTACCAAGCAATGTTAAAAGGAATAAATAAGAAGGACTAATCGACATAAAAGACAGTTTCAAACAGGAATTTCCACACACACATTTTTTAGTTGTTCAGAAAATCAGAGAAATGTAATGGCTTCAGTTCCAGATCTTATCATTAGTTACATTTATGCGTTTTAACTTGCGTTCTTAAGTTCGTATGTTGCTATCACCACGGTAAAATTGCAGGGCTAGGTTATGTTATTGTCGAGGACAAGATAAAAATGTGCATAATATTGATACCGAGACAATAGAGGCACATAAAATAACTAGAATAAGCTTCGATTGCTATCTATTCTGTTCTTTGTTTCGCGATTGTAATATAACTTGCGTTACTTACTACAGTAGACATGAAGTTTACATCTGTCTGTATTCATTGTAGGAGTCTGGGTACCTTGATTTCTTCACACCAATTCTTGGATTGTTCACTTTACTCATAGGTTTGTTCACTTTACCTCTCTTTTTATTTACTTCTCTTCAGTTTTTAGTTTATGGCGCCCAGCAAATAGCTAAGAATACGACTGTCAGTTACTTTAACGCATTCACTGCCCAGCCTCTGCGGTGTGACCCGAAGGGGCGCGCCGCTCGTGCCGCGCCGCTACTCTACCGACGACGTGCAGCACACCAGTGCATCATGTGCAATGTAAGTGTAAAAGTATTGTAATTTTTGTTTCCTTTCTAGCTACTGATCAGGTAAGTTTCAACAAAACTACAATGTTAAGATCAAAGGAACATCCAAATTTATAAACGATGACGCAACCAGCACTATTATCGCCACTGCCAAACACTGGTCGGCAATAAATAATCATAAACTAGGTGTTAGAATCACCGCGTCTTTGTTCGGGGCACGTTGACCTGCGACCTGCGAGGGATTTGGCGACAATGGAGGGTTCGGATCGGACGCAGTTGCAGGGATCTAAGGATGTGCCTTTGACTCCTATGTTTAGATGCTTTTTGTTATTCATAATCTGTGATTTCATTTAATGAGGTGTACATCATTCATTACCATTACATTAGACATGATGCATATTAGGGATATTTAAATAACATTGCTGCCGCAAAATGGACTACATGTTAAGCCAGTTTATTTGTTGATAGAAGGCTAAATGAATACTTAGGATTCAAATTCTAGACAAACTAAAAACAACAACCGAGACTGTATCTCTAAATATTTGGTAAAATAATCTCATTGTTGTCAGAATATCAATAGATGGTACACATGAAAACAAGTCTTTTTCCCTAAGATCTTCCGAAACTCGACTCCATACATCCCTTAACCTAATCCCTACTCCGGTTGTCTCATTGCAGGGCCGCTGTGATCGAATGTCATTGATTTGGAGACGGTTTGTTTAACGAGAGTTCCGGTTAGCTTTTTTATTTTAGACTTCTTTTTATTTGTCTAGTAAAAGAAAATTTCAGCTTAAATTCGGGTGGAAATAACCGAAGACTAATTAGAGATTGATTGAGCCTCGTTGAGGCAGGCGGCAAGGGTAGCGAATGTTGACGTACTATGAAGCAATTAAAGATGAGTTAGTGGGTAAGATCTATTGTTTATGAAATATGTAACACACGACGGGGGGTCAGTCGATAAGAGAAGTTTGAGTCAGGAGGAACTTAATCAAGCTGATGATGATGTCAGTCTAGGACAAATGAAAATGAAATAACGTACACAGAACGAGAACTCCCAAGACACAAATACTATTTCTCAGGTACAGGCAGCGCACGAAAAACATCCCATTCCTTAAATAGATCGAGCTTCTCAGCAGAGTACACAAAAGTGCGCACACAGTATATAGAATACCTAATAAGCGGATCGGTTTAAAGCACGAGGTTTCTTAACCCCTGGTGGAGGGTCAACGACCTGTACCGGCTAAGCGCCGGCGCAGGCCTTATTGTTGTATGTATATAGAATAGTTTAGACTAGCTTTGAGCCAATGTTTTGTTTCAAGGCCAGCTAGGAAAACGAACCATTATTTTGGTTTAATGAGCATGTGACATTTGTTTAATATTTATAGAGCTAATAGGTTCAAACAACGCTTTAGCATATCACTTTGCTGAAATCCTCAAAGGAAATGTCCTCAATAGGTAAGGAAAGGTAAAACATTATTTTATGTAAAGCATTATCGATAGAAGCCGCTTGCTTGCCCCTAAGTCTGGAGATCATTGTTGGCAGTAAATAATTCATTTGCAACGCTGTCTACTGGCCTCACTCACGTCTGGTTTTGGTTCACGGTTTGATCTTGGAACACCAAATTTTACGGTGCCGATTCAAATGTTGCTGATAGTTGTCCCAATAAAACCAACAATCTAATTAATGTTAACAGATTCTCGAACGATAATTTGTTCCCCAGAAGCTCGTGAGAATATTAGGTTCCATCATGTGAAGAAGGATGAACAAATATAACGTAATCTAATGGAAGATCCATTACCAATTACGTGTTTGTTAATAGAAGACAAGTAATGTGATATCACAACTGATGCAACTGAGCCCACCAATAAAGGAAGATGCTGCGGTATATTTATGCTGTCACGTTTTAGAATAAAATTGTATATCTAGCAAGATATACAATTTACCCATAACACAAGCTCTTCTTACCTTGGGGACTAGATGACGCCGTGCAGAATCATTAAAGAAGAGAAAAAAAGCAAAATACCACTAAAAAGAATCAAAATAAATACCAACTGCGCTGTAAACCCATCAATAACAATGATGATTAATTTGTCAATAATTTAACCAAATGAAGACGGATGTCAGAAACGAGATAAAATATTGCACCCAGTCAAGATTACGAGAGATTCCGTAATCAGAAATGATGATGAGGTTACATCTGAGCAAGCTCAGAAAGTGATATAATAGACCGCAAGTCAATTGCTGTTGACGTTATTCCAGTTGTAAATTATAGAGTAAGTAATTTGATTGCCATGTTTACTTTGTCATTCGTGTTGTGAATTAGTGACCTCTTCTATTATAATGACAATATTAAAACCCTAGCATAGCGGCGATTTATTACCATTAAGGTGGCTGTCAGAAAACTATTATTTTCATATAATACTTGAGGTTTTTGTTGGGGTCATGCCCAGGAATCTATTCATATCATGCTTTTGGTACCATGCAAGATCTGCTTACTTTCAGGGTAAATGATGCTGTGTGAAATATCCATCATTCTACGGTGCCATATTTTATCATTCAGTTATTGCTGCAACTGTTTTACATGTAATGCTAATTACACAGTCACCGTTTGGATCTTGTTCTTCTGATAAGTTTATAATGAAGATGTAGATCATTAAGAATAACTGTTGGTGGCGACACTGCATTACGTTGTTTCACCGTCGTGATATCATATCATTTATATAACTCATCTAAACTAGGTCTATTAGATTTTATGTTTAATCATTATAATTATGTTACGTCTAGCCTCATCTGGGAGGCTATCAGCAAAATTGTTCATTACTTACGGGCAATGATTTTGATGACAATGTAAGATTCTTGTTAGGAAGTGCCCACATAGAGGTTAATCATAGAATAATGGAACGTTGATCCTTAAGCCTCCAAGATTATATTGAATTACAATGCAATATTGTGTCTTTATTCTGCGCATACAGCAACAGCCGACAAAGCCATTCCAAACGAGCATTCCTGTACTCACAAATACACGATACCTTGGGATTAAAGTTTCACTTCAGAACATGCTGCCAATGTTTAATAAAAAACTTCGATTCACGAGTTAAATTGGACATTGTATCGGGCTACATACCATAAACCTTAATCTTAAGCGTGCAAACACTTTCTACGGAACTTGGGCAAAAAGCACTTCCATTGTTACATGCGAGCACGTAGTCTGCTCGTTCACTAGATTTTTTCGCATCACCTGCGCTGCTGGAGTCTGCAGTCTTGGGCATAGAATATATAGTACTGAGTATACGTTCCAGAATATACTGTTTCCAATCTGTGGTCCCTTGGCGAGCCAGACCAATGCAAATTAAGCAATAACGAATCTAAGTTTTGAGCAGTACAGTTCAATTTGTAAATGCCTGGCTTTTGTTAATCAGGTGTACAGTGGTACAGGCCAGCAACAGTCCACCGTCCGTGATCTCGACTACACCGGTCTCATTATAAATTCCAACATTGTTGTTATTGGTGCGGTTTCTAGAGCGAAAATCGAGTGAGTTTACGTACATGGTACGTTAGAAAGCGTGGGGCGAGCCGATCGACAATTATTGGCAACACAGTATACATTCAAGATCTTTAGCTTCTTGCTTCTATTGTTCCATTGCCTGTTTAATTACCGGCGAAAGTCTAACGAGAGTGGCGTGAAAGTTGATACATACGATCCCACGTGTATTGTCATCATCTTTTTTTTGTTGGCAACTGTTTTGTGGTGTAATTTGTTGTTCGATGTGCGTTGTAAAATTATGCAAGGCGTTATTCAATTCTTCACTAACACAGGTCCGAGTGAGTGGATTTAGTACGGAGCGAGCTCTAGATAGATAAAATAGTTTTGCAAGCCTATTTGTTCACACCAACCGCTTACGGCTTGACGGAGAAATGTTAGCACGGTCAGCGGGTAGGAAGAAATTAGGTCACTGATACGCATTGTTATTTCTGCTCTGACGCTTGTGCACAGATTTTATTTTGCGGTCACTTCGTCTTTACTCCTATCTAGCAGCACTGACTGTCGGAAGTATTAAATTCAAGTTCCTTATTTAATTTATTTTATCTTCAGCATTAGCGACCTTATGTGAAAAGATAATAAATAAGTAGATATGATTATCTGTATTTTGATTGCGATTAGAAAATTACAAAACATTATGACAAGACTGAAAATTATAGTTCTTAACGTATTTCATATCTTGAAATCAAATACCGTTCAAACGGGAGCAGTAAACCGCCAGATACAAACCTAACATGATTATAACTTGAGACGCCCATTCGAAGCTCATTCAAAGTTGGTTGGTACTTGGCGAGACCGCCTTGCGGTTTTGACGCCACAATTTATTTAATTGAATGTCATCTCTCAAATTGCTTGCGATTTTTCTTAATTTTTGTCGTTTCATTACAAGTCTTGTGCCAGAGCACAAGATTATTAACATTCAATCTTCGCCACCCTGTAGGCCAAGCACGGGGATTGTTCTCTAGGGTAGAATAGACAATAATGACATCGCATCGTCATACATTGCTTACGTTATTAAAGTTGAAGGAATGAATTTCAAATAATTTACGCATTTGATGACAAAGTAATGTATTTTTTCTCTATTCTACCCTAGACAACAATGCCCGTGCTAGGCCTACAGATTTAAGAAGCTAAATAAATTTTTTGAAAATGTCCAGTATGTTTATTCCTTTAGAAATTAGCTTTAATGATTCCTAATTACAAAGCGAATGTTTTACCATTATATCCAAACTTTATTATTACATACAGCCCGATTACATTAGCTCTGCTGTAAATATGCTCACATATTACTATCCGACAATCGTAAAACTACGGAAACGCACGAAGCAATTACGGATAGTAAATTTCAGCTCATCTTGCAAAGCAATTAGGCAGTAACTGAGTAATGATGAATGCCATTGTTGGTAACTTCTCACGAGTTTCTTGTGTTCATGGCATCTACACTGTAACTAGGAAATTGATGTTAGAAGTGCGTAGACAATTGATGAGCAATTAAGTTTTACACTGGCCTTTTTGTGGTTCAGTTGACATGGAGAGGCAGGGAGGTATCAAAATCTTTTTCGTGAAGGTCTTTGCCTTTAGTTGGCAGCACTGCCATGAAACGCTGCATCTTTATCTTATACAAAAATTAGTGCAGGGAACAACACTTAGGTATTTTGTGAAGGACAGTTTGTTTTTTATAAAGATGGCTTACATTAAAATGGTATTCCGAAATGCAGGAAACTAGGGGACAGTCAGAGAAAGAAACATTGAGTTTGAGAGACAGCTCAGAACCGAAGTGCCTGAAGAAGTCTGGTGTCGAAGGCGTAAAGTCGCCTTGGGTTGCTGAGCCTCAGAAATAAGTAAGAGAACAGTCAACACAGATTTACCGACTGGTTATTTATTATACATGAACTAGTTATCCTCCGCAGTCAGTGATGTGACCAAATGAGCTTCAAGAAAAATACGCCCAATTACATGTCGTCTGACTTATTGTCTTGTTTGAGATAACAAAATAATTACGCAATTACAGAGCAACGTAGACGCAATTAGACGGGTGCTTAGATACGGAATCAACTTCTGGGGACCGGTTCTGGTGATGCTATTTTAAGGACAACCTTCAGCAGGCCAGTGGGGCTCTTAATTGCTATACTGGAAAAATAATCTGACTTCAGTGTAGTTTTATTATATGTAGTTTTGTTCAAAAATCCACGCTACAAACAAAAAGATGAATATCCTTTTGTACCTATGTGTATGACACACACCAAAAATCCAAAAAAGATGTGTTATGGCTGCGACGCAAGAGGTTGTGGGTTCCCGCTTGGGACAAATGTTTGTACGATCTGCAAATATTTGTACCGGGTGTTCTGGGTATTTTCTATATATAATAAAAAATATCTATCTATGTTATATATTGTATTAAGTTTATCAGTCATCTAGTACCCATAACACAAGCTCTGCTTACTTTGGGGCTAGATGATGCTGTGTGGATTGTCCAGCATTATTTATTTATTTATTTAATTAGCTCTACTTAGCTTGGTATTAGATGAGCTGCTGTGTGGATTGTCCAGCATTATTATTTATTTATTTATAAAATAAGAGCAATTGAGAGAGACAGAGTTTATAATTTCCTGCCATGAGAACAAAATTTAATCAGTCCTTACTAATAAAATAAAGCGACGTTTAGAGCTCACGTATGCACTGCAGCGGAATTGATTGAATTAAGGCACAGGCCCCTCTGGTTCGTTTGACAGGATCTATGTGCGTGTAGTGCACACATCAATTTGGGTAATTGGTACTCAGACTCCTTGTTGAGACGCTTTTGAGCGCTTGGAAAAGATTTATTTTTCCCTTATTCGGTTTATATAGGCTGACTAGCTGCTGCCCGCGGTTTCACATGCGCTTTTTAAGTAGCCTATGTCCGTCCCCAGGATACCATTTACCTCCCAGCCAACTTTCATTGAGATCGGTTCAACTGTTTAGGCGTGAAAAGGTAACAGACAGACAGTGTTCCTTTCAAATTTAAAATATTAGTAGGGTTTTTCATTATTTTTCATAGAAGAGCTTGTAAGTTGTGTCAGGGAGAACAACGTTTGCATAGGCAACGTACAAATTTGTAAGAATAGGAAGTGTTTGGGTCAATTGACAGCGCAATTGAATTTATGAGTCTGCGTAACAATGAAACGCTCAACGGTTGGGCGTATTCAAAACAGCATTACATAAGCTCATTACAAAGCAGAAGCTTAGCAAACTCTTGCCAATGAAACAGTTTCGGATTGCAATAAACAAAACTAGCTGGACTTACACTTAACAGACTTGCAAATTCAAATGCGTAGGTCTATTCAAATTATTCAATTGCAAAGCAAAATGTGCGCATAAAATCACACAGGTTTCCCTCTGCATTCCGCATTTTAAATGGAACCTATGTAGGTAAAACCTGGCAAGTGCTAGTTAATATCGGAATTGGGTGGCCATGCTGGAAGCTTTGAGGATTTTGCTTAAAAGGTTAGAAAGAGAATGTCAGAAGTCCATATATAAAATATAACCCTCCTTCTTGCACAAGCAGTGAAAATTAGAATCAGCCACGTTGAACGAACTGCTTGAGATAAATATCTTAGTGCGTGTGATAACCAGACTGACAACAGGCCTTTTGGAACGGAACCCTAATAAGGAAACTATGAGAAACCCCTTTTTAAAACACCCAGCGTTAACCGCGATATGTATTACTTTCACTGGTGAGATTTCCATCATCGCACTGACAACTTTCCAATACAGATGTGAGGAGGGTGATGACCATTCTGAGCAAGTGAGCACCGAACGTTGTCATGCATAAGTCGCACCATCACGCTGTTTTATTGGGAAAGTGTTTATGATTTGTTAATTTGCTTCGGGCATTGTCTTAGTAGCGTTTAGGCCGTGTGTCACACCCAGATTTTCTTGTTTTGTCAAGGGCTTACAAAGGAAAACTATGCCAACTTTTACACCGACCATAGCTTTCATTGATTTGCGGGACACCCACTCTTTCATTGCAGTACAGAATAATATTAAAAGTGAAATTGTTAAAAGTAATCTGCCTATCAAATCGAGACTGCTTATGCGAATAATTTAGAGGCCATACTATGATGCTTGTTGATGGTACAGTTCTAGTAAAACTGGCGGTCATTGCTCTCAAGAACTAAGATGGGTTATCTAATTAAGTTGTTACATCAAACGTGTACCGTAAACATGCGTAAGCGTAATAAGAATTTGTTTGTACGCCACTTTCGATTTCAACCAACAATGGAGGAAAAGTGTACGCTTGGATCAGTTTCGTAATCGATAACGTGTTTCTCTTCGGGGCATTATTATCCTGCGGTTAAAGGCGATTATAGGATTGCATCAGTAGAGCTGTTTGAATGAACACATTGTACACACATGAAAACAAACATACATCTTACGATAAAAACAATGCCGTGAAATACTTGGGTGCTATGCTGAAATTATAAAGGTAAACATTGCAGCTATTCATAGAGTAGTAAGGTTGTAATTGACAATGAAAATATTCAGACAAGATCCGTAGTTGGAATGAAGAACATCACCAAGAATGTGACGATATGATGAACGACATGAGAGCGAGACCTTTGCCCG
This sequence comes from Eupithecia inturbata, assembly GCA_963662085.1. Classification (NCBI taxonomy): domain Eukaryota; kingdom Metazoa; phylum Arthropoda; class Insecta; order Lepidoptera; family Geometridae; genus Eupithecia; species Eupithecia inturbata. Next base: position 12,954,179 of record OY759182.1, read on the forward strand.
CAGCCATCTCATAATCTAATCAAGTCGAACTAATCAGCCACCTGAGCGTTGACAGTGAATTAAGAGAATGTTTTACGATTGTCCGCTTCCAAGCCAGATGGAACAACGCCAGCGAAAATTTGCCTAAAAACTTATATGTACATTAGTGAAGCGGTTTCTAGACTTTCGGTTCTATAGAATAGCATTTGTTTGTAACTTATTCTAGAGAACAAACAAACAAATGCTTTCTACGTGTCTCTCTATCTACGCAAATACAAGCGCTCTATGTCGTAAATCGTAATGAGATGCTACGCGCTTTGCAAGGAGAAATCGCCCAAGACTAAAGTAAGTCTTATCAGCGGCCGTCAGCCCTTCCCTAATGTGTCTGATCGTCTGATCCATACCTCGCACAACACTCTGTTCGGTTTATTTTCACATTCTCTTAAACATTCAGAAGCTGTGCGTACAACTGTCTAGACTCTATTTATCCCCATGTTTATTCCGAGGCGGAGATTAATCATTAGCCGCGTACCCACCTAGCGCACAGGCTCGCGCGGCAGCCTCGCGAGCCAATTGCCTCGGCTGGTGTGGACGTGCCTCGGGCTGCCTCGGGCGCGCGTTTGCTCGGCTGAGCACGGCTCGGCCCCGAGCCATCTGTTGTCGGTAAACTTGACGCGCTCAAAGGTGCCTCAGTGAGCTCTGTGTGTTAGGTGGGAACGGTTATGTTATGGCTCGCGCGCGAAGCTACTTCAAGTTTTGTCTATTACCGTGTTTGTCTCTATCTATAATATTGATATCATGGGCAGTCAGGAGGAGTCCAGAAGCGTCTAGGTTTTTTCTTGATACGTGACTGTTTTCGTTTCTTTAAACAATAAGCAGCTAGGAAAATAGCTGCAGCTGAATATACACGACTGTCCATTTCGAATACTCGCGGACTTATGATGGCTCAGCCTGCCTCGCGAGGCGGCCTCGTGTAAATTGAACAAAACTACTGAGGCTGCCTCGGGAGCCATCGCTCGCGATCTGGACACCGAGGCTGCCGCGCGAGCCTGTGCGCTAGGTGGGTACGCGGCTATTAACTATTTACGAGATAGATACAAACTAGGGGTTTCAGAGGATGCTTGAATAATTTCTCGGGAATAAAGCTGTGGTCATCCTACTGTGGAACATTTGACTTCACGGTGGCATTACATTAAGCGTGCAGTTCATGTGTGCAATAAGTTGCATCAATACAGTTTGAAAACCATTACAGATTTATCCTCGGATAATAAATTGCAACAAACCAATCAGTCCTTTCGGAATGTCAAGGTTTACGCGCAAGAGATGCAATTGAATGATGACAGTTTAAACGTTTTGCCGTTCCAAATTACATGCATTTTTTCTCCATACTGTAAAAAGTATAGTGCAAGAAAAAGAGCTCAAACAAACAACATTAAGTCGTTCGAGCGCGCAGATAAGAGACAGCCTTCAGGCAAGGCTGTGCCGATATCACCGGTACAACATTAACCTAAAAAAACAAACCGGTCAAAACAATTAATGTCCTAAAGAGTCAGCAGTGCCATAAATATCGAGCCAAATTAAACAGATACCGAAAAGGTATTGGTTCAGGACGTAAAAGTACGAAACCCATGCACAATAATCATTACTGCTGAAGACAAGCCCTAATAATGGTAGGGTCAGTTATACTGTTACAATGAATCAATGGAATTTATCAACAATGCAAATAAATTACCGCTTTTCAGCGCTTAAGCAAAAGGCCAAAGCTTCTAATAATCACAGACTCAGCAAAGTTGAAATTAAAGGCCACATTGTAGCAGTTCTTGGCTTCCGCAAAGTTCGCGACTATTTATAAACTTTACACTTCGTTGTGGCTCTATGTTTCGTAAGCCTTACGAGAGGTATCAAGAAGTGATTAGATTTGTTTAGCTAAATTCGAATTCGGCACATTATGAACAGGTGCAATCTTAATTTTGTTGCATTCGTTTATTCGTTTTTCTCGGTGGCTAAATGGACCTGTGAAATGTTATAACTAAACTGTTATGGCTACCCGTCTAGACGGAGCAAAAGTCAGACTGGTTTATTTAGCTTTAACTTGCAACTAACTGTCAATAAGTCAAAACTGTGCATGAGAGCGTGTCATAGCCCAATGCAATGCAATTAAATGTCAGTGGAATTAATAAGGTCCTCATAACACTTATGTCGCTTGCCGGCCGTAAATAACCCGTTCTGGCGAAGAAGGACACCTTCTTCGCTATGAGGAATTCTACTTATGCGGCGAGGATTTTTCAGTGGCAAGCTGGCAATACTTGCCGAGCTCGTGTCATTTCAAATTAGCTTCGTGGGATGTGCTTTTTCGCGCTTGTTCAGCGCAATTTGCAAGTGGTTTTTAGTAGCCGTAAAGAGGTTTGTAGCTCATTTTGATGTCCCACGCCGTCTTTATGAATAGCAAAAACTTTTTTGCAGATTCTGGGTGGAATAATCTCAGAACTGATGAAATGAATCTAAATGCTATCTTCATCCTCCGAATGCCTTTCAAAACTATTATTTGTTCAATATTTATACAAAGTAACTCGAAATAAAGATTGAATTAAGCAATAATTCATATTAAAGAAATTATCTGAAGTAATTAATTGACCTCTGCGGCGCGGCGTGCGAAGGTCTGCCTGCGACGCAGGGGGTTGTGGGTTCGATTCCCGCCTCAGGACAAATGTTTGTACGATCTGCAGATATTTGTTATGGGTGTTCTGGGTGTATTCTATGTATAATAAAAATATATATCTATGTATTGTACATCAGTTATCTAGTACCCACAACACAAGCTTTGCTTAGCTTGGGGCTAGATAATGCTGTGTGAATTGTCCAGCATTATTTATTTATTTAATTCTATGACAGTGGCCTAGCTGAATCGGAAATTGAATGCTTGCGTGCTTGACAGCAGAATTGTTTTTTTTTGTTTTGCTAAAGAATCGGTGATCCGAGTCCGATTGCTCCGATTAAGAGAAATAGCGTAAAACAAGTTTATGAGAGCATTGTAGGAATCAATTATAAAGTGATTTTATTAACGATTGAATATCCATTACCAATTGAGAGCAGTCTATACGTCTGCCTACACGACGACGACGACGTGTTAGAAATCGCGTTAGTGGCCTGACTTTGTCTTTATAACCTAAACAAATCACTTATGCAAACATTTTCTACATGTCATACTTTCAGATTAGTTACAATTGCAACCTGATACAGAATCAGAAAACCAAGTGAATATTTGTAAACTTTCAGATGCACAGATGATGGGAATTAAACAAATTAAGCTACGTAAAACAAAGCTATTAAGACATATTACACTCGAGAGCTTTAAACTGGAATCGCTTTACGCGAGTAGATAAAACATATTTTTACTATTTCGGTACATTGAACTAGGAATTGTGTTAATTTGTGTCATATCATTTGAAAGGTAATTTTGTTAGCTATCAAACTCTTTTGATATCATGCATGACCAATAATTATTCACCTTGTGTCATTGAATGTAAAACAAAACCATCAATTTGTCAAACAAAACACCACCTTGTTTGGAAGTCCTGAAATCTTATAAAAAGTAGCGTTTATGAAAATTGGTCATCAGTCCAATGTTTTACTTTACTGGGGACGAGCTAAAACGGCGGGTACGAGGAAGATATCCAGCTCCAGCGTCGATAGAAGACCTGAAAACTGCTTTAGTCGAAGAGTGGCAGGAAATCCCACAGGATTCCTTCAGGAAACTCATCCGGTCAATGAAAAACCGTTTTCAAGCGGTCATTAAGACCAGGGGGGGGGGGGGGGTAACACAAAATATTGAGGCGGTTTAACATAACAAATTGTAAATAAAAAAAATATTTTTTCATATCACTGCCTATTCATTTTTACAAAAACAACTTCTAACCAATTGCAATAATTCCCTAAGTTTAGGTAGGAATTTCATAAATTTTAAATCTTCTTGATATCAGTTGAAAGCTAACCAAAATATTTTTCAAATGATAATGTACCACAATTCAATATTAGTTTACCGCATAGAAATTATAAAAATTAGTCTTGAACAACCCGCCATGAAGCGATTCTAGTTCAAAGGTTCGCAAGTGTAGCTCCACCGCAATTACACGAGTAAAGAATGCCGAACTGCTGACATTTGCAAAGCCTCTTCACCGAATTAGAGATTCGCGTGATCCAGACGTTCGCTCATTAGTGCAGTACCACAGATAGTAACAGTCAGAGCTTTGTGCTCTAGACGGGGATCAGCGTGCTTACTCTTGAAAACCGTTTCAATACTAGGTACTTTTACGAATTTGCTCTCCTTGGAGTCGAAGCCTTGGTCCTTGGGGCACAGAGGCTCTCAAAGTTTTCAAAACTTTATCAGAGCGTCTTATCGACGTGTGACTGGACAGCGGACCAATGCAGCCAGCTCAATTGTTTCAATTGTAAATATTAGTTGTATTATTATAAGTATTATTTAAGGGGTATTTATAGCGTTTTTCCCGACGTTTATGTGTATAGATCGCGTAAGTTTAAAAATATTTAATATTAGTTGCAATTAGAAGTACTTAAATACTTAGGTATTAGATGTAATTTTTGTTTAAATTATAAGCTAATGTTGTAAGATTTGCAACTCCAGCATATAACGCTATGCTAGATTAGGATCGCAATTCGATGGAATTTATAAAACTCGACTTTTTGCTCGGCTTCTTTTAGAACAAACACTTGTGATTTGTGTGATTTTCGCCCAAAGCAATCGTGTCGTTGACGTACTGACGTTATTATAATCACGATTAAGTTCAACAGCACCAGATTCGAAGCCCATGTCTAGTACTCAGCTACAACATATGAATGAAGAAATCGCGTCGAATGAACCTGTGAAATGTAATTGAAATGGGATGGAGATTGAAACCGATCTCAAGAGTAAGCGCTCCCGGTAGCAATTACCAGAGGCACAAAATATGGATGAATTCACAGACGTGGGAAAATTCCTAACGAGTAAACGGCAAAACTACTGAATCAATCGGATTTAAATATTGCAGAGCCATATTATCGTTATATCAACATTTACATCTATTATTCTCTATTTTAATTTTAAGAACTTAACATTTTATAACTAAGCACCATATTAGAACAGCGTATAAGCACTGACAGATTTACCCCAAAAGAATCGGAAAGAAGAGCCCATCAAGATCATCTTCATCCATCATTCCATCATTCATTCATGCCATCGAGATTATCTTCATACAAGTACCTATATTTTAGTTTTAGTTAGGGATACTCTGATCTCAAAGGTTTTTTTTGTAATAGGTCTCTATTACAAAAAAAAACGAGAAATTGCACGGTTTTAGTCAAATTGTATGATTTTCGTTTGTTTCTTGAAATAATAATCACTTGTTAATAATAGTTCGTTTTCTCTACTACAATAATAATAATAAACAACAAACAAACTTCAAGAAACAAACGAAAATCATACAATTTGACGATGAAACCGTGCAATTTCTCGTTTTTTTTTGTAATAGCCCTCTTAAACGGAAGTACGTACACACCGATATACTGTGATAAATTTTTTCGCTAAATAAAATTAATTAATCTAAGAAAATTATGATAAGCATGTACATACTCTGTAAACCTTTTCTGAAATAAACTTATATTATTATAACTCCTCGGGCGGTTCTAGCCCAGTCTGGACTCAGCCATTTGGGAGTAAACTATCAGGAGTAAACAGGCCAATCATGATGAATAAGTCTACTGACCCTAACGATATCTCCGAAGAATTTCAACTGCAGGCCTAGCACGGGCATTGTTGACTAGGGTAGAATAGCGAAAAATTACGTCACTTTGTCATCGAATGCGTAAATTATTTGAAATTCATTCCTTCAACTTCAATAATGTACGCAATGTATGACGATGCGATGTCATTATTGTCTATTCTACCTAGATAACAATCCCCGTGCTTGGCCTATTGGTCGATTCATTTTTTTTTGTTTTTTATTCGTAATCAATGTGCCAATGAGCGGCAAAAATAGTATGAGTGATACACTCACGATATATCTGAACTAGCTTCTGCCCGCGGCTTCGCACGAACTTTTAAAGTAGCCTTTGTCCGTCCCTGCGATATTGTTTACCGCCCTACCAAATTTCATTAACATCCGTTCAGCACGTTCAGGCGTGAAAAGGTAACAGACAGACAGAGTTACTGAGTTTATATTACTAGCTGCTGCCCACGGCTTCGCACGCGCTTTTTAAGTAGCGTATTTCCGTCCCAGCGATACCATTTACCCCTCTGCCGAATTTCATTGAGATCCGTTCAGCCGTTTAGGCGTGAAAAGGTAACAGACGGACAGACAGAGTTACTTTCAAATTTATAACATTAGTATGGATTATGGGTTGACCTGCTGGGCATTTTATCGAACATTATATTATTGCCTTTGCATAATATAGTATATTCCTTTTCTCATGCACATTTACTTAATGTGATCGATCAGCTGTAAAACATTAAATGGTGACACTTGCGATAAAATACGACAAAATCAAAGCACGTGCTAATACTTATTAATGATTTACTGCGACTGTGAACCTTGCTACGCGAAGGTTACATCCTGTCTATGAATCATAACTTCCTCGGCGTATAGGAAAACTATATTGCAAACTGACGGCCGAGCGAGCTAAGGAAATTCAGAGTAAAGAAACACTTAACTACAATAGTTTATTGTAAAATTTTTGGGATATCGTCGACAAATAAAGTAAGTGATCTGCCTAGGTCTACCCATTATACCATAGGCCCACCCTGTAGGTATGTATATTTTTCCTCGAGCCCATAAGATTAAAGCCCTGATCTGACTGCCTACACCACGTTAAGCCCATATCCACTTCAGTCTCATGATCATTAGAATAAATTTATAAGAACCCTCTAATTACCTACAAGTTTACCGAGACTAAAATATTCAGTAAATTCCAAACTTTTTGCAAACCGGCTTATCAACAAAAACTGTATAGGTACGTCAACGATCAAAGGCCCTGTTTATATATTATGTTGTCAAGGTGTCCTTTTTACAAAAACAACTTTATCTCTAAACAGCTGTAAGCGAATGTGACTCAGAGGTAATCTTTCATCTCGTGAAGCGTTAGCAGATAACGAGCTGGTTGATAAGAAACCGTATAACACAATGTTACAACTTGAAAATTTGGAATTAAATGCGTTGTTGTTTAAATACCCTCATGAAGACTGTTTTTATTTACTTTAAATATTGTTACTATGAAACATGATGTCTACAATTAATAAAATGCATTGTTTTGTTTGCATTTACAATGTTTTTGACATTCTACCAAGAAGAAACTAAGTCGTTGCAATTATGTAAAGTTAAAACAAAAAGAACAGAAGTACCTAGGTAATTAGAAAATACATTTCTCTAAAAAATATGGATAATCTCCTAAGACCATTTTCCTGTAGCTACACCGGTTAAGGTACACATCCCTTAGGTACTGCCCTATCCAATAAATTCTCCCTGTAGGTATATAACTTCTGAAACGAGTTCCAGTATGTCGACATATTCCACGACAAGCTAAGTGTGATAGATAATTAAAAGTGTTTTTATATATTTACATAGATATAAGTATGACATAGATTTATAGTCATAAAATAGTGAGTGCTTTAGTAGAACGTAGAACTCACAACTGCTTCGGATTCACGTATTGTCGAGTAACATTAACATGTCTCCAGAATTCGATAGTATCACTGAGTGGCCCATTGTGCTACCGAAACTAGTTCGATGCCGTCATGCCAGCCATCAAACAGCCCATCGCGACAACCTTCGGAGCACAATGGACTGTCTTGCAAGATGCGAACTCGTTTCCTGTTGGCATTTCCTTTGCCAAACGATGCTAGTCTAGCGTAGAGCTGGGCTGTGAAAGGTTTTTTAAATATTTCCGGCTAGTTATTTTTGTGTACTATGACGGAACTGCTTTATGGCATTATCGATGTGTGATTGATAAGTATAACTATTGCCTATGGATAGAGCGGTAGCAGAGCACGCTAGGAATGCATTATACGATGCACTGCCTCGCGAGAGTGAACCTGAGGCATAGGTGCCAGAGATTTCACACAAATAAGTAGTACGGGACTTTTCATACAGCAGCATCTAGCCTCAAAGTTAGCAGAAAACTTGTGCTTGGCACAGCGGGCGAAGATCATATACCTTCCACTTCCACCTCCATAGATATCTCACACCCTCGAAACTTATGCCAAGAAGCTTCCAAGCGTAGCTTAGTTTCAAGCTTGCGGTTTCATTTGAAGTGGAATAAAAAACGTACTTTTCTGTAAAGAATTGACTTTTTTATAAAAACATGTTTTAGTAAAAGCAGGTAGCATAAGATTCATTTTCATTTACTGAACTATCCAAAGAAGATAAATCTTATAGATAGTGGAATGTCCGATTGAAGCCGTAACTTGCAGATTTATCCGGCTATATGTATAACAACCAGACAACTGTTATGTTAGCGCAGGAAATAACATGATTCATACATTTGATATTGATATGAGTTTAACGGTGTATAGGCCTGACCTTTGCTTTAAATTGAAATTTATGAACTTTATTAACATTATATGAACTTTAGTGCTTTGACATAAGGTTTAGTTTATATTACAACGTTATGGAGATTGGAATTTTGTGTTACACAATATGAATTTTTACAAATTTTTGTACATAGTTGACAAATGATGATGGATTTAACGAATTTATTATGTGGGATATGTTTCCTAACTTGTTACGTATACATGCTTGACATAATATGAGTAGGTATATTATTTTAATGGATTAGAATAATCTCCCGAACTGCTAATCCGATACTAAAATATATTTCACTATAAGTTAGCTAAATTATCTTTGCATGCTAGATAGATTCGGCCTGCGACTCAATTCAATCAATTTATTGTTGAATTCGAAGTCCCAGTCAGAAGCTGTTCGTAACGTAAGGTTTGATTAAATTGATACAAGTAGGTATGAGAAGAAACACATGAGACGAAGCCAATATTTCGGAAATAGTACATTTTCCTTTGTGATTTTAAGATCCCCAGATCAGAGATCCAGATCATAGATTATGATACCTTGTGTTATTTGATACAAACAGTTTGTAGCAAATAACACAAGGTATCATAATATCATAGAAAAAATTAGACAGAGGTTTCAAGTGAAGAAGCAACAAAATGGGCATGAGAATGGCGAATCAAGTTCATTTCTATAACAGGTTTGTTACCGGATTATAATCGAACCAAATAATGCGGAGAATGTAAGGCACCTCTTAAAGGGGCAAATCATTAGACCTATTGCATAAGTAGTTTAAAGCTTTTCTAAAATCTGGAAATTTGTTTTGACTCTTATCTCTTGAAGTTGTGAGTCGCACGTTTCTTTATGGCGGTAATCATTTTGAAGATGCACTGAAGTTTTAAGAGTCAGTCTTTCGGAGTTTTATCTTGTTTATAATCTGTAACATTTTACATCAGCGAGAACATGTTTAGAAGGTAGATAGCTAGGTACTTGATGATGTGAAAATGTTATGTATGTTATTGTGTTATAAAATTAATGTACATATTTAATTTATAAAAAAATATTTTTTATAAATAACGAGGCGAAAGTGTAGACGGAATTTAGAGATAATAATTCGATATATTTTCTGTTTGTTGAGAGATTGCTGACTTTTATTTGAATTTTGCAATGTTCAGCAAATAAACCGCAGAGACGTTCTCGCCAGCAGAATACTTCAAACAGTTGATAACTGAGATAGCTAGATACCATTACGACAAGGTAAACATCATTTCATTATTTACTTTCCACATTCCGTCTGCAAATGCTTTAGTTTTCAACGTCACGCGATATCGTGATTGTTATGAAATAGCATAAATGCGTTCAGGGTTCTTCTGTAAATCTTAAAGGTTAGATATGTATGTTCCAGCCATTCGCAATCAATGTTTATCTAATTTCATGTGCAGAGTAAAAATAATAGCGGCCGAAAATCGAAGGTTGTCACGTCTAATTTTTAAAGAAAACATTTGTGAAAGGGCTTGCATTTAATGCCTACGCCGAGTCATTCTCAAGCGATATTTTTTTATATATATAATTTTTTTTGCTGGTCAAAAATTAACGTTTTTTTCAAAGCAATTTTTAAAAAACGCTGGTAAGTATCAGCAATAAAAACTAATTAGAACTAGTATTTACAATTGAAACAATTAAGCCAACTGCATACTGTTGCAAACAATTTACAGGTAGCTCAACTGATCCATATCAATACCAGTCGAAGCGTCCCCAAGCTGGTATCAGTTGATGTTAAGTACGTAGAACCTGAAAAACGATTGTTTTTCAAATATAATAAAAGTATGTCTACTTACCAGTAGGCACGCATGATGTCAGGTCCTTGGTATGTGCAGTTGTGTTAACAATGAGGCTTGGATGTCTGCAGCGAATTGGTTAAGCCACGGTCGGTATCGGTAGGTGTGACAAAACGAACGTTATATTAACTGACAATGGATTGAAGTGAATTAAGAGGGAGCAATGCGCACCATTAGGAATATAATTTCGCGTTCTTAGGAGCGCGACAAAGCATACTTATTCGGGACGGCGGCGTAAGCACAAAAATCAAGTTATTGTTTATTTACAAGCAAACTACGCAACTCATGAAGAAACTGGTTCAAGGAACCTAATAATTAGTAATAACCTACGAATCAAAACAAGTCATTGCAATAGCCCGCAGGGTTCTTCAGATCTCGACCAAATTATATGGGAAACAGTGCACTTTCACGATATTTTTATCGTATTTTTTTTTCACGTGTTTTCACATGCTAGGAGCCAAAGAAAAGATGTTGAAATTTATGTAATTCTAGTTTTTTACTACTGGGATCCCGTGAGTACTGAGATCTAGTCATAGTTTGATAAACAAACCCGTTAAGTTCGCCCCTTAATGAGTTAAGCTAATACCTATAACTTCTCAGTAACGTCTCAATAAGATGACAGTCGAATTCTTTGTAAACATCTTTGTTTCGACGTAACGGAACATTCGAGATCCGTTCTATTTCTAAAGTAAGATAGGTAATCCCTGAAAACCTCCTGTTGTCAGTTGTTTTCCCTAAGTTGTGTGAGTCAGAAAATCGTGGTGAGACAAGGTGACGTAGGGCTTTAACTGAAGATTCTCCCAGGGAAAGCAGACGCAGTGCTGGCAGACCACCTGTTAGATAGGCCGATGATATCACGAAGATTGCCAACAAAACGTGGCCGAATCCTGCTAACCAATCACTTTACTATGACAATGGCAGAATCGTCCATAGACGAAAAACACTGTAGATTGTGCGTGCGGTGTTATTTGCACGGAGAGATTGATGGAATGGTTTCAACCTTGACACGCGTCCCTCCATCTGTAGTTTCTTTCATTAAAGGTAAAATGCCAAAATATGGCATTCTGAGACTATACCATTATTATGGTAAAGCTATTAATTCAGTGGAATTAGGCCCTGGATGCGATTAGCCCAAGACCGATTGAACCGCACAAATTGGGAAGGCATACACCCAACACTAGCTAAATACGGGCGGAGGATGATAATGTTGATGAGGATCCAGTCTGTGGCTCACAGACAAGTAGGTAGGTATTACTCGGCAGACTGAACTATACAATGCAACTCGAATTCGTTCCCGATACAAGAGCGTACAAATTTACGAGCATTTCCTAAGTAACAATGTAAATAACTTGAAGGTCAATGCCAAGGCGACAACACGCAATAGAATTGTATTAAATCTTATTGTCAAAGCCTTAACACCTAGATTTATTCAGCACACGAATTGTAAACATGTAAAAGTTAGTAGGGATGTCATTACTTCCGGCTCTCGACTTTTTAGGGTTCAACCCACAACAGAAACCCTTTTATGGTGGGTACTGACCGCCGTAACGGGACGTAATGTAATGTCTTACACAGCGAGCGTTCGTGCAGTCAGTACGGGGAAAGAAGACGCTCGCAACGAGCAACGAGACGGATTATAGACCACGGCCGCGCGGCATATGCTCGCTGTGAATCGTACATTACGCCTCGTAACACCTGTCAGTAGCCTGCTTTAAATTCATCTGTGTGAAAATGCAGAAGGAGTGGAGGATGCCTTTACCTGTGTTTTGGATTTAGAATTGCTATAAAGCTGTGATAGTGGTTTTTTACAAATTGATGTCAAATTAATGTTGGCAGTTTGCATCCGTGCAATTTTTACGCGCCGGCAAATAGCCAAGATTTAATTATCCGGCCATCACCTGGCGCCTATCACAACTCTATTCACGGAATGACGTGTGATGAAGGAACGTGAGGTAGAGGTATTAAGTAGGTGTGGTGTGGTTTAGTTTACCTGTTTTAAAGGTAAATATGGTAAATAATAGGGCAGGTGTTTACCAGCCTCTGATTCACTGATTACAGCTGCCAGATAACAGCTGATCAGTATTCAAGGGATGCTTTTAATTTATCAGTAATTAATCATGTTGAAAAGCGTAAAGTTAGATATTTTATTGATAATTAAGATCAATATATTCTACAAAGGGTTTGCCTGTTATCATGATAAGCCTATAAAAGTGTTCTAAAATCTGTAGAGGTAAACTGGCAGGTGATTTATTTAAAACTTCTAAAAGAAAGAATGTAACATTGCAACATCCTTTCCAAAAATCAAAATTTAATTTTAAATACAGATCCAACATTCAAATTATAACATATACCCACCTACAATTCATTCGAATGATTTCATGTGTAGGAAATCATGTGATATATTAAAAAATGAAATATGATGCAACTTATACTTCGTAGAATATTAAAATTTAATGTTAATAGATTTATAATAGTTGTGCTCATTTACACGTTATAGCGTCTCATTTTTAATGAATTTAGATAAAATATTATTATTGAAAGAAGTAAAACCATCCTCTCAGCCAATACAGCAAAGTCCTCATAAAAATAGTTTATGTAGAAGTAGTATTTCAAAATTATAACTATGTCATTGTTATGTAGGGAAAGTGTGCAGGGGTCAGTAGGTACATGAATTACTAAAATAATTTTACCTAGGCACTGTGCCAAATAGAGATATGCAGACAGCAGTCGAGCAAAGGTGAGAATAAGCTAAATGACAATTTTAATTGCTAAACATTTGATAAATTACAAATTATTTATAGCTTATTTAATTACTGACATTGTTTACAATCACAATGATTGCTAGCGAGTCACAGGAAAGAATTGATATAGGTGCTAAACAAACTCTCATTTCTAGATTACGGTTTCTAATCTTGATTTTACAGATTTTGTCATAGATATGGTGTTATACTGTAAGCAATGTTTGTTTGTAGCTAGAAGGTAATTCAGAAGAATTTCTGGATTACACCAAGTTTTAAGTTATAAATTTAGTTTTGTTATGATGTTATCGAGCTAGACATATTGGTAATTTCTAAATATTAATGTAGATAAGAGTGATAGTAGTCTGAATAATCGCTTTTTAGAAATTATAAGTAGGATGGTAACAAAATGTTTCGTTTACATAGGAAAACAGATAATGTAGCATTCAAAGATAATAAACAAAGCTTACCTTGAACACTTCAGAGAAGAATCCCGCTCCAATCTTGATAGGCAAGAAGTCATCGAAGGGGTAGAGGGCTGCGACGGCGGTCCGCAGCGCCGTGCATGAGGAGCCTGTCACCCTCCGGTCCCCGATTCTCTCACAATCCTCACTAACACCTGACTCCTTGTCGCACTCATCATCACAACACACGCGCTTTGTCCTCTCCCCATCGCGGAACCTACGCCCGATCCTCGAGTGAGGACCCCTCACGAATCTACCACTCTTAGCAGTCTCATCCAAGTTCGTGAAACTCTCTGCGATCTTCAAAACCTTGCTCGGCTTCCGCCGCTCGTATCTACTCCCAGCGGAAGAATCGTCTTGCATTCTCACTGTTGTGGGCTATCCTGTGTCAAACATCGTTCAAGTGTCCTCTACAATACACGGACCCTTCGCGTTTACCATCACCAAGTTATCCGACGGTACTTGATAGAAGAAATAACCATTTTATTCACACAAAACTTTGAGTCGATTTTGCGACTGTCACTTTCACAACAATCTTTTGTTACGTCCGTCCAGTTTCGATGATAATTACACGAGTTCATCCAATTTCTAAGTGATGAGATGAGACTATTGTTTTTTTTTTTGATAAACAATTTTAGTGAGTATGACGACGAGCGTTCACGATCGCGCAAAGTAAAGAAAGCGAGAAGCAAGCAAGCAGCAAGCCAACGCCAACAAGCAACACCCACATGACAGTTCGTACGTTTTCACAATGTTGGCTACACTAAACTCACTCGATGTTTGTTCGAAGGTTGTCTATACTGATTTTATGGATGCGTTCACAAATAAAAAATGTCCGGTAAACTATGAGGAAGGTCGTTATAAGAGCCGCAAATTATCGTTTTTAGTGTTGTCACGACCAACAACGTTAACTAATATCGGTATTCACAAATAACAGGCAAATATTTCACACCCCTAGAACAACACTGAATTAAGTCGAAAAATCTCAAAATCTAAATTTTTTTTTGCCCTCGCTAAAATCGACTTTATTGCATAATTGAATCCGCAAAGTTTTACCGCGCATACCATTATGACAGGCTTATTTATTTATATTTGCACAGACGCGTAAGAGATAGCGATATATGTACGTCACTCTTAGTGAATGAATGAGTGAAACGAACACGAATTTATGTTATTTATGTCTAGTATGTACTGTACTGTAGTCGAATTTATGTTATTTAAGTCTAGTACTGTAGTTTCAATTCAACATGGCCGCCGTCGTAACAAACCGTATTGCGCATAAGCAAAAGCAAATTATTTAGGAATAGTCTGGTGTTGTTGAAGTTATTGAGATAATTTCTGTGAGTTATTTACTGATAATCCTGTGTTGGAGATATCTCCTGGTTGGCGTTTTACTAGTATTGCAAAATACGGCGGTATTGTTGACGAAAGTATGTTAGTTTTATTTTATGATTCCAAAATAGTTCCGATTTTTTGAAATAGGTGGAAATTTCTTAAATAATGCCTCATTGATGGCACATTTAAATATTGGCGGTTTATTCAAAAATAATTTGAAATGAATTTTGAATACCTTGAATTCTTACTATTGTTGTATGATAAACGAAAAGTATTTTTATCAGTATTTATCTCATTATAACAGGACAAATAAAACAAGTTTTTCAGATAATGCTCTATTTTTGAATTAATTTAGTTTTTCCTTATTTTATGGCAGATGATTAAGGGTCTCGGCCTACTGATGCTCGAAAAGGCAATTGGAGCAACCGTGGAGTTACCCCAACTCACACCAGGCGTGCGGTGCGACCCATTTTATCTTATTAAAAGCATAAACAAAGGAATTATAAAAAAATGTAATGGCCAGTATGTGATATTTAACATAAGCTTTTTTTAATGCCTCTGTAATAGTTTTATTTTTTTTAGTCCTAAACTATACAAAATAAAACTAGTACAGAGGCATTAAAAAAGGCTTAAGATAGGTATAACAACAATTGTTCTCGACGAATTTTCCGCACAATTTTCGCGGAATTTTCCGCATTTTCCGTGTTTTCGGCGAATTCGCCGAATCACAATTCGTCGAATTTGAAAGACAACGATTTCAGATGTAGGACAAAACTGGGTATTTCCCGCTATACTTGTTTTTCGGCGAATTGTGTTTTCGGCGAATTGTTCTCGACGAATTGTTTGCCTGTGTTGTTTCATGTTGTGTAATAATCACTATGTCCAAAACCACACTGCGGTTTTTGGATGATAATGTTGATTTTGTTATACAAATTTTAATAAAAATGGTGATTTTCATACTTTTTTGTCTTTTATTTTATTAACAACAGGAAAATTCCCGAAAACAAATCAATTACCTATGCTTATTGTTTATTTACACCTAACCAATAGATGGTAAAATAATAGAGCAATATTTCAGAATCACTCAACAAAAAGGAATAGTTCATTTTCTCTCCCTGAATAAGTTATAGTTAATTATCTCGAAATTGTAAATTTTTATTTCATGAAATAATTAGACAATAGAGAATTAAAACGATAAATGCATATTATCGCTTGCTCGACGTTTATTTAAGGGAATAAATGTTATAATATTGATTCAAATTGGATACGTTACATAAAACAGACTTGCTTGTAGGGATTGCAATCCGGATATCTAAATTATCTGGATATCCGCGGATTTTGATATCCGAATAATAGGAGCACCTTTATCCGGATAATAAGAATAATACGGATACCTAGTTGTTTTCTCTAATTCACAACACTACAGCGTCCAGCATTTTAAAATGTTATATATTTAAGCCAGTGTTACCAATGTTACGGCAATTACAGTGTTCTTCAGCTTTCAGGTAAAAAAATAACAAAATAAACACCCTACAGCTGCAATCCTGTGGCCGTAAATTCTTAGGAACCTAATTAATTTATCGATAAATAAATCAATTCATTTATTCGCGTTCACTTTTAGAGTATTCGATTGTTATAATTATAAATCTTGGGCTCGATTGTGTATCCGAATCCGAATGCCAACATTGCAAAGTTGTCTATAGAGTCATGGACTATTATTCTACACCAAACAATTATTGTATCCCTATTTTCATGTGTACCAACCAAATAGATTTTTTTTTAAACTTTCGCGATCTGCTAATGTTGCGGACGGTAACCAGGATTACCTAGTTCGCCCTGGGAAAGTATCCCAACTTAAGTTCGACGTGCGTTCCTTTCTCCTTCCGAAGCTGGTAGACGCACGCCGCCACGCACCCCTGAATGCGTATGAAGCTATGACTACCTGATCTTCCTTCCTATGGGGGGACCTCGACGTTGAAATGAAAGACAAGATCTTGAATATTCAGGTTTCGGCTGTTCCTTTCGGCGTTCGGTTTCCCTACTACTACTTGCTGTCTTCCTTGCTTCTTGCCTCTTCGGTGGCTTAGCTGCGACTTACCTCTTCGGTGGCTGGACTGCGACTGACGGCCGTACAAACTGCGCTCATATTTATATGGCCGTGTTTTACCGGCAAGACTGCCTGCGTGCTTTTGACTCAAATTCACCTAATTTTTTCCTTGAGCCGAAACCTTTAAACCTTTATTTCTTGTAATTTACCCAAAGAACATTTACAAATATAAGCCTTATAAATAACAAAAACAAGCCTTATCAACATAAAATTACAAAATCTAAACATATTCAACAAATAAAAAAGTTTCTAGAACTAAAACTTATAAAAAACTTGATTTGGAACATTTTCCTTATACTAATTTTACAATAACTCTAAAACTTATTAACAGATTTATACAATTCAAACGGAAAACCTTGTTCCAAGCCAAAACCCTTCAAATAACACTATTTTTGTTATGATTCATCAATAAACAAAAAAGTACTTAAACAAAACGATGTCTTAATATAACAAAAAACGAATCAGCCTTACATTAAGGTTTCGTCGCCGACAGCTAACTTGTTAAAGATTATTTATCGGGTATTTATCGCGTACCTTTTGTTTTATTTTCCCCTACGTTCGTACCCTGAGTTGCCCCGTGACCACGATCGCTGCAACGCGATGGAAACGTAAGGGAAAATAAAACAAAAGGTACGCGATAAATACCCGATATAATCTTTAATAAATAGAAAACATTGTCAAACATTTGAAGACATTTTATTAAAAACAATCTTTGTCAGAATAACTCATTTTTCAGGAGAAAAATAAAACTATTTAACGTCCATTTATAGTGTGATTTTGTATGGATCACGTTTAATATATTTTTTTAAACATTTGCTTTGTTATGGTATACTTTATCATAAATAAAAATAATTAATAAGTAGTCATAGTACCTCAACCTAGTTATAACCTAACAAGGCGGTGACATAGGTTGATTTTGCTGGAAATCCAAGTGACAACCCTGATTAAGGATAAAGAAAGTTTACTTAAAACACAATAAATACTATAAGAACTCTACTTACACAGAAAAAACTCTTATTAAATTCTTTTAACTAGGTAGGTAACTTAAAACTATTCTTCTCCACTGCTTTTATTAGAGCTATCAACATCTATTCCATTCCCATTGTCAATACCAGTCAGACCAGTCCTGGTTTCTTTCTTTGAGAAATGGAAGTCACTTTTCCAATTAATTTAGTTTTGCCCTGTTTATTTGGCCAATATAAGGCAGAATGTTACCTAATGCATCATAATCATAATCAGTTCGTAGGTATACGTCCATGGAACATGGGCCTCCCCCAAACGACGCCACAAATAGCGGTCCTGAGCTGCCTCCATCCATCGACACCCTGCGACCGCTACAATGTTTTCTATTTGTTGCCATCATATTGGGGGGTTTTGCCATAATCACCACGCACCTAATGCATATAAACTATAAAATAGCACCATTTGGCTAATGTTGTATAGTATTTCCTTATTTTGAGCAGTGATACGGCTGACCTAAGCACGGCAAGATAAAAAACTTTACGTACACGGCCGCCTAAAAAAATTGATTGGTAACACTGATTTGCACACAATTTTTATGCTGTTAAAAATATACAAGTATTGATTCGTGTATATCTCTGAACTTATAAGGGAAGCAAGACCTACAATAGCGCGCAATCGCATCATTGCGTTGACACTGGTTGGTCAGCGATCCGACGCCGAAAGGGACCGGTCTCCGCGCAGCGCAGCTTCCCCGGAGGAAGGATGTCTATTTATGTCAAAAAAATAAGTTAAAATTAAGATGGAACGAAGTAAACCGTTATTATTTCATAGATATTTTAGTTTTTCAACCCATTTCATCGATATTGTTATTTTTAATCTCTATATTGTTTAGTTTCTATGTTGATTCTATTGTTATTTAAAAATAATATTATTCTTACTCTTTTGAGTATTAATTAATACATTCTGACTGATACAGAACCCATTTTCAAGTTCCATTGCTGTTCCCTACATTATATTTAATAAGTACTATCTGTTTTATAAGGTGATGAATAAAGCATTGTCTATCTATCTATCTATCTATCTATTTTCCGTGTTTTAATTTAAATTATATGTATGTATATTTATAAATTATCCGAAATATCCGGATATCCGGATAGTAAGACTCAATACTATCCGAATTATCCGGATACGAAAATGTCTCGGATAATGCAACAAACTTCGATATAAAAGCAGACTGAATTGACGGTATTTCGTCGATTCTGAAGTAAGTAGTTTTTCGACTTAGCGCTGTCTTGTTCTGGTGCGATTTATTCAATAGTGGATGACAGTGGTCTAGAAGCAGCCTATCATAGTTATGACTTATTTATGATAGGACAAACACATTGTGTTTGGTGAACTCAATGCCCATCCTAGTGCCAGATTCGGCGGTGAAGTGTTATCATTTTGCTAGCACCCAGCAGCGGCTGTGTGTGTGCAGATCTGGAATATCTTGGAGCATGTTCAGATACATTTACATTCCCTAGCCTAGCCTACTGCACAAAGAGAGATAACAGGACCAGACCGTCTGGCCACTCATGCGGCAGGTGACACTATAACTAAGGTACGAGTGGATTACAATGTTATTTGGTCAGATAATTTTCCAATGATTATTACATGCAGTACAGGATAGGGTGTCTAGCGGTTAAGGAATGTGTGAACCTACCTAACGTTGCCTCAAGCGTTAAGAGGGGTTCCCTTAATAATGACGAAACAAATACATATAGTATACTTTATATACATTACTTTATGTACCTAATGTATATATTAAGTTTATCAGTTATCTAGTACCTATAACACAAGCTCTGCTTAGCTTGGGACTAGATGATGCTGTGTGGATTGTTCAGAATTATTTATTTATTTACTCTGGCGTAGGCAAACATGCCTGTCGCGCTGCAATAACGTGGGTTTTTCACAATGATACGGAAAGCATAATTAAATTGAATTCTTAGTGTACTAGGTATAAGATTTTTTTATGAATAATATAATATCCAAAGTTGACAAGTTTTATAATATATACATAGAAAATACTCAGAATACCAGTAACAAATATTTGCTGATCGTACAAACATTTGTCCCAAGGCGGGAATTGAACCCGCAACCTCCAGCGTCGCAGACCCGCCGCGCCACATCGATCTTCTACTAGAGTGCCTGACTTCTTCGCCATACTCCGAGCCCAAATCGTGTCCTTTGGGGACGGTTATAGGCTTCAAAGAATAGTATTCTTAGGAAGATCACTGAATGCCCAGATAATTCTTTCTTTCGACACTGGTTGTCTGTGCACCAGTGGGAATCAAAAATAAAACTGTAGGATCTATTTTTGTTTTTGTGTATTTATTTTTCTTTGTCATATGGACTGTACCCTTGTTCTGAAATCAATGCTTATTATTATTATAACGTTAATGGTTATTTTTGTGTTTAGAAATGAACGTTCTAGTACAATGCACGCCAATCAACGCGTCTGAATTTTGTTGCAAGTTGTAATAACATAATTGTGTTTTATCATGTCGTGTTGTGTACCTACCTACATAGTATACAATTATTTAATATTTTCTTAAACGACCTCTTTGTCGCAGCGGGCGTATATAGTTCCGCATGTGACGCAGGAGGTTACGTACGAGTTCGATTCTTGTCTCCTCGGGACGTTTAGCAGATATTTTGGATCGGGTGTTTTCTATGTATAGTAAAAATATCTATCTATTTAGTATAATGTACCTAAGTACCTACCTACGAAGAATATTCAGTTATCTGGTACTCATCATAAGTTATGTTGGAGCCTACATAAAGATATTCTTAGTAGGTACCTAGAACCTAGATTTACAGCCGAAACTGAAACATCCGTTTCGGCTGAAACAAACTTTTAAATATGTCAAAAACGCGATTTTATCTTGAAATTTCGTGCATATTTACCCCAACGCAAATATCTTCGCATGTTTCGGATATTTCAGGTTTAACGTCTGTCCATCTGTGTAGGTATATCATAGCTCACGAGCGGATTATCCGATTTGAGGGTTTCGTAGTCAACAAGGAACCATTATAGTTTGTCCATGTCGACCGTCTGTCTGTTATTTGGCATGGGTAAACAACACAGATTACCCCCAACAACAAAGTGGTGAAATAAAATTCGCCAAAAAACCAAGGTAAGGGAACCTTGATTTTTTGGCCAAACGTGCCGAAGTTGAAACCGAACCTTCTATTGGACACTATGATTCATTACAATAACACACAACAAGCTCTGCTTAGCTTGGGGCTAGATGATGCTGTGTGAATTGTTCAGAAGTAGGTATATCTTTTTAATCCTAAAGGTCAAAATTAAATCCAGATTATACTTTCAATTTAAATTTATTTTATGCTGACGACTATGTAGGTACTTAATCTCAATGTATAGCTATATCACACAATGGAAACTTAACGATGAAGACCTGATTCTAAAAACAACGCTATAAAATTGTTAAGCGTTTTTAAACATGCTTAGTTCAGGTAGGTTTCCAAAATGAATAATTCTCTCTGATTCATTAAAAACAACGATCTTAGCCTCCATTATTCACAACTGTCTACTCACTAATCAAAATGTAACGCTCAATAGCTATAAATATACAAATCAAGATATTGCTGTTGCG
This sequence comes from Eupithecia inturbata, assembly GCA_963662085.1. Lineage (NCBI taxonomy): Eukaryota > Metazoa > Arthropoda > Insecta > Lepidoptera > Geometridae > Eupithecia > Eupithecia inturbata. Next base: position 12,975,808 of record OY759182.1, read on the forward strand.
GTCTTTATCCTAGCTTACTTTAACTCCGTCAATTTAACATTGATCTCCAAATGAGTTTTTCTTATCTAAATTCATTATTATCTATTTATAATCTTAATGATAGTATTGCTTGATTTGAGAAAACATAGCTTTCTCGTAAAAATGTCGTAAAATACTTACGTACGTTACACTGCTACTTATATTTTTTAAAGCAACCATTAAATGGTGCAATTGAATCAACTACTAAAATGCTTTTTAATTTATAGTCGTTACATCTACACGTGTACCTTATGTCAATATTGCTAAGCTATTGTAAAAATATTTTTGGGTATGAAAATCTCAGAAAAGTGATGAAAGGCTTAAAAATCAGAATAAATCGGCGCAAAATAAACACTCAGAAAAATGACAATCTTTACGATAAGAAAATAATTAAATAATAGAGAAGCTATATACTACAATTAATATTGTAGGTATGTAGGTAAGGTTGGGTTTCATTTAACTGTTCAAATAAATTTAAAATAATTTATCAATATTACTAACCAAAATCTTTTTGTATTAAAGAAAGGGAATCTGTTATTAACCAAATGAGATACATTTTGGTAAATAACTGATTTAGTTTTTCGTAAGCCTCCTTTAAAATCATACCTATAAAAAAAGAAATATTATTATGTTAAGAAAATTATTAAAACAATTACTCTAGCTACAAAATAACAGCTTATATATTAATTTTGTACATAATATATTTATGTTAAATAAACCTAATTTCTCTTCCGTAATATTTTTGCGCGAACAGTTCAACTTGAGAATAAGAGTGTAGGTACATTATGTTATTAAATTTTAATGTTATAAAGACAGTGCAGTCTATAAAACGTAACTAGCTTAACTTAATTCTTAAGTGTCTACTTATTTTGTAAATCACAAATTTCCTAAATGATAGATGTGTTGAACACCTATCTTGAATATTGTGCTTTTTGTAGTTAGATGAAACATTGTATGGGTAAATTGATGTAGGTTCGTATGGAAATTTATTAGGTACTTTGTTGATTTTCAGTATGAGTTTTAATTTTGAACTTAATTATAACATAATGAGGATACAAATTTAAATAGGTCACCTAGATAAAGCAGTAACTATTTTAAATTAATAAGATAAATTGATACAAAAAGTTGTGCTTAAATTCTGAAAAACGATATAGATTTATGATACTTACTAATTATACAACTTCTGCAACAAGAACCATTGATTCACAACCATTCTCAACTGTATCAACCTTCTTGATCTAAGTAGTATTTCCATTATCCTAGAACACTTCATTTCTACGATAAACTCTAAACAAACTACAAAAGAGATTACATTCTCCAAATAAAAAGAAGAAAGTGCCGTTCCACTCAGAATTGTGACCTGGAACTTTCATCAGCTTTAGAACTAAACAGTCACAGTAATAGTATCATGACTAAATAACAGGTTAATAATTTATTTTAAAAGTTTTAAGGCATGAATATGTTTCGATGTAATGAAAAGTTTTTAAAGTAGGTACCTATATAAATTTATAAACAGTGATACTTTTCTGTATGGGTATTTAATTATGGGAAGGTATTTCACTATAATTTACAAATTGTTATTAATCTAAATGAACAAATCAACTCAATACAAATAATTAAAAAAAACACGAAAAACAGATTCGGTACTTAAAACGTGCAAGATTTATAAACCAAATTCAAAAAGTTTATAAAACTCAGGTAAGTTTGTATCGCTTTTTGCAAATAGGTACAGACATTAAGGGATCTCAAAGGTTCTGTGTCTGTGCCCTTAAATATTTTTAGGCAAATGTATCTCTATGAATTTCGTAATTGATTTAACTATTTTCTTCCTATGATGGAGTCAAACTTGCACCCAATTCTGCTCTAGTCACAAATATTAAGCCTACAAAAATAAGATGCAAGCGCAGCTCCATCTGCCATTAAATCTAAATTTATAACAAATTCTTAAAATGTTACAAGTGTAGTTACAAAAATAAAGCACGATTACAAAAAGTGCCTTAAAATCTAGGGTCCTATATTTTGTTCTAAGCTTCTTATGAAATAGCTATACAAGGATAAGGGGTAAAACAATTGAATTGATTTGATTTATTATTGATTTATTTTATTTTACTGAACTGGGAATCATCTTGGTATGATATAGTGGATTGTTAGTAGATGTACGACCAGATATAACGGTATTCGCAGCACTGGCTGACTGTTTGTTAAGTCTTGACACTCGCCTGAAACAAAAACAACGCGTTCAACTTTTTTAAAATACACGCTAGGCACCTACGTTGATCAAACGTAACCTTTAGATCCCAGGGGAATTATAATTTAAGCTACCTCAGTATAAAAAATACAGGACTAGATCCGTCATTTTGATGATTATGCATCTATTTCAAACAAAGTTTCTAACAAGCTTAAAAGTTTCGGATATGAGCAGGTTATTTCAGCCCTTTAAAAGTTATTTGACAGCGATAGCCGTTGATAAAGTTGTCTAATTTTATAAAACTGTTCCCTAAAGCTGTATGAAAAGTAGATGTTATAGTGGTTTTACACCGTTTAGCGCGTCAGCTAGCTTACCTACTGGATTTTAGTCTCGCTCAATTTGCAGAGTGTAGAAAGAGACGCCCTCTACGATTTATTGACTTGACTCAGAAAGACAGCTGTGAGCTATCTGACGGTGAATTAGGTACAAGCTGAAATTAACTTTTTTGCGTCGCAGCTAGAATCTATAATTATTTTTTTCCAGGCCCAGAAAGATAGCCTGAAAAGATCAATGTAGATAGGCTATTACCTGTAGCAACAGCATCAAACATGAGGTCAGGCTGCTCGTTACTCCGCTCGCAGTTGGTAGCGGACCGTGTCACAGTGAGCGCACCACCGCGGGCTTCCTTCGACATGAAGCAATACCGACGAGCTGCGGTGCTGTCACGTGTCACTGGCGTAGTCACTACGAAGGACACGCCGTTCTCGTACCAGCCACCGTGGCAGGTGTATGCTGTAATAAAAAAATAGCATGTACCTAATGTTAGGTTACTACTATAAGTTGTCTACATTTTTGCTATATATAAATAAATAAGTAGATATGTATTAAGTAGGTAAAGTAAAAAATTAAATGCTTTAAAAATAAGTTCACCTGTAACGTAATCCTTGTTCTGACACGTAGAATGGAACTCCATGTTCTTTACAGAGTTACAGCCCACTTCAAGCTTATTGTAGTTATTTCCAATACAGCTGACTTCGCTTCCTTCTGACTGCCTTTTACTCCTCAACATTGGAGCATCGGACATGTTCCTTACGCTAAAATTGAACAACCTAGTGCTATTAACTCTACGATTATGTTCCATTGATTTATCTTTCTTTCTAACACTTTCTTGATCCGATTCTAATGATCTTCTTCTTCTGCCGTGCTGGTTATTTTCTATTGTGTATTTCCCGGAATAAGGGCATTCTTTTGATTCTGGATTACTCGCTGAAAAAGAAAACAATTACAATTAATTAGTTTAATTTAATTAAAAATATTTCTAATGATTTGTAACCCATCAATAAATATTATATATTAAATAGTATTTTGTATAATGTAAATCTCTCATTGGCCGTAAGTTAGGTTATTAAGGTTATAACTGTTTAGATATAAGGGCTGTTGATTTTGTTAAACAATAAAATAAATCAATCAATGTGAAACAGAATACCGTTATTAATTAATATATCAGTTTACGTTTTGTTTTTTTGTGAACATTACAGTTTCAGTACTGCTAACTCTAAAAATTTGTGAACGCATTTTTATAGTTTAATGGGCGATGTCATTACACTGTTAACTTTGACATTGACGTTTTGATTACATTCTATTCCGATTCCGCCATCGCTTTTGCCATCAACAAAGGAGTCAAGTCAAGCCAAGCTACCATCGCTCGAGTTCCTAATGAACCCAGACTCTATTCTCCAAAAAGTTCAACAACCAGCTCAATCCCTTAAAACAATACTAAATTAAAAAAAAATACCTCAATATTGTTATTTTATCAAAGGTTAGAGCGGGGTCTCCTATTTTTAAGTAATTGCAATCAACAGTATACTTTTATTATTTATTTATTTATTTTATTTATATAAAATTTTGTGAACGGAATTTGAATTTCTATCTGGCGCAGCGCATCAGCATTGCCATCATCTAGTAGATTGTTTGCAACAGTCTGCATCTTAATTCTTCAGTTGTAAATACTAGTTCTAATTTGTTTTTATTATTTAACTGTAATTTTCTTTGTCAATAAACTTTATTATTATCAAATAAAGCAACTCACCAACTAACGTAACATAGGGCGCAGTAACCGCGTTGAAGTGCCTCGGCGAGCACGCCTCATCAGGGCGCGCTGTCGGCGTGCCTCGCTGCAGCTCAGCAATGAACGCGTCCCGGCGGTACAGGACGACGCACACGTAGCGGGAGGCGCTGGAAGCCATATATCATCAGTCATGAAAAGATGAAAAGAAGAATAACTATTACCTTTATACTTATTCGTTGTTCGTTCACACACACAGACATCGTTCACCAAACTATTTAACCGGTATAATATAATAGGCAGATGATGACGATAATAAAATAACCGCTTTTATAATAACCGCCGTAGTTGTGATCATCACTTCAAAAAAGTTGTACGTAGTAGGTACGTGTAGTTACTTTACAATACAATACAAATATTCTTTATTGCACACCAAATAATAAAAAAAAAAAAAACATAGAACACAAAAACAAATAAAGATAATGTATAATGGGCGGCCTTATCGCTAAGAGCGATCTCTTCCAGGCAACCTTAGGATGGTCAAGAAGTGACTGAAAAAGTATAGACGGTGGCGTGTAAACAGTGGGTGTTTAGGTAGTAGGAAGCAATGAATATATGTACTTAGACATAATTATATACTTAAATATAGATATACTAGTATATATTACATAACATAAAATAAATATAGTAAACATACAAAATTACTTAGCAATTAGATGTAACTTTACCTAAGTAACTACAATTCAATAATAAAAACAAATTAGAACTAGTATTTACAATTGAAACAATTAAGCTAACTGCAGACTATTGCAAACAATCTACAGGTAGCTCAACTGATCTAAGTAACTTGGTACACGTTTCTACTATCTGAACTTAGTTTCAAGAAAAATATTTTACAACTATTACAAATAATAAATAATTAAATTTTAACCCTTTTCCTTTTTCTATCTCTTCCATAATAATATTAAAAAATTACTCCTCTTAAGAGGGCTATTACGAAAAAAAAATTATAAATTGCATGTTTTCATAGTCAAATTGTATGATTTTCGTTTATTTCTTGCAATAATAATCACTTGTTAATAATAGTTCATTTCCTCTACGGCAATAATCATAAGTAAAACAAATTTAAGAAAATTTCTTTTTTTTATGTAGCTATAATCATTCTCCCGATCCATGTTTAGGCAAAAACTATCGGAGACCTGTTTTGGAAGCTCTAATTTTTAGATTCTATTGAATAGAGAAAACCAAAAAAAATTTTTTCTTGTTTAATTATCCTGTACTTGAATATTCATAGAATACATTTTCATGCCTTTATGTAAAGAAAGAAAAAACTGAACCGAACTCGATTATCGACCGAAAAGGCTTCGAAACAAACCCCAATATCTCAAGTAAGTTCTACATCGAAACCCTCGGCGCGCGAGTCACACTCGCACTTGACGGATCTTGTTTTGTAATAGCCCTCTTAAAGAAAATTACAATCAAATAATAAAAAAAAAATTAGACCTAGTATTTACAATTGAAACAATTAAACTAACTGCAGACTGTTGCAAACAATCTACAGGGAGCTCAACTGATCCATATCAATACCAGTGCCTCTTGAGAGAGAGATCCTCGGCCAAATCTGCCGCCGCACCAGTCCCACTCCTCCCGCTAAAATATATTAAAAATTATACCTACAATATTATAACCATCAAATTACCTATAAACAACAGCCAACTAAAGTCATTTACAAAGATATTTACCATGATTTGAGTTATGTGTGATCATGGCGCATGAAACTGTACCGAAATAGTGGAAAACTCAAATGACCATGGTAAATATCCCGTTGTAAATGACTGCAGTGTTAATAACCATGATGGATTTAAAAGATTTAACAGCCAACTATATAGTAAAGTAATGGTTGTACATTTAAAAAAGCACTTTATGTAATAAGTCTGCATTGTACAATAGTTTTTTTGTAGTGAACAAGAAAAAATAAATTAAGTACCTACTTAAAGTACCAAATAAAAACAGTTGCATAGAACACATCATTTTAAAATTATTGTGCCGTTGTGAATATTCATATCTGCCCTCGGTAAATATGTGTTGTCGGTAGGTATGCGAGTTCACTAATAACTAAAAGTTTGAATAAATTTCTCAGCAAATAAATCTTCCACAAATCTTACCAATGATGCTGCCAATGAGCAACCAGCGCCACAGAGTTCCCGCTCGGCGAGCTAGCTTTTACATTGACACAGTAGACCTTTATATCCGCGCCGGTGTTGTTCGCGATGCGCAGGGTCGCATTCTTCTGGTAGAATGTGTAGTTGCTGCTGAAGTCCAGGGTATGCCAGGTGTGCGTGAACGTCATCCATGACGGGAATTTGCAGTTGAAGCGGACCGACACTGAAAAAAAAAACAAACGTCAAATGCGGGTCGGACTCGCGCACCGAGGGTTCCGTATAATTATAAGACCTTGCTCCTTGCCTAATATCATGATTCTAGGTCAACGGGAAGTACCCTATGGGTTGGAGAGAATCATACATGTTTTTTTTGGGAATATACTACAAATTTACTGTTTTTGGATTTTTTTCTCTTTTTATCTCCTTTACTTGTGCTATAAGACCTTGCTTATTGCCAAATTTAATGATTCTAGGTCAACGGGAAGTACCCTATAGATTTTGTGTGCATGTAATTCCCTTGAAAATTTGAAAATATTCGTCTATAAACGGCTGTAACTTTTGATTGCGTTGAATTAGATGTTTTATTTATAACACGGCTCCATGAGGTTACAAACTTGAGTATTTGATGTTAATTTCAACTCGATACCTCCACGCGTTCCTGAGAAAAGGGGGTTGACAGACGGACAACAAAGTGATCCTATGAGGGTTCTATTTTCCTTTTGAGGGACGGAACTCTAAAAATGATAGGTATTAAAATATTTATATTTGTGCATTTTTCATTTTTTCTGCTTTCTATAAGGAATAAAACTAACGGAAACACCGGTATTTTGGAGCATTTGGGGAAGTAGGAAATTCCGGGCTAAAAATCAACATTTTCCCAAATGCTCGCAAAATACAATTGAAACGAAGTTAGCTTTATCATGGATTCATAGAATATGTTTTACGATATACGGCAAATTACTTTTCCGTAGTTTTATTCCTTGTAGAACGCGGAAATAAATTAAAAACCACGAAAAAATTTAATCTCGCGCCAACCCGTGACGATCAACCGTCAAGCAATTGCCCATTGATTATCACAGCCAGAAGAAGTCTATGCTTGACTGTATTAAGTACCTACCTATATCAGTCCTACCCATAACACAAGCTCTGCTTAGCTTGGGGCTAGATGATGCCGTGTGCTGTATTTATGCTGGTCAATTAATCCGGCACAACGCCCGACCTTACGCTGCCACCAGCAGCTTCCTGCTAAGTACCTTTTCTAGGTCATTGGCCCATTTTGTGTGGTCTAGGTGCTATCGGTTGTCCATTGTTAGTGTGATAATCCGTCAAAAGTACTAGACATCGGCGATCCTACCTTCAACCCTAATTAATGTTTTTTTGCTGTCGGTACAAAAAAGCCTTGTAGACATCAACGCCCTACCTGTCAAAATTGAAATAACATTGTTTTTGTAGTCGGTACCTCCAAACGTACAAAGGAGCTTTGTGGGATGTTGTACTTACCTCGTTTCAAAGACATGGTCCTAGAACCCTCGGTAGCACTGAACAGTCCATTGCAGGTGGCGTCTCCAGATTGTGCCACTCTATACTCCACGCCAGCGGCCGTCGCAGGACCTTCCTTCATATTGCTTCCAGAAGCTAGAAATCAAAATACAAGAGGCTAAAATTTGTTCACATGCCTTTATGAGTTGCTATTTTGCTAACTAGTAGTAAGTATCTAAAAATAAGATGACACCGGATTGGATGAAAAGTACATTGGTAATTTTGCGGACAGCGAACAATAACGTGAACGAACCTGACTGATGAACTATACGGTACGAAGTACTGTACTGACGTGGGTAAACTACATTCATGAACTAAAGAAGTATAGGTACCTAATGCTTCTACAAAGCTATCTAGTTATTAAATTGTAAAGAAAAATAAAAGAGAAAACTGTAATGGATCTATTATAGTCAATGAATCTACCGATCATCCAAAATTAGCAATGACACTGGTCGATGATAAAAGTTTCAATTTCGAACTCCCGTTTTGTATTTTGGAAATCGAGTCACATATCGAAAACTTCAGAAGAAAGAAAGAAAACTAAAATCAAAGTCTTACCAATACCATTTGTCTTCTCGTAAACGAAGCAGCGGTAGCGGTCCTCGTTGCTGGTCGCGTGGTTGTGGTGTAGTTTGCCGACGAGGAACCGCAGGCTGCCTTCCTTCCACGTGGCTAGGCACTCCAGCTCCTCAACTGGAATATATATTTTGAGACAGGTTAGCATTTTGTATAAATGCCTAATCTTCCCGAATTACGTAACGGGTTTGGTTGCCAAACTAGGCCTAGATCTCAGTATACACACTGGATCCCCGTGACAAAAAACTAGAATTACATCAAATTAAAAAAAAATTCTTTGGTTCCTTGAATGTGAAAACACGATTGAGAAAAAAAAATCGATAAAAGAATAGGTATCATAAAAGTGCACTGTTTCGTACATAATTTGGTGGAGATCTCAGGAACCCTGCAGTCTATTGAAATGATTTATGTTTTGATTCGTAGGTTATTTTATTACTAATAATAAAATTAGTAGAATGGTTCAAGGAAAAAGATAATGATAATTATTATCATAATCTTTTTCTTTGAACCATTCTATTCATAAGTTGAGTAGTTTTCTTGTAAATAAGCAAAATCTTGATTTTTGCTCTTACGCCGTTCTAAAAATGTATGCTCGGACAGAGCATACATTTTTGGAACGGTCCTATGATAGCGAAATCTTATGCCGCATTGCGCCCTCTTAATTTATCTCCTCATCAGCATTCAAACGTCCACTGTGAACGAACATGCTTCTCCAAACAAGGTGTGCTTTGCTACAATCACCCGCTTGACAGGCGGTTTGGTGGATTGCCCATGCTAATTTGTGTCGAGATAAAGTAGAATGTTTCAGAACTAGCCATAGATCTGGATTTTTATCTAGATTTTTACATAAATCGTTGGAAATAGAATTCAAAATATACTAACTTTGAACGTATTAGTGCTGATGAGGGTTCCTAAAACCTTAGGTACCTAGCTAGGTACCTAAGGTTTTAGGAACCCTCATCAGCACTAATACGTTCACTGCTAAACGTGCCTCCCCCAAACGAGAGGGGTTTTGGTATAACCACCATGCTTGGCAGGCGGATTACTGATCGTAGTAATAGTTCTTTCTGTTTATTTGAACACCTCCAGTGTTCAAATAAACAGAAAGAAGCTGATGTTCTCTTAATTCAGCTCTTACGACATCTGCGGGTTTATTTGATTTTATTTATTTTAACAAAATCCACAGTCCTATCTATATACATAAACTTATAATATATGTTGATTTGTTGTTACCTCCTAATACAAGTATTTATATATTTAAAAGGAGGTCTCTAATACTGAACAATGTACAATGTAACTTAAGAGAATGATTAATAAACTTTTTGTATTTTGTATTATTGTATTTTGTATTTGCATTTGATTCTTAAGCCGCTACGGCGCGGCGCGGCACTTAGGTGCAGGGGTAAGGTAACCAAATCGGAAACCCATACGTGAGTGAGTGGAGTTGAGTGGGTCGATTTTTTCGATGTCCACTGTACAACATGTTTTAATCACCTCCACATATTTTTATCCAATCGTCGATTGACCTTTGCGCTCAATATGTCGTTTTTCGATGACCAGTGTACATGTTTTAATCACCACATTTTTTAACCCAGTCGTGGCGATATAAATTAATGACCGTAAAGGTCAATCCCCAATCCTTTACGGTCATTAATTCCTATCGCTATCTTCTGTCAGCATAGCACTCTATCTCGCTCGGTACAAATTGAAAGGCGTTTACATAGTTTGTTTACGGTCTCGAGCGATTTCTTCATATCTCTATACCAAGGTACCTATGAAATCGATGACATAATCAACAAAAATATTTTCATGTGTTCCACCAAGGTAGACCACGGGCAATGGACGTTGTCAACTTGTCATGCTGGAGCATTACTAAAGCCTACAGCGAAAACTAAAATACTTATTCCAGAAAGGTTCTAAACTTACACCACCCTCGATACGATAGTTTGGCCGGCTGCCCAACTCATTTGTGACCGATTTTATAACGGCCTGGTACTTCCATTCAATTTTAGACCATAAAGGTTTGTTTATTGGAGAGTATGGATAAACAGATTTAAGTGTTGGCTGTAGGCCGGGTTTTGATATAGTACATATAGTACCGAAAATACCGTGAGCAAAACTTTCACGAGACTTCCTTCTCAGTGTTAATTTTGAAACCTTAAAACCTTTTTAAGTACGTTACGAATCTCTTTGAGGCGCGATCACCAAAGTAATACCTACCTAGTTGCATTCGAATTTAAAATAAAACTCCTTGAAGAAACCTACACAACTTAGTTAAAAATCTAGCTTCTTGTCTGTATAGGGGACCTCCATAAGTTCTTGAAGAAATGTCCAAATTTTGCTTTTTTTTTATTCGAAATTTGGATATTTCTTGAAAATCAATCAATCAATCTTTTATTTGCAAGAATACATAATTATTATACAATGACAGGTCTTGTAACTATTTTAATAACTGTATCCAGGCTGCAACTGCTGTAAACGCTTTTGAGTTTCTTATTTTTCTTTTACTCAAATATTTGTCAAAGTATTTTACACAAATTTAACATTTCACGAATAAAACAAATTATATAAACGGCTACATTACGGCTATAATTAATTAATTATTTTGTGTTCTCAAGGCTGTTGGGCACACCAGCCTTAAGTCGTTGGTCCTGCGCCTTACCTCTCTCCGGTCGTATGGGTCTGCCGCCGCCCTATCGAATTATGAGAGTGAGGGAATAGAGAGTGCACCTGTTTTTATTAATAATAGCGCACACGATTGTCCACTATTATAATAATACCCTGTGCACATGGCTAGTCTTCGTTATGACTGGCCAACGTGGTCGAAATTCGGCTAGGAAGTAATCATCATCATCATCTATAGGGAAAAAAGTAATCTTACCAGTGCTTTCCGAAGCGTGGACGTCAGGGCATGCCTGGTAGTTGAGGAGTAGCCTAGAGTCTTCAGTGCAGCTCTCGATCGAAGACACCGGGCTCTTGCATTCGCCATGACCTCTGAAAAGAGAGGAATAAAAGCTATTTTATCAATTCCATTATGTAAGCTTAAGCTTCCACAAGTTTCATGAGATTTGTGGGATTTGAACCAGGGGCCCAGTTCTGCTAATCAATGGCTTTACTATGACTATTCTAGTATTGTGGCTTAATCGTCACGTAAAATTCGATAGATGAAAGAAACTTTAAATAGTGCTGACGGTGCTATTTCTGGTGCACGGCGAGAATGGTTGCAACCTTGACTTTTAACGCGTATCCCTCCATCTTTAGTTTTTTTTAATTCAATGTAAAATACCAAAAAGGAAGAATACGGCTCCAGCTTTTAATAGGTCAACTATACATATCTATTTTATCTTTTTCTGTTCCTCTCATCACACCACCGACGCACAAAATCATCAAATATTCAGCACCAAAACCAACCAGAGCTTATTACTACAAAACACTGCAGTGCTGTCTGTTGGCATCGTCAGTGGATTCGGGACAGGCATAACCCGACAGATGTTCTCCGCAGTCGGGTAATTAAGACGACTGACACGCGTCAACACGCATGGCAGTTTGTTCGAAATGAATTGGTGATTACACAGAAATTAAGCTCGGCGTATCGAGCGGATAAAATGAACCTGCCAATTTGTGAATTCGTCGTAAAATTAAAAGCTTTCACTTAGGGGTTTTCAGAATAACGGATAATTAACTTAGCAGACTCTACCTACAAGGCAGTTCAAACACCGCTCTAGAATACCTCTACAACCTTTACCGCCGTATTCAAGAACAATACTATGAGGTAAATTTGTATGAAAAACTGTCAAAAATCTGTACTTGGCTTGCTACCGTACATAAGTATTGTTCTTGAATACGGGTGATAGCTAGACTGACCTAGCTAGAAGCTCAAACAGATGCAAACAGCTTTCCGCTACGAGTCCGTTTGATGAACATGCCTAGAAGCTTTACGGACTAGCCATTTGATTGGAACGTTGGATCACTTAAAACGAACCGAGATATTCCAAATTATTCGATCATAAAACGAAATAGGTACCTTTAATTAGATTTTCTACAATTAGTTCGTTTCAGTTCCTCGCAGATACAAGGAAGTATACCAAAAAGTGTCAGAAGAGTCTTAGGTACGTACCTGTTATATGTAAAAGAGAAGGGTCCCTTCAGGGGGCAGTCGACCGCTTCAGCGTTTTCCCTGAACATGGAGTAGAGCAAGGCGTCTCCCGTGATCAGGGAACAAAGATGCGGTAGGGCGTCCCGACGGTGGCAAAAAGCTGGAAAAAGAATTTCAAAATTTAACTTACATCTAACTCCCATAATCTTAGGTCATCAGATAACCTACTACTCAAGTTTCCCAATCATTCCCAAACCTTCTATGGCAACTCTTTTAGCGTTCAGGCTGTACGGCTTTCGAACAAACTGCCTGTCGATATCAGACTTGCGACTTCAATCAACTTCTTCAATTTTAAACCGAAGTCCTATTTCCTATCTTCAGCTACCTAAAATCTTCCTTCATTTTCTCCTGCTTCTGTAACTTGAGATGTGGTTGTAGCTCCATCGGTGATCAGATTTCATAGTAATATCTTTCTGTAGAACCTATTGTATTAAGTTATTTATAGGTAAACTTCTAGGTTAGCTCCTAAGTTAGTTCTGTATTGTATTATATCGTGTGTAGTATGTATTTTAAGAATAATTTTCTTCTACTGTTTGTGCTCTACAAACTCTTATTTATACTTCTATATCTATATCTTTTTCTCCATCCCTAGGTTGCCTGGGAGAAATCGCACTCAGCGATAAGGTCGCCTATTGTACTGATTATGTGTTAAATGTAGATATAAGATTTTTAATATGTTATTTTTTAAGTGCAATAAAGTGTTAATTAATTCATTCATTCATTCTTACTTATTGTTCACTACTTTACTGATCGAGAAAATATCTCTATAGTCGCGATTCAGTGTTATATTCACGACAAGGGTAGATAGTTCCCCGTTTCGTAAATGCGACACTGTATTGCAACGCAACTGCATCAAAAAAGTCGTAGTGGAAAAATAGCTCTACTTACTGCAGTCCAATAACGACATATCAAAATGTTTGTTTTGATTTTCCTTACGAAGCGCAGATGAAGTGGAAATCAAGGGCTATATTTTCTATTTATCTAAAAATATTCTAACCACAAAGTACCTACCACTAACGAAGAGCTGAAAAACATTTCCGTTCAACATTGTTTGAAACGTAAAGCCACAGACAGCTCTGAATAAGAGAAAAGTTTTCAAATGCAGATTAGTTTATTTACAAAGCTTTCTCGTCTGGTTTTTCATCAAAATTGACTGTGGTAGTAACATTCATCCAATTTGGAACGAGATGCATTTTGGTGCCTCTTAAACATCGGCCATAGCACAGCCTACTTTGTGGCCATAGTATGTTGCTACCTACACCAAACTAAGCACATACAAACAACCTGACAGACTAATTTCTGGCACTACGTTGGGCGCCAAACTCAAATTCAGCGCCATTTTGATTAAATTCAAGGAACATTCAACTGTTGCTAGAGTATCTAAGGCTGTACTCGGTACTGACTCAGTAACAAGTTAATATTTAAGGAAGAATTAAAAGTAATTTTTGACTCTCGGCATTTGGTGGCATATCAAACGACCTCTGGACACGTGCATTGAATTATTTATTGTTGTGTCATCATGTCAACCGGTCAGCCAACTTCGGAATGTAAATATTTAAGTGGTTATATCCATTATTGCGGCGATGGCACTCTAGAATGATTGTCTACAAAAATGATAGAAATAGCTACCCTAATCATAAAATATTTTTGATTATTATGTAATTTTGTACATTATTCTTCGTATAATTTGACAATGCCCTAGTACAGCAGCATACTTTGACATACCTTTTAATTTATTTATTATTCATTTTAGTCTGACCAATTTTATTTAATTTACTTTGTGGAATAGTCCATATCTGTCTGTTTTTTATTTTTATTATCTATGAACATCCCTTATGGTGTTTCCTATGCTTAAAATTTGTGCGAGATTGTTACAATATAAATTATTTAAAAAATGTAACGACATCAAGTGTAACATGTGTACCTACGGTGGAATAAAATAAATAAAAAAACTACTACATTATAAATTCTCGAAACATTTTCGTGTTCAATTCTACAGTTGTTATAATAGTTGAATAGTATAATATTTGATGACCTCTGTGGCGCAGCGGGCGAAGGTCCGATTCCCGACTCGGGACAATTGTTTGTACGATCTGCAGATATTTGTTCAGGGTGTTCTCGGTTTTTTATATGTATAATAAAAAATATCTATCTATGCAGTATATGATTAAGTACCTATATCAGTTATCTAGTACCCATAACACAAGCTCGGCTAGCTTGGGGCGAAACGTGTGTGTATTGTGGATCATTGTTTTTTTTATTAGCTATCATAACAGGATTTGCTGTTATAACAATCGATAGATTATTGCTTTATTGCACGATCAACAACATAAAAGATTTAACAAGAACTTAATTCTAACTATATCTAGTGTGGTACAATCGGCTGCCTTATCGCTAACAGCGATTTCTTCCAGGCAACCTTTGGAAGGATAAGATCGGTAGGTACGTATAAAGACTGACGGTGGCGTACCTCATGACGAATTAAAAAAAATATAAATATTTTACTACATAAAAGTACTTATAAAAACAGAAACTGTTATTTATATACAAAAACAGAACAAAAGGGAAGATAAAAAAAAAGAAAGAAGAACAGGAATAATTAACAGACAAACATCAGGACGACATATCAAGAGTGGACAGATAGTGTTGATGAACCATACTTTTGAAGATAGGAAGGGATTTAGCTTTAGCAATTATTCAGGTTATTATTTATTTATTTTATTTTACAAATGGACTAACAGTTAATATAATATAAATAACAAATAAAAACATTGCAAGTTAAATATTATACAGTACATATATTAGTCGGACTAACAATATCCGTTAACACTAGTTCGAGAAACTAAAGCAATTTTTTATCCGGTAAGTATTCAAGTAAAACTAATGGTCCTAGGCCGAAACGAGCCGGCTGGGACCAACTTAACCCGTACCGTGCCTAATGCTGACAACGCAACAAATGAACATGCAATATTTATTGGAAGGGTTTGCGGAAGAAACAGCGTTCATATAAGGATAGCGTAGGCGTTGTTAATTTATATAAGGTCCTTACATATGAAATTGGCGTTTTGTATGGGAGGAACAAAAAGTCGAATATTTTTTAATATAATATATTTAATTAATCAAAGTATGAACCATTATTTTCTATGCACTTTTGCCATCTTATAGGTAGTTCATTGATCCCTTTACTAAAAAAACCAGTCAGACGGGAATAAATAAAATCTTTGAAGGCGATTTGGACTGCCCCATCGGAGTTGAATTTTTTCCCTTGCAAGAAGTTATCCAAATTTCGAAAAAAATGGTAATCTGTTGGAGCAAGGTCCGGGGAGTACGGAGGATGTCTTAGACTTTCCAATTGAAGCTCTTCTAATTTAGTAGCCGTCTGTTGCGCAGTGTGTGGTCTAGCGTTGTCGTGAAGCAGCAGTGGCGTGGAGCGATTGACCAGCCTAGGTTGTTTAGCCGCTAGCTTTTCCATCATGGTTTGCAATTGCTGACAATAGACATCAGCCGTAATAGTCTGGCCAGATTTGAGAAAACTGTAGTGAACAATACCGGCACTAGTCCACCAAACGCTTACAAGTAACTTTTTTGGGGTTAATTTTCGCTTGGGGCAGGATTTGGCTGGCTGGCCAGGATCCAACCATTGCGCTGAGCGCTTCCGATTATCGTAGAGAACCCATTTTTCATCACAGGTAATGATTCGGTTTAAAATACCTTCATTATTGTGCCGGTTTAGTAATGTAACGCAGCAGTCGACGCGCGTTTGCCGGTTTGCTTCAGTCAATTCGTGAGGTACCCACCTTTCAAGCTTTTTAATCTTCCCAATTTGCTTCAAGTGAATTAAAACAGTTTTATCACTAACATCGCAGCCTGCAGCTAACTCGGACGTGGTTTGCGATGGATCCGCTTCCACAATAGCCTTCAACTCTTCATTATCAACTTGAGTCTCAGGCCGTCCACGGGGCTTGTTCTGCAGGTCAAAATTTCCAGAACGAAAACGTTGGAACCAAAAACGAACTGTGTTTTCTTTTGCAACACGACCGCCATACACATCATTCACCCTTCGAGTTGTTTCCGCAGCACTAGTGCCACGGCGGAACTCGTACTCGTAAATAATGCGATATTTTAAGTTTTCCATTTTGTAAAATGAGTGACGCAAACAGAAAAAAACAGAAGAAAAAAAACAAATGAATGACGATCATCGAAGCACAAATACATGAGTCTATAGCTGTACAAATTTGAATTTGGAATTCCTTACCAAAGAGGAGAAATTTGTGATTAAAGTGGCCAGTACGAAAAACGCCAATTTCATATGTAAGGACCTAATAAATGGGCATTACACTTCACGTTACAACACACTAATAAAATAAATGCGAAAGTTTGAATGGTTTGAATAGATAATTAATTAATTAATCATAATTAATTATTTAATTAGCAATTAAATTAGAATTAGCATTGCCATTCAACGTGGCAATGCTGCCAGCATTCTGGGCACTCTGGCTTCTGGTGATGGCTTAGATTTTTAAGAAATAAATATTAGTGTATATACTAGTTGTGATTATTTTATTCTGTTAATGTACCTATGTACATTAAATAAATTTGAAGTAGGTACCTCGAAAAAAATATTTAATTAAAAATTAAAAATACACCAATTTAGCTAAACTCGATTGCTGTAAAAATAAAATTCCAGTCAAGATTAAAAGCCAAAGAAATGATAAAATTTTTGAAATTAGATTTAAAGAGATGCTTTTGGAAAAATGCTACTACGAACTAAATTATTTTTTATGTGATACGTTTGGTGACTTGTAATTGAAAATACTTACCTTTTATACCATTTTATTAAATTAGTATTATATAACGTATCTGGCCGTCTCCCATTGCAACACCCTAAATAGGTAATATGATGCAATAAATAAATAAATAAATAGATGGATGTTTGTTATTACTTCACGCCATAATTACAGAACAGATTGAGCTGACATTTTGCATAGGTAATCTACACTGTAATTAAACATAGGCTACTTTTTATCCCAATAATCCTTACCCATGGGATTTAACCCGGCGGCGTCATGGGGGCTGCGTCAAAATGACCTACAGATTGGTAACTATGCAAGCGACGTTGCCGCTCTTCTCAGTAGCTGGAGTCAATGAGTTGCGCTAAGCATTGTTTAAAAAGTATCAGTTGGACGGAGACCGTGCTTGGAGCTAAGTTCGTCCAATGTTGATAAAGGTAAATTTGACCCAACCCCGTACTCGTACCTACATAAAACACCTTTTCGGCAGAATTTTCGAACCAGAGTAGAAAATATAATTACTGAGTTGCCAGGTGTAACATCTGAAGCTAGATCTGCAATGTCAGAATTGGAATGCTGGAACCAAGTGAGAAAAGTGAGATTACGCTAAGCGAATGCCAATTTTGTTGGTTTTTACGTGTTTTTTTGAAGAGGCTTAAAGATAATACTCTGGTAATACAAATTCTAGTTTAATTTACTAAACTACACTTAGGTAGTTTTTTATGATTTTACTAGCGAATGCCTATTATATAGCTTTCTGTGTCTACTGTAATTTCTATTGTTATAAGATAAGCTGATGGTCATCCGAATTAAATAAATAAATAAACTATAAAACAATAAAGCTGTTATCTTAAAATAATTCATAATTTATTTTGAAAATGTAGAAATATCGTAAGTCAATCAATGTATCGGGTAATGATGACCACCCCCACGTCCGTGTAGTCATTTTCCACCCCCATGACGCCGGGTTAAATAAACTTTGAACGTTTCCATAGAAACAGCAAACTTAGTTATGTTAAGTTAGATAATAACGTTGACGTTTTTGTAAACAATTTATTTAATACCTATTTAACTATTTTAATGTTTTTTTTTATATAAATGTACTGTAAGTGTTATCGATTGTATGTAACAATGTGTACCTAAATTATAACAAATAATTTAAGATAAATTCCGACACTATATATATTTTGTATGCGAATAAATAAATGAAAGGAAATGAACGGATTGAATGGATTAATTCTGACGATTTGACTGACATCAAACAAAATTTTTTTTTACCCTACGTTTTGTTTGCCGAAAACTCTAGTTGCGCCAAAAGATGGATCCACCCGACATGCAGATTAGAATTATGAAAACCTAGGTAAATGGAACTAACTACCTACCTACTTTTTACAAAGGATTAAAAAGCTGAAATACGAGATAAATAAAATGCAGAGACTTTACAAAATCTCTATGCTGAAAGCGCATTGCGCATTCATGATTATAAACCATTTTATTAAACTCACGTAGCGTACTCACTTTCTTTATACTGCAGCACGTTTTTGTGTTTCTCGTGCATAACCACGCATCGATAACAGCCTTTCCTGCAACGAATAATACAAATAGAGTTTTAAAACTTTGTTATTTTACCGATAAAGTCGCTATTACTATGTACCAACTACTATGTGGTCTTGATTTTAGTTACAGCAAACAGGCACCACGTTGGACGCCAATTTAATATAATTCAGAGACTTGGATATAGTGTTCAGGTAATTATTTATCTTTGTATCCACTTTCGTTTATAACCACATCAAATTGGCTATCATTGAGAAAATCGATTTAATTTTTAAGGAGATTATGATTTTATTACTGATCTAGCGGGTTAACAACTAACCTTATTTGTGTTGGAAGAACACCAACAAACCTGAAAGAGTCGCTTGATAATGGATGGAACGTTGGTGTTATTTCAAAACAGGAAAGGTTCGTAGTTAACCCGCCTACATCAGTTATGAATTCGTCAAACTATACAACGGTTTTCATAGATTATGTATTATTTCAGCGTATTAATTAAAACTCCCTCACGAGTAGCATTTTATTGGACTCTACCAACTTGGTCGAAGTATCCAAGCTTTTACTATAGTGAAAGCTTTTTCTTAAACAGTTGGGTATAAGCATTCTCTCCATAACGCCATTCTGTACATAGTCATACTTACTCATCAACAATAAGAAACTTGTCTCCCTCTGAAGACAGGCACTTCCCCTTGTTAGAGAGGCGATCCCCGTCGATCACGATCGGCTGGATGACCCCTGACTGGAACCAGCGGCCTTGCCATCGTGAGGGGAAAGCGCAACCTGAGAGCAACGAGAAAACTGGAGGTTACTTTCATTAACCATATACTTTTGTATCATAATCAGATGACCTCCTTCCTTCGACGCAGGGTGTTGTGTTTCGATTTCCGCCTCAGGACAAATCTTTGTACCATTTGCAGATATTTGTTCAGGGTGTCTTGGGTCCTGGACTTAATAAAAAATACGAGAATCTACGAGTATCTATGTAAAGTACAAATTAATAAGTATATCTGTCATCTATAACACAAGCTTTGCTTAGGTTGGGTATCCCCAACCTAAACAGAGCTCGTGCTGGCTAGATGTACATAACACAATAATTCTAGTTAAAGGCACTAAAACCTCAATGCCCATTTTGCACAATCTAGCACGCTAAAAATTATTTACCAAAGCAATAACATTCATTAATTTAAACGCTCGCTTCAAAAAAAATAACCAGTTAAAACCCCCATGAAGGCAGCAATAAGTTGCCTAACGTTGTTTACCAACGCAAGCGTGCTCTGTACTCCAACCCGGCCAGTTTCAGGAGGGCCCTCGTTAACCGGCAGCTCAAATATCGCGGTTATATTACACTTTGCCGGCTAGTGGTTTAAGGAGCTGACTCAAAATTAGTTCGCAACTCTAGTTAAATTCAAGATACAACGATAAAAGGCGGAATTGAAAAAAATCAGGTACGATAAACTGAAAATCCACCATGGTATCCTACTAATCGTTAATAAACTCAATTATTAATATTACCAAGTACCATTGTTCTGCAGATATCACCTTAAACGCAACCCGGCTAGTTTTAAAATGGTTCTCGAGGACTGGGTGGCTCCAACAATCCGAGTGTGTTACATTCCGGCGGGTTAAGTTAATTACTTAATTTCTGTTATGAGCCATTTGACTGGTGATTTATTGGAGTAATTCACTGATTATGGCGGCGCGACATTACATGTGTGGCGTTGCCAACCAAGTCTGTTGTAGGTATTGTATGTATAATGTGATCCAGCATGAAATCTAAGAATGCCGAAAAATATTTCCATAGGTACACACGATAATGCCGAACATTCCTTGCGTGCGTTTACAGGGAGAAGCAAGGGCCAGAGCGGTACAGGATTATTCGCAGCTTTCAAAGAAACGTATTCTTGCATCAATGTGATGAGATGGTATAAGGAGATGCTCTATTCTAATAAAGAAACAAAGCATCACATGGTCAGTCTGGCCATGTTTTGCCGTGAGTTTATTCATTGTTTTTTTTTTCTCATTGGTTAATCTACTGTCAGTTTTGACGGCATATCTTTAGCAAGGCGGCCATTTTGTGCCACAAAATATGTACATAGACAAATATTCTCGCTTTGAAGATGGATCATAATCCATAGTGCTCACCGAAAATGCAGGCTCATTGCTGAGTGGCGACGAACCCGCGGCGCACGAAACGAATAGGTGGTAAGCTGGTAGTAAGGTCAGGTAGTCGAAAAAGTTTAAACTTGTCCAGAGCGTGGGCGGCAAGTAAGTGTGCACTTACTCAGTCTCTAAAATGTATTATAAAATTAGGAGTCTTGGTAAGAACATTACCTAAGTCCTAATTTGTTCTCTCCTGGGACAAACAACCCCCTTCGGTTAAGAACGCGTTAACAATGTACCAACTTATAATGGCGTTCAACTTATAACTAAATGAGTCATTGCCAGAATCATATGGGCATTGTAGCCCTCTTACCAGTCATAAGAGCAATAATCCTTCAATCACTTAACAATGGCAACTAAATCAACGATTTGATGAATAAAAATTACTCTTTTGTATGTGAATAAACTGGGACTGTGAGAATAAAGTGAACTAAAGAAATGACCATTTTAATGTTGCAGTGATCAAAAACGGATACCTCACATTATGTATGACACTTTGGAAGACAACCAACAATGCTAATGATTGGAGGAGCATGCTTGAAATGTCGTACTCTAATCTAATAGACACATTGTATTGTCTACAATATGACTTTTGACGTAGGTTATTATTTTTATTAGCACGTTCACTGCCAATCTTCAGCGATGCGACCTAGAGCTGGGAGGGGCGCCGCCCGCGCCGTGAGCCGCGGCGGCGCAGCGCGGCGTCTTCGCTAAAGCAGCAAAAATATAAGTTTGTCGGGGGCAGCCAATGTATTAAAGTGTGCCTATGGAATCATGCGCATTCCATTTCCTTCATGGACCGTAGAACATCAACATGAAATTAGGTATAATGAACAGTCAAAATAAAATGATTTTAAAATGTCGAAACGAGTGGCTGAATGCGGTGTGCCATTTACGCAAACTACTGCTCAAAGTCACTTTAAAAATGTAAATCAGCTCATTGTAATTTTGCTTTTAAACAAAAATATGACATCCTGCCTTTGTGTATTCAATTATTTAACTGTTTAAAGGTTGCAAACAAGATATTGTAATGATAGCATTGGGTATGCCTTCTGGATTCTTATTTGAATCAGTAAAATTGTTGAATCACATCCTGTCTCTTATTTTTGCATGCTCGAGGCGTAACTTATGTCTATTTGTTTCTATTATGGATTTTTTTTTAACTTCAACAACGTCACATCTTGTTTGGTGTACATATCTATCTAGGTAGGTACTCATACTCACCATACCTAAGTTAGTATAATTTAGGTGCCTGCGTATATATTATTTACTGATCATTTGTCATCGAAGCACAATTGATTGCTTTCCCTGGATCAATAGGCAGTGCAAGGTCGTGTTTCGTATGGACAATAACGCGGGTTTTTAGGGCAAAAGCACAGATTTTTTTCACTGTTTTTCAAACAAACGAAAGTGCTTACAAATCTCGTGGCTTTTTAAAATTTATAAAATTCCTAGAAAATGTATTAACGTGATGTGTTTGTTGAAATTTTACATTACGGTACAAGGCACTCTCTTTGTATTTTTTGCTTTTCCACGACTAAAAGGTAGAACGGATCTTCATGAGAAATAAGTATAAGCTAATAAAAATAATATCGTAAAAACGAAAGTTTGTAACCTCCTCACGCAAAACTACTGAACGGACCAGACTGAAATTATGCAAAGATGTAGTTCTACACCTGGAATAACATTATAATAGCAATTTTTTTTCCCAGAAAAATGCATGCAAAACCTTGGGCAGCAGCTAGGACCACATAATTACCTACGCTGTTAAAGCAGGTAGCCCCATGGTGGTCGCCATTTTGTGTGATGTTCAACATTATTCCAGTTATTTCAGTCAGTTTTATTTCAGCATCAAAAACGGAACGAGGCGGCGTTTTTAATAAAAGCTAATGAATTTTAATAAAACTCGATCGATGGGGTAAAAATCCATTATCACGGCAACACTGTAATTATATAACAACGACCTCTGTGCCGCAGCGGGCGATGGTCTGCCTACGACGCAGGTCGAAATTGCGGGTTCGATTCCTACCTCGGGACAAATGCTTGTACGATCTGCAGTTATTTATTCTGGGTGTTTTCTATGTATATTAAAAAAAATATATCGATAAAGTATTGTATTATATATATCAGTTATCTGTACCTACCCATAACACAAGCTCTGCTTAGCTTGAGGCTAGAGGATGCCGTGCGAATTGTCCAGCATCCATACTCATATTATAAATTCAAAGGAAACTCTGTCTGTTTGTTTCATGCCTAAACGGCTGAACAGATCGCAATGAAATTAGGCAGGGAGGGAAATGGTATTCCGGGGAAGGACATAGGATAGGTATTTAAACAGCGCGTGCGAAGCCGCGGGCAGCAGCTGGTTAGCAGCTGTTCGCATTTATAATTCATAGTGCCACTGATCCACAGTATCTGCTTTTGAACGTTCATTATGAAAGACTACAAATTAACGGTCCCCTTTGAGTTATTTCGATAAATAATATTTTTGATATACTATGTATACTTTATGTATCATCAATTACGTAGGGATTTATTTTTGCGGGTTTCTGACTCAGTTATTGATAAAATGGAGTCCGCAAATAAATTTCATCGATATTAAAATGTCAGTCTACCAACATACCAAGGTTGTCTACCTACTAAAAGAAATTATAGCTGGATATTTACTTCAAAAAATATTTATCATTTTCAAACATAAATTACCAGCCCTGCCCGCGGCTTAGCACGCGTTGTTTCTATGAAAAGGTTATTTCTAACCAATGGGACTTAAGGGATAAAAAGTTGCATACCTATGTTTGATTTCAGGCTTAAAGCTACATCTCTACAAAATTGCATCTTCAGTCGTTATGGCAGTAACAAACATTCATCCAACCATCCAAACTTTTACGTGTATAATATTAGTGTAATTCTCGTATAAATAATCATGGTGTTTTTCATACGTTTTACCAATTTGGCCCATTCAAAATAATGACAAAACATGCCTTTATCGACGTAATCTAAGATAATTGATAAAGCAGACAGCCCTACATGCCCAAGTTCCATGTTACGAGAAATAATCATTCGTCCCCGATCTGAGGCGAACTAATCAAGAAATGGACTCCTAGATAATAAGGCAATGTATCACAACATAGAGTGGTATGATAGATAATTATTATTATGTATACTGGCGCCCAACATGGAGCAAAGAAAAAAGTCCTGTGTTGGACGCCAAAATTGTTTAACGCATTTACTGCCCAGCATCGGCGGTGCAACACGCAAGGGCGCGCCGGCCGCCACAGCCCGCCCAGCTGCAAAGATCTGCAGATGGACATGTGGGGCGTGTTAAGGGGAAATCTTAGATATCATTGCTCTCCAGCTTCTAAATAGGTAGACAAATATGTAGGTGTGATGCATTGAGCACCAATATCGCACGAGCACTTAGGCCTGTATTCTAAAAGCCTGCTCAGTCATCGATCTATGCTTGAGTAACGCTTTTCGATCTCATAAATGTCGCATACATTTTATTATGAAAATTTACTCGGTCATGAACTGGACCCTGCATTAACATGAAAAGAGCAAATAGACTCTACATGCCAAAAAATGGCAAAAGGAATATAAAACATCTACAACCTACATATAACCACTGAACAAACTCTAAGGGAAATATACTATGGATATATAATATATTTCCCTTAGAGTAGAGTGCACATGCACTTTACAATGTCTTATGGAATTATTATTATTTATTAATAATTATTATTTATTAAATATTAGTAACTAGATGGATTGCGAAATATTTCATAATGAAACTGCAAAAAAGAGCAATCAGAATCCTTGTGAAAGCAAAATATAGAGACACATGTAAGGAGCACTTAAAATCACTAGGTATTCTCACGTCGTCAGCTGCTGTATACATTTATGAAGTCCTTAAATATGTTAGGCATATTATGAAGCAGTTAAAATAAAGAGGAAATGAAAATGAACATAGTAATCGTACATCAATACATCAAATGAATTTAATACCTAATAATCACGGACTGTTTGTGAGTAAATGAAATCTGTAAACTGTATGAAAAGGGGCTGTATTCGTTGACAAGAGAAATACGTATATATGTATCAGTCAGTGGCCGAAAGAGAGTGTTCTGACGGCAGCGCGGCCGGACCCCTGGCTCGTTCGGCGCCGCCGCCGCTAGCCGGTCGGCTGGTGTCGGCGGGCTGCGCGGCGTAGCTTCGTAGAGGGGATTTGAAGCGGTTGTCTCCGACACAGACTACATTTATCAAAAAAAACTTCCATCTAATATAGGCCACAACTTATTTAACAAATTGCCAGTTTCCATTAGATTGACGGAAAATAATAATTCATATTTAAATAAAGATGATGCTGTGTGGATTGTCCAGCATTATTTATTTTATTTTTATTTATTTAAAGACTCTATTACGGGAAAAAAACATTTATAATGTTAGCATATTTTTAAATATCGACTATTGATACATGACCATGCTTGCATTCCTTTAAATTTTAACTTTTAGACATATGTATTGTGACTTTAATATAGTTAAACTTTAACTATAATTATTTCTGTGACATTTATGTGTATTTATTATCTTTAATCTATACCTGAGTATTTGACAAGAAATCAATGGCATTTTACCGACTAGATAATATTTTTGTAATAATGCCGTTCTTTTTGGGTTCCGTACTCTAAGAGTGAAAACGGAACCCTATTACCAAGCCCCGCTGTCCGTCCTTCCGTCTGTCACAGCTCTATCTCATGCATGAACCGTAAGATCAAGTAGGTAGACAGTTAACATTTTCAGAGAATGTGTATTTTTCTTGCCGCTATAACCAACAAATAATAAAAATAAAACAAATATCCAAATGAAAGGGCTTCCATACAAAAAAACGTGATTTTATTGGCTATTTTTGCTCATCTTTTGTCAAGGCTGTATCTCTTGAACCACAATAGGTAGACACATGAAACTTTCTATATATAAGTAAGTAAAATTTAAACCGTAATAAAAAAAAATACTAAAAATATAATAAAGATGAAAATTCAAAGGGGTGTCCCACCAAAAGAATATTTGATGTTCTTTGAAAAAGTTGCCTGATTTTTACGGTACGGGACCCTTCGTGTGCGAGTCGACTCGCACTTGGCGGTTTATTTAAAAAAGCATCTTATTTCATTTTAATTTTAATTCATTTCATAGATCTATATATAACTGAGCAAGCTTTCATTATACGGCCCTTAGACCTATTTTCCAGATTTAAAATGATTTTATTTTAAAAAATAAAAAAAATAATTGTAGATAATAAGAAAATGTTTTTTTTTTAATCATAGTCAAGACATAATCTTTCGTCCCCAATCTTAAACCGGGTACTGACCGGTGTTATGGGGCGTAATGTGCCATTCGCAGCGAGCATGATACGTTACGCGCCGCCCCGTGCGCTAAAATCCGTCTCGTTGCGCCTTTTTTCCCCGTACTGACAACTGACTGCACGAACGCTCGCAGTGTATCACGTTACATTACGCCACGTAACGCCTGTCAGTAACCAGTTTTACGCGTCCCATCATGAAATGGAACTTTGCAGAAAATAAGGGAATATACACAACTGCCATTAATTAGCTAACATGGCTAATATCTCTCTGTTAATCACGCAGGCCCGTATTATGAAACTATGCTCACTCATCGATCTAGGCTTGAGTAACGCTTTTGCCATAGAAAATCGTTACTCAAGCATAGATCAATGACTGCGCAAGCAATACGGGCCTAATATTATACTACAGATAAAGATAAAGATCATTTATTTGCGTAAACATGTGTAGATATAAGATTTTACATATAGGTATGCAGGTATCAACATGTTTTACCGATCACGGTGTACAAATTGTGAGAGATGACATTCAGTAGGTAAGTAAAATTATAGTTAAAACAGCACCTATAGTGAGAGAAAATTCTATTATACTTTTGTGCGTAAAGATACATAGTACTTACAATTTAATCTTACTATTTTGAATGGTTAGTATTATTGTTGAAATTTTTATAAAATTTTGAGAAGTAGTAGTTAGGTACTGCTTATCATGGAGATATTACGAGTACATGTCGTTTGCACATTTTTTTAATCAAAAGAAGGCCTTGTCTTCCACCAAATGATTTATGTTCTAAAATATATCCCCTCCCTTTCCTCACTCCCTTTTCCTTTCCTAAGAGCTTTGAAGGGCCTAAAAAGTTTTGAGTTTTTATAAGGTCATGCCTAAAAGATTTATATTTGGAAAGATGTTAAAAAAAGTTAATGAAATGTCTATGATATTCTTAGAGGGAATCAATGGTTTTGCAAAAAGTTTTAGAATAGATTTGACCTGAAACTATCAATTTACTACAATTTTAATTGAGCTTTGTTAACAAAGAAAATTACAATGAAATGATAGAAACAAATTAGAACTAATATTTACAATAGAAACCATTAACCTAACTGCAGACTGTTGCAAACAGTCTGTAGCTCAACTGATCCATATCAATACCAGTCGGAAGCGTCCTTAAGACGCTGGCTGACAATGCTGATGCGCTGCGCCAGCTACCCACCAGCTCTCGAGTCACGCGTTGCTTCGACCAGACGCTCAGATTACTTTTTAAAAACCCGGAGAGCCTCGGTACCACACAGACCTAGCCTCGGATCAAATGTGTAGGCTCTGTCGAGACCTGCATATTTGCATCTCTTAGTGAGCTTAAAATAATTGCAATAGTCTTGGTAACTTCTGATTTGGGAAGTTTCGGGGCCGACTTAGGTTGGTCCAGAGATTTGTTTAGGCAAGCTTCACATGTTTGGATCCAAATGCAGTGCAGTGCCTTTAGTCGCTGGCGACAGTAGTTCGAGTCACTAGTGGAGAATATTCCCCGGAAGTTTTATGTAGGTCGTCGGGTTGCTGGATTTAATTATTGAAAATGAACAATTTGATGTTTACTATAAAAACTATCGTAGTTTGACGAATTCATTACGGATGTAAGTGGGTTAACTACGAACCTTATTTGTGTTGGAAGAATACCAACGTTTTATCCCCGAGGGACTTCATCAGGGTGAGTGCGCTTCGCGTCGCGCCCGTACCGCGTCGTTGCGCACACTGCTTGTTCTTCCAACACACATTCATTAGGTTTGTAGTTAACCCGTTTACATTCGTAATGAATTTGATGTTTTTTTACATAAGCTAAAAACCGGCTTCGAATTGCTTTATTGTTTTGCGGGACTATTAGTACCTTATCCCCTCGGAAATTAATCTTTGAATCAGTTTAATTTGTGATGTTTTATTTTTAAGCTGTTTCTAAAACCAAGTGGTAGTTATGTAGGCAATTACCAAATAACTTTTTAACCTTTTTTACCAATGAGAAAAGCCATTTCGAATTTCAGAACAATGAAGACAACAAAACACAGGATGGCATTATACCGAAACTCGTAAACCACTCAAAAGGCCTCTACAGAAAAAGAAAAAGAAAATGGCGGCCCACTTTCGCGAAGTCAGGTGGTCGGGCGCCGCCAGCCATCATTAATTTCCATTCAGTGTCGAATGGCTCGAATATATCGTGCAGGAATCGTTATGGTACGAGGGAATGTATTTAGGGGTATAATCTTAGCCGGTCCCTAACTGCGGCCCTGGCCCGAGGTGCTCGTATTTTTGGCACTCGATCGTGACCCAAAAAGCTGAGTTTGAAACATAGTAGCCACTAACACTCTCGTAACCAGTTTGATAGATACAATATTAAAGTGGAAACTAATAGGTAAGTACAGCCCATACCTAATAAAAGTTGGCGCCCAACGAGACAATCATTTAAAGTCATTTTAGGGCATGTGTGCGTTACCGATTGAAAATTGAAATTTTTTTGGCGCTAAAATTTACAATTATTCACCATTTGCCAACTGCAATTTATTTATTTACTATGTATGAACACTGCTGTGTGGCGCCGGCTTAGAATTTGCAGCACCCAAACTCTTCCCGCGGGTGTCGTAAGCGGCGACTAAGGGATATCCACCGGGGGTGGTCAGCAGCGCCCCCTGCAGAGCAATTCTACCACCGAATTGCGATCCCCAACCCGCATGCCCAGCGTGGGGATTATGGGTATTACCCCCCGTGAGATAAAAACCAACAAGGCGCTTATCAGGGAGAGGCCTGGGTCCAGCAGTTGACCAATTTAGGCTGAGGAGATGGAGATGGATGTATGAACACTGGCGGCCAAACATGGGGCATATTTTACTGAAAGGTTGCACCAACTTGTCTGGCTGTGTCACCAATTTCGGTGTGTAGACAAGCATACCTAATAACAATTTGAATAGGTAAGTACATAAAGTATATCAACCGGCTCATAAACATAGAGTTGATATTTTAAATACCTGTAACAGGCTAAAACACTATTCAAGAGAGAGACAAAGTAGAGTAAAAACGCGAAGAAAAGCCGAGCTAAGTTAGCGATAAATCAATACAAGACTACCTACCTACTTCATATTCCAACCAATCGTCTTAGTTCTTTATCTTTGGTATGAATCTCGGATGTTCCTGTGGCGCTAAATATCTATATGGCCTATTATGTAAAAGTAATGTCGGGTTTGTGGGTGACAGTCATATGTTAATGAAAATCATAGTTGGATGCTTCGATGTATTTAGTAAAGAGTATCAGATCAAATAACCACATAGAAACACTCGAAAAACATAACCCTAGCGGGTAATAAAACATCTTTACTTATTATCTATCGTTTACCGAAAAAAACATACAAACGTGATTTGTATGTATTCAAATGACATGACAATTTCATCGCGCAAAAAGCAGTAGTCACCTAAAGTGATAGATTTCAAGAACCTTAGATTTAAGCATAAACTTGTATCTTGACTATTGCCCCTTTACAGCAAAATTATATTTAGCGTATGCTGGACGAGTCATACATAGCCTCATCATTTAATTTAAGTAACTATATTTTGTAATTTTTTTATTTGTATGACAATAAACCGCTGTGTAACTGCAGTGTGGCGCCGGCTTCGAATTTGCACCACCTCAACTCTTCCCGCACGTGTCGTAAGTGACTACTAACAATTCTAACACCGAACTGCGATCCCCAACCCCCCATAAGATAAAAGCCAATAAGGCCTGCCCCTGGGAGGACAGCGTCCAGCTGAGGTCCAATTTAGACTGTTGAAGTTTAGGAGGATGACAATAAACGATCTGAATCTCTAGGTAAGCAGCTACAGCTAGCTATTGCAGATTCATCCCAACTTATCGGATTTCGGTAAACAGTGCCATAGCAATATCCGGCCTCTACAAACTCTGATTCATCTCGGAGATCTTATCAAACGGAAGCGTTCCTCTTTGCCTAGTCACGAGACTAGACTATAGATCGATATTTATTAGGTACATACTTTTAGCTCGACACAAATTTTTAAGGTAGATAGTATTTTAATTCTTAGTTTAGACTAGATTTTTATAACTTGTAATTTAAATTGTAATTTTCTTTGTTAATAAAGGCCAATTTTAACAGTAAAAAAGAAACTTTTTTACTCGTTCCTATAACTATCTATTATTATAAATATAAAAGAAAGACGTGTTAGTTACACTATTTATAACTCAAGAACGGATGAACGGATCTCGGTGAAATTTGGCAGCGAGGTAGATGGTATCCCGGGGCCGGACATAGGCTACCTTTTATTCCGGAAAAAGCGTGCGAAGCCGCGGGCTGCAGCTAGTTTATCAATAAAAGTGTACACTGCTATGGGGAAGACGCTGACTTCTGTAACACAGTTTTTGCAGCTGCTCAGAACTATGTTCCATACTTGTTGTACCTCGATACCAAACATTATAGAAAGCAAGAAAGAAAGTAAATTATTTATTCGACATCTTTACAGTTACAGATTTTCATTTATTGCAACAGTTTTTCTCTAAATCAATAGACTATCTTACGCACTCTGCTATCTAACCCACCTGTTGAATTTTAGCGATTTGTCCTCTAGTACCATGCGGGTAAAATTATAATTTATGCTTTTTTATTAGTTATTTCAGACAACTTTAGAACAAGTTAAGATCTTATTAACTTATTCTAAGGAACATATTACAATTCAATAATAAAAACAAATTAGAATTAGTATTTAAAATTTGAAACTATAAACCTAACTTCAGACTGTTGCAAACAATCTACAGGTAGCTCAACTATATCAATACCGGTCAGAAGCGTCCCAAGACGCTGGTTGCGCTGGCGCTGGCAATGCTGATGCGCTGCGCCAGATACCCACCAGCTCTCGGGTCACGCATCGCTTCGACCAGACGCTCAGATAACTTTATAAAAACCCAGAGAGTTAGTTAGTCATTTGTTTTTTACTCTTAATGTAAAACTTTAAAAGGAGAAGCCCTGGATCCTGAAATACAGCCTAGGCTAGTTTGGGACCCTACGGATTTAATATAATAATAATAATGCTGGACAATCCACACAGCATCATTTACCCCAAGCTAAGCAGAGCTTCTGTTATGGGTACTAGATGACTGATATACTTAATACAATACATAGATAGATATTTTTAATTATATATACATAGATAACCACATAGTACACACCACACACACAACACCCAGAACACGTAAGCCTACATGTTATGTAATTAATGATATTTGGGCGAATAAATGTTTTTACGTTTTTATGTATAAGTTTAAAAATAACCCTTGTCTTGTGTAAGACATAATTTTGAAGAACAATGGATCAGACTATACCTTTAATGCCCTAGACTCTAGACCCTAGACTAGACCACTCTGTGAGGTAGGCGAAAAGGGTTATTTTAGTCCGCAATGTCAACCAACCACCCTTTCTTCTATTTATCTGATATCCAATATCTCACTAATATTATAAATGCGAAAGTTTGGATGTTTAGATGAATGGATGTTTGTTACTGCATCACGCCAAAACTACTGAACGGATCGGGCTGAAATATTGCATACACGTAGTTCTATTACTAGAAAAAAATAGGTAAACTTTTTATTCCATAAATCAGTTCCCATGGGATAAAAATAACCTTAAAACGTTACCAAAGAAACAACGCGTGCGAAGCCGCGGGCAGAAACTAGTATTTCATAACTAACAAAAAAAATACAGGGTGTTTCTGTGTCATCATCATACTCATCACTCATCCATCACATCCCACTATTAATATTACAAGCGAAAGTTTGAATGTTTGTTACTTCTTCACGCCAAAACTACTGAACGGATCGGGCTGAAATATTGCATACAGGTACTTCTAGGCCTGGAATAAAACATAGGCTTTTTATCCCATACATAACTCATTTCCCATGGGATAAAAATAACCTTAAAACGTTCTTATAGAAACAACGTCTACGAAGCCGTATAAATTAGTATAAAATAAAATAAGTTGAAGATTTTATAAAACTTTGAATAAGGGCTTGGTCTAAAAATCCCCTTAATGAATCCCCTCAATGAATCATGCGAAGGGGATTCTTAGACATTTTGTCTAAAAATCCCCCTAGCATCTCATTTCAGTGGCGTAAGGGGATTATTAGACAGAAAAGTCTAAAAATCCCCTTAACCATGTAATTTAACTTAGCCATAACTTTCTCAACAATTTTGCGCCAGAAATGGGTTACATTACATCTAGCCAAGCAAGTTGCACGTCCCTCGAGGTAGTGAAGTGACAAATCAGGCACTCTACGTAAAAAATTGCATGCATTTCACACGGTGCCCTCCGCTTGTACTATCGAGAGCAGAACTGCACAGCTGTAGTTTGAAAACAAGCCGGAAATGACTGCGTCACATAAGACATTTTAAAATAGATGCGAAGCACAAATAAAATAATATAAAAGAAAACATAACAACTGCGAACCGTTGTTCGTTGTTATTTACAACGGCAAATATCAACTTTTATCTGTTTATTATTGTTTATTTTATTTGTATTTAGTACATATATCAGTCATCTAGTACCCATAACACAAGCTCTGCTTAGCTTGGCGCTAGATGATGTTGTGTGGATTGTCCACCTTTTTTTATTTATTTATTTATAAGAAATAATAATTGATAACCCAGTGTGGTAGTAGAGGCTTATTCCCATTACATCCAAACAATGCCTAATCCTATTTTGTTTAATTCCATTCTAATGTTGGTTTGTGTGTCTTGTCTACAATTTTGCATGCGATAGTACCAGTAGTAGGCAAAGGTTTTAGTAGTAGGTAGGTACTTAATGGGGATAACTGTTTTACTTCGCTTGGAGCCGACGATGCGATGGTAGACCCATTATTAAAAAAAATATACGTAAACATAACCCCTTCATTCCTTTCTAGCTAAATATTTCGTTTTCTTATTATATAAAAGTCAACAAAAGTACATAGTAGGTAGGCATCTTATCTACATACCTGCCAATGAATCATGGTAAGCCGCCACTTATAATAATCTTTAAAAATAAAAATTGTAGGGACCACCTGCTCTTCAAAATATTATTTACAAATGTCTTAAAGCTATAACCAATAAATTTCAAGGAGGAATATAATAATAACATCAAATTATTAGAATAGGATTCAATTATCGAGTATCGGTGTACATCATGCCACCTACGTGGAAAACAACATCTAACCGCCACTTAAGCTTTAATAGTGGTCAATAAATACCCTTCAGGGGGTCTAAAAACTCTAGGGCTGCCTCTAAAGTTACGCGTCTACTGGATCGGAATCGGAGCGTACGCAGAGTCGCACTGTGGAATATCGTAGAACAAGAGCATATTAAAAATGGTGTTTACAAATATAATAATTTATTTAATATTTAGATTTTATTAGATACTGAATAGTCAAATTATGTTATTCAGTAAGATTTTGTTCCCACCTAAAAGAATATTATTTTTCATAGTCAGAAGTACGTTGAAGACGGGTCGCTCGGCATTTACAATATACCGATAAGGTGGGTCTACTATTTTCGGATTTTCGGCAATATAGATATTTTCAAAGCCCTGGAAGGCAATTCTCGTCAATTTACCATTCGATAATTATCAAAAGGACAGTCAAGTTTGACAGTTTTTATATGAAAGATCTGTCAAATTGGCAGTTCTTTTGATAATTATCGAGTGATATAATGGCGAGAATTGCCTTCCTGTAGTTTGCCGATGGCGCATGGCGTCGTCTGCAACAATATCCTCGTGATTATTGGTATTATTTAACGGGTATTTATCGCGTTTATTATCATATTTTTTCCAACGTTTCAACAGGTTTACACACTGTCGTGGTCACGGGATGACTGGAGTACTGAAGCTAGTTTAGAAATATTTAATATCCTCGTCTCTACGAGGGTATTGTAGCGATATCCAGTCCAGTGCACGCTTCCATAGATATCAATACAAAGCAACAAATAATTACGATGCGTACGCTTCGATACAGATCCAAAGGACGCGTACTTAACATAGGAATTTTGGATTTCGAAGAGATCTTCTAAGAAAAGAAAAAGAAAGAAAGAGATCTTATCGTGGTAACACTGAGCAAAACTCAGTGTTACCACGATAAGAGCCGGTAAGAAAAAGCTGGAGTGTGAATTTTTTAAAAGATTTTACAGGCCAAATCGCTATGTCGGAAATAAAAAAAACAAACACCTTGCCCAGCTTTCATGGTAGTGGGACAGATATCTTGATAATTTACCTCCACATAAGAAAAAATAACAATAATACCATCCTATGATTTTTTAATTG
Source organism: Eupithecia inturbata (assembly GCA_963662085.1). Classification (NCBI taxonomy): domain Eukaryota; kingdom Metazoa; phylum Arthropoda; class Insecta; order Lepidoptera; family Geometridae; genus Eupithecia; species Eupithecia inturbata. The sequence continues at coordinate 13,010,692 of OY759182.1, forward strand.
CTTGTAACGTCTAAGTTAACTACAGACCAAACATAAAAATACGTCTTGTACGTACTTATCCAGGTATTTAAATAACCGACCAATTAAGGTTTACTTACCTACTATTTTATCCCTGGAAACATAACCTTCATTTAAATATTTACCCAAATACCATACCCAAAATATCCCTATAGTTTCAAAACATCTAAATCGCACCCTCCAAATAGTTTTATGGCTGTACGTATCAATATGCATTTTGCGATCCCTCGGGGTGACCCACACCCCTGTTCATATAATATTAATATGAACTGGGTTCTTCGATATACCTATCCGTGCTGAAGATGGACGCATTGACCTTGAATTTTCTTTAGTTTTTTGCTACTTTTACGTGCTTTTTACCGATAATATTATACCTAGTAGTATACACTAGCTGCGCGGGTGGAAATTGATTGCACACCCCCTAGGGGGGGTAGTTTTGTAAAAATAAAAAATACGTGTTTAATTATTTACTTTATAGTTTATTTACACCGAGTGTAGCATCCGCTATGAGATGATAGATTTGGGAGACCAGTTCTGCTGGTCTGACACGAGAAATAAACAAAATGCAATGTCCACAATTTACGATGACAATCTACAGTAAAGAATAATATGTGAGCGCCTAACTTGGCCTGCGACTGCACTGAGGATTTTACCGGTGATGGTTGGTTGAGCTGGTGATGACGGATGGTGATGGGCAATGATCGAAGCACTGCACAGGGGATACACTAAAGTGATGGCTCACGGCGCGAAGGTTGATTTCATGAAGAAACACAGAAACTTGTTGAGTTCGTTAATATGCGAGACGCGCGCGGTTCCGTTGTCTTTCTTGAATGACGACGCATCCTCTGACAGGTGACAGAAGCTCCGAGATTTGATTATTAGCCGTCACATCGGCCAAAGATGGCGTCCTAAATGATAGATCTGTCAACGTCATTGGGACATGGCTGGATATAATAAAAGTAAAATGATTGTTATGATTTGGAATGATTACGAAACACCGAGTTTTGAGTGAATCGAACCAAGGAATACTTAATAATGTTCCATAGAAACTTTGCCACCCTTTTAACCCCCACAGAGGTTAATTTTTGAAAATTATATGTGTTATTCTAGAACTTAAACTACATAGCAAATCTCATCTAAATAGGTTAAGTAGTTACAAACATTCACACGAACTTTCGCATTTATAATATTAGTAAGTACCTATGATATGATATGGTTGTGTTAGAAACAATCTTCTATTGATATTGAAATTGGTTTGACCACTATCGCGTTGAGATGAATTCATGTTCAAAGTAGGCCGGAATATTTCAGCTTGACATTCAGATTTATTTTAATTATTCGTGAGTGTCGGTCATACTATTTCGTCGCTCATTGGTTCTGGCTTTTTATGCGTTAAGAGGGCGCAATACGCGCCATTTTGTGAAAAGGATAGGCATAGGATTTCGCGTTCATTGAACCGGACAGAGCATACGTTTTTGGGCAGCGCGCGGCGTGTGCGCAAACATCTAGTTTTTGCTTATTTACAAGAAAACTACACAACTTATGAAGAAACTAGTTCAATGAACCAAATAATTAGTTATAACCTACGAATCAAAACATGATTTATGTTTTGATTCAGTAGACCGCAGGGTTCCTGAGTTTTTGACCAAATTATGTGCTCTTTCATGATTTTTAATCGCATTTTTCTTTCGCAATCGTGTTTTCACATTCAAGGAACCAAAGAAAAATTTTAGAATTTTTATGTAATTTGAGTCCCGGGGGATCCCGTAAGTACTGAGATCTCGGCCTAGTTTGACAACCATACCTGCTAGGTTCGCAGTGAAAGTAGAATGAGTGATACACTCACGAGCACTTCTGAATCGCAACCAGCAGGTGGAAAAACATAAACTGAATGGAGTCAAAATTGCATCAGATTAACAGAATATAGTTAATTGTAACTTTTTTGAGAATATTTTAGTTGTTTACATAATCCTTGCTTTGGTGATAAATAGATAAAGTATTACTTTATTGCATCATCAATACATAAAACAATTAAACAAGAAATTAATACTAACTATATCTAGTGTGGCACAATCGGCGGCCTTATCGCTACAGCGATCTCTTCCAGGCAACCTTTTGGAGGAGTGTTATCTACATACAAGTACATACTAATAAGGAAAATAAGGTTCGAAGAAATAAGAATTTCCGTAAAAAGGATTGAAGTTTGTTATTTCTTGGAAATAAATACGCGACTAAATCAACATTTTTAGTATATTTTTAGTATTTCGTCAAAAATATTTTGCGCATTAGAATTATTTTACGCTATCATTCTAAAATAATGATAATGAACGACAAAGAAATTCCAAAAACTTGTCTGAAAGTGAAGTAAACAATCCCAAAGCCCCCTTTCTTTTAAAAACTCAATTGAATATGAAAAACTTCGAGAGAAGCAATCGGCTCGGGGTAAGCTCAGCAGCCAAAAGTGGCGTATAGGCAAAACTTACCAGGCATTACTGTTAAATCCGGACAGGTGGACACGGAAAACATTTTAACACTTCAGGAGTCGCGGTCACCGGCCTAGGTAAATTGATGGAAGGTTGCCACATGCCAAAAATAAAACCTCCCAATTTAGAAATTGCCAACCGTTCTCCATTTGCGAAAATATAATTCAAGAACGGTCATTTTAATGAAATAAAAAACTGGATTCTTACTTTATTTTACAGTTCTTAGATGACACAAAATTCAGCTGAACTTTGTGTCATCTAAGGTCCATTCAGGTGTAGGTTTTAATAAGTACATCACTTATACTTTTTCACCACATTTTCATAATGAATAAAAAAACCGCCAAATGCGAGTCGACTTGCACACGAATGGTTCCGTACCGTAAAAATCAGGCAAGTTTTTCATAGAACCTCAACTTTTCACTAGTTCTGAGACCCCCTTAAATTTTCAACTTTATTTTATTTTTAGTTTTTGTTGTTTTTATAGTTGAAGTGTTACTTAATTATAGAAAGTTTCACGTGTCTACCTATTGTAGTTCAAGAGAAACAAGCCTTGACAACTTAAGAGCAAAATTAGCCAAAAAAACACGTTTGTTGTATGAGAGCCTCCTTTAATTTTGATATTTATTGAATTTTTATTATTTGTTGATATAGCGGCAAGAGAAATACACATTATCTGAAAACTTAAACTATCTACCTCTTACAGTTCATGAGACATAGCCAAGTGACAGACGGACGGACGGTCAGACAGCGGAGGCTTGGTTACGTTTTCACGCTTCGGGTACGGAACTCTAAAAAACAAAACTAATTGCAACAATGAATGGCGAAATTGAGTAATAAACTCACGCATACATATGAATTGACCAGGCCTAACCTAGCACTGGGAAAATGCCGCCTGCTGATACCAATATAGCTATGATTTTAAAAATACCAATTTTCACCCTTAGTGAGGATTTTCAGGGGGAAAACTGGATTAAACCCACTAAACCTGGTAAACGAATGTAATATAATAAGTTGTGGCTTGTACCAACACGATTTGAGTACTAACCGAACGTTATTATTAAAACTGGCAACTCTATATGTATATAGCACGCAATTTTGCAGTAAGCTTCAACCGGTTTCACTCAAGCAATTTGATAGGGAAGTAACATTTATCAAAGTGAATTTAGATTTTTTTACTAGCTCTACCTACTTACTTACTTTAAACTTTGGTGCCAGATGTTCCTGTGTGTCCTGAATTATTTATTTATTTTACTAAATACCTAAGTTTGCGTTTTTATATTTGACCATTTTGTGACGATGCCCCGAACTGCGGGTATTATTTAAAGATATCTTATATATATCTTATACTCGTACATACCAGGAATAATTTAATTTATATTGTTTCTGTTTTTACTTAGCTAACTATTTAATAAGCAGGACTAAGCGTCATTTTTGTAGACAATTGATATGAAATGTATGCGAATTTGTAAAAAAATCATTATGGTTGCCATACTGTACCTTCAGCCATTTTATTTTATTCCCGATTTCGCAGTGAATCTCGTAAAAACAGAGTTTCATTGAATCTGTGACTAAACTACGGTTTTTGGTCTGCGGTCAGTGAAATGATTTTGGATTGGGCAGCCTGTTATTTGATATTTGAGCGATTCCACTCGTTATTGCTATTTGAATTTGATTATCTGCTGTCGGATTTATGGGACTATTTGCATAACAAATAGGTATTATATACGTTCGCTATGTATTTCCAATTTTGTAGCTTCAATGCGGTGTGGTGCCGCAATGCCGGCTTAGAATTTGCACTACCCCAGCTCTTCCCGCGGGTGTCGTAAGAGGCGACTAAGAGGTATCCACCGGGGGTGGGCAGTAGCGCCCCCTGCAGAACAATTCTACCACCGAACTGCGATCTCCAACTCGCATGCCCAGCGTGGGGATGGTGGGCATTAACCCCCGTGAGATAAAAGTCAACAAGGCGCTTATCAGGGGTAGGCCTGGGTCCAGCAGTGGACCAATATACGAGTAGGTTGTGGAGGTGGACGTGGTGGAGGTGGGTATATAGGTACCTGCATTTCAACAATCATCCCGTCGCATTCAGACAGGGTGTTGGTTGACACGATTAACCAACCCCTACGGTAACAAACCGGGGTTATGGTTAAAATACGCAGTAGACAAGCACCAAGCTTCCTTCGATCAGCTGTTATCCAAACGAAATAGCTCTATCTACTAGGTACATCTAGATAGTCTAGAAAGGCATGAAAAAGAACTTCAAGTAGGTGAGAGCCCAGTGTTAAGATAAACCTAACAATAACATAGGCTTTAACATTTCTTCCGCCCGCGCCGGTGGTGTGACTCACCAATTGCATACTTTAGCCAGCCCGCGCGGGTTTAAGGGTCTATGTTCACACACGTTTTATTCGCCGTAAAAATCTACGGTTAATTCACCGTGCGTAGGCACGGTCGGACCAAAATTCATATTTAAAAGATAGATAGATCAAGCGCTTAACTCGCGTACGGGATCTTGTACACACAAGTTTTTTCGCCGTGAAAACCTACGGTTAAGTCGCCGTGCGTAGGTCAGTTGTAAGGATCACTGTGGAAGCTAGTTGACACACCGATGTTTTCGCCGTAAAAATCTGCGGTTAATTCGCAGTGTGCAGGTACAGCAAACTTCCATGGTAATCCATACAACACTGACGACCGTGCCTAACGCCTACACGGCGAATTAACCGCAGATTTTTATGGCAAAAACCCCGGTGTGTCAACTAGCTTCCATAGTGATCCTTACAACACTGACCTACGCACGGCGACTTAACGTAGGTTTTTAAGGTGAAAAAACGTGTGTGTACAAGATCCCATACGCGAGTTAAGCGCTTGGTCTATCTATCTTTTAAAATATGAATTTTGGTGCCAAACTCAAGTATTCCACTGCTCGTAGTAAAATACCACTAAGAAGGAGCTGCCAAAACGCACGACTGACACTAGAATGCACTCAAAATGCCGTAACAAATCACACGTAGACAGAATTAATCATCGAACTTGTTTATAAACGTTGCTGAGCTAATTTTGGTTATCGTCCGTTTCAACCGACCTTTAAAAAAGAGAAGGTTCTCAATTCGTGTGTATTTTTATCGAATATTCTCGATAAATAATTAAAAGACCTTATCAAAACTGACAGACGTTAATAAAATTTCGCTTTATGTTTCCTAGGGCTACTGCCGCAACTTTGCTTTGTGGTAGGTACGAGTACCTCCAAAGTTGCGGTAACTTATGTATATCAATTGATATCTATACCGCATAAAGCTGTTCTACTATGTTTATCAATAAGACAAGGGTATATTTAAGTCCATTTCCTGTGTATTTTTTAGAGTTAAAAATAGACTTCCTAAGAACAAACACATGTAAACGGATCCTTAAATGGGGCCATTAACAATAATCCTTTAAATTTTAAAATCACCGATGTTATTTGTTGTGGGAAGGAGCAGCGCTTGTGCGTTATGTTTTACTAGCTTTTTGTAGATAGCTTTTGTTTCTAAAGAAAATATTCGTCTTATTAGAGAAGTCGTTTATGACATTTATTAACTTTAACGCGAAGTCGCGACAGCAATTATTATCATCCCTGGAGTAAAAAACTAGAATGTTTTATCTTAGCTAAGCAATAATGAAGATGCGACGCCATTGTTCTCAGGATACAGGAAAGGACTCAGTGTCATCTTGGCTTATATTGGGGCAAAACACGTATTTTTGCAAAGAAAATTGTTACAGATCCACCATTAAACTATTGTATGCAATGCTATTGAGTAGGTAAGGTCTTAATTAGGGTATCTTTAGTAACAGTAGAGCTCTTATGTACCTTCTTGAATTTGTCTAGCAATTAAAGAGGACTAATAAACACTTTTATCAAAAATTATTTGGACTATTAATTATTAGTTTTATTTAAAGCTTAAATAAATACAAAATGCTTTTAATTCAGTTTGTGTAAATTAGACCCGAGCAGGAACATATACACATAATCGCAAAGACATTTATTTAACGCATCAAACTTCCAGTTTCCACCTCGATGTAAGATTATCTCGTACCATGCTTCTCCCATATGAGTAAACTTATTGTTATGCTAATAATTAAAGATAAAAACTCACCTAACATTTTTTTGCTATCCTTCTTTCACGTTTACAATAGGTAAGCAGTTTCAAAACAGGTTATTATTGGCAGTCATTCTACGACCGAGTTTTGCGATTTCGTAGACGAGAGGCCAGAGCCTACTGGGGTTACCAAGCCCCTGTAATTTTGTCCTTAATCCATCCCTATCTGAAACTGAGACAGTTATCGCGAGTTATTAATCTATAGCGGTCGGAGTGCACTTAATAAGTCACTTTAAGTGCTGTTTCAAACACTAAATTAATCTTAGGATTTTATTCTAGAGGTAAAGCTGACGTTACTATAATGAGCCAATTACGTGCTTTTAAATATTAAAAAGCTGGTTTGTAAGCTGAATTAGTTAACAAAAACATTTTTTTGTTTTCGTGACTGTTTCAAAGCATACCTAGGTCATCTTGATCAAGCCGTCTCAAGGATGGAAGCATAATCAGATATTCTAAAATTATAGGTAGCTACAATTTTATGGGTACCAAACCTTCTTCGTTGTGTCCGTTACGACTGAGGGTCCACATTGGAATTTCATATTTCTAAATACGCTATTCATTAGTAAATATTCTTAAACATTTGTTAGTACAGTCTCTGATTTGAAAAAGTATCCAGTCAATAGTTACAACCGGCTATAGGTACGTGGCTTGGAGATCGTCATATCTCATTGACTGATCAAAGCTCATACATTCCATACAATTATGCATGCTCTAAACTGCTTGAAGCTAAAAATCATAGATATTTTGAAAAATATCGCTACTGTCATCAAAAAACATGTAATTCACACTTCTCTATTTTTTTTTTTGATTTATAAAAATAGCTTTTCTTATCAGGCAATAGGTACAATGTGTTTATTGTGCTCCTTGTATTGCTAGCGTTTATTTAATTCGTGCTTTATTGTTGAACGAAGAAAAACAATAAAGGAATTTAGTTTCCTATAAATTAAAATAGCCACAAAGCACTAATCATCGGATTATGCCACAGTGCAAGTGAAATGGCTGAGAAAGTTCAACGTGTGCACTGCTAGGCTTTGATGCGACCCGAGGGGATGCTTTTTTGTGTTAGATTACCTATACTATTATTATTAAAGCGAAAGTAACTCTGGCTATCTGTCACCTTTCCACACCTAAACGGATGTTAATGAAATCTGGGCTTAAAAAGGATAAAACCGTAGCGTGTAGCGTCTACCTCTTAAGGTAGACGACACGCTGCAGGTGGAGACGCGCATAGACTACTTTTTATCCCGGAAAAAAAGGTGCGACACCGCAGGCTGTAGCTAGTGTTAAATAAAGAAATTTCAAAAATAATAATAAATAATTTATTTCAGATAACTGCGAACAGTTATAGATCTTAATTAACTTATTCTACGATCCATAGATCCACCTTAAACTAACATACATAAAATATAAAAACTTAATTTATAACACGGAAATTATTATTGCGGCGACGTGACGTGTAAATGTCGCAATCAAAGTGTCAGCTGACAACGATGCACGAAATAAATAAAAAAAAGGTAGGTAGGGGGTGATGAATAAAGTAGAGCACCTGATGAAGGCTGTGAACACAGGTAATGTTAAAGAATGTACTCAGGGAAGGATTGAAAGAAGCGTCAGTGACACGCCAGTATTTAAAATGAATAGTGCCTACAGGCCTACATATAAGAAAAACTTGCTTTTGGTAGGTATCAAAAAGTGAGCGCGAGACAAACGATAAGAGAGAATGGTCCAGAAAGGGTGCTGAAGAAAGCAAGCCTTAATAATAAATTGATGTTTTTAAAAAACTCAAAACCGACTTCCAATTTTGTTCGATTCATACACTGTTTCTAAGTTCTGCGACACAAATAGTAAACTCTCGAGGATAAAATTTGTATGGGACCATCTCGGGATTCTCTATAAAAAAACAAAAGAATCATCAAAACCGGTCCGCAATTGACAAATCGGCTCACACACAAAACATTATACAACCGAACATACTCCTCCGTTTTTTAAAGTCGGTTAATAATTAAGACAACTGTAAATGAATTCACGAGCTAAAACCCCGTTGCGTAGTGGTGGGGCAGATGATGATCTTAATTCTGACCCAGCTTCTCCCAACTTCCCGTGTGCCCTTGCGTGCTCTACCAACTAGCAGTTAATCTGTGCGATTGCGTGCTAACCATCGAATTACTTTCTAGGTCATGCAATAAGTTCCAGAACTTAATCCTGGAGGAAACACGAAATGAACCTTCTTACGGTTACTTAGATTTGATTATTGCCTGTGCGTTCACCCGAACCGGTAGGAGCATCTACGTAGTTTATTAAGATTTTTGTAGGAAAATTTTGACGGTTTTTTAAAGCTTATAACGTAAAAATATTAGTACGGTTGGAGGAGAATCTGCGCAGAGTTAGCATAGAAAGTAGGAACCTAAGAAATAGATAATTTAAAAAAATAACGCAGAAATATAAAGCTCTCACTTCGAAGATTTAAACAGGTGACAGAATTCAAATCCAAACTTTATCAGATTGAATAATCTAGATACATAAAACTAGATAGACAGGAAGAAATATCAATAAGACTTGATATCAAGAATGTAAATGGCCAATTAGGCTAAAAAAATTAATATAAATAATTATATTTGATACATATTTTATGTACATAATCAATAATTTCACAAGTCTGACGCATGCAAAAACCTAAAAAAAATCAAAATTCAAAGAGCTTTATTTACTTTAGACCTTACAGGACTCTTGGACACGTCACAAAATTCAAATTACATAAGTAAAATTTCATATAAAGTGATCACTTTGATTTTTGCTCACTTCAATATTTTGAAGGTAAAGCAAAGAAGCGAACAAGAAACCTTTACCTTGTTAGGTTGTTAGTTTTCGAGTTGGAGCAAAACTTGTTCCAAGCTTTTTTATCCTCTAGATAATCTGATATTTTGTAGTAAGCATTTTTACAAAGAACATGTTTGACAATTTGTTTGAATTTATTTATTGATAATTTTTTCAACTCATTTGGTATTTTGTTGTAGAAGCGTATACATTGCCCTTTATAAGATATGTAGATGCAGAACACATTACCATGTATTTATTTTTAGAGTTTATTTGACATTTTGACGTGTGATTGTTCAAGAAGAACGTTAGTCTGTCGTATCGCACAATGTGAAACGACTCTAATCTACAAAAGTTATCGTTGGAAACTTTAGTAAAGTTTCCTAATGTTGCGGCGCTCGAAAGAATGCGAGGAATAAATTGTGCAAAGTGGGTTAGGATTGGGGATTATTTATATCGGGGAATCTAAAGTACGTGGACCACCCTTTACCTCAGAGCCTTATCACACTGGCGATTTGCGAGCGATTTCAAAGCGATGCACTTTTGCAGCGATCTCTCCGCGACGACGGCTGTTAGAATGTTTTTTGATCAATCCAGCGAGTTGTTTTCCTACAAAAGCTAACAACGAAATATCTTTCTACAGACTATAAAGTATTACCAATTTAGAGACCTTGGCACTTTCTTCTTCCTTATCTACTTAATATGTAAGATTAGGTAGGTACCTAAATTGTGTCTCGACAGTCATTCTCTATTTTATCAGTCATCTAGTACCCATAACACAAGCTCTTCTTACTTTGGGGCTAGATGATGATGTGTGGATTGTCCAGCATTATTTATTTATTTATTATTTTCGGGGAGCAGTGGAACCGGAAGCGCGGGTGGATTTTTCACAGCTTTATAAAACGAAATACTAGGCCGCAAAACCAGTGGGAAACGTTCCTGAAAAGCTGTCAATAATCCGCCTCCGTTGCCTACTTGTACTTACAACTTTTTGCTTTCTACGGTAAGACATCTTCCGTCATCTTATGTGAGACTATTAGTTTTTCTTATTACCACCCAGAAAGTACTTTCTTTTAAACAACAGCTATTTAACAATGTATCTGAACTATAAAAACTATCGTAGTTTGAAGAATTCATTATGGATGTGAGCGGGTTAACTACGAATCTTATTTGTGTTGGAAGTACACCGTGGTGTTCTTCCATCCCAAATAAGGTTCGTCCGCTTACATCTGTAATGAATGTATCTGAATCTAAGAAATAGTATTACGCGATGGCCGTGAGGGATCGCAGCGACCCCTGAAGCCCATGGATGTCGTAAGAACCGCTTACGGGAGCCTACCAGAGAAAGGGCAGCGGCTTATGTGTAGTTTTAACACCTCCAATGCGAGAACCATCTGCCTGTAGAGCCTGGAGATTAGATTATGACTAAATCGTCCTTTTTAGGGGGAGCCACGTTTAACAGCATGGACGTAGGTTCCTTTGCTGATGAGTAAAAGATAGTCATATTTGAAGTCCGAACCTAAGATCAAAACAAAAGTCTAGCCAGATTCAATCGTCTACTTCAAGCGAAATTCCACCGATTTCGATCGTCAAATCGAGTAAAAGGAATCATGTTTCGTGACTAATTTTATTTATCACCCCCGCCCCCACATTTATAACCGCGAAACGGACCGCCAATAAAACCACTGAATCAAAGAGAAAAAGTGCTCTCCGTTCTATAAATATTTTATTTCGGATAGTGAGAGGTATTGTGGCTGTGCGTTTGGGGAAATGGCGGATATTTGTCGTTGGTGAACTAGAGCATAGCACTTGCAGTTCAACCGCAGCCGGTGACCGCAGCAGGCAAACGTCAAAATGCTTTATTTCCGTAGGATCTCGTAGTAGGAAATTTGGTGAAGTCAAATCCTCCAAGGTCCAAGGACAATTTGAAATACCTTTGACTTTATTCTTATTCGTATAAGAATAAAGTCCAAGGTATTTCAAATTATTCGTCTATTCAAAAAATTACATCTGGCTAGACTTTATTGTATCCATACTAATACCTATTTTAAATTCGAAAGTAACTCTGTCTGTCAGTCTGTCTGTAACCTTTTCACACCTAAACGGCTGACAGGATCGAAATTAAATTTGGCAGTAAATGACATCCCGGGAATAGATATAGGCTTCTTGAAAAGCGCAGCAGTAAAGAAGGGCGACGATAGCTTACCCAAAATAAAAGATTGTGGTTGCATTTTCGATAGGCTGCAGCAGGTGGATTATTATTTTTAAAACTACATTCGAGTACGGCCCAGTCAACCTGGGCCCATCCTGGCCGACAGGTAAATTAATGTTTGCCGATGGCTGTGAATAATCCGCCCTTACTTCCGGCTCTGTTAGCGTTGTCCACCTAAAATAGGAATTGAGGTTAAATCCTCACTTTCCCACACTAACAGACACCCTACGCCGGGAGCTGGGGAACTTTTACTAATGTGTGCTAGTCAAATGGACTCTCGAGAGTTCATCCATTGAATAAACCGTTCTATACCCATCGTATAGAGTACAGAATAGATTAGCACAGCTATATATAAATAATACGACCGTGTATGTCTGCCTCTGCCACTCATGCATATGGAAATGGGACTTAGGTCATAGTGTACCGACCACCATAGTGGTTTTTTAGTGTTGAAGTGGATTGCCGCATCCTTTGATTGAATTTGTAATGGACTGTGATGGAAGGTACAAAGCTGTGTTTTAAGGGTGGTCGAAAGGATTATTTCTTTATTAGTTTCTGCCTGCGGCTTCGCACGCGTTGTTTCTATGGAAAACTTCAAAGGTTATTTTCCATGGGAACTGATTTATGGGATAAAAAGTATGTTTTATTCCAGGTCTACTTTGACAACTGCCTATCATCAGTTTCATTTCATCATAGTTATGATTATTTATCCACTTTATTATACGTTTCGTACGTTTCGTCTCTATTACTGATATATATACTTTTTTTAAATAATTTTAGTGTGTGTGATAGACCAATAGGAAGTTAGGAAGTAAATATTTAGGGTCCTACCTACCTCCTTATAAGGGATCTCATGTTGAAGTTTATAGATTATTATGGGGGTAGGTAATTTTTAAAATTAATTATTAACAATAACCAGTAATCATGGTAAACATCCCTTAATCGAACAAAGGTGATTGAAATATGGTAAAAAAAAAGTAGGAAATATAAAGTGAGTTAGATAGATAGATAGTAACTTTATTGAACCATCAAAACATAAAACAACAATTAAAACAATAACATTATAATCCCATGAACACTGAAAAGAGGATCTGTGGCTATTAAATCTAATAGATAATCCAAAATCTGCTATTATAAGATCCCAGATTTTGCCGCGGGATAAAGATACTTCACAACAGTAAAAACAAAGCTCAACAGGCTTATTCTAGTTATTCCCTTTCGTCGCTTCTTTACTTTAGTCTACGTACCGAAGCGACTGAAATCAAAAATATCACTTTATTTCCGTGTCAGTGTTTAATTATTAAGAATTTGACCTTTTCTAAGTATACATTTATTGTATTTATGGAAATAAAGAGTTTTTGACTTTGACTTTGACTTTGGGGAAAACTGGATTTGGTTTTTCCCCTTTAGGGCGAAAACTGGAATTATTACTTTTTCGATTCCAATTTTCCCCCTCAACGTTTTTCATAAGCATTTACCTTAAATCCATTAATGGATTAGCAAAGTGATCACAGTGAAACAACCCAATTTTCTTGTGAAAGCACAAACACACAACAAAAGCTTTTAAAATGAGTAACACCATAAATAACCCGTTATATACAGGGTGTAAAATATGTAAATATACGGTGTGTTCGGAACTCACGGAAGGATGTAGAACAATGAGCTACAACTCTACAAAGTCACGGCTTTCATTACGCAATGACTAACGAACGTGCGCTTTGCATCCCGTTATTGGTGGGGGGCTACTCTATAAACTTACTTACTGAGCTAAGTGGGAGGGATCAATTCTTACGCCGCGACCACCGCGGACACTAAAAGTTATTATGCCTCAATTGTAGATAGTAGAAGTACTTATATCCTCCCACGGTTAACGTAAGAAACAGATCCACTCGGCCCATGGATCAGAGTGGAATAGATTTAAGCAGTGGAAACTAATCCACTCGACCTATGGATCAGAGTGGAATAGATCCAAGCAGTGGAAACTGACCCACCCGGCCTACGGATCAGAGTGGACAAAAAAGTGGAAACTGATCCATTAGTAGATCTGTGGATCAGAGTGGAATGGAGCGAAGTGACTTAGGGATTACATCGTCATCAGGGGATATGCTGGTCAGCAGCATCCAACTGAGAACACTTGACCCCGATACAACCTCAGCTAGCGTGGTGACCATGTCAACACCATGGCTTTTGGGGAGGCACGGTCTGCAGTGGACTTTTAGGGGCTGATGGATTCTATTTTTGTAAGTAGATGTAAGATTTTGTACAGCGTTTACCAAATATTTAGATAAATAACACTAAGGACCGAGAACCCATTCACTACCCAGTCTAAGCAGCGAGCACGCGTCAGTGAACGTGTTAAACGAAAAGGATTCCAGCTCTAGCTTTCTGTGGTAAATTTCGATACATTGTTTTGATGTTATTTGTCTCGGGTGAGTTGCTTGTGTGCTTTGTCTGTGACTGGGTCAAAGTACGTATCCCACTGTATTTTTTTAAGAGGATGTATGAAATGAGGATGTTAGTTTTACTTATGTAATTTGAATTTTGTGACGTGACCAAGAGTCCTGTAAGGTCTAAAGGTCTAAAGCACTTTGAATCTGGCGCAGCGCATCAGCATTGCCATACAGCAAGCAATGCAGCCAGAGCGTCTTGGGGACGCTTCCGACTGGTATCGATATGGATCAGTTGAGCTACCTGTAGATTGTCTGCAACAGTCTGCAGTTAGCTTAATTGTTTCGATTGTAAATACTAGTTCTAATTTGTTTTTATTATTGAATTGTTATTTTCTTTGTCAATAAAGTTTATACATTACCTTTGAATTTCAATATGTAATGTAACACATTATTGTTAATTATTAGGAGAAGCCTTGGGTCCTGTAATACAGCTCAGGCTAGTCCGGGATCCTACGAACTCAATATTATATTGTAAGCATTACAATATAATATTGAGTCAATATTGTCAATATTGAGTTAATATTGTGTCAGAAATAAACTATTTGATCTGATTCGTATCGTATGTATTTTCGCGCCGCGCCGCGCCTCTCGCGTTCGCATCCAGTTCGCCCACGCAGGACCCCGCTTAAACCAACATAACTATAATTAAAATCGAACGACACGAAGTTCACAAAACAAATATACTTCTTAGTAGGTACACATACCCTTTGGTGCACCACACGTGTTCGATAAAGAAAACTTTTCTTCGAATCCACTCCGCTTATGAAAACTTACGTCGTCGCAATCAAAACACCTGAAACTTCATGCCACAAGTGAATGCACTCCGGAACTTTCTCCACCAGTCAATATTCCAGTAAACTGGAAAAGCTCTTCCCAAAATGGAATATTAAAAATTTAACCGTGTAAAGATAGTAAATACTTTAGTGACAAAGAAAATTAGAATGAAATAATAGAAACAAATTAGAAAAGATTTACAATTGAAACAGTTGGCTAACTGCAGACTGTTGTAAACAATGTACAGGTAGCTTAACTGTTCCATATCAATACCAGTCGGAAGCGTCCCTACCATACATTTTACAGTGACGACGACGCGGCGTAAGATAAGCAAACGGCGCGCGATCAAACGATGACGAGTTTTACCCACCATTTGTTTGCTTATTATTGTGCCGTCAGGCAGCGGTGCTGGATGTACATAATATGTACCTACTAAGTCCTCAGCTTGCAGCGTCCAGCACCTACCAATAAACTTTCGTAGATCGTCACCCCACCTGGCCACAGGCGTCTTGCACTACATTTACCGAGTCGTGGTCTCCAAAGGCACTAGTGCTCAAGTTAGTCAAATTTTCTGACCAGAGATCAATATCTATGCCGGTAGATACTGAAACTGTTTTAGAGTAGCGCGTGTTCGCCGATAATTAGTGGTGCGTGCCATGTGCGAATTTAATAACTCGTCGGCCTTAGCTTACGGGTTTAAATCGTACGACACGACTCAATACGACAAATATGCCACGTAATGACGTTCGTTTTTATCTCTGTAGTAGGTAGCTGCTGCCCGCGGCTTCGCACACTTTTTTCCGGGATTAAAAGTAGCCTATGTAGGGACATTTGGCAGAAGAAGGTAGATGGTATCCCGGGAGGGATACCATCTACCTCCCTGCCAAATTTCACTGAAATCCGTTTAGGCGTGAAAAGGTACAGACGTATATAGATAGAGTTACTTTCGAATTTATGATATTAGTATGGATGCTGTCAAGGCTTGCTTTGACTCGGACAAAATAAAATAAAATAAATAAAGCTGGACAGAATTATTTATTTACCACAATTCTTACAGCATCATCTAGCTCCAAGATAAGCAGAACTTGTGTTATGGGTACTATCTAACTCAAAACAATACATAGGTAGATATTTTTTACTTGGCATAAACATCCTAAACACCCGGAACAAATATCTACAGATCGTAAAAACATTTGTCCCGAAGCGGGAATCGAAGTCGCAACCTACTGCGTTGTAGGCGGACCTTCGCCAGCTGCGCCAAGGAGGTAGTCCTCGACTCGCCAAGATACGGCTAAATTGTGGATGCGCTTATGGATTACTCTCAGGCCTAAGTAAGCAACAAGTTTTTAGGGTTCCGAACCCAAAGGGTAAAATCCGAACCCTATTACTAAGCCTTCGCTGTCCGTCCGTCCGTCCTTCTGTCACAGGCTCTATCTCATGAAACGTGAGAGGTAGCCAGTTGAAATTTTCAGAGAATGCGTATTTCTCTTGCCGCTATAACAACGAGTTAAAAAAATTAAATAAATATACAAGTTAAATTAGGCTAACGTACAAAAAACGTGATTTTTGGCTATATTTGCACGTCGTTTGTCAAAGATACAGCGTTGACAAGAACCACAATAGGTAGACACATGAAACTTTCTATAAATATGCATTTCAATAGTATTTACAACAAATACTAAAAATATAATGATGCTGAAAATTTAAAAGGGTGTCCGAACAAGTAAAAATTTTATGTTTTTTAAAATGTTGCAAAAGTTACGGTATGGAACCCATCGTGTGCGAGTCTACTCGCACTTGGCGGTTTATTATAACACAGTACTTTCCTGATTAAACTATCGTGATTAGAGACTCCCAGTAAAATCCTAAGCGAAAGCTCAGGGCTGTCACTATCCCAAAAACACGAACTTGTGTTTCACTCTACATAAAACTTTGGGTAGGTAATACAAAAATCCAAAACAAAACTCATCATGCCTAGATTTTTTGCATGAAGTCATTTTAGTTGTAAAAGTACTTGGATTAAAAGTTTTAATGAATAACTTACTCCCAAAGAAGTGCTCAAGGCATTAAATAACTTATGCAGGTACCTAGTTGTAAAAATAGCACGTTTCGCTACTGTACCAGTTTGTGCGATATTCCGAAGAAATTCCCAGCCACTGCAAATGATCATACACAGCGGGTTTATTGGACGGGGCAATAATGGTTATAAGAGGGGACCGATCTCCGCTTACTGCCCCGTCCTAAAAATAAAAATAAGCTGGGACCATCCACATTTTTTTGAGAAATTTCCAGACCCTTATAAAGATTCCCAAAAAAAAAAATTTGCAAGAAAATTGGCATCTTATTTATATGTATAAACTTTTGATGCCCATCGATCCTGTATCTTATACTGATCAAAAACTTCAACTGAGGTTGAAGTACCATACTAAAGTACGGCAATGGCCTTTATTAACTAAGAAAATTACAATAAAATAATAAAAACAAATTAGACTAGTATTTACAATTGAATCAATTAAGCTAACGTGTTGCAAACAATCTAAAGGTAGCTCAACTGATCCAAATCAATACCAGTCGAAAGCGTCCCCAAGACGCTGGCTGCATTGCTCCGCTGATGGGCTGCGCCATATACCCACCAGCTCTCAGGTCACGCGTCGCTTCGACCAGACGCTCAGATAACTTTTTAAAAACCCCGAGAGCCTCGGTACCCCACGGACCTAGGGTCTCGACCACCACCATCTCTCATTCTCTCTCTGAAGTACCTACTATAAAGTCCGAAATCGCAACAAACTTTTCCCATACCCTATCAGTCATTGGTTCATTCACTTTTGTTTTTCAAAATTACACCAATGAGTGGCGAAATTACTCATGAGTACATCTGAATAGACCAGCAGTCGTGTGCCACCCTCATTCACTCTGTCCCGGCTACACCTCCTAGGTTATTTTTTATTGTATTATAATATAATTTATGTAGTATATATTTTATTCAAAATTTTCTTCTACTTTTTTATTTATTTATGTTGAACTTTGTTTACATACTTAATCTACAGCTAACATAAACCGCTAATCAGTTTGTCAGTAAGCCTCAATCTCTATGGTAATTATACCTAGTAATAAATACAATAACCTTATTACACTTATATATTTTTCTCCATCCCTAGGTTGCCACGGAAAAATCGCTCTCAGGGATAAGGCCGGCTATTGTACTGATTATGTTTTATGTGCAATAAAGTATTCATTCATTCATTCACTGACAAAGTCATTCGATCATCGGTCATGTGATCTGTCTCTTTGAAGTTCACCGTCTCTTGGCCAACATTACAATGTCATCGCGATCGAATTTACTTTTGATAATGTGGTTCTTATTCTTATTGATCTTTACAATCGGTTATCCCCCTACCTTTTTAGCAGAGGCAGCCCTACCACACAAGTAAGACTAAGAAACAAAGTTAGCCTCTAAATCAAATAGTGGAGCGAATAAACGTATCGATGTAAGTTGTCCCTCGCTTCCTATCTCCGACTTCTAGTGGACGCGTTGGAAGTCTGCAGTTCAGGACTGAGTAACAGTGACTTTTGGATGTGTATTGTCTGCGGCCATGTTCTTTTTGTTATTGGAAAGAACATGTTTTAACCTAGGAAGCAATAATACTTAAAACAGTTCCAACTTCTACACATCCTTCTTTCGAGAACGGGAGTGAAAGCGGCAGCTGATTTCAGCGAATGGTATGCTTTCATTATTTATCCAGGACTTCTTAAAATAGTCTAACTAAAGCAAAATACGAAAAAAATCATCATAATAAACCTTCTTCTGTTCCCGCTGTGTGAAACCATGCATGAAAAAAAAAACTGTCAACGTGCCTCAAGTATTACTAAATTAATTTCTCGATCTCAGGGCCCTCTGTCATTCAATTCAACGTTCAACGAATTTATTCTATCAATTATCAGTCAAATTATCTAAAAGCTCACTAAAATTGCTACCACATCCCACATTTTCCAATAAACTCACTAAAATCGGTACCTCATCCCACATTTTGCAATAAACTCACTAAAATCGCTACCACATCCCACATTTTGCAATAAGATAATAAAATAGATGTAAAACTTTCAAAATTTTATTCTGCACATATATGTACGCAGCATACTCGAATACGCTTCTCAAATCTGGAGTCCACGATATGATATCTATATCAACAGGATCGAGCGGATACAAATCAAATTTATAAAATATCTTTGTTTTCGTCTTAAGGTCCCGTATAGTTCGTCTAATTATATAGATATTTGTCGCAAATTCCACATGCTTCCTCTGACCAAAAGGCGTGAAATTACGCCCCCGACCCGCCCGCGACCTGCTATTTTTGCTCAAAATCACAAACAACCATATTAATTGCCCCGACCTTCTTAACAAAATATCACTAAATGTTCCCCGAAAAAGGGTCAGATTTAACGAAATCATTAATACACCGATAGTTAGAACGAATTATCCTCAGAACTCCTATTTGTGGCGAGTTGGCGACCAATTTAATAAACTCTCTAAGCAAATCGATCTGGACCTCTTCTGTTCCAGCGTTAACTCCGTGAGACGGCGGTTGAGCTCTGACTTTTTCTCAGAATCCGGCGAGGATGATGAGGATGACTCGATCTTGGCATGCGAGTAATGTAGTGCGGATTGACTATCGATCAACATTTTTGTTGGTATTATAATTAGTTTTTCTTTTGTTGTTCTCTCATTTATTATATTATTTCTTTATATGTACTAAGTTAATTGTAATTTTGTAGGTGATCTGTTTACTTTGCTTGTTCACATTATTTTATGTATCTACTATTCTTCTTACTCGTGAAAACCTTATAATAGCCCTCTGTTTTTATTTTCCTAATTCTAAACTTTTGTATGTGCTGCTGGTTTTCCTTTAAATAATAAATAAAAAAAATAATAATAAGTTCACTAAAATTGCTACCACATCCCACATTTTGCAATAAGCTCACTAAAATTGCTACCACATCCCACGTTTTGCAATAAACTCACAAAAATCGGTACCTCATCCCACATTTTGCAATAAGCTCACTAAAATCGCTACCACATCCCGGTCGTGACGTCGTGTTGTAAATCCTATTGGGTATATCGTATTTGCTTACCGCGGCCGCTCGTCAATCACCCGAGCTGACTGTGCATTTCAATTTAAACCGTGTGTTACACTCCGTGCTAGGCTATAATACAACTCTGTACCTACTGTTGGAGCCATAAGAATCGAAAGAGAAGTTTAAAAAAACCAAAACAAATCAGAACCCGATATAGGACGCGGGAACTTTCGAGGAGAGGAGAGGCTTTCAATCAGATGTCATGTCAAAATAGGCACGGGCTATGCAGGGTCTTGACATCCCTAAAAGCGTCCTTTTAGTCTGGTCGATCTTATTTTTGTTTTACAGAAACCGCTTCGAACAGCCTGCTGTAGCCAAGACAAGACTCACAGTGACTCCTAACACGTATTTGATTTTTACGCTATGCGTTTTTTTTTTCTACTCAGCGTAGACTAGTGTTCAAGCCTCAATACGATTTCATAAAAATAATTCTTAAGAAGGCTACGAATATCTCCCAAATTAGCTGTTACACTTCGAATGAAATGGAGTGCGTTATGAAAGAAAGCACGTCTAACCATCGTTTCCAAATTAATCGATAAGTACGTTTGTATGGGGGCTTAGGTGTTCGCAGCCACCTTAAGTTCGATTTCATCTCGAGCCACGGGAGTTAAATCTGCAAACGAGTCATTTGTCCTACTCGGCAGAATATGTTTTATTTCTTCTATTTTCCTCTTTAATGTATCAACCAGACTTCGCAGCATTCACTCCTTTGATTCTCTCTAGATGTATTCTGGCTCTACCTATTCCAGCTCTTAATCTAAGGTATCAAGTTTTTATCAGCTTTGTTCTTCCGCGAAAAACTTTGTTCCCAGAAAAACTGAAAACAGTGAACTACCTGAGCCAGCTAAAACCTAATCATATTATTTTTGTATGGTCCAAATACCGGCCACCACTATGTTTTTTTTTCAAATCGCAGCGCACGAAATTTGAATTTAGAATAAGAGCGGAACTTCTTAGGTCCAATTCCACCGTTGCAATTGAACGCGTTCAATACAAAATAAACTCAGTTCAGCGCTATAAAGCGGTTTAGAGCTTTTTACCGACATATAGTTTATCTGGTTCAAGCGCTAAACCGAGTTCAATAGCTGTAATGACGCACAATAGCTGGTATTACGAATTGGAACTCGATCTAGCTGAAAATAGTTTTGTTAATCTTAGTTTTGGCAGCAAACGGTAAAATTGGATCTTAGTCTGTTAATATGCAGGTATTCTATAGCTTAGACATAGTGTACGGACATAGTGTACGGTTCGCATAATAAGTAGGTACCTACAGAAATGCAACTCAGCATTCAAGACGTGTTAATGAGCCGCGATGTTAATGTGGACTGGCGTGGAGCACCGCATGTCGCGGCTCGAGCGGTCCCACAGTCGGTGCCACACGTGAATGCGACATAGATTAGGCTCGTTCTAGAAGACTTTGTTCTAGAAAATCTGCGTTCATATCATAGCATCTCCATCTCTCCGCTATCACTGCTCACTAGTACGTTTGGCAACTCAAATTAAGACTAACGATTTAACAAGCCCAAGCGGTTTTAATTTTAATTTGGAAACTGAATCGCCTTAACGGCCGCCGGAATGTTTCCACCGTTCTCAATCATCATTACAATTATGACGTTGCTTTACATTTATTTCGGTTTTGGGGTAAAGTGTTTTTTGCCGTAGAAAGTTTGGGTTCTATTAGTAGACTTTTCATGGGTATTTATCGCGCCTAAATATCAATATCAATAAAGTTAATTTCGACCTAAATTACTTAATTAATCTTAATAAATTACCCTAAAATAGTCAAGTCGTAATGTTGGTACTTGGTACTCTTACCCAAACCAGTGTCCATGTCGACTCAACATAGACTTACCTGAAAAAAATCATAAAAATTGGTTAGTTTATTATTTACCATGGTAACAATTTATTAATAGACACATTCTCAGCGGCATCATATTAAAATTTCAATAAGTAGTCTCCACCTCAATTACCCGACTGCCACACCTAACACGAGTCTTTTTTTATACAGGGTTACTAAAAATATGCTGACAAAAAATCTATTTCGATATTCCAGAACACACGGAAAACTCCACCCTACATTTTTTAAACTGCCATCATTTCTCCATCAATTTGGACTTTTATCTCCCCCAAATGCAATCCAAGGATAATTTTTCCAAAACAAAACCACAAACAAAGTTCTGAAATCGTTTTTAAGATATGTTACCGTCGCGTCGACACGAACAAAGGTATCTCTCAGCAAATCGCAAAGCAAGAATATGGGATTCTGAGGAAAAATTGTATTTTATACGGGAAAATCAGCGTTGTATCTCTAGGTAGGTATTTATAGAAGATTTTTTTACAATTTTTATTCTGGAACATGCAAAGAAAGATTTATTTTAGGCTAGGGAAGTACTTATTTCTCAGTATATGTATGTATTTCAAAGATTAGAACCGATTTTTCTGCATTTTTAAGAGGTTTATTATGCTTATTTACAGTGCTGATTTTTCCGAATATCTATGCGAAAGATCAGCGCTGCATGAAGTTGTAAAATGGGTTTCGTATGATACATTTTTGAAAATTTATTGTTCAAGTCAGATAGAAAGTTATAGCTTGTGATTATGAAAGATACGAGAACTTCATACAGGGCATGGTATAAGGGTATGATATAAGAGAACTTCATGCATGACTAAAATTTAAAAATTATTTAAAAATAAGTAAATGCCCGTGCCAGGTTAGAGATAGCCTATCTCTAACCTGGCACGGGCACGAGTGAAGTCGCAGGCAGAAGCTCCAAAATCCAAGTAACGAGATAGGAACTCGCAGAAAATATAAAATGGCGTGGAAACGACCAGTCATGTTCATGTCAATCGAGTTTTACTTCGCTGTGCTTATACAAGAAGGGTGGTGGTGCAAGTTTTGAGAAATTGGAGAAAATACGAAAGCAAGTTTTGTTAGAAAATTGTAACAAGTCTTGAACAAAGTCAGGTAGGCCGCTGATAGTGTTTTATCAATTTGGAAGCCGCTGACATGCCGCATTGCTGCCGGATAAGCCTCCAAGCTGTGTCAGCGAGTCGACGACTACGATAATAAAATGTATTTTTAATGTAGTCTTCTGAAAATTTTAAATCAAAGCTTTTGTTGGTTTATACAATCTCGAATACTCTACCAAAAAATAAGGAAAAAGTCACGTGGCAGCTTTTCTACCGCCTTCTCTCCTTAATTGGCCCAAACCACGTCTCACGTTGGTATGACAGCTTTTATCAGGTATTGTTTGGCTTCACGATTGATGGCTCGAGAGGGTAGTGAATCCCCTGGCAACAGTGAAATTCAGAGGTACTGTCAGATACAGTAACTTAATACTGAGTTCAATGAATGTTAGCCCTTATTGACTAGGCTAGTGTAGGTTGTTCTTGTAGTTTGTACCTACCATTACAACTCGTTTTAGAACTAGTTAATAATAGAGAGAAATGAAAATGGAAAGGAAGCTTTTGCCCTGCAGGGGATTGTAAGTAAGTAAGCATTTTAAGTTTCGTACGGCCGGAAATTCAGATGTCCTGATAAAAGTGCTGTATCATCATTAATTCTGGGCATGCTATAGACCCGATTGTAGTTGCGTAGATCTGCTGGTCAATTCAGATGTATTTGTGAGTGTATTACTCATGCTATTGTCACCGCTTATTGGTTCGTTTTCTTTGCTTTTATTAGTAGGTAATCAAAATACAGCCAATGAACGGCGAGAATAATATGAGTGGTACACATACGAATACTCTGAATGGACCAGCAGATCTACGCAACAACAATCTGGTCTATAGCATGCCTAGAAAGAATGATGGCACAGCACTTTTTTTAGGCATTATCATGAATAGCGGGTCGACCATAGACCATGTGTGCAATTGTAAAATGTAACAAAAACTCAATCAACGCATAATCTGACAGGATTATAGCTAGAGTGAAGTAGAAAGAGAAGACAAAAAAGCAGACCTCACTATCAAATGTGAATTAATTGTTAAGGTTAAAGAAAGAGACATTTACTGATGTGGACGAATATTTATACCTACAACGAATGTCGTTGTTGACTATTGGCTTTATAGGTCTAGTCTAGACTATATAGAATTCTTAAGAATGCTAAGTGTAAGTCGGACTCGTTAATAGAGGTTCCGTACTAATCTATCGACTGGTAATTTCTGTACACTGGCGGTTGCTTTCATATGATGAAAGTACGGGGGCTTGCAAAGCGAGGTAGGAAGCGGTAGGGGATTTTTTAGGGCATACTTTCCATTGAAAACTGTCAAATTTCAGTACCTACCTGTCGCCTTGTCAAAACGCACCTATTCGGTTAGCCTATCATAAACTGCAGAAACACCTACTTTAGAACGATGTCCTCGGGTTGGATGGACACACGAATGCACTGAGGTGTTCCTTTGCAGGGCTATGGACAATGACCCGGAACGCCTAGGCTAAGGCGATTAGATAACCTCTTTAAAAGGCGGGCTTGTTACAACAGAGTTTATTTTTTTAAAGAGGTTCATTATAAAGGAGGTTCTCAATTCGGCTGTATGTTTTTTATAATGTGTGTACCTATCTTACTTGATATATCCACCAATGGGTAGCCAGTTTTTCTGATTCTTTAACTTTTGTCTAGAGAATAATCTCGAGGTGGTCCCATAATAATTTTATTTCCGAGGGATTTCTACTTATCCCGTAAAACATAATAAAAAAAATCATATTCAAACTAAATGCATATGTACTATAATTATGTTAAATTTACTGTAGGTTAGCTACAAATAAAGATTTTCTTATACTTATTCTTATATTTTTGAGGAATTACGCCAATCTTGGTCATATCTAAGATATGACGTATGAGATTTGTAAATGGGGTTTGATGATTCTTTCGTTGTTTTATAAAGATTGATATCGAGGTGGTGTCATAACGGTTTGATTCTATTATTCAGAAAAGTTTTTTTTTATAACACACTTAACATAATTGATGTTGGACAAATTCTATCAGAATATAAGTTTTGTCAAATCGTGATTACTACTCAAATCTGACACTAGTAAACGGATAAAAAAAAATAATAATAAAAAAAATTAAAAATAAATAAATAAAACAAATATCATAATATATATATATATATTTAGATATTTAATAATAAATTAAATATCTAAAAATATATATGTCATGGCCTTCCGAGACCTATATTTTCTTCTCTATGGAATTCTGATTTCTTAGTCAGAAATGACTCGATACTCCTTTTTTTAGTAAAAAATTTGTAAGAATCCTTGATACCATTTTACTTTTAATCCGGGCAAATACGTTGGCGAAAACTTCTATTCAATAAAACAGGTCTGGAATTTGACTAAAACCTGGCGTCTCAGTAAAAGCCAGTTTATTCAGCTAACGAGGCTACTAATTAAGGGGAATCTTTTATGTCTACAATAAAGTGCCCTTCGACCCTCCTGTTTCGTTGATTTTCAAATACGAATGAAATTTAATTAGGAGTTTATTGCAATTATGAGCGGAAAGAAAACGTTTTTTGGTGAAGGGTGCAGGTAGGTTATTTATTTCTTATTGATGCAAAATAAGACAAAGTCTTATGATATTAACTTCAAATTTAGTTTATTAATTTTTTTATATGATTTTTGACAATGTAAATTACCATTCAATAATAAAAACAAATTAGAACTAGTATTTACAATTGAAACAATTATCTGAAAAATATATGTCATAGATTTGTAGCAGTGCAATAAAATTGGATTTGTTGCCAAGATATTTTCTGTCTCAGACTTGTCTCAGACAAACAGCTGCATGTTACCAGACACCCGTCTGTACCCTCAGGCCACGGTACCATAAAACGGACACGCAAAAGGTGTGCTTAGATTTACAATAACAATAATTTTCTATACCTACTATTAGTAGAGTATCCCCTAATGGTAGGAGCGTGTTGAAATATCCACTTCTTGTGTCGTTACAACACCTATCAAATCTGTTAATATATTTTGATGTGTAATTATGTGTTTTTGTTTAGAATTTTACCGGTGAATTACCGGGAAATGTTTGTGGTTGAGTGTTTTTACGCCCAACCTACAATTTTACATTATCATTGTGTACTTACTCTGTAAGGGTTGGAAGACAGTGACAACATGTCATAGTGTTGTGTTAATTTTTTATACTTGTAATGATCTAAATGGGTCGGTCGTCCCATTTAGGCGAGTCATCACAATTATCGTTTGTTTTGTTTGACAGCTTGTACAAGCGACTCCAAGGTAAGACCAACATGGACGGGCTACACTTACGTTTTCTCATTGGTATCCTGTTTTTTTTATTTAGGACGTACCTAAAACAATTGTTCAATACAGACTCATTGTATAATGTACTTATTCTGTGTTTTTAAATGTATAACCAATCACATTATCCACAGATTAGTTAAGAAGTTTTACTTTCTATATAGTTGGCTGTTAAACCTTTTAAATCCATCATGGTTATTAACACTACAGTCATTCACAACGGGATATTTAGCATGATAGTTTGAGTTTTGAGTTTTCCAATATTTCGGCACAGTTTCATGCGCCATGATCACGGAACAACTCAAATCATGGTAAATATCCCGTTGTAAATGACTTTACTTGGCTGTTGTGTATAGATAACTTGATGGTATATAAGTATATACTTAAGTAATATGGTATATAAGTAACTTGATGATGCGGCGGCAGTTTTGGCCGAGGATCTCAAGAGACGCAAATATGCAGGGGGCCTACTCGGGAAAGGAAAATCGAATTTTCTTTTTCGTTTTCTTGCAAAACCAACTCATATGTCGCTTGCATAAGGTTAGCGTTTGCACGAAAACGAATCAGAAACTTCGATTTCGCTTTTACGAGTACGGGCCCAGGTCTCAACAGAGCACACACATTTGCTCCCTTTGGGGTCGAGACCCTAGGTCCGTGGGGTACCGAGGCTCTCCGGTTTTTTAAAAAGTTATCTGAGAGTCTGACGCATGACCCGAGAGCTGGTGGGTATCTGGCGCAGCGCATTAACATTGCCGTACAGCGGGGCAATGCAGCCAGCGTCTTGGGGACGCTTCCGACTGGTATTGATATGGCTCGGTTGAGCTACCTGTAGATAGTTTGCAACAGTCTGCAGTTAGCTTAATTGTTAAATTGTAAATATTAGTTCTAACTCGTTTTTATTATTTGATTGTTATTTTCTTTGTCATTATATAATGATTATCACTTGATGGTTATTATAATAAGTAGGTATTTTTTTATATATATTTTAAAGCGGTTATTTTTATAGTTATTATTTTACATTATGTAACTACTAGTTGCAGAATATTTTTCTTATAACTCATAATAATATAACTGCCTACTTCCTTCCTAAGATGGCAGAAAAATATAAATAAAAAAACACGTTCTAAAGAACCAACAAATTACACTTTAACTATGGAACAAGGTCTAAAGAAACACAACACTTTTAGAAACAGCAAATTCTAAAACCTTGCTGTTAAGTGTAGCCCAACCTCGTCTCCAAAACATTAGGTGCCTCCCTCACCTTGCGTTGTAATTTCTCTTCTAATTGATGGATGCGAGTTGAAACGTCGGGAACTACCTGTGGTAATTTCAGGACTGACTGATTAGACGTTCAGAATTGGGCTCTTTGAGATAATGTCGGGATGCTGCTAAATGGTAATAAGGACTTAAACTTTGTGGTGGTTAAAGGTTTTTACTGTTTACAGTTTTGCATCTACAGGGTGCCGCGAAACATTTGTAGTAAAACGAAGGAGGGTGATTCTGGTCACCGAGGGGATCAACTTTTATTCTACGAATTTTTGAAATTTGATCATACGTGACTTTTTTTGAAAAAAATTAGAACAATAATTTGAAATTTCAATACAATAATAATAATAATAAACGTAAAAGAACACGAAAAGGAAGAAGAAAAAATGTATATTCAAAATAATCCTTTTCGGCTTAGTACACATGTTTCGTGGCACCCTATATAGGTAACAAGGTTGATTGAATGAATCTCCTCAAATTTGTAATATGTATCTGTCGTGTATTTATTTTATGAGACAAATAGTCTAGGTCTTGGTATACGTATCTAGTAAGTTACTATTTGGGTTTTCCAAGATAAAGAAAAGCTTAAAAATCAAAATTATGAGAATAAGGCAACATTACGATGTTAAACATATTTGGGAGTACAGGACACCCTCAGATATTTTCTCACGGTCATATGAAATAAAGATTTTTTGACTTTAGACTTCGACTCTGACAGATATCGATCGCTAACTTCATGATCGATGCTAACTTCATGCTGGTGCATGAGTAAAATACTATAAAATGAGAATGTCACAAAATCCATACTAATTATAAATTCGAATCGATGTCTGTATGTTTGTTACCTTTTCCCGCCTAAACGGCTGAACGGATCGCATTGAAATTTAGCAGAGAGTTAGACAGTATCCCACGGACATAGGCTACTTTTTATCCCGGTAAAGTGCGAGCGAAGCCGAAGGCAGACGCTAGCGTGTTATAATTATCGATTGAAGTCCACGCTAGGGGCTGCGGCTGACGGATACGGCCCGAGGGAGCTTCCCAACACATTGAGATTGAGAATAATAGGTGTACCCGGCTACACCGAACTATAACATTGAACTTTGTCACATGTTTTGTTGGTCGCATTTATATCTGAACCGAAGGAACCTAAAGCCGGGTACTGGCTGGTTTTCAGAGAAGACGCCCTCCGGCCAGGTGGGATGACGATCTGCGAAAGACTGCAGGCAGATGCAGGATGCGGCAAGCTGAAGACAGGGCGCTATGGCGCTCATTGGGGGAGGTCTATGTGCAGCAGTGGACTAAGATAGGTTGATGATGATGATGATGATACTTTACGCCGTGTGCTAAAATCCGTCTCGTTGCGAGCGCCTACTTCCCCGTACTGACTGCTCGCTGTGTAGCACGTTACTTTACGCCCTGTTACACCAGTTAGTACCAGAGAAACAATTGAATTCTGATAACTTATTGTCCGATTCGCCCAGAGAAGGAGATTCATTCAACGAGGCACATTCCAAAAAAAAAAAGAAAATGGCGGGGATCTCGTGGTGAGAAGAGGATGTCAATGGTCAGTCAGGTCAAAATAAGCAAGATCTACGCATGGTCTACGCTGTGTCTCATCATCATCATCATCATCATCATCAGCCTATGTTAGTTCATTGCTGGACAGAGGCGGGCTAGGAGAGCCAAAATGAGCGCCAAAACGCCCTATCTTCAACTGGCCGCATCCAGCTACTGCCTGCAGTCTTTCGCGGGGTCTATGCTTTATTAATTTGACAGCTCTAATTAAAAAGCACGTCTTTGCAGTCTTGACAAAACTATTTTATTTGAAGAAAGTGCATCTTTCCACCCAACGAATTCTGAAATTCGGTTCCTTCGGCTCACTCGGTGTGTCCGATTTAGGATGGTGAAATAAAAAAAAAAAACAGTGCGTAAATGCCGTGAAGATGCGGTTTACGGTTTTTGAATAATGAATGTTTATTTCTCAAAAAATATACATTCGCTTACGCGGTGTCATGCGTGGGCGATTCTAAGCGAATGCAATTGCGAAGCGATCCGACGACGCGGTGACACGCGAATTCAATGCGCTGCGGTGCGACGCGACGCGGCGACTCAGTCCTGCGTGCGCGCGAATCTGCACCGCGCTCCGCCGCCGCACCGTTCAGTTGACATTGAAGTTATTATACATCTGTCATCTCAGTCTCTTCGTCAGCTCGCGCGAAAATATCAAACCAACTGATCGCGTTCGTTTCAATTTGCGCCACACCGCAGCGCATCCTGATTGCGTTTGCACGTAAGACACTTCAATAGGTATCGACTGTTTATTATTTTCGCGCCGCGCCGCGCCGTCTATCGTTCGCCTCCAGATCGCCCACGCAGGACACCGCGTTAGACAGAAATACAGGAACAATTTAAATTAAGCTTTATGAATATAGGTAATTCGAACATAAAATTAGATTTTCATTAGCAACCGAAAGTAAACCGAAAGTAAATCGAATCCAGTAAATCAGCGCATACTCAGAAATTGCTATTAATTTAACAAACTCCCAGAACTGTTCATTTTGTATTCTAAGAACGTTTGTACCTCGCTGCTTTTTAATTGTCTTCGACTCTGAGTTCGCGCGACAACTTCAAGTTTATTAAGTTGTATATTACTTTATTATTTCTTGTTCGTGGCCTGGGAGGAGAAGTGTAAACTGTTGTTCAACGAGCTTCTTTCCGCGGGTTCGCAGGCTTTTGTGGCTGCGTAAAACAAGCACTAGAGTAGGTAGGTACCTAAAGTATGTAATTTTAAGTAAAAAGCGATATCTATCCCTGCAAAATTTCCTGATAAAATTCCAAATAAAATTATTAATCAATTTATCCTCTGGAATCTTTAATGTTGTCATTGATAAATTCTTGGTAGGATTAATTCATTTGAAAAGGATAGAGTCGAACGTAGGTACGTTCGACTCTACCCTTTTCACACAACACATTTTGATCTACCTTCATAAAATGTGTTATTGTAATTAGATCGTAAAATTTTTGGTAATACCAATTCGGATAGCAGCAACTCAGATCTTGAGAAATATATCTATCAACACAATGAATAAATTTCATCAATTAATTGTAAAATACAAAAAGGTTTTATTTTTTAAAGTGTGTTGTATATAGGGTTGTTGGTAATTCACTGACACTGCGTGAACTGCAGGTTTTGCCCATCATCACCAACACGTTCGTGAAGACGCTAGGTCTTAGTTCTTAAACATAGTATTGGTAGTAGGTACATCCCTCCATTCAATAATAGTTCGTTCGAGGGGCTTTATTTAAAACGAATCTTAAAAACGACTCTGCCCAGAATTAACAAATGGTGTGAGAGTAGGACGACGGTCTTTAGTAATTCGTTAGGTTCTGGACAAACGTGTTCTTACATTTTGTATGGGAGGTGATTTACACAAAATTTAATGATACTTGAGACCTGGCGTCTTCACGAACGTGTTTGTTGATGGGCAGAACCTGCAGTGCACGCAGTGTCAGTGAATTACCAGTAACCCTATATACAGGTTGAGCATTATTTTTCACAAGACAATCATTAATCGATCGATAAGTCTATCAAAAGATACATCCGTGTGGAGGACGACGAGCGACGGATAGTGATGAACGATGGATAAGTCTATCCTCCCACCGGGTCAGATGTTGTTTGAATAATGGTTTGTTTTGAATCTGAGGAACTTATTTCGAGTTGGGAAGTTTTAACGATGGTTTGAACTAGGTCTGTGTGTCGGGTGTCCTTATCTCGTTGAATATTGATAGGTTTGAGATTTCCTGCTAAGTTTGTTCTTTACAGGCGCTTCTATTTACTTTATACAGGGTTTTATCCTTTTCAGTACAGGGTGGTTCAAGAAAATTCACACTAATGTTATGAATGCGATAATTTTATGTTTGGATGGAAGGATAAATAAAATAAATTAATGCTGGACAAACCACACAGCAGTAACTAGCTCACAAGGAAAGCATGTGACTTATTCACGCCAAAATTAACGACTGATATGGCGTGGCATATTAGGCATATCTTCGTTCGTCGCAGGCGAAGGTACGCCTGCGACGCAGGAAGTTGCGGGTTCGATTCCCACCTTGGGACAAATGTTTGTACGATCAATATTTGTTCCAGGTGTTCTGGGTATTTTCTATGTATAACAAAAAACTATCTGTGTAAAATATTGCATTATGTATATCAGCCATTTTGTACCTACCCATATAACACAAGCTCTGCTTAGCTTTGGGCTAGATGCTGCTGTGTGTATAGTCCAGCATATTTATTTATTATTTAAAAAAATGGAACGAGATGTGGCCTATGATGAGATGAAGAGCTTAGTGGATGGAGGCAGCTCAGGGATCAGGGATTGAGGCATGGTATGGCGGAGACTCATGTCCAGCAGTGGATTTTAGTGGGCTGATATGACGATCGTGAGATGTAGATAATATTTACATGTAGATAGGTTCCGACGTGTATAGTAGGTATATGACGTATTTATATGCTAATATTATATATCATATTCATGGTGTGGGCCGAAACTCCGGTACGAATATGGCATAAGTCTCAAATCTATATATATATAAAAGAAAGTCGCGTTAGTTACACTATTTATAAGTCAAGAACGGGTGAACGGATACCGGTGAAATTTGGCAGCGAGGTAGATGGTATCCCGGGGCCGGACATAGGCTACCTTTTATTCCGGAAAAAAGCGTGCGAAGCCGCGGGCTGCAGCTAGTAAATTATATAATTTAATTTAATTTTAATTTCATATCTTTTCTAATTAGTACCTAGGTAGGTATAGGTACATATTAAAGTGAATTAACATTTCTAAGCACTGCAAAGTTAGATCTCTAAAGTTGCACCAGATGGATTCAGTGAATGATCGAGTTAACTAGTATGTATAGCTATTTAAGTTAGCTAACTCGCTAACTAACTCCTATTTAGTGAAACTAGCGTTTAACGAAAACTTAATGCCTAGGTCACAGATGGGTAGGTAATTTTATTTTCCTATAGGCTACCCTTTGATTTACTAGGCTGTTCTGTTGATTTACGTTCTTAAAACTAATAAAATACAAAAGGCCAACCTAAGAGGCATATTCAATGCGAAATCTATTGACCAAGTGTTCCATGCCTTATGGTATAAATAAATGAATTGAATTGGTTCTCTGAAGCTTCATACCTTATTACATTGATTACCAAGCAATAAATAAATAAAATAAATAAATAATACTGGACAATCCACACAGCATCATCAAGCCCCAAAGTAAGCAGAGCTTGTGTTATGGGTACTAGATGACTGATAAACTTAATACAATACATAGCATAGATATTTTTTATTATATATAGAAAATACCCAGAACACCCGGAACAAATATTTGCAGATCGTACAAACATTTGTCCCAGCGCGGCAATCGAACCCGCAACCTTCTGCGTCGCAGGTGGACCTTCGCCCGCCGCGCCACATCGGTCGTCAATGCGACGATATTTTAACCTATAGCTACCATTGGTTAACATTGGGAAGGAAATAATACTATGTGTATTTCCTAATGAAAGCTACGGCCTGTATTATGAAAATACGGGGGATTATGAAAATACATAACATGGGAAAGAAATATAACATTGTTTTTTTCCCAATATGACCAATGGGAAAGAAGCCTGCTTAGTATAGTATTGAGGGAGATTAGTACTTGAGTGACGTATGGGCCATGGGAAAGCATTTCTCGAGCATAGATCGACGACTGAGCAAGCTTTTATAATACGTGCCTACGAGTTTTAGGCAGGTAAGGTAATTTTTTAAAAGCTTGCGTGTTCCGCTTTTGTTTTCTGTATACTGGAGGCTTAGATTTGTGACGCATGACGTCAGCGTGGATAATTGTAGGAAAAAGACATTTGCGCCAGCTTTTAAAAAATATCTTGTTATTGGAGTCTACACACCGAACTCGTTGACACAGCTCAGAAGTTTGGTCCGAAATTTAGGTATGAATAAAGTTGATAAGCCGCCAGGTTTTATAACTGGTCGCTGGCCCATCAACTTACGTGTGTAGAGTCCATAACACAAAAAAAACTACGACGTCATTTTTATTTTGGGTTCCGTACGCGAGGGGTGATTAGGGAACCCTATTACTAAGCCCCCGCTGTCCGTCCGTCTGTTACAGGGCTCTATCTCATGAACCGTAAGAGGTAGACAGTCTAAATTTTCAGACAATGTATATAATTCTCTTGCCGCTACAATAGCAAACAATAAAAATAAAATAAAATATCCAAACTAATGGGGGCTTCCGTACTAAAAACATGTTTTTTTGGCAATTTTTCTCTTCGTTTGTCAACGCTGTATCTCTTGACCACAATAGGTTACATGTGAAACTTTCTATAAATACTTCAACTGTAACAACAAAAAAGTTCTAAAAATATAAAAAAGTAAAAAATTTAAAGGGAAACAAGTGAAAATATGATGTTCTTTGAAAAATTGCTTGATTTTTACGTTACGGAACCCTTCGTGTGCGAGCTTCTCGCACTTGGCGGTTTATTTATTTTACCAATAATACTCTGGTATGATGAGACTGGCGCAGGACCGTGTGGAGTGGCACAGAAGTTTGGAGGCCTAAACCCAGCAGTAGGCGAAGTTGAGGATGATGATGAATATTATTTATATATTCCTATTATTTATAACAGAATATAAATAATAGATAGATATAGTTTATTGTCAAAGACATTACATGTTTTTGGTTAGTAGTGTCTTAAATCCTATGTTAGGTTTATCTAGACACTATGGTTCTCTAAAAATAGCAATAAGTATAAATTTGTACACACGGTAGGCAGTTACGCACACAACTAACACAGCAATAGGAAAATAATATGATAAAATATCTTGATCTTTATAGCCATGTGAGAAAATTGCTTATAGAAACAGGGTCACAGTTTTTGACAGAAAGCTGAGTTCAAACGGACATCAAGACAAACACAACTTATAAACAAATCATGACTTGATCAGTGTTGTATAGAATGACGACATATACGTATGTATATTATTCCGATATATACGGGCATAACACTGGATTAACCACCTTCTGGTTTATAGCGCAACTAACTTTAATCAAAACTGTTTGGATATTTGGTTTGACTACGAGTTAAATCCATCAGTGAAACCCTGATTGAATCAGTCCTAATAGTAACCAACTTGGTAAGGGTAAAACTATTTTCAAATTGAATTAAATTCTGTTCAAGTATTTTAGTCGTCTTGAGATGTTTGTCGCAAACATTACCAGGGTTTTGGATTATGGTTTCTAATTTTGTTCTGAATTTACCCTCAGGAAGAAGTAAGTCGTCTTCCAAAAACCGAGGGCGTCAATTCAATTGTTTTTTATTCAACAGTAGCTTTTAGCTCAGTCTGTTGGTCAATTCAGATGTATTCGTGAGTGTATCACTCATACTATTTTCACCGCTCAGTGGATCATTTTGTTTTGTTTTTTTTTCGTAATCAAAATGCAACAAATGAGCGACGAAAATAATATGCTTGATACACTCGCGATACATCTAAATTGACCTGCTCAAACTAATTATTGGCTTCCGTTGTAAATACCTACCTTAGTTAATTTGATTAATGCTGGTCAACGTCAAAAATTGAAAGTTGGACTGTTTTCAAAATACGAGTAGACAGTAGTGTAGTAGTAAATTGTAGTTTTGCCAACCTATTTCGATTTTTTTATAGTGATCTGAATTAGGTCTCATAAAAAATCATAAAGTTAATTCAGTAGTTCTACAACTACTATCTCTATGTTTCATTTGCATCATAAAAAGTGATTATGAAAACACATCATTCTGTGACTCAACTTGATATAATTTTTCCACCAGGCACGCTCGTCCCCATCTTTCCATCCCATCCCTTGGGTGGTATCCGTCAGATTTTTGGATCGATCCAGCGCTGGCTTCATACTCCTTTGTAAGCTACTTTTTCATCTCGCGAGAGTTAAATAAACATCCGTTGGCTGAGTTGGTTCACTTTTAACCCTTATCCGTCTTTCTTCTTGTGCTTTTTGTTAGATTTCTCTTGAACTGAAAAACTGGGCGTTAATTAATCTTTTATGCTCGTGGATTCTTATTTTCGTTTAGATATGAGTTTTTACTACAAGTTCTCTAAATGTGAGGGTTTATTTTTATAAATGGTACGTTTGCGGAGATGTTTTTTTGTGGCATTATATAGGTATGTAGGTCAGCATTATCATCATCAGCTCGTATTTCCCATCTCAATGCGGAGGGTGGGATGACTCCTCCAAATCGTGCCACTCTTTTCGTTGCTGGAGTTTCTTATTTTTTTCAGCCTATGTCAACCAGTAAACTGATGTGGCACAGTACAGACCTCCTTTATAATATTCCATTTCTTCCATATTTTGGAGTTTTGGTGTACTATACAAATCATTTATTGTTTATTGGTACCATGCACATACTTAAAACAAAAACAATGCAACGATACTGACAATAAAAGTATAAAACTGTGTCGCATTCAGTATCGCCCTCCTCTGGACCGAATGAAAAAGATAAAAATTTTAAACAAACATAAATAATTTAGCCTGCGTTATCCTTAATTATTATAAAAACCACATATATATAATGTATTAAGTAATTATTAAGTATATCAGTTATCTATTACCCATAACACAATCTCTGCTTATTTCGGGGTTAGATAATGATGTGTGGATTGTCAAGCATTATTTACTTATTTATTCAATTGGGAAGTTAGACTAGGTAATATATAATACTTAGTTTGATGCTACCTTTTTTTTTTTAAATTACTTCTATTATTTTTAATACTTCATCAATTACGCCACCGTCAGCTTCAATACGTATTGATCCTATCCATCCAAAGGTTGTCTGGAAGAGATCGCTGTTAGCGATAAGGCCGCCGATTGTGCCACATTAGATATAATTAGTATTAAGTTCTTGTTTTATAAACGTTTTGATGGTGCAATAAAGTTATAATCTATCTATCTATCTATCTTTTTGATGACATCTTTCATATCCTTAACATATTTTCAGACTATTTGTGGCTGAGTAGTTTTTATATTATTTTCATTACCCATTTACCCACTATTACAATTCAGACAATAAATTTAAACAAATTGTCAAACATATCCTTTGTAAAAAGGCTTACTACAAAATATCAGATTATCTAGAGGATAAAAAAGCTTGGGACAAGTTTTGCTCCAACTCGAAAACTAATAACCTAACAAGGTAAAGGTTTCTTGTTCGCTTCTTTACTTTACCTTAAAAAGATAGAAGTGAACAAAAATCAATGTAATCACTTTCTTTCCTAGTTTTACTGTAATATGAATTTTGTAACGTGTCCAAGAGTTCTGTAAGGTCTAAAGGAAATAAAGCACTTTGAATTTGAATTTGAGACGTCATTCAAAACGGTGTTCCCAATTAACATAATGCATCAGGTTTACCAACTGAAACAAGCTCTGCTTTGCTTGGGGCTAGATGATGCTGTGTGAATTATCCAGCAATATGAATGTATGTATGTAACTCTGCTTCCATATTTCCAGTCCTAAATCGGAATAGATCCTCAAAGATGGCCATTGGACCGTAGCGCCTCCATTGTTTCGTTCTACATAATCTCGACCGTTACAGATACATTTTGTTATGCAGATCTGAATCTGGAACGCCAATGGCCGGAC
Source organism: Eupithecia inturbata (assembly GCA_963662085.1). Lineage (NCBI taxonomy): Eukaryota > Metazoa > Arthropoda > Insecta > Lepidoptera > Geometridae > Eupithecia > Eupithecia inturbata. Next base: position 13,047,927 of record OY759182.1, read on the forward strand.
ACCAATTGCCGTAGCCGGTTCTGTGTAGGAAGAAAGGGGTTGCTGGCAATTTCGCAAGCATTTTTAGCACCGACGCAAAAAAGAGGCAACTTTAACTTGCGTACATGTCTAAATGCGGCGTTGTAGTTGAAAACAAATACGTAACCAATTTTTATTCAGTTGTTTGTTGTGAGATAGCTTCATTCGTTGAACTTCTGTTTGTTGGAAGTGAAACATAGAGAATGATGTGAATAAATATTTTAGGTGGATTATTGGCACATAGGTAGGTACTTAATAAAGTTTTACAAAGGCGCGAAATATGCTTTAATCTGAGACATTATTTGTAAAATATGTTCAGTAGTGCATATTTAAGTACGGCAAGGCAAGGGCTCTTATAATATTGAGAGCCGTTGCCGTGCCATGTAAAAGCTCTCAATATCTCATACATTACTAAAAATTTATGTTACCGTGTGAAGAGACCCTTATTTCTCTATCGTGCCATACTCAGTTCTAAGCCAACACAGCCACGCACCCATTCCATGAATGCGTCACATCGTCGATAGGATAATGCCATCTGAGGTTGCCTGCACCAATACTGTCCCGATGGTAGTTGCCAGTTAGGAGCTGTTTGCAAAAATTGCTGCTAGAATTATTGGGACAGTTTCTCTGTTGGAAACTGGGGAAACTGTTCTAAGGTTTTTGATATTTTTTAGATTACGGAATTTACTTTATTTACTCGGTACCGGTAGCTATTAGGCCCCGCATTGCAGCCAATGCAGATGTTGGATGCTGGAGACTTTAATCGTTTGTGATATTATCAACATGAACAAGTAAAGTCATTTACAACGGGATATTTACCATGATTTGAGTTTTGAGCTATCCAATATATCGGCTCAAAACTCAAACCATGGTAAATATCCCGTTGTATCTATTTAGATACCACGGGATATTTACCAAATACTAGATATAGATACACCAAAGCCATTTGGCTTTGGTGTTAATAACCTTAATGGGTGTAAAATATTTAACATAAAAGGTTTATTATTATGTTCATGTGTTGTTATGTTACGTACTTCGGAAAATAGAAGTGTGGTAGATTTTTTTTTTTTGACTCTCTAGGTTTTAGCATTTGCCATATTTATTCCATCACTTGATTACATATATTCCTATACTTTATGCACATTTTATCACTTCCTATGGTCAATTTATCATCAATAAAACTTTTTTATATTTGAGCACACTTTACGACGGCTATAAAAGGTTGACTCGGGAGTTCGAGCCGTCAACGTATCGAGCACCGAGGCTGGCTCGGCCCTGATAACGTAATACTAGGCTTTTTATCTCAGCTGTCCCACACGGAGTAACCTATCTTGCAACGGACAATTGGATTATTTGGGTTTAGGCTTGTGCTGGCCATAAAAGTCTTTGATACTTTGATACGGGGTGTTAGTTGCTGAAAAGTGAAAGGTGCCAATTACGCTAAGTTTTCAGACGACTTAAGGCCACTGTAAACGGGATGGGACGTTCGGGAAAATTACCAAATTAACTGCCGTCAAAAAGCATTGCTGTTTTCTAGATGGTTGCCAATAAAGGTACAGGCATTGGCAAAAGATGAGTCAACGATATCGTTCCAGTCACAGAGTGCATCTAAATACACGCGGAAGTTAAAGCATAGGGCTATGAAGAAAAATAAAATGAAATGAAATAATTTACTAGACAATGCAAGGCACATAAAGTTAGGCACGTACAATAACTATAACTAAATTTACAATAACACATACATTATGTAGATAACACAGAGAGACTACTTGAGTACAGTCCACATAAAACAACACAAAATACAGGTAAACAGTGGGTACTAAGCAGCTCATCTGTGGGCAGGTAGACAGAGCGTGTGTACGTGTATGTCTAACGGATCTTGGCTCAGCGTGGTGCTCTAAAACAAATAGCAGGACTATAGTGATAGGGCGCTGGTTTTCAGAAGCTCGCAGAAGAAAAGAAGGTAGCCTATACCTAGCAGTAGATAATACATACTATTTGATATATCGACATGTTGGCCCTAGTCATCACAGTCGTCTTTATTTTGATTGATTTGACAACCTGAACAAAACTAAAAACAAAACCAACTGAAAGCTAAGGAAATGATTGCTCGCCCTTGTCCAACATTGTACCAGTAGCTATCTGAAACTTATAGCTGGAAGGCTGACACGGATTGTGTTTTCACGAAGCACTCTGTGTGCCATGCGTTTGTAAAGGCAGATTGTGTGTCTCTTCCAATATAAAATGTTTTTACTTACCTATAATTAACTTGTTTGTTCATGGCTGAATTATGTATCTTATTAATTAAGCTGAAATAATCTATTGTGTATGAGCTAGATTATGAGACTTGTATGTTTCATCATGGGAATTCATAGGACACGTTCCAAGCGTGCGTGATCTTCAAGCTGATTTGTTAGAATCTTATCTAATTTGTCAGTATGCAGATGTGCATTTCGTGCTTATAATACCAACTGTAGCTGAGTCCCATCGGGCTTTAGTTCAATTATCACCCGTTTCAACCTCTACGTGATGACCTCAATCAATTTGTCAGTGGCCCTATTCTGCTAAACTAGTCGCTTCACTATGATAATGGTATCGTCACAGAATGACACATATTGGTATACTACCTTAGATGCAAGGAACTATAGATCAACTATAGATCGCACGTCAAGTGTCAAGATTGAAACCATTCTATCAATCTTTTCGTACAATAAATAGAGTTTCCTCCATTTGACGCAGTTTGTTCACCGCCGGCGTCAAAAAAACGTCACCGATAACGACATGACGGCGACGAAGTAGCAATACATACATTTACGTGTATTTACTATGGCCGCCTGTCAACCGCACGCCGTCACCCGAGCTCATCAGGCCGCCGAAGATATGAGTAGTTGGGCGCGATCGCTAACACTCTGCCTGAGATTGTGACGGACCGATTTTTTGTTTCAAGCTCTTTTCACTATCGGCGATGACCGATACTCGTATGATTGACTGTCATCATCATCGCGCAAGCATCGACACTTCTCGTCATGCAATGTGTCGTGAAGTACATTAAATGCTACTGTGATGTCGTATTAGCGGATTAATCCAATTTTTTTTTACATTGTTTTCGCCTACGTACGTACAATAGCAAAAGAAGTGTTGCCGGTTCAACCTAGACATTCCTCAAACGCGACTACCACGTATAACGATCGACGTCACGTCGTCTTGAACTCGGCCTGAATATCGTGTTCGGTGACGTTTCGTTGACGGCGGCGGTCGACAAACGGCGGCGTAAGGATTCTACGAGACGATTCTGCGACGACACCTCTGTAATAGTAAACAGTAAAGCAATTGGTTAGCAGAATTGGGCCCCTGATCCACAATCTCATTCAATGACGGGATTTCGTGACAGACAGACGGTTGACGGAGCATTGTCGCAGTTATCAGATTTATTGATAAGTATCCAATGATGTAGACTCATGTAGGCCGATGATGATGATCCAAGCATACTGGCATGAGAACTTTGAGTAAATAATAAATTTCTTCTAATGCACGTTTCTTCAAGTATGGAGAACATCAGTATATTGGGTGCGTACCTATCTATGCAGAATGTATACCCTGGGAACGACAGATTTCTAGGAAAGTTTGAACCGCGTGATATTAAATTTCCTTTGAAATCGTTCAAATACCGTCCCCAACTACAAACTGTAGGTACTTAGATGCTTCCTTGTTGAGATCGTTTACAGTTTCTATATTTACTGCAAGTGAAAAGTGACGACGTTATCTCTCGGAGGGTTGAGATGCATGTAACGATTCCGTTCGCGCTGCTTTAAATTGAACTTTCGCGCCGCGCACCGCGTCCTCCGCGATAAGTTGGCAACAGTGCGTCTATGCGCTGCGGGCTTGTCTTTGACTGAGTCAGAGGTGACCTTTCCTTGACTTGCGGACTACAAATTTTCAACACCTTTAATTGTTAATTGCTTAAATATTAAAGAATTCAAAGTTAAATTGTTATAAATAGTGAACCCCATATCGGGTGAGTGTTGCATTATTGTTATATAGTGTGTATTTAGTGCAATAAGTTGTGGGCTTGGTAAGTCGAAGTAACGGTCAATGACCTATCTAACCGTTAATGTACCATAACTGATATTAAATTAATTTACGTTCATCTATCTAGCTTGCTTCTTACACATCGCCTTCTTATATTAATTATCATTCATGGTACAAATACCTCTTGCCGCCTTTTAGCGAATTTCACTGTCATTTCATTCTTTATTCATTGTAAATTGTTTTATACAAATCATTTCTACGCATTACGTACCTATCACTCTAACATCTTTTATTGATTTTCCGCCCATGTAATTAATTCCTTGACTCGGATACCTATCTCACAATCGAACCGATTTAGTGAGGTAGGTAAACCGTTATTTCATTTCCATTGTTTTAGCTTTAGTATTTCATTTGTATGACTGCCTCATCATCGATTACTGCAAATGCTTTTTGCCATTGCGCTTACGCTATGAGTTGAGGATGCGGCAGTCATATTACAAAACCGGACAACTTCTAAAGTGTCTGGACGTGGATTCCAGGGTTCCATCCTGCGGGTTATCCCTACACAACCGAAGCCGCCATTCTCCGGCGATTGCTCAACGGTACCACCGGGAAGAGCCGTAACGGTACCACCGGGAAGAACCTTAACGGTACCACGGAACATTAACCGCTGCACTTCTCTTGCCGCCGGCCTTCTCATCTGGATCCACTTGTCGCCCTACCGCGTCGGACCTCTCTCCAGCTAAGGCCAGTGGCATTCATTCCAAGAACCTAACGTATTTCGGAGACAACGAACGCAGACCCACTGCTAAATTCCTTTAATATATATTGTAAGCATTTTCTTCGTGTTTTCTTTGGGCCAAGCCACTCTCCAGCGTAGGCAGGTCACTAGAAAACCACTAGTGTTTCACTGGCGCCCAATACAGGTAACTTTGTCTCCGAATTACGTTACTTTCTGCATTTTTTTGGTTTCTTTGGTGTTAGCTATAAAAATCTTAGTCCTAAGTTTGATTTATGCTATGTCTTACCTATATGTGGTAGTTTTATTAGTCAAGCTGTTTTAATTTTTAATAATAATAAGTGTTTTGTTTCAGTTGAATATCACATTTAGGTCCGACTATTTAAATATTAAGTTCTTGCTTACAATCATTGTAGTTTTGAAACTTTACTGCAACACACACTCAATATGGCGTTATCCATTAAGTTTTTATCCCTACAAAAGCCTGAATTAGAGTATGAAGTTGAGCTGCGCGGAGGCAATAGTGGATCTGTCCAGGAATTACGTAAACAGATTATCCAACTTGCACAAGATTCGCCATCAGAGGACATTCTTGAGTCCTACCTCGAACCTGATAAGGATTTAATGGGAATCCATGACGTTCAAGTAAAAGCGCAAGGCAACTTAACTACACTTAAGCAAAAATTTGATAAAAATCTTTTTTCACGAACGGAAACGTTACTCCACCACCTTTACCATAGGATTAATAGATTAAGTAGCATCGAGTCGATTGCCGGTGGGTATCAGTCATGCCGTTCCACTTTTGAAACCCTCTACAAGGAATTATCTGCACTAAAGCCACTTAATTCCCAACCTAGACCTACAAACCTGAGTGCGACCTCTGAACAAATCGCACCTGTTCTTTCCGTGACATGTGAGCGAAATACTGCTGCGGACATTAGTAAACTAAAATTTACGGGTAAAACTTGTGTGCGCTCTTTCATCTTAAGGGTAGAAGAATTTGTTCTATCTAGGGGTATTTCTTATGAGAAAATTTTATCCTTGGGCTACGAGATTTTCACTAATGATGCTTTACATTGGTATCGCTGCAATAGAAGTAGGGCCCAGACGTGGGAAGAATTGTGTAAGCTTTTAATTGAAGACTTCAGCAGCAGTGACTATGACTACAGGCTTGCTGCTGAAATTCGAACTCGAACTCAAGGTGAGACGGAAAACATAACCATTTATCTTTCCATAATGCATGGCATGTTCTCCCGGTTGAGTAAACCTCTATCCGAGGATGAAAAATTAGAGATTTTGCTCCACAACATCAGGCCATGTTATGCCAGTACACTGTCCGCCTTTCCGGATATTAGGACTATCGAGACTCTCAAATCAGTATGTCGCAGTTTCGAAAACGTACAAGCGCGGTTTGCCCATTTTCACGAACCACCAAAGGCGTCTGCAAGCACTATCGCTCCGGAGTTCGCATATATGGGTAAAAGCGAATCAATTACAAACACTAAAAACTCAGGTGTCTCCTCCATACAGAAAGAGGAAACAGTAGCAGCTTTAGCGTCCAAATCAGGCGTATCTAAATACTGTCCAAGGTGCAGAACTACTGATCACTCTTTAAGGTATTGCAAAAAGGAACGCTTTCTAATTTGTTTTAGATGCGGAAAGAAAGGTTTTCGTATTGCAGATTGCCCCGATTGCAACAAAAAAAGTTCCACTGAACCTGATAAAGAGGATCAAAAAAACTAATTGGGCAGGATTGTAGGGTACAGCATAAAAATGTTGATCCTTCCGAATGGAAGAATTGGCTAAAATTCATCTCTTCTTTCTCTACTTACAATGCTGTCTCTTCAATCCGGGCTAACTCTGTAGTTGATAGATCTCGACCTTACGTTGCAGTTAATCTGAACAACAAGCAATTGATTGGTCTCCTCGACTCCGGCTCTTCTACCACTATCTTAGGTAACGGAAGTCACGAGTATCTGTTAGACTCCGGGTTCAAACTAGAACCGGTAGAAAATATTAACTTCATTGCTGCAGGTGGCAATAAAATTAAGTCTATTGGAGTTCTAAACCTTTCTGTTGGTTTTCAAGACCAAACTCACATTCTAAAGTTTTTTGTGGTACCTGGTATCAAGCACTCACTTATATTAGGTATGGACTTTTGGAGGACTTTCGGTCTTTTCCCTAAGTACCTAGATCGTATCGCATATTATAAAGACTCTGATACTGTCCTTGCTGTCACTGATGTAGTTCCTAGTGAAATCCATAATCTCTGTTCGTACGAGCATCTATCGGTTGAAGAAAAGGCTGTAGCCGATCAGATGATGTCTCACTTCCATGACATCTCTTATGAGAAACAAGGCCTAGGTCGCACTCATTTAATCACGCACGTCATCGACACAGGTGACACCCCTCCTATTCGACAACGTTACTACAGAATGTCACCAGAAAAACAGCGTATCTTAGTCGAGCAGCTGGATGAGATGCTTAAAGAAGACGTCGTCGAGCCATGCGAAAGCCCTTGGTCGTCTCCGGTCATTCTTACACCGAAAAAGAACGGCGAGTTACGGTTTTGTTTAGATAGCCGTAAACTCAACTCTATCACTAAAAAAGACGCGTATAGTCTTCCTTACATATCAGAGATACTGGACAATCTGCGTGATGCTAAATATCTTTCTAGCATAGATTTGTCTAAAAGTTTTTGGCAGATCTTAATTCAAGAAAATGATAGGAAAAAAACTGCTTTTTATATTCCTTCTCGGGGAACCTTCCAATTCAAATCTATGCCGTTTGGCCTAACTAATGCTCCCGCTACTCAACAGAGGCTAGTAGATGCCTTATTTTACGGGCCTGAATTTGAGCATAGAGTATTTGTCTTTGTCGATGATGTCATCGTTGTTTCAAACAGTTTCGAACAACACATGTCCTTGCTTAAACATGTCTTGCAAAAACTGAAGATGGCTAATCTAACGATCAACTCTAAGAAAAGTCAATTTTTTAGAAAGCAATTAAAGTATTTGGGGTATATTGTTGACTCTAGTGGGCTGCAACCAGACCCTGAAAAGGTTGAATCAATTCTGAACTACCCAGCTCCAACGAATCGTAAAGAGGTCAGAAGATTTCTGGGAACAGCCTCTTGGTATCGTAGGTTTATCCCAAACTTTAGTTCTTTGGCTTCCCCTTTGAATAAACTCACTTCTCAAAAGAAAGATTCACCTCCATTTGATTGGTCCCCTGAAGCAGATGACGCTTTCAAAAAACTAAAATTTCATCTCGTATCTGCTCCCATTTTATCATGTCCAGATTACTCCAAGCCCTTTGAAGTACACACCGATGCGAGTGACTATGGCATTGGAGCCGTACTCACTCAAACGTTGGATGGAACGGAAAGAGTCATCGCTTATATGAGTAAGTCACTGTCACAGCAGGAGCGTAATTACAGCGCAACGGAACGTGAAGCACTCGCCGTCCTTTCCGCTATTGAGCATTGGCGTTGCTATCTCGAAAATGGTCAGACATTTACTGTATTCACAGACCATGCTTCTCTGAAGTGGTTCCTCAATCTAAATAACCCGACTGGAAGGTTAGCTAGATGGGGCGTACGCCTATCAGCCTATAACTTCGACATCAAACATAGAAAAGGTTCCGAAAATGTTGTTCCCGATAGTCTGTCTCGTGCGGTTCCTGTTGCTGCCATTGACTCCACTACACCTTCTTCTATAACAACCAACGACCCTTGGTATTTAAATATACTTGATGGTTGTCGAAAATCTCCCACGTCATTTTTGAACTATCGTTTGGAAAACGGTAGGTTATTTAGGTACATGAAGTCCTTGAATCTTCTAACTAGGGAATTCGAATGGAAAGAGGTAATACCAATGGAAGCACGTCAAGATGTCATTTATAAAAATCATTCGGAACCAACATCAGGCCATTTTGGCATCTTTAAGACTCATAAACGTGTAAGTTTAAAATACTTTTGGCCAAACATGCATAAAGATGTGGTAAATTTTGTATCTAATTGCGATAGTTGCCTGTCTCATAAACACTCAACACAGCCCACGCTTGGAACAATGGGTCGGCCTAAAGAATGTGATCGCCCATTCCAGATGTTAAGTATGGATTTGGTAGGGCCCTTGCCTGTCTCTAGGAAGCAAAATACGTTCTTGTTAGTAGTTACTTGTTGTTTCTCCAAATACTGTATGCTTTTTCCTATACGGCGAGCAACTGCGGAGATCATTGCTCGAATTCTAGAAGAACAAATATTCTTGGTGCACGGTATTCCGAGCACACTACTTATGGACAATGGTAGGCAATTTACTAGCAATACTATGCGGAATTTACTAGCTAACTACAAAATACCTAACATTCACTATACACCACTATACACCCCGCAGGTGAACACCGTCGAACGTTACAACAAAACTATTGTGACTTCTATCTCTACTTTTATTGAGAACGACCATCGATCTTGGGATATCAACGTTCCAAAAATTCAATTCGCTTTAAACAGCGCTGTTAACGAAGTCACAGGCTTTACTCCCGCATTTCTTGTTTTCGGGCGTGAATTAGTTAGTTGTGGATCTCACTACCTTGATTCTGACTTAGGTAACGATATAGTATTTTCACCACGCGACTCTTACGCTGAAAACTTGGGGACTCTCCAGAAAATATTTGATAAAGTACAACTATCCCTCATAAAGTCTCACTCCCGGAACAGTACTCATTATAACCTTCGACGTAAGAAAGTTGAATTTGAGGTAGGTGACATAGTATGGAAGCGAACATTCTATCTCAGCGACAAGGATAAAAGTTTCTCAAAGAAATTAGCCCCAAAATTCATTAAGTGTCGCATTAAAGCAAAGAAGTCCAAACTGGTGTATGAACTTGAGGATATGTCCGGACACAATTTAGGGTCATGGCATGTCAAGGATTTTAAACTGACCTAGTGTTCTTAGCTTTGGATTTTACTCAGGAAAAATCCTAACCTAAAAAGGGGGGTATGTAACGATTCCGTTCGCGCTGCTTTAAATTGAACTTTCGCGCCGCGCACCGCGTCCTCCGCGATAAGTTGGCAACAGTGCGTCTATGCGCTGCGGGCTTGTCTTTGACTGAGTCAGAGGTGACCTTTCCTTGACTTGCGGACTACAAATTTTCAACACCTTTAATTGTTAATTGCTTAAATATTAAAGAATTCAAAGTTAAATTGTTATAAATAGTGAACCCCATATCGGGTGAGTGTTGCATTATTGTTATATAGTGTGTATTTAGTGCAATAAGTTGTGGGCTTGGTAAGTCGAAGTAACGGTCAATGACCTATCTAACCGTTAATGTACCATAACTGATATTAAATTAATTTACGTTCATCTATCTAGCTTGCTTCTTACACATCGCCTTCTTATATTAATTATCATTCATGGTACAAATACCTCTTGCCGCCTTTTAGCGAATTTCACTGTCATTTCATTCTTTATTCATTGTAAATTGTTTTATACAAATCATTTCTACGCATTACGTACCTATCACTCTAACATCTTTTATTGATTTTCCGCCCATGTAATTAATTCCTTGACTCGGATACCTATCTCACAATCGAACCGATTTAGTGAGGTAGGTAAACCGTTATTTCATTTCCATTGTTTTAGCTTTAGTATTTCATTTGTATGACTGCCTCATCATCGATTACTGCAAATGCTTTTTGCCATTGCGCTTACGCTATGAGTTGAGGATGCGGCAGTCATATTACAAAACCGGACAACTTCTAAAGTGTCTGGACGTGGATTCCAGGGTTCCATCCTGCGGGTTATCCCTACACAACCGAAGCCGCCATTCTCCGGCGATTGCTCAACGGTACCACCGGGAAGAGCCGTAACGGTACCACCGGGAAGAACCTTAACGGTACCACGGAACATTAACCGCTGCACTTCTCTTGCCGCCGGCCTTCTCATCTGGATCCACTTGTCGCCCTACCGCGTCGGACCTCTCTCCAGCTAAGGCCAGTGGCATTCATTCCAAGAACCTAACGTATTTCGGAGACAACGAACGCAGACCCACTGCTAAATTCCTTTAATATATATTGTAAGCATTTTCTTCGTGTTTTCTTTGGGCCAAGCCACTCTCCAGCGTAGGCAGGTCACTAGAAAACCACTAGTGTTTCACATGCAATGAAATGTTTAGGTTGTCTGTATTGGATCGGTTTGTCTAGCCAAACTTAAAATCTTAAAGAATCATGACATGATGTGGGGAAAATTAAGGAAAACCTATTTTATGCCGAAGACGACACAGCGATATAAAGGAACTGAAAGATAAAGACAAAGAAAAATATAAATTTGTACTTATTTACATAACTTTGATAAGGGAGAAATCTTACTATGGACTCTCTTTATAACTGATTCCATCTGCTTCTTCTAGATAGGAAATCAAGCTTCGTAACCAGCTATAAATAGTTATTTTTCAACTGTTACCCGATTTCTAAGGTAAATTTATATAGAGGTACATAATTGTATGTAGAGGTATATTGGTTTGTCAACTTACTAATAACACCTCACACTACAGGTTTAAATATAGATCTCTGTGCTTATAATAACTGAATTTTAAGTAAACCTATTGTGTAAAGAGGAAATAAACAAATTATTATTATTATTAACTTACTGTGAAGTAAGAAAAGGTCCTAAATTTTAATACACCATGTAGCATAGCAGATTCGCTCTTTCTATAAACAAACGTTCTTCGCAAATAGCAGCGACATAAGCTTCCATGTTCCTAACCTGTAGGTAATCTCACGAGCTGTACCAACTGTACAATCCACCAGTTTAATTATCACCCTCGTTACTCACTCGCGATTACCCCAATCAATTTGTCAGGGCAGTTCGCAGCCTTATTCACAGTGAGGTTTCGCCAGATTATTGTGATGGGCGTTGGGCTTATTACTCGAACGAGAGGGTTTTGGTGCTGTTTCAGGCTATTCACTCTTGCTATGTTGATGTAGGTATATGTTTTTATCAAACGTATCTTTGGTTATAGTGTTTTTTTAACTGTTACCGTATAGGGGCAAAAAACAGAGGAGATATAAGTATATATATTAAAAAGCGCTATCAACGTGTTTCTCGTATAGGTACTGGAGGCTGGAGGATTGTGACGTCAGCGTGGATAATTGTATGAAAAAACAAAAGATATTCGTGTCAGCTTTTAAAAATATATCTATACAGAGAAACTTTCTAAGAAAACATGGGTCTTTTTCGGTAAAAACTATTTCGTCAATAAATTGTTTTTGGTAAATCTTGAGTAGCGCCTACAAAATTTTCAAACCTTGCTCATACAATCCGTGCATTGTCACAACCATATGGAACATTGTCAAAGTAATTTTCCCTTTCTGACTGCTTTTGTTTCAGTTCTAAATAGTTGCATGCCATCCCATTCTGATTGCGCGCAGCCTATACCCGAGAAGGTCCTAGCTAGAGGATTTTAAAGCTGCTCGGAGCTCTTGACATAACGTCTCCTGCTATCTGTGTTTATACATGCGTGTTTAATAATAATGTAATCCCATTGTAACAAGAACCTATACCTATGTAGTATGGTAGTTTGCCAGCTTATTTTGTGTTTTTAAAGTTACAAACACAAAACAATCAGGCAAATAATCCTTGGCTTAGGTACGTACTTAAGCCAAGCATTATTCGTCTATTAAAACCTTATTATCTGTGTTTGCTTTTGACTTTGGTGTGGCACTGACTTTGTGTTGGTTCCCATGATATATTACCTATCTATAGCTACATTGCCTACTACCCATTTTCGGTAGAATCAGGAACACATTTTTAAATTTCAATGTAACTTTATTTCGGTGCGTGCGAGACTTGCACTGAAAACTGTCCAAAATATACTCCACTACCGTTCTGTCAAGCAAAAATATTATCAAAATATACAAACGAAGAATGACAATACTGTGAGTTTGGGCTCGCAGCCATATTCCCCTGCCTATTCCAACTACGGAATCTGCGTTTAAGAGTTAATAGACTCAACCGTGTCTAAAATTAGCTCTCAAGAACATTATTACTCCATTCTTGTGAGTTGTATAATCACGTTTTACTCAGCGATACTCCGACATAGCGTTATAGGCTGCGTGTCGTTTAACTTCACACATGAGTTCAGGGGTGCCCCCTCTCTGCTTTCGGCTGAATTAAATATTGTACGGATTTACGCAAAGACATGGTTCGCTTTATTTCTCCTTCTTGGTGGCTTTCGTGGCGTAGCGGGTGGGCAGAGTGAGAAATAAGAGGTGGTTCCTCTTGACAGAATTTCCGATGTTCTGTGGAATAATAGTTTGCAGCATTTTTTCTCTTTGAAATTGACACGCTTCTCCATATTGTCTGTCACCCTCTAGAGACGCTCATAGTGTTGTTTGTTACAGAACAAAAACATGATTGTTTTGAACAAGTAAAAACGAACTAAAGTAAAGACTTCAAATTCCTTAATTTTACATTGTTTTTAAGTTTTGCGGCACAAATACAAAATCCTCGGGCATCATTTATGCGACCATTTCGGGATCATTTGCTATCGCAATAAAAAAATCATCAAAATCAGTAGACAATTGACGGAGAAATCGGCGAAAATACATTTAAAAACATATATACAGCCGAACTACAGCCGGCTTCTGCTTTTTCAAAGTCGGTTAAAAATACGACACTAACGCTCCCGATACACACGCCCTTGCATATAGACCCTAAGGTTACGGTGTAGTGGACAGACTCCATTAGGTCTTTAAGTCTTTATAAAGGTTAATCCCCACAAGGCCCGGACACTTTTTCAGTTGGGACATCTGCTAGATAAGATCCAATAGATTAGAATGACCCAATTTAGAAATACCGACATATTCCTGTCCACCTTGCACAAGCAGGTGCTACCTACCCTCACTTTTAAGCACATAGGGTGCCCCAGGGAAAACATTGTCCTGAAATATTATAATGACAAGGCTTTTTTGATCAAGGTAAGATTGGTTTCCGGCATAGTGTGGTGCGTATTACCTGTAACATTCGATTATAGGGTTTTCGATCTGTCATGGCTACCCTATTTGTAGTTTGTTTTCATTTTCATGGCGGAGGTAAAGGGGAGAGAATATGAGTCAGCGGAAAAGGAAGCAATTCGATTTGGAGAGTTTTCTTTTATTGAAGAGAAAATGGGAATTTATCTCGGCGAAACTCGATAATGAAAGAAAGTTATTCCAACATGAACCCACACCCATCATCTTCTTCTGATGATGGTCAACTCTAAATAGGCTATGGCGACCGATTTAATAAAAAAAAAATTTACTTTGTTTAATATTTCTTTTCTCTAGTACCTTTAATAGCAATGAAAATTACAATTAAGGAATACAAACCAATTAAAACTAGTATTCACAATTGAATCACTTGACCTAAATGCAGATAGTTGCAAACAATCAAATGGTAACTCAAATTATCTAAATAAAATAAAATAGCTATCTAGACCAACACGTAATCAAATAACAAACTTAACTAAGTACAGTCTTAGTTGTTGCCTACTTTAGTTCTTACGTTACAAGAAGCCATAGGGTTCTTAATTATTTTGCATACACCTACATATCCTATATATACCTAAATATCTCCGACCTCAATTATCGAAATCTGCGGCTCCAAATTAGAACGCGTTTACTTCGAATTCTGGTTCTGTTTAGTTTTGCTACAATGCTTTTACAGCATTTTAGCAAAACTAAACAGTACATATCATAGAGTCAGTGATTGGATATCAGAAATTTTCGAAATTCAGCAACTTCATTCTCTAAATAGGTAATCGAATAGGTACGTACAGGTGTATGTTGATTAATACTTATCTGGTGTAGAATCGAATTTCTAATGCTACGGTTCCGTTGAACAGAAAATGCGGGGCTTTATGAAAGTTTTGAAAGAAATTTCGCGCAGCAATAAAAAGTTCAAGATAAAATTGTGAAAAATCCGCTTCCACTCCGCTCCCGCAGGTTAACGAAAACAGCCGAAGGGTCTACCTACATGAGCGAGTACATCGCTGGCAATAGTTTCATTCGTCGCTGTGGTAGTAAGCCGCGGCTTAAAAATCATCCCCTCTAAGGCCCGTATTATGAAATCTTGCTCAGTCATCGATCTATGCTTGAGTAACGCTTTTCTATGGCATAAACGTCACTCAAGCATAGATTGATGACTGAGCAAGCTTTCATAATACGGGCCGTAGCTTTTATTGAGAAAGAAACTTAACATTGTTTCTTTCCCAATGATAACCAATGGTACCTATAGTTTAAAATATCGTCGCATTGCTTGGTAATCAACGTAAGAAGGTATGAAGCTTCAGATAACCAATTCAATATTTTTTTTTATACCACCACTTACACTGGACATTTGCGAGAGAGGCGAGATCGTAGCAAGCACGCCGCGACGACGCCGACGCCGCCGGCAATCGCACAGAGCTCGCTGTGCATTCACCTTGAAATTGCTCGCAAGTTCAGCCAGTATGATAAGGCTCTAACTCAGCCTGTGGCTGGACGACGTAACAGATGACTAAGAGAACTTACCAAAGGAAACAGGAGCTTCCTTCCGTGGGAGGCCTGGGTCCAGCAGTGGACCAATATAGGCTGTGGAGGTGGGAGATGGGAGGAGGGTTGAAGATGAAGAAGGAATAGCCTCATCGTACCTCTTATTCAAAGAAAAGCTTTGAGAGTGTCTTCAGTCTACGATGTCCTCGACGATTATTTCTACTCGCTGCGAGAAACCAGCTTGTTGTGACGGTCTCTAAATACTCGAATATCTGCTAAATAATCGAGTATCCGCTAAACAAACGAATCTTCAGGAGGGTATCGAGAGCGTGCTTAGCGTTTGCTAGTCAAATGTGAGATTGTTATCTTTGAGACTGTTCCTGTTGGGGCCGGGTTTTAGATGATTGTGAACCGTTTTAAAGTACTTTTATGTGAGTAAGTAAAAACCAATCAAAAGCACACTTTACTTTTGTTGGGAATGTAATATTTGGAGGGTAGAATATCAAAATTACTAAAAATGGTCATGGATTAAACAACAGGCGGAAAGACATTCTCCTTTTCAGAAATTCACTACTATAGAGAAAATGGATGACTTAGCAAGAAGATTGAGAAATTAATTATCTAAACAGAAAAGTAGATGATTAACTATCGATCTCTTCGTGAAAGTTCTACAAAATTTTTAATTACTCGCAACAGCAAAGAGATTAACAGAAATATTTCGGTAAAATTTCCCGCATCCTTTAATCCGTTCGAACAGCCGAATCCATTCGTCAATATTAATTAAAACTCCGTTAAACTTTTTAACCGTAAATATTTACACATTCGTGCATCAATTTATATTAACCCCAAAGCTTTTCGATGTTCGAAACTTTGAGAGCTTTAGGCCGTCACCCCACGGGTCCGATAGAAAGATGTGTTTACTTTGCATGCTTCTTTTCTGTTTTTTATTCTTTAACACTCTTATTACCCATGACACTCATGTCCAAGTAGACTAGCATGTAACTGCGGCGCGCCGCCCCTTTGGATCGCACCGCAAAGCCTGGGCACTGAATGCGTTAATATCCAGGGACCAAATTCTGCTAACCAATTGCTTTACTGTGACAATGGTATCGTCGCAGAATCGTCCACAGATGTAAGAAAGTCTAGCTAGATAGAGTGATCGCAAAGTTTTATGAGCTCTCTGATCTTAGGCACGGAAGCAAATATGCGCAAGTACTATCAAATAGAAAAGCTATAATTACCAACTAGCGACGCGCCCCGGCGAACCCGTGCGAAAGATAAGACCTTGAAGTGTTGATGCAATGTTAAGTCTTGAACAATTTAACCCTAATAGGAAGGCTTAAAGGTGCTATTTTCTGCAACAGGACTTTACTAAATGTAAATTTAAAAGTTTTCAAAGATTAATTTAATGAAACTTACGTATCTTGTACCGCTCGCGAGGCATATTTAACGTTTATGACAACCGAAAGGAAATAGAATCAGAGAATACTCCACAAAATCACAAGAACAAACTATGAAATCAGCCAAAACAAGCATCGAACAACCATCAAAGACTGCTGCGTCATTGTACTCAATCGACAGTATTGCCAACTAGGTTTTAAATAAATTTGCTACATTGTAATTGTTTTATTTTCAAACTTGGGTTAATTGCGTAAGATAAAAAGTTTAATTTGTTCTAAAATTTAAGGTTCTAAATAATCTGTCATTTAGTATATGTGTTTTTTATATTCTATCAATATTGAATTGAAAAAAAAGTTCAGCAGGACAAAATGTGCTAGACAAAATAAAAATACGCCAAAATTCTTGCTGGGAACCCTGGTTTGACAGACAGATCCCCTCTCCACCCGTTCTTTCCCCTCAACGCCTTATTTTCGGTTTAGTGCGCAGCCGTTGAAGCCAACTTCACAGACCTCATTAAACTTTGCGCGGACTCTACTAGATAGTGCTTGCGCTGCTATTTGCACGGAGAGATTGATGGAATGGTTTACCTCGACACTTACCTCGACAGCGTCCTTCCATCTGTAGTTTCTTTAATGAAAGATAAAATGGCAAAATGCGTCATTCTGAGCCGATACCGTTACGTTGTGAGGCGATAAATTTATTGGAGTTAGGGCGCAGATCTCCCGAGAGATAAATATTGTGTTATAATTTTTTTGGACATTACAAACAAACTACCTATACAAAATCCAAAGTGTGGAGTTGTTTGTAGCTTGTCGGTGGGCAACTTTACTCGGAACCACGCGGAACGTGCTCCCCCCTCTCGTTAGCAAAATGTACGGCGCTTTTTTGACGTGTCCTCTAGGGGTCTCTAGATACAAGTGTTTACTCCAATACAGACAAACGTGCGCTTCGAAAACAAACTCTTCAACCCCACAATACGACACAAAACTCAATGACAGTTCGTTACAAAAATTTCACAAACACATTATGTTAGCGAGTGGCGGAAAAGTTTGACTGTAAGTTGAGGTGACAAGGTCGAATTTAGCTTGTCTTGGTTTAAAGCTATGTGTGGTTCTTGATTTGTGTTCCATTTTAAGTTCTTTGGCTTCAGGGAGGTTCCTGAATTTAGATCTCAAGTAGCTCGGTAATAAGATCTATTCTAATTGGATTACTCTTACTGCTACTTCTGGGGTTTTTCTTGTCATTTCTGATTTCCATTATTTGTATTCCACCGAAGGTAAAATAATACCTTAACATTTTAGAGTTCGGAAGTCTTTGAAAATTTGATGTTGGAGTAAAAGTATGACTTTCAAGTATGAGTCTGATGATGATCAGACTATGATAGTCCACTGCTGACCGTAACCTTCGGCATATAGAAGCCTCAAGATTATCATGTGCTGTCTCTCAGAAGTACCTACCTACCTGACTAGTAGATATACGCCTAGGACTAAAAAATTAATTACGAAAAATGCAAAGCTCAAAACGAAGAAACACCAAGTACCTACATTTTCTAAATGTGAAGGTCGCCCTTAATTACCTGTCAACTATAATTTAGGGTCTGCCTTTAATTAAACTGTCAAATAAGCAAATATATTATTATCAGCGGTACTGGAAGATAAATTACATAATGCCAAGATTTCAAAGCTAATACCTAAAACACCCAAAATACCGCCTCTCACTAAAATGATGACAAGTAGGGTAGATCGAAAGAATCCATAAAAAATACATCTCATCCCCTATAAAGAGACGACAATAGTCGTTTAAGAAAGAGACAACAAGAACGTGATCTGTCCTTTATTCGGTAATGAAGCTATGAGTTATGAAGTTGCGAGGCATATGGCATTAAATCGTGGTTCAGGACTTCTCCTTTACAATTTATATTGTACTTATGAACTTGTTTTGGAAAATAAAATACCTACAATTACTTATCAAGGAGGAAAAAGGAGCGTGCAAAAAAAGGATTTTTGAACAAACGTTGATGAATGGCCAGATCTAACTATTACAAGATAATCTAAAATAGATAGGTATAGATGAATAGTTTTTTATGTTTTTAACATATTTACTGCCCAACTTTAGTGGTGCTCCTGCCAAGGGCGCACCCCGCCGCGCCTCTGCCGCGCCGCCGCCGATGAAGGCTAGATTAATTAAAGGTTAAACAAACTTACCTTAAGTGATGTTTCACTATAATTACACGAGTCGCTGCATCCAAAGAGGAATTTAGTCTACCTACATGGTCTATAACCTGCATATTAAGTGCGTCTCGGGCACACCAGTTACAATCAGTAATATTTGATTATATAAAGTAACTAAAGAAAGATTAGCAAAAATTATTTAAGTCTGTACCCCGAATGGTTCAGGACCACAGCATCATACCATCTAAGTCAGTACTTATCTAGTTTTGGATGATGAACGGCGACACAGCAAAGCACTCCGCCGTTATCGCTCTTAGCGGTGTTTAGTTACTCGTTTAGATAATTTAGCTAATTTTCGTCATATTTAGCGTATTTTAGTTAAATTTAGCATTGAAATGTTAGAAACTAGCGTGAATTGTTGTCAGGTATCGTTACCTCATGAAGGTTGTGTTTAGATGAAATGTTTATGAATAGGTAGTGCATAAAGGTTGCTCCAATATTCACATTTATTTATTGGTATGAAAAAACATTCCCCTTATTAAACAGTTAAAGTTGTATGTAAACATACAACTTTGGTCTGTTGCGTGACGATGGTAAGAGGCCTGACGGCATGACACTAGTCCCATGGGAGTTGGGGAGGCCCATTGTGTGGGACGCTACATGCGTCGACACACTTGCGCCTTCCCATCTTCCGAGGACATCCGTAAGGGCTGGTGCAGCGGCAGATTTGGCCGAGGATCTCAAGAGACGCAAATATGCAGGTCTCGACAGAGCCTACATATTTGCTCCCTTTGGGGTCGAGACCCTAGGTCCGTGGGGTACCGAGGCTCTCCGGGTTTTTAAAAAGTTATCTGAGCGTCTGGTCGACGCGACGCGTGACCCGAGAGCTGGCGGATATCTGGCGCAGCGCATCAGCATTGCCATACAGCGGGGCAATGCAGCCAGCGTCTTGGGGACGCTTCCGACTGGTATTGATATGGATCAGTTGAGCTACCTGTAGATTGTTTGCAACAGTCTGCAGTTAGCTTAATTGTTTCAATTGTAAATACTAGTTATAATTTGATTGTAATTTTCTTTGTAATAAAGGCCATTGCCGTATTATTACAACTTTTAAAGTTCATGGAACTGAAAACAATGTCATACTTTTACTCCTACATCAACGTTTCAAAGACTTCCGAACTTTAAAATATCAACGTATTATTTTACTTTCGGTGGAATAGAGTTGTCATTTCTGATTTCCATCATTTGTAACGATGGAAATTAGAAATGACAATAAAAACCCCAAAAGTAGCAGTAAGAATAATCCAACTAAAACAGATCTCATGATCATCATGATGAAAAGATCTATAAGAGCTGGTAGGGCACATGTTATCTTGTGTGACCTTTAAGCTGATTTGTCCCCCTTTAAAAGTACTCTATTCTGAACTTAAAGTGCCGATAGAGCCTATTAGATTTTTTTGAGTTCTTACCCACCGTCCACCTCCCTGAGACCGTAGAAAGTTTTTTTACAACGGCTCGCCTTTGTTCACCTTGGTGATCTTTGGGAAATATTTAGTTTCCATCGTCCACCTTGTTATCGAAACTCTTCAGATTTGAAGTGCATAGAGATTATGGTTATTAATGCCCTATTTTAAATGTTTTGTTGAAAATATTGTTAAATTTTTATAATCAATAGACGTTTGAACACAATCTCACCTGATGGAAAGTGAAGGAACTGTAGCCAACGATATATCACGAAGGTCCAGAAGACTCCTTTTCCCTCATGTCTTGTCTTGACTAGGTTGTAATTGGCCGAAAAAACGTAATTTTTAATGCGTGGTCAGCTTCATAAATTATTAAGATATTCATCTGTATGTTTCCTTTTCAGACTGAATTTCCAGCTAACATTTTGTGAGAAACTTTATCTTATTCCCTTTTAGTACTAGTATTTTTCCTACAAAAGCGCCGTGACTCTCTATTTGCTGTTTCTTAGTATTCAGGGTCTAATAGTTAGCTGACAGTACCTATAACATGAAAAATGTTCAACATTCAATTTCATGTTATGGGACTTTTAGCGTCCTATGGAACCAATCCAAAACCTGTCAGTTTAATATGCTACATACATTACAGTTGTAAACAGATTGATTTTTAAGTATGTCGTTGCCAGGTCTTTTATTTATTTAAACTAGTTGACTCCTTTTCCTCGTAATACTCGAAACAATGACTCGAACGCTGCTTACATGAGAGTAGCTATCGAATAATGATTTTTTGAAAGATTTTCATTATAAACTGTCAAAAATCACAAAATCTTTACTTGACCATTAGACGACTCGAAAATTCAATCAAATAGATAAATCTAATTAGCGTTAATGTTTCAAGTTTCAAGACACAAATTATAACTAGTATTTACAATTGAAGCAATTGAGCTAACTGCAGACTGTTGCAAACAATCTACAGATAGCTCAACTGATCCATTCAATTCCAGTCAGAAGCGTCTCTAAGACGCTGGCTGCATTGCCCCGCAGCATGGCAATGCACAAGCACTGAGGTCAGCGTCGCTTCGACCAGACGCTCAGGTTTTTTTTAAAACTCGTTGTGCCCTTGGTACCTACCCAATGAACTTTGGACTCCAAGGGGAGCAAATGCGTAGGCTCTGTCGAGACTTGCGCCTTTTGAGTTCCTCGGCCAAATCTGCCGCCGCACCAGCCTTCACAGTTTACCATGGAAGTTTGTACAGCTACCTGGTACTATAGTTACTTAGATTTAAAATAATGGAATTTTATATTTGTATTTTTTTTCCTTTTTATTAGTAGTTTTGGTTAGGTTAGCTGTTTTTTATAGCTACCTGTTATAATCGATAATGCTTTGTGATTGATAACGGAGCTCTATGGCTGTGTCTCTGTATGACGTACTCAGGCTCAGGCGGTCGTGGCGTAAGAATCGATCCCTCCAACTCAGCCGGTGGATGTCGTAAGAGGCGACTAAGGGAACCTACTAGAGGAATGGCAGCAGCTGCCTTCTGTGTATTTTTAACACCCCCAATGCAATTAGGTACCTTGCCATGTGTGGTAATTATGGCCACACCCCCTTATTTGGGGGAGGCTCGTTCAGCGGTGGACGTTTGAATGCTGATGCTAATGCTGATCGTTATGTCGTACTGTATATTGAAGTCTGCAAGCTCGTCGATAGACGTTTTTTTATTTAAAACGCTGTTGTAACTATTTCATCGAAGCAGTTGCAGTAAGCGGTTTTACACTTTGCATAACTCGGTTAACTTATATGATAATATTAACTTAGAGTTTAGTTATCGGCTTAAATAATCGCAAGGAGTATGGAGTTTTATGTGGATTCTGATTTTGTTGATAGGGAAAAACTAATTTTATGTTTATGTGGATGGAATAAAAAGAAAAGAAAGATATTATTAACATATTTTTTTAAATTGTAAATTCATAATGTAATTAGTTCTAATTTGTTTCAATCATTTTATTGTAAATTTCTTTGTTATTAAAAGGCATTGCGATTGAAAAAAACTTTTAGACAAATAAAATATGATCTTGACCCAATTCAATAACTCAATTAGAGATCTACAAAAACAATAAAGGCGTGATATCAGAAATACAATAAAGGCGTGATACCAGAAGTACTTAAAAAACAATGTAGGCGTGATATCAGAAGTACTATAAAAACAATAAAGCTGATAGTCAGTCATCTGATAATAGTTAATAAAGTACACGAACCTCTGGGTACAATTACCGTTCCCGCCCTCGTTATCTACCAGGCAGCGCTCTACGTCCAAAACCACCTAGAGGAATACTCAAGATGCGGCGATGGACAGAGATACGATTTCAGGCACGCACGCAGAGGTTAAGGACTATTGACCATAAGTTGGAAATCCAAAAAGCTGTTGCACGTGCTCGGCCCGAGTGTGTATCTACAACCGACTGCCGCCCGACATCACCAGCGCACCTTCGATGCAATCCTAGAAGCACAAGCTTCAAAATAATTATCCTGTGTTTTATGATGTTAATGAATTTATTATAATGAAAATGAATTAATTTTTGACTTTCTGATTTTATATTTATAAAATTGCATTGTTTTAAATATGATTATTTTTAATATGTTTACATGTAAGTTTTTATTTATATTGTTATATAATATATTAATTGTAATTATTATTGAGCGCATTATGTAATGCTACTCCTTACATAATATTATATAAGAATGTACCACAACTAGACCTGTAACTACATATGTTGCCAATAAAGAATCAGAATCTGAAGTACACCAACGCAAAAACAACACAAGATCAGTAATTTACATTTGAAAATACATCTTCATTGAGAGAATATCAACCAAAGAACCTGCAGTCAATGAAAACCTAAAGAACTCTATCAATCTTCTGAAAGATAAAACATGCAATAGATTTTCTATTTCCCCATCTGGAGTACCATTAGAGTTCGCAAAAACGGAGGTGCACCTGACATTAGTAATTGATGTACTGCCCCATTAATCACTTTGTATTTTGCCGTATAAACTTAATGCTTTATCGTTTCCCCTCGGTCTGAGTGTTTTGATATTATTATTTACTTTCGACGAAGGAAAAGTTTTACTTGACTTGAATGAATATTCGGTTTTTTCAGATATGGACCTACATTTAATAGAAATCATTAATGACAAAGAAAATTACAATTCAATAATAAAAACAAATTAGAACTAGTATTTACAATTGAAACAATTAAGCTAACTGCAGACTGTTGCCGATAGCTCAACTGATCCATATCAATAGCAGTCGGAAGCGTCCCCAAGACGCTGGCTGCATTGCCCCGCTGTATGGCCATGCTGATGCGCTGCGCTAGATACCCCCCAGCTCTCGGGTCACGCGTTGCGTCGACCAGAAGCTCAGATAACTTTTTAAAAACCCTACATTTAATTGGTTTATGTGGTTTATGTGTCCAAAATATTTATGTATGGGGTGATAAAATACACAGGAGGAAGCTGCTAGCCTTCCTCTGGCTCCTTTCCAGGTTCCTTTAGTCGCCTCTTACGACAAGAGATTTACGTCAACAAAGACATAATTGAGATTATAAAAATACATAATGAAAACACTAGAAGGAAACAGCAGGTACCAAGGTGATCACTACATAAACTTCAACAACGCTTAATTAAATTTTAACAGCAAAAAAGGTTTAAATTCGAGTTACTTTACTAGGACGAGAGACGAATGAATCCAAAAATGAAAGCTTTCTAATCCAATTGTTTCGAACTTCTGCGATTTGCTACTAAAGTAAGTCGTAAATATGTTCCATATTTTTTGTTTTAAGCCTTTGTTTACCTTAATTAACTAAGTATTCTAAAACCAAGTATAGATTTTAGCTATCAAAATGTCAATGTGTAACTGGATTAAACGTCAACACAGAATTCCGGGAAAATGTTAAATAAGGATGACTCACGCCAGACCGTGTCGGGTCCGAGCCGAGTGTCGGCCGTAGCACGGTCAACTAGTATTACTTAAATTTTGCATGAACACACTCACGCTATAGCGAGCGGCAACCGAGTGACATGACGGCCGAGCAACGGACAACGGTCGGAAACAACTCGGTCCCGGCTCGGCTCGGCTATCGGGCCGTTGCATGAATACAGTGCCGCCGCCGAGCTGCGCCCGAGCAGTCATTGTTTGTGTAGGGAAGTCGAGGCCCGTCTTTGTAATGACAGGCACGGGACCGGCTCGGTGGCCGTGCTACGGTAGACCGTGTCGGGTCCGAGCCACTCGGCTCGCTCTAGCGTGAGTCATCCTTTAGCCGTGGTGCTTTTCATAGGCGTGTTAGAATCCACGTTCAGAATCCATATTATAGATACTTATCGTATACCATACTTATACACTTATATATATGTATTTATTTAAAATATTACAAATTCGAAAGTAACTCTGTCTGCCTATCTGTCTGTCAGTTACCTTTTCACGCCTAAACGGCTGATCGCGAGTTAACGGCTATCCTGGGGACGGTAGGTTACTCAAAAAGCGCTTGCGAAGCAGCGGGCAGGAGCTAGCAAAAATAAGCCACAAAATCCTGTGTGAAATATCTTCAGCACCCGTGATTTATTCATTTACATTTGACAGAACGGAAACAACGGACCCCTCTTACCCGAAACCATAATTTCTCTAAGATTCTGAGCCACGAACAATTCAGTCGCAACTCGTATCGATTCGGGCGTTTTGGCCCCCGGCGCTATACCAGGGTTGCATTGGGACCGCGATATTATACTCCTGTATTCTCATGTGAGGGATTCATATAGAAGTTTTCACGGGTGATACACCGGCTGCTTGATTCACTATTGGTATACGGATTATGGTGATTCGACTGTTGTTTTGCCAATGAATTGCGATTCAAACACACCAAAGTCGGCGGACACGGCCGTCGACAATAATAATTGATAAAACACTGCCGGCTGCCAACAATATTCATAAACTGAAATGTTGCACCGACCCGCCGCGCCGCGCCGCCGCCGCGCCGGCCTGTTTAGCCGATTTTGGTGTGTAGACTCCATGTGACCGCAAAGGACATGATCATTTCAGTCCTGCTTGTTCGTTTGTCAATCTAACTAGGGATGAATATAATATTTTACGCGGTGTGCTTTTAAGAGGGCGCAATGCGCGTCCTTTTTTGAAAAGAATAGGCATAGGATTTCGCGTTCATAGGAGCAGGACAAAGCATACGTTTTTGGAACGGTGTAAGCGCAAAAATCAAGTTATTGTTTATTTACGTATTAATATTATTATTTACGAGTACTATCTGTTTTATAAGGTGATGAATAAAGCATTGTCTATCTATCTATCTATCTATTTACAAGAAAACTACGCAACTGAAGAAAATGAAGAAAGATCCAAATAATTAGTAGGAAAATGATATTAGCATAATAATATTAATTATTAGCCAAATAATTACGACCTACGAATCAAAACAAAAGTCATTTCAATAGACCGCAGGGTTCCTGAGATCTCGACCAAATTATGTGCGAAACAGTGCATTTTCATGTTTTTTTATCGTTATTTTATTCTCGATCGTATTTTTACATTTAAGGAACCAAAGCAAAATGTTTGATATCAATGTAATTCGTGTTTTTTAGTATGGAGAACCCGTGAGTACTGAGATCTAGGCCTAGCTTGACAACAACATGGAAATCTGAAAACTGTATCACAACAAAATCACTGCTAGGTGTATTTTTAGCCAACGTGTAACGAATTCAAATATTGTTAGTCTGGTTAAAATAGCCATTGCAGTGGACCCTTTGTCTCATCGGTCTGCTCATTGTATCGGGCGACGTAACTGGATTACGAGGGATTGATTTGATTAATCTGAAGGTGAACTTCGGGACGGAGTCAGACACCAGACGGTTAAGTTTTAGGTGCCCAGACCCAACTTTGAGGTAATGATTTGAACATTTGTAGCAGAATTTCAGAAAACTTACTTATTTTATTTTTGAGTCAATGCTTCTATCGCAAAAAGAAGACCATCGCGTCGTCTTTTGTTTTATGGTGAAAAGTGAAATGATTGTGTTCAAAGGCGATTACTCACCGGCAGCATTAGATTGTAATGTTACATCCAGATTAGAGTGATTAATATTAGTGAGTGAGGAGAATGAGTGATGTGTGCAGTAATGATAGCTGCTTCGTCCAACATTGTAAAAACAACCGATACTACTACATCAGAACGCTCAAAATCGAACCTTATTGGATTGTTACATTACAGGCTCGTCAGTCAGGTTACAATACTGTCTGTATTGTAAAGAAAAGCTCGAAATGTTCTTCGATCAGGTATCCTTAGTAGATACCTAGAACCTTATAAAAATGACACTCGCAATTGTCTTCGACTTGTTTTGATGCAGACAGTTTGCGCAGAGCCTTGACAATTTCAGTGAATACGAAACAAGAGATGGATGGAGTGGAGTCGAATTTATTTAATTTTAATTATAAGAGCCTTCCTGAAAATAGTATACTTATACTGTTTTTTATAGGATCAATAGGAAAATCCTAGTGTAATTTTTAGTATTACATATAGTTGCTATGAATTTAAATAATATCCTAAAAAAGTTCGTTTTGACGGGACTTGAACCCGCAACCTTAGAAATTACCCGAACTGTGAGGGCTTACGCACTATAATAACAAAAACCTCACTATTAATTCATTTGGTGCTTACTAGTTAATAATCAAAATATTTTCTTTCGGACAACAAATAGTTAGGTATGCAGGTAATCAGTGTAGTCACAGAACTGTTTCTGAGTAGTCAATTTTAAACAAATACAATGCAACAAGAAAAATAAAACATTTACAAAACTATTATTATAACAATTGCAATTATTTTACAAATCTTTGAACCAGTAACTGCAAACTAGTCTTTTGTATTAAAAAAAATTAACACATCAAATAAAAACAATAGCCCTCTACTCATGAATTTAGAACAAAGTCATTAACATTACATAGGCAAACCAAATTATGATAGGGATAGGGCTAATAGCACAATACAGTGGTAAAAATGCATAGAAACATTAGGGAATCCCGTCCTTTTTTGTGTCTCTGACGTGTGATTTGTGCAATTTTGCTAGGCGTGCTTCCAGTCCAACACTAGATGAAATGGAAACCCAACATGTCAAATGTGTTCTCATTAGAAACAGACAATTTCTGGGTGCCCATTGTAAATCTATGTGGGGCCGGCGGCGGATACCTTGATCGATGGAAATGTTACGAGTACATTACAGACGAATGCCCGCGATGAATTACCTAATCTGTGATACTTTGTTATGTTATCAGATATACCTAAACAATAAATGGAGAATGACGAACGAAAATAGACTTTTAGTTCAGATTCCCCAGTTCCAGTTGCCTCAGAGCCGAACTCCGGTTTAGGTGATACAGCTCTGTTCGACTGACATCCTAAATATAGACGGAAAATGGTTCGATTCTGGATTAAATTGGAGACAACCACAGGCGTTCCACGTTTTCACAGAAAAGTGATATGCAGTTTTAGAGCAGTCTTTGATAAAATTTCTTAACAGTAAAGATTTCCTTTACATAAGTAACACAAGGATTTGCGAAAAGCAACGAGCATATTGACAAAAATTTAAAACCAACCTAAACCGTAGATAGTTTACGATAAAAAAAAATAAAATAAAAAAATCATAAAAGTGCACAGTTTCGCACAAAATTTGGTAGAGATCTCAGGAACCTTGCGGTCAAAAATGATTTGGTTCCTTGAACCAGTTTCTTCATAAGTTGTGTAGTTTTCTTGTAAATAAACAAAAACTAGATGTTTGCGCCCACGCCGCTTCATCAACGTATGCTCTGTCCCGCTTCTATGAACGCGAAATCCTATAAAATAAATAAATATAAATATTTTATTTGGAATAACAAGATCCATATTTTGTTAGTAAAAACTATTATAGAACTAAAAGACTTAAAGTTAAGGTTAGTAGTAACAACTAATTATACAACACACACACTAATTATAAAAGAAACATTACATTATATTACACCTACTACCCTACGCACAAAAAAAATCCTTATAGGAGAGGAAAAACTATCAGCAATAAATAGTTCTCAGGATGCCTACCTTTATCAGCACCTATGCCTATCTTTTTCAAAAAATGGCGTGGATTGTGCCGTCTTAAGATGATCGTTAATTTAATTTAAATCTAATTTTTTCTCGGTTGGTTTTCTTTATGGCATCGTGAATACGTGAATTATATTTTTGTGCGAAACTACATGATGAAGGGTTGAGCACTAAAATGCGAATGACGCATGGGTGGACCAGGTGGACGATAAACTGGAACTACCCAGCGTGGACGTATCCATGGTATAATAATAAAAGATATAGCATTCCGAGACATCACGGTTACGTGGGTGACACAAGCTGTACGCCATCAACACCATCGCCGAATGAGAAGACATTCCGAGACATCACGGTTACGTGGGTGACACAAGCTGTACGCCATCAACACCATCGCCGAATGAGAAGACGAAAGTGACGAGCATGTGAAGAGCATGTATAGTGACAATAGTGACTCTCGGAGTGCCATGCCTTGTTTTCTTGGACCATGGATGTACCTATTAGGAAGTTTTATTTTAATTCTCTAAACTAGTGCTTGAACAGTGCTCATTTATGCCTTCATCTTATTTACAAGATACTTATTTCTTCAAACGAGATGCTTCGTAAAATTGTGAATGAATTTCACTTGGTAAGTTCTAAATAAACTCAATAAATCATCAATTATTGTAGCTTTACTACTTTGCTGGAGAATTACTTACCGCAATAGATGAGGACAGACAAATCGCTTCCAGGAAGGTTATATTTTTTAGGTTATATTTTTGTGCGAAACTACATGATGAAGGGTTGAGCACTAAAATGCGAATGACGGATGGGTGGACCAGGTGGACGATAAACTGGAACTACCCAGCGTGGACGTATCCATGGCATAATAATAAAAGATATATCATTCCGAGACATCACGGTTACGTGGGTGACACAAGCTGTACGCCATCAACACCATCGCCGAATGAGAAGACGAATGTGACGAGCATGTGAAGAGCATGTGTAGTGACAATAGTGACTCTCGGAGTGCCATGCCTTGTTTACTTGGACCATGGATGTACCTATTAGGAAGTTTTATTTTAATTCTCTAAACTAGTGCTTGAACAGTGCTCATTTATGCCTATCTTATTTACAAGATACTTATTTCTTCGAACGAGATGCTTCGTAAAATTGTGAATGAATTTCACTTGGTAAGTTCTAAATAAACTCAATAAATCATCAATTATTGTAGCTTTACTACTTTGCTGGAGAATTACTTACCGCAATAGATGAGGACAGACAAATCGCTTCCAGGAAAAGTTGAAACCAAATAGACTGTCCCAAACAACTTAGTCCCTAGTTCCAACCCCAAACAACAAAAGATTGATCACCTTTGTAGAGGTATAAGTACACCATTCATAGTAGACCCTCTCCGGTACATATAGCTGTAGATATGTATAGTGCCGTTGGCATGGCACAGCATAAACTAATTAACAAATTAATGAATGTCAGTTAGCAGAAGGGGCCCCGTAAAACAGTGTGGCACATAATTAAAAATATATTTCCTGTTTTCACTACAATATCCGAACTATCTGTTTTGGGTTAGACTCTACACGATAGCAATCTAAAATGAATTTCAATGTTGTACAAGTGTATGATATGTCCAGAAGGGAGAAAAAGACATGTCGGCTGAGTCATCAGAGCCATCTTAATCACAACTTAAACAAACCACTCTTGTGGTATTGCATTGCATGCAAGGACGACTCGCGACGCGTGACCCGAGAGCTGGCGGGTATCTGGCGCAGCGCATCAGCATTGCCATACAGCAGCGGGGCAATGCAGTCAGCGTCTTGGGGACGCTTCCGACTGGCATTGATATGGATCAGTTGAGCTACCTGTAGATTGTTTGCAACAGTCTGCAGTTAGCTTAATTGTTTCAATTATAAATACTAGTTCTAATTTGTTTTTATTATTGAATTGTAATTTTCTTTGTCAACACGACTACTTAATACATGGAATGCCCATAACGTATTGTGCTGGAATTAGACAGCTCGTTAGGACACGGTCCTGAAAGTGAATATCTTAAACTCCGTACCTATATTAAAGGTCTCTTTCTCGTGATCTTCAACAAATTGTGTTAATCACCATCGTTAAGCATTTTTAGCACTATAGTGAATAGAAACAAAACCAAAATGTGGCACACAGAGAATGCTAGGAGTATTTACAGAACAATAATTTCCTTGCTAATAGGTGCTAACATGTGGAGTCTAATCCATAGGGTTCCGCAGGTGGCGAGACTCGTTATGGCTCTATTAGTGTGTACTCGCGTGCAACAAAAGTGCACCGCTCCTGTGGTATATTGTATAGAATTTTGGATAATAACAATTCTACTTTAGATTTGCGTTATCTAAATTAGTTGGGTTCATGGGTAGAGCAAAACTAGGTAATTGTCTTTTAGCGTATATATTTTATGTTATAATCATCTACAACGTTTTAACAAAGACCTTTTTGAAAAGGACTGTATAGGTTTTGTTACGGTTTTCGGTATCAGCCCACATACGTCCACTGCTGGGCAATTGGGCACAGGCCTCCCTTCCCCATACGATGCCACGAAAAGCAGTCCTGAGCTGATCCATCGGCATTCATCTGATCTGAATGGTAAAAACCGATTTATTTCAGAAACATACATTTTACCCCTATCAGTACACGAAACGATACGTTAGCGCCGTCTAGAGCTCGGTCAAAATTAGCAGCACCATCTAGTTCTGTGCGGCTCGGAAAAGTTTACAAAATTTACTAGTTCCTGAAGTATAAGAAGGACACTAAGTTTGAACCGTACTTGACAGCACGAGAGTTGAGTGAGGCCTTAGACTATTGTATAAAACAGAGTCAGCTAGGATCGGAAGATAACCAACACAAGCTGAAGTCTTTAAGCCTGATAATAAGAAGATTATGAGAGTGGGTGGTAGAATCTGGAAATACAAGCTTCCCAAGGACACCAAGCACCCCATAATACCTCCAAACGATAGTCATTTTACGAAGTCGGTTATCGATGAAGCGCACAGAAGGAGGTTATACAGTCGCCCAACCCTAATTATTGTAATATTACATTTGCGCACAATATATTGGTTTGTGTCAGCTAAAAGCCATGTTAAGATGCATGTCCGCAAATGTTTTGTTTGCATTTTTATTTATGTAAGTGTGGACAACATTATGTCTGAATAAAGAAACTTTTTATTTTTATTTTATTTTATTAAACACGCTGCTGTCACCAAACCTCCATTTATGAGCCAACTTCCACTAAGTAGAGTCACACCGGGGCGCGGGCGAGAGCGTTCTTAAACAGCTTACAACAATGGTGTTGACTTCTGTGGCCCAATCAATGTTCGAGTATCAGAGAGACGCGGCAATAAGTTGTACAAAGGCTGTTTATAAGTGTTTTTTTTTCTGTATCGCAACCAATGCCATACATTGTTTTTTTTGTATGGCGACCACTACAATGACGTCGGTCCATGGATGTTCCTATTTTACAATCGTAGCAACTAAGTTACTAAAATACTTTGTAGAACACAAAAAACAGGATTGCTTACAATCAATTATAAAGGCAAGGCTCGCACATTGCAATTCATTTTACTTTAACCAGTATTTTTTATTATTTTTTTCACTGGAAACTACAATTATGTAATTTGCACATCAGGTGTTCCCATTTTTAGTATAGAGTAGTTTGTACCCATAATTTTGTACCCATTAGTTTTAAATATATTATATGCTATATTTTAACACAAACTGAATGTGAGCGGGTTAACTACGAACCCAGTTTGTGTTTGAAGAACACCAACGTTTCATCCCTTAACAAGGGACTTCTTTACGGTAAGTGGGGTTCTAAAATTATTAATTAAAGTGAATTACATATTTACACGCATAACAATGCACAGTTGCAATCACAACAGTGAACTTGTAATCCCTTGAATGCTTGATGGTTTGCGTGCGATTTCTTGGCCGACAGTGTATAAAGGTGGAATAAAACATTAATTGCTGTCAGGGCGGCTAGGGGAAGACAAAGGCTGGGTTTTTTCGTTACTATTGTGTACGGAACCCTCCGTCACGCTCCGGGAATGGCCTTGTTTTAAAAGTCCAAAAAGTGGATCGATATTTTTGTGGCAATATGGAAATATAATGTAAGTATACAGATATATAATAAAATAAATAATATAGCAGATTTATCAGTTAAAAGCTTTGTGACAACAACAGTAATAAAAGCCATGGAGCCTTACCAGGTACCTACTGCCATTTTTTTCAAGGAATCAACGAGTATGTGTATAGAAATAGATGATATTTCTAAATCTTATAAGAATGCTCTTAATCTATATTTATCCGTTTGATTGCAGGAAATCCAAAACGAGATGATCACCTGTCTCCGAGTAAATGTCAAGAACTGCTCAGCATTTTACGGCGAGGCGTAAAACTAAACGTTATTTTATGTGCCGATTATGTTACAAGCAGTAAGGCGATTGTCCGTATCGTGCTTTAAATTTTAAGAATTGGAACTTTTAGTGGTAGAAGGATGAGAGACAATTTATGTGGTAAGTTAATAAGTTTGCTGGATACTTCACTATTATTATTATTATTTTTATTTACTTTAAGTTATTATGAGAGACCTATATCTCTACCTTTGTAAAATGAAATAGTACCTTCTAATGTTTTGATTTTTAACATTAATTTAAACTTGCTATTTGACTGTCTGTTTTAAAATTATCATCAATAAAATGTAAATCCGTTATTGGTCGTAAGAAAAAATTATATTATAATTTTATGTAGAATAAGGTCTGTGGAATTTGTTATAATAAATAAATAAAATTCACACATATAGCCTCAAAGTAAGCAGAACTTGTTAAATAGTAGCCAGAAGAAGTTCATACGTTTCTTTATTTTTTTGAACCTGGTATTTTAAACAGTTTTTGTAAAAGTGGTAACATAGGAAATAACCAGACCCGCAACAAATTACATGCAGATCGAACAAATATGTCCTATGGCGGGAATCTTGAAAAACTAAATCTGAATCTGAACTAAATAAAGACTTGCACTACGCAGTACGCTGCGTTATGCGCTATGCGATGCCAGACACATAATCGTATGAAAAACGTCGAAGTCTGCGTCAGCGGTAAGGGGTAGTACGCAGCGTACTGCGTAGTACTGATCAAGAGATCAAGGCTTTAGAGCTTAGTATAGAATAGACAAACCTTTAACTACTACGCCATAGAGGTCGTCGAGGGTTATTTAGTAAGATTTAAGGTGTCAATGGAGGGCACTCTTGCGAGTTCATATTTTATGAAGAGAGAGTTATTTTATGTTGTTTTTATTATGCTTCTATGGCATTAACATCTGATTACGGGCTATTTGAATATTCTTATTCAGGTTATACAACGATTAGATATGTTCGGTAAGTACTTATCGTTGAATCTATTTACTTTACAAATTGGATATTAAATTTTATTTCGAGAATCCATGATGATCTTAGTTTGTGATAAGTGTGATAACTATTTGCATCGTTTTAATTAGTTAAATTTTAAGTTACGGAAGACTGTGGTAGCCTACGGCTATTACAACATATGCTGAGTCGGACGCCATTTTGTAGCTTTAGGTTTCATAAATGTATTAAGTATATGTAGGGTGTACTTGTTATAAGTTCGTTTTTTAAGTATCTACATATCTTTTATGGTAATAGTGTTAGTTTAGTAGTAATTATAACTTTAACAAACTATGCAAATGCATAGATAGATAGATAGATATAGTTTATTGTCAACGAGTTTACATGTTTTTGGTTAGTAGTGTCTTAAATCCTATGTTAGGTTTATCTAGACACTATGGTTCTCTAAAAATAGCAATAAGTATAAATTATCATACATATCATACATACCATGCATATACATATCATGCATATCTACTATAAGTTGGCATTACTGTAACTTTGCTACAAATAAAGATTTTCTTATTATTATTCTTAAGTTCATCTGAATGTTTTAATGATACTTGTGATAAACGATTCGTGATTTGAAATGTTATCTATATTTACCAGTCTCTTCATTTAACAAATTCTAGCTTTTGCCTAAACAGACTTACCCGTCTCTGTCAATTTTGTTAAATTCACGTATGCTTTGCTATAATATTGTAGGTAATCTGAACCTGTAACGTAGCAACTAGCAGCAAAGTGGCATAACATAGATCTAATTTTGAGGGGCCTGTGACCAGCCGGCCTTAAATTGGTCAGGTCAGGTCACAGTATATTCTGAGCTGACCACAACTAATGGTGTTGAGTATGCACTGTGGTTAGGCAGTTTGCCTTACCTAGTTACTATTTTATAATGGGTATTTTAGTGTTAACAAGGCTTGTAATTTGCATAGTTTTTAATATTTCTTCAATGTTTTAACATTGACTTTGATGGAACATTAACATCTGTTCCGTACCTACTCCACAACCAACTTGTCGTACGTAACGCCAAAAGAACTGAGTTCTTCGTTCTGAAAAATAGCGTTGAGCGGCTGTCGCTCAGCATATGCTGAGTCAACCCCTTTAAGCAACCTTTAAACGTCCATGATTTTATGTTCTTTTTGTTTTGTACCTATGTATATTACTGTCGTGGCGTTGAATTTTGAGAGTGAGTTATGAGAATAGAAAATACACCTCTGTTCGCTTTGCGGCTAGTCTGCGTTGAGACTGGCTGCCGTGGACTAAATTTGGCTAGGAGGACATCATACTACTAAAATGTATTCTAAACTCACCATCTTGCTTGCTTGTGTCTCCCCTGGGCCCGCAGCTAGCCAGCCACACTAGCAGCACCCACCGCAGCAGGAGGCCGAAGGATCCGCCTCTCCGCAGCTCGGGCTGATTGTGGAAGTGTCTGACAGTCGGCGTATACCTGGCCGTGCATGGTCGCTCCATCTTTCACCACTCACTGTCATTGGTAGTTCACTTGGACTCTATAGTTCAAAAGTAAATCGTTCGGCTTGCAAAATGCAACAATTGAATATGTAAAGGATCCCATACCAAAAATTAGAAACGGTTCACTGGGATCTGTTCATATTATTTGAATTAATTTGAAATTTGAGATTACTGTTCATTTAGTTTTAAAGTTCATTTCAGCGCGGCTCCTTGCTTGCCTGTAAAAAAGAAAAGAATATGTATTTACATACTGTCTTTAACGTTGTATATAACGTTACAACAAGATTTAAAGTTATAGTATTATAATAACTACAAAACTTGTTGTAACGCAATCTTCATCTATTACTTTTATTTTGATATTCAATTGTTCAAACTTTTCAATCCAAAACAAGTTGGATTCGTATCAGAAACAAGAAACTCACTAGACTTATCGTATGACTTTGTAAAGATATGCCAACTGAACATCAAACTAAAATAAATTCTAAAGTGGTAAGCTCGTTAGTCCCAAGTAGAACGGTTTTATGACACCTAATGGGTCAAATAAAACGAAAATATATTGAAAAGCAGTTACAAAATAGGTAAATACCACACATAAAGCAAATAACGTAAGGACAATAGGTCGGACGGCGTACACCTTGCCACGGACTGACCTCAATAAATCAAAGAGATTTGCGATAAGCCTAGCATCCCCGTAATGTAGCTTTGATTTCTAGCTTTCAGTTGGCCTTTTAGATATCGTTGAAACGCTTGAAAAATCAAATCTAAGGGTCGTTATTACTTTTGTCGGTTAAACCTTTATTTTCTAGGAATAATTTCAAGAACCTTTACCTGACCTAGAAAAGCCTTATAAGCCCTATTGTGACTAGTTTAACCGTGACAAAGCGAATTGGGTTTGGAAGCGACTTGTGATTTTAATTAAATTAAACATCGTGTTATTTTATGAATTATATCTTTTGCTTTGATGTTAATGATACGCTACTTTACATAATATCTAGTGACTAAATAGCTATTTGGTATTATAAACCAAATGAAAGGAAACTCATGAAGTTACAAACCAAAACTCGTTCACTATCGCTAAACACAAGGGAAACTCCCCCAAACTAATAATGCTCCATCATTATTCCTTAATCCGTAATTTAATTTGCGAAATCCACGGACAGCGCGGAACTTAATTATCGACTATCGCGCTACCTTGACCCGATCTTGTGCCGGGGAGCGTGCCACAGGTTCTGGATGCTATTATTTCTGAACTTAACAATTTGGTAAAAGAAAGTAGAAATCCCCAAACTTTGTTAAAAAAGACGCAAAAAGTTTTTTTCCAGGACCACCCGGTACTGGAAAAAAACTATAAAATATTCTTATAGTAAGTAAAGTATTATCAAACAATCAGAAACAATCTAAGCCATCCTGACGAGAGTTTTGATTATATGCATGATTTAACTATCATGCAAACCATCAAAACCTAGCTAAAGGTACAGTTTATATTCTCTTTTAGGGATAAAAATAAAAATTGTAAAGCATTTTACCAGCAATTTCACGTTACACAAAATATTGTCCAGGTAGTCAAACGTCGCACCTTGGAGTGATTGTGCACGTTTCAGGTTTATAAAACATACCTCGGGAGACCTGACCTCGCCGGTGGCTCATAATAGATGCCTTGCAGAGGTCTTGCACTGAAGAACTGTAAATTGTTCAGCAGTAGAGGGTTGAATTTGCAAAGGAGACTATTGAGATCGCTCGAACAAAAGACGATGAATAAAATTTAGCTCGATAGCTTGGAAAGATTGTGGAACTGTTTTATTTGAATGCATTCAGATCAAATTTCCAAAATATCTTATTAAAATCAGACGAAATAATTCAAACAAAGTATACCGAAAACTATATGAAGGGTATGGGAACAAGGGCTCCTTAAAGAATCACAAAAGACAGTCCACTAAATAACCCCTATAACAGTCAAACATGACCCAAAAAAGATCACGAACCAGAAAATTTATCGTCATAATAGTAATATGATTGAACGCATCGTGCGAGTAATTTCAAACGCGGTTCCATGTCTAATAATGTTATTTTAGTTGGCCCAATAAGATGATTGCGTGTAAGGACCCGAAACTCACCAACACCTGTATTACAAAGGCATAGAGTTCATTCTTTCCGTGTTTTATCGGGGGAAAGTTTTCTGGTGGTATGGAGAATTATCGTGTAGTCATTGTCTCGTAATGTCGCATTGATCGAGTGTTTTATCGTTACTGGCACTTTGGCGGCTCGAGTAGATGGTATTGCCTCGAGTTGGATCGAATGGCCTAAGTTGAACAGCTGTAATGGTAGGCGGCGTGGAAAGAAAGATGGGTTTTCTTCTTTTCGTATTCGCTTCAGCACGTGTTTGATATTATTTAGAAAGGGTTCACTCGGATATATTTTGGACAATAATAGTCTCAAATACAATTAGATTTTAAATTTATTATATATTATTTTTATGTAAACGAAATTAATAAACTCCGTAACATAGCACAAAATATAACAAGTAATTTCTTTGAATTTGAATTTCTGAAGCTTTTTCGGTAACCTACATTTTTGTAGAGAATGTTCTCTACAAAAATGTAGCTCATAATATGTGTGAGCTACAAAACTCTTTTCTTTAGAATTAACTTACAGTAAGTGTAAAAAGCACAGCACAACACTAGTAGTTTATTTATAACCTTTTCTTGCAACATACAATTTGTGACTTATGTTATGTTATGATGAAGTAACCATAGGTGCATTTTGATATTAGGTACATATATAAAATAACAATAATAAATAAATAATGCTGGACAATTCACATAGCATCGTCTAGCCCCAAGCTAAGCATAGCCTGTGATATGGGTACTAGATAAGATATCCCAACTTATTACAATAAATTAAATAGATAGATATTTTTTATTATACTTAGAAAACGCTGGGAACAAATATCTGCAGATCGCACAGATATTTGTCCCGAGGCGGGAATCGAACCCGCCACCTCCTGCCCGCAACGCAGGAGGTGGCGGGTTCGATTCCTTCGCCTGCTGCGCCACAGATGTCGTCAAAATATACCTACATAGCATTGCTGAGAAAAACCAACAGAGTAAAGCTGAACCGATTTTTAAAATCTCTCAATTTGGTTATCAGAACCCATAAAGGTTGAAAATCTTTGCCTGAGCCCCGAATAGCCAGGTAAAGCTTTTTAGGTTAGCTATAAAATTCCCATTGATGCCTGTCAAAGGATCTGAGTGGACGCATTGGCCTCAAGTTTGACGGTAGTTCGTTTTGTTGAGATCTTTTGTTGAATAAAGTGTTTGTGGTAGTTTAATTTTTGTTCTTCGTAGTAATTAATAAAGGTTTTAATGCAGCGTAAAATTTTGTTGATAATGTGGACATTTTGCTCTGCGAATCAGTTCCTCCGAATTGAAATTGTCTTTATGTGTTTTATACGCTATGCTTGTATAATACGTATACAGGGTGCCACTGAAAGGGTGTACTAAGCCGATGAGAGATTCGGGATCCCGAGGGGATCAACTTGTGAATAACAAAAAAAAAATTTTTTTTTATTCACATTCAAATCTTTATTTCTAGCAAACAAAAAAAAAATTTTTTTTTTGCTAGAAATAAAGATTTTGTTCTTTCTATTCATGTTCTTTTACACTCACTTTTACATTATACTTTTATATTTTACATTACAAAATATTTCAGAAATATTTTTTGGTAGTTTTTTCAGCAAAACCAGTGTTTTGTCATGAAATTATTACAATAATGATGTAAATAAATCCTTTGAAATTTCAAAACAATAATAATAATAATGTAAGAATACACGTAAAAGAACACGAATATGAAGAACAAAACGTAACTAATTTTTTGAAAAAATTTAGTTACGTATTGTAACAAATTTTTTTCAAAGAAAAAGAAAACTAATTAAAAAAATATAATAATGAATCACCCCCTGTCGGCTTATTACACCCTTTCCTTGGCACCCTGTATGTATACTACAGGTAAAGATTTTGTATCGCATATTTTCAATAAGTAACTGTAATACTTCATTGCATATTTTGTGGAAGGATTTGGAGACGGCCTTCGCCCAGCAGTGTGACGAAAGGGGATGAGGAAAAAAAGATAAGTACATAATTACCTTGCCTTACTCTAAATCGTAAAATCTAAGTCTTTTAACTGTCTAAACCCTAAGCTAATTCAGATCACACCACAAAACTGCTTTGCTTAGTAATTTTCAGAAATGTGTTGCTCTTTTATAAAAGGTTATATAACCATCGTCTAACAAAACCTCTGCACCTTGAGCCTCCGGATCGATTTATTGTTTCCAAGAGCAGGTGTGCTGTGGTTTTTGTATTTCGGGATTCGTTTTAAACGTCTTATTTAGTATCATTGAATTACCTCTATTCAAACATACTGTTTGAAACATCATTATTGGCACCTGGGAATTCTTCGTAGCTTTTTTAATTCTGAATAAAAGTACCTAGTATGACACTTATGAATTCTGCATGATTGACATTATATAATGTAAAACCACAGTTAGCAATATTACCATGCGCCACGCGAGGTTTAACTTCACCTTTATAAGTTAAAGTTACATAGAATTAGGTACCTACCTATTATGCATATCAAAATAATGTTAATTTCACAGATTTTCTTTGTCTCTCTACACTAAGCTTATTACCTTTATAGGAACTTTCGAGTGTGTGTGCATCTGCATGCATATTGAAATTTGGACCTTCGAATACCTTTTTTCGTTATAGGATAAGATATTAGTGTATAATTTACCTTTTATGTGAATAGTCTTATAATGTCATGATAAATACTGAGCGTATCTATCTCTGCGTGGGCTAGTGGCTGTCCGGTCGAAATAATCGAGAGAAAGCGATGGGACATGTATGTATGTATGTTGCCCTTTTGTTTGAAATAGAAACGCCTGAGCTTTTGAAATATATTTGTCATTTTTATAGTGATGTCTGACTTTGATAGCCGTTTGTTTTATTTGACAGATCGAATTATTGTTCAAACTTTATCATGCGGGATTTGCGTCAGAGTTAGAACTGTGATAAAATCTGTTATTCATTTGTTTCTATGTGATTTGGCTCGTGCAAACAGTGAACTGTGTTTTAAGGGTGCAAGTGGTAATTGATAGATAATGTGCCCTATTTTTAAATATATATTGTTCAACAATTGCCTCAGTTAATTTAATAAGTTATTATGATTGCTTTCTGGGTAATACTATTCATAATAATTTTGAGAGGACTTGGCAAAGCTGCCAGCATTCTAGGCACATTTTTTTTTTTAGTTTTGTTCGGGCACAGTGCTAAGATTGGATGCCGCAAAAAACCACCCAGGTTCTTCAAAGTATAAAATAATAATTTCTTTAAAGTAAAAATCCTCTGTTTATGGTTGAAGTTTGCCTAGTTCTACAACAGCGATTTAAGCACAGCAAAGCGGTCCTGCCAAAATAAATAAGATTTTGAGGGTCTAACGTATACAAGACTCACGTCCTTAGTCATACTTAATCTACATAGATAAATTTCAACGTGGTGTTGTAGTAAAAGGTTACCCAACCATACAGAATACATCACAAGCGATATAAAGTTTAACAGCAAAAAAGGAACCTAAATATTATTATCCACTATTTTCTCCATAAAAATTTCACAAGCCAATCTTCAAACCTCCCTTAACTCCCGGTCCAAAACCCTTGGCAGAATCGCGCACATTTGTTACCCGTTATGCAAGGGGTCACAAAAGTGACAGCTGTCACGTGACAATGACATCTGTCAGATGCGACGGTGGCGCGGGTGCCACGGTCTGCGCGCGTCAATCAACTTGGCCGATGAAGAGCTACAATGGAGCAGCAGGGCCTAGTATTAGTCTTGAGTCACGGACTGTTTTAGATTAAGTACAAATCTTTCATTTGTTCTAAGGACATTCTTTTGTTTGTTCTGAAAAATTGCTTTGCGTTGCTTTTTCATCGGTTGTAGTTTTGGCTCGCGTTTTCTCTACCACATTCACAAGCTTATCTACTCATTGTACATTCCTATGAAATAGTTTCCATGTGCCTATTGTTTAGTTATGTATATCAAGAACAAGAGTTTGAGTTAAATGCCATAATGCCACAACTGACTCTATAAATGTGCAAAGCAAATGGATTATTTTTATAATCTTTCAATTTCAGTCAGAACCCATCACGTTTGTCCTTTCACTACTCTGAACTAGTATTAGATTATCCTATCCATCTACAGCTTTCTTTAAATTCTCATTCTGTTTGGTATCTGATTTCTCCTGCTCTAAACCACGAGGAACATTCGTAATCCTCCACTGAGCGATCCCCGGTCCCTTTTAATACTATTGTTAAATATATCCATTGTTGCGGCCGCAATATATCGGATTCTATGTTTAGTTTGTGTTTACTTATTTGTCTGTCGGCTAATGGCCGCTCGTTTTATTTTATTAGCTCTCTTGTGAGAACTGTATTGTTACTAGACTTGTTTGTTTCTCCAGCTACTTAAAATACTGTAGTTATTAGTTGGTATTGCGTGCGCTTTTTCATCTGTTTTTGTTTAAAGCATTTTTTATTTTTTTCTAGACTATGTCGGCTTCTTCATTCCTTTATTTTCTTAGATTAAAGACACTACACTACTGATACACTCGCGCGCAATATTTATTAAATGCACACAGATCTTAACCCCATGTATTTCCAACGATCCTATCCATACCAGGTTGTCTGGCAGAGATCGCTCTTGAGCGGTAAGACCGCCAATTGTCACTTTGTTATAATTGTTTCTTAGTTATAAGTGTGCAATAAAGTATGTTCTATCTATCTATCTACACTTCTTGTGACGTTCAACTAAACAATTGAAATCATATCTTTTAACAGAAAACTCTGAATAACGTTGTCAAATCCACGTTACTAGTATCCAAATTTTTAAGGCATGGGATTTTTAGGATAGACCTTTCGCTAAATAATTGAGGCTTGCCAGATTGAAATTTGAGATCAACACAGAACAAAATAAAAGCATCTAATATGTAACTAATACTGTTTAATTATCGTGAGAACCCGCTTGTCGTAACGAATCGCATGATTGGGCAATAAAACGTTAGAGGCGTCATTCCTCACCTGCTGCATCTTAGGGTTCGTTCGGTTGGGTCATCTGACAACTATACGACTGAGTCTTTTAGAGCTCCACCATGAAGTGGTTATTGTTAATCATTGAAAGACCCCTATTCACTTCTTTTATGGCTTGCGTGACTATCGTGGTAGATGGAAATATATCTCTTTTCTTCTTTGGAGGTGGTAATAACATAAATAATCAACAGAATCGGTTGGGTAACGGGTTACATAAAAGTCAATGAGATTACTAGGTACCGATACTAACCAAATTCTGAGACAATTAGCATTTAAGAAAGATGAAGCAGATTTTGAAAATAGCAATGAAAACTTTAAAAAGTTTTTTTTAGTAAGGAACCCACTCTGGCTCTTTAATTGATAGTAGACTGCTTTAAATTAGATGCGGTGTTACTGTTCAAGAATGAATAGGTTCAATATTTTAAATCATTCACGGTGCATCCATAAATACATAAATTAAAAAAAATTATGACTGTTTTGATCGTATTCCTGAAATGTAAAACATATTGCGTTAACGAGACTTTGACTAAGATAATAGTTGAAAAAGAGGTTAAAAGTACTGTTTACTTATGGGTACTACAATCTCAT
This sequence comes from Eupithecia inturbata, assembly GCA_963662085.1. Lineage (NCBI taxonomy): Eukaryota > Metazoa > Arthropoda > Insecta > Lepidoptera > Geometridae > Eupithecia > Eupithecia inturbata. The sequence continues at coordinate 13,091,000 of OY759182.1, forward strand.
AAAGATTTAATATAATGCTGACTTTATTAAACTTTTAAGTAGACATGGTGACAAGGATTTTCAACAGCTGGTGAATTTGTAGATCTGTGAATAAAGTAGGTAGTTAATTTTAAAAAGACTTAAGAAGGCGTTTAAGAAAGACAATCTGATCCCCCGTCTTAATGAAAAGAAACGAGCCAAGCAACGCTACGATACCTCCAAATTTCTGAGAGATTTTTATCGCATAATAATCATGAGCATAAAAACGAGTTTATTGCTCGAAAACATACAGACTACCCCTTTTGTTGGGAGAGATGGGAATAATATTTTATGAGAGGAATCTAAAGAACACATTGTTGTATTTTTGTGGCAATAATGGTTCATTTCGTATTCATCTTAGGTTCAAACTTTTGCTAACAAAGCTTTGCTTGTCGCGATATGGCCTGATTGGTATTCTATTTCAGAGTTTTATATTTTCAATGTCAATATTTTCTTATTTCAGAACCTCGCTTGCACTATTTCCATCTTGAAGTTTGCATTTCATATTCATTCTTTCATTTCGCTCTATCTACGTACCTATCATCATCGTCTTGAGAATCAATGGCATATATAAACAAAAAATAATTTACAATGCAAGTTCTAAATCGTCACTAGCGGGCTCATGCTAATCCTATTTTACAAACCTGTTTTTTTAGGATTTAAATATTTTTATCTCAGTTATGATAACTGTCACATAGTGTTATATTATATCGAGTTAGATGCCTCTAATACTTTTATCATAATAAGTGAACAGATCAGTAAATCGTGCAAGTAACAGTGTTTCATGCCTCGCATGTCATCCGTAGTTTTTGTACTTGCAAGCTTCTCTCGGGGAAACGCCACGTGCCGTTCAGCCCCATAATTTTAATTACACGCATTGTCACTTTTATTACCGTCTCCGTAAGGGTGTTTTTTGTAAAGCTAATGTGTGTTAGTCACGTGATTGTCAACTAGACGTGAATCCACTTTTTCGCGTGATCGCACACATGTTTAGGGTTAAATAGATTTGATGCGAGGTTGAAATTCAGTGGTAATGTTTAGCAACCTATTTTATTTGTGCCTAACATGGGTTTGTGGATGTCAGTCTTTGACAGTTTGAAATGGATGAATCATATTCGGATTTAGTTAATTGATTTATCAGTGAGTCTGTCACAGCTATGATGTTGATTAGAGGTATCTTATGCCAGGCACTTTACGTTGAATTTTGAGTTATATCGATTGCCATTTTCTCAATTACACAGCAACGGTTGCCACGGTCATCACAAAAGCAAACAATCTTAAAACTACAATAGAAATAGCTGAGTTCACAATCATCAGTCTCACACTGAGATTTCAATCCCCTGTTTTTTGCTGCGTAAAGGCACAGCAGGGGTCTATCTTTTGTAATATATTTAATCTATATCAGAGCAACTGATATTATTTTGCAAACTCTATTTTTTTACGTGTACGTAGCTTGATAAATGCGATGTTTTTTTAATACACTAAACATTAAATGCTCCTACGGTGGTTCAAGCTTCACAATAAAAATAATGCAAGTAAGACAACTTATTCACCAAATAAATCGTATAATATAATAACGTTATGAAAGTTGTTCATAATTCTATCATTAGCAACTTGAACTACATAATTTGAACCACGGCTGTAATTACCCAACAGAAACACAGACAGATAGCATCTTTCGAAATAACTTTACTGCCCATCCAGTTGATCGATAGCCCTATATTATGAATCCAAATGTACGGTGGCAAGTTCTTGCTTGTCTAGTGGCTAAAACGGGCATTGAAAGAATACAGTTGGCTTTTGTTGAATCAGAGTGTGAGTCAATGTTGTGAATACCTAATGTAGGTAAATATTCTTTATTTTTTCACTGTCAATTCTCATTGAAGTATTAGTTTGCTAACGCATATTCGAACAGAATGTAACAATCGATTTTTACGTCTCTTTACTAATAAAATGTTGATCTACCTGTGCATATCCAATCAATGATCAATACGAATTCAAAAAAAATTAAAGCTGTAAATTACTTTTATACTATTTAACAGTTACTAGATCAATGTATACCAGATCCAGAACCGGACTATTGTTGTATACAAACCGGTCGAAAGGCTGATAACTTCCTGAGAGAGAAATAAGTCGTAGACGAGACGTACATAGTTTCTATTTCTTATTTTCTTGTTCACATGCCTCCTTCCTTTGGCTCGAGTAGCAGACGTATTGGTTTTCTTTGGGGATTATTTTTATTAGTGCAAGCTTATAGCTCGGTTTAAGCTTTGCGTTTTTTCGATGCGGTTTGCTCTTTTACAGATATTGGATTCGTGTTGATGTTTCTCTGGATGTTATTTGTTTTGTTGCAGAATGTTTATATGGAGTGTCTTTTGCTAAATGTTTTCGTAATAGTCTCTTTTATTATTGGTAAATTTCAGTTCTTTGTAACGTAGGTTAAAAATAACAAAATCCGATTGTTAGTGTGTAGTTAAGGACTATCTTCAATAATTTCGTGCATCTAAGCTCTATATTAGATTCATTTATATCTGCAACTTTACTGGCATCTATTAATTACCTAGGTTCAAATAAAAAACAATACACAACAATACTTACCGGTCAAAATGGAATTCTTTGTAATAAATGAACTAAAACATTCGGTCAAACAAACCATTCAGTCTGTTACGGAAACAAATTGAATTGAGCTCTGCATTGAAGTGAAAAGCTGGTCTAAATCTAGGTCTGAGCGAGACAGGTAAACTGGAAAGGCAAGAAATTAGCGCAAATAGACCATTGGCACAAAGGAAATAACACTTATGTCTATCAGGATAAAGCGCAGTACTAGATCGATAATGTTTGAATATTCGTAAATATCGATAAAGGATTAAATAAATACCTAGACATTTAGAGCTCTACATGTTAGCATAGACGTGTAGTTGACAATAATAAATGCAGACGTTACTAAAACAAAGTTTTAATCAAGAGAGTAAATAAATAGAAGCGCAGTGTATCAAAATAAAGAGTATAGGGCACAGAAAGATATAAATCGTGCAAATTTGCAATACAAATCGCACTGCAGAGACTAGTGCAGAGCTTTTTGTGTGCGGGTTAAAAGAAACCAACTTATTAGCATATTCCATAGGATTCTCACCCTCTTTGCGGCAAAGAAGGCAAATACAACACACAACACATTTGCGATTAAAACACAGTTAGGTACACCCGATTTATCAACGAAATGTTGTTTCGTATCATTGGGGATACTAAGTCGTTGTGCCTTAGCGGACTTTTGGTTCACGATTATATTGTTTTTTGTGTTAGTAGGGTTGGGTGACACATAGATGCACTGGTGTGGTTGGATTGTGGGTTGTTTTTGAGGGAATATTTTGCTGTATTGTGTGGGCGTGTTGGCGGGGAGCGACGTGGCGTCAACTCGGGCTCGCGGTGTGTACTGACTGACTGCCGAGCCGAGCCAGCCAACCCAGGGCGACGAGACGATGGTTCCTGAGTGCTCCCGGCCGCCGGCTAGCTCGCGTTCCGTTACGCGGAAGCTTGCTTTAACCTAGAAGAAAATTGTAACAAAGAGATTTTAGTTTCACCTACCTAAATAAAATTACCATACAAATAGGATCGGGGCAATTACACCGGATAAATATTTTTAAAATTATTTGTAAAAATTGGTCCTTCGAGACTGATTCCCGATATTTTTCACTTCGTATACTGTGTGACATTTATAATGCTTTGCAATTAAATATTAAATTCTTCTTGAGCCTAAGCAAAGTTATAAGGTAGGTAGGTACTTAGAAAAAGCTGCTTAAAGCATAATTGCTAATGATTATTGATAATGAGTTAAACATCGACTATGTGGGTTTTCATAAGTACAAATCTTAATTACATCTTATTTTCTGATTAAATACAAAAATATTCAACCTTACCATCCACAGATTCAAACTCCACGCTCTGCGTCAAACGGAACGCAAGCAGACATTAGCGACATTATCCTCCTCTCCCTCGCACAGTTACATCGTCGCGGTTGTTCCTACCCCGAATTCACCCTTCTCATTGCAGAATTCTATCGTCCAAAACCCCTTGACCCTTCTAAAGCTTCAAAAAGATCCGGAAACTGGCATAAAGCTGGGGTCTCTTTACACGGGATATTGTATGCCTACGATTTTAGGGCTAACAAATTAGAAAGGGGAGAAAAAACGTTCGAACGTCAGGTTTATTGACATTTTGCTGGGCCATAATTAAGGATTATCGGCCCATTAAAGTTATCGACACACCGTAAAATTTAAGGTATTTTTGTTACAGAAAAGGCTATCATTAGGAAACCGTTTTAGGAAAGTGTTGGCTATTCGAGGAGTTTGATCGCTTTTTAATTTAGTTTAAATGTTCATTGTTTTCATATTTTCTTATTAAGTATCCAATAAATTGTTGTTTTTAAATCAACTTTAACTAAGTATCTATAATATTTCTTATACTTCTAAGTAGGTATGTAGGTACCTACGCACTTATCACGTAGGTACCTATATGTAATTGTTTATTGTATTGTATTTCAATAAAATAAATATTTCGGTAGGTATTAATTTGTAAATAGAGTTTCAATTAAAAAACTAAAACAATAAATAATGAATTTACTAGATCTAGTAATATTAGTTAATATTCATTGTTGAATTAACGACGCATTGTTAAAAGATTGTAAAGCTCTTGTTGCATAAAAATATGAAGTTATTTAAATATGTTAAGGAGAAAGAATAGGTTTCTACCGACCGGCAAATAAGTCTCATAGAGCTTTAAGAAAAATGTGAAAATAAAGGTTACGTATTTGGTCAAAATATTTTAGTAAGTATACAAGATTTTGAACACACGCCATCTTTTTGAAACAGACCTAACTAACTTACAGTTGCCGCTAAGTTACGAATGGTGAGCAAGCATACCCTACACTACCCGGTTAGTTCCAATAACAATCACTAGATGTCTCTACGTTTTACAAGTAAATTGGTAGAGCCACTACTTAGTTACATAATTTGTTATTAATTATATTACTTATTTTAGTGTAAAAAGGAACTCACTAAATATTAGTTTGAAACAAGAAGGAACTCACTAAATATTAGTTTGAAGTCAAAGAAGGATTCTTCTTTGACTTCTGAACCGAAACAAATGAACTCTACCTAAAAGAAAATGAAACAAATTAATTTATTTACCCTTTATATATTACATAATTGCGCCAATTTTACATTATTTAACAAATTTATTTAACTTATATTAATTGTAATACATTTTATTTTATACACTTACATCCTATTATACATATAACCTTAATATACAGAATAGTTACAACTTATTTATATTTTTTACAAAAATGTAACCTAATATAGCTGACTGGTAAAAAAAAGCGAATCACAAAAAAATCCACTGTGAGCTATAAAATGGAATGTTGGCTAATAATCTCTACAGAAAAAAACAATGTAAAATGTGTAAATTCGAACTATGTTTTTTACTGTCAAATAATGTAAATGGACGGAAGTATTTATTAGAATAGTTGCGAGTTTACTTACATATATCTATGTAAAACTGGAAATCTACGGAAATGTCAGAAGCGTTGACATTTTTTTGGTTAAGATTTCATATTACCTGTGATTTTTCTAGGTTTTCTGTACGTACTCATACACAGGATTAAAAATTTTTTTGAATTTAATTAGGTAGCCAGGTTTATCAGAAAGTCATCTGGTTTCCAGAGACAACACAAGCTCTGCTTAGTTTGTGGCTAGATGAAGATGTGTGCAATAAATAAATACTTTTATTTCAAGCTACTATGATCCATTAATTTGTTAGTAGCAGCTTATAGAGCTCTTATATTAAATGTTGGCAATGTCAAGCATTGTTTAAGGTTATTGTATTAAATTATAATAATTAAATTGGAATGTGCTTGTGAAGAAGATAATGACAGGTACACCAAGTGAGGTAGATTTAAAAACGTAAAAAAGTTAAAATAACAGTACTGAAACGTAAAGAATAATATTTAACTTATTTACATCTACGCTTTTATAGCTACAGATAGCTCATAGTGGACGTCAGCATAGTTTTACTCGCTGTACAATGTTTGAGATATTTTCTCCAACTATAAGTACATAATAAAAACTAGAGTAGAAAACGTCCAACGCTCGACAAAAAATATATCTACTTACTTAGAAGATCGGTGGTTTTTACCACTTTTCATAATAATTTGAGCCTTTCTTTGAGCTTTGAACTTGTTAAAGTACAACTAGATATATCATAAGTTGGCAACTCAGCAATTAAAAGATTTCATCACCTAATTTTATAATATTTATTTTTATTCATTATTTATAATGATAACAATCCAAAACCATCTTTTACTTCATAAATCTAACAGCCTCCTTCTATGATAACTTTTACACCAATTTGTTGGAACATACACAATTTAAAAAAATATATATATTTTAATATTTCCAATACTAAGTCCTAGGTTTTACGAAGGTGTATCTACCTCTATATTACTACACGTGTTTAGGCTTCAAATTGTCGCTAAAGTTTTTAGGTTCTATTTTTGGGATTATTTCATATTATATATTAATTAATTACTCATGCAAGACGTGCTCATTATGACAATTTTAGGTATCCGATGCATGTAAAGGTTCTTTTGACTTTAATACAGAAGAGTTATGCCATTACATCAGCTATAGTTTAAAATTATAGCTCATAAAATGGCTAACTCTACGTAGGTATAACAAAGCGTCATATTTTGTTAACATTGCTATATATGTGCCTATTGTGCCTAATCTTAAAGGCAATGGGCATGGTATATGGAACAAAGAGTGGCTCTTATATTCCAATAATCTCAAATTTTATGTAGAATCTTAGACTATTGTATCTTTTCTTTCTCTGTACCATCATGAACTACATGTCCATTTGTGTAACCATTCTTTAAACAGCTATTTTCTTGTAATATTTCATTATTCAGTTTAGTAAATCCATTTAAGAATACTTTATCAGATGCAATATGGCCATTACCATTTGCAACATGACCGTTTTTATTAACAACACCACCGTTTACAGTCAAAACATTGCCGTTTCTGTTTACAACATTTCCGTTTTCAGTCACATGTCCGTTTTGTTTGACGTGACCGTTTGTTGTAGTGATTTCGTTGTTGTTGGTTTCTTTTAGCGCTGTTCTCCTGTTCTTGTAGGCTTGATTGTAGAAATTCATGAAGAGGACTATGAAGATTGTGGAATGAAGGATAAGGCCTGATGCGATAATCCTGAAAAACAAAAAGAAAACGTTTATAATTTTTGTCAGCTGGGCAATGATCTCCTCTTTTTTTCCTATTATCTCATCTGTCATCTGTCATCTCCTTATCTTTATTTAATACAACTTAAAGGGTGCCAACAGGTTGAAGCAAGTCTAAAACAATACTGTCTTTTGAAAGGCAACAAACCAACTAACTAATCTGACCTATTCTAAAAAATTTCCCATTCACATACCCTGGCTTCAGCTTCTTTTTCCAGAATAAAAAGAATCCTATACAAATGTTATTCTAGATCTTAAAATACTTTGCAATTTCAGTATCATGCGTTCAGTGTTTCAGGTTTGAAGAAGAAACAAACGTACAGAAAATCTCATTAATATTTTAGTGTGTGTTTTGATATGAAGAACGAAATCTGTAACTGCCTCATCTGCAGTCAGCAGCAGGCAATAAAATTATCAAATCGGAAAGTGGCGCTAATGAAAGTGTCTCTATTGCACTGGATCCGTCATTGCACCTCTAACGCATATTTGAACGCGTTTCGACAAAGCTTTAGTAATGGCTTTTTGTTATTCTGCAATATTTTTTATATGAGGTCGATATCTGGTCCGGGAGAAATCTGTTTCAGCCATAGGGCTGGATATTGTTCTCATTATTATTAGTATTAGTTAACGGGCATTTATCGCGTTTATTTACCAATACCTAATGTGTTCAGATCGCGTAAGTTTAATAATATATTTTGGATATTGTTCTCCTTGTAATTAGCTTCATGTTTTTTTATCATTTCATTTGTGTATTTATGTATATTTAATTAAAATTATATTGAATTTTTAAATGAAAGAGAGTCTCCGACTTATTAGATTCTTTAGGTTTAAGTTTCCAATTCGTTTAAAACTCATCATCATCATCAACCTATATATCTTAGTCCACTGCTGGACATAGGCCTCCCCTAATGAGCGCCATAGCGCCCTGTCTTCAGCTTGCCGCATCCAGCTTCTGCCTGCAGTCTTTCGCAGATCGTCATCCCACCTGGCCGGAGGGCATCCTACACTACGTTTGCCGAGTCGCGGTCTCCACTCGTGAACACGTTTACCCCAGCGGTTGTCGGTTCTTCGCGAGATATGGCCGGCCCACTGCCACTTCAGCTTGCTAATTCTTTGAGCTACGTCTATGTTTTGCTATCAGGTAATAATACCCGCAGCTTCGCATTGAGCTATGTCGATAACTTTAGTTCTCTGTCGGATGTACACGTTACGAATCCTATCCTTCAGAGAAACTCCGAGCATAGCCCTTTCCATAGCTCGCTGAGCGACTTTGAATGGGCGGAACAGCCCTTCCGTTAGTGCTCACGTCTCAGCTCCGTAGGTCATAACGGGTAGGACGCACTGGTTAAAAACTTTAGTTTTCAAGCATTGTGGATGACGAGATGACTCTAAAACTCATAAAAAACGTAAAATAAAAACAGTAGCATAGTCGTTTAACTTGGAGGCCACAAAAAAGAAAAGATCATATATAAACAAAAATTTGACCCGCATTTTGCGGTCTACTAAAAACTTGTTACACAATTTAAATGTGAAGCAATTTGTCAAAATTATTAACGGAAACATTGTACTGAAAGTAGGCAAGTAAAAAGAAAGTCTAGGCTGTAGTAGACAAAGACGAACGTGTATTACAGTTACCGAGTCCGAGTGATAATTGTTAATGTTAGTAAAAAGTGTGCATGAATTATGTTTCGTTGTGTACGTACATAATCAAAGTTTTTTTAATAACAATTTTATTATTAAGGAAGTTATGTTACTATTTATACCCATGTTTTTTTGCTTCTCGGATTATGTTATGTACTAAAATTGCCGATTTGAAATTTAACTAAAGAATCATGTAGAATCATGTTCTTGAAATGGACTAATATCTAAGTTACTTTCATTTAATGGTCGCGCTAATCTATACTGCCATAATAATATTATAAATTCGAAAGTAACACTCTCTATCTGTCTGTCTGTTACCTTTTCACGCCTAAACGGCTGAACGGAACTCAATAAGATTTGGGAGGGAGATAAATGGTATCTCGTGGACGGACATAGGCTACTTAAAAAGCGCGTGCGAAGCCGTGGGCTGCAGAATTTTATAAAACACTTATTATAAAATTCTGGTAAGTTTGGATCAAGACGATATTGTGTGGAGCTAAGCATTATTCCTGTGTTTTGACTTAGGTATGCCAAAGTCAAAGTCGAAAACTCTTTATTTCCATAAGTACAATAAATGTACACTTAGAAAAGGTCAAATTCTTAATAATTAAACACTGTCACGGAAATAAAGAGATATTTATGATTTCAGTCGCTTCGGTATCTAGACTAAAGTAAAGAAGCGACGAAGAAACCTTTAGCCTGTTAGTTAGTTGTTATTTTTCGAGTTGGAGCAAATTCCGTCCCATGCTTTTTTATCCTCTAGATAATCTGATATTTTATAGTAGGCCTTTTTACACAGGAAGGTTTTGACAATTTGTTTGAATTTATTTACTGATAATTTTTGCAACTCACTAGGAGTTTTGTTGTAGAAGCTGTTGTATAAATAACTTACTTTGGATATCCACAGTCGTAGACCACTGCACTGATGGAATGGAAGAGAACCATGAAGAACTGGGCCTGAAAATAAGAAAAATATATGTGTTAAGTTTAACGGTTACTTTACCAGCGAGGCTTATGTTTTCGAGTTTTTCTGTGTGGTTATCTGATACTTTTTACTAACTCGAAGCATCCAAATGGCTGAAGCGATTTCTTATAAATGAGAAATCACAAAACTCGTCTGGATGCCTATATGGTATTTAGCTACATTTTGTAGGCCTTTGCCCCCTCATTTTGCGAAAACAAATGAAATAGCGGAGATTAAGTCCTAACAGTTTGCGGTCACGGCGGCCAATCTCAACGGAGATTTATCAGGCCAATATTATTATAATAATAATAAATAATAATAAAAACTTTATTTCATATCAGTTGGTTTTAACCAAGTAGGAGATATCACATGTCTAGTATTACTATGATAAAACTAAGAAGCAAAAAATAAGTGAGAACTAACTTTAACAACATGATATCAGTTTTTTTAAAACAATCTTAGTAATTAACGGAAAGTAAAATAAAGAAGATAATAGAGTCATAGAGCAACTACGTGCATAGTAGGTACTCCGTGTGTTTTTAAATAACAAGTAAGTTTTGCCTACTTCGTATTAAAACCTACATAATATGTGTAAATAAGACATTGACTCCTCGCTCTATGTCTAAACTTGTATGTTGAACGATAGTCTTAGAATTATCTTTAATTTTAAAATATTATTAGGTATGTATTTTTGAGTTGTTTATTTATTATAATGTCACTAGCTATATTTTTTTTTGTTTACTAAATTTTAGTCTGTAAACCGTGTAGACACGCACGCACCAAAGGTCCTGCCAGAAAACCAGCGTTGCTCAACTTTCTGTTGAGCAACATTAAGCTGAGGCAGGGCCTTTTTGGTTCACATAGCTTTATTTATTATTTATATTATTGTGTACCTTTTTGATGTGTGAGCCAATTGGTTTTCTTTCTTTCTTTTCTTTCTTTATGTAGACACCAGGGAATCTGCTTCAGCTAGTGACTGGTTTTAAGTACTTTATTCACTAACCAATCAAATCACATTTATTTCAGACATAGCATATCTTACACACACAGTCCATATAACGACTAAACTTGTCATAAACTTTTTTTATAAGTATTATGGTTTACAAGTGTGTACGCAAACATACTAGGTGCACTGTCTTAGCCCTCACTCTCATAATCCGATTGGACTGTAGACCGATGTGACCAGTGCGAGTTCCGGCGCAAAAGCAGTTGTTTACCAAAGCTATAACGTTTCCACTCTAAGTCAAAGTCAAAGTCAAAAACTCTTTATTTCCATAAATACAATAAATGTATACTTAGAAAAGGTCAAATTCTTAATAATTAAACACTGACACGGAAATAAAGTGATATTTTTGATTTCAGTCGCTTCGGTACGTAGACTAAAGTAAAGAAGCGACGAAGAAACCTTTAGCCTGTTAGTTGTAATTTTTCGAGTTGGAGCAAATTCCGTCCCACGCTTTTTTATCCTCTAGATAATCTGATATTTTATAGTAGGCCTTTTTACACAGGAAGGTTTTGACAATTTGTTTGAATTTATTTACTGATAATTTTTGCAACTCACTAGAAGTTTTGTTGTAGAAGCATCTCATCACCAAAATACATAAAATTCAGCAACGATTGTGATAGCACTGTGTACTACTGTTTTCTATGAGTTGTGGTATTTTAATGTTTCACTCACCAGATAAATTGCGTAATTGCGCCAAAATTACAGAAAAATTCACGCAGCTTATAGTTAACACCCCGTTATAAACTGCTTTTACTAAATTCCATAGACCAGAGAATCTATCGCTCAATCGATCCTTGCGAAATCCAGGTACAAAGATCAAGGCGTATTATACAAACCAGCCAGTCCTAGCATGGAATAGATACATGTTGCATTAGGAGAAAGGATACGGCGTTCCGTAGGCTGTTGAAATCTGAATGCTGCCCCGACAAGTGCATTCTTGGCTTATTTGTAGAAGTGTTTCAGTTAATACGCACGTGAGTGTACTCACGTGCATATCAACTGATGATTCTTAATTTTGGTAGGGACTACATGCCATCTGTGTAAATACTTCGATCACTTTATGCCACCTAGTGGTTAAGTAAAACTTGTGGTGGAAAAAGGATCTAAGGTAGCATGTTTTGTTGGTATGGTTTCGTCCAAGTCTACCACCCGAGGGTAGGCCAGGTGGCACGGAGGGTCCGGAGTGTGTCTGTCATATGTAACCCTTGAATATCCCTACCTATCTCGTCTACTTGTATATCACCAAGATGGCAAACAGGCATGCGGCCCGCCTGATAGAAAGCGGTTACCCCAGCCTATGGATGCCTGCAACATCAGGGATATTACACGCGCGACACATTTGAATCATCTTGGTGGTATCTTTCTGAAAGAAGTCCGTTTCAATGCCGTAGTCATAGTGTAACCAGTTCAGTGGCAATTTTACTCTAATGGAATCTACCTACACATCAAAGTCGGCGCCACAGCCCCTTGGGTTGTTGCGATATTTGGCTTATTCCCTGTGGTGTGGCTTGGAAACTTAATTTTAATAAGTCCAGTATTCCCCCTCAACGGTTTTTTTTATTCCACAATGTATGAATCTTGTAGCAGACAGCGTTTTGTGAAGTTGTCCCCACCGCCCGGCCCGCCGACTTTGGTGTAGGTAGAATTCATAACATTTATTGGTGACTTCTATGGCGATTTCACAGTCTTTCAGAAATATTGCCCTAAAACGAAAAGTACCATATTATAATTTCATTATTTATACTGTCCCACTGTTGCGCAAAGGCCTCCCTTTTCTTTATATAGTGTACCTTGTCATAAATTCGCAGGTACACCTTCACTTCAACTTCGCTTCAGGGCAGTAAACGTTGAGTATGTATAGTTTGTTTCTCCGTTGGAAGAATCAAATAGATCTTTATACGAGCAAATCATTTATATTTCACAAGCAAGACTTGTAAACTGCAAATGATCGGCAATTTATCCGGCCCGCAGTGTAATTGAATAGTATCCGACGAACTTGCGCAAGAGTTCCCGTCTAGTGGAATTCGAGGCGCGGTATGTCCTTAAATGTTCCGAGAAATAGTTTGCCGGTTAGGAAGTATTTTGAAATATTAATTCTAAGATTGATTACACACCTTTGCTTTAATCTTTTTACCTACCAAGTCTGATAGCTCAGGAATAATCAATAACACCTCTGTGTTATTGATTATTCCTGAAAAGGTATTCAAGGTATTTGTTGTTTTAAATAAACCGCCGAGAGCTAGTCGAATCGCACACGAAGGGTTCCGTACCGTAAACAATCAGTCAACTTTTTCAAAGAACATCATATTTCACTTGTTCGGAGACCCCTTTAAATTTAAAATTTTAGTATATTTTTTGTGGTTTTTATTATTAGAATTAGTGTTACTTATTTATAGAAAGTTTCATGTGTTTACCTGTTGTGGTTCAAGAGATAAAGCCTTGACAAGCAAAGAGCAAAAATAGCCAAAAAATCACGTTTTTTTTATATTAATCTATTTGGATATTTATTTAATTTTTATTAATTGCTGTTATACGGGCAAGTGAAATACGCATTTTCTTAACATTTCAACTGTCTACCTCTTACGGTTCATGAGATAGAGCTCTGTAACAGACGGACGGATGCGACGCACGGACGGACAGCGGAGGCTTAGTAATAGGGTTCCGTTTTCACCCTTCGTGTACGGAAGCCTTAAAATTGCGAGTCCTCCAGTCAATTGTCCGAACAGTCGTAAGCTTAGCAGCTTAATATACCTACCAATGTGTTGACAACAATAAATATATTGCGTAGTGTGATTTCATTACAGATTTGACAGCTTTTACATTCATAGGCTCGCCTTGGCTCGGCCAACTTGTGTGTGGATCGTAATATTTTCAATTATTTTCAAGGGTTATGGATGAGCTGGACGGTTTCGACAAGGAATGGGCCTTCCTGCAGAAAACCGAAGAGAATAGAAGGAGAGCTAGAAGGAGCCCTTTGCTTTGTAGTGGGACACATTAGTAGAGTATTTTTATTTTTTTTTATTTTATTTTTTAGTAATTCAGGGTAACAACAATTTATGAACAGTATGTATTTATAAAAGGATAGAACTAAGTAAGTTGCTTACATTTTTGGGCACAAAGGAATGAGACATGATAGCCTGAATTATTGTTTTCTTAAAAAAAAGGCGACGAAGCGAACATTTCAATGTTTGAAAAATTATCATTTAATGATTTATCTAATATACGTAGTGGTGTGCATTTGCCAGCATTTGTTTTACAATTTGTGAGTGCAAATACATATTGTTTGCGAATCTCTCGTGCAGCATAAGAACGGTAAGGAATACGAATACTTATCTGGTTACCGAGGTTGTTACAATTTATTTATTGTGGCAGATATTGTATGGAAGAAGTTGATTGAGAAACAGTCTTCTCACTTTAAGTGTAGGTAATGAAAACTTACTCAATAGTGACTCATAGGGTGACTTCGAACGATAGCAACGATAGTATGTAGAACGTAGAAACTTGCGCTGAACAGATTCTATCTGATCGTGATACTTAATGTAAAGTGGATTCCACACTGATGTAGCGTATTCTAATTGAGACTTAACCAGTGATTTATAAAGTAAGACATATGATAGATGTCTCCTAAATGGAACACTAGTACGCATAACAAGTCCATACATTTGAAAGGCCTTGTTGACTATGTGGTTGATATGAAGATTAAAGTACAATTTGTATTTTATTAGGATCCCCAAATCCCTTATCTTAGAAACCTTTTCCAACGCAGTGTTGCATAGTGAGTACCAAAAAAAATATTTTGTTTTGTTTTATTAGTAAAGGTACTTACCTAAAACTAACCTTGCAATAGTCAGTGAGACGGTTAAGATCATTTCGTAGCTTAATGCAGTCATCAAGAGAGGAGATTTCACGATATACCTTAAGAGCATCAGCAAAAAGAAGAAACTGAGTATGTTTAAAGCAGCTATCGATGTCATTAACAAAAATAACAAAAAGCAAGTGGTCAATAATTGACCCCTGTGCGATACCGGAAGTGACTTTAATTATGTCTGAAGTGCATCGATTGATAGCTACTCGCTGCGTTCTGTTTCTAATGTACGAGGAGAACTACCGCAGTAAGTTTCCACAAAAACCATGGAAAGCAAGCTTCTGCAAGAGTATTGTATAATCTACTTTGTCGAAGGCTTTGCAAAAATCTGTATATATTGAGTCTACTTGTACTCTATTGTCCATAGATTGAAGGAGATAGTTGGTATATAGAATAAAGTTACTAATAGTAGAACGCTTTTTAACAAACCCATGTTGTTCTTTCATAATTATTTTGTCTAAACTAGGATAAATACTGTTATGAACCAGACGTTCCGAAACCTTCGACAAAGTAGACAGTAATGATATTGGACGATAGTTTGTTACGTCATTTTCACCTCCGCTTTTGTGACTAGGTGTAATATCGGCCGTTTTCCATAGGAAGGGAACGTTACCTGCTTGAAAACTTTTGTTATACAATTTGTGTAGTGGATGGACGAGTGAGTCAGCAGTATGTTTAACAAAAATTGGAGGGATGCCATCGGGACCAGGTCCTTTGGTTACGTCCAGAGATTTCAGTTCTTTTAGTATCATATTTTTTATCTATGTCGGAAAGAGTAAAGTCACATTTATCATTTATTGTTATAGATTCACGATCTGTAATGTCGTTATCACTACTTTCATACACAGACCCTAAGAATATTAATATAAATTATAATAACGTCTATTGATTTAACAAGTAGGTCACGGGCGATAGATTTTTGTATTTAAAAAAGACATTTTCGATTTGCGGTAGTTACAATTGACATTTTTAGGGTGATACATCTATACGAGTACCTATGTTTTCCCTATCAAAGCGTCAGTCATCGTGACGGGCCACTTTGAGAGCTTAGCTTTAGAATTTCACTTTAGCACGAAAGTTATGCGACTTTTTATTTCTTGTTATTACTTTATTTTCTTAGAATCATTGTCATTTTTGTTATATTGGCTAGGTACTGTGCGTATAATGGAGTCTACACACCAATGTCAGCAACACGCCGGCGGTTTTGTTTGACATTCGTGTGTGTATAGTGTACTTACACTATTAGTCTAGGTACTTACCTATGAATTTGACAGCTAACATTACTTTATCAACTGGTCGGCGGACTTTACTGTGTAGATTTCATTAGTTATGCCTATAAATAACGTAAGAACGAGGTTAAATATAAGCAAGTTAAAAATATCAAGATGCCACAAAAGTATGGGGAAAAGTACCATTGGAATGGCCATGAACTAGAGAAGTTTTCAGTGAATTCGAAGATCAGAGACACTTAGTTTATTTTTATTCAATCTAAATGAATTTAATAAGAAATACTGACAAACTAAATTAAATGTTTTAAAATTTTTACTTTTCGGCACTTTGCATGCTTTATTTACCTAGGTACATAAATTTTGATTTTAATTGTACGTACTAACATGGCAATCCAATTTAAAAAAATTGTAGGCTATGTTATATCGCAGAAAAAAGTTACAGCACTAAATAGTAAAAATTTCGAAAAAAAAATCTTTAAAAAATATTAAAAATAGCCAAGAGGCTATTTAGGGTTTAAAAAAACCACCAAGCTATTGCACTTCGTTTTTCCTCCCCCAGTTACCATAATTATGGCACACTGTATGCCGAACACCCTCTATAATATTTTTGTAATATTTAAACTGAAAATGAAATTACTTTGCGCCCCAGTCTAGATAAATCAAAGTACTCTGAGAAAAGACCTTGAATCTTGCATCTATTGCCACAATTTGTCATTGAAAAGTCGCGAAGACTGTGTGTAATTGTTTGGTAAGAAATAAGTAGACCGTGTTAACTGAGAACTTGCACTATACCTAATTGCATTACCTACGAATGCCTATTCTTTGCCAGATTTTTTAAATCTCTTTTTATCTTGCCAAAATGACCCGAATAATTTTACAAGTATACAAATATCACGTGTGATGTTGCAAGAGATGGTTGGTCAAAAAATAAGGTTTTTAATATTTTCTAGGCTCAACAAGTAATTTAAATAGCAGATAAGAAGCTTTGCGCACATTATTAGCCAATTGCTACCTTTGCTAAAACAAACTATGAATCAATTGTAATTTGAAGTCCATCGACATTATGTTGATTTTAATAATAAATTTTCTACTGCTTCCTTTACGCGTTATGGTTTGTATGGGTGTCACCCACCCTTTAGAATGGCTAGACTCCGTTGAGACTGGGCGCCACCGTGGCTGAAATTCAACGAGGAGGACTTCACTTTTTCGCAATCAGCAAATGCTGATTTTATTGCAGTCCAAAAATAAAATATTTAAGCTATTGTACTCAGTACTCACCAACTGTAGTGTAGTTAGATGCTTCTTCCACCACAAGTACTTCTGGTACCGAGGGCCCATGGCTGCCACCATGTAGTACGCGTACATGATCACATGGACTAGGTTATTGACGATGTTCGAGAATGTTCCGTGACCACCTAGAAGGTGAAAGAAGTTCCTGTACAAATATGTTATATAGAGCCATTACATGGAGTTTCATATTAGCTTAGCCATCAAAATCAACAAATGTTGTTTGTATTGTTTGAATTGACAGCCAGGACCAGCGAGTGGATGATCAGGCTTTGCTAAGATTAAAAAGAAACCTCTTTGTTAAAAGGTTTTTGCATCCTAGCAACCCAGAAAATTTTTTACTGGCCTCACCAATACCTTTAAGAAAAATATCATCCTCTCAGCAAACTGCTACTATGAGATAATACGAGCAAATTCTGTAAGCACCATTTTATCAACCAAATTTTACTTACCGAGTTAGGTGCGTTCTCTAAGAGCAAATGCCTTGCAGCAAGCCGATAAAATATGCTGATGAAACGCCTCTGTCAAGGTGGTCCTTAGACCTACTACTGCAAGTTCAAACCTTTCTAAAACTAGCAACCTTCCTGGCAAATGAAAAACATACTTACCAGCAATGAACTTGACAAGCAGCCACGCCTCAAACGGCGTCAGTGAGTGGTGGTAGAGATGGAGCCACGTGATCTGACTCTTCTTCTTCCGCAGCACGAAGAATATCGTGTCTGCGAACTCTGACAGCTTGGAGAAGTAATATACCCAGCAGAGGTGTAGCATCTGAAGCAAGAAAATATAAATAAATAAATAATGCTGGATAATTTACACAGCAAATTTGATAGACAGTTAAATAAACAAAATCCCGCTTTTGATAAAAGAACTATCACGATGTTTCAGAAAAAGCTCAAAACCCTACTGTATGATACCTCTATAGATAGATAGATAGATAATTCTTTATTCACAGAAACTTAAATATAAAACAGTATGGTACAGAAGATAACAGAATTGATATACAAAGACAGATTTTAAAAATGACAAGAATAACCAAATTAATTCATATTTTTTGTTGACTAGCCGACTTTATTTCTATTTATTTACTTTGTGCCTAATTTACTCCTTTTTCTGTTAAAGTGTTTTAAGTTGTTAAATAATTGCACGCCCATATAGGGCAAATTACATTGCTACACATTATTTTATTTTTACTCTATTGAGCTCCTGCTCGAAAAGTAACAACAGGACGCGATAAATTTACAATAAGCAGAGCAGATAAAATATTTATATTTACGTGTTACGTGTATATGTAGAGATTTCTACGTCAATGTTCAATGTCAAAGGAAGGAAGTATCAATATGGACTTTCGTTATCAGTAGGAAAATAAAGGTTTGCCAACTTCAAGTTTTAAAGGTTTTTTGAGATTTCTATTTTTGGTCGAAGAATAACGAGAAATAGTTTAAAATTCTTTGAGTTGTTTTTTTTATGTTTGCTGTAAGAAGTTTACGTAGATAAAACGAATGAAGAACTTAGGTGGTCGCCGCGACAAGCGCGCTTATAACGTATAACGCAAAATAAATAATTATGAGTCGAAACAAAAGATAAAACTTTGTATTCAAATATAAACTCTCTTAAGAAAATCTACCTGAGACAAAACGAGCAGTGCATATTTACCAAATATCGTTGCTTGCTACACCCAAACAGTACAGCCATCAATCAGAACGGTCACGAGACTTCCTCAACAATTTTTAACAGAAATCCTCTTCACAACCTTCAAAGAAAGCGTCAGAACATTGCTTTCTTGTACAGTTTGAGTCTACAACAAGTTACTCTGACGTAAGTATGACCTACAACGACTCCATTCAGAGGAAAACTTTCACTAATGTGACGTAAGCTATGATGGTCAAGATACTCAAGTGCGAAAGTATGGATTGATAAATGCACAGCGGTGACAAGATATGATTGGTAATTGGTATAATGACTTTCATCTTCAGAAACGTTGATAATGAAGATGCGTGAATTACTAGGAAGGCTTTGTGTATTATATATTAAGTAAAATTTAATGAAAGATATTCGATGGCTTCAATGATTTTCTCTAGACGTTTGAAACAGCAGCAGCAAGAAAAATATCGTTTCTATCCTACTGAGGATCAGTTGATACCTTAGAAAATGATTGATTCTATCAAGAGTCTAGACGACAAAAATATTGTATTTATAAATGTCAAAGCTTTTTCCGATTAACTCTTCTATGGTCGCCTGTTTACGCACGTGTTTTAAATGTTTCTCACATAAACAAAAATAGCACTTGTGTTTTATACGCAGTTTTTTTGGGTAGCCTACAATAACCTACAATAACCAAAAACCACTATATATAAGTATGTAAATCATTATGAAAATAAATTACACATTTGCAGTTGACATTGACGACATAATGGACATGCTTCCTATTATTTATTTCAAGTGCATCCTTTAACAGCAAGAAATACGAGAAAGTTTCTGGTGGGTCATATTATGCCTTTTACTTTAGCCCAATGCATGAATAATTAATATTCGCAAGGTATTGCGATAGCTCATTATTATCAGACTGTAAATTTTGTATTTTAGTAGAATGGATGATTATACAGGGTTATTGGTAATTCACTGACACTGCGTGAACTGGGTGTGGCTCGGCTGACTCCTAGCCCACCTGATGCCACTTAAATCATGTTTTGTAGCTGTAAAATAGGCCAATGATGATGATGTGTTTTTAAATGGGAGTGGAAGATCGGTCTTTAGTAATTGATTGGGTTTTGCCCCTTATTTAGTATGGGAAGTGATTTACATAAAATATTAATTACTAATAACCCTGTACCAATAACCTATTCTAGGTAGTTACTCTAGCAGTCTATAACAGTCCATAGCTGGACCTAGGTCTCCGTATTGGCTCATATTAGGAAAAAATGCCATAATCCTCACGCTGGGCATGCGGGTTTTAGTTTTCCAAAAGGCAAAGCACAGGGATTGTATTTTAGGGTAAAATAACAATCAAATAATAAAAACAAATTAGAACTAGTATTTACAATTGAAACAATTAAGCAAAACTGCAGACTGTTGCAAACAATCTACAGGTAGCTCAACTGATCCACATCAATACCAGTCGGAAGCATCCCCAAGTCCCCAAGAAGCTGGCTGCATTGCCCTGCTGTATGGCAATGCTGATGCGCTGAGCCAGATACCCACCGCGTCGCTTCGACCAGACGCCAAATCTGCCGTCGCACCAGCCCTCACGGATGTTGTCGGAAGATGGGAAGGCGCAAGTGTGTCGACGCATGTAGTGTCCCACACAATGGGCGTCCCCAATTCCCATGGGATTAGTGTCATGCCGTCGGGCCTCTTACAATCGTCACGCAACAGATCATTCGGTTCGAGAATAGCTGGTACGTTAGCGGTGACAAAGGCCCGCCGGATGATGTCGTTAAGGCAGGCATGACGACACATCCGACCGGCGGCCCTAGTACACGATAATCCGTGATGACCAAGCTGTTCGACAGTAGTACCGCACTGGAACTTGACGAGGCACGCAACACCTTGCACACAAACGAAGACATGTTGTGATACGGAAAGTTACGGGATCCAATAAAGTGCCAGTGTTCAATGAGGGAAATGCTTGCAGCCAATGTCCTGACTCCCATTTACGAACAGCCAGGAGACGGGCACGGGCAAATAGAATGGGCCAAAATGACATCATTCATTTCTCTATTCTACCCTAGACAACAATCGCTGTGCTTGGCCTACAGGAGCGCTTATTAGAAATTTTCCTATGGCCAAGCGGTTGTTAAATCATCGGTCAACCAATCAGTGTTCGAGAAACTGGCTGCCTTAATTCTTCAGTGGACGGCCTCATCATCTTAAATCTTACACAGAAATGATCTTCAACGCCCACCCACACCTCACCCATTCCATTCATGCCATTCTTTAAATCACAAACTCAAGTGTCCAAGCACAAGCTCTTAATTAATATAATAACTCCTAAGTAGTTATGCAGAAGCGCCTTCGGACATTAAAAGTACATTTAGGTCGGTTTCATTTCAAGAAACTCAATTAAAGAGATACCTTACATTGTAATTGTTATTGAATCATTGGTGTTTCAAATTGCATGGTTTGGCCTCCTGTGGTTTCTTATTAACCAGGTACTAACATATAGTAAGTATCGATACTTACTAAACGTTAACTATGGAAAAAAAAACCATGTTGTGTCAACCCCACCTAGCGCTGAATTCAAACAAACTATAATATGAAATAATAATCTAAAATATTCTTTGTTGTACCTTTTTGATAAATATTAATTGTGTGATGTCGGCAAAGAATATATTAGATTATTATTTAATATTATAGTTTGCTTGAATTCAGCGCTAGGTGGGGTCGACACAATATGTATTTTTTTTTCATTCTCCTCAATCAGCCGTCATCTCTGTACTTTTATAGTTTGCTTGAATAATAGGCGTGGTAAAATATAAAAAAAAAAGGTTTTTGGGCTTTGCATGCTGGACATAAAAATAGCATAAAATAAGTGGTCAGATCCAGAAATAGTTTTCCTTAGAACTTGGTAGGTACTTCAAAAGTGGTCAGAACTGGTCACATATCCCATAAGAAGGCATTTTATGAAATTGTCACAGAACGTCTAAACGTTTTCCATTGTAAGAAAATGGACAACTTTTTGCTTTATAGACCTAGCTATCAAAACAAAAGACTGTCAGGCCAATCCATAATCAAAATAGTTCTTATTTCATTTGTTAGATTTGCGTTGTACTTCTAATTAAAATCTACTCACGGTGTTATTCAGTGGTGGGTTACCTGGCAACATAGGCAATTGGTAAAAGCTCGCTTGACTCTCTTTTGTTTTTTCATACAATTATGCACGTTGACGTGAGCTATCCAGGCCCCGAGTACACGAAAAACAAAAGGGAATCACGCCAGCTTTTAAAAATATATCTATACTAATCATAACTCTTCTCAATGCCTTTAAAACGCACGATCATGAAGTAACTATGAACTAAATCGTAATATTTACAACATAGGATACAAACGCAATAACTGACGTAAGAATGATCGCCAATAATCGGTGGATATCCTGTGAATACAACGGT
The DNA here is from genome assembly GCA_963662085.1 of Eupithecia inturbata. Taxonomy (NCBI): domain Eukaryota; kingdom Metazoa; phylum Arthropoda; class Insecta; order Lepidoptera; family Geometridae; genus Eupithecia; species Eupithecia inturbata. The sequence goes on from OY759182.1 coordinate 13,113,406, forward strand.
TGTGAATAATCAATTATTATTAATCGAGGAAAAACCTTCAAGGGTACTTCAACGCATTCAGAAAACAAGGGAAGTATTTATTTTCAGTAGTAATGTCGCTTCCTAAAAGGATGCTACTAGTTTATGTTACTTTGTTGAAAGACCAAGGCCAGCCTAATAAATGCCTGATTAAAACGGGAAAGTACGAATTTTGATATACCTGCAGGTATAGTTGTTGAAAGTCAATAATGAACGTTGGCGGATATTGTGAACAGATCTAGTTCTTTTTTGCCTGAAATATACGTTTTTTTTTTAATTTATTTGTACTCGGTTTAGTTAGTTGCATGGAAAGGATCGTTCGTAATCTAATCAAGTTTATCTTCAGTTGACGAGATATTTAAATAAAAGACAAACGTTTTGAAACTACATATATATCTAGTAGGTACTTAGAAATAAGATTACCTCATCACCACATTAGTCAGTGATCAGTATCAGTGATTAGTATCACGCATTAGTTTAGTGTATTTGTATTTGAGTTTGCTATACTAAATTATTTTTATCTTATCTTATATAGAAGGGATGTTTTTTACCTAAGATCTCAAAACTACTGAACAGATACAATATTTTGGCGAAGAGAATTTCGCGTACCTACATATAAAACAAACATAAAAGGGTATTTTTCATTCTGGAATATCGTGTGCGAAACCGCAGGCTAAAGCTAGTTCTTCTTAAAGTGAACAGTATAATAGATCTGTTAAATATGAGAAGATTTACAAAAATAAAATATATTCTGAACGTAATATTATTGCAAATATTTAAAATTCAGTAAATACTATTTTAAAAATTGTATTAAGAAATCAGGTTTCATAAAATTCTCTATACAAAACGGCAATTTTATAGTTAAAAGACCAAATATGAATACCTAACGGGCAAATAAAATTCATACAATTTTTAATGAATGACTATTATGCAAATCACTTCACCGCAAAAACTAGATAATACCAAAATCAAGTTCGAATTTTGCATTATTATATCATATTTAGCATTGATTATGATATTTTAAGGCCGCGAGGTTATTGTCATCAAGTTTGTTTGATTAGGTGTGGGAAAACTAGAAACTCGTTTCTGCCTTCGGAATGGCTACGCTTTCAGCTTACTAAGATAGAGTTACTAACATCTAATTCGTTTAGTCCTATAAGTAAGTGGATGGGTACCATACACTTTTCTTATCATTTTGTCATATATCATTATTTTGTGTCAGTTTGAATCTGTAAGTTTAGTATTATTTTTGTTCGGTGTTGTAACAGGGTTGTATAATTTAATATTTTTGTATCTATCTCTATATTAATATTTTCTGTAAAATTTATCCAGAATCGCACAATTTGAACCTTGTGTAAAGATCTTGTGCATTAGCTTCGCCATAGGGTGGGTGTAGCGAAGCTGACGCGCAAGATACATAGTTCAAATTATCTCTTCATCTCTTCAAACCTTCCTCAATGGTTTTAATGAGGATTGATGAGGTTCTGCTAAGTGACACTGACCTCATCACAAGAAGTTGAACAATCAGAAAGGTCATCGCAATCACTTCTAGGAAAATAAACAATGAATGAACTTGATTTATCATTATCTTTTTTGATGACTGTGATGTTAACTTGTTAGTTTTTTTCTGAATAAGCTGATTATGGAAAGTCTGTATAATTATTCTGTGCCCAAGAGGATGATAGCCGTTTGTAAACTTGGGCTGCGTTTTCCGTGGTAGAAAGAGCAGTAACAGAGTGTGAGCGGTAGCTGATTTTAGACAGTTTTCAAAGGAGTTGCTCAGTTTCCAAAAATTCCATTGAAAACTGTAAAATGCAGTCGCGCTCCTTTGTCCACCGAAATCATGTCCTACCGAAGCATCTCTTGAGTGGGTGCTGTATACAGGGCATACAGGGTTTTAGGGCAAAAGTTGATATCGTATAAATTTTCAAAAGTGGTAAATAATAATAATGATTGACTTTTATTCACAGCATTATGTAGCCCCAATCTAACAGTTTGTTGGAGACAAAGTCGACGTCAGCATTTTCCATTAAACCATAGCTCTGCGCACAATAGTCTAGCACTGTACCACACAGCAAAAATTTATATATGGGCTTAAACTCGTTATCTTTAGATACATTTTACAGTTACATAATCGCTTCCCACAAGCTTCAAATGCGTGTCCCGCGAGCTGTCCGTTATCTGATGCCGTGAATTTAAAATGCATCTAAATGTTACGAGTAAAAGCCGATATTCAAATGCACATTTTTGTGCTGTGAGGCAGCGGTGTTTTCCAGGTGTGGGAGCGACAAGCTACTGTACGCCGTCATCTTAAAAATAATTTTTTTTTATTAAAAAATTTTTGGCGTTGATTCTAACTCCTACAAGCTCAACTAAAGCAATCGAAAATCTTTGCAATTTATTAATGGAATTTATTCATGGGCTGAGTTTATCCTCCAACCATTCAAACACTCAAGATGCCCCTAATTTTTGAAATAACTAACGTTAATACAAAAATGTTGTATCCGCATTGCACCACACCTTTTTCTAAATATATAAGGTGTAACAGGAGATATTTGTCACCTTAGTTAGAGCCTTATCTATCACTCAGGCGATTTGACACGACTGGTAGGGTGTACATGCAAAACAAAAATTTAATCTTTAGCTGCAATTGAAAAGCAGTACGAGTTAAAAATTGTTGTGTTAATATTTTTATGACTGCGCAATACAATTGTACTCTTATAAGTTGCGCCAGGGTTTAGTTTGTTATTTCAGTGACCGTAGAGTTATTTATCCTAATAATACAAATAAATATTCTAATACTTCTAGTCTACATTTTTAACAGACTCGGTGCCACTTTCATGCACATTCTGGGACACCTTATACACAAGTTCTTATGACATGTATCAAATCAACAATAATTGTCATTTCACTTTACGAAGTTAAACAAACGTTCGAAAGTTAAGCCAGTGCCGTTGTGGTCTTGACCGTGGACACAGAGTAGTTAATAGATGAGACATGGCCTAGAAGAATAAATGAATTAATTTATTTAAAACAGTTATTAAATTTAGTTACATTGATTAAAAGAAAACATAATTTGGTTGTTTTGAAAAAACTAAAAATCAATTTCAAATTCCTTAATATATACACGGGTTTAAAAAGCTTTGCGGGACAAATACTAACCCCTCGGGAATAAACTACGCATCAAAAAAAAATCATTTCAATAGACCGCAGGGTTCCTGAGATCTCGTCCAAATTATGTGCGAAACAGTGCACTTTCATGATTTTTTATCGTATTTTTTTTTATTAATCGACTTTTCACATTCAAGGAACCAAAGAACAAATGTTGAATTTTATGTAATTCGAGTTTTATACCACGGGGATTCCGTGAACACTGAGATCTAGGCCTAATTTGACAACCAAACCCGTTAGTTTCGCCCCTTACTACAACACGTTACGTACATAGATCGATATTTTTTTCGATACATTAAAAACACCCGGAACAAATATCTGCAGATCGTACAAAGTTTGCCCTGAGGCGGGGATCGAACCCGCAAACTCTTTCGACGCAGGCGGACCGGTTCTGTTTTGCCTTCTCTATGACAAGTTTTATATTATATGTTGCTGTAATCGTTATCTTGATACAAGTACCTGTCTTATTACTTTCTATCGTTGAAGAATTCGCACTTTGGCATTGAAAAGTAACTTTTATCGACACGCAAATAGAGTTTATAGTGTATTATGAAGCTATTGTAGTTGCTTACGAAGTTGTTTTGAGTTTTAAACCGTTCGTTAGACTTAATTGGGAAATGTTATGGGCTGTGAATTGAGGGAATGATGGGCTGTGAATCGGCCATATGATAATAGCAGGTATTTATTTAGCACGTTGGGTGCTGGCTGGCTTTAAAAACTGTTCTTTAATTCAAATACAATCTTGACGGTTATGGACTTATTGAAAGTAAGTGACACTTGACATGATTTTTATTAGCTAGTTTTAGTGTAGGTACACTAAGTTGGTGATCAATAAATAAATATATATAAGAGAAAAAGAAACATACGTCCTCTGTTTTTTTTTTACTTCTAATAGTAACTAAGGTCGACATTGTAATTGTTTCCTGGAGTAAGTACACATTGCACGCAGGTTAAGCCTAATCCATTAAATCCTCACATCACCACAACCAGTGACTAATACAGAAGGGCTCAAATAATACCCTGTATTACCATTCATACCATAAAGACCAAATTTTTTGTGAATCACATACAAAGTAACTTTTAATGACTGTTCATAGTTAACTACTGTTTACAGATGATGTCTTGGAAAATCCAAGCTGAAACTAGATTGATGTAAGTACGTCTATAAAGCAGTTTGACGTATTAAATTGACGAAGGCAAATTACTAGGTACGTACTGTTTTACGTACTTATGCGTAAAAATTACACTATAAGTGTTCCTTTAGTTTTATGACTTAACTGTATTAAACTATTGTTATTTTAACTCCTTTTCGTGAATACATTATTGCTGCGCTTGTATCAAATATAATATATATATAGTTAATATTAACCAAACTATTACATTTTCTTTCCCAAAGAGGTGATATTCGTTCTATATGGTGCGGGCAAGTAGCTGAAGTTTCATGACATTTCATACTAAACTATCTTAAATTCGATTGCTTTCGATCTGCTCGGAAAGGCGTCCAGGTTAAACGAAATGATGAACTTACTCTCCTCGCAGATTCACTGTTGCTGTAGTCGACTGGTTGACACGAGAGGCTGTAGTCACTCCACCATCCAGACGCAAGGTGCTGCGAACGAAAAAAAAAATTTTTTTAATCAACAAGCGAGATAATAGTAGATTATGCACCGAGGGCTAAGCTAACAGGGCTATTATCACTAGCTTTCAGTTAGGGTTACATGACGTATAAAGTGCGTTTAACGAGCATGGAGAATGAAAAATTTTCTAAAAATAGTTTCTCTTCTATCCGCGGCGTCAGCGTCGCATTAAACAAATATCCTGTCCTATACCAGGATACAATTGAATATTTTGCCAAATTTCATTAACCGGTCGGCCAGTTGACTCATTTAGTTACATTCATTCGGTCGTTATGTGAAATGGTTACGGACGTACAGACTTACTTTCGCATTTTTTACAACCTCAGCGGTTCAGCGGGTGAAGGTCCACCTGCGACGCAGGAGGTTGCTGGTTCGATTACCGCCTCGGCAAAAATGTTTGTACGATCTGCAGATATTTGTTCCGGGGGTTTTCTATGTAGAGGTATAGTTGATATGTATATACCTATCTATGTATGATCGTATTAAGTCTATCAGTTATTTAGTACCAAAAACACAAGCTCTGCTTTCTTTAGGGCTTGATGATGCTGCGTGGATTTTCCGGCATTATTTATTTGTTTATTTGATAAACAAATAAATAATCGAGTCTTTTTGATAAAATTAGTGTGGAAGTACGGTTTGGTTTTGGTTCTGGCTGCAGGTTCGATTATCTGGTGTAAAAATCAAATGAAATCTTGTAAAGATAAACGTTCGTAATGTCTACGAAAGTACTAGGGGAGGCCTATGTCCAGCAGTGGACTAAGATAGGTTGATGATGATGAAAGGTAAACGTTCGCTCTTGTTTTAGCTCGATGTAGTCGCATCCAATTAATAGGGCAGCTACATATTCAGTCTATACTGGTCCACTGCTGGACTCGGGCCTCCCACAGATAAACGCCTTATTGGCTTTTATCATGGGGGTAATGCCCATAATCCCCACGCTGAGCATGTGGGTTTGGGGATCGCAGTTCGGTGGTGAATTCTTGTGTAGGAGGTGCAGCTGCCCGCTCCCCGGTGGATATTCCTTAGACGCCTCTTACGACACCCGGGAGAGTTGGGGTGGTGCATTATATTACCTATATAATATTAAGGTTTTTATTATTATTGTGCGTAAGCCCTCACACTCGGGGTAATTTATAAGAAATCAAATAAGAACGGCGCTAGAGTCCGAAAGAAGTCCCAAAGTTTTTCGACTCCTACGTCTCTTGACCCCGTGGTGTAGTCGGTTAGCACATTCCCTTACTGAAGGAAGTATGCGGGTCCAAGTTCTGTCGAAGTCGAATTTTTTTGGGATATTATTTGATTTCTTATTTAGTTTTTGAAAATATTTTCTCTCCCTTTCTCATAGAGGCCAGAACTGTAAGATTAGGTACTTAGATCAGCCATTCTCAAAGTGTGCTCCGCGGTACTTCCCTGATACACTCAAAGATGCTCATAACGTTCCTTTGCCAAACGCCACAACAAATCCATAAATAAAAACACGGCTCGCTTTGCGGGCTGCAAAATATTTCAGCCAACGCTCAGGGAATGTATCAATCCGTCACTGGGGCTCCGTCAAATATTTCGAGTCCCAAAAGAGTTTCGTCGCTAAAAAAGTTCGCAAACGGCGGTTTTCAAATACATTACATAAATAGATATTATTTATCATACATAGAAAAAACCCAGAACACCCGAAGCAAATATTTGCAGATCATACAAACATTTGTCCTAAAGCGGGAATCGAACGCGCAACCTCCTAAGTCTTAAGCGGAACTTCGCCCGCCGCGCCACTTCGGTCGTCAAATGTTTGTACGATCTGCAAATATTTGTTCCGGGTGTTCTGGTTATTTCTATGTATAATGAAAAAAATATCTATCTATGTAATGTATTGTATTAAATTTATCAGTCATCTAGTACCCATAACACAAGCTTTACTTAGCTTGGCGCTAGATGATGCTGTGTGGATTATCCAGCATTATTTATTTATTTATATTGCACATCGAACATTCCAACACAAACTTGAAATAAGAAAATTGAATTGAGAAAAACGTCTATTTTAGGACCAATTATATCAGCGTCGCACTATCAGTTCCGTTACATGGAGATGATGTCAAGGTGCCGTCGATTGTATGAAGTATCCACCCGTGACGGGCCCAAAATGAACTTTATCACAAGGGAATAAGGGAGGTGGAACTGGTAGTTTTTACGGTTTCTTGTGAGATCTAGGTACGTCGACAACTGTTTATGATGGTTGAATATTAAGTGTTATGTCTGATTAATTTCAGAATTTTACGACTTGCTACAAGAATTGCCGCTGCCTATGTTCTATGATCTGCAGGTCTAGCCAAATCGCAAACGAATCATATCTATTCTATTTCTACAATTATTAACGCTTTAGCGAAAGCCAAAATGTTGATAGCCAAGTTAACGCGATTGTGTGTATCGCTCATTCTACAACACGTATGGAATACAATTTTATATTTGTCTATGGTTATCGTTCTCGAATGTTCCATGTGACTTCGCGTTATAGCAATGTGATTCCCATACATTACCTTCTTCATTATCCCATACGTTTTCTAAAGCATTAGCGATCGTAGATTTGCAACTTGGCTAGACTAGCTGGCATGATTGTCGATTCATTCGTAGATCGCTCCCTTTTTTTGCCACTTGTTGGCTGCATTTTGATAACGAATAAAACAAAACAAAAAGAACCAACGAGCGACGAAAATTGATGAGCGACACATTCCCGAATACATCTGAATAAACAAGCAATGGATTCGTACTCAAAAGTTGCCTAGGGACTCCCTATTACTAAGTTAAGCCTGGAGTGTTTATTTGTGAACCATAAGCGTCTTATCTCGTAGTGGGTGAGTCCGACACGCACTTGGTTTCTATTACCAGCATATGTTCATCTACTGCTAGCCATTGCCCTCCGCCTATTTCCAGCAGTAGGTGCTCATTGGGGTAGCCTTATGAGCGCCATGGCTCCTGCCCAGCATCTGCCAGCAGTCATTCGCATATCGTCATCCCGCCTGACAAAAAGGTGTCCAGCACTACGTTTATCAAGGCTTTCACATCAAATCAACAGTGGTAAAGACTTACCAGTCCACTGTTGGACATAAACCCCCCTCTGATAAACGCTTTATTAGTTTGTATTATCAGGGGGTAATCCCAAAGCTGGGTGTGATGGTTGGAGAGTGCGGAGGTGGATCTGTTCTGCAGGGGGCGCTGCTGCCCGCTTCCGTTGGATTTCCCTTAGTCGCATACGACACCCGCGGGATGAGTGCAGGGAGCAAATTAAAATTGAATAATAATTAAAATTCACTGAACTCACCTCATAAAACATATAAGAAGACAACGCGACCTGGAACGCGTTGTACCCGACTAGAGTACTCTGCAACTTGTACGGTTTTCTACTCGCCATCCAGTGTGGTCCGGCGACCATCACGATGGCAAGGTACACCAGCACCATGGCTAGTGTGGGGAGGGGCGTGTCGAAGAGGAACCATCCTTGGACTCGGGGATCTGGAAGTAGGGAGAGGCTCTTAAACATTGTTCGTTGCGGTACCTAGTCTTCTACCTCTATATTGTAAAAATGAATCCCCATTTCCCTTGGTCACGACGCGACATCACGCGTGAATGGCTAGACCGGTTTAGCTAATTCTGTTTTTGTTGTGTTTGTTATTGTCAGGAGAAGGTTTTTATGAAAAATGGCCTTTATAAAGTCGGTTAAAAAGTAGAAGACACCTTTTCACTGTTGTAATTGACTGGGAAAACAGTAGCAGGCAGCGTGTTCTAAACTGGTGTGAATGATGATGGTGATATATTCACAAGGATATATGTATAGATGATGTTGTTCAGCCAATAGGGCTATAATTATTTTTACTCAAACATCATACGTAATCTAGTCATTATTTTAACAACCTTCTTTGAGCAAAGCCGGCCTTTTAGGCTTACTCGAAAAGTCGCCTGAAATTTCCATTACTATCGTGTTTTGCGGCCGGCAACATTTTTCGAATAGCATTTTTTTGGATTCCCAATTATTTTGTTTTGAAAATAGTTTGATGCAAAAAGGTTTTATGAATAATATTATGCATAAAAGCATCAATGGCTGATTAGAAAAATAAAAATGCGAGAAACTAATAAAACAAATTTTTGGCATGATATTGATAAGGTTCCATCAGTTTTCGTGAATAAAATTGTATAAATGAACTCTTCAAGCGCAGAATCCTCCAATTCAATCTGGTTTACACCGCTAGTTATTCAAAATGAAGCGAAATAACCGATAGAATATTTATTGCCACTAAAGTCAAAGGCAAAATGGGAACTTGACTACAAAAAGTTTGCGCAATGGAAAATCGATAGAAAGTGAAAGTTTTTATCGGCTAACGTTTTTCTTGCACATTTTAGCGACCTATCAAAGAAAACGAAAACCCACATCTGTCTGGAATACTTACTCCATGTTGAAGAGCACGGTTTTGGTAAAGCACCAAAACCAACGGTTTTGGCGGTTTTGGTGCTTTACCAAAACCGTGCTTTCAATAAATGAATTCTTACGATACTCAGCTAGTTTAAATAAATTCTACTGCTTTAAATAAATTCTTACGATACTCAGCTAGTTTTATTTACATTTCTCGTATTGTTTGAGTAAAGCACTATACAAGCCTTGGTCCGCAATGACTGCACTGCTGGCCACGCTATGATGTCCTTAAGCTAAGCGTACTACGGTCTCGGCCTTCAAGCTTGTTCATCATTGCAGCCCTTGCTGTTCGCGCTAAAGCTTAATTTCAGCTTGTCCATTAAGGGCTGCATGCTGACCGCGCTGAACCTGCGCTACGCTGCGCTTTCGGCCATCATCATCGCGGCCAGCAACCCAGCCGTTACTGTCCTCGGAAGTAATGAACTATATAATGGTAAGGTTCACATGCCGCATAATGTAACATTGTCAAGCAGGGTTACTAAAAATATCTGATGATTCTCTTTAGATCCATTGACCGGTTTCATGATGGATCATAGGATTCAGAAGTTATCCCAGTGAGTTCGAAATGCTATTCTTTCAAAGCTTGAGCAGGTCATTTATAGTAAGTAGTAGTAGTCATTTAAGCAAGTTTGTAACCTATAAAATGAGTTTAGTGTAAGCGCCTACCTACACAGATCCTGTTTGGACAGATTCAGGTCGGTGTTGGATACACCAAAACTAATCTCGCACTCGCGAAAACTGGTCCTAAACTTTTATTTAATTAAAGTGTAAGCTAAAAGTGCATAATAAGAGTGTGGACTGGTTTTCTCAGAGCGGATGCAGTGCGTAAGATTTTATGAATTGGCAGTCCAAAGTCACACTCGTAAATTATAAACGTTTGTAATGATTGTATTTGTTAATAACCTCAGTTCTCACGACAATAAGGTACATTATTTATGGGTAGCGAGTGATTTGGTACGCAAGTTTTTTTTGCCTGATTTCGATTGATTTGTAATCTCATCGGTTTTCACTTTTGTTTTCGGATATCTGCAAAGCTTTTTGAACGTCCGTGAATCCTCTAAGAAAGCTTGTTTTTGTCATCTGAATTTTTTTGGACATACATAACCTTCTACGTCCGGTTTACTACGCTGTTCCTTATTTGACAACAATGTCAAATAAGGAACAACAACAACGTGTTTGAGGAGTATATTGGATTCTTCTAACGGATACCATAAAAATAATAATATCAAAATAATAATAAAATTAAAAACCATTTTTTTGCGCGTAAGTCATTCATGGAGATGTTAAAATAGTTCAATTTAACTATTTGAACATTGCTTGAGCTTTCTTCATCATTTGGTAACTATTTAACCAGGAGAAAATTATTTGTGGTTAGAAAATCGTATGTGGACTGAACATTCTCTCATGCAAACAGAACATATACATAACAAGTTACCTTTACATTTAGGGAGGTTCCAGTGTGCCTACCTTTCACAGCCGTAGCCTTTTATAACAGCACTAATAAACACACAAAGGATGTGTGGTCCAGTAAACTTTCCATTTCATTATTATAATTATGCACGGGTATTCATAGCGTTTATTTAGCTATTTTTCCCAATTTTTAAACAGGCTTCCACCACAGAACAATAACGCTGTCGCGGTCACGGGTTGACTAGAGTACTGGAGCTACCGCCTCTGCGAAACGAGGGCAGCATCAGGCCTTGACTCCACCAAAGCGGAGTTGTCCGAAGCCGAGACGAGAAGACGTTTTTAATCTAGGATATCTCTACCGAAGCTGTGTGGACATGCGTACTGGCTAGACTGGAGCGTGTGCGTGTGCTGGCTATTATTTTTTTTTATTTGCTTAAGGCGGCTCTTGTGTCACTACACCACTTTTTTGGCACCAGTCGCTGACAGCGTTGAGAGCTCTCTGCATCATGCTAGAAATGATGGACTGCCAGAATCCTCGCACGACGATCACAAGGTCGTCCGCATAGCCTTGCGCATCTATATTGAGGTCCGCCAATCTACACAGGAGCTGGTCCACTGCTGGGGTCCAGCTCCTGTGCGATAGGGCTCCGCCTTGGGGGCAGCCCCTAGCCGTGGATATCTCGATTGTTGATCGGTGAAGGGTTAGTTTTGCTCCCCTATTTGTAAGCATGTCCTCAACCCATCTGATGGTGGACTGGTTGAAATTCTTATTTATCAACCCGTTCACCAGCAGAGAGGTAGGTGAGTTATCAAAAGCCCCGTCAATGTCAAGGAATGCACATAGTACGATTTCCTTGTCCTCCATAGCCTTCTCCACTTTGTTAATGAGGCTACTCAGCTCTGTCTTTCTGGATTTGCCCTTCCAATAGGCTGGCTGTGGTGGATAGGAGACGTCTCTGATATGTCTGTCTACCACCTTCTCCATAGTCTTGAGAAGGAAAGAAGAAAGGCTTATTGGTCTGAAGGACTTTGGCTGGCTGAAGTCCTTCTTTCCATCCTTGGGCATACAGACAACTTTGACATTTGTCTATGATTCTGGAACAAATCCCAAGGCGAGGCTCGCCCTAAAGATTTTTACCAGATATGGAGTGAGTACGTCGATTCCCCGCTGTAGGAAAACAGGGAGTATCTCATTCTCACCGCATGCTTTGTTAGTCTTGAGAGAGTTAACGTGGGTCGAAGCCAGCAACTCTAGGGTTTCCTTTTCGTTTGTTGTGAAAGTGCCGTCTCCTTTTTTAAGGAGGCCTATTTGGTTAGCTTTGGCTTCAGATAGCAATTTGTGAAGTCTAGCGCTTTGAGGAGTGTGAAAAGTGGAGATGTGTGCTGGCTAGAGTGGAACTGAGTTGCGTGCAGCGAGCGTCGCATGTTTGTTGAGATAAATGCACTAGCGACGCCGCTCTCATCTCTTGTTGTCTCCGCTGCGTGACGTCGTCAGCTTTCGGGGCTCAGCTCACATCTCCGCTTCAGATGACTTGCGGTTTGTGAAATTCGATCCAGTGATTGGGTCCTGAGTCTACTACGTGTTCAGCTATTGCCGACTTGTTTATTTGTCGATTTTTGACCGCTGCTATGCGACCTTCCTCTAACTACTGCACGGAAGAACCAAGTTGTTTTCGAAAAAAGACTCTTCTCATTATAGATAGTTGTTTAACCTAAAACATCGTTAGTGTGGCCTCAAAGATCCTTTCAAGTCCGGATTGAGGAAAATGCCGTCGCTTTTGGCAATAAGTTCGCTGTAACTAAAATTGGTTGCAAGTAAGCTCAATCTCATTTCTTTTTACTTTTGTGTAAAGGTTGTAGAAAGCAATTTCAGGTAGTGAAATACGGATAAATTAAATAATACTGATATTGTGGATGTTGCCAACAATATCCATAATATCGGAATTATTTCAACACCTACCAATAATTAAATCAATAATGCCCGGCGGGCGCAGCGTATCAGCCTTACTGATGTTGGAATCAATACCAACGGAAGAAACGCTTTGGTTGGTATTGATTTGGATCAGTGGATCTAGAGGCCAATCTTAATTCTCCAAAATACGCAATTTTCTGTTTCATTTAATTTTTTCTGGTATATTGGTACTCTAATCCGGTTGTATTATACTCGTAGTATCACCATTGGCCTGAACGAAACATGCAATTGCGTATTGGAGAATTTAAATAGTCTGGAAATACATAATACATCCAAATTGTTTGCTAATAGCCCAACTGTTTTCAGTGTATGTTGTGGATAGGTATTGTTGTAATTTCATTAAAAAATTACAACAATATTTTTAATGTAGTTGTTATTTTCTTTGTTAGTAAATGCAAGCAATTTAGATAGATCCAATGTCTTTGAAACCTTTCTTTATTTTTTGAATACAAGATAGTTAAATACTCTATTTCGGACCACGAATTAGCATTGCGATTCAACGTGGCAATGCTGCCAGCATTCTGGGCACTCTGTCTTCTGGTGACGGCTTAGATTTTTAGGAAATAGATAATATGAGTGTAAATACTAGTTGTAATTGTTAAATTCTGTTATTGTAATTTTCTTTGTTAATAGATCTACATAGTAAAATATTTATAATGTTATTGAACCAAAGTTGTTATTAGATTCTATTGACACAAAGTTGTTAATCAACTGATGGTCAATGTCAAATACTAAATCAATTGATATATTTTTTATTCCATTACGTATTAAAGTCAAACTGCATTCGAGAATGAACAGTACTATGTCTAAAAATTATGTAAAATTATCTTCTGTACGTGCGTACGTTTGAGACGAGAGAAAGTGGTACCTATATCATTGTGCCTTTGACGGCAACACAGTTGATAGTCTCTATGCCTTTCTATAATTTTGCACTTTGATTATAATTTTTGCTTGTGTTTCCTAAGAAATTAATGCTGCCAGAATTCTGGGTAGTTAGCCCATTGGTTAAAATTTTAGGAGAATAGTTTAAGTATACCTACTCGAAAAAAGTGAAAAATACCCACTTACGTATAATTATTCAAATAAATTCCTCGATTTATTCATACTATTATTTAAACCATGAATGAATTCATATATATAACAATTAACGAAATTCTATATATTGTTTTTTTAACAAAATGGTTGTCTATGCTCTGTTGTCCATGAAACTGACGTAGGAAAAGGAAAGATGAGCGTTATGAATTTATCCACAAATTACATGGTTGCAGAATTAATAACACTATAAGAAGAATTAAATTGACAGATTACTGACAATTCTGCTTATCTTGGGGCTAGATGATGCTTTGTGAATTGTCCAGCATTATAATTTTTTTTTTTAAATTTTAGTTTTAAGACATTATACATTCATAATTTGAATTGAGAGTAAAGAGGTTTGAAGATTTAGGCCTTAACATATGTCACAATTTTTTTTTTATGTTGTCTTGTTTTATACTTATATGTTTGAATAGAGATAACTAACAATAACAAATAAAAAATGTTCTATAACATGAAGTAAAAATATAGTTGTTTTCATCTGTGAATATCTCAGAAACCTGACGCTTTAGGAAATTATTTTGTAAGACATATTTTATTTATCTCAATGTCTTCTATACAAATAATTAACTGTTAGTTAATTAATTTTTTATTAACAAATAGTGCGTGGCGATTAAAAAAAAAACAACACATGTCCCCACCCTCCATACAAAAACCTTCATAGCCCTTCTGGACAGTTCTAACGTGTGCTTTAACAGATCTAACACGTCCAGTGCCTTCAGGTAGGTACTTTATAATTACCTACTCAATGGGTTACTTTACTATTACAAAATTATGAAAGTTGTCTTGCCACTCAACTGTAAAGGATGTTTGATGTTTATATTAGTAAAGACAAGCTTTAACAAAGAACTTTCTCAAGAAAGGGATTCTCTTCATAAATAAAATAAGTACCTACCTACCTTTCATGATGGTTGGTTTTTATGAATATCGCGATAATAAACTTTTATTCAGGTATCGAGGCAAGAATTGAATAAATAAAACGCCAAGTGCGTGTCGACTCGCACACGAAGGATTCCGGACTGTAAAAATCAGGCATTTTTGCATAGGACATCAAAATTTCATTTGTTCGAAGACCCGTTTAAACTGGCAACTTTATTATATTTTTAGTATTTATTGTTGTTACAATTAAAGTGTAATTTATTTATAGAATTTTTCATGTGTCTACCTATTGTGGTTCAAGAGGTACAACCTTGACAAACGAAGAGCAAAAATAGCCAGAAAAATCACGTTTTTTGTATGGAAGCCCTCATGGATTTTTATTTTATTTTTATTATTTGTTGTTAAAGCGGCAAGAGAAATACACATTTTCTGAAAATTTAAACTGGCTACCTTTTACGGTTCATGAGATAGAGCCCTCTGGCAGACGGACGGACGGACGGACAGCGGAGGCCTAGTATTAGAGTTATGTTTTCACCCTTCGGGTATGAAACCCTTAAAATGCAATACGTAAGTTGAATACCTACTGTATTCAAATTCGAGAAAATTGTGTATACACGCAGGCTGTCACTCTCGAATGCGACATTTCGGAGCAAAACCACAAATCTGCCAAGTTCAAATTCAAAGTTTGTGACAAGTTATAATGTACTTATGTATCATTTGTAGGAATTGTCGCTTTTTTTGTCAAGATACGATGACAGTACATTTAATTTTAATATGTTTATAACTTTTAACTGAGTAAATGCCTCGGTAATTTCATGAACTAATTAAACGGTATTAGCCGTTCTAAAAACATTTTTCGCAGTAGTATTTTCATAATTCAGCGTTTCCAATAATTAAGCGTATTCACTGGGTCATTCAAAACGTAGACAAAAACCAAAGTAAAATGTCGGCCTTGATAGCTAGAACATCGATTTCTAATAGGTACCTGGGTCGTTTAGTTTTCGAAATGAATATTCATTAAAATTATTTTATTTTGTTGCATATTACCGGTAGCATGTTCCCTTAGTATAGTAAAATATATGGTGTAGTTTAAGTACAGATTTTGTGACGCTATACCAGTATAGATAACGTCAAATCATCGATTGATGAAACTTCAACTTTACTTTCGACTTCGATCGAGAGGGCGCGCGATCGCATGACGAGATATTGATTTATCGATTCGATATGGCGCTTATCATTAAATTTGACTGGATCAATGTTACTTTCTGGATACCTATGGTAACAATCGTAAACATTTTTCTTTGATTGGTAACGTTTTTTTTTGGTAACTTTAGTTTGTGAATCTATCTATAATAAAGTAATAATATATTACTTTATTATAGTAAGTTATTCTAGTACAAATTTTACCGCTAAGTACAGAAAGCGCTTTGCCTAATTGCGGAGGATGGTTATAGAGGTATTTTTTTTTATTATGGGTGGATTTACTGGTAAGTGTGGTGACATTGGGTTTGTATAGACCACGAGAGTGACCTATGATAGGCTTAATCATGTAAAAAAAAACAACATGGCGGATGTAAAAAACCTAAGAAGAAAATCCTATGTACCGATTAGGAAACAATGCAAGAAAATCCAAGATACAGCAAACGGAATACATAAAATTCATCGTCAAAGAGCCTTGCACTTTTTGTCAAGCATTTTACAAGAAACCGCGACAGCGACGGCTCGTCCTAGACCTTATTTACAGCATTGCATGTGGCTTTAACATTGAGACTTGAGGTTTTCGGAATGCCTAATGGGTATTACATCTATTCTTTATTAATGTGTCGGTTGTCGCTTGTCTATGACTTCAAGTACCAACTTTGGAAAACTAAAACATCGGAAATTTAGTCCGCCATTATTCACCCCATAACAATTTCTGAGCCAATAATTGGTGAACGCCTTTTCAAGTGTAAAATTTATGAAAGAAATACAATTTATGTTACTGAAGATTTGTCAGACATGCATTGTCTCGAAAGTAATAATAGGTCAAACCGCCATCATATGAAAATTATGTAAAGATAGAAAAATACTATAAATAAAATAAAACAAAAGTTACTCACACTGATACGTCATCCATTTCTTTTCACTGACACATTGTCAGTATTTATATTATTATACCTCAGCGTTTCTTGGCCTATTACGATACTAGAATTAGGTTCACGTATTTTAATTCTGATTTTAACTGTCCCTTATGTTTTTTCATTACATGCTTTAGTTTCATCATAAGTATAATCATCTAGTTACCTGCTTATATTAGTTAGAAGTATGTTAATATAATGCTTATCGAGAACAAAATTATAATTTAACGGTAGGTATTTTAAACTCACTTTTTATAAGAAAGTATTAACAACTTTCTAACTTAAGTTTAGCGTTACGTTGTCATTGAAATAGAATTGAGTTTTTATTGCTTTCAAAGCTTTTGTGTCATCAAGCCTATTGTGTATTTTATAGAAATCAATTGAGTATCTTATTTGTGTGTATAATATTTTACTCATGAAATAGGCCATATTGTTTTTATTTTATTCTAAAATTACACAATCATTAATAATTTTAAAGTTTTGTTGCTTTTTGTTGTTGTATTTATTTGGTTTCACTTCAGAGGATTAAATATTTTTACATTCAATGTTCCTTGAAAAAAATTATTAGATTTTTGAACGTGAATTATTCTTCGAAGACAAATAAAATTCATAATCCTACGGTAGGCAAGGAGTTGAAATATTTGAGGACAAATTTAATGAAACGTTCAAAAAAATTATAAAAATAATTTGAATTGGACAAAGCCTATCGTAGCGTAGCCTACTTTTCACATGGACATCACGTAAGTTGCGTAGTTGTGTCCCATGTATGTCCCAACGTTTTTCCTCCTAGGTCACCTGACTGATCAATTTACTACTTTTACTCATAATATACAACTTTTACGTTCTCTTACCTGACACTCGCTCAGCCAGCATCCAGTACTTATTAATAATCGTCGTCCAGTTACTATCTGAGTAGTAATCGTCGATTGCTATTTTCACAAAGCCCGACATCTTGAGTTCAATCACACGGGGCACTGAGTACACTATCACTTATCACGTGAACACTTCACAGAGTCTGAAGTTGTATTCGATAACGTTACGTTACCGTATTGTCACCTGAAACAAATGAAAATCGAATTAATAAAATGATACAAATTTTACACGGAAAGGAGTCTTAATACATTTATCGGTATTGATGAGGTCCTATTTCAGGGCAGCTTTCCTGTATCGCTACATAGCGATTGCAACCTATCTAAAAGTAAATTTTTAAAAGTTGACGTGATTGTTTTTTTTTTTCATACTCCACGCTGACGTCACGAATCCAGGCCTACAGTATAAGAAAAACAAAAGGGGATCGCGCTAGCTTTTAAAGATATTCCTATAATGTACTAATAAACTAATTGGGATACTGGTGTCGATACGGTTGGTACCAAAAATATAAAGAATAAATAAAATAGAGTCGTACGTATTTTACATTTCTACAATTTATTGTGATTTTTATAAGCCCATATTATTATTCCAATACAGTTTTTTTTTATTATTTTGGTACAAAAATAGATAAATTGCTTCTAATAAATCTGTTTTATATTTTATGTTACCAGCGACGAATTAATAAAATACTTGAATTGACTAGATTAATAATCTCTTAACAATAATGTCCATACCTGAAAATCGCCACACAGCCTCCGCATTTTCCCATAAATTAAATATGAACAATAAAATACCACAAACTAATCACCGGCGCATTTCATCTTCGCAGATGAAAGCGGGAGCCTGACTGAGTGCTGAGCTTCGAAAGTGCGCCCGCGCAGCGCCGCGGCCACAATTGAATAGCCCGCGCTGCCTCCACCAATCAGAAGGTCTTGCTTCTCCCACGGCGCCACAAGGACGTAAGTAGACCGACCGCCTTTGGACTTTCACATCTTGATTTTAAGATTGGAGTTGGTTTGATGAAGGAAACGCAGCGAATTTTCAGCTGTAGTTTTGCTTCCTTCGTACAAAGACGTAAGTCAACTCATTGCGGATGGACTTTGGACTTTTATCGCTTGGTTTAAGATTGTTATTGGTTTGATTTAGGAATCTTTATCTATTTGGTTTGTTTGATTGCATGTAATGTAATTAGTGCGGGTCTTCCCCATGGTAGGTGTAGAGCATTACAATACAATACAATACAATACAATTCATTATTAATAACGCCAAGATACAAGTAAAAATTAATAAGGTAAGCAATATAGAATTTAATATTGACCTTAAATAATAATAATAATAGTATATAATATAAAACTAATTAATTAAGTATATAGTAAATTAATTTATAATCATTAATATTTGTTAAGGTTTTTCATTACTAGTTAATGGAAAAACGTATAATGACACTGTTAAATTAATAAATAAGAAAATAATGTATTATTTTGATGCTAACGTTGAACAAAGCCATTAAGTATGTCTTTATATCTTCAGTTCAAAATTAATATTTTGTCCAATCTCTATCTATGGAATATCCAACTACTGATTTATCTCGTTCAAAATATTTTAAAGTGTTAACTATCCATACGTGAAGTTTAATATATTTTAAACTATCCTACTCGTTTTTTAATTTTATGATTACAATCAAACTTTAATAATTATAATATTAACTCATTCATGTCATGACGCACTACATTCTCCGTCAAACTGGTTGGCTACACAAGAGATTGCTATTCCGAAACATGTCTGCGGATTATAAAGTTAAAGACTGATAACATTGCAATCACAAAAACTCGTCGTAAGACGTCGTTTCATGTAATTTTGTTAAATACTTGTTAGTTAAATAAGTTTAATATGAGCCGTAAAAGCTCATAGTAGGCTCCGAAGCCGCGGGCAACAGCTAGTGAAGAGTAACCAAAAGGTATAGAATAATTTACAATTAGTAATTATGCTAACAGCTACCAGTCAAGCGAAGTGTCGTAGCACATCTACGAAATGTTTTCTGCGCTAAGCTGCACCGGCGGCGCGGGCGCGAGGCGTAGCATACAAAAGATTTCAACGCGCATTTTTGGGTTAAGGGTTCCGTATCCAAAAGGTGCGAAGCCAATGCCCTATTATTTAGGCTCAGCTGTCTGTCTGTCCGTTTGTCACAGAGCTGTATACAGGGTGTAACAAAAAGTACGAACCAAACTTTCAGGGGCGGTTCTGCTTCGATCAAAGGAAAAATAGAAAAGAAGACGAAAACAGGTTCGTAAGCTTTTGTAATTTATTTTAATGACAAATAAGGACTTTGCATCAGTCTTGCCTAGTTTAGTGGTCATTTCGTTTTTATTTATTTATTTCAAAAACTAAAAGACTGGATTTTTTTTCAATATTTTTCCTAAGCTTTGTGACCTAGTCTGAACAACCTCTGAAAGTTTGGTCCTTACTTTTAGTTACACCCTGTATGTTGAACCGTAATAGGGAGAATGTTAAATTGTTCTTAGCTTTTGTATTAGGTTCTATGGTTACTAACAACAATGAATAGAATAAAAATGATAGGGAGTCCCCAAGTCAGCATACAAGAAACGGTTTTTTTGCTTCATGTGGTACGAATACCCGTTGTGTGCTAGTCTAAACTATAGCACCGTGTAGCACCCTGTAGGTAAGTAAGTCGTAAAAATATGCTTATTTTTTTTTGCTGTGTGTGCTGGCTTAGAATTTGCACCACACCAACTCTTCCTGCGGGTGTCGTAAGAGGCGACTAAGGGATATCCACCGGGGGCGGCCAGTAGCGTCCCCTGCAGAACAATTCTATCACCAAACAGCGATCCCCAGCCCATGCCCAGCGTCGGGATTATGGGCATTACCCTCCGTGAGATTAATGAATTCAGCAATACCTCTGTATATCAATTTATACAACGTTATTGTTAGTTTAATTAGAATTAAGAACATGACATGTATGTAAAATAAAAATGTTATCAATAAACTCAACTAAACTGAGATAAAAGCCAATAAGGCGCTTATCAGGGGGAGGCCTGCGTCCAGCAGTGGACCAATATAGGCTGTGGAGGTGGAGGAGGTAATATGCCGCTTTCAACGTGCGTGTTATTTTATAACGTTTTTCTATCTATATTTTTGCTTTTGATTTACACTTCGTAGAAGGCTATTCCAAGACATATCTCGCCATACTAAAACCGCGTACACGATTTAATGGTAGTTCCTCAAAGCTTCCACAGGTGGCGCTAGTCTTACTTTCACTACTTCTTATGAACTTGGGCTTCTTTTTCACAGTCAATGTCTTTCGTCTGTACTCGATGGAGATATTAATCTTGTTAGGAAAGATTTGATTAAATAATCGAAAACGTTGTAATAAAAAATGTGTGGACCTTTGCTGTATATGTGGGAAGGTAGAGTAAATTATGGTCGGTATAGCTAGAGAGATATATTAGTACATCTTATGGGCACCTAGTGAATTTGTAATATTAAGTTGGACCAGTACTAAAAGCCAATGTTCTTGAAACAGTTCTAAATGTTTTTCTTTTCAACTTTTTTAGATTAGTTTTAATTTTAAAATCAAATCATAGATTACTAACTAATTTGTTACAAAAAAAAAAACAAAAAAATATATAGATTATTAGCTGTTATGTAGGATTCTTAAAAATAATCTATTTTATTGTAGAACTAGCAACTCTACAAATTGAACCGTGCTTTTTGACCGCGTCACGCTGCGGTAAAGTAAAAGTGCGTAGATATGTGAGTTGATGACAGAACTTTGAATTAACTTTTAGACCTCTACTTCAAATTTTTACCATCCACATTATTCATGTCATTGCCACTTTATAAAACAAATATTACGAAACAGCACATTTTATACAAGTACAGTCAGCTGAACTAATAACTGATGATACCCAATAATACCCATGTCACCTTAAAATTGTAAGATTCATATTTTTTAATCTCGACAAATTTCAAACAGGACAGTGACATAGCACTTAATATTCTACTTAAATTAAAAATAACATTTAGTTCCGATGAAATAATACATTAAGCCCGCACTCTCTGGGTCTGCCGAGGTAGAGTTAGCCCTCGCGTCTTATCACAAGTTTTTTACTTAGCTAGAGCGAGGAGACGATGCATTGACTACACTAGGTTTTCGGTCAGAGTATTATGTACTTATTGGTAATTTTATCTTAAATTATATATAACCTGATTAGATATTAAAGTACCTGCTCTGTAAACCATCAACCATTTTTGGAAATATTTTTTTTTTTTACTATTGAATGGATCGAGGTAAAATTTTGTAAAATAAAGAACATTAAAATAAAGAATTAGATAATATTATGATAGTTATAAGCTTCTTTATCAGGTTTTTTTTATCGAAAATCAAGTAGACCAATGGTTTGACAATGACAAGCGGCCATAGAAAATACGATTGAATATTGCGATAAAGCAATCGTTAAATTGCAATTTTGTCAAATCATTAATCTATCAACACATTACGTACCTTCCTTGATGTTTGACCGTTCATTATTTTGATCTGCATTCGAGAAACCAGCGTTAACTAAGCCAATACAGCAGCATTTTATCGTCGGCCGTCGGCTCAATTGTAATATCGTCTTTTTTAAGGTAATTGTTTTGTATAGCATTTTATCGCTGCTTATTGTACTCGCAATAACACGTCAAATGTATGAAAACTCGTCATATTTATGACAATGACCTACTACACTGTACGGGCATGTTGACCATTTCCTAAGAATGACCTTATAATGTATGAAGATTTATTTGACTAGTTTGATGTTCTCAACTTAAAAAAGTATATAATGTTTGCTTGCGCAAAAAGGAAGTTCGTTCTACTATGTTTAGATTTTATGCTATTGATCTTAGGCCGAATGTGCGCACTGTACAAGTTTTGGTATAAAATCCTATAAGTTTTGATAGGACATTATGATATTTATTTATTTATTATTTAGTTTTATAAAATTTCTTTTTGTTATTCATTGTTTGCCACTAACATTTGAAAACGTTCGCAATAAGTAACTTGGGTGTGGAATACTCAATAAAATATTTCTTGTGAAAGTTCCGCTGGGGTAATATAGAATTAAAACACCTATCTAGAATTATGAAATTATATTTTCCTTCATTTTGACGTGTGCGTTTGGAGAATTCGTTCATCTTAGAAACAGGAATTTCTCGGAGTAATAATTTCCGAGAAAATCCTGTTTCTGTGCGGATAAGCATATCTTCCTTTTGTGCATTACAAATTCACAATAAATGATCATGGCCTAGTAACCAAATCCGTCTAGACTTCAGTTAGACTTTGATAAATGTTAGGTGCCTCGATTACTAAAACACGTCTGGCTGGATATCGAAACTGCAATTTAATAAGTTGTAATGTCACATGTTGAAAGCGATAGGTCAAACCTATCATGTCATGCTTTGTAAAAAGTATTACAAACTCATTTTAAAAATCTGGTTTGGAAATTGGACGCCATCTTATCTAGCTCATCGCCATACGAGATCTATGTGCGATTTTTATTAACAATCCCGCAGTACTTACTATATAATTTAACGTGTTTTAAAAACCGATGAACAGTCTTCAAATTCCGATAGATAATATTCATCTATGTCTCGGACGAATGAAAACACCCCTCCCGTACTTTCCCTGACCGAAGGTCTATGTTCACGTGCAAAAAATTGAGTTTACACTGACGACCTCTCCTTTTTTCCGTCTCTAATATCTCAACAACTATAGCAGCTAAAAGTACATTTTAAAATAATAATACATTTCTTGAGTCTGTACAGATTAAGAGAAAAAAAAGGAAATGAAAATTTTCAAAAATATCACTTTATTTCCGTGTCAGTGTTTAATTATTAAGAATTTGACCTTTTCTAAGTGTACATTTATTGTATTTATGGAAATAAAGAGTTTTTGACTTTGACTTTGACTTCAGTACAAATTCTTACCGTTACTTTACGTACGTCGAAGATTTAAAAGATATTCACAAGGTCAAATGGTGTATCAAATGAAAGGTGATCTGTTTGTTAGTAAAATTCAAAACAGTTTTGAAATTTCTGTAGGTTTCATAGTTTTAGAAATATTTTGTAAGAAGTCGCAATATTACCCATTTCCCCACTCCCCAATATCTCCAAAAAATATAGAGAAGTCTGTGAGTAGGACACTTTTTGAAAAATGGTCAAAAAGGGGGGGAGGGGGAATAATTTTAAAAAGGGGGGCTACCACACCGAGTGGGTATCAAATAAAAGATATTAGTTTAACTCAAAACAGTTTTTGACATTTCTGAAGATTACATATCTTTGAATATTTTGAAAAAAATCGAAAAATTTAACATTACCCCCTAAACTCCGAACTTTGCAAACCCCATGTGAAATGTAGGTACCTACAATTTTTAGGTATTATAAATAGCAAAGTCTGTAACCGGTACCGTTCGGTACGGTAAGTTCAAAACCCTCGGCGCGCGAGTCACACTCGCACTTGACGGATCTTTTGTTTTATTTGGATTTGTTGACATCCAAATACAACTCTAAACTCAAACATAGAGTCCAGTGTCCGAAATGTCGGCAAGCCACTTAAACATACTCCTAATTTGATTTTCCATAAATTTAGGGGATTATCTCGACCTAATCCTAATATATGTTTAAATGGGTAATTCACCACCTAATCTTTTGACCAGAAGTTAGATTGCCAAAGGGTTTTCCTTGTTTATAACAAAGCCTATGCATGCAAACGAATCTACCATCTGATTAATTTGCTAATATGTAAATTTAAATTGCACAAATACGCATGCATTTCTGCTGCCATAATCCCTGTCTCTGAAATCTCAGCTGGTTAACAGGGTTTCAACATTTAATTTACTATGCGAGTCTGGTTGAAAATTAAATTGATAGGACTAATAATCGAGCTTATAGGGATTTCTATATTGGGATAAATATGAAAAAATTAATGCCTCACCCCCGGGGGTACCCGAGAATACCCCATGTATGTTTCCTGATTTTTCGTAGTTTTCGAGTTATGATTATTTTACGTTAAGTATGTTTGAGAATTTGCGCGTCGAACGGTTAAAACTGTTTTATAATAATTTTTTTGGTGGAATTTTATGGTTTTCGTATTTGTAATTATTACAAATACGAAAACCATAAATGGTTACGACTCCTATGAATCGTACTTTCTTGCATAAAATAATTGGCTTTCTAACAGTTACACAATTTTTGAACACAACTACGAAAAATCGAGGAACTTACATGGGGATTTTCGGGCACCCCCGGGGGTTAGGCATTCATTTTTTTATGACGTCACTGTTTGGTCCACCCTGTATGTACGAAAAATAAAAAAACTAAATCTTAAACACCTAATACGCCGACTTGTACGGAATGTGTAAAAATTAAAATTAAATGTATTCAATAAAATGGCCAAGCGCTCTAGACCGTGGAGCTCGTGGAAGTGGAAGAAAAATAAGGAAGTCTTTGCCCAACAATGGGACAAATGGCTTTACTAATATTCAACTTTAATAACTTTCACAGAAGTAACATATTCATACCTCTTTAATGAGATGCACAACATTTTATAATGTCAATTAACTATTTCAATAACATAAGTATACCCAATACCCAAGCCATTACGGGTACCCTCACGATTATTCCGATCGGTATTGTTGAAATCCACGACTATACCCATTACAACACATTTGACTGGAGATTGTCTTCATTTTGTGTAAATGCATCTCATTTCGACACAAATAACAAAGCCTTGTCTATGAACTAGACGACCTAAAACTAAACTTACAACATGTAAGTTTCAGTTTCATATCGTTTATTGTAAGTAAGTGCTTTACTGGTAGTGAACAAATGTAAACACACATTTTTACAATGTCTTTAGGTACATTTGTTAACAAAGAAAATTTCAACAAAATTATGAAAACAAATGCATTGAATACAGCGCAGCTGTACAGCTCAATTAATTTAATTGAGCTCCTTCACACTATAGTAAGCTTTTTTAGAGAGTACGTTTTTTAGAGTTTTTAAAATTTATTTTCTGATTGATTTATTATGTAGTTTGGTAATTTGTTATATAATTTGGTACTTAGGCCTTTATACGACTTATTAATTCTAGCTAGTATAGTTGATGTACAGGTAAGCTTATTTATATTTCTGGTATTATATAAGACAATAATCTAAGTCCGGCGAATATAATTGCCTGTAGAGATTGGTAAATTATATGATGGATGAAAAAATTACTGTAATATTAGTTAATAGATTGCAGCCGAAATAAGCAAAATGCAATAGCAAAGAATGGTTAAATTTTTATCTGTATTGAGGATGATGTTGTTGAAGAACAAAACTACAAGATTACGATCCATTGCATGGATTCATTTACGTGATTTAATGTTCTTTTTATGTACCTAATTCAGCAAATATTTGTATTGAAAGTAGTTGTTTATAATTTATTATGTATGCAAAAAATTTAGTAATTTGGCACTCTGCTTACTTTGGAGTTAGATGAAGCTAAGTGAAAATATCCAGCGTTAAGAAAGCAAAGAATATCAATTTACCTCACAAATAAACTAAGTCTGCTGAGGTTTGGAAGGCGCTGCCTGCTTCTGGTTTTTCGGCCTAATTATATTTTATCAACCTGGGTCACTTTAAAACAATTCTTAATTCTTTATTGCACTAATAAAGCCAACACATGTAAAACTTAAAACTAGAGAGGTTATGGCAAAGGCGAGCATAACCCTAAAAAAAGTTCTCTTCCAACAAGTTTGTCATAATGGGTTCGTATGCACACAGATAGAAAGAAAATTGAATCCTTAGCCTACATAGTTAATAAACTACTATATATAATGGCAATAAGTCTGTAGTAAATGAAAAGATTTCCTAATACCTATTTGACCTAGGGCTCTAAGTTCCCCGATATTGCTAATTGATATTAAGACAACACTATTGCATTTTGACACCTGGTTAAACATTGGGGTCAGTCTAGCACTATGCACTGTCCCTTTCACTCATGTCTGTGAGATAGAGACAGAAGATTAAAAACAATAGGTAATTAAAGCTCATTTACATTGTTAAGAAAAAATACTGTTTGATAAGCGTAAGCTAGGTATATGAGAAAGTAGATTATTTCGGACAGCCACACAAAGCGTGCCATGATCACATAATTTCAAAAATATACTAGGATAGATTATCAAGAATTTATTATTAGTATTATTTAACGGGTGTTTATCGCGGTTATTTACCTATTTTTCCCGACGTAAGTTTTCAGATCACGTATATTTAAAAACATGAATTTAATCTAAAAAATATTTGGAACTAAACGCTTCATACCGTTTTTGGTAATGTATACTAAAAATGCAAATCAGTAAGTACTAAATTGATTTGGATAAGACACCTTAACTGAGCTGCTTCTAGATTGTTTGCAACATTCTGCAGTTAGATCGACTGTTGTTAATGTAAAAAATACATGTAATTTGTATCTATTAGCTGTAATTTCCTTTGTTCATAAAATCCAAACTAATATTATAAATTTGATAGTAACTCTGTCTGTCGGTCTGTCTGTCTGTTACCTTTTCACACCTAAACGGCTGAATAGATTTCAATTTTTTATAACATATATGTAGATTTTTTATATGGATTATTTATAACAGCCTTAAAACAGTTGAGGTACCTTCAACTGTTTCAACTGTTATCATTGATGCCACCTGACTGTTTACGGGTCGGGCAACTTTGATTTCCTCGACGTTTCAGCGGGCTACACGCTGATCATGACATCGTTACCTACGTAAATCTCAACCTAAATTCACTAACGAGCGTGCCGAACTCAACCTTCAAAATACCATCAAATCACTAACTTAATACATTCCACCCATCAACCACATATTGCAAGAATCAGACACCGTTGCGGTATGATGCAAGCCGGCCTTGCAGACTGTACGGTCACTGTCATTGAGCCCGAAGAATTATTGAGTTATTATACTTTTTAATAAGCATAGTAATTGCTAGGTTGCGACTTGTACTAAGTACGCAGCAGTTTTTACGTTTACTGTGGATTGGATCGTCGATGCAGAGCCGGTATCACTTAGGACTTGTACTAAGTACGCTGCAGTTTTTAGGTGTGCTGTGGATTGAATCTTCGATGCAAAGCCGGAATTACTTAGAATTTGTACTAAGTACGCTGCAGTTTTTACGTGTGCTGTAAATTGAATTTTCGATGCAAAGCCGGAATTACTTAAACCTAAGTACGCTGCAGTTTTTACGTGTGCTGTGGATTGTATCATCGATGCAAAGCCGGAATTGCTTAAGACTAAGAACTTTGCGCCAACCACTCAAGCGCAGTGGTTCGCCGACTGCGTTGCGGTGGTCGTTTGTATGAGATGCAATTTTGAATTAAAGCTATTTAGTATTTAATTGGAAGGAATGCTACTTTAGCGATAATGAGATCCATCTGTTACTTAATATTATTGTTTATTTTTAAAATTCTATGTGACTTCTACAAAGTACAAACTGTGTGCAAGTGCTATAAGTTTTTTCATGAACTCGGCTCGGCGTAATTTGGGTCTAGCCAGATGATGCTATTTGAAATGTCCAAGTTTCTAGTTCGAAGTGGAGAGAAAATACAAAAAAGCTACCATCTCATAGGAAAAAGACGTTCTCTGGAGAGAGAGAAAGAGATAAATTGCTTTCTGTGGGAAACTGTGGGAAAACCATCTTCCTTTTTTTGTCCTTTGCTCCAATTGAGTCCAATAGACTTAACTGGCTTTCAATCAAGATTTCATCTGCTTGAAAAGAACACAAGTAAGATGAAAAACAAATGAAACTCTACGCTCAAGTCCCTTCCGTGCTCCAAGGTTCAAAGGTAGCATTTCTCCCTATCGCGTGGGCAGTGGGCATTGCCTACTTGCAACACACAGTCACGCAAGCCGCAGGATGTTGCGCGAAGGCCGGGCGAAAATGTTCCGCGCTGCGGAAGCCTACTCGATAGATCTCGATGTCTGCAGAACTGAACTATAGAAGACTAGTTTCTAGCCACGGCTTAGCACGCGTTTTTACGAAATAAAAAATAGCCTATGTGCCCCGATCTATCTCCTAGCCAAACAATAAGATTATTTCAGTAGAAAGACAGAGTTATATTCTAAAAATAATATAAGGATGGGAAGGAATTATGGATCGAGGTGAGAGTTAGCCGTGGTTGTCGTGACGTAAGAATTAAGGCCGTGGGTATCGTAAGAGTTAACTAAGGACCAGAGGAAGGTCAGGAGCTTCCTCTTGTGTATTTTTTACAACTCTACTGCGATCATCAATCCCTGTAAGCGTAGGGAGTATGGCAAAACCCTCTTTGATTGGGGGAGGCATGCTCAGCAGTGGGCGTATGTGTCGTCATCATCGTCCACTATCTTAGTCCACCGCTGAACATAGTCTTCCCCTAATGAGCGCCATAGCGCCCTGTATTCAGCTTGCCGCATCCAGCATCTGATCTACCTGCAGTCTTGCTGGAGGGCGTACTACACTACGTTTGCCGAGTCGCGGTCTTCACGCGGGAACACGAGCGTATGTGCGTTGATGAAAAGCTTCACTCGATATTTAGTCACCTCCTGTGCTTTACGAGCGGCGAGAGGAGGGTGCGTGGAAAAAATGAGTCTCGTCTCCTTTAACCAACAAACTTGAAATCATATACAATTACAAGGAAGTCTAGAGAAAAGGACTAAAGAGAAAGATTACGAACTACTTTTAGGCCCTTTATTATTATTATTATGAATAGCTTGCTCAGTTATCTATGCTTGAGTGACGTTTATGCCATAGAAAAAGCGTTACTCAAGCTAGATCGATGACTGAGCAAGATTTCATAATAGTCCTTTTTAAAGTTTAAGAAGACTAAGGCCCCCTTAGTCTTCTTAAACTTTAAAAAGGACTAACAACTCAAAAGTTTGTTAAAATAACAAGCGAAAATATATTACAAAACATAGCTTCTTTATATGCTAGCTAACATTGTTTGCATTTTTTTCATTTCGATCTGCAAATATTTGTTCCGGGTGTTCTGGGTATTTTCTATATAGAGGTATAATAAAAAATATCTATCTATGTTATGTATTGTATTAAGTTTATCAGTCATCTAGTACCCATAACACAAGCTCTGCTTACTTTGGGGCTAGATGATGCTGTGTGGATTGTCCAGAATTATTTATTTATTTATTTATTGTTTAAAAGAATTAAATTGATGGAGTAAGGAAGACTGTTTCTGTTATTTACATGTCTGATAGAATCAAAAAATTATTAATTATTATGATAGTTGAACGAACTGGTAGGATCAGACGGAGAACATAAACCGAAATAATAAAATAAATATAAAAAAGCCATTTATTCTACTACTAAATATTACAAATAAAATGTCAATAAACTTAAATTAATTGATAGGTAGGTACAGATAGCCTGTGTGGTGCCGGCTTAGAATTTGCATCACCCCAATTCTTCCCGCGGGTGTCGTAAGAGGCGACTAGGGGATATTCACCGCGGGCGGGCAGCAGCGCCCCCTGTAGAACTATTCTAGCACCGAACTGCGATCCCAACCCGCATAACCAGCGTGGGGATTATGGGCATTACCCCCGAGAGATAAAAGCCAATAAGGCGCTTATCAGGGGGAGGCCTAAGACCAATAATAATATAGGTTGTGGAGGTGGAGGAGGTATAGATAATTATAGCTAATTATTGTATCGAAATCAAAATATTTATCTATTTTTGTTTGACGTAGGCCTGCCCCATTTCTCTCAAAGCTTTTCTGTCTACTGTTTGTCTCATCCATTAGCTACGATTTCGTTTCCTAAAAACTAAAAGCTATACTTACTCGTATTTAATTTTCCAAAAGGTCGCTGAACTTTGCTGTGTTACGTACTTTTTGCAATAAAGTAATTTAAACAAAACGGTAATCAATTATTTTAATGAACACATCAATGTCAGGAAAGCTATGTGTGTAATTGTTGTGTATATTTTTTATGTAACGGTGAACTTGACTTTGGAATACATAATAGAATTGTTTGCGAATGTCAAAATTAATTTATGGAAAACGAAAATTTGCAGGTCAAAATTAAGTTTGAGTGTGACCTGAGTTTAGTTTTATATTGTTTCCGACAAGTGTAAGGAAACTAAAAATAAATATTAAATAAGAATAAATAAGTGCCTATTTTGTAGACTCCATAATGTCTAGAATTGTTACCGTTATTTGTCTTTGGCTGCTTTGCATTTCAATTCTAATTATTTGGTGTGCGTTTCGAGCCAAAATTCTGTTATTCTCATGTTTCCTTCATCTGAAGTAGTTAGATAATAATAATATGTATTTGTGTTATATTATTATTTCTTGTTTTATTAGTGTTCCTTTCCTCAAATGAAAAAAATAACCCTTATTCCTTGTATTTCTTGTCTGTATAGAACGTTTTTCTAAGGAACGCTGGTAATCAGTTGAAATTAAAATCAAATACTAAGGTCTACAATTCCTTATAACTTGGAAGAATGAACATTCTCATTCTACACAATCAAAATATAAACAGTTTATGCCGCATATTTTTACATTTACATGGGAATCAGACCTACTACGTACTCTTCGTTGATAAAAATGTTATTATGAATTACTAATGCTATGACTATGTAACGGACTATGTAAAAATGGTTAATAAATATAGGAATAAATAAATAAGTAGATCTGGAATCACGAAATTTGGCAAGAACTAATATCATAAAGCACATGTAATGGGAAATATGCGAATATCGTAGTTCTGTTGTTAGCACATAATGCCTGTAAGTTTATACGGAATCCGATTTCTATCACCAGCGCACAAAACTTCTCATCCTGAAGGATGAACTGAATATACTGAGCTCTATACTTTGCTCTACATACTCTCAGCCAGAAGCAAACAACTGCCAGCGAATTATACAATACATATCACCAGCGATGGACATTCGCGAACGTAACTCGAATACAAGACTCGAGTCAGTTGGATCGCATAATAGAATCGAGTCAGCGAGTACAAATCGATTCTTCCTGACTCGAGTACCGGAATCGAGTCCGGCGTACTCAAATCATAATAAATTGGTATTCGAGTAGGCGAGTCATAAGCAGGAATCGAGTCTGACTCGAGTCAAGCCGTACTCGGCACATCGCTACAATCAAATACAAGAAGAGTTGGGGGAAATCTGCTGTTATTGCACGTATTAAGCGTTGATCCGCTGGTTTGATTTGTATGCGGTTTTTTAGCAAAGTAGATTATGATATGTTATCTCAGGTCTTGAACTGTTTTTACGCAAAATTTGAGCTCGATACGTTCAGAGGTTTTAACGTGGTGTAACGATACGTTCAGAGGTTTTAACGTGGTGTAACAAACTATTAAAATTCAGCTAAGTATGACGTGTAGTTTTAGTTTGGAAGTTTTGGTAACGTAGAGCGTCATAGATTTTGAGAACTTTTCAAAAAACTTAGTTTAAGCTGAAGTGGCTGATAGTTCCACCTGCATTATGACATTAACGAATTTATCACTTTAAAATGTATCTAATTATTTAATTTACGTTTATTTATTTATGAAGATTACAATAACAGAATAAAACAATTACAACTATGTAGTATATACACTTATATCTATTTCTTTAAAATCTAAGCCGTCATCAGAAGGCACAGTGCCCAGAATGCTGGCAGCATTGCCACGTTGAATGGCAATGCTAATTCGTTGACCGAAATAGAAGCCAGCAAACAATAAAAATATATTAAAAATTTTCATTTTATGTTTATAATATATTGTATTTTGAAGATATGAGTTCATTATAGTGATATACCTTTACGTTATGTCGTTTATATTTTGTGACCTGTAACATAATTGTTATGAATAAATGGAGTATGTACTATGCATCCTTGGTGCTCGAGTCGGATTAGCACATGATTGTTTGACAGTTTTATTTTATTTGTAAAGAAACTGGCTTTGCTTATAAAATACAAGTTGACCCGACAGACATTGTCCGGTCTTAAATATCAATATTGAATTCGAATTGGTATCATGGTCATTAAGTTTTCTTACATTTTCTTATTTTTCCGCGCATCTTTATTAATTTTTCCTTCTCTACCTTCTCCTGACAATAACAAACACAACAAAAAAAGACTGCGAAATTGGTTTAGCCTTTCATGCGTGATGCCATGGCCATGGGTTATAGAGATTCAGTTTTATATATATTTATACCTAGGTACTATATATATATCCAGATAATCTGAGGTGAAGACCTGACGATGTTGAATTGACAGTGTTCTGTTGAATACTGGTTCATAATAACAGAGCGATGGATGAGTCTAGGAAGTGCATTTAAAGTTGCGATGTCATTATGATAACCCAGGGACGGACATAGGCTACTTAAATCCCGTGCAAAGCCGCAGGCAGCAGCTAGTATTTTTATACGGGACAGAAGTATTTTCGCTATTGTGTTACACACACATATTATTATTGTATTATTGTGAATCCTGTCAAGTTGTGAAGTGTAAATTATAGTTTTAGGTTGTTATGTAGTTTGTAGGTTATTTATTTTACAGGGTGTTCGCCAGACCGTGTGCCTTACGGTATCTGGGGGTAGGTAGAACCAAGTGTAATATTTGGCGGCATTTTTAACCCTGAAAAGCCATCGGTTATTTTTTAAGTTTTTTTTTCCGAAACGTGAAATAATCAACTTTTTTGTACGAAATAAATGTCCTGAATTTTTTTTATAACATCTGGCATGTTTGCCCGTACTATTAAAATCAATATTTAAGATCTCACGATCTAGGTAAATGAAGCAGATGTAGGCACGCAAATTTTTGACAAGTGAAATTTAAAATGTTAGAGTTCAACTTTGATTTGAATTTAAAAAAAGCTAAATGTGTCTCTGATCTGCCAATCAAAGTTCATGATTATTACAATGGTATGCCATATAATGTCAAAACAACATAAAA
The DNA here is from genome assembly GCA_963662085.1 of Eupithecia inturbata. Lineage (NCBI taxonomy): Eukaryota > Metazoa > Arthropoda > Insecta > Lepidoptera > Geometridae > Eupithecia > Eupithecia inturbata. The sequence continues at coordinate 13,147,010 of OY759182.1, forward strand.
TACTTATCAAACCAAGGTTTTTTTTAAAAAAAACTGCCTTTTTGTATTCAGGGTATACAAGCTATTTTACTTCGTACAAAAAAAAACTGCACTAAATAGTTCAAATTTTGGAAAACAATCGAGATTTCTTAAAAATACACTATCTAAAATATACTGAGAGGCTTTTCAGAGTTAAAAAACCGCCAAGCTATTGCACTTGGTTCCACCACCCAGTTACTATATGGCACACGGTCTGGTGAACACCCTGTATTTAATTTAAACTAATAGGTCCTAAATTAAGATTTCACTATCGATTTCCTTAGAAGTAGTTTTCCTTACTTTTTTCAAAGAGTTTATTGCTTTGTAAAATGACGACATTTTAATATACTAGCTTCAGCTTGTGTCTTCTTTCACTTTGTAGCTGGAAAAAATATATTACCTTCAGCTTGTGTCTTCTTTCACGTTGTAGGTGGACAAAATATACTATCTTCAGCTTGTGTCTTCTTTCACGTTGTAGCTGGACAAAATATATTAGCTTCAGCTTGTGTCTTCTTTCACGTTGTAGCTGGACAAAATATATTATCTTCAGCTTGTGTCTTCTTTCACGTTGTAGCTGGACAAAATATACTAGCTTCAGCTTGTGTCTTCTTTCACGTTGTAGCTGGACAAAATATATTAGCTTCAGCTTGTGTCTTCTTTCACGTTGTAGCTGGACAAAATATACTAGCTTCAGCTTGTGTCTTCTTTCACGTTTTAGCTGGACAAAATGATGAACCCTTGATTCTCCATTACAAGAACCTTCTTGTGTTTTTTTTTAAGATAAAGCTAAGAATATACGGGTGTTTTTTTATCTTACTAAGATGGTAAGAAACCTTGTTGAATTTATTGACAAAATTGTTTTTACTGAAACCAAGCTGATGGTTCATAATAAAGTTTTCCTGTGCCGCCTCTGGTCAGAGGTAATGCTAACGGCTAAATTTAAGACTGATATACTTTTTAAGGATTGGTATGGATTAGTTTAGCTACCTGTAGATTGTATGCAACCGTCTGCTGTTAGCTCAATTGTTTTAATTGTAAATAATAGTTCCAATATGTTTTTAAGTATTATTTGTATGCAATTTCATTTTTATTATAAAATAACACTTACCAGTTCAAATTAATAAAGATATTCCACTAGAGAAAAAAAAGCTCTAACTAACTTTATCACAAATCAGAATATTCACATTCACCAATATTAAGTCATATTTAAATAATTATTTCAAATATTTAATAATTTAAATTATTTATTTAAGTTATTTATTCGGTATGTAAACACAATAATTTTGTAAATTAAAAGATGCGAGTATACGAATTCTAAATTATTAAAATCTAGAAATTTTCAGTTCTACTCCGTACGGTTAACCATAGAGTACTGAAGACGGCTAGATACGGCAAGTGGATAATTAAAAATAAGGGGGGATGTACTAATAGGTCTGTATAATCTTGTACTCATGACTTCTTCAAATAATAGTTCGACTTTATTACTGCCTACTTCAGGATAAAACAAAAATCTAGACAAAATGTAAAGCATTACATTTTGTCTAGCTTTTTGTTTAGGGTTTTACCTAGTTCAAGCCATTGCATTATTTTATCCCATAAAAATTTAAGATTATGTACTCTCTGTTAACCTTTTTAGTCCTTAGTTTTTTTTTATTTGTCGCCTTGGTTTCAGCTATACTCATAGGTACTCGTTTTATCTGCCGTAGGAGCAAAACTCCGAGCTATGCTCGGAGTTTCTCTGAAGGACAGGATTCGTAACGAATACATCCGACAGTGAACCAAAGTTATCGACATAGCTCAGAGAATTAGCAAGCTGAAGTGGCAGTGGGCCGGCCATATCTCGCGAAGAACCAAGGGATAAACGTGTTCTCGAGTGGAGACCGCGACTCGGCAAACGTAGTGTAGGACGCCCTCCAGCCAGGTGGGATGACGATCTGCGAAAGACTGCAGGCAGATGCTGGATGCGGCAAGCTTAAGACAGGGCGCTATGGCGCTCATTGGGGGAGGCCTATGTCCAGCAGTGGACGAAGATAGATGATGATGATGAGGAGCAAAAGTCATACTTGGATTCATATTGTATACAATATTGTATTGTCTATTGGATTCGTTTAAGGTATTTTTTTGCGTTTTTTACGTACTAAGCTACAATTTTTTTTTCAAATCTTTCACCATGCTGCATGCAAAACTAAAGAATTCTGATGTGTCAAAGAGAGCTCTCTCGGGATAAATTTTCTTATTAGTCAATTTAAAAACTGAATGAAAAAAAAAGATGAAAATAACCAAATTTTTTTTAAATACTAGGTATAGAGGAAGTTGCCAAATGTCAAACTATAAAGGTTGCTCATTAATATGTAAAATGTATCATTTGAAAAAGCTAGTCGTTGTAAATCTTTACACAATACCTACGCAGTGAGACGTACGTAGTTATGATATAAATAATGCTGGAAAATTCACACAGCATCATCTAGCCCCAAGCTAACCAGAGCTTGTGTTATGGGTACTAGATAACTGATCAATAAATTACACTACATAGATATATATTTTTACTATACTATTATAGAAAATACCTAGGACACTCGGAACATCTGCAGATCTTACAAACATTGGTCACGAGGCAAGGACCGAACCTGCAATCTCCTGAGCCGCAGTTGGCCTTCGCCCACTACGCTACTGAGGTCGTAGCCTAATCATTGATCGACTTAGTATCACCCGATTTCTTACCTTGACATGCATTCTGTTAAATTTAACTACTAAATTATCGATGTTTAATATAAACTTTACTTTCATACTCGTAAGAATTAGTGTCAGTATAATATTTTACATTTTGACAATTTGAACTCTTTCGTCATACAAATAAAGGTTAGAGCATTTTAACCCGTACGTCTTGTACTAAATTAGCGGATACGCATTACAATGAATAGTACAGTAATATCCGTTGTTGCACAATAACAATGATTCGTGGTTTTACCCTAAACCTTTGATTGGTTATCTTTTTATCAATTTATCCAATTAATTTATCAAATCAGTTGTAAATAGAAGAAAAGGTTATTACAGGCTATTTCGTTTAAAAATTGGTTGCTCCCAAAATGTGTTAAGCGCGCTTATGTCTTTTGTATGTTTTTTTGAAATACTTAAACATAATTTAGCGAACATTACCTAAAAATAGGTAATGCTGGACAAGTCACACGGCATCATCTAGCCCCTAGCTAAGCAGAGCTTGTGTTATGGGTACTAAGAAATTAAATGATATGCAGTATGTTTCACAAGAACGTAATCGTCGTAAAAAATGTGTTCGGGCTTTTTTGCAAAACAAAAGAAACAAACAGGTAGCCCAACGTTTTGCCCTTAATGCATCATAAAAACTATCTAGTTTTCATGTTCACTTCGCACAGAGTGCACATTTCCCGAGATGAGTGCCGCGTATACTTCCCGCTATGAGGCAGTGTTCCTTTATTCGCATCCCAAAGAACCAAAAATATCACGAGTTCAGTCTGCAAAGTATATAAATAAGTCAAAGGCGTTCGTAACGAAGTGGGTGAACCAATATGTAGAAACAAAACACGTCGATGACTTACCAAGACGTGGTAATACAAAAAAGACGTCGTCTGACGAGGTTGTGCGGATAACTAATCTATTTTCTTTCCTTTAAAACACGTCTATCTTTGCGATCTGCACAAGAAAAACTGAAGGAAAAAGGACGAAATATATGTATCTCTAGCTATTATATTTAAAATATCAAAGTTAAAATATCGATCCACTTTGAATAAACCGCTCCTTTCAGATAAGCACGTTAAAAAAAAGAATGTCCAGGGCACCAGAAAACAAAGACCGCGACTGGGACAAGATAATCTTTTCTGTCGAAGCTTCGTTTTGGGCAATTAGTATCTCACCTCGTGCTTGGTCAACTGCCTTTAACAGACTTGTCGAACGAACTGTTAAACACCTGGTAAAGGTGCATATTTGGGGATGCTTCTAGAACGTGGTTTTGGCAATTTGAGATTGTTTACCGGATCTTTGAATGCTGCAAAGATGAACCAAATATACCAGAAAGCATTATGCCCATCTGCCCGAAGGCTGTTCCGAAGCCCAAGTGAATCATGGATATTACAAGAAGACAATGACCCCAAACACCGAATCGGCTATGCACCACGTGGAAACAAGATGAAGGCGTCGAGGTCTTGGATTGGCGCTCACAATATCCTGACGCAAACGTTTCATCGACGCGTCGATGAAACGTTTAGGTGATGTGTGGTGCCGGCTTAGAATTTGCACCACTCCAAATCTTCCCGCGTGTGTCGTTAGAGGCGACTAAGGGATATCCACCGGGGGTGGGCAGCAGCGCCCCTGCAGAACAATTCTACTACCAAATTGCGATCCTCAACCCGCATGCCCAGCGTGGGGATTATGGGCATTATCCCCTGTGAGATAAAAACTAACAACGCGCTTATCAGAGGGAGGCCTGGATCCAGCAGTGGAACAATATAGGCTGTGAAGGAGGCGTTAGTGAAGCTTAAGTTTCGAGGGAAAAAACGCTAACTGCCGCCGAGCTTACGCGCGATTTAAAGGCTGTATGGAGGCCATTATCCCGCGAATACGCAGAAAAATTTGTTCAAAGATGCCAGGCTATTATGGAAAACGGAGGGGACTGGACTGGACATCTTACTGATAATAAAGCATCTAAAGCAACTACGTACTTAAATTTTAAGTACGTATGATTAACTACGTGTTTTATTATTTTCTAATTCTAGACTTAATTTTTTATAACATAAGCCCGGTTATGCTTTTGTGCTATATACTGTACTAAATACATTATATAAAATAATGGTAATTTTGATAGGTATAAGACATCATCATCATTATAGGCTCGATTATCCCTGAATGATGGCTTATGTACTTAAGTAGTTAGAACCGCGACAATAACTTTTTTGTTCAGTTTTTATCTCTATGACTGTAATTAACCTTTGTAACTCTACAATACGTTGCATCTTGCTTGACACATTTTTGGTTTTAAAAACAAATCCATAATATCTTGCTATATTGCTTTGTCTCTTCTCTTTTTATTTGACTTTCTATATTTGTCCAAATTTACCCGCGCGTGCTTAACATTGTTTTCTAGAAATTGACTAGAATGACCATCCAAAATAGTATTCCTAATTAGTGCTAGACTGCTTGAATTCGCTTGTAAAAGCTGAGTTACCTAATATATAACAGATCAAAACCATGAGCTTGTTTCTATACCTCAAACAATTAAAAGTAAGAATTGAGACGTTTCATGTTTGCATGAATTTTCGTACAGCACGTCTGTCGACCCCTGAAGAGAGAGAGATCCCTCGCATTTACATCACAAGTTCACTAAACTTAGAGCGAGGAGTTGAACCAAATGGTGAAATAGGTCTACAACACAATGTTATTGTATCGATATGTAATAACGTAAGACCTACAGAAATAAAGGATTTTATTATTATTATTTATTTATTGGATTCGTCAAACTACGATAGTATTTATAGTTAAAAAAACTAACTTACCAAATTAGGTACAGATCAGTACAAAACGGACTGCTGCTGGTAAAACTCATACTCCTCCTCTTCAGTGAGGGTACACTCCTCGAAGCACCACAGACCAGCGATGGCTAGCAGGATGGTATACGCACTGTAGTAGAACAGGTACACCAGGATACTAAGCCACATCGCTGTGTATCTGTAACAAAGGAAATGAAAAGTACGATTCAAGATTTACGTATTTTTAGGAAGGTTGGGAAATCGCGCGAGACGGAAAACTTTGGATCTTCCATCGGTCTTCATTCAGTCTTCATTCAGTCTTGATAATTTAAAATGTACAGTGTTTTATGTTTTTAATTAGTTATATATGATAATGTAATTTTTAATTTACGCCTTCTGGGTGTATTAGTTATGAGTAATTTTAATTTATTTTTATATTGCTGTAACCGATCTTTCATTACAAATGTAAAAACGATATTAAGATGTAATTGTTTTTCTAAATTGCTATGATGGTCAGCTTAGATCAAATTAATCAAACCAAAACAAACGTGTCACTCACAATACGGTTTTTGTTTAAATAAAGAAAGAAAAAAAGAAAATTATTTATTATACATTTTATTAAATCTGTTTAGGGTTCCGTAACCGAAGGGTGAAAATCCTATTACTAAGCCTCCGCTGTCCGTTCGTCCGTCCGTCTGTCATAGGGCTCTTTATCATGAACCGCGTGAGGCAGACAGTTGCAATTTTCGGAGAATGTGAACTTCTCTTGCCGCTATAACAAAAAATAAAATGAATATATAAATTCAAGGGGGCTCCCATACAAAAAACGTGATTTATTAGCCTATTTCTGCTCTTCGTTTGTCCTGAACCACAATAGGTAGATACATGAAAGTTTCTATATTTAAGTAACACTTCAACTGTAATAACAACAAATACTAAAAATATAATAAGTTTTAAATTTAAAGGGGTCTCCGAACAACTGAAAATTTAATGTTCTTTGAAAAAGTTGCCTGATTTTTACGGTACGGAACACTTCGTGTGCCAGTCAACTCGCAATTGGCGGTTTATTAAAATTAAATTTTAACAGACACCTCGTTGCAAGTACGGTTTTTTGCAGGATCCCGTTAAGTGTATGTGTTTCAATACTATACTAGCAATCACACGATTACCCTGTTTACGGTATCCAGCAAAAAACAGATCCGTTCGAATTTGTCCTTCGGTTTTGCCACTACAAACTGGACCCAGTCGTCCAGTAAAAAACGGGATCCAGGATCCTGATTAACACTTATAGTTTAGTGGAAGTGTTTCCGCTGCCTGCAAACCGTTTTTTTCCAGGATGGGGTGCGGAGAGCGAGCAGAAGTGTAACTTTCTTAGAATATTTAATAACCTCTCGTTGCTCTACCGTAAAAAACAGGATGCAAACTATTGTGTGTAACACATCCGATTTTTGCAGGATACAGTAAAAAAAGCAAAAAGCATTTTTTTTTTAATATTTTGGTAGACGTCTAATATGTAAATATAAGGACGAAAGGTATTTAGTAACAGTTTCGCGAAAAAACCTACTCCGATAAAATCTAAAAAAGTAGCCCGTGTAGAAGACCACACCAACCACAAAATCAAAGGAAGTCGTCAACTAGTTTCGTCTCTCCACGAGACATCATCAGGACCCCACAATACTCGACCTTGACATTGAGAGCACCAACCAACAACGGTAGAGTCCCACCAGAGATGTTGTCACAACACCTTGTGATGTTGTGATGTTTACAATGGATTTCCGCAAAGTAACGTCTGAATCTATTAATGTCTAATATGTATTTAGAATGCTAGGAGCACTAATATGACAGTCTTGTCAGACCTAATTGAGTAGATACTAATGAATGGTAGAACATTGGTAACGCATGGAAAATGTTACTTGAATCACTTTATGTCTGGAAAATACCAACGAAGGTAAATATGTAAATAATTGTACGGAAAACTGTGAAGATGATCACAATTAAAATTTCGACCACAGTAAAAAATATTTTAGTTCACAACTCGTTACAAGATCTCGAGCAATGAATTGGAAGCAGAACCGCTTCCGATTAGGTTTTTTTTATTTCTAGCGCGATGGTTTTTTGAGCTAAGCGTAAAACAGTTTGCTTTTTTTTTCTGAGTTAAAAGTCGTTAATACGCTCAATGTCGTTAAAACGATTAAGTTAATGTACTCTCTCATCTGTCGAATCATGATTTTCATAAACAGAGATACTTTTTTTATGTACCTAAGCATAGTGTTCGCAATATGAAATGGAACCTACACACGAAAACCGCCAACACAGGCTGGCGGGTCGGCAAGGCTCGTCGTCATTTCAGTGATGCACAGTGGCACAGTATTTTATCAACTTGTCGGCGGGCCAGCGACTTCGGTGTGCAGACTTATAGTAACTCATAAATGAGAGACGTCTTGCACTTAATTTCTACATCCACTGTCATCCAAATGATGATTTGCAAATATCCGTTTGTTAGGCACCAACCACCACTGTCTCCATATTCACATATTTATTTATTTATTTATCACACAAAACAACAACAACAATGCCAACTAAAAAATGAAAATACAACAAAAAATGTTTTAATCTACATTGTAGCGTAAACGTATGTGTGTACAGCGAAGTATGTATAAATATAAAGACACTTGTGATAAAATTAAGTTTAAATCTAAACAACACGACCAATTCTACAGCCAGGCAACATCTACCCAGTGCATGAACATGCATAGAGTTAAATAATATTATGAATGTACGGGCGCAATGCACACCGCCTAGCTATAAGACCCGGCAGCTCCCTATTTTATTCCCAATTTTACATACTCATCATCCTGCTGGATAAATTGAGTTGATCTTCTGCCTACGCATCCACACTGTGCCTTCCTAATCGCATCAGAATGCAACATTACACAGAGTAATGATACGTCAGGAAGTCCACACGTGGTGTATCCTGTGGTTTTGTTCTGTGGCGTAAACAAGCAGCAAAAAAATCTAATCTGACGATGCTTGTGATGATGTGAATGTGATTTACATCAGTACAGACCCCAAGGGGATTCCGCGATATCATCATTGTTAAGTACTAAAGCTATCATTAACCTTACTACATTCAACAATACTTACCTACGTATTTCCTAACCCTACATACGTCAGTATACAGGGGCCAAATACTGCTAACTTATGGCTTTACTATGACAATGGTATCGTCGCAGAATCGTATATAGATGAAAGAAACTCTAGGTAGTGCGTGCGGTGCTATTTGCACGGAGAGATTGATAGAATGGTTTAAATCTTGACACCTTTTGATACGCGGACGCGCACATTTTGACCTATGATGCAAGAAACTACAGATGGAGGGACCTCCATCTGTAGTTTCTTGCATAAAAAGGTGAGATGCCAAAATGTGTCATTCTGAGACGATACCGTTGATAAGCGATAATAATACAGCGATAATAGCGATAATGGAGCGCTGGATAGCGAGCGTTGTTATGGATGGTGGAGAAGCGGAATTAGGCCCTAAACACGTGCAGAATAAATTGTAGCAACGGAACACCTATTCTTCTGAGTCTCAGAATAGGATTGAAGACAGGACAGGAAGGGCAGGACAGGAATGGCAATACATTCGGTTTTCTGGCCTGTCTTTCTGGGCCTGGAAAAACTATGTAACTATATTTCAATAAAGTTAATTTCAGCATGTACCTCTCAGCGGTACATGCTGAAATGAATAGCGGTCTTTCTGCGTTGAATGAAATAGAGGGCATCTCTTTCTACACTATGCGAACTGAGCGAGACTTATGATCCCTCTAATATTGTTATCTTGTTCTAAGTTATTTCTCTTGCCAAAACGACGTTGCTAAGATATTTGATCATCATTGATTAGTTAAATATACAGATAATCGGCTTTAAGAGACATAGGGGTTCAACCTTGGAAAAGACTAGGCTAAATGAAAAAGGCCAGGCGCCATGGAGCACGTGCCTTTGGGGCCGCTGGCCGCGTGCGGCCAGGTGCCCGTGCTCCATGGTGTTTTCACACTACTAATGTATGTTTCTCGCGCTGGCCTTAGGGTTAAAATATTACAGTCTAGCAACATTTGTTTGCGGCGATTATCTTATTTATTTTCCGTGTTAAACTTTAAATATTACGTTTTACACAAACTCGAAAATATAGTCACAGTGACTGTCAAACAATGAAGTTTTTTTGCTGAGTTTCATTTATGTCATTATTATACGTCAGGCCAGACGTTTGACGTCATTTTTTCAGATTATCCTCGTGTTGGAGGACGTACAACTGGACTGAAAATTGTCATGAAAATGTATTGTTTGTGAATTTATCGCTACCTGTTTAATAGGTACCTCAAATAGGTAGTCTCTATTAAGACTGGCCACCGGCCAAATTTCGGCTCGTAGGATGTTATTTCATATGTATGGCATATACAGTATGTAAATAACTACATACTATTCGTAAGACCTAGTAGGTGTAAGTTGTCTATTTTTTTAAAAATAATAAAAAATTTGCTTTTTATTCCCATGATCACGAGCCATAGAGCGACCCGGTCTTTCGGAAGCATGGGGCATGGCGTGTGGTTGAAAGAGTAAATATACATTCTTCTGACATATAAATATTCTTCATAAATGTTGTCATAGGTACCTATCTAAAGTGTAAAAATGTAACTCCAGTCTTTGTTACCCATAGGAAATGATTTTCTTCATTGTTTCTATGGTGTCGTATTGATGGATAATTATATTGTTTTCAAAGTGTCATTTTGACCTCACCCTACGTGTTTGTCAAGGTAATTGTTTTGTTATTCCATATTTCATACTTTAACGTCAACGTCAAAATTGGTCGAACCGTGTCAACCTTTCAAGTGTTTTGAGGTGTTTACGAGTCTTGAAAGTAATTTATCGCAATTTTCTTTTGTGTGTGCGCGTTTGTTGTACTTGCAAGGACAAAACCTTGATAATCACGGACTCGTACAATTTATGGTTTAAAATTTTAACAAACGCAGCTTTTCTAATCTCTACGTGAATCTAACAAGGAAGATTTATATGTTATTAGCTTCTGGCCGCGGCTTCGCACGCACTATACCGGGATATAAAGTAGCCTATGTCCGTCCCTGGGATACCGTCTACCTCCCTGCCAAATTTTATTAAGATCCGCTCAGCCGTTTAGGCGTGAAAAGGTAACAGACAGACAGACAAACATACAGACAGACAGACAGAGTTACTTTCGAATTTATAATACTATTAGTATGGATAAATTATGATGGATGTACCTTTTGAGTCTACAATGCAGTATATTTAATATTTTAGGATGTGAAAGAAAATTACAATTCAAAAATAAAAACAAATTAGAACTACTATTTACAATTGAAACGATTAAGCTGCAGACTGTTGCAAACAATCTACAGGTAGCTCAACTGATCCATATCATTTTAGACTGATGTACACATCAATAACTAACTGCTACACGCGGCTTCGCACGCACTTTTAAAGTAGGGAAAAAATGGTATACCGGGGACGGACATAGCGTCCCCGGTATTACTATTAATTCCCCAGCAAATTTCTATCCGCTGAACGGGTCTAAAAATTAAGATCCGTTCAGCAGTTTAGGCGTGAAAAGGTTACAGACGGACCGAGTTACTTTCGCATTTATAACATTAGCATGGAAGTGACGGTCGTGACCTAGGAGTAGGAACCGTCCCCTCTAACACACCCCGTGGAAGTCATATAAGTCGACTAAGGCAACACCTGAAGAAGGGTACCTTCTATTTTTAGGGTTCCGTACCCGAAGGATGAAAACGGAACCCTATTACTAAGCCTTCGCTGTCCGTCCGTCTGTCCGTCTGTCACAGGGCTCTATCTCATGAACCGTAAGAGGTAGACAGTTGAAATTTTCAGAGAATGTGTATTTCTCTTGCCGCTATAACAGAAAATAATAAAAATAAAATAAATACACTAATTAAAGGGGGCTTTCATACAAAAAACGTGATTTTTTGGTAATTTTGCTCTTCGTTTGTCAAGACTGTGTCTCTAGAACCACAATAGGTAGGCACATGAAACTTTCTATAAATAAGTAACACTTCAACTGTAATAACAACAAATACTAAAAATATAATAAAGTTAAAAATGTATAGGGGTCTCCGAACAAGTAAAACCTGATGTTCTTTAAAAAATTGCCTTATTTTTACGGTACGGAACCCTTCGTATGCGCGTCGACGCGCACTTGGCGGTTTACTTAACATCTCCACGCATATTACGGATATGACGATGGTGATTATTAAACTTTTTAAACTTCAGCAATTTGATAAGATATTAATGATTATTTATCGCGTACCTTGTATTTTTATTTCCCCTACATTTCCATCGCGTTACAAACGATCATTGTGACGGCCCGACTATGGCGTGGTGACTATGGCAAATCTCCCTTGTTTGGGGGGGTGACGTGTGCTGATGATATTGTAGCCATCGTTGTAATAAAACAGCTAATTTGTGATCAAAATGGCCCTTTGTTAACGCAATCCAAATAAGCTTTGTTTCACTATTATTTTGTGAATTCCACTTGCGTGCAAACGTATCGCACGTGCAAATCTTACTTAGCAGAAACAATATAATAACCATATTGTGTTCGTGTTGACGTTATCTATTTTAAATCGTAACAAGTCCTTCTTTAGAAGGTTGTGTACACTTGCCATGGAGTCTGGACTTGAGATTTGAGAGTCATCAAATAATTTAGACATCGCTTGACGGAGCAAAGTCGAAAGAGGAGACAAGATATAAACAAATAAGTTTGGAACGTATATTTTGTTGGCATCGTTTAGCCCTTTATCAAAATACTAGTTTTCGCAGGCAGAGACAGAACTGAGAATCAAATTAGTAAAAATAAGGGCAAGTCGAACCAAAAAACCTTAGGTTAAACGAGTTTTGGGCTTGTTCGAGGAAAGTGAAGAACGTTGTGACACCGACCGGACAGTTGCCACACGCCGGCATTCTAGGCGTTTTATGCTTATGGCATGTGTCGTAGAACCTAGAACATTCTTTGGTAGGTAGTTCTAGGGGCAGAGTTTATACGAATTTATCGTTCTGAACGAGCTGTAGGTACAGTATCGTTCATCGGTAACCCCCTTGTTTAGTTTGAAGTCAATTTCTGTACAGAAATCTTTAAAAAGATTCGGTAGCAAGCTATTTTATATAGAAACAATGAGATTTGGAAGTTGTCAGGAGAGTTGCCTAATGATGAACGCCACTGTACATTACAACAACAAAAACGCCAGCCTATATCAATCCACTGCTGGACCCAGGTTTCCTCTAAAAAGCTCCATAATTCTTACGCTTAGAGTTCGCAGCGCACAGCTTTTGTCACACTATCGATGCTGCTGGTTGTTGTCGGCCTTTTAACCGGGAAATAATAGAGCCGTGCGATGGAATAATTTCTTAGAGGCGTTTATTTTGAATAAAAGCACGGATAAGAGAAACAAGAAATGAATGAGTGTGTTATTTTAAAAACATCCATTTCATACCTAAAAGGGAAAAAATATAAAATTTAAGGATCATTTCGGTATCCGTCTGTATGTTTGTCAAGAACCTTTTCGGATCTTTCACTTGTCCTAAAATCATGAAATTTGTGAAGAAGAAATGTCTTATGGCACAAGTAAAGGGAAAATACGAACATCACAAAAACCTACAAGTTGGTACAGAACCCTAGGGCACGAGTCCGACTCGTTATTAGCTGGTTTTATAGGTAGCTAGCTATGGTAGGTATATGTGTCGTGTCCCTGTGGGGCAAAGACCGCTTCTAAGTCCAACCAGTCTTTTGCTGTCGTCCACCAATTGCAAAACCTGGTATGATTACGTAAAACTATGCTACTGTTTTGTTTGCCATAACACAGCTCCGCTCCGCTTTGTTGGATTCTTTTTCAAAGTCTAGAACAGACCTGTCAGTAAACCAATGTTACATAGCAAGACAACTAACCGTCGTTATGAAGTAATAATTGGCATACAAGATGTCTTGTGTCTAGCAAGATACACAAGAAATCTTAATTCTCATTAATAATATTCTTTTAATAATATAGCAATATTCTTGCACAGTCGGGTAAAAATAAGGAGATAAACAATTCGTCTACTTACCGCGGATTGAAAATACAATCACTTTTACCCACCATAGATAGAACAATAAAATATTTTATTTTAATATCAAATACAAACGTGTGACGTACTGATAATAAAACGTCAAGTGCGAGTCGACCCGCACACGAAGGGTTCCGTACCGTAAAATTAGGCAACTTTATCAAAGCACATAAAATATTAACTTGTTCGGAGATGCCATTTAAATTTTCAACTTTATTATATTTTAAGTATTTGTTGTTATTACAGTTGAAGTGTAAATTATTTGTAAAAAGTTTCATGTGTTTATTGTGGTTCAAGTAATACAGCCTTGAAAAAATATAAAAAAGAAACACGTTTTTTGTATGGAAGCCCCCTTTCATTTGGATATTTATTATATTTTTATTATTTGCTGTTTTATACAGCAAGAGAAATACAAACACATTGTCTGAAAACTTCAACTGTCTACCTCTTACGGTTTATGAGATGAAGTCCTGTGATAGACGGACTGACGGACGGCGGAGGCTTGGTAATAGTTTTGACCCTTCGGGTACGGAATTCTAAAAAGCATAATATAACTTGTTTGTCCTGTTTTCATCCTTTTTCTCCGGTTCAAAGTTTTTAGGCTTGGCAATGATAATTTATTGCTAGGTGTGGCTTTGGATTTTGCATAATATAGGTAACTATTAAGTTGTACCATAGAGATAATTTTAAACGACTTTTATCTTAAAGATCGTGGTATCAAATCCTAAAATATTCGAACCAATCGTAAAACTTACTAGATCTTCAAGCATTAGACTAAAAATTGAACCCGCTATCATCTTGGGTGGGTAGCCCACTTGGCCACCAAGGTCAATGTCGTTATAATGGCAACTCATTTACCGAACTCAAGTTCATAGCAAAGTGGCGCATACCACAGAAAGACACATTAGGTCAAGGTGGAGCAGACAAGAGTAGGCTGGCCGAAGAACCAACCATTGCGACACGAACATCAAAACACGACAAGTTGTTGCACTGTGTGTAATTCTGACAATCTGTGACACACCTTAGCTCAATATCTTGTGCAAAGAGTTTGGCTGATTTCAGAGAAATTCTGAATTGTTGATATCTACCGATGATCGATACTGGTCGGCAATTATAATGGACTCTACACGACGAATCCGCTGACACAGCCCGGTGGGTTCGTGCGAAATTTCGGTGAATGAATATTGTAAGCAGCCGACAGTATTTCGACAACATGTCGGCGGGCCGGCGACTTTGATATGACTTTAATATGATTTTTTTTTCTGTGAACGGGATTGAACGTATCTCTTAAGACTCCTAAGACTATTTTCCTGTAGCTACAACGGTTATGGCACCTCCATTAATCGTTGAAGCTACACTATTGTTACTGCCTCGTCCAAAAAAAACATCCATTATACAATCAATCAGTTTGTCTGTCATACTTGATGAGAGTTTTTAGATTAAAACTGGCTGGACAGTGCTTCTTGGTAAATTTTCAGAGCTCAGTTTCTTTGTTATCTTGCATGCACCACATGCCAGTTTTGTTGCCGTACGAGACGTTAAGTCTCCTTGGTATGTTAAAAAGAAGGCTGGATGGAGATGTATTGAATGATGATGTATTATGATGAAATGATGCGTAATGATTTGCTCAATGTCACCGACCGCACCTTCTACAACTATACAATACCCCCATGGTTAGCAAACGATACAAAGCAATATTGCAGTAATGGGTGTCAGTTTTGAGTTGTCCTTGGATCTCTTCTCAAAGTGACTCCGAGTAATGCTGGACATTCCACACAGCATCATCTAGCCCCAAGCTAAGCTGAGCTTGTGTTATGGTTACAAGCTCAGCTTAGCTTGGGCTATGGGATGACTGATTTAGTTAATACAATACACATAGTTTTTTTGTTATACATATAAAAAATTAGTAATTAGAGTAATTATATCATCAGCAAATGTAAGTTCACATGTTAAATAAATAAATAAATGGTTTCAGTAATAAACTTAGTATTCAAAAATTCAGGGCTTTTTGTGTGACCAATTTTGCTAATTGCACTCAACTCAAATTTCCAGGTACTTATATATCTCAAGAGGTAAAAGTCTAATTATAATACCGGAGAGTAGCTATGCATCGTACGATCAAGTTCCAAGGCTGTTGGGATTGCCCCATCCGATATTCGCAATATTGCAGTTAAAACCTTGAAGAGTAGTCAATGAGCAAGTAATGCAATGTGAAAGCACGATTTAGAATTGACGGTGGACTTAGGATAAAGTCTGGCTTTATATCTATATGGCTAGGCGTAACTTAGATCAGGAATGGAATTCCGAAAGATATTATGAAAGAACTAGCTCGCAACTTAAAATGTCTTTATTTTTTTGGTGGCACACCAAAGCTACCTCCTGCACCCATAAAAATAACACATTGAAGAAAAACAGAAAAAATGTGTGTTGGTGATTGATTATCTAATAGATTTTTGCTTTTGAAATACTAATTTGTGAGTAATAAATAAATACTAGGTATACTGTCGGAGAGAGTAGCTCGTAGGGTGGGAAGAAATTTCAGTATTTTTTTCGGTTTTTGGAAACAATCGAATCGTTATCACTGGCGTCTTGCTCCAATCAAAGTGGTTTTTCAATGATCTAACTCAACTAGCAAAAGCAATATAGGACAAAATGCAGGTCAGTGAGCAACTTCGGAATAACTGACTAATATGACTAATATAAATTTATATATATATTATAATGTCTATGCTTAGTATTTATTCATTTCTTTTTTGTTTTTTATAGACGTACCTACCACAAAACAGACATACCTACCTACAGATAAACATTAAACTTTGTAAGTTAAAATAATAGCTTTGAAGAAAAATGTACGAAACCACCGTAAAATTGTGGCTTTGGATAAAGAAAAGCGACAGCCAATGAGAATAGTCAAGAATATTACACCGCCCGCCCGCTGGGGCGTGACAGCCAATGAGAATCGACAGGCGGTGACAATTGAAGGTCAATAATCTTACTGATGAACAGCTGATATAGGGTTGACCACTCACATAAAAATGGGCTAGTAGGGATGAAAGTTTCGAGGTCTTTTTTCCAGTAAAAACTTCGGAAAGAGCTAAAACAAAAAATGTTCATGGGAGGGAGGTAGACCACTCCCTTTCCACTTAGTACACCAATAACGTGGCACCTTGTATAACTATTATTTAGCACCTTTAAAGTCATTTTGTACCCTGCATTTTCAGTGAACAGCCTAGAGCGAATTTCCGAATTTCAAGCAAAAAATTCATTGATAACTGAAGATAATCCGCTTTCGCTACCATACCCCCTGCCTCCCAAGAGGACACCCTTGCCTTGGTCTCTTGATCACTACGCAGTACGTTCGACGGAACATAAGAACACTAAACGTTTTTCATACGATTATTACTGTGTCCGGCACCGCATAGCGCATAACGCAGCGTACTGCATAATGATCAAGAGACCAAGGCTTAATTAAGATAGATTTGACGCGAAACTTTCAAGATTTTCCACAAAACGTCTCTTAGCTCCCAAGGTTCACTTCTTATTGATGAGTGATATGGGTTGGCTCAGTTCTTGTTCAAACACACGCAACACAGCATTGACCGCGCCCTTCTGTCAAGGCCGCGCGAGTTTGTCAACAAATATTGCTAGAGGTGTTCTGCAATAAGGCTTGACCTTCATACTTGAACCAAAAACGCATCGTCAGAACCACAGCTTGGAAACGTGCGTTTGAAAAGTAGAGGAAGGATGCACGCGTTTAGGTTGACCAAAGATCCTGTGACTTGAAATAAAACTCTTCAATCTTTGAGGACGACAAAGGCCCACTGACAAACCTTTCGGCTGATAATTAAGTTTTGACGTAATATGGACTAATTTACTAGTATTTTAATTTATATGTTTAACTGATTATGTTAATGTATAGAATCAACACCATCACCTGCAAGGTTTTACGTTGTGATCATATCAAAAATGTAAAAAAATATTTAGTAGCGTGCAACCTAAGTGATGGACACCTGGAATAATCCCTTACGTTTAGATCTAAGGGACGGTTAGCCGTACCTATTACCAACTAGTAAAAACGTATTTTTAGATACTTGTTTATACATAAGTTTTGCAAATAAATTAATATTGCTGGACAATCCACACAGCATCATCTAGCCCTAAACTAAACAGAGATTGTGTTATGGGTAGGTACTAGATGCCTGGTATACATAATACGATACATTACACTGGTAGATATTTTTTATTGAAAATACCCAGAATAAATATTTTTAGATTGTACAAACATTTGTCCGAAGGCGGGAATCGAATTCGCATGCTCCTTACCTTCGCCCGCCGCGCCACAGAGGTCGTCATCTATTAGAAATCTATTTAAACTTAACCTTTTCAAATAAATAATTTGTTCATTAAAGTCACCATTATTTGAGTTTTGATTTTGAAACTCAAATCATGGTAAATATCCCGATGTAAATGACTTTAGTGTTAATAACCATGACGGATTTAGAAAATAAATTAGAATCAAGTATTAAATTATTTCATGTGAACTCTTTCTAATAACTTTTCACTGATATTTTTAAAGCATTTGGGAAAATAAGAGATTTTGGGCTAAAAATCAACATATTTCCAAATGCTCCCAAAATACAATAGAACCAAAGTTGGTTTTAGTTGCAGGCTGCAACTTGCAGCGCCCCTACCGGATATTAAGAGGAACTACTTTTTGACAAGTAAGTTGAAAACTGTCATCACAAAAAAATCCGTTCTGATATAGTGCAAACTCATAGTAGCTCAACATAAAGTTTCAAAATAACAAACAATCGAGTAGATACATACCCGTGTTAATAAGTCTTTTATTTTTATCTGGTTCTTACCATCTGTGATGAAATTACCAATGTGCAAGTATTGTGGTTGCAGTAAGTACTGTGTTCAAATTAATACAGCCTTACATAATTTGGGTCTAGACAGTCTAGAACTTTTTTTACGTTACATGAATGCTTGCGTTACATGCGATTTAAAAAATGTGGTCATCTTCAAATTTATGTGTTAGTACATTTGAGTAAACACAGGGTGTTCGGCAGACCGTGTGGTAACTGGAGGTAGTTGAAACCAAGTTCAATAGCTTGGCGGCTTTTCGAAACCTAAAAAGCCTCTTAGCTTTTTTTAAATGTTTTTATAAAAAAAAATTACCCTCAACTGCATTCTTGGCCGTGCATTAAATAAACTAAGGACACTTAATAGTTATACACTACCGCATTAGGTGTGCCTGTAAGGATAGCTGTACAATATTTTGAATAAAAAATGTGAAAACTAGCCAAGTTCGTTCAGATAGTGGCTTACCCACAAAATGGCTGAGATCCTATATAAAGATGCGAAGTTTCATAGCATTTCCTAATCTTAATTTGTTACGTTCTTTAATTTTTTAATTTGTGTGAGTTGAGCTACCTGTAGATTGTTTGCAACAGTCTGCAGTTAGCTTAATTGTTTCAATTGTAAATACTAGTTCTAATTTGTTTTTATTATTGAATTGTAATTTTCTTTGTCAATTTGTGTCTTGGCAAGTTTGTATCCACCGCATTTGTTTTAATGTTGGACTATTTTAGAAACTTTAAACAAGTCTCTCGTCCTATATAAGTAAACATAATACTCTGCGAAATAGGATCTGGGTTACCCGTTTTAATTACTTTGTTTTTAATCTCATAAAGCAAGTAGAACATTAACAAGTCATATTTAATTTTATTTAAAAAAAAAGGTTATAGGTAAATTATGGACAAAAATATTAACTAGGCAGCTAATTGGAAACTTCCACAAGAACCCGGCTTCTTTCAATTTCAGGAATAAGTATAGCCCATGAAAAACTTTACGATTTTACAATGATGTTATTAATGTTTTTATAATATATTTCGTATAAAAATAATATTTACTCAGATGCTGTTGTAGTCGTTCAAATTGTATTTTCAATTAAACTGTTTGTACTAAAATGTCTTTATTATCAAAGTAAATTACAATCAAATAATATAAACAAATTAGAAATACTAATTTACAATTGAAACAGCTTAGTTTAGCTAACTGCACACTTTTGCAAACAATCTACAGATAGCTCAACTTTGTAGACACATTTTTCTGGAAGAGATCACTGTTAGTGATAAGGCCGCCCATATCAATAACTTAAGCTCTTACTATTTTGCCTACAGATATTTTTAACAAGTATTTTGCATAGACAACGATGAGATAGACCTTGACGAAAATGGCGGGACGAATAAAACAAATCTTGACCAACTAGATTGAGGTGGCTAGTGCTCGTGATTTCTGAAGGGAGGCTTTGCCCAGCAGTGGCATAACCAGGGCTAATAATAATAATTGGGGAAAGGAAGAGAAAGGACCTGGTCACTAAATGGCCCAAGATTATGGAAATGAGAAATACAAAATATTAACTAGGTAGTTTCTGCCTACGGCTTCGCATTCTATGTTTCAAATTTGATTTATGTGATAAAGATCAGCCTATGTATTATTCCAGATATAGACTTACATCTATGCAAATTTCAGCCCGATCCGTTCAGTAATTTTGACGTGAAGGACTTTCGCATTTATTAGAAGTGTGATTTTGTTACCACCATGCATGCATATGGATAAAAAAATCATGATTATAAATCTTTTCAATCCATTATGGTTATTAACACTACAGTCAAAAAGTGATGGTAGTTCGATATTCCTGCCATTAAAAACTCACTCGCAGTGCCATCAGTTATTCCGTGATCATGGCGCATGAAACTGCGCCGAAGTATTGGAAAACTCAAAACTCAAAACATGGTAAATATCCCGTTGTAAATGAAATCATATTTAATCGAAGGTTCAACTGATTTGATCCTAAGGCTCTCCAAAAGGCTACTAGGACAGGTTCTAACTGACGACGTCCATTTACATTATTACAAAATATAAAAGTAAAATACAGCCTTGCGTGGTTGCGACACCGCTTGCGACAGACCACCGGATACCCGACTCGGACCTTTCCTAGTTGCCGTAGAATGTGAGGGCTATATTATTCCTAGATCAATAAAATATTTTATTCAAAGTAACTTAGGACTAAAAGCGGGTATTGCCATACAGCGGGGCAATGCCAGCGTCTTGGGGATGCTTCCAACTTGTATTGATATGGATCAGTTGAGCTACCGGAAGATTGTTTGCAACGGTCTGCAGTTAGCTTAAATGTTTCAATTGCATATACTAGTTTTAATTTGTTTTTGTTAATTGATTGCAATTTTCTTTGTTAATAAAGGTCGTTTCAAAAAAGGTCTAAAATATTGTAAAAAGGCCTTTGTAAAAAGGCCTATTAAAAAATATCAGATTAATTACAAGATAAAGCTTGGGACGAGTTTTGCCCCAACTCGAAAACTAACAACCTAACAAAGTCAAAGTCAAAAACTCTTTATTTCCATAAATTCAATAAATGTACACTTAGAAAAGGTCAAATTCTTAATAATTAAACACTGACACGGCTATAAAGTGATATTTTTGATTTCAGTCGCTTCGGTATGTAGACTAAAGTAAAGAAGCGACGAAGAAACCTTTAGCCTGTTAGTTGTTATTTTTCGAGAACAAGATAAATTTTCTTGTTCGCTTTTTTACTTTACCTTAAAAATATAGAAGAGAACAATCAAAGTGATCACTTTATTTCATAGTTTTACTTATGTAATTTGAATTTTGTGAGGTGTCCAAGAATCCTGCAAGGTCCAAAGGAAATAAAGCACTTTGAGTTCCCTGTAGATATGTCCTTAGAGCTACAAAGATGAGACTATCTGACAACTTCTGACGATATCTCGTCCCGTATATAAAGGCCACTTTTCGTAATTTCCGTCGTGGTGCTAATCAGTCGAATTTAGCACATTGTCACTAAAATTGACAGCTGTTTGAAATAATTTGTTGCATGATGGGTTGATGGGTCACTTTTCTTTAAAATAAACCTTTATTTTTGTCTCTTTTGTCCCACAGTAGAGCAAAAACCGCCATTTCTTATAGGTTTCTCTACTCCTTGATGTTACGAGTCAGTCTGGTAGGTGCATATTTAACTCACAGTCTCTAATAATAGTGCATACAATAGAAAAGGCACTTTCCATACCCATACGTCTATACTTTAATTTTATAAATTCTAAAGTAACTCGTGTCTGTCTGTCTGTCTTTTACCTTTTCACGCCTAAATGGCTGAACGGATGTTATTGAAATTTGCTTGATATAGGCAACTTAAAAAGTGCGTGCGAAGCCACGTGCAGCAGCTGGTTAAAATATAAATTACTAAATTTGAACTAATTTTAGATGAGACACAACCGAATAAAATTGAGGCCAGTGACTGCAAAAACGTAACCTTGTCAGTAAAATTATCTTGACTTCCAAATTGGAATAAGTATTCTATTGTTCGAATAAATTGAAACAGTTATTATTAAACCATTTGTTATATTATAACATAACCATACGAACACATACCCACATTATCCACTGTATAAATAATAACATTTATTAATACCTACTTGCATTGAATTTTAGTGGTGGCGGTTTATTGTTTTAAAGAGAGGATCGTGGAGAAGATTCACGCAGTGGAAACTGATCTATTTAGAGGATCTGCAAAGTGGACCAGAGTGGAATGGAGCGAATTGTAGAGACTGAAATGGATGACCTATTTAATTTTTAGCTTCAAGGTAGACTTCATCGATGGTATTCCTGGCTTATAATAATAAAATTAATATTCGTTTATTTCAGACAAAAAATCCAAATCACAATAGAGAAATCTCACACATAGTTTAAAAAAATATACTTGAATAAAATTAATGTTTCGGTGGTGTAGCCGTTCTAATGTTCGCGTTGTACCTGACATATTTGTATTTATTTTATTCCACCGTAGGTGCACAAGACTTGATGTCGTCACACTCTGTATAATTTACATTATAATAATCACACACAAACTTTTGACATAGGAAACACCATAAGGGAATGTTCAAAGAAAATAAACAAAACTGACCAACATGGTCTTCTACAAATTAAATAATAATAATTGGTCAGACTAAAATGAATATGTTGCTGCAACTCGATACAAAGAAAATAAAAAATCAACCAGGTTTTTGAATTTTTGTACAATAATCTTCATTTTTGTAGCTGCCATAAAAAATCCTACACACCAAAGTCGCCGATGCACCGACAAGTTTACAAAACAGTGTACCTACAAGATTCTTTCATTGAAATATTGCACCAACTCGCCGGACTGTGTCGGCGGGTTCGTTGTGAGTCCATACCTAATGATACTGTTACTAAATTAAAATAATTATAAGAACAAGGTTATAGAACAATATCACTGTAATATAATTCATTGTCATACGCGACGTGACAAAAACTCATTAGGGGAGAGTTGGATATTGCCAAACTCCAAAGAGAAAATGCCTCATCATGCCTGAGTTAAAATCATAATTTTATTGTATTAAGTTTTGGTTCAATATTTGTTTACGTAATAATTATAACTATGTGATCAAACACATCTATAACATATTATTATAGAACTAAAAGTGAGGTAAACGCGGTATTATATAACTTTCTTAGTTTAAATATTACAACTAAACCGTCACTGCTCGCGACTGCGCGCTACCCGTTGTTTTTGAGAAAAAAAAGCATATAGATACGCGATTCTAAGTCAATAAAGATGTAGGTAATTATTGTTTTATGAAAACCCGTATTCCAGTAACTGAACTGTTATTTAGGGGAAAGTATGGGTATGCGCACATCAATATTATTAACACTGAAGTCTGCTGCTATACGTAGTTTTTGAGATAATCCATAATTAGGGGCGTGAAATCGTCAGAGGCCCGATAATATCCAGCTCTCCCCTACATGTCATAACAACAGTTATAACAATTAACTTTATTATTAACCCCCAGTTACGCCTTGACCCTGTCTGTGTGACAGTTTGACAATACAGTTAACTTGTATCAGATTTTACCTGCTGCATCCATACCTACAAAATCGAATCTATGTTTGTAAATTAATATGTGTTTCTCTAACCCAGCTCTGGGACCGTAATGGTGACCCAGTCTTTTTGCATCACGAAAAGCCTCTGTGCAGTAGCACAGAGACTCCTGAGCTTCGCCTAGTATTTATTCGGCAAAACTAAACAAACTGCTTAAAACTAAGGGGTTTATGCAGCTGTAATAAAAGAACAATTGTACCACCGAACTGCAATCCCCAACCCGCATGTCCAGCGTGGGGATTATGGGCATTACCCCTCGTGAGATAAAAGCCCACAAGGTGCTTATCAGGGGAGGCCTGGGTCCAGCAGTGGACCTATATAGGCTGTGGAGTTGTGGAGGAGGAGGATAACAACAACGCGTGTTAAGCGGCGGGCAGAAACTAGAGAGTAGGTATAAGAAGTTTGTACGTTGCGCCAGTGATGCATAAGATAAGAAGCAAAGGTAAGCGTGGAATGGGCATGCTATGAGGAGTGAAGAGTGTCACGTTACGAGGAGGGTGTTAGATATTAATGTGGATGGATATATGAGCAGAGGAGGAGGCCTATGAAAAGATGGAGGGACTGTGTGAAAAATTACATGAGTAAGAAAACAGTGAGTGGTGAGATGACGATTCATAGAAGCGAATGGAAGAAGAAAACCTGTTGAGTCGACCTCACCTAGGTGGAAAAAGGGCAAGAGAATTATGCGTTCATTAAAAGGTAAATTTTTAGGGGTTAATTTGTAGGCTTCTTACCATCTGTTTACTAGTGCACTTACTATATGTGAACTTTTCAGCTTTTTATATATCTAGGCAGAAAAAACCTTTTGATCTTTTCTTCAAAAGTTTTAAGCATCGGTTATAAGTTTCTACATTTTTAGGAATTATCTAGACTCTTTAGAAGTGCTCTGTCATATGACACTAATGCGTATCATTATTGTATTTCTATATATTTTTCACTTATCCCCATTGAGTAGATGTTATTTAAAAAAACTACTATTAAAAAACTTATCTTAATATAATTAGTATTAAGTTCTTTTTTATAAATGTATTGATGGTGCAATAAAGTTATATTCTATTCTATTCTTATGCAATCTGCAAATATCTAGTTATTTTTTCCTCTAACCCATAACTCCATAGTGAAGACTGGTGATGATTATTAATCACAATTTTGAATCTGATATTACCTAATAATATCAAAATAAAAATATATTTCAAGTTTAATCTCATCACGAGTGTTAAAACCCGGCGCGGCGTGGAAAATGTTGCCGGCGAGTGATAATACTTAATGTACATAATATGTAAATGTCTGTTTTGGCTCAGGTCAAGGTTATCATACCCAACTTTAAATCTTATACAAGCGAAAAAAATACGCTTATATAGGTATAACAAAGACTAGAAATTTTAAGATATACACAATAGCACAAAAAACACGAAAAAAAATTTGATCAGATATCTGAAAGGCTAACTTTTATTCCGGAAAAAAGCGTGTAAAGCCGCGGGCTGCAGCTAGTTTTAAATTAATCTCTACATTGCAATCTCCATCTAAGTACAATCAATCACAATCAGTCAATATCTAGGTAACTAATTATGCTCCGTTTCATCATAATTTTTTTTTCAGTATTTCATGATTTTATAATTTTTTTATTCATCCGAAGATTTCCTCCACGTCCATTCCCACTCTCTATCAAAACCCAACTAAGCTCAATGACCTACCTTTTTAATACTAGTTCAAGGACACTCACCTAAGGCTGCGCAGGAGTGGCACAAATCACACCACAGCTAGCTCACTACTGAGACATGCGCGCGCGCCGGCCACGGTGTTGCACAACCCTACTGTGTCTTAACACTTAGTGATTGCAAGGGTAAATGTTATTTTTTTTGCATGTTCAGCTGATTTCGATATTTTCAGAGATGATTATTGCGTTGGAACAAGCAAATAAAAAAAACAATAAGAACTAGCTAATAATATTGATTTTTCGTGTTTTAAAAAACGACAAACCGACTTCAAATTCCGGTTCCTTAGATAATTTACATCTATGTATGTCTCGAACAAACGAAATTAATCACCCCTCCCTTACTTTCCCTGACCAGAGGTATATGTTCACGTGCAGAAAATTTAATTTACACTGACGACATCTAGTTATAATTCAGGTCTAATTTAGTTTGATGACACATGGATGAAACTGGTGAAGCCCGTTGCCATGGAAACCATTAAATAGTTTAAAATTAAATTATCATATTCTAAATAATTTTTACAAACCTACGTTTTAAGGCGTACAAGCAATTCCTCGAGAATCATACTTAAAGGAGACCACCTCAAAATATTTTTTTTTACAACAATGAAAGAATCATCAATATCTAATAACAATTGGCTCAGATATCACCAAAACTGTTGTAGTTAGTCGTGTTTTTCCAAAAATATTATGTTGCTTTCTAAGTTTAACGGGATAAATCTAATCCCTCGGGAATAAAACTTTTAATAGTCATTATTCATAATAATTATTAAAGTCAAAATTGGTAAACGCAAATTGGTGTAACAATACATTTTATAATAAAAAATTTATAAAATAATACATTCAAATGAATATATTCATAAATAGTCAAATAAAATATAAATTAATATTAAAAATAAATTAGCTACTTGCTAAAATCAAATACAAATTAATAAATAATTCTAAGTGCATGTGTATTTTATACGTATCACTTAATTCTTTTATGCTACGAATTCATCTTAGCTTTAAAAATATCGGCTCAATAGGTAATATTTTATATGTGTATTTTATAGGTATATTTTAGGGTAATTTTAAATGCAGGCAGACTGTTGGTTTCTGTAACAGAACTTATGGGACTACCGCGGGATCATTCTTTAACAATAGTGAAAGAATCAGTAAAATCGGTTATCCATAGGCGGAGATATCAAGTACCACACATACAAAAAAAGAAACATACAGACGAAATGAGAACCTCTTTTTGAAGTCGGTTAAAAAACAAGATAACCTAATATGTTCTATTCAGAATCCTACCCGACCCTCGGTCACTAAAACAAATATTATATTAGTGCGTAGGTAGTGTAAAAACTAAAACAAGGGGGAAAGTCGTTTATATTTTTTAAACGACTTTTAGACATTTTGTGTATATCTGAACATACAGACGAACTGAGAACCTCCTCTATTTTGAAATAGGTTAAAAATTAAATTGCATTTTTCAGAAAAAATCTCTAAAATGTATTTGTATTTTAAGTACAAATACATTTTAGAGATTAATACATTTTAGTATTAAAAGCGATAGTGATCACCATATTGATTTTTTATAGAAAGGACCTAAATCGGATTTTTTTGAAAATTATTGTACCTCAGAGTTTGCTTTAAATCTTTTCATACAAAAGACTTCAACGCGCTATATTCTTATTGGGTGAAAGAATATACCTATCCTTTTTATTTGTTTTTCGTTACTTTATGTAAAATATTAATATAAATTTAATATCAATTTAAATGTAAAATAGAAGGAACAATAAATATTCATCATCTACTGCTGAATAATAAATCGAACTCTAAAATGTTTCATTAACCGTTTAAATTTAAAAAAATCCATATCAAAACCTTCTTCAAAAGGCAGTGTGACCAGTATCCAAGAAAATTGTCACATTGAACAACAAGACTTGTCCTCCAGAAGTAAAAGCCAGCAATTTTATCACCTGTGAACTATATCTCTGGCGACAGTGGAGTCGTTAAACAAGAGACAGAGGAAAATGGAGAATATTAGGGGAGGCATATATCCGCTACTGGAGTAATGCTGACAATGATGATGATGATTCAACTATCATGCATGCCGGCAGTATACACTCGCCGAGGCACTCCGAGTCAGGCCGAGCACGAGTCTGTACTTGGTGCGCTCGTCTCGCCTCGGGGTCGCGCGTAGGGGGTCGTCCATTAACCACGTGATGTTTTTTGTGAGGTTTTCGACTACCACAACAAATACACGTGATATCTTACTACCAACTGACTCAACCGACGACAACGCTTGTGTCCACAATGCATCATTAAGCGAACGAACGCCCGAGTCCTTACGGCACGAGACGTCTCGGCGAGTGTACACTGTCGGCATCAGGCAGGTATTGATTTGGCATGAAAACAAAAGGCAAAGTGCTTTTAGCAAGTTGTGGCAACACCGTTATGTACGTACTATAAGATGAAAAGGCAAAGGCCAAGGTGGCTTATGTAGCAATGCTTATAAATCCCTATTATACCTCTACATAATTATTATAATATTGTTAGGAAACCATACTTGAATGATGTGACTAAATGAAGGTCCTAAATAGGTAGAGCCTATCCTACTCTCCGTTTTGTGTAGGTGCTGTTGTCTGAAATAAAAGTATATAAATTTATTCATTCATTCATTATTATTGACGAGTAGCTTCTGCCCGTGGCTTTGCACGCGTTTTTTGGAATAAAAAGTAGACTATAATTATATTATGTTATTTCAGGTCCAGGTCCTATTTTAATTCCACAACACGATATTTCGTGTTTTGTTTGTAAACCAAGTTAGATTACCAATTTTCATAAAAGTAAAAAGTCAAGTGCGAGTCGGACTCGCGCACCAAGGGTTCCGTATAATTTTAAGACCTTGCTTCTTGCTAAATATCATGATTCCAGGTCAAAGGGAAGTAGGTATCTGATAGGTATTGGTCCCTTGTGAGATTTTTTTGTGAATAAACTTAAAAAATTCGGTTACCGAATTTTCCCCTTTGTGCTACCCTGACCTTGCTTTTTGCCAAATTTTATGATTCTAGGTCAACGGGAAGTATCCCATAGCATTTGGTCCATGGCGAGAATCAAAAGTATTTTTTTATGTGAATAAACTACAAATTTGCTGTTTTCGGTTATATATAATAATAAAAAATCAAAATAAAAATTTTGTTTTTTTTTGTTACTTGTGCTATAAGACCTTGCTTTTTGCCAAACTTCATGAGTCTATGTGTACAGGAAGTACTCTATAGCGTTATGTGCATGTGATTCCCTTGGAAATATTCGGACATAAATAGCTATAACTTTTGATTGCGTTGACTTAGAAGGTTGATTTATATCACGGCTCCAAAAGGTTACAAACTTGAATATTAATGTTAATTTCAACTAGATACCTCCACGCGTTTTGAGAAAGGGGGACAGACGGACAACAAAATAATCCTATAAAAGTTATTTTTTTCCTTTTGAGGTAAGGAACCCTAAAAACGAAACGAAACAATCGATCGCGTATTTTGGAGAATTAAAATAGGCCTTGAGATCTTCATGTGTGCAAAATTCCAGCTAAATTACAGCAAAAATAGACATAAAATCGAATAACTAAAACAATAATGCTATTAATTTTTCACACAGAATTATCTAGCCCCAAACTAAACCGAGTTATGTATGAGTTGGTATCAGATTCATACAACATTTTGTATGAACTAGATACCATATTTTTTTCGAGTGTGGGGTTTATTAGGTATTTATAAGTATGATCAGCCATCACCACCAACTAATAACTCTGCATACTTTGGGGCTTAAAAACTACTAAAATTACCGGCACTATTTATTAATTTTATTTTATTTTTTATAAATTTTTTGTTATGACACAATGTATGGATTAGGCGCCCAGATCTGTCCTTACGCGATTCTGCAAGTTAAGAGGGCGCAATGCGCGCCGTTTTGTGAAAAGGATAGGCATAGATAGCATAGATAGATTTCGCGTTCATAAGAGCGGGGCAAAGAATATGTATTTGGAACGCCGCGCCGCCATTTCATAAACGCAAAAATCAAGTTATTGTTTATTTACAAGAAAACTACGCATCCTACGAAGAAACTGGTTCAAGGAACCAAATAATTAGTAATAATAATAACCTACAAATTAAAATATCGTAAATATACCAAAGGGTTCCTTGAGATCTCGACCAAATTATGTGCGAAGCATTCCACTTTCATGTTTTTTTTATCATAATTTTTAATCACATTCGTGTTTTCACATTCAAGGAACCAAATATTATATTTATTTTTTTAATTTTATGTAAGTAATTCGAGTTTTTTACCACGGAGATTCCATGAGTACTGAGATCTAGGCCTAGTTTCTCTTGTGTTATATTCTGTTCAATGTTCTGTAAATCATGTTTTGTACCATCCTCGTTCTATTTATTTATATATCGTTAATGTAATAATGATGAAACAACAATAATGTTAATTAATAAGTACCTACTGAGCCGTCACTCCGTAAGGGCCCTAACTGAAAACCAGCGCAGTATTGGGCAAATGCCTAATACTGCAAAATGCTGAGGTAGGGACCCCTTTTTACCCTTCCTTTTAATGTACCTATACACATTTTTTGTTATGTTATTGTGTTTTTTGGGTAAATAAAATGTATTTTATCTTTTTATCTTCTTTTTAGCTTGACAACCTAACCCTTTAAAAGTGTGGTTATAAATGGTTTTAAAAGTGTGGTTATAAATCGCCAATAGTATCCTGTGGTTTTTGTAAAAGAAATTTCAGGGCATCTTTCAGAGTGCCTTTCGAAGTGCAATGAATACCTAGTTCTAGGTCCCTGGTATTTAAACTTTGGTTTTAGTTTTAATTCATAATTTTTATTTTAGACTACGTTAGGCTATGCCATTGAATTTATTAAGACTGGCTAGATAATAGGTATATTATTATTAATGCTCCATTGTTTCGTTTTCCCGTAAAAAACAATTAATTCCATTTACCTATTCATTAAAATCGCAGCCGCTACATTGCACGACGCAGAGCTTAGGTTTGATCAGCACATTCAAGCTATTGTCTCCAAAGCTTCTAAGGCCTTAGGTTTTGTTATGAGGAGTACATCCTGCTTTTACAAAACAAAGACATTTAAGATCCTTTACTGCACTTTCGTTAAAAGCATTCTCGAATACGCATCTCAAATTTGGAATACATCACTAGGATTGAGTGTATCCAAATAAAGTTCATTAAGTACCTTTGCTTCCGTCTTAAAATTCCGTATAGCTCAACTAATTATCTCAATTTATGTAGGAAATTTCATATCCTCCCACTTTATAAACGGTGTGAAATTGCAGACCTATCCTTTTTGCTTAAAATCTCTTCTAATAACATCGACTGTCCCGATCTGCTCCGTAGAATAAAACTAAATGCTCCCCTCAAACCTATGAGATTTAATCCTCCTATACATGTACCTCATGCTGGTACCAATTATCGGCAGAATTCGTTCCTGTGGCGGGCAAGCGACAACTTTAATACCTTGTGTAGGCGATTCGACATTGATCTATTTTGCACTAGTGTTTCGTCGGCCGGGCGGCGGCTGAGCGGTGAATTTTTCAGTGAAGAAAGAGATGCATTAAGTTTTGTTTGAAAAATTTAAATCTATTCTTAACTTTTTACCTTTTTTACCTTCTGTTAGATTCATGTTGATTTGCCTTAGCACGGTAATGTTATCATTACCGTGGTCTTAGTATGTTCATAGTTTTTAATATTGTTGCTACTCTGTTTTTTGGCCGTGAGAACCTTAATTTAAGCTCCCTATTTATAAATGTTATTCTGTTTAAATAAGCTTCTGGTTTTCCAATAAATAAATAAAAATAAATAAATAATCAACCTTCTCAAGGATTTTGTACCTACCTCATTTGTTATTTTACTTAGGTGTATGCAAGTTAATTTTAATGAGAAACTTTAACAATCCCTGAGCACTTTTCAATATCAGACAAGAACACGCTTTGCTATTTAATTGTAGAAGGAGAGTAGTCCGAGTAGACATTTTATGGGGAAACTGAACACATTCACTGCGCAGCCTCAGTTGCAGCCGGTTCAAGGACCTGCAGATGGACTGTGATCATGAAAGTGTTAAACAACAAAGCAATTTTAAGTTTTCTCGTAATACTCTTAGGACTACACATTTATTTAATTTTAAGTTTTCTCGTAATACTCTTAGGACTGTTATTGGGATTTTTCAAGTATGAAAAATCTGACCTCTCCCCGGTTGTGTCGGTCTGCCGTTCTATTTGATTAGGAGAATAGAGAGTGCACCTGTGTTTGCGCACACACTTGTGCACTACAACATGTCCTGCGCAAATGGCTAGTCTCCGTTGAGACTGACCGCCGTGCCCGAAATTCAGCTAGGAAGACTTAAGACGCGCCTAGTATAATAATTTTGGACCTTTTTCAAGCCACATGCACTAGTCAACACAATGATAAATGTTATTGAGACAACACATTTATTTCAAAATGGATTTCACTTTTAAACATAAAATATACTAGCTGCTGCCAGTGAATGGTGGCCGGGAGATAAGTAGCTTATCTCTCGGGATACCATTTTCCTCCCTGCCAAATTTCATTGAGATCCGTTCAGCCGTTTAGGCGTGAAAAGGTAACAGACAGACAGAGTTACTTTCGGATTTATAATATTAGTATGGATTTATTTGCAGCAAAATTAATCAAATTACTAGCCATTTTAAGAAACATATATGCCTATAATACAGACTTTTTAGTTTAGTTTAGGCAACTGAGGCTATTACATAATTATCTGAAAAAGTATTCTCACAAGTATTCTCATATTGTCAGACAAATTGCTATGTAATTATTCTTTTTGCAATAAACAATTAATATTATTATATATATTATTATTATGGCCTATAAAATTGATACACAGATTATTGCTCTTTATTTTTAATTTATTGAGGGCTTAGAGACTACGATTTTACCGGTAGATCTCTCACTAGGCCGAGCCTGTGTCGTGAGGTCCAAGCTTTAGCAGGTGACGTCACGAAATTCATTAGCTAGTGTTTAAATTAGAAGTTCTATAGGCCAAACTGACCACGCATTATCTAGTATGTCTGAATACTCAATACCATATAGGTAAGTACTCAATTTTTTATTGCAACCACGTTGTACCTACAGGGTGTCTCAAAGATAACTAGTTTCAAACATGCACCCTGGCTAGGGCACTGTAATTTGGTATGTTATTACGCTAATACATGTATGTACATATATGTACATTTATATACCTTTACATAAAGAATACAACATTAAGAGGGCACCCTAGTTAGACTTTTTTATCAAATTAGACCTAGATCTTAGTACTTATGGGACCCCGAGGTAAAAAACTTGAATTACATTGTATTCAATATTATTTAATTGGTTTATATTACGATTTAAAAAATAATGAAATCGGTCTAGATCTCAGGAACCTTGCGGTCTATTGAAATTACTTTTGTTTTGTTTCGTAGGTAGGTAATTACAAAGTATTCAAAGTCAAAGTCAAAAATTCTTTATTTCCATAAATACAATAAATGTACACTTAGAAAAGGTCAAATTCTTAATAATTAAACACTGACACGGAAATAAAGTGATATTTTTGATTTCGGTCGCTTCGGTATGTAGACTAAAGTAAAGAAGCGACGAAGAAACCTTTAGCCTGTTAGTTGTTATTATTCGGTTCTATACAGCCAGTTATTTATTATTATTTGCTTAGTTTTCTCGTAATATATATTAATAAAAGAGAAAAAACTGACTGACGTATCAAGAAATTTCTGGAACTATTTGTGTTAGTTGTTAGTTCCAGAAATTATCTTTCTAATCTAAGGACTCCCTTAGATCCCGCATTACCCCGCATTTTCACCCGAAAATGCGAGTCAAATTGGTATACCTCCTTTAAAAGTGTGTGAAATTTGGGTTTTTGTTGGTGACTTCTGTGTTTTTTGGTATATAGGTGTTTTATTGTCTTAGTATATATTTTTCTAAATCTGAAAATAAGTCGTGTTAAATTCAGAGATTTCTGTGTGTGCTGTATTCAACATTGAAAAGTGTTCTAAAATTATTTAGCAAATTAATATAACTGGAGTTACATTAATTTTAAGTTTAGTTATAATTTCAAAATTTAGTTAAATTTTAGCGTTGAGAGTGCATAGGAACAAGCAATAATGAAGTTATGTATAATTATTTAGTGTCTTAGTAATTATTAGATATTTGCGCTTACACCTTACCAAAAGGTTTGCTCCGTCCCGCTCCTATAAACGCAATTCCTCTTCCTATCCTATTCGCACAAATGGTACATCTAATAAGGTTTTATTATTATAGTGCGTAAGCCTCACACTGGGTTAATTTATAAGCAATCAAATAATAACCTAAAAACTTTTCGACTTCGACGGGACTTGAACCCGCGTCATTCCCTCAGTACGGGAACGTGCTAGCCAACTACACTACGAGGTCAAGTGACGTAGAAGTCGTAGGAGGTACACATACTCTTATAAAAATTAAAAACTATACCATTAAAGTAATCTAGTAGTATCTTATTGAATCTAGTAAGATCATATCCCAGAACAGCTGGTCAAATAGGGTCACCCCAAAGATTTAAATCCCGATATAATTAAAAAGAATTCGTATAATTTTTTGCCTTATCACTCATCAAACAGGTATTTGCATTTATGTAAAGAAAACAGAACCAGTGTTTGAATACAATAGGTAAAAGTACATTCACATATTTAAGTAATACAGAGTTAATCAATAATCCATTGTTTTAAATGAATTTAGAATTCATTTGAAGAAATGATATCGTCAGAAGAGTACCTTTTATAGTAAAATATAAACGCAGTGAAAATGGATGTCCGATACCTGAATTTAGGGGAAAATTTTAACTTTGATAACAGTAAGTCTCACTACATTTTAAGATCATCCAGCGGTTGTCTGGATGAGATCGCTGTTGGTGATAACGCCACTTTTTGTATATCTACTTCCTTCCACTCTTGTTGGTCTATTCAGATTTAATCGTGAGTGTGTGGTATCACTCATATTAATTTTCCACTCATTGGCTACATTTTCAAAATTACTAAAGCACAAAAGATAATTTGATTGTTATGAAAATCCCTTAGTTTTAAACTGTTTTTTAAGTTTTGCGGGATAAATTTCCCTCGGGAATATTTTTTTTTATAGGATCACTTCTGGATGATTCTCTTTACAACTGCAAAATAATCATCCCAATCGGTCCATAAATGACGGAGAAATCGACGAACATACACAAAAACAAAATATACAAACAGCCGAACATGGTACCTCCACCTATTTTCGAAGTCGGTTAAAAATGAAACCATGAGCGGCGAAAATAGTACCTGGTATGAGTGATAGACTTACGAATACATCTGAATAGACCAGCGTTATCTTCATGAAATTTTATTCACTCGCATTATGAGAGGCGAACCTAGCATAATGTATCATTTTCAACCGACTTCAAAAAAGGAGGAGGTTCAATGTTCTAAGACGACCGATGTGGCGCGGCGGGTGAAGGTCCGCCTGCGACGCAGAAGGTTGCTGGTTCGATTCCCGCCCTGGGACAAATGTTTGTACGATCTGCAAATATTTGTTCCGGGTGTTCTGGGTATTTTCTATATATAATAAAAAAAAATCTATCTTGTTATGTATTGTATTAAGTTTATCAGTCATCTAGTACCCACAACACAAGCTCTGCTTACTTTGGGGCTAGATGATGCTGTGTGGATTGTCCAGCATTATTTATTATTTTATGTTCGGCTATTCCTATGTATGTTTTTTTTTTGTGTACCTATTTATTACTTGATATCTCCGCCATTAGTAACCAACTCTGCTGATTCTTTTTCTATTGTCTAGAGAATAATCCCGAGGTGGTCCCATAAAGAAATTATTCCCGAGGGATAAGTACGTATTCTGTAAAATTTAAAAAAACATCATAACATTTTTGAAGATCACGATTAGTCTAACAATTCTAATGATATCTCCGATAATTGTTATAGGATTTTGATGATTATTTCTTTGTTGTTTAAAGGGTGTTTATTGTTTGATTTTGAGGTGGTCCCCTATAAGTTTAATTTCGAAAGATTTCTATGTGCGCCGTAAAACGTACGTTTGTAAAACATCATCAATGATAATTTCACAGTCTTTAAACAAAACACTGTAATATTTTTGTCAAGCAATAAAATACTGAATACTGAATTGAGTTGGTTTTGCTTGAAACAAATCAGAAACTTCGGTTTTGTTTTTTTGAGTAGATCGTCTGGTAACTAATGGTTTCCATGGCAACGGGCGTGAACAGTTTCATCCATGTGTCAAATTAAATTAGACTCAAATCGTAACAAGATGTCGCCACTAGAAAGATTAGATCGCACTTTTAAGTGTTCCGGTCTTTAATGACTACCAAACCAAGTTTTTTGCTTCAAAGATTATTATTCAGGAATGTGGACATAGATCAATACAATTTACCGGAATTTGAAGCCGTTTATAGTTTTTTTAAAACATGTCAAATTATGTATCGGCATAGATTTTATAATACTATGTATCGGTAAGATTTGGAATTCATTTTTCATTTTTCCTTGCTGGATATACATACATATAAGATTAGCGGCTATTCTGTCCATTTTACACCTCGCTATAATCCCACGTGGGCCACGTTATAAGGGGCCTAGTGTTTAAACACAGGTCTAGGTCTAACTAGAATATCTATTATGAAAAATACAAATAATGCTGAACAATTCACACAGCAAAGCTTGTGTTATGGGTACTAGATAATTGATTATATTTAATACAAAACACTAAATAGATAGATATTATCCAGAACACCCGGAATAAATATCTGCAGATCGTACAAACATTTGTCTCGAGGCGGGAATCCAACCCGCAACCTCCTGCGTTGCAGTCGCCTGCCGCGCCACAGAGGTTGTCATCAAAAACTCAAATTCTATCTGTTATTATAAAAATTATAAAAATAGCCAATTATTATTATTTCCTCTAAAAGAACCAACCTATTTTCATTTCCAGCTCAAACAGATATCCAAACATGGACGGGACCACAAACCCTAATGGGACTGGGATCTGTCATATTCCTCTACCTAGCCCTAACCGTGAAGATCCTGCCAACATTCATGAAGACGAGACCAGCGTTTAAGTTGAACAACATACTCCTCGCTTACAACGTGTTTCAAGTTGCCTTCTCAGTTTATTTAGTTCTTATTGTGAGTATGCTCTTGTTTTATGTCAGGCGCTAGGAGTCAAAGAAACGACCCCTCGAACTCAGTCCGTCGTAAGAGTCGACTAAGGGAACCTACCAGAGGAAGGCTTCCTTCTGTGTATTTTGAACATCTATCTCTACAGCGATCAATTGTTGATTTCACATAAAACCGGGGAGACACGTTCATCAGCACACATTCGTGTCTCCTAAGGAGACACGCAAGCGTGGAGCATTGTCTGAGCGGATTGCCTTTGAAATTATGTCAGGAGCCGTAAAATTTTATAAGTTTACTCGGTAGATACCCGCTACTGTACTATTAAATTCTCATCCTTGCATCTTATGTCACCCAGAACAGAACCCATACCAGCTGGTTTATTCGAGAGCGAAATGTGACTCATACTACTTTCGCCGCGTTCCTTGTTATTTTTTTAATTGAAATCGAAATGTAACTAATGAGTAGTAAGAATTGTGTAATTGATACACTCATGAATACATGACCAGCAGGAGAATTTGTACGTCACGTTGCTCACAAAAGACATTTTTTTTTGATGATTATTGTCTAGCTGTTAAGGCAGTGCTTTGGTCTTCAATAACTTTTTT
Organism: Eupithecia inturbata; assembly: GCA_963662085.1. Classification (NCBI taxonomy): domain Eukaryota; kingdom Metazoa; phylum Arthropoda; class Insecta; order Lepidoptera; family Geometridae; genus Eupithecia; species Eupithecia inturbata. Next base: position 13,184,233 of record OY759182.1, read on the forward strand.
TTCAGTACCTCAGATATATCTACAATTTCAACGTCATTTCCACAAGATGTCCCAAAGGATCTGATATGCAAGGGGTAAGTACTTTTTACCCTTCACCTTTAATTAAATACCTAGAAATAATTGACCTGAAAGGTTGTGATAGCAATGGATTAAATAATTTAAGATCATACAAACTTTACTTCTTTCAAAGTAGGAATCAAACCCACATCCATCTGCTTCTCAGGTGGACCTTTGCTTACTGCGACACCGAGGTCGTCATGCATTGACGGACCAAGACGTTTTTTGCGTTTTGTCTTGAACTAATTTAAAATCCTTTTCTCGCGAGGCCCAGCATCCAAATTCTTCTTCTTTCTAGATCAGTAGACTGGTGTAGGCCTCTTTCAAAATCTTCCATTTCCTTCTACTTTGGGTAGAAGGTCCAGTTGCTGCCGGCTATCTTTAACATCCAAATTAATTGTCAATAACCCTTTACGTTTCAGGTCATTAGCGAAATCTACCCGTACTTCATAGCAAAGCACCTCGACATGCTAGACACAGTTTTCTTCGTACTACGGAAGAAGGACAACCAAGTCACCTTCCTTCACCTATACCACCATGCAGCCATGCTGACTTGGACATGGTTCCATTTGATGTACCATCCTACGGATAACTTCGTCGTGGTTGGAATGCTGAACAGCTTTGTCCATGTGTTGATGTACGCTTACTACGGACTCACGGCGTTGGGGCCTGAGTATGCGAAATACACGTGGTGGAAGAAACATTTGACTAAAGTGCAGTTGGTAAGTTGATGAACTTGCTGTTGGGTTTTCGAAGATCGGAGATCGGTTTTGAAAACGTTATGGTCTCGCTTTTTCTGTGTTTTTTCCCGTCTTTAACATCTCAGCAATTTCAGCAGCAATAAACTTGAAATTCAAAATAATAATAAATTTCGTGCGACTGTACAGATAAAAGGAAAAAACAATAAAAATGAAAATGAAAATTTTCAGTACAAATTGTAATGTCGAAATTTTAAGAGATCTACAAGGTCAAGTGGGTTTCAAAGGACACATGACAATTTTAAAAGTTTTTGAAGTTTTGTAGGTTTCATACTTTTTGAAATATTTTGAATAATCTCGAAAAAAATACCCATTCCCCCCCTATCTCCAAAGTTTGCAAAGCGATCGACGTGTCGAGCAGAAAATCAGTAGATTGAAGAAAAAATCCGTAGATTTTGAAAAAAAGCTGTTTGTAGGAAAGTTTCTAGATCTATGATCTATTTATTACTTCCAAGACGCACCTATTAGTTAGGTACTGGGTTCGAAGGTTGTCACGTCCAGATTAGTCGAGGACTGTCTGTCACGTCTAAACACGCTGGGCTCGAACTACAGAGTCGTTCTAAGATGGGTACCGAGACACGCGGGAATCAACGGCAATGAGTGTGCCGACGAACTCGCGCGTCCCTCCATCTGTATTCATCATCATTTCTTTTATCTAAAGTAGAATACCAAAACGTGTCATTCTGTGACAATACCACTGTCATAGTGAAGCGATCAGTTTCGCAGAATATGACCCCAACTTTAAAAATAATAAACACCACAAATGTTGATATTTAATTGAGAATTAAGTCGCTGCTATAAGTATTTTCTCAAAATACATAATTTTGCCACGGTGTTCCTGATCAAAAAATATAAATAGGAATATTACTGGTGACTCTTATTATATTTTGAGTAGGTACCTATATTTTCTGATACTAAATGGGTCATATTATAATTTGGAGGCCCCAGAGTACGATTTGGATACCTACATACCTCTGCGCAAAATTTTACGGTCTCTATCAATTATCAACGTCCTGACGACCGGCGGCGTAATGACCATTCCAAGTGAGCGCATGATACGTTACGCCCCGTTTACTAAAATTCGTCTCGTTGCTCTTTGCCCGCGCATTCATTCCCGTACTGACTGCACGAACGCTCGCTGTGTAGCACGTTACAATACGCCCTGTAACGCCGATCAGTATCCACCTTTAGTGGCTGTGTTGATAGGGTCTGTTTCAAGGCCAAAACCACCATATCGAATTACAAGCTTAAAAAGTACATATCACATGAAACCTATTTATTACTCTTGTGGCTCATTGAACCAATGTGTCGTCTCCTTGCATCTCAATTCTGAGATGTCTTTTACCAGCTAGGTAGAGCACCTGGTGAATCCTGACGGGTGAGTCTATGACGTTAGTAACGAGACGTGATCGTGGCGTTTTCTTTTTTTTATTTGGTACAGTGCCTCTATCATGCGGACAGGGAACTACGCAAATCGCATACACAAAGGAGACGTTACGATCACATCTCGTTACTAACGTCAAATAGAATCACCACTTTTTTTTTATTTGAATTCATTATTTTACTTTAGTCTACATAATATGATAAAACATATATTATATATTTTATTATATACATATGATAAAACACCATTGACTAAATAAATTTATCCACTAAATAGCTATTCCTATTCAAACAATTTATTCAAGACTCCATCCAGGTCACGAGGCCTTTTTAGAAATCATTAAAAGCTCAATTCTGAATTGAGTTTTAGTCGATTGCTATATAAGGCCATTTTTAGGGTTCCGTACCCGAAGGGTGAAAACGGAACTCCGCTGTCTGTCCGCCCCCGTCCGTGCGTCTGTCACAGGGCTCTATCTCGTGAACAAAAGACTAGAGAGCTAGAGAGGTTGACTGTAGAAATTATCAGAAAATGTGTATTGCTCTTGCCGCTATAACAACAAATAATAAAAATAAAATTAATATCCATACAAAAATACGTGATTTTTGTGGCTATTTTCGATCCTCGTTTGCAAGACTGTATCTCTTGAGCCACAATAGGTAGTAACATAAAACTTTCTATAAATAAGTAACACTTCTACTGTAATAACCATAAATACTAAAAATAAAATAAAATTTAATGAGGTCTCCGAACAAGTGAAAATTGTATTTTCTTTGAAAAAGTTTCCTAATTTTTACGGTACGGAACCCTTCGTGTGCAGGTCGACTCGCACTTGGCGGTTTTTCCAACCGATGTGATAATTTCTTATGTAATTGAATCGTAGGCTTTTTTGATTCTCTTTCATGTTTGCTAAGGAATAACGATAGATGCTGATTGAGTAATTTTTGATATTTGCTGTAACTTTTGACGTTACGTTGTGTTAGTTTCATGATATCGATAAATCCACACCATCAAAACCATGGATCTACTGAGCAATAAAGTTATCGATATCGATAGATATCGATAACTTTATTGGTATGGATCTCCATACCTTTCAAACTGGCTCTAATAAAAAATACAAATCTGAATACATTCGTCATGGATCTAGTCAATGTATCTAACGATATGCATCCGATGATCATTGTAGAATTCTGATTAATTAAAAATTTGTTTGATGAAGTTTGTTCCAAGACAGAAAGAGAAGTATTATAATGATTTCAGGAACGCGAGAAATCATCCAATTCTTCAAATTCTATTCTATTCTATAAATTTAAATGAATATCAAAACTCGGGGCTACAACCCTTGAACTTTGAAAAACGCATACCTACTTAAGATTGTCATAACCGGATATTTTGGAACTCGCAAGGATCAAAACCTATAGGTTAGGTACTTTCCGTTGACCTAGAAGATTTGATAGCGCAAGTAAAGGGAAATAGGATCTTTTTCTTCTATATATTGATTCCCGTCATGAACGAACTACAACTTTGTACGGAACCCTCAGTGCGTGAGTCCGACTCGTACTTGGCCGGTTTCATTGTGTTTTATAAATGTACGGATACTATAGAAAAATACAATAACGGAATAAAACAATTACAACTAGTATACACTTATATCTATTTCTTAAAAATCTAAGCCGTCACCAGAAGGCAGTGCGCCCAGAATGCTGGCAGCATTTCCAGGTTGAATGGCAATGCTGATTCGTTGACCGAAATAGAAGCCAGCATTCCGATCACCTGTCGACTCTATGAGAAGTTTGGTAAGATCTATAAAAATGACGTGTGCCCCAGGACCCCAAGGACCAAGAGTTTCAACCCCAAACAAGATTAGCGTATTTTCGCCGTTTGAGGGCCCAAAATAACAGCCGGGTCGGCCGTCCGTCTTCCAGGGAATCTGAGTCATACCGTCAGGTCTTTTACCATCATCTCGCATAAGGCCACGTGGTTCGAGGGTAGCTGCCACACTGACGCTGGTAAAAGCCCGACGGATGATGTCATTAATCGAACTATGACGGGGCACACGTCCTGCATTAGAGACACAAGCCAGTGGATGGTGACCAAACTTATCAACGATTTCACCACACTGGCAACGGTGGCAACTAGGCAAGGAGAACCTAAACACAAAGAGGTGGCCACCCGAAATGCGTTATTATCTAAAAGGGTACCTAGATTTTTGGAAGGCAGAATATGTAACCAAAGTCCTGATTCCCACTCGGAAACGGCGAGTAGACGAGCACGTTCTGATGAGCTGGTTGAATTAATACGTATTATGTGTCACGACTAGGTACTATTAACATAGAATTATTATTAATTTTGATTGACATAATTATGGACCTAGACTGATTTTTGGGTTGTCTGAAATAAAGTAATTTTATTTTATTTATTTATTAAAAATATTTTTCCGTACTAGCTCTCATAGTGGCTCATCCCACAGTCTCTGAGAAGGGCAGATTCTGGTCAGGACAGGCTATTTTTCATGAGTCTAAATCTTTATCGATACCAGTAATTTAAAAATTTTGACATTTAGCCAAAATGCTATGAACAAGATCTTTAGTATCATGTACTGAAGATAAAAAAGCTGGGAGTGAAACACTAGAAATTTTGTGGACACCTAGACCTCCCATCCTTATAGGAAGAGTGGCCTGGTGCCACGCTCTGTCATCCAAAGATATATTAAAATTTTGATTAAAGTGTCATGCATCATGCTGTCCAACTGCAGTGTAAGATATGGAAATTTCCAGAGTAGGGAGCTTCGTAAATAGTAAGTAAATTTAGGAACAAATAGACAGAAACGTAGTATAATATGTTTAATAAATAATTTCTTTCTTTCTTTCTTCTTTCTATAATAAAAGCCACGTGAACTGAATGTTTTGCAATTTATCGGAAAACAAAACAAATTTTTTTTTTTTATAGTTATATAATTGGGCAATGACTCGTCCATAATCGGAGATCCTAAGAGGCAAAGCGAAGACTTATCTATCAACTTAAGGTTTGATGCTAAACTTTCGAAGCGTTTATTTATGTTTAATACCTTAGAAGCTGCTTCGGTTTCTAGGATATAGAGTTCACGTTTCGCAAAATAGAGCTCCAAACCTATAAGCTTGAATTCTTCAATTAAAACACTTAAATCTTTTAATACCGTGTCCACTTCGTCTCTTAAAGTGCCATCATCTAAGTACCAAACATTAAATTTTGACTCTAAACGTTTTATAATCGGATGTATAGCGAGACTGAAAATAGCCGGTCCTAAAGGATCACCCTGCTGACAACCAACCTCAGATAGCTTATCTTTATAAACAAATTTTGAAGTTGTATTGTATATATTATATCTATATATTACATATTATATTATATATATATATTCTGTTTTATTGTTTTGTAATTTATATTGATTGAATTATGATCCGTTTCCGTTTCCTTTCAGATCCAGTTCATCCTCGTGGTGGTAGACCTTCATTACCAGCAGAAGCTCTCCCCCTGCCCCCTCCCCTCGGCTTTCTACTACTTCTGTGTAACTCTGATCTCTTCCTTCTTTGTTCTCTTTTTGAAGTTCTACTCCAAGATCTATCAGCGAAAACTAGCGGAAAATTAGTATAACGTATTTAATTTTATTGTAATTTAAATATGTAGAATCAACTTTAGAAACCCGTTTATAAAATTCTAACACTTACAAGATACAAAACTTTCATTTTTAAAAATATTTTGTTTATTTTTATTTATATTTATTACTTTTATATTATTTTCAATCCAAAGCCAAGACTGGTTTCGATATGGATCAGTTAAGCTTTCTCTAGATTGTTTGCAGTTAGCTCAACTGTTTCAATTGTAAATACTACCTCTAGTTCTAATATCCGCACATATTTGCAGATAGCACATTAATTCAACATTAAAACTATGTTTAGCCTTGTAAACGTTGTCTAAATGCTTCCATTTGCAAACGAACCAGTAGGTAAATATTAAACAATTATTATAGATGGATACAAATGCTATGGCGCTATGAGGAAAATTCACAAAACCTTGAAGTGATGATCTTGATGGTTTAATAATGATATTAAAAGGTTAGGTAAAACAATGAATTTTTGAAATCTTGCAAACTCTCGGCTCCTTATTTCCACTCTAGAACAACAATAGATTTAGATAAAAGAATAGCATCCTAAACACATAAGATTTTATCTATTTTTATGTAAATTAAACAGGGAATTATGTAGAACTATATTACTATAAGCCTAAGACCTCTTGATTATAAATAAATACTAATACTAACATAAATAAATAATGCCATACTGCTAAAAACTTCAAACAGTTATTAATCTCAATGTTAAATAAGTAAAATTTTATACAGCATCTAGCCTCAAAATAAGCCAAGTCTTCATTACATAGTAATTTCATACGCAACGTTTCCGTAGTGTACAGCTTTACTCTCACTGCAATCCACCATTCCGATGAGCAGATGACACACAATAAACCTGCAAACATAAAATTTATTACATGTGTAATAATGTCATACAGCCTACTGGAAGCCTGCGCTCGCGCAAGTACATTTTCTTCAGTTGTGTTTTAACCTCGACGCCGACCGGACGACGACGCGCGAAAAGTTAAAAAAACTTCCGGGAATATCGCGAGTGTATTGTCATCAACATCGTTTACCTAAGGTCAGTGTACTTTTAATGAGGATTTTCTTTTTGAAAGACGAACTAGGTGCGTAGCAATTTGTGAAAATTAAAGTAGAGACACAATATAATTCGAGTTTAATCTCCCATTGTACTAAGATGAGTAAAAGTAGCTGTTATTGGACCAAATTAGGCTTAACTTTTACTCATGGTGTTCATACTTGTAAATAGTGTAAGTCAAAATTACACCGCGTGTGGTAATATTACAATGTATTATGTACAGTGTAGTAAAAGGTATATAAGGGGAGAAAATAACAAACATGCATAAATTTTAAATAAGTGTTAAAAAATTACCTACAAAAAGGCACAATTGACAAGAAATTTTAAAATTCAGATTTTCGGTTTGCAGAAAACTTGGGCATAGTAATGCTGCGTATTTTTATAAGTAAATCGTAACGTTTTTTTCAAATAGTACTTTTGAATAAAGATTAAGACTTTTGGATAAGTTATATTCTAAGGTTCATTGTCTTTGAATAGTGGTACGAGAAGGTTTAGTTCGTGTCGTGCTAAAAGTCTTTACCCCGAGACCAGAAACTGACGTCTACAACCGACTCCAGCAGACCTCACGTCCGTCTTCCAGCTAGTTATTTCCAGTTACAGAAACGGCACGAAATGTGTTTATGTCAATATTGTTAAGGCTCAAATTTATTTGTATCTTCCTCAATGTCAGGGCTGTTGATATTTACTTTCTCCAATTGCATACTTTGATGTATCAAATAACAAAGAACCTCTTTTAAACGTAGTTTCAGCAAATTGTTGAAATTTGAACTGTAGTACAGTTGAAATTTAAATTCACTTTTTTGTAGACTTACTCGTAGGTACAGATTAGTTTTTACATCACCTAATTTCAGAGGAAGCAAACGCCAATATCGTCAAATTAATTTCACCAATTTATTAATCACCAAAGTCTTAACATAATTACCTTTCTATAGTAAGAAAACCATGAAACAATTTTACCGTTTGCAAGATGTGCCTTGAAAACCAAAAACATGCAATTACATTGTCTAGGCCACATTCTTAGTTTCATGACTTGCAGATATTATGAGGTTAAAGATCTCAAACGTAGTAAAATACAGAGGTTGAAACTTTTTTGCAAGGCAAACTCTAGTCTATAAATCTGATAAATAAATGGTTCCAATACCATTTTATCAGACTTAGAAGTAAATTTATGCAAGATTTTAGCTTCATTCATTCATAGCTTGGAGCTAGATGATGTGTGTGGATTAAAGTCTCAACAGGGCTAATATCATGGTAAATATTTAATTCTAAATGACTATAATGGTAATGACCATGATAGTTTTAAAAGTTTTAGCTCTTTGGGTCGTCCAGCATTATTTATTATTATTATTACTTAGTGGCTTTATCTAATTGCGCAGAGGAGTGAGACAGGGAGATGTCATATCCCGAAACTGTTGAAGCACGAGCGCGTTGGAATATATTTTTAAGACGCTGGACTGGAAAGCTAAGGGCATTAACATAAACGACGATTACATCTCGCACCTGCGATTCGCTGATGACATAGTCTTAATGGCGGAGTTGCTAGAGGAGCTGAACCGGATGCTGGATGGCCTGGCTGCAGCTTCGCGATGCATCGGTCTTGGCATGAATTTGGATAAACACAAAGTCATGATCAATAACATTGGTCCAGGACCGGTCGTCGTACATGGCCACCTTCTCGAAATTGTTTCCGAGTACACTTACCTCGGGCAGATTTTGCAGTTAGGTTAAAACAATTTCGAGAAGGAGGCCAAGAGGAGGTTTTAACTAGGCTGGGCAACGTTTAGGGAACTACGCCGAGTCTTCTCGTTATCCATACCGCAATGCTTAAAAACGAAAGTTTTCAAACAGTGCGTCCTACCCGTTACGACCTACGGAGCTGAGGCGTGGACACTCACGGCAGGACTGGTCCACTAGTTCAAAGTTGCTCAGCGAGCTATGGAAAGAGCTATGCTCGGAGTTTCTCTGAAGGATAGGATTCGTAACGAATACATTCGACAGAGAACGAAAGCTATCGACATAGCCCAGATAATTAGCAAGCTGAAGTGGCAGTGGGCCAGCCATATCTCGCGAATAACCGACAACCGCTGGGGTAAACGTGTTCTCGTGTTGTGTATTAAACTCCTTTATTGCTTAAAAATATTTGTAACAGAGTTTCCCTTTTTACGGTACCTAGGTAATTTGTGGCAATGAGTCCATGTCTACATACAATGCTAGCCTATAAGTTTAGCCAAACGGAACATGGTCGCCATGACTTAATGGCAATTTGTCTTCGTTATCTCAATAAAACTCACTCCAAACGAATGTCTTTCAAACATTCCATCCATATTTTTTTGTCTACCTCTACCTCATTGTTATTTAAACACTCTTATAAGTCGCCACATAAAACAGTAGGGAAAAATATTTTTTCCTTACTGTTTTATACGATATATAGGTATCGAGTACGTTTTGTTTTTATTTCAAAAAGATAATGTGATAAATCGTCGATATTACCTACTTAGATTAATTAAGAGATTTATTCATTTGATCCTAATAAAAACTATAATAGCTTACACCAAGTAAGTAAGTAAGTAAGCCTTTTATATCCAAACAATATAAATAACATTTTTGGTACATAAATAATCTATTTTTTTAATGATATTTATTGCGCACTTGCTGCTGCCCGCCGCTTCGAGCGATCTTTTCCGAGATAGACAGTAGCCTATTTCCGTTGCCAGGATACTATTTATCTCCATGCCAAATTTCTTTAAGATCCGTTCTGCCGTTTAGGCATGAAGAGGTAACAGACAGACACACAGATAGACAGACAGACTGACAGAGTTACTTTCGAATTTATAATATAAGTATGGATTCGAAAGTAACTCTGTCGGTCAAGTCTTTCCGGACAAACCATTTTATGCCAAAATAACTTTCTACCCCGTTAAGTGATGAATTTCAATAAAATACGAAACACGTCTTCCATCAATTCTGAAAAAAGGTTTGTGCAAAATTTGAAGTAGATTGGAACAAGGAATCACGTTATCCCATACAAACTTTGCCCCTTTTTTTCACTCCCTTAGGGGCAGAACGTCAGGAAGTCCTTTCTTATCGGATGCCTACGTCATACAAAAAAAGCACCCTCTAAGTTTCAGGTCTCTACGACCAGCGGTTTAGGCTGTGCGTTGATCCGTCAGTCAGTAGTTCAGAAGAAAGCATTTTATAAATATACCTCTACTATAGAAGATTAAATTGTGATAGAACTACCTATGTGTTTTTCATGCATCTGTAAATAATATTTTAGATAAACGAATAAATATACACCTTTCACAATGTAATGCATTATTATTGTCCATTGATTTGGACACCCCATCTTCGGGTGACCTCCTCCATCCATCTCCACAGTTCTATCTGCGGCGTGTCATGTCCATGTGTCACCGACCACGTCCTCTATGTCATCTCTCCAGCTTACATCAAATGCTTACTTATAATAGAAAAATAACAAAGCTTAAACATCATGATAAAATCTGAATCTAATCTACTATCTCACCATCATCGTCATCAGCCCGTATGCGTCCACTGCTGAACATAGGCCTCCCCCAAACGACGACGCCACAAATAGCGGTCCTAAGCCGCTTCCATCCATCGACTTACTGCGACCGCTACCATGTCGTCGGTCCATCGAGTGGAAGGAATACCCACACTATGTTTCGCATTGCATCGCGGTCACCACTCTAGAACCTTTACTCCCGAACCGGTTTCGGTTCTGCGAGCTATATGGCCTGCCCATCGCTACTTCAGCCTGCTAACTTTGATAGCTATGTCGGTTACTTTGGTTCTTCTACGGATTTCCGTATTCCGGATCCTATCGCGTAGAGAAACTCCGAGCATAGCTCTCTCCATTGCTCGCTGAGCGACTCTGAGCCTGTGCACGAGGCCTATAGTCAGCGACCACATCTCGGATCCGTAAGTCATCTCTGGTACACACTTGTGGGAACACCCTTTGATTAAAAACTTTCCGTTTGAGGCTCTGTGGTATCTGCGACGAGAAGATATTGTGAAGTTTCCCGAACGCTGCCCATCCGAGTTGGATTCGTCGGCTGACCTCTTTATCGAAGTTGGATTTACCTAGTTGGACCATTTGGTCTAGGTTGACGTAATGATCAGCAACTTCGATAACATTGCTCCCAACATAGACTGGTAAGGGTGCGACTTGGGCATTAGACATGATATTTGTCTTACCCATGTGTATTTTTAGATCCTCCTGTCGAGAAACGGTGTTGATGTCTCTGAGCATATTGCTAAGGTCTTCCAGCGATTCTGCTATAACAATACAAAATTATTTATTGTACACCACAAAATCAAATAAAAACATATATATTAACATAAAATAGAAAGGTACAATGGGTGGCCTTATCACAACACACTACACAACATTGCCAAATAATTATTTAAAATATTCATTTTTTGTTTTGATTCTTGTGTGTTGTGTTCAATTTGAGTAATGTTTACGTAAATTTGTAGTGTTTTCTGCAGAATAATGTGACTATTTGATTATTTATTACGTACCAATTATATTTTATATAAGCTATGGACCTACTATGTCTGAAATAAAAAATAATTCTTTATTCTTTATTGCACTAAATAAAACATACTTAAAAAAACATAAAACTAGAGAAGGAATGGCAAAGGCGAGCTTAACCATAAAAAGAGTTCTCTTCCAGCAAACTTTAATAATGTATATTATTAATATTATCATCGCTTAGAAGTGATTTCTTCCAGGCAACCTTTGGATGGACTGAAAATTGAGAATTTAAGAAAGGCAGGGGTGTATACAATATTAATATATAATAATAAATATTCTTCAAGTAAAAATAAAAATAAAATAAAATTATATAAAACATAAAGTAGAAAGTATATGCTATAAATAAATACATATTAAATATCAAGAACAAAATAAATAGTACCAATATTTAGTTTTCTGATACATGAATAATGGCTATATCAACTATCTATGGTGTGTTATATAAATTGACCGACATCGAAAACTGGATTAGTAGAACAAAAGTGAATGACGCGACCGAAGGCATTGTTTTAATATCTTAAAGCAACTATTTTAAGCAATCTTTATAATAAATAACACCTGGCCCAATTGGCTCTTTACATCAATCTTAAGTGTTCTTAGACCAACCGGTTTAATTATCAAATGATGGTGTGTTGGATGTCAGCAAATTATGTCATGATGTACTTACTCAGGTAGTTATTTGTACTTAAACATTATATTATTATCATTATCAAAGTAGCTATTGCTAGAAATACATCTACTCAGACACTTTTGAGAAGCACTCGAGACCGGTGGCATAAATTACATTGACTCCTGTCACGCTCCTGCGTTACCAAACAAATAAAAATAAATACTCATATCACAAGCTCTGCTTAGTCTTGGGTCTAGATGATGCTGTGTGGATTGTCCGGGATTATTTATTTATTTAAATTATAATTATAAATTATAATTATAATTATTATAAGAACTTTTTTAAAAACAAGCTTTTTATTCAAAAATTCGTTCCAAACTCAATGTTACGTTACGTCGTTTCGATTAGCAGTTCTTATGCTCTCCCTCCGGCTCCATTATTAGGATCCTGGTCATCTTCTAGGACCAAAGTGCTTGGGAAGACATCCAACGAACCCAAACTCGACGGGGTTACGTCGTCGTTTCGTTTAGGATTCCTATGGCCACCTTCTGTCTCTATCATCAAACCAGCTCTATGGTACCAAAACGTAGCATTGTTACCGAGCTAACATAAGTATGCCTCAGTTAAAACTAAAATATTCATTATTTTGTCACATAAAATACAAGAAACACACAACATTTGAAGATAAAATAATAGGAAACGTGTCAAAAATGGTTATCACTCGGGTCAGTGCCCACTCGGCCCGCTTAGACAGTCTAAGCGGGCCGAGTGGGAGAGTCTAAGTTAGACTCGGCCCGAAGATACCTGGCTATTTCTATTTTGATAGGCTCTAGGATCTCGCAACACAGAATATAAACTTTAAATAATGTTTGGATAAATAAAAGAATGAGTAAATTATTATGTACCTACTTTTAACGTGTGCTATCATACTATTATGATTCTCTTGAATAGCGCTCGTCGAGCTGGTCTCCAATGGTGATCGTGGTGCCTGAAGTGGCAGCTCAACCGGTTGAGGATAAGTCTAAAATTCAGTTGCAAGATTTGTTCTACACAACATTTTACGTACATACTAACAACTAGTAGTAATGTTGGTGTTCTCCTAACAGAAACTAGGCTCGTAGTTAACCCCCTTACATTCATAATGAGTTAGTAGTAACTTTACATCATAATAATAAAATAGAAATGTCAATTATGATTTTGAATAATTCATAATAAGACGTAATGGACAAGTAATGCACCTTTGCAAATTTCACCAGGTAAACCACAATAGCATCGTACCATTCTTAATGAGATGTAATCTAACGTTATCTACGTAATCAACACATGTCCGCTCTTTGAGCATGAAAATAATAGTCGTGGTTTACAATACTATCGTTTTTTGCGGGGAAAATTGGGATTTTCCTGAGTGCAATGATGTTGTTGACGTAAACAGCCAATTAGCCACTTGAAGTTAATAAGAACTGAGTTATTTTAATAAAATTATATGTTTTATGAGAAAGAAAATACAGATTTAATTACATTAGTGACTAGAAAGAAGGTGCCTTAGTGTAATCTGTCATTCCCTTTAGGCCAGACCTTACAACTCATCTAAAAGTGCCTGTATACATAAATCGTCCTGCAAAGACGTAGAGGCCAAAACCGTGATGGTTCCCTTGACCAATAGTTTTATATTGTTGCTGTAAATTTTCTGTTGACTATAGAGACGGGGCTAAAGAGACGGGCATTTGGAAAGGAGAGAGGATCTCCGATGGACCAAAGCAATCACCGATTGGTGGCCCAGGGACATGGCCGTGGCAGACCACCTGCTCAATGGCCATATGACATTGAGGCCAGTAGGAAGACTTAACTGGCAAAAGACTATCAGGGAAATATTTCCTTGTAGGTATTCACTAATTGTCGTTGACTATAATGCTGGACATTATCCAGGGTTAGGCGATTAAATTCAAATAGGTAAACAAGAATGCAACTACACACAAAATCTAAATTGTTATAGGTATCCATTATAAATTCGTACATTCAAATATGAGTTGGACTATGTTGTCAGGGTAGCGTGCATATAGATGCACGCTATCCTGACAACATAGTTTCTACATAATCAAGTTTTATTAGGTTTCCAAAATTAATCAAGCCATGAGTTACCTGTAGATTGTTTGCAACAGTCTGCAGTCAGCTTAATTGTTTCAATTGTAAATACTAGTTCTAATTTGTTTTTATTATTGAATTGTAACTTTCTTCGTCAATAAAGTTATCAAGCTATTGTATACAATGCTTGATGCTGTTAGATGCTGAAATTTACAAATGGTATGTTAATTATACAAAATTAAAGTCTAATCAAACACTGAAAATCTGTATCTTCAATGCTGCATGATTTGAACCCACGTCCTTCGATTTCAAACTCAGGATACTTGTATATCCTGAAGCAATTTCAAATAGAATAATTAGTTTTCCTAACCACATTTGTTCATTTTGTTTCTACATATCCTTTTTGCGTGCATCCTTGTATTTTATTCGTTTGGAATTGTTTGCTCATATTGGTCTAGTCCATTCGATTCCGGGCCATGGGCCTGTGCAGGTTCATCCGATTCGTATTGCGTATCGTCATTATTGTAAAAGTCAGTTAGGACCAGCTGAAAAGTTGTAGTTCCAGTGCTGTCTCAAGACTAGAATAGTGTGACGAAGACATCAAGAACCAGTAAGTGAAAATTAACGTATAAAAATGTGAACATCGCAGAAATGCAAAAAATCACATGGGACGTTTAATATTCTAATGTATTTATATTCAAATGTATCTTTAATCAATGTGCGTTTGTCATGTCATATGTTGTGAGTGTCATTTTTTTACTCCTGAAGCAGGCCACATCCTGTGGTGAAGTTTTCAGCTATAGCATATAAGATATAGCAGCTATAGCATAGAATCATCTTCTCATTAAGCCGCGTTGACACGATCAGAGTCTGCTCAGAACGAGTGAACTCGGATACCTACTCAGACGCAACTCGCATTGTGGCAACCCCTAATCCAAGCGCACTCGGACGACGGCGTCCGATCTACGTAGACTCGGAACACGTTCTACTTTTCCGAGCTAGCTCGTATACGAATGGGAAAACAAAATGACGTTTAGTAACAACAACCAATCATCTCATGACATTTTTCGATGTTGCTAAAGCCACGTTGACACGATCAGAGTCTGCTTGGACTAGGCTCGGCTATTAACAAAACCTATCCTAGAACACTCGTATGAAGCTACTCCTACGAGTCCAATCGGTCCGAGCCTTGTCCGAGCAGACTTTGATTGAGTCAACGCGGCTTTGATAAACAAAAGTTAACACTATTATCCGTTGGCTGACGTCGCCGTAATTTAGTAAGTATAAGTAGTGAAACTTTTCAAAATTGGTCACTAACCAAATTACTACGTGAAGTTTCCAAGACTGCCAAGATTCCGTATACATGTAATATTTTGTAATCACTTCGTCTATTCACGGCCGAGACTATTTCTAAAATTATATCACTTCTAACTTGCTTTTAGGGAGATCATATCTATAACATTGTTGAGATTACAAGAGCAAAGTCACAGAGATCATGATTTTATTTTAGCATTACATCTTTATCTAACTGTTACGCGGGCGTTTAAAGCTTCATACTCAATCATCGTGTTGCGTGGCTTTTGACAACGTGACTTGGTTCCCTATTGCAAAGGAGATTCTTTTCGCGATGGAACAAACTAAATTATAAAATGTCCTATTACAATAACCAATATAAACATAGGCTGAATTTACTTTTGCCAATTTATACTTTTAACTCTGGTGGTTACTAATATGACGATGATGTCCTCCTAGCCTCATTTCGGTTACAGTGGCCAGTCTCAACGAAGACTAGCCATGTTGTATTTATATACAGAGCTAATGCTACCTACCTTCAAAGATTAGAACAGTTGCACCATTTACAATATTATTACAATTCGTGATCGTTTTTTAAGGAATTCTCTGAAAGTCGCTGCACAGAACAGGAAGGCAGATCTCGCCAATATATCACTCGAAAAATTTGAAAAAAACTGTCAAATTTGACAGTTTTTGTATGAAAGATCTGCCAAATTAGACAGTTCTATTGATATTTATCGAGTGATAAATTGGCGAGAATTTCCTCCGTGATGTGTTTCTTTACTAACAAAAAAATATCACACAATATTTTTTTGTAAGTAAAGAAACACATGTGTTATTTCATATTCATTCCTATTATATGACCTTCCTTTACGGATAGAACCCAATTTACGCTATTTTTAAGGCATTTCCCCTTTATCGAAATGATATTAGGCGTATTGACCTGCATTTTGAAGTTACGTATTCACTACTTAATATTTTTCCATGCCCTTGAGTTATATAACTAAGTTGTAACCTACAAATTGAGATATAGTAATAACTACCTATCAGATTGAAATTTTGGCTGCCATTAGGCATGATTCTACATAACACGTGTTGAAATATATGTAAATACAAAGGTAGGTGTAGACTGTAGGAAGCGTGACCCGAGAGCTGGTGAATTTCTGGCGCAGCTCATCAGCATTGCCATACAGCGGGGCAATGCAGCCAGCGTCCTGGGGACGTTTCCGACTGGTATTGATATGGATCAGTCGAGTTGATCTAGAGTTCTAGATGGTTGATTTGCAATAGTCTGATCGGCTCACATAAGACAGTTGCAAATCAACAGAATTATTAGAACTAGGACTTACGATTGAAAGTATCAATCGTAAATCCTAGTTCTAAAAAGTTTCTATTCTTTCATTGTAATTTTATTCAAAGTCAGATAGTATGTACCTACCGAATTACCTACTAACTATGAATAAACTTGCGCCACCAACCAAATTACTGGATTTGGTACTCATACATAACACCAGCACTGCATGCTTAGGGACAGATGATGTAGCGTGAACGACATTGATTATATTACAAGCTTTTATTTATCTTGCCCTGTTACTATGTGTGGGACAAATCTTGCAACTGAATTTTAGACCAGTTATCCTCAACCGATTGAGCTGAAATTTGGCATACCTACTTATGTAAGTTTGGTGACAATGCAAGGTCATGGTACGATCGAGCTTTTCTGATGATGAAGACAAAAGGTGGCTATAGGAACTCCTAAATGAAACGACCCTGTCGAGTTTGAGTTTGTTGGATTTGCTTTCCCAAGCACTTTGGACCTAGATGATATAAAAGCTAGTTTTATAAAAAGGCACCTTTTTTTAATCTCCATTTAGGGTACCTAGTTACAGAATCTGTTGTTTTTAATAGTATAGATTTATTGGCAGAAAATCCTGTTTGATGTATGGAAATTTAGTTCTTCCGGTGGAAACTCGATCAACAGTACTAATTATAAACTAAAAATATAATATAACTTAAAATTTGAGCAAAACTTTTGCTGTGCAAAACACTGAGTTTTTTCCGCTATTGAATTATTTTGCGGAATAAATATTGACTTCTTTATACTATTGACTCAGTTTAAATATTTTCAAGGTTTACCAGCTATCAAGAGGGCACAAGTTTTTTTAAAGATATGTAGGTGTGTAGATACTATATATTAAATAGGATAAAGTAGGGATAGTTGCCAACACAATGTTGCCAATGCTGCTCCAACCAAAGTATATGGGCCGAATTGGGCAAACAGTCGAAGCTTGCTTATTTTTAATATTTTACAACAGTATAATATTTAGGTTTGTGAACTGTATCTTATAGGCTACAACAGTTCACGATAAACACCGTTTTCAACAGACGTCTAAATAGGAGTTTTTCAATTCAGCTGTATCAGCTGTACAGTCATAAAGTAGATATAGTTTTGTATATAACAAAGTATTTTCTTATGATAAGCTAGAGGCATAAGAATTGAATCGTTTATACATATTAAGTCACGGAAATATTCATTCAGTCATGTTTAGCGAGTCTTGCCTGGCTTTGGCTTGCACTGTCAAATCTCAACCTGATCTGACGTCGTTAAAAACGACGTTTGTGATCAACTGGTATGAAGTTAGGTACAGATACTGCCTAAATGATTTAAAAAAATAAACACTCTAGAAATCCATGTACATGTCGTAGCCATATCTAAAAATTGATCACTTCATGATGTAACTGACCATTTTATGAAATGGTTGTATTTCATGAAATGCAGAATACGCGCTGCCCACATCATGATGTTGTCAGGCCAGATTAATAAAGCAGCGTTTGACGATATGTAAAGCTAAAGGAACGGCTACTTCATGATATGGTCAAACATTAGTGATCATACGAGTATCATAAAATAGTTATTATCCACCGTTAGAGGCTCTGATATTGTTTTGTTTTGAGTGTTATTGTGATGCATCATGCCGGCGGACAATTATTCTGTAATAAAAGCTTATAATAATAGATAGATAGCTAAATATTACTTTAATCATCACCTTATAAAACAGATAGTACTAATTAAACATATTATAGAGAAGCAATGGAACTGGCGGCCTTATCGCTAAAAGCGATTTCTTCCAGGCAACCAAACAAAAAATGTGCCAATTCAAGATAAAAATAACTCTGTTACGAGACGAAACTACTTGATTTAACGTTTTTTTTTATACTTACATAATTACAATTAGTTACAAAGAAGAGTTTTTGTAAGTACGTTCAAAAAAAAAGTTCCTCCGTTATTTGGATTTTTTATTAAACCTGTGATGTCATAGAAACCCTACATTAATGATACGACCAAACGTTGATTGACGCATCGTTAAACGTTGATGCTTAAAAAATATAGTCAGTTTTAGCTGGCCATATCATGAAATGGTCTAAATAGATTTTAGACTCCGGATGTCTAAAATCTATTTTATATGGGTTGTGTGCTCAGGTATTTTGAACTAAAAAAGGTTGGTTACAATTACCTACCTGAGCACAACTCACTAAACCCATGCAAAATCGAATCCTGTACTAACATTGAAAGATTTGACTAGACCTAGCACACCAGCGTACCTTCTTTTATATTCATAGGTTTCATAACCAGGTCAAGTGGGACTTTAAAAGCCTAAATAAGTAAATTGTTTGTATACTTGCGCAATGAAAATGGCATAGGTATCTTTACGAAAGGATATCTTTATAGACAGGCTCAAAATACGACGTGCTAAATAGTGGTGTGGTGACCACACACCATTGTAGGCATACGGTATTAATTCAGATGTCGCGTCGCCAAAATTAAACTTAATCAATTTGACATTTGTAATAAATAATGATTTCATCTCTTTTAATTCGATTATTTTGAAAGGGACTTAACAAATTTTACATTACTTAAAAAAATACGCCTCTGATAAATGCCTGAAAGCTAATACTGCAGGGTAAGCACGGGTATTATTGTCTAGGGTAGAATAGAGAAAAATTACGTCACCTTGTCATCGAATGCGTAAATCAGGTATTTGAAGTTAGTTCCTTCAACTTCAAAATAAGTACTTACGCAATGTAGGACGATGCGATGATATTATTGTCTATTCTACCGTAGAGAACAATCCCCATGCTTGGCCTGCACAGCTCTGTATTAGCTTTTAGGTATATTTCGCGAGCAAAGGCATCAGGGCAAAACCATGTTCTTGTCATAAGCCCTGTTTCTGGGTACAAAACAGCAATGAGCAGCGAAATCCAAGTGGGTATGCGGTAATCGTAACTGTCACTAAAAGACTTGGCGGAATCTAATCCAAGCGAAATGTATGGCTGCCGCTCTGGGTAGCGAATACCGCGCCTTTAAAATATTGTAAAAAGTACCTAAAATTACTTTTAATGTCCAGCAATGATATAGGACAACAATCTATCAATTCTTTGTCATCAGTATCAACGTAGAGGTTGATCACCTTCTTTTTACCAAATACAAAAACCGAGCCTACTCTGTTTTTGTATTTGGTAAAAAGAAGGTGAATTATCTATTCGTTTTTCGAAAGCAGTTACCTATAACTGCTTTCGAAAAACGAATAGATAAATCAGGTCATTAAACCTAACGGTCCTAACTAAATCATGTCATCATCATCATCGAATCACGGTCGATAAAACATATGTTAACATAGTTGTTAGTTAACTTGTAGGTATGTTAAGTATGACAGAGTATTTTTCAGACTTGTGACGTAAGCACAAATGAATTAGAAATTATTTTTTAATGAAATCTTTTAATGAAACAATTTCACTGCTTCGCTTTCATGATTGAGGCCCTCGTCTACGCGTAATTTCACTTTCACGTTATTTTTTCGGCTCAAAATTAGAACGAAAGCAGGCAGAGCATAAACATATGCCTTTAAAAAACTGGCTTGCTTGTACAAAATGGTTTTATTGTGTTAGCAATTATGGGTAAAAAAAAAAAAAAAAAAATTAAATTAATAAACATAAAACAAAGAAACAATATGTTTTCACCAACCAGTTCAGTAATTAAATAAATAGTGTGTACTTATATACAATATTCACTGAGGTGAGAAAGTAACTGATTCCTATCGAGTGTGTCATTTGAGGCCCGAGGCGTAGCCGAGGGCCTTAAATCACAAGAAGAGGTTCCTACCTCTTCTAGTGATTTAAAATGCAATGCAATAGGTAATAGGTAGGAATTGCATATTATTCTCCTGAGTGATACATAGTGCTTTATACTACACTTACGAGGAAAATAGAACATTTTCCGAAAAAGAAGTTGCACTCTTCTCGTTTTTCCAATACACGAAATCTTTATAAGTCTTATTGTATTTATTTCTGTATTTCTCAGGTTCGCAATCACTGCTTGAGCAGTTTCTTTTATTACTAGCGATGTCATAAAATCCTCTCTATCTCTATCTCTATTTTATTAATTCTGTAGAATTAATAAAATTACCTAACTCATATGTAAATTACGAATAAAATTTGCGAATGCCTCAGGCAGGTTGGTTCTTTTTTTAATTACTGTTCCGAGAACGGAAGAGGCCGAAATTATATGGCGGACTCTGAGTAAAAACTTCTTATAGTTTAGCTTATTATAATGTTATTAACCATAGCTAAACACTAACTTCAGAAAAAAAAATCACACGATAGAAATAGATTTCCATACATTATTATCTCCCGGCAAACGCAAGAGAAATGAAATTCCATAGTTTTTCGACCCGCATTCTAGTACGCCTGCGATGACGTACTTTGTAGCTCAAGTTTGGAAAAGGAATAAGTAAGTGCCTTTCCGAGCAGGTAAAGTATAAATAAATAAATCCACTCCAGCATCATCGAGGCACAAAGTAAGCAGAGCTTGTGTTATGGGTACTAGATGATATACCTACCTATTATATTACATACACACAAATAGATATTTTTTATTATACATAGAAAACACCCATGACAAATATCTGTAGATTGTCGGAACTTGGCCCAATGCGCCTCAGAGGTCATTGCAGTGCTGTCACTTAGGTACCTAATTCGCTAAATCATCTTAAATGGTATCAAAAGTTTGTCTTACTTTCGACGTCGGTAAACAGCAAAAATCAGATTCCACGCCACTCAAATAACTAACGCAACGTACCAATTACATAACAATCTTATTTTTGACCACGCACCGGAACTTGTTAGACTTTTTGATGAAAGATTATTTTATTTCAACGACTGTTGGGCAGTCACAGAGTTATTACCACGTCGTAGTCAACAATAAACAACTTTGCCCTGTGATATTATGAACATGGTATACTTCTTGTTCAATGGTCTGTTAGGTTAATTATGCTAGATGTTGAAATTGCTGTATTATTAAATACTAGATTCTGTCCGCGGCTTCGCTTGCGTTGTTTCTATGTATAGTATATGCATATAATACTTCGGCATAAGTCTTCTGCAGGGATTGAAAAAATTGCATAAGTGACACCGAAATTAATTGTTGGTACCTATTTTGAAAAGCAGGTACAGATAAACTTCTTGCTATTTTTATTAATTAATTCTGACGAACTTAGTGGCACAGCGGGAAAAGGTCCACCTGCGACGCAGGAGGTTGCGGGTTTGGTTGCCGTCTCGGGGCAAATGTTTGTACGATCTGCAGATATTTGTTCTGAGCGTTCTGGGTATTTTCTATTTATAAAGTACTTTGCTTAGCTTGGGGCTAGATGATGCTGTATGGATTGTCCAACATTATTTATTCCTTACTTTATTTTATATCCAATGCTCATCGCCACTGGTATTTTTATTGACAACTTTATGCTTATAAACCAATTACTTTTATCTTCGAGTTGACTAGTTAATTCGTTGACACAAAATTGTTTTATAACATCATAATTTTTTTTATATAATCTTTGGTTATAGACATAAATGAAGCAAGCAGGTTCCGAATGAAAAAATAAATCATCGTTCATAACAATAGCTTTTTCTTTTCAACCTTTGGAAACCACATTTTAGTAAATAAATGACTATTATAATGTTAAATTCATCATAGAAACTCACTGTGAATTTTTATGATGTATTTAATAAGATTTTTTCTATCGAATTACAAGTTAATTTAAAAAAAAACTAATTTAATTCTAGAAAAAATAAGAAAATTTAAGACGGCAAATAAACCTATCTGTGTAATTTTTTTTCTAAGTAACATACGCAAAGTAAACCATATATGATAAGGAAGGCTTAAATCAAATAGGTACCTGTCCGTCCGTTTCTCAAAGATTTTTATTTTTTTTTTCTGATTAGATATAATATTTGTACATAAGTTCAAAGTTCTTCTGTCAAAACAGACAAAGCTTTGAACGTTTTTATACATAAATATTTTATATGCAAAAATATTTTTATGACGCTTATAAACTTAATATTGATACATATGTAAATTGTGTTACAACGGTAAGTTGTGTGGGTCAGGTTTTTTAATTTTTAAGGTACAGTTTAGTTTATGTGGAACGGAACTTGCTGTCCCAATACTGACGGCTATATAAAAAAAATAAGAGAGTCTAAATCAGTTGTGGTGTGGCCTTATATGACCACAACTGATTTAGTGTCTCTTATTTTCTGCTATAGTAGAGAAATACACCTGGCGTTGGACAGAGCAAATTAGATAGAAAAAACAATAAAGGTGGAAACTATTAGAAGAGAATATTGGTAAATTTTTCACCTTTGACGTTATTCAAATTAATGGAATTTTTGGGCTAAACGAGAGTTGTCTTAATAAGCTTTTCAAGTTTCACTATTTTCGACCGGCATATTAAATAGGCTTAGATTAATAGATACTTAAAAAAATGGAAAGTGGTTGGGCTAAATAAAAATGTAAAAAATGTAGCTGTCAAGATACGGAACATTCATGATCTAGATCGATGATCTATTTAAAACTGGCTTCAACATTCATTTAACGATCTAATGCTTGATCTGAGCTTTAGGCTTGGAGCAGGCTGTTTATTTACTACGTCGATTGGCAACTACAGTTTTTGTTTAAAAGGCGTTCGATTCACAATTACTCAAAGAAATAAAAGTAGCCATAATCTAATTTGCCGCAGATCGTAAACCTTTTTCTATGAAATCATTTTGCTACAAACTTCAGTGTTTGCTCTTCAAGCAAAACAATGCGCTGCTTTTTTGCCAGGCTGCTGCACACGCTGTACCTCATCATCATCATCATCAACCTATCTTAGTTCACTGCTGGACATAGGCCTCCCCACATGACGCTGTACCTACCTATTTGTAACCTTATTTTGTTTTCTGCTACCTGTTTTCATTGCTGTATCATCATTAAATCAATAATCTACATGTGCATAACCTATAATTAGTCTTGACAACTTAATTTTTTGTCAAATGTTCGAATTTTACTAATATATATACTGTTTATTGCAGAAGCAAATAAATGTGTATCTATCTATCTTGACAATGGTACTTTTTTAGCATTTGGAAATATTGATTTTTGGTCAATAATATCTAATTCACAAATGCTCCAAAATCTAAGTTAGTTTTTTCATAGGTTAGTAGAAAATGGTCTAAAACTTGCGGCAAATTAGTTTTACGCTAGTTTCATTCCTTGTAGAATGCAGATATGATTAAAAATCCCAAAAAAATATATCTAACGCTCAATGGCCGAACGCTTTAGTCCACACAAATCGAACAACGACACAAATTTTTTTTTTTAATTTTAAACAAATATTAAGGGACTTTGTCGACCACATCGCCCTATTAGGATATCAAACTTACGTATAAATTATACCTACTTATACAACAATTTACTTAATAACAAGATGGACAAAAACTTGGTGAATCACAGATAAAGTAAAAAAAAAAAAAAAAATTAACTTCTTAATTTAAAACAACATTCTGCCAGATCATACATCTGTGCTGCTTTGTCCGACAGAGGCGACGCCAATATAGCGTTGCAATGTCCGACATTGAGCACCTTGGAGGAACCAAACAATTTAGTTCTTTCACTTGCGTTCCGGCAACATTCCATCAACACGTGCTGTACATCTTCTATAGAACCACATACATCACAATTGGGCGAATCAACTTTTTTCATAAGAGAATAACTTTTGAGTTTGGTTCGAGGGATAACGTTACAACGCTATTGTCCCATCATTTCATGTCTACAAATAAATAGATTTTAGTGCTATAATTTTAAGGCGTATATTTGAACAAGCTTTGCATAATCTAGGGCGTTAGGTTGCAGAGAAACGTCTATACATGCCACTTGCTATTTACCAACCTATGCAATCCTGAGTGCAATGACCATGTAATTTGCTTACGATGTAATTTGACCTTTTTACCAATACGTATATGAGTTTAATTTGTTTGAGTAGATTACAATTCGTAGGTAATTGTTCCTATGTTTATTGGTACTATTACGCAATAATTTATGTTTGAGTAGGTAAAATTTATGACTGTCGTCAAAAACATAAATGAATGTTATTTATTAAGTAAAACGTTACAAAGTTTTCCAAATCAAAACAATGGTAAGCCTTTTGATTTTGTGAGCAAAAAACAAAATATGCCTAAAAGTAACTTTAAAAATTTAATATTGCCTACCCTCAATAGAGACTATTCTTATATGGAATAAACAATAGTAAAATGAAAATTTTTCTCGAAATAAATAGAGTGCCACAAAATATTATGCCTGGAACTCTACATTCACAAACTTAGGTGCGCATAGCTGATCATAGGGTTCTGTAGGTACCCAAAGGGTGACAACGGGACCCTATTACTAAGCCTCCGCTGTCTGTCTGTCCGTCTGTTGGCGACCTGTATCTCATGAACCGTAATAGGAATATTTTTTTCAATTTTTCCTTTTTAAAATTTCACAGAGTACCTTTTATTTCTGTTGTCCGTCAACAATAAAAAAATAATATTAAAGTTTAAGGGAGCCCTTTTCATTTTAATTTAACTTTTACCATACAAACGTGATTTTTTCGACTGAAATTTTAGTACGGAACTTGTGTGCCAGTCCGACTTACACTTGGCCTTATTTATTGATCTCACACGTTTGCTAAAACCTGTTTATATAAAGAAGCTGTTGGGTTGGTTTATAATTTCATAGAATGTAATTAAATTAATATTTTGTTGTAAATTAGCACCGTTAGATTTTACCTAACAGTAAAGCTTCTGACAGTCTATGGCGGTATTGTTAAGGTCGTACTAGAATCTGCCCGCGGCTTTACATACGTAGCCTGGATATGCGGTGTCATAAACAGTTTCATAAATTATGTAAACTAAGCTAAAAGGACTGCCGGGGGACGAGCTCAACTTTTGTCGTATAATCTACAATTGTTTACCTACTGACAAATGCTTGCAGCTCACAGGGATGCTCCATTCCACTCTGATCCACTTGGCAGATCCACTAACGGATCAGTTTCCACTTTTTTGTTCACTCGGATCCATAGCCCGGACCAGTATTCACTGCTTGAATCCATTCCACTCTGATCTATATAGGTCGAGTGGATTAGTTTCCATTGCTTAAATCTATTCCACTCTGATCCATGGGTTGGGTGCTACAGTTATTAGCACCTTACACACTAATATATTATAATAGATAACTAAGTAGCTTTTGCCCGCAGCTTCGAACGCGTTTTTCGGTTTAAAAAGAAGCATATGTGTCTAATCCAGACAATTTATGTGTTGTTCATCTGAATTTATTGAATGTACAAAATTTGCACAAAGAAGAACGGTTAGAGAAACTCCGAGCACAGCTCTTTCCTTAGCTCGCTGAGCGACTTTGAGCTATGCACGAGACCCATGGTCAGCAACCACGTCTTAGATCTGTAAATCATCACTGGTAAGTTCCCAGTAAATACATTTATTTAACCAATGTGCGTTACCAGTGGTAACAAACTCCGCAGAGCCTAGGAAGTAATTTTTTGGGATATTATTTAAATTTTGGTCATATGGTTTTCAACATCCAAGAAGTATACTTATATAAGTAATTACGAAACCCTATTTACAAAGCTCAGACAGGTCATTAAAATGAGTTTAAAATTATTTAAACCGCTAAAAGCATAGGATTCCTAAGCCACAAGTGTTTAGTGGTAACCGCCGCTGGTTTTAGTAAAACTGAGGTTAGGTAACCTAGATAATGTTTTTATGGTTTTCTGTAGGTATATTTGGATACCTAAACATAGTTCTTTATTGACAAAGAAAATTACAATTCAATAATAAAAACAAATTAGAACTAGTATTTACAATTGAAACAATTAAGCTAACTGCAGACTGTTGCAAACAATCTAAAGGTAGCTCAACTGATCCATATCAATACCAGTCGGAAGCGTCCCCAAGACGCTGGCTGCATTGCCCCGCTGTATGGCAATGCTGATGCGCTGCGCCAGATATCCGCCAGCTCTCGGGTCACGCGTCGCGTCGACTAAACGCTCAGATAACTTTTTAAAAACCCGGAGAGCCTCGGTACCCCACGGACCTAGGGCAAACGTAACATAGTCCATCATATTTTAACGAATTTGACGATTATTTTTAACGATTAGTGACTCGTAATAAATTTGTTTAAAAATATGTACCTTTGTTTATTTCATATGTAGAAAGGTATGATACCTGGCCAGTCTTCCATTCCTCAACATCAGTCTATATTAGTCCACTGCTGGACATAGGTCTCCCCTAATGAGCGCCATAGCGCCCTGTCTTCAGCTTGCCACATCCAGCATCTGCCAGCAGTCTTCCAATGCGACACCCTGAATGAGTACATAGGTACTCGTACTGTGACCATAATTTAATCTCACCTAGACACTTAGATCATAATAATAATACACTTAGATCAGCTGTGATGTATTCGTTAGTAGCTTATAAGTAAAAAAAAATTAGTCTTTTTTTGTGTGCTGCAGCCTGACAAAAAGGTAATAACTCAGCGCAAAGCTTTGCTCGAAGAGCAAACACTGATTTTTAGTATTACCCTCTGAGGTGACCAGAAAAACGAAACACCAACAAAACAAATGAAGATGGCATGTGTTTGCGTGTCAATTGTCATTTCCTTTTTGGCGGTGACTTGGCGGTTTATTTTTATTCGATTACAGCTTAGTGAGTTGTACGGAGTGAACTTTATACTGGTGTCATCCTATTATATTAGATGCGGCAGTAAATTTTTTTATATATAATTTAGTTATAAGTAAGCAAATTTTGTTAAAATACGCGACTGTTATAGTCAACAAAAAGACACAAAGTCCTTACACCTAATAATTAGGATAAAAAAAATGCGGTTCGAAAAGAATTAATTTAAATTGACCAGCTGACATACTATGTCAGCTGGTCAATCCTATCACTTCGATGCAATACACACACAAAAATCTGAATAATAAGGCACTAGAAAGGGCGCGCCCGAGTTACCTTGTCGCCGCACAGGTGACTAATACGCTACCAGCGCGCGAGTAAAAGATTAGTATTGTTCAATACGGCGGCGGACGTGAAAGTACCAATAAAAATGGTGTGTAGCAACATATCCAATTGCGGAAACTTTTCCACAACTTGCAATTATACCAATAAGAAGATTACATTTTTCATCGGTAAGTATTTTTATTTTGTATTATTGCTTAATAAACGGAGACAAATTATTCACTGTGTGAATCACAAAAATCTGAATAATAAGGCACTAGAAATGTTATGTTATGTTAAAAGTCCCTAAATACTTACGAAACGCTTGGCGCCACCTCATTTGACATTTCTCTCACCCATGCGCTAATGCATACGCATATACATATTAGCATGCAGAGCCTCGCGCACATAAACAGCGCCAAACAAAGAATCCTGCACCGTGATTACTTCTTACACATAAACAAAAGCTTGTCTGTGATCTTACCAATACATTGAAAATGAGTGCTGAGATCTAGGCCTAGTTTGACAACCAAACCTGTTAGGTTTGCCTTTTTACATAAAACAATGGCCTTTATTAACAAAGAAAATTACAATTAATAATAAAAACAAATTAGAACTAGTATTTTAAATTGAAATAATTAAGCTAACTGCAGACTGTTGCAAACAATCTACAGGTAGCTCAAATGATCCATATCAATACCAGTCGGAAGCGTCCCCAAGACGCTGCGCTGGCTGCATTGCCCCGCTGTATGGCAATGCTGATGCGCTGCGCCAGATACCCGCCAGCTCTCGGGTCTTTTTCTATGTCGTCTTTGTTTGCATAGACGGATCAAGCACGGTTTTCTCTTTTCTGGATAAAAAAACAGTTGCTTGAAAAAAAAGCTTTTTTGCTAATGGTAAATAAGAAACTGTCCAAATTGTCTCGCAATCGATTTCATAAGTAACCCATCATAATGATTAATCTACTAAAATGTTGTAAGAATAACTAAGTCACAATTAGAAAACTCATAATAATTCAACTTAGCCTCTTAAATTTAAATACCTTCAAGTTCCTTTTCACATTATGTAATATTAACCAATATACCATAAAATAAAAATAAATATATTTGAATACATTAGGGTTTATGTATTTAAAATCATTTTGTAGAACTTTGATGGCAGTTTGCTACATCGAACAAAATATCATCAGTTAAGTGTATAAATGTAGTTAAGTGAGGCCGCACACCTTGTATTCCGAAGACATACTACTAATTGTAATACATTAAAAACGCGACATTTTTGTACACTACCTGCTAAAAATGTGTCCTTGATATGCGTGATTGCGCGCAGTTGTACGGGACCGATAAATATGCTGCGTTTCAAATGTGGCGCTACTAGAGCGCTGCGTTTGTCTGGTGTGTTACACTAAGCTAGCAATGTAATAAATATCTGAACTTATGTCTAAACCCGCAATAAACCTGCAATTTGGCAAATACAATACCTATTAGTATAAACGACATGTCAATGCTCGCAACTAATCTTGCTAAGTCAGCAATATTTTTTTATTCTAGAAGATTTGCTTAGTTCATTTTAGTTCACAATAAATTTCATTTTGTTATTTTGATTTCGGATTTCAACAACTTTATTTCTTTATGCTTACAAAGTACATACTACAAGGAAAATTACAATTCAAAAATAAAAACAAATTAGAATTAACATTTACAATTGAAACAATTAAGCTAACTGCAGACTGTTGCAAACAATCTACAGGTAGCTCAACTAGACAAGTCAAATTATTATCAAATAAGAAATAGGGTGTTATTGATTTTCTCTACACATCAATTGTTTTTGTTTGTCTACTATTAATATAGGCTATTTTTTACTATACGTCCTGCGCTCTCGCCCCATATTTGTTTTCAAAATATATTTGATTACAGAGACAAGCCTCATGTTAGCAAAAACCTAACGATTCTGGAAGTGCCCTTTCACTCGAGGTCATTATTGCACTATCGTTACCGCATACCTACTTACTCGATATGTTGACACTTCCTGCATCTTAGCAAGAGTAGGTCCAATCCCCGGTGTTCCGGCCCCGGTACCGGGCCGGATTAGATTAAATATTAGGTCCTTACATATGAAATTGGCGTTTTTCGTACTGGCCACTTTAATCACAAATTTCTCCTCTTTGGTAAGGAATTCCAAATTCAAATTTGTACAGCTATAGACTCATGTATTTGTGCTTCGATGATCGTCATTCATTTGTTTTTTTTCTTCTGTTTTTTTCTGTTTGCGTCACTCATTTTACAAAATGGAAAACTTAAAATATCGCATTATTTACGAGTACGAGTTCCGCCGTGGCACTAGTGCTGCGGAAACAACTCGAAGGGTGAATGATGTGTATGGCGGTCGTGTTGCAAAAGAAAACACAGTTCGTTTTTGGTTCCAACGTTTTCGTTCTGGAAATTTTGACCTGCAGAACAAGCCCCGTGGACGGCCTGAGACTCAAGTTGATAATGAAGAGTTGAAGGCTATTGTGGAAGCGGATCCATCGCAAACCACGTCCGAGTTAGCTGCAGGCTGCGATGTTAGTGATAAAACTGTTTTAATTCACTTGAAGCAAATTGGGAAGATTAAAAAGCTTGAAAGGTGGGTACCTCACGAATTGACTGAAGCAAACCGGCAAACGCGCGTCGACTGCTGCGTTACATTACTAAACCGGCACAATAATGAAGGTATTTTAAACCGAATCATTACCTGTGATGAAAAATGGGTTCTTTACGATAATCGGAAGCGCTCAGCGCAATGGTTGGATCCTGGCCAGCCAGCCAAATCCTGCCCCAAGCGAAAATTAACCCCAAAAAAGTTACTTGTAAGCGTTTGGTGGACTAGTGCCGGTATTGTTCATTACAGTTTTCTCAAATCTGGCCAGACTATTACGGCTGATGTCTATTGTCAGCAATTGCAAACCATGATGGAAAAGCTAGCGGCTAAACAACCTAGGCTGGTCAATCGCTCCACGCCACTGCTGCTTCACGACAACGCTAGACCACACACTGCGCAACAGACGGCTACTAAATTAGAAGAGCTTCAATTGGAAAGTCTAAGACATCCTCCGTACTCCCCGGACCTTGCTCCAACAGATTACCATTTTTTTCGAAATTTGGATAACTTCTTGCAAAGGAAAAAATTCAACTCCGATGGGGCAGTCCAAATCGCCTTCAAAGATTTTATTGATTCCCGTTCGACTGGTTTTATTAGTAAAGGGATCAATGAACTACCTATAAGATGGCAAAAGTGCATAGAAAATAATGGTTCATACTTTGATTAATTAAATATATTATATTAAAAAATATTCGACTTTTTGTTCCTCCCATACAAAACGCCAATTTCATATGTAAGGACCTAATAGTTTAAAAAACTAACATATGTCCGTCCCCGGTATACCATCTACCTCCCTGCCAAATTTGACTGAGATCTGTTCAGCCGTTTAGGCATGAAAAGGTAACAGACAGACATATAGACAGAGTCACTTTCGAATATATTAGCATGGATTGAACCAGTTAAGCTAACTGTATACAGTTGCAAACGATCTAGAGATAGCTCAACTGATCCTTATCAATACCAACCGGAAGCGTCTCCAAGACGCTGGCTGCATTGCCTCGCTGTATGGCAATGCTGATGTGCTGCGCCCATGGAGATGCTGCTCCATGGCTGCGCCAGATACTTACCAGCTCTCAGGTCAGCGTAGTTGCTATGGTACCGTTATACACCGTTATTATTCATTTGCCCGGTGGTAACATCTTTGGGGAAAAAAATATGCTCCGGTTGAGTTTATGCTGTTCTAAAACATGTTTTTCTAACTTGACAAGCAAAAAAAAATAAGGCGTTTTTTATTTGGTTATCGCGATAAAGAATGATTTACAATAAAACCGGCCAAATGCAAGTCGGACTTGCACATACAAGGTTTCGTGCAGGATTTAACAATCGAGCGTGTAGGGCCCCTTCTAATTTTCTGTTATTTTATTTTAATTAAATTTGTTGTCATCGAGTCTAAAGTAAACTCTGTGAAAAGTTTAACTGGCCACCTATTACGGTTCATGAGTCACGAATGATACAGCCCGCTGACGGATGGCCAGACATATAGACAGACAGCGGAGGCTTAGTAACACCCGTTGGGGTCGGGTTACGAAACCCTAAAATGCATAATTTTTAGGAAAAACTTGGCTATAATAATATAATGAAAAAAATAATAAATAATTTATAAAAGCCACACATGTTATATTAAAATAAGGGAAACACAAAAATATAGGTACGTAACAAACAAAAACATAGGCCTTTGGATTTAAATTTAGAACATATCATAACTACAACAGCATACATCCTTCTCCTTTTTTAACCCTTAGGATACTACTACATAGAGTTCTAAGGGTTAAAAAATATCGGAACCTCTGTCTCCACGCTCTCCACTAACATCAGGAGTTTTTTTTTATTATTGTATAAATATCCGCGCTACATCCATACCACCCTAGAGGGCGTGGAAGCCATACTAGCGTATACCGTAAACCCATTTCCTCGTACACAAAAACAATCGGGCAAATAATCACACAGAAAGTGAGGAGTTTCCAAAAGGCAATCTTTGGGGTGCGGAATTTAGGACACCAACCAACCGTGGTCATTTCGCAAGACCTGGACTGAAATCTAGCACACCATTACCACCTTTACTCCTTCGCAAATACAGTCTATTTCTCCGTGAGGCTTTATTGCTTGTATAGTGTAAGCCAGTCCTTATGATCTCTACGTGTTTGCGAAGGAATACGCAATGCGACAGGAGTCAGAGTTCAGAGGAAGCTGGTTTTCTACCTTTGAGTTACGATGGTTATGAATGGCGCTTGCATACCTAGTTGGACTTGGTCATCTGTTTATTTTTAATAAAATAGTGAAATTTTGATGACGTGACATTTCGATAGGTAGGTATTGATTTTGTGACCCCTCCAAAGGATTTACGCGGCAACAAATATGTACTATTTTTGGTAAAATTCACACATAGATACGTTGATTTTAGTAGAGCATAATAATTATTATAGAGAAAACATTGCTTTTTAACCGATGTCGTAAAGCGTGTTAGAAGAGTGACTAAACGGCTGAACGGAGCTCAATGAAATTTGGCAGGGAGGTAAATAGTACACCGGGGACGGATATAGGCTACTTAAAAAGCGTGTGTATACTCTGCGAAGCTGCGGGCAGCAGCTAGTATTAGTATAAAATTTCCTTTGACCACAAAATCACCTGATGGAAAGTGACGATGTGCCCGACGATGTGTCACGAAGGTCCAAAGACCTTAGATATATAGATAGATAATGCTTTATTCAACACCTTATGAAACAGATAGTACTCATTAAACATAATGTAGGGAATAGCAATGGAAGTGGCGGCCTTATCGCTTAGAGCGATTTCTTCCAGGCAACCAAAACGATGGTGAGGAAAATAGAGGATGGCGGTGCTTTGCAACATTAATTCAAAGTACTTTTACTAACTAATACACATATAATACCTACTTACTAAAATAATACACTAATACATATAACAAAATAATAATACTTAGTAACTGTAAGGGACGTGACGTGACGTGACATTTAAAAAGTAATTATACCTAGTCTTTCCTTTTGAAAGCGTGATGTGATGTGGCCTTTTTAATACAACACATGCATATTATACAGGGTGGATTTTTGGATGGGGCTGTGAGTAAGTAAGCCATAACCGGTTTAGATACAGGGAAATGGTCAAAGGAGACTATGCAAATTTTTTTAAGAACTTATGACCATGACCTTTCTCAGATTTCAAGAAAAAAATGCGGTTAGCAAAAGTTTGCGTTTTATAGGAAAACTTTTTTGATGCCAATCGATATTGTTTCATATAATAAACTAATCAAAAACTTCTACCGGACCAACTGAGGTAGGAGTACAAAAAAACAGTCAGAAATCACTAAAAACTTTTCCCATACGTTTTATGAGGAGTTCAAGAGTAATTTTATTTTTTTAATCACTAAAACGTGTTCGCAACCTGGTGGCGCTGACCGATATGTTAACACTTTCATGGCCCAACCCATGAAAGTGTTAATGTTGTGTTGTTATGTATAATCTTATTCTTTATTGACAAAGAAAATTACAATTCAATAATAAAAACAAATTAGAACTAGTATTTACAATTGAAACAATTAAGAAAAGGTAACAGACAGACAGATAGACAGAGTCACTTTCGAATATATTAGCATGAATTGAACCAGTTAAGCTACCTGCAGACTGTTGCAAACAATCTACAGGTAGCTCAACTCATCCATATCAATACCAGTCGGAAGCGTCACCAGCTCGTACCCACCAGCTCTCGGGTCACGCGTCGCGTCGAGCAGGCTCAGATAACTTTTAAAAAATCCGGAAAGCCTCGGTACCCCCCAGACCTAGGGTCTCGGTCCCAAAGGGAGCAAATGTGTAGGCTCTGTCGAGACCTGCATATTTGCATCTCTGTATAATTAATTACACATTTGCGTTCCCCTAAAAACGCTTGAGGGTCGATACTATATTACATTGCTTAACTCCAGTTTCTGTATCTATAAAAATACTGCATCTTTCACTATTACATTAATATATGCTTAAGCTCAGGATATACTTTAGATACTATTTATTTATTTATTATTTATTTAAATACTTTATTGCACACATTTAACAAAAGTATACAAATGGTGGGCTTAATGCCGATGGCATTTTCTACCTGCCAACCACACATGGTAGAAATAAAACAAAAAGGCGTGCTATAATTAAACTAAGCTAGAAAAACTACATTAATTTATATTAAAACTTGCACTATATAATAATATATATAATATCTAAATATATATATATAAATAAATATATATTATAATAGGTACTTACAATGTTTATGTTTAACTATGTTAGGCGAAAACACGATTAGATTGTTCTAATCGAATTTTGTAGTTTATCTTTCTCTCACGCAACGCTTAACCCTATTTGCAAGAAGTGCATCGCATTTCCACAACGTGTCTGTATGTCTGCAATTATAAACAAACGAAAGGATATGGCTCCATCGCGAAGGTACTGTGTTGAAAGCGTGCGTTTACGAGTTTTTGAGCAAATTTAACTAACCTAGCTTGTATTTGGTTTCGTTTTTGCAATACGATACACGGTTTTGTCACGAGATGAAATACTGTGTGTACAACATCCATACATATTATAAATTCAAAAGTTACAGACACAGTACTTAAAGGTATACAGGCAGCTGTCTATCTGTCTGTCTGTTACCTTTTCACGCCTAAACGGCTAAACAAATCTCAATGAAGTTTGTCAGGGAGGTAAATGATATCCCGGGGACGAACAAAGGCTAGGTACTTTTTATCCCGGAAAAACGTAGACAACAAAGTAAGGTATTAATATAGTTTACTCGCTAGCTTCTGCCCGCGACTTCGCACGCACTTAACCGTGATAAAAAGTCTATGTCCGTCCTTGGGTACCATCTACCTCCCTGCCAAATTTCATTAAGATCCGTTTAACCGTTTTTGTGTAAAAAGGTACCTAACAGACAAACAGACAGAGTTACTTTCGAATTTATAATATTTTAGTAGGTATGGATTAAAGAAATCAGTGCTGGAGCCGCACCCTTGAATTGTCATTGTCTGCATGAGATATATGTCATGTGGCGCCCCGGCTTAGAAAACGCACCACTCCAGCTCTTCCCGCGGGTGTCGTAATAGGCGACTAAGGGATATCCACCGGGGGCAAGCAGCAGTGCCCCCTGCAGAACAGATCCACCAATGAACTGTGATCCCCAACTCGCATGCCTAGCGCGGGCATTACCCCCTAGTGATAAGAGCCAATATAGCGCTTGTCAGGGGAGGCATATGTCCAACAGTGGACTGATAAAGATGATGTGATGATGTGGTGTATGCATGAGGCATGCATGGAAGGAGGCTGTGATTTGTTTGATTGTGTTTTTTTTTGTATTTACTGTGATCGCAAATCTTTAACTCGATACCTTTTTAGGTACTCCGGTATTCTCTTGCTTAGCTGACAAATCAACCTAAGCAATTCAGTTCTTCATCTTATCATATGAACTTGTGGCGTGGCAAAGAGCCATGCCTTGTAAATTGTCTCATATTATGTAAGAATTATCTCCATAGTCTGGCTTCGTGAACATGTAGGTAGGTACACACTAATATTATAAACGCGAAAGTTTGGATTTTTACGATGTATGTATGGATGGTTGTTAGATACCTCTTCACGCCATAACGACTGAACCGATCGGGCTGAAATTTTGCATAAACGTAGCTGTAACGTGCAATCAAACATAGGCTAAATTCTTATGACGTTAAAAATTACAATGGGATAGAAATAACCATAAAACGTGTTCATAGAAAAGACGCGTGAGAAGTGCGGATAGGAACTAGTGGAATAAAGGATAATCCTCAGTGATTTCTGCCTAATAGTGGGCTGTCCCATTGTAAGGGAGAAAGCCTGAAATTACTCCGGGCTGCAACTAAATTAAATTAGTACCTACCTATATTTTTTTCCTACCCGTCATGCACGACCTACGGAACTGAGAGGTAGGGTTGGTTCACCAGTTCAAGGTCACTCAGCAAGCTATGGAAAGACCTATACTCGGAGTTTCTCTGAAGGATAGGATTCGTAACGAATACATCCGACAGAGAACCAAAGTTATCGACATAGCGAATTCTTAAGTTTAAACTCCCATGAGAGGAGGTGTTTATTACTATGAAAAGCTGTGGTCTTTTCGGGCAAGAGCTCTTAATAAAGATGCCCAGTAAATTATAGGAAATAATTCCTATAGGACTTAAGTCCATTGTCAATTCTATAACGAATTGGGGCATTCGTCTTGAAATAGCCGATAGATAGGCTGTGGATAGAACTTTTGTATGCACTCCGAGTGCGCAAATTAGGGACCTCTCGGTACTAAGCTGGGGTTGCTTAGTAGAGTTAGGTTCCGCAGAGAACTAGAGAACTGATTACTTAATGTGAAAGATGATGGAATGATTGTTTTGAATTAAATGTCACAAAGTAATATTGCCCATGAATGCTATTAAATTTCAACTGACTATGACTGGACTTAGGAATTTTGATAAAAGATAATGTCCTCTTGTCCCCAACTGACGGCCTGACCTGACGACTATGACTATTTGTGACACGTCCCTTTGTCTCATATTGGTAGATTAGCCTATCAATATGTAGACCATGCGAGGGGGGTTATCCCGTCTGGAGTCGAAAACCACCGGCAGCGGCGGGGTGGAGCTGCTGCCCTATGTCGTATTAAATTCAGTAAATCAGAATGAAGAATGCGTATCTCGCTATCTACAAAACTATTAAGCTACTAATATCCTAGACTCCGAAATTAAAGAAAACTAACTGTCTGAACATCACAGTTATTCCATGTTAATCGTATAATCTTAGTACATAAATACTTCAAACCTGCGAAACTTTAGGTATGATAATAAATTAATACTATAAATGTAAGAGATTAAGTTATCGGTTAGATTAGTTCGTTTGTCCTTATCACCTAAAAGAATCGAGTTGCTATAACACAACGTATGAGTCCTATCACTAACTAGACGATCAGTTGGCCAAACTTATCATTAACATTACATTAGGAAGTTAAGAACGATAGCATACGAATTAGCACGCGCCAGGTTAGGTTAGATACGTAAAAAAAGCAAGGGCGGGCGAGGCGTGTTCGGGGGGGCGTTACAACAGCTGTGGCGCTCATTAGGGGAGGCCTATGTCCAGCTGTGGACTAAATAGGTTGATGATGATGATGATTATTTTTTTTAACTGAACTGCTATTTCAATCCTCTATTAGTACTATTTTGAAAAAAAATCATAATCACTCTTTTCCTCCTTCATTCTCAATACCTACATACTTAGAAGTATGATTTTTACATGGATGTTCATTTAGGTCACGTGAACAGAAAGGGTTGCCGTTTTCAGCTCATTATGTTAGTGATTGCAGTCAGCCGGTGCGGACAACAGTGCACCACCCTCTCCTGTCCTACCCCCATGATAGATACAGGCTGGGGTCACATTTTGTACCCGGTATTGTTATTTCATTAATGTTAACGTTTAGCGGCCTTTAATAACAAATAAAATTACAAAAAATTATAAAAACAAAATAGAAATAGGAACAATTGAAACAAAGCTAACTGCAGACTGTTGCAAGCAACCTACAGCTCAACTGATTCATATCAATACCAGTCGGAAGCGTCCCCAAGAAAGTGGTGCGGGGTTTGCAAAATACAAAATAAAAATCAAAATACACTAAACATATGTGTCTCTTTTTATATTTCTTTATCGCTTTGGTGTTGTACTGTATTGCAATGTAAATATGTTACTATAAATTTATAAATAAATAAACACATTTTATAAATTCTACTGCGAGCATGAGTCGTGGAAAAGTTTAGAGGAAACCGTAGCTCAGCAGTCAAGTGGGACGTAGTCGTAATTTTTTTTTGATCGGGTGGATATTTGCACGATCCCGTACCTGGTGTAACATTTCCACTTCTTTTTATCAGGAGAAATGCGTTCAAAGCCGCTAGCAGAGACTGGTTACTTATATTTTATAATTAACTACGTACTAGGTATTATACTAGGTAGGTACCTACTTAGTATTTGATGAGTTACGTATTTGCCGCATAAAAATTCAAAAAAAATATTGCCTAATTTATGAAACTGTAAAAGGTGCGTGGCGTAACTAATGCGAGTTAATGTGATCAAACTAAACCATTACTTAAAATTAGCTGCAGTTAATGTACGGTTATGCAAAAAAAAATGTTATGCGTAGTTTTATCTTTTTAATTGCCTTAAAATAAACCGGGTATTAACCGACTTCGAAAAAAGGAGGAGGTTTTATGTTCAGCTGTGTTTTTTTTAATGTATGTTCGTCGATTTCTCCCTCATTCATCAACCAATTTGGATGATTATTTAACCGTTGTATAGATAACGATCTCGTGGTGGTCCTATAAAAATTATATTCCCGAGGGATTCGTTTTTATTCCGCAAAACTTGAGTTTTGTATAACTAAGAAATTAAAAGTAAATTTTTAGTTTTTTTTAAATGATTAAACTATTGATACATCAATAATTTAATTTTAAGTTTCATAAACGACATGATGCTCCTACCTACTCGAAAATTACGTACTAGGTACGTAATTTTCGAGACTAAAGTCAATACCGTGGACCAAATAAATCATTAAACTATGATAACTCTGAAGTAGGAAGGTAAAGAGTTATTTGATTCTATTCACTCAATATTTTGTCATCTACGGCGATATCGCTTTCTCTGTCCAGCCTCGGCGGCGCGGCGGCGGCGATGCGGCGGCGGCGCGGCGGTGCATCGATATTTTTTCGTGGAAAATTTAACTTGAATGATCTTCGTTGCATAATCTGTCGACTCGATAAATATGCTGAACTTGAATGACCTAATTCATCCGCACCAATTACTTTCACTGCCATACCAGACTTGGCATTCTTCCCTACAAATGTTACAAACGACGCGTCGCTCTGGGACACCCTATTTGCCAATAAACCTCATCTCACCCTCTTGAATATCGCAAGGGGTGGGGAAAAAGCTCAGTGGCACAGCCGATTCGGTAACGATCGGTCGCATGGGACCCTGAAAATAGCAGTGAAATTTAACAGTGATAATGTTATAACGTTATATAACAGTGATCATTATTTTTTTTGTTATAGAAATGGTTTTTATGTAGGTATTTATATATTTCCATATTGGTGATGAGTTGTCGTGGTCTGTGATGTAAGCGGATTAAAGCAGCTTCTTTGGAATGCAATATCTTTGATTATCAGGTGATTTATATCATTCATAATTTAATATTTGAGATATAAAGCCATTTTATTCCAGTTTCTAACTTTCGCGTCTGTGAAGTTAAGTGTTACATGACATAAGATAATATTTTGCAGTTATAAATTTAAAAATGAGTTATGATTTAAGATATGTTTTTATCATTAGGTCATAACATAAATCATATTCAACTGAATTTGGTAACTTTTACTAGCTGATACATTAATAATAAGTGGTTTAATTAGTTATGCGATACTTTAAATACTTAAACGTAGATTATAATAGTTGTTGACAGGTCAACCTTAACCTAAATAAATAAATACTAGGTGATTCGGACATACCGGTAAACATACATGGGTACCTACCCATTTTTTTTCTGATGGTACCTACTCTAATATTTATGTAGGTCACCTGATTTAATGAAAGGTTAAAGGTTATTATAAAGAGACCTGTTATGTAAGGTAACCCAGGTAAGAGTACCTACAATAGTTACAAAGAACTTTTTAATATCACCTGAGTTTGCGTGTAGTTGTAATACAGGCCTGTTGTTGAGTAAGCGCTGGGAGATCGTACCATATCTACAGATTTTACTTAGATTCTCAGCTCTGAAATAACTTACAAGCACAACTATAACCTGCCTGGGAGAAATCACTCTCAGCGATAAGGCCGCCTGTTGTAATAATTATGTGTTAAATGTAGATAATAAGATTTTTATTATGTTATTTTTTAAGTGCAATAAAGTGATAATTCATTCAGTCATATATTTTTTTAACTTATCACAATAATAAGCTTCCACAGATCTAGGTCAAAATTGTGATGGAAACGCGTTTTATTTTTTGTTCTATGAAGTTCGTACGGTACAACTTATTCCAAAATAAACCTTGTAGAAACTGTTATCGAAAACAGTTGTCATATTTTTAAATTTCTATAATGCATCCATCCAACTGCAAAATAACATATTTTTACCTTTTTTTCTTATACGGAACGGACACGGTAGGTATATGCGTTTAGGGTGTGATAGTGTTTTAAATCGATCCGTACTAATATTATAAATTAGAAAGTAACTCTCTGACTGTTCGTCCGTGAACAGGTAGTTCACGCCTAAACGGCTGAACGGATCTCAATGAAATTTGGCAGGGAGGTGAATAGTTACTTCGTGCGAACGCAAAATTGACATGTTGTGTCATATGAATTACTTAATATGTTTGTTTAATTACACATGTTTTAGCAAATAAATTACCTATCTTTGAGCTATTATTTTATCCAAGCAAACGCGAACAAAGCCGCGGACGGAGGCAAAGTGAATATAGTGTTACAAAATGTAAGGACCAAACTTTCAGCGTTGGTTTGAATTTAATAACAGAAAAGTAAAATAAAGAAACCCCTCATAAAGGACCACCCCCACCGCCCGCGCCCGCCAGCGAGGAAGCGGCTAACTATCGGCTATTTTCTCGCTCAAGAAACGCCAGAACATCATTGTTTACTTTGGCAACTGCCAAACTGTCTGCTGTAGGCCTAGCACGGGCAGATTGTTGTCTAGAGTAGAATAGAGAAAAATTACGTCACTTTGTCATCGAATGCGTAAATTATTTGAAATTCATTCCTTCAACTTCAATAACGTAGGCCATTTATGTCGATGCGATGTCATTATTGTCTATTCTACCATAGAGAACAATCCCCGTGCTTGGCCTACTGAAGTAGACAATAGACTGTTGTGTGCGCCTCTTCGGGTCTTACCACTCGCGACGCTCGCGCTCGTATACCGCAAAGGCTGGGCAGTGAATGCGTCAAAGAAGCATAGTAAAATCTGATAAAAAGGATGTTTTGATTCGTAAAAAATAATAACACCACGTGATTATGAAAAAGAAAATCAATTTTACGTGGTTTAACCACGTGATTATTATTTAATAATCTTACGGTAAAATGCATTATTTACCGTTAGGTTTATTTTCACTAACGTTTTGACCGCTCACTACAGAGTCGTGACTTAATGGAGCATGACAAAAAAAATGCCTACTTGCTAATTTAGCCTAAAGTTCTTTTTGTGCTAGGAGTACCGTAAGAAGACACGTTAATGGCATTTTAATTCATAGTGTAGATCGACACAAAAATAAGTATTTTTTTTTTGTGTTTTCGGTGAACTTCTTTACGTTTTTACCCTTACCGAGATCGTTTTTTTCGAATCCCTGACAGAAATGTTTTCAACACTGGTAGCAGGTACATACCTGCTGCAACTCAATTTAACTTGATTTTGATTTTTCATATTATGTAGGTACTCTAAAGTTGTGTTTTTTTTTGTTTCAGAATACATAACCTAGTCACATAATGTGGAGGCCCTAAATTAGCAATAGAATAAAGAAGCCACCGACAAAATGGAGGTTGTGTCAAATAGCAGTATAATAAGGGGATACAACCGGATATTTACAGAATTAGCAGGTAAGTGAAAGAAAAGTTTCACAAGAGCTTTAATTTCTTCCACCAAAGGTGGGCAAAAGCTGTCTTGCCCGTGGTAAGTCAGTACTCATCTCTAAAATCCTTCTAATATAATGATCTGGTTCAGTATTTCAGCTAAATTCGTCATCGGGGATGTAACTCAGTGGTAGAGTGTCCGCTTCGCATGCGGAAAGTCCTGGGTTCAAATCCCAGCTTCTCCACGAAATCTCTTTTTGGTTTTTGCACTCGGCACTGTATTTTTTTTATTAGCCTTTACCGCTGCTAAGCCTTCTATTTCAAAATATCAAAAAATATATTCGTATTTACAATAAAATAACGATGAAGTAAAAAAAACATTATGCATACTTTTTTATTTATTAATAATACTTAAATAAAATAAATAATGCTGGACAATCCATTATTGTATTATCTCTATACAACGCCCAAACTAAGCAAAGAAAATAGACACAACCATAACAAATTGATGATTTGTTCAAAATAATGGTGAACGTAATGAAAGTTCTACATACATACATACGTATTGATGTTTGAAATAGATCGCCTTCTGTCCAGCCGCATTTATTTGAAACGTGTTGCTCAAAATAATATTTAAGGCGTTAGTTTACCAATTCTACAAGATTTATAATAAGCTAATTACAGATTTTCACGTATTATAGTAAATACTATTTGTACCTACTAATTAATTTATGTTTCTCATAATTAAATTTTTCATGTGGTATTATAGTGTAATCTATTTAATGTAATTTGTATGAAATAAAAAATTAAATCAAAATTTTATTTTATTTTCAGATCAACGAACAAACCATTGGTTTCTGATCTCGAGCCCAATCCCTGGGTTAACAATTCTCGTGCTGTATCTCTACTTCTCACTAAAATGGGGTCCTCGGTACATGGAAGACAAGAAACCCTTCCAGCTGAAGAAAACACTGGTGGTCTACAACTTCATACAAGTTGTGGTTAGCGTCTGGTTGTTCCATGAGGTAAGGTATAATTTAAAAGAACCTAATTTGACAAAAAGACTTAGAAAGTCCATAATGGTAAGATATTATTTATATAACGGGCCGGATTCTTGAGTCAGCCTGTTTGTAGAATGCTAGACCGTTTACAAAATGGCGCCATTCAGTTAAATTTCTATGGTATGCATTATTATTAAGAAATATGCTAACGTATTGCCTTGGCGTAGGGATTCTTGCTTTTTCTATAAAATATTTTTTTCTATTCCAGGGCCTCGAAGCAGCGTGGTTGAGGACTTACAGTTGGAAATGCCAGCCTGTCGATCCATCGAATTCTGACGGAGCTATGAGAGTAAGTTACTTTACCTCCATTACTTACATAGTTAGTTGATTGAAAAATCATAGACGAACTAGGCGACGACGGCTAAGCTTACCTAAATAAAATATTAAGTATGCCCTTCTTGACTCACTTCAGGTCTCATTTTTTTTATGTTTTATTTATTTTTACTATCTCCCTTTTTCTTGGTCTACCAACCTGAAGAGCTTCGTGCTCAAGTCTCCATTCTGACTCTGTTCTGGTACAATTTGAGCAACGCTTAAGGAGTCTTGCCCATTGCTATTTAAATGTTATGTTCATCAACATCCTTTAGATCTTCTGCAGATCTCTTGTTTCGGACTGTACATAATAATTTCAAATTTGAAGGATATCTATGCCTGTAAATACAAGTGATATTTAATTTTATTCATAGGAAACTTCATGTGTGCTGCATATAATTATTGTATTAATTACTATTCTTCAAGGGCTTCCCACTTCCTGGTTTGGCCGGTTTAGTAAATAAAACAATCGTGATAGTCTTGTACAGTTTTCTGTGTTTAATATTTACTAGCATTTACCCGCGCCTTCACATGAGTTCTTTGGTGAAGCGCGGTCGACTTTACAAAAGTCGACGTTACGGGAATCGACTCTAGAGGAATCGGCGTGCAAGGAACAATTCGAATAAAAAATAGCCTATATGTTATTACAGCTCCAGTTTGTTATATTATGTGCAAAAGGGGTTCGAAGATTTTGTCCCTAACATCAGACCACATTGTTTTTTTTTTCAATATCGCCGCGTATGATTAAAGTTATATATTTGGATAGAGGACACTTATTTAAATCCACCATTCATACTAAAATCTTCAAACCTCTTTCAACCCGATCCATTCAATAGCTTTGTCTTCTTAACAGCTCAAACTTACGCCTTTGTAATAAATATTAATAGGATTATCCTTGATGAATGCCATAAACTATAATTTTATGATAGTCAGTTGGTACTTAAGGCGCTGTGTATTCGGGAAGTCGTTAATCTGCCTGGTGAGAGTACAAGATGCATATTTTTTCAAATTGCTATAATGATTAGTAAGGAGGTGACGCTATTATGAATGCTTCATAGAGGTTTTAGAAATCAACGTTGCCACGGCTAGAACGGGCTAGAAAACTTGTTCTCTTTTCTTTCAGCCCCCGTAATTTTATTTTAACTTGTCACATGTTCATATAAGAGCGTTTCTTCGTCGCTGCCACAACAGTAGGTTCCAAATCTCTTTGCTCAC
This sequence comes from Eupithecia inturbata, assembly GCA_963662085.1. Lineage (NCBI taxonomy): Eukaryota > Metazoa > Arthropoda > Insecta > Lepidoptera > Geometridae > Eupithecia > Eupithecia inturbata. Next base: position 13,228,890 of record OY759182.1, read on the forward strand.
TTTGAAAGCAGTGAAACCAACGGTTGTCCATAAAATAAAACTAAAATGTCTTTGCTACAACATTATAACCTATTGATGTTTTTTAATTCCAGGTAGCCAGAGGATGCTACATATACTTCCTAGCGAAGATATCAGAGCTCCTAGATACAATATTCTTCGTCATCAGGAAGAAGGAACGGCAAATCACCTTCCTCCATCTATACCACCATACTGTAATGCCGATGATATCTTGGGGCGCGACGAAGTACTACCCTGGGGGTCATGGAACCCTGATAGGGGTCATCAACTCCTTCGTGCATATTATTATGTATACGTACTATATGCTGGCCGCTTTCGGGCCGAGGTTCCAGAGATATCTGTTCTGGAAGAAATATATCACTACTTTGCAAATGGTAAGATTTTAATAATACTTATTATAGGTAATAAAATACGACTTTTGTATACTTTTTCACGTGGTACCTACTTAAAATATATAAAGCGTAGCGAGGTGCTACCATTACAAATATGTTATTGTTTATACCTGTTTTATATTATGATTATTGACCCTATTATTTAATTTCTTTGAAACCCTAGCAATTCTCATGGCTTTCCTACTAATGTGTTGCTCTTTTATTTCTATAAGGCGCAGGCAAAACCTTTGTAGATACGGGGCTTATCCCAATGAACTCCGTAGACTTCTTTTTGTTTTATTACACTAGAACATAATGTAAATAAGTTATAGTGGTATTTATTGTTTTCAAGGTCATAGATCAAGACTAAGTGTACCTACAAGAGGGGGTTTTCGAGATTAATATTATAATTATTTTGAGATGCTACCTATCTATGCTCATGATTAAAAACTTGTTATCCATCTATGATATAATATTCTATGCTATGGCACATATTTTAGCATACTATGCTATGGCAAGTACTTTAATTAGTACTACTACTAAAGCCATTCAAAAACTGGTAAAAATCGAAACCGCAACATTTTTTGCGTTTACCAGAATTAAGTCACATGCATGATGGTTAATGTTCAAGAAAGTGTCATGACCCGAACCCGAAACGCTTCGATTGCGTCTTCTAAATTTTTCTGTAACGACATCTTCGATCAATTATTTGATCGAAGGACGACATCTAGTAAAATTTTGCAGTACTATTTATAACTAAGAGCGATGAACACGGGTGAAAGCATTGTAGAGCAGTTATTTTATTAGTGAAAGTTAGTTAAGTTATCGTGAATCATCGAGATAGAATCCTTCGAGATAGAATTCTATCTCGATGTCGCGAATTTATAAATTTAAAGAAAACAGCTTTAATAATAGCGCTTCGCACAATAACATTAATTTTATTTATCCACAGCTCCAGTTCTGCATTGCCTTCCTCCATTCTTCGCAGCTGATCTTCTACGACTGCGGATATCCTCGCTGGTCTGTAGTCTTCACTCTTCCCAACTCCATTTTCTTCTATTACCTCTTCTACGACTTCTACTATAAAGCGTATGGAACACCCGAAGAACAAAAGAAGGCCAAAGCTCTTGCGAATGGGAACATAAAACATGATACTAAAGAACACGGTAAAGAAAATGATAAAATAACGCATAATGGTAAAACTGATAATGTTGTTAAGAAAAATGAATAATTCATTGTGATTATTGTAAATACGTTTGTTTTGATAATAATCGATCAAAGTGTAGATAGGTGGTAGATGGTATGTTAATGTACCAGTTTTTATTAGGAATTCGTTATTTTAAAGTAGTTTTTAAAAAGTGGCCTTGTCCGCAAAAGATAGATGAGAATCATTGGAATGCTGTACTACTTTGTTTTTGGATAGCTGGCGTTTTGAAGAATTATCTTGATGAAATTGTTTAAAATACTTCTAAAAATGCCAACAACTAATTCCATATTTAGAATTTATTGTCAAATCTTTTTGCCATCAACCCTAATTTTACTATTTAGAGGTATATTGGTATTCTAAATTATAAACCTGTTTAATCTTTACATAAAAAGTATAAAGTGCTCAAAGAAACGCTGTTTTATTATTATTAGTTTGAGTTTAAATATATTTTTTTCCTGTGAATAATCTGTATTTGAGTGTTAGGAATGTAAGATTTAAACATGTTCATTGGATTAATGAGTTATATATTATGTTATACTATGTGATAATCATTTTGAAAATTTATTATTTTATTTGTATGTTAATAATGAACATTGTTTCTGTAAGGGTAATGTTTTGATTTTTATTAAGAAGATAATAATAAGACTTTGGTTACCATTATGAGAACTAGCTAGGATTATGACTGTTAAATAAATATTAACTTCTTACATTATTTACCTATAAAAAATAGGTAGGAAATAATAATAAAGAAAAAAAAACCTTCCAAATCGAGACTTGAGACTCTGCGATGACTTCTTAATTAATATAAGTACTAGGGAGGTAAACATTTTATAAAAATAATAATTTGTATCTATAGAGTAGCAAATAAAAATTCAAAAGTAAAATTTACTAAAATGTGTTACTCTCAAACCCCAAAATCATTCTTACCATTAGGTACTTAATATACGATTTTTTTTATATCGTTCTAAATGCATATTAATTAATTTTTTGACCAATTTTTAACCAGAATCAAGTTTAGTTGCGAAGAGGAAATGCATCCTGCTCAAAATTTCGGACTATATACAGGGCGTCCCAATACTATGCGACATGAAAGGAAATATATTGTAGATAGGATATAATGCTGAAAGGAGACTTTATTTTATTTTTAAAAGTTAGTAATACTGCATCAAAGATTTTCTAAAAATTACTTGCTTCGTTTGGGAATCGAACCGGCTCCAATGTGTTTAATAACACCGTATTACTTTCTAGGGTACTTTCCCTTCATGCCGCATAGTCTTGGGACGCCCTGTACCTATAAGCCTGCCTTTGTGATTATCATTATTGTACTTTGACTATTCAAAATAATAATTGGAATTATACCAAGACTATCAAAAGTTATAAAATATTACTCTTTTAACATCCCGGGTATGTTAGGAGAGTAATATTTAATTACCTACAGGGTTTTGATTTTGCCTAATATGATATGACTAATACAATATGATAATAGTTGGACCCCTCAGTCTGGTTACCTACTCGATAGTAGGTCGAGACGTCATCGACACGTTTAATTTTTGCAGCTTTTGTATCGGATTTGGTGGACTCTTAGGCCCGTATTATGAAAGCTTGCTCAGTCCGCGATCTATGCTTGACTAACGCTTTTCTATGGAATAAACGTCACTCAATTATAGATCTACAACTGAGCAAGCTTTCATAATACGGGCCTTAATCGTGTGGTCCGTGTGGACAAGAACTACACAAACCCCATAAAAAATGGAACGTCTCGATACTATCCAGTAACCAAACTCAGGGCTCTGGACTTAAATGTTGGTAAAAATAATTTTTATCGTATTGTTTTATTGATTTTGGATTTTGACTGTAATTTTCAATGCATTTGATTGGGCGCGTGTCAGATAATTAACTTAGCTGTGATTGTACTATAATGATGAATGAAATATTCAAATGAATTTGTTAAATTCTAAAATATATATTGTCTTCCAGTCTTTAACGACCCAGTCAGTATTAAAACATGAGTTACCAGTAGTTTATTAATTTCTGTTTGTAGTTTTCGGATCACGTAAGTTTAATAAAACTTTAAATGTAAATCATTTATTACTGAATCTTCAGTAGTTGTAGGTTAAGGACAGTTCACACGTAACACAACCACACCATATCGCAGCGACTAAAATTAGTTAATACGTGTGAATAGTGTCGCTGCAGCTTTTGCGTTGTGGTAACTGCAAAATGTCAATGTTGTTGCGTTGACGGTAGTAGTTGCGATGTGGCCGGCGGCTAGTGCGCGTTGTGGTTGCGTTGTGGCCGGTACCGACCACATGGTTGTATTAGGCGGGAAAATATGGTCCGTGTGAATTAAACTAGTATTAATTTTTATAGAAATTACGATCGGACCACGTGTTGTCGTGAGTTTGCGGTACGTGTGAATAGTCCCCTATTGTAAAACTCTATCAACTCTGAAACGGTCAGATAAAAAAAGAAAAGAGGCAAGACAATGCCATAATTATGCTTAATATCGTTGCAGATTATTAGGTTGAGCTTTAATGTGTATAAATAAACTTATTATCATTACCATTAATAAATTATCATAATAATTTATCTGAAGTTATTTTACCATGCTAATTATATATTTTATCTACCATTAATATGTAAAATGTACTATGGCAATAAATGAAGTAATAACTAAATTTAATAAAAATTATATTATCTTCAACTGCTTGTTTGCATACCTTAATTAAATAATTTAGCAATCCTCAGTAATATATTATATGTGAATTCTGTGAGGACTCGCTATTAAATCAAACTTTATTTTATTGTTAGTATTTGACAAAGTTTCATGTGTCTTCCTATTGAGGTTCAAGAGATACAATGTTGACAAACAAAGAGCAAAAATAGCCAAAAATTACGCGTTTTTTCTATGGAAGCCCCCTATAATTTGGATACTTATTTTATTTTTATTTTTTGAAGTCCGATGGGGCGCGACGGACGAAGGTCCGCCTGCGATGCAGGAGGGGTTCGATTCCCGCCTTAGGAAAAATGTTTGTACGATCGGCAAACATTTGTTCCGGGTTTTCTGGGTATATTCTATGTATAGTATAGTATAATATAATATATTTATGTAATGTAATGTATTGTATTTTTTTTTTTTTTAATTTAGGGTATGGCCTTTATTAACAAAGAAAATTACAATCAAATTATAACTAGTATTTACAATTGAAACAATTAAGCTAACTGCAGACTGTTGCAAACAATCTACAGGTAACTCAACTGATCCATATCAATACCAGTCGGAAGCGTCCCCAAGACGCTGGCTGCATTGACCCGCTGTATGGCAATGCTGATGCGCTGCGCCAGATATCCGCCAGCTCTCGGGTCACGCGTCGCGTCGACCAGACGCTCAGATAAATTTTTAAAAACCCGGAGAGCCGGGTAATTAATTTAATGTATTGTATTAGCTTGGAGCTATATGATGCTGTGTGAATTGTCCAGCTTTATTTATTTTGATTTATTTATATTTGCTGATAGAGTGGCAAGAGAAATACACATTCTCCGAAAATTTCAACTGTCTGCCTCTTACGGTTCATGAGATAGAGCCCTGTGACAGACGGACGGACGGACAGTGGTGGCTTAGTAATATGGTTCCGTTTTCACCCTTCGGGTACGGAATCCTAACAAGTGTGAAATAATCAAAGCCAAAATTTTGTTTACTGGTTTCATATTATGCAAACCTTTTAAAGACGTATGTAGGTATCTTTTTAAATTTTAGAGATATAAAGCAAAAGACGATACAAAAAGTTCGTTCGTTATCATGTGATCATGATCACTGATTAAGAAAGGTAAAACCTAACAACAAAACATTTGGGAGAGCATTGACCCCTTTTGTTAGGTAATTACTGAAATATGTTGGTCCTCTTACTTAAAGACTCGACTTTTTGGTCTTCCATACACAAAGAACTTACCTACATTATTTTTGAAAACGGAACTGACAGCGCCAATAAGGCTTGGCGATGCGATGGTTGAATGATTTTATGAAGGTGATTCTTCCTTCATGGTAGAATGCGTAATATGCGTTGCGCGTAACAAAGACATTAAATAAAGTTGGTACTAGCGCGAAATCTCTTTTTGTTTGCTACAAATTGAATTGAAGGTGAACGTGGCTAATATAAATTTCTTAATTGAGAATCAAGCAATTAATCAATCAAGTGAAAAATTAGATTAGTTTATCAAGGTTTTAGTTAGATTCCATAGAAAATATTTGGTCAATCACGCGATTTATATGGAACCTCGGACCAATAATCATACTGGACAGAGCCTTTTTGTTTTAGGCGTGTCCGTTTTTTGTTAGTGTGCACTTGCAGGTTTGTATTAGTGTGCGTGACTAGAGAAGTGACTTTGCTGTCGAGCCTATCGATAGAATAAAGGCGAAATTAATAAAAATAGTTTTAATATTATTAATTATAATAATAAAGATATTTATTTACAAAATGGTACAGGTAGAATATACAAAGTACTATGGATACTTATAGACTATTTAATTAATAAATCCTAACGATTAGGTACAGATTTTTCGTACACACGTACTTGTAGAGAACCTATATGTACGTGTAAGAGATAGTGACACCTCGCTCTAACTAAGTTTACATTAAACTTGTATTTAGACACGAGGGCTCAAACCTCCGGCTACTTTTAGGTTCATATTTGCTTTTACCGGGATTGTTACCGCAAGTAAGATTTATATTAAGTTTTAATTGTATAACCCTTACTATTAAATACTTATAATAAATGCTTCTAAGTGAAACTATCTGATTAGCAGATCTTGATTTTTGCCACCTATGCTACTCAACAAATCTAAAGACTGTTTCAATAAGATTCTTGCTTTTTAGATCATTTATGACGTTTAATAATGTTGTATTCTTTTTATCGAGTCTACGATTCTTTTCTCTTAATTTTTTATTGGTCCTTAGTCTCCTCAAAGCCACTGATCGAGATCTTGCTAGAGATTCTAAAACTCTCACTGCACGCCTGGGTGTTGTAGGAATGTCTTCCGTCTTCACACCACTCTCTTCCATCTTCCTCCGTTTTCTAGGAGTAATACATTGAATTTCATCTCTGTGCTGAGGTGGTTTTCTTTTCTTCACTACCTACAACATTAAATTTGAAAATCCATTAAGCTGACTAAACAATAACCTAAAAAAACAAAAGTTCGCAAGCAGTGTATTTAACACTAGGAGAGTACCTATTATTGTTCCGGTTAAACCTCTCATTGATAGGTGTAAGTAGTTACAAGAAAAACTTACCGTTTGATAGTATACTGGATATCCTTCAAAAATCGTTTGTACTGCATCAGTTTTGAGTTTTTTGATTGATAAGCCAGGGATATAACAGGATTCATCAAAATGTCTCGAACAAAGCCTGGAATATTTTGTAGGCTCCCAGTTATCACGTCTAACAGCTTTGATCCATTCACTTCTTATTTCTGGGCATTTAAGGAACCTAAAATTGAATGGTTAAATTTAAAAACATGACACTAAAATATTATCGATATCAACTAAACTTGATGATAAGCGCCTCACTAGTACAGATGCTAAAATTGTCTTGTTACTTTTTATTGTTTTTATATAAATTTCATCTTATTCACATAGGAACATGAACTAGATTGTTGAAATGCTATTACTAAATGTTATTACTGGTTTTTCTAGTAATAAACCTCATTACTTTTGCATTAATATTCATGGAAAATGTTGATAAAAACTTACGTATGAAATGACAAGTCCGGGTCTTTTACGCCACCTTTTGTGGTTCTTGATGAACAGGACACAGCTGAACAAGACATATTTTCAACATTTCAATGCAATGAAATGCTAGAATACGGGAATTTCTTATAATTTCTAAAAGCTCTCTACGCTAACCACAATGTTTTGACCGACTAGTCGGTCATAAACTGACACGACTCACACGGACAGTGCGGCGTTGCCAAACGTCCACCAGCTTTCTCTTTTACTCGTAGCTAGGCTCCGTGGGATAGACAAAGATACATGATCACTATGGTGTTACACTGATATAAGAGCGACAACGTCTCTTGGCTCTGTCCAGTATGATTATTGGTCCGAGTATGGAACCCATCAAAATTAGAACGATAAAAATAGACTTTTGATATGAGATCTCTACTCTATGACAAAGTCAAAGTCAAAGTCAAAGTCAAAAACTCTTTATTTCCATAAATACAATAAATGTACACTTAGAAAAGGTCAAATTCTTAATAATTAAACACTGACACGGAAATAAAGTGATATTTTTGATTTCAGTCGCTTCGGTATGTTGACTAAAGTAAAGAAGCGACGAAGAAACCTTTAGCCTGTTAGTTGTTATTTTTCGAGTTGGAGCAAATCCCGTCCCAAGCTTTTTTATCCTCTAGATAATCTGATATTTTATAGTAGGCCTTTTTACACAAGAAGGTTTTGACAATTTGTTTGAATTTATTTACTGATAATTTTTGCAACTCACTAGGAGTTTTGTTGTAGAAGATGTATCTTTTAAAGGGCATGTATACACATGCCCTTTAAAAGATACATTGATTTTGTGTAGTCTAGTTGTGGGCACAGCGAGTTTATGTTTATTTCTTGTATTCAAATTATGTACATCGCTATTTTTAGGGAAGCGATTGATATTTCTATGAGTGTACAATAGGTTTTCATAACACAAGTACAACAAGTTCATGACAAGTAGATAAAATTGCTTATGTTTTCAATCACAATAAATATTGTATTGTTCCTAATTTGAAATCAGAAAAATCAGCGCTATCACGACGTATATGTATAATTTTACAGGGAGAAATACCAAAGGTCAGATTTTCCATCGAAATAACAGGAAATAAGTATAAATAATATATGTAAAAGAAAGGAATTGATTTATATCTTCGATTCTTAAGTAAGTATTTATACAAATAATTATAGAAAAGAAGACAAATCAATGATCAACATTTTCTATGAAGTGAGATGATCAACTTTATATTTCCCCCAAAAAACCGGAAAAAGAATTTGAAACACTAATTTTTTTTTGGTAAGGTAAGTATCTGTATTTGTATTTAAATTATTAATCAAAACTTATTCTATTCTTGTTTTTATGACACTTTCAACCTTAGAAGGTTCGTCTAGTGTCGACAATTATAACGTGTTGCCACACATTTGGCATGAATATAAAGATAAACAATAAAATTATTATCATAAACATACGGTCTTAGTATCTACCTAACATTGTTAGCGATTGAAAAACATATCATCAATACCTACAACTAATAACCAAAGCACCTATGCACCTGTCAGTATCACACGACATCTTCCATAATGCACCAGCCGCTCGCATAATTTTATTTCACACATAGAGGTTATGGTTCACACTCAATTACCATTAATCCATAAGAACTACCTCTATATATAATTAAGTATTAACGAAGGCTTATTTTGTTTAATTAGGTGTCGTAGCCCGCTCTTGTTTGAAAACCCATTTAGAAAAATAAGAAACAGAAACTCTTTCATCGAGAGTTTTAGATCGCTCATACCAAGGTGAGTTTTAAGAGGATGCTCTAATCAAGAAAATGTTTAATGAAGACTTTTTTCATGGTACGCGTTTTAAGAAGAGTTTAAGAAGACGCTTTCTCAAGACAAACGTATCACACGTGGGTGTCGTAAGAGGCGACTAAGGGACATACACCGGGGGACGGGCAGCAGCGCCCTCTGCAGAGCAACTCCACCAACGAACTGCGATCCCCAATCCGCATGCCCAGCGTGGGGATTATAGGCATTACCCCCCAATGATAAATCAACATAGAAAATGGCCCCCAGTTCCCGGCCGCCTTGCTATTCCTGGCTATGGTAGCGGCCACAGTAACGGCGGGACAGGGGGTGCTAGGAATCACCGGGCTACCTCAGGCTACCATAAAGAACTGACCCGGGCAACGTTTAATGGTCGTGGAGGCTCAAGGTTTTCAAAATAATAAAAGTGTTCCTCTTTTGAAGATTAAAAATGGTCTTCGAGATAAAAGTAGCCTTGAAGATCTATAAGTGATCCGAATTTTCTCAGCACTTGCGACGGAATGGAGACGGTATATGCGTGTAGGGTGTGATGTTGTTTGTTTGTTTGTATGTGAGGGTGTGTGTGTGTGTGCATTTGCACATGTTCCCAATTATCTACAAAATGGCTTGACCGATTAAGATACTGTTTTCTGTATTGGGTTCTGAATTCGTTGGCAATGGTTCTTAGCTGGGTGGACACTCACTAGGGGGCGCTGTTGTGTGTGCATTTGGCAAAAACCAATGTTCCCATACAGAGGAAGCCCGGGCAAGACGCATATGTTAAGGGAAAGGCTAAAAAAAACACAAATTTCTAATCAACAACAGTCTTTTTATTATTATTTTGTACTTTGGTTAATCATCTTCAAAAAATGCTTGTAAAAACTTTGAAACGTAAACAACCTCATGAATTTTTGAGATCACAAAAAAGTGCCTGTGTCAGAATATATTGAACCACATAATATTGAAGATTGGATAGAGTGCAAACAATGCAAGAGGTGGGCGCACGAGAACTGTACTCGTACTTCTTATTCAGGGGTAGGCAGCTACTACTGTGTTGAGTGCGACGATTAAAACTCAAATTGCTGTACCAATCCTTTTTGCCCTGGGGGTGTATCCGTTTTACCCAAGGGAGTCTAGCAAAACGTACCGTAACGTACGAAACCGTAAAACGTATCCGTTACCTACCCCTGAATAAGAAGTACAGTTCTCGTGCGCCCACCTCTTGCATTGGTTTCACTCTATACAAGCTTCGATAGGGGGTTCAATATATTCTTCTGAGCACACTAAACATAAACAACTTGTCTTATCCTTCTGATTTTTATTGTTAGACTTCCTTATTATTTTGTTAGTCTTTTTGCAGGTAGTTTTGCCAGGACCTACCATATTAGATGTTTTTGTTTTTTTAAGAGCAGTTCTACTGGGGCCTGCTAACTCAGTTATTTTTGTCTTTTTATCATTAGCTTTTTGTAACTTTTTAGCTTGCTCTTCTTTGACAGGAGTAGATGTCAACAACTCTGATTTTTGCATCTTGTGTTTTCGATTTGTTTTTGGAGCAGCCATGGTTGGTATGGGTCTGATTTGGAACGGTTTGAGTTTGTTTTCAGCTAAACAAAACGCAATAGTCTGTAGTACCTTCTACCTACAGAAAACTGTGTCTAAATCGATCACACCGTTCTGGACATCAATGGGAACATTGGTTTTCGCAATACCGCCAACTTACCAGGGGGGTTCATTAGCGATGGTTCTTGGCTAAGTTGTGTGTTTACTCACAAGAGGGCGCTGCAATCAACGTTTTAATAAAACCAATGTTCCAATTTATGTCCAGAACGGTTTGATCAATTTTGACACAATTTTCTGTAAAAAGTATAAGGTTCATTGCCGATAGTTTTCAGCTCAGTTGTATAATGTTTACTCACCAGGGGCGCTGCAATCAACCTTTTGAAATTGAAAAACAATTTTCTGTAAAAGGTATGAGGTTCATTGCCGTTGGTTCTTTGCTAAATTGTATGGTGTTTTCTCGCCAGGGGGCGCTGTAAGTCACGTTTTTTAGATACTGTGTTTGGTGAGTGGCACTTGTTTATGAGCAGGGAGCAGCTCATGCTCTGCTGATGCACTAGAACCTCAGCGTGGGGAACTCAGTCAAGATACAGACATAGGTAATGATGATGTCCTCCTAGCCGAATCTTCGGCCGGCGGCTAGTCGCAACGGAGACTAGCCAGGTGCGCAGGACATATTATAGTGCCCAAATGTGTGCGCAAATTCAAGTGCATTCTCAATTCCCTCAGTCTCATAATCCAATGGGACGGCAGACTGAAACAACCTGGAGGTCAGGCACAAAACCAACGGCTTAACAATTTCAATTCAATTTCAATTTATTTATTTTACATTATCTAATACCACTTACATGGCGTCGCTTAATTAATTCATTTAAAATTTCTTTTTAAAATTACAGTATGAACGTATAGCTAGTTTACATTTTTGTTTTAAATCCTAGCTCCACAATCTATGTTAATTATGTCGTTAGCAAGCATTTTACTAGTTTTGCTTATTGTGTAATTTTATGTATAAATTTTTATGTTTCATTTGTTCTAATATATAGGTATTGTAATTAACTAGTGTAATTGGTTGTAATGTAATCGTGCTAGTTAATAATTAAATAAATAAAATAATAATAAATAAAATAATTACTTGAACAAAAAAAACTTATAGCAATGATCTTAATATAAATAAACAAGTGACATGGAGTCACTTACGTTACTTACTACGTCACATCCAGGCAGTAAGTAATCTACGAAATATCTAAAAAGTTTATATATAACAAAATAAAAATTTTGCTAAACCCCCGACTGGAATGGATAAAACAGCAATGATAATTTATATTTAATCAAATATATAGATAACGATTTTTTTCCCTGCCTATTATGTATTACAAAGGCAAAAATCCGTCGGGATTATTAGGTCTTCGCAAGGTTCTTTTGACTCCTACTCGTTTAAGGGCGTCAATGTTTGTGGCATTTTGTGTCCAACTTATGCGCAGCATGCGACGTTACACCCAATAATGATTATATATTCATAAACCCGGTATTTCCTGTTCAAAATCAAATTAATTCAGTTTCCACCGTAACGTATAAAACCACAAAGATAGTTAGTAACTTATCAGCTGTTGACTAATTGGTTTTTACCCGACTACCGACGGAGGAGGGTTATGAATGAAGTTGGCAGGTTGGTTGGTTAAGTATGTGCCGCCGCCGCCGCGCCGCCGCCCCACCCGCGCCCCGCTGGTTCGTAGAATCAGCCTGTTCGTAGAATTACTAGACCGATTACAAAACGAACGCTGATTTGTTGGGAATGCCTAATAAATTCCACTCGACGAGATGGCTAAGTGACGTCTCTTCTAGCCATATTCTTGAACGTTGATCGATCAACAATATTCAATCCAGGCATTTACAATTAATTGAATGACGCCGCGCCCGCGCCGTTTTGCTATCAGCCTAGCCACAACACATACATAAATTGCATAGGTACTAATACCTATTATAAATTGGAAAGTAACTCTGTCTGTCTGTTAACTTTTTACGCCTAAACGGCTGAACGTTTTTAATGAAATTTGGCAGGGATGTAAACGATATGCCGGGGACGGATATAGGCTTCGTTTTATCCCGAAAAATAGCGTGCGAAGCCACGGGTAGCAGCTAGTACATTATATTACATAGATGGATATTTTTTATTTTACACAGAAACCACCCAGAGTACCCGAAACAAATCTGCAGATCGTACAAATATTTGTACCAAGGTGGGAATCGAACCTGGAACGGAGCGTCGCAGGAGGTCGCCACAAAGTAAAGTCAAAGCCTCCGAATACCTAAGTATTGAAAGTAAATATTATAGACAATCGGTGGACGCTTGTTTAACTGATTATAATTGAATGTTACGTAGTCGGCTTTTCGTTTTTGTCCACAATTATTTTTTAGAATCCATAAAATTATGGCGAAAACTTTATCATAACAATAAAAATAAATAAAAATATGCGTCACTATTTTTTTTATCTACGTCATTAACCCGGTATTCCCTAATCAACATCAAATTAATCCATTTCCACCGTTGAGTAGAAACCACAAAGATTTTTAGTAGGTAACATCTGAGCTGTTAACAGGATGGTTTGTAGAAATCGACTAACGTCATTTCATTAGGTACGTTTCACAAGGGCGAGGCCTTATTAGAAATGAATAATCTGTGGTAAGCGTTATACAACAGAATCTCGGGTGTAAACCATCTTAGTCATATAATTATCGGGTATAAGATGTTGTAAACATTGTAAAAGAAGTGTTATTTTATTTTACATGGTGTCACGAAACATGTGTGAGCCGAAAGAGGGTGATTCGGGACCTCGAGGGAAAAAACTTTTGTACTTCGATTTTTGTATTTCGAACATGTTTTTTTTTCTGAAAAAAATTAACATTTCAACGATTTTTCTTCATGTTCGTGTTTTTTACGCGTATTCTTACATTATTATTATTGTCACGAAATTTTAAATTTTTTTTTTGTAATATTTGTTGTAATATTATATTTTTTGTAACATTTGTAGACAAAACAGTGCTTTTGAAAAAAAGTAAAGCAAGCAAAAACAATTTTGAAATATTTTATAATGTTATCTATTGCAAGAATACCTATGTACGTGTAAAAGAACACGAATAGGCAGAAAAAAAAAAACTATTTTTTGAATTAGAAAGAACCGTTGTTCAATCACAAGTTGAAATGAGAGAGGGGGAGGGTTGGGTTTATATGACCACCATACTATTTGCACTTGGTTTTACCTAAAACCTTTGGCACTAGTTCTGTTTAACTAAACTTGCTTACAACACGATAAGGCGACACAACATGGTTATTTTCAGGGTATACACAATGGAAGACACTATATTTGTATTATTTTAAGAGCGGGTATCTGGCGCAGCGCATCAGCATTGCCATACAGCGGGGCAATGCAGCCAGCGCAGCGTCTTGGGGACGCTTCCGACTGGTATTGATATGGATCAGTTGAGTTACCTGTAGATTGTTTGCAACAGTCTTCAGTTAGCTTAATTGTTTCAATTGTAAATACTAGTTCTAATTTGTTTTTATTTTAATTGTAATTTTTTTTTTCTAAGGGGTAAATCATATTTTTTAATATTCGAGGCCTGCCTATAAGCGCAGCAGAGCGTAAAATCCATCAGCGGTGCCTGCAGGTGATGAGAAAGTACCTACAACTATACACTAGCCAAACTCGATGTACAATGTTGTATACAAACTACCCATACTTAACCTAGAATTCACTTTGTTGCCGTGTTTTTAGGGTTTCGACGATCGGAGACCGGTTTCGAAACCCAAAAAACGACAGAAAAAGCGATCGTTTTTTTCCGTCTGTAATATCTCTGCAACTACAACGTGAAATTTCAAATAATAATACATTTCGTGCGCTTGTACAGATTAAAATAAAAATAAATAATAATAAATGAAAAATAATATGTAGATTTTCAGTATACAAATTGTGATGTCAAAATTTTCAAAGAGACCTACTCGTACAATGTCAAGTGGGTTATCAAATGAAAGGTATCAATTTGTACATCTCAAAACCGTTTTTGAAATGTCTGTAGATTTCATACTTTTTGAAATATTTTGAAAAAAGTAAAAAAATACCCATTTTCGCTTTTACTATTACCCTTTATCTATAGGTACCTACTCCGAAGTTTGCAAACCGATCGACCTGGAATGTAGGTACCTATAATTTTTGGTATTCATCTAATAGCAAAGTTTCTAACCAGTACCTAAAGAACATTTGGTATACTGGACAACCGTTCGAAACCCTCGGCGCGCTAGTCACACTCGCACTTGACGGATCTTGTTTTTACAAAATACAAAATGTTTATTAATTATTCTCTTAAGTTATATTGCACATTGTTCAGTGTTCGAGACTTCCTTTTAAGTATATAAATACCTGTATTAGGAGGTAACGCTCTTCCCTATCATACATTATGATTAAGAGTTAAAATAATAGTATATTACAAAACATTTCACAATAATAATCCTATTAGAAACATTAACAACAATTTTTACACAATTTGTTGAGGGTAGGTTTCTGTTTCTTTAAACTTTAGTCTATTGTAAGTTCAAGAATGTTGCGTGGTACAAGTGCAAGTTAGTGCGAGTTGAGTAGTGGGTGCAGTGAATGTTTGTGTAGTGAGTGTGTGGGTTTTGTTAGGTGTTTCTGAGGGCACCGGTCTCTTAAGAGTCCGGGCAACAAAAGCTACCTACTTAGTGTGTGTGTTGTGTGTTTGTGTAATGCATGTGTATGTTTGTTGATGTTTAGGTGTTAGCGTACTGTATGCAAGTCTTGTAAGGTTGGTAAGTAAAATTTTGTAACTTAATCAATCAATTTATATGCAATTAACATTGCATGTCGATTTGAGATCCATCCATCAATAAATATTGCTTACAATTATATCTAAAACTCGACGCCAAGCAGTGAGTTCTAGTTATGTGTGTCGTGGTTTGCTTACAAACATTCTACGTCGAGTTTGACTAGTGTGTAGACACAAATTTAGTCAAGCTAAGGATTTTAATTGAACCCCTTTGTTTATCTATTTCTAATCTTGGTAAAAATAAAGTTTTTGGAGGGAACTGATATCTCAAATGCCTACCTGCATCCAAATCAAGAACGTGATAATTGTATTTATGCATTAGACACTATGTTTGACTATCATTTCACACGTGAGACAAGTGAAGTGAACAATAAAAACAAGATCCGTCAAGTGCGAGTGTGACTCGCGCGCCGAGGGTTTCAAACGGTTGTCAAGTATACCAATATTATGTACTATAGATACTGATTAGAGACTTTGCTATTTGATGAATACCAAAAAAATAAAGGTACTTACATTTCAGATGTACCGGTTTGCAAACTTCGGAGTAGGTAATAGTAAAATTTTCGAGTTTTTCAAAAAATTTTAAAAGTTTTTAAGCCTACAGAAGTTTAAATAACTGTTTTGAGATGAACAAACCTTTCATTTGACACCCCACTCGTTAAGGTAGCCCCCCTTTTGAAAATGACCTCAAAAAGTTGTCTATTTACAGACTTCTCTATATTAGGTATTTATTCGATTTTTTTTTTAATTTTTAAAAAAGTATGAAACCTACAGAAATTTAAAAAACTGTTTATGTACAAATTGATACCTTTATTTTGATAACCCACTTGACATTGTAGGTCTCTTTTAAAATTTCGACATCACAATTTGTATTAAAAATTTTAACTTTCATTTTTCATTTATTATATATATTTTTTTCTTTTAATCTGTACAGGCCCACGAAATGTATTATTATTTTAAATTTCACGTTATTTGCTGCTGTAGTTGGTGAGATACTGAGAAGACAGCTAGATGCTAAGGACAAAAAAAGCGATGCCATGCTTCGAAACCGATCTCCGATCTTCCAAACCCTGAAAATCAACATTGATAAGTGACATAAAAATTTACAAGGATTGGAAACCAACACTTATGGCTCGATATTGTTAAACCATTTAACATTTAGCTTGTTCCGTCTCTAAAGTTGTACGTCCACTGTCAGAATCAGATCGTATAAGAGTACGTAACGTACGCGGCGTCAGTATTTACAGCGTGCCGATAGGGTGCGCGTACTGCTTTCGGATTTTGCACAGGCAATAATAGGTAATTTAAAGCGCTCTAGTTTGAAGATTGCTGTGTGCTGCCGGCTTACAATTTGCACAACCCCAACTCTTCCCGCGGGTACTAAGCGCGACTAAGGGATATCCACCAGGGGCGGCCAGCAGCGTCTCCTGCAGAACAATTCTACCTTTGAACTGCGATCTCCAACCCGCATGCCCACCGTAGGGATTATGGTATTACCCCCATGAGATAAAAGCCAATAAGGCTCTTATTAGGTGGAGGCCGGCATCCATCAGTGGACCATAGGCTGTTGAGGATGTTGAAGATGACATCGTCGTCGGCAGAAATACCGGTCTCTGGCATCGGTATCGGCAGATTTGGCGATCCAATACACGCCACCAGTACCATAGAAATTGATACAAAACAATAAATTTTTACGCTGCGTACGCTCCGATTCCGATCCTGTGGACGTTTTAGTTTTAAAGTTAACAAAAAAGTACACTTATAGGTAGGTACATCACATACTATTGTTGATAAAGTAGTTTTGATTAAAATTACTTTATTACATATATCAGAATACATTGACATTCATAATAATTTTACAATTAGTTTCTGACCGCGGGCGTTTTGGAGTTATTTCTAAAAAAAAAATTAGAGGTTATTTCTATCCTGGGAACTGATTTTATGGCATAACAAGTAGCCTATGTTTCAGGTCTAGAGCTACATTTATCAAAAATTTCATCCCGTTCCGTTCAGAAATTTTAGCGTGATGAAGAACCTAACAAACATCCATATTTACAACCATCCAAACTTTCGCCTTTATAATATTGGTGTGTTGAGGGTGTGATGATACTTTATTGGTTTATTAACACTTTCATTGCCTATGACGCTTATGTCTTTAACTAGTTCTACCAGCCAAGCGCATCGCAGCCGCGCGGCTCCCGCGCCTGCGCACGGTGGATCGAGCCCATACAATGGGTTGGACATAGCGTATCAAAATTTTCAAAGTCGTAATTTCATAAATTTTAATATGCCATTCGATAGCTTTTTTACATTTAAGCAATAAATATAAATATAAATAAACTGTTGTCGCAACACAATTCAGGGAAAATTCTAAAAATGTATATAACCCTAAAATTTACGACTCAGGCGAGTCGTGAACCCGCAATATCCCATGTTGTGCGGGAAAGCGTGGCCAAATTACGCCACTAAGTCAACCACAAAAAATAAAAATGATTTGTTCTACGGCTCGTTTATGTTCTAGGGAACATTGTATCCTGTTCGTAGACTTTAAGTTAGTCCCATTTGAGCTTGATGAAGCGAAGGAGGCGCGAGGGGAGCTGCGCCCCTTCGCCTTCTAGTGGCACCGCAGAGGCTGGGCATTGAATGTATCAAGCTCAAATGGGACTAACTTAAAGTCTACGAACAGGATACAATGTTCCCTCTGTAGGTAGAACATAAACGAGCCGTAGAACAAATCATTTTTATTTTTTGTGGTTGACTTAGTGGCGTAATTTGGCCACGCTTTCCCGCACAACATGGGATATTGCGGGTTCACGACTCGCCTGAGTCGTGAATTTTAGGGTTATATACATTTTTAGAATTTTCCCTGAATTGTGTTGCGACAACAGTATATAAAAATAACTCTTCATGTCATAAAATGCAAAACAAATATGGTAAGCTAAGAACACATAAAGCTAGATATGAATCCAGAACTAGTCATATAGCCTCCTATGTGTTTACAAGCAAAGGCTTGTAAACACATAGGACGACCGCAAATATAATAAAATGATGAATTACCTTCTTTACACCGCAAGATGCAATATGGTACCTGCATATATTGTTATCTTCTGGCTAGATGATCTTCACTACCTACTTTGTTCTTAGGTTGGTACTTACATTTTGTAGTAAACACAAGAAATACTGCTCTGGTGGGTATCTGGTGCAGCGCATCAGCATTGCAATGCAGCGTCTTGTGGACGCTTCCGATTGGTATTGATAAGTATGGATCGGTTGAGCTACTTCTAGATTTTTGGAAAAGTCTGCAGTTAGCTCAACTGTTTCAACTGTAAATACTACTTAGTTCTAGTTTGTTTCTGTTCTTTAATTGTAATTGTCTATCAATTATCAAACGTTAGATACATTAAAGAAAGAAATGCCGAGAATTGCGATAGTACAATACAAAGGGTATGAGCGATCTCTTCCAGATAACTTTTGGATGACATAAAAAAGCGTTCTCTAAATGTTTCTAAAAAAAGGAAAGAAGCACAACAAACTCTGCTTAGATTTTTATGGTTGGTTCATAGATTGTTTAATTAAGTGGTATTTTTTTTTAATCTTTATTGATAAAGAAATTTATAATTCAATAATAAAAACAAATTAGAACTAGTATTTACAATTGAAACAATTAAGCTAACTGTAGACTGTTGTAAACAATCTGCAGGTAGCTCAACTGATCCATATCAATATGGTGTGTGGTGTTTAAATTTACCTACCAACATATTCTGACGAATTGGCAATAAATACTAAACAGGTTTATCATAGCGGTTGACAGGAAATACCCACTTTGGACCCACCATACCCGGCCATACCCCTGGGGGTAGGGTGGGACGAAACCATACCACTATTATAGTAGTGTTGGGAATTGAACAATTTTTTATTTATTTTAAGTTGAATCTTAAACAAAAAACTACAAGTTGAAACTTCAAAATAACTGTAATTGAACTTCTCTGAGAAAGTTGAACTAGAACAAAAACACTTCAAACGAAAGAAGTGGCGGGAAATGGGGGAGGCCTTTGCTTTGATAAAGTTCTATTTACACAAAGTCCCAAAACCTTATCAAAATTATCGTAGCCAACGTCATTGATGTGTAACCTATAAGCTTATGCACACATGTACCCATGTACGTACAATCCAACGATCCTATCCATCCGGTTGTCTGGTAGAGATCGCTTGAGCTTGAGCGATAAGAGCTCCAATTGTTACATATTTGTTTGTTAAATTTTTACTAGACATAAAACCCAGAAGACCTAGTAAGTCTGCAGATCGTACTCGTACAAACGTTTATTTTATGCCGAGGCGGGAATCGAACCCGCTAACTCCTGCATCGCAGACAGACATTCACCCGCTGCACTACAAAGGTCATTAAAAATACCATTAGATATACAGTTTTTTTATACTTCGTACCTACATCCGTTTGCGGTGTAGGTGAAGTCAGTCACAGGAGCTAGTCTGAACCTACGCAGCTAGCTTTTACAAGAAAAACATGGCATCTTGTACCAATATTTGTTTCTTGCAAATGTTGACCGCGAACTTTGTTGTGACTGGTCAATGTTTGACTAAAACCAGTTTAGTGGAATTAATATGAATATTCTAACTTGAATGATAAAATATCTGGTTAATAACCCCTGACGCAAATGGGGTTTGCTCAAATAATCAAGGTAATTTTTATAGCACACAACGTTTTGCAGACATCCTACTAATATTATGAAGGCGCAATAAGCGCCATTTTGTGAAGAGGATAGGCATAGGATTTCGCGTTCATAGGTGCGAGACAGATCATACGTTTTTGGAACGGTGGTGGGCGAAAAATCTAGTTTTTGCTTATTTACAAGAACTACTTAACTTGTGAAGAAAATGGTTCAAAAAACCAAATAGTTAACCTATGAATCAAAACATAAGTCATTATTATGTCATTCAATAGACGGCAGGGTTCCGTCAATTATGTGTGAAACAGTGCACTTTACAAAAATCAAATTTCTGAGATATACAAATATGAAAAAAAAAAACATTAGAGCAATAATTGAATAAAACAATTACAATAATTTAATAAAACAATTACAACTAGTATTTACACTTATATATATTTCTTATAAATCTAAGCCGTCACCAGAAGGCAGCGTGCCCAGAATGCTGGCAGCATTGTCACGTTGAATGGCAATGCTAATTCGTTGACCAAAATAGAAACCAGCATTCCGATCACCTGTAGACTCTATGAGAAGTTTGGTTAGATCTTTATAAATGGCGTGTGCCCCAGGACCCCAAGGACCAAGAGTTTCAACCCCAAACGGCTCAAATAGGTAACCTCGGTAAAGATTAGCGTATTTTCACCGTTTGTGGGACTCCGCTGATGTTGCTGCGGAGCCGGCCTTTACAGATGTCCCTGCAAGATGTGAAGGCGCTAGGCTAGGCCAAACTAAAGGCCGACCCATCTTTCAAGGAATCAGAGTCATACCGTCAGGTCTTTTACCATCATCTCGCATAAGGCCACGTGGTTCGAGGGTAGCTGCCTCACTGAGGCTGGTAAAACCCCGACGGATGCTATGACGGGGTACACGTCCAAATTATATTATGTAATTCGAGTTTTTTGCCACGGGCACAGATTTTATACTCCACGGGGATCCCGTGAGTACTGAGATCTAGGCCTAGTTTGACAACTGAATCCGTGAGGTTCGCCACCAAGTAAGTAGAAATTGGGAATTCAGATTTGTACATTACTATACAATTATACAGAACTAGCATTGACAGGCATAAGAATCGAAATTTCGATGTAGACAAAAACCTCAATTAGGTACCTACATAATGTCAAAATCTATTAACAATTGGAGCAGATATCACCAAAATTGTTGTAGGTAGTCGTGGTTCACCAAAAATATTATGTTGTTTTTTTAAGTTTTACGGGATAAATAGATAAATACTCTCGAGAATAAATATCTTTTTAATTTTTTATGGGTATACCTCGGGATCATTCTCTTAACAATATTGAAAGAATCAGCAAAGTCAGATAACCATCCCCGCCAAGGATACACAAAAAGTAACATAGGTAGGTAAATATACAGGGTTATTGAAAATTAGACCGGATCCTTTTAGGGCGTGATGGAGGAGGTCATTTGTAACTATTTGGCCCCTTATTCTAATAAGCAAAACTGAACCATTTTTGAGATATTAGCATATTCGTAATTTTTTTGGGAATCCAAATTAAATTTTAGGGATAGCAATTGTGTAACCAGGTGCATTCATTTAATCCTCGTTGAATAGCTAAAGATGTCTAGATGTTTTTTTAAATAACATGGCGACCAAATTCCCTAGAACATTTTTTTTTTTTTTTTAATTTTAAACAAATATTAAGGGACTTTGTCGCTAAGCGACCATATCGCCCTATTAGGATATCAAACTTACATATTAATTATACCTACTTATACAACAATTTACTTAATAACAAGATGGACAAAAACTTGGTGAATAACAGATAGAGTAACAAAAAAAAATAATAATTTATAAATTAACTTCTTAAAAGGGGTTTTTGTTAGGTGTATTTCATTATCATCTAATTAATGGTTTCCATAGCAACGGGCATCAACGGTTTCATCCATGTGTCATCAAACTAAATTAGACTTGAATTATAACTAGACGTCGGTAGTGTTAACGCAATTTTTTGCACGTGAACATAGACCTTCAGTCAGGGAAAGGAAGGGAGGTGCGATTTTGTTCGTCCGAGACAAAGATGAATATGAAGATGAATATTATCACGCAAAACACGCCAAATTATTGTATGGGATTTGAGTAGTTTCATACACGTGCGGTAGTTAATTAGCTATAATAAATCATAATAATTCGATGTTTTTACAAAAACTAAAAACCGACTTTAAATTTTATTAAACTATTTTGTCCGTGTATAATTTGAATATATCTAATGAATACTTTACTATCACGTACGTCAATGTTAATTTATAACCGAAACCCGATGGTTTTTGTACATACATTAACATTGACGTAGGTACGTGATAGTTAAGCGTTTATTAGATAATTAGTTATAAATACAGTCAACGACACAATTCCCCAAACTGGGGCAATGTCCAAAATTATTAAATATCGCTAGACATATCACTGATATCATTTATCACACAGCATCTTCTGGCTCTAAGCTAAGCGAGCTTGTGTTATAGGTAGATATCTACTGGGAAACATAATACAATACATTACATAGGTCATTCTCTACAGCCTATATTGGTCCACTGCTGGACGCATGCCTCCTCCTGATGAGTGCCTTATTGGCTTTTATCTCATGGGGAGTGATGCCCTTTCGCCTTCGCCCCCTGATGCGCCACAAAGGTCGTCAAATATTTTTAAATGAAATTTTTTTTGATGTTGACAGCAGTTTATACATAGGTACATTTTTATATATGCTTTGTAATTATATTCGGTGTATAAAAGTATTATTTTTTCCATATTCCTCAAAATTATTTACGTACTTACATAATTAAAGGGTACCTAAATCAAAACAATATTTAATTAATTAAACAATAGGTTCCCAGGATGGGAAGGAAAAGAACGTATTATATACTAGCTTGTGCCCGTGGCTTCACACGCGTTGTTTTGGAACAAAAAGTAGCCTTTTTTTATTCCAGGTTCAGATACTGCACACGTATTTCAGCCCGAAGCTTCAGCAGTTTTGGTGCTGTTTCGACGAAACATTTTTACAACGGTAAAACGGAAAAATCTTTCGCCTTTACAGGGTGCCACGAAACATGTGTACTTAGCCGAAAGGGGGTGATTCTGGATCCCGAGGGATCAACTTTTGTTTTACGATTTTATATATTATGAACATCTTTGAATTTTTTTGTAAAAAGTTACATACTTTTTTACTTCATTTTAATTTTCAAACATTTGCGAAATATTTTATAATGTTAAATAATATTAGGTCCTTACATATGAAATTGGCGTTTTTCGTACTGGCCACTTTAATCACAAATTTCTCCTCTTTGGTAAGGAATTCCAAATTCAAATTTGTACAGCTATAGACTCATGTATTTGTGCTTCGATGATCGTCATTCATTTGTTTTGTTTTCTTCTGTTTTTTTCTGTTTGCGTCACTCATTTTACAAAATGGAAAACTTAAAATATCGCATTATTTACGTGTACGAGTTCCGCCGTGGCACTAGTGCTGCGGAAACAACTCGAAGGGTGAATGATGTGTATGGCGGTCGTGTTGCAAAAGAAAACACAGTTCGTTTTTGGTTCCAACGTTTTCGTTCTGGAAATTTTGACCTGCAGAACAAGCCCCGTGGACGGCCTGAGACTCAAGTTGATAATGACAGTTAGTTGAAGGCTATTGTGGAAGCGGATCCATCGCAAACCACGTCCGAGTTAGCTGCAGGCTGCGATGTTAGTGATAAAACTGTTTTAATTCACTTGAAGCAAATTGGGAAGATTAAAAAGCTTGAAAGGTGGGTACCTCACGAATTGACTGAAGCAAACCGGCAAACGCGCGTCGACTGCTGCGTTACATTACTAAACCGGCACAATAATGAAGGTATTTTAAACCGAATCATTACCTGTGATGAAAAATGGGTTCTTTACGATAATCGGAAGCGCTCAGCGCAATGGTTGGATCCTGCCCAGCCAGCCAAATCCTGCCCCAAGCGAAAATTAACCCCAAAAAAGTTACTTGTAAGCGTTTGGTGGACTAGTGCCGGTATTGTTCATTACAGTTTTCTCAAATCTGGCCAGACTATTACGGCTGATGTCTATTGTCAGCAATTGCAAACCATGATGGAAAAGCTAGCGGCTAAACAACCTAGGCTGGTCAATCGCTCCACGCCACTGCTGCTTCACGACAACGCTAGACCACACACTGCGCAACAGACGGCTACTAAATTAGAAGAGCTTCAATTGGAAAGTCTAAGACATCCTCCGTACTCCCCGGACCTTGCTCCAACAGATTACCATTTTTTTCGAAATTTGGATAACTTCTTGCAAGGGAAAAAATTCAACTCCGATGGGGCAGTCCAAATCGCCTTCAAAGATTTTATTGATTCCCGTCCGACTGGTTTTTTTAGTAAAGGGATCAATGAACTACCTATAAGATGGCAAAAGTGCATAGAAAATAATGGTTCATACTTTGATTAATTAAATATATTATATTAAAAAATATTCGACTTTTTGTTCCTCCCATACAAAACGCCAATTTCATATGTAAGGACCTAATATAAGAGTGCGTGATAAAGAACACTAGAAGGGACAAAAAACAAATTAAAAAATAAGATAGTAATTATAAACAGTAGAGTTCCGTACCCGAAGGGTAAAAACGTAACCCTTTTACTAAGCCTCCGCTGTCCATCCGTCCGTCCGTCCGTCTGTCACGTGGCTATATCTCATGAACCGTAGGAGGTAGATAGTTGAAATTTCCAGATAATGTGTATTTCTCTTTGCGCTATAACAACAAATATTAAAAATAAAATAAATATCAAAGTAAAGAGGGCTCCCATATAACAACCGTGATTTTTTTTGGATATGTTTGCTCTTAATTTTTCAAGGCTGTATCTTTTGAACTACAATAGACACATGAAACTTTCTATAATTAAGTAACATTTCACATGTAATAATGTCAAATACTAACAATAAAATAAAGTAGAAAATTTAAATTTTATGTTCTTTGAAAAAGTTGCCTGATTTTTACGGTACCAAACCGTTCGTGTTCGAGTCGACTCGCACTTGGTGGTTTATTTTTTATTCACAAGTTGATCCCCTTGGGGTCTAGAATCACCCCCTTTCGACTGAGCATATTACGTGGCACCCTGTATAATATTAGTAGGACAGGACTCTAGGTATTGTTTATGACCTCCACAATAAAAGATCTATGTGACTTTTAGTAAAGTGTAGTATCGTGTATCCTAGGGGATATACAATTTACATATTAGTCCATTTTAAATCCCATAGGAACCGTGTTCGAGTAAAGTTGGATAATAAAATTGATATATTTAAATTAGGTTTTAAGTATTTAATTTCTTTTTAATTAATATACTAAGTACCATAAGTCTTTGACATCACATAATGGTGCTCCATAGCGTGTTTGCCCCTTTTATAAAAGTAATCAATAAATTGAAGTTGAACGTTACTTAATATTTTTTGGAGTTATGCGTGTACTTCAGCAGTTTTGTATCTATGTGTGATAATGATAAACCTTTTAAATTATGCTTCTTACAAACATTTATCTTTATATTACATATTGCCGAAAACTATAACATTAATTTGTAGAATTTACATATTCTGGACAGGAATCGAACCAACTCCTCGTGTCATTCTCGATTCTCTCACTACACATAAAAAGTCATATATGTACATGTTGATGTGATTTCTTACTACCGTGCCTTAAGGTTGTAAACAGCGTGATGCGTCCATTTGACGTCAAGTTAGCTTGTATTTTACATAAAAGCGGCTAATGTAAACGCTTCTTCGAGATGCGAAAAATCATATAGCTTTGAGACAGGGTCAGGAGATGACGTGTTAAAAATTTATTTAAGATTACATAGGTGTTTGTTTTTAATAATTAGTGAAAAATTTGATAATGGCGGTGGCACAAAATGTTTGGCATCATTATCTTTCGGATTTGGCTGGTGAGTTTTTATTTTGGATTTCTTAGCGTCTATATTTTTCTTGCTTCAAAAAATATTTAAATTTATATAAATTTTCCCAAATTGTATTTGGTTACCTACCTTTTATATTTTGTAGCCAGGAAGTGTTCTTTAAAAATTAAAAAAAAAAAACTTATTTTATTGAGTATTTTGAGACCCATGTTCTTCCCTTAAATGATTTGTATTGCTTCAAAAAAATTAATCCAAGAGATAAGTAGTTATAGTAATATTAGGTATTACCTGCATTGTATTATAAAAAATAAATAATGATTTTTATGAATGTACTGATTATGTAAATAATTAAACGACGTCAATACATTTTTTTACGTAAAACAGTAGGTCCGTAACATTGTTGCCAATTAATTTATGTGCAAAACAACAAAATAAATCTAATTCAACAAATACTTTTTTTATATGAATATTCATTAATATAAAAAAGACAATGACTGGAGTTTTTGTAATCATATCATATAGATATAGTCTGATCCTATAAAAATTCATTGATAAGTGCCTTATTGGCTCTTATCTTTAGAGGATGTATAATTTCATAATCCCTACACACACACAGGGCATGCGGGTTGGGATTAAATGCGTAATAACTAGCATTATTAAATTGTATTTCTTTCTTTGTAGACCCGAGAACTAAAGACTGGTGGCTGGTAGAGAGCCCAGGACCAATACTTACAATTCTGGCAAGCTACCTCTTCTTTTGCGCGTACGCAGGACCAAACTACATGAAAGATAGAAAACCATACAAGCTTAAGCATACGATAGCGGCTTACAACCTCATTCAAGTTGTATACAGCGTTTTCCTCGTGTATAGGGTAAGATTATCAACAAGGCAATAGATCAGTTGAATTGAAGTGTTGAAATAACTTTTTGTAACAACTCTAAGTAGATTTTTAAAACTTATTTAGTTAATAAATAATCTGCAGATTGTCTTTAAGAAAAAAATATATAGCTTATGGCTAGAGCAGTCTTCAAATTAAATTTTTAGGAAATAATTGAAAACACCAGGTCGCATTCTAGAAGTTGAAGTACGTAGTACTCTAAGCTAATATACGTGCTTCGGGAACTATGCCGTCACTGCCTTTTGTTTTTAGTAAGGTTTCGAAGTGGACCGTAATTTAGAATTCCAAATTAAAACAGATTAACTTTTACTATTTTCCATACAGTCATACGCGTCTGTGGTGAATTTGGTAGAGTCGTAGCGACACTATGTAGTTATTCTGCGCCAGCGGGTTCGAGTTTAAGAATGCAATCATATGATGATGAAGTTTGTTAAAATGGCATTATGTGAATCCTAAAGCAACTAGAGTGGCCTTATTTCATTTCTTTGTTTCGGCGTTTCGATTTATTCAAAGACGGTTTCGCACAATGAATTGCAAAACTAGTTATATGCATTTTAGATATTTTAATGACTGTCATTAGACAATGGTATTTACGAATTAAAATTTTAAACATTTCAAGTTAATACTTAGAATATTTAGATTTAATATGATTTTCTGTTGTCTTTTGAGTGAGAGGGCAATAATTGGTACCTTTTAATATAGGAATCAGTTTGTATACCTAGCTAAATAACTAGGTATTAGATTTTATTTATTTATGATGATTACAATAACAGACTAATACATTTACAACTGGTATATACACTTATATCTATTTCTTAAAAATCTAAGCCGTCACCAGAAGGCAAAAAAAAACTAAAAGCTAAATAACTACTATGCTATTTATAAAGTACAAGATAAGGCTGCGGTAAGTAACTCTTTTTACTGATAGCGAAATAGGCACTACTTCAAATTCAAATTTGAATTATCTACGTATGACCCCACTAAGGTATGGAAGTTTTTCAGATCACTAGGGGTTGAGTAATCCCTCAAAAGACATTAACGCTTTGAACCTTCACTTTTCCTCTTGCTCTCAGTTTGAGGGAACTATTAAATCTCAAACATTAAAATCTCTTTCGTTAATCCCTACTCCTGACTTTGTCCGTTTCTACTTTTGCGATTTTACCAACTCCGTTGTTAAGAAGAGCATTTCCTCTATTTCATCTAATGCAGTCAATACCGATGGCATTAGTAAAGAAAT
The DNA here is from genome assembly GCA_963662085.1 of Eupithecia inturbata. Classification (NCBI taxonomy): domain Eukaryota; kingdom Metazoa; phylum Arthropoda; class Insecta; order Lepidoptera; family Geometridae; genus Eupithecia; species Eupithecia inturbata. Next base: position 13,257,202 of record OY759182.1, read on the forward strand.
GATTCTTCCTATCCTTGATGATATCGTCCATGTCATTATGTACATACTGAACATTTCTATCAGTAGTGGTACATTTGCCAGCGCGTGGAATGATGCTCCAGTTACCCCATTACCTAAGAAATCTAAACCCTTTTCCTTCTCTGATTTCCGTCCAATTTCATATTTTTAATTTAATTAATTAATTTAATTTTTTTTTTTTTAGTTCTTAAACTACTAGTGTACCAACAACTCAGAATTTTCCTTAATTCCAATAACCTCCTTCCTTTCCAGTCCGGTTTCCGCCCAGGCCATAGCACTACTTCAGCCCTCATCAAGATAACCGACGACATAATACATAGATGGTATCTGGAACGGATCAGCAACCATTCTTTCCGTTCTAGGTTTCGGTAGTGCTTGTAATAACGTTGATGTTGACAATCTATTATGTATCCTTCGCTCTCTTCACATCTCTCCAACTGTAATCCACTGGCTTCGTAGTTACCTGTTTGGTAGCCGGCAACGCATTACTATCGACGATAACGTTTTCTCCTGGTGTCAACTGAGTGCCGGTGTACCTCTGGGCGGCGTACTATCACCTCTCCTCTTCGCTATTATCATTAATTCTATCTCCAAAGAACTCTCATATTCCCCCTTACCCTTACCACCTTTATGTAGATGATTTACAAATATATACCCAGGCTCCAGTAGATCGACTGAGGGAAGCCATCTGTAGAATCAATGGCGATTAAAATATTTTGGAGCAATAAGCATGGGTTGAAAGCCCCCCACGAAAACACAGGTAATCGTAATCGGTAGCTCGTGAATGGTGTGTAGGATTGATTGGGTTCACCTTCCCCAAGTCTTTTTGGACAATGTTCAAATTGTAATCAGTAAAACTGTTAAAAACTTAAAGATTCTCATAGATAACCAACTGTCCTGGGGATTTAGTTAACAAAAGTTAGCCGAAAGACCTTCGCATCGGCGGCTTCGCTTAGACGCTAGATCCACCAAAATTGCGCTCGCTCAGTCACTTTTGCTTACTATCCTCGACTACGCCGACGTCAGCTACCCAGATCTATCCCAAGCACAGCTTGACAAGAATGAGTGGCTTCAAAACTTCTGCATACGCTTCATCTTCGGACTGCAAAAGTATGACCACATCACAGAATACCTCAAATAGCTTAAATGGATGCGCATCCGCCTTCGCCGGGACGCACACTTCCTCTCACTCCTATATTCTAAACTATTCGTTCTAAATACACCCCGTTACCTCAAGGAACGATCTGAATACCTCCATCAAACCCACAGCCGCTTCCTCCGCTCAACACACACTCTTCAACTGAAAACTCTCCCATTCCGTTCCTATAGCTCATCCTTTACCGTACATGCCATAGAGCTGTGGAATGCCCTACCCACTTCTATCAGACATGCAAAGTCTCTCCTTATATTCAAAAATATGGTCTATGAACATTTCCTCACCTTAACATCTAATTGTTATTTTATATATTTACTATTATGTATTATATTTTTATTGTTATGTATTATATTTATGTTAAGTATATATAAATCTAAGTACATTATTTTTTTCCTACTGCCCAAACATTATTTCTGTTTACACGCCACCGTCTATACATTTTCAATCACTTCTTGTCTATCCTAAAGTTGCCTGGAAGAGATCGCTCTTATTGATAAGGCCGCCCATTGTACATTATCTTTATTTGTTTTTGGATTTTTTTGATTATTTGGTGTGCAATAAAAAATATTTGTATTGTATTAATAATTATTATTACAAAACATAATGGATGATAATGATAATGGATGATAATGGATTGAATGGAAAATTAATGTGTAGTCCTCTGACGCTTAAACCAATTTAACTTTCCACACTTGCGCATATTTACTCAAGTTTCGTCAATAGCTCTATCTAAGTCTATATAAATTAGAAATATTTATATAATTCGGATCATCATATTCCTTCCTATGTTATCACTGTACGTGTAGGTATTGATCAAGTTTTTGATAATATTAATGTATTCTATCATCAATAAGCATTATCTGTACGTGACCACACACGTGACCACGCGGTAGTTTCAGAAAATGACGTTATAAGAGAAATATCATTGAGACATTTTTGTTTGATCTGCAAATATTTATACCAGATACAAACCGGAATAAATAAAAATATGCTTGTAACTAAACAATTTTTTTTTGATATTGGTAGGATGCATGAAAACCATGACAGGTGTAAAAATGTCCATTATAAAAAAAATTACAACACTATTGAATGATATGCCTTGGTAATTTTAAAATGTATACTTATTTATTTATTTTCAGGGTCTCGAGTTCGTCTTTTCAACTGGATATAGTTTCAAATGTCACAACATTGATTATTCGGAAAATGGCACGAGAGTAAGTTTATACCTTTATTAAATATAAGATGAACAGCATTTGATTTGAGTAGAGTATAAGCAAAATCTGTATAGTTAGTGCTTTTTTAACTGGGACAGTATGGGGGCACCCCCATAACCAGAGAAGATACAGGTGCAGTTTCTTTTGAAACATCAGCTCCTTTTTGGAGAAAAACATTTTGGCCATATCGAACATCTAGCTCGCCGAAGTGTAAATGTGCTCTAAGAAAACGGTTATTTAACTTATGTCAATGGATGCAGCTCTGGATAGCTTAAACTTTGAGAAACCTCTACCCAGCTGCGGGTCAAAAATGTGGCTGTAAACGATGATCGTGGTGGTTTTGCAACCTAAGATCATTATGTCTATCTGTGTAATGTTATTCTATTAAATATATCGGTTATCTAGTGCCCATAACACAAGATCTGCTTAGCTTGGGGCTAGATGATGCTGTTTAAATTTCCATACCAGTAAAAACCCCAAAAGTAAGTCTTAAATTAAATGTCTACCATTTTGGTGGACAATGGGTGAGTGAGTGGTCAATGAGTCGAATGTTTGCGGAGATTAATGATGTCCATCATTATTCATTATTATTTATTTGTTCACAGTGGGCAACATCAGTCTGGTGGTACTATATCGCCAAGATAACTGAGCTACTCGACACAGTGTTCTTTGTGTTACGCAAGAAGAACAACCAGGTCTCCTTCCTTCATTTGTATCACCACACTTTGATGCCGTTCCTGTCGTGGTTCGGGACGAAGTATACCCCAGGTAAACAAAATTAAGGAATTTATGAGCTAGTTATGATTTTTTTTATCTAATACATTATCTCTTCTATCTAAACATTACTGGTACCCCAGCCATAAGGATTCCCAAAAAAAGTACTTTAGCATATGAGTGATCTTTTTTGATTGATCTTAATTGTACAGTAATTAAAAAACCATAATTTTAACATTTCAGGAGGCCAGTCCATTCCGGAAGGTTCAATTAACTCTTTCATCCACATCTTGATGTACGGATACTACTTCGTGTCAGGACTCGGGCCTCAGTACCAGAAGTATCTGTGGTGGAAAAAATACTTGACATCTCTGCAACTGGTGAGTTTTGTAAAAAGATCTTTGACTTATATTTATCTCGATGGATATTTTACATCATACGTTTATGTCCACGTGTTAGACGAGTCATCACAAATGCCGTTTATGTTGTTTGGTTCGACAGTCTATAAAGCTTTAGCGAGTCAAAACTCACTATCACTCGGCCATCGCGTAAATGTACCTACTTAAAACAACATGAAACCCGCTATCCATCGAAGTATAAATACCACCCATTGTGCAATTCTAAGATACATTCGAGTGACCAAAATGGCAAGAGCGATTAATAACCTCGAACGATCTATTGACAGCTGCTAAAAAGTAGCTTTCAGTTCCGGTGTCCATCAAAATGACTAAAATCCAAAGCCATTTTATTTCGTTTAATCCCCCGTGATACAAAACAACTAATAGTACAATAGGATTTTCATTTCTCACATCACACTCACACTAAATTGATTTTTGCATGAATTTTGGAATTAGTGTAAGCTCTGTATAGTGAACTTCTTCTTATAACGTAGATATTGTTCCGGTTTGTTTGGTTTACATTGTTATTCATATATTGTATCACTCTTTACAACGTAACAACCACTCTCAATAGCGAAAGAATTAAGTCATGTTTAGACCCCAATAAACATTAATTTCACTGACCTTCAAACAGAATACCAAAAGTCGTTAATATTTCGTACGCACAATTATTAGAAATATGTTCATTATTGTAATTGCTTAGGACGTGTTTACTTACTGTATTTCCCTATTAATAGTCCTAATTCCATGATTTTCGTTATCATAAATTCTTAGTTGCATTCAAACTTTTGAACCGTAAACATGACAAGTAAAAGAAAGATGAAAGGATGTTGACATAATATTTACATTATTTCACGGGATAGAAAAGGGAGCAAAAACCGTTTGTTCTAAATTATAAGTTATTGTTGTTTTCCTCTCCTTTTCTTTTAACGAAAACTCTTTATAACGTAATAAAATACTCGTTTTCTTCAATCTCGCTAGAGTTACACTTTAGAGAAAGGCATTGCACAATATATTACCTAGACTACAACGCTCATAGAAGTGTAACAACAACGCTCCTCTTGAGTCAAGAGAAGTCTTGACTGCTTTTGCTCCATCAAGGGGCTTGACAGAGCAACAGTTTGCTCGACCTTAGCAAGTTTGCTCAGTTTCAAAAAGTGCTAGACGCTAGGTTCTTGCGTGAGTATCACGACAGTTGCGATGTTTATTTTGGCTCAGGAGTGGACAGGTCATGGCGATCATCGTCTTTGTTTTCTTGTACCACAGTAGCGCGTCATTTCGGCCACGGTCACTCTCCATTGAGATTTGATTAACCAACAATATTTTGCATTATACATTGTGATTGTCCTGATTTTTAAAGTAAATACGGCTGATAGAGGAGAGTGGAAGAAAAATACATGTTCTGTCGACTCCACTCCTTTAATGGGATAAACGCATGAAGCAGAAGATTCCTGATTTTAACAATATGTTATCGAAGTCATAATTTTTTTCTTTTTATTCCAGATTCAATTCTGCATCGTTCTATACCTCAACGTGACTGGACTTTTCGCCCAAAACTGCAATTATCCGAAATACTTGAACTGTATCGTTATTTTCAACTGCATGGCATTCTTATACATGTTTGGACAGTTCTATATCAAAAGTTATATGACTAAAAAAAGCAAGAATAATGTTGAAAATCTACCAGAAAAGAAGGAAAGTTAAGTTATTTAGAAAAAAAAATAGCTTTAAAAGTTTCCTACAGCTAGTATAATTTGAATAAGGTTAAATTATTAAGTTAAATAATAGTGATATTTGTTATGTAGTACAAATAATAATCAACTAAGCTAATGTAAGTAATAAAAGTGTATTATGTATACTAAATAATAAGTTAATCAAACGAATTTCATTGTTTAAGGCCAATAGAAGTTAGTCATTAATTTAGTATAACTTTTATAAAATTAACGATTCCTTTTTATTGACCAAACCAAAACTTGTAAATTATTATTTTATTTTATTTTATTCTTATCTAACAAGTGCAATAAACGTAAAATAACACCACTATAGTAAAATTTACTGAACATTTTATTGTTCATCTTTGACATGTGTCGTCTGGCACAGGGTTAATGGTAATACAGCTGATACAGGGTTATTGCTAATTCACTGACACTGTGAACTGCAGATTCTGACCATCACAAGTGTTCGTGAAGACGCCATGTTTTAATTCTTATGTTTTTATAAATCACTACTGATACAAAATGAAAAAAACTCGTTTGTCCGGAATCCAATGAATTACTAAAGGCCGATCTCCCACTCCCACACCCACTGAGCCGTTTGTAAGACGATTCTGTCAACGATTATTAAATGAAGGGAGGTACCTACTACCAATATCTACAAAGTTTAAGAATGAAGACCTTTACAAAGAGAAGTCTTTACAAACATGTTCGTGATAATGGCAGAACCTGCAGTTCACGTAGTGTCCGTAAATGATTAATAACCATTTATACTACTACAATACCAATAAACATGGACTTTGGGGCTAGAGGATGCTATCATAAGTATTATTTTTACCTACACCTACCTACCACAGATCTAAGATGTAAATACTCGCACTTTTAACAACCACTTATAATTTACACTTATATTTGCTTTTCCAATCAACGCCACACTCAAGGGGTTAAAGCAAGTAATATATATCAATCACAACACACTAATATTCTAAATGCGACACTTTGGATGATAGTTTGTATATTTGTTACCTCTTCACGCCACAAATACTGAACGGATCGGACCTTGGATGCAAAAAAAAGTGGATGAATCTTCGTCAAATATTAAAACAAAGTATTTTAAAATTTTTGTTTTCTGACTTAAAGTTTATTTCAATACCTATCCAGCGGTATGTTTTTTTTCTTAAACTACGTTTACTTAGTGAGTTTCGGAGTTTCCTCTGAAGTAACTTTTTTTTGTGTATTTATGAGCATGAAAATTAGGAGTTCAAATTGAATCAGAACATGAAAATCAGCATAAAGCATTTTGTGTATAAAGTTTGTTACTTCCTCTAAACCGAATGACCGCTCCCACCCGATTGAATTTTTTTTTAAGAAATCTTGCGGTATGGCCTCCCTTCCTCTGTGATTGCCTGTTGCAGCTCTTGAAGACTCGTTGGAGCAGTGTCTCTGACCCGAACTCTTATTATTTATATTCGTACCTTTGAGAAGTAATTTGTCTTGATCGGCGGCCAGGATTCGCTCTGGAGATGAAAACAAGATCGATCTTTGGCTCAAGTGATATCAGTAGAAATCATCATGATCCACCGCCGCGCCTTAGGAGACTCGTTTTTCATGTATCAATGTTTGAATTGCTCACCTGGCTTTCGGTAGATTCTTTTGCTTTCATCATTGTCAAGTAAATACATCTTACACTCGTCAGATAACAGGACTTCCCTCCATTGGTCTTCAGTCCATTCCAAATGCTCTCGAGCGAACTGAAGGTACAGTTTCGGTATTTTTACTGCCCTGTGCGCAGTTAAATTCCCTTCCCGAATTCCCGAAGTCATCTCCTAACTGTACATCGACTGACTTCGAATTCCCGCGCTTCTTTGAGACGCTGCAGCTGTCCCAGTTGAACTGCATTCAAACGACGATTGCGCAATGCAGTCGTCACAATAAAGCGGAACGCCGTGTTGCGGCACGGGGTCGCTCAGATCTTTAGCGCCATTTGAAGCCTCTAGTCTTTTCATACCTCTGCCATACCTGACGGACAGAGAAACGGCTAAAATTCAGTTGTCGATCCACTTCAATTTGGTTCTTACCTGCCTAATGTAGTGCAAACACTTGAACGACTACTTCTGGTGTGGTACTCAGTTTTCAGTTGTGGAGTGGCTAGACGTAATCGATCAACGCTTAGCTTGAAAGGTTTTCTACCTTTCAAGCTAAGCGTTGATCTGCGAATTAAGCCTTTTTCCTTTAAAATCACCCATTAACACCAGCGCACGGGGTATGCTATTGTATTGTTGTTATTGTGTTATTTTTAGAGGTTTGACACTCCTTATGTGTCCCTGAACAGCCTCCGTGTGGATTTTAGTTTATCGGTAGTTATATTTTGCAGTAACGTTAAAATCTGAAAAAATATTTGATTTCAAACAGGATTTAAACATAGGGTACCTACTTTATCGCCATAAATCAGTTCCCTTGAGATATGAATAACCTTGAAACAACGCGTGCGAAGCCGCGGACAGAAATAATTTATTTATTTATTTATTTATTCAATGGTTCGCCATCCGGGGAGACTGGGTATAAACGATTTCGGTTTCCATCACATGCAAAACAAATACATAGGTACAATTTTCTGGCTTGACGACCATTGAGACACGACACCGACTGTGTGCCGACCGACGACGAAATTGTCAACGTCAAAATATCACAAACGTCAAATAACCCAATTGTAATATTTTTTTGTTAATACCTAAATTACATAACTTTAAACCTCATACTCACACTTGACCTTGTTTTGCTTAACTAAGTTTAATTACTGCAATGTATTTACTATTTGTAGCTTTCAATCAGAATTGCTGTAATCGAGCACAAAAAATTACAACTGTGTGTAATAATATGACAATTGACTTTGACTTAGATTATACGTCAATATACATATAGTCTTGACTTTGACGTTAAAATTTCCGCCACCGGTCAGTTCCATCCAGCCAGAAAGTTGAACCTACCTATGTATTATACATATCGAAATAGAATCGTTTATGCCCAGTCTCCCGGGATGGCCCATTCAATGGGAATGTGAGATCTTAGTGAAATCGCACAGCTATTCAATAAAATAAATCCGCATGCGGTGATATCATCACTATGAGTAGGCAATAAGTCTCTTATTTAGTATTAAGAAGTTATGAGTACCTAAGTACCTACCTACGTAGGTAGGTACTCATTTAATGTTTTGATTTACCACTGGCTGTTTTTTTTCATCTGTATGTTTCTTAAATTTATAATTTAAACTGATTTCGGATACGAATATCATAAGTACCTACATTTTAGATACACCATTCCTACCTACCTAATGACTTGTAAGAATACTTTTCAGGTGTATCTGTATGAATAAACAAATTGAATTAAACTAAGTAATTGCGAGCAATCAAACTTTTGGATACCAATAGACTCTTGGACAGGTCACAAAATTCAAATTTTCGCGGCATTGACCTTGTAGCGTAGACAAGCTTCTGCCCCCGGCTTCACACATGTGGCACCAAGAATATTCTTTATTGACAAAGAAAATTACAATTCAATAATAAAAACAAATTAGAACTAGTGTTCACAATTGTAACAATTAAGTTAACTGCAGACTGTTGCAAACAATCTACAGGTAGCTCAACTGGTCTATTATACTAGTATTCACAATTGAAACAATTAAGTTAACTGCAGACTGTTGCAAACAATCTACAGGTAGCTCAACTGATCTATATCAATACCAGTCGGAAGCGTCCTCAAGGCGCTGGCTGCATTGCCCAGCTGTATGGCAATGCTGATGCGCAGCGCCAGATACCCGCCAGGTACCAAGACACAACATAGTGTACCTAATATATCTCAGGAATAATAAGTCCTAAAGTCTACTACCTAACTACTCGTCATCATTATCAACCTATCTTAGTCCACTGCTGGACATAGGCCTCCCCTATAATTTTTATATATTTTTTGAAATACCACTGTAGTGGCAAACAGTCCTGCAGCCCGCCTGTTAAAAAGCGGTTATCGCACCGCTTATTAACAGGCGGGTATGGACGCCTATACAACATCAGGAACATACATAAGACATAATAATGTCCCTTCTAAGACATTTATAGTTAATTAAAATATATTTTTTATTGTCTTAGAGACCTACGACCTTAAGACACTTCTTGAAAAACCTCATGTTTTAGTCTTGAGGGCAGATGTTTTACTGTGTCTGTTTTTAGTAATTGGTGTAATTTGAAAGAAACTACGTCATCGTTTCCTAGAGTAGTAATTAATTTCGTTTTTTAGGGGCAAGTTCAATCTTATTAATATGCGTTATTCTAATTAGTTAACTTAGTTGCCACTTTAGTTTTAGCACTGAGAGGTACCTGCGTTGGTGCATACCCTATTTTTATATAAGTACTTTAATTTTATAGTGTTTTTAAATATTAATAATGGGGAGTCTTCGGGCAATTTGGGAAGGATATCATTATGTTTTTTCTGATTTGGCTGGTAAGAAATAATTCTTTTTTATTTTCTGTTTGACGTGATGCCTGCAGCACCCTTTTACTATAGCACCGCTTGCCACAGCATTTCATTCCATACCGTGGAGCCGCTATGTTCGCGGACCTTAAGGTTCAAAAGGAATTTCCCCCCGCGAACCCAAAGGTGAAAAGTCCTGCCGAGGTTTGCTCTCAAGACACATGAGGTTTCTTAAGAAGGGTCTTAAGGTCGTAGGTCTCTAAGACAATAAGAAATATATTTTAATTAACTTGAAATGTCTTAATATAGGGACATATTATATCTTGTGTCCCTGATGTTGTATAGGCGTCCATAGGCTGCGATAAAAGCTTTTTATCAGGTGGGATGCATGGCTGTTTGCCACCACAGTGTTATTTATAAAAATATTTATACTAATTAGTATATTTATTATATAATAGTATAATTATGTATAGTACTTATTCGCTATATTGTACTTACGCTTTAAGGTGATACAGGGTAAGCAAAGAAGAGCCCTTTGCGCATTGTTGTGCCTATCAGTAATGACACTCCTGCTGTTGCAGCATGCAGCATTTTTTGTCAGTTAGGCAACGGGCACCAACCCACCAAAATGACAGCGATCCAGATCAGCGACAAGTGGCATTTAAATATGGGCTTAATCGTCGAAACCTTTGATACATTTTAAAGAACATCCCAAAATAGCAGCCAGCGTGCGATGAGCTAGCTTGCCGCAAAAGTCACTCGTTGATTGACTTGACAACTTGCTTACCGCAAGCTTCAAGCGCTACGCTCGCGTGGACCGCTTACTTGAAGCAAGTTGTATGATCTGATGATCATACGGTTTTTTGCCGAGCGTACGTGGACAGCGAGCTTGCTGCTACCTGTCACCGCGTTGGCAGCACGTTGACTGCGTACGGTCAACACAATTTGAGGCGGAGGCATGCGGTTGCTGTGCGAGAGCGGTGCGGCCTATGTATGCGACAACTTGAGAATTGTCTGGTACATATCAAGCTGATCTTAATTTGGGGCCAAAAGATGTTATGTTAAAAAGTCCAAAATTGGAACAAGAACAAAAAGAAAAAAATACTACAACTATTATATAAAAAAATATGTTTCTTTTGCTTCACAGACCCTAGGACCAAAGACTGGTGGCTTGTGGAAAGCCCTGTTAAGCTCCTTACGATTCTTGCAAGCTACCTCCTCTTTTGTGTATATTTGGGCCCGAGTTTCATGAAGCACAGAAAACCATACAAGCTTAAAAATGTTATAGCTGTCTACAATTTATTCCAAGTTCTATTTAGCATCTTCCTTGTTGTAATCGTAAGTACAAATTATGTTTCCCCCTATTCTGAATAGTTGACGCATTGTGTGCTGATGCACACAATGCGTCGTATGTGCATCAGCACACAATGCGTCGACAGTAAACATGCATCCCCTAAACGAGAGGGTTTTGCCACAATCACTCCGCTTAGCAGGTGGATTGGTGATGCAGTAGAGGTGTTAGTGTTAAAAATACGCAGAAGGAAGTTGCTGTTTTTCCTCGGCAGGTTCTCTTAATCAACTCATTTACTGGCTGAGTTTAGATTTTTTTAAATGAGGTTTTATTATCATCTATTAAGAATGATGGACAGGTCTCAAGACAAGAGAGAGCACGGAGAAATGGACAAAGATAATTACAGAGTGGTATCCACGTGCCGGCAAATGGAAAAGTGGAATACAGCTCAAAAGACGACACAAAGAATGTATTTATTTATTTATTCAAAATGTTATAAGTACACTATCCTTACAGGTACACCTAATGCGATAGTGTACTTACTATAGTCACAATCACCATAATCTCCATAATATACATCGTCAACTTTGGTCATAAATATTTTAACATAATTATTAATTAAATTCCTAATTTTAACATTATTATTACACAAAATTATTCTGACACAAACAAAAATGTTAATTTAATAATTACAAAATAAAATTAATTCAATAATAAACACTTCATCAAACATTAAATTAACATACAATACATAATAAAGCCTTTGCCAACTCGTTCAAGGATCAGTCAAATACGTCTATCCTCTCTGTAAGTAAATGTAGTGTGCGGATACATCGTGTCAAGGGAGCCTTGTGCAGAAGATTGGTTCTTTCTTGAGGTAGAGCAAATAGGGTGGACCTCCGGTGCACGAATTCCTCCGGCACATTCAGCTTCACCTCCTCCAAAATGATCGGATTATACATGACCCCCCGAAGAACCTTTACCACATAAGTAGCCAGTGCTGCGTCCCGCCTTGCTTCCAGCTGGACCGGTTCGCATTCAGAACAAGTACCAAGAACAGGTAGCGTTCTACCCTCTGATGTATCCATCAGAGGGTAGAAAGCTACCTGTTCTTGGTACTTGTTCTGAATGCGCTCTACCATCCTGTTATATTTGGCCTCGTGTGGAACCCATATTACGGCGTTGAACTCTAGATAGCTTCGAACCAAAGCGTCATATAGAGCTCTCATTGCTCTCAAATTGGTGAAAGTGTTTGTTTGCCGAAGAAAAAAAACCCAAGAGTTTTGAACGCCTTTTTGCAAACGTTGGTAATGTATACTCGGAAGTTCAGGTCTACATCTAGGTGAACCCCCTAGGGGTTACCGAGTTCACTCTCTCCAAGTTGGAACCGCTCAGGTGTAGTGGGCCACTCCACTCTGCTCAGTCTTTGCTCTACTGAAAGTGATTACTGAGCATTCACTGGCGTTAAACTGTAGTTCGTTACTACGACTCCACTCCTCCTTCTCTGTCCACGTCGCGTTGAAGGCGCTCGCAGTCTACTTGATCCTTGAAGAGTAAGAATTTGACGTCCTTGACCACCGCCGAAAGGTCGTTAATCATAATGATAAACTGAAGCGGGCCCAGATTACTACCCTGATTCACCCCCCTTTTTGTAGCGTAAGCCTCGAAATTGCGCCCCGCGTAGTCGACATACTGCTGCCTATCCCTCATGTAACTCGCGAAGAACCGCAGCAGCTTGGTTGTGCAGCCGATCGTCGCCAACTTCTGAAGGAGTATGTCATTGTCGACCAAGTCGAATACTTTTCTGATGTCAAAGTAGGCGGCGTCGTCTTGCATCCCCATGCGTCACGGGGATGCAAGACACGTTGCGTCGACGTGCGGAAGCATGTAGGTCATGGAGTCAAGGAGGTTGCTGGCGGTGCTAAGAGCAGGACGGAACTTGTGCTGCGCGTCAGACGAACGAGCCACGACCTGCTCTTGCATGCTGCGCTGCACCGCTGACTCGAACACCTTTGCCACTGTCGAAAAAATCGCCACCGGTCTAAATCCCGTTACATCATTTCCCGGACCTTTTGGTATAGGAATCACCCGTGTTGTTTTCCAGCGTTTCAGAAAATATGATTCCTGTAGGCAAAGCTTGGAAATGTAGGACAGCGGTTCTGCAAGAGCCATACGGCAGTCTCTCACTATGTACACCAGAACCCCGTCCGGGCCCGCGGAGGATTTTGGCTTGAGCCTAGCGAGCGCCACGCGTACCTCGCGCAGCATGAACTGCGGTACGAGCACTTGCGCAGCACTAGCACTGCTTGCCGCCTCCGCGGCTGAAACGTCTAGTTCAGCAGTCGAGGTGCCGTATACCGAGTAAAAGAACTTGCCAAACTCTACTGCGCATTCCGAATCCGATAGAGCTCTACCATCCTTTGAAATTTACTTTCGATTGACGGTCCCTCTCTTCGCTCTTAATTAATTCCAGAATGATTTTACATCTTCCGCCAGATGGCTTTCCAATTTTTTCCGATGGTGGTCCTGGTAATCATCTATCATTTTCTTTACGCGCGCTCTACATTCAGAAAAAGCAGAATAATTAGACTTTGACTCTTTCGCCTTGTAACGGCTATGCAGGTTAGCCTTGAGTCTAATTTCTCTTATGATCTCAGCCGTTAACCAATTTGGATAGCTTTATCTAGAGGTCCCCTTCTTTTGCCGTTTTTTACGTACCCATTTCTCCAATCCCAATTCTCCAATCCAATCCCAATCTCCAATATACCCACTAATGTGCTGTAAATATTATCCACGGCAGTCTCGGGATCTAGTGTGTCGTACAGGTGATCCCATTCTACTGTGGCTATCGGTGAATACAAAGAGTGAAAATCAGCTTTACAAAAGTTCCGATGTTTGTCGAAAACTGGAGATAAAGAAGGTAGAAGCGGCAGCGCTAAGTGCGGCGCGGCGCGGTAGACCGTCACCGCGAGCGGCGCCGTGCGGAGCCGTGGACGCGCAGCACCCTGCGCGTCCACGGTACCAACTCCTCGTCGGCGGCTCTCACGCCTACCTCCTCCATGCTCAGTGAGACCAGTCTCACTGAGCATGGAGTTCTAAACTGTTACAACCGTTTATTAGACAAAGTCTAATAAACGGTTGTAACAGTTTTTCACCTCATTCCTCTGAACGAATTCGCAATAGGCTGTAAAATATTCAAAATAATTAATAGCATTCTCACTACACGAATACATATTAAAATCCCTATTACTAAACACGAATTTTATTTAGAGCACCAGTTTTCAATAATTCTAATTAAAATCATATAATCTTTGCTACGTGGTGTATATTATGAATATTACAAAACAAAAAAAATAAAAAATGATTATTTAAAAATACTGTTGCTCCCACTACTTCAAACGTGCAATTGACCACCCCTACATTATCTGGCACTTTCACTCTGCGCAGCTCTAGTCGGGGCGAGGCCACCAAAAACACGCCTCACTGTTTCCGCCCGTCGGTCCGGTCGCATCTTAGTACCTGGAATCCCTGCGGTACTACCTCTGCGTCTTCTATAGAATCGTTGCATCCTGTTTCTGTGATTGCGAATATGTATATCGGAGCCTGATGTGTCTATGCTATTAAAAAAGCTGTTTAACTTTATTCTCAGCCCTCTTGCATTCGGTAAATAGATTTCTATGACGCTCCTTTTCTTAATTGAAGGTCTGCACGCCACCGCCGCTGCTTGCACGAAAGGGCTGTTGAGATCGATGTCCACCAGAATTAACGCCAAACACAATCCAAGGTTATAAATTCAAACCTAACCGTACCAAAATTCGGTTGACATGCAGATGTTGCTGCATACTACGGGAACTGCAATTTTGTATGAATTGTAGTCACCACTGGGAGTTAGTTCCATAACCGAGCAGGTCCCGTCTGGGCACAGATCTCGAAGATAGTTCTTAATCTCTTCTGCGCTTGATGCCATATTCTAGAGATGGATATAGTGACGAGGCCATACCGCTCTTAGAGTTAGTCACCGTTGGGTCAGCCGTTCCGCACAGGGAGGTGGGCCTGTGGCTTCTCATTCCGTCCACTGCTGCTTATCCTCGCCTCCCGGTGTCGGTTGGTTGTTGTATTCAGCCCATCCACGGTACCTCCTCCAATGTCATCCGTTTTGCTGCCTCGAGGCTGTTTCTCCGTTACTAAGGCTTCTTCTCGTACGCGTGGCTGTGCAGAAACCTGGACATTCTTAGCGATCCCTTTTTTCTGGATCGGCTTTGGTTTTTGATTTTCGGCAGATTCAATGATCGGGACGGAAACCGACGATGCTTCCAACGGCCTGCTAACATCCCCCCTTGCGACAGGGGCCGCCGCGCGATCGTACTTGTTGTGAAGTGCCTGCATCTGCGAAGAATAACACTTGAGTTTTGTGTCATAGCTAGTTAAGATTGATAGCGCCAGTGCCAGCTGATCTCTCAGTAAGGATACCTCTTGGCGTAGACTGCGGACTTCTCCAGATAGCTGCGACATGTCACCTTTGGTAGGCGTGTCAGTTTCCGTAGTCATCGGTATAGCGGGTATCGACGCCTTCTTACGGTGTGTAACATTTGGGTCCTTATTATTCTTGGCGGCGCCCACTCCGATCGGGGTGAGACTATTGTCTCCTCCTTTCCTCCGCGCACAGCGGCATTCCGGGCGGAGTAGGAGGTATTGCGTGCCGTTAGAGAACAATGGAAACCGCTGAAAGAGGCTTTTGTGTCACAGGACACGAAAAAAAACAAAAAATTACAATATGTTTAGTAACGAAGCAAATGTAAGTTTTTATCAATAAAGGCTTAAATAAATTACGAACGAACCTGTGTGTTACGTAATGCTAGCCTTAAGTGGTTAAATGTTGTCTATAAGTAAAATAATATTCGTTATCGATTCAAGATTTATTCAGTAAAGCTTATTTTTATTTACAGAATTTTGAGTACATTTTCGGTGTCGGCTTCAGCTTCATCAATTTCAAGTGCCACAACATCGACTACTCAGAGAATGGAGTCAGAGTGAGTATCCTATGTAACTTATTACACCACATCATCATCATCATCATATCTTAGTCCCCTGCTGAACATAGGCCTCCCCTAATGAGCGCCATAGCGCCCTGTCTTCAGCTTGCCGCATCCAGCATAATATGCCTTTCGTCGCCCCACCTGGCTGGAGGGCGTCCTACACTACTTTTGCCGAATCGCGGTCTCCACTAAAGAATACGTTAATCCCAGCGGTTGTCGGTTCTTTGCGAGATCTTACCAAACTTCTCATAGAGTCTACAGGTAATCGCAATGCTAGCTTCTATTTCGGTCAACGAATTAGCATTGCCATTCAACGTGGCAATGCTGCCAGCATTCTGGGCACACTGCCTTCTGGTGACGGCTTAGATTTATAAGAAATAGATATAAGTGTAAATACTAGTTTTAATTGTATTATTCTCATTGTAATTTTCAAAAACAATAATAATAAATAATGCTGGACAATCAACACAGCATCAATCTGTCGGTAGAAGTGTTTTAATCATTGTGATTCAAACACTTCTCTTCCTTAAACTCTTGAACTTCGTTTGATTAACTGAACACTTTGTTATACGTATGAGACAATACAAATAACTTAATAGACCACAATATCACGATGATGGTCACATAAGTCTAGAAGACAGCCTATATCCTCTAGAAGAGAACTGATCTTCAACCGTAAACCGTAAATCTCTTGACCATTATTATTTTCAGTGGGCGGAACTTGTCTGGTGGTACTACATGGCCAAGGTATCAGAGTTGTTCGACACTGTATTTTTTGTCCTACGGAAGAAAAACAACCAGGTGTCATTCCTGCATCTATACCACCATACGAGCATGCCGTTGTTAACGTGGTGGGCTATAAACTATGCTCCAGGTAAGTGCTTGATATATGGTGCTTGGTATTTCAAAAAGAAAAATACTTTTTGATATAATCAGTAGACTTTCGTTTGCTGGCCGTGTGGTGTCGGGTTAGAATTAGTACCACCCAAACTCTTCCCACGGGTGTCATAAGAGGCGACTAAGGGATAACCATCGGTGGGCAGGCAGCAGTGCCTCTCGCAGACTATTCTACCACCGAACTGCGATCCCCAACCCGCATGCCCAGCGTGGGGTTTATGGGCATCACCCTCAAAATAATAAAAGCCAATAAGACTCTTATCAGGGGAGGCCTTGCGTCCATCAGTGGACGAGTATAGGCTATAGTTGATAGACTTTCGTTTGACCATAATCGCGCTTGATGGAAAGTGATGATGTGGCCAACAATATCTCACGAAGGTTTAGAAGACATCAACTCTTGTTTTGAAGAAAACCTAGGCTAGGCAGGAAAAACAGCAGCAGGCAGTGTGTTCCTTAGAGGTGTAAATCATGAAGGTAGAGGTAAACAGCTAAGTGCGAGTTTAAAGTATATCCACAAGATAAGGATGATATTGAGCTATGCGTCCGCTTGTCTTGGAGTGGAATGGTGGGATCAGCTCATTAAGTTCCTGTGAGCATTCTCCGAAATAATCTCTAGAAAGGAAAGAAAATCCTCCTGCTTCCGTTACTACCCATTCACAACGAATTCTTCTTTAGATTATTCGTTTCTGCTGCGTTTTTGTTTCTTGTAGAATTAGTGAAATAAAAGAGAAGCAAAAAAGTTGTTTTTTTTCATTTGTTCCATTTTACACGTGCCACAGAAACAAAAGTGCAGAGATAAAATGAGGAAGCAGGGCTGCAGCAGCCACCAACCAGCAAAAGGAAATACTAAATTAGGACGATGATGTCATAGTGTCTTTTTTCACGAAAACCTAATGCTGAATTCGCAATCACTGGTTGTTTGAGGCCTTCTTATCTTTTACAAGCCTAGTATACTAGACAAGAATCAAGAGACAAGGCGGTCGATTTTTATAAACCCATTTAATTTTACAATGCTGCCGTAATAAACATGTTGCTGTAATAAACATTGGCAGCATTGTAAAATTAAATGGGTTCAAATTAATTTTTCCTGCTTTTATAGAAAGCAGAGAAGGAAGCAGGAATAAAACTAACGGAAAAGTAAATTGCCGCAAATCGTAAACCACTTTCAATTAACCTATGAAAAACCTAACTTCGTTTCACTGGTATTTTTAGAGCATTTGGGAAAATAGGAAATCCCAAATGCTCCCAAAATACAATTGAATCGAAGTTGGCTTTATCACGGGTTCATAGAAAATGTTTTACGATTTACGGCAAATTACTTTTCCGTGGTTTTATTTCTTGTAGAGCGCAGAAATAAATTAAAAATCACGAAACAATTTGAATCTCGCGCCAACCCGTGATGATCAACCTTAATACATAACATTACAATAGAAGTTTTAATACAGGGTTATAAGGAATTCACCGAAACTGCGTGAACGGCAGGTTCTGCCCATCAT
Source organism: Eupithecia inturbata (assembly GCA_963662085.1). Taxonomy (NCBI): domain Eukaryota; kingdom Metazoa; phylum Arthropoda; class Insecta; order Lepidoptera; family Geometridae; genus Eupithecia; species Eupithecia inturbata. The sequence goes on from OY759182.1 coordinate 13,275,598, forward strand.
CATGAACACGTTTGTGTGGACGCCAGGTTATTTCCATTCTTATAATTAACAGTAGTCAACAGAACAAATCTGCATATCGTACAAACATTTATCTCGAGGCGGGAATCTAACTCGCATCCTCCTGCGTTACAGGCATACCTTCGCCCGCTACGCCACAGAGGTCGTCGTTATTAAAAATTTATCTCAAATTCTTTTAAACCATTCCAGGAGGTCAATGCATCCCAGAAGGTGGGATCAACTCATTGATCCACGTGTTCATGTACACCTACTACTTCGTGTCAGGACTCGGGCCGGAATACCAGAAGTATCTCTGGTGGAAGAAGTACATGACTCTGATGCAACTTGTAAGTAGAATGAAGCTACTTTTTGCTCCTTGGTCTAATTCTTGCAGTCTACCGGTAAAGTCACCTCTTGTTTCTTATGGTGGTAACCCGGTAAATATATTATGGTGTCTACCTACTCGTATGGGTTCTGTTTTTCTGTGGAGCAACTTGATCCAATCCGGACTAATATTATAAATTCGATTGTAACTCTTGTCTGTCTGTTACCTTTACTCACCTAAACGGCTGAAAGGATCTTAGTTATATTTGGCATGTAGATAGGTGGTAACCCGGGGACGGACATAGTATACTCTCTATCTCGGAAAAATGCGTGCGAAGCCTCGGGCAACAGCTAGTGATTCATATTAATCTGGTTTTATGGTGAATGGCCCGAAGGGTGGTCACTCCTACCGTCCAACTTAAAACACTGTCGTCTACATAATTCAGTTATTATCTCATCTCATCCCTAGGTATCTACCTATGAGGTTTTTGTATCAGTAGTTCCTTTATTTAAGTCTCATTAGTATCTTTAAAGGAACTTTCTTACTTACTAACTTAATCATCACACTAATATTATAAATGTGAAAGTTTGTTAGATGTATGGATAGATGTTTGTTACCTCCCGCCAAAACTACTTAAAGGATCGGGCTGAAATTTTGCATACATGTAGTTTTATGCCTGGAATAAAATATATGAATTCTTAAATATATACTTTTTATCCCATAAATCACTTCCCATGGGATAGAAATAACCATAAAACGTTTCCATAGAAACAACGCGTGAGAATCCGCGGACTCAAACTAGTTACATATAAGAAAATCTGAATGTAAAGCAATGTGTGTGCATCAGTATCTCTGTCTTTTTGAGAAGCTGTCCTTTTGATAAACTGTACTTTTGAGAATCTGTCTTTTTGAGAACAAACCTAGTTAATGTTCAGCATTATAATTTTGTAATTTATTAATTAATTTATTCTGTTTTGTTTCTAGGTACAATTCTGTATCGTGATCTTCTTCAACGTATCAGGCCTCTTCAGTCAAAACTGCAACTATCCTAAGATATTGAATGCAGCTGTGACTTTAAACTGCATGTTTTTTTTTTTCATGTTCGCAAAGTTTTATATCAAAAGTTATAGCAAATCCAAAGAAACCCAGAAAAAAGTGTGAGAAACTTAATTTTTTTAACGTTAATTTAACCTAAGAAGTTACAGGTTTAGGTGGCGTTAGGCTTCGACTATTCGATTATACCTAAGATTAAAAATTGCATAAACTTAAAACACAGAATGTTTGTCATTGCTTATTTATTTTTGTACTATTAATCGCAATCAATTTACAACATAGGCACAGGGTGTAAGATAAGTTATTTAACCATTTCCCACATGTTCTGTGAGTTTCGAGTCTTGATACACCCTGTATAAATCGACAGTCTCGTCAAGACATCAAAATAATATTGGACACTATTGTTTAACTTAAATATCTATGCATGAAGCTTACTCATCATTTACCTATAAAACTGAAATACACATTTATCTGGCAAAATGAACATAAAACACCTATTGTTTAATTATTTTATACTTACAATATAACTGAAATTCTACTACCATAATGTCGATGCATTATCCCGGGACCTATCTTCAAAAAAATATGATTTTGAAGAAATGTCCAATGACCATATGCATTGAAATGGTATACAAACTGTCCTTACCTGAATTACCTAGGTTAGGTAAAGTGAAAACAGTACCTTACCTACACTAAATTTAGAATCTACATAATAGCTTATAATGCGACCAATACCATTGTACCATGTGAATATTATCACATAAGCTTCTCAACAACACCGTAGATGTATTGAAGCATAAATGTATAAAATATTACATACATTCTTTAATTATAAGATATTAAAATATTTCTAGTCTAAAGCTTTTCTTGCTTTTTTTAAAAATGCAAGATGAACTTTTTACCAAAGGCTTAACAATTAAATTTATTTGTCTGGTTTAGAATTAAATTTTATATTAAGATGGACACAACGTCGGAACCAGTCACTTACCTACTAATTATTTCACGTCTTTTAATCGAACTATTTAGGGTTTTGAAAGATTTCAGCATTAAAAGGAGCCGTAACTAATAATAGAACGGTTACGTAATTTAGAGTTTACAACAATTTCACAGAGGAGCTACCTTCTGTAGCTAGCAGACAATCAGAAATCAAGAGCTAAAAATAACTAAGTGGTACAACTAAAAATGTGTCTACGTGTGTATAAAGTCTTTTTACTGGAAGATCAAAGAAGACAATTCAGAACAAATGAAAATTCACGATTTATGCCCACCTTACAAATATCATAAACATCGTAAAATTATAAAAGAGTCACCCATACCACAACTTGGACGAAATTGATGTCAACATAATTGACTTACTTGAAAAACAACCTTTTATTTGCCGATGACAATGTAGATGATATCAATTTTATTGAACCGAATTTCATAAATGCGTTTAGTATTAGCAGTTTATAAATTCACAGTTTAGGCGACGCACGAATCTTAATAACACTATCTTAATAGGTACAATTGTGCGGTTGGCAATTAACAAATAGTTTTATTTGATAAAGCGTATCATTTCAATTAATTATTGTTTTAATTTCATTTGCAACTTTACTAACAGCTACGATATGCGTTGATTTAGAATTTGGACTATTGTTATTATTACAAAAATTTAGGGCTTATTCAAATTATAACAAATCCTAAGAACACACTTTAAGCACCAAATGGTCCTCTTTGTTTCCTTTACAAATGTTTGAATCAGCCCTAAATGACTTACTCACTCTTAACACTAACATTCAGCCATCGTAAGCCATCATCATCACAAAATCAGTCTCAGTAGAACTTTAGTAGTCCCTGTCGAATCATTTCTTTATTATACTATCGAAGTCGTACTCTGGACCGTAAGCTGCTTTAGCGGTGCGTCTAGTTAAGTATACATTTCCATCTTTTATGAAGTCACCACCTGCTCTATTTACTTCGTAAGGAATATCATCCTTAATATCTTTGCTATCATTTCCTGTTAACCCATTTTCTTTGACGTCCTTTGTGACGCCGTTCGTGTGGACACCATTAGCTTTGACGCCATTACGACTCTTCGCGTATTCTTCTTTCAACTCTTTCTCCTTCTTTTGGTTCTTTTTGTAGCTTTTCGAGTAGAAGTTGAGGAAAAGTAACAAGAAGATGGTGATGTTTGCGCAAATAAAGTATGTGAATCCGTTGGCATACTGGCAGCGCGGAGAGAAGTGAGTCCATGCGCAGTACACGAGCATTATCAGAAACTGAAACTGCAAAAGGTTATTGATAACTGATACCTACATAATATTCTTACACAAATTTTAAGGATCACGTGGAAAATTGTAGTTGGTAATGTGAACTATGATAGTAAATGCGTTACGAACAAATTACATAGGAGCCTCTTAGCAAACACTGGATAGACTGTCCTTCATGGATATAAAGGCCATAGATGCAATGATGATATCTTTATTTAACAAACCTACGGCAAGGTTGTACCCTAAGTCTATCACATACATTTTTCAAGATTTTGAAGTTTGAAGAAGTAGGAAAATGATGGTCCTTTTCATCACAATATTAACATTCCTGGATCAACTTCGGTATACACCACCACATTTTTATTTTATGCTTTATAAACCATAAAATGAAATTACCACAAGACTTACCAGTTGCATTTTCGTCACATACTTCTTCCACCACAAATACTTCTGGAAGCGAGGTCCCAGTCCAGACAGCAGATAGTAGGTGTACATGACCACGTGGACCATGGAGTTGAGAAGGGCTAGAACTACGCCCTCACCTCCAGCTGCGAACTTGAGGTAGCTCCAGGAGTACAGAGCCATTACTACGTGATGGTAGACGTGGAGAAATGTTATCTGTAATAGAAGAATAACAGATGAGGAAAAGAAACAAATTGCCCGGGAATGACCCAATGCACTTTTTATCGACTACTAGCGCGCGGCATTGCACGCGTTTTTTGGAATAAAAAGTAGCCTATTGTTATTCCAGGTCCATCTTTGTGTGCAAAAATTCAGCCTGATCCTTGATTGATTGTCTTTGGCCAAACATCTTTATAACGGCACAAACTTTTACCTTTTCAATATGTGTAGGATATTTTCACTTTAATCCATCTTTATTTGGCTTACTTTGATTAACTTTGACTCTAATCATTTATATTATGGCTGAGACTGGCCTCTGCCCGTGGCTTTGGATGCGCTTTTCCCGGATAAAAAGTAGCATAGTGTTTATGTTGGATTATGTTATAGGAACGTGTACCTATATGCCAAATTTTCAACAAGGTCTGTTCTGTAGTTTTGGAGGTCTCCTTTCATCTCCTTTCACAAACTTTTACCTTTTTAATAAAAGTAAAATATAGAAATACTCAAGCTTTAACAAATCAAAACCTTCCACACTCATTCCTGGCAACGGTATGAGCCAATTTATGTCAAGTAAAAATATACTTCAAATTGCTTCTATGCGCTACGTTATTTCACTGTACCTATTTCCTATGCAATAAATTTCAGCCCGAAATTGACTAACAAAAGACTTACCTGCTTATTTTTCTTTCTCATAACAAAGAAGACGGTATCTAGAAGCTCAGTAAACTTTGCGAAAAAATACCACCAGCCAATTTCCAATAACTGAAAGAAAAAGAAAATTTATTCAAACAACATCTTAGAGATTAAGAATTCTTATTTCAGAGATGTTATCACAACACTGTGCAAAATGTTACAAAGTAAGACACATGACAGCACAGGATGCACAAAATCTGAATGATTATATATGAAGTTGCGTGGATTGTTCAGCATTATTTATTTATTTAAAGACTCTACCTAATACGTTTACCTTGAAAAGTGTTTAAGTGCCACCGAAACCGAAAAGAATTAGAAAAAACAATATACCACGCTTCCATTTTGCTCCATGTTGTAAATAAATCGCCAAGTGCGAGTCAACTCGCACACGAAGGGTTCCGTACCGTAAGAATTTGTAATTTTTTCAAAGAACATCAAAATTTCACTTAATCGGAGACCCCTTTAAATTTTCAACTTTATTATAATTTAAGTTAATATTTGTAATTAAAATACTTATTTATGGAATGTTTTAGGTATCTACCTATTGTGGTTGAAGAGATACAGCCTTGACAAACGAAGAGCAAAAATAGCTAGTTAAATCGTTTTTTGTATGAAAGCACCCTTTCATTTTGATATTTATTTTAGTTTTATTATTTGTTGTTATCGTGGCAAAAGAAATACACATTCTCTGAAAATTTCAAATGTCAGCCTCCTACGGTTCATGAGATAGAGCCCTTTAACAGAAGGACGCACGGACAGACAGCGGAGGCTTAGTAATAGGGATCCATATTCACCCTTCGGGTACCCTAAAAATACGCAACATCTTTAAGGCTAGACACGCATTGTGAAAATTGCAGCAAATTTTTCATAGCCTACTGTTAAATGCGTGATTATGTATAGTTAAGTATACAGATTATTAGATTACGGGCTTAGACATCACTTTAGAGCCATTAGCAACTTCCATAGTTACCCTTTAATAACATAATCGATAAGAGACGACAGGAAAAGCCAGAAATATGAGTAATAAAAATTGTATTGCCGTCGAGAAATCCATTAGGAATTATAATTATTATATTATTTGAAATTTATAGGTAAGTAGGTACCTAACCTACTTACCTATAAATTTCATATAAATTATTATAATTATTGTTTAATATAAATAAATACGGTGAATTATTCAAAGTTTTTAAATTTAAGGGTAAATTATCTAACAAAGGCAACCTTCATCACAGTTAATGGCATTTATTTTCACACGTTTGGATTTAAATTTTAGACATGTTTTTATCTGGTTTTACTTACCAATGGGTTCTGGGTATTCGAAGGAAACCGGCAGCCAGCATAGATGATGCCATCTCGGAAGATATTCAGTTTGAATACCTGAAATAAATTGGTTCGTACATTAAACAATCATCCAGGCCGATTCAAAAGCGTGTAGGTTTGAAATTCTGTGTAATGAAGTCATTGAACTCCGATGACCTTTGTATAAAATTATCCAATCGCACAATGAGTTAGAAATTCTTGCCTACATAAACAAGCAGTGGTGTATGCAACCTAAACATAAGCAAAACTCGATGTGGAATGTTTGTAAACAAACCGCCCATACTTAACCTAAAATTCACTCTAGTGCCGCGTCTGTTTATACGGAATTGACATTACTTGTAGATATGATCCTTCTTTCCATAAATATTGCTTACAATTATATCTGAAACTCGACGCTAAGTAAGTGAGTTTTAGTTTTTGTGTCGTGATTTGTTTACAAACATTCCACATCGATAAAAACTATCTCCATGCTCGGAGAGATGCGGAACGCGTGCGGTTGGAATCGCACTCTGAAGATGTGTCTATAAATGATCAAATCAAATTAAATTCAGACTAGTAAATATTACTTATATTATAAAGGTATGTTTGTCATAAGATAACACCAAACCTACTGATGTACAGGGCTGAAATTTTGCATGTAGTTGTGTAGTTTTGGAGAGGAGAAGCCATGGACAGAAACTAGTATTAAACGTTTATGTGTAATTTTCGTGGAGTAATTTCAATATTAGTAATATTATGGCGATGAAAGAGATGGATTCTGGTTTGCTCTGAGTTCGCCTTCTGGGTAGCGGAAGCGTTACCTATTTCGTGGTATAATGTACTGGCCATCCTATAATCCAATTATTAAGATTGATTTCAGTTCTAAATGCCACCCGTACGAACGCAGCTGTTGGCACCACGTCTGCATAAAACATCACACACGCGAGCGTCACTCAACATTCTGCTACTCGTTTATAATGGAAAATGGAAGGAATATCGTGAGAAAATTGGCGTGGTTTTCACTGTGGATGACGATTACCGTCACATTGACAATAAAACGTAAATTGTCAGTAACATCACCTGAGGGTTTCCCTTGTTATATGCTCGTTATTTTCACCAGAACAAGACCTACGCAATAAAAACCACGGAGGATTTTATCTTGGAAACCCAGTAAAAGCATCTCATGGTTTTCCTTGCTAGTCAAAAGAGGGACCGCTGTCGGTCCCGCATTATTGTAGAAATGTACGCGATTTCATACAGTGTGCGAGAGGGATAGATGCCTTATAGTGCTCATAATTTCGCCACAAAACTACCCTACGGGACAAAAACTACGGTGGTTATTTACCTTGACACAGATCATCGTTGCCAGCAGCACTTGGAACGCGTTGTAATACGCTATAGGCTTGTTCATCGTTATGGGAGGCCGGCTCTTCATGATCCTCGGGCCTATGCGAATGAGAATCAGATAGGCTACTACCACTGACAAGATTGGTACTGGGCTGGACATCATAAACCAGGAGTCCACTACTGCACCTATTGATCACAAAGACAATGATTGTTTAGTAATAATTCCTCATTATAACATAGAGGGTTATTGCCAAATCACCATGATTGTGCTTTGTATATCCCAGTGGATATTTCAAAAATACACAGTAGAAAGGACTCTGGTGAGTTCCCTTAGCCAGCTCTTACGACATCCATGGACCGATTGTGAGTTGGAGTGGCCGATTCTTACGCAGCGACCACCACAGCCAATGATAATTCTAGTGGTGGGTAAAATTTATGCGGAAATATGGCCTAAAGCTGCCGGCTTAGAGTTTGCACCACCCCAACCCTTCCCGCGGGTGTCGTAAGAGGAGACTAAGGGATATCCACCGGGGGCGGGCAGCAGCGCCCCCTGCAGAACAATTCTACCAACGAACTGCGATCCCCAACCCGCATGCCCAGCGTGGGGATTATGAGCATTGCCCCCCATGAGGTAAAAGCCAATAAGGCACTTATCAGGAGGCCTGCGTCGAGCAGTGGACCAATATACAATATACAATAGGCTGTTGAGGTGAGGTGAGGATGGCCTAAATGGCAATGTCGAGGCAAGCGCATTTGCCCCAAGGGCCTTCTCTGGAATAAACTTGACTTCAAATTCTTCACTCGCGAGCAATCTGTAAGTACGTCCTAAAGCTTCGATATTCATAACCTTGCCATTCTTAAATATTTTATGCTCCAAAGACCCTATAGATTCTTGCAAATAACATAACAGTTTGTTCCTTATGATAAATAGGCAAAAATAAAACTTACTTTTCCCTATTTTGAGGGAGTCTAAATAGCGGTCCATTTTTTCTAGATAACTCATGGTGAGGCGATTAACCTGGAAAGATAAAATACAATTTGTTGAAAATTGCTTCAACTTCATTCACATCAGTGAAAAAAATTACGACTGCAAATAGCGCTTTGGCATTGACTTGACCAACAAATTAGGAGTTCTCCAAACTTTTTCTTGGTTTATAGCGCATCAAAGAGGTTCGTACTTTTATGCGCAGGTATGGCATAGAGGTTTTTATAAGGTATGCTTTTAAACGTAGAACTTCTTTTCTTATTAATTGCGTCATACATTGCAACAAGGGGTTTGAAGATTTTGGTATGGAGGGTGGGATGGAGGGATACCATGTACAAAATTAATAATGTACATGGTACCTATTAACAATTTGTTTGTTGTGTTTGTTTGTATTTGTTTGTTTTTTTTGTGTGTGTAGTGTGCAATAATTAATTTTCTTTCTTTCTTTCAATATCCAAGCGTGGTCATTATAGCAAAATCTCCATGTTTGGGCGAATGTTCAGCTGTGGACGTATGTCAGATGCTGTGTGAATTGGCCAGCATTGTTTTTGTATCATTTATTATCTCCGTACAATAGATTATTAACTTAGAAAAAGACAAATTCTTAAAATTCAAATTAAAATAGACATGGAAATAAAATTACATTTTTGATTTATATCGCTTCGATATGTAGACTGATGTAATGATGCGTCGAAAAAACCCTAAGCCTGTTAGGTACTAGGATTTTTTTTGCATTTGCGCAAAACCCATCCTAAGCTTTTTTATTCTCTAGATAATCTGATATTTTGTAGCGTTTTTACAGAGAAAGTTTTACTGATCACTTTTGCAACTCACTTGTATTATACCTATTATTAGATATTCTCTGACAATAGGTAGGTCAGTGGGACGATCCGATCGGTCATTTACTGAGGAATCCGTACAAACGCTAGACTACGCGCGACCTGACACCGATGGAGGATTTGAAAAACCTTCTTCTTTCACCTTTCTGGTATGGCTTATCGAATATTCGCGAAATATGGAAAAAATTATAGCTGATTTTTGTCAGACAGTGGGATAAATAAATACAAAATCGGCCAAGTGCGAGTGTGAGTGAGACTCACACCGCGCCTCACCATTTTACTTTTCTGATTTTTCCATATACCACCAAGGTGGCAAACAGTCATGCGGCCCGCCTAATGGAAAGTGGTTATCACAGGCCTGGACTCCAGCAACATCAGGGATATTACACGGCCCGTGCGTTGCCGAATGTGAACGTTGGAAATGTTTTAGAAGGCTTATTCCAATAATCCCCTGCCATAATCCCGTGCGCAGGGGATTTCTGGACTTTTTGTACAATAATCCCCTGCGTGCTCACTAAAGTGACGCGCAGAGTCAATTGGACAAGAGTTCTAGAAATCACTTGATCCATTTATTTACACCGTCAGTAAGTGGATGAAGACCCCTTTCGAAAAAACCCATGTTGTAGTCCTGAGGAAAAACCTTGGCTTTCATTCATTTATTTATTGCTAATATGTACATATCTTAAGATCTAATTATAGGTACCTAAAGTTAGTACATACACCATGTTGGGCTGCAATTTTAATTGTAATTGTTAGTCATTTACATTAGTTTAGGTACTTTCATTCTAATTAATAATAATTTACATAAATATCTTTAAAATCTGGCAAATAATCTGTTTCATTAAAAATATACTTACAATTATTTTTGGGCATTTTCTGTGTATAATAAAAAATATCTATCTATGTATGTATTGTATTAAGTATATCAGTCATCTAGTACCCATAACACAAGCTCTGCTTAGCTTGGAACTAGATGATGCTGTGTGGGTTGTCCAGCCTTTTTATTATTATATAATTGCTTTGGTTAAGTTAGGTACAATTTATGTAAAACGATAAATAAAAAATCTCAAAAATCATGTAGGTATATACTAATGTCAGTTTCAGTTGTTATTAATTAAAAGCATTAATCTAATTTAGTTTTTCTGTCAAAAATTAGTTTATACTATAATAACATTTCTTAACTAGGAAACATTTTAGTTTATTTGTAAACAGGTTGTATTTTGTCATATCTTTTAATTCTTGGGGGAGTTTATTTTAACTAGCAAACCCGACGAACTCCGTTTCGCCACCAGATGGTTTCGTTTTATGTAACACTCCATCTACTTAAAATATTCGTTTGTAGTACATGACATGTATCAGAGATGGCGCTGTATGTGAAAAAGATTTTCCCGCTTTTCTTTTTAAAATTTTCCTGAATTTTCTTTGATATAAACCTCACGGAGCCCGAGACCTTTCCAACGAATGCAAAACCGTGGAAATCGGTTCGTGCGTTCTGGAGTTATAGCGTCAGGAAGGAAAATCCGACTTATTTTTATATAGTAGATTGACATTTTGTAGGGCGCTTTACTCTGGGATCATTGGGAGATCGTTCCACAACCTGGTATGAGAAAGGCCTATTGAATATCCGATCCAATATCAAAATGAAGGGGAAAATGCCTGTACAATAAAGCTAAGGACACAAAAAATACTTATATTTTTTTATAAGAAACTCCGTTGTCATAATTACTTCAGCCGTTTGAATTTTTTCCAGGTAATAAAGAGTCCAAAACTATCCCATAACAGAAACGCCTGAAAAACACAAATCGCCTTTTAAAAATAAATTGTATGGGGTCGCATAGGGTCACGTTCAGTCTTTCCAAAATAAATAAATAGCGCTTTTTAATATGACGAAGTACTAAAGTACCATAATTTTAGTGCTGCCAATTGTACTTGCTGATTATGATGAATCAGATCTGATGTATTCACAAAATAGTTGGATAACGAGCTTTACATTGGTCACAAGAGCACCGTTAGCCCCGATGCAGTTATTTTACAATTTCCATGACCTGCAACGGCTTTTTGTAAGGATAGATTTCTATAGGGCTTGAAGTAGGGCCTTAATTCGCACCACTAGAGTTGCTAGATGAAACTCAATTGAAGTGAAATTTCGCTGACCGCATTGCGACACCCACGTCACACAACAAGCTGTCAAAGCATCTTGCTGTCACACAGCACACCTATTATTAAGGGTATCGTTTTCGACAATCTCAAACTCGTAGATTACAGAAAAGATGTCCATTTCAAAATCCAAGATGGCAGACTTAATGATTATGAAGGTTTTATAGTTCGGACTGTGATGAATAATTCTAAAATGTTAAAGAATCAATATAGATTAAGAATTCATCACCATTCGCTCAGATAACTTTTTTAAAACCCGGAGAGCCTCGGTACCCCAGGGACCTAGGGTCTCGACCCCAAAGAGAACAAATGTATAGGCTCTGTCGAGACCTGCTTATTTGCGCCTCTTAAGATCCTCAGCCAAATCTGCCACCGCACCAGCCCTCACGGATGTCCTTTGAAGAAGGGAAGGTGCAAGTGTTTGTTTATGTCTTTAAATGACATAACACACATTTAAAACAAACATAGATTAGTCCCTTATCTGATATGCATGTTTTAACAGGTAAACACGACATTCTTAGATATTTCCTTTTGAAAGTTACAATAAGATATCTATTGAGCTTGCTTCATCTTGGTTTTAATTAAAGAAACAACATTTTTACAGACCTATTAAAAATCAAAATTCATTAACGGGATATTTACCATGAGTTGTATTGTATTGTTTTGAGTTTTCCAATATTTTAGCATAGTAGCCTGGATGAAATGACTGAACTCACTGGGAGTGAGTTTTAATTGGCAGATATACCGATCTACTCACCTTTTTTTTTAAACCATTAAAACCATTTACTGATTTGCGATTGTGGTAATATACATACATTTGATCTTAAAATTAGTGACTTAAGTATTAAGACTTAAGAAACAATTTTTTATTGAAAAAATATACAATGAAACTGTCACTCAGTGCAGTGACAGTACATTCAAATTTGATTACATAGACTGCCTTAAATTATTGTGCCCAAAAAATATTATTATATAGGTATGCTTATTATTTTGTAAAGAATAAACTACAAAATAAATAAAACTCAAGAAACTGAATAAGAATAAAGAAGGAACATTACACAAATATTACCATTACCATTACCTACCTACATATTCTTTTAATTAAATGAAATTAGCCGGAATAACATCATCCGGTTTATATCTCAGCCCAACACTTCACAACTCCACCTGCACCGCTGCATCGGTCAATGTCCGAATAATACGTATTCAAGTGACATTATTGTTACAGTGATTGATGTATTTAGTGTGGATCCGGAGCAGGTCAAGATGTTAGGTGTTTGAACGACTGGCGACCTAAAACCTAGGTATGACTCGGTATGTCTGCTTAGACCGGTGATAAAGTCGCGCGACCGTAGGTCGACTCGCGTCGAGTCTAGTCATTAACCGGTGCGTTGGGTAGACGAAATCAGGCACAGAGAAATGTATGAGATCGAATGGAGGACAAGCCAAATAATAAAATGAAGAATTGAAATAAAAGAATAATTAATATTATTTATCTAAGATTACATAATGATGAGTCCACCACGATCATGCTTTTTAACAAACACAACAGGATCAGTAATGAAAATTTATTTGAAAACCGATAAAAGGCCTGCTTTTAATCGTCGAGGAAAAATACTCAAGAAGTATTTTAGACGAGAAAATCGAAAAAAATTTGTAGCTATGCATCTACAATTATATTCTTAATTTTCCTTCTAATCATCTTGTTAATCTACATCTACATTTTAATTATCTTTTCTCCATTGAAAATGATTTCGTCGCGCTTTATAAAGTTGTCTCAATATATTGGAGTCGCACAAACAAGTTGTCGGTCTACTACGATGTCTACTAATGAGGTGCAGTGAAGGTAGAAATTATATTGAATACAAAATAAGGTAAACGTTTCTGTTGTACTTTGATGTAGGTGAAAGCACTCGAACATTCTTCATGGTATAATAATATTAAACTTCGCCAGGTATGGCATTCTGAGACATCACGGTCACGTGGGTGACACCTGTAAATAGAGAATGTCATGATCCATTGACTATGACATTCTCTATTTACAGGGAATTCAGTGGGAAATATAATGAAGACTGTCTGATAGCGTTGTTTAGGAAAGAAGAAGAAGAAGAACACCTTGGGTGTACTACTAAGTTATTATTATTGCTAGTGTCTTGGGGACGCTTCCGACTGGTATTGATATGGATCAGTAGAGCTACCTGCAGATTGTTTGCAACAGTCTGCAGTTAGCTTAATTGTTTCAATTGTAAATACTAGTTCTAATTTGTTTTCATTATTGAATTCTAATTTTCTTTGTCAATAACGACTGATTAAATTTTATCTAAGTTATTTTCTATAGAGATCTGGATATGTGAAGGAGAAAGGATGCAAAAGGAATTGTTCCCGTTAGATAGCGAGACGTTACATCGCGAATTTATTTGACGGTCTTAAGGTCAACAGTACAGTCAGCGCCATAAGCCCAGCAACAAATTTTCAGTGATCGCTAGTGTCAAATGTGTGTGGGCAAAGAATGAGATCCGGTGAGACAACCACAAATGACATATAATGACGACATCATAAAGAACTAAACCTTAACTGTCCAAAGTAGAAGAAAAAGAAAGTTTGAAGGAGACCTACATAAGTGTAATGGTCAATAGAGGCTGGAAAAAAGAGGAAGAGTGGGCAAAGGTCGCAAAAAAATGAGACTAAAATAACCTCAGATAGGGGCGTAATATAACTTTACTAAAATAAAAATAAATAATAATTACCCTTCATATAAAACGTATAAATCCGGATTCATAGAATAATATGTTTAGAAATGCCTGAAATAAATCAAGGCCGTGAAGATATTAGACTACACGAAACTATCGATTTACTTGGCCCCTACCATAGGTCTGAGTAAACTTTAGGCGTTTAAAACTAGATATTAACTCGACGAAAGCATTATTTCTGATCCAGCAACAGCTATCAAACAAAAAAATGTTATATTGTTGTCGCGGCGCGATTGCTGGTAATAATATAATATCAGTCTTAAAGCGAGTGCTCAAATTCGAGCTCACTGCTCGAGTAGTTTTTTTTAAACACACGTAATATTACTAATAATGTATATGCAAAACATCATGAAACATTGAGCTTGTACTAATACAAATCATATGAAATACTACGGTACAAGTAAACAGTTTGGTCTGCTTTCGAGAAATCGGCGGTAAAACTATTTTACGAAATAAATCGAAAACTATTAGTAATCTTATACAATTAGCTTGATGGTAAAATTGGTTGTATTATAAGCGTAGGCGTTCTAACATACAAGAACAAGGGGTTAAACCGTCACATGTTCATTTTGTACTAGAATTTCATCTATTTATATAAATAGATGAAATTCTAGTACAAAATGAACATGTGACGGTTTAACCCCCGGTGAGGTCATTTAGGAGCTGTGGGACCTACCATTAGTAATATTAGTAGGTAGATAATAAAGGTGCATATAGTATTTGATTCGTTATTAGAAACTAGTTTATTTCAGCGGCTTTGCACGGGTTGTTTCTATGGAAAAGTTTAAATGTTATTTCTATCCCACGGGAACTGATCTAAGGGATTAAAAGTCGCCTTATTCCAAGTCTAGAATAAAATAAAAGAATAGAAAATTTCAGCCTGAGCCTTGGCGTAAAGAAGTGACAAGTGTACATCCATCCATTCGAACTTTCGCATTTATAATATATAATATATTGTGTGATTGATGTTATGTTTTATAGAATTTCTATTAACACGAAACGTATCTATTCTAATATTTTTATAAAAACTAAAATATATCTCCGTCTGTTAACATTCAACGCCTGAGGATCACAAACATAAGGTATACCGGGAAGGACGTTGGTAACTTTTATACACTGGAAAAAAAAATGAGTAAGCCCAAAAAAATGAGTAATAAAAATGAGTTGATTTTTCGGTAATATTCATTGCATTGGCCAGTAAAAATGGAGCCTATTGTACAAACAAGTAAAAGTAACTGAAAAAAAAACAGTTGAGTTGTATCAATAGATTTTACTGTGTCTGTTTTCAGATCGACTATTCTTACTGTTTGTATGACAGTAAAAAAAAACAGTAAACAGGACAGTAAGTTTTTCTAATAGTAGGTTTAACTGAACTATGATAGTACTTATTACTGTGATAAAACTTTAAGCATACAGTTGATTTTACTGTGTTAGACCATACATACTACTTGGGTTCACATTAATGACAGCTGTGGGAACAAAGCCTAACCTCAAAATATATTACAGCATCAACATGAGTCCGGATGGGGCACAAAAAAAATGTAATGTAATGTAGGTATCGTTATTTCTAAGCTCTGAACACTTACAGTAACTGCTTGTATAAGTAAAAGTTAATGTTCAAACAAATGATATTAACTGTTTAGCACCATACTGTATGTTGCAGAAACTGTTTAAAAGCAGTAAAAATAACTGCTACGATATCAGTAAAGCTCTGAACACGGCAATACTTAAAATAAACTGCTTGTTTAAGTAAACTTTAATATTAAAACAATTGTTATTAACTGTTTAGCACCTTACTGTATGTTACAGAAAATGTTTAGAAACAGTAAAAATAACTGCTACGATATCAGTATAAACTCCGCGATGGATGTAAACTGCATTAAAATTATATTCCCAAGGGATTACTATATATCCCGCACAACTTTAAAACTGTGTAAAATTAAGGGATTCTAAGTCAGTTTATACTTTTTTGAAAACTACCAAATTATTTACTTTATTTTATTACGCTTCACGCTCGCAGGTTTTTGAAACACTGCGTGGTACAGGCTAGATCAAACATGAAGTAACTACCAAGTAATAATACATAATTATGCCACCGAATGCTGAGAATTAATTGTAGTCATGTTAAAATACACGAATTGGAGGTTGCTTAATTAATCGCACTGCGGGGATTCTAATTCAAATATGGTAGGTCTTGCAATTAAACTTTTAAAATCGTACTTAATAGAATAGAATAGAATATAACTTTATTGCACCATCAATACATCTTTAAAAAAAGAACTTAATACTTATTATAGAGGTACTATTATTATATTATTTAAACATTATTTAAACATGCAATACTGGGGATTTTTTTTGCAAGTAATGATTTTTAACCGTTTTATGTATAATCACAACAATCCTTATTAGTAAAATGTGTTTCTGCTTCCTACATAGTAACATTACAGTACAAAATTGCATTTTTATTCAAATAAATTAGGACTTGAAGACGAGGTTAAAATCACAACCATACCCCGGATATGTGTCAAACCAGCACAGACACGGTATTTATCATGTAGAGAAACGTTTTGACAACTTTTTCTCCTGTATTTTTTTACCTAAAACCTTATTTCGACTAACATTTTGTTGGTACTGGGGCCTAGAAAAACCTAGTCTAGGGTATGTGCGTCCAGCTAGTGATATGCTTGGGGATTTGTAGTAGACGCATTGAATTCCCTAGTTTCAAAGGATTTTGAAAGAAAGAGGGTGGATTTATATCAGGTAAAGCGTCCTTGAGTGTGGGCGGCTAAATTTGAGTTCGCAGCCGCATTGCGACGGTTTTGCTTTACTTTTAATTTATTACTAGACATGTCTCGACTGCCTTTGTAGTCTGGCTGAAAAGTTTGAGGGGAAGAGCAGAACCACTTTTATTTCTAGAAAACCAGGGAGTATGAAGTTTAACCTCTCGAATAGGGGGTGCATATGAACAAATATGCTTACGCCTAAATATTTTTAACTTATGCGATTTGAACACATTATTATTAGTATTATTTAACTGGTATTTATCGCGTTCATTTAGGTACCCATTTTTCCCGACTTTTGAACAGGTTTACACACTCTCGTGGTCACGGGATGACTGGAGCACTGGAGCCAACGCCTCTGCGAAGCGGGGGCAGCATTATTGAAACTACCCTCACTTGGTTTTCGTAACTGGTCATGTCCATCTGCACACACGGACGACACACAACACTAACTGTGTAAGCGACGCACTGAGAAACCGGTCTACGACGAGTACACTTAGCTACCTGAAAAGCCTCTCAAAAATTTAAAGATTTTTTTTTCCCGAAATTTGAACTTTATTTCTATTAAAGAACATGGCTTAATTTTTTTATTACTTCGAGTATGATCATGAAGCAGATGTGGGCATACAAAGTGTTGAAAAGTGAAAGTTAAAAAACAAAGTTATCAACTCAATTAAAAAAAATTAAGTGTGCCTCTCTGATCTTCCAATTCATTGAATACTTTTCTAGTTCATGACCATACCGACGATTTGCCACATGTGTCAAAACTACATAAAATACATAACAAAGTAAAGGTTTATTAAATAAAATCTGCTATTGCCCTGAAAATTAGTAACTTTTGTCTCATAATCGTGTTGTAAGCATGTTTAGTTCGGTAGATCTTGTGCCAACTGGTAAGTGGGAAGGTAAAACCAAGTGCAATAGTATGGTGACATTTTTAACCCTTCCAACGACATAACTTTTTCGATGTTTTTCCGATATTTGAGTTTATTTATTGTTGTTATTTTATTTACGCACCTACCTTCCGTACTGCTGCGTGCTGCTTTGCCTGTACTACCATTAGACCCTTTTGTTAAAATTTGCATAAATTTCAGACAATCTATTATTTATAGTTATAAGGGTTCCATACCCGAAGGGTCAAAACGGAACCCTATTACTAAGCTTTCGCTGTCCGTTCGTCCGTCCATCCGTCTGTCACAGGGCTCTATATCATGAACTGTAAGAGGTAGACAGTTGAAAGTTTCAGAAAATGTGTATTCCTTTTGCCGCTATATTAACAAATATTAAACACAAAATAAATATCCAAATTAAAGGGAGCTTCCATACAACAAACGTTAATTTTATTGGCTAATTTTGCTCTTAATTTATCAAGGCTGTATCTCTTGAACTACAATAGATAGACAAATGAAACTTTATATAATTAAGTAACACTTCAATTTTAATAATAACAAATATTAAAAATATATAAAAATTGAAAACATAAAGAGGTTTTCGAACAAGTGAAACGCTGATGTTCTTTGAAAAAGTTGCCTGATTTTTACAGTATTTTTACAGCCCTTCGTATGCGAATCGACTCGCACTTGGCGGTTTATTCTTTAATTATCCACATTGTAACAGTACAGTTTTCAAAATAAGCAAAAAATTTATTATTAAAACGCATTTATAAGAAAAATACTCTGTCGTTCTGTTATATTTCACGACCAAACGGCTGAACGGATCTCAATGTCTGGAAATGGATTAATTTGATTCTAGATACTTTATACTTGTATCTACACAAAATACTTGCAGCAGCGGGCAGCAGCTAGTGCTTGCTTTATGTTAGACTATTTTAAATTATAATAATATTAGGGGTTAAAGTATGAAATTGCCGATTTGTACTGAAAAATTGAAATTCGTTATTTTTTTAATTTTAGATATATATTTAATCAAAATAATTACCATTATTATCTATACATTGCTGCTATCTAATAGGAAGGTCATTTATGCCTTTGCGATAAAACTCTGGTTATCTAGATTCAACAAACTGTTTGAAAGCATTATGTACTGCCTCCTGGGAAGAAAACTTTTTATCACGTAGAAAATTGTCCAAATCACGAAAAAAATGGTAGTCCGTTGGAGCGAGGTCTGGCGAATACGGAGGGTGACGAATGATTTCTAATTGCAGTTCCTGTAGAGTTAAAACGGTTTCTCGTGCTGTATGAGGTCTCCCGTTATCATGGAGCAATAATTGTGAAGATCGATTCATGAGTCGGGGCTGTTTCACTGCTAGTTTTGCTATCATTGTTCGGAGTTCGGCACAGCAGACATCTGCCGTTATTGCTTAACCAGATCGGAGAAAGCTATAGTGAATAACACCATGCTGAGACCACCAAACAGTTACCATTACCTTTTTATTGGTAAGCTTTGGACACTGTTGTGGCGTTTGACCTGGCTTCAGCCATTGCATTTTTCGCTTACGGTTATCGTAAAGAATCCACTTTTCATCACAATTCGATCCAATATTCCTTCATTTCTGTATCGATTCAACAGGGCAACACAAGTTTCAACACGCGTTTCTTTCTGCAGATCGGTCAAATCATGAGGCAACCATTTATAATTTTTTTTTATTTTATTAATTTGACGCAAATGAGACAATATTGTTGGTAAGGTAACGTTAAACCATGCAGCTAATTCCTGGGTATCTTGGCTCGGATCGGCTTCCACCATCTCTTTCAATTCATTGTTATTCACCTGTGTGGGCAGACTTCCACGTGGTTCGTTCTTCAAATCAAAGTTTGAAGAACGAACACTTACGGCAGGGCTGGACCACCAGCTTAAAGTCACTAAGCGAGCTATGGAAAGGGCTATGCTCGGAGTTTCTCCGAAGGAGAGGATACGTAACGAATACATCCGACAGAGAACCAGATTTATCGACATAGATCAATGAATTAGCAAGCTAATGTGGCAGTGGGCCGAGCATATCTCGCGAAGAGCTGACAACCGCTAGAGTAAAAATGTTCTTTAGTAGAGACCGCGACTCGGCAAACGTAGTGTAGGACGCCCTCCGAAACCAGGTGTGATGACGACCTGCGAAAAACTGCAGGCAGGTGCTGGATGCGATGAGCTGAAGAAACTAGACGCTATGGCGCTTATTATATGGGAGGCCTATGTCCAGCTGTGGCCTAATATAAGCTGATGATGAATAAGTAGATAATGCATTAACCGAAGTTCTACTTAAGTACTGAGAGACTGCAAAATGCTGAGTGAAGAGAGTGAGATTCAGATATTTTTAAATAACCATCCTAATTTGTTATTTTAACCAATTTGTGTGAACATCGGTTAGATATAATCCAATTTTTAAAGAATTAGTATTGTTACTTGGTAATTAAAGCAGTAGAAGTACATTGGAAAACTGTAACAAAGGGTAAATAGGTGCGTTTCGAAAGAAAAATCTACATAGAATTGAAGTGTGTTCCTTTCCTACGTACATGAAGAATTTACAATGTGTCTACATTGTAGTATAATCTAATTTCATGACTAAGTATTTACAATATCAGGTTAATAGAATGTTGGTGTGCCTTTATTTTCAATCAGAATGTACACAGTCCACAGTGTTTGTCCACAGTCTCCGTTTCTATGTGGGTCAATCAACTATTCGACCCACGCTTTGGACACGCAAAGAAAATTCGTTGTTTTCTCAGCATTGTTATGCAAAAAGTATTTGATCTGCGATAAAAAATATAAACAGCCAACTTTACGTACCTACATTAAATGGGCAAGCTGTTTAATAATGTTATCCGTAATTTGAGAAAACCATAGAATATTGGTATCCTATATTATTTATAAAATTATCAGTACTCATGGAATGTTTCTAAAGTTGCCTGATTATTTATTTAAGCTGGAAGCTCTAAGCTTTTCATGGACCAATGGCATGATTCAATGATCATGAAAAGCTTCTAAATATCTTAATGCTCAAAATCCTCTCTGTCTGTCTCTGGTTGCAGTTTTTATATTTTATATTTATGCTAGTTTTAAGGTATATATTACTATGGACCGTAGAATAAGTTAAATAAGAATTGTAACTTTTCTATAGTCTGAAATAAATAAATTTATTATTATTATTATTGTAGCAAATTTGTTTTGTTCCTTATCCATGTTATTTCTAGGCTGGTGTATTGACGAGCAATTCCGCCAAATATAAAATCTGGATTAGCCTTGAAGATAACCGATGTTAATCTGCCTTGCAGATCACGGAATTCTGCTGGTCAATTCAGATGTATGCGTGAGTGTACACACTACTATTTTCACTGCTTATTAGCTACATTTGACAAGGATTAAAAGCAAAAGAAAACAAGCTTCAACATGAGCCCGGGTGGGCCACTGCAATTTGGAACATAGTTTTCAGATAACACAATTTTGTTATGTTCTTTTGTTGATCCTGCTAGCTATGCCACTGCACTGGTGCTGATGTGACCAACAACGTTGGAACAAGATACTGTATAACTCCTACTTTACTCTTGCCTATAGCAGACCGAATAGACTCATGCAGATGCTGGATGCGGCAAGGAGAAGACAGATCAGCTGATGATCAGAAATCAGAAATCATAATCACAGTGCAACTTATCCTATGTTGGGCACTGCTAACTAAGTTATGTAACAAATTTTTTATTAATAAATGATCTATCTAATAACCTTTATTTCTTCACGCTTACAAAAAAGGCTCACTGACAAGTCGAAATTTAAACTAAATTATTATCAAATAATAAATACTTAATTTATAATTGATTTTCTTCACTTCAATTGATAAAATTTGATGCTAGATGCTGTGTAAAATAATTTATTTTAGATTTACACATTAATTAAGTGTATGTGAAGCCGGGTGCGTAGCTAGTTTTAATTATAATCATAATAAACAAATAACAATCTAACAAATATGGTTTTCATTTAAGATTCATATTTATACGACTTCAACCCACTCTTCGTCTTTGTTTACTTACGTAAGTTTTCCGCCCTAGATGGTTGGGCGGCGTTGTTAGCGTAGTTTAATTTAAGTGATTTAAGGTGTTTTGTTATGAATAATGGTGTTGTAAAGAGTTTTTTAATTCTTACTATAAAACAAATAAAATCATCCACCCCCGTTTTTCTTACATAAATAATGGCCAGTAACAAGTAAAACTTACCAGAAAACTGCAGTTTAGAAAAGATCAAATCCTCTTTAGAAAACAGCTTCGGAATTCAAACTTTCATCATCACTCCTGAAAAAGTCATGGCCAGAAACAAATTGGACTCACCGTTAAGAAAGAACGTTCGGAGTTTTAGAACCGTTCGTAATTCGAAGTACGGAAGAAGCGGCCGTGCGAAGCGCCAGCCGATTGGAACAGCACTGCGGCATATCGACCGACAGACACTACAAAACGGCACGCGACGTATATAATTCCTAAGATGTCCTACTTCTGCCACAGGTAATTGTAACTTTTTATTAGAAACCCTTTCGACCCTTTCTGTTTTGTCTTAGATAAAAGACTTATTGTTAAATGGATAGTGTTTATATCCTTTTTTCCTCATAAACGACGGCAATAATATTGTCGCCGCTCCTGTCTACGACTCTTCGCTTCGGGCGATGAAAAATAGCACTAGTGTTTCATTTCCGATGTTTATTTTTTATTACATGTTTCATGACTATAAAAATGATGTGTATTATGTATATCTAACTTTATTCAACCAGAAAATAACTCTTTCCGTTTAGGTGGGGTTAGTAGTTTTAATGATTTCTTTCTATGATTGGGTAATCATAGAAAGCAAAGTAAATTCAGAAAGTAAAATAAATTCAACTTACAAAGTACAATACTTATCGTAAGTTAAGGAGTAGGTAAGTAGTTTTCATAAATTACAGTACTTTGAATCAAACACCTTTAGATGTCGAACAGATTGACTCTTTGCTCTCAGAGACGACCGAAGTGGCGCGGCGGGCGAAGGTCCGCCTGCGACGCAGAAGGTTGCGGGTTCGATTCCCGCCTTGGGACAAATGTTTGTACGATCTGCAAATATTTGTTCCGGGCGTTCTGGGTATTTTCTATGTATAATAAAAAATATCTATCTATGTTATGGATTGTATTAAGTTTATCAGTCATCTCATCTAGTACCCATAACACAAGCTCTGCTTACTTTGGGGCTAGATGATGCTGTGTGGATTGTCCAGCATTATTTATTTTTTTATTTATATTTTTTATTTAGAGAATATGAAAATGAATGTTATAATTAATATTCATGCATTTTCATTTTCAAAAATAATTTTCACAGATATAATTTACCTTATATAGATCAATTGATGTTTTGAACATATTTACGTACCCTCACTTTGCCAACAAAATTATGTTAAATATCAACAGAAACAGAAAAATGTCAATAACTTCTATGTTAATAGTTTCAGGTATAACTGTCGACTGCGGAGATGATGATGTCATCCTTAATTTATGTACAGTATGTAACACAGGAGCATGACCGGGCATAAGTTAGACAAAAAATTAAGTCTACCACTAGAAAATAATAAAACACATAGTTAATTATACGTACTTAGATGCTTTATTATCAGTAAGATGTCCAGTCCAGTCCCCTCGTAATCGCGGCCTGGTCACCCGCGATGAAGCTAAAAGGAACCTAGGGGCCGTGTCAACGCAGACGGTGATACGGCCGGCCCCGCGAGAGATTGCTCCTATCGTATCGTATGGGAGGCACCTCAGCTGAGGCGGGCGGCTGTGCTATATGGGC
This sequence comes from Eupithecia inturbata, assembly GCA_963662085.1. Classification (NCBI taxonomy): domain Eukaryota; kingdom Metazoa; phylum Arthropoda; class Insecta; order Lepidoptera; family Geometridae; genus Eupithecia; species Eupithecia inturbata. Next base: position 13,299,440 of record OY759182.1, read on the forward strand.
AGCATGGCCGCAGAGAGGTGGAGGCCATGGCGTGAGAGAAGTGCCGGTATTGAGGTACGCCGCTCTCCCTGCCTTCCACGGTCTTGGCGGGGTCGCCACCGTTTGATGGCGGACGCGGTGAAGTCGCAGGGGAGGAGGAGTGTTGGTATGGCGAGAGCCGCTCTCCCTATCCTCTGCGACCGTGTGGCAGGTAGCGGACCCACTCGTTGGAGTCCTACATAATACTGTCTCCCCTTGGCCGTATGATACGCTTGCGCACTTACATCAGAAAAAAAAGGTGTTTAACATTTCTTTTGACAAGTCTGTTATCGGCAGTTGACCAAGCACGAGGTGAGATACTAGATGCCCAAAACGAAGCTTTGTCAGAAAAGATTATCTTGTCCCAGTCGCAGTCTTTGGTTCATTGTGCCCAGGACATTCTTTTTTCAACGTGCTTTTCTGAAAGGAGCGGTTTCTTCAATATGCTTCGGTATTTTACTTGAAATTGTAGCTAGATAAATATTTTGTCCTGTTTGCTTCAGTTTTTCTTGTGTAGATTGCAAAGATTGAAGAGGATTTTTCAAAAATAGTTTAGTTATTCGCATAACGTCGGCGGACGACGTCTTTTTGGTTTTACCATGTTTGGTAGGTATCGACGTGTTTTATTTCTAAATATCGGTTCACCCTCTTGGTCACGAACGCTTTTGAGTTATTCATATACTTTGCAGCATGAACGCGTGATATTTTTGGTTCTTTGGGATGCGAATAAAAGAACACTGCCTCATAGCGGGAAGCATACGCGGCACTTATCTCGGGAAATGCGCACTCTGTGCGAAGTGAACATGAAAACTGGATAGTTTTTATGATGCATTAAGGGAAAAACGTTGAGCTACCTGCTCGTTTTTTTTGCCCCGAACACATTTTTTTACGGTGGTCATGTTCTAGTGATACTGTACTTAGATGTGATGATAGAATTTTAATGCGTCATCATAATCAAAATCATTGAATGCTATGGACAGCAGAGTAGAAGCGAGTTTTAGAGTACGTCATCGAAATCGAAGACATAAAATTACCGAAATAAAATTCAGTTGTCCCCCTAACCCTTTCCCTTACCCTTTCTAAGTGATTAAAACTGGAATATAATAGTCTATTTTACTTAACCAATTTAAAAAAAAATAAAAAAGCATGCCTTATTTAAAAAAATATATAGCCAGTATCACTCGGAGTTACGTAAGGATTTTAACGATACCCGCGCGTCCAATCAGGTTTGCTCCGCCCAGACAACTAAACTAGTGTCAGTCATTTTACAGTGTCACTTTGTGATAAGTGATATTTACTGTCATTTTGACAGTTAATGCCATTTGTGACATCTACTGACATAAGTGACAGAAATTTACGCTTACGTAGCTCTTGAAATGAAACCGGCCAAGAGCGAGTCAACTCGCACATGGAGGGTTCTGTTCCATTTCAACGTTCAAAACTCTAAAATCGGATTTATTTGATAGAGTGAAGGAAAAGCAAAAAGCCAACATGACGCGGTCCTTCTGACCGCACCCAACATTAATGTGGAATGAATGTGGATGAACGTTGGCCCCCTTAATTAATAAAATGATGAAATGTTTATTTTAGTAATCTACAACACTTTGTTAAAATTTCAACTGTCTACCTTTTAGTGTTCAAGAGCCTCGACAAATGTAGGGCAAAATCAAACCAGGTTTTTTGTATGAGCCCACTTAATTTTTATATTTATTTTATTTATATTATTTGTTGTTAAAGAGACAATAATACACATTCTGTGAAAATTTCAATAGTCTGCTTTTTACGGTTCAGGAGATACAGCCCGCTGAAGCACGGACGGACAGACAGACGAATAGACAGCTGAGCCTTAGTAATAGGGTTTCTGTTTTCACCCTTCGAGTACGAACCCTAAAAACGAAACGAAAGTGAGGACGTCTCACGCGAGACGTTGGGTGTAACTCTGAAAATCCACCCAGATTATTTATCTAGTACAGTTACGTAGATGGAATGAAAATTCCATCCAGGTAACTAGATGTCTCCGCGGAAGATAATTTTCCAACGAGACCACTCTAGTTACCAAACAGTTGTGTAGCTGGAGATAAAATTCCATCAACGTAGGTAACTGGTTGTCCCCGTGGAAAAATATTTCCACGTAGAGAAACAGTTGTCTTGCTTTGTTGTCTGGCTGTTGTGTAACAAGCCTTCAGCAGTGCGTGAAATTTCAAACTTATGGTGGAGTAAAGAAACTCACACATGTACATATGTTAATATGTAAATATATGTACACAGACTTACATCAACCCTGGAAACATGACACTCGTTTTTTGGACAGTCGTGAAAAAAATAGATAATTTCTAAAGAACTCATAATATTAAACATGCTCTTGATAGGTGATAGGAAATCCCACACTAAGTCAGCTCCAGACATGCTAGTATTGATCAGTGCTTCCCTAGGACACAGATTTTATAATACTATCCTAGGGCAAGATTTCCACCCGACTACCCGGAGCGGTTTTGTGGTTGGGAGTCCCAACCACAAAAACCGCTTCGTGTAGTGTTGGAACAGACAACGTGGTAGAGCGAGTCCGCAGTGGGTATTATTTAGGTCGTTGTTTGCTTCGATAGATCAAAAGTTTTTATATGGTCTTAATAGTTACAATCTTTTAGACAAAAAGGACATTGGGAAGACCTTGAGTGAAATACAGCGCAAAGCTAAGACAGAACAGGATGGCGATTTACTTTGGACGCCGTTTACCCCATCTAGGCTCCTAGGACATTAAATCAAGTCATGCATAGACCTTTTAACAGGCCATTCATAATAAAGTAACCTTACAGGTATTGCTCGTAAGGTTTTCAGTCAAGCTACAAAAAATATATACATATGTTGTTAAATATTACAGTGTGTACGACACCAGCATGCTGATCTAGCATTCAAAGATTATTAATTTAACAAACATTTGAAAACCTCTATTGAGTTTAACCGATTTGTTGACCGGTTTCATCATGATAGTTCTTGGCCAAAAGGCCAAAACGGCTCTGTCGGAAGACCAGCGTTAGTTTTAATGTTATTACAACTAGCTCATGTTGAGACAGAGACCGCTTTGTGACTCAATGCAAAAACTAGTACCTAAGCTTTGTTTTTATTCTATTTTAATTATTATTTTTTGTTTATTTGAGTTACAAATAAAATATTCTCTCTTTCTCTCTCTCTCTCAAAAGTAATGGCATCAAAAATCTATAATAAAATACCGGATATACTAAAGGACGAGGAAAAAGACAAAATATTTGAAATCAAATTAAAACAATACCTTATGCTATTATTCGGCTAGATAATGCTGTGTGGATTGTCCAACATTATATTATTTTATTATTTAATGATTTTTAACGACAAATGATTAGGAATATAATATTTAATAATTGAAATACTTTAACAATACCTACATTCCTACCTAGTTAATATTTTATAAAGACCTGAAGAAGAAGGTACTATTAACTACTCGTAAAAACTATGTTATTGAATTATATTTCCTGATAAAACCTACCCAGAGAATTTTCTAGAAACCCGGTCCACTTCCACCTACAGCCACGCCCAGCTTAGGCTAAATGTATGATATGTAGCTTAACGTATGAGAGATACAATGGAAGGTACCCCATTGTCCGCCATCAAACGGTGGCGACCCCGCCAAGACCGCGGCAGGCAGGGAGAACGGCTGGGGTCGCAGGGGAGCAGGAGTGTCGGTATGGCGAAGGCCGCTCTCCCTATCCTCTGCGACCGTGTTGCAGGTGGCGGGGCCACTCGACTGACCCGTCGCAGGGAGACCTAGGGAGTTCGGACACGGGGTCGTCCGGCGCCCAATTGTCGGGTAAGGTCTCCGTGGTGGTCGCGGCGCGTCATGTGTTTCTGGCGCGTCGCGAAGGGGCCCTAGTGAGGGGCGCGATATCGGGCAGCCGCGGTGGGTTCGTGGAAGAAAAGCGTCCCCGCGTTCCCACCACAAGCGGCAGGGGCGGAAACACCCTGAGGGTTTAGTGGTTTTGGAATCGTACAGTCTCCCCGTGGCAGTGCGATATGCTTGCGCATTTCCCCCAGGATAAAAAAGGTACCCCATTGTGTCTCATAAACATTACCTATTAGTCCCTTGTTTTACTTATGTAATTTGAATTTTATTACGTGTCCAAGAGTCCTGTAAGGTCTTAAGGAAATAGTGCACTTTGAATTTGAATTATGTGTAGATATTAAGACCTACCATGTACCTACAAATGTACCTTCCTCCTCCACAGCCTATATTGGTCTACTGTTAGACTCAGCCTCCCCCTGATAAGCACCTTGTTGGCTTTTATCTCACGGAGTAATGCCCATAATCCCAACGCTGGGCATGCGGGTTCGGTGGTAGAATTACTCTGCAAAGCGCTGCTGGTGGATATCCCTTAATCGCCTCTTACAACACTCGCGGAAAGAGTTGGGATTGTGCAAATTCTAAGCTGACACCACACAGCACACAAATGTACAAATGTACGCAATTGCAATAAAAAATAAATATAAAATGAAATAACCCGTTCATCCCTTCACTATGACAATGGTCGTAGAATCGTTACGTAGAATCCTGAGATCAAAGAACCTCTAGATTGCGTGCGGTGCTATTTGCAGCTAGCTATCAGTTAGCAAAATTGGGGAATGAGACCATTGCACTTATGGTCAAAATTGTAGCATTTATACGAAGGCAAATATATATTTTACAAAAACAAAAACAACTTTCTTCCAGCTAACTGATTTACTAACAAAATTATGGGCGATAAAAAAATTATAATTATTCCAAGCCTACCCAGTGTACTCTACCTCCATACGCCAACCTCTTCTTGCGGGTCTTAAACTAGATGCTCGAGAAAATACAAATTAAAAATACAAATAGGTAATTAGTTATTACCAATTTATTGCTTTAAGTCCTAGTGGCTAAAGGAGTCTACACAAAGAGTCGACACACCAAAACTGCTGCAGAGTGAATTCATACTATTTTCTCCGCTCATTGGCTGCAATAAAAAACAAAAGAAGCAAACTACTGAGCGGTGAAAATACTATGAGTGTAGTACTAGTCGAGTGTAGTAGTAGTAGTAAGTGTAGTAGTAGTCACGAATACATCTGAAATTACCTGCTGAACTGCTCCGATGTAGCCCGGCAGTTGGCATTACTTTTCTAATCTGTGTTTTACCTAAACTTACGAGTATGCTAATCTACCTATACTAATTTTTTATTAAAAAAACCAGATAAGATACATGATTTAAGTAAATCCAACCCTTGCTAAATAGCAAGGGATTTGGACATTACTATAGCCCATATGCTGACATTATAATCCCGCTGACTTGAAAACAACGGGCTGTGCCAGGTTTTAGTGTGTAGACTTCATAGTATACCTAAGTCTATGTCTAAGTTAATTAGGGGCAGTTGGCACCCAGCAACACAGTTTATATAGGCTTGCGTGTGTAGCGGTTGTTCGCTCTAACGATTTCTACCCGAATGTCGAGTTGAGTGAATAACAATGAACTTAATGATTTTCCATGTGCCTACTCCACTTTGCCGTGGTTTTGATTCTTGTCGATGGATCTTGTGCCTCTTGATCCAATTTCTGATGATTGGAAATCATTTAGTTCGTTTCTTTCATGTTTTGATGTGTTTGTTTCATTTTGTGAATGATTTGTTTCATCTTCTGAATTTGATTCGTTTAGTGAACTCTGCTTTAGAGAGGTTATGTATCGAATGTGCATCTCATTTGGTATAGGTGTGGCATTTTGTAGATGTCGATTATCAGCCTCACAAACGTCATTTTTCAAAGAGTTAATTGCTTCGTTTAAAACTTTCAGTTCACTACTGGTGTTTTTAATTTCACAGAATCCATTCTTTTGAACGTTACCATTAGTTACGGCATGTTTCTTTTTCAGTTCGGCAATTTGGTGCTCTCGTGGTTTCCTGATATAGGTTTTGATGTAGAAGTCGATGAAGAGGATAAGGATGAAGAGGTTTTGGGGGAGGAACACAGCGCTTGTCCATCTTGGATATTCGCAGTCCGGCTTGAAGACGATGGCTAGCATGTGACAAACGCACCAGAAGAACTGCGCCTGGAAAGTAGAAAAGTAAAAACTTAATCATAGCAGTATAAAATAAGTCTATTAGCATTTACACTATTCGACGACGATGACGACGACGACCTTCGCCAACTGTGTCACTGAAGGCACAGTTGGCGAAGGTTTGTTGCCTGCGAGGCAGGATGTTGCGGTTTCGATTCCCGCTTTGGCTATTATGTTTGTACATTCTACAGATATTTGATGCGGGTGTTCTGGGTGTTTCCTATGTATTATAAAGAAATATCTATGTATGTAATGTAGAGTATCTTTTTAAGTTATCAGTTATCTAGTACCCATAACTCTTACTTTAAGGCTAGATGATGCTGTTTGGATTAACCAGTATAACATAAAATTGCAGTATGAGTTCATCAGCATACCTGCAACTCACTTCAGCCACTGCTGGGTATAAGCCTCTAAACTATTGTGCCCTACGGATCAAAGTAGATCATCTTTGTTTGAGACACTCTATACTATACAGTTTTGTTTGTAAAAGGGAAGTGAATATCATCACCGCCATCTGCCAAAATGGTTTTGGGCATATAAATCAAAGCCGGCCACGGTTTCTGTGTGTGGCGGTAAATTAACTAAAAGCCGCCACCGCCGCCGCCCCGCCGCCGCGCCGCCGTGACGTGATATTTATGTAGGGCTAAATATGTGTATCCACCGGATCGGAAACGGAGCGTATGCAGCGTCGGTATTTACAATAAGCCTGGCATCGGTATCTGCAGATATGCCGATCCAGTGCACTGTACCATAGAAATCAATACAAAGTAACAAATCCTTACGCTGCGTACGCTTCGGTTCCGATCCGGTGGATGCGCAGCATAAGTGGCAGTTTATGTTTTGTTAATGATGGATGACATAAGTACATTTTAGTAAGGAAAGTCACTGCCTAGGTCGGAAATAGGTGGAGTCTTGGTGGTCACTGGTCTCAGTAAATAAATACTTAGGTGCCTAGCTCGAGGCTGCATTGGTATTATTAATAAGCATGAACCAGCTATAATTTTTTTTATGGTCGAAAAAAGGGGGGGCGATAATTTTCAAAAGGGGGGCTACCTCACCGAGTGGGATTCAAATGAAAGGGATCGGTTTGTACATCTCAAACAAGTTCTTGAAACTTCTGTAGGTTTAATACTTTTTGAAATATTTTGAAAAAACTCGAAAATTTTACTATTACCCTCTCTGTACCTACTCCGAAGTTAGCAAACCGTACCTATTAAATGTACCTACATCTGAAATGTTTTTTTTGGTATTCATCAAATATCAAAGTCTCTAACCAGTACCTATAGTACATATTGGTAAACCTAAAAACCGTTCGAAACCCTCGGCGCGCAAGTCACACTCGCACTTGACGGATCTTATTTGTAAGTTTTTAAAGAAAATTACAATCAATCAATAACAAAAAAAATAGAAATACACAATTGAATTACAATTGAAACAATTGAGCTAAATGCAAACAAAGGACAGGTAGCTCAACTGATCCACATTGATACCAGTCGGAAGCGTCCCCAAGACGCTGGCTGCATTGCTCCGCTGTATGGCAATGCTGATGCGCTGCGCCAGATACCCAACAGCTCTCGGGTCACGCGTCGCGTCGACTAGACGCTCAGATAACATATTAAAAACCTCGAAAGAGCCTCGAAACCCCACAGACCTAGGGTCTCGACCCCAAAGGGAGCAAATGTGTAGGCTCTGTCAAGACCTGCATATTTGCGTCTCTTGAGATCCTCGGGGCAAATCTGCCGCCGCAGCAGCCCTCACGGATGTCCTCGGAAGATGGAAAGGCGCAAGTGCATCGACGCATGTAGCGTCCCACACAATGGGCCTCCCCAACTCCTATGGGACTAGTGTCATGCCGTCGGGTCTCTTACCATTGTCACGCAATAGACCATTCGGTTTGAGAATAGCTGGTACGTTAGCGGTGACAAAAGCCCGCCGGATGATGTCGTTAAGGCTGGCATGACGAGGTATCCGACCGGCGGCCCTAGTACACGATAATCCGTGATGACCAAGCTGTTCGACAGCAGTACCGCACTGGCATCGATGAGGCACGCAAGATATTGCACCCAACCGAAGACATGTTGCGATACGGAAAGTTACGGGATCCAATAAAGTGAAGGAAATGCTTGCAACCAATGTCCTGACTCCCATTTAGAAACGGCCAGGAGACGCGCACGATCCGCAGAGCTGGAGCACGTTTAAAACAAACAATTCCGTGTCAACTCACACAGAGGCCCGTTCTATTGCCGTTGGGACAAAAGTGATTTTGGGGCAGCAGCATTGGGGCAAGCACCATACCAAGCCGTTTGAGCTTCGTCTAAAAATGAAATTTTGAATGAAATTCCAGGTGGGACCAAACAAGATGACTTTAAATTTTTTTCAACTTAAGAACTAGTGCTGTAGACGGAAGACAGGAACGCTGTAAGGGCTACATTTGAAATTTTGCGTATACCTAAGCCTCCCAATTTAACAGGCAGGGAGGCCTGCGACCATGCCTTGGCTAATAATTTTGAGCAGTCTGTCCGACGTTTTGTTGAAATTCTGAATTTTCTCATCTACAACGTACTGAAAAGACTCATCAAGTTTTGGTGAACCAAGGAAGCGAAGTGAACATTTATCTACAACTGTAATGGCGCCAAACTATTGAATTTTCCAATGATATTGTTTTTCTACACAATAGTCCGAAATAAAAATCTCGCACTTTGAAAAATTTAATTCCGTACCTACCTATTTTTCGAAATTCTTCTGTGATGATTTTTAGATCATCAAAAACTGTGTTTACCTCTCCATCTAATGTTTCGCCATCCAAATACCAAACATTGAGCTTGGATTGGAGACGTTGAATTATCGGTTGGATGGCAAGGCTAAATATGGCCGGACCAAGAGGATCGCCCTGCCCACATCCAACAGCAGACAAAATGACTTTGTTCTTGTAAATTAATATTGACATTGCCAGAGAAAAGGGTAAATTTCCGGAATATTGTCTTTAATTCCTTTAGCCCCTGTCTACAGAATTGAAGGCGTTTTTGACGTCTACCTTCAGAATTACCTGCCCATAATTTTGATCTAAAAATGTACGAAGGGAATGTACTGCGGCCTCACATCCGCCTCGCGAACCAAAGCCTAGCTGAATTGGTCGGAAATAGTCGCCTAGATAGTCGGCTTCTTTCCGACAGCAGACTTTAGCCGCAAGGCGGCGGTATGTGGTGCCCACGGCTATGGGTCTTATACCGCCATCCTCCTTTTTTAGGGCTAAGTAAAATTAAATACAGCAACACAACTTAAATTCCATAATTAAAAATTTCACACTCATTAATTAAGTTTCGTGTGTAAGGTGCAATTAATTATTATAATTCCTTCACATGTAGTACGAACAAAATGTGAAACCGTGAGGTACCGTGAGGTTAGCAAAAAGTTAACCACCCTATTAATTTAAATATTGAACTTGCTTTATGAATACTTTGTCTTTAGGTAAATAACTTACGATTTGTAGTTGTGTAATGTACTTCTTCCACCAGAGAGATTGCTTCGCACTCGGATTGACAACCGTATACAAATAGTAGGAATACATAATAATATGGACGAATGTATTTATAACTCCAATTAAGGTTCCATGGCCTCCTGGAATAAAAACAATATGTTATTAAAATAATCACGATGAAAAGAAAATAATGACAGTTCGTTCTCAGATACTCCCAGCACAGTCATGTGGGAATCACATTCAAGTTTTCATTATATAAAAACTATTTCGAGTTTGCTTTGAGTAAGGTATATCTTGGAATATTTTTTCTTCTTTATTCCCTGGGTAAAATTAAAAAGTCAGTCCTGTTTTATCAGGAAATTGATACATAAATTAGCAAAAATTATTTGTTGGTCATATCAGTGAGTCAGTGAGTGCTAGCAGTAAGTGTTAAACAAGTATAATAAATGCTTTCTCAGTCATCGATTTACGCTTAAGTCACGATTTTCTATGGCAAAAGCGTTACTCAAGCATAGATGACTGAGCATGCAGCATAAAATTAAAATATATCTTCTCATGGTGGGTGTTTGAAGAACGATTTGTAAGTCCCTGATGGTAAAGCTGGTTTATGTCTTATTAGATATGGGCGAAAATACCTCGTACCTGGTAAATAAGTGACCGCTCCCCATATCAGAGCCACCATGCCAGTGTGGTGGTAAATATGAAGGAACGATATTTGCCTGTACTTTTTCCTGAGGACAAAGAATACCTGAAAATAAAAGAAAGGTGTCACTTGAATAAATAAAAAAATAAATAATTACCTACTTTATGTATGTGAGTATAATAACCGTCAATCTTCTTGTTCTCTGGCGAACCACGTGACAAAGATGCGCAGAACGCATTTCTTACACCAAATTGGTGGGCGGCTTCTGGACAGTCGCGTCGATTATTCATTGAAAGTTTTTGTATCAAACAATGAAAGAGTGAGACATAGCTTTACGGCGCCGTACCTATCTCTTTCGCCTGCTTCGTTGTCGGTGGCATATTAATTTTATCCGTGAGTGTATCTGCGTAAACATCCCACTCTCGCTGCCCGTAAAATGTTTGGCAGCCTACAATATACCTACAATAATACCCATATTAACGGTTTTTTTTTGTCTGTAACGTTTTCTTTGTATTGAAACAAAATATATCCAAAATGGGAGAAGGAACTAAATCGTGAAATAAAGTTTAGTTCGTTAGTCACTAGATTAAATTTTGAATCTAATTCCACTTGTGTCAAATACCACCTTGTCGTTAAAGACGTCTAAACATTGAAATGAGTTACAGTGGTGTTTTGCTCTGGATTTGTGTTCGTACATATCTTCCACTTCATCATGCGAGTGTATCGAGGTTGGTGCGTATATAGATCCCCAATAATCTTCATGCCCTGGTCGACACGGTGGAGATTAGGTACTTCAATGTTGTTAGAGAGCTTCACAAGACAAGGAAACTCTGTTCTATCACCCTCACGAAAGTATGGCAGATGGGCCAAGTCTAGGGTTGTGGTATCCTCCCCCTTCTGTAAGGACTTCATATATATGCAGAACATCCCATTTAACGTTCTCTAGATCCACTTGCAACTGCGCTTGATGATGGTCAAGCCTCAGAATGCGTCCATTAAACGTTGCCAGAATCAGTTGATTAAGCCTGAGTTAGCTTGGTGATTCCTAGCACCCCGCAGACGGATATATATACATAATTAATGCTGGAAAATTCACAAAGCATCATCATCATCAACCTATATTAGTCCACTGCTGGATATAGGCCTCCCCCAATGAGCGCCATAGCACCCTGTCTTCAGCTTGCCGCATCCAGCATCTGCCTGCAGACATTCGCAGGCCTCCTGGCTGGTACGGTTGCCGAGTCGTGGTCTCCACTTAAGAACAAGTTTACCCCAGCAGCGGTTGTCGGTTCTTCGCCAGATATGGTCGGCCCACTGCTACTCCAGCCTGCTAATACTTTGAGCTATGTCGACAACTTTGATTCTCTGTCGGATGTATTTGTTACGAATCCTATCCTTCAGAGAAACTCCAAGCATAGCTCTTTCCATAGCTCGCTGAGCAACTTGAAACTGGTGGACCAACCCTACCGTGCGTGTCCCAGCTCTGTAGGTCATGACGGGTAGGACGCACTGCGTCATCTAACCCCAATGTTATCAGAGCTTGTGTTATAGGTATTAGAAAACTGATATAATGAGTAATATAATGAGTAAGTAAAATTATAAAATGATATAATGACCAATATAAGTAGGTAGTGATACAACTGGCCTGCCCAAGAAGCCGCCCAAGCTGCCCAAGAAAACACTGGACAAGGTTTTGCGTAGGCACGAATTATTATTATTTTTGAAGTTAAGTCAAATATTTTATAGATTGACATTTTTCAAATCTTTTACTGGAAAATCGTTGTCTGTAGGTAAGTTATATTAATAATTTGATTGTTTTGAAAAACTGAAAACCGACTTCAAATTCCTTAATATTTAGAATGTTATTTAAGTGTTGCGGGACAAATACTAATCCCTCGGGAATACATTAATTTTATGGGACCACCTCAAGACCATTATATATTTTAAAATCGGTCCATAATTGACGGATAAGTTGACAAACATACATTAAAAATAAACCGCCAAGTGCGAGTCAACTCGCACACGAAAGGCTCCGTACCGTAAAATCAGGCAACATTTCAAGGAACATCAAATATTCACTTGTTTGGAGACCACTTTAAATTTTCAACTTTATTTTATTTTTAGTATTTTTTATTATTACAATTGAAGTGTTACTTATTTAAAGAAAGTTTCATGTGCCTGCCTATTGTAGTTCAAGAGATGAAGTATTAACAAATTAACAGCAAAAATAGCCAAAAAACAATTTTGTTGTATGGGAGCCCCTTTAATTTTAAAATTTATTTTATGGTTATTATTTTTGTTATAGCGGCAAGAGAAATACACATTCTCTGAAAATTTCTACAGTCTACCTCTTACGGTTCATGAGATAGAGCCCTGTGACGGACGGACGGACGGACGGACGGACGGATGGACAGCGGAGGCTTAGTAATAGGGTTCCGTTTTCACTCTTCGGGAACGTAACCCTAAAAACATAACCTACTCCTTTTTTGAAGTCGATTAAAAATAATTTAGTTGGCCTTTGTATAATTTTATGTGTATCACAGCAAGGTACGTGCACCATGAAACAGCTTTTTATTGTTACAATCCATTACACTACTTTGCCTCTTCATTATAATAAACAAGAGTCACTCTCATTACTTTGCATTTCAAATTATGTTTTACTTGTTGTAGTAACTAAATAATTAGATTTATAATGGTTCACAACATATTGAATGAAGATTGAATGTACTTTTGGTACCGAAAAATTTAACTAAACAATAGACCGATTTAGGGCACATTCACACAGCGGTCAGTTTTACATGATTATAATAAAACGTACATAATTAAACGTTTTTTTTCGGTGATGGCTCATGTTGTTATAGGAGCGACTTTACACACACGATAGTATTTCAGATAGAGTATAAAGTACCATGCTCGCAGTTTCTCTAAAGGATAGGATTCGTAACGAATACGGATGTATTCGTTACGAATCCTATCCTTTAGAGAAAAGCTATGCTTGGAGTTTCTCTGAAGGATAGGATTCGTAACGAATACATCCGACAGAGAACCAAAGTTATCGGCATAGCTCATAGAATTAGTAAGCTGAAGTGGCAGAGGGCCGGCCATATCTCGCGAAGAACCGACAACAGCTGGGGTAAACGTGTTCTTAGGGGAGACCGCGAGTCGGCAAACGTAATGTATGACGCCCTGCAGGCAGGTGGGACGACGACCTGCGAAAGACTGCAGGCAGATGCTGGAACGGTAAGGTGAAGACAGGGCGCCATGGCGCTCATTAGGGGAGGCCTATGTCCAGCCGTGGTCTAATATAGGTTGATGATGATAAAATACCAATCGGACAATGTATTCATCGTTCCGCTTACAGGTTCACGAACGGGAAGGTTTACGAAGTGGCGAGTTCACACACACGACGGTATTCCGGATCCAGACAACAAATTTGCCCTATTAATCCTATAATGTCGTATATGGTACGTAGAATAATGGATATGGGAATAAGTTAGGTGTGAACGTAACCTCGTCGTGTTAAAACGAACCTTCTGTGTGGATGCGCACTATTATACAACAAAACTCATTGACTGCCACCGACACACACACATCAGCTCCTTGCACAGCGACGCGACTCTCCAGGACACATTGCTGAAGCTTGGCAGTGAACCTATTATTTATTTATTAATATTAGGGGATCTTTCAGCACAATACGCATAATTGCGATGTGTGAAGAGACAGGTAGCTATTAACAAGTTCCCACTGAGCGTCTGGTCGACGCGACGCGTGGCTCGAGAGCTGGGGTATCTGGCGCAGCGCATCAGTATTGCCATACAGCGGGGCAATGCAGCCAGCGTCTTGGGGACGCTTCCGACTGGTATTGATATGGATCAGCTGAGCTACCTGAAGATTGTTTGCAACAGTCTGCAGTTAGCTTAATTGCTCAATTGTAAATACTAGTACCTACTAATTTGTTTTTATTATTGAATTGTAATTTTCTTTGTCAATAAAGAATAAAGATTATACATAACAACACAACATTAACACTTTCATGGCCATGAAAATGTTAATTAAGTTCCCACTTATAGTTATTTTAGTTCCCACTTATAGAAACAGAATACAAATTTACAAAAAAACACAAAAATAATAATAACAGGCTAATATTCGCATTTAACATATGAAATAGGTAAGTATAAACTGTAATTAGAATAGTAATCATATCTGATACCGTTCGCTCATCTATTATCTTATAGAAATTAATTACGTCCATAGCAGAAAATTAAATTTATTTTTGACTTCGCAATAAAATTGTGTTCGTCTTCTTAGATAGATAGACATTCAAGTCTTAAAACTTATTGAAACAAAAGGCTTTTTAATCAAATGTTATATTTTTGATTGTTTCGTGTCTTATGTGTTATCTTCCGTGAGCACTAAACGGCTCTGTCGGAAGACCAGCTTTGTGACTCAATGCAAAAACTAATAAGTGCTTAAGCTTTGTCTTATATTTTTTAATCATATTTCTTTTTGTTGATTGAGTTACAAATAAAATATTCTTTCTCATTCTCAAAAAACAAATCACTTCCGCATAAAACACACTTTTGGATATACTTACAGTATCAAGCAGATCAACTAGCTTCATGATGAAGTAGAGATATGTGGTCTTAGCGATGCCCATTGCTCGCTCGTTTCTGGAGTAATCTATCGGCTCGCAGATCCACTTGTAGTCCCAACCCCATGCTAGGACTACTGACTGAAAGCAAACGTTGAGGAGTTTTATTTGCGCTCTAAGTATGAGTAAAAAAAACTTATTTTTAAATGCTCTCTGAGTGGCTAGTATCGGGTTGGACAACACAATATCTAAACGCGAAAGTTTTTCGTTTATGTACTACCGCTAAAATGCAACGCATCACTTTATCATTCGAAAACTACAATAGAATTGGCAGAATTGTGGTAAAAGCCACGAAATTAAGAAGATGTGTTCGTATGAAACCATTGGAGTGCTGGCATACCTAAAAAAGAAAAGAGCTGCGAGGCGCGCTAAATGTAAGGAGCCGACGAAAACTTTTATAGTTTTCGTGAACTATACACAACCCATACTTAAGACACAGAAACTATACTCGGCTAGTTTTGTTGGTCTATGAAGAATAGAAAAAGGCTTTGTATTCGAGTTACCTTCCTACCGAGTTATTAACTAGATGACCATCTTCAAAAATATATAAACTTTGAATCCATTGTCTTTTTGGAGTGTAATGACACGTAAGACATTTATTACTAAAATCAACATGACTCCAATACGACAATTGATCCAAAGTGGTTTTAGCATGGGTTCATTTACTTGTAAAATCAAGAAAACACTAAAAACAATTTTATTTTATTTCGTGCTTGACCCTCAGTGCGATTTTGCGATGTTTAAAACCACTTTCAGTAGGCAAACACCTTGGGTAAGCCTGCTGCACATTTTAATATTGCTTTAAACCATTTTACAGGGCCTAGTAAAAGTTCTTCGGAGTTTATTTATGTAAGCATCAAAACTTGTTGTGTTTAGTTTACTATAAAAACTATCGTAGTTTGACGTATTCATTACGGATGTAAGCGGGTTAACTACGAACCTTATTAGTGTTAGAAGAACACCAACGTTGTTGTGTTTTCTTTTCAAGGAAGGGATTAATGAAGACTTAAAGTGTGCATTCATTCATTCTTTCCTAGAAATTAACATAAATAAAAATCTTTTATCTACTAGAAGAATAAACATAGTACAAAAGGCGGCCTAATCGCTGTTAGCGATTTCTCGAAGGTACCAGGAAATCTGGATTTCGTAGAATCCTAAAAATTACCTATCTCCTTAGGTCATTTTTAGGGTTGCGTACCCGAGGTGTGAAAACGGAACCCTATTACTAAACCTCCGCTGTCTTGCTCTCTTGAACCACAATAGGTAGGCAGGTGAAACTTTCTATAAACAAGTAAAACTTCAACGTTATGTAATAACAAGAAATACTAAAAATATAATAAAGTTGAACATTTAGAGGGGTCTCCGAACAAGTGACAATTTGATGTTCTTTGAAAAAGTTATTTTTACGATATGGAACCCTTCGAGTGCGAGTCCACTCTCATTTGGCGGTTTATTAAATATTTTTAACTTCGACTTAACTCGTCTAAATTTATGTAAAATTCTAATAGATATCTTTACGTTAGGAAAGTACCTGTAGGTACTCTATAGAACGAAGGGGCAATAACCCTGCTGAACTGCTGAACTTTTTGATTAATTATTACAGATTGGTCAGGCAGGATTGTAAGCCAATGAACAGACCCTTATGAATGGTGTGGGTATAAATGGCAATTTAAAAGAAAATTTGCAATTCACTTACATAATAAAATATGTAAATACAAGCAACAACTTGCAGGAAATTGTAGACAATCATTATTTTGTCCAAATTGTACGCAGGTCGTCCTTTCATGAATTGTGGCCCCCATTTCAGTATAAACATCAGGTACAACCCGAGGACCGTCAAGCCTTGGTAGGGCTTCGCTATGAGAAACCATGTTTTTGTTCTTTCATCTGAAAACAATCAGAATAGTGTGTTAAATTAAAGTTAGATAATCGAGTTTCTTTTGATGTTTGTGGTGAGACAGTACAGACAGCCTACGCCACACGTCTCATAACGCCTCGCTTACGTTACGCGGCGCATTATGAGATCTGGACGCTTCAAATTTCTATTAAAACAGATGGCCTAGATATTTTTAAACTTACGCGATCTTAACACATTATTATTAGTATTATTTAACGGGTATTGATCTCGTTTATTTACATATATTTCCCGAAGTTTCAACAGTTTACACACTGTCGTGGTCACGGGATGACTGGAGTACTCGTAAATAAACGCGATAAATACCCGTTAAATAATACTAATAATAATCAGATGGCCTAGGTCAGCGCCGAATTTCGTTGTTTATATTGTTTTACGGGACGTTGTTACTTGAAAGTCTCAACATCTCTCAAGTAACAGCGTCTTACTGAAGAAGACAGTCAAGTAAGCGGAAATTAGATCATTACGTTCATATTATGGTGGGGTCACACTTGGTCAGGGCCGTAGCTAATAATTTATTTAAGGACTCGCAGGCCCCACTGTAAACACTAAACGTTAACGGTGAGCGGAGTGAGCCCCGAAATTTTTCGCGGTGGTGGGCAAAGTGAACTTAAACGGGTGTCGAGCAATGAACCAAATACAGAGAAAGACAAAAATACTATCATCGAGCGGAAATTGAATGGTTCCTTTACAATTTTTTGCAGTGTTTTGCATATTGATCGCAAACACGTCATCCCGACCCTCAATTCCTAAGAATAGTAGGCGAGCGTAGCGAGCGTCGAAATTTTTAGAACCTACCTGTGACAAAAAAATTATAGCGAGCGAAACGACCACTGAAAAGGTGAAGACTGCGGTGGTAGATACAAAGCGAGCGAAGCGAGCGAGATTAACTTAAGAAATAGAAATACAAAAAGATGCCAAAAAAAATGTAACGGCAAGCGGAGCGAGCCACAGAATTTTTTGTTACTTTTTTGGGCGGTCACACAATGTTGTCCAGAAGAGTATGAGAAAATAAATAACAGCGTGCGGAACGAGTCCTTAAATTTTGCAATGCTTCGTAAATTGATATCAGCGAGTGGACTGAGCCGCAGCCTTTTGTTAAAATTAGTAAGGCATGTAGCAAGACAAAGCTTAATAATGAGCTACGAACAATTTATTAGTTTGTCGAAAAACAATAAAATATGAGGGTAACAGACTATACTCTGTAGACGGCGAGCCAAACGAGCCGCGAAATTTTTTATGATCTGGCTGTAAGTGGGAGTTGTTTGGTATTAGATTTATTGCAGTTGCAAACTCTTCTGAAACGGAGGTTGAGTCCCGGACTAGACCAAGCCAGAAGCATAACGAAACAGCAGAATTTTATCATCGGCAAGCTGAGCGTGCCGCGAAAATTTAGTGGTTTCGTTAGATTGTTGGAGTATTTTGCAAACTGACTTCAAACGAGGGACGAGCCCTTAACCAGAGACAGACAATATAGTTGCCGGCAAGCTGAGAGAGCTGCGACCATTTTTGGTTTTTGTTATATTTTTAGTTACCTATCTTTGACAAAGTGACCTAATCGAAAAAAATTGTGAAAGGAGGTTTATGCTCTAGACCATAGTCAAAAGGAACAAATGTGAATGGCGGCGAAATGAAATGTTGTTGTCTACTTAGATATCGCGCTGGTAGAAAAAGTGACTTCGCAGATTATATATGTATTATGTTACATTTTTGTGCTTTTTATTGTGATGTTTGGATTGATGCAAGCTGACTACTGCGGACCAGCCAAAACAATTCATTTCAAGTCACAGGTAACGTTGCCTCTGCGCTGAAAAAAACATGCGCACAAAGAGCACAAAACACCAGAAATATCGGCGAGCGGAGCGAACCGCGGTTCTATTTTTGTTGCTGTTGGTATCATAATCAAAATGACAGAAGTAAACAGGAAAAAAACAATTATCAAGCTGTGGATTGCAATTTTTGAAGTACCTTAATTAATATTTAAACTACCCCTGAGACCGCGCCTGGCTAACGGCACTAGTGATTACCTACAAGCTTCATGCGATAACAGTAAAATAAACTTGTCATAGTTATTTTTAATTTAAATCATACCTGCAAGTTCATTAAATAAAATTTTATATCCTTTCCACGCCATTCCTAAAATAGCAGCCATATTTGACACTTTAACACTAGTCAAAAATACCTAAACTAAATAATACCTAATTACTAAGTGTTCATTATAATTTACTTGACTGCGTCAAAAGCTGACCGTAATAACACTAAATAGTCTAATTAAAATCAACCATGATTGTCACTTTTAACCTTTGGTTGCTGTTTGCTTGTTGGGGTATGTCATACCCAAAATGGTTCCAAACTTCGTTTCTAATCATTAAAATTAATTTATTTCAGACAAAATAAAAAAAAATGTAGTTTAAGATAGTATGTTAGTACTTGTCTTATCTTGTGTACATGGTAGGTTTTTTTGATAATTTCAAATACTGCAATGGAATAATAAATAAATATTTATGATTCCTCGATTACATTTCTTAAGGAACGGGCTGGCCCAATTATTGGATAATGCATACAGGATGATGTTGGTACTCCTGTGCAGCCCGCACAGCAACGAAATAACTTTCTTCCGCATGCATGCATGGAAGCCATCCGTGCGCGCCTTTGCAAACATGCCAGATGCGCTGCAAAACTGCGGGAGCCCCAGCAGCATCCTGAATGCGTTATTAAACTGGATGCGAAGGGTTGTTGACCGCTTTTTGTATTGTATAAGCGGTCCATAGGCTACTGGTGTAGAACATTTGATTGTTTTTGTTTTATTTGATCAAGATTAATGATTGCTTATTGGGTTTTGGTGTGCCAGCAATTAAATTTTAAATTAAGGAGTCAAAGTTTTGTACGTATTTAGTACTCATTTTATTATTGAAGCAGGTACATAAAAAACTCATATGCATACGTTTGTTTCAAGATTAAGGAAGACTATTACCAGTGCAATATATTATATCTAAGTATTTTTATTTGTAATAGATTGCAGATTCAGACTTGAAGATTATATTTTTTTTTATTGGGGTATATTATACCCCATGCTCATGTCAGTGACATAATATAGACAAATTGGCACCTAACAGGTTAAGTGAGTGCCTTTTAGCGTATTTATTTTGTAGAATTAACATTTGCATTAATTATTGTGAATACATTAAAACGTTCTCATAATAATTAGCCTACACGTAAATAATAAAATTAACAGAAAAAGTTGATATATATATAGCAAGTTTGTTATCTTACCTTTGCATACAATATTTTAATTGAGAAACGTTTGTTACACCAAAAACTTAAAGCTGCTAGAACGTTTGGCGTGTTTAAAAGCAAATTACAAAGATAGGTATATATACGAGGATGTAACACTACTGGACTAAACGTAGGAAGACAAAAAATTAAATAATATGAATGCTTAGCTACTTAGCTTAGTTTCTCATGTAAACTGTAACATTTGTTGTTGTAAATGAGAAATAAAGATCTTAGACTGAAAACATCGCATTCAAGGCCTAAACACCGGTAAAAAATAGTATGATTTCTGTAGGTTGCACCGTCTATACGTGTACAACTGCTACGTGTCCATCCCAAGGTTGTCCGGAAGAGATCGCTGGAATGGGTATTTTTTAGACTTTTTTCAAAATATTTCAAAAAATATTAAACCTACCGAAATGTGAAAAACTGTTTTGAAATGTACAAATTGATACCTTTCATTAGATACCCCACTTGACATTGTAGGTCTCTTTTAAAATTTCGACATCACAATTTGTACTGAAAATTTTAATATTAATTTTTAATTATTTTTCTTTTAATCTATATAGGCGCACGAAATGTACTATTATTTTAAATTTCACGTTAATTGCTGCTGTAATTGCTGAGATATAAAAGATGGAAAAAAGGACAGTAAAAGCATAAGGGTTTCGAAACCGGTCTTCGATCTTCGAACCCCTAAAAGCATAATGTTAATTATCATAAACGATATAATATGCTTTAATAAATTCCTTTGCTTAACGTAATTATAAGAAAGAATAGGCGGTACCGCTGCGCTGGTTTGAGGCCTTCATCTTATAATGGTTTTTTTTGTGTTCTTATTAGTAAATAAAGAGTTATCTTATTTTTAGTTTATAAAACGCCTGATTCATAGAACTCTTGACTGTGGTTCTGAGTTTAGTATCTGTCAGTATCATAAGTTCTTTGAAATAGTTTGACGCATTAAAAACCACAGGTTGCTTTATATAGAGTTTGATACAATGTACGCAAGTGGATTTACCTTAAAGATTTGAATTTTAATTAATTTTATGACAAAGTTAACCAGAACCAGTGTGGTGAATGCGTCACTACTTCGAACTTAATAACAAGATTTGAATTATTAATCAGAATCTCGAGTTTTAAGGCTTTGTCTTGCCGTCCGTCTGTCATTGGGCTGTATCTCATGAACCGTAAAAGGTAAACAATTTTCACAGAATGTTTATTTTTCTTGCCGCTACAACAACAAATTATAAAAATAAATGAAATTTCATAATTTAAGGGTCCAACGTCCATACCAAGTTAAGTACCGATGACCGAAGTTAGGCAACGAAAAAGTTTGCAGTTTTTTCTGAATTATTGCTTTTTTTATTCAATTCAATAAGTTTATTTCAGCTTAGAAACACGATACATATTTTAACCATATAATAGGTAATAAAAAGAAAAGTAAAACAAAAACATCTTAAATTAATGGAACGCACAATCTGGGACAAACAATCTTCATGAGCGCATGGCTCTATGTGTGCGCGTCCAGTGCTTCATGAAAGCGCAGTCCGTGTCTAGCCTTCCAGCTATTAGTTGCAGATAGCTACTGGTACCGCCTCTGACGCGGCGCATCAAGGATGCTGTTCTGTTGCGGGTGATTGCGTAAAAGTCATCAACGCGAGACTCTGCAAACATCCCGGACCCGCTACAGAAGCGGGGCAGTCCCAGTAGCACTCTGAATCCATTATTATACTGGCCGCGCAGGGCATTCCAGCATTTCTGCGTGTAGTTAACCCACAGACTGCACGTATAAAAAGATTGACAGTACGCTCTAAACAAACTTATCTTAACAGCTGTACTGCATCGCGCGAATCTGCAAGCCAACATATTTGCTGTAACTGATAATGCCCTGCGCTCCCTTTCTACATCTAGGTCATCTGAGAGAGTCTCGGAGACCCAGTGGCCCAGATACTTGACCTCAGCTACGTTCTTCAGTTCAGTGCCTGCCAGCAAAACTGATGGGACCGTGGAATAGGTCTTTGCTCCAGCTTTAAACACCATCAGCTCGCTTTTGCTGGCGTTGTATCTGAGCCCATGAGCTTCCGCATAACTCTCGCAGATTTTCAACAGCTTCCGGAGGGCACTGATCGATGGGCTCAGCAGCACCATTTCCTCGGCGTAACTTATGTTGGTAACTGTCATTCCATCAATTGAACAGCCTATACCGGTGCTGCTGAGCTCACGGATCAGACGATCCATGTACAAGTTAAAAATTCGTGGAGAAGAAATTCCACCCTGTCTCACACCACATTCCAGACTGTACTCGGTCGATAACGATCCTGCCCATTTGACAAAGTTACGTTGATTGCCATACCAATATTTTAAAAGCATTATTAGCTCAGGTGGCAGCCCTGTATCACTGGACAGCTTCGGCCACAGCCTGTCATACGCCACAAGGTCAAAAGCTTTCGATAAATCTATGTGTAAGCTCAAATTATGACTGAGATGCTTATCAATCACACCGTCCAGCACCTTAGCTATTATAGTCGCTAGTGATATATGCCTGTAGTTGCCCAAACTAGAGGCATCTCCGGTTTTATTTTTAATAATGGGTACTACTAGAGTTCGCATCATTTGTTCAGGAAGGTAAGAATGACCTATACAGAAGGTGAAAAGCATGGCGAGCACTCTAGGTAAATGAGATGCATGTTTTAAGTGCTCGATACTTAAGAAATCGTGACCAGGAGATTTACCCCGTTTCATCTCTTTCACTACCTTTGCCACTTCCTTAGCTGATATTCTTACGATTTCTTCACCAGCCTGCACGAGCCTTATTTCAGATTCCGAACTACTAGACCCCAGTGGAGACTTTACTCTAAAATTATCTCTAAATAGGTTGGCAATCTGAACATCGCTATTACCCTCGACACTCATGGGGACGCACGGCTTTGGATTTATTTTGTTAGTTTCCTTCCAGAATTTACCAAAATTTTTAGCTGAGGGATGCGTCGCAAGAATATCCATTTTTATTTGAGTCTGATGGTCTTGACACCATTTAAGCTTTGTTTTAAATTCTCTTCGTGAGTCGCGCATTTTATCATAACAAGAGCCATAGGATGGCTTCCCATGAACAACTCATTCCCTAAACCAGAGCCGAGCCTCACCATGAGCTTTTTTACATGACGATTCCATCCTATTACATGCGACCTCTTTTTCTTATATTTTCCGTTATTACTATTATTTAAACAGCTGCTAACCGCCGCAGATCCTAATATTTTAACTATTTTGTTGTACGTTGAGTCAATTACCCCCGTCTATGATCTACGTCATCGTAAACGTAGTCAGCACTATTTCTAAAAATAGGAGGGAAATCTAAATCTCTAAGCATACTTGAGCACAGCTGCGTATATTGCTTGATTTGAGAGTTATCTCTTTCTCCCCAGATTACATTATTATGAGATGGCCGATGGCTAACAAGCTTGGGCTATATAGTATTAAAATTTCAAATAACTTCAACCGGGAAATGATCGAAATTGTTTTATATAGAGGTACATTTATATGTATATAAAACAATTTTGTAGGGTTCCTTTTGTGAGATAGTTATGTATGATTGTATGGAACCCTCCGTGTGCGAGTCGACTCGCACTTGGCCGGTTTTATTATTTTACATAATTTCATTAATAAACACCAACTTTATAATTATAATTGAGTGGTAACCGCCTACGCAATAAAGCTAGAGAAACTGCATAGGTACAGTTTTTTAATATTTAAATCGATTTTTATGTAATTACATCGCCGAAAAATATATGACACTCATATTTAGATTTACAATTAAAAAAAAAGCAAATCAAAACTGCAATTAGATTCTGGTGATAAAAACGCTGCCCTTTTGGCGCGTTCATCTGTGACGTTAACGTTAAAAACACTGTGTTGTGGTGGATCTAGCAAAATTTGTTAAAAAACCTACAAAATTATGTGGCAAAGGATGAAAAAAAGGACAAAAAGCGGGTTTAATTTTTTTAATAAGTTCGTTTCGTTTATCTTCAAAAATTCAACGAAAACTGCATCTGAAAAAGTGTATTTTCTACATGATAAAAAATCTCATCCGAAGCCTGGGACGAGTCACAATACTGTATAGATATCTGATCTGATACTGTGGCGGAGGACGGATTTACAATTAAGGTTTTGTATCTGACTGTACAAAACAGCTTTATTTTTGGTGTCCGAATAATCCGTGAAAAAAAATAAAAAATTAAAATGTGTCAATTCGGACACTGTGTCCGAATTTTTTGTGTCCGAGTCGTTAGCAACTCTACAATACCACCAATAATGTAGTTTTATAAAATATTTATACGTCTAATAGTGAAAGATTTCGGTTAGCTACTTGCGCTCCAGGTAACGTTCCTGGTCCACCCTGTACACCAGGTTAAGACAAGTAATAATGCATTCTACGTTTTATTTGGGAAATAAGCGTGCGAAGCTACATCCAGAAGCTTGTCTAAGATACATTTTAATAATTTCCTTTTACCACCTACGTCACGGTCTAAACTGAAAGGGCAAACCTGTTTTATTATTTTATATTATAAAGTTTTTTTTATTCTAATGAAACGGACTTTGTCGCTTAGCGCCCACATCTAGGCACATGACAAGATAATAAAAAATAAATTCGTCGATAATTCACAATAACTTTTAATTATTAAATTTTACTATATTGTCTACTGTTTTTGTATCACGATTTTTTTCCGAAATTTGCATTGGGCATGGCATTGTTCAAAATTACAGAGACTTGTTGAAATAAAACTAACATAAACAAAAAAATCACATGTTTATACAGGGTGTGTCAAGACTACTACCGAAAACAAAGGGAGTGATGCGCCCCCCCATAACCGATAAAAAAACCGCAGTCTGAAAAAAAATTGTAGCTGGAGATATTAATTTTTTAAGATTTTTGTTTGTTTTGCTCAAAGTCAAAGTCAAAAACTCTTTATTTCCATAAATACAATAAATGTATACTTAGAAAAGGTCAAATTCTTAATAATTAAACACTGACACGGAAATAAAGTGATATTTTTGATTTCAGTCGCTTCGGTATGTACCTAGACTAAAGTAAAGAAGCGACGAAGAAACCTTTAGTCTGTTAGTTAGTTGTTATTTTTCAAGTTGGAGCAAATTCCGTCCCACGCTTTTTTATCCTCTAGATAATCTGATATTTAAACACAGGAAGGTTTTGACAATTTGTTTGAATTTATTTACTGATAATTTTTGCAACTCACTAGGAGTTTTGTTGTAAAAGCGTATACATTGAAAGATACATTAATTTTCCTTTAAAAGATACATTAATTTTGTTTAGTCTAGTTGTGGGCACAGCGAGTTTACATATGTTTATTTCTTGTATTCAAATTATGTACATAGCTATTTTTAGGGAACCGATTGATATTTCCATGAGTGTACAATAGGTTTTCATAAATATATTGGCATGGTACTGTCATTATGTTTATTTATATCTTTGAATTTATCACGCAGGGATTCTCTGGAATCCATACTATAGATAGCACGAACAGCCCTCTTCTGCAACACAAATACGGTGTTAATATCTGCAGCGTTCTCCCACATTAGTATACCATAAGACATAATACTATGGAAGTAGCTGAAATAAAAAAGTCTAGATGTATCCACGTCTGTAAAATGACGAATTTTTTTGACAGAATATGCTGCAGAACTAGGTCTCCTCGATAGCTTTTCTATGTGTGCGCCCCATTGAAGTTTATTATCTAAGGTGATTCCTAAGAAAACGGTACTTTCTACAATTTTTAACGTTTCTTCTTTTACATTTACATCAGCCTGAACTTGTTTAACATTAGGTAGAATAAATCTAATACATTTCGTTTTGGTTTCGTTAAGCAAAAGATTATTGACACTAAACCAATGGACTACTTTTGAGATTTTTTTTGATTTTTTTCATTATTCACATCATCGAAATTCGTGTCTTGTCGTTTCATTTTAAAAATTAATGAAGTATCATCAGCAAACAATACAATCTCGTGATTATTCTTAACAAGATGAGGCAGGTCGTTAATAAAAATAAAAATAGGAAAGGGCCGAGGATAGATCCCTGCGGTACACCCATTGTAACTACAGACCCCGAAGACCATTTCGCATTAATGTCAAATCTTTGTATGCTATTACTCAAATAAGATGTAAGAAGACCCAAAGAGCTGTTCCTTATTCCATAGTGATTTAGTTTCCTGATTAATGTTTCATGGTGTACGCAATCGAATGCTTTTGACAAGTCGCAAAAAATGCCTAATGCATCTTGCGACTTCTCCCAAGCATCAAAAATATGCGTTACTAACTCTACACCGGCATCAGTAGTTGACCTGCCGAGTAAACCCGAATTGCCTACTTTATAGCAGGTCATTTCCATTGAAATGCCTAAGCAATTGATGTAAAATAAGTTTTTCAAAAACTTTGCTGAATGTAGGCAGTACTGATATTGGTCTAAAGTTAGTGGGGTCAGAATGTACTAGCCAGCAATGTACACGTAAGTGCAAATTCCAAATAACGTAGGTTGTAGGTATACAGTAGGTACCTACTTACCTAATTCCGCTGCAGCCTCGGTCGAACCAGAAATGGCTCAAACTGAGCTCGTTCATGGCACAGCTGAGCACGCCTTATTGTTGACTGATGAACACGATCCAGGAATGTACCTGGGATCCTCGGCGCTTCTCGCGTTTAACTCGTAAGGATAACTATTACTTAACACACACACTTAATAAAACACACCAATAACTAACTGAAAACTTAAGGGGCTTGTATGGGCCAAGGACCTTGAGGATTCGGGCGGAGTCAAAATTATTCCCCGCGCCAACCGCATACCCCCCACTACATTTTTACGCACGCAGAGCGCGGCGGCCTGCGCTCATGGCAAGTGGTCGCGTCGCGTCGCACAGTGGTTTCGAATTGAAAAAAGTGGACACAGGGTCGAAAGTAGGAATTTTGAATATATTTTTTTACGTTATACAGGTCTCAGCTATCCTGGCAACTTTTATTCTATGAAGAAAATCTGTAAGATACTCAATTAAGAAGATAAAAAATAATCAATTATTTTTTGTACGGAGGAAAACATTTTTTTTCTCGAGTTGGATCAATTTGGCCAGTGTTTTGTTCGGAATCTTTTTTGTAGCCCTATTAATAATGTACTCAAAAAAAAAAAAGCGGCTACTTGCGGCAAAGCAAGTAAATTGATATGTTTTTTTTTGTTCATACTACCTATGCGAAGGGTTTTTGTTCTTCGTATCAATTAGTGAATTGTCATGTCCTGCATTATATTTTTATCAACTTAGTGAAGGCGAAAGTAATAAAACTACTGACATTTTACGGGTTTTTGATAAAGTAAAAACGCTTATACAGTTGTGGTCATATAATTAAGAACGATTTGAAGTTAAGGTATAGAAGCTTTTTATTTAAATCCTGTCATGCACACAGATGTGTACCTTCTGAGAAGCAACTAGTTATGTTATAAAATAGCCACATTAATAGAGCAACGTGACTTAGGAATAAAGAATAAAATCGCTAACTATTTTTATTCACATTTTATTTATTTTACCAAAGTAACACATTTAAATAGTACTGAAGCTGGAAAAAT
Organism: Eupithecia inturbata; assembly: GCA_963662085.1. NCBI lineage: Eukaryota > Metazoa > Arthropoda > Insecta > Lepidoptera > Geometridae > Eupithecia > Eupithecia inturbata. The sequence continues at coordinate 13,327,137 of OY759182.1, forward strand.
TATTAAGCACGATTTATAGCTTTTAATTACTGCTTTACACCGGCGAGGCATTGACTCTATTAATTTTTGATATTTAGCAAGAGAAATAGAGTTACATTCTTCTAAAAAAACGTCTTACAGCTCTCTTCAATTCTCACACTGTGTATTTATTTTTAACTAATCATGTGTATCAATGAATACAGTGGTATTATGGAAATGTTTTACGATACCGAGAGAAATAAAAAAAATTGCATGCAAATGGTTTTGCGTCTTAGTTTGAAAATATCTTCCATATCAGCGAATATCAGCGTTCTTAATTATATGACCGCCACTGTATGTATTTAATTTCAAGTGAAGATTGCAATTACGTTGTAAAATAATAACGGAATTTTAGTTGTTGTTGTACGAGTATGTAAATACTAGAATCAATAATGTGTTTTTAGATAAGATAATCCTTTCGTTAAACACATTGTTTATAGAAATGAACAATGTGTTGACCCTTGTTATTGTAGATAAGGAAATCCTTTTACCACTAATCACTTAGCTATCTGCAAATAACAAACTACCTGCGTGAACTAAGTCCTCTTGCTTGGGTCCTTTAGTAGACTCTTGTCAAAAACTGAAATTGTATTATTATTTTACAACGTAATTGCAATCTTCACTTAAAATGAAATAGGTACATACAATCGTTTTTACTTTGGCAAAAACCCGTAAAATGTCAGATTTTTTTTTACTTTCGCCTTCACAAACATTTCATTATCCATTGTTAATAACAATCTCAATATATTGTGGCTAACAATCAGAATTATTCAATAATGAATCAATCAAAATATTGTGACTAACAATCAGAATTATTTAACTTTATTTAAAAGCATGCAATTTTTATAATTTATATACTTATCACTTTTATTTAATGTCAGCTGGAGATGAATAATATAATGTCAAACTAATTTGTTAATAGATAAGATAATCCTTTTCGTTAACATACAAGCGTTTTTACTTTATCAGAAACCCGTAAAATGTCAGTAATTGTATTACTTTCGCCTTCGATTGGAGTCAATAAAAATATACTACAGGACATGAAAATGTACTAATTGATACAAAGAATAAGAACTCTTGGGAAATTAGAACAAAAAAATATTCAATACAAAATATTCAAAAATATTAAGTTTTCTCGCTTCGCCGCAAGTGGCCGTAATTTTTTTTTGATACTTGGTCAATAGGGCTACAGAAAATATTCCGAACAAAACACTCGCTAAATTGATACAACTCAAAAAAAAATAAAAAATGTTTTCCTCATACTAAATATGATTGAATATTTTTATCTTCTTATTTCCGTATCTTACAGATTTTCTTCATAGAATAAAAGTTGTCAGGATAGCTGAGACCTGTTATGTAAAAAAAAATCAAGTCGAAATTCCGACTTTCAACCCTATGTCCACTTTTTCAATTCGGAACCACTGTGCGTCGTCGCGACGATGTAAGTGAGAAGGACTTACCAACTACAACATCAATATTATGCTAAAATTATTCTACCTACAGATTTTGGTTTGGTGCGGAGTAACCTCGCGCCTCGCTAATAAGATTGGCTAGTTATATACGTTTTAGTATCATCTACCTAGCCTGTGCAACTAGCACAGACTATACCGACGACGACGACGCGTGACACAATCTCCCCGTACGATAGTCTGAGCCACACTGCCGCCCGTCGCCCGCGCACAGGCCCGCTCGTTCCATTTCATTGCATTTTATAACGAAAACCTAAAATAATTATTTGTAGTCGTATAAATAATTTGTTTTACTCGTAAAACTAAGCATTTGTGTGGAATACTTTGACAAATATTTTAGTAAAAGAAAAATACTCTAACTCAATACTGTTTAAAAGATATATCCAGATTTCGGATAAAAAATGCTTTACTTTGGATATTTTTTTATATAGTAATAATAATAAAGGTACAATCATTTTGAACTAAACATTTATAATTTAATATCTACTTTGCAACATATATTTTTTTTATACATCTTTATTCACTCATAAAGGAGATAGGTATATAAATTTGAAAAAGTCGCGTTATTCAAAACAACCACCTTAATAAACTAAACTGCATACTAATAAATAACAACAGAAGAAAATCACGGAGCGGTTAGTAGGTACGTTCATGCACCGCGCAAGTATTCAGAGTTAATAATGAACACGTACTAAAACCAAATAATTAAAACATTAGTGAATTTTGGTAACAGCGGAATCGCCGCCGCCACTGACCGACATCTCTCTGTCATATCTCCTATGTTTGAGTAATTCTAAAGTAATAGACATAAGATTCAGTTTCCTTTGCAGAAATTTTGTCGGTCAATCTCAAAGACTTTACACGCGAGTACGCTCTAGGACTCTCTAGGACGATGACCTCTGAAAATAACCGCGGATGTGTCAGCTGTTCTTAACAAACGTAGGTACTTATTTTAGACAAATTAAATGTGTTTGAAATTTTTAAGTTTCTAATCAATTATTGGCATGCTTTTAAGGTCATGGCCGCGAGTTAAATCGTAGGTAGGTACTTATTATTTATGGAAAGATAAGTTTGTAGTCTCGGAAGTTTTACGTGTCGGGCGGGTGAATGACCGCGGATTTCAGCTGTGGACAGCGAGTGCGCCTGCACTCGCGATGTCTCGCGAGTTTTGTTGTGTTTTGGATTACATACATTGCTGTTTCTTTAACTTTATTTATTTTTTGCCTAATTAAATTAGATAATTAGGAAGATGTGTTCTTATAGTGTTGTACTAAGGGAATGTAGGTACATTCCCTTTTAATTTTTATCTAGGTAGATAAAAATTAAAAAGGACGTTGATGGGTCAACATTTTTTTCGCGGTTATTTTTTTGGTAAATATTTTCAAAATCATGGCCTGATTGCATCCCCCCATTTTTCGGTAGTAGTCTTGACACACCCTATAAATATTTAAACATGTTATTTTTTGTTTCATTTTGTGTTTCATTTTTTCAACTCAGACAATGCGTGTCAAGAGTTGTGATTGTTTATGCCAAAGCAAAAAAAAAAAAAAACTACCTATATTTCACATCAAGAATTGTGTTCAGTATCATTTCAGTACGGAGAACACGTTTTCTATGTTCCGTATACATTATACACAAATATGTATGTGCTACCAATACTCCAGCCAAATTAAATGTGAAAATATGTTGTTAACAAACCACAACAAAAGGGCTAAAATAAATTTATTTGGCGTCAAGTTTCAAATATAATTATTAGCAATATTTCATTGAAAGAAAAATCTCAAATCGACAAAGAATGTAAATTGCTTATAAATAAACACGAGTGAAATGATGAAAAGTGTGAATTTTAGGTTAAGTATGATAACGTATAAGTATTATTAGGAATCAGAAGCGAATTTATTTAAAAAAAAAACAATTACAAAGCAACCTTAACCGATTTATGAATTATACGCATGAACGCGCTATATATAATATCCGACCGGTCTCTTGTGATTCACGCGGCTTGGTTCTCATCTACTACGGCTTCTCCTGATACCCTGGACTCACGTCCAGGTTCCTCTTTATCATCTTATGTTGGCATACATCTTGAAGACACCGATACGAGACCGATGAACATGGACCGGTTCATCGGTGCCCAAAAGCGGCATAGATCTAGGGTATGACGTGGGTCCACTGATGTCGTAACTTCTTGGAAGTTCTGGTTGGTCTGTCTCAAACTCTGGTGAATTTGCATCATTGAGGCTATCGGAATCATACGTTCGTGCAATCGTTTGGCTCACTCGCATAATGACACATTTTGATTACGCATAATAGATACGCGCGTATAGGTATGAGTATTCGTCCGGTTTCAGGCGACACTTTAAATCGTAAAAAAATATGGCGTGAAAATGTTCCAGGCGCAGATCCATTTTTCAATGAGCCACGTTAATTTATATCAGCACGCAAAAAATGTGGACGGAAATTTTGAAATTGAAACGTACCTATTTTACTTATAAATAATCATATTGACAAAATAGATTATAAACTGGCAAGTCTCTCATAAATAACCACTTTTTTTCGAAATACTTTATGAGTGGCCTGGTAAATGTCATGCGTGCATTCTATAGAGCTACAAAGGGAGCAATTAACTTGACCGCGTACCCTTCTAGGATAAAGCTATTGTTTCTGGCCTTTGAACCGACAGTCGACATTAATGTGCAGTGACTATCTGATCAGGTACGGGTCATCCAACGCTCAAAACTGTTGGATGACATTGTACTTGATCAACTCCGACATCCTTAGTGCTCAAGTGGTGAACCATCCGCAGTGTAACCAGGCTGTTACGTCACCACCGCGACACATCACATCAACACAAGTAAGCCCCCAGCTTGATTAGGCTGTGGAAGAGGTCAGTCAAGAGAGCATTGAGGTAAGTACCCTAAATGATGAGCAATTGAGAAAGGCTTTGGAGGATGCGATTCTAAATTATAGAAATTCAAATAAAATGCCATGTCTGCCTCGCTTCCCCACCCATAGACGTTTGCTAGGAAGTTAAATCAAGTGTCAGACCTAAAAGGCGGTACACCTGGACTCGGCGCGCATTGTCAGGCACTCTCTCTCTGCAGCCCTAGTCACCGGCCGCTTGAGGCTAGCTTCACGGCCGGTGATTCACCGGTTCGATATATTTTTTACTGTAGAATAGTTTTATAGTATGTTTTATTTTCTATAGTAAAAAATTTACTAATGTACGAGATTTTAAATAAATGATGTGAAATTATATTAAGATTAAAATTACAAACTTAAACATGAAATACACAAATAATTTGTACGGTTTACGTACCATACAGGCGCTGCATGTTCCCGCGGGTCAGCATTTTACGTTATGACGTTTACGGTATGGCTAATTAGAGCCAGTCGCAAACAATAATCCTTAAGGCAACACGTCACTGCGTACACTCGCGACCATTAACTTTACTTTTGAACTACGTACGATTAAACCGGGAAACTTAACAAACTCTACCAACTTATAGGATTGTGGCAAGCACACTACGCACCCTGCATCTTTTTTTTCTTGTGGACTCTATCGCGCGCGTCACGTTTAACAAATTACTGTGAGTGCGGCTCACCGCACTAATTTGTTAAATCATCAACAATTAGATCAACAATTTATAAAAGTCGTTTAACAAATTCGATCAATTTGATCGAAGGCTTACAAGGATTACACGAACTACAACTGGGTGAGTGAGTATTCACTTTTATACTAGGTATTGCCTATCAGTAGCGGTTCGGTTCGACAGGCTTCCTACAAGCGGGTCTCATAGGTTGGATTGAGAAGTCGCACATGAAGAAAGGTTAGGACCACACCACCCACAACAACTACCTACTTTACAACTAGGTATTATAATATAACACAACACCATGAATATCGAATATATTTAAAAAAAAACAAACTCAACTACAAGAAGAGATATAAAGACTCCGGCGCAACTCCAAGAAAGGTGGATGTGAGCGAAAAACTTCGCTTTATGTGAAGAAACGACTTGAAGTTCTGGATTCCTACTGGAAGGAATTTCAAACTAACCACACACAACTCTACCAATGTGAAGATCGCAACTATGCGTACTTTATGGACAACCACTTCCAAAGAAGATTTACGCTGAACCTCGAGCGTTCATCGAACAGTTCGGCAGAGGAAGGACTCCTCTGCCGAAAGAAAGATCTCCAGTGAAAATTCCAACAATCCTGGTATCTGACACACAACCACCTTCGGGGGAACCTTCAACTTCCAAACAACAAGCAGGTGCATCAGCCCCTGCATACAAACAACCTTCGGGAAAACTGTCTATATCTAAATAACAAGCAGGTGACGTAGCCCCTGTATACTCAACAACGGAATCCCAAGGTAACTCTAGCAAGACTGAAGATCTACTGCGAAAACAGAAAAGCAACTTTAGGGCTTTTGCTAGGACACTCTCAACAATCAACATCGAACAAATAAACGAAAACTGGGAGTTCGAGGACGCCCTCAAAACTCTCGCGAATCTAGGTGGAGAACCATAATGGTGAGTCAATGATTGACTACCTACACTAGGAGACCGACAGTGAAAACGCCCTCGACCGAGATTACGAACTGATCTTCAAGATCTACGAACAACAATACCACTCCATGAAGAAATCCATATATAGAGGTACTAAAACGTGGTCTGTTTCTCACATGGAAGAATCTACTCCTAAAATGGAACTACCTACTTTTTCCGGACCTTACCAACACTGGACATCATTCAAGGATTTGTTTAAAGAGTTAATCCACAACAACAGAACACTATCAGGTGCACGAAAGATGCAGTACCTAAAATCCAAGGAAAAAGGTGAAGCAAAAAAGCATGCAAGCAAGCTTGAACTGTACTTATTCCTTTTAAGATTCATTTTCATCTCAACTCGCCCTCGGGAGCATGTACGTTTTGCATACCATACAGCGCTGCAAGTTCCCGCGGGTCAGCACTTTACGTTATGACGTGTTTTAACGCGGCGTCGTCGTACACTCCGACCAATAACTTTACTTTTAACTTACGCAGGATTAAACCGTGAAACTTAAAAAACTCTTTTAACTTACAAACTCTACCAACTTATAAGATTGTGGGGTCACACTACGCACCCTACATAATTGAATAACCTATTGTTTTGTTTTTGTTTATTTTTGTATGCAAATACATACATACATATATATATATATATATAGTATATATATAAAGTTAGGTGCCAAAATCGAATTCTGCGTATGTATTAAAATCTCTGGCATTGGCGGAGGTGTAGGTGAGCCCTTGAGATCTTTACTTTTTGGCACCTAGTTATAAGAAGGTGCTTGATAATAAAAGCTACAGAGCGACTCAAGGCAGCTTAGCCGGCGGCGGTCTCTCTCTCTCTGTGATTTTTTATCATAATTAGTATCTCATGCATATTATTCATCCGTTGAAGTTTTTTATAGATTGGTAGTTTTTTCGGAAGTCCGATTTTTTATCCGTCAACAGTTATGAATAACAGTTTTCTTTTCCTCGCAAGGAAGTATCAATGTAAGTGGCTGTTTTTTTATTGAATTGTTTCTACAGTGTGATACGAATTTGACTCTAAGGGGTTGTATCGTAAATATTTTGTTGTAATCCAGAGCTTAAGTTATTTTGTGAGGAAACCATCCTCAGGAATTTAAGAAATAAAATAATAATTATTTCATTTTTAAATTGGAGGAAAGCTGAAAATTATTTTCAGTCGATGACAAGACATTTTGCGTAATATGTCTTGTTATCGTCTGAATATAATTTTACAGTCGATTTAATAATTATTTACAAAAAAGATGAACAATTTCACAGTACTCAATCTAAAGCTATGACTAACTTTCTCGTCGTTGGACTTTAAAAACAATTTAAAATATTTTTCGTTTTGTGACCATAATTTAGAGATATTATAAACAATTCAAACTCTATATAGACTTCTTTTTGTTCGTATTTGTTGACATAACTTGCAGCTAAGCTGGACCATAGGTACAAATATTCAGTAACAGGAACGTTTGTTCTTCTTCCACCTCATTGTATGAATTAGTTTAAAAAAAAACCACACCTAGCAACTATTTTAGTTTTTACTTCACTAATGTTTAACTAAGACATTGGTTTATTATAATTAGATAAAACATGTTGACTCAAACATTTCTATATTTGAACTCCGATTATGATTATGTCCAATGTGTACATAGGACATTCCATTAAAATTTTTTTTTTTTGGTTTACGTAGGTACCTTTTCGAAAACATATAATTTTTCAGTATTATATAATTTTTCTTTATATTCTTAAATCTATTTGGTTCAATAAAAAATCTAACCAAAGATATCTTTTAGGTCTAGGTTCCCAACTGCTTTTATTTGTCCATTTTTGCTCAGTTTTTTAGGTCATGCTAGTAGAAGATCTAAAATAAGAGATCTTAGATAAGAGTGAAAACTGACGAATCTTTATAATCATAAAGTTAGGAACAAAAACGAATGTAATGATTTCCTTGATTGCTAAAATTGTATAAAACGGTAGGTAATTTATACAGTAGGTAATATATAAAATTGTATAATTAATAGGCTACCTGGCTCTATGCGTAAATTTGGTAGTTTGCCGATAACAATTAGAGCATAATTAGGTAAAATTAAACAAGTACTGTTAGCTTTTAAATCATGTGAAACTGCTATCATTGTTTATATCATAAAAAAACAAAAGTTACTTTGACCAAGTGTCCTTTTAATACAATTTTTGTCAATAATGAAACCTGAAAATCTGTTCTATAATAATGTTTTAAACAATAATGTTTGCAGTCTTTCTTTGTTAATTAATGATTAATATTTTAGCCTCCATTTTGACTCGTCCTGTTTTTACCCGCGACGGAACGGACTTTATGCTCGATTTTTTTAATAAGACTTTCATTAGAATTAGTTCGTAAGGATGTTTGGATGGGTGTTTGTTACTTCTTCACGCCAATACTATTGAACGGATCGGGCTGAGATTTAGCATACAGGTTAGTCTAGGCCTGGAATAAAGCATAGGTTACCTTTTATCTCATAAATCAGTTCTTATGGTATACTTAAAAGGTTTCCATAGAAAATATGCAAAGCTGCGGTAATCATCAATAAATATGTATTGTATATTGTGATTGTTTTTGTAATTAATAAATAAAATAAAATATATATATTGCAGTTCGACATGTCCATCAAACTAGATAGTCTATACCTATTTTAAATAACCAGCAAATAAATTAGAATGACCCGAATAACATTTTTGTAATAAAACTTTTTAAATTTTCGCGATCTGTTAACTTATCAAAGATTATTTATTTATCGCGTACTTTTAGTTTTATTATCCTCAAAATAATCTTTAACATTTTTCTAAGTTTATTTATTTATTTATTTATTTATTTATGGAGGTTTAATAACCTAGATAATGTCCGATTGTGACATGTTCACTATTTATTTTCAAGTGGAAGTATGCAATTGAATACATAAGTATTCAAGAGCTATTATAGCAGTAGGTATAGTTAAATAAAGATACAAATCAAATACAGCCATTACAAATATACTTTGTCAGCGTTCAATGGCGCAAGGTCAGAAAAATATCAATACACCAGAAGCTGTTCTCTCTGACTGTACATGTTAAAAGTGTCATTCGTTTACAAGTTTTGGCAAATTAGTTAATGTAGTCGTGGTGTACTGCTACTGGGGTTAACACGTAGCTTTTTTTATTAATTACAGTATCTGCCGAGATGAACGCTGTAGGGTTCAAAGCGCCCGACTGGGATCTGAATAAGAGCAAATGTAAGTACCTACTCGTAAGAAAGTTTATAGAGAATTCAGAAAGCAGGGATAAGAAACAAACCTATTGAAAAGTCATAACTAGCAAAGTTTATTACATCTGTGGCGCAGCGGGCAAAGAACCGCCTGCGACGCAGGAGGATACGGGTTCGACTCTCGCCTCGGAACAAATGTGTGAACGATCTACAGATATTTGTTCCGAGTGTTGTGGGTGTTTTCTATTTAAAATAAAAAAAATCTATTTATATTCTTTCTTTACATTTTTTTTTTGTGGTTTCTAATGTTTTCTGCTTTCTTTATGGAATAAAACTAACGGAATAGTTATTTGCCGAAAATAGTAAACCATTTTCCATTTACTTAAGAAAAAACTAACTCCGGTTCACTGGTATTTTTTTGAAAAATAGGGAAAATAGGAAATTTTGGGCTAAAAATCAACATTTTCCCAAATGATCCCAAAATACAATTGAATCGAAGTTGGCTTTATCATGGGTTCATAGAAAATGTTTTGCGTTTTGCGGCAAATTACTTTTCCGTTGTTTTATTCCTTGTAGAACGAATATTAAATTAAAAACCACGAAAAAAAATCAATCTCGCGCCAACCCGTGACAATCAACCTTAAGTAAAGTTGCTTACAATAAGGGCCCGTATAAAAAAAATGCTTAGTGCTTGAAAAGTAAATAACACTTGCGTCTTCCCATCTTCCGAGGACATCCGTGAGGGCTGGTGCGACGGCAGATTTGGCAGAAGATCTCAAAAGACGCAAATATGCAGGTCTCGACAGAGCCTACACATTTGCTCCCTTTGAGGTCGAGACCCTAGGTCCGTGGGGTACCGAGGCTCTCCGGGTTTTTAAAAAGTTATCTGAGCGTCTGGTCGACGCGACTCGCGACCCGACAGCTTGTGGTATCTGGCGCAGCGCATCAGCATTGCCATACTGCGGGGCAATGCAGCCAGCGTCTTGTTGACGCTTCCGACTGTTATTGATATGGATCAGTTTGAGCTACCTGTAGATTGTTTGCAACTGTTTGCAATTAGCTTAATTGTTTCAATTGTAAAATGCTTGTTTTAATTTGTTTTTATTATTTAATTGTAATTTTCTTTGTCAATAAAGAACTAGTGCTGTAGACGGAAGACAGGAAAGCTGGAAGGGCTACACTTGAAATTTTGCGTATATACCTAAGCCTCCCAATTTGACAGGCAGGGAGGCCTGCGACCATGCCTTGTCATCTAAATCCACATTCAAAACCGATGATAGAGTATTCTTTATTATGTTGTCGAGCCGTCCAAGAGCTCGCTGTGTTTCCACAGTTGACTACATCTCAAAGAATACGTAAATTTAGGTACAAAAAGACAAAACCGAATTATTTTAAAAGCCTGGCAATTAATTTCGAGCAGTCTGTCCGAAGTTTTGTTAAAATTTTGAATTTTCTCATCTACAAAGGACTGAAAAGACTCATCAAGAACTGGTGAATCAAGGAGGCGAATTGAATATTTATTTAAAACTGTAATGTTGGGGGCCAAACTATTGAATTTTTCAATGATATTGTTTTTGTCTAGGTACATAAGAGTCCGAAATAAAAAGCTCACACTTTAAAAACTTAATTCCAAATCTATTTTTCATATAATTAAGATCATCAAAAACTGTGTTTACCTCTCCACTTAATGATCCGTTATCCAAATAACAAACATTGAGCTAGGATTGGAGACGTTGAATTATCGGTTGGATGGCAAGGCTAAATATAGCCGCACCAAGAAGGTCGCCCTGCTGACATCCAACAGCGGACAAAATAGCTTGAAATTATTTTGTAGTTTTGGTACCTACTATTCGCTTATAAACGTACACTTCACAAACTTTCATCCTCATGATATTGTTTTCTTCTGGGATTTTAGCAGAACAAACTGAGTTACAAAAAAGCATTGGGTCTTTTTTCACACCGTCATTAAAATGTCCTTCGAATCGCGTAAATTTTGTGACGTGCTGCCTACGTCATTGCGTCAACATTCCCGTGTTGGGTTTTTTAGCAATAGCTTGTTCGTTGATTTATTAAACCTTCTTTTTTATAACAACACAAGTTCATCGCTCGCTTCGCACGCTCTTTTGTGGGATAAAAAGACGCGCATGGCCGTCGTCGGGATACCGTCTATCTCCACGCAAAATGTTATTTAGATCCGTTCAGCTATTTAGGCGTGAAAAGGTAATAGACAAACAGATAGAGATACAGAATTACTTTCGAATTTATAATATTGTAATGTAATATTAATATTATTGTATTGTAATATTGTAACGTTTCATAAATTAAAAAGAAACCAATAGCTTTTATTCTTAAATTTTTTCTTGTTTATCGGACCCGCTGAGGACAATAGTCCTCAGTGGGTCCGATAAAAATGAACCCAGTAAAATACTTTTTACTTTTTACTGGGTTGAAAATATTCAACCCAGTAAAAAGACTACATTTGAAAAAAAAAATTGGTAGTGATTTAAAATATTCAGAACAATAATATTAATTAACTAAGCTCATACTTATGTGGACAGAAACAAATATTTTTTTTCTGTGAACTAGGAAGAACAGCCTCTTAAAAATGTTATTCTTATTTTTACCAAAAAAAAATATGTTAATGTTCTTTCTGATAATTATCCAAACTATCCTAATGACATTTTCCCTCAGATCTTATTGTTTTATAAATGAATAAATAATGCTGGACAATCCACACAGCAGCGTCATCTAGCCCCAAGCTAAGCAGAGCTTGTGTTATGGGTACTAGATGACTGACATACTTAATACAATACATTACATAGATATTTTTAATATACATAAAAATATGCAGAACACTCGGAACAAATATTAGCAGATTTTTAAAACTGTAATTTTAATTTATTAAATACACACTTATATGAATCAATTGAACTACCTGTAGATTGTTTGCAGGTAGCTTAATTGTTTAAATAAAATTATAAATACTAGTTTTAATTTGTTTTTGTTATTTGATTGTAATTTATAATTATAACTTAACCTATATTATTTCACCTGAGTAAATATAGAAACATATTGACTTAGGTGAAATAATATACGTCATGCTAACTGTAATCTGTAAACAAAGCCTAAAATACATATTTCTTTGGTTTGGGCTATGGACACTTTTATTTTATTTAATACCTACAGTGTATGACACTTTCAACTCTTACTCTTAGAACTCGTACTCTTAGAGATACTGTTAAAAGCATCTCTCGAGATGCTAATGGGATTTAACGACTTCAGTGGCGCAGCGGGCGAAGGTCCACCTGCGATGCAGGTCGCGGGTTCGATTCCCGCCTCGGAACATACATATGTTTGTACATTCTGCAGATATTTGTTTAGGGTGTTCCAGGTGTTTCTTTGTGTAATAAAAATCTCTATCTATGTATTATAAATTATAATGTATAATAAATAAGTTATCTAGTTCCCATAACGCAAGCTCTGCTTAGCTTGGGGTTAGATGATGCTGTACGGATTGTCCAGCGTACTTATTGTTATTGTTATTATTATACAAAACTCAAAAAAGGTGAAAAAACTGAGGTCATAATTATAATATTATCCTATATACCTGAGTTTTTTTCCACCTCAACCACGCTTTGTAAATTACCTATGGTTGATGATAAGAAAAGTTTGGGTACTACCTAGGTATCTGCGTTAAAACACACAAATAAATACGTTAAAGAACAATCAAGAACAACTAACGTCGAAGATCTAAAAAAAGTCAAAGTCAAAGAGTCATGTAGTCCTGTCCCTAGTAGAATATTTTTACTACTTATCCTTCAAAAATAAAGGCAAACGTTTGTGAAGAAATGATACTACTGAACGGATCGGGCTGATGTTTTGCACGTATGAGATTCCGGACTGGGAATTATCTATAGGCTACTTTTAATCCTGAAAAAACGCATGCGAATCTGCGGGCAGCGGCTAGCCTTAGATGATACAAAAAATTCTCCTGCTGCGCAAAATGTGCCACATGTGAGAAGAAGTCCATAACCACAACCTTCAATTCCAAAGTCACGGCTCCCAAGATCAATACGGCTTATCGCAACATCACTTCCTTAAAATACTTTTTCCTGTCGCTACGCCCAATACTTTCATGGGACCGGTAATTCCATAATTGGGCATTTTTATTCCATAACTTGTTTCTCCCCGCGGTTTCGCACGGGTTTTTTCTATGGAAACTTTCAAAGGTTTTTTATCCTAGAGGAACTGATTTATCGGCAACCGCCGTGTGCGAGTTGACTCGCACACTCCGTAACGTAAGAATCAGCAACTTTTGCAGAGAACAGCAAATATTTACTTGTTCGGATACACTTTAAATGTTCAACTTCATTTGAACATTTCAGATTTTTAGTACTTGTTATTACAAATGAAAATTTACTTATTATACAAAGTTTCATGTGCCTACCTATTGTGGTTCAAGAAATACAGCTTTGACTAACAAGGAACAAAAATAGCCAAATAAGTCACGTTTTTTGTAAGGAAGCCCCATTTTATTTGGATATTTATTTTATTTTTAAGCTGCAAGAGAAATAAACATTCTCTGAAAATTTCAACTGTCTACCTCTTACGGTTTATGAGATAGAGCCTTGTTACAGACGGATGGATGGACGGACAGACAGCGAAGGCTTATAGTAACAGGGTGTCGTTTTCAACCTTCGGATACGGAATCTTAAAAAGTACCTTATATTTTTGGTTTCAGCCTTACAGCTACACTGATGCAAAATTTAAGCTCAATCCGTTTAATAATTTATCGCGGTTCTCCACGGTAAATTACTAGCGCTACCGGTACCGGTTCTAATTATTGGATTTCTTTACTGGATTTTTTTTACATATCTAAACATCCATAAATCCAAACTTTCACATTTATAAAAATAAACGGGTGCATCCCAATTAAATACGAAGCAAGGGCAGACTATGTCAAGGCTATAGATTGTCAGAATAATGCTGGAATGAAATGCTGATAGCCAACAAGATGATCGTATGTTGCTATGCATGATATTTTGGGAAATTCGGGCTAAAAGAAATTGCAAATAAATTAATAATGCTTGACAATCTACACAACATCATTTAGCCCCCAAGCTAAACAGAGCTCGAGTTATGGGTATTAGATGACTAATAAACTTAATACAATACATTACATGGATATATATATATTTTATTATACATTGAAAATACCCAGAACACCCGGAAAAAATATTTGCAGATCGTACAAACATTATTTTTGTCCCAAGGCGGGAATCGAACCCGCAACCTCCTGCGTCGCAGACCTTCACCCACCGCGCCAAATCAGTCGTCTAACACAACACAGACGTCTAACAAAACACGCTTTCAGTGCAAGTAAATAAGTAAAGGATAACTTTACGGCAAGAAAATTATTGATGACTAAATAATTATAATTATTGAAACTGAAACTGTCTTATTGTTGGGCAATGGCCTCTCTTTTTTCCTATTAATTGCTTTTCAAGGCAGTAAAGATAAATAGAATACTAGCAACTGAAGCGCGCGCGCGAAAGCTAGTCGCATGCTGTGGTATGCGAAAGGTAAGTGCGTAAACAAAGCAAAAAACTGGCAGCTTAAAAATATAAAATTTACTTAGTAAACGACTGGTTTTTCACTAAAACCATGGTATAATAAAATAATACAAGATATAGCATTCCGAGACCTTCGGTCACGTGGGTGACACAAGTAATACGTCATCGACGCCATCGGCAAGTGAGAAAACGAATCAGTTTCCTGGTGTTACTAGTGGCGTAAGATCGTAACTCCCCTAGCTCCAAAATGACCTGTAGGAATCTGATAAAACTATGTGGTATTGTACTAACCAATTATTTATCACAATTTTTTTTTTTGTATTTTTCTATTGGCTATTGGTTTTCTGTGTTTGATTTGTGTGAAAGTTGCCTATGTTTTGTTGAATTAAGTGGCATTTGGACAGTGACGTAACTTGTGTCACTTTCGGAGTGCCATACCTCGTTTTCTTGGACCATAACTAAAACGACCAGTGTTTGGTTTTACATCCCTTTCTCGCATAACTTTTACGCATGATGCAGCACGAGGTACATTATACGAAAAGACACTTGTGCACTAATGTCCTGCGCACATGATTAATCTCCGTTGAGGTTGGCCGACACGTGGCCGAAATTCGGCTAGGAGGACAACATCTGCATGATGTGATAAATAATTGAAATGTAGAGATCATTAACTTTTCTGCATCTTTATTTTTATCGGGTTCATCTTGGGTAAAACCCTGTGCTTTGACAGTTTACTCTCGATGACTTCATAGATATTTGCAATATCAGTAGGGTGAGTCTGTTTGACGTTAGTAACGAGACGTGATCGTGACGTGTCCTTTTAGTATGGGATTTGCGTAGTTCCCTGTCCACACGATAGAGGCGCTGTATTTATATATTGATAAACAACGCATATTGGACCAACTCGAGTCTGAATGCGGAAATAGGAATACTTCCACCATACCATAGATATATTAAATTGTATGGAAAAAGGAGACGTCACGATCACGTCTCGTTACTAACGTCAAATAGACTCAACCCTCTGATCGTAAGACTAGTTCTACTTCTCTACTTCAATCACTCTATTAAAATTATTTAAGAACTTCGTAAAGTTTTTGTAAATCTATCAAAATATTATATATCTATAACACAATAAATGGCTTACACTACACATCTAAACTAGGTACTTAGCAAATAAAATGAGTTCTTATATTTTTAATGATTTCCTAATGATTTAATGAGTGTCTGGTATTAAATGCCAAACGCTTGCATTGTGAATATAATGCGAGTTATATGTATTGTTTCCAGTCTAGGAATGCCCATTTAGAAATTTAATGCACTTGTTTAAAATTCAATGACAAAATGGGTTAGTTTTGGTTATAATTTAGTTGTATGTAGTAAAATACGGGACTGACATGGTCATACCAATGACTCAAAGCCCCTTAAATAATTAAGAATAAAAATAATAAACATAAAGAAACTTCGACCTTTAAGCACAATACCAAAAACCCGTTGAAAAAGTATAGCATTGTACGCACTTGTGGCTCGTGTAAGGATATTGATTATGAGATCTCTTTGTAATTTATTTTCCTACAGGATGTTTGTATTGTATTGCATTAGCAATATTATTATGTATTTTCTATGTAGGTATAATAAAAAATATCTATCTATGTACATATGTGTTGTATTATGTACACAGTCACCTAGTACCCATAACACAAGCTTTGCTTATCTTTAGGCTAAATGATGCGGTGTGGATTGTCCAGCATTATTATTATTATAAGTCTAATTTTTCTAAGTTGGCCAATTTTAAAACTATCTACATGGCCCATTAGAAATGTGCTCAATATCTAATAATAATTCTTGGCAATGCCCTTAATTAACAAAGATAATTACAATCACATAATAGAAACAAATTACAACTAGTATTTACAATTGAAACAAATAAGCTAACTGCAAACTGTTGCAAAAAAACCTACAGGTACATAGCTCTACTGATCCATATCCATACCAGTCGGAAGCGTCCCCAAGACGCTGGCTGCATTACCCCGCTGTATGCTGAAGCGCTGCGCCAGATACCTACCAGCTCTCGGGTCACGCGTCGCTTCGACCAGACGTTCAGATAACTTTTTAAAAACCCGGAGAGCCCCTCCTCGGTACCCCACGGACCTAGGGTATCGACCCCAAAGGAAGCAAATGTGTAGGCTTCGTCTGTCTGTAATTCTAACAATAATAAATATCTGATGGACTGTGAGAGAAAATGAGAGAAAATCTTAAAGACTTTTTATGATTAGACAGCATAATAATATAAAAACAATAGGCCTACTGTTATTATTTATTTGGATGATCATGTGGCCGACGATGGGAACAATCCCTAATGCCATGGAACCACGGGTAATTAAAATTACCCAAGGACCCGGTAATGGGTCGACCCACCGGGGCCATGGGTAACGAATGATCACGAAGGTCTAAGAAGACTCCTCTTCACTTTTGTCTTGAAGAGACTCAGGTTGTAATTGGCATCGGAAAAAACAGAAGCAAGCAGCGAGCTCCAAACCATAGCAATCTCAAGAATTTTCCTCACGAAAACTGACATACACTGGCCTGTCTTTGAAACTATAGTAAACTATACATTAGTAACGTCTTTAACTCCAAAAAAAGATAAAACAATAAAATAGCCATTTTTAGCTTGGTATCCAAAAACTCAATTAATATTTTATATGTATGTTTTACATGTTATTTAATTTTTAACAACTGGTATTGCCTACTCGGGCTCTGAATACAGCTTCGAGCAGGTTTGGCTTACTTAACACGAGGTTACGGAGCCGATTTTGGGGAATATTCTTCTATATAAAAAATTAAAATTAAACTCTTTTTCGAGCCCTTTTTATTTGAAAAGTATCTCTTGTGTACTTACTTGAAAAGTTATTGTTATTTTAAAAGCGTGATGTTTAGTTTTGCAGGCCAGTGTAGTAGGTACTATTTAAAAAATATCTATATTTGTAGTATAATGTATATTACGTACATATATCAGTTACCTAGTACCCATAACACAAGCTCTGCTTAAGTTGGGGCTAGATGATGCTTTGTGAATTGTCCAGCATTTATTTATTATTTATTTATTTGTTTTACAGATGCAGAAATAGACGACCTCCCCTTCATGTCCTCCATCGGTCCAGTTTTAACAGTCGTGGCGGTGTACCTGGTCTTTGTCCTGAAGGTGGGACCTTCCTACATGAAGAAGCGAGAAGCGTTTAAGCTTGGGAAGACCATGCTTCTGTACAATGCGGTGCAAGTTGCGATCGCAGCGTATCTTGTGGCACGGGTAATTGTCAAGTTTACGAGTATAAACAACAGCAAACTAAATAATAAGGTCTAGTAGAATATGGGATTTCTATTTCTCATTAAGTCTAGCTTTTCTCTGGCTTCTCCGAAGGCTGTCTAACTTATCCAAAGAAAAATTTACCAAAATCCAACTTTTCGGAGTCTTTGGGTACTTTTTACTGTATACAATGGAGTAGGTAGTTACTTAGTTTTTACTCGACAACAATGGGTCATGATTTTGACCTGTTATTTTAATTAATTAGCTCAACTTACGTACAAGATTTTTTATTACCTACGTCATAAATTTTATAATAGCGTAGTAACTATTTTACTAAGAGGAAGTTCATTTTGAAAGAAGGATTTTGTTTGTTTAGAATTTTATTGTTTTTTCTATTGATATCAATATTTTGTTTCAGTTTGGTTCAGATTTAATGATGATGGGACTGATACCAAGGAAGTGCCACATGCACGATGATAAATCGAGATATCGGGTAAGTTTGGTTTCTTACCTCAAATTTAATAACATTGTTACAAAAGAGTAATTGGTTGAAAGATTCCTAGATAGATCCTCCTAAACTCAAAAATGATGATAATATGAATTTATGGAAACATATTTACTTCTATATAGAAGTAAATATGGTATATATCTATTCTTTGGTAATATTATATAACATATAATAGATCCATAGCAAATTGTTTCCATACCTGTAATGGTAAAGTTATTTAGTCAATACAAAATTAATATTGCTTATACAAAAAAGTTGCAGAGTCTAACGTATTCGATCTCAATTTAATCAGAATCGCGATTGTTCAAAAATAAATTTTGTTCTAATAGAGTTCAAACTCTTATTATACAAAATTCAAACTACGAAAGCTACCATACTGAAACGCGGTAGTCTAGCTGGTCTGGTAATGGATATAAAGAAATAAAGAAGAAAGAAAGAAAGTTATTTATTAGACACTACACACAAACAAGCTTAGGTACATAAATACTACTTAATACTAGATAACACGCAGACAGACAAAACACAGGTGAATATTATTTATGTATACTAACACAAGTAAGCATTTGGCTGGTAATAAGTAGTCCACTCGGCAAGCAGACAAGCGCGTGAGTGTAGGTCTAACAGGTCCTGCTCAGCTTGGTGCTCCAACACAAAAACCTGGGGTAATTTATGAAAGAGCGCTGGATATTGGTTATTCTTGTTTTCAATTTTCCTTCTATATAGAATGTCTATCAACTTATGAGTATAATCATCTATTCCAATTTCCAGATCCTCTTTGGCACGTATCTATACTTCGCCGCGAAACTCACCGAGCTCCTAGACACAGTCTTCTTCGTAATCAGAAAGAAAACAAACCAGATCACCTTCCTCCACTTGTACCACCATACAATCATGGTCACCGGTACGTGGGCTTTGTTGAAATACGCCCCTACTCATACTCTGATGTTCATTGGATTTCTTAACTCCTTGGTGCATGTATTTATGTATACTTACTATGGACTGGCTGCGCTGGGGCCTAACGTTGCCAAGTATCTAACGTGGAAGAAGTACATGACTATGTTTCAGTTGGTAAGTGAACAGATGTTTTTGATTATGTGTTTAAAATATAATTCCCCTAATGACCAAACATTAGATGAATTATATTTTAAATAACTGTTTGCTAACAGTGAATGGCATCTTTAGTTATTTTCTGACAAACTTACACCTGCGGTTTCAAATGATCTTTTGCAATTGGATCCGTGGTTCTGTAAACTACCATTTCAAAAAATAACTTATACTAAATACTGCAATAGACAGATTTGTTAAGAAAAATGCATTAGCCTTAATGTAATCAAGTTAAAAATGCCTAATAACGTTTTCTTAAAAAGATGAGAATATAACTGAATACATTTTATATAGCACAAGTAAAACTTTTATTTAATTTTTTCTTTAATTTTTTGTGGCTGTACAAGTGCTATAATAATTGTAATTTTAAAGGACAGTAAGAATTAGATTTATTTTCTTTTCCAATGTTTCAGATCCAGTTTGTCTCCATCATCGTTCAATTCATCGCCACCACTAGAGTGTCGGAATGTCCACCGTCTGCAGGCATATCTACTTTCGTTGCAAGCAACACTTTCTTGATTTTATTGTTGTTCCTAAACTTTTACAGACAAAGCTATTTAAATAAGAAGTCCAAAGCATTAAGTTTATTGAAAAACGCTTGCATTTTAGATCAGGGAAAGAATTCATTAGAAGAGAGCAGCATAAACCTGGAAAAACTAGAATAGGTTTATGTAAATAATTTAGAAAATACTATTTTGTTGAGTTTAGGCTCAAGTTTTTTTCCTACTAATTTGTGAATATATAACTTACATATGGCTATTAATACGTAGCAGTTGGTGACATAATGATGATGAAGCAAAGTGACTTAAAGACTTACCAAATTTTGTTTTTATTAAATCAATTGAAAGTAAAGTGATATGTAAATAAATAATTAGGTTTTATAAGTAGCTTTAGTTAAATTATTTAAGTGTTGTAAAAAAGTGTTCGATTTGTAAATAGGATATCGTGGTGTAAAACTTTCTCAGTTGAAATAGTTTTAAACTAAATAAAAAATTTAATTTTTTATGCGATCTTTTTGGCGAACGACGCGGGAAGGGCATACCTATACTAATTGAGGGTGATTTTAGCAGAGTGCATAAAAAAACGAATGCAGAAATGTAGACCTTTTCTAGAGATTTGAATTAAACAAAGCCTATAAGTTACGCCGGATTTGGTCAGACCTATTTTCAAAACCCCGTGAAAATCTATTTAGTAGTTCTATTAGTAGTTTCGGAGATTTCTCGGAACAGACAGACAGGCAAAAATATTAAAAATGGGTTTTTTTTATTTTGTTAGTCTTCTGGTATCCCTCCATTTCAGCTTAAATTAACTTTAGTACAGACACAAAGTATCTACTGATTTATTATACATATGTACTTTTAAAGATAGATAAAGATAGATATCCGTTATCTAGTACTCATACCACAAGCTCTGCCTATTTTGGGGCTAGATGATGCTGGGAGATTGTCCAGCATTATTTATTTATTTTAATTGTGTTCTGTGACTGTCACTCTGAACTTGCACGTAGCTTCGATTTACGCTCTTATATTACAATAAGACAACAATAATAACAACAGTATAAGCAACTTGCTACGTTTTCTTATAATAATATATTTCAACGTTTTTATTTATATTTTTAAGAAATCTACGAAAATAATTCTTATTTACCTCAATTTATATTTTAACATTAAACAAAGAAAACGATTGATTACGTAACACATAATTATAGCTAACAATTTTATAATTAATTTATACATATTATATATAGACACCTTGTGTCTCAAAAGAAAGGGCATACGAACCTACCTATATGTTTAGCTTACTGCGTGATCGTAACGCTTCGGGGGGGCTCTTGGCTTGGGAATTTAGC
Source organism: Eupithecia inturbata (assembly GCA_963662085.1). NCBI lineage: Eukaryota > Metazoa > Arthropoda > Insecta > Lepidoptera > Geometridae > Eupithecia > Eupithecia inturbata. The sequence continues at coordinate 13,348,747 of OY759182.1, forward strand.
CATTATGGAGCGTTTCTCGTGAGCGGATGGCGCGTTGTGCGTACGTGAATTTGGCAAAAATGGTAATTCTGCGACTACAGCGCAAATGAATTTCTGCAATGTTCGAGGTTTTTGGTTCCAAAAGTGACCGCATGGGGTGCAATGTCATCGCGAGGAATTATCAGCCCTTACTTTTTTTAAATATGAAAGGGGACATGCACTTACAGCCTAACCAAAGAACATGGTTCCAGCAGGACGGAGCAACTTCACACACGTCCAATGAATGGGAGCCATCACGGAGCGTTCTTGCCAAGCCGTCATCAGCAATATTAGAGGATGATTGAGTGTCGCGAACGCGAGGGTAAACATTTGAACGGCGTTATTTTCAACAAATACATTCCTAAAGAGTGCGTTTTAATAATGAATTTAGAAAAAACGATATACGGCTTATATTTTTTATTTTTCCTTTCTTTTGAGACACCCAGTATAAACCCGTTCGTTGATAGCTTTGGATATTAACGCATTCACTGCCCAGCCTCTGCTGTGTGACTCTAAGGGGCGCTGCTTGTAGTAAAGAACGATACGTCCATGCTCGTCATGACAATGTAAATGTTAAACTATTACTTGGACTCTAGTTTTCAGAAGAATACGTAAGCAAATATCAAAGCAGCAACTATAATTGCTTACGATCAACTCTACTGGGTTTTTTGATATAGTTTACATAGTAGAAGTTTCCAAACATGTAGATAAAGTGCATGGCACACATGCTCAAAAGCACGTTGATCCATTTCGGATAGTTGCAGTCAGTGAGCAGTGGATACACGTTGTGAAGGAAGATTATCACAAATTGTATCTGAAAAAAAAAACATTACTGGAATTTAATAATTAATACATAAATAATGCTGGACTATTAATACATCCTAATCAAGTTAAGCAGGGATGATTTCATCCATTTGACGACTTAGATGGCGCAGCGAGCGAAGGTCTATCTGCGACGCAGGAGGTTTTGGTTCCGATTCCCGCCTTGGGACAAATTTAACATTATAAATTTTTTCACAAATGTTTTTGCTTGTTTTTTTAGCAAAACCAACGTTTTGTGCCCTGAGTAAAACCACCTATAAAGGAAAGTCTAAAACCGGGTACTGACCGGCGTTACCCAACATGCGCACATGGGCACATGTAAATAGAAAAATAATGTTTGGGCACATGTAAAGTGTCACACAGCGAGCGTTCATGCAGTCAATACTAAGAATAATTTACAGTGTTTTAAAAAACGATAAACCGATTTCAAATTCCGGTAGGTAATATTCATCTATATGTCTGGGATGATCGAAATCACCCCTACCTTACATTCCCTGACCGAAGGTCTAAGTTCACGAGCAAAAAAATTATAAAAACACGTTCACGACAAATCTAGTTTAAATTCAAGTCTAATTTACTTTGATTAATGACACACGGATGAAACTGTTGACGCCCGTTGCCATGGAAACCATTAGATGATAGTAAAATGATCAAATTATGATGAATTTTTACAAACCTACGTTATATAGCGCACATAACAATTCCTCGAGAATATTAAACTTATAGGGGACCACCTTAAAATCAATTTTGATACAACAACGAAATAATCATCAAAATCTATTAACAGCAGATATCACCAAAACTGTTGTAGCTAGTCGTGATTCTTCAAAAATATTATGTTGCTTTATAAGTTCAACGGGATAAATAAGCATTCGGGAATACAATTTTTATGGGACCACCTCGGGATCATTCTACCACTGGAAGTGTGCCACTTGCGTATAATTCAAGAAGCCCAATAAGCATAATTCAGGCTCTGCTGACTGTCCGGCCAAAATAATGGCAGAAAATAAGTATATTAACTCAGTAGATTATGGAGGCGCCTAAGAGTGCCGATTACATAATATTTTTTTGCGTAATGTTTTTCAGCAGTGTTTATTGACATACTTAGTACCCATGTAAACTAGTTTAGTGTATAAGTTTTATTTTGAAAAAGTCTGCATTGTCGTTTAATTGTATGTAGGTACATATTATGAATATTGTTTATTAGTTACGATGTTAGCACTTTCCGCCTGAGACACAGGTTTAACCTAACTAGGTTAAACCTGTGTCTCAGGCGGAAGTAACCTTTAGGATATAAGTTTTATTACTCTTGTGTTACCCTTTTGTCCTAAGATATTATTGTTATTCTCTATACAATAGTGAAAGAGTCAGTAAAATCGATTAACTATAGGCGTATTTAAGTATTTTACACAAATGGTACGTTTCACGAATAAATCAAGTTATTTATACGGCTACAGGTAATTATTTTATATTCTCAAGGCCGTTGGGCCATACACCAGCCTTAAGTGGTAGCCAAAAATAAGGATGAGAAACATACCAGCTGCAGAGTAGTGACATGTTTCTTCCACCATAAGTATTTCTGGTACTGCGGCCCGAGACCAGCGATCAGGTAATACGTGTACATAACAGTGTGGACAAAGCAATTGATGGTGCCAAGGAGAGTGGAGTGTCCATCTAGAGATGAATAAAAAAAATATTTACAAAGCAAAAACAGAGACTTGTCAGAACAAAAATATCAGGGCGTCACCACTAACACATGATTTGATTTTACTGATATGAATTTGGATACAGCCGACTGGTTAAAGATATCACTCGTAGAATGGTTTAATTATTGACGAAAGTCTATAAATTATTATAATTCTCTTTTGAGTTGAACTACATCCTTTCCAAGCCAAAAGCACCGAGATAGCAGAGTAAATCTAATTGTAGAATTCCTTTAAGGAAAGTTTATGAATCCTGCCTGGCACAGTTCTCTGCGCCGTTCATCTGTTTCAAAGCAATTCCTTCGGCTTGCTCCTTCAGTGCGGTCGGCTTAGAACGATATTAGTTTTATTGTCGGTACTACTTCAACGGTCAACAATCATAACCGCATGTGCGACAAAGCCCTTACTAAAGAATAAAAAAAAAAAAATATGTGTTATTATTCTATGTATGTAATTTAGCGCTTTGCGTTGCGACCCGAGAGCTTATGCAGCGCATTAGCATTGCCATTTTGCCATACAAACAGCGGGGCAATGCAATGTCTTGGGGACGCTTCCGATTGGTATTGATTTGTGTGATACAGTCTGTAGTTAGCTCAAATGTTTTAATTGTAAAACTAGTATTTTTCTATGAAATAATTGTAATTTTCTTTGTTAATAAAGATTTATTTTTAAATGTACTTACTGGGAAAGAACTTCAGTCCGATCCATGCAGCTAGTGGCATCATGAAATGATGGTATAGATGCAGACCTGAAATCTGCCGGTCTTTTTTCCTCAAGACAAAGAATACTGTGTCCAATAGATCCACCAGTTTTAGCACCATGTAAATCCATATAAGGTTATGCGCCTAATAAAAACAAATCCATGATGTGTATTACGCCTAATGAAATAATAAGATCCTTATCACACTGGTGACTGGCGCTACGAGCACATCGCCGCGTCGTCGTCGCGTCGTTGCGTCTCGCTGCGCACTCAGCTTGAAATCGCTCGCAAATTGCCAGTGTGATATGATAAGGCTCTAACAATATTGATTGGGTCTTGCTATGACAAAATTGTACGTTGGGTAATGCTTTAGCCGCATGATATCAAGTTTGGCTTTCTTTGTGGCTAGATAATGTTGGGTTGATCGAAGGTTACAGCTTACGATCCAGGATTTTGAGGGTCCGATTCCCGCCTCTGGAGTAATGTTTGTACGGTCTGCAGATATTTATATTGGGTCTGGATTTTTGTATGCTTTATAAAAAATATCGATGTAATGTATTGTGTATATCAGTTATCTAAAACCTGCTGTATGGGTTGTCCAGCATTATTGATTTATTTCTCAAAATGTTTTATTGTATTTTACCCACAACAAGTCTATTTCGGCAAATGTTATGGAATGTTAACAAAAAAAGCCAGTGTACTCGTATAAATGAAAAAAAAAAGTCTGTACGATTTCTGATAACTTATGTTTAAAATTTTATCGATGCAGATACCTTTTTAATCATTGGACTGTTAGAATAATCCACCGGCTGACAAGTCCAATTATACTCCTTCACCCATATGTTGAAGAAGCTCTGAAAAATTATCGGACAATGACTTATTACAACGGCGTGGTACGGCATAAATACATAATTGAGTTTCAGGTCAAATGACGATCGGCGAAAGACAGCAGGCACGTGCTGGATGCGGCAAACTAAATACAGAGCGGTATTATGGCACTCATTAAGGTGGTTACTGACCGACGTTACGCGGCGTAATGTAACGTGTTACACAGCGAGCGTTCGTGCAGTCAGTACGGGGAAAGAAGGCGCTCGCTACGATCAACGAGACGGATTTTAGCACACGAGCGGCGTAACGTATCATACTCGCTGCGAATAGTTATAGTACTTAGTACAATACAATACAAGTACTCTTTATTGCACACCTAGATAGAGATAAACACAAACACAGAAAAAGTTGTACAATGGGTGGCCGCTAAGAGCGATTTCTTCCAGGCAACCTTTGGATAGACACGTAACTTTGTACAAATATATTATGGTGGCGTATTATAGATAGAACATACATAAACAAATACTAATATATAAATGTAAATAAATACTAAGTATAGACAATACACAAGGTGCCACGTAATTGATGTACTAAGCGGAGAGGGGCGGATCTTCCCCCCTCCCACGAACATTTTTGTCTAACACTTTCCGGGTTTCAATATTTTTTACTGAAAAAAATACCTCGAAACTTTCTCGCATATAGCCCATGTAACAACCCTAACATCAGCTGTTCCTCAGTAAGATGCTTGACCTTTCAATCGCTTTTGTTTAGCCAATGCCGTCAATTTTACGGTGGTTCCATACATTTTTCTTCAAAGCTATTATTTTAACTTACAATGTTTAATGTTTATATGTAGGTAGGTACTTTTGTTTCGTGGTAGGTACGTCTACGTAGGTACCTAATAAAGACTATTTATCAATATTTTAATAAAAGTTACGAGATAAATACCCGATAAATAATCTTCATTAGGTAGGTAGGTATGTTAAAAAATCGCGAAATTTATAAAAAGTGCTACGTACATGCCTAGTTTTATTTTTAGCATGCATATATGTGTTCTTTATTTGCACATGAAAAAGGAACCCTAAAATTTTGTCGGTTTTGCGTTAGTGAATGGGTTGGGTTAATTTTTCGAAGCGTATGCGTAAAGTAATTTTTTACAATGAAAATTTAAAACAACGTATTTCTGAAAATCAACCATGCGGATCAGTTGGGTATAGGGTGCCCAACCCAGTTTCGGCTTGGTACATGAATAACGTGGCACCTTGTTTATATATAAAAAATTATATAAGCTAATAGAAATCTAAGTAAGAAAGTGTTCATAGACCACATATTTAGATTTAGCTTGTCTGTATATAGTACATACGCCCCGTAAGACCGGTCAGTACCCATCTTTAGTGGAGGCCTATTCAGCAGTGGAATAGGATAATAAAATGATTCAATGTCACATCTATAAAGTTGACTGGACCGAGATTTTTGAAAAGAGTCTTGATAATATAATAAAAACCAAATCATTACACAGGTGACTTAAATATACGGTGTAAATAAAATGATGCATATACCTATATACAGTTACGCTCTAACTAAACTTCAGGTATTTCTTACGTCATAGAACAGGGCAGCACTGGCAAAGATCTGGATGGCATTATAGACAAGAATGGTGTTTTTCAGTTCATAAGGCTTCCTGTCTTTCATCCACTCTGGACCGAACCTTTTGATGAAGTATAGGTAGGATAGCAGTATGGTTATGAGTGTTGTGAAGTTTGGCCATATGTTTTTACTTCGATCATCTGCATAAACAAGTAAATAATAACACATTTATTTCAGACAACATTTTCTAATGGTGTGGTACATATAGATCTTATTAAACTTATTCCCACATTAATATATAAATTAAATCTAACATGCATATAAGTAAATATAAAACATATTTTATTACATAAAATTGTAAACGTTATAATTGCGGCGCCAACGTTTATGTATGACGCAATCATGGTGTCAGGCTGACGAAGACGGTGCACGGCGGTGTCTCTTTGCAGGCGGCCAGTAAACCGTGTCGGTAAATAGACAAATTACCCTTTTATAAATTCATCAATTTCTGAGTTCTCAGTACCTACACTGGGATATTTATGTCATATTATAAGATACCAGGGACCAGGGGGCCTTTGCCCAGCAGTGGGACAAAACAGGCTTATTGTAATTGTAATAAGATAAGGATAGCAATAATTAAAGTAGCAATAACTTTAACTATGAATACCTAATTATGAATTTAATCTCAATAAAATATCTAAAATTAACTCACCATTTAGTTCATAAAACAGGAAATTATAGTTTTCCCAAAGTTTATTTAAGATTTTACTCATCTCACTGTTTATTCTTCTCAATTTATTATTACTTTCGTTTAGGTAAGTACGTCTTTATACTTTCTTCATTCAAAAATATGACCAGTAGCTAAAACAGGCACTAAAAAACTTATAACAATGAATTCTTACAATTCATTTATAAATTCACACCTGCTTTTACAGCATCTTGTTTTTTATTAGTTTTGGTGTATCTATAACTAATTGCCGATTTCATTGATAATAAAAAAAACAATAATAATAAAAAAATATCAGTTATAGAGTTTATAACCTCTTTTGTCTACTTTGAGCTAGATGATGCTGGGCCCAAAAAATTTGTTGGTGCAATTTTAATTATTACTAATTATTTTTTGGCCGATCAAATTCAATGAACACCTGAACTCAAGCAGTGGCAAAGTGGTATAACAATTCATTATGAAATACTGCTACGAAAGTTAATTATTGTAAAGCAGTTTGCGTTGGCCATGCATCTCATGCATCATAAAGTGCTGCTTTTATTTAGTTCTGATTTAGTCATTTCATTATTTTACTAAGTAAACTGAATTTTTGTATGACCTTTTGTAAATTGATAATTAAGCGTATTTATTTACGTATCAATAAAATGTTTTTTTTTCAAAATTACAAGTTTAAACGTTCGTTTAAAATATATGCTACGTTACAAAAATAGGTTATCTCTACTTTTATTTTAGGTGAATAATATAATACTATTAGAAAAAAAATCATTTTTTTCCTTTTTAACAATCACACCGTCGAGATTTGATAGCTTGTTCAAGCCTAAAGCTAGCCTTGACTCACCCAACGTGTAGCTGAACCATTATGTAGGTACCTATTTTTTAGTTCACCTACCTACATCACGCTTATACAATTTTGTACAACGAGCAGCGATCAAGGGTCAGCTTACGTTGAATTGATTTGCATGAATATCAGTGTATCAGCTTCCTATTCATTCAGTTTTGTGTTGCACAATATGCCGCATCATGATGACCTCTGTGGCGCAGCGAGCGAAGGTCCGCCTGCGACGCACGAAGTTGCGGTTTCGATTGCCGCGTCGGGACATACGAGTATGTTTGTAGGATCTTCAGATATTTGTTCCGAGTGAAAAATATATTTATATACACATACATACTATGTACATAGCTATATATGTTTACATCGTCAGCATATTAAACATGAGCATTGACATTTTATATTGTATAAACCGGAACATAGTATGACGCATTATAAATATATGAACAGGTGCGTTAATTGCACATCGAGAATAAAAATAAATATGCGATATATACTAGACTTTTTGTTTTAAAATTTTATTGTGGTTCTAATATAGATTTCTTAACTGGATAGGTAAATATTATTAAATACTGAGAAATGGTTTCCGGGAATCAAGCTCGTATGTCATTCATGATTAAAAAAACGTAATATTTTTTTGTATGTTTTATTTTTTATTATAAACTATCACAAGCAGGTACATTCGTTGAAATGAATCAGATAATAGCGGAAATATATAACAATATTTTTTCTTAAGTAGTAAATGGAAAATTTTCTATGCAGTTTATTACATCATTTAACACTTGCTCGATTTGCATGTTTCTCCAGCAATTATGTGATTACTGATTATTAGTTATTATCTTATTGTGAGACATCCTCCTAGACATCTTGTTATGGACATCTTTAATGTTTATAAACATCTAATGAAACTGATTTTTTTTTATTTAATAAAACGAAGATTTAACAAGAAGATATTGTGAAGTTCTACCATAATAATCTCAAGTTATCATTCATATGACGTCCACAATAACAAATAGAAAGACTTATATTTTTTATTCTTCTGGTTCGTTGGTTGGTTAAAAGTTAAACAATGCCGATAGAAAAAAGGTTGTGATAATTTTATTATTAACTAATAAAATTTGACGTTTGTGAAGATACAGTGAGACACTGAGATACAAAAACTGTACCTTTAATGAAAAAGGGTTTTTTAACCCTAGGAAGCTAAAGTTTGCCGAATAGATGACCACATTTCAAATATTTTATTCTCTGTAATATTAATTTACTACCTAGTGCCTGTTAGACTCCGTCTCATAACGATCCAAATTGGATTATAATTATGGTGTTCTAGCTTTATATGCTTGTTATAAGCAAGAGTAGGTACTATTATGTCATAATTAAGTACTTAAGGAAGTAAATTGTGTTTAGACAATATACGTTTGTAAAACAAAATACTCAACAGTAAAAAAAATGGAACGTTAGATAGTAAGGGTTATATTATAAGTGCCATAATAATTGCCACAGTAATATTTTTTATGAAAATATTGCCAAATATATGTACCTATTAATAGTGTTAAGAGTTGTGTAACTGATTTATGGTCACGATCAAACCAGATCTATTAAATTATACATATAATAAATAAAATCAATATTTATACTGACAAGATTATGATAGAACATAATAAAAAATATATTTTATATCTATTACTAGCAAGTTCTTAATCTTAATTTATAACCATCTAAATACCTACTTAACTATTTGTACAAACATTATTATTAATACAGGATTCGGTTCAATAATCACAATTATATTTCACATTGAAAGCCCGTGTTATGAGAGCTTGCTCAGTAATAGAGCTATGCTTGAGCCTTGCTTGGCTTGACTTGCTTGAGCCTTGAGATTTAGAGTGCTTTTCGCGAAAGAAGTCCCCTAGACGCAGCGCTGTTGGTAGTGCAACTGATTAAATTAGCGTTGAAATAAGTTTAGTTTCACTAAATGCCGCGGGACTTCTTTCGTGAAAATCACTCTAGAAAAGTTTTATTCAAGCATCATAGATCAATGACTGAGCAAGTTTACACAATAAAAATTACAGATACTTATTGTTTGCCTATTGTCATTCATACACAGGGTGTTCGGCAGACCATGTGCCATATGGTAACTGGGAGTAAGTGGAACCAAGTGCTTGGTGGCTTTTTTAACCTTAAAAAACTTACGTCTATTTAAAAAAATAACCACGTTTTTCCCAAATATTAAATATTAATGTTGTTACTGTTTTCGTTCGAAATAATATGGCTTTATATTTTTTATTGCATCAAGGTTGTTACGCACTGCTATTAAAATCAATATTTAAGAAAAAAACAAGTGTGTCTCTAATCTTACAATTCATTAAAAACTTTTATAATTCATGGCCATTGTAATGGTATGCAACATGTGTCAACCCTGAAAATTACTAACTTTTGTCCCCTATTCGTTTTGTTAGCATGTTTATTTCGGTAGAACTTATGCAAAAGAGTAAGTCAAAGAGAGTCTTTTAAACCCTTAACAGCATCATCACTATTTTAAGATTTTTATGTATGAGGATTTTTTTAACCCTTAAGATATTTATTAAACTATTGGATGTCTATCCTACCCTTAAGTACATACATTTTTAAATGATATCCCGCTTTTAGACACACTTAGTTTTTTAAATGCAATCCAAAGTTTAACTTTTCATTTTTAATTTTTACTTTTCAACACATGCGCATAGCTTTATTTACATAAATCACTCATAAAAAATATTCATTTTAATAGTATGGCGTAACATGCCAGATTGTATGTCGGTACCTATGGCTTACAATTCCTTAATTATTTCGTATAAATAAAAGTTACAGCACTAAATGTTTTAAATTACGGCAAAACATAAAATAATCTTAAAAAAATCTACAAAATAGCCGAGAGGCTTTTCAGGGTTAAAAAAGCCGCCAAGCTATTTGATTTCACCTATCCTTCAGTTACCATACGGCACACGGTCAGCCGAACACCCTGTTTAATGTTACAGAATGTACTTCTAACTAATGCAATGACTAAAATAATAATTTCTAGATGAGGATTTCTATCACATTATATTACCATGTTCATAAAGGGAAAGTGTTTTTCTAAATATTAATCCGTGTTCAGACTTTTTATTGAAAATGTTTGAGTTTCACTGATATGGTAGGTAGAAACTATTATATTTTTATCAGACTTACTCGTAGTTGTACATAAGTCGCGTAGATAAAGTTTGGGATTAAAAATAACTGCCTCTCTCATGCTGTCCCGCTCATTTATAATAAATTTGATCAAATGTAATCCAAGCGAACCCAACTTTAATCTACGCGACTTATACTAGCATTTTCTGATTCATGTTGTTTGTTTATGGCTGATCTATGCCCCAACGGTCTTGAGAAAACAAAATAATTATCTGTGGCCGTATAAATAATTTGTTTTATTCGTGAAATGTTCAATATGACAAATATTTGAGTGAAAAAAAAATATTCAAACTCTAGCGCTTAGAATATATATCCAAATTTAAAATAAAAAAAATATTCGAAATTCGGATGGTTTATGCTGTTTATTTTGAGTATTTTTCTTTCTCTCAAATAATTGTCAAAGTATTTTACACAAATTAAACATTTCACGAATAAAACAAATTATTTATACGACTAAAGATGATTATTTTGTGTTCTCAAGGCCGTTGGGGCATAGACCAGCCTTAAAAGCGAGATTAAGAGGAATTCTCTGAACTTCTCTCGGCCCCATTATTTGACTCCACAAATTAATAATAACTCTTCTAGTTATAAAAAATCTCCTAAAGTCTTTTGATTAGCCCTCCTTGTCTTTTACTTTGCCATTTGTTGTGATAGCTTGTCCTTCTCTTTCCAATTGCGCTGGTCTTTCCTGTTTAGATCTTCTGCTCCTGACGTAGTTCTGATAATAGAAGTTACCGAACATGTAGAGGAATAGACTGGCGTTAAGTGACAGTAAGAAGTTGATGAATTTAGGATAGTTGCAGTCGATGAACATGACTGAAAAGTTGTGGTAGAATATGATGCAGAACTGGATCTGAAAATAAATAAAACACATAGATAAAGCATACATACTGCAAGTTGTACACCTACCATTTAGCCGGTGAGAGATTGCACAAATTAAGTACAAATAACGTGTAGTGAGTATCAGACTGATACACTTATATAGAATCCATTCTAAGAATGCATATATCTCAAAAAAATACGAATCAGGCAGGACTCGAACCCTGAACCAGGAGACCAATTACGGTTCTAGATCGTTACGTTGTTACGAAATGTAAAAGTGCTGATTTTGTGTCATGTATCGATGAACGTTCTTACTGAATTGTATCTAAAACGGGAATATCTGGAAATTTAACCGCCCCGCTCCAATAAAAGCCACCAAATTCTATGTCTGAGATGAAACGTGGATCAGTTCACAAATTTCCAACCGCAGTTCAAAATTTGTCTATGCTGGACAAAATAGTTATTAATTAAATGATGGCAAAAATCATACAGCGTCTCAGGCCCGTTACACACTAGCAGTAGGCCGCCGCGGTTGAACCGCAGCAATAGAAATTTTGTGACCGGTCCGTACAATCACAAGCGGTTGCATATTAAAGTGGAAAAGCGGCTAGCCGGGCGGCTATCTGCCCCTGCGGTTAACCGCTAGTGCGTAGAAGCGCTAACAAATAAATTGTTTCGTTTCCATTATTAGTATCTTTGAAGCAAATCAAATAAATAATAAAATATACCAATTGCAGACTGGTGACATGCTTCTTCCACCATAGCAGCTTCTGGTATTGAGGGCCGAGGCCGGAGATAAGATAGTACGAGTACATGATGATGTGGATGAATGAGTTAATGACCCCGAGAAGAGTGCCGTGACCACCTGTGGAAATATTGAGAAAAAACGCTTATTACTAAATATAATCTTTAATCCGGCATAATGACGAATTAATTTATTAATAATAATTAATAATTCTGGACAGTTCACACAGCATCATCTATCCCCAATCTAAGCAGAGCTTGTACTAGTAGATAGCTGATATACATAATACAATATAGTTTTTTTTATTATACTCAGGAAACACCCAGAACCCCCTGAACAAACTATATGACGAATAATTGGATTATGTGTATAGATCTAGTACAAGAGTCAAGCGGGCTGCTTGACTCTTGTACTAGATGGATACGATCGGGAAATAAAAAGTTGCGTTCGTCAACACTATGAACGAGTGGAACTTTTTATTTCCCATTCGTCAACAGTGTTGACGACGGGGTGTTACCGAGCGGGAATGAATCCCCGCTTGCACAACGATAATTAACTGGCTTACCTAATTAATGATTAGTGAGTTGTCAAACCCAGACAAATAAAAATAAATACGTTAAATTTAATCAAAATTATACATATAAAAGTCGTTGTTCAAGTGGAGCAGAATTATACAAATAAAACCGCACAGATAGGTACAGATAAAATATACAAACTCTATTACAAAAATCCATATAAAAAAGAACTATTTAATGAGTTTAAGTTTTGTAGTTACAGAGCCAACAACAGCGTTTACAAATCACGGAGAGTGTGCACAAAATAAATAGTTTTCTGAAGAAAAAAATCCTTCTAACGTAGCAACGGACGAAAAAGAGGGCGTTTTTACGTGCTATCAAATCAATATAGCATAGACCCTGTACAGTCCGTGCTTATTTTCGGTAGTAAATTTATTTGTATTTATTTTCAATATTTAGTCAGCCGGAAAAACCTGCTAAAAAACACATCACATGACATTTTTTTCTGATTTTCAGAAAAAAATGTCAGATAGCTCAGCGAATGAGTGCCGACAGACGTTGCCATGTACGAAATCCTAGTACCCAAGTGGCCCGTTAGGCCCGGTTATAACTCTAAATCACCCTAAACCCCACTGAAACATACACAATCCATTTTTTATTTGAGCAAAAACGATATAATTTGCTGACCTTTTATATACAATATATCCCATTGACACAGTTTTATAATACTAGTACCATGGACATCCTCTCCTTTCCGCCATCTAAGGTAAATAGATAGAGTTCTTAGGTCAATAGGGCTATTTTTCTTTTTGTTTTGAAAATGCCTTATTACGACTACCAACTCAACCACTCCGTTTTAATTGCAGTCCTACAGTCTGACATAGTAAAAAAAACTGTTTTTTTTTGCGTATCGCGTATTCAGGCTATGCACAACAAACGCTTAAGGATTTCAGAAACCAACTGACCCGGCAAAAACTTGACTCCGATCCAGGCACAGATGGGCATCATGAAATGATGGTACAAGTGTAAGAAGGAGATCTGCCTGTTCTTCTTCCTGAGTACAAAGAAGATTGTATCCAGCAGTTCAATGATCTTCGCTGCGAAGTACCACCACACCGCTGCTGCCATCTGTGAAACGATATTAAAATTTATTATTTTTTACAAACTTCGTCACAATTTTGGAAATATAGATTTTTTAATTTTATTTACTCAGGTATGTATGTATTTTTAGCTCATAATCAGGAAATTTTATGACAGAAACTGGCTTGTGATGAAAAACATCAATATCATCTAAAAAAACCAGTGATTTTAGAGCTTGTAAACAGACAGCTTCGACAACATAGCTTCCTCAAAACAATGCGATGCCTTGAATAGCAACGAATACCTACTTGACTAGAATTGAAAACAGAACAGAAATTAAAACAAGATAATAGTCAAGGTAAATAGATAAGAGCTTTACCTACGCAGGTTAAACAAGCTAAATCTCTCCCTATATTCAAACATCTCTCCCTATATCCGATGTTTAATTGTTAATATCAATTTATATGTTTAGGTAGGTAGGTACATAATTCTATGCTTAGTTTTTATTTATTTAAACAGGGTGTTTGATATTTCGACTGACAAATTTTTTTGAGAGTTGGAGGGGTTATTATGTGCTACATTTCTCCGGTAGAATCAATGTCTTAAGTGTCACGGTGGCTGAGAAATAATTTTTTTGGATTTTTAAATTCACACAACATCCTTCCAACATCCCTTAAATCGTCATATCTTTTTTGTTTGTGGTTATAATGCCATAAAGTAACTTGTGATGTATTCTTCAATTTATACTAATCTAAAGAAATTAATATATTAATCCACCCACTTAAAAAAAATACGTGTATTCAATTTCAAAAATCTATTTAAAAGTTATAAATCGCAAAACTTCTTAATTTATCAAAAGTGATAATGAGTTTAGTTTTCTTTTAAAAATTCTTACCCTTTCCAACGATATGCTGCATGACATAAAAAATGTGTATTAGGTGGTCAAACTAAGAGATACTTGACTGGTAGGATCATGATTAAGGAGACGCTTTTTTATGTTTGTTCTTGTGAATGAATTTAAATCACAAAATTTGCTCAAATTGGCCGCCTTCTCACCTTATGCAAGCACAACATGACTTTATTATGTAGGTGAACAATAATATTGTGCACTCAGCAACCGTGACACTTAGGACATTGATTCTACCGAAGTATAAAATAACTATATTATAGTACTACGCTACAGCACAGAATAACATAAATAATTACCCTGTGAGCTTTGGGGTTGTCCGAGTAGTCCACTGGCTGGCAAGAGAAGTTGTAATCGTTCCACCATCCTGCGACTAAGCCCTGGAAATCAAAATGATTAAACTATTAATGATAAGAAAAATGATAGAAAAAGTAAGAAAATTTTATTTTCTTTATTTAGGACAAAAAAACAACTATTCAATGCAGACTTATTATACAAATGTGCTTATTCTATGTGTTTTTAAATGTAGTTTTACTTACTTCATAGTTGGTTGTTTTTTAAAGGAACCCAGCTTAATGGTTATATATATTTATGTAAGTTTATTTTTATTTTTAATATGTTTTAGAGCAGTAATTTACCAGTAGTTCAATTTTTACATTTTGTTAAGGAAAGGATAGAAAAAGGAAAAGGGTTGAAATTTGATTATTATTAATTTGTAATAGTTGTAGAATATTTTCTTGAAACTAAATTCGGATAGTAGAAACAGGTCAAAATCAATGAATTTCTTATTATAAATATTAACGATGCGGCGCAGAGGCAAACACAGGCCACATTGGTACGACTGGTAGGAAAGTGGAAGAGGCATTGCCTGCGCGCCGCATTTCGTCGCAGTACAGAGCGAGGAACTATGTAACTTAATTTGTTAACGAGCTGCGGGCAATCTAGTTTACCATGACATAGACCATGCAGGAGCATGGTTTGAAGAAGAACACGTCTGGATTTAAGAGTTAACATTTTATATTTACTTAATATATTTTCATATGATAGACGCACTCTTTTAGTTCATGAACTATGCTTTGAGGTATTTCTTTTGTATTCTTCCTATGCTATTATTAAACTTGTCATAGAGTGGATCCCAGATATACGGGTTCTAATTAACATCGAATGAAATTAAAATGTTTTGTTATAATAATTGTTATTTTTTCGGTTTAGGAGTAAGAAAGGATTTTGTTCACGTATTTTGAAACTTTTAAAGGAAACATAATTCTTTATAAAATTACAAGCTCTCATCAACTCCTCGCACTTTTGGGACTTTACAAGGTTTATTCTTGGTTCAGACTGTTGTGGATCATTTTGAGATGTGTTTATCATAAAAGAGACTATTTTTTGTGTTGCATTGCACGTGCCACACCATGAAAAATAATGTAGTCTTTTCTCACGACCTAAAAAGTAAGATGATCATAATAAGCAAAACATGGTTGGAATACGGATGTAATAAAATTAAACATCTTAATAAAGCTATTATATAGAATCTCATCTAGGCAAGGAAAACATTTAATGTTTAATGACGTGTAGGAAAAACCTTATCATTATTTTAATCAAAATTCTTTTGATGTTTAACACTTTCATGACCCAATCTGCAGATGTCCGTCTGCAACAGCCCGTGGCGACGCGGCGGCCGCGGTCACGTGGCGGCGCGCCCCTGTGGGTCGCCACGCGGCATCGGTTGAGGCTAGGCAGCGACTGCGTTCATTTGAGTGGAGGAGATGGATCCTTATTTTATGTCATAATTTTTTTACAAATTACACCTACAAGTTAGTTTCTCTCAAAAGTTCTTTATTATGTTGAATTTGTAGATAAAGTTCAAGAGAGACATTTAGGATTCATCACTTATTGTGCAAATCCTACTAATATTATTAAATTTGTTTTTTAAAGTTTGTGTCATTGTACGGATGTTTGGCCGAAGACAACGCCAAAACTACTTAAAGATCTGGACAAATATTGCACACTTAAAGATACCTGACCTGGACCTGGAATAACAAATAGGCCACTTATTATTCACAACGAGAAACGCGTACGAAGCCGCGGGCAACATGTTACTGCACTTATTAATACATAACTGAACTTAGACAAATAATTTGAAAAATATGTATGTATGTATTCCATTTTAAAATACCACTAAAACTATAAACAAATATAATCATTCATAGTCACCAAACGGATGTTGATTGAAAAGGTTAAACTAAATTAACACAAATCAAGGCCATATTTTCAGCAAACATTGCATTGTTGGTCATTGACACTTACCTCATAAACTAAATACATGCTCATAAGAATTTGCGATAAATTGTAGACTATGATGGTGTTCTTCAGATCATAAGGTTTTCTATCTCGCATGTACCGGGGTCCGGCTGAGTTGCAGAAGTAGACGTAAGTCACTAAGATGGTCAGGAGTGGTCCAGGTCCTGACATCAGCCACCAGTTTTCTGTCCGGGGATCTGTGAATAAGGGAAATAAATATTTGAGCACCACTGCAAGTTGGAAATATGTTTTTGGGTTGCATTCTACTAGAACGGAAGATCCATCCATCTTTGATCGTGTTTTGTATAGTTTTAAAAACTATGAATCTTTATTGACAAAGAAAATTACAATTCAATAATAAAAACAAATTAGAACTAGTATTTACAATTGAAACAATTAAGCTAACTGCAGACTGTTGCAAACAATCTACAGGTAGCTCAACTGATCCATATCAATACCAGTCGGAAGTGTCCCCAAGACGCTGGCTGCATTGCCCCTCTTTGCGGCAATGCTGATGCGCTGCGCCAGATATCCGCCAGCTCTCGGTTGTATAGTTTGATTTAATTTTTAGTAAAAATTAAAAATTGTTTAACTCTCCTGTTTAATATACTTCATAAATATTAAATGCAAACATTGAATTTGGTGTTTTAGTTTAATGCAAGTAACTGTTTCGTCAATTACTCAAAAATGAAAAAAAATCATAAATGCTAATTAATGTGAAATAACAAGAACTTACTAGATGCTTACGAAACCAGCCTAGGTCAAACAGGTAAGTATTAAAATCTAAATTATTTATACTTATGATCGTAAAACTTACGAAACTATAGCCATTTAATATATTCCACTAAGTTTAAGAAATTGCGGTTGTTTGGCATTGAAACATGAAAATAGTGATAGTACAAGAATTACATTAATATATGCAAGAATCAATGTTATAGCTAATTGCATATGCACACTGCAGACATAATATTCTTATTTATTTAATTATAACATAGTTTATGACTTTTATTACAAATTACAAACATTAACAAATTGATCTTATTTTTATGTACTTCTTAGTTGTATGTTGTTGTTTTTGAAATGCGTTTCTACTCGACCTGTAAACTCGAATTTTCTGAGCACCCGCCTTGAGACTCTCAAGGAAGAGGTTGCTCAATTTTCTCTTATTGTTGGTTTTGTCTTATTGAGTCTATTTGCCTCAGTATCTCATGAATCTGTAGGCTTTTAGCTATTAGTCCTGTAGCTCCGACTACAATAAAAATTACTTCGGTGGGTGTTTTCCAGAGTCGCGTGATCTTTATTGTAAAGCATGATATTTACATAAGTTTTTCTTACTTAAATATGTAAATACGCAATGACCTAAGAGTATGGAAAAAATTAAAAAACCCTCAGGGATACGTTTTTGCTAGTCAAGGGATACTAATTACTATGCCTGAAGTATTCAAAATTATTTTAAAATAGTAATCGGTCAAATTAGACTCAAATACCCGCTATAATTATGTAATAGCGGGTACTTTGATATCTGCCAGTGAAAGTTCTGTAGAAACGGTTCAGATGTGTCAGATTCAGACAAACAGACAGACATGTAGACAGTGAAATATTCAAAATATACAACAAAACACCGCACCGTGTATACTTCCATATTTATACATTTTTAGTACAAAACGGGTTTTTTATTTATTCTTTTAAATTTTTTGTTGATGTAGGTATTGTGGTTAAAGACATTTATTTCTGAAAGAACATAATATACATTCACTTACAGTGAAATGTGTTTTTCTTAGTATCTAACGTACTTTTAAAACTTATTTAATATGGTTGACGTATATAGTGCTGTTTTTATTATAATGATAGGCTATTTACAGGAATATTCTCTAATACATACATATTTCTTGAGTATTTTCTTGAAAACAGTTAAGCTAGCGGATTCTTTGATAATTTTGGCAAATTATGAAGTTTTGCTCCTTCAAATATTATGTTTTTCTTTCCATAGTTAGTATTAAGATGGGGTGGTGAAAAGTTTTTTGAAGGTCTCAGATTATATTTCTGCGTTTTGCTTTTTGTTTTAAATGATAGGTCCGTATATATATCTTTTTGTATGATCTTTTTTAGATTGGTTTTGGCGGCAGTTCCCCAAACCTCAATATGTTATTCCAAGGTACTGAATGATTTAATTAAAAATAAAATATAATTTTTCAAGTAATCATCCAAACTTTCTTATTTATAATTATTTATCATTATTGTGATTAATTTAACGATTTATGGTTTGTATAAGTGCTAGATAATGGTTCCACTCGTTCATTATGTGATTCACATGACACCTGCACAAGTGCACAACATATTTACGGTCTGCCACAAGGACCACGCTTTAAACGTATACTATCAACGACTCTTGCGCATATAGATGATCCACTTAATGACGTTACATAAATACCGTTTGTCAGTATCAATAAACATGTGTGAATACAAAATGAATACGACGAAATGAGCAATGACATATTTTATAAAAAAAATGAGAAACGTTTTGCTTTGAGGTAGGTAATAGGGTATTACACACATTTTTGAAAAGTGTCTCAATAAGATTATATTGGTACAAAACCACAAATAAAAATTTTTTTTTTTATTCAATCGATAAGTACCTACCAAATTCATTTAAATTTTGCATTTTCAAATTTCGCGCGTAATTTGACGAAAACGCTGAACGCTGGCGCCTAATTGCTCTGTGATCATGGAGAGGTAGGAAGCTCTTAGAAAAATGTTTTTATGACATTAAAGAATTTTATAATCAACAAATTACCTAGTAATATAAT
This sequence comes from Eupithecia inturbata, assembly GCA_963662085.1. Taxonomy (NCBI): domain Eukaryota; kingdom Metazoa; phylum Arthropoda; class Insecta; order Lepidoptera; family Geometridae; genus Eupithecia; species Eupithecia inturbata. The sequence continues at coordinate 13,368,342 of OY759182.1, forward strand.
TTAAATAGTATACGTCCATAATTAATGTTTAAACTGTTGTTCCACCTAGCTTTTAAGATCTTTTTGTACACAGTTTCTACAATAAATTTAGTTTAATTTCATTTATATAATCATATTTACGTCATACGTTTAAAAAAAAAAATAACTGTCAAAGGATCACCTTTGACAGTTATTTTTTTTTGTTTACAGCCGTATGACATAATAATAGTGTTAAAAAACAGATTACAAAACTGAAAACATTGAATTGAATTTTAAAATTATTTTGTTACTTTATGAACTAAAACTAAAATTTTCCGACTGCTTTTTGCTTATGCTAAATAAAATAATATACTTATAGATTTTTTTCTCATATAAAGTAAAATACCCTATTGAATACAGGGCAAAGGAAGGACATGATTACGACGAGCAAATAAAACAATAGAAAACTATGATCGAAGTTACACAAATTAACAATACTAAACCCTTTTGTTATGTTATGAAAGATCTAATACTAGCTCATCCTCATGTTAGCCGAGTCATGGTGAGATTTGACTTGCATAGGCTTGAACAGGTTATGAAGTCAAATAATAATTTGGCGTGTTTTAAAAAACGATAAACCTTCTTCAAATTCCGGTACCTAAATAATATTCATCTATGTCTATGACGAACGAGATCACCCCTCCCCTATTTTTCCTGACAGAAGGTCTATGTTCACGTGCAAAAAATTTTGTTTGTACTTGCGACATCTAATTATAATTCAAGTCTAATTTAGTTTAATGACAAATAGATGAAACTGTTGACCCAAGAGAATATAATACCTACGGAGACTGTTGACGAACGTTGCCATGGAAACCACTACTTAGGTGATAATGAAATTATAATATTCTGAAGACTTTTAACAAACCTACGTTTTATGGCGCACATAGCAATTCCTCGAGAATCAAACTTACAGGAGACCACCTCATAATCAATTTTTATACAACATCGAAACAGTCATCAAAATCACAAAAAAAAATTGGCGCAGATATCATCAAAACTGTTGTAGCTAGTCGTGATTCTCCAAAAATATTATGTTTCTTTATAAGTTTAACGAAATAAATACTAATCCCTCGGGAACAAAAATTTATATCCAATAGTGAAAGAATCAGTAAAAGATTCTTTCACTATTGGATAGAAATTTTTATAAAAAAATGAGAATATGAGTTTTGATGTTTCGGTCAACATGTGTACAAAACATCACGGATGTCAATGTCAACGTAATTATATTGGTAAACTAAACAAATGGGGGGTTTTTACGCTCCGGTTATGAACGTGCTAAGTTCTAAAAACGCAGAAAAGAACTAAAAACATGCTAATTGCGGTCAACAATCGAGTCAACGTCATAAGAAATATTACATATTTGTTTAATGACAGCATAAACAGAATAGTGAGGTGAGTATGCATAGCAAATATTTAATATTTAATTATACTCTTAGTGGGTACTGCTTTGTCTAGTCTATTTGATTAGTTATATCACAGTCCAGTTTATTTATTTAATGATCTTTTTACGAATTTATAATAACTAAGTACTACCTTTTCTATTATGTTTGTCTAACATTGTAGGCTTAGTAAAATCAAGGTTTTTTTTTATAATTTGATATAAGTACATTATGAATGTAAGCGGGTAAACTACGAACATTTGTGTTGGAAGAACACCAACGTTTCATCCCTTAACGACGGACGACATCAAGGTGAGTAAGGTTGATATAAGTACCTTGTACTACGCATTTTTAAGTAAGCTTGGAAAACCTTTTCTATCTTATTCCAATCACAGTACTGAGTAGTTTTTTTCTTCTGTTATCCGTCAAAATTATTTTTTGCATCCGCAATATTACAGAATATGGAAATCAGCAGAAGAACCAAAGTAACCGACATAGCTTTCAGAATTACCAGGCTGAAGTGGGGAGGGGCGGGCTCGCAGAACCGATAACTGTTTAGGGAGTAAAGGTTCTTGAGTGGCGACCACGATGCAATGCGAAACGATTGGAAGAACTTCATACAGAAGTTCTTCCAATCGATGGACTGACGATATAGTAGCGGTCGCAAGGAGTCGATGGATGGATGCTGCTCAGAAGCGCTATTCATGGCGTCAACTGGAGGAGGCCTATGTTCAGTAGTGGAAGTATACAAGTTGGTGATGATATCGATGATGTCGCAATATTATTGAATAGATCCTCCACCCGATGTCAAGTTATTAAAACCTATCGATATTCAAGGTTCATTCCACTTAAGTTGGCCCATGTGCTCAAAGGTAAATCTCAATACACGTATAAATATACTAGTTTCTGCCCGCCCCTTTGCACGCGTTGTTTCTGTGGAAACGTTTTGGCGTGAAGAGGTAGCAAACATCCAAACTTTCGCATTTATAATATTATTGTGATGTGATGTAGCTATTTGCATATTTATGTTGACTGGACAGCTCGTTTACTTATGCACATGACGAGTGATTGTCAACACTTGATTGTTTATCTCGTCGTCATGTGTAAAAGTTTAAATGTGAGTAAGTAGGTAGGTAGGTAAATAATAATCTACCTACTTTGTGCTCGTGTCTGGTAGTCTATTTTTTCTGTATCTACTTTTATTTAATTAAAAATGATCCTGCCGCATTTTTTTTTCTATATATACCGTTGTGAAGAAAAAGCTTTTACAATGGTATATTATAATATATAATCTGAATTGCAGGCGCAAAAAAACAAGCTATCTAAATTTTTCGCATTAGTGCCGTTTCACTTGGTTCAAAGACAAAACTAGGCTATATATATGTTTATTTAGCACATAGAAGATTACAATAACAGAATAAAGGCTTTATTAATAAATGGTTGATAGTAGTTTTGAACTACCTATGTACTTGAATTACTTTGACTTTTTTTTTACTTTATAAATGTTAAAAAAACCAACTTGTTTTGTTATGTTTATCTTAATCTATGACTATCTCAAAAATAATAAATATAATAGCCATAAATTAACAATTACGAAACCGCGAGTTAAACACCGTCGTGAATCCTTGGATTACTTAAAAACCAAGTTTTTAGTCGTGACTATGAACTATCCACAATTAATTTACTTGAAGGCAATTGCTTCATGTATCCTTGCTATGCGTATTGTTTAATTCTGAAGTGCGTAGGTATGAGATTAATATCTGGTATTTTACCCTTTACTTACCTTATATAAGTCTCCAAATATGCTTTTACCAAGCTTAATCCTTATTTGTCTGTCCGCCAGTTATACATAACATATCTGTAGTTATGTATAACTATAAAAAAGTGTAAATCCCTTAAATAGGTATTTATAACTGACCCAATGATAACAGATTTTTTCATTAAACACCTTACCACGTAAAAGCTCATCATAACTCTACTGCCATCAAACCATAACCGTTAAATTTTACAATTAAGAACCCGCCATCCGTTTTTTAACCGACTTCAAACAGGAGGAGGTTATCAGTTTGTCTGTATGTTTTTTTTTAACCGACTTTCAACAGGATGAGGTTTTTAGTTCGTATGTATGTTTGTATGTTACTTGATATCTCCGCCTATGGGTAACCGATTTTACTGATTCTTTCCCTATTGTATAGAGAATGATCCCGACGTGGTCATTTAAAAATTTTATTACCGAGGGATTAGTATTTATCCCGTTACACTTAAAAAGCAACATAATATTTTTGAAGAATCACGACAAGCTACAACAGTTTTGGTGATATCTGCGCCAATTGTTAATAGATTTTTATGATTGTTTCGTCATTGTATAAAAATTGATATTTAGGTGGTTCCATAATAAGTTTGATTCTCGAGGAATTGCTATGTGCGCCATAAAACGTAGGTTTGTAAAAATTCTTCAGAACATGATAATTTTATTATCACCTAATTAATGGTTTCCATAGCAACGGGCGTCAACAGTTTCATCCATGTGTCATCAAACTAAATTAGACTTGAATTATAACTAGATGTCGCCAGTGAAAACTCAGTTTTTTGCACGTGATCATAGACCTTCATCGGTCAGGAGAAGTAAGGGAGGGGTGATTTCGTTTGTCCGAGACATACATATACATATGAATATTATCTATAAACCGGAATTCGAAGTCGGTTAATCGTTTTTTAAAACACGCCAAATTATAACATTACAAACTTGACCGTGAATATTCCCATTAGACATCCATCACCTATCTTTATTACTATCACCTCGACATTTCCCAGCAATTTACGTCACGCGCACGCGCCTATATAAATTACGTAAACCTACCTAATAGGCCTACCCATGGAACACTAAACTTGACCACAAAATCAATTTTGAAATTTGATAATGAACTACGCCTCCATCCATAAAGGCTCGTTTACGCCGAGTCAACAACGTGCGACAGTGCCGCATGCTACATATTATGGCATGCGGCACCTTGTGGTATGCTACAAATAGAAAGCGGCAAATTTGCGGCATTAGTTGCATGCGGCAGCCTATTTTACGCCCAGGCAACATCGTGCCTGGGTAATTTCCAAAGCATCATGCTATTTAAGGAGTGTTTCTGGTCTGCCTACCTGATTGATCGAGGAGATACACCATAGAATATGACTGATCAAGTAACTTTAGCAGCAGCTTATTTAATTAGTAGCTGAAAAGCTGCCTCTGATAAGCATACTTAGATAAGATAAACAGTCTAAAACAGCTGGGATGAGTTCATGATCCTCAGTTCCTGCTCATTTCAGAAGCAATATTGTTATGTTCTTGGTCCTCAATGATATCTGGAATAACTGTAATAAACCATTATTTCTGATGTTATATCCAAAAGATTGATGACAAAGAAAATTACAATACAATAATAAAAACAAATTAGAACTAGTATTTACAATTGAAACAATAAAGCTGACTGCAGACTGTTGCAAACAATCTACAGGTAGCTCAACTGATCCATATCAATACCAGTCGGAAGCGTCCCCAAGACGCTGGCTGCATTGCCCCGCTGTATGGCAATGCTGATGCGCTGTGCCAGATAACCGCCAGTTTTCGGGTCACGCGTCGCGTCAACCAAACGCTCAGATAACTTTTTAAAAACCCGGAGAGCCTCGGTACCCCACGGACCTAGGGTCTCAACCCTAAGGGAGCAAATGTGTAGGCTCTATCGCGCAGTGTAGGGTTCCGTAAGTGTTCGGTTCAACTTGCACTTACTACATTTTTTAAGCAAGCAAAAACTTGATCTAAGTAATTTTCAATGACATTTATACGAACTTCTCCTTTTTGATTTGAATGCAACATGCATACACGCGTAAAAGTTTTAAGTTTCTCACCTCTTGTAAAAAGTTTTGTATTTTTTCTCACCTTTACTTATAATTTTTTTTCAACAAAATAAAATAAACGAGTAAGTATTTGCTATTACTTAAAGTTATGAAAGGTTTAATAAAAAGTAGTAAAAAGGCGTATCTGTAAAACTACGTGAAATAATGTCATTCTTTAATGGTACCAGCGATAAAATAAATACCATAAAATAATTTTTTTAAAGTCATTATGGTAGATATAGGCACTATTTTATGTGTATACAAATTGCCACATATAAGTTTTATCTATAAAAAGCAAGTTGTTTTTCCTGGGTCCTTCACTAATTACAAAAGTTATTGGAAGGTAATGAACTAAAATAATAGAACAAGTTTTGGAGAAACTTGTTGTGTTGTTGTGTTCTAAAAGGCCTATTAAGTTACTCTGAATCGATCACCAAAATAAAACCTGATTATCAATAACCTTTTGACCTCATTATAGACGTTAAAACGTGAATTGAAAATCATGGGCTGAAGTCTATCAAAGATATGTTTGAAAAACTATACTTGTAAAGAAGTATTAGCAATGAAATTGGTTCGTAATAGATACCTATCTAGGTTGAAAACAAAAAAAAAAAAAACAATATAGAAAAACTATTATAGAAAAACTCACCCCCATTTCTCTCCATGAACCGCTTGTACGAATCAACGATCGACATATCAAACGACGTGTTAGCACCTGAAAAAAGAAAATTTCTTTCACCACACAAATAAAAACCTCACTACACCTCTTGGTCTATAAGCTCACAAAAAAAAATATCGTATATTTGTTTTTACAATGTCAATGTCACACCCACACCTAAAGTCACAAAACGCCACTCTCCGCCAAGACTCGATCGGAAACTGGCTTAATAAAATCCTTTTGCGTGAAAGTAAATTTTTGTGGATTGCGAAACCCATAGGCTAATGAGTGCGGGATGACACTGGCCTACTTTCTAGATGTTTATAAATTTTTATAACAATAAGCTTATATCTTGTTATATTGCTTCTTGATGGGACAGAACTTGAAGTTTGATACTTTGATACGACAAGAGATTAAGAGATCGATTTCCGCACCAATTAAAATCTAAATATTCATCTCAAATATATGGAAAATATTTTACATGTAAAAGTAAACAAAAATAATAATTATTATTTAATGGTATATTTGTTTCACTTTACGAAATTATACATCTAAGTTTATTTATCTTATTATATGTACGAATGAAGGCTATTGGTAAATTGTTAAACATTCTAATTAATAACTCTCACCAATATAAAAACAATTAAAAAAATCGGTACGTAAAATGTAAAAAAAATAGGTAGGTCAATGGTTTCAAAGTTCAATCACAATTCGATAGCCTTCATTCATTTCTCACGATACACAAATCTCATGAAAACAATCAAACCAGATAATGATAACGATACTGCAGATAAATGTTCCAAACAGAACCTTGAGCGATATAAAATAAAGACTATGTTTATTGTATCAAGTGAACAATGAGTTAAGATGTGGAGAGATAATTTAATACAATTGTCAGTTTTTCTGCCAATCCTAATCACTCTTGATGAAATATTTACTTTTTCAAATCAATTCTTAGCTTGAAGGAATTAAATTGGTCATTGTGTTGCCATTGATCTATTGCATTATACCAACCAAAACCGATTTATATTTTTTGCGGTCTTTCGTGAAAGATTGACTAGAGAAAGATTAGAGTGGGGCAAAAATTATATCGTTGTCATCATCATCATCATCATCAACCCACGTTCACTACTAAACATAGGCCTCCCCCAAACAACGCCACGAATAGCAGTCTTCAGCCGCCTCCATCCATCGACTCCCTCCGATCCCTAAAATGTCATCAGTCCATCCGTAGGATGGGAGGTCTTCTCACTCTACGATACGTAGGTATCACTGCATATTGTTGTACATTTTTAATGTACAACCATTTTGTGCCATCATTGCTTTTCGATGTTTTAAATGTTAATTATAGTCATGCAACAAGTTACAATACCTGATTACTTATTTATTTGGTAAATGTTTGTTATGTCTTGTGCCATCAATGCAAAGAGGTAGGTGGTGTTATCAACATTTTGTGCCATCATTGCTTTTCAATATTTTATATGTGTTGTAACATCAATGCAAATAGGTTATACTTGTCCTTAAAACCAAAAACCTAGCATTTATCTCTTGCAAAATTCTAAATGTCAGTAAAAATAGTTTTACGTGCGAAATACGCCAGGAATTATTTAATGTTGCAACACTTTCGGTAGAATTTGTTTTAGCAATTAACTTTTTTTTTGTTTTCCTGTTCGAGCTTCGTTTCAAGAAGGATTTTTAATTGTACGTATTCCTTACAAAAGTGGCATTCTGTTTATTTATCTACATATTTTGTGAATGTTCAAATATTCCTAAAAAAATACTTACGCCCTACAAGAATGTAAGCCCTGCACGAAACGTTTTTTCCCATATGTATTGTACATAAAAATAAAAACTATTTAATAATAATGTATTGGGTATGTCAGTTATCTAGTACCCATAACACAAGCTCTGCTTACCTTAGGGCTAAATTATGCTGTGTGAATGTTCCAGCATTATACAGCTCTTGAAGTCCAAAAAACACTTATACGGACGTATATGGACAGAGGCTGCTCCACAGTTTTTAACTTGTGCAGTCGCATCTTCCATTTGTTTATCCATTTCTTTTCTTTTAAAAACACAGCGCGACACTTTTGTCGTTCACAATAGTTTTAAACTCTTCAACTGTAGGTACGTAGATGTAGTTCCACATTCAGCCATTTCATAGAGAATATTAGCGATACCGAACAAATAATTGCAAAATTATCAAATACAGATTCTTGTAATTACCCAGACAACAATTTTAAAAAATATAAACTATTTAGGTGATTTATATAACGAGTACATTTATAGCAAATTAATTTCCTAATTGCTAACGGTTTCCTAATCATAGCGTCAAAGAAAACAATGGATACATAGTCCATTGATAAATCAGCTAGGTAAGTGCCGTCATTTCAAATAAAAAAAATCTAAATTAAAAAGTATGGTCATGTTTTTTCTCATGTAATTGGTACTTTTTGTATATTGGTACGTAACGAACCAAACAATCGAAGTAGTCCTCTAATCGTTGTGTTCTTCGAAACATAATCAGATAATTATCAGCGTCTGTTATTTTTGATGTAAAATATAGGTATGAAAAATTCTGTCAGTAACGTCAATTAAAATGAAATCGTCCGTTTACCTTTTCGAAGAACACATGCATAGATGTACATATTATAGACGTATAGACTTAGTCTAGACTTAGCCTAGGCTTTATTCTATACATTTTTTTTAGACAATACACACAACATCATGTAGCCCCAAGCTAAGCAGAGCTTGTGTTATGGCTACTTGATGTGATGACTGATAAACTTAATACATAATATACATAGATATTTTTTATTATACATAGAAAATACCCAGAAGACCGGGAAAAAATATTTGCAGATCGTACACACATTTGTCCCAAGGCGGGAATCGAGCCCGCAACCTTCTGCGTCGCAGGTGGACCTTCACCCGCCGCGCCATATCGGTCGTCTACATAGTTATAGACACATGTATAGAAATATTTGCGTGATCAAACAAGATTATATTCGACTTAAAACATATTACGATATCATTACGGATGTAAGCGGGTTAACTAAACTTATTTGTGTTGGAAGAACACCAACAAAGTTAAATAAGGTTCGTAGTTAACCCGCTTAAATCCGTAATGAATTCGTCAAACTATGATAGTTTTTATAGTAAAATACTACGATTTTTTGAAAACGCGTTTGTGAACTAGCTTTTATCTTTTAGCGGTTATGCTAATTGATATGTCGGCATTGTTATTTGTAGACAGGTGGCTAGCCTGCATTGCTATTTAGATGCCACTAAGACATGTAAATACTACACGTAAAAATGTATTAAGTAAATTGATAGCTTTAGACTACTGAATCTCCTGAAGGTCGATTAAGACGTATGCGTGAGTAATAAAAATATTATACCTAATAAGTCCTGGCCCATGGGATTTTTGGGCTATAAATTAAGATTGAAATCAAATGTCAGTTGGTTATCTGATTGGATATTATGTCTAGCAACTGTGACTTGACTGCTTTTTTTGTCAGTATTTTGATCCTTTACTCTTTCTGGGTACTCATTAATACAAGTAAGTACACTAAACTTACCTTCCATCATATCACCCTGTTTCTCTATTTTAATAGCTAATTGGTATAGGTTCACTCAACAATAAAGGCGTATATACACAATAGTGACATTTCGTCTAACGGTCATAAAATCCATATTTCGACATGTTCGAGTCTTAATGTTATACTCAGGTACCTAAAATTGCAAAATCAAGATAAGTAAATTGTATAATAAAGTCGATGAATGGCAAAATCATTAAACGTTAATATTTTAGGTGAACGATCGCTCTTACACTAAAGTGAATTGGTCAATAGCACAAAGTTAGTTGTTCTAAAATATTGAGACCCATGTAGGTAGGTCTACTTAAAACATAGAGCGCATCCTTTTAACTTTCCATTATGAAATATTCCTGACAATGCTTTGCCTTTATCTTCTTGGGCAAATTAATTTACAAACATTGGTAAAACCGGCAGCGTTTTGTCAAATTATTAACAGGCCGGGTTATGCTCTTATTTTCTCTTGTAAGTATTTGTTCTTAAGCCTTGAAAAAAACGTAAACAATCACCGAAGTGGTACTTGCTACGTTAATTTAAGGGTAATTCGAATAATTATACGTTCAAAGGTCACGTCTTATTGTCTTGCCTTATTCTTTGAAGTGTTGAAGTTAGTTTTTTTATCAGCAATAATATGGTATGCAGATAAGCACTTTGCCTTATCATATGTTGACGATAAAACTAATTGACTTACAACATTTGACCATGAGTACTGTGCATTTTTTAAAACATAATGAAGTTGCCTCATAAGGAAAGTTGTACTTTTGTCACAATTATTAGCATTTTTCAAGGTGGTTCACCTTGAAAAATGCAAAAAATTAATAATAATCTTAAAACAATAATCCAAGGAGTGCCGTGTTGACGTCTTAGTCTGATTTCCAAATACTTGATTTAACGGAAGGAGATGGTCTGAGGTCAATCAGTTCTTGTGAAATAAACTCACACCGATGTTGATATAATTGTCAGGCAGATAAGTCATTATTTATGTTCTGTCACCATTAGATGACTGCATAAACTAGCATTACTATTAATAAGCACCAAAATAGGTAATAAGCTGACCTACCGTCTACCTTAATAGAATAGACGGCTTACCACTGAAAAACACTTTCGATTCCATTTATAATTTTAGGTTAAAACTCATTTGTTCTGTTTTTTTTTGTTCTATATGACAAGACAGGGATTACCAGTGGGCTTACCACTTTTAAAAAATGCAGTTCACTTATAAACATGTAGAGTATGTTGACAAATCTAGGTAGGTATCATAAAAGTCTATAGATCTACTAGACATAGACGCTACGAGTAAATCAGTAGCTATTCGAGCCAACAATACAAATGATACTATTATCATTTGCATTGTTGCACTATGTCCATAAACTTACCTATGTAAGTTTGTGTCAATAAACGAGTCGTTTATCAAAAAAAATGTACACCAACATAATTCCTCGCAACTAATGCTAAGGCGGAACGAGACAAGACGTGGTGGCAAGAGTAGGACTTTAACTGAAAAGGCTTTCAGAGAAAACAAACGTGACCCCTTGCTAGATAGATTGATGACATTGCAAGGATTGCATACAGGACCGGATGCGAGATTACCAAGATTTAGCAGAGATTGGACGAAGCCTATGTAAACATAGCGGTGGTGATAAAGATGGTGATTTCGTGATTGTTAAAAAAATGGTTGGGTAAAGAGTCGGGCTGGCCATGCAAGGCTTGGTAATAGTCAACGTACCAGACGAGTCCTTGAATGACGATCATGAGAGAATAACAGACCCAGGAAATGTAGGAAAGGTGACGTCAACAAATGCAGACCGCGACTGGATGTGAAAACCAACTGACTGTGTGGAGATAATTTATAGTCTGCTAGCCCTGCGGCTCGCAGACATACTACTCCCCTTTCTCCACAGATACTAAAGTTTCCTATAGTACTCAATAGACAGGAATATTGCATGTAGGTTCTAGAAATAGGCACATATTTTCAAAATATTTCTTTTGAAAAATTAACATTTCTCTTCTGTTGAAAGAGTGGGTTGAATATCCATAATCATGTGTCATCGCTATCAAGGTCCGATTGAAGCCTCGACCGAGATTTATAAGTCATTAATTCACAACTTATAAAAAGAAAATAGAAGAAGGAAACGAAGATTTGTAAACAAAATGAATGCAATAAATACTAAATTTTTGTTGTTTTATGGTTAAAAAAAGTTTGGTTTAAAATCATCATCATTACCATCAACCTATTTTAGTCCACTGCTGGACATAAGCCTCCCCCAATGAGCGCCATAGCGCCCTGTCTTCAGCTTGCCGCATCCAGCATCTGCCTGCAGTCTTTCGCAGATCGCCATACCACCTGGCAGGCCGGCGTTATACACTACGTTTGCTGAGTCGCGGTCTCCACTCGAGAACACGTTTACCCAAGCGGTTGTCGGTTCGTCGCGAGATATGACTTCAGCTTGCTAATTCTCTGAGCTACTCGTATGTCGATAACTTTGGTTCTCTGTCGAATGTATTCGTTACGAATCCTATCCTTCAGAGAAACTCCGAGCATAGCTCTTTCCATAGCTCGCTGAGCGACTTTGAACTGGTGGACCAGCCCTACCGTGAGTGTCCGCGTCTCAGCTCCGTAGGTCATAACGGGTCAAGCACTTTCGTTTTCAAGCATTGCGGTATGGATGACGAGAAGACTCGACGTAGTTTTCTGAACGCTGCCCAGCCTAGCTTAATCCTTCTTTTGGCCTCCTTCTCGAAATTGTTCTTAACTAACTGCATTAAAATAATTTGGAGGAACTTTTTTTGTAAGATCATGGATTCCACATTCGACAATGATTGTGGTCGAGCTTCCTAGAAGCTCACAGAAATTGTTACTACATTATATCTCAATTAAGTAAAATTTTTACCGGGTTATGTTATAGCGTTATTTTTATTCTACGTTTTTTTTAAGTTAGAGGCAGATTTCGGGCTTTGAGAGCTTGTACTTATCATTTACTATTTATGTTTATTGAAACTATAAAGCAATAAATGCAAAAAACTACATTCTCCTAATGGCCACCATCGAAGCTCACACACTTTTCAAGTCTAAAACGCATCTTTCGAAGGACAAGTTTGCAAACCATGTTCTCTAAAATGTAGACCACTGAAAAAAGGGTTTATAAAATAAAATAAAAACTGAATCGTGCTTTTAAAGATTTAAACTGCATTGTTTGTTATTTAACTTCATTTAAGTAAAAAAAAACTTAACAATCACCTTAATAACCTTGCAAGGTCGAGACGAAACGCATAAAAACCCAATGCCTTTTACTTTACGCAATACATTACATTTCATTTGTGCTCTTGACCTAGCCGGATATTTATATATTACCATAACTTCTTCAAATTTCTGTAGTGTTATTTCACTCTTAACTTTTTAATCGGGTGTACCTATGCATACCTACACCCAATACATACCTACTACGCATTTCTAGTTTAAACTAAAGTTTAACTAGATTAACCTAAACTAAATGTTTAAAATTCGGTACCTTAGTTTACTTTATAAATAATAGTAGCTACCCTATAAATACCCTAATGCCTATTCCTCCACAAGATGCATCCCCTTTAGTCTTGCCTCTGAAGCTTTATTTGAGACTTTGAAAGACCGCAAAGGCCAAACCAATAAGGGTGGGCTGTTTTATTTTTTAAAACCCATATATTAGTTCTATCACTGTCTGATTCATAAATCTATTTATACAGTGAAACTTTTAATCTAGTTGATATAACTGGTCGCATAACATATCATTTACGAAACCAAGACATTGACCTTTGCCGATGGTTTATTGTGTTTTATAATGGGCATCATTTATTTTAAGTACTATTACAAAGCTATATTTGGGTGTTGCTGTCACGGTCAGTACCAGTTGGGAAAGTAATAATTAAAGATGAGTCGAATCAAGGATCATGCTATCCTACTCCGATCACCATTTACAACGATTTCATTATCTATTGTTATAGTAGTAGGGGCCTTCAAAATCGCTAGTAGTAGGCTAATAGTACAATGACTCGCCTAATTGTGAATACTATTTCTAATTTGTTTCTATTATTTGAGTGTAATTTTCTTTGTCAAGGCGCTACCCGGACCCACAATAGCGCCACCACCTATTTTATCTTATTATTACGTTAAACAAAATAAATTTTTAAAATCCGTTATGCAGTTTGTGATACCTATCATAAGCTTTTTTTTAACGAGTCTGTAATAGTTTTATTTTGTATAGTTTAGACAGAGATGCGAAAACAGAGTTTGTTGGCCACCAAGAGCAACTTCGCATCTTTGCATAAACTATACAAAATAAAACTTACAGAGGCATTAAAAAAAGCTTATAATAGATATCACAAACTGCCCAATGGATATTAGAAAATTCCTTTGTTTAACGTAATAATAAGATAAACTAGGTGGCGGCGGCGCTGGTCTGGGTCGGGGTAGCGCCTTAATAAAGTTTTGTCTGTACCTACTTTATTTCCCTATTCTGAGACCTCTACTATATTATCCATTTTGCTTTGTATGTGGTGACGTTTAATTACAGACTGGGTCTCTTCAAGACGAGAGTGAATAGAAGACCTTCGTGATACATTTCTGACCTCATCGTCACTTACCATCAAGTGAGATTTTGGTCAAACGATTATTTGTTTGATAGTATTTTGTTATGTGGTCCCTTCGTCTGTCACTGTAAATTTTATCATTTTGTTTCGTTTTTGATGTCGGCAATATGGGTCTAAATTGCCTACTATTTTAACACCGCACTTAATATACTTGTAAAGCAATGTGAAAACTTGTATGTTTAATTGCGTAGACCCAAACGGATTAAAACTTCGCACGATGATGTATAAATAACCGGAAAATCATCGCATAACTATTTGTATTGAAATAGGTGATTCATCTTGTTTTTAATTGTTATTGCTTCTGATGTGCGTATCATAAATTTTCTATTTTTATCTGGTCACGATTCACGACGACAATAAGCAATAAAAGCCGGAAGGAAAACCAGAAAAAATAAAAACATAAAGGTTTACTTAGATTTTTTTTAGATGAGATTTATTAATTTGTGTAAAAAATGATCACTGTACTCAAAATAAGTGCACTAAGAATTATACCTACTGCACTTATAATACCCACTATAAGTAATTTTCCTCCTAGTTAGCATAATAGAAGTAGGTGAACGGGGTACGTGCTTGATAGTGAACGGACACGTCATAAGGTTGTTCTTTACGTACTTCTTACGACCATGTCACTATGATTTGACGTAAACAGTGTTACACTGTTTTGCTTTTGCCACATCTTGATGCGGATTTCATTATGTTTATCGCTTTTTGACTATTTTTCAAATTAATATTCCACGAAAGCTTAGCATGACCGCCCTCGACAGTAATTTGTTTATCAAGGGTGTAGAATTTTGAAAGAGTCATGTATTATCTACTTCTTTTTCAAATATTGTTTGAAGATAAATTACTGCCGAGAACCCTGCGAAGCCTGTAACTTTTTTATAATTTGTCTTTTATCGTTAACAAAGTCTATGTATTAATAATAAGGACACAGTTTAGTAGTTTGATAATGACTTATGACTACTGTTACTTAATTTGTATCTTGGCAACTTTATACCCACAGCATTTGTTTTAATGTTGGACTTACCAAATCACAAATGAAATAATGAAAGATCGTATCAAATTAAGTTTATGAACTGCTATGAAACGATAAAAGAGCTTATATACTTGTAGATAGGCTACAAGTATATAATCTCAGCTCTTTTATCGTTGAAGCTACTATCTGAACGAACTTGGCTAGTTTTATTCCTACTATATTTATGGATCTTACTAGACATGCGAAATTTCAAGCCTGTAGGTTTGATAATGTTGAGATATAGACGGGACGAAAAGCATGCCCAATGGTTTGTGTATAGATACTCGCTGCTATTGCGTCGCACTTTTCTTTCCGAACTTGATTGGACGCTCTACCGCGCGTCTCAATAAAGAGCTTTGCTATGAGTTTAGCATAATGTACATAATTCATAAAGTGCCTACCTACTTAGTAGGTTTACGAGATAAGCTAGTAAACATTATGCGATTTTTTTATGCGGAAGTAATAAATGGGACCAAGATTTGGTTATCATAACATGAAAAGAACAGGATATTTTTAAGGTATATTTTTGAGGTATATTTTTTAAATTGCATATTTACGTTAGTCTACATACCGAAGCCACAAATTCAAAATATCACTTGATTTCCGTGTCAGTGTTTATTTTATAATTTGATATTTTCTTAGTGGAAATTTATTGTACGAGTATTTATGGAAATAAAGAGTTTTTGATTTGATTTGATTTGAATAAGTAGGCAGTTCAACTTTGACGTCATTCTTTTTAAAAATATAGTTATTTCTTGATCAACAGTCAATAAAAAAATCGGTAGGTAGGTAGTAATTTCCAGTTATTGGTTGTTTGTTTGTTTATTGTAATAATATAACGCTTGCTCCGGGGAACAAAGTCGTACAACACTATTACGATACGACTGATAATGTGTTCTCATTTTTGACATCCTTAGGTGATGTAAGTTTCTTCAGATTTGTCGCAAAACGTTTTATTAAGAAAAAAACACATGGATGTCTTGATTCCAGTACTATATAGTAGTGAGATTGTCTACAAGATATTTTCGTTAACATAATTTTACTCTCCGGAAATAAAACGGAACAATCATGAAGATAGTTTTAGTTTAGATTGTAATTCTACAAAGTAATCATAAAAGTTAATACGACAGTTTTGAGTCAAAATTTCTCAGTCTCTCAGAAAGTAATTTCCGTATAAGGTTCACATGACATTTTCGCGAAAAGAGTGGTGATAACTTATTAGTTATTACCTTCTTGACATTCAACAACATTACCGTAGCAATGTGCGGTTCCTGTGTCGTTCGTAACTATGTTCAAATAGTGAAACCATCGTAAAATGATATTACTCTTCAGTCTAATTAGGTAATTTACTGTACAGTACATTTTGTTAATTTTTGCCTATTTACACTAAACATATAACAATAATAATGTTTATACCGACTAATAGGGGAAAAATGCTTTTATTTGATATATACCTTGGAGCCTAGAAATAATAGAATACCTTATTTTATTTTTCCTGACAAAAATAGATTCATTACATGCGATAGACTTCATTACATGGGGAAAGCGATAAGTTTACAAAGCAGTTTACAAGCACTTTTACATCTAAAAATATTGAAATTACAGGTTTATATCCAGATTGCTTTACATGTAAGCATAACAATGGGGGAGGGGGATGGGGCAATGCAGCCAGCGTCTTGGGGATGCTTCCGACTGGTATTGATCAGTAGAGGTATACCAGAGGTATACATACCTGTAGATTGTTTGTAGCAGTCTGCAGTTAGCTTAATTGTTTTAATTGTAAATACTAGTTCTAATTTGTTTTTATTTTGAATAGTAATTTTCTTTGTCAATAAAGCTTTATATTCTTTAGCATAACATGTCATGATTATTAGTGTTGCAAACTTACACTTATAAATGAATGAAGTAGGTACTACTAAAAGAATGAACGAATACAGTTTGTTTCATTTGAATGAACGCAGTTTGATTAATTTCTTTACTTCCTTGTGCAGTCGTAACAAATAAAGGGTTTGAGGCAAAAATATCGATATCTTTATAAATAGTTGCAAACTCGTTATATTGACGACACATCCTCGTGATTGGGATATAAAACGATGTATTGTTTTTGTAAACCCACAACGAAAACGAAACCTATAATAGGTATTCATATCAACGAGGATAAGAAACTAGAACAATCTATGGAAGAGTGTAAGATTTTATAAAGGTAGGTAAGGTCTGTACTTCCGGTAGTTTTAGGTTGGTAATTAATAAAACAATATTGTCCAAAATTTTATACAACTAAAAAAGTATAATTCGAGTGTATACTGGTTTCCAGGTAAGTACCTACTACCTATATTTTAAAATTTTACTTAAGACAAATACAATTTTTCACATTATATTTTTTTTACATATCCTTTTATTTTTAATAGTAACGCAACCATGACTTACACAAAAAAAATATATTAATGTGCCTCATAAAATAGATAGATAGATAATACTTTATTCACAGAACTTATAAATAAAACAGTATAGTACAGAAGGTAACAGAATAAAAATAAAATATGCATAAATAACCTTTTGGATAAAAAATCCAAATTAAATTAATATAATAAGGTAGAAGAAGGAACGGAAATGGACTCTTTGTACCTACACACAAGTATCAATTAATCGATAATGATAGTTTTAAGTTGAAAATAAATAATGAATACAAAAAAAACGCTTTATTTCCGTGAATACAATAACTGTACGTTTGAAGAGGTCGCATTTCTAAAATGAATGTATGGAAATAAAGTGATATTTTTTATTTCTGTCGCTTCGGTATGTAGACTAAAGTAAAGAAACGACAAAGAAACCTTTAGCCAGTTAGTTTTTATTTTTCGAGTTGCAGCAAAACCTGTCCCAAGCTTTTCTTCAAATTAAAGATAAAAGAAACGAGTACCTACCCAGAATTTTTACTGATAAGTATTATTGTTGGCATTGAGGAATAAGTATCCGCCTTAACGAACTTCCCGATTTGAATCAGAAATGTATTGCGTAATGCTCTCTCTTATAATTTACACTTAAAAACGAACGAAATCATCCAATCTTTGAAATAACTCTTCCACAACTCAAAATAATAATACCCAAAACTCCTGTTTTGCCTTACTGAGCGGATAAGTAAAAATAAACAGAAAAATCTATAGAGGTAGTATCCAAACAAGACGAAAAAACCATAATTTGTACATAACTTAAGAACCTTTTATTTGAAGGCCCTGCATTGGCCATGTTATTATAATAAGAGAGTAAATTTTTTGGAGTGACCTTTTTTATAAAAAGTAAACCATTTTTAACAGGTTTACATTTTATAAAAAAGGTCACATTAGTTAACCTTAAAATAACAGTCAATTTAAGAAAACCAGTAGCTATATTACTTGGATATACCCAACAATGAGCGGGGTTTCCTTGAGGAATTCCCTCTCAGAAGCCAAAGATCCGAAGTAATCGATTATGAAGACTAAACTATTCTATCAATATTACTTTAAATATTTCACTCGGTTATTCGAAAAACCAACATCCTTGTCAAACAGTTTACTTTTGAACTGCAAACAGAGCTTATAATCAAACATAGGCATTATTAATCAAGCAAGCTTGCTTATTAGAATACAGAATAGGACAAACATTATGGTTGAGATCACTGCTCCTTCTAAGTATGGGACGTTTGTACATATTATTTGTAAAAGCAATAAAGGTTAGGTATATAGGTTAGCATAAGGTTTTCTGGCCTATCTTTCTGGGCCTGGAAATAATACATTTTATATTCTAAATGTAACTCTATAAAGTTCATTTCTAGTTCTTCTTTTCCGTCAGAGCGCTAAATGGATGACTGCGGTCTTTCTGCGTTGAAATAGAGGGCATCTCTTTCTACACTATAGAAACTGAGCGAGACTTCAGACACGGAAAGATAGCAGGCAGATGCACTTGTAGTGTGTAAAACCACAATCTTTATGTGACTGTAACTCTAACAGTGAAGAGTGGTGTGTTATTTTGACTCTTTTTAGAACATTCTCACGATATTAATTGGATCAAAATGCATGCCAAACCAGCTTTGCGATAGAATTTTTGCGCAGTACCTACCTACCTACTTATTTTAATATTTATATTGAATAATTAAATCGCCATTGGTTAAAATTATAATATTTGCAAAAGTCCTTGTTAAAGTTTCCATACCTATTAATAATTCAGCGAGGTCCAAACGTTTTGTGGTCAGAAACCTCTACATAAGGTGGAAAGTGACGAAAACAATATTTTTTTTGGGTTTCATACCTGAAAAGTAAAATAGGAACCCATAGAAGAGCACTTAGTTTTGGTCTGTCCAGACGGACAGACGACCTCTCGAGACCTCAAGACCTTGAGCTTGCTTGCGGTTCCATCTGTACGTTTCACTTTGTTAAAATCTATGAGTTTCAAACAAAATGTCAGGTGCAATAGAAAAAAAATTATAAAAAGTAATTTTGTTTGGTTTTAATTGATGTTCTGTTACTTACCGTTGATAAGTTTTTTCTTTGCATTTGATTGAATATTACATATTTTTAACACGCAAGACGGTATAGTTTATTTTTTGTTTAGTCGCATGCGGTCGCGATGGGCGTATGAAAGTGACTTAATGAGTTGTTGCCGATCGGCAACAACTCATGGCGCAAACATTTGGTTCGGGATGTCAGTTCCCTACGATAGATTCAGTGGTAACACATCCAATTCTGTACATTGAGAATATTTTGAAAAAATAAAAAATTTCTGGTTCTCTGTCGGATGTATTAGTTACGAATTCTATCCTTCAGAGAAACTTCAAGCTAAGAAAAGAGCTTCTTAGCGATCTATGGAAAGAGCTGTTCTTTCCATAGCTCGCTAAGCACCTTTGAACTGGTGGACCAGCCCTACTGTGAGTGTCTACGTCTCAGCTCCGTAGTTCATGACGGGTAGGACGCACTCATTCAAAACTTTCGTTTTCAAGTTGCGGGTTTGGATGACGATATAAAAATCAGTAGGTTTTGTAATAAACCTGTTATTTTAAGCCCTGGGCGCAAAAAAACGTGTTTAAGGGTCAACGTACGTTTTTCTGTCCCATTAAAGTTCCGAAAGGATAAACTGATTCTTATTTAAGTAGTTTATTTTTAACTCGAGTGTGTCACTCGACTCGTTAACACACACTCACTGTGTGAGTATTAGCAGTATCAGCTCGCTTATGTTATGTTACGCTACTTTACCGCGCGGTAACATAAACAACGACAAAATACAAATCAAACTGTTTTATTTTACAATTACAAAATTGCAGAAAAGGATGAGTTTGTCAATTAGTAAAATCAAGTGGTTTAGTGATCTAAGTACCTACCGTACCCAATAAAATTGTTTTGTGAGGAACTTCATTTGTTAAATACATTGATTGAAGCCTAAAAGCAAACATCAGCTTGGACTTTAATGACTTTAATTTATATTTTTTTTTTTAATTGACAATGGAGCAACGCAGGACAGTGGAGGCTGTAAACAGGACGATGGTGCAAGATAATAATGCGGGACAACAGGCTCATAGGAGCCATCACAAAGCTGTTTTGTGTAGACCTATTTTACTTTTTTTGTCACACTTTGTTTTATGTATTAATTTTTTTACTTTTAATAATCTTTATTGACAAATAAAATTACAATTCAATAATAAAAACAAATTAGAACTAGTATTTACAATTGAAACAATTAAGCTAACTGCAGACTGTTGCAAACAATCTACAGGTAGCTCAACTGATCCATATCAATACTAGTCGGAAACGCCCCCAAGACGCTGGCTGCTTTGCCCCGCTGTATGGCAATGCTGATGCGCTGCGCCAGATACCCGCCAGCTCTCGGGTCACGCGTCGCGTCGACCAGACGCTTAGATAACTTTTTAAAAACCCGGAGAGCCTTGGTACCCCACAGACGGGTCTCGACTCCAAAGGAAGCAAATGTGTAGGCTCTGTCGAGACCCGCCTTTATCAACACGACTTTTACATAATTAATTACCTAATTATTATATTAAAATTGTAGCAGGTCCAAATTGAAAATTCTGCAAATTGAAGTTTTTTATGCACACCTTTTCTTAACATGAGGGAACCTCTGGTCAAGTGTGGTTAATTAGTCTGTATGGCAATCGCGAATGAAAACGCGGGTACAGCTAGTCCACAATAAAAAAATACGATCCTTACTTACATATTTATATCTCTTATCAAATTTCAGTATGCAGTGTGAATTTTTGAGATGAGAGTGGATGGCCAAATCCGGAACCATGAGAGTTAGAGACAAGCCGTGAAAGGAGTCATGGGCTCAATATATGAGAAAATAAATTATACCCATTTTTTTTATCAGAATTTTTCATTCAAAAACTCTAAAATCTAAAATATGTATATGCATTTTTGTTTTCTCATAAATTGAGTCTCATGGTTACGGATTTGGCCATTCACGTCAATCTCAAAATGCCACCCTCTATACCAGTTAAATTATTCAAAAATAAATAAATAAATAATGCTGGACAATCCACACTGCATCATCTAGCCCCATAGTAAGCAGAGCTTGTGTTATGGGTACTAGATGACTGATAAACTTAATACAATATATAACATAGACATTATTTCATATTGAGATTATTGCATATCGCAGATGTTAATAGCAATATAATGGTATTAAAAACCACACTATCGATAACAAAATACGATAATAATTATCATTTTAATTCTACATAATAGGTTCTTGATGATGCAATGGGGTATAGTGTATACAAATATTCCATGATGTAATTAATTAATTAACCTATATTATGCAATACAGCAACAATTCTTTCCATTAATCATAATCCACTTACCGTTCATTCTGGAATGCCAAACACTTTCCACAAATTCATTTAAAAATAACACAAACGTTCATATATAGCGAAAAATGCCTACAAAAACTCTGAAAGTTCTCAAGTTCTGAAAATTCAAAATTTAAATTTTAACTGACATTTCAGTTACAGAAAAAGACATTCCAAATTATAACGCAAAATAAAATCTCAAAAACCAAGTATCAATCTTTAAAGAACTAGGACCAGGTAATAGAGGTCAATGCACCAAAATATGTCCCAAAATATTCGTTTTCGCGAGGGATGCTGCGCACAACCTCGCACTTAGCTGGTTCAATACAAAATGCAAAGGCTTGCGTCTTAACCTGTATAATAAACAATCGGCTTGTGATATGATACTTACGCATCAAGGCTCGTTAATGATTGTTTCCACTATGAGAATCTTGTGACGTAGTCTTGTCTTGAACCGGACGACGCAACAAGGCAACAGTGACAAGACCGAAAATCAATCCAATTTTTATTTTCAGAGTAATTTCTCGAAATAGGCACTCTTTTTCTGAAATGAACACTATCAAAATGAGCCTTTTAGACCAACCATCTTTTCCCTTTCGAATCCAAGGCATAGTATTTTGTTGGCTCTGTTCACTGTGATGTGATGACTGGTTTTATCAAGTACGTGCTTATTCAATGCATGGACCGAATTAATGGTATGTGTGTGACAAAAGAGCCTGAAATTTTATCATTTTTAAGGTACCTATTCCAATTTTACCTTGGTGCGAGTTGTGAAGTTCACGTTTCGTGATCTTAGAAACTGAAAGCTCTACTGAAAAAATTGGTTCTAATTCAAATCTATATAAGAAAGTCGTGTTAGTAACACTATTTATAACTCAAGAACGGCTAAACGGATCTCGGTGAAATTTGGCAGCGAGGTAGATGGTATCCCGGGGCCGGACATAGATTACCTTTTATTCCGGAAAAAAGCGTGCGAAGCCGCGGGCAGCAGCTAGTCTTGTGCCTTCCCATCTTCCGAGGACATCCGTAAGGGCTGGTGCGGCGGCAGATTAGGCCGAGGATCTCAAGAGACGCAAATATGCAGGTCTCGACAGAGCCTTCACATTTGCTCCCTTTGGGGTCGAGACCCTGGGTCCGTGGGGTACCGAGGCTCTCCGGGTTTTCAAAAAGTTATCTGAGCGTCTGGTCGACGCGACGCGTGACCCGAGAGCTGGCGGGTATCAGGCGCAGCGCATCAGCATTGGCAAACAGCGGGGCAATTGTAAATACTAGTTCTAATTTGTTTTTATTGTTGTATTGTAATTTTCTATGTAAAAATAAATTGAAATGTAGGTACAATTACAATTTATTTTTTATTATAAATACCCTCGGCGTACTAAATATATAATATACTAAATAAAAAAAACTAAATTATAGCAGTATCATCTTCAATCAGGTGTCGCCACCTTTATCCTAGATCATAGATGAATATGAATATCCCTAGCTTACGATGCATTAATGTAGAAGAGGGGAAAGATGAGTAAAATATATTAAATCTTATACTGCACGACTTTTCTTAAAGAGATTTGTATATTTTTTTTTTATTCTTCCTAGTTGGCAAACAAGCATGCGGTCCGCCTGATGGAAAGCCTGCAACATCCAGATATGTACATCACACGCGCGTTGCCGACCCTTTATATGTCTTAGAAGACCCTTTTTGAAGAACCCCATGTTGTAGTCCAGAGGGAAAACCTCGACAGGGAGCACATTCCATAACCTTATATTTTTTGTGTTGTGGGTTGTACGCAAAGATTATTTCTTGAGAATGGCTTATGTATTATAAGACATTTTTCATGTTTTTCATGTATTTTCATTATAAATGTATTTTTTTTGTGTGTAACCTTTTCTTTTAACTTTTAACTTAATAATATAAATCGTCTACTTTCTGTAAATCTTTTCTAAATTGCTGCTTTTTTCGAATTATTTCTGGAAACTTCTAATTGGCCTTAAGTTAAATACTCTTGTATTTTATCTTAATCTAGCTGTAAGTTTTCCTAAGATTGTAAAAATAAAATAAAATAAATAAATTCTTTATTAACAAAGAACATTACAATCAAATAATATAAACAAATTAGAACTTGTATTTATAATTGAAAAAATTGAGCTAACTGCAGACTGTTGCAAACAATCGAGAAGGAGCGCTACGCGTTCTGATATTGTAATGGGCTTCTGCCTCAATCTACAGGTGTATATCTACTTATGTATAGTATTCAATGCTTCCAAGTAAATAAAAGGTATTTATATGGATTGTCTCCGGCAGTACTTAGTTACTTCAGTTCCGATTGTGGAAATTGAAGGTGCACTGAAAGTGCAATTAACTCACATTAAACATAAGTAGAGCCGCGGGCTTATGCCCGTTTGTTTATGCAAGTCTTTATACATAAATTTACGTTAAATACCAATAAATTTGTATATTTTTGTGTAGAACGTAAAGTTACCTGCCAAATGACGCTCCGGATACAAAAAGCTTGCACACATTACTTAAAACAAAAAATTATACATATAAAAGTTTAAAAAACAATTGCCTCGATACAGTATGGTTATAATAACCAGCTGGAGCACTTTTAACTGCCATTTTTGCTTACTAAGTTCGTCTATTAACTATGTTTTTATTATCTTCTGTGTGATCTTAGATATCTGAGTAATTATCCCTGGCGTTTAATAACATGTGTTATCCCTTTTGTTAGCAGAATTTTGAAATTGTACAATCGTTTCATCATTATCTGTATAATGTGAGGAGTTTTAGTATCCGATGCCTATTCATTTTGAATTGGTGTCTGTCTGTCTGTATTTTTTCACGCCTAAACGGCTGAACGGACCTCAGTGTAATTTGGCAGGGAGGTAGATGGTATCCCAAAGACTACTACTGGGCTACTTTTTATCCTGGGAAAAAGAGTGCGAAGCCACGGTCAGCAGCTAGTAATATATTTACAACCTAACAAGGTAAAGGTTTCTTGTTCGCTTCTTTACTTTATCATAAAAATATTGAAGAGAACAAAAATCAAAGTGATCACTTTATGTTCTAGTTTTACTTAAGTAATTTGAATTTTGTGACGTGTCCAAAAGTCTTGTAAGGTCTAAAGGAAATAAGCACTTTGAATTTTAAATTTTGAATTTATATTGTGCTCTCGACGATGATACCCGTAGTCCTCGCCTCTCTTAAAGGGCCTCTTTGCTGTTGCCTTCGGCCTCACGCATGCCTTCAAAAGGACCGAGCCGCTATATGGCCCGAATCATGGAAATGAGAAAGACTAATAGTAATGAATGCTGGACATTTCAGACAGAATAATCTAGCCCCAAGCTAAGAGAGCTTGTGTTAGTGCCCATGTACTAGATACATTATACTACTTTAGAAGGATATTTTTTTATTTATTACACAGAAAACACCAACAAGACCCCGAAAAAGCCGAATCTTCGCGGCCAAACTCCGACATAGCCCCAAAAGTTGGTGTGATTTTTGGTTTTTGGTTTTAGGTTTGCGTACTACTAGTATTAAAACCAATGGAAAAGCAATTTGCCGCAAATAGTTAATTATTTTTTATTAAAAACCTTACTTCAATTCATTGATATTTTCGAACTGTTTGGGAAAATGGGAGATTTTGGGCCCAAAAATTAACATATTCCCAAATGCATGGTTACTGATGTTTAAGACCTTATCTAAGTAAACTACCAAGTTACAACTACTGCTACAATACAACATTATTTAACATCACAGAAATATAAATAATTATTCAGATTTCTGTGTTTAAGATAGATATAAGTAAAATCTGTAGATATGGTACGTTCTCCCAGCGCTTACTCAACAACTGGCCTGTGTTACAACTACACATAAAGACTCGCTCAAAGTTACATTTCATCTTGTGCAATAATTATAATAAACAAACATACGGCCATTGATGTTGTCTTTCAGTCAATAAATCACACTATAGTAAGTAGTAGCAAGCACACGTAACACGAACGCCAGTCATACACCTCAGCCATAGTCGATGACTAAGGTGGGTGCACCTATTTGCACCTAATTTGGGCTTTCTACTATCGAGAAGCTAGTACCTCATCTCCCCTTTTTTACTTATAACGATGTTGTTTAATGAATAATCACAACAACGCTCCAAAGTTTCTAAGGTTGTTTGTTTTATGATGTTAACCCACCCAAGAGCACAATTGCACATGCGTGCTCCATGTGCCACCCAGCTGAGGGGTGTGCCCGCGCGAGCACTCAGCCAGCTGAGTGGTTAATACGACACATTACATATTTTTATCATACATAGAAAATACCCAAAACACCTGGAACAAATATTTGCAGATGGTATAAACCTGCAACCCGGACCCTCACCTTACGCGTCACATCGGTCGTCTTCTCTAGATTTTTTGCACAATTTAGAGACAAACATGTAGTGTAGGTATGCTAACAAATACCTAGATCATAAATCAATACTAATAGCTTGCAGACCATTTACATACTTACCTAAATGTCATATGAATTAGGTATACGAAATAATCTTTATAAATAATAGTACTGGATCGCGCACTAATATACGCTTCCTACAACAAAACTTCTAGTGAGTTGCAAAAATTATCAGTAAATAAATTCAAACAAGTTGTCCTTACCTAATCTTTTTGTGCAAAAGGGCTTACTATTAAAATACCAGATAATCTAGATAATAAAAAACCTTAGGACGAATTTTTGCTTCAACTCGAAAAATAACAACTAACAGGCTAAAGTTTTCTTCGTCGCTTCTATAGTCTACATACCGAAGCGATAGAAATCAAAAATATCACATTATTTCCGTGTCAGTGATAAATTTAATTGAAATAAAGAGTTTTTGATTTTGATTAAAACATATTTCATTCAAACGTCCCCAGTAATTGCATGCGGCTAAGGCTTATTTTTCTTTGTGACATCTCAGAGTAGAAACATGAGCCCAGTGAAAGGGCTTGAAAGTAGGAGTTTGTCCTTGTCTAGCAAGTTTCCATAGAAATGGCGGGTGGAAATGGTTTTGTGTTTCACCTCATTATGCAGCATCATTTACCAAATTAGTTTATTTCTGCTGCGTAAATGATTACAAAAAGGAATGGAATCGCGGTTGCGGCGTATCATTCCACTGGTGAGCTATTTACATAATATTTTTGAAAAAGTGTTAGCATAGGGTGTCCTTGAAACAATACGATGTAACAGGGCTTTTGAACAGATTCTGATATAGTTACTTCTGATACACGTACTTTTTTAATAGCTGTAAAATTTATGAAGCAACATTATCTACCGTACAACCTTGTAGAAACCTACTTTGTTATTCTTAAGTATCATTTCCAAAATAAAAGGTATTCTTTAATAACACATAATTTCTTTAGAATTTAAAATAAAGTACAGATGTATGAATAACCTACTAGAAAGGGATGAATTACTACTTTGGGCCTCTCACTCGGTTTGTTTTTATGAAACGCGCAGTGTTTCCAGGTTCAGTCCAGCTGACGCAAAAATTACCTATCCTATATTTGACATTTGAAAGCCCTTTGAATGGCCTTGAAAGCCATTTCGTTGGTCAATGGTCATATCCATACAATAGTAAATTACGAAAGCCATTCAAAGTTATTTCAAATGTCAGTATAGTATGGGTTGTTTTGCTTACTCGCAAAGCTAGATCGGTGTAGGTTAGAGATAAAGGAAAAATAAATACATACTTGCGAAAACACGATGAACATGGTTCATGGGTATAAGAACCTAATACCTACGCAGTGTGAATTTGTATGAAGCAGGTACGAATTTGACCTTGGATTCCGATCTCTATTTTATGCACCCCAATCTTACAGAATCAAAAAAATATTTTAGGTCAAAGAACGTAGAACGTACTTCCTATATTTTAAGGTTGAGAAGGTACTTGACATATTTTATGTTTATGGAAAAATTAAATAATTTTTTTCTACACTACATAACAAATAAAAGTGTATGTACATACATATCAGGAAAAACCTAAGTTCGTCTTCAAATTAAGAATTTTCCGGTTTAGTTCGTTGAAAGTTACGTTACGTTCTAAAACTGAAACTGTTGAAAGAAGAAATATTGGAAAAAAAAATTACGACAACAATTCGCTGTACGCAAGTTCAAACATTTTATCTCTATTATTATACTGGCCAAAAACACATCTTGCGCAAACGCTCCAATTCAATCAAGGAAAAAGAAAGGGTTGTTTACCTCAATTACGAATATGAACGAAACCTTGACCTACACTGTACAAACAGAAATCGGAGGGAAATCCTGTTTCGAAGGCTTCTAGGGGTATACATTTGGAGTTCCTACCCGTGGCTTGGTACGCGTTATTCCGGGAAAAGTAGCCTTCGTGTTATTCCAGGTTTAGACCTACATTTATGCAAAATTGTTGCCCGATTTCTTGATTAGTTATGGCGTGAAGAGGCAAAAAACTTTCACCCATCTAACAGTCGAACTGAACAGATTGAGCTGAAATTTTGCATAGGTAGGCTCTTAGCCTGGAATGAAACATTGGCTACTTTTATCCCATAATTCAGATCTCATGGGATAGAAAGAACCGTAGAAACATCGCGTGCGAAGCCGCGACAGAAAGTAATTCATAATATAATATTAGGTGATAGGTATAACTGTAATACCTAACACTTTGGATGCCCGCGACGTACATATGCCGAAGTAAACCTAGCAGAGCATTCACTGTCCTGAGATTGGACAGATAATGCTCTTAAATTAGCAAGTTTTTGTTTATAAAATCTGCAACCCTAAATCCCTATACAACTGCAAAAAAAATATAAGTACACTCCAGATTTTGCGAAAATGATTGTACTACACGAAGTACATACCTTGTTACCAAATGAACAACATCATCGTCTGTCTGTACTCTGTAGAGCAGGTGATAGGTACGCTAAAATCTATAAAGTTAAGAGTTAAGTTAAGATAAAGTAAAGTTAAGATTTTATTAAAGACTAATTAACATAGTTCTTCACTATGTATGTTAATTACTTTTTAATAAAATCTTCTTCAAACTTTATTTGACCAAATGAAGATTGCATCGCTATCAACATCAACCTATAATTGTCCACAATTTAGGAATGGGTCGTCGACTGTTTTGCAGTCAACGAAACGAGACTGTTGAACGTCCACGACGTTATACTAATATCGAATAGTTAATAGAACAGTTTCATTTTAGACCGGTTTATGCCGTTCAGGACATGATCGATCGCTGAACGTTGATTCACTGATTGATAGATAAACGACTAGAATAAGTTGTTTAGGATATTATAGTCAATATGCGTATATGTCAGTATGCGTTATCAATGTTATCATCCTATCAGTTGTCAGTTAATTATTTAACTAATCACTCTAATTAGAAAAGTAATCACATTGACCTACGCAAAGCGCATTTCAAACGAGATTAATAAAAAAGAATGTTAACAAACAAAATTCAAAAATCTGCTTGACAAAACAATAAATATTACATTGCATATGCATTCCAATAGAGTTTATTGTTACAAAACACCGCCCACTCCACCGTTATAGAGTCGCGCGCATGGCGAAAGAGAGAGTCATAATAGCGATACAAGCAAGTTTCAAGAGAACGAAATACTTGATAGACGGGATGGCTAGCTGGCTGGAGAAACAGTTTCGGCAACGCTAGATGTTGGACTGTGCGATGCAAACGTCGTCGCCCCGTCACGTCGATCACATGTAAACCATATTATCAGTGGACGGCTAACAAACTGTTTACAAAATCTGTTCGTTCATTCAACGACCACCACGTACTGGATATGGACCTCCCCTAATGAGCGCCATAGCACCCTGTCTTCGGCTTGTTGCATCCAGCATCTGCCTGCAGTCTTTCGCAGGTCGCCGTCCCACCTGGCTGGAAGGAGTCCTGCACTACATTTGCCGAGTCGGAACCTCCATTCAAGAACACGTTTATCCCACTGTCACTTTAGCTTGTTCTATTTTGTGGTTCTTTGAGCTAGGTCGATAAATTTGGTTCTCTGTCGGATGTATTCGTTACGAATCCTATCCTTCAGAGAAACTCCGAGCATAGCTCTTTCCATAGCTCGCTGAGCGACTTTGAACTGGAGGACCAACCCTACCGTGAGTGCTCACGTCTCAGGTCCGTAGGTCATGACGGGTAGGACGCACTTATTGAAAACTTTCGTTTTCAAGCATTGCGGTATGGATGACGAGAAGACTCGAAGTAGTTTTCCAAACGCAGCTCAGCCTAGCTGGATCCTCCTCGTGGTTTCCTACTCGAAGTTGTTTTTACCTAACTGCAGAATCTACCCAAGGTAAGTATACTCGGAAACAGATTCGAGAAGATGTACGACCACCGGTCTTGCATCAATGTGGCCATTGATCATTACTTTGGTTTTATCCATATTCATGTCAAGATCTATACATCGGGAGGCTGAAGCTAGGCCTTCCAGATTCTGGTTCAGCTCCTCTAGCGACTCCACCATTAAGACTATGTCATCAGCGAATCGTAGGTGTGAGATGTAGTTGCCGTTTATATTAGTGGCCCTACCTTTCCAGACCAGCATCTTAAACATATCATCCAATGCGCTTGTGAACAGTTTCGGTGATAATATGACATTCCCCTGTCTCACTCCTCTGCGCAATTGGATGGGTTTAGACTGCTGGCTCTGTACTTGGACTCTCCTGGCGGCTTCGTAGAGACATCGCAACACCTCGATATAACGATAGCCTACTTGGCATCGCTGTAAGGATTCCAGAACAGCCCACGTTTCGACAGAGTCATAGGCCTTCTTATAGTCCACAAAAGCCAGACACAGGGACTGATTATATTCTTCGGACTTCTGTATAATTTGCCTCACTGTGTGAATGTGATCTATGGTGCCATAACCTCCGTGGAACCTGGCCTGATCCGGTGGCTGGAACTCGTCAAGTCTACAGTTACTAGCGAGGTGATTCGTGACCTCTCGTGAGAATAGCTTATAGACGTAGCCCAGGAGTGAGATGGGTCTGTAGTTTTTAAGGATAGTTTTATCTCTCTTCTTAAAAAAACCATCAAACTACCGCTCCACGCCTTAGGAATTCTCCCACTGTGAAGGAAGTAATTAAAGAGGTGCTGTAGCTGTATTACAGAGGCTCCTCCGGTTTTTAGAAGCTCTGATGTAATTCCGTCCTTACCAGGGGCTTTTCCATTTTTAAGCTGCCTCAGAGCTAACAAGATCTCGTCTTGACTAATGTCTGGCAGTTCGTCGATATAGTGGCGTGTCAGCGTGGCTCTGGAATCATGGTCGTCGGTAATGAGGGGCATGTGCAGAGTATAATTGGCCATAGAAATCCTCTATCTCGGTAGAGATCTCCGGCTTTGACAATACGGTCCTTCAACGGTAATTTTAGCTTCGTCAGGTGGCTTCTGCCAAGCTGCTGAGTGAATATATTGGACCCTCGGTTTCGCTTTATCACCTTTTCAATGAAGCTCGTGTTGGAGCTCCGAAGATCGCACCGTACCATCTTCGCAATTAGCTTGTTCAGGTCTAACCTCTCTGACGAAATTGCATGGGTGGTTTCCAGTCTTTTAGTCATCAGCCCAAGAGACTCATCCAAGAGTTTGGAGTTATTGCCAGTACGATGCTTTTTGCAGAACTCGATCAGATTTTGTAGGGTCCCGTCAGCGTCATCAGTAGGTTCCAAGGCAACGAATCTATGTCCGAGCTGGCTGGAACTTCTCGGTGACCGTTATGATTTGGATTGGGTTAGGTCGGAGCGTAGACTTCCTACCTACGCCACCGCCCGCTATATCTACCAATTATTTTGTAGATTATTATCGGTAACAGTTGCCGTATTTTGTACTGGACTCAATACACTTTAATTGTTATTCAACTCCTTTATATATTTCCAGTAGTTTCTATTCATAGGCATATTTAGAATAAGAATAGAATAAAATATATTTATTTTGTAAACAGATTTAAACATACACAACACACACGTAATAAAACAAACAAAACTTAATTAAAGAGGAAAGAAAAATGATGACAAAGTCTGTTTACAAAATTGGCTCTGGCTCAGCATGTGCTGTATTTCTAGTTTGGCTGGTTTTTCATCTCTTTCTCACAGAAACCATCCGTTGTTGCTGCCCTTATCGCAATAAGTATAAAACGTATAAAAAATGCAGATATTCAAGTAGTTAACAACGCGTTTGGCAAGGTCATTCCCGGAGTAGGTAGGTACAGTACACACACATCCTTTTCATATAATAATTGACGTTGATATTTCAACACCAAATAACTACCTACTTAATTATTTACCGTAATTCCTTTTCACCAAATCGTTATATATTTTGTATAGTTTTTCACGGTCAGTATCATGAAAAATTATGCGCAATAATATATAAAAGTATAATAAAAAATTACCGGTCGCACAAGATCAGCTGACCATTACCATTTACGAAGACATTTCAAAAATGATAGTACTGTAATTATAAGTAGCCACCGACAGTATTTTTTCTATCAAATATAAGAAAATCTTCTTGTTGTTTGGTTTGTCGATATATTACAAAATAAAGTTATTTTTAAATTAAAAGCCTAATATTTAACGTAGTATACCTACATTGTGGAATACGCTGCAAATATAAGGGATAAGCCATGGCTATACGTGCGCACACCGAGTCGGAATCTGAGCGTACGCGCATAATGTCTAGAGGACGCGGAACGGGCACGGCGCAAACCGCACTCACCCCAATGAGGTTTTACCAAAGGAGACGTCATACTCATTAGAAAGAAATAAAAACATGACGTCACGTCGGCTAGCAGCTGAGTGAACTAGGTTAATCGGGTAATAAACAGTAATTTATGAAAAAGATTAATATTTACGAAATAAGTACCTACTATGTATTATTCGTACCTAGTTTAGGTAGGTATACATTTTTGTAAAAACGCTCATAAAATAAAATAAAAATACTATTACTTTACTTTATTAACTACTAATCTTACTTATAAATGCGAAAGTTTGGATGGATCCAAGCTTTCGCATTCTTTGTTACTTCCGCTCGCCAAAATTACTGAACGGATTGGTCAGAATTTATGGTAGGTAGGTATTTAATGCAAAACATTAAAACTACATTAGATTTACAAATACCTAACTAGCTACTTAAAAGAAATGAAATATGTAAAATGAAAAATATTTGATTTTTAACTTAAAACTACTATACACAATTAGCCTTAATTCTATGCTAATTTATTTTACGTCACGTTACGATCGCCAGGTGCGTGTTGTAGACATGATAACCATAAAAAAAAATATTTAAAATAGAAAAACAAATACAAACAAACCTATGAAAGTACCCAAATATTAGAGTATTAAACAATTTAAAAATTATAAAATAATATTGCAATACATAAATATTGTTGTCGGTCGGTCGGGTGGCTGTGGCTGGGTCAGTCAGTTCGAACAAATTACGCCGTTTATTACAATAACAAAGATACCACCGACATACTCGTACCTAGGTACCTATCTAACCTACCTACATTGCTTGTCATCTAACCTCAACCCTCAAAAACCCTCTTCAAACACAATCGATCAAAGATAGGTACAAATTAAACAACAATGAATTTCTAAAAATATTTTATTTCTTGATCTTATTTACCCTAGAACAACCGGGTGACTTTTTAAGATGGGAGTGGATGGCCAAATCCGAAACCATGAGAGACAAGTCGTGAAAGGAGTCATGGGCTCAATTAATGAGAAAACAAAAACTACCTACCTAAACGAGAGAGAGAGAGAGAGATTTTTCCTACCTAGATACCTAGATATTTTTTGTAAGCAAAGACGTTACAAAAACAAATAAATATTGGTGGTAAATGTTTTACGACACGTACTATCATCAGAGCAAATTGCAAAAGAAACAATTTCTGGTTATGAAAGCTTTTATTTATCATTTTAATTTGAAACTCGTTCGTTTTTGAACTCAAACATACTCGTAAACTTTTTCATTGCAATTTTTCAGTGCAATTTTTCAGTGCAATTAAGCGTTGTTGCAGTTAGTGTTGTTGATTTAATAATTACCTTGCTATTACCTTGTTATCCTCTGTTATCGTAAAATTATTCTTTTAAGTTTTAATTTATAAATGTTTTTGCTGACATAAAATATCTTGGATTCTAGAAACGAGTTTAGTTAGTATTTTTATTAAGTTTTTCCGGATTCGTCCCACTGGCTTCGGCCCAAATTAGTCCGAACGCAGAAAATCAAATTCAATACTGATTTCATTCCAGATACGTCCCATTTTTTAAAGCCAGGCTATATTGTACTATCAACCACACACTTCTCATGTAAGAAGAGGCCCCACGCAAAGAATTATGTACCTGTTGCATTAGATTAATTTGATATATATGACAATAGAAAACGGTTGGAATTTTCCGTACTTTGTGTGTGTGTTGGAATACATCGAATTAAGGTAGCAACGGTACATACCTACGCCTTACCTTATCAGTTTATTACCTAGGTACAAGATAAAAAAAGAGAAGACAATCCAGCTATGGCGCTCATTAGGGGAGGCCTTTGTCCAGCAGTGTATATAGGCCGATGATGATGATGCTGAGAAACTTAAGATGACAGAATATACAGTTGCGTAGATCTCACCAGGATCTCAAAGGACAAGAAGTTTATGACAATGAAACTTTTTGTTTCCAAAGGTTTCATTGCCATAAACTTCTTGTCCTAACCTAGGGTCAAGCCTTAAATTGCCCATCATTTGAACACTGACCAATGGTCATGTGGTTAACCACATTTAACTGCCGCTAAATATAGCTTGTCATAAGGCCGTAGGTACTTTGTAAGTGAGCGCTTTGTCCTTGTTCTATCTTCTCTAAAGGTATCTTCTGCCTTTCATTACCATTGTGTGCAGGTAAACGTCCTCTGTTCTGCAATTAGTTTTCTGTAGATTGTCTTCTTATTCAGGTTAAGTCTGGCACATGAAATGAGGTGTTTTCTTATAAAAATGTTAGCTAATAGTTCGACAAGGCTCGAAATAAACACGTTACAGTAGCGCCACGCCTACGGCTGGTCGGCGCGGCGGCGCCCGTTTAACGTCAATGCACGTTTTATGCTTTTCAAATTTCTAGACCGTGGCCAATAAGGTATAGGAAAGGCACCCATTCTATTATAAGGGGTCTCAGAAATACTATTAAGAAAATTACAACAAATTAATAGAAACAAAATAAGAACTACTAAGTACCTACATATTTACATTTGAAACTGTTGAGCTAACTGGAGACTGTTGCAAACAATCTAGGGGAAATATCTCGGAAATAAATTAGATTTTATTTCGCTTGTTGTCCGCCACACGCATGTAGCAGATGGCTGGGTCGGCATGTCAGACACTGCGAGGTTAATTTGTTAGAGCGTTCCACGGGACATCAATGGGCCGAGTGGGCGCGGACCCTGCAAATGCACCCACTTTTTACCTACGAGCATTTTACAAAAACCACTATTTCTATGAGTTTTCTCAGTACAACGTTTTGAGAGACCATAAAAGGAAATGTCAAAACGTCTGATGAAGACAGGTTTGCGCACTTGTGCACTACCTAGTCTAACTACCAGTAATACGAATGCGCGATGAGACTAGCCGTCGCGTCGTCGTAGGTAGCCGAAATTGGGCTGGGAAGATAATCGTGTGCGTTACCCCAGCGGCAAGTAGTCTCGGATCAAGATGAAAGTTATAGAAAAAATAGAGCACTACGTCCTGTAAATGTGCCCCAAAAAAAAAATTAGTGCCTATCAAGGTTTCGGAGTAATTCGCGAAACTAAGATGCCGCTGCAGTAACGTCTGAAAACGTTACCGCAGCGGCATGATTCTTACCTATTAGCCTCAGCCAAATTAAAAATAGCTTAAAAGGTAGCTATATTTGTGCACTTCCAAGGCCGAGCAGCGGCATTTGTGCCCCCTGTGGTTTTTGAGTAATTGCATTTGCCGTAAGCGTTACCCCCGCGGCATGTCGACTTGGATCTAGTTGAAAGTTATAGAAAAAATAGTGCACTACGTCCTGTAAATGTGCCCCAAAAATAAAATTTGTGCCTATCAAGGTTTCGGAGTCATTCACGAAACTAAGATGCCGCTGCAGTAACGTCTATTACGTCTTAGCCAAATTTAAAGTAGCTTAAAAGGTAGCTTATTGTTGTGCACTTCCAAGGTCGAGTAGCGGCATTTGTGCCCCCTGTGGTTTTTGAGTAATTGCATTTGCCGCTGCAGTAACGTTTGGCAGGTTTCCATATCTTCGGAACGGCTGGACGAACAAGTATGATTTTTTTGTGAGCAGGTGCGGTGTGATCAAAGAAAATTTGTGCCATAGTCGTTTTTTCAAAAAAATGCATGGTGTAATGAATTAGACGAGTTTTTCAGAAAATCAAAAATAGCCTCTAGCTCTTGAACTACATAAGGAAGGCGCTTTGTGATAGCATTGGCTGATGCCTATTAGGAATATGTATCTTCTGACAAAATTGTGGAAACCTACAACTCATTTTCGACGAAATAAATCAATTTTAGAACTGAAAGTTGTGTACTTATTTCGAACCTCAAATAAGGGAGTTCTAACAAGATGTCAACTTTAATGGTTTGCCAATAGTTAGAGCGCATATACAAATAAACGCACACTGAATTTCAGCTTTCTACACCTTATAATTGACCGTCAATCAGAAAAACATCGAAACGAGACCTTTTCCACGACCATCGACCAAATTCGAAAGATCATTAAAAAGCGGACCTTAGGAACATTTACCTTGCCTTTTTAATTTGTCTACCAGACTTTCTTATTTTTATACAGTGGTGCAGAAAAGTTATTTCAGTTAATTTATTAATTAGGTGTTATCATTTCGATAATTTCAATTCAATTAGGCTGTATTTAGTAAGGATGATTATCGTCATGCCTGAAAGTAAATATTATGTAGTAGAGGTAAGTACCTGTATGAATTCATGCTTGCTGCTCAGTGCAGCACAGCTTTTTATTAAAACCAGGGTCTAGACCACGTGTTTTGTGTGAAAATTAAGTAGGTAACTTACAGGTAGATGCTTATCAAATTATTTCTGTTTTAGGTTTCATGATCGAATGACCAGTAAACCCGACCTACAAAAAAATAATTGCCAAATGTGAGTCACTCTTACACGAAGGGTTCCGTACCGTAAAAATCAGGCAACTTTTTTAATAAACATCAAATTTTCACTTGTTCGGAGATACCTTTAGGTATATTGTCAACTTTATTACATTTTTAGTATTTGTTGTTATTTTATTACAATTGAAGTGTAACTTATTTATTAAACTTTCATGTGTCTACCTATTGTGGGTCAATTCAAGAGACATACATGACAAACGAAGAGCAAAAATAGCCAAAGAAATCCAATGACATTACTAAAGAGAGAAGACAAGGTCACTGCGCATGAGACGATAAAACTACGTCTATCTGACGCCCTGACGTGACGTCAGTGGCTAGCGGAACTCTTTCTAGTGAGCACGTGCTGTCACGTTGTCTCATTGCCATTATGAATGCCTTCTTGTTCATTTGACAAGTGCCTGAATCATTCAGGGAAACAAAATAAGG
The DNA here is from genome assembly GCA_963662085.1 of Eupithecia inturbata. Lineage (NCBI taxonomy): Eukaryota > Metazoa > Arthropoda > Insecta > Lepidoptera > Geometridae > Eupithecia > Eupithecia inturbata. The sequence goes on from OY759182.1 coordinate 13,405,938, forward strand.
CGTCTAGAATTACCTTTCATGCTTAAGTAAGTACTCGTAAAAAAAAAAATTTAAATCCGTATTTTTAAAATCAATTTGATTGATATCATAACATAATTTTGTGAAAAAGGATAGAATATACAAAAACACGCGTGTGTGACACGAACAATAGTACGCGGTATGACCCACGATAACTAATAATAACCTATTCCATAACACCTAGGTGTTTTCTAAGCTGTTTATATGTAGGCATTTCGTAGAAATCGACCTTGATAGGTCATACCGTACAACTTTAGTGTACTTAATTTTTTTTCTCGGTAAGCATTAGTTTTATAACAAAATGTCATATAATAGTTTCTGATAGGGTTATTGAGTTTCACCGATTAGCTAAAAAACATCTTCCAATTAATGAAAAAATCCTGTGGCCCGTTTTAAGCAGTTTCGACCCACTGTGCGACAGTACCTTACAATAAATATTCTGCAGATGGGAATTCCCCATTATTTGTAGTTCTTTAACTAGAGTAGGTAGGTACCTACATATGTATCGCTTGAGAGATAATAAAACTAATTCATACGGTCTGTATTTACTTATGTAAATACACCATATACGCCATATCGATTACCTACGTGATTGAGGCAGATCTGTTAGTTAGTCAATGTCAAAAACTCTTTATTTCCATAAATACAATAAATGTACACATAAAAAAGGTCAAATTCTTTATAATTAAACCCTGACACGGAAATAAAGTGATATTATTGATTTCAGTCGCTTCGGTATGTAGACTAAAGTAAAGAAGCGGCGAAGAAACCTTTAGCCTGTTAGTTAGTTGTTATTTTTCGAGTTGGAGCAAATAACGTCCCAAGCTTTTTTATCCTCTAGATAATCTGATATTTTATAGTAGGCTTCTTTACACAAGAAGGTAAAAAAGGAAGGTTAGGCTACTTGTAACATGTTATTGGCTGAAATAAATGTTGTCCAGCACTAATGTTAAAGGTGCCTCTATCCCACACTAAACCTTGTCTACGTAATTGTACCTAAAGATAAACATGACAAAGCTACCGATTTAAAGGTGTTGGCTTGAAGTACTGAATGGCCGCTTTTTAATGATCTTTCGTATTTGGTCGGTTAACTATCGAAAATTTCTCGTTTCGATGTTTTTCTGATTGACGGTCAATTATAAGGTGTAGAAAGCTGAAATTCAGTGTGCGTTTATTTGTATATGCGCTCTAACTATTGGCAAACCATTAAAGTTGACATCTTGTTAGAACTCCCTTATTTGAGGTTCGAAATAAGTACACAACTTTCAGTTCTAAAATTGATTTATTTCGTCGAAAATGAGTTGTAGGTTTCCACAATTTTGTCAGAAGATACATATTCCTAATAGGCATCAGCCAATGCTATCACAAAGCGCCTTCCTTATGTAGTTCAAGAGCTAGAGGCTATTTTTGATTTTCTGAAAAACTCGTCTAATTTATTACACCATGCATTTTTTTGAAAAAACGACTATGGCACAAATTTTCTTTGATCACACCGCACCTGCTCACAAAAAAATCATACTTGTTCGTCCAGCCGTTCCGAAGATATGGAAACCTGCCAAACGTTACTGCAGCGGCAAATGCAATTACTCAAAAACCACAGGGGGCACAAATGCCGCTACTCGACCTTGGAAGTGCACAACAATAAGCTACCTTTTAAGCTACTTTAAATTTGGCTAAGACGTAATAGACGTTACTGCAGCGGCATCTTAGTTTCGTGAATGACTCCGAAACCTTGATAGGCACAAATTTTATTTTTGGGGCACATTTACAGGACGTAGTGCACTATTTTTTCTATAACTTTCAACTAGATCCAAGTCGACATGCCGCTGGGGTAACGCTTACGGCAAATGCAATTACTCAAAAACCACAGGGGGCACAAATGCCGCTGCTCGGCCTTTGAAGTGCACAAATATAAGCTACCTTTTAAGCTATTTTAAATTTGGCTGAGGCTAATAGGTAAGAATTATGCCGCTGCAGTAACGTTTTCAGACGTTACTGCAGCGGCATCTTAGTTTCGCGAATTACTCCGAAACCTTGATAGGCACTAATTTTTTTTTTGGGGCACATTTACAGGACGTAATGCTCTATTTTTTCTATAACTTTCATCTTGATCCGAGACTACTTGCCGCTGGGGTAACGCACACAGATAGTCAGCATAGTCATAGTCATCAACGAAGTTCTAATGTTATGGATAGCAGATGACTTTCATTTGACATGACAGCCTGGCCTCCGAAGGGATACGCTGTCTTTTGAATTCTCAGGGAAATTGGAGTTTATAATTTTTGGAAAACGCCTCTTTTGGCCATTCAGCCTTGGGTAACACGGTTATAATTTATAAACGAATAATTTCTGCCCGCGGCTTCGCACGCTTTGTTTCTATGGACACGTTTAGAGATGATTTTTATCCCATGGGAACTAATTTATGGTATAAAATGTAGCCTATGTTTGATTCTAGGTCTAAAATTTCCTGTAAGCAAAATTTCAGCCCGATCCGTTCAGCAGTTATAGCGTGACTACGTAACAAATATCCGGATACAACTTTTTGTTGATTGCTACAAACTTTCGCATTTTTATTAGTGTGACATTATAAAAAGTCTGCTAGCGCCATCTTTCCATTACAAGTTGAACTTATTAAACAAATGAGTGGTTCTTCTAACTATAGCACCGTTGAAGTTTCATCTTTTTGTTTTGTACCTACTACGTCGCCGCGTCGTGTCGTTGATAGTTCGAGTGCCTGCGTAGAGATGGCGGTTTTTAGGTAATTTTTTGGTGTCCTAAATTGGTGAGATACTCATCAATCACAGAAATATCAATGATGAGTGTGATGATAAATTATGTGATGCACTGCACTAAAGGAACTTCTTATCATAAAATAAAAAAAAATATTACGGAAATTCAAAGAAAATTACAATTCAATAATAAAACCAAATATGAACTACCTAGTATTTATTTTCAATTGAAACAAATTAGCTAACTGCAGACTGTTGCATACAATCTACAGGTAGCTCAACTGATCCATATCAATACCAGTCGAAAGCGTCCCCAAGACGCTGGCTACATTGCCCCAAAGAAAATAACAGAGAGCTTATTAATTTATTCAGCCCAGTTCAGGCTCATGCAAATCTACCGACATACCTAGGTAGGTAGGTACTGTAAACCCAAACCAATTGTATTGATGAAAAGTGCCTCGACACGCTTCGAGAGACGGGTTCCCGCCGTTCCTGGGGGCGGCGCGGCGCGGCGGCGGCGGCGGCGGCGGCGGCGCGCGGCGGGGCCGTCTACTCGACTTGGCAGGGCCACCTGCCGCCATGGCTTGATACATAGTAGGTATGCGGATCAGCTTTGCCATGCCATACAAAGGGGCACTGCAGCCTGCCACTTGAGCTACCTGTAGCTAGACTGCTTACAACAGTCTGTAGGTAATTATTATCTAACCATCTTATTAGTTGTAATTTTCTTAAAGGTAGGTGGGCCATTATTTTATTTAGGGACCAATTTGGATTACGCTGCCTGATTTTTTTTTGGAAAAATTATGTTAGTATTTTGTACTGTTTAATGTCTATTCATGTTCACTATTATCTAAAGTAAACATTACATGCATTTGCAGTGATGTTTTCTTGATAAGTCTTATACTTATTGACGTTTGTTCAAGAAATGACGAGGAAAAATAACAACTGCGTTACTTTCTTACAAAATTAACTTTTATTGTTTGGAACATTTAGTTCAGTTCGGAAACATATCACATATAAACTAACAACAGTAATAGGATAATCTTATAAAGTTAAATCACAAATAGTCTCAGTCTAATGATTTCTTTTATAACTAAGTTTGACACTGTGTTACCAAACATTAAACTATAATGAAAGACATTTCGAAAATAGGAATAAATAGTAATTATTTTATGCTGATGGGATAAGGAATAGCTACAAAGAAGTTAAATAATGGATTTATCTTTAAATTTAAAGTTCTTATTCAATATTAATTAGCTTTATGGCACTAAATGCTACCAGAAAAAGAGGGACAAAAGTAACACAGTGGTAAAACAAGTAACACAGTGGTATCTTAATCACAGCATTTTGTACTTTCTTTAAGTTTAACCTAATAAAAACATGAGAAAACAAGCATAGTCTTCAAAATTAAACAAAAATTAACAAAACTCTTTTTAAAAATATGTAAAAAAATATTTGAAACATCAACTTTTTAGTAGAAATATTTTTCAAAATGTTTAATGGCGCATTAAATTCGTAGTTCACTCGTTTTCCCTTCTTAATTATTTTGGGCTTCGGAACTATCTCCAAAATACTTTCATACGGTCTGTATGGAAACTGGGGTTTCAACCAAAATGGCCTGTGCTGCTTTTTGGCACTTTCGACGTTTCTTGTTTTCAATCTTCCATTTGCGTTTAGCAGATCTATGTTCCTTCTCTGTCATGTCTTTTACTAGTTTTGTTGAAGAATGATAGCGTTCCAGGTGTTTTTTTTTGGCTTCGGCATTCTTAATTACATTTTTTGTAACTTATGCCTATAACGCCGTTGTTTTGCAGCCAATGTTAAAGCCATTTTGTTCGATGTTATTATTTTATATGAAAACCATACTTAAATGTAATATTTCTGCCATAAAATGTGAGAAAAGTATACGAAAAACCACTGTGTTACCAAAGTTACAACTGCGTTACTTCTGGTAGTAACGCAGTGTAGTGGTAACGCAGTTGTTAAACTTAAGCGTATTCAAACTTGGTACTTAAATGGATACATATTCTAAATCAATTATGATGCAACTACAATATTGACTAATTATTACATATTTTGTATTGAATAAAATTAAAAATATCTAGGAAACTCACTGTCCGTCGCCGGTAACTCAGTGGTCTCACATTAAACACACGCACCCCGAACGGTGACTCTCGAGCGAGTAGCTTGGTCAGTTGCACCGCTCCGCTACCCTCCCGCGCGCCAATTTCAAATTCATGGCCGATCAAAGGATATTAGGAGTAAAGATGTCTAAAAAGCTTTATTTAAGGTTCACTTTCCTTAGGTAACACTGGGTACGAGTCATTTTGCTTTGCAACGGGGACACGGCGAGAAATATTTTATTATTATTAAACTGTTGTGGTAAAATCATACCTATTGGCGTACTAGTAAAGTTCAAACAATTACGTATTACTTAAAACTTTCAAAAATATTGGCGTCGTGAACATTTTTAAAGGAATTTAAGTTTATGTCAAGTGACTCGCACAGAGGGACAGCCAATTTTTATAGGAAAAACAACTGCGTTGCTTAAAAAAACAACTGAGTTATCGTAATTTGCAAAGAAATATAATATTTAACATTAATTCATATGTTTTTCTAGTACGGGTCTTTATTTTTTGACAAAATCGGTTATGTTCGATGAGGACCGATTTTTGTACTCTAAATAAAATAATGGCCCAGGTACTTCTACCTATGTGCCGTTGTGAGATGTTTGGACGATGAGAGCGCCAAATCTACTGAATGGGTCGAGCTGATATTTTGCACGCATGCAGTTCTGAGGTGTGAGTCTGTCAAAGCGTGATGGAGACGTCGACGTCTCCATCACGTCTCGACTCGACTGTTGATATTTCGGTAGCTACCGTTAACGTGTCGAATAGCTGTCGAGCAGGGATGTAAAAATGGTTCTTATCTGGAACGCAGTTCAGATACCTACCAACCATTGATACCTATTCACAACCAGATTACTCAAAGGTGAGATTATTATTTTTATTTGCATATTATTTAGTAAAACAAAATTAGTTGCTCATAAATTCTTCGTTATTTTATTGTATTATTGCTTGAATTTTTCTTTTGGTACGGTTGAGAAAATAGTAAGTAGGTACCTAAGTAGCAAAAATTATTTTTTAAGATTTCTTACCCTACTACCTACCTACATTGGTAGGTACATAAAGAAATATTTACACTACCAATCAGTGATCAAGCTTGCAGGTAGGTACCTCAGTTTTATCGGAGTGTTATAAAGTGATAAATAATACGTAGGCACTTAAAATAAGGCGTAAATTATATTTTTGCAGAATCGCGACTCTACCGCCATCTCTTAGTAATGCAACTAGAACTACCATAGACCGTGAAGTTCTTTATATTACCAAAACATGGCGCTACAATCGCGTATTTATTTTGTTATTTTAACATGGAGCAATACTAATACAATAAAATAACGAAGAATTTATCAGCAACATTATGTTTTTTACTAAATAATAAGCAAATTAATTAATAATCTTGCCTAGGTATGCGTCGTCCGCCCGACAGCTACTTACTTGTCACGTTCACGATAGCTACCGGACTACCAACCGTCGAGACGTGATGGAGACGTCGACGTCTCCATCACGCCCTGACAGACTTACGCCTCTGAATAAAGTTATTACCTAGTAAGTAAGTAAGTACTACGTAGTAGGTGTTGGATTGTTTTACATTATGTACCTACTCACATTTTTGTTATACGCTTTAATTTATCAGTTTCAGATGTTCCTGTCTTCTTCTCTTGCTTTACCTACCTACATCATTTCTTACACACACTTGCTGCATCTGTCCTCTATTCCTTGTATCTTCCTTGTATCCACATGTGTAACTCTACCTTTCACCTACCTATTCAAATCTGTGCCTCTTGTGACATGTATGATATAAGTGAAAAATCAACACTTTACAGGAGAGCAAAAACAAGATTGAAAAAATTTTACTTCGTGAACTAAGTGGGCTAGGTTACACTTAAGTAGCTACCTTCTTTTGTAGATAAAAACATTCACTTTCACTGTGCATTTGAGTTTTTATGTTATATATTGTAGTTTTAAAGTAGCTCACTAAAAAAACTGTAAGTTGTACGTTTTTTATTTCTAACATGTGTTATATTACGTGTTATGTGATAGAAGTACCTACAGTTAAATGATGTTGCACCGATAAGTTGTCTTTGTGTAAACTGATATACAAGAACTAAAAAAATCTAATAACTAATAGAACATGTTCCTAACACAATGTTGCTCAAACACACACACACACATCACAAATGATAAAAAATCTACCCCAAAGATTAGATTATTTTCTATTGAATTGTACCCCAATCAGTATTGAGAAAGATTGGTTCAAAATAATATAACTCGAAATATATCAATATTCACGATAAATACACTGAAAAATAAAATGTGAAAATTAATATAATCGCTAATTATCTCCGAAACTATAGCAGATAGAAGAACGTGAGTTAGACCGAAAAAATTGTAATTTTTTTCTGATTATTTCTATGTAAAAATCACATAAAGGTTACAACTCGATTTAAATCACCCATCGCAGGAGGCACAGAATTATACTTGTACTTACTTATGTTTATCTGATTTGATTATATACATGTCTGTGCTGTTCCTGTGAAGCCAAATAAATGTATCTTTATCTAACTGTATGTATATTAAGTAGTCCTTATTATACATACAGTTAGTATCTTAGTAGGTATATTCTGAAGTTTATTCACCTATCCTAACCCGTTATCCTGGGATCCATGATAGGTACGTAATAAAGTCCATGGTATAATACCACAGGCTCCCCCGTCGACTGTTTGAGTCAAACTTAGTTATAAACAGTGCCTGTAACTTGAGCGCTTAGAAAGCAATTTCAGAGAGCCATTGTATAAGTTGTGACGGGTTCAAATTATGAAGTAGGTTTGTTTGATGGCTTGGAGAGTGTGGCTTACCTCTCTGATGGCATGGATTCTAGATAAATGGAATACCTAGGTAACCCTGTATTTTATGTTTATGTCCAGTGTGTGTGTTCTCGAGTGGAGACCGCGACTTGGCAAACGTAGTGAAATACTTTCTTACCATGGCGGCGATCACGTGAGTACCTACTGAGGTCTAGGCCTAGTTTGACAGCCAAACACATAATTAATTACTTTCATGGTTTCAAACGGTTTTAACGCGCAAAAATTTCAAACTATGTCGAAGTGCTTTCCCATCAAAGTGCAGTTGTGTGATTTTGTTCATGCGATTAATTAAGGGTTAATTGGAGACTTTGTTCCGGATCTCTATGATTTTAAGGCACAGGCATTGCTTTATAACCTTAGTTTATAACAGAGACGTCAGTTTAAAATCAGTGTGCTCCTTGCAAAAGGGTGCAAATCGCAGAAGGCAATTATTAAATACATTTGTTGTTATTTATTTTACCCTAATATGCTACTGTAAGGCAAATAGGACACTATCACTTTCTTCTATTACTTTTGCTTTTGGTCTGCACGAGATTTTTATTAATCTGAAATGCAGAGCTGCATTATGTTTCAGCAAGATCAAGGTCTCGATTGACCATTTTGCAATGTAAATACCTAACCTACCTTTATTTATATAACTACCGCTCACTCAACTATATGTATATACTTAAAGAACATTATGCAGGGTAGATAGATATGGTAGAGTATGTGAGTATTAATAATACTATACCCACTATTTCAGTTAGCTAAGCCATAACAATGGCTGGCTTTGAAATATGGCACGCAAATATTTCACGAATTTTCATAAATTTCGCAAACTTTAATCCCTTTCAAAGTTGAATTAGAACTATATATCACTCTTACTAGGTATTTTAGCAGTAAAGTTCGGATATTCCATTCTATCTAGTATCAATGAAGCTTATTTTTTAGAAACAGTAGCTTAATCTCTTTTGCGGAATAACTCCTCCTAAGTACATATATGCCACAGAATAGCTGAAGTGTTCTATGATACGGTTTTTGGGTAAAATTTCAGTCATTGTCAAATTAAATGCTAATATCCGAGCAAAGGAAAATGAAACATCGCGAGTATCAAATTCTGGCATTCATACATTTCGGTTGAATTTCAGCTTATTTCAGTTTGTTCAGTTGGAAGTAGAGCTAGAATATTAGAAGCAGAGAGTGGTTTTGTGCGACCATATTGCTTCGGTTTATATTTTGTTTTTCAATACATTACGACTTGCTCCGGAACTCTATGGTCTAGCTAGATGCTAGCGTATAGCTTATCAACGAAGGTAACAAATTTATGTACCTGTGTGTCTACCATGAGTTTTAACAATCTACACTCGCTAGCGACTGTAGTTAAAAAAATGTATGAAAACTTGAACAGCGCCTCTAGCGGATAGTTGGGTACTAAAATGTGCGGTACTAATATTTACGTAACCACTGTAGTAACGTCAGGCGATCTAACTGTGACAACTCATGGTAGACACGCTGATATTAATTGATAGGAAATTGGCTCCCAATTTTTTCGTAATAGGTACATACTCAGGTAATGGGACTAACGATAATATTCTTTCTTCTAATTTCTGTCCAGGATTTAAAGATGAAATATATCGTGGTTGTACTTTACACGATAGAACATTTGACCAGCTTTTGCTGGTCAAATGTTATTGATGAAATTTGATTGAGTTATTGATTAAAGGCTTATTGATGACCTACAAACACAAGTTGTAAGACCACGAAAATCTTCCCGACGCCATAGCAAACCAATGTCGTTCAATCTCTTTGGACCTGTCAACGGACCTTCATTCTATAACAGATTAATTCATCCGCTGGGACCTCTGAGCTCTCCGCTCATTTGTAGAGCTGCCTCTTGTTCTGAACTCATTTATTAAGGGTCTACATTATTCACTGAATCCTGTTGCGGTACCGAAATCTGTAGATCTAAATTGAAGGTTTGAGTGATATTCGTTTTGAGGGATTTTGCGTCGAAAAGGTTTGATGGGGTGATTCCAAACTTAGTCTACTTTAAACAAGAGAATTTGGACTAATTTAGATGGTCAATTAAAATTGAGAAATCTAGATTGTTAATTGTTATCAGGCTTAGAATCTGTTTCATTACGAATTATTTAAGAAAAGGAGGCGATCTAGTGTTTCTATTAGACTTCTCCAACTAGTGTTTGTTTAGCGAAATGAGGCACACAAAATAACAGAGCAAGCATAGTACATCGACAGCCTTTCCCAGTCAACTGTTGGACGTATGCCTCCCCTGATGATCACCATAATGGATCTTATCATTAGGGGGTTAATGCCATAATCCGAACTACGATCCCCGACCCGCATGCCCAGCTTGGGGCATGCGAATTGGGGATCGCAGTTCGGTGGCGGATCTGTTCTGTAGGGGGCGCTGCTGCCCACCCCTAGTGGATATCCCTTAGTCGCCTCTTACGACACCCGAGGAAAGAGTTGCGGTGGTGCAAATTCTAAACCGGCACCACACGGCAAGCAAGCGTATGCCATCGCTAAAATTAAATAGTTTTATAAAATACGTACATTCGGCGAAATGTTTGTAAACTAACTGAGTTTGTAAACTAACAGATCTCAGAATCAGAATCAGAAATAGCTTTATTGTCAACTGTTGTACAAAAAAGATCTTAAGTATAAAATAGTGTATTGTTTCAACAGCTTATCTTTAACAGACATACAATAACAGTTTTTAAATAGGTACCTTATTAACTAGGTAGGTAATATAAACGTCATTTATCAAAGAATTCTTTGAGCGAATAGAAAGCATTTGACTCTAACCATCTTTATTTATTTGTTTATTTATTTATTTATTTACCATTTATCACACATACACATAGGTCGTTATACAAGGCAAGTCACAAATTGTACAATTTGAAAAGATAAAATACACATGTTATTTAATTCCAGATCATAAAGTTCAATGTCATGTTTTCACATTATGTAAAAAAAGGGATTGCAATAGATTAGTACTCATAAATTCACTGATGCTGTAGAATGCATGGCTTTCAAAGAAATGCTTGATTATGTGGTGGTATCTTTTTAATTTATTTCTATATATATTACCATCTAATGTTTTTATTTCTATGGGAAGTTTATTGAAAATGTTTATGGCTGTGATGAATGTGCTTTTGTGATACATAGTTTTATTGGCTTGAGGGATACAAATATTAAATTTATGCTTGGACCTTTGAAAGAAAGCACGCACAGATTTCTTTTCAAAAAAATATTGCTTATTGCTCTTTAGAAAAATACACAATTCTAGAATATAGATGGAAGTGAGAGTCAGTATTTTTTCCTTTTTAAAAATATTTCGGAGCGAATGAGTGCTCTTTAAGTTATAAATACAGATTAGATTTAGATTTGTGGTTTGGATATTAACAGAGTTTCCCCAGAAAATTATTCCATAGCTTAACTGAAAATAAACTAATCCGTAATAGGCTTGTTTTGCTATAGTTTTTGATGTAATTGAGCTATGTAGAAAGAGCGTAGCAGTACTTAGAATTTTTTTCGTTTAATTCTAAATAGGTGAGCTTTGAAGTTTAGATATGTATCAATTGTTAAACCTAAAAATATCGTTTTATTAATTTCTTTTACTTCGTTATTTTTGTATGAAATTTTTATATTTAATGGTGGAGTTTTATAATTTTGAAATCTTATTATATTAGTCTTGTAGCGTCGTCAAATGATAATTGTATTTTTCCACAGTTCACTATGAAGCTTATGTTTCCCAATGTTTATGAGTAAGAGGGCTAATTGAATAGTTTCTTTCTCCTTTTATTTTAACAAGTTTCTTTCTGGGTAGTTGCTAGTTGTTAGCTGGCAAGAGACATTCTTAGAAGAAGAGAAATTTAATGAGCCTGACCACAGGGTCAGGCTCATTAAACTCTATGGACTTATGGACGCTACAGAGCGTCCATAGAAAATTTGAATATTTAGCAAGTACGGTTGATAATAAGCGCCAACTGGGTCGTCTCTCGTTCTCATATTTATTTTTTTATTTATTTATTTATTTTTTAATTTTTTTTTATTCTTTATTAACAAAGAAAATTACAATCAAATTATAACTAGTATTTACAATTGAAACAATTAAGCTAACTGCAGAATGTTGCAAACAATCTACAGGTAGCTCAACTGATCCATATCAATACCAGTCGGAAGCGTCCCCAAGAAGCTGGCTGCATTGCCCCGCTGTATGGCAATGCTGATGCGCTGCGCCAGATATCCGCCAGCTCTCGAGTCACGCGTCGCGTCGACAGACGCTCAGATTACTTATTAAAAACCCGGAGAGCCTCGGTACCCCACGGACCTAGGGTCTCGACCCCAAAGGGAGCAAATATGTAGGCTCTGTCGAGACCTGCATATTTGCGTCTCTTGAGATCCTCGGCCAAATCTGCCGCCGCACCAGCCCTTACGGATGTCCTCGGAAGATGGGAAGGCGCAAGTGTGTCGACGCATGTAGCGTCCCACACAATGGGCCTCCCCAACTCCCATGGGACTAGTGTCATGCCGTCAGGCCTCTTACCATCGTCACGCAACAGACCATTCGGTTCGAGAATGGCTGGTACGTTAGCGGTGACAAAGGCCCGCCGGATGACGTCGTTAAGGCTGGCATGATGAGACATCCGACCGGCGGCCGGATTATTATTTATTTATTTATTTTATTTATTTATTTAACGTACAAAACACATCACAATCACTTAGAATTATAAAGTAACAAAAAACAAGAATAAAACTTGATTGCAACATAAACATATGTACGTGCTGCTATAATATAAATATATATCGAGTAGGTTGAGTTTTTACTATCTATTTTGGGTTATTGAAACAATAAAGTAAAAAAAAAAGGTACAAAATAATTACTAATACGCTTGCTAAAATTAGATTAGGTACAAGCTATAATATAATATAATTGTAAATTCTACTAACCTACAACAAGTAAGTAGAAATTACAATTATTATTATTATTATTATATTATTGTACTTGAACTCGTTTTCGTTTCTTTGATATTGATATTGAAGTGGAGGATCTCTTTTATGATTTTATTGAACTGTCCTAATCTTGGAACAAATATGTCGAGCCTGCCGTCAACTTTATGTAGCTCATTAAATTGACGTGCCATTCTTGTGAGGGGATTGAATTGGGAAATATTACTTCTAAAAGTATGTAACGCGAAAACGTTCTTCTTATTTGAGTTACGAGCTCTGTAATTAATATTAAATGATATTTCACATAAGAGTTTAGGGGAATCTATTAGGGAGTGAAGTAATTTTTTGAAATAAATAAAGTCAAAATAAATACGACGAGTTTCTAAGGAAGTGACGCTGAATTTATGGAGCCTCTCTTCGTAATTCAGAGACAGGCGCCCGGGTTTAAGACGATAACATAGGAGCCTTAGGAATTTTCTTTGAGTTCGTTCGATGTTGTAAGTATGAACTTTGTAGGTAGGAGACTAAATAGGGCTTCCGTATTCCAAGACGCAACGCACCATAGAGTTAAAAAGGTAAATTAAGCTGCGATAGCTTTTAAAGCCTTTAGTGGATCTCAAGACAAACCCCACTAATTGATTGGCTCTATCTATGATATACTGATAATGTGCCCGAAAAGTAAGCTTTTCATCGAAAAATATACCAAGATCCTTTGCAACAAGGGAGCGATTTAGTTTATGACTGCCTATAGTGTAATCGAAAGAAAAAATCTATTTTGTTTCGTTTATTGGTGAAAGAAATATAAAAACATTTGCCAACATTGAGGTTCATTTTGTTTTGTTTACACCAATGTGAAACAGTGTTCAGGTCATTTTGTAGAGCTATACAATCACTACGGTCATTTATCAAATTAAATATTTTTAAATCGTCTGCGTACAAGAGGCAGTTGCAGGATAAGCGCGAAACAAGGTCATTAACAAATATTATAAATAAGAGGGGCCCCAAATGCGACCCTTGGGGGACACCTGAGGTAACCGCCACTGGTGTAGATACATAACCCTGCAAGGCGACCAGCTGACTTCTATTACTCAGGTACGAACAAAGCCATCGATATAGATTTCCGTGAAAGCCGTATCGACGCAGTTTAATACAAAGTAAATGATGACTAACTTTATCAAAAGCTTTTGAGAAATCAGTATACACTGAATCGACTTGACAGCCCTTGGCAAAAGCCTGACAAAGAAAATGTTTGTATTTAAGTAAATTGCTAATTGTCGACCTGTTTTTAACGAAACCATGTTGTTTATCAGATAAGATAGGCATATATTTGACAGTTTGTGAAAACGACACCATTTCTGGCAATCAATATTTTCCTCTATGGGTTTTTAAAGTTTGCAATACTTGAAATTAAATAGTACTTATTTGCTTATATATAGGTAGAAATGGTTTTATAATAGATTTAGGTATCACTATGTCTGACTACATAGTCGTGCAAATGTTTAATCCTAGCAATTTAAATACATTTTAGTTAGTTTTATTTTAGTTTGCTATCACAATATTAAAAAAATAAAAATATTTAGAGAACACATGCACAAAACAGCCAAAAAAAAAAAATAGAGATTAATCGATAAAATAATATAAATAAAATTACGTGAATTTAAATTTTAAATATTCATCTATAAAAACAATTTTATTAGAGCCAATTACATAATTTATGATTAAATTCATTGACTTAAACTTTAACTTATCTCTTATTGTGGTACTTACTCTTCACAAAAAGGATTTTGTGAATCTTTTTCTCTAAGCGAGTTAGAAAATCATATGGCGAATTTCTTAGAAAACGACAACTTCTTCAATTTGATGTGATTATCTAATAAATTATAGACATTTTAATGAAAAACTGGCCGTGTGAGTGCGGCTTAAAATTTGTGCCACCCTAACTCTTTCCGCGAGTGTTATTTGAGGCGACTAAGCGATATCCATCGGGGGCGGGCAGCAGCGTCTCCTGCAGAACAATTTTACCAGTGAACTGCGATCCCCTGCAAGCCCCCGCAGTGTGTGAATTATTATATTATATTATTATCAGCTTACCCCAATATGATAAAAGCCATTATGGCGCACATCAGGGCCAGGCCTGCGTCCAGTGGCATAGTAGGTTTAGATTGTAGGGAGATGAATGAAAAAAATACTAATGTGGTGTGATGCTGATTACTCAAGTTGTTATTTGTTTTATTGGTCTTGTCTGCTGTAGCCCTGTGAAAGTGTAGGCCTGTAGGCCTATTACTTTCTGTAAATTTAGTATTACCAAACCGACACTTATGTCTATTCTGTGAGCATTAATGACGAGATAGGACATATATGACAAGAAATGAATGTTTTAGTAGATGACTCTATTAATTAAAGCAACCACATTATAAACACGATTAGATAAGAACCTCTCTCTCAGACCTTAAATAAAAACCTTATCTATCTATCTATCTATTAGAATTCACGCTATCAGTCTTGTCTTTATAAATGCATATCAATGTTTTTGTTTGTTTCTTCTTCACGCTTAAACTTCAAAGGAGATCTAGCTAAAATTTTGCATAGATGTAGGTCTAGACCTTACATCTAGGCAAAATTTTAGCCTGGAATAAAACAGGCTATATTTTATCCCAAAAATCTATAGATATGAGTTGTTATAAATTATCTTTTTATGTTTTCATAGAAACAACGCGTGCGAAGCCGCTGGCAGAAACAAGTATGTTATAAAAACGAAAGTTTGGATGGGTGGATGTTTGTTTGTTATTTCTTCACGATTTAACTGCTGGGCGGATCGGGCTAAATTTTTGCATAGATATAGGTCTAGACCTGGAATAAAACAAAGACTTTAGCCCATAAAACAGTTCCTATGGGATAGAAAAATGGGTTTGAAAATTTTAGCCCTAACACAGGTCACTATTTTTTTTAAATCGCAGCGCACGATGATTTTGTTATTTATTTAGATGGCAGATACATAAATAGATAATTATTACATATTGTCCTAAAGCGTCAAGTTTCTGAGATATACAAATAAGAAGATAAAAATATAGCTATTTTCATCAGTGAATATTTCAGAAATCTGACGCTTTAAGACATTGTTTTAAAAGACGTTTTTTTATTTGTTTTAGTGCCATCTACCCAAATATGTAGATATATAAAAAAAAATAAACGTTAGGGCCACCCTCCATGCAAAAATCTTCAAACCCCATAGAAACAACGCGTGCGAAGCCGCGGGCAGAACTAATCCTCAGTAAATGGGAGTAAGGCTATAAGAGCGACGCTTTTGAATTCACATATTTCTTGTTTGATGTGATAATGCAAAATCCTTCTCCACCATGTCAGTTTGATGGTAAATGATGAATTGTCGCAATATGACGCGTGTTTATTAATATGAAGAGGGTATATCCATAATGCTGCCAGATAACGTTACGAGCGGGAATTCCACTTTGTGACCCTTATTTGTATTGTGCACAAATTTTATTATCACGGGACTTTGGGGGAACAGAAATACAATTTATCGGTAAAATCAATTTATATGTCAAAAATTCAAAACAATGAAAGTTACAATGCAATAATAAAAACAAATTAGAACTAGTATTTGCAATTGAAACAGTTGAGCGAACTTTGGAAAGTTGCAAACAATTTTGAGGAAGCTCAACTGATCCATAATACCAGTCGGAAGCGTCCCCAAGACGCTCTGGCTGCATTCCCCGCTGTATGGCATAAAGTTCATAAAGATAGTTTAGTTGATACATTACGAACAAACATTAACTAAAGACCTAGAACAGAATTTAGGCATCTATGTTCTATGTTTATTGATGATGAAATTTATGATTCAACATAATTCATCAAATCAGTAGGTAGCCCACCTTTAAAGGTGGGTACTGACCGGCGTTACGGGCATATAACGTGTTACACAGCGAGCGTTCGTGCAGTCAGTACGGGGAAAGAAGGCGCTCGCTACGAACAACGAGATGGATTTTAGCACACGGTGGCGTAACGTATCATACTCGCTGCGAAATTCGCAGCGTGAATAGTACGTTACGCCCCGTAACACCGGTCAGTACCCGGCATTAGCAGTTAGATACCCACTGATGAGCATATATTTGGATGTTTGTTACCTGTTCACGCCAAAACTACTGAATGGATAAGGCTGAAAGTTTGCATAAAAGTAGTCCAAGAACTTATCTTAAGTATCTTATGATAAAATTAAGTCTTTATAGGCTACATTTTATCTTAGAAAAACGCGTGCAACGCCGCCGGTAGTGCCTAGATATAATAATATAAATTTAATCCTCCGCCATCCGCAGTACTAGCAAACATACTGAATGTTTAAATTTACTTGAATCAATATTATTCAAAATGATTTGCAAGCCAAATTTCTGTAATAAGTGCTGACATAATCAAATATTTACTGAAGTGATTAGTTCCGAATCGCTTACGTCAAGCGTTATTTGCGATAAGTTTGATAAGTTTAGATAATTCAAGTCGATTTTACACTGATTTCGTTTGATGTGTTGGCAAACTCACTGGCGTTTGATCATGCCAACAGAGATCTCATACTAAGGTATGAGAGATGGAAGTGTACTAAAACTAAAGAAGTTTACTTTTCGTTTGATTGACATTTAGCGCCTTGCAGCGCCATTACCGGATGCTGAGAGGAACTAATGTTTTAGTATGACGGCAATCCTATAGTTTCTTTACTGAGATCCAGGAATCCTACGGCTCTACATAAAAAGTTGTTGTGCAAACTTAGGAACTTAAAATGACGGAATGGTTTAGTAGATCTAACAAAACAAAACGAAACAAAACCTGTGCGCAAAACGGAACAAAACATGGCGGGCATTGACCACCGTCTCGTCGTCGTAGAAAGATAATATAAACTACTATTTATTTTTTCTTCTCCATATCATAAAAATTTTCTTTCTCAAAGTTTTCTTACGAACTCTTTGACATAAAGCTGTACTGAAATTGAAGTGTCATGTTCTCGGAAAAAAAAAACGTAGCAAAACCCATACCATAGCGTCAGTAGGTACTCGGTTGGTTGTTGGCTTTATGAGTTTGGGGAGGGGTTGCTTCAGGGCCTGATTCTGGTAAGTAACTATTCGCTTCATTATGACAATGTTATGTTCTACCTGGCGATAGTGTCACAGAATCGCCACCTAGTAACACTTTTTCGGCCCACAATGTATATGCGCCGGTAAGGCATCAAGTAGCCATAGCATGTCGCACCGCTGAGGCTGGGCAGTAAATGGATAAGAACATCTTGATTTTTACATTTAAATTTTGAGGATGATATTCACGCTATCTCGATATCAACCAAATTTCATTTCAGCATTTCATTGATAATTGAGTTGCACAAAAAAGAAAAAAAAATCATGTAGCCAACGAAGCAAGATTCAATTTAAAAGTTGGGCGTCAATCTTAATCGGATAACGATTTACGATGCATTTTTAAATTCGCTTCTGCAGCTTTTATCAGTCGTCTGAAGATTTATTCTAACGATTAGTTGGAGCAGCTTGAAGTTATTGAAAATGTTCTTATCTATTCTAATAGAATAAAGAGGTAGAGTATGAATGTATAGCTTGGCAAATAAATCTAGAAACCTATGGAGGTTCAGAACTTATCGAATCATAATGGCCTCCCACAATTTAACGATTTAAATGTTCTTGATACTTTTACCACAGATTTTATATCTTTTTACTAAAAACATGAATTAGGCGTTTTCGTAACGTCAAAATTTTTCGACCAGACTACAAAAAAAGGCGCTTTTAGTTTGAAATTATATTGACATAAAACACTACCACAACCATTATTATTCAGCGAAAGATCCGCGAAAGATCTTTTGAGTTCCAAGGTAAATAGGATTTTTTCCTGATAAGTACTTATGTACAAAAAAAAACATCAACAATGCTCAATAATAGTTAACCAAAACTATTTTATTATTTAGTTATCATGATACAATACAGAATTTTAATTAAAACTGCCATGACTGCTTTCTTAAAGATTTTAACGTTCAAAATCTTAAAATAAAGTATAACCCATTTTAATGTATCCGTTTGCTTTTTTTTGACATGCTCACAAGAGTTTGACCAATTCTCCAAAGTTATGCTATAAAAAGCTTGTAAGGCGGCAACCTGAAAGAAAAATACAAATTACATTACAATAAGCTTGGTGTGTCCCACTGCTGGGAAAAGGCAAAAAGGAACAAAAGATAAAATAAAACAAAATTAAAAGAGGATAAAATTTAAATTAACCTAATAACTATTACGGAATCAATGATTATGGGTGTCCCATTTGTAGGGTGCATACCTATTCATTGATTACATAATATATACTTATCCAAATGCTTCAATAAATACCAGTAAATCGAAGTTTGTTTTTTCGTAAGTAAATAGAAAAGGGTTAACGATTTGCGGCAAATTACTTTTCTGTGATTCCTCGTAGAACGCAGAAAAATATAAAAACCAAAAAAATTGCTCGTCAACATGAAACGATCAACGTTAAAATTATCAAGATGGTCAAACATAACCTAACATAGTAGTTTGATCATTTATCATTATTATTACAAGGAAAGCGTTACAATTTAACAAAAATAGCCTTATTTCACTAGAAAATTATAGTATCTGAATTAAATACCTGTCAAGTCACACAGTTTTACAGAGGACCTGTGTAAAACAAATTATCGATGTCGGACAACAATGCTTCAGCTTCTTTTTCCAGCAAACAACTTTAGTAAACTTTATAAATCACTTCTCTAGTCTTTCTCTAATCACTTCTTCTTCTTCGTTTTTGATTGTTTTGTTAATTTTTACGGAATCTACAATCACCAGTTTTTGCAAATTCAGTAATTTTAACCAATAACGAAAAATAGACAAACAGACTGACCTTACAAGTACTTGTGTTTGACGCCTAATAACACTTTGAAAAGAGCTGCAAGTTCCATTTAATTTTAGTTTAGTTTCTAGACATTTTTGCCAAGCTTTAAGTAGATATCTGCATTTAGTGGTTTGATTCTAGAAATGTTTCTACTATTATTTGGTACTTTACGTAATCCACGTGAGACCAATACTGTTTACCAAGATTCTAATAAGTAAATCCGCGCGCAGTAGCGTACATCTTCTCGTTAAGTACCTAAGTAAAGTACCTACCTACTTACTGTACCGCATATGCACGAACTTAATTTTATATTTCGAAAAATGTACACCTTACAAAGCTTAGTTTTAGTTGAGGTCACTGAAACTAGCTACTCTGCACTGCACTGTTTTCTTTCGGCTATAAATGTAAAACAAGATCCGTCAAGTGCGATTGTGACTCGCGCGCCGAAGGTTTCGACCGTTTGTCAGGTACCTATATCAATATTTACGCATTGCCGGTCTCAGTAAGGCGTGCTAAGTCACTGAAAATATTCAAAAAAATGGTAAAGGAACACTATTTGTCCTGTTGTCATTGAATTGCCTTGTTTCCCTCTATAAAAGGTAAATAATAGTTATGTATGTATTTATATAATAATATAGTATGTAAGATTTATAATATGTAGTTTGATATGTATAGTACCTATATATTTGTTAATAGTACCTAAGTACCTCTATATATTTGTTATTAAATACCTATATTATTATTATGCACCCAGATATTACCCCATGGACAATCCAACGATCGTATCCATTCAAGGTTGTCTGGGAGAGATCGCTCTTGAGCGATAAGACCGCCAATTGTCGCTTATTCTTAATTATTATTTTGTAAATTATTTCTAAGTTAAGTGTGCAATAAAGTATTATCTATCTATCTATCTATTTACCCACTATAGAGGTAGGTACCGGTTAGAAACTTTGCTATTTAATGAATACCTAAAAATTTAAGGTACTACGGTTTGCAAACTTTGGAGTATAGAGGGTAATGATACAATTTTCAACTTTAAAAAAAAAGCATCACTTGATCCAAAGATATCACTTCTATCCGACTGTCACCCTGCATTTTTTGTTCCTGTCATCAAAAATATGTCTCAGATTATGAACCACTTGTGTTCAAACGACAGTTATAAACCCCGATGCAATTAGGCGTGCTTGACACGTGTTAAAGTGGCGTAAAAACTCCACCGCATGTGGCTCCGTGCAAATGTGTCATTAGTTTACGGAGCAGAGTGATAGAGCAGACACAACTCATATATGGGTTAAATTAGTTATAGGGTCGTTTAACTTATAAACTAATTGGATTGCTGGGCAGGTGTCGCTCACAGCAATGCCTGGTGTACGTGCAGCACACCTTAGTCGCTATCATTGCCAGGACGGTGTTGGAGCTAGCCCGCAACCTGCGCACCAGCGACGAGGCGCGCTTACGTATGGTGGTATGGAAACCAGTCGACCCGCGCCGCCGCTGCAAACATCCCTGACGCGCTGTAGTTGCGGGGCGCCCCCAACACCGCTGCACCGATCTGAGCGCATTGTTGCAGGTACTGGACGCGGATGGCGCTGTACTCGTACGTCGCGAGCGTATACTTCGCCCACAGGCTGCACGTATACAGAGAGGTGCAGTATGCGCGAAACAGTGTTGTTACTATACTTTCTCTGAGCTACGCGCAAATCTCCGGAGTACACCTACGCTATAGTACCTACGTTATAGCTGGTTATAGTAAACCTCTTGTGAAACCTATTGGGTAGAAAAATCTTGGGTTGAACGGGGAAGCACTCAACGCTAGACATACGGGTACCTATTCCTTCCATTTTGTGACTTCACACTTTGTGAGACGTCGTCGTCGTGATGAAGGTGCAAAAAGGGAAAAGTGGTGAATATATCCAGTTCTATTTTAACTACAGCTTGCTCTTACCTTGGTTTCCAAGTGGTGTCACGTGGAGGTGCCTAATAATAACTCCATAGGTTTCATAGGTTAGTCTACTCTAATCTGACTACCGTGGCAGTTGTTCCCAGAACTCCTAAGTTTTCTATGTATAAAAAAACTATCTATTGTATTAGGTATGTCTAACTGGTTAGTTATCCAGGATCCTTCTGAAGGAACTTCAGCTCTGTTTATATTTGTTCTAGATAATACGTGTATGGTACTAATATTATAAATGCGAAAGTTCGTGTGAATGTTTGTTACCACGTAACTTAACCTAATAGATTAAATTTGGTAGTATGTAGATAGTTTAAGTTCTAGAATAACACAAAGGCTAATCTGATTTTCAAAAATTAACCTATAATGGGTGTTAAAAATGGTCAGAAAGTTTGTATAGAAAATTATTATTCTTTGGTTCGATTCACTCAAAACTCAGTATAAATAAACTGTAAAGTAAATAACAAATCACGTATTTTTAATTTTACAAAACTACCCCTAGGGGGTGTGCAATCAATTTCCACGCGAGCGAAGCCGCGGGGCGCAGCTAGTATTGATATTATGACCGTGTCATGAATAGCAAACTGGTTTCAAAGACCGACAGAGTACTATGAACAGTAACGTCTATTATTTTTGCTTACCTTCGTCATAAGTCTCTGCACTAACTCTTATAACTTCACTCTTATATGAATGCTATGTTCAGTCGGTTCAATGTAAGATTCAATGTTTTTGTAGCAACGACGTAGCGAGAACGCAATATTTATTCACAGTCGATACAAAAGTTGTTTCAGTTCGTATGTTTGTTTGTTCAGACACTGAAGGGTGTGTATTAATATTATGCTAGGGAATTTCAGTCTTATTTGTATGAAGATAAAGATCATCTATGGTCAGGGATCAATATCAGTAGCGGTAAGTACTGCAGTCAATGCACATTATAACTCTCTATTATTACAAGTTATTGGTGTTGCTTTAGAACTAAATGTGGGGAGAAACCGTAGCCATTTAAATGTCATAACTAGGTATAAGATGCTCTCCATATCTTGGGGCTTAACGATGCTGTGTGGATTGTCCAACATTATGTATTTATTAATTTTGTAGAGTAGGTGAAGAAAATTACATAATAAAAACAAATTAGAACTAGTATTTACAATTGAAACAATTAAGCTAATTGCAGACTGTTTCAAACAATCTACAGGTAGCTCAACTGATCCATATCAATACCAGTCGGAAGCGTTCTCAAGACGCTGGCTGCATTGCCCCGCTGTATGGCAATGCTGATGCGCTGCGCCAGATACCCACCAGCTCTCGGGTCACGCGTCACGTTGACCGTCGACCAGACGCTCAGATTAGGTAGATTTGTTGCTTGAAATTGTCACATCGATGATATCGCTGATAGTTATCAGCGATATGTTAGTCTCCAGAACGTCGTACATAATTTTTTTTTTGAAAATTTGCTTGGTTTATTTTAGTAGCATTAACCTTTTCCAGTCCTACGACGTACATGGACGAATTCCATCAGCTCTAGCTGCGGCGCGGTCTTCGTGTCATCGCATCGTAGAGGTTGGGCAGTGAATGTATTAATCCGGAGTAGTTACAGGCTACGATAAATTGAGCTACCACGAAAGCAAAACCCCTAGGCAGAAACAAGTTTTTGCTTTGATGTTCGCCTAGCCAATTTGCGTCCACGGCGGCAAGTCTCAACGGAGACTGCAGTGCAGGTCATTATTATATGTATGTATACAGTACACAAGTGTGCATGCAAACACAGGTGCACTCTATAATCCGATGGGACTGCAGACTGACACTACCGGGAGAAGTCAGGCGCAGGAACAACGGTAACAACAGTTCCGGGCTCAAATCTCGGGTCGGGAAAAAACTATAACTAAGATTTTTCTAAATTCTTCTCTAGACTTCTTATTCTAAATTATTGTTTATTTTCTTACAGATAAAGCTTTATTTCCCAAATCGACACGATATTATACTGAAACTCATATCCGGACGATAAACCTGCAAATATATTTGTTTAAACGCACCATTAAATATTATGAACTCTAGTTCCTTGCATTACAGCGGTTTATTTATCGCGTTTACCACTGCACCCATTTTGCACCAAGAGCCGTTCTTAAAAGAACTGGTAAAACAAACCTTATTCTCTTAATGATACGATTCAACATGATTCTTCACGATTCTTCATGAAAAGCTCATTACAGATAGGGGTTAAAAGTAGACTTTATAACCAAGGGATTAAAGTTGTGATTTTAAGAAACGAGTTTAGCAAGACGCATTGGAAAGTTGGCACTAGAATCACAAGAAATCATAGCTAAGTTGGAATCCCAAGAGGTACCGCATTGCTTATTTTGGCACAAAAACAAATAGAGCAAACAAAAGGTATCTCGGTACTAGACTTTTTTCACACGGCAAAGTTCTACAGCTCGGTAATTCACAGAAATATTGATAATTGTTGTAGGTAAGTACTAAATAAAGGGTAGGTAAGTATTAAAATGTTCACTGAAGCTCCACTTACAAAGAACGAACTACTTTCAATACCTTTTCAAATTGCATTTTTTATGAGCTTTATAAAATCGTCGACTATCACATTGAATAATTCATAGCTCACTTAATTGAAGAGCTTATGGGTTCAATGTTGCCAGACACTAAAAGAGATTTACAGGAAAATATGGTAACGATAGAGTGGAACGAAAAAAAACTACGGTAAGCGGCGACACGGCGATTAAAAAACTATAAACCGACTTCAAATTCCGATAAATAGGACTCATCTATGTTCACATGCAAAAAATTGGGTTTACACTTCGATAGCGCGATCTAATTTTCTTAGTGGCAACATCTAGTTATAGTTCAAGTATATTTTAGTTTGATGACATTGATGAAACTGTTGACGCCCATTGCCATAGAAACCATTAGGTGATAGTGAAATTATCATGTGATGATGTTTTACAAACTTACGTTTTACGGCGCACATAAAAATCCCTCAACAATCAAACTTAGAGGGGACCACTTCAAAATCAATCTGTATACCACAACAAAATGATCATTAAAATCTATTAACAATTAGCAGACATCACTAAAATTGTTGTTAGCTAGTCGTGATTCTTAAAAAATAATATGTTGTTTTTAAGCTTTACGGGATAAATACCTCCCCCTCCCTCGGAAATATTTTTTTATGGGACCACCTCGGGATCATTCTCTATGCAATAGTGAAAGAGGCAGCAAAATCGGTGAACCATAGGCGAAGATATCAAGTAACATACACTGGTACATATAAATCATACAGACGAATTAAGAACCAGGCTCCTTTTAGAAATCGCTTAAAAAATACGGCGAGCGGCTATAATAAGCTCGGGCGGAACGGCAATGCCTGTTGGAGTCTATTGGCAGAGGCCAACATCTACATTCGATCGCTGAGCTCACTAAGTAGTGAGCTCCTCCTATTCAATTTATGCGAATCATTGGATAGTTCCAATCAATGGTGGGTAAACACGGGTTAAATTTTAGTTTAAAAAAGTTAAATTTTTTATTTTTTTTGTGGTTATTGTTAAATTCGATAATTTCAATTAAACTGTTTATGCAAGATTTTCAGAAAAGAATGCACATAAGGCATTCTTTTCTCCATATCTTTTCGATTTATGTCATAAATCTATTCGATTAAACTTTATATTTTCCCTCTGGCAACAATAGATTTAATTAAGTCGCCACTCGATAGCAGCATGACTCTTATTGGAACTTTTTACCACCTTCGCTCAAAGGTCGTGCTTCCAAAAGAACCAAAATTAAATAACCTTTGCTGAAAATTGCATTCCAACTGGATTTTCAAAGTTTTTAGACAAAGGTTTGGGATAATGAATTCTGAAGTTGCTCCTGAACCAAGAATTTTAAAAAGGTGAATTGATTCAACTGTGTTGCTTAGGTGAGTGACTTGCAACTTAGTTAGAAAGTTAGTTATTTGGTTATTATTCAGATTTCTGTGTACTCAACAGATGTTTCTACTAATATTTATTGAAGGACCTTATTTTAATTACATTATGAAGGACCTTATTTTCGTGTTAGCTCTGAGGCAGCTTAAAAATGGAAAAGCCCCCGGTGAGGACGGAATTACATCAGAGCTTCTGAAAGCCGGAGGGGGCTCCTCCGGCTTTCAGAAATTAATCCTGCCTTTTAAACCAGTAATACAGGAGCTACAGAACCTCTTTAACACCGTCCTTCTCAGTGGGAGAACTCTGAAGGCGTGGAGCGGGAGTTTGGTGGCTTTTTTAAGAAGGGAGATAAAACCCTCCTTAAAAACTACAGACCCATCACACTCCTGAGCCACGTTTACAAGCTGTTCGCGCGAGCGATGACGAATCGTCTCGAAAGGAGACTTGACGAGTTCCAGCTTTCAGAACAGGCCGGGTTCCGAGGAGGATATGGCACCATAGACCACATTCACACAGTAAGGCAGTTTACAGAGAAGTCCGAAGAGTATAACCAGCCCCTGTGGACTTTTGTGGACTATGAGAAGGCCTTCGACTCCGTCGATACCTGGGCTGTTCGGGAATCCTTACAGTTCTTCCTTACTCGTTATGACCATCGAGGTAGAATTCTCGATGGTTATGACCTACGGAGCTGAGACGTGGACACTCACGATAGGGCTGGTTCAAAGTCAAGTCAAGTCAAGAGTCAAGAGTTTCTTTGAAGGATAGGATTCGTAACGAATACATCCGACAGAGAACCAAAGTTATCGACATAGCTCAGAGAATTAGCAAGCTGGAGTGGCATTGGGCTGGCCATATCTCGCAAAGAACCGACAACCGCTGGGGTAAACGTGTTCTCGGGCGCGCATTTGGGTGTGCACAGTGGTTAATAGTATTATTTAACGGGTACTTATCGCGTTCTTTTAGTTATCTTAAACATTATACATAATAATATATTATAATTTAGTCATCCCGTGACCACGACAGTGTGAAAACCTGTTGAAACGCCGGGAAAAATAGATATATAAACGCGAAAAACACCCGTAAAATAGTAACAACCATTTTGAAAACTTTGTAAAACAACATTACTACGGGCTTTCTGATTTCAACAAAACTTCTTAGTCCTAAATTGAGATACAAGCGACTCAAAGACATAATGAAAACTCTAATCGAAAAGTTACACATTTACATATCACCAAGTAAATACACGATGCATCTGAAAGTTTCACATTTACATTAAACCAAGTAAATACACCATGCTCGTAGATGCGATGGAAAGATATCTGTTTCAAGTACAAGTTTCAAACTTTCCCCACCAGGAAACTTCGACTTGGTATTGCTTGGCCTACATTTTGTCTTTGCTCTTATTGTTGGGGCCACGAAAGTAGACTTAAGCTTAATAACCGTATGACTAGCGGTTTAACCGTGCGGTTACGTTAGAACTATATGTACACTCGGTTCAAGAATTATCTTTTTTTTTTGCAAACACTCCTTTGTTACAAAAGCAAATAAATTTTGGTGCAAAATATTTAACCACATTGCTAAAACACAAAATTGAATCACAGAAGTTCTTAAAAATTTTTAATTTTGCAAGTTTTCATTCATCGGCATCGTTTAATTTGTCTCGTCCATTTTTGAACTCGAATTTGAACCTTTTCGCTACGCGTGTGCTATTATAAGTTGTTGAGGTTTGCGTTTTTCTTTTAAGTGATTACTCGCTGTTACCGTCGTGGCTTTCTGTTATTTTAATCAGTATCTTTATCTTTGACCGCTTAATCTTCTTCCATTCTCTTGACATGATCGAGCCAGGACGATAGCTCCCTTGATGTTCAGTTCGGCAAACCTGGTTTCATTATCTTATCTTCATTATCTGGACTCCACGACGAAGCATCCTCTGAAACAGAATGTTTCACAACCAATACCAGTTACCTCGTTTAAATCTTCTTCTGACTGAGGCGACCTCCATAGCGCGGCGGGCGAAGATCCGCCTGTGACGCAGGAGGTTGTGGGTCTGATTCCCGCCTCAGGACAATTCTTTGTATAATCTGAGATATATGTTTCGGGTGTTCTGAATGTTTTCTATATAATATACTTACTTCTTTACTCCTATGGCTCAGCGAACCGAAGTGTGTCTTCTTGGCCTCTGATAAGGGAGGTCGCCATTTTTCCCTGTCCAGTGCAGTTTCCCGCCAGTACGCTTGTAGCTCGCGCAGGTCCGCTTTCACCACATCTTTCGCCGGCGTCCCACGAGGCGTCGGTCGACAGGGCATAACCGAGGGTTTTTATGTACAATAAAAAATAGGTATACATATATCCATGATTTACATAATTATACTTATATTGTATCAAGTATATCAGTTATCTAATATTCATAGATCCAAGCCCTGCTTAGTTTGAGCTAGATAATGATGTGTGAATTGTCTAGCATTATTAAATTATTCTTTGGTTACTTTGAAAAAAAAAATATTGTGAATATTGGAGGCGACCGAAAACTATCCTAATCTCAAAATTAATGGCCCCAACTGAAATATGGGGAGCCTACAAAATTTTCGTATTCAGAGTAGGAGAATATTTTACATCGCTAAGTGCATTCACAAGTTTAACTTTGGCTGTTCTAAAAGATTTGAAATCTGTTATTTAAGGTGTTACTTTTGGTTTTCAGTATGATTCAGTAACGATAAATACAGCCAGTTAGATCTGTTCTGCCAAAACAGTTATGTAAAAACGTAGATGAAGTAACATTTCAAGCAAGAGAGTCTGTTAAAAGAAACAACAACACTTTATGAACGAACAATGCCAAACAAAAGCAAAGAACTCTCGCAGCCGATGGCTGTCACTAAAATACAATTTCCAGATAATACAGGCATCATCATCATCAGCTATTTTAGTCCACTGCTGGATAGATAGATAGATAATGCTTTATTTAGATGACTTGTAAATTATAAAACAGTTTGGTAAAACGTAACAAAGTTGGCGGCCTTATCGCTTAAAGCAATTTCTTCCACGCAACCAAACCTTAAAAGAGACGATGAAAGGAGCCATCCTTGCAGGAGCTAATTACAAATATAAAACTAATGCATACCAAAATAACCCTAATACACATAATACCAAATAGAAATATACACTAATATGTATATCACAACAAATAGCTAGTGGTGACTTTGAGAGACATACTAATTACTTCTATCCTCGGTACTTTCCTATTTTTAGTTTATATTAACGACCTGCCTCATATTGTAAGGGATAATCACGAGATCGTATCGTTTGCTGATGATACTTCATTAATTCTTAAAATTACACGACATTACACAAATTTCTACGATGTGAATAATGCAATCTTTAAAGTAGTCCATTGGTTTAGTGTCAATAACCTTTTGCCTAATGAAACCAAAACGAAATGTATTAGATTTATTCTACCTAATGTAAAACAAGTTAAAGCTGATGTAAACGTCAAAGGAGAAACGTTAGAAATTGTTAAAGGTACCGTATTCTTAGGAATAACCTTAGATAGTAACTTCAATGGGGGCCACACATGGACAAGCTATCGAAGAGACTTAGTTCTGCAGCGTATGCAGTCAAAAAAATTTGTCATCTTACAGACGTTGATACTTCTAGACTAGTCTATTTCATTCAGCTACTTCCATAGTGTTATGTCTTATGGCATACTGCTGTGGGGGAACGCTGCAGATATTAACACCGTATATGTGCTGCAAAAGAGGGCTGTTCGTGCTATCTATAATATGGGTCCCAAAGAAAACCTACGCACAAAATTCAAAGAAATAAACATAATGACAGTACCATGTCAATATATTTATGAAAACTTGTTGGACACTCATAGGAATATCAATCGGTTCCGTAAAAATAGCGACATTAATATAGATACTAGAAATAAGAATAAACTCACTGTGGCCAAAACTAGGCTACACAAGATTAATGTATCTTTTAAAGGGCAATAATATATAATATATTTTTGAACAAAATACCAAATGAGTTGAAAAAATTATCAATAAATAAATTCAAACATATTGTCAAACATTTTCTTTGTAAAATAGCTTACTTCAAAATATCTGATTATCTAAAGGATAAAAAAGCTTGGGTCAAGTTTTGCTCTTACTCGAAAACTAACAATCTAACATGGTAAAGGTTTCTTGTTCGCTTCTTTACTTTACCTTAAAAATATCGAAGTGAACAAAAATCAAACTGATCACTTTATTGCCTAGTTTTACTTATGTAATTTGAATTGTGACGTGTCCAAGAGTCCTGTAAGGTCTAAAGGAAATAAAGCACTTTGAATTTGAATTTGACTTATTATAATATTCGTAAACTTTTCGTTTAAAAGTGTGCTTTTTTTATATCAATAGGTAGATCGGTCCATAGTTTGACGGCTTGGGCATTAAAATAATCGCAATAAAAGGATGTATTCTTAACAGAAGCTATCAAAAACAACCTTTCTGAAGATCTGAGAGAAAGACATTGAGGATAGGTAGGACACTGGACGTAGGCCTCCCTTAATATGCGCCATAGCGCCCTATTTTCGGCTTGCGGCTTCCAGCTGGCTCAGGATGAATATTCGAGTTTAAGCCAGGTGGTGTTTTTGCCCAGTACACAAGGCTAATTGTACAAATATAATTTCATCTCACGGATTAAATAAAACCTTTTACCCTTTGCCTCACTTTAGCAAGCAACTGAGTTCCAGGAACCTCGTTGTAATCTAATAAGCAGTCCTCGAACAATACTTGCTCCAATGCGAGCAGTTAATTTACATGCCACCACTTGTATGCACGGAGATAACGCGAAGCATGAATGACGCTCCACTAAATTTACTTTAACGATTACACTTGAATAACTATAGGAACTCGATCGGTTAAAATAAAAAAAATACAAAGTATAAATGTCTTGGCGTCACCAGGTTTTCCCCGGGGGATCTTCAAGGGCGATTTCTGGAATAAATTTTATCAATTCCAGTTTCCCCTCCTTTGGGGGATTTTCAGGGCGGAAACCTGGATTAAGCCAGAATAATTATATTATGTAGTATAACGTGGCGGTCGTGGTATAAAAACCGCCTCTTCAACTCAACCTGTGCATGTTTTTTAAGAATCGACTTAGGGAACCTGCCAGAGGCAGAGCAACAGCTTCCTTCTAACGCGTCTACTGTGATTACCAATCCTGCGTCGTAATGGAATAGAATAGAATATATTTATTTGTTATACGACTTAAACATTACATAATAAACTTAGACTAAGAGGAAATACATTTAAAAGTACGCGGGCTCAGTTACAAAATGGCTTTGCCTCAGTTGCTCGCATGAGTTGGTTGACTAGCAAGCTAGCGACCAACGCAGGTCTTCCGTCAGAGCTACTTGATGGCGTTACGGTCTAATTACTCATGACGACTATACAGACAAACAAAAACGAAAAACACACTAGCATAAGAAAACGATCAGTAATATAAAAATTAAAAAATAATGCTGAGTCGGACGCCATTTCGTAGCATTATGCTTTCTAATTTGTAAGTTGTTAATAAGTCGTTTTTATGGTGTTGGTTAATTTGAAGTAATTCACATTGTTCAAGTTCATGCCATGAATAAAGAGTTATTTCTTTATTTCTTTCAATCCGTCTGCCAAGCGTAGTAGTTAAAATAAAACCAAAACCAGGCAAAAACCTCCCTTGTTAAGGGAGGCACGTTCAGCAGTGAACTTTTCTGTGCTGAGGAAGAACACAAAGTAGCTTTTATTTATCTCACAACATTTAAACATATATATATCTGGATAGTTCTTCTGTTTGTGTGTTTGTCACCCAACTCCTCCTAAATGGCTGGACCGATTTGGATGAAATTTTGTATGTATATTTGAGTGGGTGGATGGTTTGAAAATACAGTTGAACCCGATGGCGTCGTGATCACACCACCGTTAGGACAGTACAACGTCTGTCGGGATCACTAGTATCCTATACAATTCTTACTCTATCGGTTTTGATTCTAAAAGCCATTCACACAAATGCATGTTTCGAAAAACCCTTGTACGCGGCGTGCAAGTCATGGTTCTGTTGAAAATCACAACTTCCTCTCAGGCAGCCGTTTCTGGCAGGAGTAGATATTTGATCCCAATTTTTTTTCCCACTGGGAAATATTTCATTTGACAGCTCCAAAAAATATGCTCTCTTCTGTCTGCTCGTTTTTGTTGGACAGTTCAACTTAATTGCAGACCCTACAACAACTTTTGTCACAATCAAAAAGAGTTAAGATGCTTTATTTGACTCATATATATCATCACATCACACACAACCCCAACGACGTTGATGACAGATTTGAAAAACCCTACTAAATTTTGTCAATTCATACCGGTATACAGCGTGAATTTAAACATGATTGCGTTAGTTTCGATTTCTGGGCAATTTCACAGATTTTTAATGTAGAAGGTACGGAGAGCAGCTTCCTTTAAATTAAAATTAAATTAAATTCATTTATTGATTCAGACAAAACAAAGATCTATAAATTAGAGTAGTTTATGTCACACAGTTTCATATAAACAAAGAGGTACACATAACCCTTTGGTAACCCCTTTAACGTTTACACTTCTACCGGTGGTAGAGGGTTACCAGTTGATGATGCTGTATGTTCCTACTTCATGATATTGAAGTTTTCTCTCGAGTTCCGTTAGTAATTCTACGAGCAGTATATCAACCAGCATACACGCTAGTCTGTGCTGAATGCCTGAAGACAATTTCACGATATGCAGATTCTATTACACATTGCATATATGTGTGTGTTCTTGTCATGTGTGTGCCGTTTTGTGTGAAAGTTTCTATTTGTCAAAACTAATCTAGGAAATCTTTGCCGCTTCCGCCTCCCCTTTCTCATTATACGTTAGCCGGCATTTCTGTAAGTTAGCTTTAATTAATTTTATCTTTGTAGAGCACTGTTGGTTCCCAACCTGCACGCCCAGCGTGGGGATTATGCAACCTCTATTATATATTATATAAGCCAATAAGGGAGAGGCCTGCGTCCAGCAGTGGACCAATAAAGGTTGTAAATGTAGACAGTGCATGGTTCTGTTAATTTGATGCACTTTATTTTATTAAATAGCTACATTTTACTTATTTATTTATTTATTATTTAAAGGAAAACCAGGAGCACATACAAAAGTTTAAAATTAGGAAAATAAAAACAGAGGGCTATTAAAAGGTTTTCACGAGTAAGAAGAATAGTAGATACATAAAAAAGTGTGAACAACAAAGTAAACAGATCAATCACATTCAACTTAGTACATACAAAGAAATAATATAATAAATGAGAGAACAACAAAAGAAAAACTAATTACAATAGCAACAAAAATGCAAATTATATATATAATATATTATAATTATATAATTTATATAATAATATTCCGTTATCAAAGGATAATGGAATCTAGACACCAATGTTGTTGGTCTGCCGACACAGCCCGGCGAGTTTAAATTTGTCGGCTTCCAAGCTGACAAGGCAATGTTGGCAGTCTGCAATTCATACAACAAGATGTCGTCACGGTCACAAGTCACCGGGTAGCAACGTCGCTGACATGATTATCTCACTAAAATATTACCACCATCACCAACACGCCCCAGGCTGTCTTGACGGCATAAACGGGTTTGGTGTTCCTTTTTCTTCTAAGCAGAAAATAACAAACAAAATCGGATTTGTTTGATATTTTGAAAAGGAATAATAAAATAAAATACATAGTTTATTTGGCACGACACAAACCTCATTTAGGACGACACAAAATAGGTATACCACAGAATATAGCATGACTAAGCTGAGTTTGGTTGTAATTTAGCCTTCTTCGACTAATCAAAGGCAAGTCAGCATCGTTTAACAAGCCAAGGACTGATACAATACGTTGATATAGTGTGTTGCTGTTTGTTTTTGGGACAAAGATTTAGATCGATGGAAAGGTCTGGATTTTGCTCTTTTGATTACAATTTTATTTTGGTTTATAGTAAACAAAGGGCTTGGGCAGCATAAAAGTTGATAGACCATACTTATTCCTTAAAGGCTAGCGTCGCCAGGCCGGCAATGGGTGCTCCGCACTGACCGCATCAAACGCATTTTAGTATTCTTTGAATGGTTTGCCATATAAGTGCGTCCAGTGGCGGATCGTCCCTAAGGCAAACTAGGCAACTGCCAAGAGGCGCGAGGTTACGAAGGGCGCGCGCGCGGAAAATTGTATACTTACTTAAAATAAAATAATTAATATGGCCGCCTATATAAGTATATAACATATCCGCCACTGTCTAGCCGCTAGACAGTGGCGGATTATCCCTAAGGTAAACCAGGCCGCCTTTTTTTTAGTTTTTTTCAATTACATAAACAAAAGACTCAGAAAAATTAGATATCATGATGCTATTCGATGATGAGCGTCAGGGACGTCTTTAGCGGGTGTGCTGGGTGTGCGGAGCTCACGGGCGTAGGGTCATGGGGGGGCGCCAAGCACCCCGGGCGGCGGCGGCCGCACGCCTCCTAACTAAAGTCTTTGATAATAAAAATATATTGTTTTCTAGAAGCGAGTACACCGAGTATATATTTTGTATTATCAACTATCTTCATGGTTGCTATATACAGATTTATTGGTTATTCACTGACACAGCGTGACCCCAGGTTCTGCCCGTCATCACGAACACGTTTGTGAAGACGCCAGGTATTCTTAAATTTGGTATCGGTAGTAGGTACTAATCGTTCTTTTGATAGGCTTCATTTGATAATAAACTTAAAAATGGCTGTGCTCTAAATTAACAGAGGGTGTGGAGTGGGAAATTGGCCTTTAGTAATTCATTGGGTTCCGGACAAAAGTGTTTTTTAATTTTTAATTAGAGGTGTTTTACAAAACAAATTGAGAATTACGTCCTGGCGTCTTCTTGAACGTTTTCAGAACAGTTCACGAGGGTCAATAATTTACCAATAACCCTGTAAACATATAGTTACTATATAGTTATTGTAGGTATTTATTTTACTTTATATGATTGGTGTACTTTGTATTGTCTAATAAACTTTTTCATTTCATTTCTATTCTATTTCCAGTTGGTCAAAGCCACAAAAAATTATGAAGTGATAGATAGTGCCCTTTCCAGCAGTTTCTTGGCACACCCCAGATTCTGTATGCATTGCCTTGCCTGCCCCATTTGTAGCTGCCCGCCCATAACTTACAGCGACATATGTGATTCATCAAATATCAGGTTATTTATTATGTTTGACCGCTAACTTGGAAACAATATCTTGTATGGTTTATTGGCAATATTGTAATTGTAAGTGGGTATCTTAAGGTAAGGATGTAGAAATATACATCTACGTTGAAAATTGAAAATTTGCCAGGGTCCACATTTAACAGAAAATAAATATACATAAATTTCATCAGTTTTGTTTGTTAGATCGGGATTGTGCACTTTTTGCGATTTGGATAATCCCGGTAATAATCACGTTTATTGAATGGCTAGGCTATTACAAGCCAAAACAACGCGGTGTCATAATCTATGCAAAATTTCAGCCCGATAATTCGTTAAGTGTCGTTGGCGTTTTCTGATTGCAAACACTCGTTTTAAATTGTAGGATTGTATAGATGGTATATTAATATAATATTATAAATTCGAAAGTAACTCTGTCTTTCTCTCTGACTGTCTGTCTTTTAACTTTCACGCCTAAATGCTAGACGGATCTTAATGAATTTTGGCAGGTACATAGGTGGGATCCCGGGGAAAGACATAGGCTACTTTTTATCCCGAAAAAGAGCATGCGAAGCCGCTGGCAACAGTTTGTATAAAATATTGAAATAACTTTGTTTTCAAATTGCCATGTTGTAACAAGTTTGACAGCAAGTAGTGTTCCAATACCCAATCGAATTAAGGATTAAACGGAATGAAAATAAAACGTAGACTTCTACAAGATACCTCAAAACTACCCACCCTAGGCAAGGAACACAAAGGGTAACCAGATAACCAGTTCCAAGTTGCACTATCTATTTCAAAGCAAACAAACAACATTCAGCTGAATTCTCGTAAATTACGAAACCGTTAACAGTTAATGTAATAGGTTAGTATTTATTGCAGTTCCAACTCCTAAGAATACCAACTTTGGATGCACTTACATTGCACACCGATCTATGGAATATACAGAGTGCTCGAAATTAATTTATCAAAATATACAACTCGATTATTTAAGGTTCGATAGCGAGAAAAGTTTAACTGCAAAATAGTTTTAAGAATGTCTTGTTTAGTCGTCCGTCATTTTAATTTTAAGTACCTAGCTGAATTATCGTAAATTTGGCAGGGTCTCCCGGGACAGACATAGGCTAGGTACTTAAAAAGCATGTGCAAAGCTGCAGGCAGCAGCTAGTAATTAAATAAAAATTTGAAAACATAGCTAAAATTCTTATCGTATAAAAAAAAAGATCTGTCAAGTGCGAGTGTGACTTGCGCGCTGAGGGTCTTGACTACAACAGGGAGTAATGGAAAATTTTTCGACATTTTTCAAAATATTTCGAAAAGTACGTAACCTTAAGAAATTTCAAAACCTTTTTTGAAATGTTAGATGGATAGCTCTGCAAACTTCTGAGATAGAGGGGGGGGGGGAGGGAATGGGTCAAAAACTGTTTTGAGCTGTACAAACCTTTCATTTGATGTCCCAATTGACCTCAAAGCTCTATTTTAAAATTTCGACATCACAATATGTACCTACTGAAAATTTTCATTTTTTAAATTAAGATTTTGTTAAGTCTGTACAAGCACACGAAATATATTATTATTTTAAATTTCAAGTATTAGCTGCTGTAGTTAGTATCATGTTAAAGACGGGACAGAAAAAGCGATACTTTATGGGTTTCGCAACCGATCTCGAAACCCTAAAAAACGAAAACTGACCTTGTTCAGCAGCGACTCCTCCTCCTGAGGACATACTGCATAAGTCCAATCATGAACATGCCTCCGCCATCACGTAGGTCTATTCTCATAAACCCTCCTGATTAGCCCGACTTTGATTTTAGCTGAACTGCGGAAACTTGAGATACCTACGAGTAGGCCAAAGAAAGTGTTTCCAGATCATAGATTTACTTTAGTAATTAAGGATTTTTCATAAACAAGAACCGACCCGCGGCCGGCCGCCGCCGTGCCCGTCGAGAACAAACCCCGTGTCGGGGTGTGAGCGAGAAACTCATAAATAGCGAAGCCACGCACACATGAATAGCCTGAAAGAGAGCGAGACCAAGCAGTGAAGTGCGCTCACGGCTACACCCACCACCTTGTACTACCTCGACGAAATAGCCAGCCAGTTTGTGCTGGGTTGCTTCGCGTGTACGGATACGAACCTATCTCACGCTATTGACCGACGCTATCCATTGCAGAAAACCTGTCAAAGACAATTTTGTGGTGTACTGTTATCCTTGTGACTCTAACAACGCTTATCAGAAAGTGATTGAGAAGTGAAAAACATAGATGGCACGGACTGCCGTCGAGGCGTGTGTGACTTTTAATACCGCATCAAACAGGGTGCTACTCACCATGCTCGGAGTCCTTCTAGAACATCCTAGAGAACGGTCCAAACGGTTTCGGGTTAGTGAAATCGATTTGTCTTGCAATTCTGTGATCGGCTCTATCATGTTATCCAGTCATCATCCCCCCCTCCCAAACAGAAAGTCTTTTGTCTAGGGTTAGCTACATTTGCAAGACGAGGTGATAGCCATAAATATAGCACGCGCAAAGCTCAGATGCTGAGTGCTATTTCGCGGCAGCTGGAAAAGACGTCGAGGCTGGTGCACGTAATGGCTCCTACTGCCTACAACAGACTGCCAGACGGTGTAACAAGCGCCAGCTCCACACAATCTTTCAAAAACAAACTCAAAAAGTGGTTGATTGAGCAATCACCCCATCTATGACTTTGATTTGAATAAATTGACAAAATGATAATCTAATTACGAATTTAATGTAATTGATTAAATTCGTAATTAGATTATCATTTTGTCAATTACAAATGTATAAATTGTGGTATTATTATTAAAAGTAGTATTTAGGAATATTATGTACCATTGTACTAAAATTTATAATGAGTATGATGAGTATATCAAGTCAGTACTTACCTACTGCATCGTGATAACAGGAAATCACAGAACTTATAGATTTAAATCATGCATTAACACCTCTTTTTTAACCGACTTCAAAAAGGAGCAGGTTCTCAGTTCCACTTCTGTATAAAAATCATTGAGGTGGTCTCCGATAAGATTGATTCTCGAGGAATTATGCCGTAAAACGTAGGTTTGTAAAAATTCTTCAGAATATGATAATTTCATTAACACTTAATTAATGGTTTCCATGGCAACGTGCGTCAACAGCTTCATACTTGTGTCATCAAGCTAAATTAGACTTGAATTATTACAAGACGTCGTCAGTGTAAGCTAAATTTTTTGCACGTGAACATAGACCTTCGGTCAGGCAAAGTAAGGGGGTGATTTCATTCGTCCGAGAATGAAATCACCCCCTTACTTTAAAAAACGATAAACCGACTTCAAATTTCGGTTTATAGATAATATTCATCTCGTCCGAGACATAGATGAATATTATCTATGAACCGGAATTTGAAGTCGGTTTATCGTTTTTTAAATATGCCAAATGATTAGTACATTAATATTTCACATTGTCATGAAAATTACATAACAACTAGAAGTAGGTACAATCGATATAAATAACGTCGACAGTTGCCGGCCTCCTCTCTGACCTAATGCAAGAAACATTGAAGTGTGCCTTGAAACTTTGACAATATCGTCAACCTGACACCCTTGCCACTAGCTTTAACCTAGATTCACACGACACGTGCCAATCCCAAAAAAACAAGGAGTTAACAAAAAATAGAGGCCTTCCTTGACATACGCGACATTAGTCATTTACCAAAAAAAAACATCCAGAGCAGCCACGACCAATATTTGCGAATATTTTTAGCGAGGCGGGAAGTGAATCCCACAACCTTCTGCACCGCAGGTGGACCTTCGTCCCTGCACCACATAGGTCGTCCACATAATATTTTAAATGTAGAAACTAGAATATATTTCGAGCATCCTGTAGGTACCTACACACTGTGCTCATTTTTATCGGCAAACGATAAAGTTGTCTTCAGAAATTGTTACCATTTTCAAGACTTTATTGTAATAGAAATAGCGTGCAGTATTGTTGTAACCTTTTATCTAGAGAAAGTAGCTAGTAAACAGAGGGGCGAGTCTATTTGACGTTAGTAACGAGACGTGATCGTGACGTCTCCTTTTTCCATACAATTTGGTACAGCGCGTCTATCGTGCGGACAGTGAACTATGCAAATCCAAATGCTAAAAGGAGCGATCACGTCTCGTTACTAATGTCAAATACATTCACTCCTCTGTCTTGTAGAGTTTTTTCGGAATAAAAACACTTTAAAATAGAGCTCAGTTGCTCAGTCGTAATGTGGGGCAATAGTACTGATAGGAACAGAGCATTTATAGCGCAAAAGAAATGTATAAGAGCGATATGTGGAATCCCGCCTGATGGATAAGTCATGCAAACCCTTGTTTAAGGAGCTTGGTTTGTTACCTCTCCCATCGCTCTATATTTATGAAGTAGCTAATTTTGTTCGGAATCACGGACATTTATTCCAAAAAGCATGCGATAAAAACCCCAGGCTATGTAAATACCCAAATAGATTGTTTCATAAAGAAACCCCACATTCAGCCAAGTATAATAAAAGCAGCTTGACAATGTGTATAAAAGTATATAATAAGATACCAAAGGAACTTAAGTTATTTAATAACTATTTATTTAAAATTAAATTGTTTAAATGGCTGAATGATAGGAGTTTTTATGACATAAATTAATTTTTAAATCTTAA
Organism: Eupithecia inturbata; assembly: GCA_963662085.1. Lineage (NCBI taxonomy): Eukaryota > Metazoa > Arthropoda > Insecta > Lepidoptera > Geometridae > Eupithecia > Eupithecia inturbata. The sequence continues at coordinate 13,445,314 of OY759182.1, forward strand.
ATTGTAATTGAATTGAATGGAATTTTAAAATATTAGATTATAACGTTATTGTTTTATTGCATGCTAAGACTATAGCGGTACATAAACACTATTTGTATTTGTAGATATAGAGGTATATACGCAGACAAACTCTCAGCTTATATAAAATAACGAAGGCCTGGCGGTTGCAGCCTAGGCTCTGAGCCTGTAACAATACTCTGTCTTTTGTCTATCCGTTTTTCTGCCCAGAAACACAATAGAGGTCGATTAAGTAAATCTAAGGCTGGCTTTCTTATAAAAGGCAGTGTCGATCAATTCATAATCCGCAAAACGCAAAAGATGGAGCATTGTCTACGAATTCTGTTATCTAATGACAGTCGAAAATTCGACCTTGCCACAACGACGGATTGCAATCAGTAGGGAAAGTCAATTGTTTTTAACGTACATTTTGAATGAGAAAAAAAATGATTTATTTCAGACTAGCCGGCTCGACATACCTGTCCTTCTGTCTTTATTATGAATATTTAATTCGAATTGGTATTATGGTCGTTAAGTTTACTTATTTTTTTTAATTCTTCGCGCACTACATTATCTTTAAGTCGTACCATCATCATCAGCCCCTACTAATCCACTGCTGGGGCAAAGCCCCCCTATGAGTGCCATACTGCCTTATCTTCAGCTTACCGCATCCAGCATCTGCCAGAAATCATTCTCAGGTCATTATATCACCTGGCCGCAGTTTAGTCATGACAATGTTTTGGTAAATCAAAACCTTATTTAGTTTTTAAGTACTTAAACAGGATGAATATTTAGTATTTTACAGTAGTATTTTTTTCTTTATTAGTTTTTGTCATACATGTTAATTCTTTCTGAACTATAAACTAAACTACGTAATCCGAGAATAACAGCTAAAATTATCAGTCTCCAGTCTGGTTTCCTCGATACAGGCTCAGCCTAGTGAGGAAACCGATGAAAATCGCCTTTAGAATTAACTCAGCAAACTACAAAATGTGCTTTGTGTCTCAATATTGTACTTTAGTTTAAGGCTCATTTATTTGTTCATACTTTAAGTTAACCTTTTTTTTGTAATTGCTGCTAATAAACAAGTTTTACTTTTTTACTTTTTTTTTAAATTATTTTATCTTAGTGGCTAGTATGGGCTTACACAATACCAAAACGGAAAAAGTTTTCGTTTACTGCTGCATCAATGTATAGAATGAAACGAAAACTTCAAAAAAAATCGTTAACAATGCAGAACTACGGTCTCTGTATCACGCTGTACCGTGCCAATGTCCATACGGACTGGGCAAGATTGTCCGTGGTCACAAGACAAATGCTCTGTCAGATTGGCTGGTCCCCGCGGAAGCTTAGCAGATAAGGTTATCATAAATCTTCGTCAGATAGATCAATTAGAAAGTTGTCGAAGCTTCTTTTAGTTAACAAACTGTTGGGTAAATAACTGGTTTTGTGAATCGTCGAGAAGGCGATCTGTTTTCTGGTAGAGGGTCAGTTTTAAAATGTTTATTTCTCATAAAAACACAGGTTCTTCTCAAGTGAGATATAAAAATGTTTATAAAATAATCACACATTAAAGTATTACACTAAACATACTAATATTATAAATTCGAGAGTAACTCTGTCTGGCTGTCTGTCTATCTGTCGGTCTGTTACCTTTTCACGGTTAAACGGCTGAACGGATCTCAATGAAATTTGGCAGGGAGGTAAATGGTATCCCTGGGACGGACATAGCATAGTTAGAAAGCGTGCACAAAGCCGCTGGCAGCTAGTAAGTATTATAAATGTGAAAGTTTGGATGTATGGATGGATATAATGGATGTTTGTTACTTCTTCGCGCCAAAAACACTGCACAGATCGGTCTGAAATTTTGTATAGATGTAGGCCGAGACTTGGAATGAAACATACGTTTGATCCCATAAATCAGCTCCCATAGGATGTATATAACCGTTGAACGTTTCTATAGAAGCATAAGTACGATATGCTGTTTGGATTTTTGTGCAATTCTTTCACGAAAGCAGTGGGAGTGTGTCGTCAATATCAGATCTGCGATAGTTTACAGAACCCTTAGACCCAGCCAACCCCTTTATCCTAAATCAACTTTACCATGCAAAGACGTATCTTGAACTTTCAAATCAACATGTGATTTGAAAGTTGAACGTCGTATGAATTAAATTTTATGTTTCTCTGAAAAACAGAAGTTAGTGCGCTCAATAACAATAAACCGCCAAATGCGAGTCGACTCGCACACAAAGGCCCGTACCGTAAAAATCAGGCAACTTTTTCCAAGAACATCAAATTTTCACTTGTTCGGAGACCCCTTTAAATTTTCAACTTATTTTTAGTATTTGTTGTAATTACAGTTGAAGTGTTACCAATTTAAATACAGTTTCATGTCTATTGTCTTTCAAGAGATACAAGCCTTGACAAATTAGGAGCCAAACAAAAAACGCGATTTTTTTGCTATATTAATATATATTTTGTTTTTATTATTTGTTGCTATAGCGACAAGAGAAATACACATTTTCTGAAAATTTCAACTGTCTACCTCTTACGGCTCATGAGATGGAGCCCTGTGAAAGACGGGCGGACGGACGGACGGACAGTGGAGGCTTAGTAATAGGGTTCCGTTTTCATCCTTCGGGTACGGAACCCTAAAAAGGAGAACGAACTGAACAAAATCATGGAATAAACGGCGTTACCTTGGATATGCACCATCAATGTTTCCTCGTGGTATAACCTATTTTACTATTTTCACGCCTATTTTCAACATCTATAACAATATGAGGAAACATTTATTTAAAAATAAGTGACGTTGACTACACTGAAACGGCAAGGGGACTTGTAGGGCGTATGGAGATCTCTGGTGACGCCTAGGCCCGTATTATAAATGATTGCTTAGTCATCGACCTATGCTTGAGTAACGCTTTCCTAGTGCATAAGCGTTACTAAAGCATTACATTGTTGACAGGCCTAGGAGTCACTGCGTCACTTCAGTAAGTTAGTAAACAAGCCCGATCACAGGTGCATTTTGAACGTTAATACCAATATCGTAGAGCACGTGTAATCTAGCCGACACGCAGATGTGCCTATCGATCACTGCGACGCTCATCAATCAACCGTCTTAATCAGGATGGTTCATTTGCAGGGATGACGACCTCCGTGGTGGAGTGGCTGGGATGATGGGAGGTCATGAATCTCTATTACCAAAATGTAGAGTTAAATATTTCGTGTTTATTTATTGTTGCAAGTGGTTACAAATTACTTGGGAAACTGGAGAGCTGATTGAATGTTCCAAACAATTTAAAAATAGATCAACTGATCTATTACCGAATCAATACTGATTAGAAGCGTCCCGTTTGTCTCGGCGTCGTCGTTTGGCTGGGTTTTTGTTTTAATCAAAAAATATTGTACCTACAAAATTATAAGACTTTACAACAGACCAAAGGTTCTCGAGTGGCGATCACGATGCAATGCGAAAACGAAGAGTGGGAAGACCTCCCACTGGATAGACCGACGACATTGGTGTCATTTGGGGGAGGCCTACGTTCAGCAGCCCCCCATTATCTCCAAAGCTTGAAGACGAATATAAAATGTCCTCTAACATAATGTCCTAAAGAGTCAGGTTTCTGAGATATTCACAGATGAAAATACATGTTGCTCAAATTTTTTTTAAAATATTTTTTTCTACAATTGCACTCGACGATTATGAAAAAAAAACAGTGTGGTAGCCGATGTAAGGGCCCCTCCATACTAAAATCTACAAACCCCTTTCTAAACCGATACCTATCATTTCGTAACTGATCTTCTCTCTATCAATTTTATCGTGCGCGGTGACTTATACAAAAAAACATGTATGGTAGACCTCTTTCGAAACTGTTTTAAAAATTTTGTTAAGTTTCTTCCATTTTGAAATATGTACATAATAATTTACGACTGAAAAAACTTACCAACTGTTTTTAAATATTCATCCATCAGTTAGCGAAGTCTTTAACTAGTACCGTATTTGTTGTAGTATAGTATTTGTTTAATTGACAAAAGTTCGAGACCCTCGGCGCGCGGGTCACACTTGCACTTGACGCATCTTGTTTATTTTAAAGCTAAATTAAATTAAAAACATCTAGTAGCCCCAAGTACAGGTTTTGGCTCTCAGTGCACCTGAGTGGGAACCATGGGAACCAAAAGTAGTATTTTTTTTTATTTTATTCGACACTGCTGGATAAAGGCACATACCTATCAAACAAAAACCCTATGCTAGCTAGGATAATCCAAACAAATTTACGATCCTAGCAATTACTAATTTAAATTGTGTGATTTGCACCCTTCGCCGCCATCAATGGAATCCATTTTGGTGTCATTAATTATGTGCGAACGCCGCAATTTGGTAGGGTTATTGATGACAAGTCTGTTTAGTAATGTACCGACGACGGCTGTACGGCACTAAACTCAGTCAAATGCCAACAGTTACATCATCATGTTATATTGGTATTACCCAGCAGATATAAACATCAAAAACAGTTTGTCGAATTAATTAAAAGGCGCATTGCGCGCCATTTTGTAAAAAGGATAGGCATAGGATTTCGCGTCCATAGGAGCGGGACAGAGCATACGTTTTTGGAACGGCGTAAGCGGAAAAATCAAGTTTTTGCTTATATACAATAAATCTACGCAATTTATGAAGAAACTGGTCCAAGGAACCAAATACTTAATAATAACCTACAAATCAAAACGTAGGTCATTTTAATAAACCGCAGGGATCCAGAGATCTCGACCAAATGATGTGCGAAACAGCGTTTTCATGTCTATTTTTCATCGTATATTTTTTTCTTAGTCGTGTTTTTACATCCAGGGAACCAAAGAAACAATGTTGTTTTTTTAATTCGAGTTTTTTACCACGGGGTCCCGTGAGTACTGAGTTCTAGTTTACCAACCAAACCCAGCCAAGTTTCCATCGCGAGCGGAACGGACCCATTCAGGACTCCGTCTAACTCGCAAGAGGAAAACTGCATACTTGTATTTCCACCCCATTTCCCGATCATTTATACCCTTTCGCGGTGGAAAACTGGCTTTATTAATATAAGCGGGTTAACTACGAACTTTGTCTGTGCTGAAAGAACACCAACGTTTCATCCCTTAACGAGGAATCCCGAAGCGTTGGTTTTCTTTCAACACAAACAAGGTTCGTAAGGCAGTAAACCAATTACATTCATAATCTTTACTAATATTACAAAGAGAGGATGTCCTGACTGACTGACTGACAGACCTTCGTACAGCCGAAACTACTGAAGCTAGAGACTTCAAATTTGGACATAAGGTTACATTTATAGCTTAGATGTGTAATATGAAAGGGTTTATCGAAACTCAACCCCGAAAGGGGTGAGAAGGGGTGGCAAAGTTTGCATGGAACTTTTTAAAGCGTGGTGCGATTCGCTTGTAACTCAATGTAAATATATGTTATAATGAGATGTTAAATTCTGTAATTATGACGTTTGAAGGGTTTTGTGTTTGACTTTAAACCTAGATCATAGTCTATTTTAATCAACAGGCAAATAAAATAACAATTTTAAATCTTCTTACTGCATATTGTATTGCCATAGAAAACTAGCAATACAATTTGTGATTAAAGAAAGAAAGAAAGAAAATTATTTATTACACACTACACACACAAAAAAAAACTTTGAGACAATAAAATAAAAACTGACTACTTAGTTCTAGATAACAAACAGCACAGACAAACACATGTGAACTAAGTAAGTAGTATACTAACACAAACATTGGGTTAATTAATAGGTACCAAGTAGTCCACTCAGCAAGTAAACGAGCGCGTGTGTGCAGGTCTAGCAGGTCCTGACTCTGATTAAAAATAATGCAACAAAATGTCACAACTTATGTTAATGCAAGCGAAGCTGCGACTGGTCTGTTAGTAATATTATAAAATTCCTTTCCCTTTTGCTTGTATTCTCTGTTATGTGCTGCTTGCATCCAAATCCACCCATTTTGCATGTGGATGTCACGGATTTCTAAAGCCCAATCTTCAATTAGTTACTAGTCCTCAAATAAGTACTTCTTTGCCAATTCACTACGGATGTAAGCGGGTTTACTACAAACCTTATTTGTGTTGGAAGAAAACAAACGTTTCATCCCTTAACGAGGGACTTCATCAGGGTGAGTGAGGTTCGCGACGCGCCTATACCGCTTCCGTGTGTGCAGTACGGGCTACCACGGTGCACCACGGGTCGTAGGCGCCGGGGGCGGGGGCCGTAGGGGGCACGCTGCTTGTCGATGCTGGAGAGTAGGAGAGTCATCCTCTTGCGGAACTCCCATCATGCCGGGTAGTGTAGGTATACTCTGTGTGCATGTGGAACTAACAGTATCTACACTCGGATCCATACTGCTATCTGACTTCCCATGGAGACACGGCTTCCAAGCGGGTGGTAGGTTCCAACCTCTATCTCTATTAAAGTTCGGCCGTCGTCCAATCTCTATCGCCTCGCGTATCTTGCGGGGAGCAAAGCGTTTTTCCCTAAACAAGACACGGGCTTTGTCGAAACGTACGTAATGCGATGGTCCTTCCTCAATACAGTGTTCTACCACCGCCGAGCTATTGGTGTCAACATTCTTTACGGCGCGTATGTGTTCAGAGACCCTGGTATTATGTTTCTTTTCGTTTCACCAATGTAACAATTACCGCAGTCACATGGGATCATGTATACACCTGGGACTCCCAATGGCTCCTTATTCTTGGGAGAGCGAAGTAAGTATAGTTGTGTATTTGGCCGAAATATCGTCATAATGCTGTATTTTCGTTGCAGCAACCGACCAATCTTATCCGTGAGCCCCTTTACAAAGGGTAGCTATGTAGCAGCTCTCTCGGCGGAATGGGGCCGCTTTCTTTCGGACATGTTATTTGCCGCTCTTTGTCAAAGTTACTCCAGAGACCATCATACCAAATATATGAAGAGGAATTGGTTTCTCTGGAAATTCTAATTCTCCTGCCCAATTGCAGTTTGTAGTCTATTGCCCTGCTTTAAACCTTTTACCTATATTCGCCACCATCGGGTTTCAGTCACCCATGACTAGAATGATGCGATGCAACAGGGTAATTTTTTTTTGTATAATCCTTGTATCTTCGTTTGGCCACAATCTCACCTGTTAGAAAGTGACGATGTGGCCGGCTATGTATCACAAAGGTAGATAGGTAGGTACTAGAAGACACCACTAAAATACACCAAAAATAAGACATTGTCTAAATTTTGCATTACGATATACTTACTGAGTTTTAATAGTTGAGCGAGACACGGGAAGAAAATAGGAGAAGAAGACTTTAATATAGAAGAACACTAATGAATTGGCTGGCAGCCTCGACAACAAGCCCTGTAACCAACCTATCATGGTTATTCTGATAAATAATATGTTGTATTCCCTAAATTCATCGAACTGCTTTAGTATTTAATGAAGACTGAGTAGGTACATACGTAATTACTGTTATTATCTGATACATACCAATACATATATTTGATAATAATGTATTTATTCATTTTAATGATCAAGTATTAAGTTGATATTTTGGGCGCTAGTTTAATTATAACATTGGTAAAATGTATTACTGTGAGCCCGATAATACCAGGCTACTAGTAACATGTACTATTTTCTGCCCTCGGCTTCGCACACGTTGTTTTCGGGATAAAGTCAACAAAAATCTAGAATTATTGATATGGAAACGTTTAAGGTTGTTTCTATCATATGGGATAAAAAGGCCTGGAATAACAAATTTATACTCCATACTAATATTATAAATTCGAAAGTAACTCTGTCTGTCTGTTATTTTTTCACGGCTGAACGATCCTCAATGAAATTTGGCAGTGAGGTACTAAATGGTATCCCGGGGACGGACTAGGCTACTTAAAAACTACGTGCGAAGCCGTGGGCAGCAGCTAATAGCGATTATGTTATTCCAGGTCAAGACCTACATTAATAATTTTATGTATGTATATGTAGTGTTCTTATATTTTTTCCATGCAATTTCTATCAAATTTCAGCCTGATCCGTTATGTAGTTAAAGCGTGAAGAATTAATAAATATACATCGATCCATGCACAAAAACTTTAGCAATTAAATAAATAAATAATGCGAGACAATCTACACATCCATTATAAGATTAGTGTGATTCCAACAAAATGGCTCAGAAGACCAGCGTTGGTTGCTAGCTTGATAAGAACCAACCCATGCTGAGGCAGATGCTATTTTGTAGTTGTTAAGTTGTTTAATTGTAGGTCTGCACATATAAATCTATTTTATTATTTTTATTCTTATTCAATAAAATTACATGGGTCTTAAAATAAAATACGTGAATAGGTATCTACATATAAACAAAACGATCGATCAGCAAAGCCTTTTAACACAAAAGCTTTATGCAATTCTAGACATTCGAGATTCGCTTAATGCGCTTTTTGTCTGCGTGTAATGAAACGGATTACGGCAACAAAAGCCGAAGTTACATAAACTCGAATAACTAAGTTTTAAATGTTGCTGAGATCGTTTGTTTGTTCTCATTTAGACTGAAAGTTATTATTAAATGTACAAAGGTGTTAAAAAGAAATGAATTGAAACAGAAAAAAGCGGACAACTTTGGTCATAATGGCAACATCTTGCAGATCAGGTTGTTAAGTAAAATTACAATTAAGGCTGGCATCGAATGCTCCGCACTGACAGCAGGAAACGAATTTTATATTTCTATCTCTATATATTTTGTCAGATATTTTATAACTCTTTGTTTGGTTTGCCATAGAATTGAGTCCACTAATCCGCACCACATGGAGAGAAGCATCGAACTATCGGCAATGACATCATTCGGATTGCCGTTCAGTGGACGCAAACACAAGTCAGCTCCGTCCGAATCTCCACCCCATCCGCGCTTCGCACCGCCCAGAGCGCCATTCTCATTCGTACAAAATTCGTCCGCTATCTACGAAAATCGGGATGTCAATGTTGAAAATTCCTTTGCAAATGGACCGCCATTTGCATCAGCGATCCGTTTGCTGTGGGTACAGAGGAAGCACCACCAGCCTTTTAAATCAATGTATCTTTTAAAGGGCAATGTATACGCTTCTACAACAAAACTCCTAGTGAGTTGCAAAAATTATCAGTAAATAAATTCAAACAAATTGTCAAAACCTTCCTGTGTAAAAAGGCCTACTATAAAATATCAGATTATCTAGAGGATAAAAAAGCGTGGGACGGAATTTGCTCCAACTCGAAAAATAACAACTAACTAACAGGCTAAAGATTTCTTCGTCGCTTCTTTACTTTAGTCTACATACCGAAGCGAGTGAAATCAAAAATATCACTTTATTTCCTTGTCAAAATTTAATTATTAAGAATTTGACCTTTTCTAAGTGTACATTTATTGTAGGTATTTATGGAAATAAAGAGTTTTTGACTTTGACTTTGACTTTACGCTCAAAAAATCCGTCTGATAATTGCATCAGACGGATTTAACAAGCCCGCGATTAGCGCGGAACGTGCGCTCCGCGCTAATCGTAGCGCGTAGCGTGTTATGCGGGCTTGTCGAGACTTTCAAGAAGATAAATAAATTAGAACTATTATTTAAACAGTTGAACCAGTTGAGCACATTGTTATAGAAACAGTTGAGCATACTGCAGACTGTTGGACACAATCTAGAGGTACCTCTGATCCATACCAATACCAGTCGGAAACGTCCCCAAGACGCTGCGCTGGCTGTATTGCCCCGTTATACATACGCTGCACAAATAAGTAGGTAGGTACTCACCTCTCGGGTCACGCGTCGCGTAAAAATATATTTATTCAATAATTTCAACGAGTAATATTCTGAAGCTGAGACTAACTCTATGTTGAACAAGAATTTTGTTATTAGAAAGCTTCATAATAAAAATATGTACCTACATTATATCCATGATGACCGCATAAATCGTGAATATTTATAGTTATTTTTATGCTCACTACACTCATGTTAACTGTAATTTTTATATCTGCTGTAAAAGCATATTATACGGTCGTCGTTACCATTTTTATTATTGTTTGGGTGAGAGTAAGTCTTGCTCAAAGTAAAGAGAATTGAAATGTCTGGTGTCAATCGTAAAAACATATTTGATCAAAGGGAGACATTACTTAAAATATTGCCAACTACTCTAACAGCCGGTTTCTCTCAAAGCGCTGATTATAAATAAATATGTAATGCTACAAAACTCACACAACATCATCTAGCCCCAAGCCAGACCAAGCTAAGCAGAGTGGTATGGGTAAGTACTAGATAACTACATAGATACTTTTTTATATGTACATGGAAAACACCCAGAACACCCCTATTATATAATATCTGCAGATCTTACAAACTTTGTCACGAGGCGGGAAACGAACCCTTGCGGGTTCGTTTCTCGCCTCCTCCTGATTTGTTTGATTTGTAATCGAGAAACCTGCGCGGCGGCGGCGCGGCGGCGGCGGTAAGTTTAATCTAATAAAAACATAAATTTTAAAACTAGCCAAGTTCGTTCAGATAGTGGCTTCACCAATAAAAGAGCTGAGATTTTATAGAAAAGTGCCAAATTTCATAGCATTTCATAATTGGCTAGATGTCATGGCCAATTTATACCTTTTCTTTATATACATATAATAAATAACTCAAGAACCTTATATTAGGTCCTTACATATGAAATTGGCGTTTTTCGTACTGGCCACTTTAATCACAAATTTCTCCTCTTTGGTAAGGAATTCCAAATTCAAATTTGTACAGCTATAGACTCATGTATTTGTGCTTCGATGATCGTCATTCATTTGTTTTTTTTCTTCTGTTTTTTTCTGTTTGCGTCACTCATTTTACAAAATGGAAAACTTAAAATATCGCATTATTTACGAGTACGAGTTCCGCCGTGGCACTAGTGCTGCGGAAACAACTCGAAGGGTGAATGATGTGTATGGCGGTCGTGTTGCAAAAGAAAACACAGTTCGTTTTTGGTTCCAACGTTTTCGTTCTGGAAATTTTGACCTGCAGAACAAGCCCCGTGGACGGCCTGAGACTCAAGTTGATAATGAAGATTTGAAGGCTATTGTGGAAGCGGATCCATCGCAAACCACGTCCGAGTTAGCTGCAGGCTGCGATGTTAGTGATAAAACTGTTTTAATTCACTTGAAGCAAATTGGAAAGATAAGACATCTTCCGTACTCCCCGGACCTTGCTCCAACAGATTACCATTTTTTTCGAAATTTGGATAACTTCTTGCAAGGGAAAAAATTCAACTCCGATGGGGCAGTCCAAATCGCCTTCAAAGATTTTATTGATTCCCGTCCGACTGGTTTTTTTAGTAAATGGATCAATGAACTACCTATAAGATGGCAAAAGTGCATAGAAAATAATGGTTCATACTTTGATTAATTAAATATATTATATTAAAAAATATTCGACTTTTTGTTCCTCCCATACAAAACGCCAATTTCATATGTAAGGACCTAATATAATTTATTTATAAAATTTAATATTCCTATTTTTACTAAAAATGCAAAATTGCAAGGCTGTAGGTTTGATATTATCTGAGATACAGAAGGGACCAAAAGGGTGCCCAATGGTTCGTGTAAAGATACTCACTGTTATGGCGTCAACCGCTTTTTCCGAACTTGCTGGATTATCTAGCGCGCGTTTCAAAAAAACCAACTTCATGATTACTTCATGGAATTAAAATAAAAAAATACTACTCTAGTTTCCGATTTGAGTCAAAATAATAACAGGATACTTTAGGTGGGATCTTTTGAACAACAACAAAGACATGAAAATTACAATCATAGAGAAAATTACAATTCATTTACTTTATTCACCCCAAGTAACCAAGGGTAGTGACACCCTCTTTACTTACAAATGCCATAATTTTGATATCAATCTTTGCAACATGACGCATTTTGTGAAAATATAATTAGACATGCTTCGATGACTTTGAATAGGGAGGGATTACTTTGTACCGTGACAACTTGGAACGTAAAACTTCAAATGTTTACTTATGCCCTTTTTCATGTTAAGAATACCCATGCCCTTTTTCATGTAAGGAATAATAGCCTTCCTAAACAAACCTTTTGTATGAAACCTACAGAAATTACAAAAACTGTAATAAAATTAAAAAAACGAATACCTTTCATTTGATATATCACTTAACCTTGTAGGTATCTTTTGAAATTTCGACATCACACCTTCTACTGAACATTTTCTTACAAATATTTACTTTAAATCTGTACAGGTGCACGTAAGGTATTATTATTTTAAATTTCAAGTTAATAGCTGCGGTATTTTCTGAGATATTAAAGAGGGAAAAAAGGACAGACAAAGCGAGACCATAATTGAGTTTCGAAACCGATTTCGGTACCCTAAAAACATAGTTTGGCTATCTCGTCTCTTTCTTTCACCACTCTCTTTTATCTAAAATCATCTCTTTCACATCTATGATAGAATAGGTATCTTCTAGACCTTCTTGATAGATGGTCGACTACATCGTCAATTAGGTACCATCATACTGTGCTCAAACGAGGTGTATTCAGGATAAAAACACAATTTGGCTTTCCTTCGAAAGAGACGAGATAGCCAAACATAGTGAAGACTCTAAAACGCCCTTCCTGTTTCTATCCAACAAGCTAGCCAACCTATCTTCAAAAGTATGATTCATCAACACTATCTGTCCACTCTTGATATGTCTTCCTGATATTATTTTTTTTTATTTTGTTTGTCATTCCTGCTTTCTTGTCCATTTTGCTCTATTTTGTAAATTATTGTTCTTTCTGTTTTCTAAAGTACCTACTTTTATGCGGATAAACCATTTTTTATTTTCAATAGGTACCTACTTCATCAATAACGCCCCCGTCAGCTTCAATACGTACCGACGACGGCCTTACGCTGTTAGCGTAAGGCGTCGATTGTGCTACATTCGATATAGTTAGCATTAAGTTCTTGTTTTATTGTTTCATGTAATTGATGGTGCAATAATTTAATAATCTATCTATCTATCTTCACCACTCACTCAGAAAAAATATATATATTTCACCTCCGTCCACATCCACAGTAATACCAATCACTAAACAGATTATCTAGAGGTTAACAATAAATTGGCACGGGCTCAGGTTCATCGAAGAACTCGTTTTGGATTTGATCACGTGTTAATAACACCCCGGGTATAATATTCGATAATTGGCGTAATAATCGAGTCGGTGGCCACTCGTTGCTGCCCGGTATCGACAGATATCGATTAAAGAACTGCTCTCGATTATTTTCCGGTGGCTAGACGTAGTATTTTTATATAATTGCATTTTTTTATCCAGAAATACTTTATTAGCAAACATAATTACAATTAAAGAAATATAGTAGAAAATATAATTTGTCATTGCATAAAACACCCTACTACGCTTCACTTCGGATGAAAGCGGGATAACTACGAACCTTATTAGTGTTGGAAAAACACTAACGTTCCATACCTTAACGAGGGACTTCCTCAGGGTGAGTGCGGTTCAGTGACCGAGATGCGTAACGCGCGCGTCTAGAACCGCACTCCCCCTGAAGAAGTCCCTGATTGAAGGATGAAACGTCGGTGTTCTTCCAACACAAATAAAATTAATAGTTAATCCACTGACATCCGTAATGGATTCGTCAAACTTCGATTTTTTTATGGTAAAATACGTTCAATGCGGGTTGGTGAAAGTTTCGAAGGAAAACTGTATTTCGAAAGAAGTTTTGGAATTAAAATACCCCTTAAGTGAGTCGAACCAATACCCGGTCATTAGTATGCGAGCTATTAAATCCCTCTCAGCTCTTGATCTATCTGATATCGAGGGTTGCATCGGAAGATTAATGCATTCGCTTTTTGCATTGCAAGGAACAAGAGCAGTTAGCATTTCCGATGTTGTGTTTATTGTAAAGTACGTTTTATTTTATCTGTAATACAGCTGGATCTCCTTTGTTGTGATAATAAGGTTAATGTTAGGATCGAGAAGCTTCATTTCCTATTTGTTTTGTTGGTAAATGTTGGCTAGTTATTGGTTTTAAATCGTTTTGCTACTGATCAAGCTTGCTGGACCCCAACCCGAGCAATAGCTTTACCTAAATGGCATAAAATTGTTATAAAGTAGGTACCTATAAATAAGTATAAGCTCTCTATCAACCAAATTTAACTCGTTAAACCAATAAAGGCAAAACTTTAAAATAACAACCGAAAAAATTATTTTGGTATGAAGAGGTCAGGCAAAATGTGATTTAAATGCAGACATTTAAAGCATATTTTGCCTGCGTTTTTTTGGAAAATATTATAAAAACGAAATAAATGGACAACACACCATACCTTTACAACAATTTGAAGAATTTCATAATCCCTAGTAATAAAATAAGAATCGTCGTTATTTTTAATATGACTGCTAGTAACATCCCCTTTATTTATAAAACTTTATTCCCAGTCTGAGTGGGTAGTATCATTTGCAATAAACCCTTGTTTTTATGTGAAACGATGAGAGTGTTAACGTGGACATAGAAACTGTGTGAACATTTGGGTCAAAATAAAACATACTAGTCTGGTAAAAATTGCTTTTCAGCGAAACGTTCGCCAATTGTCTCCGTTCTTATATTAGTTTCTTCCGTTGATTGTTTCTATAAGTTATGCGTGCAATAAGAATGCTATATCTATACTATTAGAGAATCCAAGGACTGGCGACGACGGTGCTGGCTAGCGGAGACTGCGTGATCAATGTTTGAAATACGAAACGTGCTCTATGCCAAATGTCATCTTGGAGGAGTCCCTTCCGGGCTCTTCTGCGTTGGCTAGCTTAGATTACGGACGTCTGGGCGTAGGTCTCGAAGATAGGTTCTCTGATTGTAATTTGGATAGGCGGTTCAGTTAGAATAAATGCTGTCCACAAGTCTTAGGAGCAGGGTTAGGTCAGGCTAGGGTAATTTTTTAACAATACATAAATGATATGGCCGCCAAGGATCAATTGTAGAGATATAAACTACAATAGTCAACGACGAAAACCGCTGATATAGTTAAACTAAGCTTTTTTAACAATTACTTAGCTTTTTTTTACTATTTGAGGTGAATACATTATTGTTACTCTGAGAAAATGCAATGAAAGCCTCGAGCGATAGTAGTCTTTGTTGCTGAAGGAAATCTAGACAAGTAGGAGCATTTTCAGTTCAATGAATTGCCAATTTCTTAAGACACATAAATAAGTATTAGCAGTTATGTTTTATCTGTTATTCAAATACCCATTAGTAATTCATATTTAGACTTTTAGACTGGCCAAGTATTATATCATTTGTTTTTTGAAAATTATTTCTACTCCAGCTCCAGTTCTACTCCAACTTGGATTTTCTGAGCACCCCCTTATGACCCTCAAAGAAGTGGTTGCTCAGATTCCCCTTGTTGTTGGTTTGCTCCAAACCTAGCCATGTACAGGTTAGACAAGTTATTGCCGATCGAAGGCAACTGTGTCTCGAAACTTCAACAAGAGCTCCAGAAGAAACCTCTCAAGCAGAGCGTAAACAAAGAAAACTTTAGGAATACAACAAATATTTTCGACAGAGATAAGAGTTGTGCCAAAATAGAAGAGTTAACAGTTTTGTCCAAGGCGGGGCCTTGGTTAGATTTTGGCCAAAGGACGGCCGGAGGTGCTACTATTAAATACGAATAACGTTGTAGACAATAATCTTTAAGTGGAGAGTAGGTAAGTATCAGTAAAATCAATATTGTGTAAGAAAATCTAAACAAAAACTAAAATGTGCACAATTTGCAATTAATTATTGAATTGAGCAATGGGGAACATTGAATTTGAATATAAAAGCGAAGCCCTATTTTTCAACTATTGCAGTTGCAGTTGAGCATCGGGAAACTCGCGAGATTTGTAAAAAACCTATATTTACCAGGCTTTCGTTATTCACAGGCCACTAGGCAATTTTTCAACAGCAGGAGTTCAGAAAATACGTAGCTACGATAGAAGTACCTACGATTTAAGCAAAATTATTTAGGCATACAACGTAAGAAGTCAAGGAAGTGCTTGTTTTTTCGAATTCTTAAGTGCTTATTCGTAACAACAGCCGCTTGTTTCACTATCGCAGTAGCCCACCTATGGTTGCTCCTGGCTGGTTGCCAATGGGCATGAATCATAGCACCCAACACAAACCGTCGACATTTGTCACCAGCCACGCTTTGGCGTGTACCGACTGCACCGACCGTAAGAATGGTAATGTTATTGTTTTTGGGGTGTGGTGGCTTCGGTTTGCGTTTACTGTTGGTTTATAATATAGAATAGAAAGTACTTTGTTTTACATTTAAGAAATATAAATAGATAGGTACCTACTTTTCTTACAAAATTCTAAGATCACATAGGTGATGAATGAAAAAGAACTACGTACCTATTTGATGGATCTTTTTAACTCTTATTGGAACCTTTATGCCTACTATATCTACTTTTAAGCTGCCTGATGCGGTTACTGTATTAGATACTGTATTAGGTTTTTAATTTTTTTTAAAAAAACAAAATGTACATTTTTTGAAAAAATTAAAAACCGACTTGGAATTCCTTAATTTTAAATAGTTTTTTGCGGGATAAATACTAATTCCTCGGCTATTCAATTTTATAGGACTACCTCGAAATTATATTCTATACAACTGCAAAAGAATCATCCAAATGACGGACAAATTGACAAACATACACTAAAAAAAAACATTCATAGAGCCGAACATAGAACCTCCTCTTATTTTCGATTTCGGTAAAACAATCAGGGGATTAAACAAGCTAAAATGTCCCAAAAATCATACACGCCTTGATTCAATTTAACTTAGTCAAAAATTCAGTCAAATATCTGGCTCCTTATTGAAGAAGTTCAAAGCATAAAATCTTAGAACGGAAACCCTTATAAAGTTAAAAATAAAAATCTATTTCTGAACTTCGCCCGTTAATATCGTAAAGTCGTTGAGTGAAACCGAATTTTGTGAAGACTCTTACCACGCTGTTTTGAAAACTTTCTTAACTGTCCTCTTTGGTTTTGTTCTCATTACCTCAGTACTTACGTATTGTGAAAAATATAAATATAATCTGAATATTTCGATACTTTAATGATTTGAAATGAAATATTTCGGAGAGTACTTAGCTGGAGCTAGAGTTCTGAAGAAATACCTTTTATCCATAAAAAGTCGAAATGCCATTATCACATTTATTGCTTTTTCGGAAATTAAGTATTTTATTTACCATATTTTTTATTTGTGTTACCTGTTTCCAAACTTTGTATCACTTCACTCTTGTTAATTATACTATTTTTGTCATTATATAATATTGTCAAAAAAAAAATCCTGTTAAAAAAATCCTGTTGTTCTTCGTCTTCACCTAATATTAGGTCCTTACATATGAAATTGGCGTTTTTCGTACTGGCCACTTTAATCACAAATTTCTCCTCTTTGGTAAGGAATTCCAAATTCAAATTTGTACAGCTATAGACTCATGTATTTGTGCTTCGATGATCGTCATTCATTTTTTTTTTCTTCTGTTTTTTTCTGTTTGCGTCACTCATTTTACAAAATGGAAAACTTAAAATATCGCATTATTTACGAGTACGAGTTCCGCCGTGGCACTAGTGCTGCGGAAACAACTCGAAGGGTGAATGATGTGTATGGCGGTCGTGTTGCAAAAGAAAACACAGTTCGTTTTTGGTTCCAACGTTTTCGTTCTGGAAATTTTGACCTGCAGAACAAGCCCCGTGGACGGCCTGAGACTCAAGTTGATAATGAAGAGTTGAAGGCTATTGTGGAAGCGGATCCATCGCAAACCACGTCCGAGTTAGCTGCAGGCTGCGATGTTAGTGATAAAACTGTTTTAATTCACTTGAAGCAAATTGGGAAGATTAAAAAGCTTGAAAGGTGGGTACCTCACGAATTGACTGAAGCAAACCGGCAAACGCGCGTCGACTGCTGCGTTACATTACTAAACCGGCACAATAATGAAGGTATTTTAAACCGAATCATTACCTGTGATGAAAAATGGGTTCTTTACGATAATAGGAAGCGCTCAGCGCAATGGTTGGATCCTGGCCAGCCAGCGAAATCCTGCCCCAAGCGAAAATTAACCCCAAAAAAGTTACTTGTAAGCGTTTGGTGGACTAGTGCCGGTATTGTTCATTACAGTTTTCTCAAATCTGGCCAGACTATTACGGCTGATGTCTATTGTCAGCAATTGCAAACCATGATGGAAAAGCTAGCGGCTAAACAACCTAGGCTGGTCAATCGCTCCACGCCACTGCTGCTTCACGACAACGCTAGACCACACACTGCGCAACAGACGGCTACTAAATTAGAAGAGCTTCAATTGGAAAGTCTAAGACATCCTCCGTACTCCCCGGACCTTGCTCCAACAGATTACCATTTTTTTCGAAATTTGGATAACTTCTTGCAAGGGAAAAAATTCAACTCCGATGGGGCAGTCCAAATCGCCTTCAAAGATTTTATTGATTCCCGTCCGACTGGTTTTTTTAGTAAAGGGATCAATGAACTACCTATAAGATGGCAAAAGTGCATAGAAAATAATGGTTCATACTTTGATTAATTAAATATATTATATTAAAAAATATTCGACTTTTTGTTCCTCCCATACAAAACGCCAATTTCATATGTAAGGACCAATAGTCCAGTCATAATTTCACCTAGCAATTCCAAGCTAACAAGCCTGGAAACTCTTATACAAGCCTTCATGTTGGCGTAATAAACGTCCCAAAAATCACAAAATATGTCGTAGTTATCTTTAATTACTCTCAGAATTAACCGTAGTTTTTGGCTAAAATTACAGAACTAATATAGTTTGTGTGTTGCAGTAGCAGATAAATGGTATATAACCTCCTCAGCGCACATACTCGTACTTCCATTGCTGAATGGGCATCTCCCAAATTGCGAATATCAATCTGGCTGTGGGGATTATGGCAAAACCAAGATGGGTTTGTCATAATCACCAGGATTGGTTGGTGAATTGGTGATCACAGTTGAGGTGATAAAAATACGCAAAAGGAAGCTGCTGTCCTCTGGTAGGTTCCCTGAGTCGACCTTTACGACATCCACGGATTGAATTGAAGGTGTCGATTCTTACGCCGCGCCACGTCCAATTATTTATCATCAACCTATCTTAGTCCACTGCTGGGCATAGGCCTCCCCTAATGAGCGCCATAGCACCCTGTCTTTAGCTTGCCGCATACAGCTTTGCCTGCAGTCTTTCCCAGATCGACATCAGTGTAGACGTACGACGCCCTCCGGCCAGGTGGGCCGGAGGGCGTCGTACGTCTACACTACGTCCAATTATTTATCTATCTATCTAATTATACTGTCATTTTGTCAAAAAGAAAAACTGTTTGAATAATTATAAAGTTCTGCTAATTAAAAAGTTTATATTTTGCAAAAAGAAATAAATATAAATTGTTTATCAAATCTGACCGGCAATTAGTGATCAAATGGCTCTCCTTTATCAATTTTATTTAATACAAGTTTTGTCACAGAATTGGTCTCTTAGATAAATAACCACCACCAACTTGAAAATTACTAGATATTTTAACATCTAGGGCCCGTATTATGAAAGCTTGCTCAGTCGTCGATCTATGCTTGAGTAACGCTTTTCTATTGCATATAAACGTCACTCAATCTATGACCGAGCAAGGTTTTACAATACGGACATAAGTTCTGGACTCAGAAATAACGAATTAAGACGGTAATTTTTCTCAGTAAGTGTACATTATTTATAAATAAGATCGTTTATGAATTTTTGAATAGAAATTTACTCAAAATAAAGAGTTTGAAATTTTTGCGATTTTTAAACTTATCTAATGAAATACGAAAATACGAAATGATAGAAACTTAGAGGACATAATAAAAAAAGGTACGCGATAAATACCCGATCAATAATCATTTAAGGGTTTTTATTTGGTTAAAACAACAAATAAACTTAAGCGCAAAGATTTCTAGAAAAGTCTGTTAATGCATAAGAATATTTGCAGTAATACTTCTGTAAATTTTTTTCTTATTCTGTTCTACAACTCTAGTTTGCAGAAGTTAAACAAAGAAAACCCGACCAGGCGATACAGAGCAATGTCAGTTTTATAATCCCAATGGAATTCTAAAGAAATCAAGGCCTTTGCAGGTCTAAATAGCCTGGTTATAAAATATCCTAATAAACTCAGTGGGAGGCTTCAGGAGCTTAAAAACTCGAAGGATTTTTTCCAAACTCATGGCTGTAAGCTAATCGCAGAGATTTCAGTTTAAACGTTCTGAGTTAAGTTAGTAATTCATGTTTTAAATATTCCGGATATAGTAAGCTAAAGATAGTTAAGTAAAAACTATTAAGAAAATTAATAATTAATAGAAAGAAAAATAGAATACGTATGATTTTCATAGTCCTGCCTATATGAATAAAAATTCCATTAAATAGTTGTTATTCAATCAAATCAAATCGTTTATTTGAGACACAATAAAAATGTTTACAATATATGTAATATTGAGTCCGCCGGATCCCGGACTAGTCTGAGCTATATTACAGGACGCAAGCTTCTCCTAATAATTAACAATATTGTGTCATACTAGACTATTTCAAAAAATCTAAATCTAAAATATATCTAAAAACTAATATATTCTTTAATATACATATTTCTTATAAGTTATTATAAGAAAATAAAATAATTTGCTACGCCGCTACGCCCCGTAGACCTTCGTAGCTAAGTTCAAAACACCATACGTCGCTCTTGAAAGTTATAAGATCAAAGATCTATTACGCTATGACCCTTAGATTTATAGCATTATTCTAAACCGCCTCGATAAGTTCCCTGCTTGACTGAACACGTCCCGAAAGATCCTTGCCACGTTTGAAAATGGAACGAGAAAGCTCAGTCGCGACCGAATCGCCACCCGAGGTGGACGTGTTCTCCCTAAAGCTCGATCTTTAAGTTTCGTAACGAAAATAGCTCGTGCAGTGGTAAACAGTGCAGTGACAAATTTGTATGTGACTCAATGTGATTGAATACGTTCTGAAAGGATTTACGACAGTGAGTATTTTGAGTCATTATTTCTGTGTTTGTCTAGGTTTTGGAAGCTCATTATGATAGGGATTATGGTTATTGAAAAGTCTTTATGGCCGTATTTTGTGAGAGGAGATTATTTTTTGGATGATTAATGAAGAAAACGGTTGGTATAAAAAAATAATAGGCAGAGCGCTAGGAAAATATGCAAGTATTTGAAAATTTTACGAATTTTCTTAAAACGTACTTCGGTAAATGGTATTTGATAAAAAAAATAAAAATCGTACATTTACTATATTATATTATTATTATTATATTTTTTTTTGTTTTGTTTTTGTTATTTGTGATAAATTGTAAGTAAACAACTTTATTGACAAATAAAATTACAATTCAATAATAAAAACAAATTAGAACTAGTATTTACAATTGAAACAATTAAGCTAACTGCAGACTGTTGCAAATAAGTAAGTAAGTAAATAATTTTTATGTTTCAAAAATTATCTGTCGTTACTAAGAACTAATCAGAGATCATGTCCCAAATAATACTTCATAACTACGAGTGCAGTATATTGTCTACTTTTTCATAGATCCTTCGAAAGGAAGATAATATTTTTCGCATATGCTATTTTTCAGGATCACTAAGATAATTTATAATTTTTTAGTTTCTATATAACTGTAAGGGCTTACTCACAAAATTCAAAATATAAATGCAGAACAAGAAAATACCTGCGAAAGGAACTTCTGAGTGTAATGAGGATACCTAATGGATTTCGAAAATTAAACCCTAGTTAGGTATTTTATTCAGGATTTTTTAATGTGAGAACTAGGTTTTTATTTTATCGAATTAGATAAACAAGGGACATTATATAAAAACTAGTTTATGGCCGCTGCTTTGCACGTGTAAAAGCTACCACGTTACCGGGATAAAATGTAATCTTTATTGTATACGTTATTTCAAGTAAACAATGATAATACCTATTTATTGTTCCACTATGGAAACGTTTTAAGGTTATTTATATTATTAATTTATCCCACGGAAACTGGTTATTTGAGATAAAAAGTAGCATTATGTGTTAATCCAGGTTTAGACCTTTTTTTTAAATTATCTTGAGGGAAATGCGCACGCATATCGTACTGCCACGGGGAGACAGTACGATTATGTGGGACTCCAACACCACTAAAACCCTCAGGATATTTCCGCCTCTGCCGCTTATGGTGGGAACGCGGGGACGCTATTCTTCCACGAACCCACCGCGGCTGCCCGATATCGGGCCCCTCACGGGGGGGTTTTCCACACCCCCCTGCGCGACGCATCAGAAACACAGGACGCGCCGCGACCACCTCGGAGACCTTACCGCCAATTGGGCGCCGGACGACCCTGTCTCCGAACGCCCTAGGTCCCCCTGCGATGGGTCAGTCGAATGGCCCCGCCACCTGCCACACGGTCGCAGAGGATAGGGAGAGCGGCCCTCGCCATAGCGATACTCCTTCTCCCCTGCGACATCACCGCGTCCGCCATCAAACGGTGGCGACCCCGCCAAGACCGCGGAAGGCAGGGAGAGCGGCGTACCTCAATACCGGCGCTCCTCTCCCGCCGCGGCCTCCACCTCTCTGCGGTCATGCTGCCCATACAGCACAGCCGCACACCTCAGCTGCGGTGCCTCCCATACGACACCGCAACCTACTACCGCTCTAACTGGGCTTAGAGAGCAAAACCCAGAGGAGCAGTCCCTCCCGGGGCCGGCCGTATCGCCGTCTGCGATGGCGCGGTTCCATGGGTTCCTCTTAGCTTCATCGCAGGTGACCAGGCCGTGGAAACCCTTCGGGGGGGATCCAGGTTTAGACCTGCAAAATTCACCAGCAAGATACATTCAGTGGTGCGTGAAGAATTAGCATACATACATCCATCTATCCATCCATCCAAATGTCAGTTCAGTTCAGTTTCAGTTTAACGAATTTATTTACTCAAAAGAACAATGTTCACTTAAATGAGTACATACAATAATCTTACGTACTATCTTAACTAATTAATACTAAATTATAACAGTTTGATAATAATTGTAGTAGTAAGTTTTACATTATTTGTTGGTACCGCCACGCTAACCTAAAAGATCTTATCATAAATATACTGTTACAGTCTATTCCTAAATATGTGCATTGATAAACAGTTCTTAATGTTATCGGGTAAGCTGTTGTACAACTGCGCACCTTCATAAAGAATATTTCTTTTTCCATAGTTGGTTCGTGGACTCCTTAGTGTTAACTTATTTTTATTTCTCAAATTGTAGGTATAGGTTTTACTTGTGTTATTTGCGTATGTATTTTTTTAGTTAATATTTTCTTAACAAGGATGCAGGTTAGGTAAGTATATAGTTGTTTGATATTAAAAATGTTGGTTTGTTTGTAAATAATACATGTGCTAGTTAGGTAGTCATATTTATACACAACTTTAATTAATTTGTTTTGTGATATTTTTAATGATTTTAGATTAGTCACTGCTGCAGTTCCACATACCTCTAATAGGTATTGTAAATAAGATTTAGCTAGGGAATTGTAGATAGTCATCAGAACTTTACGTGGAACGCATCCTACGGATCTCCGCAGCGCACCCGTTAGCGAGACTAGTTTAGTTCTTACGTATTCAATATGCTGAATAAATGTTGTTTGATTAATTTGGTTAATTGTATAAAATGGGTATTTTATTTTGTTATGTGTATCTACCTAGTTACTCCTGTAGGACCGCAACGCAAAGTGGATCATGGCCTCCGGCAAAATACTTTCTTTGTATAATTTATGCGTACCAAAAAGCATTTTAATAATACTTATTCGGTACATAGGTATTTCTTGCAAGGCAGGTTGCCTTGCAAGAAATAGGTAAAACCATAGAGACCTAGGGTAAAACAGAGGAGACAAAGAACGCCCGGGTTTATCATGAAAATTGGGATACCCAAAAAATAGGCTTAAATCATCTACATAATAATCCAAGCGGTAACTCGTAGGTAATGCTGGTAACGCAGGCCTGAAAGTAAATACCCTCATTGTATATGCAAACCGTTATAAAAATATTCATGAAAATTCGTCTATCAAAGGCGGCTCCATAAGTCCCAAGGTCAGGGTTCCGATCTCGGATAGACAATGTCGCACGTGACTTTTTTGGGAATAAAAATGGTTTATAAATTGGAGTTTTTTTATGTAAGTCAACTACCATCGAATAATTATCGACATAGCTCTATGTTAACTACTAACTAACTGACTGACAATGCATGATTTAGTGATGCTTCTGTAAAGATTTCAAACATATTTACTTAGCGCGGCTTCAAAATCGTTGGCTGCCGCGGCTCGGTGGCGGCGGCGTGGCCGCTGGCTCTGTGACCTGACCGCTAGTGCGCGCAGTCTTATGGGTTAGTGTTAACGATTATACATACATATACTTATATACATATTCTTTAACGGCTCAGACATAAAAAGAAATATTTCAAATAGTAGACGCAAGTAAATTTTAGTAGTCGACAGTGGTTGTAGAATAATAAATTATTTGTTTAGGTGGGTATCATTCGTTCCTTTTGCAATTTTTAGGGCATCAAAGGTTTTGAAAAATCACGCTTATATCTTACTCAAATTGTATTTCATATTTTTTCAAAGAATAAGTAAGGACAAGTTTTAATATTTTTAACTGACTTCTAAAAGAAGGAGGTTCTCAATTCGTCTGTATGTTTTTTTATTTGTATACATACATAATGTATACATATAAAAAAACACAACATGTGGCAATGCTGCCAGCATTCTGGGTACTCGATCTGCCTTCTGGTGACGGCTTAGATTTAAGAAATAGATATAAGTGTATATACTATTTGTAATTGTTTTATTCTGTTATTGTAATCTGTATGTATGTTATTTGATATCTCCACCAATGGTTAATCGATTTTGCTGTTTCTTTCAAATATATAAAAAGATCCCGAAATGCTCTTATAAACAGTTCTCATAAACTTTTTGAAGAATCACGACCAGCTACAACAATTTCGGTGATATCTGCGCCAATTGTTACAAGATTTTTATGATTCTTTCGTTGTTGTATTAAAATAGACTTTGAAGCGGTCCCCTATAAGTTTGATTCTCAAGGGATTGTTATATGCGCCGTAAAACGTAGATTTGCAAAACATTATCACATGATAAATAAATTATCAATTTATCACCTAAGGGTTGCCATGGCAACAGGCGTCAACAGTTCCATCCATGTGTCATCAAACTAAATTTGACTTGAAATATGTCAAATTTAGTTTGATGTCACCAATAGGGATATTAGATCGTGCTATCAAAGTGTAAACCCAATTTTTTGCACGTGAACATAGATCCTTTTTACCGGATTTTGAAGTTAGTTTATAGTTATTTTAATTTAAACACTCCAAATTATTGTAAAACTCAATTCGACATTATCTCGCACCGACTAAGTTTCCAAAATTGTGCCCCAACCTACGACACCTACGATCATACGTCTTTACTTTTAGGTTATCGACAGCGTGGATTAGGGCCTCCGAAGAATAATAAACAGGTTTTTGTATACATAACCCTTTTTGAATGAAAATCCATAGGGTTTTTAATATAAATAAAAAAATTACACTTGCTTGGACTGCCTATGCTAGCTTAACTTTGTCTTCAATAGGCTTTGTCTATAGCTAATTAAAGGTCTTAGATCTGGAGCGCACCTAACCCCTTGTAACCCTGTCTTATCTGAGCGACAAACATGACGCAATGACACATTTTTTATTATTTTGGAATTCCAAGTACTTATGCCAATTTAGACCTATGTCATTCAGCTTTGGGGCTGTACGGAAAATACAAATGTAGCAATCATACAAAGATTCCAGAATAAAATACCCAGGGCAATCGTTAACGCTCCTTGGTATGTAAGAAATGGCGATCTTCATCGGGACCTGAAGATTGAATTCATCGATGGAATAATAAAAAAAAGGAGACTCATGAACAGAAGCTGTGAACGTCGAGGCCATCCAGCTCCTTGACAACACGGACATAGTGAAAAGGCTCAAAAGAACTAAACGCTAATTTATGAGAACACATGAACAAAGTGTCTTCCCCTTATATAGAGACAATGAGAAAAGTGCCGATGATCAGGTTTTTAGCGATATGTATTTATAAAATTAAGTTAAAACAAAATACACACCTAAGTTTTGGGCGAAAAAGCTACTGCAACTAAAATAAGAAGATAAAATAAAAATAACATAACGTAGGTACCTACTTTTGCATGTAACATACATAAGAACTCCTCAAAACTCACCCCATAACATTCGTTTGTCTTATCTAACCACAACACTTACCTGAGGGGTGAGTCTATTTGACTTTAGTAACGAGACGTGATCGTGACACCTCATTTATCCATACAATTTGGTACAACGCCTCTATCATGCGGACAGGGAACTACGCAAATCCCACACTAAAAGGAGACGTAAGTTACTAACGTTAAACAGACTTAAACCCCTTGTTCCCATAACTACGCCAAAAAGCTGTTTACGAGCAACGGTTCATCATTAAAATGGGATATCCCTAAGGACTATGGCCTAAAAACCACCTAAAAGGATAAAGTGACGCCAAATCGGCCACCTGGTAAGATCTAAAACATCCCTTGAGTAACGTTAGTAATAAGTTGGAAAGACTGTATTTTTTTGGCATTTTTAGGGTAGCCTACAGCGAGTACATAATATGTAGGTTGTCGTAAGAGGTAGACCGTTGAAATTTTTAGATAATGTGTATTTCTCTTGACGCTAAAAAAATAATAATAAAAATAAAATAAATATCAAAATTAAACGGGGCTCCTATTCAGCAAACGTGATCTTTTGGCTATTTATCCTCTTAATTTGTATTAGAGTGTTTATTTTTAGTCTTATGCATGCTGTGTCGGTGCATTCAGCATCACTAATTTTAAAAATTATGTACCTACCTTGAAAGTTATGGAGTACTCGCTGTAGGCTACCCTAATTGTTAAAATAAAATAAATTTGTCAAGGCCTCTTAAACTACAATAGTTATACACGTCATGAAACTTTATATAATTAAGTACCACTTCAACTGTAACAAATACTAAAAATAAAAAAAATGTTGAAAATTTAAAGGGGTCTCTGAACAAGTGAAAATTAGATGGTCTTTGAAAAAGTTGCTTGATTTTTACGGTACGGAACCCTTGGTGTGCAAGGCGACTCGCACTTGGCGGTTTATTGTTGTTATGTATAATCTGCCTTTTGTGTATTTTGTTTTTAACTGACTTCGAAAATATGAGAAGTTTCTATGTTTGGCTGTTCTGTGAATCGATTTTGATGATTTCTTTGCCTTTTAGAGAATGATCCCGAGGTGGTCCCAAACAAATTTTATTCACAAAAGGTACTATTTGTTCCGCAAAATTTAAAAAAAGTTTAATTTTAAAGGAGTGCGAAGTCTGCAGTGGACTAGTGAACGCTGATAATGATGAGGATGTAGGTAATGACCTACATCCTCATCATTATCAGCGTTCACTAGCGAGCGTTCAGCTCATCTTCGAAAATAAAGCTCTTAGTAATGACTAAGAGTTTTATTTTCGAAGATGAGACGTAAACTTTCACTTCTTGTTATATGACTACTTACCCCCCCGGCTATGGTTGGCACATCAAAACTGTCAAAAGTCTAAAGTAAAAATTTCGAAAGGCTTCGATAAAGCTTTGAAAACACCCAAAGTTCTGACGTTTCTGACGCAAAGTATGAATAGCCCGGACAAAGCAAATAACCTGAAGCGACAAGGAGAGAAGCTTTGACGTTCCCACATCCCACATGCGTAAGCTTCTATGACGTGACAGCACTCAAGTGGTTGAGTGGTTGAAATTGTAGCTGGTTATATAACTCAACGACAACAATTTTCTAAATAGTGATAAGCTTCCATAAAAAGCATTTTACGAGCGACAACCAGTATTGGTTAGATTGGATCTTGTTCTGCCATTTTAAATGTTGACTTCAGTCTATCTGCATACGAACAACCATGCACTCCGTCGGGGCCCTATTCTACTATATTTATCTCATCACTATGACAGTAGTATCATAAGACAATGACACATTTTGGAATTCTACTTTAGATGAAAGAATCTACAGATGGAGGGACGAAAATGGGATGGTCAAAAGTGTCACTGTTGAAACCATTATATCAATAGAGGTATATCCGTGAAAATAGCATCTCACGCACTATCTAGAGTTTATTCCATCTAAGGATTCTACGTGGCGATTCTGCAACGATCATAGTAGTGATCATAGGAGTCATAGTAAAGCGGTTGGCTAGCAGAATTGGGCTTCTGTCCGAATACACTCTGGGTGATACAGGAATGCAGATCGGGGCAGGTTACTACAATGTCAAAAATAGTGCATTCGTATCTTAGTAATTATAAGAATACCAGACGCTTGTATTGTAGCCCACACTTCCGCAAGCTTCGAACTAGAAATAAGTAAATTTGTATGAAAGTATCCACATTTCTTTCACAAAGTAAATGAGCAGCCGCGTCTTTATCAAAGTAGGTACAAACACTTAAGACCTCAATGGTAATTTATTCAAACAAAAATTAAATCAGTGGCTGCTTGACAGGTGCTTATATAAGCACCTGTCAAGCAGCCACTGATTTAATTTTTATATATATTATTTATTGTTGTATATTATTAATTTTAAATTTAAGAATTTACATATTACTATTTTGTTGATTGTTAAATAATTATCTGACTGTTAATTATTTATTGTCTTTTGTATTATACTTGACTATTTTTATTATTGAATATTTTAACTATTTGAATCGCCAATATTTAATATTTGCACACCTGCTTGCGGTTTGAATACATTTGACATCACTCTAGTTATAAGATCAGGCATGTCTACCTGTAATAATGTTTTCAGCAAATAAATGATTTGATTTACCTGCATAAAAATAAAAAATACGTAAATCTAGTCAGAGTGGACTAGATTGATGGCGGTAAAAATATATAATAAAATTCCAGACAAAATTAAAAGCTATGAAAATAATCATATTTTTGAAATTAGATTAAAAGAGTTCTTGGAAAAATACTGCTAAGAAATAAATGTTTTTTTAAGTGATACTTTTGGTGACTTAATTGAAATCTTGCATAAGTTCTACTTGACATACTTACGAGTACCTTTCATACCATTTTATTAAATTAGTATTATAACGTATCTGGCCGTCTCCCATTGCAACACCCTAAATGGGTACCTATTGTGTGTATTCCTTATTATAGTTAATAAGTCCTGACAATGTATGTACCATAATATGATGCAATATAAAAATGAAAATGAAAGAACTTGTAAAAACGCGACTTTTATGTACGGTAAGCATACAAGTCTACATAGCTGAACGTACTCCTTTTGGACCCGAATGAATAAATTTTTCGTATTCACTGTATAAAATTGTATAAAAAATCGCAAACTAGTCCACGCCGAGTCGGCTTGATCGTCAGATTCGTTTATTGTTTCATTTCGTTTATTTCGATATTATAATACTTTCAAAAGTCATTGATAACTACGCAAAACGTTGATGCCATTGTATTGCAGCATAGAACGGCTTTCGCATAGCGGTAGCGGCGTAAGAATCGCCCCCTCCAACTCGGCCCGTGGCTGTCGTAAAAAGTGATCAAGCGAATATACTGCGATCCCTAAAGGGCAGCAGATTACGTCTCTATATTTTTAATACTTACTGCGATTCCCAACCCGTATGCCAAGCGTGGGGATTATGACATTACTCCCTAAAAACAAGAGCCAGTAAGGCGCTTATCAGGGGAGGCCTTTGTCCAGCAGTGGACTAATTAAGGTGGTTGATGTGTGTAATCGAAAAGCTAAACTGTTTTGCTTCCCAAAGAATGTCATGTGATAAACATGGAGCCCTAAATAATATTATATCGAATCCCGCCTAAACTGCATTCTCGTGCGACTTATCGAATATCGAATTGCAGACTTTGAGAATACGCATGTTTGCTAAGAGGCAACCACTCGATATTTTGATTGTTCTTGCCATTTAAATCGGGTAGATTATATAGCCAGAATTACCGTCCTGTACTTTCATAGTGCATAGTGTTTCTGCCTCTCATATACCTACCTTAGCGTCTAGCTTTACACATTCACATTGATAGTCAGTCAATTGCAAGAACTGCTGTGAGAAACATAACAGTTCATATCGTGATACAAAGCACTTATATCAATAGTCTCACGGGCAAAATGTGCCCTGCAATGAAACGATACCTAGATACTTCAAATAGGTTTTGTAAACAAACCGCCCATACTTAACCTAAAATTTACTCTGTTGCCACGTCTTTTTATTACATCACTTGTAGATTTGAGATCCTTTCTTAATCTCTATTCCTTATATCTACAGGAATGGTTTCGAAATAGTCTTTTATCAGTACACTAGTTTTTACGTGTGGCTTTGCGCACGTGGTAATTGGAGTAGGTACATAAGATAAAACCTAGGGAAAAAATATGAGGGAAATTTATTTTTTTATTTGACAAAAAAAATGTTTTTTTTTTTTAAATAAGGTACCCATATCAAGTGGCTACAAATTTCACTTGATATTATAAAATTGATTTAGATATCTAGTCAAGTACGCAATAAACAGTTTATTTTTAGTAACAGAGAGGTTGATCGTGTCACCTTGTACCTACCGAAGCCATTAACTTTGGCATCACCTCATAACATAACAATACATACATATACAAAACATTTACTTTTTCATACCATAAAATTAATCTTATACCCAAACGGTCACTGAACTTAGCCTAGAATAAGATGTAATGCGAAATAAAGAAATTACCAAACAATAGCGAATGTTTTCCACGTAAAAAACCAATGAACAATATTAAAACAATGAACACCCGTCGATCAACCGTGAATGGAGCCACAAACAAAGGAAATACTCGTAGAGACAATAAGAGCGTAAACATTATTATTAGGTATGAACCATATGCAAATGTATTGACTGTTGCCAATGCTTCTTACAATACAATACAATACAAAAATACTTTATTTACACCAACAAAAATACAATACAAAAGACATTACAGAAGACACAAGTACAATGGGCGGCCTTATTGCTAAGAAGCGATCTCTTCCAGGCAACCTTTGGATGGAAAGAATTAAGTGAATTTAAGAAAGGCAGGGGGTGTACCAAAGATAATTTTAAACAAATATTGACAACATTATAAATACCTAAAAACAAGAACAATTAAATATAACAAATACCTCACTATATATATATATATTCATACATAGGTACATACATAAATAACAAAAATATACTACATAGATACCTGAATAGATAGTGCCAATATTCACTTTTCTAACAGGAAAAACTACTTGACACGCTTCTTACTGCTTAAACCAATGATTACGCGCTTGTGCGCATTAGTGGAATCACCACCGTTTGGCCGTAATCGCTGATTTTTAGTTTTCTCAGCTTTTTGATCCTATGATATCTTAAAACATTAACTTGATCTATCTAATTGTAACATTTAAATGCAAATTTTTTTTAAACTTTTCCACCCTAACCAAACCAGCTCAACTCAGCTTTGTCGTCGTCCTATAGCTGACTTCACTTACTCTACGGAAAATAATCTTTTTTGTTCGGTAGACTTAGCTCGTATTTTTATTTCCGTTTAACATGACCGGGAATCGAGGGTGTTCCGTTACGCGTATATTTTCGCTTGCAAATCGATCACATGCTTTTCCCGTCATTTATCAAAGGAAGAAGTGTTTTCTAAACTTTGTAAATATGAGATAAATACATAATTGGCTATTGCAATAGGTTAAGAAAGAGATGCGCCTTCAACAATGCTGTGTTTTATCTATGCTTTTATTAATGTTTTCTTTCAAGTAATAATTTCAGGCAGAGAGCTGAATTCCGAAATTAACTGTCTCTTCTTTATGGCGTAGATATTGTATCGATGTTGGTGGTTTCACCAATCATAATTCATCAAACATAATTTTTGATAATCATCTCTAATTAAACACAAACTGCAATAAAGTATTCTTATCTGAATACAAGTAGGTATCTAAAAGCCAAAGATTTACATTTTATATTTTTGCTTTTTGATAATTTATTTGTTAATTTAATTCGTTCGTTTCGTTGTCGTTAGTATTTAATAACATATTTTCACATTTCTGAAATAACTTTTCGGTTACGCGATTTGTTGCTTTGTATTGATTTCTATGGTACAGCGTCCACTGGATCGGCATTTCTGCCGATACCGATGCCAGAGACCGGTATTTCGGCCGATGACGACATCCGCAACAATATCCCCGCCAGCGCCACCACGAGGATATTGTTCCGTATGACGTCATCTAAAAACTCGACCACTTTGAAAATACCTATATTGCACCCTCGCCGCCGCCCTCAACAGACTTCTTGACCAGAACCCAGACTGCAATATCTTTACAGATGAATGGAAGAATATAATGTTGGTGTGCCTGGGGTTTTGCTAAAGTGATGAAAAGCCTCTTTTGTTTTGTTTATATTATTTTAAAATTGTGTTACTCGATTATTTAAATTATTTAATTTGTGTGATTTACTGTAGGTCTAAATGTACTTTATTGACAAAGAAAATTACAATTCAATAATAAAAACAAATAAGAACTCGTATTTACAAATAAAACAACAAAGCTAACTGCAGACTGTTGCAAACAATCTACAGGTAGCTCAACTGACCCATATCAATACTAGTCAGAAGCATCCCCAAGACGCGGCTGCATTGCCTCGCTGTATGGCAATGCTGTAAAATTTATATAAACAAAATTATTTATGTAAAAAAAATTTTTATTTTTTATACGTAAATAATTTTCATTTTATTTTTTATAAGTAACTAAATGTAATTGGTTTATATAATCGTGTTAGTTGCTAAATAAATTAATCTAATCTAAATCTAAATTGCTGTTGCAAATTCCGAACGCAGAAGACACATCCAATTGACATATTGTAAATACCGACGATGTCAAAGTCAAAGTCAAAGTCAAAAACTCTTTATTTCCATAAATACAATAAATGTATACTTAGAAAAGGTCAAATTCTTAATAATTTAACACTGACACGGAAATAAAGTGATATTTTTGATTTCAGTCGCTTCGGTACGTAGACTAAAGTAAAGAAGCGACGAAGAAACCTTTAGCCTGTTAGTTGTTATTTTTCGAGTTGGAGCAAATTCCGTCCCACGCTTTTTTATCCTCTAGATAATCTGATATTTTATAGTAGGCCTTTTTACACAGGAAGGTTTTGTCAATTTGTTTGAATTTATTTAATGATAATTTTTGCAACTCACTAGGAGTTTTGTTGTAGAAGCGTATACATTGCCCTTTAAAAGATACATTAATTTTGTGTAGTCTAGTTGTGGGCACAGCGAGTTTATGTTTATTCCTTGTATTCATATTATGTACATCGCTATTTTTAGGGAACCGATTGATATTTCTATGAGTGTACAATAGGTTTTCATAAATATATTGACATGGTACTGTCATTATGTTTATTTCTTTGAATTTATCACGCAGGGATTCTCTGGGACCCATACTATAGATAGCACGAACAGCCCTCTTCTGCAACACAAATACGGTGTTAATATCTGCAGCGTTCCCCCACAGTAGAATACCATAAGACATAATACTATGGAAGTAGCTGAAATAAACAAGTCTAGATGTATCCACGTCTGTAAGATGACGGATTTTTTTGACAGCATATGCTGCAGAACTAAGTCTCCTCGATAGCTTATCTATGTGTGCGCCCCATTGAAGTTTATTAT
Organism: Eupithecia inturbata; assembly: GCA_963662085.1. Lineage (NCBI taxonomy): Eukaryota > Metazoa > Arthropoda > Insecta > Lepidoptera > Geometridae > Eupithecia > Eupithecia inturbata. The sequence goes on from OY759182.1 coordinate 13,479,152, forward strand.
CTAAGGTGATTCCTAAGAAAACGGTACTTTCTACAATTTTTAACGTTTCTCCTTTTACATTTACATCAGCCTGAACTTGTTTAACATTAGGTAGAATAAATCTAATACATTTCGTTTTGGTTTCGTTAAGACAAAGATTATTGACATTAAACCGATGGACTACTTTTGAGATTGCATTATTCACATCATCGAAATTCGTGTCATGTCGTTTCATTTTAAAAATTAATGAAGTGTCATCAGCAAACAATACAATCTCGTGATTATTCTTAACAAGATGAGGCAGGTCGTTAATATAAATTAAAAATAGGAAAGGGCCGAGGATAGATCCCTGCGGTACACCCATTGTAACTACAGACCCCGAAGACCGTTTCCCATTAATGTCAACTCTTTGTATCCTATTACTCAAATAAGATGTAAGAAGACCCAAAGAGCTGTTCCTTATTCCATAGTGATTTAGTTTCCTGATTAATGTTTCATGATGTACGCAATCGAATGCTTTTGACAAGTCGCAAAAAATGCCTAATGCATCTTGCGGCTTCTCCCAAGCATCAAAAATATGCATTACTAACTCTCACCGGCGTCAGTAGTTGACCTGCCGCGAGTAAACCCGAATTGCTTACTATGTAGCAGGTCATTTCCATTGAAATGCCTAAGCAATTGATGTAAAATAAGTTTTTCAAAAACTTTGCTGAATGTAGGCAGTACTGATATTGGTCTAAAGTTAGTGGGGTCAGACCTACTACCCGATTTAAACAGTGGGATTATTTTACTACATTTCATTAGATCAGGAAATACGCCGCAATCAATAGACTCATTAAATATAAATGCTAGATCTGGTGCAATGATATCAATCAATGGTTTAATAATTCTAACGGAAATTCCCCAGAGATCTGCAGTTTTCTTTATATTTAATAGTTTAAAGGTTTTTTTAATATCTCATTCATCAACATGATTAAAATTAAATGTATTTTTGCATTTAGGTACATTTCCTATAAGTAATGACTCGGCGATTACTTGAGAAGAGTTTAGACACTTTGTAGTAGAGATTGGAATGTCAGTAAAAAAGTTTTCAAATGCTTGGGCTCCTTTAACATCATTTTTGATTGAGCAATCATTAATCTTTAAATTGTAATCATTAATGTAGGTGCTGACTTTTCCAGTCTCACTATTTATTATTTTCCAAGTTGACTTTATTACATTTTCACTATATCTTATTTTTGAGCTAATATAATTTGATTTTGCTATATGACAAACTTTTCTAAACATTTTTGAGTAATTTTTTACTTTTACTTTGAACTCCTGGCTAAAATTGTATTGGTTTTCACTATACAGTTCATACAACTTTTGTCTACTCTTATGTATACCCACTGTTGCCCACTCACTAAAGTTAAGTTTTTCTGAGACCATGATCGACTTGGGTGTGAATATTGAATTGAACACACCGGTAAATTTGTTAAAAAAACTGCAATACGACTCATTTGGGTTGTTATGTGAGTGATAAGGTGATGGTGTAGACTCCCAATCCAATTTAAACCGTTCAAATCGACTTGTGGTCACAGGTATGTATTTTATTTTCTTTTTACAATTATTATTTTTTACTTGAATTTCTAATTGTATTAGTTGACCTAAGTGGTCTGATTTTAAATTGCTTATTATATTTTTACTAACAATTTTTTCATTTTGGCAAACAAATACATTATCTATACATTTTGCTGAGGTTTCAGTTATTCTTGTAGGTTCCATAAATAATGGCCTTAGATGATGCCACGTACGCTACGTACGATCCGATTCCGAATCAGTGGACGCGTAACTTAAAGGTATCATACATGTCTGTGTATAACACGACGTGGGAGACGTGCAATGACGTAACAGAAAGGAAAAAATCTGTTATACGTCACGTCGTGAAAAGTATACGTATCTACGTGACTCTCGTGTGCGTGACTTTACGCCGGTACGTAATTTCTTTTTCTTTCTGACTTTACAATGGAGGCCCCACAAAACCACAAATACCAGTAAACAAAAAAACTAGCTATTTTACTTCAAACACAAAAGCCTGCTCAGGTAGGTAGGTACCTGTCCAAAATCTGCCAGAAAGTGTGTTTCATTTTCGAAGCTCAAAGACATGAAAGGAACTGGTCGGGGTACAATATCCAATGCCTACGGCGAGAAAATTGCGCAATGCTTTGATCAAATAAAAACAACTATAAGAAGCAATATCAGAGAGAAAACATTATTATTCTCATCAGAGACAGTGTGAATATAAGTGAATATGAATGCCTGTCACAGTAACAGACAAGACCTCTAATCAAACTAAAATATATACAGGAATAAATAGGCACGAGTAATGTTGAATTGCTCGCAAAAGAGCTAGTCACCGACTTCAAAAAAAGAGGTTGACACATAAACCGTAAGAGGTAGATAGTTGAAATTTTCAGAGAATATGTATTTGTCTTATAGCTATATAGTAGGTAACAGCAAATAATAAAAATAAAATAAATACCTAAATTAAAGGGGGCTTCCATACAAACAACGTGTTATTTTAGCTTTTTTTTGCTCTGATTTTGTCAGCGCTGTATCTCTTGAACTTTGAAATAGGTAGACACATGAAACTTTCTATAAATAAATAAGACTTCAATTGTTATAAAAACAAATTCTAAAAATATAATAAATATGAAAATTCAAAGGGGTCTCTGCAAACATGTGAAAATTTGATGTTCTTTGAAAAAGCTGCCTGATTCCCCCTTCGACTCGCACTTGGCGGTTTATTCATTCTGTCTACTTTTCTAGTTCGGATGTATACCTCTATATTTTATTTCAGTTTGCAAATTATTTTTTGTTATTCTGTGCCGAAATATTGAATAGTTCAAATTGAATCATGGTAAATATCTTGTTGTAAATGATTTTAGGTTGCTAATTGATATGTTAGGCGAATGTTATTCAATTTTGAAAATACTTCCATTTTTGTATTTTATAGTGAACTAGCTGCTGCCCGCGGCTTCGCACGCTGTTTTTAGAGATAGAAAGTAGCCTATTCCCGTACACGGTATACCGTCTACCTCCCTGCTAAATTTCATTAAAATCCGTTCAGCCGTTTAGGCGAAAAAGTAACAGACAGACAGAGCTACTTTCGAATTTATAATATTAGTATATGGATGATCCTGAGGTGGTCTCATAGAAGTTTTTTCCCTAGGATTGGTCCCGTAAAACATTAAAAAACTGGGTTATTCGGGAATTCAAGTTTTAGTTTTTTAAAGCATATAAATATATATTTCTTAAAATGAGTAGAGTATGACTCAGATTATTGTATACCCAGGTAAATATTATTATTATATAATACTGCTTAGATTCAAGTGTCAATGAAAATATTGTTTGTATTTTTCTCTTTTAGATTTTTCATGTGTTAATATGTTTTTAATTTGTGTTTGCTGTTTTTCTTTCAATTCTGTTTACGTTTATGTGTACGTTGCGCAGTGACTCACGCGCTTCGTTCTGGCCTCCACGGAAGACCAACGCCATTGCAGGATACCTGCCATAGCATCTGCTGAGTGTTGGCCATTTATGTTACCATATTTGTTACTTTTATCTTTACCTTTATCTTTTGTATGTGTTATAATGTATTGTTTAACAAAATAAATGCATTTTTACTTTACTTGTTTTACTTCATTCAATTAAGTTCCATTTGTCGATAAATCTTTCATAAAATCTGTGGTAGGTATTCGAAATATTCAGAAGTTTTAGGTTCGGGTTCCGCCATATGTTTATATATTGTTAATTTTGAATACAAATTCTCTATTATAATGTCAATCATGGCACCAGCTTTGTTTTACGTGCAGGGATTAATTTATTTTTAAGGTCCTTACTCACCTACAAAGGTACTTTGTTAAGCTACAAAAATTACACGTAACAAAAAACGGGTCTCACGCGCCCATTTAAAAGTCGTGACCATAAACATGGCTCAGACAAAACTGCCCTAATATAATACAAAAGTATAAATAGGGACAGTATTCATAATTTAATAATATAATGCAAAAGTCACTCGTCTGTTTGTTACATTCCAAGGATAAGCAGCTGGTCAGACCGAAATAATTAGTGAAAACCATATTGAAAGTCTAAGGAAAAAATGGCACTATTTGCACAGACGTAGGCAAACTTTTATCTCATGAATAATGTTAAAGAGTTGAATAGGGTACAAAAAATATAAAACGGACAATTCAAACATCACCAACGAACTTCTTTTCCACCCGAGTCTAGCCCAAAGCTAAGCAGAAGTTTTTCTATAAAATTGTATATAGGTGCTAGATAACATTTAGTACCAGCATACGTAAACATGTATATTTTTACTGTACATAGAAAACACTCAGAACACGCGGAATAAATTGTTAATATCTGCAGATCGTACAAACATTTGTGCCGAAGCGGGAATCGAACAAGCAACCTCCTGCGTCGCAGAAGTACCTTAGCCCGCAGCGCCACAAAGGTCGTATGTAAGTTTTTATGGGAATATCACGTGCCAAACCAAGGGCAGAAGCTAGTGCCCTACGTTACATAGGATAAAATTACATCGGTAAGAGCGACAGAGGACCATTTGAAGGGCGCTATATTTAAGGTTTAGTATTCTTTTAAAAAAACCTTTCAATAGTTGATACTTATTCATGAAAAACTAAAATATCTAATAGGAGACAATATTTCATAACAAATTTATGGTTTTTTAATAAAAGAGTCTCTAATACTACACAAAATGGAATTTAGAGTAATCTGACTCATGCGGTTTCTCTGCTTAATCTTAACTAAATGAATTTGAGAGAAGAACCTCTCTACCTCTGCATTTAAGTACGGAAGTGAAAGGCCAGCTCACTTATGTCATTGTATTACAAAAAAGGAGTAAAATAGACAAATAACAGGCATTTTTTTTATATTTTTGTCCAATATCTTGAAAACGGTTTTGTTTGGGGTATGGTGTTTCATAGTCAAATCAGTCAATAGGTAATGAAGATGGAAACTATAACACCCAAGTTGTTTCAATTTCAACCTTGACACTTTAGGCGCGTGTTCCTCGATCTGTAGTTTCTTTTGTCTAAGGTAGAATGCCAAAATGTCCCATTCTGTGACGATACCATTGTCATAGTAAAGCGATAAATTTATCAGAATATGGCCCGTTCGAACGATTAGGAATTTACTAACTGTTCACTGACTTAGGTAGGTACTAGATATATTCAAATATTTCAATTGTATATTTTACAGAAGATCTTAGAATTCTCGAGATCTTGGTTTTTCAGGGAATTCGCCATTGCGTAACTATTGAAAAATTCTAGGAAGGATTGGAATAGTTCTGGCATTTGACTGAATCTGTGATAACATCTGATGCTGGACATTTTAACAAAAAATTGGGGTATCTATCAAAGTAGATACCTACTTCTAATACCGCTACCTATTAGCTTTTTAAAATATATGTTTTTTTTTTGATTAAGTCTTTATTGACAAAGAAAATTACAATGTAAAAATAAAAAGAAATTAGAAATAGTATTTACAATTGAAACAATTAAGCTAACTGCAGACTGTTGCAAAAAATCTACAGGTAGCTCAACTGATCCATATCAATACCAGTCGGAAGCGTCCCCAAGACGCTGGCTGCATTGCCCCGCTGTATGGCAATGCTGATGCGCTGCGCCAGATACCCGCCCGCTCTCGGGTCACGCGTCGCGTCGACCAGACGCTCAGATAACTTTTTGAAAGCCCGGAGAGCCTCGGTACCCCATAGATCCAGGGTCTCGACCCCAAAGGGAGCAATGTTGATAAGATATGGATGTAGAGGAAAACCACAATATAGTCTGTGTGGACGGTAAGTATATCCACCAAGTAGGAATGGTATTGCAATGTGCGTCTGCTTGTCCTGGAGTGGAAGGAGATTGGTGGGATCAAGTCGTGTAGTTCCTGTGAGCTTTCTCCGAAATGTATCCTATAAAACAGGGATCCCCAAACTATTTTGGACAAGTGACCCCTTTTCCAAAATGAACTGTTATCTCTGACCCCCATGACCAAATTACCTACTTTTAAGATTACCTTACTTTTACTAAGGTACCAATTATAAAACTTTGCACTTGGTTAAGTGAGTAAAGTTGACTTCATTTTCTCATCAAAATTTACCAAAATAAAAAGACATACAATTCAGTAAATATCAAGTTTAATTTATAATGATTATTACGAATTAAGTACTTCTTTAATTAAGTATCTTAAGTAGGTAGGAAATTATATTTAAAAAAGTATTAATTTGCAAAGAGAAAATAAAACATTCAGTGTGATGGATGAACCTGGTGACTATCTACCAATCTAGCTACATCCGGTTCAATATTGGTGAGTTGCAGCCTTAAATCTCCACGTTCGTTGATTTTCAAACGGTTTCTTTGTTTCGTCAAAATGTTTGTTACCACACTGAAGCTTTTTTCAACAAGGTATGATGATGGAAAAGCGATAAGGTATTTTTCAGCAATGTAGGATACTGTGTTTCAATGTTGCGTTGCAACCAGAACTTCTGATAGCCTTGGTTGAACTTCTGCTTAAGCTCTTCGTCTGTGCTGATGGTAATCAACTCTTCTTGCATTATCACATTGGCTTCTTCTATGGCTGTGGCATTGTACGGATTTATTATCCATTGAGGAATTTCTAAATTTAAATGATCCTCAAACCTCTTCGTAAAATCCTTGTGTAATGAGTCCAAGTGAGTGACATATGATAAAATGTCATCATCTTGAAGCATTTATGGTAATTTTGACAAATGCGGAAACTGCGAATATTCTTTTCTGCCTAAATTTTGTTTATAAAAGATTAGTTTACCCACGAAGGCCGATATTATTGATTTTGTTTTAATCAAGTTAACATCGTCACCCTGCAGCTTCAAATTAACTTTGTTAAACATTCCAAAGATATCAGTCAAGTAATAAATATCTCTTTTACAATTGTTCAGATTTTCTTTCAAATTCGGATCTTTTTCTTGTAAAAACTCCAACACAGATTCAAAAATGGCTGAAAATCTTTCTAAGCAAGAGCCTCTTGATAGCCAGCGAACTTCAGTGAGAAGAAGTAATCGAGTAAAGACTTACTGAGCAAATAACCGAGAGTTCAAAGAATTGCTTCGAATCTTTTTGATAGCATTTTTTACATATTGTAAAGACTTATGCAATCTAGGACTCAGCTTTTTTGCTACTAAATGCTGCCTGTGAATCACGCAGTGAATGACCAGTACATCAGGCAGTTGTCGCTTTAAGTGAGCTATAAAACCACGATGACGAACAACCATAGACGGTGCACCATCAGTCGCAACAGAAACAATGTTCTTCCATGGAATAGCTTTGTCAGTAAAAAAATGTTCCACGGCCTGAAAAATTTATTTATTTATTTATTCAAAAATATTGTTAGTACACTATCCTTACAGGTACACCTAATGCAATAGTGTACTATCTATAGTCACAATAATCCCTAAAATCTAAGTCACCTTTGGTCATCAATATTTTAACACAATTACTAATTACAATTAATAATATCATTTTCAATTTTAACATAATTATTACCATTACACCAAATAATTCTAATACAAAACAATAAATTAAATTTAATAATAACAAAATAAAATAAAATTAATCCAATAATAAATCATTCATCAAACCATTAAAATCACATACAATAAATAATAACGCCCTTGCCAACTCGTTCAGGGAGCAGTAAAACACGTCCATCCGCTCTGCCAGTGCATTGAGTGTGCGGATGCATCGCGTCAAGGGAGCCTTTTGCAGAAGGTTAGTTCTCGCTCGAGGTAGAGCAAATAGGGTGGGCCGCCTCCTCTGGTGCACGAATTCCTTCGGCACATTCAGCTTCAGCTCCTCCAAAATGCTCGGATTATAAATAACCCCCCGAAGAACCTTCACCACATAAACAGCCAGTGCTGCGTCCCGCCTTACTTCCAGCTTGTTGTATCCAACCATGCCTAAAACAAACAGGGTTGGATACAACAGCGGGTAGAACGGGTAGACGCCGTAGAGCTTTAGGTACAGGTAACGGGTGAACTTATTCTGAATGCGCTCTACCATTCCGCTATATTTGGCCTCGTGTGGAGCCCATATCACGGCGTTGAACTCTAGATGGCTTCTAACCAAAGCGTCATATAGAGCTCTTATTGCTCTCAAATTGGTGAAGGTGTTTGTTTGCCGAAGAATAAACCCAAGAGTTTTGAACGCCTTTTTGCAAACGTTGGTAATGTGTACTCGGAAGTTCAGGTCTACATCTAGGTGAACCCCTAGATCCCTTACCGAGTTCACTCTCTTCAAGTTGGAACCGTTCAGTTGGTAAGTGTAGTGGAGTGGCGTCTTTGCTCTACTGAACGTGATTACTGAGCATTTACTGGCGTCAAACTGTAGTTTGTTCCTACGACTCCACTCCCCCACTCTGTCCACATCGCGTTGAAGGCGCTCGCAGTCTGTTTGCTCCTTGATCGAAAAGAGCAATTTGAGATCATCCGCGAAGAGTAAGCATTTGGCGTCCTTGACCACCGCCGGAAGGTCGTTAATCATAATGACGAACTGAAGCGGGCCCAGATTACTACCCTGACTCACCCCCGTTTTTGTAGCGTAAGCCTCGGACTTGCACCCTGCGTAGTCGACATACTGCTGCCTGTCCTTCATGTAACTCGCGAAGAACCGCAGCAGCTTGGTTGTGCAGCCGATCGTCGCCAACTTCTGAAGCAGTATGTCATTGTGGACCATGTCGAATGCTTTTCTGAAGTCGAAGTAGGCGGTAGGTAAATCGATTCTCCTCTGGGATCAGTCTCTAAATATGTAGCAAAAAAGCAGTTCTTGGCACATATTTTCATCTTTGATATATCGAACATATCCTAACAACAAAGCTTCATTGCCGGGTAATGTAGACTCGTCCAACTGGAGAGAGAATCTGTTGGTCTGTAAGAACTTGTATAAAATGTTTTCCACATCGCGTCCCATCTCGTCTATGCGTCTCTGAACGGTGTTATTGCTCAAAGGTATTATCTTTATAATATCATGTGCGGGTTTGTGCAATACATTGTTAAGGACCTCCGCAATGCTGGTAAGATAAGCTGCTCTCCAATTGTGTGGGGTTTCCCCGACTTCGCTATTAGTAAAGATATATTATAGGACGCTCGTAAACCATCATCATCTTTAATAGATGAGGACGCAAACATCGATCTTATGGATGGCCTTTTCTCTAGTTTTTCTTTAAGTGCTTGAAAAAATGACAAGGGCTTACTTTTTTTGTCAGCATGTACTCTTGATAAGTGGTCATCCATTTTTGAAGGCTTCATGGCATCGTTACTGAATACTTTTTCACATATGAGATACATCGGCAAGTGTTGATTTGATGGAGATGCAATAAATCCGAACTTCAAGTAGTCCAAACTGTATTGTCTGCATTTTTTTTTCGTGTCCGCCATCATAAAACTCTCAGTAATCCTGCAAATAAAAAAAATAAGAAACTACTTAAATAAAAAGAATAATAAACTTGAAAAATTTGCACACTATCTTATTTTTATCACGCCCAGGTAATGGGTGCTTGTTAGGTATTACTGACTTACTCATTGATAAACTTGGATACCTATATTAGGTAAGTAACTATAGTAGGTAATTAGGTATAGAAAATTTGTATTAGCTAAGTAGGTACCTATCACAACAAAAACCAAAGCAAACTGAACACTTCAAAGTTTAGATACCTACCTACTTAACAACTTAAGTGTACTTGAGTAATTTTTACAAATACTTTTATACGTACCTATTTAAATAGGAGAGAGAGAGGCAAAAAAAATTACAATCAAATACCTGCTAAAATAAATTAAACTAGTAAATTTTTACAATTGAAACAACTGAGGCAACTGCAAACTGTTGCAAATAATCTACAGATAGCTCAACTGATTACTATCACACAGTGGGGCAATGCAGCCAGCGTCTTGGGTCCCCAAGGCTGCATGCTGCATGCATTGCCCCACTGTATTTATTTATTTATTTATTTATGGCATGGCAATGCTGATGCGCTGTGCCGGATAAAAACTATTTGGTACTTACCCTGTTAATTTTTCATAAACTGCAGATATTGTATGGGTACACTATTAACTCGCGTAGGGAGCTCAGCATTTTGTAAATTCTTTTTCAGTCACTTTTAGCTAAGTAATAACTTGTAATCTCTTGAAATAAATGAGTACTTATATGAGTTATTATCGTTGAAGCTCCAACGAATTTAAAACGCAAATGAACTTTCAACCTAAGTGCAAGCTCGTTAAATAGTAAAATATCAGGAACATGTTTGGACTTCAACTTGATCATGAATTCGTTCTTGTTAAATCGCGTAAGCGTCAAATAAAGAGCAAGTCAAAACGCGCCTGAAAGACGTACGCTCGAACTCATTATCTTGCGCAAACTTGTCCTCACTGACTTGTCGAGTTTTTCATCTTGTACGAACTTGAGACTTTACATTACTACAACAATGCTATTTCCTACAAAAATATTAGGTCCTTACATATGAAATTGGCGTTTTGTATGGGAGGAACAATAAGTCGAATATTTTTTAATATAATATATTTAATTAATCAAAGTATGAACCATTATTTTCTATGCACTTTTGCCATCTTATAGGTAGTTCATTGATCCCTTTACTAAAAAAACCAGTCGGACGGGAATCAATAAAATCTTTGAAGGCGATTTGGACTGCCCCATCGGAGTTGAATTTTTTCCCTTGCAAGAAGTTATCCAAATTTCGAAAAAAATGGTAATCTGTTGGAGCAAGGTCCGGGGAGTACGGAGGATGTCTTAGACTTTCCAATTGAAGCTCTTCTAATTTAGTAGCCGTCTGTTGCGCAGTGTGTGGTCTAGCGTTGTCGTGAAGCAGCAGTGGCGTGGAGCGATTGACCAGCCTAGGTTGTTTAGCCGCTAGCTTTTCCATCATGGTTTGCAATTGCTGACAATAGACATCAGCCGTAATAGTCTGGCCAGATTTGAGAAAACTGTAATGAACAATACCGGCACTAGTCCACCAAACGCTTACAAGTAACTTTTTTGGGGTTAATTTTCGCTTGGGGCAGGATTTGGCTGGCTGGCCAGGATCCAACCATTGCGCTGAGCGCTTCCGATTATCGTAAAGAACCCATTTTTCATCACAGGTAATGATTCGGTTTAAAATACCTTCATTATTGTGCCGGTTTAGTAATGTAACGCAGCAGTCGACGCGCGTTTGCCGGTTTGCTTCAGTCAATTCGTGAGGTACCCACCTTTCAAGCTTTTTAATCTTCCAAATTTGCTTCAAGTGAATTAAAACAGTTTTATCACTAACATCGCAGCCTGCAGCTAACTCGGACGTGGTTTGCGATGGATCCGCTTCCACAATAGCCTTCAACTCTTCATTATCAACTTGAGTCTCAGGCCGTCCACGGGGCTTGTTCTGCAGGTCAAAATTTCCAGAACGAAAACGTTGGAACCAAAAACGAACTGTGTTTTCTTTTGCAACACGACCGCCATACACATCATTCACCCTTCGAGTTGTTTCCGCAGCACTAGTGCCACGGCGGAACTCGTACTCGTAAATAATGCGATATTTTAAGTTTTCCATTTTGTAAAATGAGTGACGCAAACAGAAAAAAACAGAAGAAAAAAAACAAATGAATGACGATCATCGAAGCACAAATACATGAGTCTATAGCTGTACAAATTTGAATTTGGAATTCCTTACCAAAGAGGAGAAATTTGTGATTAAAGTGGCCAGTACGAAAAACGCCAATTTCATATGTAAGGACCTAATATTAATTATTCTTAGTACACGTAGGTAACAACAACATAAACAATACAGTACCTACCTAATCTTGAACGTTTTAAATAAGAACTTGTGTTAATTTAACAGGGGTCGATTTTTAGACCTCGTCGACCCCCAAAATCAGTTTTCGTTTATGTCGACCCCTAGGAAACCGATATCGACCCCTTGGGGTCGATATCGACCACTTTGGGAATCCCTGCTATAAAAGATCGAGAGACAAGCGACCTAGCGGCGATGTTCGAGACTTTGGACCTTAGTCTCTGTAAGGTAGGTACTGCTCTTCAATGAGTCTGAAACCACTTCGTTCTGTCGAGTCTAAGGCTGTAAGCTGGAAATTGGCTGAGCCGTTCCAAACATGGCAGCAATACTCCAAACCAGACCAGACCTGTGCTTGATATAGGGATAGAAGCGTCCCGGTGTGAAGTATCGCTTAACCTTGTTTAGGATTCCTAGCTTCATGGCTGCTGTTTTAGCCTTTGACCAGATAGGTACATAGAAAATACACGCATATTGCGCCTTTACCCTCACTACAACACAGGCACCAGCCAAGGCCAAGGACGCCCACAGGCCATGGGCGGCCCGCCCATGGGCTGACATTGGACCCGTCTCCCTAAAAAAGATAATACCTACCTACAAGTTGATGTCTGATGATGATGTTTTTAGTGCAGAAGTTGTAGTAGATCGTTCCAGATAACTCTGGAAACCACCATGTTAGATAGTTCATCTCAAAAGGCTAGCATGTTAAAGTTTACCTAGTTAATCGGGTTTCCAAGAGTAAGTAGGAAGCGTTTAGCTTTGTTAACAAATTACTTTGTTATTTAGTCTGGAAGCTGTCCACACAGTACAATTACGTTCCTGAAAGCTTTCAGATATAGTACCTCCTAGCTGCCTTACAAGTAAGTTTAATTTTTTACTTCTTTTATATTAATTTTTGTAGTAACTATAAAATAAAAGATAATTACTTACAGAAATAAAAGTCATATTCATCATCAGCCCATAATGGTCCACAGCTGGACATAGGCTTCTTCTAATGAGCGCTTTAGCGCCCTGTCTTTACCTGGCCACATCAAGTATCTGCCAGCAGTCTTTCGCAGGTCGTCATCCTACCTGGCCGGGGAGAGAACACCTCCTTTTTACGTTCACCCCATCGGTTTTCAGTTCTTCAGTAATAATGACTCGTAAGAAAATAATTTAATTACCTTTTTAATATTATTTGATTCTATAATGAATAAGTTTCCTCATCACAAGGTTTGTGCTAGTTTCCAATACTCTTCGTCACATCTATCTACTAGATCAGATTAAACCAGAATTAAAAGTAAATTGAATCAAATACCTAGTTGAATTTATGACCAATGAAAATATAAGAAATCAAACAATATCCCAAAAAATGAAAATATGTTACAAAATAACTTATTACTTAAGATTTCTATAAATCTAAGGAGACACCAAAGTCACAGCCCGGATGGTTCTATGTTAGCGGCTAGGTCTGCGAAAGTATGTCAACACACTAAAGCGTCCGGGTTGTGTCGCCACGTTAGAAAGCATTGTCGGCGGCATGAAATCAGTAACTTTTGCGGAATGTCGCGGCCACGCCGCCGGCCGCCACCGCTGACATTTGTCGCAGACATGACGCAAGAATTCGGCGGGCACTGTCGCCGACATGATCCTGTATAATTTAATTATGTTGCTGACATCAACCAGCCTGGCTGTTTCGGCGGCGTTGCCGACTTTGGTGTGTATGAACTAATTACTAGGGTACTTCAAGCCTGGTACAAATTTAACTAGCGATTGGTGACCATGGTACTCGATCTAAATTCAAAATCTCTATTTTCACTTGTTTTTTAATGGTGTTCGAAGTTAGAATACTATCGGAATTATAACAAATGACTTTTAATATTAATTGATCTGACTTTCAAACGGCCGATTTTTCTAGAAACTGTAACTAAATAATTCTACATTTTGAAATAAGAATGCTGACTGCCGACATCCGTTTTAATAACGCTCAGAAAAGCCAAGAACGCGCGCGCGTGGCATAATAGAAAAGCAAAGTGCCAGAGTAATATGGCGGAATTATTGTTTACCCTGGATTAGTTTCTCCGTCAGTAATCTCTGTTATTTTGCAGAGAAAGATATTATACGGCAACGGCTCCATTTATTATAGTGCTATAGTATTGTGTACCAATAATAGCTTTTCTACGTTGGCGTGCTTGCTTATTGAACAAGACAAATGTGTTTTTAGTGAATGGTCATACGAAATTAGATTTCAAACAACAACGCGCCACACCCCACGAATTAACGTCAAATTTCCCAAAATCTACAGTTATAATTTTTACAAAATTAGAAACTCAAATAATATTTTCATGATAATTGGACGACTTTAGTTAAGTCAGTACATATCTTTTCCTGTTTTCGTAGAATATCTAATAGGGTATATTCTTAGAATATCTAAAAGTAAATCTAAATAATCTAAAAGTAATATCAATTACTTAAAATCTTAAGAACGTCTACGTACCTAACGACCAAGCTTATCAGATACGATATTGGTATATAAACCAGCTCAAAAGTCTAAGCGCCCTACCTCACCGGGATGCCAACGTATTATTTCTACTAAACTATTATTTCTATATTGTAGGCAGCTAACTCACTTGGCGACGGTTTGGAAACGTCGCCAATTTGGATGCGTGGCCACGACCAAAGGCTCGCTGTTTGAAATCTGGACACTGGAGCGCTGGCGACGTTGCCAATAAAATGTACTCGTGCAAGCCGTACCTCACTAACTCAGTATCTAACCGGGTGATACTTGGACGCCACACTCGCTCAAAAAGTAAACTAACTGAATGAGACAGACTGTAGCTACTGGCTTCTTTATCTGGTGACCTTCGTTTGCCAAAGATAGCAAGGCCTACGTTGCCAGCGACAACGTCACCGTGGCATCCCGGTGCGGTAGGGCCCTTGGGCTTAATATGTATATGCACTCAAAGATCAGGTCCTTTAAAAATGCATGACGCATTCAGCAGCTCTAAATCCCTGCTGCTGTCATCTCTCGGTTTCCGGCAGTTGTGTTGAATAATACGAACTACGTCACTGAACAGAGAATAGTATATTGTCTAAAGATTCACTCTTCTTTCGAGTTGTAAAGTTGTGCACGATGGCAGCCATAGCATAACGACTTTGGATAAAATCAAGTAAAAATAGGGTTTTTATATAATCTTAAACAATTTAGCTAGCACTAAATGAGTTGTGCGACCATTGATTCGAAGCCCTTTGTTAATAACGCACGCTTCGAATCAATGGTCGTTTTGGAGTCTATCGACAATGATTTGATTTTAATAAATCTCTTCCAAAAAGACAATTGATTCAAATTTTGTTTTAGCATGCGTTATTAGCAAATGGCCTACAATGGTCGCAAATCTACCTATTTGCAAGCCAAATCACATAAAGAGCGCAGAAATTAAATAGAGATTTTTTTCAACGCTTCGTGTTTAAAAATTACTGACGTCACTTACTCGTACCTTGAATTTGGAATTCAGACCGCTCAAAGATTGGTTCTACCAATGAGCCATTGGTTAAGCGTAAAAACGGGGACCGGTGGTAACGGCACGTAATGTATCTACCATTCGCAGCGAACTTGATACGTTACGCCATGCGCTAAATCCGTCTCGTTGCTCATTGCGAGCGCCTTCTTTCCCCGTACTGATTGCACGAACTCTCGCTGTGTAACACGTAACGTTACGCGACGTAACGCCAGTCAGTACCCACCTAGCGTATTAGATCACATAATCACGTAATTTTAAATTAGAATTTGTAGATACATTCATAGCTGTTATGAAAAATTGGTACGGTAGGTACAATCTATCACCGGCGTATATATTTACCTATAGTAACCTATATATTGGTTCACCAATAATTGTCGAACCAACAGATGGCTCACTTCATAGAAGCAGCTATATGCATTGCCTCAAAGCAATAACTCTTCGGGCACTCACGCAAGAAATGCACTCTAGACTACAATGCTACTACTCTGTCCAACAAAACTAGCTTTGGCTTGTAATTTTGCCTGCTTTCCTCCAAAACGGAATACAGCATTTCGCCGCTGAACTTTTATGGTGGTAGTGGCAAGCTTTAATAGAGTAAAATATTATCATACTTTTAAAAGGAGCTTGACTGAAACTAATTTTCGATTAACAGACTACTCCGTCTTTCTTACTTTGATTAAACAACATTTGAATAGCTGCACTGATTTTTATCAAACATGTCACTTTTAAACAAAATAAAAACTAAATCGAAATCAGTTCGTCTGTTTGGGAGCGACAGACAGACAGACAGACATATACCATTTTTTGTGTCGGGGTTTGAAAAATCGGAACCAGAAGTGACAGAGGCTGTATTATTATTTACTAGCTGCGCCCCGCGGCTTCATCCGCGTGGAAATTGATTGCACGCCGACTAGGGGTAGTTTTGTAAAAATAAAAGATACGTGCATCATTATTTTCTTTATAGTTTATTTAAACCGAGTTTTGAGTGAATCGAACCAAGGAATAATAATTTTCCATAGAAAATTTACCACCCTTTATAACCCCTTCAGAGGTAAATTTTTGTAAATAAGATTAGCATATGTGTTATTCTAGAACTTAAACTATCTACATACCAAATTTCATCTAATTAGGTTAAGTAGTTACGGAGATACGTGGTAACAAACATTCACACGAACTTTCGCATTTATAATATTATTATTTCATATATGTATGTAGTAGGATGTTATTTACTGTGAGCACTGTGACGTTTCTTTTATTGAGATTGTGTGTCAGCGAGGGTATTAGGTTTGTGTCTGTTCTGTTGGTACGACTGGTGCGAGTGGGACGAGTATGAAAGCGTTGTTCTGTTTGTGTACAGGGAATTATGATGAAACTTTTTCTGTCGAGCCATATTCAGTTGTTGTTCAAAAATAATATTTGGCAAGAGGCTTGAAGATTTGGGCTTACCTATATTTGAAAGTTAAATGTGAAAAAGAAGATATGAGACGTTTTGACTGTCTTGACTTGGGATCTTTTGGTGCTAAAATAAGCAAATGCATTGACTTACTTATAGGCCTTCGTGATGCACCGACGACCTCATCATCACTTTCCATCAGTTGAGATTGAGGTCAAACGAAGGTCTATGGAGTATAAAAAAAAACTTTTGGCGAATATTTATGTGTCATATCATGTCAATGAATGTCATCACTATTTTAACGAATGCTTTAGAGTCGAGTTGATTCCGTTCCAAAAGCTTTGAGCATTGATCAAGAACTTGAGTAAGTAGTAACTATTATTGTCATCCAGCTAGGCTGGGCAGCGTTCGGGAAACTACGTCGAGTCTTCTCGTCATCCATACAGCAATGATTGAAAACGAAAGTTTTCAACCAGTGCGTCCTACCCGTTATGACCTACGGAGCTGAGAAGTGGACACTCACGGTAGGGCTGGTCCACCAGTTCAAAGTCGCTCAGCTCTATGGAAAGCGCTATGCTCGGAGTTTCTCTGAAGGATAGGATTCGTAACGAATACATCCGACAGAGAACCAAAGTTATCGACATAGCTCAGAGAATTAGCAAGCTGAAGTGGCTGTAGGCCGGCCATATCTCGCGAAGAACCGACAACCACTGGGGTAAACGTGTTCTCGAGTGGAGACTGCGACTCGGCAAACGTAGTGTAGGACGCTTTCCGGCCAGGTGGGATAACGATCTGTGAAAGACTGCAGGGCTGGATGCGGCAAGCTGAAGACAGGGCGCTATGGCGCTCATTGGGGGAGGCCTATGTGCAGCAGTGGACTAAGATAGGTTGATGATGATGATGACGATTATTATTGTCATAGAATAGTTGAGCAAATTTAGTACGAGAAAACGACAGAGATGAGGCACTAGTTATCTACCTAAGCTAGACGACTCTCACACCAATATGAAGAGAAAAATAACTGATAAGTACTCGTAGAGGTGAGGTCTCGAATGATATTGTGATCGCCATGTTACGCTATTTTGACACCTTTCATATAATTTATTTCTCATACAATATTAACATAGTTGTAGCTTTTCTTAAATGAGGTGCCACAGGTTATAATTGCACATAATGTTATTTTGGTGTGTGGATTGTTCAGCGTAATTAATTATAAATATTTTTATAATATAATTTTTGAAATCAGAACCAGCTGTTATCGTGACAAAGGGTCTGATTATACTTACTCGTAGTGTAAGCTTACTAATAAAGCTAAGCTTATTAGTTATTAAGCTTACTTCATAGTCGTACATAAGATTTTATTTACTTTCTTGAGTATAATTGTTTGCTGTCGTGAATAAATAAAAATAATTAAAAAAAAACCAGGACGTGCGTTTTCACTTTCATGGCACATCTTCGGCTGCGTCAAGCGGCGCGCCGCGCCGCGCCGCCGCGGCACCACTGCTCCTCCGGTTCGAAAATCCACCTCTTTGTGGTAAAAATAATGTCGAACATCCTGACCTTGTCTGGAATAAATATGGGCCGGAGTACGAAAATTTAGTAAAATTAGTTTAAAACTTCGAAAGCTTTGATTTAAAGTGGTTGGAATATGAATCAGTCTAGTCTCGAGGCTGTTGGGTAATTTAATTTGATGGATTGTGATAAAATTATCGTGAATTTTAAAGGTTCCTTCAATTTCAAAGTCTGAGCTTTAAAATATAGAGTTCCTCTCTCACAGCCTAGCCTTCCTAGGGCATTATTGTACTTTTTGTAAGCTATTTAAAAATATCTACATAAAAAATAAAGAAATAACTAATATAAACATAAAAATAAATTATTTTGACATAGTGAAATGTTACAATATGTTTTTATTGAATCCGTAGGGTCCTACAGTAGCCTAAACTGTGTTTCAGAATACTGGGCTTCTCCTATAGTTTTTTATTACCAAGGAAAATTATAATCAAATAATAAAAACAAATTAGAACAATAATAAAACAGTTAAGGATTAAACCACTTTCTTTTCCTGTATGAATGTTGTGCTCACGTAGATACCCACATAACCTTGTCTCTCTCTCTCCCAATAAGGTTTGCTGGAAGAGAACTCTTTTTAGGGTTAAGCTCGCCTTTGCCATTCCTTCTCTAGTTTTATGTTTTTTAATGTATGTTTTATTTAGTGCAATAAAGAATTAAGGAATTAGAACTAGTATTTACAATTGAAATTTAAGCTAACTGCCGACTGTTGCAAACAATCTACAGGTATCTAAACTGATCCATAGCATATATCTAGAACATTACAAATATTATTACCGAACTTATCGCTTCAGTAGTGCATCTGATCTTCACCAATAAACCGCTACAAAAATAACTATACAACCCTGCAGTAAATAAACTCTATAAACAATCATCACGCATTATCAGCCAAATACAAATGACTTGCAGAATGCCTGCAGTTGGCTAAGGCGTTTGCTGACTCATTGAGGAAAACATCTTCATGGAAAACGTTTTGGTATACAATTTCAGCAGAGAGTCTTGTCTTGGAAGGAGCTTAGGTATGTTTTGGCTGTGCTTTGATACTTACAGGCATTTTGTACACAAACTACTATTTTGGTTGCAACTTTATTTATTGTAACATAGTAGGTTTTGGTGTCATTCGGTATATCCCTAAAATATAATTTCTCAAAATCACAATCCTCACACCTAGGGCGTAATCTGGCATTTAGCCTACCTACTGCATTAATGCTACCAAAACGAAAAATAATTTCTGTTTTTGCATTGTCTCCGGATTGCATCCAGGAGAATATAGTCGGAACAAACACGCTGAAGGAACAGAAGTAAACAATCGACGACTCAACGTGGTTAAGATATGGGATCATATGTTTCATACATATGAAACCTCCCATATCCGCCACCGTCTACATGGTGCCATGTTTTTCATGTACCAAGCCGAAACTGGGTTGTTGTGCACCCTATACCCAACTGATCCGCATGGTTAATTTTCAGAAACACGTTGTAAAATTTTCATAAAAAAACTCACCTCAAATGCTAACTAAAGCGACAATCCTATCACTAACCCAAACACACCATTTTGCTGACAAAATTTTAGGGTTTCATTGACTCACGTAACGTACCTACTACGCGTACGCAACAGGAACGTGCCAATGGGCGCTAGGCCTGACGCTAGACTATATATTTAATGTGTATACCTAAGTATGGGCGATGACAATTTCAGGTCAATAACTGATGAACAGCTGATGTTAGGGTTGGTCACTTACATGTTGGGAATGAAAGTTTCGAGGTCTTTTTTTCAGTAAAAAACCTTTAAACCCGGAAAGTGCTAGAACAAAAAATGTTCGTAGGATTAGGGTGGACCACCACCGTTCGGCTTGGTACATCAATAACGTGGCACCTTGTATATTGTTCTTTTATGTCAAGTCCATTCCAAGGTTGCCTGGAAGAGATCGCTCAAAGCGATGAGGTCGCCCTTTGCACTTCCTTGATTCTCAGCATTTTCTTCTGTATTATATCTGTATCTTCTGTATTATCTTCTGTATATCTTCTGTATTATACTTTTTCAGTCACTTTTTGTCCATCCTAAGGTTGCCTGGAAGAGATCGCTCTTAGCGATAAGGCCGCCCATTGAAAATGAAATGAAATGAAATAGCATTTTTGAAATGAAATAGCATTTATTTGCATAAATATAGGTTTGCAATGGTGGTTTTACAATAGAGTTTCACTATATTTGACCTTTGAGTCGTGCAAATGTTTAAACTTAAAAATAACTATGAATAAAGAATAATAGATTAAATAACATTAAGTAAGTACTATAATGTCAAAATAAAAATTATGTGCATTTAAATTTCAAATAATCACTTATATTATAAAAACAGTTAACACAAAGCCAGTTATATAATTAACGATTAAATTCATTATCTGTCAGTTCTCTCATGTCAAGTGGAAGTTTGTTATATAACTGTATGGCCATTGCGTAACAGTTCTTTTTACACATTTCTAGTCTAAATTGAGGCACCTTTAGTGGTTTTTGTACTATTTTTCTTCTGTATATAAACTTTTCATCCCTCTCAAACAATGTTATGTTATTTCTGACAAATTTTAGCATCTCGAAAATATAGAGTGAAGGAAAAGTTAACAGTTTATGCTTCATAAATAAAGGTCTACAAGAATCTCTCCGTTTAATGCCAAATATGGCCCGAATACACTTTTTCTGCGCAACGAAAGCTCTCTGAGCATCCGTTGAGTTGCCCCATATTATGACGCCATATCTCAAAATAGAGCAGACATGACTATGGTAAACTGTCAATGCAGTTTCAATATTAGAGAGGTCCTTTATTCTTCTCAGTGCAAATATAAATTTATTAATATTCTTACACACGTTATCAATTTGTTTCTTCCAATTTAAATGTCTGTCAATAATAATTCCTAAAAATTTTATGTCAAATACCTGCTCAATATTACTGTTTTTGTAATTTACGTAAATTTTATCTTTAATATTATTGTTATACGTGGTTGGTAGCATGAATTTAGTTTTTGTTGTGTTAATTTTTAAGTTATTTTCATCTAGCCAATTAATTACGTCATTAAGAGATTTGTTCCCTACGCTCATAGCATTTATAATAGATTTTTCTTTCGTCAATATTGTAGTATCATCAGCAAACATGATTGTGTACTGGTCAGTAGCGCTTGGTAACTCATTAATATAAATAATAAATAATATGGGACCTAAAACACTGCCCTGTGGCACACCGTGGCTAATAAAAGAATAAACAGATCTGAAGCTTTCTTGTGTATTACATTCAGAAGACATTTTTGTTATTTCCGTGCATTGCTTTCGTCCCCTGAGATAACTTTCAAACCAAGAGTATGCAGGACCCCTTATGCCATAGCATTCCAATTTATCTAGCATACGGTCATGGCAGACCATGTCAAAAGCCTTACTCATGTCTAGAAAGATGGCGACTGGGATTTCTTTCTTATTGATTGAATCAAGAATTTCTTTGACAAGTTTAAAACATGCTAGAGTTGTCGATTTCTTACATATAAAACCATTTTGTTGTTCGCACAAAACTTTGTTTTTTTCTAAAAACACAACTAATTTTCGGCTCATTACCTTTTCAAATATTTTCGAGATTATTGGTACTAGTGTAATGGGTCGATAATTCCCAGTATCGGATCTAGAACCTTTTTTAAATAGAGGTTTGACTACAGATAGTTTTAGACCTTCAGGAAATACACCGTTTTCAAGAGAAAGATTGACCACGTGTGTAAGAGGCTCTAGGATATAACCGATATTTTATTTGAGCAGTTTGGTTGTTATCTCGTCGTAGCCAGCAGAGTTTGTATTACGTAAACTCATTGTTATTTTAAGTACCTCCAAGCAAGTCACCGGTTCAAGATAAATTGAGTTAACTACTCTACTTTTCTTGTGCTTATATATATTATTGTGCTTATTCTTTGTTGTCTTTTCATTGTTGGCAATGTTTATAAAGTGTCTATTGAAACAGCTTGCTATTTCAGCACCGTTGGTTATAATATTGTCTCCGTCAACTATTTCCTTTATTTCATTGTTAGTACATTTGTCCTTAAGTCTGTCGTTGATTATTTTCCATGTAGCTTTACATTTATTAACTGCACCTGAAATATATTTCTTGTTCCTATCTTTTTGTATATTGACTGCACACCGTTTTAATATTTTACTGTAGTTTCTATAAATGTCCCTATCTTTCTCTGATTTAGTTTTGTAAAATACACACTGCAGATTTCTTTTTTTATCAAATGATCGTTTTAAGCCCTTTGTGATCCATTTTGGGTTTGATGAGTTTTTGTTGATTTTCACTTTAATCAGTGGAAAACATAGTTTATACGCTAAACAGATCCAGTCATGAATCATTGAGAAAGCCATATTAGTGTCCGTTTCTAATAACACATCCGAATAAGATAACTGGCTCAAACAGTAACTAAACTTCACCATATTTTCAAGACAGATATCCCTTCTATATACGAACCATTGCTTTACCATATGAGTATCAGCTTTAATTGTTATAGTTTGACCAGTATTATGATCAGATAAACCTAATTCATGTACTTCACCTTTGACATCCTTTATATTACTAATTATGTTACCAATACATGTCTTTTGTCGGGTAGGTACGTTTATGTGCGGTTTCATTTTATAATTGTATAATAAATTAATAAATTCATTCCTCATTTTACTTGTACTTAAAATGTACATTATCTTTTTTGTTTTTGTGTCCTGTGTTTTTTTGTTATTATTTGGTGTGCAATAAAGAATATTTGTATTGTATTGTATTGTATATTTTGTGTTTGTGTAGTACAATAAAGAGTTATCTATCTATCATCATCATTGGTCTGTAACATCCACGAAGGATCGTACATGTAATATATGCTTGTCAGAACTTACGTAAATGACTTGGCCTATACGGGAATAGCAGATTGGTTCCTTAGAACAGACTCCAAAATTATGTGCCTCAGGCTTTCTCTGCGCATTCTGTTCGGATAGACGGGCGCTCTGCATTTAAAAGTGGTATTTTTCCTTTAGTATGATTCTGAGGTTCAGGTAAGCAAAAACCAAAGCACATAACTAAACTCAAGAGCCAACATCTTAAACAATTCGGAAAGCAATCACTCAAAGTCGTTTGTCTACAAATTGCAAGCACTAATGGCGTTGCAAGCCGGGGGCTGCCACGGGTCGGTGATCACGTCGATCATTCCAGAACAATGGCCGGGAAGTTTTTAGATCATGAAACGATGGGTTTTGTTTATCATAATTTCATGATTAGTACCTACTTAAAGTGGTATAATCCGATTTGATGAAAATGCAATACAGCTATATCATTATCTTCATCAACTTGTTTTCACTGGCTGCAACTTCTTTCTAACATAAAAGTTGCCTATATTTTTGCTAAGGATATACTTAACCTACCTCCTTACCAATTTAATTATGATCCGTTAAACCACTTCACCAATGAACTTCACTTCACCGGTGAAGCGGTAACTCTGTCTGTTGAAAGTTAGCAAACAGACGAGAGACTTTCGCATTGGAAACTTAGGATAAATGGATTTTCTCAAATTTCTTGATAAAGGTACATTTTAATTATTATTCATTACTTATCTTGTTTTGTCTTGCCGTTATTTATAATGAAACAAACAGTAACAAACTATTTATTTTTTTACTGTTTATTTTAACAAGCTACTAAGTACTTACAACTTAATTATGTCTAGAACTAACCTACAGCAAGACAAAACAATATAAATAATTAATAATAATTAAAATGTACCAATGACTCAAAGTCCCTTAAATGATTAAGAATTAAAAAACATCGATTTCTCAATGATAAAATTTCCCTATATATATTTTTACCAAAGATTCTCATTTATAAAGACGCCAGGAACATAAATCAAGCTTAATATTTCTATTATCCAAAATAAAGTCCTCTTAAACAAAGCATTTACACTGAATTCATAATATTTCGGCTATAATGAGAAGCAGATTACGTCAAACAATGAAACCCAAATGAATAATGAGAAAATCATGTCAAATTTCTTATTATCACAAAAATACAAATGGTCGGTTTTTGGAACGGAAAATGTTCATTTTATTAACAGGAATTCAGGTAAAACTTATAATTACTTGGAGAGACAAATTTGAAAAGTTTCATGAGTTTTGTGCGCGTCTGTTCGGCTGATACTTTTTATTTCGCTTCCGAATTGTACATTTTAGTGTCGTATTTTTGGTAATCAACGCTTACTTCTGGATCAGTAACTTTAAATTTCACTTGATTTTTTGTGTTTTTATGTTTACATATAATCGACACAACAGCAAGAGTTTTTTTATATTCTGAACTAGCGGTTTCACGGTATTTAAGCACTCAATAACATTTAAGTAGATGAAACTGGAGTGCGAAATTTAATACATGTATATTTAGTTAAACATTTAATTATTATTATTTTTGTCTTATACATACTATACAAGGTGCCACGTTAGTCATGTACCAAGCCGAAACTGGGTTGTTGTGCACCCTACACCGAACTGAGCCGCATGGTTGATTTTCAGAAATACATTGTTTTAAATTTTCATAGTAAAAAATAACTTTACGCATACGCTTAGAAAAATGACAAATCACTAATGCAAAACGACAAAATTTTAGGGTTCCTTTTTCATGTGCAAATAAAGAACACATTCATTCATGCTAAAAATATAACAAGGCACGTATGTACGTAGCACTTTTTTAAAATTTGTCAATTTTTTACCTACCTAATGAAGATTATTTATCGCGTATTTATCGCGTAACTTTTATTAAAATATCGATAAATAGTATTTATTAGGTACTTACGTCGACGTACCTACCACGAAACAAACTTACAATGTTTAATGTTTATCTGTAGGTAGGTAACCTACAGATAAACATTAAACATTGTAAGTTAAAATAATAGCTTAGAAGAAAAATGTACGGAACCACCATACAATTGACGGCATTGGCTAAACAAAAGCGATTGAAAGGTCAGGCACCTTACTGATGAACAGCTAATGTTGTTGGGTTGTTACATGGGCTAATTGCGATGAAAGTTTCGAGGTTTTTTTTTCAGTAAAAATCTTTGAAACCCGGAAAGTGCTAGATAAAAAAAAATTCGTGGGAGGGGGGTAGTTCCCCCTTTCCGTGTAGTACACCAATTACGTGGCACCTTGTATAATAAGCCATATTTTTTGTTTTCTTTTTCGAAAGTCTAGATATTTATAATTATGGATGTAATGTATGTTACTTCTTCACGCCAAAACTACTCACCATGGGAAATAAATAACCTCTAAACGTTCCCATCGTAGAACAATAATTCGTCCTTTTTTGACTTGGAACAACTTAACTTATTGTAAATACTCGTTCTAATTTGTTGATTGTCATTATAAAGACCATTTTCTTTTAAAAAAAAACGAATCTAAAGGTTTTATCATAGAAACTACTCGTGTGCAAAGCCGCGGGCCAAAACTAGTTTGTTATACAGAGTTATTTTTTTATTATTATTAATATTATGAAAAAGCAACATAACTGTGCGATAGTTTAGAGCTCTACATAACTAACTACAAAGTCATTGAAGCTACAATATGCCAAAATATTTCATCAAAAGTTTGTCAACCGTAAAACTTGTCACGCGTAAATTTATCAAGCGTTAATTCAGGCCCAGAGGAAGGGTGTTTAGGAGAATTATTGGTCGTAAAATTGAAGTCTGTGAATGTTTGATAATATAATCCTTATGAATTTCCACCATAGCAGGCCGCTAGTTTTGCAATAATGGCAATAATAATGACATAGGTATCGAAATTGAGGGTAGAAGTAAGTATTTTGACGATGTCTGAGGCGCATCCGGACAAAATGTGTACCTGATATTGACAGAGCGGCGACCATTTTTAGATCGCTTGAAAGGCTTTGATATATTTTTTTCTAATTGTTCTTAAAAGGCAAGTACATTGTTTTATGTATGTATTATATACCAAATGTTACGTACTATTTGAAAATATAAATATTTATTTGAAAATCGAAATACTTTCGTTATAGAAGCAAAATAATGAAAAGCGCCGCGGCCAATTTTAAGTAGTTTGTTTTGCTCTCGCTCTATTTGGTCCATACTCTGAAATGAACAAAGTTACAGAGCTGATATTTATTACGACTAGTCTACGACCAAAGCTAAATTTAAGCATAAAAACCAAGTCACTTGAGCATTCGTCATCACAACCACTTGAAACCGCAATGATTTGCGCGTGTCAGAATTCTCGATAAGATATTTTGTAAGAGCTCTTTGTGTAAATTTTTATTGGAAATGGTGTTTTTATTTTTATGTAACAATAGCCGATTTAATTTAAACTAAAAGACAAACTGTACATCAGTATTGTTTAATTTTTAAAATATACCTTCTTTAACAAACCGCAAATAGTAAAATTGTGGTGAACACAATTTTACTAATCCTCTTACTTTGCATGGACCTCATTAAGGCGTTTGTTCCGGTTTAATAAGGTAGTTTTTTCGTAACCTATATTTTGTTAAAGATAAATAGACAGTTTACCTTTAACAAAATATATATTTAACAAATTATATATAAGTGTTAAGTGGTTTTAAATAGAAAGTTTTTCAAAAGTCTGTCCACAAGTCTGCATAGGTACATAGCATAGGCATCTCATATTTTACAGAGACGTATATGTAGAATCATTTTAGTTTTTCAAGCGCGAATGATAAAGCAGCATTAGCGGTAGACGTGCTGTTATTCTAAATGGCACTTAAACTCAAGTTATGAAGGTTTATTTCGCAATGAACATTACACTTCATCATAACATTAAGTTGTTGCAAATTTTAAGATCCAACTTAGTGATTCATGCGTTGGACTAGAGCCAGATTAAATGCGTTTCAGAATTATCTCCAACTTGTTAACGTTTTAAAATTAATTTGCTTTCTGCTGCTGAAATTAACAAATTACTAGAGGACTATAATTGCAAACTCTACCGACACCGAAACTACCTAGGTAGGTCTTATTTTGTAGCTACCTACGTTTTCGTTGGCCAGAAAGACATTGACAAATTTTCAAAGGTGCGCCGCCGCGCGGTAAACGGAAATTATATTTTGGCGGTTTTCAAAGAAATAAAGCTCGTTTGAAAACGGTAAGAATTATTTTCCAATTCTGCTACTTACCGAAAATGCAGACCTTGAGTACTATAAAAATTCGAACACTGTCGGTCAGTTGGTAGAACCCTAGACAAGGTATAAAATGCAGGCCCTGAGTACCTACTATAAAAATTCGAACACTGTCGTTTAGTTGGTAGAACCCTAGACAAGGTATAAAATGCAGGCCCTGAGTACCTACTATAAAAATTCGAACACTGTCGTTCAGTTGGTAGAACCCTAGACAAGGTATAAAATGCAGGCCCTGAGTACTATAAAAATCCGAACACTGTCGTTCAGTTGGTAGAACCCTAGACAAGGTATAAAATGCAGGCCCTGAGTACTATAAAAATCCGAACACTGTCGTTCAGTTGGTAGAACCCTAGACAAGGTATAAAATGCAGGCCCTGAGTACTATAAAAATCCGAACACTGTCGTTCAGTTGGTAGAACCCTAGACAAGGTATAAAATGCAGGCCCTGAGTACCTACTATAAAAATTCGAACACTGTCGTTCAGTTGGTAGAACCCTAGACAAGGTATAAAATGCAGGCCCTGAGTACTATAAAAATTCGAACACTGTCGTTCAGTTGGTAGAACCCTAGACAAGGTATAAAATGCAGGCCCTGAGTACTATAAAAATTCGAACACTGTCGTTCAGTTGGTAGAACCCTAGACAAGGTATAAAATGCAGGCCCTGAGTACTATAAAAATTCGAACACTGTCGTTCAGTTGGTAGAACCCTAGACAAGGTATAAAATGCAGGCCCTGAGTACCTACTATAAAAATTCGAACACTGTCGTTCAGTTGGTAGAACCCTAGACAAGGTATAAAATGCAGGCCCTGAGTACCTACTATAAAAATTCGAACACTGTCGTTCAGTTGGTAGAACCCTAGACAAGGTATAAAATGCAGGCCCTGAGTACTATAAAAATTCGAACACTGTCGTTCAGTTGGTAGAACCCTAGACAAGGTATAAAATGCAGGCCCTGAGTACTATAAAAATTCGAACACTGTCGTTCAGTTGGTAGAACCCTAGACAAGGTATAAAATGCAGGCCCTGAGTACTATAAAAATTCGAACACTGTCGTTCAGTTGGTAAAACCCTAGACAAGGTATAAAATGCAGGCCCTGAGTACTATAAAAATTCGAACACTGTCGTTCAGTTGGTAGAACCCTAGACAAGGTATAAATGCAGGCCCTGAGTACTATAAAAATTCGAACACTGTCGTTCAGTTGGTAGAACCCTAGACAAGGTATAAAATGCAGGCCCTGAGTACCTACTATAAAAATTTGAACACTGTCGTTCAGTTGGTAGAACCCTAGACAAGGTATAAAATGCAGACCCTGAGTACTATAAAAATTCGAACACTGTCGTTCAGTTGGTAGAACCCTAGACAATGTATAAAATGCAGGCCCTGAGTACTATAAAAATTCGAACACTGTCGTTCAGTTGGTAGAACCCTAGACAAGGTATAAAATGCAGACCTTGAGTACTATAAAAATTCGTACACTGTCGTTCAGTTGGTAGAACCCTAGACAAGGTATAAAATGCAGGCCCTGAGTACTATAAAAATCCGAACACTGTCGTTCAGTTGGTAGAACCCTAGACAAGGTATAAAATGCAGGCCCTGAGTACCTACTATAAAAATTCGAACACTGTCGTTCAGTTGGTAGAACCCTAGACAAGGTATAAAATGCAGGCCCTGAGTACTATAAAAATCCGAACACTGTCGTTCAGTTGGTAGAACCCTAGACAAGGTATAAAATGCAGGCCCTATAAAAATCCGAACACTGTCGTTCAGTTGGTAGAACCCTAGACAAGGTATAAAATGCAGGCCCTGAGTACCTACAATAAAAATTTGAACACTGTCGTTCAGTTGGTAGAACCCTAGACAAGGTATAAAATGCAGGCCCTGAGTACCTACTATAAAAATTCGAACACTGTCGTTCAGTTGGTAGAACCCTAGACAAGGTATAAAATGCAGGCCCTGAGTACTATAAAAATCCGAACACTGTCGTTCAGTTGGTAGAACCCTAGACAAGGTATAAAATGCAGGCCCTGAGTACCTACTATAAAAATTCAAACACTGTCGTTCAGTTGGTAGAACCCTAGACAAGGTATAAAATGCAGGCCCTGAGTACTATAAAAATTCTAACACTGTCGTTCAGTTGGTAGAACCCTAGACAAGGTATAAAATGCAGGCCCTGAGTACCTACTATAAAAATTCGAACACTGTCGTTCAGTTGGTAGAACCCTAGACAAGGTATAAAATGCAGGCCCTGAGTACCTACTCTAAAAATTCGAACACTGTCGTTCAGTTGGTAGAACCCTAGACAAGGTATAAAATGCAGGCCCTGAGTACTATAAAAATTCGAACACTGTCGTTCAGTTGGTAGAACCCTAGACAAGGTATAAAATGCAGGCCCTGAGTACTATAAAAATTCGAACACTGTCGTTCAGTTGGTAGAACCCTAGACAAGGTATAAAATGCAGGCCCTGAGTACTATAAAAATCCGAACACTGTCGTTCAGTTGGTAGAACCCTAGACAAGGTATAAAATGCAGGCCCTGAGTACCTACTATAAAAATTCGAACACTGTCGTTCAGTTGGTAGAACCCTAGACAAGGTATAAAATGCAGGCCCTGAGTACCTACTATAAAAATTCGAACACTGTCGTTCAGTTGGTAGAACCCTAGACAAGGTATAAAATGCAGGCCCTGAGTACTATAAAAATCCGAACACTGTCGTTCAGTTGGTAGAACCCTAGACAAGGTATAAAATGCAGGCCCTGAGTACCTACTATAAAAATTCGAACACTGTCGTTCAGTTGGTAGAACCCTAGACAAGGTATAAAATGCAGGCCCTGAGTACTATAAAAATCCGAACACTGTCGTTCAGTTGGTAGAACCCTAGACAAGGTATAAAATGCAGGCCCTGAGTACCTACTATAAAAATTCGAACACTGTCGTTCAGTTGGTAGAACCCTAGACAAGGTATAAAATGCAGGCCCTGAGTACTATAAAAATTCGAACACTGTCGGTCAGTTGGTAGAACCCTAGACAAGGTATAAACTCATTAGGTATTTAAGCCCGGTTCCTTTAAACTACTGTAAAATCGTTAAAATGTCGTATACTCAAATTTTCGGAGCAAAAAGATGTGTTGATGTATTTAAGTAAAAGGAACCTAGCGGTGGGGTTAGCACATGTATAAGAGGTGCCTCTACTTTTTGTTTTTACTCCAAATATTTTTATATTTAATTTATGTTTAAATTTTGCCACTTTGTAATGAGTAAACCAATAATATGTACATTCATATGTGTGTGTATTTTATGTGACAATAAATGATTTACTTACTTACTTTAAGCTCGGTAACTTTTAAAAACAGCAAGAATACAAAGTATATCCCTTCAAAACTCCCTTTATACAAAAAACCCTCGTACCTTTTTTATGATCGTGTCATTCGCTGTCTAGGAGTTGCCTCTCAAGGAGTAAATCCTGTCTTTAGCATTACCTTGACATGGTGGAAATCATGATGCTATTGAAATTGCATACGTAGGTACCTTTCCTAGCATCCAATTCAGAGTCAGCAATAGGGTTATTGCTGACCGTAGTTTATTATTTACACAACAAGATATTCTGAATTCCACTAAAGTGGAGAGGAGAGAAGACGTATGAAGAACCAATCAAATCTCGAATAATCATGTCGTGAGGTTCATGTCTATTGATACAAAGCAATTTATTTACACTGTTCTCTCTCTCCTCTTTACAAATATGCCGCGCCAATTTGCACTTACCAATAAATAGGCTATCAACTAGAGCTTAGGTTCACAGATTCAAACCAAATATAATTTCACACAAGACCGCAGTTGTCAAAAAGCAAACACAGATGGCACTCTCAATAAAAATAGACAATTTAAAACAGCATCACTTATACACGTAACGAGTCACTTGGTGTGAGAAGATTAGGTTTCATTGACAGTACACGATGACTAACAGACCTGGCTGGGAGCCAAAGCAGATAGGTAGCTTAAACGGTATTATGGTATACTTAGCCCTCTATATAGTCCTAAACATAACTGAAACTGTAGATATCTTAGGTAGGTCTCTAAACTTCTAAAATAGGTTTATCAAATTAAATTGCAAAATCTATTCACACATACTTATTGTTGGAGTACTTAGGCTGAAAGTAAGGAAGACTCTCAGTGTTTGCTGTTTAGAATAATTCTAAACAGCAAACATTTCGTTATCGTAAAGACGGTCTTATCAACATTTTGAAGTTAGTAGATGAAGGAGATCTTGTTCAGACCTTAAATGAGCGTATAGTGACTTCTTCTAGCTCTGCAAGACTGGCGGTTAAGTGCACAGCAGCAGTGGATTAATTGACAGCTTCCAACGGATATATCCTAGAACGGGCAAAGAATTAATTAAAAACTGAAGAAACTTCTTTAGAAAATAATAGTTTCGGTTAGCGGCCTTTGGTTTCCTTTATTAAGATATTCTTTATTTTAATTCAACAATTATTAGATACATTTATTATATTCTCTGCCGATAGATGTGATAAAATTACATATACCATTAACTTGTATCGATTCATATTTCTTTCAATTCATATTCAAATTATTACAAAAATTGCAGGCATAATGTCGGTTCTATATTTACATAAAAAATTATTGATTAATTTCAGGAGTATTAGAGGGATATTGTATTATACATTATATTGATTCCCCTATGTTGTTATCAGAGATATCTTTCAGTACACGATTTAGTGCGCACAGGTCCAACCAAGCTTTTTTCTTTGTTAACTTATAAAAACAATATTTCGTTTTACAACCCCCTGACAATAATGGCCCGCCAATACAATGTCGTACTAAATGACAACAAAAATATTTATATACATCTTAATTACAGGGACTTAGATGACTTATATATTCATTGATTTATAATATTTTTCTTTTTTTTTGACATTTGTTACCTATTCATTGAATTAATAATTTTGTATTTGTAATTTAGAAATAGAAATTGTAATATTGATTAATAGAAAAATTAATATTTGCAGGTAGAATATAACTGGACCTATATAGTTTTACGACCTACATTGTTATATTCTGCCATATTCTGGCAAATAAACATCTTTAATCTCTAATTATTTAGCTAAACACAACATTCTACTAGACTTTTTTGTTCCGAGATTGAGCCAATATATCAGAGCTCTAAAATCAATTCAATTAAGCCTCTGATTCGGTGATTACATAATTGTGGAATTAGGTATACTATGCTAAATTACTTCGAATGTGAGTGTAATAACTAAAACAAAGGTAATGGAATAACCTTTACTTTTGTTTTAAATATTTTTTCGATTTACCTATTATCTCTACATGTTTTTGCTTGTAATATTATTATTTAAGTATGCACACAGGTTGTGTTACAATCAAGTTTTAGACCTAATATTATTCAAATATTGGTTTTTTTTTTGTGGTTGGAATATGTTTTGTGCGTCTTATTAAATAAAAATAAAATAAAAAATGTCATGTGTCAGGAAACATCGTTTTTTTATTATATCTAGCTGAGAAACATTATTTCTGTTAATGCAAAATGATTCTACTATTCATACATGTTAAAGAAACAATCAAAGCGTTATCTCTGTAGGTTAAAATAATATGAGTCGTTTTTCTATATAACTAGGCAATTTTTAATTCAGCTCTCCTGAAAAGTAGCCAAAATTGACATCCGACTTTATACATCTGAGGTCGAGATTTGGTGTCCATGGTTGGGCTTCATATTTTAACATTATGCGCATGAAATGTAAAATACCGACGTGGCTAAGGCAAAGCGTACTTAATAGGCTCAGGTAGCACAAATAAGGTAGCATTAAACCGCATCCAATGTTGTTGGGCCCTTTGCCAAAAGGCGCACGATACAGTTTCTCGTTAACTGTTTTAATATTTAAACTTAGTATTAACTACTTCGCATCTTTACCATGTTAGAAATAAAGTGGATTAAAAGTGGTTGGTCAAAAACTAAAAAAAAGGAACTCCTTCTAACTCTTACAGAACAGATTTTTACGTATTGTGACAATTTGAATAGGTAAATAACCCGTATCTCACAGACTTAAATGTAGATTACCTAACTAACAATTTACCCAGTTTAAATTATAAAGCATATGTACCGGTCTATGTTTTTAATATGTCGTATATAGATATATATATACGTGTGTTATAGATGTCGTCAAAAATCTATCCGGAAGCTAAAACAGCAAACACGTATAGGTATTTATTAACCTTATTGAAATAAAGACAAAATCTGGGTAACTAACTAGACACCCTATGTTTTGTTTTGTCTTGTTAATCCAAGTTTTCTAATGAGATTACGGATCGGCGTTCGAGTCATTTGTTTTCATTAATTTTGTTTATCGAATTTCTCCGGACGGCTTCATTGAACGGGATACACCAGAACCCGTCGGAGATTAATAAAGTTTATTATTTGGCTGTCAAATTTTCATCTTTCAGTCTAATTTTTGCTATAGGTACGTCCGGATTGACGCCCTAGGATAGAAACGTGCCCTATTGCCAAACAACATACCTTCTGAAAATTGTTATCAAATTTTGTTTGGTTGAAATGTACTGTACCTGAAAATTAACCTTAATATGTAACCTATCAACACTACATTGCAATTTCCAGAAGTAAGGCTTTCGACAGTGGGGCACGTCACTGACGCAACTATCTCTTTATCCTACCTGTAACAATCAAAACTTTTATGGAGATCTGGTTCAGCCTTCACACGACAACGAGTTTTAAACATTTTATGGTCTCTTCTTTTAGCAGATAATACCTTATATCTTATTCCTTACTTAAGTATAGTCAACTAATAAAGTTGCTGAATATTTTAATTTTTTATCTCTTTAATACGTATCATAAATACAACCAAGAACGCTTTTGGTATCAGTCAGTCAGTTGAGCTATCTGTAGATTGTTTGCTACAATCTTCAGTAAGCTCTATTGTATATATTGTAGTTATCTTATTTATCTATTGTTTCAATTGTAAAAATAGTTCTAATTTATTTCTATTCTTTGATTATTTTCTTTGTTAAAGATTATGAGACTCTGTGTGCACATAATGTATCATCTCAGCTTTATCGGCCACGAGTAGGTACTAAATCTTATATTTGTTGATTATCAAGATAAAATTAAATTTTCGTACTTTAACTCTGAGCTCTCTTGATGTCTGGTTTTGAAACGAGCCATTTCGATAAATCAGACTTTCAACCATCCATAAACGAGGTACCTTGCAAGGGACTTGTCAGTCATTGTGTTTTGAGTATTGAAATCGTTGTTCGAAGTCGGGGTCCTTGATATAACGAGGGATTGCTACGTTTCATGTTCTGCTTGCGTGATGTAACGTTAGTGGATTTTCAAGCAATTTTCGATGTGCTTACACGTTCTGAAAGCTGCCTTATCTAAGTACCTAGGTAGGTAGTTAGTTATAACAACCCTTCTTTATTCGGTGACACATTGACCATTGATTGATCATTGATTTGGGTAGGAGATCTAAGGCAGACACAAAGGTAATTATTGTAATCGCCGTTCATTTGCTAAACTAATATTATGTAACCACAGAAATCTAAATATAACGGTAAGGTAACCTATTTTTTATTATAATTTCAACGTAGCAGATTTCAGCCTCAAACAAAAAACAAACAAAATAGAAATTTTGCTTTTGGCACAAATCGATTGTTATATTAATTTTTAAGATATTTTCAACATTTAGAGAATGAAACCCGTGGAAATGGCCGATGCATTCAGGCTGTTTATTAACAAGTCACAATTGGTAGTTAACCCTTCACAACCCTTATCTCTCAACATCTCATCGAGCCACCCTACCTTAATCATCAGATCGTCTGTCATGTGTACGCCCAACGTAATATTTTACATAATGATAATCTTCCCTCCACCCTGCCACGCTGGAAATTATTTTTGAGTTATAATCGGATATGACACGAATCACACTAGTCACATTCACATCGCACTAGTCACACGAGGATTATAGACGGACTCTCGCCATAATGTAAGTTTCAGTCCATTTATGATGAGAGTTCCAACTCGAAATCTGTCGACATGCTTGTGTGAGGAGTTTTGGCCGCGGGGTGTCAAGTTCCGACGGTTCACTGGCCGCCTGCAAGGCGATACCTTGATTGTCGCGGCGACGCGACAATAATAATTATATTTTTCGTGTTATAAATTAAGTTTTTATATTTTATGTATGTTAGTTTTAAGGTATATACTTATGGAAGTCTATGGACCGTAGAATAAGTTAATTAAGATCTGTAACTGTTCTAAGTTGTCTAAAATAAATGATTTATTATTTATTATTATTCACATCATTTTTTTTTTCAAATCACGTTATAAAATACATTTTTTACGGAAAATAAAATATTATTAAACTATTCTACAGTAAAAAATATATCAAAACGGTGAATCACCGGCCGCGAAGCTAGCCTCAAGCGGCCGGTGACTAGGGCTACGGAGAGAGGAACATTCTGACGATGAGTCCAGGGGTACCGCCTTTTGGATTTGACCCTTGATCCAACTTCCTAGCGAGAGTCTCTTGAGATGTTGATCGAGGCTCTTCGCTATTACGCCGTTAACCGAAACAACTATGGGGACGACGATTATTATTATTATAAATGCGAATGTTTGGATGGATTGACGATTGTTAGTTACTTCTTAACCCCAAAACTACTAAACTGATTGAGCTAAAATTTTTCATAGGTGTAGCTCTAGACTAGACCAAACATGAGCTGTTTTTTATCAAATAAATCAGTTCCCATGGGATATCAAGTGCAAAGCCGCAGGCTAAAACTAGGAGGCTTAGTACTTTTAAACGTATAAATTTATTTGGTGTTTGTTTTATACGTTATGATGATCTAACAAAAACTTCTCTAAGAAATAATCGATTTTGTTACTTTAATACAACATAGACAAAAAAAACCTAATCAGTATTTTGATTAATACCTACAATGTTATGACAATGGCGGACCGTAAGAGCTCTTGCACACGACACGATTTATTATAAAATAAATATAATAATTAAAAAAAAAAGCATTCCCCATGAATTACTTCGTCCAATGATGAAAACTGCGGCGCAAAATGCGGCATCTGCCAGACGCGCGGTAACGGGGCGAACGCGTATCACCAGCTGACGGTTACGCCGCCGCGAGTTAGTCCCGCCAGGTGAGGAGTTAATTCTTTTTTAGCTTAATCGTATATAGGGCTTTTTATTTTTTGGAAAATGCCTAATTGCTGCCAAGCAAAACGTCCGGCGCCAGTTCCGCGTAGACGCGGCGCGCCGAGGGACAGACATGGTGCATACGGCACCGTCACCGTGCCGTAGCGCCGCCGCGTATGTGAACAAGTTTTCATAGATAGTGATCCATACAACACTGACGTCCGTGCCTTTCTACGGCGAATTAACCGCAGATTATCACGGCAAAAAAAACGTGTATAAACAAAGGCCCTAATTGTACCAATCAGGTTCGATGGTCTTTGTAATTACGTATAATTACACTCAAACGAACATAAATTTTCTTTAAAAATAGATAATACGACCGTAGAATGTTATTACTTAAATTTATCGCTGGTAATAATTTCCTTGATAAAATGCTCGAATATTTTAATGAAAATTTCTGTTTATGTTGTTTGCCGGTTCATGAGATGAAATGAGATACGAAAATTATCTCATAAACATCTGCTACTCATAACATATAAATCAGGCAGAAATAAACTTTAATCAAGAAATATTTAATTCATAAGAGAGTAGGATAATAAGATAAACATAGTTAGATTTTATAAAAAGATAATGCTCATTTATTTGAAAATATAACAAAAGACAATGAAACTCAAGATACCGTGCTAAATAAAAGCATAATTCAAGCAAACTTAGAGCCAACAGATGGCTAGGACGTAGCTAAACTCCCATTACAGATTATAGCAAATGATGCCCAATTAGACAACAGCGAACAAGTAACAGCAAAATGTGATATTTTGTACCGTAAACTATTTTAAATGGTGGCCAAAGTGGTCTTTGAAAGGGTGAGAAATTACGGCAACATAAATTTAAATTTTGCGAATGCTAATTTGTGAAATGGCTCTCATAACGAGCAATGAATGAAGTTTTAAAATTTATAGTGTAAAATATATTTGTGTTTGCTCGTGATGATTCAAGTATTAAAGTAACAAAGCTTTAAACAACAACACATACATAAATGTATGTATGTGTTGTTTTAAGCTTTGTTTAGAGTGGATAAGCGGACCTTAATTCTTTTATTCTGAATCTGGTAGCAGGACGTTAAATATTCCGTGCAAAGTCTTGTCATAACAATTTCAAGACCGTTGAAAATGTAAATATCCTTTGATTATGAGCAGAAAAATTATATTTAATAATTATATTTAATAATAAATTTATAAAGATAAATCACTCAAAATGTTTAATATACAAACAACGATTATGCACCTAAATTAATGTAGATAATTACTCCCAAACCATTACCGCTATCAAAGTGATCCGTGTCAATGTTGGCATACATCCCAATTACCTGATACACAAGCATATCCCAATAATTAAAGATCCAACCGATAATGTTAAACACCCAGTCCCACACTCATAAAGGCGTTATTACACTACAACAAAAGCGATAACCAAAATCTCGTCATAGCAATAATCAAAACGATAGCCTGTCCCAACCCTAATAACTGGTAATGGATGAGGGCCCCTTAGCACCAGATAATATGAGCAAGCCACATAAAGAGTAATGTTACCCTGTGAAAGTTTTACTTGATCTGAAAATGACAAAAACCACGAAAACTGGCTATTTATCACCAGTTGATAAATGACCAGTTTATCATCAGAACAGCATTATTATCCTTAAAACGAT
Organism: Eupithecia inturbata; assembly: GCA_963662085.1. Taxonomy (NCBI): domain Eukaryota; kingdom Metazoa; phylum Arthropoda; class Insecta; order Lepidoptera; family Geometridae; genus Eupithecia; species Eupithecia inturbata. The sequence goes on from OY759182.1 coordinate 13,517,545, forward strand.
ACCGGAATCACTAAAGAAAATTATTAAAATTGGAAAATGATGTATCTAAAGATGATAATAATCATCTTTGGATATCATAGTCGTTCTTAAAATATTAAATATTTTTAGTGATGTATCTAGTATATAATTATATCGATCAAGTTTCTGTTCTATAAAATGTAGTGAGGGTAATTAGGGGTGTCCTTATGATAATTATACGTATTTTTAATGTTTATTTACTTGCAATAATATTTTTACCCCGCAAATAAATAAGGCTTTCATTTAAATCTTAATTTCAACCCATTGGTAAGTAGGTAAACATAAAAATCATTTCTGAAAACTGCGGTTCGAGAAATGTAAATAAACTCATTATGAAGCTTAGTTACTGAAATGACATGAATTTATATTTTTACCTTTATTATTACTTCCAGTAATAAATGATCTACCCTTTAACACATATTTAATTTATTGGCAGCGAAATAAAGGTTACTTTACCTCTCACTCGACTCCGAGTGATGAGCCACTCCTGATTATATCGTTTATATCCTTCTTGTATAAGATTAGCTTCGTCCATATGGATGAGGAATTAACTTTATTGTTTCTTCGCAGATTTTGCTTCTCACAGCTAGATTTGATGTCGACGTGCCGTGATTGTCTTCGTTTTTACGAGTTTATTTCACTTATTTACTACCTTCTTCAGACACTTTTGTTATGTCAGTGAGAGAGGAAGCTTTACTATGATTCTTAAAGGTTCTTTTGATAAATAGTGCTGTTGTAAAAATAGAAATATCCTGTCTTTTTTATTCTCTGTCTCTGATTTTCTGTATGCTCCCGTGTCTCGACTGTGTTCAATTTTTTTTTGTTATTCATTACTTTTTCACACCCAAAATGGGCAAAGAATTGATAATGATACTTGATGACCATTCTAATGCTACTATTTATAATGAACCTTTTCATGTTGTTTGACCTATGACCACATAACTCTCAAGAACATCGAGATATAGTTCTGTGCCCTATGATGCTTACCTCGCCACAACAGGTAGGTGTCATTTAGTTAATTGCTTCCGTAATCTTGTAAACCAACAAGCTGAAGACGACATTCTATCTATATTAAGATGCTATATTAAGATGATGATGATGATGATGTTAGTACCTACTAGATTATCGCGTTAATTGCCCTGTACCAAATGAGCCATCAAAGAGATATGTACCCTACATCTAACAGCAACAATTGCCTCAATGGATAGGGGTCAATTGTCTGGATCCACCACATTTTGATACCAATCAATAATAACTTTAGCCTTTACCAACAACAGTATAAGATTTAAAGTTCTGTGAATACTTCGGCTTAATCAATTGGTTCACCTTACTTGTTTATCCATTAGGGGTAATAAAGAATATTTTTATGAAGTTATCATTTTAGTAAAGGGTGTTTTTCTATGGTGTAAATAATGGGTAGGGTGTTAAAGGCTGCTTTGTGATCGATTAATCCCGCATGAAATTGGGATGAAATCAATTTGACTTTATTTACGAGGACAAAAATTGAAGACGATATCACGAGTTCCCTGTTGCTCAACTGCGATTGCTCAACTTTTTTTTCTCCATTGCTCACTCAACTCAATAATTAATTGCCAATTGAACAGTTGCTAGTTTATGTTTGGATTTGGATTGATAACAAGTTCTTATTTTTGTAACTTTTTTTGTAAAACAAAAGTACAGAATAAAACAATAAAATTTCATGGCAAGGGAGGGAACAGAGATTTTTAGGGGTATTGAACAATGAAAAGATAATTCGCTATGAGAAATCTGTATTTGCTCAATGAAAACGCATTCTGATAATATCCGCGTCTTAATTCTTTTGCAACTTCTACGCCGCTGTTTTATTACGCCTGTAACACAATTAAATCATTCACATTCAATTAAATTTAGTAAAAAGAAGTACAGAGTACCCTCGGTAGGTATCTACCAATTTCATTCGCCATTACATTTCACGAACGCTGTTGTAAGTTCAGCGCTATAGCTTAGTTTAAAAGTTTAGTCCAAGGCCTTAGAATTCCACAGTTGAAATTAGCATAGCAACATTTCTGCTACCGTCTCCTGCAGGTCCAGTAAGTTCTGGCGATCTAGATACCAACTAACTTAGCGTCCAACCAACGTTTAGGTATATCTAGTTTAGTACTATTGTAAGCAAGTTAGGTGCAACAGGCTTGATGTTCATTTCATGGTCAGTTTACCTTGTGCTAGTATTTCAGTCCAGTGCTGGATTACTAGATTGCAACTGGAATATACTTATGCTCAGAGAAAAACGCGGTACAATACACAAATACTTTCTTGCACCACCATCATAAAAATAATTCACGATTAGCATCAATGGGTGGCCTAATCGCTGGAACTAGATCCAAAGAGAGTTTTAATCCATTCACTAAGTGTTATGTCATCACAGGTTATCAAACTAACTTAGGCATATATGAGTTTGCATTTTTTATATGCAGATTTGAGCCCAGTAGCCGTTTGAATGTTCTAAGTGCAAATTCTTCAGAAATTCATGTGCTTACCGTTTCGATAGGAAGACACTCATGAAGACGTTTAAATAGATCTGCTGAAATGACTGAAAATTTAATGGAATATAATTAATAAACATTACCAGATAAAGAGCTGACTGTATCACCCATAAAAGGTTGCCAAATGGGAAGTAGCCATACTCTCCAGTCCAGTGCAGAGTGAGATAGCGGAGCACTAGACAGGAATAATGTAAACCAGTCTAAATCATAGCCATGATGTGTTCTAGAGATCTTAGACCTGAATAGAGTTGATTTTCTATTGAATTCAGACTTCACAAGCCAGGGTGAGCTTCCGAAACCAAATAGGTAACATTGAACCCTTGTATATTTCCCCGTTCTAAGGTAACATTCGAGTTAGTCCTAACCGGTGGTGTCCCGGTACAGAACCTGATAATTAGTTTGTTTCATTTGGCCCGGTGTTAAAATTGTATCTACCGGACCAATCATAATTTTTTCTCATCTAACCGGGGTTGAACCACGGGGCGGGATTAAACTTACACTCTACACTAACCCACACCTGCAACTTCATAACATGTACAACTTTAGACAAATGACGAACAATTATTAAAAACAATATGGAGGTCTTCCAAACAGATTTCTCAGAAATCTGTTCAAAGTTAATGAGCGTCCTGTTAATCTATAAAAATAGACAGGACGTCATGTCAACAGACGAGTCTCATTAGGAGTTCGTCTCTTTCACACCCGTTGTAAGATTGAAGACTCTTTCGTGTGGTGGTTTCTTTATATGAAGCAAAGTCTTGCGCATAACATATTCGTATATTCCGTGCGCAATCGATTCAGATGTATTCGGGTGTGTCCTCATAATACTATTGCCACTCATTAGCTGCGTTTTGACTATGCTAATAACATAAGAAAATAAAACCAATGAGTGAGGCATATAGTATTAAATCATACTCGCGGATACCTCTATATCTCAATCGAGCTACAACTCAAAATGGTTCCACCAAATTCTGATCGAGCGCATTTATACTAGCTTTTGCTAGCAATATTAACAACATAATATATATATAGGGTTTAGAACAATTTTATCCAAATATTTTCCTCGAAAACATTGAAGTGTAGGGCGTCCTGTTTCCGTACACCTTGTAAAAAATATTTTAACCCCGCGAATAGACGTTGACAGGTCTGATGGCGAAATCTTGTCGATTGCGGCCTTGTTTTTAATCGATTCTGTGACCTGTATAACCTTAGCAAATATTAAACATTTTTCATTTTGGTAATCGGTGGACGAAATACTCCAAGTCAAGTTATCTGAGCGTCTGGTCGACGCGACGCGTGACCCGAGAGCTGGCGGGTATCTGGCGCAGCGGATCAGCATTGCCATACAGCGGGGCAATGCAGCCAGCGTCTTGGGGACGCTTCCGACTGGTATTGATATGGATCAGTTGAGCTACCTGTAGATTGTTTGTAACAGTCTGCAGTAAGCTTAACTGTTTCAATTGTAATTACTAGTTCTAATTTGTTTTTAATATTGAATTGAAATTTTCCAAGTCAAATGTTTCAAAATTGTCAAATTTTCGAAGTTTTCAAACTGTAAAATTGTGTTGTTAAGGATTTTTTGTTTTTAAAACTAGTTACCTACGCATTTAACAATCCTTATTGCCTACCTGGCAAGAAGTGGTACCCAGCTTCTGCCGAATAATTAATACCAACCTAAGTATGATCATGTTGTCTCCGTAGCCGGATTTCGGTCATAGTAGACACTCTCAACGGAGACTAGCCAGTGCGCAGGGGATATTAAAGTGCATTTAAGTGTGTGCTGAAACACAGGAGCGCTATCTATTCTCTCACTCTCATAATCCGATGGGACGGCAGACCGACACGACCGGGGAGAGGTCAGGCGCAGGGGGGCGAACCTAACGACGTTGGTAGTCAAACTAGGCCTAGATCTCAGTACTCTGGATCCCACCCCGTGGTAAAATACTCGAATTACATAAAATTCTAAATTTGTTCTTTGATTCCTTGAATTTAATCAAAGTAAAATACGCATGTAAAATAAATTCGATAAAAGAAATCATGAAGGTGCATTGTTTCGCACATAATTTGTTCGAGATCTCAGGAACAAGTCTATTGAAGTGATTTAGTTTCGATTCGTAGGTTATCACTAATTATTTGGTTCATTGAGCCAGTTTCTTCAAAAGTTGTGTAGTTTTCTTGTAAATAACCAAAAACTTGATTTTTGCGCTTACGCCGTTCCAAAAACATAATGCTCTATCACGCTTCTATGTACGTGAAATCCCATGCCTATCCTTTTCACAAAATGGCCCGCCAACTTTCTGACTTCGCGCTGCAGCTACTGTACATTTTTCTTGTTAGAAAAATCCCAATAACTTAAGTTTAAAGATAATAAAACCCGGTTTTTTGGTCTAAAATCACACCAATTTTCCCAATACATTACAGCAATTTGCTCATTATTAAATTACCGACAGTGAAGTAAATACCAAATTGTTAATTTCTCTAATGATTTAATCTGGTGTCTAGACATTTGAGGTTAAATCTTCAAAGGACTTTAATCAATGTGCCTCCGTTTTGAAATGTAACCTTGAGGGGACTTTGTTTTGTTTGAGCAAGTTTGGTACCTACCATTGAGATCAGACTTCTTTTACAAAAAGGCTTGCAGATACGACCACATGAAATATTTTTTTTTTATCTATCATCACATCAGTCATCCATCGCTTATCACATTTCAAGAATACTCGAGCTTCGATACGTAAATCGCAGGAGATTATGTCAAGAAATCGTACCAACAAATACGAATATTGTTATCCATAAGTACCTACAGTGGGTCTTAAATCGACGAGGAACCAAAATTACTGAACCAAGATCAAATTATGGCCATATTAAGGTGAATGTCCAGTGGCCTACGCTAGCCACTGTACATAGGCCTCCCGTGATAAGCACCTCATTAGCTATAATTATTAGCAATGCCATTATCCCCACACTGGGCATGCGGGTCGGGGATAGCAGTGGAGATGGAGATGTTATTACCTACATAGAAGGAATCTGCCGCCTTTCTTTTAGTAGATTCCCTTGCTCGCGTTTTATGACATGCCGGCAAATTTGGGCGGTCGATTTTCATGGTCGCGGCATGAAATCGACTCCCGCCATGGCAAATCATGTAGAATATAATCTGACTTCAATAAAAAGCTACTATCAATTCTTGAATCGTGCATAAAGCCGTGGGCTATAGCTAGTCATTAGATAAAGATATTCCTTAAATAATAATTCCAACTGAAGCGAAACCACCAGCGAAACGAATGGACAGCCGTGGTCAAATAAATTAATACTTGAAAGAAAATTAATAAATCTACATCTGCTGGCAAGCTTTGAAGTCGACCACTAACTGTGTGCGACCACGGACTGTGAACTGCATATGAGAGGATAGACTTTAGGATTGAGATCACACTAAAATTCAATCTAGAAAACTTGTATAGATAAATGAATCACACATGTGACATGTGAAATTTTAGATGTTTATAGATGTATGGATGTTTGTTACTTAATCAATCCAAAACTACTGAACAGATTGCGCTGAAATTTTGCATATAGGTAGTTCTAGACTTGTAATAAGACATAGGTTACTTTTTATCCCTTAAATATGTTCCCATGGGATAGTAATCACCTTTAAACGTTTACTTAAAAACAACGCGTACGAAGCCGCGGGCAGAAACTAGTAAATAAACAAGCATCATCTTCGCCTAAGATAAGCAGAGCTTGTGTAATGAGTACTTACTAAGATGAAGATATGAAACTTTGCAACCAGAGCTTTGCAGACAGTAGTACTTTTTTTTATGACTGTGTATCTTATTAATTGTTTTATTTTTCACTAGTGAAAAGTGACGATAGCTAACTACATGCTATTTTGTTTATACTGATCTATATTTTTCTAACCATTTGCTTATTTGTTGGTATTCTGTGTAATGGTTTTTTGATTCGGTGGTGTGTAAGCTGGGCTTGAAAATAAAACATCAACTTTTCGTAATACCTCTATAAAAAGAAAACCGCGTTACCAAAGCCGAGCTTTACTAAGCCATTGGGACGCTTGCACCGCCCCGCCGCGCCGCGCGCGATACTTTGTATAGGTACACCAATCGTTAAGTCTATGCTCGTTTTTTAAATACTCCAGAAGATATTTATATAATTATGTACCTATCACAAACAGCTTTAAGTTTGTGGTTTTATAGTTAGTATAACTTATTCTGGTTATCTATGTAGTGTATTTGTTGTGTTTTTAAGCGTTTGACCAAGCTCAAATTTCCTTGGTATAGTGAAGAGGTGTAAACGAAAAAATTGCTGTTAAGCAAATTTTCAAAACCAAGAATACTAGAAATTTTATGTAACTTAAAATACCCTTTTGAAATGTTGACCCGGTTTGATTTATCCATCTATCTACAAAATATAACTGTACCTATTACAAAACCGACAAAAACAAACCAATTTGTTTTAACCATTTAACGATGGATTATATACAATACTTTTTCTGCAAACTTTTTATGAGCTTTTCAAAACAGCCAACATCCCTCAAAGCTAATGAGCTGAAAACCGGGATGGTCCGGTATCGGGCAAAGCTGTGCCGGTCCGATTTTTCCGGATTAACGATTTACGATGTATTGGAACTGGTACCCAATTCGCAACTGTCGAAGAATTATTCGGGCGGTGAAATTCGCCATTGAAACACTTCGACATTTATCGAACGTAAAAAATTAAATGAGCCCGGGGTCACTCGTGAGAACAAGTGTTTTGTCGAAGACTAGTTTTTAAAATAAAACTATTCACAGGTAAATATTTATCGCGTTAATTTGGATATTTTTCACGACTTTTTTTGCAGGACTTTTTTTGCGGCATGACTGGAGTTCTCGAGTAACCGCAATCGCAAAGTCTTTTAAATTAGGAATGTCTATCTGCATACCTACACTTCTACAAACAAAAAAGTCCTTAAGAGGGCGCAATTTACGTAATTTTGTGAAAAAGATAGGCATAGTCAAGTTTTTGCTTGTTTACAAGAAAACTACATAACTTATGCAGAAACTGGTTCAAGGAACCAAATAACTAGTAATAACGAATTAAAACAAAAGTCATTTCAATAGACCGCAGGGTTCCTGAGATCTCGACCAAATTATGTGCGAAATAGTGCACTTTCATGTTTTTTTTTCGTATTTTTTTCTATATCTTGTTTTCACATTTAAGGAAACAAAGAAAAAATCTAGAATTTATTTATTCCAGTTTTATACCACGGGGATCCCGTAAATACTGAGATCTAGACCTAGTTTGACAACCAAACCCGTTAGGTTCGCCCCTTAATATTTTTCGAATAGAGTATTTGTCATCCATCACTGGATATTATAATAAAATTAAATGTCGAATAGATCATTTGCAAGAATTGCCTCCGTGACCGGATGGAGCAGGCGACATAAATCCAAGTGATTCTAAGACCCAGTGAAGAAAGGTTACTCGGTACGATGCGTATAAATTACGTTTACTGTAGGTTTGAAATACAACCAATCTTGGACCCTGGAGTAGTATATGTATCGGAGCTATAGTTGGCTTGTAAATTTCTGTGCAGCGTATTTTTGGTAGACCCTGCAGTTTGTACACAGCTTCTTTGGGTGCTTATGCGTCGTCTTTTGTTTCTTTGGGATAAAATGAAAAACTACACCATTTCAGTTAAAAATTTGATGCTCCCGGTCACGGCTCCACCAAAGCAAAAAGAAGCGTCGAATGTGTGAATGCCTACTAACAAAAATCCTTACTTCTGAAAATTGTGATCAAGTGTAGATTCGTTCAAAATTATGCTTAGGTGGGTAGGCTAGGCTTTCTAGGCTTCACTGCTGAACAAATTTTAATTATGATTTTTTGGCCGTCGGATTATTTCGTGCCCCACTGCACGAATCAATCCTACCGTTTTCATTCATAATCAATCATTTAACTACAATAATACGTAATTAATTATACATGTCAGATCTTCAAACTATTTTAATGTATTCAGCCTGCACGCAAGCGTAGAAATGTACAAATGTTGTGTGAGTTATATTAACAGAAGTTACAAAACAATCATTAAAAAAAATATAATATCCTAGAATACCAATCCGGACTTACCTACCTACATTTTCCTGAGAGCCTCAAACTCTGAGACATGAATCGATACTTGCAAGTCTTGCAGCACCTGTTTCTTGTAGTCACTTCGTAGTCGGGGCTTGGACACAAACGGGTCATGCTAACTTGGAGATGAGGCTTTAGTACGTATTTAATTTGGTGTTTGTTTCTTGGGACATTTCAATTGAATCTTATTTGAGCTGCTTGTTCCAATAAAGTCAAAACTGGGTATGGTTTATATTCATTTTATATTAGGTATTTTTTTTGTGACAATATGAAAAATATTGGACACAACTCAGGAGTTAGTGAAATCTATTTAAATGATATCTGCTTTTTAAGCAACTAACTATTATGTACTTACCTGTTATCTAAGATATTAAGGTGAGGGAAAACTTCACTATATATAGGTTTTTGAGGAACATTAAGATACCTCGTCAGGTTGTAGGGTATGATTGGACGTTGCCAAATTTTTCTACGACGCCATTTAATGGCGTCAGCTTGTATATTTTAGAAGCATTAGAAAATATGGCTTAATTTGGCTAAAATTAGTAGCTGTCACTAATTTAGAATACCTAACTAATTATTTATTTTTCCACGATCACGGTTGACGACCCATCTCAATCAGTGATATCACCAACATTTCTCATTAAGTATGCCATCGCCCATCCTCGTATGGGATATCAAGCCTCACTTGTTAACCGGAGCACATCGAGGATGCCTGGCCGATAGTCTGTCTTTGTTCATGGTGATTACGACACTTGTTCCAGAATAGCCGACTATTCTTGATCACTCCCCTTCCAATTTTGAATGCAGTTTGTTTATTTTTTGAGTTCTTGAAAAGAGTACTCATTTCAATTTTACCTAAATGCTGAGTTGAATTGCAATATTGGTGGTCCCAAAATTGAACGAAATCGAGCAAATTATTATATCATAGACATTTTGAATAAAAATGAAAGACATTTTGACCACGTTCAATGAATTTAGTTTCACAAAATCTTATACAAATCCTATCCCAATCGTGCGCTGAACGTTCATGAGTGCCACATTCTACACAATCGAGTTGAAATTGATTTGAGCACTATTTTCAAGAGCAAACACTCTGCTCGAAGAATATGTATGTATACACAATATAAAAAAATATATATTAAAATATATAAATGATATATAATTAATATTAAAAATATGAGCCTAAACTCGTAAACTTTATAAATGTAGGTTTACGCTTTGCTTACCGCAAACTTCAATAGCCCGCGCGTTGTAACCTCATAGAGCGCTCGCTTGAAGTTCTATGAACAAGAAGATTATGGCTCTTTGCCGACTGTGTGTGAACAGCGAGCTTACTGCTAGCTGGTGCCCTGTGGACACTGGGCAGCAAGCGGTTACCAAAATTTGAGGCGAGCGGGTGTTATGCGGTAGCAGTGAGCTTTGTCCTTAAATCTACCAACATGTACATAACCAAAAGACAACTTAGAACACAAAAGACTCAGCGAAGCATTGAGTTGGTAAGTTTCAGTAGCTCCAGTATTATATTCTTTTCCACACAATCTCCCTATTGTCCTCCACAATCAGACACAAATCCCTAGCAATGTTAATAAAGTTATCTGCACAAATGCGGACTCATGTCGGGATAAGTCCAGTCGAAGTTGCGCGTCGTGCATAAAACATGGATTCAAATCTTGAATCTGTCTCCTTGCACGGGTTTGTTCGAGAGATTTGTTTAAAACAGTTTGGTCTTTTGGCACAGACTTAGAATGTGTACCTACCTATCTAGGAACCCGATGTGTTTTGATTTATTGTTTGGTGCAGTTTCTTTTTGACTGATGTTTTTTTCTGATTTTTTTTATTAGTATTCTCTCGCTAGAGTTTTTTTAGGAGCTGAACTGTCCCACTGCAGAGTGCAGAGCACGTTCATTATTCCCGTTTTCACCCTCGCTTAGCTTCTTGCGCCATTGTCCAGTATTTCAAATGTGTCTAGTTGACGTGAAATTGTATTGCTCCATATTTATTTCGTTACATGTACTAAGTACACATCAAAAAGGGAAATGTCTAAAAATATTATATACGTTGAATCTATGATCCCCATTACCTAATCCGCGCAATGACTGACATTATTTTATTATTCAGGTACAAAAGCGTGTAGTAACTCTACAAAAAGTCTAGCTTACGTAAAGTATATTTATTTTATTCGTTCTCGTCCCACTGAAATAATATAAAACAGAATAAATAATATAATCTCGTATGAGCTGATTATTTATACCTAAGTGAAATAGCATAAATTAGTTATTTGATCCTGAAAGGTCTTCAAGCTAACATTAAAATTATTAGTTTTAAAAACCCCTAAATGATTTTTTTGTTTTAGTCTTTTTTGTAAATTTGCTTTGTACTTAGGTATAAAGACTAGTCTGTTGAATTGACAGCATGTCAATTCAGATGTATTGGGAGATTTCTTTTTTATGAATGTATGCTTAAAACTTAGGCGAGCTTCGGTCATATTTTTGTAAACCTTGTTTAATTATTCTAGTGGACTGATCTTTAACCGCCAATTAACTTCATTTGTATGTTTTTTTGTTAAATCTAGAATAGATACTGTAAGGCTTTGTCTTGGCAAAAAAGAGAAAATGTCATAAATTGCGTACTAAATTATTATAAAAGGAATGAACTTCAAAAATTCAAACATTCGATGACGATTTGATGTCATTTTTGTCTATTCTACCCTCCTACGTCTAGACAACAATCGTTGTGATTGGACTACAGCTGATCTCGCTCAAACTAAATGAACGAGATCATCTCAATGTCACCGAGTTAATTCGATCTCTACTTACTTTCTCTTTGGCCTCTTTGGTTCTAAATTTTGCAGACAGCTGCCACTAACAAATAAACAAAAGGACCCAAAAACAATTACATTCAGAAACAATTAACTCTGTAGAATGTTCCTGATACCGAAAATATTCCGTTTATTCAGACATAATTAGAAATTTAGCACTTTGAACGGAAAGGGTTCAAGTTGGAGTTATATATAATTGAAACAAAGAATTCGTACGCGGAAATTATGTAGCACTTGAGCTTAATTTTATGTCTTGTTTGTTGTTCTGATTTTTATGAAAGAAGCTTAGGTATTATTATAATAAAGAAAATTACAATCAAATAATCGAAACAAATTAGAAATAGTATTTACAATAAAAACATTTAATAACAAATAAAATTTTATTCAAATAATAGAAACGCAAGCGTCCCCAAGACGCTGGCTGCATTGCCCCGCTGTATGGCAATGCTAAATTATTATCCAATTTAATTCCGAAAAACATCTGGGAACAAGCCTATCTAATTTTACTTTAAAAATTATCGTAGTTGGCCGAATTCATTATAAATATGTGACTTCCAACGTGAATAGGGTTCGTAGTTAATCCACTCACATTCATAAATGAAACCCAAATGTCAGGCATCAAATTCCAAACATTTCATTAAATCTTTTAGTACATAGAGTCCGTAATATTAGCCTTAAAAACGTATAGTTTCACCGATTTCTACCCGAATACCAACGCTGTAATAAACTTAACTCTCTAAAAAACCGTAAAACCTCTGGGATAAAACACCTTTACCCTCTTCGATCAACTTTATCGAACAGTACGTAATCTTTAAGCTTTGGAGTAAACACACTGATCGTCGGCTTTCCGTTGGGCGAGTAATAAGCTCCTTCCTTCAATATGAACTAGATTTATTCCGTAGCGCTCCTAAACAAACCTACTTTTTCCGCATGAGTCGTCATTGTAGGTATGCATCGACGGATCTATCCGTGTTTTGATTAGAACTCCGTTTTGAAATGCGACATTTGAAGTTTTCAAATTCAACAGTGATTCAACATGTTTTGATCTAGATTTTACATAAGATGGCACCACGTTGGTAATAGGGATGGCAACGATGAATAACATATCAATACTCACTGCCTCTATTAGCTTAGGAGCTTAGCTATTGTTGCTTTACATTGTGTCACCGAAATATATAACAAAATTCAAGGTGTCTTTAGAAACTCATATAGCAATTTTACTGAAATCAACCCTTCATTTCAAGGTAACACTCACACAGGCTCCAGCCTTATCAAAGCTTTCTGTAGCAGAGCCCTTGGGAATAAGCCTACGAGGAAACAGGAAATAAAACTAGGGGTTTAAGTCGAAAATCACATCGACTAGGATTGAACAAGCCTCTAGAGCTTAGAAATGAGGGCACATTGTTAGGAGAAAGTAAATGGGCTTTATTTACCCATGCTGAGGCTCCGATTGGGTTAATTTGTATGATTTAAAGGAACCATTGCATTGAAGACGAGTTCAAACAGGTTCGAACTCAATAACCGAAAAGTCAGCTAATTTCGTAAGATAAAACACGAAATTCGGAATATTCCGGTCAAGTTATTCTTAAGACAACTTGCCTCGTCTTCCGAAATGTTCGAATTGAAAATATTTGAGATCCTAAATGAAGTGAAAACTGGAGAAGGTCTAATTAAATGACTTGTGCTCGATGAAGTTAAGGACCGCTGTAAGCTTAATGGTTTTAAATTGACCATCTTTCAGTTTTATTGGGTGCTTCGTTGATAACATTCAAGAATTTGTGCCGCTGCATGCTGAGCACAAAATATTGTCATTTAATTGTAAAGTGTCATTTTAAACGATTGGTTTATTAACTTACAAATAGCTTCTGGCGGGTTTTCTTACTTGGTGGCTGCCTCAGTAAAACGTAGCCACTAACAATATAAATGCGAAAGTTTTGGTGGATGGATGGATGTATGTTTGTAATTCTTCACGCCGTAACTAATGAACGTATCGAGTTTTGTTAAGAAGATTTAGACATGGAATAGCCTGTACACTTTTTTCCGATAAAGCAGTTCCAATGGGATAGTAATATAGGACGTTTGCAAAGCCGTGGGCAGAAACTAGTAGCACATAATAATAATTATCGGATCCGACCATTTTAAATTAGTTCCAAAGATTCGGACTACTTTGTTCTGGAGAAACATTAAAAACACAAACAATTTTTTTTTTATTATGTACCGATGAGACCCTCTTCTTTAAAAGGGTTATCTGTATGTATTGTCTAGGTCTTTAAAAGGGTTATCTATATTTAGGGTTTTTAAAAAGTTATCTGAGCGTCTGGTAGACGCGACGCGTGAACCGAGAGCTGGTGGGTATCTGGCGCAGCGCATCAGCATTGCCTTGCCATACAGCGGGGCAATGCAGCCAGCGTCTTGGGGACGCTTCCGACTGGTGGATTGATATGGATCAGTTGAGCTACCTGTAGATTGTTTGCAACAGTCTGCAGTTAACTTATTTGTTTCAATTGTAAATACTAGTTCGAATTTGTTTTTATTATTGTATTGTAGTTTTCTTAGTCAATAAAGTCTAGTCTAGGCACAGTAACTATTAATTATTATATTATTTTGAATAAATTAAGGTTTACGAGACCATTTTGTTCTGCCAAAACGGCCTGAAGTGTAGATGAGGAAAATTGGAGCAATGAGATATATGTAAATTCTAGTTTGACTTATTTCCCTGGCTTTTCCGTTCCATTTCACAGGGAAATCCCCGATATATTTTGGGTTCCACAATACTTTGTCACCCATTGTGGGCTTATAGGTAGAACCTTTTATTTTAGGTAATGCACTATTTTTATCAATTACAAGTTTTATTGATGCCCGCGCTCCCCGGCTAAGTCCCACCATTCGACCGAAATTCACAAGCATATCCAAAAAAAATAGGTAGTGTACCTAGTAGGTACAATACACACAACACACACATATGTACAATACAATAAATACAATATTAGGTACTATTAGGTTATGTACAATAAGTATGTATATCTTTTCTCTGGCCTTTTGACAGATTTGTATAGGTATAGTTCCTTCGCCGCGCGCGAGGTTTCTTTTGAAATCTCTTGCCCCGCTCCTACTCCCGCTTTCCATCAAAAACTTAGCCCAATAGAGAGAAAAAAACGTTATGAAACTAAAGGTTTAACGTAATAAGTGCATGACGCTAAAAAAGGGTGATTCTGAACCAGGGGTTCGTATTCAAAGTCACCCATTTTAGCTTTATATACATTTACGAGCACCTTGTATAGGACATAGCAATGTCCATAAAACAAACAAATAAAGAACAGAAAGCCCATCCCCAAAGACCGGAAATTGGTTATTAATTTCCCATACGTACTGTAAATAAAATAAAAGCTGAAATCCCCTATCAATGTATCAACGTGCCACGATCCAATTTGTATAGATTACGTACGCTGCACCGGGAATTACGTGAGTAATGGATTTCATTTATCTTTCAAAATCGAAGTCCGAGTTTCGTTTTTTAACGATTGCTTCAGGATAATTACAGCGATTATTGGTAGCTGCTGATTCAGAGAATAAAAGCACTGGTTGGACGACAACAAGCTATGAAGGCAGAGAAATTTTCTCGTATTTTTTCGGTAAGTGAGAGTGGATTTTTGTAATGTTTTACTTTTTACACATTTTTGGAACTTTTTCTCTTGGTGTACCTAGTTACCTCATGATATGATACCGACAGGTGACTAGAAAAAAATATCACAGGTGCATGCACAGGCATTTAAAGGTAGAAGATTTTTTTTTTTATTTTGAATGAGTTTTAGGACTTTGTGTCATTTGTTTGACTCAGTCCCGTAATTTAGCAAAATTTACTAAATTAAATCTAAAACTAACCTAAATAATTTTATTTATCAAAAAAGTATTTGCGACAGAAGGCTAAATATAAAAACTTTTAACCTTGACTGTTTATGCAATACCTTAACTGCCCAAGCCTTCTCTGAATAGGCACCTTAAATTGGTTTTCGAATCTATTTGACCCAAATCATTGAATCCCTAACAGACTTTCAAGTAAGTACCAAACTCGGACACTTCTATTACATTTCTACAGGGATCAATAACAATCGTCCCCAGGGCAACATTGGAACTTGAATCAAATGTCCGAATACACGGAGATCGGTCGACCGACTAATTCACGATCCTAATTGCTTGTCGTGAGTCAATTTTAGACAAGAGAGTAGACGTAAGTGACAGCAATTACAGTTTCGACAGCAATCGATTGCAAATTGGCCTACACCAGAATGGTAATCGATTTAAGCTTATCAGTTTTGCTGTAAAGCCATTGTATTTTAACCAAGATAAAGCTCTATTAAAATCTTATTTTATTCATAATCCTAGTCGCTTCTAAATCTCATTAAAGCCAGCAACTAAAATGGTTTGTAGTATACACATTCTTTCAAGTAGTTTAGTTACTACTTGAAAGAATGTGTTTATGTGTATCCATAGGTCTTGGGATAAGACGTCGGTTTGTCCAGAACATCCTTTGTTAAATTTCAGGCCTTTCATAAAAAAGTTGGTTGTATAACACGCGTGTGCTAATCTTTACCGCAACCACTCGCCCCCTTTATCACAAGGAAGATTAAATCCTACCTTAATCCAGGGTTGGATCGAAATTCCCAGCCATGCATGAGATCTTTGTACAAGAAGCCGGACAAACCCCTGGAGATTGATCGTTGAGTCCGATAGAGAGCCTTGATGACCCGTTTTCAAACCCGTTGTCAAATCAAACACGATCTAGAATAATTGTTAAAGCTATGATAATTGGTTTGGGCGAGTCAAAAGCAAAGCAAACGTTCTTTGTGGTGACCAATTGACAATTGACAGCCTGTACAGGCCTATACATGCTGGTGACAGGGCCATAGATCATAATTGGAATTGGCCAGGGCACTTGACCAACTCCACCTTGACCCACAACAGAGTGGTAGCCAAGAATAGACCGAAGAAAACCAGGTCCTCCTCTCGCAATATGAGTTGACGATATCGTCAAGGGCATAGAACAAACGTAGTAGCGGGAAGCACATAATAGAAGAGGCAGGCAAAAACGAAAGGAGGCGTTTAGGTGCCCAGCAGTGCGCAGGCTAGTATAATGATGATGATAAGACTATCATGACATCATGACAGTTGTCAGAGTCATTGCCAACATGCCTAAGTTGGCAATGACTTGGACAACTGTTTAGAAATCATGACCACTGTCATGATTTAAAATTGATTTTTGTGTTGCAAATTGTATAATGTAAGAAATTGTTGAAATTTTCTGTAAAAATATGCTAAACCCTTAAAAATTCAGAAAGCACAAACAGTAGCTTTTTGTAAAAGAAAGGCACTTAAAGCTTTATTTGAGGATAAAAGTCACCCTTATTTGAATTAGAAAATTGAGACAGAATAGCGCAGGCAATTTATTTCCAAATAATACTGAGAAAAAATTTAATTTGGTAGAGGATTTAACCACAGTCGGCTTAGTGGCGGCCAATTATTTGTGTTAGATGCCTTTTGAATAAAATAGGACTTAAGTTCAGCTTTCGCAGATTTTAATAATATGATTATAGGTAATGTTTTTTTTTTCAGTAAATGTGAGATGAAAAGTGGAAATATTTTTCGAAAAACAATATAGACTATAGAGTTTAGTAGGTACGTAGGTATTTTTTGATTACACTACAGGTACAGTAGGTACCCACGCTAAAAAGCTAAAGAATGCTGACGCTCTAATATTTTTTTATAAACCTAGGTATTAGTCCTATTGGGAAATAGGAAAACGACATCAAAGCTTGAAGCTCGTTTTTTGTTGTCTTCCATTCCTCGCAATTTATTGCAGTACCAAATAAGCATTTTGCATCTGTTATTTTTATTATAATTTACTTAGAATCTATTAGATCAAGAATTAGATCAAGCGCTTCGCCCCATCTCACCCTGGGCCTTCCACGTGATCTCCTAGAGGGGTGGGATTAGGTGTTTTTTAAATACATTGGACCAACACGTACAACAGTAGCCATTTGTTCGCATAACCCATTTTCGTTAGTACTGCTTAATACTATCAGACAATAGACAGTAATGAGGTCATTCCCACTTTATTCTCGTAATCTTTTTATCGCGTCCAAAATGGTAATGACGGCAATATAACAGCCATGCCCGAACAAATGTATTGCAATAAAAAAATAAGAACTTTCATTAACCTTTATACTACACCTGCCCGGAAAGTGACATTCCTTTTCCAAACTTGAGCTAGAACGTCATTGCAGGCGTAGGTACTAGAATGCGGGTCGAAAAACTCTATGGTATTTGATTTCTCACGCATTTGTCGGGAGAGAATATTGTATGGAAATCCATTTCTTACGTGTTATTTTTTTAATTGTCTGAAATTTCAGCCTTTATCTGTGTTTATTTTCATTATAGGTTAAACTACAAAAAGTTTTTAATCCAAGCTTGGAGTTAAGCCGATATCATATGGCAGACTAGTCTGCCATTATGCCTCTTCCGTATGCGGCCTCTTCCGTTCTCGGAACAGTAATTCAAAAACCAAGTGCGTGAGGCATTCGCGGGAATTTCTTCCAAATTTACATTAGAGTTAAAAAAAAATTTGTTCCGGGTGTTCTATAAATAATAAAAATTATCTATCTATGTTATGTATTGTATTAAGTTTATCAGTCATCTAGTACCCATAACACAAGCTCATCCATGCCATACTCTCCAATTACTTTGCACACCTTTGTATATTGGTCAAACATGTTGACTCAAAAAAACTATTTGTCATCTTTTTTTACACGTGTTTTTGCAAATAAATGACTTTTACTTTACTTTTACTTTACTTCACGATAAGAATCAGTCACTTTCTCACCTCGGTGAACAATGTACTATAGTGAAGAAATCAGTTTCAGGATGTGTCAGCATCAAACGATGTTGTGCCGATATTTTTTCTTCTAGAAATACTAACAATAAACGAAGAAGAGAAGAGGAGCTTGGGACGTACGTGGCTATCAAACAAATTTTTTTTTTTTCGGACCGCAAGTGATTGTTGTTTGCCCCATGGCAAACAACAAAACCCCCCTATGGCAAACAAGCAGTTGCAGTTACTGATGGCGAAAATGTACCAAATGTGCAGTTTGATGACAAATACTTGCACAATTATACCTACGAGTAAATATGTACTTTATCTACCTTTACTTATTTAAAGCCACGATTGGATCTCAATGTGTCTACCTTTCGGTGAGTATTCGTGTCAAAAACAGAATCTCCAGTGTCCAAAAGCACCATTCAGCTCAAATAACTAATTAACATACCCGACTTGGATATTTAGGTACTTTAGTCTAAGTACCTACTCGCTAGGTTTCTACTTGATCGCTTAGTGGTCGCTGTGCTAAGTAATAGCCACAGCTTTGTTAGAAATAGCTGATCCATGAGCGGAGTCCATCTTTATGAAAATGTAGCGGAAGCCCAAACTCTATAAATGGATATTTCTTTGAGATCGTTTATGTAACGTTGGGTCTAAGGATCTTCATTTCAATACCACTGAATTTCAAATATACACTTTCCCAAATTGACAGATTTTGTCCTTATCTTTGGGGGAATTCTTAGAGAATTCCCCTAAAAAAAGGTTCTTGGACTTCACTTCTCAGAAATCCAGAGTGAATAAGTTCCTTCTGGGAAAGCGTCCTCCATCCCAAGATGGAGGACGGAGGGATTTGGCCTAAGCCAAATCTCCAACTTTACAACTTTCCTTTTCTTTGCTTTACTTTAGTGAAATGGTGGCTCAACGCAGAACCATTTGCAATCAAAAAATACTTTTTCATCCCATCTATTCGAAAAGGCAAAGGGTTCCTCGATTCCTCAATAAGTGCAAATAAAGTGATTTCAGCGCACTTAATAACAGTGACGAAATGAATTTTGAATTTGGAACACTCATACATATTCGTCACTACTAAACGCATCTTTTATTTATTTTTCTCGTATGATTTAGCGTTTATTACATTACATTAATTATGAAAAGCAGAGTGTGCCACATGGTACCAAAATTATTTAACCTCGAGCGAGGACGTACTTCGAATCCCTCGCCACGCTTAAGATTCAAAAAATCGCTCTCGCCCTATATACATAATTTTGTTGCCTTGTGACACAATCTACTACTACTTGATGTCCTTTATTTTAGTTATGTTGTAAACACAGCAACAGGGCAAAATAGACAGCATAATTTCCTCTAAATGAAATTTAGTAACGAATCTTCTGCCACCCACCACTGCCTACCTACACACTCTTGATTCCCAAACATATGGAAATGTTAGCGAGAGTGTGATGCAATAACCATTACTATGGTCAGTGTTGCCACTGTAAGCACTGAACCAGCTACCCTAAAATACTGTGACTTACACCAATACGCTGAACTTCACGACTTCAAAGTTCCCCATATTGAGCGCTTAATGAATGTTTAACTAGAGCCTGACAAAATAAACTTGGACAATGGATTTTGTAATAGGTCTGAAATATCCTATCGACTACCTTTATGTAAATTATACGTAAAAATTTAAATAAAATCGTGTATGTGCGAGTCGACTTGCACACGGAGTGTTCCGTACCATCGTACTTAACTATGTATTTCGCAAAAGGAATACTAAACAAGATCCGTCAAGTGCGAGTGTGACTCGCGCGCCGAGGGTTTCGAACGGTTGTCAATTATACCAATATGTACTAGGTACTGGTTAGAGACTTTGCTATTTGATGAATACCAAAAAGTAAAAGGTACCTCATTTGTACCTATTACATTTCAGATGTATCGGTTTGCAAACTTCGGAGTAGGTATAGAGGGTAATAGTAAAATTGTCGTCTTTTTTCAAAATGTTTCAAAAAAAACTATGAAACCTACAGAAATTTCAAAAGCTGTTTTGAAATGTACAAACCGATGCCTTTCAATTGATAACCCACTCGATGAGCCTTTTGAAAATAACCCCCCCCCCCCCCCCCCTTATTGACCATTTTTCAATAAGTGTTCTACTTACAGACTTCTCTATGTTTTTCCTGTTAAATATAGGTCCATATCTACAAACGCTACTTTCAAAAACTGTTTTGAGATGTAAAAACCGATACCTTTTCTTTGATACCCCACTCGGTGAGGTAGCCCCCCCTTTTTGAGCATTTTTAAAAATTATTCTACTTAAACACTTCTCTATATTTTTCCTGTAAAATATAGTTCCATATCTACAAACGCTACATACATTTTAGATGGATCGCTCTGCAAACTTTGGAGATAGGGGGGATAATGGGTAATTTTTTGTCATTTTTCCTAATATTTCAAAAAGTATGAAAGCTACAAAAATGTTAAATACCGTTTTAAGATTTACAAACCGATACCTTTCATTTGATACCCACTCGGTGAGGTAAAACCCCCTTTTGAAAATTAACCCCTCCCCTTTTTGACCATTTATCAAAAAGTGTTCTACTTACAGACTTCACTATATTTTTCCTGTAAAATATAGATCCATATCTACAAACACTACATACATTTCAGATGGATCGCTCTGCAATCTTCGGAGAAAGGGGGGGTGATGGGTATTTTTTCGAGTTTTTTCAAAATATTTCAAAAAGCATTAAACCTACAGAAATTCAAAAAACTGTTTTGAGATGTACAAACCTATACCTTTCATTTGATACCCCACTCGGTAAGGTAGCCCCCCCCCCCTTTTTTAAATTACCGTTCCCCCCTTTCGACCATTTTGAAAAAGTAGTTTATTTACAGACTTCTCTATATTTTTCCTGTAAAATATGGATCCATACTTGCAAACACTACATACATTTCAGATGGATCGCTCTGCTTCGGAGATAGGGGATGGGTATTTTTTTTAACCATTTTCAAAATATTTTCAAAGTATGAAGCCTACAGAAATTTCAAAAACTGTTTTGAAATGTACAAACTGATACCTTTCATTTGATAACCCACTTGACATTGTAGGTCTCTTTTAAAATTTCGACATCACAATCGCGCACGAAATGTATTATTATTTCAAATTTTACGTTATTTGCTGCTGTAGTTGCTGATATATTAAAGACGGAAATAAGGACAGAAAAAGCGATGCCATAAGGGTTTCGAAACCGATCTCCGATCTTCGAAACCTTAAAAACGGATTTAAAAAGAACTAAAACAAGTAATAAGCCAACATGACGCGGTCACTCATCCAAGTACTGACTGCGCCCGACGTTGCTTAACTTCAGTGATCAACTTGATATGGACCTACGGACGTTGCTCCCCTCAATATATTTTATTATTTTATTGTTATAGCCGCAATATAAAATTAAAGGGGCCCCCCTACAAAAATCTCGATATTTTTGGTTATTTAAAAAAAATAAGTTCTTTATATAGCTAGATAAAATACTTTTGGTGAAAGGTCAACCTTTACAATTTTATGAAACGTAATGACGCAAAAATAACAAAGAAAAATCAGTAGTTTTTATTTTAAAAATGCTATTTATTAGGTACCTACTAGGTACCTAATAAATAAAATCAATCAATTAAATCAAGTGGGGGAATTAATAAAGGTTTAAGTACATTTCAAAATTGTTTTTATGTTTTTCTGGCATGTATATTTTTTTAAATAGTCATACACAAGAGCTCTCATTTGGCGAGATTCTATGACTTCGTAGTTCATTATTTTGAATACGAACTTGATCTCGTTTTCGATGTTTCATTAACATTACATTACTACTTGGTCTTATTTGTATTATTTTGAAGACGATATCGTATCGTGTATCGGATATGGTTCATAATTATTTAAAAAACTATACATGCCAGAAATAAAAACCGTTTTGAAATGTACTTATACTTTTATTAATTCCCCCACTTGATTTAATTGATTGATTTTAACCCCCTTTGGACATTTGGACCCCCTTATCACAAAAACCCCTCGACGGATTTGGCCGTACTAAGTTTCCAGCACATTTCACTTGTCTGTACACTTATAAAATTTCACGCAAAACGAATCAACGTTGGACAGTTATGCTCGAAGTGACTATTTCATCATCCAGCCAAATCATAAGCTACCACAGAGATCTTCGTTTACTTCGCTCACTCCGATCAATAATTAAACACATTGAAAATTAAACTCCTAAAATAATTAATTTATTTACGCAAACAAACATGAATTTCATAATAGAGCAGTTTATTATCGAAACAATGTAAAGAAAGAACAATGCGGAGTTTGCCCAGGCTTTTGTTCTTGTTCTAATACCAATTTTAGTAACTGCTCCTCCTTGAAACTCAACTTCGATAGCAGTTGCCACAAACTTTTCTATAATAGTTTATTTTCCCTATCTTATACTCCATATTCATATAGGTACATATGTAGATAAAAAGAGTTTTTCAATGAAGAGAGATCTAAAGCCGAACGCTCCCAAAGCGCTGAGGGAGCCAATACGTTGTCATCGTTGAAAGAATAATAATTGTCATACTGAATTTGTTTCATTTTGATTTCTATGTCTAAAGCAATTGTCCCTATGGCCAGGGTTTCATAACAATCTGCGAAAACTAAAGTCTACCAGATGCTAGAAGTGACCAGCTAAAAGGGGCACTAGAGAAGACATATCGTGCAGTGGCATGGCTGATAAATAAATAAATAATGCTGGACAATTCACACGGCAATGATGACGAAGATGATTCCTTCGTCTCTCCAGGCGCTTTTGGTTCTAATCGTACCGTTGGAGATCTTGCATGTAAGCCTGGTGTGTAACAGCTTTAGCAGTTTATTGATCTATTTGTAGCAAACAGGGGAGTAATTAAACAGCGTCTGGTATTCCATTTAATTTGTTTATTAGATCTAAGATTTGAAGTTCAAGGAAGGGGTGATCGTTAAAGTTGCTTGCATAGCGGTTTATGGGATTTTTTGTTGCTCAGCTGCAGTTAATACATATTATGTAGTGTTTACATTTTCTGATCTCTGTTGCGTGGTGTAGGTATTCATTGAAATAAATCAATAAATAAATAGTTATTTTATTGATTGCGTGATTTGTAAGTTTGTTGAGATTTATTTGAAATTATAATACCTAAACACTTGTCATGACTACTACTAACATAGAATTAGGAAAAAATTTGGCTAACATAATTATGATGTTGTATAAAATAAACTAATTTTGTTTTATCATTAACAGATGTGTTATAGCTTTAGTATTGAAATCACTATAAATTAATCGCAAACGAAAACAAACACACTAAAATAATACTTACATTACTGGAGCAATAGCAACATAGAAGCGAATTCCTTTCTACCATTTCAACCATTTTCTCGTTGCATGGTTCCACGCAATATACGTCAGTGAATGTATCATCTGCTTTGCCAATACTGTAGCTTTTATCTTCAACTAACTTAGGTTCAATTTCTCTAAAATATTTATCGTTTGGGTTGGACCATGTCACGCTTGGTTAGAGCGACATGCTTCACCTATTTTAGTAGCCGCAATAGTAATGCTGCCTCAGAGGACACTTAGTTTGGGTGCTTTGTTTTATTGTTGGACAATCAAAGTTTATAGCTGTGTCTTGTGTGCTATTGCCAATGTTGTCACGGGTCAGTTAATTATGAACTTTGTTGTCTTGAGATCATAGTTCGTTGTTGTCAGCGCGTATGTTTTGTGTTTCTACTAAGGCCCCTGAATAGTACGACTTTTTACTTCGAGAGCTTGCGTCTATCTAGAAAAAATGTTCATGTATCGACTGTTGCCGATATGATACATTTTAAATGTTGTAATTTTGCAAGTTCTGTAAATCTGTAGTTTACCTTAGAAATCTTAGAGAATCTGAACTAAAATTATGAGATTTTTCGCTGTCGAGTTGATGGGATTTTTCCATCTTACATCTAAGACTTCTTGCATGTGGCGTTGTTAACATGCCTCAAAAGTAGGTTTCTCAAAAATAACCGTAAATATTTGGCTTGATTTTTCGTTTCGTTTACTTTTACTATCCATTTGCTACTTTCCAACTTCAGCATGTTCACTTTGATCCGAGAGTTGGGATTCCGAATCTTTGCTGAAAGTTACCGTTCGATTCCAGGTTTCCGGACAAACCTTTTATTTTCTTTGTGTCTGCACATGGAGCGGACATATTGTTAGAATCCGCTCGCCGTATAAAGTTCCTACACGTCGAATATATATTTATTGTTATAAAATGTTATCCAATTTCGGAGTTGTTTCCCTACTTTTAATGTTGGTTGCTATAACCTTGTATAGAAATTAATACAAAAATCACGCTTTTTAATGGTTTGTGGACATTTCTCACAGCATCATCTATCCCAAAAGTAAGCAGAACTTAGGTAATGGATGCTTTTAAGAACTGTTAATCTGGCATCATAAATCAATGAAGGTGAAATCAGGCAGAGACATATTATAAATTATTATAATTATAACACAGTACTCTACTTTATTTTGCATTTGTAATATTAATATGGAAATTTCTTACGTAGGTAAGTATATAAGTAACATGTGATTAGTAATTAGTTTAAGTAGTAAGGTATATTTAAAATTTAAGGCTATTGTGTCCACGAGAGCTACTGCCGACAAACTGTTGTACAGTTTGGCAGAAACATTTTATTGTAATGTTTTTTACTTTAGAAATAAATAATAAAAAAAAAGGTAAGTAACATATTTTATTCATATTCTTAAGTTTTTAAATGGAATAAAAAACATGAAATGCATTAACGATTTAACTAACTATACTTTTATTTTACTGCCATAGAGGGAAATTGGGGCCAAATTATCAGTATCTTTGTCGTAAGGGTGCGTCATCATCATTTTCTCTCATTATTCATATTTTCCCACATAGGTGAGGTCGGTAGAATATGTTTTCTTCTTCCATTCGCTTCTATTCATACATTATTCATGTCATCTTTCACACAGTCCATACATATTTTCTTAGGCCTACCTCTACTCCTATATCCATACACATTCTTATCTAACACTCTTCTCGTAACATGGCACTCTTCCCTGCTTTTTCTTGGATTTTCTTGGTAGTAAGTGTACATCTGCTACGAAAGCATACCACCAGTAACCTCCAATCGTAGGTCACGCTGCCAGAACTTATATTTATTTGCAGTCTCCTCGTACATCGATCTCTCTCGTTCTAAGTAAAATTTCTTGTAGGTACCTAGTTGTTTTTGTCGAGTAGAGTTGATTCTTGGTTTGAACCTATAAAATACTCATTTATATTTCTTACTTATTATATTTAGATACGCTTAAAACTGTGCTATTTATTTGTATCTTGAAGTAAAAGGTAATGAAAAGTCATGTGAGAACCAAAACAGATTGGAATATACTAATTACTCTAGGTCTAAGTAGATAGAGGTAGAAACACTAAAATTTTATTTTTTTATGTTTGTTTCATCTTAACTTAACCACCCATAAAAAGGTGCACACAACTTTAGTGTTCCGAAGACTGACATTTTCAACGGCGAAAGAGATTTGCTACATTTTATATTTCTTCCTAAATAGGGTCCCACTTAAAAAGTTTTACCATTATTCATTTAACTCGTCATAAAACATTAGAAGATAAACAAAGCGACGATAAAAGTGAAATAAGGCGATAAAAGGGATTTATAATTTACATTATTTTGAAATACTGGTGTGGGGTAAGCAACATAATAAGTCATGTGAGTACCAAAACAGATTCGTTCTTTATCTATATAATATAATGCACGTTTTCCAAAATAGTGAAAGAGATATTGTGTAGAAACAACTGAAAATTCGAATACAGGTCCTGATGGTCATTGGAACGCTATTTTAATGCTATGTCATGCTCGAGGTTTTGTTTCGGTATTTGGATAAAGAGACAAAACGCGAGTGTTACCTTGTTAATATCTACTACTTCAAAATCTCGAGAATCAAAACGAGCAGGTGTGCCGTTCTTTCGTCTGCACTTCGTTTCAAAAAGTATAGCAGCTTGCTAATACTCCTTCCTTGTTTAGTGGACAACAACAAAACTAAAGACACCTTTCAACTTGAACAGACAAACGACTTCACCAATAACTGTTCCATAAAAATAACATAACCGTTACACTGTTACTTTATAATATAACGTTATTCTGTTATTTTATAGCCCGCAGATATTGTTTTCGGGGTGTAAATTGTGTAAACTAGGGTAGAGCGTTTAATTTAGTGGGGTCCCGTACAAAAACATTAGGGTCCCGTAAGGGTAGTGTCAATTCGTCTGATTTAGGCGCAGGATTGGTAAATCGGTTTACAAACTTTAGTGAGTTATTTATAAAGTTTAATTTTCTTTGCAAGCTAAGCGTGTCTTGAAGTTATTGTTACGAGTAACTGAGATAATTCTACTTGTATTTACTTCTCTTGTTTTTGTTACGTTTAGAAGTGGTCTTGGGGTGCAGACGCTTATTTGGTAGTGAGTTGCACGTTTTGGACACTGCTCTCTAACTTAAGCTAAGCTTTGAGTTATGAGAAGAAATAGAAAATTTTCAACAAGTTTAGAGTTATACTTTTCTTCTACAATCTAGTGATAACACATCAAATTTCCAACATAAATTATATTATTGCCTTCAGACAAATTTACGAAAAAATTCGATATACCCGATCATAAATTTACCACAAGCAAAAGGCAGCAATGCTATTATTATGGGAAATGAAACCACACAATAAAAACTATAAATATCATGAGGATATAAACTGAACACCGGACGTACTACGATACTAAAAATTCTTTTACAGAGTTTAGGGCTAAAGTCACAAACACACTAGGTTCAGGTGAAAAATGTTCAACATTAGGAATTTATCTGGGAGAAAGACTAAAAAGAATTCCATGGGAAACATTTTTTTTTCTATGTTGGTAAACATTGAATAGTACATACGGGCCGAACCGAACGAGTTTGGTTGTCAAACTAGGCCTAGATTCAGTACTCACGGGATCCTTATGATAACAAAATAGATTTACATAAAATTCTATTTTATTTGGTTCCTTGAATGTGAAAACACGATTGAGAAATAAAATTACGATAAAAAGAACAAGCACCTAAGTGCACTGTTTCGCACATAATTTGGTTGAGATCTCAGGAATCCTGCGATCTATTGAAATGAGTTATGTGTTGATTTATATTACTAATTATTTGGTTCCTTCACCATTTTCTTCATAAGTTGCGTAGTTTTTTTTTGTAAATAAGCAAAACTTGATTTTTGTGCTTACGCCGTCCCATGCTCTGTCCCGTTCCTATGAATGCGAAATCCTATGCCTATCCTTCTCACAAAATGGCGCGCAACGCGCCCTTGTAATTACGATGGTTATGGTTTTTGAGATGCATCATACTAAATTTTTATTTTGTAATGCCATAAAATGTATTATTTTAAATGTTTGTAGATAACATATTTAATTATACAGAGTAGTTTGTCATTCTTCTGAAACTAAACCTGGCCAACCGTGTGAGAATGGGCCAAGGTGGACAACTTATGGAATTCTTCGGAGCTAGAAAGAATTTCTGGGCAATAAAATTTTATAGCATCGCGGGAATTTGAAATATTATTGGTTCGAAATAAATTGTTTTCACAGTGTTTATTTGTTTGTTTTGAAACAGATTTAAATTTGTTGAACTTATCGTTCAGACGATTCAGCAACAACAATATTACAGACTTTCCCTGAACTACCTATTTAGTTTTGGTACCTAACTTATCAGTAGAAAGAAAAATATAAACTCACTACAAATTAAATATTTATTACAATCATAAAACTTTACAACGTGAAGATTTTCATCAATTGATACTTAGATGAATGCGCTTTCTGGGGAACGGATAACATATCAAACAAATTCCTTCATAAATTTTATGTAGGTATCAAGTCTATTTCAAAATGGTTTTATATCGTAAATAGCTATCTCTGGATCCCCTGTGGACAATAAAAGCGACACTTTACGCCCTATAATGATAAAAATAGACTCCCTTTGTCGGGGTCGTAACAATTTGTATCGTTTTATTGTGTGTGGTTTTAAGATTCAATTTAGTTGCTTAACTTCGTAATATTGTCTGAATAAAGATACAAACTTATATAGGCTCTTTTGCCGACTGACGGCAGAAACTGTGCACATGAAAACTCAACAATTGCGGGATAGTTATCGTCTTTTTCTTGTCGCCTAGAGTCTATAGTCTTATTAGAGCATTTTCGGGGGTGTCCCACGTTTGTTTGAATGTCAAAAAACTAATTTCATGAATTGAAATGAAATTAATTGTTATACCTACATAACAACGTTTAATATAAATAATGCAGTTGGTATAATTTTAGAATGTATAATACGATACAGATGATATAAAATTTATTTGTTATAACATTACCGATAATACTTAGATTTTATTATTTCATTTGATATAATTATAGATGATGATTTTTAACATTGATTTTAGGTTATAACTTACATTACATTTAATTTTAAATGGCATATTAGGTAAGTATTCATTTGGTATAACATTCATTTGATATATCTTTAGATGTTATAACTTACATTTCATTTAATTATAGAGGTCATTTATGGTAGGGTGCGATAAATGAAATGAGAATAATATTATTTATGTTTCGATGATATGTTGAATAAGTATATGAAAAGTGTTTTACCTTTTGAATATTATGTATTTTGAAATCATTTGTTATTATTATTAGTTACATCTTATGAAAGTTATGTCAAGTAAAATTATATTAAGTGTATATTAGTTGATGTGTGATTAGGTGTTTTGTAAGTGATATAAAATAAAAACTATATCAAACAAAATTAAACCCATTTTCGCAGGTAGATAAAAACTTGCATATGACATAAATTCGTCAAAGAATTTATCCCTACCTACTTTGCAGCTAGCTGAAGACACGTTATAAAATAGTTATCTATAAGAGCACCATCTTACTTTCGAAGCTTGTTTCCAAAGAAGTTTTGCGCTCTAAACCATAGACGAAGTAGTTTTGAAACTAAAATTAGATATTTAGTAACTAATAGGATGCAAAGTTGTCTACATTAATATCAAGTGGTTATACAGGGTATTCCAATCTTAGAAGATTTAACGAAGGTTTGTTTGGGGGCTTTAATTTCTATGGAAGTCCAAACGACTTAGATATCCATGGACTCTTAATGGACAACCAGCCTTGATAGAATAAAACTATTCAGGCTTCTAGATTTTTTATATAAATATCAAAGGTAACCAAAAACTTCCACAAAGAAGAAAAACACCCATGAAGATGATCAGCCATTAATTAACAAAAAGGTTTCAAAAGAACTTGAGATTTAGTCACTGAAGTGAGACGAGAAGTTTTAAATTACTCCATTTCCTAAAATTTGCGAGAGCAGCAGAACTTGTACCACAGTTACCACTTTATAGAACTTTAGAACTTATAGATTGGAAGAAGTGGTTATTTTACTGCGTCATTATAATTAACATTTTAATTCTGCGGTATTATAATTAACATTTTAATTCTGTGTGAGAAATCACACAGAATTAAAATGTTAATTATAATACCTATGTGTGTTTTCAAAGTTACTTTTGCCTCTCGGCGGGTTAACTCAACCCTAGATATCGACCCTATAACTTAAGAATAATAATAATATTTAGCAGCTCTGCAGCCGTAGTTACCGGCCGCTTCAGGCGCTTGACGAGTGTTTTGACACGTCTAAATTCCAGGAGTGTTCTTAGCTACATTTTAAAGGCCCTTTGGCTTTAATTTTGGTTATGAAAGTGAAAACGCGGGGCCTCCGTCGGGATTTTTATAGTTTACAATTAATCACTTGTTAGTAAACAATAAAGTAGCTACCTATATTTATAGATAGATAGATAGATAAAAAAATGTGTTTGGTACTACAGACACTACACAATAGCCGACGCGGCCGATGATTCACCGTTTTGATATAATTTTTTCTGTAGAATAGTCATCGAGGTAGAATCGAATAGTTTTATAATATTTTTTTCTATTGTAAAAAAAATATTTTGTAACGAGATTTTAAATAAATGAAGTGAATAAAAATATAATAATATATCATTATATTGTTCTCTTCACACAATGTGCTCACATTTGAGACTAAAAAAAAAACTAAACGCTTCCGACTGGCATAGATAATGGATCAGTTGAGCTACCTGTAGATTATTTGCAACAGTCTGCAGTTAGTTAATTATTTCAATTATAAATACTAGTTCTTATTTGTTTTTATTATTGAATTGTAATTCTCTTTTCAATAAAGAAATATCTTTGAAACTAGTTTAATATAACTACATATATCTAACAGTAACATTGTGTGAGAGTGGTTACTGCATTACGTTTGATATTATATTTTCAGCACCACCATTTCCCAGTCTAAAGAACATCGGAACTTGCATCCTACGCTTGAATTATCGTATAATATATTCGCAGTAAAACTATCGGATTCACTGCACCGTTTTATAGACGGTTGTAGAATCGTTCAAAGTTGGGCGACGCAGTTTTTCCGGCTAAGGCGCCTGTGGTAGGTGTACGAGATGTATGAATCTAGATTGTAGTTGGTACCTGAAACACCATCTATACTAATACTATAAACTAGCTGCTGCCTGCGGCTTCGCAAGCTTTTTTTTGGGACAAAAAGAGGCCTAAGTCTGTCCTGTATTAAGTTTATCAGTCATCTAGTACCCATAACAAAAGCTCTGCTTACTTTGGGGCTAGATGATGCTCTGTGGATTGTCCAGCATTATTTATTTATTTTATTTAGTTTGGTAATTTTATTAACTCTACCGAATGTCGTCAAGTGATAGTGAAGATTTTATGACACCGCCAGTAATAAAAGAAATTGCTGAAGCCGTGGTTGAGAACCTATTACCCTAGAAACCCAGAAATAAATACAACAAGACTTATGAAGATTTCGAGTATTGGAAAAACGAGAAGGGTGCAAGTTCTTTTTCGGAAAATGTTTTATTTTCCTCGTAGGTGTAGTATAAAGCACTATGTATCACTCAGGAGAAATTGCGATTCCTCCTTCGTGTGTTTTAAGGCCCTCGGCTGTGTTTCGGGCCTCAAATGTCACACACGATAGGAATCAGTCACTTTCTCACCTCGGTGAACACTGTACTATAGTGAAGAAATCAGTTTCAGGATGTGTCAGCATCAGATAGATAGATAGATAGACAATGCTTTATTCATCACCTTATAAAACAGATAGTACTTATTAAATATAATGTAGGGAACAGCAATGGAACTGACGGCCTTATCGCTTAAAGCGATTTCTTCCAGGCAACCAAAACGATGGTGAGAAAAATAAAGGATGGCGGTGCTTACAACATTAATTCGAACTATTTTTACAAACTAATACACATAATACCTACTTACTAAAATAATACACTAAAACATATAACAAAATAATAATACTTAGTAACTCTAAGGGACATGCTAAATATTCTAGTGTGACGTGACATTTAAAAAGTAATTATAGACATTCCTTTTGAAGGCCTGATGTGATGTGGCCTTTTTGATATCCGCTGGCAAATCGTTCCAAAGTCTGACAGCTTGAGCAGTGAAAGAGTTGCTGTAAAAAGATGTTCTCTGCACTGGAGATACAAGTAGCAGGGTATCCGATGACCTTAGAGAGAGACCGTGAGAAGAATGCAGAAACTGAAATCTCTCCTTAAGATAGGATGGGGAAAGGGGATTGAAAAGTATAGAGAACAGCAGAGACAGAATATGCAGGTTACGGCGCTGGCGAATAGGAAGCCATTTGAGCTGAGCCCGGTAGGCAGACACATGGTCAAACGATCAAACGATGTTGTGCCGATATTTTTTCTTCTAGAAATACAAACAATAAACGAAGAAGAGAAGAGGAGCTTGGGACGTACGTGGCTATCAAACAAATATTTTTTTTCGGACCGCAAGTGATTGTTGTTTGCCCCATGGCAAACAACAAAACCCCCCCATGGCAATAAAGCAGTTGCAGTTACTGATGGCGAAAATGTACCAAATGTGCAGTTTGAAGACAAATACTTGCATAAATATACCTACGATTAAATATGTACTTTACCTACCTTTACTTATTTAAAGCCACGATTGGATCTCTCCCTGCCAAATTTCACTGAGATCCGTTCAGCCATTTAGGCGTGAAAATACTTTCGAATTTATAATATTACTATGGATTCGAAAATAACTCTGCTGGACGTCTGTTACCTTTTCAAGCCTACACGGCTGAACGGATCTTTATAAAATTTGGCAGGGAGGTAGACAGTATCCTAGGCCCGTGCCAAAACTGGGATAGAAAGCCCATGTCTGAACATGGGCTACTTTCAATCCCGGTAAAGTACATGCGAAGCCGCGAACAGAAGCTAGTATTTAATAAATAATTGAATATTGCTGGACAAGGATTGATGCTGAAGTAGCAGTGGGCTGGCCATATCTCGCGAAGAACCGACAACCGCTGGAGTAAACGTGTTCTCGAGGGGAGACCGCGACTCGGCAAACGTAGTGTAGGACACCCTCCAGCCAGGTGGGATGACGATCTGCGACAGACTGCAGGCAGATGCTGGATGCGGCAAGCTGAAGACAGGGCGCTATGGCGCTCATTGGGGAGGTCTATGTCCAGTGGACTAAGTTAGGTTGATAATGAGATCCCAGCCCGTAGGCGTAATGAAATTATAACCTGGTACGATTACAACAAATGCAATCTTAAGATGCGTCCAGATTTTCGTCAATTCGACAGGCAGTTAAATAGGTACTTATTTGAGTATCAGTTTTGATATAAAGGCAAGAACCCTCTAATCTCGACAAACAGTGTAAGCCCACTACTTATGAAGATTATGATCTCAAATAGAATACAAAATGAGGATGAGTCTTCGGAGATTCTTACATGAAGGTTGATTTAAGATTATAACATATGATACCTACCAATTTATTTATTTATTATTATTATGGACCACCGACAGTGGGAACACTGGATACATAGGTAGGTATAAATCTTACTACTAAAACAGTTAAGCTACTGATCCTCTTTGGACACCTTAGAATTAAGCTATAGTAGGTATTTTGCTTTCTTTTAACTTGTTAATAACTTAAATAATATGAATTAAATGTTTTGGCCTCAAAAATGTAGCTTCAGTTATTAATAATAATATTATCTAATTAATTC
Source organism: Eupithecia inturbata (assembly GCA_963662085.1). NCBI lineage: Eukaryota > Metazoa > Arthropoda > Insecta > Lepidoptera > Geometridae > Eupithecia > Eupithecia inturbata. Next base: position 13,551,138 of record OY759182.1, read on the forward strand.
GCTAAAGCATAGTTTTAGGTGATTTGTATATACAGAGCAGGGGTCAAAAATGTATTAACTTATCAAATAAAAAAAACGCTTTGTTTACTCATAGATTGCTTTTAAAAGATTGAACATTTTTGTTGATAACCCTTACTTTTTAATGTTTTTCATAATTCGAAACTTATTTACCTACATCTTTGTTCTTCAGAACTCAATTAAGTAAAACTTGAGTAATCTGATCTCAAGCCCAGACTAATAACAATAAAGAAAATTTCTATCCACTTACATTCATACCCCATTTTCTTGAAAACACCAAAGTTTTAAGCGCTGTGTGATTTTCAGCAATATAAACTTTATAATCAGTTGAAATTCGCCAAGGAGCTTTCGTTACTATCCCAACTGCTTAAAGTTTAAAACAGAAATGTGGTAGATGAAAATCTTAAGCATTAAGACGTGTCCCGTTGATAATTTTAAGAGGGGATTTTTAAAATAACCAAAACGTGACAAGCTATGTCCATTTGCAAATTAAATGTTTGAAGATTGTGATGAGAAATGGCGGAGGCGTTAAAAGCTTGGAAACGTTTTGTCTTAGAAGACAAAAAGAGATAATAAACCAGGATTTTAAATTTACGGTAAACTAGTTTCTGTCCGTGGCTTCGCATGCATTTTTCCGGGATAAAGTCAACAAAGATTTAATTATTAATCTATGGAAACGTTTTAAGGCTATTTCTATCCCATGGTAACTGGTTTATTGGATAAAAAGCCGGTTGTTTGTACGCTAATCAACTCTTAATTAAACGAATTAATGATCTCATATCTTATATTTTTCGAGAACGTCAATTCAGCAAAACAAAGAATAATTTGACAAGAAATTTGTTCCTTGATTAGTAAATCAAGTTTTCTTATATTAGATGACCAATTATTCTTGTAACTCGTGATAATTTAAAAGGTAAGTTACCGTAGGAACAGTTGAGCCCACGCCGTATAAGGTACGCGACGCATTATGAGATCTGGATGCCTGAATTTGTATGAGAACAGATGGCCTAGAGACACAATTATAGTACGCCACGCCCCATCCGACGTTTCCTACACTGCGTCGCGTACGTTGCGTAGCGTGGGCTCTGTCTGTTTCTAGCTTAACTTTCGCATATAAAATTATTAAGTATCTATGTAAGCTTCGATGTCATTGAGTGTAACTTAACGACATCAAAGCTTACATACAGTATTTTAGCAGCTCGAAATAATCTGGTTTTTTGAACTGCAGAATAAATTTATTTTGGGCGTATGTTTCATGAATTTATTACTTTTGTAGTTGCAATAAAGTAGGTATTTGAATGCCATCGATATATCGCTTTTAATTGATACAGATGTTGAAATTCAGCTGAAAATGCACATTTAACCTAATACATTTTCAGTAGATAGCTTATTTTTTATTTTTGCTCTGTACGGATTTTATTGCTTCTAAAGTTTTTCCTTGCTGCAATGCTATTTTTCTGATAACAGAGTAACCAATAAATTGATGATGATCAGCCAGTCTTATCGGAGCTGAGTCATCTGCGCAGAAAATTATGTGTGTGCGATAACACAGGTGGTCTATATTCTCTCACTCACATAATCCGATAGGAAGGCAGACAGACATAACCGGGAGGAGGTCAGACGCATGACCCACTTGTTAACATTGTTGCAGCGGCAGATTAGGCCAATAAATTAGCTGAGTTACTGATAGTGATAAGACAAGAGCAAACCGAACTACGTAGAAGAATTTTCTATTAAACTTCTAAGAAGCTGTCACTAATTTTGAATTTTGTGTTTTCGTACCAGCAATATAGATAACGAAGCTCCTAGCATCTATATCTAAAGAAATGGGATTCTTATATTTAAGATAGATCGTTGATTCCATAAATATATTTCGTTGAACATTTATCTACGAAAATAAGCCAGTAAACAATATTTCCTCAATAACTTTGTGTGCTTGAGAACTCAAACTATTTAAAGCTAAGTTCAAAGTACAATTTGAAGTGTCCTACGCAGAGTTTCCAAGTTATCTTAATTGATGGTAGATATCTACTGTAGATTTTACGAGTTGATTGGAAAAGGAAATAGGTTTTTGTACTGAGTACAGTTAAAGAACTAACTTAAATACAAAAATTTACTCTTTATTAACGCGTTTAATGCCCAGCCTTCCGGTGCGACCCGCAATGGCGCGCCCCGCAGCTACCCAGGGGGTGGAGTTGACCATCTGCGTCTTGGGTTATAAAAGTGTTAGTATATAACCACAGATTTAAGTGTTTTTTAATAAATTGAATTGAATTAAGCAACCAATAACTGATACCTTCTTTACCTTTGCCTCAGAAAAATAGAGACAAGATTTCCAGGATCATGACTTATTTCTTCGGTTAGACAAAAGTTTCAACTTTCTTGCGATGTCTCTACCAAGTTATTTTCAAAACAATCGGGAGTGCCACTTTCAAGAAAAAATACGGGGTTGTTTGAGATAAACCCACCCTTCCTATTCGATACGTCGTATAAGTAAATACCGCAAGTGTTATATGCTTCACTTTCCTTAGTGAATTGCAACTTTATCATTTCTTACTCTCTAGGAAAAAGATTTTCTTGAAACTTCTTTTTGGACGCTTTTACTAAACTCTTTGGGTTGGTTGGTTATTGTTTAGAAGTCCTTTGATTGGTTTTTCATGAATTTGAATAAAATATAAGTATTATTAAACCCTTGTTTTGATCTCTGTTTATATTGTTGTTTGTTTTTGAGAATTATTTATAAACCAGAAAATGAATTAAACTTGACTTCGAGGAAAATTTTAAAAAAATACTTAAAGCTTTCATAAGTACCTATGTATAATAATTGACATGACAAAAAAAAATACAAAAATACTTTATTGTACACCAATAAAAATACAATACAAAAGACTACATAAGACACAATGGGCGGCCTTATCGCTAAGAAGCGATCTCTTCCAGGCATGACATGACGTTATCTAAAAGATAAGGAAATTTGGTAAAAGACACTCGCACAGTAAAACCCTTGATGGTTGAACCTCACCATCGTACACGATGGTGAGGTTTCACGTAATCCAAACCAAGCAAAATCAATCAAATTCAAGACGGCTTGATTGAAGCCAAATTATCTATTCCACTGGTCATTGATTAAACTACTCAGTTGATTGAAATTACGCAATTTACGCAAGTGATTCATTAGTTCGGTCTACGAGATACAATCTTAAAGGACATAGACCGGCAATAATTTCTCAATGTGCCGTGTGTGTGTGTCGGTAATTTGTGCCATCTTGCAAGTCATCCGTATTCCAAACAAATATCTGTCTAGTAATAACTTGATGAAAAAATAAAAACCAACTCCGAATTCTTAAATTTTCATTGTTATTTAGCTTTTGCAGGAGAATCCCTCGGGAATAAGATTTTTAAGCGACCACCTCGGTATCATTTTCTATAAAAACCCCGCGAATCATCATAATCGGCCCACATTAGACCGAGAAATCATCGAACATACATGCAGCCGAACTGGCTGTATAATGTTTTTTATTCTCTCTATTTCCTCCTTTTTTGAAAGTCGAATAAAAGCGCATCCATCTTAAGCAAACATGCGAATGCACCTAGACACTAAAATGAGCAAAATTTTTCAAGCTACGTTTTCCAACGGCGAAAATATCGTTCAAATTCCGTGGTCCCCAGGGAAAAACAACTTGCCAAACTTGGACCGATTCGATCGACTGTCTCTCGTTCTAGCTTTTTTGGATATTGCTCTAAAATACCTCTTAAATACCATTTGTTCGATATTCGAGTTTTTCGAGTAACTAATCATTTTAGATTGAGATTATGAGCGCATTATTGACGTGGATAGGCTTGTCAATGTTGTAGTGGAATTCAAAGAAGTTAGGTCCTAAAGTGGAATCTGTTTGTGTTTTTTCTAATTTTTAATTTTGCTTTGTTGGCGTAACAATCAATACAAAAATTTATAAGAGCCTATTATTTGGAATAAAGGTCTATAAGCTTACCGAGATGTGTATCGATCCCGCTAATTTACACCTAAATTTACCTTGTTTACGGTAAGCTTAATAAATATAACTTTCTAAAAGCCATTACGAATTTTCTAACTTAAATTGAATAAGTAAATCAAGTTTTGGTGAAAAAGGACATTACTTTTGTTATTATAAATAGGTAGCGAACTTTTTAAGTGCGCGAGCGGTGCGAAGAAAGTTTGGCGTTGTATGTATTAATTTAGTGAATTTTTATCTGACGGCTGCTTGTTTTACCTGTTTTCAAATGTGACAGTTTTTTTTTTCTTAATTTTAGTCAATGATATGACTACAACTACTTTGAGTCATTTGTATGACTATGTCGTCCCGTATTTTAACAAACAAACTACTACTTAAAACTAAATTATATCCGCCGCCTTATTCAGTGGTGCGGCTAAAATAAATTAACATCGCCCAAACTCGCTCAAAGACTAAAATCCAACTCTAAGGTTTTTTATTGTTATAGTGCGTAACCCTCACACTTACACACAGTTGGATAAACTTTCCCCTGTAGGTGGAGCTAACGGCGCTAGAGTCTGAAGAAAGTTCCAAAGTTTTTCGACTCGTACGTCACTTGACCTCTTGGTGTAATTGGGTCGCGCATTCCTACTGAGTGATCCGTACTGAAAGAAGGATGCGGGTTCAAGTCCCGTCGAAGTAGCTTTTTTTGTGGAATATTATTTGATTTCTTTGAAATCCTACTCTATATCAATATCAATATCCTTAAAAAAAGTAAAACACTGCACAGAGCTGTTTAACTTTTTTTTAGGATATTCATTTGCGGAAAATGAGCTTTGGGACGAAATAAGCAAACAAATCTTACACATGCACTCAATTTTAAGTATAAAGAACATCCTAAAAGAAAAAAATACGCAGGCTGTGCGGGAGTTGAAGTTCAGTCTTTGTAAAGCTTGTTCTTTTGGAATCTGCGCGAATTCAGAGAAAATAAGCTATGATACGAGTATGTAGAGAGAAAGATAATTCAGGTGGAGAGATCCTATTACGTATTCCGATTTTTCATGAAATCGCCAGAGTATTGAGTAATACGAGCGATTACTACGAGGATTTCTTAAAAATTTCCTAAAAATCTGTTTCTTCTAGACAAGTTTGGATATTTTAAAAGGTTTATTCGAAATCAGCTGACGATTCATTAAATTTGTCTCACTGCAGAACTTCGGGTAGACGAGAGGCTGTTTGATTTATTGAATGGTCAAGTTGAAGTGTTTGAGGGTTGTAATTGGAAGAGATTCAAGATTCAAGACTTTATTAGTAAATAATATTAAACGTCAAATAGAATAGAATAACATAACATAATCTTTGTTACAATTAAATTAATATAAAAGTACATACATACAAAATCATTTCACTAATAAAATTTTCTTTTCCGTTTTACCTAAAAGAAATCAATGAATATTTTTTTTCTTTTTTTTTCTATTTAAACCTGATTTCGTAATCTTTTTTATTGAAAAGAAAAGTTATTGACCGACATAATTTATGATTCGTACAGGTAACCTAAACATTTTTATTAATATCAGGCATGGTGGTTGCATTTTACAGTTTAGTAACTCTACGAACTCAACGAAGCTGTAGAACACTCTCTCCAGTAGCCATGTCTTAAGTCGATGCTTGAATACGTTGGAAGAAGCGGCATCTCTTATTTTTTCAGGTTAATCGGTTGTACACCGCAGGGCGCATTATGAACACAGATCTCTCCGAATTTTGTAGAGGTAGTTTGTGTGAGGTTGCTATTAGTCTGTAGTGGTAATTGTTGCTACGGTTGCTACATCTCCACGTACATGTATATCTGCGCCGCGGATTGTGTTTAGCAAGTAGTTCAACAATAAACAGAACATGGTATTCGATAGCCACGAGCCGCGGTGAATCCCCATTACGTTCTCTAGTTTGGACGACTCTACTCGGCCCGCCTGACCCATCACCACCTGCTTTCGTTATGTAAGAAGTAATTATGGATGCGGCGGGGCCTTGGACGCCGTTGGAGCTTGTCTGCGACTTGAGAGTGGTTGGCGGTGGCGTGACAGACCGCAGCACAGCAGGGGTACGCGCTGACCTCCCGCGTGCTGACCCGCGTGTGGCGCGTGCTGACCACCTCGCGCGTGCTCAGCACGCGCCACACCACTTCTCGTTCCAGGTCCGTGGTGGCGCGACCGGGTCTGTAAAACCTGTGACCGGGTGTGCAAATTGCCGGTCAGTTAGGATTTCGACAGCCAAATTCTATTTAAAAAATTTATTACATTAGGTATGTAATTGGTTAACCTGTTGGCAAGGGTGACTTATAAATTTCATATAGTAGCGAGCCTGCGCGGGCTAATAGCGCCATAGCGCCCTGTCTTCAGCTTGCTGCATTCAGTATGCAGCGCTAGATACGCCAGATGAACTCGAGAAGTTGATCTAGCGTATCTAGGGTAAAAAATAAGCGGTTATAGGGTGATATGACAACACAGAGAAATAGGTACATAAACAAAGACATAATACAAAATAGAAACAAACAAAAGTGAATCTAAATAAAACAACCCGTTACAAATTGATTCTTTTTAAAAACTAATCCGACCCTTTGTCGAGAGGGCGAGAAATGCATGAATAAGTAAAAGATACCTTCCGCGGAAGGTACTTACCTGCTTCCTAGTTTGAACACAGATATGTACTTTGTTTTTTATCACCATTTCTTGCTGCACAACTCGCGATTTTACAAGTTTTGCTTTGGACGATAAGTTACTTTTGCGACAATTTAAGAAACTTTTTTTGATTCTTTCATAGACTTTCATTTGTAATTTTGTACTCTCACCTGATGATAAGTGAAGGTGTGGCCGACGATGTATCACGAACTTCATTCAGAACATGTTTAAATAATAGTGTCACAAATACTTACGCAATAACATCCGATTTCTTTTGTACGTACCAACTAGCAGTTGCATGCAACACCTACTCGTAGCTACCAACGCTATAACGCTGTACCTCTTCTCTGTATTAGAGTCTTTGAGCGTTCAATATTGTACAGTCAATCTTTAAGTCTTTAATAATAGATAACAATAATGCAACCTTTCTATAAAACCTACTCACTTCCTATTTGGTGGTTTAAAATTATATAAGTCATCCACCCATATAGTTTGCAATATTAAATTTTCTCTGGGAACAGGCTCAGAGCGGGACGGGACGGCGCGGCGCGGGCGCAAGGAACAAGATGTCGAAATTAATCCATCGGTGGATCAGAGTGGAACTTGAAGTCGAAACTAATCAATTGGTAGATCAGAGTGGAACTTGAAGTCAAACCTAATCCATCGGTGGATCAGATTAGACTCGCGCTGCCTCGAATATTATTTTCCTTCTTTTCCTGCCAAAGTTATTAAATAAACTGAGTCACCGCTGTTTCAAAGACCTTCACGTAACGGGAGAGGATAATCAGTTGGCTAACAAGCCTTCGTTAAGGCACTGCGGTCGACTGAATTAGCGTTGCATGGCAACTGAACTAATATGTTCACACGTCTTTTGTTTCATTTCGAGCAACGGGATGTAATGCTATTTTGGGATTAATCAGAGAAACTTTGCATCCTGCTTCATAAGCAGTCAGGGATCTAATGAATCCATGCTAATTTTATAAATGTGAAAGTAATATGTAAAAGTTACCTTCTCACGCCCAAACCGCTGAAATTTTACAAGGGGATATATTAGCATATATCCCCTTGTAAAATTTCAGCGGTAAAGTAAAGTAAAGTAGCCTATGTATGTCCTATTCTGGGATAGCCCCAGAATAGGACATACATAGGCTACTTTTTATCCCCGAAAAAAGTGTGCGAAGCGGGCAGAAGCTGGTTACTGATGAATAAAATTGCTGATGTTATCGTAAAGTTTTCGTACGGTTCAATCACATAATCTAGTCTCAAAATAAGACGAGCTTGTGTGGCTGTCGATTATTTGATGAAAATACCTGCAGATAATAATTATTATAATAAAGAAGGAAGTAGACATTTCCAGAAGTGGTCATTTTGTGTAGTGGATATTATTACTAGTGGTCATTTTAAATTGTGGTCCTCACCTCCTCACCTTGCCTCAACAGCCTATATTGGTCCACAGTTGGACGCAGGCCTCCCCATGATAAGAGCCTTATTACCTTTTATCTCAGGGGGGTAATGCCTTTAATCCCCGCGCTGAGCATGCGGGTTGGGCATCGCAGTCCGGTAGTAGAATTGTTCTGCAATGGGCGTTGCTGCCCGCTCCCGGTGGATATCCCTTAGTCGCCTCTTACGACACCCGCGGGAAGAGTTTGGGTGGTGCAAATTCTAAGCCGGCACCACACAGCTTGTCCACAAATTGTGGTTTAAATCCGCCGAACCTGGTCAAATTCTTGCAAATGACTCCGCGTCTGGTTTAACACAATTCTGTGAATATAATTAGTTTGACACAGAAACCAAATAAACCCTATTATAATCGATTGTAGTTCTAATTTTATTTATTTCATTCATTACAGATACATCTAAAGTGTCGACAAAAATGGTACCAGCAGTGAAGTGAACAAAGAACAGTGAAGTGGTAAGACACGAAAAGCGAAGTGAACAAATATGTTGACAAAATGAAGCTCTGGAAAAGCCTGAAGATATCGATTGGCAACCGTGACCCTAAGCAACAAGAGCTTCCGCAATGGAGCGGCCAGGGATATGAACTAGACGGTAAGAAAAACCCACATAATAATTTTAAAGAAGAAGAAGAAATATTTTTTTTAACTATATAACAGATTTTTGGTCAAAGAGAAGTATTATTCATATGAACAACAGAAAGGTTTGGGACTTAAAAATAAATAACCAACCTACGGGGAAGTATAAAAGTAAAACGTTACTAGATTGGATTGCTCTGTAAAAAAAAACTTGAATATGGCAGATTGTAGTCAGTGGTCGATTGACAAAAAATAAAACTAAACTCTCAATTATAAACGAGCTAAGGTCAAATAAACACTCCAATGTCTAATCGTTACTAAAGAAATCGCCACTAATTTCGATAAAAATTTGTTTGCGATATTTGTTATTGTGCTTCTTGACAAAAAAATAAAACAAAACACTTGATTAAAACGAGCTAAGGTCTAAGGTGCATCGGACTCAGTCAAAATATTGTTCCTAATAATTGTATTATAAGGAAAGAGTATTCCTTTTTCATTTTCGTCAGTGACGCGTGAATAGCTGGTGTGTATCTGATGCAGCGCATCAGCATTGCCATACAGCGGGGCAATGCAGCCAGCGTCTTAGGGATGCCTCCGACTGGTATTGATATGGATCAGTTGAGCTACCTGTAGATTTTTTGCAACGGTCTGCAGAGACGGTTCATAAATCTTTCGGAAGCTTCCTACTCTAATAATAGGTACGTAGAGGTGAAATCCGGTGAAAAATTAAGGAAAATTACATTTTTGGAGTGAAAATGCATGAATTCGTTGAATAAATCGCTGGTTTATCTTTAGAGGGGTGCACCTTTAATTTTCTCCGAGCGAGTGATGCGGATTGTTCGTAAATTTAATAAACAACTTTAGATTTTATAGCTTCATATTTTCTGCATAAACGTTCAATTTGAATTAAAACGAAGTCTGTCACTAACTTAGAATTTGTAAAATCTTACATGAAATTCCTAGACTTCGCGCGAACTTGTACGGATTAGTTCCATAGTTCATTTATTGATAACATATTGGTTACAGGTCAAATATGTTTTATGTAAAAAACTACATACATAATCTTACATCAAACAATTAAACATTATAAATTAAGTACATTTTAAAATCATGAAATCATTGAAATCGTATATCGATTGGGATATCAGCCACTTCTTCAATTTTACCTTAAAGGATTGTATGGATTGTGCGCTGGTAATAGAAGTTTATTTATTCAAAATTTATTTATTTATTCAAAAATATTGTTAGTACACTATCCTTACAGGTACATCTAATGCGATAGTGTACTATCTATAGTCACAATAATCCCTAAAATCTAAGTCACCTTTGGTCATCAATATTTTAACACAATTACTAATTACAATTAATAATATCATTTTCAATTTTAACATAATTATTACCATTACACCAAATAATTCTAATACAAAACAAAAAATTAAATTTAATAATAACAAAATAAAATAAAATAAAATTAATCCAATAATAAATCATTCATCAAACCATTAAAATCACATACAATAAATAATAACGCCCTTGCCAACTCGTTCAGGGAGCAGTAAAACACGTCCATCCGCTCTGCCAGTGCATTGAGTGTGCGGATGCATCGCGTCAAGGGAGCCTTTTGCAGAAGGGTAGTTCTCGCTCGAGGTAGAGCAAATAGGGTGGGCCGCCTCCTCCGGTGCACGAATTCCTTCGGCACATTCAGCTTCAGCTCCTCCAAAATGCTCGGATTATAAATAACCCCCCGAAGAACCTTCACCACATAAACAGCCAGTGCTGCGTCCCGCCTTACTTCCAGCTTGTTGTATCCAACCATGCCTAAAACAAACAGGGTTGGATACAACAGCGGGTAGAACGGGTAGACGCCGTAGAGCTTTAGGTACAGGTAACGGGTGAACTTATTCTGAATGCGCTCTACCATTCCGCTATATTTGGCCTCGTGTGGAGCCCATATCACGGCGTTGAACTCTAGATGGCTTCTAACCAAAGCGTCATATAGAGCTCTTATTGCTCTCAAATTGGTGAAGGTGTTTGTTTGCCGAAGAATAAACCCAAGAGTTTTGAACGCCTTTTTGCAAACGTTGGTAATGTGTACTCGGAAGTTCAGGTCTACATCTAGGTGAACCCCTAGATCCCTTACCGAGTTCACTCTCTCCAAGTTGGAACCGTTCAGTTGGTAAGTGTAGTGGAGTGGCGTCTTTGCTCTACTGAACGTGATTACTGAGCATTTACTGGCGTTAAACTGTAGTTCGTTCCTACGACTCCACTCCCCCACTCTGTCCACATCGCGTTGAAGGCGCTCGCAGTCTGTTTGCTCCTTGATCGGCAAGAGCAATTTGAGATCATCCGCGAAGAGTAAGCATTTGGCGTCCTTGACCACCGCAAGTTGGAATTCGGTTGTAAACAGCTGTCCCCATTACGTGTTGCAGCTTAGACGTCTTCTCCAGTTGCCGTGGTAGCGCCCTCAGCCGGTGTGCGTGCCTCGTGTTGTATCTATGACCGTCTCCGCACCTTGCATATTTGTCCAAGTTGTTACGGACATACAGCGCTGACTGGTATACTACAAGGGCGGGCACAGTCAAGATCCCTAAGGACTCAAAATGCGGCCGCGCAGACTCATCTTGTGCTATTCGCACTATCGCCCTTATAGCTCTCTTTTGGAGTCTGAAAGCGCGCTCCCAATCAGCTGCACGCCCCCAGAGCTCCACACCATACTGAAGGAGCGAATGGACGTTGGCGAAATATATACTCCGTACCATAGCTCTGTCCAAGGTAGCCGAGAGGCGCCATAGGGCAAAACATGATCGACCTATCTTCTTACAAAGTTGGTTTATGTGCGCCTCCCACTTAAGACCCCTGTCCAAAGTGAACCCTAGGAAAGTAGTCATATGGACTTGGTCAATTACTTTGCCTCCCAGGCTCACGGCCACCGGTGGACTGTAGTGCCCTGCAAGGTTGAAGTGCATGAAGTTGGTTTTCGTAACATTCAAAATAAGACCATTCTGACGAAACCAATTCTGCACCTCACCTGCAACTTTATTCAACTTTCGTTGTAATGCATCCTGATTTTTAGCTTCTACTATAGCCGCAACATCATCCGCATACATCACAATGTGTGCATCTTCTATGCAGTCAGGCAGGTCGTTCATGAGGAGGGAGAACAGTATATTTGAAATCGAGGACCCCTGCGCCACGCCAATAGTGTTTGACATGGGGTTCGATTTTACTCTCCCTCCTCTGCCCGTGACAATTTGCGTGCGGCCAGTCATGGAGCTGAGCAGCAGTCGTAGAGCCGGACCACCTATTCCGTAATGCGCCAATTTCTCCGCAAGGACGGCATGATCCGCGACGTCGAAGGCTTTCAATAAGTCGCAGAACATAACCGCCACCTGCATCCTATGCTCTTTGGCCTGCATTATGCGGATCTCCCCGCCCGATAGGCGTATTGCCGGTCGGACAGGGACTCCGTGCTGGACAGATGAGCCGTCAGTCTGGTGCTCAGCCCGCGCTCAAATATTTTGGCGATAGCCGGGATTATGGAGACAGGCCGGTAGCTGTTGACGTCGTCCTTAGTCCCCTTGCCCTTGTATAATGGAGACACTCTGACGTTCTTCAGAACTTGTGGATATTCACCAAGGACGAAACATCTATTAAAAAATGCCGATAGAATGTAGCACATTGGGATGGCAGCCTTAACTAGCAATGATATAGATATATCGTAAATATCCTTCGTTGGTTTATTCGCCACCCCTGATGTTATTATCTTGACTACTTCATCCGGAGTAAAGGTTCCAAACCTAAGTGAGCGGTCTGCCGGCGCTCGGCACTCCGCCAGCGCGCGCACCGCTGCTGGTACATCGGCGGCGGGCGCGCCGCACGTCAGCGGAGCGCTCACAAAGTGCAGGTTCACCGCGTCCACAGCAGCGACTTCGTTCTCGAATCCAGATCCATCGGGTCGATTTTACAAACCGTCTCATAAAATATCGAAATTCAACTTGAAAATCACAGACAAAATATCAGAGCAAATACAGAACGTGCAGATTCATATGAAGCATCAAATCTAAAATTCATGGAAACGAAGTAAATTTATAAAATTGCTCCAAACATTCGCTGGAATCCAATATTCTCAATACTAGTCGAGTAAGGCTATGATTTGGCAATTTTGTCCGACACTTGGAGTAATATTTCTCAATATTGGGCCGTATTCAAACTTCTTAGGCTCTGGTAAAGAAGGAACGGTACGACCATTTGCTTCTTGTCAGTGCCTATCTAGTCTATACTACCTAGCGTTCATCGTATCGTCATAAAACTGTTGGGTCTCACCCCTTAGATAAGAGTGCCAGACCGAAGAGAGGACTATCTCAAGTTGCTTCATTTTCCTCATCTGCATCCAGGCTAACGTAATAGTTGTTGTGGTAATTGAAGGGAACAACCCACTGACACCGAAAGCCCAAAATAAATTCTCAGTTGTCTATGCTACACTTTCTGCGTTTATTTCAACTTATTCTAGCGATTTTATCAAAATTAAAGTAAAATATAATCAAGAACAAATAGTTGTCAAAAACAATATAAATAAAACTGTTGCAAAACGTCAGAAGGGAAATATACCTCTTAGTAGGGAGGTATCCGCTTAACTCTCTCTCCAACCTTTTAAATGGAATGACATTAGTCATAACCACAAAAACCTTCCTAATTAGGATTCCAAAGAAATGTTTTAAAGGGACACGTGACAAAAGCAAGGATCCGGCAATTTGTTTTCATCTCATACACAGCTTCGGGCAAAAAGACTTACGTACCTAACGACTTTATCAAAAATGTTAAGGTAGTATTTTTGCCTGGTAACGATAAAAAGCGGGCGAAAGGATTACCTAGCTATCGAATAAAAAACAGAGGGTATATTTCGCTCACTCTATACTCAAACCGGCCAATATTTTTGTAAATACTTGGTGGCGATATGAACGCGAAAGAAGATAACTAAATAGAAACAAAAAGTTAGTAGGTACTTAGGTAGTAATACCATGAAATCAGCGGAGTCGCCTAGCTTGCCTTAGGTACCATAGCCTCGCAGGATAAGCAATACAACAAATCTGTCAGAAACAACAACAGTCAAATGATAGTAGTGATATGGCTGCTCTTCGAAAAGTCTGTGTCTTCAATCTCTTTCCGTCCGTCATAAAAAATAGCCAAGCCCCTGGAGAGTAAAATGCCGTTACGCGAGTGAATTTAATTGTTCTGGAAAATACTGCGGCGTGTGGCCGGCTTGTTCTATGCCGCGCGTGTCGTCTGCTTGAATATTCCATGATCTCCATGATTTTTCTTTTTGCAAAAAACTAAAAGAGAGATGTGGTAGCGCGTACGGTAAATGGCTAGGCTTTGAATTAAGAACCTTTTAAAAAGAGTTCCAAACAGCTCGATAGATAGCCATGGCGTCATTTTGCAAATTGAAGAAAAACGAAAGATTCCAGTAACCTGCGTTCCAGAAAAACAAACATGAAAGATCAAATTCTCATGAACGAACAAAATAACTTCATGAAAACTGAACCTTTGATTGTGGAGAAGTAATTTGGTCATACTAAGGTGGATGAGAACTTGATCTTTCAAGTTGGTTTTTCTATATTTTGATATTGATGCTATAGCCATCTATTGAGCTATTTGGAACTAAAAGTCTTACGCAAAACGGAAAAGCTTCATTGAAATACCACAAATTGCTCATGATCTGTAACATGTTGACCGAGGCATTACAAACGTCATTTGTGACCGATATGACCACCTGAATAAGCCAATGGCTGACCATGAGTCGGCCAACATGTAAATGTTGGACAAATCACACAACATCATCAATTTAGCCCCAGCTAAGCAGAGCTGGCAGAGCTGGGCATACTAGATTACTGATATACCTACATTATACTTAAAATACATAGATATTTTTTATAATATACGTTTACTTTTAAAAAATAACCAGAACACCCGGAACAAATGTCTGCAGTAGGCCAAGCACGGGCATGGTTGTCTAGGGTAGAATAGAGAAAAATTACGTCACTTTGTCATCGAATGCGTACATTATTTGAAATTCATTCCTTACGTAATGTAATGTAACTTAAATAATGTACGCAATGTATGACGACGCGATGTCATTATTGTCTATTCTACCTAGAGAACAGTTCCCGTGCTGGGCCTAAAGATTGTACAGACAATTGTCCCGGGGCGGGAAACGATTCCGCAACCTCCTGCATCGCAGTTGGAACTTTGGTCGCTGCGGTAGTTTTAGGTATATCTACCGAGCTGTTTCACTGAAATTTTACTTTTCACTAAAGCTTTGGACGGGGCGAGCGAGCGTTAAACAGCAAATTGTTATTCCGTCAATTTTATCTCGAGTCAGAAAAATATAAGCGAGAACATTTAAAGTTTCTCCCTCGGGAAACGCTTATTGTATCTGAAATAAAGTTTCAGAGAGGTTTCACAGAAACTTTTTTTGGGTTAAATTAAAACTTGAAAGTTCGCGGAGATACCATCTAAACGAGTTTTTACAGCACTTAACTGAAGTTTAACTTGTTTGTTATAGTTAATTTTTCCTGTTTCGAAATACATGGAAGAATTTTATGTTTTTCGTAACGAATTAAAATTAAAGGTTGAAAAAATGGGTTTAAAGTTTATTTTGTTGGTTTTCTTTAAAATTTAAGATTGAAGTGGAGACGTATTGGTATCTACCTAACTTTTTTAACAAGATAGTATGAATATGAACGTTGTTGTACTGGCTTTTAATAATTAAAATGTAACTTAATAGTGGCATATTGTCAAGTAGGTATAATATTTTCACATTGTTTTGATATCCTTAAAACGGTTCCTTAAACCTACCTAAACCACTTTAATTTTATGAATGCAAGACGTTGGATGTTAAAATCATCGATATAAGTAAGTGAACCGCCAAGGGCGAGTCGACTCGCACACGAAGGGCTCCGTATCTTAAAAATCAGGAAACTTATTCAAAGAACATAATATTTTCACTTGTTCGGAGACCCCTTTAAATGTTCTACATTATTATATTTTTTGTATTTGTTGTAATAACAACAAATGCATAGAAATAAATAAGTAACCCTTCATCTTTTATTACAGATGAAGGGTTATTTCTATAAATCGTAAGTTTCATGTGTCTACCTATTCTGGTTTAGCCTTGACAAACGAAGAGCGAAAATTGGCAAAAAATTAGGTTGTTTGTATGGAAGCCCCTTTTAATATTAAAAATAAAATAAAAATTGAATATATATTTTATTTTTATTATATTATTTTTATAAAGAGAAATACACATTCTCTGAAATTTTGAACTGTCTTTGGTGCTCCCACACTGCTGTTAGAAAATGTTTCTCATGAACCGTAAGAGGTTCATGAGATAGAGCCCTGTGACCGACGGACGGACGGATGGAGGGACGGACAGCGTAATAAATGATGATAATAATAATAATTTATTCAAAATAACTTAGGACTAAAAGGATAACAAAGTTCATCTAAAATTCTAATGGAATTAAATAATACGTGTGCCTGAACTAGGTAAAAACCTGTTTTTCAGGCAAAAAGAGTGACAACAACAAATAAAATAAATCAAATAGAACTTATTATTTTACAAGATGATGGTACATACTTTAAAATAATCACGAGTACTAAGCAAACTACACTAAACTAGTTTTAATACTAAAGATAAGGTTTGTATCCTCTTCACGGCATAACTTCTGGACAGATCCGGCTGAAATTTTGTATAGGAGTAGTTCTAGGCCTGGATTAACATAAAGGCTACTTTTTATCCCGAAAAAATATTATATAATCTCGAGCTCTTACCAAAATAATTATATTTTTACCAATCTATACGAATAAAACTATAACATGCCCAATTCTGTACATTTAAGATATTTTGATATTTTTTATGGGCACTCTTTTATAAATACTGAAGCCAAAACTGTATTTTTATTCATTTTTGTCTGTCTGTCAGTCTGTATCTTGGTCGCGCATCACACCGAAACTACTGAATTAATGTAAATAAAACTTGGCACAATGTGAGTTCATACTACGAGAAAGGACATGGAATACTTTATATCCCGGAATTCAGTGCGGTTTGTCCGGGAAAGGGAATGAAAGTAAAATTCTTTGGCCGCGCATTACCCCGAAACTACTGAATGTAAATCATTCATCATGATTTAATACTAAACTTAGCATAATTTGAGTTCATACTACGGGGAAGGACATGGGATACTTTATATCCTGTAATTGAGGGATTAAAGAGAAAATGTGTTCTAAGTTGTAATTCAATAACACGTCGTCCGATTTCATTCCTACTTTTTTTGCTAGGCAAGTGTTGCAAGATTGATCTATTTCCGTTCTTCTAGGCGCACCTATTAGTTAGGTACCTACCTACGACCCAATACCTATTTATTCGGGCAAAGTAAAATGTACAAAATGGTCCACGCGATCTTCATGAACACGATGTTTGGTGGTTTCGTTCAGCTGTTCCGGTTGATTTTTCTCGTTAACTGTACCACCCAAATGTTCATACAGATTTTTTAAAAGTAAAATATTAATTTACATGTAAAAGCTGAATTAGCATCGTCCATTTCAAAGCTATTTTGAAGTATCAAAATATTGGAACAGTACACATTCGCAATTAAAAATATTACAAATTTATAATAATTAATTGATATGCCTTCTAAATCTAATTGTTTTTTTGTTATTTAATTGTATTTTGTACACTAAGGGTTTCCGCTCTGTTCATCACGCTAGGAGAGTAAGTAATAGTAATATCATTAGCAAAAGTAGTGTAAAACAGGTTGTTATTTATTTATTTCACGAGCTGTTTTGCGCCTTAGTGTGTAGTTTTTGTTCATCGCCTTCTGGAGTCAAGCGGTTTACAAGCTTTAGGAGTTGAGATGTTTACCGGATTCTGTTGCTTTGTGTAGTAGGGGTTTTGGAGTGCTCATCACTTCAATGAATTAGGATACTGCTAAAAAACATTGAGTTTTTTAGCGATATCCTAATTCATTGAATTCTACGAGATGGCTAAACAAAGTCAGCCATAATGTTAAACGTCGGTTTCGGTGTTCGGTCAACGATCAGCCTTGGCCTTTAACTGAATGGCGCCGTTTTGTAAACGGTCTAGCTATTCTATAAACGGACGGATTCTACGATCTGGCGGCGATATATCCATACGCTCAAACAAAACGGGTCAAATTCGCATCGGAAAATTCACGGCTGTTGGAGTAAGTTCTGGAGTATTTATACAACTGGAAACAAAATTAATAAAACAATACTCGATTGCTTTTAATGAACGTGCTCATACTTTCTGCTTCAAAGGGGTTTGCAGAAACGTTGATTGTTTTCCAAAATAAACTGTTCAGATTTTGGTACTTATCCATACGAATACTATTAAAGCGAAAATAATTCTGTCTGTCTGTTACTTTTAACGCCTTAACGCATTCACTGCCCAGCCTCTAAGGCACGGCCCGCGGGGGCGGGCGGCGGCCCCCCGCAGCTAGGAGGATTCGCAGTACCAACCTTAATGTAATCT
Source organism: Eupithecia inturbata (assembly GCA_963662085.1). Taxonomy (NCBI): domain Eukaryota; kingdom Metazoa; phylum Arthropoda; class Insecta; order Lepidoptera; family Geometridae; genus Eupithecia; species Eupithecia inturbata. The sequence continues at coordinate 13,569,385 of OY759182.1, forward strand.
GGCAGGGAGGTAGACGATATCACCGAGAAGGACCTACGTCTTACCCACGATTTTTCGAAATCGTGGGCGGATGCTACAGTTGCTGATATTTTCATATTTGGCTCTAATGTGGTCCTACTCCACACTTATTATTTAAGCTTTTATTTTTCACTGCAGACCAAGTGTCTCTCCATTTCTTCCTGGTTCTCTGTCACTTCCTGGGCTAGTCTGAAAGCGTATATTGTATACTAAGACAGGTGCCCTTATGTATTTTCTTTTTCAAATGAACTTTATATACTGTTGAACGCTGATGGCAATGGCATCGCTAGTTACCGGTTTAACACGCAGAATACGAACGATAAAGGTAGAAATAGACTGAGTTACGCCACGCAACGTACGCGACGAAATGTAGGGAACGTCGGAAGGCGTCGTGTACGATTATTAGTGTCTCTAGGCCAGGCAATCTGTTTTCATACACATTCAAGATGCGTCGCGTATGTTGCATAGCGTAGGCTCAGTCTGTTTCTAACTTAAAAGTTAGGATGGGGCAACATGCACAAGGACACCACTTAGATGCTGACCTTGGGCTGTTGTTGCCAATGCGGGAGGTGCGTGGGTGTGTTGCCCAGGTACAAATTTGTTAAACAATAAAATAAAAAAATAAATAAATAAAAAAAATGCTTTTTTGCACAATGCATTTTTCTCATTATTGTTTTATTTTAAAGTATTGGTTGATTTTTAATTTTTTCAATCTCAGCTGGTCCATAGAAGTTTTTGATCGATGGGCATCAAAAACACTTTAATTTTCTGGCAAACTGTTATTAGTAGTTTGTTGAAAATCTGTAAATGGGAAGACCATTTTCCTGTAGCTACAACGGTTATGGCCCTTACTACCACGGGGCAGTAAAGGCGAGCAGTAAAACAGGGGCCAAAAATCTACCTTTATTAACGCTGTATACTTAGAAGGTAGGTACATAAACGAGAAGGCTTCCCCTATAAACAAAACATTCGAACGTATTATTGAAACAAAATCTCCGAATAAATAGGTATCACTAAACAACAAGTCAAAATGTAATTTGAGCTGCGCGATGTGATCAAAATGAACAGATCCATCCAGTAATTGCTCTACGCGTTCGCCCGAACACGATCTTGCTCAATTCGAAACTTGGGAATTAGTTTCTTCCCTATTGTCAGTTTCGTGTTAAATTTCTTTCATAATTCCAAATTATCGTTTAGATACCAGCGTCAGGCCGTAGTTTGACTTGCGATTTATAGTTAATATTTTCATTTTGATTTTTACTTTTTGCAGTTTTGTTTTCAATTGCCATAATTTTAATCATTAAAATTTTGTATTCAGACATTGCACACCTTGAAGGAAATAAGTACATTAATTCACAAAAACATAAAAAACATGGATACGTCATTTATGTATGTATTTCATGCAATAAATTATAACAATACTTTTGTATACTTTCTATAGCATCATCGTTTACTGTATATATATTTTAAATACTAGTTTGTCTAACAATGTTAGCCTTACATCGACTTGAACATTGCATAAACTGTTATCGTTCCTTTGTCTTTCCGGAAATAATAATAAATAAATAATGCTGGACCATTCACAAACCATCACCTAAGCCCCAAGCTAAGCAGAGCTTATGTTATGGGCTGGAAATAGATATACATATATTTAATACTGGGTGACTCAAAAGAAAGGACATATTTCTTTAGAGTACTTTTTAGCAACGGGGGAGGGCAATGTAATCGGTAGCCTGGCTCTTGGGAATTTAGTCGCTATGGTCCACAGCGATTAAATTCCCATAGCCTATGGAGCGTTCCCCGGGAGCGGATCGCGCGTTATGCGTACACGAATTTTACAAACATGGTAATGCTGCGACTATAGCACAAATACATTTCTGCAATGTTCGAGGTTTCTGGTTCCAAAAGTGACCGTATGAGATGCAATGACATCGAGTAATTATCGGCCCTTACTATTTTGAAGATGGGACGTGCACTGACAATAAATTCAGAGCGTTATGTGAGAATGTAAGATGAGATGATTTTGTTGCCTGAACTGCAGAATTTTCCAGGCTATAACCAAAGAACATGGTTCCAGCAGGACGGAGGAACTCACACACATTCAATGAATGGGAGCCATCACGGAGCGTACTTGCCTAGCCGCCGTCATCAGAAATTTGATTGTTAGATTAAATGAGTGCCGCGGACGGGAGGGTAAACATTTGGACGGCGTTATTTTTAAGAAATAAATTCCCAAAGAGTTCTTTTTAATCATTAATCAAAATAAAAACGATACTAAAACGGCTTTTTTTACCGATTTTTTACGTATGTCCTTTTTTTGAGACACCCGTTACAATACATTACATAGATTGTATAAACAATAGTTCCGAGGCGGGAATAGAACCCGCAACCTCCTGCGTCGCAAGGAATTGGGGCAAGGGCTATGGGAGGGGAGGGGGGGTAGTATGTTTTTGCTCAGCCATTTCACAAGGGCTTTACTTAAAATATTCCAAACTAGATTCAGAGGTTTCAAGTTACCTCATCAACAAACCGACAGGGTTTCTCTTATACAGCTAAGTAGGAAATGAGATCGTCAATTTCTCTTTATAATTTCGGTTATCCTTGGGATTGTATTGCAATGAATTATTTATTTGTAATTTGGTTTTGGCTTTTATAATTTAATTTCCTTGTTGATTGCTTTTCTGTGAACTGTTCTCTTTGTTGTTTAAAGACGTTTTACAAGATTATTCTTGTTCCTATTACCTCTAACCGCTTTATTGTTGTGGCTCTTGGGCTACTAAAATCTGTGGTTCAACCAAGTTCCGTACGTCCACTGTTTGACTTGTAAATAATGTTAGCTAAATGGTAATGAATTCCGTTATTTGCGTAACATATTCGCACCAATCAATCGTATTAGTGGCGGCGACATTACAAATTAGGGCCATTATTCAACCGCTTTGTCCTCGCATAATGAGAACTCGAATTTACATCTTGTTACAATTTTGGTATATTTTAATGTAATGGTTTATTTTACTTAACGTGCAAAAGGTTAACATAACAATGTAAACTCAGGAAGTTACAACACACGAGTAACATTTTGTGAGATAAATAGCTAATTAGCATAGGCTAATTTAAAAAAAAAAGTTTTACTTCGAATCAACTCAGTATTGGAACGGCTGCTCAAATTTGCATCAAACATTATAAGAACACTCTAGATGAAGTCCCCTTAAAAATCTAATTAAAATCGATTCATCCGTTTCGGAGCTTCGATTTCAGAGACAAGCACAATTCAAACTCAAAACACCCCTGTTTTTGGTCCGCGATTAAAAATGTTATGAATTTTTGTAGAAAATACGTTTTCTTGCGCAATATATCACTTTTATCGAAAATAATTAGATTTTCACTTCGTTACTATTTTTGCATATCGGGTCAATGGATATTTAAAAGAACAATAGATTTTTGATACAATATTTTTAGTTTTCGTTTTAAATGGATTAATGTTTTTATAACCAAGCATGAAACTGGCTACATTGCCCCGCAGCCAGTTCCTTGGGGACGCTTCCGATTGGTATTTATATGGATCAGTTGAACTACCTCTAGATTGTTTGCAACAATCTGCAGTTTCAATTGTATATAATAGTTTTAATTTATTTCTATTCTTTAATTCCAATAATTAGGGTTCCGTACCCGAAGGGTGAAAACGGAACCCTATTACTAAGCCTCCGCTGTCCGTTCGTCCGTCCGTTCGTCTGTCACGTGGCTATATCTCATGAACCGCAAGAGGTAGACAGTTGACATTTACAGATAATGTGTATTTCTCCTGCCGCTATAACAACAAATAATAAAAATAAAATAATTACCAAAAAATCACGTTTGTTGTATGGGAACCTAAAGGCTATTTTTGCTCTTAATTTGTCAAGGCTGTATCTCTTAAACTACAATAGGCAGACACAAGAAATTTTCTAAAAACTTTCTTTGAAGTAACACTTCAACTGTAATAACAACAAATACTAAAATTAAATTAAGTTGAAAATTTAAAGGGGTCTCAACAAACAAGTGAAAATTTTATGTTCTTTGAAACAGTTGCCTGATTTTTACGGTAGGTTACTTACGGTAGGTTCTACTCGCACGAAGGGTTCCGTACCCTTCGTGCGAGTAGACTCGCACTAGGCGGTTTATTTAGACATTGCGGGGTAGCCCGCGCGGGCTCTGCCAGTGGAAAGGTTAATAAAGTAATAAATGTGTTTTTTTTTTATTTAAGTTTAAATAAAGTTATTTGCCCTAGCATAGTATTATAAACTAATCTAGTCAAATCAAGATGTAGTCTTAAAGCTTCTAACCCAAAATCTGTGTCCTGGCATATACATACAGGCTAATTGTAAACGAATTAGACAGACGTTTTGTTGGTAACAGGGTCGCAATGTCAACTCAGACATTCCTTGACGTTTATAAATAACGTGTAATGTCTGCTACAGACATCTGCCAATAAAGGACTAGGGCATGGCAGAGCTGGGGTTAATTTCTTACTGAAATCATCCGGAATACTGGCTTCTGTTCGGTCAACTAATTAGCATTGCTAATTCGTTGACCGAACAGAATTCTGAACTCTTGAATCTCGAATCTTGAATTCTTGAACAGCATTCTGGGCACACTGCCTTCTGGTGACAACATTCTGAACTCTTGAATCTTGAACAGCATTCTGGGCACACTGCCTTCTGGTGACAACATTCTGAACTCTTGAATCTTGAACAGCATTCTGGGCACACTGCCTTCTGGTGACAACATTCTGAACTCTTGAATCTTGAACAGCATTCTGGGCACACTGCCTTCTGGTGACAACATTCTGAACTCTTGAATCTTGAACAGCATTCTGGGCACACTGCCTTCTGGTGACAACATTCTGAACTCTTGAATCTTGAACAGCATTCTGGGCACACTGCCTTCTGGTGACAACATTCTGAACTCTTGAATCTTGAACAGCATTCTGGGCACACTGCCTTCTGGTGACAACATTCTGAACTCTTGAATCTTGAACAGCATTCTGGGCACACTGCCTTCTGGTGACAACATTCTGAACTCTTGAATCTTGAACAGCATTCTGGGCATACTGCCTTCTGGTGACAACATTCTGAACTCTTGAATCTTGAACAGCATTCTGGGCACACTGCCTTCTGGTGACAACATTCTGAACTCTTGAATCTTGAACAGCATTCTGGGCACTCTGCCTTCTGGTGATGGCTTAGATTATTAAGAAATAGATATAAGAGTAATTACTAGTTGTAATTGTTTTATTCTGTAATTGTATTTTCTTTGGAAAATCAATGTAAGCCAGTGAACAATAAATCAAAGCTATTTTCAGGAATCTATAAATATTCTTAATGAGTATTTTATATAACTTTATTATCTTACAATTTCCTACTTAAACCTACAGCCAGGTACTGACCGGTGCAACGTAACACACAGCGAGCGTTTGTGCAGTCAGTACCTACGGGGAAAGGGAGAGCTCGCAACGAGAAACGAGACGAATATTTGACGTTTCATGCTCGCTACGCTCGGTACATTATTACGCCCCATTACCTTGGTGAGTACCCGGCTTAACGATACACCTGAGTATATTTAGTCATTACAGTTGTACTGTTTTAATATCTACAGATTGTGGACCTAGTATCACTAAAGTAACCTAATATTTTGGAAAATATTTTGGTTTCTGAAAATAGTAATAGTCAGAATCGCTTGTTGTATTTGGCGTTGAAGATACCTAAATAATTAATTTTTGATGTGTTTGTGTGAATAAGCCTTAATTTAAAGCTGAGCGGATGCATGATTCAGGATCTTTGGTGACTAATAGTGAAGCTACGAAACTAATGATAATTACTCTAACGTTGACGCTAACATTATTTATAGATTGTTTATTTTAGAGGAGTAAAATGTTCACTTAGGTCTCTAAAAAATTATGAACACTGGGTTTTTTATATGCAAAGACGAATAGCGAATGGGTTTTGTTCCTACTTGGTGGTTGGTTGTGTGTGAACAGTTAATTACTTCCGACTGGTATTCATATGGATCAGTTGAGCTACCTGTAGATTATTTGCAACAGTCTGCAGTTAGCTTAATTGTTTCAATTGTAAATACTAGTTCTAATTTGTTTTTATTATTGAATTGTAATTTTCTTTGTAAAAAAAAAACGCAAATTATTGAATTCAAATTCAAAGTGCTTTATTTCCTTTAGACCTTACAAGACTCTTGGACACGTCAAAAAATTCAGATTACATAAGTAAAACTAGGAAATAAAGTGATCTCTTTGATTTTTTGTTCACTTCTATCTTTTTAAGGTAAAGCAAGGAAACGATTAAGAAACCTGTACCTTGTTAGGTTTTTAGTTTTCGAGCGAACAACAAGGCATTTTGTTTTTTTATACTGACGTCTCACGTGGAAAGCGGTTGGGTGCGGACTGAATTTCGAGGCGAGCAAAGAGGCTCTCCAGCCCCTCTTTTCGGCACGCGAGGTAAATAAACTATTTGCTTCTATGTAGATATATTATGTAGGTTTAATTTAAGATGCAAAAGTCTAGTTATGACTATTCAGTAAAAAGCTTCTCTAGAAATGAATAGAGCAACGCAAAACAAGAATAAACTTTAACGAAACAGCTCAATAAAAGATAATGTTATCGATAAAATTTTCCTTTCATAACAAAATGCTGCGCTTTGCGGGACTTTATTGAATATAACCACATTCCCTTAGGAATCTTATCACGCTACATCACACTAATATTTTTGATTAAAGTTTGAATGTTTAGACGTAGGGATATGTTTGTTGCCTCTTCACTCCCAAACTACTGAACGGATCGGGATAAATTTTGCACAGGTGTAATTCTAGGCCTGGAATAAAACATAGGTTTCGTTTTATCCTATAAATCAGTTCCCATAGGATATATGTAAATAACTTGAAACGTTTCATAGAAACAACGCGTGCGAAGCCGCGGGCAGAATTTCGTAATTTTTAAACCACTCGTTTTTACCCGCGGCTTCGCACGACGACGTTAAAATGTAACAAACATCTAAACATTCTAATTTACATAATAAGTGTCATTCAAAATGTTTTTACTGCCCCTGGGCAGACCATAAATTCCTTCCAATCCATCCGATTCAACGATTTTTATAACTATCATTGTTTATATTTTTACCGACTTCGAAAAAAGGACGATGTTCTGTGTTCGGCTATGAATCAAAAAAACATACGGTATGTATGTTTTTTTTATGTATTTACTTTTATATTTCTAATTTGGATGATTCTTTTTCAGTTGAATAGAGAATGATCCAAGATGGTCCCATAAAATTTTATTTCCGAGGTACTTATTTATTGTATTTATCCCACAAAATTTTAAAACAGTTTTAAATAAGTCGGTTATAATTTTTATGAAACAATCAATATTTATAATAGCGATTTACGAACTATAGCTCAGTGGTCTACAAACAACAGTCTCTTACTAAACCCAACAAAAACCAAATATATGGTCTTTGGTAGCAAACACCAACTAGCTAATTTCAGTCCAAGTATCAATGTGGAGCTTATGAATGCGCCCGTTGAACGAGTGTACGAAGCGCGTAACTTAGGTCTACATATGGACTGCAATCTTCGCTTCGAAAAACATGTAGCTGATACGGTAGCCAATTGTTTTTACAGGCTGAAAGTCTTATATAGAATGAGGTCTCATATTCAAATGGACCTACGAATTCGTCTAGTTGAGTCACTTATACTATCCAAGTTGAATTACTCTGATACAGTGATTAGTCCCAGATTGCTTGCTAGAACGCAAAAGTTAATTCAACGAGTACAGAATGCCTGTGCTCGTTTTTGTTTCGATATTCCGTTGAGAGGGCATGTTACACCGTTTTTGTTTCGATATTCCGTTGAGAGGGCATGTTACACCGTTTTTGTTTCGATATTCCGTTGAGAGGGCATGTTACACCGTTTTTGTTTCGATATTCCGTTGAGAGGGCATGTTACACCGTTTTTGTTTCGATATTCCGTTGAGAGGGCATGTTACACCGTTTTTGTTTCGATATTCCGTTGAGAGGGCATGTTACACCGTTTTTGAATCAACACGGCATCATGAAAATGAGGCATCGTAGAAAACTACATTTAGCTTGTTTACTTTTTGGTGTCATCAAACACCGAGTACCCTCATATCTCTATGAAAAACTTTCATGGATAGGCAGCACCAGATCGTGCGGACTTCGACAGAGCGCCAAACAGCTCTCGATGCAGCGTCATAGTTCGGCCTCCTTTCGAGGCAGTTTCCGCTACGCTGCATCGAGTTGCTGGAATTATATTCCCCCTCCAATAAGGAACCTGCAAAGTTTTTATGGATTTAAACTGAAACTACGCAACTTTATTTTTGAAGGTCAGAAAAAGCAAGAGAGTCATAAAACCGATACAAGTATCATTTAATGATGCTACATACTTTCATTGAAATACATGGTTATTTTTGTATAACTTATTACCTGCATCATATTTTATTTTTATTAGTCTTAGCGAACCGCGTACATAATTTTATGCCTAATTTTGTATGTAGATACACTGAAATTGATCTGTCAGTGGAAATTAATTATGTTGTGGTTCAGCGTCTTATCCTGTGATCTTATAATTTTTGTAGAAATATCACGATTTCATGACTTCTGTATTCTTTGTGTCTTGTATTTGTCAACCGTTGCCGTAGATTATGTTTCTTTAATGTTATATCTGTGAATGTTTCGTGTTTTCATATTTTGTGTTATCTTCCGTGTCGTCACCAAACGGCTCTGTCGGAAGACCAGCGTTGGTTGTAATGTTTTTACAGCTAGCTCATGCTGAGACAGAGACCGCTTTGTGATTCAATGCAAAAACTAGTACCTAAGCTTTGTTTTTATTTTATTTTTTAATCATATTTTGTTTTTGTTTATTTGAGTTGCAAATAAAATAAATATTCTATTCTATTCTATTCTATAACAATTCTGATAACGCGAGAACTTCGACCAATACAAAAGCGACTAAAACGAGATAACACTGGGCCAAGGCAGTGACGAAGAATAAAAAAAAAATTGTGAGTGACCATTCAATACAGCATCATCTAGCCTCAAACTAAGCAGAGCTCGTATGGGTACTACATGTTATATTTAATACATTACATAACATAATACAAGATAATGTTTAAACCATCCAGTCCTACTAGTAGTTTGACCATCTAACTGGCTGGACAGAAATATTCCAAATTGTTAGACTGACTAATCGAACTTTTTGGATACGCAGATTTTACTCCAAATAGAACTACTGCTCGTGAAGTACAAGTATTAAAAAATAATTAAGAAAACACCTAAAATGGGGAGGCCTTGTCTAGGTGCGGGAATATATTATTAGCTACCTACCTATGACCTTGCATACTGTATCTCTGAAAAATAATAATCGGCTTGTAAAATCCACGCGCGATCAGTTTGGGACGGAGACTTGCCAAAGTAATAATTGGTAACATGAGCAAATGTACACACCTTAAATGCATATACATATATTTTAGATTTATTTATTGCATCATCATCATCATCATCAACCTACATATCTTAGTCCACTGCTGGATATAGGCCTCCCCCAATGAGCGCCATAGCGCCCTGTCTTCAGCTTGCCGTATCCAGCCTCTGCATGCAGTCTTTCGCAGATCGCCATCCCACCCGGCCGGAGGGCGTCCTACACTACGTTTGCCGAGTCGCGGTCTTCACTCGAAAACATGTTTACCCCAGCGGTTGTTCTTCGCGAGATATGGCCAGCCCACTGCCACTTCAGCTTGCTAATTCTCTAAGCTATGTCGATAACTTTGGTTCTCGTGGACATTGCTGGCTAGGAAATCAAACAAAAATCTTCAAAAATTAATATCTCCGGCTATAATTTTTTTTTCGGCCTGCGGTTTTTTTTTTGTTTGTTTTTTTGGGGGGGGGGGGGGGCGCATCACCCCTCTTTGTTTTCGGTAGTCGTCTTGAAACACCCTGTATACAGGGCAAGGTTAATATTTTTGTAATTTTAAAGTGCGGCCTACAGCTTTGTCTTTGCTTTATATTAGCTAATATTCTAATCAGTTTTTTTTTGTTTAATAAAGATATCGTTGAAGTCAACACTATTTCCCCACAGTACAACTGAATAATTAAACCAAGATTTTTCATCATTGTTTACGTCATTTCACATAATAAATAAAGTCGCATGAGTAAAGATTGCGATTGCAAATGACAGCCTCTCGCATGCTGTCTCGCTTATATCAACTTTGATCAAGTATGATGCGGAACAGGACCAAATAGACGGTAATTTTCAGTCACAATCTTTATCTACGCGACTAATACAATCCGCGCGTCATTAAGACAGTCAGCTGAAAACTCTGTCAAAGATACTGCCGACCGACTTGTTTCAGTTTGAAATGGTTTATTCCATTTTGAAAGCATCATCTAGCCCCAAGCTAAACAGAGCTTGTAATATGGATAAGACTAGATTATATAGTTTTTTTTATTACACATACACCCAGACCACCTGACACAAATATCTGCAAATCGTAAAGAGCTGTCCTGAGGCGGGAATCGAACCCGCAACCCCTGCGTCGCAGGCAGACCTTCACCCGCTGTGCGACAGAGATTAGTCGATGATACAGGTTGTCAAATCTGTCATCTCAAACCGTTTGGCTGTCATCTTAAACCTCTGAGTATTTCTGTACTCAGAGTCTTAAACCGAATGACTCGAGTTTCAAACATAAGAATCCATGGGTTTGTAGATAGGTAGGTATTTGACAAGTAAGAAAAGGTACCAAGAATAAAGTTTTCCTCCAGAGGAACGGTGGAATATCTTAACTTTACCGTAAAAGTCTTGTCTAAGACTACCGTCCTTTATTTCCTATGTTCTTCAAGGATCACGTAATCCATTACCAAGGACGCGCGTGCTTACTTCGTCTCTTTCTATTTAGCTTTTCCCTTGGAACACTGTTTTTATGTGTAGGCATTGTAGGTATAATATACTAAGGTGTAATTTTTCCGAGAGGAAATTTGTTTCTTGTTTATAGTATCTACCTATACCCCGTTCAAGAATTTATTTTCTGTTTGATATATGCACGACTAAGAAGTTCAGCAATTATTGAGAGGTGAGTGAATGAAGACTGACTGACAAAATAAAGTATTTCATAGACACAATCACTTTTGACTGGATGCGAAAAATATGGGGACTTCTAATGTTTCGATTTTTATCGAGCCGGAAAAATCATCATTTATTATCTTCGTTAATATGTTTAACGAAAATTATTATAGATGATGACATGAAAAAGTACAGATAATAGTATAAAAATTGTAGTTATAGTTAAGGTACGACGGTTAGGTGTGGTAGGTTGTAACTCAATCTGTTTTACTTTTTATCACGAAAAAACGCGTGCAATGTCGCTGGCAGAAGCAAATAAAACAACAAATATAATACTATTTTGTTCTATTGGATATTCTGATACAAATAATAAAGTCATTTAGACGCCTGTCCAATAGTATGTAAAATAATACAAAAAGTTGAGCAACATTATGAAATCCATGACAACTTGTTCATAAACAATATCGATTGTAATAAAGAATCGAATCGGTAAAGCACATGACATTATTATAAATGACAGTCAAACTACCAAAAAAAAAAATTCATAATTTAGGTATAGACGAAAGTTTTGCGGGTCGTTAGATTTGAAATTTTTCTTACAAACCTTCTCCACAATAAAAATAAAATATTTTCCACAGTAATAAAAAATCTCAATAGAGATTTAAGATTTATTCACTAACATCTCTCAACATAGCTACATCTAGGTACAAGAAGTAAGCTTTCGATCAATTTTATTAATTGAATACAACGAGCTTAGTAACTATAATACTTAATTATTATGGAGAATTTAATACCTACATTTTTAAAGGAACAGGAAACAAAATCACTAAAAACCAGCGCTGGGTCATCATCATCAGTGTGTGTGTATCCAGCGCAATTCTTAGCAGGCTTTATTTTCGTTTTGCACTCTACTACGCACAAAATTTAAATGACATACCTAACGTAGCATTAATTATTATAGTTTAATTTATTGTACAGTTTGTAATGTAAATAAAAACATTTCATTTTATTATTATTATTATTATTATTATTATAGTTCTTTAGGTACGGATCCACCATACTTATCATACCTAGTAAAATATGTCATCAGGTACAAAGGTCACTACAAAGGTAGGCTATCATCCAGAAAAAACTGCATTGATGCGCAATTATTCTCAACTATGATAAAATGTCTCACGCGAGACACACTATTCTTAACATCTAACGCAATAAGTCTATCCTGTAAAACGGATCGCGCTGTGTGAATGCGCCGTAAGTACCTAAATAGTTTCAATCATGTTACAACATCCACTGTTAATCAACCGAAAACTTTTCTGTTTATCTACTCAACTGATATTTCTTCAACAATAAAGAAATCTTATTTTGTTATGTTTGTCACCGAGTAACTTTTATAAGTTGTTGCCACGGGTGGCAAGCGTTTCAAAAAGACGGAGATTATTATGAACGAAACTGAGCTAAAACTATTTCCTACTTAATGTGGTCACATGATAATTGTGAACCTTTTACCCTTTACAAAAACTAAAAAACACGTTTTTATTTTAGAGTTCAAACCCAAAACCCAGAAAACCTGAACACTTTTCCATGCCGAGATAGTCGATGGTAATATTTTCAAGAAAGACACTTGCGCGATGGAAATTTAGAAAAGACTTTGTGCGAGTGGACACTTGCGCTCGAAAAATCATACAACTCCGAATAAAACTCGAAATAGAGGTTGCAGAGCGTTGGGGACTACACCATCGTGTAATCCGACTCTTATTGTGGAATTTCGCACTGTTTCCTGTGGTATATCTGACCTTGCTTCCCTTCCTTCTTCATAACGAGAAACATATTTTAATGCACATCTTCGTAGCACGTGCTACGATGCTACGGCGGACTGGCGACGTAGAAAAGTCTTCAACACGCACAAAAAGGCTATCTGCGTTTTTCTCATTTAATGCTTGATGAGCGCTATAAGTAATCAAAGCCGAAAAGAAATAGCCGGATAAATAACTTGCATACACCAGGCAACCCTATAACTTTTTGCATTTTTTTTTTATAGAGACAGCTTACTTAACGCAAAAAGTTGGCGCATAATGAAATGGTTATGTAAAAGTTAGCATTTTTATAATGGCACCGGACTTTTTTAGTGCCGATGCTTTTAGTTGGTGTAACTTTAAATAATGCGAAAATCGCAGGACAAAAGTAAATTAAGAGCGACATCTATCTCTTACATAAATTATTAAGTGAATGTATTTTAAACTGGTTTCTGGAACTAACTCAGGTTTAATAAGAACAGAAAAAGCATTGCTTCCGTCACGTCGGCTTTTCTCTACGTAGGTAAATTTACCTACATTTTGGACTGCTGTGCTGTGGCCTTTGTCGACAGAAATTGCTGAAACGCCGAAAGCTTTTTGAGGTGAATATGGGAAGAACTTTATGAGAACTGAATATACCAATAGCAATTGAGCTTGTAATGAAGACTGAGAAACATTAATTGAAATCGGATATATCGGCATTATTTTGCCTGCTGATTGATATTTTGTCTTTAACTTCAGCAAAATTGCAGACATAATAGAGTAAATAAGATCATCATAGATATATCTATATATAATAAAAAATATTTATCTATGTTATGTATTGTATTAAGTTTATCAGTCATCTAGTAGCCATAACACAAGCTCTGCTTACTTTGGGGCTAGATGATGTTGTGTGTATTGTCCATATATTTTTTATTTTATTTATTTATTTATTTATCTATGTTTTTATGTTGGCTCGTGTAGTGGCCGAGCTATTTCCACAGGTCTTTGTTTTGGCTATATATTTATACGTTCCGAGGTCCTTTCATGAACGATTGGAAAATTTAAGATGTCATTTTAGACCCCAATAACATGGTAATGAAGGGCCTGAGGTAACAACGATTTAATGAAATAAGGGATCCAGTGTTGTGTATGACTGTAAGCTTTTGATGATAGCATGGATTAAGGAAATACAAATGGATGTTTTTACGTTGATTGCTTTTGGGGGACTAAAATAAAATGAAGGGAAAAAGAATGTGACATCACTATAGAAAACGAGCATAGGGTCTATAGGATAAAATAAGTTTGGTTCAAAAGAAGTAATTAGGTAGGTATCTTCTTTAGATAAATAAACATCTAAATGAAATCTCAAACCTGTACTTTACATTGATAATTTTATAACATAATTATTAATGTAAAATAGAATAGATAGTCAATGAAGAACAAAGGAAGTAAATATAACATCTAGGTCTTAGACTTTACCTGTGTCTGTTGGCTCTAGGTAAAAGTTTGCTATCGGGTCCTGTTGTTTACTTTCTATCCGGCTTATTGGACTTTTTGTTGGAAAATCTGCATATAATAACCGATACGAACTATCTTAACCGAACAAAAGCATTCTTGCCACGAACAGCTGGTACCCATTACCTTTGACTTCTACAGAAATATTTAATTCCTTTCAGCACATAAAAGTTGGACATGAATTGCTTAAACTTACACCAAGCGAGGTAACAATATACGAGGATTTCAATGCAAAGAAAGAAGTTGGCTGTAAGAAACTTTGCCGAAATACCTCTCTACTCTTATAAAACGTGAGCGAAATTGATACACACGGTTAGCATAACAGCGCATATTGCAATAAACACTAGACTAGACACAACCTTTTGTGGCATGTGGCTACAAAATCATGGAATCTTTTGACAAAGAAATAAAGCTCATATTCTCTCGGATAGACGACAGGAAGAGACTATCGTGGAACGCAAAACGAATGCCGGCTAAGTTTTGAAACAGCTCACAATAGTGGAATGATACGAGCAACGGATGCACTTTGTCGACGTGAGTGGCGTTGCCTTTTCGTTTTTTGGTAAGATTTCAGTCGGATAATGAGCGGATTGGAGACTCTTTTTCTTTTTTATCTTTGCGGACAAAATGGTGAAGAGGAATCACTGATGTTGTGTGTTTTTGCTTCTCTGTCTTTCTGTCCGTTAGTGACTCTTATTGAAATGGCGGAATTCGTAAATTCACTTGTTACACTGCAATAGTAAATCTTGCTTGTTAGACACGATATGACAAAATGGCAAGGGTCACACTAATCCAAACAAAGTTTTTATTTAATTTTTCTTGTCATTATGAAACTTGATAGGTAATAATTTTTTCAAACCAATTTTCAGTATTTTAGTATTTTATTTATACTCCATTTCGTTGACCTAAATAAAATTGGCAAGTTAAATTGATACATTTATGTGTTAGATACTTCTTGTGTAGAAATATATAACATAAAAACTATCGTAGTTTGACGAAATCATTACGGATGTAATCGTATGTAAACGTTGGTGTTCTTCTAACACAAATAAGGTTCGTAGTTAACCCGCTTACATCCGTAAAGAAGTATTTAGCACTTATATGTATCAATTATTATTCTACGTTAATTTTATTAATACAAGCTTACCAGATGATCACCTCCATTCCCGGGTGGCACTACTGAGGCTCAGCAATTAATGCGTTAATAGCTATAATTAAAGACCATTTCTGCTTTCAGGCTTTCTGTGTTGCGTTTAAAAAAGTATAGGACACAAAAATCAGTCTGCCATTTCCCCTTTAAATTTTCACACCGCTCCCAGTAGTTCTGTACAGACCTACAGCCCAGAACTAATGGGAATAAGCGGTCATGGCCACCTTTTTGGCCAAAAGGAACAATAGGTACAATTATCATCATTGGCTAGTGTCGTGTATAATCCAGGAGATAACTAACTAAACGAACGCTAACTATTGTTTGGTTTTGCTGTCTACATAACCCATAACACGTAGCAGTGAGACACTGGGAATACTTTCGTGAGACGTTGGGAATACTTTTAGTGACACGCTGGGATTAGGCACTGCTAACATGAGACGTTGGGAATACCTTTAGTTAGACGTTGAGAATAAGTGAGTCTCTCGTAAGACGTTAGGAATACTTTTGTCAGACGTTGGCAATATGCTCGTCTTACGTGCGACGTTGTGAATAACTAAAAACTAAACAATAGCGCCTCTAAACTCGCTCACACTCCAACCAATACCGCACAGTCCGAGAACTCACAAATTCCCTTATTCACGATGTTTATTCCTCTTTTCTCCCTTGATAAATGACGCGTCCAGAAATGTTTGCTAATTACGAGGTCGCGCTTTTAACACTGCTTTCTGTACTAAACCTTATTTATTGCATGTTTGTACATTACTTTGCGCTCGGAAACATAGATATAAGTTAAAAAGGGGAGATGAGGAAGGTACTGGCCTCTTGCAAGTGGAAGGCTCAAATTAGGTGCAATTAGGTCCCCGACCTCAGCCATAGTCGGACCGGCGGCGTTCGTGTTACGCGTGCTTGCTACTACGTACTTTAGTGTGATTTATTGACTGAAAGACTACAGCAATGCCCTCGTGTGTGTTCATTATAATTATTGCACAAGATTGGAAATATAACTGAGTGTTTGCGTGTAGTTGTAATACAGGCCAGTTGTTGAGTAAGCGCTGGGAGAACGTACCATATCTACAGATTTTACTTATATCTATGCTCGGAAAGGTTAAAAGGTTTGGTGATTGTTTTTATTAGGTACCTTTAGCAATATTAAGGGGTGTGTTCACTGAGTCATATTACATGAGGCGTTAATGACGCCTCATGTTGTATGGTATGAGTCAGTCGATCTCAGATCGCATGCACGCGATCACGTTCTATTAGGACAGAAATATATTGAGATCCTTTATTTGGGGGAAAAATGGATTGGTAAAATGCTTATTTTCACCAGTTTACCTTTATTTTACTGGATGAATTGAAAAAAGGTTATTTTTGGTTACCTTCCTAACTAGAAGGCAGATCAAGCAATAAAGCTGTTATTATCATCATACTGGCGATTTGCGAGCGATTTCAAAGCAAGGCGAGTGCGCAGCGAGCAGGCTGCGACGACGCCGCGGGCATGTTGCTAGCTCGCCGCTTTTAGCAATTGCAGCAAGCTCGTTTTGCAGTCACCTTAAAATATTGAATTTGACCTTTTCTAAGTGTACCTTTATTGTATTTATGGAAATAAAGAGTTTTTGACTTTGACTTTAAGATGTAAAACTTACCAACATTTAACCAACTAACTAGGTAGGTACTTCACTAGTTCCCACTGAATCCCTCATTACTCTACCATCTTGTTAGAAACCCAAAACATTGTCTTAGTAAGTAATTAAATTAAGTTCACTGTAGTTAAATTTACGAGGCACCTTCTCATACTACGAGCACATGAAACTAAAGACTTGTCGGTTAAAGGTTAACTTTGGCGAGTTTCCTGGAGGTCTACCTTGAAAAACGAACGAAGTTGACGAATGACGTGCGATCGCACAAAACGAAGGACGGCCGATCCGTTCTTTCGATGACGTTACTATCAAAAGTATTCTGAATTTTTTTCTCAGAGATTCGAAATAAAAGGTCGCGCGAAAAGTGACGCGCCCGAAGCAACTGAGCGGTAAGGTTGCTGTTTCTTGCGTTCGAAGTCATCGAACGAAGTGCACGACTTCGTTCGTTTTTAAAGTTGACATATGGTACTCTACGGTAGGTGAAAAGGGTATGGTTTGGGGGTTGTGGTAGATGGTGCTGGTTGATCCCCAAACTGCCCTTTGAGATTGATAGTTGGTATGGAGCTTGGTTGGTGGTCAAGGAAAGTCACTGGTGTGGTATGGTACGGACTATATTCTCAAGACACGTTATGGTAATTTAAGCTCCTGCAGCCAACTTATGGAATAAATGGTAAATGGTACGAAATGGTTATAATGGTGTTATTGATTTGAACCCGCGACGATGGCAGTCGATCGCGAACTGAGTAAGTTTAGGTAACCGCGAGCAAATACGCATTCAACTGCAAGCGCAGCTAAACGCATATCTGCTGCGTGGTCGGTTTACCCGAACATACTCCCGACAACGAGATGAGGATGCTGTGGTTTGGTGCGTGATGGTGATACATAACAACTTCATCTTAAATATGTCATCTAATACAGCAAACATTGTTGATAAAATACAAATTGGTATAAAGCAAATATATATAAGCACATTGGTCTTCATACAAAACATAATAATATAGAATATCTAAAAGTTAAATACTCGTAGTAAAATGGTATAATATGCAAACTAAAAGAATAAACAAGTGGTATAGTATAAACTGTAAATAAACCCTATCACTAAAATATTGTCTCTTCCATAAAACCGTTATTATTTAAACGATTAGCACAGTGAGTCCTTCTAGGCCTTCTGGGTGCCTATTTAACCCACTAGCACAAACACTTCAACTGGTGATGGTGCACTGGTGAGCCTCGGCGGAGCGGAAGTTTCCGCAAACTCCTGTTGACGGTGACTTCCGCGTAGACGCCGAGGTCTGGAGGGCGCGGCGGCGGCGCTCCGCAGCAGGTGCCCGCCGGCAGCAACGTCCGCTCCTCCACATCCATGCTATTACAGCGCTCACTACGCCCACTAAAGTGGTAGAGCTGATGGCGTAGTAGTGGATGTTATGTTGATTTGGTTGAATAGGTGGCGAATGGTGATAGTGTAAAGTCATTGCCTTTGAGGATAAGCTCCTAGCTGGTGGTAACGACCCCACTGCCACTCAGCTGGCGTTTGGTAACTTGGTCATTGCACATTATCTTTATTGTGTACACATCACAACGAAAGAAAAAATGCTGAGATAATATTTGCGCAAGTACCATCTTGGTATTTACTTGGTGAGGTACAAACGGTAATTCGTAGAGTTGATAGCTTTCTCTGGCTAATAGCTGGAATATGATTTCTATTATAATGACGAATGTTTTGGTAGCCTTGACCTTTAAAAGCTTGGTGTTGCATTGGACCTAGTACCTACTTTAAACCCGACACCGTCCATGCGACCGCGTCGCGCGGCGCGCGGCGTCGGCTGCGTCTAGCGTGGTTATTATAATGTTGAGCTTCCTGGAACTCGCGCTGGCCTCGAAGGATAATATTACAATGGTATTGGTTATGAATGGTAGGGCATAACTTATCTAAATATTTTGGTCGGTAATTTCTTTGAGTTGGTTCTGCTTTGGTAGCTGGTTCATCTTCTGGTTTTTGGTCAACTTTTGGTAAATATTGATTATTTTGGTTTTTAGGTAGAACCGGTGGATTGATGATTGGGCTTTTATGCAGACCGTTTATGGTTATTGGTGTCACGGCCCGCACTAGGTCCTCATAAAATTCATTGTATTTGTTTGTTTTGATTGTCAGCAATTTAGCGTCGTTCAACTCGTGTAACCCGTGGTGAACTGGTTTCGTGTTGGTAGGTATTGCTGTTGTGATGCAACTATATTTATTTGGTAAATGGTCTATATTCAATGATGAATTTTGTTCATAGACATCTGTGTTGGTTTGGCATAAGGGAGTATGGCAATTGTTTTGGTTTTGCTCTTCCCTTTCTGAAAAATTAAGCAATTTATCCTTATGGTGCAGAACGATATTGCAATGGCAATGGGGTTTCATAGTGCCGCAGAGGAGCCATCCTAGCTGCGTCTGCTGAGCGATTGGTAGCTCGTCAGACTCTGCTCTTAAGATTCCTCCTAACATTATTTTGCTGTAAACATCAGCCCCAAAAAGTAGGTCTACTGGTCGACTTACTTTAAATTCTGGGTCTGCTAATTTTATACCATGGATATGTTCCCATGATGGTATAGGTAGTGACCTATTTGGTAGGTTCGAAATCAAGCTATTCATAATTAAGACGTCGGTATTGAACGAAAACTGGTTATAAATCGAATGCGCTTCTATGGTAATCATTCCACTTGCGTTATTTTGGTTTTTACCGACGCCAAATATTCTGCCCTTGCATTCACTTCTCTTCAACCCCAAGATCTGAGCGGCACGCTCATCTATGAGAGACACTTGACTTCCTCCGTCTATTAATGCTCTCATGGTGTGTTTAGTGCCGTCGACTCCTGAGATATGGACCATGGCGGTTGCCAAAAGTATCTCGGTTGTGTCTTCCCATGATGCGTGCAAAGATCCTAACATTGGTTCGATCTCCTCTTCTTCATTGGTAGTCATGAAAGTAGGTTGTGATGGTGAAGGTGAATATGGTTTAACTAGTGCGTCATGAAGCAAAGTATTGTGAGTACCTAAGCACTTGCGACATCGCTTTGTTGACGAACAGTTTTCGCTAGAATGGTATATTAGGCAGTTATGGCAATAATTCAATTTGTTGATTTTATGTAGTCTTTGCTCGGGCGTTGACGCTAAGAATTGCTGACAATGCCATGTACCGTGATCGAGGTTACACACTCCACAGGACGTTGACCTAGATACATGGAAGGCATTCATATTTGATTTATTTTTGTAATCATTGAATGGTCGATCCTTTTGTTCATTTTGGTTATGGTTTAGTTTTTGGTACTGGTTGGAGATAGATGGTTGCTGTTGATGGTTATTCCTCTGGTTGGTTGGTTCGGTTTTACGACGGGCCGCTTCTAAAGCCATAAACTTGGATTCTAAGAATCCCAGGAACTCCTGTAAAGAGGGAAGTGCCCTGGGATTTTTCACCGATTCCAAGTACTCCGTGAAAGAAGTGTTGTCCAGCTTCTGTGCTAATAGATGCACTAGGAGTGGGTCCCATGTGGTTATGTCGACACCTAAGTTACAGATACCATGAAGACATTCGTTGGTAACGTCGTGCAGATTTTTCATTAAGTCGTAAGATTGGTGTTGCATGGTAGGGAAGTCGAGCAGAATGTTGACGTGCGAGGTAAAAATTAGTTTTTTATTCCCATAGCGACGATTAAGAAGCTCCCAACACGCTTCGTAATTCTCCGAACTGATTGGTAGATGGTAGATCAGCCGCTCAGCTTCTCCTGTCACCTTACTCTTCAAAAACTGCATTTTCTGGGCGTTAGTCATAGAGGGGTTACAATGGACAGCTTCGGTGAAAAGATCCTTGAAGGATACCCAGCCCTTGTAGTTCCCATTAAAAATAGGAATGTCAATTTGTGGGGTAGATTTTTCCCGATGAGATACCGACCACATTTTGGTGTTGATGGCTTTCTTAGTTTGAATAAAAATGCTCTCGTAATCAGTAAAATCCTCCTGGTACTGGCTATCTTCATTACCGTTCTCTCCTTCTATTTCCCAATGTAAATTATCTATAGCGAACCAACGAGATTCCAGGGACTTCAATGCGTCCTCGAATTCCCATTTCTTCTCTAACTTGTCAGTTTTTATGCTCTTGAGGGTCCTCATGAAGGCCCTCATATTTATTTTTTGTTTCCTAATCAACTCTTCCAGCTTGTTGGTTTTCCCCATTGTAGCCAAGGATCTCCCTACTGGTTGGGGGGTGCTTGGCGGATGAGGAGTAGTTGGTCGAGCTGACGTACCTGGTTGGTTTGCCTCGGCTTCTGGTACACGTAGGCTGGCTTGTTGAGAAATTGGTGGTTTTTGCTCTAACTGGTCAAAGGTTTTCTTGATAAAGCTTTTAGCGGCCAAATAAACTTCTTCAGCTGTTTCGTAACAGCCTTTTGCGTTATAAACGTGGTCAGGTTCCGCTAACTTACTTATCTTACAGTGGTTATCAAGGTACGTTGCCCAATAGGTCTCCAAAAGGTCATTCTTACGCTTACAATAGTCCTGCGTCTTTCTATCCGCCCCAGCTTTTTTAAAATTAGCCAGTAGCTGTTTTATTGCTTCGTAAATCTCCGTTTGGTTGATGAAGAGGTTATCCATGGCGTAGAATAGATAGGTAGATATTACAAAGCAATAAAATTAAATGGTTTGGTCTGACCTTATTTTCTGCAACCTGCTCTGTCCTCAATTATCACTGCAATCCAATGGTATGGTTTCACTTCACTGTATCACTTGGTGGGGGCTGGTAGGTTTTGTCGAAGGACCATGAAAAGGGTATGGTTTGGGGGTTGTGGTAGATGGTGCTGGTTGATCCCCAAACTGCCCTTTGAGATTGGTAATTGGTATGGTGCTTGGTTGGTGGTCAAGGAAAGTCACTGGTGTGGTATGGTACGGACTATATTCTCAAGACACGTTATGGTAATTTAAACTCCTGCAGCCAACTTATGGAATAAATGGTAAATGGTACGAAATGGTTATAATGGTGTTATTGATTTGAACCCGCGACGATGGCAGTCGATCGCGAACTGAGTAAGTTTAGGTAACCGCGAGCAAATACGCATTCAACTGCAAGCGCAGCTAAACGCATATCTGCTGCGTGGTCGGTTTACCCGAACAGTAGGTAATACGTAGCTATACAAATTATTTGTTTTTCCTATGTTCTGAGGCTCTGTTAAACTAATCGCTTTACTAGTAGAATGTTACAGACGTTCTAACTCAGAATAGAAACAACAAATAGAGGGACGCGCGTTAAAAGTGGCAATGTTAATAATATTCGTAACAGTGTTGGACAATCCACACAGCATCGTCTAAACCCAAGCTAAGTAGAGCTTGTGTTATGAGAACTAGATGACGGATATATGTACTTAATACAATACTTAGAGCACCCGGAACAAATATTTGCAGATCGTACAAACATTTGTCCCAAGGCGGGAATCGAACCCACAACCTTCGAATCGAACCAAGCGTCGCAGGCGGACATTCGCCCACCGCGCCACATCAGTCGTCATAATATGTTGAAACCACTCTACCAGTATCTCCGCGCAAATAGCAGCCCAACGCACTATCTAAAGTATTTTTTTTTTCATTAAAATTCTACGTGACGATTCCATAGTTCCATAGACGATACCATAGTCTTAGTAAAGCACTTGGTTAGCAAATTTTTCCGATCTTGTCTCTTTTATGACTTTGAATTATAATTTTTGTTAATTGACGTATCCAAGTGTGCCTTGTATTGAATATATGAGTATGAGTATGATAATTGGGCCCCTAAACGTTTATCTACTCTGAAAAACGTAAGCAATAAGTGTAATCGGAACAGAACCACAAATCATATATTGCAAACTAACATTGCTCAATATTTTTTTTTGTTGGTTTTTTTGTAGTAGGCTTAGAAAAGTTAAACGGTCGTCCAAAGTTTTAGGCCATTTAGCGTTCTACTAATAGATTCTGATTCTAGAGGTCTCTACTACGTAACGTGTCCCTGACGGACCGGGTCGAACGGGACAATTTTTAAACATCGGTATTCTTTTGTTTGTAAAAATGTTCCGTTCTGTCCGGGACACGTTACTTATGCAGCAGGTCATCATTATTTGGAGTGTATGGCCCTTTTATAAAACTGACACTAGCTAACGTTATGACATGAGTATGACACAGCATACCGAGTAACGTTAAGACGTTCCACGGTATGCCGTGTCATACTGAAACCGTTTTGCTTTTCGCTACAAGAAGAAATTAAAGTAATTTATTTAATGGTAGTTGCAGTTGTACATCACGTTATTCACGTAGGAAACTTAAATTTGCCACGTCGTTTAAAACATTTTGCTCACCGACGACGCGACGACGACTCGTCGTCGACGCGTCGTGACCAAAATGTTTTAAACAACGACAAGTGAGTGTATACTAAAACGTGTACGCAAATAATCTCAAATTATTGTGAAGGTTTACACAAAACATAATAAAACCAAAGCCACCAAAGCGCCATTACTATATATTTATTTATTTTTATTTTTCGTTTATTATGGCACAAACAGTATACAATATTCTTAAAATTAACAGTATATATAGCTACGTACACCAATCAAAATGCCACAACAACGTTACAAACGCTAATTTGTTTATCTAGATTTTATCAAACTGCTTCCGTAATAAAATACAGATATAAGGGATACAAAGGTCATGTTAAAGTTGTTTCAGTTCTCGCAAAACGGTTTATTGTTCAATGTTCTTTGTAAATCAAATTCGTTTTGTAACAGTCTCATCCATCATTCCCTTACAAATAATTTCATTGTATGAAAAGAAAAAATATTTGGCAGAATGGAACAAAAGTTGATAATCTTTTGACTGTCGACATTCGTTATGAATTCAGAAGGAGCCAGACCTAGAATCTGATAATAATATACAACAAAAGTTAACGGTATGGAAAATCTACATGCCTCTGTATGTTTTTTTAAAGGGGTTTGAAGATTTTAGTATGCAGGTGCCCTAACATCGCCTAATACACAATAAAAACTATATACACTAAATACAAGTATATAATAAACTACCAATTAACATTACGAACATTGACAACTTTGAACATTTTAAAAACATAATCAAGCATTTCTTTGAAAGCCATGCATTCTACAGCATCAGTGAATTTATGAGTACTAATTTATTGCAATACCATTCTTTACATAATGTGAAAACATGACATTGAACTTTATGATCTGGAATTAAATGACATGTGTATTATATCTTTTCAAATTGTACACTTTGTGACTTGCCTTGTATAACGACCTATGTTATAAATGGTAAATAAATAAATGAATGAATGTATATTTGAATAGAGAACACTTATACAATTAAATAATGTCCTAAAGCGTCAGGTTTCTGAGTTTACAGATGACCTATTGCTCAATTTTTTTTTTCATCTGTGATTATCTCAGAAACCTGACGGTTTTTAGGACGTTATGGTATGGAACATTTTTTATTTGTATAAGACGTGTTCTCTATCCAAATATTTATCATATATTATTTCAAAAACAGCGTTGTAGCCGATGTTAGGGCCCCAATCTGTAATCCCCTTTTAATAAGGTATTTAATTAGATCGTACCATGGAATACCTATACCTGTTTTATATAGGTTATTTTTTCTTAATTTTATAGCCGTTAAAATACCTTTAAAATTATTGGAAATACATTAGAGTAATAAATAGCAATCTAGCCATAGAATTGACTAATGTGTAAGTTTGTTTCACCTAGTTTTAGAAGTACTTTTTACTTAGAACGTGTCCAATGTCCATCACTTTTCTTATAGTCGCTTCTTACTTAAGGTATAAAACTACACTTACTCAAAAGGTTTTGTTTTTTGAGCCATCTCACTATGTCCGTAAAATCGGTTCAATAAATAACGATCCAGCTAGCGTAGGTACTGATTGCTGCTCGCTGCCGAGCTTAGTGAATGCCATGCTTGACAGCGAAAGAGCCTGGGAAGCCATGGTTTCCTTCTGCGAAGATGTCGTTTCTCAGAAGGAAGCAGCGGAGCGAATCAGGGAGGAAAACTTTCAGGCTGAGCCGCTCCGCCGGCGAAGGACCGGAAGAAGGCGACGGCTATTCCATCGCCTTCTTCCAGTCGATGGAGACCAGCTGGGTGATGGTACGAGGAGAACCACCCCACCATTGCACAGGTCTCCAACGGAGAGGGAAAACCTTTGGAGCATCCAGGACATGCCTCGCCCTTTCAAAGAACAACAAGAAGGATCCGTCCAAGACTGATGACCACCGACAGGGTAGTGGTCGAATCCAACCTGCAACCCTGTCAAGTGCCAGTATACTGTCAAACGAATCCTCTCGTGACGAGTGGTTTGACGTGGCGCTCTGGCTCTAAGGTGAGAGAGGAAGTATAGACTGTTTTTAGTTGGTATGTCACTAGCTACTAACACTCTGTTTAAAGGTCAGTGGAGAGCCCAACATACCCCTCTAACCTTCCTCAGGCTAGAGGTAATGCGTAAATAGCATTGTCCCATCGGAATAAATAAATAAATAAAAGGTACTAATTGCTGTAAATAATAAGAAAGAGAAGAAGAAGTGTCAAAAAAGAGGAAATCCATCGGGGTACCATCAGACGACTGCTACATTAGCTCTGGATTGACAAATTAAAACAGAAAATAATCTAAGCAAAAATAATCCAGTGAATAGGGTAACAAGGTAAGTAAGGACGCCTCCCTTACCACTCCCGCATAAAGATACCTAGTTACTCGATAAGTAGATTTTGTAAGCAGACTGCTAATGGTTACAGACAAATTTTCCTCAAGCAAATGAGTAAGAAACTCATTAACAAAATGAAGGCACCCATTGTTTCGTATTATTTCAGGAGCTCTTGTACTCAAAGTATTAACATGAAGTTAGCGGGGGACTTTATAAAGCAAATTAGCGTCGAGTGAGCCAATCCTTCTTTTTTCAAATGAAATGTCAAGTTCTGCTAACGACTTCAGAGTCGACGAGGAAATTACAGAATTCTAAATTTGAAACAGCTCATTTGTGGCGAAGAAAGTTTAGTGGATTTTTTCTCGAAGTTTCTGCGAGAGTTTTTTGAAAAGTTGAATGTTTTAAATTTTTTCCGGTTTATTAAATTCTTTGTAACTTAACGAGTGCGCATGGGTGGAAGTTAATACGTCATCGAGTTTTGATATTATCAATGAAGAAAATCTGAACAATATTTGCGTTGAATACGTTGGTTTTAGGTTTAGATTAGTTGAGTTACTCGTAGGTACTTAAGCTCGAGTACGAGCTATCATACTAATGACATGAAGGCGAAGGCTCATGCCGCCGTTGTAAAGATGTTTGGCCAAAACAACGCTAAATCTATTGAATGGATCGTGTTAAAATTTTGCACTTACAAAGACTGGACCTGTTCTTTTTATCCCAGAAAAAACGTGCGAAGCCTGGGGTAGGAGCTACTAATATATAGTTTATGGATAAACTGGGTTTGTGTTAGTAAGTCTGGTAATGGACCTTCTAAATGGGTTCTTGTGATCAATTAAATTGACAAAGATTATTCAAAGAAGAAAAAGGCATAAGAATCGACCCTAAAAACTCAATATTATAACACCTTCAATGCGATCACCAATCCGACGGTGATTATAGCAAAACCCCTCTTGTTTGTCGGAGTCATGTTCAGTTGTGGACATCTGAAAATATCTTCCCTAAAGTTCGGAGAGTCCAACATATAACCTACCAAGGTAATTTTCCTATAGCACAACGCTGCCCAGGAGATTTCCAAGCCCGACATATAAGTGGTACATTTCAATTCAGAGCATTCCCTTTATAACATTTATTCCCAACCACACATTAGGCGCGTGCCACTTGCCCCTAAACACAGGATGTACTGGGTCTCCATTGTTTTTTATCGCCGTACCACAACACAGGGAACATTTAACAAGCTTCAAACCTACAAATCTCCCTGCCCGCTCGTTAGCAACTTTTACTGTTACTGCAGTTGTAAACTGTTGGCCATTCCGACTAAAATAATAGCGTAGTGCTGTAATGTTCGATAATGGTGAGACTTGCGCTTGCTTGTCTCAGATTTTGTTTTTCGAAGAAATAGTCCTCAATCTTTCAAGGGTTCATCGTCTTAACAGTCCAAAAACATCTACCGCTGTACGTAGGTCTCCGCCATACGACGCCACAAAAACCGTCGCTGAAGACACTGCTCAGCACGGAACCCTAAAAAATACCTAAATCCATGGTAGAAATCCTTACATTTTGGGTTCCGTACACAAAGGGTGAAAACGGAACCCTATTATTATTAAGTCTTCGCTGTCCGTCCGTCCGTCCGTCGGTCACAGGGCTCTATCTCATGAACCGTAAGAGGTAGACAGTTTAAATTTACAGAGAATAGGTATTTCTCTTGCCGCTAACTAACAATAAATAATAAAAATAAAATAAACATCCAAATGATAAGGGTCTTCCATACGAAAAACGTGATTTGTTTGGCTATTTTTGCTCTTCGTTTGTCAAGGCTGTGTATCTCTTGAACCAAAATAGGTAATCACATGGAACTTACTCAAAACTTTTTAACACTTCAACTGTAATAAATAACAACAAATACTTACTAAAAACATAATAAAGTTAAAAATTCAAAGGGGTCAAGTGAAAATTTGATGTTTTTTGAAAATGTTGCCTGTTTTTTACAGTACGGAGCCCTTCGTGTGCGAGTCGATTCGCACTTGGCGGTTTATTATAATATACTGGGAAAGCTGTATAGTTACCACATTTGATATTTTCTTCTTGCCGTTGCTTTGATACGTAAGAGATACCTTAGCTCCTGTGTTGGTAAAAATCGAAGTGATAATCGCTGTTAGTATAACAGCGATACTAATGAATTAGTAAATTCAATAGTATGTTTTTTTTACAGTTTTCAAGTCCCAAACCTCGCTGTCGACGGATTCAGGCCTGTGCACTGAGAGGGGTCTGCGAAGGACACACATAGAGCTACCAAAGCCACCAGGGAAGAGAATAGGACTTAAACTGGCAGGTGAGTCATTGTTTGCGTGTCTAGGCCACAAAAAGAAAAAACTTCATATTCAAATTTAAAAAATTAAAATTATCTTTATTTGGAACAAAGCACAGGGGAAATACACAACAGGTGTGAAAACGATAATACGCGCAGTAGTTACAAAAACTGTGTCGCGAGCATTAACGCCCTCCTCCGAATACATGGTTGCAGAGTTCCTTTTACTTATTGGTGATACAGAACCTTAAGACTAGGTATTAAAACAATAGCAAAAGGAGCTAAAAACAGTGAGTAATTACGAATTACGGATCATAAGAGCTTCGGTGGATTCGTATGATAGAGTTAATAGCCACTGACGGAAAATCAATTTAAATTTATAGCGGGGTAGAGATAGATAGATAGAACATTTATTACAATACAAAGGTATTATAAAACACAGCAAAAAGGTAGGTACATCAGCACATAAGAAAATACTTAATAAATAGTCGGTACTTATAATCTACATAAAACATTAAAAAAAAAGTACGGATTCTCATTGATGTTGTGTGCTGCAGCCTGACAAAAAGGTAATAACTCAGCCAAGACTGACCGTCGTCGTCGGCAAGTAGAGCTGTATCATCCGCATAGATGATAATTTTGCAGTGGGGCAGAATGAGGTTACATAAATCGTTTATGTATAAAAAGAACAAGGTAGGTTCGAGGATACTTCCTTGAGAAACACCAAAATAAATGGTATCCTCTCTACTTTTGTGATTATCGATTACCACAGATTGTGATCGATCGGACAGGTAACTTCGAAACAGACTTATAACGATGCCTCTGATACCAATATATTCGAGTTTTTGGAGTAAGAGTGGAAGGGCCAGTCAGTCAGTCAGTCAATCAGTCAGTCAGTCAGTCAGCCAGTCAGCCAGTCAGCCAGTCAGCCAGTCAGGGTGAGTAGCCACCGCCCGTGAGGGTGGGCGGTTACTGCCTACTTGTTATTGGGGCTAGTGCACTGTTGGTAGGCCTATTTATATAATTTTGGTTGTTTTGCTTTAACTTTAACTTTTTTTTTATATATTAATTTGTTATAATAATTGTGTACCTAAATACTGTTTTTGTTCATCTGTTATATTTTCCTGTGCTGGTTTTGTGTGAACCTAATATTTTTTTATCTATCATCTATCTATCTACCTAATAAGAGGTGCCACACTACAAGTAACCAAAATTGATGAAACTTATAAGCTTTTTAAATTGTTTTACGTTAATTTCGTCAGAATTATGAACATTAAAAAATAGAATCAGGCACCAAAATTGATGAAACTTATAAGCTTTTTAAATTGTTTTACGTTAATTTCGTCAGAATTATGAACATTAAAAAATAGAATCAGGCACCAAAATTGATGAAACTTATAAGCTTTTTAAATTGTTTTACGTTAATTTCGTCAGAATTATGAACATTAAAAAATAGAATCAGGCACCAAAATTGATGAAACTTATAAGCTTTTTAAATTGTTTTACGTTAATTTCGTCAGAATTATGAACATTAAAAAATAGAATCAGGCACCTTTGTACATAAGGACTTGGCTTTTAAATATAATATCCACCGTTCCATTCCATTTCAACGCCCTTATGTACAGTCAGCTTCGAAAATATGTATACACTGCCATGTTTTCAATGTGACTATAGTAATTGTGATAATTTATATACCGCATTCTGACAAGTACGAAGACTAATTTGCACGAAAAATGTGTGCATGGACTTTTATATGAAAAGTTCCGAGCATAACAAAAGCGATAACTTGGGAGTGTATACATATCTAAGCAGCTGACTGTACCAGAAGGTAAAAATAATACATTTTCTTTTACTTTGTAGTCATTTAAACATGCCTGTAGGTTTTGTCAAGCGGCACAGCCTCATATAAATCGTATAAACCATAAATTGTGGCGGCGCGGAATTCTTTCACCGCCATTTTGGAATTAAAAGCATAATTTTCGCGGGTAGGTAGCGCGGGTTAACTGATTACGCAAAAGTTTATATAATTTTAAATTTCTCGGTAATTTTGGTTATCTTTGGCTTTATTTATTTGTTCATGATTAAATTATTAGTCCATTATTTCTATATCTAGCTAGAGTTATTTTTTAGGGTTCCGTACCCGAAGGGTAAAAACGAAACCCTATTACTAAGCCGCCGCTGTCCGTCCGTCCGTCTGTCACGTGGCTCTATCTCATGAACCGTAAGAGGTAGACCGATGAAATTTTCAGAGAATGTGTATTTCTCTTGACGCTATAACAACAAATGATAAAAATTAAATAAATATACAAATTAAAGGGGGCAAAAATAGCCAAAAAAATACGCTTTTTGTATGGAACAAAAAACGTGTTTTTTTTGGCGATTTTTGTTTTTTATTTGTCAAGGCTGTATCTCTTGAACCACAATAGGTAGACTCATGAAACTTTCTAAAAATAAGTATAAGTACACTCCAACTGTAACAACAACAAATACTAAAAATATAATAAAGTTGAAAATTTAATGGAGTTAGACAAAAGATAAAAAAAAACTTAAAAATTTGCCTGGTTCTTACGGTATGGAACCCTTCGTGTGCGAGTCGACACGCACTTAGCGGTTTATTTTTTTGATTATGAGGATGATTTACAAACCCAAATATAGACATACCAATCTATGATTATCTCATATTTAAACTACAAACTACCTTGCATGTACAACAACTACTAAATACTACTATTAAAATAAAACATTAGAATCATAATTTAACAACATATACACAAGAATCTTTCTTAAAAAAGTAGCAATATTTTTATGCCGCAAATTCACCTTTCTTCACCAGTAATAACTTTTTTCAACCAAAAGCTTTGTGAAAAACATATTCCGATTTTAATAAAGATAAAAAATTATTATCCAAGCCGAGAATTTTGTTTCTGGAGCTGAACTCTGCCCGGGCAGTACCTATTGTTATTTATTCTATGCCTTCTTTACAAATCGGCTTAGAATTTTAAGAACAGCTGAGTCTAAATACTAATCGGTACACTTAGTATAAAAACTTTTACTATCCATACACTAATAAACCACGCTTTTGTCTGTATTCCGAGTTTTAAAATTGCATACAAGCTATTGTTAGAAGAAGTGGCGGATTAGCTCATGCTTAGCGTTGTGATGTAAATGTACTATGGCAGGAAGATATACCATAGACTAATGTTAGTCTACGGTTATGCCTACATGGATTTTACTATACTTACCGCCTACCGGCATTATTTTTAAGATTTTTTTGTATAAAAGTTTTTTTTTTATTTTATGACAATAAACATCTTTTTACCTAATATTATAAATTCGAAAGTAACTCTGTCTGTGTGTCTATCTTTCTGTTTGTTACCTTTTCACGTCAAAAGGGCTGAACAGATCTCAATGAAATTTGGCAGAGAGGTAGATGGTATCCCGGGGATGGACATAGGCTACTTTTTATCCCGAAAAAAGCGTGCCAAGCAGCGGGCAGCAGCTATTATTTTATAATTGTGTAAGTTAGGCTACGTTCAAAATGTATGCCGATGTGTCTTAATACTTTTAGTAGTTTGGGAGATCCTAGATTACAAAATAAATTTACATTTCACAAATTTACATTTCGGCTTTATATAATAATACATTTATTAATTCTTCTACATAGTGTTATCTCTTTAATATATTTCAGCCATTATCGCCTTATTCACTTTTGGCGGTCTTGAGCTGAAGAGGGTCATTTATTTTACTATCTGATTCTAATGTAAATAAAGTTATAAAACATACACACATAATTCTGTGTATGTTTCTAGTACTACAAGATACTACAATATTAAAAGAGAGTTAGATTTCCTACATTATTTTTTGTTATTATACATAATATATCGTACTTACGAACACACTTATGTACATCATATGAAATTGGCAATTTGTATTAATTACAACGGAACGTTACTTTAATTTATTCTTTAATCTCGTTCATTAGTAAATTATAATTTTTTACGTCATGATAACTTTGATATTCGGCTGAAACATTTTCGTAATGTATAATTGTAACACGTTATTTTGTTACAATAAAATATTATTTCAATAATATTGTTATAGCAAACCAAGTTTCTTCAAAGGATAATAATATCCGCTCCCAACGCATCCATAAAGGTAACTACTTTGAGTGTATCGCGTTTTAAAAATCTTGTTTACATAAATCAACCCAGCGGTTTTCATTTTCGCTGCGCCCGGGGGTTAATCCACGCCAAATTTACATATTTATTGGGTGCCCGGGTACAGATGCGGTGTCTAATCGATAACCAAGCAACTTTTGGCCTCGATTGTACCGTACAGCCCACGATAGACGATTAAAATTTTAAGTGAAGCTATTATTTCTTCAGACAAATGTTTGTACGATCTGCAGATATTTGTTCCGGGTGTTCTGGATGTTTTCTATAAGTAATAAAAAATATATATATCAATGTAGTGTATTGTATTAAGTATATCAGTTATCTAGTTACCTATAACACAAGCTCTGCTTAGCTTGGGGCTAGATAACGAATTGTCTAGCAATATTTATTATTTATTGTTACTATTCGTCGCGAAGGTACATTGATTTATACAAACAAACGCGTAGGTAACTCTGTTTCTCAACTCGACAAAAATATTTGTCGTCTCCCGAAAACTCCTAAATAGATTTAAAATTCAGAGGAACAATGACGTAAAGTTCCGCTGTCTGTCATCATTATTGTCAATCAACTTGTTTTGCTGACTGTACACAAGGTCGGGTGAAGTGTTAATTAAGTTTGGGGGTGATTGTGCGGAAATTTATTGTTATCAAAGGATATTGCGGTGCAACACGAAATTTGTTCAGAAAATTAAATTACCACGATAAACATTTACGAATAAACACACATTATTTTAGAAAAATTTGTTTAAAACAACACGAACTTTTACAAAAAAGGAGACTTTCAAAATTACTTTGTGTAACTTATTAGAAACAACATAAATTGGCTTTGATACCGTATTCTAGGAAAAGGCTGGTTAAAAGCTTTGTTCGTCGAGTACCTTTTGAAGGAAATAGCTGCCTTACCAAACGTATGTTAAAAATCTTTTAGTGAATCGAAACATTAATCTCTTCCTTACAAACCAAAGAACAATGAAACCTCGCAAGATAAGATATAATAGGTAGCCGATTCAGATTCCACACGCGTGTTCGACTAACAATATCTTGAGGCTTACAACTTCAAGGAAGCGAAAAGAAATTGCGTACTATCAAACATAGCTTTTCTGTAATAAATCAAAGTGGGCTTTCTTTGTTCTTAGATTATTTCCTTTGGGGCAGGAAGGTAGCAAGGTACAATAAGAGGGCTACACAGTGAAATCTGTTTTTTTTTTGTCGTTTTTGTCTTGTGTTTGCGTTATTATTTATTTCCTATAATTTGCAGCCTGTATTGTCTTTGTTTGCGTAAAAGATAATAATTCAATATCTTGTGGTTGATAAATTGGGTTGTAAACTTATTTATTTAGGTAAAAATTGTACCTAAATGAAAAGGCAAGTAAATATCAGAAAATAAAATAAATAGTTTTTGCTGCTCCATTCCTTTACTGAGTTATTTTTTCAGTTGGCACTATTTTTAACTATTATTCTAACAAATGAAGGCAATTTAGCAGCTTATACATTAAAAGTTTTCGCTTAATCATCCATTAATAAGGGAGACATGCAAAGGCAAGGGTTTTCACGAGTAGTATGATTCTGCTTATACTTTTTTTTGTAGCCTTATAATTTGTTTTATTAGTAAAATGTTCAATTAACTACAAAAAAAATACTCAAAATCAACAGTATTTAGAAGAAATTCTAAATCATAACCGGTAGCTAATGATCTGCCCCTGATAATTTGCTCCACCCCTGCACCAACATAACATAGCATGAGTAGGTACAACATAATTCAACATAATGTAACAAATGGCCCAGGGATATTTGTCAAAGGATAGAAATGGACTAACGCTGACCTTGATTATTGTATATTTCTTCAAGCAGAATTTATACTGAATGTTATTCTTGTGGTTTGTGCTTTCTCAAATAAATGTCTCACTTCAATCAAATTCTGAGCTTTTATAGACTGTATTTTTTTATATTTTTCGTAGAGCCCAAAGTAAATATGCCTCAGACAAATTGTTAGTCTCTAAAATAATCTTTCCTTAAACAAAAATTAAATGTGCAGTCGGCAAACGTTTATTGTTTTAATTGCTCTCCGAAAATATATTACGAGCTATTGTTTAAAATAAATATAATCAAAATTTGACTAGAAAACACAGGCATTTACTTTCGATTACGTTCCAAAGGCAAAATAACTAAACTGAACTAATACTGATTCGCATTTATTCGCCATACGAGCTCAAAGCACACTTGGTTATGCCTTCCCATAGGGTCGTAACGATAATTTATCGTTGGACGACTATCGTCTCTAGCTGTTCCCACTGTTGACATTGCCTTGAAAATCTATCGTCACGACAAAACGAGATGATAGTTAATCGTGTCCTTCTATATGTGAACATTTATAATATAAATATACAAGCCACGATCTATCTGTCGTCACGGCATAATGGGAACGCGCTTTGACGTCAATCTAAATTTTAATTAGTTAAAAAAAATTAGCTACGTTACGGGGCGTAACTTAACGTGTTACACAGCGAGCGTTCGTGCAGTCAGTAAGGGGAAAGAAGGCGCTCGGAACGAGCGACGAGACGGAATTTTGCACACGTCGTAACGTATGCGAATGGTACATTAAACTCCGTTGTGCTGAAATATCCCCTAATATAAATAAATATAAATTAATACCGGCCAGTACCCGGCTTAAGAACAACAGGTTGCAGTTATAAAGTAACTAGTTTCTGCCCGCGGGTTCGCACGTGTTGTTTCTAGAAACGTTTAAAGCATATTTCTCAAAGTCAAAAAATCTCTTTATTTCCATAAATATAATAAATATATACTAAGAAAAGGTCACTGACACGGAAATAAAGTGATATTTTTTATTTCAGTCGCTTCGGTATGTAGACTAAAGTAAAGAAGCGACGAAGAAACCTTTAGCCTGTTATTTAGTTGTTATTTTTCGAGTTGGAGCAAATCCCGTCCCACGCTTTTTTATTTCTATCCCATGGGAACTGATTTATGGCATAAAATGTACCCTATGTTTGACTCCAGGATAAGAATTACCTGTATGCAAGATTTCAGCCCGATCCGTCTAGTAGTTTTGGCGTGAAGAGGCAACAAACATCGATACATCTAAACATCCAAACTTGCGCATTTATAATATTAGTGTGATATTCACATTCAAATCCATAAAACAGATGAGACGAGCAGCACAAAACAAAGATAATAATAGAGCTGTCTCGTTAATATGAGAAAGCAATTTAATGTCCCAAATAGCGAATGCAACTTACATTATATTGAAACCAGAAGCTAGCTTGCTACGTTGTTAATAAGTATGCATCTAAATTTATATTCTAATTATTTAGCCACTAAATTATGTAAAAAAATATTTATTAATAGTTCAAATAATATCCCAAAAACTGTTCAACTTTGACGGGACTTGAATGGTCTCTCTTAAGCTGCTAATACTTTATAGCAGAGAAAAAAGCATGAGTACAAACCAAAACTTCACAGTTAACCCTTAAATACAATTGCATTTCAAGCAGAGCTTTGAAGAGGCGTTTCCAGTTAATGCTTCCAATGAGATTTACTGCGTAATTACGGCGTCAAACGCAATCTATGTCTGTACAGTAGCATCGACTGCGGACGACGATTGCGACTTTATTTAGAACTGGCTTCTGCTTGCGGCTTCGCAGTCTTTTGAAATTAAAAGTATCCTATAAGGTATTCTAAATCTAGATCTTTATGTGTGCAAAATTTCATCCCGATCTACTCAGTAGTTTTAGCGTTGTCTTCGGTCAAACATATTCACAGTGGTATAAAATTTCGCAAGTATTTTCTGCCCGCGTTATAGCACGCGTTGTTTCTATGGAAACGTTCATATACATACAAAGGTTATTTATACTCCATGGTAACTGATTTAAGGGATAAAAAAGCTTTTTAATTTTTTTGCTAGGTGTAGAACTACCTCCTCCTCCTCCACCTCCACAGCCTATATTGGTCCACTGCTGGACCCAGGCCTTCCCTGATAAGCGCCTTGTTGTCTTTTATCTCACGGGGGGTAATGCCCATAATCCCCACGCTGGGCATGCGGGTTGGGGATCGCAGTTCGGTGGTAGAATTGTTCCGCAGGGGGCGCTGCAGCTGCCCACCCCCGGTGGATATCCCTTAGTCGCCTCTTACGACACCCGCGGGAAGAGTTGGGGTAGTGCGAATTCGCGATAGAACTACATTTATGCAAATTTCAACCCGATAAGTTCAGTCGTTTTTGATACATCTAAAAATCTTAGCAGCCAAATTTTCACTTTTATAACATCTTTGTGTGCTGCTACACGGTGTGCCACGGCTTTGCTTTCGTAGGATACACAATTATGTGATTTTTTTTTGGGCTGATGGTGGTCCAAGTGAAATTCCCCCTATCATCAAGATTAGCTCAATATACACACAAAAAAAAACAATAAACATTCTGGGAGTTTTGAGTTCTGGTGAAATTTACATGGTGCTTCCGTGTAAGTACCGATTTCCCGGTTAAAAAAAGATTAGTTTAATCGAGTTAAAAATTTTTATCTCGATTTACTTCACACCGATAAAAGAGTAAAATAATACCCATTGTGTGTTATAGTTATAAGTTAAAACAGCTCTTGAACTCGGTTTAGCCAGGCTAAACACCGTAAATAGGGCGTAATAAAACTAAGTTTAACTAAGTTCAGCCTGAACCGGATCAACATTATGTAAGTAAAATGCGATAACTCGTTAAAAGCGTTAAACTGTATATATCTTAAATTGATCTCGTTCAACTACAACAGTAAAAATTAGACCTTACACACCTTCAGAAAACTATTGCCTCAAATTAATCTACTCAACCCCTAACCCCTCAAAGGAAGGCTTCATGAATACCCAACTCTATTTTATTCTAAATCAAAGCGACTCCAAGATTCCGGTAACCTACATCCGAGTTCGTAAAGGCCCTATCTTCCAATATCCAATGTCCTATATCCAATCTAACTGAACCCTTTGTGAACGGTATTTGTCTCAGTGACTGCGTAACTACTCCTCGGTCTCAATACGACGCAATTAGTTGGTTAACTGGTGTCGTCTTCCTTTTCCTATCTACTATTTGGATATTATTAAGTATTTTAGTTCCAGTGAACTTAAATTTTGTTCTCATGAATAAACAACATCATTTATTTATTGTGTTGTTGCGCATGGTAACATGTGGAAATAAATAAAAATTATGCAACAAAATAATTTATTACTTTTCAAGTACCTAACCTAATATTTTCGACCCAGGGGTGTTCTTTAACTACCAAATTAAAGAAAAAAAGAAGAAGAGAAAGAAAAAAAAAAGTCTACTAGTCAAAAACTCTTTATTTCCATAAATACAATAAATGTATACTTAGAAAAGGTCAAATTCTTAATAATTAAACACTGACACGGAAATAAAGTGATATTTTTGATTTCAGTCGCTTCGGTATGTAGACTAAAGTAAAGAAGCGACGAAGAAACCTTTAGCCTGTTAGTTAGTTGTTATTTTTCGAGTTGGAGAAAATTCCGCGCTCACGCTTTTTTATCCTCGAGATAATCTGATATTTTATAGTAGGCCTTTTTACACAGGAAGGTTTTGACAATTTGTTTGAATTTATTTACTGATAATTTTTGCAACTCACTAGGAGTTTTGTTGTAGAAGCGTATACATACATTGTCCTTTAAAAGATACTTTAATTTTGTGTAGTCTAGTTGTGGGCACAGCGAGTTTATGTTTATTTCTTGTATTCAAATTATGTACATCGCTATTTTTAGGGAACCGATTGATATTTCTATGAGTGTACAATAGGTTTTCATAAATATATTGTCATGGTACTGTCATTATGTTTATTTCTTTGAATTTATCACGCAGGGATTCTCAGGGACCCATACTATAGATAGCACGAACAGCCCTCTTCTGCAACACAAATACGGTGTTAATATCTGCAGCGTTCCCCCACAGTAGTATACCATAAGACATAATACTATGGAAGTAGCTGAAATAAACAAGTCTAGATGTATCCACGTCTGTAAGATGACGGATTTTTTTGACTGCATATGTTGCAGAACTAAGTCTCTTCGAAAGCTTATCTATGTGTGCGCCCCATTGAAGTTTATTATCTAAGGTGATTCCTAAGAAAACGGTACTTTCTAAAATTTTTAACGTTTCTCCTTTTACATTTACATCAGCTGGAACTTGTTTAACATTAGGTAGAATAAATCTAATACATTTCGTTTTGGTTTCGTTAAGCAAAAGATTATTGACATTAAACCAATGGACTACTTTTTATCCACACATAGACATATACACACTAAACCAATCTGTCAAGTGCGAGTGTGACTCGCGCGCCGAGGGTTTCAAACGTTTGTCATGTATACCAATATGTACTATAGAGGTAGGTACCGGTTAGAGACTTTGCTATTTAATGAATACCTATGTTGAAGGTACTTACATTTCAGATGGATTGCTCTGCAAACTTCGGAGATGGGGAGGGGATGTGTATTTTGTCAAGTTTTTCAAAATATTTGATTTGAAATGTACAAACCAATACCTTTCATTTACCCAACCCAACCCAACTATCGATACCGAACTCGGTGAGGTAGCCCCACTTTTGAAAAAATCCCCCCAGTTTGCGAAAATTTTTCGAAAAGCGTTCTACTTACGAGTACAAACTTCTCCATATCATCATCCATATCTACAAACGCTTCATACATTTAAGACGAACGCTCTGCAAAACTGCAGTGCCATGCTGGAGATAGGGGGAGGGGGGTTCATTTATTTGTCTTTTGATCGGTGCAGGCGCAAGAAATGTATTATTATTTTAAATTTCAAGTTATTTGCTGCTGTAGTTGCTGAGATATTAAAGACGGAAAAAAGTACAGAAAAAGAATATAATACAGAAAATCTCCGACCTTCTAAACCCTTAAAACAACATAACAACACAACAATATAACAATAAAATACACAGCAATAGAACAACATAATACAATAGAAGATAATATAGCAAGTTTAAAAATAGGGTAAAAAAGGGCAGTTAAAAGGACCTCAGCAGCATTCGGCCAAGCCCAAAGCTACGCTGATTTTCAGATGGAGCCCGTTCAGCCGTTTAGGCGTGAAAAGGTAACAGACAGACAGGTAGAGTTACTTTCGCTTTAAATATAAAGATAAAAATATTTCTTTCTTCTTATGTATCACATCAACATTTCTAAATATAGGTACAGATTTAGTCGATAATTCGTCCCTGATGTGTGAAAAAAGACCCAATTATAAGGCTTCGCTAGTGAGTTCCTCGCTCTTACTAAGTAAAAACTTGTATTAACAAAGCGAGGGCTCCTGCTCTGGCTAACTTAGGTTTTTTTTTATGAACATGCTTTTATAACAATAATAGTACTTTGACGGTACAAACCAAGTACATTTGCCTCGCAGGTCACACACGCTAGAAATTAATAGAGTAGCGTTCCTCGCCATGAGCTCTTTTTAAATAGCCTATTACGGAATCATCTCATCTCCAATTACACCTTTGACTATTTTTAACCGACTTAAGAAACGGCAGGAGATTTTATGTACGGCTGTATTTATGAATTTTATGTTGTTAACGTAGGGGAGGTAATAAACAAAAGGGGAGATAATAAATAATTAATGTTTTATTGTGTCAGTACCGTTTTTTTCGCCAATATGTGGACGCTGAATTTGACAGTTAGTGGTGGAACCACTTACTGTCAAATTCAGCGTTTTTACACATTTTTGTTGCCGAGAGATAGCTATTTATCCCGCAAAACTTAAATTACACTGTTACATTTTGCACAAAGCAATTTGAATTTGGTTTATAGTTTTTTTTAAAACCATCACTTTCTATATATATATATTACATTATATATTATATATATATATATATTACATTATATATGCATTATTTATATACTATATATATCTTAAAGTGATACTTTTTTGGTGACTTGTAATTGAATCTTGAAGTAGTAGTAGTAGCTTAGTTTTATTTCTCATACTTACCTTTTATACCATTTTATTAAATTAGTATTAAATAACGTATCTCGCTCCCATTGCAACATCCTAAATGGGAACATTTTTGTGAGTATTCCATAATATAGTCAATAAGTCCTGACAAATTATGTACCATAACATGATGCAATAACTAAATAAATATTCAAAAATTGTCCGACTTTTTATATCAGTGATCGACGTCTAATTTGGACGGTTCTCGCGAATTCAAACATTGTTATTATTTAGACATACATTACAATTTTTTTTTTATTTTAGGTCTGGTTCATGGTGATCAGAGGTTCTTATAAATATACGTTCCGTTATACGCAGTCATCTCTTGTCGCCTCATGTCGCATAGCCCATGTACACATTCGTTCAATATTTTATCATATACATAGTTATGGAGAAGGCTTTGTTATCGTAATATGATTAAGTCATACATCAACATTTGTTCAAATCCTGAATCTCTGACGGATTTTCTATTTCTTGACGTCCTTGGATTAAGTTGATTTAATTGCAAACGCAGAGTCTAAAACGGTGTAGGTTTACCATATTGATATTCAACTTGATATTAATAACAAATTAGAACTACTACAATACAATACAATACAATACAAATACTCTTTATTGCACACCAAGATAGAGAAAAACAGAACAGAAAACACAAACACAGAGAAAGTATTTACAATTGAATCAATAAAGTGAACTATAGATTGTTGCAATCAATCTACAGGCAGCTGAACTGATCTATATCAATACCAGTCGCAAGCGTCGCTACGACGACGCTGCAGCGCTGGTTGCATTACCCCGCTGTAAGGCAATGCTGATGCGCTGATTTGATATTCATTTTGACCAAGTCCAAATCATTGTCATGTTACTTTTGTGCAGTCTACACAACCAAAGTCAACTTAAAAATATTTTTTTAAAAGTTGACCATGGACGATTTAGACGTTTTGTGAAAATCTTATATTATACAAAAAGCATTTAAAATAGTTGAGCTACCTGTAGATTGTTTGCAACATTCTGGAGTTAGCTTAATTGTTTCAATTGTAAATACTAGTTCTAGTTTGTTTTTATTATTGAATTGTAATTTTCTTTAAAGTATCAGACAACTTTATAGTTTACTAGGTGCTGCCCGCGGCTTCGCACGCACTTTTTGAGTAGCCTATCTCCCCGGTGTACTATCTACCTCCCTGCCAAATTTCATTGAGATCCGTTCAGCCGTTTAGGCGTGAAATGTAGCAGACAGACAGACAGAGTTACTTTCAAATTTATAATATTAATATGGATATCAAAAAACTTTACCTATTCGTTTCATAAATTCTACGTACTTTAAAATATCAAAGGGCGGTAACAGATTTAAAGCATCAATTAGTACCTCTCAACCGGCGAGGACTAAATTTGTACACTTGGGGGGTTAAAAATAGTTGCATGTGTGTTTTGAGAGCTCGCGGTTGCTGGAATCGGCAGTTCCCTCATTTTTACGAGTTTTGAGCTAATAATGAAGTGTTTATTTTAACACAAAACACTAGAAGCTCTAGAATTCGCTTTTCAAAGCACTTTTAGAAGGACAAGGAAGTTAAACTTTATACTCGTTATTTTTTATTTATTTTATTTAATTAGAACGGTCATACCACTTACACTAACTAATTAAAAATCAAACAATACAAAAAAATACAAATTACAAATTTAACATAAGAAGCAGTAATAAAATCTGGGTTAAATAAATCAATATCAACAACAAATTTCAATTAAAAATCAATAGAACTAAACAAAAAAAATGTTATGACTATTCTTATATATATATATATATATATAAGAAAAGTTATGACTGGCAATACCTAATGCTTGCCTATTATGGTTAGTAACATGCCCACATAATCATCAATTATTTAATACTCTAAAAAGTCTGGCCTTTTAAACCCATACTAAGAGTATAAAAGAGAAAGTCACTCTGTCTGTCTGATAAATTTTCACGCCTAAACGGCTGAACGGATCTTAATGTTATTTGACGGAAATGGGCTATTTTGTATCTCGGAAAAGAGCGTGCGAAGACGCAGGCAGAAGCTAGCACGCTATAAAATAGTTCACTCTGATTAATCAGATAGTAGTTTACTCTGATTAATCAGATAGTAGTTTACTCTGATTAATCAGGTAATAGTTTACTCTGATTAATCAGATAATAGTTTACTCTGATTAATCAGATAATGGAAGGTAGATACACACTGTTTAACCATTTGCTGCCCTTTCTTCAAAACCTTGATTTCGGCTACTACCCGTTGCTCTTATTTGATGCTCCTGTTCTAAAATTGAAACCAATCCTTCGTTTCAGCGACTTTTCTGTTCCTGGCGGTTATATAACTTATTAAAGTCGTAAAATTAGCCAAAAGCTTTAAAAAATAAAAGTAAACCTAGTAAATACAACTGAACCTGATGATTTACTGCGAACAGTCGCATCTAGTACGTTTACATCCGTTAGAGTTAAAGCCCACAGCTGTCGAGTCATTTCAGCTCAGGTTTAAAAATTTAGTTTTGCTTGGGAAAAACGACGTCTTAGTATAAGGACTTGCTAGAGAATTCTCGACTCAGAGCTATAGAGATGAGAATTATTTGGATTAGGGTTTTAGTTCTCGTATTTCAGATTTAGAGTTCTTTTTAGTTTTAGCTAGAGACGTTCGTATTGAATTCTAAATTTATTATAAAAGTACTGACGTACTTTTAATGGTGCTATAGGGTTGCCAGCTTGCCGCATCCAACATCTGCCTGCAGTCTTTTGAAGATCGTCATCCCACCTGGCCGGAGGGCGTCCTACAGTCGCAGTCTCCACTCAAGAACACGTTTACCCCAGCTGTTGTCGGTTCTTCACGAGATATGGCTGGCCCACTGCCACTTCAGCTTGCTAATTCTTTGAGCTATGTCGGTAACTTTGGTTCTCTGTTGGATGTATTCGTAGCGAATTCTATCCTTCAGAGAAACTCCGAGCATAGCTCTTTCCATAGCTCGCTGAGCGACTTTAAACTGATGGACTAGCCCTACTGTGAGTGTCCACATCTCAGCTTTCAGTAGGTTATAATAGGTAGGACGCACTGGTAGAAAACTTTCGATTTCAAGCATTGCGGAATGGATGACGAGAAGATTCGACTTAGTTTCCCAAATGCTGCCCAGCCTAGCTGAATCCTCCTCTTGGCAGGAATTCAAAATACTACTAACTCAAAATACCTACTTTTTGACTTGACGGAGTTCTAATTTAGAGGTGCGAAAAGTTTTATCTTTTTTCAAATTGGGCACCAAAACATGTACGTTGGATTTTTCAGTTTTGATTTTTTACAAACTTTGTAGGTTGATAATAGCTTAAATATAATACTTAGCTACCTAGACAAAACATTGTCAACACTAGCCCTTGAAAAGCTAATCAGACACAAATCTACCCTCACCTAGTGCTCCAATTTTTCCTTATTTTCTTTACGACATTTTCTTTTCCTTACGAATTGTCTACGAAAAAGGTCGAATTATTGTCATAGTCGCCGCCTTGTCATGCGTAGGCATATCGTAATAGGCAACGTTTTATCTCCGATTCAGATCCAATTTCATCATTGCAATTGAACGCGTTCAATATAAGATAAACTCAGTTTAGCGCTATAAACGAGTTCAGCGCATTTTACCGACATAAAATTGATCTGGTTCAAGACCGAGACCGGTTCAAAACCGGCTTGTTCAAGCCCAAAGACCGAGGTCAAGAGCTGTCATGTCGCTCTAGGAAACCGAAATTTAAAACTTGATCTAGCTGAACTTACTTTTGATGAAGAGTCATCGATCTATGCTTGAGTAACGCTTTTCTATGCTAT
The DNA here is from genome assembly GCA_963662085.1 of Eupithecia inturbata. Taxonomy (NCBI): domain Eukaryota; kingdom Metazoa; phylum Arthropoda; class Insecta; order Lepidoptera; family Geometridae; genus Eupithecia; species Eupithecia inturbata. Next base: position 13,613,627 of record OY759182.1, read on the forward strand.
AAACGTCTCTCAAGCATATACCTACATTATGACTGAGCGAGCTTTTATAATTTAGGCCTTAGTTTTGGCAGCAAACGGTGAAATTGGATCTCATGCTGCCGATGTTACATGACATCTCTACATATGTTGCATACCGGAACCGGTCAAGCATATTGTTTCTCTTATATTATTTGTTACCTACCTATATACAAGTTTTTTGGTAAATAAATATCTCTATCTTTATCTCAGTCTTCAGCTCTTTTCATCTACAGTTTGTTGTTGGCAGTTTGCAGTTGTTGTTCCACGACTTCCTACGACCTCCTACAATATGACAGACTTGTCCGTACCGCTACTCAGCAAATTAGAGCAAGCGAACGAACTTCTTAAGCAAAGCTAAAGTTCAGTCGCCGTAACCTAAAACGGGCCGAATAGCAGCAACATAAGCTTGCGCCGAAACCAAATGATGTGCCAAAAAATAGGCCTCGCGACTGGGATATAAGTGAAGTACAAAATGACTCAGCTACATGACACCACATTGACATCCAATAATTCAGGCCAGTCATGCGTGAAAACGCGCTTCGCTGCCCTCTGCCCACGACTGATACGATTATACTCCTGTAACGGTCCGAGGGAATGAAAAAATCGGTATCAAAAATCTGTCGAAGATAATAAAAAAATATGTTTAACAGTTTTTTATCTACTAACTATTGTTATGGTGAAGTGATTAATTTAGTGGAATTAGGGCCCAGGACAATATCCTCCACTCATAATTTATTATAAATGAGTATCTCGCGCAGCGGATCAAAGTTTCCATCTGGCAATGCAGTTAGGTCAACTGTATGAATTGTAAATAATAGTTTTAATTTGTTTGTATTCTTTGTATATGAAGTTTGTAATTTTCTATGTTTATCCCTTTGTCTGTGGCAAAAAAAAAAAATGTGAAAAAAAGCGCATGTATGGGGCCTATTCTGATTGCCGCGCGCGATACGGCGCGTATGATTAAAATGAACATTTGTTTAAAGTTAATGTTTTGTAAGAAACTATAGGTATAACTTATATTGTTAGAATCACCTCCATTTCCGCTTCCACGTTACAAATGTTTAAGTCCTGTTTTATTTTGTGATGTGTTAATAATTCTAACTTGAAAGCAAAGCTACTGTTTTCCAGTTTTTGTACAATAGTCGTTGTGAATTATTAAAAAAAACAGTTAATCATACAAACTGTTTTATTTTTACTACAATTATATGTACACATAAAAAATCAATTAAAAAACAAGCCTTACTATACATTTATTTCATAAAACAAGGCTTACAAAAAGCGGTCCGAGCGCCAAAAATAGAACTTCTAAAGCTTGATAAACTTGTTACGCATATTCCACGGGGTTATTGTGAATTATTGTAATTTGTATACAATAACAAGGTGGTTAATAAATAAATAAAAAGCAAGAAAAAAAAATATAAAAAAAATTATAAAAAAACTTAAAAAAACAGAAAAAAAATCGTCTTTAAAAGTCTGGTCCACACCATAAGGTAATTATGCAATGAGACTTTTAAAGTCGATGCCACACTCAAAAATTATTTAAAAAATAAAAAAAAACATAGTTTTCAGTTGCTTTTAAGTTGTCGAGGCATTTTGTATAATTAGTATAATTTTATACCGTACCTAACAGTACAAAAAGTTCGGCTTGGTAGCGAAACATTGGACAAGAATATAAAGGATTAATAGGTTAAGGCTTGGCTTGGGTCATATTTTTGTTAGGCATCCCCTTAAAATTACATTATTACAAACTGCCCAATAAACCCTACAACATCACTGGCCTGCGCATGTGGTTAATTTTGCAGTACTCTGTCCTATATGGTTAACATTAACTAACCAATGTAACATGATAACTTGATAACCCATGTTAAACAGGTACGAGTATATCATAGTATAATAAGCCAAATCATAGTAAACCTATGTACCTCCAAAGTAAATTACCTGATCAATCGTCAATACAATCAACTCAAATCAACTTAATATTATGTATTTACTTAGTATGTAGTGATAGATTGAGTCTATTATTCGAAGTTCACTTACACCTAGTATCTAGTAAAATCCTGTGACTTGTTTTAGGAGATCTGAGAGAGTTTAATAATTATTTTTAAAATAATTTCGTTGTGTACACTTAGCATAAGCTAAAAAGTCAAAGCACACAACAAAATGATTTTAACAAATAGTAAAAAAGTCACGGTATAGTCTCTTTTTGTGTTTTTGTTGAAATCCAATATATTTATGCTAATTGACAAAATAATTATTATTGTGGATGTATGTATATTTTATGTTCTTGTAATATTTAATTTTGTCGCTTTATAATCAAAAACAATGAACCAAAGGTGGAACCTTATATCATGTATTAATTCATAATTAAATCCCTTTTCTACTTGGTTACGGACAATTATGCGAATATTGTACCTGTACATCAAATTCATTAAGGCTGGTTTATATGATGTACATTTTACGAAGTTACTCATAACTTATCATAACGGATTTTTCCGCAAAAAATATTTTAATGCTTATCTATGCCCTCTACCAATTCATATTGCCACAAAAATAAATATAAATCATTAGATATTGTTTTTTACTAGATACTAGCTGCTGCCCATGACTTCGTACTCGTTTTTCGGGTTAAAACGTAGCCTATTATGTTATTCTTGGTCTTTGCTTATCTACATAAATGGCAATTTATAAACAGATTCCGTCACGATATTAAGTTTTTTTTTCAGCCAAACATCTTCGCAAAGTTCGCATTTTTAATATTTATGTTATTTCATAATTTGGTAGAAGTGATAGTTTAAATTTTAAAACATCACACAGTGTAAGTGCTACCAGCTTTAATTGGTGCTTAGTTTAATCTTATAGTTCCTTCTCTCAGACAGCCAACATTTAACAGAACCATTTTAAGAATCCTTGTTTATTATTCTTTCAAAGCAGAATTTCAATTAATTGCAATTCCGATTGTAGAAAACGGAGCAATTACTTGCAACTGTAATTTAAAGAAAGCTTTTGAAACAATTCGAATATACTTTATACGTCGAGGAAGCTTAGGTGATCAAATTTAGACTGTATCCTTAAGATGTTACGGCAAATTTTCATTTGTAGATGTAGTTGGCCTTTAGTGACACTCTACCAATTGATTCGAATGGATAAACTCAGCGTTTATTTAATTGAAAGATTGTATGTAGTTAATTCTTCAATCGTATCTAATTCAAGATTTTATCTATCTTGAGAACTATTCAGAAAAAAGAATTGAGCAAAACCTTGTAGAATAGAAGATGTCCAAGAGTCCTGTAGGGTCTAAAGGAAATAAAGCACTCAGAGTTTATTTTTTGAGTTGTTTGACGGTGGTCTCCATGTAGAACACACAAAAATTTCATGACTATTCACGGGTAGGTATGAAATTCACCTGCTACCACAAATTAATATTCAGTAATTAATCCAGGCAAACTGTACTTTTTTTGTTTATGCAGATTTTTTAATATAATTATGAACGATACCTTATTATCGCGTTAAGCCATCCCTTTGGCAACCTCTTTGATGCGCGCTCCTTCTCGCCCTACCTGACGGGGCGCCGGCGGCGCGCGGCGATACGAGGCGACCGCAGTCAATGACTGCGCCGCCACCGCCGCCGCCGCCCGCGGCGTATTAAATTATTGTTTGTAAAAAATTAAAAATTCTGCATTAAAAAAAGTCGTTTGTGTCTTGATTTATTGACTGAATTTTAATCTGTGGTAGCAGGTGAATAACTTTCTTCAGCATTGTGAACTAATTTGAAAACACCCTGTACAGGGTGGATGTTTAAGACTGGACAGTAAGGGCCGGTACCTTAACCGTTATAGTTACAGGAAAACGTTCCTATGTTCCTAGGAGACCATCAATAACTTTTTGAGATTTTCTGAACTGCATTCACAGATTTTGGAAAAAGTGTACAGTCAGCAAGAAAATAGTAATTTTACACAAAAACTTTTATTTAAAGTTTTTTGTTATAAGGATCAAAACTCTCTACTGGACCGACTGAGGTTTGGAAGTACTAGAAATGCCCGAAATCGCGAAAAACTTTTTCCGTACAATATGTACGGAAAAACGATTTACCAACTCGAAATATTCTTTGTTCCCAAACAATCCTATTAGACTCTTTGAGGCCAACTGATGTTTGAGAATAGAAACTACGCACGGTAAGTCACAACACCGGGTTTACACGCAGGCAGCATATGCAAGGGCCTTAAGATAAATTTTACAGTTTTTGTTAAGCCGGCCTCGCGGCATAGGTACTGTACCTAGAAGCAAAAGTGCTTACCTAAATCATGGTTGCATTGCATCGATAATCTTCTACAATAATTAGAACAAAAACAAATAAAAATAAAATAAAATCATTTTAACATTTTTAAACTTCGATCTTTGAAATGGAGACATTTTTTAACAAGAAGTTCATAAATTGCAACTAACAATCTAGAATTTTCCCAGCACAAACATAAAAATGACCTGAAGATATTCGAATCGAATTCGAAGTTTGAAAGTTAAAACTTTTTTTTACCTACCTACTTTTTGCAGTCATTCTTCTTTATAGCGGATCTACCCAGAACAAGAAGTTTGGGCAATAAAGAAGTCTGACTCTCTTACCGAAATTTATGGAAAAAGATTCTGCATTTCTGACATTTCTAGTACTCAAACCTCAATTGGATCAGTAGAGATTTCTGATCCTTAAAAGAAACAGGATTGAAAAAAAGTGTTTGTGTAGATTAACCATTTTCTTGCGGACTGTAATTTTTTTCCAAAATCTGTGAATGCAGTTTAGAATATCTCAAAAAGTTATGGATGTTCTCATAGGAACGTTTTCCTGTAACTATAACGGTTAAGTTACCTGCCTTTACTGTCCCGTCTCAAAAACCTACCGTATATATCGCGTTTAATTACCTATTTTTCCGACGTTTCAATATGCTTAAATATTGTCGTGTCACGGGATGACTAGAGTACTAGAGCTACCGCCTCTTCGAAGCGGGGCAGCATTGCTACAGCTTTTTGTGAACTTAGTCATTAAATTTATGTGTTCTAATCGCATAAGTTTATATAATCTTTATTTCAGGAAACAAAATCTATTTCATCCGATTGTACCATGCCTGCATACCTAAGCATAACTAGAAGCTTTGTACTACATCTGAATATTGTGAGATATTAACATATATTTTGTTTGAGGGCCTCCTTCCTAATCCTCAACCCCTTGGGATGAAATCCTTATTTGGGTCTGTATCCATTTCGGAAAATAGATTTGCTTGCGAAATCTCCTATAGTTGTATTTCTCTGCTTTAGAGGTTTGTTTTGGTCTCATTTAGATATTTGTAGAATCTTTACATCGAGATCTATATTACCTACATAAATATCTTTATCTATGTATTCCTTTTCTTGAAAATTACAATCAAACAATAAAAACAAATTAGAAGTAGAAACAATTGAGCTAACTGCAGACTAATTGCAAACAATTTACAGGTAGCTCAACTGATACATATCAATACTAGTCAGAAACGTAAATTTATTATTTCGCAAATAATTTTCTTGATTATATTGTTTGTTTGGCAGTTTGTTATTAATAAGCCATTGTTTTGCTTCCTAACATCAATGTAATACATAATTTGTTAGTAGGATTGCAATATAAACGAGCCACCCATTTTATAGCTTAAATAGAACAAAGATAAATAATTATCATAGTACAAATATTGTGCCTCCCACTTAATTTCAGCCCCACGTCTTCCCACACCTTTATTCCGAACCAAACGTACAGGTACGTTAGATATAGACCTACATATAATATGTTTTAACAAATTTTATTATGTTTAACATAATAAAATTTGAAAAAGCCTGTTCCATTTTAGAGGTTCCAACAAAGTGAAAGAATAAGATCGTTTTTAAAAAAAGTTTGTACACACGAGACAAGTTCTCATAGAAACAAACGTTTCCTTAAAAATTGGTTAAGACCCTGGAACTCCCATACAAATGCTAGGGTAATGCTATAATGATACAGGGTGCTGTATAGTTTATAAAATTGTTTCCGAGTCTGGTGCTAAGGGGTGAATTATCTTTATCTACAGCCTATACCGGCTTACTGCTGGACGCGGGCCTCACCCTGATGAGCGCTTTATTGGCTCTTATTATAGGGGGTAGTGCCCATAATCCCCACGCTGGACATAATCCCCACGCTGGACAGGTTTGCAGTTCGGTGGTAGAATTAATAATAATAATAATAATAATAATAATGCAGGACAATCCACACAGCATCATCTAGCCCCAAAGTAAGCAGAGCTTGTGTTATGGGTACTAGATGACTGATAAACTTAATACAATATATAACATAGATAGATATTTTTTTATTATATATAGAAAATACCCAGAACACCCGGAACAAATATTTGCAGATCGTACAAACATTTGTCCCAAGGCGGGAATCGAACCCGCAACCTTCTGCGTCGCAGGCGGACCTTCGCCCGCCGCGCCACATCGGTCGTGAATGTTGAGTGAGAATTGTTCTGCATGAGGCGCTGCTGCCCGCCCCTGGTGGATATCCCTTTGTCGCCTCTTACGACACCCGCGGGAATAGTTAGGGTGGTGCAAATTCTAAGCCGGCTCCGCGAAAATGATAATCTTCAAGGGGAAAACTGGTATAGTTTTTTTTTTATTTCAGTTTGAAAATGGAGTTTTTCTCCTTGAAGGGGATCTGCAAGGGGGAAAATTCCATTTTTCCCTCTTAGGATTTCAGATAGATTTCAGGGGGGAAAACTGGAATAACCTGACACCACACCGGCTGGCAACATTCCTACCATAAATACAGTCGCAAGTGTTTTCAGCGCACATTTTTGCATAATTTCGACTGTACAACATGCTAGTTTCTGCCCGCGGCTTCACACGCGTTGCTTCTATGGAAACGTTGAACTACTGCAACTGATTTATGGGTTAAAACTTAGCCTATGTTTTATTCCAGATCTAGTACTATGTACATCTATACAACATTTCATTCATTCATTTTACTGCGTTCTCGTCTGTCAGTCAATGTTTCATAGCGAGATGTCAAATATCAGTGTCACTTTAAAAGCTGCTTGGACGAACAAAAACACCCTCCCAGACCGAAGTGCTGCAGTCAGCATGATGTGTGGTAATAATATTAGGCTTGTTGGTCTGGTCGGGCTGGTGCGTGGTCTGATCGTTCTGAGTTGAGATTGCGATCTCGTGTTGAACAGCTAGCTCAAACTATGTATAATCCTTTTTTTATTTTTCTATTTTGTTATTGTGTTTAGTTGTAAGTTGTTAGAATTTTTTTATATATTTTTTTTAATTATATATCTGCCACTCGTGTTGACACGTGCCAAAGTTCCTGACAGAAAACCAGCGTTGCTCTACTTTCTGTGAAGCAACATTATGCTGAGGCAGGACCTTTTGGTTCGCTACATTATAATTATTTATTGTTCTATTTAGAATTTTAGGTCATTTATAATGTAGTGAACTAATAAATATATTTTCTTTCTTTTCTTTCTTATTTCAGCCTGATCCGTTCAGTAGTTTTGGCGTAAAGGAGTAACAAACATCCATCTATCCAAACATTCATCCATCTAAACTTCCGAACTTTCGCGTTTATAATAATTAGTGTGATTTGAAGTATGAGATTCGGAACTCATGTTACTTGTGTCAGTAGAGCTCCTTTAGCCATCTGGGAAGAGTTTTACAAAACTTGGCTCGAAATCCGCTAACATAAAAGTTTGTATTTCAACGAGAAAGTAGGAATTTGATTATTAAAATACTTATGTTCCTAGGTTGCGGGAGTTCTTACCGCAAAATGTGGACTGGACTTTCTAGATCGTAGAAATCTTCTATTTACTTGCTGAATTTTTAAGCAAACTCGTAGAATACTAGGTTTTTATAAGTATAATTTATAAGTACATTACGTCTAAGGTCTGTAATGGGTGGGTTGCTGGCCGCGGCTGAAGATGGCTGAAAGCGAAGCGTAGCGCAAGTTCAGGCCATCACAGCGCGGTCAGCATTGCAGCCCTTGATGGCCAAGCTGAAATTAAGCCATTATAGCGCGGACAGCATGGGCTGCAACGATGACCAAACTTGAAGGCCGGGACCATAGCAAGCTTAGCTTGAGGCCCGCTTATCGTGGCCAATAGGGCAGTCATTGCGGACCGAGGCTTCACCGCGATGCTCTTTTGTCAGTTTCTCGCGTTTTCTTTTTTTATTCTAACCAGCCAGTGAAGCTTTTACTGCTCAGTACGCATAAAACCTTTTTGCACCTAACTATTATCAAAACAAAATAGAATTCGAAATTCGAAATATATTACGGACCGCATAGAGCGGATAGTAATAATACTACTGTCCGCATGTTCGGGTAGGCTCGAAAGGTCGACTTTGCTCAAAGAAGATTGTCGAAATATGATTATTACGATAACCTTCTATGAGCAAAGTCGACCTTAGCAAACATAGCATGTACTGAATTACATGTTGAGTAAATTAAAATAACAATACTAGCCAAGAACACGAACGTTATGGAAAAAGATTTATTGTTATCCTAACTTCAAGGGACGTGGAATAGTGAAAAATACAAAAGCAATTGTAAATCTTTATTAACAAAGAAATTAGGGAACAAAATAAGTTCGATATGGAAGGGTCCCGTTGCTCAATTTGCTCAACTGAGTTGCGTTATTGAGTTGTACAAAATGGAACTCGCGGAAAATTATATTCTTATGGTACAATACAACCAAATTAGAACTATTATTTACAATTGAAATAATTGAACTAACTAATTGTAAATCTGGGCCTTTGTTATGCATTGTGGCAAGATAAATCCAAAAAAGATTTTTTTCTTTCCATCTCATCTTGTTTCCCTTTTCTACACAATACGTGGGCAGTCTACCTAAGTAATGGGTGGATTTAATTTATGAACAGAGGCCTTAGCCTTACATAGTTTACGAAAACTATAATATTTTTCCTAAATCTACATTACCGAATACTGAGAGGAACTACTATTCTAATAAAGTAAGACAGCGATCCAATAGTTTCATAGTAACTCGATTATAGTTATGAATAAATTTGATTGATTTAGTGCATTTTAGCAGATCTTTTCAATTTTATTTTTGCGTTATGGTACTGTGCAAACTCATACTAACCATTCAGTACCTAAATTTTATTAAACCATCCTTTGAGACATGAAAGAATAGTTTTTTGTGTAACCCTCTGCGATATTAAAAAAACAAGAGAGAACAATAGAGTATGAAGAGATGTAAAGGCATCCTTTCAGAATTCCATAAAAATTCGAGGGCATTTTTTACATTCGCATACTTTTGCGTTCGTAAAAAACCTATGAGAGTCTCTCAACAAAAGCTTTATAAGTAGGCACTTGAGTTTTCTCGAGAAATAAAATATTACCTTTCATTTGCCAATACAACGGTGGTATGCTCTAGTCTAGGCACTCTTAGCATGAAGATGATTAATCGAGCGAGAGAAAAATGAAAAAGCTCACGTTGTTACCTTAAGTATGCAGACATTAGATACGTATACACTAGCCAAACTCGATGTGCAATGTTTGTAAACAAATCGCACATGCTCTACCTAAACTTAACTCTGTTTCCGCGTTTTTTTATACGGAACTAACTGCTGCCCGCGGCATCGCACGCGCTTTTAAAGTACCCTATGTTCGTCCCTGGTTACCATTTACCTGCCTGCCAAATTTTATTTAGATCTATTCAGCCGTTTAGGCGTGAGCAAAATAAGGTCAAGTGTGAGTAATCTGACAATTGATTTTGATTTAGGTTATATCTTGACGTTGACGTTAAGAATTTCGTCGGCTCCAACACGTCAGAAAGTTCTAGGTATACGTTTTTCTAGTACCATATTGGCAATAGGAACCGTTTATGCCCAGTCTCCCTGGGTGGCTAGTTCAATGGGAATGCAAAATTTTAGCGTCGCACAGCCAGTTCTGTAAGAGACGGTAGATCCTGTTACACGTGATGTTGTATTAATATTACTGTGTGGCAGAGGGTGGTTATTATTTAGTCTGAAGTTATAGTGTTAAACTTTGAAGAAAATAAGATGCTGGAACGTACGTACTTAATAACTTTACAGCCTGATGTGGTTAGCGAACTGTACATAATTCGACTAGAACCGTAGATAAATTAGTCGCTTCTAACTAGAACTATGTCTATTAGGCCCGTATTAAGCACCGCCATCCTCTATTTTTCTCACCATCGTTTTGGTTGCCTGGAAGAAATCGCTTTAAGCGATAAGGCCGCCAGTTCCATTGCTGTTCCCTACATTATATTTAATGAGTACTATCTGTTTTATAAGGTGATGAATAAAGCATTACCTATCTATCTATCTATTATGAAACCTTGCTTAAAGCATAGATCATCGATCTATGCTTGAGTAAAGCTTTCCTATGGCATAAAGATCACTCAAGCATAGATCTTACATAACTATACAATATATTAGAATTACAATACAATACATAACGCCTTGTTGTACTTTCACCACAAAATGAAATAAAAAACGTAGACATTAACGTAAAATCAAAAGGCACAGTGGGCGGCCTTATCGCTTAGATGCGATTTCTTTCAGGAAACCTTTGGATGAATAGAAAATTGAGAAATTAAGAGAGACAAAAAAAAAAGGAAAAGGTGTATACAAGATTAATACAAAATCTATATACTTGTAATAAAACTGTTACGGTTCCAATTCTGTGCATTGAAGATATTTTGAAATTTGTATTGGAGGGCACTCTGTTATTGATGCTGCAGCCAAAACTGTGTGTCTGTCTGTCAGTATAATGGCCGTATGGCAGTATAATGGCATAACGCCGAAACTGCTGATCGAATTCAAATTAAACTTGGCATGATTTGAATTCATAGGTACGAAGAGGAAGGACATAGGATACTTTTTATCCCGGTATTCAGTACGGTTCCCTTAGGAGAGGGGATGCAAGTCAAGTTGTAATTCATCAACGCGTTGTTCGTTTTCTATGATTCTTTTTTGTTAGAAATAATCTTGCAAATTGTAAAAATAAGTCAACATCATCATTCATTATCATATCAGCCTATATTCGTCCACTGATATAATCCTCTAATGAGCGCCTAGCGCCCTATCTTCAGCTTGCCGCATCGGCATCTGCCTGCAGTTTTTCGCAAATCGTCATCCCACCTGGCCAGAGGGCATCCCAGCAAACTACGTTTGCCGAGTCGTGGTCTTCACTGAAGAACACGTTTACTCTGTTGGTTGCTCTGTTGTGCTGTGTGGTAGCGGTACTGCATCAATGAGCGCAGAGATTTAAAGTCCTTTTGTAGCTCAAGAAACAAAAGGTGACGTGAGACTACGCGATTTTAGCTCGTATATACCGTGTGTATCACGCACATTCCATTTCACGCAAATATCTGAAATTTTATTCAAACAAAATATGATTTGCGTCCGTCATTGTTCGGAAGCAAGACCCAGCGAGGCGGAAAGTTTCTGTACTTATTTCAAGTCCTCAATCGTGTTATTGAGTTTTTAAAGCTTTGCTGCTTTTTCCTAGAGTTTTCTGAAATTCAATGAGTTGGAAGTAAGTTTTTTGTCAACCGTGCTGAAAAGTTTTTCTCAATTAATAATTCATCATACTTAAAATATATTAGGTAGGTATATGAATAATTCATATACCTACCTGCATTCATAATTATTATGAATGCACGTTACTCTAAAATTAGGATCTTGCCTTGCTAGTAACTGCTCAGCTCATTGTGGTCGAATCTAAGCTAATTTATTACCCAGGCATATCCGAAAAATTATACAAACGTATCCCTTGAACAACGAAACGAATAGAGATTCAAGAACAAAACCTACAGACTATACTCATTATGAATTTGATAGCTTATCTATCATATACCTTATTTTTATACCTTACTTGTTATTTGATAATAATTTATAAGTAGTAAAAAAAACGTGTCTATGTCCTTATTTTGTAAGCCAGAATAAATAAAAGAATAAATCTGAAATCTCTGTTGGCTTTTTCCTGAATAATTTCCGCAATAATTTTGTAGAGACGTCCACTAATCTGTTGGAGTACCTACCTATGTCAAATTTTTGAGACTAAGTAACTGCAATATTTATGTATGTTACTATAACAATTCAATTTGCATATAAAGCATTAGTAAGCTAGTTAATATCAAATAACTGTTTGAACAGATCCATCTAAACTTGGCCAATACTGGTATACCGAACATTCTAGAACATATACCCTATACGAGTAGGAATGCGTAGAAACACGCAGAACTTGATGTATTACTGAGTATAACGTACCTACATTACTTACCTACGTATTCTGCCATCAAGGATCGTGTGTTTGGTCCATGCTACGACAAATTATAAGTAAATTTTATGAATTTTTATTATATTTCAAAATCGAAAAATACCGCTATGACTTATCCTAAAACACTAAATTTTAGTACCTAACGCTCTTTTTTTTTAGTATGTCGTTTTATAATAACTATGTATATTTATTAAAAATTCTAACTGATTGTACAAAACAGCTTCAATATTTCGATGGTGTCCGAAACGTCAGTAAATAAATAAATTAAAAATAAAAATGTCATTACGGACGAAGTGTCCGAAATTATTGTGTCCGAAACGTCAGCAAGCCACCCTAAAGGTTCATCATATGCATGACACAGACGTTCATGTTTACCCACAAGTATACATACATCCTATATAGGATTATTAATGATATAGAAAAAACAAGAATAAAAAAGAAATAGCGCCTGGCGTCTTCACAATAGTGTTTGTGAGGACGAGCAGAATCTGTTGTTCAGTGTCAGTGAATTACCAATAACCCTGTAATGGCAAGTCAAATCGAGATGTTTTAAAACTATTATTATTTATTAAAAACTACACCAAAACAGCTATCCTATGAAAATGCATGAATACTGAATTCCGCTAAACAAAATAGGTTACTACATAAGGTTGGTAGGAATTTAGATTTAAATCACGTTCTCGGTTTATGCAGTTATAAAATTATTTGTAAGGGCTTATTAAATATAAGAGATTAGTTGTGAACCTATAATAATATAAGTGTTGGTCTTAAGTATGTTTATATAGCACATAGAAAATTACAATAACAGAATAAAACAATTAGAACTAGTATTTACACATATTGTCTGTTTCTTAAAAATCTAAGCCGTCACCAGAAGGCAGTGTGCCCAGAATGCTGGCAGCCTTTTATTAAACTACCTATAATACTGCTTCTGTACTATTTTTTTTCCTCTGGTGTTTGTGTGTGAACTCAAAAAAGTATCTATCTATCTTTAAATAAAATATTTGGGCTTAATTTGCTCTTCATCAGTCCATCTTTCCCTTTGTTCTCATAATAATATTACCTACGTTAGCAATATTTTCTTTCGTTAATAACTACATTCTATAAGTATATATTCTACATTTAATAAGTACAATCAAACAGAGAAAAATAAAATATAATTTGTTTAAATCAAAAATGTACAAAATTATATATAATTATAAACCAAAGAAAGTGAAGTATATATAAACTCATTTCCGCGTCCGCTATCTCATTAGCCTTTGCTTTAGCCCCCAGCAGCGGTTTGATGTTGTCTACGAATAATACGCAATACCTCAGCGAAGTGATAAATGGAGACGCGTTACTTTGATAACATCGGTAATGTGTAACACTCCTTTTTCTGTTTCGTTTAATTTTCGTCGTACGATGTTTCGATAGGATACCGTTTGTCGTTTGTCAGGGAGATAAAGCTATTATTGGAACGTGATACAGCTGTTTACAGAAGGGTTTTTAATAAAAATGGAAGGTAGAAAATTTCTTTAGACTACCTGATGGTCCGTACACATATTGGCCATGGTCACAGAATAACTATATAGCCATGCTATAAGTTGATGTCCTTTGTTATATATAACAGATTTCACAGCATTCACAAGCCAACGCTCGCCATGACTCGGCCAATATTTGGGCGAACTTTGAAGTCCAATAGGCCATCCAATAAAAAATAGAACTGAAAAAACTGATAGTAAAGGATACCATTGCCCCGCAGCTTACAATGCCGGCTAAAACAGAATACATAAAAGTATATTAAAAAACAACACTCGCCTAAAACGCAAACTCAATTTTGTTATTTTTTTTTTATAATTTGCAGCAGAAATGAAAATCTGAATTGCACACACGCTTTCGATAGCTTATAAAATTTGCAATATCCAGTTATTCGAGTAACATAAAATTGAAACACCTACTATTTTGTTGTATTGATTCATACAAGTAAAACTTTGATACAAACTGACAAAATAATTAAATTCAGTGCAAATGACAAAATATAATAATGCTGGACAATTCACACAGCATCATCTAGCCCCAAAGTAAGCAGAGCTTGTGTTATGGGTACTAGATGACTGATATATCTACTTAATACAATACATTACATAGATAGAAGTTTTTGTATTATATATAAAAAAAAACCCAGAACACTCAGAACAAATATTTGCAGATCGTACAAACATTTGTCCCCTAGGCGGGAATCAAACCCGCAACCTACTGCGTCGCAGGCGGACCTTCGCCAATAGAACAAGTCGACACAAAACAAACTAGAGTCCAACTGTATTATCACTAATGCAGGCAAAGTGACAACATAAACTAGACTCAAAACTATTTTCACATTATTTAACTTTAACAAACACTGAATTACGGAATTCAAAAACTCGGGATCACCACACAGTTAATTCAGACCATTGTCTGAAGTAAATTGCATTCCCTTTTGTGAAAAAGTCGGGTAAAGCTGGCACAGTATGAATTCGCTCTTGTTCTCAACGGCATAGGTTAAACAATAGTGAAATAAGAGCACTATGTTTAGTTTTCGCTGTCGGAAGCATTCACTTTGTGTGTGCGGAAAACATTATGCTGAAAGAGAAACATAACGCTCTTTGCTAGAACATTATGTATGTGTAAATCGCGAGGATAAAGCTATTTTCTAATTTAACTGCTTAGCTTGTATACTTTGATTTTTTGTACGTTTCAGCCAGCATAAGTTACGTAAAGATTTTTTAATGTGGACTTATTAATTGTGTTAATAGTATTTTTCTATAATTTTGGTTAGGATGGTGAGGATTGGTTAGCAGGTTAGGATTACTAGACTTACTACAATTTATTTCTTTGTCTCACAAAATTGAGGAAATATTTATGTTTAGGGCACTTTTCACTTTCTTTGGTTATCGTTTATTAAGCAACTTTGAAGTATGCCAACAGCTCCATGTAAAGAGGAATGGGAATTTGTCGTAATAATAAATTAGGGTCATGCTGAGTTTTCCTTATTTAAGTAGATAATATGAGGTAGAATGCTGTTACCTTTATGATGATGCACATTTCAGGACACAAAGATTATAAAGTGAAATTTTTAACGTTTTTCATAATACATAGTAAAGATTATTTTGTCAGGTACTAAAGCTTAAGCTTATGATTTTTCTCAAGGTTTCCATCGCGTTGCAGGAAACGTGATCTACGTTAGCCAATCGTGAAAGTTTGTTATTGTTTTGAAAAAACAAAAACCCAACTTTTAATTCCTAAATATTTACACTTTTTAGGGTACTGTACCCGAAGGGTGAAAATGGAACCCTATTACTAAGCCTCCGCTGTCCGTCCGTCCGTATGAGGTAGACAGTTGAAATTTTCAGAGAATGTATATTTCTCTTGCCGCTAGAACAACAAGTAATAAAAATAAAAAAATATCAAAATTAAAGAGGCTCCCATACATAAAACGTGATCTTTTTGCATTGTTTGCACATAATTTGTCAAGGCTGTATCTCTTAAACTACAATATGTAGGCACATGAAACTTTCTATAATTAAGTAACACTTTAACTGCAATAACAAGAAATACTAAAAATAAAATAATTGAAAATTTAAAGGGGTCTCCAAACAAGTGAAAATTTGATGTGTAAAGCAGCCTGATTATTACGGTACGGAACCCTTCGTGTGCGAGTCGACTCGCACTTAGCGGTTTATTTTATAACTTTCGAGCGAAAACTTTGTAAAAATTTAATTGTTTTTGGGGTACATGCATACACTCCCTTTGTAAAAAATACATTCAAATTGGTCCTTCAGAATCGGCACACATACAAAAAAGATACGTATAGCCGAACATAGAACCTCCTCCTTATTTAAGTCTGTTAAAAAGTTATATTACGATTCTGGATGCTATATTGTCTTCTCTACATTTATCATTATAACGAGACAGATTTAGCCTGAACGCACAATTATTTCTTCACATGAACTCATGAATCATAGCACTACCGTCCTTTGATGTAACTCCGTCTTTCGTCTCCTTTCTGTCACTCCTTTGACGCCTTTTAACACGAATTTCATATTATAGAATAGACTCTATACTAACGAAATAAAGTTTAGAATCGTTCTTAGTTTGTTTGAATGTCATTCAATGTTTCCACTCTGTGTCAAGCGTGGCAAGACGGTTTTTGCTTGTATTTTGTTTCGCGAAAGTTATGTATGCAAGTAAATAAATTTTACGCTTTTGAAAGCTTTGGTAAACATTGACTAAGAAAAGGTTATTTAAAAACCTATTAATAAAATTGTTCGTGTCTAACTTAACCAAAACGACTTCATCTTCTCTTAAGCAAATTAAGATAAATGCCCTTCATAACTCTGAGGCGACGAACTAGCACCAACAAATTACAACAGCCACAAAATTAACAATTTAAATTCTAGAAACATCTTTGCTACAAACTTTAACAAAGAAACTTTTCACTTAACATCTGTGGATGCAAAAGTAAGCAAGCAATATATATATAAGTTTTGAGGATGGCGAATTTTCCAATCCTTATGCGAATATTCCGAAGAGATTTCAAAAGTGCAACCTTAAAAATAGTTCACCAAGTTGCACAAACTAAATGGCCCAAGTTTGGAAGGAAAGGTGTGTTACCAATAATGCTGAATCTACTACATGAATTGGGTGGGATTATTGAAAACTTTAATGTCTTCTCCGGGTAATTTAGATCTTAGCCTGAATAAGACTTCCGGTATACCTATGACGCAAGAGGATGAATGTTGTAGGTAGAGAGTATCAATGACTACAACGAACAATTTGGTAGCCTTCTATATGCCAGAGACGGTAGAAATAAATTAGTGCAACCTCAATCTAATCTGTGTATCCACAGTAAAGCGCCTTACAAAATATTAATAAAAATATATAAGTAACTCCCCAAGTAATAAAAGACATGACAAAATACAACTTGTTCACTAATTAACTAAAATCTTTCCTAAATTAAATAAATGTTATTATAGTTTATATGAATTTTTGCCAGAAAAACTAAATTATATTATTAGGTACTTAACATTAGTACATGATTAGACATTTAGATCTATATTTATCATTTTACAAATTGTACCTACTATAACCAAACCAATTGTATCTTGTTATTAATAAAACAGATTATTTGCCTGACTTTTAAGAGATTAGTCTAAATTATTATCAATTATAATAAAAGTTAATAATGTAAATGACTAACAATTAAAATAGCAGTGCCCAACAAGGTATAATGTACTAAGTAAATTATTATTAATGTATAATTAGATCTTAAGCAACCAACCTATGTACTAAAATAAATGAAACGAAATGAGATGACAGCACAATTAAACCTTCAGTTTCGGAAGTGACTGTGTTCCGAAGAAGCAAGTCCGATACTTATTAAATCATACTGATACCTATTGTAAATGCGAAAGTTTGATTGATATTAATAATAATAAATGTTTTCACAAAGACCTACATCATATTTAGTAGGTACAAACTTATAGTACTTATGTTAGTAGTCACAGCAAATTATATGTAGGTAGGTAACTGATATAAATAGGTATCAGTTCAGGGATGTTAACATGTTTGAATCTTTGTTACCCATTCACGAAAAAACTACAGTCCAGATGGAGATAAAATTTTGCGTAGATAGTTCTAGACATAAATAAACATAATAGCTTAATTTAATCCACGAAAAACACGTGCGAAGCCACGGTCAAAATATAGTGATTGATAACAATACGGTTAAGATTGAGATACCTCCGGTGACATAAAGCTCACACTCGATTTAATTGTATTTCCTTTTCTAAGATCGTCTTTGATCAGCAAACATCTAAAGTTGCCCAGAAATTGAAAGTGGCTGGGATCTGAAAACACGTTCTGGGTAGCCAGTTGAGAGTCCTCGTGTTAGTGACGTCAAACTTGCGGATCTTTTAAGGGGACAAGTGTTCGTTGGCGACACAATCATTGCGTCAGCGCTGTGGAGGGTGCTTGATTCGAGTCAACTGGGTAGAACGTGCCGCGGCGCGAGGGGCTTCGATCGCCCGTTGGTTGCGACTTTTATATTTGCCGCAAAATTGGATCGGTTTTTGTGGTTTTTTTATTTAAAAACCCCATTTTTTCCAAATATCCAGTTGCCAATGGATTCAAACGAAAAACAGTTCGATTGAAGTTCGAGCCACAAAACTACTTACGGTTCCTGAAATTTTATTTCAACGTCATGGGATCGGTTATTATAAAAACTTTCAGATCAGTTGAAACATTTTTAATCACTGCATAGCATAGCATATGCTGTCTCTTATTTTTTTCTTCATTTATTTGAGATAACTCTTCATAGGAGCACACATCTCATTATAATTTGGTAGAACATTAATTTATCTTTCCCATATTTCTTTACAAATACAATTCCTTGGTTTTCCTTCATGCAATTCACTAAATAAAACATTCTCACGTTTCAGGTAAGAAAATACTACGAGATTGGGTAAGTTGCCACTTCGCCAGTAATAAGTCTCGGTACTCGAGTGGAACGCAAAGATTTTTACGTCGACGCATTTTACGAGTTCTCCGTCGTAAGTGTTTTCCGATTTCGGAAAGTTGATCAAACCGTATTTTATGACGAAACTCAAATTTATGGAATTTTTTGGCAAGCTTTGGAAATAGAAGAGTGACGTCTTAATTAGCAAAATATCTGTCTTATCCAATGTCTTGTGTAAAGCCTGTCTTATCCAATCAGGTAATACTTGAAGTCAATTCAGAAAATTGTCAATTCTAGCCTCCAGTTAAGTTTTATTTAACGTCAAAGTTTCAGAGAATTGAGATTGCAAAAACAATTTAAGTCCTGTTTTCTTTAGAAATTTATTTGGAGTTATTTCAAACCTACTAAAAATTCTAAAAACCCAGGTGATCTACCTACCTAAAAATAATTCAAAAGTATAGGTAGACAATTGACCTATTTCTAAAGTCTTATTTTATTAAGGAGATATAAGTGAAAAGATTAACCTGTCTCCGCAGAAAATTGACACTTCGCCTCTTGAGGATACTGGGTCGGTAAGGATGCGATCATATTTGCCACGAACATGGACTCTAATTAAAATGAGTTACTTAATTATTAAGTAAGTGTACATATATTGCAGAAATATGGAGGCAGCTACAGCCAATTTTATGTTGAAGTGTTTCAATTAATTAGTCGAAAATAGCAAATAATAGTGTTTTTGGCTCGATGTACTGATTCATCATGCCAAAAAACATAATAATATTATATTGTTTTATCTTTTTTCTATGTTAAAATTTTACTAATGTATAGTAATATAGTTTCAAAGAAAGCTGATAAAATTTGCTATGAAACGTTTTTTATTTCAAATACCTATCTAACTTCTACAGTTTAGAAAAAAATTTAATTGTTTTGCAGGTCAGAGTAGTTTTAATGTCCGACAAGTCTACGTCGGATACTTAAAATCGCTGCATCATTTCTGTATCAAGCTGATTTTTGTATCAAGTTATAAGCTTTCGTATTTTTCTTCATCTCTATCACAGGCGTCCGATTCACTAACCCTCATCGACAGCGAATTGGCATGACTTTCTCAACCTTTTTTACATCGTAAATATTTTGTAAAATACTAGCGACGTTTGTTAGCGTTGGCACAAAGCCAATGTATTATCCTTTAAACGTCTTCAGCTATTTAGTTTGGCTTTGGTCCCGCCAGTTTGACCACTTCCCCTCCACTCCTAGGCGCAACGGTTGAGGGAATTCAATTTTAGTATTTGGTGCGAGAAAATCTGATATTTGCTGTGTGTTGAGTTTAGAAAATTTGAAAGCTGGAATTGCTTTAGCGCTCTAGGTAAAAATATTAGTGCATCAAAAATAATATGCCTTGTAACATCTCATTGAAAATAAAGTAGAAAACGTTATTTGCTACACGCACTCGTTCTACACTGTCTCTGTCATTAAACTAAAGAACCAAACTAGTAACGTTGTAAAACGATGGTAAAACGCAACATAGTTTGAACAGACCATGTCATATTTAACCCCAATAAAAATATAACATTAATCTTACATTTACATTCTGAACACAGCCGAACCATTCAAGTGGTGTGACGTCAGTGAACGAACAGAGGGACTCTGTTCCAGGACCCTTGAAAATTTCGCTTTGCGTCAGTCCATTTCAAATACTCTCCATGGTTGACAAGAAGCCTATTTTAGATGACACGACATGGCGCTTTCATTTACTAAAATATTGAAGACTTTTATAATTATGAGAGAATATTGATGGATGAGAAAATATAAACATCGACTTGCCCGACCCTATTTAAAAAAAAAACGTATCGCTTAGATTATGTACTCTTGTCGTGATACAATAACATTTACTGCAGATTTTATCAATTTACCACTAATGCTCTGAAACCATTTTATCTGAATGGCTAGTACCCGCTAAAGGAAGTTTGATTTCTATGTATTAAAATTAAATCATGAAGGTCTTTATTAACAAAGTAAATTACATACAAATAACATAAACAAATTAGAACTAGTATTTACAATTGAAACAATTGAGCTAACTTCAGACAGTTGCAAACAATCAACAGGTAGCTCAACCGATCCTTATCAATACCAGTCGGAAGCGTCCTCAAGATGCTGGCTGCATTGCCCCGCTGTATGTTATTGCTAATGTGCTGCGTCAGATTCTCACCAGCTCTCGGGTCACGCGTCGCCAGACGCTCAGATAGTTTTTTAGAAACCCAGAGGGCCTCCGTATCCCCCGGTCTCGACTCCAAGGGGTGCAAATGTGGAGATGTTCGGCCAAATCTGCCACCGCACTAGTCCTCACGGATGTTTTCGGAACATGAGTAGGCGCAAGAGTATCGACGCATGTAGCGTTCCACACAATGAGCCTCCCCAATCCCCATGGGTAGTAAGAAGAATAGAATGCTTCTTTAAAAATAACGGCATTATTACAAACATATTACCTAGTTGGTAGAATTCGATCGATTTTTTGTCAAATATAGATTAGAGATAATAAATACGCATAAATGTAACAGAAATAATTATAGTAAAAGTCACGTTAAATACCTATGTCTAAAAGATAAAATTAAAGGGACAAACTACAAGCATGGTCATTCAATGAAATGGTTAAGACGTTATTTAAAAATGAACTTCATAAATGATTAAAAAAAGAATCATAAAAGTAATTATTTTAGGGTTCTTTGAATTATATTATTTCTTTTATATTATTCCTTAACAAATTGAAACGCACTGACCGCAAAACGAATTCCACTCTAGAGCTGCTCCCAATGATTACGTTATCTCCGAAATTCTTTGCTCAGTTATGTGAGAGACTACCAAATAAGTTTCTGTGAATACGGAAGGAAAGAATGATGCTCGCATCCGGAGTGAGGTCATAAGCGAAACTTTCGATAAGGATAAAGCTTAGATACATCACAGTGATGTAAACAAGAGGCACGAAAATACACGAATCAATCTGAATGAGATGGAAGCAAACTTGAAGAGACAAATGAAAGTAATGGATAAACTTACTGTGATTAATCTAAGAAATGAATTGGTAGAGATTACGATTAGAGATGTCTAACATATAAAGCTATTGATTTTTTACAATAAAATAAAGCCAGTATAGAGAGTTCATAAAATATGACAATTTTCACACCATTGATCCATCGATGGATTTACTCAAGCTATTTGTATACGGTTTTATTTAAATCCTTTACCGATTCCTGTTGTAATATTCTTAAAATATCAAACCAGTATATGGAAATCATTTGAATAACAAAATAAACTCGAGAAGTGCCACCATTTGTAATGTAAATAATAAGCTCTGTCACCAATAAAAGCATTTCCCGATATGATGTAATTTCGAAAGAGAATTTCCTGAAATATTCCGAGATTCTCAAATTTCCGTCCATCAATTATCTTAATGATGATACAGCTACAGAATGTTTTAAGCACAAAACGAGAGCGTATAAAGCCATAAATCAAAATATGACGTACATAGGTACTAAGCTTGTGCGTAGGTAAATACATAAAGTTGATTGTAATTGAGCAGTTTAATCCTTTTATGCTTTATAAATGATTATTACCTAAAATAATAAATGTAGGTACAGGTTTTTTCAGTTTTTGCTAGTAAAGTTCTAGAGCTACTCCATATTGCGATTTGTGAGAGTTCAATGTTGGATGACGAAGTAGGAACAATATTGGCGCTGGAATACCGATATTAATATTATTTTAGACCGCGAACTCTTCCAATGGCACCAACCCCTAAAATAAAGGTCTTCCTTTAAAGCGAGAATCATTAATCATATCCCTAATCCAGAGAAAGGTAGTATATAGATGTTGAAATTATCAACTATAGCTTGTGCGACCCAACGATTAATTTTATAATTTCCGAGTGTGGTCTGTTCAAATAATTTTAATCACATTTCATAAATTCATGTCCACTCATCTTTTCAAATGCGGTTTTCGGCCACAGGTAGCTCTTAACATTTATTAATAAACGTTATATTTATAAGTAAGTACATTATTTCGTGTATCAAATTTAAGCTCCACAAGATTTTAATCTGTACCTATGATGGATAATTTAGGAATACTTACCTCTTTTGTCTCACCGATGGTTTATTTTGTCGTCGTTACTATCTAAAAAACTTTACGCAAACAGAACGAAAGTCTAGATGAGTTAGCTAAATCATGAACATACTAACTGCCTTTACGAATTTTCGGCTATGCCTTTCCGTCTGATAAACGAGCAGCACGCTGCATGCAGTATATTGGCTGGAACTTTTAAAACTGGAACACTACAGGGATAATGTTTTACAACACTTCTCTAGTTTTTGCTCTGCGCAGAGTTCCATTCACGTGGATTATGGGTAAAAGTAAAAACCGACCGTTTTGAATCGTCGGCCGTTGCTACCGAATCATCCAACCTTTATTGTCTTTAACTGCACCGTTTTTAATATCGCCGGCTCTTTGTCCACATCCGTCGAGGGACACATTCTGCTCAGCGTTTCATACAAATAAGCAGAGCGTCTGCTATAAATTCTCTTTGTGTATCTATTATCTAGGAGTATTTTGGTGGGAACTTCTCTCGACGACGACGTGAGATCTGGGAGTATTTTTGGTGGTATTTTTGGTGGATATTTGGTGGACTTTCAACGAATATTACAAGGTCATGACCAGAGATATTTCAGTATATATAAAGTTAAAATTTTAAATTTTGGTCTTACGGTCCTTCTAAATGTTGGCTAAGTCATGGCAGGCCTTGAATTTTATAGGCTATCAAATTTGTCATTACTAAGGATGTATGCGATAATTTACAGTGACACGGACCATTTTGTTTTCTACAAATAATATAATATAAAAACGTGTTTAGTAAAATTAAATCTGATTTGCGATAGCCTGTCCGCTTGCGGAACATATGACGGCTTACAGTTATGTGTAGGGAACTTATTTTCATTTTGTTTTTTTATCCTCATACCGAACAAAATGAAGGCTGAAAGGTCGGAAGGTCACATCATTCTCTGTTGTTGCTGTAGACTGAATAGGCACAATTGTTTACATTTATGTATCCTAAATGCTTGTAATTGAATTGTTTTTAAGTTGTATTTAAACCTTTTTACATTTGTTGTGAGCATGTGCAAATATAGTGTGGAAAACCCAATAATAATGTAAAATGTGTTGTTTAGCAGTCATTTTTTCCTCTATCTATAATAGAGAATCTAGACCTTGCGGCCATGTCGTAAAAACTAGGTAGGTATTTGTTTTTATTCAGACTAAACTCTTATTGCCTTTTATAAAACCAAGCAACCAGAACAGTCACCAAATCACTTTCTTTTGACATAAAGATAACAAAGCTAAATGACCAGAAGCTATCACAAAAAGAAATGTAATTCAAAAGAGGCAAATTCGGGATAATATTTGATATTTTATTATTGGAACCTTTCCAACTCTCATACTCACTTGCACACGAGAGGACCTCCCACTCCAAATACATTATTATGAAGATAATGCTAGCTGGTTTACTTCTTGTAACATTATACAACTTCACTATTTGTTTTACGTTATCATCTCATTGTTTTTCTAATTATTAGTCCTCTTTTTAGAATTCATATTTATTTTAACTATAAAAACTTTCATTGTTTGACGAATTCATTATGAATGTAAGCGGGTTAACTACGAACCTAGTTTGTGTCGGAAGTACACCAACGTTTCATCCCATGACGAGGGACTTCATCAGGGTGAGTGCGGTTCGCGGTATGTCATATTCATTTATTACATACACATATATACATTATCACATAATTTTAGCTTAGGTGTAATAAGCTTAGAGGTAAGTACATTGTACCAACCCTGTAAGGGCGCAGCAATTAATTTTTAAAATATGAAAAGTCTTAGTACATAGTCTAATTATAGCTAGAGACATAGTAGTCGGAAAATATAATTCAATTCATTCATTTTTCAATTTGTTCAGAAGTGTATCTCTGATGTAAGTTCGTGTCTGCCTTTGATTAAAATTTAGGTAAAAATTACCAACCTTGCATAAAAAATATCCATCAGCTAAGTTATGCACCAGTGGATCCAATTCGACTGTGACCTAAAAGAAGTCAATTCCAATGCTTTCTCTAAACGAGGTCATTTTGACGCACTTATTAAATTAGATTGCAGAATCGCGTGGCTTTTTAGTATTATCTCTTACTTTATTTGAAGCTTTACTTTGACCAACTTATGTAGATTTTCTTATATTGTTTTAGTAGTAAAAATAGAAATTGAACCTGCTTATTAACTCAAGTGAAGTATATAAACCGACTAGAAAACTACAGCTTATGGGCCTTTTAAAAGCTTCTTAGATACTTAACACTCCATTACTTTTTTCTTCTTCGGTACTTTCTACATGCTTGTTAGAGTTTTGTAATAATGTTAGAAACTCCTGGTCTCGCAACTCTCAAAATTATGACACGTAAATTTTCAGTCAGTTGACAGATAGGTATAAATTATTGTCGAAGTCGAACTGAAAGACTAAATTTTTTTAATGAATGAGCTTCTGCTACGATTTTACTGAAACATGAAAATACATTAATTTTTGCTTTCCTTTACCAAAAGTATCAGAAAAACTACCAAACCATTTAAACAGAGCATTGCACATACAATACACCATAAATCTAAAATAAACACAAAAGTTTTTAAACACACCATAAAACAAGCAAAACAATCACCAATGTCAAAACCAGTCAAATCCGCTTTGCCAGCAATATCAAACGTTCCATTCAACGCAGACCACAGTGAATAAAATTGCAATATTCGTAGGCGCAATTCAGGGCAGCTTTTACCTAGAAACCCGGGTAAAGGACCGGCTTTGCGCTTACGTATACCGTTATCAACATTAATAAGTACGATATTCTGGTCTCTGGTTATTGATTTTGTAGAGCTCTCGATAAATCTATACTAAACTGTGTCCAAACTTCTAAAGGATCTTTACCTATGTTTACAACTGTAATAGAAAATCTTATGGAAAAATATGCGAGGTTTATTAACGAATTTCTAAATATCTTGGAGAATTGTGCCGTTTTGCAGTCCGCCTGGCCATTCTACAAACGGGATAATTCTACCATTTGGCGGCGAAACTTAGATAAAATTAAAGTAACTTAGGTATATAGACACATTCAGCTAAGAAAAATGAAAATACACCAGCAAATTAATATTTGCATTCTACAGAGCGGTGATTTAATCACCGATGTCAGAAAACAGCTTTTTACACAGATTGGGCGTACAAACAAAATAGAAACTAGCTGGCCGAATTGCAGCCTTACTATGAACACCGTGAAATTAAGTTGAGAGTCAAAAGCGGTTGCAAATTTGACCAACGTCAAGTATTTTGATTGAAGAATATACTAACCTTGCCTTATGTGGTAGCTGGACAGTTTACGTGTTAAAAGAATACGGAACCCTAAAGACATAAGATCTATGTGATGCAAGATACACATTATATACTCCTAAATTGAACAACGCCTCAAAGTATTTTTTCAAAGGCTCGTCCAGTTATAATCCTACGTAACGAACGTTCAAAGTTGCTTATGCACAGTTTTAAATCGTCCAACCGGTTGAACGAAGTCTCAATCCATAAACAAAATGGACTGTGCAACGATGGCTATTGAGTTCGTTTTCAATATAATTAGTTTTTTTTATTTTGTAGCACTGTGAATCAACAGAACTGGACAGCTCGCCTGGATTTTAATTTATTTATAATTACAAAAACAATGTTGATAATTTATCATCCACTTTGGTATACATATGTATGTCGTATTGCACATATTAACTTCGCTTATACGATTTACGTTAATAATCAACTTTTAAGAAAGTTTTACTCAGACTTATGGCGGTTTTAAAGTCCTACGTAAAAACCAGTCTACTTTTAGTCCTTTTTAAAAGTCATTCATGAAGAAATCTCTTTAAAATGTATTCTCTGAACAGAAAAGTAAACGCAACTTTACAAGGTGCCACGTTATTGGTGTACTATGCGGAAAGGGGGTGGTCCACCTCCTCCCACGAACAAAAGTTACGCTTCATTAAGTAGGTATGATAGAAAATCGCGAAATTTTAAAAAGCGCTACGTACGTGTCTAGTTTTATTTTCAGCATGTATGAAATGAATGTATTCCTTATTTGCACATGAAAAATAATAGATAAATCTTATAAACTAAGATTAATCTAGTAAAAAAGGCGGCCTAGTTAAAGGAACCCTAAAATTTTTTTGGCAAAATGACCGGCCTTACGTGTGTTTGCGTTAGTGATAGGGTTTTTGCTTTGCTTAGCGTTTGAGTTAAGTTATTTTTTTCTATGAAAACTTAAAACAGCGTATTTCTGAAAATCAGCTATGCGGATCAGTTGGGTACAGGGTGCACAACAACCCCCTTTCGGCTTAGTACACCAATAACGTGGCACCTTGTATTTCTTGCTTAACTTATCTGCCTTTCTAAGTGCAGTATAAAGTTTCATTTTTAGTTTTCACAAATGATTTATGATAATTTTATCCATCTCTATTTAATTTTTACCCTTATTTTAGTGAAAATGCGAAATATGCCTTCTGAAACCTGTGGTCTAAATTTTATGGGGAAAATTATGTTTTAGTCGAAACAAAGATTTAACACTAACACTGTTACCTTTTTACGCCTAAACAGCAGAACGGATCTCCATGAAATTTGACAGGGAGGTAAATGGTATCCCGGGGACGGACATAGGCTAATTAAAAAGCACGTGCGAAGCCACGGGCAGCAGTTAGTCACAAATAAAAATAGGTTTAAATTTCTAGATTTGTAACATTCATCTCTGGTCTGCTAACTTATACTTGGCACTTTCTAGAATTATACAGGTTACTGACACTGCGTAGAATGCAGGTACTGCCCATTACTACGAACACGCCCGTGAAGACGCCAGGTCTTAGTTCTTATTTATTTTTTCGTAAATCACCGTGGATACGGAGTGAAAAAACACCAATATCCGGTACTCAGTGAATTAGTCAAGACCGATCTCCCACTCACACACCAATCGTTAATTCAGGGCAGTTTTTAAGTTAAGCTGTAAACCAAGCCTCTGTAAAGAATTATTTTGAATTGAGCGGGGTACTTAGTACCAATACCAAGTATAATAATTAAGACCTGGCGTCTTCAGAAACGTGTTTGTGATAGTGGGCAGAACCTGCAGTTTACACGTGTCATTGAATTGCCAATAACCTGTATAAAAGCTCTTAATTCCGCAATAGAAAAATACACAAAACCGTTCCAAAACACACCTTATACAAAAACATCAATGGTACATTTTAATTTGACAACCTACCTACAGGATGCTGCGAAATCTCGTCACACAAGCGTGAC
Organism: Eupithecia inturbata; assembly: GCA_963662085.1. Classification (NCBI taxonomy): domain Eukaryota; kingdom Metazoa; phylum Arthropoda; class Insecta; order Lepidoptera; family Geometridae; genus Eupithecia; species Eupithecia inturbata. Next base: position 13,641,824 of record OY759182.1, read on the forward strand.
CCTCCGTGATCAATAACACACGCAAGGATTGGTTAGTTGGAAAGTTATTAGCAAAGGGCTTCCGTCATGATGTTCCGCCTCTAAACTTCAAAGACTGTGACTAAGCAGACGTTTATAAATAGGGGCAGGAATAGAGTTGCATTTCTATTTCAACTGTGCTTAAGATGAGAAAAATTAGGCGTTGCAAATAATTTAAGGAGCTTTGAGCTGAAGGTACCTACTACGGTACAATAGCAAGATTATGTGACTCTCCTTATGCAATCGTGCAATGCGCATACACGCTATCGTGTTCATACAAAATAAGTTCTCCATTGTATAATTTATTTATTTTATCTGTTAAGGATTTTTGCTTTAGGTCCAATTTCGTCGATCGCTGCAAAAACTTAGTTCAACAGAACCAAGTTTAGCTTGATCGAGTTCAAATTCGTAAACCTATTGTGTGACATAACAGCTCTTGAACTCGGTCTAGCGCTTGGACCAAATTCGCTTAACTCGTTTATAGCACCAAAATGAGTTTATCTTATATTGAACGCGTTTAATTGAAACTTGAACTCGTTTAAGTGCAACGGTGAAATTGGACCTAAGGCGCGCTCTGTATCATTATTACCTTTTCAGTAGGGTGAGTTCTTTCTGTCTAAACTTACAAAAAAAAAACTCTCTTCAGAGTAAAACTAGATGTTCAAAAGTCGGTTTGTTCCACCTCATAACAATATTAATTATAAATTTAGTTTTGTCTAAATATGAGTTTAGTACGTTAATACCAAAAAGCCGTACACATGGGCCCTGCCTGAAAACCAGCGCAGTATTGTAACATGCTGAGGCAGGGACCCACCTGTCCCTTGCCTTATCTTTATCATTTTAAAATCTTCTTATTTTATTAGATTTAAGTAACAACCTAGTAAGTTAATAAGATAAATCTTTATGTACCTACCTACCTATAAAATAATATGTACCTATTTTGATGTGTTTTTGGGTAAAATAAACTCCCTGTCTCTCTCACACACACAAGATTTAACTGGAATACCTGTAAATATAGAGAACCAAATAACAAAACCTAAGCTAGAATTTTTAATAAACTAATTTCAACCCACACGTCAGGCTTCCACACATATTTTTCATTACTCGCTGTTTTGGCTTCAGCTCTATATTTGCTTGTTTCAGTGCAAATATACATAAAAATAAAACAGTTAATGTTATTTTAAATTTAGTACGTTTGTGAATAGTAAACCCAGCGCCCGCCAGCTTAGGCGTAATTAGTTTCGTACAATTTTAGACTTTATTGCCTGGTTGTCATCCCTCGGCATGATAATGGCTTCCCGTGTTAATTTATATACAGCGAGAAATAAATTATGGTTATTATTCGTCAGATACCGGTGGAAATGTGTAGTAGACAGATAGGTCTGGGAGACCTTTGTTTTGGCGTTTAAATTCTGCCTGGAAAGGTTAGGTATTATAAGGAAGGAGGTTTTGTTTGTCTGGAAGAAATCGCTTTAAGCGATAAGGCCGCCAGTTCCATTGCTGTTCCCTACATTATGTTTAATGATTACTATCTGTTTTATAAGGTGATGTATAAAGCATTATCTATCTATCTAAATGTGGAGTGGAATTTTGCTACAGTAATTAATTTACAATTAATGATTTTTTTATGGGCTCAGAATTATAAATATATTTTATTTATATATTTATATTTTTTTATTAATAAATATATATAAATTTGTTTCATTAATAAATAATTATATTAAATATAAAGGACATGAACTGTGGATAGATATTGTGCAGGTAAAAAACAGAAGAGAAATGACACAGAGAATAATTGTTTCCATAAATCCTAGGTCGGTACAAACAAAACCAAGAAAAACTAAACGAAAAAAAAATATTATTTAGTAAAATTTTGTTGTTGTCGTAAATGAATAAAATTTGTTTCTGATCAAGGTGTCCTGTAAATGTTCTTATTTCCAATTAAAATTTATTTTTCACCCCTCTCGCTCGAAAACGCTGACTTTCCTGCTCGAAAACAGTGATCAAAATCGGGTTTTGCTCACATGTGGAATAAATGACATCAACATCACATTCAACTTGTTGAAAAAAGTAATTTGTATTCAGAATGCTGTAGGTACTAAATTTCGATGGTTATTGATATTTGACACCGAAAGAATAAACGCGATCTGCACCAGGGGACGTAAACTTTCTCACTGAAGGCATCGTCATTTTTATTTGTACCTTGACAACTTGGCTTGTGAAAACCATTCTTCTTGGCAGACAGCGCCATCTTTAAATAATGTACTAAACAACAGGTTTGGAATTTATATGGTAATTGGACCTCAGAGATTTGCACTCATTTTAGCATAGCGTAGGGAAGGAGGTTAGACAGCGTTCAACCTTCACAGAAACGTATAATCTTGTTCGTTCATGGTTTAGAAGAGGTTTATAGCATTAATACCCTCCATGGTTGTTGACCAAACGAGTTCCTAACATGCGACCTCTTTTATAAATTACAAAATATTTTCTTGCTAGTCGAGGTGAAAAGTTGTATGTTGAACTCGAGAGACTCAAATGTGTTTTGTATTGTGCCTTTTAAATCCCTCGCTAGCTCTGGATTTAATATCAATTAAAAATCGTTTTGCTTACTTGTTGAACAAATAACCATTAATAAATATCCTCTTCATAATAATCACCTCAGCAATAATAATTAATTTTGAGCTAAATGATTCACGAAAATGTCTAGCATCTGCAAAATAACCGCATTGTTATTAGATATTATTATCTACTGCAACTTTTCCTATCGTTATAAAATACTTCCTTCTGCAATTTGAGCATCCTAAGCCTGTCTGATAGAAGACAGTTGACCGCACACAAGGCTAGCAAGCATGCGAAGAATTTAATAACTGAGTGACAATGCGACGCCGGCTTCAGCTCTCGAAACCAGAAATCACACATTAACTGTACCTATTGCCATACAGAAGGCTCGCTTATCTTTCAGATCCAACGCAAAATATATTGCAGATTTAAAAAGTTATTTCCATCCTCGAGTTTATTTTCTGTTTGGTATACGCACGAATATGAAGTTCCCTAATGGTAGACAGGTGGGCTAATGCAGACTGAATTACAGGATGTATTTCTTAGACATTGTTACTTTTGACAGATAGAGATGCGAATCTGTCGACTAGAAAAATATGGGGACTTACGAGTTTCGATTTTTACCGAGCAGTAGGCCGAGCACGGGCATTGTTGTCTAGGGTAGAATAGAGAAAATTACGTCACTTTGTCATCGAATGCGTAAATTATTTGAAATTAATTCCTTCAACTTCAATAATGTACGCAATGCATGACGATGCGATGTCATTATTGTATATTCTACCCTAGAGAATAATCGCTGTGTTTAGTCTACTGACATACTATGTAACGAAAATTATTCTACATGATTTTCCATTAAATAGTATAAACAATTATTTACCATAGTAACTCAATCTGTCTTACTTTATATACTAACGGAAAAACGCGTGCAATGCCGCTGGCAGAAGAAAGTAGCAAATAAAACAACAAACATAATACTATTATATTCTATTGAATATTCTGATTTTAAAAATAAAGTCAATTAGACGTCTGAGTAAAGTGTGTAAAATACAATAACAAAATCTATTACAACTTGTTCACAAACACAACGTTTGTTATAAAAAATCGAATCGGTTAAGCATTAGGACATGATTGTCAGTCGAAATAACAAAGAGAAAATAATTTCATGGAATAGTTTATAGTCTTCTGAGTGTTCAGCTTTACTTTTTATCGTGATGCTAGCACCGTGTTCTTTCATGAAAACTCAGACGTTCTTTTGTTTGATTCTCTTTTATTCGTTCGGCCATTAGAAATAATCCCTGTAGTCCAAAGTAACTACCAACATAATCCATACTTACTTCCAAAGTAAAATTTTAAATGCTAAAGTAACACTCTGTCATTTCTTTGTTACCCTTTACTGGATTAACGGCTGAACGTCTCTTATTTTGACAACGTCATAAAATAATAATCCCCGAAATCGTCCAAAATAGTTTGACTAAAGTGTCAATTGGTACTTATAATGCATGCCTTGCGCGATACTATACACTAGCCAAACTAGATGTAGAATGTTTGTAAACTAACCACAACACAAAAAACTGAAACTCACTGACTTGGCGTCGAGTTTCAGTTGTTATTGTAACCAATATTATTGAAGCAAGGATCTCGAATCGTCATGTAATGTAAATTGCTTATAAAAATACGTGGCAACAGAGTTAATTTCAGGTTAAGTATGCCAATACTTAACCTGAAATTAACTCTGTTGCCAATTCTGTTGGTTTGTTTATAAACATTGCACATCGATTTTAGCTAGTGTATAGTTAGGTTAGGTTAGGTTTCTTGTTTACGAATAACACAGTTTCTAGTATGAATGCTTTGAGAGACACTTGTAGTACCTACCTCCTTGCTTATATACCTACTTGCTCTGCGATAACCAGATAAGGTTCCGTCGAGCCACTTTGCCAAGCTTCGATAGTTTCAATTTACACTGAACGCTGAAGTGGAGTGAAAATAGTGTGAAAATGTGTTTTCTCTTAACACTAGAGATAGACTGATAACTTCTGCTAATTAGTTATCACTGGAGGTCCTGTCCTATGTACATCTTTACATTATTATATGTATATAGGTAATTATTTTCAAACGTATAACGTTGTATACGACTTTGTTGATAGTTACCTATTTCTATAAACCCGTTTCAGCCTTCTTTCTTCTACGAACTCAGAAAACTATAAAAGTACCTACTATTGTGATTTAAACTTTAATGAAACTGAGCAAAAAACCTATTTTGATATTGAGAATTCCATCCAAATCCGAATACAATCTCAATTATTAAATCATGCGCTATAATGTTATTGCAAGAATCAAGAATTCAAGAGTGCCAAATTCTACAATATTGAGTAAAGTGAAAAAAAAAATAAAGTTATATTGAGGAACTTACAAAACCTAGCGAACTTACAGAAACCTAGCAAACAAGTTTTTCCTAAAGTAAACAGTGATAACTAGCAAGTTGCCTTATGTTTCCAAGTGTTTGTCTTGTCCATTGGATATCTTGTCTCAACACGATCTTGACCTAGCCACTTTCAAGATCAACCAAGACATTGCTGACGACCTCCCAGATGTTGTCAGCGATTTCCAATAGCCCTGTTAAAAGGTAATATACCTTTAGGAATTATAATTAGTTTGTTAAAAGCATAGAGCAAACGAATTTTCATGCACCCGCTAGAACTTGCCTACGTTTAATATTTATGAGGTAAGCGCTCATGGTTCTGAATATAAAATATTTTCAGGTTTGCAAATGCTTTCAATAGACTAATGCATTTTTGATGGTTTATGGAAAGTTATTTAAAAATAAGTATCTACGTTACCTACCTATTGATTTTTTTTGTATCAGATTCATATGTAAATCTAGTCGCATCATCCCACTTGTATCATAAATGCGAAAGTTTGGATGTTTAGATATTTTGAATAGTTCAATAGTTCTTTATTAATAACAAAAACGTTACATGTCAGGTCGATAAATATACCTAAACTAAAAAATTCTAAAAGTTGTAGCTACAAAACACACTTAAAAATAACATTGAAAATACATATATCGTTACTTGTAAGCATTATTAATAATAAAATTATTAAATACAATAAAATTATAATAGAATGTTTTTTCGAGCCTATGAACTCGTCATAGCTATAATTGAATGTCATTCTGAGCCTATGAACTCGTCATAACTATAATTGAATGTCATTCTGAGCCTATGAACTCGTCATAACTATAATTGAATGTCATTTTGAGCCTATAAACTTGTCATAGCTATAATTAAATGTCATTCTGAGCCTATGAACTCGTCATAGTTATAAAAAGTGATGGATGTTTGTTACCTCATCACGCCGAAACTTCCGATGGAATCTCCCTGAAATTTTGCATAGATTTAGTTCTACACCTGGAATGCCATATACCGCTGCAACTTTTTATTCCAGAACTATCGTTTTTATTCTCACAATTATCCTGAACCGAAACGTAGGAGCAACTATGCATCATTAGTATTCCTCACGCGTCACTTCACTTACGATGGTCAACAGTGTTATCAATGTGTCTTTATGACACATGGATGAAACTATTGACGCCCGTTACTACTAAATTAGACTTGAATTATAACTAGACGTCGCGTCGCGTCGGTAGTGTAAGTAAACACAATTTTTTGCACGTGAACATTATTATCTTCGATCAGGGAAAGTAAGGGAGAACTGATTTCGTTCGTCCGAGTTAAAGATGAATACTATTTACGGGAAGTTGAAGTCGGTTTATAGTATTTAAAACACGCCAAATTATGTTTATTTAGTTACAGTTTGTCGCGTTCAGACGGACGGAGAAGCGGTAAGAGAAGACTTTGTTTTATAATTATTTTATAATAATTTAGTAATATTTCTTCGTAGTATTACAATTTAACGGCGCTAGAGTCCGAAGGAAGTCCCTATTTTTTCGACTCCTACGTCAAGTAGTGTGATTAATGTTATAAATTCGACGTGAATGCGACACTTCACTTAAGATGGAGCGTAAGCCGGAGTATTATTCAAAATCATACAAATTTATAAATAATCCCCATTTCATAGTCCGTCTGAACTGCGGAGATAAGGGTGGAAGGGGTTACTTAACACTATCTTCTTCACCGGGCTTTGCGCGACATACCCCGTTTTGTTGTTACTGAGATCATACGAGAACTTTCTAGCAAAGTCACTGGACTACACACAGTGGAATAAATGTCATGAAGAAATCATCAATATTTTTCATGTGAATCATCTTCAGCACGATTTAGCCAAGTTTCGTTACCAGTAGTTCGCACCAAGTAGAATAAGTTATTTTCTTATAGCAGACTACTATTTAACCAGTTGAAATAAAACATTTACCTATCAAATATATAAAGTATAACCCATGTACCAAAATGGCAAATGCAAAATATGAAATATCTGATTAAATCGTCAGCAAAAACTGAAGTTAATTCACATTTTTACAGCAAAAGACTCGCACACTTCAAATTGAATTTGCCGCCATAAAATTGATCCGTCGCCTTCAATATTTCATTTGAATCAGCAATTTGTCTGTAAATAGTTAAATATTCTCTCAAAAGGTTCGCTTAGTCGGTAGTATTGGAATGAAATTCACGTATTGAGACAAATTGCATTTTCTGAGGGCGTACTTACTGTAGTTTTATTTTATACTGTAAACTCGAAGATATAAAATAGTTTTTTCTTTGTTCACTCAAAAATAGGAAAGCAATATTTGGTGGAAATACAAGCACTCTATAAGTACGTACTATCTTTAACACTTTAACTGCCACCGACGCACTGAACCTTCTTTCGCGCCGCCACCGCCGTCGCCCGCGCCCGTCCTTCCGGATCTCATCGATAAACACTTTGACTGCCACCGAAGCAGATACATATCCTTATATGGTCGCTTCTTGAAAACACCTTTTACCTAAAAACTATGTACTACGGTGACTCCATTTAACCTACCACCTACTAGGTCATCTTCAGCTTATACTAGTCTACTGCTGGACGCAGGCCTCCCCCTGATAAGTGCCTTATTGGATTTTATCAAAATGCTCGTAATCCCCACGCTGGGCATGCCAGTTGGGGATCGCAGACTAAGTCATATATTATTGTCAAACGTTTGGTTCATTAAAACTACCTTCCAAAATGCAACTACAGTTGCTAAAAGGCGTTGCCCAAATCGATAATCTTACATTATCGATACAATTACCTACCCGTGATTGATAGATGCCGTCACTAGCAGTAGACAAAGAATGATCTATCGACAGGTACAGATAGAGTAGAACGATTAATATCTGCCAACGTGTCTTGGGCTACGAACAGACTGGTTACTTCCATTTAGTAACTTGCTGGTTTCAAAAATATTACCAACAAGAATTTTAAATTGGATTTTCTGATCAAAGCTTAATCCAAAGTGAGCCGATCAACGGGGGGCTAATTAAAAAGATTCGAAACTGGATCATTTTTTTAAGGACTTTGCTGGTGATTTTAAAACTCCCCTTGTTTAGGGGTGATGCTGACGAGGTTGCTAAACCAGCACAAATAAAATGCCAGCTGGTTGTCGAATGTCACCGTGAGTGACTTTCTTAGAAACTTCGCACGGTCGTCGGGTATCTCTGTCAAAAATATCTAATTACTTAATTCACTCGACTTTAGATCGACCACTAATCTAGAATTATTACTTATCAGCCTCACTCAAATGTTAAAATGAGTTGCAGGTGAAATTTGCTTGCACTAGCCGTTGATGGATAGTAACAAATATTTACGTTTATTAAGTGGTCCAAATTCAAACAAAGTTATATCAATGTCACCCAGAATATCGATGTCTAGAGTAGAATCAAAGATGGCGTGCCTCGTCTGTCTAAAATACCCATTCACGTTTACACGTCTGATAGCCATTGTCAAAGACCTCTTAATTCAGCCCTGGTCCCCCCATCATATTTTTGACATCCATCCAAAATACACACAATCACAATTCACGAATTACCTAACTGAAAACAAACTCGACCACGGAATATTGGCGTCCGCCCAAACCGCTGAAAAACCCCATCTGAATTTCAGATAGAAGGTATAGAAGGATACCTTTCGCCTGACTTCAATCAAAAACAAGCTTTGTTGTTATAAGATAGAGTTCATGGAGTCCAGCAAGGACGTTGTAATTGGCTAAGCGACCGGATGGTCTACATTTTCATTTTCTGTTGATGGTGCTTGCCTTTTACTTTGAGATAGTCACTCAACTTTGATTGTCATGATAGTGAATATCTTTTTTTGCTTGATTAACTAAATGATATCATTTATTTGCATGCTTGCTCCTAATACGTTGTTTTACACCTCTTCACATTACGTAACCCTTTGTAATTTATTTTGAGCGTTACCGTAATTTACCACCGAAATTGCACCCTAGCTATCTAACCCTAAGAAACAGGTTTTTGAAGATTTTTAATGTAGTTTTTTTCCATGAATATTCTGTTGCCCTAAGATTTTACCATAAGTAGCAGAATAAGGAACTAAGGTGGTCAAAACGGCCCAGAAGATGGTGAAACATGCTCTCAAATAATAAATCGAACGTAGTCTGCTGTGCACGATAACAAGGCTGGAAAGGGTTTCAGTTTTCTCTCAGTTTGACTCACGTAAAGAGAAATGAAGATCCAACAAATTTAATACAGCTTCTGCTCGCGGCCTCGTACGCATTTTTCTAGCATAAAAAGTTCAGCTTAATATCTCCAGCAGTTTTAGCGTGATGAGGTGACAAACATCCAAAGTTTCGCATTTATAATCTTAGTGTGGTAATGATCCAGTGGTTTCCATCAAGTTAATAAACACAGAAGTAGACTATGAAGGGTTCATGCAAAATGCATTATCTAAACCTTGAACAATTGAAACTAAGTTGATAGAAGCCTAAATTATCCAAGCCGAAGGAGAACAGTTTTAAATTTTAACAAACGAATTTGTATGCATGAGTCGTGTGCTCCATCGAAACAGCGACGCCTTATCCTAAGTAGACTAGTGTTTACGTGGGATCCATGAATTTGACAGGCACGTCGCTGAGTTATGAGTTATAAACAGTTTTCTACGATCGGTATACGCTTGGCTTAGAATGCTTAGATGCATGCTCCCATTTTCTATCTATAGCTTGTTAGTTGTAATGTAAGCAAGTACGGATTACAAGTTCGAAACCTTTTGTGCTCTTAAACAACGAAAATTCCAAACTAGCTTCGTAGAAAGACGCTCAAAAACGCCTTATGTGTATTCGCTCTACGAGATATACACTACCGTGCTTCGATCGCCAACCCACATGCCTAGCGTGGCGATTATGCCAAACCCCATTAAATATTGAAATAAGGAGGCCTAAGTACCTAATATCTAGCAGTCTAGACATTAGCCACGATAGTCTTTAGACCGAGATGTATGTAATATAATAAATAAATAATAACGAATAATGCTGGACAATCCACAAAGCATCATCTTAGCCCCAGCTAAGCAGAACTTGCGTTATGGGTACTAGATGACTGATATACTTAATACAAAGCATTACTAAAATAGATATTTTTATTTTTTTATTATACATAGAAATACCCAGAACACCCGCAACAGATATATGCAGATCGTACAAACATTTGTCTCAAGGCGGGAATTAAACCCGCAACCTCCTGCGTCGCAGGCGGGCCTTAACCCGCCGCGCCACAACGGTCGTCTAAAGTAGTATGTAGAGGTATGTATGTATGTAGCTACGTAGAAACACCTATGTTTTTATCACTTGACAACTAACACAGTGCATTGAGCCACCAGGAAGGACCTACAAAGAACACGGCAAATTATAATATGCGTAGTTATTACGCGTTATCCAGTTTTCCCCCGAAATCCCCCCAAGGGGGAAAACTACCATAACAAGAACCTAATTTAGCACCAAAATCTCTGAATTTATTACACCTCAAATAACACAAAATTTACGAAATTCGCACAAAAATATGAGCGTACGTCTCGAGTTCGTTCATCCTTGGTACGCTCTCCAGCCGTCTTTTTGCACGCTTATTACCCGCGACACGGTACGCTAAGCGTTCACTTTCTCTCTAATTTTATTTTGCATATGAAATTTTATCTCTGACATATCAAAAGATCACTTTGAACTTCCCAAAATGGTAGCTATTCGCGTTGTGTTCACGAGTTGTTGGCAGGGGTCTTGTAACATTTTTCCATTATTGGTTTAGATTCCTTGAGTGCTTGATTCTAATGGTAATTATCAAATCACAGGGAACACTTAGTCAAGTCAAACAGATTAAATACATTTAAGAACACAAAACAATAAATAAAATTAAAATAAAATAACACAAGCTTCTTAGCTGCAATAGCATGTCCAAAAAGTAAAATACATAAAAATAAAAATTTCCAATTTTAAATGTCAATGTAATTAATCAATCAAATAGAATGTAAAAATATTTTTCATTTTATCAGCAAAAGCTTCGTTCAATCGATAATAGGTCGACGACAAGAATATAGAAGTATATATAAAATTATTTATATATAAGTATATATATGTATACAAGTAGTATCGACTTTGTGCCTTACCTATTCACAAATAAACAAAAGTTATTCATATTCCGTCTGGTATCATTGGTTCAATAGGTTTCTACTGAACTTCAAATAAAAGGCATCGATTAAGACCAAAAGAATGGACCGAGTCGAGAGCGTAACATCAGAATTTTAGATCAGCTCGCGACCATTCAATGCTGATGCTCCGATACTTTTCTTATCGTTAGCTGAACGAACAAACGGTACACGCTATTTTTTGATACCAATCAATCACTACCTTCTCTTCCAATAATTACCAGAATAAACAAACCAAACCACCTCTCCACATTCATGCTCGTTACAATGACAATTCCCATTTTTTTTTTAAATTCTTCTTCGGTAATTTATGTATTGGCACCTTGGCTTTTTACCATTCTACCAACGGAACAGGTATCAGAGCAACATGTCATGACTCGAGAACCATTCCTTTAGAGTGAAGTTAGCCACAAAACGAATTTTGCTCCGCACGGAGAAATTTGCATCAAATGTGGCTCGGACGCTCAACCGGAATATTTTTTAGTAACAAATGATACTGGGACGTATAAGTGAATAAATAATTATAATATAGGCATATTATGTATACAAGTAGTATCGACTTTGTGCCTTACCTATTCAGCATAAGTTACAAATAAACAAAAGTTATTGGTATTTGTTCATTAAGTTTCTACTGAACTTCAAATAAAAGGCATCGATTGAGAGCAAAAGAATGGACCGAGTCGAGAGCGTAACATCAGAATTTTAGATCAGCTCGCGACCATTCAATGCCAATGCTCCGATACTTTTCTTATCGTTAGCTAAACGAACAAACGGTTCGCCTGATGTGCAGTTGCATCTTTTCTTGTGTAGTTTATTTGTTGTTGTGATCGGTTTGGTTTATTATTTACTAGCTGCAGTCCGCGGCTTTGCACGTGCTTTTTAAATAGCATATGTGTTTAGGCGTGAAAATGTGACAGACAGACAGAGTGACTTTCGAATATAATATTAGTATGGATGCTGTTATTTCCACGTGATAGACTAGGTACGTCTCAGCCAACGTCTGTCTGCGATGCGGAGGGCTCGATTCGCGCCGCGGTACAAATGTGTGTTCGTACGCACAGGCACGTCTGAGGATATTTATTCCGGTTCAGGGTATTTTCTATGTTTAATAAAAAAAAAAATATCTTGTACCCACAACACACACGTTGGTGTTCTTCCAGCATAAACTAGGTTCGTAGTTAACCCGCTTACACTCACACCCACAAGCTCTGCTTATTCTGAATACTCAGGGGCTAGATAATGCTGTGTGGATTGTATTTATAAAAAATAACTATAGATATAACAATTGTATAATATAAAAAAGGTAACTTGAGATAACGTTATATCATTGGAAAATTCAATAGTTTGGCCCCCAACATTACAGTTGTACATGAATTTTCACTTCGCCTCCTTGGTTCACCAATTCTTGATGAGTCTTTTCAATCCTTTGTAGATGAGAAAATTCATCGGTCCGGCCAACTGTATGACGCCATTTTTCGCGTAAGTTCATAATACACCTGTTACCATTCGTTTTCGGTACCAGGTATTTTTAGCATTTAATTCCTGCAAAATTTTGCTGTGTTGCCATTAAGCTGTTGTACGCTATCCACCATTTTATTTACAACAGTGTACAGTACAAAATATATAGTAGTATGTAATAATAAATAGAGCAGTGTTCTGCCAGCTTTGGAAAATTATCGTTGTGCGTCCCAGGGGTACAGTAGGGAGGGGAGGAAAAGGGGGGTGCTGTGTCACTCCTTCCTTTGCTAAATAATGGTACGAGTATTTTGCGATGAGGTCTTGTTCGCTCAGACTTAAGTGTTTGCGTTGGGCACAAACATAATTAAACTATACTTTGGGTTATGAATTAGATTATTTAGTATCTACATAATATGTATATTTTATGATAATGTAAGTACCTATTATATGAGTAGGTAGATAAGATACCTAATTTTCCTATGTAGGTCCGTCCGTTAGTATAAAAAAATGTTTTAATGAAATCAATTCAGTTTCTTCTATGATATGAGAGTAGTCGCTATTGGTGTCTTATCTATTCGTCTCCTTCATCATCATCATCATCATCAGCCATCATCAGTCTTCTGCTAGACATAGGCCTCCCCTAATGAGCCCTTCAGCTTGCCGTATCTAGCATCTGCCTACAGTTGTAGTAATAAAATTAAAAATCAACAGATTGTAAGAATCTGTTGAAATTTAATTTTAATTTTATTTATTTGGGAAGCAAAAAGCTTTACAAGAATTAATCTTTTTAAATCGAAATATGTTGGATAAATCCGTCAAGCCGCAGAGTTTCTTAAAACACTGCTCTAGTATCATAGTAACCAAACATTTTACCTACTTATTACATACACATCCAACAATAAATAGGTTGCACAAGCGTCAGCATTTCAAAGTCAAATGACCCCCTAGACAATAGAAAGAGCAAGACCACAACAGAACGCTGACACAAGTTTGTAAAACAAATATTCTTTGAATGTTAGTGCTGCGTTCAGTCGCATCTGAAATTCAGATCTGGTTATATCTGGTTATCGTGCTAGACTTCACGTAACATAGCATTGGATATTGTTCGAAATCTTACGTAAAAGTCTGTTAGTATTTGTTCGTACCTACGTTGTTTTTTATTTTCTACGAGATAAGTGTTTAAATTAAATCAAACTACCTTAGGTTGAATTAATTTAACACCTATTTCGTGAAATATCTCTGGTTTAATTAACCCCCGAATACTTACTGAAACGCAACTCAAATTCAAGCTTGTCTCAAATGACATCATTCATTAAAAACTGTCAAAAAGTCGCTACTGGGGACGTTTGAGTATTCGGGGGTTACCCATCAAGCGTCTGTGACATTTCAATAATTTGTACAACTCTAGAGGTGGAGTCAACAAAATCCGAGAAATTGGTTCGTATGTTAAATTTTGTATAAACACTAGAGGTAGACATTTTAAAATTATTTTAACGCATGTGTGACTGAGTTTTACGTCAGTTCTATTTATTATATTCTGTTACAGTAACTGCCTATAAAGAAATATAGTCGAATTGAGATCCTCTCTTTCAGCAAGTCGCTTTAAAATAGGACCTCATTGACGGATCGGTTATCGGATAGAATCACGCCTAGACATCCTATATATGTTATGCAAACGTAGAATCAGTTTCAGTCTAGTTATGATACACATATCATTGGCGCATAGCCAGCGCTGTTCTATATTACAAGTTTTGTCTGCGTCAAATCGCCCCTCGTTTACAGCATCAAATAAAATTGTTAGGCATATAGTTACACGTAAACATTATTTACTTTGGTCATATCTCGCGAAGAACCGACAACCGCTGAGGTAAACGTGTTTTCAAGTGGAGACCGCGACATGGCAAACGTAGTGTAGGACGCCTTCCAGCCAGGTGGGATGAGGATCTGATAAAGACTGCAGGCTGATGCTGGATGCGGCAAGCTGAAGACAGAGCGCTATGGCGCTCATTGGGGGAGGCCTATGTCCAGCAGTGGACTAAGATAGGTTGATGATGATTTATGAGTATAAATATCTATATAAATTAATATTTAACAGTTTTTCACAAAAAATATAAATTAAATTCGTCTTACAAAAGTTTGCAAACTATACTTTATTTTCTAAGAAAATTAAAATAAAATAACAAAAACACGACGACGATTTAGAATAAGTATTTACGATTGTCACAGTAGAGCTAACTGCAGACTGTTGCTTACAATCTAGAGGTATTTTACTATTAAAACTTTAGTTGCTTGACGAATTCATCGTTGGTGTTCTATCAACACAAACTAGGTTCGTAGTTAACCCGCATACATTCATAATGAATCTAGAGGTAGCTCAACTGATATGTTGAAATTAAAACCAAACTTCATTTTCAATGTTTTTGGTTTTTATTCAGATTAGCTAGATTTGTCTTGATTTTCTTGGTCCACGTTTACATTTTGCGTTCATCTCAAATTCTTAAGGTGGCCTTCTAAATGTGGTCCTTCCTATAAAAATTGAGTAAAATGTGTTTAAGTTATTGAATATTTTGTGTTTGTTAATTTCTTGGTATGTTCTAACCCCAATTCCTTAGTATTCGACTCGATGTCTGTGTTCCGTATTCCTATTTTTAATTTATTGTGGTTGTCTCCTTGCAAAAGGGGAAATTCTTACCATCATTATGTGTCTTATGCCGCCAAGCAGCATTGCTGGGGCCGAATTCAGCTAACCAATCGCTTTGCTAGTCATAGTAAAGCGATTGGATAGCTGAATTCATTGTCAAATCAAGTCGCGAGATCGTCCATAGATGACAGAAACTCTAGATAGTGCGAGCAGTGTTATTTGCAAGGAGAGATTGATAGATTGGTTTCTGCCTTCGCACTTTTGAAGTTTTGACACGCGTCCCTTCATCTGCAGTTTTTTTCATCAAAGGTAAAATGCCAAAATTACATTCTGGGACGATACCATAGTTATGGTGAAGCGATTTATTTAGTAGAATTAGTACCCAGATCAGGTGTTCATCTGTTTATCACTTCAATGCCTGAATAGCGCAGTAAGCAAGTCAGCCTGAGACGTAAGAAACGCGGAGGGCGTGTTCAGTTCTCACCGGGCCGGGGGGCAGCGGTGGCGGCGGCGGCGGCGTGGCACCAAAATTACAACATGTATGATAAACATCGATCTCAGTAAAAAAACGAGATAAGGTACTAGCCTCTAGAAAGTGGCTCAAATTAGGTGCAATTGGGTCCCCCACCTCAGACATAGTCGGACCGGGTTCGTGTTATGCGTACTTGCTTGTGATTTATTGAGTAAAAGACTACAGCAACGCCCTCTTGTTCATTCATTATGATTATTGCACAAGATTGGAAATGTATCCGTGAGCGAGTGTTTGCGTGTAGTTGTAACACAGGCCAGTTGTTGAGTAACCTAACCTAACCTAACCTTACCTGGGGTAGATAAGGGATAAGGTCCGGAAGAAGTTGAAGAAGAAGATCAGCTGTCTGTTAGGTATATGTTTGTTAGTCTATGGTATAAGTCTCGTTGAAAATGATTGGGACTGAAAATGACCGTCTCTTTACCGGTCTGTCTGTCTGTCCCACTTCATAGATCATATTGGATCAAAAATCCAATGGCTGTCATTTTCGATCCCTAGAGGTATATTTATCTATGCGATTATTACCAATAACACAAGGCTTTGCTTACTTAGGGGTTATATAATTCTGTGTATGAATATGTGCAGTAGGTTATTCTTAAACAAAGATAATCTTACTCCGTTAAGCATCGTCCTTTCCGGTATAAATTCCTGCAAATATCTGCTCCCCTAAAGCTTTGATGAAGAACAAGAATGGCCGGTTTGCAATGAAGACATTATTTTCCAGTGCTGATCCGATTACAACTTTTATTTGTTCATCTAAAATTCAAAATAGATGGATAAATAGATAATACTTGTAGGTACCACACAAAGCCAGAAAACAATAGAGTAATAGATGCTAAGAGTAGACGAAGTACAAAGGCGGTCTTATCACTATGAGCAATATCTTCTATTCAACCTTGGAATGGACTAGACCCGAGACCCTAGGTTTCAAAATTTCTAGTTAATTGAACTCACATTGTTCATATTATCTATACCTATACTAATATTATAAATTCGAAAGTAACTCTGTCTGTTTGTCTGTCTGTCTTCTACTTTTTCACACCTAAACGGCTAAGCGGATTATAATGAAATTTGGCAGGAAGGTAAATGGTAACCCGGGGAAGGGCATAGGCTACTTGAAAAGCGCTTGCGAAGCTGCGGTCAGCAGCTAGTAATATTATAAAAGCGAAAGTGATTCTGTCCGTCCGTCTGTTAACTTTTTGCGATTAAACGGCTCAACGGATCCTAATAAAATTCGGCAGAGAGGGACGGTATCTCGGGGACGGACATATGCTACTGTTTATCTCGGAAATGCGCGTACGAAGCCAGGGGCAGAGTTGGTGTCAAAATATTAATGATTTAACAATTTACCGGTGCCAGAAACTGCTGCAGTTCCAGCTTCATTAATAATGATCCTGGTGGCTTGGTACGCCCAACTGATCGCCACTTCCTCTTCTCTGACAATTTTTTTCAAGTCTGACTGATGGCTGAATACGTGACGGAGACCTATCTTTATTGACGAGAGATTAAATAGAATTAAAGAACGAAAATTATTTATCAGACATTAAACACAACACATAATTTCCATTTCACGTTGACTGTGCTTAAGTATTTCGCTACACAACGAAATTCATTTAAAAAAGAAATTGTTATGAATAAAATTCACTACAAAACGTCTCGCTACTCGTACGTCGGAACCATTCACATTTTCGTTGGGGATAATACAAAACATTCTTAAGCCACCGCCACTCTGCAAGATGGGTGACGCGATGGTAGATAAGGCGTGTAGCTAATAACTGGCCGCATCGAGACAACCATAGAGGTAAAAATCCTGATATCTAGACATCATCACCCCGCTGCATCAAGGCGACAAGCTTAGCTTCAGTGTGACCAGTCTCATTCATTTTCATACAATTGTTTTCTCATCTACCATCAAGCTACTATCATGCAGGGTAACCGCGGTCTAAGTTAGTGTTATAATTAATGTGATAATCAATAGGTATCGGTTGTATATCTTTTGAATAGTCTTAAATTTTTACTTCTTTGTTGGCTCTATCTTAACCATAAATTAAAAGCTTACCGATTGATATACTGATTTCAAGTTCATATGAGTGCTCAATGAAAACTTGGGAAGCGACACTTTCATATATTTCATTTCCATTTGCATTATTGCAAGCGTCAGCGCATATGATGAATCTTGTAGTTTACTAAGAAGTTGAAGAAGTCCATTTTTGGACTGAGGAAGAATGACCACGAACGAAGCCTCATTTCTTTCATACGGTATTTCCAAGATCTGAAAACAATATGTTACGGCTTTAAAGGAATATTAAAACAGGTACCTGTTGGTGCCAGCCCTTTTTTTTATCTATTTCCTGATATTTCATTAGAAAAATGCCTTTTTTGCTTGCATTATTCTACGTTTTGATATTATGATAATGCTATTTTCAGTCTGTCCACATGTAAAGCTTTGCTCTCTTGATCACCACGCAGTACGCTGCATACTGCGTGTTGATGACGTAGACTTCGATGGAACCACAGAGTTTCTGATATCTGTGGGCGGAACAAAAGGCTAGACGTTTTTCATACGATTATTAGTATGAACGCAAACGGCGGTTTCGGGCGCCCGCGGCTCGTGCGTAGTGCACGGAGGGAGAGATGCGGAATGCGCACGTCTAGAACCGCATTCACCCTGAAGAAGTCACTAGTTATTAAGGGACGAAACTTTGGTGTTTTTCTTACACAAATAATGTGCGTAGTTAACCCGCTTACATCCGTAATGAATACTGGTTTGTATATCTTAATATTATTCATTTACCTGAGCGTCCAAATCTTTAGATTCAAAGTAGTTAAACATAGCCCGGCGGTACATCGTTGGCGGGAACACATCTCCATTTGGCGTATGAAATATTTTGGTCCCGCTGTCAGTAAATGGAATTGCCCACTTTGCCTTAAAATAAAATAAAAAAAATCTGAGGAAATATGGTTTTATAAAAACCATATTTCCTCATACTATTACGACAGCAGCGACTCCTAATGTACCTTCAAAGTACCTAAGTACCTTAATCCCGTTATAGTATTACATGTATAATTGTAATGTATTGGACGTTTTAGTTTTAACAGTTAGTCCACTTGTAAAATAAATAAATAAATAAATTCGTATGCCAGTCATTGAGTACTCAAAACAATAGCTCTGGTTAGCTTGGGGCTAGACGATGCTGTGAGGATTGTCTAGCATTATTATTACATGTCCAGACCTTTAAACAAATTTTCAGCCGGTAAGTACAGTATTTATAGTAGTTTTGACTTAAAAAAGTAACATCTTCAACATACTAAATAATGTGATTTTTTGTTATCCCTGGAATAACATACAACTAGGGAGTAAATAATAGACTCAGACGTTACTTTGCGAAAATACATTGCAAAATATTAGGATGCTTTCAACATCCACAGTTCCACGCAAAACTGTCTCTTCTAAAACCTTTTCTTCTCTAGAGTAGTTGACGACTTATTTTGAAAGATTTTTTTATCAGAGAAGGTTTTGCGCTGAATTGTATAATGTATATTTACATCCTAATATTTTATTTAGGAATTATTTAATAAACTTACTTTGAATGTGATAGCATTTAAAATAACACATTTTTCATTGCCATCCAATACATAGTTGAATTTACAGTGTGTGTGTCCAGAAATCTGAAGTAAAATGAGAAATAGTTTCAGGTTCTGCTCATACAATGACATAATTTAATAACCGCAAAATGAGATTTAATGATTTTCACACCCATTCAAAATTACTCTTACCCAAGAATCTATTGATTTCTCTGCTTCTTTCTTATTTTTGAAATTGACTGATTCTATAGATGATCCGAATATATTCTCCGTGGATTTTCGGAATTCACTTCTGACATGATACCTTTTGTCGATGAATATTTGACTTGCCAAAGTTATTTCTACTCCTGCTAAACGTTTCAGTTCGTGTATCAATTTTCGATACTTATCTTTTATCTGTAGGGTTTAAAACATTAAATAATTACATATTACATGAAAGCAGTTCCAAATTTCATCTTTGTTTTTATTTGGGCTTGTGGCATTCATTTGTTTAACACAAGCAAACTTACATAATAATATTAAAAGCCCTAAAACAACACCGTTACCTGCAACAGTGTTGTGTTAGGGCTTTTTGCTTGATATTTTATGATTAGTACTACCTTGCTTCTTCTACTCAATCCAATGGCACTAAGTAGCTCTTTCTTGCCTTTGCCTTCTGAACCAAGTGCCAGCTTTGCCAAAGGCATTAGAGCTGATAGAGGAGAACACACTGCAGATTTGGATTTTGACGCATAAGGGATAAGAACTTTCTGTAAATACGTTGACCTTTTGAGAAACTTAAGTACAAACTGGCTTATGTTATTACATAAGCCAGCAACGAAAAACAAAGTTAAAAGGAGGCGAAAATAATCGGCTGAACTTACTGTAGCAAATTTTCTTCTGCAAGATCCATAATAGGCTAGATTGTCTCCTTTATAATAATGTACTGATTTATGATTATGTATTGGTCCATGTAAAATTTGCTTTTCTTCGATTGATTGTGTATCTATTATAGATTCAATAGATCCTGAACTTAACTCCTCGGAGGACTCAATTTTTTTATGTTTCTCTTTTGGATCTACTATTGTTGGTGATGATTGTAAGCATATTGATAGAACGAAAAGAAAGGTTATTTTCATTTTGAGGCCTAGCTTACAAGTTATGGTTTAAGTGACACCATATTCTTGAAACAATTGAAAATCTTCTTCCAATTCTCAGTTGCTCTCAGTTTTCGGTTGGCGTTGCGGACATTGTCAAGCGCCTATATGTTTATGAAGAGTTAGTTCAAATTACAGAAATCTTGGTGGAACTATACGTAAGAATAGCTAGGTAAAAATTTTGCATTATTTTTGGCGAGCTGAATATTTTTTAAACGAGCTTGTTATTAATATAATCAACAAGGGAGATCCAAAAAATATCGTTTCTTGATTGAAAATAATGACGAAGAATATTACAAATTTAACACATGAAAATAATATTCATATTCGAATTAAACGGGTACGACAGCAATATTTTTGGAATTGAATTCAATGACTCGACGCGGAATTCAATTTCATGGCAATTTCATTCTCAGTCTGATAAAATTTATTTGGCTATAAATCAACGTAGACTACCTTCAGGATATGAAAAGGCTACGTAAAAAAACAATTGAAAATAAGGAAAAACACAACTGCATGTCTAATTTTCATGAAATAAATATAGCCAGTGTTACTTGGGATAGTACAATATACCCGCATCAAAATCTTTTCAGGCATTTAATAGTTATGAGGGGTTGAAAAACTCACATATCTACATAAACACAACCCTGAAAACATTATCCTTTATTGGGCAGTCGTGTAAAACTGTCTTATTATATTAATTTTAAACACGCAAAAGTTTGTGAAAGTTTAAAAATGTATATATATTTATATGTTTGTCAAAAGTCAACCCCTACTGATCGGATAAGGCTGAAATTTTGAACGCATTAAGTGTGGACCTGGCATAACATTAATTTTATAGAGAGACTACTTCTTATCCAATGCGTGTAAACTTCTTATCCAATACTACCTCTTATGCAATACGTTAAATACGTGTGAAGCCGCGGTCAGAAGCTAGCTCTAATAAGTAAATGAAAGAAAAATGCATATTTTCAAAGTTAGGTACTAGAAAACTACGGCGCTAATAGGCCGTTTATTTTTACGTCTTTAATGTTTCCTTGGCAAAACGGTAATTTTCTTGGCTTGCCTTAGGTTTTAGTTTTCTACTTTATGTCTGCAAATTTTAATTTTAGTGATTAAAATTGCAAAAATATATTTTACCTATTATTAACGACTGAAAATTATCAAGTAATATGGTTCTATGATTCCTTTTGTATGCATGCGTATGACGTAGCCACTTCATGCATAGTGGTCAGTCACCACTCCACGGAAGACCAGCGCTTTGCCTTGCTTTGCTCTGTCATAGAGTGTAGACCGATTTGTTCACTTTCTTTTTTACAATAATGGTGATGTTTTTCACTTAAATTTCTTGCGAGTAGATTGAACTTTACCCAACCAACATAACATTTATTACTGTTATTTTACCTACTTATAATTGTTACGTCTAAATTGCTTCGAGGTCGGCTTTCTTGTTATCCACACTTGACCATTGAAATTTCCGAACGCCTCTATATTCACCACATTGGTTTTAAGGGTTAAGCGTTACTATATTTCACCGGCGAGAATTCCCGTTTCCCACCATATTTCCCACAGGCTACATTATCTCCATCGCGTATGCCTGGAGCTATATTGGAGAACTTCGTATGGTTAGTGCCAGCGAAGGATATGGTAATTGCTTTGAAAATATTGCATTATGTTTGTTATTCACCTACGCTTTATATTATTGGATCGTCTCCCATGAGCAGAGCTTATAATTAGAACATATGTTTTTAAATACCCTTCTGAATAGGTTGTACAATACTAAAGTTTGTAAGACACACACACACAGATGGATAACTATATGTGTAGGAAGGTAACTACTGGTTGATGGAATATTTGAACATTCCGTTTCAAATCATCAATCGAACATTCCGTTCGATTGATAAAATTTGTTACACAGAAAACTACAATCAAAGAATCGCAACAAATTAAAATTTTATTTACAATTGAAACAATTAAGCTGACTGCAAATTTTTGCAAACTAAATATTACATTTAGTTGAAATAAAGCCGGGGTGGCTGTATATTTTTGAGATGTAAGTGGATGGCCGAAACCATGAGAGTTAGAGAAACGTCGTGAAAGGAGTACTAATAGAATAATATTAGCTCCAGTGCGTTAGGTGTCGTTCGTGGTGTCTGGGTTTAGAAGGGAAGCCATCGAATTATAATTCACCCTGTATAAGCTGGGACAGGACAACTAATGTATATGTTTAATAGAGACTGCACCGCTGTGTTTGCATACACACTTGTGCACTATAATAATTTTATCGTGTGCACATAGCTTGTCTCCGTTAGGACTGGCTGCTGAGGCCAAAACTCGGCTAGCACATCATCATCGTGGCGTGCAAATCCGCTGGCAGAATATATTTATAGCTAGGTACCTACAAAAAAGGATTTTGTCTTGTTTATTTGTCGTAGCGTTTTGTTATTTGCTTTGCAATTCTAAACGCCCACAAATAATATATCATTTGTGCCATTTATAAAAAAGGTTCACTATTGTTACTTAATTCTATTGCCTCTACTACGCTGAAGTTTATTCGAAGTAAAGTAAGGTTAGCACGAGATAAAAGCCAGCAGAATGAAAGCGAAATCTTCCTAGACAAATCTTCGGCCACGGCGGCCAGTCTCAAACAGAGCCTAGCCAGGATCACAGGACATATTATAGTGCCCTATAGTGTGTGCACAAACACAGGTGCACGATATTCCCTCACTCTCGTAATCCATGGGAGGCCAGACTGACACGACCGGGGAAAGGTCAGGTGCAGGCCCAACGTGCTTTCCGAGATACGGGAATGTAGCGTCGGCAAGTTCCTGACTTCGGGCTGTTACTACTTTCTTGCAAGAATGGAAGGTTATTTGGTCAATGATAGCTGAACTGATTGAATACATACCACCAAAAAAAAAAAAATTATTTAATAAATATTCTTATCTATATATCTATTAACCAACATTTTTAATAATACCTAGCTAATAATGTAACGTAAACTGTAGATAAAACTGAAATGTAGCGGTAATTATGATTTTATTCAGTAAAACTTTTGTTAGTAGGTAAACAATCAGCCCTGTTATAAGTGTGTATTTGTAAGTAGGTTCGATGGTTTCGATGGTTTGATGATGGGTGCGTTGTATGCTTTGAGTTTATATTTGAATCAATCAATTGCCTACCCAATTCCAGTTACCTACATGTTATTGAAATATATATATTTTATTTTTTCTTTAATCCTAATCACTTAATCACACCTGTACACATGTAC
Source organism: Eupithecia inturbata (assembly GCA_963662085.1). Lineage (NCBI taxonomy): Eukaryota > Metazoa > Arthropoda > Insecta > Lepidoptera > Geometridae > Eupithecia > Eupithecia inturbata. The sequence goes on from OY759182.1 coordinate 13,665,640, forward strand.
CTACTATCGCAAGATTGACTCATTAATAGCACTCCTGTACAAACCTCAGTGGTTTTTAGGTGTTATTATTAGTTTTATATTGTAATAATCTTTTAGAAGATAAATAAAATAAAAAAGAATAAAAAATTTCAAGCTTTATGTAAATTTAGTAAAATCAAATGCAAATGTGCGGAGAATTAATTCGATAAATAAAATTAATAAATATTGCCGAACAATCTACACAGCATTATCTGTCCCCTACGAAACAGAGCTGTGCATGTACGTATTATAATAACCGATGTATGTACTTACTTGCACCAAAATCTGTTGGAAACATTGCGCTTATGAAACAAAACATAATTTTCACATCCATTTACTAAAAGTACTACATAACGTGTAATATTTTATACGTTAATTTGGATTCCCCAGTCTGATATCAGAACAGTTTCAGAAATTATACGAACCGGTTCAAACTTGAACGCACCTTCTGCGTTTTACAAGATCGTGCCAAAATGTATTTCCCCTGTCCTTACCACAAACAAAATCCGTCAAGTGCGAGTGTGGCTCGCGCGCCGAGGGTTTCGATCGTTTGACAAGTATACAAATATGTACTATAGTAACCGGTTAGAGACTTTGCTATTTAACGAATACCTACATATTGTAGGGCAGATGGATCGGTTTGCTAACTTCGAAGTATAGTTGGTAATGGTAAATTTTTCGACTTTTTTCAAAATATTCCGAAAAGTACTTACAGGAATTTCCAAAACTGTTTTGAACTGTACAAACCGATACGGTGTGGTAGCCCCCCCTTTTGAAAATTATTCTCCCCTTATTGTCCATTTTTCAAAAAGAGTTCTACTTATAGACTTCTTTATATTTTTCCTGTAAAATATATATATATCTACATATGCCACACACATTTAAGATGGATCGCTCTGCAAACTTCGGGGGAATGGTTATTTTTTCGACATTTTCAGTATATTTCAAAAAGTATGAAACATACAGAAATTACAAAAACTGTTCTGAAATGTGCAAACCAATACCTATCATTTGATACCCCCCACTCGGTGACGTAGCCCGCTTTTGGAAATTATTCCACCCCTTTTTGACCATTTTTCAAAAAGAACTCTACGTAAAGAATTCTCTATATTTTTCCTGTAAATTATAGATCCATGTACAATATGTACTGAAAATTATTTTAATTTTTCATTTATTTGTCTTTAAATTTAACGTTAGTTAGCAAACGCACGAAATGTATTATTATGTTTAATTTCACGTTAATAGTGTAGTTGCTGAGATAATAAAGACGGAAAAAAGAACAAAACAACTGAGGGCGATGAGGGAAACCGATCTCGAGACCCTAAAAACAGATCCTTGTTTGCCAGCCAGGAGCCCATAAAAAGGTGTCTCAAATTAGTGCGGGTATTCCAATAAACGAGTATTGTTTGTCCCACACATCAACCCTCGGGAATTGTACAGCTTAGGATGAACAGCTGGGCTAATTTTGGTAGGTATTAGTAGGAATCATCAATAAATACCTCATCATCATCGTATCAGCTGATCGACGTCCACTGCTGGATATAGGCCCATAAAGATCTCCACAATGGTCGATTTTGCGCTGCCCTCATCCAACGAATTCCCGCGAGCTTCACTAGGTCGGCGGTCCATGGTGTGGGGGTTTTATGAAAAGGATAGACATAGGATTTCGCGTTCATAGGAGCGGGACAAAGCATACGTTTTTGGAACGGTGAAAATGAAGTTTTTGCTTATTTACAAGAAAACTACAAAACTTTGAAGAAACTGGCTCGGGACCAAATAATTTGTTATCATTATAACCTACGAATCGAAATATAAATCATTTCAAATTATGTGCGAAACAGTGCACTTGAAATTTATATGTGCGCGCAGACTCAGGAGCACTCTCTATTTCCTCACCCTCATAATCCGATGGGACGACCGTTACTATGAGTCACGAAAGAGACAAAACAGAGTCACAATATGTTATAAAAATATATCACAATATGTAGGTACTTCTATATTTAATTACCTACTTTAGTTTACTTTTACTTTACTTTACTTTACTTTGTAAGTAATTAAGTATTTAAGTAAGTCTAAGTATTTTGGAGTAGATCAACTCTAAACTTTCTCTCACTCTCTTACATTTTTATTTCTAAAATTAGACCCAATTGATACTGAATTCCCACAATTAGACAAATTGATAGTACCATGTCAATATATTTATGAAATCTTGTTGTACACTCATAGGAATATCAATCGCTACATACATATGTTAAATACTAGAAATAAGAATAAACTCGCTGTGCCCACAACTAGGCTACACAAGATTAAGGGCAATGTATACGCTTCAACAACAAAATCCCAAATAAGATGAACAAATTATCATTATATAAATTACAAATAAATTCAAATAAATTGTCAAACATATCCTTTGTAAAAAGGCATACTACAAAATATGAGATTATCTAGAGGATAAAAAAGCTTGGGACAAGTTTTGCTCCAACTCGAAAACTAACAATGTAACAAGGTAAAGGTTTCTTGTTCGCATCTTTACTTTACCTTAAAAAGATTGCAGTGAGCTATAAAGTTTTTCTGGAAGCCCTATCTTCTCTTTCTCTATTCTAGAAAATTTTTACTGTCCTTGTCTTTTCTTTTATTCGTTCGAGAAATTAATCTATAAATAGGTAGGTACCTGCGAGTCGGTCGCCAACCACTATTACATAATCTATGCCCTATAAACACTATTATCTATTCTGTAGCTATGTAGAGTTTGTCCTGCATAATATTGAGCCTTAACTAGTCCGCATAAAGTCGTCGTTGCTAACACCTACAAACTATGAAGGCTCGCCGTGTCCAGGACAGTACCTTTGGCTTTCTGAGTATTAAGTGGAGATTGTTATTGAAAGCAATTGAGGTAAATCCCAACCGTGCTAATGTCATAATAAAGTGTATTTATGTTTACTTCATACCATAATAATTGATAAGGAGGGTATCCACGACTTGCCCACGGAAACCCCACGATTACAAAATGAAAACAGAAACAGATCACAACTGCAGGTGAAAACAGAAGCGCAGCGAGAGCTCACAATATCAGGGATACGCTTAGAAACTATTTTTGCAGCAATAACAATAGATTTTAAAATTATCTAACAAGGTACCTAGTACCTACCCACTAATCATACATACTACCTAAATTAAACTTACAAATTGACTCACCAGAAATTTTCATTTCTTCGGATGTTTCCAGCCATGACCTACGCTGAAAGTCACGTAAGTGATAACTAGCATCGCTTTGATCCTATAAACATTTATGTCCGTGAATCAAGTTAATTAACTTTTCTACATCCATTGTGTCCATTTTTTATGTAAAACTGAACGTACGACTGCGTGATAATGATAAATCCCTACAAGTTCGGATTGTAATTGGACGTCGTAAGTAAACGTACGTATACTTACGACTGATCGCTTGCAGTGTGAGCGCTCCCATAGTCCTTGGAAGGTTGGGATCATTCGTGCGTAGTCGTACGTTTACGCGCAAATCAAATTCGGATGAAATCGTATCAAAGAGAGCACGGCCTAGACAGAGATGGCGTTGCATACATGTAAGAGAAAACGAATTTTTTACATATTATTTTATGCATTTTTCATATTTTTATTTTATTTTGCTATTCGGGACGTAGACAAATCCAACAAGCCAAAGATCATTAAAATCGGTTCAGCCGCTCTTGAATTATAAAAAGGTTAGTTCATTTAAATACATATCCAAAAAGCTCTGGTTTACAAGGTAATTTTGCTTCATTTCTAGAAACAATGTTAGACAACGAAATCTATTTACCCGATAGTATATTTTTTTTATATTAAAAAGGTACTCAGCTTTCCTATTCAATTACCTGTGGCACGTTTGTAATTCAAATGCTGACACTGCGGGGTTATTCCAAAACGTTCCGGATTCTATTTCAGAAATGTTTTCGTGCATTCTCATCTCATATTGCTAGAGTGGTTATTGCATGGATATTGTAAGGTCCTTGTGACCGTCTTTGCAGTTTCATTGCAGACTAATTTAGTCTTGAGTCTCTAGTCTTCAGTAACAGAAAGTACAAATATAAAGGAGGTACTTTCGTTTAATAAGTAGAAGTAGCTTCCTCCTTCTCTCAGTAGATAAATTCCATGTTATAGGTATCATATTTGTTTTTTGTATAAAATTATGAGCAATTTTGAATTTGGCTCAATCATCCAATCGGTACTCATAAATTGCTTTTGGACTGTATAGGAATTGAATGGATCTTTTAATTTTTCAAATCCATGACCGCTTAGGAAGAACCCTGCTAAACTAGAATAGTGTTCGGAAATGTTGTGTATTTCTGGCATAATTTTGGCGAATTGAAATGGACTTGTTATGTTTACCTTTGGCTGCTGATTGCGTTCGGTTCGGTGGCGCAACGTTGCATACGTTGCAATAACACAAAACTAGAAGAGATTAAAAAAGATCTTGGACAGTCGAATCGGCTCTAAGGCCCGTATTATGAAAGCTTAACCATCGCTACGCTTGAGTGAGCAACGCTTAAGTCATAGAAAAGCGTAACTAAAGCATAGATCGGTTACCGAGCATGTTTTCGTATTAAGGACCTAAAACTATTTTCCATTTTGACTTAAAGAACTTTTTGAAAATAATGCGAGATCTTCTATTTTTAATAGAAGAGAGAATATCGATAAATCCTGTTTTTAATTAAGGTATTGTTAATTAACATAATTTAAATAAGAATTAACAATAGTTTTAGCAAGGACGATGGTTTCTGTTGGTTTAACGGTTTCCCACTTTGAACTATTTTTTACCCGTCGGCGGCGAGGCGGGTTATATTTTTCAGATGTTTATATTTGGTTGGCGTACATCTTTATTACCTCAAATCATCCAGACGGCTGAATCGATTTTGATAAGTGACTTATCAAAATAGGCTACTCATCAGAATCATGTATGGTTCTTATTTACTTTTTATTAAGTCTTTGCTTTATTTTGCTAACAAAGCGAAAAAGCGGGGATCTTTTATAATTTATCACTTGTTTATTTAAACTTTTTAGTTTTCTAGCTGCTGGCGAGAGATCAGCGTGTAAATGAAATTGCTCTTCGCCTCCACTTAGTGATCTTAGCCTGACTTGACCTGATTGTGTTAGGCACCGGCCAGTCTTAGCCACTACTTAGGCGCCTAACTCCATCAATCTGCTAAAACTATATTATCGGCAGGCTGCAAACTTAAAAAAAAAACAGATAATAAACATGTAATAGCGATTTAAACGAAGGAAGATAATAATACACCCACTGGACAATCCACACAGCATCATCTAGCCCCAAGCTAAGCAGAGCTCGTGATATGAGTACTAGATGCCTGGTTTATTTACACATAAAACAATACACTTAATAGATAGATAGATAGATAGATAACTGTTTATTGTACCACACAAACATAAAATATAATACAGAAGGAAATGCTGAGAAACAATGAAGCGCAAAGGGCGGCCTTATCGCTATGAGCGATCTCTTCCAATAGATTATTTTTATGAATAGATATTTTTTTTAACATAGAAAATAACCAGAACAAAATAAGAACCTAATAATGGTGGCGTCACCTAGCCGAATATCGGTCACGTCGGCAAGTCTCAACGGAGACTTGTCATGTGCGCGAGACATTATAGAGCACAAGTGAGTGCGCAAACACAGAAAGAAAGAAAGAAAATTATTTATCAGACACTACACACAAACAAACTTAGGTACGTACAGAAATAAATGACTAGTTACTTAAATGTACTATCACGTAGACAGATAAAAACACAGGTGAACATAGTTAAGTATACTAACACAAGTAAGCATTGGGTTGATACTATGTAATCTAGTCAGCATGTAGACAAGCGCGTATGGTCCTGACTCAGTTTGTTGCTCAAACACAAAAATCTAGGGTAATTTGTGAAAGAGATTTTCACTCAGAACCAGGTAGAGTGACAAACACGATCTCAGATCAAGACACACAAGACATTTATTAGGTATAAAAATAAAAAGGAAACAAGGTGGCAACACTGGATATTTGAAAAGAAAAATTCGTAATAGAGCAACAAAAAAATTATTAAATAATAACACACGACGACCGATGTGGGGCGGCGGGCGAAGGTCCGCCTGCGACGTAGGAGGTTGCGGGTTCGATTCTTGCCGCGGGACAAATATTTGTATGATCTGCAGATATTGGTTCCGGGTGTTCTGGGTATTTCTTAGTTTAAAAAAAATAGGTATCTATGTAATGTATTGTATTAAGTATATCAGTCATCTAGTACCCATAACACTAGCTCTGCTTAGCTTGGGGCTAGATGATGCTGTGTGGATTGTCCAGCATTATATTTATTATTTAGGTACACCCTCTATTCCTACACTCTCATAAATCGATAGGACGGCGGCAGCAGACCGAGACGGTCGGGCAGAGGTCAGGTGCAGGACCAATGGCTTTACGTGCTTACCGAGGCAGGGGGTTGTAGTACCTACTGCCAACTTCCTGCCTGTGCTAGTGTGAATTTTTCTTGCCGGAAAAATCCTAATAACAGTGCTTGGCCCGATTCGGGATTTTAACCCGGAACTTCATTATCCTCATTATCAGCGATAAATTCGAAAAAAGCCCTGTCTGTCTGTATGTTACCTTCTCACACCTAAACGGATCTTAATTCATTTTGGGCTGCGAGGTGGCTGGTATCCTGGGGACGGACCTAGGCTACTTTTTATCCCGGAAAAAAGCGTGCGAAGCTGCGAGCAACAGCTAGTACAGTATAATTTACAATTTATTTACAGTATTTCAATTTATTTTGATCTTAGATTGTAATTAAGTATTGGATTTTTTTTTTTTTGAAGTAGGTATACCGACAGCATCACAGCTACCCTGGCAGGTACGGCTGCGCGGGGGCTTCCTCCCCGGAGTCAATAAATAGAGAAAAATAATTGTTAAATTCATGGATCTAGAAACTTCTTTTTACTTCACGCTTCCCAACAGGAATCATTAACGTTCATGAAAATCATCAGGTAATTACGCAAAGAGGCTTTAAAGTCTAAAATAGTTCTTGAAAAAAGCCGTTTTGTTTTATCATAACTCGCAAGCTATTCTCAACCGTACACAACAGTCGCAAAGTTGAATATTCCTTAGCAACACATTCGCCGGTACTCTCACGTAAGCACAGATACATCTATTTCCGAGTTTCCTGCGAAAGTTTGTTGAGAGTTAATTTTCGTTGTGAATTTTGTAACTCCATGAGTGTTAATCCGAGGAAGATTCAAGTTTTAAAGTAAATGTGGTTTTGTTTTGAAGTTAGAATGGGGTGTCGGGAGCAATGCAGAATAATAAATAAATAAATAAATATGCTGGACCACACACACAACATCATCTAGCCCCAACGCTAAGCAGAGCTTGTGTTATGGGTAATGACTGATATACTTAATACAATAACTGGCATAAATAGACAGATAAATATTTTTTATTATACATAGAAATACCCAGAATACCCGGAACAAATATCTGCAGATCGTACAAACATTTGGCCCAAGGCGGGAATCGAACCCGCAAACTCCTGTGTCGCTGTCGGACATTCGCTCAGTCAGGACAGTTCAGGACAGTCGTCAAGAATGTAACATGAAATATAAATAGTAGTTTCGTAAACACTTTATATACGTGATAAAAAACAAAGAATACCTATACAATTTAAAAAAAAAAAAATTAAACAGTTCAGCTAACTGCAGACTGTTGCAAACACTCTGGAAGAAGCTCAACTGATCTTTAACAATACCTACCATTCGGAAGCGTTCCCAATACGCTGGCTGCATTGCCCCGCTGTATTGAGGTCGCTGATCCGCTGCGCCAGAGACTTGCTCTCGGGTTACGCGTCGTCGCCGCGTCGCTTCGCGCAGACGCTGATAAAATTTATAAAGATGGAGGATCAATGTAAAGTCTTTTAAACAGATCTGTTTCACATATCTTCCGCCGATCGGTCATGATCTCACGATAAATCGAGTAATAAATACGGAAAATTCATCTCGAATATCGTTTTCACAAATCTTTTCATATTTATCTCACTCTAAAAATTCCCAGGTGTGGCATTTGATTTTTCGAAAATCTTTGAATGCAGTTTTCTTTCTTTTCAAAAATAAAGGAATGTTTTTTTTTGAGTAAAATTTTCTATCTACAGTATTAAGAGTACTTTCCCTTCAGGTGGAATTACAAAATTCCACCCTGTGTTATTTGAAAAATAGGGACACTGCGTAACTCAAATTGAGGTGCAAACATTGCGTAAGTCAGTTAGTCCCGCGCAAACTCGACGGACTGGTGATCCGTTGGTGGATTTTGAATAAAGGTAAATATTTGCAATACCTACCTTGTTATTAGTTTTTCGGTTAATACTTTTAATATTACTTAGTGTTGATGTTTCATTTATATGAAACGAAGTATTTTTAACCGAGTTCAAAAAGGAGGAGGTTCTCAGTTCGTTTGAATGATTTTTTTTTATATTTGTTTGTTACTTTATATCTCCGCCTATCTCCGCCTGTAACCGATTTTACTGATTCTTTCACTATTGTATAGAGAATGATCCCGAGGTGGTCCCATAAAAATTGCTCCCGAGGGATTAGTATTTATTCCGTTAAAATTAAAAAGCAACATAAAATTTTTGGAGAATCACGACAGTTTTGGTGATATCTGCGCCAATTGTTAATAGATTTTGATAATTCTTTCGTTGTTGTATGAAAATTTATTTTGAGGTGGTCTCATTATGAGTTTGATTCTCGAGGAATTGTGTCGTTAAACGTAGGTTTGTAAAAATTCTTCAGAATATGATGTTTTCATTAACACTTAATTAATGGTTTCCATGGCAACGGGCGTCAACAGCTTCATCCTTGTGTCATCAAACTAAATTATACTTGAATTATAACTAGATGTCGCCAGTGTAAACTAAATTGTTTGCATATAAACATGTAGTACATAGTGAACATAGACTTTCGGTCACGCAAAGTAAAGGAGCGGTGATTTCGTTCGTCCGAGACATAGATGATCTATAAACCGGAATTTGAAGTCGGTTTATCGTTTTTTAAAACACGCCAAATTATTATTTATTTTAAATACTAAAAAGACAAGTGCACTTTACTTTAAAACTAAGCTCTACGTGCATAACTTTACCATGTACAACCTTGCCATTAAGGAGGTGAGCTGCTATTCAAAGTCAAAGTCAAAAACTCTTTATTTCCATAAATACAATAAATGTATACTTAGAAAAGGTCAAATTCTTAATAATTAAACACTGACACGGAAATAAAGTGATATTTTTGATTTCAGTCGCTTCGGTACGTAGACTAAAGTAAAGAAGCGACGAAGAAACCTTTAGCCTGTTAGTTGTTATTTTTCGAGTTGGAGCAAATTCCGTCCCACGCTTTTTTATTCTCTAGATAATCTGATATTTTATAGTAGGCCTTTTTACACAGGAAGGTTTTGACAATTTGTTTGAATTTATTTACTGATAATTTTTGCAACTCATTAGGAGTTTTGTTGTAGAAGCGTATACATACTTTGCCCTTTAAAAGATACATTAATTTTGTGTAGTCTAGTTGTGGGCACAGCGAGTTTATGTTTATTCCTTGTATTCAAATTATGTACATAAACAATATTGGTTTGATGAGACCAATTCTGGTCTGGTTGCCTTAGCGTTTATATCATGCATCATACTGCCTTGAAAAAGCGCTACAGCAGAAATGTATGCCGATAATTTTATATTTTGATGGCTGTACAGTTCAGAATTGGAACATCCATTTAGCGAATGCTCTTTTGCACAATGACTTAAAATGTTGTAATAGACAAAAAATCTTGGAGAAAGAGCACACATACAAATTTTAATGGAGTGTGACGCAGTGCACAGTTCTATTGAGCAAAAGATAAAAAATTAAGAGTTCTTCTTGCCTTCCCAATGTGACATGACATTGTCCAAAACAGTACGACCCAAGCACCCGTATTACGTCAAGTACTTGGACTACGATTTATCGACGACCACTCGGACAAAATCACCTTGATGTATAAATCCATACGGCCAGGTCGCTCCGTTAATTACACTACAGTCACAGATCTACGCGTACTACAGTACAATCCTTGCGGCGTAATCAAATATTAAATAAACTTTGATGATGAGTTTAAGATCTTTCCCGAAGGGTTCGACGCAGTATGATAATGCCAGTAGCTTACTGGCAGCCTAATAGGCCAAACTTTAAAGTGGCAAGGTGCTAAAGCTTATACTAAGTTTAAGCTTAAGCACCTTGCCACTTTAAAGTTGACTTACGTGGACTCAAAAACTAGTATTTATTATTTCCATGTTCTGAGGCACCGTGGCTCCTAACACAAGGCACTAAAGTGTACATCTTACTAGCTGACGTTACTAAGTATTCCTTACATATTGGCATATTTTCCCAAGTAGATAATTCCTCAATAAATATTTTCCGTATGCCTAGGGAACCGATTAGATAAACATTAGTAAACACGTCACGAGCAGAAAGTTTCGAGGGTGAAAAGTTCCAAAGAGGCTGCCATAGTGCTCAGTGAACCGATTTTTTCTCTGAAAAACTTGTTTTTTCGACCAAAGTTCTTGTTGTAGATAAAATGTTCAGAGTAACAAATTCCGCTGAAGATTGATGATCAATACCACGACTGCAAAAAGACGAGGGTGGTTAATTGACGTTTGGCTGCTTCTCCAAGTTCTTAAAAGAAACGGCGCTAAACTTACAAAGAAAAACAGTGATCAAAAAACTATAGACTACAGAGATATCTTACAAAGTTAATAGAATTAAACCAATACGGTTTGAGAATTGTCTTTTAATGTATAGAGAACGAGCATGAATCAAAATTAATGAAACAATAAACAACTCTACTACTAAATACCTTTAATCAGGCATCAAAATCATTATAGTGTAGGAACCGACTATACCAACGATAATATTTTTTTATAAGCATTGATCTGTCTTTATCACATTTTAAACGAATTTTATTAATAAGAAAATAACCTAAGGTGATGAAAATTACTTAAATCCAAAACTTCCACAAACGACACAAACAAGTTTACATTCTGAAGTTACTCCAAAGGCGCAGCTGGACAAAATGAATTACCCCTCATTATTATAGCTGAAGTTAGTTAAATTCGCAACAGATCCAGATAATTAGTAGCTGGCTACTGCCTGCAGGTGACCGGGTAACCGGATTATAGCAGCACCTGAATGTGAAATGGCCAGGAGTACCTACGGGAGGTTATCATGTCGGGAAACACTAGAGGGATGTGGAGAAAACGTCACACGGATTGGTTTCGTTGAAAGCCTAGTAAGTTAAGAGGAAAATCTACCTATAAACGTGTCGTTCGTTCGTTTATGAGAGAGTCCGACTTAATTTGGGGACAAATCAGTCCCTTTTTTAATTTTAAAAGCTGCTTTGCGAATATCTGACGAACTACCTAGAACATTATGGTTTATTTTAACTTTTTTATTTATAGCCTCCTGTCATAAGCAGCCATAAACTATTACCCTCCCTGTAGATAATGTATACCGGGTGGAATTTTGTAATGCCACCTGGAGGGAAAGTACTCTTAATACTGTAGATAGAAAATTGTACTCAAAGAAAACATTCCTTTAATTTTGAAAAGAAAGAAAACTGCATTCAAAGATTTTCGAAAATTCGCTTGCCACACCCGGGAATCGAACCGACTAAAATCTGTAAAAATTACACCCTGTACTTTTATTGCATAGATCGTTAGGGTCAATAATAAGGATGAAATCTTTCTAACAAACTTAATAAATTAAATAAACGCATGAAATCTTAAATTATAAATTGAATGGGTCAAGTTAAGCACTTTAACTTAAAGATCCATCTGTTTACTTGTGTCAGTAATTAATAATTATCATTGACGTCATTTATCCATTAAAAATGACGAATTAATATTTAGATAAGACGATTGAAATTTGCACGTGTTTGTACCTAATGCAGACTCCTTTTTTAGATGCAACATAACTGCGTGTATGAGGTAGTTTAAATATGGAATGTTACATTTGAAAATAGATTGTCATTTGTTATTCACATTTGATTGTTTTTACAAATTATTTCATATTTGTCTCACGGTAAAAATGGCTTATCAAGAACAATTTGATTTAGTTGAAGCTTATTTTTTAAATAACAAAGATGTGAATCTAGCTCTGCGGTGGTACAGACAGAAATATCAAGACCGACAGGCACCAACTCGGTTCGTATTGAAAAGGATGGTAGAAAATTTAAAGAATACTGGTAGTTTCAAAAAGCGAAGGCAAACTCTTCAGGAGAACAATTTGTATAGTTCGTTAAAAAAACTCGATTTTTAGCATTTTGTTATTTTTATTATCATCAAAAATATCACTTTTTGTTTTAGTAACTACTTACCCTTCGCGTTTAGCCAATATATCCCCCGTATGTTTTCAATCTCACTCAATAGAAAGCCAGCTGAAGTCGGGCCTTCGCAAACTGTACGTGTTTCCTGTGCGTTCCTAACGAAGTTGCAGATTCTGTTGCACAGTCTCTGTTGACTGGAGGAGTTACCTATTGTTCCTTCGTTGTAAAAATGAAAACTTTATTACTATTGTCTTTTGAGTTTCACCTATTCAGAGTTTTGGATACCAGGGATAGCATTGCCCGACTCCAGATCGAAAATTTCATCTGCCTCTGTTCACTTCATTTGTGTATGATTTTTTCTCATAACATGGAACATGCTAGGAGTTTTATAATAAATATTGTGTATGAATGACAGTCTATGTTCTGACTCAAATTTGTTGAGAAATATCTCAAATGCATAAACTTTTACACGTGGCATATAATATAAATAATAATAAAAATAAAATAAAAAGCCTTTTATTCCATAACATTAAATAACATAATTCAATCATGCTTGTTTAAAATTTATGTCAAATATAATAGCATTCATGTCAGTAAATAGATTTAATAATAATCAAAGTAGCTACTTATTATTGAATTTGAATAGGTAATTATTTCGATTGAATTTCATATTCATATTTAGTAAGTAGTTAGGACCCCTCTCGGGTAAAGGCCTCCTCCAGTTCTGTCCAATTTTGTGTTTTCAGATATTTTTTGATTTCGTCTGACCATCTTGCTAGGGGTCTGCCAATTCTTCTTTTGCCCTTAGGGCCTTTCCATGAGGTGACTAAGGTGGCCCACCTTTCTTTTGGCATTCTGGCTACGTGTCCAGCCCATCCCCACTTCATTTTAAGAGCATGTTGTAGAGCGTCTATAAATTTAGTTTTAAATCTTGTTTCTTTATGTCGTACTTTGTCTTTCAACCTTATTTTCATAATATTCCGTTCTATTGCTCTAATTGAAGGCATAAAAATTCACGACCAGAACTTAACATACCTAGCCTTCGCAGACGATATAGTACTTCTCGCCTTCTCGCAGAAGACGCGCATAAACTCCAACACATGTTGACTACCCTGCATGACGCTTGCAAAACAAGAGGACTGGAGGTGAACCTACAAAAAACAAAAGCTATGACAAACAACGAGAAGAAAGACTTACTGATTGAAGACACGGTACTAGAATACGTTGAGGAATATATTTACCTAGGGAAACAGGTTTCATTTAAGCCATCAAACAACATCGACGAATTGGACAGAAGAATAACAAAAACCTGGAAGAAATTCTGGAGCATGAAGGAAATTTGAAAAGGTCCGTACTGTCCGTAAGGAGTACTTGCTTTTTTAACCTTAAAGGTAATCCTTTAAGGTTAAAAAAGCAAGTACTCATGCCTACTACCAACGCTTACCTACGGCAGCCAGAGATGGACCTATAAGCGAGAGGCAAAGGAAAAAATAGCAAAATGTCAAAGGGCATATATTAGGCCTCTCTAAATAAGAGGGAAAACACCTATCGATCAACTGCTATCACAACTGAAAACGCAGTATAAGTAGACTCCACTTTTACTTACGATCAATGTGTATGAAACTAGTTTACGTCCCAAACGGACTCAATAGAAACACAATGTTATAAGATCTAATTGTGTCAAAAATAAATAATTTATAACGATTCAAATCCAAATCATATTTTTAAATGGTCTAGGAAGTCTGTCACAATGTTTCAAATCTCGGTATTTTCAACCTTATTCATGTCCTACATTGGGGACGCCTCCCTCGTAAGTATTATCACAGCCTGGAGCTCAAACACAGCTTACTGCCTTGAAAATGTAATATCTCGCGGTATCAACCGTATTTGGGTAGCCCACATGTTAGGGAACCTAAATTTATCTGCGGTCCTAGTTTCTGTCGCTTACACCATCCACGCTCAGCTGCTGTGGTAATCTTCGTGCATTGTTATGGATTTTGCCTATGTTCCTGGTATTTAGGGCTTATATTCTAGAACGGAGTTTCTAAACGCATAATCTGAACCAATCGTACCGTGAGCTGATGAAATCAAATAAAAACGAATGCATAAATACAATGTGTGTTCTTTAAAAACAAGATCCGTCAAGTGAGAGTGTGACTAGCGCGCCGAGAGTCTCGAACGGTTGTCCAGTATACCAATAAGTTCAATAGGTACAGGTTAGAGACTTTGCTATTTGATGAATACCAAAAATTAAAGGTTTAAAGGAACATTTCAGATGGATCGGTTTGCAAACTTCGGAGTAGGTATAGAGGGTAATAGTAAAATTTTCTAGTTTTTTCAAAATATTTCAAAAAGTATTAAACCTACAGAAATTTCAAAAACTGTTTTGAGATGTACAAACCAATTAATTTCATTTAATATCCCACTCGGTGCGGTAGCCTCCCCTTTTGAAAATTATCCCCCCTTTTGAACTATTTTTCATAAAGTGTTTTAGGTACTTATGATTTTCTGTATTTTTTCTGTAAAAAATAGATCCATATTTACATTCCATATGGATCTTTCTATAAACTTCGGAGATAGGGGGAGGAATGGTTATTTTTTTGACTTTTTTCAAATTATTTCAAAAAGTATTAAATCTACAGAAATTTCAAAAACTGTTTTGAAATGTACAAACTGATACCTTTCATTTGATATCCCATTTGACATTGTAGGTCTCTTTTAAAATTTCGACATCACAATTTGTACTGAAAATTTACATTATTATTTTTCATTTATTATTATTTATTTTTATTTTAATCTGGACAGGCGCACAAAATGTATTATTATTTTAATTTTCAAGTTATTTGCTGCTGTAGTTGCTGAGATATTAAAGACGGAAAAAAGGACAGAAAAAGCGAGACCATAAGGGTTTCGAAACCCTAAAAATCGTTGATAATTCACCTAGACTGAAAAGAGGGAGCCTATTACTTGGGGCTGTCAAATGGCATAGACCTTGCTTATTAGACCATAGTTTTAATATTTAATTAATTTTTGAGTTTAGGTTCCTTAACTTTTTTCTTTCATAAATCTTTTCCTGACAATAACAAACAACAAAAAAAGAATTAGCGAAATCGGCCCAGCCGTTCACACGTGATGCTGTGACCAAGGGAAATATGGGTTCATTTTATATAAGATAAGATGAAGTTTGCGTCGTGAGATTTGGGCTAAGACAACGCAAAAACTACTGAACACATCGAGCTATAAATATGAAGTATCAAATTTATCAATCTAACAACAGCAAATACAAAATAAGTTGAGCGCCCTGACTGGGTTTTTATGCATACACAATGCATAAAAACCAATAAGACTACCTACACCTAAGAACAATTAATATCTGTATGCATAAAATTACAATAAGTAAATGATATTATTATAAAAAAAAAATACAAATCAAAAATAAAAACAAATTAGAACTGGTATTTACAATTGAAACAATTAAGCTAACTGCAGACTGTTGCCAACAATCTACAGGTAGCTCAACTGATCCATATGAATACCAGTTGGAAGCGTCCCCAAGACGCTGGCTGCATTGCCCCGCTGTATGGCAATGCTGACGCGCTGCGCCAGATACCCGTCCGCTCTCGGGTCACGCGTCGCGTCGACCAGACGCTCAGATAACTTTTAATATAAATATTAGGTCCTTACATATGAAATTGGCGTTTTTCGTACTGGCCACTTTAATCACAAATTTCTCCTCTTTGGTAAGGAATTCCAAATTCAAATTTGTACAGCTATAGACTCATGTATTTGTGCTTCGATGATCGTCATTCATTTGTTTTTTTTCTTCTGTTTTTTTCTGTTTGCGTCACTCATTTTACAAAATGGAAAACTTAAAATATCGCATTATTTACGAGTACGAGTTCCGCCGTGGCACTAGTGCTGCGGAAACAACTCGAAGGGTGAATGATGTGTATGGCGGTCGTGTTGCAAAAGAAAACACAGTTCGTTTTTGGTTCCAACGTTTTCGTTCTGGAAATTTTGACCTGCAGAACAAGCCCCGTGGACGGCCTGAGACTCAAGTTGATAATGAAGAGTTGAAGGCTATTGTGGAAGCGGATCCATCGCAAACCACGTCCGAGTTAGCTGCAGGCTGCGATGTTAGTGATAAAACTGTTTTAATTCACTTGAAGCAAATTGGGAAGATTAAAAAGCTTGAAAGGTGGGTACCTCACGAATTGACTGAAGCAAACCGGCAAACGCGCGTCGACTGCTGCGTTACATTACTAAACCGGCACAATAATGAAGGTATTTTAAACCGAATCATTACCTGTGATGAAAAATGGGTTCTTTACGATAATCGGAAGCGCTCAGCGCAATGCTTGGATCCTGGCCAGCCAGCCAAATCCTGCCCCAAGCGAAAATTAACCCCAAAAAAGTTACTTGTAAGCGTTTGGTGGACTAGTGCCGGTATTGTTCATTACAGTTTTCTCAAATCTGGCCAGACTATTACGGCTGATGTCTATTGTCAGCAATTGCAAACCATGATGGAAAAGCTAGCGGCTAAACAACCTAGGCTGGTCAATCGCTCCACGCCACTGCTGCTTCACGACAACGCTAGACCACACACTGCGCAACAGACGGCTACTAAATTAGAAGAGCTTCAATTGGAAAGTCTAAGACATCCTCCGTACTCCCCGGACCTTGCTCCAACAGATTACCATTTTTTTCGAAATTTGGATAACTTCTTGCAAGGGAAAAAATTCAACTCCGATGGGGCAGTCCAAATCGCCTTCAAAGATTTTATTGATTCCCGTCCGACTGGTTTTTTTAGTAAAGGGATCAATGAACTACCTATAAGATGGCAAAAGTGCATAGAAAATAATGGTTCATACTTTGATTAATTAAATATATTATATTAAAAAATATTCGACTTTTTGTTCCTCCCATACAAAACGCCAATTTCATATGTAAGGACCTAATAATAAGAGCGAAAGATTGTGCCGTTTTGGAAGAGTTTGGCCAAAGACAACGTCAAAACCACTGAATGGATCAAGCTGAATTTTAATAACCCTTTTTACTTTTTATTCCCTAAAAACGCGTATAAAGCCGGGGGCAGAAGCTTGTATTACAAATATATAAAATAAAATCCGATGACTTAGCAACCCAAAGGACTTTATAGATACTGACATAAATTATCATTTTGTTCTGTTTTGAACAATTTCCATAAATTGTCAATATCCGTAAAGTGACAGCTGAAAACATCCTGAGCCTAATATACATATTTAGCAACTTAATAGACAGCAAGTTTCAATTCCATTCTCATGGGACTAATAATCATCATGGAATTAATTTATTGAAACATACTAATGATCCTGAGTCTTAGCCCCGCATACCCAAAGGAGTTTGTGAGCGCAGTTGTATAGGTATATGCTTAGTAGGGTAATTACGACGAGAACTCCTCTCAACTAAACTATTAGTTTATTTAGGTAAATTAATCTAGGTGAACCTGGATAAGGCACAGGGGCGTAGTAAGTAGTAGAATAATAAAATAAAATAAATGTTTCCATACGTTTTCCCTCAGCATCTTATAGCCTCAATATAGGCAGATATTATTTAGAGAACACACACCCGAAACAAATAGAATACTATAATCATATATTTGGACACAGGTACAAAAAAAGTAAAAAATAAACAAAAGGAGAACAAAAACAATATAACATGGAGGAAAGTGACACAAAAAGGATGGTAGTATAAAGTGTAAGGTGGCTCTGCCGCCATGTGCCTGCGCCGAAACAGGGGTTGGCTCAGCGTGTGCTGAACATTTTATGCTCAGCGCTGTTTTTCAGCTAAAGACCTTAATATTAATTAACGTTACGGACGGCAATTTGGAGACAAAAATAAATCTGTAAATATTTGCATATAATTTTTTCTGCGGCGTGAATCAACCTTTCACTTTTATGTCTCAAGCGGACCTTCGTCCACGACACCATATTATACTTATAAAACAAAGCTCTACTTTAGAGTAGAGTAGCAGAGTTTACAAAAAAATCTATATTTTTTTGTAACGTGAAATACCTATCTATTATTTAAGTTATCTTGTAAATATTATGTAGGAATACCACAATATTAGTATTGTAGATTATTTACACAAAGGGATAATCAAGGCGAGACTTTCCAATTAAGTCTGTACAATGTTTGAGCGGTTATTATCGTGTGTGAATAGCTTCGGAGCTTAATTAGTTCCTAGTGCAAACGTTAGGTGCGAAGCGAAGACACTCTAAGACCACGGCCGCACTGCAAGATAGCGGGTGCTTTGATGGTTGCCTCGGTAATTGCTTCGATTGTAGCTAGGCGCGTAGCTTAGAGTCTCGAAGATAGACAGCAGTCTAGGTGTCGTATAAAACCAGCGCACAGTAGCATCATCGTTACTGCGCATAATGCTGAGCGATGACCTGTGGCGATGACCGATTGATATCAAGTTGTAACTATATTTGTTTGTACCAACTTTGCTTGTTATTTTGTGACACAAAATGAATATTTTTTACCTTTTTTTTTATTTTTACTTTTTTAGTTGTGTTACGCTGTGGACATAGAGGTCGGTATTTATCTTCTTGGACTGGCCCATCGAAACGATCATCTCAGTACAAACCCAGCAAAACAGAGAATGTCTCGCTACTTCCAGTAGGCCGATTCAGATGTGTTTGTGATTGTATCACTCATACTATTTTATCCGCCTGTTTGATGCATTTTGATTACGAAAAAAGAAATCAAAAGAAAATGAACCAAAGAACAGCAAAAATATTATGAGTGATGCACTCACGAATACATCTGAATCGACCAGCACGAGACTATCTAAGCTTGCAGTATGGTCGTTCGGCATTTTCGTTATCCATTTTCATTAATAATAAATAATGTTGGACAATCCACACAGCATCATCTAGCCCCAAAGTAAGCAGAGCTTGTGTTATGGGTACTAGATGACTGATAAACTTAATACAATACATAACATAGTTAGATATATATTTTTTTTATTATATATAGAAAATACTCAGAACAATTATTAACATTAAATTTGTTATCTCGTTTTCCATCTACCATCCAATCTTACAGTGCGGCTGTAGTCAAACCTTGATCGATGGTACTGCGGGTAATTTAGTGCTGCACTATAAGGCTTGTATCCCCTTTATGTAAAAAACTAGTTGCAGCTCGCGGCTTTACACACATGGTATGTAGCACTCAGAGCTACCTACCTGTCAATAAAAATAATTTTTAGATCAGAAACGCGAGCTCGATAAGCACCGGTTTTGTATTCGGTGTCGAAAGAACGTCGGCTTTTACCGCTTTTTGAGGTTTTGTACCCGAAGAGTGAAAACGGAACATTAATAACCTCTGCTGTCCGTCTGTCCGTCCGTCCGTCCGTCCGTCCGTCATAGAGCTCTATCTCATGAACCGAAAGGGTAGCCAGTTCAAATTTTCAGAGAATGTGTATTTCTCTTGCCGCTATAACAGTAAATAATAAACATTAAATAAATATTCAAATTTAAGGGGGCTTCAATACAAAAAACGTGATTGTTTTATGCTCTTCGTTAATACAGGCTGTTGATTCAATATAGGTAACTTTCCATATATAAGTAATACTACAACTGTAATAACAACAAATACTAAAAATATAATAAAGTTGAAAATTAAATGTGGTAGGTATTTTTTTTAAATATTAAGTTGCCTGATTTTAACGGTACGGAACCCTACGTGTGCGAGTCGGCTCGCACTTGGCGCTACAGACAAAATTGGTGTAAATCGATCCGTATTGAGAACCGCGCTCGCGCTCTTTAAGTTCCAGACAGATAATTTCCAAACTTACAAAATTTTTTCCATTATTTATATTAACCTACTAACTTCGCTTTGATTGTTTACTAGAAGAATCGAATCGTAGGCTGTTTAACGATAGATTGTTGCCGTGGTTATTTATTGTTATTGCTGTAAAGACAACAATTACAATACCAGCACAACAATTGATCGTGAATTAGCACACCGCACTAGTCAGTACCTAACTTTATCTACCTTAAATTTTCAACGTCAGTATTATAAGTACATTCATTTATACATTCATTTATTTAAATGAAAAAAATCTTAATCTTTACTTAGATACTGAGTAATTTAATTTATTAAGTAATCCAAAAGCGGTACATTTTACATAAAACAGTATATAAAACTTATGCTGAAATAAGGCCAAAAAAAGGAATACAAAGAGAAAGTAAAAAAAATAACAAAAAGGTGACTGAAGCTGATAAAAGAAAAAGAAAAATATGCATATGAAAATAGATAGGTAGTACAAAATAAACAGTAAAGTGAGAAATTCATTTCAGTGATTTTGCGACGTGTGTTTCAGTGTGCGTGCGTGTAAATGAGTGTATATGTGTGTCTGAGGCACCAATCTCGTAAGTCTGGGCAACAGGAGACACGGTGCGGGGAGGCGAAGGTGATGTATGTTCGAATGCGAAAGGGGTGAATGGAATTGAGGAGCTCCCGAGGCACCCGTCTCTTAGGAGTCTGGGCAACAGGAGACACCCGGTGTAATATATGGAACTAACAAATTAGCGTGATCAGGTGGGAACTACCCTGACATTTTGCATTTCTGCGACTCCCATTTCATATCAATTGATAAATACAATTTACATTCTTTATAGCAATTTTGCAATTTTCAAGGACTTAATTAATACTTTAGATTACAGCTTGATTTCGGCTGAAAAGTTTTAGAACTCTAACGATGTTACTTTCATTTGACATTGGACGAATTAAAGAGTTTACATTTTTAATTGAAACGAATAACCCGATAATTAATCGACTGTAGGTATTTTAGTCATATTATACCTAATAATATATTTGTATTATTAGTCGATCGCTTATTGGGTGACTGTTCATATGCAACTTTTACAAACCTTAAGTCTAAAGTTACACTAAAATTGTACAAGTGTATTCTAACAAAAAATTGTATACGTACTTTGAGCTTCAAAATCTGTGCCTCCTGTATAAAATTCGGTAAACATTACAAGCTATTTTACTGAATTTCCTCGCACAAAGAGGAGCATCGTTTGAACCCGTATTCCTCGGGAAAAATACCAGCCAAGGGTGAAAAGTAAGTAAGTTATTTATAAAATTTTATATGCATTTACATCGCCCCCGAAAAGAAAAAAGGGAAAAATGTCTGAAGTGACAACGGGAATCTCGATGCCGAGGAAATATTAGGGAAATTAAGTTTTCTTGAGATTTAAGTCGTCTGCTGCTGGGTCAACTTCAAAGAAAGTTATTTTGGACCTCCTAGGTAGCGTTATAATCACCAATTGAAATTACCTGTTTTAAAGAACCTACTTAGATTACAACCTCCACATAAAAAAATTGTATTGGAGTTACCTTTATTATATCAATATAATAACGAAAATACATATAAATGCATTTTCGTCTTCTTAAATTAATCTAAGAAGCTTATTTGCCTGGTGTTTCGATTACAAGAAAGTCTTTTTAAAGATCACATTATGGAATGTTGGCTTCTGCCGCTTATTTTCGGTATATTAAGTAGCCTATTATTTAAGTTAGGCTTTGTTATAAATGTACGCCAAATTACATCAAAGTTCAGAAGTTTTGGTACTTCGTAACAAAACTAATAAATTTTCACAAATTTTCGGATTTTTCTTATGTCTTTTATATTTAGTGTATATTATATGTAGGGTAATTCCGGGGTAGATGGCCGTAAGGGAGAGGCGGCCAATCAAAAAAAGTCCAATTAGAAACAGGTAGATCGCGTTAACGATAGTTTAGTTCGCTTCGCCTTCCTGCCGGTAACAAAGTAATCGAGTGAATATTGCGCATACAATTATGTGTAAAATCACTTTGTTTTTTCAACACCTATGTGAAATAGGTAAGGGGTTGATATATTATGTCGTCACATAAAAGTTTTTAGAAATTTATGTTTGTTGTTTGAAAAACATTAGAAAGAAGACTTTAACTAAATTATGACACAAAGGGATTATCACTGTTTCTATGGGCCCGCGCTCTACGTTTGGAATTGAAAATGAGAAAAGACTCAGCAAGCTTATCAAGGAAATGCAGTCCAAGGGGTTCCCTTTAACTATGGACGATACAAGTAAAATTGCATTTATTTTCGCAGAACAATAGAATGGCTGCAATGTAAGATAAGTTTGCTCTGGGTGCACGAAAATTACACCGAATATGATGACATGTGTTCTTACTGCGTTAAAAAGAAAAAACATGAATAAAAATACCCTAAGGGCAAAGGAAACGGCAAGAATACAACTGGCCATCTCCCCCAAAGCCCTGTGGCTGTCACTCCCGGACACTCTGGGAGAGATAACCAATCGTAATTTTTTTTTAAAGTGAAATGGTGCTATATTTGTTGATTTTGAGACTCATTATTATAATAATATAGTAAGATGGATATTTAAAGTTTTGTTTGCAATGAAATTGGTGGTTTAAATCATTATGTTTATACCAAATTTAGGTTCCAAGTTAGTAGGGCCATCTACCCCGGAATTACCCTATATAAAATTGAATCCCAATTTTCCTTCACGGCATCACGCGTGAACGGCTGGACCGATATTGCTAATTTTTTTTTATTGTGTTTGTTACTGTCAGCAGAAGAGGTTTTTATAAAAGAAAATAAACCGCCAAGTGTCGACTCGCAAACGAAGAGCTCCGTACCGTAAAAATCAGGTAACTTTTTCAAAGAACATAAATTTTTCACTTCTTGGGAAAGCCCCCTTTAAATTTTCAACATTATTTTCTTTTAAGTATTTTGTTACTATTACAGTTGAAGTGTTACTTATTTATAGAAAGTTTCATGTTCCTACCTATTGTAGTTCAAGAGATAATGTCTTGACAAAGTAAGAGGGAAAACAGCCAAAAACACACATTTGTTGTATGGGAGCCTTCTTTTGATTTTGATATTTTTTTAATGGTTGTTATAGTGGTAAGAGAAATACACATTCTCTGAAAATTTCAACTGTCTACCTCTTACGGTTCATAAGATGGAGCCCTGTGAAAGACGGACGAACGGACGGACGGACAGCGGAGGGTTAGTAATAGGGTTCCTTTTTCACCCTTCGGGTGTGGAACCCTAAAAATAAGAAACACGGAATTGCGCGGAAACACGAAGTTTTCAATATTCATAGTAAAGACAACAACGTCTGCCGGGTAAGCTAGCAGGTTATAAATAAAAACTTATGAAAACAAAAATAAAAGCATGCGTATCTAAATTGAGGTTCGCTTATTCCCAAACTAACATTATTTTTGTTACGAAAGAAACAACAAAAAATTAAGTATCTTCTCCCTTTCCGGGTATAATACCTTTTCTACTACCCAGTAAGCTCACATATACTAGGGTTTTTTTTTTAAACGCCTTGTTCAAATAGAGTCTTATTTTTATTACGTTATAATGTATGTTTACTGCGAAAAAACTTGGAAGAGAACCAAAAAATAGAGGTGTTAATACAAGAAGCGGATCCTGCTCTGTTCCTAAATTCCACAAAATGAAGGATATTTGATAAAATTTTGTTCCATCCCTTCACTCCAGGGATGCCAATGGAGCCTGTAATTCACAAAGCTTCATAAAAATACCCACCAAATGAAGTTAGCTTCTGTATGGAAATGAGCTAAAACATGGAAAGAATGAGAAACGTTGTTTTTGGTGATTAATGAATGAGTTTTGCATGAAGGAATAAAATTAATTTCCTTGGAAGTGTGGTAAATATGGACTTGACTTCCAGGCATATTAGGAAGCTGAATTTCAATATGGTGATTGCAAGAGAAAAAGTAATTTATAAATTTAAATTGGCATATGTGCTTATAATAATCAAATGTGGTTTAAGGTTTTACAGTTTAATCAATGCGATTTGCTTCTGAATTTGTCATATTACTCGCGTTATGTTGTATTTTTTAAACCTTAATTATAATAACTTTAATAATAATAGCCAAGATTTAAAAAAAAGGTTGATGGCCTTTTTCTTTGTTACCATAAATATTTTTGAACCAATAAATGACTGATGAATAATATAATAAAACCAGAAACTTATCTAGTTTGCACTTCCAAATTTTTTTTTTCTAAATACCAAATGCTACCAAATTCCATCAACGCCTCATATCAACCTCATATTCGTAACATATCGTTGAAAAGGCAATCTCACCTGATAAACGAAAAATTCTCGAGAATTCTCGATTCGTTTAAAAATACCCCTTCACGAACATTCCGTGATATATTGACGGGGTGGGCCGCCCGCTTATTTTATAATCTTTGCTTCGCAGGCCTTGCCTTTGGCACAGTTTAGTCTTATGCAGTAATACCATAGAACCATCTGATTTTGCTAAAGATTAGGTACCAGGTAAGATTGGGATCTTCTTCATCGTGTTCTTCATTACTGACGGTCGTGTTTCTGATATCTGTGGGCGTGCCCGTTTTGGAAAGCCTTCGTCGAGGAGTTGACCAGCTGCTTCCACGCCACCCTATCTTCGGCTTATCTAAGAGCAGTAGTCACTGGGAGCCCCGTGATCTTTTTCCCTATATCAGACCAGCGGTTAGGTGATCGTCCTCGTGGTCTTTCCCCATCCACTTTGCCAACCACAACTAGTGTCTCCAGGTTGTCCGGGTTTCGTCTAGCTATGTGGCCAATATAGCTGAGAACACGCTGGTAGCAGGTTGTAGAGAGCCTCGTTTTAGATTTCAGCTGTTTGAGAATTGACTTGTTGGTTCTTTTGGCTGTCCAGGGTATCCGCAGCATTCTCCTCCAGCACTGCATTTAGAAGGCATCGATCTTTTTCCTATCCTCTGCCCGGATTGTCCAGGACTCGGAGGCATACAAAAAAATAGAGAAAGTCACTGATCTCGTTTTAGTCGCGTTGGAGACTTTTTTATCCGGCCTTGTTTTTGCCAGCTTGCTCATTGCAGCTTTGGCTAAGATAAAATTGGGAACTTTTTTCTTTTCATTAACCTAACCCTTTGTCCACTCTGAATGACAAACGCGACGCGTTGCTTACATTTACTGGATTTTATAAATTCTAAATACTTAATTTAAGGGACTATTTCGCCCTACAAACAATTTGATAGTTATCGGGGTGATGTAAAGACGAGATGAGATAGTCTTAGAGTGTTATTTTAGTATATGATAGAAACGAAAACCACAAACTGTGATATTTTGCTCTGTGGCAAACTTCTGACGGGAAAATTCTTATGATGTCAGAAGTGGCAATATGATTACGTATCCTTTATTTTGTTATTATGCGGAATAGTCCGTTTGCCGTTGTTATTAATATTTATTTTTGTAGAAAAGCTTTATAAAAGTACTAATTTTATGAATATTTATTACTAACATTATACATACATACTTACTGGCGTGGCGCAGTGACCCGAAGTTGATCTTGGCCCTCCGACACTAAAGGGGTGAGTCTATTTGACGTTAGTAACGAGACGTGATCGTGACATCTCCTTTTTCCATATAATTTAGTACAGCGCCTCTATGGTGCGGACAGGAAACTACGCAAATCCCCATACAAAAACAAGACGTCACGATCACGTCTCGTTACTAACGTCAAATAGACTCAACCCTCTATTCAGGTAGGTACCTACTTCAAGATACAACATAGGTACGGTAAGGGGCGAACATAGCTGGTCTGGTTGTCAAACTAGATCTACTCCGAATCCGATACTTAAAGAAGACGTCACGATCACGTCTCGTTACTTACTTCAAACCCTCAGAGATCTCCGGTTGTCCCGGTCCTTTGCCGTATAAAATGCCTGAATTTTAATTTTTAGAGAATGTTTTAATCATTGTAGTAACTGACTGGACAAGTGGTCATATTGGGTCTAGTAAAATCTGTCCTTAGTCTCATGTATCCATTTTAGGCGTTAAGAGGTTCGGCAAACTTTCCAGTTTAGGCGCCTTCCAATGTTCCCTTGTGTTGTTGTCCATGTAAATAATATTTTATTCAATAAACATTATTATATTAACCTGAAGTGCATCATTCCAGGACAAAGGCCTGTCTCCTTCTGCCCCAGCATAGGCCTGCATCCAAATGTAGATATACTCCTAGCGCCATCTAGCTTCATGCAAGCAAATCCCCACGTGAACTTGTGTGATAAACGAACTAGTCAGTAAACAAACCAGCAAATAAAGCTCAGTCCATAACGCACTCGCAGCAAACATATAAACTGAGCTGATCCTATTGCAAGGACTTACGGGAGCTACACAGTCCACAGTGTTATAGCTACATCATAACTTAGTGCGGGGAAAGAAAAGGATAACAGATGTCTTATTGATTCCTACTACGGCTTTCTAAAACTTGGGACATACATCACTGTCAATCATCTTGGACTGACATCAGTGGACTGGTAGGAACGGACTTTAGTTCAACGTCACGAAATGCTCTTTAATAACATTCAGTAGAGCAAAAACTCCACTCCGCCATAACTACCAGTTGAAGGGTTCTCAGTTGAAGAGAGTGGACTCGGTGAGGGATCTGGGGGTTCATCTAGACAACAAGCTGCATTTCCGGGTGCATGTAGTTAATATCTGCAAGAAAGCATTCAAGACATTAGGATTTGTACTCCGTCAGACGAATAGCTTTATAAATATGAATGCATTAAAAACGCTTTCCGACTCGTTGGTGAGAAGTCACTTAGAGTTTAATGCTGCAGTATAGGCTCCTCACGAAGCCAAGTATAGTCAAATGGTAGAGCGCATTCAAAATAAGTTCACCAGATTTCTATACTTGAAGCTCTACGGCATCTACCAGTTCTTCCCGTTGTTGTATCCAACCTTGTTTGTTATAGGTTGGATACAACAAGCTAGATGTAAGGAGATATGCAGCGCTCGCTCTATATTTAATTAAGGTGTTGAGAGGGAAGATCGTACACCCCATTTTGGAGGAATTGCGGCTGACTGTGCCGGAGGAGTTTGTGCACCGACGGAGTCGGCCCGTCCTATTATCTGTACCAAGAGGAAGGACCAACCTTCTAAATAAAGCACCTTTGACGCGCGGCATTCACACGCTTAATCTGCTAGCTGAGAGAGTAGATCTTTTTTGCTGTTTCATGAGCGAAGTCCAAAGGGCTATGTTATTTATATTGGGGAGAGATTTATTTTATAGTTTTGTATCTTATTTGATTATTAAGGTTTGACGAATTTTTATGTTATAATATTATTAAATTGTAATCACTTTGACTCGCACTTTGACAGTTTTTTTAATATATAATTTTACTGAATTATTTTTTTTTCTTTCATGAATTTTTTAATGGTATTTTATTTTTGTAATGAATGTTTAAATGTTTAAGAATACTCTAGAGGTAATTTATTGCATTGGGTACCTGCGCATTAAAAAAAAATAATAAAAAGATAAAAAAAAATAATAAATAAAAAAAGTAAAGATTGAGTACATTTGATGAATAAATAAATAAATAAATAAATCTTCACCATTGATAATATTCGTTCCTTTTACGCCCGCATAGCCTTTGTATTGTATTGTATTATATTCATTTATTTCAGCTAATTAAATCCATATTACACACACACAAAATCAAAATCATACTAATAATATAAATTCGATAGTTATTCGGTCTCTCTGTCTGGCTGTACCTTTTAACGGATCTTAGAAAATATCCCGAACAAGGGTATTATGCTACTTTTTACCCCGAAAAAGTACGTAAGAAGCCAGAAGGCAAAAGCTAGTTGCTGATATTATCAGTTGGCCATGTATCATCGCTGCCTATGTGTCGCCAGCCATTCTTAATCAAGCTGTAGGACAGATTTAGGTTAAAATCCCTGCACAAAAATAATGGAGGTATACTGAAACAGCTGTTTTATTTCGTCTGCTTGGCCTAGTTGCCCTAATCCGCCCATAAAATTGGCAAAGAAAAAAAAACGTAATCGAACTTCCGGATCGTCGTAACTTCGGTCTGTCACTTCCAAAGGATTTTATAGGACGCATAGCCCGAACGCTTTAGGTATAAATCACGCGTATTGCCTTAAAAACGTCGAAGTAATTTTAATTCTCATGAATTTAGTTTCGTAACTTTCTGTTTGAGGAGAAGTTGAAAAATCAAGATCTCTTTTTCGTGAGTTGGCTTCGAAATTTTCGAAATTACCTTGCACGATAACAGGACTTGTTATGTTTACTTAAAAAGTGCCTGATACCATGAATTGTTATGGCACTGTTCATCAAATAAATAATTATCTAGCAGCGCATCAGCATTGCCAGCGGTGCAATGCAATCAGCGTCATGGGGACGCTTCCGATTGGTAATTATTGATATGGATCAGTTGAGCTGCCTGTAGATTCATTGCAACAGTCTACATTTAACTCAACAATTTTAATAGTTTTTTTGTGTCTATTAAACAGTGTTATTGGTAATTCACTACCAATATGTAGAACTTAGACCTAGCAAGAACGTGTTCGTGATGATGGGCAGAAACTACTGTTTACGAATTGTCAGTGAGTTACCAATGACTCTGTATATCTATAGTACCGAACTACAAAGCAGATATGAATTATTCAAATTGGCATAGCTTACTGGCTTAGCTTGAAGATTACCATAAAGTCTACAGAGGCAGAGGTATCTCTGGTCTACAGAGGTAGAGGTATCTCTGCAATCCTATTTAATTGCTGTAAATGTAGGTTCATTGATAAATACCTACCTTTTTGTTGCGGTTTCGCCCGCGTATCCAGTTTAACTACATACGATATGTAGCTGATTGTTTAAATGGCAGACTGACAAATTTGAAATAATTAATAGTGATCGATTCTAAAATCACAATTAAGTAGCACATACACCTTGTTAATATACTATAGCATAGCAATTTATTATTTTATCACTGATTACGATTAAAAGTAATTTTTCCTTTTGTCATACACTTTTCATTACAGTAATTTAGTTATTTTTTTTTTATTTTTATTTATCATTTATTTAAAGAATATACCATATAAAAATTAGTCATTAAATATCCCGCACCTGGCCATTCCCGGTGCAAAGGTGCACATAATGCTTGCAGCAGTACCTCGCTGAATAGCAATGGCAATCTTTTGCACCAAGAACGACCCGCAGTGGGAGTCTCCTGTCCCTTCGTTAAGTTTACGGCCTAATTCTCCCACTAAACACTTCGCATCCACACTCCAACTGTTACTGCCCAAGGTCTCCACTGCTACAGCTGCGAAATGGTACAGCTGCTCTAAGGAAGCGTACTTAATAAGCCTTTTACAAATTTTACAATTAAATTATTAACGAATAGTAAGTGATTAACTTTACTTATCATTGGTAGTTAGTTATAATCTCGAGGTTTAGGAATCTATGTGTGAGCAGGCAGAAAATGCCAACGGCATATTATCCATCATTTACAAACTTTTTGTGCGCAATAAAGCGTTAATGAATAAAATAATTTAGTGTTAGATTCATTGCAGCGCCGCTATCGTATGCGGAACGAAACATACAAAAATACAACTTATTTACGCTGACGAATAAAATGGCCGTGGCTGTCCAGTTCAGTCCCCTAAGAGCCGAATAAGGGAGCCTACCAGAAGAACGGCAGCATCTTCCTTTTGTGTAAGTTTTCATCTCCGCTGCAATCGGCAACCCGTCTGCCAAGCGTGGTGATTATAGCAAACTCCTCTGGTTTGGGGAGGCATGTTTAGCACTATTCAGCTGTGGGCATTTGTGCGCTGATAGGTTCACCAACGGTTACGCCAACGGAACGTTAATATGTCGACTAACCTTACAGGAATCTTCACAACCCAATTTATTCGTATACTACCAATAGTATTGTATTATTCCTAGAATTCATTTTAACGTTTCCTCTCTTTCACGTGTTGAAGCACAATAAAAGGACACAATCGAAGTGATCCTTTGTCAGCCGCTCCTGCTCTCTTTGTAGAAAATTGCTTAGGATAATTCGAGATAGAAAGAAAGCATTGTTATCTTGTTTGTACTGATTTGTGTCGTATTGCTTTCTTGTTACGATTCTAGACGGTTGTTTTTATTGCGGTTTGTTCAATTTAAAATGGTTAATAAACAAGACCAGTTTTTTTGTTTTTTTTTTTTATTATTTTTAGTAACAGGAAAAACATTGTGTTTTGCTGATACAGAGACATAATACACTGGTCATCATAAAAATCGGCCCACCTATACTTTTGCCGGAATATTCGTTTTTTTTAATTGTAAATGAAACAAGTTGTTTCGGAATAATATTTTTTATGTAAAATTGTTTATTTTTAACATTTTAAACTGAAAGCATACATTTTTGAAAACTTGCACATTATGAGGAAAAATGGAAAATCTTTAATTTTACCCTATTTATAGGTTTATATTGAACAAGCTGTAATTTTACACTCTTTGCACTTAAGCCGATGAATCCTTGAAATCAATATTTGGTATTTCCTCTTCTTGCTTTAATTGTAGCCTGCATTCTCCTTTTTAAAGACCTTATCAAAACTGCAATGGCTCCTTGAGGTACTCGCTCCCATTTTTCTTTGATGGCGGTTTCCAGTTCTCCTAAGGTGGTAGGGGCGGGATTTCGAGCTCTAACCTTTTGTTTTAGGGTGTCCCTAATGTGCTCTATAGGTTTGACTCCAGTCCAATCTGATAAAATAAAATAAAGAATGATAAAATTAGCTGAGTACTTTTTTTATCAAAACTTTTGCCGTGCATAAAACGTAAAATGATAAAAAAACAATTTATTATTCCTTATTTTATTTTATCAGATGCATTAATTTTAGCATGTACTTAGCCGCTATAAAAGTCATGGTGGTAATACTTTCCTTGACAACATCTCTACAAAAGAGCTCTTGTTATTTCAGAAACGCACGTTCAAACCATTAATATTTTCACCCGCAATTTTATTTTCGAACTGTCGAGACATAACTGAAACTCGATTCATTACGTAGAGCTTTTTTCAGGCGTTCGGAATGTTGTTAGCGTAAATTAGTAGTCCATTTGTGTGGCTTGCATTATGCTTGGGTAAGTTAGTTCGGTTTTCTGCGCCCCGCTTCCTAGGGGACACATTCTAGAACGCAGTAGTAACTAAACCGCCACTGGCTTTTGTTTATAGGTTTGAATTTAAGAACAATTTATTAAAATTAACTAATTCTCTCACTTATCCGCGCCGGTGGTGAAAAGGCGTTTATGTAATGGTTTACTTTACACGCAGGATTTAGTTTCATTCTAAAATTAAACCCTTTGTTTTCTAAATGTCTTATTGTCATGCGGTACGGGTACTATTCTTTTGTCAAATGAGTGCATTGCTAAAGCAATTTGTGGGAATTCGAAGAATAATACCGGTTTTATAGACTAAATATTAAGTAGGTAGATAGAAAAGCAACAAAGAAAAACTTTCTATGCGCTATTTCTCAAAAACGTCGATCTCTGAAATTTATTATTTTTGCGGAAATTTCATAGACTTACTTGCAATTTATAGAATTTATTCATACGTTTTATTACCTCCTCTGAAAAGTTTCTAGTTAAAATGAAGCCTGCATTCGCGAAACGCTAGACATAAGCTCAAAGAGAAACTCTCGGCATCCTGATAATAATTTAATAATAAAGTAAATTCCTGCACAACATACCTAGATAGTGTGTAAAGCAATCTATACGACAAAGAACCGCTTTTGGCTGTAAAGAATAATGTAGGCTCCTATGTGTTTGAACTCAGTTTGCGTGAGGTTTTAATTAGTTATCTTGCTTAGGACCTGTCATTTTATTACGATGACTTTGACTAATGAAAATTTTCTCAAGGCCTGTTATTTTAATAACTTGTTATAACTAGTAAATAATAAAGTAGTGACCCTCATTAAAAAAACTGTACAGCGCTCAAAATCGTAAACAACACTGTAAAATTGTAATTTAACAAAATAATACATTGCACCGCGCAGTGAGGCAAATAGTCCAAATAAATTCAGTCATCAAAATACCGTATTAGGCAAAGCACAAGTCATAAGCTTTTATTTTGCAAAATGCGCTTTGTCTCTACTAAATGCTTCGAGCTGCGCAGCAAATAGCAGACGTAGCAAAAATGATACGCACGAAACAAGCCACTACGAGCTGTAGCAAAGCCTTTACGAACCGTATAGCCAAGGCTCTACGAGCTGTAGCACAACCTCTACGCAGCGTAGCCGAGGTTCCGGGAGCTGCAGCAATACCTCTACGAACCGTAGCCAAGGCTCTACGAGCTGTAGCAAAGCCTCTACGAATTGTAGCCAAGGCTCTACGAGCTGTAGCAAAACCTCTACGAAGCGTAGCCAAGGCTCCATGAGCTGTAGCAAAGCCTCTACGAATTGTAGCCAAGGCTCTACGAACTGTAGCAAAGCCTCTGCGAATTGTAGCCAAAGCTCTACGAGCTGTAGCACAGCCTCTACGAACCGTAGCTAAGGCTCTACGAGCTGTAGCAAAGCCTCTACGAATTGTAGCCAACTTTACGACCTGTAGCAAAGTTTCTACATATCGTGGTCAAGGCTCAACGAAGCCTCTACGAACTGTAGTGTACATAAAGAATGCATCCAACATCTATGGAAAAAAAAGGTTGACAGACAAACGTACGGACTACGAAGTGATCCTGTTATTTTTAGGTACGCCACCCTAAAAGCGAGTAAATTTATGACTCTCATAGTATTTTCTCGCAAATCTAAAACATTTTTCATTCCCAAAATGCATTCAGTTAAATTACAATTTAAAATCTCTTATGTCATGCTGAATTCAGATGGGAATCTACATTCATTTCAAATACCACTCACTACCGAGAGAAATGCAAAATCTCATTTTACTGTCAAGTTAAAACTACTGTAGCTTCAACGTGGCCCCCAAAGCAAAATAAATCAGTCCGACATTTGTAAAAACACCGAGTAAATTTAAGAACTAGACTACTAACCTCCCAGCGAATATAAAAACAAATTTCTTTGTAACTTGAGCCACAGCTTAAGCGGAGATTTATTATGGATTCTCAGAGCCACAAATCAAGCGTGGCTGTCCGAATTTGTGTAAATTATACCAAATATATGCAATTTTTTTTGGCCAACTCTGCTGCACTAAAATTCTCAAATATTTGCATTTGCAATTGCCTGAATGTATGGCGTGAAACTTTTGGTTTTATTGCCAACGAGCGAAAACATTTAACAATGAAATGTAGGTGCTATTGGGCTATATTTTTGACATATTCTGGCTTTAGAAGACGTTTTAAGCGATGCATAACTACCGTTTATGGGTGAAATAATATACATACACACATAAATAAACTTGGACCAGACAAAAAATTAAAGCGTCTATTAAATTAAATTTTCATTCAATTATGTATGATGCATTCAGCGTAAAGTAAGTTGTTACGCAGAACATTATTTGAAACCCATTTGAATGCTCTTACGGAAATAACAAATTATTCAAAATATCATTAAAATAGATGATTTTGAATCTAAAGATTTAATTTTAATATTGTTGACGAATATGTCCCTAATTAAAAGCGTACATAATTAATTATACAAGACCTCAACTATTTTATTAGTGGTGTTTTTATCCATAAGGGCCTCGATTGTTTGTGTCAATATGGGTTATTAATCATTGAATTTGCGGTATTTAATTTTTATTTAAGGTTGGTAATTGCCCTAGCCTAGCGAAGGACCAACAGTAATGACACAAACGTTGGACTATGTCCAACAGTGGCAAAGGCTGGATGATGATGATAACACTTGGTTCCTTTCCTTGCGGTTCAATTGATCCATTGAACTATTCAGGTCAGCCGGATCCCCTGATTGGCAGATTTCAGATCCAAGCATACTAGCCACTTCTCGTCGATTAAACTAAACCAAACTTAGCACAACGTGGTACATTTAATAATATTTGTCACCCATATTTATGTTGAAAATTATCTTATAAAGAAAGAAAGAAAGAAAGAAAGAAAGAAATTATTTATTAAACACTACACACACAAAAAAAAAACTTTAAGACAATAAAAATAAAAAGAGACTACTTAGTACTAGCATAAAC
The DNA here is from genome assembly GCA_963662085.1 of Eupithecia inturbata. Taxonomy (NCBI): domain Eukaryota; kingdom Metazoa; phylum Arthropoda; class Insecta; order Lepidoptera; family Geometridae; genus Eupithecia; species Eupithecia inturbata. The sequence goes on from OY759182.1 coordinate 13,700,037, forward strand.
TAACAAACAGCACAGACAAACACATGTGAACTAGGTAAGTAGTAAACTAACACAAACATTGGGTTAATTAATAGGTACTAAGTAGTCCACTCAGCAAGCAGACTAGCGCGTGTGTGTAGGTCTAACAGGTCCTGACTCAGCTTGTTGCTCATCCCACACTCAGTAGGTAACTCCCTGATTCATGCAATTTGGCCGGCGATGTATCACGAAGACATCTACTCACTCTTTTTTTGAAGAGTCTTAGGTCAGTTGGCCGGAAAAAGAAAAGCAGCGAGTTAGAATCCTTAGCGGTACAAATGATAAGGAAGGTATGATTAGGAGAACCGCTTAGCACTAGTGGAAAATATATACACAAGATGAGAATGGTAATCCGCCGAACGTCTGCTTACCGGAGGGTAAGCTGACGTTGGGCGGTGTGTAACGGTCAACTTGGACGCAGCATGTCCGATTGGATCGTAACACAGAAATAAATACGTAACGGATGTAAGCTGGTTAACTACGAAACTTATTTGTGTAGGAACACCAACGTTTCATCTCTCAACGAGGGACTTCATTGTTAACCAGTTTAAATCTGTAATGAATTCGTCAAAATATCATAGTTTTTAGAAAAACAGAAATAAATATTATTTTTCGGTGGTACCGATAACTGTTGAAATTGTAATTTAAAGTGTCAAAGGTTTTTTTTTATATTCCTACGTTGTTTTCCCGGTTGTCCGTTTGCACCGACAGAAGCGAGTCGGTACCTACTCTAAGTTGTCCAAAATGCGTTCATGAATTATTACCATGGGGTTATGAATGATGAGCTGCTGCTTTCAGTTTGCGGGCTGGACTGAGAATTTGGATGGTAGGAACCATTCCGATATGAATTATAATAAAAATTATTATGTATTTCTGAGAGAAAATTTTAGTTTTTCAATGCTTTATATGAAATATGAATAAATAGTTTCTGGCCGCGGCTTCGCATGCGTTGTTTTATGGAAACGTTTTAAGCTGATTTCTATCCCATGGCCATGGGAACTGATGACCGCATGGGGAGAAGTCTATGTTTGATATGTTGGATTAGCATTATTCAAGGATCGGACTGAATTTTTGCGTACAGGATGCAAAATTTCAGTCCGGTCCGATCAGTACTTTTGGCGTGAAGGGCTAACAAACATCCATCCATGCATCTAAATTTTCGCATTTAAATTACTAGCTGCTGCTCGCGACTTCACACGATTTTTCCGGGACAAAAGTAGCCTATGTTCGTCGGTATATAGTAACCCGGTTACTATATACCTCCCTGCAAAATTTACTGAGATCCGTTCAGCCATTTAGACGTGAAAAGGTAACAGACAGAATGAGTTACTTACGAAATTATGTGCTTCTAATCTGCCAAAACCGGTATCTACGTTGTTATGAATTATTAGTAAGTGGTATGCATGTTTTTCTATAGGTACCTATCGAAAAACATGCGGGGGGGCAACTATGAATCATTGATTTGTCCACACATCTAAAGTTTCTTAATTTGGACTTAGTTGTTTCATTTCTGAAAAAGATATTTAATAGCATTCAAGAACTGATTTATTCTAGATTTTAAACAGAAACTAGTTGAGATATCTGTAGATTGTTAGCAACAGTCTATAGTTAGCTCAATTGTTTCAAATGTAAATACTAGATCTAATTTATTTATTTAAAAGTTTATTGAACTTAGGTACAAAGGGTGGGTTTAATGCCGGGGGTTTTCTACCTGCCGACCAAAAACAAAACATATAATTACTGGGGGTTGGCGTGCTAATGTTAATTTACAAATATAGATGTCTATTACACATATATATAATATGCCTAAATACCTACTAAAGCATATATATGAAATAAGAAGCGAACTATTGATATAACCTCTTAAGAAAAAGCCTGCGCACCATTAAAGATTCATTTAATTTTGTTCATAGTATTTGATTGTTTTTTTTTAACAGTAACTAAACTCAGGCTAAACATAACCTGTAAACGCAAATAACGATGACAAGACTATAAAGCAGCCCTTGAGGTATGTTTTGATATTTTCATAAATTCAATTCAATTCAATTCATTTATTCATTTGTGATAGGTACACAGTTATTACAGGGATGTTCAGATATAAAAATTGCACTGTGATCTGCCATTTGGCGTACAAATTTTACATAATTTAACAATAGAGAAATGTAATTTTAATAATAGTTAAGCATAAATACCAGAGGCCACAGAAAGAAAAATCGCAAGTGAGTAGGGACTTTGATATAAAGTCATTTATGTCACTTAAACTTACAAAATATTTAAAACCCTTCAGTACAGAACAATCTAAACTGTAATAACTTTCCGTTCACATTACCTGAAAGAAAAACTATCTCCTATCTAAATATGGTATATTTACGAATGGCATCTCCAACCATTACTCTTTGCAATTGAAAAGCAGTAATCCCTCAGTCGGCGCCGCGGCGCCTAATCTGCGACGGCAGTGGCTAATCCTTCGCCAAACGTAAGAAGGATGAAATTACTACTTGCGACCTTTGTATCTTCAGGTTAAAGACGCTTTCTAGGGTTCCGTACCCGAGGGGTGAAAATGGAAACCTATTACTAAGCCTCCTCTGTTCATATGTCACACGGCTCTATCAACTAAAAAAAAAAAACAAATAAAAGCAACTGTCTACCTGTACCTGTAGACCGTTGTTTTATTTAGAGGATGTGTTTTTCTCTTGCCGCTATAACAGAAAATAATAAAAATAAAATTAATATCAAAATTAAAGGGGGCTCTCATACAAAAAACGTGACCTTTTTTGTCTTTTTTGTTCTTAATTTGACAAGGCAGTAATCACTTGAACTACAATAGGTAGGCACATGAAACTTTCTATAAATAAGTAACACTTCAACTGTAATAACAATAAATTCTAAAAATAAAATGAAGCTAAAATTTGATGTTCTCTGAAAAAGTTGCCTGATTTTTACGGTACGGAACCCTACATGTGCGAGTCGACTCGCACTTGACAGTTTATTAGTTATTTACGCTCCAGTCTACGTAAATTGCGTCATTATGCAATCTATTAGCTTTTGCAAAAAGATTGCGTAATGCGTAGACATGAGAAGGAACTGAATATTCAACTCGTATCTTTACTTTAGCTTTTTAGCATTGCCTTAATTGGGTGCATGTCGCTTATTGATGAATTGTGCGATGCTGTAATGAAACTAACAATAGGCACAATATTTGCTTGACGTACATATACAATTTCAACCGTATTTTCTCGGAAATGTGACTTGATTTTTGGCAGTTTTCAATGGTACTTTTCAACAATGGTACATACGTTTAAGCCGCCGCGCGCGTGGTTTCCATCTGATTCAGGAGAACCTATGCATGGGCCCTACCCTACCGCCAAAAGCGTGTGTTAGATTTGAAGGGCTTTACCTACCTAGTAAATTATCTTAATTCGATAGAATCATGGAATTGCCTACCTTACTATGCAACCTAACGTTTTGGGAATTGAGAATAATGAAATCAGAAGTCAGAAGTCAATAACTTTATTTCTTTAGGCTTACAAAATAAGCACATAGATAGACAAGTGAAATACCAACCAATAATTACTATTAAATAAGAAGTAAAGTGTTATTGAGTTTCTCTTCACTTCAATCTTTTGTCCACTGGTGGAAGAAGTGAAAAAGAAACCACCAGCACATCTATATAATCACTTATGTGTCTAATATATGTTTGTATTTAAATAGAAGCATTAAACCATAGAAATAGAACATTCTGAAAGAATACATATCCTTATAATTCAAACTTTACCTTCAACAATTTCAAAGCTAAAACAAGCTAGGATAGATCTAGAAAAAGGTGCTACAATGTACAAAAGCTTACCATAATGAGAGATGCTTTCAGCTTACAGGTTCAGAACAGAGTGAGAGAGCCAGCCAGCCTGGCTTTCTTATTTATAGCATTGGTTCAACAAAACGAACTTGTTTCTTCGTTACATTTCGAGTGATACCGTCAAACTTCGGTAAGAGAGGTTTGGCACATCATTTCATTACTAAATACATTGAAATATCTTCTAATATGATAAAATATCCATGACAAATGTTCTTAAATATAAATTAACAATTAAGATTATTAGTACATCCAATATGAAATAGCTTAATCATTAAATAAAACGGATTTGTCTTAGTATTTGAATTTGAGAGGCAAACAAATAGGAAATCAAGTCCGTTACATTTTATTACAGAATATATTTTAAATCTTACTGTTTACCAGAGTATACAGTTACTATATTAGAACATTTATTATTCAACAAATTATAATCATTGGATACACCATGTTACAGCTTATTCATTTAATGGAACTGATTTGTACAGTATTTGAATTTGAGCGGGGAAACAAGTAGGAAATCAGTCCGTTACATTGAATATCTTTTAAAGCCTTCTTATTTACCACTACATACACTTGTTATATTATATATTTATCACTAAACAAATAACAATATCTGACACTGCCATTCTGACAAATGCTTCGTTCTCGAAGCATCTTATTTACACGTATTTTACATATTCTCTGCTACTCTATATCTATAGTAACATAACCATCAAACACATTAATATGTAGGTACCTTTATTGATTTTATTTTCATAGTTATTTTGATAAACATGTATTTTTCATTTATTTTATAGCCCAACACCTGGACTTAATATTATTTTATCATTTCAGTTATAGTCAAAGTTACAAAAAGTCGTAGAAACTAAAGCTACAAATTTGTTTTTATTGCTTTCGTTTTTTCAAAGATACTTTCATAAACAGTAGGTATGTATTTTTTTATTTATCTTATAGTCCAACACCTGGACTCACATTTTTTTATCTGTTCAGTTATAGTCAAAGTTAGTTGTAGAAATTAAAGTGCTAAGTCAGTCTGTTTTCCTCCGACCGAGGGACCTCGACATGCATACTCGCTATACCCGCTGCTAATATCCAAAGTATACACCAAGTCCGTGGGCCGCCAGCGGAAGGACCTAATTCATTAAGCATTTTATGTTTTCCTCTTACCATAGACCTCGGCCATATACTCGCTATACCCGCTACCAATATCCAAAGTATACGCTAAGTGTACGGTCGACTAGCGGAAGGACCTATTTCTTTTATTACCATCGTTTTCCTCTGACCAGTAGACCTCGGCCAAATATACTCGCAATACCTGCTGCAAATATCGAAAGTATACGCCAAGTCTACTGTCGACAGCGGAAGCCACCATTTTATTTATTTTCGTTTCATTAAAATTTTCTGTTGTTGTTATTATCAAGTATTATTTTCAACTTCAATATAGGTACCTACCTCCATACAACCAAACTTTATATAAACACAGAAATAATACAAACTAAAACTAATAACTTAGTCTAAGATGAAAGTAGATGATGGGTAAAAGGGGCCCTTAAATTAAGGTATAAGATTATAGTTCGTTACAGATCGATGCATCTGAAGCAGGGTCCCTCGTGTCTACATACAAGTTCGTACTTAGAGCGAGGCGAGGAGTCATGTCTCACTACACATAATGTTTTATAACGAAGTAGGCAAAACGTACTTCTTAAACACACGGACTACCTATGTACTATGTACGTAGATGCTCTATGACCCTATTATCTTCATTTCACTTTCCCTTGATTGCTAAGATTGTTTTAAAGAAACCGATGTCATGTTGTTAAGTTGGGACAAGAATCAAGGTGCAAGTTAGTGAATCACTCAAAATTAGTACCTACCCACTTATTTTTAGCTTCTTAGTTTTATCATAGTAATATAAAATAGGTTATGACTCCTACTTTGTTAAAACTAACTGAAATTAAATAAAGTTTTTATTATTATCTATTATCTAACTGTCGTTTTAGGCCACTATCACAAAGTACGTCATTTATTATAGCCTGTAGGTATATTAGCCACAATTTCTATATTATAATTTATAAATTATAAGTAACCGGAGTGGGGTGAATCCAGGATGTTTAGAGGTTGGGTGTATTTATTGATTACTGAACCTTACACAACTCGCTCGGCCAAACTGACTATATAAAAGCAAAACTATTTCGATCAAATTAAAATATTAAGCTCTTACTAATTTATTGAATTGACCTTCAAATTGTATTTTTTTTGTGGAAGAAGGTTTATTTTAACTGTTCCCCTTTAATTGAGCATAGTATGAATACATTTTAGCAATTCATTTAACTTATCTAAATTCCTTTTACAGCACTTTGTTTAACCAACTCTAAAAAATGTTTGTTTTTGTATTAGGTAGGTACTTACCTAATTAAAAACAATCTTATTTGCGTAAAACCCCTTACTGTGCTTTATAAAAGTAAGAAATTGTGTGTTTAGTTACCAGTAATTATTATATTATCTTCATATACAAAAAGAACACAAAATAGCGAAGCCAACAGACGTTGCCCTGTTGTGAGTCTCAACTATCGTAGATACACCCACAAAAAAATATCAAAATTGATGTAGCTGTTTAGTACGAAATACACATTAAACAGTCGAACCATCTTTAGACTGGTGGCCTGGTGCAAACCATCTTTAGACTGGTGGCCTGGTGCAAACCATCTTGTATACTATTGATCAATAATACCTAAAAGTAAATAAGATCTAAAAGATTTCAAACTTATGAACATGTATTACCTTCTCCAATGCAAAATCTATCCATACACTAGAAATAAATGAAATATCAAGTAAATAATCAAGTGAATAATACAAGCTCTGCTTACTTTTGGCCTAGATGGTGTGTGGATGGCAAGTATAATGAAATGCATGAGCGTTAAATTAAATGTTGTTTAATTTCATTTAATTTCATCTAATTTCATTTTATTTCATTTCAATTTAATTTGGTTTCAATTTCATTTTAGTTATGTTATCTTTATGTTAAAATATTTAGCTGTTTCAGACCCACTGAAATTCGTTTGCATCAAAATTTTCTTCCTTTGTTCTACTATTACCCTACGATCATCAATAGTAATATTAGTGACAATGTGAACATCAGGATGTTCAAAAACCATTCACTTTATAAGGTTGAATCTATAGTGTGTGTGACGTTCACTGTGTGTTCATGTGGCTAACATACAAATAAATCTGGCTAAAGGCAAAAGTCATCAATCCCATAGGGAGGGTAATGATATCAACTGTTTTTAAAACACCACTATAAATAGTCAAGCTATAAGTTAGCTGCAAAATATGTCAACAAATCCCAAAATAAAATTCACTGAGGAAAGGATTTCAAATCCATAGGTACCTTTAAATTAATAATAAATAATTTAAAGTACCTTTAAATTTAGTTTAAAATGAACAAATAGAAAATTAATCTTAGGTTAAGCCTTAAAACTGGAATTGTTAACCTCTTGAAGATAATTAAAAAACGAGTACCTACCTACCTATAGGTTCCTATTCCACTGAGGCTAAAAACACTGACATCTAACCCAAGATAATTAACTCTGATCTGATTGTTGTTTGTCGGTTTCTCAGACACCATATAAAAAAAAACGTTAGCTACAGATACAGAGGCTACCAACATAATTATTATTATAGGCAACAAGAATAAAATGCCTACATTTTTATGACGCCACCCTCGCACAGTAAATATAGTGAACATAACTTATTAACTAAACATAAAAATAAGTAAAGCTGGTTCTAGTAGGTAGGACAAGGGCCAACCGGCTATCAAAAACGCTTTAATCCGAAGGTCTATAAGGCTAATGCTACCACACAGTAATTATTTCTAAAAAAATGAATTTTAGCAAAAAGTAAATTTAAATTATAACGGAATAGTCTAAGTTATTTTCTCTCACACTTGCAGTTGTTTTCTGTAAATTTACTTACAGATAAACATATGATATAATGTGTTAGGCTAATCGTACAAAAGAAGAAATAGCTACAAAAATAATAAATTGCCGGTAGTTAGAAATAAATTTGAATCGACGACGCGACGTCAACAACTTGAATTTCTGAACAATAGAATGGTTAGCAGAAAACATGGATCGAGCATTACTAGAAGTGGCAAATTTTGTTTCGTGTTTCTTTAGTGGTGTGTAGGTTTTTTTTTGATTTGAAAATTGAATATGAAGCCTACTTATCGCACATATTTCTTTTCAGGATACAGTTCAGGTTTATTGCTATAAAGAAGTTTCGTTAGTTCAGCGTCAGGATTCCACTTGGTCGTACCAAGTTTGCAAACTCTTCAGGGCCTTACCGGCTTTCGTGGCATCTGCCACGCATCTCCTTCGTTCAAATTTCGTTGATGAGCATCTCAATGTGGTTACACCAGATAGCAGCGCTGCCGTCGTGGGATCGGAGATTGCTAGCGCCACGTTACCATCTTGTCGCTGATTGGAGACAGAGCGTCAGTCAGAAATCGCCTTGAGCAGACCTTCGTGCTCGAAGGTCGGCAGCAGGATTCAGCCTGAAACTTGTACAAGAATGTATTAGAATTTTGAAAAAGTTCCAGGACATCCCACTTCTGATGTTAGATTTGAAGGGCTTTACCTACCTAGTAAATTATCTTAATTCGATAGAATCATGGAATTGCCTACCTTACTATGCAACCTAACGTTTTGGGAATTGAGAATAATGAAATCAGAAGTCAGAAGTCAATAACTTTATTTCTTTAGGCTTACAAAATAAGCACATAGATAGACAAGTGAAATACCAACCAATAATTACTATTAAATAAGAAGTAAAGTGTTATTGAGTTTCTCTTCACTTCAATCTTTTGTCCACTGGTGGAAGAAGTGAAAAAGAAACCACCAGCACATCTATATAATCACTTATGTGTCTAATATATGTTTGTATTTAAATAGAAGCATTAAACCATAGAAATAGAACATTCTGAAAGAATACATATCCTTATAATTCAAACTTTACCTTCAACAATTTCAAAGCTAAAACAAGCTAGGATAGATCTAGAAAAAGGTGCTACAATGTACAAAAGCTTACCATAATGAGAGATGCTTTCAGCTTACAGGTTCAGAACAGAGTGAGAGAGCCAGCCAGCCTGGCTTTCTTATTTATAGCATTGGTTCAACAAAACGAACTTGTTTCTTCGTTACATTTCGAGTGATACCGTCAAACTTCGGTAAGAGAGGTTTGGCACATCATTTCATTACTAAATACATTGAAATATCTTCTAATATGATAAAATATCCATGACAAATGTTCTTAAATATAAATTAACAATTAAGATTATTAGTACATCCAATATGAAATAGCTTAATCATTAAATAAAACGGATTTGTCTTAGTATTTGAATTTGAGAGGCAAACAAATAGGAAATCAAGTCCGTTACATTTTATTACAGAATATATTTTAAATCTTACTGTTTACCAGAGTATACAGTTACTATATTAGAACATTTATTATTCAACAAATTATAATCATTGGATACACCATGTTACAGCTTATTCATTTAATGGAACTGATTTGTACAGTATTTGAATTTGAGCGGGGAAACAAGTAGGAAATCAGTCCGTTACATTGAATATCTTTTAAAGCCTTCTTATTTACCACTACATACACTTGTTATATTATATATTTATCACTAAACAAATAACAATATCTGACACGTGCGTGTTGTACTTGGGAACATTTTTATGTTCCCAAGTACAACACGCACGCTTTTCAATGAGCAAGGCCGCTGTTTTCAGCGGCCTTGCTCATTGATATAGCAAATCAGAAACAAACATGGCCGATAGAGCCTCTCCTTGCACCGTAGAGACATTCCTTTCTCTGTGTGATTTCCTCTGAAAACTGTCAAAAACCTTCTGTGGCCATGTGGTACGCCCGGACGTTATTTTTTTGAATATTTTCTTTAACTTATCAAACTTAAATAGTTAGTTATACAATGAAATAGGTATTATAATGACCATTAAATAATAATAATAAATAATGCTGGAATATCCACACGTCATCTAGCCCCAAGCTAAGCAGAGCTTGTGTTATGTGTACTAACTGATATACTTAATGCAATATATTAAATAGATACATATTTTTTGTCATATAGATAATGTCTAGAACACCCGAAACAAACATTTGCAGATCGTACAAACATTTGTTCCAAGACTTTGGGGGAAGGGAATTGAACCCGCAACCTCCTGCGTCGCAGGTGGACCTTAGCTCGCCTCGCTAAATCGTCATTAAAAAGCTCTCTTGCATTGCGGTCAGCCACTTGCAAAGCTCTGCAAAGTGATCAAACCCGCGCAGCAGAGCATTCACACGAAAGTCCTTAAGCCTGTCGTTTAACATCATTAATTTCCAGCAATGAGCGTTCAGGTGAACAACAGCGAACTCTTAATGAAATTAAACTTTTAAAGGTAAGAAGTTTTTCAATTACAAACTCTGGCATTTCTTTGTTTTCACTCATTTCGTAAATCACGTTTTGAGTTAGTCACGTTGTTTAGACAACTGGATGGAAATAGATGTAACTCAACGACAAAAAACATTTTGGGTACAAAAACGTTTATTGAAATCAACTGAGTTTTTTTGTAATATGTGTCGGACTTGACCACTGTCGTCAATTAATAACTTTTATTCAGTGATGTGCATACTAAAGTTTAACTTTTTGATTGTGGTTCTGCTTCTGATGCAGTATTATTACTACCTACTGAGTTTTGATATAATTTTTTTATCCTAGGTCTGATTTGACACATTATTTATAAACAAAGTGTGCCAGTGTCCGATACAAATGCGTAAAATTTTGTTTGGAGCTTTGATACCTAAAATTTATGATTAAAATCAGTTTAACAAAGTTTAGTTTGAATCGGACTTATTATGTATGTAAGAACCATCACACTGACGATTTGCAAGTGATCTCAATGGCCTTTTATATGAAACTAAGAACACTCCCAGAATTTAGATTCACCAAAATAGCTTTAACCGTTTTGATGCTTCCAGGTAATAAAGAGTAGTTTTTAGTTTTAATAAAGAGTTGTTGATCAAGGTGTCTGCCAACCACAGAAAAACTCGAAAAACATCGCGGGAAACACTAGCTGCTTTACAAAACAGGGGTAAATCCTAAATCTAGAATTCTAGCTAAAATACAAAGATATTCTTAGCTGCACGCTATCCGGAACGTTGACTGGGAACACGTCCCCGCAAGCAAAGCCTCATGAGCAGTTTGTATAATTATGACGGTAACTGGCACCCTAAGGCCTCTTGCAGAAGCCGTTTATTCGGTATCTTCATTCGGAAGACTTTCTGCCCAGGGCTTCACTCTGTTGAATAAAACTTAGCATGTTGGCACTTAGGAATAATTCAGCTACTAGCTACCAGATAGTACCAGATAAAAATAATGGGACATGTGCCTACTGTAGACACAGTCTGCTGCGTCCTGTCAAATTTCAATTTGACTACATAGTAAACAGTAATAGTACACTGTGATAATTTATATACCGCATTCTGACAAGTTCGATAACTATTTTGTACGGAAAATGTGTGCGTGGACTTTGATTTAAAATTTTCAAGTAAAATATAAGTGAAAACTCGGGAGTACCGAAGAAGGCTTTTCTAATAAAAATCCGTCTATTTGATGCAATGTCTTACTAACGTTTATTAAAAAAAAAAACAAACTGCAAACTACTCAAAGCACACTAATAAAAGCTTACGACCTAGACGGGACTGGAACCGAACCTTGAGTAGCGGTAAGCACTATAAAAAAACCTGAGGAGTAAAGAATGTTCTTTACTCCTCAGGTTTTTTTTATAATTTATGAAACTGAAACTTAATTAATGAAACTGAAACTCTATGCTTTAGACATCTAAACCATAGAGTTGTAGTTTCATTAATCTATTTGTCTTAAGCACTTAAGCCTTAAAATTACTTAAGTCTTAAAATTAAATTAAAATAATAGGAATACGGAGTTTCAGAGAAAGTTAAAAACGATTTTTTAAATAAATGTTGTTATGCTATAAATGAATTTTTAACTAACAAAGATTTTTCTGCTCCATGATGACATTCTTTATTTTTAAGTTATTTTTATCCAACATTAGTTTCAAGTTCAGTTTTATTTTACTTTATTGTAAGCTTAATTAATAAAGTAGGTACTTTCCGTGCAAATATCTTCTCTTATGCAGACCTTAAGTGTCGACAGCTCTACACAATAACAAAGCGATTAGCTAAATGTGCAGGTAAGAAGATTATAACAGAAGCTGCTTTCAAAGATAATATTATCTCTACAGCCTTATTTGAATATCAAAAGAGTCGTTTTCAAGATTAACCAGCCTAGTTAATTTGTATAAAAGTTGCTCGTGATATATTTTTGTCTTAAATCACTTTGCCCTGCCGTGGATAAACCAAATAACTATTATAAACAAGTTTTTTTTAAATAATATTTCTACCAATAAACGTTTTGCTATGTACCTTCTCTTTATATTTGAACTTAGTTAGATATTAAGATCACGATTCGGATCAAGTATCAGTAGTGTAATTTGAATCTATTTGGATTAAAATTGTTTCTAAGAGATTGTAAATAAAGCACCCTTGTCAAATAGCTTTCCCGCCTCCAAGTTGTAAAAAAAAAACTTACTTCGTCTAACTTTAACTTCCATCAAAACAACTCAATCCGAGCCCACATCGCAAGTTTCAAATAACAAGAAGGATTACGGGCAAGTTACTAGGCTTTCCGAGTGAGAGTTGTTACAATCTTTTTACAACTTTCGAAGTTTATGCTGCTCACTCCTGCAGTGGACTTTTTTAACTCGGATAAACTTTTACTCTCTTTTAAAGGTGCACTTTAAGGCAGAACTCTGCAGGGTTCCATATAGAACACTTTTGTATATCTCGAAACAGTTTTTGAAAAATCTGTAGGATTCATACTTTTTGAAATATTTTGGAATAAGTTGAAAGTTTACCGCTACCCCCTAATCATCGAAGTTTGCAGAGCGATCCATCTGAAATGCACCTACTATTTTTAGATACCTATTCATTGAAAAGCGAAGTCTCTAACCGGTACATATTTGTATAATTGACAAACTTTCGAAACCCATGGCACGCGATTTACACTAGCACTTGACGGATCTTGTTTACTATGATATCAACCTCTAAATCAGCTGCTAAATACCTACCAGTTTCTTTCTAGGTCCATTTCCATAACCGACTGATTAACCAAAAATTTTATAACGAGCCGTCTCCCCGGGGATTCCCAATACTACCAATTAAGTAGACATCTATTGTTCTTTGTTCAAAACCTACATCCACGCTGTCAACTGTCAATGTCATCTTTCTCAATGACAGACGCCTACCGAGAACTTGTCAGCGCTCCACCCTACTCACCTGTGCTAAGTGTTTGATAGCTTTGGATTGGAGAATAGAAGCGTGTTATTAGCATACTAAAATTGTACCTCTTCTCAGACTGAACGTCTCCTCTCACAGTCTTACTGTCAATGTTCAATATGTTCAAAAGCTTTGAAAATATTGAAAGCAAGAGAAGCTTTTCTTATTGACTTGTTTAATAGAACAGGTAACATCAATTGCTTAAAACATTCAAAAGTAGTAGGAGGAAAAACTCGTTATTATTTTCTTTTAATAAATAATCGAATTGCTTATTTAAAATCGTTAAAAAAAATCAAGAACCTCTGTAGGTAATCTATGGATGAGCAGAAAACCATAAAGTCGAATCACAGTTTTGTCAAAAATAGGGACAACCTAGGAGTTTTTCAAATAAAAGTTGGTCAGTAAATGACGACGTTCTGAGGTAACAAACGACAAAAACATACAAATCGAGAGGTTAATTAAGAGAACATAATATGAATTTCGCATCTATCAAGCTATTTACATCCAAGTCCGTCAGCGAGCTGACTCTGGCTCATTCCACACCAGTGCCCGGGAGAGTTCTTTGATTTATTGAGATCAGGTTTCAATCACCTTGCCTCAAGCTTGCTTTTGTAGAGGTTAGGATGTTATGACTTTCAGATCTATTTATTTATTCATTTAGCAAAACAGAAGTTTAAAAATTATAATTTTTTTACATATTTTGTCTAGAAATTACAAAATGTGGTGTACAATATAGCCTACTTTCAGTCTTCTGTGACTACCTGTAATATCTAGGTACAGTCAAACACATAATACAACATCACTTATTATAATGTATTAGAACTCAATATATATATTTATAAACAATAGGTTTTATATGTAGCACGCACAAAGAACAATAGAAAACTAACAAAAATTATAACAAAAGCTATAAAAATATACAGCAGCAAAAGCATTGGACTTTTATAGAAATGTACGAGTAGAATCCTATGAGTAAAATTATCTTTTCTACAAGTGCGCGGCTAAACAGGTCCATCCTGAGCTTACCTAATAAGTTTAATTTCGCTACCAACCTATACTCGGTTCCAAAACCCTGGTTTTTTTGTAAGCAAAGTGGTTACAAAATGGAAGAAATATTGGAGGATTTTTTTTGACATTTAACATCATCACTGCTCTTGGAGCAAATCGCAACATTTCCTATTTTTTGTCTGTTCTTATCTCTTTAATGTTTGAGGCTCTCGTCCGTTTTTATACTAGAGTTTGCACCTTTTTTGCTGTGCGTGTACGTTGTTGAAGTTATTGATTTTGTTTTTAGTGGTTACCTTGTCGTCTTCTGCACTTGTCATCAGATTTTGTCTAGTTTTCATAGTTGATATGAAATTAGCGACAAAAAAACTTAAGATTCTAGAATCGAACATAGGACGACTTTAGCCTCGAAAAGAGGCTTACCGTGTAAACGGACCCTTATTACGTTTTACCTGCGTCATGTTAACAGTACCTTTCCACATATTTGAAGGACAAAATAATGGAGATCAAATGAGCGAGTTTCATGCCCATGACTGAACATTTTAATGTAACTATTTCATAACTAAAATAAATTTACCAAATAATTTTGGATAACATAAACAGCTAAGTAGTACGAGCATATGTACCTATTCTGAAAATCAACTCATTTACGTAACAATAGAGCTGTGAATTGTTTAGTCTAGATTTTAAATTCCCTGCGCTTCTAAAATGGCCTTGATAGTGATTTCAGCGAACATAAAAAGTGCGATAATATTTCCAAATCACCCAGAAAATGGGGCTTGTAGTAAAACGGTTTTGGGGTCAACGCAAGCTGTCCACTTAAAGTGACAACTGGCAACTCAGTTGTTTTCTTGAAGTCCACTTTGAATTCCATGATGTTAAGAGTAACATATCTTACACCTTGCTACACACCTTGAGAGGAACAAAAGTTCAAAATATGCGTAAGTAGGCCGGTAAGCGCATTGTGGGTAGATCTCCCACAAAGTGGTCATCAGGTCATCGGTCCGGGAAACCACTGGATGCGGGCAGCGCAGGATCGGTCAATGTGGTGGTTTTTAGGGGAGGCCTATGTTCACCAGTGGACGTCGTTTGGCTAATAAAATATGATGATGATGATGTGAAAGTCTTTGTGTTACGCAATACATTTATTAAAACTTAATATTACTAAGTCACTAGGTTTTGCAAAACGCGTGGGTAGTTGAATTTTGACGTTTCTTGTTATGTTTGTTTAAAAATGGCCACAATAGCCATATTACAATATTATTATTACTGGCTATTACAATACAACTATTAAGGCAACAAAATTAATATCTACATCGATTAATGGTTGTGTTGTCAGTGTTGCCAGTTTGCACCCACCCTGAAACGGTCTGCAGATAAGATTACGATCGGTGCTAAGGACGATGAGAAAGCATAGTTTTATGGCACCCGAAGGTCCTGTCAATGGTATTGGAATGCTAATGCTGTAAGGCCGGCAAGAATTGAAATCGCAATATTATTTTAAAGATAACGCCTATGGCAGTTCTATTTGCGTGTAATAAGTTCTCCTTCCTGCAGAGAAGAGTGAATTCATTTGCAATTATGGGATATTGTATAAACCTTTTTTTTATCTGTCCTTATTTATGAACGTAATGTATAGAGGATAAATGTTTTGTTGTTGATGTACTTAGGTATTTTTGTAATGGATGTATGCACCATGCCTACCCATTTAGATAGGTACTGGGTTCGGTACGCTACATGTATTTTAATGTAGGTAGCTAGCTAGCTACAGGCTCTTTATGCTCCTCATAACTCATTATAAACCCCTAAGAAAGAAATCGTTCGCTACAACCACAATTTCCGTCTATATTCGTTAATAATAGCGACTCAATATTTTTCCTGGCGCAAAAACCGTCGATATGATGACTAAGCTACGCTTTCAAGGCTCAATTCACCCTTGCAATTACTAAGAAACCCATAACCCTGGTTTGAGGGTAAATCCATATTTTTCGACTCAACACTCGTGTTTTCTACCTTCATAAGTACTTACATCACCTCCATGATACTCTTAAAATTATTTTTGTTTATTTTATTTTCAACATTTTGGAGGAACTTAAGCTAGGTTTACAAAAAATTAGATAAACAATATAGAACATGCCTGTATAGACCAGTGCATGTTTGTTGATGGCTAATTACAAGTTTCCGCAGTTAGGTGTACTTAAAAATTGCATGATACAAAGTAACTAGACGACTTATTGGAAATAACATGATACATAGATTGCTTTATTCATCACCTTAGAAAACAGATAGTACTCATTAAACATAATGTAGGGAACAGCAATGGAACTGCCGGCCTTATCGCTTAAAGCGATTTCTTCCAGGCAACCAAAACAATGGTAAGAAAAATAGAGGATGGCGGTGCTTACAACATTAATTCAAACTATTTTAATATGAACATAATTAAGAGAAAAACACTGTAGAAACAACAAGAATTAAGTTAAATAGGTTACATAGTAGTTAGCTTACACTTGAAAAAAATTATCTCTAAGTAAGCGTCTAAGCTTACTTGTACTGTAAATACTGAAAAACCTATAACCCTGGTTTGAGGGTAAATACATATTTTTCGACTCAACACACGTGTTTTCTACCTCTTTAAGTGTAAGTACTTAAAGAAATAGTAAACACGTGTGTTATCTCGAAAAATATCACCTCCATGTTATCACACTAATATCATATAATGTAAAAGTTTGGATGTTTAGATGTGTGCATGTTTGTTACCTCTTCTCGCCAAATCTACTGAATGAATCGGGCTGAAATTTTGCATTGATGTAGTTCTAGACCTGTATTCTACGTAAACATGCTAAAGCCTGGATAGATTGCTATAAACTTGGTTATAGAAAACGATCGTAAAATATTTAGGTTCACATAATTCAGATTGAAATATTTACATAAAATTTTAAAATGTGTTTTGCGAGATTCACGTCGCGTCGTCGTCGCCCGCGGCTGTTTACACCATTCCTGCGCAACTTCGCCACTTACACAATTTTCAACATTTTAATCATTTCGCCTTTTTGCTATAACCCTACAGCGATATGATAGTGTTATTATTTTGTTTGCATCTTACGAGATTTTTTATGCTTCATATATTTCCATACTGATTGAAAATTTGTTTATACTAAAATAATGTTTTATAAGAGTTTTAGATCAAGTAGAGTTATAAATCAGTATCCCTTTGTTACGATTTGTAAAACGGCAAAGTACGTTTTATTTTTTTTATTTAAGACGACCGACGTGGCGTGGCGGGCGAAGTTGCCTGCGACGCAGGAGGTTGCGTATTTGATTCCCACCTTGGGATAAGAAAAAACTAAGCTGTAAAATAAAAAGTAATGTATTGTATTAAGTATATCAGTCATCTAGTACGCATAACTCAAGCTCTGCTTAGCTTGATGCTAGATGATGCTGTGTGGATTAGCATTATAAACTTACTTATAATACACTTCTGGTATAAGTACAATGTGCATGTGTGAGTGTATAATGTATGCAGTAGTGTAATGTATGTAATGTGTATTATAGTGTCTGTGAGAAGACATATAAATGCAACCAATGGATAGACGCATCGGGAAAATTCGCAGATTTGACAAAAGTAGCTCTAGATGGTGATGTTTGGTTGGCCCATCAGTGGGGTAACCAGTGCTTTTGAGTTGACACGGAATAGTTTGTTACAAACGTGCTCCAGCTCTGCGGATCGTGCCCGTCTCCTGGCCGTTTCTAAATGGGAGTCAGGACATTGGTTGCAAGCATTTCCTTCATTTAACACTGGCACTTTATTGGATCCCGTAACTTTCCGTATCGCAACATGTCTTCGGTTGGGTGCAATGTGTTGCGCGCCTCATCAATGCCAGTGCGGTACTGCTGTCGAACAAATTGGTCATCACGGATTATCGTGTACTAGGGCCGCCGGTCTGATATCTCGTCATGCCAGCCTTAACGACGTCATCCGGCGGGCCTTTGTCACCGCTAACGTACCAGCTATTCTCGAACCGAATGGTCTGTTGCGTGACGATGGTAAGAGGCCTGACGGCATGACACTAGTCCCATGGGAGTTGGGGAGGCCCATTGTGTGGGACGCTACATGCGTCGACACACTTGCGCCTTCCCATCTTCCGAGGACATCCGTAAGGGCTGGTGCGGCGGCAGATTTGGCCGAGGATCTCAAGAGACGCAAATATGCAGGTCTCGACAGAGCCTACATATTTGCTCCCTTTGGGGTCGAGACCCTAGGTCCGTGGGGTACCGAGGCTCTCCGAGTTTTTAAAAAGTTATCTGAGCGTCTGGACGACGCGACGCGTGACCCGAGAGCTGGCGGATATCTAGCGCAGCGCATCAGCATTGCCATACAGCGGGGCAATGCAGCCAGTGTCTTGGGGACGCTTCCGACTGGTATTCATATGGATCAGTTGAGCTACCTGTAGATTGTTTGCAACAGTCTGCAGTTAGCTTAATTGTTTCAATTGTAAATACTAGTTATTATTTGATTGTAATTTTCATTGTTAATAAAGGCCATTGCCTTAAAAAAAAAAAACAAAGTGCTTTTAATAATAATAATACGAGCAAACAACTGAACAAATAAACCGTTTAAGCGTTTCATTAAAATTTCACTGGAATTCGCTCTGATATCAAAACTCCACGTATAATTATCGCGGGTATTCAAAAACGATACCGCTTTAGTATAATTATAATATTATTAATTGAGTTAACTTGTATCGACATTAAATGTAGCTTTTTCACGTAAATGTCGTGAAAAAGCTACATTGAGTACTAATTAAATATGCAATTTTCAAAAGTGAAATTGTTACTGCCGATAAGTGAGCAATTTCCCAACGTACCGCAATCGGATGAGTAGGTACCTACATAAATATTATTTATTTAAAATAATAACACATTCCGTGCGCCTGTACAGATTAAAAGTATTTTTTTTTGTTTAATATGAAAATTTTCAGTACCAATTGTGATATCGAAATTTTAAAAGGGATCTACAATGTCAAGCGGTTGTATGAAATAAAAAGTATCAATTTGTACATTTCAAGATTGTTTTCGAAATTTATGAAGATTCATACTTTTCGGAATATTTTGAAAATAAGACGAAAAATTACCCATTTCCCCCCTATCTCCGAAGTTAGGAGAGCGATCCATATGAAATTTCTGTAGCGTTTGTATTACAAAGGGATCTATATTTTACAGGAAAAGTATAGAGAAATCTGTAAGTAGATCGCTTTTTAAAAAGGGAAATAATTTTTAAAACGCTTTTGTATTTTTTCCCCCTCTATTATTTTATTCCTGTAAAATATCCCTAATTACAAACACTACATAAATTTCATTTATGGATCGCTCTGCAAACTGCTGCCTATTCGAGTGGGGTATCAAATGAAAGGCATCAGTTTGTACATCTCAAAACAGTTTTTGAAATTTCTGTAGGTTTCATACTTTTTGAAATATTTTGAAAAAGTCGATAAATTTACCATACATAGGGAATATGGTAAATTTTTCGACTTTTTAATCTCCGAAGTTTGCAGAACGATCCATCTGAAATATATGCAGCGTTTGTGGATATGGTTCGGTTTAATCCATACTTTATAGTATGGATTAGGACAGTAGGTACAGTCAGCTTCGAAATTAGGTATATAAACACTGCCAAGTTTTCAATTTGTGTACAGTAATTCTGACAAGTACGATAACTATTTTGCACTATAAATGTGTGCATGGACTTTCATTTGAAAAGTTCCGAGTAAAGTAAAAGTGAAATCTTGGGAGTGTATACATATCTGAGCAGCTGACTGTACCTTTAAATGTTGGTACACTAATTCATTTTTGAAATTGATTGTTACGTCCCCTGACTCAGAAAGCACTCTTAATATATATATAAGCCGTTGATTCTGCGCCTTACCCCTTCTCGGTCGTGTCGGCCTTCCCTTGAGATTGTGAGCGTGAGGGAATAGAGAGTGCACCGGTGTTTCCGCACTCAGTTGTGACAACAGAAACTGGAAAAAGTGTGTGCAGGACATTTATAAATTTCCCGCACACATGACTAGTTTCTATTGAGACCAAACGCCGCCATCGCCAAAATTCGGCTCGGAGGAAACAAACAACGACGTGCTGTCTTTTCATTCGGGAAGCCTGGAAAATACATATAGAGGTAATATTAAAGATATCGGGTATTTATACGAGTACGTACGTTTTGTTCTATTTTCCCCTACGTTTCCATCGCGTTGCAGCGGTCGTAGTCACGGGGCGACTGGAGGTTCTCGGAGTTACAGCTAAGAATTGACGGCAGTATCCATGACTACCCTCAATTCGTCTTCAGAATAAAATAAATCTGTTTTGAAACCTGGAATATCTTACAGGCTACTTTTTTCTGATACCGTGTACTTCTGGCATCGTAATAAATATTATATTTCCGATACGCTCCACAGATCACAATACCTACTCAATTTCCCTACAAACAGACGTCTCGTCGAATGAACGTGAATCAACGGCCGGAAGTACGTGCCCGCGGCGTGACTTACGTACCACATCCGCCCGCCATATTTGTGCCGCCGCGTTTGGATATCGTCATTCATTACTTTCTTTGTAAGAAAACTATCATTATTATTTGTTTACGAATTAATGGTAGAAGTTGTTTTGTTTGAGGTAATTTGTGTATTATTTTCTCACAATTTTCTACCTTCTCTCTAGCATTTATTTTATTTTTTACATATTTATGTAGGTAGGTACCTAATTATTCAGTAACTAACAGATTAAACGAAAACCAAAGTTGGCACTGCACAGCCCTCGAAATATCTGCCGGGTATTTAAGAACCTGGTAAGCCAGGTTATAAGAAAATAGTTTCAAAAAGATTTATTATTATGTTTTGATCTCTCAATGTAGCTTCGCAAGTAAAGCCAGCTAGCATTAATTTAACAGAGAATTCCGCCTCGTTATTCCCAGAAAGTTAAACGGAATTTCCTTCGCGTTTTGTGTAATAACGTTTTATATGATAATGTGTTGTACTATATGGCAGTATGTGGAAAAAATCGGATTTCTTGCCCCTGTTATTATATTAGATAGTCTTACATGTAATAAGAACTTGTTATATTTGTGAAAAGAGATCTGTTATATCCGGGAATAATGTGCCACGAATGAAGAGATGCGTGATGTCTATGGATGTTTGAAGATTTGGGATAACTCTTATTTCGATTTTGAATATATTCAATTCAATACGTTTATTTCAGCTTAGATACACAGATACATATATCAGCCATAGAATAATAAAAACAAAAGTAAAATAAAAACATCTTAAATTAATGGAACGC
This sequence comes from Eupithecia inturbata, assembly GCA_963662085.1. Taxonomy (NCBI): domain Eukaryota; kingdom Metazoa; phylum Arthropoda; class Insecta; order Lepidoptera; family Geometridae; genus Eupithecia; species Eupithecia inturbata. The sequence continues at coordinate 13,721,656 of OY759182.1, forward strand.
ACGATCTGGTACAAACAATCTTCATGAGCGCATGGCACTATGTGTGGGCGTGCAGTGCTTCATGAAAGCGCAGCCCGTGTCCAGCCTTCCAGCTATTAGTTTCAGATAGCTACTGGTACCTTCCCTCACCCGGCGCATCAAGGATGCTGTTCTGTTGCGGATGATTGCGTAAAAATCACCAACGCGGGACTCCGCAAACATCCCGGACGCGCTACAGAAGCGGGGCAGGCCCAGTAGCACTCTGAGACGCGCAGGTCATTCCAGCATTTCTGCGTGTAGTTAACTCACAGACTGCACGTATAAAAAGATTGACAGTACGCTCTAAATAAACTTATCGTAATAACATATTATGTAATGTTTTGAGAAACGGTTGACCTCTGGAGCAAACATACAGTAGGCGTGGGGTGGGCTTGTAACACAGAAATCTAAATTATTATTCAGATTTATGTGGCTTGTAAGCATGACTTGAGTTGATTATCAAATATTCACGTTATTTTAATAATTGAATAGGTACGTAACGATTCTTAATAACATTTTAGATATGAAATTTTGACATGTTGTTTGGTTTTAAACGACAACAAAACGACTTAATGGATCGCGCTGAAATTTTGCACACATTTATCTAGCTCTAAACCTGGAATAAAAAAGAACTATTTTCCCTATCCAGGGGGCAAAAGATTGTAGAATATACTGACATTTATTTCGACACTGGAACTAAACTAACTAACTAAAAACGGACACAAATAAACCGGTCTAGTGCGAGTGGACTCGTACACGCACGGTCCGTATAATACTTGAAATACTTTCGCAAAATAAACTAGAGAAAGCCTTAGAAGATAATTTAATGATGGATCGAAAAAAGCAAAAAGCCAACATGACGCGGTCTTCGGTCATCCATCCAAGTAGGTAGAGACACATCACACCCTACTGACCGCGCCCAACGTTGCTTAACTTTGGCGATCGCTGTTCAACTTGGTATATATGTTGCACCCCTTAATTATTAAATTTACTTATTATTTGTTGTCAAAGTGGCATTAGTACCTGATACACATTACATACTTTGTGAAAATTTCAACTGTCTACCTTTTACGGTTCATGAGCTACAGCCCACTGACAGACGGACGGACGGACAGACAGCGGAGGCTTAGAAATAGTGTCTCGTTTCCACCTATCGGGTACGGAACCCTAAAAACAAAAACATTGAATCCAACGAAAACAAACACGTGGAGGTTTAAGCTAAAAGCGTAAAAAGTGATAGTTAAAAAAAACTGTACCTACACAACTGCATCCACCCATATTTTGGAATACTGCCGCTAGTAAAATAGATTCTAAAAAAACCTCTAGTAAATTCTGAAAACCTAGCTAATGTTGAACATGTGCAAAGCCTCTAGCGAATAGTCTGTTTGCTATAATTTTAAAGCTACCAGTAACAACTTTTTCGTTTCCATTGAACGTTCTCGACACGCTTCATTTATTTTATGGAAACAAACCCGGAACATCCTGCGTCACGGTTGTTTATTGATGGATTGCGTTGTTCACAATACATTTTTTTTATTATTGTATAGGATTGTATAGCTTTGCTTCATAGAAAAACGGAGAAATGCCACATCCAAACTAATATTATAAATTCGAAAATAAATCTGTCTAGTTGTCTCCTTTTCACGCCTAAACGGCTGAACGGATCTTAATGAAGTTTGGCATGGAGATGGAGAATGTGTGCAGAGGACGGACATAAGCTACTTTCTATCTCGGAAAAGAGCATGCGAAGCCGCGGGCGGCAGCTAGTTTTTTTATAATTTGAGGAAGTGGTATAATATTCTACTAAAAAAATGGTAGGACCTGGCTAACGACCGTGATTCCTAGAAGAGTTTGGGGGAGACCTTTGCCCAACAGTAGGACAACATAGGTTGGATAAAAAAAAGAAGTACCCAAGGGCTCTTACCATTGTGACCAATGCTTATCAGAACACCGATGGCGTTACGAAATAGCCTCTCATTGTTTAGACAGTTACGTAAACTCTTTTTGCCCAGCCATGGGATCCTGCACTGCGAAGCAGGCAATAATCTTCTTTACAAAAATAACCTTATATCATACCACCAAACCTCTATAAAAACAGGGTGTTCCCCACAAGTTATAAATCAGGCTTGTGTAAACGGTTCATAGGCAAAAGAAACTTTCTTTACAAGTCGAATAATGTATAGAGAAAGAAATAAATTATTGTTTTGACAAGCTGCCCGTTTTTCTTCTTTGAGACTTTTATAACAAAGATCTATGTATGTAGTTCGTTTACGACATATTTCATGAATGTTTGAAAGTTTGTAAGGAAATTAGTTTTGTACAATAAAGGAAGAAATCATCACACTTAAGTAAACTTAACTTAAGTAAAGTTAAGGATCCCTACAACAATCACATCAACAGCCTTTACTAGTCCACTGTTGACATAGGCCTTACCTGATGAGCACCTTATTGGCTCATAAGGGGATAATGGCATAATCCCCACGCTATGTATGAGGGCTTGTGGATCACAGTTCGGATAGACACCATTCACAGTTGGTAGATTTGTTGTTGGGGCGCTGCTGAACCCGTGGATGTCCCTTCGTCACCTCTTGCTCCTTGACCTTCGTCTCCGCGGGAAAAATTTGGGTGGTGAAAATTCTGAACCACACGGCCTATAAAAATAAGTTTTTCACATTATCTTACCAGTTATTTTGTGTAACAAATATCACGGATGAAGGACCAAGAAACTCATCATGACATCCGTGAGGGCTGGTGCGACGGCCGACTTGGCCGAGGATCTCAAAAGGCACAAAAATGCAGGTCTCGACAGAGACCTCAAGAATATCTGGCGAAGCGCATGTGCACAGGGCAATGCAGCCAGTATCAACTGGTATTCATATGGATCAGTTGAGCTACATGTAGATTGTTTGCAACTGCCTGCGTTATCTCAATTGTTTCAATTGTAAATACTAGTTCTTATTTGTTTCTATTATTAGATTGTAATTTTCTTTGATAATATAGAACTTCAACATTATCCATTTCCTAATATCTTCTGACATGTGAAAAGAAAACTAAACATACATAGCAATCTTGATGACACATTCAATCTATATCTACATCTAAATCGTCACTGACGATAAGAGGTTTCATATCATCACAACTGTTTTTATAGGTTTTCTCAGTACAGGTATTATACTGGATAGGTTTATACCAATGAGAATGTCTTCGTTTGTCGCTTTACGACTAAACTTGCGTGAATGGTGATCTCGGATTTTCTTTAAGTCTATGTTTCTGGTTTTCGATGCCTCGTCAGATAATTTGCTAGTGGGTATGACATTGAAATGGTTGATTACTTGAGCTCCATGCATTATAAGTTTGTGGACACTCGAAGGCATATAATACCAGCCTTAGAGTTCCACATACATTTCTGCAGAAAGGCGTGCAAAGTTTTCAAACGCGTCTACATTTATGGGCTCCCCACAAGCTATGACACGTAAAACTGTTGCGAATCTTTGGATCAAACAGGAGTCCAATCTTGTTTTAGTTGCCGTTTTTCCAGGATCACTAAAAAAATTCCTGGCCGTTTTGCCATCATTTGTGGTTTCCGAACCATCAACAAAAAATAAATACTTAAAGTTTTAGCAAGGAAAAGTAATAAAGTTATACAACGTAATATAATAAATTTAAGCCTTAAAAACAACTACTGTTGAGTACTTTCTCACCTTGTTTGACGATATTCACCAGGAGGCCCATTTCGTCACGGGACTTCTGCTGTATGATTTGTTTTCTACTCTTCAATGACTCGTTGGAGCTTAAATCTTTGGCTTGCCAGTCCAGTCCAGTCTATATGAAATATGCCTATATGACCTGATCCGTGCATGAAGAGTAGATAAACCGCACTGGTATATTTCTGCAGCAACAGGTTCTGGAAAGAAAGCTAAAAGTTAATAGCAGTACTTACAGTAAGCTGACATAAATTATTTAATAATTTTAATCTCACTTTGAGATCTTCTCTAAGTTATTCATTTCCGAAGGGGTGGCTTTACAGATGTCACAGGTCTGTGTTGAAGTTTTTGACAGTTGTGAAGTGATTTTGCCATCTATCATGGTCATAAGCATTGAGTGCTTAACAGCATGACTACCCATAATTGACGGCTCCAGTGCTGCAATCTCAGCCTCAATCAAATCCTGCTCTTCCTTAATATTCAATTTATTTTCACTCGCAAACATGAAAATGAGTGGTCTGCAGAACATTGTGGAAGATGGTTTCGGATTTTCCCATATCTTTTCTTCGCGGCGCTCTATACTTAGGTATAGAGGCACAAACGAAGACATAAATATACTGGAATCAACTTCGTCCACCATAGTTTGCTTGTACAAACTTTGCCCTGAAGCACCATTGAAGCCCCACTTACATTTCAATTCTCTTTGCCATCCGACGAAGGTTCCAAACATAGGAACATTCCAAGTCTAGCAATAGTTTTGTCTAAAATTGCTTGGAGCTTTACTCTAACCCCTCTTTCCGTGATTTCCATGGTATTTAATATCTTCATGAAGCCATGTCTTACGAATGTATGTCTCGTCCAATTACAAAAAAACAATTTTTTCCTCAACGAACACACATACGTTTGACAGAATTGCTTCAATTCTTTTTTTTCACTATCGGATAAATCAACGGCAATCATTAAAACTTCAAATAACACACTGGGCGGTCAGAAATAACTGTTGTTTGCCACAGACATGAAACTGTCCAAGTTGGTACCAAAACTTAACACGAAAACAAATAAATGCAATAATTATAGCCACCGCGCACAAATGCTTAGCTACTGAGGGAATTTACGAGTAACTCAATGGAATAAAACGAACCATTCGTTTTACCTATGTTATCGTTAGTTAATAGTCTCTTAATGATATTCGTAATGAGGGTAGATACATATAAATACAACTTCATTTAATTATGCCAAATACTTGAAGAATCACACACCAAGAATTAGAAATTTCACAAGTTTACCTACTACACGCAAAGCGGCACGGAAAGGTACATAAATTGTATGTCATCTTAATAGCCAAGTAAGGTGCATTAACTCATGTGAGAACCAGCCCTTTAGTTCCATTCAGTTTAAAAATAATGTACATTAAGTGTTTTCTCCCATAATAAAAAAAAAAAAAACTTTTTTTCTCCCATAAGGAGCTACTCACACACTTCATGCTGAAATATTGAGTAAAGGGAATACCAGAGACGTACTGATTTTTTTTTATATCTGACAAATAAATTGTGTGAGTATGAAGGTCGATGATCTGACCACACTGTGCTCTGAATCAGGAAAAAGTTCTTAAAGTTCCAATTTCAGTGCATTGTTTTTCCCCAAACAAAAACAACGTATTCAATCGACGATAGCGTGAAAAAACTTGATACTTTAATATTAGTATTGCCGTAAAAGCTTTTGTAAGTTATTACTAAAACGTACCATAGTTTTTCAGCTTTATGTATATAACAATAGAGGCGATTACTGCGGAAGTAATAAAATTGTTATACGTTTTTATCATACGCGCTAGAATTGGTTGTCACAAGCCAAAGTTATATATTATTGCCGCGAGCTCTGTTTTTGAGTTGTTGCGTGATTTTTTGTCAGTAAGGGAAGTTTTTATTATTTAGTTTGTGTAATAAACAAACAGTCATGGGTCGGGGAGAACCTTTATTGGTCAATAACAGTTTCATGAATAAAAGATAAATTAATAGTGTTAGCAGTGTGTTTATACTTTCTATATTGTATTTTATACCTACTTAACTATAATAATATATTTTTCGTTGTTACCTTTTGTAACGACGATGTAAAATTACAAAGCACACAAGTAAACCGCTACCGCACAACTCTGACACGCCTCCTCCGCCTCAAATCGTGCTGCAATGCACGTTCTCCACCTGGGTGTCCATACGGCGAAAGCTAGCAGCACGGTCCGTAGAGCCCAGGCCAGACTAGCCCAAGTCTTTGGGGGGGGGGTCACACTTGGTACCAGGGGCCGTCGCAGCCCAAGACTTTGGGGGGGTCACCCTTGGTCAGGGCCGTAGCCAAGAATTTATTTCTGGGGAGAGGCTTGCAGGCCTCACCGCAAACTACTAAACTATTTTTAACACAATACAATACAAATACTCTTTATTGCACACCAAGATAGAGAAAAACAGAACAGAAAAACACAACACAGAAAAAGTTTTACAATGGGCGGCCATATCGCTAAGAGCGATTTCTTCCACTAAGAGCGACAACAGACTATAATTTATACGACTATATAATTCGGACTTGGAGCAAGCTTAACGAAACCGCAGATGTTATTATCGGCAAGCAGAGCGTGCCGTGAAAATTTGGTGGTTTCGTTAGATTTTTGCAGTTTATTGCAAATGGACCTCAAACGAGGGATGAGTCCATAACCAAAGACAGCAAGCTGAGCTAGCCGAGACAATTTTTGGTTTTTGTTCGATTTTATGGCAAGGTAGGTACCTAAAGACCCCCGTGACGTTTTTAGTGCTGTCAAATTGGTTAGGTCTAGTTTTTGCACAGTTTTTGTGCCATCTGAATATCAGTCTGTACTGTGTCAGTTAAGCAGTGACGGTAGGGGCGTAAAATTTCACCCCCTACAATTCAAACCATGGATGTTGTAAGTTCTGACTTATAGAACTTACAGGAGGAAAGGCAGCAGCTTCCTCCTGAGTATTTTTAACACAATACAAATACTCTATAATGCACATTAAAATAGAGAAAAACAACAGAAAGACACGAAAAAGTTGCACAATGAGCGGCCATATCGCTAAGAGCGATTTCTTCTAGGCAACCTTTGGATGGACACGTAACTATTGTAAGAGAAAGAGAGAAAGAAAGAGAGAATCTTTATTTGTAGCAACTACACACTACATATACTAATACACTAATGAAACTTAAAGCTACAAAATGGCGTCCGACTCAGCATATGTTGTAATAGCCGTAGGCAACGCAGGTGGCGTATTATAGATAGAACATACATAAACAAATACTAATACATAAATGTAAATAAATACTAAGTATAGACAATATATACATAATATAAGTTTGTATTAACTACATTTTGAAATCGAAGTATGAAAGTGTTCATAGACCACAATATGTTTAAATATTGGAAGAGATTTATCTTGTCTTATTGGGGTAGGTAAGGTAGTCCATAGTTTGGTGGCTGTGAACGTTGAACTGTAGGCATAGAAGGGGCGGGGAGACTGCAGCAAAAAGGTTTCAGTGGAGCGAAGGACGAAGGTAAGTTTGGTGCAGGTACTTGAACCGTTCCTTGAGGTACCAAGGAGTATTTAGGACGAAGAGGATGGAATACAGGAGGAAGAGGTAGTTTGCGTCCCTCTACTGCGATCAGTAATCCGCCTGCCAAGCGTGGTGATTATGACAATTCCCCCTTTGTTTGGGGGAGACATTCTACTAGTTTCTGCCCGCGGGTTCGCACGCGTAGCTTCTATGGAAAAGTTCAAAGGTTATTTCTTTACCCTGTGAGCTGATTTATGTAATAAAAATCTAAGCAAAATTTTAGCCTGATTCCATCAGTCGTTTTGGCGTAAAGAGGTAACAAACAACGAAACTTTCGTATTTATAATATTAGTGTGATAATTGCACGCCCATTGAGACCTAGTGACTAAACATTCGATAAAAGTAATTAAACTACCAAGTGCGAGTCGACTCGCACACGAAGGGTTCCATACAGTAAAAATCAAGCAACTTTTTAAATGAACATCTAATTTTCACTTGTTCGAAGACCGCTTTAAATTTTCAATTTGACTATATGTTTAGTATTTGTTGTTATTAAAGTTGAAGTGTTACTTTTTTATTGAAAGTTTCATGTGTCTACCCTATTGTGGTTCAAGAGCCTTGACAAACGAAGAGCAAAAATAGCCAAGAAAAACACGTTTTTTGTATGGAAGCCTATAATTTGGAAATTTATTTTATTTTTATTCTTTATTGTTACCTACTAGCGACAAGAGAAATACACATTCTCTGAAAATTTCAACTGTCTCTCCTCTTTCTCCTCTTACGATTCATGAGATAGAGCCCTGTGACAGACAGACGGACGGACGGAGGCTTAGTACTCCTAAAAAGGGGAGATGGGGAGAAGCTAAACTTCTCGAAAGTGGCAAGCTCAAATAAGGTCCAGTAAGGTTCCCCACCTCAGTCATAGTCGGACCGGCGCGGCGGCGGCGGGGCGGCGGCATTCATGGTTCGCGTGCTTGCTACGACGTACCTACTTTAGTTTGATTTATTGACTAAAAGACTATAGCAATGCCCTCGTGTTTATTCATTATAATTATTGCACAAGATTGGAAATTTAACTGCGAGCGAGTGTTTGCGTGTGGTTGTAACACAGGCCACAGTTGTTGAGTAAGCGCTGGGAGAACGTACTATATCTACAGATTTTCCTTATATCTATGGACCAAACTGAAGTATTCCATAAATGTCATCTCAGCCCATCTGAAAAGCCACCTCCACCGTTATCCCGTAATGCCGATAACCGCCCATTACTACTTGCAAGGAGTTCTGTGAACCTGCTGAAACTTCCCGCCTTCTTAGTTCTTTTACATCGACACTGAGGATAAACAAGTGAAACTCAATTTTCTTAGAATGACGGCTCGTCATGATAGAGCACTGGAAGACCATCTACCTGTATATTATATTAAAAAATTAAATCCTATTTACATATTTCCCACAGTCACGAAATCACGAGGAACGGCTAAACCGATTTCGCTTATTCTTTTTTTTGTTGTGTTTGTTATTGTAAGGAGAAGGTTCATAAGAAAGTAAACGATCATAATACCAATTCGAATTCAATATTCATAGTTAAGACAGGACAACGTCTGTCGGGTTAGCTAGTAAAATATAGATTTATTACAAAATATTTATACAAAATATTTTTAGCACAAGGATTTTTAAAAGTCTAATCAAATAAACATAATTTAAATTTTACGTATGGTTTAACAACTCACTAATCATATTTCTGCCAGTGTTTTTTTTTTGTTTTATTTGTTTATATTAAACATTATTTACATACATACTTATGCTACAGCTAACATAAACCGTAAAGTTGCAAGTGTACCTTAGTTTATTTATTGTTAAATTTTATTTTTGTGTCACCAATAATCGATCTATTCTCATTGAAAACTATGGTACAATTTGCAAGCAATATCCGACTTATTACTCTTCGGATTTTATCTTATCTTGGAAAAAAAAAATTACTAGAATCAGGAATGCTATCTTTTTGATACAATCAAAAAGCTTTATCATTATCATCCGCACGATTTTATTATTTTCTTCGCTCCTGAAATCTTATAAGCCAACATTTACCGGAGATTCACTTCTAACCTCAGGTTTATTTACACAGACCCTACTCTTCTTATAACTTTCTGAGAGTTAATTAAAGTAGGGTCGCAGGTTCAGGCGGTGATTTAGAGCCGCCACTCTTAGTCGAGTCCTGTTCATGATATGAGCATAATTATCTTCTAAAATAACTTGGGTTTTTGTACGGGAGACATGTATATCTATGAAATTCAATGAAGGACTCGCTTACTGCTGGTTTATAATAGATTCAGGCGTTACTTTGTGGAAATCCATTGTTAATATAAGGATGAAAGATATTTAGTAACAATTCCGCGAAAAAATCTTCTCCAAATAAGATCTAACAAAAAAAAATTAAAAGAAAAAAAAGGTTGAGTATTGTGGTGTCCTTTATATGATGGCTCGTGGAGGGACGAAACTAGTTGAAGACTTGCTTTGATCTTTGATAAACTTCTTTCATTTTGTGGTTGGTGTGGTCATCTACACGGACTACTTTTTGTTAGATCTTATTGGAGAAGGTTATTTCGCGGAATTGTTACTAAATATCTTTCATCCTTTTAATCGCTTACTGCTGGTTTATCGTCGGTATTTGGCTATTTTCTAATGCTGAATAATATGATGTTTTTACAAAAAGTAAAAACCGAATTCGAACTCCTTTATAATTACACTGTTGCGGGACAGATAGATACAGATAATCCCCAAGAGTAAAATTTAAAGGACCACCCCGTGATTTTTAAAAAGCCAAAATAATTATCAAAATCGGTGGACATTCCACAACTGACGGACGGAGTCGGTGATCACTTAAAAATAACTCACGAGCGTAGTACCTATGAGCGAGATAGTCAATGACATAAATTGACTTACTATACGTAATTACAATGACATAATCATTTACACTATTTTATAATAAACATCATGGACATCATGAACATGGACATTTTCGATTCCAATATTTATAAATTTAAGCAATGCGTAATCAAGTTGATATATGGTGTTCAACAACAATGTTAAATAATGTTTATCTTATTTGTTTCGTTACTATTTGTTTTTTCAAGTAATTTGTGTAAATTTTTCTTAGTTTCTAATTTTATTTTAAATATTTGTAAAAATATCGAGTTTTTTTTGGTAAATTTTATATTTTAGCTTGCAACATTTTTTCATCACTTGTTATGTTTTCATATTTGGGTAAAATCTAATTCATAACTACGAGTATAACTCGTACAATGTACCTACTGTATTTTTATAATGATTTTACTCTGTTTTGTGAACTAATAAATAAATAAATAAACTAGCTGCTGCCCGCGGCTTTGCATGCGCTTTCCAAGTAGCTTGTCTGTTTCCTGGACACCGCATACCTCTCTACCAAATTCCATTTCAGCCGTTCGATAACTATTTATCTTTCTTTTCATATTATATTCAACCAGGAACTTACCCATAATGTGAAGACCTGTCTACACCTAAATGGTTAACCTTTTAAGTTGTTTTACAAATAAATTTTAAATAAATCTATTATTTGGAGCTAATGCCATAATCTACTTCTACTTAGTCCACAGTCAACTCCACTCACTCACACACTCACACACGTACACTCACACCGAACTTTACTTTTGGTTTTATTTTAATGTAATGTATTACTAAATATGGATAACTTTATAGTAGTATTTTAAGTATAGTACAGTTTTCTTAACGTTTTTATATACATTATGCAAGTCCTTTAATAGTGTAAACCTACTAACTTACCGAGGTAGAGAACCCTCGCGTCTACATCACAAGTTTTGAACTTAGTTAGAGCGAGGTGTCGAAACTAACAAGTGAAATAGGTCTTACACATAACTTTGTTTTGTTTATAAGACCTTAATCTGAATAAAAACTATTATTATTATTATTCATTTCATTTATTTTAAATCTCGTTATAAAATACATTTTTTACTATAGAAAATAAAATATTAGGTCCTTACATATGAAATTGGCGTTTTGTATGGGAGGAACAAAAAGTCGAATATTTTTTAATATAATATATTTAATTAATCAAAGTATGAACCATTATTTTCTATGCACTTTTGCCATCTTATAGGTAGTTCATTGATCCCTTTACTAAAAAAACCAGTCGGACGGGAATCAATAAAATCTTTGAAGGCGATTTGGACTGCCCCATCGGAGTTGAATTTTTTCCCTTGCAAGAAGTTATCCAAATTTCGAAAAAAATGGTAATCTGTTGGAGCAAGGTCCGGGGAGTACGGAGGATGTCTTAGACTTTCCAATTGAAGCTCTTCTAATTTAGTAGCCGTCTGTTGCGCAGTGTGTGGTCTAGCGTTGTCGTGAAGCAGCAGTGGCGTGGAGCGATTGACCAGCCTAGGTTGTTTAGCCGCTAGCTTTTCCATCATGGTTTGCAATTGCTGACAATAGACATCAGCCGTAATAGTCTGGCCAGATTTGAGAAAACTGTAATGAACAATACCGGCACTAGTCCACCAAACGCTTACAAGTAACTTTTTTGGGGTTAATTTTCGCTTGGGGCAGGATTTGGCTGGCTGGCCAGGATCCAACCATTGCGCTGAGCGCTTCCGATTATCGTAAAGAACCCATTTTTCATCACAGGTAATGATTCGGTTTAAAATACCTTCATTATTGTGCCGGTTTAGTAATGTAACGCAGCAGTCGACGCGCGTTTGCCGGTTTGCTTCAGTCAATTCGTGAGGTACCCACCTTTCAAGCTTTTTAATCTTCCCAATTTGCTTCAAGTGAATTAAAACAGTTTTATCACTAACATCGCAGCCTGCAGCTAACTCGGACGTGGTTTGCGATGGATCCGCTTCCACAATAGCCTTCAACTCTTCATTATCAACTTGAGTCTCAGGCCGTCCACGGGGCTTGTTCTGCAGGTCAAAATTTCCAGAACGAAAACGTTGGAACCAAAAACGAACTGTGTTTTCTTTTGCAACACGACCGCCATACACATCATTCACCCTTCGAGTTGTTTCCGCAGCACTAGTGCCACGGCGGAACTCGTACTCGTAAATAATGCGATATTTTAAGTTTTCCATTTTGTAAAATGAGTGACGCAAACAGAAAAAAACAGAAGAAAAAAAACAAATGAATGACGATCATCGAAGCACAAATACATGAGTCTATAGCTGTACAAATTTGAATTTGGAATTCCTTACCAAAGAGGAGAAATTTGTGATTAAAGTGGCCAGTACGAAAAACGCCAATTTCATATGTAAGGACCTAATATTATAAAACTATTCTACAGTAAAATATATATCAAAACGGTGAATCACCGGCCGCGAAGCTAGCCTTAAGCGGCTATAATATTATTATTATTATTATTATACTCACGCTAGGCAAAGGCATAACGATTATTAAATTTTTTTTTTTTTTTTTTTGCAGGTACGTAGTTTTTGGCGTACAGTGATTGGTGTGATCTGTAGGTCAAATTGACCTGCCAACGCGGGTTTCGGGTTAAAGAAATGGCGGTGCGTGTCTTGCTGACGGACGGTGAGCATTATTCGTAAATTCCTTTTTCCAAATCCGTAATTGCAGTTTGGTTTTCCTCAAAGGAACGACTAATGGTTTGTGACGTGGAAATGACCTAAGTTCCGGATATTACTTTTTGTAGGTTGTTGGGATAAGATTTATCTTTTTACTAGCTGCTGTTCGCGACTGCGCTCGTTTCCGAGATAGAAAGTAACCTATGTCAGTCCCCGGTATACCATCTACCTCCATGCCAAATTTCATTCAGCCGAGGCGTGAAGAGGTAACAGATAGACAGATAGACCGACAGACAGAGTTACTTTCTAATTCATAATATTATTTGGAAGGAAATAAACATAATGACAGTACCATGTCAATATATTTATGAAAACCTATTGTACACTCAAAGAAAAATCAATCGCTTCCCAAAAATAGCGATGTACATAATTTGAATACAAGAAATAAACATAAACTCGCTGTGCCCACAACTAGACTACACAAAATCAATGTATCTTTTAAAGGGCAATGTATACGCTTCTACAACAAAACTCCTAGATAGTTACAAAAATTATCAGTAAATAAATTCAAACAAATTGTCAAAACCTTCTTGTGTAAAAAGGCCTACTATAAAATATCAGATTATCTAGAGGATAAAAAAGCTTGGGACGGGATTTGCTCCAACTCGAAAAATAACAACTAACAGGCTAAAGGTTTCTTCGTCGCTTCTTTACTTTAGTCAACATACCGAAGCGACTGAAATCAAAAATATCACTTTATTTCCGTGTCAGTGTTTAATTATTAAGAATTTGACCTTTTCTAAGTGTACATTTATTGTATTTATGGAAATAAAGAGTTTTTGAATTTGACTTTGACTTTGATTATGGATGAATAATATTATTATAAAATATATGGATAGCATTTCTAGTTCTAAAACTTTGTATTTTTTAATCCATAGAGACTTTCGAGTCCTACGAAAAACAGGAGCGTTTATTACCTACCTAACGTTTTAGTAAGTTTTTGTGTAAGTTTTTCCATTCATACTAATATTGTAAACTCGAAAGTAACTCTTGTCTTACTGTCTGTTACCTTTTTACTCCTAAATGGCTGAACGGATCTTAATGAAATTTGGTAAGGAGATAAATAGTATCCCGGGAAGGGACAAAAAAAAAGCGTATGTGAAGCCGCGGGCAGTAGCTAGTTACTTATAAATCGAGGTCAATAAAATGTCTAAAAGCTCAGGGCTAGACCTTACGGAGTCTACGCACCAAAGTACAACGTAGTTTCTTTCTTTCTTTCAAAGCCGCCAACGCCGCTTACAGACCACCCGGTTGTATGGTGGCTTCGCATCTAGGAGTCGATACCAAAGCCGTCGGGTAGGTAAACATTGTCGGCGGCACGAAATCAGTTTTCCGCCTTAAGATCTTAAGTGATCTTCAAGGGTAAAACTGAAACAGTTTTTTTTTAATACAGTTTTTCCCTGAAGGGGAAAACACACCTTCAAGCCTTCAAGGGGAAAAACAGGAATGTTTTTTTTTATTCCAGTTTCACCCCCAGATTTCAGAGGTGAAACTGTAATAACCCCAACTTTTGACAAGTCGCGGCCATAACACCGACCTGTCGCTGACATGTCATGAAAAGTCGGCGGCTCACATGGTTCTATAAAATAATATTGGAGACATTAATTCGCCGAGCTGTGTCGGCGGCGCGGCGTTACCGACTTTGTAGTGTATTAAGACCCCATTTCATATGTAAACAACGGTACCTAACTACCTTAAATTAAATTAACTGAGTCGTATAAAATTTAACCGTGTTCTCTCGAGATAACTTTGATAATGTTTAAATTAATTCCATTTAGACAAGACATAGTGTTTCCACTGAAAATATTCTGAAGATATTTCCATCTTTCCAGTCAACATTGTCTTTTCAACGAACATTTATCTTCCACAGCGCTATTATTCATCTAAAAAAACAAACTATATCAGATCTTAACTCTTTGAATCACAGACCATTACTTTCAGTTTGTTTTTCACATGGAGACTTGGCATCAATTTCATTCACGTCGTCTGACATTGAGTTTCCCCTTCGCTTTTGAATTTATCTCTTCGGATGTAGGCAGATTAACCTTCGATTAGCTTTTGCTCGAGGATTCGCACGCCTAGTTCAAATAATTAGTTTTCCTTAGGCTAATGCCTAACCTATTTCAATTGGACCTAATAGAGCGTGAGCAAAACAGCCGATTCGTTTAAAGTTTTAGCGTATAACAAACATCAACATTTGGTTGGAATTTACTTTAAAGTCTGATGTTTGTTCTAATTAAGTATTATATACAAAATTACAATCAATCAAATAATAGAAACAAATTAGAACTAGTATTTACAATGAAACAATTAAGATAACTGCAGACTGTTGCAAACAAAAGTAGTATACAAAAAAGACTCCCTAAAATAATTGGTCAAAAACTTTATAATAAGCTCCACTAACGTTTCATGCTAATTAAGTATGAAAATAGGTTTAATTAAGAATTAAGAAAACTTTTAATTGACAAAACGCTATATATTATCAAAGACTTTTTAGAAAACGATTACAGTCATCTGGACATCAATTAGAGGTATACTACAAAGTTACCTGACACTCTCGTAAATTCACCTAACCTAGAGTCAAATATTATTTAAGGACCATATTATTTAAGTTTATCTCCTGACTATTGCCTCTCTACAGCAAAATTGTATTAAACATTATTGACAAGTCATAGCCTGTACATCTAATTAGGTATATTTTGTATATTTGTTATATGTGTACCTATTGACAATAAACGATCTTTATCATTATCAATCTACAGGTAGCTCAACTGATCCATATCAATACCAGTCGGATGCGTCGCCTAGACACTAGCTGCATTGCCCCGCTGTATGGCAATGCTGATACGCTGCGCCAGATACCCGCCAGTTCTCGGATCACGCGAGAGCTGGTGGATATTTTAGTATTATGTTGTTATTTATATGCCTTTTGAATGAGCCACCATTATACCAAATCATAATAACTTACGATCGTAGTAAACAGGACACACATGATCTAAAATCGTACATTAAACCCAGAGTAAAAATCCGTGCATCGATGTTTTATTGCCAGTAATATTTGTATCAGTTTTATTTATTAAAAAAAGCGGACGCGCGTCTGTAGCAGACGCACGCATTCTATATTTAATCGCACGCGTGCCACAAAACAACAACCCACAATATTTAGAGACGCGGCGCGGGCGCACGTCTACCATCGCGTGAAATCTATAAAATGACAGCGGAAAGTGATGTGAAGTGATACCAAGTGAAGTGAAATGTTCAATTTCAAGTTAAGTTCTAAGAAAGGCAAGGATGAGCCCCTGTACTGCTACCGGAGCGTTAAAACCAAACCTCCGAAGACGCCGACCCTGTCGCGCGCGAGGAGACATCAAAGACGTGAGTCTCTGTAGTAATGTAGATATACGTGCTTGTGTGCGAAAATAAACACAGCTTAATGAGGTGCAGCTCTGTCTGTGTGTTCGTAGCAAACACTGAAATTAGATGTTTCTGCTAATGGGATGCGTTGAAATCCGGGATAAGCTCAGACTGCTACAGACGCACTGGGTGCAAATGAACGTGTTGGATAGGAACTAGAATACTCCGAATCGTAAAGCAATTTGTGAAACTGTGACAGTATAGCATTCCGCCTAGCTAGCATTAGCATAGCTCCAAAACGTCTTAACTACGAGTATATACAGTTAATTATGGTACATATAGAAGAAGATAATTAATTTGTTTTTAAATTGACTTCAGGATTTGCTCATAGTATGAACAGTTGCGTTCATAGGTAATCCCCCTGACGGGTCTCGCAATAACGTTTAGTTTTGGTTTTTTAATATGAAATTTTAGTTGCTTTGCTATAGAATAAATAAATAAATAATAATAAATAAATATTGCTGGACAATCCACACACAAAGAATAGCTTGCTGTATTCATTTTACCGAAAGGTAGCTTAAAAATATTTCTGTATTCATAGGAATTTCCAAACTTAACAGGGGGGTTAAATCAATGTACGTACATACCTATAAGATACTATGTCCATACTACGAAACAGAGAAACTATAACTATTTCCACCAGAAACAAAGCTCAAAACTAACGACCAACGCTGGACTTTACACAGCATCATCGCAATCTACCCCCCAATCAACCAGACCAGCAATTATAGTCATAACATTGCTCTCGATGTGTCTAGACGAGTCCTTATGTGTTCATAGCGCACGAGATTGACGAAATCTCAAAGGTGGTCCCAGTCTGAATTCCGTCGGGCGTGTATTTGTACTAAGGATCATCTAGATAATGCTGATGAGTATCACAGATACTCTTGTGATTTCATCCAGTTATCTGGCTCGTTCATTTGTTTTATCAATCTGTCTGTTGATACTGTTCGCTTTTAGAACCGACCTTTCGCTTCTAGAACCGACCTACCCTATTCTGCTAAACAAATCACTTCACTATGATAATGGTATCGTCACAGAATGGCACATTTTGATATTGTACCTTCCGAGAGACGCACGTTAAAAGTGTACAGTTTGAAACCTGCTACTTGTCTAATAAATTAACAGTATAATATTGTATTGTTTAAACAGTAGTACCTCAGTTTCAAACCTTACACTCCCTTCCCTCCTGTAATGTATTAATTCTAAGGTATAGTTATTATTTATTATTAAGATATAAGTATTATCTATCATCATTTCTATCAATTATCATCTCCCTCATAACACACAAGCTCTGCTTATCTTGGGGTTAGATGATGCTTTGTTTATTGTCCAGCATTATTATTTTGTTATTCACATCATTTATTTTAAATATCGTTATAAAATATTTTTTTACTATAGAAAATAAAATATTATAAAACTATTCTACAGTAAAAAATATATCAAAACGGTGAATCACCGGCCGCGAAGCTAGCCTCAAGCGGCTGGTGACTAGGGCTGCAGAGAGAGGAACTTTCTGACGATACGCGCTGAGTCCAGGAGTACCGCCTTAGATTATTATTATTATTATCTCCGTGCAAATAACACATTGATAGAGTTTCTTTCTTCTAAGGATTCTACGTGAAGATTTTGCGACGATACCATTGTCATAGCTAACAGAATTGTGCCCCTGGTTTCCATTAAAGGATGTTCCGCTGTGGATGCGGTAAGATAAGCAATAAAACCTTTTGACGGTCACAGTGTAAGAAGAATCGAGCCCTCCATCCCCGCCCGCGGATTTTCTTAAACGTTCTCAATATATTTTGTTTTTATTATTTTACTTTGCCATGAAAAGGAGCATCCCACTTACTGGTCGCTGGATGCGCGTGATTGGTGGATCACTTGTGTACAACTTCACACCGCGCCTTACGCTACTCCAAAACAAGACGGTGACTGACACCGCGCTGCGTTTGTGTGCATAACTGCCTACCGTGTTTACAACTTTTCTATACTTATTGCTATTTTTAGAGAATCCTAGTGTCTTGGTAAACCTGACTTAGGATTTAAGACACTAATAAGTTATCTATTTGACAATAAACGATATATATGTATATATATCTATGTAGTCAGATCCGTCTTAGGCAACCTACCAGAAGAAGGGCAGCTGCCTCTTTCTGTATTTTTAACACATCAACTGTATTGAAAAAATCAAATATGGGCTTAAACTCATTATCTTAGGATACATTTTACAGTGGTAGTGATAAAATGGCTTCCCACAAGCGTTAAACGAGTGGTCCGCGAACTGTCTGTCATCTGACGCCATCAATATAAAATTAATCTGAACGCTAGTTAAAACCCATATTTAAATGCACTATTTTGTGCTGTGCTGCAGCGGTGCTTTTCAGGTGTGCGACAAGCTTTATCCGTGAAATCTGTTGGCATGCTGTGATATAAATTTTATGATTTTTGCGTGTGATCCATATCCGTTTGGAACCCGTTAAAACAGATCTAAAAAAACCCTGTACCGTGAATAATTCTTGTATTTTGAAATCCTTATTTCTCGTGAAATCAAGTTCCAAACGTAATTGGATGACTGACAGACGACTCGACACAAGATCGATCGTAGGGAGTAGGAGCAGAATATTTTTAAGAGGAAAATATACCAACGTGAAAAAAACAAGGCATTAGAATTTACCTACTTAAGTGCATTAAAAACAAAATACCCAGGCCTCCCCCTGATAAGCACCTTGATTTCTTTTATCTCACGGGGGTAATACCCATAATCCCCACGCTGGGCATGCGGGTTGGAGATCGCACTTCGGTGGTTCGGTGTAAATTTTAAATTTTGTACACAGCATTGGTTATTTCGAAAAAGTAATTAAAATTGTTTGAAATCTGCCCAAAACTGTGCTAAACGACTTTTTCAAAAGGAAGCAAGCTTTTATTCCTTTCTGGGAAGTCGCCTCGACGGAAATAGTATAAAACCGTAAACAAAACGGTTTATTAGGCCAACATGTGTTTCTGGTGCATAAATTTATACGTGTTTAATGTTTTCCTGCTTAATTTAAACAATAAACTCATGTTTTTATTCGGGTAAATAGGGTGTGATAGTCATTTTGTTGTGTAACATCAGTGTACAACTTTACCTTTCATTTTAAAAGGGACTAAATTTTAAACAACTTGGAGGCGGAATAAAAAGACATGTTTAGAAATTTGTGATTCGGGTATGATTTTGTTTTGTCATTTGAATATTATTAAGGCTTGTATTTGTGTGTGTGTGTATGATTTTACACCTTCACGCTCAAAGACTTAAACGGCTGAACGGATTTGGATGAAATTTGGTACATGTAATATGCTACTTTAGATCCCGGAAAAGTGCAGCGTTCTCGTTGGATGATCAAATAAACTTAAATAGACATAATTACTTTCACCGCAAGTAACGCCGTGGGGCGCAGCTAGTATATAGTAAAGTGAGCTACGTTATGTAGAACTAGCTGCTTCCCGAGGCTTTGCACGCTTTTTTCAAGATATAAAGTAGCCTATGCCGTCCCCGGGATATCATCTACCTGCCTGCCGAATTGCATTGAGATCCGTTCAGCCGTTTAGGCGTGAAAGGTAACAAACGGACAGACAGAAAGAGTTACTTTCGAATTTATAAAATACGAGCTGCTGCCCGTGGCTTCGCGCACGCTTTTTAAGTATCCTATGTCCGTTCCCGGGATATCATTTATTTCCCTGCCAAATTTCATTGAGTTCCGTTCAGCCGTTTAGGCATGAAAAGGTAACAGACAGGCAGATAGAAAGACATACAGACAGAGTTACTTTCGAATTTATAATATTTATACGTATGGATATAATATAAAATATACTTATAGTATTGTTTTTTACCTGAAATCTATGTATTCTTCAAAACAAAACCACGCCATGCCACTTCCACTAGTACTTTACAAGTAGGTGCTAATACGATACATTTTTGTTATGAGTAGTGAAAACAAAATGTCCGAATGAAAGGCGTGTGATCCAACATAATTGGGGTAGTTCCCATCTGATCACGCTGGAACCGATCACGTTGCATCCGATCACGGCAAACGGCGCCAAACAGTTGCATCCGATCACGCCATACAAATAGTGCTTTACTTTTTTATTTACGTTTTTAAGTATAATAAATAGATTTACACTATTAAATATTTACGAACGTTATTCGTAGTGTAGTATGTTTGGCAATGGATTTCTAAAAATTCAGCGAAATATTAAAATTCTCTTTTGGATCTATGCGAAAAATTTGCTTTATAACTAGGAGTGATGGCTTTCACACATGGTAGAGTAATGGATTAGTATTGAATGTTCATATGGAGTAGTTTTTGGGTCGAGTGGTTTGACCCAGTGGAAGAAGTAGTAATTTGTTGCTGTTATTGTTTTTTGATTTTATAATCTGGTGTTTTCTAGAATAGACTAAGTTTAAATTGGTTTTTTACCTGCCATGCACCTATGTTTCTTTTATACATGACTAGTTTCAGGTCCAACTTATAACAATCACATTGTATTGTGATCCGTGGAGTGGGGGGAGGAGGCCCTGGAGACTTGGAGTTACAGGTTTTTCTAAAACCAAGCTCCAGCCTCTCACAATACAGGTTTAAATATAGATCTCTGTGCTTATAATAACTAAATTTTAAGTAAACCTATTGTGTAAAGAGGAAATAAACAAATTATTATTAGTGGAATAACTTTGCATGGGTTTTGTTTATCATAACATAACTGTACCTGTATTGTGGGCCTACCTAGTTATCTTTTCGTTAATAGGATGGACAAACTATAAAAAGTAAATATTTTAATCTTACGCGTTCTGTACACATTATTTTGTTTCTCATTATGTGGCGGACACAGTTAGTGTTGTGTGTCGTCCGAGTGTGCAGATGGACATGACTAGTTGCGAAAACCAAGTGAGGGTAGTTTCAAAACATGCTGCCTGCGCTTCGCAGAGGTGGTAGCTCTAGTGCTCCAGTCATCCCGTGACCACGACAGTGTGTGAACCTGTTGAAACGTCGGGGAAAATAAGTAAATAAACGCGATAAATAACCGTTAAATAATACTAATAAAATAAAAAAAGTAACTTTGTATGTGTTATTATGGGGCGAACCTTATGGGGTTGGTTGTCAAACTAGGCCTAGATCTCAGAACTCACGGGATACCCGTGGTACAAAACACGAATTACATAAAATTTAACATGTTTTCTTTGATTCCATGAATGTGAAAACACGATTGAGAAAAAAAAGCAAAAAAAAAAGAACTTGAAAGTGCGCTGTTTTGCTCATACTCGTAATTGGTCGAAAACTCAGGAACCCTGCGGTCTATTGAAATTAATTATGTTTTTATTCGTAGGTTATTACTAATTATTTGGTTCGTTGTGTTTCTTCCCAATTTGTGTAGTTCTCTTGTAAATAAGCAAAAACTTGATTTTTGCGCTTACGCCGTTCCAAAAACATATTCAAAAACGAATAAATAATAATTATAATTAGGACTGTGTGAGTAATTTTATTGATGACGTTCTTATTTCTCATTAGGTTTTTATGTTTGATCTATTTTTTCTTCTTTATGGTCATAATTTGCTACCTACTCTCTGCTTGTATTTGTGTGTATGTATGTAAATTCCGTAGAACCTGCATGTACCAGTTTATGGCCAAATAAATGTATATTTATCTTTATCTTTAGGGACCTATTTATTTTTAATCTCTTAAACGTTTAGCGTGAAGATGCAGAGAGCTCCCCCCAATTAATAGAGACAGCAGACAGACGTTTCACGTCACCTACTTTTAAGAAAAATCTGCACAAACAGTCTCTTATAAAAATTGTTATAATCTTGGACTTCCGCCGACTGATGGCTCAAGTCCAATGAGGAGTCCATAATTAGGGTCAGACTCTTTTACGCAACTTCTAAATATACCGAGGCCCTCACTCAATGGGGGGAGATCAGACGTACCTACGGTCATGGATACGACAAAGTTCTTAGAAACTGAGGACGGGTATTGACTTTGAAAAGCTCTCTGAAACTGATAGATAAATAGAGTTGGACTATTTGAGACCGCATCATCTAGCCCGAAAGTAAACAGAGCTTGAGTAAAACCCTACTTGTGTAAAGGTTGTTGTGTCTACTTGGTTCTAGAATACAAGATATTTTATGTAAACGAAGACATTGATGTATGAAAACCGTACAAAAACCGATAACATTAGCAGACAACATACGCAAAAAGGTGCGCGTTGGAATTCAAAATCTAAGCCAAAGTATGAGAGATGAATGACATGATGAATGAAAAAAGAGCTATTCCGATGATACCGGTGTCGTAGAATATGATTCATTAATATTTATTTGGTTTTTTATCCTTATAAACAAATAAAAAAATCTTGGATTCTAGAACAGACTGACTTACTGCGACTAGATTATCTACAGCGTATTTTTTTTTAAAGGGCAGCTTGACCTGAGTTTATAATCAATGAGTCAGGTAAATATTAAAGCTTTTTCAAAATTCTATATAGTGCGTTGGGGAATGATCCGGGTGAAGACCGTATGATATTAATTGTAGTTGAATTAAGCCATATAAAATTTTCTAATGCTGCCATCATTTTCTACGGCACCATTTAATGGCGTAGGCGTATGTATATCAACATTAGAAAATATGGTTTAATTCGGCTGCAATTTGTGGCGTACTACGCGCCACTCGAGACCGATCCGAAATGTGCGTTCCAAATTTGTATCTCAAAATAATATTTATTTCGCATAATTCTTTGAACTTGGACCATACCCCAAATGAACTAAACTTACACTTCAGACCGGTCTCGTTCGGTCACTCACGTGCAGCCGCTCAATCATTCGCTTCGGCATTCCGTGACTGACCAGCTTACTAACCTCACGCGCTCACTGATAACTTTGCTCTGTAATTTATTTCGTAATATTAGTTTGCTTTCTGCTTGTACACCTATCTATCTATTTAAATCATTCATTAAAATAATCATTCTATCATAAAATAATACTCTTGTTTTTTTCTATCTCGCTGTCATTCTTCCACAATCAACCTTCCAACCTATCCTGAATACTAAGGATATTTTACAAACAGATACGGGCTTAGGAACACCTAGAGAAAACACCCGTACCTACATTGGTGACACCGACGTGATATAACCAGCGATCACCACCAAGGTCTCACTGGCTTGGACCAGCGAGACCTTGCAAGTGACGAAGGAACTGAGATGGGGTCCTGTCGCCAAGCTCCTCGTGTAATAACACTGCTTGACACGCTACTCCTTTGACGCTGAAAGGCGTTTAATTAGCTCATGTTTTAGGTACTTTTCTGTAGCGGGTAGATTTGTGATGATGTCCTTGATCTCGACAGCATAACGGTTGTTGAGCTGGGAAACGAGTTAGCAGAAATTCGTCGCGTCCGTCGTTATTTTAGATAGGATAAACTGGCTTTCTATCTGCGCGAACCATACTGCCAGTTCTTCTGGCCAAAATGGCGGAACTCTTACGCCAACTCGGAGAACTTCAACACCACGGCTTACCATCCTGCAGCAAATGGCATCGTCGAGCGTCTACACAGGCAACTCAAGGCAGAGATCCTGTATCATACTCGCAGTAGACAGAAGCCCTCCCGCTCGTGCTACTTGGTATGCGCAGCACCTGGAAGGATGATCTTCAAACTTCAGTAGCCGAATTAGTCTACGGGGAACCCCTACGAGTACGTTTACCCAGATAGTTCCTTTCTCCGTCAGATACTTTCAAATTAATGTCATACTGTCTTCACTGGCGTCCGATCATACTCCATTATTTTTTTTTTTTTTTTTTATTTATTATTTAGGCTTATATTTCTACTCAATTTTACTGTCCTACGTAAAATGTAACCAATGATTAAACTCATCGATCATTCTGATTAGCTAGAGCGTCACGGTCGTTTGATTGAGTACCTACCTAACCCGTTATGTCGGTGACCCTGTATGGTTTGTGTTATTTTCATTTCTATGATAACAAAGAAAATTACAATTGAAATATATAAATAACTTAGAGTTAGTATTTACAATTGAAACAGCTGAGCTAACAGCAGATTGTTGCAGACAATCTAGGTAGCTCAACTGATCCATATCAATACCAATCGGATCGCTGGCATTGACTCGCTGTCAGCCAATGCTGATGCGCTGCGCCAGATCTTCACCAGCTCTCAGGTTACAACACGTTGCTTCGACCAGACGCTCTGATAAGTGTTTTCAATACATATTATTTAGAATTTGGAAGGCAGGCTTCCATGTAGATTTTTAATCTTTGGATTTTAATGCGTCAGATGTTTTCTCGTTCTTGTTGGAGTTTAGTGTCTTAGGTGTTTTTCCGTCCATTTTCTTTCGATTTTAATGCCTTAGATGTTTTCTCGGGCATTTTCTTTGGATTTAATGCCTTAGGTGTTTTTCCCGTGCATTTTCTTACCGTGTTTGAGTCCGACTTACATTCCTTAAACACCTGTAACCTGTATTTCTAGTGTTTTGAGAAGTTCCTTCCCAAACTAACAAAACACTTTGGTCGTGAAATTGCTCCTGTAAAGCTACCAGAATATTCCTTACAAAACGTTTTCAAATGGGAAAACATTTGGAAATAGTTAAGTCCGAAATTCTATACGTAAATCAGAAATAGCCGTAAGTTACAAATAGCATCTTTTCAAATCGTTAAAGAGTAGAACCTTTTTACAAATACACTCATGGACTTATTTAGAGAAACGGTTCATCAATCGAAAAAAAAGACTGAAAATGTACAAAAAGTTCTTATTACAAACTGGCCACAAATACCTTACATATAATAAAAAAAAAAGAATTACTTCTATAGTCTTTTGTTTCAGGTTTTCGTTGGTTTTTGTTCGTTTATTTGCTATTTTCACTAGTCTAATGGAATAATTTTGCTGACGTGTGCGGATTCATTTCATAAAATTCCGTCTTTTATCCATTTTTTTTCACTAAAACGTAGCACAATAGTGGTGCTCACACATCAACGAATACCTAAAGGGACAATGCCGGATCTTAGCGTAGCTCAGGTTTCCAAAGCTGTTACTTTAATTAAAAAAGGTTCCAATTATAAAGAAGTGGCACAGACAGTACGAGTTTCCAAATCCGTCATCTTTCTAAATGTTAGACGTTATTAGCAGACTGGTGAGTACACGAGACAATACAATACAATACACTTTATTGCACACCACAAAAAAAACGTGAGACGCTGCACGTCTCACGTTTTTTTTCAAGGTCAATGCAAGGTCGCAAGTCGCAAGAGAGTCACTTCAGCGAGAGACGATCGATTTATGGTGAGCAGTGTTCTGTGAAATCGCACTTTGACTTCTTCTGAGGTCAGATCTATGCTCCAGGACATTCGACAGGTGACAGTTAGCACTAAAACAATAAGAAGAAAAGTCGAAAGCTCGAGGACCCTTACTTACCACAGATCATTAAGTAGCTCGGGCTAACTGTGCTCGCTCATACCAAAACTGGAATGATGATGAATGGTGGAAAATATTGTTCACTGACGATTCTAGGTTTTGTCTACAGCCAGATGATAGAAGGGTTAAAGTTTGGAGATGACCCGGAGAAAGATACGCTTAGTGTAACATTGTCAGAAGAGAGTCATATGGTGGAGGGTCAGTAATGGTATGGGGTGGTATTTGCATAATGGCACGTACGAATTTGCACATCGTATGAAATAGCGGCTCGGTACGTAAATGACATCTTAGAACCAATTGTCATGCCCTTTGCCTTTTTTTTTTAATCAGAGATAATTTTCAATTAATGCAGCACAATGCCCGGCCCCACACTACACTGATAGTTTGGGGGTATCTTCGAGAGGTAGAAATTAACGTTTTGCCGTGGCCAGCACGCTCGCCAGACTTAAATCCCATCGAAAATTTTTGGGATAAGCTCGGAAAATAAATAAAACAGCGGGATCCAGCACCAACAATCATAGGAGATCTCAAAAGTGCACTGGAAGAAGAGTGGAATCGAACACTACAATATTTCATTGATAACTTAATCAAAAGCATGTCGAGAAGATTGCAGGCAGTTTTAACAGCTAGATAGAGTAACACCTAATACTGAATGTGCCCAAACACTCGACAAAAAATCCCCGTAATGGCATATTACAATTACATTTTCAATGTGATGATTGAAGGGTTAAATCTTCAAAACATTAGTTTTGAGATTTCTGTTGATTAGGCTTGTATTTTTTACTGAACTAAGTTTCATTTTCATTAAAAATGTTAAAATGAATAAAATGATTAATATAATGTTTGTACTTACATACAAAAAGAAATATTTTAACTTCCGATCGTCTCTTTTCTGTACCGTTTTGCTCTAATTATGTCCATGAGTGTACAAATACAAAAAGTTTCAAAGTTTGAGTTTGACGGAACAACTTGAAGCAACTTGACTCAAAATTGCTAACAAACTTACTTACATGTCAAATATCCTTTGCTGATTATCCAACAATTTGTTAACACTCAGTTCAAACTTAACTTTATTCCCTCGACATTTGATATTAAATTGTCGTTTAACGTGTAAGTTGCGTACGTTATTTTCTACAACGCCCTCCTGTTGCTACCATCAGTCGCCTTGCAAATTAAACTCGTTCGCAGCATAGTTCACATCGCGCCGCCTACCTCAGCATACTTTCTTTTTGGGTTATTTTCTAACGCAAGGAATGCTTCTATGTTTATTTCGTTCACTGCCTACGGCACCTAAGCGTGTCTATAACTCCAGTCTCTCGGTGGATAGCTTTGCACCTGCGTCGATCAGTAAACCAAAGATTTGAATTATAAAATAATATCTAAATAATTAATTTTTAATTAATCGGTAATATATAAAAAAATATGAAAAATATAAATACCTGGTATATTAATAATTATCGGTGAAATGGACACGAAAACTTGTTTGCACTTGACCTTGTTAGCTGATTATGTGAATTCGTGCGAGTCATACCTACCGTTTCTCCGTTGCCGAGCTTTTTAAACTATAGTACAAAATATAAAGGTTTTTTACAGTTCAGTAGTCCTATCTGGTACCTACCTACCTGGAAATCTGCATTTTATTCGCAACCTGCGCTGCATCGTTTTTGTACAAACAGACATAAACTTCTTATTTTATTAATATTGTATGGTTTAATCGGGAAGATAGCTTGGTTTACTAGAAGTTAAATATTCCTGCAATGTATGGGTAAGCGTTAATTATAATAAAAGAAGGTAGGTACTATTTTTGATATGTAAGAAATAGTCACAGGCCATGGTGTCTATTTTTGCACAAAAACATTATCATTTACCATGAGAAGGGCTCGTCCACTTGCTGCGCATAGTGGACGAGCCCTTCCTCTCGTGTGTCCACGGAGTAAATACAAAGAGGAGGTTCTATTTACATTTCCTTAGGAAACAACGCGTGACACTTTACGGGGTGAGGGGGTGCTAGATCCCGCCCACTTCTCTATTTTCCATCTACCGGTCAATAGCAAAACTATTCGCTCGTTCTGTCGATTTTGTTTTGTAGTTACGTAACTATCTCACACTAGATGTCACTAAGTGCAGGATGCAACAGGGTCGTACTCAGAATTTTCGTACCTGTTTTATTTTAAATTAATTTTGCGAACCATCTTGATGCGTATTTTTTTAATTTAAATTGTGATTTTATTATGAAAAAAAAGGTTTCTGATGAATGACGAATGAAGATTATTAGATTTTTTCTTATACAACTTTATTTTTTGTTTACACTAAACCCGAAAAGGGGTCATTGTACTCATTTTGAACAACTTTTTCTATGGGACCAACCTTGAAATCGCGAAAAATATCAGCTGTTCCCTACATTTATACTCGTCAAAATGGAAATCTAAAACATACATTATTTAAAATTTAACTAAATAAACTAGGTGGGCTTTAAGTACTTTAAATAAATAAAATAATTGTAGATAGAATATTTAATTTATAGGAGATTGTATTTTTATGTCCAGCGTATTTAATGTTTTAAGTACTTTCCATTTATGAGACAGCCGCAGCTGCGGGACATTCAGTAAAATAATTTATTTCTAATTACGGCCCTGTCTTTTTGTTGTTTATGTTTGTTGTTCATAGTTGACGATAGATGGCGGCCTGCTATGAAAATGATATGAAAACTACAAAAATAACATTTTGGGCATTAAAGGGTCTTTAGGAATTAATGTTGAACAAATTTCAGTATTAATATTATTAAAATATGTTAGTTCTGGGCTCCACATACCTAAATATTTTTAGTTTCCATGACACCAAGTGTCACCATCTAGTGTCGGGTAGGATTATGTTTGGAAACGCCGACGCTAGGAGATTTTTCTAGAACTATTTTAATAAATTACGCATAAAATTACTTACAAATGAAATGTGATGACATCCATAGCATCAGAATGTCTATCCGAGTAATTTTTACAAGACAAAACACAACACTTCATTCTTTTTTTCGTCTAGCGTGAACAATGCTGTAAAATGGGAACGTTCACAAAGTTGTGCACAAGACGAACGCCAACAATACACTGACTAAGGCCACGCCCACATGATGACGTCAGGACCTAGTTGAGAATCACAGTGCACAGTTGCTTAGGCCATCTCTTCTTTGTATTTACTCCGTGCGTGTGTCCCAATCGGTCCTGCTCTAACCAGGTAAAGCGTAGTGAACAGTCATATAGCTCTGTAATATGAGAGTGTAACTCAGTCATGCAGGACCATAATAGACCCAGTGAAAAACGAACTCCTTATCACTTTGTATCTTGTATCATAAAAGCACTAGGTAACGAATGCATGTAGGTACTTATTCCAATGATTTCATAAGTTTATGCCATAGAAGGATCAGTGGCGTGGGAGTAGGTATGTAGTGAAATAATAATAATGATTTCCAGATTTTAATTTGTCTCTATATTCCTAAAATTTGTGGTTTTGCATACAACACTTACGGTGTCGTAATGGAACTGGATTGAAAAAGGGTTGCGTTTTATAGTTCTAATGTGTACAGCACAAGCACATATGTAGAGGTATAATAAATTAATCTAAATTTTAAAGAACCTCTATGTATTTTGAACAAAGTGCTCTGACGACACGACGACCTTTTCTAGAAACGTATTTCAATACATAAATTCCAAGTAAAATTATTTAGCGCAAACTTTCCACTGATTACGGCAATAAATTACCACAAATCGATACATTTTTAACTACACCCCAATAGAAAACCGCAAACCATAAAAATAGGCGGGAATGCAAGACTGCCGCCCATAAAAATCACCATGAATCGAACACATCGATGCCATTACGTGTCTACGAAACATTTTATCTGTGATGGGAGTGTTGCCTTCATGGCAAAATTTTGTTAGAATTGGCGAGATTTTGTTGATCTCACTGGACACATTAACATCCGGTTTTCCTTACACTTATTAACGCATTCACTGCCCAGCCCCGGAGGCGCACGCTACCGCGCCGCACGAGGCGCTACAAGAATCAAGAATCATAAACTCTTTATTTCCATATACCCTACAATAAATAATACACAAAAGGTCAAAATAATTAAAATTAAGCACACGAAAATAAAGTGACCTTTTTGATTTCTGCCGCTTCGGTATGTAGAATAAAGTAAAGAAGCGACGAAGGAACCTTTAGTTTGTTAGTTCTTATTTTTCGAGTTGCAACAAAACCCGTTCCAAGCTTTTTATCCTCTAGTTTAAATAATCTGATATTTTATAGACTATATAATAATAGCGAATAGCCTTTTTGCACAGGCAGGTTTTGACAATTAGTTTGAATTTATTTACTGATAATTTTTGCAACTTACTAGGAGTTTTGTTGTAGAAGCAGATGGACCATGTGGGTTCAAGACGCCATGAAGTTGTTAAAACTAATCAAGGATCTTATATCAAATAGTTCTTTGACGTTGACAAAAGATTTGATCATTAATTAGTTAATTAACGAGATGATCAGCGTATAAACAACGGCTGTAATTTAGCTAGAACGATTTTTGAAGGACATTGTGTTGTGATATTGAGGACTCAAAATATCGTCCAACGTTCAAGAGGAAAATATGGGTAAGATTTTTGTGTGAACAGTCTTCCTATACTTTGCATATAACGTTACTTTTTACGTTTTTTTTTTTACTAATTTCGTTACTTTCGGTTCCTGTAATAATCATGCCAATTATTAGGTAGGTATAAGTACCTACCTGTTATTGGCAAGATATACATTATTATATATTATTTAAATTATCAAAAAGTGTAAAACGCTAAAATAACAAAGTCATACATTTTTTATTGATCTCATAATAAATGGAATCCTATTTCCATAAGGCAAATTATTAGCAAAAACGTTAAGTCAAGCTGGTAACACTGCTGCGCGATACAAATGTCTTCCCATTATGTACAGGCCTTTACTC
Organism: Eupithecia inturbata; assembly: GCA_963662085.1. Taxonomy (NCBI): domain Eukaryota; kingdom Metazoa; phylum Arthropoda; class Insecta; order Lepidoptera; family Geometridae; genus Eupithecia; species Eupithecia inturbata. Next base: position 13,752,392 of record OY759182.1, read on the forward strand.
GTAAAAGGTTTTATAGTTCGCTTCGACACCGACAACAGATGTTTTATTCGAGATGTGTTGATCTCCAAAAAATCTGCTCCATTTTTCTGTTTGGCAACAAAAAGATACTGGTGAAAAGATCAGTTGAAAATTCAAGCAAAATACAAGAAATCTCTAGTGCAATGATTAGATCACGATTGGGAATATTTGCTTAATAACGACTGACAGAGCCTCTAAGTCACGCAGCATATTATATCAATCGAGGTTTCAGCACGTACGCAAACTCGCATATATCACATTCTTGCTTTTATTGGATTCTTACTTAACCTGTTTTTCTCTCGAGCGTCTTTATATCAGGGCTGTAATTTTCTGCTAGAAAAGATGAGATTTTTTGACTGATCTGTTAAAAGCATCCATCGAAGGTTTGTCATAAGTTTCTTAAAAATGTAGCCCGGACCCCTACTCTATGATGCTATGTTTGAACACGCCTTAAGCGGATGTTGTACACAGGCACGGGTTTGAGCACAGGCATGGCTTACAGGACTATTGCTCCTATCTATTACCTAAGCAATGAATTGGACAACTGTCAACCTTTCGCAGTTTGGGGTACATAAATATTTCTATCTGCGGCCGCCCACGCCCGCGCCGGTGGGCCTTTGATAAGGGTCTAGTGACTTTGTATTTTGTAATTAAATTGTAACATAAACGGAGTAATGTTCCTCGTAAATGGCATTTTCCAGTTGAGACTTCTTGGTATAGAATACTTTAGGAACCCAACTGCATTCCTTAAATTTTATACAATACCTACTTCTTTTCTGAACTATTTGTTCATGTAAGTAATAAATAAATAATGTCGGACAATTCACACGGAATTATCTAACCCCAAGCTAAGCGGAGCTTGTGTTATGAGTACTAGATATTTGATACCAATACAATGACAATGGTAGAAAGTTTTTAGTTACACATAGAAAACACCTTGATCGCCTGGAACAAATATTTGCAGATCGAACACATTTGTCCCGAGGCGGGAATCAAACCCTCCTGCGTTGCAGGCGGACATCATGGTGCACAGATGGTGCTATCATTGATTGTAATAACAATGTATAATTGAATAACCAATTAAGTGCCTTTATCAACAAAGATAAAAAAGGCCTGGCCAGTAGGTAAAAAAAAAACAAGTGCCTACTTTTAATATTTTAATATTCAGATAGACAAAGAAAGGTATGCTGATTTTCCAAAACTACTCACAGATTATACCAAAGTGTTCACAGATACTTTCGTTCACAATATTAATTAGAAGTACACAATCGATACACTTTTGTTGATATCACTCGAGGTTTCCTATAACTCGACCGTGCAAGTGTTTACCAGCCTGGATGCGTCCGGATTACTGAATAATCAAGTAAATAGTTTATACACTTTTAGGCACTCACTAAGGGAACATTTGTTAATTCTTCAAAAACCACACTAATGTTTTGTCGTTCTTGCTCGCATTCGCCAGCCCAAACCTATCACTTGTTTATTTTATCCGTCTATTATCCTATATTTATATTATTTATTTCACACACACACACACACACACACTTACTTTGTTGGTTGCTTCTGTTGCCCGGACTCTCATGAGATCGGTGTCCTCAGGAGCACCAATCATAAATAGGTAATCGCACACATAACATATAAGAGAAACGCACACACCCTCATATGCATACACACTGGTGGCTCCTGTTGCCCGGACTCTTAAGAGACCGGTGTCCTCAGGGGCTCCACCAATACCTACACAAATTGCAATAAAAAACACATTGCATTGAATTTTTTATCTATTTAAGAAATGAGCCTATTTTTTATCTATTTAAGAAATGGGCCTATTTACTAACTACCATCACTATTATGGCTCTATCTATAGCTCTTTTTAATTATTTCTTCTGTAGATATTTTGCGTGTTGTTCTGTAAATGTGTAATTTTGACACATTTACAGAACAACATTTATGTTTAACTTTAACTTAAATTTTATTAGATTATAACTTTGTTTATATTTACGTATGTAAGATTGGTGTAGCGGGTAGCACTGCACTTCACCCTGGCACCGCTGTAAACCAGCGCTGCTATGGCCCTTGTGCCTTAACAGCATTAAGCTGAGCTGGTGGCCTTTTTGTGTAGCATTAAGTCTAATATTAATTCTAATTTTAGTCATAATGTCATGTTATGTAATGTTACACAAATAAAGATTTTCTATTCTATTCTATTCTATTCTAAGTGATAAAGTTGGAATACAGCTGCCATCAAAATCCAAGAGAGGGTAAACAAAAAAACTTTATCATAATTATCCCACACACAAGTGGTACATATTGTCTACTGTTGGTGTCATCTTATCTGTCATCCATCAAATTTGACAATCACTAACCCTGCGCGTGGACGGAGGAAAGCACCTGTTTTGCATGATTTATTGTCACTACTGTGCCATCTATCAACTAGTGGTAGAACTACTTGGCACTATAGTGTGATTTGCACGGATCTAGAAAAGCGAACAGTATGACTGGTACTAAGTTGAAATGTACAGCTTGCGGAAGGTTCTTACCCACGGTAGGTGGCGCTACTTGTAGTCAATGTCCAGCACAGTTTCATAAAGGATGTGTTTCGATACCGGAGGGGACAAATGTATCAAAAAATTGGTCTTGTCCTAACTGCAAAAATAAACAAAAAAAGGGGGACAACAGTGGTACTCCTGTTAGAAGTGTTTGTGGGAACTTGGCCACCACTGCTGCGGCCCAAAATTTGGACACCACTGCTGCGGCCCAAAACTTGGTCACCACTGATACGGCCCAAAACTTGACCACCACTGCTGCGGGCCAAAATTTGGCCTCCACTGCAGCGGCCCAAAACTTGGCTACCACCGCTGCGCGCCAGAACTTTGCCATCCCGGGCCCCTCTCAGAGGGACTCGGTGCAAACCCCATCTCCGCCTACTATGGCGTCACCGTCGTCGTCGTCGACCGCAAGTATTGACACAGTTATTCAGGATATGCGCCGTGAGCTTGCGGACTACATGGTAGAATTACGTACCTATAGGCAAGAAATGGTGGAATTTCGAGGCTGTATGTCTGCTGCCTTAGAGAGGATTGATGGTGTTGAACGCAGACTTGAAGCTATTGAGCAGGGGGCGCCACTGTCGTCTTCTGGAGCGGAGAAAGTAGCGGACTTAGAGCGCACCGTGGTGCAGCTAAAACAGGAGCTGGAGGATCGGGAACAGGAAAGTCTTCTCGCTGATTTAGAAATCGGGCAACTGCCCGAGGTAAAAGGAGAAAATATCATGCATGCTGTTACTGTTTTAGCTATGAAATTAGGAATGCAGCTTGAGGAACGCGACATAGTCTATGCTGAGCGCGTGGGAGCGGTGGCGGCGCACGCCCCAGAACGAGTGGACAACAGCAGAGGCACAGGGGGGCGCGACCGTCGCGTCGTAGTGCGTTTTTCCCGCCGGTACCTGCGAGACGAGATGCTCCGTGCTGCTCGCGTGCGCCGCACTCTTTCCGCCGCCGACGCTGGGTGCGTCGCCGGTAGCGAGTCAGCGAAGCCGCACAGTCGTATATTCGTCAATGAGAGGCTGACTCGAGCAAATCGGCAACTGTTTCATAAGGTCAGAGAAGAGTGCCGTAAGCAACAATGGCGTTACTCGTGGACGAAACAGGGCCGCATCTTTGTAAGGCAGAGCGACGGGAAGCCGGCCCATCGCATACGTTCGGAGTCCGACTTTGCCCGGTTTTTTGGACCAGTATTAGTCTGAGACCACACTTGGAACAATGTTTACTAAGGATCCCTTTTTCTAATTTTGTGAGGGATAAGAAGTGTTATCATGTTTTAAGTTTACACTATACTACCCGGCTATATTTAAAGCTATTCTATGTAGAATTCAACCTACATCCTACCATGGAAAATTGTATTGTTTTGCTGCATTGCCTATTAAAATTGTTCAGGTCTTCAAATATTATGAGTGTGTCGTTGTGTAAAAGCCAACATTATGAAAAAAACCTCTTGTGTTTTTTCATGTTGATATTATTTTGTTTTTATTATGATATGTTAAACTTAAATACTATTTTTAAATTATATTACTATTCTAAATTAAAATTACGTAAATGCCAACATGCCTTAAAGCAAGACAGAATATTTTCAATTATTTTTTTGCTTTTGGATGACAATTTCATTAATAACTTTAGTAACAAACGTAGATACTTATATTCTATATCTATTGTTGCATGCCGTAATCATAATCATAGCCAGCTTAACTTATGTAATCATACAACCAACTACTTGGGCAGACTCTATGGCTCCATGAAAGTTAAAACAACCAGAAATATTCATTATGATTGATACGAAATATCTAAAAGTTGGGCTACTCAACGCAGGGTCCTTGAATACTGGGCATGAAGAGTTCATAGTAGCCATGGAGGAACTGCAGCCTGACATTATTGCCATAAATGAGACATGGTTGGGGCAGAATGAAGAAGATAAAGCACCTAGGGTATCGGGTTACCGCTTCCGCCACATTCCTAGACCCCCACATATCAAGGGGGGACGTGGAGGAGGCGTTGGTTTCTATATCAGGAAGGGCATCTATGTACGCGTCTGCACCCACCCACCAGCCCGAGATGTTGAACAGATGTGGATCAGTGTCAAAGTCAACGGGCAGACTGTCATTATTGGTACAGCCTATAAACCACCCAAGCAAAACCCGAACCCCTTCTTTGAAGCTCTAACAGAATCTATCACTTCATATACTAATTATGACAACCTTATACTTGTAGGCGATTTTAACATTGATATTCTGAGTCATGTGGAATGGAAAACAAAATTACTTAATTCATTCATGCATAGTCTCAACCTAAATCAGGTTGTTGAAGAGCCTACTCACTTCACAGAACACAGTGCTACCCTTATTGACATTGCATGTACTGATGCCAAGGTGCGTAAAACCATAGTCAAATACAAATCCGATCTTGGTCACCATGCAATGATCTTGATCGAGGTGAATATAAAAAAAGTCAAACCAGTATCCAGAACTATTACCTACAGACCATTTAAAAGTATTATTCCTGAGCTTTATAATAACGACTTAAACAGTATTAACTGGAGCCCTTTCAAGGGAATATCAGATGTCAATAAATTAGTTATTACCTTTTCTATGTTATTGCACACTTTGTTTGATCTGCATGCACCACTTAAAACCACTACTTTTAAAGAGCCCCCCCACCCCTGGATCACAGACACTGTAAAAACAATGATACGCATACGCGATAGTTATCATAGCAAGTATCGTAGACAGCCAACTACTGTACATCAAACCAGCTATAAATTCATGAAGAAACTCGTTATAGAAGCTATTGAAAGTGAGAAAAAGGCTTACTTCACTGAAAACATAAACAATAATATAAAGGACTCCAGGAAATTATGGAAAAGCCTAAAGAATAATGTCCTTAAGACTAACAAATCCAATTCAGAATTACCTCTGCATCTAAGTAATCCAGATATGATCAACTCACACTTCCTCAATGTCCCTGGTGAAGAACATGTAACTATCTCGCAGATGACTTACTTTGAATATAATACATTTAGCACATCAGTTTTTTCCCTGCAGGTAGCCAGTAAAGACACAGTATTGGGCATACTACGTAAGCTCAAGTCAAATGCTCTTGGTGTGGATGAAATATCGCTCGAGATGATTCTTATGACCTTGCCTGACTCACTAGAAACTATAACATCTATTATAAACTGTTCCATTGAGAGTGGTGTTTTTCCTGACTACTGAAAAACAGCAAAAGTTAGACCTATTCCTAAAAACAATAACCCTTCCACAAACCAGGATCTCAGACCAATAAGTTTGCTACCCTGTCTATCTAAAGTCATGGAAAAAATTGTCTCTTTACAACTCACCAAATACCTTGAGGAAAATAAAATGTTACCGCTTGCACAGTCGGGGTTCCGTAAGGGTCACAGCACGGCCACTGCTCTATTGGATGTGGTAGATGGATTGCTTGGTGCACAGGATCAGGGCATGGTTAGCATATTAATTCTTCTTGACTATTCACGCGCATTTGATTGTATAAATATCCCTCTTCTTTTGTCAAAGCTGTCTTACTATGGGTTTGACCCTCGTACCGTTAGATGGTTCCACAGCTACCTGAGTGGCAGGCAGCAGTTTGTTGAGCTGACTACAGCTGATGGTAGTGCTCTGAAATCCAGTCCTAGGCCAGTGCTACGAGGAGTGCCACAGGGTTCAGTACTTGGTCCAATTCTTTTCACACTGTATTGTGCCGACATAGTTAATTCGTTTACACACTGTAGTCATCATATTTATGCTGATGATATTCAGCTGCACTTCTCTTTTAAACCCCAGGATATCTCAGCTGCAGTAAATAAAATAAATTTCGATCTAGCACAAATAACAAATTGGTCTAAGCTTAACGCTCTTGTCATAAATCCAAAGAAATCGAAGTTTATGTTGTTAGGTACAAGAAAAAAGATCCTGTCACTACTAAGGACACCCATAAGGATTGAAATTGAAAATGTTACTGTAGAGCAAGTAACACAAGCAAAAAATCTTGGAGTTCTCATGGACTCCAATCTACTCTTTGAAAGTCAAGTTGCAGAGTGTGTGAGGAATTGTTTCTACCGTTTAAAGCTTCTGTATAAAATTCGTCCATACCTCAATGAAGCAGTCCGAATACATTTATGTGAGTCCCTAGTGCTATCAAAGCTGAACTATTGCGATGTGGTCTATGGACCATGTCTTTTGAAAAGATCACAGAACTTGATACAGCGGGTCCAGAATGCATGTGCTCGCTTTTGTTTCCACATCCCACCACGGGCCCACGTTACTCCCTTCTTAAACTCATCTAATATCTTAAAAATGTCAGCTCGAAGAAGGCTACATCTGGCAGTGCTTATTTTTGGGGTCATATACAGACAGTGTCCTACATACCTCGCTGACAAGCTAGTTTGGGCAAGGGACAAGTCAAAATATCCTAGCAGAGCATGCTCTTGGGTTTTCTGCATGCCGAAGCACAGGACTATGGCTTTTAGAGGATCCTTCAAATATTCTGCTTCCAAATGTTGGAATGATCTCCCGCCTCCGGCAAGGGCTGCAAAATCATTATACACCTTTAGAAATCAACTCAAGAAACTCCTAATTACTGAACAGAAACTCCTACAGGTATAAAGGTGAGGTACCTACACTGTAGGTAGTTATTACGTCCTGTTGTATTTCCTTGGATTCTATAATTTGTCACTCAATGTCTTAATCGTTCTCAAATAGTTACCTTTAAAAATTGTTAAAAAATTACTGGATTTCTTTTCGATTAATATTGGCGCGCTGAACGATGTCAGCATTTTTTGACATATATGTTAGTACCTACTTTTTTCTCTTTGGTTGAAAGCCAACGGATTCTTCTTCTTCTTTTATTTTTGGCTCTGCATCATGTTCGCATTACGCTGCGCTCAGGAGATCATTGTTTGCACACTTGTCAGTGTCGCGACGAAAACAAGTCAGTTGGTGTAGTGAGCATAAATCTGAGTGTAATTATAGCTTGTTTTTCCTAAGTGTATCTGTAATCTTTTTATTGTATTATATTCTGTTCAATGTTCCGTAAATCATGTTTTGTACCATCCTCGTTGTATTTATTTATATAGGTATCGTTAATGTAATACTGTTAATTACCTACTGTGCCGTCGTCACTCCGTAAGGGCCCTAACTGAAAACCAGCGCAGTATTGGGCAAATGCCTAATACTGCAAAATGCTGAGTTAGGGACACCTTTTTACCCTTCCTTTTAATGTGCTTTACTTTTGTTATGTTATTATGTTTTTTTGGGTAAATAAATGTATTTTTATCTTTTTATCTTTTATCTTTTAGATAAGTTATTGGATTTTCTACCCTCTGCTCATTCCGTACCTACCTGGTGTATCAACTTATACGTTGACGTCTCATTTTAAATCTGTCAATATTTCACGTAATTCGTCCCTGATATTCGTCGATGTTTCCGAATTTCTAGAGTATTTCTCTTTGAGACAGCTTTCATATATCTGTCAACAGCCTATCGGCAATAACATTTATATCACCTGAAATCAAATCTAGTAATTTTTTTTTATCCTTGGAGGAGATGTGGTGCTCCACAATATGCGTAGAAAATTTCCGACTTTAAATTTGTTTTACCTTTGGGATCTTATTTTTTAGCTTGGGGCTAGATGATGCTGTAACTCACATGGCATCATCTCGCCCCAAGCATTATTCCATAATTATACACTTCATTTTTTTAAAATCAATAGTTATAAAATATTTTTTACTACATAAAGAAAATAAAATATTATAAAATTATACTACAGTCAAAAATAACCAAAACGGGGAATCACCGGCCGCGAAGCTAGCCTCAAGCGGCCGGTGACTAGGGCTGCAGAGAGAGGAACTTCCTGACGATGCGCGCCGAGTCCAGAAGAACCGCCTTTTGGATCTGGACCTTGATCCAACTTCCTAGCGAGAGAGAGTATCTTAAGATGTTGATCGACTATCTGGACGACGGTCGATGAATCAACATCCCACATGCTGACAACCTCGATAGCCAAGTCAAGATATTATTACCTACCAAGTAACAACTTGACGTTTATATGTGTCATAGGTCTTAGTGTAGAACTAAACAATATTCTGAATCTGGTCCATCATTATTTGATACTATTTCAAGTCTTGGCACTAAGACAGTCAAAGTCGATGCACAACGATAAATAAATTACTAAATCATCCTCCAAGAATTTTCGATGTTAGTTTCATCGAAAATTCTAACGCTAGATGCCCTAGAACAGTCGGTCGGGCACAGCGTTTTAGAGTCTAAGCTCGGTTGAACCTGTCAGGTGACTGCACTCAGCGTCAATAACGACGGATTGCTGTCCAGCGCAACTGTGGTTTGATTTTAGAACAATCGATGGAAATATGTCCCAGTAGTTCTGTACAGAACTACATCACAGAACTATTGGGAATCAGCGAAAATAAAGGTTTCCATCAATAAATTGAATTAATAGCCGAGATGCACACAATAACAAAAAATTAGATTGGTTTCTTCGATCTAAAAGAAAAATGTATTTTAGTGGATATGATCGCAATCAGTTAGCACCTTGCAAACTGATATCTTACCTCACACTGATTGGCTCTAACTCAAGCCACAATTATAATTCGAATCTCATCAAAATCAACATGATTTTCAGTTTCCACTTGCTGTTAACTCGTGGAACGCAAGCCAAGAAGATAAATTTATTTTCAACAGGAAAGAATGTTTCAGAAATTTCATTTTATTCAAGCCGAAATTGAATTGAACGACTGGTTCAGTAATCAAATGACTAATTCGTTTATCTTGCTTCGGGTGGCGATTGGTCGACTGTTGAGTGCTCTGAGAAAGTGGAACAATATTATTTTGACGTAAACAAAGGTTAATTTATTTACGTGAAAATGTATTGGGCTTACGCATTTGTTCAAAATGCGTAGTAACCTGTACAAGTTGACAGGGCTTTGCACCCTTTTATCGAATCGAAGAGGGTCGTTTTATAATCCATTTAAATAAAACGATAGAAAAAATTACTTTTAACTCTTGAAAATTTTTAAGTTTGATAATTTGATTTTTAAAAAAAATTAAAAACTGACTTCGAATCCCTTAGTTTGAAACTGTTTTCCGGGATATTTTTTAATCATACATAAAAATACATACAAAAAAGAACATACGCAGCCGAACATAGAACCTCCACCTTCTTCGAAGTCGAAAAATAACCATTTAGCTAGCTAAAAACTACAGAAGTTATTTTACAGTACACTTGCACTGGAGCTCTTCACACGCGGCGAAAGGGTATGAAGCTAGAAAAAAGCTAGCACACCCCTTCCAGCCATTTACATAAAATGTATAAAGATGTTAGTATTATGAAAAGTCAACGACCCCGTAAATTATACTCTGGGAGGGCACAGCTCGCAATGCTAAGTAATTGGGCTTATGGTAATGTGAGCAGTACTCGGAAACACCCTGTGTCACTTCATAGACGTCCTGTGTGAGATATGTAAACCCTATGAAATTAGTCGCAAATCTCTAATTAACTAAAGGGTGTGTTATCTCAATGATAATAGGAGGGACAGAAGCTTCGTCAATTACATATATATGTTTGTTGAATGAAGCTTTTGTAAAAAACGGTAACTAATATTTATTCAATTAATTATTATCTTTTATAAGGACAACCACAGGTTCTGTTAATGGTTAACCTTAACTTTTTGATTGTGACTTACTTTTGTATTGTGTGTTGCAGACGAAAATAAATGGTTCATCTATCTATCACCCTTAATTTTGGGTTGGTCACAACTATGTACAACCAAAACTAGATAACAACAATGGTAACATACGTCAGTCAGAACAGCATCTTTTGTTATTTGCTTGCTTTGTGTTTTAATTTTTTGTAAGAAAAACATACCTACCTATTAAACTGTATACAAATTACGATTGGGATCGGTTGTCTCATCTACCTCGGTCCACTTTCGCTCCAAGAAACAAAAGACGACGCGAGACGACGTGATCTCTAAACTTGTTCCTGTCAATACCTTTGAGTAAATGAGCACATGCTCGATCGCATCGTTTCTTCAGACATTTATATTGCGATTTCACTTCGGTGCGGTTTCAATGCCTACTTTCATATCATCGTGCGCTTTATTACAAGACAGTGGCATGTCTAATGTCTAAATAATGCAAGACAATTCACACAGCATCATCTAACCACAAACTAAGCATGTGATGGATCCAAGATCGGGCACAGATTGCGCATTGGATCAAGGCAAAGTTTAGTTTTATGTTGTTTTGAGTTTTCAACATTATTTTGACAACTTATACCGAAATCCAAGGAAACTTATAGCAACACAAATCATGTAAGTTATCCCTTTATACGTAGCTTTGGCTCATTAAATTATAATTTAGTAGGTACTTCAAATGATTACCTTTTTCAAAATTCACATTCTGCATTATGAAGAAAAAATGTACCGTTTCGTGCGAGCTTTTGCTTAATCTGGCACTAGCTTCTCTCAACTGCTACACAGTCTGCGTCTGGTTATTTTTTACAATGACCAGGCGAGATGAGTTATGGTGGAAAGAGTCGTTAACTTGATCTTTGCGGTGCACTACTTACGGGATTGAAGATTATTTTTTGCGCTCTTGTAGTCATTTGTAGTCTGTCCAGTGAACGATGATTTAAGGTTGGGAAAAGAGGAGAATAAAAACTACAGTGTAATTGTCTTGTAAGGTGTGTACACACGCACTAAGTAGGTTTAGACTGTAAGTAGTAACAGTCTAAATAATGTTAAAAATGGCGGCTAGTGTTACGTCTCGTTCTGAAGGGTCAAAAAACAAATAATAGCTATGATCTGATCCTACTCTCGCTTAGAATGGAACCCGCTTAAATAAAAAGATACATAATTACTATATCTACTTCTACCTCTATATACCTTCATTCACATTTTACCAAAGAGTTTCTCAGCAGACACATTACAAAATTAGAAATTGCAATCACCTCAAGAACAAAAGCATTCAAATATCGCAATCCCTCCAATCCGAACTCAATATATTTTGACCACGTACAATCGACAGAATCTCATTTACAGTCCGTTTTAAAATTCCCGTTGACACACCATTTTCACCTGCTACGTAATGGACGGACTAAAAAGAATAGGACGGAATGAAATTTGGACTACCAATCAAGGCACGTCTCGGTGCGACACTAAAAATAAAACGAGTCCCGATCAAGTGCGATTCATTGATGTCTCTGCATTCGATTGTGAATAAAAAATCGGGGAATGGGAAAATTTATTGAAAATGTTAATAAAATTAGGTACTGTAAAATTCTGGGATTGCAAATTCTATGTATGTAATTCTCGGATGACCCTCATGCAGACTGCTGACTCCGTAATCCTCTTTCAAAGTTGTATGTAGGCCTATTCTTGTCCATTTCACGGATTTAATATCATCTCAAACAAAAAAATCCTTAAGGAATATTCAAAAACATATTTTATAAAAATTTTTGGTCCGGCTAAGGCACAAGTAGAGGGGATGAGATCTACGATCTACTAATATCAAGCCAAACTTCATGTCTCTTAACAATAAGGTCTTATTGTTTCTTATTGTGATCTATAAGATAGCTACACCTACGACCATAAACTATTGGATCAAAGAGGTCAATCGGAATTCCTAATATAGCCTTATTTACTTAGGACTTCAACTTCTAACAATTATCTATCGGTCAACTGTTATGCCAGCTGTCCAGTCTAAACTTTCAGTTTCAGATGTTGCTTTAAAATTATAATTTATTGGGGAATTCTGTTTGGACAAGCCTAAACCGGGTGCAGGGTACCAATTCTTGAAAACATTTCTATTGCTTATCGATTGCAATTCTCAACATTTTGTAGAATTTGGAGCTTTTGAATCGTAGCACAGGTGCTATCGTTTATTTTGATCTGGATTTAAGAGTTAAATGGAACTGAAAATGTAACCGACTGGTTTAACGATATCGTACAAAGAAATCACCGATCTCCAAGAATTTGGTGAGATTACAATTTGAATAGGGATTGAGATATGAACCGTTTTTAAAAGTTAAGGTCCAGATTTACTGTAATAACATCCCATCACAGCACAGCCTATGCGGTGCGACCTGGAGGAGCTTGCCGCAGGGACACGCTGCTCTAGCTGGACACTATGCGTCATGGGCAATGAAAGTGTCAAAAACGTCCTACTCATAATCAGTGTCTGGAAACGCTGAGACTCTAACCCTACACAGGCATAGCGGTTTACGTTAAAACCGAGTTACTCTTAACCAAAGGTAATAAAATAAACCTAACACTACACAGTTACCTCAATGACTCACCTAGTTCAAACATTACTCACAAAATAGCTTCCAACAATTCCCTTCCACCCTTTGACTACATTCGCCACCCTCTGACTAAGCTCAACACGCACACTTAATCTAAATACGCGTAATTAATTCCCAACAAACGCTGCCGTATTAACTTCATCGCAATATTGCTAATGACACGCTTGCTCACGTACGTGGTACAGTGGAGTAGGGCTGGCTTTATTTAATTTATATGTGTTATTTTATAATTTTTAACAGACTTTAAATAAAGTGTTTCTCAATTCAACTGTATATTTTTTTGTCTGAGACAAAAATACACAGAAATAGTCTCGATAGTTATACAAGAACACGAAACACGAAATAACAACCTATCGTTACGGCTAGACCCGATTAGATGCGGGTACGACACGACTAATTGCAAACACGAATCTGAAGCGCCCTACAAAATTTCAATAAAAATATGTGTATATCAAACTACTCCAAGAAATAAAAGACATGACAAAATACAACCTGTTTATAAATAAACTAAGATGTATCTTAATTATTAAATGTTATTATAGTATAAAAGAATATATGAAAGAAAAACTAAATTAGATTATTATTTTAATTATCACCTGAAACTGACATTAGTACCTACATGATTTTTGAGATTTTATATATTTATTATTTGACAAATTGTACCTACAATAACCAAACCAATTGCATATTTTAATTAAACTGATTATTTGCCTGATGTTTAATAAATTTATGTAAATTATTATTGATTAGCATGAAAAGTACCTATGTAAATGACTAATAATTAAAATTAAAATTGCAGCCCAACAGGGTGTATGTACTAACTTTAGCTATAATTAGATCTTGAGCTGCCAACCTATGTACATATTGGCAATAAATAAATAAAATGAATAATCACAATCAGAGACTGTGACTTTATATAGGTATGTGTAAATACTAGTTGTAATTTATCTCTACTTAATACTTGAAATAGGTACTTTGCTTTGTAAAGGATATCAGAGACTCAATATCAATATCGACGCTTGAAAGGCAATAATTACCAAGCGATATGTTGAGCGATATTGAGTTATATACATTACTGAAATCAGAAAACAACTCTGCGTCGATTGGTCATACTCTCGTACCTCTAGGAAGAAATTCTTGTCGCTAGATTAAATAAAATAAACCGCCAAGTGCTAGTCGACTCGCACTCGAATGGCTCCGTACCGTAAAAATCAGGCAACTGTCTACCTCTGACGGTTCATGAGATAGAGCCCTGTAACAGACGGACGGACAGTGGAGGCTTATTAATAGGGTTCCGTTTTCACCCTTATGGGTACGGAACCCTAGAAAACACATTTTCGCAGTTCTCGGCGACCAAGCGATACATTTTTTACTGCATTTTGAATAATTTGCGCTTGGTAGGTATTGGATTTTTACTTTATATACTTAGTAATTTTTACCTTGACTCAAATTAATGCATTTAAACATAAACAGTAATTTCTTCCTCACAGTATCTAAGGTTTAAGTATTGTTTAATAAATTTGTTATTTTTCTCGTCATTCAAAACTTTTTAACACACTTTAATTAAGTTGTTGTTTTATATAGTATTTATTTCCTAAATGCAAAGTATCCATAGTAATATTATAAATTGGAAAGTAACTCTGTCTTTAAGTCTGTTTGTCTGTTACCTTTTCACGCTTAAACGGCTGAACGGATCTAAATGAAATTTGGCAGGGAGGTAAATAGTATCCTAGGAACGGACATAGGCTATTAAAGATTATTTGTCGGGTATTTATCGCGTACCTTAGCGCCCTACGTTTCTATCGCTGCAACGCGATGGAAACGTAGGGGAAAATAAAACAAAAGGTACGCGATAAATGCGGGGCGACGGAAACGTAGGGGACGTTTCCGTCGCCCCGTGACCACGATCGCTGCAACGCGATGGAAACGTAAGGGAAAATTAAACAAAAGGTACGCGATAAATACCCGACAAATAATATTTAACATGTTAACAGATCGCGAAAGTTTAAAAAGTTTTACTCAATATGTATCTATTCACTCACAAGTAGCTGTCTAGCTGATGATTTACCAATCATAATACAAGATGCCTGGAAATTTATCTAAAACCGAAGTAGTAATGAGTCCTCCTGCTTAATAGCACACTGTGGCGCGCGAGGCGTGGTTGCGTTTTGCCTAAACTCATTTACAAAGTGCACAGCACGTCCCTGGTTGAGCAGAAATGTAGATTTTACTACAAAAGCAGGCGCCCGATGGTCATATAGTAACATCATTATCGAAACGCGCGATAGAGCGTCATCCAAATTCGGGAAGGAACGGGCGGCGGCGACAGAATAGCTGTGTGTATCTTTACATGAAACATTGGGCACACTTTTGATCCCTACTTCTTCTTATCTCAACATAATCAAACCTATAGTATTGCAATTCTGCATGTCTATAGGTATTTCAGGAACTTATATCAATTCGGTATAGAACCAAAGAAATTTAAGAATGCATTCTAGTGCGAGTTTTTTTTCCTTTTGCTCTATTTTTACAGTCTTAAGCAATAGTATAATATATATAGCATATTTAATTTTTCCCAGCTATATTGATATGCCCAAGGTTCTCATGATTCAATTTTCCAAAATGATATATTAAGTTACTTTACTAGTTACTAAATGTTCCCTGATATTTTATGTCTGACGCCGACACGATTGTATTTAAATTTAGAATATGCCCAGCAAAGGCAGCAAAAATGCAAATTTATAAATATTAATTAGATTATGGAATGGATAGTGATACTTGGCGCAGATTTCAAGCAAGTAACCTGCTTTCTAACTGACTGCGGATACAATAATGACTCACGGGACTCACGCGAGCCTGACTCACAAATGGCACATTTTGTCCAACAACACTGCCAGTGACGGCTCCGCTAATCAGCTGATTGATGTGGCTAACTAGATAGACTGGGTATTTTGGGTCACTAGTGTGCCTAAAGTTTTTTTAAAAAATAGATAAATTTCCTAAATCAGGAAAGAGATACAAAAAAATTAAGTTCAACACAGTCAGTCTGTCAGGTATATGCACAGAAAATAATGTTGATCTATCTAATTTGCCAAAATCTATTTATTATTAGTTTTTCAGTGAGTAAAGCTGTTTCTACTATGTATGTCGGCGACGGAACCCTAATGTAAGGATAATTAGGAATTATATTGATTAGTTCTAGTTAGAATCTTACTAGATTGATTTATTTCTGTTATTTTGTCTCTAACTAGCGTAGAACCACTGTAGGTGTCAATTTGCTTAAGGTTTTACGTAACTTGAAATTCTACTTTTTTGTTTGTTGATATTTGACAACAAAAATAGTGTTAGATGAAAGGTTTAGGTTTAATAATGAGTTTCCAGTTTAAATTATGTAAATCGGTTAATTAGTTTTATAGATACCTTAACATTTGTATAAGGAAAAATGTTCCGAACTGAATTTTTGTAAGTCTTTGTTCTAGGAACTTTTTTATTGTTTGAAAATGTTTAGATATTATGATTGTATATTAATAATGCATATTGCTACTATGTAAAAACATAAATTAAGTAAGTATTTTGTAAGGAAATGATAAAGAAACAAAGGTTTAAAGGATTCGGATCAAATTAAAATGTTAGGAGAATTAGGGTCAAAAGCGCGTAGGCGTCTAGCCGGTAAAACACGGCCATATAAATATAAGCGCATTTTTTACTGCAATCAGTCGCAGCTCAGTCACCGAAGAGGCAAGAAGTAGTGAAAGCACGATAGTAGGAAGACAGCAAGTAGTGGTAGGGAAACCTAGGAACAGCCGAAACCTAAGATTTGAAGATTGTCCTGCCTTTCATTTTTTCGCAAGTGGAGGTCCCCATATGAAGGAAGATCAGGTCGTTGTACCGCAGCATCATACGCATTCAGGGGTACGTGGGGGCGTGCGTCTACCAGCTACGGAAGGGGAAAGGAACGCACGTCGAACCCAAGTTGGGATACTATCCCAGGACGAACCAGGTCATCCAGGTTACCGTCCGAAACAATGTAGGTACCACAGAAATCTAAATAATAAGGCACTATTATTTAGGGTTCTATATAAAATTTTCTTTTCGGCCTTATCCATTCGGTGTCTTAATCGTGAAGTGGTTACAAACTATGGCATTTATCATACGTATTAGTGTGATGTGATTATAAAATTGTATCGCATATTGAACGGATACTGAATAACTTGATTGTTTAAAAAAAAGTAAAAACCGACTTCGAATTCCTTTATTATACACTGTTTTCAAGTTTTGCGGAATAAATACTAATCCCACAGAAATAAAATTTTTATAGTACCACCTCGGGATCATTATCTATACAATAGCGAAGTAATTTTAAAATCGACGAACATGCATAAAAAAACACACACACAGCCGAAAATAGAACCTCCTCCTTTTAGTTTGTTAAAAAAATATATAAAGTAATATAACTTCAATATCAAGGGGTAATGTAGGTACGCACAAAGGCTTTAGACAAAGCTATCATAGGGCGCTATACGCACTTTATTCCTGCTTATTCTCATCGCTTATCAGGAAGTAATGTACTGCATCTAACAGTTCCCTATCCATAAAATATCAAAAAAACTTTACACAAAACGTTTCAGACCGTAAATTATTGAATCTGTTTTCGAGGTGCCGAAAAGAAGGAAAGAATTACGATTCTAGTCCACGCCTCTCTTATCCCAATTCGTTTCGCGTGAAAAATATTGAAATACAGTTGAAGACTGAAATAATCTATCAACAATGAACAAGGTGTGAGCGAGAGCGAGAAATACTTACAGCTATTATAAGACAAGACGAATGGGAAAGACAATTTTGCTGAAAATATTTAAAAATTCAAATTACGTTGTCTTGTAAATATACTATGCAGCGACGATAGTTTTTTTCTTTTTGCACAGCACTTTATTTTCTTGAAAATTTTATTGAAAAAATCATCATCATTCAGCGATGATGATGATTTTTATAAAAATTGTACCCTCCAAGCTCGATTCAGTTCAGGGTTAGATGATGCTATTTGAAATGACAATCATTGTTTATTTATTTTTATTTTGTATCTTGCAGTAATATTTAATTTTATGTTTACGATGTATTGTATTTTGAAGATATGAGTCAATTAAAGATGTATTAGTAACTTTACATTATGTAATTTATATTTTGTGACTTGTAACTTAATTGTTTTTAATAAATTTACTATGTAATCGTGTCAAAAAAGTGGTACTGCATAATCAACTCCCTTCTTCTAAACAGCTACTATTATACAATGTTTCTGCCCTTGAATCTTCCGTAAAACTCACTTAGCCACTTTATTTACTTTGAGTACCTACTTTTAATTATATTCTTACGTTTTCTTACATTTACCTACCTCTCAGTACACTGGTGACCTGGTGCCAAACATTTTTCACAAACAGGCACCAGTCTCCCACAACACAGGTCGATAAACATGTTTCTAAATACCTATGTATTTACTCAATCACCACTAGCTTTTACACTACTTAATTAAAGTACCCTACCATTACCATGTACCTAACTATTATGTCACCTTTGTTTGTGAGTAAAAAAACATGTACCCGAGGAGCGTACATGTTTTTTGGACCTGGACATCAGACGTGCGAAATCACTCCCAATCTTCAAAAAACTGCTTCATTAGTATTATTAATCAGTGTAAAAATTTAATAACTTTATTTTTTATCTATCTACTCTCTTAATTTATTTAAAATCTGTTATAAAATACATGTTTGACTACTTTAAAATAAAATATTATAGAACTATTTTACAGTCAAAAATATATCAAAACTGTGAATCTCCAGCCCCAAGCCAGTCTCTAGCCTCAAGCGGCCGGGGACTAGGGCTGCAGAGAGAGGAATTTACTGAAAATGCGCTGAGTCCGGTCTGTATTATTATTATTATCCGTCTCAAATTTGGAACCACATTTAAATATCCTACATAAACTATAAAATTCACTTTGTAGTCGCATACGGAACGAATTACGAAATAACAACCGCGCTATTGCCTTAGAGCAACCTCGCGGAGTGGATTTCCTTGCTGAGCTGTTGAATTAAAGATGACTAAGCACACGTAGCCTAGTCTCAGTCACATCACGTTACAGCTCAGGAACAGCTGGTACAACTTTAATTGGGGCACAGAACACTGAAAAGTAGACTAGACTACGAATGGACGATTTAACTCAATTTGATTCACTCTACCGCTCATAATTCAACGTTCTAAAGACAATTAACATTATTAAGAGAGATACTCGTAATAATATAATTAATATATATGTATAATATTATTTAATAATTTAGAGAGATTTAAGAGAGATTTAGTAGGTGCTGTATTAAAATGATGAGTAAAATTTTGTAACAAATAGCCTTATAATTTTTGGAATGTTTTTACTCCATTGACTTAACTTGCTACAAAAATTGGTATAAATAATAATACATTATTATTATCTCGTTCCTAAGTAGACTGGAATAGAAAATGAATATTTTATTGGAACTGCACAACAAAAATATTGAAACCTGTATCTTTTCTATTCCTACCTGGTTTATAAACGAAAAGATAAAGAACTCGGAAATTAGACGTATAACTATCCTCTGGAAAATATGAAATAATAATAAAGATAATAATGCTGGACAATTCACACGGCAGCATCTAACCACAAGCTAAGCAGAGCTTGTGATATGGGTACTAGATTACAAACACATAGATAGATATTTTTACTATACATGAAAAACACCCAGAACATCCGGGACAAATATTTGCAGATCGTACAAATATTTGTCCCAAGGCAGGAATCGAACCCGCAGCCTCCTACGTCGCAGGCAGACCTTCGCCCGCTGCGCCACATAGGTCTTCAAATTAAAAATACATAATTGTATTATATTAAATTAACCAAGCTGTCCCTCTCTACACTGTGACAGTGTGGAGATGATTCAGTGCACTTGACTCGCGCCGCCCGCGCCCATGGCATCAGATATTTACGTAAAACTGTGAGTTCGATTCCGTTACAATATGCAGGGTAAAGACAGGTGAGAGGGTATTGCGTCGTCAGTTTTCCGAGCCTCTTGGGGATTTCCGCACCAAAGTAATATTGGAGGTTCTGATTATGGAATTTTTTGACGTGTTGTCGGGTTTATAGTTTATACATCTGAAGCACGATTTTGTTTTCCTTTTGATTGTTTTAAGTTATTGAGTCGGTTAATGAGTTTTTGTAGTATGTTTCTGAAAGAGATTAAGTATCGACAGAGTGGCAATTTTCTCCTGATCGACAAATTTCAACAACGTAAGTTTTAAGAATTCAAAGTGGCCCTTCTACTCAGAAGCTCACTTTACCCTTCCTTTTATCGTCTTGTAAAAACCCCGCAGAAAGATACTTTAGTTCTTACATAACTTTCCGCCAGAGAGCAAGAATACAATAGCAGCTAAAAACCCGGGTTTCAAGACTAAAGTGCAAAGTAAAACCTATTAAAGTTCCATTCTCCGCGAAGAAGAGAATTTAAATCATTTTATCTGAATTACAATGTTCTTTCACATCTCCAATTATACTCCACTAGGGGATCCCCATTGAACGCAAGACGTGAGCCATATCTTTAATTCAAAAGAATCGTCTAGTGCTGTGCGTGTAAGAGGGGTTTTAGAAAAGCCGGAAAGCACATATTCACCCAGAAGCAAAAGTTTCTTCCAGCCTTACACAGTTAATAACGTTTCTTTTGAGCCATACTATAGATGAACTGGTTTTTGTATATCGGGCTTTCTCGTCTCGAAAACAGGCACTCTAATGAGTATGTGTGAATCATCCAAAATGCCTACATGTAAAGATAAAGATAGTTTATTTGTGTACTATTTGGATAAAGGAATATAAATGATACACTTAGATAGATCTAGTCACCTCTGCTTTATTCATTTGCCTTTGGTGTCGCCACCTACATTGGTGTTGCCACTTACAATAGTGTGGCCACCTACATCAATTTGCTTGAACACAATATAGGTTACACAGATGTTAATAATTTTTTAGTTTCAATTATGTTCTACTACGATTAGCATGCAAATGTTACAGTAAGTTCAAATTCATATTGTATTCTATTTAAAACCTATATTGTGTAGTCGACAATGTCAAAAAATATAATTTAATAGATAACTTATCATTTATAATAAACTATGCAACAAAACAGATTTAGGCTAGCGGCCAAGCCTTGCAACAATAGCGAAACAAAATCAATAGGCTGCGCTGACTCTACCAAAGCTAAGAATGGGAAAGGCATTAAGAAAACAAACAAAAACAAAAAAAAATACAAAAAATATATGCTGAGAATGGGAGACTAAGAATGGGAAGACTGCGTATCGGACTTGTTTTGCAGCTTTGGTTTGGCGAGTACCTCTTAGTCGGTCAGCCGATGCCCAGATACAGGTTTCTGCATTTAATGATAAGATTAAGTAAAGATGGTCCTCTACCTTCACTCAATTCAAGCCTTCGTACTTAGCGCTGAATTCAGTTATACCTCTATAGTATCGAGACGTCAATTTTGTATGGGTTTTGTGTAGTTCCATGTCCGTATGATCGAGGCGCTGTACGATTCAGGGCTCTGGAATGTACCTACTCGTATGTACGGAGAGCAGCATCATTTGGTTACCACTTTGACTTTTACACTTCTACCGCTAGAGGATTACCTGTTGATGATGCTGTCTGTACGTACCTGAGTTCTAATTACAAAATATCATTTTCTTTTCTTATTCATGTGTATAGGAAGGCGCAGGACAAAAGCCGTGACATTTTCTATGATTAAAACCATTATTAAATATTAGAACTATTAGCCAGACAATTGCCGGATACGAGATAGGCAACCCTACGGCACCACTCCTTTATTCCGCCGCCTAAGTGATCTCTTCGAACGTTCAATGAAATGTGGTTTAGAAGTCTTTTGGCTGTTATTTTGAACTTAACTGGATGTGAAGAGGATTGAAATTATTGGTGAGATCAAATGTTTCTTAAAATTGTTTAAATGGATAAATGGATGAACTTGTAATAAAACATACCTTTATACGACCAAAGGGCCAACCAAAAAAAAAAAGTCGGCAAGTTGCAAAAATTATTCAAACTGTATCTTCTTTTTCTACTATGTCACCGAGTGAGTTAAAATAAATACTAAAATGGCAATGGCCTTTATTAACAAAGAAAATTACAATCAAATTATAACTAGTATTTACAATTGAAACAATTAAGCTAACTGCAGACTGTTGCAAACAATCTACAGGTAGCTCAACTGATCCATATCAATACCAGTCGGAAGCGTCCCCAAGACGCTGGCTGCATTGCCCCGCTGTATGGCAATGCTGATGCGCTGCGCCAGATATCCGCCAGCTCTCGGGTCACGCGTCGCGTCGACCAGACGCTCAGATAACTTTTTAAAAAACCGGAGAGCCTCGGTACCCCACGGACCTAGGGTCTCGACCCCAAAGGGAGCAAATATGTGGGCTCTGTACCCTGCATATTTGCGTCTCTTGAGATCCTCGGCCAAATCTGCCGCCGCACCAGCCCTTACGGATGTCCTCGGAAGATGGGAAGGCGCAAGTGTGTCGACGCATGTAGCGTCCCACAGAATGGGCCTCCCTAACTCCCATGGGACTAGTGTCATGCCGTCAGGCCTCTTACCATCGTCACGCAACAGACCATTCGGTTCGAGAATAGCTGGTACGTTAGCGGTGACAAAGGCCCGCCGGATGACGTCGTTAAGGCTGGCATGACGAGACATCCGACCGGCGGCCCTAGTGCACGATAATCCGTGATGACCAAGCTGTTCGACAGCAGTACCGCACTGGCGTTGATGAGGCGCGCAACACATTGCACCCAACCAAAGACATGTTGCGATACGGAAAGTTACGGGATCCAATAAAGTGCCAGTGTTAAATGAAGGAAATGCTTGCAACCAATGTCCTGACTCCCATTTAGAAACGGCCAGGAGACGGGCACGATCCGCAGAGCTGGAGGACGTTTGTAACAAACAATTCCGTGTCAACTCACACAGAGGCCCGTCCCATTGCCGTTGAGACAAAAGAGATTTTGGGGGAGCAGCATTAGGGCAAGCATTATGCCAAGCCGTTCGAGCTTCGTCTAATAATAAATAAATTACTTACAAAGGTTACAAAGGTCTTTACTATCTAGAATAAATTTACTACTCTAACACGCAATTACTACGTTTTCCCAGAAACACTAACAAAAATCATTGAATAACTTTTTGATCACTCATTGCGTTGAGTGATCATAAAGTTACTCAAAGAGTAAATTTGTAGGTACCGATAGCTATGTAAATAGGTAATGTAGATGTTATTAGTAGGTACGTATTCTGTGTATAGCCAATAACACCTCTAAATGGGTTAATTTCCACACAACATGCTATAAAAACCTGGGTTTTGGACTCGTTTCAAATGACTGAGTATTGTCGTTTCACCGCAACACATGCGCTAGGTACAGTCCCCGAAAAAACAACATGTTTCTTCAAACTTTATTTAAAACATTCGTCGATCAGTGATTCGCTGATAAATCACGCGTTTTAAAATCATAAGAAAACAAACGCCAAAAAATCAGTCGGTCAGTTTGATGGATTGTACGGTGCAGCATTCATACAAAACCAATAGAGAAAAAATTCACGAAATCAAAAAAGCAACATGTAGGTGTACTTTAACATAGATTTTTATCGAAAATACCGTAGATATCCCTGAAATATCAATTTAGTGTGCTTATTATTTCATAAAGAATAATTTTAAAGGATTTTCCAAAATGAGTCAAATAGCCTATTGTAAATGTAATGTCCACACCTAAAAATGTATCGCTCTACTATAATGGTCGCTGACGTTCAGACTATCTCACATTAATATTGTACTCTTTTTACTGTGTAAACTACCTAAGAGGCTTATCACACTGGTGGTTCGAGAGCGATTGCACAGCGATCTTGCAGCGAGCACGCCGCGACGATGACGCCACGCTGCCCGCCCACGGCGTCTTCGCGGCGTGCCCGCTGCGAACTTGCAGGGAGCTCGCTGCGCAATCGCCTTGCTTTTAAATCGCTCGCAAATCGCCAGTGTGGTTAGTGTACTGTACTAACTATAATTTATGCCGTGTTTCCGGTGATTATGGGTGTAAGATTTGCATTAGAATCCTTTATGCTCTTATTTTTGGGTCGTGAATACGAAACAAGCTTTAAGCTCTTGGGTTGCTGCAATACAGGGTCATTTGAACAAATTTACTGTCAGCAGTGTGCTTACTTTGCTTTAATTTATAAAAATCACAGAAAGTGCACTAATCTTATTATTTTTATTAGAGCGATGACACTACCGTGTTAACTCTATGGATATCAGTTTTGGGGACAGAATACTATGTAGGTTTGGGCGCGTGTGATAAATCTACTTTGAAAAAATGTTAGAATTATGCCAGTCAATCCATCATTCCTTAAAAGCCTAGAAAAACCTACTCCGTCATATCCTGTCGTAGGTATTTCGAAGCCCTCGAACCAAAAAGTAAACTATGGTTAATTGTTTATGAACAGGGAGTAGGTACCCATAGCATTATCTAATGTTATCTGAACATTATATATGATAGGTATTGAGATAAACCTTTTTTACCATCAACAACGTGTAATGATCTAGTATACATAAATGTACCTGAAATAACTCGAAATTCATTTGATGATTCTAATTGCAAAATCAAGCTTACTCACATCGGCAA
Source organism: Eupithecia inturbata (assembly GCA_963662085.1). Lineage (NCBI taxonomy): Eukaryota > Metazoa > Arthropoda > Insecta > Lepidoptera > Geometridae > Eupithecia > Eupithecia inturbata. The sequence goes on from OY759182.1 coordinate 13,777,037, forward strand.
TCGGGCCTCATTAGTTTGAACGTAACATTGATATTGTTAATATGTGAACAATAATACCAGAATCCAATGAATTATGCAACAGTTCAATATTGCATGTATATTGTCGGTTTATTTACCGCGTTTGCGTGATAGGTGATACGTTTATGGTTATTAAAGTTTGAATTTTAGTATGGTACAGTTGAAATTTGAATTTATTTGAATTTTGATTTTATAGGCCAAACATCATCAGATTTTTTAATAAAGGAGTTTAAAAATTAAAAGGTTACTTTTATATAAATTTTAAGAAAATAATGATTATGATCAATGTCTGTTTAGCTGAAAGATTGGTGAAGTATTGAATTCAAAAAACAATCACCCCAAAAAAATAAATAAAAAATTCCCTTTACTGTCTTCGTTAAGCTTTTCAAAACTGCATGCATCCATAACCGTCTGCCTACAATGGAACTCTGCCAAAATACGTAGTACACTAATTCCCTCGTACGTAGCGCACTCATGCACACACGTCATCAGCGCAATTACATGCGTTTGAGTATCGTTTCACATGTAAATGTGACGATTTGAATATCAGACAGGTGTACTGTGGACCGGTAAAAGGCCAGGTTTAGTTATTTTGTGTTGTGAATTTCAAGAACTATAAAGCTCTGTATTTGCATATATTTATTCCACCGTAGGAACACATGTTACACTTGATGTCGTTACTCTCTTTAAATAGTTTATATTATAACAATCTCACACAAATTTTAAGCATAAGAAACACCATAGGGTTGTTCAAAGAAAATGAAAATAAAAAACACACAAACTTGGACTCTTCTACAAATTCAATTTAAAAAAAAATGGTCAGACTAAAATGAATGATAAATTAATTAAAAGGTATGTGCATTGTGCGTGTAGCGGCGATGGAATGTGCGCAGGGCACAGCACAAAAATGTGCATTCAAATATGAGCTTAAAACTCATTTTCTTTAGATACATTTTACAAGGACAAAATGGCTTCCCATAATCATCAAACGAGTGGCCCGCGAGCTGCTGTCTGTCAACTGATGCCGTCAGTATGAAATGCATTTACGCATGTTACGAGTTAAAGCCCATAATGGTACGCCCCTGATCTGCGAAAACCTTAAGCCAAGTAGGTACTCGTCCCTATTGTTATTTTAATAGTTACTAAGGTACCAGCACGGAAGACGAGCACTATGAACGGACTGTGCCTGCTATTGCACCCGTAGAGTTTTGGCCATTTATACCCAAAAGTAAAAAAAAAACAGAGGTTGAGGTTCCTCTGTTTTTTCTTTACTAGCTGCTGCTCGCTGCTTGTCACGCACTTTTTAAGTATCCTATGTCCGTCCCCGGGATATGTTATCCCGGGGACGGACATAGGATACTTAAAAAGTTACCTCCTTGCCAAATTTCATTGAGATCCGTTCAGCCGTATAGGCATGAAACAGGCAGACAAAGTTAATTTAGAATTTATAATTTTACAATGGATTTAACGAATTCAGCTCATAAACATTATAATAGCCGCTCAGCAGAGTACCAAAATTTGCAAAATAAACATTTTTTAACACAGTTGAGTTTTTCTGACAGCGGCCAAATGTAGACCTCCGTACTGTTGAGGGGCAGTTACTAAGAGTTGATTCGAGTCGACTCGTACACGAAGGGTTCCGTACCGTAAAAATCAGGCAACCCCTATAAATTATCAACTTTTTTTATTTTTAGTTTTTGTTATCATTACAATTGAAGTGTTTTTTTTCTTATAGAAAGTTTCATGTGTCTACCTATTGCAGTTCAAGAGATACAGCTTTGACAAATTAAAAGCGAAAATAGCCAAAAAAATCACGTTTGTTGTATCCCCTTTAATTTGAATATTTATTTTATGTTTATTATTTGTTGTTATAGCAACAAAAGAAATACACATTCCCTAAAATAAATTTTAACTGTCTACCGCTTACGGTTCATGAGATAGAGCCCTGTGACAGACGGACGGTCGGACGGACGGACAGCGAAGGCTTAGGAATAGGGTTCCGTTTTGACTCTTCGGATACGGTACCCTAAAAAGCAAATGGCCGTTTTCAGAAAAATGAAGACAACTTCTTCTAAGACGTACATTTATTTCAAATTACGTCTTCGCTGTAATAGCTGTCAGTATTTTGACCACCATCTGCGAGTTCTCTAAAATTAACTTTGTCTAACTAGATAGATAGTTCCAATATCTACCAACTGAATTATATTTTCTGTTAGCCCTATCCCAACTGCGCCTGACGAGTAGGAGACGAGAATTAGAACTGAAATTCGACATGAATACTCCCGGATCCAGCCGGGATTTGGTAGCATGTCAAATCAAAGTCAAAACGTTTTATCCGGTCTAGTTGTGCTCAAATTCGGTTCAGATTCTATGCGGAAGGTAGATTTGACTCTCTGGTGGATTTTCGATAGGTTAGATTTCATAATTGGGCTCAGGTTACTGAGAGCTTAGTACAGTCAGCGTCAAAACATACTGTGACCATAATGTTTAGTGAAAACACAGTTCAGGCAGTGTCAGTGAATTACCAATAACCCAGTATACTCGGTTTTAGAACCCAAGATATTTTGTGTCAACAAAGGCATTTATAAATGAAAACTTCATAAAAATGTATAACAATAACAGAACACAAGAAGGCAACGGCCAAGAAAAACTCTAAATACCAAAACACAAACTTTTAAATTTTCACTTTAATTGTTTTTGAGCTGGAAATTAGAAGTGAAAATGAAATATTCATAAAGGAAAAGCAATATACTGATTTAATTTTTGTTTTTGTAGTGTACAATACTACCTACAATTTACAGTCACATATTTCATGAACATTGTAACAACGTTGCATCACTAGGCTGTGACCTATCAATATACTTTTGATGTGGACTGTACTATGTAGTAGGAAATGGATACGTATGTACCTAAAATACCAGTCGACCGTTTGACATAACATTATAATGGTCTTCCCTTTGTTCGAATTAAACATTACCTGGAATTTTGTTAAGGTTTCTAAGTAATTTGGTTCACGTAACGTTTAAATGAACTCAAAGGCTATAAGCGTGGTTTCCAGTTGAAATATTTATTGCAAATTATATGCTGAATACACACATTAACCAAACAGAAAGAAGTCTATTGTATATCACGTTTGTTTACCTATTTTTCAGGCAGTGTGTTAACCATGATTCTGGCCGACGAAAATTATGCTCCGTCTACGCATTTATTTTTAATTGTAAATACCTAGTTCTAATTTGTTTCAAATATTTGATACACACGTAGTATTCAAAATTGTATTCTTTAATTAAATCTTGTCTAGACGAAATGAGTGTGGTGTTGGACTACTAAATATCACATCTGGCTTGAGAGCGGTCCCTTTAACGCAGCTTTTTATCTCACGCGTCCACTATGCTGAACATACAGAGGCAGTGGAGGACTACCTGAAGATGAGGACTAGGCTCTCGCTGCGCGTCGAGAAGCTGGACTCCCGCCATAATGTAAGCTTCAGTTCATTTATGGTTCCGGCTCAACATCTCTCGACCTACTTGAGTGAAGAGTTTTGGCCGAAGGGTGTCAAGTTCCGACGGTTCACTGGCCGCCTGCAAGGGGACACCGCCGTGCACCGGCTTCAGCTGACACCATGATTGCGTTATACACGCCGCCGCCGCAATTTAATTTATAAAGTGTACAAATTTAGCAAAATAAGACTTTATTTTTCTATGTATACCTATTAGATTTAAGGTTTAAACTGATATGGACCGTAGAATTAGTTAATAAGATCTACATATATGTACTTGTTCTAATGTTCTCTGAAATAAATTTATTATTATTATTGAGTCAAATAAAATAAATGCATGGATGGAGTTTATGAATAATTCGAGTACTGGTAGTACAATTTAGTTACTCTGTGGTATGGAGAAGTGGTTGAGGAGAATAACATCTTAGCTGCGCATATGACAATGTAAGATGTTTTCGACACGGGAAGATCCACAGCATTGAGTTCAGTTACTAGAATAGCATCGTGAATAGAATTTCTATCATCTCGGCTGTATTTTCGACTCTATTCATCATCTTCATCATTAAAGTTACTTTCCGCCCGGGCGTAGACCTCCACGTTTGAACACCAGCTTCCAACAATATTGTATTGTATATTGTAATTGTAATTGTATATTGCAGCAATCCAACAATATTGTCAATATTGTTGGATTTAATAAACGTGGATAATAATTGTGGCTAAGTAAAAACTGTGGAACGAATGTGCTGGAATTTCACATAAATTATTCTAGACCTGTTTAGTTTTAGAGGTATATCTGGAGTGCCCTAATATCCTTTTCAAACTAAAAATACATGTGCCAAGTTGCAGGTACAAGTTAGTAATGTATCTAAATCTAGAGTTGTTTTGTTACCTACCTAATATTCAATATCATCATCATCTTAGTCCACTGCTGGACATAGGCCTCCCCCAATGAGCGCCATAGCGCCCTGTCTCCACCCTCCTAATAGCGACCTAATATTATACATCGTGAAATCGAGATACATTCGGCCACATCGTCACTTTCTTTCAGGTGAAGTTGTGGTCAAAAAAAGGTCAAAACACTATTTAAAAAAAAAATTACTTTTATCATACTAAAAATAGAAGCAGAATAGATACTAGCAAAAGCTAGTATGTATATTAGTATGGTTTCCTCAATTTTTTTGTTAATATTCTACCAGCGAATAACAAAGTTCTCAGCAGACATCGCACCTCATTATTTCTTCAGCAGCACATTAGTTTATCTTACGACTGTAATTCTAGAGTTAACTAAATTAAATTGGTCGTTTGCTTTAACACAGTACGGTTTACAAGCAGTAAAAATACTAAGAAATGTCATGTTCTACGTCATAAGCTCTATAAATAATAAAATAAAAAGATAATAAACCGCCAAGTGCAAGTCGACTCGCACTCAAAGGGTTCTGTACCGTAAAAATCAGGCAAATTTTTCAAAGAACATCTAGTTTTCACTTGTTCGGAGAACCCCGAACAAGTGAATACCCTATAAATTTGAAATTTTATTATTTTTTAGTATTTGTTGTTATTATAGTTGAAGTGTTACTTATATATAAAAAGTTTCATGTGTCTGCTGTGCATAGGTCGCCAGAATCAGAATCAGAACAATGTTAATTTCTTTAGCCACACAAATCATTCTCGTTTTACAAAGGAAATAAAGTGTTCATTGATTGTCTTTATCTCAATTTATTGTCTACTAGCAGAAGAAGCTCGCGAAGATTAATGCTACATAAGACCCACATTCACATTCGAGTCCTTAACACCGAGCTGCGCTCTCAGACGCAAATAGCTGACGTAGCTCTAAAAGCCACAAAGCTAAAGAGATTGGGCTGGTCACGTCTGCCGCATGCCAGGAGAGCTGTGGACCTTAGTCCACCACCGATTGGCAACCTGACCAGGCAAGAAGGCGACGCGGTAGACTTAGACGGAGATGGCGGGACGAATTGAGCGAACTCCGGGCCAACTGGACAGAGCTGGCTGAAAATCGTGATGTCTGGAGAGAGTGGGGGCAGGCCTTTGCCCAGCAGTGGGATGATCAAGACTAATAATAATAATAAAGACTCCCATTAAAAAAATACTGAAACTGTTCCTTCTGATTTAACTACAAAATTCCGTGCGAGACTCAAAGCTGAATTATTAACAAAAACACCTTGCTGCCCTCATACCCTCATCAAGAGACAGGTGTGTATTCCCTCAGGTTATACCTGTACCTGAAGTGACACAAAAACTGTTATTAATGTCTTGCTTAGAACAAATTACTACGCATTGAATTAATTTTGGTATTCAGCTAGTCGCTATATAATTATACTAGTTTACCGCAGCTTCGCACGCGTTGTTTCTATAATAATAATAATAATATTTATTTCTGTAACAAGTTTACAATAAGTTATTCGATATTATTTAAGTATACAAAACTTGTGTTAGAGGATCTCACTCTTCTATATCAAACGTTACAGATGACGTAATTAAAGTAACAAAGAAACATAAAGAAAAAGTTATTTTCTATGGAAACGTTTAAAGGTTTTTTCTATCCCATGGGAACTGTTTTACGGACCAAAAAGTAGCATGTTTGATTCCAGGCTAAGAGCTACATCTATGCAACATTTCAGCCTTATCCGTTCAGTAGTTTTGGCGTCAAGAAGTAACAAACATCAATACATCTAAACATCCAATCTTTCGCATTTTTATTATTAGTGTGATAAATAATATAGTCTGCTATATTATACATACGTATGTAATATTGGGTAAAGTCCGCATAGTCGTTTCAGTGGTGATACGTGCCCCACTGCCGATTACCCTCACTTCTGAAAATCGCAATTAAGTATGATTGGTTTAAAATTAAGACAATGCAAAAATGCTATTGCAGGTACGAAGTATAAAGTATAATTTGAGTTTTTATTGTTTTAAATGTGTCAATAATGTCTGTTTGACTTTACGAAGTCCCTGTGAATCTATGGTATAGTATAAATGAATTAAATCAAGCCTATTTTCCAGACTGAATTGGCCTATGAAAACATAATTGCTATTTTCGGAAGTTGGGTATTTTGGCAATGGGGCACGAATCTCTCCAGGGACATCAGTTCGAACTTTACTCTAGAGGTCTGGTCATGGAGAGTCCTTTGGCCAGAAGAGAGACCGCAACCCGCTAAATCAGCATCGCATGTTGTTGGTAAGATTTAAGGAAGTTGCTAAATATTGTTTAATTATTAAATTCATTTAAAGATTATTAAAATTAAAAACTTTCTGATAGGTACGTCCACCCTGAGGTAATTCTCATTCGCCGTCCAAAAACGAGAAATCTCGTTTTTGGACTGTGTACACGCTTTTTTTTTCGCCGTGAAAATCTACTGATTTTTCGCCGTGCGTATAGGCACGGTGGCCAGTGTTGTGTGGATCACTATAGAAGCTTGTTGACACCGGTTTTTTCGCCGTAAAAATCTACGGTTAATTCGCCGTGTACATGCACGGCGCCGTCAACAAGATTCCTTAGTGATCTGAAATAGATCCATACAACATTTATTATGGACTTTTTATACATATCTACATGGTTTATACTATTACTACTGCTATACACTTATACATTTATTTAATTTATACGGAACGCTATACATTGTTTCAACAAAATGGAGCTACAACTAGCCTATTCTTTAAATTTATTACACTCTTATTATTAATATACTACAACTATTATAAATATACTCAACGTTATGCAGTACTTTGCGCGAATACTACAGAAAATATCCAAATTTATAACTTATCCTTATTATTATTATTCATAGAATTATTGTACCGTATTCAGGGACCCGATTACGCTTTTTGTATTCAATGTTAGATTCAATGAAACAACTTAAGGTGTTTTATCAAAATGTTAGGGGGCTCCGGACTAAGACCCTAGAATTCTATAATAACTTGTTATTGACTGAATGGGATGCTATACTTGTAACGGACTCATGGCTCTGCGATGGTATTTTAAACTCGGAATTGTGTAATAGTAGGTATATAGTTTATCGTAACGATCGAGCAACATTAGGGGGAGGTATTATGATATTGTGTGCCTCACATTTGCAGGCATGTGTCAGGCTTGAATGGCGAACACAAGATCCAGAATGTATGGTCGTGACCATTCCATCTTCTGTAATTGGCTCGACAAATAATCTGCATATTATACTCACGTATATACCTCCTAATTCGCTTCTTCCACAAAGAACGCAGGCTTTCATAGATTTTGTATCCCAATTCTGTAACGCTCATCATGGTGATATTTTTTTAATAGCTGGTGATTTTAACTTACCGTGCATAAACTGGCAACCTGACGAACCGTTAGTTGTAAGGAAGGGATCCGTAGACATGCAAAATGCAGCTGCCAGCTTAATCTCCCAAACAGGTTATATAGGACTGTCCCAGTATAATCAACTCTTAAACAGAAGTAATAACACTTTGGACTTGATATTTTGTAATACGCCGGTTACTATTACAAGAGCAGTGGTCCCTCTTGTTAAAGAAGATTCTGCACATCCGCCATTTTCTATAATATTAAGCGATATCCTAGTTCCATCTCTAAAGCCCCATTCACGTACAAAGCATCAATTTAACCGAGCAAATTATAATGAAATTAATGAATCCTTGCAAAAGTGTGATTGGTCTTTTATAGGGGAAGACAGTCATATAGAAGATGTCATTATAAAGTTTTATACAATCTTAAATGACACTATAAAAACTTTTGTACCTCAAGTTCGCTGTTCCGGTACGTATGTATGTATATCCCATATGGTACAGTAAGGCTCTCATAAATTTAATAAAAGAAAAATATAAAGCTCACCGTAATTGGAAACGTCATAATAATCCCATAGACTATGTTGAATTCGCAGAGTTAAGGCAAAGACAAAAAGTATTACAGAATGATTGTTTTAAGTCATACTTGAACTACTCACAACAAAAGATAAAAGCTCAACCTAAATTCTTTTGGTCTTACATTAAATCAAAAAGGCATTACAATACCAACTACCCTCAGCAGATGACCTTCAATAACACAATACTCAGTTCTCCAAGCGAAATCTGCAATGCGTTTAATGAATTTTTTGAGAAAAACTTTACTGATCCATTAAGCGTTTATACTTTTGATTCTATTGATGATAGTTTAAATTTGAATAATATTCATGACGTAGTGGTAAGCAAAACCTATATAAATAAGCTCATTAAGAGCATTGATACATCTAAAGGGGCGGGTAGTGACAAGATCCCGCCTATGTTTTTTGTTAAATGTGCAGATGCTGTGTCAGTACCTATAGCGATGCTTTTCAATAGATTTTTAGAGCAAGGTTACTTTCCCAATATCTGGAAGAGAGCTCACATTGTGCCAATTCATAAAAAAGGTCTCAGGACATCTATTGAAAACTACCGCCCTATATCAATACTTAATATTTTAAGCAAATTATTTGAAAAGGTAGTCCATGCCCACATATACCCTGCTATATCTATGTGCATCCCAACAGAACAGCATGGTTTCATGAAAGGTAGGTCAACTGCTACTAACTTACAGCATTTATCGACTATGTAGCTAACGGTATGGACGGTGGCGCTCAGGTTGATGTGATCTACACGGACTTTGAGAAGGCGTTTGATCGCGTAGATCACATCATACTTTTGCGCAAACTCTATCAACTCGGTATTCGAGGTAACCTATTGAGATGGATGGAATCTTACTTGCGCAACCGATCTCAGGCGGTTGTTGTAGGTGGATATTGTTCAGACTTTATGGAAATTCCATCTGGGGTGCCACAAGGCTCCATTCTGGGACCGCTTCTGTATTCAGCGTACCTTTATGACGTGGGTAAATGCTTTGAATCTGCTAATTACTTAATGTTTGCTGACGATACAAGGATATACATGAAGATGTCTAATAGTTTAGATTGTGTAAACCTTCAGAAAGATATGGATAGATTAGGCCAATACTACGCTGTAAATCGTATTAGTGTCAATATTAATAAGTTTTCAACTATCTCTTTTACCAGGAAAGTATGCCCCATCGAATTCAGCTACCGAATTAATAACTGTATTTTGAGTAAGGTCTACTCAGTAAGGGACCTTGGCGTTATTATGGACTCTAAATTGTTGTTTTCTGAACATATGGATGCTATAGTTAATAAAGCTTACAAAAATCTAGGATTTATTTTACGGGTAAGCCGACCATTCTCTGACGTAGAATGTGTTAAAATGTTATACTACTCCTATGTAAGGAGTACTTTAGAGTATTGTTCAATTGTATGGAGCCCACATTATATAACCTATGTACAGAGCCTGGAAAGTATTCAAAGCAAGTTTATAAGATACCTTAACTATAGATGCTTCACAAGCTTTGATGACTACCAAGCTGCATGTGCTCACCATCGCTTAACGACACTCGAAGACAGAAGAGTTATCGCGGATATGTCCTTCCTGCACGGGATATGCAATGGATATATTGACTCGCAAGAGTTGTGTTCTAAATTATTACGCCTGAGTACACCGCGGACTAGGACTAGACATACGGGCTCAAAATTTTTCGCTGTTATGACAACTACAATTCTGCATATTATTCACCGGTCACCCGGCTTCAAAGAAATTTCAATAGTATATTTAATTCATTGGATATTTTCTCTAGTAGTAAAGTATCATTTAAACGTGATATTTTGCAAATACTTTTGGATAAGAGTAGTGTTTCTTAGGTGGTTTATATATTGTTTTAATTGTATTTAATTTTTCAATTTATTTACTTTTTCTAACCGTACCTATAACTTTATTGTAGTAAGTTATTTTATAAGTAGGGTTTCTCTTATAATTGTTATCTGTATGTATTATTATTATATATTAAATAGGATTAGTAATTCTATTTTTAGTTGATGTTATTATGTATTTTGTTTAAATTGGTAGTAGTTTGTGAAGTTTGTATTTTCTTTAATAATTATTTAGTTTAACACTTTATTACACTAAGGTACAAAGGGTGGGCTTAATGCCGAGGCATTTTCTACCTGCCAACCAAAACCATATGTTTTTCTTTAATGTCACACTGACAATATTAGTGACTGTCGTCTTTAATTTTTCATAGTTTATAAAATGTAAATCCTGTTATTGGCTGTAAGTTATATTTTTAGGTTTAGTTCCTTTTACTTGAGGGAGCTGTGGATTTTGTTTAATTAATAAAATAAATAAATAAACACTGATGACCGTGCCTTCACACGGCGAATTAACCGTAGATTTTCGCAGCGCGAAAAAAACGTGTTTGAACAAAGGCCTAACGAGTGGATGTCATTCAATTCATTTACCAACCTTTTGGTTCTGTAAGCCTATGCTATTAACCTCTCCACTCTCTATAGTATCTGTGCCATATCTTAACCCGTACATGCCATTACTACAAAAGCCGATAGCTTAACTTGGCTTGTAAATCAATTGGGATATTATTTGAATGGAGATATTCAGCGATGTACGTGACGGAGCTAAACGATGTGTGTTTTGTATGCGAAGTACTACTATTCCCCTTTTGATAGTGAAGATAAAATATTTAAAGCAAGTTTGAATCTTAACACGGTGGCCTGAAGTTGCAGTTTTATTTAATTAGGTATTCTTAACGTGGTAGGCCTATAGCATACTGGGTACAAAAAATATATCAAATAAATAATTCCGTAAATATTCACATAGCATAGATAATCATCTAGCTTCCGAATTAAGCAGAGCGTGTGTTGTGGAATTCGCGCCTAAGGCACTTGGTTCTTTTTTAAGGTTCCGTACCCGAAGGGTGAAAACGGGACTATTACTAAGCCTCCGCTGTCGGTCCGTCTGTCACGTGGCTATACCTCATAAACCGTAAGAGGACAAATTAAATTTTCAGATAACGTGTATATCTCTTGCCGTTATAACAACAAATAATAAAAATAAAACAAATCAACATTAAAGGAGGCTCCCATACAACAAATGTAACTTTTTTGGCTATTTTTGCTCTTAATTTGTTAAGGCTTCACTTGAACTGCAATAGGTAGACACATGAACTTTCTATATATATGTAACACTTCAACTGTATACCAAAAATACTAATAATAAAATAAAGTTGAAAATTTAAAGGGGTGTCCAAACAAGTGAAAATTTGATGTACTTTGAAAAAGTTGCCTGATTTTTACGCTACTACGGAACCCTTCGTGTGCGAGTCGAGGCTCACTTGGTGGCTTATTTTATTTGAATTACTGTTCCGACAACGGAAGAGGTCGATATCATATGGCGGACTTAGAGTAAAAACATTTTGTAGTTTAACCTATAATGAAAATAATCATAGCTAATGCTGAAATTTCAGAAAATTAAAAAAATAACACGTTTGAAATGAATTTCCATACCTACATTATTCTATCCCGGCAAACGCGTGAGAAATGAAATTCCATAGAGTTTTTCGACCCGCATTCTAGTACGCCTGCAATGAGATACTTTCTAGCTCAAGTTAAAGGAATGTTGGGTTAAAAAAAAACACTTTCCGAGCAGGTGTAGTATAAAAAATATTCCCAACGTGAAATCCATCTCAAATGACACACTCGATAGGAATCAGTCACTTTCTCACCTCGGTGAACAATGTTCTAGTCCAACAGCGGATTGAACCTGCAACATGCACTGCGCCTAAAAGGTTATCCATACTCCATACTAATATTATAAATTCGAAAGTAACTCTGTCTGTCTGTCTGTATGTTACCTTTGCACGCCTAAACGGCTGAAATTATCTTAGTGAAATTAGGTTCCAGGGGACGGGTATAGGCTACTTTTTATCCCGGCAAAAAGCGTGCAAAGTCGTGGGCAGCAGTTAGTCTAATATATTTGTTGGTTCCCAGTCACCAAGAAAACCTTAAGTGAGACGTTTTCACGCTCAAGCTCTATCCGACGTTTACCCTAACAGTCTCATAAACGCCTGCAGCGACTCATAAAAGTATGAATTGATCGTAAATATAAAACGGTTAGTGCCTACGGGGGTCATACTGACGGCTTTAACGGTCAAGTGTTAACTCGTAAAGTGTGATGTGTAAAAAATTTAAGTGCGCAAGTAAAAATGAATATAGTGAAAATTATACCACTGATTTTTTGAATCATAAAATATAATTTACCTATGAGCTACCGCTACGCCTTGTATTATTATTCTAGGTCAAGAACTACATACATGCAAAATTGAAGCTCAATCCGTTCAGTAGTTTTGGCGTGAAGAGGTAACAACATCTAAACATTGAGACATCTAAAATTTTCGCAGTGATGGGTACAGGGAAAGAACATGCGATGTCATTTTTTTCTTTTTTTGAGATTTTGATGCCAATTTGTTCAGTTTGTGATGAAGTATGGTATGGTTTTGAGATAGGGGGAAAAAACGTGCTTAATCAGGCGTTATTTGTATCTAAAAATAATATGGACAGGTTAAAAACCTGCCATATCAACTGGTTCCAATAAAGAAACGTGCAATGTTTTCCCAAACAGGAAATAAACATGCAATGTCACTTTGAACCAAAGACAAAATGATGCTATTTTTTAGTCTGGCAATTTTCGAACTGTCATCATATCAAACAGTCATTGTTATAAGGTTTGGCGGTTTCTGAATCTTTATTTCTGTTTGTTTTGCATGTGCTTTTCTGCTTGCAATTTGATTTTCCTTGTTAAAATAAGTTTTTTCACGCTTGAGCGCGCGTTTTCGCCGGCCTGGCGTTTATTGATCTACTCTGCTCTGCTTCAAAATGAGTGATAGTGACGAAACAGAAAAACCAATAAGCGGCTCAAAGAAGCGTCCAATAACTGGGAGAACTACTGAGGTAATGAAAAAAATCAGAATACAAGCCCACGAATGTGGAGAGCCGTTTGGCTGTAAGCGATTAAAATGTTTTGAAGCCGTAAGTTCAGATGAAAGAAAACATCTACTTGATTATTTCAATAGCTTACAGACACACGATGCACAAAACTTATATCTCTGCGGACTTATAACAGCCATGTGTGTAAAACAACGTCGCCCTGTAAACATAGAAGCACCCGGAACACGACATGACGCGTCGTATGCTTACAGAGTACGAGTGAAGAAGGAAGAAGAGTTCAAAGATGTCCCTGTATGTGCGAATGCTTTCATGTCCATGCACGGCATCGGAAAGGGAAAACTTAATTATTTAAAAAAATCTTTGATCACGACTGGAGAAGCCCCCAAGGATAAGCGCGGCAAAAGTAGTGGCAATCACCGAAGGCTACACGAAAATACCCTTAAAGCCATAAAAGCCCACATTGGCAGCTTTAAAACCAGGTCCAGCCATTACGCCCTCAAAGACAGCAGAAGGCAATATTTACCAGAAGACCTGAATATTAAAAAAATGTATGCAATGTTTAAGGAAGCACATGAAATTTTGAATGCATCTTACGAAACCTACCGTAACATTTTCAACACGCAATTTAACATTTCATTCGGCTATCCTCGAATGGATACTTGCAGTTTTTGCGACGAAAACAGGGTCAAAATTGCTGCCTGTAATAATGAAGCTGAATTACGAAAGATAAAATTGGAAGATCTGTTACACAAGAAGAAGGCCGAGGTATTCTATGATCGGAAGCGCATTACTCGAAAAACCGCTATAAGAGATAGCTCCTTGGTAGCTATAGCGATGGATTACCAAAAGAATGTTTCGCTGCCGAACATAACGACCAACGATGTTTATTATAAGAGACAACTGTCAATGAACTCTTTCAATATACACAATTTGGCAGATAAGAAGTCCTACTTCTATGCTTATCCTGAAACACACGCAAGGAAGGGATCCGACGAAGTGTGTACCTTTCTTTTCGACTTCTTAACCAACCGCGGTCCTCAAACGATGCGACACCTTCACATCTTTTGCGATTCGTGTGGAGGGCAGAATAAAAATTACAATGTTTTCAAAGCCATTCACTACATCGTACACGATAGATAGATAGATAGATTATCACTTTATTGCACCATCAATACACTTATAAAATGTACGTCTTGTAGATTCAATCACTATAACCTTCCCAGTGAGAGGCCATTCTTACCTAGAAAATGACAAAAATATGGGCTTAATCAACTTAAAAACCCGAATGGAGCTGCCAAGCGATTGGTATGAGTTGCTCAGAATATCCAGAAAAACGCCATGCCCATTCGAGGTTATTGAAGTAAACAATGGCATGGTGAAGTCATGGGCTGACTTTACGAAATCCCGATACTTGAAAAAATGTCCTTTTCCTATTCAAACAATAAAGGAAATTCAAGTCACAGTCGAAGAACCACAGAGCGTACTATACAGAGAGCATTATCACACCAGTTGGGCAAAAAAAGTCATTCGTCCACGCGCATTCGTGCCTACTTTGCCACGTGGAGAATTTGAGCTGCCATTAAACTCGTATAAAGAATTGATCCCACTTAAAAAAGAGAAATATGAAGACCTGCAGGCTTTAAAGAAGTTTTGCTCGCAACCTGCACAAGAATACTATACTAACTTGCCGAAAATGTAAATTATTTTAATAAATAATAATCATTAAAAAACCTTTTATTACAGAACTTTACAATACTTTCACACAGGTAGGTATTCTATGTACTAAACTAGGCTTATGTTCGTTTATTATAAACTAGGTGTAGGTTTCCTCGCTGTATTGTGTGATAACGCAGGTTTTTATACGTGATTAATATGACAACGCATGTTTTTTCCGTGTTCAAAAGGGTCTTATGTTACAGATTATAAAAAAATACCTCCTAATAGCAATATTATAACCATTTTAATGACAAATATCTATAAACAGATATTTTTTGGTTTTGTTCCAACTATTTGATTGATGATACAGTAATATTAGAAAGTTATACGAAGTTTTGAACTTAAAAAAAGTGATTGTGAAAATCTTTCTAAATTGACATCGCATGTTCTTTCCCTGTACCCTTAGTGTGGTTTCTAGATTAAAGAACAAGTCGTGTTTAACATGCCAAACTATTACCTATTGTTTCCAGAAACTTAAAAAAAAAGAAAAATAGGTAACTTTGTGAACTTTAAAATATTTTTCGTTTTTTTTTTAGTTTTAAAGTACTTTTCCCTAACAATGTGTTTCAATCTTTTACCCTGCATAAAGAGATCCGTATTCCACAGTTCACTAATATTATTATAAACGATAAATAACTTTTTGCGCGAAACAATAAAAGCTAGACGGTAAAAACCTCCAAGAAGTACTGAAATAAATTCTTATTTGAACAACTTTTTCATGTGATTTATAATAGTAACAGAGCATTGAAAGATCTACGTGCTTTGAATTGTATTTTATCAGCATGAGTTACAGCTCTGCGAAAAGGGTCGATGATCTTCGCAGAAGCTTATTTACTCGGCTCTAGAATGCAAGATAATTTTTGTAAACAAAAGATTATGTTTGATTGTTTGTAAATAAAATCAAAGATATTGGTGGGAAATTTATAACGCTAGTATCATCGGAGCGAAAAAACAGAGTCGGATAAAATTTTTGGTTTTGGAAGTTTGCATTCGTCATTTCATTCGTGTGTTATCCGTTTTTGAATTCAAGTTAGAACGCGAAAAATCGCTGCTTTTGTGCAATTATACGTTGTTGTAGTTGGTGTTATTGTTTTCAGTTTATTCTATTGTTTTAATTAATTATGAAATTATCATCATCGTCATCAATCTATCTTATAGGCATAAGATAGGGCTCCCCTAATGAGCGCCATAGCACCCTGTCTCTGATAAGACCCTGTGTCTGATATGGCCGGCCCACTGTCACTTTAGCTTGCTAATTCTCTGAGCTATGTCGAAAGCTTTGGTTCCCTGTCGGATGTATTCGTTACGAATCCTATCCTTCAGAGAAACTCCGAGCATAACTCTTTCCATAGCTGAGCGACTTTTGAACTGGTGGACCAGCCCTACCGTGAGTGTCCACGTCTCAGCTCCGTAGGTCATAATCATAACATAACGGGTAGGACGCACTGGTTGAAAACTTTTGTTTTCAAGTATTGCGGTACGGATGACGAGAAGACTCGACGTAGTTTCCCGAACGCTGCCCAACCTAGCTGAATCCTCGCCTTGGCCTCCTTCTCGAAATTGTTTTTACCTAACTGCAGAATCTGCCCGAGGTAAGTGTAATCGGAAACAATTTCAAGAAAGTGTCCATATACGACGACCTGTCCTGGATCAATGTGACCATTGATCATGATATTGGCGACTCCGCCATTAAGACTATGTCATCAGCGAATCGCAGGCGCGAGATGTAATCGCCGTTTATGTTAATGCCCTTGCTTTTCCAGTCCAGCGTGTCAAAAATATCTTCCAACGCGCTCGTGAACAGTTTCGGGTCACTGATTATTATCGATAAAAATCCTCAAAAAATGCCATAAAATAATATTCCTCGATCACACCTGTTTTCTCTATCTTCCTCCCTCTCACTATCCATTTTTACTGCCGGATACATACGTAAATCTTATTTTGATCAGCATAGGTCTTATTTTCAATCGTCGATCCCTGGTGAAAGTTTTTCGGTTAAGTTGCCCTTCCATAACAAACACCCCAGTATTTACTACGTCATATATCAGTTATTTATGCGAACGATCCTAGGAGTAACAATGGAATAGTGCTATGTTCAAAACGGCGAACTATTAATGTAATACCTATGTATTAGGATGGGTCAATCAGGCCACATGAGTCTTTTAAAGGTTATAGCAATAGGTACTTATTTAATCTGTGGAATTTTGCAAAATTATAAAATAACATAACGTGAAGCAGATTGCAGATAAGTCTATGCCTATAGTGTGATTTTTACATAATGAAAAAATTTCAACATTACCTACGTAGCTCAGGATAGTAAATAGTATAATGTATCTTGAAATCCATCACTATATAACACTAGCCAAACTCGATGTAGAATGTTTGTAAACAAACCGCCCATACTAAACCTAAAATTCACTCTGTTGCCGCGTCTTTTTATACGCAATTTACTTTACTTTGTCGATTTGAGATCTTTCCTTCAATAAATATTGCTGTCGTGGTTTGTTTACAAACATTCTACATCGATTTTGGATGTGGTTATAGATCAGACCGTGACAACTGATTGTAAGGTACTTAAATAAACATATTTTTTCAACACACTTGCTCATAAAGTGGCTCTATGGTCACCGCAATTAGGCACAGAATGACACCCATACTCAAACTGTGACTTTATAACTCACTAGTGAGTTATAGATTTTTTTTTAATTATATTTGTTGAGCTGCTTTGTTCTTTAACAAGTTTTTATTCAAAAAAAAAGATCGTGTTCAATAACACAAATAAATTAATGTTCCTATTGCTTGCTCATTTCTAATTTTAACTCGTACGTGTTTAATAAATAATAATAATAAATAAAACTTTCACTCAGATATCACATTTTGTACGTGGCAGAATAGGCGTAAACCCTATGCGCGGAAAATAAAAAAAAAACCTCATCCCTGTCTGTGGCTGATCGCAATGCGCGCGCATAGGAAAACTGATAAATTTTTTCCACCATAGCGAAACATTTTTCACAACTCGTTTTCACTGTTGAAATTATAGTTATTTAATAATTAAAATGTCTACAAGTACCAGTTACGAAGAAAATGATTTATGTTGTACACCGCCCGATATAAGATGTGAAGCCCTTAACGTTATGGAAAGTTTACTACCTGAAAACTCTAAGGAAAAATATCTATTATCTACTAAAGAAAATGAGTTTTTATTGTTATTTTATTCACAAGTGTGTTGAAAAACGTCGTATAATACACGTTTGTATTGATGATTACCGTCCTCGGCTCTCTTAAGACCCTCGCCTATGGCTCAGGTCTCAATGGCGCCTCAGCGATAATCACCAACATTACACACTTGTACCATAATGTACTATTTCATTGTAAGTAGGTACCACTAATCGTATTTATTTATTCAACTGTTCCAAATAAAATCCCTATTTTTGAAAATAGAAAGAAAACACTGGCATGTTATCGAAAATTATTTCCGTTTTGGTATATTGATTAAAATCATACTAATGCTTCTGTTCTGGTCCAGTTACCACTGACTCCACTTTCCTATAGCCAGTTCGGCAGCCTCTCAGGCCCACTTCGACGGATCGTTTCACCCGCTCGTATTGGACCGATAATTGATCGTTCAGTTTACGCTGTATCGAGTTATGTGTCACCGCAAATGCCCTCAATTTCATAACATTTATGGCATTATAGGGTGGTTAGGTTCAGTTCAGCTGTGATTGCTATTTGGACTTACGTGTTGGACTATTGATTTGACCAATATGGATTTAGCTGGGTTATTTCGTGGGGTTTAGATGACGCTAACTAATTAGAGTTATGATGGCTGTGACAACTTTGTCAGGCATAAGAAATGCTGCTTGAGTGCAAAAGTAGCGCACATTTTATGGCAACAGTATCCTGAATTAGTTTTCAAAGACTTTTTCCTATAATATTGGTGGACTTGGAAATCTTCTAACTCCGTAAAAGACAAATAGACAATTGGGCAATTGAGTGTAGCTTCGAATGACAAGAAAACACTACATCACAAATAATAATAATTTATTAAATAAATAATAAAATTATTTATGTAATAAAATCAAAAAAAATAATTTCATTTGCTTTCATTAAACTCCACCGATATATTGAGAGCAAGAGGGATTTAATTTAAATTTTTGACCACCGATTAACTTTCTGTCACACACTGGTGTGAAGGTTAAGAATAAAAATGTGTAAAGAATTTTTATTCACGTACCCGAAATATTCAAGATATCAAATTTTACAGAAAGAAAACATTAATTCAATTTAAAAATAGGACAAACTTCATTAACCGAATTTCGGAAATCGATTTTAATTTTCTGGTAATCGAACCCAGTACTTACCTACAATAACATCTTGTATTTTTATGACGCCGATCGATGCAGTCTATCATAAGGATCAAATTTAATTCCGTCTAATTAACATTGCTGTATATTTAATTTAAAGAAGATCATGAAATCATTAAATGAGACGAGACGGTGCCTAATTATTTTATTTTTTTGTGCATGTCGCCAAAGATTCTAGCATGGCTGCTACAATCTTTGCATGCCGCAATGAAAACTTTTTCGAATACCGAATTCGGGGCGTAATTTAAATTTGGAATATTGTCTGTAAATTATAAAAAAAGGAAGGCGTGCAGCAAAAGTTGTTATATTTACATTCGATTATCATTTTTTACAAATTAATTCAATAAAGTTATCTGAAACCGTATTGGCTTCTTGATTAGCCATTACGGTTTCAGTACCAATTTAATTTACTGAAAGCTTATTTTTTAGGTTTCTTAATTAAAAAACAAAAATGAGTGACTGTATCCATAGGTCTAATTCTGGTTTCGATTTTGACCAGGTAAGGCAAATACATTTAAAAATTCGTAAAAATTAATAAAGGAACATTTCCTTTCCGTAAAATTTGCCATCTTGAATATTTTGGGTAGGCCCTTCAGGTAACATTCCACCCATAGCCCAAAATCAAGATTTATAATTGGAGAAATGTGAGAAGCAATCCCCTAAATTTTAACTTACTATTTACAGGTCGTTCAGAACCAGGCATCGTACCTTCAATAGTGGGCTTCACCAAGGACTCTGTGGCCCAGGAGTCAGACCGGCTGGCGCCAGGAGACAGGATCTGCAGCGTCAACGGGATCTCCACCGCGAGGCTCACCAACGATGAGGTGCTGCGGTTACTGGACAATGTGGAGGAGCGGGCGAGTTTGGAAGTCGAGTACTATATGCCTAACTATGGTAGGTATCTCAAACTCTTCGGATTTTTCAGTCGAAAGAACTTTACGAACAAGTCAAGTTATATCAAGAATGTATTATGCTTGGATGTATAAAACAAAATAGATTGCCCTCAGAATTATACATTCCACACTCTCATAACCACAAAAGTAAAGATAAACTCCTTGGCCCAGTCCTTTCAATTGATTTAATTCTGTCAAAAAGTTGAAATTTTCCCGGAAAACATGTGGTAGTATCAAACGTTTAAAGGTCGTATAGATAAAGAATGGGATTTAAAATGACAGCGGGACATCAAACCTAAAAATATTATCTATGAGGGAGAGCCTCATGGATAACATTTTGATGAAATATGATCTAAGCCAGTTGTTACGCTTTGGTATTCAATCCCATTCTTAGTCTACACAACTTATAACTATTGCATGTGAGAAAACTCACTTTTAAAACTGAAACTACAATATTTCGACATTCAACTGTTTTTGTTTCCTTTTGCAGCAGCCTCCCAAAACTCACTCTACATCACGACGAAGCTAGCCGAGGTCCCCGTCGAGAAGGTCGGCGGCTCTCTCGGCATCACGATCAGGGGTGGTCTACCGGAGAACTCGGCGCCCAGTGCTGATCTCGTCCTGAATAGCAGATCCTTGGATGCACAACCTCTGGTGGTCACACATGTTCGGCCGGGCGGTGCTGCATACAACACTTCGAGGATTAAACCTGGAGATCGGCTGTTGAAGGTTGATCATGTGAGTAGAAATATCGAAGCTTTTCTAAAAGATATCGCGTTGGGTCTGCTCACATAGTGGTTTCCTTAGTCCATGTTTTAGTTTAACCCCGTCCGACAGGTGGCACATGCATGGTACCTATGGCATGTTTAAAAAGTTATTATTTGGAACGGCGGCGTGAATGAAGAAACTTACAAGAACATTAAAAGTCAAAGTACCTATTCGTAAACTCAAAAAGCTTTTGGGAAAAAAATATAGCAAAAACAAAATGTTTTTGTATAAACATTTTTTGAGACATTTAGAAAATGCTTTAGTACCTATTTTAGAGGTAGTATGTTGATTTCCTTCTGCCACACCTATTTAACACACCTTAGGCGGGGTTACCGGTTGACCGGTGTTAAGGGGCGTGATGTACCATTCGCAGGGAGCATGACACATTACGTCTTCTGCTGAAATCCGTCTTGTTCCCGTTGCGAGCGCCTTCTTTCCCCGTACCGTACTGACTACACGATCGCTCGCTGTGCAATACGTTTCATTACGCCCCATAACGCCGGTCAGTACACACCTTTATACACTTTGCTATACCCAGGTTCTTTCTCTTTGCAGATACCACTCACCAACAAAACCCTCTCCGACGTCCACCAAATCCTGCAGAACTGCCCTCAAATCACCAGCCTGACTATAGAATACGACGTGTCTATCATGGAGTCAGTGAAACTAGCGACGGGACCTCTACTCATCGAGATCGAGAGGCCATGTAACGAGGATCTAGGCCTGTTCCTGTCGAATCAGAGGATTCCAGAAGACGTCTACAGTTCTGGATCGGACACGTATCAGAGAGTCGGGACTTGCAATGCTATTTATATTGATAGTATACTTCCGGCTAGTATTAGTGATAGGTGAGTGAATGATGGAAATCAGTGAAATAAATCAATGAACGAGGTTCATCACCCTGACACTTGAAAAAGTACGAGTATGTCAGAACTAATCGAATATACTTCCCAAAACTTTTAACTGCTTGAGGTGTTATGGCAAGAGATTATATAATGGCTGGATCCTGTCTGTTGTTAGTGATCTCTTTTTCCATGACATACTCACTGTGGACCGATGCCAATACCATAAGAAGGGACAGATATACAGGGTGCCACGAAACATGTGTACTAAGCTGAAAGTGCGTGATCCTGGACCCCGAGGGGATCATTATTGTGATTAATAATTTTATTTTTTAAGTATTAATTTTTTCCTATTCGTGTTCTTTTAAACGCACTCTTGCGTAGCATCCTGCATTATGCCCAGCTGGTCAAGATCAAAAAAACTCACTAAACTGGGAGAATATTACATTCAGGCGGGTCATACAGGTCGCGCGCGAAATCCATTTTTTTTTTGCAGTTTAAAGGTGTCTAGTTTTGTTTTACGACCATTGTTAACTATTTGCGATGAAACCATGCATATACGAGTACTAACTTCGATTCAATCGTTATTTTGGAGTGTATTGATTACGTTGATTTTAGTTACAAATCTTTTACATGTCAATAGACGCTAAAACTACAATTTATTTGGAGTTTTTTTAAGCACGAGTTCATAGTAAATGGCTTAGAATTGTTACAAAACTACCTACTAGGCAAAGATTTAAACCGTTTTTGCTACAGGTAGTTAGTAAAACGGTTTCCTACTTATTGAACGCATTAAGTAAAACAATATTTGAATTTCCCGCGCGAGCGTTGACATCCGCCTTAAATTCGTTAACAATTGGCTTTTTTGACTTTGACTGTAGTAAATCTATAAGGCAAGCCAAAGCCTAAGATGATGACGACAGTAAGTAACTCGGACAGGTATCCAATTTAAACTTTTGTTACCAGATTTAATTGCCACCAATCTGATTTTCCGTTTACTCTGCTCCGTAATTGGATTTTTTCATTAGCATCGAATAATGGCCTCTTTTACTTTGGTATTTTGTTCTTAGTTAAGCTCACTAATGTCTTAGGGTCTATTGAAACCGCCATTTTCTCTAAAGGTATTGGTAATTGCGAGTTTGTAGGCGAAAAACGTTGCTTATTATCTTGTTCCTTTGTTTGTTTTTATTTAAGATGCTCTCTTGAATTGTAATTGTTTCAACGTACAATTATTGGTTCATTGCGCGAACAAGTTAAATGTGTTTACAGAGCTGTCGTTCAGAAAATTAATAATAATAAGTGAGTAAATTTAACGTACGCAAAATGCTTGGTTTAATGTTTTAAATGTGACATAGGCATTATTTTGTTTAAAATGACGGCGAACGTGACAACTATAGCTTTGTTCCGGTGAATCTTTGCTTCATTGCATCATTATGGTTCTTGTCCATTTCTCTGTTATACTAACCAACTTCAAGCCATATATACCTAATTAAACAATGACTAAGCAATTCGGATTGGGAGTGGGAGCGAATTTTTGACATATTTGATAGGACTTAAGAGTCGCCCTTGCTATCCCTCCCGCTACTTCACTCAAACTAGATAAAACAGAAAGATCAAACTTTGGACCGCGTGGCTAAAAAGTGTGTAACAGTGTCACAAACATTTCTTCAACTTCTTCGTTTTACTAGATGCGGAGCCCTTCACCCAGGTGACCAACTGCTAGCCTTCGACGACCACGTCATCGACGGCAACAACTACACAGCAGAGGAGGTGATGTGCTACCTGGAGAACTGCGAGGGAGGGTTTACGCGGCTGCATATAGCGCCCAGACATGTGCTGGCGCATGGACGATTTACTAGCAGAGGTAGGCCATGCTATTACTAGCTGAGATAAGCCTTTTTATTACTAGCAGAGGCAGGCCACGCTAACAAAGGAGGTTATTTGCCACCTGGAGAACTACGAGGGAGAGCTCACGCGGATGCATATAGCGCCAAGGCATGTGCTGGCGCATGGACGGTTATTAGCAGAGGTAGGCCATGTTTTTAGTAGCAGAGGTAGGCCTTGTTATTACTAGCAGAGGCACATGCTAACAGAGGAAGTCCTTTGCTACCTGGAGAACTGCGAGGGAGAGTTCACGCGGCTGCACGTATCACCCAGGCATGTGCTGCCGTTTGAACGGTTTACTAGAAGAGGTAGGCCATGTTATTACTAGCAACCAGAGGTAAGTTATCGCTTCAGCGCGTTTCTTACTTTTGGGTATAAGGAAGTGCTAAGTATTTTAGTATAAGGCAACATGTGAATTAATAAGTCTGAATCGCTGAAAACTGTGGGTGGCCCAGGCACAGATAGAAGGGTGAGTTGACTTAACAACTGGCCTGCAAAAATAAAGATAAAAATAGAGATGAATGGAATGAGGAAATAGAAGCATTAGTCCTGTAGTAATAACCCACAGGCACAGACGCATTAACTAGTGAAAACTGGTTGCGTGAGATGGAGAGTAGAGCAGATAGGCTCGGACATTTCCTTGGATACTCCATTTTCCTTAGATTTCCTTGGATACATGAAATTTAAACCAAGGCTTTGTTTGGATTTCGCTCCATTCCTCTCTGTTCCACTTTGCAGATCCACTAATGGATCAGTTTCTACTTTTTTGTCCACTCTGATCCAAAGCCCAGTTTTTCACTGCTTGAATCTGTTCCACTCTAGTCCAAAGGTCGAGTGGATTCGTTTCCACTGTTTAAATCTTTTCCACTCTGATCCATGGACCCTGTTCAAACATTGCTCTTTTGCTTTAGGACTGTCCCAATGAAACAAAAGCTACTAGACCGCCTGCACTGTTTCTTGTTTTAAGAAAAAAATTACGGCAAATAAAAGACCACTCAATCATCCGATCATCAATAGACTGTTGTGTTTTTACTCTCAAATCCAACGACAATATCCAAAAGGTCCAAGAAAATGGAAGATACAGTAAGGTAAGTAATTAACTCCAGAAATGGAACGACATCAAAACGGAACTGCCTAATAGGTACTAGAAGGGAAACTACTGAATAGTGGACCGTAAATGAAATAATTAGGTACTTAGTTAACTTGGCCCCACGCTGTAAGTGCCAACTTTGAAACTAGCCGAGCGTAAGTTACAAGAGAATCTCTGATTTATTTTTACAAGATTCCGGTTATTTACGTCTTTATTTCTCTAGGCTCTATTTATTAACATTGACAAAAACGAGAATAAATAATATTAATTGATGTTGCTGTATAAAATAAATAAATAAAGCCAAACAATCCACACACCATCATTAGCTGTAAGCTAAACAGAGCTCGTGTTATGGGTACTAGATAACTGATATATGTACGAGTACATAATACAATACACTGCATAGATCATTTTTATGAAACGAACTACCAAGAGAATATGAAAAGACTACCAAACATTATACACAAAAAATACCTACGACTCGCATATTCAAATAGACAGGTACATATTCTAACAATACTTATTCAAATAGACAGGCACCATATCCAAACCCCAGAATGTCAACTTAGAAAACTCGAAGCAAAAAGTTGCACCAACTTTGCCCAGTCAAAACAAACCTGGAGGAACTAGAACCGACTTAATAAGAACGTATGAACATCAAAGTTAGCTCGTATAACTCAAAAGGCTTAACTTCTGATGTGTAATGTGCTCGTGCTAATATATAGCTCATTAACTCAAGCCTCACGTCTGGAGTTTGCTAACTTGCCACAGTTTGTAGTTACCGCGTTTTAATGTGATTTTTGGACTTGTGCCTCTATTTTGTGCCTATTAAAGCACTTGCAAGCCTTGCAAGCATGAAACACTTACGAGACTTTCAAGCAGCAAAATGAAGATGGCATAAGTGCTTATTTAAGTTGTTTAATAATTATTAATTTTAATAGTTATCGTACCATAGAAAAAGGCTAAGAATCATAGTAGAAACCAACGAGGGTTGCCAAAAAAATGTGACAAATTAATCTTATTTTCATATTCGTATCGTACCTATACGTGCGCTTGTGTGCAAGAAAGCACTGAAGTGAAATTAAAGTTATATGCATGTCAACTCACACAGAGATTAGTTTTTGGCAAATTGTTGAATAGCACTATCCCTCTGCTGTGATAGCAGCGTTTCATCTGTTTGTATCGTACATAGTACGTGTGATGGTTGGACTTGTGCTTTTATAACACCCAAGCAACACAATAAAAGTTTGTAGAAGGTTAACTTTGAGTCGGAGTTTTTTTGTGTCGTGGTGTTGATCTGTCACCTTTATTTTGTACCGAAGGGCGGTGTTGCCATAAACTCCATGTGTGGACAGCAGATTATAAAAACATCTCTAAATTATAATTTTACTGAATAAATAAGCGTCTAGGTCGTTTAATTAGTGCCCGTTTAATTTAATAAACCATAGCTGTGCTAGGTTTAACAAGAATTTACGGAGACGGCCACTCTCGAGGGTAATAAGACCAGTGGCTAGCTAGCGTTGTGAATTATTGTGAAATGACCTCATGGACACGGACTTCAAAAAGTTAGGTATTCTTCGACTTTCATAACAATCCATTTAGTAGTTTCGGCGTTTAACAAAATGAAAAAAATGAAAAATGTTTATTTCTGTACATAGTAGGTAGGTTACATTATCATGGGTTGTTCTCTTTTAAGCATAATATGCTTGTGTTAGAGTACCCCGCTCTTCCTTATTGTGTTCGTTCGATAAATACAGAAATTATTTAAAATAAATACAAATATGATAATGATTTTTTGTGCGACTATGTTTTAAAAACAGAGTTATGAGCTTTAGCATCATACACATCAAGGAGTTAAATAACTGTAAACAGAATGTAGGTATAGTAAGTAACAGCCATTTAAAGCTAGAAATAATTATATCATCACACTTTTTAACCGACTTCAAAAAGGAGGTGGTTCTCAGTTCGTTTGTATTTTTTTTATATGTATATTATGTTACTTGATATTTCCGCCTATGGTTAAACGATTTCACTGATTCTCTCACTATTGTATAGAGAATGATCCCGAGGTGGGCCCATAAAAAATTGATTTCCGAGAGATTAATAAATATCCTGTTAAACTTAAAAAGCAACATAAAATTTTTAAAGAATCACGACTAGCTACAACAGTTTTGGTGATATCTGCGCCAATTGTTAATAGATTTTGATGATTCTTTCGTTGTTGTATCAAAATTGAAGGTGGCCCCCTATAAGCTTTTCTCCCATTTGTCATCAAACTAAATTAGACTTGTATTAAGTAGTTGTGGTAAGTAGATGTTGCCAGTGTAAACTCAATTTTTTGCACGTGAACAGACCGTCGCGTCGGGAAAGTAAGGGAGGGGTGATTTCGTTCGTCCGAGGCATAGATGAACATTATCTACCAGAATTAGAAGTCGGTATATCGTCTTTTTAAAACACCCCAAATAATTATTCTTATTGTTTCAGAAAACTCCATATCGGGTACATCGACATTGAACGCTAAGAAACACCGACAGAGGAATTACAGGCAAAGCTCAATGCCCAAACTAGGCTTACAAGATGACTACGGTAAGATACCCAACATTCTTACGAATCTTTACTTTAGTGTTAGCTCGATAAAGGGTAGAAACGATGGTGCCCTTAGCGTTTATCGGATTTGTATTGGAAGCTATCGGATAGTTTTATCAGTTGCTCTCTTGTTCAAAGCAATTATAAAGTTACATAGAAGCGTCTAACCAGCAGGGTTTGCCTATGTTTGTTGGATAACTATGTAAAGTTGTGTTCCAAATAAAAAGCCGTCCTTGGTGTGTGGACAACAAGAACCATCAAAAAGACTCCTTTTTGGACCACAGTTGCGGTTATTTTCACTGTTTTCCAGGAATCGTTTGTTGTTTCGTTTAAATTTTTGTTTGAAAATATCGGACAAGGCATTCGTCGTCGCCACCTCTGATCGAACTTTAAAAAGTGTGAAAAACTCGCTGCTGCTGTCCAAGGAAACAATCTCATGGTCCGTCCATATGATGTTCGATTCGTCCCAAACATCGTTTTTTTTTTTGTTTGATGTGAGTTTATGTGAGAGTCTGCATATATAACATTAAGTACCTATGTGTATTTCATGTAGAAAGGCATGATACCTAGCCAGTCTTCCATGCAATTTAGCAACACTTTGAATGGGTAGGTAGGTAGGTACTACATGTTGTGACCATAATTGAAACTCACCTAGTCACTAAGATCTGATTGTATGACTGTAATAAATAAAATACTTAATTCATGCCCAAAGCAAGCAACGCGAACATGTGAAGGGCACAATGTAAAATTTCTAGTGATGTCCTTCGGTGGCTGAACGTCCAGTGAGAGTTTATCATAGAAAACGGTAATTTTCTACCAAAGGCCACCCATCGGCCTAACTACTATTTGTCGGCCTCACCCTTATTAACCTTTAGTTCATTACCATAATACGCCGTGCAAACATGTTGACTCCTAAACTATCCCAAACAAGTCACAAAGGTCCTAAGCAAATATTCTTTTCCTGCATGTTTTCAGCGGGCAAATTAATTAGTTGTGCCTATTTATCCTGCCCGGGAAACTTTCGGGTCTTTTGATTCCTAGTAGAAATTAGTAACATGGCCTCCTCTGTCCTTTACGTGATTGGTGGCGTAGGTTTGTGGCTTTGAACTACCTGCCCATTGAAACTAATTGGTATTGGAAAATACACCAAATTTGCCACTAAGAGCTCTAATTTCCACAAACGTGTATTTTGAAAGAAAGGTAATTAAGTTAATCTAAATGCTCTTTCCCACTCAATACAAATCAGTCACATAGCGTATTTAAGTCAAAGGAAAAAGAGCATAAAATCTCTAGTCATAGCAGATATATTATTATTATTTATCCACTCACACGTCCAGCCGGATCGCCTGCTCTAGCCTCAAACGTCCGAGCTTCGCGCCGAATAATCACGGGCGGCGGCGGCGCCGCGCCGCGAGCGCGCCCCATTTTAAACATAGATATGGTTATATCTCGGTAACTACTACAGCTACGCTCAAATAAAATATACCATAAAAAATCTAAAACTATACGGAATCACTAATTTTATAGACCTAAGTCTTAGAAATAATCGTATGGTCTCAATTAAATGCCTAAACTTGACAAAGTAGGTTTAACTTCATAATGTTTTTTTTTCTTCCCTGTTTTCATACTTTTGTTTGCAGTTATACTTAATCCTGCCTATATGTATATTATAAAACTAGATGATACAAGCTATTTTTTGATACCTACCAATCAGTCACTACAGTGCATTCACAGTTATTTTACCTCTAGCTGTTAGGTTGGCAATCTGAGCGTTATATTGCCATATATAACTTCTATGACTCCCTTAAACGAAATGTAAAAACAGTATTGCTAATATTACCTAACTATGCCGATTTAGTATTACACTTTGTGTGATAATGGTACATATAATACGATAGTTCTTAAATATTTAATCAGGTATTTTGGAAGTAATTTTTTTAATAAAATATTTATCTCCATACAAAATCAGTACCTACAGTTGTACCAATATTCGATTAACATAATATGTAAGTACCAATAATATTATATCAATCAATAATAAACAACAGATCAACATTCTAGTTTATATAGGTATATATTATATTTATTTCTTTATGTTTATGTTAATTTTGTATGTAGGTTTTTTATATGTATATTTTTTTCTGTAAGTACAAATTATCTATCCACACTCGTTTCAAAAATTATCTTTATAATTTGGTTTGCTGCATTAAAATCTTAGGGTTAAGCTAATTAATCTTAGTTTAAATTTAGGGTTAAGCTCACCTTTGTACATGTCCATTATGGGTTAACTTTTATGTATGATTTAACTTGTGTGTGCAATAAAGAATTTAAGAATCTTTGACATGAGCCTTGAGTACCCTGAACTTGAAATGCCTGCCTATTTGGAGGCCGTGAGTTCGAATACCGGGCAAATAGGTTGTGTAAGTTGTGAACTGAGCAATAGATAAACCCGATATATTATTATTTATCTAACAAACTGTAGGTATTCCAAAAAGTGCGCTAGTAGCTACTAGTTGTTTAACTTGTCCAAATAATGTCAACCTTACAAAAGGGGATGAACAGCAAATACACCTTCTAATTTCGTTCCCAGATCATTCAGGTCAAACTTCATCCATTAGGAGAGATAACGGGCGTCGCGTCGCCCTGTACAGTGTTATTAGAAAAGTAGGAGCCTGATCACTTCTGGATAGTGTCGGCGTCGACCTACTTAGCTGCACTTGATATGGACTGAATGGGAACACTGATAAAGATTATATTCATGGTGGTACAACCGATACAAAAAATCGTTTATAGCTAGACGTTTAGTCGGTTCAGAGTTCTTAAGAAATTAAGAGTTTATATGAGGACGTAAAGTCGTTGATTATTTCAAAATCTTAGGGCACATCAAACAATATTTGTAATGACTCATCCTACACGTCCCAACACGCCTTATGCGTCAAAAACAAAAAAACTGTCTGAATTTTACAAATGATATACATCTACAAATGATATTCATCTATGATGATATCGTCTATACGACCGATGTGGCGCGGCGGGCGAAGGTCCGCCTCTGACGCAGAAGGTTGCGGGTTCGATTCCCGCCTTGGGAGAAATGTTTGTACGATCTGCAAATA
Organism: Eupithecia inturbata; assembly: GCA_963662085.1. NCBI lineage: Eukaryota > Metazoa > Arthropoda > Insecta > Lepidoptera > Geometridae > Eupithecia > Eupithecia inturbata. Next base: position 13,807,640 of record OY759182.1, read on the forward strand.
TTTGTTCCGGGTGCTCTGGGTATTTTCTATTTATAATAAAAAATATCTATTTATGTTATGTATTGTATTAAGTTTATCAGTCATCTAGTACCCATAACACAACCTCAGCTTAGCTTGGGGCTAGATGATGCTGTGTGGATTGTCCAGCATTATTTATTTATTTATTTTATTTATTTATTTATCTATCTATGTACCATAATATGATGCAATAAATAAATAAATAAAAAATAAATAAATCGTACGTTGTACTACCACTGGTTTTGTGGGCGGCGTTGTCAACAGCGTGTGGCAGTGTTAAACTTCTGCAATTGTGTGTCTTGCAAGTACCTATACCTACAAAGATTTTTACTTTACATTTAATTAAAGTTTACATATTTAGGAACACTAAAAAATTTACTAACTACCAGCTAATAGCTATAACTATTTGGGAGTTAAAATTTCCTCCCATGAATTCAAAAAGCTTCTGTAAATTTTGAAGTTCTGACATTTATCTAATGTCCCCAGAGAGCCAGTCCAACTACATGAGCATGGGAGTCTGCAGAACAGAAGCATTAAACTTCCAGCTGGAAGTACCGTCCGGACAAAGCTGTGGCCTTGCAGTGCATGAAGAGAACTCTGGGCTGGTGGTGTCACATGTGGCAGCGCAGTCTCCAGCTTACAGGTACAAAGTTACAAGGTTTAAGTCATTAAAAATATTCTAAATCTACAACGCCCGTGGCTATCGGCATCATACGCTCCTATATAAAAGAAAAATGTGGCTTAGCAATTCACATTCGGAGACCGAGCGGTAAAAAGAGTGTCATATGTTTAATACTTGTTGTTGCCAGTCAAGCGCTGTTTATTCAGTATATATAATACTTCTTGTGGTCGAGCACTTACATAGGATTAACAAGTTGCCTACCTGGGTAACGTAGAAGGCTATATCTTTTAATTTACACACAATAGTTCTCTGTATAAGATCATCTACCCAATTACTCTGTTTTTCCAACAGATGTGGCTGCCTCCAAATACGCGACAGAGTAATGTCAATAAACGGCCACGAAAACCTCACGATGGATGTCGCAAACGAGATACTCCAGAGGAGGAATGACTCCCACAACCCGAAGTACCTCACTCTAAACGTAGAGTTCAATATGCCAAATACCATTGAAGCGAGCAGCGGAGTGTTTAATGTTAAGCTTGCTAAGACTACGGCTGGGCTAGGTGTTACTATAACAGGTATGGATGAACACAACAAAACTTTTAAGTTCGAACTCAACGATAATAACGATACAGTTTCTAATTCCTATAATGTAAATCTATAACCGAGTAAAACTTTGTACAGGATGTAAGCAGAAACTGCTAAGCACAGAAGAACCGATGGTGATATCAGATATCAAACCTGGTTCTGTAGCACATCGTAGTGGAGCTTTAGCTCCTGGAGATCAGCTTCTAGCTATCAACGGACAACCACTTCATAACCTTTCTCTGGTAAGAAAACTGCGTAAAGATTCAACAGAAATTGACTACGAAATATCTGATTCTACATTAGTAATAATAATCTTCCAGGACACGGCATTCAATATACTACAAAACTCACCGGAAGACATAATAACTCTAAAAATCCGAAAGAGAGACCTAACTGAAGATTGGTCAAACATTCACCGGCAAAACGCAAAAATGACCTTACAAAGCTTTAGCAATATCGAAATAAAGGCAGTAGTACACAGTGGGGAAGATTCTGGACATCATACTGAAAGTCCGAATAACAGTGCTAAAGATAGTGAAAGAAGTCATGGTAGCACTGAGAATGAAAACACTGCTGTTTTCAATATAGAGCTTTTGAAGCAAGAGAATGGACCTTTGGGTCTGACAATAGCAGGCAGTGAAGAAGTAGCTCAACCTATTTTATTGAGCGGGCTTGTTGAAGGTAAAAATAAAATTTTTGCATGATATGCTTGTATAATCGCGGTTTCAAACAACGAATTTGCATTTTTACAATTATACAGGAAAGCTAGACTGCAGGCAGATGCTGGATGCGGCAAGTTGAAGACAGGGCACTATGGCGCTCATGGGGGGAGGCCTATGTCCAGCAGTGGATTAAGATAGGTTGATGATGATGATGACAGGAGAGCTAAATAACTGTATAAATCTCATCTATTAGAACTTAGAAGCGTTGTTTAAAGGAATATACATACATTTGAATCATGAAACATATATACAGAACTTCTTTAGTGCTTACACTGTAAATGTTATAGGTGGTGTTGCTGAGAAATCAGGGAAACTCCAAATAGGAGACGAATTACTTAGCATCAACGGCGAAAGCGTACTCAATAAACCTTTGTCAGAAGCAATCAAACTACTTCAGCAAAGCGGAACAAGGGTTCAGTTGCAACTTTGTAGAAAAGTTACAGGTAAAGCATAAATAGTAGATTTTACAATAATTTTGAAGAATGGCAAGATGTATACAAATAAATTAAACCTTATGTCCATGTGAAATAGGTTCAATTGAAAGCGGAGAATGCAGTGCCAGGGACTCAAGCCATTCCACATCAAGTCCTGGATTATCCAACGACAGTGCTGTTGAATCTTGGGATCAAAACACTCCTGTTAGGACTAGTGCTAACTGTGGTAAGACAATAACGATAATAATATCTCTATTGTTACCCTGATAAAGTAGGATTTACAATGTCAATGACTTGTTTCAGGCCCGTCAGATGTAATAGAATACGCCGTACCAGACAAAACAAGATTACCAGACAAAGTACCTTACTCCCCGACAGACGAAGATAAAATAATGGCTTGCAGTTTCAGCTCCAATCCTTACACCATCAATGACTTACCACTACCAAACTACTCACTGAACAATTCCTTGAAAACTTTCCACTACGAGAATACTTGCATCATTCCTGATAATACTTTGAAGAATAAGCAGAATATAACAAGAGAAGATGACGTGCAACAAATAGAGATTCTTACAACAAACATGAAAGATTGTCAGCTGCATAACATGGAGAAGGCTTCATGCAAATGTGACTATGTACAGATGGGCCCGTATGGAATGGTGTCACCCAAGAACAGAAGACCAGAAAGATCTAACTGGGATACTGATTATTTGAACAATGGCATCTACACGGTGACAACGCCGCAAAAATCACCACTAAAGGCTGGCGTTCCTGGCACGAGTTTTCAGTTTTCCAGTCCTATTTATGAAAATGATGTGCCTGGTAAGAATCACATTTTATCGTAACTGCGAAAATTTGGATATTATGAAATAGAAAAGATTTTTTTTTAAAGTGGGTAAATATGTCTTTTGTGATGATTCGGCTACCAAGTAACTGCACCCCTACTATTTGTTTGAAATGTCAAATATGTTCATCATACAAAAACAAGACAAATAGCGGATCCACCTTTTTATTATGGTTGTATGTTGATCGATTCAGGTGTATTCGTGAGTGTATCACTCATACTATTTTCACCACTCCATAGTTCGTGTTCATTTTTGATTTGTATTCGTTTTCAAAATGCAGCCAACGAGCGACGAAAATAGTGATACGCTCACGTATGCATCTGAATCAACCAGTTGATCGTATTATCGTTTTTATATACTTATATTCTGCCTCCCAGGTCTGTACAGCAGTGAAGCTACCATCTCCCCAGCCCGAGGCTCTGTCCACCACGTCATCTTGTACAAAGACGCCATTTACGATGACTACGGCTTCTCAGTGTCCGATGGCCTTTACGAGCGAGGGGTCTACATCAACAGGATCAGGAAAGGGGGGCCGGCTGATATTGTGGGGCTGCTGCGGCCTTTTGATAGGATTTTGCAGGTTTGAATTTAATTTCATTTAAAATCTAATTCCTAAAAGATTGGGGACATGCCTTGGCATGTATTGAAACGTATTCCACTTTGGAAAATATTGACAATGAACATTTTCGGTAATATACGGGTACGGTACAATACGGTAAGAATAATAGGTAAATAAACGCGATAAACACCCGCTAAATAATAACATACGGGTGTCCAAGTTTACACCCACTTACAACAAGTGATACTTATTATGTCTTTAGAAATAAACTACATAATGAAAGATTGACTGATTGATATAATTCTATATCACAGAAAGAAAATCGATTGGACATTCAATATCTTCATTCAATATTAATACTGACAAGGTTTTTTGAAGTTATTTTCTCGTAACTAAAACATATACCTCTATGCCTACTTTTCAGGTGAACGGCACCAGAACAGTGGACTATGACTGCTGCTTGACGGTGCCACTCATTGCTGCGGCGGGAGATCGGCTCGAGATTGTTGTCCAGAGGCTGGTTACTTCTCGGGTAATTATAATTCGAATGCTGATAATTTCTAGTAAATAATTATAGGCACTAATAATTATTGAAACTATCTAATAACATGGCAGTTATTAGATAGTTTCAATAATTATCTTCCAAGACCTAGCAGAAAGAAAAGATAATTTAAAGGGTATATAAACGTTCAGCAAAGAAGTTTTAGTCAGCCGAAAAATGGATTTTGCCAGCAGAAAAAGTGAATTGAGCTGCATCTAGTGGTTGGCAAAAATAACCAAATTGATCAGCAAGTAATGTGGCATTGGGCAGCCTTTTAAATATTTCTGCAGCAATATGATAGTAAAGCAGCAGCAAATCATAATCCGATTTTATAAAATTTGGCACAGTATAAAATTAATTTCGATTTGACAAACGTAATAAACTTACCTACCTAGGTATACTTTAATCTCCTTACCTACGTGTGTAACTGAACTGCTCCTTAACGGCTGAACCAAATTCGATAAAAAAAATTTGTGTATGTTTGAGTTGTAGGTCTCTGGATGGTTTATATTTACAGCTGGACCCGTTAGGTGGCGCTATACTCGGGTACTAGAACTTTTTACACGGCAACGTCTGTCGGCACACATTCGCGGAACTGACTGACATCTAAAATAATATGTAAAAACTTACGTTGCTAAATCGGGCACGTTAAAATTGCAAATGTGTAAATTTATTTTATGTTGCCTTCCACGTAGCGTCTAGACTACTACTCAATAATTTTTCTACTTAACGAAAGTATAATTCAGCTAACTAAATAATTAATTCTGCTCACCAAAACCTTAATTTTGCTGATTTAACATCTATTTATTTACTGATCAAAAATTATTTTGTTGCCGACTAAGTATAGCTGATGGTTAATATTTTACAACCGATCAAAACATATTATGCTGTCCAAATAGTTTTTTAGCTGATTTTTCCAGCTTCCCAAATATTTAAAATAAATATCAATAACATTACTTTAAATAAAATAATTAAAATTTCAACGTTAATTAAGATTCTAATCAACACATCTACAGCCTATAGGCTGTGCAAATAACTATAGTTATTTTTCCTACGTGCAGCAGTGGACAAGTATAGGATGTAAGTGACCTCTTATAAGTGTATTCAGCTTATTAGATTGGAATCAAGAAGTGAGAGAGTAGATGTCTAAAAAGCAATTTTTGTTACAGGAGCTGAAAAACCACAGACATGATGACAACTCTAGCGCGAGTGACAGCAGTATAGTGACAAAGACAATATAGTGCAAGACTCGCCTTTAGAGCGGCGAAAGGACTATAAACTAGCATATAATTTGTAAATAATTTGAAACATCGTTAAAGAAGTTTGTTGCTTGTAAATGAGATGAGTGGCATTCGGGCCAGTATTATTAGATTTCGCAGTCATAGATCTATGCTTCAGTAACGTTTATGCCATAAAAAAGCGTTACTTAAGCATAGGTTGATGACTGAGCAAGCTTTTATAAAACGGGCTTCAGATTTTAAGTGAAAATTTAAATAAGTTTTAACACATTCTAAGACGCTTTTATAAATATGAATAGATAACCTCATAAATTGACTGTCATTTGTTTTATTATATCGAGGAATTTCAGAAAGTGGACAATAGCCATAAAATTGTGAGGTTATAATATACAATCTATGTCCATTTTCTATATAGATAATGTCTAAGATTGCTGACATAGTGTGTAAATATTATACTTTAGTATAATCCCAATGTGCCTAAACTAAGTATAAAATGTAGTTTCAAAGAATCTTTTGAATTAAATCAGCGGTGGTGGCCAAAAGATGCTAGATATCTGAATTTATAATTTCACAATACTCAATGTTATAAAGAATCTTATATCAGCAAAATGGAATTGCAGTAGGTAATTTTACGGCTATATGGAGTCGTGCCAAAAACATGACTTAGATAGTATAAAATTAAGTTTGTAGCAAGTCGTGGATTATCTAGGAAAACTTATTTTGTATTTGCAACAATAAATTATATTTTTGGCTAATTTCAATTCTTCATCTTCATCATCTATTAGCGTCATTTCGTCCTGTCCCTTGCCAATTTTTTTTAATACCTACTTAATACATCCTTATCTTAATTGATAGTTTTGTTATTTCAATAATAGTAAAACAAAATCATATTACCTAACTATCATATAAATACAACATGAAATGTAAATATTTAATTTGCAAAATGTAGTTATAACGTATTGAAATCAGACTGATAGATAACTAATACTCGTAGTTATGTTAGCAAATAAAGTTTAAATCGGATGATTATACGAATACGTGTTTCGGATAAACACAAAACAATGGTAGGTTGCAAATAATTGTGCATAACATTGTAGTTTAGTTAATATATAAATTAGATATAATAATTATTGTGCGTTTGGTTTAGCTAAGCCGTAAACCTTTGACTATGTTATAGTTTAATATAATTTTATAATGTATTTTGTTTCCAGATTTAATAAGGAAGGCGATAACAATGAAATTGTAAATAATTAGATAAATATTTAGACGAAAGGAAGACTTTTTATTAGGTAGCTTAAAAATAAAATTAACGTTTGTTGTAGTAAGTAATAAGGTACCTTTTTAAAAATGGGAGTATGCGGTGTTTTTTGAAAAATAGTTGTAATACTTGTAGCTACTGATTAAATTGATAAACCAAAGTTGTTTTTATACGCTAAGATTTCCCAAAGAAATTAATTATAATTTATTCGATGCTTTATTAACATAAAATAATTGAAAATTAAAAAACGATTTACTAATTATTATTAAATTAACTCTGATTGTTATTTTTTTTTGTAATAAACGAATATTTTTTCTTATTAATTATACCTTGTGCAATGTTTTACTATCCAGTATTTTTATTTAGATTAGTTTATTTTTACATTTTATTTTTGTACCCTATGCGTAAGAAATATTTATATCGGTCAATTAATGTGTTATTAATTGAAATAGAACAGCCTAGCTATCACTACGACTTAATAAATAAAAAATACGCGTGATTTGACTTAGCGTTTTATTTTATTTAGATTCCATTTCCTATTTATTTAGCCACTTTCCTTTGTCCACCGTTTCAAAACTCTAGCACTAGATATACATATGTAATATGAAATACATCCCTGTATTACTATAGTCTACTTCTTTCACTCTATTGGCCCGGAAGGGATCTTTAGCTTTTAGCAACAACCTACTCATTATAAATGTTATTTGTGCCAGAATAAGCAGATGGCTCATCGGATTCTTAAGTGGTAAACGTCTTTTGTGCAACCGCAGGGCGCACATGCTAGAAAGCACTAATCTGTCCCGAGCTCGTCAAACTGAGAAATAGATTAACGAGAAGGTGTTTAGTCTGCATATTTTTAAGCCATTGTGTGACGATGACGCACTTAATGTTGTAATTATTAGTAATGGCAAGGCAAGGCCTAGGGAAGAAGTCTGGTATAGGTGCCACACTGTCTACCAACTACGTCACACTGCCAGCTCCAACGTCGTTCCAGATCCAATATTATGGCAATTTTTCAGAATCTAGAATCTTCCAAGGCGCCCGAGGGTGTTTACATCAAACTCTGTGCGAATAAAATATGTTATTCTCATTAAAGCTCGCTGCGAAAATTCCTATCACGTTTTGCCCTTCACCGCCGCATATCCCACGCTTATGAACGACTCTTTTCCATCAAAATACGGTTGATTTCCGTTCGTAGCTCACGGAAAGCTGTGTTTATGTGGCATATTGAAGCTTGGATGCCACGGGCTGCACAAAATTTCCATTTTCCACGCGATTTACCACAAATTAATGCTCGAATCCGAAGCTTTTGCCAATTTATATTGGGATTGGGTTAGCAAGTTTAAGGTTAAGATTTTAAGAGATTGCGTTTTGCTAATGAAGTTGCTTTGGTTTTGGGATTCCGTAGCCACAACGAAACTTGGACTGCTTAAATGCTTCAATATTGATATAATAGCACTACGTCGTCAAACAGTCACAATTTTATGGTTCATCGTCCCCATGTTTGACATATTTGCCTATACCATACTTGCCTATACTAGGTAAGGTAACGCCTGCAAACCATCCCTGCAAAAAATGTGTTGTTTAACAGACAGTCAGAAAGTAGCCACGTTATAAACATTTTGCAGAAAATTATTAAAATAACGTGTTCATAATAGGGGAAACTAGGTACACATGATCCTTCTGGATGACTTGGTACAGTGGAAAAAACATTACTAAACGATTTAGATTATTTTAAAACGGCAACACTGATTCGACTTTGAAGTTTAAATACTGTGTGCGTTTATTTTCCTTTAACCCAAATTTATATTTGTTATTGGTTTAATTTATATGAGATAATACATAAACTGGTTGTGATTGGGGAGACATGATACAAAAGATTTGGGTAGACTTGATCCCGGATCAAGTCTCCCACAAGTGCTGTGGAGATACCGATTATTATACCTAAGTTTCATCCTTTTTTTTAATCAGATTTGTTTGTCTGACTGTTTCGTTAAAATTTTGGCGATTTAGGCTTTAGATGTTAGTTTTTATTTGTTTTTCTGATCCTTGGATCGTTAGATTGATAGTTTTATATTCAGTTTGTACTATGCCTAACATTTTATTCGTTTATAATCGTTTTATACGTGTAGTATTTGTTTAAACATGTATAGTGTTGGTTTTAAAGTTTGTTTCTGTTAGTTCGTTAAGCATGTGGTTAAGAAAAGATCTGCGACTAGCTTTAGTAATAGTATGTTGAGCCCTCGCTTCATAATACAAGTTTTTACTTAGTAAGAGCGATGAACTCATTAGCAATGCGTTATAATTGGATCTTTTTCACACATGAGGTGACAAATTATCGAATCCTGTACTTATATTTTAGAAATGATGATGTGTTACATAAGACGAAATAAACATTTTTATCATATCTTGTATCTTTTTTTTTATGTAATAAGATAACAATAACTGTCGGTGGACACTGCTGGGTAGCAAAGTAAGTACCTTCTGGTGAGAAGGTACTTACTTTGCTACCCAGCATTGGTAGCAAAGTCTACTACTTTGCTGCAAATCTGCTATCGTATTTAAGTTATATAGGCCTATCACAATTTAATTCACTTAAAAATGCCAGTAACAATACACCAGACTTAATTTTTTCTGCTTTTCCTATTGATATCAAAAAAACAAGTTTCTCTGTTACGACAGAGTTTCTCAGGTACGCCTGAGGATTAGTATCACCCAGCTCTACATATCACCTCCTCCTGCACAGCCTATATTGGTCCACTGCTGGACCCAGGCCTCCCCCTGATAAGCGCCTTATTGGCTCTTTTCTCACGGGCGGTAATGCCCATAATCCCCACGCTGGGCATGCGGGTTGGGGATCGCAGTTCTGTGGTAGAATTGTTCTGCAGGGGGCGCTGCTGCCCACCCCCGGTGGGTATCCCTTAGTCGCCTCGTACGATACCCGCGGGAAGAGTTGGGGTGGTGAAAATTCTAAGCCACACAGGTACTCTACATATCACTACAACTGATTTATTTATTCCGTTCATAAAGCCAAGACTCAGAATGAAGTATCTTTTAAAGCGTGCTGATTTTGTCAAAATCAATGAGTCACTTTCCGAACAAGACTGATCCTTTATCTATGAATAACTTAGATGACGTAACAGATAACTTTTACTCAGTTATTAACAGTTTAATAAATATATATACCTATAGTTCGTTGTGGAGGTACGTACTCTTACCCAGTTTGGTACTATAAGGCACTGATTACCTTATTAAGGAAAAGAGTAAAATGCACACAAATTAGAAGAAATATGGAAATCCTCTGGATTATCTAGATTTTTCAGAACTTAGGAAAAGAAAGAAGATATTATTACAAGAAGAATGTCGCAGATCGTATATACAATTTGCTAAGCAGCGAGTAAGTGTTTTTTTTTTTTTAAATAAAGTTAAACCCTAGAGCTTTCTGTAGTTATTTAAAAGCTAAGTGGAATAATACAACTAAGCTCTGCTTAGCTTGGGGCTAGATGATGCTGTGTGGATTGTCCAGCATTATTTATTTATTAATTACCCCCAACAAATGACATATGGGGATAACCAGCTTAACAACCCAGTTGTCCTATCGCTCATTTGGTAGAACATCGACGTAATTGACATGGCATTTTTACAGGAGAGCTATTATTGTGTTTTTTTTGGAGTTCTTTAATGCATTTGTAAGCAACTGGAGGTAGGATTATGATTATACTAGATATATATTAGAGTTGTATTCATGCCATTTCTAATGCCATTTTATTAATCTAAAAATAATGTATAGTATTTCCGTTATTTAAAAATAACTACTTATGATCAATATTATTGTCTTATGTACAGCGTTCAATACAATTTCAAGGGGAATTTTATTATGCCCGCCTCAACTAGGCTCAATTCCGAATCACACTCACGGGATAGCTCTCATTTAAATTTGATAACTAACATAAGCATAACTCCAGCTAAAGCGTTAAAGCTTATGCGAAACCTGGACATAACCAAAGGTGCAGGTGATGATGGTCTGCCACCAATATTGTTCTTCAACTGCGCAAAATCATCGCATTACTTTTTAACAGGTCGTTTTCTGATGTTCACTTCCCGAAAAGTTGGAAAAATGCCCATGTCGTCCCGGTTTACAAAAAAGGTTCTAAATTTTCGATAGAAGATTAATTTCAATTCTTAATGTGCTAAGTAAATTAATAGAAAGGACAGTATATACACATATCAGTTCATACACATACCACATTGTTTCTTCTTTTATCCCATCTGGACAGCATGGTTTTATGAAGGTACGCTCTACCACGACCAATTTGGGTATTTTTATTGACTACGTTGCAACCAGCACGGACGGAGGCTCTCAAGTGGATGTGGTTTGCACAGATTTTGATATGGCCATCGATCGTGTTAATCATATAATACTTTTACGTAAACTAAACATCATAGCTGGGCATTCAAGGTAACTTAATAAGATGGGTGGAGTCGATTTATTGAGGAGATCACAAGCAGTTATCGTAGGTGGCTCTTGCTCTGACTATATTAAATAACATCTGGCGTTCCACAGGGTTCTATTCTGGGACCACTTTTGTATGCTTGTTACCTTTATGATGTCGGTAAATGCTTCGAACACTCTAGATTTCTTATGTATGCGGACGACACTAAAGTTTTTATGAAAATTAATAATATCTCTGACTGTATTAAACTACAGGCCGACTTTGATGATTTTGGAGAATATTATAAACGTAACTTCAAACTGTTCAAACAAAACAAATGTCATTCTTGGCTTGCCCTGGCCAACATGGTAAAGAACCATCGCTAAAGTAATTGCAGTTCTTATACAATATAGGAACTGAACTTTACAGTAAGTTCAGAAAAAAGTCCAGCAGGGCGCTGGTGGACTTTTTTCTAAGATACGAACCAACACGTTCGTCTAATTATGCTCTAAACCAGAGCCATACTACATAAATCAGAGTTCTTCTCTAATAAGTACTCACTTGATTTTATAAGTCCCTGATAAATCTCAAGGAAACGTAAATTATCGAGTTTTCTACGAACCCCCACCTTTCCGGGTCTCATTATTAGAACTAACTCACACCTAAACTAACGCGCTTAGCGGAAGCTCAGAGATGTAGAACTACGGAGAACTAGAAGGTGCATATTTGTTAGTTGGTATTCCTCACTCATCCTGAAAATATCCTGAAACGTTGTTGTTCTAACACAAACAATCGTAGTTAACTCGCTCACATTTTATTTAATTTTATTTTATTTATATCCACCGTAGGTATTATGTGTACCTAAACATGATGTCGTTGTTTACTAAACTTAAATAGGACTATTATATTAAACTCAAGTTATTATTACTTACAAAAGGAAAATGAAGCATCATAAAGGATTGTTCGCAGAAAGAAATAATTTGGCGTGTTTTACAAAACGTTAAACCGACTTCAAATTTCGGTACCTAGATAATAGGTAGGTACTGGAATCTATGTTTCGGACAAACGAAATCACCCCTCCCTTACTTTCCCTGACCGAAGGTCTATGTTCACGTGCAAAAAATTTAGTTAACACTGGCGACATCTAGTTATAATTTAAGTCTAATTTAGTTTGATGACACCCCGATGAAACTGTTGACCCCCGTTGCTATAGAAACCAGTACCAGACCAGCCAACAAACCGGTAAATGAGTAACTTTTGTTAAGTCTAGGCCCGGGACAGCGTTGTTCGTGGGTAGCGATACAGATTTTGTTGTGTGATGTTTCCTTTTTTTCTCCTAGCTTACTGCAGGTAGAACAACAATGCGCCCTCACGTTGCCCTCTACTATTTTCTAAATTCCTCTTATCAGAGATTTTTTCCAAAGGTGTCTATTCTAGTAGCTCTAGCAGTGCCCCACATCTAGGGTTAACAATCTAACTGCGTTAACGCCGGGCTCAGGGTGAATCTCGTTTGACTTATCCGCCGGCAGCGAGGGCGTTATTAGACAATGGATCTATTAGATGCAGTGTAATTGTTTAACATAACATTTATAATGGAATCCTCGCTAATAACTTGTTGAAAATACAGATAATCAATGGAAATAATAAAGTTATATTTTTATTGATAATATTTATCTCATTGAGAGATTTAACGGGATTTTCCGATTTTCCATAAAATAAAGATTGGTGGAAAATCAGTTTAGATTTCGTTTATATACGTGTTTACTTTTTAATTTTACTACTAGCTTCGCACGCGCTCTCCCGGGATAATAATCCTACTCGTATATGTCCAAGTCATGAAACTCTTGTCCACATCTATGCAAAATTTCAGCACGATCCATTCAGTCAGTAGTTTTGTCGTGAAGAGGTAACAAACCTTTAAACTTTCCCATTTATAGTGTATTATTTTTTATTAAGTGTATTATTTAGTGTATTGTGATAATGTAAAGTGTGATGTGATTCAAGAATATACATTATTGGCTCGCGGCTTCGCACGTGACAAACAGAGATATTGCTACAAGATTACAAGATGTATATTGCTTTTATATTGTAGGTAGATAGACAAAAATATACAGCTTATGATTAGATTTCAGAATATATGAGATCTACAATATAATTTTTTTTTTTCATTATTTTCATAGCTAATCTATCAAACCTTGCTTGCAATTTTCAGAAATTGGGTTTTCTATCAGTGGGGCATTCCATCCAACTTCTCGTGGGGATCAATCCGAACCCCTGACTCTCAATTCATTCTCTGTCTCACTCTCGATCTCTATAAAAACATTATGTAAGCCTCTTGTGTCAATTTGGCATAATTATGTTGTCATTTCTGACAATAGCTGTATTTTTTCCATACGTTACTAGCGTTTGTGACGATTAGTTTGAAATGAAATGAAAACTGTTCAAATTAATTCGTTGGGAATAACTCCTAACTTGTGGGTGATGACTAGTAGTATAGCACCTATGGTAGGTAAAGCATTTATCAAATCCTTTGTCCAAACCAATAGTCGAGTTAGTTTGACTTGTAAAGTAGATCACACAGATCAGTGATCTGGGAACTTACTTGATGAGAAAGTTCTCACTACTACATCCCGAATACTGGATAGACTAGATTTGAGGCAAGGACTCTATCAGGTGAGACTGCGGTCAAACGAAGGTCTATTGATTATAAATAAACCGCCTAGTGCGAGTCGACTCGCACACGATGGGTTCCGTACCGTAAAAAAACAGGAAACTTTTTAAAATAACATCAAATTTTCGCTTGTTGGGAGACCCCTTTAAATTTTCAGCTTTATTATATTTTTAGTACCTACCTATTCGTTGTTATTACAATTGAAGTGTTACTTATTTATACAAAGTTTTATGTGTCTTATTGTGGTTCAGAAGATAAAGCCTTGACAAACGAACAGCAAAAATAGCCAAAAAATCACTTTTTTTGAATGGAAGCCCCATTTAATTTAGAAATAAATAAATAAATAATGCTGGACAATCCACACAGCATCATCTAGCCCCAAAGTAAGCAGAGCTTGTGTTATGGGTACTAGATGACTGATAAATTTAATACAATACATAACATAGATAGATATTTTTTATTATATATAGAAAATACCCAGAACACCCGGAACAAATATTTGCAGATCGTACAAACATTTGTCCCAAGGCGGGAATCGAACCCGCAACCTCCTGCGTCGCAGGCGGACCTTCGCCCGCCGCGCCACATCATCGGTCGTCAATATACTGGGAGAATTACACCAACTTCCCCTTCGAAAGGATGGGGGCAGGAGACTCAGTGATACCTTTGGCTATGAGGAAATGGACTGATGGGATAAGCAAACAGCTCAAATGAAAATAAAAAATAATGTTTTAATCTTGAATTTGGGCATAGGTACTTATAAAGCTAACCACTTATAAGGTTTTTTTGATTTATGTAGGTCTATGTTATATATGTATAATAAATATATATGTTATATTTATTATTTGCTGTAATAGCAGCAAGAGAAAGACACATTATCTGAAAATTTCAACTACCTCTATCTCTTACAGTTCAGAAAATATAGCCCTGTGATAGACGGACGAACGGACGGACGGAAAGACGAAGACCCGGACGGACAGCGGAGACTTGACGGGTACGGACTCCTTTTTTTTTATTCTGTTTTTTTAAGGACTTTATTCGCTTAGCGAATATGCCAGTCCCGTTATACAAACACAAACTTAACCCAAAAAGGACTTAGAAACTGTATTAGTTTCTTAGTGATGGTGAACTTAAGGGGAGGTGCAGCAGAAGACGTTATTCAAAAGAGATGATGATGATAACGCCAGACTGTATTAATTTACTTTACCTTAGCTGGAATGCAGCTTATGCGGTTGCTATCTGCTACCTTTACATTCTAGGAAACTAACCAACACCCTAGTCTAAACTCTGAGTTAAAAACTTGCCCGTCACTCAGTCACCAATAGTCACCATAGCCGAAATTGCCTGGGGCATCATCTTCAGCGGAAAAAGCTAAGTTAACAACGTAAAAGTGTTAATGAGCGACCTAACGACCTAACTCCACGTGTTAAAAAACTCGATTAACAAAAATTCAATTTTTTTTATTTGGTTCCTTGAATGTAAACATACGATTTAAAAAAAAACATGAAAGTACATTGTTTCGCACATAATTTGGTCGAGATCTCAGAAACCTTGCGGCTTATTGTATACCGTTATTTCATATTACTAGTTTAACTTAGTTAGCATAGTTAAGTTATATTACAAGTCCGCACCGATGCTTTGTTTTATTATGACTACTGATTGATATGATTTTTTTTTCTGTTTTAACCAGTTTCTGCCTGAGATATGTATATTATGACAATGGCCTTTATAAACAAAGAAAATTACACTCAAATAATAAAAACAAATTAGTACTAGTATTTCGAATTGAAACAATTAAGCTAACTGCAGACGTTGCAAACAATCTACAGTTAGCTCAACTGATCCATATCAATACCAGTCGGAAGCGTCCCCAAGATGCTGGCTGGGTTGCCCCGCTGTATGGCAATGCTGATGCGCTGCGCCAGATACCCACCACGTCTGCTTACTGGTAAAACATGGTAAATGCAGTTTTTATCAAAAATGACTTAACAATGCAGGTACATTATTTTTCGACGCTCTTTCTACTGGTAATATGCGGTAAGTGATAGGACTGTTTAGTGGCAAATTACAAGATTGAAAGTGCAGAATATTTTTTATCAGTAGAGTACTGAGAAAACGACGTAAATTCACAAAACAATAAATTAGACGTTAGGAAACACAAGTAAAAGACGTCTCACCTTTTGTTTTTTTCTTGTGTCGATTTAGTATCCAAATCTTTTTAATGTTCATTCAGGTAAATTGTGTTAAACGCTTTTATTTATTTTCAAAAAAGCTACAAGTAAAAAGTGAGAAGCAAAATTATTGTATTTTTCTTGACATTCTAATGTTGATAATGTTCGTCTTTGTCACCGGTAAAATATGCTAAGAAAACACATACGTTCACATATTAAGTATTCACTGCAAGTAAGGTCTACGAAAATGTAATAAATTCACAAACCACTTTTTACCTGTAGGAACTCCATCGAAGTTTGCATTTACATCTCATTATGTGAATAACAGGTGCGCACGCGCTCCATGAAAAAAAAGGACTAAGAAAAATGATCTCATCAGGTTATGTGAAAAAGGTGTTATTTCAGAAGAATACCAAGGCTGGTTTTCATCTCTGCTTTTCACTAATGAGCTAGACCGGTTGCCAGAACCTGCAGTTGATGAAGATTCATCAGAAGAGTGAGATTTTAGTGCCCCATTTCTATTTTAAGATTTTTATTATTTGACTATGTGTGCTACACAGCGTTTTGATTGATAACAGTAAAGTTATGTCAGTGTCAACATTTTGTTTCATTTTAAGGGTTCTTGAAGTTACCGAAACTTATAACTATGGTATATAGTACTGGTAAGTAGATAATTTCCTTAAATTTTTACATGTGGTAAAAATTTAAGAAAATTTTTACCTAATTTTTAAGAATTAAATTTTTTTTACATAAGGTGAATGCAGCAGACCATTCCTCGATAATTCATTAAATTTACTATCTGTGGACAAATTTTCCAATATAACGGCTACTTTTATTAAAAAGTATGTACTTTTCATAAAAATAACAAAAATATATGGCAAAGTACAGGTTTAATTTCATAGTTTTCAATTACGCCGATTATTATTATTGAAATGACTTATTTGAATATTTTTTTTTTGAATGAGTTTTGATTCGTAGGTTATTATGTTACTTTTTACTACATTACTAATTATTTGGTTCCTTGAACCCGTTTCTTCATAACTTGTGTAGTTTTCTTGTAAATAAGCAAAAACTAGATTTTTGCGCTTACACCGCCGCGGCGCCGTTCAAAAAACGTATGCTCTGTCCTGCTCCTTTGAACGCGAAAACCTATGCCTATTCTTTTCACAAATTGGCGCGCATTGTCGTCGCAACGCGACAGAGGTGATGTAGAAATAAAGTTTTTTCGAGCCGGCTTAAGCCGATTTCGTGTCGACCGATGTTATTACAAAACCTGACTCCTTTCTACAACGTGACCTTAAATGTAGCTGTCTATAACTTGCACGCATATTCTAAAGATTACCTACTAAATTATTTTATCGTTTTAGCTAGTGTCAGTCAAAAGAGGTGTTTTATTAAACATTGTCCATATGATTATTTTCACATATTTATTACCTAGAATAGTCCATAACCATTGTTAATAAATACATGATAAGTTCCAAAATCCAACTTGTATCTCACTTAGACTTGCAGTTACAGGTTTTTCTAAAACCTACAGCAAGCTCCAGCCTCTCACAATACAGGTTTAAAAAAATTGAAGCACTGTACTTATAACAACTAAAGTTTATGTAAAACCTATTGTGTGAGGAAATAAACAAATGATTATTAAAGAGATGATGATGATAAACGCCAGAATTTATTAATTTACTTTAAGGCTGGTGTGGCCCAACAGCCTTGAGAACAACGATTACCCTAGTCGTAACTCACATAACCCCAGTTACCTAACCTAACTTTTAACTTTTTTAACTTTTAAGTACCTAACTTTTAAAACCGATAAAATATTCGAAATTTTGATCTTGCTTCTAAACGCTGTTGATCACTCAAATATTTGTTAAAGTACTTTACACAAATTGAACTATTCACGAATAAAACTAATTATTTATACGGCTGCAGATAATTATTTTGTGTTCTCTTGGCCGTTGGGCCGTACACGAGCCTTAACTTCGCTGAAATGCATCTAATGCGGCTGCAGGTAATTCACATACCAGGAAGTAAATCAGAGTTTCCTGCACCTCGCACACCTAGCTATTCTAATTAAATCTCTGCCCGCGCTAAGTGGTCGTTGATCGCAGATTCGGGCCGGATTAAGAATTAATTCGTCGCGGGCGCGATTGGATGCGCGATTAATTTTCTCCGCCGTGTGGTTTCGCTTCACTAGACGCAGGGATGGATTTAGGGTATAATTATAATTACAGGCCAATTTTACCTGGGCTGTTACTTATCATCATTTGTTACTAAGTCGAAACGGATGACAGTCATGATTTTTTATAAACTTTTACTTTACTTTTGATGACTTTGAAACTATTTGATAAACTAAATTGTGACAAATATTGTGATAATTGTATCTAATTTTTATGTACTAGGTATATAAATGTAGCTGATGATCTGTAAATAAATGAAGATATAGAAATACTTCTCTGAGATGTAACTAAAAATAGATCGTATTTTTAATTGAAGTCGCTTTAGTAACTAAAATTTTCTACTAAAAAAAAAAAATTGTTTCTAATGTCCTGTTATTTTGCTAAGATAAAACAAAAAAACTCTCGACCACGAGTATCCATACTAATATTATAAATTCGAAAGTAACTCTGTCTGTCTGTTACCTTTTTAGTCTGTGCCTAAACGGCTGAACGGATCTTAATGTAATTTGGCAGGAAGGTCGACAGTATCTCAGGGACACACATAGGCTACTTATTATCCTGGTAAAATGCGTGCGAAGCCGCTGGCAGAAGCTAGTCGAGAAATAAAATTAAACCATTTTATAATCTTGCAAAAGAGGGACCCTGTCTTCCTTCCTCATACCTCATGGCATTCACCCATGAGGTAGGTAGACAGGGTCCACTGCTGAACGTGCCTACCTAAACAAGGGGGTACCTGTATAAGTCATGTAAATAAAGAATGGGATTGAAAAATAATTATGTCATGCCGTCCCGCTTAGATCAAGTTTAGTCAGGAACTGCATGACATTTTTAATCACAATCTGTACCTACACGACTTATACCTACTCGTAAGTTGTCATACTTATTCTCCTAAATCCAGCCCAGCAATAATAGATGAACTGGATTAGGGTTCAATTGGATCGAACGTTTTAATTGAATCAGCTGCGGAGGTTTCGCTACAAAAGAGAAGTTCCTGACGGATTTTAGCGGAGCCTGTGCGTAGCTGGTGGAGCAGAGCTTTATCAAATAACTAATTATTATAATAATTCTCCAAGGATACAATCTTTAGAATACAATATAAATAAGCAATTTGTGTTACATACAAAACTTAATTTAAATACAATGGTTACAAATAGTATATGTAGGTATTATTTATTAAAACAAAATAGTCACCGGCTAAACTTAATGCTGGTTTTCAGAGGTGCTAGAGTTCTACCCCAACACCTACATAGGTAGAATACATGACCAGCACCAAATGATATAGAACAAAACAGAAATAGCGTTAAAGCAAAATTCCCCTGACTCAGTAGCGCTGCGTTATCTTATTATTACGTTAAATAAAAGAATTTTCAAACATCCATCCAAATTGTTTTATTTTTATAAGTTTAGACAGAGATACGATGATTTTGATGGCCACCAAGAGCAACTTCGCGTCTTTTTGAATATTAATAATAAGATAAATAAAAAGCCAAGTGCAAGTCTACTCGCACACGAAGGGTTCCGTACCGTAAAAATCAGGCAACTTTTTCAAACAACATCAAATTTTTCACTTGTTCGGACCCCTATTAAATTTTCAACTTTGTTTTATTTTTAGTGTTTGTTACCATTACAATTAAGGTGTTACTTAAATATAGAAAGTTTCATGTGTCTACTTAATGTAGTTCAAGAGATACAGGATTCACAAATTAAGAGCAAAAATAGTCAAATTAATCACGTTTGTTGTATGGGAGCGCTCTTTAATTTTGATATTTTTTTCATTTTTATTATTTGTTGTTATAGCGGCAAGATAAATACACATTATCTGAAAATTAACTACCTTTAACGGTTCATGAGATATAGCCACGTGACTGACAGACGAACGGACGGACGGACAACGGAGGCTTAGTAATAGGGTTCCGTTTTTAACCTTCGGGTACGGAACCCTAAAAAGGTGGCGGCGCTAGTGTGAGCCGGGGTTACGCCTTACATAATTACAATCTATCTCCACACCAAAAGTCGTTAACGAACAGAGAGTTATCATCGAATTTATAAAACAATAAAGCGGTAGAATCACTTCGACATATAATAAAAAAAACTGCTCACATAGTCAAGAAGTCAACGAAAGAAGACGAAGCATGAATCCAGGTGCATCTGTGCTGGATATTTTGCCAGCCACGCCGCGCCGTTCAGGTGACGCTACACAGAAAATTAAATTAAATCGTTTCTTATGATCGTAATCAACATGAAAATTACAATCAAATAATAGATGTTTAGAATTACAACTAGTATTTACAATTGAAACAATTAAGCTAACTGCAAACAGCCTACGGTACCTCAACCAATCCATATCAATACCTACCAGTAGAAAGCGTCACCAAGTCGCTTGCTGCATTGCCCCCCTGTATGGCAATGCTGCGCCAGATACCAACCAGCTTTCGGGCCACGCGCCACTTCAACCCAGATAACTATTTAAGAACCCGGAGAGCCTCGGTACTCCACGGACCTAGGATCTCGACCCCAAAGGGAACAAATGTATAGGCTCTGTCAAGACCTGCATATTGCGCCTCTTAAGATCCTCGGCCAAATCTGCCGCCGCACCAGCCCTCACTGATGTCTTCGGAAGATGGGAAGGTGCTTATGCATAATATTATTAAGCTCTTAAGAGGGCGCAATGCGCGCCATTTTGTGATAAGAATAGGTATAGGAAATCACGTTTATTGGAGCGGGACAAAGCATACGTTTGTGGAACGGCAGCGTAACCGAAACTTATTTTTTATTTACGAGAAAACTACTCAACTTATGAAGAAACTGATTCAAGGAACCAAATAATTAGTAATAACCTACGAATCAAAACATCAATCATTTCAATAGACCGCAGGGTTCCTGAGATCTTGACTAAATTATGTGCGAATTCTTTTTTTGTTATCGTATTTTTATTCTCAATCGTGTTTTTACTTTCAAGGAACCAAAGAAAACATGTAAAATTTTAAGTAATTCGAGTTTTGTACCTCGGAGATCCGAAACTAGGCCTAGATCTCAATACTCACTAAACCAAACCCGTTAGGTTCGCCCCTTAAAGAAGTAATATTAAGTAGACCAGCGGTCTCCTAAAAGCTACGTCTAATACGATTAATCCTGCCAAGTCCGGGCTAAGTACAGGTGAATCGTGTGAATTATAATTGAATTACAAAGAGATAAGAGCGAGCTTAAATTCTTAATGTCCCTGATTTGTTCTTCATTTTATATTGTAGAACATAAAAGGCGAACCTAACCGGTTTGGTTGTCAAAATAGCGCTAGATCTCAGTACACACGGGATTCTCGTGGTAAAAAACTCGAATTACATAACATTCAACATTTTTTCTTTGGTTCCTTGAACGTGAAAACACGATTGAGAAGAAATATACAATGAAAAAAATGTATATAAGTGCACTGTTCGCACATGATTTGGTTGAGATCTCAGGAACCCTGTGGTCTATAGAAATGATTTATGTTTCGATTTGTAGGTTATTTTATTACTAATTATTTGGTTCCTTGAACAAGTTTCTTCATAGTTGTGTAGTTTTCTTGTAAAAACTTGATTTTTGCGCTTACGCCGCCGTTCCAAAAACGTTTGCTCTGTCCCACTCCTATGAACGCGAAATCCTTTGCCTATCCTTTTTACAAAATGGTGCGCAATGTAGAAGTCGCCCTCTTAATGAGGACGTTCGGTAGGTAGGTATCGGCCGCCGCGTAAGAATCAACCCCTCCAACTCAGCTCGTGGATGTCGTAAGAGCCGACTAAAGGCACCCACCAGAGGGCAAGCAGAGCAGCAGCTTCCTAATGTGTAACACATGTGTATGTGTGTGTGTTAACACTTCACGGCATCACCACCCTCTATTGGGAGAGGCCTGTTCAGCACTGGACGTATGTAGGATGTATGCTGATAAGAAGTTCTCATTCTGACTCAGTGAGCCGTCTTAGCATTTAGTGCAAGCAACTTCGTTGAGCGCCGGGCTACATGAAACCAAAAAAGTCTTATTACATTAAAGACCAAAGTAAATAGAATATAATAGAATAAGAAATTATTTAGCACACACACAAAAAACTGAGGGAAAGTAAAAACATAAAACTTACACTAAAACACAACATTAAAGGATGCATAAAACAAACAGACATTAAAACAAATGCTTTAAAACTAACTGAATGAAAAAAACTACGTGTAGAGTCTGATGAATGAAATCTCATGGCTACATAGAATATAGTGGAAATCTGTAGATATGGTACGTTCTCCCAGCGCTTACTTAACAACTGGCCTGTGTTACAACTACAAGCAAACACTCGCTCACAGTTACACATCCAATCTTGTGCAATAAACACGGGCATTGCTGTAGTATTTTAGTCAATAAATCACACTAAAGTAAAAAAAATATTATTTCTATAAAATGTCGTCGAGTGTTAGTGAAGATTTTATGAGATTGTATGACACCGCCAGTAATAAAATAAACTGCTCAAGCAGGTATTGAGAACCTATTACCCTAGAAATCCAAAAATAAATACAACAAGACTCATAAGATTTCGTGTATTGGAAAAACGAGAAGAGTGCAACTTCTTTTCTCGGAAAATATTTTTTTCCTTGTAGGTGTAGTATGAATCACTATGTATCACTCTGGAGAAAGTGCGATTCCTACCTCGTGTGTTTTAAAGCCTTCGGCTGTGTCTTGCGTTACTTTATCACCTCGGTGAACAATCAAATGTACGACCTGAAATTAAAAGTAATATTTTTCCTTAATCAAAATCAAAAAATATTTAAATGAATCGCAAACTTTTCGTACCAATCATGTTAAACATAATTTAACAGACTTCCAAAGTTAAACAAAAGCAGGTTTCCTTTGACATTTCCATCGTTATTCCCGCCGTGTTTTTCTCTTGCTAACCTTTCAAAGAAAATTGAACTTAAAGCTTATGATTTTGGATTTAACATGCGTTGTTAAACAATGACTGATTCTAAGTTACCTAAGAAACAAAGACCATAACTAAATTAAACCGTCGATCTTAAGTATGTAGTATCAGTATTGCTTGCACGGTCACTTGAGTTTCATGCTAAGCATTGCCAATTCTAAGCCCAGCGAAGTGTTTATCTTCGATACATACTGCTAGATTTTCTGTATCGCCTCCTTCGTTATGGCTTGCATTGTCTGAGCCTTGGGGTGGGTTTATGTTTATGAAACCGGGGGTCTAGATATACTGGACCCATTAACCTGCAGATTGCGGTGCCCCCCCCCCCCCCCCCCCCCAATTAGCCGGAGCGCCTTCCTAAATTAACATTTTTAGGGTACCGCTTTATGACGTGAAAAATCACTGCCATTTTTCAAAATTTTTATAATATCTCAGGGTTCGCTGCCTCCTTATTAAATACCTCCCTGTGATACTGGATTTGGTCAATATTTGAGGAACAAACTTTACTTTTTTTTTAAGTTGCGAGCAAAGTTGATCCTTGTTATGAATTTTTTACACCAGAGCACATTACTAGAGTTCTAAGTAAAATAATTATTTTGGGTAGGTGAAACTACAACTTACCAAGCAATAGGTATTTATGTGTTTTCTTTGCAAAATATGAGTTCTTACACCTTTTCTTATTTTTTAGCACGTATGAGCTTTCTATCAATAGCTACTGAACCAATTTGTCGTGTAGTCAGTACCCTTACCACATTGTGATTTATCAAAAGCATATTTTTCACGGAAAGTGTTCACTTCCATCGACCCCAAAGTAAGACCAGCTGAAAGGTATAAAGGTCCATGAATGGTGGTTTTGCTTTGTTCTTTAGAAAATAAGTACTGAATAAAAAAATACCCAGCAGAAAGTGTTGTGTGTGTATACTTCTGCCCTTCCCGCAAATGTTCTAAAGTGAGGTTCCAAACCCAAATCTTAAAGACACCATAATTATATGACATACTAGCTGCTGCCCGCGGCTTCGCACGCGCTTTTCATGTAGCCTATGTCCCCGGTGGTACCACTTATGTCCCTGCCAAATTTCATTGAGATCCGTTCAGCCGTTTAGGCGTGAAAAGCTAAAAGTAGGGATTTCGGAAAGTACCTAGAACGTTTTTTAACGTATGTACTTGTGGAATTTTGTTGTTTGATCTACAATTGTTTAGAAAAGGAATAAGGAGAAGACCAGCGAGTGAGTTATTAATATCAATATTGTTCCAATTGGTGACAGACTTACCTTTTACATCTAAACCTTACACATATAAGTCAAGTAGATAAAGATTGGGATTGAAAATTACAGCCTCTTTCTTGCTGTAACACTGAATCATAATTATTTCGTCAAATATGATTTCATTCACATGATTCCAATCTTAATACAGGGTGCTACGTAACATGTTTAGTAACAAAAGTTGATCACCTCAGGATCCAGAAAGGGGGTGACCCTTTCGGCTTAGTACACATGTATCGTGGCACCTGTATACGCGACTTATACCACAACCAAAGCTACAAGTAAAATCTGTAAATATGGTTCTCCCAGCGCTTACTAAACATCTGGCCTGTCCACTACAAACCAAACACTCGCTCACAGTTACATTTCCAATCTTGTGCAATATTTTTAATGAACAACAAAGATAAAAAGACTGTAAGTACGTCGTGCGTGGTACGTCTTAGGTACCGAAGTGCAACTGAGACAACAAAACGCACGCGAAACACAAACGCCTCTCCGCCGCCGGTCCTACTATGACTAAGGTGGGTGGACCTAATTGCACCTAATTTAAGCCTTCTACTTTTGAGAGGCTGGTTCCTCATCTCCTCTTTTTTACTTAAATCGATGCCCACAACAATACCTTTGACAATTGTTAAAATATATGTATAAAAATATCAAGTATCAAAACGTTGCGTTGTGCCGTAGTATATGGTGATACCATGTAAACAATAGTGGCGCCCTCATTTAATTTCTACTCTTTCTGGTCGGACTGTACTTCTAAATTGGATCTTTTTTTATATAAACCTCATTATACAAAATTTCACCTCGATTTTACCAATCCTCTTACTTTACGTGCTTCTCATTTAAATATTTTAATACAACTACAAAATATTTGCATGCCAATTTGTAGGAAATTTTATGGAGAATCCAAATATATATATAGATATTACTCGGTATTGTTACAAAAAAATCAAAAAATCGGCGAAAAATGCTGCATTCGATGCGCGTGCTGCGTCGAAGCGCGTGCTGCATGTGCCAGCGGATGGGGTTCAAAGTTTGTCCCCCGTGATTGAAACGGCTGCCGACAATTCAAACTAGCCCACTGGTGGAAGCTGTAGGACAGTTGGGAATAATCCAATTATTACGGTCTACTTTAAACCCAGCGTGAATATCACATTTCTAATTAGATTTGAGGACAGCAAATTACTTTTTTATTACAAAAGTTTTAGCAATTTCACGGAGCGTCTGTTTATTAAATACATTTAGAAAGTTAATAAGGTTGTGATTAAATAATTATAATTATGCTTGAGCACATACAAACGTGGTGTACTGTCCTAACGATAAGGAAGAGCGGGGTACTCTAACACAAGCATATTTATACTAAAGGCTGGCCTATGCCCTAACGGCCTTGAGAACACACGTTTCACGAATAAAACAAATTATTTATACGGCTACAGATAATTATTTTGTGTTCTCAAGGCCGTTGGGACTTAGGCCAGCCTTAAAAGAGAACCCCCAACACATGTTATTGTAACTTACCTTTAAGTACAGAAATAAGCATTTTCTTTATTTTTATTTCATTTAATTTTAAACTGGTGAGACCAAAAGAGATGTTAATGTTTTATCTGGCATTGTCCGCGCCGAATATTACGATTTGGCAGAATTATTTATTTCAAATATGATTCCTTCGGCTCCGTCGAGTCAAATCGATTTCACGAATAAAACAAATTACTTATACGGCTACAGATAATTATTTTGTGTTCTCAAGGCTTTCGGGGCATACACCAGCCTTTAATTAGTTTTGTAAGTAAACTACATAGTTACCAAAATTTTACAATTCTGCGCACACAAAATACTTAATAAATAAAATTCAAGTAGTGGTTCTGAAAGCGTTTTGCATGTGATTTTGTACCGAACGATGGCCGGCTGTGCGCGTCATACATCACCGTCTTTAAAAATTAAGACCCCATATTTTTATCATTTAATTAATGCAAATTTCACCGACCCCAAAGAGCTGTTACTCCAAGCACACTTAATTGAGAGTTTCGGTTCGGTAAGCAATATTTATTTTTTATGCTTTTAATTAAAAACACCTGCAAAAGAAGATTGCTCCATTTAATACCGTTTAATTTCTTTTTAACGAAATTAAACAAGAAACGACTTAAACTGTTATCGTGAGTTTGAGAAAATGAGTCTTGTAAACATACGAACGTAATATACTTGACGCTTTTAAAGTTCGTAGCGTCAAATGCTCTTTATGGACACCGTCTTCATAGTATACCTCTCTTAAGGTGAATCGATCTATACCACTTTTACTACGTGCATATACAGGGTGGTTTTTTGAGAAGGGCGGTGATGGCCAACTCTGAAACCACGAGAGTTAAGCTGAGAGTTTAGAGAGAGGGAAAAGTCGTGAAAGGAGTCATGCCCTCGATTTATAAGAAAACAATAACTGCATATTTATTTTTTTCTAAAATCTTTTACTTTTGACAGAAATGGACCCGAGTGATTTTTGAAAAAAAAAACTAATCGATTCTGTTGCTGTTAAGGATCAATATTTGCAGATAAATGTTGTACTAAAAATGAAAGGAAATAGCAAATGTTTACATTTTACTTTTAGTATCTCAATTTTACCTAACTAATACTCGTAAGTTGCTCAAAATGGTTTCCATTGACTCCAATGCATAAGTTTATACGTCTCTCTAGAGACTTAACTGCATTTGATATCATGACAGGATTTATCCTCGATAAAATATCAAGCAATGAGCTTTGTAAGCTTTCAACTGTATCGTAACGAGCTTTGTAAAGTTCGTTCTTGACGTAACCTCATAGGAAATAATCAAGCGATGTGAGATCGGGTGATCTTGCTGGCCATCTCACCGGACCATGAGTGCCAATCCATCTATCCCTAAATGTTCATTCAGCATAATGAACATATACGAAAATTTATATACCGCCCGGTATATAAATTTTTTGTCTGCTGTAGGACAAAATGTTTGTACCATCATTAAATAGTTGTTCTAGGTGTTCTGGGTATTTTCTATGTATGATAAAAAATATCTTTCTATGTAATGTATTGTATTAAGTATAGTCATCTAGTACCCATAACTCAAGCTCTGCTTAGCTTGGGGCTAGATGATGATGATGCATTTTAATTATAATTATTTATTTACATTTTAACAGTAAACAGTTTCAAATCATTTACAATTATTTTCTGTGTTTTACTAAAAATACTAGCATAAAACCATCTATGAAAGCATAAAATTATCATAAACTTCTATTCTATGGTACTTTTGGAGTATTTTTATATATGTATGTATAAGAAATAAAATAATATCCCAACAATTTTTGAGCTGTTGTATTTACATACGTGGCACAGAACGGCACGTCGAGAAAATGGAGAGGAATTGGTCTGTCGTACGGCGTATGAGGGAAAACCATCGGGGCGTAGGCCTGGCGACCGCCCTAGGTAGAAGCCAATCTCCGCGAACTCGACACCACTAGCAGGCGAGAGGCACCTCGGTACCGATATGCCTGGAGATGTAAAAAAAAATAAGAGAAAAACAAAAAGTCATTAAACGTTCTAAACTTTCACGATTGTTAACATAATAAAGATTATTTCGGGTATGAAAAAGTCATGCGGCGAATCCAAGATCAAAGTCGCTGAGACCCGAGTAAATAGTATTACCGCCCCGTGAATCCCAAGCTCATTGAGGGAGAGAAAAAAAACGTTGTTCTACGTTACTAATGTTAAGGGCGCTTAATTCATTATCTTGTAACGAATCACCAATAAATCGCGAGGCACTCGTTAAGGGTCATTTTATAAAATTTATCCCCGCTTAGGTTTTATAAGGGTTAGTAGTGAAGGATAATGAATTGGAAGGATGTTATTTTTTATGGAAATCGCTGGGTAAATACTGCGGTCGAAAATACAAAGACAAGGCTCAATTATCAAAATAAAGGCAAGGTTTCTACCAGAGCGGAGTTGAGAGAAGATATTAAATTCCAATTGATCACAATTTGTTCATAATAGACACAAGCTTCTGCCCGCGGCTTCGCACGCGTTTCGGATAAAAACTAGCTTTTATAGTAATTCCAGGCTCGTATCTGTGCAATATTTCAGTCTAATCCATTGAGTAGTTTTGGATTTGTCATCGGCCAAACATCTTTATAATTAAATAAATAATGCTGGACAATCCACACAGCATCATCTAGCCCCAAAGTAATCAGAGCTTGTGTTATGGGTACTAGATGACTGATAAACTTAATACAATACATAACATAGATAGATATTTTTTATTATATATAGAAAACACCCAGAACACCCGGAACAAATATTTGCAGATCGTACAAACATATGTCCCAAGGCGGGAATCGAACCCACAACCTTCTGCGTCGCAGGCGGACCTCCGCCCGCCGCGCCACATCGGTCGTCACAATGGCACAAACTTTCGTCTATATAAAATCAGTAGCACCTACATTGTACTGAAGTGTTCTAACTTAAGGGTTGTTTTGAAGTGTGAAAAAAGGAATCAACCATATTTGTTCATAAGAGTAAACTAAAAGTGCTATGCCTGCATAATGATATAGATTAAATAGAACTTAATACTACTCGTAATGCTAGTCTACGTTACAGTAGGTCCTACCTAGGCTACTTCAATACAGTAATCGGTTTTATAAAGAATTTGATAATATTTCACCTTAATCAAGTGAAATCATAGTACCTACCACCGACGCAATATAAATAGTTTTAGGAATCAGAAGCGAATTTATTAAAAAAAACAATTACAAAGCAACCTTAACCGATTTGTTAATTATACGCATGAACAATTAACAACTAGGTCGGTAGAGCACAAAGTAACGTCCGCACAGGGCAAAGTACCCAAGCAAAGTGTCCGCGCGCCGTTGCCAGCGCGCTTTATATAACCTGACCGGTAGCTTGGTTTTCTAGTGGAGTTGTTCTCATCCAACAATATTATAATGTGGTAGGTAAAATATAGTTTTAACAACCACAGGTAAAACAATATTTTATACTAAATTCGATGAGGATAAAAACTACAGAACTATTACAAAAATCAAAGTGACCGTAAGATAATTACCCCTATACCCCACAGCGGTACCATGAACGTCCCTCGGGCTGCAACGTCTATCAGTAGAGTTGTTTTTTTTTTTGCTTTTACTCTGCCGGCTAATAGCATTACGAACTTTCAACCTGATTTATGCAGCGAGGTTTTTAACCTTTTTTGTATCTTTTTATAGTAGACTAGTGCTCTTGTTAGAGATGAACAAGACGTAATTATTTACAGCTGAAGGTTAAAAAAAGTTTTATTAACAACTACTTTTTTTATTTGCTTGAAAAACTCGTCCGCATCTGACATGTACATATGTAGCGTTTGTAGATATGGATATATATATTTTACCTACATACATATATTATAGGTATTTAATAATAACGATAGGCTTAAGTTATGAGGTCTTTATTAACAAAAAAAATTACAATCAAATAATAAAAACAAACTAGTATTTACAATTGAAACAATTGAGCTAACTGCATACTGTTGCAAACAATTTACAGGTAGCTCAACTGATCCATATCAATACCAGTCGGAAGCGTCCCCAACACGCGCTGGCTGCATTGCCCCGCGCTGTATGGCAATGCTGATGCGCTGCGCCAGATACTCACCAGCCTTATGTTGTTACTTTAGTTACCTCCTTTCATTTATCTACATTCTACAATACCTGCCAGCTTCGATACATACACACCTGGTCACCCAGGATTGACCCCCGTACCTAACGTGCCATGAAGGGCTGTAAGACGCAAGCCGGGATTATCCCCTCGCCGCAAATAAAGCAAAATGATGAAAATCAGGGTAAAATGAATTCGTCGCTTGCAATTATCTGTTGACCCTGTCGGGCAGAGGGTAATGGAAGTTGTTACACCGTATAGTATCATGGTATTGGAAAATATGTATTCCAATAAGTACGGGATACCGCACTTTATGTACCAGTCAATGAACTGTAGTCCATATCTCTTGCACATTTGTATGAAAGTGACTGAATACGCACTATCATCGTGATTGCCCATGATTGGTGAGTGGGCGTGACCATTGTCCAAGAATATAAGGGCACGTTCATATTGCCGACTTATACAATACTAGCTTCTTCCCTTGATTTTGTCCTTGTAGCATCAAAATATAAAAGTAGTCTTGCAGCTTATAGACTTCCTATTCACTAAATATTATTTAAACCTTTTCTTACTATTAGTAGGTAAATTTGTGTTATAATATAATAAATAAGACATGATATTTTTTTTATTATGCACTAAATCATAATCTGTTCACTAGACTCCTTATCATCCTGACCCGCTCCCCGGTGACCCGGTCCCTGGTGAACTTAGTTCACAATTAATCTTTCTGCTATGTTTTCGACATTACTGTCCAAAGTGTCCATAGAGGAGACTCATAGTAATTCGTGCGTTGTCTGATTCCATCATTATAGTTACTAAGTTTTTGGCTTTTATAAGCCAAAAACTAAGTATTCGGTTGCAAAAAAGATTTTTTTGGTTCTTAAAAAAATAAGAACATAAAAAAATTGTCTCCAAAGAATTCTTAATTTCATAAAATTCGGCCTTATAATAACCCTCCTTCTTTCGTATAAAGATAAAAACGATCAACTTTGCCGAACCGATTATGCGATAATTTAACTCTACAAAATCTAGTTTAGGGAAGTTATGCTTTCGGTACACGCACGTCGGAAAACAAAGGCAGGAACTACTTAGACCTGGATTCACTTCTCGATGATGTTACGCTAAGGTGTGACTGCGGCCCGTTTGCGTTAAAAGATATGTGCTTACCTACATACTTAATGGAAGCCTTGTCCACCGTAATTGATTCCGTGTTAAAACCCCTGATAAAATGCTCATTACATTACCTACCCTTGAAACGAATGAATATTATCGTTTATTTTACCTATGTAGTGTACCTATACATTTATATTTACGATTTTCCTTAACATAACTATACCTACGTGCCTAGTTTCTATAAATTACAGATAAATTTAACATTTTAAGACAAGCCGTGCAAAACGGGACGGAATTATATAAAATTACATGGACATCATCTTTGGTCCGCGGCTATTACAAAAAACGGCCCGATTAATACAAAGAGTTCAAAACTCGTGTGCCAGATTTTGTTTTAACATTCCGCATAGAGGTCATGTTTCTAGCTTCCTGAATGTCAATTCTCTTCTCAAAATGAGACATAGGCGGAAACTTCATTTAGCTTGTCTTATGTTTGGAATTATGAAGAACCAAACCCCTATTGCTAAGTTTTGCTAAGTTTGAGGAAGCCTCTACTTTGAGATCCTGCGACCGATGATGCCAGCTTTCGGTGCAGCTCTTAACCCAGCAACATAAGACAGCGACCTTTAGAGGGAGCTTCCGCTACGCTGCATCGAAATGCTGGAATAATATCTCACCGCCCATAAGGGACCTAAACAGTCTGTTCACTTTTAAATTAAAGTTAAAAAAAAATTGATTCGGTTTGAGAATGAATTAATGAATGAATACTTTATTGCACTTAAAACATAGCAAAATAAAAACCTTATAAATATCTACATTTAAAACATAATCAGTAAAATAGGCGGCCTTATCGCTCACAGATCAGGGTTATAGCCTGTTAAAAATACCTGTGTATTTTTAACAGGCTATAAATATAAAACATACCTGTGTGGAACTATCAGGATCCTATAAGTACAGAATAAAATTATGTTATATGTCAAAATTTGAATTCTTGTACATTCGAAAAAATAATTACATGCTTAATCATTAATAAAGTCGAAAGTTTTATATTCAATATTTGTCCTTACCAAAATACAGGCACCTTCACGTTTCTTGTCGGTCGTGAATATGCTGACGCTACTTTAAAACCAGGAATTTTCGGAAATCTTTCTGAACCCTTCAAAATAAAACTCTCAGTAAGGCAATTAATGTGTCTTGTTTAAGCTTGGACAGTGCTGAATATATTTCTTCCATTTTGTTGAGAGCCCCACAAATATTTTGGAGCAAAACTGTTAATTTCGTTGCGATGCAACTCTGACAGGAAGTTTTTCCTAATGTATCCTAGCATGGAACCTGCTTCTACTACTTTCCTTTGGCTTACGTATACATTGTGGATGCGCCCCCAAACGTTCTACCTCTATGTTTCGTACTGACCGATCTTGGCCGAGGCCTTCACTCACTTAGGCTTGTCACAGGCAGTCAAAAAGCTTGGCCAATAAGAGGACGAACCAGTACCTGAACAGAAATCGCACTAAAGGGAAAAATTACCTACACTGTTTTTCGCTAGGTTTTTCGGTGCGAAAAGGCGTCATGGCGGCGCGCTCTTCATACAAAAAGGACACAGGTGATTGATTGATTGATGATCCTTTTTCTGAAACATTGTTGACAGTAAAATGAACTATTGTAAAAGTGGCGTCACAAGTAGCCACAACGTACTATCAAACAACTCGATTCAGATGAAAGCGTGAGTACCCTATATCATTCATACTATTTTCGCCGCTTATTTAGGTGCATTCTCACTCAGGCAGAGAAAAAAAAGGCAGAAATATGCATGATGCCACTTAGAACTTAAAACTTTAGAAAAAAATGCCCCTTTACAGCATCACTAATTTATTTTACATTTACAAATTTTAATTTATTTCTCATTTAATTTAATTTTAATTATCAAAAAATATGTACTAAACGGACAATATTATATAATCCACGGACTTAATTTATTTTTTAGTATTTAAGGTTGTGTTGTTCATAATGAATAAAATATCTTATTTTATTATGAAACACTTACGAACACATCATTTCGACCAGCAGTTGTTTGCATTATTTAGAGTCGCTTTCAGAATAGGGAATTAGGTATATTTCATCGTTAAATATGCATGCACTAGATTGCGCATTCCGAACACTCACTTTGTCAGACTGAACTGTACTGCAATCCGTACACCTTACTTCAGTGTGGCTTCGACATTCATGCAGCGTGGGTGTGTATGAAACCGCGCTAATAATACGAAAATCCAAGTCTAAATGAGAACCAAGACGTATGTAATTAACGAGTTTTGTAGGAACAAAAACTGTGTCACCTCTGCGCGGTGTAAAATCTATAGGGTTGAACAAAACGTGTCAAGCGTCAAGTCATAACGATATATACTCTAAATATACTTTATAGGCGATCTAGCGCTGAATGTTTTAATAGTTTGGTTAGACGACATAAATCATGTTTTAGCGCTGCAGCGCCCGCCGCGCGCAGCCTTCCGCTGTCATCCGTCATCCAGCAAGTTGCGATACGTTTTTTGTTTGGAATAGCTTCTCTAGCACGTAGTACATATAACTCAGTGGTATATTTACTGTCTTTACAAAAAGTAAAGATCACCTTAGGTTTTTACTCCGTGTTTTGGAATTAGAGAATATTTTTTTTTAATTTCGACAACTTACACCTTCTCAACAGCAGACCATCAGTGAAATTTTTACACGAAACCTCTAAAATTATAGAAGCACTATTTCCCGTGCAAACATGCATAATTTCTCCATGAAGGCCATAAACTATTTATTATTGTCATAAAATCTCGCCGGCCGACCGCTTTCGTAATTTTTAAAGGCATCAATCTTCTATCAACGCTATACAGACGCGTTTGGACCATCAAATAGCCATTACTCGTCATTTCAGGGTATTCTGAACATCATGCAAGATGTATTGTTATGAGCTAAGGAATTTATTGAATTGCCTTTGGACAGGGCTTTTAAAAAATGGAAAAATTGGAAGAAACCGCTATAAAATCATCATAACAGATAACGGAACATCATTTTAGTATTTTTGATGCGCTCAGATGCGCTATCGATTGGCAAGGAAAATGTTCTTGTTCTTAGTTTCTGTTTGTTTTCCTCCCTCCCTCATTTATATAATTTAATAGATAAATGCTGAAATCGTTATTATCTTACTTCATAATTTAGTTTTAAGCGGTTTTGTTGTACTATTTCTGTCAATTGAATGAGAGAGCCGGCAACATTGCCACTGTGGACAGTGCTCCCTTGCAACAAAATTGTTTTATTAATAATCATAAAATAATACTCGTTTCCAATGTTGGAAAAGTGAAGTTCAGCAAGAAAGAAGCCTGTGGTAACGTTTACCTTGAATATCTCCAGCTAACACTGCATAAAAACCAAAGTGAATATTCCTATTTTTGTACCATCATTTTCGGAGCCGGCGGTACTTGTAAGCAAAATACCCTAAAATTCCTATCATTATCGGGTGTCAGTCTTCATAGTGTCAAAATTTCGCTAACTCACCTGTCAAAGACAACTGACAGCGTCAAACTTTGAAGTAAACTTGACAAACTCAAGCTGACAGGACTAATTTCCACTTTGGCAAGTCAACGAGTGTTGCCACAAATAATAAATTTACCCACAAACCGGGTAACTATAGGCAGCAGACGAAAAGCATCAATCCGTGCATTCAAACAGTCTACAGGTCTTCTGTTAATTCTTATCATCAAAATCAAAATGGTAAATAACTGTACAGCCTGTACGAAGCTAATCAGAGGTTCGCAGCAGATGCAATGCAGCAAATGCTCTAGTATTTTTCACCCGGTTTGTGTTAACATAGCGGATTTAAGAAAATTAACAGAGGAGGTTAAAATAAATTGGCTCTGCCCTATCTGCATATCAAAACGGCCTAAGTCTGATAATTCAAACACTCCAGTGCGAGAAGCGCCCACCGCCCACAAGGACGAAGGTAGCATTAGCTCCCTTCGCGACACTTTGCTCACGCCATCGTTTCACTCCCCGTTATTGACAAATGACTCGGAGTTGCTAAGTGCATTAGCTTCAGAGATTCGCCTCCTCCGGGCAGACGTGGGTGAAATGAAATTTCAAATGAACTCTCTTACCGACCACATCACCAAATGCAACGCGCGCCAAGATGAATACGAAAAGATCTTGGCTCTTACTGAAGAAAGGCTACGCGGACTTGAGGACCGTTCCACAGCTATCATGTCTCTGGAGAACACCTTAGCTCACCTACGCAGCCAAGAAAATTTTAGGGCTCAAAGTTTCTTGAAAAATGAGATCGAGATTGCAGGGATCAATGAATCAAAAAATGAAAACCCGTTACATATCGTTAAGATAATAGCCCATAAAATAGGCATGCAACTGGATGAAAAAGACCTAGACTATGTTACTCGTGTTGGGCCTCAGCAGCGACCTGAGGAAAGCCGCACACTTACAAATGATTCAAGTAAAACACTTCCCCGACCTTTAGTCGTCAGATTCCTCCGTCGTTTTCAGCGTGATGAATTCCTTAAAGTAGGGAAAAGCAAGCGTAACCTTAACTGTGCCGATATTGAAATACCCGGCTCTCAGCGCACTTTCTACTTCAACGAACGCCTAACACAGGAAAACCGCCAGTTATTTCGCGCTGCCCGACTGCGCTGCAAGGAACACGGATATAAATACTGCTGGGTCAAAAACGGATCTATTCACGTGCGCAAACAGGACGGCCATCGCGCTATCACGATCAAAACCATGGAAGATCTCCTCCATTACGTCAACACCGCTGAAAAGCTACCCTCCTCTGCGAGCGTGCAACATTTTGGAGATACTACATAAACTACGGAAAATGTTTGTTCTTATCCCATATCTTATTGTTTATTTTTGTTTAATGTCTTTTCTAGTTTTTAATATTGGACAGCGACGCTCAAATTACTTCCCATTCCCTTTATACAATCCTACTCCTGATCACGTTATAAACATAACCAATAACTTCAATTTACACAAATTTAAAAGAATGACAAGCACGGCCCTTAAAATATGTTTCTATCAATTTCTAAACTATCAATATGGTTTTAGTTGATATATTTAAAGATATTGACGAATGCGTAGCTATTAATTGTCATTCTTTTACAACCCTAGAATCCTGCCGAAAGTTCTTCGAAAATGAATCACTTAACTTTAAAATCATGTCATTAAATATACGGTCTTTTCAAAAAAACTTTGATAATTTTGCAGTTGCTTTACAAAGACTCGACTCAGACATAGATGTTATTGTGCTTACGGAATGCTGGCTTACTGATGGAACGATCATTGACTCTCTTCCAGGTTATATTGCATATCGCTCCACAACGCAGTTGAACAAAAACGGTGGGGTCATCATCTTCGTAAAAAGCGCACATGATTCAATTGCAATTGAACCAACAATTCACGATACCGATCGCCTTTTAGTAACAATAAACAACAATGTGACGGTTCTTGGCATCTACAGGTCACCATCAATAATAGCATTAGATCCATTTCTAAGTTCTTTGGACTTTGTCCTATCAGAAAATAAAAACAAGCCCTTTTTTGTTATGGCCGGTGACCTCAACATAGACTTATGTAACGACTCCCATAACCAACTTTCTGAATACCTATGTCTAATGGCCTCCCACAGCTTTTTGCCTGCTATCACGAATCCCACTAGACTCAACTCCTGTTTAGACCACATATTTATCAAAAGTCCACACAGGGCTACCGGACTGGTCTGCACGTCTAGTATTACTGACCACTCTATAATTATGGCTGGTCTCTGCTTACGACAACCCTTTAAGAAAAACACAACTCGGTGGCGTTCCAAAACAGACATTGATTCTGTTGCTGCTGAGTTGTCAGAGACAGACTGGGGTGATGTTACCAATGAGCCGGACATTGACAAAGCTGTGTCAATTTTTTACGCTCTGGTTGATAAAATAATAAAAGAACATACAAAAACAGTTAAAATAAGTCGTAAAATGATGGCCATTAAACCGTGGATTACGCCAGGTTTGATGCGCTGTATGAGGCACCGCGACAAATTACACCAGGATTGCAAAAACGACCCCAAAAACTTAGAGAAGCTAAAAATATACTCTAGATACAGGAACTTTTGTAGTAAGCTTCTTCGTAATATTAAAATCGAGTACAATAGCGGACTGATAGATAAAAGTAAACAAGACCCGAAGAAACTATGGAAAGCTATCAAAACTATTTGCCAAAATTCTAACAAAAGCAACGACTCTTCAGCGCTGTTAAACTCATGTCACGATAGGGTCCTTTCACTCAACCACTGCAATGAATACTTTGTCTCGGTGGGCAAAAATCTCGCTGACAAGATTTTAGACAACATGCAAGTTACGGAAGAATCTCTGCTGCAATCTTATCATCCTCGTAGATCTATACCACAGTCCATGTTTCTTTACCCCACTGACCACAACGAAATCTATAATATCATCTCTAAACTTAAAGTGGATAGCTCTCCCGGTTTGGACAACTTCACTGTACCCCTATTAAGGAAGTCTTTTTCTTCTATCGTTACTCCGCTCCTGTATTTGTTTAATCTTAGCCTCAGCTCTGGAATATTCCCTGATTATTGGAAAATAGCAACCGTTTCACCAATTTTTAAAAGTGGTTCTAAAACTCTCCCAGACAACTACAGACCGATCTCCCTACTGAGCATCCTTTCCAAAATTTTGGAAAAGGTTGTAAATAATCGTCTTGTTCCTTTCCTAGAAAAACACAACCTGATATCAGACAAACAATTCGGCTTCAGGAAGGGCAAATCGACTGAAGACGCAGTCACGCTGCTTGCCAATCTAGTGTCCTCCCATGTTGACAGTGGAAAGTGTTGCATTGGTGTGTTTCTGGATTTGGCGAAGGCATTTGACACTGTTTCAGTCGATTTGCTCCTCAAGAAACTTGAATCCGCTGGTATTCGTGGTATAACACACGATTGGTTCAAAAGTTACCTATCCAATCGGAAACAATGTGTGAAAATAAGTAGTGAACAAAGTGGACACCTTCCCATCAACTGTGGAGTACCTCAAGGTAGTGTATTGGGTCCAACCTTATTCTTGCTATATAAATGACATCTTGCAACTAGAGTTGAACAGTGCTGATGCAATAGCATACGCAGATGACACTGCAATCATATTTTATGGAAATAGCTGGGAAGAAACCTACGCATGCGCCGAAGAAAGTCTAGTAGTCATAAGGAAAGCTCTTGACAGAAATCTACTGACTTTGAACGTCACCAAAACTAAACATCTTGCTTTCTCAAAGACCTCAGTTGCTAGCCCCCCACTCACGTGTACCTTACGGTTGCATTCTTGCTCTATGGATAGGCCCTGCTTTTGTAACTCCATCGAACGTACTCATACAATAAAATACCTCGGAATAACTCTTGACGAAAATCTATCGTACAAAAAACACCTCTCAAACATATCAGGGCGAGTAAAGAAGTTGATCTATGTTAGGAAAAGGCTTCGAGATTGTAGTTCTCCAAAGGTACTGAAAACGGTGTATGTTTCCTTATGCCAATCGATAATTCAGTACTGCATCTCTGTATGGGGAAGCGCTGGAAAAAACTCATTTATTCAGCTAGAAAGAGTTCAACGCGCACTCATTAAAGTCTCCTTAAATAAACCTTTTCGGTTTCCCACTGACACCTTATATCAAGAATTTAAGGTCCTTCGCGTCCGACAGCTCTTTGTCTTAACCGCAGGTCTTAAGACCCATCGAAGCATTAGGTCGCGCTCGGATTATGACAAAATCAGGAACAGACGTGTTTATAGGATTCCCTTAGTTCCAACCAACTCTCTCATAGCAAGACGTAGCCCCGCCTTTTCACTACCTAACACCTATAACAAAATCTGTAACAAAATCAGTGACATAATTGAAAGCAACTTATATAAATGTAAAAAACTAATTCAGAAATGGCTACTCCATCTGTCGTACGAAGAAACTGAAGAACTTATTTAATTTAACCTAATTATTTGTAGAGTCCCTCTAATCCTGTCCTCAACCCATAACATACCTACTGTCTCACCAGTCACCACCTTCTATGCGTCCAAGTCAATTTTTATTTCACTTAATTTTATGTTAACATTTAAACACAATAGTGTACCTACTGACGTCCATAAAACTTGTTTATTCGCAACTAGTGCTCTCCTGACACCCAAGAGTCAAGCCTAGTGCTTAGTTTGGGTCTCACTAGAAATCCATATGTAAGTATATTTGGTTAATAAATGAATTATTATTATTGAATTATTATTATAATTTAAGTGTGCAATAAAGCATTTTCTATCTATCTTTTTATCAGGTTGTAAAAATCATATCCAGCATAATATGCCTTTAAAGCTGAAACCTCAGCGCTAACTGCAATATATGAAGAACGTCCTTTTGACGTCTCCCAAAAATATTTTTACAAAAGGCTCTAAATTGCGAACTACTTTGAAAAATTTAAAGCTCAAACAAAGCTTCTTTGACAATACTAGTACACACAGTCGCGTCATTCTTATTTTTAATCTTCCGACAATAACTCAGCACCGCTTCCGTAGCTCTTATTCCAATAGCACTACGGTTGATTATATGGATAAGGGTTGTGCCAAATACAGTTGCATTTTCTAATGACCAGTGGTTCTCTGGGGGTTGTGGCGACACGGACAAATTAGGGGACAATGGACAATTACGATAGTTCTGGCGTGCATCGCTCGGCGAACATTGCTCGGCTTGGCATTATACAGCTTAAATTTTATTGAGAGGAAACTTAGTTTTGGTTTTCTTTTTAGAGTTAAAATAGCAACTCTGAATAGAGTGATGTAAGTGTGATTTGGTTGTAAGCTAAGGATCAAACTGTTTGATAATGTGACAGGATTTTCTCGAATTTTATTTTAAAGCAACCTGCTTGAAAATCACGTTTTCAAAGAATGAACCTAAATTTCACCTACTAGTCCAGTGATCGAAAGATTATGGATGGAAATGTCGAAAGCAGAAAGTTTGACTTGGGAACTTTGATTGGACTAGTTAGGAGACAAACATACTAAAAGTCCCCACCCCGGTGAGGTGAGCTCTAGGGGAGGAGCACAAAGAAAGTTTCGTTTTTTGTTTTTTGCTTACATCTGGTAAGCGATGCGTCATAGGAAATTTTGTTATACTACATAATGAAGCTGATAAAATGTTCTACTAAAAACTTTTTTTTTTTTCCACTTTTTTTCCCACTTTTTTTGTTTCTACTTTTTTTTCCACTCTGCTCTGGTGGATCAGTATCCACTGCTTGAATCTATTCCACTCTGATCCATGGGTCGAGTGGATTAGTTTCCACTGCTTAAATCTATACCACTCTGATCCATAGCCCGGGTGGATCAGTTTCCACTGCTTGAATCTATTCCACTCTGATCCATAGGTCGAACGGGACCTTCTTTGTGTCTCCATTCCTAGGGCTCACCTCACAGAGCTGAGGAAGAAACTTTTAGTATGTTTGTCTCCTAACTAGGCCAAACAAAGTTCCAAAGTCATATATTTTGCTTTTTGCTTTCGACTTTTCCAACCAACCCCCTTTTTTGAGCACTCATTGGACTATACAAGTATTTTATTTATTTACCTCTAGTATCGTTCGTAAAATGCCCATTTGTGTATTAACTATCACTGTTATTATATTGCGTGGACACATTCTCATAGGTTGATTTTTATAGGCTGCATATTTTTAGATAGACGCTAGCGGATACAAAAGCATAAATACATAGAAATCATGTAACAGAACCACACGATACTATCGCTAGCGATAAAGTTACCCATAGAGGTGATCCATAAAGAACATGTTGATTGTTGACACGGTTTCCCAGCATTCATCGCTTGCACTTCATTGCTACCCGCGACGTGCCCGTGCATAATGCCGCTCTGTATAATGCGAACTCAAGCTGTTATTACGCTGTGCCACTTTCAAAAGACTGCATTTTACTGTCTAGATTGTTCTAGAACTTTGATCGAATCGCTGCCTATCTAAAACGTATTTCAATGCCCATTCCCCATTACTTAATTAAGAAATAATTGAAGACAAATATGCTGAAGATAAAAAAAATTGCCCAACTTTCTGGAATAGTTTTTAAAAAGTAAAATTTGTAGTTTTTAGATACACATAATTGTGTATCTAAAAACTACAAATTTTTGATATCTGGTATTAACCAGATATCAATAATTCTTTCCTAATGTGCGCCATAGCCCTGTCTTTAATTTGCCGCATCCAGTATCTGCCAGCAGTCTTTCACAGTCATCATCCCACCTGGCCGGAGAACTTACCTCTATAAACGAGTTTGTTTGAATTATCAATTTGAATTTGTTTGAAATACGGGCCTGGTACAAGTTACCTATTATAAGCAATCAGTGTAAGTATATACATAAGTAATAGGTAAGTATTGGCAGGAATGAATAGTAATTTTCACAGCAAAGAGGCGTTCGTTCCATGCAAATATTTATAGGGTAATTGAGTTGTAAGGCGCCTATTCATAGAGCGACTTTCATTTTGTGAGTAAATCCTTCAAAAGGGTTTATTTTTATTTCATTGATCTATAGATTTTAGATTAAGACATGGCATCAGATAAAAGACAGCTCAGTACCAGAAGTTTCAAGCGAGTGGCCAGACTCGCTTGAAACTTCTGGTAAGTCACCGGTTTGAATGCCTATTTTTGTACGGTAGCGGTGCTGGATGTACCTGTGTGCTATGTCCTTAAGGCTGCGTTTTCAGGTGACAGCGGGAACGAAACAGCGCGCAGCGGCCGGGCCCCGGCGGGAAAACGTCCCATTGAAAAACGTCGAAAACGGCTTCTACCGCTGTAACGCAGCGTACCTTTAAACATAGGTAACTAAGTAAGACAATCCTTAGCGCTGCATCGCGCTATGAATAGGCGCCCTTACCCAAACATACGGTAATAAAACACTCCAATATTTCGGAGCACCGTAAACACATTTATACGATGAACGCGTTGTTGCTAACCGATGTTTTGCATTCGAGAAATTACCAATAAATTGTAGAAACAGCTTTATTTTGATTATTTTTGCCCAGTTCGCGAGGTTATATTTTCGTAGAGTTTTGTATTTTGTACATATGAGCGAGAATTTAGAAAGGTTTAAATCGCCATTATATGCATCGAGAATCGCGTCGTGTTTTATGTACGTATGTTATGTCTTGCCTGGAACTCTATTCAAAATCCGGTTGAGAATGTGACCCTCAAATTACCACCAAAACGTCTGTGAAATAGCCGGAACTATTACGAGTCGCAGTTTCTATTGGCAACCAATAGAAACTGAGATTCGCAATAGTTCCGGTCTTGTCTTGTCTCCAGACAAAGTGAGACTAGTAACTCAAAATGTATAAAACCTACAGAAATTACAAAAACTTTTTTGAAATGTTCAATGTGATACCTTTAATTTGATACCCCATTTGACCTAGTAGGTCTCTTTTAAAATTCCGACAACACAATTATAAGAAAATTTTGATTGTGATTTTTCATTTTATTTTTCTTTTAATCTGTACTGGTGCACAAAATGTATTATTATTTTAAATTTCAAGTTATTTGATATTAAAGACGGAAAAAAGGACAGAAAAAACAAGACCGTGAGGGTTTCGAAACCGATCTCCGTTCTTCAAAACCCTAAAAACAAAAAAACTGTTTAAGTTTTATTATTTTCATGAACCGCTGCGCGTAAGACTTAAATTTATGTTTATTATCAATAAATAAATAATTTTGCCACAACTCGGCCGACACGATTGTAGGATTCGAAATATTTTGGGTGATTCGTTGCATTTTAGCAGTACAACTTTGACAGGTAAGCGGTAGTAAACAGAACATTTTTCGTTTTGGTAAACGAAAAAGGTTTTCGAGCTAGTTTGAAATTCGCACAGGCAAAACCGTACCAGCCACTCAAGTAGGTGAAGATTTGGTTCGATGTCGTTGAATAGCGGGTATTACTATTTGCCTAATAATGCGAAGAACCTTCTTATTAAATCCTCGTAAATAATTACGCATTTGCTACGT
Source organism: Eupithecia inturbata (assembly GCA_963662085.1). Classification (NCBI taxonomy): domain Eukaryota; kingdom Metazoa; phylum Arthropoda; class Insecta; order Lepidoptera; family Geometridae; genus Eupithecia; species Eupithecia inturbata. The sequence continues at coordinate 13,850,962 of OY759182.1, forward strand.
TTACAACGGTGCTACAAGTTATGAATTCGTAAAAGAAGCGATGCTATAAAGGTTCTACGTCCTTCAAATAAGGAATTTGTAGCATAGGTACGCGTTCAGAACAAAAAAGTTCAGAACAACTCATAGGTCGAGTTAGATACAAGGTCGAATGGGGTCGTAATAAAACCATAGAAAGAGGTAAATAACGAGAATCTTCAGATTCTCGTTATTTACCTAGATCCGGTCAGATATTGCTCTAGTACAATTTTATAAATTTTATTAGAACGGAAAATCCAATTAAGTAATTGAAGATTACAATTGTAGAAACAAATTATGATTTACTACTAGACTAGACGCTACTATAACATTGAATATAAAATGTTATATCGACACTTCACTGACCAATACCTCTCAAAAATGCCATTGAGGTCATTGGAACCTATCCTCAACAGCCTATAATAGTCCTGCCTGCTGGACGCAGGCCTCCCCCTGATAAGCACCTTATTGGCTTTTATCTCGCCGGGGATAATGCCTATAATCCCCACGCTGGGCATGCGGGTTGAGGATGCAGTTAGGTTGTAGCCGGTATCTACCGGGGGTGGACAGCAGCGCCCCCTGCAGAACAAATTGAAACCTATAATGAGGAGAAAAAGCAGTATATGGCAAACTGTATTCCCATACGATCGCGACCAAATGAAACGACCGTGATAACTTGCGGCCACCCAGCAAATTAAGCTGACACGTGCAGAAATTGGAGGATTCTGTGAGTTTAAATGTTCGCAGGTAATTTGGTCGATGCGGTTGTATACCGTATTTTGATTGGGAGTTGACGAAATTGCCAGATTTATTTGAAATGATCTGTTTTTACAGTCATTTTGTATAACACACGCAAAGTTTTTGTTTATTGGGTGTTTGTAAGATTTATTTTGTCCGTTGCATTTGGATTCCTAGGTACTGTACACTTGCGTCATTAATACATAGCATTTTTTTAAGTACTGGCCAAAACTGTTTAAATAAGTACTTAATGGAGTGAGGTTTTTATATTTATTATAAAAACAAACAGTTTTTAGCTCCGACTTCTAACAATATAAGTTATACCTATAGCTCCCTGCAAAACTTTTAGAGATATTGTCACTTTAATCACACGCGCCACTATCGCGCGCGGCACTCACAATAGGCCCTCACACACGCGCCTTTTTCCGCAAAACTACCGCCACAGACGAAGGGTTAAAATAATTAAAACTATCCATTAGATTACTGTGTTATTCCCAAAGTACTCCATTATTTTGTTTAAATATATACGAATCCCGTACATTAATTCTCAAACTAACTCCAAAGAATCACAACACACCAACATAAATAGGTAACAAATCAAAAATCAAAAATACGGGTAAAGTTTGACGCTAGTACATGCGAACTGTGGTGTGGCATTTGATTATATTAGGCCAATTGAACTTAGCGATTTGGATTTTTTTTTTTTAATTTCTTGGTAAAGGGTTTTTTGAATTATTTTGATACAGAACCACTTTTTTACATTTGAAAATAGCTAGGCGTTACTTTGCCGAAATCCATTGCAAAATATTAGAATGGTAAATATTTAGCGTTCAGTATTTATGACTAATTTTAGGAATAGTTCGCGACACACACATACATCACACTCATAATCATTGATCTATTCCTTTCTAATACCAATGGTTAGTTTATTTATTTAGTTTATTATAGTTTATTATATAAGTATTAGTTTATTGACGTCATAAAATTATATTCCTAACGAATACCAAATTTAAAATCTTTAAATCTGGTAGGTACCTATGTATGTGTATATTTAGCTTGTATTATGCCCTCTTTTATCAAAATGGGTAAGGAGATTTCGTTCGTCCAAGTGCAACCAGACACATGTTGCCATCATTATGAACTGTCAAGCAAGCCGAGGGAATTTACCGAATCGAAAAAATTACGAGAACCTATCGGCATAATTCAAAATCCATGTAAATTTAAGGAATCTGTGCAGAATTTACTGAGGAGATGTACAAGGAAAATTGGGTGAGCCTAGATATATTATTGTTTATTTAGATTTTATTATATTTCTCACCTTTCACCTCAGCACTTATAGACGAGCGACAAAACCGGAGGCAGGTTCACGTCAGACCCCAGCGGTAATGATATATGATCTCCTTTAGATCAAACATTTAGTAACTATTCCGCACAAAACCTTCCCTGATTCCAACCTTAGGTACATAATTTGCGACTAAATATTTATCTTCCTAATTGTTTGAATACAAATTAATCTTCATTCATGTTTTCAATCAGAAATTAATCTGTCAGAGGAGCTACATATTGATGAAGCTGATTGTACCTACGATGAGATTTTAAACCATTTGACCTAGTTTTCGAACCAACTTTGAAGGTTACTTAGAATATTATATGGTCTAAATCTGACAAGATAGAGTACAGAGGGATAACAATATATACATGTTACGCCAGGGTACGCCAAGGTTCGGCTTGTTATACAGAGAGGACTAAGTTTTTTTTTAGGTTGTTCCTTTGGTAATGGATTACAATCAAATAATAGAAACAAATTAGAACTAGTATTTACAATTGGAACAATTAAGCTAACTGCAGACTGTTGTAAACAATCTACAGGTTAACTACTGAAGTTACTAGTACCCTATAAAGTTAAAACTAAATACTCGGTTGATACTGACGGTCTATTTAATGTAATTACTGTGGAGTATTGCCTATTCATAAAAACAGATGGGCTGCGTTTGATCCAGGTACTTGCGAGAAGCCGCCAGCATAAGCTTGTGCAAAGAAAAAGGCCGGCCAAGTGCGAGCGAGAATCGTGCGCCAAATAAATAATTAAGTTTATTCAAAGGAACGTAAACAGACAATACATTAGTGGACTGAACGAATAAATATAGCTAAGTATAATAATTTAGCCTGAACAAGGTAATCCTGTGTTTCAGGCGACAGTAAGTAGTGCTAATCTATACTTAGGTATAATTAATAAATAAAATAATCACTTACGATAAAGGCATTGAGTTTAACAACGTTTTTTATGTTACAAACAATTTGTGTATAAATGTAGGTACTTAAATTGAGTAAAACTAGATTAATCATTCTAACTAGTTTTATTTTATGTATAAAAATATAATTTACTTGATAATTTCAAATAGCTTCTCTGTATCATCGTAGGAACTTTTAAGTGTACATTTTATATTTTTTTACAATTATTATAGTTAAGCGCGAAAAATTAGATCCATCTTGAATTTAGTCTGTTGTATAGGAACGGACCAAGAAATAGAAAAAAATTGTTGGCAAAGGAAAATTTTAGGGTTTTTGGTGGAGGGCTCTTTAGCATTCCGTCTCTTATAATTAGTTAATTCAGTGCTGTAGGGAAGGGCTGCGTGCTGTCTTAGTACTGTGTTCATTATAAATAGCTGCCGGAGTGTTTACATATCACAGGACTCATAAGTAATAAAAGATTAATGGGAAAGATGAAAGGACGAAAACTTGCTGCTTTAAGTATTGCTCTTTGTGCTCTTTCTGCTGTTAGTAACAATGTTTTTCCCGCTCCAACCTATGTGGTAATACAATAAGTTAAAATTTATTGACACAGGGCAAAGTAAACTTGTCGAATTATTATTATGATCTGCAACATGGCGTAGCTTTTTAAAGATAAATAAATATTAAATTTCGCACTCTACCACATAGGGTTTTTGTGGGGCAATCCAATTACAACGACTCTGGGCTTTGCGTTTTTGCGGCTCATCGATTAGTAGGCCTTCGAAGAAGTGGAATTCGTGAGCTGCACGGACTGCATCAGCTTCTCTTTATCACGTCTCGTTTCAGTGCTTATTATCACTCCTCCGTTTCTTGTTTTCCTTAGGCCTCTAACCTGTAGCATCATATCCTTAGGGCAAATTACAATACAATACAATACAAAAATTCTTTTTTGTACACAGAAAAGACTACATTGTAAAGAGACATTATACTTAAAAGATAAGTACAATGGGCGGCCTAACGAGAGCCATAGCGCCCTGTCTTTTACACTCGGCTCTCCTAACGGAGAGCCTTGTCTCCAGCAGTGGATTAGTAGGTTGATGATGATCAATTAACACGTTGTTTTTTGATAATAATTTTAGTTTAAAATTTGACTCGTTTATGAGCTTATTTTGTAAGCCTAAATAAATATAAACGTAATTGATTGCTGTTTCTGATGATGAGGTAGTACGGATCTCAATGGCATCCTATAAGCAAGCACCCATCTTTTGAACACGGAATTATAAAATAAAACTTCTTATGACAATCAAATACCTGCAGCTGCCGTGTCGCAGTGCTTTTCAAAAGACCAATTGTAAGTTCACATCTTGTTAGTAGGAGCCCTCGTCTGCAATTTTCAGAACTTGCATTTTCTGCTGTTGTTGGGCTGTTGAAAGGAACGCCCTGGCACTAACTTTGTTGGCAGTTTCGTAAACTCTGTTCGTGATATTAGAGTTTGGTGAAGACATTTTTAGACGATTTAGGTAGGTCTTATTTTCAAGAAGCGAATTTTTATACCTAAATGTAAATTAATAATTAATTATTATTGTAATTTACATGAAGATAAGTTACTGTATTTTGGCTACATATAAAGATTTTCTTATTCTTATTCTAAATGTACCACGATTGATTGTTTTGCAATCTGACGATTGTCTAACCAGCTTGAATAAATAAATATAAAAGTTTTTTTTTTATATCGTATAATCGCAGTGTAAACGTAATTTTGAGTGACAAGACAAGGACAGTAAAATGTTCTAGAATAAATAAAAAGACAGGTATAGCTTCCAGAAAAGCGCGGAAATGTGGGATAAGGACGGCTGATAATGAGCGAGACAGAGCTAGCTCTCTAGATGTTAGGAGAATTTTCTAGTAAATTTTCAAGGACAGACTTAGGTATAAAAGCAGTGCTTATCGGTCGTTTAAGTCATTCAGTTTTAAACGATAAAACAGTGAACGAGTCCTATGTATAATTACGAAAGTTAATTGTATAGTGCAGTGCAGTCAGTTTTTGTATTAAGCTCGTAGTTGTGTGTATATGGTTGAATAAACCGATTTAAATGTTCTAAAGTGTTTTACTTGGACATCACTCCCGACCAGCCCTAGTTGAAGTCTTACACCTTCGAACAACCCCTACACGTAGTGTAGGTGGGCCTCCAGTTCATTCTAGATCTAGAAACACATATTATGATTATGCAAAACAACAGCCCGTTGCGTTCAGTAGTTTTGGCGTTGTCTTCGTCCAAACATCCGACAACCTCACAACTTCAAGTTTTCCCAAAATTTCGCCTTAAATAATTTGTAGGAAATGAAAACGCTGTAAACAAAGCACAGCGCCCTTTTAAACCCCTGATTATATCATAAATTTTATTGTTTACAAGCTGTTATTAGTGTCGTCTCGTCGTAAAACGAGTTTTTAATTCCTCCCTGATTATTTAATGAACTTTCGCTTGGTTTAATTATCTGGGTTCCTCTTTATTCATAAAATATTGTCAGGTTTCATTTCATTTATTTATTCGCGAACAATATATAGATTTTGTGAATTTTTCTTAAATTATTTGTTATATTTTACACATTGTTACATACAATCGATAAGACTTAAAGTACATAATTTATATAAAATAAAAAATATTAAAATAGTTAAATAGGTATTAAATAAATTGTAAACAAAAAAAAACAATTTTATTGAATTTAAAACAAGAAATAAAATTATTGTACAATAAGCAAAATGTCAAAAATATAGAATATGTAAAATTTCAAAAAACAAAAAATGTTTGGTCGGCAAACAAATGTATTGAACAATGTTTAGATTTACCCATAGTTTGTGCAATAAGAATATGTTTCTAGTATGTGAATATGTGCCTACCTTTATAGCTGAAACGCTAAATAATAATATATAGTTCTAGATCTAGGTAAGCATACGGGCTAGACTAGATCCCATTGTCTCCAGAAAGGGTTATCTCGGTGGTGGACAACAGGGATAATCCCTGTTTATCATAATAAAGAACGTACAAAGCCGCGGTTAGTAGCTAGTGTGTCATTAATTATTCTATCGATTTATAAAAGATTTGTAGGAACAATTAACGTCAATCACCTAGAATCAGACCAATAGGGGTCTGTCAGATGTTGATTGATGACGGACCTCAACACTTTTAGGGCCCACGACGCAATCGTCAATCTTCTCGTTCCCGTAGCTGCAGAGACTGGACAGTAAACTAAATAAATAAATAATGCTGGATTTCCGTAGCTAACTGTAAAAAAAATGCAAATCCCTTATTCAAAGTGAAATCTCCTCTCGGCCCATCGGTTGTACTGCCCGATGCCAGCTGGCAGGGTGATGAGCCTCCGCTAAAGTTCTCAGAAAATGATGTAAAAATAGTCATCAAAATAATGACTAGAGGCTAGTCACCCGCAGTATCGAGCATTTGAAATACGCGGGGGTCCTCTTGCCCAGGGGACTGTCCATGTATTAAGTTATACAGGGTGGTTTTTTGAGAAGGGCGGTGATGGCCAACTCTGAAACCACGATAGTTAGGGAAAAGTCGTGAAAGGAGTCATGCCCTCGATTTATAAGAAAACAATAACTGCATATTTATTTTTTTCAAAAATCTTTTACTTTTGACGGAAATGGACCCAAGTGATTTTTGAAAAAAAAATACACCCTGTATTATTAAACTAATCGATTTTGTTGCTGATAAGGATCAATCTTTGCAAATAAATGTTGTACTAAAAATGAATGGAAATAGCAACTTTTCCCTAACTCTCGTGGTTTCAGAGTTGGCCATCACCGCCCTTCTCAAAAAACCACCCTGTATAGTTAATAGTTAGAGGGAAGGATAATGTACGAATCAAACCCCGAGTGCTCGTTTGACACTGATTTAATATTCACTAGTAATAAAGTAAAGTAATCGCACAATAATACGTAAGTACGCAAATAATTGGTGCAAGAACATGTGTTTGAGTTGGTATATCTGCTTAGCTATAATATATGACATAGTAGTTCATTGACTCTACCTATCGTGCGGTACTCCGTACATTCTGCCGGCCAAAAAGGTAACAGTCAACTCACTAAAGTTATCTTAATGTTATGGTTCAAAAGTTTATAAAACGTAAGTAAGTAAAGCAAAATTAACATGGATGTGAGTAAAGTTATGTAAACAATGTAAGTATAAAATATGTAAAATAAATAATAGGTAGGAATATGAATGAACTCCTAAATATTTTATCACTGCACTACGCTACAATTTTAATAATCAATAGGATGTCCAATAATGTCCAATCGTAAAAATGGAAGTCGTGGTAGGCCCTCCCCGGGGCCAAAGTCGTCAAGCTCCAGGTCCGTGGCCGCCACGCCGCGCCGCGCCACCATCACTGCCGCCGCGCCACCGCCGCTGACCATGCTGTTACAGCGCGAGTGGTAGAAGCATTTGTAATTGGCTCTCGGATCATGTACTTGTTGTCGTCCTGGACTGAGTTTTGGCTCAGGTAGATATGCCCGTTTCTAGGCAGCGACGTATATACGTTTATACGTTTATTTATATGGCAGACTTGTTTGTTTGTCTGTAATTTTTTTTCTTGTCTGAGTTCATTAACCTGCTCATTTTTTTCACTTCCCAATATTTTGATTGTGCAGTCATGTTCTTTACCACGACGTGACTATTGAATTTCTTGACGCTTCCTGACAGTATCCAACCCAGCCTTGTTTGTTGAGCGATGGGAGCCATGTGTTCCTTGTTGTGTTGCCTTGATCAGACCGCTCATGAGTATCTCTGAGTAAATGCTCGCATCCAGGAGTAGATCGATAAGTTTGAAGACATTGTACTCAGGGTTGGCGAGTTGAATGTGTTGTAGGTGTGGCCATAACTGTTTGTTGAAGGACATATTGGTTAGCTGGTTTATGACGTGCCTAATAAACAAAGCTTGAGTAGTAAAATCATAATCTTCGTAGATAGATTAACAGTCAAGTGTGATGACTGCCTTGCCATGATTGGATTCGCTTCCGATGCCAGACACAGATGCGTGGTACCGCTGTCGAGGCAAGCCTTACATCTGTGCTGCGTTCTCGGATATCAATGATATCTGCGAGATCCAGGAGAGCTGTTAAGGTGACGTATTCACCGTTCGCGGCTTTGACCTTGATAGATAAGGTCGGTAGTATACTCTCCTCATCATGTGTAGCAACGTGATTAACGCTGTGTTGTTTGTTAGGTTGTTGTGGTGGCGTTTGAGATTTCATAATAGGAGCCGTAGACGATGACCCGGTCTTGATTGTTTTATTTGATGTATTTATAGTAAGGTCGCTATTTGCGTATGCTTCATGTAATATCGTATGATGGTGCTTATAAAAAACTCTGCATATTTTCTTCGATGTAAACGTGTTGTCATTGTGTGAGTATAAGCAATTTTGGCAAATATGTAATTTTGTTACGGTCATTAGCTTCTCGTCCGGTGTTAAATTGATGAAATTGGTGCATTTATACAAATAGTGATTTTTGTGGCACATAGGACAACTAATAGAGCATACCGCACTTGCTTAATGTTCCTTTAGAGATGTTTGCACAATATCGAGCATGGCTTCCACGCCATCATTCGGAAGAAAACAGCAATTCTGATAAGCAGGACGAAGGCCAGTCACAACAGCATCCTAAAAACCGTGGCGGAGCATTGTCTGTTTCCCATGTGGACACATTTTGCCAAATGTGTTCCTCCAGTCTGTGGGTATGATGCCTGACTGGATGTTAGCTGTATTTAATTTAATTGAATATAATTTATTAACAATTATAATTAACTAGTAATTATTATTAAATTTGGTAACCTAATTTAACTAATCTTATTTATTATTTTATTAAACGTGTAATTTTAAATTTTATTTGATTTTGTGTATGTGTAATATTGATTATTTAATTATCTGAAATAAATGAATACAATACAATTATTTACTTCTAAAGCTTTAGAGATCGATGGATATTTTATAGGTTATCCAAAATTGTATTACGAATAGCGCAACACAAGCTAGTGATGAAACTTTGGATTTTATTTGGCGATTAAGCCGTCAAGTGCCTTAGAGGGCAAGTAATTTGCCCCAAGTTGAAGATTAGAAACAAACTTGTACCACCGAGAGTTATTAGAATGGTTTATTGCTTGGAGGTCTTCCGAAATGTTACCGAAGAATACTTTATTTTAATTAGAACTCTATTGGGCTGTCAGTTATGATTAATTATTTCAGCAAATTTGCAGGAGTCCAACTAGCATAATTATAAAGATCTCAAAATGGATGTATGTTTATTCAGTTGTTTTTGTGTATTATGATTACAAAACAAAAGCATTAACAAAAGCTCTTTACTAAGGCTTGTCTGGAGAAGTTCCATGCTCATCATGATCAGGAACCAGAAAACGATTCAATTCTTATTGAATTCTAGATAATAATTTTCCTCTAGTAGCTTAAGAGAAGTAAAAACAGTACAGAAAGTGAGACAAGCATACAATTATTGAAAGACAAACAATGATAAAGTAAAAACTTAAGCCTAAACATAAGGCCCGGAATCCTGAATTAATTTAAAACCATCCCAAAGTCCAAATAAACATATCTCTAAGAAACAAATAGCCCGAACTCCATTCTATATGTAACAACCAAAACTTCCAAAGAGGCGAAGTAAGAGTCGAGGTAGTGGGCCGGCGGCGGCGCCCACTCCATCGGACCGTAAATGTATATTTCGGACAGTTAATACCCCGAACTGGCTGGCTGATTTTACACTTACCCCTGGTTCTCTATAAATGTAGCTGTCGGATCGTAGAATGACTAGGCCGCTTACAAAACGAACGCTGATTTGTTGGGAAAACTTAATTTCATTAGACTAGATGTCTAAGTGACGTGTAGACACATTGTTGGACGTTGATCGTTCATTCTACAAACGGGCTGATTCTACGATCCAGCGGCGACATTAATAGAATCTGTAAATATGTGCTGCGTATCGATGCTCTGTCGTTATTCTTCGTAAGTAATCCACAAGTCGGCCAAGTCATGGTCGTTCTTGACAGGGTGCCGATGCCGAAACAAAACGAAACCAATCTGAACTGGTACCTACACAAATAAAGTGTCAGACATGAAGTTCTTAGGGAATCAAAGCCAAAATGGGATCCGATTACAAAGTCAACGTCTTAAGCTTTATAATGTAGCGACTCCCACAGTCCCAATTTATGAGTTTTATTTGAGACGTTGAGCTCAAGGCAAAACAACGCTGGTAGGTATTTAATTTTGTAAAGGACAATAACTATTGTCTTAATACATCCATCCATATTCTTCTTAGTCGGTCACTCTTGGCAGAGTGGTCGCGGTTATGATAGGGTCCTGATGAACAGCTGTTCGTGCAATGCGCCGCCTTCTTTCCCTGTTGGTTACGTTGTGGGAGCAGTCGGTCATGATGGACTGCGCCAGAGAGGTTATCCGACCATCTGGTTGGAGAGTGACCTCCTGCCCTGGAACTCTCCATCGCCATGAAACTCTCCATCGAGCCTTTTGCCACGTGTCCAAAGAACTCCAGTAGGTATTCGTAATTGCACAGTCGATGATAATCTCTCCTTGACACGAAGTTCTTCGAGGATGGAGAAATTAGTCCGATGCGCGGTTTACGGAATCCTTAGCACCACTTCTCTAGTGCATCAATCTACGTCCCATCCTTATACTTTCTTTCAATTAGCGTAGTTAAATAAAATAAAATGAAAAACCAGCTCCAAAAACCGGTCCTCTACGTGAAGGTTTTCTTGGGTCGGCCTCAGTCCGTTTCTTTATCAGGGCCCAAAAGGCAAACTTTACGCATAATTACAGAATCTTATTTAAATATTTTCCTACTTGAAAGTTCTGGGCTGATGTTATAGTTATAATGAGGAGGAAAGGTAGGATTGTCTGTTTTCTGACGAACGGGTTTCGTTTAAACTTATTTAAATAATTTAGGCGCACTATGTTGTTAAGTTACTACTTATATTAACACCTACCATTTGGCGGACAGCAAGACTTCCTACCGTAATACAGTTTTGACTATAGTACAGAGGACAGTCACTCGACCACGGGTAACAACACCTAACGGGTGTCAAACACATCTCGCCCAGGCAATATAAGATACGATTCAATGTTAGACAGGTATTTTGTATAATATTTATTTTTATTCTGATTTAATTTATTATCTTTGTTAAGGTACCAATTTATTTTTTGTGGTGAGATTTTATTAATTTAGGTTTTTGTATATTGATTTTATTGATTATTTTATTTTATGTTATTTTTAATTGTGAATATTCCGACACAAAGGTTTTTGTTTGCGAATAAATGAACTGAACTAAACCTAGAGATAATCATGTAATAAATACAAAAACTTACATAGCTTACTATAATTGTACTTCTTCACTTTAAATAGTGCCATTTTATTTTTGAATAAACTTTTACTTTACTTTATCATGGCCGCAGTGACACGAAAGCGAACTAAAAAAAAAAAAAAATCAATTAATCTGTTTCCCCGAATGTAATTGTAATTAGGAATAGAAGGGACAACAATAGATTAGCCAGACACGAATCAAAAACTACTATGTTGAGAAAGAGTGTAGTGTGCATGGGCACCTGTAATCTATAATAAAATACCTAAGAGCTACAAAGACTATATAAGACTAAATTTAAAAAACTTTTATGTGAAAAATGCTACTTTACAGAGGAATTCCTAAATGATGTAATCTAATTTTATGCTAAATTAAGCTACGATAAATTAATAATCTTATAAATCTGTTATTGTTATGTACAATTAAATTTATACCTGCATGCCATACTCTCTAATTATTTTGCACTCCAATGTATATTGGTCAAACATTTTGACTCAAATAAACTATTTGTCATCTTTTTCACACGTGTTTTGCAAATAAATGCCTTTTACTTTTAATATTCAAAATACCGTATTTTGAATAAGCGCTTACTAAGAACTATAGTCAGAAAAATGGTCTCAGCGAGTTACTCAGTAAATTGAAATTGAATTACATTTTGTAGAACTCAGTGTCAAAGCATCCGAAGGTCCGGCGGCGCCGCAGGAGGTTGTGGGTTGGATCCCCGCCGTGAGACAAATGTTTGTACGATCTTAAGGTGTTTTCTATGTAGGTACCTATAATAAAAGATATGAATCTATCTGTATTATGTATATCAGTTATCTAGCAGTAGGTACCCATAACACAAGCTCTGCTCAGGTACTTTGGGATTTTATAATGCTGTGATTGTCCAGCATTATTTATTTATTTATCTTGAAGTAGCCAAAAATTACGAGAAAACCAAATTTTCCATCAAAAATGAAACTCAACGTAGGGAACTAAGACAGGACTATAACAGTGCATTTAGAGAACCGGTTGAGCTCCAGCCATTAGTGGCAGTTTCTACAACTCGTTACCCACTCCGACGCAAAAGTTGGAAAAACCGTTTTTTGTTAAGTCTAGGCGAAAGTGCAATTGGATTTCGTGGGCAATGTTCGAAAAACTAGGAAATGTTTGGAAGTTGAAGTTAGGAAGTTCGTGCTTATTTCGTCGATTAAACTAAAAACGATAGACTATCAAATACGTGTAGGTGCCCGAGGTGGCGTAGAACGGGTTTTCATGGTTTCAGTTAGAACGAATTTTTAACAGCTACGATATTTTATTTGACAGTCGGTAAGATGACAATATTGCACTCTTCAATTAAATCCGCCAAGGCGCACCTACTTGTGGTGGCGGGCGTCGCTTTTCCGCACTTTGTCACCCACCAAATTATGAGGGTGGCAACGATTCAGTCTCTTTATACTTTAAGGACATTACTTGTTGATTTGAGATCCTTCTTTTAATATATATTGCTTACAATTAAACAATTGCTGCACCAGTTGTTTAAACAATTGCAGACCACTATTTTGTTGCCGCGCTAGTTTCAGAAGTTGTAAGCAATTTTTATTAAAAGAAGGATCTCAAATCAACATGTAATTTAAATTGTGTATTACGACGGGACAGAGTGAATTTTAGGTAAACATTGTACATCTAGTTTGGTTAGTGTAGGTATAGTGCGTGTAGGTAGAATAAGATCTTTCACCCAGCAAAAAACATGAAAATAATAAAATTATTAAACGTTAAGTTGTTTTGCGTTTAATTGTTTCCAAAGGCACTAGTTTCACAGATGATCGGCAATAATTGTAGGAAATGGTTTGTGGGTTATTTCTTTATTGCATCTGATAAATAATTATTAGAAAATAATATAGTTATAAGAAATTAAATAATATCCCAAAAATTTTCGACTTCAACGGGACTTGAACCCGCCTTTCCCTCAGAACGGGAACACGCACTCAGACGCGGGTTCAAGTCCCGTTCAAGTCGAAAATTTTTGGGATATTAATTGATTTCATATAAATTAACCCAGTGTAAGGCTTACGCACTATAATAATAAAAACCTTAATAATATAGTTATTTACCTGTACGTGTGTTCGGTTTTGTATTTTAATTTTATGGTTTACAACGAAAAGTTTTTATTTGAATATTTTATTGCATTTACGTTGAAGCTCTAGGAGGTAAATAATTAATAATACTATATCAGCCCGCGGCTTTCGTTATGTGGTAGGTACAGCGCAGCATTAAACCCACAAACTTTATGAAATATTTTGTAGAATAACTGCTTAATAGCACTGCGTTTTCAAAAAACATTTCAAAAGCCGAATTTATTTGCCAACCCGATCATTAATAACCACAAAGAACCCCCGTCCCTCCCCTAAAGGTCCATAAAGGTCCATAGAAGTTACATTACAGAAAACAAATCACAAAATAATGAATGTTCCTCACGTAGCCCGGCGTCGCCAACTATTCGCGCATTAATCTCTTCCGTGCACACTTGGCACGTGCCGTGCAAATAAGGCGACGTGACCAGCCCCTAAAGGGCGCAATACACTAAACGTAATTACCACGTGAGAGTCCATACCGTACGCACTTGCGCGTTAACCGCGCGGTATACGTACGTGCTGGTAACCGCATGGTTGCAGTCACGAGCGGTTGAAAATAATCTAATGAAATTAAAAAAAAAATCTAAAAACATTTATCCGCGGCAAACGCTAGACTATGACGATACTACGTTTAAGTACAATTTATATCTGTTTTGTTTTTTAATGTTTATTTAACCTAACTTTTAATTCTTTATGTATGTTATGTGTTTTCATTTAGGTTTACGTTGATGCTGTGATATAATTAATATTATGACCCAAAAAAATATACTTAGTTGATTAAAAGATCCAAAAAATGATTGTGATATTATTACTCTGTCATAACATTGAGGTTGTGTTATTTGTTGTAGTTTTTTTTATTAGATTATTTCACATTTGATTAAAACCCTATTATGTTTAAATAATTTGTTTCATTTGTATGTAACTATGCTTATGTCAATGGGGACAAAAGGAAGGATATTTTATAAGTTCCCGTTGTCCCCATAACAGGAAAGCGTCAATGGGGACAACAGGAAGGAAATTTTATTACTTCCCGTTGTCCCCATAATGGGGACAGCGTCAATGGGGACAACAGGAACACATCGATGTGAACCAGATGAACTGATCTACCAAAAACAAGAAATCACCAAGACGACGGGTTTTTTTATTGATAGGCTTTTAAATTGGCTTATTCCAGTTTTCCCATTGATAATTCCCCCTTATGGGAGAAATCATCATTTTCAACATTATTATTTATATCATTATTAATAAAATTATATCTGGTAACTTTTGATAACAGGAACCGACAATGAAGTTTATAGAGTTAGCAAATCTTTAATTCTGTATTCCTTAAACTATTTCACTAATAGTCCAAAACCTACGGTCATACTAATAAAATACCGGATAATTATCATCATTATTCGATCAGCACTTGCACTGTCAAGATTCGCCCAAACATAAAATTGGTTCGCTTACGATTCGCTTAGTGTGGCTCAACACTTAAATAAAATGGGAAAATAGTGATAAATTCCTTCTAGTTCATTATGACGTGTAGTTTTGCACCTAACGAGTGCCAATAAGAGCAGAAACCATTTTGCTGAAACAATTGAAATATCTAGGATATGAGTCAACTTATCAGTTTTTAAATAAAATCAGTAGTACAACAATAGTTTTCAGTAAACACGACCAATGCCAAAATTGCTGAACATTGCAATTTTTTTTAATCTTCTATAGGTACCTGCCTAAGTTTCCCATACGTAATTCTAAAAGGGCTATTGGAGTAAAGTCTTGTTCGGCAGTTTTTTTACATTTTATTTAACTACCTACATAAACTACCTACCTAACCTTACAAACCTTCAAAACAGCAGAACTGGCAAATCTTCATGAGGGACTTCACAAAATCTCGTTTCTTGTCCGTTTTGGCCTCAGAGACTACGTCGGTCACGAAGTCGATCTAAAAGAATAATGTTTGGATGATATACAGGGGGCCGAAAGTGGGTGATTCTGGACCCCAAGGGGCTCAAGTTTTGTTCTACGCTTTTTTGAATTTCAATCATTTTTGTTTTGTAAAATAAACTAGTTTTTTTCTTTATTTCGTTCTTTCTGTTCCTTTTACGTGTATAACATTATATTTGTTTTGAAATTTCAAAGGATCTACATCATCATCATTATTTCGTAGTATTTTATGAAAAAACACTGGTTTTCCTAAAAAAACAAGCAAAAAACATTTTAAATGTTAAATAATGCAAGAGTGCGTCTAAAAGAATACGAAAAGGATAAACTATTTTTTCAAAGATAATTAAAAAGTATTTTAAATTCAAAAAATTGTATATCACAAGTTGACTCCCTCGGCGTCCAGAATCACCCCCTTTTGGATTGGTACACTTTTTATGTGGCACCCTGTATGTTTATGTTATTACCTCTACCTCCTCCACCTCCACAACCCATATTGGTCCACTGTCCACTCCACACCCAGGCCTCCCCCTGATAAGCGCCTTATTAGTTTTTATCTCATAATCCCCATGCTGGGCATATGGCTTGGGGATCGCAGTTCGGTGATAGAATTGTTCTGCAGGGGGCACTGCTGCCCACCCCCGGTGGATATCCCTTAGTCGCCTCTTACGACACCCGCGGGAAGAGTTGGGATGGTGCAAATTCTAAGCCGGCGCCACATAGCTTACCTCTACCTACAACAGTACATATTTCATGGATAAAGTTTATCCCCGTATTTAGACGACGATAAAAGATTACGAAAACCGGTTTCGGTCTTTGTTTATAATTCACAATGAGGATCTAGGTCACTGAAATCGGCACAATCTTAGCTTAGCTGGATAAGCATTTACACTTCGGTACACATCAATAGAATTTACTTAAACAAGAATAATATTAATCAAGAAATAAAAGCAGGAAATGTTTTAAGGGCTCGACAGAGAAATATACTTTAATGGCCGTTTATGCCGCCAAGTCTTGTTGTTACAGTTTTCTTAACAGTAGTTAGTCTTAGTTTCATCAGACCAGCTTAATGGTACCATGACATTGCCAAACTTACGTAAGTACCTATGCCAAATTTCAGCTCGATGGCTTAGGATAACTACTTGACGTTAGGGACGAAACGTGATCGTGACGTCTGCTTTTAGTATGGGATTTGCGGACAGGGAACTGTCCGCACGATAAACGCGCTGTATCAAATTGTATGGAAAAAGGAGACGTCTCGATCACATCTCGATACTAACGTCAAATAACTCACCCCTCAAGTCTAAAACTTAGTTGCAATATTTGTCCCACACATACTAACAGGGTAAGTTAAAGAAAAACCTGGTAAAAAGAAGATAACAATAGAGCTTAGTTCCAGGACAGGACACGTGAAGAATATTTGTGAGGATTGACATCATATTGTGCGAAGTGTGGAACATTTCATCGATTCTAAAATAATTTAATTAATATTAGTAAATTATTATTTTTTTGTGTATGACGTTTTTGTGGACCATGTTGGATTTAAAAATTTTCATTGATTGCGTAAATTGTAAAATATATGCCTCTAGTATTACAGGCGTATAGTATAAAAGAATGCAGAACTTCACTAATTTACGCAATCTCTGCCATTTTTCCAACTTGCCTAGATAGTACCTTGTCTAGCCAACCCGGTTCATGCTAGAAGCTAGTCACAAAAGGTACATTCCGATCGTTATTACTAACGATGATAGCGGATTCTTGAGGACTGGATAGTATTGCATCATTATACTGAAGCTGTAACGGTAACGAGCGCAACGTAACGTAACGCAACGTAATAGCTAACAACAATACTAGCTTTCGAGGTTCTGTGCATAGTGTCATGGCTATGCTCACAGCGTTATTTTCACGCGTTCACAATATAATAAGTTTACATTTACTTATATCTACTACTAGCTGCAGCCCGCGGCTTCGCACGCTTTTTTCCGGAATAAAAGGTAGTATATGTCCTGCCCCGGGATACCATCTACCTCGCTGCCAAATTTCACTGAGATCCGTTCAGCCGTTGTTGAGTTATAAATAGTGTAACTAACACGACTTTCTTTTATATAAATAGATAGATATAAGATTATATTATTACCTATAAATTTGTAATTATAGTATGATATAAAAATAATTAAAAACACTTAGGTACCTATTATTATCAATACCTAGCTTATAATAATATATTCAATAAATTATTAATATTTTACGTAGGTACATAGATATATTACGCACGTTGATTCTGGCAAGTACCAACCTACAAGCTGAATAGGTTCACAAATATCAAAATATTTCAAATAATAATTATGCTGATATAAACTAATAATTTAAAATTTGAGACTCATATGCTCATTTGTTTTCTTATAAAAAGTGTAGGTACTCAATGAAAACAAAATAATAGGTACCTAGATTTTATTTGTTGGTGCTGTACTGCTTAACACTAGCGCCGCCACCTATTTATTATTATTTTACGGAATTTTCTAAAATTTATTGGGTTATTTGTGATATCTATACAAGGTGCCACGTTATTGGTGTACTAAGCCGAAAGATGGTTGTTGTGCACCCTATACCCTATACTGATCCGCATAGTTGATTTACAAAAATACGTTTTTTTAAAGTTTTCCTAGTAAAAAACCTTTACTCATACGCCTAGCAAAATCACAACCATATAACTAACGTACTAGAAATAAGAATAAACTCGCTGTGCCCACAACTAGGCTACACAAGATTAATGTATCTTTTAAAGGACAATGTATACGCTTCTACAACAAAATACTTACTAAGTTGAAAAAATTTTCAATAAATAAATTCAAACAAATTGTCAAACATATCTTTGTAAAATTGCTTTACTACAAAATATCAGACTATCTAGAGGATAAAAAAGCTTGGGACAAGTTTTGCTCCAACTTGAAAACTAACAGCCTAACAAGGTAAAGGTTTCTTGATCGCTTCTTTGCTTTACCTTAAAAATATTGAAGTGAGCAAAAATCAAAGTGATCACTTTATTTTCTAGTTTTAAGTACTTGTGTAATTTGAATTTTGTGACGTGTCCAAGAGTCCTGTAATGTCTAAAGGAAATAAAGCACTTTGAATTTGATTTTATTTTCATTATATTACGTCAATTTTGTGAGCCTTAATGAAAAAGACGTGAAAAGGATACATAATAGGTTAAGATTTTTACGTCTTTATAAAAATACTTACCTAAATCTTCTGCCTTTTCACGTCTTTTTCATTACGGCTCTCAAAATTTACGTTACATAAAAGCGTCAGTTAATTCCGTACGAGCCGTTATTCAAGCTTCCATAACGTATTCTTGACATTATGCGAATCATAATAACCCATTAAAATTATCAATTGAATATGTACTCAAAGTAAATTAATTGGTGCTCAAAGTAAGTAATACTTATTCAATTTTGTAGGCCATTTGAGATCTTAGGAAGTTAGAGTCTCGTTATATCTCATTATCGTATTATCTCTACCGTAAATTCTAAATAATGTTCGCTTGGTTGGAAACGTATTAGAATCCAAATATATCGGTAAATATATGGATCAGTTGAGCTACCAGTAGATTGTTTGCAACAGTCTGCAGTTAGCTTAATTGTTTCAATTGTAAATAGTAGTTTTAGTTTGTTTTTAGGGTTTCGCAGATCGGAGATCGGTTTCGAAACCCTTACGGCATCTCTTTTTCTGTCCTTTTTTCCGTGTTTAATATCTCAGCAACTACAGCAGCAAATAACGTGAAATTTAAATAATGATACATTTCGTGCGACTATACAGATTAAAAGAAAAAAAAAATGTAAATAAAAATAATAATAATAATTTTCAGTACACATTGTGAAGTCGAAATTTGAAAAGAGACCAACAATATCAAATAGTGTATCAAATGAAAGGTATCAATTTGTACATTTCAAAACAGTTTTTTAAATTTTGATAGGTTTCATACTTTTTGAAATATTTTGAAAAAAGTCGAAAAAATACCTATATTGGTATACGTGACAACCGTTTGAAACCCTCGGCGCGCGAGTTACACTCGCACTTGACGGATCTTGTTTTATTATTTGATTATAATTTTCTTTGTTAATAAAGTCACTTAGCTAAGTTGTATTTTGTTTGTTGTGTTTTGTTTATGTTAGACTGTCGGTATAAATCTCTCATTGGCCGTAAGTTAGGTTATTAAGGTTAGAACTGTTTAGATATAAGGGCTGTTGATTTTGTTAAACAATAAAAAAAAAAAAAAAAAAAAAAAAAATGATTATCTACTTGGGTATTTTTCACTTAGCTGTTTGTGACTGTACTTTGGCCAAACTCAAGACAAAGTTTAAACATTTCCCCATACATAAAAAACATTTCATTGTTGATTTTTTGATAGAATTTGCACAATTTGTCGATTTGAGCTCTTCCACAGTGCACCACAAATCCACAATGCATAATGCTGACATTTATATTTCAAACTCGATGTCAGAAGATTTTCGATACGATTTTTGTGTTGTGAGTTGTTTGTAAACATTGTACCTCGATGTTGGTATCTGTTTAACTCAATAGTTGATGTTTAGAATATTTTTTTTGTTACTCTTGTACCACACAAAGACAAAACTATACAGAAATAGATGCTAAGAGTAGACAAAGTACAAAGGCGGCCTTATCGCTATGAGCGATCTCTTCCAGGCAACCTTGGGATATCCCAAGGTTGCCTGGAAGAGATCGCTGGTCACTGGAGATCACTGGACATGTAAGAACAAAATAGACGGTGGCACTCGAAAAATAAAAGAAAACAATAATACTTCCACTACATGCTATAATACCTACATAACCTAAAAACTTACATAAACATACATAAATAATAAGGTTGTTTAACTCTGTAATGACATTTTCCAGAGACAATCGATCATAGCTGATGGAACGCTTCCATTATTAACGAAATCTGTTGCAGTATGCAGTAGGCCTCCAGCCTCATGTGGCCTTTTGATAACTGGTGCAAAAAGACCGTTGAAGGTTTTATTCAAAGTTATGCGATCAAAGCTGGTCTGCATCATACATTATAACGTAAATTTGAAAACTATCTTGCGCAGTGTATATTTCAGTACAGCGAGCTGAGCACTAACCATGGACCATAGATTATAGGACGCTGAAAATCACATGTAAAAAATTACAAAATGCATAGGAGAGACGGCCTAATAATCACACTAATATTATAAACAATTTTCTGCCCGCGGCTTCGTATGTTATGGAAACTTTTAAAAGTAGTTTCTATCCAATGAGATGCGAATTTGTCGATTCGAAAAATGTGAATACTTACCTACTAAAGTGTCGATTTTTATCGAGCTGATACGTAACAAAGGTTTTTCTGTGAGAAATAATTGAAGATAGTATAAAAATTGTAATTTACCACAGTAACTCAATCTGTCTTACTTTTTATTTTGGGTTTTGGCAGAAGCAAATATAAAATAAAACAACAAAAATAACACTACCTATTTTATTATATTGAATATTCTTTCCTAAAATAAAGTAATTAAGCCGCCTGATAAAAAAAAAACTCTCTCTCTGTAAAATAATACAAAATGTTGAGCAACATTAACAAAACTGATCATAACTTCTTCATAAGAAAAATCGATTGTCATACAAAATCCGAATCGGTAAAACTATGACATGCCTAATTAAATTAATTGTCAGTCGCACTACAAAAAAAGAAAATGATTTCATGGAATAGGTATAATGGAATGGAATGGAAAACGGAATGATTCCGTGGAATGGAGAGGTTAAAGGCCCTGAGTCCAGAAGCTATCCCTGCATAGGGCATTATATTTCAGAGTGGAGTCGTGAGCGCTATCCAATGAATACCTGATCAACGGCGGAGGGCACTGAAGAATGTATTGGATTTCTCCCGGATGGGCACGACTTAGTGCTTATACTGACTTCTTGAATCTTGAAGGAGGCTCAGGCACTAAGACTTTATTTATTTATTTTTTGATTTTATTTATTTATTTTTTGAGAAAATATAATTTTTTAGATGGCAATGGCCTTTATTGCTGGGCACCTCAAGCCATCATCATTGTAGTGTCATATTCCGCGATTTCCCTTTTGCGCAACTGCAAAATGTTGAGCAACGGGGCTTCCCTCTTGCGCAACTCATTTTGTTCATTGCTCAACTCGATTATTTTAGACGAAATATAGACATAGTCTTTACTAACAACGAAAATTACTTACAATCAAATATACAAACTGAACTATATAACTATATACTGTATACTGAACTATATAACTATATACTGTATACTGAACTATATAACTATATACTGTATACTGAACTATATAACTATATACTGTATACTGAACTATATAACTATATACTAAAAAATCAGCAACTAAAAAAACATAATATCAAATAATCAACAATCAGTAAAAAAATACACATGACGCATAAAAACTTAAACATTAAACTTATTCCTCTTTTTTATTTATTCCGCATAAAGAGCTAATTTTGACATATTAGTCAAAAATTCACCGAGGGAGATATTTTTCTTTTCGTAATCTTTTGTAAGTTGTTCTATTTGGCTGTCGATATCTTTATACTTTTTCTGAATAGAATTGATTGTTTGTTTGTTTAGCCGAAAGCTGCAGAAAACATCATTATTTTAAATAATTCTTTTTTTAATCTAACAAATTAATGTAGAAGGTTGTCTTCATGATAACAAATGTAGCATTGTGCATGCAAAAAGTATTTAAGTTTTAATATTTTCAATAGGTATTACTTTATAAATAGTTGTTTTACTCTCGAATAATTAATATATAAATGTCAATAATAATTTAAAAGTAGGTACCAGTTTTTCAAAATGCCTTATGTGTACTCGCTTTTAAAAATCTTTTCTCTGGTAAATCTAGAAGAGAAACTAGGCATTCATAAATTGCAAAGGATAATTTTGTCCATATATGAATAGCAAAGAAGAAAATGACATATATTTTTCAAAGAATCAATAGTAATGTATTATGTAAATATAGTTTTAAAATCTCTCGATATGAATAATTCAGGTAGGGGTGTGACCGCGACTCCGCTTCGATATTAAATCTTTGACATAGATGTGCTCAAAACAGCGGGTTTATTATGAAGAACGGCAATAAAACGATAGCAGCTTACCGCTGATGAAACCGTCACGCTGAGAATCACTGCTTAACGCATTCACTGCCCAGGCCTGTTTCTGTGGATACGTCCATGTGCGTCATGGGTAATAAGTGTTAAGGGGCATAGTGCGATTCCACCTAAAACTGCCTAAAAACATTATCTCCGTGAGTTAAGTTCATTTATTATCAAAGAAAATTATAATAACAGAATAAAACAATTAACTACATATAGTATTTACAGTTATTTATTAATTTCCAAAAAATTTAAGCTCAGTTAAAATAATTGATAATGCCCAAGTGTTGATGGTCCTAGCACTTAAAAAAATTACCAATCTAGCTTGGCTGGTCAGCAGTTGACGTCTAGAAAAACCCTAAATAACGTAGAAGTAGTTGTAGGCATATTTGGTAAACGCAAGATAAACTTTTTGTCAACTTAGGACCTAATGGCAAAAAGATATTGAGACACCAATATTCAAAATTTACCAATAATCATTTATTCACAAATTTCGAGAATTCACATTTGTTTTTGATAATAACATTAGTTGTTTTTGTAGGCTAGCACAAAAACCGCGCTTATCAAATGTGTGTGTCTCCACAAAATACTTGAGGTATTTGGTCACATAGCCCGCAAGCCCGGACACAACCTACAAAAAATCACCGCCACGGGAAAAGTCGAGGTAAAGAGATCGAGAGGAAGGAACCCAATGCGCTGGACCAGATCCGCACCACACTCTGCTCTGTTGCTGAGAGCTGAAGCAGATGGCGCAACATCGTACGGGAGAAGATGCTTCCGTGATGGGTCACGACTTCACGACCCAGTATTGGGGAAACGACGCAAGGAAGAGGGGTAGGCTAAGAATTCTTCATAGCTGTAAAACCTGTTGTCAGTGAGCCAGTGCTTCAGTTCAGCTTCAGTAAAGGATGTTAGGCTAGTCGCCTTCGTAACAATTTTAGTATTCCCATCATATCCCGTTCCTCAGAATAGAAACCAACATCGCAGTACCTTTTCAATTTGCCGCCGAGCTATCGAGCCATCAACGTCGACTCCAACAGGAACCGAACATCTTCCCGCCAAAACAACTGAACGGATCCGGCTCAAATTTTGCATACAGGTAGTTTTAGACGTGAAATAAAATATAAAGTACACTTAATTCCATAAATCAGTCCCCATGGGATATAAATAACCATCCTTATGTTTTCATAGAAACAGCGCGTTCGAAGCTGCGGGCATAAACTAGTAACTAATAGTAATAATAGTTAATTATGATACTTATGACAGTGCTCTAACCGCTCGTATAATGCAGAACATTTGATATAAGTGCTAGATATTTTGTAAACAAAACTAAACTTGAAATTGTAATGAAGCAAAACCAATACGATAGATATAAAGTACCTACACGCCAAGCACGACAACTTTGTTCAATTTCAACTTCTTTATTATTGGCGCCGCTTGCTTTTCGCTACGACTCTGCCATTGTCAGTAAGGAGTGTCATAAACTTCAAAAATAATCTGATCGGTATTATAGTGAAAGCAGAGAAAAATTTAAATTTTGCTTCAAATTGATTTATCCAATTTTAATAGGACAGCACAAAATGAAAAGCATAAAGTACAATGATTAAAGCAGCAAAGATATTATACAAGGCAATTTTGTTCAAACGCCACTAAACCTAGCATAGAATAAACAAGCTTTAATTTTAGTGATGTGAATTGAGCACAACGTCAAAATGTAAAAGGTACCTACCGATTGACAAAACCGAGATGGATTGAGTGTCGGGAAAAATAACATCTCCAAAGTGTGATAGCATAGGCATACTTACGCGTCCTGTCATATTATGACCACCAAAAAAAACTAACAAATCAATGAATTTTGTTGATAATTTTTAGGTACCTACACTCTAATGTTTAAAAGTAGGTAGGTACTCTTAAGTTCGGTGTTGAGTACACAGGTGGCGCATGAAATTTCATTACTGGTTACCGAAAATATCAGGAAATTCATGTTGTTTTTATTTGGTCATGCCAGGAATTATCATACGTCATTGGACTGTCTATGTACTATGTTACGTTTGCCTTGAACTCCACGAAAACTCTAAATTTTAATCACACAAGACATCAAAAACTCTTGCACGTCATATATAGCTACTTAAGGGGGCCAGCACCATACTCCAGAGTTCAAATTCCCTTACTGCAGCTTTCAACGATCCTTCTACATACGACTCTCAAGACATTACTCAATTGTACGTCGTCTAAAGCCACAAATGGATGAACAACAGCATTCTACAGAGTTCAAATTCCCTTGCAGACTCGCAGCACCAATCCTATCGATGACACAATCAAAAAGTGATACCGTCATGACGCTCGTGATATTCCGTCACATGTCATATGCATGCGATTACCCCTTCCCGCGGCATAGCGAATGTCATTTAAAAGCCACATTTAACGTACTATTGCAGTCATGGGCTATATTCGAGCGCAGAATTGGTTTGTTTATCTTCAATTTTGGACATTAGTAGGAATAATTGAACGTAACATTTTCGTTAGTCTGTTTGCCAATCCGTTTACGGTTTTGGTGATTATTGGATGTTAACCGAATTTGGTTTTAGACTGACGGTAGTGTACAAATTACATTTTTTAGGGTTTCGTACCCGAAAGGTGAAAGAAAACGGAACCCTATTACTAAGCCTCTGCTGTCCGTCCGACCGTCGCCGTCGTCCGTCCGTCCGCCAGTCCGTCTGTCACGTGGCTATATCTCATGAACCGTAAGAGATAAACAGTTGAAATTTTCAGATAATGTCTATTTCTCTTGCCGCTATAACAACAAATAATGAAAATAAAATAAACATCATTATTATAGGGGGCTCCTATACAACAAAATATTTTTGGCTATTTTTCCTCTTCATTTGTCAAGGCTGTATATCTTGAACTACAATAGGTAGACAAGTGAGAATTTGATGTTCTTTGAAAAAGTGGCCTGATTTTTACGATACGGAACCCTTTGTGTGCTTGTTAACTCGCTCTAGGCGGTTTATTTTGTTACGGATGTGTGGAAAATATGAGATAAAATTGGAAACAGATTTGATAGGCTTACTCAAGTATGCGGACTTCAAAAACAAAGAACAAACTACGCGCGTATCATTTTTCTTTCATGAAATAATATAACTTAAAAAAAACTACTAACTACAAATTCCTTAATATTTACACTGGTTTTTAAAGTTTTTCGGGGCAATTAATAATAATTTTTGCATGGGCCCATCTTGGAATTATATTCTATAGAATAGCAAAAGAAACATCCAAATCGAACGAACATACATAAAAAAGCATACATACAGCCGAACATAGAACCTCCACCTTTTTTTGAAGTCGGATAAAAATACTTTATGTAGTATATAATATTAGGTACGTAATACCTACAAAAGAAAAAATCTACGTGCAGGTACTTACATAGAATACCGGCAATGGGTAAGTACCTCCCTAAGTGCAATAACTAGGTATGGTTGCAAGAAATCTCTGCAATCCCAATATACCTACGTAAAAATCAACTATTTAATACTTTGTCTTTAATTTTACCTGATTTATGAACGAAGCTAGGCCTAGCTTATTAGTTATTTATTATGTATCTAAGAGGGTACTTCCACCATCTAAAATAAAATGTCTACAGTTAAAATGCCGATGTTCAAAACCTCCAAAATTAGGAATAAAATAAGTAATACTTTAATTACCTTAATGATGTAGCACCGACGACTTATAAAACACCTTAGTTTGCAACTCCTAACATCCAGATTACAATGGTTCAAAATATGTTATTCAAAATATCTTAATATAAATGTTTACAAGGTCGCCGTTTGCAACATTGAAAGTTAAAATACAAACATACAATATAAGTATAAAAACAAAATAGATAGGAAAATATCAGATTTACTACATCGATGGATAAAAATGGGTAGATAGAATATGACGATGCGGTTGGTGTACTTGGCGCTAGAGGTCAAAATATAATATTAAAATTTCAATGTAATGTTCGATGTGAGTGTAGGATCCGACGGAAACCATCCCGGCATGGGTTGATTAGGTTCAATTTGAGTGACGGATCCGACAAAGAGTACCCCGACTCCACGTGGTCTTGTGCGTGACGCCCCTTGAGTGTATTTATTAGGCCAGAGGCGCGAAGGGAGTGCAGCCTCCGCCAGCCGTAACAAGGAGCAGGCACCGCGCGAGCCGTAGCGCCTGAGGCTGGTTGAAGGCGATCAAAAAGCCGAAGCTGCGACGGCGAGTGGTTTTTAAAATCGGCATTCAAACTGTAGATAAGTTTTTAAATTTTGGATGTTCTAATACTTACCCATCTACGAGCAGCAGATGCTATCTCGCATAGTAAAGGTAAATCAGTACTTATGTTGAAATTTTCTTGTTCCGGCGCATTTTCGTCTCGCCTAACCATGTTACAAAACTTTTTCGTTAAAAATTCACCGTTTCATAGGATGCTACCAAGCGATGAGCTGATGCTACTTCTCAAAATCACGTCTACAAAGTGAAATATATATAAAAGAGTAAATTTTTTGGGTCACTTTATTTTAGTAAATACCGCATAACACTGTTAACACTGTACATAACAATGTTGCGTTATCTCCATGTTGGTCTATACTGGTTCTTAACCGGTGGTCCGCGGACCACAGGCGTTCCCTGGAAACCTACGAAGTGGTCCGCGAGGCACCCGTAGTGGTCCGCGGCGCCCCATCTTAAACCCACCAAAAATGTATCATCCAACACATCGTTCAAAGCTTTTTCGGGGTGATTTATTTATATACCTTCTATTAACTTCTGTCACTTTGAAAATGTTCTTCAACGGCGACAAAAAAGTTGCGGTTCGCTCCGCTCGCCGATATTACTGATAGTTTTTATATTACCTAATGCGTTCAATTCAACGCGAAATAAACAAGATGTTTTCTTGTGGTGCGGCCCGGTCTGATCTGATCAATGTTTGCCAACCACCTTCCCATCTTCCGAGGATATCCGTGAGGGCTGGTGCGGCGGCAGATTTGGCCGAAAATCTCAAGAGCCGCAAATATGCAGGTCTCGACAGAGCCTACACATTTGCTCCCTTTGCTATCGAGACCCTAGATCAGCGGGGTACCGAGGCTCTCCGGGTTTTTAATAAGTTCTGAGAAGGTCGACGCGACGCGTGAACCGAGAGCGATGGTGGTGGGAATCTGGCACAGCGCATCAGCATTGCCATACAGCGGGGCAATGCAGCCAGCGTCTTGGAGGCGCTTTCGACTGGTATTAATATGGATCAGTTGAGCTACCTGTAGATTGTTTGCAACAGTCTGCAGTTAGCTTAATTGTTTTAATTATAAATACTAGTTCTAATTTGTTTTTATTATTGAACTGTAATTTTCTTTATCAATAAAGTATTCCGTTAGAATTACACGAATTACTTAGTGTCAGTGGTATTATTTGTATGACCGCTCTAATTGAATAAATAAATTAAAATTGATACTAATTAAATTAAACGGGAAAATAATGTAGTGGAATTTTTCGGTAGGCACCGCCTTTAAGGGTTCATTGGTGAAGGCTGCGGATTCGCGGCTTCCAACTCATGTACCTGTGGGAAGGCAGAACCACTGCCCTTTTACAGGCTCTAATATCAAATTTACCTGTTTGAAGGTATTTGTAAAAAACGATTTGTTAAAACGTAATGAGCAGAATACAGGCGATGGTCACTATTTGTCTAATATTTAAGATTCCAAACTGATTGTAGATACAGAGAAGCAGAACATGAGGTATAGAGAAAGATTTTTTGTAAAACAAATACTTACATAGAAATAACCTTTTAGAAAACGAATAACTCTAGATTATCTACTTATTTAACCGATTTCAAAAAATCTATCCCTATTACGTACCTTTAGTAGGTAGAATACCCTCATTGCTTTTAAAAGTCGTAGAGTCGTAGACCTATTTTCCTTTCCATAAACCAAATAAGCCTTTCAAATAGAGCGAGAGAGATCAAATAAGCTAAATAAAACAATCAATAACCGCTAAAAAGCTCGTGCCCACTGAAAAAGGGTTTACAAAAATGAACCTATTTATACTCCATACACACAAATATAAAGCTTCATCGTAAGACTTACGTGCCTTTTTCCCATAAAAGGGAACCGTACTAAAGCACATGAAGTGACGTGTGAATGGGGATGAATTAATAAAACTCGTAGAAATGGCAGAGAAGCTGTGTTGAATGGAATGATACTCCGCTCACTTCGCAGGTGTTGTTGGGCTGTGAGATATGCGATAAGGGTGGCAATTTACTTAATGTCGAAATTCTTGAAAAAAAGGGAGTAATAGACGATAGTGTTAGTGTAGAGTTCTGCCTAGAGAAAAAAGATTTTGGTATGTTGCCTAGCATATATATATGAGATATATATATATATATATATATATATAATATAAAAGATTTGGTTGCCATAAAAAATGGCAACCAAATCTTTTATAGTGCCCTATCTAAGCTAAAGGCGCTGAAGAAGCCGAAGGAATTGGGTTGAAAAAAATTAATACCATCCATTCGTTCGTCCCACAATACGCTACGCGAACAAACGCACAATTTGAACACAAATTCTAAATACCATCCTCTGCTCCTTCGATTCGGATATGTGTTCGTTTAGTGGATTCGGTTAGTGCGCTGCAATACCTACTTCCTTCTTGTTGACATAATTAAGCATAGTAATGCCCAGATTAAACTTGCTCTCTGGAGCCACTGAGAATCTATTTCGCAAAGAGTTCTACTTCTCGTACGATTCGCTGGTTTCATGGCCTCATGCTGACAGCAAGTCAAGCTGGAGATATCTCAGGCAGACTTCCGCACATCGCTCACATTGTACCAACGTCGTGTTTCATAGCGCCTGGAACAATCTTACTAGACCTATTATTTGTCTTATACTATATACATGCATGTATTAGGTACCTACTATACAGGATGTTCCATGTGAGTGGATAACCTTGAAGGAGCTTGTGCGGGGGGTCAGTCTACACAAAAACAAAAATCAAAAAAGTGGAAGCGTTTGGGAGTTATGTAATTTTTTTGTAAATTTGGAAAATTTTTGGAGTAGCAGGTTTGTTCTGTGTGTTGTGTATCCAACTGCGATCACCTATCCGCTGGTCAAGGTTGGTGATATTGGAAAACTCCCCTTATTTGGGGGAGGATGTTGAGCTGTGGAAGTTTGCGTGCAAAAAATTATGAATGAATGAACAGTTTTTTGTAAATTTTGTTTTTTTTTGTTATAGTTATTATTAAACTAACTAACACCCAAACCGGGGATCTAAATTTTTATCATACAAACATTTGACCCGCGTTGTAGTTCTTCAGCCTTGGTATTTTGATCACAGACCGAACTGCCCGAACTGCAGCTGCGGCGCAAAACGCGTCAAAAACATTAATTAAATAGTTTACGGTCTTAGGATTAAAACTTTATTAAATCTTCTAGGTCCAACACCGTGAGATACAGACCAAGTGTTGCCAACATTCTCAGCTCTCCCTAGAACGTGTAAAATAAAAATGCCACGCGACAATGCATTAAGCCACGTCGTATATCACATTGTCGTACTGAGAATCAGGTATCACATTATGCTACGTGCACCTTTCACAGGTAAAGTGCATCCGGTAGAGGGTGGCAACGTGGTGAATCACTTTGGGTGTGGAAAAGTACCTTTAGCGCAGTTCTTTTTGTTTGTTTTACAATGTAAAGTGACGATAAGTTAACACATAATGAAGGAAAACAACACATGCACAAATAAACTCAACCTACAGGTTCAATTAATGCATCTCAAAAATATGGACATAACCAAAATGCGCACTGAGGTTTGAGTAGGTAATTAACGGGAAAATATTTTCTTTCTTAAAACTAGATAAACATAGATTAACTTTTTAGGGTTCCGCACTCGAATGGTGCAAACGGGACCCTATTACTAAGCCTCCACTGTCTGTCCGTCTGTCCGTCCGTCCATCCGTCAGCGGGCCATATCGCATGAACCGTAGAAGTAAGACAGTGGAAATTTTCACAGAATACGTATTTCTCCTGCCGCTACAACAGAAATAATAAAATTATAGGGCCTCCGTTACAAATGATGAATTTGATTTGCTTTTTATGGCTAAGTTTGCTCTTCTTTTGTCAAGACTTAGTTCAATTTTTTACAGGGTGAATGCCGCTATAACTACAAATAATAAAAATCTAATAATTTAATAACTATGGGGTCCAACGTCTATATCAAGTTAAACACCGAAGTTAAGCAACGTCGGGCGAGGTAAGTACTTGGATGGGTGACCGCGTCATGTTGGTGTATTGCTTTTTTTAATTTGTAAAGAAATCCGTTTTTTAGGTTTCCTTTTGCGAAAACATATTTCGCAAATAATATATCGCATATGTAAATAGTGATGTATTAAGGAACGGAACATTCCGTGTGCGAGTCGATTCGCATTTGGCTGGTTTTATTATTGATATATCAAAACATAAATATGAACAGATAAACATTTAATTAATAATTTGTCAAATTACATGTCAAAAATTGTTTTTACAAAACAAAATAAAAATAATAATAATAATATCTAATAACAATTAGTTAACATTATTGATAATCTAAAAATTCGTCGTAGGTATAGAACGTCTTCTCAACGAGCCAGTTTTTAAGCTTCTTCTTAAAACTTTCGAGACTTGGTGCGTTCCTAACCTTATCTGGGAGCTTGTTGTAGGTAGCCGGTCCCATTACGTGCGTCAACTTATCCGATTTGGCCAGTCGTCTTGCCGCAGGCACCAGCCAGCCACCCGCGGCATTGCGAGTGTTGTAGCAATGCATCTCCGCCTGCCTTGGAAACGAATTTATGTTTCGACGGACATGCAATGCCACCTGATAAATAACTATCGATGGAAATGTCATGATATTTAGCTGGGTAAAGTATGGTCTCACAGATGTTCTCTGCGACACGCGTGCTATCGCACGTACGGCCCTTTTTTGCATTCTGAAGACGCGTTCCCTTTCGGCAGCGCGTCCAAAGAGCTCGGCGCCGTACTGCAACAATGAGTGTACGGTCGCAAAGTAGCACATGCGGACCATATCAGCGGGCACCAGGCGCGCCAGCCTGCCCAGCGCGTAGCACGCACTGCCCAGCCGCTTGCACAGCTTGTCCACGTGCGCCGCCCATGTTAGCCCGCGGTCCAACTCGAATCCGAGGAATGTCGTCGACAACACTTCGTGTATTGAAGTGCCACCTACACACACCGACATGTTCCTGGATGACCGGCCGGAGATTGAAAAATGAATGAAGTGTGTTTTACTAATATTTAGCACGAGGCCGTTACGTTGGAACCACAGTGCCAGTTCCTGTGCTGCCTCATTCAATTTTTCTTCGAGTCCGTCCACAGTCTCCGCTGTGACGATTGCTGCTACGTCATCTGCATACATAAATATGTCGCTCCTGGTTGCAGAGATAGGAAGATCGTTGAGCAGCAGCGAGAACAGCAAATTCGAGACAGACGACCCCTGTGCTACGCCCATTATGGTCGTTAGTGGATCGGACTTAACATCTCCACCGTCGCCAACTACGACCTGCGATCTGTTCCGCAGTAGGTCGGTCAGGAGAGCATGCGCAGGTCCTCCTATGCCGTAGTGGCGGAGCTTGGCAGCGAGTACTCCATGATCTGCAACATCAAAGGCTTTTGAGAGGTCACAGCACAAAACCGCGACTCGCTGCCGGCGCTCGCAGGCATCAACTATAAGACGGACCACTTCCCGCGCGAGAGACGTAGTGGAGTGGTCCACGCGGTACGCGTACTGGCGCTCCGACAGTGCTTCGGTGTCGGCGAGGTACTTTGTAAGTCGAGTACTTACTCCGTTCTCGAATACCTTGGCTAGCGCAGGAATAATGGACACCGGTCTATAGCCGTCTATGCTCTCGCGCTTACCTTTCCCCTTGAATATTGGCGAGACCTTACTAGTCTTGAAAATTAGTGGGTAGGTGCCAGCGTCCAAACAGGAGTTAAATAACACCGCCAGGCACGGCGCGAGCGGCGTCGCTGCGATGCGTAACGTTTCCATAGAAATCTTAAATATGTCTTTAGTAGGCTTATTTGGGATCCGCGTCATTATAATTTGATACACCTCCGCAGGTGAGAATCGCAAATCGCGCAGCGAGCGGTCAGTTCTTGGGCGGGCGGCCGCGAGGGCGGCGACGACAACTCGCAGGTCCGCGCGCGGGGCGCCGCACGCGGCCGCCGCGCCCACAAATCTTGCGTTCAAGGCGTCAGCAGCTGCCTTCTTTGAACGTAGTAAACAACACCCAGTCGTTCATTAGAAATACCTTAAAAGACTTGAATTGCTCACTCCCCGCTCATCTTGGCCAAAAATTCAGATTGAATACAAAGAAATATTTGCCCTGTATTTAACTCGTTTAAATATTATTCAAATTTCAGAATAACGGGTAATTTTACGACTTCTTATCTTTGTATTCGCCCCGCGGATGAATTAATTGGCCGACGAGAATTAGGGAAATTCTCACCTCGGGAATTCATTGTTGGAAACCTTGAAATAGAATCACGAGTTATGGTACTTTGGTTTTATTTTACAGGCTTACACTTATTGGGTTTTATGCGAACAAAAATCTATTAGCTAAGTAGACAAAAAAAATCTAAAACTTTGCTGTTAAAATCTATCTTGATAAAGGCGTTCTTAACAAGACTTTATCAGTCTAGATTTTTTTTTAACATAAAATTAACTGAAATGAAAATTCATTATAAATGGATTAATCACACTACTTTCTTTACTCTACATACCGAAGCGACTGAATCAAAAATATCACTTTATTTCCGTGTCAGTGTTTAATTATTATTAATTACTTATTTTAATTATTTTTAATAAGTAATTTAAAAAAAAACTAATAAATAATTAAATTATTTTTTATTATTATTTTATTTTTAGCTTGTTTTTTTCAATACAAGTTTCTATTATTAAGAATTTGACCTTTTCTAAGTGTACATTTATTGTATTTATGGAAATAAAGAGTTTTTGACTTTGACTTTGACTTTAATAAATACGATCTATAAAGTTACTGTTTTGTATAGGATAGTTGCAAGTTGACTTTTGTCAATGTGTTTGAAAATCGCGTGCACAGCCGCGTCCACAAGCTACCTACTATTGAATATTCGTGGCATTTCATAATACCTTCCAACATAGCTACGTGTCTAGATTATTGTTAGTGGGTATTATCTACCCACCTAGTCATTAACTAAGGATACCAACCTATCTACTATAGTGACAATAATTGATAACCAAGCAAGCGAACTAATGCAATTAGGACCGAAGTCTGCTAAGCACATTATGGAGAGCATATTTCGGTTTCACAATAAGTTAAATATTAACTCTGCAAATTTCACACTGGGTAATTTATACGTAAAGTAAGTGAAGCTTGTGTTATGAGACAAACATTTGTCCCAGGGCGGGAATCGACCTAGTAACTTTCTGCATCTCAGGAGACTTTGTCCACTGCGCCATAAAGGTCGTCTGTGATTGACGACATTGATGCTAAGTGCAGTGTAAATGCCATTCGACGACATGAACACATCATCAATTATTGGTGTTAAAGACAAAGTAATCGGAGTTTGAAATTCTCTACTAAATGACAAAAAAATATATGTCATGTGTACTAGTTAGGAACTAAAACTAGATTTCAAATCATCCTACATATAGGTATCAAATAAGACATGGGGTACCCTCCATACCTCCGGCCAGGTGGGATGACGATCTGCGAAAGACTGCAGGCTGATGCTGGATGCGGCAAGCTGAAGACAAGGCGCTATTACGCTCATTAGGGGAGGCCTATGTCCAGCAGTGGACTAAGATAGGTTCATGATGATGATGAAGACATGGGGTAAGTCTCTTTCATCATCATCAGTAGCCCACAAATTAGTCCACTGGCCACAGGCTGGACATGGGCTCCCCTAATGATCGCCTTTCGCAGGTCCTCATTCCACCTGGCCGGAGGGCATGCTACGTTTGCCCCTTTGCATGAAGTTAAATGAAAAACTGGCTACCTATACCTACAGCTGAAAATGTAATTGACAGAAAGTCAAGTTTATGTTACTATATATTTTTAATGATTTAGAACATCAACTACGTCAAACATCCGGAACGATTTGCTATGTTTAAAATTAAAGGCAACGTCAGCGGTCCATTTTCACTTATAAACTTAAATTTAATTCGAATACAATCGAATTTGAAAGTAGTGAAACACAGCGTCATATAGTCAGTGCTCCGAAATAAACAATTCGACGTAAACAGTAAAGCTAACCTTATTGTATTTCACATTGAGCCTACATTATTCATATACCAAGCGTGGTACAAAGACTCTGATCCCACGGGTAACATGAGTAATTCTTCAGGGAAATCACTAATAAAAGCCTTAAGAGAGTGCCTCCGGCCTTACGTATTCAGCAAACGGAAAATAGTGTGAACAGCTTTAGAAATATACCAGCTAAGTCCGAATCAGACTCGCACACGACGGGTTCCGTATCACCGTACTAATATTGTTTCACTTTTTTTTTAAGGGTACCGTACCCGAAGGGTGAAACGGAACCCTATTACTAAGCCTCCGCTGTCTGTCCGTCCGTCTGTCAGAGGGCTCTATTTCATGAACCGTAAGAGGTAGAGTTTAAATTTTCAGAGAATTTGTATTTCTCTTGCCGCTATAACAGCAAATAAAATCAATATCCAAATTAAAGGAGTTTCTATACAAAAAACATGTTATTTGTGCTCTTTGTTTGTTAAGCCTGTATCTCTTGAACCACAATAGGTAGTCATATGAAACTTTCTATAAGTTAGTAACATTTTACCTGTAATACCAAAAAATTGTGCTTCCACGTTCAACCCAAGATTTTTCAACTAAAGTACGCTGTAGACGGCACGCTGGCACTTGAAATTTTGCGAATACCTAAGCCTCCCGATTTAGCCTGCCTTGTCATCCAAATCGATATTCAGAACCGATGATAAAGCATTGTAGACAAAACCGAATAATTGTAAAAACCAATGACTCTTAATTTTGAGCAGTTTGTCCGAAGTTTAGTTGAATTTTTGAATTTTCTCATCTACAAATTACTAAAATGACTCTTCAAGAATTGGTGAACCTAGGAGGCGAAGTGAACAACTGTAATGTTAGGGACCAAACTATTGAATTTTCTAATGCTATTGTTGTTTTGTACACAAGATACCGAAATAAAAACCTCGCACTTTGAAAAATTTCATTCCAAATCTGTTTGTCGAAATTCATCTGTGATGATTTTTAGATCATCAAATCTGTGTCCACCTCTCCACCCGCTCCGTCATCCAAATAACAAACATTTAGATTGGATTGGAGACGTTGAATTATCGGTAGGATGAATTTTGTGGCCTCTCTGTCCCTTGAAAAAGCGAGCCCGGGGATATAGTGTGCACTCTAAAAGAGACTGCAAAGACGTGATGGGATCTCCGTCACATTCAGATTAAATTAATTATTCCGTTTATGTTTTGTACCTAACTAGGTACAAAACATAAACGGAATAATTAATTTAGTGTAGGTAACTACCTACACTAAAAGTTTTAGGAAACTTCTGAGGTTGGCAACTTTTATTTATTTTATTTTTTTGTTATGGCGGCCACAGTAATATTCTCTGAAACTTCTAGGTAGGTGCCTAAAACGTTTCAAAGCCCTGTGACAGACGGACAGTGTAGCCTTACTAATAGTCTCGTTGGTACCTTTCAAGTACGAATACCCGGAAACCCTTAAAATGGTAAAAAAACATTTAGCGTTTCAACCATCGATAACGCACTAGATTGCGCATTGCGAACACTCACTTTGTCAGACTGAACTGTACTGCAATCCGTACACCTTACTTCAAAGTGTGGCTTCGACATTCATTCAGCGTGGGTGCGTATGGAGCCGCGCTAATAATACGAAAATCCAAGTCGAAATGTGAACCTGGACGTAAATAACGAGAAGTAATAATTCAGTAGTCAAGTAAGCAAAATTATTTGTATATTATGTGAATAAATAGGTAATAATATCGTTATAACAAATAGAAAATATTTTTTCAGAAATAAGTACGCCATTATAATCGTAGACTGAACAAAACAATGTAGATGTTCCTTTTCAAAACCGGTTGTAGGTAAAATATGTGATTGATGGATGGCGCTTTTTTTAGAAAGTGTTTTATTTAGTTTGATATTTTTAACCGACTTCGCAACAAGAAGGTTTATATTATGTACCTATACATTTTATTTGTATAGAGGATGCTCCCGAGGTGATCCCATATTTTTTTATTCCCGAGGGATAGATAGATAATACTTTATTGTACCACACACAGACAGAAAACAATAGGTAAGTACTGAAATAGATGCTAAAAGTAGATGAAGTACAAAGATTTCTTTTCATTCCGCAAAACTTGAAAAAACTGTTTAAAACTAAGGGATTCGATCGAAGTCGGTTTTCAGTATTTTCAAAACAATCAAATTATTGAAATATCATGTCTTTTTTCTTTCAGTACATTATATCAACAACAATGAACAAAGTTCAAAAAACATGCGCAATTCGATAGGTACTGCAAAAATACATTATTTGATTTCTCATTTAAGTTGATTATGAACTATTTTAAACTTGTTCAAGTTTAAATAAACGCATAACAATTCATTTTCTTTTACTTTTCTACTTTTTGCTAATATTTTTTTAGAAATAGAGAATTTATTTTGTAGGAACAAAAACTGTGTCACCTCTGCGTGATGTAAAATCTATAGGGTTGAACAAAACGTGTCAAGCGTCAAGTCAAAACTATACTCTATAGGCGATCTAGCGCTGAATGTTATATTAGTGTGGTTAGACGACTTAGATAATGTTTTAGCGCTGCAGCGCTCGCCGCGCGCAGGCCCCCGCTGTTATCCGTCATCCAGCAAGTTGCGATACGTTTTTTGTTTGGAATAGCTTCTCTAGTACGTAGTACATATAACTCAGTGGTTTCAACTAAAAATATAAAGCGACTGTTTGCGGAACTGTGCTTTCAAAATGTTGAAGGTCTCAACAGAATCTACGCACTTGCTCCCCTTGGAATCGAGACCTTAGGTCCGTGGAGTTCCCAGGCTCTATGGGTTTTCCAAATTTAATCAGAGCGTCGTCGAAGCGCCTCGTAAGGCGTGTCCGCAAGGTGGTGAGTAGTTATGTGGCGCAGCGCAACAGCATTTCCGCGCCAATGCAGCATTATTATTATTATTCATATTATTATTTGCAACATTACAACTGGATTATAAATACTAGTTCTAATTTGTTTCTGGTAAATATTTGTAATATTTTTTTTTTATTTACATAATTGTCAGGATAATTTTGATAGAGACCAAAATGTGGTCTGTGATCCAGCCAATCGATAATCAACCTATTTCGAGTTTTAATATTATGCGTAGTTATCTGACAGTCGCTTAAAAGCAACAAGCATAAAACTGCCAGCAACCATTATTTTATTTTATTGAGCTTCGAGACGTCAAAAATCACTTTCAAAGACTTGTCTATATTCCTACCAACAATAGAGCTAGGCAAGTAATTATGGCCTATTCCACTCTGATCCACTTTGCAGATCCACTAATGGATCAGAAAGTTAAATCAAAATATTTCGTGTCTCTAAATGAGTCAGGCCACCTGTACGTTAACAAAACAAGGTACAACTTTCAAACTTTACCCTTTTGCTACTTTCAAAGTCAAGTCAATTATTTTCTAGACTGGTTCAATTTGTAAACTGAATTTTATGTTTAAAATCTGATACCTTGTAACGAGGCATTCTATTATTTCTGTGACAGGTTGTCGTATGGCATTCGAAACTCGTGTTTATCTCACAAAAATACTTATTTTAAATTATGCAGGAGTTGTCCACTCACTAAAATAGCGTTAGTGTATGATTGATCACTACTACGACTCGACTAGATTTTTATGGAAATCAATATTTCCTGTGTGGTGCCGGCTTAGAATTTGCACCACCCCAACTCTTCCCGCGGGTGCCGTAAGAGGCGACTAAGGGATATCCACCGGGGGCCGGCAGCAGCGCCCCCTGCAGAACAATTCTACCACCGAACTGCGATCCCCAGCCCGCATGCCCAGCGTGGGGATTATGGGCATTACCCCCCGTGAGATTAAAGCCAACAAGGCTCTTATCAGGGGGAGGCCTGGGTCCAGCAGCGGACCAATCCACAACTACAATGAACTTTGTTCATTGTAGTTGTGGAGGAGCCTTTACATTCATGAAAATATTATGTTTTTAAGAAATAATAGACATCTATATATATCTATATATATAAAAGAAAGTCGTGTTAGTTACACTATTTATAACTCAAGAACGGCTAAACGGATATCGGTGAAATTTGGCAGCGAGGTAGATGGTATCCCGGGGCCGGACATAGGCTACCTTTTATTCCGGAAAAAAGCGTGCGAAGCCGCAGGCTGCAGCTAATCTATTATAAAGACGATGTATTTCACATTACTATAATACTTGAGCCAAATACAAGATATTAAACAAAGCTTAAAGGTCACAAAAATCTAATGATTGTTTCGTAAGTAACTCTGTTCGCTTCTACAGTAAAATTCCTAGTCATATTGTAAACTTACCAGAAAAATCATTTACAAAACATGTTCATAAAAACCTATCAAAAATAATATTGTATCAATGACGGGGGCATTTATTTATTTATGAAGATTACAATAACATAATAGAACAATAACAACTACATAGTATATACACTTATATCTATTTCTTAAAAATCTAAGCCGTCACCAGAAGGCAGAGTGCCTAGAATGCTGGCAGCATTGCCACGTTGATTTTCAATGCTAATTCGTTGACCGAAATAAAAGCCAGCATTCCGATCACCTGTCAACTCTATAAGAAGTTTGGTAAGATCTTTATAAATGGCGTGTGCTCCCGGTCCACAAGAACCAAGGGTTTCAACCCCAAACAGTTCAAATACTTAGGTAACCTCGTCAAGATTAGCGTAATTTCGCCGGTTGAGGGACTCCGCTGATGTTGCTGCGGAGCCGGCCCTTACCGATGTCCCTGCAAGATGTGAAGGCGCTAGGGTATCTACACACGTGGCATCCCAAACTAAAGGCCGACCCATTTTATTACTTTATCAATGACTATATTAATGACAAAAAGTCCTGGACTGATAAAGCCTCTTTACAGCCACGCTCATTTTAATTTGTATTTTGATTATTTAAACTTATTTTGTGTTCTTTCTACAGCCATTCATTTACTTATTCATTGTTTTCTGATTATTAATACTATTTTTTATTGTACCAATATTATATTATGTAGCAATCGACTTGACCAAGGGTTCCTTGTGAATTTATGATAAATAAATGATTTTAATTGAATTGAATTGTCTCGTACTATCACACCAACAACCAACGTAAGTATACCAAACACGAATTTCAAGTTTTTTCCTACTTTTATACGTTTTATAGCCTAGGCGATTATAATCCGGAAGGATTAGAATCTCATAAAATATTGTTGTAAACGAGAGTGGATTAACCAATCAGGTACCTAAACAATTTTTTAAAGAAAGTTTCTTTCTTTACAGTGATGATGATGAAGATTGTCTTCCTAGCCGAATCTTTGGCTACGGCGGCGGCGCGGCGGCCAGTCTCACGGAGACTAGGACATATTATACTGCCCAAGTGTATGCGCAAACACAGGAGCACTCTCTATTCCCTCACTCTCATAATCCGGGAAAGATTCTTTACAGTGTAAAAAATGAAATGAAATGAAAAAAAATTAAACGCTCTGAAATAACCCAAATTTCAGTGCGTTTTAGTAATACAAACTATGGTTTCATCTCGCCCACTCCTCTTTTACCGGTCGTCTTAATGAAAAGAACCAGAACTTCATTTAAAGTTAACGCTTCAAACAGCTTACATAATTTAAACGTTTATCACAAACGGTGCAGTTTTCAGGTTCCAATTATCAGAGGATCTTTTAAACTTCTTTGCTTACTCGCTGGGTAAAGATAAAAAAAAGAAAATAATAATAATAAAACCTTTCGAAAATGTTTAAGCTCAAGACTAAACATAACAAACAAAACACGGCTAATCCAAAACAAAATCAATAACTTTTAACTTTTCAGCTGAGCTACCTGCAGATTGTTTGCAACAGTCTGCAGTTATCTTAATTGTATCAATTGTAAATACTAGTTCTAATTTGTTTTTATTATTTGATTGTAAATTTCTTTGTAAATTGCCCCATGCTAGCGACAAAAAATACTTTTATTTCTTTAGGTTAACAAAATAAGCTCATAATGTAAGTCAAATTTCCTCTGATCAAAGGGTATTTTATTGAATAGAAAATTATGTTATTGGCTCGATTGTTTACATTGAACACGAAAACTTTCAGCGATTTCCAAGACTGGTCAGCTTCCACCATAATGGAACAATGATTTGTAAAATATCAACCTGCCTAACTACGATATTATTATTTACGTCAAAGAAAATACAATTTTGAACCCTGTCCGACACAAAAGTAGGGTTTTATTACATTGGCGTACATCTGTGTGTTTGTCTCTCTGTGGCTTCGAAGCTCCCAATCTAATTAGCCTCGGATCGATCTATTACAATACTTTTTTCTACTTTGAAAGTTTACTTCATCGATGGCGCTCTTAGTTATGTTCAATAAAAATCGCTGGAGTCTTTCAAATGTATATTTCGAAGTATCCTCGACAGAGGTTCACGTTTTATTATGAAATTGGCTTTTTTACTAATTTCTTATTAAATGATATTTTATCTTACTTACTCTGTAAGCTTATGTTAAGTAAGTACATCCTATTTTTCGGCAGAAGCCTTTCCATTGCAGATCATACAATCGTACCACTTCGTCACAAGTGGACCTTCCCCACTGCACAGAGTTCGTCAAAGTCTAGTTAGCATCATCAACTTTTTACCAGCCCACAAACGTCTATTGCTGGTCATAGGCCTTCCCCATACGACGCCAAACGCCACAAATAGCAGTCTCGAGCTACCTTCATCCATCGACTCCCTGCGAACCCGCTACAATGTCGTCGGCCCATCGAGTGGATACACTCCCAATACTCCGTTTCGCGTTGCTTATTCTACTTTGCATAAAACTCAATATTTATTCTCTAATAATCATAATACGCAGAACCAACAAACCCCAAGCTCTCACTAATTTCCATAAATCTAATTCAAATCTAATTCAGACTCTTATGTTATTTCCTTTTAGTACGGTTCTGAGGATACTAAAAAGTTAAGGCCCTATCAAGGGCTGAGAAGAATCTGAATTAAGACCGAATGGTAGATTACATCTGAAGAAAAGAGATAATAGAGGAGACCTGTGAACTTGGGGCCACAGAATAACCTAATAAACCAGAATGGGGTGATTCGATCCTTTTGAGTATGTTTTTGTTTAAAGATGTTTCATCAAAAATCAGTCATAGGCACAGATTTTATAATACTATACTAATATCACAGGTAAGTAGGCCATTTTATGAGCGGGCCAGATGTCTCCCCTAACCCATAAATAAATACTACTAAAAATTAATGTAAATAATGTTGGCTCTACCACAGCTCTACCAACTATTTTCTTTGTTTGAATATTTTTTGCGGTTTACCAAAGATCAAACTTTATTCATTGGTTTCCTTTAAAATCTTAAAGCCAACGATAAATAATGTTCCCTATAAATAAGTCGTAAAAGAGCCCTATCCGTGGCACCGTCCCGTTGCGAATTCATTACCATTCTCTTCATCTGGCCCTTTACCATTCGACGGCTTACCTTTTCAATAACCTATAGATAAATGGTCTACCTGGTACCCTGAGGTAGTGGTTAAAAGCATAAATAAAATCACGCATTTTACGGTACGTTTAAGTCAAAGGGAATTTTTACAAAAATATATTAAAATGTTTTTAACTCATAGCGGCGCAAGGTAAGAATTTTCATAACCTAGGTACTTCCTAAAGATGTTTGCTATATATAAAGCGCTGTAAGTATGCGCTGAAAGAATTTTATTAAACTAGGTGGCGGTGAGTCAGTTCTAAAATAACACATAGGTTAAATACCAAGAAAAACCTAAAAACTTGAATATAAAATCCAAAAAGCCGGTCCGGTGTAGTCTTGCTTGGTACATTACAAGGTATGTATCTCATCATTTTATTTAACCAACCAGTTCCCATAAAAGTTATTTAAAGTTTACTGAGTAACTGTTATATAAAACTTTTTGAAATGGTAGGTAGGTCAGGTAAAGTTTATAGATATAATTTGTCCTTCACTATTTAAATTCTAGACTAGACCCTTGGCTATTATAAAAACTGATTTCAACGCCATCTGTTGAATTAACGTTGAAATAAGAACAAGGGTATCCTGTCATTCCAGCAAGGTCCAGACTCTGCCACCATTTTTTCAGAACCCTACAATAGGGAGAGCGTAGGTAGAATTTTAGTAGCTTACTTACCTTTGGGCAGCGAGCAGGTACCCTTTGGGAGAGTAGGTTGCACAGAAAGATACGCAGATGTCCCTAACGACCTAATGAGTCATAGGTACCTAATGTTTGACGTCTAGTGATCGGCACAGATCCTGGGCCTTGAATCTAGTTCAGAGAATTGGAGATTTATTTTAATTTA
The DNA here is from genome assembly GCA_963662085.1 of Eupithecia inturbata. Taxonomy (NCBI): domain Eukaryota; kingdom Metazoa; phylum Arthropoda; class Insecta; order Lepidoptera; family Geometridae; genus Eupithecia; species Eupithecia inturbata. The sequence continues at coordinate 13,894,203 of OY759182.1, forward strand.
TACTATTTTTAATTTAAGGACACTGTCACAAATAATATCAATATCTAATTATTAATTGATTTGAGATTCAAAGACATTGAATTTAGGTAATGAGGTCACATACATAAAGATGTAGTTTATCATCTATCTATCTTGGGTACTTTATTAATGACGAGAAAAATTAATGTTTTTTTTTTAATGTATGTACGTTACTTGATATCTCCGCCAATGGTTAACCGATTGTGCTGATTATTTCACTATTGTATAGAGAATGATCCCGAAATGGTTCCATACAAATTGTTGTCCCGAGGGATTAGTATTAATCCCGTAAAACTTAAAAAACCGCGATATTTTTTTGAAGAGTCATGTCATGACTAATGGATTGCTTGGCAACGTTAAGGGCGTCAACAGTTCCATCCATGTGTATCAAACTAAATTAGACTTGAATTATAACTAGATGTCGCCACTAGGGAAATTAGATCGCGCCATCGAAGTGTAAACCCAATTTTTTGGACGTGAACATAGATGAATCCTATTTACTGGAATTTGAAGTCGGTTTATAGTTTTTATAAACACGCCAAATTATTTTAATAACAATCTTACAGTAATTTTATTGCAGTCTCCAAACTAGACAAAGCTTATAAAAAAAATTAAAAAATGCCTGTAAATTAAATTTACGTCTACGTGCTAATTCAATTCACCTATCCCTTTGAACCTTGACTCCCAAACTCCCCTAAGTTTTTTAGATTTAGCCACATTTTTTACAAAGTTTCTAAACATGTCCAGGACATGTTTGTCCTTAAACTTAGTTATTCGATATTCGGTTATTAACATTGTTTTATAAATAAACATCCTAAGGTCATATCATGCATGATAAAGTTACCTCTAAACGAGTTTTATTTTAAAAGTACTCGTTTTCAGGGTTCCGTACCCGAAGGGTGAAAACGGAACCATATTACTAAGCCCCGCTGACCGTCCGTCTGTCAGAGGGCTTTATCTCATGAACTGTAAGAGGTATACAGTTGGAATTTTCAAAGAATGTGTATTTTTCTTACCGCTATAACAGCAAATAATAAAAATCCTGCAGATTCTGTGAAGAGGCGGAGAAAACGCCTCTTCATCTGCTAGGAGAGTGCGGAGCATGATGCAAAAACGTAGCATCTATCTGGGCAAGCACCTGCACAGCCCAGACGAGCTACGAGCCATCACCCTGAAGAAAATCCTACAGTTCCTAGCAGCTGCAAGGGTTAGTGGTGAACTATGAACGTCGCAGCTTCAGGGCTGAACACTCGAGTAGCGATCACAATAGGCCTATCATGGCCGTAGTGACACGAAAGCCACCTAAAGCAAATAAAAAAAAAAGCCCCGCTGTCCGTCCGTCTGTCAGAGGGCTTTATCTCATGAACTGTAAGAGGTATACAGTAGAAATTTTCAAAGAATGTGTATTTTTCTTACCGCTATAACTTCCATACAAAATAAAACATCAAGTGCGAGTCGGACTCTCGCACCAAGGAATCCGTATTATATGTTAAGGCTCTGTTTGTATCTCTTGAACAACTACAGGTAGTCACATGAAGCTTTATATTAAAAAGTAACACAACTGTAATCACCATCCACTGTAATAACAATAAATACAAAAAATATAATAAAATTGAAAATTTTGTCAAAATTTGATGTTCTTTGTAAAAGTTGCTCGATTTTTACAGTACGGAAACCTTCGTGTGCGAGTTGACTCGCACTTGGCGGTGCGTTTATTGGTGAGATAATAAGGCTACCACAAAGCTACTGTCGTGCACACGTAACGTGATCGACTCGATAACTAAAACGTGATTGATTTGAAGAAACTAAAAACTGATTTCCACCTCCTGATGTAAATATAAATTTACATTTTTTAAGTTTTGCGTGGTAAATACCAATTCTTCGAGAAAAAAAATTATGGGATCAACGTGCCATCATCAAAAAGTCATCATCACCAAAGAATCATCGCAATCGGTCCATAAATTGACGGAGAAATCGGGAAAAAGATACATAAAGCTGAACACAGAACCTCCATCTTTAATTAAAGTCGGTTAATAAATTGGATCACGTCGCACGTTACAATTGTATCTAATTAGACATAGAGAGCTTGAAGTGTTAAGCACATAACTACCTAGAAGTTTAGTTTTGATAATTTCTTACTACCAATGGATTTTTAGGTAGGTCACATCGGGAAACAATTTAAGGTACTCGTAGTTATTTCCAAAATTAACGTGTACTTTGTAAAGGTAGGATTTTACAAGATCATTGGGCTGAACAACCTTTGATTTTCCATTTGATATTGTTAAAGTATATAAACAAAGCAAAAAATGGTTGAGTGATCGCGTCGTAAGCAAACGCAAACGACGTTAACAAACCTTTAGCCTCTGAAAATATTCTGAATGCCCCTCACCTTCTTCATTTCGTTGACTATAAACGCATCAATCATCTATGCAAAAACGTAACTAAACGAAACATTATCGAAACTTATGACTTCGCAAACTCATACTAGGCTCAACACATCACGGAAACCCCAAAAACAAAAGGTACCCTTGAACAGATAGATAATTTGCACTCGTATTATATCCGCGAAGCGAGACACACGAATTCGTTTATACACGATAATGTTGATACAGCTGATATTAATATCTGTTGTTGTTTGGGTGGCGTTCTTGCGATGGACCCGGCGAAAGAAGATCCTGTGTTTCCAGCAGTTCAAGAATAAGGTTCCTTCGCTTCCCGTCATTGGACATGCTTATCTCTTCACTGGGACGGGAGAAGGTCTGTATTATCTTTACTACTATTATTTTTACTAGCTCCACTACCTCGCTCATCTTGTAGGCAGGTAAATGGATGTAACCTTATTTAATAATTGAGATTTGTTCCTAGTATGAAAAAATATGTATTATTGTTATACTCCCTACATATTCATCATCATCTACCTTGCATACATTGTTATATTATGATGAATAAATAAAATCTGAAATCATTATCCGTTTACTACACTGAGATACCTCCCCCAAAGATCGGGCCCACACAATGACCGGTCCCCAGCGGTTTCCTGCAACCCTCACCAGGTCGTCGGTCTACCTCGTGGGGGCCTGCCCTCAGCTCGTAGAGCTGTTGGGGCCGTAAGGCTATCGAGTGGTTACCACGGACCGAGTACCGAATGAAACATTTTATATAAAAGATTCGCTTTTGGTGGACGTAAACTTGGCGAGCTACCTTGTTTCAATAGCATATAACCCCCGCGTTTAAAGTAGACCACTCTAATCCATGCTAATATTATTCGAGAGTAACTGTCTATTTGTCTGTCTGTCTGTGTATTACCTCTTCAAGCCTAAACGCCTGAACGGATCGCAATTAAATATGGCAGGGTGGTAAATACCCGGAGATGGTAATAGGCTACTTAAAAAGCGCGTGCGAAGCCGAGGACAGCAGTTTGCATTATGAATGTGAAAGTTTGATTGATGGATAGATGCATGCATGGATGTATGTTGTTACTTCTTCACACAAAAACTACTAAATGGATTGGACAAAAATGTTGCATAGATGTAGGTCTAGACCGGCCTCACATAACACAAAGGTACATTCATAATTTAGATCTGATGCCAAAACACACTTCTGGTCGCTGAGTATGAGGGCATATTTGGCAGAGGGTGCGGGTTCAGGTCTCGTCAGATTCGAAAGTTTCACCATAGCATTTTTGTATGAAAATGGAAAATGCTTTTTTTCAGCAAAAATGAAAGGGATCCAGGCACTGGGCCGCGAAGCCGTCAAGCAAGGAGGCGTGACGGTCATGCAGTCATGGCTGCTAGATGCATTTTATGCAAGTACGTATCATTTGAATACTTAATTTATGCAAATAAGTGCCAAAATAAATTATTCATTTAAACAACCAAACAATGGAGGCCAAAGTTTGCACAGGCTGTTTACTGAAGGGTGAAAATAACGAATTTTAAAGACTTGACTTGACTGACTTGAAGAGAGGAAATATTACAATAGAGTAGGTACATTGTTAGTGTTACCCATACTTTTAAGGCAGGCATATATATGCCTTGAGGAAAGCCTTCACAGGGGGTTGTGTTCTAAAATTGAGTTAAAAACAAAACACTACTTGATCTCTTACTAAGTATATAAACTATCGTAGTTTGACTAATTCATTACGGATGTAAGTCGGTTGACTACGAAGCTTATTTGTGTTGGTAGAACACCAACGTTTCATCCTTAAGGCTGTTGTATGCCCCAACGGCCTTTGAGAACACAAAATAATTATCTGTAGCCGTATAAATAATTTGTTTTATTCGTGAAACGTGCCATTTGTGTAAAATACTTTGACATATATTTGAGTGACAGGGCAAGTGCGGTTCGCGACGCACCTGTCCCGCTTCCGTGCGCGCACTACGGGCTAACGCCCGCAAACCGCAAAGCACGGGTCGTAGGCGCCATTACCCCCTCCCCCCCCCCCCCCCCCCCCATTAGGAGGAGGAGGTCTGCATTCAGCAGTGGTTCAGTATAGGCTGGTGAATAGTGACCTACGTTGTTAAACTTACATTTACCTATCTTGCTTATTTTTCAGTGGTAGCCGATGCAGAAGTAGCTGAAGTAATTCTAAGAAACTGCTTAGAAAAGGACGACTCCATGAAAACGTTGAAATCTATATTTGGAAATGGGCTATTGGTATCAGATGGTAAGACACGTTGATTTAATTCAGAAATTTAAGAACACACTCTCAAACAGAGCTTATCCGAATAAATAAATAATACTGGACCATTCACACAGCATCATCTAGCCCCAAGATAAGCAAAGTTCGTGATATGCGTTCTGTGATGACTGATTTACTAAATACATTATACTCCACAGATACCTACCCTACTTATATGTGTAATATAATTTATTATACATACATAGAAAACACCCAGAAAACCCGGAACAAATATCTGCAGATTGTACAAAAAGTTTAGGTAGTAGTCTCAAGGCGAGAATCAAACCCGCAGACTCCTCAGGTGGACCTTCACCCGCTGCGCCACAGAGGTCGTCGAATATTAAGGAATCACAACAATCACAACATAAACCAAAATTGGTTTGATCCGTCAAAGTGTACATTGACGAGTTTGAAACTTCGTTCTAGAATGCGAATGAAAAAATCAGAGAAGAGTAGACGATCTGACGAGTAAACTTATTATAAATTTTAAGGAAAAACTATAAGTTTATTCATTCATTTATTCATATATTTCCAGGTTTATACATAGATCTTCAAATAATTCTTATAGTAACTACTACCAAAACCTGCCTTTACAGGCGTATGAATATTAGAATTTATATTCATATAGATAGCAAATTAAATAACAAAAATTAAATGAAAAACATGTCAAAATCATGCAAAGTCAATAAACAAAAATAGTTACAGTTTATATTCAAAGAATTCATTTCACATTTCACATTTCTGTCAGCCATTTTGTCAAGTTAAATTTAAATCTAGTTAATAATGTAATTTTTTTTAAATGTCAGTAATTTTATTGTATGTTTTAATTGCCATTATAAAGCTGGTATTAGTAGATAGTGTCTATCTTGTTTGTGTTCTGAATAATTTATTTTTATATCTTAATAGGACGCTATAATAATTACACATTGGATTTGCCAATTAAAATATGTCTTTATCCTTAAAAACAAACACGCTTATATCGAGTGTATGCATAAGCTAGTCAACATTAAGATCTTATATTGTCCAAAATATGGCCTGCAAGAGTCTGTCTGTGTAACTGTAATAAGCTGCAATAGTAGACTCTTTAGATACCGTCTAAGCGATACGTCTTAGTGGGTATACAAAACTATTTAATCTTGTACAAATATGGCCTACATGCTGTTTCCAAGAACATAAATAATCTATATAAATGCCTAATAACTTGATACAGGTAATATTTTCACACTTTCAGGTTATGTTGCCTTCCCTTATGTTTGAAATTGTATAATGATTTGTTTTTTCATGTTTACTTTTAAGTTGTTTTCATCAAGCCAATTAATAGCGGCTTTTAGTGCATCATTTACATTTCGTTCAAAGCTAAATTTATCAACTCCTTTTACTATAATTCTTGTGTCGTCCGCAAACAAAATACAGGGATGACCGAATGCTCTTGGCAGATCATTAATGTATAAGAGGAACAGCAATGGGCCTAAAGTGCTACGTTGGGGTACGTGTTGGTTAATAACTTGATGTGAATGGTAAAACTGATTTGGATTTTTGTCAAAATTCGAGGTCTCAACATACTGTTTCCGGTCCCCTAGATAAGACTTCAGCCAATCATATGCCGGTCCTCGGATACCGTACTTGTAAACCTTATTTCTGTCTTGTTGTGTGTTTTTGTTTTGTCTTTTATGACTAATAAAGTCAAAGGCTTTACTCATGTTTATGAATATAACAGATACTGGGTTTTTCTATCTAGGGCATCGGTGATTTTCTTTACTAAATTAAAAGTGGCTAGTGAAGTGCTTTTGTTTTTACGAAATCCATTTTGTTTATCACTTATGAGTTTGTTTGTTTCGATGAAACTATAATTTCTAAACTAACTTCTTGGCTGAGATTTCTCTCAACACTCATGCTTATAAAAACATATAGTATGCCTTAAAAAAGGTCTTAGCCATTTCAAATACTATGAACCATAAATATATTTTCCTTTCAGTTCCAGAATGGCGTCTCCGTCGTAAAACGCTTAACCCCGCCTTTACCCAGAAGTACCTGAACCAGAACGTGAATATATTTCAGAGGAACAGCTCAATTCTGGCTGACAAGTTGAAACATATTTGCAAAACTGGCCCCTTTTCAATCTACAACTACATTACTCCGTATGCTTTGGACTCTGTTTTTGGTAAGACAATGTGATCTGTATTATTTACTACTTGTCATTTATCACTTTTATGGCCCTAGCAAGACGCACTTGGCCACGCACTTGGCCACCTCCGGACCCGTGTAGCGGCGCGGGGCGGTGCGCCTCTGCGAGTCGCACCGCCGAATCTGGGCAGTGAATGCGATATTAAGTTGTTATATTAAGTTTGGTGGTAACATTGTATTAGGATTGCAGAATAAATCTTTATTGACAAAGAAAACTAGAATAAAATAATTAAAACAAATTAAAACTAGTATTTACAATTGAAACAATTAAGCTAACTGTAAATTGTTGCAAACAATCTACAGGTAGCTCAACTGATCTGTATCAATACCAGTCGGAAGCGTCCCCAAGACGCTGGTTGCATTGCCCCGCTGTTGTATGGCAATGCTGATGCGCTGCGCCAGATACCCACCAGCTTTCGGGTCACGCGTCGTGTCGACCAAACGCTCAGATAACTTTTTAAAAACCAGGAGAGTCTCGGTACCCCACGGATTTAGGGTCTTGACCCCAAAGGGAGCAAATGTGTAGGCTCTGTCGAAACCTGCATATGTGCGATTCTTGAGATTCTCGGCCAAATCTGCCGCCGCCCCAGCTCTCACGAATGTCCTCGGAAAAATAAATAAATAAATAAACATCATCCATAAGTCGCTTATAAGTAATTCTCATTGTTTTTTCTATAAATAAAAAAATTACAATAACCTTCGAACAACAATAATTTCCTCGAGGTCCGGAGTAACTGCCTTCCGGTTTTTAATATCCTTGTTCTACATATATCAACTTATACATTATCTCAAATTTAATTCCAGAATCTATCTACGCCTTTGAAATCGGCGCTCAGAAGAACCCCCAACACCCAGTGATGCAAGCCCTCGCAGTCTGTTGTGAGCTGGTCTCCAACCGGCTCTGCCTACCCTGGTTGCATAACCAGGTGGTCTATGAGATGACATCACAGTGCGCTACGTTGAAGAAGAACGCGGAGCTGATCTTTGAGTTTATTGATGAGGTGAAAACATTGATCAAAGTATGCACGTCCTGAAGGAGAGAATTCAGAATTTCGAAAAAGTGTAAAGTAAGCACGCAGCATTAAGGATATACGTGCCTTACTGCGGCTCTTATCGTTATTATCAAAATCCTATCGCGTAATTATTATAAATAGTAACTCACTTCTCAAAATTGCAATCTAGTATTGATAGCTTAAATATTATGTAGTCAAACACGTGCCACTTTACCCTATATCTTGCTTCTACATTTTTTTATGCCTTCTATCACTTGAATATTATATCTCCCCAAAGCTCTACAAATTATCACTATGTAATAAATCGAACAGGCAAAAAATTAATACGTAGATACTTTTCTAGCAGAGCCCTGAAGTACTTTTCAAGCACTTAAAACTGATCTTTGTGTTTTCCAGAAAATTGTCAAGAAATGCAAAGAGTTCCGGTCGAATGCTGATTCTAAAGCTGAGGATATTATGTTATCAGGTAATATTAAATGTATGCAAGAAGCACTGGGTACCGTACATAGTGTATCTAGTAGTTTTTTCTAAGTTTGTAATCTGCGAAGTAATATTTTAAAAAAATAGGCACCTGGTGCCTGATAAAAACGCTATTTGAGATGGAGAAGGTTATCGTTACATTCATGAGAATAATTGTTGCGATAGAGCAAGTAGTAGTAGTATTTGCGCTAGTATTAACATTGTTTCAATTGTAAATACTACTTCTTATTTGTTTTTATTGATTGTAATTTTCATTGTTAATTAAGAATATATCTTAATTTCAAAATAATGAGTCTTAAAATTCTCGTAAGCAATCATTTTATAATGTGTTCTAATCGCACAAGATTAAACATTGTTGAGCTTTAAGTTTTCAAAACAATGATGATAATGTGTCATATTCCAGGTAAACCAAAGAATACGTCAAAGTCAATGCTACAACTGATGGTAGAAACCTCATCCAATGCTAACGAGACGCTGAGCGACGAGTACCTTCGGGAAGAAACCTTCGTGGTGACCTTCGCAGGCACCGACACCACGTCTGTTGGCTTGTCCTTCATATTTACGATGCTGGCTAGACACCCTGATGTTCAGGAGAGAGTTTATCAGGAGTAAGTGCATGTTTGTAAAATTTAATCTGGCGGTGGCGGTCACGTCAGCGTAAGAATCGACCCTAGCATTGTCTAAAATCAGTTAGTACTACTGTTACTAGAACCAGCACTGTAACTGGTTCTTTGCTAAATACAATGATAGAGGCCAAGTGCACCACTTTCGTTTCTCTTAGATCTTTCAAGATAGTAAATAGCCAAAAAATTCAATAAATCTATGTTGGCTATGTTTGTATAAGCATCTACTAAATCCTTATAGCAAAATTTTTGGTGCGTTGCTACAACCTTACAATAACGCAGTGTTAAGTTTAATGAAATAATTAAAGCTTTCATCACAATAGGTACAGTGTACATCATCAGCCCATAATACTCTACTGCTGGACATAGGCCTCTCCTAAATAGATAAAATGTTACAAAATACATTTTTTTACAGAATCATTGAAGTGATAGGAGACGCGAAGAAACCAGTGGAAGCTGACGACTTGCCCCAACTGAAGTATACAGAGGCGGTCATCAAGGAAACGCTGAGGATGTACCCACCAGCACCTTTGATGCTGAGAAAAGTTGACAAGGACATCACTCTACGTAAGTTTTTGACCAAAGTCCTAGTCCGGAATATAAGCTAGAATCATTAATAAGCTTGATGAAGCACCTTTAAAGACAAGCGTGTTTCCACTAAGCACGCCTATAATAAGTAACTTTTGCAGGATTCTTACTGTTACAGAATAACTATTATCTAGTACTGACTTTGCTCGTGTAACAGAGAAAACCCTTTATTAGATGCATGTGGCTTTTAAAATACTTGAGGTAACAGTTAAAAAAGTTTAGAAATTTTACCAACTGCTTCAATCTTTGCCACGCTGTCAAATTTTATTTTACTCAATAACTACTCTTCACAGCTTCAGGTAAATACCTAGTGGCTGGCACAGGCGTCATGATCAACATTTGGGCAGTCCACCACAACCCGAAGTACTGGGACGATCCGGAGCAGTTCCGACCTGAGAGGTTCTTGGATGCCAAGCCGAAGCACCCCGCAGCTTTCCTGGCTTTCAGTTACGGAGTCAGGAACTGTATAGGTAAGACAGACACTATACTAAAAAGCCCAGCTTAATACTAATAATATATTTACAAAAAGTTAGAAAAATACACAAGCATCCAAGCGCATGCCTACTGTAAGGCTCGTACGAAAAACACTCAAAGCCCAAAGGTTCATTCTTAAAGCTCATTAGAGCAACGCGGCACCCGATCCGCACTGCCTCACCTCGTGCGGACGCGGAGTCCACGAGTGGACGCCGCGTGGTCAACCAGTGAAACTCGCGTGGCCATGGGTGGACGCCGCGCGCGAGGTTCAACCAGTGAACCTCAGTTGTGTTAACTTTGCCAACCAAGTACTACCGAAGTCACATGTCAGTGAGTAGAGCGGTATAAATCCGTTACGTAGCTTCAATTGGAACGAAAATAAGTAGCGATCCTGCACAGTTCTGGGAATACATCTGAGAGAGAGAGACGCAAGGACAGGAGTCAGGCGGGTACTTATTCGATCAATGGGGTATTCGTTGCTTGTATCTGTTTTCGTCGATGATGTTCCACTATAAGACGCCGACGCATCTGAGTGGCTACTTAAACAATTTGGATATTTTATTTAAAAAAATGTACAGTCGCGTCCAGAGGTGTGAGTCTATTTGATGTGATCGTGACGTATCCTTTTTTCATACAATTTGTAATGTAATGTGCACATGAATTTAATGTGTTCGCGAAAGTTAAGGCACCTATCGTCAATAAACCCCAAGTTTAAAATTTTCTGTATCGTGGATTTGCTAGTTTTCAGAACAGGCGGGACTCTAGTCATCCAACATTCTTCCTACGAGCAGGATAGTGTATAGTGAAATATTGAATAGGTAGTGCAGCGGCTCTATTAGCGCGAATAAGCAGTCTTTGACCACAGAAATGGTAATTGTTATGTGTGTTCCTCAAAGTTTTATATATTTACAGGTGCCCAATACGCTATGATGTCCCTTAAAACCTCGCTATCGACTTTGATCCGGCAGTACCGAGTTTTACCAGCGCATGACGACCCGAAGGCAGAGCACGCACCCTTGAGGACACAGATGGATGTCATGATGCGAGACGTAGACAATTTCATTGTGCAACTAGCTCCAAGGTTAAAGAAATAACAAATGACTGTGGCTATGGACAATGACTATATTGGCTGGCTGTGAAGCTTTGAAGGAAATCTTCAATTAAAAGATGAAAGCTATTCATTTGTTTCTTTTGTTCACCAACATTATCGCATTTTATAATGAACTAGTTTCTGTCTTCGGCTTTACGCTCGCTTTACCGTCCGGGGTAAAAAGTAGCCTATGTCCGTTCCCGAAGTACCGTCTACTTCTCTACCAAATTTCATTAAGATCCGTTAATGAAATTTGGTAGAGAAGTAAGGTAACAGACAGACAGATTTACTTTCGAATTTATAAATTAGTATGGATTTTATATTTTAATCATACTTTCAGAAAAAAAACTCTTGAAATATTCATGAAAATGTACTAAGAAATACGACAGAATCTTATATACAGGGTGTAACTTGAGGGGTGGATCATCCACCGAAGATCCGGCCCTCAAGTTACACCCTGTATAATGTCGTCGAAAGTGTAAAGATTCAAACACCAGTAGTGGTTTTTAAAATTTCATGAAAATTTCAAGAGGTTTGCTTCTTAAATGGTACGAAATCATATGAACAAATCTTTGTTCTTCTGAAACCTGCTGGATGCGATTAGAACTCTGACAAAACTGGTTCTATTGGTGTTCGATACTATACGGTATTCGACACACATATCTCAGATTTAGACATTTTTCAAATACCGTTTTCATGAAAATTGGAAGTGTTCTTCTTCTAAAATGTTACTAAATCATAAGAACAGACCTGTGTTCTTCTAACTGGTGTTTAAATCTTTACAATTTCAATGAAATTATCATAGATTTTGTAATTTTTCTAAGTACGTTTTCATGAAAGTTTCAGTAGTTCTACTTCTGAAATTTATCAAAATCATAATAACAAATCTTTATTTTTCTGAAACCTGATGCATGTGATAGAATCATGGAATTGGCTACCTTACATCTATTGGCTGTCGTTAAAATTCGAGTCATTCCGCCAAACATAGGCGAGAGCGTTTTTCAAAACATTTTACTAGGCTCTTAATTAATACATTGAAACATCTTCTAACATAGTAAAATATCCATGACAAATGGTCTTAAACATTAAGTTAACAAATATGATACTCAGTACATCTAATTTAATGCGTTATGAAATAGCTTATATAAAACTGATTTGTCTTGTGATTTGTATTTGAATTTGAGAGGCAAACAAATAGGAAATCAAGCCCGTTACATATTATTATACTTAGAATATCTTTTGAAGCCTTACTGCTTACCACAATATACACTTATTATAATATAATATTTAATATTCAACAAATAATAATTATTAAATACACCATGTTACATTTTATTCATTTAATGAAACTGATTTGTCCTAGTATTTGAACTTGAGAGGCAAACAAATAGGAAATCAAGCCCGTTTTTTTATTATACTTAGAATATCTCATGATAATTTCTTACTATCAATTTGTTTTTAAGTCGGTCACATCGGGAAACAATTTAAGGTAGTTCGCTATTATTGATAAGGCCGCCCTTTGTGCAACTTTTTCTGTGTGTGTGTTTTACTGTTCTGTTTTTATCTATATTGGTGTGCAATAAAGGGTATTTATATTGTATTGTTGTTTTTTCCAAAATTAACGTGTACATTGTAAAGGTAGGTTTCTAGAAGATCATTGGTCTGAACAACCTTTGATTCTTCATTGGCATGGTTAATGTATAAACATATAAACAAAAAAAATGGTTGTGTGAATGCGTCGTGAGCAAACGTAAAAGACGCTAACAAAAGCTTCAGCCTCTAAAAATATTTTAAATTCCTCTCACCTTATTCATTTCGTTGACTATAAATGCATCAATGAACGCTATGCGAAAACATAACAACACGAAACGTTATCGAAACATAAGACTTCGCAAACTCATACTAGGCTCAAAAAATCACGAAACCCCAAAAATAAAAGGTGCCCTTGAACAGATAGATAATTTGCACTCGTATTATATCCGCTAAGCGAGACACACGAATTCGGTTATACACGATAATGTTGATACAGCTAATATTAATATCTGTTGTTGTTTGGGTGGCGTTCTTGCGATGGACCCGGCGAAAGAAGATCCTGTGTTTCAAGCAGTTCAAGAATGAGGTTCCTTCGCTTCCCGTCATTGGACATGTTTATCTCTTCACTGGGACGGGAGAAAGTTTGTATTATTATTTTTATTATCTCCACTACTATTATTTTTACTAGCTCCGCGACCTCGCTCATCTTGGAGGTAGGTTAATTAATATAACCTTATTTAATAATTAAGATTTGTTCCTTGTATGAAGATTTGCTGTGTAGTGCCGGCTTGCTGTGTGGTGCCGGCTTAGAATTTGCACCACCCCAACTCTTCCCGCGGGTGTCGTAAGAGGAGAGTAAAGGATATCCACCTTGGGCGGGCAGCAGCTCCCACTGCAGAACAATTCTACCACCGAACTGCGATCCCCAAACCGCATGCCCAGCGTGGGGAGTATGGGCATTACCCCCCGTGAGATAAAAGCCAACAAGACGCTTATCAGGGGGAGGCCTGGGTTCAGCAGTGGACCAATATAGGCTGCAGAGAGAGGATGAACAAATATTATTGTTATACTCCGTACATATTTATTCATTATCTAGCACACATTGTTATATTATCATAAATAAATAAAATCTGAAATCATTAGCCGTTTACTACACTGTGATACCTCTCCAAAGATCGGTCACACAATGACCGGTCCTCAGCGGTTTCCTGCAACCTTCACCAGGTCGTCGGTCTACCTCGTGGGGGCCTGCCCTCAAAGCTCGTAGAGCTGTTCGGGCCGTAACACAACAATCTATCGAGGCTATCGAGTGGTTACCACGGACCGCGTACGTGCTTTTGGCGAACTGCAATTGCCTATAGGCCCCGCAATTAAAGTATCACACTAATCAAAACTAATATTATTCGAATGTAACTCTGTCTGTTTGTCTGTCTGTCTGTTACCTTTTCAAGGCTAAACGGCTGAACGGATCTCAATAAAATTTGGCAAGGAGGTAAATGGTATCCGGCGACGGTAATAGGCTACTTAAAAAGTGCGTGCGAAGCAGTATTATATATGCGAAAGTTTGATTGATGGATAGATGCATGGATGGATGTATGTTGTTACTTCTTCACACAAAAACTATTAAACGGATTGGGCAAAAATGTTGCATAGATGTAGGTCTAGACCGGCCTCACATAACACAAAGATACATTAATAGTTTAGATCTGGTGCCAAAACACACTTCTGGTCGCTAAGCCATGGGAGTATATATAAGTGGGGTTGCGGGTATGGTGCGGGTTCAGGTTCAGATTCGAAAGTTTCACCTTAGCCTTTTTGTATGAAAATGGAAAATGCTTTTTTTCAGCAAAAATGAAAGGGATCCAGGCACTGGGCCGCGAAGCTGTCAAGCAAGGAGGCGTGACGGTCATGCAGTCGTGGCTACTAGATGCATTTTATGCAAGTACGTATCATTTTAAACCTTAATTTATGCAAATAAGTGCCAAGTGTAAGAATATCGACCCCTCCCACTCAGCCCGTGGATGTCGCAAAAGTCGACCAAGGGAACACACCAGACGAAGGGCGGCAGCTTCCTACTGTGTATTAACCAACACCTTTACTGCCAATCCGCCAGCCAAGCGCGGTGATTATATTAAAATCTCCCAATATGATGGTAACAGATAGAAAACGGCCCCCAGTCCCCGGCAGCTCCGATATTCCTGGTCGCGGTAGCGGCCACGGTACCAGCCGTTACCGTGGCCGCTACCGCAAGGGGTAGCTAGGAATCTCCGCAAGAGATTGAGCTACCAATCCCAATACCGACGACCCTTGCGCCTGGTACCTAACATACAACGCACGAACTTAGAGGAGCAACGAGAAGATCATCGAGCGGGCGACCACCTCTTCCAACACGGTATCGGGTTTCTCGTCCTCAAGTCTCTCGTCAACAACATTGTAAAGATCACCAACCGGTATTCGCTGAAGGTCACACAGGTATACGCCCCGCACTCGGGACGCCCTGACGATGAAGTGGAGGTCATGTATGACACATTTCCAAGGTCTTTCATTTTTCAAGGCTTGCATCCAGCACTGGACCAGTGGTGAAGAGTGACCTATGTGAACCGACCTACCTTGTTAACCTCACATTTACCTATCTTGTTTTTTCTCAGTGGTGGCCGATGCAGAAGTAGCAGAAGTAATTCTTAGAAAATGCTTAGAAAAGGACGACTCCATGAAAACGTTCAAATCTATATTTGGAAATGGACTATTGGTATCAGACGGTAAAACACGATGATTCAATTCGGAAATTTAAGATCACCCGCTAAGAGAGAGATTATCCAAATAAATAATGCTGGACCATTCACACAGCATCATCTAGCCCCAAGCTAAGCAGAGTTCGTGATATGGGTTCTAGATGACTGATTTACATTACAGAAATATCTATCTGTGTAATATAATGTATATAATTAAAGTAATATATTTATAGTAAAATAAAAATGTAATATATTTTTAATTATTATACACATATACCTACATAGATAACACCCAGAACACCCGGAACAAATATATGCAGATTGTACAAATATTTGTCTCAAGGCGAGAATCAAACCCGCAGACTCCTGCGTTGCAGGTGGACCTTCACCCGCTGCGCCACAGAGGTCGTCGAATATTAAGGAATCACAACAATCACAACATAAACCAAAATTGGTTTGATCCGTCAAAGTGTACATTGACGAGTTTGAAACTTCGTTCTAGAATGCGAATGAAAAAATCAGAGAAGAGTAGACGATCTGACGAGTAAACTTATTATAAATTTTAAGGAAAAACTATAAGTTTATTCATTCATTTATTCATATATTTCCAGGTTTATACATAGATCTTCAAATAATTCTTATAGTAACTACTACCAAAACCTGCCTTTACAGGCGTATGAATATTAGAATTTATATTCATATAGATAGCAAATTAAATATTATTATCAATACAAAAAATTAAATGAAAAACATGTCAAAATCATGCAAAATCAATAAACAAAAATAGTTACAGTTTATATTCAAAGAATTCATTTCACATTTCACATTTCTGTCAGCCATTTTGTCAAGTTAAATTTAAATCTAGTTAATAATGTAATTTTTTTTAAATGTCAGTAATTTTATTGTATGTTTTAATTGCCATTATAAAGCTGGTATTAGTAGATAGTGTCTATCTCGTTTGTGTTCTGAATAATTTATTTTTATATTTTAATAGGACGCTATAATAATTACACATTGGATTTGCCAATTAAAATATGTCTTTATCCTTAAAAACAAACACGCTTATATCGAGTGTATGCATAAGCTAGTCAACATTAAGATCTTATATTGTCCAAAATATGGCCTGCAAGAGTCTGTCTGTGTAACTGCAATAAGCTGCAATAGTAGACTCTTTAGATACCGTCTAAGCGATACGTCTTAGTGGGTATACAAAACTATTTAATCTTGTACAAATATGGCCTACATGCTGTTTCCAAGAACATAAATAATCTATATAAATGCCTAAGAACTTGATACAGGTAATATTTTCACACTTTCAGGTTATGTTGCCTTCCCTTATGTTTGAAATTGTATAATGATTTGTTTTTTTTCATGTTTACTTTTAAGTTGTTTTGATCAAGCCAATTAATAGCGGCTTTTAGTGCATCATTTACATTTCGTTCAAAGCTAAATTTATCAACTCCTTCTACTATAATTCTTGTGTCGTCCGCAAACAAAATACAGGGATGACCGACTGCTCTTGGCAGATCATTAATGTACATATAAGAGGAACAGCAATGGGCCTAAAGTGCTACGTTGGGGTACGTGTTGGTTAATAACTTGATGTGAATGGTAAAACTGATTTGGATTTTTGTCAAAATTCGAGGTCTCAACATACTGTTTCCGGTCCCCTAGATAAGACTTCAGCCAATCATATGCCGGTCCTCGGATACCGTACTAGTAAACCTTATTTCTGTCTTGTTGTGTGTTTTTGTTTTGTCTTTTATGACTAATAAAGTCAAAGGCTTTACTCATGTTTATGAATATAACAGATACTGGGTTTTTCTATCTAGGGCATCGGTGATTTTCTTTACTAAATTAAAAGTGGCTAGTGAAGTGCTTTTGTTTTTACGAAATCCATTTTGTTTATCACTTATGAGTTTGTTTGTTTCGATGAAACTATAATTTCTAAACTAACTTCTTGGCTGAGATTTCTCTCAACACTCATGCTTATAAAAACATATAGTATGCCTTAAAAAAGGTCTTAGCCATTTCAAATACTATGAACCATAAATATATTTTCCTTTCAGTTCCAGAATGGCGTCTCCGTCGTAAAACGCTTAACCCCGCCTTTACCCAGAAGTACCTGAACCAGAACGTGAATATATTTCAGAGGAACAGCTCAATTCTGGCTGACAAGTTGAAACATATTTGCAAAACTGGCCCCTTTTCAATCTACAACTACATTACTCCGTATGCTTTGGACTCTGTTTTTGGTAAGACAATGTGATCTGTATTATTTACTACTTGTCATTTATCACTTTCATGGCCCTAGCAAGACGCACTTGGCCACCTCCACCACCTCCACCACGCCCCGTGTAGCGGCGCGGGGCGGCGCGCCTCTGCGAGTCGCACCGCCGAATCTGGGCAGTGAATGCGATATTAAGTTGTTATACTAAGTTTGGTGGTAACATTGTATTAGGATTGCAGAATAAATCTTTATTGACAAAGAAAACTAGAATCAAATAATAAAAACAAATTAGAACTAGTATTTACAATTGAAACAATTAAGCTAACTGTAAATTGTTGCAATCAATCTACAGGTAGGTAGCTCAACTGATCTATATCAATACCAGTCGGAAGCGTCCCCGAGACGCTGGTTGCATTGCCCCGCTGTATGGCAATGCTGATGCGCTGCGCCAGATACCCACCAGCTTTCGGGTCACGCGTCGCGTCGACCAGATGCTCAGATAACTTTTTAACAACCAGGAGAGTCTCGGTACCCCACGGACCTAGGGTCTTGACCCCAAAGGGAGCAAATGTGTAGGCTCTGTCGAGACCTGCATATGTGCGATTCTTGAGATTCTCGGCCAAATCTGCCGCCGCTCCAGCTCTCACGGATGTCCTCGGAAAAATAAATAAATAAATAAACATCATCCATAAGTCGCTTATAAGTAATTCTCATTGTTTTTTCTATAAATAAAAAAATTACAATAACAATCAGAAAACCTTCGAACAACAATAATTTCCTCGAGGTCCGGAGTAACTGCCTTCCGGTTTTTAATATCCTTGTTCTACATATATCAACTTATACATTTTTTCAAATTTAATTCCAGAATCTATCTACGCCTTTGAAATCGGTGCTCAGAAGAACCCCCAACACCCAGTGATGCAAGCCCTCGCAGTCTGTTGTGAGCTGGTCTCCAACCGGCTCTGCCTACCCTGGTTGCATAACCAGGTGGTCTATGAAATGACATCACAGTGCGCTACGTTGAAGAAGAACGCGGAGCTGATCTTTGAGTTTATTGATGAGGTGAGAACATTGAACAATGTATGCACGTCCTGAAGGAGAGAATTCAGAAATTCGAAAAAGTGTAAAGTAAGCACGCAGCATTAAGGATATACGTGCCTTACTGCGGCTCTTATCGTTATTATCAAAATCCTATCGCGTAATTATTATAAATATTTACTCACTTCTCAAAATTGCAATCTAGTATTGATAGCTTAAATATGTATTATGTAGTCAAACATGTGCCATTTTACCCTATATCTTGCTTCTACATTTTTTTATGCCTTCTATCACTTGAATACTATATCTACCTACACTTTATCGTATAATCCTCTATCATTCAATGCATTTATCATTGTGTATTTGCCAAATATAAAAGGACGTGCGATGCATTGGCAATGCTGGTGCGTTTACACTGACTGGTTTTATACAAACAGACATATTAGTACTAGTTTCGAGTAACTGAGACACTATGTAACCCACTTACAACTTTTCTTGTATGTATCTTCCTCACAATACGAATGTTGACTGTCTTTAACATAACTAACTAAGTATTGTGGCGTTTTCGTTTTTGGTGGTAAGAAGTTAAATTAAACAAAAACGTCAGCTACAAAAATAAATATATTAATACAAAAAGATCGTTGGGTTTTATGCCTGTCTGGTTTTACTTCGTGGTCCGGTACTATCCTGGCTGTCCGGAAGGCTGCTCAGGTTGGTGGACACCGACGGTGAAGCTGAAGAGGCCTGTGACGTCAGCCGTCGAAGATGGTGGGTCTTAGCCGTGTTAGGCGTGTTAAGATTCCTTAGGGATAGAACCCTAGTGTCGGACCCCTATCGGGGTGCAGAGCGACACTTATATTATTTTAGAAACTCCCAAATACGTCGGAAGAGGTGACAAACTATGTACTTATCACGGGAAATATATAAGAGTGATTTGAGCCGGAGTCAGCACGTAAGAAGACACTAAGCGTACCTACGTAGATAGCTAGTGAACGCACTCGACACACGTCCGACGCGGACAAAGGGAATTCCCGGCTCTGATCAGCTGAGCAACCGCACCGCGCTCTCGAATGTTCTTCCCCGAACAAAAGAATCGCCATCGGCCAATCAACGCGGCGAACGTGTACAGCGTCATGCGAACCGGTATAGTTGTAGTAAAAACTGTTTTGTTTAAGTGACTTAATATTAAATAAACACTTCTTTGTATCTAATTAAGAAAATGTATATAGTAAATATTGTAAAAAGTAATAAAATAATAACAACAGTAACAGCAAATAAATAAACATGTACGTGCAACGTTACATTACCCCCGCGTCACAAAAAAAAGGATTTTATATATAGTTTTAAAGATAAAATCCGCACATTAAGTTGTATATTGCATATTAATCCTTTCAAAATTCAATCTTTCATACTTCACGCATTCAAACAAGCAAAAGTGGCCATTTCAAAGGCTACTAACGCAATCTAGCAGTTTTTTAAGGTAACCTTTTTAACTTGAGTGGAGACCCATATGAATATTTCAAGTACCAAGTTGTAAGAAAAATTGTGACAATTCGGTGGGTTTTAACTTTACATGCGATTTTTATGAACATAATATCTATTTATTTAAACCTATTACTTTTAAATCTTTTATATGCCATGTACCCAGGTTTTTCCCTGACATATCTTCTAAAATGTAAACTAAAGGAGATTTTTTCTCTATGACGCGGCATTTGATAAATTTTGGTGCCAGCTTTTTACTAAAGTACTTGTCTTTGTCACTCAGAACATACGCACGCTTCATCACTACATCACCAACTGTAAATTCTGTCGGTTTCCGACGCAAGTTATAATGAGACGTGTTTTTAGCATGTGCATGCCAAAGTTTTGCTTGAACTTTATCGAAAATCTCAGAAAGACAACCTAAATTTTCAGCATAACAATCGCGTGGAAGGAACAGAAATTCATCACCTAGATCATTATCGACATAGTGAGTACCACAAACAACTAATTCTCTGCCAAATACCAAAAATGAAGGAGTGAATCCCGTTGCTTCACTCACCGAATTGTTAATGGCAAACTGCACTTTGGGAATAAAAACGTCCCACGTCCGGTGGTCATCCTCCACGAATGTTGATAGACAAGTTATTATTGTACGGTTATAACGCTCGACAGTGTTGACCTGAGGCGTGTATTTTGGGGTATAAAATAAATTAGGAATGCTATATTTTTTAAAGAGAGACTGTGTAACAGCACTGATAAACTGGCTACCGTTGTCCATAAAAATAGTTTGAGGGGTTCCATGTATGAGGAAGATGGAATCTTCCAGAAACTTACAAACAGCTGCAGAAGTAGCAGATCGCAAGGGACAAATAACACAAAATTTAGTAAAGCAGCAAGTCACCACTAAAATGTAGCTGTTCTGCTTTCTAGTGACAGGCAGAGGGCCCATAAGGTCAACAGAAATAGCTTGGAAGGGGCGACTGCATTGCTTCGGACGACCCATTTCTCCCAAAATTTGGTGATTCTGAGCTTTGTAGATGAGGCATTTGCTACACGAACCAACAAACTTCACGACGTCCTGGTGCAAACCTGGCCAAAAATAGCGTAACGCGAGACGACGATACGTTTTGAACACGCCAAGATGTCCAGCCGTAGGTTCCGCGTGGTTTTCGAGTATAACCTGCTCACGTAGCTCCTTCGGTACTACCTCTTTCCATGCAAATTCTGAAGTTAAGTCAGTCGTGTTATGTTTGTTTTTTGTCAATCTAAAAAGGGTATTGTTTTTAATAAGAAAGTTAGGGAAATTTTGTGGTTTAGTAAGACAAGAATTATAGACGTTTTTGTACCACGGATCAGTAGTTGTTGTGTAAAAACCTGAAGTACTGATCGCATTAACGGGAACTGCTCTACTTAAGGCATCTGGTATGACATTGTCAATGCCGCGACGATGTTTCAGCTCAAAGTGAAAAGCGGACAATCTGACACCCCAGCGAGCTAATCGACCGGTTGGATTATTTAGGGACAGGAACCACTTTAAAGCACTGTGATCTGTATAGACCGTGAAAGGCTTCCCGTTCTCTAAATAACACCTCCAGTGCTCCAAAGCTATGACCACCGCAAGTGTTTCACGCTCTGTGATGCTATAGTTCTTTTCCGCCGCTGACAACGACTTGCTCATGTAAGCAATTGGGTGCTCCTTGCCATCTATGGTTTGGGTTAGCATAGCGCCCACGCCGTAGTTGCTTGCATCGGTGTGCACATCGAATGGCTTATCGTAGTCAGGGCAGGATAGAACCGGAGCGGAAACTAAGCATTCCTTTAGCTTCTGGAATGCCAAATCTGCTTCCGGAGACCAGACGAACGGAGGTCCGCCCTTCTTGCACGACGTCAACTTATTGAGCGGAGCTGCTATAGTGCTAAAATTAGGGACGAAACGACGATACCATGTAGCTGTCCCGAGAAAGCGCTTAATATCCTTTCGACAAGAAGGTGTCGGATAATTGAGGATAGCTTGAACTTTCTCAGGATCGGTACGTAGTCCACCACTATCGACGACATAGCCCAGATACTTGAGCGTACTCCGGAAAAACTTACACTTTTCCAGGTTGACGGTAAGATTGGCCTTCTTTAATTTCTCTAGAACGCGTAGTAAAATGGAGACATGGGAATTGAAGTCGTTCGAGACGATGATGATGTCATCGAGATATGCAAATACTTTAAGGTCGAATTCACTAAAGAGCATGTCAACCAGCCTCTGCTGGGTTGCAGGTGCGTTGGTCAACCCGAATGCGGTGCGCTTAAAGCGGAATGTACCACGATTCGGCACGTAAAAGGCAGTTTTGTCTCGGTCTTCAGGGGCTATTGGGATTTGCCAAAACGCTTTGGACAAATCTAAGCTAGACAAGTAACGAGCGTCACGAAGGTTATCCAGAATCTCAGATACGTAAGGCAAGTTGTACGCATCGCGTTTTGTGACCGAGTTCAACTTACGACTGTCGAGACAAAAACGTGGCTGGCCATTCTTCTTGTTGACTATTAAGACAGGGGACGACCAAGCGCTCTCACAAGGTTCGATTACGTCGAGACCTAGCATCTCGTCCACCTGTTCAACAAGAATACGCTGCTTTTCCGGCGACATCCGGTAGTAGCGTTGACGAATGGGCTGTGCGTCGCCAGTATCAATTCGGTGAGTGATAACTTTGGTCTCACCTAAACCTTTGCATTCGGCAGAGATGGCCTTAAATTGTGCAATGATGTTGTCGCCTACTAATTTTTCGGAATTAGATAAGTGATCGTATGCCTGAACAAATGAGGGACGATCGGTGTGAAGGCTAGCAGCAGAAATGTCTGAATTAAAAAATACAATATTTAAAAGACGGTTTGGGAAAATATTAAATCTTTTCCAAAAATCGATGCCTAAAACGACGTCAATATTAACATCTGGTACAACATAAGCTCTCATAACATGAAGAATATTTTCAAAAGTGATAGGTAAGTTCAAATAGCCTATGGAAGACATAGATTGACCACCTGCTGCTGAAACAGTGATGCTATGATCCTTCTGAACTTCAAAACCCTGCTGTTCAAAGACACGATGAAAATTGTTTCCTACAATTGTTACAGCTGCACCAGAATCCATCAAAGCATGCAATTTTAAATCATTTATGTGCACGACAGCATAAGGCCTGGGATCATTAATCGGTTGACTCTGCAGAATTGTGTTTATCTTATAAGTGCTAAAATATAAACTTATAGTTTGTAGCCATTTGGCCCAATCTTCACTATCGAACTTATTAGATCGTTCGATAATGTCACAATTCTGCAAGGCTACTGGTTTTTTGAAGGCTCAGCCTTATTTTTCTTGCATGTTGGGCATTGTGGAGTTTTAACACCCTCATGACCACAGACGAAGCAAAGAATTTTGTCCTTATCAGCCTTACATTGCCTCAGGTTATGTGTGTTGTTACGACAACGCGGACAATACGGTGCTTTGGGAGAAGAAGACATTGCATGTACATACTTGTTACTGTTAGAATTACCTTTAGTATTATTATTATTACTTTTATCAGAATTTGTGTTATAATTAGATGGTCTTTGCGATGAATGACTGTTATATGCAAACTCTGGTGCTATGGTTTCAGATGTAACCTTGGGAGGCTCACGAAAACCAGCAAGACGTGCCTGGATGTTTTCGTAATTACGACATGACGATCTCAAGGTGTCAATACTATCAATCTTAGCGGCAGAAGCTAAAGTGCTCGCGTAGCATGGTCTAATATTATGCAGGAGTATCTCTAATTTGTCCTCATTAGAAAGAGATTTCGACAGACGAGAGAAAAGACCTGACATTATTGACAGATAAATGGTAATATTTTCTGTTTCTCCTTGAGTCCTAGCACGTATCTCCGTGAGTAGTCTGTAGTCATAATCTGCTTGATCGAAATCATTTTTGAGTAATGAAACAAGTTCATCCCAATCTGACACTTGGTCCTGGAGTCCGCGGTACCAATGTAAGGCGTCACCTGTAAATATTTCTGTGGCGTACGACAGTAACTTTGATGATGAAATATTCCTGGCCTTGCTGAATTCCGAGATGCGCTGTATGAAAGAACGAACACACGATTTCCCGTCGAATTTAATTCGAGTAAGTTCACCTGCTACGCCACGTTCGCAAGACACGTTAATATTTAAAGGGGTGCTAGCTAGTTGATTTGAAGGGCTAGAAGAAGTTGATGACAATAAAGAATCAACAGCTGTGTCCTTAAGCAAATTATTGCGTTTATATAAATCTTGAAATTCGGCTGCCGCAACATAATAAAGGTCCTTGTATTGTTCCCCACAATCAATCCGATTAAGTCGGTGGTAAAGGTGATGAAGGAAGTTTTGAGCCCGAAGCACTGCATTCTTGTCCGTCTTCGAATCAAGAAGGAGTTTTACTTTAGTAAGTACGTCACTAACCCCTTTTAAGTCCTGACTAATTTGAAGCGGACTATCAAGAATGTCTTCGGAAGGAAAAAGAGGTCCTAATTTTGAAATTTGTTTCCTTAAATCCTCAACTGTATTGCCGGGAGTTTCGCCTCTAATAGTCACCTCATATTCTAACTCTGATTTTTGCAGCGATAAAAATTTTATAGGGTATTCCATTTTGTGCAAAAACTAAGATTTTATAAAAAAAAAAGGCACCGCAATAAAGAAAGTGTTGCACAAGGTTTGAATAATCTACTCCGTTCTGTTACAAAGCCAACTAAGTAACGTTATGGTTGGCAAAAAATAAATTAAAAGCAAAAATAAAATAACTGAAAAAAAACAGTTACAAAAATAAAACAAATAAAACAAAGCGTTATTGCAACTAATGTGTACATCCACGTAAAATAAAAGTTGATTCAAGATCAGTTATCAAAAAATGTTAACACTTTTGTACTCGACTGTACTACGCTTACGAACAAAGACTGCTGCAGATAGACAGTTTTGCATACAGGCCGTGTAAAAATTACAAAAACCACAGAAACAAATTCAAAGAAAAGTTTAGGTTAAGGACAATCTTTTTATAAACATACAGGATGTGCACTTTAGTTACGAGCAACCAAAAAAATAACGTTTAACAAAAAATAAAAACACAACTACTACGAAGCAAAACCAGACCTTTTCATAAAATAAAATAATTAACCACGTTTAAGGGCGCCAGTGTGGCGTTTTCGTTTTTGGTGGTAAGAAGTTAAATTAAACAAAAACGTCAGCTACAAAAATAAATATATTAATACAAAAAGATCGTTGGGTTTTATGCCTGTCTGGTTTTACTTCGTGGTCCGGTACTATCCTGGCTGTCCGGAAGGCTGCTCAGGTTGGTGGACACCGACGGTGAAGCTGAAGAGGCCTGTGACGTCAGCCGTCGAAGATGGTGGGTCTTAGCCGTGTTAGGCGTG
Organism: Eupithecia inturbata; assembly: GCA_963662085.1. Classification (NCBI taxonomy): domain Eukaryota; kingdom Metazoa; phylum Arthropoda; class Insecta; order Lepidoptera; family Geometridae; genus Eupithecia; species Eupithecia inturbata. The sequence goes on from OY759182.1 coordinate 13,919,792, forward strand.
TTAAGATTCCTTAGGGATAGAACCCTAGTGTCGGACCCCTATCGGGGTGCAGAGCGACACTTATATTATTTTAGAAACTCCCAAATACGTCGGAAGAGGTGACAAACTATGTACTTATCACGGGAAATATATAAGAGTGATTTGAGCCGGAGTCAGCACGTAAGAAGACACTAAGCGTACCTACGTAGATAGCTAGTGAACGCACTCGACACACGTCCGACGCGGACAAAGGGAATTCCCGGCTCTGATCAGCTGAGCAACCGCACCGCGCTCTCGAATGTTCTTCCCCGAACAAAAGAATCGCCATCGGCCAATCAACGCGGCGAACGTGTACAGCGTCATGCGAACCGGTATAGTTGTAGTAAAAACTGTTTTGTTTAAGTGACTTAATATTAAATAAACACTTCTTTGTATCTAATTAAGAAAATGTATATAGTAAATATTGTAAAAAGTAATAAAATAATAACAACAGTAACAGCAAATAAATAAACATGTACGTGCAACGTTACATTATCAGAGTAAGTTTTGAGAGAAGATGGTTTTTTTTTCTAAGCGTTGATCAATTAATATCCCCAGAAGTGGGATGGTGGAAGAAGATCTCCCCAAAGCTCTACAAATTATCACTATGTAATAAATCGAACAGGCAAAAAATTAATACTTAGATACTTTTCTAGCAGAGCCCTGAAGTACTTTTCAAGCACTCAAAACTGATCTTTCTGTTTTCCAGAAAATTGTCAAGAAATGCAAAGAGTTCCGGTCGAATGCTGATTCTAAAGCTGAGGATATTATGTTAACAGGTAATATTAAATGTATGCAAGAAGCACTGGGTACCGTACTCTAGTGGTTTTTTCTAAGTTTGTAATCTGCGAAGTAATATTTTTAAGAAGTAGGCACCTGGTGCCTGATAAAAACGCTATTTGAGATGGAGAAGGTTATCGTTACATTCATGAGAATAATTGTTGCGATAGAGCAAGTAGTAGTAGTATTTGCAGTATTTGCGCTAGTATTAACATTGTTTCAATTGTAATTACTACTTGTTATTTGTTTTTATTGATTGTAATTTTCTTTGTTAATTAAGAATATATCTTAATTTCAAAATAATGAGTCTTAAAATTCTCGTATGCAATCATTTTATAATGTGTTCTAATCGCACAAGATTAAACATTGTTGAGCTTTAAGTTTTCAAAACAATGATGATAATGTGTCATATTCCAGGTAAACCAAAGAATACGTCAAAGTCAATGCTACAACTGATGGTAGAAACCTCATCCAATGCTAACGAGATGCTGAGCGACGAGTACCTTCGGGAAGAAACCTTCGTGGTGACCTTCGCAGGCACCGACACCACGTCTGTTGGCTTGTCCTTCATATTTACGATGCTGGCTAGACACCCTGATGTTCAGGAGAGAGTTTATCAGGAGTAAGTGCATGTTTGAAGAAGTTCATCTTGCCGTAGCGGTCACGTCGTCGTAAGAATCGACCCCTCCAGCTCAGACCGTGAATGTCATAAGAGCTGACTAAGGGAACCTAGCCGAGGAAGGGCAGCAGCTTCCTGGGTATGTATAACACTTCCCCTGCAATCACCAGTCCACTTGCCAAGCGTGGTGATTATGCCAACACTCCTATGTTTGGGAAAGGCACGTTAAGCAGTGGTCAAATGTGTGCTGATTACAAAGGGTTGACGGCATCGTCAAAGTTGTTCGGCGTAGGTACTTGGATACAAGAAGCAAAAGTTAAAGTGCTGACAAAAGTAAGCCTCCTTTTGCTAGCATTGTCAATAATCAGTCACTACTACAGTTCTACAATCAGTTTCTGTTAGCCTCTGCCAACAGTAAATGATTCATTGCTAAAAACAATGATGGTGGCACAGTGCACCACTTTTGCCTCTTAGAAATTTTAAGGCAATAAAATAAATAAATAAATAAAACAGTGAATAGCCAAAAAAAGATAAATCTATGTATGTTGGCTATGTTTGTAAAAGCACCTACTAAATCCTTATAGCAAAATTGTTGGTGCGTTGCTGCAACCTTACAACAACGCGGTGTTAAGTTTAACAAAATAATTGTATCATACATTATCATCATCATAAGCCCATAATACTCTACTGCTGGACATAGTCCTCTCCTAATTATATACAAATGTTACAAAATACTGCACATTTTTCCAGAAACATGGAAGTGATAGGAGACGCGAAGAAACCAGTGGAAGCTGACGAATTGCCCCAACTAAAGTATACAGAGGCGGTCATCAAGGAAACGCTGAGGATGTACCCACCAGCACCTTTGGTGCTGCGAAAAGTTGACAAGGACATCACTTTGCGTAAGTTTTTGACCAAAGTCCTTGTCCGGAATATAAGCTAGAATCATTAATGAGCTATATGTATGTACCTTTATAGACAAGCGTGTATCCACTAAGCACGCCTAAAATAAGTCACTTTTGCAGGCTCCCTTCTGTTACAGAATAACTATTATCTAAAGTTCACTTTGCTCGTGTTATAGAGAAAACCATTTATTACACGCGTAAGGCTTTTTTAAAACTTGAGGTAACAGTTAAAAAAGTTTAGAAATTTTACCAACTGCTTCAATCTTTGCCACATTGTCAAATTATATTTAACTCAATAACTTCCCTTCACAGCATCAGGTAAATACCTAGTGGCTGGCACAGGCGTCATGATCAACATTTGGGCAGTCCACCACAACCCGAAGTACTGGGACGATCCGGAGCAGTTCCGACCTGAGAGGTTCTTGGATGCCAAGCCGAAGCACCCCGCAGCTTTCCTGGCTTTCAGTTACGGAGTCAGGAACTGTATAGGTAAGACAGACACTATACTAAAAAGCCCAGCTTAATACTAATAATATATTTAAAAAAGTTAGAAAAATACACAAGCAACCAAGCGCATACCTACTGTGAGGCTCGTACGAAAAACACCCAAAGCTGATTCAGCCCAAAGGTCCATAGCTCGTTAGAGCCACGCGGCAACCGAGTACGTCAGAGAGAGTCGCAAGGGCAAGACTCAGGCGGGTACTTTTTCGATTAATGGGGTCTTCGTTGCGGGTCTCTGTTTTCTTCGACGTTGTTCTAGTATTAGACGCCGACACATCTGAGAGGCACGTTAGTGGCTCAGGGTATGCCCACTTGGTAAGGGTAGAGTCGGTCTCAAAGACAGACGTACGCCGCGCCGTTCGTCGCTTAAAACCATCGTCTGCGGCTGGCCTTTATGCTATCCCCTCCTTTGGGTCAAAGACAGCTTATTTGCCCTTATAGAGCCGCTACACTACCTACTCAATCTCCCCCTACACAGCCACTATCCTGCTCGTTGGATGAATGTTGGAATATATTTCTAGAGTCCCGCCTGTTCCGAAAACTAACAAATCCACGGTAGAAAAAATTCGGAACTTGGGGTTCATTGGAGATAAGTGCCTAAACTTTCGCGAACACATTACATCTACGTGCACATTACATACAAATTGTATGGGAAAAGGAGACGTCACGATCACATCTCGTTACTAACGTCAAATACACTCACCCCTATCGCTACCATAAACATTTCATCAATAAATGTCCAAATTGTTTAGAAGGTAATTGATATGTGTGTCCGTCAAAGTTTTATATTTTTACAGGTGCCCAATTCGCCATGATGTCCCTTAAAACCTCGCTATCGACTTTAATCCGGCAGTACCGAGTTCTACCAGCGAATGACGACCCAAAGGCAGATCACGCACCCTTGAGGACACAGATGGATGTCATGATGCGTGACGTAGATAATTTCATTGTGCGGCTAGCTCCAAGGTTGTAGAACATCAAATGATATCTCTGTAACCTTAGGGTTATAGAGATATCAACGTGATTCCTTGGTCCAATCTACTTTATTCAAATTTAGCATAAACCTTTTTTTAACAGAATTAATGATGTGTTTCTTATTTTATTGAAAATCATCCCCTAACGAGGTTAAAAAGGGTTAGAAAATTATTTTGGCATAAAATGTTTTGTCCTGAATGACTCACTGACTGACTGACTGAGTCACTTTTCAATCCATACTATTAGTATAAATAATAATTCTAAAGTAACTCTAGCTGTCTGTCTGTCTATCTGTATATGTGTCTGTTACAAATACAAATGTTTATTCTGTAATAAAAGATAAAAGAATAAAAGAAAGTAATAAACAGTTTAACATAGTTGAAAACACCTTTTAAGTATAATGATATACTTGTATTAGGTGTTATCGCTCTTCCACGTCTTCTGTTAAGTAAACTTCGGTGGCGTTACATTTGTTAAATAATAAATATCAAAGTAATATTATTTCGTCGCAATACCATTATCGAAAATAAATAAAGGTACTTAACAATTAACAGGGTTGCTCAAACAAAACATTTTAACATACGGTCCAAGCCAAGAAAATTTTGCTTATGTTACCACTTTACACCTAAACGGTAGAACGGATCTCAATGAAATTTGACACACGGACATAGTCTACTGTCTATCTCGGAAAAGAGCGCGCGAAGCCGCAGGTAGTCTACAAAAAAAGACGAAAGTTACTCTTTTGCTTATTTTTTGTCCACCAACATTATCGCATTTTATAATGAACTAGCTTCAGTCTTCGGCTTCGCACACGGTTTTCTGTCCAGGATAAAAAGTAGCTTATGTCCGTTCCCTCGATATCGTCTACTTCCCTACCAAATTTCATTAAGATCCATTCGGCCGTTTAGGCGGGATAGATAACAGACAGACCGATTTACTTTCGAATTTATAATATTAGTACATAATGGATTTTATATTTTGGATTAGGTACGTTTTGAAAAATCTCAAAACTTCAAAAAGATAAATTTGCCTTTATAAAAAGAAAGATTCTTTATGGAAAGAATTCCTAAAAAAGTCGAAAAGATTTCTTAATTCATTCTTCTAAGAGGTCTTTCTTCGGCAGACATTCAATTAAAATTAATGTGTAACTTTGGTTTAACTATTTATTTCCCATACCAGTAGTGGCATAATTCAATCCAGAGTCCCCATACTTCAGTCGCATCAATTTACAAAAAGTGTATCACGGATATTCCAAGAAAATTGCTTATGGTTTGATCAATTCATAAGATGCGATCATAAATGCAAACTGGAATAAAAAAATGCAAAAGATAATTTAATGCAAGTAATTATATGCTCCATACAATTAGCAATAGGGTTTGAATTTGCACAATGGTTGCTCAGTGTTTCCTCATATGGGAAGTAGTTCCCGACTAGACAAGTTGCTGCTAATATATCAGGGGTGGGCAACATTTTACTTGGAGATTGTCCAACTGATTGCAGAAAAGCTTGGATTTCTGGAGAGGACGATAGAGTATTTCTATTGTTTTAAAGGTGGCCGTCGTCAATATTTTACTATATTAAATGTAATTCTTCATGTTCCTATTTCATTTTGATGGAATACATTATGTACTTACTCAAGCCGAAGTAATGGAATAATGGAATATGATCAGTTAGCATAAAAAAAAATTTCTTACATTTACGCTTCCTTTAACGTTTGTGTGAGTGTGCGTGCAAAGCCGGATACGAACCGGCGTTACGGGCCGTAATGTAACGTGTTACATGGCAAGCGTTTGTGCAGTCAGTAGAGTTAGTTTATCTCGTCCGCGAAAAAACTCGTCCGCGGGCGAGTTGTCCACTTCACTATTGAGTAAACTCGTCCGAATCTGAAGTTTCTTACGGGGAAAGAAGGCATTTGCAACGAGCATTTTATGGATTGTATCTCAGGGCGTAACGTATTGTACCTACTGGCTGCGAATGGTACATTACGCGCCATAACACCGGTTTCTCTGTAAAAATCTTATATAATAAATAGCTTCAAACACAGCAAATAAAAAGTATTTTTGCAAACCAAGAATTAAAACTAGTTAACAAAACACAAAAGGTATTAGAATTCACCTAGCCATTTTGGGCAACGATGACTTGAACATCGGACGATCCTATGTTGATCGATACGACACTAAACTTTTTAAGAATGGAAATAGGTGGCCTATTAAAACCGATGACGACCGATGTGGCGCGGCGGGCGAAGGTCCGCCTGCGACGCAGAAGGTTGCGGGTTCGATTCCCGCCTTGGGACAAATGTTTGTACGATCTGCAAATATTTGTTCCGGGTGTTCTGGGTATTTTCTATAATAAAAAATATCTATCTATGTTATATATTGTATTAAGTTTATCAGTCATCTAGTACCCATAACACAAGCTCTGCTTACTTTGGGGCTAGATGATGCTGTGTGGATTGTCCAGCATTATTTATTTATTTATTTATTTTTTATTTAAAACCTTGAGTAAACGTTGAGCAAAGCTGCAGTTCAGGAGAGTTCAGTCAACCCCGGCGTCCCGAGCCAGCCTGCTCAGTCTTACGTGCACCAGGCGCCGCGCCGTTCAGCAAGAAGGTAGGATACTTTTTACCATTTTATTTTATTTAAGTCTAGAGTGAAAAACATACTTCTGGAAAAGCGAGCTCCATTTTAGGCCACATGTGCACTTACCCAAGAGAGATGGTGGCAAAGCTTTACCATCAGAATATACAGATAGCTAGGTTTGGTCTGTACCTGGATAAAACTTAGCCTAAATGGAACCCGGATGAAAGTTTTTTTTTTGTTGTACTAGCTTATCATGGTTATCCTAGATATCAATATTTTTTTCGAGATAAACCTGCTGCTGTTCCGGAAATCACCCATTGCAAATAATCTTACATAATATCAAAACAATGTTTGTATGGATTTATATAATAATTGTAATAAGTTTTGGGTTGGTTTTTATCCAACATAACAAAAAATAAAAAAATCCGATTTAAAAATCTGATGTCCCACATCAGATTTTTAAATCGGATTTTTTTAGTTTAGTTTATTTATTCAAAAACAATTTACATCGTGTATGAATGTAAAGTACGTAATTAAATTAATTGCATGCAAGTATAATATAATTCAATTCATCTTTGTTGCTAACATAATAATTACTTTCGTGTGATAAACGCGTCAATTGTGTAAAAACACCCTTTCAGCAAAAGCTTTCTTAAATTATTCTTGAAAATATTTGGATTGTCAATTGCTCGTAATCATTAATCGTAACCAACAATGTAAACCTAAATGTTTTTAAAAATTTCATGAAATTGACTTCACGTTATTATTCCATGGCTGAGGTTTATTTACTTATGTAGAAATGTAGGAAGCATTATTTTTATTATGAAGGTCAATGATAACAAAATTCCAAACAAGTTGAAAAAATTAACGATAAATAAATTCAAACAAATTGTCAAACATATCCATTGCAAAAAGGTTTACTACAAAATATCAGATTATCTATAGGATAAAAATCTTGAGCCGAGTTTGTTCGCTTCTTTACTTTACCTTAAAAAGATTGAAGTGAACAAACAATTAAACAAATAGTTTTATTTCCTAGTTTTACTGGCCTTTAATTTAAAAAAAATTACAATCAAATAATAAAAACAAATTAGAAGTAGTATTTACAATTGAATTAATTAAGCTCAACTGATCCATATCAATACCAGTCGGAAGCGTCCCTAAGACGTTGGCTGCATTGCCCCGCTGTATGGCAATGCTGATGCGCCGATGCTAATTTAACATATGTAATTTGAATTTTGTGACGTGTCCAAGAGTCCTATAAGGTCTATAGGAAACAAAGCACTTTGATATTTAATATTTGAATGGCATCTCAAATTATTATATATTTTTATTTGATTAACTAAGTGGCATTTTAAATCCTACCCCAATACATGTTTTGTTTTAGATATGTAAATACATGTTGAGATTTGACGTGTTTTTTGAGGTACACAACCAAGCATTACAGTATTGTTATAATCGGTCTCTGGTTACAATCCTAAAGTATGATTTGTTTTTTACCTTCATAATTTGAACGAATAAAAAACCAGATCAAATCATAATGAAGTCGTTGAACCCATCTCTTTCTAGGTCAATAGCTCAAAGATAATTGAACGAACTAATCATAATAAGTTAGAGCAAACATAGAGTTGTAAGTACTAAGACCGGTTTCAATTCTTTCGACAGATGCACTGCTTCATATGTGTCACGTACATGATAATTCTCACGAGCGCAAATCCTTGGATCGCTCGGGAACCAACCGCAAAACCAGAACAAAGATCACTATTCCGTGACGTCATAGAGTCCTTGAGAATTCGATCGCGCCCACACGAGAGCCACGATGACAACGAACTATCACAAAACTACGAACGATATGGTTACGAACGTGAACCACTGCAGCTTCCAAGCGATGCAGACTTTATACCCAGAAGAAACGATAGAATAGAAATGCCAAGACTAAAATACCGCTTCCCGAAAAACTTGAAAGTCACGAATGGTGAAAAATATGAAGTGAAAGATGCAGTTGAACAATCTAAAGAGAATAATGAAGAAGCTCCAAAAGAAGTAGTAGTTTTTATCGACACTCATAACAGGCCATCTAAACCAACACAGAGACCGAAGCAGCGTCCGCAACAAAACAAAAATAAACCAAATAAGAACAAGGAAAATGATGAACAAGAATCGCAAGAACCACAAGTCGTGTCTACAGAAGACTACATGCAATTTACTAATACTATGGCTGGTCAGAGTCAAATTGGGAACCGTGAAACGCAAACTGTAATCAAACCAACGGTAATCGTCAACCTGCGAGGCACTGTCAGTCATACAGACAGCGATATAAGACTCGAACGAAGGGGCAATAATCAAACTATAGATAATATTCCCCGTAACATTTTCAACATTAACCAAGAAATCAACCTTGATAGAACAACGCCCAAGAAAGAACCTAATAAAGTTAAACAAGAAGTTAAAGTTTTGAAAGAAAAAGAAAGATCTAAAACCGAAGAAGATATGATGATGTGTGAAACAGCATCCTACAAATCAGAAAGCAAAATAGATGGTGCTCGAAAGTTTGATAATGTTCTGCAAATTTTGTTTTCCATTTAGGAATAAGAAGAATTAAATGTAACAATAATAGTAGATTATTTGCCTATTTCTAAAGACTTTAAATTAGCAAGTATGAATATATTTTTGTCAACAGTGATAGGTAAATCAAAACATAGTTGTACTTAGATATATAGTGGTAAAGTTCATGAAAATATTAAACGAATTCTTAAGATTCAATTAGTTTAAGTAATACTTATCTAAATGGCAAATTAATTTTAAATAGACACAACACAACAATTTTTAAATAGGTAAATTATCGTTCGAATAAGCCTACGCAATAAATTCCTTTTATTTATCTTTTTAGGAAAGCTACAGTTACCTACCTATCTCTTAACTCTGTAGGTATTGATGAAACTTAATAGGTAATACTTTTAACTTTCACATGACCAATTCCATAGTGATGTTATGTTACTAGAACCGTTCTTGTTTCCTTTCTTTCTCTTCATTAATAGTAAGTAATTAAATTAAATCTTAAGGGGTGAACCTAACGGGTTTGGTTGTCAAACTAGGCCGAAATCGCCTAGCTCTCAGTACTCACGTGAACTTTGTGGTAAAAAACTCGAATTACATAAAATTCAAATAAAAATCTTTGGTTTCTTGAATGTGAAAACACGATTAAGAACATAAATACGATATAAAAAACATGAAAGTAGTAAGATATAGTTTAAGTTTAAGTTTTTAAAGTTTCGCACATATGTACATAGTTTGTTCGAGATCTCAGGAACCTTGCGAGCTAATAAAATTACTTATGTTTTGATTCGTATGTTATACTAATTATTTGGTACCTTGAACCAGTTTCTTTATAATCTGTGTAGTTTTCTTATAAATAAGCAAAAATTTCAATTTTGCGCTTACTTCGTTACAAAAACGTATGCTCCTGTGAACGCGAAATCCTATGCCTATCCATTTCCCAAAACGGCGCGCATTGCGCCCTCTTAAATGAAATATTCTAGGCATAATCCGTTTCATTCACCGAGCACATACTCGAGTTAATGCCTAGTGCAAATTTAATTTGACTTCTTTGTTATTTTAGGCTGGACAAAACACTTTATGTTCATGGCAAAGGATCGATTTACTCTATCAAATGTCATCTTGCGCTGATCTGTACCGACATTAGACAATCTCTTTTCAAGGTCGCTCCTCAACAAAGAGATCACCGAATCAAACTTAAGATCGTACTTCCTCGAATGAAATATGTACATTAGCTTAGTCGGCTTGCTATTAAATTCTAAGCAAAAAGTTTGAACATCAACACCAACTTTTTGTTAAGTACATATAAAACTAAATGCTAGTTTGATGATAGTTTAAATAACACACACATACACATACACTGTACATGCTACTAGGGTATTTAATGTTTTACACCGTCCTTGCAATTTAATTAAACAGTAAGTTACTTAGCCTAATAAAATTATGATGGATTGATTGATGTTCCTATTAATTAACTAATAAAATCATTTTGTAGATTAATCATTTTGACCCCGCCGTTAATCATTATGGTACTTTTAAACTCTGTAGTATTTTTATGGAACTTAGTAGGTATAATTATTCTTTTAGATTTTAACCTAATCAAAGCTTCATTGAGGAATAAAACGTAACTGAAAAATAAAGACGCTTACGAACGCCCAAACGTTTCGCGTGAGACGTGCCTATTCCCAACGTCTCACGTGAGACGTTGCCTGTTCCCAGCTTCTCACGAAAAGTCAGAAAACATCGTCATTACAATCTACAACAGTAGTCTAGTAATCTAGTCTAGTAATCTAGTTGCAGGTAACCGCTAGTAGGTTATAAAATATATACCTAGAAAAACTATTTATTTACTATTTTAGAATCTCATGGTAAAGCAAGATGAACAACAATGATTGAAAAGGTCCAGAAGTAAATTACAATAGGAATCTATCATGTGAATGATAGTAATGATGACTGAAATAATTAACTCACCAAAAATACGGTTCTCAAAGTGTAAATCAGTAAAAAATAGACCAAAAGGGTGTGGTATAAAAACTTGGGCAATCATTTCCTAGAACTCAAATCAAATATACTAGCTCTGTTTTCGGCTTCAACCATCATGGGTATAGAAAAAAAAAATAAGTACCTACATGCCTTAACGTCGTCAGTCATGTCCACAGTCGGTGTCGTTTTGTTTTTTTATTATAATAATTCAGAATACATATAATTATTTTATTGATATAATTATTTTATTGCGTGAGTTTTATTTTATTGATACTCGATAGCGACGTTACTACAGTTTTTAATTGACAGGACAATTGTAAAGTCATCGTCATTCTGATCATAGTGACCTCATTGTGATTAAGCGACAGACACAGGCTTTTTTCTCCCTTCCTGGTGACATCCCTTTTAACAACTTTAAATATATACTAGGAATTGGCTGTCTTTTTCCATCTATCTTTTATCAGCCAGTAAGAAAACCAAAAATTAATTCTAGAATAGCTATTTTTATGGTGATCTGTATTAACTATATAGTTATGCTGTGACACAACTTAAATATTTCAATAGGTAATTACTACAATTACCGCTTCTACAAACCTCATGGAGCAATTTATACTACGTATACAAATATTTAGTTGCTGACCCGCTAGACATTTTTTAACTTGTGCGGTATTAAGCCCTCAATTGTGCCATAGCATAGGCCTATTTTCTGTTCCCAATAAAGATATTTTTATTTTGGAAGATTCGCTTCTGATCACATTATGTCAGAATTTTAGAAAAAGTCATTGCTTTATTGTTAAGAGAGGTTTATTATGTAAAATGTATTTTTACATAAAATTTACATTACACACAAACAGTGCTTAAATCGTATATATGTGTCAGTAGGTTATAAATTCCAGCTGACGTGCATAATAAACAAACTATTTGTCTTGATATTTAGGCCACCTTCGTAAAGTCCATGGTCAAGTTCAAGTGAACAGGTGATTGTCAACCAATTTATTTTAACGAGCCTCGATTTTCGAGTGTTGTAAATTATCGATAAGCTGCATCGATATACGTTTCCTTATAGGTATCGATAGGTACTGTAAAATTAAGTTTTTTTTTAAATTGAGGACTCTACTATTGGTAAAAATAATTGTTTATTACCTGATCAAATTTAATTTTATGAACTACTGTTTGAGCTGTTAAGTACTTTTATTTCAAGAAACATTAGACCCCACTGTCTCTAGAAAAATCCTTAGAAACAACATAGTAACTACCTTGGTATCAGAAAGTATCCTCTTAAGAATTTATAAAACTCTCACAAAGTTTTCACTTGATATTCAAACGACTACCAGTTTTACGTGTTTTTAGAAACATCACAAATTGACATTTTGTTGCAGGATAATAAAACAACAGATTTTAGTAGATATGTGATTCCACTGCTATAAAGCCTGTGAACTAATTAATTATTTATGAATATGATAGTAAATAGAGTTTATTCTGAAGTGCTTAGGTTTTCAAATTGGCAATAAACTTTGCTTTCACATTTCACGTCTTCGATAAGATACTTCAGAATCTCGAAGGCAATTCGTACAACACATTAAATCTAATCTGTCTTAGGTTAGGTTAGGTTGCTAAAAATAGCGTCTCTAAAGTGATTTGTTTGTATTTTAAAGGTTGATTAAATATTACCACCACTTGCACAACGATTTTAAAATGTCTCATTTTGATTAACTTTAATAACTAATAATTCGAGAAAGCTTCCACAACGGTAAGGGCGTAAAGTCGATCAGCGAAACGAAAAAGCTACAGATATGTCCAAGCTTCATTCGGCAGTGAGACGCGGTCTGCGTCGGGCGTGTGTGACGTTTACTTCCTTTTGGAAGAATCATCGATATCGCAGGAAAACGGAACGAGATGGCGCGTCACTATTTCATTGGATTTTTGGTGAGCTTTCATAATTTTTTTATTTGCACCAATAAGAATATTTCTATTTTCAATATATTTGTATCGATTGAATTTATACTGTTATAAGACCATACAGTCATCTTAATAAAAGCCTAGGTTATTCTAGTCTAGAGGTTCATTATTAAAATATCCTATCTTAGAAAATCAGTGTTAATTAGTTAGATCTATAACTTTGATACGATAATAATAATTGTAAATACTAGTTCTAATTTGTTTCTATTTTTTGATTGTAATTTTCTTTGTCAATAAAGTTTTATTATTTACTATGTTACGTATCATAATAATGTTCGTAGAATCGCGAATTTTAGGCACTGCACTGACATTTCAAAACAACTCTAAGCTCGAATTAGAAATGCATAGACTTTGATTTTTATTTCAATTTAATGTTAATAAATAAGAAATTTACGTCGCTATATGGTCGAAACGTTGGCAACAGAATTATGAAAAGAACTATGCCCAGCATTGGGTGACTGTGGATTCCGACAATGATGGTGATAGAATTTGAGACAATATTTCTATATTTTTCTGAAATAGAACCCGAAAATCGGTGTATTTTTAAGAGCCCATAAAAATACACAGATTTATATATTTTTGCTGTCGATTTAGTTATTCCATTTTAAAATCTTGACGTGTGTTACAAATGTTAAAAGTGAAATAATACTATTCCTACCTAATTGGAAAGAGAAAGGGGAAGCCTTTGCCCAGTTGTGGGACAGTAGTGACTAAAAATAATAATAATAATAAATACCTACAAACCAAATCAAATTAGTCAAAGAAGCTAATATTAACTTTGACAAAGAAAACAAATGTAGTGTTTAAGCTTTGCAAAAAAGATTGTGGTCCTGCAAATGTTTGACAGCTATGTTGATGACGTAAGATTTCAGGTCATTCCCCTCATAGATTCTCACTTGAATTTTAAGACAAGTAGTCTTTAGGATTTTATTCATAATCGTTTGAATATAATAGTCAAAATATGGTTAGGTAAGTAAATGCCCTTCTCGTGGGTGGTTTGTAGTTTAGTAAGCAGCTTTCCATCGATAATGTTTTCATAATTTGTCTTTCAAAACCAATACGAAAGGCGGACTCCATTTACCATAAACAATAGAACTAATAGAACGACCGACTGTATTATGCTTTCAGGCGTATGTTAGGCTAAATAGCACTTTCTTTTATATGAACATAGTTCCATGTTACTGTGACTGTGATAGGTAGGTTCTTTTATGGGACTATAGCCCCATGTTACTTTGACAAAATTTAGTAAATTATGAATGTGAGGGGTTAACTGCGAACCTGGTTTGTTTTGGTAAAACACCAACATTTAATCTCTTGCGTTTGTCTTAACGAGGGCTATTTTTAGGTGTAGGTGGTCATCTCATCCACTTCAGATGATTTGACCCCTTGAATAATTAATATTATTTTCGTGCGTCAACTCATCCGATTCCTATTTTGTTTCAAAGCAGGTACAAATTCGGCACAGTCCTTATAAAAGTACTATGATGCTTTTGAAGAAGTAAAAGCCAATGTTGATGATAATATGTAGAATATTTAATGAAATCAACACTTAAAAATTTAGTAGTTTAATCCAGGTACACTTACTTACTAACAATAAAATACAGGATGTTTGACTTAACTTTAACATTTACAATAAAATAAACATAGATTTAACGTATATAATAAAATCAGCCTTAGCTCAAATTTGTAACATAAATTATTACACATTCTGATTAAAAAGCAACGTTGAGGGACCGGGTTCTTTTGCAGTACCTATAGTTTTTTCTTGATGTTGTTGAATTTCGGAATTTTCGATATTCAATTAAATCCAGCATATTTAATTGTGCCAAGCGTATTACGAATCACACTTGGCACAGGCTGAGTTGCATCAGAAGCAATTGTTTTTTGATATTTCTCCTCAAGGCATTCATTTTGGGCAAAAAGTGGCTTACATTTATGTTTATCGTCCCGTTTCAAGATATAAGAAAAAGTCAAGCTTTGCAAAAACTTTTCAGAATATAACTCTACATACAGATTTTTGAATGAAGTTGTGTCATTTAGGTATTGAATTGAAAGCATTGATGGATAAAGCTGTGTTGTGTTTTTGTTTTTTATGCTTCGTTCAAACACCGTCCAAATTTGTTTCTGTCAATCTCTGTAACTAAACTTTGAGCTCGCTTAGAGCACAAAATTTAGTGCCTGAGTATTTTATTTATTTCTTTAGATTAGACCTCGACATATTAAATATTAACCAAATGAAGGGTCGCTTACGTAGTACATGATTTGTAAACGCGTAGATTATAAGGAAACTGATCCACTGCGCCTCTAACACTCCAACTTCTAAGGTCCAGTGGACATAAAGAATGTTACAACAATTGAGGCCATGTTTATCGTGAAACAAAATCACATCTATGACCCGACAAGTACCTTACCTACATAAAGAGCTCTTCTATGCAAAAGTACATAAAATACTTTCTTATTACAAGTGACATGACCTGCTTTCACATAAGATAATCTTGCTAGATGAAGCAAAACAATAAACCCGGCGCGGCGTCGCTCGTCAGGTTGAATGCTAATCATCTTTTAATCATGTGGTCTTGATAATAATCATTTTAGTAGAGTTTCCTGAGGTTGATGAACGTATTAACAAGTTTCTATGTCATCTTAAGTATCTATGCTATTATAACCATTACAAAAGAAAACGTAAGCTTGATTAATTAGGTAACCGGATTTAAACTACGAACGTGATTTGAGCTTTCTGGTTAGGGTAATGGGAGTTACTACGCATTCATTTGTTTTGTAATGGAACTATTAAAATAAAGTAAAATAATTATTCCAAAAGAACATCGGTATTGATGTAAATTATAATGTTTCTTTTCATCTAAAACGCTTATTAGAAAATGGACTGTTTAGCTTATTCACATTGATTGCACCTTTGATATAACTATCAACATCTTTATCTAATTTTCCTACGACCCGTTACACCAATGACTCATTATTATTAAATGACTGTCATAAGACCAAAATTGATATTGCTTTTATTGCCCATAACTTGAGCGACTAGCGACTGAAATTGAACATTATCTCCACAGAAAACGTTTCCTTAAATATCAATCAATTAAAGAGAATGATATACATAGGTAACAGTAAATCGGGCGCAATAAAAAATGACATAAATAAAACCTAGCCAAATCGCCTAATACGTGCCATCGACACAAAGCAAAATGGTGTTCGCCAAATAAGTGCACAGATAACGGGCAACTTTCATCCGTCGATACCTAAATATACGTTGATGACCCACAATTTGGCCTCCAAAGAACAAAATACACAACACAGTTGGTCAGCTTGCCAACAGAGCCCACATAGCCCAGTTTTAAGAACAAAGGTGTGCATTTCACTTTCGTATTTTGCCTGCTTTGTTTTCTAATTTGGATGGAGAGATAAGATAAAAGAGGTGTGAATCAGGGTGCTAATACTGTTTTTTTATAATAGTCTACTTTAATTCCTTCTTAGACGGTGCACCATTTCATGACAATAAAAGGGTTTTTGCTTCTTCTTAAAACGCAAATATTGTATACGTTTCTACAGACTTTTAAAGATAGCCTAAGTAAGGTCTCTAACGTATCACCATTTGACCGTGGGGAACCTTGGAGTGTATTATTTAAGTTCTCGAAAGCCAATAGTAAAAATGTATACCAACTAGGTGTATACTATCCGGCTGCGGTGTGAATGTAATAACATTCGGTTAGTAACAATATTAGCACCCTGATGCACACCTATTAAATCTTATCTCTCCATCCAAATTTGAAAACATATTCACTGCCAATGTCAATGTCACATAAAAAACTGGCTTACTTGCAACTTGCATTAAATGATCTGGTATCAGAACCAGCCTTATAATGTGAGAAAAACTTAAATTGCAAACATCCTAAAAATGGGGATATCATTCCGTACAGTTGACATGTTATGATGATCTCTCACTAAATTTAATGAATTTTACTTCTGAGCACATTCTTTGGACGTTAAATTAAAAGCGCAGTATCGTAGGGTGCACTACAACTTGGAGGCCTATATCCAGCAGGTGAACTCAGACTAATTAATAATGATGATGAATTAAAATAAATATATATTATAATTGCTTCTAGATGCTGGTTTTCTGCAGTCTCCTTGAGGCTCTACCGCGACCATCAAATAATGAGTAAGTGTACAATTTACTTTTGATTAGAATATTCTTCTTTTGATATTAACTTCAATATGAAACTGATATCACGAAAACATTCTGAATTTTCTCATCCTCGCTTGACCAAACTTTGGGGGAAGACAAAACAGACGAAACTCCGTGATGTCATGTTCATCTAACAAAGCACAAAACTTTAACAATTCTGGATAAAACAACCAAAACATAATTTTAGTACCGAGTTCGTTGAAAAATTACGGTCACGTGTACAAATAACGCACCAAAAACTAACAAAGTAGTTCAAAATATACTTAGTGAGGCTTTGGGAGATCGCACCGCTCTGCTGGTTCAGGTATGACCTTTACATTTCATAATAAGCTTTGATACCGCCTCTTGTAACATGCTGTTATTGCTTTGAGTTAGTTGTTTCAAAGTTCTACCTCAAACCTGGATGATGTTTTTTTCAGGGAAACTACAGAAAAAGATCTTGTAACTGAAACCCAAATAAATAAAGAACACAAAGACGAAAGATCGTTAATGTATGAAGAAGGACCTCAAGGAAACACTAGAGAAATAGTCGACAGAATAAGGGCGATCAACGATGCTATAAGTAGAAACAAACCTAATAAAAGACCTCAGTTAAACTGGAATACTCAACCGCAAACTGGAGGTGGCTATATCATGGATAAAGATGTTTTAGAAAAGCTACAACAAATTATAGCATCAGGAAAGCTACATTCGAATAACCCGAATCATCAACTCCATAACTCGGAATATGACAGTACTTATTTGAGAAATTCACGACAAATTTCTCCAATTATGCAAGAAAACCAAGGCTTCCCGAAGATGCCAGTTCCATACCTGATCAATATGCCCATGCTTGTAATGCCATCTATGCCAATGGATGCTAATATGATGGGATACAACAACATGCTCAGACAACAGCAATTAAGTTCAATTACAAGACAAGGCCCTCCCTCTCTACCTTCAATATTTGGTAGCCTCGGACAATCATGGCCTTTTGCCCCATTATTCCCAATATTAATAAGAGATCCTCTTGTTAGCATGTTGAGTGGTGGTGGCTGGAATAGCTTTTTTCAAACTGGACAAGAAGCTGACGTTTGCAGAAGGCAAAAATCTAACGATATTCAAGATGCCATAAGTCAACTTGATTTACTAGAAGAAAATGAAATTGACAAAGATTTATTTCAAGACCAAAACAAGCAACCTAAAACACGTCAAGGAAGAGCGATTCAAAAACGAACTTTATCACATGAAACTAACATTCAAGATGTTAAGGATGATAAGAAAATAAAAACAATATTTGTAGAGGTCGCAAACAAAAAAGAAAAGAAACCGAAAATTACAAAAACTACTCCTAGAGCGCCAGTTAGACGGGTGCAACCTACAAAAGATACAAAAACGGTTGATTCTGATGAGGAGAATCTTCGGTTCGGGTTCCTTTTTCCCAAGCCCACAATACCAGGACCAGGGTTCTACATAAATAAAATGAAAGTACGACGAGGTGGCGTAGCTATTGCTGGACCGGGAGGAGTAGCTACTGCTGGAAGAGGTGGTACCGCTATAGTAGGGCCAGGAGGCCTGGCGTACACGCAGCCTGGAGGCTTGGCCGTAGCCGGACCGCACGCTCGAGTTGTCGCCCTGTCACATGATGCAGACTTGCTCTCAGTCGTCTCTCGCCTCCAAGAACAACACGGTTCTGTTTCACGTTCATTACAAGCTATACCTGAAGGAAAAGTTGTTGCTATCGGTCCTGTTATTTACTACCATCCTAACCCCTGAAACGCTAACCTAACCTAACCCAAACACTAACATTTTTGAAATGTTGTCTTAACTTTTCTGTATCTCTTTCTCTATTAGATTCCACGGCATACCAGATGCAGAGAGAGGGTATACAGGAAAACCAGAAGAGTACTACTACGACAGAACCAAATTTGGAAGAGGTGCTTTGAAGACGGGATTGCCTGACTTCGTGATACTTCTTAAGCCTAGAGCGTATGCTGAGACAGTGAAAGGGATAGCTATAGCTAATCCAATATCAAATTTGGTCATAGCTCGTAATCATACCGGGTCTATTGTCCATCAACCACAAGCAACTGCTGTGGCCGGTCCTGGAGGCATTGCTCATGCTCTTTCAGAACTAAACCTTTATGAATATGTTAAAACATAATACAATAACTATAGTAAAAATTGTCGCGGATAACAAATTCTATTTTCGTAAAATAATTTCGACTTAAAATCTTGAAATTGTTTTAGATTTTTGTAATGAGGATAAATTATTGTTTGTACATACTTGTCATAAGTATTTTAATATAAAATATATTTTTTATATTGTATTACAATTTTTTTTTACTATCGGCATCTTATAAACTCATAACAGGCAAAAACACTAATACATTGTTGGGAACATAGCTACACAACAAAAACTTAGCCCACATTGTCATGAGGCCCACACACCCACCCACACAGTCCATCCAAAATTCAAAAAACAATAATAATGTAACCATGTTCTCTACAGTTCCTACAAGCTAATACTTAACTAACTTACTTATAATGTTTGCGTTAGTAACTTTATTTTCTGGATAAAATGGTAATTTAAATCTTGTTATTAAATTTTGCTAAGAATACTATGACAAAAAAACGTATTGACCATCATTGTATTATTTTTTCAGGGCTACAGTACAATATCTACCATTCTATGGCGGCGCAAAGGGACAATACCTAGAAATAAAGAAAGACACATCTGGATCCGTAACCAGCGAAAAAATAGTATCAGAAGACAAAATAAGCAGTGAAAACATTGTTAAAAATAGCGACGAAAATCTCTTATCTAAAGTCCTAGCAGCAAACTTACAAATGCTTAGGACTATATCAAATAACATTTTGAAGCTACATACAATCGGCAGAAAGACCGGCCGACTAGGAAACACTGAGAAGAATAGATTCAAAAGTCAACTAGCAGCGTTAGGAGAAGCTGCTTCGAATACAATCAAACTCGTAGAAGAGATTGGAGACAATGTTGATTCGTTGTTCATCAAAAATGCAACATTGCTGAGACGATCTAGCGTTGAGGATGAAGAGGATGATGTAAGTGAAGTAAGATATATTTAAATAAGATTCCAGAATGTAAAAAAATTAAGATTACATTTCCTACTGGAGTAGGAAATGTAATCTTAATTTTTTTTATAGGCTAGGGTTTTTAATGGGTATCGGCTTTCCCTAAGATGGACTGATATTTTAAACATAGCAAGCATTACAACTTGCATGCGTATTTGCCGTAAAGTGAAAGTATTTTATTCTTAACACATTTTATTCTAGATTTTTAAACAATGTTTGAGTCAAATCGGAAACTATATGTGCCGTTATGTTATTTCAGGTTGGCGAAGAAGGAGTGGGTATTGATGCAGATGATACAGATATGTCACTGAGTTCAGACTACGATGGATTTGATCTCGAGGACGGCACGATTGCTGATGCTAAGCCCATAGGTGCGTAAATATATTTTTAAGAGAAATCAAGACAAATACCTAATTTTACTGTCAATGTTTCATTTATAAAATTCTAGTAATCTTCCTAAAAGGCCAGATTTTTTTCCTAAAGCCCTTAACTCTATTGAGGAAATATCTCGATGATTCTAAATCATATTAATTAGTACCTTATTTTGGACGGCAATGACAATTCATTGACAAAAGTAAAACCCAGCATTTCGAGCACTTGTAGACTTTATCAAGAGTTTACAGTCAATATAAAGATGTGTCTCATGATTTCAGGTTTGGCAGTCATCGGCGAACATGGCATAGCAGTGTCCCGTCCTATCGGTACCGCTGTAGGCAAGAAGGGCGTTGCGATCGCTAGACCGATAGCCACCGCCATCGCTGGACTGGACCCTGCAGCCTTAGGCATCAACTTTCAGATCAACCATTATAGAAACTAGAGCTTTATACCAGTAGGCATAAGGACCAAGAGGGGAGACTAGACACAGTAGAGGCACTATGCGACACCGAAGGAAGCAAAAAATTACAAGACTTTCTTTTGTAGAAGACAAAATGAGGGATGCAGAAACTTAGAAATGGAAAAGATGAATTGTAACTTTAGTGCCAAGCTAGATATATTTGGGCTTTAGAAATACAAAATTTTTAAAGCCCTTTATTTGTAAGAGCTGAAAAATTAGTTTCTTTAAAGGATGTACCTATTTAGGACTCAAGCCATACTATAACTTAGCTGAAACATTCATTTATAAAACTAGTTGTAATGTTACTACCTACAAATAATTAATTTATCGTAATAAATATCTAACATCTATGGTTTAATCAAAAAAAAAAAAATATGAAAACATATGAATGACAAACAATTGTGATATGGTCTTGAAAAGACGAAAAATTGTATTTATTTAATTTATACTATAATTATTAACTTGTTTTATTGGTCTATACATCAGCCTTATGTAATAGGGTCTCTGAAAATATAATTTTGTGTAGATACCTACTACGCAAAATTATATTGCGGACAAACTTTTATTGTTCCGTCTCAGTTGAATACTTTGAATTAAAGTCGAAAAGCTTAGAAATCTCACACGCTACAATTACACAAAATAATTTAAATCTTGTTTCGAATTTGATCCAATTCGGAACCACCTTCACACATTTGGAAAGGTTTAAGTTGGAGTTGGGATAGAGTTCAGAGTTCAGATAGAGATCAGAGTTCCAGAATTAAACACCCTGGTGGAATGAAACTCTGGATTAAAACTAAAACTATCCTCAGGAAGTGCGGCTAAACTCTCAACGAGTGTGTACAAAACTCTAAGCAGGAAGCCACAACGTTCACATCAAGCTAAGCTTCAATTGCCTTATTTCCAGTTTTATTTAATTTTATTGTTTGTTATGCAAGCACTTTGACGCCAGATTTTATCAAGATCTAAAACGGCTATGCTGACGACGTGCTCACACACATAATAAATAGTAATACAGTTAATTTTTATTTCCTTGCTCTATGCCTATGCTCACGGAAGCTAAAACGTGGTCATCCTAAACGAAGCTGGCGTGAATCCCTCTTTGCCCCAGGGCCCCCCATTTACCAATATTGTACATAGGTCAAGCTGCCCCACAAATTTGGTGAGGGACTATCAATGCATAAAGGGGAGTCCCTAAACTAAACATAACATGGTCCCGAGCAGCGTAGGTATAGTCTGTCGTTTTCAATAACGCCTTGTAATTTTGAATGACATTGGTTGGATCATCAGTCGTTCCTTAATACCTGTGTCAAGATATAAATAAAACATACTACATAAAAATCTACAATATTAGCGACGGTGACCATAGTTTCATAATTGAGAAAATTTTATAATAATATAAGAACTCATTACGGATTTAAGCGGGTTAACTTCGAACCTTATTTGTGTTGGAAGAACACGAGGGCCTTTATCAGGGTGAGTGCGGATCGCGTCGCGCCTTTACCGCTTCGATGCGCGTGTAATTAATTCGTCTAACTACTATAGTTTTTATAGTAAAATATAAGAGCTATCGATGAATGAACGCTTTGTCCAATTTCATAAATCAGTCATAGTTCTGGAAAAAATATTTAAACCGCACTTTTAATCTTCTCGTTCCTTTGAAAACTTTAGTATATTCCATTATTCCTGGTAAAGCAATCAAATTAGTTACGTTAGTAAACTGTGGAGTAGGTACAGGGAAAACATAGGTACTTACCTAACCAGAAATCTAGATACCTATTGAGTTGACCTACATACTTGACTCATCATCACACATTCGTCACTAATTTTTGATTTTTTTCTTTACTTTTTTTTTTGACGACCGATGTGGCGCGGCGGGCAAAGGTCCGCCTGCAACGCAGGTGGTTGCGGGTTCATCTCCCGCTTTGGGACAAATGATTGTACGATCTGCAAATATTTGCTCCGGGTGATCTGGGTATTTTCTATGTATGATAAAAAATATCTATCTATGTAATAATCAGTCATCTAGTACCCATAACACAAGACCTGCTTAGCTTGGGGCTAGATGATGCTGTGCAGATTGTCCAGCATTATTTATTTATTATTTAACATTCTCCCCCTAACAAGGGGTTAGCCATTATTACCACGATTGGCAGACGGATTGATAATCGCAGCGGTGTTGTTAAAATCCACAGGAGACAGCTGCTGCTCTTTCTCTGGTAGGTGTCCTTATTCGGCTCTTACGACATCCACGAGCTAAGTTGTAGGGGTCGATTCTTACGCCGCGACCGCCACAGATTACTTATCTACAAGGAATACATAGAACGGTTGTTACACACCACATGATGAATAAGTTGTTTGACGCAACCCGTGGTCGAGTCTACATTTTACCAGGAATAAATGCATGCAGAGTCATTGCGCGCCATTTTGTGAAAAGGATAGGCATAGGATTTCGCGTTCATAGGAGCGGGGCAGAGCACACGTTTTTGGAACGGCGTAAGCGCAAAAGTTAAGTATTTGCTTATTTACAAGAAAACTACACAACTTATGAAGAAACTGGTTCAAGGGACCTACGAATGAACACATAAATAATTTCAATAGACCACAGGGTTCCTGAGATCTCGACCAAATCACGTGCGAAACAGTGCACTTTCATGATTTTTTTATCGTATTTTTTTTCGCAATCGTGTTGTCACATTCAAGGAACCAAAGAGGAAAAAATTAATTTTATGTAGGTGATTCGAGTTTTTTACCACGGGGATCCCGTGCGTACTGAGGTCTCGGCCTAATTTCGATTTTGTCAGATTGATTACTAATAAGTCAAAAGTCAAAAAACTCTTTATTTCCATAAATACAATAAATATACACTTAGAAAAGGTCAAATTCTTAATAATTAAACACTGACACGGAAATAAAGTGATATTTTTGATTTCAGTCGCTTCGGTATGTAGACTAAAGTAAAGAAGCGACAAAGAAACCTTTAGCCTGTTAGTTGTTATTTTTCGAGTTGGAGCAAATCCCGTCCCAAGCTTTTTTATCCTCTAGATAATCTGATATTTTATAGTAGGCCTTTTTACACAAGAAGGTTTTGACAATTTGTTTGAATTTATTAACTGATAATTTTTGCAACTCACTAGGAGTTTTGTTGTAGAAGCGTATACATTGCCCTTTAAAAGATACATTAATTTTGTGTAGTCGAGTTGTGGGCACAGCGAGTTTATGTTTATTTCTTGTATTAAATTATGTACATCGCTATTTTTAGGGAAGCGATTGATATTTCTATGAATTAATGTATGGTTTATTTTTATATGTATATTTCTTACTTTACTTTACTTTACTAATTTGACAACCAAACCCGTTAGATTCGCCCTTATGAAAATTAAGGTAAAAAAAAATTACGAATGATTATGTATTTATGTAGTACATTCGACTGGGTGTGGCACTCTGGCTGCGGTGTTTATTTACAATACTCGTTTACTTAAAACCACGTGTCGCTTTACAATTTGTATGCAAAATGATTCACATGATACACTTTTCTTTGCTTATTTATGATGATGAACCTATTAGGAAGGAACTTTGTTTGGTACAGTAAGCGACAAAAATAGCTAATCTAGAACTATCCTTTAAAAGCATATTAGCATCAATGCGAAGTGCTTTTAAAAATTTACTAATGGTAGGTACTCAAGTTCACAAGTTCTTAGGAAATGAAATAAAAGTAATTAAATGCGTGTCGACTCGCACACGAAGGGTTCCGTACCGTAAAAATCAGGCCACTTTTTCAAAGAACATCAAATTTTCACTTATTTGGAGACCCCTTTAAATTTTCAACTTTATTTTATTTTTTGTATTTGTTGTTATTGCAGTTGAATTTTTACTTATTTAAAGAAAGTTTTATGTGTCTACCTTTTGTGGTTCAAGAGATACAGCCTTGACAAACGAAGAGCAAATATAGCCAAAAATCACGTTTTTTGTATGGAAGCTCCCTTTAATTCATATATTGATTTATTTCTTATTATTTGTTGTGCTAGCGGCAAGTGAAATACACATTCTCTGAATTTCAACTGTCTACTTACCTCTTACGGTTCGTGAGATAGAGCCCTGGGATGGGACAGACGGACGGACGGACAGCAGAGACTTAGTAATAGGGTTCCGTTTTCACCCTTCGGGTACGAAACCCCAAAAATAAGTTTCATACCTGTTCGCGTAGTTTATTCCATTTTGTTTTTGGTAGTAATAATAACACAGGGGATTAAAGTCAATAACAAATAACCAGGGTAATTAATTATGTACGCCTCGAAGGTATAACTTTTGTCTTTTGTTTTATTTAAATTTGTTTGATAATTACTCGTACCTTATTGACGACCCAGGTGGCATGGCGGGCGAAGGGCCACCTGCGATGCAAGAGGTTGCGGGGTCGATTCCCGCCTTGGGACAAATGTTTGTACGATCTGCAAATATTGGTTACGGGTGTTCTGGGTATTATCTATGTATAATAAAAAATCCCATAACACAAGCTCCGCTACGAGTATATTAGCCTGGGGCTAGATAATACTGTGCGAATTGTCCAGCAATACTCATCCCTTTACATAGTTTACGTCGTTAGGTATTAAACAGCGATGATTATGTACCTATTTATGTTATTTTTCCGGAAAGAAATGACTAATTTATGCAAAGCGAAGTTGGCCAAACGCCAGGTAAATGACAAACAATGAGAAGTCCTCTTACAGACAATTGAGGCATGTTTTACCGATAGACGATATTACAGACGATTTGTGGTTGGTTCATGAGTTTTCGATGATAATTTCTATAATTTTCTAAGACATTTTATGGGATGATTCATTAATGAAAACGTAAGTCGGAACGGTTTTTTCTTCTTTGTACTTCATCGCAGGACCGGTCAATGTGGTGATTTTTAGGGGAAAGACGTCTTTTGAGCGAAATGATGTAACTTTTTTGGTTCACATTGAAGTCATCTAGTACCCATTTGTTTTTTTTACCCATTTTGTTAAAATGCCCAAGCATTGTTACTCCGATAATTCATAATTTATTTTTTATATTCTGGTGTATGTAAATATTTTTTTATCTATCTATAACACAAACTATGCTTACTTTGGGACCATGATGAACTTTAAAAATGTTTCAGTATTTGAGTTATATTTTCCTTGCCAAATTTTATTGAGATCCGTTCAGCTGACACATAGCTGTCTATGTGTCAGCTGATAACTTTCCCATCATCACACTAATATTATAAATGCGTAAGTTTGGATGTTTGGATGTTTGTTACCTCTTCACGTCAAAACTACTGAACGAATCGGGCTGAAATTTGGCATACAGGTAGTTCTAGGCATGGAATAAAATAAAAACTACTTTAATCCCATAAATAAGTTATCATGCGATAGAAATAACCTACAAACGTTTCCATAGAAACAACACATGCGATTCTGCGGACAGGAACTAGTTTAGAATATAGGTATTTTTTAGTTTCCCAGTCCAAATTCTACATAATAGCTGTGGTGTGACGCTATGGGGCCTGCGCAGACGCAACCCTGCGCCGGACAGTTGATATAAGGAATGTGGCGCGTCGCCCATCGCATTTCCTCATCGGCCACTACCTCTAGTGTGTGCTCATCCACTGTCGAGATGGCTGTTTTTATTGTGAGTTACATGTTTTATATATTAATAAAAAAATAATATTGATATAGAAAATGTACCTTTGTCAAAATATCCAATGACCAGGCATTTGAATCGTTAGCCAGCTGCGACACCACCCCTGCAGTTAAAATATTTTATTTTAAGACAAGTGTATAAGTAATCCGTTATTTAAGAGCTCAAGACTCAAGACACCCTTGGATTGGGCAAGTTAGAGATTGGTCCCAGTAGTGATAGTCTAAGAACAATAATTAAGTTGACACTATTATCCAAAGCTTCCAAGTACCTAGATATTATAACAGTTTTTGGCTGTAAATGTACGTTTAAGTGTAACGTAATTGTATGTGTAACAGAATGCAGATGGATATGTTACTCTATATTGTTTAAAAAAAATTCCTCATAGAGTTCCTGCCATTCTGTAGAGTCAATCGAAAAGAAAACACTATCGAGCTACCAATTTTTTTATTCAAGACCTTCGTTGTCGATCATTCACTCCACGTTCAGTTCAAAGATCTTTATTTCTCATTTACAACAAACATGTTACTTACATGAGAAACTTATGCTAGTAATATTATTATGTTATTTTCGTCTCTTATGGTTTAGTTTAGTAGTGTTACATCTTCGGTTATATATTTTTGCAATTTAGTTTTATACACGCCAAACGTTCTAGCTCCTTTAATATCTTCAGGTAGCCTGTTATAGAATTGGGCACGTTAACACAAGCGTTCGATTTCGACACCGATATGGACGAAGTCGAAAAGAAGAAGAAAATTATTATATTATACTTCCTTTAGCGAAGGAGACAGGACTCTGAATTGTCTCTGTAGTTATCTGTGTTTTTGAAACTATTATTGATAAACTGTATCTAAAAGAGTGCCGTAGTCTGCTACTTCGACGAATCATACGGTTTTATTTTAAACTCCGTTTTAGAACCCATCAGTTAGATTCCCATCAGCACGCATACGTCATCAACAGAGAGATCATGCTTCACTCGAACAAGGAGAGTTTTGATATAATCAACTCACTTGGTGGCGCATTAGAATAGGAGGGGAACGTTACTGAGCCAGGGCTATGTTTTCACCATAACGTAACCCCCATTGACTGCACCAGCTGATTAGACGGCTAAGTTGATACCATATTCTGCAACGACAATCCAGGTCAACCGTCCAAGCGACAATTACCTTCAAATTACTCTATAGACATGTCGCAAACGGATACTTAGCGGCGAGGCGCGTAAACCTGCGATGGTCCCATTCTCATTGTTTTGTTTTGCAATTGTAGGACGGTGATATAAAATCTTTATTACCTAATAATAGTGGGTTTTTGAAAATCTTGGTAATATCTGTATTCACCACGTTCTACCAAAAACTTTTCGAGGTTTGTCACCAAAAGTTATGCTAGCCAAGCTTTGAGTAGGAAGAAAGTAAATTATTTTAACATAACCAGAGACAATCTTATGAATAAAACTTTATAACATAATTTGGCGTGTTTTATACAACCATAAACCGACTTCAAATTCCGGTTTATAGATAATATATATCTATGTCTCGGACGAAGGAAACCTTCCCTTATTTTCCCTGCCGAAGGTCTATGTTCACGTGCAAAAAATTTAGTTTACACTAGTGACATCTAGTTATAATTCAAGTCTAATTTAGTTTGATG
This sequence comes from Eupithecia inturbata, assembly GCA_963662085.1. Lineage (NCBI taxonomy): Eukaryota > Metazoa > Arthropoda > Insecta > Lepidoptera > Geometridae > Eupithecia > Eupithecia inturbata. The sequence goes on from OY759182.1 coordinate 13,948,107, forward strand.
ACACATGGATGAAGCTATTGACGCCCGTTGCCATGGAAACCATTAATTATGTGATAATAAAATTATCATATTCTGAAGAATTTTTACAAACCTACGTTTTACGGCGCACATATCGATTCCTCGAAAGTCAAACTTATAGGATACCACCTCAAAATCAATTTTGATACAACAACGAAATAATCATTAAAATCTATTAACAAGTGGCGCAGATATTACCAAAACTGTTATAGCTAGTCGTGATTCTTCATAAATATTGATTTTTAAGTTTAAAGGGATAAATACTTTATTTTATTGACAAAGAGAATTACAATTCAATAATAAAAATAAATTAGAACTAGTATTTACAATTGAAACAATTAAGCTAACTGCAGACTGTTGCAAACAATCTACAAATACTTATCCCTCGGTAATAAAATATTTATGGGACCACCTCGGGATCATGCTCTATATATACAATAGTGGAAGAATCAGTAACATCGGTTACCCATAGGCGGAGATATCAAGTAACAAACATACAAAAAAAATAAACATACAGTCGAACTGAGAACCTCCTCCTTTTATAAGTCAGTTATTAATTAATCAGTCGCCACTCAGCATGTGCTATGGCAGAGAAGATCATGCGCTAGTGTTCCGCGGTGATAAAGATAAGATAAGATAAAGATAAGATGATGTCAATAGGTACACAAATAACAAATATACAAAATATACTTAATTATATGTATAGGCTATGACTTGTCAATAATGTTTAATACATTTTTGCGATAAAGAGGCAATCCAAGCTGATCAAAGATGGTACGGTGGAACCGTGGGAGGCTACGTTCCCTACGGAAGATGATGCTATGATCTTTATCATTAATGAAAACAAATAAAGGTTTTAACATTCCTACAAACGACTTGCAGTCGTGATAATAACAATGGGTATGGGCAAACTCCTTTTCGCTACGTTTTCTTACTTTATTCAAAAGACAATGGGACACAAAAACATGCTTAGTAATCAAAGATATTAACGGTAGATTGAAATATTAATTATCAGGTTTCTATAAAGTGTAGTATTTAGTGAGTAGTATTTCGACAATATTAGTAGCAGCACTAGACTGACATATTAATATGGAAGAGGAATAAATGCTTACCCTGCAGGGAGAGGACACATTATAATAAAACATTAAAACTGAATTTTGAGGAGTAGGTAATAAAACTCTAGCTTTGTTCTACATAAAGATGTTTATATTATTTTATGTTAATATGAAACTGGTTCTGTTCCCAGGAAAATAACTGAGAACAAGTACTTCTACATAGATTCTTGGTAATCTCGGTACTTAAGTGTTTTGAATTTAGTTTAAGTCAGCTGCACCACGATTCTCTTATACCCTTGATATAATTTACTCATAAACTAAAATAATGTGCCTGAGACACATTCTGGTGTCTGCGAGTTTTTTTGTAATGATGTAAAATCGAATATCGGAACTCTTCTCACTTTAATTAATACAACAACTAAATAGTATAACAATATTTCTGAGCACAAAACTAACTACCTTCGCAAAGTCACCTATGTAGGGTACAATGTCAACTCAAATCATCGTGAAGGAAGGAACTTAGATCAATTAAAGTGATGACACTTTAACTTTTCTTTTTGCTGGACAATCCACACAGCATCATCTAGCCCCAAAGTAAGCAGAGCTGGTGTTATGGGTACTAGATGACTGATAAACTTAATACAATACATAACATAGATAGATATTTTTTTTATTATATATAGAAAATACCCAGAACACCCGGAACAAATATTTGCAGATCGTACAAACATTTGTCCCAAGGCGGGAATCGAACCCGCAACCTTCTGCGTCGCAGGCGGACCTTCGCCCGCCGCGCCACATCGGTCGTCAAACTAATCTAAGTTCCTTCGCCGATGACATAACGTGACGTATCTTTACGAGCTAACAACTAGGTGAGGGTTTACCGATCCTCAATGAGGATTCCTCATGCATGACTCATACTGAACGAACATTGTTAGATTTAAATGAGTCAAGTCTCCCGGACGAGTCTTACTTTCGGGCTTGTTTCTTGAAAACTTTGGACGAGTCTTATTTTTATTTATTTGTTGCATTATATTATGGTACATACATTTGTCAGGACTTATTAACTATATTAAGGAATACACACGATAATGTACCTATTTAGGGTGTTGCAATGGGAGACTTTATATAATACTAATTTAATAAAATGGTATGAAAGGTAAGTATGTCATATAAAATTAATGCAAAATTTCAATTACAAGTCACCAAAAGTATCACTTAAAAAATCGTTTAGTTCGTAGTAGTATTTTATCTAATATCAAAAATATTTATTTCCCTTGGTTTTTCGGGCTTGTTTCTTGAAATCTTTGGGATTTCTTGGACTTTTCAAGACAAAAACGGCTTGAACGTTAAATATGTACGTTAGGCTAGATTTTGACTTATTAATTATGAACTCCGTGGTACTCCTGTTGCTTGTTGTCATGTTCAGTTCTACTGATGGGTATAATACCTATTAAGGTCCAATACCTATTAAGGCCACCGTTGGCTGCCAAAACTAAGATCAACAAAACTATGTTTAGCTAGATCGAGTTAAGATTCGTAATACCTATTGTGTGACATTACAGCTCTTGAACTCGATTTAGTGCTTGAACCTGAGCAACTTTATGTCGGTAAAATGCGCTGAACTAGTAAAAGTCCGGCCAAAATTCCTTGATTTATGACCAATCGGCATCGAGAAGAATGGACAAAGTAAAAAATAATGATAATTACTAAAATGTCCAATAACTCGAAACTTTTACTGGGTACAAATTTTTATTATCTGAACAGATATTATGATGCCCCCTACCCGTAGGTAAGGATTATCTACTCATTACGCCACACCCTGTATATCTCATTAAATGTATGCTCTGTCATGATTCTAAACGCGAATCAAGTTATATAAGTTTAGCCATGGTCGAAGAAAACAAGGTCTGGCACTCCCAGAGTGACACAATGCTACGTCACAGTCCAGTTGCACTTATTTCAATAAAACATGGACATTGGGAAACAAATAGTAACTATATTAAAAAAATACATAAAAAATGTCAATTGTCAATTTTGTTGGTTGGATCAGTCAAAACAGTTTTAGTTAAACACGAGTAATTGTGATAAATAATTGGTTAGTACAAAACCACATAAATTTATCAGATTCATTACAGGTAATTTATGGAGCTCCCCGAGCTCCATAGTCATAGTTACGATCTTACGTTACTTGTAACACCAAAAAACAGATTCGTCTTCTCATTCGCCGATGGCGTCGATGACGTAGAGCTTATGTCACCCACGTGACCGTGATGTCTCGGAATGCCATACCTTGTATTATTAAACCATGTGTATAGATATCAACCGCCACGCTAATTTTTTATCTAAAAGACTACATTGTTCGATTCTGATAATAATTTGGGGGTAGTTTTACTCTGCCGAGCCTTGGGGAAAACAACGAATGGATCAACACAACCGTTTTTCGCGCCGATGAGTGGAGACTTGGAGTATTTAATATGTTCCTTGGTGGAGACCACAGTGGAGACGTTCTTTCTCTCGGTATTGACTGTGTTAAGTTGTCAACGATATACTTTTTATCAACAAACCGTGAACTTCTGCTATCGCCCTTAAGTGTTGTGCGTGACTCCCAAACAGCCAACAATCCAGCTGAATCCAGGAGATACCTGATGTTCTGATTTGTCGTATCGCCTGCAATAGTCAGTACCAGCTGGGTGGTGTTTCCTCTTACATCGGCAGAATAGTTCTACCTCTTTTCTCCATATTCCTATATATTTTGCTTTCATTTAATTTCTCACAAAAACAAGATTAGCAGCAGCAGCTAACTACAATTTTTCTAAAATTTTAATCAAATTTGAGTCCTATTAGGGTCATGAAGAAGCAATTTTTTGATAATAGCCATCGAGCGAGCTTACATAATAACGTAAGTACATCCTACCGTCAGGCAGGATATGTGCTCAGTTGGACCTGAGTAGGCCTTTATTTTCTTCTCGTACTTGATGATGACAACACATGGCCACAGTTTCCTGTGTGTACATGACTGTCTCGGGTCAGTTAGTTTGTTATATAGACACACATTACACTTTCTGCAGACGGCCCGTCTCGCGACGTGACTAGATAAAATCGAATATACAAAGAACGTCATCAGAAATATTTTACAACGTTTTTGTAAAAACATATCAAGCAGATTATAAAAACGACTTTATATAAAACTTAGGAACCTGTAAAAAAAAAGAAAATGCGAATTATTAAGTACCTACCTAAAACCAAGGAATTTACTAATTGTATTTATTTGTTTACCATTTATAACAAAGGTCGTTAGACAAGGCAAGTCAGAAAGTGTACAATTTAAAAAGACAAAACATTATTCACTAAACATAAATCACTTTAAAAAAATCCTAAATAAAACAAAATTTCAATATATCCAGATCATAAAATTCAATGTCATGTTTTAATATTATTTAGAGAAATTTGGATTGTGATAAATTAGTACTCATAAATTTATATGCATGCTTTGCAATACTACGAACAAAACAATTAACTACACCTAATCTCTTTTTAAACTTTCGCAATCACATATTAAAGATTATTTATCGGGTATTTATTATTATAGAGGTATATGTCATATATTATTACATATTATTATTATTATATATATTTACTCTACGTAGGGGGAAATAAAACAAAAGGTACGCGATAAATACCCGATAAATATTCTTTATTACACCTAATCTCAGCAAACAAACCTCATTGCTCAGTGTTTATTGATTATAATACGATAAAGGCGATATTTACAAACTGCCATTTTACAATTTTAGAGTTTATTTTAGTTGAGTATTGCGAACTTTCCTTATTTGGCATAAGTGACTCATTAGGTGTTACGTGTTATGGACCATAAGGAAGAGTTATTGGCTTTTTTAAATATAATTTGGAGTTGGTTTCTGGTTCGGATAGTTAGAGTGTAAGCGCATAAGTGCTAATTTATAAGAGCACAAGAACCAAGTGTCTTCCCCATAAGTGGAGACAATAATAAAAGTGCCGATGGACGAGTTCTTAGTGATATGTTCTTATAAAATAAAGTTAAAACAAAATTGCCCATTAGCCAAATCTATGACTAGATTGTTATATTATTATAGAGTATTTAAATATGTAAGCTAAACTATAATACAAAAAATATATATGTATATAATATGCCAAACCAATAATGTCCTGCAATGGATTTATAATAATAGGCAATGATTATACCTCCTGTCCGGTATTACCTCATCAGCACGTCCGCTTCTGAACGAGCCTCCCCCGACAAAGGTAGATTTCACTATAATCACCACAATTGACAGACGAATTTCTGATCGCAGAAGAGGTGTTAAAAATACAAAGATAGAAGCTGTTCTTCCTCTGGTACGAATACGTCATTTACGGACTGACTCAGTTGTAGAGGTAAATTTTTCCGCACGGCATATTCTTCATTGAAATACATTAAATAGTTTTTGCATCATTATTTTATTTGTAGGCTGTTATAGAGGTAGATGGTTATCGACTGCCACTCGTAATCGAATATATTTGCACACATGAATGCTAAGTGTCCGTAGACTAACTTTTAATTATTGTGAGGTAAACACAATTACTCATCTAGGAAATAAGTCTGGTATGCGTGAATCTTCAGTTCTTGACAATTATCCATCATTATGTAGCTTATAGATTAAAAGCTTCTATGGCTTCATTTAAAGGGCAATTTATCAGATGTTTAAGGTTTTCCAGGTATGTAATAATGATGACGATAGATCAAACAATCAATGCATGAAGTAACTAACTATAACAGCATCACTACATAAAATAAAGTCTCACGCCGCATCTGTGTGTCTGTCTGAACACCTCCACCTCCACCTCCACAGCCTATATTGGTCCACTGCTGGACCCAGGCCTCCCCCTGATAAGCACCTTATTGGCTTTTATCTCACGGGGGTAATGCCCATAATCCCCACGCTGGGCATGCGGGTTGGGGATTGCAGTTCGGTGGTAGAATTGTTTTGAAGGGGGCGCTGCTGCCCACCCCCGGTAGATCCTATAGTCGCCTCTTACGACACCCGCGGAAAGAGTTGGAGTGGTGCAAATTGTAAGCCGGCACCACACAGCATCTCTCTGAACACAATAAACTCAACAACCGCTTTTATTTTATGTAGTGATGCTGTTAGAGTTATAGATTATTAAGTTATCGTATAAATATGTATGTATGTCGATGATTGTTGAAGATGTTGCCAAAAATCGTTCCGACGAATGGGAGCTATAACTCTATCGGCTTATGTGAAAATAATATAAACTGCAAAGCCGGGGCAAGTTGCTAGTTAATTAATATTTTTATTGATGAACCTTTTAAAATTCCTATTCAACCAACAAATTATAAAAAGTCGGGATATTTATCAAACAAGAATTTTCCCTTTATCACTGAGCCTCCAAATGTCTATCTATTGAGAGCAGCCAATTAAAATTCAAAGCGCGGTTTATATCTCTTACCTTCGCTGGGGTTCTAACTTAAGGACGTTTGACATGATTGCGTAGCGACACTATGTCGTTGTTTGCGAATTTTATATCTAACGCGGTAAGAATTAGGTACCTTTTGAGAATGAACTTGTTGAATTGAAATATGGCAGTACGATCTACGATTTTCCCAAGAGGCAGGCTGAAACTTGAAATGGCGCCTCCTTCATATATTGTGACTAAGTGTTCCCTCCATTGTTGCTCTATGCACCCTATAGTGCTGATTGTCGCTTCAGTCGTGATAATGATACGGAGTAGGTACGTATCATTATTTACTACCGAAAATTCTGAAAATCGCAATCGAGTAAATATTGACTAGTTCAAAATTGCAGTGGGTCACGAATCCACAGATCTAATTATTCTGTCCACTTGAAAACACTGCAATATTTACAGCTCTCCACGTAGGTATACCTCTACATTAACATCAGGTTTCGCTGATTCAACAAAATGACGGAATGGATCGGCCATGGCGCTCGTGACGTAAGAATCGGCCCCTCCGATTTAGCCCGTGGAAGTTCAGTTTAGTTATTTATTAATAAGAACCACTTCTTACATGTCAAACACATAAAAATAACTTAGCTAGGTACAAAATAATATAATAAACCGCCAAGTGCGAGTCAACTCGCACGTTGAAGAGTTCCGATCTGCTGATCTAGCGAGAGATTTAAAAGGCACGAAACAAAAAACATTTGCTCTCGAGTTCAACATACAACTTTTCACCTCGACTAGCGAGAAAATATTTAGTAATTGATAAGAGGTCGAATGTCAGGAACTCATTTTGGTCAACAACCATGGGGTACGAATGCTATAAACCTCTTTCAAACCATGAACGAACAAATTTTTTTGTGAAGGTTGAACGCTGTCTAACCTCCTCCCCTACGATAAGTTAAAATGAGTGCAGCTCACAGAGGTACATGTCCCATATAATATCCGAACCTGTTGTTTGGTAGATTATTTAAAGATGGCGCTGTCCGCCTAGAAGAATGGTCTTTACAAGCCCAATATACGTACACATAAAAATGGCGTAGCATTCTGTGTGAAAGTTAACCTCCTCTGGTGATTAGATTGTAGATTGTAGATTGCGTAGTTTATTATTTTTTTCGGCGGCGACCATAGAGTATCAATAACATAATAAACCATCGAAATTTAGTACAGCATTCTGAATTCAAATTACTTTTTCCAACAAGTTGAATAATATCCTTTAATCTACATGTGAGCAAAATCTGATTTTCTCCCTGCTTTTGAGCAGCAAAGTCACCGTTTTCGAGCGAGAGTGGTAAAAATTATATTATTTTGTCTCCAGGTGTTAATCGCTGCTGTGTGCGTAGCCAGTGCTGCGCCGCCCGCGCCGCCGCAGCTATACCAGCAACATGCGCAAGCGCAACTGCAGCAGATCAACTCGTAAGTCTTATCAATATCTAGTGCACGGTGAGAATGGAGGAGGATATAGCTAGGAAAACCATAGGAACGTAGACCAATCGGCCGCCCTAGGTCTAATATACGCTGGACGAAAGAAGTTGAAACCAATCTCCTAGCTGGCGAGGGACAGCTCTGAACCAAAATGCCTGGAAAAGGCTTGTGTCGGAAGCCAAGATCCATTTGGGTCGCTAAGCCACAGGTGTAATGTAGGTAAGTAAGTGGACTACCTTTTTGAATCAACAGATATAGTTACTTTGACCTGTTCATCTCTGTAGTTTCGTCTGTTCTCTGTAAATCTGTTAATCTTTCTATAAAAATGTTTATCACAAGATTAGAATCATGGCAATCCTTATTTAACCAATATTTCAACAATGTTAGCTTTTAATTATTTTTTTGAAGGTTTCACCATTATTTTTTTATTGTAACATTGTAGTGGAAGCACATCTGTATACCTTACCATACGACTCCATACTTTTTAGTCTATTTTAGGCAACAGAGGCTAAAACATTATTATTTGAACAAGAATTTTCACCATTTCATAATGTCAGACAAATTGTTGTGTAATTATTTGTAATGGTTCTTTTTTCAATAAACTATAATTACTATTATTATTATCTGGTTAAACAAATAGACCCCACAGTACCATAGAGCGATTGTATGACTCCAATCTCCCAATGCATAGTGTTGACAACCAATCCATACAAAAAATTGCATTTCCTATGAATGTTGAGATGCTCATTTGTTTGCCGACGGTTCTCCAGGCGCGCTCTGCAATTTGAAAGCCAAATTTTGATCTGGGTTGGAAATTGCAGAGCTTGCCTTACGCGCCCGCCCAAACTCTGAGATGCCAAGGTAAAAATGTTGAAACTTCTGAATAAAGCAAGTTGAGTTTGATTTAGAGTAATATCCGAAAATTTTGGAACAGGAGGCGAGGAGATAGTAGGTTCATTGAACGTTAGCAACAATGAAATTAAAGCAAAATTTTATGTTTCAGATTGGACTACTACCTAGATAACCCAGAGGTGCAGGCTTACTACCACCAACAGCAACCAAAACAAGGTAAAACATCACGACGGAGAGACGACTCTCGACGGAGTTATCTTGGCGACCCCAAATGTGCAAAAATCTACAGTATAATAGTAACTCTCCATACCTTTTTTTTGTGGCAACTATCTATCTATCTACTAGCCTATGCTGAAAATAGGCCTCCTCTCTGTTACGCTATTCTGTCATTCGGTCCTATGTATGTATGAATGTGAGGGCAAAAATAAACCTCTATTCTATTTTATCTGGCTATTAACAGAGTGCCCTTGCTCAATTTCTTATTTCAGTGCATAAGCAACTTTATTGTGTTCGTGGAAACCTTTGACCAGAGACTAGTAAAGTACTAGTCTCTGCTTTGACCAAAGTATGGCCTAATGGTTCAAACTAAAATTTTGGGTTGATCTTACGGCTCGCGTTGAATCTTGTTCTTGTGCTAGCTGTTCGTTCAAATATTCAATCTAATAAACCTTATTCCAGAAAACGTAGCAGCTGACTCGAACCAGCCTTCTCGTCTGGAAACTCTGGAGCCTGACAGCGAGGTGGAGCTCATCCCGGGAGCGCAACAGCCACAACAGCCTCCTCAGCAGGTAAACTACCTCATCAGTCAGTTCCCATTGTCCACTGCTGAATGATCCTCCTCTAAGCGAGGTGGTTTTGGCGGATTGGTGGTTGCAGTAGAGGTTTAAATGTGGTGAAAAATACACAAAAAGAAACTTGTGTCCTTACTCTAGTCCCCTCTTACGACATTCAAGAAGGTGAAATTAACAGTGACACAGTCTACATAGAAATTTAGAAACACCGTAAGGAGAGGTACCTACAAGATGAGGTGAATAGAAATGAGGTTCTACACACAATACATCTAACTAATAAATACTTGAGTAAAACATTATTCTAAGTAAACGAAGTTCTGAGTACTAATAGCTGGATTATGACAATTAACCAGCAATAAACTCATTCCTAACCGTTGTTAACGATTCCGTGCAATTTGATTTGCATATTTAAACTCTTTGTATCTGAGCATAAGGCATTTGCTGAGGTCTAAATATGTATCCGTATGCCAAAGAGCTATGGAACGGATCCTTCTATAATATAAAACGAATACACAAACAAAAGAACTCTGTCATTAGAGAAAAATCTGAAGTACTAGACGCTCTCCAACACGCAATGCCCTTAAATGGATATGGTCGGGTCAATTAATCCGCTCAAAGGATGAGAGATGGACAAACAAGACATTATCTGGAAAAGCTCATATGGAAAGAGAAGAAAAGGAAGGCCACAAGAAAGATGGCAAAACGAGAAGTAGAAATAGGGGAAAAACATGGACGGGGGAAGCAGAAGAATAAATGGCTAAAACTGGAGGAGGCCTATACCCCCTCTGCGGGTAACAAATAAGAAATTTTAGTTTTTATTAAATATTTTTTTCGAATGTTATTAACTCGTTAAAGGTTAGTAAAGTAAAGGCTTTTTTATTTTCTTTTTTTAATTTAGTTTATTTCTGTATACACTTATGCCTGAGAATTACATTCAGCAAGCTAAAGTGTTATTTGCATGTAAACCAACAATCTAGAACTTGAACTAGAACCTCAAGAGTAAAGGCAAGATGGATGCCCGGGAGCCACTGCCACTGCCATGCCTGCTACCTAACTCCGAAAATTGCAATTCGGTTTTGATAGGCTAACTATGTAGCCTAGAAGATAAGCTACAGTTCTCCCACTTAGAATTGGAATTAGAATTAGAATTGTCAGTGGATCAGAGTGGAACTTAATATCGAAACCAATCCATCGGTGGATCAGAGTGGAACTTGAAGTCAAAACTAATCCATTGGTGGATCAGAGTGGACAAAAAAGTGGAAACTGATCCATTAGTGGATCTGCAAAGTAGATCAGAGTGTTGGCTCCAATTTGCGTTTAAGAACTTAAGAGGTTATTGCGAGATCCGAAAGAGCGAGGGAACTGAGAGTACACCTATATTTGCACACACACACACTTGTGCACTAACTAGCTGGAATTCATATTCAGGAGCCAGGCCATCATCGTCATAACGGACCCAAAGAGTGCCACAAGCCTCTGTTACCGATTTTTTTTTTTACAACTCCAATCGTTTCTATTTGATAATCGCTTGGTTGTTTATAAATGGTCTTTTCAGAGTCCAGTGGCACCAAACATACCTGGTCTGATTCCAGGACAAAGAGTCTTCATCGTCCACATGCCTGTGCCTGGATACAGGTAAATAACCAAGCATTATTTACGACGATTGCGTAAGCAATCGTCGTAAATAATATGTCGCTGCAGTAAAGCAGCGACATATTACCTACTAGCTGTACCTACGACTTCATTCGCGATTGCCATATCTGCCGGCTAATTAATTAGGTATTCACATTTGACCACAAATTCTCTCATATTAAGAAACGCTGTGCAAAAAGAACTTCAATGTGCAGAATTGGACTCGTTACACTTTTAATATAAGTACATTGTGTATAAATCGTGTAGGGTCTACGCGGGATAACATGCTGTCATCTTCAATCCTTTTCTTTAACTAAACAACTTTTTGCTACGACTCGGCCCGTGTTAGTGTCAGGAAGTGTCATAAACTGCGAAAACGAAAATTTACATTTTTTTCTGAAGGGTAAAGCGTTGTGTGGTTTCAGTCTCATAGACCGACTACGACGCGACCACCTATGGTTTTGGTTTGTGGTCGTATGTAGCAAAACCAATAAGCAATTGAGTTTAGGGGGTTTTTCTAGGTCACTATTTACTGGTTGGCCGAAGCGTGTCAAATTTTTTACTATGAGGCATCTGTACTAGTATTATAAATCTGTGGTAATAGTGACAACGAAATCTCCTAAACCTATGATCTTTTAAACGCGGCAGCACCATCGAACGATTGCTATATGGATCGTCGGGGAGCCGTTATCAAGTTGACACAAGTTCTTGCATTTTCAGACCCGGCACGATAGGTGGGTACCAGCCAGTTTACGTAGTAGCTGCAGGAGCGCAGGGCAATCCTGGATTCCCTGGTAACGGTAAGAAACTCTGTCTTTTCCATTTCAACATTCTTTTCCAATAACATTAATCTATAAACATCTGAAAGCCCTGTTCCACTGAACTAATCCATTGATGGATAAAATTTCACATTTTCCTCCACTCTAATCCATGACCCACGTAGATTAGATTCCAGTACCTATTTATATTCCACCTTTAATCTATCGTTATCGTATCTTTATTTATTTAAAACAAAGTTTTGTAACAAAGTTACAAGACGAATACTTGTAACAAGCTTTGTGGCAAATAAATAAACTTAGTGGCCATTGGCTTCTTCTACTATTCTCTTTTTCAACTCTCCTAAGGTTCCAAAACATTTTTTTCCAGGTTATCAAAACCCAGGGTACCAAAATCCAGGCTATCAAAACCCAGGCTTCCAAAACCCAGGTTACCAGAACACGATATACCTGGACCCGGTATCAGGGCAGGTAGTGTCTCCGCTCGCATACCCTCGCGGCGTGGTGCAGCAAGGCAATGTGCTTCTGGGGACTCCGCTGAACCACCCCTATAATCTCCTGTATCAAGACCCTAACCTGGCATATGAGTAAATCTTTGATCATCATCATTTTAACCATTGACCACGATACTATCTAGACCACATTAACTAATTTGTTATTTTGTGGCTGGTAAAAACTACCGAGGCTCTCCGAGTTTTTAAAAAGTTATCTGAGCGTCTGGTTGAAGCGACGCGTGCCCCGAGAGCTGGTGGGTATCTGGCGCATCGCATCAGCATTAACATACAGCGAGGCAATGCAGCCAGCGTCTTGGGGACGCTTCCGACTGGTATTGATATGGAACAGTTGAGCTCCCTGTAGATTGTTTGCAACAGTCTGTAGTTAGCTTAATTGTTTCAATTGTAAAGTACCTAGTAGCAAATACCAGTTCTTAAATCAATATAGTATATAGTATTGATCCCAAATACTGCCATGTACCTAAGTACTATTGAATATAAGTTTTTTAAGGTTCATAGAAATGGTGTACGATTAGGTACCCGCGAACTTCATCCCCAAACATTTTAGCCTTTTAAAATACAGAATATATTAATTTATTTTCTTTTCAAACCTGATAAGTAATAGGCATTTTTCACTCAGTATTCACCCAGGCCGAAGGATATAAAGAACAAATAATTTTTGCGGTATCGCAAATCGTACGTTCCGTGCCTAATCGAAAGAGTATAGAACTGATACCTATTTAAATGCAAAAGTAGTTATAGACACACTTTGACCGTAAATATAGCCTTGACCACAGCCCTCTATGCCCACAATGCCCACAAGCTTCGAATACTCAACTCAAATGAAAATTTTACAAGACCAACAAACAACAATGTTTTTGACATAAAAAGATAAATTTTCGTGATTTTCTGTATGAATTTTAGAATGTTGATTAATTTAATGTGTCGTCCTCATATGTGTGCAAATTAACATGAACTAATATTAAAGGCGAAAGTTATATTTAAATTATATGGCATTATTTTTAGAACTCTTATGTTTTGTGTTATGTGTTGTATGTTGTAACCCCATAGGCTTGGTTGATGCTGTAAAAGAACAGTTCAATGAAATTCGTGAAAACTTAAAAGACAGAGTGAGTTACTTTGTTCTGCTCTCAGAAATCGACGCAGTAAAGTTAGCCTACGTCAACAAAAACATGTAGAATTCTAGCACCGAGGAAAGTAAGTACTTTGGACATAGCGTGAGTACGTCCGCGAAAGCAGAAGGCCTTTCATCTTTGACCATGTACCTACCATCTTATGTATCAGCATCATATCAGTCCACTAACGTTCACAGGTGAACGTTTGTGGGCTGATAGCAAAAAGCAATGTTTAGTAACCATTAAACTTCTTTGCTAAAATGGTCCTGAGCCACCTCCATGCATCGACTTTCTCCGTCCATGTACCAACCTAAGCATTAAAATAGACAATATTCTCAGATTTACCAACCTAGAGAAAACATAACATCATGAATAGAGGAATGCCCTGAAATGAGGTATCGTAAAACTTCCAAAACCTCCTTGACGTGCGCTCGCTACAAGTTCGCTACAAACTCAAACCAAAATTGACAAGTATTATTGTAAATGCCGCTTTTTTTAGAATTTATATGTCTGGTGTTGTGTATTGTATTTTGTAATCCACAAGCCTGGGTCGAGCGTTTGAGACAAAGGTGCACTGAACTGCGTGCAAGGTTCCAAGGCGCAGTAAGCGACAATTTGTAATGTAGGTAGGTAGAAGTACTGGTAGGTGCTACGAGCTGTACAGCTGCGAGCGCCTTATTCCCCGTACTGACTGCACGAACGCTCGCTGTGTAACACGTTACATTACGCCTCGTATTACAGGTCAACATCCGGCTTAAAGCCCTGCAACAAAATGTACCCACCGCTTCCCATTTCCGTGCCGCCTGCTCGTGACCAGTCCCAAAAGACCAGGTCTTGACCCGGCCTTTAGAATTCATGTTGAAGCCATTGTATTCTGATGTTACTGTTGGGTCAAAGCCAATAGCAGAGATGCTTTTCATGAGAGTTTATTTAGATGCTAACACCTGGCGGATATCATCATCAGATGCTCTATGATATGATTATAATACACCATAGTGTGGTGGTCGTGGCGTAAGAATCGACTCCTCTAACACAACACAAGTGGATATCGTAAGAGTCGACTGAGGAATTCTTCCAGATGAAGGGCAGCAGCTTCTATCTGTGTATTTGAACACCTATATACGATCAGCAATACGCCTGCCAACCGTGGTGAAATGACAAAACCCCTTATTTGGGGATGCACCTTCAGCAATGGAAGTATGCGTGCTGAGGAGAACAACTTGATGATTAGATTATTCTTAAAGATTATAATTATACGTTTTTCCCTTTCCAGGCAGATTACGAAGAACAAGCACAATACGAGTTCGCCAATCGCAAGGCTGAGGCCAAGGCCCGTAAACGGAAACGCAAACATAAGAAATCAAAATAATAACGAAAGCAGAGCAGTACACCTATCACAGCTGGTTGGACTGGGACAAGGAAGACCAGATAACAATGGTAAGAGCTTTTTATTATTAATGTGAGCGGGTTAACTACGAACGTTGTGCTCGCAGGGACGCGGAACGCGACTCGAACCGCACTCGCCCAGAAGATGCGCCTCGTTAAGGGATGAAACGTTGGTGTTCTTCAGATATTAATTAATTCTTCAAACTATGACAGTCTTTATGTTATGAGGTATTCTTATCATTATAAGACTATACAGCAGAGAGCCAAAGTTGTCGATAACTTTGGTTCTCTGCTGCTCATGCTAGCTCAAAAAAATAGCAACCTTGGCAGTTGGCGGGCTATATCATACCTTAAAGATCATATTCGCTTGAAGGTTACTATAATTTAAAATAGTAAATTTCATCAAATTTTAAATTTTAGCGTTCAAAGACTTATTTTATTTTGTTTTATTTTTTGACATCAATTATTTTTTTTGTTGTACCTTTATTTTATACAAAATACATATATAATTATGTTACAATAAAATTATTTAAAAAAAATATAATTTAATTATTGAGCTTGTTTAAAGCATTTGTTTTGAAAACTTAAGAAGGAAATATTAATGGTAATTCATACCATATTCTAGTATAATTTTTTGAAAATAAAAAATTTACCCTTAAATAAAATAACATAAAATGTTATGAAACAGGTATATAACTTTTTCAAGCCAAATCTATTATCATATAATTTATTTAAGTTTCCTATCTTTTATCTATTTAAAAAGGTCTTCAGCACCACGAATGGCTGCATAACAATGTCTCTAGAATCTAGATCACCACTTATGACCCCTACTGTACGAAAACGTGTAACGCAACTATCCTCAGAAAAAGGAAACATACCACCGATCAAATAACCATTTACAAAAAATCATGATATTTCGATAGACATCCTCAGTGTCGCAGCGGGCAGACGTCCGCCTGCGGCGCACGAGGTTCCGGGTTCGACGCCGCGACAGATCACACTAATATTTAAAATGCGAAAGTTTGGATGTATAAGATGTTTGTTACCTCTTCACGCCAAAACTACTGAACGGATCGTGCTGAAATTTTGTATATAGGTAGTACTAAGCCTGGAATAAAACGTAGGATGTTTATTCCATAAATCAGTTCCCATGGGATAGAAATTACCTTTAAACGTTTCCATGGAAACAAAGCGTGCGAAGCCGCGGGCAGGGTATTATAGTATTTGTATGATCTGTAGTAGTATTTCTGCCTGGTCTGCTCTGCTTACTGGCTATAGATGAAGCGAGGTTTGTGTGAAACGTCCTTTATATATTTCAGAAGCTGCCCTCTCAGAGATTAAGAGCCAAGCGCTCAATGATTCAAAAGAGGACCAGAGACAACGACCAAATGCGCACGCGCAAGCTAGACCCAAAATTTAGATCTAGTATCGATAAAATTAAAGAAAAATCGAATTGAATATTATAAGATTCTTATTGCCTACTTTATTTGCTCAACTTTGCGATACATTTCGCGATTAAAGATTCATCTGCTTTTTGATTTGATCGTTGATCAATTTGATAATAGTCTCGTTGGTTAATTTGCGCGTAGTTTATAAGTATATATCAATGTATTAATAATTTTGTTTGTTTTAGGGTCTTATTTTACTGATATGTATGTATTTCTTTAGCTAAGTTAATATTTATTGTTATTTGAATTCCACACCATCATACCAATTCGATATTATTGGAGGTAAAAAATTAATAAATGATACTAAAAAGAGTACGAGTACTATTTTTAATGAGTAGATTAAGAAACCTTCCTACTTTTAGCTCAATTTCTTTATAATTGTACCTACCTACCAACACCAATAAAATACACAGACCGGCAACTGTTCATTTCCTGATTTTTTTCAGCGGAAATCATTTAATTATAATGTTAATGAACACCCTAAACTAACTACTGTTTCGATTTCAAAAATCTATTAACTAGATTCAAAACTGAGTTCACTGTAAAGTACAATGACGTTCATCGATAGGTCCTGTTAAATTTGATGTCAATTTGTATAGATACATAATTATATTAAAATCTGTATTCTCGGTAAAAATAAAAATATCAAGCTCCTCGATGTAAAAAAACAAATTTAATATTAAAAACCAAAACTAATGTAATTACGAGTCTTGGAACCCCTGACGGGTTCCTGCCAACGCCGCTGTCCAATTTGTTCAAACTAATTTCCTCTTGAGTTGCCAGGCTGGCTGGAGTGGATCAAACCCTACAAATGCCCTACGAGTTTTACAAGTTAAATGACAGTTATGGAGCGATATCTCTACTAGTGCAACCACTTTATGCAGCTTTCCAATCTGCAGTAAGACACGTTTTATACGAATTTTGCAAGAAAAATATTGTCTTAAGTGTAATTTTCAGCCCTGCATCTATCGAATGTATAGCATCAGGTATGCTATACTTACATAGGATCATAAAATACTAAAAATAAAACACATAAAAGATACACGAAATAAACTAAATTATACTTTAATAAGATACTACAATACTGCTAATGATACAGTTTTTTTGAGTATATGTTCAAAGTAGAACATTAAAAAAAAACTATCAGATAGCTTATGTAACACTAATACCACAGAATAACTATATATATTCCGAAAGAAATTAAATAAGTGACGACCGACTAAAACAAAGCTACAGAAAATTTCATACGAACTTATCAAAAAATTTGGATATAGGTAAACAAAAAAAATTGGATCAATTATTTTGTGCTAAAACATGATCTAATTTTTTTGCACAAAAGAAACTTAGTGTAGGTAGGTACTTACTTATTTTTTTCATCGAATTTATTTCATAAACTGGGTGGTCCCGCTAGGTCACACCGGCTTTTCCTACATAAAGCACCCATAAAACTTTCTTACATATTTTTTCCAATAAAGTCTGCTCCATCCTATCTAGTACCTCGGAGTCATAAACAACATGACCCTGCTCATTTCTTAGTGCGTTTACCGCAACCGTTACCACTCACACTATACTTTACCACTCGGAAAGGGACACGATTGTAACGGAGCCTATCCTGAGCCTTCTGGTTACAGCATCCAGCTCCACCAGACCCCTAGACCAGGTCCTTGAAGCTCCTATCTCTTCAGTTATAGGGTTGTAAGTCGGAGAGCTTAGAGGTCAAGGGGAATGATTTCTTGGATGTAATGTGGCAGGATGATTGGCCTGTAATTATGATTGGATCGTAGTTTGAGATTGGTGATAAAGTTAAGGTAATTGCAGGAGATTGCATTAGGACGTTTAACTTGACGACTCAGTTCCCGGTGAAGGGCTGTTTAGTATAAATGGGTATTTGGCCTGTGAGATTTTATTGATTTTGTACAAACTAATAAGATCTCTATTTACTAGTATTGACAGTAGAAACTAGAGATACACTAAAAGTAGGTAAGTAAGTTACTACTAATTCTAAAGCTATCGAGCCATTTTATGTTATGGTGGGTTTTACTGACCTTCATTACTGGGACCTTCATAGTACACACTATGTAATTATTCTCACATCAATCTTCGTCAACACCTCGTGATTGATGTCCGTTCAAATTATTTTAAAGCTTCATGTGCATTCAGCCGCACAAACTATCTCTACAACTTCGAAATTGGTCTTTATTCTAACTACACAAAGTACAACTCCGACGCATTTAATTGCACTATGCATCACGCCTAATTATCACCTAATAACCATTAACGTATGATCGATAGTTTCTAATGAAACCTTACGTGCAAAGGGTCAAGAGAATCTGGATATCGAATCACCCAAATAAAGCTGGCATCGCTTTCCAAACGAAAGGTGTCGTGCAATTATCCCGCGGAGTAAAGTGAGGCAATTATGATCTTTTTACCCGAGGTCCGTTAGCTTAGTGCATGTAGGGGCAAAAACGGTCCGTCTCAGTGCTGGCTCTCTCACGAACGAACGCGGACGCGGACTCTCATGATGGCTAGAATTTTGCTCGTGTTTGTCGCTATAGCTTGTGTGCAGCAAGCAGCGGCTCGCCCGGTCAAGAAGACCCTGAACTTCAACATGTTCTTGCTTCGGCCGAAGCAGGAGACTACGGACCGAGTTCTACTGACTACAGACGGCGTTTCGAGATTCGGCCCGCTGCTTGAATACTTGGTGCAGCGCTTCCAAGGCCTCATGTCGGTCAGAGTGCCACCAGATCAGCAGGTGGGATACTCAAACCCTGAAGCAGCAGTGCCAAATGCAGCTGAGAACGAGGTGGATTCCCTTCCTCAGTCACGTGCGCCTGGGGTAGTGGTTCGGCCCTCGAGCACCAAACCTGGGACCTTCGAGGTCGAAATCAACGTGCTGGTCGATGACGGACAACCTGATGAGAAGACACAGTGACGGATGCAAGTGATTACCTGAACAGTTCAGCATTTACTAATATTACTTTTAAGTGTGTTTATTTATTTAATCTTGCCATAATTGAAATATAAATTAAGTTAGTCGGTAATGATTATTTCTCTATCATATAATAATTAAATTAGAAATTAGAACCATAGAACGACTAGTTTATGAACGTGCGTATCTCTAGAAACTTGCATTTACAATCCTGTTTAGATTTTATGACGCCCATAAAATGCAAAAAGGAAGTGAAAGCTATCAGTGACAAAACATTGGAAGCCGGTTTGTTGATTCTCATGTACATACGTGAAATTGGTGAATTTTCTTGCATACAAAATGCAAATAACACTCTCAAGTGGTCGTAGTTTGAATAAACTGAATTTAGTTTTTTCAAATGATTTGGCTTGGAATTCATAAAATATGCAAATTTTCATTGTTTGATACGTGTTTATAGCAGAGCTTATGTAGAGAGAGCGTAGTGAGTAGGTACCTAAAAAACAAATCGTCACAAATTGACCAAAATTTAATAAATTGGGATCTATGTACATTTGTAATTTTTGCTCTATTCAACCATTAGCTCAGTGAATTAGATTCACTGAGCTAATCTATTATTGGATTAGATTCGACATTTTGCTCCACACTAATCCATAGTCCAGGTTGATTTTGTGAATGAACTCGACGATGATGCGTGTATAAGTATCAGATTCTAGCAGGTAGGTACCAAGTTCAATGCATATTTCATAGAAAAAAATAAGAATGTAAAGTTATGGGGGCTTTTATCACCCGCATTGTATAAAAAAGGTACATATTAGGTATACGCTAGGATACCTGCTAAGCCGTATTTTGCTCACGACTTGTCCCAGCATTAACTAAAAGCCTGCAATTTAACCGCAGATTGATTGTCAAACATTCCAAACATTCGTAATCTGTGGATAATGGTAATCTGTGGATAATGTGATTGGTTGTACATTTAGAAACACATAGAATAAGTACATTATATAATAAGTCTGCAATGTACAATTGTTTTTTGTCCTGAATAAAGAAAATGAAAATTCCAGACCCGTTAGATCCATTTTACAACAGCCTTCACGGTTCTCTGTCATCCAGCGATTATTTTCAGTATAGAAAGGAGTTTAGGCCTTCGTTGATCTGCTGATCAAGCTGTGCTTTGTCTTGACTCCGTTTACTATAATTTTAATTTTCTAAGTTAATAATAACGCCAACTTAGTTTGAGGCACGTCTCACGTGACAAACTTTTGACAGATTTTAATTGAAAACTGTTGAAGAATCGCGACTGTACGTGTTAACCGCCCAAATACTCAAACGCAACTCAGATTTAAGCGTGTCTTAAGTGACGTATTATTGACTGATTTTCATTGTAAACTGACAAAAAGACGCGACTTGAGACGTACTCAAATCTGAGTTGCGTTTGAGTATTCGGGGCTAAGACGATTAAATTTTCAGTGACGGCTTCGTCTTATTTAGGTTTCCGTACCCAAAGGGTGAAAACTGAACCCTATTACTAAGCCTCCGCTGTCCGTCCGTCCGTCTGTCACAGGCCTCTGTCTCATGAACCGTAACGTAGGAGATAGACAGTTGAAATTTTCAGAGAATGTGTGTCGCTATATCAACAAATAATAAAAATAAAATAAATATAAAAATTAAAAAATAGCTAAAAAACAAATGTGATTTTTTTGGCTATTTTTGCTCTTAAGTTGTCAAGGCTGTATCTCTTGAACTACAATAGGTAGGCACATGAAACTTTCTATAAATAAGTAACACTTCAATTGTAATAATAACAAATACCTACTAAAAATAAAAAAAGTTGAAAATATAAAAGAGTCTCCGAACAAGTGAAGATTTGATGTTCTTTGAAAAAGTTGACTGATTTTTACGGTACGGAACCCTTCGTGTGCGAATCAACTCGCACTTGGCGGTTTATTATTTGGGATGGGAGGCCTGCGTTTAATTCTTCTATTGAGATGTTCTATTGTTTCTATTGAAATTCTTCAATATCTTAATAACTTTATCATTAAAATTACGAAAAGCAGTAGCTTCCTTCTAAGTATTTTTAACACCTCCATTCCACTGTGACCACACGTTCCATTGCCAACCGTGGACGCAATGTGTGCTGGTCAGGCTTAAAAAAAAATAAACTTTCACGATTTGTTAACATAATTTCTTGGGTCGCCCCCGTGACCACGACCCCTGAAACGTGTAGAAACGTAAGGAAAAAATAATAAAAATCAATAATTACAATATTTTTTTTCCAATGAACAGTACCAACAACACGCGTAATTTCACCAACGTGGATAGCTTCCAGTAATCGTACCGCGTAATGTGAAATTCGCTAACGAGGCGGCTTAAACGGTAATGATGTAAACTAACATACAAACGCTACTTCGAGTTTAACAGCTAGTAGATTACTGCACTGGGCGAGTTTTTCTAGAGGGAAGTCATCAATTCCACATTACAAGAGTAAATAGCGCAGGAAGGTACAGTCTAAGACAAAAATTACCAAGTACTTGTGATGCCAACTTGCCAAAACTTTTTGATAGCACCTAAAAATTATTTTAGAAAGTAGAAAAGAAGAAAACGGAACCCTATTTTAGCAAAAGGGTTCCTTCGCTGTCCGTCCGTCCGTCCGTCCGTCCATCCGTCCGCCTGGGGCACTATCTCATGAACCGTAAGAGGTAGACAGTTGAAATTTTTAGAGAATGAGTATTTCTCTTGCTGCTATAACAAAAACTAATAATAAAATAAAAATCCAAATTAAAGGAAAGGGGAATTAAGGGGGCTTCCATACAAAAAACGTGATTTTTTTGGCTATTTTTGCTCTTCGTTAGTCAAGGCTGTATCTCCTGAACCACGATAGGTAGACACATGAAATTTTTGTTTATATAAGATACACTACAACTGTAATAACGAAAAATACATATAAACAAAATTTAAAATTTAAAGGTGTCTCCACACAAGTGAAAATTTGATGTTCTTTGTAATAGTTGCCTGATTTTAACGGTACGGAACCCTTCGTGTGTGATTTTGTCTTAAGTAGGTATCCGCCAGATTCTTAGCAGGACTTTTCTGTCCGACTTATCATAGCCACAGAAATATATCTTATTTCAGTTAGTTTAGTATCCTAGCCTTGGTCTAAATAACATTAGCATTAAAAACAAATAAAATATTTATTACCTATTTATAATTTTATGTTTTCATTTTGTGTTTCTTTGTGCGTGAGTGCGTGAGATAGATTACTCTAATCGACGTACTTATCGATAAAAGAAAACGACCATTTTATGTTAGCAAAGGGTGTCTCATTTCCGTAAATAAATATTTTATATAAATAAATATTAATAACCTAACCATTATAGATGAAGAAACTTCATCCTACCTGAGGAATAAACATACAAAAGCAGAACGAAATGTTAATAATGACAAACCCAGCATTTTAGGGTTCCGCATACAAGAGTGCCAAAGCGGAATCCCATTGCTAACCCGTCGTGTCTCGGTCTGTCGTCGTCCGTACGGCACGGATCTCCATCTCTGGAACGGTTATACCTAAGTAGAGAGCCTACATTTTACACAAAATCCATGGGGGTCCCCATACCCACAAGAAACATTTTTAGGTTACATAATGATGTGATACGGAATCCTTAGTCCGCATGTCCAACTCTCACTTGCCCAGATCTTATTCATTTATTTTTATCATTTTCTTCTTCAAAAACAAACCCGAAAGAAAGTGGAAGGTCAAGGAGCGCAGTCAGTAGGTCAGTGTGCTGGCACCCTGGTGGAATAATAATGTAGCTATGGGCAGAGTCTTATTGTTCATAGCCAGACGTGCCAGTGTCGTGGATACATCCTGTAGACTTAATACGTTTGCACTTATAAATCAATTTGATTTTAATATAACGTCAGTGGTTCATCATTTGAGAGCTAGACGTGATCTTCTGTCATGTGACCTTAAAAATACCATGCTTGGTTTGATTTTGACGAATAGTGACGCGTTTAGTAAAACTAAAGTGTAAACAGAGAATAAGTGCGTGTACAATGAGTTCTAATATAGTGGCAGTGATACTTTTGGGATTGGCAATAGCGCAGGCGGCTCCGATACAGATGACTTTGCTGCAGCAGTTACAAGGACTGACACAGCAAATGACGTTGCACCAAATGACGCAACAGCAAACGCCGTTGCATCAAATGACGCAGCAGCAAACACCGTTACATCAAATTATACAGGAGCAAGTACCGTTGCATCAAATGAATCAGGCGCAGTTTCCGTTGCAAGACATACAGCAGCCAATGACAATGCCTCTGTTGCAACCATTGCAACCAACACAAGGGTCAACACAACAGCAACGGTTAGCGTTGCAAGAACAGATGTTTGCATTACAGCAATTCCAGGTGCTGCAAAGAATGGGTTTGGTGCCAGCACCAATGTCAACGTGAGTTTAAAGTTCAATTAAACAAACCATTGTGACAAGTAACTAAACAACGTCAACTTATACCTTGGTTTCAGGAACACGCAACCAATTTTAGTGCTATATCCAGATGATGAACCTGATGAACATACAGCTGACTTCAAAGCAAATAGGTTTAAGCATCAAACTACTGAACAAGGAGATGAGGATTCTGAAATTATAGACGCAGCGCCAACAAAAGAAATTGAAGAAACTCTTCCCAAAATGAGAGCGGTGTTACTGATGCCGAATACTAGAGGCATTCTTGGAAGTATTATAGAACAAATACCATTTCTGCCATTTGAAATTAATGTACCAGATACTATAGCTTGGATATACAATGGTATTGCTGGTATTATAGCAGGACTTGGACAGAGACTGCCGTTTAGGCCTCAGACGTCGGCCGGGGAGACTCCGAACGAAGGGAGTGTCAAATCGATTTGGAATAATAATCGGAAAAAACTGCCGATTGTAGTTATTCCTTTAGGGAGATGAAATTTACAGATCTTTAGATATTATACTCGGTTTTAGATTCTAGATATTTTGTGATAACAAAGGGATTATAAAACCAAATAAATATTGGTGGAAAATATTTAAAGATGATCTTAATCTTTTAAATATAATCATATATTTAAAAGATTAAGGGATAATCTTTTAAACCCATCGTGGTTATTAACCCTAAAGTCATTTACAATGGGATATTTAATTTACCGTGATTCGAGTTTTGAGTTTTCCAATATTTCGGTACAGTTTCATGTGCCATGATCACGAATCGCAGTGCCTTCGCTTATTCCGTGATCATGGCGCATGAAACTGTGCCGAAATATTGGAAAACTCAAAACTCAAATCATAGTAAATATCTCGTTCAAAGTCAAAGTCAAAGTCAAAAACTCTTTATTTCCATAAATACAATAAATGTATACTTAGAAATGGTCAAATTCTTAATAATTAAACACTGACACGGAAATAAAGTGATATTTTTGATTTCAGTCGCTTCGGTATGTATGTAGACTAAAGTAAAGAAGCGACGAAGAAACCTTTAGCCTGTTAGTTAGTTGTTATTTTTCGAGTGGGAGCAAATCCCGTCCCACGCTTTTTTATCCTCTAGATAATCTTATATTTTATAGTAGGCCTTTTTACACAAGAAGGTTTTGACAATTTGTTTGAATTTATTTACTGATAATTTTTGCAACTCATTAGGAGTTTTGTTGTGGAAACGTTGTAAATGACTTTAATATATAAAGACACTGGTATCATCGCAGCAAACCGCTTAAGTCAAATCAGTTTTTGGTTCGATCATGTCAATCGTCTCTCGTCCGTTTTGGAGCGCAAATATAAACCCTTTTCGTTGCGCTTGTACAATTATGTGTTATTGAAGTTTTTAATTATTATTTTATATTATTAGATAAGTGCCTGTACACACACGCTCTGCTTAGCTTGAGGCTAAATGATCCTGTGTGAACTGCCCAGCATATATATTTATTTATCATGTAACCATATTGTTTTCTGTTATTATTATCAGTTTTTGGTAATTTTTTATTCAAAAATGTCTTTGTTGACATAAAATTCCTGGTTTTCTAGAACAGAGTATAGTTAGCTAGATACGAGTTATCGTTGTGCAATACCGTTTTCTATTCACTCTATATAAGTCTTATAAATGACATTCTAGGAATATCATGCTAACTTTTAATTCCGGAAAAAGCAAGCAAAAGCTAGTGAAAGAATAATTACTTATCAGAGTAATTTAATAAAAGGATATAATTTCATAAGAAACAAAATGTATATAATATTCAAAAATCATCGGCTTTATTGTTCTTAGGCATTTATTGATGGTAACCTTAAAAATTACTTATTTAAGTAGGTAGTAGAGAGAAAATACGATATACCTACAAGTAGATACATTTATCTCTAAAAAGTACCCAAAGATAATGCTTCTATCAAACTCCGACCGTGTGCATTTGCCATTGCAGTATAACGAAGCATGTTTTGAATGTAAAATAAACATAGAAATCTAATAGAATAACTCATTGAAAACAAGCTACATTAGAGACATAACCATTAACCTAACCTACTTGCTACATTAAATGGCAACGTTAATTACTCTGTTAATAGTCTGAACATAGCATCGTATGCAAGCAACGATTTCTCGAGACTATCTAGATATCTACAGAGAAAGGCGGACCTTTTTAAGTCTGACCATATTGACTTGCCTCCTACTTATACTGTAGTAGGAAAAGTCTAGAGAAAAGTTTGAATGAAAAGTTGACTTAAAGGAGTTTGAAGATTTTTGTGTGGAGGGTGGCCCAAACATGGTGGCCTACGTTAGGGCCACCTTCCACTTCGTTTTTTTTTCTTCAAAATCGCAGCACACTATAAAAGTTATACCTCTACATATATTTGGATAGAGGACACTTGTACAAACAATATGGTAATGTCCTACAGTGTCAGGTTTCTCCGATATTCACAGATGAAAATAAATATTGCTCAATTTTTTTTTATTTGTGTAAGTTTCAGAATCCTGGTGCTTTAGGATATGATGTTATATGCAATTTTTTATTTGTATAAGTGTCCTCTCTCCAAATATAAACAACCATGAAGTGCCGCGATTTTGAAAAAAAAACTAGGTTTTGGCCGATGTTAGAGTCAAAATCTTCAAACCCCTTTCACTATTCGTACCCAATATTCAATTTATCTCTCAGTTTTACTTAAAAGCAGTTGTTTTAAGATATTTTTTGTTAAGAAAATAAGTGAAAAGTGGCTCGTGTTGCTTTGGGAAAAGCGTTTTCGAAGGCAGAAATTACGCTTAGCAGGACTACTGCCGTGGCCTCTAAGATGCATCAAAATTAAACTGTAGATAGGAAAACGGATGGACAAGTTGAATATTAAGGTTTAAAAAAATTATAATTTGTGATATGTTTTACAAAAACTACATGTAAAAATAAGTGTTGCCAGTTAGTTTCTTCCTTAGTGAGAGACAGTGTCAAAATCCACCGGGTGTCCGGGGTTGGATGCCTGCTGGCCCTCTTCGTTCTTCGCGACGATGACGGACACTGGGTAGTTAAAGCTGTAGAAGAAACCACGAGGAGGACCCTGATGGAGGAAAACAACCGTTAATATATTGGGGTAAGGTTGATCATTCTTTGTGGTGAATTTAAGGTAAGTACCCACATGAAATTGCTAATTTACATGATTTACGCGTAAAATTCAATGTTTCACATTAAACTCAATTGAATAGAAAATAAAACCTAATTTCTAAAGTCAGTTCACGTCACTCTTCATGTCACAAACGCGGAGTTCCGTAATTAGTATGTGACAAACGAAAGAATAATAATAAATAATGCTGGACAATCCACACAGCATCTAGCCCCAAGCTAAACAGAGCTTGTGTTATGGGTACGAAAGAATGTGTGTACATTCAAATCAATTTAATTGGTGATGTGTGCTTGTTCACTTTACACAGATCATCGGCCTGAATTTAGTCGAAGCTGTCGAAAAAACACTCCCGTTTGGAGTGAATTTGGATACTAGACTATATTTTGTCTATACTTTGACTATACTTTGTCTATACTTTGACTATACTTTGTCTATACTTTGACTATACTTTGTCGAAGACGCTCGTCTTTAGAATACTACTTTACTTATCAGAGTAACTTAATAAAAAGATAATATAATTAAACATAAAGAATCGCTTCGAAAGTTTAGCATCAAACCTTAAGTTTATAGATAAGTCTTCGCTTTGCCTCTTAGGATCTCCGATTATGGATGAGTCTTTGCCTAATTTTGTGAACGAAAAAATTCAAAATTTTGTTTCGTTTTCAGATAAATTGCAAAACATCAATGTTCACGTGGCTTTTGTTATACTACGTTTCTGTCTATTTGTTCCTAAATTTACTTATTATTTACGATGCTCCCAACTCTGGAAATTCCCATTGCTTACACAGCAGTTGGACAGCATGATGCATGACACTTTAATCAAAATTTTTAATATACCTTTGGATGACAGAACGTGGCACCAGGCCACTCTTCCTATTAGGATGGGAGGTCTAGGTGTCCGCAAAATTTCTAGTGTTTCACTCCCAGCATTTTTATCTTCAGTACATGGTACTAAAGATCTTGTTCATAGCATTTTGGCTAAATGTCAAAATTATGAAATCACAGGTATCAATGAAGCTTTAGACTCATGGAAAATAGCCTGTCCTGACCAGAATCTGCCCAAAGTCCTTTCTTCTCAGAGACTGTGGGATGAGCCACTATGTGAGCTAGTACGGAAAGATATTATTAATACGTCAACTAGCTCATCAGAACGTGCTCGTCTACTCGCCGTTTCCGAGTGGGAATCAGGACTTTGGTTACAGGTTCTGCCTTCCAAAAATCTAGGTACCCTTTTAGATAATAACTCATTTCGGGTGGCCACCTCTTTGCGTTTAGGTTCTCCTTGCCTAGTTGCACACCGTTGTCAGTGTGGTGAAACCGTTGATAAGTTTGGTCACCATCCACTGGCATGTGTCTCTAGTGCAGGACGTGTGCCCCGTCATAGTTCTATTAATGACATCATCCGTCGGGCTTTTACCAGTGTCAGTGTGGCAGCTACCCTCGAACCACGTGGCCTTATGCGAGATGATGGTAAAAGACCTGACGGTATGACTCTGATTCCCTGGAAGATGGGTCGGCCTTTAGTTTGGGATGCCACGTGTGTAGATACCCTAGCGCCTTCACATCTTGCAGGGACATCGGTAAGGGCCGGCTCCGCAGCAACATCAGCGGAGTCCCTCAAACGGCGAAAATACGCTAATCTTGACCGAGGTTACCTATTTGAGCCGTTTGGGGTTGAAACCCTTGGTCCTTGGGGACCTGGAGCACACGCCATTTATAAAGATATTACCAAACTTCTTGTAGAGTCGACAGGTGATCGGAATGCTGGCTTCTATTTCGGTCAACGAATTAGCATTGCCATTCAACGTGGTAATGCTGCCAGCATTCTGGGCACTCTGCCTTCTGGTGACGGCTTAGATTTTTAAGAAATAGATATTAAGTGTGTATACTAGTTGTAATTGTTTTATTCTGTTATTATCTGAAATATAACACTATATTTATTTATTTCACAAGAAACAACTATATTGATTCAAAAATCATCAACTTTATTGTTCTTAGCCATTTATTACAGTATGTGTTGATGGTAACCTTAAAAATTACCTTTACCTATAGGTAGGTAATAGTAGAGAAAATACAAAATTCCTACAAGGATATGCCTACATATGTCCAAAAAGTACCCAAAGATAATGCTTCTATCAAACTCCGACCGTGTATTTGCAATTGCCATTGCAGTATAACGAAGCATGCTTTGAAAGTAACGAATAAAAGAATAGAAATGTAATAAAATTACTCATTGAAAACAAGCTACATTAGAGACATAACCATTAACCTAACCTACTTGCTACATTAAATGGCAACGTTAATTAATACTGTTAATAGTCTGAACATAGCATCGTATACAAGCAAACATTTAAAAGACGAGACAAAGTCCCTCACCGACCTTTCATAAAAGAAAATACAGAAACGTGACACCGATTCTCTTTCTGAAAGTGCCCCATTAGGTAGGCGAGTTGAAGCGCGTACTTTGGTAACGCGCGTTATAAAAACCATCTCGTCCCCTACATCCATATACTTATTAATTATAGTTAGCTCTTTAGTTTTTAAATTTTGTATGCCTAATTTTTAATTTTTGTTGTCAGTAAATAATTTTGTTTGTTTGTACATCCAAACACACGCTGCTAGTCCAATCGAGATTTAGTTGCATAGCGATCTATGCTTACAGGCTACTTAGACTATTTGTAGTTCTTAACATGCCGACCCCTTCTATCCAAGCATGCGTCTTTGTTCATTCATCTTGTTGCATTGAATTAATTTAGTCTACGGATGTTCTGCACAAGACATTCAGGCAGGTTGTATCACCAGAGTCTTTCAAAAAATTTAAGCATGCGTCAGATTTTGTTCAGAACGCTCGTAAGCGCGCGCTATAATACGCCTAATTTGTACTCGCTCTTAGCCTAATTTCATCAAAAACATTTTAAAACTCACAGTAGGTTCAGGCTCCGTAGTGGTAGAGTAGCCTTGGTTCTGCCCGGAGTAGCCTTGGTTCTGCCCGGAGTAGCCTTGGTTCTGCCCGCTGTACCCTTGGTTCTGCTCATACGCCTTGCCTTCTCTGGCCTGGCCGGGAGCAGCCACTATAGAATCCTGCTGTTCGGAAGCTTGAGATTGGTAGTCGTAGCTTTTCTGGTACTGCTGGTAGTTTCCGGTAGGTTGGGCCTGGTAGCTTTGTTGGTAGTTCTGGGAAGCCTGACCTTGGTAACCTCCTTGGTAGTTTTGGGGAGGAGACTGGAGGCCTTGTTGGTTAGCTTGGTAGTTTTGGGAAGTTAGGCCTTGGTATCCTCCTTGGTAGTTCTGGGTAGGTTGGGGCTGCTGGTAGTTGTTCTGGTTTTGAGATGCTTGCGCGGCCGCAGCACTGTAATTGTACGTAAAAGATTAATAAGAAAACCATCTTGCTTGTAAAATTTGGAAAAGCAAGTTTTCAGAGACGTATCTGTAATTATTGCGCAGGTACTCTTTGCTAACGGTTACTTCTGAAGAGATTATAGGATGGGTTCCCCATGAGTTTTTCCGAGACATTTGAGTATTGATCCTTTGAGTTTGGGTAGAAAATAGTAAATCTCAAATAAGACTACTTTTGTGTATATTTTCCTTTTGTGTATTTTTAACACCACAACTGCGATCACCAATCCGCCTGCTAAGCCCCCTTGTCCCCCAAGAAGGCATGTTCAGTGGTCGTAGGTATGTAAGCTGACGAGTTAAGGCTGCATTTTCTCATGTGGGGTATAATAACACCAGAACTCTTGACGGAACAAATAACAACAATCCTGTATACAATTCTTGTATGATGACCAAACGAAAGCACCGAGCAGGACCAGTTCTGTTCATTTATTTATCTTTTGACACATTATGCTTGTTCTTAGATAAGTCACACTTAGTTTCTAATTTCTAAAGGTATTTCATTACAAAATTTAAAAACGAGGCGCTTATAGCTTTTTTATTTTTGATAGTCTTGTGTAGGGGACCACAATATTTTCCTTATATCTTGTGTTGTGATTATGAACTTTCTTATTTCATATATTATTATTGAGATTTTCTCAAATGTAATAATGGTTTGATAAATTTGCTCACAGGCCATTGTTATTATTTATAGCTTTCATAACAAGTATCTACAGGTATCTCTATAACTTAAACCTGCTATAATCATGTCAGATGGAGCTTTTTTGTATAACAAATATTCCGTGCGGTCCTGCTGCGTTGCCCCAAACATGGCCCCGTAGCTCATCAATGAATGAAAGTATGCAATGTATACTTGCCTAGCAGCACACATACCTCCCAATTTTTTTTTTTATTGTTTGCGTATTTTGCAGAGCTATTTGCTCAATATGGTTAGTCCATTTAATTTCAAATCTAGCCGCAGCTAATGGCAGCAGAGGGTACTAAACTTTGATGATGATAATGATGTAGGTTTCGTATCGACATACCCAGGGTGCAGATTGGCATAAGCAGCCTCGTTCCAAGCCTTTTCGTGGGCGATGCGTGCAGCCTTCACCTCAGGTAAATCCTCGACTTGTTTGGGCACATACTTGGGGAGATTGTCTTCCTGGTGGAAACCTTGGCTGTCGGCCCAGTATTTGACCTGGAAGGAATAGGGACTTTTATTGATTGACTTTGCAAAGACGCGTTTCGAAAATAATGAAGTACTTTAACTAGTATTAGTAAACTCATCGTATGTCATGAAGTACACCTACGATGTATTTACTACAAAGCAAATATTGTAAGTACTTCTATGGTTGGAACTACACGTTCATAGCACATACGCCAAATTACTGGATTTTCGTAAGGCGTAGGTTTTTTAAATATTTTTTTCTGCTATTTATTTCTATAGACTAAAGCTAAGTATTGCCTATTCAATTATAATTCACATATTTAAAATTTCTCATAAAAGAATACCATAATACAAGATATCAAGTGCTAAGAAGTTGGTTCTCTGCAATTTATCTGTTTTAAGCTAAAGTAAAGAAGTGAAACAAAAACTTCAAGTTCATTAGTACAAAAATGTCCTTCATACCTGGATATCATTACCGACATAGCCCGGCGCCTTGTAGGTGTATGATCCGGTGACGTCACCAGACCGCTGGCGGTTCTCCAACTTGGAAGACTCGGGAGTCTTATAGCCGTACGCATACGCTCCTAAGCCGTCCTGCCCGTGGAACTGGGAGGCGTCGTACACCTGCAATTACGAAAAAAGATAATAAATCGTAAACGACCAAATCCTAAAGGGGTGTTTTCGATGTAGTATAATCTAAAATATCTATGTATGTAATTTAAAAGTACCTATTGCGTAAATCAGTTGTCTAATACTCATACTCCGTTTACTTTGAGGCTAGATGATGCTATGCGATAAATGCAGTATGTATTGTCCAGTATTATTAAATATTACTTATGAACAGCGTTGGAAGAAAGCGTGAATATTCTGCAGCAACTTTTAATGTGAGAGATGCTAGAAAAGGTAAGTATTACAGTCAAAGACGAAAATCTTGAATATTGATTATCGGAACCGTAGACATCCAATACTATTGCAGAAGATATTCTTGTTTAGATATTTTTGTGGTCGACTGTACCTTTGATTCCAAAATAATAACTTTGCCTAACGACTAATCTTTCATGGGACTTTCCCTGATTACCTAAGTTGGTAGCAGGTAGGTGGGTAAGTACTACCACAGGAAATAGTAGAGAAAATAGTAATAGTATAGTAAATAGTTGTCTAGGTACCTCTTCAACATAGTCATCGGTGTTCTCAATCTCTTTGCCGTTCTTCCAGTAGTGTCCGAGAGTGGGGCCTGCCTCAACGCTGCGAAATCTGGGATCGTTGAATTTGACCTGAAAATGAACAATGAAAAATTATTTTAATGCTTTATGTAGGGAGAGGCCTAGGTGAACGACCTTCGGCTGTGATGATGATGGTGATAACTAAAGATAGGTCCATAAAGTGCCGATGCTCTACGGGTTTTAAAATTTTATCAAAGCGCCTGGTTGAAGCGACGCGTGACTCGAGCGCTGGGAGCATTGCTATACAGAGGGGACCATGCAGCTAGCGTCTTGGGGACGCTTCCGATTAGTAATACCATAGATAAATGAAAACTATAGATATCCAATGTCCATACAAAGTTACGTTCCTCCGAAAAAGCTCGAAATTCTGCCAAACTCTAGATGGCGTTGAACCATAGCCCGAAAATCGTTATATTCTACGATTAAACCAAGTAAATTAATAAGAGTTGCTTGATTATCGTAAACAATCTTTTATAGTTTTTTTTTAAATACGTTTTTGAGGCTCTTAAGTTGATAGTAATAGTAGTTAGTTACCTAGTTGAAATAAAATGCTTTATTAAAAAAGAACGGCATTATTACAGACATATTACCTAGTCGGTAAAATGCGATCGATTTCTTGTCAAATACTTTGGTATAGATTAGTGATAATAAATGCAGATAAATGTCACGGAAAATAATAATAGTTAAAGTCACGATAAATACCTAGGTGTAAAAGTTAAAATTTAATTAATGGTCAAGCTGCACGCATGGACCATCAATGAAATGGCCGTAGTCATTATTTAAAAATTTGCTAACATTTTAAATGGGTTTTTCCAGTAATAAAGCCTTTACTTTATTTAATGTTCTTTGTTGACAAAGAAAATTACAATTCAATTATAAAAACAAATTAGAAGTAGTATTTAAAATTGAAACAATTAGGCTAACCGCAGACTGTTGCAAACATTCTACAGGTAGCTCAACTAATCCATATCAATACCAGTCGTAATTTAAATAAATATGAATGTACCTAAAATATGAATGTATATTTTCCGTTAATCTAATGCAAAGTGGCAATTAAATAATTTGTGGTCTATAGACCACAAATTATTTAAATAATTGCCTGATATTTGATTTTTTTTGTTTTGAGAAATGTCTTCTGTGATTATTATTGTGGTTTTAAAGTCATTTGATGTCAATTAGTACGTTTATTTTAATTTCCTCATTTGAACTGGTTCATATTATGCCTCACATATGTATTTAAGGACTTAAATGTACAGCAGTTGACTTGAGAATACCTAGTGATTTAAAGTGCTCCTTATATGTGTCCCTATATTTTGCTTTCACGAGGGTTACAATTGCTCTTTAATTTTGATCAGTTGAGTTACCTATAGATTATTTGCAACAGTCTGCAGTTAGTTCAACTGTTTCAATTGTAAATACTAGTTGATATTTGTTTCTGCAATATTTAAATAAAGTTATTATACCTAGGCACAAAAGGTCGGTAAGCGTTATCAATCAGAGACTAGTAAGCTAGTCTCTGGCATTATGCTAAGTAGGTAGGTAAATAAGATAAGATGAGACTGAAAATGCGCTTGTCCTTATGCTGCGCTTATGTTCATTCATAATGCTTGACGAGTTTGACGACATTGGAATAAAAGCAGAAGGTTCCTAAATCAACAATTTTTTTCTCGAAGGTGTTCTTCAGTCTTCTACGCATCTTATCTTTCCACAGTAATGTGAACGTTTTCATCTTTATAAATAGACGTCGTGCATGCCTAGAGGATTCTAGTCAAGGAAATATACCTTTAGTTATCGATCTATATAAGTATGTAACCTTTGTAATAGGTAGGTACATATGTATCCCATCTAGGTAATTTACCCAGCAGGGTACCTGGCTCTCAAGTCTATTGCGCTCAAGTCCTCTGCCATCTCATCCTTATCAAATCATCCCCGGCCTTAATGACGATGTCGAAGACAGGATCAAGTGTGTTGGGAATCTTACTGGAGAATTTTTTATTGATATTTTTAGAGCCTGTAGGTACTGTCCCATAGCAGACAAAGACCTCCTACCTCTCTCCACCATTTCGCAATAGACATAACCGTCGATGGAGAGACGAGCTAGATGCTCACATGAAAGACTAGGCTTTTATGGAGGAAAGCTTAAGGGGCGAACCTAACGGGTTCGGTTGTCAAAATAAGCCTAGATCCACGTGGTAAAAAACTCAAATAACAAAAAATTCAAGATTTTTTCTTTGATTCCTTGATTGTGAAAATATGTAAACAGGTACAATAAAGAAAAAAAAATACGATATAATGAGAAATCGTGCAATTCACTTTCATGATTTCTCATTATACCGTTTTTTTTTCGCACATTATTTGGTCGAGATCTCATGAACCCTGCGGTCTATTGAAATGACTTACATATGTTCTGATTCGTAGGTAAACTAATTATTTGGTTCCTTAAACCAATTTCTTCATAAGTTGTGTAGTTTTCTTGTAAATAAGCAAAAACTTGATTTTTGCGCTTTCGCCACCGCCCGTTCTGAAAACGTATGCTCTGTCCCGCTCACAGGGGCGGGTTTTCGCGTTCATAGGAACGCGATATCCTATACCCTTATATATCCTTTCACAAAATGGCGCGCATTGCGCCCTCTTAAGAGAGGGAGGAGAGAGATACTTACAAGAGGTAAAACATTGGTGCGCGCAGACAGCTGAGGGCTGGTGAAGGGTGGATTGTTGATGTACTTGGCGGCCTCTTCAGGGTCCAGGTCGATTTGGAAGATGTTGGCTGACGCTGACGCCAGTGCGAGCTGAAAAAAAGGAATAAATAATTATAAATAATGCTAGACAATCTACACATCATCATTATCTAGCCCCAAAGCTTACTTTGGGGAGAGAGCTTGATTGTGTTATGGGTACTAGATAACTGATATACATAATACATTCCAAATTCCAGCCAATCTTAATAAAGCTGTAGCAAGGTACTCGTGGAGAATTTACCGCGAGTTCCCTTTTGTGCAAATCAATTGTGCAACTTAGTTGAGCAAATTGAGCAATGGGACGCTTCCTTCCTCCTTGCTTCCTTGCTCCTTCTTTAAAAAACTGCTTCATCAGCATTATCTATCCTTGTAAAAGTTAGAAAACCTAAATTTTATGTTTAAGTAAGTTTATTATAATGTTTGTAGGTACCTATTATAGTATGTAGTTTAACTAAAATTGTTTTTCTTTTATTCTTTGAGTGCCACCGTCTATTTTGTTCTTACATGTCCAGTCCATCCCAAGGTTGCCTGGAAGAGATCGCTCATAGCGATAAGGCCGCCTTTGTACTTCGTCTACTCTTAGCATCTATTTCTTTATTGTTTTCTGTCTTTGTGTGGTACAATAAAGAGATATCTATCTATCTATCTATATTTTGTTCCCTATTGCTCAAAGCAAGTTGCTCAACTCAGAAAATCAACATGGTTACAAACGTAATGTTCCTGCCTAACCCTATCCAGTGGGGGCGGGTGGCTGAATTGTAAGAATGTTTGTATATCTATATTTATACGTATCTGTAAAGTTTTTATACTTTTAGGTAATTTTTTATAATAACTCAATAAGTTATTTATACCTGGTCTCTCATAGAACAACTTGTGCCGTTATATATTTACTTTACTTATCTGCCATGGTTGCCTAAGTTAGATGGATAAAGATACCTGGGTATTTAAGCTCAGCAAGGCAGTTATAAGTACCTACCTATTCCGTGGTTTTTCAGGCTAAATAATTTAATTGGAAAATCCCAAAATAAATATTTAGATTTTATTACTATAACAATTGAATTCCTACCCATTGCAAAACTTATGAAGGTATCTTTACCGATAGAAAAAACTTGAAAATACCCAAGCCGTTAGGTATTTAACTAATTATGACCACATGAGTTTTTTGTTCATTTTATGGCGCATTTATAATAGACGAAACAATTTTATCAAGTCTCATCATTTACATCCGGTAAATAACCGGTTCATGTTGAACCATCACCTTATTAATTATTGGCACAACTACCTTCTGCCCGCAGCTTTGCTCACACTGCACCTACATACAATCTATGTCATTCGAGGATAAATGGTTTTCTATTAATGAAAGAATTATCAAAATCGGATCAGTATTTCCAGAGATTCCCAAAATCAACTCATAAACAAATGAACTAAACCAATTTATATCCGGTAACTCCCATTTGTTCTATAAAACTATTAATACATGTTGTAACTCTAATAACTTATACCTAATGTATTGTAACATTGTAATTGTTATTAGGTGGTACAACAAAGTTTAATATTGATCAACAAAAATTGTTTTTTATGGAAATAGGTTACTTTTCGAAACTTTGTAACATATTAAAAATTGTCTCAGAAAACGAATCCTGTTAGAATAACCTACCACGTAATCTTGACCACATAAAGGCAAAACTAAAACCATAGATACTTATGCGTGTCTAATGACTAATGAGACACGCGTAAGTATTCAAGACTTATGACGCCATTTGCCAATATTGTCTCGTGTTAACTCACGTACAAACAACCGTTTTAAATTGCGTACTATAATACGCACACGAGTAATGGCCTTGTGCCTAAATAGTGCAGAGAAGAGATTCAGCAGTTTATTTATTTATTTACTAGCTGAATCCTAAATTCCCACGGACAAAAGTACTTTCTGTTTTCCAAAGATATCTAATGTTCCCGGCTTTCTTTTAATTTTGCGAATTTTAGTCTAATTAAGTACCTATAATGGTAAGAACATTGAAAAAATCTGCTCAGCAGAATATATCGTCTAAATCGGATTAAATTATCATATACTGGGTTCCAAAAATATGGTGTTTTTTAATTCATATTCGAGTTCTTTTACGCGTATTCTTACATTACTTTTACTGTTTTAAAATTTGAAAGGATCTATTAAAAAACACGAAATTCTAAAAACTGTAAATAAAATTTTGATCCTCTCGTGGTCCAGAATAACTCCCTTTTGGCTTAGTACACATGTTACGTGGCACCCTGTATAAAGAAAAAACGCTGTATTCTTATTCTCAGTTATTTGTCCTTGTTCAAAACAAATCATCGTCATCTAAGCGATAATTGATTGACTCTAGAAAGTTCACTGACTAACTTACTTCCACCTCTGCTATTTTTTTAAATATCAATATAACTTAGAAGATTGGGACATGTCTCAAAATAGATTTATGTTAACGGAGATAGTATAAACTTGTACGTAGAGTAACGTACCTTTACAAGTAAAATAAAATAGATACTCATGAAGTAGGTAGGTCATACATTGACACATGAAAACTATACAAAACAAGTAAAGTGTTTTATGAACCTTATTGTGAACAGAACTATTTTCAAAATACAATAGTTAATTTAAGCTCACTACACCTGTTGGTACTTATTGTGCACTATTATTATGAGCACAGGAATCAGAATAACAAGATACTATTTTTCAGATTTCTGTGATTGTGAGAGATGAATTTATTGAATAAATAATTCCCCATCTTTGCATCATTCGCCTTAATTATTTATTGAATAAATAATTCCCCATCTTTGCATCATTTGTCTGATTTATTTATTCAATAAATAATTCCCTGCCTATTCTGAGAAACGAATCATGAAATACCTAGTTACAATTGAACCCTGAAACCCAAACATATTTGTGGAATACAAGACTGAATGACGATGCGTTTTAATTTTTAAACAACTTAGTTTAAAAATTAAAACGCATCGTCATGGTAAATCAAATCAGTAAGGAAGAAAAAAAACAAGATGAATAATGAATATGATTACTACGTATAACGCAAAATACTATAAACGCATTTAGTATTATGATTAATAAACTAGTTTAATGTGAATTGAAATGGTATGGTAAACACATTGATGGTAGAGTCACGATCCTTGCTAGCAGTAGGTACTCTTACCTACTTACGAAAGAGTATTATGTAATTAATAAGTGAGCAAGTAATATTAAATGTATTTTGTTAGAGTTAGGGTCATGGCTATTTTTAAAACTGACATCATCAAAGAAGATACAAATAATAGCTTCTATTTTATTTGTTTTTGACATTATATTTTTTTAGTAAGTATCATAAAGAAACTTGATTATTATTTATGAATATGAAATAAAAGGCAAAATCAAAACTGTTCTTTGTTATATCCGTAATATAATGTAAATTTTTGGTGTCGTTATTTATTCATCATCATTATCAGCCTATATCAGTCCACAGCTGGCCTCCCCTAATGAAAGCCATAGCGCCCTGTCTTCAGCTTGCCGCATCCAGCATCTGCCTGCAGTATAACCACATCTGCGGTCATCATCCCACTTGGCTGGAGGGCGTCGTACATTAAGTTTGCCGAGTCGTGATCGCCACTGAAGAACACGTTTACCCCGTTGGTTCTTCGCGAGATATAGCCGGCCCACTGCCACTTCAGCTTGCTAATTCTTAGAGCTATGTCGATAACTTTGGTTCTCTGTTGGATGTACACGTTACGAATCCTAGCCTTCAGAGAAACTCCTATACTTCAGAGAACATAGCTCTTTCCATAGCTCGCTGAGCGACTTTTGAACTGGTGGACCAGCCCTACTGTGAGTATCACCGTCTCAGCTCCGTAGGTCATGACGACGGGTAGGACGCACTGAATGAAAACTTTAGATTTCAATCATTGCGGTATGGATGACGAGAAGATTCGGCGTAGTTTCCCAAACGCTGCCCAGCCTAGTTGGATCCTCCTTTTGGCCTCCTTCCACAATCGCCAGACACAGGGGTTGATTGTACTCTTCGGACTTCTGTATTATCTACTCACTGTGTGTATGTGGTGTCTATGGTGCTATATCCTCCGCGAAACCCGGCCTGGTATTTATTAATTTAATTGAATTTATGGTTCCATCTTTAAAAATATTATTTATTCAATAGATATATTGCTGATACTTAGTAGATAGATAGATAATACTTTATTCAGAGAACTTTATATATAAAACAATATGGTAAAAGGTAACCAAATTGGCGGCCTTGTCGCTTAAAACGATTTCTTCCAGGCAACCAAACCTTAAAAGAGACGACAAAGGATGGCGGATCTAATTGCAAATCTAAAACTAATACAAACTATAACCAACTAAAATAATCCTAATAGACATAATATACCAAATAGAAATATACTCGTACACTAATACATAACAACAAATACAGTGATGACTTAATATCAATATTAAATTGATTCTTCACAAAAGAATATGATTTGTAACATAAATATATTTATTGACAAAGAAAATTACAATTCAATAATAAAAACAAATTAGAACTAGTCAACACTAGACAATTGAAACAATTAAGCTAACTGCAGACTGTTGCAAACAATCTACAGGTAGCTCAACAGTAAAGTAAGTACTCTTCACAAAAGTAATCTTATCTGTGAATTATTCACTATTTTTATAAATTTCTTCCGTTACTTTGTCAATTTATCGTTTTCGGTCATCGTAATATTTTTTTATTACTTTAGGTCGTTGACCTTTGTTAAGGTATTAAACAAAAAAGTGTTTTAAATTAACCACATTCAGAAAAACAACCATGATTTTTTTTTTAACTTAAAAAATAAAAAAGTCTAAAAATATACCAATAACAACAATTGATTTTGCGTCCAAATTCCCAATTTTGCGTCATAATGGTTCGTTAGCAAAAACCACATCCGGTTTGTCTAATAACACCTTTGATAACGACTCGTTTTTTGCAATCAATATCTAATTATTTTATAGGACTTATTGAACTCTGCCTTTGTAATTTGCGTAAAGAAGTATATAAGGAAGTGGAAGTGCGATTCAAATAACAAAAGACATTCTTTGTTCTGTGTTCTTTAAAATCAAAGTATAATATTCTTGCAATTTTATAGGCATGTTACATCTATTGTCATTATAACTAGGAAGTATTAATAAAAATCTTTATTGACAAAGAAAATTACAATTCGATAATAAAAACAAATTAGAACTAGTATTTACAATTGAAACAATTAAGCTAACTGCAGACTGTTGCAAACAATCTACAGGTAGCTCAACTGATCCATATCAAAACCAGTCAAAAGCGTCCCCAAGACGCGCTGGCTGCATTGCCCCACTGTATGGCAATGCTGATGCGCTGCGCCAGATACCCGCCAGCTCTCGGGTCACGCGTCGCGTCGACCAGACGCTCAGATAGTATTGATTGATTAATATTACGGCATGGTAACTACACAGTCGACGAGGCCAATTATTGCGTCCATGATTTTCAGTAAAAGACTCAGTTACGTTCCAAGGGTTACGCGACCCTAAAATTTAAAAGTGATTAACTGTATGTAATCAATGAAGTATTATAATTACAAAAGTACGTAATTCTTTTAAAAAGGTTTTTCGCATCTTTGGGTATAGGTTGGCTTTGAAAACAGCGTTATGCGATTAACATTTTGTCCCGTAAAGATGGCGGAATCAGTTACAGCAGTCAAGATTCATGAACTGAGGTTCAGCCGTGATCTTGATCGGAGTGAGAGTCCGCGAGCTTTGTAATAAGAATGCAAATAATTTTTTTCTACGTTTTCCTTGATGTCATGCATTTGTGATGTGTATTCTTTATGTGCAGTGGGTTAACGCGTAGGATTCTTTATCTTAGAGCACTTTTAGTGTTAACGAAGCAAACGAGAACTTTTTCAGACAACGTTAAAATATAGTATTAATTAGTTGTATAATTTTACTGCTAGTATATTATTATAAAATTTGTGGTTACTGTAAAGAATTACTTTTCAAAAACTTTTAATACTTAGTTGTTATTTTTTTTTCAGGTAATAATAATAATAAATAATAATAAATAAAATCTATTTCAGACACAACATCCATTTTAGGCAGTTAAATAATTCTGATAACAATATAGTTTTTTATTTTTTTAAATGTGTCGTTATTTTCAAACAGCCTAATCTTGTACGCGAACGTCGGTTTCGCCTATCGTTATAAATATGTTTCCTTAAATTATTACTTCCAAAAAACACAAACCTTTAACATGTTTTAGGATAAAATATTTTTAAAAAGTTGTTTCTGGTTTTTTTACGTCGAAGAAGTTGACTCACTTTAAGAGTGTTCCAAAAATAAGACCGCAGAAGAGTATCAAGCTGAATATCTACCTATGCCTACCATTATAGCTAGATCAACAACGATAAAGAAATAAACTATTGTTAAGGCTTTCTTTACTTGTCTTTAGGTTTAATTAAAACCTTTCTGAAACTGAAGCTTGATTTCATTAATTAATTCAATAAGGAAATTTCAAAAATCAAAAGACCTTACAAATGCATCAAACAGGTACCTAGTCCACCTTATGTCAAATCCATTAGACGAGAGATGTTCCGAGGCTTCGAGGTTACCAGGAAGAGGCTACAGTAAATGAAGGTGTCAATAAATATTAATAGGGGCCACTGTCGGTTCGTCATACACACAAACATAAATAAAAAGGAACATTAAATCGGATCTGCTATCAGATCCTCCAATTTACCAAGTGTCGACCCAAGATTAGGACCTAACTCAGCTCGTGACACTGGTTCGGTAGCATCCTTTTAGACAATCTTGTATACCATTGAAAAGTGGTCTAAGTTTAGACTACAAGCTAATTTCTTTTCGAAGTTATTTTTGTTCCTACCAAAAATGTCTATCGAAAACGTCCCCTATTTTAGTTTCCCTTCCATGTCCTGATATAAGGTTGAACAGAGGATGTTTACGAGCTAGAATAGTAGTACTACGATATAGGTACCTATCTGTGAAGATAGTGGCTAGTTAAGTAGTACAATGTCTAGGCACAAGCCTTGAGTAACGAGTTAGCACCTTCGTCGCCTTCAGCGCGACACTTGCCTTACAAAACTGGACTCAAACCGGCTGAAAACAATATAAAACTGCAATATAATAGGTAGGTAACAAAAACTTGGTCACCGTAATGAGTACCTCCATGTATTAATTGGGTAGAGGCACAGAATAACTACTTCGTAGTTTCTACTGCGAGGCACCGTATTATCACTTTACCTTCTGATAAAAACTGATGAATACAAGATGTGGCATTCGATTTGAGATATGCTTTCATTGTTTGTAGAGATCATGGAAGGATCGATTATGGATCCACCAGGAATTTATTAGGTTATATTTTATTATATACTAGTCTCGAAATATTAATAACTAGTTTCCAGTGGCTTAGCACGCGTTTTCCGGGTTAAAAAGTACCCTATCCAGGTCTAAAACTGCATTTACGCAAAATTCAGCCCCATACGTTCAGTAGTTTTCGCGTGAAGAGGTAGGAAACATCCAAACTTTTGCATTTATAGTAATATAGTGCCTTCAATATAATCCGAGCCCTAAATCAAGGAAAAATAGAAACTTGCGTTGCGGGTGAAGTTATTATGAAAAGATTTTACTCAAGGTAAAAAAGGTTTTGATTATTTGTTTGACAAAATCAAATTGAAGACGTTGACAGTTTGGTTTAAATGATACCCAAATTCAAAGCGAAATTATTTTAGTGTTTATATTAACTTATTTTTTGAACAATACATTTATTTATCGATTAGATTAGTATTTGTTTTAAATTTTTGCCTTCACATATTTCTTACCTTCAAGAATCAACACCTGGAGACGACGTTTCAAAAAAGATTCAAGTGAGTGTATAACCATGTTTCACATTATAGGGAGAATAGAAATCCTCACGGAAATGTAATTTTTTAAGTAGGCTGGCGAAAGGGTAATGAGCGGAAATGAGGGATGAGTAAGCAGAGTTTATTTCAAATCTTTCTGCTCGCTCAGTCCGTTCCGCTCGACTAATATTTGGTGGAAATACGAGTACATGTATGCAGTTTACTCTTGCGAGTTAACAGCACGGAGTCCTGAATGAGTCCGCTCCGCTCGCGTTGGAAACCCAGTACTACTTTACCGTACTACTTTACCGTAGTATACCTCTACGGTAAAGTAGTACAAGAGGTCATCCAGGACCATAGGCACATATCGGGTAATACTATTACAAATCGAGTATCATAGGAATTTTGAGCAGGTCCCCATTAGTCCATACAAATTACTAAAGATGCGGTAACTCTGCCTATCTGTAACCTTGATATGACTAAACGGTTGAGCTGATTTTAATGCAATGTGGCAGGGAGATACTATCCCGGACAGAGATTCTGTTTTATCCAAGATAAACGAGTGTAAAGCCGCGGGCAGAAGTTAGTAAATATGTAGACAATCGATTTGACCTATAATCTATAATCAACTGAGTTTTCCAAAAATCCGAAGAGTAGTAGGTACATTTTAAAATCTAAGACAAAGAAGGTGACCTTATGCAGATCATGTCCTTTCGTGAGTTCGACTGACCCTAGATACCTAATTCACGTTTTGAATTTGTTGAATCGACCATATGATAATTTGTTTGCCTGGAAGAAATCGCTGTAAGCGATAAGGTCGCCAATTCTGTTACCTTTTACCATACTGTTTTACATTTATATGTAAAACAGTATGGTAA
The DNA here is from genome assembly GCA_963662085.1 of Eupithecia inturbata. Taxonomy (NCBI): domain Eukaryota; kingdom Metazoa; phylum Arthropoda; class Insecta; order Lepidoptera; family Geometridae; genus Eupithecia; species Eupithecia inturbata. The sequence continues at coordinate 13,992,430 of OY759182.1, forward strand.
CTTATGTTCTCTGTATCTATAACTAGCTGCAGCCCGCGGCTTCGCACGCTTTTTTCCGGAATAAAAGTTAGCCTATGTCCGGCCCCGGGATACCATCTACCTCGCTGCCGCACCGAGATCCGTTCAGCCGTTCTTGAGTTCTAAATAGTGTAACTAACACGGCTTTCTTTTATATATACATAGAAGATAAATATATTATATAATATAAGAAGATATATAGATAGATTAAAGCATATTATGACTTAAACAAAGTGTAGTTATGACTAAACCAGAACGTGACCAAGGGTAGCACATGACTAAAACCGAACATGACATTCTTCCAACAATCCAGATTAATCCATACTAATATTAAATAAGTTTATCTGGACTTTCCAAAAACTTCAAATTTACCATTACAATACAATACAATAAAAATACTCTTTATTGCACACCAAATAACAAAAAAAAGACAGAACGCAAAAACAAATAAAGATAATGTACAATGGGCGGCTTTATCGCTAAGAGCGATCTCTTCCAGGCAACCTTAGGATGGACAAGAAGTGATTGAAAAGTATAGATAAGTAATGATAATATAGTAGTTGATAAGTATAGATATAATTACCATTCATAGAAACTAAAAAGAACAACACAATGACGACCGATGTGGCGCGGCGGGCGAAGGTCCGCCTGCGACGCAGAAGGTTGCGGGTTCGATTCCCGCCTTGGGACAAATGTTTGTACGATCTGCAAATATTTGTTCCGGGTGTTCTGGGTATATTCTATATAAATTATAAAAAAAAAAAAAATCTATCTATGTTATGTATTGTATTAAGTTTATCAGTCATCTAGTACCCATAACACAAGCTCTGCTTACTTTGGGGCTAGATGAAGCTGTGTGGATTGTCCAGTGTTATTTATTTATTTATTTAATGACCGTCTTATCTTTCTATCTAATTAGTAAGGAGCTCTACCTTGAGTAAAATAAATAACAAAACGAACGTTTGTATGTATGCAAAATCTCTTTTTAATTTATTTTATGGTAATCACGTGTAAACATGTTTCGATGGACATCAATTTATTACATCGTTAGTATTTATTGTACCTATGTATTATTAATTTAAACAATGTTAAAATTTAAACAATGTCAAATTCTTAATAATTAAACACTGAGTCAGTCGTCGCTTGCGCGACAGTGGTGACGCACGCGCGGGTTATTGTACTCAAGTTGGTCATAGAAATAAAATCATGTCGACTGCAATGTGTAGTAATTGTAAAGTGGTGATCTGTGAATTACTGGCTTTTATTCAAAATAAGCTACCAGTAATAGATCAAATAAGCTTAGTGCAAATATGTTCATCTGCTTTCAATGCTAGCGATATCCTTGAAGCGAAGAACATACTTTATGATTGTGTGAAACCCGCAAGCAAGAAAACGATGAGGAAGAGAGAGGGAAAGGAACAGCGTGACTTAGAAGATATTATTGGTTTATTCCGGGAACTTGATCCAGTAGATATTCCCGTGTTTGTGGCTAAGGATCTTAATAAACTACCCCCGGTTTATTTTGACCATGTCGATGTAACGAAGATTTTACGAGATTTGCTTCTGTTGCAAAACGATGTTGTTAACATAAAGCAAAACTATGCGACGGCTGAAGAATTAAAGGATTTGAAGAACCATGTAGACAATATTAAGTTAGCATCAATAGTTAATGAGTTTGAAATGACTAATGTGAATGCTGGACGAGGAAGTTCGAGAAGGAAGGTTACGAATGACTGCTACGACAGCGGGCCTATAGGATTACTGCATATCCCTGACCCTTCAGACTTAACAAAAGGACCAGTAAAGGACTCTTCAGACTTACCAACAGGACCAGAAACGGACGCAGTGGCGCCTCAAGATGTTAGGCGTCTGTCAACCAGTTACAACAGTTCGAAAGCATCGCCTGTGTTTAGGAATATGATCACTAAAAATATGGGAGTAACACCTGGACGTATTACAGCATCATCTTCATCATCAGCACGAAAACCTAAAAATGATCATATACCCACATACCAAAAATCGTTTGCCCAGATAATGCATCAAGATGGCGAGTGGAAGGATAGAGAACCGGCTGAAGAATGGAAGACAGTGCAAAGAAAAAGGTACAGAAATAGGCTAGAAACTACTAGAGGGCAAGCTATAATAGAACCTAAAAATAAGTTCAGAGCGGCAGACATCAAAATTCCGTTATTTATAAATAATGTCGATAAATGCGCCTCTGAACAGGATATATCTAGCTACATATTAGATAAAACGAATGTGCACGCCACCTTGGAAAAAATTGTACCTAAAATGGAGCGAGAATACAATGCCTATAAAGTGATAATACCTGAGAGCAAGCTTAGTATTTTTCTGGATGCCAATCTGTGGCCCGACGGCATTTCATTCAGGCGCTATGTTAACTTTAAAAAGCGATACGTAGCGGGATCGAGTGAGCATACAAAAACATAATGGATTGCAAGCTTATCACATTCAACTGTAAAAGTGTGAAGCGGTCGGCTCAGTGTGTAAAAGACTTATGCGACATGGCCGATATCATAGCTTTACAAGAAACTTGGTTACTTCAACATGATATTCCATTCCTTGGGACCATACATGAGAACTTTGAGTACACAGGAAAATCATCGGTGGACACAGCCAAGGGGTTACTGCGAGGCCGGCCATATGGTGGAATCGCGTTATTATGGCGCAAAAATGTATTTAAATCCATAAAAGTTATCAGCTGTGCGAGTGCGCGCATCGCGGCCGTGCGGTTCGAGTTAGCAAACCGGTTTATCTTAGTGTTTAGTGTTTATATGCCTACTCAGTGCGATGATAATTTACCGGAGTTTATTGACTGTCTCAGTGAAATTAGTTCTATTGTTGAGAGTCATGAGGTGGAAGCGGTTTATATGTTGGGTGATTATAATGCTCATCCATCGGAATTATTTAGTAACGAGTTATTGAACTTTTGTGCGGATCAGTGCTGGTGTTGCGCGGACTTAGAACAGCTGGGAGTGGGATCCAGTGAGTACACGTTTGTGAGTGACGCACATGGGTCACGGCGGTGGTTGGACCACTGTGTTGTCACGCAAGCGGCACATGACACTATTAGAGACATTAAGGTATGTTATGATGTGTTGTGGTCGGACCATTTTCCTTTGTTAATTAAGTGTGACCTGAACGTTGTTCGAAATAAGTATAGTTTACCGTTGTGCAATAATAATGACTTAGATAATAAAATCATTTGGGGTGATCGACATTTAACGCAAATTATATCCTATAGTAATTTCTGCAATGACAATTTAAAATTAATTAATTTCCCTACTGAATTTATATTGTGTGCTGATAATAAATGCAATGAATTATTACATAGATCCATAATCGATAAATTATATAATGACATTATAAAAATATTGAGGGAGGGGGCGATTTTGACGTCTAAAATAAGACATTTCAAGAATAAAAACCGTGTAATTGGGTGGAATAAACATGTTAGTTCAGCGCACAGGGATGCCCGTATGAAATTCGACTTGTGGTTTTCATATGGTAAACCGAGTAGTGGTCCTATTTATGAAGACATGTGTAATACTCGTAGAAAATTTAAATCTAGGCTAAAATGGTGTCAGAATAATCAGGATAAAATAAAAATGGACATTATTGCTAATCTTAAAAAGGACAAACAGTTTTCAAAATTTTGGAAAAATATAAAAAAAACTTGATGTAAAACCGAGTTTTCCCGCTACTGTTGATGGTGTATCTGACCCAAAGAGTATCGCTAACTTGTTTAGAGAACATTTTAATTTACCTTTATTGGAACCAGATGTGAGGCGGAGCGCTGCCGATGATAAGATCTGTCCTTGTACCGATAATATCTTGACCAGAGTTACAGCTAGCGAAGTTAAAAAAGTCATCCAGTCCATGACTACAGGTAAATCTCCGGGACATGACGGTCTTAGCATCGAACATCTGCGCCACGCGGGAGTACACTTACCCAACACTCTGGCGATGTTTTATTCGTTATGCATTAGTCATGCCTATGTACCTGCTGAATGCATGAAAACTATTGTTGTACCAATAGTGAAAAACAGAACTGCGGACGTAGCGAATAAGACCAACTATAGACCGATATCATTAGCGACCATAATAGCGAAAGTATTTGACCGGCTGTTGGATAGCCACCTGGAAAAGCACCTACATCTGCACGACGGGCAGTTTGGGTTTAAGAAGGGTCTATCGACCGAAAGTGCTATACTTAGTTTTAAACATACAGTTAGGTACTATGTTGACAGACAGACGCCGGTCTACGCGTGCTTCCTCGACTTGTCACGTGCATTTGACACTGTCCGATACGACATACTGTGGAGGAAGTTACGTGATACGTCGATGCCCAGAGAGCTTTGTTCTGTTTTTGAATATTGGTACGAAAATCAAAGTAACGTTGTTAAATGGGCTGGAGTCCTGTCTGATGCATATGGGCTAGAGTGCGGTGTGCGGCAGGGAGGGGTAACTTCGGCAAAGTTGTTTAATTTGTTTGTTGATAGCCTAATAGGTGGCCTCAGCTGCTTGCCGGTCGGATGCACTATTGACGGAGTCTCAGTCAACAATCTCAGTTATGCTGACGACATGGTACTGCTGGCGCCATCTATTGGAGCTTTGAGAACCCTTATGGCCTACTGTGAGACATATGCTGCGAATCATGGATTGCAGTATAATGTCAAAAAATGTGAATTTATGATGTTTAGTCCTAGTGGTAAAAAGATTGAATATGTACCTCCCGTTATGTTAAATGGAATTTTAGTAAGTAGGGTAAATAAATTTAAATACTTAGGACATATGATAGTTGATAATTTAAGGGATGAAGAGGACCTAGAGAGGGAGCGAAGAGCTTTGACGGTGAGAGCGAATATGCTGGCCCGCAGGTTTGCTCGATGTTCTGATGACGTCAAAATAAGTCTTTTCAAGTCATTTTGTCAGTCATTCTACACGAGCAGCCTGTGGTTCAGTTGCACTCAGAAAGCCGTCAACACTCTTCGCGTCCAATATAACAATGCCTTCAGGATGCTGTTAGGGCTCCGGCGGTTCTGCAGCGCATCCGGCATGTTCGCCGAGGCGCGCGTGGATGGCTTCGCTGCCTGCATGCGCAAAAAAACGGCCTCACTGGTGAGCAGGGTCCGCCGGTCTACTAACAGCATCCTGATGATGATAGCGGACAAGCTAGATGGGCCGCTATACAAACACAGCATTGCTGTGTTTTTAAAATGACTTGCACTCCTATGACAAACTAACATAATTATTAAGACAATTGTTACTAACCATTATATGGATTTATTATTATCTGAAATAAATGACTATTATTATTATTATTATTATTAATGTTGTTCCTTCTTACTAAGTTTATTTAGTTACCTATGACCCTTAGGGCCCTACCTCACCGGGACGCCACGGGGCGACGTCGTCGCTGGCAACGTATCCAAACTATTGTATGGCAGACGACGCTTGGCAAACTGTCGCCAAGTGAGTTAGCTGCCATACAATATCGAATGATTTTGGCCCTTGTCTTGCAAATTTGTTGTTACGTAACATAATAAAACAGATATTTTAGTCAAAATTCAAAGTATTTTTTTTACACTATGTACATAATATCCTTAGTAGTAGAGTGACTAACAATAAGTAAGTACTTAAAAATGTATAACTTAAATATAGTTTTGTTGAATAAACTCCTTTTTATTTTTATTTTGTTATAATAGCTAGGCATTGATTTCCAGTCGGCTCAGTTTTTAAATTAGAATCAATGAAGAAAGATCGTAACGTAATTATTTAAAAAGACGGTTCTAGAAAGGTAAAAATCATTTCAAAGTAATTTTTAAATGACGCAACAATTTAATTGCTGGTTTATTACGAGTTTGCGAGCTTAATTTAATACTTAATCGGTAGGTATTTTTATTTCAATTCTAACGTGAACATACATAAGTACAATGAAATCAAACTATTATAAACAGGGTTGTAACCTTGTTTTTAGGTTTTCATTAGGACTTATTAGTGTCTACGTACATACTTTAATAGTTTTGCGAAATGACTTGGGAGGGTTGTAACTACCTCTTAAAAACGAAAAACTACATTTTCTCTATAAAAAGAAAATGCCCTAGGAGGTCCAAGCAAACCTTGGGTATCTTCTTCTAAGTACGTTAATAACTATATTGAAATAAGAACTATATTAAGTGAATTTATTAGTCCTTATTTCGTTATACTTCTATATCAGAAGCTTTTTATATCTTATCAATCTACTTACCGCACTCATAAAAGTCACAAAATATTTCATGTTTAAAACCGGCACTATTCACACTGTCAAAACTTACTTTGAATCTTGTTGTGAGCATCTCCTATATACCTTAAAGCCTCCGGTGACGTCAGACACCCCCCTACCCCGGCCTCACCCCCGGAAAACCGGTCCACGGCTCATCTTCACGACATTTGACCTTCGTTAGTCGTACATTGCCGCGCGGTGGAACTGGCTTGCTATTGTTTATTTGGGAAGCGTCAATGGGTGATGAATATAGGATGCTCTGCTATGATTGTTGGGATGGTGCTGTGGTGGATGATAGGCGATGCGTAGAAAACTGAAAAACAGTATTGTTTTTGTGAATGGAAGAAAATTTGATGTTTTAAAAGTGCAAAAGAACACGCAATCCCAACCAGAATTATCTACTACGTAACAAACTTAAAATGCGTTAGTTATTGGACTCAAAAATTTTATGAAAAATACTAGCTTTAGCCAGCAGCTTCGCACGCAATTTGCCGGGATAAAAAGTAGTCTATGTCCGTCCCTGGGATGCCCTATACCTCCCTGCCCAATTTCATTAAGATCCGTTCAGCTGTTTAGGCTTACACTGCGCTGCGAAATCTCACCGTGCGGTTTTTTCTGCAGGATTCTGCAACATATTATATGAAGCACGAACTTGCGAAAAAAACCGCTTGTTTTGTCGATGATTCCACCGTGCCGAGGTGCGATATGAATACGCGCGAAGGTTTTGTGCACTATAGAGTTGTATGCTACTGACCGCACTGGGGAAAAAAATTCGCGTGGCGCGGGCGGCAATGTTGCCGTTTTAGCGACTTTGTTGCTTGATCTAGGGGATTTTTATCTTAGGTATTGGCGACCTTTTCTTAGATTAAAAATATAAAACTAAGAAACAGATTGGGACCTGTTACTTTGAATTCAATTACTCATAAAGGAAACAACTGATCCGCGAGAAAAAAACCGCGTGGTGAGATTCTGTTATGCGGGGTAGGTAAGCCTTAGGCGTGAAAAGGTAACATACAGACAAAGTTACTTTCGAATTTATAATATTAGTATGTATGACCACGGTGGTGGCGGCGCATAAAACAGTAAAGTGCTACTGCCATTGTATATTCAATCGTAGGTCTGCTACGCCATTCGTAGCGCTGCCACGCCATTCTTAGCGTTGCTGCTACGAAATTATTAACGCTGCTACGCCATTCGTAGCGCTACCAAGACACGTAGCCATAGTCCTTTTTATTTTTATTCCTTACTAGCTGTACCCGCGACTTCGTTCGCGATTGCCATACCTGCCGACTAATTAGGTATTCACATTTGAACACAGTTTCTCTCATATTAAGAAACACTGTGCCAAAAAACTTCAATTCAATGTTCTGGACATTGGACTCGTTACACTTCCTAGATTGTGGATAAATTGTGTAGGATCTACGCGGGCTAGCATGCTGCCATACACGACTTTTTGCTACGACTCGGCATGTCCCAGTGTTAAGTATTATCATAAACTGCGAACACACCTACAAAACAAAATATCATCAGTTTCGCTTTTTACTCGTGGTTCCGTGCAGCGGTCCAGTTGACTGGACCACCGCAATTGTTTTTTCGGTAGTAGGTAGGGACAGTTGATTGTATACCAAAGTAAAAAAAACCTGAATGAAAAAGCTTCGATAGTACAGTTGACGGGAAAAAGAAATTTGACGGTGGTACAGTCCACAGGACCAGCTGAACGGAACCACCAAACATCATGTTCATGAAGATCGCATAGACCATTTGTACATTATAATTTGCCTGATATAGAGGTATTGGGTTGCAGATACATAGGTATACCTATTCCCACTCCACTCCGGCCATGGTAGGCCTATTGTGATCGCCACTTTGTATGTTCAGCCTTAAAGCTGCGGCGTTCATACTAACCTTCGCTACTAACCTTTGCAGCTGCTGGGAACTGTAGGATTTTCTTCGGAGTGATGTCTCTTAGCACGTCTGGGCTGTGCAGGTGCTTGACCAGGTGATTGCTACGTTTTTGCATCCGCACTCTCCTAGCGAATGGCGAGGCGTTTCCTCCGCTTTCTCACAGAATACGCAGGATTGTGTGTCGCTTAGCCCCAGTTTGCTGAACATGTGCTTGTTAAAGCGACAGTGTCCAGTTAGGCTCTTGTCATGATGCGAAGGTCGCTTCTGCTTATCGCTAGGATTCGGTTGGTGTACCGTTTATCTAAGGCTTTTATCAATTACTTTGAGTGACTCATGCCCGAGGAATTCTTACAGAGCTTGGACGATTCCTCATACCAGGATTCCAAGAGGGTTCTTTGAGCCAGGCTTTTAGGTATGCCACAGAACGGCGTGGGGCCCAGCTGAGTCCCCCTTGGCCCCGGAACGCGCGAGTTCGTCGGCAAACTCATTGCCGTTTCCCGCGTGTCTCGGTACCCATCTTAGGAAGACTCTGTAGTTCGAGCCCAGCGCGTTTAGGCGTGACAGACAGTCCTGGACTAACTTGGACGTGATAGCCTTCGAATCCAGTACCTAACTAATGGGTATGTCTTGGAAGAAAAAATAGATCATACCTACATATAGAAACTTACCTAAAAACAGCTTTTTTCAAAATCTACTAATTTTTTCTTCAATCTACTGATTTTCTGTTCGAATTTCTACTGATTTAGTCAAATTCGATCTAGCAACACTGTCTCTAACAAAAAGGAATGAGTGAAATCGCATTATTGAATTACAACTTTATTACAAAAAATTACACATTTTGACTTTTATACTCTCTCCCAAGGAAACCGTTACTACTGATGTACGGGACAAAAATTATCTTATGTCCTTCCTCGTAGTATGAACTCAAATCGTGCCAAGTTTCATTTAAATTCATTCAGCAGTTTCGGCGTGATGCGCGGTCAAGATACATACAGTCAGACAGACAAAAATTTCAAGAAATACATTTTTGGCTTCAGTATCGATAAAATAATTTTCAAAATATCTTCTATGTACAGAATGGGACCTGTTACAATTTTATAATATATAGATATGCTTACTTGAATATGATAATTTACTAAGATGTTCAAATTGTAAAGCACATCCTAGCAAGTGGTGAGGTGTCTTTAAGATTAGTTCTGCCTTTGGAAGTTTACAATACATTATAAATATAAATAAATAAATGATGTCTTCTTTGATGCAATTAATGCTATTCTTATGTAATCTTGTAGTCGTAAGTACATTATTAATGTTCTTGATAAGTAATTATTATGTTGACTCATTTTCCCTTGTATCCGACAAACCAGAAAATATTGCCTGAGTTCTATGGTTTTACCTGCCTTCCTTAGGGTACCGAATTAATGACCTTCCTAAAACTTATTAGCATTTAGGCTTCTTCAATTAAAAATTTAGTGACGATTTATCAATTCCTGGGTATATTTATAGGGGGCTCAGGCAGTAACTTACCTAAGTCATGCAATAAAGTGATTATGATTTTGAATAGTTACGAGTTAGGAGAAACTAATTTTTTTTTTTGGATGGACGATGTTTTTTCTATATACGAGTTGTCTGGGTCAAGTTTTTGTGGAAGGTTTGTACCTACCTAGAAACCAGAAATAACAAAAACGTGCAAAATTATTAGGTCTGTTTTAATATGTTATCTCCGGAATCCGGAACTCCTAGTCCGATTTTATAATTATTTCACTGAAAGCTACATTTACACCACGTGAGCGAAGAGGCGGACAAAATTTTTTTTCTTAGCTAATGTCGTCCTAAAAGCTAGCAAAGTTTAGTAATTTAAAGTGAGCTTTTCCTATGATAGATAAGGAAAAAGCGAGAAGACAGAGAATAGGTACCTAGATACTTGAAATTAATTAAAATGGCATGTATTTATAAGTTAATCGATAATATCAGTGTTTCCCATCACATGTCCATGTCCAGACTGACACCTTAATAGCGAATCGTTAAATTACCGTGAAGACTTTAACAAAAGCTTAATTTGTTCCTGGTTTAACGCATTCAGTGCTAACCGAGAATAAGCGAGCTCTCAAGCATACACATATATGTACGTACGTCATAGGCACTCATGTGCAAAGTAGGTACTATATCGACCTATTGTAGCTGAGCTTTAGAACATACTCATGTGCGGTATAGGCACTTAATGTGTTATTAAACAAACTCTTCCATGACCCAAGACGTACATGTCTATCTGGAGCGCCTAGTGGCGGCGCCAGCGCGCCGTTGCACGTCAGACCGCTGCCGAGGCTGGGCAGTCCATGCGATAAGTATCTACTTACCCTGCAGGTCGCACCGCCGCCGAGGCCGGCCAGTGAATGCGTTAAGTATCTACTTACCTCCTTTAGCTAGGTAGATTAAGAAACCTAAATCTTTGTAGTTCATCATCATCATCCAGCCTGACCTTACCCTTGGTGGGCTTACCCACTCTTTGCCCTTTAGGGCAGAAGCCTCCATATTCTTTTGCCGAACCCCTCTAAAGTCCTGCCTTACAATAACACAAGCTCTGCTTAATTTTGGGCTAAATAATGCTTTGTAATGATGTGACTCGGTAAAAGTAGTGTAGGACGCCCTATGACCATGTGGGATGGCAATCTGCGACGGACTGCTGGCATATGCTGGATGCGCCACGCTGAAGAAACGGCGATATGGTACTTATTAGGGCAGGCCTAACCGGAGTTTTACATCTAGCATCTCGAGGCGCTGTTCTTCTAATTTTTTAATACTGCTGTGGATGGCAGATCTCCTAGATGACCATCGGGAAGCAAGCTCCTCCCAATCCGGGTCAAAGTCGCATGCGTTGAGGTGCCTCTTGAACACATCCTTATAGCGCAGATGCTGACCGCCATGCTTGCCATCTCTGATTAAAAGACAGCTCAACTATAATGTCCAGCAGGTGGGCTAGCATAGGCTGATGATGATCATGATGATGCTGAGTAGAATCTCTAGCATTATTATTTATTAGTTTAGCCAACTAATTGGGTACGATGGTAGGTACTGCTTTAATTTTCACCCACAGGTAGAGTTTGGTTTCAGCGATTTGCTTGCGTAATATCCTTATTAAGAAGGCTTTGCCTAATCAAATGGGCTAATTTGTTAAGACGGCCTTATAAACATTGTTTTGATTATTATAATAAAATACTCATGACAGTAGGTCTTACAGTAGTCTCATAAGGGTAGAGTAGTTGTAAATTTTTATTTCGAACACTTTTTGCTAAAAAGGCTCAGAATTCCTCTCTTGTCCGACATGTTTCTTATTTTAATGTTTCTTCGTGAATTATGAGTAACAATTAAATGGACAGAATGGATGAGGAAGATGCGAATATCAGGTGTCTGGACAGTGGTTCTCAACTGGGGTTCGCTAGCTATATCCGGGAGTAATGAGTTGGCAGTGCAGGCACCTTCAATTAACCGTGAAAGCTTTCCCGAATTCCCGAAAACTTGTGACGAATTTATACACAATATTTCAAGACATATTTTACAACGAGTCTACAAAGCAATTAAGTTTTTTTTTCATGTATTTATTCATTACAAATCACAATATTCATTTTATTTTGTACCATAAAAACCTTGTGAGGTTTGTCTCGGTACTCACATTCGTTTTGTCTTTGTAGTCTAAGTGTAAATATTAAATACTATAATAAATAGGCCAACCGTACTACGTCGGCTTGCATGTTCACTCCCTCTCGCTCGCGCAGGGTTAGCGCTGGCCTAATGCGGGCAACCCGCATTAGGCCAGCGCTAACCCGCAGTTTTTCATAAATGTGTGCAGACTGCAACTATGTAAACAAAGCTAAGTTGTATGAAAAACAGTGTCAGCTATGCAACCTAAGCTAAACTAAGTGAGCTTAGCTTTCGGTCTGCAACACGCATCAGCGTGCGTTGTGGGAGGGAGCAAACAGGCTTCTTATTTTAGAGCAATTCGCTTGATGTAAGATGCTGAGCCAATGACAGGTAGAGCAAGGCAGCGACTGATTGGTAGCCCAGGATACACAGGTACTTACATAAAACGTGCCTATGGATTATGGTAAAAAGTTTGAGAGCCATTGACTTTTTCTGTTATTTCTTTTTCCTACGAAATAACCTAGCAGAATTTCACTCGCAGTCTTAACGAGATGATTAAGCACATATAGGTATAGGTTTAAACGGAGATCCTAGTTATAACGACACTAAAAAATAAACTCAAAAGATGCTTATTAATGTCTGCTGAGCCGAGACGAATCGGGTTTTTGTCTCCAATGTTGTAGGTACTTATCTACATAATAAAATAATCGTTTTGTTGTGTTTCAGTTGTAGGAAATATTGGTTGTATAGGGGTCAATGGTCGCAGTTACCATAGAAGAGCTAAAACAATAAATTTAAATTCATAGTTTGAGTTGTAAAGTTCTGAATTTATACTTTTGAAACAGGATTTTGAGACCGTTTTTGCACTTTTTAATGTATAATAAACTTCATTGGATAATCTTCTGTCAAAAATTCGTCATTTAACCGCTGAATATCGCAGAATAGACAGAATAGAGAAATAGAGAGATAAATGGATAGGTACTGAGGTCTCCCACCCCCAGCCACCGATGATCCACCCCTCTAGTTACTCCGTGTATATTCAAAAGACAATTAGATTTTCTTTTGAATATACAGGGGTGATTCGTGCATATTGTAAGAATTAGTTACTTCTGGCTCACTCCTATTATTCTGTTATTGTGGGTACTTAATGGGAACCTTGCACCGTAAGACCAATCCCATAGATCTTGTCTCTTTTATCTGCCATCCGTAACTAAAACCGCAAATGCATAAGCACATCATACCTACTTATTAGCATGCTTAAATAAACCACTTGGTTAAAGGGGTTCAGTATAAAATTAATGGTAACTTTGATAACTTGAAATATTTGGCACTATCATGACTATTGAGCCAAAAAAATATTATAACCTATAGCATACACGTTTCTAAATAGCTAAACAGGTAAATATAGGTCGATAGATCATTATAGTTATAAAAATCTCAAAGGGCTATCAACATGCCACATGGATCGCTAATAATATTGCATATTTTGTGTTCAAAGTAGAGAATAGTTAAAGGAAACCGAAAAAAAAATTAAACAGAATAAAGACATTATTTACAGCACTGAAGATATTATTTACGTTTCAGTTCTTCCCTTATGACGTCCTAGCTGCGATATCATGATACGTTATATTATAAAAGTTTGTATTTTTATATCCCGGATACGAATATTCTATAGGTTTTAAAAGCAGGTGGCGCGTCACGAGCCTGACAGGAAAGCAAAAACTTGTTCAAAATCATGATATTTTTCCTTTTACATTATTAAAATTGCTTTGACAAAGCTCTACCAGTTGCATAGTACGTTACATTTTTACTTACTCGTATATATTTACTTACTAAGGTTCTTTTGGGGACACAGGTTAATAATGACTGTCTAAAAAACTTCTTGATTTTTAAATTAACTGCAAAAAAAGACAAACAATCCCACAGAACCTACCCTAAAATTAACATTCTTGTTGTTGATTTTGAAACACAATTTAAAATACTTGTAAATTTTAATTCCTTACGTAGATAAATATTGTTAAAATAAGTTGATAAATATTATATGTTTACCTGTATCGACTACAAGCATGTCATGTGAATTTTAGGCCCGTATAAGCTTGCTCAGTTATCAGTCTATGCTTGAGTAACGATTTTTATGGCAAAAACGTTCAAAAACGATCAATGACTGAGCATGGTTTCATAATACGAGCCTTACATTACTTTTGTTCGGATTTGTTAACATAATTCATAGCTCGACCATTAGTTAGAAAAAAATACTTGAACAACTTTAAAATTCACGAATAGGTATAGTAACGAAAAACGGAATCGGATGTTTCACCTAAAGTTTTTCATAACGGATCTCTAAAAGTACAAAATACATGCAAATGTTATTCCATGATCTTAGGATTACCAGCAGTAGATATGTCTTGAGGCATGTTCAATCGACCATAGCCCAGCTTAGATCACTATCCTTTGCTGGCTTCTTTCCGCGGCTTTGCTTATGTTGTAAAGCAATTCAGAAAATTTAGTTTCATTTCTAAAAATAATGGTTTGTTTATTTACCTTTTAAAACAATAAATAGGAATTATCGTCAAGCATAACAGCTGGTCGATTAAGATGTACCTACCTATTCGTGAGTGTATCACTCGTACGATTTGTTAGCAGTTAGTTCAAAACATCCAAAACGCTTTTTATCCAATAAGCGGATCGTCAAGAATGCATTACGCAGTTCGTCCAAATAGCGATTCGTCCATAAAGAAGTTCAACAACGTGATTCTCTGTTACGCAGTTCGTCCACATTATATATTTTTATTTTTTCATTATTTTCTCTGCTCATTGGTTCATTTTGTTTTGTTCTTAGTCAAATTCCTTATCAAAATGCAGTTAATGGTGCTAATTCAGGAGCAGCGATAATTGAATGAGTGGTACACTTACGTATACATCTGAATTACCCGCAGGGCTTTTTAACCGACTTAAAAAATTAGGAGGTTCTATGTTTGACTGTATGCAGGTATGTTTTTATTGATGACGTCTACTTAAACGTAGGTGAGGTGCCTAACGTAGCCTAGGATAATGGACATGGACAGGACTATGTAGCTAACCTAACCGTAAAATTATATACAGCATCGGGGTAAGTAGTTTTTTGGGAATTAACATCGTTTAACAAACATACAACATTGGCATGTTTTTTATATTAGTATTGTAGATAAAAATTAAAGTTCAAGGTTGAAGTGACTGGGACAGGTAGCTCGATTTGATTTGGTATTATTTTTCTCTAACAACTAAAATGTCTGGCTCAAGGAAAATAATGATAAGGCTACAATGATTCATTGATATTTTTGCGTCTTGCTCTACTATTTAGACAGACTAGGTACTTGAAATCTTTGAAGCTAGTCAATAGACGACCTCAGTGGCGCGGCGGGTGAGGATCCGCTTGCGACGCAAGAGGTTGCGGATTCGATACCTGCCGGCACAAATGTTTGTACGATCTGCAGTTATTTGTTTCGGGTGTTCTCTATGTATAATAAAAAATATATATCTGTTTATAAGTACTTAATGTATTAAGTATATCAATTGTCTAGTCCCCATAACACAAGTTCTGCTTTCTTTAGCGCATCATCATCTAGCGCTGTGTGGGTTCTCCAGCATTATTTATTTATGCGAACTCCTAGATAAAGTCAAGTTTTTAAGATGACCTAATAAACACGATGCTTAAAACCGAGCTCAAATCAAACAACACTAAGGTAGATCAACATGTCGTCATACCTAAATAAATAAGTAATTGATACACATGGGTGATTCATCCCAATCCTACCGTTTCCCGCGATCTACCTGAGTAATACCACAAACAGGTTCAACCTTTTTCGCAAAACACGCCCTTTGACCTTTGAAGAGCTTCAAATGCGTAATTTTCTATGGAACTAATGCTTTTACAAATATTTCCTTGTTCCTGATCGGTTTTAGAAAAAAATCACACCACTTCACTAAAAGCAGGAAGTTAATTTTGGATCTACGATCTTGGTAGAGTCAATGAAATGGTAGAAGTAATATTTATTTGGTTATTTATTATTTTAGAGAGAGATTTCTCAAGATTATGTTCTTTTAAACTTATTATACTGAGAAAATAATAATAATAATAAATAATAATAATGATGACATAATGACTAATTAAATAATATGAGTTTTTATTATATATAGATATATCTGTCAGTGTTTAATTTTAAGAATTCTACCTTTTCTGACTTTTTCTGACTTTACATTTATTATATTTAAGGAATTAAAAAGTTTTTGATTCTTGATTCCTGATAGAGCATCATACTACTTAAAAGCACGCTTTAGTTATGTTAAAAGTTTTCTTCTTGCATCTACATGGGTCAATGAGTTATTTCAAAATCTATTCGTCAGTCGCAAGTCAAGAATTCCACAAAGTGTGGGGATAAACATATGTAGGTAGAGGTCCATGGAAGGTATGGGGAATGAGTGATGGCATCCACGCCCAGAACTTAAGTTTCCAATGGATCCCTCGGGCGAGACAACCTTGGGAACGGGACTATACGGCCACGTGCTATTGCGTCATACATAAGAGGGCATGGTAAAGCGTCAAAATTAGATAGAATATGGCGTAATATTACCTCAGCACTCCGAGTAGAGTCAATACATTCTTTAACTTTGCAATTCGTTATTTATGTTGAAGTATTTTATGTCTTGTGTTGTTTTATGAACCTTGAATTTGATCGACGACTACTGTGGTGCAATGGGCTAAGATCCGCATGAGATGCAGACTGTTGCAGGTTCGATTTGCGTTGTGCTTTTTAGGGTTCTGTACCCGAAGGGTGAAAACGGGACCCTATTACTAAGCCTCCGCTGTCTGTCTGTCCGTCAGTCTGCCAGCGGGCTGTATCCCATGAACCGTAAAAGGTAGGCAATTGAAATTTTCACAGAATGTGTATTTTTCATGACGCTATGACAAAAAATAATAAAAATTAAAGTATACAAAAAATATATACATATATACATAGTACATTAAAAACGTGATTTTTTTGGCTATTTTTGCTCTACCTTTGTCAAGGCCGTAAAAGGTAGGCAGTTGATTTTTTTACAGAGTTCACACTACTATTGCCGCTATAACAACAAATATTTAAAAAAAATAGATAAATGAACAACGTTCACCGAAGATAAGCAACGTTGGGCATGGTTAGTGCTTGGTGACCGCGTCATGTTGGCTTTTTGCTTTTTTTGCAATCCTTCAAAAAATTATGTTTTAGGGATTCTCTTGTTTCTTTTGCGAAAGTATATCAAGTTAGGTTTAAATAACTTTATTCTCATACAAACACACGGTGTACATATAATTAATCTGAATTAATATTTATATAATTAATCTAGGTTGTACAATATTTCAACTAACCTCTGGTACCTATTAATAAATTATAACTATATTGTTAAACAAAATTTTATATAATAATATTATATAAATATTAGACATTAAAACAATTAGTAGGTAGGTACTTAGTTAATTATGAAATAGGTACCTATGCTTATATTTTGGTGTTGCTAAATATTAGATAGGTAGGCATTTTTATTCGTGTTTTGTTACAGACTATGTACATGTAGTTTAAGTTTATTTTTAATTTCAAATTAACAAATTACTGTATAATGTTTGGCAAATTGTTAAATAATCGCTGCTAATATTGTTTCTTTTTTCATAATTACTACGTGATTTAGCAACTTTTTATTTGTTTTTTTAAAGTTTGGTACGGACCCCTGTCGAGTCGACTCGCACTTGTCCGGTTTTTTGTTTGTATGATTAGATTTTTTGGTAAAAAAGTTGTACCTAGGATATAAGTAAATAATGTACATAATGGTTATCTAATGATTCCTATACAAGCTCTGCTTACCATGGGGCTAAATGATGCTGTGTGAAATTTCCATTCTAGGATGGGCCGCCTTTGGAAACCTTGAGGATGTCTTTAAATCTAAAATTCCGCAAAGTCCAAGGTTTATTTATTTATTTATTTTATTCTTACTGACATCAGTGTATATAATATATTATTCAATGCCTCCTGCCCATTCTCACTTACGGGGAGACACGGCCGCTCACAAAGGAGTACATGCACAAAATCAGAGTAGCCCAATGGGCAGTGGAGTGCGCCATGCTCGCCATATCCCTGCTCGATTGCTTACCCTACGTGGAGATACGACTGCGCGCAAAAGACGTAGACGTAGGTATGCTGATTGCAAGCCTAAAGTGGAGATGGGTAGGACACCTTGCAAGACGGGATGCAGAGTGGTACCCGGTAGGGGCGAAGCGTCCTCGAGATAGACTAGCTGCCAGATGGTCGGACGACATCGTCAGGGTGGCCGGAAGACTGTGGATGAGGCTCGCACAGTGCCGAGTGAGCTAGCGTTTAACAGAGGACGCATATACCCAGCAGTAGGTTTCAGCAGGCTGATGATGATGATTCATTTTACTTCCCTTTTCTGCCTTGATTCCACCATTAGGTACTGTTACAGTATCTACTTACCATGGGCGGGGGTCAGTCGGTCCGAGCGACGCACTTCCAGCGGCCGCAGCACACGTCCACCGCCACGGAGGAAGACGCCGAGGAGATAAAGGACGACCATCACATCAGCATATCTAACAAAATGGTAATCATTCTGCCGTTTTTTGCGCCTCCTTTAAGAACAGGCTTCGAACTCTTCGACTCACTTACGAACTAGAAACTATATTGATTTAATGAATAAAGCTTCGGCCGAACCTGCGCGTCGAACACGCGGGATACGGGACGCGAAGCGGGAGCGTCAAGTACGCGAAACTTTTCCACTATAAGTTCCCGCGTCGCGGTCTATTACTAACAATTTTTCAAAAACTGTCAAAAAGGGGGGATTTTTTTCAAAAGGGGGTGCTACTTCGCCGATGGGGGGTTTGTACATCTCAAAACAGTATTTAAAATTTCTATAGGTTTCATACTTTTTAAAATATTTTGAAAATGTCGGAAAAATACCCATTCCTCTCTATCTCCGAAGTTTGCAGAGCAATCCATCTGAAATGTATGTAGCGTTTGTAGATAGGATTCTTTATTTTACAGGAAAAATATAGAGAAGTCTGTAGAACCGTTTTTGAAAAATTTACAAAAAGGGGGGGAATTTTTTGGAAAGGGGCGGTTACCTCACAGAGTGGGGTATCTAATAAAAGGTATCGGTTCGCACATCTCAAATCAGTTTTAGAAATTCCTGTAGCTTACATTAATTTAATTAATATAAATAAAGTCGAAAATTTTACCATTACCCTCTATCTATACCCACTCCGAAGGTTGCAAACCGATCCATCTGAAATTTATCTTACATTTTTATGTACCTATTCAATAAATAGCAAAGTCTCTAACCGGTACCATTGGTATACTTGACAAACATTCGAAACCCTCGGCGCGCGAGTCACACTCGCACTTGACGGATCTTGTTTTTCATTCAACCACTGTTACTTCAGGTAGAAAGACTTGTAGAAGACGCAGCACTAGCAGGCGCCGGTGCAGCTGCGGCGTCATCCATCACTGCCACACCCCGAGGCGACTACAAGGACCAGGTCTACATGGAGCGGCTCCGGTGTTTGGACGACAGCCACTCGGAGAGGACTGGGTAATAACACCGTGAGGTAGATAGGTACTGGTAGATGACGCAGCGATAGCAGGCGCCCCGGTCCGGTCCTACAAGGTAGGTATTCAAAGTACTTAAATTATGTTACATTGGTAGTAAGAACTTCGAACCCTAGAAATAGAACATCCTTGAACGTAGTACAACAAACTAAGTAGGAACAGCACTCTGTTCCTACTTAGTTTGTTGTACAGTACAGTATCAGTACCTACTATTTAATATACTAAGTATTACTTTACATTGTAGGTATGCCGCTGCTAAAAGTTGACGAGCAGATCAAGTAGGTACCTATTTATTTTGCAATCCTAATACCTACAATGAGATCCCGCTATCGAAGAGTTTTGCAAAATATGTAATCGAAACCAGAACCAGTTCGTTGTATCGTTAGGTACCAATTATTTTACAACTTTTTTTTTTCTAGGTTTTCACAACCGACCGCTTTGATGGGCGGCTGAAAACTAGTAAAGATACCTAGTAGATAGGTACTTAAAATAAAATAGTACAAAGCTATAAAAGCTGTAATTCATTCAACTAGCGACACCTAGCGCTGCCGCTGCCTATAATTTTTATACAGACTTCGAAAAAAAGAGGCTATGTTCGGCTTTATGTGTGTTTTTATTCGCCGATTACTCCGTCATTTGTGGACCGATTTTAATGATTCTTTTGCTGTTGTAGATTTATATAATGATCCACATCCACAGATGGTCCCGTAAAAAAGGGACCCAAAGGATTGGTATTTGTCCCACAAAACTAAATAAACAGGGTGAATGTTAAGGAAATGGAAGTCAGTTTTTAGTTTTTTCAAAACAATATATTATTTACTTAGATATCCTGTCGGCTGAGCCATTAAAACTTTGCTTTGAAATAATCGACTGATTCACTAACTACCTAGGTACTTAATCCTATTCTTTTGGACCACCCCGGTACCAAGTAAGTAGGTAATGAATGTAGGAGGAATAGAGAAGAGAATAAAGATACCTTTGTGCAGCAGTGAGATAGGGACAGACATAGGCGAAAATTCTCAATTTTCCAGGCTAAGAATAGAAGACGTGAACGCGCTAGTGACTTCCATAGACCTGCGCACAGCGAACATGGTTAGCGTAGACCCAGTCTGTCCGATGTCCAAGCAGAGGGTTATCGACTGTTACAACCTATACGAGAACCCAGAGGACAACCTTAAGTGTTGGGATACTGTTGGTAAGTCCTTTGCACCAAAGCATTCAGCCTTCTCAAATCATCACTGCAATCTGCAGGGCGAAATGATCGTCATCAGTCGCATGGAAAATTAATTTCGTGTCTGGTTTTGTTTTTTGTGTTCTATAAGTATAGCTAGCAGAAAAGTTGTTTTGTGATCATTGTAAACCATTCGATATGAACTCATACTAAAACTAACTCAGATGCAAGCGTCGTTTTGGGTTCACTGAAGGCCAAAAAACTTTTCCATAGATAGCGACCCATCGAGCCCTTGATTTTACGTGGGTACCTAGGTGGTGGGAACCAGGTAGTGGCAAGATGGTCCAAGTGCTCGGTTCACTCTAAACACTGACGACTGCGTGGCCGAGTAGAGTATTAGCCCTCGGCCTCGTATCATTATCATCATCATCATCAACCTATCTTAGTCCACTGCTGGACATAGGTCTCCCCCAATGAGCACCATAACGCCCTGTCTTCAGCTTGCCGCATCCAGCATCTGCCTGCAGTCTTTCGCAGATCGTCATCCCACCTGGCCGGAGGGAAACGTAGTGTAGGACACACTACGTTTGCCGAGTCACGGTCTCCACTTCAGAACACGTTTACCCCAGCGATTGTCGGTTCTTCGTGAGATATGGCCAGCCCACTGCCACTTCAGCTTGCTAACTCTATGAGCTATGTCGATAACTTTGGTTCTCTGTCGGATGTATTCGTTCGGAATCCTATCCTTCAGAGAAACTCCGAGCATAGCTCTTTCCATAGATCGCTGAGCGACTTTGAACTGGTGGACCAGCCCTACCGTGAGTGTCCACGTCTCAGCTCCGTAGGTCATAACGGGTAGGACGCACTGGTTGAAAACTTTCGTTTTCAAGCATTGCAGTATGGATGACATATAGATGACTCGACGTAGTTTCCCGAACACTACCCAGCCTAGCTGAATCCTCCTCTTGGCCTCCTCCTCGAAATTGTTCTTACCTAACTGCAGAATCTGCCCGATGTAAGTGTACCTACTCGGAAACAGTTTCAAGAAGGTGGCCATGTACAACGATCCTGGATCAATGTGGCCATTGATCATGACTTTGGTTTTATATAAATTCATGCCAAGACCGATGCATCGCGAGACTGTGGCTAGGCCATCTAGCATCCGGTTCAGCTCCTCTAGCGACTCCGCCATTAAGTCTATGTCATCAGCGAATCGTAGGTGCGAGATGTAATCGCCGTTTATGTTAAAGCCCTTCCTTTTCCAGTCCAGCGTCTTAAAAATATCTTCCAACGCGCTTGTGAACAGTTTTGGGATATGACGTCCCCCTGTCTCACTCCTCTGCGCAATTGGATGGGTTTAGACTGCTGGCCCTGTACTTGGACACTCATGGTGGCGGCTTCGTAGAGACATCTCAGCACCTCGATATAACGATAGTCTACTTGGCAACGCTGTAAGGATTCCAGAACAGCCCAGGTTTCGACGGAGTCGAAGGCCTTCTCATAGTCCACAAAAGCGGAGCAACAAACACACACAACAAACAGGAGCTGGTTATACTCTTCGGACTTCTGTATAATCTGCCTTAGTGTGTGAATGTGGTCTATGGTGCCATATTATGAACCCGGCCTGTTCCGCTGGAACTAGTCAAGGCTCCTGGCGAGACGATTCGTGATTGGCCTCGTATCATTCTCTTATTTCGCCACTGTTCTCGTACGTAGAACATGACCAAATAGGAACATGACTAAAACCGAACATGACCACGTATAGAACATGACGGTTCATTAATCTACAGCCAACCTACTGGTCCACTGCAGGACGCAGGCCCCCGCTGATAAGCGTTTTGCGAACCTATTGGCTTATATCAAGCCGAGCTTTTGCTTGCTTTTTTTTGCCGCGGATTTGTACGCGTTTTTCAAGTAACCTATTTTCGACCCCGGGATACCGTAACCTCCCTGCCAAATTTCAATAAGACCCGTTCAACCGTTTAGGCGTGAAAAGATAACATCCATATTCCTGTCTTCTATCCCCAGGAGCGTTCACCCAGTGCGTGCACGAAACAAGAACGAAGCGCCTGCGCGCGCGCACACAGAGGGACGCCCGTGACCACGCGCGTCTCTCGCGTCATATGGCGTTGGCACGAGAAAACGAACTGAAGGACTTGACTTTACCGAAACTGAAGGAGGCTACATCACCACCCTAAGGAAGCTTTAGATCTCACAATGATTACGATAAATCCATAGCTACTCCAACGTCATATCGGCCCGTTTACATCCATTGCTGGGTATATAACCCTCCTATTTAATGCGCCTTTCCGTCGCATGAGTCGTGTTCTTACTCAGTACTAATATTATCTAGTAACTGTCTGTGAAGAAGAATTAAATTGGATCCCGCAAGGACATAAGCAACTTTTTATCCATAGAAAGAAACCTACTAATGTAATTAAACAACGATCCCAATACCGGAAACAAAGACCCCTATTATAAGGATAAAATGAAAACGACAGCTGTAGCGTAAAAACGCCTCTATCTTGGGAAACTACTCATCCCGGACTTCCTGTTTTGGGCTACAACGAAAGCTAATAAATAAATATATAAGGCCTGAAACTAAAAACAGCTTCTTTATCTTGGAAACTACTTACCTACTAGGTAACTATTATGAATCAAACTAAAACAACGCTAATATAGATGTTCCATCGCGTAGCAGCGATCGTGGTCACGGGGCGACGATCGCTGCAACGCGATGGAAACGTAGGGGAAAATAAATTAAAAGGTACGCGATAAATAATCTTTAAAATGTTAACAGATCGCGAAAGTTTAAAAATTTTTAAAACAACGCTTATGGTCTCGTTTCTGTTGTTTTAGGATTCCTAACTAAAATTTTACGATTTCTATATTTTCTAAGTTTGGTTGACTTCAAATTTAGATAGAATAGCTTTCGTATATTTGACATTCCTAAAGCCTATTATTAACAAATTCTGAAACAACAGAATCAACACCAATCTATCTCAATCTAGTTTCTATCATATAAATTTATTCCTTTATGCTAAAAGATACATTTCAGGTAAGCCTTGTTTAAAAAAATAAATCGATAAGTAATTAACGTAGATTTTGTACCTATAGGTTGCATCACAAGATTTTAATTAACAATGTACTACGTTAATTACTTATCGATTTATTTTTTTAAACAAGGCTTACCTGAAATGTATCTTTTAGCATAAAGGAATAAATTTATATGATAGAAACTAGATTGAGATAGATTGGTGTTGATTCTGTTGTTTCAGAATTTGTTAATTAAAATCTTGTGATGCAACCTATAGGTACAAAATTTTACTAGTATCTACCAAAAAATATCGACGTTAATGTCTAAGTTATAGTAGAACTAAAATAATATATAGTACGTTATTAATTTTAATTTCACTTATTAGTTGAAACACACTTTTTTCTTAACATCATCAATTTTCCTGATTTGTGGTGCTTTTGGCATGGCGATTTCTAAGCTGTCGTCTTTGTCGTAAGGTTCATTTTTGGCTGGCGGTGTGTTTTCTTTGTTTGTGGACTGGAGCGCTAGTTTTCTGCGGAGATCTCTCACTTGGGCTGCGCTGGCTAGCTGGGCGGCGCCGCGGGATAAGACTTCGACTCTTAACTTCTCGCATTCTGACCTGAAATAGTGAAATTCTTTAATTCGATTTTTTTTTTGTTTCTTTATCGGACTCTACACACTGAACCCTGCTACGACACAGCTCAGCAGCTTGGTTCGACTGTAATATTTTAGAGAATTATGTTGGAGACCATGCTAAATCCTCGGTCTGTGACTAGACTCTTCGAGAGCGAGATGATGTGACTACTTGTGAGTCTTCTATCAACAAAAACCGTTGTTGACACACACGACCGACGCAAAAGCTTGCTTCGTAACATCTGAATCTGCTAGAAAACTTGGCTGACTAATGTTCAGCCAAGATTTATAGCGGTTCATCATCAACAATATCAGCCCGTAATGTCCACAGCTGAACAAGGCCTCCCCCAAACAACGCCACTGACGATGTCTTTGTCGTAAGGCTCACTTTTGTTAACGGTTTGTTTGTGGATTGGAGTGCTAGTTTTACCTTAGCGGTGTTTTACTTAGCGCTTACGAGTAACGACGATTTATAGTAGTAAAATACAATTAATTATTGTATATTGTAGCGGTCAGTCAGTCAGTATAAAGATGAGAGGCGGCTCAGGATAGGTATCTGTAGCGTCGTCTGGGGGAGGCCCATATTCAGCAGTCGACGTTCATCATCGACGACGTCGATGGAGAATCATCTCGATATATAGATATTACTAGGTATTCCTACTACAAAATCAAGAAATAGGCGAAGAATGCTGCATGCACCGGCGCATGCAGCATGACGCGTGCAGCATTTGCCAGAGCGGGCCCTGCCAGTGGAAAGGCTATGGGCTGTATTGATGAAAGTATACTACTTTAACTTACTTCAAATGGTCCAGCACTCCCGGCAGCCACCCATTCGCAGCTGGCTCGCACAGTTTCCCGAACCACTTGGCCAGCTCGCGTCGCTGCTTCTCACACAGACCCTCCAGCTGTGTGATGCGCTCTTCATAACTCTCTGGCAAGAAAAAACATACAAAGAGCTATAATAAACCGCGTACTTAAAGAATGGGATTGAGAATGACGTCTATGGACACGTTTATGGTTATTTATATTCCATGGAAACTGGTTTATGAGATAGAAAAGTTGTTTTATCTTTCCAGGCCTAAAAGTACCTGTATGGTAAATTTTAGCCCTATCCGTTCAGTAGTTTTGGAGTGAAGAGGTAGTAAACATAAATCATATATCTAATCTAAACATCCAATTTTTCGCATTTATTGATGCATCGTTATAATCAACAATCAATTAACAATAGTATTGTGAAATGTTTTGTAATAAACTATTATTTTAACTCATAATCATAATGTATGATAAGGAAGAGCGTTACCTCCTAATACAGGTATTTATATACTTAAAAGAAGGTCTCGAACACTGAACAATGTAAAATGTAACTAAAGAGAATAATTAATAAACATTTTTGTATTGTATTTTTGTATAATCCTTCCTTCAGAGTGAAACTAGCTTTTACTTCTTTTGTACTACAGACCTAAATCGAATTTGGATTTTTAGTGGCTAATTCTTAAAAAAAATATAGGTATAAAGATGTCGTAATTTAGATACAATGAAACCGCGACACATAATTTAGTTGTAAGTCACATCAGCAGTATTTTTTTCTGTTCGCGTTAAAGATTCCGGTGGCCGATTTGGGTGATCGATAGCGCAATCGTATAACAAACACAGATACCGGCTGGCTGTGTTCTTTGGCTTTGTTTTTATGTATTGCATATAAGTTCTACAAGCTGCTACTGACTGACTAACGGCGAAACATTCGCCTTTTTTTATTTTTGATAATACACGATCCTCTTTAATAGATACCAAATGAAAAAGAAGTACATAATTAAAAACTATTTATAATTATGAAAAAGAATAACCAAATAAATAAATAAATAATGCTGGACAATCCACACAGCATCATCTAGCCCCAATAGCCCCAAGCTAAGCAGAGTTTGTGTTAAGGGTACTAGATAGCTGTTTTAATACAATACATTACATAGATAGGTAGATATTTTTATTATACACAGAAAATATAAATATAAACAACTTTGTTTAATGTACATAGCACGGCACCTACTTAAAGTAAATAATTTATTCATAAATGTACTTAATTACTCACATTCAATTCAATTTTGGAAATCAGAAATTAGCAAAAGCATTCCCGTGCAGTAAAATTAAAAATTCCTCTCTCTTTTATGAATAATTACTCTGGATCACCTGTGGAAAGACATAATGCAGCCCGCAAATCATTCCTGCCACCTAACAAAACTACACCATTTACCATTTTAAACAGAAAAATATTATAAATAATCAAATTTGAAGCAACACGAAACCAAACGTCAGATCAAAGCTTAATGTAATATGTGAACCTCTGCCTTGACCGTAATGGTTTGCTTTTCAAATTTAGAGCTTTTTCATTGAAGTTTAAGGTTGGTTTTCGAGGCAACTTTTTCGTTGAGTAATCAGTCCAGTTTTATGTAAGGTACAGGTAGCGCCATCAAGTTGTGCTACAGTAAACTTTAGTAATTAAGCGCATGTCGCATGTCGCCGCCAGATCGTAGAATCCGCCCGTTTTTAGAATGGCTAGGTCGATTGCAAAACGATTTTTAGGCAATACCTAATGAATTTCATTCAACGTGATGGTCAAGTGATGATTTTTTTTCTTATTAAATTCAGCTTCTTGGCGATCTGTCACAATGATCAATAATCAAATCTGCTCTCTGATATGATCCGCTTTTGTGTCGTTAGTAGAGTTGACTCTAGTGAGTCACCTCTAAGTTTTTGTCTGTGAATCTTTCAGCTAGGTTTGGGATACTGTGTCTTTTCAGTCTAGAGAATTCAAGGGTTCTAGATCCTTGTAGTTGAGAGGCGAGTTTGTTTTAGTGATTGTCTAGCCGGAGCTAATAGTTTTTACTGAATGCTTCAATTTCCTGTTTCACTGAACGTGATGTTTAGCCCTATTGTTGATTGTTGGTCATTGAACAATCGGCATAGGCGATTAATTGAAATGCGCCGTTTTACGATTGGCCTAGCTATTCTACAAACAGACTGATTCTACGATCCGGCGACGACATGTATGTCGGCGCTGGATCCTTGTATGCATACAAGGTACTTTACTAAAATTAACTATATTTACAAGTTACAATGATCATATTTAATTTAGCAAAGTGATGAAAATAGGTAAAATCCAAAATAATATTTTTGTAAGTGTTTGTGATAGGTTAATGGAGCTTCAGGTTCTTATCTACCTACAATATCCCTAAGTGCTTCAACTTCAATTTCTTGGGAAATGGCTCTGCATCTGGTTTGACACCATTCTCTTCTTTTAGCCAAATGCCACTTTAACAAACCTGTCAGAATAGTATGTTTTTAAATGAAAATAACTACAACTACATTTCTATGTATTCCTATTCTTTTCTTACCAATCAGTTCACTGTCATAATGTGCCGTGGCCCCTGCTTGCTGCTCCCAGATGGTGTGCTTCTCATGCAGTAAGGTTTCTAGCTCCGCCTGCTTGTTGGCTAGCTCTCTTCTTAGCTGTAACAGATTGTGTCTTGCTTTATATTATATTATAAGACATCAAATTAGAAAAAAATATGGCCAGTGCTGGTAACACCGCAAACCCGTTGCCCAAATTGTAACGGTATGAATTAACAAGGTGGGTATTTATTTAGAGAGAGTCCACCAGGACGACTCATGAGTTCACCAGGATTAAACAGGTGACAAAAAGTAAGTGAAGATGTTGCCACACTTAGGACTTTGTATAGGTTCATTACGAATGTAAGCGGGTTAACTACAAACCATATTTGTGTTGGAAGAACACCAACATTTCATCCCTTAATGAGGGACTTCATCAGGGGTACGGTTTACAACTCTCCTACTCTCCAGGATCGAACACCAGCGTGCCCCCCACCACCCCCGCCCCTACGACCAGTGCATTGCAGGTGTTAGCCCGTAGTGCACGCACGGAAGTGGTACAGGCGCGTCGCGAACCGCACTCACCCTGATGAAGTCCCTCATTAAGGGATGAAACATTAGTGTTCTTCCAACACAAATAAGATTCGTACTTAACCCGCTGACATCCATAATGAATTTGTCAAACTACAATAGTTTTATTATTGTAGGTATTAGGTTGATACAGATTTTTTTTTCCTGTCTCTCTGAAGGCCAAAGGCCCACCTCTTCTTCCACTATAGCACTGTTACAGGCCACAAAAGCTTAAGGGAGTTTTACTATGATACTTAGCTAATTTCAGACTTACTCTTGAGTTAGTTTGTTTCATTTGAATAAGATTTTTTGCCATTTCTTGTCTTTTATCTTCCACTTCAGCAAATATTGAATTTCCTTTAGCAGCTGTCAACAATATATTATATTTATTTATTTTGTATTTATTATAGTTAAAAACAATGTAAGCAACAAACTGTTAGGAAGTAGGCATACCTACTAGTTTTTTCTACTTAAGATATTCTACCCAGAGCTTAGAGTAGGTACATAATACTCTAAGCTCTGGGTAGAATAACTTAAGTACTCATTGTTTTACCATGAGGCTGCAAGTCCTGAGAATCTGTAAACTGGTGCAGCATAGCCTTCGCTTCAGCTAAGTCTGCCAAGGCAACTGCCTCTCTGTCAGCCGCCGCCCTAAGGTCTTCCCGCCGCAAGTCAGCCGCTACACGCATCTCAGCTAACTCCCCAAGCAACTCCTCGGTTCTCATCTGCCAGGAGGTCACTTCATTCTTGACCTCTAAAAGCCGTGCTTTCGCAACCTCAGCTTCTGTTAGCGCGGAGTTCACAGCGGCCCTGGCCTCATCAAGCTCTGAATAATCAGGCACAGGGCTTTCACGCGTCTTGATGGCCTGTTCCTCTCTCAAAGTTCGAATTTGAAGCTCCAGCTTTTTAATTTCAGCTGCATGGCGCTCGACAGCTTGCGTCCGTTCTTCTCTCAGCTGGGATATATCCTCTTGAAGAGCTGTGATACGATAATTCACCTCATTTTTTCTTCGTTCGTCTTCGGCTTGCAATGTTTCTAACTCGGTACTTAAATGCCCTTGAACTTCCAGGGCCGTCTGGTACATTCTCCTGGTATCATGGAGCTCCTGTTTAGTAGAATCATAACTGGATGATAGGTTTTCATGCTGTTTCTTCAATAAATAATAGCGCTGACTCAGGTCTCCGTCCGTAAGCTCTTCAACTTCCGTGCAATTAGTTTTGTTACTAATTGTCGAGTAATCCATTGTGAGGATAAATTACTAAAAGTTATGGGTAAACGCCACAATAATATCCATAAAAATCACAAACTTTTCAACAAAGAATTACAACAACATATCGTTACGAAAATTCAAAATTCAAATAG
Organism: Eupithecia inturbata; assembly: GCA_963662085.1. Lineage (NCBI taxonomy): Eukaryota > Metazoa > Arthropoda > Insecta > Lepidoptera > Geometridae > Eupithecia > Eupithecia inturbata. Next base: position 14,022,061 of record OY759182.1, read on the forward strand.
AGCTAGGAATGACATATGAAGTTATGACTTTTAGTTTGTCTTACATTGACATTGACAATTGACAACGACGTTCTAGGAATTACAGAATGACAATCACCATTACCATCACAGTTTTTTGTCGTAGTTTTGTCGTCAATAATTTATGCGGATTGTAAGTAGGTATAGGTACATAGGTAAATAGATGTTAATGTTTATTATATGTCAACCATGCTTTGTCAGTCAGCGTCAGCTGGCAATAGTCAATGATGACAAATCAATCAATCAATGTCATTGTCATGATGTGTCAACCAACAAACATTGTTTTGGTTTAGTTTTTGTAGGCGGATTTTCTAAAACAGAGATTGTATGTTTCTTCTTTATTCTGTCTGATTCAGTTCTGATCGCTTCTTTTCTTCTGAATTTAGTACATGCTATGTGCTAAAAGCCGATACAATGTCATCTCCACCCCCTACGAAACCCCCTCGTGGGGTAAAACAAGGGAAAGAAACGGTAAGTTCGAGTCCCACTGTCCTATGTTATTATGAGTTATGATGTATGACGTATATCTACGATTTTTGTAAATAAATAGAGAAAGAATTTCCAGTGTATTCATTTAATATGACACCTGTTATTTCCCTCGCTTCTTAATATGATAATAACACAAAATCACTTGCATAATTATTCATACAGAGTGGTCTACTTATGTCGGTGATTCGAACGCTATCGGCCAGTGAGACTAACGAGCAGCGAGAGAAAGAAAGAGCTAAATTAGAGAAAGAGTATAAGAAGAGTGATGCAAGACTTGATGAGCTGGTCGCTGAACATGCTACGGAGATTATGGAAGTTATGCAGGTTTGATTTTTCTAGATTAAAAGTGTAATAGATCAAGGACTCATCGGGACTTCAGATTAAAAACTGATTTGCAAATCCAAGAACATCTTTATTTGTAATAAAGATGGGATAACAACTATCATTGAGATTAGTATTTTTCTAGACATCTATAGATCAATCTACATCATACATTACAAAAAGCACAAAATTTATATAGACGAGACCCCTGATTTGTGTTTATGCAAGCTGAGACGTTAATGCTATTTTTGGGCTGAACAAGGTCACCAATCAAATCATAGACTGAAGTTGAACTACCAAGGTCTGTTTCCTCAAGGTCCTATAGTGCCATAATGGGGCTTCAAATGGTAGAAAGAAAAGGCTTTATAAAGTAAACATTTTTCCCAGAAATTCAGTGCTGTAGTCCAAGCTCTATCATCTTGGAACCAGCACTGTGACGCAGTGACAGCCAGACTGACAGCTTGCCGAGGGCTACTGCAGCTGAGGAGGGATGATCTGAAGAGGCTGTGGATGACGGCGCGCACTCACCACTATGCACTGCAGATGCTGACTGATATGTGAGGATTCTTTCAAGTTTTTAAGAATGCAGGAAGAAAAAGCACTTATTTGAAAGATTGCACTCTTAACAGAAAAATATAAATCTCCTTAGGTTTTTGTTATTATAGTGCATATGCCCTCACACTCAGGGTTGTTTCAGAGAAATGAAATAATATCCCAAATATTTTTTGATTTTGATGGGACTTGAACCCTCTTGTTTCATTTTTTTTAAACTCCACTTGCTCAGTTAGGTAAAAAGTATGAGTACGAAAGAACACAGACAACCCTAATGTCACCAAATGTTGGGTACAGGAACTAGGCACTTAAAATAAAATAAAATATAAAGGAGTTTATTCATCAAAACTATATCTAGTCTATCCTACCATCTAAAAAAATAATACTTCATCTTACAGGTACTTACTTATAAGACTTCAGTATTCCTAGCCTCCTGAGTCCGTATTTATTCTGCCCTTAGTTTGTAGGAGACAAAATAATTAAAATTACCAAATGCTTTATTTTGACATACCCATCCAGCACTGTTTAATTATAAACATTTGCAACGAGCGTGTAGTAGTGTCGGAGCGCAGTGCGCGTGAGTACGTGGCGTCGGGACGCGTGCTTGCGTTTCCGCACACCTTGACGGAGGCTCTAGAGACACCAATGTATAAACTATCCTAGCCGTATGACAATAAGGTGTATAAATATAATATATTTACAGCGAGCGTGTAGTAGTGTCGGAGCGCAGTGCGCGTGAGTACGTGGCGTCGGGCCGCGTGCTTGCGTGTGCGCACACCTTGACGGAGGCTCTAGAGACCGCTACGACTACGCTGAATCATGTGGACGCGCTTAATGCTACTAGGCAGCATTTGGAGGTAAGAAATAATAATCCCAAGACTGATCCCAAACGAGCCTGATTTTTTGAGTTTTGAGTTGCATAAAATGGGTTGCTACCTCGGAAGAAAAGTCAAAATTTTCATAGATTGCTACGTACAAAAATTCAGTTTGTACCTCACAATGAGTTGTCATTTCTGTTCAAAGTTAGTATTTTACGCAACTCTCACCTAAAAAATTACGTGCGTCTGCCCACAGCCTAAAGCTAAAGACTTTCCAAGTTGTTCAACTGACAAGATTGTGATGTACTGAAGCTGTCTATGAACGGGCCAACTTAAAGATTAATCGACGAATTTCTTACAGGCTAAAAAGCGCGAGTTAGTAGACGTAATCCTTGCTCGGATCAGCGAGGCGGTGTACAGAGCGGACCGCGCGCCGCTGACTCGCGCGCTCTCCGCCAGGCGACGCACGGCGCTTCTACTGGCAGGTATTATACTGTCTCTCCGCGAACCGTACTGTAGCCATCTACAGAGACGCCACCTAGTCGGATAAGTAGACATGCGGTGTGGTTGCAAAAACAACGCGATACAACCAAACAGTTGAACCTGTGCCGTAATTGTGTATCAACCTCTTCAAATTCATAGTTCTGCAGTATTTTATATGGTATTTTATGACCAGCAGCGATTAAGAACTTAAAGCATGCAAGCCTCATAAACCTGGTATTTAATTGGTAGCCGAAATCTTCAAACTGATGTCGAAAGATGCTGGGCGACAGAAAACGGTACCCTCCATCCATACTAACATTATACATTCTAAAGTAACTCTGTCTGTTACCTTTTCACACCTAAACGGCTGAACGGATCTCGATTATTTTTGGCAGGAAGGTAAATGATATCCCGGGGACGGACATAGGCTACTTAAAAAGCGCGTGCGAATCCGCGGGCAGCAGCTAGTGGTAGTATAAATTTCCCATGCTAACGCTTTCACAAAGATTTCTCCACAAAAGACTTGACAAAGTTAATTTTATTGCAGAACTGACAAAAAGCGAGGAAGTGACAGACGCGTACCTACAAGACATTACACCCGAGTTTGAAGCATCTCTAACAGAAGAGGACAAAACGTTTGAGACTACAGTCATGATATCTCTCGAGGCACTGGGCGTTTTGGAACAATTGAAGGAAGCTACTGAGGTATGTATAACTTTCTCGTTTTCTCCCCAAGAGGCATCCATTGCTTCAAACGAGACAGAAGTTTCAATACATACCTAATATCGTCATTTTCAGCTCACGATTGCCGAACGAAATAAAATGTCTTTTTTGAATTCCGGGTTTTATCCAGACCAAATAAGTAACAATAAACAATAGCATGGTGAAAATGGCATCACATTAGGTACTATCACGACATGTATTCGAAATTCTATTCGTAGATTTTATACATAATTACTCCGCTTAACGTTGTTGGAAGAAACTTGCCCTTATTTGAAGGAAAAGGTTGCAAATAATTATTTAGTTATTTACTTCTAGCTTTGTACCGTCGTCGTACAAAGTACCTACTTACATAAGTAACATTTATTGTTGTTAAAATTTGTAAAAAAAAAAGTATCATACTATGATTACAGACAGTTCATAAACTAAACATAAGCCTTTGAATAAATGATTGACTGTTTTTACTTCCAGAAATTCAAAGTATCGATCCAACACGAGCTACTAGAAGTGATCGATTCTGTCTCTCGCAGAATGATAGAAGATGGCGACGATGTAGAAATGGACCCCGAGTCGGACGAAGACAGCGAGATACAGGACACTACGGGAGTGACAGAGACGGGCCGACCGCTGGCGAAGCTGGTCACTATACTCGCTGATGAGTTTAGAGCGTGCGCTTCTAGGAACAAACGGTAGGTTCGATCTATGCGATCTATCTCGCCGTCTCCGTCCCGGAGACGGCGAGATACAGAACACAACAAGAGTGACAGAGACGGGACGACCGCTCACGAAATTTGTTGACTCGCTTGACTAGAGCATGCGCGGTAGGTTCTATTATGAGTCGGATAGAGAAGGCGAGATACAGGACACAACGGAAGTGACAGAGACGGGCGACCTCTGACGAGATTTGTTACTACACTCGCTGATAAGTAGCGCGTGCGCTTCTAGGAACAAACGGAAGTTTCTATCTATAAGTCTGATACAGACCAGTTGAAATTTTCAGATTCATTTATTAGAGTTGAGTAGCTTAAGTTCTAATTATACCTAAAGTTAGTACATTCACCCTGTATAGTATAGCAATTAGTATAGCAAGGTTAAATCAACTGTAAATCTGTGACAAAATAATAATTTTGTCACAGATTTACAGTTGATTTAACCTAATTATTCCAATGCGTGTGTAACATAGACGGTTTGCTTCACTGAATTTCTATCGATGAAGCACCAATTTACCGCCATCTTCAAAATTACTTTAGATTTTTACCGACTTCAAAAAAAAGGAGGAGGTTCTATGTTCGACTGTATGTATGTTATTTTTACATATTTTGTATGTATGTTTGTCGATTTTTCCGTCAATTATGGACCGATTTTGAAAATTCTTGTGCTATTGTATGAAGAATGATCCAAGATAGTCCCAAAAAATGGTATCCCGAGGGATTAGTATTTTTTAATTATTTAGCAGCACATACAAAAAATTTAAAACTAAGAAAATAGAAACAGAGGGCTTTTAAAAGGTTTTCACGAATAAGAAGAATAGTAGATACATACGAGCAAAGTAAACAAATAACCCAAAAGATTACAATCAACTTAGTACATACATAGAAGAAATAATGTATTAAATGAGAGAATAAAAAACTTATTATAATATTAGCAACAAAAATATTGATCAATAACAATATACAATCCGCACAACATTACTCGAATGCCAAGATCGAGTCATCCTCATCATCCTCACCGGATGGTGAGAAAAAGTGAGAACTCAACCGCCGTCTCACGGAGTTAACGTTGGAACCGAAGAGGTCCAGATCGATTTGCTTAGAGAGTTTATTAAATTGGTCGCCAACTCGCCACAAAAAGGAATTCTGACTATAATTCGTTGTAACTATTGGCGGTTGAACGTTTTCGTTAAATCCGACCCTTTTTCGGGGAACGTTTAGAGCTACTTTGTTAAGAAGTTCGAGGCAATTAATTATGATTGTTAGTGATTTGTCGCGCAAAAATTACAAAAACAGTTTAAATACCAAGGAATTTGAAGTCGGTTTATAGTTATTTCAAAATTATCAAATTAGTTATCCGACAAAGAGAAAATAAACATGACTTTTTGATAAGTATTTTCATGATTAATTTCTCAGTATGTTTGCAGATTGCTACAACTATGGCGGGCCGCGTTACAGAAACATCGCTTGTCCGATTCCTGCCTGCACACCGAACACCACTACTGGAGCGCGGTGCAGCAAGTTGTAAGTATATTTTGCAGTTTACTAGTACATTCGGATACATAAAAATTTTTATATTGTCATTGATAGACCTTCGATTGACCGCAATCTCAAGTGGCAGGTGATCTTATCGATACAGTTGTAGCGACCTCTAGTAGAAGACAGCTGAATTACAAAGCTATGTCAATAGAGTCGTTCAAAGAAAAATAGTACTAGAAAACTGAAGCTAGCTAGCTACCTACCTAAGCGCTTCCATGAATCTCTGCTAGATGTCGTTAAAGTTCTAACAAATTGTTGAGTGCAAAAAGTGCAGAAATCCTGGACCGCGCTAACGCATGTTTCAGTTACAACTGAACATATACGAGTACCCAACATCAACTGTTGGTCGAAAGACCCCGGGCAAGTGGACCAGTTGGGTCGGCCCGGTACAGAGGAGATCTCCCCCTGTCTCTATTTGGGGGAAATACCACCTTTGCCCCCAAACTGGTGACCCCAACGTGATCCGAACACGAAACCTTCTGATGTGGATAGAGCAGTCCTAACTGAAGAACATGATTTTTTTTACAAAACTTTCGTTCCTACTTTTTGTGTTGCATTTTTGCAAGTGATGGACGTATCCTACGTCGTTGGTTAGTTTGATAAAGTATGGGAATTTTATAAATCTAATATTTCCCAAACAAAACACTTGTATACGGACAGATTAATTGGGATACATATTAATTACGAAATCGTCTATGTAGCAGAACATACTTATCATAGAAACACAAGACAGGTAGGTCTGGATAAAGCGAAGCATGTTTAAACCCAGTAGTGGTTGAGGTCGGGCTAAAATAATGATAATGGCGTCAATTCAGGTGTCACCAAAACTAAACTAAACTTATTTGACAGCACTAAAAATGAACCTTTTTATTTCGGTCGTTATTAATGGGACGGCAATTTTAGTGGTGTCAAATTAGATTAGTTTAAAGTTTTTGTTGTTATGGTGCGTAAGCCCTCACACTCAGTACTAGACGCGTCTTCGGCGCTAGATAGATAGATAGAAAATACTGTATTGCATACTTAAATGTAATTTACTATTTACAAGACAACTTGAAAAAACGAGAATTGGCGGTCTTATCATTTAAGAGCGATCTCTACCATGGATGGATAGAGTCCGAAGGAAGTCACTTGCCTTCGGAGCGCAATTGGTAGGGCAGTCCCGTACTACACGGAAGGTTGAGGGTTCAAGTCCCGTCGAAGTGGAATTTTTTTTTGAGATATTATTTAATTTCTTAGTTTACTTTAGTTTTAGCGACATCTTAAATGACACCACATACGTATTTTATATAATGTCTAAGTAATTAAACATTATAATCTAGTATTATGTTTTCAGCTCCAGCTCCTACTAACAGAATACCTAGAGATTGAGAGCGTTAACCTGGCGGCCACGCGCGCGCCCGGCGCCGCGCCCTTCGCCGGTAAGCTTGCCTAGGAGACTTTACTTTGATTCGATCGCTTCGCAAGCATTGTTTCTATGGAAACGTTTAAAGGTTATTTACATCCCATGAGAACTGATTTATGGGATTGTTACCTCTTCACGCCAAAACTCCCGATTGGATCGGCCTGAAATTTTGCATATTTTCAAATACAAGTCTAGACCGGGAGGCTTAAGAATCAGGTTTAAACCAGGATTTCCTGATATAAATCTATAAATAAAGCGGGCAGAAGCTAGATCAGTGTGTTATAGATAAGATTTTTATTAGGTGTTCAAGTACAATAAAGTGTAAAATTATTCGTTCACAGACCAGCTACGGATAGCAGACTACTTCGGCAAAAAACGGCCGCAGCGTCGCCGGACTGAGCTCTTCAAACTAACCAGTAACTATACCAGTGAATATTTAACGGGGCGTGCCATTTTGTGAAAAGGATAGACAAAGGATTTTGCGTTCATAGGAGCGGGACAGAGCATACGTGTTTGGGACGCGTAAGCGCAAAAATCAAGTTTTTGCTTATTTACAAGACTACTACACAACTTATGAAGAAACTGGTTCAAGGAACCAAATAATTAGTAATAACCTACGAATCAAAACGTAAGTCATTTCAATAGACCACAGGGTTCCTTCCTATATCGACCAAATTATGTGTGAAACAGTGCACTTTCATGATTTATTTTATCGTATTTTTTTTCGATCGCGTTTTCACACTCAAAGAGCCAAAGAAAAATTTTGTATTTTATGTCATTTGAGTTTTATACCACGGGGATCCCGAGAGTACTGAGATCTAGACCTAGTTTAACAACGAAACCCGTAAGGTTCGCCCCTTAGTAATACTACGTTTAAATGGATACGCTTCGTCCCCAGTCGCAGCTTCCTCACCTCGCTATATCCTCACAGCACTGCTGAACAAAGGGAATGTTTTGCTCGAATCACCACGCTTGACAGGCGCATTAGCGATCGTAATACTCAACCCCTCCTTTATTTCAGGCGCGCCGACAAGCCGCACCAGTGTTGCCACCCGCCGCCACAAACACCCGCTGGTCTGCCGAGCGGACCCGGCCCACTTGCACGCGGTGTTGCCAGCTCTGCACGCGCTGTGTGCCGATATTGAACCACTTACAGGGTAAGAAAGCTTTTAGCAACGGAAAGTATTACAATTGAATTTTTAATTTATTTTCTATAATGTGGCAAGTTAAAATCCATTCAGGCCGATTTTACGAATTTTTGCCATTGATTGTTAGTCTCTCTCTATCTTGTCCCAGTTTCATATTAGAATTAAATGAACTTTGAAATATTGTTTCAGAGGAGAATGTTCTCTCCGCGCATTCATAACGGACTACGTGCGAACGGGAGAGAGCGAGCGCCTGTCCCTCTCTGCGCGCACGACCATCGACGAAACTCTACGAGCGCATAACGCTTGGAGGGAGCGAGGCCCGCCGCCGCAGACTTTACTCAACGAGTATGTATTAGCAGATTAGAGTGATAATTGATCCGAAGCTAAGTGCGAGTGGGAGAGAGCGAGCGTCTTTCCCTCTTTCCATTTCCATCTACTCAGTCTATATTGGTACACTCCCCCGGATAAGCGCCTTGTTAGCTTTTATATCACAGGGGGTAATGCCTTCTTTACCTGTCGATTATCGACGATACACTACGAGCCCAAGTAACCCCGAGTAAGGGAGTGAGGCCCGCCGCCGGAGTTATTCCCAAAGCCTCACGAGAGACGCTTGGAAAAGTCATGCGTGAGACGTTTGCGAATAGGCGGGTATAATGTGAAACGTTGGGAATAACCGCGCAACCGCAGACTTTAGTCAAGGAGTATGTATTATTAGATTAGAATGCTTTTATAGATGCGAAGCTAAGTGCGAAAGGGAGAGAGCGAGCGTCTGTCCCTATCAGTCTGTCGACCATCGACGAGACATTACGAGCGCATAACGCTTGAAGAGAGCGCTAGCAGCCAAGGTCTTGTTAGAACTGATTTTGTAGTCTATTTTGTTTTTTTTTGTTGAAACAACTTTTTTATTGTAAGTTGTTTCCAGCACCCGCCACCGTGTAATATTCTCCCACTGCGGCGTCGCCTGGCAAGCCATAGAGCACGTGGTCACAGCCGCAAAGTTGTGTGGCGCGTGCGGCGGCGCGTGGGCGCTGCGCGGCGCCACGCACGCCATCGCAGCGCTCGCCGCCACCGCCCGCGCCGCGCATTCCAAGATCGCTTACGCACCGACTGGTATGTTCACCCTCTTAGTTCAGTTCAGTTTATTTATTCATAACGTTTTGGGTTACAGGTCAGTTCATAAATATAATTTACAACTAAATTGTATACATTCATACATCGGTATTGCAAAAAAATATAATAATATGATGGTCTCATAAAATACCATGTTTAAATTAATTAATAATTAATCAAATTTATAATAACTTCAATCTCAGATTTCAAGTATCCACTGCTCAAAAAGGATTACCCTATATGCTCCTACTCGCCATGACCACGCGCCATTTTCCACCAATCTACGCGTCGAAAGCTTCATTGCAGCTTCTGTTTTCCCGGTAGAGTACAATCTCGGAGTAAACACTCTCGAGTTGAACAAGTACTGGGAAAGCGTGCTCTATCTTAGGCCAAAATTTCGCTCACATAAGTGAGATCGCGGCCAAACGCCAAACAATATACGTATATGCCACGTCTGTAGATACCCTAGCGCCTTCACATCTTGCAGGAACGTCGGTAAGGGCCGGCTCCGCAGCAACATCAGCGGAGTCCCTCAAACGGCGAAAACACGCTAATCTTGACCGAGGTTTCTTATTTGACCCGTTTGGGGTTGTAACCCTTGGTCCTTGGGGTCCTAGTCTACATACCGAAGCGACTGAAATCAGTAATATCACTTTATTTCCGTGTCAGTGTTTAATTATTAAGAATTTGACCTTTTCTAAGTGTGAGTTTTTGACTTTGACTCTAGGGCACTTACCATTTATAAAGATCTTACCAAACTTATCATAGAGGTGATTGGAATGCTGGCTTCTATTTCGCATTGCCATTCAACGTGGCAATGCTGCCAGCATTCTAGACACACCTTCTTCTGGTGACGGCTTAGATTTTTAAGAAATAGTTATAAGTGTAAATACAAGTTGTAATATTATTAAGAATTGGAAACTATTTATTAGGGGTTTTAATTACAATAACAGAATAAAACTATTACAACTAGTTTAAACACTTATATCTATTTCTTAAAAATCTAAGCCGTCACTAGAAGGCAGAGTGCCCAGAATGCTGGCAGCATTGCCACGTTGAATGGCAATGCTAATTTGTTGAACGAAATAGAAGCCAGCATTCCGATTGTAATTATTGTAATAATAGTTGTAATTGTTTATTCTGTTGTTGTAATTATCTACAAGTGTATTATATTTTTTTTCTTTGATGTAGTTCTAGAACTGGATATTATAGACTACGATATATCCAAAAAAAGTCGTGTGCGAAGCCGTGGACAGAAGCTAGACTCCAATAAAAACAAAATATGAATCTCTTAACAAGCCCGTATCTGCCATTTGCCGCGTCCCGCGGAATCGCATCCTTTAGAAATGCGTTAAGGCCGTTACGCCAACGCTTTCGTGGCTATTGGCCAACCCGGCCGCGGCTTGATGAATGTTGAAATCGAAATGCTGTTGGAAGAACATGATGCCTTTATAGGTAGGTGGCTTTTGATCAGCAGTGGATGGGGATAATGAACTTAGAGAAAGTTTTAAAGATAACTTGATGCCTTTTAAAGCGTTATTTGTTTCATTCTGGTATTTTTTGTTGCAGCACGAGCGCTACGTTGGTTATCCGATGATGATATAGTCCGGTTCCTGCAAGCTCTGCCCAACTGGCGCGCCGCCACTCAGAAGGACGCGCATAACATTTCTAAAGATGTAAGTCGCGTTGTTGATATCTGTAGCGACCTCTATCGCGCAACGGCCGAAGGTCTGTGACACAGCTGCCTGCGTTGGTTGTCCGACAACATAGGCCGGTTCCTGCAAGCTCTGCCCAACTGGCGCGCCGCCACTCAGAAGGATGCTCATTCATAACATTTCTAAAGATGTGAGTCTCATACCATGTTAGGAATTTTAAATAAGCTTTAACGCTTTATATTAATTTGCTTTCATTCGATTCATCTATGACTCTGATGTTTACGTTTAAGCGTCGGCGTTGTTAGCAAAGAATAAAAGACACATGTGTAAAAGATCTTGTCTAGTCTAAGATTAAGCATGGTTTTCGTTTTCAAGATAAAAATATTGAAGTCTCAATGTTCTTATACAATCCGTTAATTATGCCAGGGAAAGGCATAAAGGATCTTGTCACGCAGTTTGTTCCATAAACAGAAGTCTTAGTAGAAGTCATCATAAGATAGATTGGAGAGTACGAGGCAATAATCGAGATAATAGGAAAATACCTGAAGTTCTCGCTTAGTTTCAAAAATTAGTTTGATAGCAATTTAATATAAACAAGATAAACTTCATGTTTACAGGAATTAAAGCAAGCATACGAACGCGAAGCAGAGATCCTAGGGTCTAGTCTCGGTGACGGCGCCGTCACTCGCAAGGAGATCATACACGACGTCAACACGCTGCTAGACGTCGCCGTGCTGTGCGAGACTATGGTAAGATCTCAGAACACGTAAATATAAGATGCCTGCCTTTTTTAATATGTTTGCGGTATCTAGGAACTTTGACTTTTTGCAATATATACACTATATACATATATATAAATATACACACTATACAATAATTTTAGCTAAGCGCCATCTAGTAGATGCCCTTAGAAGTACGTAGTGAAGGATCTAATAATGCCGCTCTTAGATAACCGGAGATCTTTGTAATTTTTTAGGTGACGGTAGATTTTGCAAGACTCAAGGAGAATTCACTTTTCAAGTTATGGTGTTTTTTCCCAGGGGCTTAAAAAATTGTGAAGAGCTACATCTAACAATATTCATAAAAATAACAACATTCATAAGATTATTGGGATTTTATTAGATTTCTTATAATATTCATAAACTTAGGTACTTTTAGGTAATGGATAAACCCCACGTTGGGCATGCGGGGATCGCAGTTCGGTGGTAGAATTGTTCTGCAGCCCGAGACATAAAAATATCTGTGATTCTAGAACCAAGCATAAATAAATCAAAACATATTATATTTACCTGTATATTCCGTTCCCAGGACTGGCTAGCCACCAACATCCGGGGCATCCCGTCCAAGGTAGCGGGTTCGGGTCCCGGCGGCGGCGTCAAGGTCACGGATAAGTTCATCGCCGACGTCAACAGTGCAGCCATGATCTTCGACGAGATTTCGCACAAGTGTCTTCTGTTGCTGCATTTAGAGGTGAATACTGCTTAAATATTGTTTAAAACAATCGCAGGTCCTTATTATCATCATAATAAATATTAAAGTTAAAGGGGCTTCCATACAAATATCGTGTTTTTTCGGCTTTTTTTGCTCTACGTTTGTGAAGGCTGTATCTGTTGAACTGTAATAGGTAGAAAGTTAAAATACTTTTTTAGGGTTTCTCTTGAGATATAGATTTGATCGATGGTACGGAACCCTCCGTGTGCGAGTCGACTCGTACTTGATTGCTTTTGTTTAACATAAGCTTTACTATACTATCGTGTCAGAAGGTAGGCGATGAGACTTTTAACTTTTGTGGTATCTTAGTTTAACATGTAACCTCTTATACGTTTGTATCGTGTACTTGTACAAATAAACTAATTTGTATTGTGTACCTAAGTCTGTTTGTAGGAGACACGTATTACACAATGTATGAGACATCTAGTGTCCATGGTACAATCTTTGTTTAGTTATGGCTAGTCTAGATGATGCTGAGAGAAATTTCTAGCATTATTTATGTCCTGTTTAGATTCAAGCTTCTGGTCTTGCACGTTATTCACATGCAAAATTACAGCCCTTTCCGTTCAGTGGTTTTGGCGTGGTTCATCGCCTTGCGTGGCCGCAATACAGACTGATGTAGGCCAGTTTCAGTGGCGTTAATGTTTACGAGATTAGCTCTTTCTACTGGTTTATTTCTTCTATTGAACAAACAAATTGTAAACCAAGTGTTTCGTCCGCAGATGCGTATAGAATGCTTCCACTACCTAGGACAAGAGGACTCTATATCGGACGACGCGGACGCAGACTCGGGCGGCGCGGGCAAACTGGCGCACGCACTGCTCGCCTTCCACGAGCAAGCCAACAACGTGCTGGCGCAGAGAAGACTCAATGTAACATATTATATTACTATCTATGTATAGAATGCTTCACTGCCTAGGACAAGAGGACTGTATCGGACGAGTGGAGTACCTGAAACGTCTTGTGCGTGGTAAACAGCAGCATACAGCGATCCACGCGCAGTGAAGGCGTGCGGCGCACTGGCATATCAGCGCGGCTCGATTCGCTCGCCCCGCTGTGCGAGGGAGCGCCCGTTAACTGGCATTAACTCGGTCGCTCGCTTGGCTCGCTCTTTCTTATCAGACTTTGTTAGAACAGTTGCGTTGTTCCAGTACATAATGGAAGGCATCGGCGAGATGATGTCGGCCGCCGTGATCTGGCGTTGGCGCGGCTGGCGCGGCGCGGCGGGGTCCGGCGCGGGCGGCGCGGCTTGGCTGGCGGCGCTGCGCCACGCCGCAGCCGCGCTGCACGTGCCGCACGACTCGCTGCATCGCGCCACGCACTATCTGCACCTGCTCACTAGGACGCACCAGGTATGAGACGGCGCGGCGGCAAAACAAAATCGGTTAGGCAGCCTACCCGATTCGGCAACCCAGTGCAGTACGTGAATCGTCTTGTGCGTGCTGGAGAGCAGCACACAGCGCGGCACACGCCGCGAGGGTATGAGGCAATATTGCGACTCACTTCGCTCGTCGCACTGGCACATAGATACCTCTTGAATCTACTGATTTGATCTGCCTGAAATTTTGCATAGACATTGACCTAGAACGCAGATTTTATAATATTATACTTGCTTGCGAGTGCGAAGCCATGGGCAGAAGCTAGTAATGAAATAAACACAGCAGTTAGTAAATTTTGTTCCGAATGCGTCGTCGTGCAGAGCACGATTACAGCGTGTTTACGCCAGCGCCGTAGGTATGTGCACTGCCAAGTAATGAGAAGCCATTACTAATATATATAATCAATATTATGGCTGTTCTTTTCTTAGTTAAAGGGTTCAGGATCCTTCACTAACTAATAAATTTTAATGTCATCATCTGAGTCAGTCCACAAATATTCCTTCAAAAATTACTAATTTTTTATAGGTACGAATGTGACGTGTAATTCTTGCAATGTACGAAATAAATGATTATTGATTAATTGAAACCCTATTTCTTGAAGATTTCTGAGCTAAAAGTTCATCAAAACCTATCTACGTCTCAACCCCACTCCCACTGCTCATACAACTGAATATCAAATCATACTATTTCTTTCTTCCAGGAAATAATCCAGCAAGTGAGAGAGAAAGGGCCTCAGTTCTCCGAGCTAGAATACTTGAATGCGTTCAAAGTGATCGGCGCTAAGCGGAACATGTCCGATGTTGATATGAAACAAGCGTTGAAGCAACTGTCGGCTGCGTTGGGGCATGTTGGGGTTACTGTGTGACTTAAAAACTGAACTCTATTGTCTGAGCTGTAAAGCTTATGTTTATATTACAGAACTGTATTCGTGGTTTATATCAATATCTTTTCCAAATATACTCTCTCACACGTTACTAAGAGTGGCCAAGGCCTTTCGTTGGACTAAGTATACCATGCGCTTTTGTGGACTGGAAAGTATTTGCAAAGCAGTTTTTTTTTTTATTATATTGTAGAATATTGATATTGATATACTTACTAAAGTTGTTTTAGTTATATATGGTTCTTATATTTAAGTTTATGAGTATTATCATTGTAATGATCAAAGAATAAATTATTTACTGTCGAGGTTTGACTGGTTATTTGTTGTTATCTTATTTAGGGGAACGTTCCCATACCTACACGTGACTACGTGACCCGTTCAGGGGGTGAGGTAGGACTTCTATATTAATTTTCAAAAGGGGGGCTACCCCCATATGGACAGAAAAAGCGAGACCTTATGGGTTTCGAAACCGATCTCCGATCTGCGAAACCCTAAAAACAGTGATCTCCCAATTCAAATTTTAGTGACAGGTATAGCCTTAAGTCTAATTCATAATAAACACTAACAAAATTGTATGAATCAATTATGAAAGCTAAAAGACATGTTTATAAAAATAAGGTATATTTTTTTAGTAAATTCGTAACAAAAACCCCATAAAAAAATACCCTAGTGAATTTGGTCGGCATGTTATTTTAAAAATGTCTACACATCTTTAGCTATCTAACGAGGTGTAAATCAAATCAATACACTAAGTTACACTATTGCAATTTCAGGTTAGCTATAGAGCGGCAGTTGATCAAAATGACAAAGAAGCTATAGGCAACGGCAAACGGAGCAAACCGTAAATTTTTTGAGGCTTTTGCATTTGGCAAAAGAGCAAAGAAAGTAAAAAAAAAAAGAAAGTAAGAAAAAGTAAGCTAAGTAAGAGTGAAGAGACACAAAAAACAGCGAGCGGAGCGACCTACGAATTATTCAAAAATTTCGTTTTGAGGTGGTTAGCCCCAGACGTTAACCACCTCAAAAAGAAATTTTTGAAATTTAACCATAAGTTTGGTTTAGTTTTTAAAGAGGAGGCCTCACTTTTGTAGAATAATGGGCTGCAGCCCTGATCGCCTTCCCTGAATTCAGTTTTCCAAGATATTTTAGAATGTATAATTTTAATCTCAGTCTTGTTTCAAAAGGAAACCCTAATTATCTAGCTCTTCTGAATTGATGTCTCGGCATCTTCTGACGCCATCAAATTTAAATTATATATAGGTAATTAAATATAAATATCATTGGCTGCTCTGTGCTCTCTTCGAGATGCTTCACACACATTCATTAGTGCCACCTTTTGCTACCCAATTTTGAACAACTGCAGGCTTGTGTAGGTTTCCTACATTATTATAGGTACCTATTAAACATTGCTAATAATATATTGCATAACGATTCTAACGATATAACTTGTACATACAGATCCCTACAAAACCTAGAGAATAGTAATTTTAATCACACGCGCGCGGGACCACCCACGTTGGTCATCGTGGTCATAGGTTCGTGAACTTGAGCAAAATGGCCGCCACATAAGAAGGGCTAACACAGGACACGTTGGTACCTACGACAAGAAATACGAATACGAGCGAGCAATGTAAACCTTTAGGTGTGGGCAGCCTGCAGGTATTTCACCTACCACGCAATGTGTTAAATGTAATGATTAAAAAAGCTTGTTTAGGTACCTACCTACTTATTTTCTACAAAAATGCGCTATGGGGTCACGACGCGACTCGAACATCAGCATCAATCAATGCGAATGCTGATGCTGATGCTCAAACTGATGCTGATGTTCGCAACAACCCTGTTATCCCGTCGACCGTGCCGGTAGTTTTGCGCAAAAAGTGTGGGGGCCTATTCTGAGAGCCGCGCGCGTTAACGGCGCGTGTGATTAAAATGATAATATTATCTCTAAAAGTTTTGAAGGGAGCTATAGGTTTATCTTGTATCGTTTATGTAGATGGTAAATTGAGCATCGCTCAGTGCAAACCGGTGCGAACAACGGTGGCAAGCTAGTAAGATTTATTGTCATTGTCAGATAGACATAGTGTCATGTCATAGTCATATCAAATCAAAATGTCAAATTATAGGCCAGCCGGCCTTGAAAAAAATTATTTTGTTTGTTTTCATTTTGGTGCGTTTCATTTCTTCCGTTTTGTGTTTTCTTTTTCTGACTGAATTTACTTTCTCAGACACTAAAAGTTGTTGGTAAGAAATGGCAGACGCGGACCTAGCTGATTTGCGAAAGCAATGCATAACAAGCTTGTACCTATGCACCGAGAACGTCTCCAAATACCTCGATGCCGAGAAAGAGGAAGAGTTCAACAAATTGAAGAGCTACGTGCAAGAATACTGTATGATGGAGGCTCAGCAGGACGTGGCTATCCAGGCTTTGGAGAAAACTAAGGTCTACTTTTACCATGCTTCAGTTGCATAAAACAGCTTTGTTCTTAACTACACAAATCCCGGTCAAGCGGATAGGTACCTACTTTAGATTAGATTCAAGGCCAATATTAAATAATAGTAAATACTAATTTAACCATAATAGTATTAGTATATTATGATAGGAACGGGTCTAAGCAGTTTGATGCAAAATAAATTTCAATCAGTGCAATAAAATTATAGGTAGGTACCTACTTAAGTACCTTTTTCAAGATTCTGTACCCTATCTATTTTTATTCATATGACAGCCTTCTAGGTTGATGAGTCAACTTAATTTCGCACGACAATAAGTGTTTATAATGTTATTACAGAGAGAGACAGACCAGTCAAACATAGACAGCTTGGAAGCCAGGTTCAATGCCCACTTGGAGGTGATGACTGGCAGTCGGCTGAATGTAAGCAACCATCCTTACATGAGGGAGCTAAACAAACGAGTTGAAAGAGGTTTGCAGCGGCGTAAGTATTCAGCCTTTTTACCTGACTGCAAGAGGACTATGTTTTTACTTGATTCTAAGGAGCTCAACGTTAAAACATTAAAATATGTATATAAATAAACGAAATAGGTAAATAATAAATTATTGTTGCTGGAAAACTCACTCAGCATTAACTATTTACATTTTAGTCAATTTCTTACCACTACCAACCAGCTTATCAACAATACCTATGCAAAATGTGTCCACTGTGGTCTAGTTGCAGTTAGCAGTTCAGTGACAAGTTACTAGTATTAGCACTATTTAATGTACATTTTTGAAACAATATGGCTGTCTTGTTTACTCCAAATAGTTTTAATAGTACATACTTAATGTGATTATTAATTTTTTCAGAGAACATGGATGAATCTGATCTAGCCATTACTGAATCACCAGATGAGCATGTAAGTTTGTATGATACTTTATCAGTTGACCAGGGCTAAAGCAGGACAGGGCAGAAGTGAAACAAAAAAAATTATGATGTGTCAAAAGCTTTATTCAAATAAAACTATATTTTTTTCTGATTTGTCAACATATTAATAAGACACAAGGTATGCCTTTTAAATAATGTTTATAGTGTAAAGGAAATTAAATAAATGTTTGCAGCTTGGTTTGTTAATATTTATCTGTGGTAGCAGGTTTTGGTATTGTGCACTATTAGTACTAGCAAGATAACTGGAACCTTTTTTATAGATTGATCCAATAACAAAGAGGGCTGTAGTTGATCCAGTAAAGAACACAGTATGTGGACATATCTATGAGAAGGACTCGATCATGAATTACATCAAGACAAAGCAGAGATCAAAATGCCCAGGTATGTCTCCATTTCTGTACTAAAGGCCTAGGCAGACGAGGGACTTGTCTACTGAGGATTAAAATCCCTAAAAAGGCCACGGCAAACTTACCATGGATTCCCCAGCTATGCAGAAGGTTGCGGGTTCGATTCCCGACTTTAGCCTACGCCTACGTGTCGAGTTCGTCATCGCTACGCCATTGCATTGCATAATTAATTACTCACATAATAAGGTTTTTACTATTATAGTGCGGAAGCCTGATAGATAATTTATAAGAAATCAAATAATATCCCAAAAAAATTTCGGAATTGTTCATAAACTTTGACGGGACTTGAACCCGCGTCTTTCCCTCAGTACGAGAACGTGTTAACCAACTACACAACGAGGTCAAGTGACGTAGGAGTCGAAAAACTCTGGGACTTCCATCGTACTATAGCGCCGTTAGCTCCACCTACAGGGGACACATTGAAGTTTTATCCAATCCTCGAAAAATTTTTGGGATATTATTTGATTTCTTATAATCACATAATCATGTAAAATTGTTATATTTTAGTGGCAGGCTGCGGTAACAGAGGACCAATCAGACCACAGGACCTAATGGCAGATGAAGAGCTGAAGTTCCGCATGACCATCACCCAGCATTCCACCATGATCCAGGATAGGTCTACCATGAATATTGATGACTCTATGGAAGAATAAGTACTATTATCATATTTTTGTCGCCAGTCTGCATAGTCTGTGTCAATTCAGATATCTCCAAAACTAAATTAAACTAATATGATCTGCAGCACTAAAAATGGTGCCATTCTTTTTATTTTGATTGCTATTTATAATGATTCACAACGGTCCTTTTCAACGGAAGACCACAACTTTAGTACTGTCAAATTAGTTCAGTTTAGTTTTGGCGCCATCTGTTTTGACACCACTTTCTGTAATACAAAGTATTGATAACTTTGTGTAAGCGTTTAAAAGTGTGTTGATTATTGTTGCTTTTAAAATTAAATGTTCTCAATTAGATATACTAAAATTCTTGTGTTCCATTCAATTTGCAAGTACCTAAAGGTAATGTCATGGTGACAAAAATTGCTGAAGAGTTCTGAGTCAGGTTGACAATAGTATCGAAACGTGATCATGACGTCTCATTTTTGTATGCGATTTGCGTAGTTCCCTGTCCGCACGATAGAGGCGCTGTTGTACCAAATCTCATAGAAATAGATGACGTCACATCTCGATAATATCGTTAATTGGACTCAGTGCTCGACTGGTCTATTGTTTGTGTTTTTATGAATGTTCAGCTATTATGTTTTACATACAGAATAAACTGTATAAAATGTCTCTTAGAACTTCACAATATTTTGTGTATAATTTAAGAAGGTCCTATGTAATAAAACTGTTAATTTTAATGTAAAATTTTTATGTTTAAGTTACTATGTAAGTTTTGTACTCTACTATTAAAGTGCGTCATTCCATGATTTCCATCTTTATTTTATACATGGTACATGTAGGACAATCACAAATAGTTTAGCCTTCAAGCCAGTTTAGCTCATAATTCAAAAGCATAGGGTATATAATAAAATTACACGCTGATTTTAGAATTATATAATTTAGCAGGATGGTATAAATCTAAAATTGCAATAAGTAAATTAATATTTTCACTTGAAGCTCAATGATGCACCTACTGTTAGTGATATATATTTTGAAACTAATAAATTCATCAAATAATAATTCACTATGGTAAGATACAATATTGTGATGCCTTCCTAAATACAGATTTACGGTTTTCTTCTACACTCATATTATAAGGAGTTACAAATATTCTTTAATATTTTAAAATAGTAATTGAAGTGAAAATACTGTCCAAGTAAAATATTGGTCCATAAAACTATCAAAATAAGTGCTATGATTATACCTACAACACTATTAAAATCTGAAACTTTAATACAACAATACAAATCTACGTTTACTAGCTTTATCTAGTGCCACAATTCGACCGCAGCACATATTTAATTCCTCTAAGCAGGTGGGTCGAAAATAGCTAAACATAAACTTAGTGTATAAATAAGCCGATTTTTAGATCACGGTTTTTGAAGATTGAATATGTTCATATCATTTTCATCGTTGATTGCATACCTATTAATAAATGCTTACTGCTGATAGTGATTATATAATACATTTTAATTAATAAATTATTTATTTTTCTTACTTTTAACTATAATATTTTTCTATAAATTAATAAATTATTTACTTGTACAAAATATACTTGTGGCCAGGCTCTGTTCAAAGTGGCCAGATCTATAATCGAGGCAGCTTCGCATCGCGGCTTGCCTCAGTTCGAGGCCAGGCAGCTCAAAAGAAGACTCACCATCACACAGCCACGATAACAGCATAGCTAATTATTTAATAAGTGCACTATCGGATTCAAAAGTTACATAAAGGTGTCACGAATTACTCACTTTAAATATATTCTACTGGTTTTAAATAATTTAAAGAAATAATGTGAATTGTTTGTGTAAACTTAAAACTACATATTAATAAAGCTCATCAAATACTGACTAGGGATAGACGATTATTGTTAACAGTGTTTTTTTTCCATTACAGCCTAGGTCTTAGGTAAACGTACATACCTATGTGAGGTTGCGTTCAGATTAAGTAACTTATGTTATTTAATAGGCCCACATTATAAAACATGTTAAAGAACTATGTTTTGTAACTTAATCTGGACGCACCTTAACACAGCCAACAGGATCGTTGAGCTGCAAGGATCGTGCGTTTAATTGGTTGGGTTGACTCATTCCTACGCGGCTACGGTCTGCTACGCCGCCGCCGCTTGAAAAGCAACGTAATGCTAAACAATAAAACTAATTACCTAGATTAGAAATCAAACAGGAATAGCAAAATATATTGAGTTGTATACACTTTCACATTTTTTCGTTTGAATTATTTAAAAACCATTACATAAACAGGCTAACGTAAGCGCGATATAATTATAAATACACAATACAATAATTGTTTAATCACAGTACTGTGACACTAACTTGTACTTTGAGTATTTTATTTATTGCTATTATTTTTGTTTAAATGTTGTGTCACTACACGAATAGTTACAACCTTAAGTTAGGATTTTGACTTAAATACAACAGCAGAGCTATTGGAATGTCCCAGGAGGCCTTTTTTAAATCTCTAAAATACGTAATTTTTATTTTTTGTGCAAATTGGTATCTACTCTAATTTGGTGTATTAGAGTACACTAATTGGCCGAAACGAAACACGCAAATTCGTGTTGGAATATTAATATATTTTAAAATAACTTTTTATAACAAAGTTATCATCTAGAACCAAAGTGCTTGGGAAGACAAATTCAACGAACACAAACTCGGCAGGGTACGTCGTTTCGTTTAGGAGTTCCTATGGCCACCTTCTGTCTCCATTATCAGACCAGCTCGATGGTACCGTAACATTGCATTGTCACCGAACTTACATAAGTATGCCCAAATTCAGCTCAACCGGTTGAAGATAACTGGTCTAAAATTCCGTTGCAAGATTTGTCCCACACATACTAACAGGGCAAGGCCCCCAGTCACGGCCGCACTACAGGATGGTGGATAAGAGAACTAACGTGTGAGAATGTACCTATCCCGTACATTTTCACACTGCCGCACTGCAAGCGTATAGTTGTCAGTTGTCTCTCAGGCATCGAGCACAAACAAACCCAATAGAGAGGAAATATGGTCCTTCGAATTCCGAAACTGATCAGTGTTTTTTCACTAATAAATGTCAACTCTCACTCGCTATACTAGTGTTGTGCTGACATAATAAAAAGAATGTATCGATACTCCCGATATAACAAAAAGTAATTACAATTAATCAATTTAATCAGTGTAACTTTTATAAAAACTCCCGTGATTCTATTAATGGTAACTTCCTTTATAATTCGTTCTTTCTATGTTATATAACAATGGCACACTCAATACACGTATTTAATTTGTTGGCTTTTTAAAAATCATAAATTTACTATTAATGACGTACATAATTTCCGCAACGCTTATAGTTTATAAACATTGACTATCGATATCGATAAAAATATTTGCTTGCCCAACTCGAGTGTGATGCTTGACTTTGAGTCGACCAATCGGAGTGCAGTGGTCGCCGCCGGCCTGATTTGACGGAATTGTTGTCTTAACAAAATAAATGACATTTCCTCTCTATTGGGTATGTGCTCGATGCTGTCAGGCGTCTGTTTTCGGGTTTGAAACTCCTCCCGTATACTCAAACGCAACTCAGATTTATGCTCGTATCAAGTCACTATACAGCCTAGCTATAACCTGCGTATTTATAGAAAAGGATTGAGAATGACGTCATCCTGAAACCCGGTCTATAAGAAGCAAGTACCATCGAAGCAACCATCCAAGTCATCCAACGTAGCCGCCTACCTACCAACCTGTAATGCGCGGCTCAGTGATTCTCTCATGGAACCTTGTTTATTGTTGGGTATTTCCTTGCACCATAAGGTTGCTGACAGACTTTGAAATAGCTCTGCAGAGCTGTTTTTCGCTTATCATTATCAGACACAAATTAACGTGGTTAACGCTATTGACGCTCGAAAAAAAACAGGTTTTTACGATTTTCTAGGTCCTACAAGTAATTTAGAAAGAAGATATGAAGTTTTGCGCTCATTGTAAGGCCTTTGTTAGGAAACTACGCTAAAACAATTTACGAATAAATTGTCGTTTTGGAGTCTATTGAGATTTTTTACTAAAATCAACATTATGAAGATAGACTCCAAAACTACAATTTATTCAAAGTTTCCTTTAACAAAGATTCATAGCAAATAACTTACAATGTGCGCAAAACTTCTTATCTGCTATCTATTACTTGTAGAACCTAGAAAATAGTAGGTACAAACCCGTTTTTTTTTGAGTGTCACTAACCACCTTAAAGCATTGCCTCGCAGGTCACACATGCTAGAAATGTGATCTACGAGCAATGCACTGTGTCCGTCAACTAGAAGCGAAAAGATATGAAAAATTTATACAATTACAAGCACATCAGGCTTACTCGCCTCATGCGTCCACTACTGATCGCCCCCAAAAGGAGGATTGTCCGTAATCACCACGCTCGGCAGGTGGATTGGTGATCGCAGTAGATGTGTTAAAAATACACAGAAGGAAGCTGCTGCCCTTCTTCTGCTAGGTTTCCTTAATCGGCTTTAACAAATGCACGGGCTGAGTTAGAAGAGTAGATTCTTAAGCCCCGACTGCCACGGCAAAGGTCGTATGTGCTTGTAATTTTTATTTTTTTTAAACAGCAATGCTGCTTGGCGTAGAAGTAGCAATGGTAGCTATACACTAGCCAAACTAGATGTAGAATGTTTGTAAATAAACCACGACACAAATAACTAAAAGTCACTTGCTTAGCGTCGAGTTCTGATTGTAAGCAATATTTATTGAAGGAACGATCTCAAATCGACGAGTAATGAAAATTGCGTATAAAAAGACGCGGCAACATCGTGAATCTTAGGTTAAGTATGGGCGGTTTGTTTACAAATATTTTACATCGAGCTTGGTAAGTGTAGGTAGTACTATACTGATCTATTACTAATGTATCATATGTGTGTTATCTCATTTTGTAGTTCCTCAAGTATAAAGAAGCGAGTTAGATAAACTGGTAAAGTTTACAAAACGCTAGGAATGTAAATTTAATAAAGACAATTTCAAAATACTTTAGAAAAATCGAGATAAAGATTTTAAACCTATGACTAGTGTAGGTAAAGCTAAGTCTAGCACAACGACTTTAGCGGGGAGTAAGCGACAATGAAGGCAGGAGGAGTCTAAATTGAACTTTGACAGAATACAATTAGAGTTTAATTTAATTTAGAATGATTTTGGAAATGTATTTGACGTTTTTAATCATTCCCACAGATCAAATTCAATATTATAATCTTAGTATGCATTAATTTGATCTCTTGGCAGTAAAGTTAGAATATTGAATTTATATTGACTATTAAAACTAAACCCATTTCTGTAAGTTTAGTTTTTAGTCGCCGTTATCCAACGATATAGCTTTGAGAATTCCTTTAATACATTCCTTATTATCATCGCTCAGATCTGTTCTAGAGTCTAAGAACTTCTTCAAGTGATCTTGAACCTTAGCCTCCTTATAATCAGATACAATTTCGTTATTCTTAGACGTAATGTCTAGAAATGCCAATAGATTCTCAGCAACTTGTATCGGCATTTTCGCGCAGTTCGTATCAGCTAGCACTGATATGTGCTTACCGATTTCGGACTTTATAAGCTGAGCGCTAAAGCTCTTTTCGATATCAAAGTTTGGTACTTCTTCTGGTGAGTGTTTCTTGAGGGATTCAATAGCGAGTAGAGTGAGAGCGAGGATAGCTTCGTTCTGCATGAGCGAGTGAGACACTAATAGCATGTTTACTAGGCTGGAGATGCACCCATCCACCTGAAACCGAGAAAGACATTAACAACAAGTGTATAGAAAAGTGTACAAGAATTATAGTCCATTACAAATACAGAGTGAATCTACCATTTTAGCGTAAGCGATTTATGACTCTATTCCGTTTACTTGATTTGATAAAACTCTCATGGCTCGAAATATGTATGTTCTTGACTTGATTTGATAAGTTCTCATGGCTCAATCTCTCTCTTTGAAATTTATTTAAATGAGGCGGTACGTGCCTTTGGAAGTCGCGCCGTTAAGGCTGGTGAATGCGAAATAACATAGACACACACACCTGCACTAGTTTGAGCCTCTCTTCAGGCTCACTCAGCTGTTTGACGGTCCAGGCGAGCAGGCGCGGCGCCTCGCCGCCCGCGCCCGCACCCGCCCCCGCGCGCGCCCACTCGCACACCGCTGAGAGAGCGGCGGGGTCGTTGGCTAGCTGCTTTGCTATGCACTCTGGAAATAGAAGAAGTTAGATTGTTTGAAAAGGTAGTGCTTTGTTATATGGGCAGCAACAGCATATTGCATTTTAAATGCCTCCCTAGAGCAGTTGGCAAATGCTAAGTTGGGTTTTAGTCTACACTTTGCTGGACAGATTTAGTACCATATGCGATTTTTTTTTCTGGATGTTAAATAGTAGGTATGGTTCCCTGACTTAGGCTGACTCTCCACCAATTTGATGCCACCTAAATTATCTTTCACAGATAGATAGATAGATAAGAATTTTTAATAAGTTCACACACAAACACAGGAAAACATAACAAATCAACAAAAACAGTATTTAGGTAAGTATACATAATAAGGAGGCAGGTACACTATAACAGAAAAAAAAATAGCAAAAGCAAAACAACCAAAATTATATACAATACCTAAACAGACACCTACCTACCACCACCAGTGCACAAGCCCTAATAACGAGTAGGCAGTCACCGCCCACCCTGGGCGGGGGCCACTCACCCGTTCCTGCGCTGCGCCGTAGTGAACCCAAAAGGGTCAGTCTCAGCTTTATGCTGTTCTGCACCAGGATAGGTGCAAGCGCTGGTTTTCAGACTGGCCCACTTTGTGTAACACCAGGAGCCGAGACGAGAGGTATTACCATCAGTTAAAATATTAATAATGATAATAAAAGTTGTTAGAGCCTAGCTAGGTACTGCGACTAGCTCAGTTCGAGCCCGGATGATGCAGTGTGAAATACATCCAGCTTACGTGTTACCTTGTCCGTCCAGCAGCATTCGTATAGCAGCCAGCAGTTTGTAAGCCACATGATGGTCGGTCTGTTTCGGCAAAGCAGACAAAAGCAATGGCCCGGCACGTCCTTTTTCGGCCGCTGTACGTTTGTTGGCCGCTGGAACCGCGAGGTTCCTAAGCGCTGAAAGCGCTGCGTGCTGGATTCTTATCAGAGTTGAGTCGGGCTCGTCTTCGGTTGCGATGTTCTGGTGGTTTTCGAATATATCTGCAATATAAACAGTTTGTTTTATGTTTGTCATTTTATGAGACACATTTTGAGTAGTGTGATTTTCGGGAAAACTTTTTTATGATACTAAATATTGGTGTACCTATTCTGGTTTATACCACAGCTGGCCGTGCCATCAGCTATTTGCCTAGTAGTGTCGAGTGCCGATCTACGGGAGATAATTCACTAAAGCTTTCACTAGGCATTAGCCTTCACACTGGATAGAGTTGGACATAGATCCAGCAGTAAACCTTCAATTACAAATACGATTAAAACAACCTGGTAGACCGATGATAGTGACAGAACCACTATTTGTTTTTGCTTCGTTCCAGTTTATACAACTGGAACGAAACCGTCTCACCTAGTATCTTATCATATACGCCGCTCTCATCATGCTGAGACAGCAGTAGCAGTCTTGCCGCGCGAAGTTGCCGACAGCCAGCACGGCCGTCGTTAGCCGATTGTAGTCAGTAGCGTCCAGCCAGCGAGCTAAGACCAGCAGGGGAATTCAGAAATTCCGTTTCCGAGTCTTCGACACGGATCTACCACAGATTCTCGCACCATATTTCGTAAAACATTTTCTATGAACTCCAGTTTTCATTAAGTAACCTACCTGAGTAGGTTAGATTATCTTTATGCGAATATGGGAGTATACTCCCATATCCGCATATAGACTCATTATTGGGTCATTACTATTTTGCTAGTTCACATTCATTGCCACCGACTCACACGCTTTTCTCCGGCTGCGTGCGTAGCAGCTTCAATTCGCATCGCGCATTAAAAGCATTAAGGATTTTTGGTGAGATTGTTTGTCCACCAGCTATCTTTTGTTTTTATTTGCCATCTACTCACCCAGTATCTTATCATAAACCCCTCCTTGCATCATGCTGAGACAGTAGTCGTCTTGCCGCGCGAAGTTGCCGACAGCCAGCACGGCCGTCGTCAGGAGATTGTAGTCCGCAGCGTCCAGCCAGCTCACCGCAGTTGTGTACACAGAGCCCGAGCCTTTGTTGTAGAGAAAGTGCATCGCTTCGTCTGTAAGGAAAGAGATTTAATAATTTTTCATATCATTTCAATTTCTTAATTAAGGGTCCTCGCCTACTTATTTTTGCAACAAACGATGCAGATTCAGTGTCGTTGTGCGATTGTGAAACAGATTATTGTTTTGCCGCTAATATGGTGAGCGATGGTTCGTTGTATTGATTTACTTTTTAATAGTTTATTATATCTTTTTTATTATTTAGTATATGTGTGTTATCTTCGATGTAAGTAAGCTACTGTAAATACAACTTAGATTGGCAGTTATTTTTTAGCATCTACATTTATTGTAAGCAAGCAGTAAACTTCTAAAATATTTATATTTATTACCAATAAAGTAATTGTATCTACATCTAGTTTTATAACTTAGTATGTTTAGAATGTTGTGAAACATTCATCATTTATAACTCGTCCTATATTCTTTGAACAACAAACTGTACCTAAAATTATCATCTAATAGTAAAATAAGGCAACTGAATGTTAGGAACCATTACAACTGATGTGGCGCAGCGGGCGAAGGTCCGCCTGCGACGTTGGAGGTTGCGGGTTCGATTCCCGCCTTGGGAGAAATATTTGTACGGTCTACAAATATTTGTTCTGGGTGTTCTAGGTATTTCTATGTATAATAAATATATGTATCTATGTAATGTATTGTATTAAGTATATCAGTCATCTAGTACCCATAACACAAGCTCTGCTTAGCTTGGGGCTAGATGATGCTGTGTGGATTGTATAGCACTGTTTATATATTTAATCTTACTTACCTCCAGTAAGCATAATAATAAGCAGTTCGCAAGCCTGCTTCACAATACTCTCAACCTCTGCATCCCCCACACTCAGCTGCCCGGCCTCGTGTCTGTCAAGCAACTGCTTCAGCCGAGCGCATAGCAACTCACCTCCACCTTCTTTAGCTATCAGCGTCTTTACTGACTCTGTATAATGGATAAAAATTTTAGCTTTAGAAGGAAGATTGACAGGGGTTTTTTTTTAAATTGGAATTAAAATGGAGATCAATAAATATATCCAATGCATTTATTTATTGTGGATTGTTAGGTAAAAGCCACTATTTTGAATGTTAAGAATTGTGCCTGAATGACTACAATCACTCAGGTTGGTGTCTTTCATATTTATGTATTTGGATAGTTACCATGTTCAGCTTGTACACTAAAATGCTCCAAGCAAAGTTCGGATATCTCCAAGTTGGATGTCTCTAGCAGCACGCTCAGCACATCCCTATTAATATCCTCACTCAGTAACGTGTCCTGCATATCAGTATTCACCAAACTGAGCAGTTGCAGCACTGTAGCAACTGTGTCATCATCCATATCATGCTTCAAAAGCTCGAGGGATAGTATTCTGTGCACAGAATCTGTTATGTTAGCTTGTGTCATAGCATTACAAAACTCTGGACCCCCAATGCCAAAGTTTAACAATGTTTTACCTACTAGAATCTTGATTTCATGTTGAGATTTATCTGTGCAGTTGTCTAACAAGTTTATGAGTATTTTCACACCGCCAGATTCAAGGACTATGTTCCTAGATGCATCACAGTCACAGCACAGATTGCCTAGGGCTCTGCAGCATTGCTTTATAAGCTCATGCCTGTCAGCAGTGTACCCTTTCTCTAATATCTTTAGAATGGGCACTATAATATCTTTATTGGCGTATGTTTCCCGTTTCTCTTCGGATTTCACGAGCTCCGATACCGATTGTACGGCCAGCAGTGTTATTTCTTGGTCACTGCCGGTCAATAAAGATTTAATACAAGAAGATACCTCATACTCGTAATTTTTTCCGGTTTTTATGATGTCGTTTAGTTTTGCCTTTAAATCGTTAACATTGCTTATGTTCTGTATCACTAGCGTTTCTAAAGAGGTAGATTTCTTTGCTGAAGAACCTGGAAGTATTAAATCGTAAGAGATAATTCAATTTACGATAGAAAACCATGTATAGAAGTGGAGACATACCTTCCATTATATTTACAGTTGTTTATCGGCTAATTTATGTACTGGTATAATTAATTGATAAATGCTCACAAACAGCACCGTTCATAAAAATTTTATTATCTAAAGAAAATAGGTAGGTATGTACTTTCTTACAATAAAATAAACTGGTCGACAAGGAAAGCACACAACAAACCCAAACTGAGATCGATTTGACATAATATAATTTCAGTTGACATTGACAGATAGTTCTGCCGTATTTACGTTCCGTTTACTCAAAGTATGATCTTCGATCTGTCATGTCGAGTTGTAAATATGAGCGGCAAGTAGGTGGCGCTAATTGCAATCAACAAAATTAAGTGCGAAATTAAATTTTTGGGAATTTATTTGGTTTTTTATAATCCTTCTATCACTTTTACCTCTCGGTGACCAGCTATCCGAGAGCAATAAATTTAAAAACAACGCTGCTTGCATATTAATGCATTACAGCAAAATGATGAATTCACTCCTTTTGTCTTACCTACAATTCCATTTATTTTATTTTTTTCCAGGACATTAGTTGCAAGCATTTCCTTCATTTAACACTGACACTTTATTGGATCTCGTAACTTTCCGTATCGCAACATGTCTTCGGCATGCCGCTAGTGTCATGACACTAGTCCCATGGGAGTTGGGGAGGCCCATTGTGTGGGACGCTACAGGGGTCGACACACATCTTCCGAGGACATCCATGAGGGCTGGTGCGGCGGCAGATTTGGCCGAGGATCTCAAGAGACGCAAATATGAAGGTCTCGACAGAGCCTACACATTGCTCTCTTTGGGGTCGAGACCCTAGGTCCGTGGGGTACCGAGGATCTCCGGGTTTTTAAAAAGTTATCTGAGCGTCTGGTCGAAGCACAAGGGCCACCACTTAGGTGCGAACCTCGGCTTGGGCTGTTGCCAGATGCTATAAGAGGGAATGGAGGTTTCGCTATGGTGCATGAATGCGCCTATGGGCGGAAGCGGGGAATTCTTCGACCCCGCATCCAGCGGGGTCGGTTTTTGGTTGGGTGTTTAGTGTGCGGAAGCGAATCGGGACTTGTTGTCGTCATCTCCGGGTTAGCGGTGGTGATTGGGTCAACGGGGTCACCGAGAGTAGATGTCTTGGTCTACGGAGGATTGGTTTTTAGTATTAATACTTTCATTAATTTATAGGTGGGTAGGGGAGTAGGGACAGATTGGTACGAATTTTCATCAGAGGCTAGTATGGTAGGTAATCAAAAATTACAATAAAATCGATTTAGATGCATCCTGTGTTTATCAAAGTGAATTTATTATGAATAATTTCAGCTTTAACATAAATAACGCATTCGATTAGTAAATCTGTAATGATATCTGTCTGTTGTGTCTGTGTTTAATAAAGTGAATTGCATTGAATTGAATGGAAAAGTGAAATAGTTGTATCAGCTTTTTTAATAGTCGGTATTCGTAGGTATCAATCATCCCATGCATGGGGTACTTTGATACATGCCTGGGGCAAATTGATATTGACTCGTAAATGTGCCTCTATTATGTAAAATGTGTTTTATACGTACGTACCTACTTGCAAAAAAAAAATATATTAAGAGTTTTTATTAAAGCTTTAATCACAGCGGCATTTGGCAGGAACGTTTTTTTAATTAATTTTAGATATTCATTACTATCTTATAAACTATGTATTGATTACATAGATGATTTTTTAATAAAATGGAGTACGGTACCTAATTATAAATTGGCATAGCAAAGTAAAGAAAAACATACATACACAAATAAGTATATTTAGATATGCAATAAATCTACGTAACTTATACCTACATTGATACGTAATATCAAAGTGCTCCAGTACCGATGTATCAATGTTCCCCATATCCGTTTATATTGAATGACATAGGTACCGTCAGTTTTGAATTATGAAAAATCTTATTAAACTCACATTTTCTATAAAATTTATAATATATTCACTTAACATAATATAAATAATACACAACACTATACTTAAATTGAACGGGTAAAACAACGTCATAAAAAATAACAAAATTTTCA
The DNA here is from genome assembly GCA_963662085.1 of Eupithecia inturbata. Lineage (NCBI taxonomy): Eukaryota > Metazoa > Arthropoda > Insecta > Lepidoptera > Geometridae > Eupithecia > Eupithecia inturbata. Next base: position 14,053,466 of record OY759182.1, read on the forward strand.
TTGCAATAGCTCAAAACATATTTCACTTTACCGAGAGCGGAGCACTGACATGCCGCGGTCGTAATCAAGCACAGTGATTGATTGAACCGACGCATTATGTATGTATAACTGTGTCGAAAAGTTTAGAATGCGTTCAGTTTGAATTTTATTGCGACTGCATCTATGTGCTCCGTGCATCAATCTGACCTTACTCCCCCTACACTGGGTATCAAATGCTTCCACCATTAAATTTACGAATAATGTAGGTACTATTTACCACGGAACTCATGAGAGAAGTGAGTAGTTACTTACCCCTACTAAGTACATAGGTATGCAATGACTAGGTATCGATTAATTAAATACCTAAGGATTAATTAGTGTTTGACAATAGTTAGTCAATAGTAGTTTATAGTTTTGTAGATGGTACCAATACATTAAATTACCATGAAATTATTATGGCAGCCAACCGTACTTGCAGGCAATATGAATATCGTATACTAGGTATCGTACCTACTTACTCTCATTGGGTAAAAATCGTACCCGTATCGTTATAAAAAACACATAAAGTTGCTGCATTGCCTTTCGACCATATAAAATATTTGCAGACCGACGTCCAATAAGTAACTATTCAACAATGTATTTTACATAAATATTTTCCCCATAAAATTAAGTCCTATGTTAATAGTTTGCCATGAAACAGTATAATATGGAGTTCATCTTAGTGTTTTCCTTAGTAAGTTTAGTTGACTCAACAAATTTTCATTATGAGAAGATGCAAAACCTGCGAAACAAAGATAAGTAAGTGAGTTTACCTAAGCCCTTCCGTCGATACCTATGTACTTACCTAACCTACGTATAAAATAACGCTTATATAATTATTTAAGTTATTTGCATTAACTTTTTATGCGTCGTCGTTGATATTAATCTAACTAATAGAAATTGGAGACTTATTTTGATGATTTTACTTACTGGTTTAAGAGTAGGTAGGTAGATACGTTACTAAAAAATGTAGAAATAAGTTCCGGTGAAAAAGTTTCGAATATCTCTTTGATTTTGACTCCCTACCTAAATATGTAATAAACTCGTGATCAGAGGGGCGAGTCTATTTAACGTTAGTAATAAGACTTGATCAAGGAACGTTTAAACTACGTAACTAGTTTAAAAGTTCCTTGGACTTGATAGTGACATTATGGTACAGCGCCTCTATCGTGCAGACTTGGAACTAAGCAAATCACATACAAAAAGAAGTATCACGATCACGTCTCGTCACTAACGTTAAATAGACTCACCCCTCAGTTCAACAGTGAACTAAGATTAAATAGCGTTTAAGGAATTCAATAAAACAACCCTTAGTAGATTCCAAAAACTATTTTAAGTTCTCCTTCCAGTGCAAAGTTTTCATTCAAACACCTCCTGAACCATAAGACATACGAGTACCCTCAACCCCTGCCAAAAGCATCATCACAAAGAACGTTGATAAAAGAACCTTACGCCAATTTGTACCAAGGTTCACGGACGCCTGACGACCGCCGGGTCTTCAGGAAGCAGTTTGACTATCCGGCTACTCCTGTTGGCCATCAGGTCATCTGCCATGACTATCTGGATTGTGATGTAAGGAATTTTCACTCTTTTTACATAAAAATACTCATCGCAAGTTTCGGTTCTGACGGTATTGTAACCTGACTAGGTGGGGACTCTTTGGCTAGGGGTGCCAAAAGCCGTCTGGTCGATTAAAAACCACACAACATTAGTGTTATTTTCCATATTCTGTTATACAAGATGTTCGGCAAACCGTGTGCCATATGGTAACGGAGGTATATGCAACTAAGTCCAATAGCTTGGCGGCTTTTTGAACCATGAAAGCCTTTCGGCTATTTAAAATATTTTTAGATTTTTATGCTTTTTCCCGAAAATAGAATCATTAAGTGCCTTTATTTGTACAAAATAACATGGCTTAATTTTTTTTATTATTTCTGGCATGTTAGCCCTTAGTAATAAAATCAATGTTTACGTGAGATTTAGAAAACTTTTCTAAATCATGGCCCTCCAACGCTATGCCACATGTGTCAAAACTACATGAAATACATAACAAAATAAATAAATATTAAATAATACTGGGCAATCCACACAGTATCATCTAGCCCCAAGCTAAGCAGAGTTTGAGTTATGGGTACTAGATGACTGATAAACTTAATACAATACATTACATAGATATTTTTTTATCATACATAAAAAATACGCAGAACACCCGGAACAAATATTTGCAGATAGTATAAACATTTGTCCTAAGGCGGGAATCGAACCCGCAACCTCCTGCGTCGCAGGCGGACCTTCGCCCTCCGCGCCACATCGGTCGTCAAAATAGGCGTTTATTAAAAATCTGCCATTTCGGATACTCTGAAAATTACCAACTTTTGTCTACAGCATCACACAGCATCGAAAAATTTAAACTAGGTATTTAACCTACTTCTGGAGCAAAAACATACAAAAATATCATTACATCACATTAAATATAAAAATAAGACATGATGTTGAGGGTTAACTATACCACCCTACTATTGCTCTTGGTTTTACCTGCCCCCACTTACCCTCTGGCACAAGGTCTACCAAACCTTGCATAGTAGATATTGTCAAATCTGTGACCGAACTAAACAATTTACAACAGGATTAGGAGGCACCTGTGGTTCCACCTTCCCCCAGTTACCTTATGGCATACGGTCTGCCGAGCACCCTGTATATAACGAGTATTTTTCTTTCACTTAAATATTTGTCAAAGTATTTTACACAAATTGAACAATTATTTATACGGCTACAGATAATAATTTTGTATTCTCAAGGTCGTTGGGCGGCCGTACCGTAGCGGGCCTTAACTTTTACATTTGCTAGGCCTGCTACGGATGGCCGTAGCACGTTTGTAGAACTTTGTAGTGCTACGACGATATGATGCTACGTCGGACCTGCGTAGCATACAAAAGATTTCAACGCGCACTCACTTTTTAGTCCAGTCATGTTAGCCAAAAAATAAGGTCAACATGGCAACTCCGAGCTAACCCGCTGGAAACTTGTATACGCCTTCATTTTGGCGTTATGTTGTCTCAAATGTCAAATAACATACACATGATGTTTGCTTCGTTCATAATCAAGGACGAATGTCCCAAAAATCGGTATTTCGCAATTATCTAGGTTTCTATAACTCCAATGATGTTGACATCTATTATAAAATTGTAGAACATAAAATTGGATACAAATTTTGTTCCTAACATTTTTTCATTCATTGTTATGACCGCGCAGCACGCTGTCAAATACACGATGATAAATAATCTTCATATGAAAAGAATTGAAGGTTAGAAACCTTTAGCCTTAGCTTACCAAGACAGTTTCCATGTATCTCCTCTGTATCGTTAACCTTTCCCATATCATCATAATATTTAAATTAACAATTATAACGCCATAGGCGTAGTAGGTATCAGAGTTTCCTGCTGTATAGCTCGGAATTGCTAGGTGAATTAGTATGACTGTACTATTTCTACAATAACCTTTTCTCTTGTCTCTGAAACTAGAAGACGACCTGTTGAGTTGCGGTTTTTCATCATAAATAAGGATTATGTGTAAGTAGGTAGGTACGTAAATGTCCTGATACGAGCCATCCATATTCCATACTGCAAATCGCAGCCGTACCTACTGTACAGCAGTAGCTGAAGTAACTCTGCCTAAGATTTTTGTTAGGTGATGCTTCAAGATGCTTCAAGTCCAGTGGAAGTCGATTTTTTTTGGGATATTATTTGATAACTCTGCCTATAGAGACAAAGGTCCGTAGGTAGTTATTGCCTGTTTCCTTTTCGCGCCTAAAAGGATGAGTGGATACAATTTGGCAGGAAGAAAGATCATACTATCTCGGGGGAGTAGGTGCATAGTCTTTTTTTTATTTAGGAAAAACACAGGAACAAACCACTAACGGGAAGGTAGTTATTTAATCCTACTAATATTAAAAAGGCGAACGTTTGTGCTGCTGTGAAGACATTTGGCCGTAGTTTTGGCGTCGTCTTCGGCCAATTTTATCGGGCTGAATTTTTACACCCTTAAAGATCTTGACCTAGAATAACGTAAGGGCTACCTACTTTTAATTACTACAAAAAATGCGTGCAAAGCCGTGGTTAGAAGCTAGTTTAACATAATTTACCCTTTCCAGATATCGTTCATATCCGTGGAAACCAAGGAGAGTATTCCCATAATCCTGCGCGGGGGCGCGGGGTACCGACACTTCACGGTGGTGGTGCGCGCCAACCCCTGGCACCCCCTAGAGGGAACCGTACGGGCCTACTGCCGGAAGATGGCGGAGGTCTGACTTGATCGTTGTAGTAATAGGACTCATAACCGAAAATCTATACATTAAACCTGTGATAAATGTGATGTTTAATTCTGCTCCAACTGGCTGGATCCAATAAACTAATAACAAAGTTAGTGCCTAATGGTGCACTACATAGATGTAATGGCAACTTTTAAATCAAAAAGTTAGTTTGGTACCTAAGTTCTTGATTTAAAAAAGTCGGTATGTATAAAACTCGATCCAAATTATGCGCTAGCATTCAAGAGATCGATCCCATAAAGCTCATCTACCGTCAGTATCTTCTCCGTGGAGTCGCTCGTGAAGACGACATTGTGACAAAGGGAGACAATAATGCACAGCAAAATAACGCACGGCACAATATCATAAAAATAGATGAGAGTCCAATAATATCTACGAAAAGTTTGAAATAGTTCTACTTGTTTTTCCTAGTCTAAGGATAAATATGAAGAAAAGAAGAAGAACAATTTACCTACCTTTAAGTAGTATTTATTAATATAACAAGAATATATTTCAAGGTCGTGAATAGACTAATCTAGAGGAGTCGTATCCAAAACGCGTTGCGAAACTACAAGGACAATACCACTGGCCTTAGCAAGAGCGGGAGTCGGCTCGGAGCAGCAAGAAAACAAGATGGGCGCCGACTCGCGCCCATCTTGTTTGCTGCTCCGAGCCAGATTCAGTGGAATATCTTCAGTAGAACTGCCCGTAAGGTGAACCCCAATTTGGAGTTTTAAAAGTTTCGGTAGATTAGAACACAAAACTAAGCGAGAAGTCAGCTGTGTCCACTGAATTATTATTACTAGCGTAGCTGTGTCTAGTTGTTTATAATATTTTTAGTTGAAATAGAACTTTTTCGATCAGCTAAAGCAAGTCGGCGTTCAGTCCAGCCAGTGACAATCGAAAAGCTGATTCATTGTTCTTGATTGTCAATGGTCGCTCGCTTCACTCAGAACTGTCAGCGCGGTCAATTTAAATGGTAGTACGCTTATCGTATGTACTCAAGATTTATTTTTAAATAAACAAAAGTGTTACATGTTAGCTTATCATTATTGATGTACTTACTAAATTACAAACAATACAGTTATTAACTGCAGGTTAATCTTCGTTTTTGAATGACCTAACTCAAGTCATAGTATCTATTCGACCTAGCTTTATCTGTTATTTAAGAAAGGTGAATAAACTTTGCTTATACAGCGGGCTCCAAAATTCACAGGCGCTTATTAATAACAACTACCCTCAAAACTAAAATGTGACTACGCTGATGTTATTAATTTATCTATAATTGTGAATTCATCCACTGATTGTTCACACATCCATAAAATTCGATTATATGCGTTATCTCGTTCATTTAGAAATAATAACCTGTTAAACTTATCTCCCTAAAGTTCATACAAATTATCGTCAAAAGTCTTTCATGTATCGAACGTGCAAAAAATTTAATCAGCTCAGCAAAAAATGTGACCTATATATTTTTCTATCAGCATCGACCCTCAGGATGTGAGAGGTCTTCTTCAAGCAGTAGGGTATGGGACTATGGGTAGCAATCAAACATTATTGAAACTTATTTTGTTTGTTTGTGTGGATGATCCCTAGCGATAATCAACATTATTATGTACCTATGCATACACACATGTACCTAGTATAATATAAAAAAAACATGTAAGTACCTAATTAAATACGTACATGTAGTAAATTAATAGGTTGGTTAGGTACATGTATTAAATTACCTTACACGGTGCTAACTTTTGTTTTCTTGTTATTTTTAATTCGAAAAAGTGCTAAGCACTGTGTTTATTTAGAGTATCTATTATATATTATATATACTGAATGAACCGATGTTTCCCCTAAAATAAATATATATAACAATATCTAAATTACTACGAATACAAATTGAGTAAAATTAATTGAATGAGTTCGATGTAAGTGCACGAGTTCTTCGCAGAATATAAATAAGTAAGTAGGTATCAATAGGCTGTTGCATTCATGTTGATTGAAATTGACTTCTAATTTGTTAGTGATACATTTTAGTTTGCCTCGACCCCTCCTACGCACGCGAGTCGATTGTAGAAGTGGAAGTTTAATGTACATTAAAAACAATAAAACATCAGTTCCTGCAGGATTGAGGCGGTTTTACCCGCCTCAACAATATATATCTACATGCTGGTTCTAGCTTTGAGCTTTTATATTAACTGTTTACAAAATAGAATAATACTCGTTGAAATATCAATGCGATCTTTCTTGTGAGACATGTACCGATTTTTTAGGTACCTATCTACCTACATTTCTAAGGTAAGTAGTTTCGTACGTACCACATGAGCAAAGCCGTGTGTAGAAGCTACAAGAAATAAAATTAAATCAAAATTAATAGAAATAAATCGTCACTATTGTTAAATTGTAGTCAAACGAAGGACACTCACTCTTTCACTACAAAAAACAAATTCAAATTGGTTTTCCCAGTAGATAGATACGTTTAGGTGTAGTCTAATCTTATTAGGGTTCACTTTGCAATCCGAGACAACCAGATTGAAACTCGTATGCTACGCCTATATGCGATCTAAACTTTATCTCAAAACTCAAAATAAATGTTGTGTTGGATTCGTAAGTTATAATAATAAAAATCGGTTTTACGCTATTATCTAGGTTTCTTTAGCTTCAATGATGTTGACATTTACTATAAAATTGTAAAACATAAAATTTGCTAAAATGTTTGTCCCTAAAATTTTTTCATGGGTTTCCCCGTTATTGATAGAGAGAGCGGAGAGCGCGCGCTGCGCTCAGTCATACCTACATATTGTAATTCAAGACAACTGCGAATCTCGGTGAATAAATACTGTACCAACTTAGCTCGGGGCTAGATGATGTTGTGTGGATTGTCCAGCATTATTTAGTTATTTAACTTACTAGAAGTTAGGTTCTCATATGAATGATTTAGGTAGACATTTTATAGTTTCATAACTCATTGCTTTTAGGTAGTAAACAAATCTAACAGCAACTGCCTTAATGACTTTAAAATTTACCACTATTAAGTACCATTATTATTATTAGGTATTTATACCTACCACGTTTTGCTTCGTCGCAAGTGTCAAGAAAGACAGCCGCTTTATTTAACATCAGCCTGTAGAAATATATATGTGCTCCACAATACATTGAAGGTACAGTCAACGAAATAAGAAAATTATTACGAATCAATTATTTATTAAATATTCCGTTCGATAACACCCATTTATTAGCAAAAACACTTGACAACAATTAGGAGTTTCCATACCATCAATTCTTACGAGTGGTCACGAACTGTCTCGCCAGGAGACTCGACGAGTACCAGCCACCGGAATAGGCCGGGTTCCGCGGAGGTTATGGGCACCATAGACCACATTCACACAGTTGAGCAGCTTATACAGAAGGCCGAAGAATATAATCAGAGGATCCAGCTAGGCTGGCCAGCGTTTGGAAAACTACGCCTTCTCGTCATCCATACAGCAATGCTTGAAAACTAAAGTTTTCAATCAGTGCGTCCTACCCGTCATGACCTTCGGAGCTGAGACTTAGCAACTCACGGTAGGTTGGTCCACCAGTTCAATGTCGCTCAGCGAGCTATGGAAAGAGCTATGCTCGGAGTTTCTGTGAAGGATAGGATTCCTAACGAATACATCCGACAGAGAAGCAAAGCTATCGACATAGCTCAAAGAATTAGCAAGCTGAAGTGGCAGTGGGCCTTCCATATCCCGCGAAGATCCTACACCCGCTCGGGTACATGTGTTCTTGAGTGGAGACCGCGACTCGGCAAATGTAGTGTATAATGTATAATATTTTATTTTACATTATAATTATAATGTAAAATATTTTATTTTACATTATAATTAGTTATGGTAAACGCATATCATTAAAACATTGTATTAATTGAGACTGGTGTTTAAACTGATTTTTCTATTATTTATTAGTGTACTACCCTCCAGCCAGGTGGGGTGAGGACCTGCGAAAGACTGCAGGCAGATGCCGGTTGCGCCAAGCTGAAGACATTGCGCTATGGCGCTAGGGGAGGCCTATGTCCAGCAGTGGACTAATATAAGTTGATGATGATGATATCATCAATTATAATAAACGTACTCCAAGGTTTTTGATATTATAGGTACTGCGTAAGCCCTCACAGATGGGTTTACAATAATATTGTAAATATTTCAACTTTACATATTAATGTAAAGTTAAAACAACACAGAAATACGGGGGAACAATAGGAAAAATTAGGTATTCAATGAACTGTCATCATCAGAAAACGTTGACATGCCTATACCTTCCTCTCGTTATTACAAAAACCCTCTAACGTCTTTATTGATCTGACTGTACTGAGTAATTATTGTGTGTACATTGTACAGTGTAGATCCAGTAAAGTACCTACTGTATTCTGTAACAATACTTATTCAAGAAGACTCCCATTGACATTGTGCGCGATAAGTACCCTCATTTAGTTTGTTTTTGTTATACATCTGTCAAGTCTATGACAGCAGCGAGTAGAGTGCATTTTTCTGATCAGTTGAAAGTTAGGCAGTGGTAGAAAGTGAATAATATTAAAATTATTTTCTTTGGACAGTGGTTTTAAGATGTCTATCTGTGGGATTTCTGAATTTTTTCGCCGAAGGAGACCTGTTATTGAAAGGGTGAGTTTAGCCACAGATTTTATAATACTATAGTTACTATATTTTATAATAATACTCGATTTAGTTATTAAATCTTTGGATTTTTTTTTTGCTTTTGATGACGCTCCTGCTTGTTTTTGCATTTACGTGCATTCGTGAATGGATCACGTATTCCATTTCCCCGCGTATTGGCACTTCCATTCTGAATACGAAAAAACAAAACAAGAAACAATAAACGGTCTTAGGCCATGAAAGCTTGCTTAGTCATCGCTCAGTCGACGATCTAACGCTTGAGTGACGTTTAAGCCACAGAAAAGCATTACTCAAGCATTGATCGATGACTGAGCAAGCTTTCATAATATGGGCCTTAGAATAAAACGGTGGAATTTGAATAAAATGATTCCTGTACGCACGAATACACGTAAATAGCCCTCTGTGTGGATTCCTATTTTCCTAAACCGCAAGTCATGATTACATTAGTTATCGTTAATTAAGTAGAAAAAAATGTAAATAATGATATTTTCGAGTTTGCTTAGATGCGTGGTATAAACGGGATAAACTACCTACTTATACCACGTGAACAATCTGGTCAAATGTCCAGCATAGTATCAAATTAATATCGTATTAAAAGTGCCTTCAATACTAATTTTTAACTGTTATCCTGCAATATGGCTTGCAATCTTGCGTAGGTCATGGTTTGTTGGTAGATTTTTTAATGAAATTGGTCGATTATCTTCAACGTATGTGGCCAGTTGGATACTACACGATGTTAGGTTGTTGCCGTTGGTGCCGGTTTACAATTTGCAGCACCCCAACTCTTCCCGCGGGTGTCGTAAGAGGCGACTAAGGGATATCCATCGGGGGTGGGCAGCAGCGCCCCCTGCAGAACAATTCTGCCACCGAACTGCGATCCCCAACCCACATGCCCAGCGTGGGGATTATGGGTTATGGGCCTTACCCCCCGTGAGTTAAAAGCCAATAAGGCGCTTATCAGGGAGAGGCCTGGCTCCAGTGGACCAATATAGGCTGTGGAGGTGGAGGTTAGGTAGGACTCCACTGGGTGGCCAATGAGGCGTTTTCTTAATGTCAAAAATAGTTCGACCAGACTGAAAGGTGGCGCTTCTAGTTTGAAATTAAATGGCATATACACTGCACGGGGACATGCATGACACTCTACGACCTAGTACGACAACCTTCATTCTTCCGCGAAAGATCCCTGCCGTCTATTGAGGTCCAAGATAAATAGGATTTTTTAATTTTTGGACGTCAGGCCATGCGCAGACATGACCAACCTAATTCCAAAAGTACCAACTTACCAATAAAAATAAGTAGGCGGTCGTTAAAACAAACGACTCCAGATTTAGAAAGAAAATATAAAAATATGAATTGTGTACCTACACAAAACGATGTCAACAAATTAATTTATAGTGCAGGAGCTCGCTGTCTAAATTTAACGTGGTACCTAAGTTAAAGTGGTGGATTCATCATTTATACACATGGAAAAACAATAGTAACTTATTTTGCAGTGTTTTGTGGAACTTTGAACGTTTTCAAACTTAGCGTTCTTGTTTCTTTTGTCATTTAAGCCCTTTTTACACTGAGTAACTAGATTTTTATATGAGTGTTATTTTTGAGAACGCTAGGTGGTATAGAATATTACGCCAAATCAAATGATATCTTCCAATATCTCGTTTTGGTGTTAAAATACCACTTGAGCCTCTGTTGTCCGTCCGTCCGTCCGCCCGTCTGTCACAGGGATCTATCTCATGAACCGTAAGAAGTACACAATTTAAATTTTCAGATAAAATAAATATCAAAATTAAAGGGGTCTCCCATACAAGAAAAGTGACTTTTTGCCATATTTGTTTTTAATTTGTGAAGGCTGTATCTCTTGAAGTGGGTTGGTAGGCCCATGAAACTTTCTTTAAATAAGTACAACTTCAACTGTAATAATAACAAATACTGAAAATTAAATAAAATTGAAAATTTATAGGGGTCTCCGAAAAAGTAAAAATTTGATGTTCTTTGAAAAAGTTGCTTGATTTTACAGTACGGAACGTGCGCTTCGTGTGCGAGTCGACTCGCACTTGGCTGTTTATTTATACTTATTTATTTATTTATGAAATTTTAGGAAAACATACAGCTAGGTCTTAAGAATAGTAATTTACATAATACATGCCGTTACAGACCAGCATGTGTGCTGAGGGCCAATTAAAAAGTCTCCGCAGATAGTAGTTATATAGGATAATAAATACTCTTCAATTTATTTTATTTGGGATATTGAAACTATTATCCTAGACTCGTAATAAGTTCGAATACGACTAGTAGCGGTAGAAAAAGGTACTACTGACAGCACCATATGAGTAGCTGGAGAGGAATTTCAGTTTCCGTGCCGTTGTCTTAACTAATCTAATTGAGAATAATTGCCTTCTCAATTGTCTCAGTGACTGAAATATTATCAATAAGATGAGTCTTCAATGAGCTTTTCTGGTCCTTGTTTGTGCAGATAACTTAAATGCAGGTTTTAAAACGGTTTTGCAGTTTTAATAAGTTTAACATTTAGGGTAGACAACAAAAGGAAACTTTCAGAAAACAAACTGTTTCAAAAAAATATGTAGGTAATATAAATCTGTATTATTTTTATTAAAACAAAAAACGTAAATATTAGTTCAGCCAGACTGAAAATATAGCGCTTGATTAAGTTTGGGCTTGTCAAATTAAAATGGCCAAAACCCTGCGTAGACCGTGCCAAGTTTGACATCACATCATCATCATTCGTAATAATTGTGAATTTAAACATAAATTTAAGAAATTGTTAATTGAAAAATGTTATTATAAAATTGACGACTTCTAAATGATAAACTATAACTTTTAATGGAAATGTATAAAATAATTGTTATTAGAATTCAGTATCGTATTCTCTTACCTAATTTTAGTTTTTTGACATTGCTTCTAATAACTCTATTATTATTTTACTTACCTACTGCATGTCATCTCTCACAATTTTTACACCGTAATCGGTAAAACATGTTGATACCTGCATACCTATTAGTAAAATCTTATATCTACACATGTTTATGCAAATAAATGATCTTTATCTTTACCTTTATCATCGCAACAAGAACCTTTACCCACATGTTGACTTCTAAAGATATTTTTTTCGTTTTCGGAAATCGCCTCGCTACCTCTTGCTTGGCTTTGCAACATACTTTTATATTTACCATTATAATTTATTCTGTGATCTCGTGTCTATTAATAGAGAATCGGAAAACGGGTTACAGTGATTGCACAAAACTAGGTACCTGCTTAACAATCTACCTACCTACTATCTGAATTGGTCAATGCGTAATCTAGTATGTAGTTAATGGTTTAGCTTATGGGTATCTTGGCATTGGCAATAATGTTGCAACTGTAAAGGTTGTGTAGGCTTATGGAAAATCTTTGATCGCGGTTCGTAAGAGCAGCAAAGAAAACATAGGTACGGAATTCTTTTTAATTTCATATCATTTTGTTGAATATCATTATAGGTACGCGATAAATTTGTATATATTATATTTTTTTGGTAAAGCATAGAAATTGCCAAGGTATTTTATAAAATCTTATTCTAAGTACACTCCATTCTAGAATCCAAGATATTTTTAATAAACAAAGACATTTATGTTACATAAAAACTACTGAAACTGATAACACTAAAACTAAAACGTCAACAACGCATGCTTGCACACGCTCGGCGAAAAACGAACGTGCAAATTCATGTTCCAAAACGGGGGAGAGACGAATAAAATGATGACTTTCAAAATCATATATACAGTTTCGAACTTCTGCGATACCCATCGATGATACCGGTGTATTCTACTCGTACCAGTGTCGTAAAATATTTTTCACAATATATCTTTGGTTTTGTAAACTTGTGGCTTTCAAATAGATATTATTATCTAGGATTCTAAAACAGAGTATAGGTACAATGTGCAATGTACAAATGATTATTTTTATCATTCTCTTAAGTAACATTGCAATGTTCAGTGTTCGAGACCTCCTTGGAGTTAACGCTCTGCCTTATTTATTAATTATCATATATTACGAGTTTTATGAGTTAAAATGTGTTATTTATTACAAAAACATTTCACAAAAATAATCTTCTTAGAATCTTAACATTAATAACAATTTTAACGAAATTTGTTGAGTGTACGTTTCCGTTAACTTTCAGTTAACTTTATTCTATTGTAAGTTCAAGATGTTGTGTGGTACAAGTGCAAGTAAGTGCGAGTTGAGTAGTGTGTGTTTGTGTAGGGCGTGTGTGTGTTTTGTTAGGTGTTTCTGAGGACATCGGTCTCATAAGAGGTGTTCGTGTAAATTGACTTCAGAAATCGAGCGTAGCGTTGCACGATGCATACGACGACACTTTCTTGTTTGCTTATTGACAATTTTCAAACTGTGTGTGTTATGTGTAAGTTACGGAAGACAATGAGATAACGTTAAGTGTTCGAATAGTTTTATTGACTTCAGAATTTAGGGCGGTTACTTATAAATAAATAAATAATGCTGGACAGTTCACACAGCATCACCAAGCGTTAAGCTAAGTAGAGCTTGTGGTATGGGTACAAAATAACTTATATACATATAACATTATAATTCACATAGATACATATTTTGATTATAAAAAAAAATACTAGAACACACGGAACAAATATCTGCAGATCGTACAAACATATGTCTGAGGCAAGAATCGACCGTTCCTGCGTCGCATACGGATATTCGCCCGCTACGCGATAGAGGTCGACTTATGTACTCCAGCTTTCCCTACTATCTCCAGCACTATACAACGCGTCGTCTGATCCAATTTTAAATGTCAGATAGATAATTGTGCAACGTTTTGGCGACTGATCAACGCCCGCGGTAGACCTGTCTCCCGACTTTAAACGAAAATACTTTAGTTCTCTCTTACTTCTTGTAACAAACGCGAGGCGCGCACGAAAACGTTCCAATTAAAAAAAAAAATTTATTCCCCTTCGGCGCCAAATAAAAACGGTGACAGATATGTCGGGTTAATTCGGTTTTCTTTGTGTTTTAGGTTAGACGGATTAAATGGATCCAACGCAAAAACTGGACAGGCGAAGGTGATTAAAAAGCGAATTTCGTTGTTATCAAAATATTATTTGTTTGTACGCTCGGAATCAAGTATCACTCATGACAATAAAATAACATCACAAAATAACGCAATTTCTTCGTAGAATTTTTAAATTTTCTTACGCGTTAAATCTAAGGTATTATTAGGTATCTCCTACATATAATAAGTCTACTCTTTCTATCAAAACATTATAGGACAACAGTACATTCATAATGTGCATGTACTTTCATAAATGGCAGATGATTTGCTTGTAATTGTTGCAATAAATCGCAACCATAAAGGTTTTCATACGTTTGAATTGTTAAATTAAGAGTTAATTCTTAATAATTCCTAACCATTTCGTAGCACTCTACGTGCTTAGACCGTAGACAGGGTACTTAAACGCACAAACCGTCTCAAACAAAGTGGAAGCGCGGTAACAATAATTTGATTACCAACCCAACTGTAATACAATTAGCAACAAAGCAAGTCCAGCCATCCATAGGCGAGCACGTAAATCGAAACCCAGTGTAAAATTAAAATCAGTGTCTCGAAACCATTGTGCTAAACGTGCTGAACAACCTACGTGCTCAAAATGATACGTTCCATCTCTTTAAGATTTGACAAGTAATCAAATATTTGCTTTACACTTCAGTGCCATAAAATGAACGATGTATTTAAAAGAACATAGTTGTTTAATGCCATTAGTTATTAGTGCTCATTAACTAATTAGGCTTGCGATAGAAATGGCTGGTTCCCAATTAGTAAAATAAAGTATAATTGACAGTACTCTGATTTTAAACACCTAATAAAAACAAAAAAAAAAACTCAGTTAAATCTTTTTTTAATCAAAAATTGCGGCTGTTAATATCAAATTGTGCAAGAATTTTGTTGTGAATTGATTTTGGCCTGATACATAAGTGGTACCGTTTCCAAAATGGGTCAAGTTGTGATAAAATGTGCAGGTATTCCGAAAAGGGGGCCAGGCATTGCTTATCGTTTATTTGCCACTCAACGAAAGTGGGTAAATAGCGAAAACAGCAACTAGGCACAATAGTAATTTTGCCAAGTATCAGTAATAACCAGCCGTCTACTTAAAATCGTCTTTAACCCTTAATCAATCCACATAATCAAATAAGAGTCATATACACTTTCATTTAGTAGTATCATAGCTTAGCCTGATTTCACTTTACTTTTCTAGCACCGCAGCGTAGGCATACACGGATTACTAATTCCAGTTAGTATAGTGCAACAGCTTAGCTTCCCGGCAGGCTTCGGCTTAACTAAGTAGAATGTTCCGCCCGACGCTGTTTCGCAAACTGAGCCTGGACTCGTCTGACTATGGATTTGACAGGAGCCGGCGGGCCTCGCTCTCTGCCGAACAGCGCCGGAAGCTGTCCATGCTGAGGACGACCAGCATTCCGACGCCGTTGACACCGGTGAGCCACATTTACCATTTGGTACCCTGCCCTACAAACTGCTGCTCTCAGGTATTATACGTATTGGGCTACCGCAGCTGCATACAATGTGCGTGCGTTGTTACCCTCTCAGGAACGGAGAGGGGTTCAAAGTACCTACCACAGTAAACTACCTAATAAACGTAGTATTTTAACTTTGTCAAAAGATCATTGACATCAAATTTAATAGCTGTTTTTCACACAGTAAAAATATCAGAAATATATTGTAGATCACTGCACATTTAGTTTCTGGCACAGTTGTCATTTATCTAGACATCAATGGTTTTCCCTGGCCAAAAATATTTTGTTCCTTTATGTTAACAGATTAAATATCATAATTATATGACAGAATTGCCACCAGCAGAAATCCTATTGGTGCCCATAATGCTGCTTCCTTCAATTAACGGTTGTCCCATATACAGCACGGAATGCGGTATAGGGCTAAATTAATGAACCGAGTACTCAAAGAATCAATATTAATTATCTTTCTTTGCATGTATAAAACCACAGTGATACAGAATCCCATGAGGCCAGAACTTTCAGAAACTTATCGGTGGGTTTCATTCATAAGATTATATAAACATTTCTCAGAACTAGCACGCATATTGTATGTAGCTCTGGTTACATGTAGTTTCGGAGTAAATAACACTAATAACGTATTGAATCGCGGTTACGTTGTGTTATGAATGAATAAACGTATGATATGCTGACTAAAATTGAAGGCTTTGGTACACGAGGCGTGGTAGCGCAACGCAATCACAACACAAGGGTTCGATTTCAGTAGGCAGAGGAAACGAAAGCTTTTGAAAACTTTAAAAATACCCGTAATCTCTTCTCTCCCTCTCTTGTTCCTAACTTATAATTATTTTCTCACTGTCCCACTGCAGGGCAAAGGCCTTTTTTCATTTGCTCAGTTATTATTACTTTATTTAAAAAAAAACATATGACGTGATAACATCTCCCGAATTTTCACACAAAACATTCCGTTTATCATGACCATGACCAGTACTCATCATCATGATTTTTAAATTAATCTCACCCAGGGACATTCTTTCCGCTGATTTGGGAATAGGTATGTATACCTACACCCAAAAAAAAAAACTAAATGTAAAACAGCAATAAAGGTTTATATCACCAGCACCCGCGTCAGTGTGCCAGAGCCTCTACATCACCATCTGAGCTTTTATACCTAATACATTCGGCATGTTTGTATCCGTTCACCCAGATTTCTTTTTGTAAATGTTATCTTTCAGATACAATCGCTTGATGAATATTTTTAAATGTTTTTTTCAGGTTTTTTTTACTTTTATCGGCTGTACCTAATATAATATATATTCGACATATTTCTTTATTTTGAACAATACTTATAATTACTTACATATATGTACTAAAAACTGGCTCATAGAGAAGCCGTTCTACACCTACGACGAATTTTTTACACTGAATAATGTGTAAGTATTAATTTTATTATTAATATTTTATTTTTAGTAAAACAACTAATTGAGAGGTATAATTTCACAAATTATAAATTAAAACATGTTTATCTGATTTCATCGATGAGGACCTTACCTAGTCAAATTCTATGATTGTTTTTTTTTTATATATTTAGTATTCTACTTTATGTACGTCTTAAAACGAATACGCAACTAATGCATCATTTAATATCAATATTATGTATGCCAAAACAGCGTTAACAGATCAAATGAACATAAATAAACGTTGATCACTACAAACGAACGTTAAACCATCGCCGCCGCGATTAAAGTCTTTTATGTTTGCACCAAATGGATTTATACAACTGTAATTTTGGTGGAGATTGATTTTATTTGACATACTAACAACTGTTTGGGTGAGCGAGGAAACTGAGCTCTGATGTCGGTCATTCTTAGAAATACCTAACACTATCTCCTGGTTTTATATTTTGAATTTCGTGCAGGATTATATGAACGCAATGAATGGTACAAATACAAACAAGATCTTTAAGTGCGAGTGTGACTCGCGTGCCGACGGTTTCGAACGTGTGTCAAGTACACCTACATATATAGTATTATGTAGGATTAAAGGAGGTAATGGTAAATTTGTAAATTGATTTTTTTTCTGTTCTCCGCGATACAGGCGTTGCCTGGTGCGGAGGCCGTTGGTAAATTGTAACCTGGATTCTCTATACATAAATTAATATTTTTTAATTTTTTTTCGTTTGTCATTTTACGACTTTTTTCAAAATATTTCAAAAAGTAGGTATATGTAACCTATAGGAATTTCAAAAACTGTTTCGAGATTCTTAAAATTTATTCAAGCGCATGAAATGTATTATTATTTTAAATTTCAAGTTATTTCCTGCTGTAGTTGCTGAGATATTAAAGACGGAAAAAAGAACAGAAAAAGCGAGACCATAGGTTTTGGAAACCGATCTCGAAACCCTAAATGGAACAGTCTTTTTTTGTTTAAAACTGAGGAACAGCCTATTTATGTTTTTAATTAGTGAATTGACTGAGCAAATAAATAAAAGAAAAATCAAAAAAATAATTATTTTATCTTAAACTAAATTAACATCTACATTAAATCTTTCAAATCCATCATGGTTATTAACACTAAAAATGGGGATACATCTGTATGTCTGCCAATAAAAACTTCAGTGATCATGGCGCATGAAACTGTGCCGAAATTCTGGAAAAATCAAAACTCAAATTATGGTAAATATCCCGTTGTGAATAACATCTATTTATTTTAACTTTTCACACCTAATATGTGGCACCTTGTAGTCTATAGACGGGTATTGTTGGCCAGCGCCAGACGTCAAACCACGTACATTTTGCGTAAAATGCTTTGGCCTAAATATCGAGCAGACTAAACAATTTATCGACAGTTTACAAATGCTACGATATAAAGGCGAGTAGCTTCGTGGTACAATTGGCATCTTCACTCTCACAACACGTTATGGAGCTATACACTAGCCAAACTCGATGTAGAATGTTTGTAAAGAAACCGATGAGCGGTTTGTTTTGTGAATTTTTTATGTGAATATTTTAGTGAATTTTACGTATGGGACTTTAGAGGGCGCAATGCGCGTCATTTTGTGAAGAGGATAGGCATAGGATTTCGCATTCATAGGAGCGGGATAGAGCATACACAGTGTAAGCGCATAAATCAAGTTTTTGGTATTTACAAGAAAATTACACAACTCATGAAGAAAGTGGCTTAGAGAAACCAGATAATTAGTAATAAATAACCTACAAATCAAAACATAAGTCATTTCAATAGACCGCAGGGTTCCTGACATCTCGACCAAATTATGTGCACTTTTATGTTCTTTTTTATCGTATTTTTTTTCATAATGCTGTTTTCACATTGAAGGAACCAAAGACAAAATGTTGAATTTTATGTAATTCGAGTTTTATACCACGGGGATCCCGTGAGTATTGGATCTAGCCTAGTTTGTCAAGGAAACCCGTTAGGTTCGCCCCATAATGAGGTATAAAGGTACCTTGCGATCCCAAATGATTCTCGCAGACGTTATTAATTTACTGCTTATCAATCTTATGTATTTGTTTATGATGATGCTGTTACGACCTATTTTAGTTTCCTGCTAAAGCTATAAAAACGGTTTGAAACAAAATAAAATAATTAAATAGTTATGGCAGTGGTTTAATCATAAAATCAGAAGAAGGAAGCGTGGTTACAACGTTACAATAATCGGTAGGCGTAGAAACTAATCTAACCTACATGAATATTGTTTACTAGGTATCATAATACTAATACAATAGTACAAGTGGGTTGCTGGCCGCGGCTGAAGATGGCTGAAAGCGAAGCGTAGCGCAGGTCCAGGCCAACACAGCGCGGTCAGCATTGCAGCCCTTGATGGCCAAGCTGAGACCAGCTTATCGTGGCCAGAAGGACAGTCATTGAGGACAGAGGCTTGTGCAGTGCTGAACTCAAACAATGCGAGTAATTTAAAAGTCATTGAATTGGAGGATTCGTCGCTTGAAAGAGTTAATTTTCACAATTTATTCACGAAAATTGATTAGAACGTATCATGCAAAAATGTTCACCGCGATGCTCTTTTGTTAGTGCCCGCGTTTTCTTTTCTATTCTAACCAGCCAGTGAAGCTTGTACTACTCAGTACTTGCATAAAACCTTTATGCACCTAACTATTATCAAAATAAAATAGAATTCGAAATACATTACGGACCGCATAGAGCGGACTGCCTGTTCGGGAAAGGTCGACTTTGCTCAAAGAAGGTTGTCGAAATAATCAGCAGATTACATGCTATGTTTGAGTAAAATATGTTACCTGGGTTATGTTACATTGACGACCTCTTTGGCGCGGCGAAGGTCCGCCTGCGAAGGAGGAAGTCGCGGATTCAATTCCTACCTCGGACCAAATGTTTGTACGATATGCAGATATTTGTTCCGGGTGCTCTGGGTGTTTTCTATGTATAAAAAATATCTATCTTTGTTATGACAATAATGTACCTAAACACAAGTGCTCTTCAGATTGAGGCTAGATGATGCTGTGTGAATTGCCCAGATTATTTAAATAAATAAATAGCGAAACTCAAACCTAGAGTTTCACTATTTATTTATTTAAATAATGCAATAATGCTGATCGAACAACTCGAGTACTTTTTAGCAAATCTGCCAGCAGCCAGCAAGTACAGTGGTGTCAATTCTCATGTCACCATAACTACATAAACTAAACTTATTAGACAGCACCAAAAAATATGACATGTTTTTTTTATTTTAATCGATAAGAAATGGAGGGCCTACAGTTGCTAGCAGCTGCAAGGATTAGTGGCGAATTATTCAATACAAATTGTGAAGTGCTTTATTTCCTTTAGACCTTACAGGACTCTTGGATATGTCACAAAATTCAAATTACATATGAAAACTTTTTTTTTAAACTCTTTATTGACAAAGAAAATTACAATTCAAAAATAAAAACAAATTAGAACTAGTATTTACAATTGAAACAATTAAGCTAACTGCATACTGTTGCAAACAATCTACAGGTAGCTCAACTGATCCATATCAACCACCAGTCGGAAGCGTCCCCAAGACGCTGGCTGCATTGCCCCGCTGTAAAAGTAGGAAATAAGTAAAACAAGGAAATAAAGTAATAAAATATATAACCAATATGCAACTCCCTGATCCACCGGAAGAGAGTGATATCGCTGTGAACACGCGCGACCAGCCAGGCCGTGCTTAAAGCTTTCCAGAGTGGCGCTGCCGGCGGCCAGGATGCTGCCACAGCATCTAAAAGATCTACGATCGGCGGGTCTGGCCATGCAGGTGAAGTCCTTCTGGAGGACTTGATAGTTCTTATCATCCTGATGTTGTCAGGCCGAGTTAACAGCGCGATCACAGAACTCCTATACGGTGCGAACCTTGCGCCCTAAAAAAGAAGAATGGCGGTATAAGACCCATAGCCGTGGGCACCACATACCGCCACCTTGCGGCTAAAGTCTGCTGTCGGAAAGAAGACGACTATCTAGGCGACTATTTCCGACCAATTCAGCTAGGCTTTGGTTCGCGAGGCGGATGTGAGGCCGCAGTACATTCCCTTCGTACATTTTTAGATCAAAATTATGGGGAGGTAATTTTGAAGGTAGACGTCAAAAACGCCTTCAACTCCGTAGACAGGGGCGCCTTGCTAAAAGAAATTAAAGACAAAATTCCAGAAATTTACCCTTTTCTCTGGCAATGTTACGGTTCACCGTCAAAATTAATTTACAGGAACAAAGTCATTTTGTTTGCTGTTGGCAGCTGATGTCAGCAGGGCGACCCTCTTGGTCCGGCCATATTTAGCCTTGCCATCCAACTGATAATTCAACGTCTCCAATCCAAGTACAATGTTTGGTATTTGGATGACGGAACATTAGGTGGAGAGGTAAACACAGTTTTTGATGACCAAAAAATCAACACAGATGAATTTCGAAAAATAGTTTTGGAACTAAATTTATCAAAGTGCGAGCGTTTTATTTCGGACTCTTGTGTAGACTAAAACAATATTATAGAAAATTCAATAGCTTGGCCCTCAACATTACAATAACGTTGTAGATAAATGTTCACTTCGCCTCCTCGGTCCAATTATTGATGAGTCTTTTCAGTCCTTTGTAGATGAGAAAATACAAAATTACAATAAAACATCGGACAGACTGCTCACAATTAATAGCCATATGGCTTTTACAATAATTCGGTTTTGTCTTTTTGTACCTATATTTAGGTACGTATTCTTTGTGATGTAGTCAACTGTGGAAACACAGCGAGCTCTTGGAAGGCATAGACAACAGTCATAATAAAGAATGTCTGTCAAATTGGGAGGCTTAGGTATCAGCATTGCCATACAGCGGGGCAATGCAGCCAGCGTCTTGGGGACGTTCCCGACTGGTATTGAATATGGATCAGTTGAGCTACCTGTAGATTGGTTGCAACAGTCTGCAGTTAGCTTAATTGTTTCAATTGTAAATACTAGTTCAAATTTTTTTTATTATTGAATTGTTATTTTTTTTGGAAATAATGTGATCACTTTGATTTTTTTTCACTTCAATCTTTTTAAGGTAAAGTAAAGAAGCGACAAGAAACCTTTACCTTGTTAGGTTGTTCGTTTTCGAGTTAGAGCAAAACTTGTCCCAAGTTTTTTTATCCTTTTGATAATCTGATATTTTGTAGTATGCTTTTTTACAAAGTATATGTTTGAATTTTTTTTTGATTTTATTTATTTATAATTTTTTCAACTCATTTGGAATTTTGTTGTAGAAGCGTATACATTGCCCTTTAAAAGATGAACGCCGCAGCAGCTTCAAGGCTGAACACACGAAGTGGCGATCACAATAAGCCTATCATGACTGCAGTGACACGAAAGCAAGCTTAAGTAAATTAAAAAAAAAATTACATCATTATTAATGCTGTCAAATTAGTGTAGTTTTGTGTAGCGACATCGGAATTGACATCATTTTTTGATAGAAAAGAGGTGCCCCGTCTACGCACTTATTTGAGTTAGGTACTAATGCCGCTTTGAATAGTGTAAATGTCCGTAGCGTTGTTTACGATTCGGCGAACGTAAGTCGCAGAATAGAGCAATGAATGCGAGGCGACACATTGAGCGACGGAGTCAGGGCCCCCCGTGACGTTGGAAACGACCTTTCTCGGTTACGATCGGTTTATGAGCTTGCAATTGTGAAAACACGCGGTTTGAAAGCTTCCGCGATGTATCATTTAGTTTTGTGATATGATAAGGTTTTTGTGATCTTTGGAATAACCTACAGTCCGACCAGAAAGAGTAATTATCGAGGAACTAAAATTTACTGCAAACTGGCAACTCTTTATGAAAGGCCAGTGTGGCCGCTATAGTGAATTTGTTGACAGATTCGGCTTTTCTTTGCAAAATTAAATGCACGTATTTAACTTAGATAGGTACTTACCTACTTTTACTTATATTTAAATATCATGCGTAATTTCGTAATACATTAAAAATCATGCTTATATTACAAAACTAAAGCAGTCAAAAGGTTTTGTTGAGATAATAATATAAAATTTTCTACCACCCAATGATAAAACAAAACAAAATATAGGTAGGCACTGATTTATGTATGTAGATTTATTTTTATAACAATAGAATACTTATACAGAATTAAAAAAAAAACAGACGTGTTAAAATAATTTCTTGAAATCTTGCATTTTTTATTTGTTGGACTAACCAGAATAATTTTCCGCTAGCGGCAACACTACAATTTCCCATTGAATCGTAATTTGTAGTGCAACCCTTGATTGTTGATACTTTACTTATGTTTGATTGCAGGAAAATCTAAAAGCACAGTCAGGTGAACTGTTGATAAAGGCACAAAAACTGCGGAAAATTTGGTACTCTTGCGAAGCACAGAAAAGGTTGACCTAAGTAAGTGCTGGATGATTTTGACATTAGTTTTTTTTTTTTTGTTATGGTCTAGTTTCATTCTAAATTAATGTTAAATACACTAGAGTATAATTACAATCTAGCCATAGAATTGGCTAATGGGTAATTTAGTTTTAACTTATTTTTATACCAAATTGATTTAGTGCTATTATGAAAGAACTTCCGACATTGTTGAAATTGCTAGCTGTTTTAAGAGAATATATTAACTATGAGGGATGCAAAAAACATTTAAGACCATTGTTAAAAATATATAAAAAATATCAAGTATCAAAACGTTCTGTCGTAGTATATGGTGATACCATGTAAACAATAGTGGCGCCCTCATTTATTTTCTACTCTTTCTAGTCAGACTGTACCTTTTTTTTCTTACTATCCTGAGGGAAATGCGCACGCATGTCGTACTGCCACGGAGAGACTCAGGGTGTTTCCGCCTCTGCCGCTTGTGGTGGGAACGTGGGGAAGCTATTCTTCCACGAACCCACCGCGGCTGCCCGATATCGCGACCACCTTGGAGACCTTACCCGCCAATTGGGCGCCGGACGACCCCGTGTCCGAACACCCTAGGTCCCCCTGCGACGGGTCATTCGTGTGGACCCTCCGCCTGCTACACGGTCTTCGCCATACCGACACTCCTCATCCCCTGCGACCCCACCACGTCCGCCATCAAACACGCGCTGGCAACGCCACCAAGACCGCGGAAGGCAGGAAGAGCGGCGTACCTCAATACCGGTTCCTCTTAGCTTCATCGCGGCTAAGTAGGCCGCGACTACTAAGCCCCGATAACCCACCAGCTCTCGGCACGCGTCGCTTCGACCAGACGCTCAGATAAGTTTTTTAAATCCCGGAGAGCTTCGGTACCCCACGGACCTAGGGTCTCGACCCGAAAGGGAGCAAATGTGTAGGCTCTGTCGAGACCTGCATAATTGCGCCTCTTGCGATCCTCGGCCAAATGTGCCACTGCACCAGCCCTCACGGATGTTCTCGGAAGATGGGATGGCGCTAGTGTGTCGATGCATGTAGCGTCCCACATAATGGGCCTCCCCAACTCCCATGGGACTAGTGTCATGCCGTCGGGCCTCTTACCATCGTATGAGGTATTATAATAATAATTGAAAATATAGCATCCCGTTTTATGTGATATCGGAACAGTGGTGGTGATTATAATAAGGGTTTATCGTCTCACGTGAGACGTTCCTATTTCCAACGTCTCACGAAAAGTATTCCCACCGTGAGACGTTGCCTCTTCTCAACGTCTCACGAACAGTCAGAGAGCTTCTATTATAATCTACAACATATTGTCTACCTTACGACAAACAGTATTAGTAAAAAAAAGTTTTAGTCGACAATAATTCATTGTCATATATGATGAGTTAGTTCAAAGACAGACAAAACAAAATAACAACAAAAATAAGACACCCACGCAAGCGGTGTGTTGACTGATACCGTCAAAATAGTCATACATAACATTTGAAATTTATTTTGCTAAGATTTCAACATGTAAAAATATATTAAAAATTCCAGACAGCGCGGCATGATGTGAATTACCTTCGTTTCCGTTACTTTTGTGATCTGAGAAAGTATTTACTACAGTTAAAATACCTATTAAATTCTCTCGTGAACGTTATAAAAAGAGGGATATTGTTGACAGTTTTAAGCTAATTATTAGAAGACTTGGAAGTCAGTCCTCATAAAAAGAAATTAGATATTCTGTCTTACGAATTAGTAGGTAGGTAAACAGAATCTCCTTTGACGCTTCATAGTAAAAATAAAACGCAAAACATAACTGTTTATGATGGTTCATTCAATGCACATTCAGATAACAACATCACTTCATATCCCCTCTACGTTGTAGACAAACTACACATCATAGCCCCTCTACGTCATAGACTGACTACACATCGTAGCCTCTCTACGTTGTAGACAAACTACACATCATAGCCCCTCTACGTTGTAGACAAACTACACATCGTAGCCCCTCTACGTCATAGACTGACTACACATCGTAGCCTCTCTATGTTGTAGACAAACTACACATCATAGCCCCTCTACGTCATAGACTGACTACACATCGTAGCCTCTCTACGTTGTAGACAAACTACACATCATAGCCCCTCTACATTGTAGACAAACTACACATCGTAGCCCCTCTACGTCATAGACTGACTACACATCGTAGCCCCTCTACGTTGTAGACAAACTACACATCATAGCCCCTGTACGTCATAGACTTACTACACATCGTAGGCGTAATACACATCATAGCTCCTATACGTCGCCGGTCTGTCACACCACACATCGTAGTGTA
This sequence comes from Eupithecia inturbata, assembly GCA_963662085.1. NCBI lineage: Eukaryota > Metazoa > Arthropoda > Insecta > Lepidoptera > Geometridae > Eupithecia > Eupithecia inturbata. The sequence goes on from OY759182.1 coordinate 14,079,206, forward strand.
CCTCTCTACGCCGTAGCCCCTCTGCGTCGTTGAGTTACTGTCATACACTGCGTAACCACCATGCGTCGCCGTTTTCCAAAAACTTAGTAATTTAATAGGCATGATAGAAATCAAGTATCGCCATAATATTTAACTGATCTAATGAAATAAGATTTAAGGAATTTGTAAAATGTTTTTATTCCTTTAATAATGGCGAGATTAGTAATTTAATTGTTAAAATAAATCTACAAAATACCACAATTCGCCATGATAGCTTACACCAATCTGAGCGAATTAAGTCACGTCTCAGTAAACGTCATTTTTTAAGGTTGTTTATTATTATAGTGCGTAAGCCTCACACTGGGTTATTTTATAAGAAATCAAATAATATCCAAAAAGTTTTCCGACTTCGACGGGACTTGAACCCGCGTCTTTCTCTCAGTACGGAAATGTGCTAACCAACTACACAACGAGTTCAAGTGACGTAGGAGTTGAAAAACTCTGGGATTTCCATCTGACTATAGCGCCGTTAGCTCCACCTACAGGGGGCACTAAAGAACCGCGCACTATAATAATAAAAAAACCTTAGAAATGAGCAACGCGACACCTCTCGTCAAACGAACTAAACGTAACTTTAGTCTTTGAACAGGATTTGATACAATTTCAATGTGTCCCCTGTAGGTGGAGCTAACGGCGCTATAGTCCGATGGAAGTCCCAGAGTTTTTCGACTCCTACGTCACTTGACCTCGTTGTAAAGTTGGTTAGCTAGCACGTTCCCGTACTGAGGAAAAGATGCGGGTTCAAGTCCTGTCGAAGTCGGAAAATTTTTAGGATATTATTTGATTTCTTATAAACGTCATCGCGTGGATGCTCAAACGAAACTAAATTTTAGTTTCGTTTGAGCATCCACGCGATCTCTGCATTTATTACAAAAAAAAAATCGCTGTACTTGTGCCTAAAATACACTATAGTAGCAGTGGGACGATAAAGATAAAAAAAAATATGAAATTGCTTTTTGCCATACACAGTTTTCTCTCAGGATTACACGCTCATTATTGTAGGTATATATTGTTTTTGATTAATATAGTGTCACTTTAAAATAGTCAAGCGTCTAGGTGTTGCGAAGTCCTGTCGATGTGCTCACGCATTCATAAATAGATCCTGCGCTACCATTATTTGTATTGCATTATAGGAATGCCATTTTTTTATACCGGGTAATATTACAATAGGCATGATATTGATAACTGATTTTCAAAATCCATACCATATTCTATGGTATTCAGAAGTATCTATTGTGTCAAAAATATATTATATTTCTGTAGAATATTGAATTTTAGTATTGAATTTTAGGCAATAAAATTACGTATAAATTTTATGTGTTAAATTCACACCAAAACGCTCGCCGGTGTCATGGCGTCCGTCATTACGTCACAGATCAGTAGGTCAACAGTTAACATAACACCCATACAGAACTTATAGCATAGATAAACATATTGAAACGTTTTTACGATTGGATATATTATGAAGATTTAATGTACTTACAAAGAAGTTTTGACTCCTCTGCTGAACAGAAAGAAGTCTTTGTTTGAAGCCTGGAACTCTCCCACCATCCATGAATAAACTCAACTCAAATTAGCGGATTTCGCCTTGGTGAACCCTTTATTTCATGGATAAAGGACTGATTTCTGTTGTGGGAATGAATAACAATGACTTGCTAGCAGCGGACCCGATTGGACCGGATTGGGGGAGGCTTTGGCCCAGGCAAAGGCCTCCCATGATGGGAAATCTTTCCTCCCGGTGCGGTCACGCGCGATCTCCTACTTCAGTTTATTAATTTTAAAATAAATCAGTAAGTAAATATTTATTTCTAATAAGACTAGAATTGTCTAGGAGCAATAATTTTTAATTTTTAAGTTATTGCAAATCATGCCTATACCCAGACTATAGTACATCATTCACCGAGGTGAGAAAGTGACTGATTCCTATCGAGTGTGTCATTTGAAGCCCGAGGCGCAGCCGAGGGCCTTAAAACACACGAGGTGGGAATCGCACTTTCTCTTGAGTGATACATAGTGCTTTATCACCTACGAGGAAAATAAAACATTTTCCGAAAAAGAAGAGGGACACTCTTCTTGTTTTTCCAATACCTACACGAAATCTTCGTAAGTGTTGTTGTATTTATTTCTATCACTGCGTCATCAGTTTCTTTTATTACTGGCGGTGTCATAAAATCTTCAATATCACTTGACGACATTCTGTAGAAGTAATAAAATTACCTAACTCAAATGTAAATTTCGAAGAAATTCCCGCGAATGCCTCAGCCACTTGGTTCTTTTTTTTAATTACTGTTCCGAGAACGGAAGAGGCCGATATCATATGGTGGACTCGGAGTAAAAACTTTTTGTAGTTTAACCTTTTATGCAAATAGTAGAAAAAGGCTGAAATTCAAAAATTAAAAAAAAAATAACACGTTAGAAATGGATTTCCATACATTATTCTATCCCGGCAAACGCGTGAGAAATGAAATTCCATAGAGTTTTTCGACCCGCTTTCTAGTACGCCTGCAATGACGTACTTTCTAGCTCAAGTTTGGAAAAGGAATAAGTCACTTTCCGAGCAGGTGTAGTATAAATAACCTAGAAATAAAATTTGTCCGCAACGTGTGGTCACTGCACCAACAATTGCTCTGGAAATATCCCACTTGCACAATAGCAGTCAATTGAACATATGTCCAGGCTATAAATAGGGCTCCGGGCCCACAGCCGAGCCCCCCAATCATACACACGCCTTGACAAAGATCTGAGGAAAAGATGGTTTGAAAGTCTTCTCGAAGTAGATTTGCTTAGGTGCAGAGTTTACTGAATAAAATGTATTCCAATCGACTTCACTAAAAAGTTTTTAGTAGTTTTTGTTGTTCATGAAGATAACATAGAGTTAACGCTTCCACTGCCTGGCATCAGCTATGCCGTATTAAGATCAGGAAAGGCTCTTGGAATTTTAATGTCAACAAGTTAGTGCCTATGTCAGAATATACTTACTAAGCTGCCTGTCTGTTTATTCCCTTGGATCTGAATTTAATTTCATCCGAAACTTGATTTTTTTTTATAATTAGGTACATGTAATGCACATAAAACTTGGTCAGTGGTAGTAAGATCAACGCCATTCACATTAGACATTCTGCGCAGGACCTTTAGTCTGTGCCTCGTTCTAGATTCGCGATTGTGAGCTAAATAGGAAACATCTTGACTATCACGTATTCATGCACTCACAAGTCAAGAGTCACAAGTCACAATTAACTACGAGTAGGCATCCCAACCATCGCCCACATACACAGGTATCAGTGTCTAGGTATTTTATATTTGCAACAAATGATTAAGGGCTTAAATAATATTTGAATAATCGTGGTAATAGTTTTGGTGTATAGTATTATAAAATCTGTGGTTTTGGCTAAGCGAATCAGCTCAAACAAAACAAATGAGTATTCAAAGGGATTTATTTATTTTTAGGGTTCCGTACCTCAAAAGGAAAAAAGAAACCCTTAAAGGATCACTTTTTTGTCCGTCTGGTCATCTGTCCGTCTGTCAACCCCTTTTTCTCAGGAACGCATAGAGGTATCGAGTTAAAATTAACATCAAATACTCAAATCCGTACCTTCTTGGAGTAATATAAACAAAACTTCTAAGTCAACGCAATCAAAAGTTACAGCGGTTTATGTCCAAATATTTTGAAATTTCCAAGGGAATTACACCGAGCCTATAGGGTACTTCCCGTAGACCTAGAATCATGAATTTTGGCAAGATGCAAGGTCTTATAGCACAAGGAAAAAACCAGAAAACCTCAAATTTGTAGTCTATTCGCAAAAAAAACATTTGATTCTCGCCATGGACCAAAACCTATAGGGTACTTCCCGTTGACATAGAATCATAAAATTTAGCAAGAAGCAAGGTCTTGTAACACAAATAGAGGAAAAAATCCGAATACCGTAAATATGTAGTTAATTCACAAAAAAACTATTTGATTCTCGCCATGGGTCAAAACCTATAGGGCTTACTTCCCGTTGACCTAGAAGATATTTGGCAAGGAACAAGGTCTTACAATTATACGGAACCCTTGCTATGCGAGTCCGACTCGCACTTGACGTTATTATAATCCCAAACCACAGATTTTATAATATTGTACTCCCAAACCAATGTTGTTATTAAAATATCAGTCTAATAATTATAGACACTAAAATAATACTATAATCACATGAAAAACGATAGCTGCGCCAAGCGTTCTACAGCGGAACTATTTGCCTGAAATTCAGCGGCGTGTTTTCAGCTGCCGGTGTGGTTTTCTACTTGGTAACGCGTTTTGCCATCAAATAGTGAGATGGCGCTTCACACTTTTTTTCTTTCGCCCTTTTTTTGATGGAAACCTTACTTACAAGGAGGTTCTGTTCCCTGGATCCATGCCAAACTTAGTATTCGGACAAAAGAGAAACTAATTAAAACATCTAAAATCAAGCAGCCTATTAAAATCATAGATTTTTCTATTTGACAGTAAACAAAACACGCGATAGGTTTTCCCTATAAAGAGTTTATTTCCCATTGACAATGTCAATAAAAGTCAATTACCCACGAAATCAAAATAAATCAATGTTGTCAAATATATATTTTTCGTTCATGAAGCTTATAAATTCATGAAACAATGTTAATCTTTGCTTTCGCCGGTCTTCGTTTAGCCACCGCCTCTGTGACGATCACCAGAAACCTGGCCAAAGAGGCCACAGACCCCGTGCAGAAGCTCTTCCTCCAGATGATCAGAGAATACAAACAGAAGAGCAGCGGGGGTCAACTCGTCGAACCCACTCCGGAAATTACAAAAGAACTCAAGAAAGATATGGACAAGCTGTTACGGCAGTACGGAGGTGCCCCTGGTGATGACATGACCAATTTCCCCAAGTTCGACTTCCAAGAACCCGAACTGGATCCCATTGACGAAATAACCAAAACGGAGACCAAGGAGGGAAAACAGAAAGGCAAAAAGTGAAGCTTATATTATATACTTAGAATTAGTTTCAGCGAATGCTTGTGTTTTATGTATGAGGTTAGATCTTTGTTAGAATAATAGGCAAACTATCATTCAGTAGGTTTAAGTAAATTTCTGTTTCATTTTCAATTTGTCATTAATTACGTACATTGAGTAGTCTCGTCTCGAGCCACCTTAGGAAGTGGCAATTAGAGACGACCCAATTAGCTGCAATTTGACCTCTTCACTTATTGCTTCGAAACGTGCCGACCTGTCCGACTGTACCTGTATAAGTACGAAATTTTATACTTAATTTCTACGAACAAAGAAATTATATACTTATATTAGATACTTATCGATAACGCCACAAAATAAAATCGCAACTTTCATGAAGATATTTAGAACGTTCTTAGACGCATCGCACACGAAACAGATAAGGGCGAAAGGTTCGTTTTTATCTGAGTAGGTAGTAGGTGAGTCTATAAATGGAAGTAATGCACGTTAGCGTAAAGATAGAAAGATGATGCAAGCCTCAACTCTTCATATACCTAACAGTATTTTCAGATAAACTGGATATTTAATAAACAACAAAAATACTTCAACAATCATTTGTGCTTATCAAGAGGTAACAAGAAGTCTCTAAGGTGTCCAACAAAACCCTGCAAAGCTACAACTGTATTTATAAAATTCTAAGTGCCGAAACAACTCAATCAAAAGACACTTTTCAGCAATATAATGACATGTATCCCACTTCACTGTGCGCCGTCCCTAACCTACGGCTTCCCTCGGCGATCCCTCACTGCACTCCCGTATCTCCAGACTGGTGGTCGCGTCTGTACCTTACATTCCACTTTATTCGTTTTTAACTTGCCTGTACCTGGTACAGTTGTGTGCAATGGCTGAGACAGACGAGAAAGGAGTTCATGTAAGCTTATTTTCGCAATTTATTGTTTTGTTTGTTGCTAGGGTTGTCTAAAGAGAAAACTTGATAAGATTTTTACCACTCCGAAAGCAGCGGTTGGTACGTACACGCTATGGTGAGCGTAAATGCACCCGCTTCCCTTAGAATTGAAAGAAAATGTTAACGACAACCGATAATATTTTATTGGCAAAACATTGAACGCCTGATTATGAATTATCGATAGACGCGTTTTTGTTTTAAACTAAGTATACAGACTTACCTTTTTGTACAAAAACGTAAAACTTTAGAATGTCTATTAGAACGTTATTCGTAATTTCAGCCCTTATTCTTAGATCCTACGGATCGAAAACCTTGGCACTTATGTTACTATGCATGTACTACAACCATTCCTATCCAACGCTTTTTCCTTCATATCCCTCGACACACTTAATATATTGATCATCTTCATCTATTTTTACACTTCGTGTATTTTACATTATATTTCCTTAGAATTTCTGAACCTATAGGAACCTAAATTTCACTATGAATGAACATAATGTAGGATATTATGTTATTTTCTAAACTGGGTCAGCTAATTTAACGCATCAATCCTAAATGCTGAAAACAACATACTTTGTATCCGTATCAGTGAGTAAATATATAACATTACAGTTAAGCCGCCCGCCCCAGATTGCCTAAGCCGCCCAAGCCCAACATAAAACTTCCTAAATTAAAATAGTTGATAAAAAGAGTAACTGAAAATTTAAAATAAATTTGGTTGTTGTAAAGAGTATTTATTAAACAAGAATACCGGTAAGGAACATAAAATATCCTTAACAAGCTTTTTTGTTGATAAAATTCCAAGTCAATTGCAAAAATATTTAAATAAATGAATATGAAAATATATTGTTGCTTTTCGCAATAAAAATGTATTAAGTAAGAATACCTTACAGGTATGTGCTTATGAAACAAAACAAGATTTGGTATTGATAAAAAAAAATCCAAGGCTTACAAGTCAATTGGATCCTATTCTCCGACATAATCTATTTATTGTTGACCTCGGACCTTTCCATCCAATCCCTCTCTGTGTTTGACGTGGGTAAAAGTTTGTACGAACTATTTTGCTTACATTTTATTTGGGGATGCCCTAAAACATTTATTTTTCAACCATTTTGCATGGATTATATATAGGGCCACATGGGTGTGATTTGAATGTACACCAATATAATGCCAAGTAAATATAATATAATAAAGTAGTAATATAACGTTGTTAAGTGTTGTTGCCGAATCCGTTGTACTTACACCTACAATACTTTAACTACACAATTCTTACACTGTTTTCATAAAAATATTGAACAATAAGGGCTCTTGTACACTCACGTTTTTTTCACCGTAAAAATCTACGGTTAATTCGCCGTACGGAAGCACGGTCGCCAGTGCACGACGGCGTTGTCAACAAGCTTCCATTGTGATCCATACAACACTGACGACGCGACTGTGCCTTCACACTGCGAATTAATCGTAGATTTTTACAGCGAAAAGAAAACGTTTTTGAGCAAAGGCCCTAACATTCAAAGAAGGTAACATACTTCGACATTAAACATATAAGGAACTTTTATCATGAAAAAACAGAACTTTGAATTATAATTCGAATTTAAAACTACCAGATATAAAAGTAACCTTGAATATTTACGTAAAAAGCAGCTCTCGAGACGTATTTTATTTATGGCTTTCCAGAAATAATTTTAAATGTTATTCGTCATAACATCTTATCCAAAGTTGTAAAGTGCGGTAAATATTGATCTAGCTTACGCAGTTGGTACATAGTCAGTGTCAAAATCACCCCTGAAGCGTTTGGTGCACCGCTTCAGGGATGGTTTTTGAGTGGTAAAAACTGATATAATTATTATTTGCATTTAATTTTCTTCCGTTTCCTTTACCAGGTAGATACACCTATTTACATCTAAATCCATATTTACGTAGAAGAAAGTTTGTAAATTTCTTAGGAATAGCTATAACACAGAGAATTTAAATTTCAGACTAATAGCAGAAAGCAAAATAAAGTCGATAGCTAATTAAACTTTAACAGAACAAATGAATGCAAGTTCAGGATTGCGTCAGTGTGCCAGCAAATTGCAAATACTGATAATTGTCCTCTAGAGCGAAGATAAAAGGTTTACGTACCATGTTTTTGTTTTCCATTGAGATCGTCGTCTTGAAAGCCTCTTCGGAGAATTTGCTTCTGTCAGCCAGCGGTATTCCCTTTAGCAACAGCATTACGCGATCTTTGTTTCTTAGATAAAACTCTAATTTCGTTTTGTGAAAATAAATCGCCACCCAGGCTCTCAGGCCTTCCTTCACCTTTCAGGTGATAACTTTTTAGATTTGTTACTAAAAATTAGGTAATACATAAACCATAGGTTTCTCAAACAGCAAAAAGAAATTATGTTCGTAAATGATTCAGGTAAGTACTTTTTACATCACGTAAACAGCCTTTACCAGTCCAGGGCTGGACAAAGGCCTCCCCTGATAAGCGCATTATTGGCTACATTACCTTAGAAAATGATATTCTCTGAGGTAATTCCATAATCCCCACGCTGGGAATATGTTCGCATTTCGGTGGTGGATCAGTTATGCAAGTATTTATACTGCAAGTGCATATTTTGGAGATACTCTACTCACCACTCGTTTTTTATAATTATTATGAAACTTTGACATTATGAACTTGCAGTCGACGCCTTAACGACCCACTCCGAAAATAAATCATTGCTCTAGAACGTTTGTACCAACGTACGTACCGTTCTCGTTATCAAGTATCAACTCCTCAACTAATGTACGACTTGTGGAACCGAACTGTTTATCCAAAAGATTTTAACTTCAGCTGGTTACACAGTGACCTCCATCGATAGGTAACCGCTGTTAAGTTTGGAGTCAACTCTTAGGCCCTTAATACTATGAAGGTTGCTCAGTCATCGATCTATGTAAGAGTAACGCTTTTGTATGGCATAAGCGTTACACTTACACGTACTAAAGCGTTATTCAAGCATAGATCTATGACTGAGCAAGCTTTTATAATACGGGCCTATAATCCAGAAATAGGTACATTATTATGTATACCTCATCAGCATACATACGTGCAATGCTGAACTCTTACTCCCAAACAAGGGGCGCGTTTTGCCACGGCTGTCAGGCAAATTGGTGACAGCAGGTGTTAACACCCTGAGTGAAGCTGCTGCCGTTCCGGTAGCTTGGTAGGTTCTCTTAGTCAGATCTTAAGACGTCTACGGCCTAAGTTTTTATACCTACGGTTTTATACCGCGATTGCCACTAAAATGGTGATAATGAAACATGTCGGAGAGGTAAACTATCGATGGGGCAGTGATGGAGCTCTCTGATAAATACAAACGAATTACGTCAGCCAATCAGAATCCCCGCCCTCGAACCCAGTTATCACAAACTTATTACAGGGACATTTGATCCCGTACCGTGCTCCCGGGCACGTCCACTCATCCGTGCCAGCCTTTGGCACTAATCTTAAGCTGAATGTCTGACTGAGACAGCTGTTTATGGGCTTTCTTTCTTTGGATTTTTTCGGGAATATCTAACATGTTCTTTCAGACGCCTAATTTTGCAGTCGGCCGAAGACATGTTATGTGAGTAGGTATCTATGATTCTTAATTCCTTGGGCAAAACTGCAGAACAGGGTAGGTCATGAGAAGATCTTACAGGATCTCTTATATAGAGTCGTATTTTCTTATTCGTTTTGACTGCTACTGCCGCTGTTGTTGTCTTACACTCTTGTATGAGCATTCAGCGCTGGGTAGACACACCAATGTCGATCCAGCACAACGCTGAGTGCTGGCTATATTTGCCAAAGACTCCGCTGCGCACACCATAAACAAAATTGCATTAGTCTTATCTGGTCTTATTTAGTACTATAAGTTTTCGTTTTGTCTCGTAGCTTTTTAAGGTAAATAAAAATATTTTCTTTCTTTCTTTTGTGTTTAAAATAAGTACAATTTATAAGAGCAATATGCCAAAAAAGCTGATTTAGTAACTGGAAAATTCACGCGCCTTTCGGCAAATGTTTTATAACACGCGCTCGGTTATTTGTAAACAAAGTGTATTTTCAGTTTCAGCAGAAAGTAAAGTTTCAGGTCAGCATATTTTGCGAAGCATTAAAAACGTTTCGAATAATGGAGGCGATGACCGAAGAACGTAAATGTTTAGATTTCGAGGTCGGACTCTCAATTTGTTTTAGTGAAAAGGTCAAAATGTTAGTAGGAAAGTATTCTTGAGTTGTTCGTTGGATAAGAGAATATTTTATTTGGTAGAGTTCTACCAAAACCGAATCTATCAGACATATTTAGTGCATATTTTACCATAAAAACTATCATAGACGAATCTTATTTGTGGCATACTTAAATGGCATAGTTTTTAGCAAAAAAGTTCTTATTTTTGGGTAAAACATTGCCAATCTCTTGAGTCCACCACTAAACAAAAGTAATGTTTGTTGAATGTGAAGTTATACAAACTACCCTTTTGCCCCCGCCCCGTCTGACCAGTCTGACCCGACCAGTCGAGACGGAAGCGGAAACGGTTTCTGAATACCGCTTTGACGATAGACGAGCAACATCCTTAAATTATGCTTGTGTACAGTAACAGTACAGTTAGCTGCACAAAGATGTACCATATGTATATTTTGTACAATATCTCTTCTAATTGACTTACCAGACGACAGCCTGTGTCGACTGACTGTCGTCAGCCAAATGTGCTCCTTGTATGGGCTCCTTGTATGGGGCACTAAATCACACTATCACATCACACTAATATTATAAACTAGCTGCTGCCCGCGGCTTCGCACGCGCTTTTCAAGTAGCCTATATCCGTCCACGGGAAACCATTGACCTCCCTGCCAAATTTCGTTGAGATCCATTCAGCCGTTGAGAAAAGGTAACAGACAGATAGACAGACAGACAAACAGAGTTACTTTCGAATTTATAATATTAGTGTGGATGCGAATGTTTGCATAGATATTTGGATACTGGTTGCCTCTTCACTAACTACAGAACAAAAAATTGTACGTACTTATTTGTTTTTGTACCATGTGATGGAAAAGAAATCGTTTAGACCCAGTCTCCCCGGATGGCGATACATTGAATGGGATATTTTACCGTATCACACAGCTGGTTCTCTTCCTGCATTTTACACTAGCCAAGCTTGATTATTGATTGGAGTTACCGAAGCGAACTAAGATCTCAGTGGCAGATTGGGTGATTTAGCTGTATGGTGAAATAGTCAATTCAAGCATAACCAACCGTTGATCCAATTTGCGTGACATTTGATAGGTTACTGATAAGACAAATCAAATCAAATCAAATCATTTATTTGCTGAATACATTATTACAGGTACATGTCAGATCTTATAACTAGAGTGATGTCAAACGTATTCAACCCGCAAGCAGGTGTGCAAATTTTAAATATTGGCGATTTATATAAGTAGTTCAAATAATCAATAATAAAATAATCAATACAATAGAGAATAAATAATTAACAATCAGATAATAACTATAGTCACATAATAAATTATTCTACATGTGAAATGTGCTGGTAACTTGAAATGAGCTCTCATTTGGCAGAGATTCTATGACTTCGCAGTTCATGCTTAAATCAACGCAACATTACTACCTAATCCGCGAGATCTCATTTGTTTTGTTATACCGCATTCTACAAAACTTGACCGTCCTCTTTGACCGTTCCAGAAGGAGAAAGCAAAAAAAATATATATATAATTTCCATTACGTTTATTATTATTTACTTATTGCTATTTTTAGAGAACCATAGTGTCTAGATAAACCTAACATAGGATTTAAGACACTACTAACCAAAAACATGTAATCTCTTTGACAATAAACTATATCTATCTATCTATCTATTTTTAAACCTAAGCATAAAATAACACCTGCATTGTGAAAAATCCGAGCGGATGGTCCAACTGTTTCTGGAACGTGAGTGTAAACAGTAGGGGTTTTCGTTGCATACAACATGTTGTTCCACTTCCCTAGTCCTATAAAAGATAAATCAATTAGGGTTCCACTCGGAACCACTCGTCGGAAGCTTGATGGAATCTCTTGAAGCCCTTCAATTTACCAGATAGGCTTGTTACTGATTTATCACCCGGATTTAGAATGTTCAGCCAGTTTGTTTTGAGTTTAACTTTATGCTTTTTTAGAACCTACTAAATTAGTAGTACTAATTATATTCTATTAACGCATTCACTGTCCAGCCACTGTTCAGCCGCCGCCGCAGCGCGAGGTATTCGAAAACGGACCTGTGCGCCAGGGGCCATGATAGAGGTAGATTGGACATTCAACAATGAGTAACAATGATAGTCAATATCGATAAATGGCTTACTAAAAGATATTTTGTGATTTATGATCTCAAATACATAATAAGTGTGTACCTTTAGTTCATTGGACGTTTTTCTGTATGTGACATTATAAAAATCCGCTGCTGTCGCTGTTGTACCCTTTTTGATAGAGCTATAAAAACTTTATAAAACATAAATGTCAGATTTGATTTACGTTATTTTCACACGAAATCTCGGTGCTCTAGAATCCCTTTAATAGTTTTATTTTATTATAACAAGAGAGTTAGCGCTTACCTAGAACAGAGCTCGATCGATAAACGTTGCTAAAACAGCTAAACCTAAGCTATTCTTATAGCCAAATATTCTGTTTATCGTTGTTGTTTAGTTTAAACTTTTTCTTTCTGACGCCAGCAAGTGCAAGAGCAAGAAGACAAGTGATTGGCAGGTTTCTAAAACCGGAAGCTTACATTTTTGTAAGGACTTGTGTAGTTTAGAAATTTATAAAATAATACTTCTCACGGTTGGTCACGGTTTTCACGGTTCACGGTAGAGATCGCTCTTGAGCGGTAAGGTAACCAATTGTCAAATTTTTTGTAATTTTCATTTTATTTGTAATTTTTTCGTAAAGTGTGCAATAAAGAATTTTCTATTTATCTTCATTCCGCAGCTTCACACACATGGTACCTACCTACATGATAGGTAAAACGTTGGAATAATGTAGCTTATTTTTTTTATGCATGCTTATTACTTTATGTGATCCTGAGTCACAACCAAACTAAGAAATACTACTTTTTAATAAATATAGTTTGTATCCCGCTACTCTGTAATCGTATCAGATGAGATGAAGAAATGCTTTCAAGCAGAAATCTTTTAGTAGATACGAATAGTATTTGTTCTCCTTACTTACGATTGTCCTGAGAGGGAAAACTAAATAATGGAAGGTATACAGCTCTACAAGGTTTTTTCTTTTCAATGCATTGGATAAGAACCAGTTTAAACCATCATTTGATTTAGATAAATGTTTTATGACCGCTTATTCTGAAGAGAATTTCTCGGGTGAGATATTTGTAGTATTAGATATGCCTAGTAAAACCTACCTACTAAAATATAAGAATAATAAAATCAGATCTACCTAACCGTATAATTTTAGTCTTTGACTGTACCTTCAATACCCTTTCTACTGAAATTATCAGAGCTGTCGAATCGTCCGATAAGGGTAGCTATTATTGGCCGGCCATGATGTTCGACGCAGGTGGGTTAAGTGCTTTAAATTAATTTCCCAGAAGAGTTCTTGAACAAATTAATGTTAAAGCAATCCAATTTGTAGTACGCTAGACACACATGTTTATTTTATTTTATTTGTAAATCACAAAGTTTAAACAACAACTGAACTGCATTTTATAAACAACCATTGATATCGTCTTCATTGATGATGTCGTTATTTAAATTAAAGAGTCAGGCACACAAAGCTTGAGTTCTGAATTTCATTTTTAAGGTTCTGTACCAAAAGGGTGCCAATAGGACCCTAAATGTTCGTCCTGTCTTCATATGACAGGTGAATTCCTTGACTTATGTAGGAACTTAGGTAAAGAGTCCCTTTTTATTCAACTGAAGCTTTCAAAGAAGGTATGAGTATTTTCATGATTAATGTATTACCGTAATCGTAATCACTTACAATCTCATAATATTTCACTTGGCTGGAACACCGTGCCCGGTCACTTACCCACTACACCAGAACGGCCGGCTATTCCCGTCTTGTAAACAGAATTATTGTGCGCGTTGTTTACGTTCATGTCGGTTTGTGACGACGACGTTTTGAAGCGAGGTCGCGCTTTTCCACAGTTTGTTAACATTTTTATTGAGCATGAAATCGATTTTTTACTTTTATTGGTGCAATAAAATTTGCATTTTCTTCGTACAAAAACAACACTTTCAAAGCGATATCTTATTGCGCAATCATTGCGGGACAACTGTTTTAATTTTTAACTTTTTATGGTTGATGCTTCCTTAATTTATTATTGCTACCATTTTGAAGTCAAATTATATTTTTCCGCTTCGTACGAATGAAACCGCGTGTTGGAACGACAAATACTAATGTTTATAACGTATGATATTTTTCTAAATTTACAAATTATATACCTTGTTGATTTTCTAAGTTGAGGAACTTGCGTTGAGCAATGGGGAACAAAATAAGTTCGTTAAGGAAGGGTCCCATTACTCAATTTGCTCAACTAAGTTGCGCAATTGAGTTGCACAAAAGGGAACTCGCGGTTTTTGCGCATTCCATTTCACTCAGATTAACGGTTAGCGCTCGTTTATTTTTCATATTCACGCCAGTAAATGCCAGGTCTATTATACAGCTTCCACAGCACAGTGCTGCAGTCAGTGATGATGATGATGCTACAATCAGTAGTTAACTTAGGTAGGTACATAGAACCGCACTCACCCTGATTATGTCCCTCGTTAAGGGATGAAACGTGGTATACTTCCAACACAAACAAGGTTCGTAGTTGGCCCGCTCACATTCGTGATGCATTCCTCAAACTACGATACCTGTTTTTTATAGTAAAAATTAGGTTACATTGACTTTGAAACAGGTAGAGCTTGTGAATCGTCATAATGCTAGAAACGGCATCTGTGTCCACTTGTCCACAGTCGTAAATTTGCTTAAAATGACGAAGTAACCTCATTACTCAGAGTGGAGTTATGTCTTCATGCCTGTGTTGTGTGCTTTATGTGTGCTATTTCTATTATTTCGACACGCCTTCTTGTTGTGCTGTGGTTTGCTAAATATTTTTAGGTCATTGATCATAAAACATAAAAAACTAAAGGCAAGGCAACTCATACACATATCAACAGAGCGTTTTCAGGGCGGCGGAAACGGTTGTTTGTCAGTTTTCAATGCTCTTGCTGGCCACTACGACCCGGAGACGACGTTTCCTCTATACATTCTCCACAATCATCTATTTTACTAAATGTAGGTACAGTAGGCCTTAGATTTTAAGTTAGCTCACTACATTCTGCCTCAAAGTGCATATTAAGTTAACAGAGGCGTATGAATAAATATTTAAACAATATAAAATAGGGAGGAAATTAAACATACTGACTTACACACATCAGAATTCAGATACACTACATATCAATCAACTATTATAGCACAAATACAATAGCTATTCGTATTAATACATTTTCCTTAGCAAATAAATGGTTTGAAGGTATATTTAAAATCCGTTCTTGTTTCCGCTTAAGCTTCTGTTCCTGCTCTCTACCATAAGTGTATCTTATGGAAAGTTAAAGCGCATTATTTACATTATTTACTTATCTATAAAATAGCACAAACCAAATTCCACCTACACCACAGAGCCTGTACCTAACTATTTTAAAACGTGTTTTCCATTGTTTCAGAAATATGTTGTCAGTACGGACAGGAGTGGAGACATTCACGTCCACGTTCAAGTAAGTTCATACATAAAAACTAATAGGTAAGAATGTCGGTTTGTCAGCAATATCAAGGATAAATAATTAGGCTACAGGATTTTAGGAGCCTAACGGAGGAACGCTATAAATACTAGATAGAATCTACCTTTAAATTTAAATTTTAACTTTGGACTGCTCGAAGTCTAATAAAGTTAAAGATATTTTATTTGCTTGAACACAATATAGGTTACACAGATGGTAAAAATATTTTAGTTTCAATTGTTCTACTAAGATTAGCATGCAAATGTTACAGTAAGTTCAAATTAATATTCTATTCTAATTATGACATACATGTAATTGTCGACAAAGTCAAGCAAATAAAATTTAAATATCAATAGTAAAAGGCGCAATAGTAAAATAAGACGCTGTCAAAATTTATCTGTCATAAATCGTTAATATTATAATAGCATTTGTTAATGAATAATTGTTTTCAATGTGTTCAACGAAAGGATCTATAAGGCCTTAAGGTCGCTTTAAAGTAAAAAATATGGCTAAATGCTTGTCAAAAGTTTGGTACCGAATAATTTCAATCTATCAATCTCTAAATACTTAAATTTTTACCGCATAACTTTTTAACCTAGCGACTACTTTAGGAGCATTATTTTCTTCTTCATGAATGTACTGACATTTCAATCAAAATGGCAATGTAGTCGGCGATGAGGAACGAACCGAGTCGTTTCTCCATCCTAAATTGGCTGTCATAATAAGTGGGACAAATTACCTTGTCATTTCGGGAATAAGATACCTTCCTTGTATTTTCTTAAAGGGTAAGAACAGAAAAATGGAAAATTACTATAAGTGTTGTTACTTTAGCAAGGTATTATTGTCATGAACATGTTGCATGTCCGTTTCAGTTGTTAGCGCTTTGTTTCGGTACTTCTTAAAACGATCACGGGAGATTAGTTTTGTAACCAGCAATTTTGTCAATGACTTTTGTACCTACCTTCTGTGAGGTAGCAGGTTGGTATAGATTTGATACCTTTATTTTTATTTTACACGCTGCGTTGGATCACAGGGAATAGTCCCGAAGTACGGTCAGGTTTGTACTTTTACGATATCAAAATATAATTAGATCAAGAATTATCAAAATAAAATAAACCAAAATGATATCGGCAATGGAAAGGTTTCAATTCGCTTCTGATTAAAGAACTTGTAATTATTTCTCGGCCAACACAACACAAGACACAGCTAGTCTTGCCCGAGCCGTCACCTCATTACATTTTCCTGAAGAAAAGGCGGCCATTGTGACTATTAACAATGCCTTGTATATTCATTTACCTAGGTCTACAATTCCGGTGCATCTTCACATAATGATGTTCAAAGAAACTCTTTGTCTTGTGCTTAGTATTTCTACTTATACAAAACTGAGAGTATGGACCACATTATTTTCTTGTCATGAAAAGTAATGCCACAGGCTTTAAATTTTGGGCTAGGGACTAAATATTGTTTTCGGGGCTACACACGAAAAAAAAGGCTTAGATCTATCCCTGAAAAGCGCTAAACTACCAATACTGAATAGTCTACAATACTACAAATTGTAGGGGTATTCTAAAGAAAACACAATTACTTAGGTGCCTTACGAAGAAAGTCGGGTAATCCATTCGACAAGTCCATACGGGTGCAGATATTGTCTCTTCACAAACTAGGATATCCTACCCGACATCTCTTTGTAATGTGCATATTCGATGTAGGTTCTTATCTTGTTTAGCATGGCTTTGAAGGCATTCACTAGTAGGTTCGAAGACCAGGCAATATCTACTGGTTTACAATGGAGGATCACAGCTACCTCCATATTGAAATAGGCAACCACTGGCCAGGACTCATTAAGTTTACTTTTCAAAATGTCCAGTAGCAACGCAATAAAAGTCGGTAATCTACGATGTAGGGACTTTGAGATTAGTCTGTCAGTCCTTTAAGAAATACCTAGGCTGTTCCCATCAACCTACAAGAAACTGTTTATTGTGAACATTATTGTGCTAAGCTGAATGTAACTAATAAAACAAAAATTTAGTACTTATGGTCTACCATAAGTATGGTCAGCACAGCCTCGTCATCCTCCTTCGCCGATGCCTTCCGCACTCGCGTCTCTAGATCAGCTCTAGCTGATTCAGAGCTACGATAGTACTAGTATGAAGGAGGCGATCATTTGTGTTGTATTCATGTTTCCAGGGTGACCTGAGCCAACAAGATAAAAGATGCGTGTTTCTGACTGTACACGATCTTGGGACCAATCGTAAGTTCTTTGATTATTTTATTACCACAATTTCTAAATTATGCTCTAAATAGAACTCAAGTTTTGGTACATGATCGCTTCGAAACTTTCGAAAAGTTTTATAGGTCAAGCATCAATGAGAGAATTATTCTTGAATTAAATATCTGCGATGGATATTTAACTGGGGTCTAAAGGAGTGTTAAACGTAGTATTTCAGCGACAATAAGCCGCTGTTACGATTAGAGAGTTTAACATAGTTGTTTGCCTCTAGAC
The DNA here is from genome assembly GCA_963662085.1 of Eupithecia inturbata. Taxonomy (NCBI): domain Eukaryota; kingdom Metazoa; phylum Arthropoda; class Insecta; order Lepidoptera; family Geometridae; genus Eupithecia; species Eupithecia inturbata. The sequence continues at coordinate 14,097,429 of OY759182.1, forward strand.
TCGTCGCTTGTCGACTTCGTGAACTGTCCTGCGATGTCGGAGATCAAGGAACGCTCCTGCTTCATCCACGTCGACGTGCCAGGACATGAGGAGAACTCGCCAGATCTGCCTGATTCGTGAGTCCAAAATACCTTGGTCATTGACATGTCATTTTTGTTATAAAGTTTACCTACCACAATTTCATAAGTATAACTTTTTTGGGATAAGTCTTGGCGGTTGGGTTAACTCTTGTGATATAAGTGTTGGTAAGATTTTTATTTAAATCTGAAATTTGTGGAATGTGGAATTTGTGTGTGAATGTGTAAATTCTTCCGAAGTAAATTCGTAAATCCTACATTCGTAAATTCTGTGCATAAAATCAATTCGAGTGAGACTTTGGTGTAGGTAACAGAGGTGGATTCAGCGTTAACAGTTTTAATTCATGCTGCACGTCCGTGTTTTCAAGTACCTACATACCAAGAAAAACATATATTTTTCAGCTATCAGTTCCCGTCCCTCCAGACTCTAGGAGAAGACTTGATCACAGTTTTGGACTTCTTGCACGTCCGTTACGCCGTCGGCCTCGGCGAAGGCGCCGGCGCCAACGTCCTGGCTCGCTGCGGCCTCGCCCACCCCCGAAGACTCCTTGGCCTCATCCTTTTCAACTGCACAGCCTCGTCATCCTCCGTCGCCGATGCCTTCCGCACTCGCTTCTCTAGATGGAAGGGCGCGGATATCTCTCAGTCGGAGGAAGACTTTTTGATCTTCCATAAGTTTGGACACGTGAGTTCTCTGCCAGAGCAGGTTGATTACAACTACCAGGTATTTTAATTTTTGTTTGTTGCTAATGTACTATACCAACTAACCTGGGATGGTGAAGGTAATTTGTTTAGATGATAATTATCGTTGATAGAACTACGTTCTATTTTTGTGCAGAAACTGAATCATAATCTATCGATATTAGGTACCAACTACACACTAGCCAAACTCGATATAAAATGTTTGTAAACAAACCATGAGTGCTTTATTGCCATGTTGCTTTTAAGTTGACTACCTTAGTCAACCTCTAAGTAAGTCTAACTCGAAGACCGTTCAGTGAGACATAATGCCTACTTGTATTTCAGCAGCAACCGTGTTTGATATTTGTGCTAGTAGAAAGCAAAGTTATGATTTTTCCAATACTAACAAACTAACATTCTTAGTTCTTAGTTGTTAGATATTTTGCTTTAGTGCTTTTATTAATTTTTGCTTTTTTAGATTAGAACTGAGTTAACAACCTACCTAATAAAGAATGAGAATGTATAAATCATAATAAATAAAGGAATAAATCAAATTACGTAAACTAGAAAGAAGAGTAATTATTGAAAGTGTATTTCAGTAATTAGTTACTCTTTGTTCTAGTTTGGACGCTTTAATTTATTCCTGTTCTATCCACACAAGATTGTTATTTCCTGTCTCTAATAATTTCCTACATGAACGAAGAATGTACCTATCACACACAACTAAGAAGGTTTCAACCAAAAGGGAGCGGGACGCAGAGGTGTAAAAACAGCCAATAGCATGGTTTCAAAATAGCGTCCCCTATTACGACATGTATTCAAATTAATCTTGGTATTAAACATCATAACACTAAACTTCTAATAAATTGGACTTGAACTCTGTTTCGTGGGTGTTCCAGCAAATGTCGTCTGACTCCTGCGAGCTGACCGAACGTGAACGCTTGCTGACGGAGTATCGCTCTAGACTGCGCGGGAACCTCAACACGCACAATATCAAGCAGTACGTCAGGGCTTTCATGAAGTAAGTCACCTCGTAGGTACCTCAACACGCACAGTATCAAGCAGTACGTCAGGGCTTTCATTAAGTAAGTCACCTCGTAGGTACCTCAACACGCACAATATCAAGCAGTACGTCAGGGCTTTCATGAAGTAAGTCACCTCGTAGGTACCTCAACACGCACAATATCAAGCAGAACGTCAGGGCTTTCATGAAGTAAGTCACCTCGTAGGTACCTCAACACGCACAATATCAAACAGAACGTCAGGGCTTTCATGAAGTAAGTCACCTCGTAGGTACTTCAACACGCACAATATCAAACAGAACGTCAGGGCTTTCATCAAGTAAGTCACCTCGTAGGTACCTCAACACGCACAATATCAAACAGAACGTCAGGGCTTTCATGAAGTAAGTCACCTCGTAGGTACCTCAACACGCACAATATCAAGCAGTACGTCAGGGCTTTCATGAAGTAAGTCACCTCGTAGGTACCTCAACACGCACAATATCAAGCAGTACGTCAGGGCTTTCATGAAGTAAGTCACCTCGTAGGTACCTCAACACGCACAATATCAAGCAGAACGTCAGGGCTTTAATCAAGTAAGTCACCTCGTAGGTACCTCAACACGCACAATATCAAACAGAACGTCAGGGCTTTCATGAAGTAAGTCACCTCGTAGGTACTTCAACACGCACAATATCAAACAGAACGTCAGGGCTTTCATCAAGTAAGTCACCTCGTAGGTACCTCAACACGCACAATATCAAACAGAACGTCAGGGCTTTCATGAAGTAAGTCACCTCGTAGGTACCTCAACACGCACAATATCAAACAGAACGTCAGGGCTTTCATGAAGTAAGTCACCTCGTAGGTACCTCAACACGCACAATATCAAACAGAACGTCAGGGCTTTCATCAAGTAAGACGCCTTGCAATATCAAGCAGTACGCGTCAGGGCTTTCAAGTAAGTCACTTCCTATGATTTAGAATGGCCACGGAACCCTTCCTAATTATTTTCCATCTGTACTATCGCCGCCATCGCTCCTTTCTGAATTACATAAGCAATACAGTAAGATTGCTGTCTATATCTAAAGCAATTCTCTACCTTTATAATTTTTGCTCGCTAAGGTTCCGGGCACTCCGGGGCTGACAGCCTCTTTTTACTGATAATTGCTACCTAGGTCTCATAAAACAAGACTAAATAGGAACAATCTTCTAGAACTTCGTAATACATTGTCGGCCACATCGTCACTTAGGTGCCATCATTGTGCGGTCAAAGAATTAATACAATACAATTACCTACAAGAATGCTTCATTTTACATCATCAAAAATACATTACAGACATATAGGTAGGTACAAAGGGCGGCCTTATTGCTTAGAAGCGCTAAGAAATGATATTTCCTCTTTCAGCCGCAAAGACCTGGTGCTCCGCGGCTGTCAGCCGGACATCCTGCTTATCACGGGCATGCGAAGCCCCTACTCCTCGGTCGTTGAGAAGATGTACAAGGAACTGGACAAGGACAAGGTCACCATACTCAAGATAGAGCGGGTTGGAGACGCTCTTACTGAGACGGTGAGTGAGTTTTAGTCTACAAAATAAATAAATACGTCTAGGCTTGCCATGACTTGAACATGTGGACAGACTATTGCATCACACTAGACTAGACACAGAGTCGGAGTGATCGAAATTAAAAGGACGGCATAATTTTTAGTGCTGTCAAATTGGTTTAGTTTAAGGGCCATCTAAATTGAATGTTCTCTTCAGGATAATCGGAAAATCTTCAGGTGGTACGTTTCGTGTAGTTAGTTTTTTCTTAAGTTTATAGAAAATGGTTTACGATTTGCGGCAAATTACTTTTCCACTAGTTTTATTCTTTGTAGAACGGACAATTAACAACAACCAAAAAAAACTCGCGCCAACACGAAACGAGCAACTTTCATCATGTAACTTTGACGCATAATCTGAGAAAAAGTACTTTTGTGAAAGAACATTAGGTATATGTACAATGTTGAATATTGCCCGATTAGCTATAATTGAAAATTCATTTATTTAAGACAAAAACACTCATTTTTAAAACTTTTGGTGGTGCCATAATGTTGTATCTAACAATAACTAACATCACAAGTCAACGAAAATGCTTCTGTGAAATACACTGCACGGTACGATGCAATTTCCAACTAAAGTGAATGCGTTCAAGCCTGAAGAGTACAATTTTAATATGTAGTAGAACATAAATTAACAACTCACCTCGCATCACGCAACCTTTTCGACTGCATCTCCCCACGTGATTTCCACATCGGCAGCTATTATCAAGGCTATATCGGTACCTTAGTATCTACCTGTTACACACCTGCGTTGGTGTATTAAGCTGCCCCACCGCCGCCGTCTAAGACCGATTGCAATGCCTTCGTCGGCACTTGCGCACTTCTAGCGAAAGTTAAGGTGCGCAGACGTACGTTCATTGACTTCTCAAGCCAATTTTTACAACGTAAACGTTTTAATCTTAACCGGACGGCTCCATGAATATAGCCTAATAACAACCTATCAAAATGTCCGTCATTTTGCTAATCATAGAAATAATCATTATCGGTGGAATGATAGTGGGTTTGTACCAGAAAAATACGAATCAAGTGTGCAAATCCAAAAAACGCTTCGATGGCAAGACTGTTCTTGTGACGGGCGGCACCATAGGAATGGGGCTGGAGATAGCAGGGGACTTCGCGCATAGAGGAGCCAGGGTCATCGTGGCATGCCCCTTCGAAGAAGAGGGCCAACATGGAAGAAACCTAATCGTAAGAAGCTCAGGAAACAACAACGTGATCTTCAAAATATTGGATCTAGCTTCCTTGAAGTCGATTAATAAATTCGCTGCTGACATCCTATCAACGGAGAACAGACTGGATATTTTGATAAACAACGCAGGTGTCGGCACGGCGGGTGACTTCCAAACGTCGGATGGGATGAATTTCATAATGCAAGTAAACTACTTTGGGACGTTTCTACTGACGATGTTACTCCTACCGCTTTTGAGAAAGTCAGGCGAGCCAATCGAACCAAGTAGGATAGTGAACACGTCGTCAATAATGCACAAGCTTGGAAGGATCGAGATAGAAAACATGAACAAAACTGGATACTGGAACAAATGGCAGCTTTATGGGAACAGCAAGCTTTGTCTGACTCTTTTTGCGAGGGAATTGGCAAAGAGACTGAGGAATTCAAAGTCGAATGTGATTATCAACGTGGTGGATCCGGGGGCCGTCGGGACGAGAATCTTCCAATATAATTCTTTCGGAGGCTTTATATCGTTCATATTCATGATACTGTTCAAACATCCTTGGGACGGAGCACAAACTGCGTTGTACGCGGCGACAAGTAAAAGAGTGGTTAATAAGAGTGGGGAATACTTTAAAAACTGTGAACTTTCGCGGGCTTCTGATAAAGCTCTTGACGATAATGTTGCTTTTAAAGTTTGGCAAGAATCAGTCAGACTAGTCGGCTTAACTGAGACACAAATTGAAAACTGTTTTCAAGAATTATAGCTGAATGGTAGGTACCTTCTTTAATCGATTAAATGTTTTGAAACTGCGCTTTATTTTATTGTGTTCCGATGATTTCCATTTTTACAATATTGATCGAAACCATGAAAGCAGAAATATACCTCGGTAATAGCTATTACTATTGAAAGACCTATTGAATTGCGGCTATCAGTAATCAGGTTGGAGCCGGGTGAGTCAGCTAATTATCAAATCACATTTTCCTCAAGGCATCAATATTCCATCGAGGTAGAATTCTAACTCGATGCAATATTCACGATAAATACACTCAATAATAAACTGTGAAAATCGCTCTTAAATATTGATACCACGAAGCACGAAAACCAGTGTGTGGAGCAATTACTTAAAGGGGTTACAATTTACAAAACTTAAAAATCGTGAATATAGACATATATCTATATTCACGATATTTTGCATCCAATTTTCCACAAGGTATCAATATTCACGATAAAAACACTAAAAAATAAACTGTGAAAATCGCTCTTATACCACGAAGCACGAAAACCAGTGTATGGAGCAATTACCTACTTAAAGGGGTTACAATTTACAAAATTTAAAAATCGTCAATACTACATACATAATATATTCATATATTCAGGATTTTTTTGCATCCAACTGACAGTAATTTACCTCCTACTTCAATACATTGTAACACTAAACTATTGACGACCGATGTGGCGCGGCGGGCGAAGGTCGGCCTGCGGCGCAGGAGGTTGCGGGTTCGATTCCCGTCTTGGGACAAATGTTTGTACGATTTGCAAATATTTGTTCCGGGTGTTTTGGATAATAATAAAAATATCTATCTATGTAGTGTATTGTATTAAGTATATCAGTCATCTACTACCCATAACACAAGCTCTGCTTAGCTTGGGGCTAGATGATGCTGTGTGGATTGTCCAGCATTATTTATATTTATTTATTCATTTAAACTATACAAATACAGTGGCAAGACATTACGAGCAGTTTGTTTAATGTTAAAATTTATTTTCAGCCTGCAAAAGTGGCGCAATCACTGCTGTTGTTCTGCCAAGGGCAGGGGCTTCTGACCTCGCTGCCTCCGCCCGGCGTAGAGCGGCGGATGTCCCGTGCTATGTCCATGGAAGAGTACGACAAGCCCAACATCAGGCGTCTGTCGCTCACCCCCACGGTTGCTGATTCGCCCGCGGCGAGGAAACTCTAGGTGCGTATAATTGCTCGACTAGGGTTGCAGAGGATGCCTACGCATGTTGCTACCATTTTTTTTTGACTTTGTCATGCATGTGATAGGCTTGGCAAGGGTGCTCGAGGAATCCTGATCAATTTCACACAAACCATATTCCGCCATGTCGAGCCTTGGACGGAGTTAATTGATTTAAGTAGGTAGCTTATTTTATGAATTCTCATGATATTATAATACATCTTAAGTAAGTGCAAATATAGACAAACACAAACATTCACCTTTGCAGGTTGTATGCAATAATGTTTATTATTTATTTCTAGGTCAAGCTCACCGACTCCTTGTGTGAAGAGGAGACGGTGTAAACAGAGAGAAGAAAAGAAGATAATTTGTAGACCTTCAGTCGACGTATTAGATAACTATGGTTTAAATACAGTCATTGGTAATTTTTAAGAAATTAAGAAAGTTTCTAAATCATAGCTTAGCACCCACCTTGTGGACCTTAAGGATCTTCAGAAAGGGAAAATTTCAATAAGTACTAAGTTTAAAAGGTATCACAGATTAGATGATGTGGCAGCATGGTCACCTACTCAAATAAAGTAGTGTAGCACTTAGAAGGCATCCTGACATCGTATTCTAGTAGGTTAACCTGGTAAATTTTAAGTATTTGGAATGTCTCTGTTCCAAAACTTAGATATTGCTAAGTTTTGGAACTGAGACATTGCTTCCTTCTTCCCTATCAGCTTGTTTATAGCTGATAGGGAAGGACCTAGCCCTATCACGATAATGGTCACAGACTCCTTCACTCTGTGCTCCTGTAGGTGTAGGTATTGTTGCCCCCTTGTTACCAGTGGGGCTGGATCGGTATGTAACGTAGGTATTGTTATGTAGTAGAGTGTAATATTAAAATGTTATTATTATAATCTAAATTATTGTTTATCATTCGTATTTATTTAAGTGATGTTATAACATTATCTAAGAGTTTAAACCTACCTAGTAAACTTGTTGTAATATTAAACAGCATTTTATGTTACTCCTGTAAAAGCCATGGGGTTTAAAAGAAGTCCAATATGACATGAATCACAATAAGACAGAAATGTCTAAGCCGAACCAAAATATAAACAGACAAAAACAGGTTTGGTGGCCAAACCAGTTAGGTAATCTACATATTTTGGCCACGAGGAAACGCCCATACGATTTTTAAAATTTTAAGATGTGCTAGTGCTGATTTAATCAGCCTCGTAATTAATGAAAGTCTTAGTTGCCGCCTCTAGTGGCAATGGGGAATGTTTTTGTTCTCGATTGCCACCACCAATGCTGGTGGGATATGCGAACAAAAACATTCCCCATTGCCACCAGTGTGGTATCAACTGGGCTTTTTCTCGATGGCCACCAGTAGCGCCATATATGGTGGTGGCTATTGAGAATAGACGATCTAATTCAACCGTAACCCGGGTTGCAGACCGAAAACTAAGCTATCTTAACTCGCGCTTAGCTTTTGGTGTGTACTGCGAAGCGATTGTGGTGCAGGTGTCTGCGGAGTGGGTCAGACCGCCGTATTCAAGAACAATACTATGAGGTCTCACAGTGCTCACGAACGCACAGGGTCGGTCAATTGACAACTTTTGTATGGGAAAACAGTAAAAAATCTGTACTTGGCTTGCTACCGTACATAAGTATTGTTCTTGAATACGAGTGAGAGAGTCGCCCAACCAGACTCAATACGGTGTAGACGACCGGGAGGATGCAGGAGGCGGTTCGTTGGCTTCTCCATCTCCGTGGTGGACTCACTGGTCGAGTGTCGCTGGACTCTGCCGGCTTGCACGGCACCAGCACCACATGTCCGAGTGGTGACCAAAGTGTGTTTCATCCCCCCCATAAAGGCCCGTGAACCTACTGGCATACCGCCGCGTAGGCGGCAAAATCGACGATGCCCCCTTGCTCGGCTTCACAATTTTCTTTTGTGCAAAAAAAAACACTACCGAAATCAAATTAGGTTTTTACCAAACCGGCTACCTGCCTACTCGGTAACAAGTTCCTTTACCTGATTATTTAAACTAGCAAAAAAACACGCATCTTGGAAAAGGCGGACTTTTATTGAACAAAACATGAGACGTTACAATGTAAAATTTTTGTTTTACCACAACACAAGACGTTCACAAAACTAGACAATTACACTTACAAGCGCACTCTTTGCGCACCTAACAAAATATTCCAAAATTGTAAAAAATCGTATAAAACTGTCAATTATCGGCTGCTTCTTCGTCCAAGATTTGCCAAAAAAATTTGAAAAAACAGTTCCAAATGTGTAAAACTTATCGCAAGTTTGTTGGGCGAAGAACCAAACTGTTCGCTATATGTGGGAGTGCATACCTGATAAAAATAATTACTTTAAATGTGTAAAAATTCTATAAAATATCGTTAGAGCAACTCTGACATCACATGACCTCGGCGGACATTTTCGAACCTTTCATTAAATTTCGCAAGTTCTGCAATATTCAACATTATTAACGTGCGGCCGCAAATTTTTGGGCATCCGCTTCGGCGAAGACGCACAGCCGCTTACCAGCACCATGCACGATAAACTGTCAAAATCGCGGAATCGTCTCACAATTTTACAGTTAGGTATAGAATAATTTAGTTAGATATAGAATAATTTTAAAGTTAGATATAGAATAATTTCCAATTTAGATATAGAATAATTTCCAATTTAGATATATAATCATTTCCAATTTAGATATATAATCATTTCCAAGTTAGATATAGAATCATTTTCAAGTTAGATATAGAATCATTTTCAAGTTAGGTATATAATCATTTCAAGCTAGGTATATAATCATTTCAAGTTAGGCATAGAATCATTTTCAAGTTAGGCATAGAATCATTTTCAAGTTAGGTATAGAATCATTTGCAAGTTAGGAACATTATGCTAGAAATTTTCTTGCAATTTGAGAATATATTGTCTTCCAAGTCCAAAAAGTTTATCTCCCACATGTAGTCATTCCAATCTGTTCCAGGACAGGAAAAGACTCCAAATAAATCCAAGTCAGGAATAGAATCAGATCCAAGGAAGGAATAGATTCCATCCAGTATATCCATGTTGATGACAGGCGTCGGACCTGTTCAAAGTGTGTTTTTCCTTCAGAAAAGATTCAGATTCACAAGCATGACAGCCTCTCGCGCATAGGATTTGCAGACCGGTGGTACTTTAGTATACGAGAATTGCATGAATAGCGGTATCTGCGACACTGGCTCAACTCAATCGAGGTTCACGTGTTAAGGTGGACTGGTAAATGTCGTGGGTTTCTGGTGCTTTCCGATCTTGGAGCTTCCGTTTCCGTTCGACATGCGCAGAGAGAGCGACCAGGCACTAACTTGATGTCCTTGATGACGTCACCGTTAGTGAGGCTAGATGGTGCGCGTTACATTTCATCGTCTCCAGGCACCATGTCGGAGGTCTCGATGGCGACTTCGTCGTAATCCCTCTCGAGTGCCGCCATGTCTTCACGCGCTTCTGAAAACTCGCCTTCTTCCATACCTTCACCCACATACCTGGCCAGAACATAAAAAGTTTAGTACAGAAACGGTTGCAAAATTTAGAGTGTCAGGAGATAAACTGTTTAACATACCTAGTCATCGTCATCGTTCGTGTGGGTTATAAAAAACACAGAAGATTAGGTACTGACCAATGCACGAAGGCTCTCTTGGAGTACATGAGGTCGAACTTGTGGTCGAGCTTGCCCCAGGCCTCTGCGATGGCCGTGGTGTTGCTCAGCATGGAGGCGGCTCGCTTCACCTGCGCCAGGTCGCCGCCCGTCACCACCGATGGTGGCTGGTAGTTGATGCCCACCTGGACATAAGAGATCAGACTTTATTTTTAGACCATTATTATAATAATTGGTGCTATATTAGGTAAATCTAGTATTTACATTATTTATGGCCCTATCTTATTAGGTAGATATATTTGATCTTTGTGATGTTAATTTTATAACTAAGATTAAGTTGTAATCATACCTAAAAAAATATAGAAGTGTTTCTCTTTCACCGTCGTTCAGAAATGAAGATTCGAGAATAATCGTATTCAAAACTTTTTAAGCTGTAAAAAGCATTTTGTTCAAAAAACATTTTTGTTTGAAAACATTGAAATTAGCTCGTTTTGTAATTTTAATAGGAAGCTTATTTGTATTTTCATCAAGCAGACTAATAAAGTGAAACTTGACCAGATCGTCTGAATATTCACGTTTTAGATTATCGTTATTTTCATTCTTGTGTCGCTAGCATCTGTTGTCATCTTTGCCGTCATGAACATCGTCATCGTTGTGTACTTGCCTACTTGCCGTCTATACTTGTCGTCGCGTGTCGCAACTATGTCTAACTATGATATGACACTCAGCTCCAGAACAGAATTGTTCTGGAGCTGAGTGTCATTTCGCCATCAATACTGCTGTGTGTTGTCGTCGTCGTCATCGTTCGCGTTGTCATCCTTGCATGGCTAGGGTAGTGAGAGTCGCCACACGATGCGACGCGACACCAAAAATTAAAAAATGCGCCGTCGCATCAAATCGCATTTGTCGCTCACCTAGGAAAAAGCTGTTACACTCACCGTCATCGTCTTTATCATTGTCGAGAGCGTGAACGTTGTCGTTCTTGTTATTAGTCACAGATAGATAAGTTACATCTTGTAGAGCCTACCTTGAACCCAGTAGGGCACCAGTCCACGAAGCGTATCCCCGCCCGTCCCTTCATGGCTGCTATGGCTGCGTTCACGTCTTTAGGAACGACGTCGCCGCGGTAGAGCAGGCAGCACGCCATGTACTTGCCGTCGCGAGGGTCGCACTTCACCATCTGGTTTTGGGGCTCGAAGAGCTCCGATGTAATCTCGGCGACCGACATGCCTTCATGGTATGCCTGGGCAAAAGAAATCTGGAATTAATATCGAAATACAGGGAATCGTTAAATCAGTCCGCCCTGTCCGTCTATGTCCGCAATTTTTCAGCGCTGCTATGCTAAAAGCTAAAGGCTTGTTTAGCCACATTTTGTAGGCGAAGTAATTTAGAAAATTGCTAGAGGGCACAATCCGCACCGTATCTTGAGAATGATAGGCATAGGATTTTGCGTTCATAGGAGCGGGACAGAGCATACGTTTTTGAGCGGTGTAACCGCAAAAATCAAGTTTTTGATTATTTACAAGAAAACTACACAACTTAACTATGAAGAAACTGGTTCCAAGGAACCAAATAACTAGTAATAACCTACGAATCAAAACATAATTTCAATAGACCGCAGGGTTCCTGAGATCTCGACTAAATTATGTGCGAAACGGTGATTTCTTATTTTTCGTAATTTTTTTCCTCAATCGTTTTTTCAAAGGAACCAAAAAGAAACAATATTGAATTTTAGGTAATTTGAGTTTTTTACCACGGGGATCCCGTGAGTACTGAGTGAGATCTCGGCCTGGTGTGAGAACCAAACCTGCTAGGTTCACCTCAAGGAAAATCGGTCGGCTAATTCCTATTGAAAGTTTCCGCGCCGCGCCGTGACACTTCCCGAGCCAAAAGGTCCGGTCAGATACGGTAAGAAAATGCTTTATAATATAAATGTGAGGCGTAGTCTGAGTACCTTATCTGCTGAAACGACGGGCGCGTAGGCGGCCAGCGGGAAGTGTATTCTGGGATAAGGCACCAGGTTCGTCTGGAACTCTGTCAAGTCCACGTTCAGCGCGCCGTCAAACCGTAGTGATGCAGTTATTGACGATACCACCTGCGAGATCAAAAACACGTATGGGTTTGTATTTGGTCTTCACGTCTAAGTAATTGATTGTGAATGGCAGGCTACAGAAAACTGAATCGGATGGCGAAATGTACTCGTTCAATAAAGACACGCGACTGGTAATCGCGCCCTGGAATTTCATGAGTTTCCCGGTTTGGCTAACCAGTTTCTGAGAAGCTGCTGCGTATATATATGCAGGTACTGCTGGTAGTAAGTTTTTTCAGTCAGAAGTCAGAACTATATTGTGAACTGTAATTTAGTGTTAAAATACCTAGCAGCATTATATAACTACATACGCATTTACAATAAGTATATAAATTACTTCCCTACATCAAAGTCATGAGGATAGGACTCTTTGACTTTACGCTTAAAGATGAAGAGTGAGGGGCTGGCGCAAATATAATGTGGGAAAGAATTCCATAACCTCACCGAGTCAAGAGTTTATAGGTACCTCCATAGTTTTTCCAAATGAACGCATAACCTAGGTTTTAAAGCAAGGTAGATACGCAGTACAACAAAGAAAGAGAGATGATAGTCAACTCACTTGTGAAATAAGCCTGTTCAGATTAGCATACGACGGTCTCTCGATGGACAGCCTCCGCCTGCAGATGTCGTAGATAGCTTCGTTATCGACCATGAAGGCGCAGTCCGAGTGCGAGATGGTAGCGTGAGTGGTCAAGACTGCGTTGTAAGGTTCCACCACCGCTGTCGACACCTGGTCGTACAACATCTGAATTATAACGCTGTAGGTATTTACTATCGCTTGCTAACATGATCCTTATCTACTTCATGAAACTAGGGTTCTCAAGTTCTTATATATATAAAAAATACTTAAATATCTTAAAGACTGGCCATTAACAAGCTTAGATAGGATATCAACTCAAAAACGGAACAGTTTTGCCTTACTCGCCGTCAAGGCCAAGAGAAAGCCAGTCAATGATGATGTACGTCGAGCCCCTCGTCGTATTATTTTTACTAATGAAAATCTTTGTGTAACAAAGATTTTCATTAGTAAAAATAATACGACGAGGGGCTCGTGTAGATGCGGTGATGATTCCTTTCTGAGTTGTTTTGTGTGTCTTTTTATTTTGAAAAGACATAATTATGACTGCATGATGATAAAAAGAAAACCGGGTAGTAAATTAAAAAGCATTAACGCCTTCAGGATGTTCTAGGGGCTGCTCTGGTTCTGCAGCGCATTCCTCATATTTGCTGAGGCCCAGGTTGGACTTACACGCCCCGCAATCCGCAAGAAAACCGTTTCGTTGCTGCACAGAACATGGAGCAGTACCAATACATCCTACAGGTTGTAGGTAGGTAGAAAGTTTGCATCGCCTGTCATACAGTCTTTCAACAGGGTCCTAACTCTTTAGAGGTTCGATGTCTGTTGAATGGCTGCTCAAATCTTAAATTGTATTGCACATGTAACTTTGTATTCTTTTTCTTAGATTTTTTTTGTTGTGTAATTAATGGACAAATGTCTGAATATAGAAACTTTTTATTAATTTTTTAGGACACTTGTTCTAAGAAAAAATAGTAACTCACTTGCGGAGCAGGATAGATGGCGAACTCGAGTTTACTCTTCTTGCCGAACTCGTCTGACAGCTTCTCCATCAGCAGCGACGTGAAGCCCGAGCCCGTGCCGCCGCCGAACGAGTGAAATACGAAGAAGCCCTGGACACATTTGTTATTTACAGAGAGGGAATGCTCAGACTTAGACCGCACTACGAAATCTCGCTGCGCGATATTTTTCTGGCGGTTTATACTCCGCGTACTGAATCTTAACTTACAAGCACGGTGAATAAAATTCGGTGCACAATACGTTCGCGCGAATTTAAATCGCACCTCGGCGCGGTGAATTCTGCGGCAAAACACAAATTTGGTTGAGGAATTAGTTCCGCGCGGTTTTTTTCGCAAGTGTGTGCAGCTTTATACAATTTCCATAATTACGTCGAAGAATCGTGCGGGAAAAATCACGCGGCGAGATTTTCAGTGCAGGCTGAGCCTGCTAGATTTTGAAATTATGATGTTTAAAGCGGACTTTCTTACGCGTTGTACGTCAGGCTTAGCTAAGCAAAGCACACGCTGTTTAGTCCAGTCATTTTAGCCAGAATATAGAGTCAATCTCGCAATTCCGAGACAACCATCTGGAAACTCGTATATATTAGCCTTCATTTTGGCGTAATAAACGTTTCAAAAGTCAAATAAAAATCGTGTTTATACTATACTAAGTTATTAGAGGTCAAATGTCACAAAAATTTATTTTTCGCAATTATCTAAGTTGCTTTAGCTCCAATAAAGTTGCCATGTATTATATATAAACTTGTAGAGCATAAAATTTGCTAAATATTTTGTTCGTTACATTTTTTCATGGGTTAACTGTTTTGAGACTCATGTGGTTGTTGCTTGGCAGTCTCAGAGTCAAAGTCGAGTATTGTGGTATCTATGATGTCTCGCGGAGAGACTAGTTGACGACTGACTTTGATGGAGAGCGGAGAGCGCGCTGCGTTCAGCCTACCTACCTAGTGTATTTTTTTACTGGGACAGTAGGGGGCACCCATAACCAGAGGAGGGGTGTACCTCCTGTTTCAAAAAAAAAACTGTACCAGTGTAGTTTTTTTAAAAAAAAAATTGGAGCATCGGAAGTTAGTCAAATTAATCAAAAATATTAATGTCGATATGGGGAATAACCGAACGACACAGAGGAGATAAGTTCCATGGTTTTGTTACCTAATCTAAACGCACCTTTAAGTGCAGTCCAGAGCATTGGTTAGGCAGCATCTCTTCCTTAGTGTGGGCCGGCTCATAAAAGCCTGCTCAAAATAAGACCTGCAGTTCGGTGCATTTGTCAGACAGCTTTAGCCCCCGCCCCCCCATCCACATGTGTCCTTGGCAGGGTCCAGGCACCTCGCGACCAGTTGAATAAGACTAGTTCACTCTGAGGTGGCCCAGCATGAGGCTACTGAAGAAACATGTTCCTGCAGTCCGGCGCATTAGTCAGACAGCTTCCTAACGGGCTCTATGACGGGGCCCAGCACCTCACTCCCAATCGAGTAAAGCCAGCGTGCGTAGTCGTTCGCTTCTAGGATACGTCGTTTGAATGACGTCCGAGCTAGAGGGAAGTCGTACCTGCAGTCCGGTGCATTGGTCAGACAGCTTCCTAACGCGCTCCATGACGGGGCCCAGCACCTCGCGGCCGGTCGAGTAATGGCCACGCGCGTAGTTGTTCGCTGCGTCTTCTTTGCCGGTGATTAGTTGCTCGGGGTGGTATAGTTGGCGGTACTCCCCGGAGCGGACTTCGTCTGCGGAATTATGAATATGACGAATTTTATAAAAATTTAAGAGTAAGAGGTAAGTGAGCGAAGGCGTTTGTCCAGTCATGCTACTTTTCATTCTATGGCTGAAATATATTGATAGGTAGTTCCAAAAAAATTGGTCGGAGCGATAACAATAATATTTACATTTGCGTTGATTGAATTCTCTCGCCTCCCGGTCTTAAATATTCAATGTTTGACTTAGCCTCCTTCAAGGTTAAAGCTGAGGGTGACCTGCACACTATGCATACCTATGACAGTAGCTTCAAGGTCCACCATCACGACTCTCGGTACCATCTTCCCTCTGTCCGCTTCGGAGAAGAAGGTGTTGAAGCAGGAGTCAGATTGCGTAGGCGCTGATGGCAGGGTACCGTCTGGCCTGATGCCGTGCTCGAGACAGTATAGCTGCCAGCAAGCAGCGCCCATTTGCACTCCCGCCTGCCCGACGTGGATCGATATGCACTCCCTCTGCTTGCCAAAAACAGGTGGCACGTAATTTATTAGAATGTAGAGTGTTAATTGACAGATTAGAGGTACGTTTCTCAATAGTCGACGGATATCGCTGGCTTGATAAGTGGAAGCCGAATCGTGGGTCGTAGGCCAAGATCCTCTATAGAAGTACATAAATTGACAGATACTGACAGGGTTCTTGTCAAAGTAAAAACTTCCTGAAATTCTGATATCAGTGCCTACTACTGCCCCAGTACTCCCAGTATGCCCCATCACATCACCATTGCCACCTGGATATAGGTAACCATAGCGTATCATTATTTGTATACCACATCACAAAAAATGTATAATTATAGGTTGGAATGAATTAGCTAGTTCCTAAATGACTACGCTGTTAGGCCTGCTAAGAGGGCTACTTGTTTGAAGATTTGCAAACTAACAGGCCCCATTCACGGGACTGAAGAGTGGGCAGTAATGATATAAATTACCATAAAACACTTACCATAGTTTATACTAGTAATTTTGATAAAAACTGTATATAAAATAAATAAAACTAAAACAGTTTAGCTACAAAATTTAGAGACAACGGTAAATTTTGAAAAAAAAAAGTGCGAATCACGTCACCCGTCCGATGGGCATACCGATTTTGAAATAAAGTATTCTGTTTTCAATTCCTACCAAGGGTTTTTAAAATTTTGATTGACGGCCAGTAAAGTTCCCAAAAAGTTTGAATAGGTTCAAAGGACTAGCCAAAAAGTTTTGTCATATATTTTATGGTTCAGTAGGTAGTAGGTACTAAAGAGGTTTTACCTTTAAGTTTCTCGTTGTAAACGCACTTTTAAGTGGGAACTACTCCGTATTCACACTGGCGTTGAATTTGTGATATTGTGCGGACATTCCTATTGATTTTTTCCTGGGGAATATTTATAGATAGATAATACTTTATTGTACCACAGAAAGACAGAAAACAATATATATATATATACAGAAATAGATGCTAAGAGTAGACGAAGTACAAAGGCAGCCTTATCGCTATGAGCAATCTCTTCCAGGCAACCTTGGGATGGACAGGACATGTAAGAACAAAATAGACGGTGGCACTCGAAGAATAAAACAAAACAATAATACTACTCATAATACTAAACATGTAGGTGAAAGAAAAGAAAATCAATCTCATGTCTAAATTTCAAATAAGTTTAGAAAAAAACCAAACCGTTCGAGGGTGGCAAGTGGACAAGTCATGGGGGAGGACCCCATTTAGCTGCACAATGGCAGATCGATGGGGCAATAGGGCCCACCGTTGGGCGTTCAGTGACGGCACCCTTCTTGTATGCAGTCGGTGTAAGTTAATTTGCATTTTTGACGCTTGTTAGTTTTGAATATTTGATTTTTACATTTCAAGAGATGAATTAACAAAAATATTTGTTATTGTCGAACTTTGACTATAGACGACACTGAATAATTTTTTTATTAATTAAATAATACAATAGTATAAATAATACAATAAAAAGGCTCCGGTACAACACATGCGCTGTGTAACACACATCTAAGTTAATCACCTGATTTCAAAACTCTTGGCTGACTGACACAAGGAATTTACCAGTCTATTAATACATATGTAGTAGGTACAGATTGAAAATAACAATGATGATTCTCGCATCTATTGTGCTGGGGCCACACTACCGGGAAATGGCAATGCTCATCATCATCATCATCAACATTGCAATAAATCTCGCGGTAACTAACGCGATAATTAACGCTATAGTGTGGCTGCCTCAACGCAATAAATCTCGAATTTCTCTTTGATGTACCGCCACTCGATCTATCGCCTAACGTCAAACAGCAATGTGAATGCCGTTGTAAAATTATCGCGAGAAGAAGTGGCCACACCAACGTCCAACGTCCAATATCGCAATAATTAACGGCATTTCCCGGTAGTGTGGCCCCAGCATCACCAAAGAGTTTAGTTAGAACTTATAAGAACCAGATGGACTTTAAAAATAACAAGTTTTTATATTGGTACCTATGTTTGAGCTAGCGATACATATAAATAATACTGGACAAATAGTATTATCTAGCCCCAAGCTAAGGAAAGCTTCTGTTTGGGTCCTAGATAAGTCATATAGTAAATACACTACATGGATATATATATTTTTAATATACATAGAAAACACTCAGAACACACGGAACAATGTCTGCCGGGACATATCCAAAGTACAAACTATATTGATTATAACTTGGTCTAAGCACTTTATGGTAGAAAAGAGAATGGTCAAAATGTAACGAACCCGGTTCAATTGTAACCACCATGACAAAACCCGTCATGATAAATCAAATCAAGTCCTTCACACCTAGTTCACGGTGTAATCCTTGTAAACAACTATTCAAATGCAAAGTTTTATCCCTTTGAGTACATTGTTCTGAATATTTAATTGTGTGTCATTGTGTGGTAGGCGAAAGCGCGAAGTGAATCCATTTGCTATGGTATGGATGGTTGCAAATATGTGGAATAGGCTACGGTAATTTTAGAAATTAGTAAAAAAATGTCGCCTATCCTATGCAAGATACAGATAGCGCTAAATCTCAGAACAGGAAAATAACAGTCGAAATAAAATCGTTGTGTTTTGAGGTCGAGTCTAAAAGGCATAAACAAAACATTTGATTCTACGCAAAGCGAGCGGACTCGCGGCCACAAGCTAGTAGTTCTCTACTAAATTGACGTTGGTGAGCACAAAATATGTATATGACCACGTATCCGAGTATCGCGCTAAACTCAAGTGGCTGCCCATCCGACTTCGCAGGAATAATATGCCTCTATATATTTTTTTTTCTTTAGTTGGCTTTCGTGTCACTACGGCCATGATAGACCTATTGTGATTGCCACTCGAGTGGTCAGTCCTGAAGCTGCGACGCTCATAGTTCGCCACTAACCCTTGCAGCTGCTAGGAACTGCAGGATTTTCTTCGGGGTGATGGCTCGTAGCTCGTCTGGGCTGTGCAGGTGCTTGGCCAGATAGATGCTACGTTTTTGCATCAGTGCTCCGCACTCTCCCAGCAGATGAAGAGGCGTTTCCTCCGCCTCTTCACAGAATAAATATAAATATATATATCTCACTTGTACAGTATCTTCTTCTATCCTCCCAGCCCATCTTATCTCAAAGAGCGCTTTGAATTCCTGTCCAACTCTCACACTCTTTCTGTGCGTTCCTCTGAAACCCTCGTCTTAAAAGTTCCTGCTCACTCTACTACCTTTTATGAAAAATCCTTGACTGTACAAGCTATCTGTCGGTTGAATGCTTTTCCCCTGGAAATCAGACTTGGGAAATCATTCCCTATCTTCAAAAAACTGCTTCATCAGCATTATTTATCCATGTAAAATTTTTACTACTTTAGTTGGGTGTGTATGTAAGTTAATTATAAGTAGGTAGTCTAAGGCATAAACGTAGTGTATAATGTAATTAAGAATAAGAATAAGAAAATCTTGGAGACGCTTCCGACTGGTATTGATATGGATCAGTTGAGCTTCCTGTAGATTGTTTGCAACAGTCTGCAGTTAGCTTAATTGTTTCAGTTGTAAATACTAGTTATAATTTGTTTTTATTATTGAATTGTAATTTCCTTAATCAAAAAAGTTCTTAAAAAAAAAGGATTTTTTTTAGTTAAGTTACAGTAACTTTAACTTATAGTAGATATGCATTTACTTTGTAACAGTTATAATTACTACTAAACTAACACTATTACCAATTAATTGTTTTCATTTCCTTAAGTTTTTAAAACGTCACCGTCTATATTGTTCTCTTATGTCCAGTGCATCCCAAGGTAGCCTGGAAGCGATCGCTTAAAGCGATAAGGCCGCCCTTTGTACTTCCCTGATTCTCAGCATTTTCTTCTGTATTATATTTTGTGTTTGTGTGATACAATAAAGAGTTATCTATCTATCTATGTATTTTACAACGAGCACTTTCCATCAGAGTTCAGTTAAAATAACTAATAAAACATTGCTAAGCCCTGACAAATAACTGTCGTTGCCAGGGGTAGAGGGTAGATGGTATCTGGTCAGTTGATCCGAGATACATCTGAGAGATAACACTAATGTACCGATCGGATCTCCGAGGGGAATCAGCAGGATTTACCGTGTTCTACTATTATTTTTGACCCACTTGTTGAAAGACTCAACAAGTCGGTAGAATTTCAAGGTAGTTGATTCTATCTCTCAGACAACTCAAGGGATAAAGAAAAAATGCAGCCAACAGTTTTAAAAGAATGTCATATAACCGATCAGCAAATTAAAGAGGTTATGGTCAACCGAAAAATGGTTTTTGCCAGCAGGAACAGCTGCATCTCATTAGATGATTTAGTCATCTTTGCCGACAGTGGTCGGCAAATATGACTAAACTGGTCAGCAAGTAAAACTACTGGCTAACCAATTTAGTCATATTCTACATTGGGCAGCCTATTAAATATCTCTGCAGCAATGTATTGGTAAAGCAGCAGCAAATCGAGATTAGGATTTTTTTAAATTTGGCACGCTATATATGTAATTTATTTCGATTTGCCAAACTTAATAAATCTTCTTATCTACGTTTTTATGGCACTGAACTCCTCCTTAAGGGCTGAACCAAATTTTATAACGTTTATTGTGTATGTTTGGGTTGGTTTATCGATGGTTTAAATTTACAACTGGAGGTGGCGCGGCGCTACACTCGGGTACTAGGAGTTTTATATGGCAACGGAGTTGGCACTAATTCACGGAACCGACTGACATAATTATTCTGAAAATCAGACTTGGTCAACCCAACCAAAAGGTCCGAAACCATATCACTTTGATGACAAAGTGGGCAAAAGAAACAATTCTGTCACTTTTACATACCTACTAATACATAATATTCCCCAATTCATCCCCAATTCATAGAAAACAAAAGAGAAAAGAATCATGCAGACCAGTGACATCCAACAATCAACAATGCCGCGAGGTGTGGGCCAAATAAAAAATCCCATTTGGTCCACGGAGGCGGAATAATAACCGCTTTTTACCTCTAATCCGGATCTGATAATCTACGGGGGTCTACATTGGGATTGGTACACAGCAAAATAGCGTTCTGTGAATAGTGAGCTTTATTTTTAGCTAAAACATGTTCGTGGTAATAGTTATTGAATTTGAAATCAGATTGAAAGTGTTCCTTGGAGATTTGACTACATAGAGTCAATAGTGAACTCCTCTATATGGACCACCATTTGACCACAAATGGTGAACATTTTCAACAAAAATAAAACGTTTAATGTAGGTATTTCAACAAATTTCGATTCATAATAATACTTTAAATGTTTTTTACTATAAAAACTATCGTATTTTGACGAAGTCATATAAATGTGAGGGGGTTAACTACGAACCCGGTTTATGATGTACAAACAACGCCCAAACGATGAGGGAACGGAATGAGCTGAAATTTCGCATAGAATTCGTTCTACATTTGGACTTTTAAGCTCTTTCTTGCCACTTGCAGAAGCTTTGTAATAAATCTAAACCTGTTAAAATAAACTTTGAAGACGAGGATTATAACATTACTCGAGTACAAAATAGTCGGTAATATTATATTTCGCTGGTAATGTACAGAACCCCGCTCACCCTAATTCGATGCCGTTTTGATATTCATGATCATTCCCGAAGGATTTTCGGGGATTTAGAGGATCAAAGAACTACTGCGATATTTAGTAACGAAATTTTATTTCATTATTTTGAATTTAAGTTTGAAATAAGGCACTCTGGAGTGATATAGCTTTAGTATCCTGTTTCTTTTGGAACATAGCCACCACCTAACCAGCATTATTTTATTTCTCTTAATTATATCAGGGACTTTGAATTATTGGTATGATTGTCAAACAAGCTACACACTTACAACTACTAAATTATCAAAGATTTCAATGATTTTATTCTTAGTTTTTTGCTGAAGTACGTGTTTTCAAGAAATTTTACTTGCTAGCTTACTCTACCAAATACTGTTTAAATTTGAGTTTGAGAAAAACAAACAAGTTTGTATGACTATATTTATTTATTTCAGAAAGCTATCAGCTAAAATAATGTCAATATATCCTAAAATTGCTTCGCCCACAACAATTCTTAGTAATAATAAAAGCAAACAGTAGCTTGCAGCTCTAGCTGGTAAACTAACTGCCCCGGCGGCGGCGGCGGTTACATAAAGGCCAGTAATTAAATCTTGAGAGAAATGAGGGTACGCGTACGGGGGGTTTAGAATGGTATGATGGTTCCGTATTGGGACTTTTATTACAGGAGCAGTTTAAACGAACGACTTTTCTTAAAATACTTCTATCGAAATACCATGAGCCGCGTATTTTTAAATTTACTAAATATATTAAAAACTTCTTGCTTCGGTAGGTATACTCTACACGCTGTCCAAATCAAGCAGTAATAACGGCTAGCGGAGCAAGCGTTTATTGGATTGCGTTAAAAGAAATATTAGCTTTTTACGGGGACTGGGAAAAATAAATAGTGTTAGAAATTGAGGGTACAAAAATCAGTAATCGGCGAGCGGAGCGAGCAGCGATTTTTTTTTATTGCATCAAATGTGGGACGTTGGTAGATAGTGCCAGTAACTGAGTGTGCAAATATCAGTAAGTTGCGGGCAGAGCGTGCTGTGATTTATTGCATCGTATCAAAAGAAAATCCTTGCTTTTACCGAGGAGGCAAGTAGTGACAGAAAATGACTGTCGAAACAGTAGAGCTCGCTACCCCCGACATCTGCGCTGCGCCCTTGGGATCACAGCCCTCTCAACCTTTGACACTGGGTAAAACAAAGGCATAACAATAAGCAAAAAAAAAATCAGCATTACTCAATTACCCATTACATCAAACAATATAAGAGGGCTTTTAACGGCGCAGCTGTTTAAGGCGTAGTTTAAATCCCACCACTAATAAGTGGTGGGATTTAAACTACGCTTTACTGATATAAAAAATCAATCCCTAAGTTCGCAATTATAAAGTAACTACCAACTTAAAACTATTATCATTAGTGAAACATCAAACTATATGTATAAGTCAACTGCTGGACATAATTAGTAAATGTCGTATAACATTTAATTTTCCAGGCAATCTTATTTTTCTTTAGAATTTTTTATAATTTACGACCAGTATTTTCACGGAGCTTACTTTGAGAATGTTCAAAGTGGGCTCCGCGGAGCAGACTTTGAGAACGGCTGATCTAGAGAATAAAAAACGGGACGAGTTTTACTCCAGCTTGAAAACTAACATCCTAACAAGATAAAGGTTCCTTGTTCGCTTCTTTACTAAACCTTAAAAAGATTGAAGTGAAGAAAAAATCAAAGTCAAAATCAAATCACTTTATTATCTAGTTTTACTTTTATAATTTGAATTTTGAGACGTGCCCAAGAGTCCTGGAAGGTCTAAAGGAAATAAAGCAATTTGATATTTGGAACACACCCAACAACCAACTCTATGTAAAGTGTTTTACGTTGTCAATATTATATTAAAAGGTGTTCGGCCTTTTAACATTGTATTTTAAGAGCTTTTTTGCAACATTATACAGGCTGTCCCATAATAAGTGAATAACCTTGAAGGTGCTCGTGCGGGGAAACAAGGCCAATCAGACGCAAAAACAAAAATAAAAAAGTGGAAGCGTTGGAAATTATGTATTTTTTTGTAAATTTGGAAAATTTCGTATCCCTGTTCACAGTTTTGGGCACCATGCCCACAATTTAAGAGCAATAACTTAATTTTTTTAATAATCTATATATAAGAATAACCTGATTGGCCTTGTACAAGAACATTCAAGATTATCTACTCATTAAGGAACACTGTACATATAAAAAACGTCATTGCTTGTGATTCCGGTTCTATTTATGTTCTAGTGAACCCTAACAAAGTAAAGGAGGGTGCGCACAACGCACCCGCCAGGTGCCTCTGCTCTCGCGCACAAAAGATTTGACTTTATTTTATTTGTGATTCTGGACTTGTATGGGGAAATAAATAATACGAGTATTTATAAAACTTAGTCATAAAATCGATCTATTGCTGTTGGCCGATGCTACTATCGAGAATAAAGGAATTGGAGAACGAAATACCACTGGATGAGTTTTTGGTCCTTTGTAGTTTAGACTTAGCGCACTTTAAATTAATTGTTCTTATTAAACTAGTGGAAAGAGACAACAACAGAGAAATGATGATAACAATAACGCTGGAGAATCCACACAGCATCATCTAGCCCCAAGCTAACCAGAGCTTGTGTTATGGGTACAAGATGACTTTTATACATTAGATGGATATATATTTTTGTTTTACATAGAAAACACCCAGAACACCCGGAACATATTTATTTATTTATTTTAACACTTTATTGCACTTTAAGGTACAAAGGGTGGGCTTAATGCCGAGGCATTTTCTACCTGCCGACCAAAACCATATGGTTTTTACAGGGGGTTGGCGTGCTAATAATAGTTAATAAATATATATATATATTATATATAAGTACTTATACCTAAATACCTATTTAAAGCATAAATATGAAGCAATAAACAAAAACATTTTCTGAAGTAAATTAACTATTGGTATAACCTCTTAAGAAAAAGCCTGCGCACCATTTGCTTAAAAGCATCTCGTGTATCTGCCTTTCTAATGTCCAGAGGCAAGTCATTCCACAACCGCACTGCCTCTATAGAGAAAGAATTTCCAAAGAAGGAG
This sequence comes from Eupithecia inturbata, assembly GCA_963662085.1. Classification (NCBI taxonomy): domain Eukaryota; kingdom Metazoa; phylum Arthropoda; class Insecta; order Lepidoptera; family Geometridae; genus Eupithecia; species Eupithecia inturbata. The sequence continues at coordinate 14,122,142 of OY759182.1, forward strand.
GTGTTATGCACTGGTATAGATAGGAGTAGATTATCGGAGGAGCGGAGACTTCTACTGTGATCGTCTGCCAGGAAATGAAAGCGTTCCTTCAAGTAAATAGGACCCGAAGGGTCTCTTATAACTGAAAACAGTAGGCAAAGGATCCTGAGTTTTCTTCGTTCACGAATAGGTAACCATTTTAGCATAGCGCGGTATTTGCTTACATGATCATATTTGCGGAGATTGTAGACGAAACGGATACACGTATTTATTAGACGGTCTAGTTTATTAAGGAGATTCTCATTAAGATCGAGGAAGACAACGTCAGCATAATCGATAATTGGAATGAGGAGAGAGTTTACAAGAGTGATTTTAGTAGGAATCGGGAGGAAGTTTTTAAGACGCAGAAGCGAGTGTATTGAGGAATAGAATTTTCTGGAGATCTCTTTTATGTGGGGAATCCAACTGAGCTTTCTATCAAAAATTACACCTAGATTTTTAACAGTGGGGGAGAGAGGAATATTATTCCCGTCGTATTGTAGAGAGAGTAGGTTTCGACCATCTATTTTATCCAGCTGACGCGAACTACCGATTATAATGGCCTGGCATTTGTTAGGGTTAACCTTGATGCCAAAACGAGTGGACCAGGTTGAGAGTTTCACAAGCTCACCATTAAGGAGCTTAATGGCATCGTCCAAACTATCTACAGAGGAGGGGTGATAGAGCTGGAGATCATCGGCGTACATATGGTAATGACAAAGAAGGTTGTGAGAAAGGAGGTTAATAAAGAGAGAGAAAAGAAGTGGAGAGAGAATTCCGCCTTGTGGTACACCAGCTACGATATCTAGCCAAGCAGAGAAATCAGTGCCATTCCGTATTCTTTGTTGACGGCTTGTCAGAAATGAGGCAAACCAGCAGACCACGGAAGGGGAAAAATTTAATCGGGGAAGAAGTGAAAGTAGAAGGTCGTGGTCTACAGAGTCAAACGCGCTGCTGAAATCAATTAAGACAAGTAGTGTGACGTGAGAGTCCTCCATGTTTTTCCGAATGTCCTCCGTGACGTTTAGAAGTGCCGAAGTGGTGCTGTGACCTTTTCTGAACCCAGATTGGAAAGGATTAATAAAATTACTATTAGAGAGATATTCCGTTACCTGAGCATGTACAACCGCTTCAACAACTTTAGAGAGAAAGGGGAGAATTGAGATTGGACGATATTGATTGGGTAAGACAGGGTTTGGGATTTTGGGAAGGGGGATCACATGAGCCTTACGCCACTGGTCAGGAAATTGAGAAGACATGAGAGAGTGATTGATAATATGAGTAATAGTGGGGAGAAGTTGTTTAAGAATATGAGAAAACATGATGCGACCAATGTTATCACTGCCCACTGCATTAGATCTAAATGAGAGAAAAGTCTTTCTTACTCTATCTTCACTAACCGTGGTAAAGGAGAAAGAGTCATTGTTTGGAAGAGCTACATCAGAGATTACAAACAAACATATATCTGTAGATTGTAGAAATATTTTTCCCAAGGCGGGAATAGAACCCGTAAACCTGCAATGCGGAAGCGTTGCAGGCGACCTTCGCCCGCCCCAGAGGCGTTCAAAGACATGCCTGAATAAAAGGCTTGTGTTCGAGGCCAAGATACTTTTAAGTCACTGAGCTACATGAGTAAGTACCTAAGCATTCACCGAGCAATCTACCAAAATAATAAGAACCTACCCAATTTTAAAACAAGATCCGCCAAGTGCGAGTGTAGTTGCACGCCGAAGGTTTCGAACGTTTGTCAATTATAAGAAATGTGTACTAATAAAGAAGTTCAGACTTCACTATTTAATGAATACCTAAAAAGACCTCTCTGCAAACTTCGGATATTACCCCTAATATCCGAAGTTTGCAGAGCGGTCCATCTGAAATGTGGGTTGGTACCTACTATTTTATACTGGTAAATTTTTCGATTTTTTTCTAAATATTTCAAGAAGTACCTCTATATAACCTACAGAAATTTCAAAAACTGTTTTAAGATGTACCCAAAACCTTTCATTTGATCTACATATAACCCTGCAGGTCTCTTTTAATATTTCGACATCACCATTTGAACTGAAAATTAAAATTAAAATTGTTCACATATTTTTCTTTAAAGGCGCACAGACGCACATGTAGAAAATGAAATGTACCTAATATTATTTTAAATTTAAAGTAAATAACTGCGGTAGTTGCTGAGATATTAAAGAGTAAAAAAAAGGGCAGACAAAGCTAAGGGGTTTCGAAACCGACCTCAAAACCCTAAAAACACTAGTTTCTCAACAACGCCTTTAAACCAGTTTTTAGGAAATTAATTGCAAAATACTCGTATGATCATGATTGCATTGTAACATTTTTTTATTACCACAAAAAACTAAATCCTCCTACCCCACTTAAAACCAACACCGTTTCCCTCAAACCGTGTTTTGTACCGAAAATCCATTTTTTGATAAAACTCCCATGAATGGATGCATTGTGCCGGTGCAGCGACGCAGTTCGGCAGATGGCTACCCCACGATAAGGGTAAACGGTTTGACACCATGCCAATCGGTCATGTTGGTAAATAGATATTGGTAAACAGAAATTTGGGACTTACTATACCTACTAGGGTTAACCTAAGAAGAAGATGTTCCGAGAGCAGTTTTAAAATGTCTGAAAAGCACATGAAATCGTGTAATCATGGAGTTGTATACCACCAGTTCTTCCCACCTATAATGGGTGTAACCGGAGAATAATTCTGTGCCTCCTGTGATATATGATACAAGTGAAAAATCAAAACTTTACAGGAGAGCAAAAAATAGATTTAAAAAATTCGTGAACTTAGTGGGCTAGGTTACACTTAAGTACCTTCTTTTGTACCTCTAGATAAAAACATTCACTTTCACTGTGCATTTTAATTTTTATGTTAACTATTATAGTTTTAAAGTAACTCACTGAAAACATGTAAGTTGTACCTTTTTTATTTCTAATATGTGTTAAAATTACATGATCAATGATACAAGTACCTACAGTTCAATTATGTTGCACCTATAAGTTGTCTTTGTGTAAACTGATATACAAGAACTAAAAAAAATTATAACTGATAGAATATGTTCCTAACACAATATTGGTATAAACACACACACATCACAAATGATAAAAATACTATCCCAAAGATAAGATTATTTTCTATTGAATTGTACCCTAATCGGTATTGAGAAAGTTTGGTTCAAAGTGATATAACTCTAAATTATGTCAATATTCACGATAAATACACTGAAAAATAAACTATGAAAAGTAATATAATCGCTCTTATATCACGAAGCACAAAAACCAGTGTGTGGAGCAATTACTTAAAGGGGTTACAACTTGACATATCTATATTCACGATTTATTCTTATATCCTGGTAGTTATATCACTTTGCACCAAATTATCTCCGAAACTATAGCAGATAGAAGAACGTGAGTTAGACCCAAAAAAAATAATTTATTTTCTGATAATTCTATCGAGAATCGAGTTGTACCCTTTTTGTGATTTTTATAAATCACAAAAAGGGTACAACTCGATTTATATCACCCATCACAGGAGGCACAGAATTGATAGGTGATCATTATCAACAAAATAATTGTCCTGTTCGACCGCTCGCTTCATCTACTCGCATTTTCTACTTACATATGTATGCCTATAAATATTTTTATTTGTTTGGTTATATTTAAAATTTCTCCACCGTTGCAGCAAAAACCTAGATTGTTGATTGTAGATTGTTTGCAACAGTCTGTAGTTAGCTTAATTGTTTCAATTGTAAGTACTAGTTCTAATTTGTTTCTATTATTTGCTAGTAATTTTCTTTGTTAGTAAATTGCCATAGTAAAAAAAAAACAGCAAAAATGTAGGAAAAAATTAATGCTTATATTGTCTTTTATTATTTCGTACAATAATCCACTCTGACGCCACAAATCCATGAAAACTTAAATGAAATTGAGTTGTCGCAGAACGCAGTATTTATTATGATCAGCAATTACGCGTGAAGACCGTGAAACTAGCATGTTATTGGTAAATTCGTCTCGCGTGGGTGTGGTCCTTAGTTTGGCATCCTATTGAAAGTTTCATTTATAATTACATTTATTTACTAAAAGCTCTATTTTGACTTGTTAGTGCCCACAGAAGTCCCTTCTTAATTGTACTCTACAACACCTTTTAATTCAACTATTTTAGATTTACATAAGTTACCTACCTATATTGTGTATCGATCACAATCAGCGCTCCCCCAAAGGGGGCTGTGCCATAATCCCCACGATTGTCAGGAGGATTGTGATCGCAGTAGAGGTGTTAAAAATACACAGAAGGAAGCTGCGGCTCTTCCTCTGGTCTTACCTTATAGCCTCTTTCGACATCCACGCCGTAAGAATTGACACGTTCAACTCAGCCGAGTAGAAGGTGTCGATTCTTACGGCGGGACCGCCATGACTAGTACAATATGTGTCGGTATTTTTATTTTAAATTCAAGATGAATTCTATATTAATGAACATTCATAAGGCTTTATTTATTTGGAAGTTACTTTAAAAAAATACTGCGCTACTATGCTAATTGTATTAGTTCCACTTAACCATATGCATGCCACTTGGATATTTAACTAATTTGCCACCAATCTGGGTATCACATACCGATCTCGTAAATACAGACACGTGCTAGGCACACGTTTACGCCTTGGGCACGTGCTGGGCACACTTTGACACTTGCAAACATGTGCGAGCAACACCAGCACGCCTACTGATGTACATCATTATATGAAGACAGTATGTTTTACTAACCGACTTCGAAAAAAGAAGGAGGTTCTATGTTCGACTGTATGCTTAGACCTTCTAACCCGTTATCTTGTCAAGGGTTTGTGTTATGTTTTTTTAATGTATGTCCGTTGATTTTTTCGTTATTTTACTCTGGTATTATTTTGCAATGGAATAAAAAATAATCCCGTAATGGTCCCACAAAAATTTTATTCCCGAGGGTTTAGTATTTATTTCGCAAAACTTAAAAAACAGGTATCTAAACACATGACAGTTTTTAGTTTTTTCAAAACAATCAAATTATTTTGTCAAAATACATATGCATATCTAATAATTTATTTTACTAATCATAATCACTTTATTGCATTAAAATGGTATTGTAAAGGTCGGCTTAAAATAAGTTCACATAATTTACCGGTAAAATCGACATGCAAAATTTTTAGGCATCTGTTCTTGAAAAATATAAATTATCGGACAATTACTTTTTAATTGTTGTTTTTGCCAGTTTTCGTACGTTGTACGCCAAAGTTAACCGACGAAGCTGCTAATTGTCGAATTATATTTTGAAGAATACTTCCTGAAAGCTATACCAGCTCGTTAGTGTATATTTAATGTAGATGAACTATAAAATGAGTAACTGAAATTAAAAATTGTTTTTTTTTAATTTAATATTGTATTATTTGTATAAAATATGTTACTCTACATGCTAAACAGTTGGTTAGGACATCTTTTTAAGTATGTGAATATACTTGTGCCAGGATGTCCTGCTCTTCATTTAAATACATGGATTTAACAAATAAACTAAATTAATTATTAATGATTAAGTATTAAATGCAAATAACAAACTAATAAAACTACGATTAATAAATAAACTAATAAAGTAATACCTAGGTACCTTCGTAGGTATTTCTAATTGTATCAACGACTTTCGTAGGATCCCGGATGGATACCCGTGTGAATATTTTTTAAGTTTCGTATACCCTACCTACTCTATAAAACCCAAATAAACTATGAAAATGTTTATAATCTGACGCTTGAGCCAACACTTCAGTGCCAAAAAGTAGGTAAGTAGTTACTTTCTGTTGTCCCTTTTTTTGAAATGACACGCTCGTTTTCGAGTGGGATCATCATGACAATGCAAACAATGATCAAAAAGCATTTAGCAGAATAGTGTTAATTTTTAGCGGCGCGGGAGTGTGTGAAAATTATTATAAGGATCGTTAAAATATTAATATCCACTAGGTATCTATGTACTTATATTTAACATTTTAATGTGGGGACTAAAAATATTGTGTGATTTATTTCCGTGGGAAATTTACTTTGGCTAGTTTTTGTGGGTTATTATAATAAAGTGGGTAGAGTCTATATTAATATTGTGATTGTCATAAAAGAGCAATGAGAAAAAAATAATAGTGTAGGAAGATGTCAGAAATGTAACAAAAGAACAAATCTGCCAGTTATGGTCCCTCGGCTTATAAATGAATTACCTACCGAACTGCATGAAAACATGAAATATTCACTTAAAGCGTAGGTACCTATTATCGAATCTACATAAGTATTAATAACTTTTCTGAATCTAACCACCAGCACCCAGCTTAGCTTCTTTCAAAAACAAACTAAAGATATGGCTCATCGAGATGGCGTACTACAAGGTCGAGGATTTTCTCGACAAAAAATTGTGATTTCATATTTATTTTGATATAAATGATTGTGAATTAATGTACCTTATTACTTGTATTGCTTCTTATTTTACTGTATATTGAACTGAATTTATGTTTCCATATCGGGTAGTACGTTGACAATTTTATAATTATTTTAGTATTTAAAATTTAATTTAATTTGTTACTATTTACCTCAACTTTAATTTCTTAACCTGTAAATAATATTTTACCAATAAAATTACTATCTGATTATCAATTGCCTACCCAATTCCAGTAGTTATCAACTAGGCACCTACACAAAATGAAGTATAAAATGAGAAATACAATTCGCCCATATATCTGTAACGCATGTTAAAAATTGCTTTTGCATCTATTATCCAACCTATAATACCTACAGGTTGTGTAATGTAATATTTTTTCTGTAATCACACATTGTACTATCACAAGATTAACTCCGTAATAGCACTCCCTCACAAACCTCTGTGATTTTTTAGGTATTATTATTATTTTTATATTGTAATACCTAATACTTTAGTAGATAAATAAATTCAAAAAAGAAAAAACTATGCATGGTTAGTGTGTGTTTTTCCGGGAGTTTTCCCATAGATATTTTTCTTATTCGTTGATCTGCTATCAGTTAGTTGCTGTCAGCCCCATTTAAACGGCTGCTGACTATAGCAACGCCACATTATTTGCCAAAATACATACGAGACTATAGACAAGGATACTCGCAAATATTGGAGATGATCAAAATTAATGTACCAGAGCGCTTATTTAAGTTCTGAAAAATTACAATTCGACCATGGAAAAATAAGTCACGTTAGACCATCGATCAAGGTATCCGTGCCGGCACGCCCCGAAGCTACAAGACTTGATAGGTAGAGGTTCGAAAATAGCTCTCCGAATTCTTTGTTTGTTATTTTAATCCAATCACACAATATTACTAGGCGTTGTTGGTGCCCTCATTGGCGACATTACAAGTGGCACACCGTCGGCGCGTGTCCAAGCTTAACCATGGAGTGGGTGGTCACGTGTCTTCGATTTAACGACCATATTACACACCAACTAGACGCTTGTTAGGATATCACATAAAATGATCAGCGATTCTTTACGAATTATGGTAGTTATTATGTGACTCTACTTTGGGGTTATTTGGAGTTGCTGTAGGGGTTTCAATATTCCCGTAATATCCCTTTATGTTTTAGAGTTGAAAATCTGAGGCTTTCACAGATTGTTATAGGATAAATAAATAAAACGTTTTATCAAGAAGATCCAACACATTGCATTATATAGATAGTTTATTTGGTATAAACATAGACAGCACAAAACAAAACATAGACAGCACAAAACAAAACATAGACAGCACAAAACAAAACATAGACAGCACAAAACAAAATCAAACATGGCGGATAATGTAGGTAGGTATCGGTAAGAATGCAATAACATATTTTTAGGTAAAAGTACAACACACAAACAAGAAACAAAAACAAAAATAAAACTAAAATGTACCTTGAGAGTATGAACTTAAAGTTAGGGTAGGTACCCAGTTAGATAAGTACCTACCTAATCGTGGACAAGTATAAGTGTCGTGGACAGGTATAGACAGGTGGCCGAGATGAGCCGAAACGGATAAGTCTCAGCTTTATAAGAACTTATTTATAACGATTTCGTTATATGTCATCATGATGGTCATATTACGTTATTTAAACTCCATGCTACTGGTTATTTGATTTTGGTTTCCGCCCTCAAACCTGCTATCACAGATGAAAAAACACCACCAACCTTTCAAACAAAATTTTGACCGCAGATGTACACTCGACTTCAAAACGCAACCACTGTTATCTTTACAAGCAAACAGACAAAGATTCGGCTATTTTTCAATCAACTTCGAGTGGATTCGGCTGAGTGTACCAAATGTTACTATGACTTGACAACCCTATAGCAGAGCACTTATAATCAAGACCATAGAGTTCATTTTCTTCCTATTATAATCGTAGTCAGGGCTGCAAAATTGTGGTGCACTTTATAAAGGAACTTATTGTAACTAATTAAGGTTGGTTTATCTTCTCTCGTGTAGTAAAATGTTTAGATCCTCGTATGATAATAAGTGTTTTGGTTGGTTAAAACTAAATAAATGAGTGCTATAAAACAATTTGAGTATAACTTCAAGTTGCATACTGGAAGCAAAACATCCATTTCAGTACTCTAGGGTTTTCTAGGCAGGTTGAATCTATTCGATTTATAAAATTGTCGGTAAATAAAACATTTGAAAAAATCGAAAACATACTTCGAATCCCATAATTGTACGCTTTTAAGTTTTGCGGGGTAAATAAAATACTAATAAATATTATAGGACTACCTTAGGATCATTCTTTATACAATAGCGAAAGAATTTTTTAAATATATCCTTATCTGACGGAGAAATCGACGAACATACCTCTATAAAAAATATACATACAACCGAACATAGAAGCTCCTCCTTTTTTCGAAGTTGGTTAAAAAGAGGAAAGAGACATCAACGCTATTAAAATATTTGGCTCTGCAATGGCTAAGGCTTAAATACCCATCTATCTACTAAATATATTTTATTTCAATAAATATTTATAATGTTTGCACACTGTCAGAAATATCACTACCAAACACCCCATCCACCATCGACTAATTTCAATAGACCCTGTGCACTGCTTTAGACCTTCACGTCTTCTATGGCACTAGTAGCTCTTTATAGAATGGTAAGTAACAAAGCTGATTGCTATACAATATTAGCCCTTATACCGTAAGGAGATAGGAGCTAAAAGTACTTGGATGCAAATGTTGTCAGCTGGATAGCTAATTTGCGGTGATGCCAATTCATCTTTTGGTATTATATGTGGAAAATGACACATTTTATTTTATTAGTTTAGTATTTATGGGTGCTGTATCGATCGAGCTAATATTTGACTATTGGGTTTATTGTACGATAAACCTCTATATATTTTAGTTTTTTCAAAACCCTCCTTGTGGATGTCAATCTCAGGATATTAGGGAGATAAGTTTCCTAACACTGTTAAATCGCGAGGTGAGAAAATGGAAAGAGAACCCAGCAGTGGGATAGTGGCAGCTGAAAATAATAAAAATAAAAATAATTACAGCTGTAATGTAACTAGGAGCCCAAGAATACAAGAATTTTTATTCTGTAGCGTTGAACAGCTAAATTAGAAAATATATAAATAATAATGCTGGATAGTCTACATAGCATATCTAGTCCCAAGCTAAGCAGACGTTGAGTTATGGGTACTAGATTACTGATAAACTTAATACAATACATAGATAGATATCTTTTATTTTATATAGAAAATACCCAGCACACCCGGAACATATACTCCTATTTGCAGATCGTACAATCATTTGTCCCAAGGAGGGTCGCCTGCGAAGCAGGCGGACCTTCGCCAACTTTGACATATCGGCCGTCCACCCTCTTGACAATAAGTCCGATATGGCCCAAAATCAAGATGGACATTGTTAAAAAAACAATTGCTGTTTATAGCGGCCGTCGTGGTCCAACACAACCTGTGGATCTCGTACAAGTCGACTAAGGGAACATAGCAGAGAAAGGGCAGCAGCTCCCTCGTGTGTATTTTTAACACCTTTACTGTGATTACCAATCCTCCTGCCCAGCGCGGCTATATCCTCTCAGCTAGGTGAACGCCCGCGCGGGCATACCCCTTCAACTGGCACATGCAGCATGCGCATGCGCAACTCAGCATGCACATGCGGCATTTTTCGCCGATTATCTTTTTGTAGGAATACCTAGTAATATCTATATATTTAATTATTTGGATTCTCCATAAATTTCCTACAAATTACCATGTAAATATTCTGTAGTTGTATAAAAATATTTATATGGGAACCAAAAAAAATTAATCCCTATTACGCTTGGTCACGGCATCACGCGTGAAGGGCTGGACCGACTTCGTTAATTCTTTTTTTGTTGTATGTTATTGCCAGGAGAAGGTTCTTATGAATGAAAAATTAAGAAGATAGAAAATTTAAGAAAATATAAGTCATAGTTAAGACAGGACACCGTCTGTAGGGTCAACTAGTAGTTATATAGTTAGGGCTGAACCCACCCCCTCCCCCCTTGTTTAGGGAGGAACGTTCAGAAGTGGACGTGTGTGTGCTGAGAAGGTGATGGTTTTGGACCCGACTTGTATCTACAAATTTTTTAGAACCGAAATAAAACTTACTAACTTAACCTTAAGATTAAATTTCACCGTTTGCTGCCAAAACTAAGATCAATCAAACTAAGTTTAGCTTGATCGAGTTCAAATTCGTAACGCCTTATTGTGTGACATTACAGCTCTTTAACTCGGTATAGTGCGCTGAACTCAAACGAGTATAGCTCATTTAACTAAGTTTACCTTATATTGAACTTGTTCATTTGCAACGGTGAACTTGAACCTACATACAATACAATAATTGCTTTGATTTATACCTAACCAAGCACACAATACAAATAAAATAAAATTTTAAACTACAATAATATATAAAACACAATGCACCCGACAACTCAATCTCTTTAAAAAAGCAAACAACCAATATTGGTTTAGCAGTAAGTAAACACACTGCCCCCGGGTATGCTCGCTGATGAATTTTAAACAGGCCAGTACCAACAGACAGACAAGGCAATTAGCCCGCGGCTATCGTTGGATATACGATATAGGACATGTGGTTTCAATTTGATTAGGTGTTTTATAAAAAAACTTTCTTTTATTCGGTAGGAAAATTAAATTTGATTTGCGGCCTTGTGTTCGGAAATCTACTACGGCTGTTCTAAGTGACAGGGAGAGTAAATTCAAATATCATCTGCGAATCCTACTTAGTCCTACTTTATTTACTTTATTTTTAAACAGACAACTAAACTATCTTATTATATTCGTGATTTTTTAGATTATTATTCATTAATTAAAAAAATAAAACTGGATAAATAATGCTGGACAATCCACACAGCTTTATCTAGCCCTAAGCTATGTAGAGCTTGTGTCACCAATCAAAACATATGCAACATATAATGTTGTACCTACCATAAAAACCTTGTAAAGTTGTCTCGATACTCAGTTTCGTTTTGACTTTATTTGGAGATTAAGTCTAAATCTATATACCTATATAAAAGAAATTCGTGTTAGTTACACTATTTGTAACTCAAGAACGGCTAAACGGATCTCATAAATTTGACAGCGAGGTAGATGGTATCCTGGGGCCGGACATAGGCTAGCTTTTATTCCGGAAAAAAGCGTGCGAAGCCGCGGGCTGCAGCTAGTATTATATAAATTTGGGTCTACCGTACCTACTGCATCGGCTGTCGTCATGTTCATGTGTTGTTTCACGTGTTTTATTGAATAAACACAATGTACGCGATATGTCCTGTCAGTTAGCAAGCAATACTGTGCTAAGGAAGGCATTTCTCACTGCGTTGGTCATGGTAGGCCATTTCATTCACAAACAACACTCAAGCGACACTTTACTATGCGAACGCACTGCGTCAATTACAGATCTGTGATTGATCCGTTTCTGTTGCTAAGTTCTTATTAATGTTTGGCAGATTTGCGGATGACATAAATAAAACACATTATAAACCTGCACAGACATAATAAAATAGTTTTGTTTCCATAGAAACTGAGAGTAAAAACAAAATCTCAAAACAAAGCAAAACTAACAGAACATAACCTAAAATTTGTGACATACTAGTCATAGCTACACTATGCGTTAGTTACAAATACAATACAAAATGTTTATTAATCATTCTCTTAAGTTACATTGTACATTGTTCAGTGTACGAGACCTCCTTTTAAGTATATAAATACCTGTATTAGGAGGTAACGCACTTCCTTAATATAGGTACATTATCAGTTAAAATAATAGGTTATTACAAAACATTTCACAATAATAATCCCATTAGAAACATGAATAACAGTTTTTACACTAGATTTTTGTAAATTTTATTCTATTGTAAGTTCAAGAATGTTGCGTGGTACAAGTGCAAGTTAGTGCGAGTTGAGTAGTGGGTGTAGTTAAAACAACTGTCTAGCTGCTTTACGTATGGGTCGTCCCAGACAGCGTTACAAATAGACGTAGACATAGACAATCATTTATTTGCTGCTCAAACACCTCACACAATAAGTACAAAACAGATATAAAAATACATTTTGAAAAATAGTTAACTTATATTACGACAAAAACAATTAGGTACACAAAAATATTTTCAAAAAGTAGACTGGGCTGAGTGTTACAGCAGCAAAAAGGTCTCGGCTCAGCATAAATGCCTGACCTTACCACTCAATAGTAGATAGGCGCTGATATTCTGCAGAAACCATCACTCCAGTATTGTTAATGAATCGGATTTACCAGCCGAAGAACGCACAGCGTCCATGTGCACTGTGAGACCTCACAGCATTGTTCTTGAATACGGGTGTAAGACTCGCTTCCCACCTACGTCCGTACGAAAGAGTTCAACGCGCTCCTTGCTACGAACTCTAAGAAAAATAAAGCTTCATCTTTTCAGATCTATCCTACGATCATGTTTCTTTGGAAAGATAATATGCATACGTTTAAAAATGTAATCTTTCTTGTAGATTTTCTGAAGGGGTGGTAGGTACCTATACATGCTGCAACTTCGATGACCTCAGTGGCGCGGCGGGCGAAGGTCCACTTGCGACGCAGTAGTTTGGGTTCGATTCCAGTCTCAGGACAAATGTTTTTACTATCTGCAGATATTTATTCCGGGTGTTCTGGATGTTTAAGGGAATAATAAAACATATATATCTATGTGTTTGTGTATATCAGTACCCATAACACAAGCTGCGCTTAGCTTAGAGCTTAATAATGGTGTGTGAATGGTCAAGCATTATTTATTTCATTTATTTATTTTATTTAACTACTATCTGCACCTTTCTAAAATATTTCTTTTTTCTCGGCAAAAAGTAAAAGGTCCCTGTTTTGCACCACCATTTTCGGCTAGTGGCAAATTAAAAGATTCTTGTAAATTATTATTACGGACACCGAATTGAGGGAAAATCCCCCAAAATGAAGGGGATTACTGTCAATGCACCGAATTACTGCAGATTGTGGGGAGATACTGCTAACTACGACAGCTATGGATTCACCCATTTATTTGAGTGATTTGATTACATTTCGATATAACAAATAATGAAAAGGATTTTCATCGTATCGATCATCGAGATAGGATTCTACCTAGATGGTGTCGATGTACCTTTCTTTTATCACGTTCATTATCAGAAGTTCTTGATGATATAAAGTGCCGATGTGTTTGGATGCAAAACGTGTTGGTGTTATTTATCACGGAAATCCTGATTTTGAAAAAAACATAAGGAAGTCTGTTGATAAATACTTAAATAAACCACTTTGACAGCACTAAAAATGTGGTTTTTACCTTTATTTACATTCATGTACGGGAATAGCGTTTATATACAACTAGTTTCTGCCGTCGGCTACGCGTGCGTTGGCTACATGGAAAAGTTAAACGGTTATTTCTATACCAAGGGAACTGATTTATGGAATTAATCGTAGGCTATGTTTTTTTCTAGACCTAGAACTACAACTATGCAAAATTTTAGCCCGATCCGTTCAGACGTTTTGGCGTAAAGAAAAAACAAATATCCATCCGTCCATCCATCTAAACATTCATACTTCCGCATTTATTAATATTAGTGCGAAACAAGTTCAAAAATAGCATTCTTTATAAAAATGCTGCGGTAAAAAACGATAAACAAGTGTTCAAACTATTATTCTATGGATGTCATTTTAAAATCAAAATTTTAATTGCTTAAATTATGTGTTTGAGCTTTTTTGTTGGTGTTGCCCTCGCCGACCGTAATCCATTCGTTCTGGTGACATGGTCGGTGTTCACGCTTGTTACAACCCACATGCCAATGTTATGTAGCTGGTAACCGGAAAATTTTACTTATTTGTGTTTATTTTTTAAATAAGGACATGCCATCATACGATCGGCCTAAAAGCCGCTGTTGTAGTTAGTAGCTACCCAATTAAAGTGTCCTTTGTAAAAGATTTCAACGCGCTTCTAGGTACAAAGAACTGAAAAAGAAATTTCAGTTTTTTGTACCTTGAAGCGCGTTAGAAATATTTTTTACCAAATAAAATATACTAAGTACTAGTGTATATACCTATCTAAGTACCTACCTCTTTATAAAAATTTGATCTTGATATAAATATAGCGGACCCGACAGAAGTTGTACTGTCCTAACGGTACAGGTGGCGTGATCACGACGCCATCTACCGGATTCAATTGTAATTTCAAACCATCCAGGGACCCACTCAAATATATACACAAAATTTCATCTAAAACGGTCCAGCCGTTTAAGAGCAGTTGGGTGACAAACACACGTACAGAAGAATTATATATACATATGTATACGTTTGATTGTTTGAATCTTTCCACTGGTTATAGGTAAATTATATGTACCTATAACATATCGTATAAAACTGCCAATAAGATTAGAAAAGATATAATTGAATTGAATAATATATTTATTTTCTCTTACAAAAGATAATAGTTTACAATTTTTGGATTAAGCTCAATTTTATATGAAGTTATCTTGTTTTGTAAGAGACTGGTGCCCGAGAGAGGTTTGGTAAACCTGTGGTACGGTCACCAGGGCCTTACTCCGCAGAATAATTTGGAATACATCAAAATAACAGTGAATAAGGTAGACCAAGTAAATACAAAAAAACAGAAAATAAATAAATAATCAAGAAACCAATTATGTATGTTTTATTAAAAGAAACGTAAAAATAATAATATCCTTATTGTACCCACACAAAAGTAAACTTACCCAAACAGGAGTGTGCCGTGCCTACCTACATAATACATAATAGGTTAATGAAGATGAAGTTGCGTGAGGCCATACCAAAACTATAGACAAGGTAAGAGTAAATGGAGTATACGGAGAAAAACGAATTGAAACCTGAGGTATTTATTTTAGAGAGATCAGCAGGTTTTCTGTTTGTTCATAGTTGAGTGTTTTAAGCCAATTGCATACCCAAGTTTTACATTTATGTTGCGATTGAGAATCAATTAAAACAATTGATTTTATTGTAAACGTAAGGTGCCAGAAAGCGGAAGAAATTTTGAAGAAGACGAGATGACATTGGACCCCCTTACAGACAGTGCCTTTTCTTCGCTTGTTCTTTACCAGATTTTGACATACTTTAGCTGGGCATGTTTCCTAAGCGTCTATTGAAGAAGGAAAGACTGCCTGACTGTAAGGAGGTTCCATAACCTGTATAGATCGGTTGTGGGAAAACTAAAGGGGTAGCCAAAACTAACTTTTAAGATAGTTTTGCTCTTTCTAACAGAATAATGTGAGTTTTTGCTGCACCTCCCCACGAAGTTATGCAATAATCATCAATAGATTGACATAGTGCGCATAAATAAACATAAATTAAGAATTGTCTGTAATTGCCTTCTGTAAGTTATTAACAAAAACATCTGTAGCCTCATCTACATATTTTGTTTCGTATATGTCTTGAAAATTCATGCTTGATACTACCAGATCAAGCGAAGGATAATCAATACATTAGTACTTTAGTTTTATTTGTATTACTACATTTTGAAGTCATATTTATGCTGATGGCTACAGATTCGTGATCCGTTATAGATGATTCTATAACAAAACACTGTATTTCCAATCTGCTTTTTACCATCGCGTAATCGAGGCATGAGCCGGTACCTCGTGTCGGAAGATCATGAGCTGGAAGCAGACAGTGCTCAGCAAGGCAACTTAAATAATAGCTACGTTTATCAGAGGTATTGGGTGTAATGTCTACGATAATGTCACCACATAGGTAAATGTTTTTATAACTACTAAGGGAGGCCAACAGACAACAGACAACTAGGGGGTCGATATAAACCTAGAATACATGTATGAGAATTTATTTTATTTAATTAACAGTTAGCATCGCTCACTTTAGGTTCCTCAAACGAGATAGTTAAATAATCTTTGTAATAAATTACAACTCAAATACTGTGTAAATACTAGTTGTAATTGTTTTATTCTGTTATTGTACTTATACTTATAATTAAATAATTGGCTACCTACACATACACTCTAGAAGAAACCAATCGGGGTTTAATTTCCTGCATGAAATCACAGCGTTCAATAAACCGGAACAAAAGGCAGATTTATTTGACAATTAGGTGCACAATAAATTGGGCTACGACTTTTAACGCCAGGTGCGACTGGCTTCCTGTGTTATTCCCTTGGTTTGATTAATTTGCTTTCGGTGCACTCATGGTCGATGCATGTCTATACATGTCATGCAAAGTACATATATTTACCGTGTTTTTTTTTTGTAAACAAAGAGGCATTATGTTCTAAACATTGGCTTTGTTTTATGTTAGTGGTACCTAAATTACCTAGAACCTATCTTCATCATCCTAGTAATTATAAAAATATCGTAGATGAGTTTAGTCATAACAGATAAGTAGGTGTAATTTATGGGCTACGCACATTACTCACTCATATCTGTAATTAAAATGTAAGCCGTATACTCTCCAACTTAGCTTTTTAATTTGTACTAGGTACACCTGCTCGGAAAGAGACTTATTCCTTTTTCAAACTTGAGCTAGAAAGTACGACATTACAGGGAAAGTACGAAATTTCCTTTTCATTTCTCACGCGTTTGCCGGGAGAGAATAATGTACAGAAATCCATTTCTAAAGTGTTATTTTTTTTTTAATTTTCTGATATTTCAGCCTTTAGCTATGGTTATTTTCATTATAGGTTCTACAAAAAGTGTTTACTCCTAGTCTGCCATAATAATATCGGCCTCGTCCGTTCTCGGAACTGTAATTAAAAAAAAGAACTAAGTGCCTGAGGCATTCGCGGTAATTTCTTCGAAATTTACATTTGAGTTAGGTAATTCTATTAATTCTATATAATGTCGTTGAGACGTTGAGTGATAGTGAAGATTTTATGACACAGCCAGTAATAAAAGAAACTGCTCAAGCAGTGATTGATAACCTATTACACTAGAAATCCAGAAATAAATACAACAACACTTATGAAGATTTCGTGTATTGGAAAAACGAGAAGAGTGCAACTTCTTCTTTTTCGGAAAATGTTTTATTTTCCTCGTAGGTGTAGTATAAAGCACTATGTATATACTCAAGAGAAAGTGCGATTCCTAACTCGTGTGTTTTATATTACACACTCGATAGGAATCAGTCACTTTCTCACCTCAGTGAACAATGAACTATTTACCAATGGGTAGTTATATATATTACAATAACAGAATAAAACAATTACTACTAGTATATACACTTAATATCTATTTCTTAAAAATCTAAGCCTTCACCAGAAGGCAGAGTGCCCAGAATGCTGGCAGCATTGCCACGATGAATGGCAATGCTAATTCGTTGACCGAAATAGAAGCCAGCATTCCGATCACCTGTCGACTCTATAAGAAGTTTGGTTAGATCTTTATAAATGGCGTGTGCTACGGTCCCCAAGGACCAAGGGTTTCAACTCCAAACGGCTCAAATAGGTAACATCGGTCAAGGTATTTTTGCCGTTTGAGGGATTACGCTGATGTTGCTGCGGAGAGTAGTTATTATGATTTTTTTGTAACAATTCAACATACTTATTAAAATCAAATAGTAGATGTAAGAGGAAAATCAATAATGTATTCTGCAAGCTGGTACGTCAAGCTGCGTGCAAATCAATAGAGAATTTATGACACCCAAATAATTGGGGCAAAAATAGACATCTATAACAATTGCCGTAACGAATTTCCAAAGTAAACATTTAGTTTTCGGCGTTTTCGTAACTCGATCTAAACGGGTGCCCCTATTATGGGTACTACAGATGCACATACGAGGTATTTTGAATCGTGTTGACTTTGGAATAGAATAGAAAGTTGAACGTTAAGTTGTAATGTTTCAAAAGATCTGAACAATGTACTAGTGCGCTTGGGGTGGGACCATTCACAACTACTCGCTCTTTAGCGGGTATTGTTCTCATTTGATTTATATTCATGGTCCTTATTATTATTAGCTGCTAAATCATGCGAACAATCCGCTTTTTCTGTTTTAATTGACGTCAAAGTTTTGTTATCTTCTATGGAAATAGGTGGCGTTAAAAAAAGTCTGCGTGTACAAAAATATTATTAAAACTTTATTACAAATTATTATACAGTAAAAAGATGACTAGCTATTATAAAAATACGTTCTTTATTGTCTTTGGTTTTATACAAATCTAAACGTTTCTTGTAAAATATGTATATTTGTACAAATGACTAGAAATATAGAGCAGCTTTACATTTGGGCGTTCACAACCGATTTATTATAAAAATGCCTGTAGTTCCTCTGGTCTTCGTAGTAATAGTTATTTGGAAAATAGCTACTTGTCTCACAATTATTATAATACTGCATCTCGTTGAATCCATAGGCGTTTGTAAGCTTTCCTTGGTCGTAAACCTCAGATTTAGGAAACTTTCTTGGTTTTTGAGCACTTTCAAAAGCATTTTTGAATATCTCATAGTTTTTCTGATTGAAATATCCTTCTGTGGTAACTTTCTGTTCCAGCATTGGATGGAAGTTATTGGCATCGTAAGGGGGCTGGTAGATGTGTTGATTCATATCTTCTCCAAATGAGGAGGGGTGCGTAAAGAAACCCGTGCCAGTCGTTGAAGCAATGCAATTTCCACCTTTATTATTCACAGATACAGTAACATTTCCAACGTTGATCAGTACACCTTCAGCGGTTTGCATGAAATTGGTTCCGTTTGGAAACGGTTTGCTGAATCCCTCGAAACTGCGGTAACTTCCATCACCGTTATGTTCAGCCTTGTTTGGTTGAAATATATCTCTGAAAGCGTCTTTAGGTGCTTTGTCTCCAGCATTGCCGTAGTTTTGAACCTTCTCGTAGCAGAATCCTTCTGTGACATCTTCAGAGCTGATGTTGTCTAGAGATTCCAGTGTTTGACTTAGAGCGTAGATGTAGTTGTGTGCAAATCGTAGCGTTTCGATCTTCGTTAGCTTAGTGTCTTCAGGGAACGTTGGCAGGACGCATCTCAGCCTGTCTAGTGCCTCGTTCAGCATGTGCATTCTGTTTCTCTCTCTATCGTTCGCTTTCATCCTCCTGTTTCTCTTTATCCTTATGATTTGTGTTGGGCTTTTGCATCTTGTTACTCTGTTCTTCCCGTTGGCATATTTCTTCTTCGGTTTGTTTGGATCTTTGGCTTTCTTATCTTTTATGGGCGTGGAAGTGTTTCCTGTTGCGTGTATATTATCTTGAAATGCTTTGATATCTTCAAGTGGGGTTTGGAATGAAGTGAATTCGTCATTGAATAGTTTTCTTCTGGTGTTTTCTTTTTTGGGTGTGAGACAAACTCCTAGGTCTGAAGTGTCGTGTTTCAGAGGAGTGCTGGTGATTGAAGAAGACAGGTCGGCGTAGGACCTGTCGATACCGGAGTCGTTGCTGCAGACGCTTTCGTTGAAGTCACAATAGTCGTTGAAGTCTGTGGCAAACATGGTTTACCTGCAACCAAAGAAAATCAACATATTAAGACTTATAAAGACTTGTTTTTAAGAAAAAACTCAATATTTCTGACTGTAATAGGACAAAAGAAAAAAATAGTTGTCATATCCAGTTCATATTTTATTAGTACACGGTACAGGCAGTGCAAGGAACGTTACAAGTGTAGCACCCTTGTTTATTTAGTTACCATTCGAAGGCAGGTGACCCTATGCATCGCGTGACCAATGTGATACGGAAAGTCAGTTGAGCTCTATCACTTCCGACTTCCGGCGGCAGATTTCCGATTGTTTGGGGGTCGTTCTGTTAATTTTTAGTCAAGTGCGTATTTTTATATAAGTGCTTATTCTCAGTTAGGTATTAGTTTCTGCTTTGAAGGGTCGCACGATTTTTACAGCTTCTTGGGATATACATATGTATATTGCAGTTGAAAATTGGCAACCATTATGATATTTGTAGAAGTTCATGGTTAATTGTCAATTTTCATTACTTATTTATGTATATCCCAATTAAAATGGACTTATGATTGACCTATTATATTATCAAAGCTTTGACGATTACGATTTTAAAATATTATGATTGCGGCGCGCGCTAGAGCGTCCAGCCAAGTTCGGATAGCTTTACACGAACCATTTGGCATGCTTTTGGACCACCTGTGCCTCAGACTTTATCAAACCTACTGGTTGCAATTTTATATGTCTGGTAAAATCCATGAAAAGAGTAGGAATTCCAAATTTTATAACAAATATTATAAAGTTCATGAGCTATTGAGGTCCGAAAAGTGCCATTTTTAACAACTGACTCATTAAAAACCTAAGCCACTTCTAGATAACCTAGGATGTTGAAATTTGGTATGAAGATAGATGATCAAACTTTATCGGAGGCAAAATCCTAAAACGTCAAACATTAAAACAAATGCGATGAATAGGTTTAAACTTGCCAAGACACAAATTAAATAATGAATGTACGTTACAAATTAAGAATATGAACTGATATGAAACTTACTTAGCACCTATCTATTATGATCTCAGGTCTTTTATCGGTGAAGCCACTATCTTAACGAACTTGGCTAGTTTTCACATTTATGTTTTTGATTGAAATGTTTTTCTAAAACTATTATCAGAGGTCAGTTTAAATACTCTAGTCTAGTTTTTGGCTTGTATTGTACCAGTAGGGCCTTTTATGTTTTTCTTGGTCATTTACGCAATTAAGAAATTCAAAGAAATTATTCAATATTTTGTGTGAACACTGGCGCAGGACTGTGTGGCACAAAAGTTTGAAGGGCTAAACCCATCAGTAGGTAGGTGAAGTCGAGTTGCGGATGATGATGAAAGCATAGTTACACCAATAAGTAATTAATACAAAAAAATGAGTGCTTCACTATGTTAGAGAACTAGTCCTGAATTCCATGGCTACCACCTGCGCGCCGCCACGCGTCACGCACGCGACGGGGGCGGTGGTGGTGACCGCTGACGCGTGACGATCGAGTTAATGGTGGACTCTGACTCATTTAATATCGTTCAAATGTTTTCAATTGATAACCACTTCATAAATTGAAAACAAACTGCTGCATCGTGTTGCGGGAGCTACTTAGCGCGGACAAGTGCGAGGTTACAAACGACTTCATACAAAAAATTCTAACATACAAAACAGATAGATAGATAGATAATATTTTATTGTACTACACAAAGACAGAAAACAATACAGAAATAGATGCTAAGATTAGACGAAGTACAAAGGCGGCCTTATCGCTCTGAGCGATCTCTTCCAGGCAACCTTGGGATGGACTGAAAATAAATATAATTTGGCGCTTCCGGTTAGGTTCGGAAATTTTCGGGTTCAGCAATAGAAGTAGCAGTTGCACCTACTACTAAATCCAGAGGTACGCAACAAACATAGGCCCTCCAAAAGTAGCTCGAGTTACAGAACGAAATAAGAAAAGTTTCAAGATCGTAAACTTCTTTTAAATGATCCGAAATTTTGGATGGATCTCGTTAGATCATTGACTAGATCCATGATGGACCTATTGACATTTGTATTTCACTTTAGATCCAGTTTCGAAGGTGTGATCTATCGAAAACTTTTTTCAATACGAGTAAGTTATGAATGATATGACTCTAACACCTGATAAACTACGTCTGTATACTTACTCTTGCAAAACCACGATTTCATTAAATAAATATCCACTAATAAAACACATAAATATCTAATCACAAAACTAAAGCTACACTAAAAAATTCACTATAAAAATATATTTTCCATGACTAGTAAGTGCGCCGGGCTTCGACGCTTGCACTATACTAACGGTACACCACGAGTTTATGATGTTGATACCTATTGGCCCCCATGTATGGTGTTCATGGGATGGCCCCTGCTGGCCCCGCCCTAAAGTCTCTATAGTTTTTAAGGACACTTATGGTACAAGTGGAAATCGGTGGGAGTAGGATGAATACTTTTATTTTTGTATCGAGTACTTTGTGTGTTATTGGTATGACTTTGTGTTTTCCTTTACATGCATTCTTGTCGATCTCTATCCAACACTTTATTTCTTTTCGATTTCTATAACCTGACGGAAATTTCTGTGGACTCGGCAAATTAAATGGTGCTGTATGAATAGAGTAATGTCCGCATAGTAGCAAAATTGTGATATTTATTTTAATAAGAAATATCCAAATTTCGAAATTTGGATATTTCTTCTAAACGCTGTTGATTTTGAGTATTTTTATTTTACTCAAATATTTGTCAAAGTATTTTACACAAATTGAACATTTTACGATACAATAAAGTCTGTCAAATAAATAGGAAAACCACAATGATGGCCAAGAGTATCTTTGCTATGACACCCTCCATATACTATAATAAATTACCACAATCTATAAGACTACTGCCGAATATGGAGTTTCAGAGAAAGTTAAAAACGATTCTTTCAAATAAATGTTATTATGCTATAAATTAATTTTTAACTGACAAAGATTTTTCTGCTTCATGATGACATTCTTTATTTTTATTTTTAAGATGCATTTATCCAACATTAGTTCAAGTTCAGTTTTATTTTATTTTATTGTAAGCTTAATTAATTAGATTGTTATTATTTGTACACAGACATTGCACACCGTAAAGTTAGGAATACATTGACTCAAATAGACATAAAAACACCTGTACCTACATATATTTCAAGCAATAAACGATACTTTACTTTACTTTACTATACGAATAAAGCAAATTGTTTGTACGGCTACAGATAATTATTTTGTGTTCTTAATGCTGTTGGGCCATACACCAGCCTTAATTCGTTATTAGGATACCACGTCTTCGGTTCGGTTCCCGATTAGTTTCGTAGAGGGTTTACATCTTGCTCTACGTCGGTCGTTGAGTTTTCGTAGAGGTTCTACGAAGTTTTTCTACATTTTCTTTATTAATATTACAGCTGCACTTTTCCAAAAATAAAAATTGATGAAGGGTGGACAGGAGTGCTTTTCACAAATGAAAATTGGTACATTTTAATATTTTTATCTCCCTGCAGTGCATGGTATAATTTTTGTTTAATAGCTCGTGCAAACTGTGCCATTTTTTATGTCAACCCCTTTGGCATGTTCGACTTGCCATAAATTACATCAATATTTGATTAGACATGCCAATCGGCCAAAAGGCATGTATGGTGTTTGCTTATGCCCGTGGCTTTGCCTGCATCAACCTTGGAAACATTTTTTAAAAGGCAATTCCATGATGGAGTTTTCACTGAAAGTCAAAATAGCAATCCTGAGGATCACGCTCCTTCTACTTCGCTCAAAACATAGAAGAAGTACAATGAATTTTGCCTTAATGTGACATTATGAGAAATGCTAATATCTTATACCTACACATATAAAAACAAAAAAAAAAACTAAGTATGTAAATTAAAAGGTAAGAGCTAGAAACAGCTTACATTATAGCTTATATAAGTGCATGTTTAAGTGTGCGAGTGTGTAGAGTATGTGTGAGAGGTTTATCAGGTTGTGAAAGGTTTGCTTGCAAGGCAAAACGGGTGTATGTTGTAAGTTGGGGTCTCCTGAGGACACCAAGCTCTTAAGAGTTTGGGCAACAGGAGACCCCAAGGGTGTATGAGCGTGGAATAAGTGTTCGAAGGGTATGTGATGCTTGTTTGCGTGTTATATGCGTGTATATATAGTATATAATGGGGTCTCCTGCGGACACCAATCTCATAGGAGTCTGGGCAACAGGAGACCACCATGTGAGTGATAAGTGTTGTGTAAGTTTAGTGTAGATGAGCGTAGATAACGGTAAAAAGGTTTATTCACCCTGTATAAGCTTCATCCTGTGGCATCAATTGAACGGATTCTTTAGTAATGTTTATTTTAGAAAATCTTTAGGTAGGTTGTTATGTATATATGTACCTATTTGCAAAGTTATTCGTGTCTGTTTAGGCGGTATAGGCCAGTTGTGTTCAAGTGCTAGTGTTGTGATTGTGACCGCTTGATCATACTAATATCGATAAAAAACATGACCGAAAAGGCCACATATTATTTTCAAATAATATTTATATTTACTCAGCTCTACAAAGACAATCGTGCGTTTGAATAAATCATGATATTTGCACAAAAGTAATATCAAAATCAAGTGTATTTTATTGCAAAAATTAATAAAACTGCTATCTATAATAGACACCTGTTTCTGGAAATATTGTCTCACGGCTCTACTGATAGACATATGTCTAAAACACCACATTTTGACACATTATTTGATTGTTTCTCGATACGGTGCTCTTACTATGCTTTTTATTTATCACAAAACATCGTTATATTTGTAGTTAATTAGTAATAATGCTGTCAAAATTGACGTCTTGTCAACATGATGTCAAGATAATGTCAAACGCATTTGACAGCGGGTGATAAGAAGATGCCCAATAATGTAACGGGCAGCACGTATCTCGTTCAAACAACACTACTAACCCAACGCAAACATATTTTTTTTAACAAGAACAGTGAAGCAAACTTTTGGCTAAGAAATCAAGCACCTTACCATAAATATAGGCTTATTTTCAAAATATAGCTACATGTTAGAGTTCAAAGCTGTACTTAGTAGAAATATAGTGGGATATACATTTTAGAGATATGCTTATTCGTAAAAAATAACTCAACGTTCTTCAATATAAAATTTAATAGATCTGATAACTTGCGAAACAAATATAAGTTTAACCTTTGTATACCTCAATTCAACAATTCAATGTTCCACAAAAGCATATATATAACAGCTATCAAAGTATTCATTATTTTACCAGTACAAATAAAACAACTTGATGGAAACATGTTTAAACTTAAGTTAAGGAAGTGGCTTGTCAATAACACTACGATTTGAAGGATTTTTTTGACATTAGATGATTATCTGCCTAGATTAAGATTGTATGTCCGAATAGGATAACATTGTTGATCATCATCATCAACCTATATTAGTCCACAGCTGGACATAGGCCTCCCCTAATGAGCGCCATAGCGCCCTGTCTTCAGCTTGCCGCATCGGGCATCTGCCTGCAGTATTTCGCAGGTCGTCGTCCCATCTGGCTGGAGGCCGTCCTACACTACGTTTGCCGAGTCGCGGTCTCCACTCAAGAACCCGTTTACCCCAGCGGTTGTTGGTTCTTCGCGAGATATGGCCAGCCCACTGCCGCTTCAGCTTGCTAATTCTTTGAGCT
Organism: Eupithecia inturbata; assembly: GCA_963662085.1. NCBI lineage: Eukaryota > Metazoa > Arthropoda > Insecta > Lepidoptera > Geometridae > Eupithecia > Eupithecia inturbata. The sequence continues at coordinate 14,147,813 of OY759182.1, forward strand.
ATGTCGATAACTTTGGTTCTCTGTCGGATGTATTCGTTACGAATCCTATCCTTCAGAGAAACTCCGAGCATAACTCTTTCCATAGCTCGCTGAGCGACCTTGAACTGGTGGACCAGCCCTACCGTGTGTGTCCACGAAAACAAGAAATTGTTGATTCTTACTATAATTTGAGACCTTCATGTAACTTTTTAACACAAATTTACAATAAAACAAATTTACACAAATTTACAATAAAATTATTCCTATTCTTATCATTCGACGTATAAAATGTAGGCTGCTATTATTGTAAGTAGGTATATCTGTGTAGAATGTAAATATCCTGATCTGTGTAGAAGGTACTACCGGTGTCAAAAACATTGCAAATCTTACCCACCCTACATTTTTCGTTACATTTTGACCCGACATTTTAAACACTCGTATCCAACCCTTTTGAGGGCGATCGTTTAGATTTCTATAAAGACTTGCGCCGTCATTATTTACAACCCTTCCCGATAAGCCCTTAACAACAAAGCTTTTTAACATTTTAAAACTGCGACCTACAATGAATGATGTATTGAACTTTTTTTTTACCGTCAGGATTACAGTAACTTCAATAAATGTTTTAATATTTAAAAGATTAATGTCATGTTACTTGGTCTGAGTGTAAGTAAATATTTTGGATGTATTGTTTGAGGAAAGGTTTTTGATGTTTATACATTTGATACGAAATTGATAGAGCTAATTCAAAATATGTACTGTAGTAATAATTATAACAACTATTGTACTTTTTAGTAGGTATAGCTTAAATAACACAACCCGTATATATATTTTGGTATAAAAAAAATCGAGGTCAAGTCTAAAAGGACTTGACTTGTAAGCCTGAATTTCTCTGGAAATAGTTGATAGTCGAACAGTCGACACGTCACCAAACATCAACTAAATAAGTATTAAACCTTAGTATCCAACCGTTTAAAAGAAAAAATAGCAAACAACTCTGAAAATAATGCAAAACGTCCTTTTTTCTTTAAGTGGCTAAAAATACCATAAAAACTCTTAAAACGTCATTACTTTGAAGTTGTCAGTAGGTCACAAAAAGTTTTCTTTAGTATAAAATCTCAATCAAAAGAGATTAAGCTTAAGCCGAAAACAAGCAAATAATTATAGTAACGGGTAAGTCCGCAGAATTATGCGCGGTGGCGAGCGGGGCTGCGCGCGAGGGGATGGTCTAGGGAAGTTACTTGTAGTCTCAGACATTCGTATCGTATCGATAAACTTCGTATCGTATCGAGTTTCTTGAAAATAGGTATTACCAAATATGTACCATTACATTTCTAAGAGCATAACATTTTAAAAAAACTTTTAAGACGATCACAGGCTGTTGTTCGTACGCTAATCATCTCTATAGTTCACTAGTTAATTAGCGTAGAAACAACCGGCCGTCAGTCGATCAGTCGTGTTGAAATTAAAGATTGTATTAAAGACGGTACATACCTACTGACTAAAACTTTGCAAGATTTGCTTATCTTTGGGCTAGAAATGATCCGTATTAACTGTTATTTAATTAGAACGTCTTATCTGCTTTTCTTTTGTTTACAACTCGTTTTATGAACACTAAATAAGTAAATTAAATTCTCAACAATTGCATCAATTTTTCGATGTCCCATTTCATCGACAACATCCCACCCTTAATCTGTCAACCCTTCAACAGCCGGGCACATTTATGCATTCATGATCTCTCGAGCGTGCGTATGTACTGACTGCGTAAATGTTGCCTGTTGCCCCTTTGGCCCAGTGCAACATTTATTATTTTAAACTTCATCCTTCTTTTTAGATTTATTTTTAGGATTTCTGATGTGTTTCTAGGCAGAGTTGTAGGACGTTAGGAGTCAAATAACCATTCACCAGTTAACATTAAGATGGTTGGTATTTCAACACACGAGAAATAGGTAAAAATAAGTCAGTTGGTAGATAAGTAGAGGTCTTATAGTTTGAGCTTGAGCGTGACGATACAGCAACTGCATTCATTATTAACTTAATTAAAAGTGGAAAATGCAATGTGTATTACCAGTTTTCCCGGTGGAGTACAATTTCGGAGTCTTCAAATGAGTGAATAAGTTCCTTCTGGGAAAGCGTGCTCCATCTTGCGCTACATCTTAATTTTCTTAAGTGCTATGGTAGTCAAGTGCTTTACCATTTACAAACAAGCCGCTTACTAGAGTGATTTTCCAGAATTACTAATTATTTTTTTCAAAAAGCGGTTAAGCTTAACTATTAGCCTGAAAGAAGCCTGCTTGTATTTTTGCCAACACTTTAGGTATTTAGTTTGGAACATTCAGCGCCGTAATAGAACTTCCCTTCAGCAAGACCTACCTACATAGTTAATCGAATCAAACAAGAAAATATGGTGTATAAAAAACATATCGACTATGTATGTACATAGTCGATATGTGTTTTCTACGCCATCATTTCTTGAAAACCGATCAATAACCGATGATACACCCAATTATTTCAACAAAAGCATTTTATTGCCAAAAACATTTAACCCGTTACCGTGACGATATTATTCAACATCGAATTCTATTCAGCCATGACGGAATCAACATTTGGTGTTAAAACGCTGCTTTAGATGTTTGTTTGTTCGTCAATCATGCGGAAACAAGGGCAGTTGTAGGGTAAAAGGGCCTTGGAGAACCATGGAAATCAATCCAAAATCTTGTATACAAATTTGAAAATGTTCATAGTTGGGTACGTCTATAAGTACAAAAGTATATTAACTATAAGTATATATATATGTATGTATAAAAAATTGCGTGTAACAATATATGGTTTACTTTAGTTTCGAACGCGGTAATCCCGCGCGCAGGCACAGTGATTGTGTTGTGGTGGAAGAACACATTTGTTTCTCTGTGTAGGTTACCTATCTAATACTAAGTAAGTACCAACCAGTAATAACTTTTGCCCTGTTTATTTTCATATCTTTATGAGGGTAACGGTGTTGATTGCACATAGAGAACAACACTTAGAATAAGTAATGTCTATTTAATTAGGCCAGGAGTGTAATTGTTTGTTACCGCGAATAAATAAAAACTAAAAAAAACATACTTTGATGTTACTCATTACGTTCATAATACGTCATATTGTTACGACATATGTCTTCCTGCAAAGGTTAGACAAGGTCCTAGGTATAAAGAGCGGTTGTTTCTACCTGTACTTAAAACAAATGTATGTAAGAGGGGTATTTATGAGCTCGGTACTTACGAACACTACGTAGAGTACCTAGTAAAGCTCAGCGCCTCTACTTTAGAGCAAACACGCGCCCGCCTATGGAATGCGCCGCGCCCGCCCGTGTATAACTCACGCGTGTGACGTCACTGCGTGCCTTGCGCTTTCGTAATATGAAGTACACGTGCAGACTCTTCAAAAATACAAAAAAAATATCTAAAACAAATAAAACGAAAACTAAAATAGCATGATATTTGCACAATTGTTCAGTACCGATATCGGCGGTAATAGTCTTTCTAAAAATAATTCCTGCCGTAATAAAATTGATAATCGAGGTAATCCTTATTTGCACGTGAGGTGGTTGAAGTGGTTGCCCTGATAAGCTAGCAGATATAATAAAAACAATTCTATTGGCCACGTTTTGAACAAATTTCGTGGTGCGAAATTGGCCGGGTCCACCATAACACATCTCAAAAGGTTTAAACAATTTTTTTTAAGTCAATTTAGTTCAATGGGTGGGAAAATAAACACGTAAGTGAACAAACTTATAAGAGCAAATAACATTGAATTTAAAAAAAATAATTTCCTAATTTTAAGTATGTACCTACACATCGTAAAAAAACTCTCTTCTTGAAATAACTATAATTCCATTATAAGGGATGTACAAAGGTCGTGAAAATGTTTAACGTTTACATACATATTAAAATACACGTACAACATATTATTACTATTACATACATACATAAATTGGAAGAGATTTGCTTTAGGCAGCAAGGAAGGAATCTATCTTGGTGGAACAACTATCCACCATGCATACACCGTGCATATTAATTTGTTATTTAATCCAATTTATTATCTATTGTATACCAGGTTAAACTTTTTTTTTTATTTATTTATATTAAACATTATTTACATACATTCTTATGCTAAAATTAACATAAACCGTTGATCGGTTTGTCCGTCAGCCTCAGTCTCTATGGTAAGTATATTATCTAATGAACACAACAACTCGTACACTTATAAATATAATAAAATCAAATACAATATGCACCCACCGCAGCGCAGGTAAGAAACTGAATGTAGGTACCTAGTTATAAATAGTTGTGAATAGCACTGGAAGCCAAGAAAGACGGGGTACAATGATCGGCTGTCGGGTGTACGAGCGATATTACAATATGCGCGTTCGTCAGCGAGTGGAGCGAACTGATAACGTTATACAGGGCTATTTCTAAAATGAAGTTATTATCGTTAATGTTTAGAATTTAATTTGGTATTCGTTTTTGTTTTACGTTATATTTTAATTAGTTCTAATAAGGTTTGCGGGAATAATGTTAATTTCACATTACAAGTTTTGCTGTAAATCGTAGTAGTATTTTTTAATTTTTAATTTATAGTTTTCATCGTTAATATTAGTTGAGATTTTAAGGGGCATTTCATGAATTAAGTTAGGTATTATATATCTATTTGTACGTTTGCCGTAATAGTTGTAAACTCTGGGTATCAGAAGTTTATGTTGGGTTATTTTTCTTGTGGTAATATTATGCCTTATTTTTATTTGCAGGTCTTTATTTGGGAACTGTTCTGTTAGAATATTCATTTTAAATTTTGTATGAATTGGTAATATTTTACAGTACTTGTATATTCCAGTGATGTAGTCATCTTTAGATAGCTTTATTTTAATTTTATTAGGTATTATTATTTTAAGTATTCTCAGTTGTATATTATAAATCTTGTCTAGGTAGGATTTGAATGTTCTGCCATAGCTTGTTAGTCCGTATGATATAAGTGACTCGGCTAGCGAATTATATATATTAATTAGGACGTAAAAAGGTACTTTATATTTTAGTATTGCAAATTTGGCTAGCATTGCCCTCAGCTTGTTGCCTACATGGTCAATATGCTGACTCCAGTTGAATCTGTCGTCAACGATAAGACCTAGGTATTTGTAATGATTTACTTGTTCTAGATTTCTGCATCTGCATCTATGTAATATAGACTTGTGTAGGCAATCGTGGTTGTGTGCAGTTATTACCAGTGGTCGGTCTACGTTTAATAAGTGATTGGAGCAGACATGAACAACTTTGGTTTTGTCAGAATTCAGTACAAGTCCCGCGTCGTGTGACCACTTACAGAGGTTTGTGAAGTCACGCTGTAAAAGTGATTCCGCTCTTGTAATGTTCTTGCTGGCAACTACGAGGCATGTGTCGTCAGCGTATTGATACACCGAACAGTTTTCGACAACGTTAGTCATGTCGTTGACAAATGCCAGATAACGTAAGGGTCCAAGGACCGATCCCTGGGCAGTGCCAGTGGTGACTGGTATCTCGTCGCTAATTTCGTGTCCTATTTTCACCCGATAGTTTCTGTGTCTAAGATAGTCTTTGCACCAATTCAGGAGAGGCCCGCGTATGCCCGTGTTATCTAGCTTTTGTATGAGTGTGGCGTGACATAGGGTATCAAATGCTTTGCTAAAGTCTATAAATAGAAGGAGTACGTGCTGTTTGTCATCAAGATAGTTATTTATTTCATCTGTAAATTTTGATAGGAGTACTGATGTTGATTTATTTCGTTGAAAGCCATATTGGGCACTGTTTAGGATATCGTATTTAGTATAATAACTTTGTATCTGTTTACATATATATTTTTCTATTATTTTATCTATTACCGGAAGTATCATGATAGGCCATGATAGGATAATTCTCATAATCACTGTGGGATCCTTTCTTATAAATAGGCCTAACTATCCCAGTTTTTAATTGTAATGGGTATTTTCCATTCCTTACGCTGCTATTAATCAGCTTTGTTATAATCGTGGTTATCTTGTCACATAGGGATTTTATGTCTATGCAGCGAATGCTATCTGCTCCAGGTGCTTTTTTAATATTAAGTTCATTAATTATCTTAGATACGCTGCTACAATCAGCTTCCTCGAACCGCATTGATCTATTTTCAGGGAAAATGTAAGTAGATTCATTTATGAGTTTTATTTTACAGTTAGGTATTATTTTCTTAACATTTTTATCAAATTCCTGTCCGAAGTTGTCTGCCAATTGTTTTACTGTTATTTTATTTTTGTTAAATGCTTTAAGAATTGCTGCATCAACTGATTTGTTGACTCTGCCTGTTAATGAATTCAATATATTCCACAACTGTCTAGGATTTGTTTTGTTCTTATTTATTTCATCATTGAATTATTTATTTCTGGTAGCTTCTATTACTTTTCGTGTGTTATTCCTTTGTTTATTATATTCCAGTTTTAGTATTTTGTTACTAGTGTCCTTTTTCCATTTGTTGTAAAGTATATCTCTTTTTTGGCAATATTTATTTACTTTGCTGTTTATCCATGGCTCTTTATTTCTTTTACTAGTTTGCTTAATTCTAATTGTATAAGTCGACTGGTTGTAGCAATTTTCAAAGTTATTTTTAATGGAACTATATATTTCAAGTGGGCATTGCATTTTATTTGCTTTACCCCACTCGACGGAATCAAGTAAGAATTTTAACTTATTGTTATCGATTTGTACCCTAGAGTTAGGAAAACTCTGTATAACATCGTTCGTCCCCGCGCAGGACAGCGTGATCATGCGGTGGTCCGCCATTACTGTGCCGAGCGCTGCCGAGTACAGGTCCAACGAACGCGATCTAGCAAAAATGTGATCAATGCAACTGCGTGTGACAATTTCATCTTTAGTTTCTATTCTAGTAAAGTCTGATATTGCGCTCGTTAGGCCACACTCGGCCAGGCTACTTAAGTAATAATTACGTATGTTATCTTGAGACTTAAGGTCTATATTTATGTCCCCGAGTAAGTATAAATCAGAGTTTTTAAAGACATCATTACACAATAGTTGTTTTAGTTCAGTGATGAATAAGTGTTTGCTTTCGCTAGGCTGTCTGTATAAAGCGCAGATGTGTGCCGTGTAACAGCGAGCTGTGGTGATTTCTAAAATTAATGACTCGCAGTGTTTTAATGCTCCAGATTTAATATTTTGAAAGTTATGACAATTTTTTATGTAAATAATAATACCTCCACCTCTTCGCTGCTCACGAAGCACACTGCACATCTCATACCCGTTTATACAAAAAAAGTTAATGAGGTCGCTATTTATAGAAATACCTACTTCTGTTAGGATAATAACATCTATTTCAGTTTGAGAATAACTTATGAAATGTATTAGAGAACTAAAGTTTTTAATAATAGATCTAATGTTAATGTGTATTATATTTAGAGTTTTAGTGTTATTGGGGATATAAGAATTAAAATCGTTAGCCTAGCATCTATTATGTAATAGATATCTTATGTATTAATTAACCATCTCATATTTTAAAACTATCGTCATCATTTCTATATTATAATAACTTATTATAGTACTGTGGATTTTGAAATACCAATAAAATAAAAAATCACATCACACTGGATTTGCTTAAAACAATTTGTGGTAAAATATATCGTTATGGGACATTTTTGATAAGAATATATACTTAGCAATCATAACGATAGCCTATCCAGTTCATCGCCCGGTCTGTCGCATAGCTAGCGAATAATCAAAATTTGCGGGGTCCAGGACCCACAAATTATTAACTATTTACAATATCGGAGCAGTTTTTGTTCGGTAAGATCCCGCCTTTGGCGGTGAAAGCCTCCTCCAAGCTTTTCCATTCACTCCTGTCACTTGCTGTTCTGGTCCAGGTGCTCCCCGTTACATCTCTGATGTCGTCAGACCACTTCTTTGTTGATCAACCTCGTATACGCTTGACGTCTCGAGGAATCCAATTTGTGACTATTTGTCACCATCTGTATGGGGGAAGCCGCTGTATACAGGGTGGTTGGTAAGCTGCCCAATTTTAGCAAATTTTGTGATTTAAATTCATTCAAAAGAACAAAACACAAAAAAGTCTCTGCCCAATCATGACCCTAGCAGACAAGTATCTCTTAGTTTGACCACCTAATTAACATTTTTTTATGTCATGTATGTAGCATACATGACATAAAATAATATTAAAAATATTAAGGGAACTGAAGAAGTTTTTAAAAGAAAACGAAACCTAATATATCACTTTCAGTTTTTTTTAGTTAATTTAGACGTTGTCATAAGTATGTATAAGTACATTGAAAAATACACTACAAGTTACGTTGTGGCATTACAATCATTAACTAAAGAGATATGATGATTTAAAGGTGTGACTTTGAATTATTTTAAAAAAACTTAGAAAAATGATAATAAATATCTCAGTAACCTCGACATTTAGGATATTGATTCTACCAAAGAAATGTAACCCATGACCCCCTCCAACACTTTAAAAAAATTATGTCAGTCGCAACACTAAACACCTGTATGGCCTGCCCAATGCCATGTTAGCTCTAGGATCCTCTGTACCACATCTTTTAGCCTTGGTTTTATTTCTAATGGTTACACTGATTCTATCTTTTAATCGTATTCCCATAAAGCTTCTCCATGCCTCTCTGACAGACTCCTATTCTTTCAAGCTGTGTCTTTGTCAGTGGCCAGGTTTGGCAAGCATATGTTCATTCTTTAGATTTTAGAGTGATAGGTAAAGTACTCTTACATAAGTATTTATGTAAAAATTTATAATTTAGGTACAACATTTGAGCAACAACAACAAATGAGTAGGGTATGAGTAGTCTTAGTGATTCTATCATGTTATTAGGTCTGTTGGGATAGTTTCCTAGGGATTTATAAATCTCCTTACATAAGTACGTTAGTTAGGTACGTGAAGCTATCGAGAGCGTAGTTCCAAGTCCGCACGATAGAGGCGCTGGCTGTACCAAATCCTATGAAAAAAGGAGACGTGACGACCACGTCTCATTCCTTACGTCAGATGGTACTAACCAATTATTTATCACAACCACTCGTGCTTAACTAAAACTGTTTTAACTGATCTAACAAACAAAAATAACGATTGACGTTTTTTATGTATTTTTTTAATTGACTAGGTATTTGTTTCCCAACATAAATGTTTGGCTGCAATAAGTGGCAACTGGACAGTGACGTAGCATTAGTCACTCACGGAGTGCCATACCTTATTTTCTTGGATCATGTTAATAACGATTATAAAACAAAACGTCAAAAACGACTTCCTTTTTTGAAGTCGGTTGAAAATGTAGGTAGGTAGCGCCTAGTACAATATTACAAAATCTGTGGTAGCACTAGAAATATATTTTTGGACGTATAAAAAAGCTACAAACGATTTCGTCTTTGATTCCTAAAAAATAGCTCCAATTACTTCATTTTCGAAGAATACTCAGAATTTAGCAGATTGCTTCTTCTACTCGAAACTAGATGTCACTAGTAGGTACTGATTCATTCTCTTTTACAAAATATTCATAGCAGTCAGCGCCACCTACTTGCAGTTTATAAAACAAAGAATTCACTACTCGCCACTAGATGTCACTAGTAGGTGTCTAATTCTCATCGATAAAATAGTGGTGTTACTCATGTGAAATAAAATATGCACAAATTGAGCACAAACATTCTGATTCTGAATCTACATCCATTGAATATGTTCTAATGTTGATGCTTTAAAAATGCCTTTTAAATGCAATATGAAAATAAGAATCCGAATTCCATTTCCCGAAATTCCATGAAATTCCATGATGAATTTTCCATTTTCTGAATTCGATTTTCCGAATGAAAAAGAGATGATTCGAAGAAAATTACAGACATAGAATAGAAACAAATTAGAACTAGTATTTACAATTAAAACGAATTAAATTTGAATGAAAAAGAAAAATAAACTGCCAAGTGCGAGTCAACTCGCACACGAAGGGTTCCGTACCGTAAAAATCAGGCAACTTTTTCAAAGAACTTCACTTGCTCGGAGACTCTATTAAATTTTGAACTTTATTTTATTTATAGTATTTGTTATTATTACAGTTGAAGTGTTACTTAATTGTAGTAAGTTTCATGTGTCTACCTATTGTAGTTCAAGAGATACAGCCTTGACAAATTAAGAGCAAATACAGCCAAAAAAATCACGTTTGTTGTATGGAAGCCCTCTTTAATTTTGATATTTATATCCGCAAGAGAAATACACATCTGAAAATTTCAACTGTCTACCTCTTACGGTTCATGAAATATAGTCACGTGACATTCGGACGGACGGACGGACTGACGGACGGACAGCGGAGGCTTAGTACCACTAAGTGCCAAATAAGGTGGCAATACAGGTCGTTCACTTTCTCCTCCACAATAAAGATAAAATTATCGCTTTTGTGTCGCTTTTCATACAAACCTTAAGCGATACCGGTGTCGCTAGAGTATCGTACGTAATACAAACGTACTACGAAGCAATAAACAAACAACACAACCCAAAAAAGTTCGAAATCGGGAATTAACTACTGACTTTTTACGTTTTCAATGAATTCACGTATTTTAATGTTCTAAAATACCAGAGTAAATTCAAACCGACGATACATATTTGAATTAATTGATGACTAATATTATGGTTAGGAGTACCAAATTACATTAACATGACTAAAAAAATATAATAATTGTTCGTAACATAAGAATTTAAACTAAGTATCGAAAACGTTTATAAATTCAAAATAACATAGGTCTATAATTTTATGCGTAGGTAGAATAATAAGTTTTCAAAGACATGTTGGTACTTATAACCCTAAAAAATTTAAGGTTTTAAGTTGTGCCGTTTTATGATTTCGTGAAGGAGATAGGTGAATGTCCTCTATTGCCACGGCACCGAGTTTATTTATCTATGTACTATTTGCAATTATTGAATCTGAGAAACCTTATTAATATATTTGTATTGTACCGGCGGCGCCGCGCTCCGGGGCGTCTGACTGACGTCATTGGCGTTTTTATACCCCATCACTAGCAGGGTGGTGCCGCCGCCGCCGTACCGAATGAATGTAGTGCTTCGGTTTTTATAAAATATTTTGTTTACTTTTGTCTTTATTGGAAATTGTTTTATGGATTAAAATGTCTTTAATATTACTAATCAAAAGACTTGCTTATTTACATAGCTAGTAGTGTATTTTAATTTCATCAGTATTTTTTTATAACCTATACGAGATTAGTCATCAGAGAGAGTAGACGGTGTTTGAAAGTGGAATCTCTGTGGCATTGCATTATTTATTCATTTTGCTATCACATGCAACAGTTTGCTCAGGCACATGCCGCGACACATGGATTCATTACAAAACTGGTGAGTAAAGTTTCTTATTAGAAATTCTGCTTAAATTTCTCTAGCTGAAATTTAGTTTTATCCGTGTTTTCGTTCAACTAGCTAGGTACCCTCATACTTTTAGCTTCTGTACAGAAATTGCTATAACTGCATACAAAATAAAATTCAGAATCTCATTAAGAAACTGCACCGAAAGTGCAAATAAAGTTATGTATGTACAAACATTGAAATTACTTGTTATAAAACCTATTAATTACATTTGTTTAAATTAAGTACCTACTTACTTATTTAAGACAATATACCTTCAAAACAATTTATCCGCTGAACTGGAGTTAAAATATTGGTATTTCATGCAATTTTATGACATCAATCAAATTTTATTTTACTGTGTATTTTCGAGTTTATGTTCTAAGCCAAATAAATAGTATATTCAATTACTGCAGTAATGTAAAAGAAAAATATCATAAGTTTTAAAAAACAACCCACAGAAGGGTTAATTTAATATCAATAAAATAAGTCATCTCACAGCATGTTCTCTCAATAGTACCGCCCCCTATTATCTTTCATATTGATAGAACAAAGATTTAGCGCCAAATTAATTTTAATACCTATAACGATACAGTGACAGTCAGATTAACAGTATGTAAATGATATTGGCCGTGGCAGTCAAAGCGTGTGAGTCCACCCCTCCAACTCAGATGAGATTGTGAACCATTGAACTTCCATTTATAAACAAAATTGTTTTACAGGAGTAGGTAAAATACATTTTGTTTATAAATGGACTTTCAAGTGTACCCTGTGTACTCTTGGCTACTACCCGTGTACCCATACATATAACTATAACAGCAAAAGTAATTAGGTATGTCTGTCTGTTACCATTTCACACCGAAACGGCTGAACGGATCTTAATGGAATAAGTTACAATGGCTATAAAAATAGTTAAAATTTATGTATAAAGGTTATAAAAATATGGGTGGCTATAAAAATAGTTAATATTTATGTTTTAATGTTATGCTTTTTTTGTAAAATTTCTTTTGTATTGCCAGGTGTTGTTTTTCACTGGTTGTTCATATTGCATGTGCTTTCAAAGTTATATTATATGCAGGTAAACTAAACAAGACTGCAATTATAATTTTTTATCATTTTGCACAAATGTACAAGGTACAAATTAAATAAGAGAATTCAGCGTTGAAGTACTGCGTTGAAGTGATTAAACATATAGCATTGAAATGAAGTGGATATCTTGAAGAAATGATGAAATGCAATGTTAAACTTTAAAACATAATTTACTATGTAAATAAGAACAGTATTTTGATTGTGATTGTTCAACAAAAATTTTATTATCTATTAGATTATGGGCGTCTCTGTCCTATGTTCTTGTCAAGGTTTCATAAAGATGATTATTCACATCTTTCAATGTCACAAGAACAAAGTTTCGGTCTATTTAATTCCAGTCCTTTAGCAATCAATGGTTTAATTGCTGGCGAGCTCTGTGGCACAGCGAGTGAAGGTCCACCTGAAAAGCGGGTTTGAGATTACTGCCGCGGGTTTTTTGATATGTAGCATCTGCATTATACAATTTTCCGAAAGTTTGTGAAATGTGAATTTTATTTTGTTACTTAAGGTCTCCAAAACTACTGATAAAATATCATTTGTAGCCACCTTGTGCCCATAACAGAAGCTTTGCTTGTGCCCAAAATAGAAGCTCTGCTTGTGCCCATAACAGAAGCTCTGCTTGTGCCCATAACAGAAACTCTGCTTGTGCTCATAATAGAAGCTCTGCTTGTGCCCATAACAGAAGCTCTGCTTGTGCTCATAATAGAAGCTCTGCTTGTGCCCATAACAGAAGCTCTGCTTGTGCCCATAATAGAAGCTCTGCTTGTGCCCATAACAGAAGCCCTGCTTAGTTTGATACAATACAATATGTATTAAAAAAGTCCAGTCAAAATATTTCGCATTGTATGGCAAAGAATGCTCATTGCCATAACTAAATTTCAATGCTTACGTTAATTTAATCTGAAATCATCTTTGGTTGCGTAGTGTGGGTAGGTAGAGGTATTAGGTTTCGGAACTAGAAAGTAATACAATCTTAGACTAGATGTCCGCATTTAAGGGGCGAACCTAAGGTTTGGGTTTTGGGGTTTGGTTGTCAAACTAGGCCTAGATCTCAGTAGGTACTCACGGGATATTCGTGGTTCAAAACTCGAATTACATAAAATTCAACATTATTTCTGTGTTTTCCAAATCCCATGCCTATCCTTTTCACAAAAAGCCGCGCATTGCGCCCTCTTAAGTGGCGGTCGCGACAAAGACATGAGACTGAGACCGAACACACAGAGTCGTCTGGTCTCTGTGTGGTCGGTCGGACTCTTCTGTGATAAAGGCACAGAGCAGCCTGGCAGTCTTCTGTCTCGCGTAGTGGTCTCTTGTCTCAGTCTCGCACTCGGTCTGACACAAATACAAAAGCCTATGGAAAAATAACCCAACCCGCATGCCCAGCGTGGGGATTATGGGCATTACCCCCCATGAGATAAAACCAATAAGGCGCTTAACAGGGGAGGGATGCGTCCAGCGCATTAATATAGAGTGTTAAGATGAGGTGAGGAAGAAAAAATATGAATTGATAATAAGAAGTAAAAGCTTCTTATTTCTTAAAGAAATGATGGAGGAGACGTTTTTTAAGGTAACTAAGTTTAAAAAAAGTCGTATAGGCCCAGAATATAGTTAAGTAGGTAGGTAGGTAGGTATAGGTACCAAGTTTAACTGCTTAAAACTAGATTTATCTTGTTTACATTATATTGAGTTCGATTAATTTAGATTATTGAGCTTAAATAATTAATTGTAAGTCTGTATTGATTACTCACTAAGCGCCTATTTAGATAAAAACAATTACAGTTATTACAATCGCTTGTTTATAATATTAATAGTGATGCATGATTATATTGATAATGACAAATAATTTTGATACAAGATGACTGCTCCTTGTCCGATGTTATGAATCACTGATAAGGTGATAACAATGATAAGATGACTAAGTAGGTGTGTATGTAGACGAAATTATGATAATGCATGCTATGTAAAGAAGACCTTGCGATAACTATAGTTTCAAACGGATCAACTAAGAATGAGTTGAGATTGAGATCCCGAGTGGACCAGGTAGCTCAGACAGTGCATTTATAACAAACTAGCTGACGTTGTTTTTTTTTTTTTTTTTTTTTAAAAGGGCAATGGCCTTTATTAACAAAGAAAATTACAATCAAATTATAACTAGTATTTACAATTGAAACAATTAAGCTAACTGCAGACTGTTGCAAACAATCTACAGGTAGCTCAACTGATCCATATCAATACCAGTCGGAAGCGTCCCCAAGACGCTGGCTGCATTGCCCCGCTGTATGGCAATGCTGATGCGCTGCGCCAGATATCCGCCAGCTCTCGGGTCACGCGTCGCGTCGACCGGACGCTCAGATAACTTTTTAAAAACCCGGAGAGCCTCGGTACCCCACGGACCTAGGGTCTCGACCCCAAAGGGAGCAAATATGTAGGCTCTGTCGAGACCTGCATATTTGCGTCTCTTGAGATCCTCGGCCAAATCTGCCGCCGCACCAGCCCTTACGGATGTCCTCGGAAGATGGGAAGGCGCAAGTGTGTCGACGCATGTAGCGTCCCACACAATGGGCCTCCCCAACTCCCATGGGACTAGCGTCATGCCGTCAGGCCTCTTACCATCGTCACGCAACAGACCATTCGGTTCGAGAATGGCTGGTACGTTAGCGGTGACAAAGGCCCGCCGGATGACGTCGTTAAGGCTGGCATGACGAGATATCCGACCGGCGGCCCTAGTACACGATAATCCGTGATGACCAAGCTGTTCGACAGCAGTACCGCACTGGCATTGATGAGGCGCGCAACATATTGCACCCAACCGAAGACATGTTGCGATACGGAAAGTTACGGGATCCAATAAAGTGCCAGTGTTAAATGAAGGAAATGCTTGCAACCAATGTTGACGACCGATGTGGCGCGGCGGGCGAAGGTCCGCCTGCGACGCAGAAGGTTGCGGGTTCGAGTCCCGCCTTGGGACAAATGTTTGTACGATCTGCAAATATTTGTTCCGGGTGTTCTGGGTATTTTCTATATATAAAAAAAAATATCTATCTATGTTATATATTGTATTAAGTTTATCAGTCATCTAGTACCCATAACACAAGCTCTGCTTACTTTGGGGCTAGATGATGCCGTGTGGATTGTCTAGCATTATTATTATTATTATAATGTCCTGACTCCCATTTAGAAACGGCCAGGAGACGGGCACGATCCGCAGAGCTGGAGCACGTTTGTAACAAACTATTCCGTGTCAACTCACACAGAGGCCCGTCCCATTGCCGTTGAGACAAAAGAGATTTTGGGGGAGCAGCATTAGGGCAAGCATTATGCCAAGCCGTTCGAGCTTCGTCTAAAAATTAAATTTTGAATGAAATTCCAGGTGGGACCAAACAAGATGACTTTAAAATTTTTTCAACTAAAGAACTAGTGCTGTAGACGGAAGACAGGAACGCTGGAAGGGCTACACTTGAAATTTTGCGTATACCTAAGCCTCCCAATTTGACAGGCAGGGAGGCCTGCGACCATGCCTTGTCATCTAAATCGACATTCAAAACCGATGATAGAGTATTCTTTATTATGTTGTCTAAGCCTTCCAAGAGCTCACTGTGTTTCCACAGTTGACTACATCTCAAAGAATACGTAAATTTAAGTACAAAAAGACAAAATCGAATTATTGTAAAAGCCATATGGCTATTAATTTTGAGCAGTCTGTCCGAAGTTTTGTTGAAATTTTGAATTTTCTCGTCTACAAAGGACTGAAAAGACTCATCAAGAATTGGTGAACCAAGGAGGCGAAGTGAACATTTATCAACAACTGTTATGTTGGGGGCTAAACTATTGAATTTTCCAATGATATTGTTTTTGTCTACACAAGAGTCCGAAATAAAAAGCTCGCACTTTGAAAAATTTAATTCCAAACCTATTTTTCGAAATTCATCTGTGATGATTTTTAGATCATCAAAAACTGTGTTTACCTCTCCACCTAAAGTTCCGTCATCCAAATACCAAACATTGAGCTTGGATTGGAGACGTTGAATTATCGATTATTATTATTATCGTCCTGTCTTAACTATGAATATTGAACTCGAATTGGTTTTCTTAAATTTTCTTATTTTCCGCGCAAATTTTTTTGGCTATTTTTGCTCTTCGTTTGTTTGAAGGCTGTATCTCTTGAAACACAATACACACATAAAACTTTCTATAAATAAGGAACACTTCAACTGTAATAACAACAAAATACTAAAAATATAATAAAGTTGAAAATTTTAAGGGGACTCCATACAAGAGAAAATTTGGTGTTCTTTGAAAAAGTTACCTTATTTTTACGCTACGGAGCCCTGCGTGTGCGAGTCCACTCGCACTTGGCGGTTTATTTATAATGAACTAGCTGCTGCTTGCATCGCACGTTTTTTTCCAGGATAAAAAGTAACCTATGCCCGTCCCCGGGATACCATCTACCTGCCTGCCTGATTTCACTGAGATCCGTTCAGCCATTTAGGCGTAAAAAAGTAACAGACAGATATACAGAGTTACTTTCGAATTTATAATATTAGTACCTATAGATAGACCTTTGTTTGGCCACAATCTCACCTGATAATATGTGACGATGTTGCCCAAAATGTATCACCCTTGTATTGAAAAGACATTAGTTTGTAAAGGGTGTTTTTTTAGAGGTAGGTAAGTATAGATCTTTGATTTTTTGAAATTGATATGAAATTTATTTTATTATTCGAAAGATAATCTGGCATTATAATTTAATTATGACTTTTGGCATATGACCGCCACGGCTGGCTCGGACGTAGTCTAATCTGGAGGTCCAAATTTCGATGACTTTTTCCAACATATGTGGCCGTATAGCGGCAATAACGCGGCGAATGTTGTCCTCCAAGTGGTCAATCGTTTCGGCTTTATCGGCGTAGCCTAGCGACTTCACACATCCCTACAGAAAATAGTGAAGCGGTGTTAAATCGCACGATCTTGGAGGCCATTTCACGGGTCCGAAACGTGAAACTATGCGGTTACCAAACGTTTCCTTCAAATAATCAATTGTGGCACGAGCTGTTTGACATGTTGCGCCGTCTTGTTGAAATCACAGCTCCTGCACATCATGGTTGTTCAATTGATAAACGAAAAAGTCAGTAATTACCATTGACTGTAACGTTCTCACCAGCATCGTTTTTAAAGAAGTAATGACTTCTTCTGTAAGGACTGTAGGACATCTCTTTATGCGTATTATCATTAAGAGTAAACGTGGTGCGAAAACGTTCCATAGTTAATCGAATTAATTGCTCTGATGGACGATTATATTGACCGTAAATTGGGCGTAGTGCGCGATACGTATTTCGAACAGAACCATGTTTTTCATAATAAATTTGCACAATTTGGAAGCGTTGTTCAGGCGTCGTTCATGTTGAAATGCCAAACCAAACTAAACGTAAATCACTTGACAGCTGACAAAATGGCCGCCAGTTAAAATTGTTGCCAACATAAAGTTCTATACCCGTAAAAAAAAAATACCCCTTTAGTTGGCCGGAAAAATAGAGGCAGGCAGCGAGTCCTATCCTTAGCGGTACGAATGTTACAGATGAAGGAGAATCGCTTAGTGCTAGTAAAAAAAGTAGGTACCTTCGTGTAAAAAGGGTTAGACGTACGTACGTGTACCTGCTTGTTCTAATTAATTATTTAAATAATTAACAAACAATAGAAGTCTTCGTGGTATTTAAAAGTATAATTAATTAATTACATAATCACAATACAAAGGCTAAACCAAAATAAACTCTAGCAGAGTTCAACCCCCTCTATAACCTACTTTTATTTTTTTGATGTTTTATTTTAATAGTTTATGTTTGTATCGCACTTATGGAGTTACCTAGTATTATCTTATGGCATAGATTACTGGACATTTTTATGAAAACTTGCTGTACACTCATAGGAATGTAAATCGGCTCCCTAAAAATAGCGGCATAAATAATTTAAATACTAGAAATAAGAATAAACTCGCTGTGCCCACAACTAGGCTACACAAGATTAATGTATCTTTTAGAGGTATATGCTTCTACAACAAAATACTAAATGAGTTGAAAAAATTATCAATAAGTAAATAAATTCAAACAGATTGTCAAACATATTCTTTGTAAAAAGGCTTACTACAAAATATCAGATTATCTAGAGGATGAAAAAGCTTGCGACAAGTTTTGCTCTAACTAACAACCTAACAAGGTAAAGGTTTCTTGTTCGCTTCTTTACTTTTCCTTAAAAAGATTGAAGTAAACAAAAAATCAAAGTGATCACTTTATTTCCTAGTTTTACTTATGTAATTTGAATTTTTTGACGTGTCTTAAGAGGCCTGTAAGGTCTAAAGGAAATAAACCACTGAATTTGAATTTGATATGAAAAAACATCGTAAGCGACAAAAATCGATAAATCACTTTTTTTATCGTAACGTCTAGGTAATTTAGAACCTAATTAATTTAAACCTAAATGCAAAGACACCTAGGTCATGTCAATGTTACGCTTTCGATGTTTTTCCATATCAGGGTCGATATGCTGGACTTTTCATACAACATCTTCTGGTTCCAAAGTAAACAGAGCCTGTGCTATTATGACAAGATGACTTGTAAACTACTTAGCTTAGATACTGATACTGTTTTTGTGAATACACACGTGATGAACGCCTTGAGAGCCAATGGCCACAATAGAACTGCAAAGGGGACAGGAAGGTATTTTGTCAAAAACAAGTAACAATAACAAATACAGTAAACTTAAGGCTCTGTCTCCTAAAGACGGGTATACTTACTGGTGCTACGGGCTGTAATTTACCATTCGCAGCGAGCATGAAACGTCAAAAATCCGTCTCAATGCTCGTTGCGAGCGCCTTCTTTCCCCGTACTGACTGCCCGAACGCTCGCTGTGTTACATGTTACATTACGCGCTGTAACTGTAACACCGGTCAATACCCGGCTGTAGATGATAGCGTAGCAGTTCTTTAAAATGTGAAGGAACGACATATCCCGTACTGATTAAGGTGAAAGGGATATTTCGTGTTACAAGCGAGCTCCTGCAAGATCTGGCCTTCAAACAGCCTAGGTTTGTCATGAAACGATCTTGCGTGAGAGGCTTCATGGGCGTTTACCTGGAAACTTCTGATCGGAATGGGGGCCGGTTTCCGACCAAGCAGGCGGATAAAAATAGCTAATTGTTACATAACTAACAATTTAAACACTTCATAACTAAATCACCAATCTCTTTTGTATTGATTCTAGGCGTTTACTGTAGATGTAGTGGGGGTTCTAGATAACTGAACAATAATCTTGAACGGGACGGACAAGATAATTGTAGTTTTATTTTAGTGTATGTTGATTTAAAGTATTTGCTATTGCGAGTGATAAACCCTAACGTTTTAAAGCCTTTGGAAACTCTCTTGAGAATGTGAGCATTAAATGCAAGTTATAAGTCTATTAGGACACCTAGGTCTCGTGTTTGGTTAATATTGAGTAGTTGGCCGTTGATAAAATAATAATTAACCTTAACCCATTTTCTGATTATTATTTATTTATTTATTTAAATACTTTATTGCACACATTTAACAAAAGTATACAAATGGTGGGCTTAATGCCGATGGCATTTTCTACCTGCCAACCACACATGGTAGAAATAAAACAAAAAGGCGTGCTATAATTAAACTAAGCTAGAAAAACTACATTAATTTATATTAAAACTTGCACTATATAATAATATATATAATATCTAAATATATATATATAAATAAATATCTATTATAATAGGTACTTACAATGTTTTAATGAAGAAAGGTAGCAATAAAAATCACAAAAAGTTAAAAAGATGGTTGAGTTACCTAATTAGAAGTCGGGTAAAGATTACTTAAAAAATGTTCACGTGTCAACTTTTTAAAACTATCCTTTGATTCGACTTTTCTGATATCATAGGGAAGAGAGTTCCAGAGTCTCAGCCAGAAAATGATTTTTCCCGAAAAGATGAGCTATGTGCCGGTATCTCTAGGAGTAGATTGCTGGATGATCTGAGTGGTCTGTCATGTGAGTCAGCCAGAAATGAAAGACGATTTTTGAGATAGGCAGGAGCAGAAGGATTTTTAAGTGCAGAAAAAAGAAAACAAAGTATTCTAACGTTCCTACGTTCGCGAATAGGGAGCCACTTGAGTTTAGCACGATATTCGCTTATATGGTCGTACTTGCGCAAACAAAAGATGAATCGAATGCCAGTATTTAGGAGACGGTAAGGATGATAGTCGGTAAGGATTGGTACGATATCAGTAATAAGCCTGCACTTTCGCACTTGTCTGCAAAAAATGTTCAGAGCCGCTTGTGATCGTCAAATAATGTCGTCTGCGGCCCTTTTCTCATGCATACGGCTGAGTCCGTGCCGTTACCGTATGTCGCCCGTCTTTATCCGCTATAATCGCGGTTACGACGCGGCAACCGTCTTTACTGTTGTGTATTGACTTGTATTATACTTATACTTAGACTCGTTGACATGAACATGTGAACGAGTCTAAGTATAATACACCCGCCGTATTGCGTTCGTTCGAGCGTAATACGGCGCTCGGTAAGGTTTCGGCACCGCGTATACCGAGCGTGATGATGTCGTACCGAAAGGTTACCGACTAATCAGAAACGGCCTTAGGTGTTTTATTGGGACTGAACTGTATATAAAAACATTTGTCATCATGTATGCGAGAAGGTATGTATTTTATATGAATATTTTAGGTTTTTACTCATATATTCATGTTTTATCCTTTGTACCTGCACCGTGGAAAGCCTTTGCCTATAGTCCAGACAGATTGACGTAAATAAGACCTGTTTTAGCAGGAAAACCGACCTTAGTTGGTAAAAAGGTGTTTATAGTCTGATTTGGTAACCTTCCTCCACTATACTTATGTATCTAAACTTATAATTATCTGGATGGGTAAATAACAATCATAATTTTTCTTGGGTTCCAATAAAAAACGAAACTCTGTTAATTTTGTACATGTTCTGCCCGTCATGTCAGTCATTTTCCTCTCCAAAACCATAGTATTGCAGCTATATTTTACCTAAGTGAAGTAACTGTATACACTGTGATGCCTATTATTAGTTATTTATTTAGAATTAATTTTGGCAGACAATGCCATTTTACAGCAGCACTATGAATTTATATACTTATATTATTTTTACATGACTTTAACGATGCCCATTTACAGCTGATATATTTATTATTTTAACTTATTTTTGTACCCATATTCCTAAGTTCCTCGATTATTTTTCTACCTCGTCTGTTTTATGGCTTTGAGTTACTAATTTAAGCACCAATTATTGTAACCTTTAATGTAAATTGACGTCTCCAAGTGTGCCTTGTGCTCCTACGGCGAATAATTGAATATGAGTATTGTAAAAGTATTGTGTTTAGTACTACAAAAATCAATTAATAACGATTCGTACCAACTGGTGAAAATTCGGCAAAAAAAAAAAAAAAGTAATCTTGCAAACACGGGTTATTAAATTGGTTTCAAATCGATTATTCCAATTAATCGATACAAGTTTACTTCTGGCTGTGTTTGTGCTATTGTAATCAATGGTTGTTTTTATTGCAGAACTGTCCTGAGACTTGCTGATCGGACCTGACCCCTGTGATATTATAAGCGAGAGTGGTAAGTACCTGTAAATTATTAATTTTTACATAACATAGCAACCCGACTTCGCACATGTAACAGAGCTGTTCAATAGATCCTTCTAAGAGGAATAATTCTAGGAGTGAAGAAGGCATGCTGTCCCCCTTCAAATTTTTTTCCTAATCACAAAATTTGCTCAGATTGGCCACTTTCTCAGTTTATGCAAAGTTAATAACAAACAACACCATTGTTTGTTATTAATAAGAAAAAAAAAATAATAGAAAAAGAAAATTAAATTCGGCGTCTAATTATTCAGAAGAACAAAAATTAAAATGTGTCTGCTTAATCATGCCCCTACAGCAGCCAAGCATAGCTTAGCCGCCTAAAAAATATTTTTTTAATCATGTAGGCAAAGGGCAATAACTGGAGAACTTTTTAAAAGAAAAGTAAATTCCACATGATATTTAGTTTTTTTTTTATTGAATTTAGTTATTTTTACGCTCTTAGATTTTTACACAGATTTTTGTCGTTGAATGCTCGTAACTTTTTTATTTAAAGTGAATTCTATCATAAATTTTTATTTAGAATGAGTACCTATACATTGACAAATAAGGCACAAGTTACTTTGTTTTGTATTACAATCACAAACAAACCAATTTTTGTAACGAATCTTTATTGAATAAATGATCTATCTATCTAAACAAAACAGATATGACGATTGAAAATCGAGATTTTAAGCGATATTCAAAAAACTTTTAAAAATCATATCTCAGCATCACCGTGACACTTAGGACATTAAAGGTCATCACTCATTGGAGCCACCCGGCACCCGACCCGCACCGCCTCGCCTCGTGCGGTTAGTCTCCTTTTTATGGAATTCTACATCTACGAGTAGTTGAGTAGGTACCTATACATCAACTCCGGACCGCCTCGCTTGCAAGCTGTCAACGCGTTGACGGCGGGTTGACCATGTGTGGGCGGCGAGTGGATAGCTCGCTGCTCGCATGCTTCCCTTGCGTTGATCCAGTTCAGAAGATTGCGTGTTCAGATCACGTCGGGGTCACCAGTTTGGGGGATAAGGTAGAATTTCCCCCAAATAGGGACAGAGGGAGATCTCCTCTGAACCGGGCCGACCCAGCTGGTCTACTTGCCCGGTGATCATTCGACCCATGAACCCCTCAACTCCCCAAATAATTATGTCGGTCGCAATACCAAACACCCTGTATTCTCTGGTAGTAGTTATAAAAATGTAAAGAGGTGAGTACCTAGTTTGTTTGTAAGGAGAATGTAATCTTCTGAGTAGCTACTGATATGAATCAAAAAGTGCCTTCACTTATAAGTAGCTCAATTACGCTGCCAATGCTGAACATAGGCCTCCCCCATACGACGACGCCAGAAATAGCGGTCCTGAGCCGCCTTCATCCATCGACTCCCTGCGACCGCTACAATGTCGTCGGTACATCGAGTGAATAGTCTCGCAACACTCTGTTTCGCGTAAAATCCATTGAGTTTGGGTATTTTTCTTTCACTCAAATATTTTTCGAAAGTATTTACACAAATTTTGTGTTCTCAAGGCCGTTGGGGCGTAGACCAGCCTTAAAGTTGTCGATATAAGCCGCACTGCTTCAATACCGCTCCCGCACAGAACCCGCACGCCTCCGCCTCCGCTTCAAATCGTGTTGAACGCTGTCGCTGTGGTGCGGGGGATGTGTGTGCTATGCCCTTTATTCTTACTTCGTCCTCAAGTTGTAGGTCAGAGGATCCAGACCATCGTAATCTTCTCTTGATGGTGATCGTGTCATTGAGACCTTGTATCGGCGGTAAATCCACAAACTAAACGAATATCAACACAACTGCAGGTCTTCCGTATCAACAATGGTAATTAGCCTTCTCCAAAACACCAACTACATAATTCGGTTTCTTACTAAATATTTGCAAACTCGCGTGATTGCAATGTGATTATTTGATCGGTTGGTGATTTTGAATTTAATTCGGGAACTGATTGGTTTATTTTTGTTTAAACTGTTTATTTTTGTATCTTGAACCTGAACAAAAACAGACTTGCTGTTATACTCACAGTAATAGGCTAACAATATGTAACGTGGCCTATTAAATTTAATTAGGTTACTATGGATGTCACGTGGCCACCCTAGCTGAAAAGCGTATCATCTCGTCTCCGCTTCGGACATCTTCGCACATCTCCGCTTTGGTGGAGTAACTCTACTCTCCTTGCTTTTATCCATGGTGATCATATCCTCATAGCGGGACTTCGGCCACGGTGGTCACTCTCAACGGAGACTAGGTACTCATGTGCCACTTACTAAAGTGCACAAGTCTGTGCGTAATCACAGGTGCACACTACTCCCTTACTTTCATAATCCGATGAGACCGCAGACAGATATGACCGGGGTGAGGTCAGGCGTAGGACCAAAGAAATAACGTTTCCGAAGGCAGTGCGTGGCGTGTAAAACTGCAAATTTTCTGCCAGGTCCTGCTACTGTGGACAAGAGAATGCTGAACATCGCCGTAGGGTTAAAAAGAACCTGGACCATTAGTGGCATTTAAATGAATAATACTTACTCCATATTTTGATCAGGTTGTATTATTAGAATGTGTGTTGTTACTGTCCGTCCGTAATTAGACACATCTCTTGTGGTTTTTCTTCGAAATAACGTGAACAAAGCCGAAAGCTTTCGAAACCTTGAAGTCGACAAAAGATTCCGAATATCAATTGAAGTTTAGAGTCAACTTAAAATTGGCCGGTTTTATCACATTTTTATATGAAGGAAGTGAGCCGTGGATATCTTGAATGTGTTTGTTTTATGTGTACCTGCGTGATGTACATATATTTTATTTATTTATTGTATGCATTTTATGTAAATTAAATTCATAGTTTATTAGTGACACGGGGTCAAAATCAAAACCCATCAAGGTATTGGCGCTCCAGGTGCTAATTGTGTTTGTCAATCTCAATGTTTTCGATGACGTCGCGTGTGACGCAGTCGCCGATAGGTTGTTCGGTCTGCGCGCGCGCACGCCAGTCGCGCTAGCACTACCGGCGGGGCCGCAGTACCGCGCGAAAGTCGACCTGCTTATTTATTTTATAAATTCACGCGGTGTCCTGGGCGCATTCCTTCTATTAAAAACGAGCTGACATTTCCTAGTGAACAGGGCGACATAGCATGTAAGTGTCTTTTTATAATTACTATAAACTGATAAATATAAAAAAAAAACAAACAAAAAAGTTATTGCTAATAATATCATAACAATAATAATCTAAGCCCTCGGCTTAGAGACCACGATTTTACCGATGGATCTCACACTAAGCCGAGCCTGTGTCATGAGGTCCAGCTGATTTCTTACAAAAACGTATAACACAGTCCTGATATCTTAAATTATTGTTCTTCATTCATTAATATAATAAGTAGAAGTAAACAAATTGTAAATGTAAATAGAGAACTGGGTTGAATAATGCCATCATTCTTTGGAGCTTTTAGATAGAACCTTGTTTTTTAACCGCCTAAAAAAGGAGGAGTGTTTTTTTATGTATGTTGGCGATTTCTCCGTCAATTGTTGATCGATTTTAATGATTTCTTTATATTGTATAGAGAAGGATCCCCAGATGGTCCCATAAAAAAAATTGCCGAGGTATTAGCTATTTGTCCCGGGAAACGTAAAAAACGGTGGAAATATTAAAAATTTGAAGTCGGTTTAAATTTTTTCAAAACTATCAGAATATGTATATAAATGGTGCCTGCGGCTGACGTGGTAACTGCATAAGCTAATCGCTTACGGTTAATCTAGATGTGTACCTATTATTTAAATAATCTTCAGAATCGGACGAGTAGTTCTGAAGTTTACCCATTATAAACAAACAAATAAACTTTACCTCTTTATTATTAGATAGTAAAGACATTTAGATTTTACAGAGATATTTTCACAAAATGTATTGCTAAATTGTATGTCAGTAGTACATAAGTTATTAGGTTAATTGAAAAGTATCGTAAGACAAAAAACTCGCTTTATGATGATCTACATCATAAGCTAAACAATTGATTAAAAAACTTCAGCACATGTACATAATATGTGCTGAAGTTTTTAATTAATTGTTTGCCACCAAATTTTAATAATAGGTACAAGATTTTTCTGAATCTTAATGATTGAATAAAAATATGTACAAATATGTTTTTTTCACCGAATGTAGGAAACAATAAAAAGCTACTTTAAAATATATCTTAAACGTGAGAAAACTTGACCCTATGCAAATCCAATATAAAACTGAATTTTTAATGTCCCAGTCGTACATAACAATCTTTGGGTTTTTAACCTTTGTTTTAGCAAGATTTGGTCGATAGGAACGTTTCTACCTGTACTTGGTCTCTAGATTCCTAGATATTTTTTGTAAACTAAGAGGTTACAAAACCAAGGAAATATTTTACGACACTACTGGTTTCATCAGAGCAAATTGCAGAAGTTCGGAACAATTTTTGGTGATGAAAGTTTTCATTCGTCATTTAATTCGTCTCTCGTCCATTTTTGAATTTGTGTCTTCACTGCGCATGTGCAATTAGGTATTGAAAATTCATTTATTCAGACTTATGTATGCATTGTTATTTTTAGTTATTGTTTTCTTATTTTTACTTAAATGCTCATGCGTAAAACTTTAAAACGAGAAGCCCTAGATCCTGAAATTCAATATTATACTGAAACACTGTAATTGTGTCCAATAAGTTATTTTTATGTTTTATGTAGTTTGTGTTTCCGCTTTTAGTGATTACCTTACCCAGTTCTTTTCCCTGATATCAGTTTACGTTAACAAAGACATTTTACATTACATTTTCGCCATTTTGACATAAAATATCTTGGATTCTAGAACCGAATTTGAGTACGAGTTGTTTTGGAGTCGTTTTACCTAAATGATTTTGTACCTATATGAACTGTAATGCTATAGTGGGTGATCTAAAGGGTGCTAATATGAAAACAAATAGATCTGTCGATGTATTCTGCACGAGTCCGTTAAAAGTTTCCGTGATATTAAATAAACATTAGTAAGTACAGGTACAGAATCAATAATAGTATTGTACAGGTTGATTGTGTCAATATTTGCCTATTGTTGACTTTATACAAGAATGTCGTACTATAGGTAAGATGATTGCATGTCCGGCTTTTTTAACCTGCGCGGCGGCGGTTTTTGTTTTTGCGAGTTATCTGAGCTCAAAGTATCAAAACGGCTAAAGAGATTTTGATAAATGAGGTGTTAAAATACTCGTCTGAATTATTTTTGTGTTTTGCCAGTCAGCCCGTAATTTTACGAAAAAATAATCTCAATTTTACTTTATTGTTTTCGTCACAGTCACAGGCTTAATAAAAAACCTATATTTATTATTAAGAATTCCGCATGTACTCGTAAGTTATTTGTTTTTCTTTTGGGAAATAAAAATCTTAAAACCGAAAAAAAAAATTTGGTCTAGGTACCATACCTACTATTTACAATAGGTCTCTTAGTTATCTTCAAATACCTAATAATAATATATTCAACATTGAACCCGAGAAGAGCTGATAAGATAATCTTATCATACTAATGGGCCTGAAATCTAAATAAATTCGCTTGACATAACTTAGGTACCTATTTAATAGAGCCTGGTATGTATGTATATATTAATTAGGTACTCATACTCACACTCTTGCATTTGTTCGCCGTAGGAGCACAAGGCACACTTGGTTACGTCGGTATACATTTCATTTATAAATAAAGATTATATTAAGACAGAGTAATAATCAAGGAACACAAAACAAATAAATTATTCCTATATCTGCTGAAAATGGGCATCGTCGATAATTAGGATAAACATAATAATTATAAGATTAATTGCTAGGGCTACTGTAAGAGGGCATTGTCAAAAATAAGATACTATATATAAAAATATATAGAATATATCACAGAAGGGGTACATACCAATTTATTTTTATTTATATATTTCTTACAAGGAAAACCAGCAGCACATACATACAAATTATATAAAAGAAGTTGAAGCAGAACGCTACTAAGAGGTTTCACGGTTCAAAATTATAATAGTTATATAAAAAGGGTGAACAAGCTGAATAAACTACACATTTATAAAAACTATTAACAACAATATACATATGTACATACCAGAAAAATATCATAATATTTTGGGTAAATAAATGTTATATTTTGATCGGCCTTAAAATATAAATCCATAATAATATAACAAAAGCGAAAGTAACTCTGTCTGTCTGTTACCTTTCCTTTCCACGCCTAAACGGCTGAACAGAACCTTATGAAAGGGGTTTGAAGAATTTTGTGTGGAGGGTGGCCGATGTTGTTATATCTTGTATTAAAATATAGTTAGTAGGGCCAAAATCTTCAAACCCCTTTGGCCGGGAGGTTGGCGGTATCCCGGGGACGGCTATAGGCTCATTTTTATCCCGGAAAAGCGGGTGCGAAGCCGCGGGTGAATAAATAATGCTGGACAATTCACACAGTATCACCTAGCCCCGAGCTAAGCAAAGCTTGTGTAATAGGTCCTAGATAATCTATATATATAAAAGAAAGTCGTGTTAGTTACACTATTTATAACTCAAGAACGGCTGAACGGATCTCGGTGAAATTTGGCAGCGAGGTAGATGGTATCCCGGGGCCGGACATAGGCTACCGTTTATTCCGGAAAAAAACGTGCGAAGCCGCGGGCAGCAGCTAGTGTCTTAATAAACAACAGTGTATTTTTTGATTTCTTAGAAGTTACCCTGAGTGCGTAGGTACTATAACAAAAAAAACCTTAGAACTGTGTATTTCGTTTGTCGAAGAACAACTCAACATCAGCATTACAATTTCATATCCTGAATTTTTTTTATGGTAGATCGTAAAATATTTGTCGAATTTACTTGAATTATTGCAGCAACGGCACGTAAACCTATTTTTAACCGACTTCGCAAAACTTTTATGTTGTTGTACATATTCGGTAATACTTGTAAGTACCTAAGAACGTGTCAGTCCAACTTAAATTAAACGTGCGACTTGCTGCGTCAAATTAAAATCTATAATTTATGTTGAATTTTTTTTATTATTAGTTTTGTATACATTGATAAGGGCAAAAATTATAATCACATATTATATTATAATTTTTTTCTCAAGTTGTTAGCTTGTATAATTATTGGCTATTTATTATAATATTAAAGCGCTTAATAGTTATTTGTCTCCATTAATTTAAACGAATACTATTAATTGGTAAAATAAGTGAGTTTCTTTGTTATGTATGACTTATGGTTGTTGAAATTGTTTTTAAAACATAAAATGTGTAATCTGGATCTACTGTGCCTACTTTGAAACACGAAATACGAAGTTTCTTACCATCAAGTTGCTTCGGACGCGTCACTAACTGACACTTTTCGTTTCGGGTCTCTAAGAAATAAATGTCATAACATTTTCATAGTAGGGTTATCGAGAGAACGGATCGGTCGCCTTTCGTTTTGTGCGATCCGTTATCCGTCAACTTCTTCATTCGTTTTTCAAAGTAGACATGGTCCTATTCTGAAAATCCTTTCGCTAATACATAGGTGCTTAGATTATCCCTGCGTTTTATCCAAATTGCAAATTCTGCAGAAACAAGAACTATTAACTATTTTACTTTAATTAATATAATAAAACCTAATTGTATCAATCCTACTAGATTATTATCTAAATTTTGATAAGGCTCCAAATTAACCTAAACAAAATAAAATGATAAATTATGAGTTTCTTGCGTCTAGCAGATTTGGGTACGTACTTGTTGCTGAATTCAAATCAACCCATTAAGCACTTGACTAGATATTTGACGATTGTTTATGTAGTTCATTCGAAATCGTTAGAACAACCGGCTTTAAATACAGCCGGTTTTTCTAACGCAAATGATATTCATTATTTCTAACGAACTACCTAATCAATCGTCAAATATCAATTCTGCCCAATTCTGCTAAACGAAAGAAACTCGTGCGGTGGGTGGTATTTGCACGGAGAGACTGATAGAACGGTTACAACCTGTCACTGACGTGCGTCCTTCCATTTCTAGTTTATTGCATCGATGGTAGAAATAATAACAAAACGTGACTATCTCTGACGATACCATCGTCATAGTGAAGCGATAAGTTTAGCAGAATTAGATTACAGTAGAAGTGCGGTTATTAACCTCGCAAATACCTCTTCTGTTCCGATAATTGACATTCACCTTCAATACTAAGATTAAGAAACCTTCAAAAGTTCATTCCGAAAATAGCTTGTCCCATCACGTACATACAACTTAGGTCATTTCATTTAAATAATTTTAAAGCAAGGTCTTAACTATTTACAAGAGATGAGAATAATTTAAAGGCTTGGCAACGGCAAGGTCATAGTGAAATTACTCAGGCTCACATCCCTCTGTTTTTTAAATCACCTGCTGGTAAACATAACAAATCGCCAAGTGCGAGTCGACTCGCACACGAAGGGAACCGTAAAAATCAGGCAGCTTTTTCAAAGAACATCAAATTTTCACTTGCTCGGAGACCCCTTTAAATTTTCCACTTTATTCTATTTTTAGTATTTGTTGTTATTACAGTTAAAGTGTTATATATAAACGGCTGAACGGATCTCAATGAAATTTGGCAGAAAGGTAAATTGTGTCCCGGGGTCATAAGCTACTTGAAAAGCGCGTGCGAAGCCGCCTTGTACTAAATATTGTGAAGTTGAGTGTTGTGTCGTTATCAGGCGTCTTGTACTAAATATTGTGAAGTTGAGTGTTGTGTCTTTATCAGGCGTCTTGTACTAAATATTGTGAAGTTGAGTGTTGTGTCATTATCAGGTATAGTGCACTAAACGAATATGTATAGCTAAGTATAACAATTTAGCCTGAACTAGGTAATCCTGTGTTTCAGGCGACAGTAGTGCTAATCTATACTTATAATTATTAAATAAAATA
This sequence comes from Eupithecia inturbata, assembly GCA_963662085.1. Classification (NCBI taxonomy): domain Eukaryota; kingdom Metazoa; phylum Arthropoda; class Insecta; order Lepidoptera; family Geometridae; genus Eupithecia; species Eupithecia inturbata. The sequence continues at coordinate 14,178,863 of OY759182.1, forward strand.
ATCACTTACTATTACGATAAAGGCATTTAGTTTAACAATGTTGTTTATGTTACAAACAATTTGTGCATAATACACAAATTGCATGCAGGTACTTAAATTGAGTAAAAACTAGATTAATCACTATTCTAACTAGTAATAAACTAGTAATAACTAGTAATAGTATACGAACTGAATTTAATTAACCACGTTATCGCCAAAGACTGCTGGCAGATGCTGGGCGCTATAGCTCTCATAAGGGTAGGTCTACGTCCAGCTGTAGACTAGTATAATGCTTCAAATACTTTATCTAGTGGTCTTATTTTTTAGCCATGTTGGTACAAAAGTATCAATGAAATCTCACCTACAAAAAATGTAAAGGCTAGTCTGCTTTATGTATTTAAAAATGCAGTAAACAGGTGCGCATTGCGGAGGTCAGTAAATCGATTAGTAATACTGGGTCTTTTTGGCTTTCATATTGCCTGGCGTGTTATTGATTTATGCATAAACAGCTGTTTTTCAGGCACTTGCAGGTAATTATTAATTATCAATGTACCTGAAAAACGACAGGTTTTTTTTGTTCAAGTTAAATTTACATATACTAAACGTTTTGTACCTACGTTAAATAAGCAAGTTTTGTATGTGTTATAAATAAATAAACGTCTTTTTTTTTTAAATAAAGCGAATGTTGTTGAAATTGTAGTTTTAAAATTTTAACAACATTCACTAGCGAACTGGATTGATGCAGTGGAATTGAATTGAATTGCCGAGGCTGGGCAATGCAAGCGTTAACACGTTAGCTCCCAGGCTTCGGGATGCGACACCAACCGACTGTGCTGCACGGTTCTAAAACCCCTCCCTTGGACATTAACACGTACACTCAAAATCTCACTTTTGTCCGCACAAATGGTTTTGTAGCGGAAGTTCTCACAAAATACTACTTATTCTTTGCCTACTCTACTTCGTCTTATCAATTATTCAGTATTTATTTATTTAATATTATCTGTTTATTATTTTTATGTTTATCATGTAATTTTTTATACAAAAAAGTTCGCTGTAAATACCAATTTTTACTAGACACAAACTACTGCTCCACATTGTTTCTATTCGTAGATAGATAGGCCATGTAACTCATTACTAGGTCTTAAGTTTTTTATTGTTTAGTATAGGTACCTATATTACTATATGGTACCTATATTACTATATTACCTAAGCCTTAACTGTGAGCACATTTTTCTTTGTACCTACTTACATACTTTCTGTTAATAGTCGTTGTCTATCTTGTCATTGCATATGCTGCAGAAACATCAATCGGTTCCCTAAAAATAGCGATGTACATAATTTGAATACAAGAAATAAACTCGCTGTGCCCACAACTAGACTACACAAAATAAAAGTATCTTTTAAAGTGCAAACGCTTCTACAACAAAACTCCTAGTGAGTTGCAATAATTATCAGTAAATAAATTCAAACAAATTGTCAAAACCTTCTTGTGTAAAAAGGCCTACTATAAAATATCAGATTATCTAGAGGATAAAAAAGCTCCAAGGGATTTGCTCCAACTCGAAAAATAACAACTAACTAACAGGCTAAAGGTTTCTTCGTCGCTTCTTTACTTTAGTCTACATACCGAAGCGACTGAAATCAAAAATATCACTCTTTTTCCGTGTCAGTGTTTAATTATTAAGAATTTGACCTTTTCTAAGAGTACATTTATTGTATTTATGGAAATAAAGAGTTTTTGACTTTGCTGCTTGCTAGTCTGTAGGAAATGGCGGAAGATCAGCGCTGCACGTGTTCGGTTTATCAGCACACGCAGCATTATTTATGCTGAGCCGTTTCCTAATTCATAATTACAATCAGTTAATTACAATAAGTTTTAAGCTACTACTTATTTTCTGTAATTGATTGTAGTTATAAATAATTTATTTTCTTTCTTTCTTTTTTTTTGTTTAGGCAGGTATATATAGATAATTATGTCATACAATGCGTTTATTATCTCACTTGAAGTAATAGCGTTACTCAAACGATGTATTATAATTTAATTGTTTTAATAAATAACTAAGAGTCGACTTCGAGTACCTTAATACTAATCCCATTGCAATATTTTTTGTTATAATTTATTATTTGGCCATCTCGGGATCATTCTTTAAACAATGGCGAAAAAAAAAACGAATTCGGTCCATAATTGAAGGAGAAGTCAGCGAACATACATAAAAAAAAACATAGATGCCGAAAATAGAACCTTTGTTTTAGTTCTTTGTACTTTTATTTTTATTTCCAACTAAGTAATTTACTTATTAACTAACAACAAAATATTTCAACGTTTGTTCTGTTTGCTTTAAACTTTAGCGGAACTTTTAGTAATTACCTCATAAAGCAATCTGTGAATTGCGTCGTGGGCTGCATTATTATCTAAGATTATTATGTATACCTAATCTAGTTATATAACTATACATTTTGTAGCCGTTAGCTTTACCGGAATAAAAAGAAACAATAAGCGGCGAAAATAGTATTAGTAACAGATACACTCACGAATAGCTCTCAATTGACCAGCAAGTCCTTTGCAGTCAAATCGAAGACCTGCAGTTCCTAAAGGACTTTTTGGACAGCTTCTTGATCAATATCCATACTCCCATACTTAATATTACGAAAGCAAAAGTAATTGTGTCCGCCTGTCTGTTATCTTTACACGCCTAAACGGCAGAACGGATCTTATTAAAATTCCAGCTGTCTAGCTCTCTTTCCAAAGAGGTAGACGGTACCCCGGGGACGGACATAGGCTGCTTTTTATCCCGGAAAAGAGCGTGCGAAGCCGCGGGCAGGGGGTCGTAAAATTATATTTTACATTTAAACTGACGCATTTTGTAGATGGCCTACCGCTGCTGCCCAGAGCCTCGTAAAATTCGGAAGAACGATAAAATCTTCTTGTTAAAAAACTCATTATTACGTTCGCAACTTGAGAGTAGGTTGACAGATGCAGTAATTGTGAACTCCTCTAGTGTAATTTTATAGTTTAAAGTAGCTTATGAATGCGGCTTACTACGCGTTTTTCCTGCATTAAAACTATAATAATTATGTCTCTTAGTCAAATTTCATTTTGATCTATTCAGTTTTGTAGTCGTGTAAAGGTAACTTTTATTTTATAATAAGTATTATTAATTAATATTATGATTACTAATAGAATTTATGATGGTTTAAAATACAAATCGATTTTATAAGTATCGCAATTGATTACTGTAGTTTATATAGAAGCTAAAGCGCTGTACTATTAGCTATGTACTATAGCTGCTGCCTGCGACTTCCATGTCCTTGTCCAGGGTGCCGTCTACCTTCTAGTTAAACTTTATGAAGATCGTTTCAACCGTTTAGGCTTGAACAGACAGACAGAGATACAGAATAGATTCGCTTCTATAATATAGTACGGGTAGTTTATTTCTATTGATTTTGCTTTAAGGGGCGAACCTAACGAGTTTGGCTGTCAAACTAGGCCTTGATGTCAGTACTCACGGGATCTACGTGGTAAAAAACTCGAATTACATAATTTTTTCTTTGGTTCCTTGAATGTAAAACACGATTGAGAAAAAAAAATCATAAAAGTGCATTGTTTCCCATATAATTTGATCGAGATCTCAGGAACCCTGCGGTCTATTGAAATGACTTATGTTTTGATTCGTAGATTATTACATTTTTTTTGGTTCCTTGAACCAGTTTCTTCATAAGTTGTGTAGTTCTCTTGTAAATAAGCAAAAACTTGATTTTTGCGCTTACGCCGTTCCAAAAACGTATGCTCTGTCCCGCTTCAACGAACGCGAAACCCTAGCCTATCCTTTTCACAAAATGGCGCGCAATGCAGGGCGCACTGCGCGAGCTGGTGCTGTAGCGTGCGTCTATCATAAATGTATTGTATGTACAATAAATGTGTCCCAATAAATTATTATTATGTAGTTACTAAAGGCATAACTTCTCACCACCCTGTTTGTATACTTAAACATTTGATTATTAATGTGTCTAGATAGAGCGTCGCGCTGCAATACAACCATAAAAAACAGGCCCGCTTTCGTGAGCAGGCGGGCGCGACAGCTAGCTTTTAAACTCGCGCTACGCATTATTCTTTGGCATAACGATGCCCCTTATAAAGAAGCTCCCATTAGAAATAGTGATTCCTTTTTTATTCCTGGTAACATGATCTTGAATAATAACTAATTCTCTTAGCTCTAAATAATTTTCCTTATTATTTTCTATAACATTATCTAGTCTAGACGCAAAGTAAGCAAATATTGTAGCTGTGGTACGAGTATTATTGATAGTAAAAGATCTATATTATCACACCATTTTTGGATTCGCTCGAAATAGCTCGGTTTCGCAAACCATGTGCAACAAGCGCATGGTTAGCGAAACTGAGCTATTATGAGCCAAACGCAAATGAATATAAATTTAATAAAATGAATATCTTTGTACGATTACTTGTGAAATGAGAGCAAAACTCAGGTAATATTTTTTCATTAGTTGACTTCAGTTTTATGGATAGGATAAAGTTGATAATATCATTGATTCAGTATGCAGTGTTTACAAGTTCCTTGGCATTTGCATTTCAGTTCAAGGGTTATTTTTTATAGTTGAGGCAGGTTTTAAGTTTTTGCGTCAAAAATCATATTTTAAGAACTTCAGTTACCTAATCAAGTAATCGATCATTTAGTTTTATTTGCGAAGGTGTGGTAGTACAAAGCGTAGATCTTAAAATTAAAGAAGTTCTCATACATTTATTATATTTTTTTGTTTAAGTATATTAATAAAGTTCATGCCAAGGACATGATTATGTAAAAAATCCTGTTAAATACTGTCTAATGTTATGTATTGAAACGTCTAAAATTGTTTAGCCTTGAATTCCGGTTTCCCATAAACATTTCGGTTTCTTAAAGTAGTGTACTGCGTAGGTAAATAATAAAATTTAGAACCAAGCCAATACGATGCCCACAATAATATAAAAATGGTAGGAAGATATAGTTTTTCAGTACCTACAAAAACGGGTAACTATATGCATAAACGAAAATACCTGAAATGCATTTTGCCATTCTAAATTTTACCAAACATAAAAATGTTATATTGCTTCTATCTAGTTTTTTACCAAGTCTATAGAGTCTTATAGAATCTAGCTTTAGGAATCTAGCCACAGTTCGGCCAGCAGCTTTTTTCACGTGATAATTGGGTGAAACACAACCATAACCTATTAACTCTGGAATAATGTAGTACCTAGGAGTGAAATACAAAATACATAGAATACATAGGATCAATAGTTCCTGGGGTTCGGGTACGATGCACACGGTGAGCCTCTCAAACTCGTCCTCCCGCATCCGAGTGACGTCGTAGGCCCCCGAGGACACCGCGCTAATGGTCGCAGCGGCCGGACTACCAGTCCGACCCACCGTTGCCTATTCCAAATTCTTTCTTAATATTAGTACCCATTAGATTGAACATTCATAAGGACTTTAAATCGAAATATTCACTAATCTCAGTCATTTGACACGTGCCGAAATCTGTTTCCCAAAACAATTGCCATACAGCGGGGCAATGCAGCCGGCGCGTCTTGGGGACGTTTCTGATAATCAGATAACCACGTAGAACCAGGCTGTTCGAATTGGTATTGATTTGGATCAGTTGAGCGACCTCTAGATTTTTTGCAATAGTTGCAGTTAGCTGAACTGGTTCATTTGTAAATACTAGTTCTAATTTTTATTTATTAGATAGTTATATACATATGTATATAGATATTTTATATTACCTAGATCAGGTAACAGAATGCACTGGTTTAGCAAATGGAATGGCCGCGTCGCAGAGCGGTTGCCCCATCCTCTGTTATACAATCGTTGATATCCACTGATGATAGCTGCATATCGATGATTTTGCGCAATTTCGCCACGCCACCACTATGACAGACACGCTTTTTTAACCGACTTAAAAAAAAGAAGGAAGTTCTATGTTCGGCTGTAGTTATGTATGGTTTTTTTTAATGTTTATCCGTCATTTATAGACTATTTGGACGATTCTTTTGCATTTATTTATAGAGGATGATCCTGAGGTTCCATAAAAGTTTTATTATGGAGGGATTAGTATTTATTCCGCAAAACGGGTTCGAACGATCAAATTACATAAGTCACAGACCATTTACTTTGATCAAGAATCAATTAATTACAATAGGCACCTACTAAAGAGTCTAAAACATTACTATCTGAACAAATGTCTCAACTTAGAGGAAATATAAATATGTCCAAAAAAATTAAATTAAATTTAGTAGCTACAAGATGATGTGTGAATAGTACGAAGTACTAGTTTTATATAATGTATATTATTATTTCCTTTTACCGTTGTAAATAAGGCTGAATTTTAAAATGTGTTTTATTAATTTTATAATCGGAGATTTCAAATTATATTATAATTTTTTATCAACCTAGGAAACATCAAAGATTTTGTAAATAGGAAACTCGTGTTAATAGAAAATCTTATTAGTGTAGTGCTAATGAAACTTTTGTCCTTCATTTCCTAACAAAATCAATAAATAGGTACCTTCTGGTACCTAAATCAATAAGATGTACGATAAAAAATCTCTATTTTATGTTAATCAATCATTTCAAGTGCCCGAGAGATCTATTCCGGACATCGAATAACCCCTCGAGGCTAAACTAGTTAGCAAACACTCGCTTAAATTATAAAACATGTTAGAACGCATTTATTAGTAGGTATACAAAGAACTTGACCGTGGTTTCGCCCCTGTATTGTGAGCGAGAAAATTTGCCTTCCGTGTTTGAACATGTTTTAAGTACAAGAATTTCCTGTTTTCAGTTTCAGTTTGTATTTACATTTTATTCGTCGACAGCTTGTCGAGTTTGGGGTGTAGGAGCCTACACACGTAACTCGACATTTGGTGAAAAAACTGCCGGTTGCCTACAATATTCATGCACTGAAATGTCGCACCTGGCTGTGTTGGAGGCTTTGGCGTGTTGACTCGATTAAGGAATCACCAGAATTATCGCCGTGAAATCGGTCTTAACATGTGTCGATAAATGTAATTATAACCCTTTTGTCGCAATAGGTTGCGTAATTAAGGCATTTTTAAACCTATGCAGTATTCGCTAACCAGAACGACATCGGTAAGTTCTAATCTAGTATGTAGTATCTACTCAGTCCGTGAGCACCCAATGCTGAGTATAGGCCTCTCCATTCAGTCCGGTCCCGTGCCACCTTATTCCACTCCTCGGCTATTCTAACTATGTCGTCTACCTATCGGGCTGGTGGTCTGCCTCTTTGTTCCTGAACAAATGATGCGTACTCTAGTAGTACCCATTATTAAAAATAAAAACGGAGACGCCTCTAGTTTGGGCAACTATAGGCCTATATCACTAGCGACAATAATAGCTAAGGTGCTGGACGGGACGGTGTGATTGATAAGCTCATCATTTGAGCTTACACGTTGCCCAGTTCGGCTTTACGGCCAGACTGTCTATTGAATCAGCAATACTGAGTCTCAAACACACCGTCCGGTACTATGCTAGCAGAAACACACCTGTCTACGCCTGTTTCTTAGATATATCGAAAGGTTTTGACCTTGTGGCGTATGACAGGCTGTGGCCGAAGCTGTCGGTGATACAGGGCTGCCGCCTGAGCTAATAATGCTTTTAAAATATTGGTATGGCAATCAACGTAACATTGTCAAATGGGCAGGATCGTTATCGACCGAGTACAGGCTGGAATGTGGTGTGAGACAGGGCGGAATTTCTTCTCCACGAATTTTTAACCTGTACATGGATCGTCTGATCCGTGAGCTCTGCAGCACCGGTATAGGCTGTTTAATTGGTGGAATTACAGTTAATAACATAAATTACGCCGATGACATGGTGCTGCGGAGCCCATAGATTAGTGCTCTCCGGAAGCTGTTGAAAACCTGCGAGAGTTATGCGGAAGCTCATGGGCTCAGATACAACGCCAGCAAAAGCGAGCTGATGGTGTTTAAAGCTGGAGCAAAGACCTATTCCACGGTCCCATCAGTTTCGCTGGCAGGCACTGAACTGAAGAAGGTAGCTGAGTTCAAGTATTTAGGCCACTGAGTCTCCGAGACTCTCTCAGATGCGATGCAGTACAGCTATTAAGATAAGTTTGTTTAAAACGTACTGTCAATCTTTTTATACGTGCAGTCTGTGGGTTAACTTACACGCAGAAATGGTGGAATGCCCTGCGCGTCCAGTATAATAATGGATTCAGAGTTCTACTGGGACTGCCCCGCTTCTGTAGTGCATTCGGGATGTTTGCGGAGTGTCGCGTCGATGACTTTTACGCAATCATCCGCAACAGAACAGCATCCTTGATGCGCCGGGTGAGGGGCGGTACCAGTAGCTATCTGAAACTAATAGCTGGAAGGCTGGACACGGACTGCGCTTTCATGAAGCACTGGACGCCCACACATAGTGCCATGCGCTCATGAAGATTGTTTGTCCCAGATTGTGCGTTCGATTAATTAAAGATGTTTTTATTTTACTTTTGTTTTTATTATCTATTTTATGGATGAAATATGTATCGTGTATCTAAGCTGAAATAAACTTATTGAATTGAATTGAATTTGTCTTTGAGCATCCATTGCGATCCGTATATCTACATCTACAACTTAAGTTTGACGTCATATTTGCACGTTTATTCTGTTCTTTACCTTTAATATTTTCATCTACTTTGGTTTGTGTGGTAAAAAGTTCTGTTAACTATCTAATCTAATAACCATCTTCTTTAAGAAAGCATGTCTGTAAGTTGTATGTGTGGCATAATGTGGTTATTTATATATCAAGCCTTAAGAATGTTCCAGAAAAACCTGAGTCCGCTTAGTCAATCCTCGTTGTTACTACATACTACGAACCGAAAGATCTCGTCGCAGTTGCAACACGTTTTCCTTGCAGTTAACTGCAGCGCAATAATATTATTTTAAACCATATAAAAGAAATAATTACTGAGATGTTACCGAGGTATTTAACTATTATTTTATCATCAGTTTTTATGCTTTTTTGCATTTAATTGAAATGTATGTATATAATTATTATTTCTTTGCTTTACTATATGCCATCCAAATTCATTATATCTATCTACCCTATAGCCGAAGCACAAATTACGATTTTTCTCGCCGCAAGAACGCGATGTTTATAAATACTAGGCAGCATAGTAAACTGAAATGAACTTAATGTAATAATAATAATTCACGTTGTCTTTTGAACTGAGCTTACGCAATGTTTTGAAGAACGAGAACGTTCCTTAAGTGGGGTGGTTACCACGTGGTAGTTGTACATGTCCTTCGCTATCCTTGACCTCAACTCGGAAGTTATGTTTTCGCAAATGGAAAATGTATAGTTCAAAATCTCTGTCGCCTGTGCTGTACCAAAAACGAACATTTAGTGTCTTGCATCTTGATGCAGAAAGAGAGATGTTGCAAGTTCAATGTTTGTCTTTCTGTTGTGTATCTTAATAATTAACCAAATGGTTGAACCGATTATGCCCAATGCCACCTAAGCTTATACCACTCGAGACTTTACACAATACTGGAGGCTTGCATAACTGATTATTGGTATAGCTTCAAGCTCACTTTGGAATGGGCTTTGGTCAGGTCAAAGCCCCGCCCACGTGGGATGCCACTGGTAAACAGTGCTTATTACGCTGACGTTTAAATTCAAAAATAACCTAGTGTCTAGAAAAACCGTAATATAGGATTTATTGACATTTATTTTTTATATATTCATTTTAAATTCGATATACAGGGTGGTTTTTTGAGAAGGGCGGTGATGGCCAACTCTGAAACCACGAGAGTTAGGGAAAAGTCGTGAAAGGAGTCATGCCCTCGATTTATAAGAAAACAATAACAGCATATTTATTTTTTTCAAAAATCTTTTACTTTTGACGGAAATAGACCCCAGTGATTTTTGAAAAAAAATTACTCCCTGTATTATTAAACTAATCGATTCTGTTGCTGATAAGGATTAATCTTTGCAAATAAATGTTGTACTAAAAATGAATGGAAATAGCAAATTTTCACTTTTTTATTTTTACACGGAAGAAAACTCACCTCCTTTTTAAACTTTTTGGTCGTTGAAACTCATTTGTCATAATAGCGGGCTACTGTGTTCATAGACTAAAAAAAAAGAATTCCATTCATATTTTTTTCGAAAAATTTTTGTTTCAAATTGAGTTGTTTGTGTTGGTTTATGACAGTAAAAGATCTTTCTAAGAATGGATTTATCAAATAGTGAACGATTTGATTTGATAGAGGCCTATTTTTTTAATAGTAGAAGCATAGTTCGTGCACTTAGCTGGTATCAAAACAAATACCCACAGCGCTCTTTACCCTCGGAAAAAGTTCTTAGAACTATGGCGAGTAACCAAAAAGCGACTGGAAGTTACAAAAAACCATTGACACGAAAACCACGAATCGTCAACGAAGATTTAGAACTGGCAATATTGACGTTTTTCGATGCATAACCTCACATTAGTTAGGTAAAATTGAGATACTAAAAGTAAAATGTAAAAATCTGCTATTTCCTTTCATTTTTAGTAAAACATTTATTAGCAAAGATTAATCCTTATCAGCAACAGAATCGATTAGTTTAATAATACAGGGTGTAATTTTTATTCAAAAATCACTCGGGTCCATTTCCGTCAAAAGTAAAAGATTTTTGAAAAAAATAAATATGCAGTTATTGTTTTCTTATATCACGACTTTTCCCTAACTCTCGTGGTTTCAGAGTTGGCCATCACCGCCCTTCTCAAAAAACCACCCTGTATAGAGTTACTTTCGAATTTATATTATAAATTCGAAAGTAACTCTGACTGTTACCTTTTCACGCCTAAACGGCTGAACGGATCTCACTAATCTATTTATCTACTATTACTTGTGTTGAATAGGAGCGAGCGCTCTTTTGGCGTTTTGCGTATGGGACATTTTTCGCGAATGATATTTAGGGTTCGTAAAATAGATAATTCATTTTGCGACGAATGTGCCAGCGCGTCTGCGCTCACTTGATACTAGGGCATGCAGAATCGGAAGAATACACAAAACTGATTTTTGTTCGATTTTAGATTTTTAAAATCGGTTTTTTCGTTTTTTTCGATTTTTTCGATTTTTATTGTTTCAATACAAATAAAAATGCTTGATTATTTTTGTAGTCATTTAATAAAACATGAAATCTAACCCCGCGCTTGCTGAAAATTCGATCTCAAAAAGCAAAGTGAATCTAAGCTTTAATCGCTAAGCGAACTATGTATATGCTTTGAAAGATATCCCGCCGCAGAAAAAGCACGGTCAGCTTCGACGGAGGTCGGAGGTATATTTAATAGATATTTATATACGCTATTGAGGTAGTGTCCTTTTTCACCGTTATTTTCGAAAATAATCATTTCCACTCTTACCAAATCTGTAATGTTTTCTAAGGTGGTGGGTTTCTCAACATTTCTTAGAGTATTTATAATTTCTCTGTTTAGTTCTTTAGCAGGATTTAAAGTAACTTCTTCTTCGATGCTGACCACACTATCTTCCATTGGAGAAGCATCTTGACGTAAATCATCTTGGTAGTCGTCATTATGCCTGCTAGTATGTTCTTTATTTAGGCTTCTATATATTGCAACAATCTGGTCCATTAAAACGTCATTATCGGGTCTTGAAAATAATTCTGAAAGTTCTGAATCCCTGGGTAAGCCGTGTAGATATTGTGCTAATGATGAATTAGTTGTGCGTCTTGCATTGATCCTACTAATCAACGCTGTTAACAGTCTCTGTGCAAGAGTATTTGTGTTTTCTTTTAATTTTCGAACCATCAATTTTATAGCTGCATCGCAGGTGAGAAGGTTGGCGTCACGTCTGCATATTGCTTCTACTGTAAGTTTTACTATGTCCAAACTCGAATGCAAATAACGTAATTGTTCAAATTCATTTTCGGAAATACTTATCTTGGATTTCGTGTCAAAAAGAGCTTTATGAATGCAGGACTTTAATACAACAAATCTTCCTACCATGTTACACAGGCTATTCCACCTCGTCTTACAATCTAACACCAGTAACAACTTCTTGCCATGTTCTTCTTTTACGTACTTTTGAAGTATCTCGTTTTGTACAACGCAGACAAAAATTACTTAATGTCTAGTTAGCAGTAGTAATGAAAAAAAATATCGCTTTCTTTGTATATCGAATAATACGTACCCTACCTACCTCTATACATAATTACCCTTACCAACATAATTATAAAACTTTAAATTATTTTTTTACAACTAAAATTAGGTTTGCTGTTCTACATCGTTTCATCATCACTATGTAATTCCGTCTATGATATGTTCAGAGAGGTTCAGAGCATGTCTAGCGGGTATTCCCCTAAACATTAGAGTGCGGTGTTGCCACTGCCGGAGAATTTATAACAAAAATGGTATAGATCGGGAAAACCGAAAAACATCTATTTTGACTTTGAAAACCGCTTTTAAAAAATCCAGGAATATTTACCGATTTCCGATTTTTTCTATTTCCGGTTTTTCGGTTCTGCATGCCCTACTTGGTACCTAAATTAGAGCAGCTCTGAAATAATGAAGCTTAGCTAACCTATTCGTCAAATATTTTGAATCTGTTCAACTTACTAACGTTAAAAGGATTATTTGCAAAGGATGACTTTCGCCAGTGGAAGCGGAAGAAAGATCATGCTCTGTTACGCTGTGTACAAAAACAATTTAATTTAATTCATTATTGCACTAAATAAAACATATATTAAAAAACATAAAACTAGAGAAGGAATGGCAAAGGCGAGCTTAACCCTAAAAAGAGTTCTCTTCCAGCAAACCTTATTGGGAGAGAGAGAGAGACAAGGTTATGTGGGTATCTACGTGTGCACAACATTCATACAGGAAAAGAAAGTGGTTTAATCCTTAACTACTTAACTACATAATTAATAGACTACTATATATTATTACAACAACTAGTCCAGGTTCGATTCTTTTGACTTAGAGTGGATAGAGTAGACTCTAGACCTCGCACAGCCATAAGCGCAGTCTGGCAGTGGGTCAGTGGTTCCGCAGGGCGCAAGTCTGGCGCAACTCCCTTACGTAAAGCCTGCGCCCGCGCACCACGGAGCGCAGTGAAAGTTGCGATGTAAAAAACTAGACAGACAATACTTTGAAAATAATTTAATAATTCATGCCTTTTAAATTAAGCTTAATTCGTCGGCAATTGAACTCTACTAAATAACAAATGACTAGGTTCTGCCGGCGTTTTCGCTTCTGTGGTACTAGTACGTGGACTGGGAAGAACATATTATTAAGTAAAATTATTTTCAGGATTGGACCCGTAATTCCAGTGATTACTTACTAATTTTAAACAAACATAAACATTTCGCTCATTATTTTCAAACATTACCTTTTATCATAAATCCTCGGTAAAGAAACACCAAGTTTCGCTTCCCCAAAAACAAGCATTGTCAACTCATCGATCCGTACACAGCTACAAACAATTGAAATTACCATGCGGATATCGTCTATCGTGCCGTGCTGAATGGTCATTTAGTTCAAGTGTGAGTGCAAGCGAATTTCGCCGTAAAGAGCAGGTCAAGGCCGCCGAGACGTTGTGCAACAGATGTTTAACGACTGGTTCGTGCCGCGTCATCTCTGGGTGTCGGACCACTTGCTAGGGAATGTGACAGAGGACTGTGGACTACGAAATCAGACCGGTATCGTAGTAAGTTGTAAAGTAGTAGTACGTAGTAGAGTAAAAACTTGTGTAAATCTAGACTTTTAAAATTATAATGAAAGGCAGGTAGTTTTAAAGTTCGTAATGGGTACTCTAACCCATTACGAACTTTAAAACTACCTGCCTCTACGGAACTGCTGGTACGATTTAAACAATATTTTACAAATATGAACATTATTGCTGAGTTTTACTTGCTACGTTTTTGGTCATACTGATGGAAGCCGCAGTCGAAAGTTGTTTGTAAAAATTGAAGAGTTCTCTTGGATAGGATAAGACCCTCGTTTCCGATTACGAGTCATGGAGCCGGAAAATCTTCCACAAAAGCCAAGCCCTATAAAGTATCAAGATAATTGATAAACCGGTCAAAGGAGGAAATTATCGAAAATGATGGGTATTACTTTCATCACCAATATTAATGAGCGAATACTTGCATTTATAATCAGAGTCCAATGAACCGTGTCCATTCTGCTGGGATGCTCCGATGGCCGTCTCTCAACCTTGCCAGCGTAGGTACGGCACGATTATTATCAGCGTCAAGTCATTGACGTCTCGTTTGCGCCTTGATTGTTATCCTTTAAAAATAATCACACTTGACCGCTTCTATAACTTGTATAGCATTTCCCGCGAATACTAGCTGATAGCTGAGTATCGGAGTTTGCTTCTGGGAACGTCACAATAGAAAGTAAATTCCTACGTGACGTTCCGATGTTCGTACGTGCTTATAATTAGCTCGTTGCCTTGTGCATGAATTATTCAATTTAATCAATTGGGGTGTTATATTATAATATATAACAATCTAGTAACTAGTAACTTTTCAATTATTGTACGAGTTCAGTTTAGATGCAACATTTGGTTTAGCTATTGATATTTTTTGCCACATTAGTTGAAGTAGTAGTTATTCCACTTTAGGCTCAGCACCGATTTTTTTCCACGAAGCCTCTATGTCTATTTAGTAGCTTGTGGATAACGGGCTGGTCACACTTTTAGAATTTAGTTTATTTAAGATTTCCTGTAGTTAATATTTCAGTGTGATTGTTAGTTATCCCTAAGAGATAAAAATAAAATAAAATAAGTAAATATTGACGCCCGATGTGGCACGGCAGGCGAAGGTCCGCCTGCGACGCAGGAGGTTGCGGGTTCGATTCCCGCCTTGGGACAAATGTTTATACGATCTGCAAATATTATTTGGTGTATAACTATTTGATATAATATGACGTTAGAATGTAAGTTTACTGTGTCTTTTTACAAAAAAATAAATACTTTTTATTATTATTCCCTTCATTTATTTTAAATCTCGTTATAAAATACATTTTTTACTATAGAAAATAAAATATTATAAAACTATTCTACAGTAAAAAATATATCAAAACGGTGAATCACCGGCCGTGAAGCTAGCCTTAAGCGGCCGGTGACTAGGGCTGCAGAGAGAGGAACTTCCTGACGATGCGCGCCGAGTCCAGGAGTACCGCCTTTTGAATCTGACCCTTGATCCAACTTCCTAGCGAGAGTCTCTTGAGATGTTATTATTATTATTATGTTCCGGGTGTTCTGGGTATTTTCTGTATTTTTTTTTATTCCACCGTAGGTACACATGTTACACTACTATAATAAAAAATATATATCTATGTATCGTATTATGTATATCTAGTACCCATACATACTCGTATCACAAGCTCTGCTTAGCTCGGTGCTAGATGATGCTGTGTGGATGGTTCGCAGTTCGCACCAGTCACATGAGAAAAGAACTGACAAATCAGCCAGGAGCTATGCTAGCTTTTCCACTATCCACGAGAGTTGTGTTAGTAAACCCGCAGCATTGCCTAAGATACGAGTAGCAATGTGTAGATCAGTGTGTCGCTCGGTGTTAACCTTCTAACTGGTTGGATCGCCCCCCTTTCTCTCAAAGTCGCCGCGATGTGCAATCTGACGCAAGTGAAGGAAACTCCGTGCCATCATTGCTCATGCAAAATGCCTAGATTACAGACATTTTGTAATTATCACTCACCTTTTTAAATTTCTTAGTATACCTAATAAACAAATAATGCTGGATATTTCACATTGCATTACACAGAATGCCCCACGACCGTGGGACCCAGCAACATTCGTCATCTCAGACATACCTCCGCGCCTAGCGCCACAGACGTAAAATCTAGTAACACTTAAGAATTAAGAGGGCGCAATGTGCGCCTTTTTGTAAAAGGATAGGTACAGGAATTTGTGTTCATAGGCGCGGGACAAAGCATACGTTTTTGGAACTGGGCGGGGCGTAAGTGCAAAAATAAAGTTATTGTTTATTTACCCAGATACTGTATTGCGTCGGGCATGTTTGCTGACGCACACGTCAGGGGGTTTTACGCTGTGATTCGCAGTAAAATAACATCTATAAAACGCAGGATGCTGGGCAGCACCAACAGTCTGATAGGGGTTCTGGCAGACAGACATTGCAGCAAACTGCAAAGGCACTGGATGTCAAGCCTGATCAACCCTTGTGCCAATCTAATTTATTATTTAAATTAATTATGTTATGTGTACCTTTTTGTTTATTTGAAACTGTGCCTAAATATTGGAAAACTCAAATCACGGTAAATATCCCGTTGTAAATGACTTTAGTGTCCTACTAATATATTAAAGCCGAAATTTTGCGAATTTTTTTTGTTACCTAAGATCTCCAAAACTACTAAACAGATCAAGATGAAATTTGAAGTACTTTTAAGATATAACCTAACTTAGATAATAGGCTACTTATTTTACCGAAAACGCGAGCGAAGCCGAGGGTAGAAGCTAGTTAGCTATAACATAACCAGCAGACTCATTCTGTAAAAGTTCGAATTCGAACTCGAATTCACGAGCTCACTTCGAACGCAAACCCACTTCACCTTCACGTATTCTGTTTATGTTTTTAAGCACAAGTGAAGTGAAGCGAGTATTGATATGAGCTAGGGATTGAACTTACGCGTTACAGCTATAATCGAAAAATCGATTTATCTTTTTTTTTGTTTTATGCAATAAAACGAAAAAAAAAAATTTATATTTAGAGGTATATTAACTATATTTATTTTCGTAATATAATCTCAATAAAAGGTGGGAATTACATACATAATTACCTAGGTACGTAAAACGAATAAAATTATTAAAAGTAAAACGTTGAACATGTGTTTGGTGGAATAGACACTGAGTCTTTACCTAATTCGTTCTCTATGGTGTCAAAAGTACTACGCTGCTGGCCGGTTAGCAGGCTCAGTCAGTGGCTATGTTTTATTTTGTTTGGTGAACTCGTGAACCGTGAAATCCTAATAAGAATTTATTAATTAGTGAATATTATAAAGAAGATGAAGTAAGTACAAGTAAGTACCTACCACGTAGGTACTTACAAAAGTTGCCTTGACAATCTAGTATTATTTAGGTAGGTAAGCATTTTACTGTATTGACTGATATACATTAATTACCATTACAGGGTCAACGAACGATCGTGTAAAGACCTAGATAAGTTAGGTACTTACTTGCCGGGGCGGTTCCGGCTTACGAATAGGACCCCTCCATTTGTGAGGGTCGGAGTCGTAAAGGGCGACTTAAATTTACCAGAGGTAGCATCTAAAGCCGGGTAGCAGCATAGGCCTGAGTAGTACGTAACACCAACACTGCGTTTTCCAATCCGCCTGCCAAACGTAGTGATGATTATGGTAAAACCTTTCGGTCTGGAGGAGGTGCCAAGACTGAAAGGTTTTACCATAGGTACATAACCACTTATATTTTTAACTACATTGTAAAATAAGTACCTACCTAACTAACCTAACCTAACTAAAGAGTAGGTAGGTAGGTACATAGGTATAATATGTAAACTTAAGTTAGGTAGGTACCTACTTAACTTTACTTTTGTCGAAAGGCGTCTACGTGGTCTGCGAGAACTTTGATCTAAAGTCTAATAGAAAATTTTCAATCAACTCGTGTGATGATCGATATAATGCTACATAATTTTCATTTCTGTTAAATATTTTTACACGTCTGAAATTTTCAGCTTGGCGTCTGCTAGTATCAATGTCTAGCTCGTGAGATTCTCTTAGTAAACTAATAAAAACAAATAACCGACACATAATTCGTGTCGTGTTTATCATAAAAACTAGACTAACAACCAAATTCGATCGCTCCTTTGTAACTTTTTATTTGACAAGTGAGTTCGAGTTTCAAGTATCGAGATGATTTGTGAATTCCCTTACAGAATACCGATTGTGCGTCATTCTTTAGCGTAAATGTCAAAATCTCACTCAAGTTAGTTCATTTCATTACCACACTCGTCACTGAGGCGCTACAAGCATTATAGAGTTTTACAGAAAACAAAACTTTAAACTCACTGCGGATTCAGCTTATTGAGTTTCGAAATGAGTTTATAGAATGAGCCTGCTGGTACACTAGCCAGGTAGTCGCGACTGGTACGTAAAATACAATACTTATACTAAGTACTAATATACATGTTAGTAGTATTATCCAATACTAGAACAACGGTCGTGTGAAAAATGTTACCTCTATCACACAGTACTTTGTATTCTCGCGATGCCTGCGTATTTTGTAATAGGATAGGTAACCGATGCGCCTACCTACACTTCCAATACGAAGTGACAACGGCACCATTGTCATAGATCTCCCATGCTTACTTGATAGATTATGTAACCTTGTGTTGTGCGTATGAAATAACATCGATAGTTCGACATGGTTCGCTGGTTTCCTTCAATGGGGAACCTTGATCGACCAGGGAAAGATCTATAATCAATTCACGGGTTATCAATTCAAACTTGTCTTGTTCTATTTTTATTTCTCTTAAATCTTTGTTATTCACTTCATAAATGAAACCTGCGAAGTTCATAAGTATTGAACTTTGCCAACCAAACCTCAAGTTTGGTGCCAACCAAACCTCAAAAACTGTTCGCTGAAAGTCTTCTAAAACCATTCCCCTGTAATGAAATGAAATGAACATATTTATTGAAAAAGAAATACACAATAACAATGGTTAACTCTATGTTTAGCTAAAGTTAGGTAATATCAGTTTCTCGTCAAGTATAATCAAGTATAAATTACATAGTATAATTAAGTATAAATAACATAAATTAGATCGACTTAGGCATGTAGGGATCATGTAGCTACACCGGTTAAGGTACCTGCCCTTACTGCCCCGTCCAAAAAATCCATCCTGTATAATATTGCTATCCTATATAGGTAGGAATATTTTACTTAGAATAGTAACACTGTTAGTTGGTAGCTCATAATTTATTTTATCCGGCCAGGGTTTAACATAAAGATAACAAAAATATATTTGAAAGTTATTGCTGAGGGCCTAGAGACCACGATTTTATGATACCGATGGATCTCACACTAGGCCGAGCCTGTGTCGTGAGCTCCAAGCTGATGAAGATGATTCTTACAAATACGAGAAGGTACTTTGTCTCGGTGTGAACCACAGATATCAGAAACTATTACACTAGAAATGTGAACGTATTAAACTCAGTATACTGCTGTCTTAAATTATCTTATCTAGTAGTTACGCAATTGACTAATTCCAATAATACTTATTTAAAAAGTACAAATAGTGACATCAATTAGTTAATTAAGTTAATTATAAAGTACCAGCTGCTGCCCGTGGGTTCACACGCTTATTTTCGAGACAGAAAGTAACCTATGTACCTACCATTTATCTCTATGCCAAATTTAATTAAGATCCATTCAGCCGTTTAGGCGTGAAAAGGTAACAGACAGACAGAGTTACTTTCGAATTTATAATGTTAGTATGGATTTACTACGAAGTCTGAAGTTTGTAGTTTCTAGCGTTGATATGGGTCCATTTAAAAATTCTTTCACTGATAATGATAAGTAGCCAAAGTTGCCATTGTATACCACTATAAAAACGTTATCTTTTCATTTCTAGTCATTAAACTGCCTATAACAATACTTTGTTATTTACTAATCAAGGGTACGTTTCACGTCATTTTGTCTTTTATTTTGCTTGCGAAAAATAGATGTCCACATGTATACCAAAGACGGCAGGCCGCCCGCCGCGCCGCGCCGCCAAGTTGACAAAACGCGTGGCATACACGAAATATCGCACCAACCCGAACGGGCTGTGTTGCTGACTTTGGTGTCCATAAGAAGGCCTGCCGCAGGACTTCTTCAGAGCTAAAATAATAAAAGCACGAAGTTGACACCTTCGGTAGAGCATGGGTCCAACTGGCTCAGGATCGTCACTAAGAGATCAGGGAGAGATTTTCCCAACAGTGGCACTCACGATATTTGCAATAATGATTGGAGGAGTTAATTTTTATTGTTGCAAGATAAATTAAGTAGTTATACCTACACTATAAAGGGTACCTTTTCCTATTATGGGATGACTTGCACAGAAAACAATGTAGAAAACACATTTGCGTGACTTGCGTGTTATATGGACATTATCAACGCAAATTATCATATAAACATGTAGGTTATAAGGCTGGTCCTGTGTGTTAAATGAGGCTATACGAGTATATTAGCTTTTTGCCTGTGGAGCACTGTTCCGCGCGTATCTGTTTGTATGGGAGTTTCTTCATTGGACGACTCGACCCGGCATCGGTACCGACATTGGAAGACGCATAATTCTACGAAATTGTAGTAAAAATGTAGTAAGGTAAAGTAAAAATAAGTTTATGTTGCACAATTCAAACAATATAAAATAATGACAAAAATCCGTTATAGCTGCAAAAAAATGGCCAATTGGAAAATCCTGCCGGTTTACGTGCAGACCATTTTATTAGGTGTTTCATAGAATTATGCGTCCACTGATGTCTGTGCCGGTAATTAACTGTAAATACTCCTATATGAGGTGTCGGGTTGAATCGGCTAATGAAGCCCTATGTAGGTAGGCATGGGGTTGGGTGACCTCAGACCAGGGAATCAGGTTATGTGTGACCATTATTATGTATTTCCCTGTTCTAAGGGTATGTCCCTTTATAACCTCGAAACATTAAAACAGCCAAACATATTGTAAATTAGTGACTCTGACTCGTCTAGCTAGCAGGTTTTCAGTAATATTTAGTAGGGCAATTTATGTTTATTTTTATATTAAACTCTCACTATTTATTTAAAAGAGAAAATAATAAGTATATCTCAATTATCAACGAATATGTAAATATTTAGATAATGTAAGTTTATAAATTGTAATGTAAATTAAAAAAGACAACCGATGTGGCGCGGCGGGCAAAGGTCCGCCTGCAAAGCAGAGGGTTGCGGGTTCGATTACCGACTTGGGACAAATGTTTGTACGATCTGCAAATATTTGTTCTGGGTGTTCTGTGTATTTTCTATATATTATAAAAAATATATCTATCTATGTTCTGTATTATATTAAGTATATCAATCATCTAGTAACCATAACACAAGCTCTGCTTACTTTGGGGCTATATGATGCTGTGTGGATTGTCCAGCATTAACTATTTATTTATTTATAAATTCGCATTATATAAAACCTTGGAAGATGCTATCTTCAAAAGGACACTCGCAGACTTGCGTTAAATCAGACGTAGAGCCATAATCAAGAAGTTAAAGATAAACAACACTGAGCATATGAGTGTAATGATTACTTCATACACAATTACCATTTTGTCACACCTGGTTATATTTATTTTGCTACCTAACATGTGTGCAAAGTCTGGACGAAATTTAATTATATTTTTCCTTTGTTTCAGATTTTATTAGTTGGTAGAAACCAATCCAAAGATGGCAAGCATAGTTCACGATTGGTACCGGGACCTCATGGACAATAGGGGCGGTAAGTTGATTCCTTATTATGTATGTTTGAAGGCATGTAAGACCAATCAATCATGAACACCTTCAATAGTGGAAACTTGGATACAAGCAACAGTTTTTGCACAGCTTTAATTCAATTTTATCGTTTTCTTCATTTAATCAGACAGTGCAGCTTCTATCATATAATCATTCGCTGCCGTTTCTAAACCTTTTATTTCTAATTCCATATTTTTTTTACCTTATCAAAATTACCCGTTATTAGAAATTCATGATTCTACATTTCTGTAAGTACCTATATCTAAATAAATGAATAGTTACATTATACTAATTAGACAGGTTGCAAAGGCCTCTTCCCCTGCCTTACTTCACAGCCTAGACTAGATCCATTGTCGTTTAGGAAGTATAGTACCTACTGCGGCCCATATTTAGAAACCTATGTCATAGTCATATTATAAAGAAGCTCCTGCCCGCGGCTTCGCACGCGTTATTTGGAATAAAAAGTATCCTATATGTTATTCTAGGTCCAGATCTTTCTGAGTGCAAAAATTCAGCCCGAGCGTGCTGAATGAATCAGTCGTTTGGATGTTGTCTCCGAACATCTGCACAACAACACAACGGCACAAACTTTCGTCTTTATAATATTAGTAGGATGATTTTATTGGGGTTTCCGGTAAACGTGCAATGCTAGCCCAGCTGATGATTGTATCTTGCATAAATGTTATTTTGGAATTTGGACCCACACCGATTGCCGGTGGCACGGCATCGCAAGAGGCAACGTCACAGTTTGCTCAACACATTATGTAAGTTGTGTGGGCAGCCACAGCGATCATACCAGCCTGAGAAAACAGGTGCTTGTTTCACACGGTAGGGTTGATTTGCGGTTTGTTTGTGGAAGAAAGAAATGATGCAAAATTTAAGGTATTTATCTTTTAAGTTAAGTAATATTCTTTATTTAGAAAAAGGCAAATTACAATAACAGAATAAAACAATTACAACTAGCATTTACACTTATTATATCCAATCTCTTTGTTATATCAATGCCTATATCTATTTCTTAAAAATCTAAGCCGTTACCAAAATCACTCAACTTTTTACACTTTCGCGACTTTTTGACGTATTTGTCTAAGAACATCTTAAGTGTCTCTCGCTCGCTCAGCACATGCTGACCAACCCTTATATCGGAGCAGAAGCGAGATTACGGTTCTCGATAACAATCGATAAGCTCCAATTTTGTCTGAGGTGTCGGTATATGGTAAGAACGATCAGGAGTATCACGTGATATTATATCGAGTGATACGCAGTATCACGGGATAAAATATCATTTGATAAATATCACAAATATTGAGTCTCGTAAAAATCTGCATTCTCGTGCGACTTATCGAGCAACTTATCGAAGAAAAGCCCTCGATAAATATCGAATTGCAGATTTTGAGAATACCTACGCTTGTTTGCTTCGAAGTAAGCACTCGATATTGTGACGGTTCTTGTCATATTTATCGAGTAGATATATTGCGAGCATTGCCTTCTAAATCTTACTGAATTTTATCGACACCAGAGACAAAATCGTTGCTTATCGATCCTTATCGTAAACCATAATCGCGCTCCAGGGTCATGAGGGCAAATTATTTTGAGTTTACCCATGATAATAATTGTGATAAACCAATACTTTTTCTACCGAAAAAAATTTTAATGTCGGAAGAAAACAGACAGCTTAATCTTAAAACAATTACGAATTTATGTTATTTAGGTACATAGATAGATATATAACTTTATTGCACCATCAATACATTTATAAAACAAGAGCTTTATAATAACTATATCTAGTGTGGCACAATCGGCGGCCTTACCGCTAACAGCGATCTCTTCCAGGCAACCTTTGGATGGATGGGATCGATACGTATTGAAGCTGACGGTGGCGTTATTGATGAAGTATCAAAAATAATAAAAGTACTTTAGAAAACAGAAACTACAATAATTAACAAAATAGAACAAAAAAACAAGACTAATTAATAAAATAAAAAAAATATATATCAGGAAGACTTATCAAGTGGAGAGATAGTGTTGATGAACCGTACATCGTAAGCTGCAAGAAGCTATATTTTATAGGAATGCTAATATCCTTAGCAAAACAAACATAACATACACGAAGGATGCCGCGTGGTTGTGAAGGTGATAGATGATGACGATGAATATGCAAATTATTTACTGGCATAAAATACGAGCTAAATGATGACGAGTTGACGATGCCGGAATGCCAGTAACGTATTTAAACATTTAAAGGTTGCGAATCTTGCATTGCATTGTTGTATTGTAGAAGTTGTGTGTGTTTTAACCGACTTCTAAAACATGAGGAGGTTCTTTATTCGGCTGCACGTGTATTTTTTTTTTGCATGTTTGTCGATCATCATTAAAATCGGTCCTATTTTGACGGCGTTGTCAATTTTGGACCGATTTTAATGATTCTTTTGCTATTGTATAGAGAATCATCCCGAGATGGTCCCGTATTTTCTTATTTGCGCGATTTATGATTACTAGTATTTGTCCCGTTAAGGAATTTATTATTATTATTATTATTCACATTATTTATTTCAAATCTCGTTATAAAATATTTTTTTTACTATAGAATATAAAATATTATAAAACTATTCTACAGTAAAAAATATATCACAACGGTGAATCACCGGCCGCGAAGCTAACGTCAAGCGGCCGGTTACTAGGGCTGCACAGAGAGGAACTTCTTAACGATGCGCGCCGAGTCCAGGAGTACCGCGTTTTTGATCTGACCCTTATCCAACTTCCTAGCGAGAGTCTCTTGAGATGTTGATCGAGGCTCTTCGCTATTACGCCGTTAACCGAAACCACTATCGGGACGACGACGGTCGCTGAATCAACATCCCACATGCTGACAACCTCGCTAGCCAAGTCAAGATATTTGCTAAGTTTATCTTTCTCAGTTTTAACGAGGTTAACATCATGTGGTATGGTGACATCAGCGAGCATCGCCCTCCGGTCTAACCGATCTATCAGTACAATATCAGGCTTATTCGCAAGAATAGTCCTGTCTGTAATTTATTTATTTTATTGTACAAGTGGTCTAACAGTTAAAACCAAAACGTCCAATGATAGGTTAGTCCCAATAGAGCGTTGCACGGCCATTTTCCAGAACCGGCGCCGGTGTGTGCTTATAGTACGGGACTTCAGGGCCAGTATAAGGCCATCTCGGAGAGCAAGTTGCTGGTGTATAATTTTGGCTACTTGGTTGTGTCTGCGCTAGTACTGAGAGTTAGCAAGGTGCGAACAACCCGAAAGTACTATAAAAACTATCGTAGTTTGACGAATTCATTACGGATGTAAGCGGGTTAACTACGAACCTTATTTTTGTTGGAAAAACACCAACGTTTCATCCCTTAATGAGGGACTTCTTCAGGGTGAGTGCGGTTCGCGACGCGCCTGTACCGCTTGTCGA
The DNA here is from genome assembly GCA_963662085.1 of Eupithecia inturbata. Lineage (NCBI taxonomy): Eukaryota > Metazoa > Arthropoda > Insecta > Lepidoptera > Geometridae > Eupithecia > Eupithecia inturbata. The sequence continues at coordinate 14,203,816 of OY759182.1, forward strand.
TGCTGGCGAGTAGGGGATTCTTTGTTCCCCGGAAGATACGCGAGGCGATAGAGATTGGACGACGGCCTAACTTCAATAGAGATAGAGGTTGGAACCGACCACCCGCTTGGAAGCCGTGTCTCCATCGGAAGTCAGATAGCAGTATAGAGCCGGGTGTAGATACTGTTAGTTCCGCGTGCGCACAGAGTATATACATTACCCCCTACACTACCCGACACGATGGGATCTCCGCGAGATGATGACTCTCTTACTCTCCTGTATCGACAAGCAGCGTGCCCCCCACCAACCCCGCCCCGGCGCGCGGCACCTACGACCCGCGCGTTACGGGCTCTGGCCCGCAGTGAGCGCACGGCAGCGGTACAGGCTCTCAATTTTCCGCGAAAGGCTGGCCAACTGCGGCGGGGGCCAGTATGGTGACAACACTCACAACACGAAAATGCGGTCAACTGCAAGATTCGCAATAGAGCCTTAAAAGACAATCGTAAAAACTTTTAATGTTCCCAAACTCTTCATTATAATCGTAAATTTTCAGGTAACCATACGATTGAATGACTTACTCGGTTTTGCCCCTGGCTTCGCTTACGTACCTACATCCATACTAATTTATAAATTCGAAAGTAACTCTGTCTGTCTGCCTGTTACCTTTTTACGCCTAAACGGCTGAACGGATTTCAGTGAAATTAGGCAGGGATGTAGATGGTATTCCGGGGACGGACATAGGCTACTTTTTATCCCGGAAAAGCGTGCGAAGCCTCAGGCAGCAGCTAGTCTTAGATAAAACGTAATGTAGCCTAAAATTCTCAGGGGTTAAGATTCTTATAATTGTATTTGTTCCGGAGGAGGGTGTTTTCTGTGTATATATTAAGAACTAGTTTCCGCCCGCGGCTTCGCATGCTTTGTTTCTATGGAAACGTTGAAAGGTTAATTCTATCCCATGGGAACTGATTTATGGCAAAAAAACCTATGTTTTACTCCAGGTCTAGACCTACGTACATGCAAAGTTTCAGCCCGATCCGTTCTGTAGTTTTGGCTTAAGAAGTAACAAGCATCCATCCAAACTTTCGCATTTAAAATATTAATATGATATCTATTATATTGTTTAAATATATCAGTCATCTAGTACCCATAACACAAACTCTGCTTATTTTAGGGCTAGATTATCTGTACGGATTGTCCAGCATTATGTTTTATTAGGGTTCCGTACCCGAAGGGTGAAAACGGAACCCTATTATAAGGCTCCGCTGTCCGTCCGTCCGACCGTCTGCCACAGGGCTCTATCTCATAAACCGTAAGAAGTAGACGGTTGAAATTTTCAGAGAATGTGTATTTCTCTTGCCACTAGAACAACAAATAATAAAAATAATATAAATTTCAAAATTAAAGAGGGCTCCCATACTAAAAACGGGTTTTTTTGCCTTTTTTGTTCTTAATTAGTCAAGGCAGTATCTCTTGAATTACGATAGGTAGGCACATGAAACTACTCATACTAAAAACATTAAACATTCTATAAATAAGTAACACTTCAATAGTAATAACAACAAATACTAAACATTTTATAAAGTTCAAAACTTAAAGGGGTCTCCGAACATGTGATTAATTGATGTTCTTTGAAAAAGTTGCCAGATTTTACGGTACGGAACCCTTCGTGTGCGAGTCGACTCGCACTTGGCACCTATTTGCGACGGAAGTTTGGGAATCGGAAATTACCCATTACAAACAAACTATACACTTCACCTCATAATATTGGGACAGGTTTAATTAATACCTTTATAAGCTAAAAATAACATTAAGTTTCCTACATCTTGGTCTGAATACTGAAGCACGACTAGTCATGTTAAAAAAACATTAACCTTCAATAAGGACATCTACGGACACTTCATTGTTAGCATTTCGTAGACTAAGTGCAAGTTAACTGACCAAACACGTCTATTTAATTTAATCGTCACATATTTCTTAGTAAATGCTGCCATTTTACCTGGCGATTACGCAGGTGAATGACGAATGGTTAAGAGCGAGTCATACTAATGCCAAAGTAAATCAAAATAGATCGCAAATGTACCATCGCGCTTAGCAGAAGATCGCGATACTTCATCATAATATTCATCTTCCTCATCAACCCCAAATAAATATATAAATAAAACATATATTTATATGAGGACGCAATGCGAGCCATTCTGTAAAAATAATAGGCATAGGACTTCGCGTTCATAGGAGTGGGACAGAGCATACGTTTCTAGAACGGCTTATTTACAAGAAAACTACACAACTCATGAAGAAACTGGTTCAAGAAACCAAATAATTAGTAAACCTACGAATCAAAACATGTCATTTCAATAGAACGCATTCCCGAGATCTCAACCAAATTATGTGCGAAACTGTGCACGTTTTTTTTTGTATAATAAACATAGAAGACACCCTGAGCGCCCCATGCAGCAGAAAGTTATATTCATAACACCCTGTGTTTGCGGCTAGGGTTAACTTGCGTCAATATTTTTTGTAAACAAACCACGACACAAATAACTAGAACTCTTGCTTAGCGTCAAGTTTCAGATATAATTGTAAGCAATATTTATTGATGGAAGGATCTCAAATCGACAAGTAATATACCTAAATTACCCATAAAAAGACGCGGCAACAAAGTGAATTGTAGGTGAAGTATGGGTTGAGTGGTAACCAAACAATGGACATCTTATTGGGAATGGTCCTTTCTCCACTGATTTACTCGTAGCGATCGAAATCGGAAGTGGATCCATAACTTCGACAGAAGTTACTATTTATTTATTTCTGTCCTGTGCATGTTCCCTTCAGTTCTTATCACACCTTTAAATCGCGATGCGATTATATTTTGATAATAAGATCAAAATTATGTATGATAAAAAAATTGTACTGCGTAAAACTAACCCGACACACAGACATTTGCAATTAAAATTTCTCAAGAAATATTGATATTCTCCTAAGACCATTTTCCTGTAGCTACACCGGTTAAAGTAACTCCCCTTACTGCCTCGTCCAAAATAGCCATATATAGTTATTGTGACTACGTCGTGTCGTGGCGAGTAACAAATTCCATCTAGCTCTATAAATTGTTGTAAAGATGCGAAACAGGAAAATGTCATATTTCCTGATTTGCTTGACCCGGCATGGCAGTCTTGTGCGTTTACCTGGTAGATACAGTCTGTGTGAACAATCGCTATACAGGGTCATTCCTAAATGTAGAGCGGGCGTATAAAATGAGAAAGAACATGCTCCCTCGTGTCTACGAGTACATACAGGTTCATACTTAGAGCGAGGAGTCAATGTCTCACCTCACATAGGTTTTAATACGAAGTAGGCAAAACTTGTTATTTAATAACACACGGAGTACCTACTACTATGTACGTAGTTGCTCTATGACTCTATTATCTTCTTTATTTTACTTTCCGTTAATTGCAAAGATTGTTTTAAAAAAACTGATATCATGTTGTTAAAGTTAGCTCTCACTTATTTTTTGCTTCTTAGTTTTATCATAGTAATATAAGATATAAATAACTCCTATCCCTCCCATCATTTATTTAAAATCTCAATATAAAATATTTTTTTACAATTATTATTATGTGAGTATGTTATGCTAAGGTCGCATCCTCCGTGAGGGAACTTCCTTTACAGTCAATAGATCTTGACGCGATCGCGAAGCGTAGGGTAGGATACATTAACGAGTTACAATTTCAATAAATAATAAACGTTGCCGCTTCGCGGTCGCGTCATTATCGCCCACGTAGGATGCAGTGTAAGCAATTTTTGCAATTAACTGTATCTAACAACGCACCTTTTATTTAAGAGATATCTTTAAGATATATAAGTATCTAGTGCTCTATTAATTTTAGATACGCAAAAGTACCCTTAACACGAGCTCTGCTTAGCTTGGGGCTATATGATACGAGTACATAGATGATGATGGGTGAATTGTCCAGCATTATTTAATTATATTTTAATCCGACTTCTGAACAGGTAAGCGCTCAATTCTTATGAATTTAATCATATTCTAAAGTTACGTTTTGATGGAATCCTTGTTGCAAATGGCAAATGTGAAAGGATGTCAGTTGCACCACGCCGAAATAGTTGTACCTGCTTTTACAAATTTGTCGGAATGCAATCACCTGATATCAGAATAGAGCCACAAACGTTCATTACAGTTTTTCGAAAATATGTAACACTAGTCTCTGCTCTCGGCTTCGTACGCATTGTTTGTATGGAAAGGAAACGTTTAAAGTTATTTATATCCCGGGAACTGATTTATGGGATTAAACGTCGCCTATGTTTTATTCCAGACATAGAACTATATCTACGCAAAATTATCCTTTCATTTAAAAAAAATGGCGTGACGAATTAATCCATCCGTCCAAACATCCATCTATCTTAAACATTTTGGATGTTTAAGGTTATCTGGTTTTTCCGTTCGCATTTATATTATTAGTGTCATATTAACAAACTATTTTACTAGCCAATATAATTCTTATAACGTGCAAGTGCCTTAACCTAACGTACCTATACTCAAGACTAGAATTAAAAATAATAACAATCATTAAACAGAATTAAGTAAAACTAAGTACCAATGTGAGTACCTATCATTATCTACCGTAAACACACACAACTTTTATAAGATTCTAATACCTAGGTAATGTAGTGTAGGTAACATTGCAGCCATAATAAGTCGGTATATAAAGAAAAACAATTATTCTTTACCCTGACATAAAGACATCGATTCAAAGTTGATCCGACACTTCTCGGTTCTGAGCTGTCTCAGTGTTTCAACCGTACGCATTTGTAACCCATGGGGGATACTGAAAGGGAAATTCCACTCCCTAGGGACACTTTAAGGGTAGTCTATGCCCCAACGACCTTGAGAACACAAAATAATTATCTGGTGCCGTATAAATAAAACTAATATTTATAAGGCTACAGATAATTATTTTCTCAAAGTCGTTGGGGCATAGACCAGCCTTAAACAAACAGTTTTTATCCTAAGTTTTAATTAGGAGGGACGCATGAAGCTAGTACAAGACTTCGCATAAATTTGCAACCACCTAGAAACATTTCTTGTAATTCATTTATTTATTGAGAAAATGTATGTAGTAGGGACCCATTATGGTGGTAAAACCCACCTGTAATGGTGTTTTTTTAAACCTTAAGGCGATGCTATGGACAAGAATAATTGTTTTCAAAGCCTAAACCCCCCGTCTCTCCATTCTAGACCCCCGAGTGAAGGACTGGCCGATGATGTCCTCGCCCCTCCCGACCCTGGCCGCGTGTGTCATCTACGCGTACTGCTCCAAGGTCGTCGGACCTAGGATGATGGAGAACCGGAAGCCCTTCGAGCTGAGGAATGTACTGGTCGTCTACAACTTTATTCAGACTATATTCAGTGCGTGGATATTCTATGAGGTATGTAACACCATGTTTTTAGGGTTCCGTACCCGAAGGGTCAAAACGGAACCCTATTACCTAAGCCTCCGCTGTCCGTCCGTCCGTCTGTCTGTCACGTGGCTATATCTCATGAACCGTAAGAGGTAGGCAGTTGAAATTTTCAGATAATGTGTGTTTCTTTTGCCGCTATAACAACAAATAATAAAAATAAAATAAATATCAAAATTAAAGTGGCTCCCATAAAACAAACGTGATTTTTTTGACTATTTTTGCTCTTAATTTGTCAAGGCTGTATCTCTTGAGCTACAATACGTAGACACATGAAACTTTCTATTATATAGCACTTCAACTGTAATGATAACAAATACTAAAAATAAAATAAAGTTGAAAATTTTATGGGCTCTTCGAACAAGTAACAATTTGATGTTCTTTGAAAAAGTTGCCTGATTTTTACGGTACAGAACCCTTCGTGTGCGAGTCGACTCGCACTTGGCGGTTTATTTTTATCAGCGAGGCTTGCAATATGTTTTTGAATGTTTCTATGTGGTTGGCGGACTCTTTATTACCTCCAAGCATCAAAACGTTTAAAGCGATTTTCACTTTTTTTCATAGTTAAACCAAATCTTACCTATCTCAAGAGATATGGTTTTTACGACTCAACATTTTGCTTATTCAAGATAACAAGAATTTAACATTGTGAGCCGGAAAATAGATGGTGGCCAAACTACCAAAATAAAATTATATATTCTGTGTAAATCTTAATAACAAATAAATATATTCTATTCTATTAACTAAAACATTTGCTTTTATAACTACATCTCTTTTTTTTTATTTACTCATTACAAAAACAATCACAGTATAAAATAAATTTTGTAGCATAAAAACCTTGTGAGGTTTGTCTCGGTACTCACATTCGTTTTGCCATAACTTTGTAAAATTAGTTAATTAAGGCTTACCGCCCTAACATCGGCTAGCATATTTCTAATAATATCTACCTACCTACAAGTAAAAAAAAAACGGTTTTAAAATAGCTCAGGCTTCAAAATAACTTAGCAATCTCTATAAGAACCTACTCTAATGTTGAAATGTAATTTTCATGAGGTCCCTGTATTTATTTATTATTTTTCTATGAGATTTAGTTCAGCGTCACTATCGTGCGGACATGGAACTTCGCAAATCCCATACTGAGACGTCACGATGACTTCTCCAAACTCGGAGTCCGAATCCTGCTAGCCAATCGCTTTACTATGACAATGGTATCGTCGCAGAATCGTCCATAGATGAAAGAAACTCTCGATAGTGCGTGCGGTGCTATTTGCACGGAGAGATTGATTATAATGGTACTCGTGACAATTTTGACACGCATCGCTCCATCTGTAGTTTCTTTCATCAAAGGTAAAACGCCAAAATGTGTCATTCTAAGACGATAACATTGTTATGTTGAAGCGATTAATTTTGTGGAATTAGGGCCCAGGGCTCTGCTGTACGATTACGGTAAAATATCCTATTTAATAGACTGGGTTAAACGATTTAGGTTTCCAACACATGGTACTAAAACAAATACTAACGTACAATTTTCTGGCTGGATCGAGCCGACCGATGACGAAACTGTCAAAGAAAAATGTCACAAATTTCATTACTGCAATGTATTTACTCAATCAAAATTGCTGTAAAACAAAGTTTGCAAAAAAATCAAGTGTAAGTAATCTGACAATTGACTTTGACTTAGGTTATATCTTGACGTTGACGTCGAATTGCGTCGTCGATCGGCTCCATCCCGCCAGAAAGTAGAGTATTTTTTTAGTACCGTATGGAAACCAAAATCGTTTAGCCTCAGTCTCCCCGGATGGCCCATTCAATGGGAATTGGAGATTTTAGCGTAATCGCACAGATATTATGATAATGCTGTCAAAGCCGATTTCGGCTAAATCCACGACTGTGCGAACAATATATATATGTAAACTAATAAAAGATGTAAGTACTTAAAGTTATATTTTCTGTCCTCAGTATATGGCAAGCGGATGGTGGGGCCACTACAACTTCAGCTGTCAACTGGTAGACTACTCACGAAGCCCTATTGCGATGAGGGTAAACCACTTTTACATACACACATAAACTTGCTTCAGCACACTGCTTTGCTCCCGTAGATACCTGGATACGACATAATTTTTTTGCAAATCATTTGTTCAGGAGATTTTCGCTTCACTAGTAATCTAGGTCTAAACTATAGTTAGGGTAGGTATGTCCTAGTAATTGTACAGTATTTTCTATGATCCTAACTAAATAATTATTCTCTCTATACTTAACGGTTAGGAATCCAAGATGTATATGTCAACAAAGACATTTATGAAAGAAAACTTTAACAAAGACCGATAACATAGAAAAAAAAAACAAGGTAACCTGCTGTTACCTAAAAACAAAAACACAACTTTAACTACGTTTAATTACAAACGCGCAGCGATAAAGATTCAAATTTAAGTTCCAAAGCGGACGAGATATTAATAGAGCTTTCAAACCGAAAACTGTTTCGAATTTCTGCCATTTGCTCCGATGAAAACCAGTGTCATAATATATTTTTACCAATATTCCATTGGTTTTTTAATCCCTTTGTTTACAAAACATATCTAGGACTCTAGAACCAAGGATAATTTCATTTAACAATGTTATAATTGGTTATGTTAAAAAACCACCAAAAAACAAGTTTTTAGATCTCTTGTTACGGACATTATAGTCCGAAACGCAATAATGTATAATTATATATATCAAACTATTCTATTTTCAAGTTTATTGTGAAGTTTTTCCATAATTTAGTTTAGAATTCACTCATAAATATCGCAATAGATACGCGGAAGTTTTTGCGCTCTAGATTGTTTTATTTCAACAGAATGCAATAGAGCAATCGGCAAGTGGGTCTAGCTAGGTTATGTCTCATCATCATCAGCCTATATTAGTCCACTGCTGGGCATAGGCCTCCATTAATGAGCGCCATAGCGCCCTGTCTTCAGATTGCTGTATCTGGCATCTGCCTACAGTCTTTCGCAGGTCGTCATCCCACCTGGCCGGAGGGCTATGCTTAGTATGTAGTCTGCTGCAGTTTGTAGGCCTGGAATAAACCATAGGCTAGTTTTTAGCCCATAAATCAGTTCCCATTTGATATAATTAACTTTTAATCGTTACCATAGAAACAGCGCGTGCGAAGCCGGGGGTAATAATGCTGGACAATCCACACCGCATCATCTAGCCCTAAACTAAGCAGAGCTTGTGTTATGGGTATTAGATGACTGATATATTTAATACAATACATTATATAGATAGATATTTTTATACATAGAAAATACCCAGAACACCCGCAACAAATATTTGCAGATCGTACAAACATTTGTCCCAAGGCGGGAATCGGACCCGCAACCACCTGCGTCGTAGGCTGGCCTTCGCCCGCCACGCCACATCAGTTGTCTGGAATTATGAGTCTATAAACTGTAACTTTAAACTTTTAAGGAAAAGACGTTACAGACTAATCAATTTCACTGGTTTTACAACACTTATGACCAGGAAGTCCACGTAGATGTGTAACCGGGAGCCGAACCCGCGACCTTAGGTTCAGTGGGAAAACAGGGTTGTTATAAGTTTGACATGTGTGTGTCTGTCTGTACGCATCGTAATATATGTCTGTATCATAATAATGAATATAAATTCTTTGAATGATCCCATAACATGAAGTATAATTAGTTTATCATTCGATTTCGGTCAAACAATTTCGAGAATCCGAGTTCCTATAAATTCCTGAGCTCTAATTACAATGTAGGTAATTGGTTTGTAAAACAAATTCTATACATAAACGCCGGATGTACCTTTGTTTTTTGTATAAAATTAATTACTAATGAGTCATTACATTAGTAAGCAATAATTGCTTACTTACGACTTGGTACCCTTACTCCAACTAACAGTTCTATAAAAGATAATTGGCCGATTATATTTTTATTGACGTTTTCATGCAATGAAGTCAACAGTTTAAGCCCAGACTTCACCAAAGCGGAGATGTCCGAAGCGGAAAGAAGAGACGTTTTTCAGCTAAGGTGTATGCACCGAAGCCGTGCGGAGATGCGTACTACGAGCTACTCGTAGCTAGACTGGAGCAGGGATGTGTGCTGGCTAAAGCGGAGATGTGTGCTGGCAAGAGCGGAACTGAGCGGCGTGCGGCAAGCGTTGGATGTTTGTTGAAATGACATATGTAGATCTCTTCTCGTCTCCGCTGCGTGTCGTCACCAGCTTACGAAGCACAGCTCACATCTCCGCTTTGATCGCGCCATACAAATATGCTCGTTGGTATCCACTGAAGCTGAGCGGAGACGAGATGTGTGAACAACGACATTCTATTGGTTGTTTAAACCACATCTCCTCTCCGCTCGTCTCGTGTCCGCGTTGGTGGAGTCCGTCCGGGCCTTAAGCTGCTGCCGATCGTACGATAACATTTTTCTGAGAACTTTTATCCTGACTACGGGTTAGTTAGGGTGATGAGCAAATCTATCAATAGAATCTCGAATACATGTGACGCTTTAAAACTACTTAAAAAAAAGGAGGTTCTATGTTCGCGTGTATGTAGTATGTTTTTTTTTATTATTGAGATGTATGTTCGTCGATTACTCCGTCAAGTTGACTGATTTAGATGATTATTTTGCTATTGTTTAGATAATAATCCCAAGATGGTTCCATAATTTCACCGTGTTAAAAACAGTGTGAGTATTAAGGAATTTGAAGCCGGTTTACATATTTTTAAAACAATCACTTTGTGACACCATGCTGTTGTTTTAACATATAATCGCTTCGCTTTGAGGGAAACCGAGCTGATTTCCAAACAACCAAGTTTAAGTAGTTTCAAGCTGAATATATTTTTTTATGACTAACATCAAATAAGTAGCTTCTTGTGGATATTCACTCTCTACCTACACCGAATGTAATAAACTGGTTTCTCTAAAGTGGAACAAGAAATGGGTCCCTGACCTCAACCCCTGCAATTGCATTGATCAAACCAAATTTTATTTCAAAGTTTCAAGTTTCAAATCGTTTATTGTAAGTAAGTGATTTACATAGTGAACTTAGGTAAACACACATTTACTATTACTTTAGGTACTTTATATACACAACTTATTGGGATAATGGGATACCTACTAGAAATTCGTTAACAAACAAGATTTCAATTAAATTATGAAAACTATTACAGCTCAATTAGTTTAATTTCATGTGCCGAGCTCCCAGGGCCTTTTGTTATCCAGATAGTCTTTATCACTATAGTAAGCTTATTTAGAGAGTACGTATTTTAGATTTATTTTTAAATTGATTTTCTGTTTGATTTATTATGTAGTTTGGTAATTTGTTATATAATTTGATGATTAGGCATATAAATGACTTATTAATTCTAGATAGTTTAGTTTATATACAGGTAAGTTTATTTCTATTTCAGGCATTTTAAAGATGCTCGTCGGTCGTCTAGTTTTTTAACCTGGTCATAGTTTTTTCTGACATACTTGATGTTCATTTATATATACAAAGAAGGCATTCCAATTACAATGAATGAATTTACGATGAATTTGAATAATATAGTAGGTTTACTCTGGGTACTTATTTATTATACAGCACAAAGCTGCCAGATTTGATTACTAAAGGTAATGTACTCCATGTGGAGAATTACTCTTTTATAGAGCAGGTTGCTAATTAAAAAGTTGTTTTTCAAATTTAATACATTTTACAGTGACAAAATAGCTTCCCACAAGCTTCAAACGAGTGACCCGCGAGCATTGCGTTTCATAATGACGGCAACCGATGACAGACATGTCATCTGTTGCAATTTTTACAACTTTATTTTTATGTGTATGTAATATTATTGTATGTATACAGTAGTATGTAAGTTTATTATAAGTAGGTAGTTAGGTATGTTAAGTATTATATACGTAGTGTAGGTATATATAATTGTTTTAATTTCCTTAAGGTTTTCAAAGCCACCGTCTATATTGTTCTCTTATGTCCAGTCCATCACAAGGCTGCCTGGAAAAGATCGCTCAAAGCGATAAGGCAGCCCTTTGTACTTCCTTGATACTCAAAATTTTTTTCTGTAGTTTATTTTGTGTTTGTGTGGTACAATAAAGAGGTATCTATCTATCTGTTGCCGTCCTATGAAATGCATCTAAATGTTACGGGTTAGAGCGAGTCAAAGAATGTACCTACATTTTTGTGCTGCACGGTAGCAGTGCGCCTCTGATTTACGACAACCTTTATCTAGGTAGGTAGGGTAGGTAGTCTAAAACTCTGAGTATACACTCAGAGTTTTAGACTACCTACCTACGTCACAATCGACATATTAAAAATAATCGTGCCAAAATATTGGCATTATAAAGTTGTCAACCTTAAAACCTACTACATATTAATTTAAAGCAATGTTATATTATTTACCTAGTCACTGCTTTATTGTAAATATTGGTCTGTGTGGTCCGCGTTATTTTGTCAGGACCTTGGTGGTGACCTTTGAGTCATTAATCTATGCCCTATTAAAGATCATCGTTTATTAATAAAACCTTGTAAAAATCGATAAGATGTAAATGATGGCCGTATAATAGGCAAAATCTACTTTGCTAGTCTTTTTATGTGTTTTATGTGTAGGCTTATCCACTCCTACACTTGGCTCTTTGATTTCCCGAATACGTTTTCTACACCTAAATTATCGGGCAATGAGGTAGTTTGGATATTGTAGGATCGATCGATCTTCGAAAATGCTGGTCCGATTTTAATAATTATTTAACTAATTGTTAGCTACATTATCCATTGTATTCAGGTACGGTACCAAAAGCGAATCCACTAGCAGCAGCTCGTTAAATAAGAATATATTCTGATAGCATATAGTTATTTGCTATCAGTAGCTCAATTAACACTGACTGTCACCACGCAAATGCACGACGGGTCGCATTGCCGAACTATTTTTTTATCTTACAACTCAGTGCTTTGTTTCGTTTATTTGGACCTTACAGGACTCTTGGACACGTCAGAAATTACAAATTAAATAAATAAAACTGGACATAGGCTTCTCCCTAAAGCTCTTGGCGCTCCTTAGGCCTCCCCTCACAAGGTAGGCCTATGTCCAGCTGTGGACTAATGGATGCTGATGATGATAACAAGTAAAACTATGAAATAAAGTGATCGCTTTATTTCATAGTTTTACTATCATCTATCTATCATCTGTAATAAAGTACTGCATTTCTACAATATACCATTCCGTTCCAGATGGCAAACACCTGCTGGTGGTACTACTTCAGCAAGTTCACGGAGTTCTTCGACACGCTGTTCTTCGTGCTGCGCAAGAAGAACCAGCACGTGTCCACTCTGCACGTCATCCACCACGGGATCATGCCCATGTCTGTCTGGTTCGGGCTCAAGTTCGCTCCCGGTATGTACGCTTGCGCACTCATCGATCTACGCTTAAGTAACGCTTTTCTATGGCATGAATACTCAAGCATAGATCTAGTTCAATAAGCCAACCGGGTAGCTTTCTTGGTGAATCTCCTCCACTTTGGTCAGTCCTCGACGTTGTCTTCGGAAGCTTAACCACTTTCTTATACCTTTTCCGCTGCATCGTTTCACCAGGTCTTCATACAATCCTTCGCGCGGGGACGGAAAATTGTAGTGCTAAATTCCTTACGTTATCAGGCAGCGTTTTCTTCGCGTGCCCATTACCACCTTAGCCTGATATCCTGCATCTAGTCGGCGATAGGTATAAGTGAGAGCCGTATTATGAAAGCTTAGCATAGATCGATGACTGAGCAAAGTCATCGATCAATGCGTGAGTAACGATTTTCTATGGCAATATCTTTATTCAGGCATAGGTCGATGACTGAGCATAATAATAATGTTTATTTATTTCTGTAACAAGTTTACAATAAGTTATTCGATAGTTGAGACCCTCATGTAAGTATAAAAAACTTGTGTTAGAGGATTTTGCTCTTCTATATCAAACATTACAGGATGACATAATTAATGTAACAAAGAAAAATTTAATTTTGGTTTTCTACATTGTTATATCTAAAGTATATAAATCTAACATCTATTCTAGTCTAGTTTATATAATAACGCATAGAGCATAGTTTCATAACACGGGTCTATGTCTACGTGTCCACTCTGTACGTCATCCACCACGGGATCATGCCCATGTCGGTCTGATTCGGGCTCGAGTTCGCTCCCGGTGCGTATCTCAGCCGATAGACGTACACTGCTGGGCGTAGGCCTCTCCTAATGAGCGCCGCCAGCAGTTTTGCAGACCGTGACCGTCCTGGCCACAGGGCGTCCAACACTACGTTTACGCACATGCCCTCCGGGTCGCACAGCGGAGGCTGGGCGGTGAATGAGTTAGTGCCGATGCCGTATGACACACTACGCCATCTGGGCGCAAAAAAGGAAAACTTTTGTGCTGCGTTTCCACCAGAGACAGCTACAAACCCTTTCCCTGTTCTGTGTACAAACCTAAGCTACGAATGTAAATCAAACCCACACTTAGCATAGAAATTCAAGGTATCCTCTTGGTGAGTTAAAGGGGCCCTAAAACTAAGCTACGTAGTAAATCTGTGTGGGATATATCTACTGCGTAGGAGATTTTTATAGTCATACCTACTGACTAACCGACTCCTAAACTCCTAAAATCCATTGGCAAATCCTTGCGATCGAGGTGAGGACTCTTAGGTATGCTTCTCAAGGCCCGGCCACTGTATACGCGGCATATCTATGTAAGAAACCATTCATCAATGATCTCATTGAGCAAACACTGAACTAATTTAGCGGCAACGGTTACGTAGCGCCATCTATCTACTCTTTTAGAACCTTAATGTAATGGGAGTAATTCAGTTCCAGCTTGCTAGATGGCGCGAATAGACTGTATTCAAGTTATAGACTTTTATAATCTAGTCTATATCTTTTTATTACGACATGTATGACTGAAAAAAACTGGTCCTAACAAAAATTTTATTGTAGTTTCAATAATAATTACCAACCTACGAAGCCTAAATGTTTAACAATCCTTCTGAAATAAACCTCCGGAAACTGCTTCGCGTGCTGTTATGATTATGATCCGCAATAAAATAAATTAAATCAACTACAAATAGCCTTTTCTATAATAAATTATACCAAACTAATAAATGGTGTTTAAAAATAATTTCTTGTTCTATGAGATCACCCGTAACTAGGACATGTACAAACCGGTTTATTTTCAAAACCGGTTATAACCCAGTTTTTCGGTTATTTTCCTACAAGACGAAATAAAACAATAAAAAAGGAATAAAAATGTACATATTTTTATCTCAACACTTATTAACTTTTGTTAGCATTAAATCACAATTCAGTCTTATAATTAAAACTTATAATGCTGTTGACATTAACGGAAAAGTATCATTAACCTATAACTAATCAACGTAATTACTAAAAAATTAAAAATCAACAAATTGGTATCGTAAATTATTATAGCATAGACAACTATTAGAAATCAGTCACAATAAAAACTTTAAATCTTAATAATTATGTAGTGTTCAACACTATTTATAGATAAAAAATCAACAATAATATACATAATAATCCAATAACAATAGAGTATTGTTATAAATCAGACTTAAAAATTCTTATCATCACTTTTTTGTTTGAAAATAAGACCGGAGTGTCACAAGTGCGTTGAGAGAATTGTCACTTAGTGAACTTCGGATTTTGTTGCACAAATGACCCGCAGAAGAAATTTTTTCTTCAATAGTCGATACTACAGATGTCGGGGTAATAGATTTTATGTACACCTTCTTTATATTGGATCCCATGTGTCCCCCCTCATGCAGAGCCATTTCAACCCTAATTCGCTTCTCTAGATCGAGTCTATTCAGGTTAGGTGTTTCTTCAGCGGTTTGCGTTAAGAGCCTCTTTAATTTTCTTTTTTTTGTAACTCAACCGCATCTGACAAATTGTCAGTGACAAAACATAACAAACGAACGAAATCACACCGAGCGATGGTGGCGCTAATGCAATGCCGTCATCGCTAGCTTGCTCTTCTCAGTTGTTCACTCAGTTGCACTTTATTCACTACTGACTTATTAATCGTTCAAAAGTTTTGTGAGATGTTTGTTGTAATTGTAATACATTAAATATTGTAATCCTAACTAATATTGTAAATGCCAAAGTGTGTTTGTTTGTTTATTTATTTGTTTGTTTGTTTGTCCTTCCTTGACGCCCTAATTAAGCAACCAATCGACTTGATTTTTGGCATAGAGTTATTTGAAAGGATGGAGAGTAACATAGGCTACTTTTTGTCCGGGTAGATCATGAAACTCCCATGGTAGATTTACGAAAATAATCCCCCTAGAAATGTGAAATTCTAATTTAACGCGGGTGAAACCGCAGGGAACTGCTAGTAAATAATAAAATAAGTAAGATAATTGTTGGTGGTGGATACAAGATTACTACAATGCTTATTTTTTCAATGATTACTCATATACTACAAAAACCGAAAAACGCGGTTATTTCGGAAAAAAACCGGTTAAAAACCGAGTTTAAATCAGGCGGTTAACCGGTTTTTCGGTTAATCGATTAACCGGTTTACATTCCCTACCCGTAACCCCGGCGCGTAAACGCACGCGTTTATATCAAACCACGTGTATTCCGGTCGGTCCAGTCTTGAAATTCGCACTTTGCAATGCAAATTATGCTTATTGATTATTACTTGAACTAGCTCTACGTAATTTGCTTATTTATCATTATTGATGATGAAATCTCGTCAAGTAGATTGGGTCTGACATAAAAGCTTTTTTGTGGTAGAATGTTCGGGACTGAATGTGATTTTGCAATTGTCTGAACGTCGGGTACTTTTTAGGGTTCCGTACCCAAAGGGTGAAAACGGAACCCTATTACTAAGCCTTCGCTGTCCGTCCGTCTGTCACAGGGCTCTATTTCATGAACCGTAAGAGGTATACACTGCCGGCCAAAAGTTTGAGACCACTGTAAAAATCTTTGTCACCAACAAAATATTTCAAAGTACACATATGATAATGAGCTAATTTGAACACCTGCGTATTCTATTATTATTAAAGAATTTCTAAGAGTCATTATTTATGTTGTTGTTTAAGTTATCATCCTAAAAAGGTCTATTGTTTCAAAACATCAATGAGCGCCGCGCAAGGACCAGGTGGTAGAGTCATTGTAATATTTTTATGATCTGCTCATTACTTTTGTTTTGGGTTTGTTTCGCGTTAACCGATATCAGGGATTATGTTAGCTTCCTAAAACATATTTAGTACCTGAGTTTTTATGGAGTAAATTATTTTCTACCTTATTAGTCTGAGCTCGTCGTTGTTACAGTGAAGACATCTTAAAATGGGAAAAGTTCGCGAAATTAGCAGTGAAACTCGCTCTGCCATAGTTGTTTTATACGGCGAAGGCAAATCTGAACGTGCGATTGCCTCTCAACTTAAGTTGTCGAAGACTTGTGTTCATAACACAATAACCCGATACAAGGAGACTGGCAGTAATCAAGATCGTTCGCGTTCGGGAAGGCCGAGAACTACCACTTCTCGCGAAGATCACTTCATCGTCACTACCAGCAAGCGGAATAGACGCCTAACAGCACCAGAAATCCGCGTAGAAGTGAACAAATCCCGATCAGAACCTGTATCATTGACTACAGTAAAAAGACGTTTGAGAGATGCTAAGTTATTTGGTCGCGTCGCCGTTCGAAAACCACTACTAAGGCCACAAAACAAAAAGAAACGGATGCAGTGGGCCCTTACCCATCGAGACTGGACTGAAGAAGACTTTAAACAAGTTCTTTGGTCAGATGAATCCAAATTTGAAATATTTGGTTCAAAACGACGAATTTTTGTTCGACGTAACGTCGAGGAAAAGATGATGCCAGACTGTGTGGTGCCAACAGTCAAGCATGGTGGTGGTTCCATTATGGTCTGGGGATGCTTCTCGGGCCATGGAACCGGAGATTTGGTACGAGTCGAAGGAATCATGAAAAAGGAGCAATATAAACGAATACTACAGCAAAATGCCATTCCGTCTGGTTCAAGAATAATTGGAGATGGATTTTTTTTCCAACAAGATAATGACCCAAAACATAGTTCAAAATTATGCAGGGGTTATTTAGAACACAAAGAAACAGAAGGGGTTTTAAAAAACATGGTGTGGCCCTCTCAGAGTCCGGATCTCAACCCGATTGAGCTTTTGTGGGAAGAGCTTGATAGAAATGTGCGCAGTTGTTGTCCCACTTCGCAAGAAGACATGTGGAAGGCTTTACAAGAAAGCTGGAACAATATATCACAAGATACAATCGACAAATTGATTGCTCGTATGCCAAGAATAGTGAAAGTAGTAATAAAATGCAAGGGAGGGTTTTTCGACGAAAAATCTGTATAAAATATGAGCGACATTTTTAAAGTAAATGGTTGATTTTTCTTGATTTTTTTGTTTTCTTCATAATGTATGTGTATTAGGAAATAAGTATTTTAATTCATAATTAAACCTCTTGCTTTGTATTTTGAGTTTTATTTCATTTTCCTACTTTGATGTAGGTGGTCTCAAACTTTTGGCCGGCAGTGTATATGTATGTATGAAACCATGAACCGTAAGAGGTATGAGGTATATATGTTTATACTGTTGAAATTTTCAGAGAATGTGTATTTCTCTCTACACAAATAATAAAAATAAAATAAATATCCAAATTAAAGGCGGGGAATAAATAAACAAAAAACGTGATTTTTTTGGCAGTTTTTGCTCTTCTTTTGTCAAGGCTGTATCTCTTGAACCACAATAGGTAGCTACATGAAACTTTCTATAAATAAGTAACACTTCAACTGTAATAACAACAAATATAAAGTTGTAAATTAAAAGGGGTCAAGTGAAATTTTGATGCTCTTTGATAAATTTGCTTGATTTTTACGGTACGGAACCCTTCGTGTGCGAGTCGACTCGCTCTTGGCGGTTTATTTTGATTATTCCTCAATTTTTCCCAAATTATCCCCTTCGAAGGGTATAGGGTAGTCTAATAAACGTTTAATCCATAGACAGAAAGTCAAACGTTCTTGAACGATGCTTGTTCTGGCCCTTCAAATCAACCTACCTACCCTACATAATTTTGAATTTATATTCATACAAATTAATTTTCTTTGATTAATTTATTTAGGAACATAAATGAAATAAATCTGCCATAAAATATCGTAACCTAAATGAGTTAGGTATTCTAAATGAGTTTTATAAGACGACTCTAAAACATCAAACCGTATAGCGATTGGTTTTTACGCGGTCTTTCTTATTATGTTTTCTTTTTTTTTTCGTTCGTGCATCATACGATTAATTTTTAAAAGTCCAGGGTTCATTGGTTTGGTTTTGTTACTTTTGCTTTCGGTCTAGATTTTATATTAAAACTTGATTTAGTGTTTTGTTGACGGAAGCCCGAAAAAGGCAAAACCCAGCTGAGTGATCGTTTAATTTTAAAATCACTAAATATTAAACCCAGGAAGGGTTATAATATTTATAAAAGGACTGAAGGCCGATGGTAAAAAATAATAGTAGTAAGTACCTACGTCCAACGTCATACCGCAATCGCTATATATTAACTAAGCAGAATCACACTAATATGATAAATGCGAAAGTTTGTATGTTGAAGTGTTTGTTAACTCTTCACCCAATTACTAAATGGACCAGGATAAAATAAATTAAAGTTCGGTAAAGGACAAATATTACTGCTTTGGGACCATCTTCGGATTAATTTCCATAAGAGAAAACAACATCCAAATCGGTCCACAATTGACGGAACAAATTGGTAAAAAAACTTAAATAAATCATACAGCCGAACCTCTTATTCCGATAGAACCTTCTCCTTTTTTCGGAGTCAGTTAAAAAAGTATCGTGCTGCAATATTGCAAGTTGTGAAAATTCAGCGTAAATGAAATCTTTACCTTGTTACGTAAAAATACTTATTATTAACATTTGGCGACGTGATGAGTTCATTGAACGCAACGTAAGAAACTTGATCAACGTCAAAGAACGTCAAGTTTAAAAAAACGGAATAAGTAATGTTGCTTATTCGGTAGTTTTATTTCGGCTATTTATATATTCCTCTTCTAGATCGATCAGCCGTTTAGATCCTGTTTGGACCTCACCTACGAATATAATTTTGCAAATGAGGACCACGGAAAGACCAAATTATTTAATTCTCAAGTTCACTTTCGTAGAACTCCTGTTCAATTTCATCGTAATCGTTCCTTATCGATTTATAAACATAATTTCAAAAAATATAGAACATACTTTATTATACCACACAAATAAAGAAAAAAATGCTGGTCGATTCACACAGCATCATCCAAGCAAGTTCCAAGCTAAGCAGAGCTTGTGTTATGGGTACTAGATAATTGGTAAACTAGGGATTTTTAGTATTTTAAAATCTTTCGTTCACCCTGTAAAGTAAATTATTTTACAACTAGCTTCTGCCCGCGGCTTCGCACGCGCTTATCAAGTAGCCTATGTCCGTCCCCAGGATGCCGTTTACCTCCCTGCCAGATGTCATTAAGATCAATTCAGCTGTTTAGGCGCGAAAAGGTAACATAATACTTATTATTACTATCGCTTTTATAATATTAGTATGGAATCACAGTGACATCACAGTTATGCTCATCCGATTGATTTCCATGATCCCAACCGATAATTTAGTGAATAACAGAAACATCTTGTTCATAAAATAATCGCGCAATTCTAAAAATAAAATAATTGCTTAGGCAATTTTATCGTCATTATTTTAGTATTTATGAGCATGTTAGACCAGGAACTAGCAAATTTTATGTATTTTGATTAGATATTTCGTAACTTAGCTTACGTGCGTTAATTTCATTATCACAGTTCTTGCCATCGTTTTGCAAAGATTTTGAAATCCGTGTAACTGCTAGGTTATAATGAAGTAAGTAAATATTAATTTATTCAATGTTTCACAGCTCCATGTTTGTTGAATACATTATTTTAGCCATACACGTGGAACATATTTATGATAACATCTTACACAAACAACATGAAACAAAAAAACGGTCTGATCGGCGTTTGCCGACTATTTAGATTTTTTAACTTTTAGTTATAGTTTTGCCGACTTATAGATTTTTTATATTGTTAGTAGGTTATGCTTGTAGTGCCTAACTTATTATGACTCTTAAGGCGTTACTTCTTATCTTGTTATTACGTTAAATAAAGGATTTTTCAAAAATCCATTGGGCAGTTTGTGATAACTATCATAAGCTTTTTTTAACACCTATAGAGGTATAATAATTTTATTTTGATAAGTTTAGACAGAGATGGAAAACAGAGTTTGGTGGCCACCAAGAGCAACTACGCATCTCTGTCTAAACTATACAAAATAAAACTATTACAGAAGCATTAAAAAAAGC
This sequence comes from Eupithecia inturbata, assembly GCA_963662085.1. Classification (NCBI taxonomy): domain Eukaryota; kingdom Metazoa; phylum Arthropoda; class Insecta; order Lepidoptera; family Geometridae; genus Eupithecia; species Eupithecia inturbata. Next base: position 14,224,659 of record OY759182.1, read on the forward strand.
TTATGATTGATCTCACAAACCGCCCAATGATTTTTAGAAAATTCCTTTGTTTAACGTAATAATAAGATAAAATAGGTGGCGGCGCAAGTATGAGTCGAGTAACTCATTAAGAGCTACACTTTTATACAAAACATAGTTCTATAATTTACAATCGCGTATGAATCTCATTTAGCTATAAATAGAAACACAGATACCATAATACTCATTAAAGCACCTACTAATCTGTTTAGATCTTGGAGACTACCTTGAACTTCTCAAACAACATTAAGAATCAGTCAACACTCTAAACACAATATAATTAAGACGCTATTTCGCACAAACACCAGTGTACCTAAAAAAATTATAAATAGTAACTCCAAAAAGCTATTGACCGCAAATATATAACATAAATCATAATTTTATTTTTTAAAAGCGCTGTACCCAACTCAAGTTAAATTTTCCATTGAATCTCGAAGGGGCAGAAAAAAACTATTTCGCACGCATTCCCATTTTTATTGTAAGCAGGTTTACCGGTTCCGGCGCGGTAAATCTGCTTCTGCGTTCATATCGCTTATTGATGTCGAATTTTGTAAACCGATTCAATTTCGTAGGTTAAACCTACGAAATTGAATCGGTTTACCTTACTTACCGCCCTATGCCAGACCTTAAAAGTCACAAAAGTATAAAGACATTAAACAAATAAGTCATTTTGAATACAAAAACACATCCTATTTGTACTGTAATAATAACTAAAATTAAGCTAAATTATCATGACCAACATAATGTGTTCAAAAATACTCTAAAATGTAATTTTAAAGACATATAAATTACAATTAGTTTACATTATAAATAAAAATGCTTGGTAAAGTCACCCTGGTGAGATGACCTGGTGAACGTCGTCGCGGAAATCGCTGGATACGGGCAGCGCAAAATCGGCGCTTAAGGGGAGGCCTATATCCAGCTGTGGACGTCTTTCGGCTAATATGTTAATGATGTTTATGATGATGAAAGAAACCCTGATTGCCATGTGAATGCGTCCTTTAGGATATATTGACCTCGCAAAACAAGTTTAGTCAGCATCTCAGCTTGCGATATTTGATTATGTATAAAGTAGGTCCCGTATGTCTGAATGTTAATAATTCTTTTAACAAACCGTTAGCTCACATTACTGACGTTAGGTTATTTTTAGTTTAAAACCTGTCCAGACTTTTTTGCCCCGGCATGAAAGCGTTCTAAAACGAGGCTTTTTTTCTAAATCAATATTTAAAAAATTCGCCTGATTGAAAAGAAGACTATTACGATTTTTTTTTTTTTTTTTTATTTACGATTTTACTAAAATTACGCTAGTGCTGCTGCAAAATTTTGTGAAACTCTGCACATATACTCTATTCATAGTCTGTTTAGAAATTTAGAGTAAAAAAACATTATGAACTGTGCATAATCACCACCACACGAGCTCTGTGGGGCTGCATGATGCTGTGTGAATTGACCAGCAATGTTTATTATTATTTTGTGTTTCTCATAACCATGATGTCGGACCATATAGATTATTATTATTAATGTTATGTTTCCTTGTCCCCAGGTGGCCACAGCACGTTCTTCGCTCTGCTGAACACGTTTGTGCACATCGTGATGTACTTCTACTACATGGTCTCTGCGCTCGGCCCCCGCTATCAGAAATACATCTGGTGGAAGAAATACCTCACCGCTTTCCAGATGGTAAGTGTTAAATAATGGAAAAAGGGTGTTCAATCGCAGATAGTTGCGATTATGAGTGACTAGATGGCGCTTACGAGTTGAGTCGAGATCGCGGAGAGTTGCCGTTGTTAGATACTAGAGGGCATATCGTAATTGACGTCTACTACATGGCCTCAGCCTTTGGTCCCGCTACCAGAAATGCATCTGGTGGAAGAGATACCTCACCGCTTTCCAGATAATAAGAAAAAATATAAAAGTGTTCGTTCGCGGAGAGTTGCCACTGTTAGACACCGGATGGCGCTTACTGGTTAAAGAGTCAGGGTTGTGAGTAACTAGATGGCGGTTACTAGGGTTTCAAATCAAAATCCTGCAGCTAATGATTTATGTAGATTAATATTAATTATAGATTTAGCCACCGCTGGCCCACCGTCAGACAAAGGCAGAGGCCATCTAACAACTTCATATCAAAAAGGCATATCGATTTTGGAGGGTTGCTTTTTTGATTTAATAGGCGTTACTTAATGTTTGAAGTCGGAATCCGAAATATAACGATCTAAATAAACTTGGAAATATTTTGTTACTAGATTATAAATAAATCAATAATAATGCTGGATAATTCACACAGCATCATCTAGCCCCAAGCTAAGCAGAGCTTGTGTTATGAGTACTAGATGACTGATATACTTAATACGTAACATAGACAGATATTTCTTATTATAAATAGAAAATAACCTACTGATGATTACAGTCTGAACTTAACTTTAATTTTAGTTACGTCTACGTAAGACTGGTTTTTACTATTTTAAAGGTGTCGGAAAGGGTTTGTGTTTCTGAAGGTCGTACTCGCATTAAATTAATTAAAGAATAATGCCACAATCCACAAGGATGACGCAGATAAGGCCTTAAAATAGTAATTGAATCAAAATTAAACTTTATAACAAAAAGTAGGGACAGGTTTTCAAAAACCCCTTTCCGATATATGTATGTATCTCGGGTTTGACGTCTTTGGGAATCCCACAGCTTTCCGCGCTGCAAATGTATCTGCAAAAAACTAGACGGATAATAACATGCATAATACCTACCTATGGGTACTTATTAATATAATAAGACGTGCAAAAAACTTAACCGCCATGCGAACACGACAATTATTTTAGGAAGTATAAACACTTCTGTAGGTACTGTGTACAGATTCACGCCCTTGAGTTTGAATACAAAATCTTCCCCTTATTGGAACTATAAAAAAATTATGAAATTAATAATTTATTTATATTTTGCACTCCAATAAAATTTACACTTTATTGTCCGTTAGTTTTATTGAGTGTTATTATGTTCAGCCTACCTGCGTCTTAGCGAGTAGTTTCCCGGGACACTACTCGTACCTAGCCTAGGGATCATGTTACCCGTAGTTCTGGCGTGAAGAGGTAACAATAACAAACAGGCTCCACGACAGTTTGAATATAACCTCTATCCAAACTGTCGCATTTATAATATTATTGTGATGGTACCGCAGTGGTGCAGCGGGCGAAAGTCTGCCTGTGACGCAGCATGTTGCGTGTTCGATTCCCGCCTCGGGACAAATATTTGTACGATCTGCAGATATTTGTTCTGGGTGATTTCTATGTACTATAAAATATATATATATCTATGTAGCGTAATGTTATATGTACCTATTACTAGTGTCTGCCCGTGGCTTCGCATGCGTATTTTCGTTATATCTAATTTAGGCTATGTTCTAATTAAGAAATCTAGGTAACAAAATAAAATTCACGTTATAAAAACTTTCGGCTTTATAATATAAGTAGTATTATATCAGTTACCTAGTAACCCACCCACAACACAAGCTCTGTTTAGCTTGGAGCTAGGTGGATCCTGCGTGGATTGTCCAGCATTATTTATTTATTTATAAAATACCTTTGAATTAATTTGAAGCGCATTGCAGAACTGCGGAAGCTGTTTAATTCCATAACAGCTAAATAACATATCTAATAGCAGACATCTAAATAAATATTATATTATTCTCAAGGTATTTGTCCACTTATAAACTAGTTTACATAGTTCAAGTTGTAGTCTCCACTCTTACTGCACTTACATTATATGCTTAGTCACTTAGCTGTTTCAATAAAAAGATTATAAAATTTGCATGTACTTTTGAAACGGTTTTAGAACCGATTTTCCACTATATTACTCAAGATTATTGTAGCACTTGTGCCCGCGGCTTCGCTTGGTACCTGGGGGCTTACTTGGAAAACAAAATCGAAATTTCTGATTATTTTCGTGTCAAACCTACGCATATGTCACCAACTAGGAAAGCATTTGCACGAAAACGAATCAGAACCTTAGTTTTTACGAGCACGGGCCCCGGATAAAATGTAGCACTCAATAAATAGCTTGTTTTTAGCTAAATAATTTCTTAATTCAGACCAAAACCACAAACTGCCTATTTATGACATCAATACCTGCCGGAATACAATTTATTGCCATGCGACGACGCCGCGACGGTTGGATAGATGGAATTTTTTGTTATTAGTGTATTATGATAGCTTGCATTGTGGCTAGAAGCTAGTTAATAATATATAATAACAAATTGATTAGTATCAAACAAGTTTCTTGGAAAAATATAACCATAATCCTTGTACCTATACAAATTGTTAGATTATTATAGCTGGCAATAAAAAGGTACGATTATGAACTTATAATCGTAGTCAACCGGAAAATACAAATAATCACCACAGATTATCAATTTAATTAGCTTTAACTAAAAAAGGGCAATGCTAAACGTCGTTATACAATCCAAATGCCTATGTCTACGTAAAGCCACGCCATAGTTCGACTACGGTATGATAATGAAAGAAACATGCTATGTACCCTGAGTTTAGTTTCTCGATGGTATCGAGAAACGTTTAATTTATGTATAAGACAGGGCAATATAAAAGGTACAGGAAAGAGCCCTATCGTAGAGAACTTCATGTTCCATGGCGAGGTCAGTCTGACCATGTTTTGTGGTACATGCTCTATGGTTTTATACTGTTGTTACTACATTACTATGAAATAAGAGACACCTCTTTGGATCTTCTTACATCTTACTAGAGTGATAGGATACCAAGAGTTGACATTAATGGGAAACGGTCTTCGGGGTCTGTAGTTACAATGGGTGTACCACAGGGTTCTATCCTCGGTACTTTCCAATTTTTAGTTTATATTAACGACCTGCCTCATCTTGTAAAGGATAATCAAGAGATCGTATTGTTTGCTGATGATACTTCATTAATTTTCAAAATGAAACGACAAAATACAAATTTCGACGATGGGAATCAAAAGTAGTCCATTGGTTTAGTGTCAATAACCTTTTGCTTAATGAAACCAAAACGAAATCTATTAGATTTATTCTACCTAATGTAAAACACGTTAGGGCTGAAGTAACCGTCAAAGGAGAAACGTTAGAAATTGTTAACAGTACTGTATTCTTAGGAATTACCTTAGATAGTAAACTTCAATGGGGCCCACGCATAGACTTAGACAAGCTATCGAAGAGACTTAGTTCTGCAGCGTATGCAGTCAAAAAAATCCATCAGCTCTGTAAGCTGATACTTCTAGACTAGTCTATTTCAGCTCCTTCCATAGTGTTATGTCTTATGGCATACTGCTGTGGGGGAACGCTGCAGATATTAGCACCGTATTTGTGCTGCAGAAGAGGACTGTTCGTGCAATCTACAAAATGGGTTTAAGAGAAACCCTACGTGAAAAATTCAAAGAAATAAACATAATGACAGTAACATGTCAATATATTTATGAAAACTTGTTTTACATAATTTAAATACTAGAAATAAGTCTAAACTAGGCCACACAAGATTAATGTATCTTTTAAAGGGCAATGTATACGCTTCTACAACAAAATACCAAATGAGTTGAAAAAATTATGAATAAATAAATTCAAACAAATTGTCAAACATATCCTTTGTAAAAAGGCTTACTACAAAATATCAGATTATCTAGAGGATAAAAAAGCTTGGGACAAGTTATGCTCCAACTCGAAAACTAACAACCTAACAAGGTAAAGGTTTCTTGTTCGCTTCTTTACTTTACCCTAAAAATATATAAGTGAACAAAAATCAAAGTGATCACTTTATTTCCTAGTTTTACTTATGTAATTTGAATTTTGTGATGTGTCCAAGAGTCCTGTAAAGTCTAAAGGAAATGCACTTTGAGTTTGTTTTTTAAGATAGCAGCTAAGTGTAATACGTTCACACCGAGACAAAGTACCTTCTCGTTTTTGTAAGAATCATCAGCTTGGAGCTCACGACACAGGCTCGGCCTAGTGTGAGATCCATCGGTATCATGAAATCGTGGTCTCTAAGTCCTCAGCAATAACTTTTTAAACTGTTTCTTAGGCCATAATACCTATCTTAACTTAAGTTAACTCTACATAGATATTAAGTGTCTAATTTGCTGTAATAGATTGTTTTGGCTGTAAATAAATATATTTTATTTTTATCAAATCAAATCAAATTCATATATTTTGCGAAACATGAGTTACAGGGATGTTAAGTTAAAATAGAATGAGCACAACCATGATCAGCTTTACAGCATGCAAAGTCACTATAAATATATATGAATAAATACAATGTCAATAACTAAATTAATTAATAATCAATGAATTGTCTTATTCTACCTCTAGAATGTATCCATTAGATATTCATTAACATTGTAATAGGCCTTATCAATTAACAATTGTTTTAATTTGAGTTTAAAAAAATTAGTAGTATTGCTTTCTTTAATGCTTGTAGGTAGGTGATTATAGGGGTAGATACGAGGTGCCATAGAAAATATACTCTTATTAAAAAGTGCCGACTTATTTGGAGGGCAATGAATTTTCTTGTCAAGGCGCTTACATTTGAGTTTGTCAAAGAAATTCAGATTACTTTTTACGAACACTGCAGTCTCAAAGATGTATTATGGATGGCAAAGTTAGGATTTTCAACTGAGTAAGGAACGGTTTACAACTCTCCGTTTGTTTGGTGCCGCAGATTGATCGAACGCATTTCTTTTATGCTTTAAATACTGACTCTTTGCCAGTTGAATTACCCCAGAACAGAACCCCAGACCTTAGAATCGATGCAGCATATCCGTGATAGACCGTAATAACGATAGGAATATTTGCAACTCAAATTTTATGTTCGAAAGTTTAAACGTGCACATTTGCCCCCAGGTACAGTTCGTGCTGATCTTCTCCCACCAGCTCCAAGTCCTGTTCCGTCCTGCCTGCCAGTACCCTCATGTGTTCGTCTACTGGATCGCCATGCACGGGTTCCTGTTTCTCTTCCTCTTCACAGACTTCTACAAGGCGAGATATAACAAGACGGGGAAGAAGACGAAGAATATCGGTTTCTGTATGGTGAGTACTGATTTTAATACTACTTATTGACAGACCAAATAGAGCCCTTCTGGTGTGAACAATGCATGGATACCTGTTTTTCGATCTCTTCACCGAGTTATACAAGGCGAGATATACGAGTAACATGAAGACGGGGAAGAAGAGAAAGAATATCGGGTCCTGTACGGTCAGATGAGATTTTAGTCTTTTTATAAATATTCCCGAGTGTCCTGGCGCGGTGAAAAAGTAGACCAGGTGCTTATGTAAACAAAGCCATTTATGTATGAAAACTTTATAGTTAATAATACAAAACAGCACGCTATCGTTTATAATGTTACTTACCATACCACTATCACAAAATCAATATCTTCAAAGACGCAAAAATGCGCACGTGCCGCTAAAAATTGCAAATGTAAGTTTGAAAATTACCGAGAGATCAATGAAATTATGAATATACTTATGCTGACAAAATAAAAAATTGTTTCAAGCTTCTGTAATTTGCTCAGATGATAAATGTAATATATTTTCTACAATATTACTTTGGTTTTTAACCCCTTTGTTTACAAAAATATCTAGGATTCTAGAACAGAGTATAAACAGAGATGGCAGATGAATTGAGTAACATCATGACTGGGACAGAGATGGTTCAGGATCGATGTCTAGAGGGAAAGAGAGAGGCCATTTTCCAGTCTGGATGGTGAGGAAGGCATTTTGGTATTTCTTTTTACCGGAACAAGCAGATGGCCTGTTGAGTGTATATCACACCGATATATATGATATCACCTATGACAAAGCAAGATATCGTAGGCTTGTGACTTTTATTTGAAATATGTTTTACATATGTTAATAGCTAAGCTAAGTTATGACCCAGTGAAGGAAACAATCATTACCATCAAAGTCTCTAACTAAGTTTGCCATCTGCAAGGACAAGCATCAAATGACAGCAGATATTGCCTTCATTTGAACATTTAATAAATATATTTGATGATCCCATCCACATCAAATATTGTTTAACTCTTCTGAGAAAATCGCTTAAAACAAATACTCTATAAGTCTACAAGGGTAGCAATTAGCCCTTGTTTGTTTAACAACACTAAAACACGTCTTCAATGTCGAAGCGAGGACAGAACAAGACCTGAGATCAAACCTTATTTATATGGTCATCATCATCAGCCTATATTATTCCACTGCTGGACATAGGCCTCACCTTATGAGCGCCATAGCGCCATGTTTTCAGCTTGCCGCATCCAGCATCTGCCTGCAGTCTTTCGCAGGTCAATTATAAGGTCATATAACTTATAATCTAATATGTGGTTCAGTAGTGGGGTCTGAAATTCCACTAACAATGCTTCAACTACAGCATATTATGCCGGCCGGTCCACTTCTGTACACATGCATCCCCCTGATGAGCGCCTTATTGGCTAATCATAATCAATATTGATATAGGCTTGATTTCTTGTAAACAATATTTATACGGCTTGCAAATAAAGTTCCAAGTCTAGCCTGTCTAATAGCTAAGATCAGAAATAAAGTTATGATGTTATATAGCAATAACTTGCGAAATTAATCAGTTATTTCAAATCAAATCACATTTATTTCAGACATAGCTTAGTTTACATACAGAGTCCATAACGAGAATCATTTTTCATACATTTTACACAGAAACAAACAAATTACAATAAATTTAATAAATTAAATTTAAATTAACACACTAAAAACTATATAATATTTGAATTGTACGTTTGTTTTTATCTATTTCACATACCTTAACTATACATAAATAATTGTACAGTCAACGTCCGACCTAAAACAACAGGCTACTTAACTTATATAAAATTTCGCGCAATAAATAAATAGTTTTTGTAATATTTGACTAAAGAAACCAATCTTTATCGATTTCAGATATTAAAAATCTAAGGTGACTACATAACTTCAATATATATGTATATATATTTAATTTTGATTTTTGATAACGCTGTCGGCCATTATGTGACGTCATAGGACTCTAAGCAAATTTAATTTCGGATCATATACGAGTGTAACTCGCTATGTACAGTGCATTCACAGTTATTTTACCTCTGACAGATGTTTTCTGAGTGTTGGTATAACTGTCGAGTCGTCTTGAAGAGCTTACAGGTATGTAAAAAAGGGTTACCCGTCATAAACATTTTACCCAATTAAACTGGAAACTAGAATGTTGATCTGTTGTTTATTATTGATTGATTAATATTTTTGGGCTTACATTATTATGTTAATCGAATATTGGTACAACTGTACTGATTTTGTATGGAGATAAATATTTTATTAAATACATTACTTCCAAAATACCTGATTAAATATTTAAGAACTATCGTATTATATGTACCATTATCACACAAAGTGTAATACTAAATCGGCATAGTTAGGTAATATTAGCAATACTGTTTTTTACATTTCGTTTAAGGGAGTCATAGAAGTTATTATATGGCAATATAACGCTCAGATTGCCAACCTAACAGCTAGAGGTAAAATAACTGTGAATGCACTGTAGTCTATATTTTTACAATGATGAACGTTTGCTAAATGTCAATTATTTGTTTACGACCAGTATGACATCACAGCACAGATAATATATGCTAAATCAGAGCATAATAATAATAGAGAATATAAGGCTGACAGCGTTATCGCCTGTTTACGAAAAGTAAACTTTGAAAATAAAATTTTGAGGTTTTTCTAAGTCCTTTAGAAAAGTGATAATATTTTTTTTCCTCTGATCGGACAATAATTAATAATTTAAGATCTACTTTAAAAAAAGAGTCAACTAGCCTATTGTTTACTCGACAACAATAAAAAAAATCATCAAACATTATTTTACTGCGTAGCTCATTCATTATTCTGATTTTCGTAATGACTGCTATCTTCGAAGGTGCAAATTTTATAGTGTTATTATAATAATCACGTATAAAACGTGAATTCGTCGGAACTTTGATACTTAATCTGTTCTAGAGATCTTGGCATTTATCGATAGATCTTATTGATTAGGTGACCTGCAAATTTTGTAATGCTTTCTGCGAAGTATTTTCTTATCACAAGGACAAAAATAAGACGACCTATAGGAATATGTCGTCTAATTTTTGTCCTTTGTTCCGGTTGCAAACCGAAAGCTAAGCTGATTTAAGCTTAGCTTGCAAAGATGACGCAGTTTTTCATCTTAAATAAAACGCTGGACATTCCACACAGCATAATTTAGCCCCAAACTAAGCAGAGCTTGTGTTATGGGCACTAGATAACTGATATACTTAATACATTACATACATAGATCTTATGTGCAAACTGCAAACTTAGCTATGTGGTATGAAAAACTGATTCACCAATGCGTAATACAACATGGCACCATATGCAACTAAGCTATTTACATGTGAAAAAGTTTTCAAAATTGTAGATATCATTGTAACAAACAAACAAGCTTTTATAATAATTAAAATAGATTTCCCGATAATGGTTGCTAACCGAAAGCTAGGCTAACTTAGTTTAGCATAGTAACCATTATCGGGAAATCTATTCAAATTTTCATAAAAGCTTGTGTATTTGTAAGGAATGATCTCCGAAATTCTGAAAAGTATTGCACAGCTTAGTTGCATATTAGGTGTCATGTTGTATTCTGGTACCAATTAGGCGAAGCCACGGTCTTCACAATAGAGGCTAGTCAGTCATAAATCAGCAATTGCAAAACATCAATATAATTTCAATAACCATTTCCAGCTAGATTTGGAAATAGGTTCCAAGATGTCCAAAGACACAATGTATGCGAGGATTGCAGCCATGCATATTTTCGTTTGACCCGCGACAAGACAGCCTCAATTCTGGTCACTGCTCTAAAACAGGTTGGGCAACGCAGGGCATTGCCGTCTTCTCAAATTCACGATGATCAATGAATGCGATTTTAAGATTATTTGGGTTACACTTTGCGATGTTCAAGAACTGACAGGTCTTTTAGGTAATGGAAGTGATTTGTTATTGTAAGAATCCTCAAAAAAACAACTTCATTTTATTGCGATTTATTAAAGTTTTCCTTATAAACGAAGAAGGTAAAAAAAAACTGGCTTCCAATGGAATAATCGCACGCCACACATTTGCTCAAATCATTGGCCTCAGTTTTTAAAGACTACATCCTGTTTCGCAAAAACTTTTTATCAAGAGCATAAGTGTTGTTTACCTACAAATATCGCTATATTTTTCCGTACTTTTTGCTGTCGAAGTATGGAATATTCTCAGTTTTTCATCAGGTTTGTCTATTTACAAAAAATTATTCGTACAATTCCATTGCTCGGTAAAGAATAGTTACGGATGCTCTCTGATTTGCGTCACAGTGCGGTCATCTATACATTACTTTAATGATCGTAAACATTATTTGTTGACACGATTTGTGTTATAGGTAATTTTACCAATCAAAATATATTAAAAAGTAATCAGTTAATAGTGTTGGGTAACTCCGTCATTTGCTAAGGTATTCACGACATTTCACTAAAGATGGTATTAAGAACTAGTTAGATATTTCTGACGTCTTGTAATGATTATTAGCATATCTTCTGATGGAAATTGCTGGTAGGAAAGAAATAAGAACGAAATTGAGCGCGTAACTTTAGCGCTTTAACGCATTAACGTTGTTAACATTTTATATTAAAACGAATAATCACAAATATTTTCAGATGTCTCTGAAAATATTTGTGAGTGTTTAAATAAAAAAAATTACATGCTTAATCTATCAATTACAATAAGCCTTGTGTGTCCCACTGCTGGGCAAAGACCCCTTTATCCTCCACGCATCACGTATATCGGGTCATCCGTCAAAAAATGGGCTGTTCAGAACTTCTTCACACCAAAACTACTGCATTATCGGGATGAAATCCCGATAGTGCAGATGAATCGGGATTTATTAATTTAATCATTTATGTAGTTTTTACATACCTACTATATGATTAGTGAATACCTACCTATGTGACCTGTAACCTATGAATGTTATGAATAAATGAACTATGAACTATGAAATTTTGCCAAGTTCTAGACCTGGAAAAGCTTTGTACCTACCTATCCCGGATAAAGCAAATGCTCGTTTGTTCGTATAGTTTCGTTCTGGTCTGGTAGTATATTATAAGAGGCCACCTTGCGCCCTTGCGCACCACGGTCTTCACGGAAGACCAGCGCTATGGTATGATCTGCTCTACCGTAGCCCATGCTGAGTTGAGTCAGATTTTGTCAGTTTTCCTGTTAATTTAAGGTTTATATTTATGTGTACCATGTTCTGACAAAATATATTTTTACTTGTAATGTATCATCATATCATAATGTTAAGTGAGCATGCCATATACGTACTTTGGTGCTGTCTGAGAAACTAGTATTATTTATAAATAAATGTACCTTTGTCCACAGACCGTGCTAGATGAGAACACCAGCTCCCTAAACGGAAAGAACGGCTACAAGCAAGAAGAATCCGATGTCCCGAGCTCATACGCGTCCTCCGGGGCCGATGCCTTCGTGCGTCGGCGGCCCATCTCATAGTGCCTCTAGTTGTGTTATGCAGAACTGCGGTGTTCGGTTCAGTAGCACTTGGTTTCGAGAATAACTGTTTGTAATACTGCAGGCTTCGCTCTTTGGATAGCTGGATCGCGAGAATATCCCCCGAAAACTCCAACGCAACTCGGTTTTAAACACGTCTCCAGTCGCGATTTTTTGATAGGTTTTCATTGACTCTGAAAAAATTGCGACTTAAGACGTGCTCGAGTCTGAGTTGGGCTGTATGCAATGAAGGGCTCAGATTATACCACTATTGAGTGTAACTGTAGCTTAACCCTACAGGCCAGTCTTAGCGCGAAATCGGCAAGATGTTTATTCTTCTTTAACCCTTACCGTGGCATTACTGGCAGGCTAAGAGAAACTTAATTTCCCGGACACAAAGTGTGTTTTCGTACGACTAGAGCAGATTTTGACAGTTTTCAAAGGACATTTTTCTAGCTGTGCTTGTCTAATGAAATGTGTCACATATATTCTCTGATTTCAGTTGGTCACGTTCTATTAGTGTAAATTGACGTCGCTCGCGACCTCTCATCTTGGAAGCGACTGCTTTACACCCAAACGTAGCTTCCGATTCCGTTTCGATTATAATATTTGTAGTTAGAACCTTAGCTGTCGTCTATGATCAAGAAATAAATAAATATAAAAATATCTGTGCGCTCTAAAGCTAGTCAATATGCAAAACCGAACCTGCGTGTTCCACTTTGCATCTACAATAATCCAGACTCAAGTAAAACCTAGCGTTCGAAGCCCGCACCAGAAATACGAACAAAACCAAGTGTTACAGTGCGTCTCATGATAAGTAACGACGTGCATTTTAGAACGGTTGTCTTCCTTCTCACGCGAGAAGAACCGAATCGTTTTTAATATTAGTTATAATGTATTTAAAAGTTATTATAAAGTTATGCACAAAGTCACACTATCTCTGATTCAGCAAACATTTTCTAAGAGCCTTGTTATATTCTAAGTACAAATGTAGTAAATGTATAGAACTATGCAGCGTTAATGACTCTTCGTAGTTTTCATTGTAATCTTGTGTAATAGAGTTTATTGGGTTAAAATACTTAAAGCTTTATGGCAACGCGTGAGGGCCACGATAACAATGGTACCTGCGACATGGGGCATTTGTGTTTTGTAAATATTTTAAATAAGTATAACTAGATATGGAATTATGTTATTAGGATGTATGAGGTTAACGGATATTGTAAATAGGATTTTAATTGCTATTGCCGAACGCGTTTCAAGACATTCAATGCACTTTGCAATGTATGGTCACTGGATGTTCCTTCGCGTGCGGTGTAAGAACGCAAAATACAAGGTTACCAAGATGTTATTTCATAATCCAATGTTGTCGTTTCTGTATCGAGTGCATTGCACAAGGATTTTCTAGTTTTCTACTGTATTTTATTCCGTCACGAAGAATTTTTGTAAGGATATTCTCACACGAGCGGAAGAGTGTATTTTGATACTAAATTACGAAATATGTATAGTCTTTCTATGATTTAATTTTTATGTAAAAAATTTTTTCATACTTGTCTACAATATAAAAAAAAATAACATTTCATCACGACTATCAAAGAGCATTCTTAGGTAACAAAAACACCAAATGTATGTTTGTTTACTATCAAAGCGTCGACATTAATCTAAATCGAAATGTTCTAAATGGACCTGAGAGGCTAGCATCAGTTTGTGTTAGTTTCATATCTACGTATTATGCAAAACAATTTGTTACTTTAAGCTTTTAAGCTGTCCAATCAGATATCACAGAGTACTAACGCAAGAACTTGGTGTCAGATCACCGATCTAGATAATGGTACAAGGTATCTACTTCGCAAATCGATTGCCATGCATTGAGAGCAAAACGACAGAGCTTGCAAGTTATCAAATTCAAATGTAAAGGCGCTCCCTTACCGCGAGCATTCGCCTGTAATAATGACATTGTAAAAATAGCTGATTCGTCTACAACAAAATTCTCGAAATGTAATCTTGTTGGATTGTTATATTACAGGCAAATGGTCGCGGTGAGGGAGTTCCTTTATTTTGATTTATTTAGGGAAACCAACTAGAGATGTCAAAGAAATTACAAACTAGAAACCAAAACTTAAAACTATATATGTATATCTTGCGCAAAAAACTTACAGCTTACCTTTATGGCAAAAGGTCTACTTTTTTCAGCCGACCCAGACTTTCTTTTTGAACGCCGATTCGCTTCTTCCGCAAGATACGTCGATACGTTCGCTATCGTTTTTCGGAGTAGACTCCCCGAAGCTGGCCGACTTTGCATTATGATTTATTAGTATCATGTGAACTGTGTTTGACGCCTTGGGTGTGTGAATGTACGGCATTAGTCAGACAGGTCTGCTCAAGTTACTGCTGCGATTTAACTCATTTGCAACGTTTATTTATTATTATAATAAAGGATTTTACAATTATTTGCTGTTTTTCTTTACGCTTAGGTACCCTAATCATAAAATACTTGGGTAGGCAGGTACTGTTTAAGTTTCGCGGGACAAATATTCCATCCGGAATAATATTAATATGGGACCACCCCAAGATTATTTTATATACAAAACCAATAGAATCTGAGAAATGAGCTAACATCCATACTGCTAATATAAGTATCTCCATACTAAGTAACTCTGTCCGTCTACTGTTAGCTTTTCTCGCCTAAACGCACCCGTTTACGGATGGCAGGGAGGAAAATGGTATGGTATAGTGGTGGTAAATGGACATAGGCTACTTGAATAACGCGTGCGAAGATGCGGGCGGAGGCTAGTACCTTAATAAACAAGATCCGTCAAGTGCTAGTGTGACTCGCGCGCCGAGGTTTTCGAACGTTAATCAATTATACAAATATGTAGTAAAGGTCCCAGTTGGAGACTTCGCTGTTTAATGAATACCTAAAAATAGTAGGTACCACATATCAACTCCTGAATATATCAGATATCAGATGGACCGCTCTGCAAACTTCGGAGATTATGCGGTAATGTTCAATCTCTCGATTATTTTCACTATATTTCAAAAAGTATGTAACCCCCAGGAATTTCAAAAACTGTTGAGATGTAAGTACATATCATTCATTAGGTACCTTTGATTTGATACCCCACTTGGTGAGGTAGAATAATTTTTTTAATTATTCCTACCTGTTTTGACCATTTTTCAAAAAGTGCTCTACTCACAGACTTATCTATATTTTTCGTGTAAAATATCCCGGATAAAGCAAATGCACTTTTGAAATATTTTAGTCGATAAATAATTACCCATTGCAGATTTCGGAGATAGGGCCCCCCCTAACTCCGAAATTTGCAGAAATGAAAAATATAGGGAAGTCTGTAAGTACGTAGAACCCTTTTTGGAAAAAGCTCAGTAGGTATAACATTTTAAAATAAGCGCAATTTAATTGCAACAGTGCAATGAGAAAGGCGAGCTATTGCGTATCTTATTACGTCTCATCAATACGTCAGAGACAAAGTTAGTAGAGATAGGTCTAATATACGGGAAAATTCCAAATTTACCTCCCTTCATGAGATATCGGAAATACAGGTGAGCTATTGTTTATTTAAAATTATCCTCACGAAATATTCCAAATTTACCTTTACTTCCGATATCGCAGGTAAATATGGAATTTACCCTGAGGATAAATTTTGCGTCCATGAGATTGTCGTCTAGCCAACTTTCGCTGCCGTATTAATATAGATGGAAGTTTGTAATGAGTCATTTCCGCAACCACAGGTCCGATGCGGTTCTGAAAAATATTTCACTAGATACTTGATAGCTAAGCTATACTATCCATGATGACTAAGTACAAAGACGATGAGATTCACGAACGTGTTCGTGATGATGGGCAGAACCTGCAGTTATCGCAGTGTCGGTGAATCACCCTGTATCTAAATCTTTCCGAACGGAACACCCCTAAGAAGAGGTATGAAATCGTATGTAAACTTACCTAAAACCTTGAACATCATGTCCTGTTACAATTCGACCGATCTTCGGCTTACTCGGCCACAGCGCGTACCACAGGCGCGTACGATTTGGCTTAACTTAAAGTCTACTTTTGCTCCAGGTACCTGGTCTACCTCATACATAGTACGTCCAGTGCTAAACATGCCTCCCTAAACAAGGGGGGTTTCACGATTATCACCACGCTTGGCAGGCAGATTGGTGATCGCAGTAAAGGTGTTAAAAATATACAGAAGGTAGATAGATAGATAGATAATGCTTTATCATTACCTTATAAAACAGATAGTAAATTCTCTTCTCTTGCCAATCATAGACTATGCAGACGTAGCTTTCATTGATATTAATCAAGACTTACTAAATAAACTAGATCGTCTCCTAAATACTGGCATTCGATTCATCTTTTGTTTGCGCAAGTACGACCATATAAGCGAATATCGTGCTAAACTCAAGTGGCTCCCTATTCGCGAACGTAGGAACGTTAGAATACTTTGTTTTCTTTTTTCTGCACTTAAAAATCCTTCTGCTCCTGCCTATCTCAAAAATCGTCTTTCATTTCTGGCTGACTCACATGACAGACCACTCAGATCATCCAGCAATCTACTCCTAGAGATACCGGCACATAGCTCATCTTTTCGGGAAAAATCATTTTCTGTTGAGGCTGTTAGACTCTGGAACTCTCTTCCCTATGATATCAGAAAAGTCGAATCAAAGGATAGTTTTAAAAAGTTGACACGTGAGCATTTTTTAAGTAATCTTTACCCGACTTCTAGTTAGGTAACTCAACCATCTTTTTAACTTTTTGTGATTTTTATTGCTACCTTTCTTCATTAAAACATTGTAAGTACCTATTATAATATATATTTATTTATATATATATATATATTTAGATATTATATATATTATTATATAGTGCAAGTTTTAATATAAATTAATGTAGTTTTTCTAGCTTAGTTTAATTATAGCACGCCTTTTTGTTTTATTTCTACCATGTGTGGTTGGCAGGTAGAAAATGCCATCGGCATTAAGCCCACCATTTGTATACTTTTGTTAAATGTGTGCAATATAGTATTGAAATAAATAAATAAATAAATAGTACTCATTAAACATAACGTAGGGAACAGCAATGGAACTGGCGGCCTTAAAGCGATTTCTTCCAGGTATACCCCTTCACTGCCCCCTGCCCTTCCTCTGATTCCTTAATCGCCTCTTGCGACATCCACGGCCTGAGTAGGAGGGGTCAATTCTTACGCCGCCACCACCGCGGCGGGGCGGCGAGGCCATCCTGGTAGCCAGGTACCTACCGCACGAATGAAGCACTAGCTAGTAGGCAATACCATTTTGGTACTAACCGAGGCGATTTAACAAGTTTGTGGCATGATTATGGGTTATTTACCTGCGTCCTTGTATGTAATTGTCATCTTATGATAATTTGTGCCAATTTAGGCACATAAACCATCGATCTAAGTAAAAAGGGGAGATTAGTAATAGCGTCTCGAAAGTGGAAGGCTCAAATTAGGTGCAGTTAGGTCCACCCATCTCAGTCATAGTCGGTCCGGCGGCGTTCGTGTTACGCGTGCTTGCTACGACGTAGCGTTAGTGTGATTTAATGACTGAAAGACTACAACAATGCCGTCGTGTTTGTTTATTTTATTTATATATTAGGTCCTTACATATGAAATTGGCGTTTTGTATGGGAGGAACAAAAAGTCGAATATTTTTTAATATAATATATTTAATTAATCAAAGCATGAACCATTATTTTCTATGCACTTTTGCCATCTTATAGGTAGTTCATTGATCCCTTTACTAAAAAAACCAGTCGGACGGGAATCAATAAAATCTTTGAAGGCGATTTGGACTGCCCCATCGGAGTTGAATTTTTTCCCTTGCAAGAAGTTATCCAAATTTCGAAAAAAATGGTAATCTGTTGGAGCAAGGTCCGGGGAGTACGGAGGATGTCTTAGACTTTCCAATTGAAGCTCTTCTAATTTAGTAGCCGTCTGTTGCGCAGTGTGTGGTCTAGCGTTGTCGTGAAGCAGCAGTGGCGTGGAGCGATTGACCAGCCTAGGTTGTTTAGCCGCTAGCTTTTCCATCATGGTTTGCAATTGCTGAAAATAGACATCAGCCGTAATAGTCTGGCCAGATTTGAGAAAACTGTAATGAACAATACCGGCACTAGTCCACCAAACGCTTACAAGTAACTTTTTTGGGGTTAATTTTCGCTTGGGGCAGGATTTGGCTGGCTGGCCAGGATCCAACCATTGCGCTGAGCGCTTCCGATTATCGTAAAGAACCCATTTTTCATCACAGGTAATGATTCGGTTTAAAATACCTTCATTATTGTGCCGGTTTAGTAATGTAACGCAGCAGTCGACGCGCGTTTGCCGGTTTGCTTCAGTCAATTCGTGAGGTACCCACCTTTCAAGCTTTTTAATCTTCCCAATTTGCTTCAAGTGAATTAAAACAGTTTTATCACTAACATCGCAGCCTGCAGCTAACTCGGACGTGGTTTGCGATGGATCCGCTTCCACAATAGCCTTCAACTCTTCATTATCAACTTGAGTCTCAGGCCGTCCACGGGGCTTGTTCTGCAGGTCAAAATTTCCTGAACGAAAACGTTGGAACCAAAAACGAACTGTGTTTTCTTTTGCAACACGACCGCCATACACATCATTCACCCTTCGAGTTGTTTCCGCAGCACTAGTGCCACGGCGGAACTCGTACTCGTAAATAATGCGATATTTTAAGTTTTCCATTTTGTAAAATGAGTGACGCAAACAGAAAAAAACAGAAGAAAAAAAACAAATGAATGACGATCATCGAAGCACAAATACATGAGTCTATAGCTGTACAAATTTGAATTTGGAATTCCTTACCAAAGAGGAGAAATTTGTGATTAAAGTGGCCAGTACGAAAAACGCCAATTTCATATGTAAGGACCTAATATTAAAGTACACATACATCGTACATATTTAATCATAACTAACACAGTGTAACATGGTTATTTTTCTGATACATACGACAAGATTTGTGTACATAACATTTACCATTTGCGTGCACTTATAGATTTAAAATGAAAATAATACAAAAATGCAAATTAATCTAAAGAAAAAATACAAATTAACTAAATAATAGGTAATACAAAATTAAGTAAGTATTGTAAAACTTGAAAATTTCACAAAATAAAGGACGAAAACATAAAAATAAAATTATAGTTTAAACATAATTGGGTTCATAATTACACAAAAGTAGAAGTAAAATGTTTGTTTAAGACATTTTTAAATTTATTTAGAGACTGATTAAATACATCTATTTCTGGTATTTGTTTGTTAATAAAATTATTTTCATTGCAGATCCTGGTAGATGGGGTTTGAAGGCCATGATTGGTTCTTGATCGTGGCGCACTAAAAATGTTATGTAAGACTTGTCTGGGATATTTGAATGGAACGTTAAGAGGGAATCGTTCTAAGAGTTGGCTGCATTTGATTGTTCCATTTAGTACCTTATGAAGGAAGCTGAGATCTAGAAGTTTTCGACGATTGCGGAGAGAGATTATATTATATTTGTCCAAGCGCTGTTCATAGGGATTTCGGTATGAGAAGTTAGGGGTGTGAAAAGCTAAATGTCTGGTAAACGCTCTCTGGATGCTCTCAATGTGCTGTGAGTGTACACTGTAGAAGGGACTCCATACAGTGGAAGCATATTCTAGTTGACTGCGAACTAAAGATGTGTATAAAAGCAATTTGGTTTCTGGTTTAAATTCTTTACTGTTTCTTTTAATAAATTGATGATTTTGTTCATTCAAGATTGAAAATGTAACAGTGAGCCACTGTTTGCTTGTAGTTGTAACACAGGCCAGTTGTTGAGTAAGCGCTAGGAGAACATACCATATCTACAGATTTTCCTTAGATCTATGACATAAACATTATTATTAACATCATGTTGTAATGTTCTGGGTACGAGTAGGTAAATAACTTCTAACATAGTCAGTCAAAAGACTCCGATGGCCGTTGTTGTAATAGGTAGGTAAAGTACAACTAACCTGTAACAAAAATAATGTTAATGAATAAGTACCTACTGTGCCGTCACTCCGTAAGAGCCCTAACTGAGAACCAGCGCAGTATTGGGCAAGTGCCTGATACTGCACAATGCTGAGTTAGGGACCCCTTTTTACCCTTCTTATTAATGTACCTATACACTTTTTTGTTATGTTCTTGTGTTTTTTGGGTAAATAAAATGTATTTTATCTTTTATCTTTAACCCCTCCATAATTAATTATTATTAAAGGTACTCGTATACTTATGAAAATTAAATTTTAAAAAAAAATTAAGGCAAACGACCCTTGAAAAGGTATATCAAGGTTTTTTAATTTCCTCCCCACCACCAAAGGCCTTTGGATACCTTTGGATATTTATTGATCACACTTTGTGCTTACAATAACTAAGTAGTACTTACGTATGTACCTAGATAGGACCTAGCTATATTTAAACCTAGCTTCGGCCGCGGCTTCGCATATTTTGTTATATATTATATTATACGCGTATTTTCGATATAATATGTAGCCTAACATCTAAGTGTAGGTATGCCAAATTTCATCATGATCTGTTTCGTCGGTTTGGATATCTTAGGCAACAAAAAAAAATCCTCATTTAACTTTTTTTAGTAGAGAGTAGGATGTCAAAGTGTTCATGAATGGGTTGTTCGTTATTTCACGTCAAAACCACGGTCAAAAAAAACTGAATAACTGAAAGCAGAGACCTTACATTCCAGTATTCCCCCATACGGCGGATGTACACGGAGGAAAAACTGGAATAAGCCCCTGGTTCTCTGGATTCACCTTACACTATGGCTACTAGGCAGGTAGATAAAGATAAATTTGTAAAAACTGGCGTGATCCCCTTTTGTTTTTACGTATACTGGAGGCCTGAATTTGAACGTCGTGGGAAATTGTAAGAAAAAACAAAATACATTTAAAGAAATACCAGGTAGATACCTACACACGTATGTGACAAGCTTTTTTTAGGAAAACACGGACCGAGCCGCGGGCAGAAGTGATTGTCTTTTGTTTTCATGCATACCTCGGTCACAAAACCTTGACATAACAAAAAAAAAATCAAAACTCCAGGACCCGACAGACCCTATCTTTATTACATATTTAAAAGTATACCTACAAGTTGCAATTTGTGTTGAATCTCCGAACAAATAATAAAAGAAAGTGTGTTAGTTACACTATTTATAACTCAAGAACGGATGAACGGATCTCGGTGAAATTTGGCAGCGAGGTAGATGGTATCCCGGGGCCGGACATAGGCTACCTTTCATTCCGGAAAAAAGCGTGCGAAGCTTCGGGCTAATGATTTATAAAATTTAAAAGCTGAAACATAGGTAGGTTACATTAGTAAGTTAAGTAATTTTTTTCCGTGTTTGAAGGTCAACAGATCCCGGTAAACTAGTTTTTGAAATACACGCCTAGATATTAATGAAATATATGTACCAAACCAGATTTTTTACAATATAACAAGGAAAAACGGTAAAATTTATTTGTTTTTATTATGGTCTAGTGCGTGCGTAGGTAGAGCCCTATTAATTCACGCTAAAATTAGATAGGTACTTACTTACCTAAACTATTTATTTACCTAGTCCTACGTACCTACATATTTATCATCTCAGCCACAAGACGTCTACTGCCCGACATAAGTAGATGGCCTTTGGGAAAGGAGGTCTACCGTAGGCCTCGAAGATCGCCACAATTAACGGTTCTGCGCGCCCCGCATCCGATGGTTTCCACCAAAGCACTTAGATATATTTACAAAAATCCCTTACCTATTTTACATACACATATATAATTTGTATACAAACGGTATTTTGTCGTGGTGATTAGGTGACTGGCAATAAATCAGTGCGGAAGTTTGCTCAATCGCGTTGTAAATACATAGTGTATGTTGCCCAACAAAACTGATCTGTGAAGTCTAAAAAACACACGGAAATCCAATAATCACTTTGAATTCGAGAGATAATATATAAACTTAAATAACGTATGGACGTCAAAGCTAACCCAAACCAACCAAGTAGTACCTTCTCAGTTAATTGCGTAATATTATCGTTTCGAAAGTTTTTAATAGTTTTTGGTTGTACAATACTCAAGAGTCGACTAGGGAACTTACCAGAAGAAGGCTCCCCAAACAAAGAGGTTTTAGCCATAATCACCTGAACCCCCAAACAAGGAGGTTTTAGCCATAATCACCAGAACCCCCCAACAAGGAGGTTTTAGCCATAATCACCAGAACCCCCCAACAAGGAGGTTTTAGCCATAATCACCACGCTGGAAGGCATGACCAGCAGTGGAAGTATGTGCGCTGGTAAGTAGGAACAATATATACTTTGATATCTAGTGTTTGTTGAACAAAGCTTTTCTTGCAAAATATTTAGCTCGATTAAACCACTACTAACAAATGTATGATTATACAGGAGATTAATATGCTCGAGATTAAATTATATCTAACAACAATGTGGAATAAAATTAGCTAGTATTGCCTTATTTGCTTATAAAATGTTCCTAGTACCTAAACAATTAAACAACTTGTTATACCTAACGTTTACAACGAATGAAACTCTTGTTTTATGGGTATCTGCTTTACTTACTTACATTGACATTATAAATGGACATTTTTATCATGACTACGCCTTCGTTTGACCACTATCTCAACTGATGGTAAGTGACGATGTGGCTGGCGATGAAGGTCAACGAAGGTCTAGTCTAGAAGACACCTATTCACTCTAGTCTTGAATAGACAGAGACCAGGTTGTAGTTGAAAGGAAAAACAGAAGCAGGCAGTGAGTTCCACCTTAGCGGTACGAATGATAAAGTTAGACCAGAACCGCTTAGCACGAGTGGAAGAAATATACAGAAGATAAGGCACCTCATGAAAAACGTTAGTCGTTCTATCTTACCTACTGGCCACAGTGACCCGAAGTAGATCTTGGCCTCCGACACCAGAGATCGTCACTTGTCCCGGTCCCCTGCCGTTTCACGCCCAGACTCCACCAAAGTGGAGATATCAGAAGCGGAGACGAGAAGAGACGTTTTTCAGCTAGTTGAAACCCACCCTACACCCTAGGGTGTCTCCACCGAAACTGTGCGGAGAAGCGTACTGGCTAGACTGGAGCGGAGATCTGTGCTGGCTGAAACGTCGTCGCTAGCTTACGAGGCACAGGTCACATCTCCGCTTGCTTTGATCTATTTTTGTACACATATGATACATCTCTGCTCGGTGGTATCCACTGAAGCTGTGCGGACACGATATGTGTGAATAACGACGTTCTACTGGTTGTATAAAACACATCTCTTCTCCGCTCATCTCGTCTCCGCTTTGGTGGAGTCGGCCCTCAGTCCAATCGACGGCACTTGTTGATGTAACCGCTTCAGAATAACGTAACTAGTAGTAACTAACAACTAACTACATAACTACGTAACTGTGGTATATTTTTGTTATTTATATATGTATGAATATATATATATATATATATATATATATATATATAGGTATTTGTTATATTTAATAGTTCTTGTTTTTAGGTACTTACTTGTTTCTGGACTGGTTTCCGCAACTAGGCCACAGGTGGGCCCTTTTTGCGTGTCGATGTTTTTAGGTATTTATAATGTTATTTAAAATATCTTTGGTACACCCCCTGCCTTTCTTTAATTCACATAATTCTTTCCATCCAAAGGTTGCCTGGAAGAGATCGCTTCTAAGCGGTAAGGCCGCCCATTGTACGTTTGTCTTATGTAATGTCTTTTGTATTGTATTTTAGTTGGTGTACAATAAAGTATTTTGGATTATATTGTACTGTAGCTAGCCGTACCGTAGAGGGTTCAACTGTAGAGGGTTGAAGGAACAGGAATGATTTCGTAGCAAGTGCTACGAGCCACGTAGCACTCATCTCATGTAATGTTTCTTTGAAATAATAAATAAGAATACTTAGGGTATGTGTATTTAGCACATATAACATTACAATAACAGAATAAAACAATTACAACTAGTATTTACACTTATATATATTTCTTAATCATCTAAGCCGTCACCAGAAGGCAGAGTGCCCAGAATGCTGGCAGCATTGCCACGTTGAATGGCAATGCTAATTCGTTGACCGAAATAGATAATAAGGAAATCTTTTTTCATGGTTAACCGTAGGTTTCACTAACTCTGATTATTTAGATTTTAAATAACTTCAACCTCTGTTCAGAAATAAAAGAAGTATGATGGCTTGGCTTACTATGTTTTGAGCTGATAAGTACCTTAATTTCCAAGGTCTCTAATTTGTATGGATTAACTGATCATTATAATGTATTATTCTATCGCGGAAATTCACAAAAAATCTGGGTAAGTACATCTACCTTAGTATTAATAAAATCTAACAAAAAGCTATCTATAAATACGTTAGTAAGTGCGTCATTCGATGATTGCTAGGAAACAGGTTTTTTTAACCTTTGGACTAATTATGATGTCAAAATAAGTAATGAACATTCAGGATCTGCTTTCATCGGGTCCAATTTCACCGTTTGCTTAAACCTAAGATCAATAAAACTAAGTTTAGCTTGATCGAGTTCAAATCTGGGTTTCCGATCGTGTGACATGAGAGCTCTTGACCGAGGCTTAGAGCTTGAACCGGACCAATTTTAAAATACGCTGAACTCGTTTAAAGCGCTATACTAACTGTATCGTGTATTGAACACGTTCCATTGGTGAAATTGGACCTACAAAGCACAAGCAAGCAATTGGAATAATGTTTGTTAAATTTTGTGATATAAAGGAGTACCTCAAGCTCGGAGTGAAGGTTTCTGCAGCAAGACACAAAGCTTAGGACCGCCATATACAGAGGTATAAAATTAAGCCTCAAAAACACGCCACAAAAATACGTTATTAATGTTAACAAACATGTCATCTTAGGTATTCTCCAAAGAAGTAACGTTTAAAATATTTCGGTACCTAATGATCCTAGAAAAGTTGTCTACTTATGTGCTGAAACACGCTATGTAACATTTAATTGCATCATGACCTACACAATAACTTAATTTTTTAGTCTAGCAACATTCCTCGAGGCCAAATTAATGAATCAGGTGTCACTTAAGGCACAAATGGTCATTGGAAATCCATTTGTTGACCATAGGCCATGACTTTGAGGCGATGCTTCAACTTGACATTCTAATATTGGCCAAACATTTAACCACTTTAAAATTCAATGGTAATGGACTTATCGACCTTTTTATATCCAATACAAATAGTTATCAATAGCTGAACCAATACTTACATACCCAACTATTTACTGCGTCAGGTCAGAGTAAACAATTACGAGAAGAGCATACCTTCTCATCTATTTTTCAAACGAACGATTACCTATTTTATAGCTACCTACGGATAGACTGCCAAACCCTTTATTTAGTTCGAATTTACCATGAACTTTAAATTGACCTGTGTTTTTACGTTTTTTCATTTCATATGCAGGAAGGAACAGGAGACTGTCAAATATCTCAAGGTAAATTTTTATTTTGTATGTCCTGTAAAAGCCTAAGTTCAACAAGAAACACTTGCTTTTATGTATAAAGCTGGTTCTCCACGTATTCTGGTCAATTTGATTTTTAAGCAATTTACTTAATGTATTTACAAACATCTCTAGAAAATTTGACTATTACCCTATATAATATACCTACTCCGAAGTTTTCAAACCGATACATCTGAAATGTAGGTACCTTTAATTTTTTGGTATTCATCAAATAGCAAAGTCTCTAACCAGTACCTAGTACATATTGGTATACTTGACAATCGTTCGAAACCCTCGGCGCGCGAGTCACACTCGCACTTGACGGATCTTGTTTGTTCTAGTTTTATATCGGTGTTCATAGCTTCATCTTTGAGCATACTTATTAGAAAACACAATGTTGGTCGTTTATTTATCTTGTTGTTTGGGCGACTATGCCATCCCTCTACATGGTTAGTTGTTCGTATTTTCTGCGTATAACAACTTATATATTTAGAATTTTCTCCTAACCACTGCTTGGACATGTACATATTAAATTCAGTAGATGCCGTGTTTGTGAACGTCTAAACATTAATCTAAAACAGTTACAATAAAATTAATATTATAGTTTTATAGCTAAATGTACAAATTTGTTGAATCGAAACAGGGGGAATAAGAGCGAGGCATTTACATTTTTTTAAAGTCGTAACAGCGGGAAGTCGACACGCAGGGAATCGATACCGGGGTAACAAATCCTTATACTATTGCAGTTATTTGACCTTAGTTATTATAATATCCATAGGTAGAACTTTGGCTTCCGAAAAAGGCAGACCGATTTTCTGACTTTTCAATTTCGATGTCTACCTACGTAAAAAATGCCTACATTTAGTACTTCTTAGTTTACGATCACCCCCCCCCCACGTATGATGCATAATATGCATATATTATTATTTCCTATCCGCCAATATCTAGGTATTCTTATGATATCCACCTGACTAGCTGTAATTAATTAACACCATACAGCATCCTTATGATTAGGTCAAACACCTTTTTAGGATCTAATTATACAAAATAACCTACCAAAATACTTAACGGGAAGATATGAATAATTTCATGGCCAAGTATTTACATCAAGGTTGTTATTTTGCTACCTGATCATCTTAATTGGAAATAACACATTAAAAAAAGTTAAAATAACATAACATACAAAAAACTAACCAAGAAAGAACATTCATCTTAATAATAAATCGATTCTCTAAAATCATTGTCGAAAAAACAGTAAGTAGTAAAACAAACCCACGGAGAACGAATTATTTATGTTTTATGCTGTTAAATAAAACATGTTAAAAGCATCTAACGCTATCAGAATACGTCATTATAGCGTAACTTTTCACGGGTGTAATCGCGTTTATTTACCTATCAACTTTACCCGACGTTTCAGCAGGTTTACACTGCCTTCCGGCCCCTGATATGGCTACTACAGCGGCAGCGACCTATTAGCCGCAAAGTAACATCGGGAACATACAGGATATTGCAATTTTTGACTATCTTTAGTACCTACATCTTCGACGGACATAGCTTTCAGAATTGCTCAAGACATAACTCAAAGGCAGTGGGCAAGGCACATAGCTCGCAAAACCTTATGGCCGTTGAGGCCATAAGGTTCTCGACTATTCTCGAGTAGAAACCTAGTACGGGAAGACGCAACATGGGCGGACCCTCCTCCCTCCCCCAACAAGGTGTATCGATGACCTGATGATGGTCGCAATCGAGGCGTAAGAAACGACCCCTCCAACTGAGACTGTTGACGTCGCAAGAGACTAATAAGGGAACTTACCAGTGGAAGGGCATCAGCTACTGACTTTGTTTTTTAACACCTCTACTGCGATAACCAACCCGCCTGCCAAGCGCGGTGATTATAGAATCCCCCTTGCTTGGGGGAGGCACGTCAACAGTGGACGTCTATGGGCTTACATGAAGATAACATTAACATGGTAGAAGAATGAACTTATGCCTATTATAATAACCATGATAAGTTGTTTCAGCATGCGTCTTTGTTGACATTTGGCTGTGTTTGCAAAACGTAACCGTTTTTATGTACTTAATATTTTTTTTAGGGGCGCGTAATTGTCAGCATATTCTTTGCTTTCGTAGAGGGGCTACGTCGTAGAGCCGTAGATTTAGATTTTACAGGAATCTACAAATTTTGCTAACCACTAAAAAATATCAAGTCACGTTTAGGCGTGAAAAGGTAACAGACAGTCAGAGTTACTTACGAATTTTTAATATTAGTAAAAATGGATTAGTAAGTAATGTATTAAGTTTATCAGTTATCTAGTACCCATAACACAAGCTCTCTTTGGGCCTAGATAATGCTGTGTGAATTTTCCATCATCATAATTATTATTTTATTACTATATTTAGAAAACTGGACTGGGAAGATTACGGAATAAATGTTTATGGAACAAAACTAAATCACTTAAAATTCGCTGACGACATTTTAATATTCGCATATAAACCTGATATACTACGACTCTGTAACAACAGCTATTAGATAATGAAAGTCGGAAAGCAGGTTTATCAATGAATCCAACTCCAACTAAAGTAAGTATTGACTAATGCAATAAAGGAGAAATAGAACAAGAGGTTATCGAATATGTTGATTAATATATATACAAAGATATTTACGTAGATATTTTTACGTAGATAATTTAAAAAACATCTGTCGAACAATTACCATAATATTTTTTTTAGTTATCCCTTAGAGAAAAATAAACTTTTTAATATTTTTTTTATTTCTTAAGTTTCACTTGTCTACTACGGTCTATTCAATTAACTTATGCACTGTTTTAATGATTGACGTCCTAAAGCATCTTATTACACATGTAAAAATGCAATAATAATAAGTTACACAAAATAAATAAAAATAAATTTAGTAGCCTAAAAATCGGCAATTTTCTATAAAAAAATTAAAAGTCGAATATCTCGGAAAGGGTTAAGTTTATGGTAGGGTGTTTCAAAGTGAAATAAGTCAGAAATTATGGGTACTCCACGCCCTTAACGGATCTAGCACGATTTTTCCTGTAACCCTTAGGCCAGCAAAATGATAGTCGAATAAGTAACACTTGGAAACGTTACTGGTTACTAAAAGAAATAGTTAAAACTGAAACAACACCAATGTCGGTGAAACGCAAACTGTATAACACATGCGTTCTTCCATGTCTAACTCATACTTTACTCATAGCACCCCTAAGGGGTGTCAAACTTGGCCTGCTATGTAAAAGTTACCAAGTTAATTATGTTAAAAACTCATAGTTTGCCAACGCAACATGGAAGCATGCTACACATAAGAGTACGACTACTACGTGACAGATGGACGACTTCAAAAATAAAGAAAAGGACAGAGGACAAAAATAAGAGATGTTCTACTAAAAATAAAATAAAACTTAAATGGAACTGGACTGGCCACATTACGAGAACAATAGAGAAAAGTGGACGATAGATGTAATGGCATGGTATCCTAAGAATGGAAAAAGACGAAAGGGACATCAAATCATGAGATGGGAAGATGATCTAACAAAAGGTTGGAGATTACCTCGTGACAGAGATGAGTGGAGGAAACAAGGGGAGGCCTATGTCGAAGGACAACCTAACCAGCATACTGGTTACAATAAAAAGAAATTAGTTTACTATTTTATGTATTTAATTAGCACTTACCGTACAAGTTATAAATGTATTACTGTAACTTGGTCAGCGAATAAAGGCTTTTTTATTTTATTTATTTATAATCGTGCCAGCTGGACGTGCTTTGATTTGTTGTTAGCTACTAAATCATTTCATAGCTTTATTTGAGTCCTAGATAAATCCAGCGTGTACCAAAACCTGTTTTAATTCGGAACTTTTAACTTCTTTGGACGGAAATTTCCAAGCACTCTTCTCTTCTTCGTGTTTTACAGAAATAAATATCTACCTGATAGTTTATGGTACTACTTACTATAACTATCAGGTAGATATAATTATTTTTATTTTGGTACTAGCTGCGCCCTGCTGCTTCGCCCGTGTCAAAATTGATTACACACCCCCTAGTAGAAGTTTTGTAAAAATAAAAAATACGTGTATCATTATTTACTTTATAGTATATTTATACCAAAATTTGGGTGAATCGAACCAAGGAATACTCATTTTCCATAGAAAATTTACCACCGTTTTTAACACCCTCAAAGATTAATTTTTGAAGATTAGATTAGATTATGTGTTATTTCAGAACTTAATCTATCTACGTACCTAATTTCATCTAAATAGGTTAAGTAGTTACGGAGATACGAGGTAACAAACATTTACACGAACTTTCGTATTTATAATATTAGTAAATTTCGATAGTACCTACTTCAGAGGTTACTCATAATGCATGGCAACTATTTATGTAATAAACTCAATGATCCCTCATAGCGAACATAGCTACCTACTATACCCACGGAGCAATGAACTTCCACATCGATATTCGTAGGTACCAACCTGCGTACATTGTTTATCGATTAATGGATGGTAGAAATGAAGTTAAAATTGACAGCATCGCTGTTAATTAAATAACTAGGTGCCGAGGCTTATGTGCTAAGTCCAGATCGTCCAAAGTATTTTCAAGGTACCTAAGTGCAAAGTCTTTTCAAGATACAAAAATGTAACATTATAAGTGTTTTATGAAGCTTTTCATAATTCTTGGGGTAGTGGACCTATAGGTGCGACCAATTGTCACATAGTGTTTAAGTTTTTGTTGTTGGTGTGTTAGCTTTTTCTGTCCTTTTTTCCGTCTTTATTATCTCAATAATCATTTATTTCGTATATTTTTATAACACGTCACATTTGTTTTATCAACCTAGGTACATTCCTCCCATTAGGTTCTTACATAAAATATTAAATACAATTAATTTAATTGCCAGCATTCTGGGCACTCTGCCTTCTGGTGACGGCTTAGATTTTTAAGAAAAAGATATAAGTGTATATACTAGTTGTAATTGTTTTATTCTGTTATTGTAATCTTCATAAATAAATAAATTCCCATAATACAATTAAAGTGAGAAATAATATTGATTCTCAAATCACACAATTATAAAAAATATAAAAATATTATAAATAGTTTGTCTACCTAGCTAGATAATATAACATTTATACACTTTTACATGTTAGGAATTCCTCATAGCTGTGAAAGCTGTTGTCAGTGAGCCAGTGCTTTAGTTTGCTCTTAAAGAATTTTAGGCTAGTTGCCTTCGTTACAATTTTAGGAAGATTGTTGTACACCGTCGGTCTCATTAGGCTTCCCTGACTTCGCGAGAGTACGTGGTAGAGTGGTGAGCTCGTCCGCTCGCCGAGTATGTGTCTCAGCAAATAACTTTAAATTAAAAAAAATATTAATACAATACGTGCGCCAGATTAAAAGAAAAAAATTTAGATTAAAATTTTTAGTACGAATTGTAATGTCGAAATTTTAAAAGAGAGAACAAGGTCAAGTTGGGTTTCAAATGAAAGGTATCGGTTTGTACATTTCAAATCAGTTTTTTATATTTCTGCAGTTTACATACTTTTGAAATCTTTTGAAAAAACTCGAAAATTAATATTGCCCTCTGTACTCCGAAGTTTGCAAACCGAAAATCTGAAAAGTCCTTTAATTTAGATTTTCATTAAATAGCAAAAGTCACTAACCGGTACCTACATATTTGTATACTTGACAAAAGTTCGAATCCCTCGGCACTCCAGTCACACTCACACTTGACGGATCTTGAAAATTTAGTAATTTAAAATTTTTTCTTTAAAATCTTGTTGATTCTATAGAGTTAAGGGAGGATTCCCTTATATATAGGGTGTTTTCAAATTAGCGCACAATTCTGAAGGAGGTTATTCACCTGCTACCACAGATTAATATTCAGAGAAACCAATCCCAAAACGTTTTTTTTTTGCAAATTTTTTAATTTTATTGCATGCATAGCATGCTTTACCCAATTTCAAAAAAAATTGATTTCACTCCACTCGACGATATTTATTTTGTATTCGTTTCATAATAATTTTCTCAGCCGCCGCAAACTCTCCTTTTCAGGGCTCACTCCGCTCGCTGTTATTTATTTTTTCATACTCTTCATAACTAGTTTGTGACCACTCAAAAATTTCGATGGCTCGCTCCGCTAACCGTTATATCTTTTTTGGTGTCTGTTTTTTTGTGTTCCTGATTTTTTTGTTATAAATAAATCTCAAAATGCTGCGGCTACCTCCGCTCGTAGTCTTCTCAGCTTCCTTGTCTTAGTTGCTAACCCGACCTCACCAAACTACAAAATTACAGCGGCTCGCTCCGCTCGTCGTTATGTATATTCATAGGTTTTATTTACCACCGCAGTTTTTAAATTTTCGGAGCTTGCTTTGCTCGCTATCATTTCTTTTGACATAGGTCACTACTATACTTTTTGCTTACTTCTCCCCAAAAATCCAAGAAAATATCATAAAATTCGCGGCACGTTTCGGACTCACACTTTTCCGGTTATTATTATAATATACGTTCCGTACGTTTTGCTAATGGTCCTTGTAACAAAGGAATAAAATATAATTTCAAATGTATGTACTTTAATTTAAACACGCAATAAACTATTGACCTGTTACTTTCATATTCGTAGTTCTTGTATACCTACGTGGGTAATTTACACGAATCTACTAACTAACTTAGTAAACATTTAACGTAAACAAATCATAACTCGAAAACTACGAAAAATCGAGGGATGGGGTGTTTTCGGGTACGCCCGGGGGTGAAGCATTTATTTTTTTTATGACGTGACTGTTTGGTCCGCATGTATTTCCGCATCTTGTTCCGCCCTAATCGACTGATGTGGCGCGGCGGGCGTAGGTCCGTAAGTCAGGAGGTTGCGGGTTTGATTCCTGCCTTGGGACAAATGTTTCTACGATCTCGATATCATATATACAACAAATATTTGCAATATTTGTTGTAGAAAATATCCAGAATGGGTGTTCTGGATATTTTCTAATTTCTAAATAAATAATTTAAACATATATTTTTGTTTTAAATATCTTATATATTGTATTAAGTTTATCAGCCAACTAGTACCCAAAACACAAGCTCTGCTTAGCTTCGTGCTAGATGATGTTGTGTGGATTGTCCAGCATTATTTATTTATTTATTTAATCCGGATGGAGTAGTGTAGAACGCCCTATGGCCAAGTGGGACATGGGATGACGATCTGGATGTTTAGCATCAAATATTTAAATCTCTGTGTTGTCAACCTTGTTTTGGTTAGGATGGTAAACATAATCCAACTGGCATAAAGTGTGTTACAAATATTTGCACTCATACAAATATAGTAGCTTCACAACCGGTCAAACCGGATGCTGTAGCGATCTCAGCCAGATCAGTTACTATTAATGAACTCACGAGCGTCATTGTGGAAAATTAGGTATTTAATACAGCGGATGTAAGAGCGGATGTTACCTTTTCTAGGGTCATTAAGACGGATGCATAGATACGTGATAAATAACAGAGATGACGACGTTTAACTTAAACTACAAAAGATAGTTATACCAGTTACTCCTAGGGCTCCTATTTATTTTTAGCCAAATGTTAGGTATACAACTTTATCCCCTAGCTAGTGCATCCTAAACGCTTCCCTGTGCTTCCACGTACCAATCGATATATCGGTTGTCAAACAAGTTCAGAACCGTCAATAATGATTGAATATATTTTTATTTCAGACAACAAAGCCCATATTACTAAGACATATATAAATAGGTAAGTACACAAACAAAATTCAGAATACAAACAAACTTTAACATTACATAAATAAGCAGGTTTTACAAATGAAAATAAAATTCTGGACAACATTAACTTTACATTATATTTATTGCTTATTAAATTCTAGAATTTTGTATTAAAATCTAGTTTTAATACAAAAATGTATAATGGTGGAATCAAGTTTTGAACTTATTAAGTTCAGAATGCTATTATGACTATCTCTAATACGGCTCATTAAAGAAACAATGCGCTTACGAAATAACGCGGGAAAGCCATCAGTTCTAGCATCCGCAAACATTCCTGATGCACTACAATATCGAGGTAGTCCCATTACCATTCTGAATATATTATTGTATTGGACGCGTAGAGCACCGAGAGAGGCCTGGGTGAAATTAACCCATAGACTGCTAGTGTAAAAGCACTGACAATATTATGCTCTGAACAGTGTCAGTTTCGCCTCAGCTGAGCAATTGGCGAACCTACGAGCAATCATATTCCCCCTGACCTGCTCTACGTTCCCGGTCAATATCAGCATCATCTTTTAAATCTCCTGTTATATGCCCCAAATATTTGAATCTTTTCACATCATTTAATGATGTAACCTGTGTAAACATTTAATGTGAATCTGTTTTGGGTGCTTATTTCTACCCGTAAAAACTACCACTTCACATTTCTGAATATAATATAAAAGCCCATGCAGGCCTGCATAGTCCTTACACATCTGCACCAGTTTTCTAAGACCACTGATTGAGGGACTGAGCAGTACCATGTCATCAGCATAACTAATATTGTTCACCATCTTACCATCTATGAAACAAACGACATGTGTACTGCTCAGCCTCTGAATCAGTTGATCCATGTACAAATTAAAAAGCGCAGGTGATGTCAGACCACCTTGTCGCACACCACACTCATGTTTGTACATGTCTGACAACTCATTAGACCATGTAACAAAATTTATCTGATTATTGTAGCAAAATTTTAAAACATAAATTAAAGTGGATGGTAGTACCCCTTCTAGTTTCTTCTATAAAATATCATAGGATGTTCTATCGTAGGCCTTAGAAAGGTATAAAAAGTAGGCATAGTCAGGAGTTTTTCTTTTATTGTAATATTCGACAGTATGCTTTAGACTTAGATAGATAGATAGATTATCACTTTATTGCACCATCAATACACTTATAAAATGTGACACTTTCAGTGGATACACCTTTTTGAAATCCAAATTGAGCATCATGTAGTTTCAGTACTTTATTGAGATGACTATTCAACCTGCTGTCAAGTATTTTTGCTGCAGTTGTTGCTAATGAGAAAGGTATGTAATTAATTTTACTTGAAATATCACCTGTACGGTTTTTTAGTGAGGTGACTACTGAGTGAGGCTACATTTTACATGCTGTACTAAAATTTCATAAAACTCTAACATATGACCCCACAAAACTAACTAAAAGAAGAAAGGATAAGATAATGCCTAAGGAAGTTGTTCGTTCAAAATTTGCAACGTGTCAATACGTCAAACAATCGAATCATTTCTATAATAAAATTAATAAGATTACAAATATTTACCCACTAAGAAAACATGCTTCTGAAAAATTACTAACAGACTGGCTACTGACCCTTACATACCAGGACACGGAAAACCTACTGGAGATAGTTTCGTGATAGTGCATACAAAATTGACCAACCTCCACAAACTACATACACGTAGACAAGACAATAAAATAAATAGCAATATTAAGTCATTGATTTTAGATTTATAAAACATAAGTTATGTATAATACCTACATGCATTAAATTTACTTAATCTGTAGGAGTGATTTTCCATAAGGCAGGAGCGAAACCCCCTAACACAGGTATCTCTAAACTGAAAAAGAGGTTTTCAAACCAATTAAACATGTATATAGATTAAGTTAAAGAAATAAACTTTAGCATTATTTTAGCATAGTTCGTGATTCATAGCTCGCTACGGTTTCGTCGTAATCAGCGGGGCTGCCAGCTAGACGTCAAGACAGCAGCCACAGTGAAAGACCTTAATATCTCCTAAAGTACTGGAGCACTATTTATTTGGCTTAAGGCACCGGAAAATGCCCTATTTATTTTATTGGCATAGTTGAAAGCACAAAATTCCATGGCAGGGATGCTAACTTGACGGACACGATACCACGGTTCTTGTCTCGCCCATTCTTCGTAACCTCGACATAAATGCCGAGACATATCTACCTCTATATTCTGTCAATATTCTGATACTATGCGAAACGATGTTGAATTTATACTAAAGTCATTTACAACGGGATATTTACCATGATTTGAGTATTGAGCTTTCCAATATTTCGGCACAGTTTCATGCGCCATGATCACGGAATAACTGAAGGCACTGCGAGTGAGTTTTTGACGAATGACAGAATGACTTTATTTATTAGTGTTATTATCCATGATGCTTTTCAAGTAGCCTATGTCCGTTCTCGGGATACCATTTACATCCCTGCCAAATTTCATTGAGATCAGTTCAGCTGTGTAGGCAGGAAATGTTAACAGACAGACAAACTGACAAACAGACAGAGTTACATTCGAATTTAAAATATTAGTATGGATTCCAATCAAGGAATCAGAATCAGATAATTATTATTCTCGTGTGAGCTATGAGCTATTTAAATTAAACTTTTGTATAATTATTGTGTTTGGGTATTGTATAGTTTAGAATATAATTTTGGATTTGCTCTGTCGAATACGTAGGTCCATTATATTCGAAGAACCACGGGTTTGGTGCGTGGTTTTAATTCTAATTTGATTTATACTACCTTTTTGTGGTAGAGCTATTACACTTCCATCAACTTGTGGTTATTTTAGCAGGTAGATTAGGTCTTGAACTCATTGCGTGAACAGCCGCAGTAGCCTTTATTTGGCAACATAAAACCAGTTTACAAAACGAGATATTTGATCAAATGTTTATGACCAAAAACACCTTTCTGCTGCGTTTCGTTTCGGCTTGGCCATGATAACGACTTTGCAAGGTTCGCATAGAATTTTTTGGTTACATTAGCCTAGTTTTCAAACACCTAGACTTTGTTGCGGCTTGTGAAAAGCATAATGGAATCATTCCACGTTTTTCGAGTTTATTAACTTACTTAACTCACCTTGAGGATCTGAGGATTGAGCGCGTAAAGTTTAGCTATGCAACTCAGATGACATGAGATGAAATCAGAAGGAAATGTCGTGGCATTGTATCGGTAAGAAAGGCATACGTGTTTAGAAATTTTAGAATAATAGATAGATAGAACATACTTTTCTTCCAATCTATTCGAAAAGGACGACTTGGTTCGCCTTTAAGTGCACCCAAAGGTGTTTTCTTTAAGAAACTTTTAGCGGGCAGTAATGAGTTTTTAATCCTCTTTATAATTGCTCCGCAATTATCTTTACTGCGCACTTTTTGAATTTGGAACATCTTAGTGTTCAGCGCTAAAGAAATCGAACGCAAATAGAGGTATTGTTTGAATTAAGGCTGGCTGGTAAATAAAGACTACATCGAAAACAACGAGATTCACCGTCACATTTTCCTATTATTTCAAACACGCAGAATATAAAATCTACAACAATCTCTATTCCTAATAAAACTGTATCATTAAATTTTTGTAAATATAAAATTTTAGTTGTTTTATTATTAGATACAAATTAATTTCAATTTAGTTATTACTCTATGTTTTATTAAATAATAATATTACAATAAAATATAAGGCGCCTTTTATTTTCTCATAGAGGTTGATAAAAAGTAGAGTGTATCACTCGGGCGCAAAATATATTTTTGGCTCGGGCGACGTACTTTGAATCCCTCGCTACGTTCAGGATTAAAAAAACCGCCCTCGCCGTAAAAATATTATTTTGCTCCCTTATCTCCAATCTACACATTCGAAAGTAACACTGTCTGTCTGTTTTTCTGTCTGTCTGTCTGTCTGTCCGTCTGTTACCTTTTCACGCCTAAACGGCTGAACGGATCTCAACGAAATTTGGCAGGGAGGTCAATGGGTTCCCACACGGACGTAGGCTACTAGAAAAGCGAGTGCGAAGCCGCGGGCAGCAGCTAGTCTAATATAAACTATTTACAACAAGACAATAACAGCCCTTTTACTCTATATTTAGAGCCTGAATATAAGATATAAAATATCTAAAAGATGAATATCTGACATGGATCGTGTAATGATGATGTATTACTAAACTAAACGATGTTATATCCTTATCGGTAAACTATGTAAATCTAGACTTTCACTAAAAATACATAGAATCTATGCATTTTAGTGAATGTTAATGTTAAACCTACTAATCATTGTTTACTCAAGAGTAGATAATCAGATATCTACTCTTGAGTAAAAATAAGTAAGTTAGTAGGTTTAACAACATGCTTTTTTAACACATATACCTATGTAGCTTTCAGTATTTCAGACCATATGTGTTCAAAGTACAATCTTCGTGAATATTTTAGTATTAATTAATTTTGGGGTACCTACCTACCTTTCTATTTAGCAACTGTAAATAATAACTCATTATGCATTGACGTATTTTGTCGTTATAAAATCTATTGTATACAAATTTATCTATTTTTGTAAGTATAGTAACCATTACCGTGCAAAAACTAGAATAATAAAATGATTATAATTACAAAATTAACAATTCATTTTCACTTTGCCGTTTGAACTTTTTTTAGTGTCATATTTTAATTTATAATAATATATTTTAATTTAGTTTCTGCTATAAAGCTATTACTTTAGCTACGGATAGTGCTGTTAGTAACACGGTGAAGTGTCCGAATATTACCGAGATGTAGGAAGAAATAGTATTGCCTTATATGGGCCGCCTGTCCTTGCGCCCGCCGCGGCCGGGAAAAGCCTATTGAAAATATAATTTAAATTGATGATGATGAGGTATTAACCCTTGTTATATTGTCCATAGTAGGAAGAAATCTGTGAAATCGCGTGTGGCTGAGGATATATCTAACTAGTAAGAGAGGTACCAGGATGAACAACTACATTTAGAGGTAGGTGTTGCATCTTTTCTAAATAAATCGGGTTGAAACGAAATGCTTTATTAAAAACGAACGGCATTATTACAAACATATGACCTAGTCAGTAAATGCCATCGATTTCTTGTCAAATACTTAGGTATAGATGAGAGATAATAAACACTCATAAATGTTACACAAATAAAATAATTATAGTTATAGTCACAATAAATACCTACATATGTAAAAAAGTTAAAATTTACTTGAATTGGCTATAGTCGTTATTTAAAATTTCACTAATATTATAATAGTTTTGCCGAGTGGTGCCGGCCTAGAATTTGCACTACCCCAACTCTTCCCGTGGGTGTCGTAAGAGGCGACTAAGGGACATACACCGGGGGGCGGGCAGCCCCCTGCAGACCAATTTCATCATTAAACTGCGATCCCCAAACCGCATGCCCAGCGTAGGGATTATGGGCATTACCGCCTAATGATATCACATGCCAAAACATGGCCCACAGTTCTCGGCCGCCTCGCTATTCCTGGCCATGGTAGCGGCCACGGTAACGGCGTGGCAGGGGGTGCTAGGAATCCCCGGGCTACATTAGGACCGTTCATTACTTAAAAATCTAACTCTGGCTTCGTTCAACGGACGCACTGTGAGGCTTGACCACCATCTAGTGCAGTTGGAAGTGGAGTTAGAGAACATAAAATGGCATGTTCTAGGGTTATGTGAAGTCCGTAGATAGGGGGAGGACACCGTAACCTTAGACTCGGGCCATCTTCTCCACTTTCGCGAGGGTGATAACAACGTTGAAGAAATCTCCAGTGTGTCGACCAGGGTAGCGTACTTGATCCTGCGGCTGTCCGAGCGCTACAGTATAAAGGTCATTCAGGTGTAGGCACAGACCTCGTCACACTCGGATGATGAAGTGGAGAATACGTACGAAGACATATCCCAAGCCTTGCACAACACTACAAAGGCTCACTTCAACGTGGTTATGAGGGACTTAAACGGCAAGGTAGGAATCCGGACTGGCAACGAATCCCGAATGCATGTTTATGGAGTTAGGAACCACAGGGGACAAATGCTTGTCAACTTCCTTGAGAAATAGGGGCTGTTCTTAATGAACTCTTTCTTTAAGAAACAGCCAAAGGAATTGGACATGGCAATGTCCCGACACTGTGGCTAAAAATGAGATCGACTTCATCATGACAGATAGCAAGCACATATTCAGAGATGTCTTAGTGATCAACAGGTTCAATACGGGATCTGATCACCGACTCCTCCAAGGCTCTCTGAATATCAACTTAAAGCTTGAGAGAAGCCGTCTGATGAAGTCTACGCTCCGACCCAACCCAATCCGAATCATGGCGGGCACCGAGACGTTCCAGCAGCTTCTCGGGGATAGATTTGTTGCCTTGATTTGTTGCCTTGATGAGACTCTTGGGCTGATGACAAAAAGACGGGAAACAACCCATGCGACTCCGTCAGAGAGGTCAGACCTAAACAAGCTAATCGCGAAGATGGTACGGCGCGACCTTCGGAGCTCCTACACGCGCCTCATTGAAGAGACAATAGAGCGAAACTGAGGGTCCAATGTATTCACTCAGCAGCTTGGTAGGAGCTACCTGACGAAGCTCAAAACGCACGATGGGAGAACCGTATTGTCGAAGCCGGAGATCTCCGCCGAGATAGAGGATTTCTATGGCCGGTTATACGCTGCACATGCCTCTCATTACCGACGAGATGACCATGATTCCAGAGCAACCCTGACACGCCACTATACCGACGAACTGCCAGACATCAGTCAAGACGAAATCGTGTTAGCTCTGAGGCAGCTTAAAAATAAAAAAGCCCCTGGTGAGGACGGAATAACATCAGAGCTTCTGAAAGCCGGAGGAGCCCTTGTAATACAGGAGCTACAAAACCTCTTCAACACCGTCCTTCACAGTGGGAGAACTCCAAAGGCGTGGAGCGGGAGTTTGGTGATGCTCTTTTTTAAGAAGGGAGATAAAACCCTCCTTAAAAACTACAGAACCATCTCACTCCTGAGCCATGTCTATAAGCTGTTCTCACGAGTGGTCACCAACCATCTCGCTAGGAGACTCGTCGAGTTCCAGCCACCGGAACACGCCGGGTTCCGCGGAGGTTTTGGCATCATAGACCACATTCACACAGTGAGGCAGATTAAACAGAAGTCAGAAGAATATAATCAGCCCCTGTGTTTGGTTTTTGTGGACTGTGAGAAGGCCTTTGACTCCGTCGAAACCTGGGCTGTTCTGGAATCCTTACAACGATGCCAAGTAGACTATCGCTATATCCAGGTGTTGAGATGTCTCTACGAAGCCACCACCATGAGTGTCCAAGTACAGGGCCAGCAGTTTAAACCCGTCCAATTGCGCAGAGAAGTAAGACAGGTTTCGCTGATGACATAGTCTTAATGGCGGAGTCGCTAGAGGAGCTGAACCAGATGCTGGATGGCCTAGCTTCAGCCTCCTGATGTATCGGTCTTGGCATGAATTTGGATAAAACCAAAGTCATGATTAATAGGCACGTTGATGTTGAGACCGGTGGTCGTACATGGCCACCTTCTCGAAACTGTTTCCGAGTATACTTACCTTGGGCAGCTTATGCAGTTGGGTAAAAACAACTTCGAGAAGGAAGCCAAGAGGAGGATCCAGCTAGGCTGGGCAGCGTTAGGAAAACTACGACGAGTCTTCTCGTCAACCATACCGTCAACCATACTGGTCTACCAGTTCAAGGTCGCTCAGCGAGCTATGGAAAGAGCTTTGCTCGGAGTTTCTCTGAAGGATAGGATTCGTAACGAATACATCCGACAGAGAACCAAAGTTATCAACATACATAGCTCAAAGAATGGGGGGGGGCTGTGTCCATGCTTTAATAGTTGCACCGCCTAGCTTGCTTTGCTTCCCTAGTCACCTAGTTTAGCTGCTTGCCTAGTATAGATACAGACCTGCCTTACATGGCTCCTCAAGAAATGTAAGGCGCGAATGGCCTTAGGGGAGAGTAGCGCAACAGTCGCTGATCCCTAAGGTAAGCCTGGTGGGGTATCCTTCACGTGGTTGTCCCCTGTTATTGGTCTAATTCCCTCAGAAATAGACGTAACCAAAACCACCAGACGAACACTGCCTGGGATGGGGTTGTCATATCCCGGCGGGTCCACCATCGTGCGATGAGTAGATGTTGGATAGTAATGACACAAGATCCCCACCTGCCCTTCACTTAACTCCCATCCAATCCCAAGTCCATACATCCGCTACGAAGCAAGGTGGTCTAGCTTCGTGGGCCTGCTATCCCCAAAAAGAGTGATAGCAGGTGGTGGGAGGACCACCTACGTTTTGATGCTGTGCGTAGGGGGCCCGCAAGGAGGGATGCAACTGGCCTGGTGGCTGAGCGGACAGATGTCTCTTCCGCAACACTCCTCTTTGGCGTGAATTTCCTCCGAAAACGGGAGGTCACGGTCTAACCAACCGTGACTAATCAGCATGGCGGGCGGCCTTCAGCCACCGCTGGTGAGAGGGGGAGGTCGATGGGGTCTGCAGCCGGCGGTGCACGCCTTAGCTCGGTGATGGTGGTCAACGCTGAGTATGGTGGTGCCGTTGAGGCTCGTAGGCAACGCGATCGCCCGTTCTATATCGGACCGGCAACCCTGGTGTATATTGCTATCATAATACATCCCCCTGGTTGGACTCCGTGGTGGGTGGGGCCCGGAAAGATGAAGTCAAAACTAAGCAGTACCATGAACACCAACCAACCTATTGACCACTTTGCGCCCTCAGCAGGGGAGGCGGTAGAAGCCTATGCGGCCATCAAGGTCGCTGAGGATCCTACTGCTGGCTGGTCGGTCGTCAGACCTAAAGCCAAAAAGCCAAGCAATACGGCAGGGAAAGAGGCAAAGCCAGTGGCTGGACCCTCGACTACCGAGTTTCGAACCTCTGAGGCTAACGCCCCAGTAGGCAAGAACGCCCGAAGGAAGCTACGGAGGATACGGCAGAAGCGTGAACAACGGGCGGCTTCGAACACCGGGGCCACTGTTCAGAACGCTGACGCCGAAGGTCCCAGCTTCTTCTACAAACAAAGGCAGAATGCCAAGAATATGTCTGACTCCAAACCGCAAGCCCCGCCGGCGAAACCTCCGAGCTTGCTCGTAGAGGCTGCTGGGTCTGCAGTTGGCAGAGGTAAGGAGAAGAAGACACAAGATAGCAAACGCTTCAATCGCCAGAAACGCGCAGCCACAGCGATCGCTCGATCAGCTCAGGCCCCTGCCGCGGCTCCGATCCCGGTTCCGGCCTCGATCCAAGTGGAGCCAGGCAAGAGGACGCGTCTGGACGACACTGTGTCCCCGAGAGGGGAACATAAGAAGCTAAAGCTCGACCGCTCACGTCGTGTCCCTGCTGCCAGCTATGCTGAGATTGCGCAAAGCACCCTCGGCGTAGCGGTGGTGAAGACCGACAATCCACAATTGACGGAGGAACAAGCCACGGTATTGAAGAGGTACTTGAACAGTCGGCTTCTAGATGAGGCCAGGAATCCTGACATAAGTTTCACCCCCCGCTTCATGGGTAAGCCCATCTTCACCGATGGAGCCCTGAAGCTGTGGTGTATGGATGTGCCTTCTCATGAGTGGCTAACCGACGCTATTGAGCAGTTACCGACTACAGCTTGCCCGAACCTCGCGGTCGTCAAGCAGAGTGAACTGACGAGGAGGGTGCGTGCAGCCATCTTCTTCCCTGAGTGCACGTTCTCCCTGGAAGAC
This sequence comes from Eupithecia inturbata, assembly GCA_963662085.1. NCBI lineage: Eukaryota > Metazoa > Arthropoda > Insecta > Lepidoptera > Geometridae > Eupithecia > Eupithecia inturbata. The sequence continues at coordinate 14,268,287 of OY759182.1, forward strand.
ACGAGTCTCATACTGGGGAAACAAAACAAATGGGCGCGCGTAAACCAGTGGATCGTCTACTCCCACCAAAGACAGGCGGACGACATGCTTTTCGTGACGATAGGGATACCGGAAACTATTATCCCTACCATCATGGAGAACGAACGCCGCCTGGCGTACGGTCTGGGTAGCGTCTACGTACGCTTCTACGGTGCGGAAGGGAAGCTCCAAGATGACCCCCCCCGGAAGCTGCCCAGTACACCACCAGAGGGGCCAGAGAATAAGCCTGGTCCCATTGAGACAGTTACGTCCGAAGGCCCCGATTCACCGGTGCTGCCTCCTCCCCCTCCACACTCGTCGCCCAAACCATCGTGTTCTGGAACGATGGAGGTGATGTGTGAGGGGCTGAGCGAAGACATAATGCTGGCCTCGGACGGGGACGACACAGAGGAGGAGAAGGAGAAGACGGGAAACCAAGATGTTGGTGACCCACAACCCCTCCCCTTATAAAGTCGTCCAAGCAAACCTCCAGCACAGCCTCACTGCTACGGCTAACCTGCGCAGAGTGCTGGGGGACCCAAGCAACGAGACCATAGCCCTAATTCAGGAGCCGTGGATTAGGGCGGGGCGTGTGTGTGGTCTCAACAACCTAAACGGTAAGCTCATTTACGACAGCACTTGCAATAATCCGCGTGCGTGCATTTTTGTACCACGCAACATAACAGTGGTCCCCATAACCGAGCTCTGTTCCAGAGACCTGGCGGCCGTCAGGCTTCAGGGGGTGTTTGGAGGGGAGACCGAAGAAGTAGTGCTCGCGTCAGCCTACATGCCCGGCGACGAGGTCGTGCCAACGAAAGACACTACGGATTTGGTAAGACAATGTGAACTAAATAATTCGAAACTAATAATTTCAGCAGACACGAACGCGCACCACCCCATATGGGGCATGCCCGTTGCAAACAGCAGAGGAGATGATCTGGTAAATTTTCTCTTCACCACTAACCTTACAATAGCAAACAAGGGCGCAGAACCAACCTTCGTAACGAAACGTTGTCGTACCATAATTGATCTGACCCTGGTAACGGGAAACTGCTCTGACCTGGTGCGTAACTGGAGGGTATCGGATGAGGTGTCCTCCTCCGACCACAGATGGATTAGATATGAACTGACGCTCAACAAAATGCTTCCAGTACCCACGCGCAACCCGCGCAACACAAATAAGGTACTGTTCATAAACTCGCTGTCGAAGCACCTAGGTGAGGGTAGCTCGAAATCAAACATAAGCAACACTGCAGAAATAGAGACAGCGGTACAACACATCACGCAGAGCCTTACCAAGAGCTTTGAGGTAGCTTGTCCTCTCACCGTCATCAGTGCAACTGATGCACGTAGGCAAGGCTGGTCGCGACGACTGGAGGAACTCAAAGGTAAGGTACGCAAATATTTTAACAGAGCCATGAACACCTACGACGACTCCGATTGGGACGTATATAAGAAGGCCCAGGCCGACTATAAAAAACATCTACGCCGTAGGAGTCGTCTCAAATGGAAAACCTTTTGCACTAAGATAGAATCAAACTCTGAAGCGAACAGAATCAGGAAAATTTTAGCGGCTGAACCGAACCGCGAGATTGGTTCGCTTAAGAGACTTGACAACACCTATACCAAAACTACTACAGAAACACATGAACTACTACTACAAACACACTTCCCGGGGTGCCTCATAGACGGCGAAACAGAGTGGCAAGACAACAGTCTGGTCACGCCATCGGTGAAAGACTGGGCAGTAGCATGCTCAGTGGTAACCGGGGATAAGGTTAAGTGGGCCATCAACACATTCAAACCCTACAAGTCACCGGGTATGGATGGAATTTTTCCCGGCCTCCTACGCTGGGGGCTAGCACACATTAGCGAGGCCCTGACGGCTATTTTCACAGCCTGTCTAGCCTTCCGCTATGTACCGCTTATGTGGAGAGAGGTCAGAGTCCTATTCATACCCAAACCAGGTAAAAGTGACTACACAGAAGCAAAGTCCTATAGGCCGATCAGTCTTACCTCCTTCTTACTCAAGACTCTAGAGAGATTATGCGATCGACACATAAGAGATAATATACTAACAATAAAACCACTACATCCACAGCAACACGCCTACAGCTCAGGCAAATCAACAGAATCTGCGCTGCACACAGTAGTTAGCAGATTAGAACGAGACATTTCAAACAAAACGCTCTGTCTCGCAGCCTTTATAGATATCGAAGGGGCTTTTGACAAGACGAATTTCAACAGCATCAACGCAGCCTTACAGAAGCACGAAGTGGAGCCAACGTTGGTAGATTGGATCATTAGTATGCTCAAGCTGAGGGCAGTACGTATCGACGTACACGGGGAGACCAGGGGAGTGGTGTCAAGGGGATGCCCACAAGGCGGCGTCTTGTCACCTCTCCTATGGAATCTAGTTGCTAATGATCTAATTACCAAGCTTAACGAACAACGCTTCTACACGGTAGGCTACGCGGATGATCTTGCGATACTCATATCGGGACACTTTGCCAGCGTGGCGTGTAACATTATGAACAACGCACTAAAGGTCATCGAATCATGGTGCATAGACTATGGACTAACCGTGAATCCAACTAAAACAGAACTAGTTATGTTCACCAACAAGCGTAAACTAGGAACCTACCAACTTCCGTTCCTGTTTGATACGCAGCTAACACTAACTGATTCAGTTAAATACTTAGGTATAACCCTAGACAACAAACTTAACTGGGCAACACATTTAGAAAACAAGACAAAGAAAGCCACCATTTCATTCTGGCAATGCCGACGTATGCTAGGTAGAACATGGGGTCTCAGCCCAAGGATTACCCAATGGCTCTACAACACTGTAATCAGGCCCTCGCTGACATACGGTGCGCTAGTTTGGTGGCCGAGAACAAAGCAAAGCACAACTATAAGCAAGCTGCAAAAGTTCCAGAGACTAGCCTGCGTAGCGACGACAGGGTGTATGAGAACTGCCCCTACGGCAGCACTCGAAGCCCTGTTAGGCCTAATCCCACTGCACCTACACGTGCAACAAGAGGCAGCCGCAGCTGCGTACAGACTCTGGGCTTTACGTTTATGGGATAATGACACTAGAGCACAACACACCACTATTATAGACGAGTACGCCAGAAGCAACCCCATGTTACTCTCGATTTATGATAGGGTACCCAAGAAACACATACCTTCAAGAAGCTTCACTATACAAATGCACGAGGAGCCAAGTGATAGCTCAAACATACACGAAGTAAGAATATACACAGATGGCTCTAAAATGAAAATAGGTACCGGGGCGGGAACGTTCTCGGAAGATCTTAACATTCACAAAACTACAGCACTGGGTACCTACAACTCCATCTTTCAGGCGGAATGTGTGGGTATAATTGAGGCTGCGACTGCAGTGCTGCGAAGGAAGGTAACTGACCAGAACATCAGGATCCTCTCGGACAGTGCCGCGGTACTACAGGCCCTGAGCAAGAGAGAACACAACTCGGGACTTACCATACAGTGCCACTACCTGCTAGAACAAGTTAGTAAGTCAAATAGAGTCACACTTCAATGGATAAAAGGACACAGCGGATCTAGGGGAAATGACGAGGCTGATGCACTGGCGAGGAGAGGTTCAGAGTGGCAACCAGCAGGACCTGAACCAATAATTCCTCTACCATTCAGTCAAGTCCGCTCATGGATCCGTCAACGTACAGTTAAACAACACCAAGATTACTGGGCAAGTATGCCGGATTGTAGGCAGTCGAAGGAGGCCTTCCCGGCTTTAAACCCGGGATTCTCCCGAAAGCTCCTCAATCTGAAACGTGACAAACTTCGGCAAATTGTCGGAATTGTCACAGGACATTGCATGCTTAACAAACATCTGTTTAATCTGGGTATCACGGACAGCCCCCTATGCAGAGGGTGCATGAACGCAGAGGAGACGGCCGCGCATGTGCTTGTGGAGTGCGATAGCGTAGCATCTCAACGACTACACTACCTTGGGACACCGAGGACGCCTAGGGAGGCATGCACCGGCGTCAGCGAGCTGCTGGCTTTCCTAGAGGACATCGGGTGGTTAGATTAGCAGCCCCCCACCCGACACGCAAAAAGGGCCCACCTGTGGCCTAGTTGCGGAAACCAGTCCAGAAACAAGTAACAAGTAAGTAAGTAGCTCAAAGAATTAGCAAGCGGAAGTGGCAGTGGGCCGGCCATATCTCGCGAGGAACCGACAACCGCTGGGGAAAACGTGTTCTTGAGTGGAGACCGCGACTCGGCAAACGTAGTGTAGGACGCCCTCCAGCCAGGTGGGACGACGACCTGGAAAAGACTGCAGGCAGATGCTGGATGCGGCAAGCTGAAGACAGGGCGCTATGGCGCTCATTAGGGGAGGCCTTTGTCCAGCAGTGGACTAATATAGGTTGATGATGATGATAATAGTTTTTACTTTATTTAAATATGAACGATTTTTTTCCGTCAATCATGCAAAGTTAATAATTTGATAAGTAATATGTGGCCTATAATAGTAGTTAGAAGTTTTTTTTGAGAAATGTAGTCTGTCTTTATTAGGGTTTAAATACATTTGACGTCGATTACTACGTTTATTTTCAGTTCCTATTAATTTGAACTAATTCATATTATGCCTCACATATTTATGGTTTTAAGTATGATCAAACTCCTGAAATAAGAAAGCTTTAATAAAAAGAGAAGGCCCAAAGGTTGGTTGAAAGAAAAACATTTGCGGATTTAGAATTCCGGTGTTACATATTTGACAAGCAACAAGGTTAACTTACGAGCAAGGATTTTTTTGTAAAGAATATTAAAAATCCAATAAAAGAACATCAAAAATAAAAACAAACATGTCGATATTGTTTCCAAAACCTTGAAAAATGGGCATAATAATATCTTAGCCGGGCCTTAGTGTGATCAAAATTTGCAAAATGGAGTAACAGTGCGGCCCATATAGGGCCGCACTGTTACGCCCCATATGAGCCGCACTGTTAGGCGGTTAGAACAAAACTTGACACCCTGGGTCTAGAATCACCCGCTTTTGGTTAAGTACATTAAGTGGTACCGTGTGTTTTCCGGTTTTAAGATAACATTGGTGTACTTAACTGAATCTAACACTTCACTAGACAACACTTATCTAAAACGCTACAGCTAAAACCTGGTTGCAATGCTACGCCGCCGCCCCGTGGCCATTTATCCTCTGAGCTCTTTTCCGAGTAGTGAAGAAGCCGAGTTGTTACTGGTCGCACCCTAATTAGCCTAAAAAACATGTTGCTGTCTCTTGTATTGCATCCTTGAAGTTTCAAGGTCCAATTTCACCGTTGCGATTAGACGCTTTCAATATAAGATAAACTCAGTTTAGCGCTTTAAACGAGTTCAGCGCTTTATACCGACATAAAGTTGATCCGGTTCAAACGCTAAACCGAGTTCAAGAGCTATCATGTCATACAATAGGAAACGAGATTTGAACTCGATGAAACTGAACTTGGTTTCGTTGATCTTAGTTATAGTTTAGGCAGCAAACGGTGAAATTGGACCTATGTTAGTTAATACGTAGAGGGAAAATGCGCTTCTTTATCTAAGTTTACCTTTTTTCAATTAATTAAACACCAGTCGACGAGTTGTCAAATCACAAATAGAATAAGCACTTACGTAAAACCAACGTAAAATAACTCTTAAAACTGTTTTGAACTTGAACTCGAGTGCCCTGGCGAATGTTCACGATCATTTCAACAGGTGTTATTTTTTGTTGACTTTGATGTTTAGCTTCGAACTTCCTTGTGACGCAACTCGTTCATGCAGTGCCCTCTACTCTGCTGGTGGATTGAGTTGTTACTAAACCGTTACTTCTTCTTTTAATTTTAGGATTCCGCACACAAAATATGCTAACGGGACTCAGGACTATTGCTAAGCCTACGCGTTGCGCCGCGCCGTCGTCCGTCCGTACGGGGCACGCCTCTGTTTCTGTAACCGTAAATTATAGCGAATAAATGTTTTAACGAGGGATTCCCTATACAAGACAACATAAATCATAAAGGTGATTATGAACTGGGCTCTAATTGCGTGAATCCAACTCGCACTTGTAAGAATCTTTTATTAAAAATTCACCGCCCTGCCTCGATGTACCACCCGGTATGCAGGTGCGACGTGGGTCATGAAAGTGTTAAACGTGTGTTAACAAGTGTTAAATGCAATAAATAGCCAATAAAATAAAGTAAGTCTAAAACTTGATTGTATTACAAACATACATAATTAGTGTGCGTACATTAGGTACAATTATATAAATAGCATGACATGTATAATTTTATATACATAGATATTCCTGTAAATAAATGTTTGATTTCATTTGCCTTGGCTTGGTTTGTACACATTTATCAATCAAAGATATCTTTTAAAGCCAAAAGCTTAGTTTTAATTCGTTAAAAAGCATCATCTAGCCCCAAGATAAGCAGAGCTTATGGGTACTACATTGGCCTGCAAAACTAAGTATCACACTTTTAATATTTATATTTTTTCTAAACTGTAGAAGTCAGAGATTTAAAATAAAAAACGTTTTATAGCAAATTTTATCGAAGTATTCCCATTTGAGCACCTACGATGACGTTGTTGCTAGTGATGAGGTCTTGATATATCCTTGATATAACCAGCTGTAACTTTTGCAATTAGATCTAGATTTAAGATATATACATAGTTAAGATGTTGATTTATGATCAGTTGAGCTACCTGTAGATTGTTTGCAACAGTCTGCAGTTAGCTTAATTGTTTCAATTGTAAATACTAGTTATAATTTGATTGTAATTTTCTTTGTTAATAAAGGCCATTGCCATTTAAAAAAAAAAGTTAAGATATATACATAGTTTTAGACCTAGGTACTAGGTAAAACCTAGGTGTTTCTTTTTTGTGAATGAACTAGCTGCGCCCTGTGTGTGATGGATGTGTTAACAAACATTCACACAAACTTTCGCATTTATAATATTAGATATATGTATAATAGTAGGATAAATGTTTACTGACTGACATTAAATTGGAATGAAATAAAACGCCGCATAAAATCACATTTTTCATATATTTTTATTGATATTTTTCACGTAGATACGTTGAATGTAACATCATCATAATACGAGTATGTAAACATATGTGTGTAACTATAGTAGTAACATTTTTAACTTAAGAAAGATAAAATAATAAAATAGGCATTTTTAGCTTAGTGTCCAAAAACTCAATTAACATTTCATAAGTATGTTTTGCAACATGTAAAACATACTATTTATAAAAATAAGTAGTATGTCAAACATACTATTTATTTTTAATAACTGGTATTGCCTCATCGGTCTCTGATTACAGCTTCGAGCCGGTTTGGCATACTTAACACGAGGTTTCGGAGCAGATTTTGGGGAATACAAAATACTAAAATAACAAATAATTTTTAAATATACAAAATTAAACTCATTTTCGAGTCCTTTTTATTTCGAAAGTATAATATCTTGTGTACTTAAAAAGTTATTGCAATTTTAGAAGTGAATTTTAGAACTTAGTTTTGCAGGCCAGTGTAGATAACTGATATTCCTACGGGGTGTTTGGTATTGCGACCGGCATAATTTTTAGGGGAATTGGGTTCATGGACTACATTTACAGCCGAGCAAACTGTTTCACGAACAACAGGGCTCTTACAGCAATGTATGACGCCCTGGTCAGAAGCCAGATGGAAAGGGCAGCTTCTGTGTGGGCTCCTCATGAAGCTAAATATAGTCTCATGATGGAGCGCATACAGAACAAGTTCACATACTACATGTACTAAATCTGGTAGCGGCAACCATTGACGTTTTCCACTGTTCACAGAGCGAGTTCGCAAGGGCTTTACTATTTATTTCGTGTTATGGTAAATAATTTTTAACTTATACCTACTTGAATTATTTTTGACTTGTAGGTACTTGAATTATTTTGCTAGAAGACATGTGTATCAATTAAATTTATTTTGCTTATTGACATATTTTATTGTATCTAATTGTATATATTCTAATCTTTATTGTATCTATTGTTGCTATTTTGATTGGATTATTTTGTTTATTGTGTTATGATTAATTAATTATTTTGCCTGTTAATATAATATAATGTGGACTACACTATTGTATTAGGTCATATCCTGTAAGAATAGATGTGTGTATTTTTTTTTTGTGTTTACAATAAATACAAAAAATATCTGGTAGACTCAATGTCCTAAGTATCACGCCTGCCGAGATATGGTTTTTCACAGTTTTTTGAATATCACTTAAACTGTTTATATAGTATAAATTCACTGAACAAAACATTATCTATCTATCTAGCAGCTGCTCTTCCTAGGTTCTGTTAGTCGCCTCTTCGATGACATCCGCGGGGTGGGTGTAAAGGGGTCGGTTTTTACGCCACGACCATGGCTTAAGAATATCCTTAAATAAGTGAATGTTTTTTTTGGGAAAATATCTCAAACCAGAAGTCAGAATCACAAGTCAAGTTGAAGGAGCTCGCGGTCCGATGTGATATAAGCGAGCTCTGCGCGCGCGCTGCCAGTACGCCCGCAACCAGCGCGCCGACAGCCGCGCCCGCGCACGCGACCTCGCTCCCCGCACCCCTCACATGTCTCTCTCTCTGTCCTCGCCAGTGTTAGTGCCCAGGACGTGACTTACCCTTGACTCCAGGTAAATACACATTACTCTACCAAAGTGACTACACCCCTCTTACCGCAGTAAGTACTTAGAAAAATATAAAAATCGCACGTTTCAAACGTGATATTAACGCGTTAGTATCGCTTATCTTCGGGATATTCAATTTGAGTAATGTTTTATCGATGACACGTACATATCATGGATACCACCAGTTCTAACTATAAACAAGCAGGCGAAATTAACTTCAACACCCTATTGTCTATCAAGTCGCACGAAGGTAGAACCGCCTCGTGACGACATCGAGCTAATATGTTGGCATCAAGTAAAACACGATAAGTAACCAGCTCTGCAAATATCTATATCGGTAAATTACACGGGCAACTAAACGAACCGAGCGAGAGGTATCCGATCGAGGGTCACAATACAATACAAAGATCAAGCAGGTTCGATTCGTACACCTGTTTAATATCGACCGCCTTAATACAACATCTCTCTGTCGCTGTGTCGCAATGACAAGCGGTGACATTCCTGCCTACCGGGCTGCAAGAATAATCATTCATCCAAATTTGATTTACGATAGTTCTTTATAACTGTAATGTAAAGAGTCTAAGAAAGGAGCTCGGTTTTGAAGCCAAGGATGCGCCAAGGCGATCACTCGGTGTTAGTATTCCCAGAGCGTTTGAAGCAGAGGCAGCGGCGGCGTGACGTAAGGTCATCGTGGTGGCTGCTGACATGACGGGAGATTACATTAGCATGCTCTTAGGGACAGTAGTGGATCAAGAATTCAGGTGAAAGGAAGACATTCCTTGTTATAAAGTCTCTGATAGGTTTAAAGTCCTTACTTTACTAAACGTAGAGTTATCACCAACTAACGAACTAGACCCGGGTTAAAACTTATAAAAACACGGTCAATGGCAGGTGAAGTTAAGGAAGTAACTTAATAAAACAATCTCCTTCTTTTTCTAAGTCTGTTAAGGAAGCACTTCAAGTTTTAAATCGAGTCTTCAATATTTTAACATATGTACCACGGAACGAAACGTACTTGAAATCTACAAAAAAACTCAATGAAAAGCACTAATAAAAAAGATTACCCATCTTACATTGATAACATTGATGAATAACAAATTAAGATGAGGAAATTAAACGTTTGTTAGAAAATTATAATAGAGTCAAGGCCTTGAAAACCAAAGGTCGTAAGTGTTATTGGTTTCATCACAGCCTAGCTGATGTCCACAGTTTTGCTTAATTATTAGATTTTCCCTGGCTGGAGGACAAAATGGAAGCAAAGCCAAAGATCGCTTGGCAGAAGATCGCGAAAAATTCGCTGAGATGACGGTTAACCTAACGAGTGGAGAACCACCATAAGAAGAAGAAGTACCTCTTAACGCCTAACCTATTGTTCGGAGCGGGCTGAAATTTAGTATACATAATATATTTTACATACGCATACTTATGTAGTTGTGATTCTAGACCGGGAATACCTAACACAGGCAATTTATTAACTTGGAAAATTGCGAGCTAATCCGCGGGCGTAACATAGCTGTTGTTATAAAAATATAATATTTTTAACACCTAAGACAATGCCGCAGCTCGGATCACCAAAGAGCTTTATTTATTTCGCGAAGGTATCTATAAAACGCAAGAAATGTAATTTTATGCGAATTTAGTAAGAGTGCATATTATTTATTACGAAAACTATATGCTTATGACCTTAACTTAGGTGCCCACAGCAAATATACATTTTATTTCGTGGACTTCAATTATGTGTTGGTAATTAAATAGAGTCACTGGTATATAAAATGCTGCAAGAGTATATACCATTCTAGAATTAAGTTTTGATTAAAGAATTAAATGGCAAACATAATTAATATTTATATACTTGTGTGTAGAGTAAATATATGAGGAAATCATCTTTACGTGATATTAGCTAGCTAACTTTTAAAATCAATTAAATTTAGATATTTAGTCAAAACATGTCTACTAGTTATGCAAAAAGGAAAAAGTTCTCAATACGACTGATTTTTTAATGATGTTGACCTCAGAACTTTGTAATTTAATGACACATTTGATTTTAGGGTTCCTTACCCGATGGGTGAAAACGGAACATAAGTAATACTTCAACTGTAATAACAAAAAATACTAAAAATATATGATACTAAATACCAATGATACTTAATACTTTATACTAAAAATATAGTTAAGAATTTAAAAGGGTCTACAAAACAAGTGAAAATTTGATGTTCCTTGACCTCGTAAAAATCAGACAACTTTGCCTGATTTTTACGATACGGAACCTTCTTTTGCGAGCAACTAGCACTTGGCTGTATTGTTGATTAGATTGTGGGATTCATAAGGAACTTACGAAGCTGGTATTTAGTTTAATCAAAGTTACTTACTATCATAAGAAGAATAGGTATTACGCAACATACAAGCACAAATACCTACGGAACCAACACATTGCGTAACAAAGATAATGTCAATAACGATCTGTGTATTTAATAAGATACCTACAAACTGTTAGGTTCCTACCTAACTACCTGCTATACCTACTTCATACATCTACATTAAGTATGTTGGCACAAGCCCAGTAGGTGCATAACTCAGTATACAAATTGTGATCATACGGTTAGATATTAACGGACAAATAGAGGTAGTTGATAACTGACATACTAATATGTATGTCGTGAATTTATCTTCAAACACTGGTTTTTTGCAATATAAATATGTAGAATTTCATTCAAGTTTTATCTTTTTCTTTATGATTTAAACATCTCCATCGCAATCACGAATCCGCTTCCCAAGCCTTGTCTTAATTATAGCAAATCCCCTTAGTTTAAGGGAAACGTGTTGACCTATATGAGCTGATGATGATGGGGGAGTATACAGGTCAAGAAATCTCTGGAGCTCTACCTACTGATCCGATTTCACTTATAGGTAGCCTAGGTAACATTCACCTTTAGTAATATAGGCATTTTATGTCAGTACCGCGAGGTAACAGCATGTAAGAAGTATAGCAAGTCAGACAGACAACTTAAGTTATATTTTATGATTTCTGATGTCAGGGAGTGCATAGAATGTAACATGTAGAGCAGAGAAAAAGTTTAAAGTTTAAACAGTCCTCGTCAGACAGTGATTCACCTTAACGAGATAGTAATTAACTTATGTATTTGATAATTTTAGTTATTAGCATGCAATAATATCGGATAATTATGCCCCTTTTATACTTCTTTTGCAATATCTCTAGATGTGCGCTCTACTATATTTTTTCACTATAAAAGAAACTATGCTACTAAGAATATCACAGTAAAATCAAATAAATTTTTCCTAAATAAACTATGTTTATATAAATAACAAATAGAGCCCTGTCATGTGGTTACAGATGGTAATTTCAATTACCAACAAATATGCGGATAATAATATGTTACTTTCCGTATTATAATATCAGATTTAAATACGTGCAAATGCCGGAGACTAGTTACGTAGATAGGTACATGGTGCATTCCACTAACAATAAGTAAAGGAACACTAGTAATAGTTCATTAAGCTGAGGCAGAGCCTGTTTGGTTCACATAGATTTATTTTTTATTTATATCATTGTGTACCTTTTTGATATGTGAGGTAGTGTGTGAGCCGATAAATTGATTTTCTTTCTTTATTTGATTTGATACGCTGTCAAAGTACCTACCCACAATAAAGATCCGGGATCGTACTTATACGAATCCCTTGCTTCTTCTTACCTTTTTAGATAAACATAATTTGATTGTTGAATAAACTAAAAAACTGACTTTAAATCCCTTAGTTTTAAACTGGTTTCGTGGCATAATAATCCCCCGGAAATATTTTTTTTATGGGACTACCTCTGAATCATCTGCTATACAATTGCAAAAGAATCATATAAATCGGTCCAAAAATGTCGGAGAAATCGATGGACAAACATTAAAAAAACATACACATATTATGTCGACTGCATACAGTCGAAAATAGAAGTTCCTCCTTTTTTCGAAGTCGGGTAAAAAGAATAAAGATCCCACCAAATACAAAAAACGCGGCCAAATTTGACTTATAGCATCGATAGCCCATAAAAGAGCTGAAATATATTTGACACGCAGTCCCCTAGCGGTTCATTAGTACGTTCCCTCTTCTGATGTCCCCCAGCTTGGCTCACACACTGTGAAGACTTTAGCTGTTCATAATGAACCCGATCAAATTATAGATATTCGCAAAAAACTCGAAGAATGCTTGCGTAACCAAAATACTGATGAGTCAAAATTAAACCGACGCCGAAGGAAGGTTACCTTTAGCCTTTTTAGCAGTTTTGATTATTATTCTACCGCCTACAGTTATTATATTACAGAGGTTAATATACATTATATAGGTAAACATTTTAGCATTTTACTACCTTTTATGTATTTTATCGCATAAACTACTCAACGCACAAATCCGGGGTCACTTTTGTTGAAGTCAAACAAGTACCTACCTACTCAAATATCGTCAATTTTGTGATAATTTTAGTTTCAGACAATTTTACAATTATGAACCATATTTATTTTTAATACGGAGCATTTACCTTTGTCAGAGCTCTGATTTTCGGCAGTTTAGGGTTCGATGAAGAGGCCATCACGTCCGCAGAGGCCTTGCCTACTGCCTCTGTGACTGCAAATGTTTACATTTGTCTTGTCCTCACAGCAAAGTCCCCCAAAGCTACTTATCCTATCCCTACTCTCCATTACTCTCATGGTCTCTACCTGTTTATAGAACCTAATGTCAATTTACCATTAATAATAATTATTGTTTGGTTTTGTTCGGCACTCATGGTCTGTCCAGCGCATTCTTGTACTTAGCCGATCAAATCGAGTAGACAAATAAACATCTATCTACTCTTCTCATCTCATCTCTCTACTCTACATTTTTCTGTACCTAAGTTTATTTGTTTAATAAATAAATTTATTTATTTCTTTCTTTTTTTATTCAAAAACATCCTTATTGTCGGAGTAAGGATTCCGTGCGCTAATTCGACCGATTCCTATCGTACTTAATTAGTTTTAAAAGTTCTTTTTTAATCAGTTTAAATGATCACAATCGCAATAAGCAAATTAGTACCAGCCGACTGAGAACCAGCGATAAAAAGAAAATGGACTGATCGTTGATTAGATTTTTCCTGGGTTTTTATTCTATCTATGCTTTATAAATCCACAGAGTACATCTAAAATGGATTCGATCGATACTGCAAGGCCTAACAATATGTGGACCATGACCTAGAACCACAATGATTTGACCCCCAATTATCAACCTGTTGTTTGACCCGAAGGCATATACCAAATAATTAGATAACTTAGGTGTGGTGAATGTTCACGAGTACCTTAGCCGAACCAATGGAAATGAAGCCGTGTTATAAAGAACACGGCTCAAAAGAAATAACAATAGATAGATTTGGGAGCACAAATATAGATGTATGAAATATGGATATTAAGTACCTACATCTCTGTAGATCAACAAGCTGCAAAGTTGCTGAAATGCAGCTGTCAAGCACCTATTGTATTTTATGTGCTGCCACTTTAGGAAGGCTAAATATGGGGATAATACTCGCATGCAGAATTTCAGTGCTAACCTCAGTCAGAGGGGAGGCTTAGAATTCGAATCAATTGATCACCAAGCCAGCACATATCTCCCACCAGTCCAAGCTTACAAGGAACTGATATTTAGGCGTTGTTCGTTGTTGTATCTCGTGCTGTATTGCCCAGTCGGGTGTAACCAAAAGCAGCACTAGCCAGCACGTCCCCACCGACCTCGCTCGCCGCCTCGCCGCCTGCAAATGCTTACATTACCACGAGGATGATGCCCGCCACCAGCGCTTGCGAAACCATCGGCAATTGAGTTCAAGGTCGCGTGACAAGCCTCCGGGTGTTGCGCAAGCGCATCGAGCGCATTTCACCGTCATCGCGATGATCGCTCTATCATTTCTAGGGTTTAAAGTTAATATCATGCTTGAAAGAATTATGTGAATTGCTTTTGGGGTCACTTGTAGTCGTACTTTGCAAAACGTGAAATAGGTATTACTTTTGTAGTTACCCATATGTGTTTATAATTAATTTAATATTACTATTTATGTGTTTAATATTTAGAATATAGTAATGTAGAGCTGCAATAGAGCATTAATTGCATAGGCTGAATTTCATCATAGACTAACGAATAACAGCGTGGCTTACCGAATAAGCCCTAAGTTTTATTTTTGAACTAGACTCTAAGGTCAAACTATCGTATATTTTTGCCTACAGATAAACTTATTACTAATTAATACAAACAATTTGTTTATGCCATTCAAATTAGTAATCCTTCAATTCATAAGATGAACATTTTGATTGCCCTATTATTAACTGCCTTCCTAATGTTTTGTGTTAATTTAACTTAAGGTTCGTGGTTAGTTCAGTGAGTATGGACAGGTCAGGACCGACTGGTGACCCTGGTCCGACCCTCGGTAGTTCTGTGCAGTGTCGCTTTGCATTCCTCGCGTGCCTCTATAATAACCAAACCGTATAAAATTCAATGTCCATCTACCTCTCATTTGCAAGAAATCCAAGGTCCATTCTATCGACCAATTATATTTCCAATATTCTTTGAATATATTAATTTTAAACGGCCAAATGTTCAAACTTCCTAATGCTCTTTTAATTATTTAAATTTGAACTTAAAGCAACTTTAGGCTAAAAATAATAGTGATTCAAGTAAAATTACAAAAATCTTTAGCTGGAGCCTATCACCTCAGCACCTCAGGAGATTGTACCAACATATTGTTTTATAGAAAGCATGTACCTACTGTGCTGCCTAAAATACTGGGTTATCGGTAATTCACTGACACTACTTGAACTGCAGGTTCTGCCCATCATCACGAACAGGTTTGTGAACACTGCCTACTGTACTGCCTGCCACGCCAGGTCTTAATTCTTGTGTCTTTTTCTTCTGTTCGTGATGATGGGCAGAATCTGCAGTTCAAGTAGTGTCAGTGAATTACCGATAACCCTGTACTTTAGGCAGTACAGAAGGCATATAAAAAAAAAAAAAATTGTGAGTAGACCTAAGAACCCTATCAATGTTTTTTAATTTCTTTTTGTGTTATCTCTAGTTGATAGTCCTAATAAATAAATAAATATCTAGAATTCCAGATAGCACCACGAATAGTAAACATAATAAGTAAGAAATATGTTTAAATCCTACTGTATTTTATAAGGTAGATGCCTTAAGGTAGCTACCAACACGACCTATAATTGTTTTTTTGTTTTTTTTCTTAGTAACAACGTATAGTAACGCTTCGGATATTTTATACCGGTTTAATGATGACTGTACAAGCTACATGTTTAAAACACCTGTGTTTGGCTTTGAAACTATTACCTACTAAATTATCTAAAAGCATATTACTTATTAAAGTTCAAATTCAATTTAAAATACTTATTGTACTTATACAAAGAGAAGTAAACACAAACCATATTTTGTCAATAGTCAAATTTAATTTAAAGAAATTAACATAAAATATGGCGGGCATTTCGGCCACAATATTTCGGTTTGGCATTCAATATGTACATTATAGGTACACAACGAATGCCTGTTACTATCAAAAATTATAAGTTATCTATTGCTAGATTGTTATTGAAATCAGAGAGCTTATGGTTATGGCACCTGTGATTGTGTCCGAGAAGCATATAGCAATGAAGTGTCACACTCGGCAATAAAAATATCATGTACCATTTATCACTAACTACCATTTTCATTAATGGCTTATTCCCAAAACGACAGTCAGAACATGACAAAAGTTATTTAGCTTAGTGTACCTACACTATGCTAAATAACTTTTCTCATTTCCTCTTATACAATTTATGAAAGTGAAATAAAAAAAAATCGTTAAATATAGAGGTACTCGATATAACAAATATTCGTTATGAATTTTGTTAAATTTAATGAAATGATATGGCCATCCACTCCCGCCTCAAAAAGCCACCCTGTATATCTTCCCACCAGGAATATCTATGTATATTTTTGTTGTAATATTGTTGTAGTAATAACAGTACAATGTTTTTGGAATACACACCACTGATGTCCAACAAGAAAAATGTCTTGTGCTCCTAAGCTTTAGTTCGGAAGTGCCCGAATGATATGTCTATTGTAGGTACAATGCTTGTACATAAGTGTCATACATAACATATTACCATCACTAGAACCAATGCCAATGTCAAATGGAACTGTACGAATGTGAATGGTACCTGCTATGATCTGTCGGAATGTTCGATACGCTATGAAGTAATTAATACTGAGGTATTCAAATCATTGAGAGAAGGTCATATCTATCGTGCGTAATATTAAGCATTTCCTTTTTTGAAGAACAACAATTAAGAGAGCCCCATTCCGTTTGATCGGGGACTAAACCATGGGGATTGTCGCATAACCCCCAAATAACAAGAGACAATAAGGCGTGTTCCTGGTCACGGGGCGACACGCCGCCGCCGCGTCGGCCCTCGACCACGACCGCTGTAACGCGATGGAAACGTGGGGAAATGATAACAAAAGGTACGCGATAAATACCCGATAATCAATAATTATACACATTACACACACATTACAAATCGCGAAAGTTTAAAAAGTTTTAATAAGGCGCTTATCAGAGGAGGCTTATGTCCAGCAGTGGACTGGTAAAGGTTGTTGTTGGTGATGATGGTGAAGGTCCATCATCGGTACAGCCATGGAGCTCATAGTTAGTAGTTAGTTACAGCTCTTATGTCACCCACTGCTCGAATTAATAGCCCTCTTATATTTTTGGCAGCCTCCTCTGTCGCGCCTTTCGCATTATGTCAGGAAAATCGAAATAATTAAACGATAACCTTCAGAAAGTATACTGATAAGAACCAGAACTAAGAAACAATAATGTTATCTATCTAATCAAGAGTTAGAGGGAGTTCTACAGCTAGTGACAAGACATGGAATGTTATCATCGCCAATGCGCTGCGCCGGAGCATAGAATCAGTTAGTAGGTCAAGTGCAGGCCGGCGGCACTTCGTTACTACCTATCAAAATTAGCTCCTCGTTTGTAAGGAAGCCACGAACGGAGTAGCCATGAGCTACTGTTGCTTAAGATCTAATAAAGTTGACTCCAGTTAGATATGTATGATCGCAGACTTGAGATTTTTTTTAGAACAATATGCAAAATAGTTTAATATGACGGTGTTTTCAATAAGAGGTTTCAGAAACAACCTGCTTCGGCTAGTACCTACCTACGCATGTAGAAAAACAAATCTTCTAGTTCACCTTGGGAGCGGAAAGCCCCGGCAAAAAGACTGCAAATGAGATATTTTCATTGAAGAAGCCTATACAGAAAACAAAATGTACCTAAGCTATAATTTGTAAAATGTAAGTTGCAAAAACAAAATGCAAATTTATCAACTATTAGCACCTATTAGGTTGGTATTCGCGATTCAATTACAAGGTCAGAGAATATTTAAATTATCAAGGAAAAGCATGATTATTTATCATAATTTTTTTCCAATGATTATTAAACATCCTTTAAATAAATAATTGAATTCTAGTTTTTAAAGCGTTAAATTCAAACAAATTGTCAAACACTTCCTTTGTAAAACGGCATACCTACTACAAAATATCAGATTATCTAGAGGATATAAAAGCTTGAGACAAGTTTTGCTCCAACTCGAAAACTAACAACCTAACAAGGTCACGGGCAAATAGCTTATGTTATAGTAGGTAACTTAGGCTATTTTCAAAAAAGAAATAAGAATTCCGTACAAATAAAATTAAAACCCCTGATAATTGTGAATTCTAGGCAAGCGATGCCGCGGGTACCTCCTACTTCACCTCCTACCACAGCTTGAAAAGAATTACAAACAAAATAGTACAAAATCTATAAAAACTTTCGCACTTTGACGGATTCATTACGGATGTAAGGGAGTACGAACCATATTTGTGTTGGAAGAACCCAACGTTTCAGAAGTCCCTCGTTATGTGATGAAACGTTGGTGTTCTTCGAACACAAATAAGGTTTGTAGTTAACCCGCTTACATCCGTAATGAGTACAAAATCTCATTATAAGCGCACAGTGGCGGATCATCCCTAAGGCAAACTAGGCAACTGCCTAGGGGCGCCAGGTTACGAGGGGCGCGCGCGCACAAAATTTTACACTAGGAAATAATTAATTATGGCCGCTTATATAAATAAATAATATATCCGTCACTGTCTAGCCGCTAGACTATGGAGGATTATCCCTAAGGTAAACAAGGCCGCCTTTTTTTGAGGTTTTTTCAATAACATAAACAAGGAACTCAGCAAAAATCAGACATATCTGATGTCTGATTTTTGCTATGCATCCTGACTAATAGCATCATGTCATGATGCTATTCGTTGATGAGCCTCAGGGGCGGCTTTAGCGGGTGTGTGGAGCTCACGGCCGCCTCCTAAAAGTATGCGTCTATCGCGGCGCTCCAAAAGACAATGCGGGCCCTTACGGCCCGCAATCACTTTCACATACATAGGTTTATACTAGAGTCCGTTAAAATAACTTACCTCTGCTAGAATCTGTGCCTACGCGATCTACTCTAAACGTTTTAATAGTCATTATTTCATTTTCGACATTAAAGTACCTACCTATACTTATTTACACCGGAAAATTTGATATTTATTATTCGGTGTGTAGGTATGCACACGGTATTTTCCCTTTTGTATAAATTACACTAAACACTAATTAATACAGATTTGGTTATAAGCGGTTATAAAACTAAGCAAGCACCTTCCTGCCTGCAACGGTAATAGTTCTCAATGTCGCAGATAAATAACTGCTTCGCTTGGGAATAGATGATGCTGTGTGGATTGTCCAGCATTATTATATTATTATTATTCACTTCACTTATTTTAAATCTCGTTATAAAATACATTTTTTACTATATTTCAAAACGGTGAATCACCGGCTGGTGATTCACCGTTTTGAAATATTTTTTATTATTATAAAAAGTAAAAAGTAGCGGAGCTATTATTATTATTATAAAAAGTAAAATAATTCTGTCGATGGATTTCATGTATAAGTTTGTAAAAGGCTTCAACCAAGCAACTGGCGATTGCCATGAAGATAAGTGGACTCCCAACAAAGAACTCATTCTCTGCTGATTACACGATGCTAATAACTCCCACGTTTACTTACCTATTAACTTCATTCACCTTGCATAGTTTTAAGCCAGTTAGAAATTAATAGAAGCGAAATTCGTATATGTTTATTAAAATGCGCGGCACATTTCTGATCAGAAATACACGCACTGGTCTAGCAATACTTGAAATATCGTAACTGAGAAATTACTGAGAAATGGTTAGCAAAGTAAGTAAGCAAGTATGGTAAATGTTTCAGATCTTATACGATTTAACAGGTAAAGTTTTGTAAAGATTTACTTTATTCACATTGGTACCAGACAGAATACACGATGCGGGAGCTAGATAGATCGCAAGCTAGTTAATTCATTATTTAAATGCTAAAATTGCATCCAAAATTTTATGAAGTCTCGTTTAAAATAAATTACAACCTAATTTTGCTGGACGCCTAGCGCACGTCTCAATGCAGGGCATCGATTTACAAAATAATTATATTTTCCTTTGTGTACACATAATTTAAAATGCTCTTTAAAAAGACAATTGCTACCAAATAACCTCGTTGAAATCGGACTCTAAGGAAGAGAACTTATATTCTGTTAGCTTGAGCTTCGAGTTCCATTTCTATCATCTATTCTGCAATGCAGTTGTAGTGGCCATGTAAATCTAAACAGCCATGGTGAGGCATTCGGAACTTAAATGGTAAATTGCAATAAACATTTTATTTCACCTTCAAACCGGAACCAGTCGGAATAGTCAAAACCAAATTAAGTTAATTCAGATTTTACTAAATCTCCATAAGTTTTTATATTTTTTTCATGTAAGTAATAAGCTGTTACTTACATGAAAAAAAATACAGACGAATTCAGATTGAGATTTATTTATTGCATACGTATGCATATGTATAACATTGTGTTAGCTAGGTGCTTAGGTGGCAATTAAGGGCGCAGCAATTTATTTAAACATTATTAAAATAGCTAGGTACATAATCTATTTATAGCTAGAAACATAGAAGTCGGAAAATATAGGCAATGTCAGGTACAAGAATCAAAACAATTGTGATAATAACTCGGTAAGTACGTGATTTATTTTACTCAGGCATCCAAAAAGTTATTTGTTTAGAATTATCAATTGAGAACCTCCTTCTTTTTTTGAAGTTGATTAATTATATTAGCTAAACTAATTTCGTTGACGTCCGTTGCCATGGACTATGGAAAATTTTATACATGGCTTGGTAACTTAATTCAGAATCGCAAAAGCAACCTGCATAAAACCGGTCTTTCAAGACGGGATAATAAGGAAAAATACCGATTTTTCCGTTCCATTACTTATTTCCAGACCTATGAACAATAGATTTTAAATATTGTTTCCGGTACTTCAGAGTAATACAGACACGATATATGAATAATAAATAGTGGGCTTTCCCGGGTGACTTGGCATTCCAATTATTTTCTTCTGGTTCTGAATCAATGACATTTTTTCATGTCCAGAACAGCTTCTGGTGATTGTGTAACAAATGACGAATGAGCACTGCTTTGTGCATAGTAATGAGATGTTGTAGATAATCAAACGCAAAAGACATTAACATTAATGCTATCTACAAATTACGTCCTTATGACGAACAAAGATTATAAAAAGCCGCACGTAAAATATCAAAAAAGCCGCTGTATTCAAATTAACATCATATAAGTAAGGTAGTTATTATTCTATTTAAATTCAAAGTGCATACCTACCTACCTTATTCAACATTTAAATCGTAGGAGCAAAAAAACGCTTCCTCTTTGTTTGTCTTCTGTAGAGAATTCGTAGCAAAGCTCTACGAGATGCTACGGCGTAGGCGTAGGGACGTAGAAGGAGGGGTTAGCTGGGGGCTGCGACTATTTCAACGGACTTTGACTATTTCCATTTCAGGCTGAATGGGGTGAAATAGCTCAAGATATTTCAAAGTAGGTTTTTATTGATTGTATAATAGACGAGTACATACTACCATAGATTAGGTAATGTTGTTTTTTACAGTTGTTTTAATAGGGTTGATAGGGATTGACAGCCGAAATATTATTTCAGAGCACCCTTCTTTAGCTTATGTTCCTAAAGTCATATTCATATATTAAAGGCAATTATATGTTATAAAAAAATATAAGACAATTAAACGTTTCTACATTGGTGTTGATGGTCCGGTTTTATATTCGAATAAAGGCAGTATGAGTGCCGGATGTGACGACGCTCGCTTGTTGTTTTAGTAAGTATAGTACGTACATGGCTCCTTTCTTGATATGTATGCTACGCACACGGTTCATATAAGAAAGGTTTCAAAATAGTCAAAAAAACAAAATACGTATGTTAACAATTGAAGAGTTAGATAATGTCTCCCAACTTGATAATTCTTTGGTAAACTTAAGCGGAGAGGATATGTGTTCCATCTGCACCGAGCATTAACTACTACTGCTGTTTTGACGTTCAGATGTAGGTACCTCTGCCTACCTCTAAGGATAATCTAACACTACGATGTGTACCTACCTACTCTACCTACATTACCAACGCGTGCAAGTCAATAATGTAAATACAATTATCAATTCTTAGTAGGTAAATTCCCACGAGACTGTGACGACTAAATGCTGGTATTATCTGTATGTGATGTGAATATTGCGAGGGGCTATTTATGTCGAATCGGTCGTGGCGGCGGTGGCGGCGTAAGAATCGACTCCTCCAACTCAGCTATTGGATGTGGTAAGAATCGGCTAAGGGAACCTACAAGTGGATAGATAGATATATAGAAAATTCTTTAAATGCTTTTTTTGCACACTTTAATCCATAGAAACAATACAACAAAACAACTTAAAAACTGAGTGAGAAGTGGCGGTCTTATCACTCAAGAGCGATCTCTACTAGACAAACTTGGAACCTTGGAGGAAGGGCAGCAGCTTCCTTCCGTGATATTTAACACCTCCTTTGCAATCACCAATCCGCCTGCCAAGCGTAGTGATTATGGTGAAACCTCCCCCTCGTCCGAGGGAGGCATGCTCAGCAGTGGACGTACCTATGCTTGCTAATGAGTATTTTTTTCGAATAACAAAACTTTTCTAGTCCTTCCTATTCGGGAAGTACCTACCTAAGTGTATTAAGTAGATACTAGCTGTACCCGCGACTTCGTTCGCGATTGCCATACCTGCCGACTAATTCGTATATAATGTTTATTAACATGCGCGGCACATTTCTGTTCAGAAATTACATATGACCACAGTTTTTCTCATTATGAAACGCTGTGCAAAAAAACTTCAATTTCGATTATCAAAACGTTTCTGATCGTTTCTATCCGGGAAGTACCTGTTAGTACGTGTTTGGGTAATAATAAACGTATTTCTTCATCTTCTTATAAATGTCGCAATGTTGTGAATTTTAATTCTTACTTTATTTTTCGAGGTTAATTTAGGGGGCCTGCCCTTGATGTAAATTCCAAAATCACTCATGAATGAACAAAATGGAACGAAATGAGTGATTGACTGAATACTTACTTTGAAATTGGTTTTGAGCAATCGTCGCATTGCCACCTAAACACAAGTAAAAACTCACAAGGAATCACAGGAATGGCATTTCAAGCATTTACGTAGGTACCAGATATTTTTTAACTTAGTAGGTACAATGTGGCTTACCTACGCTGTTTCGATGAATTTCCTGATTAAATATGACTACCTTCCCTTCACTTGTAAGTCAAAGAATAACTTCTTGCCTACTTTATACTACATCATGTAGGGTACCCAAATACGGTAGGTAGTTGAACTACCTACACTATTAAGAATACCTTTGTAGGCATTTAGGTAGATACACATTTCAGAAGGCAGAGAAACATAATAAAATATAGATTTTATTTGGTTGAAATAAACGTAACAATAGAGGAAAAACAAGTAAAAATACTAAAGCATAAAAACCAAGCACAAAAAGAAAAACACGTTGGTAATTGAAGGCTCTGCTTGTACAGTCATATGGGTAAAATTAGTCCTTCGGTCTTGATGTCAGTACCAACCCAGGACGATAACGACGCTGGTTTTCAGTCAAAATTGAGTGACGTCACAAAACAAGTTACGGTAGACAGTTAAAAATTTATGAGACAGTTAAAACATACACCACAGAAATATATCTAGAATTTACACCAAACTTAATGAACCCTTGTGTTAAATGTTTTGGCTAAAATAAATTTTCATTATCCGTAAGGCCTTGACCGTAAGGGCTGAAAATTACGAAGGTGCCATCATTTTTACTGCCGTCTTGCATTGTGGTCCATTACAGAATAGGTAAGTACGTGCAGAGGGTTCATCTGCGCAAATTCTGTAAGAACTTTATTCGCTCGTCTTCATTTAATAAAACATCCAAATCGGTCCATAAACAAACAGGCGGCTAGCTCAGGACGCGTCGATTTACGCGGCGTATGTATGTATGTACAACGTTACATAACGCGACGTGCAGTGGTGGCAGTCAATGACCCACTTCGACGATTGCTCGACTAATGGCAACAAACATATTTCTTGATATCTTGGTACATAAATACCTAAAGCATCCTTTCATTCATATCGCAATCTCACAAACAACGAAACGAATTAGCTCCGAATTATATTGAAAAGGAAAAAATACTGACTCTCACTTCCATCCATACGCTAGAGATATGTATTTTTGGAAAGAGCAATAAGCAATATTTTTTTAGAAGAAATCTTTTCGTGCATCCTCTCCAAGGTCCAAGCATAAATTTAATATTTGTATCCCTCAAGTCAATAACACTATGTATCACATAAGCTCTTTCATCACAGCCTAAAAAAATTTCAATTATCTTCTCATAGAACTTAAAACAAAATATACATAGATAAATACACATAATATATCTTCTATATATAAAAGAAAGTCGTGTTAGTTACACTATTTATAACTCAAAAACGGCTGAAAGGATCTCGGTGAAATTTGGCAGCGAGGTAGATGGTATCCCGGGGCCGGACATAGGCATAGGGTTAGAATCATTTATGCTTTCTATCCGCTCAAAGAATTCTTTGATAAATGATGGAAAAATGTATACCTACCTAGATGTAAAGGTGTATTTAAAACTATTATTGTAGGTATGTCTACAGATAAGCTGTTGAAACTGTGCACTAGTTTATACATAAGATATTTTTTGTACAACAGATAACACATAAACGTCGTAGAATCAGAATCAGAAATTCTGATTCTGAATGAGAAAACCATAGTTCTCATCTTACTAAATATTCCGTTGTGCTTTCAGTGAACGAAAACTTCCTAGATTTAATTAATTATATATATTATCAATTCTTAGGTCCATATAGGTACGGTACCTACAGAAAATTCCCCTAATTAGGTTCATACATATCCACCAAGCGAAATATAATGTGTAGCTATTATTTTTAAATAGTCCTATTATAGGACCTACCTATATTCTTGCTCGTTGGCTTGTTGTGATTACCGAAGATTAAAGATGTTTATTTGCCAGAATATTATGTTACAATGTAGGTAAAATTATAATACGTCCAGCTACATTCTACCTATCTTAAGCATGAAAATACTATTTTTTCAATTACACAATAGATATTACGCGAATTGATAGAGTAAGCTGGTAGAGTATTTTATAAAGCCTTGCCCGATTTAAAAGGTTTATTTATAAAACCTTTGTTGACATCGACATCATTAAAAAAACCTAAACAAAAATTATAAAATAAGAATTTCTAGTTAAAAATTGTATCAGCTGATTTTATTGATAACACATTTAATAGCGCAACGACATACTAGCTCACAAACGTGGTAGAGGTACGTAGGTGCCTTATCTCGGACTGCTCGTCTGCGTTATCTAGACACGTCTGATGCACTAAAATAGGTTAATACCAACGTATCTAGGTATCTACTTATTATACCTATTAGCACAGTAACCGAATTGACTCAGTGTAATATAATTTTATCATTCTAGATAATTTGCTGACTTTTTAACGGGTTTGGTTGTCAAACTAGGCCTAAGTCTCAGGGCTCACGGGATCTCCGTAATAAAAAAAATTTAATTATGTACATAGAATTCAACATTATTTCTTTGGTTCCTCCTAATGTGAAACTACGATTGAGAAATAAAATTACGATTCAAAAACCGTTGCTCGTTGCACTGATTCGCACCTAATTTGGTCAAGATCTCAGGTACCCCTGGAGTCTATTAAAATTACCAATGTGTTGATTCATAGGTTATTACTAATTATAAGCCAGTTTCTATCCGCACTAATGGCTGTAACGATAATGGTTGTACCTAGGTAATGAGAAAATTTTGATAATCGTGCTAGTTTTGGTTGATTAAGTATACTTGATTAAATTAATATGTTTACCTATTTTTATGTAACATTCGTGGTTCATCTAACTTTTTACCTTATTTTTTAACTGAATATTATGCGTGATCCTGCATTATTAAGTAGGCATGCAGTAGGTACCTGCGTGTGGGTACGAGTACTTTACGTGACGTAAAAGTAAAACGACACTAACCTATCATTAAATTACGTGATTATTCCTATGCGTGAGCACCCATTCAGATTCTCATTATGTTAGGTACCTAGGTACCCAGGTTTATGCTAGCAGAAGCAAACAATCTATGAAGTCTCCGTACCAACGTTGTGAAGTCATAAGTGTCCATTGTGCCCGCCTGCTTTGCTAAACGGAAACTGTTCTATGAATTAGATTATGAAACAGTAAGGAAATGTAGGTAGGTAGGTACCTGTATATCTGTTAATCAAGCGCTCTGGGGAATACAATAACTATACGTACAATTACAGCAGCAGATAATTATTGTTACGTACCTAGACCTAAGTAAACCTACTGGAAATTTTTACACAGCTTAATCTGGTCCCAAAATATATGTAGCTAAGCCTAGATATGTTTGGGGCCCAAGGAAATAAAAAAGAACCGTTTGCTGCTTGGTTTGTTCACTGAATATTATTGCTATGGTAGCAGGTGAATGACCTCCTTCAATATTGTGCACTAGTTTGACTAACACCCTGTATAAGTAGGCATAGCTAGCTACATACCTAGATAGGTATGCCATGGCATGTACAAATTGTACAAACTACAAAACGACTCTATGATGTAGAATTATTTCCGAAAAAGAGGTATTTAAAAAAACTTAAAAATTTACGCCAAAACGCTTTCCGTATCGATAAAGTGCCCTTTTTGTAGTTTTTGTAATAAAAAATAAACGTTAATCTCGGTGTCGATAATAGGTACAACATTTGATAACACGGTTTTTATAAATCCCTTAAATCGAATGAAACCTACCTACTTCATATAAAATTTGAGTCATTCTTGATCAATGATATAAAATATCTTTCAACACACTTGTGAATAAAATAACAATAAAAACTCATTTTATTTAGTAGATAATAGACATTTTTCCTTGGAGTTTTCAGGTAGTAAACTTTCCATAACGTTAAGGGCTTCACATCTTACCTATATCTGGCGGTGTACAACATAAATCATTTTCTTCGTAACTAGTACTTGTAGACATTTTAATTAATAAATAACTATAATTTCAACAGTGAAAACGAGTTATGAAAAATGTTTCGCAAAATTAATCAGTTTTCCTATGCGCGCGCATTGCGATCAGCCACAGACTAAAGGGACGAGGTTTTTTTTTATTTTCCGCGCATAGCGTTTGCGCCTATTCTGCCACGTACAAAATGGGGAATTTAGTTTACTTTTATTACAGGAAAAAACAAAAGTTATATCTGAGTGAAAGTTTTATTTATTAAACACGTACGAATTAAAATTATCTATTTAAATAAGAAGTTGCATGAAATGAGCAAGCAATAGGAACAATAATTTAATTGTTCTATTGAACACGATCTTTTTATTGAATAAAAACTTGTTTAAGAACAAAGCACCTCAACCAATAAAATTTAAAAAAAAAATCTATAACTCACTAGTGAGTTATAGCAATGAAAAAGTCACAGTTAGATAACAGGTGTCATTATGTACCTAATTGCGGTGAAATTAGAGCCACTTTATGAGCAAGTGTGTTGAAAATATCTTCCTGCAAAGATAATTACTATCGTTAGATAGGTGAGACCGCGCCTTGTTGTTTCCAACCGAAATGAGACAGCTCGCTTATTTGGAATCAGTGTACCTACATCTAAACACTAGCCGGTGCTAGCGGAGTGCTAGCCGGGCGTGTAAATTTTTGTTTACCAGAATAACTAAAAATAATTGTTTTTAGCTTTCTTGTCTTGCGAAGCATGCCTCGCCAATTTCAAATAAACCACCAAGTGCGAGTCGACTCGCACAGGTTCCGCACCGTAAAAATCAGGCAACTTTTTCAAAGAACATCAAACTTTCACTTGTCTTGAGACCCCTTTAAATTTTCAAATTTATTTTATTTTTAGTATTTGTTATTATTATAGCTAAAGTGTTACTCGACTATAGAAAGTTTCATGTGTCTATTTATTGTAGTTCAAGAGATACAGCCTTGACAAATTAAGTGCAAAAATTGCCAAAAAAATCACGTTTGTTGCATAGGAGCCCCCTTTAATTTTGATATTTATTTTATTTTATTTATTTATTTATTTGGGAAACAAAAAGCTTATGGATAAATAACCACAGAATGTTAAACTAGAGCAAATTAAGCTAAATACAGTTTCCACTAATAGTAGGTATGTAAAAATAACTGAACTAAAACTAAAAGAAAAAACAAACAAAATTATAAATACTAATACAACATATAAAAGATACCTACGGCGAGCCTTAACAGAGGTAGTACCTATTCTTAAAATATCATATCTAAATTACAAAAAAAACTCACTTGTCTACCTCTTATGGTGCATGATATATACCATAGCCACGTGACATACAGTCGGACAGACGGACAGACAGCGGAGGCTTAGTAATAGGGTTCCGTTTTCACCCTTCGGGTACGGAACCCTAAAAAGGCTACGGCTCAGTGGAGTGAATATCGCCGAGTGCGCCGATACATTTTGCCGCCGCAAACTCTTCAAAATTTTCCCATTGTACCTACATTGAATTTTGCTGGATATTAAATGTAATTCCTGATAATGTACCTACCTACCTTAACTTAATTTATTTTTACAGGTATTCGGCACAGCCACAGCGTAAATTGCCTCGAAGACCACTATAAGGTAAGCAAACATGATATGAGTCCAACTACCCACCTACTTAATAAACTATCCAATATCCTCTAGAGGACCCGCCTGATTAAATATAGTTAGTCATAATGTTAATAACAATGTTAGTTGTTATAACATTGTTATTAACATTATGACTAACTATATTAAATATTGATTAAATATAGTTACCTAGTCATAATGTTAATAACAATGATATTTTGTATCGTTTATTTTCAGATAGTTTATATTTATTTTTATTATGTATATTCATTAAACATAGAAATTCAGTTTATATAATTTTAAGTAGATTTGTGAAGGTCATTCTTACAAATGTCGTGTTTACCTGTTAGTAACATGCTTAACAGAACAGAACTTAATTTTAAGTTTGTTTTAAATGATTGGTATGTGTTTTAATGATTGATATGTGGTTGGTAAAACTTTATTAATAAATTAAAAAACTAAAAGTTTACTTATAATTAAAAACCTTAAAACAAAGTCGTGTTAGTGACACCATTTATAACTCAGTAACGGCTGCACAGATTTTTATGATCTTTGATTTGTTGGATTTTTCTCCGGCCCGAATAGCAAATAATCTAATAAAAAAAATTACAATCAAATAATAGAAACAAATTTGAACTAGTATTTACAATTGAACCAATTTACCTAACTGCAGACTAATAAATAAAATATGAAAAAAGTACCAACATTAATAATATGAATAAAATTAGTTTTTCCATACATTTTTCGTACGCAACGCCATCTCTGATTCTACAGCGATACGAAGTTTGCGCCAGCTGTTTTCATAAAAATGCCCGGACAGCCTGACACCAAATATCACCCAGCATGGATGTATCCTATGAACGCGAAATCATATGCCTATCCTTTTTACAAAATGGCGCTTATTACGCCCTCCATTCACGTGAGCGACAGAGACAGATAGAAGAAAAGTCTCGTCAAATACGCGAATGCAGTACGCAGTTACGCGCGGCACTCCCGAGTGTTTCCGCACCCTATAACTTTGTCATGTTGTTAACCCGAACGACGTAAACATGTATTGTCTTGTATGGATCTTCTTCTTTGTCGTATTCTTCATTGCTGAAGGTCGCGTCCTGGAAGGTTTTCACAGAGACGCTGCTGGTGAACCACGCCCACACTACCTACTCTGTCTTCGGCCTGTCTCAGGGCTGCAGGCAAAGGGAGTCCCGTTATTGCCCTAATTTGGTCAGACCAGCGGGTTGGTGACCGTCCTCTTTGTATTTTCCCTCTATCCTACTAGTAGTTCTTCGAGGTTGTCTGGTTGCCTTCATGCGATATTGCCAAAATAGCTGAGGACTCGTTGGTAGCAGGTCGTTGACAATCTGGTTCTAATATTCAGTTGGTCGAGAATGGATCTGTTGGTTCGTTTTGCTGTCCACGGTATGCGCAACATTCTCCTTCAACACCACGTCTCCAACGCCTCGATCTTTTTTCGGTCAGCTTAGTTGAACCTTTGCTGAGAGATTGATATCGAGTTCGTTCGGAGAAAATATGTACTGGCCAGAGGTGATTACCTCTGGCCAGTACATATTTTCTCTCCTTCCACGTCTCTTCTGAGATCCACACCTTTCGTGGACGGTCTGTATTCTGACATTGGACATCTGTTCGCGCTGCCATGATCATTTTTTTTACTTTCGCCCAGTTTGTATCTATGTCAGAATTCCGATCCACCTAGAATAGGTTGGCTTTGTCGTTGAAGCTTTCCTTGAACGCCGCAAGTGTTTGTGGTGCGGGTCGACTTTGGTGTTTTACGATAATTCGCTGACACCTCTTAAGTTTGATGTTGAATTCTTCTACCAAAAGCTTGTGCTCGCTTCCGCAGTCAGCACCAGGGTAGTGAGTTACATAAGCAGGATCTCCTTCGCTTTGCAACCGCGATGTAGTCAATTTTGTTTCAAGAGCGATCCCCTGGCATCACCCAAGTATAAAGGCGTCGTGGATGGTTCAGGAAGCATGTATTCATAATAGTGAGGGAGTTTTCCGCGCAGAACTACAGCCACATCTCACCTCACATCTATCATTTCTATCTCCAAGACCATACTTCCCTATTACATCTCTAAGGTGGTTATCCCGACTGGTTGACCTGTGCATGGATATATCGCGCGAAGTTTTGTGTGGCATTTTAAGCAGAGTTTGGTGTTATTGAGTTTTACCGAATATTCGAATATTGCAATTTCAGTATTCGAATATTCGAATGCAAGCCCTAGTGCTAGAACGGTGCAGCGGTGGTCATTTATAAATACCTATAAATATATTTAAAATATTTATTACCCTAAGATAAGCGTACGAGTTGCTGTATACAATACTATGTATACTTACCATAGAGACTGAGGCTTACGTACCAACCGATTAACGGTTTATGTTAGCTGTAGATTAAGTTTGTAAACAGTGTA
Source organism: Eupithecia inturbata (assembly GCA_963662085.1). NCBI lineage: Eukaryota > Metazoa > Arthropoda > Insecta > Lepidoptera > Geometridae > Eupithecia > Eupithecia inturbata. The sequence goes on from OY759182.1 coordinate 14,299,643, forward strand.
TAATATAAATAAATACAATATATATATTAGCTATATAATACATAATAAACTTAAATTTGTAAGAATCTTAGAAAAATAATCGATCTACGGTAAGAATACATTTTTGCTTCGTAATAAATAGATGATACCATATTAACATCTATAAGTACATACATTACGAAGCAAAAATGTGACTGAGAAAGACAGTGGTATTTGGTTGACCTTGACCTAAATAAAAACTTTAGTACGTGCAAACCTACCACAGTATAAACTCACTCCGTTCTACATACAAACAATGTTGCGTAAACTTTATCTATTCCCAAGTGCTACACACATCAGTGGGACATTTTTCTTTTTATTCCCATTTACCGCCAAATATTTTTAATCCGGATGGGACCGCTTTTTGTTATTGCCGGCAGAGTAAGGTAAGGAGTAAGCCGATTTAATGTGACATCATCTGTCAACCAACACAGATTACAGGCACACACACGCCCCTGTCGATAAGGAATTTGTAACTGTGGCTGTAAAGCAGTTTTGCCAGCCGAGCCAAACCAGGATCCAAAAGAAACTTTGTAGCGTAAAAAGTAACCTTACTTAATTTTCTTTTCGCGTGGTTTGGTACCCGTGCCGGCCGGGGCGGTTTTCTATTTCTACAAATAACCATATAAATATTTCATACAAAAGTAACGAAGTAAAAGAAATTATTAAAACGATATTTTTAGGACTAACAATTGATTCACATCTAAACTACAAAGCTCACCTTTCAGAATTAAACGAAAAAATTTCTAAGTACTGCTACGCTCTTTCTACACTTAGCTCAATTACATCAAAAACTAAAGCAAAACAAGCCTATTACGGATTAGTTTATTCTCAGTTAAGCTATGGAATAATTTTCTGGGGAAATTCTGTTGATATCCAAACCACTTTTGTAATGCAAAAGAAATCATTAAGATGTGTTTATAACTTAAAGAGCACTGATTCGCTCAAAAATATTTTTAAAAAGGAAAAAATACTGACTCTCACTTCCCTCTATATATTCTAGAATTGTGTATTTTTGTAAAGAGCATTAAGCAATATTTTTTTGAAAAGAAATCTGTGCGTGCATCCTCTCAAAGGTCCAAGCATAAATTTAATATTTGTATCCCACAAGTCAATAAAACTATGTATCACAAAAGCACTTTCATCACAGCCATAAACATTTTCAATAATCTTCCCATAGAAATTAAAACATTAGATGGAAAAGATGGTTATTTTAATATATTTAGAAATAAATTAAAAAGATGGTTATAATCAAATGCTTTCTATTCGCTCAAAGAATTTTTTGATAAATGATGTTTATATGTATACCTACCTAGTTAAAAAGGTACCTACCTATTTAAAAACTGTTATTGTAAATCTATTAAAGATAAGCTGTTGAAACTGTACATTATTTATTACTTAAGATCTTTTTTGTACAACAGTTAGCAATAAACCTATTTCTGATTCTGATTCTGAACCAATTAATACGCCCCCTCGCTCCCTCTACAAACCATGGGTATTTGTCAGTCAATCTGTCATTAATCATTATCTTCCAATCTGTCAGACAGACTCGCTCGGTCACAGAACAAAACTTGACCGAACCGAACCGAACGAACGATTCACTCAGTCAGTCACTCAGTGTGTGTGTTCCATCTTCCAAGTTACGTCTCCTTTCCTAACCTATTTTTGTCGTGTAAAATATGTAAATTTTAGTATTAAATTACTTCTAGTCTAATAAACAAATCCCATTGAATCAGAAATGTGTTAAGTTATTGTAAATGACCTAATTTATTCCCGTCGGCAAACAGGTAACGTCCTATCCCCATAAATCATAGTACTTATCAACTTCCTTGATGTTGCATGTCACAATTAATTCAATTGTTTCAAGGAATAAGTTCTCAGATTAGATTTTGTGTTTCAGATATTGTCACCATGGCGTTAGTGCTGCAGTACTATAACAGTATGCAAGTTTATATGAACAAATATGGAGGTGAGTACCTACTTAATGCTGAACCATACCTAATATAAATTGAGGGTCTCCTTATCCATTATAACGCAACCTAGTCGTTCCCAGCTATTTGCTGCTGAGAACATGAGTTACAACATTATATTGCAAGTTCAACAATTTAAAATATTTATGATCTGCTTTGTATAAAATCTTACTTAAAGTTGGAACCGGGTTTTTCATTAATTCAGTTTAGCTTTTGTTGGCAATTGATGTGTGTTATTGGATACCTACCTAATGTTGTAAAGTTGTAAATAATACCTTGCCGTTGACCTCTTAGCCAAATTTTACCAACCAAGTTAATTGTTCTCTTTCTTTGATTAATCAACTGTAAGTACAATTGTTTACCGCCTTGTCCATGCCATTTACATAGAATTCTATCTGATAGTTCTAACTTTGTATTGATGTGGTGTGAATCTATTGTGAGTAATTACAATATTACTCACGATAGATTCACACCGCATCACCTGCCTCAACAAAATTAGATATTGGATCATACTGTGACAGTACATATTACAAGAGCTGATCCATGGTCCAGTTTCCTCAGATATTAATAGACGACCCACTAAAACAGCTGTTTAGTTTACTCACTGATCGTTGCTAAAAACTCTTGTGAGTTTTGAATTAGCAGAGCCATTGTTTATAATTTGTATTATACATGTTTAAAGTATGTTAATTTTACAAACATACAAGTTATCAGCATTGATTTATTATACTAGTTGGTTGGTGGTTTTATTATAGTCCCAGTAAAAGCCAGGTATTTTCCAAATTTTATGAATGCAGTTTTACTTATTTTTAGATATAAATGAAACTTTCCTTTGAGTAAAAATTTACATCTTCAGTATTTCGGGTACCTGCCCGGAAAAAACTAACATTACCCAGAATGTTAGTTTTTTCCACCCTGTATATTGTAAATTGATGTTCACTTATAATGATCATTGCAGTCACCAACATACATACCTATATTGGTGATAATATTTAAATACTCTTAAAAAAAACAAAACATGATAAATACCCATAGATAGCTAAATCATAATGTGTTCTGATAGCTTTCAGTCAACTCTATAGTATGTAAATTTACAATATTGCCTCAAATAATAAACATTGTTTTCTTATTTCAGATCCCAGAACAAATCCATGGTTCCTAATGAGTTCACCATTGCCTACATTACTCATATGTCTAAGTTATGTATATCTAGTCAAGGTGTGTACACTTCTGTAAATTATTTTTAACAGATCTGATAAACAAAGATTTTAAGTCTCAGGGCTTTACATGTTTAATTTCCACTATGGGATGTATACTATTCCCACTTCTGGGTATAAGCCAATGCCCACGGGCTGATTAGATATTTGAATTATCCAAGGAGATATTGTTTAATAAGACAAAAAAACATGTAATATACATATTCTCTTAAAATAAAAGTTCCTACAGCTTTGCTTAATTATGCTAATACAATTTTTTTGACACTTAAAAACACTTTATTATTACAGGTAGCAGGTCCAAAGTTTATGGAAAACAGAAAACCATTAGAAATTAAAAATTTATTAATATTATACAACGCTGTGCAAGTTGTGTTCAGTACATGGTTGTTCTATGAGGTATGTTTCTTTTTTCATTAGATATATTCAATTTTTACCACCAAAATGATTATGATGCTAACTATAGACTAGTCAAAAAGTATCCAGTTATGTTAACACAAATTTTATGACAATCTGTAGAGGAGATAGAAATTTCTCTTGTTTATTAAATTTGTCTTTTACAGCAAATATTTGGATGTATATTCCATCTGAATGTTTTTATCTCCTCAACAGATTGTTATAAAATTTGTGTGTCGGTCATGAAAATTATTTAAAGAGTGACACACAATGATTTATATAGAAATTGTCCAAAAACAAATGTTGCATTGCGACAATGCGTGTTTATTCACACACGCCTCAACATCTATTGTTGAATCTGTGTTATACCACCTTCTAGTACAAGTTTGCGTAAATTTCTAACAATTTCCACATTCTTTTTTATGATTATGGTGGGATTCTTAATTTTGTTACCTAAATTCCAGAGATTATGCATTTTCTATTGTGATGGATCAAAACCAGCTGGTTTCCCTTATGTGTTTAACCAGGTTACAACGCGGTTTTTAAATAACCAAGTATACAGAAATTTGGTATTAAGTAATTATTAAATTGGGTCTTCTTAAATTTCAGTGATAACAGTGATAAGGTACTTTGGTTTTGCTATAAAAATATAATAACAAGAGTTCAGGTACTTCGGTAATTGCTATGGGTATTTGTTACTAAGTAAATTGAGTTAACTTGCTTATACTTGACTTTGACTTGACTTGAAGGTATTCTAGGCATCACTAATATTTTATATGGTTCTACTTATAGTGTTTTAAGGTATTTAGTTTTTTCGCTATGAATTAAGCTAAGTAGGTTACAATAGTACTAATTTATGCTCGTGCCTTCGCGTTGTTTCTATGGAAACGTTTATAGGCAGGTTCTATCTCATGGAAACTGTTTTATGGGATAAAAAGCCTATGTTTGATTTCAGACTTACAGCTCGCATCTATGCAAAATTTCAGCCCGATCGGTTCAGTCGTTATGGCGTGAAGATGTAACAAACATACATCCATGCATCTAAACTTTCGCATTTATAATATTTGTGTGATTGCTTCACAACATCTAAGAACTTTTTAAATTGCCATGCCCAGAGTTTGATGGGGGGCTGGCTGAATCATTACAGCTTTCGATGCCAACCAGTGGACTACTCAGACAGTCCCAGGGCTAAAAGAGTAAGTGAAAGGTCGACGCTCGCCTAGGGCAAGTCCGACCAGAGGCACTAACCGAATCTCGCATGTAAATAGACATTATTTTCAGGCCAGTGTAAATATTCTCCTGTGCAAGGGTGTAAATGGGTCTAATTAAGTAGTTATTAAGTATTTAGTTTAACCGAGAACTAACAGTATCTGATATTGATTCACTTGCACGTATTCGGCGATTAACACAGAGCCCGCACCGAGAGACCTCCCCTGTAGATACGTTTAAGCAGTGTTGCCTAGTTGCTCATCGGCCCGGTGACGGCGTGTTGTTTCAGATCGGGACCTCAGGCTGGTTCACAGGCAGGTATAACTATCAATGTCAGCCGGTGGACCACTCCAAACATCCACAAACAATGAGGGTGAATTATTTCATATACTGCCCCCATCCACCAGACGCTAGACGTCGATATGTTCGTGTGTTCACCCATGTTCTGACGTCATCCTGCTCTTCAGGCCACTAACTTCAGCCGACAGCCTTAGTTCAATGACCCCGATATGTTGGATCCCAGCCACCCCGCGGTCCCTGGTATAACAACTACCATGTCCATTCCATTGTAAATTCCATTACCCACGATCGTTCATTCCTCAGCCTTGCCTTTACTAAACCAATGGAAACATGATTGATTGCCATATCTGATGTATATCACATCTTTACTTGTTATCTAAAGATATGTTTCAGAGTGGCTATCAGTTTATCATCCGCCCAGTAATCCATTTAACAATAATTAATCATAATCCATACGACATTGATTCATAATCGTTAATGACTATTAATTATTCATATTTCATGTAAATATCATACTTATTTGATATGATTGTTGCCTAAATAAGATAAGATTAATTTATTAGTTAATGCATGTCGAGATTGATTGTGATGTGATTTTAGATTTACTTATCAAATTATTTGAGTTACAAATTACTTGAGAATCATGACTAGTCAGTCATAGATCTATGCTTGAGTGACGTTTATGCCATAGAAAAGCGTTACTCAAGCATGAATCCATGTCTGAGCAAGCTTTCATAATGAGTTTCGTCAATTAGTAAAACTTCTAGTATGTAATAAAGTTAGGTTAATGTATGTTAAAGCGAATGAGACTCGGCGCTGCAGGATAAGCGAGCTGGTATTGTATTTTGGTGTTTGTTTATAATTTGTAGGGTATGTAGTCTCTTTGGTCTTGACATTCTGCAGTAAGTAAATGCTGCAAGAATTTGATCTTGAATAACTTATTAACCGCCGTGATACGAATTAGGAGTTAATGATCTTGACTTGTATTATTATATAGACAACCCCATCATATGCAGACCAGATCGGTAATTATGTTGTAATTAAACCAGTATGTAATCATCTATAATGCGTTTTATTCTGCGCAGTAAGTAAAAAATAAAGTGAGCAGGAACATATTATATTTATGCGGACAAATTCTGTGTACCTACATAATGCAATTAAACTTACAAGTTCGTTTGTCATGGTTCAAGGGTTAATCGCATAATTTAAGTTTTATTTGTTTGAAAGGAAAAATATGCAACTTGTCGGAAATTTGAATGTGTTTTAATGTCGGATTTTAACGTTTTCAGATGGTTAATGTTTGCTGGTGGTACTACTTCTCCAAGTTCACAGAATTCTTTGATACTGTAAGTAGTTAACTTAGTGTAAGTATTAATAATAATAATAATATAATGCTGGACAATCCACACAGCATCATCTATCAATTAATTATATAAAGTTTCAGAAATTGAAAGAAAGCTTTTCATATTATTGTATTTTGCAGTTTTTAATATTACTTTTTTTTTTACGAAATTTAACGTTATTATAACGCAAACGTCACAAGTAAATAAATAAATAAAACCAAACCAGTAATATTGTGTCTAACTTATTAAGGTTTGCCCACTGATGGTGCAGTTCAATAGCGCAAAGGTGTAAAAACCACGAAAATACTTTTGTACTACGAAAATAACAATAAAAAATAGACATGTATTTGAAAGCCTGATCACTAAAAAGCTCAGTAAAAGCGACCTCTTCCTGGCAAACGTAGATATGCATCTATCTTTAAGAAACAAACAAGCGTATACATATTGAGTTAACGCGTTCACTGCCAACCTTCAGCGATGCGACCCGGATGGGCGCGTCGTCGCCATCTTAAACGTCTAATTAGGTACAGGTTTTATTTACAGCTTTAACTCAGTACCTAATTTAAACAAGTTTATTTCTAAAGAGTGGAAGAAAAATGTATATTTGCGTTTCAAAATAAGGCCTATGAAGACCTTAGCATTACTTTTACCGTATTGTACTATTTTATGGTAGACATTTAGATAATTTTTATGAGCTGGCACGATCTCCTTATGTTTTTCATATACCTACTGGAGACCTGGATTTGTGACGTCATGTCATCGTCGTCGTCTACGCGGATGTATGCAAAAATAAAAGACAATCGCGCCAGCTTTTAGCAATTTATCTTATACGTGATGATTAGGTACTATTTTAATGATGCATGAAATAAATTAAAATAAAATTTATTCACCATTACATTATCTATCCTAAGGTTTGGAATAATTTTTTGGGCTAACTCTACCAATACAGACTTCATATTTAAAAGACAAAAAAGGTGTATTAGATCAATGTTTAACCTGCACGTTACCGACAGTTGTAGACCTTTGTTCATTGAGCACAAGATTCTAACGCTTCCGTCGTTATATATATTTGAAATGGCAATATTTGTTAGAAAACATCCCCATCTTTTCCCACGTAAGTCTGACTTCGTAGTGCGAAATAGACGTGATAGCAGTAAACTCCAAATGCCTAACATTAAAACAGCTTTCCTACAAAAAAGTGTAGTATGTATGTCACGTAAAATCTATGATAAAATACCTAAATCATTGAAAGATCTTGACGACAATATATTCAGGACTAAATTGAAACAATTATTAATTAACAAATGCTATTACAATATTAAAGATTTTATGACCGATAAATTTTGACATCACCTGTACGCCTGTTCCTATTATAACTCTTTAATTATTTGACATTGTCTAAAATAGCATAGTTTCATTATTAACTTACTGTAACATTTGCATGCTAATCTTAGTAGAACATAATTGAAACTTAAAATTATTAACATCTGTGTAAATTACATTGTGTTCAAGCAAATAAAATATCTTTATCTTTATTATTAATTACTAATATTGGCATGTCAAATAATAAATACTACAGAACATATAATAATCTTAAACTTATGTTTAAGATAGTGTTATCACTAAGTGTTATAAATTTTCCAGTTCTTCTTTATCCTGCGAAAGAAGTTCGACCACGTATCGACTCTCCACGTGATCCACCACGGGGTGATGCCGATGTCTGTCTGGTTCGGAGTCAAGTTCACCCCGGGCGGACACTCCACCTTCTTCGGACTGCTCAACACATTCGTGCACATCGTAATGTATTCTTACTACATGCTTGCGGCGGTGGGCCCGCACATGAGGAGATATCTCTGGTGGAAGAAGTACCTGACTGCGCTGCAAATGGTGAGTTTTACACTTTATAACCAGCGTAATTAAGTATGGGATTCAGCTTATTTACCTAGTCTGTAAGTTTGTATGTTTCTATTAGGGTAAAATAAATATTTTTCTTCATCTCATCTCATAAACCGGACAGCATGAGAGATGACGTCATTATCATTACATTATTCTTTAAATGAGTAGGAACTACATTAAATATAATTCGTTCGGAAACACAACTTTTAAACTAACGCAAACGGGCCCAAGAATACTATTTGTATGTGATTTGTATGTAGATAGTAAGTACAGTCTACCAACAAAAATATAAGAAAAATGTAAGCGTGGGTCTTGCCGCTAATCACCTGATATATTATCCTGTCAAGCCACAATTTGTAGAATTTTTTTAAATGTGATAGAATTTGGCTTTGCATTCGAAACGGCCCATACAATAAATACTACGCAGTATTATTCCCTTCCGCCGGGGGGGTAACTTACAACGAGGCTGTAGGAATCATTAAAGTATTGAGCAACCTAATCGTATTCATAACTCGATGCGAATATTTTTTTTTTTTTTTTTTTTTTTTTTTTATGGCAATTTTATTCCTTTTTTTTTGGTTTCTGAGGAAACTTTTGCCATCATCACGTACTAGTTCACGGATCAAGTTATAATAAAATATAAGACTGACTCATCAGGGTTTTATCAGTAGACAGGAATATTACAAAAGTACAAGACTAAGACAACTACATTAAATACACAAATGTACAAAATAAAGACATTATACAATATTGTTTAAATAACACTAGGTACTACATTACACGCTACAGCTTAATATCATGGACATTCAAATATTTAATCAATGCTCTAGTATTTTCTTTAATAGTAAGGGAAAGGAGAGAAGATAAATTAGAAGGAAGAGGAGCTTTGTAATGAACTAGGAGGTCATACAAAGACGGATTTAGGAATAAAGGACAGCAGAACATAAGATGGGCAATAGTTCCTTCATCCAAACCACATTCACAGATGGATGAGTCCCTCACTCTTATTTTGCGTAAATGAACAGGTGAAGAGCAATGACCAATTCGCATTCTAGACAATGTTGATGAGATTTGTTTCGAAGATTTTAACTTTGCGAACCAAGGCCGAAAAGCTATTAACGGTTGAATCTGATACAAGTGATTACCTTTAAATCTACTAGAATTGGACCAATAGGAATTCCATACCTTTTCTATATCCTGTTTGGCAATAGAAACTATATCATGAGGGTAACTTGAAAACTGACTCATATCGCCATGCAGAACAGCTGATCTAGCCAAAAGGTCAACTCGTTCATTCCCTTCAATTCCCCTATGCCCAGGGATCCAAGCCAGGGTGACCTTTAAATTGTCGTCATGACAAAGTCTGAGCAAGTGTTTAGTGGACAAAGATATAGGACAAGTTATTGCTGTTTTACCAAAAGGGTTGGCCAGCAATAACTGCAGACTACTTTTAGAATCAGTAAAAATTACAGACTTCGGCAGCTTATTATCTCTAATAAATTTTATGCATTCTAGAATTGCTAGGCTTTCGCCCGAAAAGTTAGAACTGTAATGAGGATATTTAAATAGGCGAGAAATGTTAGAATTCATATGCAGAAATGCTGCTCCTACAGAACTATTTGTATCCAATTTAGAAGCATCCGTAAAGAAAATTTCAGAATTAAGCCAGACATCATCAACTATTTCATTAAATTTCAAATTAGGATGTAAAGTATTTTTGTCAATTCCCACAGAAATCCTAACATCAGGTTGAAAAATTTTAGATGAATAATCGTACAAAAATAATGGATGAATTGAAAATCTCTCCACCCTAAACCTAACCGAGATAAATTTCCTATAGCTTTTGACCATAGGAGGTAAATCTTTATGCTTCCAATAGGCATTGGTTCTCGTGTAAGTATTTAATAGTTTTAATTTAGGGAACAGGGGGTGATTTGCAAACACGCTTATTTTGAAAAGAAACCTATCAGCAAGATATTGACGTCTCAGCCTAAGAGGAGGATCAGCACTTTCAACTTGAAGAGCATTAGTAGGAGAAGATTTCATAGCACCTACCACAACTCTAAGCGCTTTCATTTGGCATAAGTCCAATTTCTTTAACTGCTTTTTATTACCAGGGACAAGCAGAAATGAACCGAAATCAAAATGACTTCTGACAACTGCGTTATATAAAATTCTTAAAGAATAGGGATGCGCACCCCACCAAACGCCAGCTAGACAACGCATAACGTTGATCCCTTGTTCACTTTTTCCTAAAATCTGTTTTGTGTGAGCTATACCATTTAACTTTGAATCGAATATTTTTCCAAGAAATTTTACTTCTTTAAGAACCGGAATAACAATATCATTACAGGATATGTTAACAAAAGGAATTGCCCTCCGTCGAGAGAAAATACAGATAGAGCTTTTAGCAGCCGAAAGAGAGAGGTTATGAGCGTCCAACCACTCAGACAGAATGGTAATACCTTCTTCTACCTTGTTGGCAGCTAGGATCACAGAAGGGTCAGCAGAATAAATAAGTAAATCATCCGCATACTGAAGAATTCTACAAACTGAAGTGACAGGACCTTCAATTCCAGCAGTGTAAACATCATATAAAAGCGGACTAAGCACCGATCCCTGAGGGAGACCTTTCCAAATTATCCTATCACAATCATTCACACCTTTGAGACGAATAGAAATTTGCCTACCAGAAAGTAAATTAAAAATGAAATTTGTTATCTTATGAGGAATTCTTAGACTCTGAAGTTTTTGTCTAAGAATACAAAGATCAACGTTATCATATGCCGCAGAAATATCTAGAAAGCCAGCCACAACTGACTCGTTTCTAGAAAGGGAAAGTTGGATGTCTGTAGTAAAAATAGCTTGACTATCAGAAATACTTTTTCCTTTTCTAAACCCATATTGAGTACCCGATAAAAGTGAATTATGTTCTAAAAACCACTCAAGACGATTTTTAACTAAATGTTCTATTATTTTAGGAATAGTAGATGATAAAGCAATCGGTCGATATGATGAAGCAGATTGATTATCTTTGCCTGGTTTACAAATTGGGATTATTATCTGATGCTTCCATGCCTCTGGAATAATACCAGAATCCACAACCATATTAATAAGAATAAGAAAGTATTTTAAGGTAGCTTCATTGGAGTTTGATAGAAATGAGTATGGAATACCATCTGAACCTGGAGCAGAGTCTTTGACACGGTTTAAGACTAATTTTAATTCTGAAAAAAGAAAAGGAGAATCTAGAGCAAAACTAGAATTATTTAATACATTGGAAGAGGAATTAACATTGCTAAGAAAATAAGGTTCAGGAAGCTGATTATAGTTTGGAACTAAAGGAGGGGCCAACTTACTCATGAAGTTGTTTACCCATGATGTAGAATAAGAAGTAATCAACTGATGACTTCTTCGGGACGACCTAAAACGTCTAATTTTCTCCCAAACAATCGAAGAAGGCGTCTGTGGTGAAATTGAGGAACAGAAATTACGCCAACCCATAGACTTCTTTTTTTTCATTAACCTCCTAGTAGCAGAATTAACATTTTTAAGGTATATGAAGTTTTCTAAAGTAACTACTTGATCGCAGGCAAGCTCAGCAGCTTTCCTACTTTGAATAGCGTCAGTGCAGTCTGCATCCCACCAGGGAGGGGATCGAATTTTGCCTAGTGATGAATTCTTTGTTTTGAAGTTAGCCTCAGCAGCTTCAATAATGGATTTAGAAAATGATTTACAACAGTCGAGTAGATTAGAAAAATTGGGTAAGGAAAGAGATTCTATTTTCTCATCAAGTAAAAGAGAAAAAGAATCCCACTTATCTTTATTAATTATGAACGGAAGTAGAGGAGGAAGATTAGGAATGATAGTATTTTGAAAAGGAAAAGAAACAATTATAGGATAATGGTCTGAACCATATGAATATGATGACCTAGACCAAGATAAAAGACTAGCTAATGAAGAGGAGCAGAAGGTTATATCAACATAACTACGATTAGCTCCAGGAGGAGTTCTGCGTGTGGGAGAACCATCGTTCAATACACACAGATTAAATTTATCCAAGATATCTAAAAGCTGAAAGCTAAAAGGATGATCAGTAGGAGCACCCCATAATTGATTATGGCAATTGAAGTCACCCAATAACACTAGAGGAGGGGGAACGGCTGCAAGGAAAGATGAAAGAATAGGAATAACAGCTCTTTTTCTTTCCGGGATGTAAACCGAAACATACGAGATATTATTAAACCTAAGGGCAACTATATTCAGTAAGCTACTAGAATTTTGGATAGGAATTCGTGTAAAAGAAAGATTGTTTTTAATAAAAAGGGCGCTACCGCCCCAGCCATCATCTCTGTCATCTCGGAGGATAGTATAACCAGGGATACCATAAAAGGAACCAGGTTTCAACCACGTCTCCGAGACAGCAGAGATGAATGGCTTATGAAGATTAAAAAGATGGTGTAGGTCAGCCTTATGCTGAACTACACTTCTACTGTTCCATTGGAGGACTACATCCTCCATGCTTGACAATATTTACAAGTGTGTCGATGCGAATATATAAATACATTTACCTTTATCTCCGAAACATTCCGCGGGTTATAAACGTCTCTTGCTAAATCCATTTAACAAATTATTAACTGCCGAAGAGTGTCCCACTTCACTTCAAGTTCAAGTTTATTACTTAACTAGCTTCTACCCGTGGCTTCGCACGCGTACTTTCGGTATAATACTCGTAAGTAGCCCATTATCTAAGTTAGGCTATGTTCTAAATGTACGCCAAAATTCATTTTGATAGGCTATATAAAAATAAAATAAAATAAAATTTAGACCTGCACGCCATACTCTCTAATTACTTTGCACACCAATGCATATTGGTCAAACATGTTGACTCAAAAAAACTATTTGTCATCTTTTTTTTACACGTGTTTTTGCAAATAAATTACTTTTACTTTTTTTACTTTTTACTTTTATCTTAATATTGTTTAGTTAGAATATAATCTTATAATTTTATTAATCTAAATTTTCATATAATGAATGTCGTTTTATTGCATGCCTTTCACATTGTACTTATTTTATTTGAATTTTCTTTAGTTTTTAAATAGACTTGCATTTGTCATTAATACTATAACGTAAGTAATTTGCTAGTGTACCGCTCTCTCAGTGTCAAGGCAATCAATCTTTGTTCGCTCGGTCTCCCGCGAAACACGCCTAGCCTAGTGGGGGATCATAGGAAATCAATGCTCTCACACAAGATCATACAAATGTAACAACTGCATAGGTAACATTAAGTCATGTGTTTTGTGTTTCTCCTAATGGCAAATAAATTATTATGTATTTGTATATGTTCAGTAGTTTTGCAGATCTGAGGTAAACATATTATTCGGGATAAAAAGTAGCCTGTAAATAGGTGTTCTAAGTCAACAAAGAGCTTATCTTATTATTGTTGTATACAAACGTTTCAAAGTATATTTCATGGAAACTGGTTTAGGATAAGGTACTTATTATCCCGAAAAAACGCGTGCGAAGCCACAAGCAGAAACAAGTTTATAATATTAGTTTTAAGTATGATTAATGTAATATTTATTTTATTTTTAACGATATTTAGGAAATTAACAGCTAACTTAAGAGTAGGTATATATAATGACATCAGTGTTTAGTCATTATATATACAAATAAATTTATTTTTAAGCCACGACATATGAGCCATTTGTGGAAATGTTTAAGTAGCCTGATGGCTACTTAAACATTTCCACAAATGGCTCATATGTCGTCTGGATTCAAAATTTACATATTTATCTATGGTAGATAGCTTATTATAAATAGCGAGCTGACCGCTCACGAGCAATCACTTTGCATTTTTCTGCTTTTAGTTATTTTTTTATTTTGGACAATTCATACCTCATCCCTAAGCTAAGCAGAGCTTGTGTTATGAGTACTAGATAACCGATACACTTAATATAACTACATACATATATAGATATTTTGTATTATACATATGTATATAGAAAATACTTAGAACACCCGGACAAAATATTAGCAGATCGTAAAAACATTTGTCCCAAGGCGGGAACCGAAACCGCAGGACCTTCGCCTGCCGCGCCACATCGGTCGTCAAAGTAAAATGTATCGAATTGTTATGAATTACTAAATTAGTGTGTATATTCCAGGCTCAATTCATCGGCATAATGTTGCACGCGTTCCAACTGCTGTTCATCGAGTGCGACTACCCGCGCGCCTTCGTCTGGTGGATCGGCATGCACGCTGTCATGTTCTTCTTCTTGTTCAAAGACTTCTACAACCAGTCTTACAGCAGTCGGCCTAGTCAGAAGGTAAATATTCACCTAGTTTCTGCCCACGTATTCGCCCCATAGGAACTGATTTATACGATAAAAAGTAGCCTATGTTTTATTCTAGGTCTAAACCTACATCTAGGCAAAATTTCAACCCAATCCGCTCAGTAATTTTGGCGTGAAGAAGTAACAAACATCCAACCATCCAGACTTTCACTTTAATAATTCGTTTGAATAATATTAGTGTGATTCGTCACTTATTGCTGGTAACTGAATCTACAGTGATCATTTTAATAAAGTATCAAAATGCATTATCTGTATCTTAATTTCTCCTTAAAAGGATCGGAGAAGATCTTTAGTTCCTTGACAGCTACATATATCTCAGCAGCTCAGCTGGTGTTACCTAGATGAGACTGCATTCATTTTTTGTCTGACCTCTTCTTCCTTCCTCTTCTCTTCTTTTTTCTTGGAATATCATTTCTGAGATCGCCTCGATATTCAATCTATGCTACTTTAACATACAAATTGACCCTATTTGTTCTCAGGTCCGCTCAAAATCACCGCAACCCGAAACAACGGAGATCAAAGATCTAACGTACAAGAACGGCGCAATAAAGAACGGCTTTACCAACGGGCATCACGTGAACGGCAACATGCTGCGCGCGCGCACCGTGCTGCCGGCCGGCAACTGACGCCGGCGTCGCCCTTACCGCCTACTCTGTGATTCCTACGCGCAACTGTCCCGACATCCAGTTGCGAACACTACAATACAATACGCACATGCAGCGTCTATATATTTAGAACAAAGCAGAACTATACAAAAAGTAAAATTTATTCCTTGATTATTCGCGAATCTTGTTGATGACTATTTTATAGCGCCATTGCTGTGTTATCTTTGAATTCAGTGTTGAAGCTAAAGACATTGTAAAAGACACTACACTGAGTTAGACAACGTTTTCGCTTTTTACTGGCATCAGTGAAAATGGGTCTCTCTTGGGAGCTTTGACCAACCTTATTTATTGGTTGGAGGGGATGAGAGCTATTTCAAGCGAGTAGGCTCCATGCAAATAAAGAATTAAAATAGTGCACGCTGTCTGGCACACGCGGGATTATGGCAGCCAGGGGTGCGGTACCTACAGGGTGTACTTTTTCAAAAGAATTGAATATGGAATTAGTATTGACAGTAATGTGTGAAGCCTACTCACCAATGCCTTATATTGTAACGTGGGGTGGGATGGGGGACGGACGCGCGTCCGCGGTAGCCCTAGACAAGTAGAAATGTGATTTAACTAGTGTACATACGGTTGGAGGGAGACGTAATGAAGGTGTATTTTTTATTTTACTATAAACATAGCTAGATTTGTGATCGCATAGCGTTTTTATTACCTAAATTTCTAGCGATGTTGCTTTTAGAATTTTTAAAACCTCTGTATTTACGGTGCTTGTATTTAGACTGTTCAGGTTTTTCCTAATGAGCTTGTAAACTTTTTCACAAGAATTTTAATTTCACAGTAGCTTGAAAGAGCACATGAAATCTGCCACCAAAAAATATAGAAGTAAAACATTTTTGTGCCTTGCCATAAAGAATATGTACATAAATAAAGACTACTAGTAACATTGTTAGAGGGAATTGTTGTTATAATGTAAATCACTTTGTGATTTTTAGAATACATTTTACAAGCTCAATACAAATTTATGTATCTGATAGTTAATGTGAATACTGTGTAATAGTGAATGAAGCGCAACAAATTACTTGATCCAAACTCGACTTACATTTATATTATTGCAACATGCATTCCATCAACTTCATAAATGACAATGGAATGCTTGATAGGCTACAGTTTTGTATTGTCACATTAAGTGTGTCTCTCTGGCATCTTGAGCAAGTTCTCAGCAATTTTAGCCGCATGTTAGAATGAATACTGCCAAGCAG
The DNA here is from genome assembly GCA_963662085.1 of Eupithecia inturbata. Lineage (NCBI taxonomy): Eukaryota > Metazoa > Arthropoda > Insecta > Lepidoptera > Geometridae > Eupithecia > Eupithecia inturbata. The sequence goes on from OY759182.1 coordinate 14,316,212, forward strand.
TAGCATCAGACGACTTGCTACTCGCTCGGACATCCCACGTGTACCGCGTACATATTTCTACTTAGTACAAACTCTATGTACCTATGTACTTGTATGTATATTTTGTACTTTATTTTAGCAGTTAAGAATAATTTAGACGCAAAGTGGTTGTGTTGGTTATTTATTTTGTTTAATTTATCTTTTATTTATACCAAACGGGTTTTGTAGCAATAGCATAGTAAGATCTTTCTTTTGTGTTAGTCTTCCGTTTTGCTTTGTACTTACTAAATTAAAGGTGCTTGTAGTGATCCGAACAAAGGCCGGCCCCTCGGCGTCGGCAGTCATGCGCTCGCCATTATGTAAATATACACTGTTTAATCTATTGTGGAAATCAATTAATTTAAAGTAATTTTTATACAAATTATGCAAATAAATAATAAGTATTACATAAGAACTTATTTTTTTTATTTTACTTTAAAATGAGTTGTAGGTAACATTGGTTATAAATTAAATTACATGGCAGTAAAGTTCTGTCCTTTGTAATCAAGATTGGTATAAAATTACAAAATGCAATAATCTAACATTTAATAAGTCTATTTGCACAAAGGAACATAATCAAATAACAAACTTAATAAAATTACAATATGTACCCATGTTGTCAATAAATTCATTTGATAAATTAAGTACATTTTTACCCAAAGACCTTAAAACTATATTCAAAAAAGCTGCATTGGTATACCTAATAATTGTATGTTTGTCTCAAGGGTACGCAATCCAATGTACCTTATTTTTGTTCTTATAATTATTGTCCTTAAAAAAGAGGAACTGTATCTTTCGAATGAAGTATCTTGCGCAGCGCATCAGCATTGCCATGCAGCGAAACAAAGCAGCCAGCGTCTTCGAGACGCTTCCGACTGGTATTGATATGGATCAGTTGAGCTACCTGTTGATTGTTTGCAACAGTCTGCAGTTAGCTCAATTGTTTCAATTGTAAATACTAGTTCTAATTTGTTTCTATTATTTGATTGTAACTTTCTTTAATAAAGTTTTTGAATGAATAGGTTAAGTAAAATCTAAAGTCGAACACCGTCTAGACTTCTCGCTTTGCATAGATCTACTCTCGAGTGGACTACGTACCTGAAGGCGCAGTATGGGCAAAACCCAACAGGCGGAGCAAAGACTATAAGTAGGTCGCGGGAAACCGCTGGGTGCGGGCCGCGCAGGAATTAGATTTGTGGACGTCGTTCGACTGAGAGCATGATCTACTCCGCTGACTTTGCACAACGGAAGCCAAGGTTGCCGGCAGAACTGTCTTCAGTGTTGTGAGAGCGCGCTGAGCATCGGTAGCGGTAGCAGTAGGAATGGTGGCAGAGATACGAACCTCCTTTCTTCACCTTCTCTTGACTCTGAAAGAGGGAAATACTTTGTAATAGGAACCAGCATTATTCACACAAATTTAAAAACCCACGTTGATGAGAACCTAAAAAATATGCAATGGTTTAAAAAATTTAAAATGCTTTGTACTATGTTTGTATTAGAAACTTAATGTTCACACAAGTCCTATCTACTAATATTATAAAGGCGAAAGGTTGTGTCGCTGGTTGGGGAGATGTTTGGCCAAAGTCAACGACAGAACTACCAAAAGGATCTGCCTCAAATTTTGCACTCAGATACTTATTAATAGTTGCAAAATAAACTGGGTAATATATGAATTGAAATCACTAGCAGAAATCAGACTACCTTAGCATATTTAGAAATAAATGAAGGAGTGTCAAAGATATGCATCATAACGTGACAACTGCATAACTTAACCATGATAAATAAAGCTTGCTCCAATGAATGCTCTGCACCTGCTTGGGATTATGATTTATGATTATGAGTTTATGACACATGATTAATGAAAATGATAGGAAATCTACCACACACACATCTACCACAAATCAAACTTAAGTCAGAGAATATCAAGTAACGTAATACATTACGCAAAAGTAAAGTAACTTGGTCTGTTACCTATTCATAATCATAATCACATTGCATGAAAAATGGTTTTATAAAGGTCTAAGGCTTAAAATTTGTTCCACATAATTCACCGGTTAAATTCGGTTTTATGACTGAACAGCTAAATGTAGAGGTAATTTGCAATGGAGATAGGTTGTACCCATCAATCGAAGTATCCGCAGCGGATACCTTGATCGATGGGTACCAACCGGTGAATTATGTGGAACCTTGATTGATGGTTGTACCCTGGAAAAGGCCATACTTAGGTTTCTATCATGATCATTATAGCTGAGGACGTGAGTGGGCTGACCCACACACGTCCTCAGCTGGACATAGGCCTCCCCTATACCTCTATAACGCAACAAATAGCGGTCCTTAAGCTGCGTACAAATTACGCGCAGGAAACCCTCGAACATAGGCTCGCGCGGCGACGGCTCACGCGCTGTGGAGACGGGGATGCCGCGCGCGGCAGCTCTGGGCATTGCGGCGCTCCATTGTGCCGCGGAGCGAACCGATCGCTGTCGATTTTTAAGACCGCATCAAAAGAGCTTAAAGGATGACTCACGCTACACCGTGTCGGGTCCGAGTGGAGTGTCGGCCGTAGCACGGTCACCGAGCCGGTCCCGTGCCGACTCACGCTAGACCGTGTTGTTTCCAACCGTTGTCGGATTTTTACAAACCTTGTCATCAGCCCACGCATTGGCCGTCCATTCCCACACATTGCCAGCCATGTTGTGGAGTCCAAAGTCATTGGCTGGGTATAAGTGAACTGGGTTGGTGCCGACAAACCCATCTTTAGCAGAATTGTGGTGAGGGAATGTACCTTGCCATATGTTTGCCCTGGAAATAAGAATAATATTAAAGTTTACCGCGAATCGTAAACCATTTTCTATGAGCCCATCTTCCATGCACATGTGTCCAACTTCAATTTAATGGAGTATTATGTTGATTTTTACTGATAAATCTCTAATAATAAATATGCGCCAAACATAGTTGAGTCAGTATACCACCAAAGAACCAATATAACATTCATAAATAAAACCTATGATAACTGTAGGTCCTTCAAAGTTATATGCTGTTTTAAATTATTACAGCTGCTTATTTTTAACATACTTTTTTGAGATGAATCAAACTTTATTTTGTTACTTTGAATTTTTATTGAATCAGTTCCATCAAAAACTTTTATTTATATCACATAATTTCCAAAGTAGAGTAATTCATTATGCTCATTTAAAAATAAATCACATGTTTAATAGTGGTCTTACATGTGTTTCTTGCCAGGGAACAGTTTGTCACCCCAGGGGTACTTGGTGTCCCGGTGACCCCCCCTGCAGGCCGCCTCCCACTCAGACTCTGTCGGCAAGCGGGCTCCGCGCCACTTGCAGTATGCATTGGCATCTCTCCATGACACATGGATCACCGGATGGTCTATTACATCTGAAACAAGTTCTTTGGATTAAATATTATAGAATTTGTGCTACAGTATTCAGTGGAGTAATATATTTCTGGGCTGGTTACCATACTTACAAGAGCAAAAAAAAGTTTAAGTACCTTTTAAGTCAGAGTCTGGCCCATAAGGATGCCGCCAATCTGCTCCCATCACTTTGTACCACCATTCTGCCTGTACCACTCTAAAGTCTTTCAACGCCTCCTTGTAAGTGCTATTCAAAAATATTCCAAATACAAAACTGTCTCCAAAAGATTCTGCTTCAGTCTTATAGTTAGTTTCGGTAACAAAATTCAAAAAATTGTTATTGGATACTTCATACTTGTCTAAATGGAAGCTTTTTACTTGAACCATTCTTTTTGGACCTTCACCGTCCTTTTCAATAATGATATCGTCAGTACCTAGCTGGTACTCCCCGCCGGGTATCAGCATCATGCCAGCAGCTTCATTTAAAGCCCGATACTTATTTCTTTCGATATCAACTGAAAATGAACACTGTCCTTCGTCTAGCGAACTTTCTAAAACATTGTCTCTGTTTTGCGAGGTCTGTGAGCGATCAACGTTACAACCACAAGAAGTTTTTTCATTAGCAATATCCTCCAAAAGCACGAGAAAGTAAATAATACATAACTTCCGCATTTTGAGATGAAAAACCAAAAATTGGTAGAGTAGGTAGTAGGTACATAGGTACACCAAAGAAAGAAGTAAACAAAAACAATAGTGATTGATGGCTTGATGACAGTGACATTGAGAAAACGCTTACTTTGTCATATCGATAAACTCGTAACGAACGATGCGCTCACGTTTTTTTATGATCGCTAGACCCCGCCATCTATCGGTGAGTAGCTACAGTTCATTTCTTTTTAACCAAAACGAACAGAGGAAACATAAAAGTGGAAACATTAGATACGAGCTCTGCTTGTACTTAGATTTATTACGGGCAGTTGCAAAGATTTTTATAAAACATGACGGCGCATAGACAAGCTGTGTAAGCCATCTATGCAGAAAAAGGGTGAACTGTGGTTGAAATGGCCGTGGCCAATTCACTCTCACGTAACGTCGGGGGCTCTGAGTACAGAAACCTACTCAGAGGTCGGGGGGCATGGTAGCGGCGGCGGCCATGTTGAGTTAGAAAATGGACGCGGGCCGTACCAGCCAAACGCGACGGAACGTGTTTTTCTAATTATGAATTGCTTTCCATGTTAAAACTTTGTGTTTGTGTTCTATTAATTAATTATTAGCGTTTATTTGTGTTTTGTGATTGTACACGGTGTCGACACTAATTGTGGACGATATTTATCTTCAGAAACTTGCTCTTACATCTTTTCTTATTTTCATTGTGCTATTTCCCTACGTGACTTTACTTGTGATTGTGTTAAAATGTTAAACTAGGTGGACTAAGTATGAATAAACATAAACCGTGATTATTATCGCATTCGTTTTATATTATCAGAAAATATCGAATTCGATATTTCAAAATATCGAATTTCAATAAGTAAAGATCACGCCCCCAAATGACGAGCTCGGATAAAGGCCTTCCTGCGCCTTTATCAGAAGTGGGATATGATGAACAACAGAATTATCCCAGCAGGGCACCTTCATCATCACAGACTGATGACGCTGCTGCAAACGTTTTAAAGAACATGGAGGCGTTACTAACAAGACACATCCACAGACTGCTGTGACTACTAGTTGTCAGCTTATTCATTTCAATCCTGAGGACGGGGAGGCAGATATAGAGGCATGGTGTAACGTCGTAGGGGTTGTGGTGAAGAAGAAAGGACTTGAAGGTGCCGATTTGCTTATGGCCCTTATGAGTGCGCTGAAAGGGCGTGCTGCAACATGTTTGACTAAACTAAATATCAACAATCTGACATGGGACTCCGTAAAACAGACTTTGCTTGCCAAATTTTCTAGACCTAAAATGATGCAGGATCATTTTGATGAAATAATTAAATTCCAAATCGGAAATAAAGAATCTGCAACTGAAGCGGCAATGCGTCTGTGGAATATGATTGAGAATATACCTAAAACCGAGTTATCAGAAGAAGCAATTACTGGATTTGTGATGTCATTGCTATGTCAAAAGGATAAGTTGATACGCAGAGAACTGACAGCTTGTGTTGTGACTACGAGGGTAAAACTATTCCAGATTCTTAATGGCATTTCCCTGAAACGTCGACTGGATGTCATTGATATTCAACCAGAGCAAGATGCTAAGCGCCCTCGTTCAACAGAAACACGATTTTCTGGGAAATGTCATCATTGTGGCATAAACGGACATAGGCAGAGTGAGTGTAGGAAGCGCAGAGAAGAACCAAAGCCTACATCATCAAGGACCCAGGACACTTCTTACTCATCTCGTAACCAAGATAAGAAGACAGATGTAACTTGCTATTCTTGCGGCAAGCAAGGACACGCGGCGCCGTTGTGTCCCGAAAAGAAAAGCGGTGGTGGAGCTGCACTCAAAGAAATAAATCTATGCGAGCACCGTCTATCAAGAGGTACTTTACAGACATCTTCCGGTGAGCAAATTCCTTTTCTGTTTGACAGCGGATCCTCCTGCTCACTTGTAAAAGAAAGTTATTTTGACATGTTTCCGGGCACTGGGCGTAACAGTCTTGTGTATCTAGCTGGCATTGGTGGCGATAATGTTGATTGCACCAAGCAGATCCTAAGTAGGGTAAAAATCGGTGACATATCTATCGACTTGCTTTTTCACGCTGTGTCCGATAATGTTATTTCTGACGCTGTAATCATCGGTAGAGATGTTTTAGAAAAGGGGTTCTGCGTAACTATCGATAATGATAACCTTAAATTTAATATTAAGGAAACGACTAACTTATGCGAATCAAACCCAGTACAACCGGATTTAACTTGTATCGATACAGATTTACAAGGCGAAGATAAGAACGCCCTTCTGAACATATTGAGCAAATATTCCAAATATTTTATTGAAGGTGTTTCAACAAGGGTCAATACGGGTGAGCTAGAGATTAAATTAATAGACCCACATAAAATCGTGCAGAGGTGCCCCTATAGATTAGCACCGGCTGAAAAACACATTGTTCGCGAAAAGGTTCAGGAACTCTTGGATGCAGGAGTAATACGGGAGAGTTCGTCTCCCTTTGCTAGCCCAATTCTTCTGGTGAAAAAGAAAGATAATACCGAACGAATGTGTATAGACTTCCGCGAACTTAACTTCCGAGCCAGTGCTAACGATTTTCGACCCCGAGTTATCTGTTGAGTTACACAGATGCTAGCTCAGAGGGCTATGGGGCTATTTTAATACAAAAAAGGATATATAGTATTCTACCTCACGTGGTAGAATACTATAGTCGACGTACGTCTGAAGTTGAGTCACGATACCACTCGTACGAGTTAGAAATTATGGCGGTCGTACGGGCTGTCGAACATTTTCGACACTATTTATTTGGGTGACATTTCACAGTCTACACTGATTGTAACTCGCTTAAAGCATCAAAATCTAAAATTGATCTCACTCCACGTGTACATCGCTGGTGGGCTTTCCTTCAAGCCTATGATTTCGACATCATTTACCGAGAGGGTCGAAAAATGGAACACGCTGATTATTTTTCTCGCAATCCTCAGCCTGAGGAGAATTCCGTGTCAAACCCCAAATTGCCTCCAATTAAATCTGTCCAATTTGTAGAGCTACACCAGGGCTGGTTATCCGTGGAACAAAAACGAGATACTGAAATTCAAGACTTAATCTCCAAACATATTAACAATGAATTCCCCGAAACAGTAGCACGTACCTACGACGTAAGAGAAGGTTTTCTTTATCGTAAGATTGAAAGAAATGAAATTACATCCTGGTTAATCCTCGATCGTTAATCTGGACACTGATCAGCCATGTTCACAACGAACTGCAGCATTTAGGGGCCGACAAAACTTTAGAGAAGTTATACGAGCAGTATTGGTTTCCTGAAATGTCTAAATGCGTAAAAAGATTTGTTGACTCATGCATCGTTTGTAAAGCTTCGAAGGGTCCTTCGGGGGCTCAGCCCATTCAGATGCATTCAATTCCAAAAACTCCTGTACCCTGGCATACAATTCATATAGATTTCACCGGAAAGCTGAGTGGAAAAAGCGATCGTAAAGAATACTGCTCCGTCATCATAGACGCGTTTACTAAATACGTCTTGCTGGAACATACCCTGTCACTAGATGCTAATAGTGCAGTAAAAGCCCTTAAAAAGGCGGTAAGTTTCTTCGGAGCACCAAAGCGCGTTATCGCTGATCAAGGTAGATGCTACATCAGTTCTGAATTCAAGACGTTTTGTGCTGAAAATAAAATCGATCTTCATTTTATTGCGACGGGGTCTAGTCGGGCAAATGGCCAGGTTGAACGTGTCATGCGAACGCTAAAAAGCTTACTGACAATCGTTGAAAATGACTCGAACAAGACTTGGCGTGAGGAACTTGATAACATCCAACTAGCCCTCAACAGCACGAAATCCACTGTCACTAAGTACTCTCCCACAGAGCTGATGTTCGGTATCCGTGCACAGTCATTAGGAACGTCTAAAATTAACCCAACAGACTTGACTAAGCAGGTTCGACTAAATTTAGATCTTATTAGGGAAAACGCTTCAAACAATATTAAAAAAGCAGCTGATTTAGATACAAAATGGTTTAATCGTGGTCGAGCTGCTGTTAAACTGTTTGCTAAAGGTGACTTTGTTTTTATTAAAAGCAGCGAACGAAGTCAAACAAAATTAGATAAAAAATTTAAAGGTCCTTTTGTGACAACTTCCGTATTAGATAACGATCGTTACGAGTTAAAAAGTATCACTGGTTCTCATCGCACCCTTAAATATGCAAACGAGAATTTGCGCCTGCGAACTGCTAGCCTAACTAATGAGGAAACCGTGACGGCGTCTGAAGATGAAGAAGGATCACAAATGAACAGTAGCGATGAAGATCGTAATACAAACTGTAAAAAACAAATGCCACCACTGCTTATTCGGATTCAGAAACACTCACCGCTGGATCAGATACTCTTAGCGTCTGTTTTGATCCGGAAACATTAGACGTACAACTCGAGGTCGAAGTTTACACTACGGAAAGAGATTCTTCCTAAGCTCCATAGTTTCCATAATGTACGTTAGATGTAGCATAGTAATTTGTTCATGGGGGTCAAAAGTGGTCGAAGGGACAGTGTTATCCGAGCCAAACCCATCTCTATGGGCTGGTTGAGAGGATACACCCGTCCGGTCCACGTTTAGGCTATGGTCGAAGGGACAGTGTCATCCGGGCCAAACTCATCTCTGAGGGTTGGTTGAGGGGATACACCCGTCCGGTCCACGTTGCGGTCGAAGGGACAGTGTCGTCCGGTCTACGCCCGTGGGGCTGGTCGAAAGGACACACCCGTCCGGTCCGAATGTAGGTTGTGGTTCGAAAGGACAGCGTCGTCCGGTCCATGCCCGCTGGGCTGGTCGAAAGGACACACCAGTCCGGTCCACATGGAGGTTGTGGTTCGCAAGGACAGTGCCGTCCGGTCCATGCCTGTCTGGCTGGTCGAAAGGACGCACCCGTCCGGTCCACATTTGCGTTTGTGTTCACGTTTGTGCCACGTTTTTTTATGATCGCTAGACCCCGCCATCTATAGGTGAGTAGCAACAGTTCATTTCATTTTAACCAAAACGAACAGAGGAAACATAAAAGTGGAAACATTAGATACGAGCTCTACTTGTACTTAGATTTATTACGGGCAGTTGCAAAGATTTTTATAAAACATGACGGCGCATAGACAAGCTGTGTAAGCCATCTATGCAGAAAAAGGGTGAACTGTGGTTGAAATAGCCGTGGCCAATTCACTCTCACGTAACGTCGGGGGGCATGGTAGTGGCGGCGGCCATGTTGAGTTAGAAAATGGACGCGGGCCGTACCAGCCAAACGCGACGGAACGTGTTTTTCTAATTATGAATTGCTTTCCATGTTAAAACTTTGTGTTTGTGTTCTATTAATGAATTATTAGCGTTTATTTGTGTTTTGTGATTGTACACGGTGTCGACACTAATTGTATACGATATTTATCTTCAGAAATTTGCTCTTACATCTTTTCTTATTTTCATTGTGCTATTTCCCTACGTGACTTTACTTATGATTGTGTTAAAATGTTAAACTAGGTGGACTAAGTATGAATAAACATAAACCGTGATTATTATCGCATTCGTTTTATATTATCAGAAAATATCGAATTCGATATTTCAAAATATCGAATTTCAATAAGTAAAGATCACGCCCCAAATGACTAGCTCGGATAAAGGCCTTCCTGCGCCTTTAAACACTACACACAGTTGTGTGCAGTGTTTCATAAACATAAACAAAAACTGCGTTTTACGACGGTTTACAGTCAGACACGGCATGAGCACGGCATAGACATAGTTTAATTTTTAAACAGTCGAAAACGCTTGTCAAACTTTTGTCAAGAGAGCTAGTTGTGATAGAATTCAGAATTATTGGTAATCGTTGGAAGTGTTTTGTGTTAAAATGGATATGATCATTGAATTTGTGGACTTATTCGATGAAGAGGACATAAACTACGTCGATACATTTCGGGACATTAATTTAAGTTTTTTTATTATTAAATATAAGTCTCGGTCTGACACCTGTTCAAGCCTAAACAGCTGAACGGATCATAATGAAATTTGGCATAGAGATAGATATGGTATTCCGGAGAAGAAAGGACATAGGCTACTTTTTACACCGGAAAAAAAAACGTGCGAACGCGTTTAATACAAACGCAAACCTATAATTAAAGTGTTTATTTTTTAGTTTTATTTATTTTATTGTCGTGTTACATAAAAACGAGCCATCTTACAAAACTGCATTAGCCATAAATCTGCCTGTATAAGAACGAAAATATTAAAAAGTAAAACGACCATTTTATTCCCTTCCTTATAATTAGTTTATAGATTGGCTTAGGCGGAAAACTGAAACAACAAAAAACGAGCATTAGTTTCTAATTAGGTATACAGGGTGGCACATTTAGAGCGGTCAGTAGGTATGGGAGAGTCTGAAACTATAAGACATACGAAGATCTCTTCTTAGGAACCATTTCATCGATTTTAGTAAAAATAAAAACTGCATTCATACATTTTAAAAAAAACTTGTACTCAGCTCGGGAATCGAACCCGAAGGTTTTGAAAAATAAAACTAACACTATTTATATTTAAATATTGTTACTATGAAACATGATGTCTAATATGAATAAAATGCATTGTTTTGTTTGCATATCCTTTAATTAATTTTTTTTTTGTTTTTGAAATGACCATTTTTTTCAATACAAAATTCAACACGTTTAGGTAACGATCTTACTATTGCGTTTTGTATCTTCATGTAATGAATTTGCATTAAAATTGACTCTAATGCTGCTTTTAGGTCTTCAATGGTGTCGTAGCTTGTTTTGTACACTTCATAAAAATCACATGAGAACCTTATTATGAAGTAGGCCAACCCAGCAGTTGAATGAGCATCTAACTCGACGACGCCCTTCGTGCACTCGTAAGGGATTTTCTCGACTCCAATAGTGATGATTTTTACGGTTGTACATTCCGTTGTTGGAATATTGCGTTTCATCAGAAAATATTACGTACTCTAAAAAATGTCTGTCTTGATCTATCACTTCTTTTATCCAATTGCAAAATTCAAGTCTTCACCTGCATGTAAGGCCTGCACCCAATGTCCATTCTTATAGCACTTGTATCTGTTTCTTTAGGGTTCGTTGAATAATCATACGTGAAATTTCAGGGATATCACGAGCTGCATCACGGGTTGAGGCTTCTAGTGTAGTTTCAAAATAGGTTAAAACGTTAATTTCCATGTTTTCCTCACATATTCTTCCTTTTTTCTTTATTTTATTCATTTTAGACATCATGTTTCATAGGAACATTTACTGCTTATGACCTACACAATCGATATCTAAATACAAATATTGTTAGTTTTATTTTTCAAAACGTTCGGGTTCGATTCCCGAGCTGAGTACAAGTTTTTTTTAAATGTATGAATGCAGTTTTTATTTTTACTAAAATCGATGACATGGTTCCTAAGAAGAGATCTTCGTATGTCTTATAGTTTCAGACTCTCCCATACTGACCGCTCTAAATGTGCCACCCTGTATATCTAGGGGGGGATAATGATAACCTTAAATTTAATATTAAGGAAACGACTAACTTATGCGAATCAAACCCAGTACAACCGGATTTAACTTGTATCGATACAGATTTACAAGGCGAAGATAAGAACGCCCTTCTGAACATATTGAGCAAATATTCCAAATATTTTATTGAAGGTGTTTCAACAAGGGTCAATACGGGTGAGCTAGAGATTAAATTAATAGACCCACATAAAATCGTGCAGAGGTGCCCCTATAGATTAGCACCGGCTGAAAAACACATTGTTCGCGAAAAGGTTCAGGAACTCTTGGATGCAGGAGTAATACGGGAGAGTTCGTCTCCCTTTGCTAGCCCAATTCTTCTGGTGAAAAAGAAAGATAATACCGAACGAATGTGTATAGACTTCCGCGAACTTAACTTCCGAGCCAGTGCTAACGATTTTCGACCCCGAGTTATCTGTTGAGTTACACAGATGCTAGCTCAGAGGGCTATGGGGCTATTTTAATACAAAAAAGGATATATAGTATTCTACCTCACGTGGTAGAATACTATAGTCGACGTACGTCTGAAGTTGAGTCACGATACCACTCGTACGAGTTAGAAATTATGGCGGTCGTACGGGCTGTCGAACATTTTCGACACTATTTATTTGGGTGACATTTCACAGTCTACACTGATTGTAACTCGCTTAAAGCATCAAAATCTAAAATTGATCTCACTCCACGTGTACATCGCTGGTGGGCTTTCCTTCAAGCCTATGATTTCGACATCATTTACCGAGAGGGTCGAAAAATGGAACACGCTGATTATTTTTCTCGCAATCCTCAGCCTGAGGAGAATTCCGTGTCAAACCCCAAATTGCCTCCAATTAAATCTGTCCAATTTGTAGAGCTACACCAGGGCTGGTTATCCGTGGAACAAAAACGAGATACTGAAATTCAAGACTTAATCTCCAAACATATTAACAATGAATTCCCCGAAACAGTAGCACGTACCTACGACGTAAGAGAAGGTTTTCTTTATCGTAAGATTGAAAGAAATGAAATTACATCCTGGTTAATCCTCGATCGTTAATCTGGACACTGATCAGCCATGTTCACAACGAACTGCAGCATTTAGGGGCCGACAAAACTTTAGAGAAGTTATACGAGCAGTATTGGTTTCCTGAAATGTCTAAATGCGTAAAAAGATTTGTTGACTCATGCATCGTTTGTAAAGCTTCGAAGGGTCCTTCGGGGGCTCAGCCCATTCAGATGCATTCAATTCCAAAAACTCCTGTACCCTGGCATACAATTCATATAGATTTCACCGGAAAGCTGAGTGGAAAAAGCGATCGTAAAGAATACTGCTCCGTCATCATAGACGCGTTTACTAAATACGTCTTGCTGGAACATACCCTGTCACTAGATGCTAATAGTGCAGTAAAAGCCCTTAAAAAGGCGGTAAGTTTCTTCGGAGCACCAAAGCGCGTTATCGCTGATCAAGGTAGATGCTACATCAGTTCTGAATTCAAGACGTTTTGTGCTGAAAATAAAATCGATCTTCATTTTATTGCGACGGGGTCTAGTCGGGCAAATGGCCAGGTTGAACGTGTCATGCGAACGCTAAAAAGCTTACTGACAATCGTTGAAAATGACTCGAACAAGACTTGGCGTGAGGAACTTGATAACATCCAACTAGCCCTCAACAGCACGAAATCCACTGTCACTAAGTACTCTCCCACAGAGCTGATGTTCGGTATCCGTGCACAGTCATTAGGAACGTCTAAAATTAACCCAACAGACTTGACTAAGCAGGTTCGACTAAATTTAGATCTTATTAGGGAAAACGCTTCAAACAATATTAAAAAAGCAGCTGATTTAGATACAAAATGGTTTAATCGTGGTCGAGCTGCTGTTAAACTGTTTGCTAAAGGTGACTTTGTTTTTATTAAAAGCAGCGAACGAAGTCAAACAAAATTAGATAAAAAATTTAAAGGTCCTTTTGTGACAACTTCCGTATTAGATAACGATCGTTACGAGTTAAAAAGTATCACTGGTTCTCATCGCACCCTTAAATATGCAAACGAGAATTTGCGCCTGCGAACTGCTAGCCTAACTAATGAGGAAACCGTGACGGCGTCTGAAGATGAAGAAGGATCACAAATGAACAGTAGCGATGAAGATCGTAATACAAACTGTAAAAAACAAATGCCACCACTGCTTATTCGGATTCAGAAACACTCACCGCTGGATCAGATACTCTTAGCGTCTGTTTTGATCCGGAAACATTAGACGTACAACTCGAGGTCGAAGTTTACACTACGGAAAGAGATTCTTCCTAAGCTCCATAGTTTCCATAATGTACGTTAGATGTAGCATAGTAATTTGTTCATGGGGGTCAAAAGTGGTCGAAGGGACAGTGTTATCCGAGCCAAACCCATCTCTATGGGCTGGTTGAGAGGATACACCCGTCCGGTCCACGTTTAGGCTATGGTCGAAGGGACAGTGTCATCCGGGCCAAACTCATCTCTGAGGGTTGGTTGAGGGGATACACCCGTCCGGTCCACGTTGCGGTCGAAGGGACAGTGTCGTCCGGTCTACGCCCGTGGGGCTGGTCGAAAGGACACACCCGTCCGGTCCGAATGTAGGTTGTGGTTCGAAAGGACAGCGTCGTCCGGTCCATGCCCGCTGGGCTGGTCGAAAGGACACACCAGTCCGGTCCACATGGAGGTTGTGGTTCGCAAGGACAGTGCCGTCCGGTCCATGCCTGTCTGGCTGGTCGAAAGGACGCACCCGTCCGGTCCACATTTGCGTTTGTGTTCACGTTTGTGCCACGTTTTTTTATGATCGCTAGACCCCGCCATCTATAGGTGAGTAGCAACAGTTCATTTCATTTTAACCAAAACGAACAGAGGAAACATAAAAGTGGAAACATTAGATACGAGCTCTACTTGTACTTAGATTTATTACGGGCAGTTGCAAAGATTTTTATAAAACATGACGGCGCATAGACAAGCTGTGTAAGCCATCTATGCAGAAAAAGGGTGAACTGTGGTTGAAATAGCCGTGGCCAATTCACTCTCACGTAACGTCGGGGGGCATGGTAGTGGCGGCGGCCATGTTGAGTTAGAAAATGGACGCGGGCCGTACCAGCCAAACGCGACGGAACGTGTTTTTCTAATTATGAATTGCTTTCCATGTTAAAACTTTGTGTTTGTGTTCTATTAATGAATTATTAGCGTTTATTTGTGTTTTGTGATTGTACACGGTGTCGACACTAATTGTATACGATATTTATCTTCAGAAATTTGCTCTTACATCTTTTCTTATTTTCATTGTGCTATTTCCCTACGTGACTTTACTTATGATTGTGTTAAAATGTTAAACTAGGTGGACTAAGTATGAATAAACATAAACCGTGATTATTATCGCATTCGTTTTATATTATCAGAAAATATCGAATTCGATATTTCAAAATATCGAATTTCAATAAGTAAAGATCACGCCCCAAATGACGAGCTCGGATAAAGGCCTTCCTGCGCCTTTAAACACTACACACAGTTGTGTGCAGTGTTTCATAAACATAAACAAAAACTGCGTTTTACGACGGTTTACAGTCAGACACGGCATGAGCACGGCATAGACATAGTTTAATTTTTAAACAGTCGAAAACGCTTGTCAAACTTTTGTCAAGAGAGCTAGTTGTGATAGAATTCAGAATTATTGGTAATCGTTGGAAGTGTTTTGTGTTAAAATGGATATGATCATTGAATTTGTGGACTTATTCGATGAAGAGGACATAAACTACGTCGATACATTTCGGGACATTAATTTAAGTTTTTTTATTATTAAATATAAGTCTCGGTCTGACACCTGTTCAAGCCTAAACAGCTGAACGGATCATAATGAAATTTGGCATAGAGATAGATATGGTATTCCGGAGAAGAAAGGACATAGGCTACTTTTTACACCGGAAAAAAAAACGTGCGAACGCGTTTAATACAAACGCAAACCTATAATTAAAGTGTTTATTTTTTAGTTTTATTTATTTTATTGTCGTGTTACATAAAAACGAGCCATCTTACAAAACTGCATTAGCCATAAATCTGCCTGTATAAGAACGAAAATATTAAAAAGTAAAACGACCATTTTATTCCCTTCCTTATAATTAGTTTATAGATTGGCTTAGGCGGAAAACTGAAACAACAAAAAACGAGCATTAGTTTCTAATTAGGTATACAGGGTGGCACATTTAGAGCGGTCAGTAGGTATGGGAGAGTCTGAAACTATAAGACATACGAAGATCTCTTCTTAGGAACCATTTCATCGATTTTAGTAAAAATAAAAACTGCATTCATACATTTTAAAAAAAACTTGTACTCAGCTCGGGAATCGAACCCGAAGGTTTTGAAAAATAAAACTAACACTATTTATATTTAAATATTGTTACTATGAAACATGATGTCTAATATGAATAAAATGCATTGTTTTGTTTGCATATCCTTTAATTAATTTTTTTTTTGTTTTTGAAATGACCATTTTTTTCAATACAAAATTCAACACGTTTAGGTAACGATCTTACTATTGCGTTTTGTATCTTCATGTAATGAATTTGCATTAAAATTGACTCTAATGCTGCTTTTAGGTCTTCAATGGTGTCGTAGCTTGTTTTGTACACTTCATAAAAATCACATGAGAACCTTATTATGAAGTAGGCCAACCCAGCAGTTGAATGAGCATCTAACTCGACGACGCCCTTCGTGCACTCGTAAGGGATTTTCTCGACTCCAATAGTGATGATTTTTACGGTTGTACATTCCGTTGTTGGAATATTGCGTTTCATCAGAAAATATTACGTACTCTAAAAAATGTCTGTCTTGATCTATCACTTCTTTTATCCAATTGCAAAATTCAAGTCTTCACCTGCATGTAAGGCCTGCACCCAATGTCCATTCTTATAGCACTTGTATCTGTTTCTTTAGGGTTCGTTGAATAATCATACGTGAAATTTCAGGGATATCACGAGCTGCATCACGGGTTGAGGCTTCTAGTGTAGTTTCAAAATAGGTTAAAACGTTAATTTCCATGTTTTCCTCACATATTTTTCCTTTTTTCTTTATTTTATTCATTTTAGACATCATGTTTCATAGGAACATTTACTGCTTATGACCTACACAATCGATATCTAAATACAAATATTGTTAGTTTTATTTTTCAAAACGTTCGGGTTCGATTCCCGAGCTGAGTACAAGTTTTTTTTAAATGTATGAATGCAGTTTTTATTTTTACTAAAATCGATGACATGGTTCCTAAGAAGAGATCTTCGTATGTCTTATAGTTTCAGACTCTCCCATACTGACCGCTCTAAATGTGCCACCCTGTATATCTAGGGGGCTCTCTTCATCAGCACCCCTGTGGAACGTGCCACCCTGTGCCACCCAAAACAAGGGGGTTTTCACCACGCTGGGTAGGGGGATTGGTGCCCATCTATGGGACTATGCTCAGCGGCAATCCATACTAGTTAATAATATAAATTCGAAAGTAACTCTGTCTGTCTCTTAATGATATTTGTCAGGGAGGTGAATGGTATCCCGGTGACGGACATAGGCTACTTGAAAAGCGCGTGCGAAGCCGCGGGCAGAAGCTAGTTCAATATAAATAGTAGAACTACGAAGCCACCTACAGCAGGCACGTAAATACAGATCAAACCTGTTTACCTATGTTCTATAAAGTGTAATTTATGATTATTTTATATTTCTAAATGTTGTATTTTATATATTGTATTGTGTGTGTTTAGGTGGTGCACAGATTACCCCCAATAGATTCCGCACTATGGGACTTTGCCTGCATGCATATGTTTAGGTAGAAAAGTAGAGCGGAATTTATAGTTGTCCTACAATACCGACTGATGTGGCGCGGCGGGCGAAGGTCCGCCTGCGACGCAGAAGGTTGCGGTTCGATTCCCGCCTTGGGACAAATGTTTGTACAATCTGCAAATATTTGTTCCAGATGTTCTGGGTATTTTTTATATATAATAAAAAATATCTATCTATGTTATGTATTGTATTAAGTTTATCAGTCATCTAGTACCCATAACACAAGCTCTGCTTACTTTGGGGCTAGATGATGATGTGTGGATTGTCCAGCGTTATATATTTTATTTTATTTTAATAATGCCAACCTCTGTAGGTAGTACCTACTTGATAGCATTTTCTGATGTCCCAGGAATTAGAAGGTAGGAGGTGCTCGTGGCCAACAGGTTAAGTCGATTTTCTGCAAGTTTAAAAACTGATTAGTTCTGAGTTGTTCCTGGGACATACAGAAAATACCAACCAAAAAAACAAAGTTTAAAGATAATTTGATTATAAATAACATTTGCGCTGGTTTTACCCGCTGCTGGGCTATTGCCTCCGGTTTGTGTCGTCCACCGCGGTCTTGCGATCATTGCATTTGCGTGTGGAAAAGTCAGGACTTTTGTTTGGATAAAAAAATTCGCGTGCTTGCTACGACGTTAGTACTTTTGTGTGATTTATTGACTTACAGACCTACAGCAATGCCCTCGTGTTCGTTCACTGGGTGTACAAATAGCTCCAAAACAACAAACAAAGCCCAAGGCATCACTTTTCTCTCGTAAGTACATTAAAAATTACATTTTCTGATTATTCTACTGCCTTATTTCGCCATTTGCAGACAGAGATAGAAACATACGATACATTAGTGCGTAAAAATAGATAGCAATAGACGTCTTGTTACGAGTAGAGTCGTTCGTCAACTCACACCATCAATCTTGTCCCAACTGGTGTGAGTTAAGCAAGTAAGTACCTATTCTGCATTTCGAACCACCCTTTGTTTCCATTGAATTTATGTGTCGAGTACATCACCGAAAATCTGGACTTTTTAAGTTCCATTATGAGTATAGTTTTATGTGTGTAAAGTTTTAAATTCTATGTGGAACCTACCTTTCTATCATTTATTTTCATTTCACATTATTTTAAGAACAAACTTTATTTTAAGAACAAAACACCAAATAACATTGTGTGTTCATAATAAATAATGCTTCTTGCCTATGATTTTACTAATATATTTTTTATTGACTGTACTAAAATTTACTCAAAGTAAAAGTGGTGCGAGTTGCAGAACGAAGAGTATAGCACTTTTAAGATTAAACAACTCACACCAGTTGGGACAAAATTGATGATGTGAGTTGACAAAAGTCTCTACAAGTCCCCGTGCATGGGTAGCGTCAACATAATAATATTTATGATGATCATTATAATTGTTAGATCTGTTATTAAAGGGGTTTAAAGATTTTGGCCCTAACATCGGTCACCATTTTTTTTTTTTCAAAATGGCCGCGCACAATATATGTTATATATTTGGATAGAAGACTCTTAAACAAATAAAAACATCTTCGTAAAATAATGTCACAGATGAAAATGTGAATATCTCAAAAACCTGACGCTTTAGGACATTATGATAGAAAACATGTTTTATTTGTTTTAGTGTCCTCTATCTAATAAACTGTGCGCGTCCATTTTGAAAAAAAAAATACAAAAGTTAGGGCCATTCTCCATACAAAAATCTTCAAACTCTTTAAAATACTGCATATCAATTAATATATCACTTATTATTTCATAGATAAAATAGAGATTTAAATATAAGTACCCACGCGCAACCCGCGCAACACAAATAAGGTACTGTTCATAAACTCGCTGTCGAAGCACCTAGGTGAGGGTAGCTCGAAATCAAACATAAGCAACACTGCAGAAATAGAGACAGCGGTACAACACATCACGCAGAGCCTTACCAAGAGCTTTGAGGTAGCTTGTCCTCTCACCGTCATCAGTGCAACTGATGCACGTAGGCAAGGCTGGTCGCGACGACTGGAGGAACTCAAAGGTAAGGTACGCAAATATTTTAACAGAGCCATGAACACCTACGACGACTCCGATTGGGACGTATATAAGAAGGCCCAGGCCGACTATAAAAAACATCTACGCCGTAGGAGTCGTCTCAAATGGAAAACCTTTTGCACTAAGATAGAATCAAACTCTGAAGCGAACAGAATCAGGAAAATTTTAGCGGCTGAACCGAACCGCGAGATTGGTTCGCTTAAGAGACTTGACAACACCTATACCAAAACTACTACAGAAACACATGAACTACTACTACAAACACACTTCCCGGGGTGCCTCATAGACGGCGAAACAGAGTGGCAAGACAACAGTCTGGTCACGCCATCGGTGAAAGACTGGGCAGTAGCATGCTCAGTGGTAACCGGGGATAAGGTTAAGTGGGCCATCAACACATTCAAACCCTACAAGTCACCGGGTATGGATGGAATTTTTCCCGGCCTCCTACGCTGGGGTCTAGCACACATTAGCGAGGCCCTGACGGCTATTTTCACAGCCTGTCTAGCCTTCCGCTATGTACCGCTTATGTGGAGAGAGGTCAGAGTCCTATTCATACCCAAACCAGGTAAAAGTGACTACACCGAAGCAAAGTCCTATAGGCCGATCAGTCTTACCTCCTTCTTACTCAAGACTCTAGAGAGATTATGCGATCGACACATAAGAGATAATATACTAACAATAAAACCACTACATCCACAGCAACACGCCTACAGCTCAGGCAAATCAACAGAATCTGCGCTGCACACAGTAGTTAGCAGATTAGAACGAGACATTTCAAACAAAACGCTCTGTCTCGCAGCCTTTATAGATATCGAAGGGGCTTTTGACAAGACGAATTTCAACAGCATCAACGTAGCCTTACAGAAGCACGAAGTGGAGCCAACGTTGGTAGATTGGATCATTAGTATGCTCAAGCTGAGGGCAGTACGTATCGACGTACACGGGGAGACCAGGGGAGTGGTATCAAGGGGATGCCCACAAGGCGGCGTCTTGTCACCTCTCCTATGGAATCTAGTTGCTAATGATCTAATTACCAAGCTTAACGAACAACGCTTCTACACGGTAGGCTACGCGGATGATCTTGCGATACTCATATCGGGACACTTTGCCAGCGTGGCGTGTAACATTATGAACAACGCACTAAAGGTCATCGAATCATGGTGCATAGACTATGGACTAACCGTGAATCCAACTAAAACAGAACTAGTTATGTTCACCAACAAGCGTAAACTAGGAACCTACCAACTTCCGTTCCTGTTTGATACGCAGCTAACACTAACTGATTCAGTTAAATACTTAGGTATAACCCTAGACAACAAACTTAACTGGGCAACACATTTAGAAAACAAGACAAAGAAAGCCACCATTTCATTCTGGCAATGCCGACGTATGCTAGGTAGAACATGGGGTCTCAGCCCAAGGATTACCCAATGGCTCTACAACACTGTAATCAGGCCCTCGCTGACATACGGTGCTCTAGTTTGGTGGCCGAGAACAAAGCAAAGCACAACTATAAGCAAGCTGCAAAAGTTCCAGAGACTAGCCTGCGTAGCGACGACAGGGTGTATGAGAACTGCCCCTACGGCAGCACTCGAAGCCCTGATAGGCCTAATCCCACTGCACCTACACGTGCAACAAGAGGCAGCCGCAGCTGCGTACAGACTCTGGGCTTTACGTTTATGGGATAATGACACTAGAGCACAACACACCACTATTATAGACGAGTACGCCAGAAGCAACCCCATGTTACTCTCGATTTATGATAGGGTACCCAAGAAACACATACCTTCAAGAAGCTTCACTATACAAATGCACGAGGAGCCAAGTGATAGCTCAAACATACACGAAGTAAGAATATACACAGATGGCTCTAAAATGAAAATAGGTACGGGGGCGGGAACGTTCTCGGAAGATCTTAACATTCACAAAACTACAGCACTGGGTACCTACAACTCCATCTTTCAGGCGGAATGTGTGGGTATAATTGAGGCTGCGACTGCAGTGCTGCGAAGGAAGGTAACTGACCAGAACATCAGGATCCTCTCGGACAGTGCCGCGGTACTACAGGCCCTGAGCAAGAGAGAACACAACTCGGGACTTACCATACAGTGCCACTACCTGCTAGAACAAGTTAGTAAGTCAAATAGAGTCACACTTCAATGGATAAAAGGACACAGCGGATCTAGGGGAAATGACGAGGCTGATGCACTGGCGAGGAGAGGTTCAGAGTGGCAACCAGCAGGACCTGAACCAATAATTCCTCTACCATTCAGTCAAGTCCGCTCATGGATCCGTCAACGTACAGTTAAACAACACCAAGATTACTGGGCAAGTATGCCGGATTGTAGGCAGTCGAAGGAGGCCTTCCCGGCTTTAAACCCGGGATTCTCCCGAAAGCTCCTCAATCTGAAACGTGACAAACTTCGGCAAATTGTCGGAATTGTCACAGGACATTGCATGCTTAACAAACATCTGTTTAATCTGGGTATCACGGACAGCCCCCTATGCAGAGGGTGCATGAACGCAGAGGAGACGGCCGCGCATGTGCTTGTGGAGTGCGATAGCGTAGCATCTCAACGACTACACTACCTTGGGACACCGAGGACGCCTAGGGAGGCATGCACCGGCGTCAGCGAGCTGCTGGCTTTCCTAGAGGACATCGGGTGGTTAGATTAGCAGCCCCCCACCCGACACGCAAAAAGGGCCCACCTGTGGCCTAGTTGCGGAAACCAGTCCAGAAACAAGTAAGTAGAGATTTAATAGAGACAGTGATTAGATAATTATGCTTTCAATGAAATAGTTAAGTGTTATTATTCCTATTTTTCCCCGTATTTTTTTTGTTGACCGTACTGTCGTAAAACTCTGGGAAATCCCGAATTTGTTAATAATATAGTGGGGCCGTAGTAGCGACTAATATTGTTGTCTCGGTTGCACTTCGGTCTTAGGTATGTCTTTCCATCCTTGTTGTTCATTATATTGCACAAGATTGTTACTGTGATGTGAGCGCATGTGTTTGCTTGTAGTTATAACACAGGCCAGTTGTAGAGTAAGCGCTGGGAGAACGTACAAAATGTACAGATTTACTGCATCGATGCGCAAAACTCAACTATTCACGCTTACTTACGAAAAGGCCGTTTTAGGAGGATTTTGTGACTGACCTATTACTTAAGCAATACATTTTTACATATAAACCATTCTATGAAACTAAATTTCAATGTGAAATAGAAAAAAAAATACTCTTATAATTCCAAAACGAAAACGCAGCTCAACTTCGTACGAAATTTCCTATCGACTATCGCGCCAGCTCTCAGTAACATACTCGAGTGCGTTCGTCGAGCGAGGTGGTTGGTGTCCGTTGTGGATGCGGTTACCGACTGCTTGGTTTCTTGCGCCTGTCGGTGATCATGCGAGGGCACGAATAAATGTTATTGAAGTGTTTGTTTATATTTTTTGGTAATTGAAATATTATTTTTACCAGAAAGATCTATGTATTATAAAATGCACTATTCGCACACAATCTTAATTTGTTTTCTTTACTCATTGCTTTAACAGGTACCAAGCATGTGTGTGCCAGACCACCGACCGCATATCTGTATGCGGACACTCAGGTTGTGTGCCTGGTCGTCAACCGTGTGGCTGCAAACCTTGACCAAGGCAGAGGTGAAATAGGACGTTGTGTCCGAAACATAGTACATAAAATGAGAAACTCACAATAGTAGCGGGATGATGTCTGATTGGCGCATTTTACCAAAATATTTGACTATGCCTTCGACATGACCCATTCCGACCACGGCGAGCACACGTGGCTTTTCAACTGGAAATAAATAACAGAAGATAAAAATAGCTTTAAAACTGTACAGGGTGCCACGAAACATGTCTACTAAGCCAAAAGGGAGTGTGATTTTAGACCCCAAGGGGATCAACTTTTTATCTAGTATTTTTATAATAACGTTTTATTTGTTCTTTTTTGAAAAAAAACCGTTTTTTCTTCATATTCGTGTTCTTTTACGTGTATTCTTACATTATCTATTATTCAAAGGATAACGTACTTTTTTTTGTAATAATTTCATGTCAAAGCACTGGTTTAGCTGGTTTAGCTGTTCAATATTTTTTAATGTTAAATAATGTAAGAGTGCGTGTAAAAGAACACTAATATGAAAAAAAAACAGTAACTAATTAAAAAAAAAAAAAGGCAAGTTTGTCCCCTTCGGCTTCGGTCACATAATAAAACATCTTCAATACCTAACTATTTTTTATAACATGGTTTGTTGCTTAATCTGGACGCACCTTTAAATTAAATTATACATAATGATAAAAATTAAATTAATTAGCCTAAGGCATCACCGACAGCTGTGTGGTGCCGGCTTAGAATTTGCACGAGCCCAACTCTTTCCGCGAGTGTCGTAAGAGGCGACTTAGATATCCACCGGGGGCGGGCAGCAGCGCCCCCTGCAGAACAATTCTACCACCGAACTGCGATCCCAACCCGCATGTCCAGCGTGGGGATTATGGCCATTACCCCCCATGAGATATAGCCAATATGGCGCTTATTAGCTGGCCTGTGTCCAGCAGTGGATCAATATAGACTATTGATGTGATCACCGTCACATCAACAGTCAACATATGTCGCCAGAACATAGAAATTCACTCAACGTTAACTTTAAATCTACGATAGCGAATAAGATGAAAAGTAGGAAAGAATTTAAGTACTCACCAGTACGAACACACTCCTGCAAGGAATACGCGAGGCACTTGTCCCGTTCGTCCACAAACACGTGGAATATCTTCTTGAAAGCCGGCACGTCGCGGGTTATCTCCTCGAACTGCGCTTGCACAAAGTCTTTGTCTTTGTACTTTTCTAGTGTACGTGAGCTGTGAAGAAACAAATGTACCTATATTTCAAATATATGTACGTAAATTTGCAATTTATTACACCAAGTAAATAATTGTTCATAGTTAATTTTGGAGTTATAAGATTTGGCCCGTATAAAACGTGTCGTTCTGTATTTGTACGACGTTTTTTTTTACAAAACAACTTTCTGGATTTTTGTAGCAACATCCCATGCCGAAAAGACCCACCACTAGGGAGTGCAATCTCGGTATACCGAGATCTCAAAATACCGAGATCTTGCACGAATTATGCAAGATTAATCTTGCACCCAAAATCGTGCGCGATCTCGCAAGATTTGCAAGATTGCACAGCAACGTATTCCACGGTTTTTTCGAACGCTTTATTTACCTACATCGGCCGGCACTATTCGGCACGGACCGAACGCACGGTTGGTAAAGTCTACTTACTTTTTGGACGGGGATTTTCTCAATGTTGTCGTTTGGTTGGTTTATGTTTTGGTTGAGTTGAGTGAGAGGTTGAATTCGAGATTCGAGTGCGAGCGAGTGAGAGCTTACTTACATGACAATGATAGCTCGTTTTTGAGTGTGGAGTGAAGTTTTTAAATTAAATTGTGTGTTTCGTCAGCTTCGTCCGTAAGTGTATTCCAATTCGATTCTAATAGTAAAAAGACAGTTTTCAGTCAAGTATTGGTTTTAAAATACGTGAAATAGTGCCGTGATGTCGTCGAATATAGTTTATAAGGAGTTTAATAGTCCGCTGGAAGTATGGAAGTATTTTTGAAGGCAGAGGATGGCTTGACTGCTCAATGCAAATTATGTAAGTCTATCCTTAAAACATCGGCACGTTCTCCTAAAGGTTTACAAAAAAGGCACGGAACATCCGAAGCCAGTTGGCAGACGACACTCTAGATATGTTGTGTTTTCTTAGGAGTTTTTTTCAGAATAATATAATAGTTAAATATATAATAATATAATAGTTAGTATAATAGTTTTTTTAATAAATGATTCAGTATTTTTGTATAATTCTATATGCTTTCATTATTTCGCCCATAGAACAATAACTTTACCAAATTACAATAGGATACTTATAATTATTAAAGAGAATTCCTAGATATGCAAGATCTTGCAAAATACCGAGATCTTGCAAGATTAGGCCTCTTAAATCTTGCAAATACCGAGATTGATGATTTTTCTGCAAGATTGCACTCCCTACCCACCACCGAGCAGTGTTCGGCAACCCGTCTGCCCAGCGCGTAGCGATTACGGCAAACCCCCAAATAAAAAACCATAGCGCGGGACCTTTGTCTAGCTGGGGATATCTTTCAGCCGATGATGATGTGATAGTGTGCTCTCCAGTGCAGTGCACGCAGGGACGCGGAAGGCGCGCGACTCGAGCCGCACGCACCCTGAAGAAGCCCCTCGCTAAGTTGGTGCCACGCGTTGGTGTTCCAACACAAACAAGGCTCGT
Source organism: Eupithecia inturbata (assembly GCA_963662085.1). Lineage (NCBI taxonomy): Eukaryota > Metazoa > Arthropoda > Insecta > Lepidoptera > Geometridae > Eupithecia > Eupithecia inturbata. The sequence continues at coordinate 14,341,993 of OY759182.1, forward strand.
AATGTTCGTAGTTAACCCGCTTACATTCATAATGGACGTGATAGTGTATTGCAATATACATATATTGCAATTTATATTTGATCACCAGAAGGAGCAGGAAAGTCTAAGGCACGACACAAGTGTATTATAAATCTATAAAAAGTCTCTATATCTCTATCTATTTGTATGTTATTGCTGTTTATTAGTGTGTTTTGGTTTGATTGTATTATGTTATATTATTTTTGTGAATTATCCGTATCCGTAACGCCAACGAGAGGCTCTGGCGGAAGACCAGCGTTAGATGCTAGTTTGCTAGTCATCCAGCACATGCTGAGCCAGAGCCCATTTTGTAAACAGGCTTTGTCATCATTTTTTTTTTCCTCTTTAATTACCTAAGCTTTGTTTGTGTTGTGTATGTTTAAATTTGTTTACAAAATAAATATATTGTTATTCTTTATTCACTACATACTCTAGTGGCCTCGGGTTGGTCGTGGTGAGGTGGTACATGACTTGCCCCAGTTCGTACACGCTGAGCGACTGGAACGCGCGCGCGATCGTGATTTGTATCGGCCGGTCGCCGAGGAACAACTTGCAGCCGGGAATATTCTTCATCTGCGAATAACAAAATAAATATTGTGGTTCAGACTTTATCATATGCGAATATAAATAAATATTGTGGTCAAGATATATGACACGAGCGAAGAAATATTTAGATTCCTACCAGTTTCACTAACACTTTTATTGAGGCTACGGCCCGTATTAGAAAAGCTTGCTCAGTCATAGACATTGATACAACATATACCTTAGACATAGACCTATGCATGAGTGACGTTTATGCCATAGAAAAGCGTTACTCAAGCATAGATCCATGACTGAGCAAGCTTTTATAATACGGGCCTTAGTGTGCACAGCACGATGTCTTAATCTCCCACCTACCTACATGTTAAGGAAAATCTTAAGTTTAAGATGACAAAGGTCCATACCCTGTTATAAAGTAATACGAAAAGAACTTTGCCTGTTTCTTTGTTGCATAAAGAATCCACTGCCCAGCTTCAGCGGTAAGCGCCCTCACCGTCATCGCAGTGCGTCATGCATGAATGAGCACTCAATGTTCAGATTTAGACCGGAAGCTAGAGGTTTCAAACTTTTTAACAGACTTTATAAAAAGAGGAAAACCAATTCGACGGTATGTTTTTTTAAATCATATAATGTTAGCATTAAGAAAACGTAGGTAAACAATCCGATAAACCCAGGGTAGACATACATGCTTATCGTAAACAGTCTGCAGTTAGCTCAATTGTTTGAATTGACTCTCAATATATCAAAATAAACTCTAAATTCTAATTTGTTTCAATTATTTGATTGTGATTAAATAATCTTAGTAAACCTACCTACGTATATAAAGTCAGTCTAGTGATACCTAAACCTACTTCATGATATGCCCTTCTGAATTCTCCCCCTGGCGCGACGCCCAGCTCCTTGGCAATGTCAGCGTATGTTTTCAGCAGCATCGCATGCAGCATGCCGGACACGAAGCCTTGCCCCTTCACCGCATGTCTGGACCAAGAGATAATTATAATTGCAATTACGTTAGTATTAAGATTAATCTAAGTAATCTTCGTCCCATTGCTCTCCTTTAGTGTCTGACCTCTTCCACGCATCTCAATCTTGAGCCAGCGCTCCGGCGCGGCGGCGGCGGCGCGGCACTGGCGAATGGGTCCGCCCATGCTCGATTGAAAGGTTCGTCACGTCATGTCACGTCACTCTATGCTGAACTGCTACAGCTAACCACGCAGTGGAGGTTAAGCCTCAACTGGGTTATCTTATCCCACAAGCCTTTAGGCATGCGGCAGACGTGACCAGCCCAGATCACTTTTAGCTTCGCAACTTTCTGGGTACTAGTTATCACAGTTTGGGAGCGTAGCTTGAGCGCAGTCACAGATTGGGTAATGTGGCGCAGTGTCGATTCACGTACTTAGTAGGTATGCTCGTTGGCAGAAGATACGGAGCGCAAAAAACAGTTGACAAATTAAGAATATTGAAAAAGATTTATATGAGGGCTTTAAACAGCAGTGGGTGACTAAAAGCTTCGATGACGATGATGAAATAAGATTTTAAAGTATCCTTACTTGACTTTTTTCGAATCGAAATTTTTAGCATCCTCCAAGAATTTCTTATCATCCAACTCCAGAAGCGAGACTCGTTGGCGACATAGCTCAACCAGAATTGCATTAGGCTTCAAAACTTTAACTATCTGTGAAAATAATAAGTACTTATCGATATAGTTTCAAAAGGGGAAACTTTTGACACTATCATTGGTTTCAACGGACCGACGCGCGACGCGATGCTGAATGGATTTAAGTGGTCAGTTACATCAGTCAGATTTCTAAAATCTTAAAACGACTAGTAAGATCGCTGTTTTATATGTTGTTTGAAAAACAAATGCTCTACGATCTGTCGATTAACACCACGCCAATTGGCGGTGACTCGAATCTTTGTTTGCTCTAGTTCAAGATGCCGCGCTAGTCAACAAAGAAAGAGGATTTTTGTCCTCATTATCGAATCAATACTTCCGATTTCGGTCACATGCAGACTTGTGATTGATTGAAGTGTGGCGTGGTTAGATACTTACCGAAGAAACATCTTCGATCGACTGTTTGCTGAAGTGCACTGTGCCAAGTAGTACGACAGTAGCAGCATTGTCATTTTGCAGCAAGGTGGCCGAAGCTGGTAGGTGCAAGCCTGAACTGCTATAGCATCTTAGCCGAAAACCCAAAGACTTCGTTACTGAAATAAAGCCAAAATTAGTTAACTTAGTGCTTAGGTATGCCACTATCACAACGGACTTCCTTATACAGCTTTTTATATCCTCCCTTCATCAGCACACGTACCTACCTGCGTCCACTGCTGTGTATTAAACACACAAGGAAGCTGCTGCCCTATCTTTTTATATCCTCCCTTCATCAGCACACGTACCTACCTGCGTCCACTGCTGTGTATTAAACACACAAGGAAGCTGCTGCCCTATCTTTTTATATCCTCCCTTCATCAGCACACGTACCTACCTGCGTCCACTGCTGTGTATTAAACACACAAGGAAGCTGCTGCCCTATCTTTTTATATCCTCCCTTCATCAGCACACGTACCTACATACCTGCGTCCACTGCTGTGTATTAAACACACAAGGAAGCTGCTGCCCTATCTTTTTATATCCTCCCTTCATAAGCACACGTACCTACCTGCGTCCACTGCTGTGTATTAAACACACAAGGAAGCTGCTGCCCTATCCCTGTAGATTCCCTTAGCTGCCTCTTACGACATCCACAGGTGGTCTAACTTTCTGTCTCGACATGACTCTAGGTACTATAAAGAAATAACAGAAAATGGTAACTTACAGTCGAGTTTAATAACTTTCTTAACCGTAAAAATGTCAGTACGTTTAGTTATTAAATGTCGTGCGAAATAGTTTATCATATTTCTATAAACAATTTAGAAAGTAAAACATTGTATGTATGATTTGTTTTTTTTACCCTTGATTTAGTAAAAGATCCATTTTGGGCTAAATGTTGGGAATGGGATATTGAACGGTTGTGACTTATCCAAACGTCAATATCGTCAATATCGTCAATATTTTTATGTTTATTTATTGACGTTTGAATGATGTGTGTCTTATTAATTCGAAGGTTTCATTTGAAACCAGTAGGCCAAGCACGGGGATTGTTCTCGAGGGTAGAAAAGACAATAATGACATCGTCATACATTGTGTACATCATTGAAGATGAAAGAATGAATTACAAATAATTTACGCATTCGATGACAAAGTGACCTACCTACCTAATTTTTCTCTATTCTTCCGTAGACAACAATCCCCGTGCTTCCCCTAATGAGCATAATAATACAACTTATGGAGTATAGACATCACAAAAAGGACACAATTAAGCTTTAATGAGGATAAAAAGCTTCAATAAAAATTATCTATGCTTTATCACAAAGGTCATCTCGTCACATCGAGCCTCGTCATCTCCTATATCGTAATCCGATCACTAGAACAACCTCAGAACAACGATAGTCAAAGATTTGGGAGTCATATTCCGTTTGTTCGCACGAGTCCTACTTTCTCAGGATTCCAACTTTTAAAACATCCATACAATGTAAGTCTTCGCATGAGGATGAGGCCAACTTTTATTTTTATGTACTTTTATTAGTACTAATCTAACTGGACGATACATTTACGCACATATTAGAAACTAAGGTTCTTATTATTATAGTGCTTATGCCTCACACTTGGTTTAATTTAGAAAAAAACAAAATTCGGATATTATTTGATTTCTTATAAAGAAACTATTTGATAGAAGCTCATTGTGGTTTTTTACGAGGAAAATAATGTCATACCTATACAAAAGTACTTTGTGGTAAAAGTCTTACCCCGAATTCAAGAACAATACTTTATGTAAGTTAGCAAGCAATACTGTGCTAAGTAAGGCATTTCTCTCTGACTCTGCGTTCGTTAAGGTGGGCCATTTCATTCACAAACAACACTCAAGCGACACTTTATGCGAACGCACTGCGTCGATTACAGATCTGTGATTGGTCCGTTTCTGTTGCTAAGTTCTCTTTAATGTTTGGCCTCAGAGCATTTGATACTTGCTCTGAGTGTTTGGCAGATTAGCGGATGACATTAATATAACCTATAAACACCTGCACAACATTAATAAAACTACTTTTTTTCCATAGAAACTGAATATGAATACAAACAGAATCTCAAAGCAAAAAAAAACTGACAGAACATAACCAAACATTTGTGACATACAGTCAAAAAGGTGACATAGCTACACTATGCGTTGGTTATAATAGTTGTCTAGCTACTTTAACCCGGGAACGGTGACCCATATGTCTGTGGGACCGGGTCACTTGAAAAATTCGAATAAATTTTTCCCTGGCCGCCGTTTTTTGTCGCCATTTCGAGTAGCTGCCTCATTTCTCTTCCCCCACCACCAGTTCACCGCGCGACGTCTGTGCGGGCGCACGTTCTTGAGTTTTGGCCCCAACCCGGTGCGGTACACCGGGGTCACCGAATATATAAGTAAAATATGCAGAGTGCCATTTTTGTTTGTTTTATGTAAGTTCATATAGTCTAGAAACTGAAAAGACTGAAAGAATTTCGAAAATATGTTGATTGTTATGTATTCAAAGTTTTATAAAGCCGGAGTGTAAAAACTAACTACTTTTATAGGGTTCTATGTGAAGTTGTATAATTATAAGAAAAAGTAATTAAACGAAGCTGTGATTAACGAAATATTGTTGTTTTAATGTCAAATAATTTATAATTAACAAAAAATATTGTCAGTAAATAAAAGATTTTGAAAAATCTTTCATTGAAAACCCCGGTGCGTGGAAACGGGGTCACCGAAGATGTAAGTCAAATCGACGTCACCGTTGGCGGGTTAAGTAAGGGTCGTCCCAAATGAACGCATAGCGTTACTTATCATATCACTCAAGTATTGTTTATGAATCGGATTGACCGGCCCTATACGTTCGTGTGCACTGTGAGACCTCATAGTATTGTTCTTGAATACGGGTGTTAGTGTCATCAAATATGCTTGTATAACACTAAGATCAAAAGGGGATTTCAGTATTATATTTATTTCAGATTCAATCAGGAACTCATTTTGATCAACGACCATGGAGGGTACGTAGGTATGCTATAAACCTCTTTTAAACCATGAACGATAATTTAGAAAGAGGTTTGTAGCATGTGCCTGCCCTCCATGGTTGTTGACCAAAATGAGTTCCTGACATTCGACCTCTTAATTTAGTACAGCATTCGGAATTCAAATTACTTTTTCCAACAAGTTGAATAATATCCATTATTCCACATGTGAACAAAACCAGATTTTGCTCACAGTTTTTGAGCAGCAAAGTCGCCGTTTTCGAGCGAGAGTTGTGAAAAGAACAGTTTCATCCCATCTATTCGAAAAGAGGCAAAGGGTTCCTCGATAAGTGCGAACAAATTGGGTCATTCCCAATCATAAAAAAAATCCTCATCAGGTCATAAAAAAAGCGCGTGTGCTGACGACGCGGCATTGGCTATCCAAATTATATATCAAAATAGAATACACGAGAACTTTTTATTCGTTTTGTTATTACTATTTTTTTTTCTTTATTGACAAAGAAAATTACTATCAAATAGTACCTAATAAAAACAAATTAGAACTAGTATTTACAATAATTGAAACAATTAAACTAAACTAATTGAAACAATTAAACTAAACTGTTCTGCAGAATGATGCAAAAAATCTACAGGTACCTGAACTGATCCCTATCAATACCAGTCGGTTAGCCAATACCTTTGTTATTACATAATATTAAAATATTACAGACAATTTTAATTTGATTCACACAAATTGATACAAAGAGTTCTAGCAGTGAAAGTTAAATATTAACACCAGAAATAAATTTGTAATTTGGTTACGTACCTACCTAAATATAAATATTCGTCACTACTAAAAGCATCTTTTATTTACTTTGCTCGTATGATGAATTTCTGTCGTAGTTTAGGATGAAAAGCAGTGTGCCACACGCTACGGTACCAAAATTGTTTAACCTCGAGCAACGTACCTACTTTGAATCCCTCGCTACGCTTAGAATTAAAAAAAATCGTCTATCCCTAAATACATTATTTTGTTCCCTTGTGACCCTAAGCTGTGCGTCTATCGGATCGGAATCGAAACGTACGCAGCGTAAGGATTTGTCGCTTTGTATTGATCTCAATGGTACCTACAGCGTGCACTGGATCGGCTTATCTGCCGATACCGATGCCAGGCTTATTGTAACGTGTGCGTACGCTGCGCACGCACAGCTACAATCATTCGAATTAAAACTACATTGGGTTATTAACAAGTGTTTATATATTTCATGCGTACTGATTGAGTAGGTAATGTTACGTAAAATCCAGTTAATACTACACTATACATAAAAACGTATCACCCAAAAATAATTTTGTAAAAGAAAGAAAATACTAAAAAGTAAATCGAAAACTTGATTCCCGTCCTTAATACACTTCTGTAAGCCGGCTCCTGCGGAATACTGTAACAACAAGAAAACAAGAATTATTATGAACTCGCGAAGAACCGACAACCGCTGGGGTAAACGTGTTCTTGAGTGGAGACCGCGTCTCAGCAAACGTAGTGTGGACGCCCTCCTACCAGGTGGGATGACGACCTGCGAAAGACTGCAGGCAGATGCTGTAAACAACAAGCTGAAGACAGAACGCTATGGCCCTCATTGGGGATGCCTAAGTCCAGCAGTGGACTAATATAGGTTGATGATCATGATGATTATGAACTATCTTCTACTCGCGGTTTCTTGTTACGCGCTTTTCCGGGATAAACGTAGCCACTGATGTCGTCAACATTAAAACGGCTGTACCGATTATCTTCAAAAATAGTTACGAAAGCAACTCTCGATCAAGTCGCCTCCCAAACAATTTGGTTCATTCGTCCGTTTGGAAGCTACACTGCCCAAGACAGACACAGATACCCCCCGTCAAACTTAAAGCACCCCTTTTGCGGGGGTTATCGAGGTTAGCATCTGCCCGCGGATCAGCACGCGTTTTCCGGGATTAATAAAGCCTATACCTACTATATTTTATTCCAGGCAGGTTTATCCATCTATGCAAAATTTTAGCCCAATCCGTTCAGTAGTTTTGGCGTGAACAGGTAATAAACATTATCATTTATAATAATGCTAATGCGATTGAATAAGCAGAAAAAGCCCGTTTTATCTCAAATAATAGCAAGCGGATGACCGAGTCTCCACCGCGAGCGGAGCGGACCCGTTTTAACTCGCAAAGTAACTCGCTGCATACTAGTATTTCCACCAACAAATAGTCGCAAGGAAAGGAGTGAGCGGGCATAAATATAGTCGAGCGGAAAGGAGTGAGCGAGCAGAAAGCGTTGAATTTATGAGGCGAACCTAGCAGGTTTGGTTGTCAAACTAGGCCGAGATCTCAGTACTCACGGGATCCCCCGTGGTAAAAAAACTCAAATTACACAAAATTCAAAATTTTTTCTTTGGTTCCTTAAATGTGAAAACAGGTTACGAAATAAACGAAAAAAGACGATAAAAAAAAACACGACAGTGCACTGCTTTGCACATAATTTGGACGAGATCTCGGGAACCCCCGCAGGGTGCCCGAGATTGTATCGAAATGATATATCTATTGATTTATCTATTGATTGATCTATTGAAATGATTTATGTTTTGATTCGTATGTTATTTATTACTAATTACTTAGTTCCCTGAACCAGTTTCTCCATAAGTTGTGTAGTTTTCTTGTAAATAAACAAAAACTAGATTTTTGCGCTTACGCCGCTTAAAAAACTCATGCTCTGCCCCGCTCCTATGAACGCGAAATCGCCTATTCTTTTCACAAAATGGCGCGGGTTGCGCCCTCTTAACTCCGCCCACTCCCTTTCGCTGAAGAAACAGCACAGCAACAAAATAAAAACAGACAAACTCACGTAAGCAGCGGTATAATATCTTCTTGACGCATTTTGCCGTAATATTTGACGATCCCGTCGACGTGACCCATGCCGACCACAGCCAGCACACGTGGTTTCTCAACTAAAAAAAAGTATTATGTATCTACTGAACCCAATTTTAATACATTTCTGTCGCACTTAAATTTAAGTTCGCTAAGAATTCAAGCAAAAGTATTAGAAAATCTCGTAAAATCGTGTTTTCTCTGGTTTTACAACTCAAGACTAGATGGATTCATTTGTTCTTATGTATCTCATTTTATGTAAACCCTGTGTTTGTATGAGAATAAAGTTCTTTAAACCTAGATGGCGCTACTGGTAGGTTTGCCGCCTAACTTCATTTCAGCCTTCATACGCGCTGTTAAAATATCAATTCTCAATACTAATATTACTCCTTCTACTTTAAACTTTTCACGACAAAGCAGATGGACGGATCTTAATAAAAGACTGGGAGATAGATCGTCTCCCGATGAAGGACATAGACTGCTTTATACTTAATCCCAAGGCCGCGGGCGGCGCGGCGGGCGCGTCGAGAGAATGGACCCCTTCTACTCATTCTGTGGATGCTATAAGAGCTAATTAATAGACCCTACCAGAGGAAGTATAGCAACTTTCTTCTGTATATTTAAAGACCTCCACTTTGGTCACCAGTTCACCTGCCAAGCGTGGTCATTATGGCCAAACCCAAGGGGGGTTTGGCCCGAAAAAACACTTACCGATACGAACACACTCTTGCAACGAATACGCGAGGCATTTGTCCCGTTCATCTATAAACACGTGATAAATCTTCTTGAGAGCTGGTATCTCTTCTGACTTCTTCAGTAGCTGTTCTTGGACGAAGCCTTTCTCCTTGTATTTTTCTAGGGATACTGAGCTGTGGAAATTGGACTTTATGCTGAATACGTAAGGTTTATGAGGGTGATCCGATTTAGGTACCAACAAAATAAATGAATAAACCAGCCAAATTATAAATCAAACACATGAAATTTATTAATCAAAAAATACGGATCGACCTTTTCTTTCAATCGTTATCGATATCTCGATAACGATGGTCGATACGTGAAAAATGTATAGGACCTTAATTGTAGATCGTACAAAGAGCAACAAAAAAGTATTCAATAAAAATTTTCGTATCTCGACGGGGAACCGAGTTATGATAAAAAAACTGAGTTTAACCCTTTTTTCAAGATGGCGGAAAACCCACAAGGTTTTTTTGGTCGACAATTTGAACTTAAGCTTTTCTAGCCACCCCCCACGTAATATCCAAAATTTGGCTTTTTCGGTTCATTTGCATTTCCAAATGATATGATTGATACCCCACTTGACATTGTAGGTCTCTTTTAAAATTTCTACATCGAATTTGTACTGAAAAATTACATTTTCATTTTTTATTTATTTTTATTTATTTTTCTTTTAATCTGTACAGGTGCACGAAATATATTATTATTTCAAATTTCACATTATTTGCTGCTGTAGATATTAAAGACGGAAAAAAGGACAGAAAAAACGATGCCATAACATGCAGACGAACTGAGAACCTCCTCCTTTTTGAAGTCGGTTAAAAAACAAAAGACGGGATTTCCTATTTTCAGTAAAGTTTTAATCATCGTTTTAATGCATTTTTGTACCACTTTAATGAGCTCTAACCTCAAAAAATTACAAACTAAAAAATAGATTGCTTTTTTACGTGGGGCCGCCAAATGAAAGTGGCTAGACCGTGCTTATGTGGAAATGACATCAACAACTTGCTCCTCTCCGTTAAAAATAAACGCCATCTATTAGTTCTAAGGTAAACGGCGTTTTTTCTTTTTAGGAAAACGCCTCATTGTCATGCATTATTTATTAAGGTTTCCTGGAAGAAATTGCTTTAAGCAATAAGGCCGCCTTTTGTACTGTTTTTTTATTTATCTTAAATAATAATATATTTTTTTTTATTCATTACTTTGTACAATAGAGTGTTCAATCATTCATTAATTTTATGCCTTACTCTATTCTTGTGCCCTTGGTCCTGTTGGTTTGGAACAGGAGCTGAGCTACCTCGAATATGCTGAGGCAACTCGAGGCGCGCGCCACCGTTATCTGAATCGGACGGTCCCCGAGGAACAACTTGCAGCCGGGGATTTTCTTCATCTGCGAATTCAATTTATTTATAAGTACTTGAATTTCTACGTAGAATAAGAAATCTTTATTTGTAGCATTACAATGTAAACCTTAACTTGTATTACGTACGTCACATTGGTTTTTGTTATTTTGTATGTGTGTGTCTGATGATACAAATAAAGAATTTATCGATCTTTTTATCTACTCGCTGTGCTCGTTGCAGTAAGAATGCGGTCAGCAGAATCAACCAATCAGGAACCAGCAGACGTGTGCATCTACAGCCTACAGTTCACTGTTGGACATAGGCTTCCCTGATACACGATTAATAGATTCATTAGGGGGTAATGCCATAATCCTTGCTCACTGCTTACTACTTACTCACGGCTTAGACGTTTGTAAGCTCTTGGTTTGATGTTTGCTACTTCCTTATGCTAAAACTCTTGAACGGATCGGGATGAAAATTTGCTAACGTCATACATACTTCTTGAAACGCTCTTCGGAATTCCCCTCCCGGCGCGACGCCCAGCTTCTTTGCAATGTCTGAGCTTGTTTTCAGGTACATTGCATGCATGACGCCCGATACCACGCCTTGCTTCTTTATAGTCTGTCTGAACATAACATTTTCATATACAGGTCGCCGCTGGATCGTACAATCAGCCAATTTGTAGAATGGCTATGCAGTTTACAAAACGCCGCCATTCAATTAAATGCGTAAGCCGATTGTTGAACGATCAACGTTCAACAATGTTTAAACGTCGACATTCAACAGACGAGGCGCCCAGATCTGTCCATGTGCGAGTGAAAGAAGTGAGCTAATTTGAAACTCAGCCGTCTGCACTTTGAAACTCGGGGACTGAGATATATTCCGAGACCTTTATAACCTGGATCTCTGTGATCGTAACATTAGAACGACTGCTCAACTTTCCAGAGCACTCTTGATCAAGTCGTCTTTCACACAAGTCATCAGTCCTATTGTTAAACTCGCACATATTTAGTGTTAAGTCCAAGGCCTAAATTCTTACACTGTAACTTGTGCAGACAACTTGTGAGTTGTGAAACATAATGTAACTTTTGAACGTAACTTAATGTAAGTGTCACAAATCTCGAATTCGAAAAGTACCTATGTACCAATCCGCGAAACAGATAAAGGTTTTTGTACTTATTTCGATGGAGTAGTTATTCATTTAGATACTTACTTGATTGATTCCTGAGTTTTTGCCGAATCGAATTGTATTATATTTTCCAAAAATTCCTTTTCGTCCAACTCTAGAAGTGGGATTCGCTGGCGACATAGCTCTAGAAAAATTGCATTTGGATTCAACACTCTTACAATCTGTAAAAATTAAAATAATGGGTAAATAAGATTTGGAAGTCGGCTAATGTTACACCAATCGATCAGATTTAGCGTTTTTAGGAGTTTTTTAGAAAATAAATAAATTCTGCGGTTAGTTTGTAGCCTCAAAGTTCCGCTTTAGTTCTCCACAACTTTTGCGGCCGTCGACCCTCAACTGACTGGAAGGTACCGAAAACCTATAATTATGTTTGATTCCAAAAAGATAATAGGCCAAATTACGCGCTATTTTGTCAAAAGGATAGGCATAGGATTTCGCGTTCATCGGAGCGGGAAAGAACATACGTTTTTAGAAAGGCGTAAGCGCAAATGTCAAGTTTTTGTTTATTTACAAGAAAACTACGCAACTAATTAAGCGTCTGGTCGAAGCGACGCGTGGCCCGAGAGCTGGCAGCTGAGGTATCTGGCACAGCGCATCAGCATTGCCATACAGCGGGGCAAAGCAGCCAGCGTCTTGGGGACGCTTCCGACTGGTATTAATATGGATCAGTTGAGCTACCTGTAAATTGTTTGCAACAGTCTGCAGTAAGCTTAATTGTTTCAATTGTAAATACTAGTTCTAATTTGTTTTTATTAATGAATTGTAATTTTCTTTGTCAATAAAGGTTTCTTCATGTAGAAAAACTCAAGTCAAACGGTTTTATTAAAATATCGATATAGGTAATAATAAAAATTGTGGAAATGGCTAAAGGCAAGATGGCAAAAAGAAAAAGCCGCGTGATCGTCTCATTGGCTCACGTAACGCCCCTATTCCACCTACCGCGCCTATGGGCGCTAGGCCTGGTGCTAGACTCCACACATCAAGTGTGTATACCTAAGCATGGGCGGTGACAATTTGAGGTCAAGAACCTTACTGATGGATGAACAGCTGGTGCTAGGGTCGGTCACTTACATATTGTGGATGAAAGTTTCGAGGTCTTTTTTTCAGTAAAAAGTCCAGAAAGTGCTAGAACAAAAAATGTTCGTTTGAGGGGGTGGACCACCCCCTTCTCTCTTAGTACAGCAATAACGTGGCAAAACATAAACATAGGTACATGAGTGGTAGGTACATAAGAAGGTTCGTAGTTGACTGACCTTAGAAACATCCTCGACAGACTGTTTACTGAAGTGCACCGTGCCGAGTAAGACGACTGTAGCGACACTGTCATTCTGCAGCAAGGTGGCCGCCGGGGGTAGCTGCAAGCTGACCGGGCTGCTATAGTCTCTTGGCCGAAATGAGTTTACAGCTGAGGGAGTAAAGTACAAATTACAATGGCAAAACATTACAGTCATCCTTTTACTTTGCGATACTTTTTTTAGATGAAAAGTCCCTGATGTGTGTATGGGACACCTTCCCCTGACGAGCTCTTTCATAAAAATACTTAGGTACTACCTTACTAAAAGCAAAAAGGAATTTCGTAGGTAGTAACTTACAGTTGAATTTAGAAACTTTTGCAAGCGCTAAAGTTTCTATACGTTTAGTAAATATCTGTCGGATCAAATGGTTTATCATATTTCTACGAAGAATTTTGGTAGCAGAACATTGTACTTAGAAATTTATTTTTTTAAACTTTCTTGAACGGAATGTCCATTTTGAGGAAAGGTGATGAATGAAAAAAATATTTGACAACCTGTCATACCTATGGCAGAAGGATTTGCGATGGCTAGGCTGTGACTTTACTTTTGATGGTTTCGGACGCTTTCAACCATAGATTTAGGATAATGAGTAGTATTATTAACTCATTACAACGCATTTTTTACTAACAAAAATAATACTATTTTAATAAAGTAAAGTCTGTAAAATAATACAAAAAGTTGAGCAACAATAACAAAATCGATTACAATTTCTTCCTAAACAAAATCGATTGTCATAAAAATTCGAATCTGTAAAGCATTAGGACATGACTATTAAATAGTCTGAGTGCCAAGTGCGAGTTTTTGACGCGTTCGACCGCGAGCAAGTAAACGCGAATTTGTATGAAGAAAATTATAGTCCCCCTAGCGGCGAGTTAAAGAATCACCATTTCTTCAAACAAATTCACGTTTACTTGCTCGCGGTCGAACGCGTCAAAAACTCGCACTTGGCACTCAGATTGTCTGTCGAACTACCAAAAAGAAAATAATTTCATGTAATAGGCAGGTATAGCAAGAAAATTTGTATTTTACACAAAAACTTTTTTAATACCAATCAATCCTCTTTTTAATACTTATGGGACCAACCCAGATTCGAGTACTAAAAAAGATAGAAATCGCAAGCTTGTTCCATACTATGAATACGGTACCTACCTCCCCTTCCTGCCCGTCCAAAAATTCAACCTGTAAGTAGAATATCAGGCGATATGCACCGGGACAGCTACTTTATGATTAACAAGCCCAGGTCTGGTATAGAGTTAGTATTGCCGCCATGTTGTTCTACCTACCGGTACCTTGTACATGGCAGCAATCGAGTGTGTGATACTGGCTTCAGCCACGACTTGATAAAACGAAAAGCCTTCAGGCTTATTGACGAACGAGGGGACCATAGACATAAGACCTCAGAATTTATATTAATATTACCAGATCAAAAGACAGAGCTCTAACTAACATACCTACTACCGCGTAGGTACCTACCTGATTCTCGCGAAATGCTTTATGAGGAAGTGAAATAAATTATGTAATGTAACTTCGGTAGTGATCTAATAGAAAAAATATTTTTCCCCAAAAGTCCCAAATTTTCCCACGAAATGATTTACGATTTCCCGATTCTCAAATCAGCCAAAAATTTCGGGAATTCCCGGGTCAATCCCCTAGTCGAGACCCCCTTAGCATGGCAAGATGTGCTTGGCCTACAGTTTTAATGTATAGGTAATCATTCCATTCCAAGTTCTAGAATGAGGAGTGCTAGGTCTTTGGCACTTCTTGTTTAGACCTACGCCGTACTCGCTATCGCTACCCAGAGCGGCAGCGGAACGCTCAGTATCGCGGTATTCCGCCCGGTGTTTTAATAAACAGTAGGTAGGATACCCACACGGTATTCGCAGCCGCCGCTCGGGTAAGCTAATACCATAGACAAACAAAACGTTTAATGCTTTATTACTATTACCGAACATAATGTAATAAGCTGGAGGGCAATTCTGGCAATTTAATTATTAAATAAATATGGCAAGAACTGTCAAAATATCGAGTGATTGGTTCGTAGCGAACATGCGTATTCTCAAAATCTGCAATTCGATATTCATCGAGAGCTTTTCTCCGATAAGTTGCTCGATAAGTCGCACGAGAATACAGTTTCTGGCGGGACTCGATAAATTTGTGATATTATCACATATTTTATGCCGTATTAAATACTGCGTATTACTCGAAAACATATCACGCGAAACGCAGAATTGGCCTCCTGTTCTCATAACAAACTGCCTATCACTTGCACTTGCACTTGCACTAGCAACCTAGCACTTGTAATGTTACTTCGTAACGTAACCTACGAAGTAACATTACAAGTGCTAGGTTGCCTGGGAGAAATCGCTCTCAGCGATAAGGCCGCCTTTTGTACTGAGTATTTGTTAAATGTAGATATAATGTTTTTATTATGTTATTTTTTAAGTACAATAAAGTGTTAATTCATTCATTCATTACATAATCTGTGCCATAAATAACATACCTACCACACCTAGTAGAAGCTCTACTATTTCAATAAAAGGTAAACATACTTACGATTATTTATTTAATTTCAGGAATTAATTCAACACACTACGTGCTATCAGACCTTTAGCCTTACATTGTTATGATATAACAGTATTACACCGATCTTTATAAAACTATGAACACAAAAATCGTCCAGTCAGACATTACCTCCAGAGTCCGAATCCTGCGAACCCATCGCTTATCTATGATAATGGATGGTATCGTCGCAGAATCGTCCTTATATTTAATAAACTCTAGATAGATAGTGTGTGCGGTGCTATTTGCACTGATAGATTGGTTACCATACCCCTTTTGAGACGCGTTCCTCCATCTGTAGTTTCATTTATCAAAGGTAACTTCCACGCCACTCGTCCAATCTTTGTCCAATGTACATATGATCAAATAAATTGGAAGACTTCATCCGATTTACTAGCAAGATTTTGACACTAGTTTCTGCCCGTGGTTTCTGTGGAAACGTTTAAAGGTGATTTCTATCCCATGAGAACTGACTTATGGAATAAATAGCATGTTTTATTCCAGGTCTAGAATTACCTGTTTGCAAAATTTCAGCCCGATCCGTTCAGTAGTTTTGGAGTGAAGAGGTAACAAACATCCATACATGCAAACATTCGCATTTATAATATTATTGTGATGTGATTTAATATGAACTCAACTAAACAAATTACAAAGGAATCTTGGACAAAGATATTTGGATTGGAATGGGTATCCGTCAAAGAAATTTGGTTAAATGTTGGGCATAGAAATTGGACAAAGATATTCGACGAGTGGAATACCACCCAAAGGTACACAATAATAAATAAAAGTGGGTGACAAAATGCGTCATTCTGAAACGATACGCTATTGCGTATCGGCCGAATTTCACTAAATTAATCGTTTCACCCTATTGGGTGAAACGATTAATTTAGTGAAATTCGGCCCCTGTGCAGGTGCAGTGTCTGATTGGAAGATCGATAGTAATATTTTTTTTTATTACGCTGCAAGGCATGGACAACAGCCATGCCTTGCTGCGTAATAAAAATTAACGCCGCAATGACATCGCCGTGTGGCTGTGACATGACTTTCTCCCCCGATAGAATATCGCCCGTGGAGGTGATCCCTAACTTTCCTCGATACCTTCGACCACCACAACTTTTATAACAACAGTATTGCGTCGTCACCGATCTTACAATAATTTAACCTGTAAAGTTAGCAAACTGTATTTCATGAGACATGTTAGGGCCCTTTCTAACCGCGGCGCATCGGCGCGCGGCGGTGACGTCGTCGCTAGCAACATATCCAAACGATTGAATGGCAGACGACGTTGCCATACCGTCGCCACATGTGAGTTAGCTGCCGTACAGCACAGTATGAATCGTTTGGAGACGTTGCCAGCGACGACGTCGCCTTGGGGCAGCGCGTCTCTAAATTATCTAGAGATCGGAGAAAGTTAATAAGTCAGAAAAGACAACATAGCAACGACATTATGCAAAAAGTCGTGGTGGACGATGGCCCTCGACTTACATACACTACACCACAGAACGCTTTCTTTCATTACATGCTTTACGTTCCGTCACCACCAAAGCGCAGGAGGGATGTGCATAAACAACTAAAATAATGTAGAATACATGTCGTAATGCACTTTTTAAGTCTTCGACAATAGGATGAATCGATGTTCGGCTGTATGTAAACAGATGAAAGGAGGTATGTGTGTTCGGCTGGGTGAAGCCCAGCCGAACACACATACCTCCTTTCATGTATTTAATTGTGGACAGATTTTAATGATAAAATTATTTTACTATTGTGTAGATAGAGAAAGATCCTATAAAAATGTTATTCCCGAGGTATTTGCATCGCAAAACCTAAAAAAACAGAAAATAGAAATGTTTTTAGTTTTGTGCTATTGGTTGGTAAGTACACATTTTAGCTTTGCTGCGCTTTGGTGGCAACCATCCCGTAGTCTATTCTCCCTCTGTTGCAGTTCACAACGCGCAGACTTGCAAACATTTTTAGACTACAAGTGTCGTATGGTAGTATAGTCAACTGATAAGCACGATGCAAATACAGCTTTACATTGTAACGTATACTCAGCCAAACTCGAGATACAATGTTAGTAAACCCGGGCAATATTTAACCCAAAAACTACTTAGCCATACCCGATGTAGAATGTTTGTAAACAAACCACGACACAAATAACTATTTTTAGACTACAAGTGTCGTATGGTAGTATAGTCAACTGATAAGCATGATGCAAATACAGTTATACATTGTAACGTATACTCAGCCAAACTCGAGATACAATGTTAGTAAACCCGGGCAATATTTAACCCAAAAACTACTTAGCCATACCCGATGTAGAATGTTTGTAAACAAACCACGACACAAATAACTTAACTTGCTTAACGTCGAGTTTCAGATACAATTGTAAGCAATATTTATTTATGGAAGGATCTCAAATCGACAAGTGATGTAAATTGCGTATAAAAAGACGCGGCAACAGAGTAAATGTACGATAAGTATGGGCGGGTTGATTACAAACATTCTACATCGACTTTGGCTAGTGTATAGATATTTTTGTTTTCTTAACAGAATTTGCACTAATTGTCCATTTGAGCTCTTTAATACAATGCATAGTAATGCTGTCAAATTATTTTTCAAACTTGAAGCCAAAAAGAGAATTATAGATTTTTGTGTTGTCAGATGTTTACTAAAATTATATCTTGAAAATGGCTAGAGTATGGATATACCTCGTGTGTTCATAAGTTTTGAGACGAACTTATTTAATTAATTTAAAAAGAAAGTAATTCATGCAACCTTTTTTAAACTTTTAAAATTTTAAATTTCGAATGTTTTGAATCAGAAAAAATATACATTTGAATATTTGTTTCATTCTCCGTGAAAATGGCGCCAACAAAAGATTTGCGTGCGACTGTAATTTCACTGTTTCAAGCAGGAAAAAAACCAATACAAGTTTTTAGTGAAATCCAAAGTTTGGGATGTATGTAGTCGGAACTTTGTGTATTATACCATAAAGAGGTACAAGGAGACCGGCTCTTTAGAAGACCGTGGAAGATGTGGCCGCCCGCGGTCTGTAAGGACGCCCGCCGACATCAAAGTAATCAGAGAGCGAATTCGTCGCAACCCTTGCCGGACTCAAAAGAAATTAGCTGTGCAGACCAACATTTCGCGAATATCGGTGAACAGGATACTTAAATATGATCTTAAACTAAAGGCTTACAGTCGAAGGAAAGTGCATTATTTAAACGAGCGTCTTCGTAAATTGCGACTGGAACGATGTCGGAACCTATTGAAGAGACACGATCCAAAAAATATCCTGTTTACCGATGAAAAGATCTTCACGGTGGAAGAAAAGTTTAACCGGCAGAACAATAAGGTTTACGCCAGAAGTTCAAAGGACGTCCAGCCATCTGTACGCAATGTCCAGCGCACTCATCATCCAGCAAGTGTGATGGTTTGGTGGGGTGTTTCCTACGAGGGGGTCACTTCGCTTCATTTTTGCCAGCAAGGCGTCAAGGTGAAGGCACAAAATTACCAAACCGACATATTGGAAGCGGTGGTTAAACCATTAAATGATACGCTATTCGCTGGAAAATACTGGGTTTTCCAACAGGACTCTGCTCCCTCCCATAAAGCTAAGACTACTCAACGTTGGCTGGAGGCCAATTTGCCAGGCTTCATTCGGAGCGAAGATTGGCCCTCGTCAAGCACTGACTTGAATCCTTTGGATTATTCTTTATGGACGGAATTGTAGCTGAGGGCATGCAGAAAGTCTCACCCAAACCTGGATTCTCTCAAGCGAGCCCTTATTAAAGAATCGAAACGGATTCCCATTGAAAAGATTCGTGCCGCCATAGATGAATGGCGCACGCGTTTGAAGGCCTGCATTTAATGCAAAGGCGGCCATTTTGAATGATTTATTTTTAAATACAGATCTAGATGTCAGTAGTTTTAATTTTAATATCCAATAAATGAATACTCAACTTAGCTCCAAAAATATTTTAGTTTTACTGTGTCTCAAGACTTATGAACACACGAGGTATAGTCATAGTTAGATTAGATCATAGTCATTTGCTGCAATATCTTTTTACTTTTAAACGCAAACTAAGATTAGGTTAATATTAATATTAATAACAATGCAAAGAACGAAACAAAATACAGTTCTATCTTAATTAACAAGGTTTTATAATTTATCGAAATTCGATATTTTATTTTAATAGATAAAGTTTTATTATCTGAAGTTATCAAATAATGTTTTAGAAACTAAAATAACAAGCTCTGCCGAATGTATCTTAAAATTAATATCAATAAAATTAACATATATTTTTAATCACTAATAAAAACCATGTTTTTTTTTATCTACCATCAAAAGAGAAACAAATACACATACAGTGATTTCAGCAACACATGCTGTGTTAAAGTAAACCCTGTGCGTAATCATTCCGAGCTAAAACTTGAGCCCTCAGTCCGGTTGACGACAGTGTCGAGACGTGAATGTGACGTCATCTTTTTCTAAGGGATTTGGTACAGCTCCTCTATCGTGCGGACAGCGAACTAACCAAATCCCATACAACAAAATAAGAATATTAAGTATATCAGTCATCTAGTACCCATAACACAAGCTCTGCTTAGCTTGGGGCTAGATGATGCTGTGTGGATTGTCCAGCATTATTTAATTATTTATTTAAAATGAGAGGTCACAATCACGACTGTTTCTCTGAACCAAGATACGAAATTCCGCTTTTAAAGAAACAAAATATTTTTGATTTAAATACAAGTATCACACTCTAAGTCTTCAAATAAAATATCATACACAGATAAACGCAAATTTGTAAAAATAAACCCAATACATTCATCGTAATTGTCGATTCTATGCCAGCATCGTAGAGCTCAATTTTAAAAATATTAACATACACTATCACTTCACTCTGTTTTACTTTAATCAAATATACAAATATTATAGTATTCGTTTGAACTTTTTAATGCTGCATAGAATAGACACTAATATAAACCTAGCGAATTAAAAATCTCGGCTTTTACTCTACCTTTATTTTACAATATAAACCGTAAAACTTAGTACAATAAGCAATTAAGAGAAATGAACACCAATCAGTAAATTCAATGCGCGTCGTTGTGGCCAGGTGTTTGAGCAATTCGTCAGGTCAGTGGGCCCTGGAACAGAAATACGTGCTTATACAATGACGTAACTATTTTATGTTATTTTCTAAGTATAATAAAAAATATCTATCTATGTACTCGTATGTATTGTATTAAGTATATCAGTCATCTAGTACCCATACATATCACAAGCTCTGCTTAGCATGGGGCTAGATGATGATGTGTGGATTGTCCAGCATTATTCATAATTTAACTAATTTAATTATGCTAGAGTTTTTTTCATAATGAATGTAAGCAGGACTATGAACCTTGTTTGTGTTCAAATACACTGGCCTGCATAACTAAGTATCACACTTTTAAAATATAAATTTTTCCTATACTGAAGTTAGAGATTTAAAATAAAAAACGTTTTATAGCAAATTTTATCAATCCAACACAAACAAGGTTCGTAGTTAACCGGCTTACATTATATTTCTTAAGTTTTTATAATTTTTTTATAATTTTATTTATTTAATTAGAACGGTCATACCACTAACACTAAATATTTAAAATTAAAAAATACAATAAAAATACAAATTTAATATAAAAAGTAGTAATAAAATCTGGATGAAATAAATTATTATTATTATATATTATTATTATATGTGCGTAAGCCTCACACTGGGTTAATTTATAAGAAATCAAATAATATCCCAATGTAACTATAGTAAACTGTACATTAAAACTTTTAACTTTAAAACAAGATAAAACAATAAAATAGCCATGCATTAACATTTTATAAGTATGTTTTACAAGTTATTTAATTTTTAATAACTGGTATTGCCTCTTTGGGCTCTGATTACAGCTTCGAGCCGGTTTGGCGCATGACTGAACACGAGAGTTCGGAGCACATTTTGGGGAATATTCTCCTATTCTTCTCACAACACAAAATAATAATAAATATTTTTATATACAAAATTAAACTCTTTGCTGAATTCTTTTTATTTCGGAAGTATATCTTGTGTACTTAAAAAGTTATTGCAATTTTAAAAGTGAGATACTTAGTTCTGCAGGCCAGTGTAGTTTGAAAAATTCTTCAACGAATTTGTCATTAGCTTTTATAAGTTTTTTGTTTCTACATACGTGCTAAGCTCAGGCACTTTCAGATGTAATCGTTTTTTTTAATGACAGTTTTAAAAATAATGATATTAAGATTCATGATGAATATTTGTGTCATAAATTGTGTAGAACACGCATGCAACGTACGGGCTTATAGTGAAAGAAAAAACTGTGTGATATTATACGAATATGAAATCCGGGAAATAAGATATAAGTACTCGTTTTTGGTTGGACATACATGCATCATCAAATATTATTTCCACTGCAGGGCAAAGGGAGGGCTTTGCCCTACTCAATACTGAATATATTTATTGCACATTGGTAACCTTACAGTGTGACAATACAAATACTCGTAATATTTCGTCCTTTTCTTCCACGTACATATCTCTGTTCCGTGAGTCCACAGGCCAGCCCGCAAGGCGCACATCTAACTGGTCCCGCCAGCTTATTCGTGCTCTGTCGCCGGCCATTGGGACAACTTCAAGGCCAAAATCACCCCAAATTGCTTTGCCTATGACGTCTGCACAGACGTAAAAAAGGGTAAAAATACTTACCTAGTTCTCAGGACATGAAGCGGCGCGACACCCTGTACGCGCCGTATAGCAGCGCGCCCAACACCGCCACGCGCACCGTCACGCGCATCACTTGCGTGGAGCGGGACGGGGGAGGGACCCTGCAACAGGCGTGGTGACGTGAGGGGCTGACGACCACTGGCGCAGTGGGGGAAGTGCGACGCAAGGTTGTGGGTCAAATGTGTTATTTTTGCTAGTTGCCTAATTTAACTATAAAACAAATAAAAATAAATAAAAACCTAATGCAAAAGCACTGGAAAGCATTTTGTTGCCACAAGCCCTGCCGGTTACACAGGGAAGATAGCTTAGCAGTATAAAAACAAATTAAACAGAGCAGCGCGTATACTGTCACGTACAGGAACATTCGAATAAAAAGTAATACTATGTAGAAACCAACCAAAAGTAATATTTGATTCTCGCGCCAATGTGCGCGCCAACACTTACAAACAAGCCATATTTCCGAAGAACCGACCACCGATGGGCTATACGTTTTTTTGAGTAGGCGCTGTGCCCAGGTGGCCTAATGATTTGGGAGAAACTGCTGGCAGATACGGTAAGCTGAAGTTAGGGCGCTACAGCACTCATTTGGCGAGGCTTATGTCCAGTGAACTCGTATAGACGGAACGATGATGATTCACACACATCAAAATACAATTAGAAAAAAAGAGATTCAGTTAGTTGACACTAGTTTCTATAATGACATTAATTTGACAATGCTGTCAAGATAGTAAAATGTCATATTAAATACATGGAGATAAAATTCTAGAACGAACATTACTGTTAGAGAGCAAATCATGGACGAACTAAATTATTCCCCTTTCTACCCCTTTCCCTCATCGCAGGATAAAAATGGCAGTCACCATAACTTTAGTCCACTCGCTTG
The DNA here is from genome assembly GCA_963662085.1 of Eupithecia inturbata. NCBI lineage: Eukaryota > Metazoa > Arthropoda > Insecta > Lepidoptera > Geometridae > Eupithecia > Eupithecia inturbata. The sequence continues at coordinate 14,365,288 of OY759182.1, forward strand.
GACTTCTATATTTTTAAAATTGATTAGATCTTTCTTTTATTTTGTTGTTTCTAGCATCAAGTAAACTTTGGTGAATGTATTGCACCGCCAACATTAGTCCCTAACGGCGCTCCCTCACCGCGAGTATTCGTCGGCAATGTAACATTCCAATGTTTATTTGCGAGCATTACGTTAGTATCGTCACTGGCAAGCATTCGCCTGTAATATAACAATCCAACAAGATTCGATTTTGAGTATTCTTCTGTAGTCGATTATTTTACAAAGTCAGACGAACCGGCTTTCATAACAGACATGCGCACTGTAATGTTGGTGGTCCTACCTCAGCTCGAATCTGAATGTCAGCGATGTGACAGCGAGCGTTCGTGCAGTCAGTACGGGGAAAGAAGGCGCTCGCAACGAGACGGATTTTAGACGAAACATGCTCATGTAAGCTTAGGTACCAAAGGGAAGAATAAAAAGAGATCTAAATAGTTCGATAGGTATCATCGAAGGGGCAAAAATCGACGTAGGCCGTAGGCATGTACTTACATGAGCAACGGAGGAATGTCTTCAGACTTCACCTTGCCCCAGTTTTCAACGATACCACCGACGTGGCCTATCCCCACGATGCCTACTATCCGACACGGCTCGTGATCTGAAAGTTAAAATGAATATTATATCTATTCTATTCATTAATGTCATCATTTGCTACCTACTCTCTGCTTGTATTTGTGTCTATGTATGTACCTACACTTATTAGTTCTTGTCAAACCTGTATGTTTATGGCCAAATAAATATCTTTAATATTAACTCGAAAGGCCCTACTGGAAAGGGAAGAAAAGGAAGACCGCAAAAAAGGTAGCATGATGAGAGGGGCTTCGAAATTAAAGGAGGAGCATTAACCAAAAATGGCCTGAACATCCGATTTTCGAAAGGGGAGTTGAGGTCAACACGTATGCAGGCTGGATTACGGTCACATTCACAACAAAAATTGTGTTCCTACGTAAAAGTTCTTAACACTGTGCAGAACGTTTGTATATGCTTTTACCTGAGGGTAAGCGCGTTAGTAAAACGCTTCCTTCCCTTCATGTTCGTAGGATAGAGGGCAAACGCTGTATCCTGGATTACAGTATTTTTTTTCTGAATTTTTTATCTTTAAAATTGGTTTTATATTCGTGCATACGACGCAATGTCTGTATGCTTGTTTTTTAGCTCGATCATTGTTTGAGGAAGATGGTTACAGAAATGGCATCCATTTTAATATTTATTTTTTAATATGAGTCATATTAAAAAATAAATATACCAGCGAAATTATCACCAAGCCTCACGTTTTACAAACAGGATAAATCTTAAATCTAAGAGTCCTCTCAGTTAGAAGGGGTCACGACGTGACAAAATGTTTATCGACTACCTACAAAATTATATTTACTAATAACGAAATTATGTATCAGTTAAATATGCAAACGTTTACGTTATAGTGTAATAATCTTTCTAATCTTAACAGGTAACATTTACACCTTTGGAATCAGATAAACTACAATATAAAACAGGAAATTAAATTAATTTTGGGTAACAAAATATTACGGAGGTTTTTCTTAAATTTGGCTTGTATGCTTAGATAAAAGTAGGTAAACAAGATCCGTCAAGTGCGAGTGTGACTCGCGCGCCGAGGGTTTCGAATGGTTGTCAAGTATACTTGACAGTGCAGCTTGCAGTGCAGCGTATTGGTATATAAATAAATATGTATATGTATATGTACTACTGGTTAGAGACTTTGCTATTTGATGAATACCAAAAAATGAAAGGTACTTATATTTCAGATGTGTCGGTTTGCAAACTTCGGAGTAGGTATAGAGGGTAATTTTTTCAAAATATTTCAAAAAGTATGAAACCTACAGAAATTTCAAATTGTTTTGAGATGTACAAACCGATACCTTTCATTTGATACCCCACTCGATGAGGTAGCCTCCTTTTGAAAATTACCCCCCCCCCCTTAACCATTTTTTCGAAAAGTGGTCCACTTACAGACTTCTCTATATTTTTCCTGTAAAATATAGTTCCATATCTACAAACGCTACATACATTTTAGATGGATCGCTCTGCAAACTTCGGAGATAGGGGGGAGGGGAATGGGTAATTATTCGACTTTTTTCAAAATATTTCAAAAAGTATAAAAACCTACAGAAACTCAAATAAGGTCCAATTAGGTTCCCCCACAGTCATGGTCGGACCAGCGCGCGTTCGTGATTGCCGTGCGCTAACACCCGATTTTGGTTTACTACCGATTAATATTGTTGTCTCGGTCGCACTTCGGTCTTAGGTACGTCTTTCCATCTTTGTTGTTCTATAGATTGCACAAGATTGGAAATGTAACTGTGAGCGCATGTGTTTGCGTGTAGTTGTAACGCAGACCAGTTGTTGAGTAGCGCTGGGAGAACGTAACACATCTCCCCTCTTTTACTTTTATCTGAGGTTTTACGTTGTGGAGGGTTTAGTATCCTATCAAAACCCGCAAAAAAAAAACCCTTAGATTGTTTTTCAATGTGCCTTGACCCTTAGCGACCATTGGGGATGATGCCAAATTAACCTAATGGTATGAGCCGAAAGGCGCTTATGAAGGGAGTGCAGCCTATGTCTAGCAGTGGACTGGTAAAGGATATTGACGTGTGTGTGTATGACCCTTAGACCACACTGTACTCACGTCTCGCGGTATGTGCGTTGGCGGCGACCTGCAGCGAATGCGCGAGGAACAGGTCCCGCTCAGCCACGAACACCTGCTTAAGAGTCGGGAACTCCTCGGACATCTCCTCTAGCATGTCTTCCAGCATGTGCTTCTGTTTGCATTTCTCCACTTCTTCAACGCTGTTGAACAAAAAGTCACAAAAATTAAAAGTTAAAATGTAAATTTTCAATACAAATTGTGATGTCGAAATTTTAAAAGTTTGTTGTTTTCAAAACAGTCTTCGAAATTAGATGCCAGACGAAGCACAAAGTCTGTCCCCCAGGAGAGCGAGGTGATGGCGCACTGCAGCGTAATGTTGATCGGATGGTCATAATATCTTACCTGACGGTCTTATTGGAGGTGAGTAGATGCCAGACGAACCGCAGTGTCTGTCCCCAGGAGAGCGAGGCGATGGCGCGCTGCAGCGTGATGTTGATGGGACGGTCTCCGAGGTGGATGAGGCATTGAGGGAGCTTCTTTGCCTGATAAGTATTTAAATGATTTATTAATACTTTGCCACGACAAACTTAGACTGTCAAATTGCATGTCAATATTACCAAATGTAGTCAACAGAGGGCTTACGCAGTGTATCTATTAAAGAAGAGGCAACCTTTGCTCTTTTGGTTGATGGCACCATCACAAGGTACTAATGTAATACTAACTAACATTTGTCCGCGGCTTTGCTTTCGTTGTAGGTAAGGTACCTAAATAAAACCTATGTAGCTTAATAAAGCTTATCTTTATAATAATAAAAATACATTCTTAGATACTTATTCACGGAAATCAGAAAAACTTAAAATTATAATATCATCTTCATGTGTGTTAAAGTAGTGTAGAGAATACTTATGATAAAACTTTGTACATTGAAGAGATTTAAAAAAATATTTTGCAAGCTCTCTTAAAATTTTAATAAAAATAAATAATGCCAAACAATCCACTCACAGGGATCGCAATGCAGAAAACCGGATCCGGCATAATTTAACGACTACCGCATCCGGTGATGCCCATTTTCGGCAAAATGATGTTGCATGAGTGGATACTTTAAGGCGGCTGTACAGTGGGCCAAGGCGGCCGTTGGGCCAAGTGGGTTAATTCTAAGTGGGGTAACTGGGATCTGCACTGAAATCTTGCATGAGAGTGTATTGTGCATTTTCCCCCTGCCTAACCAGCCTAGCTGCTTATGCACCGGAGCCTTCTGGTGATTGACTTCGTTTCGTAACCTTTCTGTAGGTGTGGAAAGGGTTGTTGCCTCAATGAGACTATTTAATTCAGTCTTTTGTCTAGTTTCGTCTGTGGCTATACAGTGTACCACAACGTGTTCCACAGTCTCTTCTTAATTAATTAATTTATTTTCTTTATTAGGTTTACCAATGGTTTCATACACAGAGTTCTTACATCAAAATATCTTATAAAAAAATACCAACATTTGAGAAGACGTAGAGTTACAGATTAACGATATTTTATAATTAACTATGAATTATTGATATGTGCACAAACAGCTTATAGGTAAACACCACTTGCATAATATCTGATAGGTAGAACGTCCAATTTATATAAGTGTAATGATTGAGCTATTATGTCTGGCAATAACATTAAGTACATACTTACATTTAACACAAGGACAAAATAAGTAACTTTACTAAGCCTAAGTATTGGATTGATGAGAAACAAAGCATAAAGCAGAAACACTAACTACTAGCTAAGTACCTATTGATGAAGTGTTGACGGTTAATGGAAGCGGCCACGTTCGACACAGGCTGCTCTCTGTACGTATGTTGGTAGTTTGCGATCAAAACTGGCCGGCCAACCAAATAGCGTCGGTTTTCCGTGCACACATCAATGGTTCTTAGCACGCTTCGCAAACAGTGTTCATACGATGGCGTCTTATTCAGTTCGTTGTTCTATTCCGATGAATAGTCATCGCCCACTATATCCTGTTGCGCAAGGACAGCAATACAGGAATGTTACCGGCGAGCAGAGCGAGCCGCGATTTTGTTTATGTTTTAGGCGGAGTTTAGACTCCTTGCGGGAGTAGTCGAACCCTGGACTAGACCTCCTAAAGTAGAACAAGCACCCACCTCAGCCATGGCCCGCCTGAACTCCCCTCCGGGCGCCATCCCCAGCTCGCGGGTAAAGTGCGCCGACATGTTCAACAGCAAGATGTACATGATGCCGTTAATCATTCCGTTTTGTTTGATCGTGGCTCTGGAAATAAACAGTAAAGCAGGTGAAACGTCGTGTGCGAACTGAGCAGCACACAACTCGGATCGCTTCGTTCACCACTCTGGCTGTGAGGTGCTGCGATAATCATGAGAAGCCCTGGTACTTTCATTGTCTTTTCACAAGAAACTTCTTTGAAATTGGTTAGGAAATTGGTTGACCCACGATTATTATCTTATTATTTACTAGTTTCTAAAGATTATTTCTATCCCATGGGTTCCCATGGGATACTACTTTTACTTATTATCTCATTAATCAGTTCTGATTAATGAGATAATAAGTAAAAGTAGCCTGTTTTATTCCAGGCCTAGAACTACTTGCATGCAAAATTTCAACCCGATCCGTTCAGTAGTTTTGGTGTGAAGAGGTACCAAACATCCATCCACGTAGTACGAACGTTTCTACCAGAGGAAGGGCAGCAGCTTCCTTCTGTTTATTTTTAACCCCTCAACTGCAATGATTAATGCCAAGCATGGTGATGGAGCTGTGTGCTGCCGGGTTTGAATTTGTACCACCCGAACTCTTCCCGTGGGTGTCGTAAGAGGCGACTAAGGGATATCCACCGGGGGTGGGCAGCAGCGCCCCCTGCAGAACAATTCTACTACCGAACTGCGATCCCCAGCCCGCATGCCCAGCGTGGGGATTATGGGCATTACCCCCTACGAGATAAAAGCCAACAAGGCGCTTGTCAGGGGAGGCCTGGGTCCAGCAGTGGACCAATATAGGCTGTGGAGGTGGAGGGGGGATGGTGATTATGGTTACCCTCTTTGTTTGAGGAAGCACATACTACCTACATTTTGCCTTCATCTCACCCGTATTTATTTGTATTTTATTGTATTATTCTAATTGCAAGAACTGGGCGCTCAAAGTGCCATAACAATTTCAGTTCCAAAACGCGATTGCATCACTATCTGTACATACTTGATTTTAAGTGATTTTAAGTAATCTGTTGGGGATCTTAGAGTTTGACTATTACCTTATTTTCTTAATATTGATATTCTTGGCCTCCCTCAGTATAACTTCCTCGTCCAGAAGCAGTATGTTAGTCCTCTGCTCGCACAGCTCCACCATCACAATATGCGGCTGCACTTCTTGTATCACCTGCAATTAAACAACGTGAGTCGATCCAGATGTCGCCAAAACTAATAAACTAATTTGACACTAAAAATGATGCCATCCCTTTTATTTAGATCGTTAGTAAAGGGACGACAACATTTAGTCGAAATTAGCTTAGTTTAGTTTTAACGGCATCTGAATTGATTACTAAAACAAGTAATTCATTTAAAACCATAAAAAATCCGACACAATCCCCACTTTACCACTTTTTCACAAAAAGCGAGAGGGGCCTTTAAAAGATAAGATAGATAGATAGAATATACTTTATTGCACACTTAAATCTAAAATGAACTATTTACAACAAGACAACCTAAAAACTAAGCGACAATTGGCGGTCTTATCGCTATGTCTACCAGACAACCATGTAAAATGTAAGTAGCTAAGAATACTGCCGAAATTCAGGCGAATCTTGTTATACCTCCTTTTTTTTTTTTTTTTGAGGTGTCGTGGTCGGATAACCTCCTCGTGTGCCCGTACTGCTACCTGTGCTTGGGGATTCGTCCCTGGGTAACGGTAGTAGGTGGCGGGCCGGTGCACCTTGGTTCCCACCGCTAACAATTTTTCTATTCGGGAATATGGTTAGCGGCGGCCAATAATCCGACAAACTAATCTAAGGTGTCAAACGTACCGTGCCGAGGGATGAATGGCTGATGATTCAGTTGCGAACGGTGTCTCTCCGAAATCAGGGCGAATCGGAGTAGTAGTCAGCCCACCCGTGGGCATGCGGGGCTCTGCTGGCGGGTAGTTTTATTTCCCTAGCTTCTCGTGGGATTTGTATGGATACTGACAATATACCAACCAAATCTTCTTCTCCTTCTGGAGAACCATCTTCTCCCGTCTCGGGAGAAACCTGCAATAGGCTGGAGGAGGCCCTACTGGCCTCTCCGGAGCCTATGCATACAGTGCCTTGCCTGGCAGATGACCCAACAGAGGTCGGCGGCTCTGAAGCTGCGGCCCCTGCCACGGTTACGTCACCAAGCAAAAGCGCTGGTAAACTGAGCGGTGCTGCCCGGAAGCGGCTCCGAAGGCTGATGGCTGCCAATGTATGCTTCGAAGAAGCACGAGCACTGGCGGTAAAGCCTTGGAGCCAAATCCCACAGCTGAACGCTCCCCCCGATCCAAAAACGTCCAAAAGACAAAGATCGGAGGAGGAATCGCCCAAGGAGCAGACCAAAAAGGCCCCCAAGCTGTTCCAGGAGTCAGAGGCCAGACCTAGCTTCAAGCAGGTCGCGGAGGCGAAGCGAGTAGGCATTCGCAACATCGCCTCCATGAGCGACGACCAGATGAAGCAGGTCCATCGTTCCCTGACCCTGGCAATACTGAAAATTGCAAGCAGCGGAAAGGGGCCTAGGTTTGCTAGTTTTACTCACAAACCTGGGTGGATACTGGTCACATGTGAGAACCAGGAGAGCCAAGTCTGGCTCGAAAACGAGGTCCCTAGGATCAAGCCATGGGTTGGGGCAGAACTCTCGGTCATTCCTGAGAGCGAGTTGCCCAAGCCTGTGGTTGCGGTCACTTTTGTGCCCAGTATCGAAGCGGCGTCGGTAGACGAGGCCGTTCAGCTACTGAGGACACAGAATGAGGGACTTCGCACTGACCTTTGGAAGGTTCTGCACAGCAGATCTGAGGGGAATGGGTTTGTGGTAACCTTCTCCTTGGATGATCTGTCTGTGGAGGCCCTTAGAGCCACTGGCTTTCAGGCTGCCTTGGGCTTCAAAAAGATAGCCTTCAAGGTCAAAGGCAGCTCTGAGACTAAGCCAGAGTCAGTGGCTGTCTCAGGCCCACAGCCGTCCGGCTCCGGTGGAAAGGGCTCCTCGGGGCGAAGCACAGGAGGACCAAGGCCGCGACCTGTCGTGGCACGGCCCTCCAATGTACCGCCCCTGGGTAAGTTCGGTCCACCGAGGCAGGGCGGAAGTGGTCCGCAACCGTCCACATCCAGTGGAACGGGCGCCTCGGGGCGAAGCACAGGAGCACCAGGGCCGCGACCCGTCGCGGCAAGGCGCTCCAATGTAGCGCCCCAGTGCAGGTCCGGGCCATCGGATCGGGGCGGTAGGGGTTCCCGGGGTGGAGCAAGGGGTGACAGGCCGACCGAACCTAGCGGAGGACGCGGAGCGCGCCCGAAGCTAGTTAGGTCCAAGCCTCGTTACCAGCGGGGAAACCTGTAATGGCTACCCAGGCAGGGAAGGCGAGGATCCTCCAGGCTAACCTCCACCATGCCGCGGCAGCTTCCGCGGTAATGGAGTGCTGCCTGTCTGAAGGACAAGCTAGCCTCGCCTTGATCCAAGAGCCTTGGGTAGCCAACACTGAGGTTCTGGGACTCAACGCTGCCGGTAAGATTTTAGTTAATGGTAATGGCACAAGGCCCAGAGCTTGCATAATTTTCAATAACTATGTTAATTTTTTGCCTATCACAGAGGTATGTAACGACGACCTGGTTGCCGCTTTTGTCGATCTCAAAGGATGGAGTGGGGCGAGGGTAATTATGTGCTCTGCCTACTTACCCGGAGAGAGAGACAACCCAACGAGTGACCTGGCGAAGGTGGTCGACTTCGCCGCCCAGAACAACGCCGAACTTCTCGTTGGATGCGATGCCAATGCTCACCACACAGCATGGGGGAGCACGGACGTCAACGCTAGAGGTGAGTTACTTTTTGACTTTCTTTTAGCTAACAATCTAACCACTCTTAACATAGGACGCGTACCGACTTTTGTTACTCGGGTTAGACAAGAGGTTCTGGACATAACGTTCGCTACTAACAACCTCGCCAGGCACATTAATGACTGGCATGTTAGCAACGAAAACTCCATGTCCGACCACAAACACATCAGCTTTGAGATAAAGGCCTCTCTGGACTCTCAAATCATAACTTATAGGGACCCTAGGGCAACTGACTGGGATGTCTTCAATGACAAACTAAGGCTAATGCTCGAAGACTGCCCCAAAAGTATTAAATCCCGCGACAGTCTTGAGATAGCAGTAGCTGTCCTTTCAAAAGGCATCTGCACGGCCTATGAGGAAAGCTGCCCGCTAAAGTCCAAGACCACAAAGCGACAAGTCACATGGTGGAACTCCACGCTAGGTAAGCTAAGGAGCAAAACCAGGAAACTTTCCAATAAGGCTAAAAGGACTCGTGAATGGGAGGCCTACCACAAAGCCTTAACGGAATACAACATAGAGATTAGGAAGGCAAAGAGGGCATCCTGGAGGAAGCTCTGCGAGGAAATCAAGAGTCTGCCTCAAAGTGCAAGACTTCACAAGCTGTTCTCTTAAGCCAGAACTAATCAAATAGGCCTCCTTAAAAAAGGAGACGGTACGTTCACAACTAATGAAAAGGAAACCCTAGAGTTGCTGGCTTCGACCCACTTCCCTGGTTCGCAGGATAAAAGTTCGCTCCGACCTGCGCCTGAAAATCCTTATAAGCCTCGGAATGAGGACTGGAACAGGGCGGCTAGGATTATCAGACCGAACCAGGTAAGGTGGGCCGTCAACTCTCTCAAGACTAACAAAGCATGCGGTGAGGACGAAATACTCCCTGTCTTCCTACAGCGGGGAATCGACGTCCTCACTTCATATCTGGTTAAAATCTTTAGGGCGAGCCTCGCCTGGGGATATGTGCCAGAACCATGGACAAATGTCAAAGTCGTCTTTATACCTAAGGCTGGAAAGAAGGACTACAGCCAGCCTAAGTCCTTCAGACCAATAAGCCTTTCGTCTTTCCTTCTGAAGACAATGGAGAAGGTAGTAGACAGACACATCAGAGACGTGGCGTTAGCTGCGTCTCCTATCCACCACAGCCAACACGCCTATTGCAAGGGCAAATCCACAGAGACGGCGCTGAGTAGCCTCATTGACAGAGTGGAAAAGGCTTTGGAGGACAAGGAAATCGCACTATGTGCTTTCCTTGACATTGAAGGGGCTTTTGATAACTCGCCTACCTCTCTGCTGGTGAACGGGTTGGTAAACAAGAATGTTGACCCGTCCACCATCAGATGGGTTAAGGATATGCTCACAAAAAGGGGCGCAAAACTAACCCTTCAACGATCAACAATCGAGATATCCACGGCTAGGGGCTGCCCCCAAGGCGGAGTTTTATCGCCCGTATTATGGACCTTAGCAGTGGATCAGCTCCTGTGTGGACTGGCAGACCAGAATATAGATGCGCAAGGCTATGCGGACGACCTTGTGATCATCGTGCGAGGATTTTGCCAGTCCACCATTTCTAGCATCATGCAGAGAGCTCTCAACGCTGTCAGCGACTGGTGTAGCAACAGTGAACTCTCAGTCAACGCTGGCAAAACTGTGATTATACCATTTACAAATAAGCGAAGGCTAGACAAGCTCGTGAAGCCTAAACTTAACGGTAAAATCATAACCTTTTCCACAGAAGTGAAATATTTGGGCGTTACCATCGACCAAAAACTGACGTGGAATACTCACCTAGCCAACGTCTTGAAAAAAGCTAAGATGGCTCTAGGAGCTAGCGGCAGGCTAATGGGCAACAACTGGGGCGTCAACCCCAGGATTGCCTTGTGGCTGTACACTGCCATTGTGAGGCCGATACTCACTTACGCCTCCATGGTATGGTACGACAAGGCCCTTCAGTCAACCGCAATCAACAAACTAAATAGCCTACAAAGGACTGCATGCCTTATGGCCACGGGAGCCATGACCACCTCCCCTGGACTGGCACTAAATGCACTGCTAGGTCTGCCTCCGCTCCATATGTACATACATAAGGAGGCAAAGACCAGCATGTATAGGGCCTGTACTCAGGGCGGTAGGAACTGGCTCTCCCAGAAACTGAGATCTCTACAAGACTCTACTCTGGAATCACCAATTTTGGGCATGACAACTGATGTCAGGCTCCCACGACATGTGTTTGAAAAACACTACACAGTGGAACTTCCTTGCAGAGACGACTGGCAAAACAGCCAGGTGCTCTGCAAGAACGGGTGCCTAAATTGGTACACGGATGGTTCCAAAATGGGACTGGATGTAGGCTGTGGAGTGTATGGAGAGCGACCTAGGTTTGGCAAAAGTACAAACCTAGGTAATTACGCCTCTATCTTCCAAGCAGAAGTATTCGCCATCTTAGAATGTGCCGATATAAATCTGGAAAAGCGCTACTCCAACCAAACGATCTTTATCAACTCTGACAGCCAGGCGGCTCTCCTAGCACTGGACTCGAAGGTCATTACATCTAGATTAGTCGAGGACTGTATGTCACGTCTAAACGCGCTCGGCTTGAATAACAGAGTCGTCCTAAGATGGGTACCGGGACACGCAGGAATCAACGGCAATGAGTGTGCCGACGAACTTGCTCGTTCCGGGGCCAAGGGGACTCAGCTGGGCCCCGAGCCGTTCTGTGGCATACCTAAAAGCCTGGCTAACAGAACCCTCTTGGATTCCTGCTTCGAGGAAGCTTCCAAGCTTTGGAAGAATTCCTTGGGCATGAGTCACTCTAAGTCATTAATAAAAGCCTTCGATAAACGGTTCACCAACCGAATCCTAGCGCTAAGCAGAAGCAACCTTCGCATCATGACAAGAGCCCTAACTGGACACTGTCGCCTTAACAAGCACATGTTCAAACTGGGTCTAAGCGACACACAATCCTGCAGATTTTGCGAAGAGGCGGAGGAAACGCCTCTCCACCTGCTAGGAGAGTGCGGAGCACTGATGCAAAAACGTAGCATCCATCTGGGCAAGCACCTGCACAGCCCAGACGAGCTACGAGCCATCACCCCGAAGAAAATCCTGCAGTTCCTAGCAGCTGCAAGGGTTAGTGGCGAACTATGAACGTCGCAGCTTCAGGGCTGAACAATTGAGTGGCGATCACAATAGGCCTTTCATGGCCGCAGTGACACGAAAGCCACCTAAAGAAAATAAAAAAAAAAAAATAAAAAATAAAAAAATATACCTCTTTTACCAACAGCTTATTATATGCCATTTGTTGGTTTGAGTATTATAGAGAAAAAGAGGCCCAGTCAACCACATACATACATAGATAACCGCGAAATACATATACCCATATACAGGATGGTACAAACGAACGTTACCTGGAACGGGAATGAAGCTACCCGAAACATTCAAGATAGTAAATTTTACTGAAAGGAAACATGTCTTCATTTTTTTAAATATGTAAAACGTTTTCACTCAATTGTGAAAAACTAACCTAACCGGTAATCTATCCCACTCAAATCTTATAAATAACACACTGTATTTTTAAGTCATCGATCGGTAGAGTCAATAATAAAAATCAAGCTTGTCGCACACCTGCGTATCACAGCACAAAAATGTGCATTCAATTATGGGCTTTATTAAATAAATAAATTAAGGGAACAACATGAAATCTGCCAATAAGACAAGATGGAGCACTTTTGATGGCTTGTTTACACCAGTTTTTGATAGATTTCATGGTCTTATTTTAATTGAATAAGCCATATTTATTCTATTTCACTAGACAGATTTAATTGTGATACAAATAAAGGGTGCTATTTTTTATGATTTTGGTGGGTTCGTCTACGGGATAAGGCCACATAGTTTTGCAAAATTTCGTGAATGCAGTTTTACTTATTTTTAATAATAATTTAAAATAAATAATAAATAATGCTGGACAATCCACACAGCATCATCTAGCCAGAAGCTAAGCAAAGCCTGTGTTATGGGTACTAGATGACTGATATACTTAATACAATACATTACACAGATAGATATTTTTTTATCATACATAGAAAATACACAGAACACCCGGAACAAATATTTGCAGATCGTACAAACATTTGTCCCAAGGCGGGAATCGAACCCGCAACCTTCTGCGTCGCAGGCGGACCTTCGCCCACCGCGCCACATCGGACGTCAGTAACTGCCAGATTTGACAAAAAACTAATTAGGGCAATGGCCTTTATTAACAAAGAAAATTACAATCAAATTTATTTACAATTGAAACAATTAAGCTAACTGCAGACTGTTGCAAGCTACCTGTGTAGCTCAACTGATCCATATCAATACCAGTCGGAAGCGTCCCCAAGACGCTGGCTGCATTGCCCCGCTGTATGGCAATGCTGATGCGCTGCGCCAGATATCCGCCAGCTCTCGGGTCACGCGTCGCGTCGACCAGACGCTCAGATAACTTTTTAAAAACCCGGAGAGCCTCGGTACCCCACGGACCTAGGGTCTCGACCCCAAAGAGAGCAAATATGTAGGCTCTGTTGAGACCTACATATTTGCGTCTCTTGAGATCCTCGGCCAAATCTGCCGCCGCACCAGCCCTTACGGATGTCCTCGGAAGATGGGAAGGCGCAAGTGTGTCGACGCATGTAGCGTCCCACACAATGGGCCTCCCCAACTCCCATGGGACTAGCGTCATGCCGTCAGGCCTCTTACCATCGTCACGCAACAGACCATTCGGTTCGAGAATAGCTGGTACGTTTGCGGTTACAAAGGCCCGCCGGATGACGTCGTTAAGGCTGGCATGACGAGATATCCGACCGGCGCGGCGGCCATAGTACACGATAATCCGTGATGACCAAGCTGTTCGACAGCAGTACCGCACTGGCATTGATGAGGCGCGCAACACATTGCACCCAACCGAAGACATGTTGCGATACGGAAAGTTACGGGATCCAATAAAGTGCCAGTGTTAAATGAAGGAAATGCTTGCAACCAATGTCCTGACTCCCATTTAGAAACGGCCAGGAGACGGGCACGATCCGCAGAGCTGGAGCACGTTTGTAACAAACTATTCCGTGTCAACTCACACAGAGGCCCGTCCCATTGCCGTTGAGACAAAAGAGATTTTGGGGGAGCAGCAGCAACACAAAAAACTGTACCTAATGAATATGAATGTTTCCTTTCACTAAAATTTCATCATCAACCTATATTAGTCCACTGCTGGCCCTCACCTAATGAGCGCCATAGCGCCCTGTCTTCAGCTTGGCGCATCCAGCATCTGCCTGTCTGATCAGCAGACCCAGTCTTTCGCAGATCGTCACGTTTGCCGAGTCGCGATCTCCACTAAAGAACACGTTTACCCCAGCGGTTGTCGGATCTTCGCGAGATATCGCCGGCCTACTGCCACTTCGGTTTGCTAATTCTTTAATTCACTAAATTTTGAGTATTTCGGGTAGCCCTGCAGGTAACGTTCGTTTGTACCACCCTGTATATGGGTAAATAAAATATAATTGCGTTTAATATTAGTAACAGTATTTTTTTTGTTATCTAATACAAGCTTCTGCCCGCAGCTTCGCATGCGCTGTTTCTGAACAAATGTAGCCTGCATGTATCCATGGGATAGCATTAAGTTTGTATTTCCTTGTCTTAATTCATTTAGATATTTATACGTGAAAAGGTAACAGACTGACAGACAGAGAGACATTACTTTTACATTTATGTATTGAGGACGCTTTTTTAAAGGGTGACATCACCACCGCTGACGTCACATCATCCTTGTCTCAGTGGTCATCCATAGGAAGAAAAACACGAAGTTGTTGTGGAAGGAGAATTAAAGATTTTTGTTTTTATAGTGCGTAAGCCCTCACACTCAGAGTAATAACTTTTTTTTGGGATATTATTCGATTTCTTAGTAGTAGAATTTATTCCATAGCGGAGTTCCGTCCGACTCAAGCAAAAATGAATTCTAGCCCGGCCGACGGCCGTCTTGATAGCAAAGCTAACACTCGCGTAGATCACGCGCGTTGATTACGAGCGTGAAAATCGCCGTCACAAGGTAAGTCTTAAATTCTACTCAAAACTAGGTTTTGTAATTGAAATAACGTCTACGCGCTGACAGGTTAGTATAGAATAAAAATATGATTGAGTACTGACTGTTCTCTTTTGTTATCAATTGACATACCCTCGCCACATCCTCCTGTGACTGCAAGCTGAAGTGAGCCGTGCCCACAATATACACTTTCCCGCCATTGGGCCCATCTAACACAGTCACTGTTTCTGGAAACTGTCCATCATCATTTGGTAGTTCAGGCACTCCTGAAAGTCAATTGTGAACCTTTAGTACATTTTCTATTGACCATCATAATTAAAGTTCCCGTAGAAGCCTTACACCTTTTGTAAGAGAGCAATGGAACACTTTCTACATAATCCAACCTTCATTCCTTGAACTAAAAGATATAATTTTGTACAATATGTTAAAGAACTTGGAACAATCACAACCATTTCCTCAAAATGTTTGGATATAATTCATACAAGTTTTGATTTAAACTTGATAGTTTGAATCTCAGTACAACATCCAGTAGATAAATTTGGAGATCATATTACAAAGGGACTATAATAACATTAGCTAAAACAGAGTCCCACTAAAATATAATCTGGTGCACACTAAAAAGAATATTCTTAGATATATAAAATACTAGCTGCTGCCCGCGGCTTCGCACGCTTTATTCTGGAATAAAAGGTAGCCTATGTCCGGCCCCGGGATATCATCTACCTCGCTGCCAAATTTCACCGAGATCCGTTCAGCCGTTCTTGAGTTATAAATAATGTAACTAATACAACTTTCTTTTATATTTATATATATTTATATAAGAAGATTTCAATAACAAGTTGAACGAAATTAGAATTCAATAATTTTGCAACAAAATAACAATTTTTTACATGCTTGCCTAAGACGGGCATACTTTTACAGAAACATCCGCAAACGTATCAAAACAATTCTCCAGCTATCTCTCGAGTTGTTAATTTGGTATAACACTTTTATTGGAAATTAATGTTCATTATCACTAACAATTGATAATAAATAATGTAGCAGTTAACTCTGCAGGTGTGGGAAAGTCATGCATTTTTCTTTCATACTCATTTTAAGTGTGAGATGTATTATTATTTTTATTATTAAATTATTAATAATGGAAACAGATTATTACCTGATTATCTACCTATTTAGCAACATTTCTAATTATTTCCCAGCTATGGGAAAATGTTGTCTGTTGGATTTTGTATAATCATACCATACCTTCAATGTCACATTCTGGATTGGAGTTGACTATTTGTGATTCAGTTGAGTTTTCCTTCACCACCAGGATAGGTGTTAAAGTGGCATATACAGGATTAGGACCTTAGGAGACAAAAAAGTTTCAAAAATTTTGAAAAACCAGTTTTAAATGTTATTAATGGATCTTAAACCAAGCGGTGCCAAAAAATAGTTACCATTATTTTCATCCATATTCATTTGAGCATCTCCGCCTCCATCTTCTGCCTTGAGGAACATCTGGCATTCATTGAGGATGTCTAACTTGACTCCAGGAGCCTTTGGCTTCAAATTCTGCTCCTCTAATGTCACCTTTGAACTCAATTTCTGCTGCTCCAACAAACTATCTGTAGCTGGGTCCATTTTGGATTTCTGAAAACATTAGAAATTCTGTAGACTGGATGGATTGCCAGCTGCTTTTTGGAATTATGAGGCTGCCTTGTGCAAGATTTTTGTAGGGTTAAAAAATATATATGGGAATAAATCTCATAATAAATTAGTTATACAAATTTGAAGATGCCAACTCAGATGGCAGCTTGGTTTGAGTCAGAGAAGAGAACATATCTACCTACGGCTGCTACACAGAGTTTAATAACATTTATTTCTTTTATTTGATCGTTGTGCGTAACTTTGAAGAAGTTAATTCAATCTGATTCAAAAACACAAGAGCACAGGAAAAAGGAAATTGTAGTCTCCAAGCCAGGCTTACCCTGTGTTCCGAATTACGCTAAAATCG
Source organism: Eupithecia inturbata (assembly GCA_963662085.1). Taxonomy (NCBI): domain Eukaryota; kingdom Metazoa; phylum Arthropoda; class Insecta; order Lepidoptera; family Geometridae; genus Eupithecia; species Eupithecia inturbata. The sequence continues at coordinate 14,382,041 of OY759182.1, forward strand.
ATAATATCGCGCTCACACGCGTTCCGTATTACCGCGATCGCGACAACGACGTCCCCTGTGACGTCATAGATGACGTCATTACATACGCCATTTTGCGATAACACCGACCATCCTACAAACCGAAATCACTGTGAGCGCTCTGTCAAAAGTGACAATTGGATAGAGAAAATTGGTGTCGGAGTCGGTACGGATTTATTTTGTTGTTTATTTTCAAAGAACCTATTTATTGCAAATAACAAAATCGAAATGGAAATAAACATAGAAGACGAAGTAAACGGTCGGAGACTAACTTTGATGCTTACTCAAGAGCAATATGAGAGAGCACAAATCGGTAAGTGAACCGCAGTCACATCACAACCTCGATAGTAATAATGTTCTGTGATCACAACAGTTTTTGCAGCAGTTAGTAGCCCAATCATGTACAAATTGTCTAATGAAAAAGTCTTCAAGTGATTAAATACCTAATAGCCCAGCCCCTATAATCATCCGACTAGCCTCTTATCTATTAACTAGGTACTTACTAGTTTCTGCTATTACCTACTAGTTTTTGAGATGTTTGCTTTTTTAAATATTAACTTATGTAGGTAACTTTTTTAGGTAATTATACTATTATCGGCTTCATATTTCTATCCCATGGGAAATTATGTATGGGATAAAAAGTAGTTAATGTTATATTCCAGGGCTAAAACTACCTAGGTAATACCTATTCAAAATTTCAGGCAGATACATTTAGTAATTTTGGCGTGAAGAGGTAACCAACATCCAAACTATCGCATTTATATTAAAGTTTGAAGTAGTAGGTAAGAAAAGCATATAATTTTATATGTATAGTTCTACCGGAACTAAGCTGGGCTTTCATTATGGCTAGGTACTTTAGAAGTCTTACACAACACCACTAAGGCTCACTTCAACATTGTTATGGGGGACTTTAACGGCAAGGTAGGAATCCAGATGGGTAATGAATCCCGAACAGGCCCGCATGGTTATGGAGTTAGGAATCACAGGGGGCAAATGCTAGTCAACTTCCTTGAGAAAGAAGGGCATAATGAACTCCTTGGGCAGTGGGCTGGCCATATCTCTGATGATGATGATGACTTTTGATCCTGAAATAACTTGTGCAACAGAAGCTAGTGTTACCTAAATTTTATGTGATATAATTTGCATTTTACAGATTCCGAATATGTGAGACAATTAGTTGAAGAATATGATGCTGATACAGCAAATAGTGCAAACCCAGGTACAGAATCAATAAATGAACCTGTTATAGCTACAGAACAAGATAGATCACTGTTCATTTGGAATGAGCCATGTATTTTCCTATTGCTGTCTCTTTATGAAGAAATGAAAGATGATATGAATACAAAACGCCATAAAAATATACCTAATAAAAAAACCTAATAAAAATATAACTAATAGTGTTATATAAAAGGATCTGTAACAGAAAGATAAGCAGGTATGTTTATATAATATTATTAACTTAGTGCCTTTATAAAACTGTGATTGTAATTGTTAAGTACTTACTACCTATCTAATAAAAATATAACTAATAGTGTTATATTTAAGGATCTGTAACAGAAAGATAAGCAGGCATTTTTATATAATATTATTAACTTAGTGCCTTTATATAACTGTGATTGTAATTTTTAAGTACTTACTACCTACCTAATAAAAATATAACTAATAGTGTTATATAAAAGGATCTGTAACAGAAAGATAAGCAGGTGTATTTATATAGTATTATTAACTTAGTGCCTTTATAAAACTGTGATTGTAATTGTTAAGTACTTACTACCTATCTAATAAAAATATAACTAATAGTGTTATATTTAAGGATCTGTAACAGAAAGATAAGCAGGCATTTTTATATAATATTATTAACTTAGTGCCTTTATATAACTGTGATTGTAATTTTTAAGTACTTACTACCTACCTAATAAAAATATAACTAATAGTGTTATATAAAAGGATCTGTAACAGAAAGATAAGCAGGTATGTTTATATAATATTATTAACTTAGTGCCTTTATAAAACTGTGATTGTAATTGTTAAGTACTTACTACCTACCTAATATATATAATAGATTCAGGCATTACTTTGCGGAAATCCATTATAAATATAAGGGTAAAAGATATTTTTTTTATTTTGGAATTGTTACTAAATATCTTTCGTCCTTATATTTCTAAAAATATAACGAAAAGTGTAAAAACGTCCAGCATTGTGATTAAAATAAAACGTTGATTTTAATTGTTTTTATCATTTATTTCTTTATACCTAAATAACAAACTCTCCCTAATATCCATGAAAGATTCCCTTACAATTTAAACCTAATTAGATGTAGGAAATAGGATGTCAAACAGATAAAAAACAAATGATTTAATACACGAAAAATCCAAATTACAAGGAAACAATTGCAGTTAAATCTTAAAGTATCATAAGTTTATAAACCAGCTGACGACCACGATTCATCCAGTGATGAAGCCATTTCAGAATGTTGCCAGACTAGGCTAGCAGGGATGGACTACGAAAAATACCTCGCATACCAAATTATGTGGAAAAACTGTAGTCCAATATACTCCACATCAATTCAAACGCCATTTCAGAATGTTACCAGACAAATTCAAATTTATTTTGAAGCTTATAGGTCCAAAAATAATGGATACTGGAATAGTCTTTGAAAGGAAACCAATACCAGCAAAAAAACAACTACTGATCGCACTTTGGATGATGGCTACACCAGATTCTTACAGGTATGTGTGCACTAGAAAAGTTTTCTTAAACTGATCGTATAACCAAATTATTAACTAAAGTTTGACGCTTTAGCATTCCTGCTTCTCTTCCAACATTTATGAGGCGTCCTCTTTGCACCACCCGTAAACAGTTTTCAATTGGCATCATGTCCCGTTTGATAATACATATATTATGTAGTACAGCAAGAGCTAGTATATATTCAGGTATTTTTCTTAGTGATATCATTGGTAAGCAATCAAGTATGCTGCGCCACCGAGTCTTCAACATTCCAAATGCGCGCTCAATGGACATCCGTGCTGATGAAAGACAAAAATTATAATTTTTCTGTCTGAGGGTCAGATGTCCATTGTTTTTGAAGGGGACCATGAGGTTCGGGTGAATCCCATACGCAGCATCACCAATAATGTGGGTGTCTCCTTCAAAATAGGTCTCTGGGTTTTGTATGTATTCCTGTACTGGTGAGAGTCTAAATACACGGGAATCATGTACACTCCCTGCATAACCCGCAAACACACTGGTGAATACCAAGTCTCGTGTACAAACAGCTTGCACTTGGATAGAGTGTGTACCTTTTCTGTTAATGTACGATTGTGCATCCTTTGATGGCCCATTTATTTTGATGTGTGTGCCATCAATGGCACCAACCACACCAGGGAATGCACTGTGCCTCTCAAACTCTCTGGCCACTTCCCTTGCTTGCTCCCCTGAAGGCCATTTTATAAACTGGGGAGCCAGAGAATGGAGAGCCCGTGATACTCGCCGCACGCTTCTCAGGGCAGTGGCCAGGCCAACATCGAATTTTTCACAAACAGACCTGTAACAATGCAAACACACTGGTGAATACAATATCTTGAGTACAAGCAGCTTGTATTTATTGCACCTTTTCTATTGCTAATTTGCTAATCTAAATAGAAGTGTGCATCCTCTAATGGGCCTTTTATTATGGTGGTTCTACCATTAATGGCATCAACCACACCAGAGAATACATGGTGCCTCTTTAAGGAAGGCCAAGTGGCCACAAAAAATAGAAACTGGGGATCCTGAGTATGGAGAGCCCGTGAACAGGCCAACCTCAAACTCGTTGCACACATACCTGTAAGAATCTGGTGTAGCCATCATCCAAAGTGCGATCAGTAGTTGTTTTTTTGCTGGTATTGGTTTCCTTCCAAAGACTATTCCAGTATCCATTATTTTTGGACCTATAAGCTCCAAAATAAATTCGAATGTGTCTGGTAACATTCTGAAATGGCGTTTGAATTGTTGTGGAGTATATTGGACTACAGTTTTTTCCACATAATTTGGTATGCGAGGTATTTTTCGTAGTCCATCCCTGCTAGCCGCTTTTGATATAGCACTAACAAGCAATTCGGCATCTTCTTCGTCACTGGATGAATCGTAGTCGTCCCAGTCCTCAGCTGAGTCATCGGAGCTATCTATTACTAGAAAAGCCCTATTGTCTGCCATTTTCACTTGATTTTCACGATAAAAGTTAAAATTTGTTCTGTCGTGCGCGGCTAAAATACTGACTGACGTTTAGAATGTTTGTAAACATCATGACACGTGACCGTGAGCGCGCTCATGAGTGTTCCGAATTGTTGATAGCACTCAACTGTCAGTATCGTGATATGTAATTCGGAACGCTAAATATTTTGTGATCGCTATCAGCGCTGTAATCGTATTTCGGAACACACCCTTAATTTGTTGCACGCAACCAGCTGGCTGTCAGACAATGACAAAAACGTTTCATTGACTTTGACAGTGCAGCGCACACGCGAAAAGGCTTGGTATCCGTGCCGAAAATTGTTAGTAGTTGTTGGTTGTTGGCAAGGTTGCTAGATACCTAATTATAAGTTTATGCCTCTGAGTACAGGTTTATGCCTTCCAAGAGCACGCTGTGTTTCCACACTTGACTACATCTAAAAAATCAGTAAAAAATACGTAGTAGTAATTCAGTAAAGAATACGTAAACTTAGGTACAAAAAGACAAAACCGAATAATTGTAAAAGCCATACTTATAGCTATTAATTTTGAGCAGTCTGTCTGTCCGAAGTTCTGAAATTTTGAATTTTCTCATCTACAAAGGACTGAAAAGACTCATCAAGAATTGGTGAACCAATGAGGCGAAGTGAACATTTATCTACAACTGTTATGTTGGGGGCATCGAGATAGAATTCTATCCCAATCTCTATAGTACATAGAAAACACCCGAAACCCAAATTCCTCCAGATCAAACAAACATTTTTTCCCTGTGCATTTTCATAACATGGTTGGTTGTTACAGGGTAGAGAAGAATCAGATGCTTTGCTGATTGCAATTGTGAAAACACATAAGAGTGCCGAATGAAACGAAAATTTAATAGTGAAATCTGATTTACATATTTATTTTAATTTTTTTTTTGTATTTTATTTACTTTTTTATTTAGATAAGTATAGATTAGCACAGGATTACCTAGTTCAGGCTAAATTGTTAGACTTAGCTATATATATTCGTTTAGTGCACTAATGTATTGTCTATTTACGTATCATAAACCTTATTTATTTATTTTATTCTCGTTTAAATTCACTGACTTTTGATTTTAATTGATTAAAATGTTTTTATTATTAAAGTCCAGAGTCCCGAGTCCGGAAGGAATAAACCAGTTTTACTTTTACCTACCATTTTACTTAAATCATAAAAAACATTGATAATAATTATGATAGGTACCTCAAACGTTAAATAATTTCTTGAATACTTAGCTATTTACAAGTTTGTTTATTCCCTCATAGATCGTACGTAACATAGAATCATCTACGCTACTATCATAATAATCTAGAGATAAGATAGGTAGGACCTATCCCTACCCATACACTAGCCAAACTCAATGTAAAATGTTTATAAACAAACCGTCCATACCTAACCTAAAATTTACTCTGTTGCCGCGTCTTTTTGTACGCAATTTACATTACATGTCGATTTGAGATCCATCCTTCAATAAATATACAATTTATATAATAAACTCGACGCCAAGCAATCAAGTTTTAGTTAATTTAGCGATACTTAATGCATCAACTTTCCGTCCTTTAATTTTTCTACAAACCTCCTATTTAAATCATGTGGAGTTTTATCAGTTCGATAGTTATTCATAATGATGAACATAGTACTCAAACAACACGCAGCCCTTCCTGTCACTGAAAGCGCTAACAAAAGGAGGAACAATAACGTTTGCCCTAAACAACTGGGCCGGAGACATACTTTTTCAAATAAATTTTACAGTATCCTTGGTCCTTTATTATATAATAAAATGAATGTGTTAGCCAATATTTATTCCTTAAATTATAATAGTTGTAAGAAAAAACTTATGGATACATTGCAATGTATGTCATATGATGGATGACACAGAAAATTTATTGAGTGTTTTAAAGTAGGCCAATAAATTTTTGCAAGCAACTTTTGTTATTAAAACTAGTTTAGTGTAGTAATTATTTTAAAGCATGCACCTTCGCCTTGTATAGTTAATAAGTTCTATTTGATTATTTTATGTGATGTAAGAACTCTTTTTGCCTGGTAAACAGTTTTACCTAGTTCAGGCACACACATTATTTAATACAATTAGAATTTTAGATGAACTTTGTTATCCTTTAGTCGTAATTTATTTTGAATAAAATATTATTATTATAAAAAAAATTGTGTCGTGGTTGGTTTACAAACATTCTACCTCTAGTTCGACTGGTGTATAGTCTGTGGGACCTGCCGGACCAAGGTATTTCTATAATTTAAATTTACAAAATGGCGCATCTCCTGTAATTGAACCAAATATTGTTTTCATGATTATTATTTATTGTTGTTATAATTAATTAACCACTCTTCTTTATGTGCTTGGTTTACATTTTTGGTAAATTACGTTCATAAAAATAATAATTTGTTTTATTAGAGGAGATAATATATTGATTTATATTGTAGATACTACCAATACCAGACATGAAAATGTGGGACCTAAAGTCGGGGTAAAATATTTGCATGGCAACACAGGTTCATGCGTATGGCTAAATCAGTGAAGGTGAAGATAAAGTGCCGGATTTGTCATTCCACTCGTAACTCGTAAGTACAAGTTTGAGTTAAAATTTACACTTACTTATATTTCATTAATAATAATAAAACCTAATTTTTGAGCATTATGTCAAAGCTTTTTCTGTCTACGGAATTGAAGACGTTTTTGACGTGTACCTTTAGTATACCTATTATATATTTTTACTCCAAAAATGTACGAAGGGAATTTATGCCTCACATCCGTCTGGGGAACCAAAACCTAGCTCAATTGGCCGGAAATAGTCGCCTAGGTGGTAGATCATAGAAAATAGACTTTCTTTTGATACAAATAAAGATCTTTCTGTGACAAAATAGATATTTTTGGTGGGGGAAAAAAAGACAATTTTAAAGGATGGCTGATGAAATGTGCGAAAGGTATAACAGAATGTTTGTAATTAATAATAATAATACATTTATTTCAGACAGCATTAGAACAAGTATAGATCTTATTAACTTATTCTACGGTCCATATCAATATATACATTAAATCTAACACAAATATAAAAACTTATTTTTTATAGAAAATAATTGTACACGATAAAAATTATACTGCGGCGGCGCGGCGGCGGCGACGTGTATGGCGCAATCGTTGTGTCAGCTGACGACGACGGTGTACGGCAGTGTCCCCTTGCAGGCGGTCAGTGAACCGTCGGAACTGGAAACCCTTTGGCCAAAACTCTCGACTCAAGTTGGTCTGAGTTATCCTGAGTTATTATTAAAATTCTTATAGTATTTTTTTTTATGGCAGTGGCAGTAAAATATACAAATAAATAATATTTTGTTATTTTATTTATAAAAAATAAACTCCTGTTTTGCCCTGCAACATTTTCCATTTATTTAACTACTCCACTTTCCTCTTCGATCAATTATATCCAGATGAACGGTCACATACAAAATCAAAGCTAAAAGCTGTCCGCGTGAATATATACATAAACAGCTACATTTGTTTACTAACGAACTGAGACAAACGTTTTAAAACAGTTAAAGTTCAACCTAATTCCAACCATGGCACCTGGTAATAAAGTCACAAATGTTCAAAATATGATCGCATACTTACGCTCATTCGTCACAAAAAGCGAGCAAAGCAATAAATTACTCATGTCACTTAGAAATGAAAAGACTTAGGTTAAATAACATCTTTTGTGAAATCAACCTTAATGCGCAACAAATAAAGTATATTTTCCCGTTATTGCCTTGCGAGCTTCATTGTTTTGTTTCGTTTCTTGTTTGTTTCCGAAAATTTTACTCTGAAGGTATGGAGTCGCGTTGAACGAAGCGTTGAACCCTAAAATAATTTATATTACGAATGTAAAAGTTTAGTTGATAAGTAAAACTTATTTATATTTTGGGCATCGTGTTTATTTGTATTACACATACCTATTTATTATTTTATAACGTTAAGTTTTTACGGTTCAGTGCAATTCCTAAATCAAAAATCTAAACTTTATTAACAAAAAAAATTACAATCGAATAATAGAAACAGATTAGATCTAGTATTTACAATTTAAACAATAGAGCTAACTGCAGACTATTGCAAACAATCTACAGGTAGCTCAACTGATGGTTCATATTAATACCGGCCGGAATCGTCCCCAAAACGCTGGCTGAAGTGCCCGGCTGTTATGGTAATGCTGATACGCAAATAAAAAATAATAATAAATAAAAAATATTTACTAACGATTCCACATTGAAGATTTTTCCATTGTTCCATGTTCCACACAAAAAAGTATGGTAGCCACTTTATATTATAAAGTGGTTTATATTTAAAACTAAAACTTATTTAAAATTTATTGACGTAAGATTACATTACATATTATGTAAAAAAGAAGCAGGAGATATCACATTGAAGATTTTTCCATTCTGCGTAGGTACGTACGGAAAGCTAACATAAAAAGGAACGTTAAGTATCTAATGTGAATCCCGCAAACAGATACAAATGTAACATTAACCAATTATAAAGTTCTTGTAACATTATTTATAATTATTACAATACAAATCTACTCCCTGCATTTGCTGTTCTCTTACACAAAATTGTACGCGTTTATTTCTGGCGTATTTTGTGCGTACTTTTTCCGTACCTTTGTAGCAGTGCGGTGGTTTATAAATCGGTAATTTTATTCAAAATTTGACAATACTAACTAGTTTAAAGCTAAAAATATAACTTATTTTGCATGTTCTTACCGAAAGTATGACACTCCGGCCGTTAAATTGCATTTTCGGGCATTATTTTTACAACTTTTGAAAACACATGCGGTATTGTGACACGTGTTTGCTTTGGCGCTGCTTCAATCGTACTAAACAAAATAAGAGCTCACGTATCAAGTGCGCTCTTATTTACTGAGACGTATTTGGTGAGCTGACCCTTCATCTAGATATAATTGATCGAAGACTTTCCTGCAACGCTTCCTGTTTTTTAAAATCGGATCTGGCAACACTGACTGGTTATGTCATTCGTAAATAAGTAGGTAATCCACGGTCCACGGCACAGTGTTTTGCAATTGGGTTTTTTCTAATTTCTCGCAAGAAAACCTAACAAAATGAGCGCCTGGAGACAAGCTGGTCTAAAGTAAGTCATTTCACCCGTAAATCGTTGCAAAAGTGGTAAGTACAAAGGTACTAACTTAGGTTATTTTTCAGTTACATAAACTACTCCAACATAGCCGCAAAGACACTCAGAATGGCCTTGAAGCCCGAGTTCCGTGCTGATGCCTCAAAACGGGACCTGACCTTCATCAAAATCACCCCTTGGGCAAATGGCAAACCTGCACGTAAGTTTCAGCTACCCGTTATGACAAGTCTCAACACTTTGTAGGTAGCACTTTAACGCTCTATGTACAAATCAGTACCTTTCTTGAGCAGAGTGCAGATTTTTTTAACTATTAATGTTTTTTATAATTTTACAGATGAAAAGGACTAAGTTCTAAGGTGTAAGTTAGGAATAATCAAATACGAGCTGTTGTATTTGCAGTGCTGTCTCTTAATTTTCAATTTAACAGACTTAAATTAGAAAGAACCTTGTAAATTGATAACAGTGTGTGCCTGAACCCCTGACAAGTTAAAACTAACTTTGTGTTTATGTGCATCAACTAAAACAGATTTTACTTGTGTCATAGTTATGTTCGCTGTTTTTCTAACATGTCTGTTTAGGAAATCTAGAGATTAGAGAATGTGCAAACTAATAGTGAATGTAATGTAGTGCTTATGGACTATAATTTGTATTATGTTGCTTTATACTATTTATTTTGTTTTCAGCTACCCAAGCAGCTAAGAACTGAAACTCCTTGTCTTCATGCATGATGATCAACACCTATCTATTTATGTTAAATGTAGAACTGTGTGCATATTATTTAAATCAATAAATCTGTTTAATATGTAAGTTCTGCTTTTTATTGACTGATTCAAATGGCCTAAGCTAAGGCATGTGCCCTGTTGTGGGAAGAGATACTCAAGAATAGAAAATAATAAAAGAGATCATTAGCTGTTGTACAATTTTTTTAATCTTGATATTTTCACTGGTATATTAGCATTTATAACTTCTTCTGTGATACTTTTTCCCAAAGGTGCTTTTGGTTCCACGTCTGAGAGGGAAATATTTGATGTTGCTTCACACTTTTTCCTAACCTTTTCTATGCCATTCCATGCTATCATGATACCATTATCAGTGCACACCCTTGGGGGTGGCCGAATGACATTGTATCCATATTTGTCACCGATAACTTTAATTGAGTTATAGATGAAGTTGTTACAAGCTACTCCTCCAGATACAACAATGTTCTTTTGATCTCCTAAAAAGCTCTTTTTCTCACAATATAAAACAGCTCTTTCCGTCCTATGTGCTAAATGTTGAGCGATGGCGAGCTGCAGTCCTGCACAAAGGTCAAATACTTCAGGTATTATTTGGTCACCCACAATGTCATGTTCAGATTCCTTCAGGAACAACTTTTTTTCTACTGAATTTTTTAATCCACTGAAACTGAAGTTACAGTCCCTGTATCTCAGCAATGGCATTGTGAAATTGAATAGTTCAGGGTTTTTAGACAATTTTGCTGCTGTTTCTATAGCTTTTCCTCCAGCCATCTTTGAGTACTCTGGTATATTTCTCAGCTTCATCCGTCTTGCTGCTTTGTCCAGGACCTGCCCTGGTGCATTGTCCAAACAATCACCTAACAAGAGGAAGTCATCTACATCTCTAACCAGAGACAGGAGGCAGTGCCCTCCTGAGATAAGCAGAACTAAGAATGGGAATGGGATATTACCATACATTCTTGCTACCAGTGCATGAGCTTCCATGTGATGAATTGGTATAAGAGGTTTCTGATGTTTTTTAGCTATGAACCTGGCATACTTTACACCAACTTGTATGCTAATTAATAAACCTGGTTTAATTGTAACCGCGATTGCATCAATTTCTTTCAAATTGAGTTGGGCCTTTGACAGAGTTTCTTCTACAGCTTTGCCTATATTGTTCCGGTGGAGCTCATGAGCTACCACTGGATTAACACCTCCATATCTCAAGTGTATGATGTTTTGAGAATAGAGTGATTCACCAAGAATTTTGCCAGCTCCATTTACAATAGCGATCCCTGTGTCGTCACATGAAGTTTCAATGCCTAAAATACGAGTGTCACATGTGTAAGAAAGCTTTCGTGTTTCAAAACGTTGAAATAAAGGTCTCCTTGATACAGTCTTGAAATGCTGGGCCCACACACATTTCATGATGATTTAATTAGCTAACCAAGGCGTTAACGTAGAAATAATTTACAATGCACTGAGCTTTGTTGATAGTTTCCCGTTAAACAAAAGTACTTTGTGGTTCATATGATATGGTATCAAAATAACACTTTAATTGCGGAAAATTACCTTTTGTTCTTCTTCTTCTTTTATCTTTGGCTGTGCAGACTGCAGTCTGCATATCATCAAACATCATGGTTTGACTTGACACAATGACCTTTTCTGTACTCAGAGCCTTTCGGCTCATAATGTTTTTGACGTTGTCATTTTTATTTGCAATGAGTGACACAGGTGCGATCTAGCCAACACAAGAAAATCACAAGCTTGCCAGTTAGCTCTCGAATTCTCGATGGTAACACAGAGTAACTTTTAATACAGTAGGTACTATATAAGTATATTTTATGGGTTAAACTGGATACTTTCTGAGATGATGTCATAAAATAGCAGACAGCGTGCGGGCCACTCCGTTAGCTGAAGCTTGCGGTAAGCAAATATGTCACTATAAATAAATGTATCTAAAGAAGACGAGTTACGTAAGGCCCTTAATTGAATGCTTAATGGTTAGCGACTTAGCGTAGCTGTGCTGGATTGGATGTGCCTGTGTCGGAAGCAAAGCGGCGGCGGGGCGGGGCGGGGCGGGACGGAGTCGCGTTGGCGGCGGAGGCGGTACACTCGTGGCGCAATATTCTTAACATGCCATTTACTGGCCATCTTCGAGCAGGGGCGCGCGCTGCGGCGCGGCTGTAGCGGCGCGGCCATGGACACAGGTCGAATTTATTGAGAATGGCAACATTGTATTTTTTTGTTTTGTTGGTAATCTGAAAAATTTAAGAATCTTATTTTCGTTCATTGCGAATTTCATTTCATCAATCCGTCGGGTATTGGATTCCATTTCGTTGATGATTTATTTCTGTGCATAACTTTTGTACGAAAAGGTATTGATTGCAGACAGTTTTCTGTAGTTAGATTGTTTTACATAGGTTTAAAAGTTTTGTGATTTGTGTGTTACAAGCCAAGTTTATTTGTTATAATAAAACAGGAGGGACTTTGCTTCAAATTGTATTTTACAATATCCGCTTTCGATCATTTGAATCGTATTAGTATTTTGTGTGGCAAGTTATTCGAACTAGGCTTATATACTGATTTGATTTCAACGAGTCAACATTTTTAACCTGAAATTATATACATTTTGCTCTTCGTTCCTTCTTTAATTCCATTGAACCGGCTTGACGGGTGTTTGCATAGAATTTGAGTAATTATTTCACGTGTGCAAAGATACATTTTGTGATAAATATTAGCACACCTCTTTTTTTGTTTACATATGTGCTGGTCAAATTTACTTTTTTAAAATAAAAAAATACTAATGGTAGGTAATAACCAGTGCCATAGAAATAAAACAATCTCTATTTGATCCAGTCAAACGGATTCTATTATTTTGGCTCGAGCTTGTTATGTATGCAATCAGCATTCATGCCTCTTCATAACTTGCCATTTGAATAAAACATACTTGCTATTGAATACATTAAACTACTTGTACTAAATAAAAATACCCACAAGGATAATTTATACTCACAGTGAATATAAAAAACCTCTTTGTTCTTAATTTAAACACCTTTTTCCTTTCAGATTAATGACTGCATCAAAATGACCAACTTAAATGTTTTGAAACAGTCTACAATAGTGCATCTATGTTTTGCTATATCCTATTTCACATCAGGCTTGGTCCTGAACGCCATACAAGCCATTTTGTATGTCAGCGTAAAGCCATTCAACAAAGCACTATACCGGAAAATTAACTATTATCTGTCATACTCATTTTACAGTCGTAAGTAACATTGATTTTTATTTATTACCTAATGGGTCAATTACATTATGACCTAATGGGTTGTCACTCCACTTTGTTAAGTGTGAGTGACAAGTGCAAGTAAACGGTGATAGTACAATTTGTCCATTTACACTGATTTTATTAATCACTTAACACTTACACTAGTCACTTTCACTTGCTACATAAATCAAAGTGTAAATCAGGCTTAAATTCTATTCAACCAGACTCTTATCTATAAATTTAGTTATACAATAGATAATTAAACATCTGACAAGTTCTTAATCAAGTGTTATTTAAATATTTATAACAACAATGCATAGGTTTTTGACATGTTTGAATATAATGTGCATATTAAACAAGATTTTATTTTTTTCAGAGTTAGTATTTATGGCAGAATGGTGGTCAGGGTCAAAGCTGTCAATATACATAAATAAAGAGGAATATGAGAAGTACTTTGGCAAGGAACACGGCTACCTCATCATGAACCACAGCTATGAAATAGACTGGCTTATGGGCTGGCAGTTCTGTGATGGGATTGGTGTTTTGGGGGTAAAAGTCTACTTTACTTATTAATACTTATTTATCACTTTCCCCTACAGGTACTTCCTTCCAACGATTTATAACTATTCGTAAATAAGATTCAAGATACTCAAACAAATTACAAGACAAATTTTGTTAAATCATAGCTTTTCTATATAACTGAAAATCATTAGATATCAAAATTTATGTGACCTAGGAGGTAACTGGCTATTGGTCATCAAGCATATTATCACCAGCTCATTTTGTTCCACTACTGGGCAAAAACACTTACAAATTCTTGTTATCATTACATTAATAATCCACAATTTAGATAGATAACTTTGCCACTCCCACCAAATAGTATCGTAATCAATTATTACGGTAGAACTGCTTTTATTCAAAAAGAGCTGCGTTCCGCGGCTTCGCCTGTGTGCAAATTGATTGCACACCCCTAGGGGTAGTTTTACAAAAATAAAAATACGTGTATCATTATTTATTTTATAGTTTATTACGAATCACAAACTTTAATAACCCGATTTACCCAATTTTCATTTTTTTTAAATATCTTGAAATATGTTTTCAGTAGTTTTGTGTTCCTAGTAATCTTTGTAAGTTTCAAGCTAATTGGGCTACTGGTTAAAGAGTTACAAAAAACACCAAAAAAACTTCAACCCCCCTTTTCACCCCCTTAGGGATGGAATTACCAAAAAACCCTTCTTAGCGGGAAGTTGTTTAGTAAAAGGTATCTGCTTTTCAAATTTCAGCTTTCTAGCTTCAGCGGTTTGGGCTGGGCGTTGTCCCCAGGAAATCGCTTGTTATTTTATATATTAAGATAATTGTTCTAGAGGCCCGAAATACTGTATCCTTTAGGAAAACAAAAAGTCGCAATCGATTTAACGATAACAGATTGCGATAACTTCGACAAGTACTTACAGGTTACGATGTACTGGGACATTACTATGACTCGTAATGATCTTCCCTCTCGATTCATTAACAGGTGTATGAAAGGGATACATTCAATACCGCTTTTTTGTAGTGAATGATCGCATTTGACTATTACCGTACAGGTCACTGTCAACAATTCCCACGAATAAAATGGTATTATTTTATTACTGTTCAAAATTGTATTTTCAATTTGGGTGATACTATATTTCAGAAAAAAATTTGATAAGGTATTTTTTTAAATAATTTATAATTATTTGTTTAAAAATTTGCTGTTTTAGTATATATACATATATAGTATAACGATCTTACGTAGACTTACTAAAAAGTTATAGTCGAAAAACGGTTTTTTAATTCTCTTGTAAATGTTGTATTTCTCCATTTTGGTATTATTCGGTGGAAGCGGTGTCTTGTTATTCAAAACCTTAACATACCTAAAGCATTCATAGTTAAGGTTGATCGTTTCTTGTTCCACATCGTGTACCACAAGATATTTTTTTTTCTGCTTTCTCTATTGAATAAAACTAACGGAAATGTAATTTGCCACAAATCGTAAACAATTTTCTATGAACCCATGATAAAACCAACTTTGATTCAATTTTAATTCAGGAGCTTGTAGTAAAATGTTGATTTTACCTCAAAATCTCTTATTTTCCCAAACTAGCAGTGAACCGAAGTGAGGCAAATTACTTTTCCGCTAGTTTTATTCTTTGTGGAACGCAGAAAAAATTAAAACATAAATAATTAATCTAACGCCAACGCGAAACGATCAACCTTAATTTTAATTTCTATTTTCTTTTTAGAATTGTAAAGCATACGCAAAAAAAGTGATCCAATACCTGCCACCCATAGGATGGATGTGGAAATTCGGAGAGTTTGTGTTCCTGGAGAGATCCTTTGAAAAGGACAGAGAGACTATTAAGACACAGATTTCAGAGCTTTGTGATTATCCGGATCCCGTCTGGGTGAGTCAATGACATCATATCTTTGTTTTAGTGGACTGCCTGATAAGGTACCGTCGCATTGTGATTACTATGATTCATGATGGATGACCTATTGTGGAATGGAGATATAATTTGAAACTAGTATCTACTTTATGGTCACTAATGAGCTGAATTTAATTGGTATTCTGGTCTTATAATGAGGTGCATACATTTTATTGAACTATTATGATAATGTTGAATACTCTGCTATAAAATAGAAGTTTTATAAGATTGGTTATAAGCAATCAAAAATAAATCCTTATCATGTAAAATCATGTGTCAAGTTTTTACTACAACAGATTTGTAAATCTAACAATCTAAAACAATATCTATTATGATAGTTTTATTTATACAGGGTAATTCACTGAAACTACGTAAACTGCAGGCTCTACCCATCTTCACAAACACGTTCATGAAGACGCCAGGTCTCCATTCTAAATGTGTTTAGTAAATCAACAGCAAAAATAAAAAAAAAAATTGAACTTAACCCAATTGTTGACTAAAGCCCAATCTCTCACTGTTAATCCAGGGCAGAGCCTTTTTAAGTTAAGTTTTAAATAAAGCCTCTCTTATGAACGATTATTGAATGGAGCGGGTACCCTCTATTGATACCAAGTTCAAGAATGAGTACCTGGCGTTTTCACAGACGTTTTCCTGATGATGGGCACCTTCAGCTGTCAGATTTTTAGACTTGGATTTATTATTGTGAAGTATGTATATTGTTTATAGTAATTACATAATTTAAAGCAAAATTAAATAAGTCAAGAACCTTAGTATTGGAATCCCGGTATTATGCTCAAAATTACTTCACATTAATAATTAATTCAAGTCTAAAAATCTGAGATCTGAAGGTGAATTACGCAATATGTACCAACAACTACCATCAACCACTATACGAACAACTATGTTTACACGTAGTTTTTAAAGTAGGTATACATTCAAGTACTAAAGTATTGACGAGGAATCAAACTTCCCCTTATTTTATTTTTTTATTTTTACAAATGGACAGTTAAAACCAAAACGTCTTATGTTACATTACAAACAGGTGAGGGATTAATTATGTAAGCGGGTTAACTACGAACCTTGTTTGTGATTGAAGAACACCAACGTCTCCCCCTGAAGAAGTCCTTCGTTAAGTGTTACGTTTATAATAAATTCGTCGAACTACGATAGTTTTTAGTAAAACAGGACGATAACAAAAGGTCAAGAAATAACAAATATCCCTTATATTTGTTATTTCTTGACGTCCTAACTTCAGTCCGGAATTTACGCATTCAGTGGATAGCTCGCCCATGCACCATGCACCCAATCAACTGCGAAAATAGTTTATAGTCCGAATGCTCGTTGAAAAAGAAGCAACGCTACCGCGGCTCTGGGGCAGAATTCTACTAAATTAATTCACCATAATCTATCGTCTCAGAATGACACATTTTGGCATTTTACCTTTGATGAAAGATGGAGGGAAGCGAGTATAGATGCGATGCTGGCCAGCAATGGTTTCCAGCAATTGATATCCACCTGCTGTTAACGGTGGACACCTATAAATACTAGGTAGATACTGCTGTTTAAAAATTCGATTTATCGTATTTTTTTTTCGCAATCGTGTTTCCCCGTTAAAAATGTGGAATTCTATGTTATTTCAGTTTTTACCTCGGGGATCTCGTGAGTACTGAGATCTTGGCCTAGGTACTTTGACAAGCAAACCTGCTAGGTTCGCCTCAGCGAAGCCACTGCGGGGCAAGTACTTTGAGAATAAGCCGTATTAGTATAATTTAACACCCTGTACACCGTACCTGTCCTATCGTGTTTGAGAGGGCATATTCACAAACTGAACGCGGTCAATGAACAAGTTATGCCCATGACTGTAGTGTGCATGCAAGTAGCATCAGCATAAAGCAAATAACATTAGCAGAGGCTCAACGAACCTTCGAGACTACAACCTTTTTATGTAACCTTCTTGACCTTCTTCACAAATGTAAATTCATATTTCTGTAGTCATATCTCTGATTGTTGTTCGCCTACGAGTACATATGTACAACTTTTTTGCAATAAAGAATGTTCTATCTATCTACCTTTCGAAAGGAATGAATGCGTTGTATTTAAGGGGGTGCAAATCGTAATATTTTTTTTCTTAGTCGTGTTTTTACATTTAAGGAACCAAAGAAAAATTGTAGAATTTTAAGTAATTCGAATTTTTTTACCAGGGGGTCCCGTGATACTGAGATCTAGGCCTAGTTTGACAACCAAAGTTCAACCGTTAGGTTCGCCTCTATTTTCGTACGCAAACGGGAGACGAGCCTGATTGGTTATTTATACAGGAATGGCAAGAACTGTAAAATTTGACAGTTTTTATATTTATCTGGCTGCGGCTTCGCACGCTCCTTTCCAGGACAAAAAGTAGCCTATGCCTGTCTCCCGGATTCCGTCTACCTCCCTGCCAAATTACATTAAGATCCGTTCAGCCGTTTAGGCGTGAAAACGTAACAGACTGACAGAATTACTTTCGAATTTATAATATTAGTATGGATGACAGGGTTTCCCATAATGATATACAGGGTTTCCCATAATGAGTTAATAACCTTGAAGCTGCTTGTGCGGGGGGACAAGGCCAATCAGACGCAAAAACAGAAATCGAAAAATTGGAAGCGTTTGGGAGTTATGTAATTTTTTGTAAATTTGGATAATTTCGTACCCCTGTTCATATTTTTGGGCACCATGCCCACAATTAAAGCAAAGCAATAAATTCAGTTTTTAGGGTTTCGAAGGTCGGAGATCAGTTTCACTTTTTTTTAGTCAGTGAAACCCTTATGGTCTCGCTTTTTCTGTCCTGTTTTCCGTGTTTAATATTTCAGCAAATAAAATGAAATTTAAATTAATAATACATTTCGTGCGCCTGTACGGATAATAAGAAGAAAAAAATTGCAAATGAAAATGAAAATTTTCTGTGAAATTTTCTGTGTGATGTCGAAATTTTTAAGAATACTTACAATGTCAAGTGGGGTATCAAATGAAAGGTATACATTTTAACATTTCAAAACAGTTATTGAAGTTTCTGTAAGTTTCATACTTTTTGAAATATTTTGAAAAAAGTCGAAAAATTACCATTATTAATCATTATTAATCATCATCAAGTTGAATACACTTTTGCCACCTCCCCTTCCAAGCATTAAGACCGTTGAAAAAAAATTATTCTTCCATATAGTCAAAATATGCGTCTACTGCTGCTTTGACCTCGTCGTTTGTCGAAAATCTTTGACCTCCCAAGTGCTTTTTTAGATTAGAGAACAGAAAGAAGTCTGATGTTGCCAGATCAGGTGAATAAGGCGGATACGGTAACAGTTCAAAGCCACAGTTGTGGATTTCAGCCATTGACTGCACAGACGTGTGAACACGGGCGTTATCTTGATGAAACAAGAATTTTCTTCTGAGCATTCCTCGACGTTTTTCTTTTATTTCCTCTCGTAAACGTAGTAAGGTGCAGTAGTAATCAGAGTTTATAATCTGATAATCAAGATAATCAATCATAATCACACCTTTCGAGTCCCAGAATACTGAAGCCATCACCTTATTTAAAGGGTGGTGAACCAGGTCTTCTCCACTGTTTTGATTGTTGTTATGTTTCCGGTATACAGTAATGAACCCATGTTTCGTCCATAGTAACAAAACGATTCAAAAAATAATCTGTATCGCCTTCAAATAACTCCAAACAGTCGCGTGAAATAGTCAATCGCGTCCTTTTTTGTTCAACTGAAAGCAATCGCGGAACCCATCTCGCAGACACCTTGTGAAAACCCAACTCGTTGACTATAATGTTTTGAGTTCGTTCATAAGAGATGCCTATAATCTCGGCTCTCTCTAAATTTTAATCAGTGGTATCCCATTATTAAATCAAGTACTTTTTTAATATTTTCGTCAGTAGTGGACGTCGAAGGCCTTTCACACTCTCTACCACGCTTAAATTCTGCTATCCATTTTTTGACGGATGATTATGACAGCAGAATCCCCTAATATACTTACCATATATACCCATATACCATATATATCATCATGGATGGCTTTTGATGATAGCCCCTTCTTATGGAGGTATTTAATGACGGCACGCCGCTCGATTTGCTCCATTCGTGGAAATTGTCCGATTGCTTTGTTAATAAATTTATAAAATCACAACTAATTATCGCACACGTTTCGAACTTCACACAATTAACTAGTCTGAACTGAAGTAAATAATGTGGGTAGATTTGATTTTTAGAATTGAATGGATCTGTGTTAGGCCGAGTACTTTTCAATCCACCCTCGTATAAACACGTAAATAATAAGGTTGTCTAACATTTACAAGGTTAGATAATGCTGATGAAGCAGCTTTTTTAAAGAAAGGGAAGTAAAGGGAGTCAAAATTCAAAGTGCTTTATTTCCTTTAGACCTTATAGGCTCTTGGACACGTCACAAAATTCAAATTACATAAGTAAAACTAGAAAATAAAGTGATCACTTTCATTTTTGCTCACTTCGTTATTTATAAGGTGAAGCAAAGAAGCGAACAAGAAACCTTTACCGTGTTAGGTTGTTATTTTTCGAGTTGGAGCAAAAGTTGTCCCAAGCCTTTTTATCCTCTAGATAATCTGATCTTGTTTGAATTTATTTATTGATAATTTATTCATCTCATTTGGTATTTTGTTGTAGAAGCGTATACATTGCCCTTTAAAAAATACATTAATCTAGTTGTGGGCACAGCGCATGTTAGTGATTTGGCACGTCTGATGTCCAGGGGCAGAGCATTCCATAGACGGTAGCTTGTACAGTGAGAGAGTGACAGTTATAATAAAGGAATTCAATGCGCTCCTTGAGATAGGAAGGGCTGGGATACTGTACAAGAGAAGCGAAGTCGGATGAGCAACCACTTGAGTTTAGCGCGATATTCGGAAACTTGGTCATATTTAATTAGACATATTTTATTTGTTTAGTGTCCTCTATCCAAAAACATAAATTTAATAGAGCGCGGCGATTTAAAAAAAAATACAAATGTTATGGCACCCTCCATACAAAAATGTTTAAACCGCTTCAGCTCACTGTGTGACACGCGAGGAAGCTGTAAATGAGAGGCATCCTTGCACATCACGCATGCGGCAAACGTCACGATCGTGTCGAGTGGTAGATACTGGTTCTGCTGTATTTCCTTGTTACTGGTATTCCTGATACCAGTAACAAGGAAATACAGCAGAACTACTGTATTAGTGGGCCAGGTTCTAGTTTACATGCACTTCCTTTTTGATCACCTACGTCAATGGTTGCTTCTGTAAATATATGCAAAATACCTCGTGTGTTCATAAATCTTGAGACACAGTAAAACTAAAATATTTTTGGAGCTAAGTTGAGTATTCATTTATTGGATATTAAAATTAAAACTACTGATATCTAGATCTGTATTTAAAAATAAATAATTCAAAATGGCCGCCTTTGCATTCAATGCAGGCCTTCAAACGCGTGCGCCATTCATCTATGGCGGCACGAATCTTTTCAATGGGAATCCGTTTCGATTCTTTAATAAGGGCTCGCTTGAGAGAATCCAGGTTTGGGTGAGACTTTCTGCATGCCCTCAGCTCCAATTCCGTCCATAAAGCATAATCCAAAGGATTCAAGTCAGGGCTTGACGAGGGCCAATCTTCGCTCCGAATGAAGCCTGGCAAATTGGCCTCCAGCCAACGTTGGGTAGTCTTAGCTTTATGGGAGGGAGCAGAGTCCTGTTGGAAAACCCAGTATTTTCCAGCGAATAGCGTATCATTTAATGGTTTAACCACCGCTTCCAATATGTCGGTTTGGTAATTTTGTGCCTTCACCTTGACGCCTTGCTGGCAAAAATTAAGCGAAGTGACCCCCTCGTAGGAAACACCCCACCAAACCATCACACTTGCTGGATGATGAGTGCGCTGGACATTGCGTACAGATGGCTGGACGTCCTTTGAACTTCTGGCGTAAACCTTTTTGTTCTGCCGGTTAAACTTTTCTTCCACCGTGAAGATCTTTTCATCGGTAAACAGGATATTTTTTGGATCGTGTCTCTTCAATAAGTTCCGACATCGTTCCAGTCGCAATTTACGAAGACGCTCGTTTAAATAATGCACTTTCCTTCGACTGTAGGCCTTTAGTTTAAGATCATATTTAAGTATCCTGTTCACCGATATTCGCGAAATGTTGGTCTGCAGAGCTAATTTCTTTTGAGTCCGGCAAGGGTTGCGACGAATTCGCTCTCTGATTACTTTGATGTTGGCGGGCGTCCTTACAGACCGCGGGCGGCCACATCTTCCACGGTCTTCTAAAGAGCCGGTCTCCTTGTACCTCTTTATGGTATAATACACAAAGTTCCGACTCCCAAACTTTGGATTTCACAAAAAACTTGCATTGGTTTTTTTCCTGCTTGAAACAGTGAAATTACAGTCGCACGCAAATCTTTTGTTGGCGCCATTTTCACGGAGAATGAAACAAATATTCAAATGTATATTTTTTCTGATTCAAAACATTCGAAATTTAAAATTTTAAAAGTTTAAAAAAGGTTGCATGAATTACTTTCTTTTTAAATTAATTAAATAAGTTCGTCTCAAAACTTATGAACACACGAGGTACAGCAGCTATACACCTACTTTGCATGTATTTTGCATACAACCATCGTCACCCGATGACGATCTCGTGGCGCAGTAGTCGAAGATCCGCCCGAGACGCAAGAGGTTGGAGGTTTGATACCCGCTGGGGACAGTTTATCCCGTCGTACTTATCAAAGGACATTCAAATTAAGTTTCCAAGTAATTAAAAAAAAATCGCAAACCTCTTGTAGGGCCTGTTCAAACTTAGAGCGGCAGTTGTAGATTTCACTCGGTTTCGCGCGTCATCCTGCCGGGCATTTTGCATTTTTCGTATACCCAATCGGCGTTTGCTACCGCTCGGGGTAGCGAATACCGCGTAGGTCTGAATATGCCTTTATACGCATCACGAACGTGTAATAAAATTCGTCCAATCCAACCTTAGCCTCTGTACAACAATACGTTGCGTGAATGGCATTCGGTTCAGTTACAAAATTTCTTTATTAACATAATATTAGGTCCTTACATATGAAATTGGCGTTTTGTATGGGAGGAACAAAAAGTCGGATATTTTTTAATATAATATATTTAATTAATCAAAGTATGAATCATTATTTTCTATGCACTTTTGCCATCTTATAGGTAGTTCATTGATCCCTTTACTAAAAAAACCAGTCGGACGGGAATCAATAAAATCTTTGAAGGCGATTTGGACTGCCCCATCGGAGTTGAATTTTTTCCCTTGCAAGAAGTTATCCAAATTTCGAAAAAAATGGTAATCTGTTGGAGCAAGGTCCGGGGAGTACGGAGGATGTCTTAGACTTTCCAATTGAAGCTCTTCTAATTTAGTAGCCGTCTGTTGCGCAGTGTGTGGTCTAGCGTTGTCGTGAAGCAGCAGTGGCGTGGAGCGATTGACCAGCCTAGGTTGTTTAGCCGCTAGCTTTTCCATCATGGTTTGCAATTGCTGACAATAGACATCAGCCGTAATAGTCTGGCCAGATTTGAGAAAACTGTAATGAACAATACCGGCACTAGTCCACCAAACGCTTACAAGTAACTTTTTTGGGGTTAATTTTCGCTTGGGGCAGGATTTGGCTGGCTGGCCAGGATCCAACCATTGCGCTGAGCGCTTCCGATTATCGTAAAGAACCCATTTTTCATCACAGGTAATGATTCGGTTTAAAATACCTTCATTATTGTGCCGGTTTAGTAATGTAACGCAGCAGTCGACGCGCGTTTGCCGGTTTGCTTCAGTCAATTCGTGAGGTACCCACCTTTCAAGCTTTTTAATCTTCCCAATTTGCTTCAAGTGAATTAAAACAGTTTTATCACTAACATCGCAGCCTGCAGCTAACTCGGACGTGGTTTGCGATGGATCCGCTTCCACAATAGCCTTCAACTCTTCATTATCAACTTGAGTCTCAGGCCGTCCACGGGGCTTGTTCTGCAGGTCAAAATTTCCAGAACGAAAACGTTGGAACCAAAAACGAACTGTGTTTTCTTTTGCAACACGACCGCCATACACATCATTCACCCTTCGAGTTGTTTCCGCAGCACTAGTGCCACGGCGGAACTCGTACTCGTAAATAATGCGATATTTTAAGTTTTCCATTTTGTAAAATGAGTGACGCAAACAGAAAAAAACAGAAGAAAAAAAACAAATGAATGACGATCATCGAAGCACAAATACATGAGTCTATAGCTGTACAAATTTGAATTTGGAATTCCTTACCAAAGAGGAGAAATTTGTGATTAAAGTGGCCAGTACGAAAAACGCCAATTTCATATGTAAGGACCTAATATATGATTACAGAGGACTAGTGTAGTTTTAATCCTAGTACTTGTAAACAACTTGTGAGCTGCTTTTTTAAGCCATACTTGGCTTATTTAAAAACTTGTGAAGATTGCATTTCGAACTAATTACCCTAGGTCCGTGGGGTACCGAGGCTCTCCGGGTTTTAAAAAGTTATCTGAACGTCTGGTCGACCCGAGAGCTGGCGGGTATCTGGCGCAACGCATCAGCATTGCCATACAGCGGGGCAATGCAGCCAGCGTCTAGGGGACGCTTCCGACTGGTATTGATATGGATCAGTTGAGCTGTAGATTGTTTGCAACAGTCTGCAGTTAGCTTAATTGTTTCAATTGTAAAAACTAGTTCTAATTTGTTTTTATTATTGAATTGTAATTTTCTTTGTCAATAAAGTTGTGAATTGTTCTGTTATTTTGAACTTACAAACGTTTTCGATAGGCACTTAAATTCTTATGTTACACACAATTCATATATTTTTTCAGTCATGTTAATGTAATTCGGCACTCTTAACCATAATATTATTCATTATTTAATTAAATAACACCGTTTTAAATGAACTCTGATATTTTAGAAAATTAAAATTCGTGAATTTATTAAAAACGGAAAAAGTAAGAAAAGCAATCTGCTGCAAATCATAAACGTATTGAGTTTAAAGTGAAAACTGAGGAAAACGCCGCATTGCAATCACTTTTAACCTATCGATGGTGTTACCTATAGTTGAACCACGGTAATGATATAGATAACATTGCTGTGGTTGAACCTCTGTACGTTGAATATAAAAACATTAAACATAAACACGACAAAAAAAAATACGTACACAGAAAATTAAATAGTAGAAAAAAAAACGAATTTCCGTCTCTCTGTGCGTCAATACTTCAACAATACAGTGGGATCAAAAGTTTAAAAATACGAAGTCGCGACCTAAGCTTTTTTGCAACGTACGACACGCACGACACATCTGTTTATTGGAGACATACAGTAAACAACGTACGACACGCACGACACGCACGACACATCTGTTCATTGGAGACATACAGTAAACAACGTACGACACGCACGACACATCTGTTTATTGGAGACATACAGTAAACAACGTACGACACGCACGACACATCTGTTCATTGCAGACATACAGTAGAAACAGGCTGCTGTCGCAGCGGAGGGATGCAACAATTTTGTTGATTTTGTAGCCAAAAACGGATCCGTGTGTGAGTTGACAAGCATCCACTTGTGCTTACACGCACACAAGCGCACGTATACGAATAGGAAATTGAGACTAATTTGTCGCAATTTTTTCTTCTTATATGGTTGGATTTATTTTTTATTTATCCTTTATTAGGATGACGTTTAAGTTTGAAGCGAACTTTGTCCTGAGTTTTTGTTCTTCGATGTCTCTCTTCACCTTGTAGAAAAGACACGAGACACCCGCGTGACGAGTACGGTCGTGAATGAATATTATGTAATTACTCAGCCATAGTAATGCAGGTCGATAACATTTTAAAGTCTAAATAAGACGTTCAGGATATTTTAATTACATGTAAATGTGCCAATTAACGTAGTCCCAAAAGGTCAACTAGTTATTCTGATATCCTGACCATTTCAACAATAATTTATTAAGCGTAAGCATAAGAAATCGTGAATAATGAGGACAATTTTTACGTAGATAGTCTGGCGTCGATTTGATAACTGCGCCATTATAAGCACTAATTAATTATTGTCTAGACAATTAAATCAGTCGCCATCGAGTGGGTATTATAATGCACTAACATAGACTGACATCTTTGTCTCCAAATATGTATCTCACTGATTCGGCCATCGGCATTATGCCCACCTTCTCTACACTTTTGTTAAATGTGTGCAATAAAGTATTTAAACAAATAAATATTATTATCGTCCACGCGTTTATTTTCTTTGACTGAATGAAAGAATGCAATATTTCATAGACACGTAATCTGCCACTTCTGTCAGCTCGATAATATTGAAGCTTTCTTATTAAAGCCCCGATATTTTTCGAGTCAAGTTTCAAGATTTTATTGGTAAATAATACATTTACACGTCAAATAGGAGTCGACAGATTCACATCTCTATTTTTTCTTCTATTCTATGAAATAGTGCATTCTTTTAGTCAGTCAAACCAAATAAACAATTCTACCACCGAACTGCGACCCCCAACCCAGCATGTCCAGCGTGGGGATTATGGGCATTATTACCCCCCGTGATATAAAAGCCAATAAGGTTTGTGAATAGGATAGGAACACGATGTCGCGTTCATAAGAGCGGGACAGAGCATACCTTTTTAGAAATACGTAAGCGAAAAAACCAAGTTATTGTTTATTACAAAAAATTTACTACGCAAATAATTAAGAAACTTGCTTAAGAGGCACCAAATAATTAGTGCTAATAACCTACGATTCAAAACAGAAGTAATTTCAATAGACCGCAGGGTTCCTTAGATCCCGACCAAATTATGTGTGAAACAGTGCACTTTCATGCTTTTTTTTCCCAAACCTGTTAGGTTCGCCTCTTAATGTATAGGTAAATAGTAACCTTTATTTATTTGTTAACTAACAACTGGCTTCTGCCCGTATTTTTCCTGGATAAAGTAACATATATATTATTTTATTTATTTATTAATCCAGGTTTTGAGCTACATACTTAGATGCTAAATTTCAGCCCGCTCCTTTCTGTAGTTCTGGCATGAAGAGGTAACAACCATGTTATTACCATCCAAACTCTCGCATTTATATAATAAGTGTCAAGTGTGAAATAGAAAATAGTATAGTACAGCGACGAGAGCGATTTCTCTTAGGGTTACACATATTCTTTTATTCGCCCTACAAAGGACGTCCTCAAACGTTCCATTCGCCTATATTATTCCCAATCTCCCACCAATCTATTATTATACAATCAATTTATATAAAAAAAATAGGTTACCTACTAATAATATATTTTATTTCTAGCTACTCCTAAACCCCGAAGGCACGCGGTTCACGAAAGAAAAGCACCTAGCATCGCTCAAGTTCGCCAAAGAGAAGAACCTTCCTGAGTTGAAACATCACCTCACGCCCAGAACTAAGGGATTCACCACCAGTTTGGAGCACTTTAGAGGGAAAATTCCTGCTATCTACAATATACAGCTGGCCTTCGAACGGGACAGTAAGGTGATAACATTTTACTAGTTCTGGTCCCAAAGGGTGCCAGCGAGACCGTACTAGTAATATGGTCCCGTAGGCACCCTTCAGATTGGTCGTGGCGGTCGCGGCGTAAGAATCGACCCCTCCTATTAACCCCGTGAATGTCGTAAGAGCCGACTAAGGAAACTTTCCAGAGGAAGGGCAGCAGCTTCCTTCCTTTTAATATCTCCGCTGTTATCCCCTTTGCCTGCCAAGCTGGTGGTTATGGCAAGCCTCCCTCTTTGTGGCAGTTAGGTTCAGCAGAGGATGTCTGAGAGACAAGTTATTGAGTTACCTGTCTAAAATTTAAACAGATAATTTAATTACGTATTTTTATAATAACGATAAGTTATAAAATATTGATTTAGAATTCAAATCGATATTTGATTACTTATCGTCTACATAATGTCAGGAAGTATTAGAATAATCTCTGCCTCAAGTGACTATTAAAGTATCATATTAGGTCGCAATGGGCCCTGTTACAGTCAACTCTCATAATTTTTATGTTATTGTACATATAGGAATCACTGTCTGTCTGTTTTCAGGGTTCCGTACCCGGAGGGTGAAAACGGAACCCTATTACTAAGCCTCCGCTGTCCGTCCGTCTGTCCGTCTGCCACAGGGCTCTATCTCATGAACCGTAAGAAGTAGACGGTTGAAATTTTCAGAGAATGTGTATTTCTCTTGCCGCTAGAACAACAAATAATAAAAATAAAATAAATATCAAAATTAAAGGGGACTCCCATACAAAAAACGTGATTTTTTTGCCTTTTTTGCTCTTAATATGTCAAGGCTGTATCTATTGACCTACAATAGGTAAGTACATTAAACTTCCTATAAATAAATAACACTACAACTGTAATATAATAACTAAAAATAAAATAAAATTGATAATTTAAAGATAATTTCATCTCCCAACAACTGAAAATATGGTGTTCTTTGAAAAAGTTGCCTGATTTTTACGGCACCCTTCGTGTGCGAGTCGACTCGCACTTGGCGGTTTATTTCTTTCTGCGTACAATCTCTTATGGTGCTCCATTTTTCCATTTGTATTAATAATTTGTGTTGTAAAATGTAATTGTCATATTTAAGTTTAGTAAATAACGACATCAAGTATAAATATAATACCTACGGTGGAAATAAATGAATAGAAATGAAGAAGTTTCTAGAAATCGATAAGCACCTTTTTCCATCACAAATATCTTGCATGGCGATAAGTTATTTTAATGCAAATTATCGTAGCGCTATCAGAATCGATGAAATAATACCTACAATAATTAAATTTGGCATTAACTTGATAACTACTTAATGCTAGCAATAGTATGTTTTTATTTTTTATTGTTCCGCTGTTTTCCCCTCCGATATGGATCGAAGACATTTTTTTAGGGTAACGTTTTGTTTGAGCGGTTTATTTTTCATTTTAGCGATCAGTGAAGTTCGCTTCTGGTCGTGTCGTTATTATATTAGGTCCTTACATATGAAATTGGCGTTTTGTATGGGAGGAACAAAAAGTCGAATATTTTTTAATATAATATATTTAATTAATCAAAGTATGAACCATTATTTTCTATGCACTTTTGCCATCTTATAGGTAGTTCATTGATCCCTTTACTAAAAAAACCAGTCGGACGGGAATCAATAAAATCTTTGAAGGCGATTTGGACTGCCCCATCGGAGTTGAATTTTTTCCCTTGCAAGAAGTTATCCAAATTTCGAAAAAAATGGTAATCTGTTGGAGCAAGGTCCGGGGAGTACGGAGGATGTCTTAGACTTTCCAATTGAAGCTCTTCTAATTTAGTAGCCGTCTGTTGCGCAGTGTGTGGTCTAGCGTTGTCGTGAAGCAGCAGTGGCGTGGAGCGATTGACCAGCCTAGGTTGTTTAGCCGCTAGCTTTTCCATCATGGTTTGCAATTGCTGACAATAGACATCAGCCGTAATAGTCTGGCCAGATTTGAGAAAACTGTAATGAACAATACCGGCACTAGTCCACCAAACGCTTACAAGTAACTTTTTTGGGGTTAATTTTCGCTTGGGGCAGGATTTGGCTGGCTGGCCAGGATCCAACCATTGCGCTGAGCGCTTCCGATTATCGTAAAGAACCCATTTTTCATCACAGGTAATGATTCGGTTTAAAATACCTTCATTATTGTGCCGGTTTAGTAATGTAACGCAGCAGTCGACGCGCGTTTGCCGGTTTGCTTCAGTCAATTCGTGAGGTACCCACCTTTCAAGCTTTTTAATCTTCCCAATTAGCTTCAAGTGAATTAAAACAGTTTTATCACTAACATCGCAGCCTGCAGCTAACTCGGACGTGGTTTGCGATGGATCCGCTTCCACAATAGCCTTCAACTCTTCATTATCAACTTGAGTCTCAGGCCGTCCACGGGGCTTGTTCTGCAGGTCAAAATTTCCAGAACGAAAACGTTGGAACCAAAAACGAACTGTGTTTTCTTTTGCAACACGACCGCCATACACATCATTCACCCTTCGAGTTGTTTCCGCAGCACTAGTGCCACGGCGGAACTCGTACTCGTAAATAATGCGATATTTTAAGTTTTCCATTTTGTAAAATGAGTGACGCAAACAGAAAAAAACAGAAGAAAAAAAACAAATGAATGACGATCATCGAAGCACAAATACATGAGTCTATAGCTGTACAAATTTGAATTTGGAATTCCTTACCAAAGAGGAGAAATTTGTGATTAAAGTGGCCAGTACGAAAAACGCCAATTTCATATGAAGGGTGCAGGGGAAAAGTGATGAATGTCAATTTTACCTTAATTGGAGTAAATTAGATTCTTAGGTTCAAAGACTCATTGTACCCTTTTTCAACACTAACTTGAAACTAAATATAATATAAGTTTATAGGTTCATATTTATTGTAATGGTTGGAATTAAAATCAAAGTTATCAGACAATCAGTTTTATTAAAAATAAAAGTTGAAAAAAATGTGACTAAATAGTCCAATGAAATAATGATGAATGTCAATAAAAAAATGCTGAATGTCACACATGTTACATACACTATGCTTAGACTTGGCAAAGAATTCTGTTTTTGTTTAATCATCATCATCAATTACATTTTTTGTATTGGGTAGATTTAAAAAATAGTTTTTTGCCCCTTGTGAGCAGAATTTTGCCAAGTCTAAGCAGTCATTATATTTGGCTGCAGATATTGGTAGCAATGACTGATATAATTTTTGAGGATGTGTGAATTCATTTACTTGTAGTATTGGACCGATGTATCTATTATTGGTGATAACATTGGATACCCATGCACCATTATATGAGTCTCTGTGAAATATCAGTTTGGGTTTTTCTCTGTGTACTCTAATCTCTTTGATAGAACGTGTAGGGATTGGACATTTTGGTTTAAACATGGGTTTAAAATAATCTGCCCAATTTCTAAAGAGGTCCTGTTGACACTGTTCAACGATAAATGGAGATGGCTTAGATCTAGCCACAGCTACCTGATCAGCCCATTCAGAAGGTAATTCAATATGAGCTTTTTGATTTATCAGAGCCATATTTCTGTCACATTCCATGTAAGAATGCCCTCTTACAGGGAACACAATTTTAATTTCATCTAATTTCCGCTGTATGTGCACAATGTAATATATAAATCTGATAATCACATAGTTCTTGTTTTGGCCTCCGCATGAGTCGCAAAAAATTGTAATTTTTCTTACAGTATCTGGTAACTGAAACATTATAAAGTCATACAGCATTGATGCCACATTATCGGATCCTTTTTTTGCAATTGTTTCATCATATACATAAAATTTGGAAGACGAATTAGAAAGCATGTGTATATTAAACAAGTAATATCCCAGTTTTCTTTTGTAGTATGCATCGTTTGTAGTTATATTAGGTACATTTAGATTTTTTTGAAAATCCATACAAATTGCCTCTACGCTTTCTTTGTTTCGAGCATTAAGCCTTGCATTTCTTTTCCGTGCATAAAAAGTTTCAGCCTTCTTCAGATGTACTTGGTTATTCACATTCAATAACCTTATCTCATTTTCAATGCTTTCTTTATCTTCACTACTTTCCAAACTCTGAGTTAGAGCTCTCAAATTAACATTGTACTCGTCGCATGTGCTACAGGTGTCACACCTTGGGTACCCAAAACCAATATTGTAATGAGTATTGAATATTGAACGGTAAGACTCATATGACGCTTTATCTTCAGGGTATAGTTCTTTGAACATTTCAAAAAGTTTTTTAATATTCAATTCTTCAGATAAGTATAGTTTATTACTTTCATGTAAACTATAATGTGATTTTCGACCTTTCAGAGATTTTATGTGTTCATGAATATGTTCAAGAACAGAATCCTTTAGTCTGTGGGGCCTATTAACATGCTTACCCCTTCCATCTTTCTTAATCTTCCCCTCATTAATAAGCTGACTTTGTAAAGTCTGTATTCTTCTGCCTGTTATGCCATGGAGAGATCGAAAAGCGTTCTGGCATACCGGCACGTCCTTTGATGCACATCTGACTCTGTAACTATAGCTGGCTTGATGTGGTTCGCCTCCGTTATTTTTCTTGCGTGTTCGGCGTTGTGCTACAGAATGCACTGTAATCAAACCGCCTAGATAAAGGTTTTGGTCCTGGTGATTACCCAACTCATTGAATTGCCGAATAATGTCGTTACGCTGATCTTCCTTTATTACTTCGAAACATTTAAACCTTTTACATTCACAGCTTGGCCCAAGTTCATGTGTCGTAGCACGTAGCTTCTTATTGACGTCGGTAAGCCGCCCATGCCTTGGTCTTTTTTTGGTTTGTTTTTTATGTAAATCATTGAAGGATTCGTCTTCATTTTCAGAAACATCCATTTTTCGAAAACTGTCCCAAAATCTAACAAATAGGTACGAATTGTAATACTGCAACAAAATAATCTTGCTTCATAGAGGAAAAATCACTTGTCTTGCTTGACTGACTAGGAACGTGACAAAGTTGACACTGACAATCAAAACCCCGCCACCATACCATAAACAACCTTCATCTTTTTTTTACTGACATTCATCATTTTTCGCCGGTATTACAAAACTTTCATCGTTTTTAGCCTGTGCCCCTTTTTTCAACGGTCAATTACTCGGTGACACGTAGCGTTATTTGCATGTATTCCGATGTAAACGAAACTATTTTCCATGGACTTTCAAATGTTGCCATTAACAAAAAATCGATAAAAAAGTGACATCCATCGTTATTTCCCTGCACCCTTCATATGTAAGGACCTAATATTATATAGTTTGATTGTATGATCTTTTATCTTTTTTTTGGTTTTTTTACATATTAGGTATGTATATAATTATATACATAACTTAATATATACGTTCTTATGTTTATATTTATGCGTACTTATATATTATTATTAATATATTGCACTCATGATAGTCACTTATGTTAGATATGTTATGAACTTATGACAACGTTGTTTTTATTTTCCTTGTTATTATTATAGTCATGTTACATATTCTATATACAAGGTGCCACGTTATTGGCATACTAAGCCGAAAGAGGTTGTTGTGCACCCTATACCCAATTGATCCGCGTGGTTAATTTTCAGAAATACGTTGTTTTAAGTTTTCATTGTATAAAAATAACTGTACTCATACGCTTAGTAAAATCACAACCCTATCACTAACGCAAACACACGTAAGGCCGACCATTTTACCGACAAAAAGGGTTAGGATTCCTTTAACTAGGCCGCCTTTTTGTTCTAGATTTACCTTAGTTTATATGATTGATTTATTATTTTTCATCTGCAAAAAAAAAAACACATTCATCCATGCTAAAAAAAAACTAGGCACGTACGTAGCACTTTTTAAAACTTCGCGATTTTCTAAGATACCTACCTAATGAAGATTATTTATCGGGTATTTATCGCGTAACTTTTATTAAAATATCGATAAATAATCTTTATTAGGTACCTACGTAGACGTACCTACCACGAGTCACGAGACAAACATACCTACCTACATTGTAAGTTAAAATAATAGCTTAGAAAAAAAATGTACGGAACCACCGTAAAATTGTCGGCTTGGGCTAAAGAAAAGCGACAGCCAATAAGAATAGTCAGGAATCTTACGCCGTTCGCCCGCCGGGGCGTGACAGAAATCGAGAATCGACAGGCGGTGACAATTGAAGGTCAAGAATCTTACGCCGCCCGCCCTGGTGCGTGACGGTCAATGACGGCTAAGTATGGGCGGTGACAATTGAAAGGTCAAGAACCTTACTGATGAACTGATGACTTAGGGTTGGTCACTTGCATAAAAATGGGCTAGTTGGGATGAAAGTTTCGAGGTCTTTTTTTTCAATAAAAAAACCTTGAAACCCGGAAAGTGCTAGAACAAAAAATGCTCGTGGGACCACCCCCCTCCCACCAATAACGCTTAGTACACCAATAACGTGGCTTCTTGTATATAGAATATATTGGTTAGGTGTGTCTAGCACCTATGAAGTTAGAAGAGATGCTTCTAGGACCCTATCTGTGTGTCTTACCCACTTGATCATGAAGGGAAAGGGAATCGGATTTTTTTAAAGATTTTAGTAGGACCCTATATTTACAACCGACGGGCACACATTTCTTATGCGCTGGAATTTCATGGAATATCCATTCACAGCATGACCTTCTCGATAATTAGATTACTAGTTCGCACAATAACGTATTAAGTATGATAAATGAAAGGTATTTCCATCAATTGCGTAAATGCCCTCTTTTATTTCACCATATTAATAATAGGTCTTTACCTATGAAATTGTCGTTTTTCAGTACTGGTTATTTCAAATAGAAAAAAAGTTTGGAATGGCTTTGTATTATAAATTCAAATTAATTTTGTTTTAAAAACATGACATTCTTTTTACAAACACAGTCTTTTGTTTATTGATTAGCGTTGTATTTTCATTACATTTGAACATTTTTTGTCATAATGGATACTTTAAAAATTCGTGTAATTATGGAATATGAGTTTCGTCGTGGCACCAACGCAACTCAAACGGCACGTAACATCAAAAACGTTTACGGAGAGAACTCTACAATCGAACGCACAACCCGTTATTGGTTTTCCCGGTTACGTTCTGGAAATTTTGACTTAAAAAATGAAGCTCGTGGTCGTCCGGAGACTTTGGTCAACAATGATGATTAAAGTTAAGAAAATTAAAAGCGATTGTGAATGCTGACGAAACTCAATCTATAGCTGAGCTAGCAGCAGCTTTTGATGTTAGCATCAAAACAATTTTGATCCATTTGCGACAAATAGGCAAGGTAAAAAAACTTGATAGATGGGTCCCCCACGAACTTAACGATCGCCAGCGCAACGTACGCGTCGAGACCTGCCTCGCGCTGCTCAATAGGCAAAGAAATGAAGGAATTTTGAACCGAATTGTTACGTGCGATGAAAAATGGATTCTGTTCGACAATCGAAAGCGCTCAGCAAGTTGGTTAGATCCTGGTTCAGCACCAAAGCAATGCCCTAAACCAAAAACGACCCCAAAAAAGGTGATGGTCACTGTTTGGTGGTCTAGTGCGGGTGTGATTCACCACAGATTTTTACAAAACGGCATGAGCATTACTGCAGATGTGTACTGTGAAGGACTGGAGACAATGATGGAGAAGCTTGCACATCGGCAACCAGCTTTGGTCAATCGGTCGTCCCCACTGCACCTTCACGACAACGCGCGACCCCATACTGCACAACAGACAGTCTCGAAGCTGCAAGAGTGGGGGTTGGAAGCTCTCCCTCATCCGCCATACTCATCAGACCTTGCACCTACCGACTATTACTTTTTTCCAAAATTTAGACAACTTTTTAGTGGGTAAAAAATTCAATTCCCGAGAGGCAGTACAAAATGCCTTTGAAGAGTTTGTTGCCTCCCGTCCAGCAGATTTTTACAAGAAGGGCATCAATAAACTGTCAATGCGTTAGCAAAGATGCGTCGATTGCATAGGTGATTACTTTGAATAATAGAAATAAAAATGTTTTAAAAAATAAGTACTTTCACTTATTCCATACAAAACGGCAATTTCATAGGTAAAGACCTAATATATCAGTTACCTAGTACCCAAATGACAAGCTCTGCTTAGCTTGGGGCTAGATAATGGTGTGTAGATTGTCCAGCATTATTTATTTATTTATATTAAGGACGCGACGTTCAACGTTAATCGCGAAAGTTAAAGGACGTTATGGGTACAGTTCTCCCACTATAAAGACTTCACGGCATAAACGTAGTTAAATCACAGGTAGACGACACTAAATGCGCAATTTAATACCAGGCTAATTCTAAAAATAAGGACGAAAGATATTTAATAACAATTCCGCGATTTTTTTTATAAATTTTATCGCGGAATTGTTACTAAATATCTTTCGTCCTTATTTTTACAATGGATTTCCGCAAAGTAACGCCTGAATCTATTATATAGGCTAATTCTACGTAAGTACTTAAACATACTAAAGCCGCAGGCCGAAGAAGTGCGAGTAGAATATAAATATTATAAACTTACGTTCAATGTTTACAACATAATTAGCACTCAACTCTAAGGGTGAGTAGGTATAGACACATGTGTATGTGTAAGACTCATGTTTTTAAATTTACTCGAACCACACTTCAAATATGACGCTCGATGTTTTGTTACAACCAGATTTTAAAAGCCAACGAACGATTAGGTGTAAGTTAAGGTGCGCGGGCCGAGAGAAAACGTACGCAAACGTACGGAAAATGTACAAAGAAATGTTACAGATAAATGCTCACTCGCCGTGAGCATTACGTCGAACGCAGCGTCAAGCATTCGCAAGGACGAACATTATCTGGAAATGCTCTAGGAAACTAAACATTTGCCAGTATTGCACCATTCGTAAGAACGTTACGTCATTACACTGTAATGCTCTAGTCTATACTCACCTTAATGTTTTGACTGGTATTGATATGGTTCAGTTAAGCTACCTGTAGATTGTTTGCAACAGTCTGCAGTTAGCTTTCTATTTCTGTATTTCTAAAAGGGTTTTGACTATAAACATTGGAGCCGTGCTAAGTTCATAAACCTATTTACATTACACGTAACACCAAAGAAGTCATATCTATTTTAAAACCCGGTTTGCAATGAGCTATTCTCTCTGAAACGAAGAATTCGTATGACATTGTATGATTTTCCTGTTAGTAACAAAACTCCCTACGAGTTTTGTTACTAACAGGAAAATCATCGCTTCTACAACAAAACTCCTAGTGAGTTGCAAAAATTATCAACAAAAAATTCAAACAAATTGTCAAAACCGTCTTGTGCAAAAAGGCTTACTATAAAATATTAGATTATCTAGAGAGGATAAAAAAGCTTGGGACGGTTTTGCTCCAACTCGAAAAATAACAATTAACAGGCTAAAGGTTTCATCGTCGCTTCTTTTCTTTAGTCTACATATAGAAGCTACAGAAATCAAAAATATCACTTTATTTCCGTGTCACTGTTTAATTTTATAATTTGACCTTTTCTGAGTGTACATTTATGGAAATAAAGAGGTTTTGATTCTTGATTCTTTGTAAAAAATAAAAATTACAATTACAATGGATGCAAAAGCATTTCTTTTGCATCCATTGAAATTTTTATTTTTTTTAACTGACTTCTAAAAAGGATCCTTTTGTCTGCATGTGTGTTGATATCTACTTGATGTTTTCGCCAGGTTTTTATGATCTTTAGCTACTGTATAGATAGGTAATAATGCCGAGATCCTGTAAATGTAATTCTTGACGGATTACTATTTGTCCTGTAAAACTTTAGAAACAGTGTAAATATTCAGGAATATAAAGTCGGATTCATTACGGATATAAGCGGGTTAACTACGAACCCCACTCAACCTGATGAAGTCCCTCGTTATGTGATGAAACGTTGGTGTTCTTCCAACACAAATAAGGTTCGTAGTTAACCCGCTTACATCCGTAATGAATACGTCAAAGTACGATAGTTTTTATAGCATACTAAATTTTATTCTGGTTTCAGTTTTCGTAAAATGACGTATTATTGCAGATTCCTCCAACGCTAACGAGCCTGCTCTACGGTAGATCGGTGCACGCGCACATGTACATCGAGAGAATCCCGGTCGAAACGTTGCCGGAGGGCGAAGCTGCAGCCTCCAAGTGGTTGCATGAACTATTTGAAAAGAAGGTGAGTTCACACACATTGCAGTGTTATATATAGTGACAGGTGTTCTAAGATATTTGAAGGGAATACAAGAATACAAGAATTTATAATATTTTACACGTCCATTGTTTACTTAATAATTATCATACATTATAATTCATTAATTAATAAAATTATTATTGATTCGACTTAAATATCTGAATATAACTGATTAGTCGGGGGGAGGGGTTTCTACACTTCGGGTGATTCGAGGAATTCACCCATGCTGTAGGAAGGCCACGCGTCTGTGTCCCTGATGTTCCAGGCGTCCATAGGCTGCGGTAACAGCTTTCCATTAGGGGGGCCGCATGTCTGTTGCAACCTTGGTGGTATAAAAAATAATATTAATAATATCGATACGTACGGCGGCGCGGCGCGGTGTATTAGTATCAGAAGTCCGGTTACTAATTCAATCGGGTCTAGTGAACCTTTAGGTACTGCTAATATTAGGTTCGTATTATGTAAGCTTCCTTAGTCATCGATCACTGCTTGAGTAACACTTTTCTGTGGAATAAACGAGCATAGAGAGTCATTGCACGCGAGAGGCTGGTTATGTTTTTCGAGTATTTCTATTCCACCATACTGCTGAAACGATTTGAATAAATGTGGTATCAAAATACTCGTCAGGATTCCTATATAGTTCTTAGCTACATCGGGTAGGCCTTCGCCCCCACATTTCTTCACTTAATTACATACCTTGTTTTATCAACGGTACAACGCAGAAGGTTGCGGGTTCGATTCCTGCCTTGGGACAAATGTTTGTACGATCTGCAAATATTTTTTCCGGGTGTTCTGGGTATTTTTTATATATAACAAAAAATATCTATCTATGGTATGTATTGTATTAAGTTTATCAGTCATCTAGTACACATAACACAAGCTCTGCTTACTTTGGGGCTAGATGATGATGTGTGGATTGTCCAGCATTATTTATTTATTTATCAAATGAAAATATGTATTATGATAAGTACAATTGATCATTTGGCTAGCAATGTATCGTCAACACCAAACTGCTGATACATAAAGTGGCTCAACAGTCCATTTCACGTGTGCAACCG
This sequence comes from Eupithecia inturbata, assembly GCA_963662085.1. Classification (NCBI taxonomy): domain Eukaryota; kingdom Metazoa; phylum Arthropoda; class Insecta; order Lepidoptera; family Geometridae; genus Eupithecia; species Eupithecia inturbata. The sequence continues at coordinate 14,420,638 of OY759182.1, forward strand.
GATTGCTGAGACTTAAATACTCAGTAGTCCGGTCAAATGAATTAGTCACTGAACATTTAATACTACACCACCACCGATACGTTATCAGAATATTAACAAAGAGTGGACTTTGCTAGGAATAGATAAATCAACAACAGGCTTGTCGTTAATTCTCAACAACTTCAACAAAGTTGCGGGCCTAGGTGTTTCCCTTGGCACTATTAAACACAGGTTAACGGGCTAGATTTCTGATACGTAGTCAAATTATTATAGGTGCACCCAAAGTCAAAAGTGCCCATGTCGATGTTGTAGCTGCGGCACGCCGCTTTCTTTCGGGTTGCGCCACAGAGGCTGTGTAGTAAATGAATTGAGCCTGGTGTCCCCCGTTAATTGTAAAAAACTAAATCAATAGTAATAATAATATTAAGTCGGAGGCCAAGACTCGCCTTGAGATTTATGCGCTAAGATAGAGAGTTTGTTTCTGGACAGTCTTCAAAAGAGCGGCGAGAAACGTACCCGCAAGCTCCTAGGCGGATCTTCGCCTGTCGGATGACAGGCGAAGGTCCTCCTAGGAGCTTACCAGCATTATTTATAAAAGCCGAAACGTGGACACGTTTCGGCTTTTATAAATAATAAATAATGCTGGTAAATCTACACAGCATCATCCAGCCACAAAGTAAGCAGAGCTTGTGTTATGGATACTTGATAACTGATATCAGAAATAGGTTTATTGTTAACTGTTGTACAAAAATGATCTTATGTATAAAAAATTAGTGTACAGTTTCAACAGCTTATCTATAATAGACATACAATACAAAACGGTTTTAAAAAGATACCTTTATATCTAGGTAGGTATACATTTATCCATCATTTATCAAATAATTCTTTGAGGGAATTTAAAACATTTGATTCTAACCATCTTTTTAATTTATTTCTAAATATATTATTACCATCTAATGTTTTAAGTTCTAGGTATACTTAATCCATTATACATACATAGATATGAATAAAAACACTAACAATAACTATATTACAGGACAAGATGCAAGAATCATTCGTAAACACGGGCGACTTCTTCTCCGAATCCGGTGTCCCTCGAGTCGAGGCCTGCTGCAATCAGCGTCGGATCTACTCCCTCCTCAACACGCTCGGCTGGGCCGTGGTGACCCTGACTCCGATGTTGTACTACTTGCTCGGCTTGCTGCTCAGCGGACGGCTTCTGTATTTCTCCATCGGGGTTGCTATATTCGGGGCCTGTGAGTACATTATAATTTATATACACGCATACAAATTTTAATACAAGATACAAAAATGCTTTATTGTTCACAAAAAATACAACAATACAAAAAGACATTACATAAGATAAGTACAATGGGCGGCCTTATTTCTTAGACGCGACGCCAGGCAACCTTTACAGCATACTTACAGCTGGAAGGGTGGATCGTTCATCGGTGGCGGGGCGGTAGACCTCAATGCCCATCGATTTAACCTTCTGTATGTTGAGCGATTTTTTGTTCAGGATGCGAGCCGATTTTGTTCGCATTTTACGAGCATTTTCATAGGAAGCTAGCTCTCGTAGAAAACATGTTTTTAGAACAAATGTTCAATTTAGAGCTGCGAATTTTACAGGTTTATAAAATAATACTTTTTAGACGTCGATCACACGCCATCCGGCTTGCCATTATTTATAGTGAATATCATGTTTATAGGTTGGCAAGTAGTTGTGAGTTAGTTAGGTTTTATGACGAGCTAGTTAGGTTTTATGACGAGCTAGTTAGGTTTTATGACGAGCTGGTTAGGTTTTATGGCGAGCTAGTTAGGTTTTTTATGGTGACGACCGATGAGGCGCGGCGGGCGAAGGTCTGCCTGCGACGCAGGAGGTTGCGGGTTCGATGCCGGCCTTGGGATAAATGTTTGTACGATTTGCAAATATTTGTTCCGGGTGTCCTGGGTATTTTATATGTATAATAAAAAATATCTATCTATGTAATGTATCGTATTAAGTATATCAGTCATCTAGTACCCATACCATAACACAAGCTCTGCTTAGCTTGGGGCTAGATGATGCTGTGTGGATTGTCCAGCATTTTAATTTATTTATTAGTGGGCTCAATTATAGATTATTTATATGTGAGATAAGACAGTATTTTAATCAGTAAGTTACGTAAAGGATTATGAATCATTGATATAAATTTTAATCTACTTCCTCAAACGTACGTACATAAAGCTTATGCCCGCGGCTTCGCACTTCCCGTTCCTGGATATAAAACAAAACAGATAAAATAGTTTCTCAGAATACAATCTATCTCCCAGACAATAAGAACCGTTCAGTCATTTAGGAGGAAAAGGTAACAGACAGACAGAGACACACCGAGCACGGTACGTGCTCTCTGCAGACATAACAATAATTAGTATGGTTTGTACAGGCGATGCCATGGTAACAACGATTATGTAAGCTTACAAAAACTCGAGTACATACAAAATGCAATTAATAACTAAATTCCCAACATTTTCAAAATGTTTGCTATTTCAGGCAGCTACCACAAGATAACATTATTAACATATTGTATGTATGTGCGTCGATTGTCTTTAGAATTACCTTGAACAACATTTTGAGAAACTCATGGAATGTGACCTATTGGTTTTCTCTTGTAACGTTTGTTTTTCTAGAATAAAAATACCAAATCCGAATCTACCCATCGCTCCCCAAATCAGGGATCTCAATTAGGGATTTCAAATGGCCTTTGAAGTTAAAATGCCATAAAAGGTAAATATGGCATTGTAACGCCATTATGTTCATATATAGCATAGCGTAGTAGGATATAAACAGAGATTAAACTTAGGGTGCACGTTCACCTGCCGGCATCCGATGATCTGCACTGACCGCATCAAATAGATTTTTGAGCGTAATGCCGGGTAATGCGTTCGCTATAACCGCAGCAACCGGATTTCGGACGCGATTGCCATTTGCAACGAATGTTTTACTGATCGGCAATCCGAATGACGTCATCCTTACTTAATGGACAGCCGGCATTTCCGACAGTCCGTTGCGTCCACGGTGGTTCGAGCCTTTAGAACGGGTCGGATATAAGTATGCTTAAATTTCGAAGTCGTAATTTCATAAATTTGAATATGCCATTCGATAGGTTTTTTAAATCTAAGCAATAAATATTCTATTGCATTTTCAGCCTAGAGTTATAGTTCAGGAGTTCAGGTGGCATAAAACTGATTTCTTTGTATGGAAAGTAACATACAAACAGAAATAGGGGGCGTGTTTCGTTCTGGGGTCTATTATAGCATGTTCTTGGCACTGTGCTGCAACTTTCTTTCAAAGACACATCTTGCGAATAAATAAAAAACAAAAAATAAATTTATTTCGGTAACTATAAATTAAACATAAGTGCATGTATCGGAGTCCCCCTTTAAGCAAAATTTTTGCGTTTATTGAGTTACTTCTAAAAAAAAATGTGGTCTTATTTTATTTCGCGATTCGATAGCGTTATCAAAACTAAGCAAATATTATTTCGTTGCCATTTAGAATCACGCTTATAGTTAAGGTGTAAATGGCATAAAACTGATTACATTGACCCGTCCGAACCGATCCGGCCCGTTGCATGGGCTCGATACACCGCGGTGCGGGGCGGATTAGTGGAAACACCATTATGGCAAACCATAAATAAATAATACAAAGAATTATAGAATCCGTCTGATTCGGTCACTGCGGATCGTGCGATGCCGGCAGACGTCTGACGGAACATTATTTAGGATGTCAACAATTACACTGCCGGCCAAAAGTTTGAGACCACCTACATCAAAGTAGGAAAATGAAATAAAACTCAAAATACAAAGCAAGAGGTTTAATTATGAATTAAAATACTTATTTCCTAATACACATACATTATGAAGAAAACAAAAAAATCAAGAAAAATCAACCATTTACTTTAAAAATGTCGCTCATATTTTATACAGATTTTTCGTCGAAAAACCCTCCCTTGCATTTTATTACTACTTTCACTATTCTTGGCATACGAGCAATCAATTTGTCGATTGTATCTTGTGATATATTGTTCCAGCTTTCTTGTAAAGCCTTCCACATGTCTTCTTGCGAAGTGGGACAATAACTGCGCACATTTCTATCAAGCTCTTCCCACAAAAGCTCAATCGGGTTGAGATCCGGACTCTGAGGGGGCCACACCATGTTTTTTAAAACCCCTTCTGTTTCTTTGTGTTCTAAATAACCCCTGCATAATTTTGAACTATGTTTTGGGTCATTATCTTGTTGGAAAAAAAATCCATCTCCAATTATTCTTGAACCAGACGGAATGGCATTTTGCTGTAGTATTCGTTTATATTGCTCCTTTTTCATGATTCCTTCGACTCGTACCAAATCTCCGGTTCCATGGCCCGAGAAGCATCCCCAGACCATAATGGAACCACCACCATGCTTGACTGTTGGCACCACACAGTCTGGCATCATCTTTTCCTCGACGTTACGTCGAACAAAAATTCGTCGTTTTGAACCAAATATTTCAAATTTGGATTCATCTGACCAAAGAACTTGTTTAAAGTCTTCTTCAGTCCAGTCTCGATGGGTAAGGGCCCACTGCATCCGTTTCTTTTTGTTTTGTGGCCTTAGTAGTGGTTTTCGAACGGCGACGCGACCAAATAACTTAGCATCTCTCAAACGTCTTTTTACTGTAGTCAATGATACAGGTTCTGATCGGGATTTGTTCACTTCTACGCGGATTTCTGGTGCTGTTAGGCGTCTATTCCGCTTGCTGGTAGTGACGATGAAGTGATCCTCGCGAGAAGTGGTAGTTCTCGGCCTTCCCGAACGCGAACGATCTTGATTACTGCCAGTCTCCTTGTATCGGGTTATTGTGTTATGAACACAAGTCTTCGACAACTTAAGTTGAGAGGCAATCGCACGTTCAGATTTGCCTTCGCCGTATAAAACAACTATGGCAGAGCGAGTTTCACTGCTAATTTCGCGAACTTTTCCCATTTTAAGATGTCTTCACTGTAACAACGACGAGCTCAGACTAATAAGGTAGAAAATAATTTACTCCATAAAAACTCAGGTACTAAATATGTTTTAGGAAGCTAACATAATCCCTGATATCGGTTAACGCGAAACAAACCCAAAACAATAAGTAATGAGCAGATCATAAAAATATTACAATGACTCTACCACCTGGTCCTTGCGCGGCGCTCATTGATGTTTTGAAACAATAGACCTTTTTAGGATGATAACTTAAACAACAACATAAATAATGACTCTTAGAAATTCTTTAATAATAATAGAATACGCAGGTGTTCAAATTAGCTCATTATCATATGTGTACTTTGAAATATTTTGTTGGTGACAAAGATTTTTACAGTGGTCTCAAACTTTTGGCCGGCAGTGTATATCAGCCTGGTTTCACGTACCCACTGGGTATAATAATGATAATCATGCTTAAAGTAAGAAATAGATAAAGGAAATAATGAAAATATTCTTACGTTGATTTGCAAACAAGCGATTGTAGTCAATTTAACAATCGGGTTTCCTGTTTACAGGGAATAAATTTAAGTAATTTAAATCATTTTGCACTACGTAATGCTACATACTTTTGCCCGCGGTTTCGATCACGTGGTACTTGAATAATACTCAGCCGACATCACTCCGAATAAAAGTCGGTAGCTAATTCACATCATCATCATCACCTCAACAGCCTTTACCAAAGCACAGCTGGACATGAGCTCCCCCTGATAAACGCCTTATTGGCTCTTATCATTAGGAGATAATGCGATAATCCTCACGCTGGGCATGTGGATTGGGGATCGCAGTTCGGTGATGGATCAGTTCTGCAGGGGGTGCTGCTGCCCGCCCCCCGGTGGATATCTCTTAGTCGCCTCTTACGAAACCCCCACGAAGATTTGGGGTGCTGCAAATTTTAAACCGGCACCACACGGCCTATTCAAAGTAACTTATTCAAACTTCCAGAGAATATTAATTACAAACATACCAATTTTCATTATCATATTTTGTAGCCTCATGTTACTCGTCTGTATTTTAATACACACGCGGAAGTCCTGACTAGACATACCAGACATAAAATAGATTATACGAGCTATCATTTCCCGTTACCTCTAACAACAGCTGTTAATATTAATTTAATTTAATTTTTTAATTAAATTTTATTGACATTTAGAATCATTAAAATACTATACAATTTTGCACACCATATTAGGTTTATTGTTATTGAACATATTTAATATTAAGAACTTTTGTAGAGATAGAGACATTTATTGACACAACAAAGGCATAGAACAGAACAAAAAAAAAAGGCAAAATATAAAATAATAGATACCTACTGAACTAGACACACATACATTCTGGCAAATAAATTGTTATGGTACTCACTTCAGGGTATAGATAGGGCTGCCTAAGTTTCCATTATAATCCTGCGCTGAAAGTATCAATGGATTTGTTAATTTTATGTCGCTATATGAGTATAAAATAATGTCTTGTTTTGTTTTCAGTTTTCATCCTCCTGCAGAAGTCACTCGGCATGACGAAGATTAGCCAAGGTTCCTCGTACGGAACTGAAGCCAAGTAGCTCCTGCCACAGTATTGTACATACCTGCCGTATCCGGGAAAACACCCAATTATTGGCCCTTTGAGGGACAAACACATGGATGTTTGTATAACCGTAGTCAATTTATGCTAAGCACTCCACAAGTTATCTAATAATGTTATCATGATGCCAAAAAGATAAATTAGTTGGATTTTTAGGTGAATTGTTTTTTTATAATTTCTGTAAAACGGATTTGACTAAATATTAGCAACCCTATTTATCATCAGTTCTTTACAAAAACTATTTAGAACAGGAAAAACTATTGCAATTAGTTTTATTAAAAACACCTTGGTAAAAAATTGTCAGAATAAATGCCCAATGCCAATACTTGGTGAAGGGCCACCAATTGGGTGTTTTGCCCAACTATATTTTTGAATAAAATTACAACATGTAATTAGATTTTGTATGGAACAATTTGTTGTATGTAACTTTATGGATGTACTGTACTCTCAGTACAAGTACTAGATGTACTGTACTCTCAGTACAAGTATTAGATGTCAGACGAAATTGGTAGTAGTTGATTATTAGGTGTACAGTTAGGGTAATTGTTGTGTGTACAGTGTTATCCAGCGGGAGTATTCAGAAACTCCGTTACAGAGTCCTCGACACGGAACCTGACAGACTCGCGCGAAATTCAAATATTTTAGCGGTTTTAAATATTTTCTGCATTCTACAAGGAATATAGGTATATAGCGGAAAAGTAGTTTTCCTTAAATAGTAAAACGCTTTCTATGAATCCATGTTTAAACAAATTTCGATTTAGTGCTACTTTTGGAGCAATTAAGAATAATTTTGAATAATATAAGAGATATGTTACTAAAAATCATCATATTACCAAAAGCTCCATTATATCATACTTTAATGTAACATAGGTTCATACAAAATGGTCTACGGTTTGTGGAAAACTGCTTTTCGTTTAACTCCTTGCAGAACGCAGAAAACATTAGAAACCGCTAAAATATTTGAATTTCTTGCGAATATGTGTCAGGTTCCGTGTAGGTGAGTGAGTTACTAAGTTTCTGAAGCCGTGCCGTTGTGATTCTAATGAAAGATACAAAATGAAGGAAACAGGACGTTTGGTATTTATGTATACTTTTAAACAAATGGACTATTTATGTAATTATCTTTTTGAAATATTGATAGTGACAACTTACAAATTTTATATTTGTTGATTGTTGTTTTGTTACTTGTAAAAATTACGTAAACCGAGTATTTATCTTTATGGTTTTATTATGGCTTGAAATTAACTCGTGGGTAAGAAAGAGCAATAAATCTATAGAGGGTAATCGTAATCATATTTAATTAGATATTATTGTTGGTATGAGACGATCGAGGGACAGATAAAAAGTTTAATTGCTTATATCCTTGGTAACCGATAATTTTTCTCTATTTTTAGTGTGAGCTAATTGTCAGCCCAAAGGCTCCTAAATAATCTTCTCTTTATCTGGGTGCGAAGTGCGAGTTTTTAACCACAGGCGAAAAATGAGGGGTTTGATAAGTTGGTTATTATGTGTCTATTATGTGTATTAAGTGCCTGAGTGTGGCATCGTTGCTCCCGAACGGATGAACCGATCTTGATTTATTTTTTTTGTTGAAAGGTGACGCAACTTAATAATTTTTAAATGAAAATCTGTGCAGCCGTTCTAATGTTGTGGTTCAAACTAAAAATATTCAGTGTATTAAATTTTTTGTGAAATTAGCGTATTTTTTTTTGTCTTTCGTTTTTAATTATGTACATATAAATTGTAGTAATTAAGTAAATTAAAAAAAAACTCGCACATCGATTTACAAATTAAAGTAAAAGTTGAAAATTAAGTTGAGCATTTGAAAAGGTTTTGGTTGCAAAATCCGTTACTTATGTTTTGCAACGGTTTTGCCTTGGGCAGGGATTGATAACACAATTATTATTCTGCTATGTACTGCGACATGTTTTTTTTCGCTGATAACTTGTGCTTTTCAAGAGGCTGAATAGTTTAATTATTTGATTACTATATGAATGCTTGCACTGCACATCCATTTGCATACAAGATGTCCGAACTCGGAAACTGCTATGTAGATTATAAATGAATACATTGCTGTGTATACTTTTTATATTTTTAGTTCTACAAACTGTTAGAATGTTATACAGTACTTCGTGAGCAAGTGCACAAAATTAAAATAAAGCACAAATGATGACTATTACACCTACGTTATTTTGATATCGGCTTTGTTCCAAGTTACTGTTTCTAAATTGTGATTGATTTTTATATAAATATTTCTTGTTACTGTATTATAATAAAAGTTTTGTAAGTAACCTCCTGCGATTCCAATATATTTTTTGTACCGAGTGTACCTACTTGATTTTAGAAATATTTGTACCCGAACTTATTACGAAAATAGTGGTGTCGATTCTCTTGGCAAAAACTAGCAAAAATGTTAAATTTTATAAAATATAGTTTTGCTATCCTTTTCTAAATGTTGGTGAGAGAATAGAGAACAGAGACTTAATGGGGAAAAAGCCGTTACGTTACATGTTATTGTGTTTCCCACTCAGATTACTCTGGCGAGCAGAAGTTCCTAGGAGGCATAAACTAAGAAAAACAGTATTCCTTTCACATAAGCTACCTTAGTAAATCCATTTTGTCACTATGATGTGGCCATGTCCTGACTGATTGGCCTATACCTGATGGATCTATGGTTGAAGCTACTTGTTTGCTATTTTTATCAACACTTTACATACTGTAAGTATTTTTTTTATGTCATTTCCTTGTAAATTCCCAATTTTTTTTATTTACCCTAACTTAAAAACGTTGCTTATCTCACTCCTTTCTAACTCTTGCCATATTCTTATTGGTTTCCTAAAACAATGTCTTAGCAGTGTTTTTTGTTTTGATGCAACACTGCTTGGCATTGCATTAAGTAACGTTTCTAAGTAAGCAGGTTAGTTATTATTAGTCAAAACTGCAGAAACTAAGATATAGTTAAGATAAAAAAATTGAGCCCCAAAAAAATTTGTGGTTCTGTAACTTCTGTTTTTAGAGCCTTATTCATAATACATTTAAAGGCCTTGTTTAACTCAAACAAGCTTTTAAATTTGTAAAGTTTCGCGCGAAGGAACAAGCTATTACGGCATGAACAATTGAACAGTTACTGAATTATGAATAAGGTTTTTGTAATATTACTGTTTTATGAATTATCTTCAGTTATTTAAAACTAGGTCATTTTCTAAGAACTTTCTCAGACTGCGTTTTTAAGAATGTTGAAACCGAGACGCTATTTTCTTAAGAGCCGTTGTAAATGATTTATTTAATAAAACTTTACCGACAAATCTTCACGTATTTTTTCTCCATTTTCTACTCATGATAAGGACTTACAACCATCGAGCACATACCCCCTGGGTATATGCTCGATGCTTACAATATACGAGTACATAACATACCCCCGGGTATGTGCTCGATGCTTACAACATACGAGTACATAACATACCCCCGGGTATGTGCTCGATGCTTACAACATACGAGTACATAACATACCCCCGGGTATGTGCTCGATGCTTACAATATACGAGTACATAACATACCCCCGGGTATGTGCTCGATGCTTACAACATACGAGTACATAACATACCCCCGGGTATGTGCTCGATGCTTACAACATACGAGTACATAACATACCCCCGGGTATGTGCTCGATGCTTACAATATACGAGTACATAACATACCCCGGGTATGTGCTCGATGCTTACAACATACGAGTACATAACATACCCCCGGGTATGTGCTCGATGCTTACAATATACGAGTACATAACATACCCCCGGGTATGTGCTCGATGCTTACAATATACGAGTACATAACATACCCCCGGGTATGTGCTCGATGTTTACAACATACGAGTACATAACATACCCCCGGGTATGTGCTCGATGCTTACAATATACGAGTACATAACATACCCCCGGGTATGTGCTCGATGCTTACAATATACGAGTACATACATCCAGCACCTGTAACTCACTACTGCAAAAAAGCATTCCAATATGAGCTTAAACTCGGTATCTTTAAATAGGTATAGTGACATCATTGCTTACCGCCCTTCACGCGAGTGTCCGCGCGCCGACTGCTTTTTTTATGACGTCACTGTTACGTGATCCAAATACGAATTTAAGCCCATATTTGAATGCACATTTTGTGCCGTGTGTGTTATCTATTTTTGAGGAAATCAAACAACATGTGGTATTTGCATTATCCACTGGATAATTATAAGTTTATTTTCTCTGAACGTTCACATTAGGTACAGTGAATCTACATTATGAACATCATAGGCATTATAATACGTAATCGTAAAACAAGTAGGCATGTTGTACAGAGGAGTTTATATAGCTAAGGAATATTTACAAGCAATATACAGCTTTACAACAATTGGTTAGGTTAGAGTATTAAAGATTATTTGTCGGGTATTTATCGCGTAATTGGTTAAGAGTCCTCTTTACAATATTAAACCTATCGTAGCATTTTCTTTTAAGAACAGAGTAAGGTAAGTTCCAGGTTCTGGCTAGATAAACAATTAATCTGGGAAACGCGAGACAAGGATGAGAAAGCGTTGTGCCTTAATTGTTTTAACTTTTAGAAGTCTGGCAAAAAGTAGCCTAGAGAACTAGCTAAGCTGAACAGATTATGAGATGGAGATTCATATTAAAAATTGTAAACAAAAAACAAAGCACTCATTTGAACTGTCGCCTCTACCAGATCCTGATAAATAAACTACCTAGGTACTGATTGTGCTCTCAAGGTTACTCATATAGGAATTACATATAATTATTATATTTTAACACTTGTTCAACAAGCACAAACCTTAAGCAAACCTGTTCTGTTTGCACTGAAAGCAACCTAAAGTTACTTTTAATAAATAGGAAGTCAAAATTCAGAAAACACTACTAAACTACAAGAATATAAACGATAACCAAAGGTATTTTGGTATCAAAATACCTTTGGTTATCGTTTATATTCTTGTTTATATGTTGTAATTTAAAATTCCTACCAGTATTGGTAGGAATTTAAAATTTTAGGTCTGGTAGTTTGAGTCTCAACTTGTTAGGATATAATTTATTTCTTAAGTTACATAAAACATCGAAGTTTGGTCAGACAGCTCTAATTATTATCAAGGATGTATATTTCTAGGGTGATGTTCTTTGAAATATAATGAAATGACCAACGTCGATTAACTTTGGCGTAATGATGTATGAAAACTTCTGTCAATAATTGGTGTTTTAAAAAACCTTAAAACCGACTTCAAATTCCTGAATATTATTATTGTAGCAAAAAGCTAGTTTTGGAAGTAGTTTTAAACCCGCACTCTGTTAGTGAGAGTGCGACTTAATTTTTCTAGTGTCGCCACAAGAAAAATTTAGTCGCGTCTAGTTATAATTCGAGGGTATGATGAGTGTGTGTTATCCGTAAAACGACTGAAACAAATTCGCAGGCACTGTTACGCCCGTTTCTGAACTCATCAATATGTGATGATTTTTACATACGTTTTACGGAGCACATAGCAATCCCTCGAGAATCATTTTATTATGGGACCACCTCAAAATCAATCTTTATACAACAACGAAAGAATAATTAAAATCGATAATAAATTGACGAAGATATCATCAAAAATGTTGTAGCTAGTCGTGATTCCCTAAAAATATTACGATGTTTTTTTTGTTTTAGTAATCTCTCGTGAATACATTTTTTAAAAGACCACCTCGGATCAAGTGAAAGAATCAGCTAAACCGGTAACCCTTGGCGGAGATAATGGTTCAATGGTTCATTTATTGGTAAAATATATCATTACACGTCAAATAGTACAACAAACACCTTAAAATATACTTAAGTATATCGATGGTAAGTACATTCAATTATAATATTTCAATTCATCAATCAATTATACATTTCAATGAAAATAATAAATCAATTCAATTGAAAAATAAATCAATTTAAATTATAAATAAAGTTTAAATAGTTTTTGATGATATCAAGTAAAATACAGACATAAAAAAAATACAGCCGAATTGAGAACCTCCTTCTTTTGCTGAAGTCTGTTAAAACACCAATTAAAAATGTAACCATAAGTTACATAAAGGTTTTAATTAGCATAAAGAAGAGCACAAGTATGGTGGCACAGTCAGCGTCAAATTGATATGAGCGTCTATATTAGTCAAAACATAACAGCAATTTGAAATAGGTACGCAGTTCGAATCATCATATTGTTGTAAGCAAAATATCTTACTACTCATTGTTTCATATTTAATTGAGCAATCAAGATGTTCAAAATTATCTTAGCAAACAAAGCTCTTAAAGGTAGTATGCAAACTCTTTTGACTGAATACTTGAAATGTCATAGGTAGATACTTATATAGGATAGGTTTGGAATTAAATTTTTCAAAGTGCGAGCTTTTTATTTCGGACTTTTATGTAGACAAAAACAATATCATTGGAAAATTCATTAGTTTGGCCCCCAACATTACAGTTGTAGATAAATGTTCACTTCGCCTCCTTTGTTCACCAATTCTTGATGAGTATTTTCAGTCCTTTGTAGATGAGAAAATTCAAAATTTCAACAAAACTTCGGACAGACTGCTCAAAATTAATAGCCATATGGCTTTTACAATAATTCGGTTTGTCTTTTTGTACCTAAATTTACGTATTATTTGAGATGTAGTCAACTGTGGAAACAAAGCGAGTTCTTGGAAGGCTTAGACAACATAATTATTAAAGAATACTCTATCATCGGTTTTGAATGTCTATTTAGATGACAAGGCATGGTCGCAGGCCTCCCTGCCTGTCAAATTGGGAGGCTTAGGTACACGCAAAATTTCAAGTGTAGCCCTTCCAGCGTTCCTTTCTTTCGTCTACAGCACTAGTTCTTTAGTCGAAAAAATTTTAAAGTCATCTTGTTTGGACCCACCTGGAATTTCATTCAACATTTAATTTTTAGTCGAAACGCGGACGGCTTGGCATAGTGCTTGCCCCAATGCTGATCCCCAAAATATATTTAGTCGCACCGGCAATGGGACGGACCTCTGTGTGAGTTGACACGGAATTGTTGGTTACAAACGTGCTCCAGCTCTGCGGATCGTGCCCGTCTCCTGGCCGTTTCTAAATGGGAGCCAGGACATTTGGTAGTAAGCATTTCCTTCATTGGACACTGGCACTTTATTGGATCCCGTAACTTTCCGTATCGCAACATGTCTTCGGTTGGGTGCAATGTGTTGCGCGCCTTATCAAAGCTAGTGCGATACTGCTGCCGAACAGCTTGGTCATCACGGATTATCGTGTAATAGGTCCGCCGGTCGGATATCACATCATGCCAACCTTAACGATATCATCCGGCGGGCCTTTGTCACTGCTAACGTACCAGCTGTTCTCGAACCGAATGGTCTGTTGCGTAAGGATGGTAAGAGGCCCGACGGCATGACACTAGTCCCATGGGAGCTGGGCAGTCCCATTGTGTGGGACGCTACATGCGTCGACACACTTGCGCCTTCCCATCTTCCGAGGACATCCGTGAGGGCTGGTGCGGCGGCAGATTTGGCCGAGGATCTCAAGAGACGCAAATATCCGGACCGGGCGAGTTAGTTGAAGTTGTATGGGCCTCTGAATGGAGTAAGATATAAGGAGATTCTTGAAGAGGTACTATTGCCTATTGCTCGATTATTTTAGAAAATTACATTCATCCAAGATGGAAGTTCAATAATTGCGGAATAGTACGTAAGTAAGAAATAAGAAAAAAAAGAAAGAATGCATAGGTGCAAATAGTGAGTTGAGCCTAATAACACTGCCTCCAAAAAGCCCAGACTTAAACCCTAATTAGAACGTCTGGGGAAAAATGGTCCAGATGTGAGATCATAGCCAACAACGCAGTACCGATAACTTGCGGCGGCATGTAAATGCAATTTGGGATAATTTAAGAGGTAGCGAATTTTGTTACAACGCTGTTGCATCAATGAGGCAACGGTTGATTGATGTAATTAATGCAGACGGTGGTTATTCGCGTTACTAATTGAACGTAATATCTGTATATATCAAAACTTTAGAGAGGATGTTATGTTGGTCGTCATTTTTGTTTTTTTTTGATTAAATGCACTATGGAAATATATGAATTCTGTTATTAGGTATTTTTTTTTTTTTAAGGTATCAAAAGAGACAGCTCTCAAAGTTATCTGTGCATAAAATTTATGCACAGATAACTTTGAGAGCTTTGTTTGCTAAGATAATTTTGAACACCCTGACAGTCTGGGTTCAAAAATTCAAAATTCAGCAAGCAGTCAGGAGGGCCTTCTGACTGCTTATATAAATATGAAACAATGAGTAGTAAGATATTTAGAACACCCTGGGCGCTGACAACAATATGATTATTCTATCTGCGTATATCAAATTGCTTTTATGTTCTTCAGATCATATTGACTACTCTAGACGCACATATCAATTTGACGCTGACTGTACGAAGGTAAGTTCTATTTGATGGATAGCATGTGTGACCAGAGCTTGATTACAATTCATTTATTGTTATTAGTTACCTGCGCATACACATAATTTTTGTGGTAGTAAAAAAATATAATTGATTTAAATCTAATACTATTTACATAAATATCATATTTTATACTATACAAAGGCTGATTTTTTTGGTTAACAATAAATTGCAATTAGCAGGATGCAACAGTGACATAAATACTGAAGAAAAATATACTTTTAAAGTCGCTGCTTATGTATTTCTATTTATATAATTTACACAAATCTTTAACAATTTTATTACTTAAATGTAAAGATATATTTGAAGGCCATTAGTGTGCGGTTTTGGCGTAAGTTATTTTATTGCTAGGCGTTCATTACACTTTAGAATAGATAGATCATTTCAACAGTTCTTGTAATTGAACTAATAAGACTCAATCCAATTTTAAATAGATCTATAACAATTAAGGAAGATGCCCATGAGTTTTGATACTTTTAATAAATAATTTAGTAGGTAATCAATCATCAGATTGTTTAGTTCATCATTAAGAGGGCTCAATGATTTGGCCCATTTCAATTGTAACAGAACTACGTAAACTACAACGCAATTATTACAACAGTACCTACATAATGCCAAGTCTGTAAAGACTCATGTGCTTTTTAAAATACTGGATCTATTTTTTTTTTATTATAATCATTATTCATATTATAACATTTTGATAAAAGCTTTTCTTACTTTAAAGCTGATATAATTCTATAAGTAGTAACTTTTTATTTAGATCAGTTTCGAAGCATCGTTATAAGATATTTCTTCTTAATTAACTTTTCAATATTATAACAGATTTGAAAAAGTTTTGAGTCCCGTCCCGGCAAACACCGTTTGAATTTAACTAATTCTTATACCTATAAATATTACTTAACTCATTGTGTGATGTAACGTATTAGATCTATTGTTTCATCACCAAATCAAAACATATACTTCAACTGGATATCGCGCTGTCTTACATACATAACACATGTTCGTGATATTATTGTTGCTAGTTAGTCAATCAATAGCTTATCGAACACCTTATTTAAATAATCTCAGATGTGGGAAAAGCGGAAAGACAACGATCGATCGGCCCTATTCAATTTTCAGATCCTCAACTCCAAATGGAAATATTAAATAAGTTGATCAAACCCTAAACAAAAGTAGGAAGTTATTGTATTCATTTTATAATAAAAAGCCGTCCCGAACACACACACTACATTCGCAACTAAATAATCCCATTCATAAACGAGCATCGCTACATTTGTAAAGCTTATAATAATTAAAATCACATATTGAATATCTTTGGATACAACCAAAATTAAAAATAGCGTACAAAAATACAAAAAATATACAAGAATGTCGAACATTAGAGGAAAGACATGGAATAACCGTACCGCGTGAGTCGTACGGTAGCAAATTCAGCTCGCGACACATAGACTAGACCGACACGTACAATACAGTACGGTGGTAAAATGCGATCATTATCTACTATATACATGGTGTGTCAAGACTACTACCGAAAAATTGGGGGATGCAATTAGACCATGATTTTGAAAATATTTACCAAAAAAAAACCGCGAAAAAAATGTTGACCCATCAACGTCCTTTTTAATTTTTATCTACGTACATACCCGTAGTACAACACTATAAGAACACATCTTCCTAATTATCGAATTTAACTAAGCAAAAAAAAAAAATCTATGTAATCCAAAACACAAAACTCGCGAGTAGTCGCGAGTGCGGGCGCTCTCGCTGTCCACAGTTGAAATCCGCGGCCGCGGTCATCCCCCGACACGTAAAACTCCCGAGACTACAAACTTATCTTTACATAAATAATTAGTATCTACCTACGATTTAACTCGCGGCCATGACCTTGAAAGCATGACAATATCTGATTAGAAACTTAAAAACTTAAAACACATTTAATTTGTCTAAAATGAGTACCTACGTTTGTTATGGACAGCTGACACATCCGCGGTTATTTTCAGAGGTCATCGTCCTAGAGAGTCCTAGAGCGTAAGCGCGTGAAAAGACTGACATTGCCGACAAAATTTTTGCAAAGGAAACTGAATCTTATGTCCATTACTTTACAATTACTCAAACAAAAAAAAAAAAAAAAGCGAAACATGGCACACGTAGAAATGTATTATTATTTTATTTTATTATCTGACCGAAATCTACAGTGCAATTTTATTTAAGTATCGTTTCCCCACACTCTTCACATTTAAAAAAAATAAATCTACCAGTAATATTTTGGCCAGACATACATTTAATTTTTTCCGTTATTGTTGTCCGCCATCTACAAGATAAAGGCGAGCGAGTTCGGCAAGCTTGACCCTGGCTGAACCCAATACAATCGCTCTATGGAAAAAAATAATTATCTGAAATCAAAGTTTCCTTTTTGGAGCCCTAAGCGCTGCCTAGCGCTCTCGGACGAAAGAAATCTCCCTCCCTCTAGCGCTGCTGAAGAAATGTGAAGTTTCTAGTGTCATCTTATGTTTATTTTTATTTTCGTGTGTTTTGTGTCTTTTTATATTTATAAGTTTTGTAAAATATCCAGCTGCCACCAGTCCATAGCAGTAGACCCTACAGTGGATATGGCCTCCCAAACTGTAAGTAGCAATGTTGTGTCGTGTGAAAACTTAGTCCCATGCAACAAATGTTCCCAAATAAGATATTTTAAGGGCCTTCGGGGGCTTAAAATACATGAAAGCAGAATTCATAAAGATGTCCTTTCTTCATCCATTTCAAACCACATCCCAAATTCAACATCAATCCAGGACTCCACATCTTTTTGGCAAATTTATCAAAATGTAAACAAAATTTCCAAATAATTAAACGCATTCCCCGAGGTGCTAGAATGACTGTTGCGCAGTCCTTGACTAAAGATATAAAAAGTGCAGTTTTGGAAAATTCAAGGACTGCTTGGGAACATTTGTTGACTTTCCCTTACAGAATACTGCATGCTGAAAGAGACAATAGAAATATGTCTCTTACAGCCAAAATAAAGAAAAATTGTACCAAAAATTCTAATTCACCAAGTTTTGATTCGAACACCATTGTAAAGCATTTTGAACAAAGATCAAACTCTGATATCACCTATCGAATGGTTGAAAATCGTGTTAGTGATGGGGATATCAGAGGTGCAGCGAGACTTTTATTTTCGAACGACACACTTGCCTCAAATTCAAGTGAAACTCTTTCGGCACTTGCATCAAAACATCCACGTGCTGCGCCTGATCTATGCCTCCCAGCACCACCTGATGATTCCTGCACTTCCATGTCAGTGCTTCCTGACGACGTAATCTTCAACATCAACTCATTTCAGAGTGGCTCTGCTGGTGGCCTAGACGGCCTTTCACCACAACACCTAAAAGATCTAATTAGTGCTGGTTGTGGTGAAATGGGCGAGGGCCTCATCGTAGCCCTTACGTCGTTGGTGAACAAAATGTTATCCGGACAGGTCAGTGCAGACATCATCGACATTTTGTACGGTGCAAACCTTTGAGCTCTTTTAAAAAAAGATGGAGGACCAATCGCAGTTGGTACAACATATCGCCGGCTTGCAGCCAAAATATGCTGCAGAATCAAAAGCTCAGAATTGAGGTCAGAATTCCAACCGACCCAGCTGGGCTTTGGATCCCGTGGTGGTTGTGAAGCGGCGGTACACTCACTTCGATCGTTTGTGTCATACCACACAAACGATTTGTTGTTAAAAGTGGATGTTAAGAATGCTTTCAATTCAGTAGACAGGGGCGCCCTTCACAAATAAAAGAGAAGCTACCTGATGTTTACCCCTTTCTTTGGCAATGCTATGGCACACCTTCAAAATTACTATATAAAGATAAGCTATTGTCTTCTGAGGTTGGTTGTCAGCAGGGTGTTCCTTTAGGACCGGCTATTTTCAGTCTCGCTATACATACATCCGATTATAAAACGTTTAGAGTCAAAATTTAATGTTTGGTACTTAGATGATGGCACTCTAGGAGGCGAAGTGGACACAATATTGAAAGATTTGAGTGTAATAATTGAAGAATTCAAGCTTATAGGTTTGGAGCTCAATTTTGCGAAATGCGAACTCTATATCCCGGAAACCGAAACAGCTTCTAACGTATTAAACATAAAGAATCGCTTCAAAAGTTTAGCATCAAACCTTAAGTTTATAGATAAGTCTTCGCTTTGCCTCTTAGGATCTCCAATTATGGATGAGTCTTTGCCTAATTTTGTGAACGAAAAAATTCTAAATTTTGTTTCGTTTTCAGATAAATTGCAAAACATCAATGTTCACGTGGCTTTTGTTATACTACGTTTCTGTCTATTTGTTCCTAAATTTACTTATTATTTACGATGCTCCCAACTCTGGAAATTCCCATTGCTTACACAGCAGTTGGACAGCATGATGCATGACACTTGTCAAAATTATGAAATCACAGGTATCAATGAAGCTTTAGACTCATGGAAAATAGCCTGTCCTGACCAGAATCTGCCCAAAGTCCTTTCTTCTCAGAGACTGTGGGATGAGCCACTACGTGAGCTAGTACGGAAAGATATTATTAATACGTCAACTAGCTCATCAGAACGTGCTCGTCTACTCGCCGTTTCCGAGTGGGAATCAGGATTTTGGTTACAGGTTCTGCCTTCCAAAAATCTAGGTACCCTTTTAGATAATAACTCATTTCGGGTGGCCACCTCTTTGCGTTTAGGTTCTCCTTGCCTAGTTGCACACCGTTGTCAAGGTGGTGAAACCGTTGATAAGTTTGGTCACCATCCACTGGCATGTGTCTCTAGTGCAGGACGTGTGCCCCGTCATAGTTCTATTAATGACATCATCCGTCGGGCTTTTACCAGCGTCAGTGTGGCAGCTACCCTCGAACCACGTGGCCTTATGCGAGATGATGGTAAAAGACCTGACGGTATGACTCTGATTCCCTGGAAGATGGGTCGGCCTTTAGTTTGGGATGCCACGTGTGTAGATACCCTAGCGCCTTCACATCTTGCAGGGACATCGGTAAGGGCCGGCTCCGCAGCAACATCAGCGGAGTCCCTCAAACGGCGAAAATACGCTAACCTTGACCGAGGTTACCTATTTGAGCCGTTTGGGGTTGAAACCCTTGGTCCTTGGGGACCTGGAGCACACGCCATTTATAAAGATATTACCAAACTTCTTGTAGAGTCGACAGGTGATCGGAATGCTGGCTTCTATTTCGGTCAACGAATTAGCATTGCCATTCAACGTGGCAATACTGCCAGCATTCTGGGCACTCTGCCTTCTGGTGACGGCTTAGATTTTTAAGAAATAGATATTAAGTGTATATACTAGTTGTAATTGTTTTATTCTGTTATTGTAATCTATGTCCTATTCTTTCATATATAATGACAAATTACTCATAGGAGCTATGTCGGTCGGCGGCGCGGCGTTGGTTGTCGGTTCTTCGCGCGATATGGCCAGCCCACTGCCACTTCAGCTTGCTAATTCTCTGAGCTATGTCGATAACTTTGGTTCTCGTGTACATTGCTGGCTAGCAAAACAATCAAAAATCTTAAAAAATTAATATCTCCGGCTACAATTTTTTTCATTGGGTTCGGTTCGGTTTTTTTTATTGGGTTTGTTTTGGGGGGGGCGCATCACCCCCCTTTGTTTTCGGTAGTCGTCTTGACACACCCTGTATTATAGGTATAACCAATCACTTAGTTGATACATTGCTACATTTCCGTGGAGATAAAGTCCAGATTGTTGTTGAGATTCTGTCACAGCAGATCTTGAACGTGCGAAGTATCAAGATTTGTGATGAGAGTTTTGAGGAAGGTCATTTCTTTACGTGCGTTTTCTAGAATGATCCGAGGGTCGGAGGAGATGCATCGGAGACAGTTGGGCGCAAACACCATCGCAAGGTTCGCTGAGTCCATCTTTGTAGCTAGCACCACTTCTGGCGCAGTGAATTGTTGGAGGAAGCGTATTAAGTATGTCAGTACCTAGAATAAAAGAATTAATCGATGATACTAATATGATTTTATTGAAGGGAGTGTTGCGGCAGAAGTCTTACAAAAACAAAACTAATTTTATATATTAAAAATTTATATATTAAAATTGGAAACAAAAACTAATTTTACGAAACATCATCTGATAAAATAGGCACTACACTACATTATTTTGGGTGAGAGATAACCCTAAAATACATGTCTACTGCCTTTCTTGAACTACCAGCTCCCATCTAGAATACAGATGTGGCCGGGCACAGCGCGTCCAGGACGAGGGGAGATATACAGGGAGCAAAGGAAAGGGTGTACTAAGCCGAAAGGGGGTGATTGTGTACATTAAAGGGTAGGGGTTTTTTTGAATTTCAAACTTTTTTTTACTATTTTTGATAAAAATTAGGAATCTTTTTTATTCATATTCGTGTTCTTTTACCTAAAAGAACACGAATATGAATAAAAAAGATAAGAAGAAAAGATAAGATAAGAATACACCTGTATTCTTATATTATTTTTATGGTTCGAAATTCCACAACATTAACATAATTTTTTTTGTAATAACTTCATGATAAAATACTAGTTTTACTGAAAAAACAAGCAAAAAACATTTGTGAAATATTTTATAACGTTATATAATGCAAGAGTGCATGTAAAAGAACAAGAATAGGAAAAATAAACTTTATTTACAAAAAAACTAATATCAAAAAATCGTTATTAACAAGTTGATCCCCTCAGGGTCCAAAATCACCCCCTTTCGGCTTAGTACACCCTTACACCCTTTCCGTGGCACCCTGTATAGTACTAACCAGCCTGTTGATAGGTGGCAGACGTTGCAGCGCGCGCGCACAGGCCGCGAAGTCTCCGCCGGCCGCCACGCAGGCCGGGTACAGCGCGTCCGGGATGAGGGGAGAGTACAGCTCGCGGTACCATAGCTTTAGCAGGCTGGCTGGCGCGTGTGCGTCTAGACAGACAATAACACGGTTAATAAATATATATTTATATATTGTTTGTAGTGTGCGTTTAAAGCTGATTTATAATATTTTTTGTATGAAGTAGTTAATACGAATGGTGTATATCAATCACTAACAAGGGCAGGGCATTTTCAGCAGCGTTTAACCTTTCACTGAGATGCTGTCAACCTCAACACTTGCAATTTTGTATTTGTTATTTACACAAACTTAAGTAAAGCTTTTGACAAAGTGGACTATGAATTTTAGACAATCTTTCTGCTTTATTTATACATTATTATCTTAGTTTTTGGAAATCATTATTAAATTTACTTTGCGAATAGATAGCAGAAACTAATTGAGTGAATGAACATGATTTACTTCTGAGAGTCCCCCAGGGATCCCTATTAGGCCTAATATTATTTTTCATTCATCACCTGTTCAGACATTCTAATTAACATAACCTCACCAGTCAAAGTAGAGGCATCAGGCAGTTCCCAGTTATCTATCTTCGCCTTGAGTGCATTGACCTCGTCCACATCGGCCGAGACTCTGAATATCCCTTCGGTTTCCTTCCCGTTGAGCGCTAGTATTTGCTGCGACAACGCTACTTGCACCCACGGCAGTTGCCGGTTCGGGAACCGTTCTTTCTGTAGCGTCATCACCTCGGATAATGTGTTGCCGAACATTGATTGACGGAATATTTGTATCTGTTGAAAAAGAGCCATCATTAATGCTAAAGTTTGGATGTTTGTATGTGTGTTACCTCTTCACGCCAAAAGTAAGAACGGATCGGGCTGAACCTTGACATAGATGTAGTTCTAATCGGTCCAGTAAAAACATTTATTTATTTATTTATTTCTACAATGTACAACTATTTTCACAGGAAACCTAATGCAATAGTGTACCTTATTTATTAATTAACATTCAGAACTCCTTATACATTATAACAATTAAATCTAATAAAATAAAAATTTTTGTACATACCTACATGTCAATCCAATATTTTATATATATAACATAATAAGTATCATAGTAATAATCAAGACGTTAAAAAATACAAATATTTGTCAGGCCTAGTAATTAAAATAACATAAAATAACAATAACATATTAATAAACAAATTCCGTCAATCCAAATTATACAATGTCAACCTTATTAGAATAGCATAGAATATATAACAGAGTCCTATGAAATTCGCTCAGGGAGCAACAAAACAGGTCGACTCTCTCCGCCACAAGATTGAGCGTGTGGATGCAGCGCGTCAGAGGTGCTTTATTCAAGAGATTGGTCCGTCCTCTTGGTACAGCCAGTAGGGCGGGCCGCCTCCGTCGGTGCACGAACTCCTCAGGCACATTTAGCCGCATTACCTCTAAAATGCCTGGATTTGCGATCATCCCACGAAATACCCTGACCAAATATAGAGCAAGCGCTGCATCTCTCCTCACCTCCAGCTTGTTGTATCCAACCATGCCAATAACAAACAAGGATGGATACATCAACGGGAAGAATGGAACATACAACTTAGCGTGGATAGATAAGGGCTTATTGTGAAGACGTGACATAGTAACAGCATTAAGACTCAGATCTGGACACATTCCGTGCAATACATTTTCATTTTTTATGAAAAAAACTACGTCACCTAATTGTTCAACATGTAATGTAGTCGATGATGTTTACCACGTATTAATAATTAATAGAATGTGTACAGAACTCGCAAGAGATAAATAAATATAATTTACAGTTCTCATTCATTGGTATTTGCAATAGTATTCTTTCAGATCCATTACCAGATGATACCAAAAAATTGTACCTTTTTGTAAGTAAGTGATTAAGGAGTAGTAATTAATTAAGTTAGAGGTTTACTTAAGTTAATTTAATTATCAGGGTGCTTTATTCGCTTCAGCAAACAAACCCTTTGTGAAAAAATGGATGAAAAAATGCATACACCTTTTTAAATCGAAAAAACACGTGCGTAACCTCAAGACAGAAGCTGGTATGAAATGAAATGATATAATTTATTTGACACGACACATTACATTACCTAAACATTTATGGATACAAAAACATTAACATAACATTTATGGATATAAATATTTAACGATTTACTAACTCGTTTCCCCTCCGAAAACTATATACACACACACATACAAACCATTCGAATCTAAATTCGGCACGGTATATGTTATCAATCGCCCCGGCCTTTAATGCCAGTTCGCGTCGCTTCGTACCGCTGAGCAGAGCTCCGCAATTATGGTGTATAATGCAGTGTACCCGGAAGGCAAAAATATGAAATTTTAAAAGAGACGGTGTTTCTTATTTCACGTAAGTACTTTTATAGTAATAACAACACAAGATTCACATAAAATTGCAATTCCTCTTCTCAAGGTTAATACCTAAACGATACAAGATGTCGTGTAACAGGCGTAGTGATGTGACAAAATAATGGTTGGTGTGCCAATCCGGGACCGCGTTCAAGACCGTGAAAATTTTCGCAAAAAAACTTGATCACATATAAGCCAGAATCTTTTTATGGGTGAAGGGGAGTACAATTTTTCTTCAGGACATTGACCTCGTAAGTTATAGGAGCGCGGCGCTACTAATGAAAATGTGAACTAAACTGAATTTTGAAAGGTTTTTTTCGACATTATCAACACGTATTTTTATATCATTGCATCCGAGGTACCTTAAGACTGATCGTCATTAGTGATAATGATTATCGGTCTTACTACATAGGAATACTTTCCTAGCACTAGCTTTTGTCTATTGACGTCTTGCAACTGCATATATACGATGAAATCTTTGCTCGTGTGCGTGTTTTTGTTTTTATTACTACATTACATTGGTTTAGTGTGGGTTCGTAGGTACACAAGTTTTTTTGCGAATGTGAGCGTAATACCGCCTCTGTGAGATGTACGTGTTTACCTCCCCTCCCGCTACAAAATCGGAGAGGGGTGTTCGGTGCAAAATTTGTATAGCGGTTCCATTTGCTAAATATTCTAAGAATATAAGTCAAAATTACCTACTCAGCGCTGGTGTTATGTTGACCTAGTAGGAGTAGAGTAGGTATGACTTTTTAGGCCTAGGTGTAGCAATAGCTTATTGAATAAACTATTGCTATCTAAGCCATTGTTAGTGCGTCATTTATCGGAATCGGCTTAGCCCGGTATCTGAATGATCCGGTATGAGTAAAGTTTTATATCTTAATAGATATAAAACGGGTTAGAGGACGGGACGAGAGCTTTACACCTGTTTCTCACATAAAGAGACTGTTATATATAAATAAAAAAAAAACTGATCAGCTTAAGACGACTCTGCGTCGCGTCTGTAGAAAAATTAATTAGGATGAATGTGGTTAACTGATGTTAAGGAACGAGACGCCGCAGTATGTCACTTTAGCCGCCGTGCATCGCCGACGGCTGACACCTTTATTGCGATATTTACACGTCACGTGTAATTATTTTCGTGTTATAAATTAAGTTTTTATAATTTATATATGTTAGTTTTAAGGATCTATGGACCGTAGAATAAATAAATTAAGATCTATAACAGTTCTAAGTTGTCTGAAATCTGAAAAATGATTTATTATTATTATTTAGAATTTTAGGAATCCTTTCTGTGTTCGGTTCTGTGCCATATTTAGATTCTGCTACTCACCCTAGCTTGATCAATATCTTCTGTGGTAGGTTTCTTCGGCTGTCGTTTGCCTCCAACGCCAATTCTTTCTAACCGCTTACACGCAACACCCGCGTAATGAGACACTTGGACATGGATAGGCCATCTGCCAACCTGAAAAAAAAAATATTTTTTACTTTAGAACATACAGGGTTAATTAAAGGGACCGCAACGCCTTTACTAGACACTCAATCAATTTTAGGAAACCGTTGTGGTAAACATGTTTTTGAGTCGAGACCGCGATTCGGTAAACGTAGCGTAGGACGCTCTGTAGGCAGGGGGATGACGATCTGCGAGAGACTGCAAGCAGATGCTGGATGCGGCAAGCAACAGACAGGGCGCTAAGGCGCTCATTAGAGCAAACCTATTTATGTCCCCCACTGGCAAAAGTGTAAAAATAGGCTGTTAGCTACTAACTCCCGATGAATTAGCGACCCGAACTGTCTTGACCTCCTATAAAAGAAGCCGCTCTTTTGATATGTCCTGTGCAGACAGTTTTCCTCATAAGACCGAAGAGCG
The DNA here is from genome assembly GCA_963662085.1 of Eupithecia inturbata. Lineage (NCBI taxonomy): Eukaryota > Metazoa > Arthropoda > Insecta > Lepidoptera > Geometridae > Eupithecia > Eupithecia inturbata. Next base: position 14,446,856 of record OY759182.1, read on the forward strand.
GAGCATACATTTATGACTAAGCATTTTTGTATTTTGTTTGAGCACAGAGAGTTATTAGCGTCTGTCGCCGTCTGTACCTCTGGGAAGGCATCAGCGAAGGCAGGGTCGCGGTGCCGGTTCACGTAGTTGGTGAGTGCTGGCTGGAACGCCGGCGACGGAGGGACGAACGCCAGACATACTGCTAGCAACTCCCAGCCGCGAAGTAGGGAATCTCGTAGAGGATTCTCAGTGGTCTGTCTGCATAGTTGGACGTACAACTCGTCTTGAAGCCTGGGGGCAAACATTCAAGGGGTTCAATTTGTACAAGGACCATGTCGAACCTTTTGATTTGCCGAGACCTAACGGTATGGCAGTTGAGCGTTTCATTTTTATTCATTGTTTATTCTCAGAATAAGCATTTCAGCGGGATATTTAGTTAATGTTGACCAGTTTCGGTTGGACAGTCTAAGGTCAGAAGCTCTAGCAAAAACCAAATATTAACGAAAATAATATGTATGTCACGGCGAGATGCGATGCGGCGAGCGAAGCGAGCTCTGTAATGACACGCCATCCCTGTGCGGCAAGCAAAGCGAGCCGCAAACACTCATGACGCGTTGCACGCTGTGTGCTCTCTTCCATAATCTGACAGAGAGAAGCTAGTCTCTTGCCCTGGCAATAGAGAGTACCTACTATAATAATAATGCTGGACAATCCACACAGCATCATCTAGCCCCAACCTAAGCAGAGCCTGTGTTATGGATACTAGATGACTGATATACTTAATACAATACATACATAGATATATATTTTTTATTATACATAGAAAATACCCAGAACAGTCGGAACAAATATATTTTTATGACTATAGGTAGGGTTTGCGGGCTGGTGATGATGATAGGCAGGGTAGTTACTTCTGGTTTGCTGCTGTGGCGTGCAGCATGTCTTGAGCGACGGAGTTGAGCGTCATGCCGGGGCGCGCCTTGCGGTCCCCCATGTAGATCTGCACCAATCGAAACAGGTCTATGGCGGCCTTCTTGTGGGTTTTGTCCCAGTCCGCGCCCACCATCGGGGCGGAGATGCCTGAGCCAGTCCATGAGAGCATGTCCCGGACTGATGCCTGGAAAGTAAAACATAATTGTTTTAAATCAAAGAGAAATAGAAGAGTGTTATCACGGTTTTAGTCACCTAGGAAATTGATTGAGGAAGAGAAAGTTATTCATTGAAAACAATAAAAAACCCGTCACGATCCTCGCTTTTTTACTTTTACGTTTTCGCTAAAAAGCGAAGGCTTACCAAATGTAGCGGAGAACCGTATAGATAGGCCAGTAGACGAATATTTTGACACCTTTGATTTAGCAAAATCGCTTTAGCCGTTTTGATGCTTGGAGGTAATTTGTATTTTGTAATTATTTGTAAACATTACGTCTGTCATTACAGGTCAGACCTAATACAACAGAGTAGTCATCGGAATAAATAAATAAGTAAATTAACAGGCTAAATACAAATGTCAATAAGTCTAAATAATTCAGTAAATCAGTACAATCATAATCAATATAATTAAATACAAATGTCCATAATTAAAACAATTCAATAATCCATGAGCAAAAAATCCAAGTCACAATAATTTTATAATAAGTCGTTACGTAGGTAAGTACTTGATTTGTAACTTATAAAATCATTATTATTAACCACAGCATAACTTAAATAATATAGCCCTTACGAACTCGCTCTGTGAACCGTGAAATAAGTCAATGGTAACCGCTACCAGATTTAGAGTTCTTAGTAGGGTTAGTCCTTCCGCGAGGCACTGCGAACAGAGGCGGCCGCCTACGCCGCCCTACGTACTCGTCGGGTTGTATAAAATCCCCCGGAACACCCTAACGACATACAGCGCAAGTTCCATATCTCTCCTGATTTCCAACCATACCCAAAACGAATAAGGTTGGACACATCAAGGGATAGAAAGGGTAGACGCCATATCTCTTCCAATATAAGTATCGCGTGAACTTGTTCTGTATGCGCTCCATCATGAGACTATATTTAGCTTCATGAGGAGCCTACACAGAAGCTGCACTTTCCATCTGGCTTCTGACCAGAGCATCATACATCGCTGTTAAAGCTCTTAAATTTGTAAAACCGTAATAAGGAGTTTCCGCCAACCACATCAAAAATCGTAACTCGCGCCTCAGGTAAAAAGGGGGTAAATATCAGATACGGCGGAATTAGCGCGGAGAATCCGCGTTCATAGCATCCATGATGCATGATCCGTGCGGCTTAGTACATATGTGTAATATGATCTCCGGGGCAAGTCGTGCGTGGCAATTTAATGCGAGCTTGTATGGGAGGAGGATGAGGTCGAATCATATCGAGGCGGCCTATGTGCTGTGGGGCACGGTTTAGTGGGGAATTTGTAGGGGATATTGGAAATTATGGATTGAAAAAATTTATAAATTAGGTTAGCAACTAAGATTCGCACGAATTCCGCGTGTCTGATCTGGCCCTACAAGTAGTCTTAGCAATGTCTCACAAAAACTTTACGCTTTTGTGAACAATTGTTGACATGTACCTTCCTCCTAAATATCCCCTTGTTGAAGTTGAGGTGGTCCTTGGCAAAGTTCTCTATGTCCTGCTCTGGCACAGGGCGCGGCGCGGCGTGCGAGCGGACCGGCGAGTAGAGCGCGGGCGCGCCCGACGGCGGCGGCGGCGAGGTGCCGTGGCCGCCGAGGGAACCAGTCTGTATACAAGAATACACTTTATAAATGAGTAGAACAGATTCTGTAGCGCAAGCTTTCGCCAAAAGTACAGCAGAAACATCAGGCTTCGTTGGTGTGCTCATGCATCAACGAAGCCCTTCATAGACTTGGCCTTGATATCTCGTCTCGGTATTGAGTGGTCTAGTTTCGATAGTGTGCGTATGCGACAGTTGACAGTTTGATAGTTAATATTAAATAACTAGGAGTACACACCCGATGTATACGCAGGTCGCGGTCCGCATCGAACCCCATGAATGTGTTGCAGTAGGCGACGCCATGGTTCATGTACTCGGCGTCGTGGTCGCGATGCGCGTACGCATGCGGCAGGTACACGCCCGAGCCGTCGTCCTCGTCCGGCGTGCGCGCGCCTCCGTCTGAGGACTCGTTGTCCGGCTCGTGTCCGGACAGCGAACGCGACGAGCCGGAGCGGGAGTGCGAGGAGCCGCTCTCGCCGTCCGACCCGGACCCGCCGTAGCGACGATCTGTTCCTAACACGAAAGTTTGTTTTAATTGTTTTTTTTTTGATGCAGGTTTTCGTTTGGCGGTCATTGGGCATGGAGAGTGCTTGGTACGTGCTTGGTTATGACTGATGGCATGTTGTATGAACAATGTGGCATGCCACTTGATATTCAATAATTAGATTGGTCTGTTGTATGTCAGTCACTAGTCTAATGAATGCTATACAAATGCAGACCAATACTTAGTACTTAGACAGGTTGGCATGCCGTATGATACTCATAGATTCTAGTGAGTATCATACGGTCGAAGACAATTTGGCATGCCGTCTATGTCATACTCACTGGACAGTTTGGCCTGCTGTATGATGTAGTCCTGTAAAGGCAGTAAATGCTGCATTCCCCGTAGGTCCCAGTTGCAATAGAGAGGAGATCCCTCTTCGTCCTCCTCGTCTCCTTCTAATGGCTCCTCCATTTCCACCGGCTTCCTGTGTCCTATTTTTGACAATAAATATTGGTGAGCATTTTATACTGAAAAATAGTCTCAATCTAAGCAGAGATATTCTGTCCTCCCATAGTCAGCGTTATTTCACCGAGTGCTGCGCATGGGCAGGCCCTTCATTTATACCATTCGCCTCGGTCCTGCACTAGTCTATACCGCCGCCGTCCTTCGTCTTTATTGTCACCATAGCGACGCAAAATTGCCATTAGGTGAGATTAGGACAAAGAATAATTAACGATAAAAAATGTGTTTGCGAGACGTTTAGTTGTTTAGTTCACATGTGGTAATAATGTCAACTAAACTCTCATAGGTTAGTTGGGACACTCACGTCTTGATTTGGTGCGGTCTTTGGGTACTGCGGCTCTCTCCAGCCTCTGGTTGTGCTTCTGGACATTAGGCTCGGTCAGGGGCGGCTCCAGGCTCACGCATTTCATCTTGTAGTTTACTGTAAAACACAATTTCTACATTATAATACGGATGCGTCATCCGACAACAGCGCGGCTCGCGAAGGGAGGGAGCCGTGCTGCCACCAGCCACGCAGTGCGGCGGCGCACAGTGGTGGAATTGAAAAAAAGCGGACATAGGGTCGAAAGTAGGAATTTTTACAGAAGTTCACAGCTATCCTGTTAACTTTTATTTTATGAACAAAATTTGTAAAATACGTAATTATAAAAATAAAAATAATAAATTATTTTTTGTACGTATTATATTATATCATATTCTTTTTTCCTCGAATTTGACAAATTTCGCGCGTATTTAGCTCTATTGCTATATCCTATTCGTTAATCCTATAAACACATTGTTTATAGGATTAACGAACGAATTTTAGGTACTCACTCGACCCTTGTTATCGTAGATATGGAATCCTTTTACCACTAATCACTTAGCTATCTGTGAATAACAAACTACCTGCGCGAACTAAGTCCTCTTGCTTGGGTCATTAGTAAACAACTGAAATTGCGTTATCATTTTACAACGTAATTGCAATTTTCACTTGAAATTTAATACATACAAGCGTTTTTACCTTGGCAAAAACTTTTAAATGTCAGTAATTTTACAACTTTCGCCTTCACTAAGTCGATTAAAATATTCTGCAGGACATGAAAATGCACTAATTGAGCTGGCGGATATCTGGCGCAGCGCATCAGCATTGCCATACAGCGGGGCAATGCAGCCAGCGTCTTGGGGACGCTTCCGACTGGTATTGATATGGATCAGTTGAGCTACCTGTAGATTGTTTGCAACAGTCTGCAGTTAGCTTAATTGTTTCAATTGTAAATACTAGTTATAATTTAATTGTAATTTTCTTTGTTAATAAAGGCCATTGCCGCTTTTACACTAATTGATACGAAGAATAAGAACTCTTCAGAAAATAAGATTAAAAAATGTTGCCGTACATTTTCTCGCTTCGCCGCAAGAGGACGCAATTTTTGAATTACTTTTTGAGTGTTAAACTATATTATAGTTATCAATACAATATATATAATAACACACAATACACATCAATAGGGCTACAAAAAAAGAACACCAAATTGATCCAAATCGAGAAAAGTTATGTTTTCCTACATACAATAAATTACTATTTATTTATGATCTTCATAATTACGTATCTTACAGATTTTCTTCATAGAATAAAAGTTGCCGCCTATTAGCGTCGCGTCGGTCCCTTACCAGCGGCCACATTGTCCTGTTCATTAGCCGAGGAGAGCCGCATAAAGTTGTGCGGCTCGTGGGGCGCGCGCTGCTTGCTGCTGCTACTCGACACCGCGGACGATTTACTGCTGGAGTACCTCTCTGGCTCTGCTTGCTGCCGTCTGGAACAATGGCATGACTCTTTTTTAGGATTCTCGAAACCAATTACATGATGTCAAAACTGGAACACGTGACCTTCACAATAAGAACATAAAAATGAAGCATTTTTTTTTTAAGAATAGTTCGACCTTGCTGAAAATAGGGCGCTTTGCGTGGACCTGTCAAATTAAAGTGGCGTAGACCTTTCATACTGTTCATAGCTCGTCATGAAAGATCCGTAAATTCTATAGTTAATAGGGATTTTTTTTATTAAAAAAAAGGCTTATTAGCCGGGAACTGACCGGCGGCGTTACGCGGCGTAATGTAACGTTTTACACAGCAAGCGTTCGTGCTGTCAGCACAGGGAAAGAAAGCCGCTCGCAACGAGCAACGAGACATGATATTAGCTCACGGCGTAACGTTTAATGCTCGCTGCGAATGGTACATTACGCCCCGTAACACCCGGTCAGTACCCACCTTTAAAGATTTGAAACATCCTAGTCTCCATCTACCGTAAGCGTAAAAAAACGTAAAAAGGGAGCCCGATCGGGCCTTACAAAACTGTATAGGATATCTTCTATCCGCTTTCGTGAAAGAGCTGGCTTTAGGTTTCATCACAACAGAGCTAAGCTACGTAGGAATGTGTCCCGACAGACTCACTCGATTTTTACAGCTAAGCGATCCTATCGACTTTTTGACACGTTTCGCAATGTAGCTCTAGTTAAAAAACGCCCTTCTGTAAGCGCGGTTCATGTCTACAGTACAACCCACCTAGTGAAGTCCCTCGTAGCTTGCCAGTTGTGTGCGTTGTGCCTCAGATCGAGGCTGGCCTGTCGGAACGGTTTGTCGGCGCTGTACACGGCTTGCTTATCCGGGTATCTGTCTATACGTTCTAGTTCTGCTATGCGGTCCTTGTCTAGATGTCTGTGGGTAAAGGAAAAACTAAGTAAGGTGTAGGTAACACACAACATTACAAACAACGTCGAGTCTTCTCGTCATCCATACCGCAATACTTGAAAACGAAACGTTCAACCAGTGCGTCCTACCCGTTATGACCTACGGAGCTGAGACGTGGACACTCACGGTAGGGCTGGTCCACCAGTTTAAAGTCGCTCAGCGAGCTATGGAAATAGTTATGCCCGGAGTTTCTCTGAAGGATAGGATTTGTAACGAATACCTACATCCGACAGAGAACCAAAGTTATCGACATAGGTCAGAGAATTAGCAAGCTGAAGTGGCAGTGGGCTGGCCATATCTCGCGAAGAACCGACAACCGCTAGGGTAAACGTGTTCTCGAGTGGAGACCGCGACTCGGCAAACGCAGTGTAGGACGCCCTCCGGCCAGGTAAAAGGCCGGCGCTATGGCGCTTATTGGGGGAGGCCTATCTTCAGCAGTGGACTAAGATAGGTTGATTATGATGATGACAAAATTTTTATTTTAACACACATTTTTGGTGGAAACGCATCCAGACCCGTTGCTGGTAATACACTTCATTATTGTCCATTACTTCTATGTGAGTACGTCTCTAATGAGTCCCACATAAAAACTATGATACAAGGCACGTGTACTCTCATCTGACAAAGGTTCATTCCCATTTAGATACCACAGGGTGAACTTCTAAAAATTGTTTTATTCCAAGCTTACTGACCGGTCTGAATATCGTTCCCTCGCATGCCTGGAAAGATGCGGGCGCTCCAAACTATGCATGACTCGCCCGGCACCTTGCGCGTCCGCGGCGAGGGATATCGACGACACGAGCGACGGTCGAGCTGCGTTCGTCTGCAATCATACCAAGAATCCTCATCAGCACACATACATCCATCCAGCTGAATGACTCCCCAAACAAGGGAGGTTTCGGCAATCACCACGCTTGGAAAGCGTGTGAGCGCGATCTTATCGATTTTACCGTGTCTCGGAATGTACCCTTCGACAGGACCAGCTTTGTGTGGGCGGTGCAAGCAGAGGTCGGTGCAGGCAGAGGTCGGTGCAGGCAGAGGTCGGTGCAAGCAGAGGGCGGTGCAAGCAGAGGGCGGTGCAAGCAGAGGGCGGTGCAGGTAGAGGTAGGTACAAATAAAATAAGGTTCGCTCGCAGGTTTTGTACAAGCTGAGGTCGAGTACGCTATGGACCAGTTAGGTAACTACTCGCTTGCAGGAACGGGATGGGTTGCGGTTTGTGCTGCGGGCTGGTCGGGCTTTGCTGGGAGGCAGACTCAGCCGAGGAGCCGGCGAAAGGCTGCGCCAGTTGGTAACTACTCACTTGCAGAAAGGGGTGGATTGCGGTTAGTGCTGCGGGCTGGTCGGGCTTTGCTGGGAGGCAGACTCAGCCGAGGAGCCGGCGAAAGGCTGCGCCAGTTGGTAACTACTCACTTGCAGAAAGGGGTGGATTGCGGTTAGTGCTGCGGGCTGGTCGGGCTTTGCGGGGAGGCAGACTCGGCCGAGGAGCCGGCGGAAGGCTGCGCCAGTTGGTAACTACTCACTTGCAGAAAGGGGTGGATTGCGGTTAGTGCTGCGGGCTGGTCGGGCTTTGCGGGGAGGCAGACTCGGCCGAGGAGCCGGCGGAAGGCTGCGCCAGTTGGTAACTACTCACTTGCAGAAAGGGGTGGATTGCGGTTAGTGCTGCGGGCTGGTCGGGCTTTGCGGGGAGGCAGACTCGGCCGAGGAGCCGGCGGAAGGCTGCGCCAGTTGGTAACTACTCACTTGCAGAAAGGGGTGGATTGCGGTTAGTGCTGCGGGCTGGTCGGGCTTTGCGGGGAGGCAGACTCGGCCGAGGAGCCGGCGGAAGGCTGCGCCAGTTGGTAACTACTCACTTGCAGAAAGGGGTGGATTGCGGTTAGTGCTGCGGGCTGGTCGGGCTTTGCAGGGAGGCAGACTCGGCCGAGGAGCCGGCGGAAGGCTGCGCCAGTTGGTAACTACTCACTTGCAGGAAGGGGGTGGGTTGCGGTTTGTGCTGCGGGCTGGTCGGGCTTTGCTGGGAGGCAGACTCGGCCAGGAGCCGGCGGAAGGCTGCGCCAGTTGGTAACTACTCACTTGCAGGAAGGGGGTGGGTTGCGATTTGTGCTGCGGGCTGGTCGGGCTTTGCGGGGAGGCAGACTCGGCCGAGGAACCAGCCGAAGGCTGCGCCAGCTGGAAACGTTGTAACTATTACTTTTAAGGCTGACCGCATATTGTCTACTATCTCATCATCTCAGCAATAATGGATTCGCAACAAGGGCTCTCTAGCGAGTTCTGGCGAGGTCGCGCCTTTACCGCTTTTGGCCCTTGGCTTCGCTCATGCGATAATAGCTAATGTGCGCTCAGTCATATAACTACTTTTTATTTTATTCAGCACATGTGACTGCAGGGAGGGAGGGGAGGGGGGGGGGTGTTAAGAAGTGGGACGAACTAGATCCTTGCCTGACTAGATTTAAAGGAATGGAAGAAAACTACATACTAGAACAATAGGTAGGCGAGGCATTGGATGGTTGAAAAAACTAAGGCTGGCGGCTTATTTATATAATGTTACTTTATGAGTTATACAAACCTTACGTCGAGTCAGCGGCGTACTTTCAACAGACTTGAAATACTTTTCGTGCATTGAGTCGTCCGACGCGTCCTTCCGGGGCGAGATGAAGCTGCCACTACGATTCAAACCTGGAATACGTTATTTTATGAAAGGCCTAGCCTTTGCTATTTGTTTCGAATGAGTTTTGTCTACATTAAAAGTTGCGTTTTTGGCGTTAAGAAGTAACAAACATCCAAATGTTTACTTTTTATTGTGATGTCATTGTGTACTATCCCTTGAAAGGACATTCGCACGCATTATCTTGTATAAAAATCCTAGAATTCAAGTTCCAGGTGCCAAATTCAGTTTCTCATTTTGCTTGATTTTGTAAAATGATTTTGTTTTAAAGTGTTGAACGTTTTAGTAAGAGTCCTAAGGAAACAAAAAGTATTTAGCTAGTCGTACCAGAATGCGGCGACCACTTGTCGGCTTCGTGCACGTGCGTGGCACTGCTCCGTTTCCGCAGCTGCGGGGTTACGGCGGGCGCGCTGCACGCCACTGCATTCTGCTCCTGACACAAGAAAAAAATATACTAATGCTGCTCTGGCACGATCGGTTCTAGCCTATTGCATATCAATTTGGGGAAGTGCGATCAAAACTCATTAACTACTTTGTAAAAGTAATTTCAGTAACTTTGAATACGATATTTCGGATGACGAATCGCTCGAAATGAACACGCTGACGCATCCCTTACTGACATAGTTCGTTCCAGATCTCTAAGAATTATACCTATGCCAAATCTTTTTCATAGTAGGTATCGTCATCAAAGCAGATCGGCCTTCGTGGTTTCGTGCCATCCGTCAACTTCGTAATAGTTACTGCTATTTGTCTGACGTGCGCGAATATGACTAGCTGGCCCATATTAGTTTCAAAGTATTTCAAAGACAGAACGTCTCGGGACACGACCAATCGTATAGAATCTTAGCTTTCGCCCAATTACCTGCTTCCTCCTCTGTGCACTGCTGATGCTGCTATCGGAAGATCTGCCCGAGTCCGTGTGCCGACACAGCGGAGTGGTGCCATCCTCACTCATGCGGCCGCGTCGAGCGTCTCCGCTGTTCCTGTAACAACAGTTGATAGAGCTCATTATACAGTGTTTTATGTATAGAACGGGACAGAATATCGTCAAAGTATAATGCTCGAAAATCAAAACTCGAGCATAGATTCGTTAGTAGAAACTATACATCAAAAATATTATTTAATTGAGTCATCTGGGAGCATCGACGCAATTTGCAAACTACCGACTACGTGTCTTAGTTCGAAAAGGTACCGAACCATTCAAACCCCACGCGGAATATGCAGACGGTAGTTTAATAGGACCTGGAATAAACAATGCGCTGACGACGACGCTTTTACGACCTTATGTCGTAGACATAAAGCTTTTTGCGACCACAACAAAAATAACCCATCCTTGTATGACTTTAATGCTGCATTGTTATGGAATTAATTCTTCTACTGTCACCTCGACAATAATATATGCAAACGTAGATTTAAATTTTCAGACCCAAATAAGACACGTAAAAGACGTATTGCAATATCGTCGTCAACTCACCCCGAGGACGTTCACTGGCATAGACCTCCTCTTTGGCACATCAACTAAATCGGACCTATTCGAGCCTTATCCAGCATTTCGGCTACCTGGACGATATCTGTGACCATCTGGTAGGCTGTCTGTCTCGAGGACACCCAGGACACCTACCACTACGCTTTGATCCATAATTAGCCGTCGTCCCGGCTCACAACTTTGCGTTCCAATTAAATTTTAGGAATTACAGCTGTGGCTAATCGAGGGATTCCGTTGTAAATGACGTCGTACGAGACGTCGTTTGTTTGATGAGATTTGACCGTAGTACCTACAGCTCACCTGTGATGGTAATGAGACCGTCTAGTGCGAAGGGGCTGGTCTGCGTGTTGGAGACATTCTTGGTGTGACCGGGAGACAGCTTAGCGCTGCTCGCGCTGGCAATAGTGCTGTTACTCTGCAACTATAGGGGTGATGAGACCATCTAGTGCGAACGGGGCTGACCTGAGTGTTGGAGACAGCTTAGCGCTGCTCGCGCTGGCAATGGTACTGTTACTCTCCAACTATAGGAACTACAGCTCACCTGTGGTGGTAATGAGACCGTCTAGTGCGAATGGGGCTGGTCTGCGTGTTGGAGACATTCTTGGTGTGACCGGGAGACAGCTTAGCATTGCTTGCGCTGACAATAGTGCTGTTGCCGTTACTGCTTACGGGGTCGGCTGTTATTACCTGAATTACACAATACAATTTTAGTATTAAGTAAGTTTTTAAATTTATAAAAATTGAGCTTGCACAATCTATAATTTTAGTAGACTATGCAGTGTGAATCGGTTTGCATCTTTTCTATAGTTTTAGTCATCAGAATAAAGTCCTGTGTAAGCCTCGTTATTCACGAAATGATAATTTTTTCCAAATATTATTTTCATTTATTCAAACTTATCAACTATTGTCACATTATAGCCAATTCACACAAAACCTTAATCCTACTAAAGTTATAACATATAGGGCACTTTTTATTCCAAAAAACGCGTGTGAAGCCGCGGGCAGAAGCTAGTAAATTATACACCTTACCTTCCCCTTGACTTACTCTAAAAGTATATGAAATCCGTTCGGTAGTTTTTATGTTTATCGAGTTCAGACGCGACCGTAATGATATTAACATTACCGTGCTGACGCGAGGCGGGGCACATTGTTTTCTATTAGGTAGTGATAATAATGGTCACTTACTTGAGTTGTGCCTTGATTGGTCTGCGTGGAAGACTCTCTCCTCTTCTGCGGGTCGGTGTTTTGTTTCAGTGTCTGCAGTTTGGCGAGCGGTATGATGTCACAGTCCGTAGGCCTGTGCCACACTGTGCTCTGAAAAAACAACTCCAATTAAATGCCCAGGATTATGGCTTTACCTTCTAATGCTAAGAGCCAATAAGGCGCCCATCAGGGGAGGCCAATGTCCAGCAGTGGACTGGTAAACGCTGTTAATGTGATGTGATATAAGCTCATTATATTTTTTAATTTACGCCTGGGATAGCGCACTGCTGTGCCTTTCGCTTCCTCGCGATTTTCGATTCGACCTCAAAAATAAATAAATAGTACTGGATGGTACAGTCATGTTCATAACGCAACGGTATGGGATCGCCTGTAGGTCGCGTAGGCAAGAACGACGCGCGTGTTCTGACGATCCGGTAACAAGAAGTAGCCTCCTTTTATTTGATTGATGACAGATCCATTGATGAACTAGCTGTGCGCGCGGATTCGCCCGCGTAGAATCTAAAACGTCACAGGTTTTTTTTGCGCTTTTCCCTGATGCTATTTTTCTATAATAAAAGTAGCCTAAGATAACAGCTATAATCAGCTATTTGCTAGTGAAAGTCCCGTCAAAATAGTTTCAGCTGTTTCGGAGATTAGTCAAAACAAGCAGACAAAACGGCAAATATAAAAATTTGGTGTTGTTATAGTTAAGTACCTACTGTTTATACTTATAAATGCATTGAGTAGCAAACTGTTATTTGACATTACAAACGGACACTAATTTTATTTATTTTTAGATCAACAATTTCTTGTTTGTGAGCTTATTTTATAAGCCTATAGATCGCGTAAGTTTAAAAATATTAATTGAAATAAACATTATTTGATTTTACCTTGCGTAGTGAAAAAATCCTAAGTCTATGGATTTTACCATGGTCAGTATCTGGGTACACTGAATGGGATTCAAGGAAGAGGTTTCATTAAATGTTCAGCTATTTCTTTCATTGACCCATTAATTAGAAGAAGAGGAAGATATTTTATTATTTTTTCAGTGAAACTATGTAACATCACATGGGCCAGTAATATTCCATGTTATTCTTAGACAATCCAGTAGGTTCAGCAACACCGACTTTGAGGATGACCCATCTGGACAATGAAGACAATGTTTGGTATACTCGCTTCTGTCTGCGGCTTTGCATCATCAATCTAAACATTTTCTGTCCCATAAACTTCTTTGGAGGAAGTAAGGTTCTAACATTGATGATTATGGTGTCAGTTCAGATGTCTACAAAACTAAACTAAACTATAAGAAATCAAATAATATCCCAAAAATTATTCAACTTCGACGGGACTTGAACCCAGTTTACGCACTATAATAATAAAAACCTTAAACTAAACTACTTTGACAGCACTAAAAATGATGCCATCCTTTTTATTTCGATCGATAAGGGACGGCAACATTTTTGTGCTGTCAAATTAGTTTAATTTTGGTGACCTCTGAATTTCACACCAATATGTAAGGAGAGCAGTATCATTTGGTTTCATGTTTACACTTCTACCGCATGAGGGTTACCGCTGTCTGTACATAACTTAAAATACTTAAAATTATGACACTTGACTATTTATTTTAAGCCAAAAAACGCCTTTTCAAACTTTAGCCTAGTTTAAGAATATTATCAAAAACTCACCTGTGTAGTAGCATTGTAGTAGTAAAACCTATGAGTGTTGATGTCAAATAATTCCCACCATTGCGAGGAATCTGTCCGCTTCACTTTCACTCCCTGGAAAATATCACTTATGATTTAAAACTTCAACCAGAAGTTAAGAACTACACACCTTTATATCTTGTGCAATATATGTAGCCACCTGTAAAGGAGTGAACACTAGCCTTTATGTACTTATTCTTCCTGTTTTTTGTAATAAAAGGTGGATCTATTGTTGGTGGTTCAATATATAAATAATAATAAAGTACAAGATCCAGTGCAACCTTGTGTTCTATGTGCCAAGGTAATCTGAATGGGTGTTCTACATTTAATGGGATTCCTATTCATATTTCCCTACTACCAATACTAATCTTTGCCACTATCCAATTCCAAAGTGACATCATGTGCTTGCAAATAATCCCGTGACCTGAAACTTCTGATCTGACACTGCAAGTAGGTTTTTCCCTTGTTATGTAAACAAGTTGTGTTGTGAGACTGACTTAATTAGTCAATCTCTCTTGTGACTTGTCTTCTTGTCACATAGTCAAATTCTACCTTTTTAAGGCAAATTAGACTAAACTGAACCTATTATGTGTTTGAAGATGGTCCAAATACAGAAAACGGATTATGTACTATCAATGCATATTCATACACACTTACAGTTATGAGCTAATTTTCATAAATAACTGGATGTTTCTTTTATCAAGAGCCCAATGATATAACTGAGATAGGTTCTAACAAAATGGGAGTAGGTACCACCAATTGGTTAGCTGTTTGAAAAGTAACTTGTTCTCTGTTGAACAGAAAGATCTTGTAGGAAAGACAGGTATTGATAAGACTCAAAAGCAAAGGGTACAGCAAAGCCCCCCAGGAAGTGGGAGGCCAACGACATGCATAAAGTGATAACGTTACCTCGGGAGGGTCCCAAACGCACTCTCCAGTGGTGAGGTTAGCATACATATGCTCCTTTGTCTTCGGCTCGATGATTTCCACCCATTCCACCCTAGAATAAAACATCGCGCACTTTACAAACTCACTCCGGCGTTTTCTCGCCGCACCAACAAACTACGAATTCTGGGCGTGACATTAGCAATTTCCGTGTACATTATTGATTTTGCAATTTCGGCCACGGATATCGGAAGCGATTTGTCAACTAAATTCAACGAACGTAAGCCCAAAAAAATTACCTCTCCGAAGACATTTCTGCTAATTATGGGTAACGTTTGCATAACACTGAAACACACCAACAAAAACTAAAAATAATTGACCTAAAATACAGATGTGAACAATCGGAAACCATCCATGTTGAATGTTTACTTCGTTTTCATTGATGGGCATTTCGCCCGCTTTGGTTGGGTGTTTTTTTTTAAATGAGCGAAGCGAAGCAAGCAGCTAGGGATGGGAACTTATCTTAGCAATCGCTCATCATCAAAGCAATCAGTGCAGGAGTCTCGGACCAATAGTATGATTATTGGTCCGAGGCAGCAGTGGTATTTTTTAACCTGCCTGTGGCAAAATTCAGCAAACTCAGTGTCAGTGGTGTCAATAACTGAAATATGTCAAAGTCAGAACACAGAACAAACAAAGCGTTTAATAATTAAAAAAAAAATTGTGGAGTTTTAGTTTTTCTAATTTTTCACAATTTTTGGAATATTTCGTCTTGTTCTTGTACATATTTTAGTATAACTACAGTAAGTATAATCTAACATCAATATTTTAATCAGTTTATAGAAAGCACAATCAATGTTGCGGACACTGACTGCTAACCTTATAAAATGCCGGCGGCTCGATATTGCTGATTCACTTTGTGCTAAAAATTGCTATAGACACTCGTCTGGAGAAAATCTGGTTATAACTCCAAACAAATATAACGGTCAGTAATTGATTTACAAAATTAGATAGGGTACCTACATCTATCGTAGATCTATCCATACAATTCGCTAACAAAGTATTGTAAACATATTTGTCTGATTGTAAAAAGATTACTTAAAACTCGAATGGTTTTGGTGTATATCAACGTTTTAGGAAATAATTTTCTGCTATTTCATTTGCAGCCATGTCTATCGACAAATCAAACTTCTTGCTGCCAAACAATCAAAAGTTTGTTGAGCTTGACAGCTCCCAAGCATTCAATAATCTCACCTACAAAGAAAAATTGTATGCGCACTATCTCAGCCAGGTAAGTTGTTTCTTACAAGCTTTGCAGCAATGTGTCTGGTGCTGCTATTGCTGTAATCACCCAGCAATGTACCAACACAACCAAATAAACTGGAAAGTCATTGCATGGGATATAACACCGATATTATAACTGCAAAAGATTTGTTGCTGTTTAATAGGTACCTCTTTACACCAAAATGACTAATCAGATGGAGCGGAAATTTTGCATAGATGTAGTTCTAAATGTGAATCAACATATACTTTTAATCCCAGAAGAATGCATGGAAAGCCGCAGGCACAAGCTGGTTTTAATAAAAGTATACAAACTTTAAACCCCTTGTCTTTAAATAAATGATATAGATAGATAGATAGATAGAACATACTTTATTACACACTTATAACTAAGAAACAATTAACAAAAAAAAAATTATAACAAAGTGACAATTGGCGGTCTTATCGCTCAAGAGCGATCTCTGCCAGACAACCTGGTATGGATAGGATCGTTGGAAATAAATGGGGTAAAGATCTGTGTGCATTTAATAAATATTGTACTACTTAAAAATAAGTATTAATATACTACAACATAAATAAAAAAAAAAATAAAAAAAAAAATACATAAACACCTCCTATAAATATAAATATATCTAAGTATAGGTCTGCTATTGATCAGACCTTCTGTGTTTATTAGAGTTAGTTTGGTTATTATTTAGAGAAATTAACACAAATACCTACTTGGTTGTAAAATAGTATGTGATTTCAGTCTGCATGGAATGGAGGGCTGATTGTCCTTCTTCAAACAAGTGCTGAGTCTCCCCGGATATTCTCCTTACTGCACAGAATATTCCATGCTGAACCTCTGGAAGATCTCAAAAAGAATGCTCTTGAAAAAGTATCTGCAGATGAATTCCAGGTATGTAGTTGAGCCTGTCAGCACCCACTGCTGGGTATAAGCTTTCTCTTTTACACCATTTTGTCTGGTCCTTTGCCACCCTCATCCACATGCCTAACTTTGTTTAAAAGTAATTGACTTTCAATTGTATGTTTTCCTTTCAGCATTCCTACAAAATCTTTTATAGTTTGTTAGTTTTTCTGTAAGAAAATAAAAATCTATTTACTCTGTAGCCACACCACATCCTCTACCTAACAATATCTTTGTGGTTTTAAGTTTGTGGGCATGACATCATTTCACTTTATCAAATATACTGCACAAATCATTGCCACACACTACATAGGCTATTAACCACAGGACAATTTACTAACTTACCAACGTGTCACTTATTTACCAACCACAGGAAGTAGCACTTCATTTCTTATTTTTAAGGCTGAATAAATAATAACTCATTGTGTGGCACACACAGGACCTATGCATAAAGAGAGAAATTCACAAAAAATTTGCTCGTTTGGCTTCTGCCCCAGTGAAACATTAAATAAAACTAAAAAAAGCTAAAAGTTACAAGTGTCATGTGGACTAAAAAACCCTGCCTCAGCAATTCCAATTCTGGTTTTGTGGCAGAACCTTTGGTGCAAGTCCAAGCGGAAGCGGGTGAAATTTCTAAATGACATGTCTTATGGAATCAAAGATTTTAACTCCACTGTTGATTTCAGGCATTCCTGGTTTACGCTGGCGGTATCTTCTCAAACAGTGGGAACTACAAAGGCTTTGGAGATACAAAATTCATTCCTAATCTATCTGAAAGCGCATTTGAATCCATTGTGAAGGCTTCGAAGGCATATAATGAAGATACCATCTATATAACAAAGCATTGGCAAGATATTAAATGTTCCATTTACTCTCTGGGAGCCAGGTTGACTAGCCTAGGTCTTGCTGATAAGGTAAGGTTACAACTATCCTATAAATTACTATCTTTGTTTTTAACCGACTTCAAAAAAAGGAGGAGGTTCTAAGTTTGGCTGTATGTATACTTTTTTATGTATGTTTGTCGATTACTTTGTCAATAATGACCCGATTTGAAAAATTATTTTGCTATAGTATGGAGAATGATCCTGAGGTGGTCCCATAAAAAATTTATTCCCAAGAGAATAAAACAGTAATAATAAATAAATAAATAATGCTGGACAATCCACACAGCACCATCTAGCCCCAAACTAAGCAGAGCTTGTGTTATGGGTACTAGATGACTGATATACATAATACAATACATAACATAGATAATTTTTTTTATTATACATAGAAAATACCCAGAACACCCGGAACAAATATTTGCAGATCATACAAACATTTCTCCCAATGTGGGAAACGAACCCGTAACCTCCGCCGTCGCAGGCGGACCTTCGCCCACCGCGCCACATCATCGGTCGTCAAATAATAGATAATAGATGTTGCTTAGTTATGTTTTTTGACCTTTAAATTCATGAATAAATAAACTATGTGTTGATTCTGTAGGCACAAAACCTAAAACATCCCTTTTTTTTACGATCAAAAATATGGCCGCAAAATTTTTAGGTCATATAATTTAGGTTTTGGTACCAACAATGTATTTCTACCTTAGTTGTATGAAACCAAGATGCTTCTCCGCCAGAACGGAGTTGTGCGGAGATTTCCGAAGCGGAGAATATAAGATACGTTTTTCCGATTCGTTGTATCCACCGAAGCTGTGCGGAGAATGCGGAGATGCGTTCTGGCTAGACTGGAGCGGAGATGTGTGCTGGTTGGAGCTGAGATGAGAGTGTGGCTAGAGCGGAATTGAGCTGTGTGCGGCCAGCGTTGGATGTTTGTTTAGATGAAAGCACAGTTTAGCGCGATCTGACACAAAATGTTGGAAAGGCACGCACATCTCTTCTCGTCTCCGCTGCGTGACGTCGCCAGCTTGCGAGGCACAGATGACATCTCCGCTTTGTACCGCCGCGCCGCCAAGCTCTATCTCTGCGAGGCACCGGCACAGCTCACATCTCCGCTTCGATCGCGCCATACAAATATGATACATCGCTCCTGCTTCCGCTCGGTGCCCACTAAAGCTGAGCGGAGACGAGATATCTGAATATCAACATTACATTGGTTGTTTAACACATCTCCGGGCCCAATGCGTCACGACCAGGGCTTGACTCCGGAACTCCGGTTTTGGTGTAACTCCGGAGTTTCGAAAGATTTCAGCATCGTTTGTAAAACCGGAGGTGTCGGAACCAAAACCGGAGTTTCGATTTTCAGAAAAAAAATCGCGCCGCGCATTACTTTTGAAATTATTATTCAAACATAATCGGCCTGATGCGCAGCACATTCAAAGAATTTTAGAATTCATACATCTATTTCCCGCGACCTGAAGGTCGTTCAGGTCTACGCACCGACCTCGGCACACGAGGATGATGAAGTGGAGGATATGTACGAAGACATATCCAAAGCCTTACACAACACCACTAAGGCTCACTTCAACGTTGTTATGGGGGACTTTAACGGCAAGGTAGGAATCCAGACGGGCAACGAATCCCGAAAGGCCCCTATGGTTATGGAGCTAGGAATCACAGGGGGCAAATGCTAGTCATCTTCCTTGAGAAACGAGGGCTGTTCTCAATGAACTCCTTCTTTAAAAAACGGCCTCAAAGGATGTGGACATGGCAAAGCCCCGACACTGTGACAAAAAATGATGTGTTCCCGTTGTCCCCATTGACGCTGTCCCCATTATGGGGACAACGGGAAGTAATAAAATGTCCTTCCTGTTGTCCCCATCGACGCTTTCCCGTTATGGGGACAACGGGAACATAAAAATATCCTTCCTTTTGTCCCCATTGACGTAAGCATAGTTACATACAAATTAAACAAATTATTTAAGCATAGTAGGGTTTTAATCAAACGTGAAATAATCTAATAAAAAATAACTAAAACAAATAACACAACCTTAAAAAAACCTTAATAAAAAAGTAACAATATCACAACCATATTTTGTATCAACTAGGTATATTTTTTTGGGTCATAGTATTAATTATATCACAGAATCAACGTAAACCTAAATACACATAACATACATAAATAATTAAAAGTTAGGTTAAATAAACATTAAAAAACAAAACAAATATAAATTGTACTTAAACACATATTTTCCTATCATCATCATAGTCTAGCGTTTATCGCGGTTAAATGTTACTTGGATGATTTTTTTTTATTTAATTAGGTTATTAATATTAATTTAATTTTTGATTAGATTAGTAAACTGGTGTGCAGCATGTAAAAGTATTGTGCCGCCCTTTCTGTGTATGTAATTTAATTCACTACTTCCTCCCGAAGGACCAGGAGGCGCTTGTGATATTGTAGATAACTATAACGAAAAAGAAAACATTATTTTATTAACAGTTTATTGTAAGTACGCAAGAAACACTAATAAAGAAAAGAATGACACATCTTGACAAAAGCCGATGTGCTGCTTTTTTCTATATAATTTTTTTTCTAACAGCTGTATAAGTTCTATACAATAGAATGAACATAAAGAAATTACTTATTGTTGGAGAAAAATGAATTTTATATAAAATTAGAATGAATACGAAACTATTAATTAGACGTTTGGTATTTTTGCATACTTATAGTCTTATTATAAGTCGGAAATAGCAAAACATGTTTTAGGTAGTTTATGTTAATATACTTACATGAGTTCTTTTACACTTTCACTTACAACACTACTATTCACCACTTATCAATACAGCACAACACAACTAACTCCCAGTTACTAGTTTCTTTTCTGTTAAGTATTTTCTGAAGTGGGGTTTAACATAAGCCAATAAGAGCTTCGCAAAAACAATGTTATCTGTGCGCTTTTGTTCCCTAGCTGCATCGTCGTGCGCCGGCGCATTCTTTTCAAAGACACTTGTTTTATCATAGTTAACTAGTCTAGACAACATAACTAGGAAATAAATAATAAACTACTTTTACACCCTTACATTAAGAATGTGTATTTTTAAGCAAAAGTAACAGCAATTACTTAATACATAGGTATATAATTAGTATACCAGTGTAAACTCCATTTACGTCACTCGATATAACAACAATTTTTAATATATTATTGAGTTTCGTTATCCCTGTTAACAGCAGGGACACCGTCAATGGGGACAACAGGAATACATTTTAACTATTTTTATTGAGTTTCGCTATCTCCATTAACGGGGACACCGTCAATGGGGACAACAGGAATACATTTTAATTATTTTTATTAAGTTTCGCTGTCCCCATTAACAGGTACACCGTCAATGGGGACAACAGGAATAAATGTTTATTATTTTTATTGAGTTCCGTTGTCCCCATTGAATGGGGACAGCGACAATGGGGACAACGGGAATACACCCCTTGGAACCCACTGATGACGCTGACGAGACCCTACACAAACTGGTCGAAACGTTGAGGGACAAGGGCATTAAGTTTTGCAAAAAGCAGTGTACTGACAAGAAGTCCAAACTTTCGGATGTCACTCTTGGGCTGATGACAATAAGACGGGAAACCACCCAAGTGACTTCGTTAGTGAGGTCAGACCTGAACAAGCGAATTGCGAAGACGGCGGGACCTTCGGAACTTCAATACACGCCTCATTGAAGAGGCGATAGATCGAAACCGAGGGTCCAAAGTATTCACTCAGCAGCTTGGCAGGAGCCACCTGACGAAAATTAAAACGCACGACGGGAAGACCGTATTGTCGAAGCCAGAGATATCCGCCGAGATATTGGATTTTTATGGCCGTTTATACGCTGCACATGCCCCTCGTTCGAAGGATAGGATTCGTAACGAATACATCCGACAGAGAACTAAAGTTATCGACATAGCTCAGAGAATTAGCTAGCCGAAGTGGCAATGCGGCCATATCACGCGAAGAACCGACAACCGCTGGGATAAACGTGTTCTCGAGTGGAGACCGCGACTTGGCAAACGTAGTGTAATACGCCCTCCGGCCAGGTGGGATGGCGATCTGCGAAAGACTGCAGGCAGATGCTGGCTGAAAATTAGTTCGAGTTCCAAGCCCTAGTCACGACCTCACGACACCATAGTGTGTTTCAAGATTATTAGACAGACACCTGTGTCCTAAACTATTGATTACTGAAATCCTATTGTTTTCCTGTTCAGGGAGTAACAACATACTTCTCAAGCAACTGCACGGAAGCTGATTCCACGTTGGTAAACGACTGGCTGAAGACCAAGCGCATTGAGGCGTACATATGCCGGACATTTAAGACAATAGAAGATGATGGGTGTAAGTAACTATAACAATGTAACAACCGAGTCTTGCTCAGGGGGTTGACTTGACTCCACGTGGCGTCGCGCGTCGCCCTAGCGCGCACCGCTGAGGCCGGGCATTGAATAGGCTAATGATTCAACAAATTTTTATCATTTGACTAATAATAATTTTAAATAATTTGTAAAGATTGAATTGATGTTTTAAACTTTCGCATACTGTTAGTAATACCTAGCTGGTGCACAAGGCACAAGGTGCCTCAAAAGAACGGACATATTTTATGTAAAAAATTTATTAAAAAATCTAAGCCGATTATCTTTTTTTTTAACAAATTTTCAAACGCACTCTTTGGGAATTTATTTCTTAAAAATAACGCCGTCCAAATTTTTAACCTCGCGTTCGCGACACTCATTCAATCTAACACTAAAATGTCTGATGACGTCTTGGACGGCTTTATGTTCGTTTACGTTATACTACCAAAATCGAAGCGATATTTAGAAAGTCATCTGTTTCAGTGCCCCTATACACTATCCGATACGCCAGCGTAGACAAGGACAGCAAACCGCCAATAACCCTTGACAAGGAACAATACAAGAACGCTTACTTCCAAGTAACCAGAGGCGACTACTCACCGTTACTACAACTGGTAAACAACAATCTGAGCAAAGCGCAGGAGCACGCATCGAATGATACAGAGAAAAATATGCTGAAGCATTATATTCAGAGTTTCAAGCAGGGAAGCTTAGAGGAGCATAAAGAGGGTAGCAGGTTCTGGATCAGGAACTTAGGACCTATCATTGAAACGTAAGTGAGAACTTTAACAATGTCTATCTCTCTCATTAATATCAGAAGAGAAGAAATCTGATTGCAGAATTGTATCTGCATCATCTGAACTCTCACCCCTCTGAGGTAAATACCTACCATCTATTTGATGAAGCCACAAAGAAATAAATTAAATAGTGAATAAGGATGATTTAAATGAAGGCAGTGGGACGGTGGGAAAAATAATAAATACCATAATACTTTTTCCACAACACTGAGTAACACGAAGGCAGTTCTCGCCAATATGTTACTCGATAAATATCAAAATAATTGTCAAATATGACAGTCCTTTAGATATTTATCGAGTGATATATTGGCCAGAACTGCCTTCCATGTATCAGCCAAATTTCAATCTTGGTGTCTTCTCTTTCTGCTAGTACTTTGTGTGACTTGAACCTACCTTACGTACCTACCCATAAAAATCTTACAACTGGATAGACCAAAGCGATTATAATAAAAATCAATAAAACCTGATTTATATCAAGTAAATCGTTCTATTTATAAATCATTATTTGTATCAACCCTGGCACAGAATACCTTTGTAGTAAAGTATGGAGACACTGCTAACTACAGTAGGTAGAGGCAGAAAAATGTGTGGATGGTGATTTTAGTAGTCGATTTTAGATCTTCATTCTTCCGAAAGACATCTGCTGCTTGTCATAGTAGATAACATCCTCAAAATAAAGTCTTGCTCCTTTTGCGAACAGTTACCAAGGCTTCATAGAAACGTACCGCGACCCGAGCGGCCAGCGCGGCGAGTTCGAAGGCTTCGTGGCCATGGTCAACAAGGAAATGTCAAAGAAGTTCGGCAGGCTCGTCGACGGAGCCGAGAACTTCATCAAGCTGCTGCCGTGGGGCAAGGACCTGGAGAAGGATACCTTCTTGAGGCCTGACTTTACGAGTCTGGATGTACTGACGTTCTCAGGAAGTGGGATACCGGCTGGAATTAATATTCCTAACTGTAAGTGATGGATAAGGGAGGCCTGAAATATGTGATAGATGAACTTTTGGTCTTGTTGAAGACCTCTGTGGCATGACCTCTGTGGCTGGTTCGATTCTCGCCTCAGTACTAACGTCTCTTATGATTGACTGATATGTTACAGAACACTTGGTGCGCCGCCGCCAGTGAGACAAATTTGTACTCGGCCGATTTATTCCTGTGTTAGGCTCTTTTCCACAGGACAAAAGATATTGATGACCGATGTGGCGCGACGGGCGAAAAGCCGCCTGCGACGCAGGAGGTTGCGGGTTCGATTCCCGCCTTGGGACAAATGTTTGTACGATCTGCAAATATTGGTTCCGGGTGTTTTCTGTGTATAATAAAAAAATATCTATCTGTGTAATTATTGTATTAAGTATATCAATCATCTAGTACCCATAACACAGGCTTTGGTTAGCTTCTGGCTAGATGATGCTGTGTGGATTGTCCAGCATTATTTATTTATTTTATTATATTCAAGGGTAAAAAAGCAATATATTATGTTAAAAATATTTCGAAATCTTCACATTGAAATGTTTGTAAGCTCAAGTGGCAGAATCCAGCAATCTAAAATTAGTCTTAAGAACAGACTTTAATATTACCTCATTCACAAACAGTAAATGAATGACTGAAAAGCAAGTAATGCAAACTGTACATTTTCAGACGATGAAATCCGGCAGAACGAAGGTTTCAAGAACGTATCACTAGGGAACGTGATTCCCGCTGCTTATAAGGAGTCTATTATTCCATTCCTATCAGAAGAAGATAAGAAGTTGTTGGAGAAATACAGGGTGCCTGCTTTTGAGGTAAATCAGACATTACATAGACAGTAGACACAAAAAAAATCTAAGGCCCAACAAAGTGGAGATGTGCGGTGATGTCCAAAGCGGTGACGAGAAGAGACGTATTTAAGTGTTTCCACCGAAACTGTGCGGAGATACGTACAGGCTAGACTAGAGCGGAGATGTGTGCTGGCTAGAGCGGAACTAAGCTGCGTGCGGCGAGCGTTGTATATTTGTCGAGAGAGGTGCCGCCGCTCACATCTCTTCTCTTCTCCGCTGCGTGACGTCGTCAGCTTGCGAGGCACAGCTCACATCTCCGCTTCGATCGCGCGAAATACCGCTCGGTTGTATCCACTGAAGCTGAGCGGACACGAGATGTGTGAATAACGACCGACGACGTTCTACTGGTTGTTTAAAACAACAACTCTCCACTCGTCTTCACTTTGGTGAAATCCGACTCTTACTCCTGGCTGAAGCCTTCTTAGACATTTGCCATCGGAAAGCATGTACGAACACGTTCCTGAGTATAAAATGGATGTCCGAAAGCGCGTTATGTGGACCACATTGTAAAAATAGCTGAGCGCACCTGGATGCGGAAAGCAAGGGACAGAGACTGGCAGGACTTTCCTGCACTTTTGATTCTAGAATCAAAAGTGCATTAAAGTAATGCCGTGACATAAGGGCTGTGACGATTTGATAGACTACGCAAGTTCGCTCTGCGATTTTTAGCGTTCCCTCCCACTGGCGCAGAACAGAGCCAAATCAACCAATCACAGTAGTTGAAATAAACGTTGCGTCATCCGGCCGGCTCATGATTGGTCGATTCTTCTCCAACGCATGCTTCTGGTAACAAAAGGTTTTTCTGTTGGTTATAGGTACAAGTCGGTCTACACGAGCTGCTAGGCCACGGCAGCGGGAAGCTTCTGCGCGAGTTGGAGGACAAGACATTCAACTTCAATAAGGAGAAGGTCATAAACCCTCTTACTGGTAAGTTTCTTCCTTTCTACATTTCAAAAGATAACAACTTATTTTAAAGAAATGGTGCCCTTGTGTTTGTTGTCCTTACTTAATTTGTTTGGGTTGTAGTGCATTAAGCGCTCGCTACAACCGTACGTTGTCATGGTCATCTGCTCTGCAGCCAACAAACAAGAAAAGGTTTTATCTTATGTTCAAATTCTTTGTACAAAATCGGCCAAATAATAGGTCGACATCGTCGAAAGTAACTGGGCGCACTAGACAAAGAATACTCAATACTCAATCATTTATTACATTCTCTAGATGTACTGAGGTGTTTATGAAGAAGGATAGTAGCACCACATCACATTACCAAATAGCAATATGTTTCTGAAGTACAAACGAAAAGAAGCCTATACCCACTATTAGTGGGAGATCCCGGGATAGAATGATAATGCTGAACCAATATAAAGCAATATAATTATTTCCGCAGGCAAGCAGATAGAATCGTGGTACACGTCCGGTGAAACATACGACAGCAAGTTCACAACACTCGGCTCGGCATTCGAGGAGTGCCGCGCGGAGGCCGTCGGGCTCTATCTGTCGCTCGTCCCCGAGATATTGAAGTTAGTATACTGTTCGTTAGTGTGTTTTGGGGGGAGAAGGTGGAATTTGTCGCAGGAGGTTGCGGGTATGTTTCCCTCTTCGGGACAAATATTTGCACGATCTGCAGATATTTATTCCGGGTTTTCTAGGTGTTTTCTATGAACAATATATAATATATATCTATATAATGAATTGTATGAGTTATCTAGTATCCATAACACAAGCTCCGCTTAGTTTGGGACTAGATATAATGCTGTGTGAATTGACCTGCATTATTTATTATGCTCCTTTAGACAGAGAAAGGAAGTAGGCCTACTTCCTTTCTCTGTTTAACGACCTACACACCCAGAGAAGCGTTAAAACTGACTGGTCTCTCTGTTAAACAACATAGTAGACAGAATGAGAACGTTGAACACTTTATTTAAACTAAAGCCGGGTTTCCACCGCGAACGGAGCGGACCCATTTTAACTTGCAAAAGTAAACTGCATACTTGTTTTTCCACCAAGAAATAGTCGAGCGGAAAGGACTGAGCGAGTACAAAGCGTTGAAACTCATCTCTCATTTCCCGCGCATTACCCTTTCGCGATGGAAAGCTGGCTTTAGTTCTGTTTGCTGAAATCGGCATTCAGCGCCCAATGAAACCCGAGTCCGGTACAGATCCCTTTTTATCTGGATACTTAACTTGCGAACCTCTAGTTTCAATATAATTTTAGAATCTTCGGCTACGAAGGCGAGGAGGCAGAGAATGTGATCTACGTGAACTGGCTGAGTTTGTTATGGAACGGAGTCGCCAAAGCCACGGAAATGTACCAGCCTTCCACAAAGACTTGGTTACAGGTAAGTTCATCAAACTATCTATAGCACATTCGAGGCTAGATAATAGAACGTTTACCTAGGTATTGAAACAGCGCGATTTCTTGACAAGGTTTAGAAATGTTTGCTTAAACGCAAACGTAATTAATACTCATTTATTGATAATTATATTACACGTCAGACACATTATACATTTAACTGCAACATAATACATTTACATTATACATTTTAGTACAATGGTACATAATGTTCTTAAATACAACTTATAATAACAATACCATAAATCATTTTTTTTTCATTTGTAATTGTAATTGATTTTAAATTAATTAATTAATTAATTTAAAATTACGAGGTTACCTATTTGAGCCGTTTGGGGTTGAAACCCTTGGTCCTTGGGGACCTGGAGCACACGCCATTTATAAAGATATTACCAAACTTCTTGTAGAGTCGACAGGTGATCGGAATGCTGGCTTCTATTTCGGTCAACGAATTAGCATTGCCATTCAACGTGGCAATACTGCCAGCATTCTGGGCACTCTGCCTTCTGGTGACGGCTTAGATTTTTAAGAAATAGATATTAAGTGTATATACTAGTTGTAATTGTTTTATTCTGTTATTATCTGAAATATATCTGACCTCTTGGTCTTTTACCCATTAATTAATTAGGTTATCATTTTATCAATTTATTCAAGTTAAAGTTATAGGGTTATTGCTCAATCAACCACACCATAGAATATGTATTCTTACTAACTGAATATGTTTAGTTCGATGCAGCCATAGTACCAAGTCTAGAAAACTTTACTAGAAAACCAACGATCGCTTCACAATGAATACCATGCAATTATATAGGTCAGTTTGACAACACACATCCTCATCTTATGCCTTGTTCGGAATATTGTCACATACGTTTGTATTTTATTCGGCAAAATTAAGCATCGTGATTAAAATGTTTGTGTGACCGATTCGAAGCTCGCGCGATCAATGCAAACTATAAATACACGTGATATCTCACTACACCTGTTCCTCTTCGTGATTGTTTCCACCCTCTCCCTTTCGAGCCTCACGTGATTAAAAATAACAATCATTTATTTCAGGTTATAAAAGGAACCTATATGTTATTTACAAATAGATTAAAATACAAACCTTCTTACGATTCCCACTCTGGTGCACAAAGAGCCAGAACCTGTACATAGGGCTACAGATGTTGTTAGCCATAAAACTGAAAACTGATTAATGAACGGGTCCTAACAGTTTTGTTTTGATGTAGGCGCATGCGCGGGCCCGCTTCGTCCTGATGCGTCTGCTACAACTGGAAGGGAACGGCATCCTCACCGTCACGGAGACTGCGCCCGGCAAGAACCTGCTGCTCACTCTGCAGAAGGACAGGCTCGCTACCGACGGGAAGAAGATCATTGGTAAGTTTCCTAGCGTCTGCCCGCGGCTTCTCGCGCGTTATTTCTTTGGAAATGTTCAAAGGTTATTTCTATCCCGTGGGAACTGATTTATGGGATTAAAAGTATTCCTACGTGTTATTCCAGGTCTAGAGTTACGTCTATGCAGCTTCAGCCCGATCCGTTGAGTAGTTTTGTCGTGAAGAAGTAACAAACATTCAAATGTTCGCATTTATAATTAGAGTGATTAAAGGCTCTGCGAACTACGTGTGTATTGTCCTATCGTCGTCCCGAGGAATCTCTATTTTGGTTCAGTTGTCCGCATTCTACAACATCTTTCCGGAACCTTTTCATTTTCATTGAATACCAAAGCTGACCAAAGAATAATTTTCACCTTGTCCTAAAGTCACAATATTTGACAAAGTGCTGGTTTCCCCCAGGTGACTTCCTAGTAAAACTGCAAGTGATAAAGGCGACAGGCGACGTGGCGGCCGGAGAGGCACTATTCGACAAGTACTCCCGCCTGGACGCGCCGTGGGGTCGCTGGCGAGACATCGTCATGCTGCACAAACAGCCTAGGAATATCTTCGTGCAACCCAACACTGTTGTCAATGGTGAGATATTCAGTCATTTTATAAACCTTCTTTTCACGACTAAACGAGGGAACAGAACCCAGGGTTAGGTTTCTCGATATACAGGCTAGGTATCCAGACAAGATAGAGAAAGAGATTTTTTTTGTACTTGATTTGCGTAGTCGATAGGCGTCGTCCCGGTACTATCGAGAAACGAAACTCAGGGTTCAGATCGTAATGAATCTTGGCTAGGATACAGAGTATCGGTGGAAACTGGGCGTGAAATAGCAGCATAAATACGAGAATTAATCTGAATAGCTTGGCAGGAATCTGGCAAGACAATCATAAATTATAACCACATTCAGAAATCCATTTGTAGAGATCGAGATATTGTGTGGAAGGCCAAAGTCCCGTTATTATTCCGCCAATATTTTGAGAATAAAAAGAGTAAAAAGATAATTTCCGTGCGTATTGAATTAAATAAAAAAATTACCATAAATAGTAGACATGTCAGGAAGAAAAATAGTCCTGCATAGAAATGTCCCTTTTCCCAACAGTATTGTTGTAACCTGCGAGGCGTGGGTTGTTTTTCGAGTGTTTCTATGTGGTTAGCGAACACTATTTATTACCTCCAAAAGCATCAAAATGGATGAAGCTATTTTGATAAATGATTTATCAAAATACTTATTTACTAATTTGGCGAAAAACAGTGAAAAAGCGAGTAGTCGGGTTTTTTTTTAGTTTTCAGTTAATCACTTGTTCTAATATCTAATCAAAAGTAATAAGATCTAATAGACTTATTCTAAAAGATACCCCGCGTTCAGCCAAGTTTTCCAAAAGTTGTTTGACTCTATGCGTAAAAATATACAATAAGTTACCAAATGAAATCAAATTATTAAATAATTATTTATACAAAATCAAATTACTTAGATGGCTGAATGAAATGAATTTTTATGACATCAATGAGTTTTTAAATGTAAGATAATAAATAATAATACCTAATTTAATTTGCCACCATAATATTGCATGCTAGAATATAGTGAGACATGAGTGCATTACTTAGAACTAAACCACCTTTATACCATGTTTGACGCAATAAATATATTTGAATTTGAATTTAACAGTATGTTTCTTACCAACAGGCGAAGACGTAGAGCTGAAGCGGTACCCAGCGACGGCGGAAGGCATGATCGCGTCCTGGGTGGAACGCTTCCCCGATACGACTGTCGACGACATTCTGGACAAGCTAGCGGCGGAAGATTCCGTGCATTTCGCACAACTCAAACTCTGCGCTGATGCGTGAATGTAATGCTATGTAAACTTATATTAATGTACTGAGTATAAAGTAATAAATACGATTTTGCAATATTTATGTGTTTTAGTATTGTAGATAGAAACCTACCAAAGCCTATGTAATGTATATCTATGTATTATGCATATCAGTACCCTTATGTACCCATAAGGGTACTTAAGGGTACTGATCATGGGCATCTAGTACCCTAGATGACTATCATCTAGCCCCAAATCAAAAGAGACCAGAGCTTGTTATCACAAGCTCTGCTTAGTTCGGGGCTAGATGATGCTGTGTGGATTGTTGATATTTTTACGCTCTAGGACAATAA
The DNA here is from genome assembly GCA_963662085.1 of Eupithecia inturbata. Classification (NCBI taxonomy): domain Eukaryota; kingdom Metazoa; phylum Arthropoda; class Insecta; order Lepidoptera; family Geometridae; genus Eupithecia; species Eupithecia inturbata. The sequence goes on from OY759182.1 coordinate 14,477,208, forward strand.
TTATAACGGCTAAAAGGTTACAGGCTCTGAGTCTCCACAAACCACACCAGCACCAGTTCAAGTTACCCGAAACAGTAAGTGAAGAACGTGACAGACGCCACCTATCAACCCGTTTCTTTTTCTAATTGGAACCTCAGCCAACGAGTTTGGCTTATAATATCTATTACATTAGGCCAATTGTATCACAAGATAGGTATCTGAATAAAAAACCGCTTGTCAACTATATAATTTATTCACATTCAATACAAAACGCGTGTGATAGAAATTTTAACATAAGTCTATTACAATAACAGTAAACTATGAGAAATATTAAAAATCACCACACACTAATAAATAATCTCAAGTCTATTAAAAAATAAATAATTTCAAAATGAAGTACATACATGAAATGATATTAAATTTATTGCTAAAATACAATTTAGTGGTTGATCTAGCCGCTCCCTAGAACTGATACAGGACAATGGCAACAAAGAACACCATACCTTGAATTCACTAACAAAGTAAAACCATTTCAACAGCGGATCTATTACACACAAACGTTTAGCTAAATAACATTTACACCTAATGAAGTCTAATAAAGAAATCTAAGCACCATTCTATTCAATATCCGTTACAGTGTGACTTAGCATCCAATACTATTTGACTCTGCATATGCAAGAAGCACTCAAGTCGACGTGAATATACGCAAAAACAATGTATTTTGTGCAAATACAGCAACTAACATCGTGTTAATACCATGATTATAGGACTATCAAATCCAGTCACTTAATTTATAAAGGCACATAATAATCAATATACAATAAACGCATAATAAAAGAACTACTCTGCAAAATATGTCAAATACTGACTGATAAATAATACATCTGAGAAGCTCGACATAATAACTTAAGGCCGCAGGCAACCATGGTTGGATGTAGACAGACACAAATCAGGGCGTCGAAGCGTCATACATAATGTAAATACATACTTAAATGAAATTAATTTAATAACATTCGTGAGTTACTTAAACCTTACCATTAAAATTATTCGTGAATCTAATTTTAATAAACGATTTATAAATACTTGAGTAGAGATTCAAAAGTATTCTCCTTCATAGAAGTTTTTAAGTTTGCCACCAAAGACAGTCTTGTGATAAGCATCCGTTGCTAATGAGATTCTAACATGAGCTCTTAAGATAAGGCGATTAGGACTATTTCTATTTGGCAAGAATAACAATTTCAGCCTCTATTCAATCGTTGCTAATCACACGTCACGCACGCTCGGCAAGTGTAACAAAAACAAGTGAAAGCGTTCATAAACACGCACCACGAACTATTGACCAAATAATGTTAAATCAACGGACAAGAAAATGCTTGCTTATAATAACAAAACCCAAATGATATCCGAATTATTCAGTAGTTCTTTTCAGTCAACTTTCTCAGAGCATTCTGCACCGTCGCTTTCGCCTTTAGATGGGACAGGGGATCTGGAAAATAAAGCAATGGGTGAGACATTCAAAACTGTCGAATTGGCAACGATCTACTGCTTTTTGACATTGAAATTATGTAGCTCAGTTCTACAATTTATACAAGTTTGGTGAGTTTGTCAGGTGACTAAACTCGTGTAACTTTCATCCTCGATATCTACAATGAAAGGCCATTAATAAAATATGTACAGTGGTCTGAACTGCCGTCAAACTGACTAACTCTAAAGGATTGAAAACTTAAGCATTAGTGCTGTAAGATTTAAATCAAAAGCGTGAAGCGTGCAGTGTAACATTTGAGTCGGGGGAGTTATTCATTATTTACGTGGCATGAAAGAATCAAAACATACGCACCTTGACAATGATTCTCGGTCCGGTTTCCTGGTGACGCTGATAGAAAAGTTTTTCCTTTGTCTGATTTTGTCGAGGATGTTTTCGGGACTGGGTTCCTTTTCGCTCTCTTTCAGTATGATGGCAGGATTGTGCGTTCTCTTCGGCCTGTAGGTGGCGTAGTTTCCGGGAGAGTACATGGAAATGGTTCTGTTGTATTTGAGAGGCTCTCTGAGCGAATGCATCAGACCGGTGTCTGTTCCTTCAGGCTCCAACAGCGACTTCGTCCTCGAGTATCTCTGAGTGCCGTAAGAGGAAGGTTCGCAGTCTAAGTAGCTTCTGGTGCCTGGATACTTCCGATAGTCGTTTCTGTCCAGAGATCGGTATGTGTCGATTCTATCGTTCAGTCCGTAGTTCTCGTATTTGAGGTTGGTTCGGGGTAGCTCGCTGAGGAGCGTTCTGTAGCGCTCCGTGGACGGAGACATGTCAGATGTGGCCGAGAGGCCGGGGGATAGGTCGTATGTGACCGGGGAAGTGGGCGACACGTCGTACTTTGTTTCCGGCGGCGCGTGTATCCTAGCGAGAGGGTCGTACTCCGTCGCGCCTGGACCGACCAGACTGCTCTTTCGTCGTTGTTTCTTTTCGTTGAACCTCGAGTAGAAGCTCTTTCTTCGTATTCTATCGACTATATCCTCCTTCTCGGGCGAGGTAGATTCGTGGTTGCGGAGGGGATGCGCGCTGCTGTGCTCGGAAGGAGATACAGGAGTCCTATCGGAGTACTTGGTATCGGCATTGAGATCGGATTTCATCTCTGCATTTGAGATAGTGGACCTACTTCTAGATCGGCTGCGGCTCTGGTTGTTTCTGTCGTTGTTACTGTTCTCCAAAGCGAGCGCGATCTTTTCCGAGATATACTTCTTCTCGCTCTCGCCGTCGAGGGAGGAATAATTTAATTGAGGTTCTATCACAGAGTTTGTAGGAACTATTTTTTTTACTCTTGGCAATTTGGAGAAGTCTAGTTTTAGACTGTTTTTGTTTTTTGTATCGTTTTCTTTCTTTGTTGTGGGCTCGTCATTTTCTGGTCGATTGGTAACGCTGTCACTGGCAGTTCTGTCGTATTTGTTCTTACGTCCTAGTCCGTTCAGAAGTAATGACGTCGGTCTTCGTGGTTTATCTGTGTCGAGGTTGTCGTTGTCTGCATCGTTTTCCTGTCCATTTGTGATGCTTATATCGGCAGTGTCCAGACTGACTGATTTTTCCATAATAGGTTTGATTTTGTCCTTCGGTTCGAACTTTTTGAAGAGGCCTAAGACTTTGGAGACTGTAGTCTTGTTGGTGTTCGGCGCTTGGTTCTCTAGAGCGGCGACGTCCGTGATAGTGACAGCTCGTTTGATGAGATTCGATTCGTTGGGCGGCTCGGCGGGCGCGGGCACGGATCGCTCGCGTTGAGTTCTCCTAACTTTAGACGTGCTGCTCTTAGCATTGTTAGCGGTACTCTCAGCATTCTTTTCCGGTGAGTTAGATTTACTAGACGCGAATTTTTCTAATCTGTGACCTATAGATTGCAAGACGGATTTCTTTTTTGTGACGCCGGTGGTTTTGGTACTATCATCGTCCGGCACCTTTTCTTTCACTTTCTTTGTGACCTTTTTCGTCGTTTTTACTTCGCTTACGTCCTGACTACCGGCCAGATCAGTCTTCGATTTTGATGAAACTTTCTTTATAATCTTTTTCTTGATAGTTCCTTTCTTTTCACTAGATTCGGAATCTGTAGTTTTCTTGGTTTCATCATTTTTGTTCAGCTTCGATTTCGCGTCGTCATTTGTTTTGACGACTTCGGGGATGCCTCCATTGGTGATGGCCGTCCCGTTCTTAGCCCTATGTTCCTCGAGTTTATCCGAGGAGGTTCCGTTAACGATCTGATACTTCTTCAAAACGAGCGTGTTCGTCGACTTTTTATCACCGCCTGCCTTCGCTTCAGTCTCCTGAGTCTCTTTACTCTTCAACGCGTCCGTCTTTGTCGCCTCCGTTTTCCTTCTCGGTAGAGTGATGTTGAAACTGACTTCTACATCAGTTTTCTCATGGACCGGGTCATCTTTCGGTGGGCTATCCTTACTATCTGTTTTTGTAACGGTACGAGAGGCGAAGACCTTCTCTGGCGAGGGACTAGTGGTGGGGTAGCTACGCGGGCGTGCGAGCCGCGACTCGCGTCTTTCCCGGCTTTCCTCGTGGCCCGCGTCTGGGGCGGTAACTTCGCGCGGCTCGTCAATGGCATCAAGCGTCTTCACCGGGTAGCTTTTCGGTCGTATGAGCCGCGAATTTCCATCCGCATCTTCGGAGCGCGCTCGGCCACGTCCGTCAGTTTCCGTGATCTCATCCAGACTGGGCAGGAAGGGCGTCCCGGACCGCGAGCGCTCTTTGCCCAACAGCGCACCGAGCGGCGAGGCGCACTTGCGAGGGCTGTCCTCCGGCGGTGGCGTGTCGAGCGTTCTCCCCCCGCTTCCCCCAGCCGCACGTCTCTCACGAATCTCTCGCAATATCCGCTGCGTCTCTTGCTCCTTTTCTCTCTTACGGCGCGCGTACGGCCCTTCCTCGTCAGTTATAGGAGGTCGTTCAAAGAAGTCAGCGCGGAGGAAGCGGGACAGACGGCGCGGTGTTTCGCCCGACAGGCGCAGCGAATGGCGACGTGTCGTGACTGGGACGCCCTCAGTCACAGGCTCGTCTAAGGAGAGCGCGCGTTCGGGTGTCAAGTACTTGCTAAGTAGAGGGCGCGCACCGTAGCCGCGTCGGCCGAGCGTCGCCGCCCCGCTGGCGTCCGCGTCCGGCGACGGCGGGTCGCGCGACCCGGAGCGCCGCCGCAGCCGCGGGAGCGTCGAATAATGTGTGTCGGTGTGATCCGGACTCTCCGTCTTAGTACTGGCTTGTGGTTCTGGCTCTGGCTGAGGCTCCGGCTCCGGCTCCGGCTCGATGACGGGTGCCGTGTGCGGTTCGGATGGTGTGTCAGGTGTTTGTTCCGGCGGCGCGCGGTCGAGGTGCAGCGAGAGCGTGCGGCGCAGCGATTGGGCGGCGCGCGGCGGCAGCGAGGCCAGCAGCTGGCGCTGGAGCCGCCTCGAGAGCGCGGGCGTGAGGCCCGACAGCGCGCGCACCTCGCGCTCCGACAGCTCGAGGTCAATGTCCGGCAGGTCGGCCCCCGCCCCCGCACTCCCCGCAGCCCCCGCGCGCTCGCGGCTCCTCCTACCGCCTGGAATGCAACCGAAAAACACACGTTCGATCATGCAGAACGCTCGCCGTGACGCGCCCGCGAGCGCCCGGATGTTGGTTACGAGTTAATGAGTGCTACGGTTAGAGCAAACTTCAAGCGGATGCCAAACGGAGGATGCATTCAAATGTTGCTTCTCAGGATGCGAACTAAGATGGCATCAGCGATATCAATATCAAATACGGAGGCGTCTCTATCTGCGACTGCGACTGCCGCGGCGCGCCGTGCGGAACACAAAATGAAAACACATGGATAAATAAAATAATAATAGTTTAGTACCTATTCCTTGTCTGTGGCGGGCTTGTGTGCGCCGGCGCCGCTGTGGAGTGGAGTGGGCGGGGCATGCAGTGTAACGCGCAACCCAACTGCAACCACACCAACACAACCTCACTGACTGCTCCCGGGGCCGCCGCCGAGTCGTCTGTACCCCTGTGTCCCATCTGTACCCCCCAGTGGCCCCCGTGTCGACTGTACCCCGCTACACCCCCGAGGCATGTGTGCTACCACATACTATCTACATTGAGGCGATGATCAATCTCTAAACAAATTAATTAACTTTCTCTTTAAAATTTTGATCTCAAATTTTGAATTTCTCTACTTTACATGACTGCAATGCCGAACGGTGTACGAATCGTGAAATGCCTTTTGTACACTTCATGCAGATCCAACTACGTAGAAAATTAATCGTATGACAACTTAGAGCAACATTTTCTTGCTAGTGTTAGCGGGTAGGAGAAAGTCAACACCTGCACAAAGAATGCAAATTGAATACAAATATAACACTACAATGCAAAAAAACTGGTTAATTCATTAATAAAATCATGTTAATGAAAACTAGGAAAAATACACACAAAATTAGAGAAAAAATGTAGACATGTTTAATGGTTCTTGAGTCTACAGAGATGTTAGAAGTGTCTAATCGGACGGCGGAAAACGTTACGAATATACTGGCCGATTGTATTACTTGTTCATGGAATGACTGATAGTTAATTGATTTGTTTTAGTGCAAGCTGCTGTGAGTGAGAGCCGGCGGCTAGCTACGGCGGGACTACGCCTTTACTCATGCTACGAGTACCTGTGCGGACTACTTAAAGCTTTGCCAAACATTTCCGAGTGCAAAGAGCAAACTAAACATCGGTTTGTCTTTCCTTAAACTAAAGGAGCTTCCAAGAATCATCATTAAACGCTATGGGAGAGTTTATCTTGTTCCGTCAGATATAAAGTTTTAACAGGATGATATACAGGCTGATACGAATAGACCGTTTTGTGTTTTGATAAATTTAATGATAACCCTGATCCCATAGTTTAAGATTTTAATTTAAATCGTATATTTAATTTTATTTACTTCAAGAATAGTTTTAATTATATTAAGTAGGTCAAAAAAGGATAAGATGTCCTAACAAAACGGACACAATTTTATGTTTGCCAAAGCGGTAAGGCAAGAATAATAATAAGTTTCCTTTATTACAATCAAGTAAATGTAACATTTGGATTCTAAATGGTTAATATTGTTCTATCATGCGCAATCTAACAATGCCAAATCAAAAGCCAAAAACGTGATGATGAAAATTTTGAAATTTAAATGCAAATCCGCGTAAGGCACTTGCCAACCTGATTGGTCCAAAAATCTTGTCTTGACCCTTTGCTCAGGGATATGATTAAAGATCAAACAAACATGACTTTCTTCCGTCGGATTGTACCTGAGTAGATCAGTACAATATCCAACTAAGCCCCATTTCTACTGACGAATTGGTCAATACTTCGATATTTTTAAAATACCGGGCCATTTCCATCGTTTTGTTCATAAACTTCGAATTTTGTATGATGAATTTTTTGTTTTTTTGTGAAAGTTGAACTACCTATTATCAGTAAAACCAGGACCACGATTCCACTTATGTTTGTGACATTATCGAAGCGGAATCTAAAGCTAACCATAGACAGTTTTTATTATAAAGAAAATAAAAGAAATGCAATATAACATTTAAAGATCTGCTTTGATAATGTGCAGAAACATTACTGTGATCGACTCCCAGTCACCGCGAAATAAAGTCGCGTAGAGAATCTAAGATCAGAAACTTCAGTATAATGATTATACAGTAGATTAGATATATGTTTTTTGTTATCCATTGTACTTAGGCATGGGATCCATTGTCTGATGGATGTATCAATAACGGTGCTGGTTGAATTAAAAAATATTTTTATCCTACCAATAACTCCATCAAATATAGCAGTGATTGCTCGCATTTGTACAGTGATATTCCAGTGGTGTAGTAAGCGTGTATCATTGGCAACGTTTTCCCCGTGCGTAAGCGTGCAAGCTGGCAACGTCGCACTCACCTCGCGGCATCGCCGCCCGCGACTTGTTGAACATAGAGTCGAAGTCGGCGTGCAGGTCGCGGGAACCCCAACCTTCGCGTCTAGAACATAAGGGATATTGTTAATGTATGCCAAAATAAATTTAGGTCTTCATAATTTGCAGACAAAGTTTGAGATGGTTATTATTTATCTTTTTGTTTTATTGTGAAACATATTGTGAACTTGATTTCTAACTTTTTATTGTATTAAAGTTAAGGGAATTATATTTAACGTGAGCTGTGTGTAACAAATTAGGATGAAACTATGTAGGTACCTGATGTTTTTCTGTCAGTCTGTTTGGGCATCGCACATCTCATACGGACGGACCAACTTAGGTTATGTAACATGGAAGGTTATGCCAATTCTTAGTAAATATCAATTAAACTTACGTTTCAGAGATACTTCGTTTATTTTCCACATATTTATGAGTGCTGCATGTGCAATGTGCATACAATAGTTTAATTCTCAACATACTATGTAAATTCTACAACAAGATGTGATAAGACCTGTTCATAATTACGCGGTATTGGCTACCGCAAAACATTTCGCCCAAACGCGAGCGAAATTTACCGCTACCGCGTAGGTTTGAACACGCCTATAGACAAGGGTATAACATAACGAACTGGACACTTCTGTTATAGTGTGCTTCCAGCTGGCTTAGGACTCATGGAAGGATCAAGGCCTTTGCCCAGTTGTGGGACACACAACTTATTCTAATTGGAAAAATGAGAATATCGTAGGTATTTGATTATTTCGGGAAAATGGAACTCTAGGAACAAACGACGCTAGTTCAATTAGATGCTATCGATACTAAATAATAAACTTAATACTTACAAGAGATGCCTCCTTGGTAAATGCGGGCTGCATGCATAAAATTAACATTTTAGTATGAAAATTATAAAACCAAATACAAAATGTTAAGATTAAGCTACAAAAAACATAAGCTGAGCTTTAACTTTGCTCAAGAAAAACATCTGCATGTCGCTGTCTGTATAGAGTTTGTTCATTAAACACGTAAAGTTATCTTTTTCAATATATTTTTTTCAACAACAGTTGTTTAAGAATTTAATTGAGTTTATCTTATTCGAATTTACTATGGTTTTAAACATGATTGATTTATCCATATACTGACTTACACTGGCCAAATTCAACCTTACTTTTCAAACATCAAAAAAACTGCTAACTCGGAAATGTAATCGGCCGATACAAAGCAAAACAGATAAGATTAAACAGTTACTCAATGTGATAAATTCAACACTAATTCGTTTTATAATTCACTGCAAAAAACGTAAACAAGCCGCTGTACTTAATCTAAAATTAACTCCCTTGTCGTTGATTACTATATTATCTATCTACTAAACAGTGATTTTAGTATTTTTATTCGGATTTATTGACATAATTTGCAGATCTATAAGCTGGAGTTAAGTTGAATTTTGACACATTCTCAACACGATAAACACACTGACTAAGACAAATAAAACGGTAAAGCGTGATTAAAAAAAACAGCATGATTAATTACCTGTTAGTAAAGAACGGTGACTGCAGATTGTTAAAGAGAGAGTGCGTATGCTGCGGGAAGCCGGGGCCTTCTTCTCCGTTCAGGCGGTTCGTCAGCGAACGGACCTGCAATGTACAAAATATGTTGTAAGTAATATAAATCTAACATAACTGGGTCCCTAGTACCGTTCTATTATACAATTTCGAAAGGATAGGTATCGAAATTTTTGTATTATCTTGAACAATTTCGCGCATCGTAGGTTTATTCTGTTGTATGGCGTCGGGAGCTTCCAAAACGATTGAAAATTTCACGACCTATCCAATAGAAATATACTTAATGTGGCGACATCTAACCAGCGCTACTTGAATTTCAGATACAAAATAGATGAGAACCTTACAAACTGAAGCTAGAATCTACTAGATGTCGCTACACATTCCTAATTTTCCTTTTTCCTAATTTATCTTAGAATACTATGCAAAATGGAAACGATGTACTAACTCGCTTCCCCTCCGTAAACGACTTACACACACATATAAAGCATGCGTGCACCCGGAAGGCAAAACATCCAATTTTAAAAGAGACGGTGTTTCTTATTTCACTTAAGCACTTTTATAGTAACAACATCACAAGATTCACATAAATACAATTCCACTTCCCAAGGTTACGACACCTGAATGATACAAGATGTCATGGTACAGGCGTAGTGATGTGACAAAATAATGGTTGGTGTGGCAATCCGGGACCGCGTTCAAGACCGTGAAATTTTTCAGGTTTATTTATTTCACATCATCGACTATGGGTGAAGGGGAGTGCTGATGATCGTTCTTACTGCGCAGGAATACTTTCCCAGCAGTAGTTTTAGTGTCAGTTGACGTCTAGCCACTTGGGTATGTACGATGAAATCTTTGTTCGTGTGCGTGTTTTTTTGTTTGTGTTAGTACATTGGTTTAGTGTGGGTTAGTAGGATCACAAGTTTTTTTTTGCGAATGTGAGCGTAATACCGCCTCTGTGAGCTGTACGTGTTTACCTCCCCTCCCGCTACAAAATCGGAGACGGTGTTCGGAGCAAAATTTGTATAGCGGTTCCATTTTGCTTGATATTCTAAGACTACAATGCAAAAGTATTAGAATCCTAGATCGCACAAACACTTGATTCAACGAAGATTAAATTATAATAGTTCACCAAGGTGATAAAGTGACTGATTCTTATAGAGTGTGTCATTTGAGGCCCGACGCGCAGCCGAGGGCCTTAACGACACACGAGGTAGGAATCGCACTTTCTCCTGATTGATACATAGTGCTTTATACTACACCTACGATGAAAATGAAACATTTTCCGAAAAAGAAGTTTTTCCAATATACGAAATCTTCATAAGTCTTGTTGTATTTATTTCTGGATTTCTCAGGTGATAGGTTCTCAATCACTGCTTGAGCCGTTTCTTTTATCATAAAATCGGCGGTGTCATAAAATCTTCACAATCACTCGACGACATTCTGTACAATTAATAAAATGACCTAATTCAAATGTAAATTTCGAAGAAATTCCCGCGAATGCCTCAAGCACTTGGTTCTTTTTTTGAATTACTGTTCCGAGAACGGAAGAGGCCGATATCACTCGTAAAAACTTTTTGTAGTTTAACCTATAATAAAAATAACCACAGCACAAGGCAGAAATTTCAGAATATAAAAAAAATAACATTATAGAAATGGATTTCCATACATTATTATCTCCCGGAAAAAGCGTGAGAAATGAAATTCCATCGTTTTTCGACCACCATTCTAGTACGCCTGCGATGACGTACTTTCTAGCTCAAGCTTGGAAAAGGAATAAGTCACTTTCCGAGCAGGTGTAGTATAAAGAACTTTCCATGAACAAGTGTCAGTTGCAAGACTCCGGGCTTAAGGGCCAGATGTGCCGGCCCCGTACAGGGAAGATCTTCCTTTGTGATTTGAGGGCATTCCACCTTCAGCCTCCAAACTTGTGACTTAACCTAATACGACGACAAAGCGATAAGTAGGTACGGTGTATGTGACTATCGACCGTACTAACATACAAAACAAGCAAAAGTCAGCACTAACCCTGTGCAGTAGAGTCGAGAAGAGATTCTCTGCCGTGAGCAGATGGAAGCCTTCGTCCTCTTCGTCCTCCTCTCCTGAAGAGGCGGAGTCGGCGCGCGCGAGGCGAGACGGACGCAGGCGATGCATATGGTTGTCGTCTTCTTCTTCTGACTCGCCGCCGCTTACGAGGCTGCTGAAAAGAGAAAATTTAAGTTAGAGGGAAAATTAAAGTGGTTTCGCTATTTATTGGGTTAGTTTTTTGTTTTAAAAGCCGTCTACCCAAAGGAGAGAGGTGTATAGCGCGTTTAAATTACCTGATGCGACGGTGTCCCCTGACCCGCGGCGGCCCCCGCGCCTGTTCGGGCTCCAGACTGCGTTGTCGCGGCGTCACGTAGCCGCCTCCTTCAAGATACAAGACTTAATTGGTCAAACAGACCCCACCAAACATATAAATGTGAAAACAATGTATTAACAACAACTAGGTATTCGCTACCAAGAGCGTAACAGGCCGTCTGAACAGGCCTTTAGTGGCTTCTCCGATAAAAGAGCTCATATCAGAATACATTCTGATATGAGCTCTTATGGGCTCTTATGAACTTGAAACATATATTCTGATATGAGCTCTATGAGCTTCCTTATCTTAATTTATTATTACGTTCTTTCATATTTAATTATTATCTTGGCAAGATTTATATTATTTTTTTTTTGCTTGTATTGTTGAGTATTACCTTCTACAGCTATAGGTATAATAAACTCTCGAGCTGACTTCTTGATGGGTTCGCCGGGGCTTGAGCAGGTCTCGCTTGTGTTGCCAGATTCCGTTGATACTAGGCGCCTGGAATGAGAGTGAGAAATTTCATAGCGCCACCAAAAAGACTCGACCAAAGCTGATTGATTAGCTTAAGCCGCGCGCGAGCGCAAGTTGTACTGATACGATCAAACCGTTTAGAGACTGAGCGGGCACTCAGGGGCCCTTTTCTGCTAAACAAATCGCTTCACTATGACAGTGGTAACGTCACACAATGACATGTTTTGGTTTTCTACATAAGATGAAAGAAGTGATGAATACAGGGACGCGCGTCAAATTGTCAAGTTTGCTTAACAATTATTTTATCTCTCCGTGCAAATAGCGCCGCACGCACTGTCTGGAGTTTCATAAATCTGAGGATTCTGCGTGACGATGTTGCGACGATACCATTATCATAGTGAAGAACTTGTATAGCAGAATTGGGCTCCAGGTTGTTGCCTGTGTTAGTCTTATCTTCTAGAATAGCTTCATGATTTTATCCAAGGTTTTATTTGACGGTAACATTTCCGTCGGCCATTTTCTTTCGCCGCTATCGCCTTTACCTTAGTGGAGTGGTTAGAGGCGTGCGCTGCGCGGGCGCCGGCTTGGGCTGCGGCGACAGCGGGCTCTGCGCTTGTGGAGAGGGAGCTTCCTCGCTCATGCTGATGGGGATTATACGTTCTACGGATACGCCCCTGCTGGAAGAAAAAGGAACAAGTTGTAAGTTAAGCAAGTAACTGGCGCTGTCTAAGAATTTGTTGTTAGAGAAACAGTGGAGAGTATGCATTTTTGGGTGTGATTTATGTTTTAATGTTGTCCGACGCACGGATGGGCATACGGTCCTAGCGGGTAATAAACTCAACGCGCAGTATTCTAGCACTTGATAATTATAATTTTAAATTAACCATAACCGCTTCTGCATATCGAATCTTTTCCACAATTTTATGCGCAACTGGATAGCGCTTTTAAAAGCAATCGGTTTATATTGCAATATTGCCGTACAATATGTAGAAACAAATTTTTCCGCATCTTATATCGCAAATTTTCCTGCACCAATGCCTTTTGTCACAGTTACCTGTTAGAGTTGCGGTGGTCTTGCACACGATGCTGCGCCTCGGTGCGGAAGACGCGCGGCGGCGTGCCCGGAGTACCCGGCGCACCAGGCGTGCCCGGCGGAGACATCAGTGTGCCCACACCGGCGGATGATGACCGGCCGTAGGGCACTGGGGGCTTGCCTATAACCAATGTGTAGTGTGTAGTGTCTAAGTGCCTATTTCGTGATCATCATATTCACTTGGGTTGTAATAGAACGACAGCGCAGTGGTGAAACGGAAGTGACGACGTGGGGCGAAAACGAATCTGCTTGTACGTACTTTTTGACAAAACATTACAGTGGGAGCTGTCTTCCGAGAGCGTTACAGTGACGGCTATCTAATAGATTAGTGCGCGACCGCTCACACTCTAAACTCAGACTTCTGCTAGTTTAGCGCTGTCACTCAGATCACGCACTAAGGGTAGGTTTTCGATAAACAGCGGAAGCTTGACGGTTTTCGAACGGCGGCGGACAAATTATTAATGAAAACTGACGAAAATCTACCTCTGCTGCTAATCGAAACAAACCATAAGGCGTATAAATTAGAGCATTTAATAAAAAAAAACAATTATTCTGATTTCTTTTTAAGGTTGCTGTCGCTCTTGTTTCCCCAACCGCTGTCAAGTATGTTGTGTTTGTGTCATGGTCATATTTACATATGGGAGTTGATTCCAATGATTTGTATCTAAACTGGTATTATTTCTAGGATCATCTACAGTGCTACTACAATGAACCTAGCCAATGGGTCTGCTTGCAAGAAGCTTAATGAATATTATTATTTACCCTGCGACTAGACCTTATACTGAGACCTACAGATCGATCTTAGACTTTATTTACACTTGTGTTTATGTTCATTAAGAAACAAACTGGAGTTTATAGCATTCACTTAGGGTACGTTTCCACTAACCTGGAGCAGAACCGACCAATCACATTCGTTGAAATAAAAATCACGTCATTCCGCTAGTGCCTCATTGGTCGATTCCGCTCCGCATCGAATTAGTAAAGCAGCCTAAGGTTTAGATACATAAGTCTAAGATCAATCTATAAATCTCAGTAGTGTAACCCTCACATCTTTAGTCCTGAACTAGACTCTTACTTGACTCGGCGCATGCGTTTTGTTGCCCATGCTTGTTGCTTTATCGTATTAATTTCCTTTACGTAAACGTGACTCACAAAGTTTCCTCATACGAGTGGAGGAATCATCTGCCGTTTCACGAGTCGCGTGAGTTTACTCAACGACCAAAAGAATAAACTATTTCGCTCAACGAGCGTCAAAATAAGTGATGCTCATGCGTGCGTCAAGTAGAGTTTTAACAAAATTATCGACTGAACTCGATTATGTTCTGCTGAGTTAGAGTCGAGTTTATTACCAAAGATATAGGTGTATAACCTGCATACTTGTAGAATGGGATTGAGAATGACGTCGTCTCTCACGCTGTCCTGCTCAGTTCGAATCCTATCTGAGCGGGATAGCAGATGAGAGATAACATAATTCTCAATCCTGTTCTTGTACGCAGGTTATATAAGTGTAATCGCAGGGTAAGTGATGAGCCAGCCGCAGCATGCACTTACCGGTGCGAATGGCGGATGATATGATATCGCGCGCGGCGCGCCTGCGCGAGTCCTCACCTGCTTTCTCCTCCACCAACTTCGCCATCGAGTTCTGCAGGCTCCTACAACATAGCATAATGTTATCATATCATCAGTTTCAGTTTAACGAATTTATTTACTCAAAAGAACAACGTTCACTTAAATGAGTACGTACAATAATCTTACGTACTATCCTAATTAATTAATACTAAATTACAACAGTTTGCTAATAATTTTAGTAGCAAGTTTTACAATAATGGTTGGTACCGTTACGCTAATTTAAAAGATCTTGTCATAAATATATTATTTCAGTCTTTTTTTAAGCATGTGATTGATAAACAGTTCTTAATGTTATCGGATAAGCAGTTGTACAACTGCGCGCCTTCATAAAGAATGTTTCTTTTTCTACAGTTGGTCCTTAGTGTATCATAGATATCATTGTCATGATGTCTTCCTAACTTCGTGTTGGCAAATTCACCTTCATTATGCCTCATCTCAAAGGCAAGTACCGTGCCCTACAATGCTAGACAATTAGACACATTAATGACAATTAGATCTCATCATTTTATTAAAATATATTTGCAAGATAAACATTACGAAAACTATTAGAAATTCATTAAGTCTAAGATCTACACATAGTAGTACTATACTTTCGCATATACAGCTATTTGATTGATTAGTTTATCAAAGAATGAAAATTGTTTGATATTTCTGAATTTTGACCGCAGGAAAATACGATTGACTGATATGATAATAGAGTCCGTATTTTAAAAATATGTCGCGTATTATGTTTTGCGCGTCGAGAATTCTGACAATCACGACACGCACTTATAGCGATTAAAGTAGAAAAACGTCGAGCGGAAAGAAATAAATTATGAGTGAATCAGATAGAACCAATAAATAATATAAGAATCATGACTGGTTCCCATTTGGCAGAGGACTGTAATCCTAAAAAGGTAAATTTTTAATCGTCAAGATGTTCTAGCGTCTAGCCTCACCTTCTAGCATCTTGCAGCAGCACGGAGGGGTCGGCGGGCGTCGCTCCGTGGTTCGGCTCACTCTCGGTTTTCTTCACTCCTCCGCGAATAGGCTCGGGCTCCGCTGGCGGGGTCTGTTATGAAAAACATTCGTTACAGAAAACAGAGTATAAGGAATCATGAGGAAAAAATATGATATTGTTGTTTTTTGGCATTGCCTCGCCTCAACGCCTCTCCGACAAAGCATAGCTTTGAAAACAAATAAAAGAGGCGAGGTGATGTCGATACGCGTTGCAATAAAGATACAGGTTTTTTGTTTAAAGATTTTTATACATTTGTGAACCGCCTCAAAGCGGTGATGATCCATTTGTGCAGAGAACCGCGATAATGCGCGCAACCAATGTGAGGTTTTAACTAAAAAATAAGAGAAGTTCATAATACTAAGTACACTTACGGGACTGGGCTCGATGCCGATCTGTTGAAGTCTCACGGTTCCGTTTCCGTTATCTGGCTTTAGCTCGCGGTCTTCACTGGCCGCTTTAGGCTTCGCTATCTTCGACACTACTGTCAACAGAATAAATCTGTTATTCGGTTGGCAACAACACGGTACAAAAGCTAATTCCACAAAAAAAATCACACCTCCGACGACTTTACTTTGAACTATCCATAAATAACATAAGAACTGCTTAACGGATTTTCATCAAATATACATATTAACACTCTCGATGAAGTCATCTGTCAACAAAAAAACCTATAGCTATATACTCGTAGGTTCATCTGTTTAGGAGATACAATGCTACAGACAGACACACTGATACAATGCTACAGACAGACACACTGATACAATGCTACAGACAGACACACTGATACAATGCTACAGACAGACACACTGATACATTGCTACATACAGATACACTGATACAAATGTCAACCATTTAACACACCCCTCTTTTTTGTCATTTCACTGTTTCTCAAGAGAAAGCGGTAGGGCTTAGTGTGAAAGGGTTCTCTAAAATGTTCTGTTCAAGCAAATAAGGTAAAATTTCCAAACCTGGCTTGGTAATGTTCCGTTTGATTTCCGGAGCGGTCGTAAGGGAGGCGCGCCTTTCGAATTGATCCTTGAAACTGCCGACGTTGCCTCCTAAATAAGTAAAAAGTTTATAATGGGACACAAGACAACTGCTTTATTTTCAGGAACGGAACCAGCAAATGACCTTTATTTATGTGCCTCCTGTGATATATGATACAAGTAAAAAATCAACACTTTACAGGAGAGCAAAACAAGATTTAAAAAATTCTAGTTCGTGAACAAAGTGGGCTAGGTTACACTTAAGTACCTTCTTTTGTAGATAAAAACATTCACTTTCACTGTGCATTTTAATTTTTATTACAAATATTATAGTTTTGAAGTAATTCAGTAAAAATCTGTAAGTTGTACTTACGTGATAAATGATACAAGTACAGTTAAATTATGTTGCACCTATAAGCTGTCTTTGTGAAAACTGATATACAAGAACTAAAAAAATCTAATAACTAGTTGAATATGTTCCTAACACAATGTTGCTCAAACACACACACATCACAAATGATAAAAATACTACTCCAAAGATTAGATTATTTTCTATAGAAATTAACAGAAATCAACCAGTATTGAGAAAGATTGGTTCATAGTGATATAACTCTAAATATATCAATATTCACGATAAATACACTGAAAAATAAAATGTGAAAATTAATATAATCAAATAGTTATATATCACTTTGCACCAAATTATCTCCGAAACTATTGCAGATCAAATTTAAAAAATCGTAAATTTTATCTGATAATTTCTATGTAAAAATCACAAAAAGGGTACAACTCGATTTATATCACTCAATCACTCATCACAGGAGACACAGAATTATATTTAGTCACCACTGGTTGATAATGGAATGATTTATAGAAGACACAAGTTACAAGAACAACATTTATGAAAGGAGAAAAGTTTTCAACAATTTAGGTCTAGCATGCATGCCAAACATTGCACATACAACTCTTGTGCAGGTGCTCGAACTTAAAACGGTTACCTACCTACTTACATGAGTACTCTCACTCAAGTGACAAGGACAAAGTTTTTTAGTATTGTGATAGCAAACTTTGAATTATGTACATCTTTACAATTATGATAATTTTATATTCTAACTAAAATGTATATGATTACTATTAAACATTTGCACGACTAAGAAGTCAAATACAGTTCTACCTAATTAATTCTAAAACTATCATTGTTAACCTATATTTAAGCAAATAAATATGTACTATTTCATTTCGATTCAAAAAGATTCAGAAACACTTTCGTCCAGCTGTACTTAAATAGTTTGTTAAGTATATTGTTTCAATACCTGGTATAGACAACTTCTTTGGCTTGACAGGTGTCTTGGCCTCAGGGCTGCTCGGTGCAATCGCGAGCGACGTCAATTTGTCCGCGGCTGCCGCTACTGAGCTCGGTTTGGATTCCTCCTGCTGATTGTTATGAATCTTAAAACATTGATAGTAAGGTCGTTTTTGATAAACTATTAAAAATTAACGTGTTGTGTGTTTAGTAGAGTAGAGAAAAAATTACGTCGCGTTGTCATCGAAAGTCTTATATATTTAGATTAATTCCTTCACTATTTTCCTACTTTAATAATTTACGCAATGTATGGCGATGCGAAGTCAGCCAAGCTCAGCAATTGTTGTCTAGGGCAGAATATGCCCTAGACAACAATTGCTGAGCTTGGTCCATAGATAACTTATACAGGGTTATTGGTATTGCGATCGAAATATTTTTTTGAGGAGTTGGGGGGTCATTGCCTACATTTCTCCTCTCTCTGGAATCAATGTCCTTAGTATCACAGTTGCTGAGATATGATTCTTTAAAGTTTATTTGAAAAAATCACTTAAAATCTCGCCTTTAAATCGTCATATCGTTTTGTTTGTGGTTTTATTGCCACAAAGTAACTTGTGCGGTAGAATTATATATTATAATTCTAAATAAACTATTACATACTACAATATACTTCAAACAAAGAGTTACGAGCAGTCAAAATCAAAAATCTGTGTAAACGTTAAAAACCCTGACAACTTCTAAATTCATTTAAAAAAGTTTTTTTTTAAGTTCTTCTGTGGCACTTGGGATATTGATTCTAGCGGAAAATGTAGTCAATGACCCCCCAACTCCCCAAAAAATTACATCGGTCGCATTACCAAACACACGGGGTGTTTGGTATTGCGACTCATACTCAATACGAAATATGGCGCATACGTCATAGAAAATACCCAAACCCGGAAAAAACAAAACAAATATCTGTGGATAACAACCCTAAAATGTTTGTTGTTATCTGCACAAATAACTAAACTACGAAATTACTAAAGTACCTTTGGCTCCTCCGATTTCTCTAGCAGATTAAGATTCTTCTCCTCCAAAACCTTAGTAGGCGACGTCTTCTTCTTGATGACCACTCGTGGCTTGGCGCCGGTCTCTTTAACCTCTTTGTCTGGGCTCTTTTCTTTGACGATCTCTTTGGTCGCGTCTCGGGCCAGCTCGGTCGGAGCTATTGTGATGGTTGCGGAGGACTTTAGGCATGGTATTGGCTGCAAGATAAGGTGAAACGTCATGTTGTAAGGTGGATAGAAAGGTTCGAGGGAAATTACGTTATAGATAAATAGATCCGGAACCAAAAAAACAATCATCAGTCTACGTAATAGACCAATGATTGGTAATAATGGCGCGATAAAGAAAAGGCCGGATAACTATGGATTGCACACAAATGTAATCTACCCCTAAGGTAGGCAGAGCCTTTTCGGTTATCTGATACTTTTTAATACGTCGAAGCATCCAAACGGCTAAAGTGATTTTGATAAATGAGGTATCAAAATACTCGTTTGGATTTGTTTATGGCTCTGAGCTACATTTTGTAGGCCTTTTGCGAAACAAGGTGAAAAAGCGGTGGACCAAAACGGGTTTTTTTGTAGTTTTCAATCCATTATCAGCTCAATGAAACGATATGGCTACTTGTCATTGTTTTAGAATACAAGAACTTACCATGTCATCTGATTGAACGTCCGCTGGTGGTGTTTCCAAGCCCGCTTCTTCGGGCAGCGTCGGGGCTTGCGGCGCCATACTCGCCACACTACACCAAAATTCATTTCATATTGTTCAGGCACAGTTCAAAGTTTCGGCACGGAGCGGTGGCAAAGCGCGATATGACGCCCTCTGTCGCCCGTTGTGTCACTTAATGTTTAGACCTCCATGTTTATATAGTTTTATTTCTTATGTAACTGTGTGTGTAGAAATAAATGATATTCTATTCTACATATCGATTCTCACACACGTGTCCACAGCTGAACATGCCTCCTACAAGCTGCCTCAAACAAGGGAGGTTTTGCATCAGGAAAGATGTTACAAATACACATAATAAAGCTGCTGCCTGTTCTTTGGTAGGTTCCATTAGTTTGCTCTTACGACATCCACGAGCTGAGTTGGAAGGGGTCGATTCTTACGCCGCCACGGCACATATCTAGGAACACAAGGTTCAGTTCAGTTCATACCTAGGCACACGTTCCTTCTTCCTCTGCAGTCCGCTGGCAGACATGGCCAGCTCCAGCTTCCGTTTGTTCTCTCCCGCGGACACAATGGTGCGGGTGGGCGAGGGTTTGATGGCATCCTCCCCTCCTTCCGCCACCAGGTCCAGGATCCGCTTCTCGGCCGAGTTGCTGGGCTCCACGGCCATGGAGGTGGAGCTGGTGAGGTCTGTAGTGCTCTCTTCCTGGCCTAGTTCTCGCTGGAAAATTGTTGCCTAAGGTCAGATTCATAATCATCATCAGCACGTACACATCCGCTGCTGCATATAGGCCTCCCTCAAACGACGCCACCAATAATGGATCCTGAGCCGCCTCCATCCGTCGACTCCCTGCGACCACTACAATGTCGTCGGTCCATCAAGGTTAGATTGTGTTATGATAAAGTAAAAGAGTTTCTGATTTGAACATGAGGGTGTTCTATTCTTTGAGGGTTGAAACGAGGTGGGGTGTTTGGAGCTTACTGTCTGCACGGAATGTACTGCTGTGTGCTTGTCGGTTTAGAAATGCTGAGCTGATTTCGTTAATGATGTTTGACCATTTTCAAAGGAGACTTGCTATGTTTTTTAGTTAATTCTGCAGTAGCCAGACTTAAAGATAGACTATTGCCTTTAAATAGTTCAAGTAGTACCCTCGACCATTTCTGCATACAAAAGTCGCGTCTCGGCACATACACGTGCAACTGTGTGTGTGACGTACAGGTCACTGCATGAACACATTAAGCGAGTGATACAGTTGTAGAAAAACTCTAAAATATTTTATTTTTTATATTCCTTTCACAAATTCACGGTGAAACGAAAACACAAAACAAAATGTGAGGGAGCTCGGTCAGGTGGGGGGCGAGGAGGTACCGTTCTATGCGTTTGTATTATAATATATTATCTGGTAGTACATACCTCTGGCGGGACCATCACCGAGTTACAGTTAGTAGGGGCCGCGGGCGCTAGAGACAGCAGCAGATCTAACCGCACCGGGGTCTCCGCCGCCAGGGCCTCCGCCACTTCCAGGCATGAGGCTTCGTAGCCGCAGTTTACCCATCTGTTGTAAAAATAAACCATTACATCCTCGCGTTCTACCACATCGGAGCGGAGCAGAGATATTTAAAATTAACCAACAGCAAGGTTAAAATAGCGTCTTAAAATCATCACGAGTCCTGATGTAAGATCTACCAACATAATCTCTAATACATGTCGTGATTTTTCTAAATAGATTTATTCAGGTGGTCGATACAGACGGTGGCGACTATAATGTTCTTTCATGTCCAGTCCATCATAAGGTTGCCTGGAAGAGATTGCTCATAGCAATAAGGCCGCCCTTTACACTTCGTCTATTCTAAGCATGCCTGTTTGTATTGTTTTCTTTCTTTGTGTGGTATTATAAAGTATTTTCTATCTATCTAAGTGTAAAGATACATTGTGCCAAGTGAAGGTAGAATCAACGACAAAAAATGCAGAGCAATAATTTTTACAATAGCCGTTTGTTGTACACCGCATAGACACATAAACATATGAAAAAAATCAAAATAAACATAGAACAACCAAGGTTATCATATATTATATAGTTTGAATTAATGTTGTAAGCACCGCCATTCTCTATTTTTCTCACCATCGTTTTGGTTGCCTGGAAGAAATCGCTTTAAGCGATAAGGCCGCCAGTTCCCTTGCTGTTCCCTAGATTATATTTAATGAGTACTATCTGTTTTTATAAGGTGATGAATAAAGCATTGTCTATCTATCTATCATGTTCAGCATTTCTGCAGCCGCATCAGTTCATAAATCGGCTGAATAAAACAGCAGTGGTCAATGACCATTGATTACAATCATAATGGTGTTGAAAAATAGTTACAAATCGATTTATATTTGCGTCCGGCGTGAAACAGATTTCACGGCTCATCAGAGCGGAACACCATGTGGTCCGCTAAGAATCTACTAGTGATTTTCGTCCAATAGTTACAACAATTTATCTGGGCCAGTTTCAGATGGCATCATCGAACCACAAAAGTAAGCAGAGCTTGTGTAGTGAAAGAAAGCAAACTCAACTTTTGTGGAACAACACTCCCATTATGCGGGTTGCAAAGCTAAGCTTACTTAGTTTTGGCTTAGCTCGTATAGCTGACGCATTTTTTCATACATACATGCGTTCAGACTGCAACCAATTCAAACAAAGCTATGTGGTATGAAAAACGGCGTCAGATATGCGACTTAAGCTAAACTAAGTTAGCTTAGCTTTCGGTCTGCAACCCGCATTAGGCCAAAGTACCTTTTTGTGAACTAATACATTTTTTTTTTAAATTTCTTTTGTAACAAATGCATTGCCCATAACGCTCATGCCCAGCCTGCACCGTGCAGCGGAGAGGCTGGCCAGATAACTTACTGTTTATAAAACTGTTTGTTCTACCAATACAACAAAATAAAATAAATAAATTTATAATATCTATGTCCTTCTCTTTTAAATCTTTTAGAAACGGCATCTTCATACGTCTAACTTCACACCAGCGCTTATTCGCTGTTTGAAAAGTATTGTATTGTGTACTTACGGATGGTCGCAGATGTAGGCGATGTCGGCTCGCTTCAGAGGGTCCACGGTCAGCATGTCGCGGATTAAAGGTGAAGCCGCTAGAACAAACAATAGCTAGTTAGTTTCCAATTGGCGAACAAAACATTCCACTGGTTATCGTTACAAAACAGGTCGTTTTGAGATTGGGTGTAAACGTTTTTGGCATTTCGACTTATAGTTAATGTCGAGATATTTTATGAAGGCCACCGTCGATGAGGCCATCTCACGAAGTATCATGCTCCGACAGTGAAGAAATACTTTTAGGAAGTATATTTTTATTGAGTGAAACTGTTCGAAAAGTTGATGAATTAAAAATATATATATCTAATCATTTCATAATATTCGATGGTGCAATAAAGTTGTTATTTTATCTATCCAATAAAGTTAAGACAGTTTTAATTCAATATTCCAAACGCAAATAAAACAGTTGCTTACCGAGAATGAAATACCTTTCTTTACCTTCTTATTTTCGAAGCATCATCAATACCACTCACAATTTTCTCGTAATTAAATAAATAAATTAAATAGCGTGCTTAAAGAATTTTTACTAACACCGTTTTATGGCGATGAATCAAGTGAATTAACAATCGGAAACGGTCGCAGTCGGACTGTGTGTGAATGCTGCTCTCGACACGCGAACGAAGTAGCAAAGCTAATGGGTTCTGTTTGTTTTATTACTGTAGAGACTTTCTTGGTTCTGAGGTTTAATCAATTTTTAATCAACTAATTATGGGGTTGAGAAATACTGATGGATTAGTTCTGCTCCGCTTCGCTTTGATAGAAACTGGCCCTTAGCTATCTAAGTTTTACAAAGTCCACGAAGTTTTTGTGAGAAACCCTTACTGCATGTAGGATAGTGTAATTTGGTCAATAAAAATATAACGTTGCTTCTGCTAGGTACCTTCGATGGGACACTGGTTAGAAGCCATTGCCCTACATCAAAACTCGACTGGGAAAAGGGCAAAAAGCAAAACTTTGTGATGTTTAAAAGGTTCAAATCATCTTAAGAGGGCGCAATTTGCGCCATTTTGTGAAAAGGTTAGGCATAGGATTTCGCGTTCATAGGACGTGCAAAATTTCATTCTGTTTAGATACTAAGGTACAAAGAAAGATCACCCATACATCCTCATACATATTAGTACCTATTGGGTACACAGCCCTCGTACGCCGCACGATACACCTGCATCAGTAGAAGCATCTCTCTGGATTTACTTATACCCGTATAATGAAAGCTTGCTCAGTCATCGATATATGCTCCAGTAACGATTTTCTATGACATAATAAAGGCCTACGAATCAAATAAGTAATCCATAAGTAATTTCAATAGAACGTAGGGTTCCTGAGATCTCGACAAACCTATGTGCTAAACAGTGCACTTTTACGATTTTTTTTTATCGTAGTTTTTTTTTACAATAGCTTTTTCACATTCAAGGAACCAAAGAAACAATGTTGAACTTATGTAATTGAAATGAAATGAAACAATTTATTAGACAATACAAGGCACACACATACAAAGTTAGGCACGTACAATAACTATAACACACAATAATATAATTTTATTACACATAATAATATAATTATTATAACTTACCACGGGGATCCCGTGAGTACTGAGATCTAGGCCTAGCTTGACCACAAACCCGTTAGGTTCGCCCCTTAACACTACAGGTACACGGCTTTGACCGTCTGTCTAGACATATAAGTTATCGAAGCTTCATACTCACAGGAAGGGCTCCTAGGCTCGTAGTAATCTCCGTTGCTGATCTGTCGCACCAGCCGCTTGAAGTTAGATCCGTCGAAGGGCATCGCTCCGTACACCAGCGTGTACAGTAACACGCCCAACGACCAACAGTCCACCTGTTACGAATATTTACGTAAGACTTAGGCATGTTTTGAAACATTTTAGCTAGATAATGCCCGGTGCAAACGTCCAGTATTATTTATTTTGTAACTAGTTTCTGCCCGCGGCATCGGACGCCTTGTTTCTATCGTTTAATGGTTATTTCTATCCCATGGAAACTTATTTACGGGATACAAAGTACCCTATTTATTCCTGTTCTAGACCCAGATCTTAGCAATATTTCAAGCCAATCAGTTCAGTTGATTTGTCGTGAAGAAGTAACAAACATACATCCATCTAAACATACAAACTTTCACATCACACTAATATTATAAACTAGTTCCTGCCCGCGGCTTCGCTCGCGTTGTTTCTATGTAAACGATCAAGGTTATTTATATCCCGTGGGAACTGATTTATGGGATAAAAAGTAGCCTATGTTTTATTCCAGGCCTAGAACTACCTGTATACAAAATTTCAGCCCGATCAGTCGAGTACTTATTGGCGTGAAGAAGTAACAAACATCCATCCAACCATCCATACATCTAAACATACAAACTTTCGCATTTATAATATTAGTGTCACGCGCAAGTTTGGATGTGTGTTTCTTATTGCATACAGATACTTCTAGGCCTGGAATGAAGCAGGCTACTTTGTCCCATATGTCAGTTCTCACAGGATATAAGTAACCTTAAATCGTTTCCATAGAAACAACGCGTGCGAAGCCGCGGGCAGAAACTAGTGTATAATATGAGTGAGATACAAATCCATCTAATTTATCCGAGCAGTTCTGTGCCTACTGGTACGATTCCCATGTAAACAAATAAGCGCGAATCGTCGTCGCCATAAATTAGTTGAAATATGTTATCATGAAATAAGTTGGAGAAAGATCTTCCAAAGGCGGTATCATCATCATCCCATCCACAACCTATACTAGTCCACTGCTGGACGCAGGCCTCCTCCTAATAAACGCCTTATTGATAAGCCCATATGCGGCGGTATACTTACTATGAATTAAAAATGCTTACCTCAGGCCCGATATAAGGCGTCCCTTTGACAATCTCGGGCGAGGCGTAGAGAGGGGACCCGCAAAACGTTGATAACAACGACGTCTCTTTGAATACGTTTGATAAACCGAAATCTGCTATCTGGAAATTGAAACAGCCTTTGTAAATATTACGCTGATTTCATTCGAGAGGTACCTGATCAGCATACGTCCACTGTTGAACGCGCCTCCCCCAAGGCTTTGCTATAATCACCACGCTTAACCCCGTGTTCCCGTCATGGGACAAATGTTGGTACGATCTACAAATATTTATTGCAGTAGTTAAAAGTACTTACCTTAGCGCTACCAGTATCGTCTAATAATACATTCTCCAGTTTTAAATCTCTATGGCATATTTTGTGTATATGGCAATAATATGTAGCGGTCGCTATTTGTCGGAATAACCTGAGAACAAAACAAAACTTTATTTACAAAACAAAATATATTCATACAGGTGGCATGCAATGCGTATACGCAGTATTTATATTTACTGAAAACGAGAACGGAATGTACCTACTTTAATAGAATTTAAATGTAATGTACAGCAAATAAAATGTCAAGTGATAGTCGGACCGCGCACCGAGGGTTCCGTATAATCATAAGACCTTGTTTCATGCCAAATATCATGATTCGATGAAGTAGGTACCGGGATAAACTACAAATTTACGGTTTTCGGGTTTTTCCCTTTACTTGTGCTATAGACAAATTTTATGATTCTAGGTCAACGAAAAGTACCCTATAGCTTTTGTGTGCAAGTGATTCCTTTAAAAATTTCAAAATATTCGCACATGAGCCTAAGTTCAATTTATATCACAGCTCCAAGAAGTTACGGACTTGAGTATTTGATGTTAATTTCAACTCGATACCTCCACGCGTACTTCAGAAAAGGTTGACCTGTTGACAGACGGATAACAAAGTGATCCTATAAGGGTTCCTTTTATCCTTTTGAGATACGGAACCCTAAAAAATAGATCCATTTAGAATGGGATCCGAAGTTCCGCCGATTACCTAGTAAAAACTAACTAAAGATCATTTACTGTCGCACTCGCCTCTATTTTTTTACGACTCTAGCACCAAGGTATTTGCTATCCAGAGCCATAGCGGTAAGTTTCATTAGAATTTCGTTCGGTATCCTGCGGGGTATCTTAGTTTACGGATTACCGCATAGCACTCGACTTTCGCTACCGCTCTGGGTAGCGAGTACCGCGCAACTCTGAATAGACATTAAGATTGTCAGTAGATGGACAGTCAACAACACCGATGATGACATTAATTTCGATTAAAGATACAAAGATATTATTACCTTCTGGCTTCTTCCTCTTGTAATACTTTCTTCTGACTTAGATAATCGTATAGTTCACCTCCAGGACAATACTCCATGACGAGAATCATCTTTTCACTGTTTTCAAATACTGAAATAAATATTGTGTCATTTAGTAAGTAAATAAGGATGATTGGCACTGGACTTGGTTCTGGTGTTCAATCATAAAATTCTACAGAATAAGACAAAGTTTAAGGAGTCATCCTTAGACTTTGTCTTATTACCGTGCTACGGCCGACACTCGGCTCGAACCCGACCGAGTACGGTCTAACGTGAGTCATCCTTTATTTATGATTACATTATAATATTTTTAACACTTTTATCAGATTTTAGGAAGGTCCGCCTGCGACACAGGAGGTTGCGGGTTCGATTCCCGTCATGGGACAAATGTTTGTACGATCTATAATATTTATTCCGGGTGTTCTGGGTATTTTCTATGTATAATAAAAATATCTATCTGTATAATGTTTTGTATTAAGTATATCAGTTATCTAGTACCCATAAAACAAGCTCTGCTTAGCTTGGTGCTAGATGTTGCTGTGTGGATTGTCCAGCATTATTTATTTTATAACTTCGTATATTCGAGATTGTTGTCGAAAATATCACGTTCAAAGGTAACTAACACGAAAAATACGATTCAAAGTCCCAAAATAATCTAGGACATTTCATCATCACCACAATCATCCGCAACCAGACTTCACCCACAGCTGGGCATAGGCCTCCCAAACACTCCTGTCTTCGACGAATGGCCTTTAGATGATGATAGGGCCTTTGGTTACTGCAGTAGTCACCTAGCAAACACACACGTCCACTGCTGAGCATGGCTCCCCAGACAAGGGGGGTGACGCCATCATCACCACGCTTGGCAGGCGGCACATTAGAGCTGTGATACACAGAAGGAAGCTGCTGCCCTTCCTCTGGTAGGTTCCCTTAGGCTGCGTTTCCAACAGAGATGCGTAGCGAGGAATGTGTTTTTAACATCCGATAAAATCACTTCATTAACCTAGCTTCGCTCAGCGCAGCTCTGGCGGAAACGGCTCCGCGGAGCGAGTTTTTTGTACATACAAAACAAGGGAAGGATGTGTGCGAGGGATGTGTTGCGAGGAATGTGTTGTCATCACATATCAATCGTGGCCCTACCCTAGCCTTGCTCCCTACAGATCCTCGCACAGGTCAGCTTGCTCGCACATCTCTGACTCACGTCGTTAAACAGCCTCGCAACGCATCCTCGCTCATCTCTGGTGGAAACGCAGCTTTAGTCGCCTCTTACGACATCCACCGACTGATTTGGAGAAGTCGATTCTTACGCGCCGCAACCACCGCGGCAAGTAGTGGCCTAACGTTGCGGTAATACAGACTCAATGCAGTATCTACATCTTCACGGGTAAGTGGTAAAGCTGAGATTATGAAACCCAATGGAGGGTGTAACGAGGAGAAAGTGTTATAGGACGTTAGAATCCGTTCCAGACATTAACTCATCGCGTTTTATCACTTCCTAAGCGTTAGCAACTTTTCGAAGAGTAAATCATTAGGAGGTTTTGATGCAATATTTGATTCAGTCTTCATTCACTGACCTGTCAACAATTATTACCTACCTACTTTATTGTCCATGTTTGATTTTGTTTTGTGCTGTCTATGTTTGTGAATTAAATAAACCATATATATCTCACTATCTATGGAACATCGTTGGCGTGCATGTGTAAAAAGTAAAATGAAACAGTGGACAGAGTATAGTTAAACAAAATATGTATCTTGAACCTATTGTTAGGTCTGGTCTAATTAAATTTCCAGCTAATTGGAACAGGATATAATAAAAACTGAAATTTATGTGGCTATGAAAATTACACTATGTTTGAGATTATATTGATTGATTTTAAACATCTCTCCGCTTAGGTGAAAATATGGCGTTTTTGGGGAGTTTCTCATAATTATTAAGGAGAGAACAGACGACACAGCAAGCGTCGCAGAGCGACCATGGAGAAGAAGTACGCCGGTAGGGAGTTGCATAAGATCTTGCCCCCTGGGTGTAATCAGGTTGTTTATAATGATGATTAGATGGACCATTGATTTTCAAGTTGTAAATAAACTGACTAAGTACAAGTCGAATCGCACACGAAGGGTTCCGTACCACCGTTCAAAAATTTAATACTTATAGGCACTTACTTTATTTGCGCAAAAAAATCAAGAGGAACCCTAAAAACAGTTTTTTTTGGTGGATCAATAAAAAAGCAAAAAGCCAACATGACGCGGTCAGACATCCAAGTACTGAGCGCGCCCAACGATGCTTAACTTCAGTGATCGGTGTTCAACTAGGTTTGGACTTTGATCCCCTGAATTTTAATATTTATTTTATTTTGTTGTTATTGCGGCAGAAGAAATGCAAACTCTGTGAAATTTCAACCTTTAACGGTTCATGCGATACAGCCCGCTGATAGACGGACGGACGGACAGACAAACAGCGGAGGCTTATTAATAGGATCCCGTTTTCACCCTTCGGGTACGGAACCCTAAAAAGAGGCGCTATTTACCTTCATAAATATGTACAATATTAGGATGTCTGACGGAGGACATAATCTGAACCTCCCGCCGGATGCGGACGAGGTCGGCCTCCGACTCGATCTTGCACTTCTTGATCGTCTTGATAGCCACCTCCTGACCCGTCTTCTTGTTGATGCCCAGCTGAACCTTGCCGTATGTGCCCTGCCCGAGCTTTCTTACTATGTCGAACCTGCAACAACATCACACCAATATAATGTTAACATTTGTTGTCCAGCTGGCTCAGGACCGAGATTCGTATAGGGACCACGGGAAGGTTTGCCCAGCAGTGAGACACACCAAGCTAATGTAATGTTAACAAGTCGATTATTTATGAATGCTTTCACACTCTACGCTCGTAAAACGCACTTTATACGTCTTGTTTATCTAACCGAAAGCAAGTGATTATAGCCCTGTTATATGGATAGTTAGCTGAAAAAGGTGAAGGTTTTACCAAATTCAAACAAATCGAATGAGATTACTTAGCTCGAGTCATCTACATTTCCATACATAGGTTTCAAATTCAAACTCATTACACCCTTGGGATCATAAGATTGTATTTGGATCATCAAAATATTTGTGATTTTTTGACCAGGAAGCTCTGTACCATGAATGATCTTTTTTGAAATTCGAACTAACCTCTGTTTAGAAGGGGGAATAAAAAACACGTACCTACCAAACCAAACTTCTACTATTAATTACTCGTAGCAAGTATGAAAGTGTGTAGAGTATTTCTCCTCGTGCATAAACCTGTCTTCATCTTGGGCGGGATTAAATCCCTCGGGCTCGGGCTGCAATTTAGCACAGGTGTAGTTGTAGATCTGGGATACACCTTTTTGATTTTTATTTTATTTTGTATTTAGGTATGTGTATGACGTAACCACCTCAGGCACCACACACACGGTCACCACGGAAGACCAGCGCTACGGCATGATTCGCTCTGTCGTAGCACACGCTGAATGGTAACCATTTTGTCACGTTTTCTATATTTTATTTTTAAATGTTGTACTGTGTATTTTACGTGACAAAATAAATAATTTTTTACTTTACCTGTACTCTACTTTTATCCGGGATAAACGCGTGCGAAGGCACTTACCGAAGCTCGTTATTGATAATTTAGAAAAGTCCTGTCATAGAGTTTAATATAACAGTAGATATAAAATTATAAGTACATAATTCGTATAGTAAATATATATCTGCGTAGTTTCAGAAACAAACCCATAGCAAAGAAGAACATAAAATGCACCCAAAAAAATGCCCATAAGAAGTGGAAAGAGTTCTCCATCTACCTCTATTGGACATAATAATATATGCACAAGTTGACAAAACAAACATAAATACACAAAGAACGGTCTCTTTGTACTGGTTCATTTTGGTCATTTAAGAAACCCAAAATTTACAATTCAATGACGGTCACTGGCGCAGACAGTAAACAAATACGCAGCTTGCTGCTAGTCCGACACTACCCAGACTGTGCAAGGACGCTCGAGTCGAAGTAATCTGAGGTCGTTGCCATCAGATGCCTGCGTAGCCAAACCTATCGATCAATCCTCTCCAAAACATCTTTGAGTAAAATCTTTTAATCCTTGGAATCTTGAGTATTGATGGTGAGATTAGTATAGATTTAGATTGAAAGTGTAGTTCAGTTCATAGCAGATTAATCAATCTTGGTTTTGTTAGGTACTCTTTCGGGTTTTATTCCCATGATAATCGAAAGTATCACGCATGTACCATTGTCTTATTGTACATACCTACAAGGATATTTTGTATCGCTTGCAACTAACACTCAACATATTTAAGTAGGTACTTAGTTAGCTATGTGGCGCCGGCTTAGAATTTGCACCACTCCAACTCTTCCCGTGGGTGTCGTAAGAGGCGACTAAGGGATTTCCATCGTGGGCAGTAGCGCCTTCAGCAGAACAATTCTACCACCGAACTGCGATTCTCAACCCGCATGCCCAGCGCGCAGCGTGGAGATTATGGGCATTACGAGATAAAAGCCAGTAAGGCGCTTATCAGGAGGCCTGCGTCCAGCAGTGGACCAATAGGCATAATCAGGTTGAGTTTGAGAAAATACCTAGTTAAATAAATGTTTTCAAGATAGAAGTCCTATCTGAAACAGATGGATGTGGATGTTTAGTTGAACGGTTATCCTGTATTCTCAGCACACTGCCGAAAGAAAACGATATTTCATATTCAGTTTAAATAAAATGGACTACTTTTGTTTTAAAAGTATGCTCCATATTGTATTTTGATAAATACTTTCTACACAACCAACGAAATATCATTTCTGTGTCCACGATAGATCGATCCATCCATCACAATTAGACGACATTAATCTGTTTGATGCGTGTTACAATAAACCACCTAACACGCTCCGTTTAAAGTTTATCTGGTTGTTTAAAAAATTGATTTGCACGGCAATTGTGAGGCGCACCGCGAGTCAAGCTGATCCATTCGCGGATTGTTTAACATCGGGGCTCTAATCGTAAAGACAACCAATGCGCTGCGGAACGCATCCGCACTTAGCCGACCGTTCACAAGTTATAAAGCGACAGCGTTTTAAAATTGTGTGTGTTGTGTGACTTGAATGTATATAACATCAAAGATCTCCTGTGGTCAAGCGAAGGAAGTAGGCTATAAGTGAGTCTAAGTTTATCCCCCTTGATTTCTCAATTAAGTTGTTGGACAACAAAATTTAAGATCAAGGGGGAGATACCTGCTATCACTCACGTCTTAAAACTAATACCGGTGCTCAAGAAATGCAATTCTCAGTGATTCGAGATAATCTACAGACCGCGTAAACCGAATTGGTCAGTCACGCCAATTATCTTGCGGAAGAACACTGAAGAGTCAGAAATCACATAATATCTACCTACAGATCTAGTCTCGAAACCGTTTCCTTTCCTTCAGAAGCAAACGCAATGTTTTGCAACAAACTTTTGTACCATACGAAATTTCGAAAAGCAGTAACCCACGCAAAACAGTGGGCATTGCACGCAATGCTCCACGACAGTTCTAGAGTAAGAATGGTACATGGACTTTCAAACGAATGGCCTTGGCGAGGCATTCACCTACTTGCATACACTGTCACGTTCGGCTTGCTAAATTGATTTTGTGACTCAAAATCTCAATTATACGAATCACAATCGATTTGGTAGACTGTAAACAAAATGTGGAAAAGATAAATCTGAATGAAAATATCGAAAAGAAAAGGCAGTTTTGATATGGTTGAATTTATCTGATGTGCTCCATTTCCTTAGCTAAACAAATCAAATAATATTTGTGTTTGAAAGCGGTGTCCCACCGCTTTCCTCTCTGTAATTCAGTCCAAAGCATATCGAGTTCCGAAAATAAACATACAAAGTGACATTCAACCCGAATTCTGGGTGACGTCACGCTAAAAGGAAACTGGCGGCCATAACGAGGCCTATTAACAAATCGATGTCTCACTGCGGAAGTCGTCCCCCCACAGAAAACTTTAGGAAATTACCTATAAGCTTAACGCAAAAAACCGAGGCAGTTTTAAATGGATGTTGCTGCTAACTCTCGCAGATAAGCGAATGCATTTAGATTGTCTGAGGCCGTCGTGTTTTACGTACATATTCAAGCCAAGAGCCCAATTGCATTGCATTATGACGTTGGGAATTAAGATGTGAATATTTTAATACTAAGTAGGCTGAATTTGCATTTTATGACGTTGGAATGATGTAACAAGCAACCTTTACGCCCACGCACTTCCGAAGATTCGTACGTAGGCGATTACCCTTAAATCGGTCAATGATTGCTGACGTCAGATCTTTTAAGGAAACCGTTGTGCAACGAGATCTTCGCTGCGTTTCTCTTTTCTGAATCACGACGACTCTCCTATATTTATCTGAAGCATTGTTTTAATTGCTGTTTGCACAACCATGAACGACCGCCCCGATTCCTTTAATTACGAGGACACGAGACACTAAAACCCTTGTTTTGTTTATTCTTGGATACATTTAAATATTTTCCTAGATCTGTTTACGGTTTATTTTAGCTTAGTAGTCCAAGCTAGAAACGGTGCCGCCTACACTTGTAGTTTGAATAATGTAGAACGAATCGCGCGACCCTGTTCTTGTTCTATAAAGACATGCTTTTACGACTTTAAATACTTGTTTTCATAATGAACAACGATCAAGACTTACTATCATTTAACTTTAAACTAGGCAGCAGCATTCTTCCATGCCCTCCACCAACCGTTCATTTCGGGCTTGGTCTTTAGACAAGGCACTATGGGCAAATGCTTATCTTTACGCCTTCAGCTTGTCGTCATTCAATGCAATTACAGATGATGAGCTTGACGCACAGCGACCAATAGGTGTAGTACGTCATCCAAGTCAGGATGAGTTACTGTTAACTCACCCTGAGCCTTCCACGTCGCGTCCTAGCGTAAAGTAAAGAAGCGACATGTCAGTAAATAATGGTGAAATAGAACAATATACCTCTACACAATATACCTTTGTTTAAGCCTTAGTCGGTGGTCGTGCATCCTCACGTCGCCCGTATTCTCAATGCCGTCCATGATGTTGCCGGTCGCCGCGTGCTTGCTCTCGCCCACGACCATTGTGGCTGCAACAAACAAAACATACTCAATATCACCTATATACTACCGGAGACTGAGACATGTCTCCATGTCCAGGTTAGCGAGCATGGACAGACTAGTCAAGGCCTAAAATATCTTTATATATTCACCATGACTTGTGTTATTTTCAGTTATATATATAAGTGATTTTAGTGCCCTGATTAGCCTTGTCTAGTCTAGACTACAGAACAATGTTACACCTTACAATGCACAATTATTGAAGTTATTAAATTATAAATATTTTAAGCGTTGGATGACGATTCCATTTTTGTCTATTCTACCCCAGAGAAGCCCTTGTTTTATGCCAAGCTTGCGGAGCCCGAACAATTTAAACCAATTAGATCTTTCTTATTAATAATTAAATAAATAATAGTGCTGTTTACAGTGAAACAAACCCATTCAAGCGTGCTGATTATGATCTAGAAATCAACTGTTTAAGCAGAACGTATTGTCTGCAAATATGCGTGTAAGAACAAAATCTTATATACAACTAACTAATTGTAATAGAATTACATACTAATGTGATTTGTTATCTGACGTGTCTAAGAGTCCTGTACCTAAGATCTAACTAAGAAAAAAAAACACATTGAGTTTTGAGTTTTAAGGGTAATAATAAATATATATATTTTATTTTTTTTCAAATGTATTTTTCAAATGTATTTTTATATCTGTTTTGTACTTATTGTGTGAGGTGTTTGAGCAGCAAATAAATGATTGTCTATGTCTATGTCTATTTCAGACAACTTAGAGCAGTTATAGATTTTAATTAACTTATTCTACGGTCCATAGATATATACCTTAAAACTAACATACATAAAATATAAAAACTTAATTTATAACAAGACAATTATTATTGCGGCGACGCGACTAAAAATAAATAAATAATGCTGGACAATTTACACAGCATTATCTAGCCCCAAGCTAAGCATAGCTTGTGTTATTGGTACTAGATGTTGATATACATTACATAAATATATATTTTTTATTATACATAGAAAATACACGGAACAAATATTTGCAGATCGTACAAACACTTGTAATGTTCTTAGAAAAATAATAAGACGATCAAGAGCTATGCTAGGCTAATTAACATGACGTTTAATGTATTTAACCTATTATCAAAACAATCAATAACATGTGCTCAGGAAATGCAATTCTCACAGAGATTCGAGATAATCTACAGACCGCGTAAACCGAATTCGTCAGTCACGCCAATTATCTTGCGGAAAAACACTGAAGTGTCAGAAATCACAAAATATCTACCACATATCTACTCTCGAAACCGTTTCCTTTCCTTCAGAATCAATAACATCTATCGTCCGATTATTTGAGAAAGAACACAAAACCACCATGTTTATCAGAAATCGGTTACTATGGGGCTAGATGATGCTGTGTGACAATGCGTAATTATAAATGTAGAATGAAGTTGATGAAAGGAGGGTCCTATACGTGCTTTCCTTATTTATCTTGCCATGCGCCTATTATCTACCTATGCGGAACGCCAGCATCGTTGTTTGACGTTAGACCAACTACGAGATGACATGAAGAAGATGGAATGAGGAGCAAAGGGAACAAAACAAAGACGGGATAAATCCAGCTTTTGAGTTTTAGGAAAATATTTTTGAGCATTAATAAACCGCACTTTAAGCTCTTTAATTTAGATAAAAAATAACATAAATTCAATTTATAGAGCCTGGAATATTCCAGTTAGTGTTTTGGAGATATCCCTTTTTGTTCAACACTTCTTGGATTTTCCCATTCTAAAAAAAAAAAACAGTTTTGGATATATCCCTATTATCCATCGAGGTAGAATTCTAACTCGATGTTATCCCTATCTGTTAACACTAACATTACCCAATTTCCCCAAAAGTGACACATACAATAAAGTATCAACTCTTTACGTACCTACGTTTCTTAGGATATTATCCTACCGGGGAAACACCTTCGGCTCCCAGCAGATCGCATCTGGCAATTAGCTGGCTGGCGGCGTCTCGTTGTGGCTGGTTACCCGACATGGGTGTTATTAGGTCGCATATCCGTAGAAAGCAGATTATTATCGGAGCCGGTCTAAGATCCAGTGCTTGTTTGGTCGACTCATCTTATTTCTAGTTTACATCGAGGTATATTTATTATCGGACTGGCTTCTGTCCCAGCTTCGCACGCATTTTTCCGAGATAAAAAGTAAGAGTTAACTTTTTATCTCGGAAAAACGTGTGCGTGTTTTAAAGAAGATCTAGAACTACATCTGCGCAAAATTTTAGACCGATCTGTTTTGTTATTTTACCTTACTTCTTCGCAAACTTTCGCGTTTGTAAAATACTAGCTGCCCGCGGCTTCGCACGCGCTTTTCAAGTAGCCTATGTCCGTTCTCGGCAAACCATTGACCTCCCTGCCCAAATTTCGTTGAGATCCGTTCAGCCGTTTAGGCGTGAAAAGGTAACAGACAGACAGAGTTACTTTCGAATTTATACTATTACTTAGTATAGATCAATAGTATCATGGTGTAAGGTCAGCCAACTTAACCCACCTTAAGTTAACTCAATTGATAATTATGATTGACCACTGTGTCAGTCATTAATAATAAAATAAATAAATATGCTGGACAATCCACACAGCATCATCTAGCCCCAAAGTAAGCAGAGCTTGTGTTATGGGTACTAGATGACTGATAAACTTAATACAATACATAACATAGATAGATATTTTTTATTATATATAGAAAATACCCAGAACACTCGGAACAAATATATGCAGATCGTACAAACATTGTTAGATATATGCGTGTTTTGGTAAGACAGCTTGCACTAATCGCAAATGCGACCGATGCTGGCAGTGCGCCGTTTCCTATTCAATTGGGACCTCGTGATTTATTCACGCTGGCACTTGTGCATGCTAATCAGCCAAGACATGGATATAGATGCGGCCGTACGAAACATCCGTCTGCCGGCACGGTTGGAGTCTCAGTCTCATTGACTGTGCTGGGCACGCGTATGTAGCTTTCCACTGGATTGGACCACAGGAGAAAGTGTTTCAGAAGGTATTCTCTACTCTACACTAATATTAAACAGTAGTTGGAAGTGTGTGGGATGTAGATTGTAGTCTATTGATGGAACTGCTAAAACTATTTTGGAAACACAGAAAGAGTTCTCACTAGATGGTGGCGTGATGTTGTCTCTCCTAGATTTCTGGGTTTTAAAGTCAGTCTATGCCTAGTAACAACGCATACAACACGATATTAATAAAGTGATTACTTTATGAGCAGAGTCCGTACAAATAGCATGATTAAATGTGTGTCGTAAAGACACCTACATCGGATCGCTGACAAAAATATCCGGACACGTTATGTGTACCGCTAGCAACATCAGAGTCCGCTCTCCTCGTTCCGAGGAAACGTTGCTCAGCTGTGTTCGACGAATTCATGTTCTCTTAAGGAATTTAGCTCGTGTGAGCAGAATCTTAAATGTGGTTTCGTCTTAAATTGCATTCTGTGCACTTCTAACAGGGACACATTTCATAACAAGAAATTTCAGATATAGAGAAGATTTTTTTAATACACCACGGAATAAATATACTACATTGACAACGAGTGATAATCATGTTTTACGTTTTATAATTGAAGTGGGGCCATGAGGTGTGCAAGACCTTTAGGTACCAGTTCACCAACGATAATAACGAGCAGCTATCATCGACCGAGTAATAAACCAATTTTCCAGCTCGTGACATTTACCTCGAGCGCTGAAACGAAAGTCTTGTCCTAGTTACCGAAATGAGAACCTTTGAGCAACCCAAAAACCTGGCACGAGGTATCTGAACTATGCAGGTATTTGGACTCGAATCGACTGGGCACGTCAATTCGACAAGGTGGGTGGACGCTGACCCAGAATTCGGCCCAGAAAAGCAACTTCAACGTCACATAACTTGAAATAACGTTGCGACAATGAAGAGAATATGGCATGTTGATATTTGCCTATCATACCTATAAATATCTATCTATGTTATGTATTGTATTAAGTTTATCAGTCATCTAGTACCCATAACACAAGCTCTGCTTACTTTGGGGCTAGATGATGCTGTGTGGATTGTCCAGCATTATTTATTTATTTATTTATTTATTTATTTGCATATTTGGAAATCGAAACAAATCATTTGGATCGGTGCTCGTATGGATAATGACACCAATATTATAAGTGAAACCTGTATTGTGTATTGTGACGAAACTATAAACTTAGAAATACTCTAGATACCATAAATTTATCATGCGAAGATACGGGAAATAACTAATACACTTCTAAACAAATTAAGCAGGTTGACCAGTTAATTAAACAGCATGGTAATTTCATGGGTGCGCTAAGTGGATTAATAGTCATAGGTACCAAACTTGATTGTTTAACAGGGTGGTCACGCCTACATGCCTAACCAAATGAATAATTACCTAAATGCGCGCATTCATCTTGACCCTACACGCGTTGTATAGTTAACAAGGTGGATATAATCCAGCTGGGACAACGTTACGAATTCCTATAACGTAGTGTAGAGCTTTCGAGATTTCAAATCATTCAATTCCGAAACTATTTGACATAGACTCATCGTTTATATCTCAGTCATTTTTGCTATTTCCGTCCACCTTGACGATTCCCAATAATTATAGAATCCAGCTTTTTTTATACAATTCCATTATACTGTTTCATGGGAGAAATAGTGATCAAACGTAAACAGGTGCATTAGGAGGAGATGATTCCTTTCTACTGCATATTTAAATGTAGAGTAGTAAAGGTAAGGTGGTATTCAGCTATAGTGGCATGACTGGAGTCGTGCCTTGTCTTGATATTATTTAAACTCTAAACAAATGTAGGTAAATAATCATCCGTTTACTCACAGGCAACGGTTTCTCTCCTCTGTGGATTTACGACAAAGACAGGATGAAAGAGTGAGAATACTACTAGCATTTCGAATTAGTTGTTTGGACTTTGGACGGACCAATTCGTAATTATTTTCAGGTACATTTCGGCCATTGTCTGTGACCTTGGTCACGTTAACCAATGCCGTGTCTAGGCCAGCAACATAGGTGTCAATGTTTGTCGCTCGGAAGAGCCGTGGTCGATGGCATTGACGCCGTGAGACGTCCAGAAAAATGTGGCGCAAGTAGCCAATTAACATGTGGATAGTGTGGGGCCGGCGTCTCGGCTCTATAAATATACAGCCCCCGCGCCCCCCGGCGCCGTCTCCGCCCGGCACCGCCATCGAACCACCGCAATCACATAAAGACAAGATATAAATCTTAACATCAAATCCGACGACGGAATATTGCTCGATATCAACCAAAGTTCCAGTATTATGGAAATCAACGAGTTTGCATGGAAACGCACACTCTAGATTCATAATACTGGCAAGCAAGGGCACCGGCGACTCATTATTTAGGTGACCTTAAATTTTAAGAGAGAAATTGAATAAAAACTTTTTGAGTTGAAAATCACGGACAAGCGATCGTAAATCGCTTTCAGCGATTAAAAGTCAAAACGCCAGCAGCTGCTATGTTTATTTGCGTAGTTGACGTTTACGTTTAGTATAGAACAGTGGGCCAAGTCGGCGTGTCCCGGAAGTAAACGAGTCCCGGGGCGAGCCACCGCCGCCGCCTGCTGCGCCAGAGACGTCCTACGGAGTCGTACAAGCAAGCGCGGACGCACAGATCGCTCTATTTCCGTCTACACACCAGTTGAATAACCTCCAATCAACTATTCGCACTTGCTTCCCAATCTAGAAATCAGATCATCGTTCAACCAAACGGTCACATGACTTATTCGAGAAATTCTTCGGATGTTATCTCTACAATGTAAGAGCACGTACGTTCTACTGCGCGTTTCTGTTATTTGAAGAGTCTGAACAAACTAGGCGAATGTTCTTAAAGACTGCAAGGAGCCGATAGTCCCACTTGAGCACGAACTGCTAGCATTACACGACTTACGATGTCAAGCAGCCAGCATCTTCAAAAAGTATCGCAAACGTCTGTGATACTCAGTCCGTGTTGTATAGGACAGGGCTGACATGACATACTAGAATACAAGAACTTATTATAAATAATATTTTACACTCCATTGTTTACTTTATAATTATAATACATTATAATTAATTAGTTAATTAATTAATAATATGATTATTGATTCATCTTGTGAACCATTAACACATTTAAATATCTAATAGCTGATAGTCCGAGGAGGGGTTTCTACAGTTCAGGTGATTCGAAGAATTCACCCAAACTGCAGAAAACCATCTCCAACAACCATGTTTTGAGCCGACCCTTGAACGCTGCGGTGGAGGCTGCGTTACGGGTTTTATCTGGTAGCCTGTTGTATACTGCGGGGCCCGAGATGAACACCGATCTACTCGACATGTATTGTGCAGGTAGACTAGATACGCATCCAACAAATAATCCAATTATTCTATCAAGATAGAATGGCCAGTATTAAACATCGCATCATAGTAGGCAAGTAGGTTTGGACCTACTGGTCAATAAAATAAAGCTGGAGTAAAACAACGATATGGCGTGCCAGCCATTCGTTCATGTAGTAAGATAAACAAGGCAGTCAGATGACGCAGTAACATGCATATTTTTGTCGTAAACTTTATAATTTGGCAAAGAGTCTAGCGTACCAATGAATGTATCAAAATAGAACGGAATTTTACAATTCCATGGTGCAGTCAACGGATTATTTTCCCTAAAACAAATCAACCATTTATAGGCTTAGAAATATTATAGGTAGGGTATTACAGTGCGCCCCAAAAGTATCTTGAGAGTTGTGTTGTGACTTTGTGAGTTGTGACAAAAACCCCAGATGACAACTCGTAATATCAATGTAAATGTCGACGTTATATCCGTAAGGATATATTTGTTCTGTGGGGATACCTACGCAACGATAAAACTCATGGATAACACCAATGTTTTATTATTTTATGTAGGACATCATCAGGATAATCTCTGTAGACTTTGAATGGGTACGTCAAGCCACGAGTCGCAAAATATCATTTAAAAGAACTTTACTCCCGAGCATCGAAATCGAATCAGTGTGCTCAAAAAGCAATTTGTGTGTACAAAAGTAGTTTTTATCGAAAAATATCTAAATTTTTTTTTAAATAGTTACTTTATGCATGTTACGGAATATTCGCTCGTAAGGTAAGCTACGCGATTGCCTCTAAAAGCCTGATGAGAACAGGCATTTTCTTAAAGAAAGACAGCGCCGCCAGGGTGGGGTGGAGGTATGTGGTTAGCTTTGCGCTAGTAGCAGATCTTTATAGGGCCAGGTTAGCTTTCTTCAATTGTTTTTCTTATTGTCCACTGACTGACAGTTGCCCTGACTTGTCAGCTTCTGCTGGAATCGACGCATGAGGTGAGGTGGCAATTTCTCACTGAATCATAATCACAGAATACTAATATCCTACGATCATAATCATAATACTTTATTTGCTGCAATGTTACCTACATTTCAGCAAATAAAGTAGGAAGTTGGTACATTCGTTCCTGAAGTGTGGCAGGTGGTAGAACACCGATTACTCCGAGGTACCTACCATGCATTAAATTCTGCTACCTTCTCTTTGAGCCTATTGTAAACTTTTGAGACAGAATGATGACTCATGTTCATAAGACAAGCAACTGCATGTTGGAAAGGCACGAGGTAAACTTCAACGGCTTCATCTGGCGTAGGTATTATCCATACTGTTATATAGACACTGAAGTTGGTAAGCAGGAAGGATATAGTGAATTTCTGAAAACCGTCCGAGAAGAATTGATCGGTGATGATGAGGGGCTTTGATAAGCAATTGCGATGCTCTACTTGTGGTATCTAATACCGAGGGAATATTCCCTCACTTGGACAATGAAATCATTATCGAAAAATGAATGGACGAGTGGGCCTACTCGTAAAAACGAAACTGAAGCTTCATTTCTCAAACGCTATCTTAATGTAAGTGGTAAATAAGAGTCGGGTTTGCACGCAGACAAATGAGAAACTTAGTTTTTTGTTTTCCGAGTAGGCCCCCAGTTTCATGATTTTATAAAGCTGAAAAGTAAGACTTTCTAATATTTTATCTTGTTTTAGGGCATCGGCTGAGCCATTTTATGACAAACAAGTTGGTTTCCACTCTGTGCTCTGACACGATTTAGCTGCTCGCAAGAGTATTGAGTTAAGAAAAGAGTAGCAGCGTAAATAGTACAAACAAATCAAGAGCATTTTGTGTTTTTAAAATTTATTTGTAATAACCACAGAACAGACAGATACGGAACACATTGGCACACTCTATCTATGGATGGACACAGCAGGGGTCGGACAAAAGATGGGTCTGAAGGATACATCATGGCAACCACTCGCCTAAGCCTACTGTCATGCACCATCATCATGTCATGTCCTACTGCACTACTTCAAGTAGTTGGGCTGATTTCCTATGCATGCCTTATGGCCACGGGAGCCATGTCAAGGACGAGTGCCTAAACTGGTACACAACTAGTACACGGATGGTTCCAAAATGGGACTGGATGTAGGCTGCGGAGTGTATGGAGAGCAACCTAGGTCTGGCAAAAGCACAACCTAGGTAATTACGCACTCTCGTGGGAGGTATCACTGCAGATTGCAGTGCCCGCACCATATGATAGTAAAATTTCATTTGGTTTAGTGCAACACATTATGTAGCACCTTGTATAACAAATAAATTGTTGTGAATAATCCTCTGTTGTCCACTCGGCATTGACCATGTCTTGAGCTATCCAGTCTAGTCTTAAATAGAAGATTTACTATTGAATGTAAAAGATAAACAAACATGAAACTATGCACATCATTAAATGCCCCATTTAGAGACAGCGCACTAACTGAAACTTTAATTTGGATGTACGCCAGATAAACAAATTATTGTAGTGTAACAGACAAGCTATGTGATAGAATTCAGAATATTCTTAAAAACTCAAATGCAATTTTATAATTTTTATTATTCAGCCATTTTAGTACCTCCCTAATCATTTAAAAAAGATTATGGATACATACTGGTTTTGGCTTTTGTATT
The DNA here is from genome assembly GCA_963662085.1 of Eupithecia inturbata. Taxonomy (NCBI): domain Eukaryota; kingdom Metazoa; phylum Arthropoda; class Insecta; order Lepidoptera; family Geometridae; genus Eupithecia; species Eupithecia inturbata. The sequence goes on from OY759182.1 coordinate 14,520,167, forward strand.
TTTCAGAGAATCACTAAAAGTAAACATAAAATACATTAGCTTGAGCAATTCAAGAATCTGGTACATAATCTTGATTTTATATTATATTTTTTCCCTAGAATGGTGGAACAACCCAGTTTAAGAAATGTACCTTGAATGTGCAGGGATTATAACTACATTTTAGGAGCCTTTACTACTTTACTTATCACACGAACTGATGTGAACCTTACAACTATTTGTTTAAAGGTGGCATGGAAAGTGATTCATAGCAGCAAGCATAAACAGTTTTGGATTGGTGCTGATGTCATTCAAACCACACTTTTAGGGATAATATTCTAAGGAAAACTCTTTGAAATTGAGAATTGTAAATAGGAGTGTTTTCTATGTTATCACAGAAAAAATCTGCAAACTCCTTTATTCAATACCTATTCAAAAGAAACTGCTAAAACAACTGGAAAATAATCTTGGTAATACATAAGTACATCAAAAATCATCATTCTTATGTAATAATCGATATTTATTAAATGTTTTATGAATTATAACAATAGCCAAAATATTTTTGAGTAATCTAGTAGAATTTTAAATGCAATTTAAGCGAAGGAAGTAAATACCTTGAATTTATTTGTAATCCAATATCCAGAAGAAAGTTTGAGTCCTATTTACGCACGAGTACACAGTCTTTCATGTAAATTAGCACACTATCACAAACTACACATCACAAAATTTCACTTAGAATATATTTTTTATGTGAACAAATCACAATTTGCGCCATTTTCGCAATAAATCCGAAGGACAATCGGCAATCGCTGCCATCTTTTTTGTCAAATGTCTAAGAACTAATTTTAGCGCTTGGAACGAACTCTGGTGTTTATTTTTAGCAAACAAACACAACATTTCAAAACCTGTAGCGACATCTGTAAAAAAGTTTCTCATCTCGCCACAAGAGAGCGCTTTAATCTGTTAGTGTGCTTCTTTTATCCAATTCTAGATGGCGTTATGTGTTTCTTACAAGGTAACAAAAGTAGAGTTGGAGTACTCTACCTTCCTTCATTAGTCATTACGCCCCGCAAACAACCTTCCGCAAACAGTTGCTTGGCCACGGTCAACTAACATAATTTTACGTTTTGATTCGTTTCACTTGCAAAATCGAAACCACGCTCTTTCGACTGGACTCGGACAGAATAAACTTAGGTTGGTAGGTTCTCGACACAAACCTATAGGTACTTATATCAGTTCTGTGGTACAGTGTGCAACTGTGCTAGGTACACGTACATGTCCCAAAAACGGTAGCCTCCCGAACAATTAATGGATTTGATATTAGGACATGGTTTTATTTCCGTCTGCCGAAATAGCAGCCGGAGATTGTAAAATCGCCTCGATATGATTGTCTCATTACGTTGCAATATCAAGAAAGAAACAGAATCCGGGTGACGTGACGTTTTGAGGATACTAAGGTAGGTAGGTAAGTACCTACTATGTATATGTTACCTTCGCCTTTCACTTTACATTTTTTAAACGCAGGGTCCAGATGGTAGACGAATTCTCTGTAAGTTTTGGTGGGTAGTACCTACTTACCTACAGTGTCGTGCTCCCCGCACTGGAATCGAACTGGCATACCTAGTTACATAATTACTTAGAATTCTAATATGTTCTTGCTAATTACCTACTCGCACTGCCAAATGTAGTAGACAAGTTTGGTCTTGGCCTCCTGGAGCAAGATTTTATTTTAGTCCTCAAAACGGCTAAACTATAGATCTACTATTTACCGAATACCAAATTCTCAAAAAGATTTCCTAATGCCATACATTTGTTGACCTACATACATACTACCTCCTCATCAGGAGGTTATAGTATGCAGGTCATTGGCGGCCGGATTGGTGATCGCGTGTTCTAAATACACAGTGACAGAGGGAAAGAAAGCTACTGCCCATCCTCTGGTAAGTTCCCATGATCGGCTCTTACGGCATTCACGGGCGAGTTGAAGGGGTCGATTCTTACGCCGCGACCGCCACGCCACGCCACCGCCGCCGCGCCGCCGCCGCCGCCCGCATCAGCTAAACAGAGATAGCGATATGCAAGCTGATTTTTTGCACGCGTCTCGAATTGAAGTTGCCAGTGACCATCGCCGGATTCTAGTAGGTATAACAAGGGCCGCGGAAGTGGGGGGCAGGGGTGGCAAATGGCCCCCTGAAATCAAACGGGGGGCCTCAAGCAGGATCTTCAGGATCAACGATTTTTACCTCACAATCGTAAAGTCTACTATACCGGCTGTATGTAAACAAACAAAGTTTTACCAAATTTACCGCCTCCCCGTTTCTTTACAATTATAAGAAGTAGGTATTTATTACAAAACAATTAACTCGAAAATCTAAAATAAACAAAATACATATATCTATTATGAAATTTATGAAATAACCCTCGCCTCGGAGCTTGCTACCGCCCGCACCCGCACCCCGCCCGGGTACTAAGCTAAGACAACGACACACACACTCAGCCAAATCATAAAAAAATGTCTAGTGTGTTGTCGTCATATTTTGTTGTTAATCGCAAAAAAAAAAAACGATATTTATTTTGTATTAGTTTCATAACAATTTTCTGACCCGCCGCAAAATTTCCGAATTTTTCAGGTCTCTCTTCGCTTTTTTTTATATGTATACATATTTTAGTATACATATATTTTATAACTTTTTAAATTAAAAATATGCAAAATAAGATTGGCTTGTATTTCATTTTAGGCGGGTAAGTATTTTGAAAAAAAAAATCTATCCAGGGACCTAGATAAATACTATTAGAATACAAATAATACAATAATATAGTTGAAATATGCTCGAATTACAAATAATTTTGGTATAAAGTTTGTATGGGCAATTCGTCCTTCGCAATTGAAATTTGACAAGGGGCTAGATATTATATAGATGTAGTATATATATATATATTTGCAAACTTCGGAGTACAGAGGGTAATAGTAAAAGTTTTGTGGTCAGCTTACAGACTTCTCTATATTTTTCCTGTAAAATATAGATCCATATCTACAAACCCTACATACATTTGAGATGGATCGCTCTGCAAACTTCGCCTGAGCCTGAGAAACATGAGCGCCTGCAGAATGTCGGGATAAAGTTTATATTTGGCTTGCGCAAATATGACCATGTCTCGGAATTTCGCGGGAAGTTCAAGTGGCTACCGAAATGCTTCGCCGAAATTCTCATATTTTATCTCTTCTTTATAATATCCTATTTCACGCCTCTGCACCCCCTCTCTCTCTTCTGACGCTCTTGATCTGCGCTCTTCTGAAACCTTTATACTTCAAGTACCTGCCCACTCTACTTCCTTCTTCGCCTATTCTTTTACTGCCCGGGCTGTTCAACTATGGAACTAATTACCAGTTACGGTAAGGCGTGCAAAGTTGCTACCAATCTTTAGACCCTTGGTAAAGGAGCCTGTCCTGTTGTCACTGAACGCATACCTGAGTCCCTATGTATATAAGTAATATAAGTAAATGTGTATTGCATATAATATAATTAAGTGTACGTATTATTGATATTTTATTTAAAAAATTATAAACCTACATAAAGTACACAGATCCCCTTGTACTGTCCAATGATCCTATCCATCCATGGTTGTCTGGTAGAGATTGCTCTTGAGCGATAAGACCGCCATTTGTCGTTTTTTAAGTTGTCCTGTTGTAAATAGTTCATATTAGATTTAAGTGTGCAATAAAGTATATTCTATCTATCTATCAAAATCGGTCCATAATTGACTGAGTACTAATCGACGAACATACACAAAAAAAACATATATGTATGTATCAGCCGATTATAGAACCTCCTTTTTTTGAAGTCGGTTTAAAATGCATGTAAAGCCGCCAGACATCAATCAACCTGTAGTAAATAATAGAAACATGGGCAGCTCCCCTGTCCGTTTGCGTGAGATGTTAGCGCGCAGGCGCGAAGGAAGGTGAAAGTGGTTGCGCAAGCGCCTGCTGTAACTTATAACTTGATACGCATTAGGAAGGAGTTTTGTAATGCACTCTACAAAAGAACTAAAACATGGTAGCGCTTGTTGCCTAAAGAAAGAGAAACAGATTTCCTACTAAATCTGTCTGATTTCAATGTTCCAAGTTCCAATTCCAGCTAGGTTTATTTTATAGCTAAGGAAATCTTATCACAATAATTGGTTAACAATTCTATAAAAACGAGTTATATCATGGACGAAGAATACGTTTTTCTTTATATACGTTCTTAAGTGAGTCCGTAACATAAAAATAGTCCATTTAACCAGTAGTTGATTTAATTATGAGCTGTGGATTTAGCAAAAAACCAATGAAAATAAAGAAAATAAATTACTCAAGATGACAAATATCAAACATACATATTAATAAGTAAGAAATCAAATAATATCCATATTATATATCATATATCAATGCGAAAGTAATCTGTCTGTCTCTTACCTTTTCATAACTAAACGGCTGAACGGATCTCACTGAAATTTGGCAGGGAGGTAGGTGCTATCCCGGGGACTGACATACTACTTTTTATCCTGGAAAACACGTGTGAAGCCGCGGGCGCTATAGTCTATTCACCCGAGCAAAAGAAATAACGTAAACAAACCATAAAAAAGGTTATTTAAAGAACAAACTTTCAGGTCACCTTGGACGAAAGAAACCTAGACTGGACTGGACAGGAGTACTTCGGTACTCTATAGAATGTTCAATATTGATACCGCCTCAATGCAATGATTACACTAAAAAGAACCTAAAAATACAAGGATAATCAAACTTTCGTTGCATTTATAACCCTACTAAATAATACAGTAAAAGCTCCTTATTCGCGGGATTATGTCCCGTAAATAGATAGATAGATAGATAGATAGATAATGCATTAAACATAATGTAGGGAACAGCAATGGAACTGGCGGCCTTATCGCTTAAAGCGATTTCTTCCAGGCAACCAAAAAATATTCCGAGAATACACAAAACCGTGGATACGGAACGGTAATTTGTAAAGGAATGTAGGAGATAAGTTCCAAGAACTCAAAATAAAAGAAAAAATCATACTAAAAATTAATTGACTAATTAGTATCTGGCTTAGACAAAAGTTTTAATAAACTTAGTAATTTTCTCTTCTCGAAATATTTATCCGCGAATACAGGAAACGCGTCGCAATTTTTTTATCCGCGAATAGCGAAATCGCGTTTAAGGAGCTTTTACTGTAATCAACAATAAAAGTAGCTAATTTACATGTGCGTGTGGCATGCTTTTAATTATCCTTTTATTTTTTTCCTTTCACGTAGCTGTATGTACAAAATAATACAGGAACACACACACAGCACAGGCGCGTCGCCCTCACAACACCAAAGCTTTCCATTTATAAGCAGTCGGATGAGTTCAATTTGAGTGCAATAAGATGAAAAGTGGATTTCATTTTAAAAATGAGTTGCCAGCAATTGACAAAGTTTAAAATGCAGTGAACGAAGACATTTTTAAAGAAGTAAAGATGATATTATAAATAATGCATACTTGCTAATAAAAAGATATACTTAGGCAAATCCAAAAATGCATACTACATATATTGCGAAAAAAAGCTTAAGAACCACTGATTCTTTGTTTACGTTATTGCTTTTGCTCGGTCGAATAGACTATAGTATACCTATAAAAAACGAACATGAGAATTTAGAACCCTCCTTTTTTAATATCGGTTAATAATTACCCAATAATAATGAATTATCGTGACGAACTCAACTTATTGGAAATGCTTAGGCTAGGCACTGTGGTCCAGTTGCTATCCTGCCATTTTACGCATCAGGCGAACATTCGCCTGATGCGTAAAATTGCAGTATATTATAAAAATAGGATTATTTAGACATCTAAATAATCCTATTTTTATATCATAGGTCTGGTCTTGCCTTATAGTAGTAGTCTGGTATAGTCTTATAGTACGTACCTTACGTTTAGCAGAATAGGGCCCCTGGTCATTCTGTCTGTCTGTATGTTACCTTGTCAGCACTAATCGGCTGAACCAATCATAAAGCGATTTTGCCAGGGTGGTTATAGATTATATACTGACAAAGGACGTAATGCTACCTACCTATTGTTTAAAAAAGTATTATTTAGTGGTCATTGTAGCTATCTTTGAGGGAGACCTAGTTTAATAGTGGACGTGGCTCGGCTGAGGTGCTAATGAGGCTCAATAAAATTGAAGAACCAGAAAATATTTGTCAGATCCAGTGTGTAACTACCCTAGGTTGAATAATGTCCACTGTGGGCTGAGAAATGAGGTCATAATCATTATTTAGTTATTTTGAACTGCAGAATTGAGATGATAACAGAGGAAATTATCCAGGGTTCCCTAGTTTAGAAGGTCAAACCAATTTGAGACGGATTGAATCGTTTTACGTCCTAGAACAGGGACGCATACATAATTAACTTCTTTATGATTTTTATCCATTTCCAAGAATCCAAAAAGCTTGATCTTACTATGAGATCAAGTTTTTTTAGTGTGCTCAAAACCGTGATAAAACAAACTTTATTACAGAAATCATCGCAAAATGTTGGGAGAGTCATGGCAGGTCTATTTTTTAAGCGGACTTAATCCTCACCTCACAACTTTGTTTAAGTTTTTTGGAGCAGGGTGGGAAGTTCATTACGGATGCAAGCGGGTTAACTACGAACCTTATTAACACAAATAAGGTTCGTAGTTAAAGTACGATAGTTTTTATAGTAAAACAACATAGGTAGGTTACTAAAACGAAAATTATTGAATTTGTGCGAGGCCACAACTTTCCTTATATTCCTTGTATAAACTAACACACAGTATTATAGCCCGTACCTACATTACTACGCAAATATTATAAATAAAATAATATATATATAATATATATATATATATATAATATATTTACGTTCATTGCTATATAAACAAAGTAGGCATTTCCGTCAGATTGATGCAATATGTCCCTCCTTTTGTAAGTAGGTACTCCTTACTCAATCTTGAACCAAGCCATCCATGAAACGGAAGAATCACCAGAAAAACTCTCGTCAAACAATATCAACAAGAGCATCATGTAACCGCACCTTCGACGTCGTTGCCGTCGTCGCTCGTGGGGGAAGTCTGCACCATACCAAGCCACTTTTCTCTGAGTTTCTCTGGAGGCGCTCGCGCAGTCGCCGCTTCGACGTCGAAGCCCGCGCGTGTCTTTACTTTCCGAATTATACGTTTTACGCGAAAATACACAAAAACTAACGATTTGTGTTACGTTAAAGGATTAGATTTAAAATATCGTGTGCAACGTCCAAGTCTATATAGAGAGAGAAGTGTTGTGTTTGTTTATCGGTAGAAAGTTGGTGAATTGTCGCTTGCTGGTGTATTTTTACAAGAGTGCACCGGTGCCGTTGGAATAACTGTGAGGTTTGTGTCTAACTCAATGTCTATTAATTGAAATTAATATAATATAGAAACTTCTAAAAAAATTACTATGTTCGAAGTAAAATGTACTTACCTATATTAAAAGGTTGTAACTCTCAGAACTGTAACACAGCATGTTTTATTCATTCTAGGTACCTATACATTTTCTATTGACCACCTTAGCAAATAATACTGACCTCGTATTGGCCATCAATTCAGTATTGGTATAGTATTTACTCGTATTGGTCAGTGTTACAGAACGGATTTTTTTAAATAAGATTCTCACTCATAAGTTCCAAATTTACTTATTGAAATGTGTTTGTATTGCCTAATTAGAAACCAATGGATGTATATTGATTAAATAACCAATCATGATGATTGATGAGATGACCGTTTAACTTTGTAACAATAAGGTAGTCATTGAATACCAATCTACCTACTAGATAGAGTTACATAACTTTACCTGGATTATGCAAATCTTACAATACCTATACATAAAGTAAGGACTAACCTACTAAAATGTTAATACATTCTCTGTTATCGGCTACATTACTTGTTTGAGTGCCTAGTATTGTACCCACCTAGGCTTTATATTTCGTGCAGTAGTTAACCTACTGGTCCTACTACATATTTTACATACATACTTTTAGTTATTTGGTCGGACCACCGCCCTGTAGATGTACATACCACATGTGATTTTATTTATCCATACTATTATTATAAAATACAAAAGTAACTCTGTCTGTCTATCTGTCTGGTTACCTTTTTACGCGTAAACGGCTAAAATAATCTTAATGGAATTTGGCAGGGAGGTAGACAAGGTGTCCCGGGGCGGACATATGCTACTTGAAAAGCGTGTGCGATGTTGCAAGCAGCAGCTAGTCTGCCATTAATTAAAGAATAAAAACGCTCCTGGGGGAATTGAAAGTACATGAAAGGTTTCAATTCTGACGGGTCCCGCGAAAAACGTATGTTTACATATTTCTTCTTTAAAAAATCACACAGATTTAAAATCTGCCTATGAAAATTAAACATGGATAGAAAGTAAATTAAACATAGATAGAAATTAAACATATACCTAATACGGTAGGCACTTCCATTCATATAGAGCTTTTAACCGCGTCTGGAAAGCAAACCCTAATGAGAGAGCCTGATAGCTTTCTGTGGGCTCCGAGAACTGTCCTCCATTTCACTCGTGTCGTGACCATTATGGAGTCTACAATCGGAGGCTCCCACGACTGGAGTGCTCTTACTTTGACCTAGTGAATCATCATCATCATCCACAGATGACCATATTATTCAAGTGTTGCCATTTGCCGACGTTGGTTTATGAGCGTCGTAGCGTTGACATACCTAACGCTCATCATCAGCCCGCCATAAGCATTTGAGAAGTACAAAGATGGTTTTACGAGAACCAGCACGCTTGATATTTAAGGTGCTTGGCTCATGCATGACTATCTTGTCAGGGATAAAAACACGGTTACAATTTATATTGACTCGCTGCGAGACGAGACTACTGCTCGTGGGGGTGACTCCTCAAAAATAACCCAAAACTCGAAGGACTTATTGACTATTGTCCGATTAGACTTCTAGACTTCGTAAGACTAGATCAAAAATCTTGTTAGCTCTACTTTAACATAACACAAAGTTCCACAACCTAAAAATACCAGAATAGACCTAATTAGGGTTCGGTATCCGAAGGGTAAAACGGAACTCTTTTACTAAGACTCCGCTGTCCGTCCGTCTCTGTCTGTCACAGGGCTCTACCTCATGAACCGTAAGAGGTAGGTAGACAATTGAAATTTTCAGAGAATGTGTATTTCTCTTACCGCTATAATATATATAATAAATATCCAAATTAAAGCCCCGTTTAATTTGGATATTAATTTCGTTTTTATTATTTTCTGTATTTCAAACGTGATATTTTAGTCTATTTTTGCTCTTCGTTTGTCAAGGCTGTATCTCTTGAACCACAATAGGTAGACACATGAAACTTTCAATAAATAAATAACACTTCAATTTTAATAACAACAAATACTAAAAATATCATTATATTTATATTTATAAATTATAATAAAGTTTATAATAAACCTTTTAAGGGGTCTCCGAACAAGTGAAAACTTGATATTCTTTGAAAAGTTGTCTGATTTTTACGGAACGGAACCCTTCGTGTGCGAGTCGACTCGCATTTGGGGGTTTTTTTTTAGTTTGTTTGTAAGGTATCACCATTCCGAATATGCAGTTACGTTGTTAAGAATAAAATAACGATTGAATAATAATTTTATTGGTGCTAAATCAGCATTATTGGCAGTCAAGATTAACAATGCTGATTTAGCCTTGTCTGCATGCAAAGATTTACCTATTTCTGAAATACCAAAGAAAATTGAACAACGCCAATATTCAATACTGATTCAATATTGATTGGTTCTTTTATTCTTAATTTTATAAAGATTTCAACTCGAGACTGTGAGAATGAGATTCTTTACGACAACGCAACAAAGTAGGTACCTAGGCAGAGGCCCTTCTCCTTTCAAGGATGTATATTTTGCGAACCGAACAATCAGGTTACTTATGAAGAATATTTGCAGTTTTCTTGTTCAAATAAATTGAATAGTATGCACTAAAAACGTGTTACACATTCGCATGAAATGCGCGGTGATCGGTGGTGCCGTTCACCGTCAATAGTGTTGCAACTGGCTTCAGGTACAATACGTACGTGATATTGTTTACAATTGTTTACGAAAGTGTAGAGGGTGACGGCTTCATTTGGTTAAAGTTTTAAAACCCTTGACACATTTTTGAGGTCACTATGCCCAAGGAAATTGACCACCTATACTCACGCCATTCTCAAGAAAAAATTATTGTAAACAACTCACATCACAAAAATCCAAAATTCTCTCATTGGTGTCGATTTTGAAAAATAAATGTCAGCATTTTGCATTGTAGGAAAGACCTCAAATCGACCAGTAAGAGATTGTGCATCAATAAGTGATGTTTATAAGCCACTTTTTAAACCTGTGTGAAACATGGTGACGAAAATCTTGTGCATTTTTTTTGTAGATAGAAATTATCATAAAAAAATTCAGAAATTGTCTCAAAATACAAGTGTCATCAAATTTAATGCTGGAATATCGAGCACCGTGATAAAAATGTCTTTTGTGTGTCTACCCGGTTTAGAAATCGCACGTTCAACGAAAAACTACATACAGGTGATATCTCACTACAATTCTTATCTCACTACAATTTTGTGATACTACGTGATTTTTACGAACATTCCCCCTATCGAGACTCACATTAAAAATGGACGATCCTTAATAGCTAGTGCACAATCTTTCAAAAAATCAACAAGTAGGGCCGTGTTTCCAAACTTTGTATATTGAGTTTAGCCGATGTATAAAATGACTCTATGAATAGTGCCTGTGAGGCAGTCTTAATATAATTGCCTAACCAAGATTATGATTTGGTGTTGGATTTTACCTACTTACTGCTCGAGCCTCCTCCGTAGGCCCTCCTGAAGTTAGTGCTATTTACCACCACCATAGTTACGGAGAAATGGCTTATGATGATGACCTTTGGTCTCAATCTTTCGGTAACGACCAATGATGACAATACGCAGAAAGAATTTGCACGTGTGAAAATAGTTGCCCGTTGGGAATGGACAACACGTTCCACGTGGAAATTCAAAATAAAGCACACTGCAAGCAAGGTACCTACAAATTACCAAAAAAGATTGTACCAGCCTACGTTCCCTAGGGTACTTAAGTATAAACGCGACAAAAGTAAACCTTCATGAATTTGTAAAAATAAAGAACAACAACGACATGTCAAAAAACTCGTGTAAATATCGATCAAACTATTAAATCTGAGGAAAATTACAGAACGCATCAAATTATATTCATCGTTTTGGATTACGAGATATTACGAAACAGCTTTCGTGGGGTTTTAACTTTAACGCACCCACTTTCTACAGTTGGTTCAACATAATATTCGTACTCGAAACAAACTTTATTATTTTTAATTTCATTCACAAAATGAATGTCGTAACAAATCAATAATCGTAAAAACAGAACGAACAGTAGGTAATAAACAAACATATTACGGAATGTATTACTTGCTCAAGAGGTTGTGGTTCTAATAGATTACCTACCTACACATAATCAATTTCGTAATAATTGATAAATATTACCTATAAAATTTAGGATCTTTCTGCCCTATTTCATTTGTTTACAAAAAAATATCTAGGATTCTAGAAACGTATATTTTTATCCGTGAATCACGCTGAAGCCGCCGGCCGAAGGGAGTGCATGTCTATTAGAAGAGACTACATAAACCGATACCATGGTGTCTGCTACACGAATAATTTGATGCGGAGCGCGTTGAAGTCATTTGTATAGAAGGAAGGGCCTTCTTGCAGAAGCGCGTCAAAACGACAAATGTTTCCCAGTAAATTTAGGTTTGCTGCGGGACTATTACGACTGTTTTGTAATTAGGAGTTTATTTTTATTTTCAAATCTATTTGAAACGGCGCATTAATATTAAGGTACATAATACCTACTTACCTACATGAGATTAATCTACCGATTAAAAATTATGAGTAAATTAATAAATAAATGTACTATACTTAGTTCAGTACCTACCTTAAAATTGATCGAATCTCGTGTATCCGTCGCGTCGGGTAATTTTCCGGTTCAATCTCGCCTTATGCGTGAACGATACGCAAGAGGGAGGTGCGGGGTACCGATCCTTGCGTAAGCATCGCGGACGTGTACTACGTCATCAAACATGGTTTCTCATTAGAACAGATGTGCGTTAATGTCTTTCGTATGGAGATAAATTTTACGTCTAAAGCCAACAAATAACAAAAAATATAGTTAAAAACTTAAACCCGATTACGTAAAAGTCTTAGAAAAGTGTTCATCGACTTTCGTTATCTGTCGGGCACCCACCCGTCTTATACTCGTACTTAGGGTATAAGTAGGAACAAAGGACTCCGATTACCTAAGTATATCAATACCAGTCGGAAGCATCCCCAAGACGCTGGCTGCAATACCCCGCTGTATGGCAATGTTGATGCGCTGCGCCAGATACCCACCAGCTCTCGGGTCACGCATCGCTTCGACCAGACGCTCAGATAACTTTTTAAAAACCCGGAGAGCCTCGGTACCCTACGGACCTAGGGTCTCGACCCCAAAGGGAGCAAATGTGTAAATGTGTAGGCTCTGTCGAGACCTGCATATTTGCGCCTCTTGAGATCCTCGGCCAAATCTGCCACCCCACCAGCCCTCACGGATGTCCTCGGAAGATGGGAAGGCGCAAGGGCGTCGACGAGTGCAGCGTCCCACACAATGGGCCTCCCCAACTCCTACGGGACTAGTCTCATGCCATCGGGCCTCTAACCATCGTCACGCAACTGACCATTCGGTTCGAGAATAGCTGGTACGTTAGCGTTGACAAAGGCTCGCCGGATGATATCGTTAACGATGGCAAAACGAGGTATCCGACCGGCGGCGGCGGCGGCTCTAGTACAATGAAAATCGGTAAACGCTTGTTTAGGGCTTTTACGTTTTAGTTTTTAACTATATTGTTTTCCCACTTTTTTGCTGATTGCTTGAGAATAAAAATAAATAAATAAAATGTATTTATTTCAAGCAATTTAAGAGCTCATAATATTAGGATTACAAATAAAACAAAAACTAACAGGATTGCTGGGAAGGTGGCGTTCACTGCAGTGCCTGGTGTACGGGCAGTCCAGCCTTCCAGCTATCATTGCCAGCACGGTGTTGGAGCTGGCCCGCAACATGCGTACCAGAGAGGCGGCGCGCTTGCGCATGGTGGTATGGAAACAGTCAACCCGCGCCGCCGCAAGCATCCCTGATGCGCTACAGAAGCGGGGCAGCCCCAACACCGCCCTGAGCACATTGTTGTATTGGACGCGGATGGCGCTGTACGTCGCGAGCGTATACTTCGCCCACAGGCTGCACGTATACAAAGAGGTGCAGTACGCTCTAAAGAGCGTTATCCTCACCTTCTCTGAGCCACGCGCAAACCTCCTGGCAGCCATATTCGCCCGCACCGACAGCGCCCTCCGCTCCCGTTCGATGTCATCATTGTCTTTGAGGTCGGTAGTGACTATGTGACCTACTTACTTGTACTTAAAAGAGTACACCCTCTCTAAATCGACACCATTCAGTCGAACGGGTGGGACGTTTTCCAGCCTCTTTCTTCCGGCCTCAAAGACCATGAACTGACTCTTTTTCGAGTTATACACCAGTCCGTGACCACAGGCGTATCCTCACAGATTCTCATAAGCTCCTTCAACCCGCAGATCGAGGCGCTCAGCAGTACCATATCGTCGGCATAGCTGAGGTTATTTATGCAAACATCATCAATATGACATCCGATACGGCGACTGCTGAGCGTCCCAATCAACGCGTCTAAGTAGAGGTTGAACAGCGTGGGTGAGGTCAACCCGCCCTGTCTTACTCCACATTCCAGCCGATATGGTTCCGACATTGCTCCCCCCCATCGTACGCTGTTGATCTGGTTCCCATACCAATATTTAAAGATTTTACCTAACTCAGGTGGTAAGTTGATGCTATCTAGCTTTTTCCACAGTATCTCATAAGCTACCAGATCAAAAGCCTTGGACAAATCAAGGAAGCAGGCGTATACCGGCGTCCCACGATCTGTGTAGTATCTGACTAGTAAAGTTAATTAAAGTTTTAGAAACAGTTTTGGAAAGTACAAACAAAGGTCTTTGCAATGATGTCCCACACAAGTAATAAATTGTAATAAAAGAAGTTGGAACATATTTTGAAAAAAATATGCATAACAATAAAAATTTGCATAAAAAAACTATAGCGATTCAAAATCAAGTTTAATATAAATCACGGAAAAAACTAGTAACAGGAAAACTATGATTGCATTTCCATTGTAAAATTAATCTGAGATCTGTATTGTATGTCCATGATATCAGATAATATTTCAGGCTCTGTTGACTTGTATAACGATGAGGTTCTAGTGATATCAATTTTATAAATCCATATGTTCAGCACGCTGCACTGGTTTTGTATAATACGCGCAAGTTGCGACAGTGTGTCTGTCTCTAACAGTGTGTGTAGAAAGGTATATCGAGAGGGGGGTCGTTCACTAGCAAGTTTTTGACACCCCTTCCCCCTGGTGATACGTGGTGATCAAAATCATTTATTTATTTATTTATTTATTTATTCGTTTTAGGGGAAACATCGGTTCAATATTTATCAAATAATGTGTAGTTTTTTGTAGATAGATATTATCATAAAAATCCAGAATATTGTCTGTAATGTGCTGTACATTGTATATTCTAATTTTATCCTGGAATATTAAGCACCACGATAAAAATATATGTCTGCCCGGTTTATAAATCGCACTTGCAACGAAAAAAAAACACCTGAATCACAACATCCTCCCTGGTGATATCTCATGCTTTTGTCGAAAACCCCCCTCTCGACCGAAAGAGAGACCCCCAAAGTGCCTATATATTTATTAATTTTGATTTAAACCTGACGGGGAGTGATGTTGCACCTCTAAGCTCAAGTACAACTAAACTCTAGCTTTTTCAGAGTTTGATAGCTTATTACAGCTAGATGAAACATAATCTTTGTTAACGATTTAATAAAAAGGTCAACGTAAAATTAATTAAACAACCTCGTTAATCGGAAGTAGGTGCTAGGTACCAACTGTTATATTAGGCTAGTGGTTTTTGTGGCTAGATTACGAGGTTACTTAACATGATGGTTATGTTTTGTGGCTAGAGTACGAGGTTACTTAACATGATGGTTATGTTTTGTGGCTGGAGAACGAGGTTACTTAACATGACGGTTATGTTTTGTAGCTTGCTGGGTGTTATTTAAGGTGAACTAGTTTTGTGTAGACTGTACCTTCGTGAACTGACGGTACCTATTTCTTTCGCAAGAACAGATACAGCCTTGTGTATGTATAAGGATTCCCCTAGGTCAATATCATCAATGTAGAAAACAACTGTTGAATTAATTTATTGTTAGTGCAGGTGTTTGATTTATAAGTCTAATTGCTTAATTTACAATAAGATCATAACACGATGCCGTTTCTATAGGTACCTACTTGATTAATTCCCTATTGATCATTTAGCTACCCCTTCCCAGTAGTTTGGCCGAATGACAATTCCATACGACTTTGAATATTCACCTACAATTCGATCAAAATTTGTTAGGTACGAACTCTACATTTTTGTTTTGCAACTCGAAAACAAATGTGCTAATTCGTGGTAAACAAGAGATTTACATCTGCTGCGGTCATCTTCTAAAGGTAAAAGTACAACAGACTGATAACTGGCTTCGGTTTAGTCCTCTATCGAAAATATAAAGCGGTATGTGCCTAACATAAACATTGCAACAGGGAAAGAGCAATTTTACCCATCTCAGAACTCTACATATGTCGGTACCTAAAGGATATAAACTCTGATTCATTTGTTATGTTTCTGCTACAAGTCTGCATCTAGATTTTCCTCTGTTTTTGAATTTGTTAACTGAAAGGAATCTTTATTCTTTCCATAGGTTTTATACACCAAAGAGCCTCGCACCTGTGACCTCACGGAAGTCCATCCATTCCTTACTCATTCATGTCATGTCAAAGTGCACTTCGTAACCACTCTTGCGCAGGCGCTTTCACTTCTTACACATCGGCTTATATCACCCGATGAAACCCGTTCCTGTTCCGTTTTCTAAACACTGCTGCCTAAGCTCTATTACACCGCTCCTTGTGCGTAGAAAAAGAGCAATGGATGTCGGGCGTTGCCATCACCACGCGCGGTAATTTGTGGTCAAATTTAGAGGTCAAGAGATGGATTCGAGTGAAAGTTGTGATACTACTGTTACTGATTTAGATTGATAATTAAGGCTCGCTTTCATTAAACTCTTTTAAAGGCGATTAACAATCCTAAACCTAGTTAAAACGTTAAACTCGTGAGTTTTATATGTGCAAATTAAAAAGGAACTAAAATAGTTATTATCTAACTAAAGGAAACGATATCTATTGAAATAAATGTAAGGCTCTGATTTTTGTCCAACTACGTAGAAACTTGGTTCACATGCAAATTGCCTATTATTTTCATAATTCACTTTAAGCATCGATCATCTTAACTAGTCCCGTTAAAAATCCTTTAGTTCTTTCCCAAAATTAAAGCTTGCTATTATTTAGTATACTGTATGGATTAAACGAATATAATGCAGGTCAACCTACGAGTTATAATTATGTACGGATTTGGTATTCAAGATATTTATAGAAGTAGCTGGACTGACTTCGGTTCAATTAAAATAAAATTAAAGTACCTTACCATTTTAGTTTTAACATAATTCGTAATAATTATACTATAGACAAAGATGATTTAACGCATTAGGAGGGCATACGTAAACCACTCTGACAAGAAACCATTCTCAAACTCAAGAAATAACCACTCTGTATTTACGCAAGATAAGATACATACGAGTTACCAACGAACATGGACAAAGAACACTATTGGTCTGTTCTACGAATAAATATTTTTAAAACAAAATTATAATATTTAATTTTTTGGAGTAGCTTGAAAATTAATGTATGGGATTCTTATGATTTTAGAACAAAAGAATGGAATACTTTGGGAATAACCCCTTACAAGCACCAAGCACCTCACGCAATTGCAATAACGTATGGGTCACAAATTGCAATTAGGTAATATACTTTATTTTGTCGATGCTCAAGATTACGTAAAGATACTGTTTAATCGCCTCTAAAGGTAGGCAGTTTGTTTTCTATTGCACGGTCTCCACTGAAGATACGATTTCGACGCTAATTACCTCGGCTAACAAAAGAAAGTCTTAGCTGAACGTAATTTACATAATATGGAACGGGTTTTGTATTTAAGATCGAGTCGTGTCGTACATAACTCAAATATCTGCTGATATTACGTGGATGTCATGGAAAAATACTTACGAAAAATATAAAGTCCTGATCCAATGCGAAGGAAATAAGATCTGACATTGTATGACTGCAATAAATACGGAATAACACAAATGCAAAATATAACAAAACAAATAACACTTAAAAAAATGCGCTAAGGACATACTTTGTAACCTTATAGTAAGAGGCTTCCGTCATTTGGGACCGCTAGGAAAAGAGACCGCGGTCCCAAACGCCGGATTGATTAAATTTATTATTTTTCTTCCGGCGAAAGGGACCGCTCTCGAAATGATCGAAAAAATCTATTGTTCAAGGCAAATAAAGTACAGTCAAAGGAAAAAGTAGGTATAGAAAGTAATACTGCCGTGGTATAACAAAAATGCCGTTAACTGACATCTGGTCGATTTTCAACTTTTGATGGTACATTAATAAGAAAAAAAAACTCTATCGACCTGTATATGCGGTTTTTTGATATCTTCAATAGTTTGAAAATAATTATAACAAGTATGCCGTTATATGCCTTTTTTTTCTCGTTTGTAATATGCATGAATGCCGTTAAGTAACTTTGCGAGTCAATAGAGGTATAGCCGCTAAAGTTCAATAACTTAGATTTTTATTATAATTTTTCCTATGATTGCTTCACTAGATTTCCTAACAAATCTAGTTTTAAGTGAAGTTATGTCAAAGCTAATAAGATGCTCAATTAAGTAGATAATATTATTTTACAATTAATAGATCATAAGTAGATACCTATAAAATTTTTAATAAATATTGTGATTTAATAGTAAATAAAAACATTGGTTTTTATTTATTAAAAATGTCTTTATTTAGTGGTTTAAATTCCGTTACTTGTATATTACATTCTAATATTTTTTGTTATTGTTTCGCTATAATGCCGTTAACGTAAAAGGTTCTTAGTTTAACAGCATTTTAGCGTAACAATCAATCAGCTTGTTCCTTATACATTGCAGTTTACTAGACTTAAATGCGGTAAAATTCAATAACGGCACTAAAGTCTAACATGAGTCAGTTCTGTATAACCTAATGATTAGCTAAACCAGCGTTATGTACTTTAACGATGTTTTAACTTAACATTTAAAAGATTTATTTTAGTGTTTTAAAAGACTATATTTTAATTTTAAATAGAAACACTAAAATGCCGTTAAGGTATAGTTAACGGCATTTTAGTCTATCTATTCATAAAAAATTAGAAGATCGATGATGAACTAAAACGAAAAAAGCGTTTTTTTATATAATTATATTATATGTACAATATGGCAAAATAATAATTTAAAAGTATTTTACTTGATGAATTTTTTGGTGCTCATAGGTTTCAAATTGGTGTTGTCACCGAGAAGTTACATAGGTTTAAATTTTCCCCGCGTTTTTGCTCATAACCAAAAATTGGGTTTAGGTAGATAACGGCATTATAGATATACCACGGCAGAATATTATAGAACAAAACTCTTTGATTGAAGACATTATTTATTTGAAAGAATCAAATTATTATAAAAAAAAAATGTTTTACTCACTTTAGTTAAAATCTTGTTATTTAAAATGTACCTAACAAAAATATTCACTTACGTACTAAATTTCTTTTATAAAATAAATGATCAACGAAATAAAAACAAATAACAACAATCAGTCTGTTATATGTTGTAATATAAAACATAATTTGAAAGCTACTCAAATTATGTTTTAACCGTAAATCAGCATTTACATTCTGTGCGACCAAATTGTTCTTATCATCTTAGTTGAAACATAATAGTGTTTGTTATTTTAAATGGAATAAAAATATACACCTACATAAAACATACTACAAATAATCAACAAGAAGTAGACAAGTAAACAATTTAAAAAAATCAGTCTTAATACGTTTTACTTATATTAATTATGGTCTTTGACATTTAAAATGTAATAAAAATAAAATGATAAATCACACTTAGGCTCTATAAAAATAATCAACAAACTATATACAACAATTACAATTAGTTAAAATGCTCATCGTTACCTAACGATGAGCATAACTAAAAAGAGGATAATGAGGATAACTAAAAAGCATTAGAAATACCTATTTCTAATACATTTTAGTTGCGCAACAAGCGCATGGAGTAAATCCTCGTCTAGGATAGGTAGGTAGGTGCATATCGAATAAATTTATAGGAAGGATTTATTTTTAAGTTAATTTCATAATCATAACTTTTATACAAATTTTTGGTAACACAACACACAAAAAAATATTTTTATCTAATTGTAGGAACTTATTATTATGATTATGAACTAGGTACTACTTAGGTAGTTAAATATTGTCGTATTTATTTCGGATCTGTATCTGACGACGACTGTACAATTTACGTCACGTGGGTTGTGGTCCCTTTCGCCGGAAGAAAAATAATAAATTTAATCAATCCGGCGTTTGGGACCGCGGTCCCTTTTCCTAGCGGTCCCAAATGACGGAAGCCTCATAGTAAGCATAGTATTGTAGAATCTGTGGTAAGTTAAAGCTAAGAGTAATTTTTCTATCATGTAGACTTGTATGTAGGGTATTAAATAATACACGTAAAGTAGTAGGTACTTAACGGTTTATTAATTATTAATGAATGTTAGGGCATTTTAATATTATATATTTAATTTTAATGTGTATTTTGGTTTGGTAAATTATGTATTATTATTGTTACATTTTACCGCTGTATGAATTTGTATGTGTACCTAGGTATCAGCGGTGCTGTGTAAATAATTGATTTTTATTTTATATTGGTTAATTTAATTATTGTACAAAATTAGTGTATCGCAATTAAAAAAATAATATATACTAGCATTATTGCAAATTCCCCTTATTTATTCAATAGTCATTCGATCGTCTGAATCTGAATAGCCAGCGAAGTGAGGAACTGGGGCGGTATTGCTTGGTTTCCGTCGCAGGTCACTGCTTGTGACCGAAATGTAGGCGATGGAAAATGGTCTGACCTTTTTGAGGCAATGAGGTTCATACTAGGAAGGAACCTACTTCAATCCAGTCGGTGGAAAGTTTTGCTCCAACTCGGAAACTAACAACCTAACAAGGTTTCTTGTTTGCTTCTTTACTTTACTTTAAAAATATCGAAGTGAACAAAAAATACTCATACATTATTCGCCGTAGGAGCACAAATCACAAGGCACACTTGGTTACGTCAGTTTACATTTCACTTATATTAAATCAAAGTGATCACTTTATTTCCTAGTTTTGCTTACGAGTAGGTACTCGTATGTAATTTAAATTTTCTGACATGTTCAAAAGTTATGTAAGGTCTAAAGGAAATAAAGCACTTTGATATTTAGTCCTCTGGTTGCAAAAGGCCTGTCGGAGGATTTGACGGAAATCGTACTCAGGTACTTATTCATATCTACAGCAGACAATCGGTTGTTTTCTAAGACGTGAGGAGTAATCAGAAATCAATAACTTTTATTTCTTTAGGCTAACAAAAAACCATAAATTAGTAACAAATAAACAATTAATTGTTTTTTCTTCACTTTCGATTTTTGACCACTTGTGGAAGAAATGAAAACCTTAGTATTTTTATCAAACTCAATTGTAACTCAATACCTAAGAGAGAAACTAAAGATTGCAATAAAAAGTAAATAGGTAGGTAGGTACGTGTTCATAATGAAACAATTAAATTTTCAACACCAGGTATGGTAATTTGAATTTGTTGGAGCAGAAAAACGAAGGCGATTTTGCAAGTAAATTAAACTAAGTGTTGGTAACAGGATTGGTAATATTTAATTCCAACCTATTGCATATTTGCTTTACCTGCCCTATAACTACTACATTGTACATAAATTGCACCTTTTGTGGTACTAACGCCCGAATACTAAAACGCAACTCAGGTATAGAGCACATCTCAAGCTTTTCGCACACCTGGAAAGCACCGCCGCAGCACAGCACAGAAATGTGAATTAAAATATGGGGTTTAACTCTTATCATTTAGTTAGATTGATGCATTCTATATCCATCAATCTAACTAATTACCGTCAATATAAAATTTAGATGCATTCTATATTGACGGCATCAGATGACAGGCAGCTCGCGGATCACGTTTGAAGCTTGTGGGAAGCTATTTTGTCACTATAAAATGTATCTAAAGACAACGAGTTTAAACCCATATTTGAATGCACGTTTTTGTAAGCGAGCTTTTATCTGAGTCGCGTTTGAGTAAGTATATTATAACTTATAACCAGCAGTATTTTTTTTCTGTGTCTGCCAACACGGAAATCATTGTCACAGAGCCATCAACACAACACAATGTTTTTGAAAATTATGGTTAGAGGCACTTTATTACAGCGACACAACACACAATAATATACAAAATGTATAAAACGATATGCTTCTGACGCGAGACGCCACACCACTCCACAATAGTGAGGTTCTAGCTTTACACGCCATGGGCTCACGCCCGCCCCTAGAAGAAGAAAATAGAGTTCAATATCAATGCGTCGCTCGCCCCGCCCCGCCTCGCGCCGCGCCGCCGCCGCGCCGCCGCTCGAGCTTTCTTTCATAGAGATGCTCTCCATCTCCTTTGATAGCAAAACGTTCAAAGTTTTTATATGAAACCTTCATAACTAGACTTCATTATTCGACAGTTCGAAAGTTTTCTATCCCGCCGTAGTAGTTCGAGTTTAGTCCAAAGAGTAAAGTAATACCAGAGACTAGTAAAGTAATAATTAATTACTACTTACTAGTCTCTGGTAATACTATTATATTATCCGCGCAATGAAAAAAGTTTTCGTTACATAATGTGGCTCGGTAAAAATCGAAACTTTCGTAAGTCCCGATATTTATCGAATCGACAGATTCGCATCACTATTTTAAAAAAGTACCTAACTGTGACTATGTGCCCTCAATTTTGCAATTATATTTGTTTATTTATTCTGTAAGTTTATTCAATAGCCTGTTCTGTAAATTTGACATTACCAAGTGTTCCAATTTGTGTTCCTATCATCAAGAAAAAATGTAGTATAATAAAATAAACTCCTTGATCGAAGGTACCTTCCTATCGTAGACTGAGAATAGCTGAGAATAGAGTTCCTACGATTTAATCAATGAACATAACTATGATATATGTATTTGTTTCTGTCATTCAGTCTTCATTCACTCAGCTGTCAACAATTAGGGAACTTCATAGACGTGCATGTGCTAAAAAGAAAATAAGTGCGAGAAAGGAGTACCTTAAGTACATTGCTAAAAATAAAATAGGTAATAAGTACTAAAAATAAACTTAATTAATTCGAGTGCCTTTAACTTTTTGGGGGTCTTTTTTCGGGGGTTTTTGGTTAATTCTGCTCGAAGTACCTAGTGCTAAAATTAATTAATTCCGACGTTTGCAGTTCTGATGGATTCATTTTTATTGCTCATGCTTTACCAATTACGGATCATTGAACGGATATTCCGCTGAGTAATTGAGTATCAAGGTCTTTTCCTAGTCTAATTGAAGGTAAAGACTACCTACTACTACAATCTTGAAGGTAAGACCTGCAAAACCTGTTCTAGACCTCGATAATAATTTGTATCTTCAGTCTTCATCTCAGTTGTATATATAGAGGTAATAGGTCCTGTGTATAGTCAATATGATCATCGTGTATGTATGAGACTCGCATAGGATAAGCTCTACCTGGTTCCAAATTCATTTAACTTTCTATATACATGCAGGAAGGAGAGGAGGAAGGCCTTCGCGATGTTGTGCGATACTTCAGGCTAAAATAAGAACCTAAATTATTTCTTTTATAGTTATCTAGTACAGTAGTAGGTACCTAATAACACAAGGTTGCTTATATTGGGGTTAGACAATCCTGTGTGGATTGTCCAGTATTATTTAATTATTTGCATATTATTAAGTACATAAATAAATTCACAAAAAAATTATTGAATATAAAAATAAATAAATTTAAATGATCACTTTTCCATTTCCATTAAAATTACGTGACCAACGTAGAAAGTACCTGCAAAGTAGGTACCAGTCTCTCAGTTTTGTCCACCTGTACAGAAAGGCGGGTGCTTCAGAGAATTCGCACGTACGTATCGTACCTACGTACACTTCATAATTCGTATCTAACCCGAGGAATGTAATATTCTGCACAAATCATGACGGTTTTAGAGAATGTTAAAATGTAAAATAAGAATAATAAGTTATAAAAATAAATAAATACAAATACCAACGAATGTTAGGACCATGACAAATCTTTGACCAGGACCAGGAAATTTGCCATAATGACATAATTAGCAGGCTGCGAACGTCGCTATTGTTGTTAGCAGCTATTAGCCGTGTGTAATGGGAAGCTAGTGGCGGCGTGATTATAAAGCAGTTACGTTACGTACTAAGGGGTTGGTTAGCGGCGCCATTACACCGTTTATTACTAAACAACAACATTTCAAAGTTACATACCAACTTGCTGTGATCAATTCTTTTGGGCGTCTTTTAGCTAGGTATACGGAGGTAAATAGAAAATAGGTTGTTAGCGATGTGACGAGTAGGTTGTTTTTGTTTCCATATCATATGCATAGCATGTTATTATTTATAAAGTGACAAAAAGACCTCCATCCATTGATTTGAGTTGACACCCTCCAAGCATACAATGTCGTCGGCTCATGGAGGTCTTCCACCAATCTGCTTCGCATTTAATCGTTGTTTGGCTTTTGTGTGGTTACTCAACCAAACTGATGCCGACTAAATCATCTTCCGTAGATATTATCACGGCGATGATGATAAGGTGATTATATTCAATCATATCAGCCCATAAACGTACACTGTTGGACATAAACTTCTCTCATACTCTGCCCTGTTTAAAATCGTTTTTTTATTTATGTAATTGTAATCTAGCTGTGTGCCACCACACCAGGAACTGGCTGAAAATAAGTGCCGCTACTAGTTTCGGCTTGTAGCGGCATAATGCTGAGACATCCAGCGTTCTATTTATTTATTAATGTATGAGTATTAGAGATATCTTTTTGACCCCTTATGTAAACACACTGCATAATTGTATTTGTTTTTTTTTCCGTTTTTTATCTATAACCTTATGTGTTTTTGTACCTGTCTATTCTTGTAATATATTGTGTTATGTAAAAATAAATTTATTTTCTTTCTTCTTTCTTTCTCATACGACACCACAAACAGCGGTCTTGAACCGCCTCTATCCATCGACTCCCTGTGACCGCTACAATCTCTGTCCATCCAGTGGATGGTAATTACATTGCTCTTCCTCATCAGCACACAAACTTCCACTGCAAGCGTGCCTCCCCTCCTCTTATCAAGGACGGTTATGCCATAATGACCACGTTATATTAAATAGTGTTTATTGTCTGCAGGTCGGTGATCGTGAATGCGGGGCCGCATGGATGGCGACGCACGCCCGACGGCCTCTTGCCGTGCTCCTGGCTCTGTTATCACTTGCTGTCGCTAGGTGTAAGTACCTACCAGTCCACTACAGATTGCACCTGTGTTTGCACACACACTTGTGCACTATAATATGTCCTGCGCACCTGGCTAGTCTCCGTTGAGACTGACAGCCGTGGTCAAAAATTCGGCTAGGAAGACTTCACCACCAGTCCATCACATTGTTTACCTAAAACCAGCAAGTATTGTACCACCTGATGGTAATGGTGAAGTGATATGATCATCGCCAGCACACATACGACATACGTCTGCTGGACTGCCTCCCCCGAACAAGGGGTGTTTTGACATAATCACCAGGTGGCGTAGCTACCTAGGGGCTAGGCGGGGCAGTGCCCCGGGGCCCTCAAGCTCAGGGGGCCCTCGAATCCTTACCAGAAAATCTCGATCGAATTGAAGTTTTGAAAATTTCTCCCATTTTCAAAATAAATATGACAGGACCCGACTTTAATCATGGCAATTCAGTTGAGAGAAATTCGAAAGTTATACCTAGGGAATTCCCCTAAATTCTTTCTGTGGGTTGGCAGTGTTGTCAATTTGATGGAAAGCGATATGTACGTTTTATTGTGAATTCGAGTCAAGAATGAAAAGTGCAGTCTGTCAGTATTCGAGTTTCTAACACCAACATTTTTATTACATGTTGATGAAGCAACTTTATTACAAAAGTGTGACGAATTCCAAAGAAATATTCAGATATAGCCCCTATAGGCCCTAGCTTTTCACTTCAATTTATTAATATTTACCACCTAGTTTTACTTCAATTAACTCAAGCATGGACTGTTCACCAATTATGTAAGGAAATAATGAGCAAATATGGAGTGCTAGAATGCGACCGAACGGAAGTGTTTACAGCAATGTTATTATTTTTTACAATTCCTGTCACTTCTGCATCAGCTGAAAGGTCATTCAGCAAATTAAAATTAATAAAAAAATATTTAAGAAATAGTATGGGCCAAACTCGACTCCGACATTTATCGCTAATAGCAATTGAAAACAAAACCGCATCAAGCCTGGATTTAACCGAAATCATTGATACTTTTGCGAAAATTAAAGCCAGGAAAAGATTTTAAATATAATTGTTATTAAGTCAGTTGGTAGGTCCGACCTTTATATAATAAACCATTTAATCTTTTCTATTTCGTTTCATTGCCCAATACCTACACCAAGTATTAATCGTAATTTATGTTGTTTACTGTTTAATATTTTTATTACCTGTTCTTATTCTTATTCCTGCAGTGCACGAAAAAGAGCTGATGATAAAGTAGCTTAGCATTTTTAAAGTATTTGTATATTTAATATTTTTACTTGATAAAACCTAACAAGTTTAGATAGTAGTGGGGCCCCATTTTTTGATTTGCCCTAGGGCCCTTGGTTACCTAGCTACGCCACTGATGACCACGCTTAGCAAGTGGATTGCTGATCGCAGTAAAGTTAAGATATGCAGTAGGAGCTGCTGCTACGGAGCAGCACGGTGGTACGTGATAATTTGAACCTACTAGAAGCGGTTCTGGTAAGTTCAAATTATCACGTACCTACCAGTACCTATATATTATTATCGCCTCGCAGAGCACACACGTTAGGAGTGTGTTCTATGTTGCACTGATTCGCGCTGGTAATCTGATGAGGCTTAGGTATTTATTACCAGCACATTATGTAAAACCAGCAATGTATCGTGCTCAATGGTGCAAAGCAAACGTAACAACTCACTTAGGTTTCCAAATGTACCTAACTGGGCAAACGTAACTACCTACATACATACATGCATCTATTACCAACGGACCGATATTAGAATCTACTTAAATCACATTTC
This sequence comes from Eupithecia inturbata, assembly GCA_963662085.1. Lineage (NCBI taxonomy): Eukaryota > Metazoa > Arthropoda > Insecta > Lepidoptera > Geometridae > Eupithecia > Eupithecia inturbata. Next base: position 14,546,737 of record OY759182.1, read on the forward strand.
GATTTAATTTCTCCTTTTGTCCCTTTTGATAGCGGTTCCTCGGATCCACATAGGTACTTAAAAATTATCGTCACGGGTTGTTCCAACTATTTTGTAGACAATTTCTTATAAGGAGATTTTTTGACAAAAAAGTCACATTAAGTTTTACGAAGAAACCATTCAGGACCTATAAGAGAATAATCTTGTCTCAGAAGAAACTGTTGTCGAGGGCTTATTTCTTGAAACGATGTGTTCGGTTCGCACAATTGAAATAGTGTGAAGACTAGAATCTGTCTTGTCTAGTGTAGGGTAGAGTAGAGATGAAAACGGTGTGCAAAGCCCACATCCTTTTTATACCAAATAAATCGTAGTTTTGTTGTGTGTTGTTTACAATTTGAGTTGTGATGTAGAATTTTTTGTAATAAAATAATAGGTACCTACCTAAGTGTTTGTTCCGTTCAGCTAAGTAAGATTGTAGTGAGTGACTTTACCAATGTCTGACTCACCTTGGGAAGCGAAAGTATCACACAATTGCTTTCTTGCCTTTCGTATGGTCAAACAACATGATGAAACCAAACATTCACCAAAGTCTAACACTTTAGATATATGTACATATATGTAACACTAGCTTTTGCCAGCGGCATTGCACGTGATTTTCTGGGATAGTACCTAGCCTGAGTACGGGTACTCAATTAGCTAGGTAATTTTGTATCCCCCGGGATACGATCTATCTATTTGCAAAATTTCTCCGTTTATTTGTACAGGCAGACCGAGTTACTTTCAACTTTCGCATAATTATATACTTACCTACTATATCTCTTATAGTTAGGTAGTACGAAAACATAAAGGGAATGAAAGGACGAACATGAAGGACAGTGAAATCTGGAAGAAAGGGACGTCTTTATCTTGCAATGGGACAATCCAGGCAAAATTTGAATGCTATATGACACAACAAAATTTGTGTGCATTTCACTTAAGGTACCTGTAGGCTTTTACCCAGCGATTACAAAACTTTTATTGCATATAACTTGACCCCAATGGCCAATAAGCAATAAGCTACTAATCAGTCGCTGGTCACGACACCTTGCCTCATCTCCGTTTTCATGCAATTTTCAATTGGGTGTATCCCTCGACGTTTCGGCAGGATGAATAGCTAGAAGTATTTTTTTAACACGAAAGGGGTTTCGTGTTGAATAATTAACGGTAAATATAATGACGCGACAAAATGTCTATCATGAGTCGTTTATAAAGTAGGAGTCTACTTTTCGGGAAAGAAGAAAGTAGGTGTAACCATATACGACAGTTACATAACTCGGAGTAAGTCAAATACTTAACAACTCCATAAATGTTTACCAGACAATTTAGACAGCTACCTCTTATGTTACTCACAAAACAAGCCAACAAAGAATACCTTCACAACTTATGTGTAATCTTTACGCAATCGTGTTGACAAATTTGGCTCTGGACCACAAATGGTTATGTAAAACAAAATGATTCCAAGACAAAACTGCTCATGTAATTTACGAAAGCACATTTTGTATTGAACATTAGGCCCACCAGTAGCTATAGGTGAACAGCTTCAATAACAGACTCAACCACTGGTTACGAACGCACAATCTGACCACTATATGGGACCAACTAATGTAGTGAAAAACGTTAAAAGCACTGTGATATAGACATAGCAGCTCTCAGCTGCTCGTCTATAATTACACTAATAATATTTAGCCGACACCAGAAATGAATTCGTATGTTAACCACATAATTACAATAGTCTTTCTTCTGTCTGCTTCAAATGGAGGCATGGCTGTGTTTGAAGTGGGTTTGTCGTTCACTTGGTGAGTTTCCCATCATTCTTTGTCTGGGAGAGGCCTGCTTCCGACCAAGGCGTGCCCTACAACGAATCAAGGCCACACTCCGCAAAAACCCGGAGATGGACAAGATTGTATGACAGCATTCAGGTTGGTTTAGTAGCGCATATAAGCACATTTAGCTGTTTGAAATGCGGAGCGCAACTTCGGAGCTATTAACTTGCCCAACGCTTTATTTGCAAGCAGCGCTCGTGTTTCATTGTTTGGTTAGGTATTTGCAGTCGGGAGTGATGGAGTCCAAAAAAAACTAGTTTTATTGCATTCTGGCGTGTAATTAGAAGGTACAACGGGCTGTTTGAGCAATTATTATATTATTTCCAAGCAGGACTGGGGTGAAATAGTAGGTAGTTTTGAAAATGTGTTATTTTGAGAAGGCTTCTATCAAAGATAGTTGAACGTAGTCATAAGATCTTTGGCTTCTAAATACTTAGTCATTTGTTTATCCCGGCGCCTATTCAATTAATAATGAGAAAAGGGCGGACCCTGATTCGTCAAACTGTCTACCAGTTACCTACCGAGAAGATTAAAAACTATTCAGGTTAAATATGAAACATAATTATGTAGATAGAGTCTCGCGCACGGGGCACGATTTATGCAAAGTTATAGAAGGTCGCTTCATAACGGGGACTTGTAATTAAGATGCAACTCATGATGGCTTTACAGTTGTCGATAAGACCTTACCTCCCAATTAAATAACTTTACCTTTACACACATTCTGCATTTCATTGCTGGAATATTGAATTCTGGCTCCGCGACCATCGGATTATTTTCATGGCCCATCATAGTCACAACTTTTTCAGCAATAAGTGCGTATAACTCAATGAAATATTTGATACGATACCTGGAGTGTAAGGTGTGAGTGACGTCAGAACGGCCTCCAATAAGCGCACTGAGGATGCTGCTGTCCAATGAGATCCATAAACTTGCGCTTTGTGGGCAGCGGGAGCCTGGGGCGTTCAGTTTTCAATGAATCACTTTCCCGCTAGCCTGTATTTAAGACTGCTCTAATCATGAATATGTAACAAAGTTTTTGTAAAATTGTATTTTCAGACGCAGAACTAGAAGCATGGCGCGGCGCCGGGCGGCCGGCGACGGCTGCGCAGGAGGCGGAGGACGAGCGCCGGGACGCCGACCTGCTCGCCGCCGTCCGGGACTCCATGCACCAGTGGGAGCAGCGCCGGGCTCGCACCAGGTGAATGACCTTTAGAACTAGAAGCAGGGCGCAGCGGCGCCCCGGCGCTGCCGCCAGGCGGCCGGCGGCGCTCGCAGCACGCGGTGCGCCCCTAGGCGGATCGCACCGCAAAATCTAGGCACTCATGCACCTGTGCGTTGATTAGATACAGCTCTTACATACAAGCCATATCTTGTCCTTCAAAGGCACTCGGTGCTATGAACTCGGATGTGGCTTGCAAATCCAAATGTGTTTGAAGAGGCCTGTTCGCATAGTGCAACCTGTTCAACTGACTACTAGCGTGACACGAGGTGAACAGAGTAGGTAGGCATCTACTAGTAGCATAAATAGGCTTAGGCTGCAGACTGCAGAGTTTAATTCAGGGTCTCTTCGTCTGTTTGTAAGATGATTTGGGGATAGTCGGACAGAGAAGCAAATTGTTCTTTCTGCATTCGTCAATGACGCTTTAATGCGTAAATAAACACAGTAAAGGAGCAAAGCTCCGGTAAAAAGTAACAGTTATTGAACTCACTCAGTTGTATAAATAAATTATAGTAAAATATGCAATAGGCAACCTTGGTTTAATTAAACCATGCATTTTTATACTCAGTATGGGCTTTTCATTTCAATTATTTCCTGTGGAATATCTCACAGGCTTGAAGATTTGTTAAAAACACATTATGAAAGGAAGTAAATATGTAGTACGAATGTAAATTACAGCAGTGTTATACGTTTTGTCGAAAAGTATTCCTTTCACTATCAACACTCCGAACAAACTTTCTATCGAGCAAATTCAATAAATTCGCATCGCATTCGTGCACCCAGTAAATTAGTTGTTGACATAACTCGACTGAAGTAATTATTGTTTGCTCTTGGTTGTATTTTATCTCTGAATGAAAGTAAGAAAGTCTCAAAGAAAGTTTATAGAATTCGTATCTGCAAATAAGCTGCAAATTAATAAAATCATTTGCACGGTTAATGATGTGGATCTTTAAAATAAGTTTTTAAATTAACAAGATGTACCTTTAAGTAGGGAGAGTTGGGTCTCTGAAATGTATGTGTCTGGTACATGTTTATCTTACGACCATCTATTCTTCACAATGCTCTGGCACACGGGTGTGATGGCTATGAATTAAGTATATTTACACATAAACTTACTTCACACAAGCTGAAGTGGCGACTCGGCAAACGTAGTGTAGGACGCCATCCAGCCGTGAGATGACGATGGTAGTGAAACTGCCATCGTCATCTCACGGCATACATATATTTATACATATATTTTGCCACCTAGGAAAAATGTTGCAATGTACTAGGGTGCATGCTTTACACCAATATGTTACTTTAAAATCTACGTAGGTACAGCATATCTCGCAATGAAGAATCTTGGATCTTGACGATCTGCGAACGATTGCAGGCAGATGCTGGATGCGGCAAGCTGAAGACAGGGCGCTATGGCACTCATTCGGCCTATGTCCAGAAGTGGAAGATATTTACACTTAAGTATGGAGATACCTTGTCGCTTTTAAGTTGAATAACTCGACGACCACCTGTTTAAACAAAGCGCTCTATAGTATGACAATGTACCTACACTATGTGCTGTGCAAGTGCATCTTAGTGCAGCCGACTCTCATCTTCTACGTAGACACTTCATAGTCATTACGACTACAACGACAATCTAGGGAGGTGACATTCCCATACTGTTTTTGCTGAGTCCAGACAATAAAACACTTCTTACCACTGCTCTTAGGTATATCATGCCACATCACACTCTTCCTACCTAATTAGTAATTACCTAACACCGTAACACATCATCCCGGGCCGAACAATGGTATGACAGTGAGAAAAGTGGAGATAAATATCAGTTTCCAACACTTCCTTCATTACAAGACAAAGAAATAAAAACGCATACGAAAGTGTCGATGGAATCTACGCAGGCGTAGGTACTCTACACTTTCCACGCTCACATTCACATCGACATACCGTGATTAACATACTTTCGTGCATTGCCGATTGTTATCAGGAGATAAATGTATTTTACCCACCCACTCTAGTAGGTTCCTACGTTTGTACTCTTGCGGTGCACCTATACTCTCTCTGCCGCCGTGCCTCGGACATGGATCCTGCGCCTGACCTCTTCCCACTTGAATCAGTCTGCCGTCCCATCAGATTTATTTATTTATTTATTTTAGGGAAAACATCAGCACGTTATACATATATATGGGTGATACAATAGAAAATGATGGGCTATTAACAGGAATCCACTGATAGATTATCAGAGCCTCCCCCTAACGAGGCGGGTTTAGCCATAATCACCGCACCGGGCAGGCGGATTGGTGATCATAGTGGAGGAGTTTAATAATACCCAAATTCAAATTGCTTTATTTCCTTTAGACCTTACAGGACTCTTGGACACGTCACAGAATTCTAATTACATACCTAAGTAAAACTAGGAAATAAAGTGATCGCTTTGATTTTTGTTCACTTCAATCTTTTTGAGGTAAATAAGCGAATAAGAAACCTTTACCATGTTAGGTTGTTAGTTTTTGAGTTGGAGCAAAAGTTGTCCCAAGCTTTTTTATCCTCTAGATAAGCTAATATTTTGTGGTAAGCCTTTTTACAAAGGATATGTTTGACAATTTGTTTGAATTTATTTATTGATAGTTTTTTCAACTTATTTGGTATTTTGTTGTAGAAGCGAATAGGTACATTGCCCTTTAAAATATTTATTAATCTTGTGTAGCCTAGTTGTGGGCACAGCAAAGTTATTCTTATTTCTAGTATTTAAATTATGTATGTTGCTTTTTTAGAGAACCGATTGATATTCCTATGAGTGTACAACAAGTTTTCATAAATATATTGACATAGCACTGTCATTAAGTTTATTTCTTTGAATTTTTCACGTAGGGTTTCTTTGGGACCCATATTATAGATTGCACGAAACCTCTTCTGCAGCGCAAATATGGTGTTAATATCTGCAGCGTTCCCCCACAGCAGTACGCCATAAGACATAACACTATGGAAGTAGCTGAAATGGAAGTACCTCTAGTAGTTAAAGTACCTATGTCTAGAAGTATCAACATCTGCAAGAGGACGGATTTTTTTATTTGCATACGCTGCAGAACTAAGTCTCTTCGATAGCTTGTTTATGTGTGGGCCCCATTGAAGTTTACTATCTAAGGTTATTAGGTAAAATAAATCTTATACATTTCGTTTTGGTTTCATTAAGCAAAATGTTATTGACACTAAACCAATGGACTATTTTTGAGATAGCATTATTCACATCGTCGAAATTAGTGTTTTGTCGTTTCATTTTAAAAATTAATGAAGTATCATCAGCAAACAATACGATCTCTTGATTATCCTTTACAAGATGAGGCAGGTCGTTAATATAAACTACAAATAGGAAAGGACCGAGGTTAGAACCCTGTGGTACATTGTAACTACAGCAGACCCCGAAGACGAAGGTCAACTATTTGTATCCTATCACCTATCACTCACGTAAGATGTAAGAAGATCCAAAGAGGTGTCTCTTATTCCATATTGATGTAGTTTCCTGATTAATGTTTCATGGTGTACGCAATCGAATGCTTTTGACAAGTCGCAAAAAACACCTACAGAATCTTGCGACTTCTCCCAACCATCAAAAAAATGCGATACTAACTCAACACCGGCATCAGTAGTTGACCTGCCGCGAGTAAACCCGAATTGCTTACCATGTCATGTCATTTGTCAGGTCATTGCCATTGAAATGTCTAAGCAATTGATGTAAAATAAGTTTTTCAATAACATTGCTGAATGTGTAGGCAGTACTGATATTGGTCTTAAGTTAGTGGGGTCAGACCTACTACCGGATTTATACAGTGGGATTATTTTACTACATTTTATTAGATCAGCACAGAAGAAGCTGCTGCCCTTCCTTTAGCAAGTAGGTAGGATCCCTTAGTCTCTGGCTCTTACGACATGCACGCAGGGGTCGATTCTAACGCCACCGTGACCCGGCCATGTCGTACAATGCGTAAAATAGTAAAGTGGCAATATTACTGAATCGAATGCGTAAAATTCTTTTAAAGTCGTTGTTTAAGGTACTTAACTAATAATTATGTGCTAACCCCGCAGTATAACATCGCAGATATGGAATTCGATAGCTGTGTTTAGTTAGCAAAGGTATTAAGTTGGCACAGATTCAACAAGATAACTGTGTAAAGTAAAGGACATATTCTCATGGTCACCATGAACCTACTAAACAAGATATCTTGATTCATGATCCTGAACGAATGGCAATAAATAATTTAATAAATAGCTAGTTGGGCTTTCGCACCTTGATTTTGTGGTGGGTAAGCTCAGGTGGGTTTCGGAGGAAATTCTGAAAATTCTTATCCCGGAGTGCTAGGCCTGATCCTGCTCCTACCACGTGAGCGAACCAACTGGGTAATGCTTATACCTGTTAGTATAAATCACTCTAATTCATTGGTACATGCGAAAGTTTCAATGTTTAGGTGGATGGTTGTTACACTTTACACAAAAACTGCAGAATAGATTGAGCTTCAATTTTGCATAGGTGTAGCTCTAAACCCGGAATAAAACATACTTTTTGTTCCATAAATCAGTTCCCATGGGATAGAAATAACCTTTAAAAGTTTAAACGTTTCCATAGAATTAACGCGGGCGAAGCCGCGGGCAGTAGGTAACTAGTATACTTACCTATCAATAATAATGATGCCAACGTTCTCCTCCCACCAGGAGCAAGAGATCCCAAGGCAGTGTGTGTTACGGCGAGTTCGGGTGCTTCGAAGACGCGGGTCCCTTCGCCTATCTGGAGACACTGCCGAGCTCGCCCCAGGAGGTCGGAACGCAGTTCCTCATGTATTCCACATTGAGCAGGTAAAACCAACACTGGACTTTCCAAATTCCTGTATAAACTGTCGGAAATGTCTGTGGCAAATGACATCACACGAGAGTTGAAAATAATATGTCGTAAATAAATAGGAACTACCTACTCGTACCTACCTCTGTGCTACGTAATTTTTATTTGCTTTTTATAGTTTTTGTTTCATAATTAATGTAAATAATGTATTGTATTAAGTATATCAGTCATCTAGTACGCATAACACAAGCTCTACTTAGCTTGGGGCTAGATGGATTGTCCAGCATTATTTATTTATAACAATTATTATTGTCGAGTGACAGACATTGGGAAGAATGACGTAGGTAGGTAGATTAACAGGGAGAACGCTTCGACGTAGATTTTCTGGTGGATAGCATAGTTAAGTTCCCCAAATATAGCTGTTATGTATGCAGGAGGCGCTGCTGCCCGCCCTCCGGCGGATATCCCTTAGGACGCCCGCGGGAAGAGTTGGGGTGGCGCAAATTCTAAGCCGGCACCACACGGCTTTAGGTCCAAGGCAATATCCTTCTAATGATGGTTCCAAGTAAATTGTCCTGGGTTTCGAATCACATCACATCAACAGCCTATACCTACTAAGTACTAGACCACTGCTGGACAAAGGATTTTAAATATTTTAAAGTAATTTCTTGTTTAATGTATGTATTCCAGAGGTGACCAGCCCCTACTAGCGGTGTCTGCCAGCAACATGTCAGCAGCGTGGTCGTGGGCGACCCGCACGTTCGACGCTGACCGTCCGACGAGGATCATCGTGCATGGCTTCGGCTCTAACTGCGATAACGTCTGGGTCTACGAGATGCGGTCTGCTCTTATGGCTGTTGTGAGTTTTGCTATCTTTATTCCGTAACTTAAACTTTGCTCCGCATTGGAAATTTATTAATAACCTATCTACTTGCTTATGCGTAGATTTAACTGTGTAGTGTAGTCATTATCAGACGGTAGATGTACAGAATGTTCAGAATTTCAGAGCTGCACCTCGTATTTGTTGATAGAAAGTCAGCTACTTTGATCAGCTTACCTAGTAAGCTACTAGATAGGCATTTTATTTATAGCACATTAACCACCCTTGCTAGACTAGTTAGCCTTTATAAGTTTTCCTTTACCCGCAAAGGACCGATGCAGTCCATTCTAGGGTATCTAGTACCTATGGCAATGCCGCAACTTTATTATATCCTATACAGACGTTAAGTCATTCTCAAAAGAAATGTCGTAATTTCTGAAACCTCTTCAACGAGACATTGTATCATTTACCTACCTCGCGTTTTAAAATACGGCCACCTGTTCGCGTCAGGTTCTTATATCCTGCTCAATCAGGAAGCTTGCACGTTCTACTTGATTTAAATCATTGAGCAAAATAACTAAAATCCAAGAAGATTGTCGTAATTTTTAAGGCAATTTTCCTCGTGAGAGTCAAAGAGGTCAGACCATAATTAGCGAACAGTTTTGCATAAATTCAATATTGTTTTTCTACCGGCCTTCGGTGTTGCCACGTAATATGTCACGCCATTGCTTTAGCCGGCGATCATGAGATAACTATTTTATTATTATGCTAATTAACTTCGTTGGTAGGAAATATTGACGAACGAAGCGCAGAGGTCTTTCATTTATCCTATCTTTCAGGCTTGGCCATCGATGCTTCGTGAAGATCATAAGCTGAATATATTGTACTATCGCAGTTATTTTATGCTCAAGTAGATTTTTTTCAAGAAACACGTTTTAGTTGTGGGGTTTTTTAGACCATGATCCGTCTGAAAGAGTTTCTTGTTCGAACGAGTAATACCCAGCTTACTTATTAAATAAACGTATTATAAACTCCAAAGCGACGCAGAACGAGCAGCTATTGGGCAAAAATATAGACGAAATGCAATGGAAAAGAAACAGCAATTTGAAAACATGATTAACTTTTCCAGGAGGAATGCAACGTGATTTGCGTGGACTGGGAAGGCGGGGCGACCATGCCCAACTACCTTCGAGCCGCGGCTAACACGAGACTGGTGGGCAAACAGCTAGCTATGTTGTTGCAAGGTGAAAAAGGCCATTTTAACAACATTGATTTGCCAGCCTATGCTAGTCAAGCTGGACACATGCCTCCCCTAATGAGGCCTTTCTGTCTTCAGCTTTCCGCGTCCAGCATCTGCCTGCAGTCTTGATTCTCTTATTGGCTTCATACTATTATTTTTACTCCTTTTGACTTACCTATACTTTTACAAATTTCCAGGGTTGGACAAGCACATAAACTTGAGGTATGAAGACGTTCACCTTATTGGCTTCAGTCTTGGAGCGCACGTAGCAGGCTTTGCCGGATCTGAATTACGGAACATCAGTCGAATTACTGGTAAGCACAGATATCGTAAAAATAAGTACCTACTAAGTATGGCAAAATAAGTTATGCGGTTTTCTTTCATTTTGTGACCACTACATCGTCGAAAGGCTTACAACCAAAAAATTAATTAGCATCGATCCGACAGTTTTTTTTTTGTTTCGGAGTCAAGTTTAAAGTTTATTCAACAAAAAGCCCTTCTTGGTGTTTTTTCACTTTGTTTTGATTGTCAATTAAATAAAGGAAGTAATTTGACTCAGCACTATTTTTCAGCGAACTTCAGATGTTCCCTCTTTCAGGTCTAGACCCAGCAGGTCCTCTCTTCGAGTTTCAAGACCCGCGCGCTCGCCTGGACAAGTCCGATGCTAAGTTCGTGGACGTCATCCATTCCAACGGGGAGACCCTGATTCTTGGGGGATTGGGGGCCGCGCAACCGCTGGGCCATGTGGACTTTTATCCGAATGGAGGCAGGGTGCAGCATGGGTGCTCCAATTTGTAAGTTTGTACATATTTTCTACCGATTGTGACCGCCATTTCTAGAGTACCTACTATTTGGCAGGTTTACGTACGATATTTAAGTTATTTATTTATTAGGTCTGGTCTGGTGATGCGAGAAGTTGGAGCTCCACTACGTTTGTCTAAGTTTCTAGCATGATACATTTTCTCAGATCTCGTAAAATATCGCCTTATCGTAATTTTGTGAGTAGCGCTTGTCGCACAAGTATCAACTGGGAAACGGGCCGGCACCACCTCGGCGTCAAGGCATAGAAACAAAGGAGGCAAGGCTGTTGAATAGTCAGTTAGTGTAACGTACAATATGATATATTAGTGTAACGTAAGGAAAATCATTTTTGTTCGACTATAATCAAATGTCTTTACGTTTACCATCAGATTCGTAGGCGCAGTATCAGACCTGCTCCCCTGGGCTGCGAGCTCCGCGGAAGGTCGCTCGCTATGCAATCACAGGCGCGCGTACAAGTTCTTCACAGACTCCGTGTCTCCAAAGTGCCACTTCCCTGCATTCCCTTGTACCAACTACGATACTTTTCTTGAGGTAATCTCACGCAATCTCTGCCTCAGCAGCGACCTGCAAGACGATCTGCAAGGGCGTCATAGGCACTCAGTTTATCGACTAGTCCATTACGATATCGTCGTCGGTCGTTTTGACTACACATCTGAGGCACAGTAGGCGAAAGTTTGTGTGAGACCTGAGACAGAGGTAGAGGTAGGTTTCTATACCCGCTGCGGAACCATTGTAATAATGTTTGTATGGTCTGCAAGTATTTGATCCATGTCTGGATGTGTTCTATGTAAATATATAGGTATTGGCAAAAAATCTGCTTCTGGTACCAACAAAACATACTCTGCTTAATTTGGGACTGGATGTTGCTTTTTATAAAAATACTACCGTCGTTCCGAGCTGGCTTTCAGTTCAACGGTTTTACTTAATGTTACCATCTGCCTGTCTCTAGGCGTTATCAAGTTTAATTTTACTTTGAAACACTATGAATCAGAACAAAGTTGTGTGAGTATGAATATCAACATGATTATTATTCTTAATTCTTTATTGCACTTATAAAACAAATAGTTCATGTAAAACTTAAAACTAGAGAGGTTATAGCAAAGGCGATCTTAACCCTAAAAAGAGTTCTCTTCCAGCAAACCTTATTGGGAGAGAGATAGGTACAAGTTTATAATAGTGGGGTCGTGTGCACATACAGTTAGAAAGTATATAAAATACTATATTCCGAATAACATACAAGATAATAACTAATAACTACATACGCGCTTATAAGTACATAAACTAGATCAAAGTCATTAAGATAGGTAATACTCTTTGACTTTACGGTTAAAGATGAAGAGTGAGGGGCTAGCGCAAATATCATGTGGGAGAATTCCATAACCTGACCGAGTCGACAGTGAAGGAGCCACCATAGCGGCTGGCCGGGTTTATTGCGGGGGTAAAGAAACTCAAACCGCTCACGGAGGTAAGGAGTAAGAGGATTGTTCAGAATTTTGAAAAGAAGTGAAAGAACGTGCGAATCACGCGGGCGTCGGATTGGAAGCTATTTTAACTGAGCTCTGAACATTGAGACGTGATCACATTTACGCAAACCGATTTTTGGTTTCCAGGGCCAGTGTTTCCCGTGCGACAGCCAGCGTCGATGCGGTAATATGGGATACTATGCAGACAGGTCTCTAGGAAGGGGACAACTGTATTTGCTGACGAGGGAGGAGGAACCGTTTTGCGGTAAGTTTTACTATCGTCTAATAAAAACAAACCAGTTATGACAGGAAAAATCCTGACATAGCATTCCGCTGACCTGTAGGCATTTTCAATCTCGACGGAAACACGGGGAGTTAGGTTAAATGTGTGATCTCATCTGTGTCCCAACATAGCTTCTAAACGGATGAACCGATTTTCATTCAATGGTTTGTTTTGAAAGGTGCCTTGATCAAACGATACTTTACTTTTGCATTTTTGTTTTATCAGCACACCAATACCACGTGTCGATCTGGGCTGGTAACGAAGCCCCTGAGAAAGCGAACTTCGGCCGATTGACGCTCACGCTGCAAGGGGACTCAGGGCTCAATGAGTCTTTCCCCATGACCAAGTAAGAGCGTTTCTAAACTATCAATCTGAACTTCTGCCATCTATTTTAATTTAGGAAAGCTCGACACCATTTTTACGAGCAAAGGAAACGCTGGCAATAATCTCGTCGTCTTAACGAATTCTGTAACAACACTAAGAACCTTTCTGCACACGGCGATAGACTCGCCAGTGAATGAGAGGTGATTCCCAAGAGTAATACTTATACATGTATATCGTGTTTGAAAGTATTTTTGAGGAAGTTTGTCGAGGATTTTGCTCTGGAATCTTTCCAATTCTAAGTATCTAAACGAAAGCTATGTTTCCAGACGAGAAGGCAGTCTGAACGGCGGAGCGCGCTTCACTCGGGTCCTAGTACCGCACCCGGCACTGGGCGTGCCCATCAGAGCGACCATTCACTACGCAGCGTACAACGGGTGGCTCAGCGCCGGAGTCAAGTCCTTACTGGTGGATAAGCTGCTGATAGCAGACAGCTTTGCTAAGACGTAAGGAACCCTCTAAAAATACCCAGTGACACTTCAAGATTATTTTACGACGAACAGAAAGAGATGATTATTATTTAGGCCACCATTGTTTCACTGCAGGGCAAAGGCCTTTCCTTAACGCATTGACGACCCAGCCTCAGAAAAGGAAATGCCAACAGTAGGTACATCTGCGTCATGTCCACTCTTTGTGTTATGAAAACGCTATTTTTTTTTTCTGGTCTTAAACACAGCAACATAGGTATAGCCCCAAACAAAACAGAGCTGGTATTATGGATGCCAAATCACTTTATTGTTTTATTAATTACAGGTCGTCGTTCTGCAACAAAGCAATGAAACTACTATCAGAGGAGTCAGTAGAGCTGCGTCTATACCCGGGAGACTGCGACGTACCACCAGACGACCAAACCTCCAACGGAACCAACGACAGCCAAGTCTACTCCAATGACAACAGCACCAAGCGAGAACCCGTGGTCATTCGAGACGATCTCGACAACGAGCTACCAGAGGACTTACCTCAGCGACCTTTCGTACTGGCAGATCCATACGAATGGACCGATGATGCAGAGAATACAGGACGAGCCTTCGGAATGACCAACACAAAAACAGCCCCAAGTGGTCTAGTCGAAATAGCGGAGCCGGTGCTCAGGCCGCGTTTACGGAAAACCCCACGTCAACGGGCCGACAGCGACGCACTCGAGATATCCGAACCAGTGCTGCGACCGACCCAAGCTCCCAAGACAACTCAACCGTCGCTCATACGGAAAGCTAAGAACTACGATCTATCGACCACTCCCACCTACGAGTATTCGGGAGACGATAGAGCGGAGAAGGAAGAAACTAGCTTCGCAGTACAGTTCTTACCAGCTCGCTTAGCGTCGTTCATTTCTAGAGCGGAGCGGTACGCGAGGGATACTCTGCTCCCACTCGTTTCAGCATACGCGCCCCGATTGCCAATATTCGGCGCTCGCGACCTCCCTACACCCACATCTAGATACATCCCAATGGAAGACACGAATGTCACCAGCTCAGTACCAGTCCCCACTCCTACTTTAGAAATGAAGATCGAATCGCTGCGAGCGTTCGGACCTCCTGGAGAGAAACGCGAAGTAGAAATACCTGATGATCCTGAAATAGACTTCGAAATAAAGACAACTACAACGACCGTCGCGCCTTTGACCACCACAACGACGGAGAAGCTTCGTCCAGCGCCGACGGAGATGTTGAAGATAGTACCAGGTCCTGTGGTTTCCATAAGCACGGCTTTGCCGCCGGTGGCGTTGCAAGCCGAGGGCAGCGAGAAGATAATGATTGTGTATCCTATGAACAGTCGCGATGAACGCAAGATCAAGTCGCATTCGTACCCTGAGGAGTTACAGTTCGAGGCGTTGTACCAGCACACGGCGGCGCCGGCGGACCTGCGCGTCGACTTGCCTACGTTTACTCCACCTACCACGACGCGTGCGCCGCACCAATCTGAGGGTAGGTTCATTCCATACTTCAAGACTGATGTCGAAAATAACAAATCGTAGTGGATTTTGTTGTCTTTACAAGACGATTGTATATGTATAAACTGATAGATTGTAGAATCATTTGAGTAAGAGTTAAAAGAGTACCGTTAGTATTAATGTTAATTCAGATAGTTGCCCTGTAATATGTTGTTAAAAAATGTGAATGTAAATATAATGTTTTTGCATGATTTTGTGTACAGCTAAAATAAGCTTATTAAGTTCGACTGGAAGAGCCTAGTGAAATATAGTTTTAAACCATCTGTTGTAAAAATGATTCGATCGGAATTGAATGTTGTGTAAATAAATTAGAGCTAAAGTAGGGTTCGTTTAGAATTAGACACTTTTTACAATACATTTTTATTTATTATCTACGACTTTTCTTCCTGACTTCCTTCATAACTATTGATACATTTGGATATTTAGTAATACTTGCTAAACTTAAAACGCTCCAAACTAAACATAAATCGAATCATCCTAGAACAAAATGAAATGCAATTATGTAAGAGTAGCTTATAACAGTTATAACAAAACACCTGTAGAAAATATCACAAACCATGTGGAAATAATAAATTTCGATCCACTAACTGTCACAAATCCGCTGCTGCTGTCCATTGAAATATCAAATATCAAAATGTTTTATTTCCTTTAGACATTACAGGTCTCTTGGACAGGTCACAAAATTCAAATTTCATAAGTAAAACTAGGAAATAAAATGATCACTTTAACTTTTTGTTCACTTCGATATTTTTAAGGTAAAGTAAAGAAGCGAACAAGAAACCTTTACCTGGTTAGGTTGTTAGTTTTCGAGTTGGAGCAAAACTCGTCCCAAGCGTTTTTATCCTCTCTAGATAATCTGATATTTTGTAGTAAGCCTTTTTACAAAGGATATGTTTAACAATTTGTTTGAATTTATTTATTTATATTTTTTTAAACGCATTCTTAAACGCGGTGTCGGTCGTCGTAGCGTTGGACTGTGCTACCAATTTTAGGTACCTAACGTCTGCAGCGTTCTTGTTTAGGTTAGGTTAGCTCTAGCTTTTGTTAGTTATTATTTAGAGTTACAGTTACAATAACACCATTCCCAAGTTCTTTTAACTCCTGGGCTTAATCTGACATTTTTTTTACTAAACTTTTATTATAAAGTTTGCATATTTAGTTTAGTTAGACGATTTATTTACTGATAATTTTTCTCATCCGGGATTAGTTGTACAACCGTGTACACACTACCTTTTCAAGGAGAAAAATGTGTCATATTTCTATTTAATTTATCTAAATATTGGAATCTGTGAATTAATCAAGTTCTCACGTATCACCACCAGCATTAAAAGAACGTTACTTTTGTAACCGACATCGAAAAAAGGAGGACGTTCTATGTTCGGCTGTATGTATGTTTTTTTTAATGTATGATCGTCGATTTCACCGTCAATTATGGACTGATTTTGAAAATTATTTCTCTTTTGTATAGATAATGATTCAGAGAACTTAAAAACAGTGTAAAATGAAGGGATTCAAACTCGGTTTCTAGTTTTCTCAAAACAGTCTAATTATTAAGTTTGTTATAATATAAGTCGACTCTGGTAACAGTCCATCTAAAATTCACCCATACAGGCATCGTGCGTACGCTCACTCATACCATACGAACACGTTACTTCATGAACTTATCAGAATGCTGCGTCAGGATGCGCGCCGAAGACTTGGCGTCCAAGAACAGCGTGTGGACTGCCGTGATGTGCGCGGGGGCGATGGACTGCGCGCCGTCTGCGCGCGCCGTCAGCATCGCCGGGGTCAGCAGCTGGGCAGCGTATCTGGAAGGAGAAAGAGAAAGGCTTCACAACTCATTATTCTCCATTTTTTATTAGACCGTTTAATTGTTTTGAAAAAACAAAAATGAACTTCAAGTTCCTTATTATTTACACTATTTTTAGTGTTTGGGGCCACGTACATACCGTCGGTAATAAAGGTTTGGGGCCACGTACATACCGTCGGTAATAAAGGTTTGGGGCCACGTACATACCGTCGGTAATAAAGGTTTGGGGCCACGTACATACCGTCGGTAATAAAGGTTTGGGGCCACGTACATACCGTCGGTAATAAAGGTTTGGGGCCACGTACATACCGTCGGTAATAAAGGTTTGGGGCCACGTACATACCGTCGGTAATAAAGGTTTGGGGCCACGTACATACCGTCGGTAATAAAGGTTTGGGGCCACGTACATACCGTCGGTAATAAAGGTTTGGGGCCACGTACATACCGTCGGTAATAAAGGTTTGGGGCCACGTACATACCGTCGGTAATAAAGGTTTGGGGCCACGTACATACGTACATACCGTCGCGTCGGTAATAAAGGAATTATGGACCACCTTGGAATCATTTTCTATCATGTTTTATATATACAAGCGTATTTTTTTAAATATTTTTTTCAAGTCTTGGTAAGTAAAGTAAATATTTATTGACGACCGATGTGGCGCGGCGGGCGAAGGTCCGCCTGCGACGCAGAAGGTTGCGGGTTCGATTCCCGCCTTGGGACAAATGTTTGTATGATCTGCAAATATTTGTCCCGGGTGTTCTGGGTATTTTCTATATATAATAAAAAATATCTATCTATGTTATGTATTGTATTAAGTTTATCAGCAGGGGTCGGAATAGGTAGAGTTTATAAGTACCAAATGACGTCATATACGCTACTACGCTAGTTTAATATGGATATGCCTTTTAATCTCGGGATTGATATAGTATATCAATCCCGATAATCTGCTAAAACTTATTTACGTACTTCGAACTCGAAACATTACTTTCATTAAAAAAATATATTTAGGAATATTAATATTATAAAATAATATAAAAGTAATTTATTCCTGCCCGGTAAGTCAGAAAGCAATTATTGTTTCTCAAGACAGTGTGTGTAGACCGCGTAAATTTTATTTATTTCCATTTCTATTGTCCAAATTCCTACCGCTACAAGGTGGGGTGCGGGGTGGACGTTGCGGGGTGCGGGATGAGGGGATGGTTCGAAGAGAGGATGGATATACATTTTTGTTCACTCGTCTGCTTCGGTGCGTTGAGTGTGCGTGCGTTTAGTTTTGGTATTGGATTTTTATATTTTTGACCTTGGTTTACGTTTTTTGGATTGAACCTGCATAACTTGACGATTTTGGCTATTGATGTTTATTGGACTGGGATTTTACATTTGATAGTTGTGTTGTGAACAAAACTAAACACACGTGATATTGCTCCTGTATTTTAATTCAGTTTTAAGATACCTACACATAAGGTGAGTTTCAATAACTTTATTATTTGTATTATATTGACTACATATTAAATTTCTATTTAAATGTATATTCCACATAAAATTTTAATCCAGTCTAGTGCTAGTCTTTTCCAGTTAGTTCACTGGATTCCCGCTATGAACGGGTTTTAAAATACCTAACAAAAAGTGTATGCTCTGAATCAGATTCTTGGACTGTCGAAAAGACAAAGCTTAGGTTAAAATATCACATCTTATAATTATTTAAAACCTTGTGTTGATGCTAGCAAACAGTATTACTTTTAGTCCACACATACCTTATACATTTTATATTAGGTAACTTAAAATCCATGCATATCAGGAATTGAGCATAGCGTAACTAACTGGTTTTTTCTCTCTTTGATCTCTAGTTACATCGTTTAAACTATTTTAAATTTAAAAACATTGTGTTCACGAAATTTTTTTTTTATTATAGGTATACCATTTCCACGACAAAAAGAAAACTGCTCTATTTTGTTCGCGCCATTATGGAAGTGAAATCCACTGTACTAGTTATAATTCGATTGTAATTTTTTTTATGAGCACAGATATCCTGAATAAGTCTTAGTGTAAAAACCTAAACGCTTAACGCCTAACCAAAACCTACAACCCCCCACCTACCCCGGCCCTTGTCTAATCTCGGTTTAAAGAATCTTTATTTTTCAAAACACAAACACAAACAGTTTACTTAAATGAGAAAAACAAAACATATTACTTATACTAAGTACTTAAAATTAACATTTTACATTATACGAGATAAGCACGAGTGTGCTTATCTCGTATCTAAAATTAAAATTTTTATGTACCTATCCAAAATATCTTACTAATTTAACATAATTAAAGTTTGGGGCCAACTACTGGAGGAAGGCCAGGTGTTTTACGCTACTTAATTTGTGTTTAACATACAAAGAAATATTTAGAAGACAATAATATCAATCCCTGAAATTTAGAAAACATTTAATCAATACCCAATCCAGGGATTAAAAAGGCGTATCCATGTTATGTTATCCAAGGTATTTTTCGTCATTAGGTACTTAAAAACTCTACCTATTCCGACCCCTGCATATCAGTCATCTAGTACCCATAACACAAGCTCTGCTTACTTTGGAGCTAGATGATGCTGTGTGGATTGTCCAGCATTAATTATTTATTTATGTTTGACTCACCTTAGGGTACTGTTGGCACCAACTTCGGCCAGTGCTGCTATGGCGTCGTCATCAATAGAAATACTTTCAGTTATCGCACGCAGTTTCAAAATCTAAGACAAAATACAAATTTTTACCGATTTTTAGACTACGTAAAACACTTACTTTTGCATGTTTCAGTTAAGCTACCTCTAGATCGTTTGCAGTCTGAAGTTAGCTCAACTGTTTTAATTGTAAATACTAGTTCTAATTTGTTTCTATTCTTTGATAGTAATTTTATTTTTTATGTAACTTTTGACAATTAGATGCAAAAATATTGAATTCGGGCCATATCACCTGATTACTTCTTGAGAATTAATTTGTATGCAGCATCATGGTCATGTAATATTAAACATGTCTCAAAACTAAATTCTTACTATTTTTATTTTATTGTTCTATTTAGCTTTTTACTGTAGGAGTCGCTGTCTGTCTGTTTTACTTTCTGCATACAATCCCATAAGGTGCTTCCTTTTTCCTTTTGTAATAATATGTATTAGTCCTATTTATATTAAGTAAATAACGACATCAAGGTAATAGGTCATGTAATAGGTACCTACGGTTGAAATAAATCAAATACTGATGAATGGTCCTAACCTGCAAAAGTTCAGCCTTGTTGTATGGCAGCGTGCGAATGATCAGTAATCTATCCAGCAGATCGAGCGGGATTCCGTGTGGCGAGATTATATCTTCAGTGCCTCTGCGGGACAAACAATGTTTATAAATATACTTACCTACTTTTGTTTCTATCACAGAGAGCACAGCGATTGTTGTCTCGGGTGAAATCGTGAAATAGAGAACAATGACATCGAATCAACGAATGCGTTAAATCATTTAAAAATTATTTTTATAAACTTCAATAATTTACCATCGTCTTAGAGTTATAAAACTATCTAAATAAAGCTATTTTCTTTTTACCAAGCTAGAAAGGGGTTTGAAGATTTTGATCCTAACATCAGTCACAATTTTTTTTTTTTTTTTAAATGCCGTGCACAATAATCTTTCCTGCCACTCATGGTCTAATAATAAAGTACTCACCTGATTAGACATTTGCCTCTATTGGTGGCGAATATGACAATAGGAGCAATGGCGGACTCTAAAGCGCGATGCAGGTACGTAAACGTTTCAATATCTAGCATGTGGACCTGAAACACTCAGTAGATATTTATCTGAATCTTGAATTGCACACTGGCTGCTGCCTACGGTTTTGTTCAACAAGTATTCCGAATATGCAGGGTGCATGTTCGGAATACTTGTATTGATAGCTTGATAGCAATCAGGGATTATGTACCAAACTATTAGTAATGTTTGTCAGGATCGGATAACTCGTCTCAGATATAACACTTATATTATAAATGCGAAAGTTTTAATATTTGTTACTTCTTCACGCCAAAACTACTGAACGGATCGGGCTTAAATTTTGCATAGCTTTTAAACATAGAAACAACGCGTGTGAAGCCGTGGGCAGAAACGAGTTATTCATAACAAACAAATGAAACGATACCTCTAAACAATGTCTAACAAACAAACCGCTTTTTGTATTGCTCTTTATATTGTTTTTTCTGTAAAGATTTCTAAAGAAGTAGATGAGAAAATAGTGACTAACCTCATCAATGAAAAGCACTCCAGGTACTAATTCAGCTATGCCTTGGTCAATGTATTTGTTTACAACTTTGTTGATTTCTTTCCTCAATTTATCTGTAAACAAAATGAAGTGTTTTGAGGCAGCTCAAGCGGATTTTTGAACAGTTTTCAGTGGAATGTTTACATGCCTCTTGATATTTGTTTTTTAGCCCAACCACTTAACTCACCTACCACGGCCCTTCAGGCGGAAACACTGGGACTCAAATTATGTAAGCATAATAATTCTATATTCCCCTCCTAGGATAGGAAAACCACAAACACGATGCTCAAGATGAGCGGCGAGGACCTAAGAACGATGGTGGGTTGATACCCACCAAGGTTCAGTTCGTTGTAACCTGTGATGATCACAGGTTACAACGAACTGAACCTTCATCTTTTCAAGACTGGAGACACAGACAGCATGTGTCGTGGCTGTTTCCAAGAAGACGAGACTGTGGAACACGTTGTGGTACACTGCACGGCCACAGAGGAGGCCAGACACAAGGCGGGGCTGAAGAGTCTCATTGAGGCATCAACCCCATCCACACCCACAGAAAAGCTGAAACGAAGCTGTCAGTCACAAAAAGTCCTGCTCCGGTAGTTCAAAGAGCTGGGCTGTTTAGGGCCTGTTTAGGCAGGGGGACAATGCACAATACGCTCCCGATGTCAGTGCAGATCCCAGTTCCCCCACTTAAAATTAGAATTAGAATCTACCAGTAATTTCAGTCTTCTTAGGTTTCATGAGCTGCCCCATCATGGACATGATGTCGTGTCCACCTTGCGGCCGCGCGTTGGCGCAGTCCAGGTCGTGGAGGGTCACGTCCTGGACCACCTCCTTCTTCTTGTGTACGTCGCCTTTCGGCAGGGGGACATACTCCTCAGCCTACAACAAATGTAAAAAACAAGTGATATTAAAAACAAGCTATTTTCTGTTAACAACGCCAGCCCAAACCGCTGAAACTAGAAAGCTGAAATTTAAAAAGCAGGTACCTGTTACTACACAACTTCCTGCTGATTTTTAGAAATTCCACCCCTAAGAGGGTAAAAGGGGGGTTGAATTTTTTTGGTGTTGTTAAGGTTCCGTACCCGAAGGGTGAAAACGGAACCTAGTAATAGGGTTCCGTTTTCACCCTTCGGGCGCCTCCGCTGTCCATCCGTCTGTCTGTCCCAGGGCTCTATCTCATGAACCATAAGAGAGATTGACAGGTGACATTTTCAGTGAATGTGTATTTCTCTTGCCAACAAGACAACAAATAATAAAAATAAAATATATATCAAAATTAAATGAGGCTACCATACAAAAAACTGTTTTTTTTTGGGTTTTTGGAAAAATGGGGTAAATCGGGTTATAAAAGTTTGTGATTCGTAATAAACTACCGCTAGGGTGTGTGCAATCAATTTCCACGCGGGCGAAGCCGCGGGACGCAGCTAGTCGGAACATAAAGTAACCAGCTAAATATCCCAAACTATCAACAAGAAACAAACTAAAAGATCAAAACATGGAGACGGAAATGTCGACAATGAGAGTGTCGGCCGCTGACATATAGGTGAACTTTGACCCCTTAATCATACTGTAAATATGAATCATACCTCAAGATCAAACTCCGTGGCAAAAGTGTCACTTCTGCCTTGACGTTTGACTGCTCCCGAGTTGGCTTCAATGTAGATGACGTCACCAACTTCCACCTTTTCTTTCTGCAGAGATTCGTAGATGGTGGGGTCCAGCTTCAGCTGCTTTGTGCCTTTGGCTGTCTTGAGACCGATGATCACATGAGACACTGTTTTGCCATAACCTGATGGAATTTTTTTCAATATAGTAAGTAACTGTGTTATCTTTAAAACCATTTGCGATGTATGTCATCACAAATTCTAATTCTGAGTGGGGGAAACATGATATTTGATATCTTGCATGCAAGTGTATTAAACATTATCCCTTGCCTAACCACCTTGAAGTAGCAAAGAAGGAACTTCGAATCTTGATAGCTATATTTCAGCATCTCAGCAGGTGCAACATGGTGTGATGCTATAGAAATAAATAAATAAATAATGCTGGACAATCCACACAGCATCATCTAGCCCAAAGTAAGCAGAGCTTGTGTTATGGGTACTAGATGACTGATAAAATTAATACAATACATAACATAGATAGATATTTTTTTTATTATACACTTGCGAGCTATAAACTGGAATCACTTCATCGCTGGTTTTTGCAGACCATATTTTACAGTTTCCATGCAATAAACTGTAGGTTGTGGTATATTATTTTAAAGATAATTTTATTAGCTTTCAAACTCTTTCGATATCTTAGCGAAAAAAATGTTCATCATATGTCATGGAACGTGAAAACAAAAGACATAAATTTTTGCAACGAAACATCAATTTTTTCAAACTCCTGAATCCCTATAAAAACTGGGAATTTATGCAATTTTGTCATCAGTCCAATATATCACGTCACTCAAAATACTGGAATTACAAGAAAATGGAAACCACACCAATAGAAGCCGCTCAAATCGTCACCCTAATCCAGCAAGGGTTCTCTCAGCGTACTATCGCTCGACAGCTTCATCTGAGCCAGTCCTGTGTCTCCAAAGTATACAAGAGGTTTAGAGAGACTGGAAACTTAGTCCGAAGACCAGGATCTGGACGACAGCGATGCACTTCGGCGAGAGATGACCGAATTATTGTCAGCACTTCTCTCCGAAATCGACATCTAACCGGCGTTGACGTCCAGCGGGAGCTCGGAGAAGTTCGAGGAAGAACTGTCAGCGAGTGGACAGTGAGGCGAAGACTCAAAGAAGCTAACTTGACCCCAAAAAGGCCAGCAACGGGACCCAAATTGTCTACAGCCCACCGACAAGCCCGACTTCAGTTTGCTCGTGATCACTTAGATTGGGATATACAGCAATGGAGCCGAGTTTTGTTCGCGGACGAGACTAGTCCGTCGACGGAGAGTCTACAGGAGACCGGGAGAGCGATACGCACAATGCTGTATAGCGGAAACATGCCACTGTTTCCGCTATACAGGTGGGTCTTGTATGATGTGAGCGGGGATTTCAATTGAAGCTAAAACGGAGCTGGTATTCGTACCCGGTGGAGGTCGGGGAGGAGGACTAACCGCAGAAAGGTATATCAACGACATTCTGCTGGGCCATGTACTCCCTTACGCCGGGTTTATTGGCGAAAATTTCCTGCTAATGCACGACAATGCCCGCTGCCACACCGCTCGTGCGACTAGACAGTACCTGGAAGAAGTCGGGATTCCCACAATAGACTGGCCAGCCGTCAGCCCTGACATGAACCCTATCGAACACCTGTGGGACGAGCTGAAAAGGCGGGTACGAGGAAGATCTCCAGCTCCGGCGTCAATAGAAGACCTAAAAACTGCTCTTATCGAAGAGTGGCAGGAAATTCCACAGGATTCCATCAGGAAACTCATTAGGTCAATGAAAAACCGTTTACAAGCAGTCATTAGGGCCAGGGGGGGCAATACAAAATATTAAGCGGGAAATAACAAAGATTTTAAATAAAAATTTGATATTTTCATATTTCTTCTTATTAATTTAAACATCCACAACTTCGACCTATTGTAATAATTCACGAAATGAAGGTAGGAAACTTAATTAAATTTAAATAATTTTTATACTATTCGAAAGCTAACAAAATTTCTTTTCAAATGGTATCACCAATCTGCAGTTTATTCCATGGAAACTGTAAAATATGGTCTGCAGAAACCAGCGATGAAGTGATTCCAGTTTATAGCTCGCAAGTGTAATCAATCAATCAATCAATCATTTATTTGTATATAGATAAAAAGATAGTCTACTCTAGATTTAAAAGTGCACATGACTTTTTACAAGGGTTTTTATAAGCATACCTCCAGCTGGATTCTCAGTTTCAACTGGTGTGAGTTCAGTCACTTCTCCCTCATAAACTTCCTTGGTTTCACGGATACGAAGACCAATAGCTCGACGAAAGTTCTCCATCAACACTTCAGTTTTCTTTATTTCAGTGCTGTAGACTTCACTACCCACCATTGGGCAGAATGGAACCTAACAACAAGTTATTTATTCCTTCGAAACAAATCAAATTGTCAATTATCATCACTGAGGTAGACCACCTGCCTGATGCCAATAATAGTGGAACATTATCAGAATAGCAGCAAAAGAGTGTACGGGGGTGGCACACAATAGCGCAGTAGGAAGGTGGCTCAGCTACAGAGGGTGCACAAGTTGATAGAATTTCATTATTTATTTTATTAATTCATATCATCTTCATCCATTCATCCAATATGGATGATCATCCATATTACATAATAGGTACTTACTTTGTTACCCAGCTCTTGGGCGATGGCTAGAGCAATAGCAGTCTTTCCAGTGCCGGGTGGCCCGGCCAACAACAGGGCTCGACCAGCCATCTTCTTGTTCCTGATCATATCCACAACTAATCCGGCAGCCTGAAAAATAAGTAGGTAGACACATAAAATCGCTCTTATAGCTCACGCCTTCGAAGCCCTACGGAGTTAATACAAATATTAAGTGGTCAAATGCAAGTGGTGTCCATGGCAACCAAATGTTTATAACCTCAAAGATGGATCAATATTTTTTCTAGAATTTACCAAGTTCTGTAGAATTACGTTTCCTTTGATTTACCCTGTGTTCCGAATTACGCTAAAATCGATAATATCGCGCTCACACGCGTTCCGTATTACCGTGATCGCGACAACGACGTCCCCTGTGACGTCATAGATGACGTCATTACATACGCCATTTTGCGATAACACCGACCATCCTACATACCGAAATCACTGTGAGCGCTCTGTCAAAAGTGACAATTGGATAGAGAAAATTGGTGTCGGAGTCGGTACTGATTTATTTTGTTGTTTATTTTCAAAGAACCTATTTATTGCAATTAACAAAATCGAAATGGAAATAAACATAGAAGACGAAGTAAACGGTGGGAGACTAACTTTGATGCTTACTCAAGAGCAACATGAGAGAGCACAAATCGGTAAGTGAACCGCAGTCACATCACAACCTCGTTAAAGTAATAATGTTCTGTGATCACAACAGTTTTTGCAGCAGTTAGTAGCCCAATCATGTACAAATTGTCTAATGAAAAAGTCTTCAAGTGATTAAATACCTAATAGCCCAGCCCCTATAATCATCCGACTAGCCTCTTATCTATTATCTATTTTTAATATTTATTAACTAGGTACTTACTAGTTTTTGAGATGTTTGCTTTTTTAAATATTAACTTATGTAGGTAACTTTTTTAGGTAATTATACTATTATCGGCTTCATATTTCTATCCCATGGGAAATTATGTATGGGATAAAAAGTAGTTAATGTTATATTCCAGGGCTAAAACTACCTAGGTAATACCTATTCAAAATTTCAGGCAGATACATTTAGTAATTTTGGCGTGAAGAGGTAACCAACATCCAAACTATCGCATTTATATTAAAGTTTGAAGTAGTAGGTAAGAAAAGCATATAATTTTATATGTATAGTTCTACCGGAACTAAGCTGGGCTTTCATTATGGCTAGGTACTTTAGAAGTCTTACACAACACCACTAAGGCTCACTTCAACATTGTTATGGGGAACTTTAACGGCAAGGTAGGAATCCAGATGGGTAATGAATCCCGAACAGGCCCGCATGGTTATGGAGTTAGGAATCACAGGGGGCAAATGCTAGTCAACTTCCTTGAGAAAGAAGGGCTGTTCATAATGAACTCCTTGGGCAGTGGGCTGGCCATATCTCTGATGATGATGATGACTTTTGATCCTGAAATAACTTGTGCAACAGAAGCTAGTGTTACCTAAATTTTATGTGATATAATTTGCATTTTACAGATTCCGAATATGTGAGACAATTAGTTGAAGAATATGATGCTGATACAGCAAATAGTGCAAACCCAGGTACAGAATCAATAAATGAACCTGTTATAGCAACAGAACAAGATAGATCACTGTTCATTTGGAATGAGCCATGTATTTTCCTATTGCTGTCTCTTTATGAAGAAATGAAAGATGATATGAATACAAAATGCCATAAAATGGTTTTTGCAGAAATTGCAAAAAAAATGCAACTGCTAAATAGGGCATATAAAGTTAATGGCGGTCAATGCCGTGATTGTAATTGTTAAGTACTTACTACCTACCTAATAAAAATATAACTAATAGTGTTATATAAAAGGATCTGTAACAGAAAGATAAGCAGGTATATTTATATAGTATTATTAACTTAGTGCCTTTATAAAACTGTGATTGTAATTGTTAAGTACTTACTACCTACCTAATAAAAATATAACTAATAGTGTTATATATAAGGATCTGTAACAGAAAGATAAGCAGGTATATTTATATAATATTATTAACTTAGTGCCTTTATAAAACAGTGATTGTAATTGTTACCCACTGCCACCCAAATAAAACTAATCGTGTAATATTTAAGGATCTAAAACAAATCATAGGAAACACAAATATAAGCAATAATATTTTATTTAATATTATTAACTAAGTATTTTTATAAAACTGTGATTGTAATTGTTAAGTACTTACTACCTACCTAATATATATAATAGATTCAGGCATTACTTTGAAATCCATTATAAATATAAGGGTGAAAGATATTTTTTTTATTTTGGAATTGTTACTAAATATCTTTCGTCCTTATATTTCTAAAAATATAACGAAAAGTGTAAAAACGTCCAGCATTGTGATTAAAATAAAACGTTGATTTTAATTGTTTTTATCATTTATTTCTTTATACCTAAATAACAAACTCTCCCTAATATCCATGAAAGATTCCCTTACAATTTAAACCTAATTAGATGTAGGAAATAGGATGTCAAACAGATAAAAAACAAATGGATTTAATGCACGAAAAATCCAAATTACAAGGAAACAATTGCAGTTAAATCTTAAATGTATCATAAGTTTATAAACCGGCTGACGACCACGATTCATCCAGTGATGAAGCCATTTCAGAATGTTACCAGACTAGGCTAGCAGGGATGGACTACGAAAAATACCTCGCATACCAGATTATGTGGAAAAAACTGTAGTCCAATATACTCCACATCAATTCAAACGCCATTTCAGAATGTTACCAGACAAATTCAAATTTATTTTGAAGCTTATAGGTCCAAAAATAATGGATACTGGAATAGTCTTTGAAAGGAAACCAATACCAGCAAAAAAAACAACTACTGATCGCACTTTGGATGATGGCTACACCAGATTCTTACAGGTATGTGTGCACTAGAAAAGTTATCTTAAACTGATCGTATAACCAAATTATTAACTAAAGTTTGACGCTTTAGCATTCCTGCTTCTCTTCCAACATTTATGAGGCGTCCTCTTTGCACCACCCGTAAACAGTTTTCAATTGGCATCATGTCCCGTTTGATAATACATATATTATGTAGTACAGCAAGAGCTAGTATATATTCAGGTATTTTTCTTAGTGATATCATTGGTAAGCAATCAAGTATGCTGCGCCACCGAGTCTTCAACATTCCAAATGCGCGCTCAATGGACATCCGTGCTGATGAAAGACAAAAATTATAATTTTTCTGTCTGAGGGTCAGATGTCCATTGTTTTTGAAGGGGACCATGAGGTTCGGGTGAATCCCATACGCAGCATCACCAATAATGTGGGTGTCTCCTTCAAAATAGGTCTCTGGGTTTTGTATGTATTCCTGTACTGGTGAGAGTCTAAATACACGGGAATCATGTACACTCCCTGCATAACCCGCAAACACACTGGTGAATACCAAGTCTCGTGTACAAACAGCTTGCACTTGGATAGAGTGTGTACCTTTTCTGTTAATGTACGATTGTGCATCCTTTGATGGCCCATTTATTTTGATGTGTGTGCCATCAATGGCACCAACCACACCAGGGAATGCACTGTGCCTCTCAAACTCTCTGGCCACTTCCCTTGCTTGCTCCCCTGAAGGCCATTTTATAAACTGGGGAGCCAGAGAATGGAGAGCCCGTGATACTCGCCGCACGCTTCTCAGGGCAGTGGCCAGGCCAACATCGAATTTTTCACAGACAGACCTGTAACAATGCAAACACACTGGTGAATACAATATCTTGAGTACAAGCAGCTTGTATTTATTGCGCCTTTTCTATTGCTAATTTGCTAATCTAAATAGAAGTGTGCATCCTCTAATGGGCCTTTTATTATGGTGGTTCTACCATTAATGGCATCAACCACACCAGAGAATACATGGTGCCTCTTTAAGGAAGGCCAAGTGGCCACAAAAAATAGAAACTGGGGATCCTGAGTATGGAGAGCCCGTGAACAGGCCAACCTCAAACTCGTTGCACACATACCTGTAAGAATCTGGTGTAGCCATCATCCAAAGTGCGATCAGTAGTTGTTTTTTTGCTGGTATTGGTTTCCTTCCAAAGACTATTCCAGTATCCATTATTTTTGGACCTATAAGCTCCAAAATAAATTCGAATGTGTCTGGTAACATTCTGAAATGGCGTTTGAATTGTTGTGGAGTATATTGGACTACAGTTTTTTCCACATAATTTGGTATGCGAGGTATTTTTCGTAGTCCATCCCTGCTAGCCGCTTTTGATATAGCACTAACAAGCAATTCGGCATCTTCTTCGTCACTGGATGAATCGTAGTCGTCCCAGTCCTCAGCTGAGTCATCGGAGCTATCTATTACTAGAAAAGCCCTATTGTCTGCCATTTTCACTTGATTTTCACGATAAAAGTTAAAATTTGTTCTGTCGTGCGCGGCTAAAATACTGACTGACGTTTAGAATGTTTGTAAACATCATGACACGTGACCGTGAGCGCGCTCATGAGTGTTCCGAATTGTTGATAGCACTCAACTGTCAGTATCGTGATATGTAATTCGGAACGCTAAATATTTTGTGATCGCTATCAGCGCTGTAATCGTATTTCGGAACGCACGGTTAATGTGTTCTATTTAGAATAGAGGAAGAAGTATAAATTACCTCTCTCGCTGACTCCTGCCCCACGAGACCGGCTGCCATTTGAATAGGAATACCATTTTCGTCGAGACCCAGTCCTTTGATGTGGGTGTGGGCAGATATTCTCTGGGTTTTCGCAGTGCTTTTTACTTCCTCTATCTTCATTTTGATCAATACCTATTAGATCTTCTGTATTTTCTGTAATTCACGTTTTCACACAACAACAAACCAATCAACTCGCCTGCCGAACGAAAGTGAATGAACGAATGAATGAACAAACAAATAAACAAAATTGAATGAATGAAATAGGGATGTCTTTCGAACCAATCAAAGAAGCTGTCAGAGCTGAAAAATATTTAGTTGGACCTTTACCATTCATTCTTTTGTGACAGTCTTAATTTTTCTGTCATTGGTCGGAGATTTTGCATTTCTTTCTTTCTCAAGCGCATCGGGTCCAATGTTGACTCTTTGTCTCCTTCTAGTCTATTATCTGTCAAACACTGTCAAGCCTAATCGAAATTTGTGAAAATTTGAGAAAGAAAAGAAATTATTTCGACGATATTTACGCAAAATAAAATACAATAATGAATGGTTTTGCTCTCATAGTTCGTCGTGTTCCTCTCAAAATACTATAAGTTATGAAATAACGGCCAGTGTCAATTTAGTTGCACAAAAGAAGAAGGTGGTATTTGTAGAACCTTCAGAAATGGAGTTCACAGCTCAAAATGCTGAGTATGCCGTGTCAGTTTTCTACAATGGGGAACAGAACGATCGGTCGAAAGCTCATACTTGGCTGACAACTGCCCAAAGAGTTCCTGAAGCCTGGAACTTTCTCTGGGAACTGCTTCAACCTTCCAAGGTAAAAAGTGATCTCTGGCCATAATGAAACTAAATAGTATGATTTTTTTTCAATACATATCGCCAGAGATGGCGATACAACGAAGAAGCCATAAACAAAGCAGTGGGTGTTAACCGCTGGTTAGATAGATTGTTAAACAAGCCATAGGTAAGCTTCTTAATTTAGACAAAAATAGTTGTATTCTCTCACACCTATAATACAATTTCAGGGTACAGAAGTTCAGTTCTATGGAGCAACAACATTACACACTAAGATCTTACGATGCTGGAATGAGGTTCCTCCGGAAAGCTATGAAGAACTGAAGGATAAGCTTCTACAAGCTGTATTCACTTACTCAAAAGGGCCTAAGATTGTCACAAACAGACTCTGTATTGGTGTAAGTTGTAGCAAATAGCATTACTGAAACTGGATAAATATTGGAACTAAAATATTGATTTGTAAATCTTTACAGCTGGCAGCTTTTATACTGCAGCAAGGAACAGTAGATCTTGCAACAATACTCAGGCCACTTTCTGATGTAGAAAACACAATGTTACTGCTGGAAGTGTTGACTGTGATACCTGAAGAGGTAAGTACCTACTAGCTTCCAATACCGGTACTTGCTTATATTTTCATCTGTCAATAGTTCATAACAAATCTGCAGTAGACAAATTGCCCTTGCTATCCCGGTAGAAAGAGTTGCAAGGCAGGCTGTTTTAATAGTGTCAATAATCATTTGCTCAACAAAACATAATTAGATTTATAATTGACGGGCTGTACTTTCCTCATCACTGCTCTACCCTGTGGTTTTCCACATAATTAGCCTAAAGTAGTTCTAACACCGGCACTGCCTAGCAGGTCTAGCTGTGCTAGCAAAAAATAAATTTTTCTTGTAGTCACAAGCTCACAATGCAATAAAGTTTATTTCAGCTT
Organism: Eupithecia inturbata; assembly: GCA_963662085.1. Lineage (NCBI taxonomy): Eukaryota > Metazoa > Arthropoda > Insecta > Lepidoptera > Geometridae > Eupithecia > Eupithecia inturbata. Next base: position 14,578,406 of record OY759182.1, read on the forward strand.
AAGAACCTACTTGTCCTCCGAGACTTGGACTCCGAGTGAGATGGCTAACTCTGTGTGAGATGAAATGACTGCATTTGAGCTCCAAGCAAAGTGTTTTATTTTGTAAGTCAGCTAGCCATGCTGCCATGCCAGTGTAGGTAATGTGCGCTTAAGGTGGAAAGTAAAGTTAATAAAAGTTTTTTTTATAATTTTTGCTTAAGTTAGCAGTTATGTAGTTTTGCGCGCGTTATTAGTCATTTACGGTAAAACAAACTACGAATCAATTGTGGTTTGGGACTCTATTGTAATTATTATTATTATTCATTTATTTCAGATTAAATTATAAATCCATACAATATTATTAAAAACAAACTTAAAAGTACACTAACATGATAAAAAGAATTAAATAAAATGTCAGACAAAAATTAAAATTAGAATTAGAATTTGGATAGATGGAGCCCATCACTATCGGCATCCACCTGTTCTGACTGGGGCAGTCTGCCTGTGCTATAATCATTGTAATACTGTATTACATTTATTCTACCTAATGTTGATCAAGTTAAGGCTGTTGTAAACGTAAAAGGAGAACCGTTACAAATTGTAAAGTACCATATTCTTAGGAATCACCTAAGATAATAAACTTCAATGGAGTCACACGGAACTTCAATGGATGTAGTTCTGCAGTACATGCAGTCAAAAAAATCCGTCATCTTACACACGTGGATACATCTAGACTTGTTTATTTCAGCTACTTCCATAGTATTATGTATTTATGTCTTATGGTATACTGCTGTGGGGAATGCTACAGATATTAACACCATATTTGAAGAGGGTTGTTTGTGCAATCATAGAATTATCAATAGGTTCAACCATAAACTCGCTGTGCCCAGAACTAGGCTACACAAAATTAATGTATCTTTTATAGGGAATGTGTACGCTTCTAGCCTTCTACAACAAAACTCCTAGTGAGTTGCAAAAATTATCAGTAAATAAATTCAAACAAATTGTCGAAACCTTCTTGTGCAAAAAAAGGCTTACTATAAAATATCAGATTATCTAGAGAGCATAAAAACGCTTAGGACAGGCTTTGCTCCAACTCAAAAAATAACAACTAACAGGCTAAAGGTTTCTTCGTCGCTTCTTTACTTAAAGCCTACATACCAAAGCGACAGAAATAAAACATATTACTTTATTTCCGTGTCAGCGTTTCATTTTTAAGAATTATTCTGAGTGTACATTTATTGTATTTATGGAAATAAAGAGTTTTTGAATAATAGTCAGGTTCCTCAACATTGTGCAATAGTTTATGGTTTCTCCCACAGTACAACAGCATGACAATGGGCTCGTCACTGCGCGCCAAGAACCGAGCCATGTTACGACAGGCCTGCCCTGGAGTTCTGGATGACATGTTGCGATATCTGCAAACTGTTTACAAGTGAGTTAAAACTCTGATAGTATGAATGAAGCTTGAGCTTAAGTGGGCGCAATACGTGCCATTTTAAGATAAGGATAGACATAGCATTTCGGGTTCATAGGAGCGGGACAGAGCATACGTTTTGGGAACAGCGTAAGCGCAAAAATCAAGTTTTTGCTTATTTACAAGAAATAAATAAATAAATCATCAATAAATAAATAAATATAAATTTTTTGTGCGCAATTTTTTTCTCAATCGTCTTTTCACAACAGTTTGATAAACAAACCCATTAGGTTCGCCCATTAAATTCAATTGTTCATTAATTTGAGTTTATAACTGCAGATGGCAGTACCATGGTCTTCATTCTCTCTCTGGACTAAGCTCTACAAAATTCAAAAGTGATCTCCTTTTCATGAAAGTAATTTCAGTATCGACCTCAAAACTTTGATCTAAACCTGTGGATTTTGTAAGCCTAAAGAAATAAAGTTGTTATTGACTTCTATTTAAATTCATAACCCCTTTGAAATACCCTCAGCAAAAAATACTTTAAGTAACCAGTATTAAATAAATGCTCAACAGTTCACACAGAAACTCAATCATTGACAAACCCTCCCTCCACATATAATATAAGTAGTTGCATAGTAGTAGTGCAGTTTAAATAAAGAAATCAATTTTTCTTCCAGTGACTTCAGCAAAGAGCCCCCCCCGGAGCAGATGGTCCTATCATGGACCATAGCAGCCAGTTGTGCATCCAGCTGGCTGACCATCGACGGAGTGGAAGCGGAGATAGGGCCTGCACTTCCAGATCGAATGCCGCTCTTCCGCGCGTTGCTTACGGCCGTGCATGTCTTGTACTCGTGAGTCAGGAATTTACTTGAATAAACTTAACCTCGGAATCGGCCAAAGTGAATTGCTCAACAGTGAGATGACACCGTCGCCGTTATAGCCGCACCTACGGTAGTAACCCGATAAATGGCTCAATATCATAGGTGTGGATATGGCAGGTAGATTCTACTAATATATTTTTTATTATCTAAATATGCGTATGTATTGTGTTTAGTTTATTTATTTTTGTTTTATTGGGTATTATCAAGGTGTCCGTGACCTAAATGGAGCTCTTAGCAGAATACAACCTTATAGAATATTAAATCTTATGTAACTACTGTAATTGGTTTATTTTAATGATATTAGTTGCTAAATAAATAAATACCAGCGCTACAGCATGGCGACATGCTCGAGCACCGAGCTGAGTTATGGGCCACATCTCTGCCACAATAATGTACCTATATTTAAGCTACTTACTGGAATTTCTAAATTTAATCAATACCTCTTTGTTCTAAGTAGTTTTAATTTTCTATCTTTGGCTTGATTTGTATTGTGGTGTAAGAGTAATAAATAATTTTAATTTAATTTAAACTGCATTAAGAACTTAACATAAACTTTCTAAACATCATTATTATTTATTATGGTGGTTGGTGTATTTTGCGATTTGTCTTTGGCATTTTATGGCGTGAGCAACAATTCCTTTCTTACCAAACTAAAGGCATAGGATACAAGAATTTGGTTCATTTCCATTTTTGACTGTCGGGTCTAATTTAAAAATATTAATTTTACATAATATATGTATAAATTTTTATGTATAATTACGTGTTTATTGATAAAACATAATTAAGTGTACCTCAAGGCTCAATCTCAACCGTTTCTGTTTTTCTACTGGTGTCTAATTTTTAAAGCTTTTTGTTTCTCTAAGATAAATAAATAACTAACTAGTTATTCTCCAGGTCTCACGAGATAGTATCAGACACAGCCCTAGACGCTTGCGAGGCGTGTCTATCCGCGGCGCGAGCGTGCGGCGACGCGGGCAACGCGGCGCGGTATCCAGCAACAGCGTTGGAACTGCTGGCGTCGTTGGCAGCACTCACGGCGCCTATCGTGCAGCGAGATTCGCAGCCGAATTCCGCTAATGAGGTAAAATTGTTCGACACAAGTCTAGACCATCCATTATCATCACCATCTCCATCGAATGACAATCACTGCTGGTAATGGCCTCCCCCACGGCCCGCATCCACGTTCTAGCTCTAGAATTGACCTCACGGATGTAACGTGTTTACAACCAACTCATGCTGATACAGACACCGTTTTGTGATTTAATGCAAAAAAATAAGTCTGTTTTGTCTCAGCTCTCTAATTTTTTATAAACATAATAATAATAATAAACTTTTATTTTATTAATAAGCATTTATTTTTTTGTGTTTCCAGGAGCTGCTCTCAGCGCTAATGACATGTTGCGTAGCGCTGGGCGTGACTCACGCGCGGGTCATCGTGGACGCGGTGGAGAGCGGAGAGGAGAGCCCGCAAGCAACCGGCACTCGGCAGCTGTTGGAGCTATTGCTTGAGTCTCAGGGCGCGCCCGGGTATTATCCTATACATGAGACCCGCTCTAATCTCATCTTTGGCTTCTGGTATACATTGCAAGTAAGTGCTTATGAGAGCAAATTAATTTAAATTGAACTAAGCGACGCACCAATGGAGAATGGAACATTTAAGTATACCCTATAACTATTAACTACCATACGCTTTGGCGAGCGCGGTGACCCGAAGGGGATCTTGGCCTTCGACAGCGATAGATTCAAATTAATTGTATGGTATTTTTAGACGGAAGCAAAGATACTTTATAAACTTAATTTGAATGCGCTCGATTCTTTTAATATAAACATCATAACGAGGGTTCCAAATCTGCGATGCATATTCTAGAATGCTTCTAACAAATGTACAGTAAAGGATCTTAAATGTTATTGCGCGGTGAAAGCTAGAAGCACTCCTCATGACGAACCCTAGTGCTTTAGAGGCTTTGGAAACAATTGAATGGATGTGAGCATCAAGAATGAGCTTAGAGTCGTGGATGACACCGTGATCCCTAACAACGCTGCAGTTCTGCGGAGTCTCTGATCTCAGTGAGTAGTTAAACGAACAACTCAACTTTGCTACGCGGTACCTCGGACGACAGGGCTTTGGCCATATGTCATACATATTTTGCTTTTTGGAACAATAATCACAGTTATTTTATTTCAGGACGAAATCCTAAACGTAATGGAGCAGAAGATAACATTAAACAGCGTGTGGCGCGAAGTGTTCTCCCGGCTCCTGACCGTACTCGTCAGCAAGTCTGAAGCAGCGGCCGACGCGGCTATGTCCAAGGACGACCTCGAGCTGCTGCGGTGCTATCGGCAGGACATCGCCGATACTCTGGTAAGGATGCCAAATGATTTGGTAAAGATAGGTGACGAAGTCGCTGCAGACGAAGCGTCGGTGCAAAGACAAGCTAGATACGCACCTGCGGATTGGACTTTAGTGGCACGAAACTGACAGAGAAATAATAATAATTCATCGTTATTGTTATTTTCTGATTAATTGATGTTTTTTTTTTGTTTTGTTTTGTAATTTACTAACCATTCTCAACTTTAATAATTATGTATTACTAACAAAATGGATACATAAGTCTGAATAAATGAATTTTCAATAGAAAGAGTGTTACGGTGTTTTTACCCAACAGTGGGAGATTACATGATCTTCATTTCTGTTCTAATAATTTTCAAAATGGTGAATTATTCTCTAAGGCCCGTGTTATGAAAGCTCGCTCAGTCATCTATGCTTGAGTGACGTTTATGCCATAGAAAAGCGTTACAGAGAGTTATAGAGGCAATATGGCATGTAATTTTTAGGAAATAGAAGCTTCGATCAGGTATTCGCCGCCTCCTTAAAATATGCGTAGAACCTTTCTACGACTTGTTTTGACGAAGACAGTTTGTGCAGAGCCGTGTCAAATGTTGTGAATACGGAACAAGAGATTAGTGGAGTCAAATTAATTTTATTTTAATTATAAGTAGGTACCTAAATATAATAAACATTTATAGTAACAATCTGAAAATCATACCGTTACCTAGTATCACATTTAATTTCATTTGGTATTAATATTAAAATTATTAAAAATATTTTATTTCGAACAGCAAATAGTTAGCTAGGTTAGTCACAGAACTGTTTTTGTGAAACCGATACAATGCAACACATAAAATTTAAATTAATATTAAAACAACAGCCTCTCTATTCATGAAATTAGAACAAAGTCAAAATTGTTACAAAAGCAAACTAAAAAAAAAATTCCACGCTGATTTAGCACAGCTCAGCACGGTGGTAAAAAATGCACAAGCGATGAATTGAACTTAAAATATCTCTTTCTTATTAACTGAAGTGAGAAGTTTCGAGATATTAAACCTTTCACCTCATATCTGGCAAGTTAAATAGATCAATGTTTGTTTCCAGATGTACTGCTTTGCAATAGTAGGCGACTGGTGCTGGTCCCGCGTGGAGGCCGCCTACGTCGGCGCGTCGACCGAAGCGCGGCGCGAGGCTGCCTTACACGTGTTCTGTGCTTTAGCAGACGCAGCCCCGCACAAGCAGGCGCCGGCCTCGCTTGTTGCGATGTTGAAGCATACTATCCATCAAGTCAATACGTCTACGCATGCTAGGACTTTGAGCACTGCACTGGATTCTCTAGGTGAGTTTACAAAAGTACCTACGACAAGGACGGGTTACTAGGTTGTGTCATACATCCTGACGCTTCAGCCGCGTGGTAGCTTCAGGAAGGGCCTTGGTCAGGTCGAGTTAATTTTGCCATTCGATTCTATTCTTGACTTTACTTTCCAGCTGGTCACTACAATTGATGTACGAAGTACAATGTAGTAGCATTATCTGGGAAGAATCCCAGTTGTGTCTGGATTCTTGTGTTACACTGTTCTTACACATTACATACATTGTTTTCCCTTTTTCTAGTGGCCAAGATGTACAAGGTACAATGTGTTATTCAGTCTATGCGTGTGAAATCAAGGTTACCTAACTTCCTATGTTATTATAGCTTAGCAATATGTACGTGAGGTTATGTATCAACGTGATTTCTTATCTTCCGCATAATTTATTCATGTTAACTTAAATCTAACAAATAAACCAGTTGCGAATTATCAGCGTTGGAGTTATCATTTCACGGTACCTTTACGTCTTGTTCAATTCCATCGAGCCATCTGAGCTTAGGTCTTCCAGGAGGTCTTCGGTGATCAGGTTTCCCACGCAAATGACGCTTTGGTGTTCTGTCATTTGGGTGGTTCGACATGTACGTAACTCCAAAATATACAAACTTCGATGCATTGCGATTGCTTATTACATGTTCGCAATCATTAGCAAACAGATTTATCACAGGATCGTCGAGATTGCTTGCGATTCAGATTAGGATAAATGCCTTCTCCGTGGTACAATCTAGTTCCATGCCGAATTTAAAGGCCAAAAGGCAAAATCCTTTTGCACGTTTTGCTTTCCGTTCCGTTTCAATGCAAGAAGAAATAAACTTTGCTTCCCAACTTTTCGATATAACATTTAACGTCCGTTTCAGGCAGTTACGCGGCCTGGCTTAGCTCCATAGAAGAAATCAACCCTTCTTACATGGATTTGGCTTGTGATTGTATGTTCGCGGCGGGCGGCGCGCTGGCCCGACGCGCGGCGCCGGCCGCCCTGGCGCTGCGCAAGCTGGCCGCCGACTGCCCCGGCCCGGCCGCCGCGCTCGCTACTCACCTAGTGCACACTGCACAGGTACGTACGTAGACATGTGTGACTCGATGGTGAGAGACCCCCTAGGTACTGATTTGAAAGACTTCACGTCAAGAAGTCCCAATAAATCATGCGTGGCAATAACTTGACAATGTCTCTCTTTATTTGCAGAACAGCGCCGGTCTAGAAGCGTGGACGCGCCGCCAGCTGATCGGCGCGGCGGGCGCGGCGCTGGCGGGCGCTGACCCGGCGCTGGCGGGGACGTTGCTACAGGAGTTAGCTGCCACGCTGCATAAGGACTTGCTCCAACAGGTGACTATACTGTATGTGTAGAACTATGTGCAGAACGGTCTAGAAGCGTGGACGGGCCTTCAAGACGTTGGTACCCTTTCCCCAGAGTAAGATTCCATATTGGAGAAATGCAAAAGCGAAGGCTTAGCATGATGGTTTCATTTTTGGTTAGCGTATGGTGTCAATAACACTTTCAAATTTCTCAAAACGCATAGATCACTGTTTTATAACAAAGAACTCGATAACACCAGTAGTCGTAGAAGGAAACACCCGGTACGCAGTGAAACGGCTAAAACTACATTTGCGATGAGACAATATAAATGGCAATCGTCATATATTCATAATTATCTCAATGCACAAATAGGAATATTTTCGATGTTATATTTTATATGTACAAAAACTGTAATTGAATGGCTGATGACGAAAACCTATGATGAAGTTGAGAATATTGTGCAGAGGATGAGGCTTTAACTCTAGTGACAGCTCAAGTATGTTGTATTTAAAATTATGTTTGTTCTGTTTAAAACTGCTGTCTACTTATTGTTATAAATTTAAACCAACATGTCTAAATAGTTTCTGTATAAATATTATAATCTTAGATTTTCCTTATTCATTTTTTTATTTTAATTTTTTCTATAATTATCCTATTAGTTAATAAGTAAATTACTTAAATATTGTTTTTGTATAAATGGTAAGAGCGGGGTCTCCCAACACAAGCAAATTTTGCTTAAGGGGCGACTCCAGAACCTGTGTGTATTTTTTTTAGTAATGGTAATAAACATTTCTTATTTCTTAATAACGCAAGAATATATTCTGCTTTGTCCTCGGGAAATGTCCTGCATTGCATTTTATATTTTCTTGTTTCCCAGGCAGCAGATCCAACAGCCAACGGCGGGGCGGCGGAATGCGTGGCATCACTGCTAGCGTCGCTGGCGTCGCGGCCCGAGCTCGCGGCCGAACTCTACCGAACTATCGCCAACACACTGCCGCCCTTCGCGATGCACCCTGCACTTGTTGAGGTAGGTTTAGCTTCCAACAGGGGGTGAAAGTCGATGTGGAGAAGCATGGCTCATCTCTGGTAGACTGAAATTATTCACAAACTTACTACTCACATACTTCACAGGGTATCTATTTTAAGTATTTTCATACGTTTTGCTCGTGAGCCAATGATTTAAAATGTTCTTCCAACTCCCCATGACATTCATTCCCATACAATTCAGTACGATGAAATTTACTTACATAGAACCGAAAGCAGAAAATTGCAATGAAAGAATGGCTCTTGCCCAAACCAAAGATCCAGCTGCACCCGGAGAAATGTTTTGCCGGTGTACCACTCTGTCTGCAGTAGTGCTGCATGTTTATGTAGGAAGGCCTCCATGCTGTGCTCTACCATTTGCCACAATTGTCACGTAAGATGCATAAATGGCATCCCCATGATTGAGGCCAACGACAACGACAGTGACGATGATCTAGCAGAAGTAGCTTGTACCGAAACTGATCCATGCTGTGGGGACTTTTAGGTTTGTTTCCTAACTAGTCCAAACAAAGTTACGAAATCAAACTTCGTACCATCATCTGATCACGATTCGACCATCGTAACTAAACAACGGTTGCGAAGGTAGGTAAAAAATTTATACAAAATTTTATTAGTTTTTGTTGTTGCACATCAAAATTTCCTATGACGCATTGTTTACGAGATATAAGCAAAAAACTAAATAAGAGACTTTGCGCGCAACAGAGTCCGGGCAACAGGAGCCACCAGTGTGTATGCATGTGTGTGAGAGGGTGTGTGTTTTGTGTGTAGGTGTGATCATAAATACTTTTTTTAAATTTGTTTTTGAGCCCGATTTTGGTAGAATGGAATATATACAGAACTGGGTAGATTTTAATATATGTTGTAACCAATTTTCTCAATATTGAGTTTTGGGCGTATGTGGTCGATACTTGGGGAATATCAAACAACGCCTGCAACGAAATTCTAGCCAATAGTTCACTGCTGGCAATTTTTTGACCACTCATTGACTGGACTAATAAGAAAATAATAACTTTGATGGTTACGTGCCTTGCGGTTTCAATTTTCTCATGTTAAGTTCTTCTTTCAGGCAATGTTCAGCATACTGAAGCAGACAGTGTCGGCGCTGATGGGCGACGTGCTGCCCTTCTTGGAGCAGATCGCTCAGCTGACTGTGGCCGGCTGCAGTCACCACCCCTGCGCCTCCGGACTCGACGTCGTCAAACTGGTGGGTTTCTTCTGCTCTTCTGCTTGAGATTTATTCATTTCAGTTGTTCCCGTGTCCGTTTAAGCAGTGTCATTAGCAAAGGTTATGATTTTAATGGACCGGTACCAATACGTTTGTTGCCTGAGGTTGTACTGCAGAGAGTACTGGTAGAATTACAAGCTAATTTTTTGCCCGAGGTTCTACTTGTTGAAGTTCGCAGTACGGGCAACAAACGTACCAAAATACCTCCTTGTGGTACCTCCTTTTTGATTTCTATTATTTCAGAGAAGGATTCATGTTTTATTCTAACTAAAGGCTGCATTATACCTCGTGTGTTCATAAGTCTTGAGACACAGTAAAACTAAAATATTTTTGGAGCTAAGTTGAGTATTCATTTATTGGATATTAAAATTAAAACTACTGACATCTAGATCTGTATTTAAAAATAAATCATTCAAAATGGCCGCCTTTGCATTCAATGCAGGCCTTCAAACGCGTGCGCCATTCATCTATGGCGGCACGAATCTTTTCAATGGGAATCCGTTTCGATTCTTTAATAAGGGCTCGCTTGAGAGAATCCAGGTTTGGGTGAGACTTTCTGCATGCCCTCAGCTCCAATTCCGTCCATAAAGAATAATCCAAAGGATTCAAGTCAGGGCTTGACGAGGGCCAATCTTCGCTCCGAATGAAGCCTGGCAAATTGGCCTCCAGCCAACGTTGGGTAGTCTTAGCTTTATGGGAGGGAGCAGAGTCCTGTTTGAAAACCCAGTATTTTCCAGCGAATAGCGTATCATTTAATGGTTTAACCACCGCTTCCAATATGTCGGTTTGGTAATTTTGTGCCTTCACCTTGACGCCTTGCTGGCAAAAATGAAGCGAAGTGACCCCCTCGTAGGAAACACCCCACCAAACCATCACACTTGCTGGATGATGAGTGCGCTGGACATTGCGTACAGATGGCTGGACGTCCTTTGAACTTATGGCGTAAACCTTATTGTTCTGCCGGTTAAACTTTTCTTCCACCGTGAAGATCTTTTCATCGGTAAACAGGATATTTTTTGGATCGTGTCTCTTCAATAGGTTCCGACATCGTTCCAGTCGCAATTTACGAAGACGCTCGTTTAAATAATGCACTTTCCTTCGACTGTAGGCCTTTAGTTTAAGATCATATTTAAGTATCCTGTTCACCGATATTCGCGAAATGTTGGTCTGCAGAGCTAATTTCTTTTGAGTCCGGCAAGGGTTGCGACGAATTCGCTCTCTGATTACTTTGATGTTGGCGGGCGTCCTTACAGACCGCGGGCGGCCACATCTTCCACGGTCTTCTAAAGAGCCGGTCTCCTTGTACCTCTTTATGGTATAATACACAAAGTTCCGACTACATCCCTCAACTTTGGATTTCACTAAAAACTTGCATTGGTTTTTTTCCTGCTTGAAACAGTGAAATTGCAGTCGCACGCAAATCTTTTGTTGGTGCCATTTTCACGGAGAATGAAACAAATATTCAAATGTATATTTTTTCTGATTCAAAACATTCGAAATTTAAAATTTTAAAAGTTTAAAAAAGGTTGCATGAATTACTTTCTTTTTAAAATAATTAAATAAGTTCGTCTCAAAACTTATGAACACACGAGGTATAAGTTCGCAGCTATGTCTAAGTTTTTTTTAACGCCTCTATATTATTACCCCTTGCGTGCGAGTAATGCCCACATTTTTGTAATTTTCCTGGAAATGGGCGTCGCGTTGCCTTCGTCGCTTGCCTAGGGCGCCATGCTATCCCACTGCTTGTCAAAACCCTCCCTAACCTGTTCTAAGTTCACGACCCTGATTTATTCTCAGATAGTGATAGTATCAGGCAACGAATGGGAAGGGTCCCGCGAGTTCCTGCACGCATGCGTGTCGGGCGCGGCGCGCGCGCTGGCCCCCGAGGCGGGCGCGCAGCCCGACCTAGCCGAGGGACTGTTCACGATGCTCTTCGCCATCACCAAGAAGAAGCCGCAGTATCTGGACTGGATCGATGATCTGCTGGCGGAGTTGGTGGAGCTGGGTGAGTTGGAGATTGTGACGCCTGTTGTTAGTGGTAGGAGTGTACGGTATCGTTTAACGCTAGCGACAGATCTGACTAAGCAGTACAACATTCGAAATAATATATCTTGTGTCCTTCCCCAAGATAGTAATGTAAAACTGTATGTCAACAACGTCTGCAAGAGCAAAGGAAACCTATGTAAGTGGGACGTTCTCGCGTTCGGGGATAAAGTTTTAATCGTTGTTACAGGTTGCACGTGCATTCGACTGTGGGAGGCGGGCGCGGCGCGCTCGGCGTGCTGGTGGCTGGCGGTGCTGTGCGGCGCGCGCCCCGCCGCGCTGCAGCACGCCGCGCCCGCGCTCGTGCACAGCGCGCTGCGGTGCATTGGTACGTCAAAGCGCTATAGCGCCGCGTTCTGACGCCAGCTATAGCTTCGAGTAGTTCTATTGCAGCGGTCGGTGCGCGCCGGGCCCGAGGCCTTGCTTTACTTTAATATTTTGTATGTGTGTCAGTTATGGTGCCTGCAAGAGAACACAACAGAAAACCGAATCATCTGGTCTCCGCCTAGTAGATCATCGGAGACGGTAACTGTGCTGTATCTCAGTCTCTCTTATCGAGGCGCGAACCGTCATCTCTGCTGGGCATCAAATTCCTATTAGATATTATGATTATTATTCCCTTAGGCGGCGCGACCCCCCGCAACCAGATCGAGCCGCTAGCGGAGCTGCTCCTGGCTCTGAACCGCGCGACGTGGCGCGGCGGCGGCGGCGGCGGCGGCGGTGGCGGCGGAGGCGGCGGCGGCGGAGGCGGCGGCGGCGGCGCACTGGCCGTGTGGTTGCGCTCTGCGCTGGCGCCGCCCGCCTTCCCCACGGTGCACGCCACCGACGCACACAAACACAAGTTCATAGCCGCTGTCATCAAGTGAGTCAGTATACGTTGAATTATCGAACAGTTTTTTTAAATAGTTTGTAAGCCGTCAACTGTTAGACAGGTTTACAGTCCACTGATAAACTAGTTTACATGTGGACGACATTTGCATCGCTTAGTCCAACGTCGAGCGTTGCCGAAACTGATTCTCCAGCCACTCGTCTACGAAGCATTCCGTTCTCTTCACACTTTCTTGTACTGCTAATATGACTATCTCTCTTTCGCCATGCGCGCGACTCTATAACGGTTGAGGGGGCGGTGTTTTGTAAAAATAAACTTGCAATGCATTATTGTATTAGTAGGCAAGCACAGTGTAAATAATTGTTTATCGTCGGTTGGCAAGCGATAACATTAGTTTCGCTCACTCGCATAATGACAGATTTTGTTTACGCGTACTGACATATACCTACGCATATTAGCTATAATATCCTAAACAGTTTATTCTAGTCGTCGTTTACCAATCAGTGAATCAACACGTTCAACGATCGACCATGTCATAATATGCATAAACTAGTCGAAAATGTAACTGTTTTATAAACTAGTTCATCGTAGTAGTCGTCGACCTCCTAGTATACCTACAAAAACATGACGTGCTAGTCAAATAATAGATTCAGGCGATTCTTTGCGGTAATCCATTGCAATATATTAGAATGATAATTCCGCGCAAAACCAACAAATATGATCCAACAATATGCAATTCGCTTGCGATGCCTACCCTCCCACAAACTGACGTGCCATGCAATGCAACCAGAGAAGGTATAAAACTGTCTTACGCAATATAAAAACGCCAAGACACTTAACCTCTAAAAGTAGAAAAAAAACCCACACCAACTACACTAAAAAAACTATCCAAGTCGTCAACTACTTTCGTCTCTCCACGAAACATCATCAGGACGCCACAATACTCGAATCTGACACTGGAGTGCCAATCAACAACTTCAGAGTCCTGCCAGTGATGTAGCCTCCTAGCTCCTCGCGCGGAGAGTACAATCTAGTACTAACACTATCCTAACTTCACTGCTTAAACCCTGCACCTATCAGCGCTATGTCGCCTAGTCTTCACCGACGATTCTCGACGATGATTCGGAGACATACATAATGCTACCTACTTTTGCCAAGCCGCGGTCTTCACTACACAAATCGTGTTAACTTTTCTGTTCTTTGGCATTCATAATACAAAGTTGTAGCCAACTGTAACTCAGTCCATCTTTCCAGGGAAAAAAGCAGCAAACGAAGATTGCTCGACACGGTGCAAGAGTTCTCTCTGGTCTGCCGGGGACTGGTCGGCACGGAATACGCGCGGCAAAGCATCGCCGCTAAACAGCTAGTTGCCTAGATTTGATCTTAATTCTAGGCGTAAAAGCTAAAGGCCTTCATTTGGTCTAGATTCCTGGCGTAGCACCTAGTGACTTAGGTTTAGTCTAGGTTTTAGGTGTAACAGGAATAGACGGTGCTTCAGGCCTGTCTGTAAGACAGCCAATAAAGTCGTGTTGTTCTCAGGATACGTGAATCTGGTTAAGTAATGTGAGACCGAAATCTAAAGGTGAGTATAGACTAGAGAATTTACTACAGCATTACATTGTAATGTTACGTTCTTACGAATGGTACAATACAGACAAATACTCAGTTTCCTAGATCATTTCTAGGTAATGTAACGTTCTTGCGAATGCTCGACGCTGTGTACGTAATGCTCATGGCGAGTGAACATTTACCTATAAAATTTACTCGTTCATTTTCCTTCGCCCCGCGCACCTCACTCCCCGCATCCGCTCAATAAAATGTTACACCAAAACGCTTGTTAGTTTTTAAAGTCGTAAAGTGTTAGGTTGAAACAAAACATGGAGTGAAATGTTCGATATGTGGTTCCTCTCGAACCACACTTCGAACATTTCGCTCGAGTAAAAAAACAGCGAGTGCTCGATGTTCTGTTACTAGTAAATACTCTGTAGTCTATACTCACCTTATAAAGATTTCTTGCGTGGAACAGTAATAAATCAGGATAAAAATTATCTAAACCAGCAATAAGGATAGTCTTTGTACTACATGAGATGTGCTACGTAGCTAAGATACAAGAATGCATGTCAAGGCGGGTGTTAGATAATAATATGTATGAGCGGTCGAATTGGTGAGTTATGTAGCACATTTCTGGTGGAAAGGACCATCAAATATTTGATGGTCCTATTGATAATATATGAACATGTCTCTTGAAATTTTACATGAAAACCAAGTTATCAACCTACATCGGCAGTAGTACACTAAACGCGTCATGGAATATAAACTTGTGATGCCATTGTGATGAAATTCGACAAATAATTTTTTTATTTTGTTCGGACATTAATGTACGCTGTAATTATTATATTTTGTGAGTGTAAGTAACCATATCTGAATTAGAAATAGTTGTTTCTATGGAGTGTGTTCTGTAAATTACTTATCCTGTAGTACTTTACTTATAAATAAATCAAAACTAATTAATTTAATAAGTTAATCATGTTTTTCTCATAGCTCAAATTATTCAGTAATAAAATATGCTGATATCAATTGCGCAAAATAATATCCAATAATTTAGATGGGACGACGGCAGCACATTGTCTACTGTTATCATATCACGTAACGACTTTGTGTAACTTTAGTAATAATCATGGACCTGTTCTATTCAATGTATTTATTACAATCAACTTGCTATTTCAACTCATCTGTAAATAAATGACTAAGAACATTCATTATGTTCAAACTATACACTAGCCAAACTCGATGTAGACTGTTAGCAAACAAACCACGACACAATAAATAAAACTCACTTGCTTGACGTCGAGTTTCAGATGTAAGCAATATTTATTGAAGGAAAGGCAGGATCTCAAATCGACAAGTAAAATAAATTGCGTATAAAATGACGCGGCAACAGAGTGAATTTTAGGTTAAGATGGGTGGTTTGTTTACAAACATTCCACATCGAGTATGGCTAGTATAGATATAGATAAATGTAAATAGTAGTTTAATATTTTTTTTATTTATCATACAACTAATACAACAAAATACTTGCGATTGCTATTATAGAGACGTGTATTGAATGATCTCACTATCACGGGTGAAGTTCAGAGGAAAATGAATTCTGTAAGTTTTCGTTAATATACCCTACTTGATTTGTTTGAATTGGACAGGGGGAAGGATTGAAAATAGACAAAAGTATTGGTTGATATCTTGTTTTATTTTAATTATTGCCACTTAAATAAAATAAATTAGGTACTGAGAGCTGGCGCGATTGTCTTTTGTTTTTCACACAATAATTATAACCACGCTGACGTCACAAATCTTTCGATTATCTAGGTCTGTCCATGTGACGTACGGTTGCAAAACTCAACGTGTAGCTACTCTCGCTTACTTACAAAACAGCCATTTACTTGATGTTTATGACTTTTTATTTATTAAAAAGTCGGTTTTTTACATAGAATCATTTTAAGGACCGAAATTTCAGTGTCAAATAGAACGAAAAAAATATATACTAGTTCTAATTTGTTTTTATTATTGAATTGTAATTTTCTTTGTCAATCACGACGAAAAATATACTTTCATCATTCCAAAATTTCGAATGAAATTAAACTAAGATTCTTAATGAAGTAGGCCTCTAGTATACGTATCTACAAAAGACGATCGCGCCAGCTCTTAGTAATTTACACTGAGCTCCATTATATAAGTACGCTAAAGGGAATATTCTACACGCAATGCCAGTTGTTTATTGTGCCCCTATCTACCGTCTAGTATAAAATTTACATTTGTTGAAGCGTACCAAAACAACATGACATCCGTAATATTAGTTCCACAGACGGTCACGCCGTTCACGCAAACGCAGCGCCAAAATCAAATGGCCTCAATCTGTCATCGATAATAATTATTACCTTCAGCGTATATCATACCGCCGGATTCTCTAACACTGATTAAACTAATAAATAGCCAAACCTCATGCCAAGTGCTTTGGATTGATTTTGACAAAAATTAGGTTGATCAAGTCGCGTAATAATAAGCATTTATCAAAAACAACAAAGGATTTATTTATCATTTGTCACCTAGCGTTCGAGCAACCGTCTGTCATTAACTTTTACATACACATTACTACATATTATGAATAAGACATCTAATAAACTGCTTACAAGAACAAATCGAGTGTAGAATAGTTTCTTTCCGGAGATTACAAAATATAGCTATAGTACTTATCTAACGTACAATCGACAATGTACAGTAACTAGGCATAGTGTGGAGGTTTGCAATCACAACGACGGGTATGGCTTACATAAAAGTACCGTACATATAATAGATTAAAACTTATTTTATTACCAGGCGGGCCAATCTAATTGAGATCTGGTTCAATTTAACAACATTTTTTTAAACCTCTACACCATTTAAAACCTTTTAAATCTAAAAAGTTGGTCACGTACGGCTATGTTACAACAATCATTTTCTCCAAACTACAGTACACATACCAAGTGCAATACATCTTACACTAAAATAAGGAATTCGTAACTACTACTATGGTGTGAAATTGGTACCTTTACATATCTACCTTAATAATAATATAATATGTTGGTAGAATCCTAACATCCGATCCTATAAATATTAAAAGGCGACATTTTGATGTGTACATGTTGTTAGGTAGGATAACATAATTCCACCAAACCGTACCCGTAGCATCTTGAAGAACCGACCGTCACACACGTGCACATGGCAGAACGTTGCATACATGTGTCGGTACAAAAAGGAAATACAATTCTGAGGGTTTAATAATAGGCTACTTGTGATCCGGCGCGTAAATAGCGTCGCAAAGTCCCAGGCAAAAGCAAGTTACAAACACACAAACTACAAACTACACATACCAATACTATTTACATTAAAACACCGAATTCGTTACAAAATGTGCAAGGCTTTCATGACAAGCCATCGACGGTCTGTGAAATAAAACATTACACCATTACCATACATCGCATTTTTATAGACACGTAACTTACTTCTACAATGTTTTTATAAACTACACATTATTATTTTCTAACGCCAAAACATTTATTTCGTCCGCACATAATACGCTGACATTATAAAAAGTTTAGCGTAATATTTAAAAAAAATAAAAAGATAAAAAGTTAGCGACGAAGTGTGTGTTTCTAATGTCTGAACAGTACATGGTTGATACATAACAAATTACTGACTTTTACTGTCATTTTCTACAAACAACTACATTCCAATAATATTTGTACCCTAACAATTAACTCGTTTTCACAAAAAAATACGCCAAGTCTTCAGACTAAGCTTTCAATATCTACATGTGTGAAACTTTAAAACTAAATAACCAACTGCAATAATCTGACGTAACATTAATGTGACCATACGTTTTACATCTCAATTTTATATTAAACACCTACGTTAAAAGATGAACATGAAACACTGCGCCTAGCCTTGACGCAAGCTTCTAAACGAATGCGCTGTATTTTTCCCGGGCGCTCAGCCCAGATGCGAACAAACTACGGCTACACTACTGTCTTGCAACTCTATCAAGCATAAATATATACATTAAAAGCACTTAGAACTAACATTTAGAAGTTCATAACCACGACTTTTCGAACGTAGACAAGACATTCATGTTAAAACATTTCACAAAGTACTTGATAAGTTTATACAGCCCCTAGAATGTAATCTTCCTGATGTGCCAGTTGCACGCAGCGGCGCACAGTTTAGGCACTTTTAGAATGTCACTATCAACAGTTCACTCTTCAGTTCCTACTAAACATTGCAACGCATATAATGGACTAAAACAACCACACACCACATTTTTATCGACGCAGAATCGACATAGCAAACTTAGGCCCTTATTATGAAAGCTTGCTTAGTCATCGATCTATACTTGAGTAACAGGGCCTCATAATACGGGCTTTCTGGACACTTCTGGAAGAGCTTCATATTTTATGTCGGCCATTTTTTTTAATATCCAGGTTAAATGAATTCTCGGGAAGTTCAAATGGGCCTCGCTCACTGGTGCAATGCACGTGGCAGAGCGTCGAGGGGCGCATTTGTGTGAAGCAAGCATAGCCGCCCGCGCCTCGACTCATGAAGGTGCCGGGACGTCGGCTCGCCTCGCCTCTTACCAGTGAGCGACGCGCCTAAGGTTAAATCTTCTGGTTAACACATTGCGTGCCAGACGCACTTTCAGTCTTTGGACTGCTTGTTGCATTGAAAACATTCAAGCTAGAAACCGTCTGAGCCCACACAACGCGACGAAATTTAAGAAACGTCAGATGGCGTGGCGTACGATAAGTGTCTCTAGCTAGGCCAACAGTTTTCATTAAAAATCAATCGTCCAGATGTCGCGTACATTGCGTGGCGTGGTCTCAGTCTGTATCTAGCTTAAGCCTTAAGTTAGAAGAAGCCTTGGGTTAGATCCTTGCGCTTAGTTAGGTCAGATTAACGATCCTCTGTGCTGGCGATGCGCGCTGCGATGGCGGTGGCGAAGGAGTCGCGTGAGGCGACGGCAGAGACGAAGGAGGCGCGGCCGCCGGCGGCGGCGATGGTGCAGTGCTCCGCCGTCCAGCTGGGCCGGCACAGGCGCAGGATCCTCGACAGCGCGAGCTGGGGCGGCCCGGAGGACACAGCTTCTAGGAGCTCCGGCGGGAGCTCCGCTGTTGATCCGGTTAGGAGACCGTTCAAGGCCACATCTAAGGGTCCTTGTTCCCTTATGGGAGTCCATTCAGCTGAGGGAAAATAATGAATTCTTAATCACACTTACACAGTAACAAATTCAAAGGTTTTCAGGTTTTTGTCAGAACTTAATAAATCAAAATGCTTACTAAAACCACATACCGAGGTAAATTTATATTTACTATAATTAGTGTAGTTCAGAGTTATTCTATTACATTTCCTTACTACTGATTTAAGAATTATTTTATTAACCATGGAGGAGTCTGTTTTTTCGCCGCGACCTCCTTAGACAGGAATAACCTATACGGGTACTTTTTATCCCGGAAATACGTGATGGAAGCGGGTAGAAGGTACCATAACCTCGCTTACCAGTTGTCCCCTCTATGATTTGAATAGGAGATGGTTCAGCAAAGAGTCAGGAGTCGGAGTCATCGCGCGACGGAGGCGGATCGATCTTGGACAGCTCCACCTCGAACTCGAGTATACGCTCGGCGTCGCAGTGGCGGTTCTTGAAGCGGATGAAGTTTAGAGCCTGGAAGGAAACCGTTTATTTAAAAATGATCAAGAATTATTATTTAAGAATTATCCTTTGGGATTCAAATTTGGGTTTCGGCTAGCCATAGTAATATCGAAATTCAAGATAGATTTCAAAGCATGACCATCCGAAACATGCTCAACACACCCACACACGTGGGCGACAAGCATGCATATGAGAGGGAGCGGAGGGCGTTAACGGTCGGAGCTAATATGTTGGCCCGAGGTTTGTGCGTTGCAGTGCGCAGGTAAAGACTACACTGTTTAGAGTTTAGAGCGTACTGTCAGTTTTTCTACACGTGCAGCCTATGGATCAAGCATACGCAGAAGACCTGGAACGCCCTGCGCGTCCAATATTACAATGCCTTCCGGTGGCTGTTGGGGCTGCCAAGCTTCTGTAGCGCATCAGGAATGTTCGCGGAGGCGCGGGTCGGCGGATTCGCTGCAATCCTACGCAAGCGAACGGCGCCGCTGCTGCACAGGGTGCAACAGCTACCTGCAGCTTATTACAGGAAGGCTGGACTCAGCCTCCCCCTTCATGCAGCACTGGACGAAGGCCCATAATTTTTGTTAGTTTTTAGTGTGTTATTATCAATTTAATTTATTCAGTAATATTTATAGAGCTGGTCCCCCTGCAACATATATTGTGTACCTGATCGAGCGACAGGTGGAAGCAATCCTGGCGGCTGACGTTGTGAGAGGAGCTCTCGAGGTCGCTGTGCGTGGCGCGGCGGTATATCATCTTACGGCCGTTGTGCTGACCGTCGATAGACACCTGAAACAAGTTCCAATAAATAGATAAAGAAGGTCGCGAGAATATCGGACTGAGTCAGTCTACACTATAGTTAAAGGTACACCTTTTTTTTTTGTCTGAGATATTTATTTACTTCACTAAAGATTAATAATCACTAGTGAGAAACAAAATAAGCTTATCATCTGTTGTTAGTAGTTCGGCACGAGCAAATACGCAAAATAATGAGCAAAAATACTATACAGAGCAAAATCAAGGCGCAAACACGCTAATACTAAACTAAAACATAAAATAATATAAGACACTTCGCATCTAAACGCTGAACATGCCTCAAGAGGGATTTGACATAACCACCACGCACGTAGTCGTATTGGTGATCAGATCACAGTAGGTAGTAGTGTAAAACAGCACTGAAGGAAGCTGTTGCCTTCTCTGGTAGGTCCCGTAGTTGGCTCTTACAACATCCACGGGCTCAGTTGGAAAGGTCGGTTCTAACGCCATATGCAATGTGTGCTAATGAGGAGCCAGTTGTCGCGTGCTAACTAAAATAACTATCTATAGCTCCTATTCTGAAGGTTACCGCTGGACGCTGGACACTTACATCTCGGCCGAAAGACGTGAACTGCTGGACACGGGCCTCTTAGGTCGCCACGGCGCCCTGTCTTCAGCGCATTTAGCATCTGCCTGTGTCTGCAGCCTTTCGCCCGGCGCTTAGTATGTTTACTAAGCGTCGGGCGAAAGGCTGCAGACAATATATATAAACAAATAACCTCATAGGCATAGTCGTTGGCGTTGCACTTGGGCCCAATGTAGGCGACGTAGACGATGACCCCCCAGGTGCGGATGTCCACGTCGACCTTCACGTGGAACACCTCGTCCATGGCGACGATGAGCCAGTTGTCGTGCGCCTCCGAGTTCACCTTGATGCCGAAGCGGTGGCGCGGGCCCACCTTCACCAGGTACTGGTGTTTGATCTGGAAGGAGAAAACACATTTTATACTACCTCTGCTCGGAAATTGGCATATTTGTATTCTAAATATGAGGCAGAAAGTATGTAATTTCTGTATGAAACTAACACGTGGGAGAGAAAAGTGTATGAAAATCCATTTCTAACGCGTTAAGTTAATGAGAAAAGCATCTGGAGATCAATTAAATAAATAAATAAGAGTTTATGTATTTCATAATAAAAAATTAATAAAGAAATGGAAGGGTGACCCGCTCAACGGGGTTTTTTTTATAGGACTTTAAGAGGCTGGTACTTGCACAAAAATAACTACTAGAAACATAGTAAGTCAATTCTTATACAATACATAGCAATGAATACAATTCCAATACCAACCTCAAGTCAATACAATTATCAATTCTAAAATGTATACTTATATTACTACCTGAATAATAAATCAATAAATAGTTTAAGATGTTGTCACATTGCATTTAAAATCAGACAAGTCAGCCTATATAACATATGTATACTGTCAGCGAAGATGTCGGCTTCGTTGTACTAGTGAAGGAAGTGCTTAAGTAGACCAATAGTTGTATAATAATCGTCAATCTTCTTGTCTTCTGGCGAACCCCGTAACAAAGATGCGCAGGACGCAATTCTTAGGCCAAACGGTGCACGATTACCTTCTGGACAGTCGTGTCGATTATTTACTGTGAGAGTTATACGAGGTGTGCCTATCTCTTACGCCTGCTGCGTTGTCGGCGCCATATTAATTATTTGCGTGAGTGTACCTGCGCAAACTTCTTACTCTCGCTGCCCGTCACCGGACAAGCTGTTTGGCGGCTACTATAACCAATGGCAGGGGCAGGCGTACTTGTGTGTGTAGATAGTTACATGGATGTGTGCGTGCAGCTCGTCCCGCGCCAGGTGCAGCTTGTCCTGGCAGAGCGGCACGGGGCAGGCGTACTTGCGCGCGGCGCAGGAGGACTCGTGCGGCGCGCGCCGGCGCAGGCGCACCTCGCGGCCGCAGCCGTGCCGGCACGGGTAGCGCAGCATCTCTGCCACCTGCAGATAAAGAACTGTCTTAGGAACGACGCTCTGAGGTTCTTCGTCGACAATACACCAACTGTATGAATAACGAGATCGGTTGGAAACAACAAATCGACCAGCTAGCAACATTGTTATCAGAAAACTACAAACAATTCCGCCAAACAAATATTTTTGTAAATGATTTCTGTATTTATGGACTAATTTTTATGTTTTATTTCATCTTATCGTAATCAGCCGTTACTATCTCACTGCTGAGCAAAGGCCTGCCTCTTCTCCCTCCCATCTTGTTTTATGTAGATTAAATCAGTTGAAATTCCTGTTGATCTTTGTACATGAAAGTACCTAATATAAATGTTGAATAACA
The DNA here is from genome assembly GCA_963662085.1 of Eupithecia inturbata. Lineage (NCBI taxonomy): Eukaryota > Metazoa > Arthropoda > Insecta > Lepidoptera > Geometridae > Eupithecia > Eupithecia inturbata. Next base: position 14,601,174 of record OY759182.1, read on the forward strand.
TGACAACTAAAAGAGATGGACACATAGTTCTAAAAGAGTTGGACACATAGTTTTTGGAGAATTTGTAGAAAAGTATACCTCAATCACCCAGTTCTAAAGTTACAGATCAAAAATCAAATACAAATCGTTTTTTTACTGCTAATTTTTAATCAAGGGGTTCTTTTTTGACGACAAACCCCTAAAAATCATGATTTTAGTATTTCCCAATGGGGAAATACTAAAATCATGAACTACCGGTTCTAAATGTAGAACCGGTAGTTCACAAGTCTGTAGGTATGCTAGAAGTAAAAACGAGGAAGAAACTTAAGGGTTCTTTTTTTCGACCACGGAACCCTAAAAAACATGTTTTTAGAATTTTCCTTTTATTTTGGCCCTGAGTCCATACTAATATTATTCATTTGAAAGTAGCTCTGTCGGTTTTACCTATATTCCAAATTTCATGTTTAAAGGCCTGCTAGAAATACCTAAAATGTTTATGAACTGTCACTATATGCACACAGCAATAATGATAATAATGTATTTTTTACTTAAAACTTGTATTTTAAGTAACTCACGCCCTCCATAGCTCGGTTCCTGACGGAGCTGAAGGTGGTCCTGCAGACGGGGCAGGAGGCGAGGCGCGCGCGACAGCGGCTGCACACAAGGTGCCCGCGCCGGCACTGCGACATGGGGGGTTCCATCCACTCCAGGCAAACGGGACACTCCAGCAGGCGGAGGAGTTTCTGTTCAGGACAAGAAATGATTCGATTTTGTTCTATTCATCATCATTGTCTCAGCCAAATGAGGCCTACTGCTGGACGTAGGCCTCTCCAGAGATCGGCACGGTGACTATTCCTGCGCGGCCCGCATCCAGCGTGCATACGGTTCAGCGGCCGAAAGGACTTTGCCCCAGTTGGTATCGAGATTAGTACTGGATGTGAAACTTATTGTCCATGAATGAAATATGGTTTTCACATCTATGCTCGTAAAACGCACTTTATACGGTTGTATGACGTATATTTGGTCGAATGACAAAATAATTAACACTTACATGGCTGAATTTCGTTTCGTATAATTTCATTTGATATAACATACAAAAAACTTAATCTCACGTCAACTAACTTCATAACAAGTAATATAAACTTAATATAATCTTACTTGACATAACTTTAATATGATTTAAATTTAATAATTTTGATATTTCTTTTAAATAATTTCTGTAGCTAGCGAACGAACACGATAAGGAAGAGCGGGGTTCTCTAACACAAGCATATTATGCATAAAAGAGAACCCCAACCCATGTTATTGTAACCTAACTATGTACAGAAATAAACGTTATTCATTTAATTTTTTTATTTCATCTAACATTCGTACAATAAACAATGTTTAATATAAATAAATAAGGAAATAATAATAATTTCTAAATACATAATATTCAAAAGGTATAAACACATTTCATATAATCAACATTTCATTGAAACATAAATAATATAATTCTCCAACGGATTCCCGGCCGTTTTGCCGCGTTGGATGATTTCTAAATCAAACCTGACAAAGCTACTGTCACATATTACCTTCTGTGTGGAGGGAGACCGTTGGATGATTTCTAAATCAAACCTGACAAAGCTACTGTCACATATTACCTTCTGTGTAGAGGGAGACCGTTGGATGATTTCTAAATCAAACCTGACAAAGCTACTGTCACATATTACTTTCTGTGTAGAGGGAGACCGTTGGATGATTTCTAAATCAAACCTGACAAAGCTACTGTCACATATTACCTTCTGTGTAGAGGGAGACCGTTGGATGATTTCTAAATCAAACCTGGCAAAGCTACTGTCACATATTACCTTCTGTGTGGAGGGAGACCGTTGGATGATTTCTAAATCAAACCTGACAAAGCTACTGTCACATATTACCTTCTGTGTAGAGGGAGACCGTTGGATGATTTCTAAATCAAACCTGACAAAGATACTGTCACATATTACCTTCTGTGTAGAGGGAGACCGTTGGATGATTTCTAAATCAAACCTGACAAAGCTACTGTCACATATTACCTTCTGTGTAGAGGGAGACCGTTGGATGATTTCTAAATCAAACCTGACAAAGCTACTGTCACATATTACCTTCTGTGTAGAGGGAGACCGTTGGATGATTTCTAAATCAAACCTGACAAAGCTACTGTCACATATTACCTTCTGTGTAGAGGGAGACCGTTGGATGATTTCTAAATCAAACCTGACAAAGCTATGTCAGCTTCTGTCACACCCCGGACACTCGCTCATTTCTCCATAAAAAAGTCGTGTCTCGGCACATACATGCGCAGCTGTGTCGCGCTACACGTGCAACTGCGTGTGTGTCGTCTAGGGTCACTTCGTGAACGTATTGTGCGAGCGTGACACTTGCGAAATAACTCAAAGACATTTCACTTTTTTATTTTCCTCTTACTAAGGGTAAAATCAAAACTACAAAACTAACTCAAAACTACTAAGGGTAAACAAAAGAAATGTCGTATGTCCAAGGTCAAACAACGTTATGTTTTATAAAACACCATCGGCGTCGTCTGTCAAAATGCTATCTGCGCCAAATGCATGCACCGTACGTCCATTGCATTTAAACCGCAACAAAACTCGCCTAGGGGCCGGCGGGGTCTTGTTGTTCCGTCCGTTGGGGCGAAGAGAGTCCATTCTATACGTTTGTATTATTATATACTCTGCTTCTGTGTAGGAAGGGACGGCTGCTCCGCGGTCCGCGGTTTCTAAATCAAACCTAACAAAACTACTGCCACATAGTAGCTTCTGTGTAGAAATCAGCTATTTCAATATGTTCCTTTAAAAACAAGATCCGTCAAGTGCGAGTGTGACTCGCGCGCCAAGGGTTTCGAACGATTGTCAAAGTATACCAATATGTACTAGGTACTGACCTAGTACATATTGGTATACTTGACAATTGTACATATATACATATATATATATTCATCAAATAGCAAAGTCTCTAACACTGGTTAGAGACTTTGCTATTTGATGAATACCAAAAAATTAAAGGTACCAACCTACATTTCAGATGTATCGGTTTGCAAACTTCGGAGTACTCGTATATAGGGTAATAGTAAAATTTTCCGTCTTTTTTAAAATATTTCAAAAAGTATGAAACCTACAGAAATTTCAAAAACTGTTTTGAGATGTACATACCGATAACTTTCATTTGATACCCCACTCGGTGAGGTTTGAAAATTTTAAAAATTATGCCTCCTTTTTTCGACCATTTTTTAAAAAATGGTACACTTACAGACTTCTCTATATTTCTCCTGTAAAATATAGATCCATATTTACAAACGCTACATACATTTCAGATGGATCGCTCTGCAAACTTCGGAGATAGGGGGGGGGGGAATGGGTAATTTTTCGACTTTTTTCAAAATATTTCAATAAGTATGAAACCTACAGAAATTCCAATAACGGTTTTGAGATGTACAAATTGATACCTTTCATTTGATACCCAACTCGGTGAGGTAGCCCCCCCTTTTTTGGCCATTTTTCAAAAAGTGGTCTACTTACAGACTTTTCTATATTTTTCCTGTAAAATATAGATCCATATTCACAAACGCTACATACATTTCAGATGGATCGCTCTGCAAACTTCGGAGATACGGGGGGAGGGAATGGGTATTTTTTTTACCTTTTTCAAAATATTTCAAAAAGTATGAAACGTACAGAAATATCAAAAACTGTTTTGAAATAAACAATCTGATACCTTTCATTTGATACCCCACTTGACATTGTAGGTGTCTTTTAAAATTTCGACATTAGAATTTGTACAGAAAATTTACATTTTCATTTATTATTATTTATTTTTCTTTTAATCTGTACAGGCGCACGAAATGTATTATTTAAAATTTTACGTTATTTGATGCTGAAGTTGCTGAGATATTAAAGACGGAAAAAAGGACAGAAAAAGCGATGCCATCAGGGTTTCGAAACCGATTTCCGATCTTCGAAACCCTAAAAACGACTAAGTGACTATTTTCGACCAAATGAATGTTATACCAAATGAGTCTTATGCCATTTCAAATTATATCAAATGAAATTATACTATCTAAGTATTATCGGTTATGTTGTTATAACAAATAAATGTTTTATCATCTATCTATCCGGGGCCACGGTCTTGCCAAGTCAAGGAGACGGCCGTTAACTTTCTTCTATAATTCATACATTTTATCAACCAGCCACATAACACCATACATACCTACTCTAAAAGAAGCATAGCTGGCACAGTCATATCTAAGATTAGTTGGCACTAGACTTAGGATGCAGATCTTTGAATGTTCAAAACGAAGCTGAGACGTAGTTACACGGGCATTGGCACGACAAAAGGAAAGCACAGTGTTAGTAAGTAAAAGCGATGAGTACTTACTTGATTGAACTCCTTGACCGTCAACGGGTCTGGGGGTCTATCAGCTGATGCTGTAACGATAAATTACTGTGAACACTACGAAATAATAAGAAAATAGATTCAGATAATTTTATTAGAAAAAAACAGAGAAATAATAAACTTGCTTGAGTCGCAAAAAGGTCCCTGTCTCAGCATATTGATGGTCGCATTTGAAACCACTGCTATCTTCAGACAGGACCGCCGTGTGGTTATGAAAACTTACGCCCTTTCATATTATTGCTCTAATATTGTTAAACCATTTGTATTTCATTGATTAATAGCTTCCGCCCGCGGTTTCGCAAACGTTTTTCGAGATAAAAAATGGCCTATATTTTATTCCAGGTCTAGAACTACGTCTAAGCAAAATTTCAGTCGATCCTTTCAGTTGTTTTAGCGGGAAGAGGTAACGAACATACAAACTTTCAAATTTATAATATTAGTGTCAAGTGTAGGAAAGTATTGTGTACATACAAGATCGCCTCTTCCTCTTAATGCCTTGTGGCGTCGCCTGCAGTGGCTCCGACTCTGGGGCATCCACTTCATCCGCTTGGCTGGTTGAAGCCTGCTGACAAACGTTACAAAACATGACAGCAGGGTAGGGGACTATACTTATTTTATAGTAAGAGACTTTAAACTTGGCTGATAAAGTTCTGGCATATAAGTGTGGGATGATGACCTGCGAAATACTCGTATTGCTGGCAGAAGCTGCTAGGAGAGTGCGGAGCACTGTGGAGCAATGCAAAAACGTAGCATCCATCTGGGCAAGCACCTGCACAGCCCAGACGAGCTACGAGCCATCACCCCGAAGAAAATCCTACAGTTCCTAGCAGCTGCAAGGGTTAGTGGCACTTTGAACACCGCAGCTTCAGGGCTGAACACTCGAGTGGCGATCACAATAGGCCTATCATGGCCGTAGTGACACAAAAGCCAACTTCAGAAAAAAAAAAAAAACACTCGAATTAATTATTGAACATCAAGGCATTTTCTTTTTAAAACCTGACGTCGCACGCGGAAAGCGTTCTGGAGCGGACTGTCCGCGGCGAGAAACGAAGCTCTCCAGCCACTCTGTTCTGCACGCGAGGAGAGGTATAGTACTGTGGTAATAATGTCTTAAAAACAGTCTCCATTACCTTAGATATGACTATTTTTATGAGATTTTGATCACTGGCAGCCATTAGATCCACAGCGGCTTCGGCGGGCTCGTCTGAAATCTCCACAACGGCATCTTCCACCGCGACGCCGGAGCCTGACGTGTCGTTAGAAGTCCCTCCTGGAAGAGAGTCAAAAATTACAGATGGAAAACAGAAAATTGACCACGCATAGACCGTCAACTAAGGGAGCATTCATAAATTACGTGTGGCTATTTTGGCGATTTTTCAACCCCGTCTCTCCCCTTGGTGAGATGTCGTGATATTTTGTTCGACCCCCTTCCCCCTCCATTATCTCACGTGAGATTTTTGTGAATGAGTTAATCTGTGCTTGATTGCATTGCAATTAGGACTTCTAAAAAGGTAGTCTAGAATCACAGTGACTAAATCGAATAATAAAATACTAAAGATGGTCCGTTTCGTGTTGGCGCGAGATTCAAATTTGTTACTTGTAACTTTTTCTGCGTACTACATGGAATAAACCTAATGGAAAAGTAATTTGCCTCTTATCGTAAACGATTTTCTATTACAAATTTGAATCTCGCGCCAACACGAAACGAACCACTTAGAGTAGGAACTGCTAAAATTCGTCAAAAAATATCACGTGATATTTGCCGAGACCCCTCTCCCCACGTGAGATTGGGTGAGGTTATGTCTTCGTCTTAACGTCCACTGCTGAACAAGCCTCCCAAACGAGCAGGGTTTTGACATAATCACCACGCTTGGCACCAGCCTCCTAAGCGAACAGGGTTTTGACACAATCACCACGCTTGGCAGACAAATTGCTGATCGCTGTGGAGGTAATAAATACAAAGAAGGAAGCGGCCCCTCATCTGGTAGGTTCAATTAGTCGGTTCTTAAAAAATCCACGAGCTGAGCTGGAGGGGTAGATTCTCCCTAGGGGTAGATCCGCGACCGTCCACGGGGCGTTCGCGGCGTAAGGATAGATGTGTTCAATATCAATAGAATCTCGAAAACAGGAGGGCTAGTTTGAAAAACGAATTACGAAGTTGACATATAACGGACCGCCGGTCCGTTCTCTCCGTATGAAAATGATTCTGGCATTAGTTTATGAGAACCGAAACGAAGGTGTCAGTTAGTGACGCGTTCGAAGCAACTTGGTGGGTGGTAAGGTTGTTCGTTTTATGCAACCCCACACACGAAACTTCGTATTACGTGTTTCAAAGTAGGCCTCCTTGTCGCGATGGTCTTAATTACCGTCTACCGAAAATACACATCTCAACTTCAAGTTATATTACGTACAGTCTGCAGGTAGTTCAACTGTTTCAATTGTAAATACTAGTTCTAATTTGTTTCTTAATTGTTAATTGCTTGTGTAATTTCTATTTTAATAAAGCACTAGTTATATTGTGGGCCCAACTGGTTTAGGACCGAGACGTATGAGGGTCAGGAGAGCCATTTGCCCAACATTGGGACGTGTCAAGCTAATCGTAAGGGCCTTATCACACTGCCAAATCGACAGTTCGTTCGAATTTGACAACTCGCGTTGGTTTGGACTCGCTTGCTAATCGCCAGTGTGCATAGCGCTAAGTGTAACAGACCTTGGGTTTCCACCTCTGTTTCTAGTTCCGGAACGGGATGGACCTCTTCGAGGTTGCCACTCAGCAGAGGCAGCGGATATATTGTGGCATGTGGTGTCGCAACTTCCTCCGGCTCATCTACGGATTACCAATCGATTAATACTACAATAAGACATGTGCTCTTCGAAAAAATCATCGGACAATTATATTTTTATTGAAGTTTTAGTTAAACAAAGTTAAACGACGAAGCTGCTAATTGTCCGATAATATTTATAAGAACAACGCCTCCCTTAGGCTCAATTCACACCGGGGGGTGGCAGCGGCGGGCAGCGACGCGACGCGACGAGGCGACGCGGCGGCCGGCCGCGAACTTTTCAAGCTTTTTAAGCGATACTGGTCTTATATGTACCTATGTAGGTAAAGTTTACAATTAATTGACACCAGTATAACTCTGAAAATGCGTCGCAGCCATTCTGGTGTAAATTGAACCTTAAACATAGGTATTTATTATGGGTTGATAAAACTTTACAGTTTTCACGAAAATGTTACATCTATTACAGTAAGAAGTAATACACTGGTAGAAACAGAAAATAACACATAAGCTACTTTTTATCCCACAAGTCAGTTCCCATTGGATTGAAAAAGAAATAACATTTAAACGCTTCCATAGAAACAACGCGGGCGAAGGCGCGGGAATAGTGTTTGATAAAGTTATAATTACATAGAATCATACCGTCTTCTGAGTTATGCACCTCCATGCTTTGGGTGCGGCATCGGCGCGGTGCCGTTGGCGACTCCTCCACTGGTAAATAACACTAATGTTATAACTCTAAAGTTTGAATGGATGGATAACCAGATAACACAAGCTCTGCAGGTGACTGGTTTACCAAATTCAAACAAATCGAATGAGATTTCTTACGAGTCTCCTTGGTCAAACTGTTCATACATAATGCAAACTCGTTACTCCTTTGGAATAATGAATAATGAAAAACATTGAATTTGGAAAGCGATAGGATTGATTCCAATTTTCAATTTGAGTTTTTTGCATTTGCTCCCCTTGGAGTCGAGAGGACTATGTTCGTGGAACATCGAGGATCCCTTAGTTTAAAAAAATCTGAGGTTGTGATTGAAGCGGCGACGCGGGACCCGAGAGCTGGTGAGTATCTGGTCAGAGCATCAATGACGCTGGCAATGAGCCAGCGTCTCGGGGACGCTTCCGACTGGTATTGATATGGATTAGTTAAGCTACCTCTAGATTGTTTGCAAAAGTCTGCAGTTAGCTCAATTATTTCAATTGTAAATCCTTGTTCTAATTTGAATGTAATTATCTTTATTAAAAATTAATTTCAGTTTGAATCTACTCAAAATATCGTCGACAGATTTAGAAAATTCTGAAACTGTGATTTTCCTCGCAGTTCGTTTTCTTAGTTCTAACTCATGTGAAGTCCACCCATTCCTCTATTTTCATATACTAAGTAACAAAATCAAGGTATATATTCCTCCGTGCATAGCAACATTTTCATGAAAATGGTGGATAAAAATGTTCAATTTATTTATGAGTTTTGCGCCTTGCCGATCTGCCCTGAATAAGATATAATATGTAATGCGCAATCCATAAAGCTTGTGATGCTGTCATAAGACGGACATTGGCGAAATTGCGACAACCCAGTCGCAGAAGCCATCTGACAAGAAGAAGAAGAAGAAGAGTCGAACAGATCCCGTCAAATATTTTGCTTGAGCTTGAGTTTTGTTAGGTTTCATGTTTAACAGATAGAATAGTGACTAGTTGGTTAGTTGAGGGTTAGTTTTTTTTTAAACTTTATTGGAAAGTTATTATTTGTTACAAAGAAGTCTCTGTTCGCAGAACTCTTAGTACCTTAATAAGTGTAAAACTTACTAGGCATAGGGTAGCTGGTGGCAGGGTTGCGATTGCCGCTGCGCTGCATCCCCGAGTTGGCCCATCTGTTGGCTTCCGTGGGAACCACGGTGCCGGGACGCGAGTAACCTGCTTTTTAAAACAATGTTATATGTTTATATTTTTGTATAATGAAGATAGCAAGCTGTTCTTCAGAAAAACAACACAATTTAATATAATAATAAAACCGGTGAAGAGCGAGTCGATTCGCACTCGGAGGGTTCCGTACAAAACAATTTTGCAAAATAAACTCTAAAAATAGTTTTTTTTCGTTGACCACCCCCGACGTTGCTAACTTCGGTGATAGGTACTTAACATGGTATGGACGTTACCCCCTTAATTTTATTATTTATTTTATTATACTACGCTTTTATGTTGTTTTAGCGGCAAGAGAAAGACACACTGTGAAAATTTCAACTGTCTATCTTTAACGGTTCATGATATACAGTCCGCTGACAGACGAACGGGCAGAAAGACATCGGAGGCTTAATAATAGGGTACCGTTGGGACCATTTGGGTACGAAACTCTAAAAATCAGACCAAATAAAATAATTCTTATCGATGCAACTCCATAAGGGTAAAATCCCCATAGGTGCGATGCAATGTATCTGTGTATGTATGTAACACAAGCTCTGCTTAGCTCGGGGCTAGATGATGATGTGTGGATTGTCCAGCATTATTTAAAATTTTGTAATGTCATGTAGCAGTAATTTTGTGTATTTCATGTAGCAGGTACCTACGTACTGCGCGGTATGGTGTACCCGTTGCTCCGGTAGCGAGGCAAGGCATGATGTTCATGTTGCGCTTGAGGCGGCGGAAGGCTGTATCTATGTATGTGCAGTGTATGTGATGTAGTAGGTACGTACTGCGCGGTATGGTGTACCCGTTGCTCCGGTAGCGAGGCAAGGCGCTGGGCATGATGTTCATGTTGCGCGTGAGGCGGCGGAAGGCCAGCACGCGGCGGATGTCGTCGCCGGGGCGGTCGCCCGGACGAGCGTCACCAGCTGGTCGGCCCAACATCTCTGGTGGGGGCGTGTTGATGGTGCGAGACATGTAGTGTGGGTTGACTCTGGAGATAAGGAGCAGATTTACAACTCAATATGTATGTGGGGCAAACGCAGTGTAGGAACTGGCAGGTGAGATGACGACCTGCGAAAGACTGCAGGCAGATGATGATTCAAATTCATATATTTTGCGAAACATGGGTTACAGGGATGTTAGGTTAAAATAGAATAAGCACAACCATGATCAGCTTTACAGCATTCAAAGTCACGACAAATGTATATAAATAAATACAAAGACAATATCTAAATTTATTAATAACCCATTAATTGTCTTATTCTAGAATTTATCCATCAGATATTCATTAACATTGTAATAGGTTTTATCAAATAACAAATTCTTTTAATTTATGTTTCAAAATATTAATAGTATTGTTTTTTTAATGCTTGTAGATAGGCAATTAAAACCCATGTCAACCCATGGTGTTGATAAATAAATTCAATGGAATTGAATGGCATACAGATTTATTATAAAGAAAAGTTCCTTTATTAATTTGTTTAATTTTTTTTTTAATAATTATTATGGCAAAGAGGAATATTATGTTTCTATTTTTAGATTGTAAGTTTATGGCAGCAATAAGAGAATTTAATTAGGTAACTTGTTGTAGTTTTATTTTTATGTTGATTGCAAATGACTTGATTAGAAAATTTGGACAAACTATGTAAAAAGGTGTTGTTTAGCCTATACATTTTTGGGACCTTCTGAGATCCCATGTGATGTGACTAAGCGCATAAACAAAAAATGTGCAACTGACTGAGGGTTAAAGAAAAATAAAGCACTTTTTTTCAAATCTCTGGTTCTGAGCATACCGACTACTTGTAGAGCCAGAGGTGGCTGGCCTGGACCAAGTGCTGTGTAACCTGGATAGAAACAACAGGTTGCTCGTCTGCGGGCTCTGCTGGGCTCCAGCTGAGGAGCTGCTGCCTGTGGGCTGCTGACCTAAAATAGTACACAAGTGTGTAGTGAAATTCAAAGATAACAACTTGCCTGTATGGAGAATGGGGATTTTTTTAAAAAATAATATATTGCTTGAAAATTTCTCAGAGCATCATCTAGCCCGAAACTAAGCAGAGCTTGTGTTATGGACACCAGATAACTGACTGATATACCTACTTGACACTTTTCATTCCATGGACAACAATTTTTAGTTACATCCGGACCCTATCAGCTGATTGTTCAAAGTATGAGGGACACTTTAATGTGCAAGCTTTCAGTTGTCTTGGACAGTTAAAGCAAATAACTTTCGTAATAAACTATGCTTCCCAGTGGCCTGTTTTGTCATTACAAGCAAATTATTGCAAAGCACATACCAGAAGGTCTTGCTGTGGTCTGCCGCGTGTCCACTGCTTGCTCTTCATCGTCTGCAATAACATCATCACAGTAATCTCATAATGCAGAAATACCTAGTAAATGTTACATTTAGAATAATACCTACTTAAAAAAGTAGGTAGATAGGGAAACTTATGGTGATTATCATTATTAATGAAGGGGTCATCAAGAAACTACATGATCACAACCCGCTTTGACTAGTTTTATGTAAAAACGGTAATATATAATAATACTGCTCTAGAAGAGAGCAAGGTTTAGTGGTTCTTTTCTAGGGCGGGTTAGTGACTAGTGTGTGTAGTTAGGCAGGATCCATCTATCTACAAAACAATAGGCTACACGGTGTGAAATCCACCTACCTGAGCTCCATGGGTATTCTGGTATACCCAGATTTTTCAAGATATCTTTTCGACTACCCATGGCTAAGAAAATCGATTGGCAACTATACCACCATATTAATACGCAAAAGGATGTCTGCTGATAGGTACACAAAACAAGAAAGAACCTCTTCTAAATGAATTATCCAACAAACAATCACTATCAAAATCACAACACCACTACCTACTACAGTTTTTAGAATTTGTTTTTAAACGCAAATTCAATTAATAAATGCATTGAAATGAAAATTGACATTAAAAAAAACTGCAGGCAACTGCAGCCAATTTTTATTGAGAATTGCCTTGCAATTATTTGATCGAAGCTTGCAAAGTTGCAATCCACCAGCAATTCTCGCACTAAAACACTCATTATATATGGCAAGACAAGAACTGTCAAATTTATCGAGTCGCTCTTGCTGTCTGCCTGTCTGCCATTGTTCGCCAGTCTGCCAGTGTTGCCAGTCGGTCATGTCAGAAATCACCTGAAATATAAAAAAATGTAACCTTTTTGTATATAAAATAACCTTTCATATGTTTTTACTGAAAATGTATTATAAATTGATAGAATAGAATATTAGTTGTATTGATTTACAGAAACATCGATGAGTATTTGAGCACTTGCCCGCATTTCTTGATTTATTCTATTGATCCTTTATAATAAAATTGATGCATTAATAATTGATATGAAGTTAAACGCGTATCGAAATATCGCAAAAATATGGTCCATCAAATGCGCGCGCAAGCGCGTGTAATATGTATTCTAGTACATTTTTACATACTAAATATGAATTTCAATATCTTTATTCACCATCATCATCACTATCCTTGCTGTATTTTATTCTAGCATGCATTAATGCTTTTGATGGCTCAAATGTTGTGGCATTTTTTACAGCCGTTTTGGTAGCCATCAAAGCTGCAATTGTGTTCGTATTTAGTCTGTTTCTGTGGTCCGATTTTATCAGTTTTAATTGGCTGAAAACTCGTTCCACACATGCATTGGAAAATGGCAAAACGAGCAAAACCATTATTACTTCCTTCAAATTTGGGAACATGGGTTCTCCTGTCCCATCTGTCATTTTTAGGATTTTATTCCAGTATTCTTCGATCGGCAAGTCAGGCGACATGTTTAATTCGTTGAAGTCGAGAAAAGCGTGTTTCTTCCATTCTTTATGTAAATTTTCTGTATCAGTAACAATATTTGTTTGTCTTCTACTACTGCTAACTAAGCTAACCAACATGAAAAATTCTAAAACGAGCGTTACTTTTCACGTTGTTTTATGTAAAAAATTAAAAGTTAATTCTACAGATCCGTAAAATCACCTAAAGTAACCTTTTCATTAGTGTAACCTAAAAGTAACCAATGCAGTTGAAAAATCACCTAAAAGGTTACAAAAGTAACCTTCTGGCAAGACTGCAGTCTGCACTGCAGTCTGCAATAATTATTAGATTAGATACTATTCGGCCGTGATTCGGCCCACAGAGTACTGTTAACATATTCGGCCTTTCGAGCGATGGATCGATGAATGATCGGAGAATTCGATCATTCATCGATCCGCCGCCAGCAAACCGCCAGCAACCTCCTAGACTCCATGACCTACATGCTTCCGCACGTCGACGCAGGGGTGCAGGTCGACGCCGCCTACTTCGACTTCAGAAAAGCATTCGACATGGTCGACAATGACATACTGCTTCAGAAGTTGGCGACGATCGGCTGCACAACCAAGCTGCTGCGGTTCTTCGCGAGTTACATGAGGGACAGGCAGCAGTATGTCGACTACGCAGGGTGCAAGTCCGAGGCTTACGCTACAAAAACGGGGGTGAGTCAGGGTAGTAATCTGGGCCCGCTTCAGTTCGTCATTATGATTAACGACCTTCCGGCGGTGGTCAAGGACGCCAAATGCTTACTCTTCGCGGATGATCTCAAATTGCTCTTGCCGATCAAGGAGCAAACAGACTGCGAGCGCCTTCAACGCGATGTGGACAGAGTGGGGGAGTGGAGTCGTAGGAACGAACTACAGTTTAACGCCAGTAAATGCTCAGTAATCACGTTCAGTAGAGCAAAGACGCCACTCCACTACACTTACCAACTGAACGGTTCCAACTTGGAGAGAGTGAACTCGGTAAGGGATCTAGGGGTTCACCTAGATGTAGACCTGAACTTCCGAGTGCACATTACCAACGTTTGCAAAAGGGCGTTCAAAACTCTTGGGTTTGTTCTTCGGCAAACAAACACCTTCACCAATTTGAGAGCAATAAGAGCTCTATATGACGCTTTGGTTAGAAGCCATCTAGAGTTCAACGCCGTGATATGGGCTCCACACGAGGCCAAATATAGCGGAATGGTAGAGCGCATTCAGAATAAGTTCACCCGTTACCTGTACCTAAAGCTCTACGGCGTCTACCCGTTCTACCCGCTGTTGTATCCAACCCTGTTTGTTTTAGGCATGGTTGGATACGACAAGCTGGAAGTAAGGCGGGACGCAGCACTGGCTGTTTATGTGGTGAAGGTTCTTCGGGGGGTTATTTATAATCCGAGCATTTTGGAGGAGCTGAAGCTGAATGTGCCGAAGGAATTCGTGCACCGGAGGAGGCGGCCCACCCTATTTGCTCTACCTCGAGCGAGAACTACCCTTCTGCAAAAGGCTCCCTTGACGCGATGCATCCGCACACTCAATGCACTGGCAGAGCGGATGGACGTGTTTTACTGCTCCCTGAACGAGTTGGCAAGGGCGTTATTATTTATTGTATGTGATTTTAATGGTTTGATGAATGATTTATTATTGGATAAATTTTATTTTATTTTGTTATTATTAAATTTAATTTTTTGTTTTGTATTAGAATTATTTGGTGTAATGGTAATAATTATGTTAAAATTGAAAATGATATTGTTAATTGTAATTAGTAATTGTGTTAAAATATTGATGACCAAAGGTGACTTAGATTTTAGGGATTATTGTGACTATAGATAGTACACTATCGCATTAGGTGTACCTGTAAGGATAGTGTACTAACAATATTTTTGAATAAATAAAAATAAAAAAAAAATTATTTCCTTTGTTTTGTCGCTTGCCCGGGGCTCTAGGTAATAGTTTATTATAAAATAAAGTGTCCGAAACCGAAACTTTTATAAGTACCGTAATTAATTTATTTCATTTCATTTAGATCATCATCATCATCATCATCATCAACCTATCTTAGTCCACTGCTGGACAATGGCCTCCCCTAATGAGCGCCATAGTGCCCTGTTTTCAGCTAGCCGCATCCAGCATCTGCCAGCAGTCTGTCGCAGATCGTCATCCCACCTGGCTGGAGGGCGTCCTACACTACGTTTACCTAGTCGCGGTCTCCACTCGAGAAAGCATAACTCTTTCTATCTCTTTCTATTAGTCTCAGCTACGGAGCTGAGACTTAGACGCTCACGGTAGGGCTGGTCCACCAGTTCAAAGTCGCTCAGCGAGCCATAGAAAGAGTTATGCTCGGATTATCTTTGAAGAATAGTAGGTATTCGTCATAACGGGTAGGACGCACTGGTTAAAAACTTTCGTTTTCAAGCATTGCGGTATGGATGACGAAGTTTACCAAACGCTGCCCAGCCTAGCTGAACCCACCTCTTGGCCTCCTTCTCGAAATTGTTTTTACCTAACTGCAGAATCTGCTCGAGGTAAGTGTATGTACTCGGAAACAATTTCGAGAAGGTGGCCATGTACGATAGCCGGTCCTGGATCAATGTGGCCATTAATCATGACTTTGTTTTTATCCAAATTCTTGCAAAGACCGATGCATCGCGAGGCTGTGGCTAGGCCATCCAGCATCCGGTTCAGCTCCTTAAGCGACTCCGCCATGCGCCATTAAGACTATGTCATTAGCGAATCGGAGGTGCGAGATGTAATTGCCGTTTATGTTAATGCCCTTACCTTTCCAGTCCAGCGATAAATATTGTCTATAATTCTTTATGTAAAGGTACGCTTTTGAAATTTCTGTAGGTTTCATACTTTTTGAAATATTTTGTTGGATCCCGTAACTTACTTTATTAGATCCCGTAACTTTCCGTCTTCGGTTGGGTGCAATGTGTTGCGCGCCTCATCAATGCCAGTGCGGTACTGCTGTCGAACAGCTTGGTCATCACGGATTATCGTGTACTAGGGCCGCTGGTCGGATGTCTCGTCATGCCAGCCTTAACGACGTCATCCAGCGGGTCTTTGTCACCGCTAACGTACTAGCTATTCTCGAACCGAATGGTCTGTTGCGTGACGTGTGGGATGCTATATGCGTCGACACACTTGCGCCTTCCCATCTTCCGAGGACATCCGTAAGGGCTGGTGCGGCGGCAAATTTTGCCGAGGATCTCAAGAGACGCAAATATGCAGGTCTCGACAAAGCCTACACATTTGCTCGCTTTGGGGTCGAGACCCTGGGTCCGTGGGGTACCGAGGCTCTCCGGGTTTTCAAAAAGTTATCTGAGCGTCTGGTCGACGTGACGCGTGACCCGAGAGCGGGCGGGTATCTGGCGCAGCGCATCAGCATTGCTATACAGCGGGGCAATGCAGCCATCGTCTTGGGGACGCTTCCGACTGGTATTGATATGGATCAGTTGAGCTACCGGTAGATTGTTTGCAACAGTCTGCAGTTAGCTTAATTGTTTCAATTGTAAATACTAGTTCTAATTTGTTTTTATTATTGAATTGTAATTTTCTTTGTCAATAAAGATTATGTAGGTACCGTTTGTAGATATGGATCCATATTTTACAGGAACAATATAGAGAAGTCTGTAAGTAGAACACTTTTTGAATAATGGTCAAAAAAGGGGGAATTATTTCAAAAATTTCTGTACAATTTATACGTTTTGAAATATTTTGAAAAAAGACGAAAATTACCTTATGAATTAAAATTTCAATTACTATTACCCTCTATACCTACTCCGAAGTTTACAAACCGATACATCTGAAATTTAGGTAGTTACCTTTAATTTTTTGATATTCATCAAATATCAAAGTCTCTAACCACACAACCGACAATCGTTCGAAACCCTCAGCGGGCGAGTCACACTCGCACTTGACGGATCTTGTTTTATAAATAAATTATTAAATATTATACCTCGCCGTACCATGCCGTACCTTGTTGAATTTCCTATTGGAAATTAAACAAGGTACGGCCCGTGGGCGAAATTTCGGCCTTTTTTTACCGAAATCGAAACTCTGGCCGAACTTAAACTTTAAAGCGAAACTGAACCTTCTGCAGACACAAATTATAAATTTCAATTTCCAAACCGTTTATGTTTTTTCAGAAAGACAATGGCAGACATGTAATCTTGACTCAGAGACGAGCAGTATTAACTTTAAATTGACTTCTTTATTTACACTCATTCTGCTAACAGATAATAATTATAGATAAATGCACTAAGGTAGTTCTACCTTTTAACATTATCTCTGAGAGCTGGTATTTGGCGCAGCGCATCAGCATTGCCATACAGTGCTGATGCGCTGCGCCAGTGCAGCCAGTGTCCTGGAGACGCTTCTGACTGGTATTGATATGGATCAGTTGAGCTATCTTTAGATTAATTGCAGCATTTCAAAAATCTATGAAAAAGCTATTTATAATCGAGTCGACCTTTTTAGATGCAAATAATTTACTTAATCCGAATCAATACGGTTTTAGAAAGGGGAAAAACACAACACTAGCAATATTCAAAACCTTAAAACAAGCTTGGGAAGAAATCAACAATAAAGGTGGCATTGTTCTTAGATTTATCTAAAGCATTTGATTGCGTCGATCATAAAATACTCATACATAAGTAAGTTAGAAGACATAGGTGTCAGAGGAGTAGCTCTTTCTTTTTTTAAATCTTACCTAGATGATAGAAGCCAGTCAACTGTTATTGATATTTATAATAAGGAAACTAAAACTATCGAACATACTAATTCTGGTTTTGATACTATTTCACTAGGTGTACCACAGGGCAGTGTCGTAGGACCACTTTTGTTTTTAATTTATATTAATAATGTACCAAATATTACAAAACATCTCTGTGTCATGTTTGCAGATGATGCCACAATCTTCATACCCCAAATAAATAATAACTTACAGGATTTTGAAACGGAAATTAATAAAACCCTCGAGGAAATAGTTACTTGGCTAGGTAGTCTAAATTTAAAAGTTAATATTGACAAAACAAAATATCTTAGATTTAAAAACTACAAAACACCTACAGTAAACCTAAAAATTTGTAACCAAGGAAATACGGTAGAAGAAGTTAGTGAAATAAACTTTCTCGGGATAGGAATTGACACCTATTTAAATTGGAAATGTCATTTTAATAAAGTAAATAGCAAAATATCTAAGTACTGTTATGCTCTCCATATTTTAAGTAATGTTTCGTCAAAACAGGTAGCAAAAAACGCGTACTATGGACACGTTTTCCCTCAATTAAGCTACGGGGTGATTTTTTGGGGAAACTCAGTTGAAGTCCAATCAGTTTTTGTTATGCAAAAAAAATGCATTAGAGCCATATATAATTTAGAGAGAACTCAGTCCTTGCCGGATGTTTTCAAAGACAATGATATCCTAACATTAACTGGGATATTCATTTTAGAGATTTGCTTATTCGTAAAAAATAACTCAACATTCTTCAACATAAAATCTATTAGATCTGATAGCTTGCGAAATAAATATAAGTTTAACCTATGTATACCACAAATCAACAATTCAATGTTCCACAAAAGCACATATGTAACAGCTATCAAAGTCTTCAATAATTTACCAGTAGAACTAAAACAACTTGATGGAAACATGTTTAAACTTAAGTTAAGGAAGTGGCTTGTTAATAACGTTCATTACAATTTGAGAGAATTTTTTGACATTAGATGATTATCTACCTAGACTAAGATTGTATGTCCGAATAGGAGAAAATTGTTGATACTTACTATAATTTAAGACCTTCATGTAACTATGATTAACACAATTTTACAATAAAATTATTCTTATTCTTATTCTTATAACAGTCTGCGGCAGTTAGCTTAAATAAATAAAAAAAATAAACAATCATAATTGAAATATTCAATTATAGTAAACACTGGTTCTAATTTGTTTCTATTAATTGATTGTAATTTTCACTGTATGCATTATCCATCAAAATATTCAACACTTAGATACTTTGTTGGCAACATTTTTTTGACATACAATGTCATTGAAAATGAAATAAATAGTAAAAAAAAATATCCAGCAGAGGGCGCTTTTTGTAGCACGGCCACGTAAGTCAGGGTCGTATTTTCTTCCTAGATTTATTAGAATTACGCTGTTTAGCTTTTTGTGATAATATGTGAGAATGGTTTAGTGTTTTAGAAGTGCTAGTGACGCAAATTCTTTTAAACAACTTCAACAGACAACTTACAAACTGCGGTAAGTTTCATTGGATGAGAGTTAATCATCCATCGCCCTTCCGTCATTTTCGTAGTGAATTAGCATGTTTTAATTGAATCCTCTTCAATAATTAGGCTGCTATCACAATACAAACACAGAGCAACGTGCGACACGTGATGCTTCGACTGGTAGTAAACTATAAGTTCGTATGTTATCGAATGTTTCCAGATTGACGAGCCATGTCCAACTTACCACCAAATCCATACAATAACGTGCCTGGAGGCACTCAAGTGAACGCAAACCCTGCGGCACCCGCGTTTAATAACAGCCAGCAGTTTGGTCAAGTGCCATTGAGCCAACTGCCTCCAGGTTTTGCAGGGACGAAGCACGATGCAAACTCAAACAGCCCAATGTATGCTTCGACATCTGTACCACCGAATAATGCCCTATCTAACGTCAATAACTATAATCAGAGTGGCAGCAATTCACCAGCATTCAATCAGCCAGGAATTATGCCTTCAGCTTACAAGGGCCTGCAAGCATCTCCTATGAAGCCACCTGGGTCCATTAACGCAAGTGATGTTCCATCAAATATGTCATCAACCTCCGGTAGCCCTAGCCCCTTCAATGCTAATCCATCACCAACACCTTACACTCAGAATGCTCAGCCTCAGCACCAGGTCAACGACAATGCTCCACAGCTCATCCCTTCTAGTCAGTTCAACCAATCACTGATGAATGGCCCATCCAATCCCACAATGTCCAACTATCAAGGAGCAATGACTAATCAGTTTTCAGCTACATCTACCCCTTTTAGTTCTCCACCAATAAACAGGCCTCCAAGTGGGGTTCTCCCAGGAGGTAATCTTCCTTTGAACCAAGGTTTTGGCCATCCTCTGTCAAAACCAACTGGTCCAATGACAAGCCAGCCAAACATACCCTTTACAGGATCTCTAACGAGTCCACCAAGGGGCAGTCCATTAATGCAAGGACCTTCTATTAATGGTCCAACTGGCCCACCATTAGGCCCCACTGGGCTTATGACAACAAATGGGCCCCCTTTACCTCCTAGTTCTGGAGCCTTAGGGCCTCTAAAGTCTCTTGCTAGTGGCCTACCACCTGTCTCTAAACCTGGGCCTTATTTGAATGGACCTCCTATGAGTGGGCCCCAAGTAAGTAATCAGCCAATGAGTATACTAGGGCCGTCAGTTGGCAGGCCAACCCTGTCTGGACCGCAAGCAAGTGGACTTATGACTGGTTCCACAATGACTGGGCCCCCAGGTCATCAAATGACAGGACTACAAGGCCTTATGAGTGGACCACAAAGCCTTATGAGTGGACCCCCATCAGGGCCGCCTATGAGTGGCGCCCCTAGCTTGCCACCTATGAGTGGTCCTCTAATAATGCCACCTATGAGTGTGCCATCTTTTAGTGGGCCCCCATCACGGTCCCCCAAGGGCACACCAAGCTTGCCACATATGAGTGGTCTTCCAACAATGCCACCTATGAGTGGGCCCCCAAGCATGCCACCTATGAGTGGTTCCCCAGCAGGTCAACCTATGAGTGGCCCTCAAATGAATAGGCCACCATTACTTGGAGCCCAAGCTCAACCTTTCAACGGGCCACCTAGAAGCGGCCTACCAGGTCCAATGGTTCCTCCTGGTCCTCAGAGTCTCCCAGCCCAGATTTCGAATCAAAATGTACCAGCCCAGTTTCCTCCGCGGCCGCTGCAGCCTCAGCCTCCGATGGGTCCGCCTGGGCCGGGCCATATACCAACGCAGCCTGCTGTCCCGCCAAGAACCAACATGCAGAACAGATACCCTCAAATGCAGCAACCACAGGCTGCAGCAGCGGGATTGAACCCTCAAATGCCTCCTCAACCAATGGGCCAGTATCCCCAACAGTACACCACTCAGAACATGACTCAGCAGATGGGCAACATGAGCGTGACGCGACAAGGGTTTGACCAGCTCTGGGGACATCAGACCATGGACCTCATGCAATGCAAGAACATTTTACCAGAGTACCCTGAAGAGATGCCAGAGATCAAACTTGGCCCGGCTTTCCCTGATGCTGTAAACTGTAGTCCAGAGTGAGTTATTTGTTTTATTACATTTAAAATTACGAATGTGCATAATTGGGGAAAGGATATTTCATCATCTGATCAAAACATAGACTTCATGTCATAACCTTAGTGCATTGAGTGCATAGAATTCTAAAATACATACTAGTGTTGATAATACATTATAAATTCGAAAATAACTCTGTCTCTCTGTCTGTATGTTATCTTTTTACGCCTAAATGGCTGGATGGATCTTAATGAAATTTGGCAGAGAGGTAGACGGTATCCCAGAGATGGACCAAGGCTACTTTTTATCCCGGGAAAGTGCGTGCGAAGCCGCGGGCAGAAGCTAGTGTACAATAAATAGGTCAAATACAGCCACTGCATATAAAAATCAATGATTTGATGCAAAGGTAAAATTAATTAATATATTTTTGGAGTGATATTAGCCTATATGCAAGTGCAAAATAAGTTGTCAACTTGAACCCAACATCACTGATAACAATTTCTTTACTATGTTTTATTAGTAAAAAAATACAACATTACTATAAATATCTCTGTCCTTCACATTGCAAAATATTCCCTAATTAATTTCTATCTAAACAAGAAATAAAATCTGTTTATTAATAAACTGTAAGATATTTGTGTTGGAGAACAATAGAGTGTTTGTTGAATACTATCTTGCATGATTCTTGCATTTGTCTCATTGAATATATATAATATATATCTAGTAACTAACCCAGGTACGGAATTAGGCAAAAAAATTATAATTCTATCAACTATCTTAAAATGTTTTTACAAATGGAACCTGAGTTTCCTTCTACTGTCTTCCTACAGTTCAAATAATATATAAAACGGACTTTGTCCTTTGCAATTACGCCTTGACCTTCTTGCAATACGATTTGGATTTACACAAATAAATTATCTTCCTTAATATGCTATTTGATGAAGACATAGACATAATATAATTAGTGAATTGTAAATCATTCTGTGTTTGTTTTCATATAACTACCTATAACCATAACAGCCAGTTCTGTGGTCATTGCTCTGATGATAGCTAATATCAAATGAAAGAAACAATATCAAAACAAAAAAGGATTCATTGTACTTGTGTTATAGCCAATTTGTAAACTATGTTCTACAAACATTCGCCTTTATAATGTTAGTAGGAAGTAGTACATAATACATTATTTCTGGTGGACCACTTGCTTGTTCCGCCTTTGATTATTTTTAACACATTTTAAAACGTCAAGTGTGAGTGAGAATCAAGAAAATTATACACCAAAAGAGGGAAACTCATTTGGGGTGGTCCCGTAAAAATTCAGACAAGGTCACTGAGTCAAGATCATGAGAAAATCTTATAGTATATTTAAATTAAAAATAAACACTTGTTAAGCCGGTTACCTATCGGTGTTACGGGGCGTAATGTAGGTACTATTCCAGCGAGCATGATACGTTAACGTTACGCCGCCGTGTGCTAAAGTTTGTCTCGTTGCTCGTTCCGAGCTTCTTTCCCCGTACTGACTGCACGAACGCTCGCTGTGTAACATGTTACATTACGCCGCGTAACGTCAGTCAGTAGCCACCTTTATCTTACGATATGCAGTTAAAATATCATTATCTTAGGTACCTACTGGGATGTAAAATAAAATGTAAATTATAAATCAAGATATTGCAATACCACCTTCCTAGATCGATACTAGACTTTGAAACGAGTGGAACAAAGTAGATGGGCTCTTATCAGTGCCTGAGATAAGTCACGTTCAGATTCTTCAGAACATTTATTCCACTAAGATACATAAAGTACACTTGGAAAACTGATAGTAGGTACAGAATTAAAAATAAACTGAATAGTAGGTACATTTTCAATGTAGGCATTAAAATCATCAGCAAGAGCATCGTCCAGTTTATAATAAGATTTTTCCAATAATTAGTTTCGTACTTTAATTCTAAAAACAGCATTATCCATATTAGGTACGTAATTCTATAGGCAACTTTTTGAACAATTTTATACATTATATAGGTAGGTAGGTACATACATACACAACTCTTTCACATTTTGGCTAGTCTTATGTTTTTGCAGACAAATATTTTTTTTTGTTTCTTGTGTTGTACGTATGTCTGCCGTTAGTTGAAATAACTCTCGATTTATATAATTTCTGATGGATATGTGACGTATGTGATCTCAGAGTTTTGAAAATATTTTTATTTATGTTAGGTAATTGTGATCTTCAGAGTCACTCATTGTCAAATTAATAAAACATTCACAACTAGCCGCGGGCAGCAGCTAGTCTATTCATAAATTATCAGTAGATTTATCAGCCCGCACAACCTCCGTTACGCAAACGAAAATTAATCTTGTAGCGGACTATAAACCTCGTAACGGACACCTTAATATATTGAGCAGTGACTCGCCATTGAATGAAGCGTATGAGCATCGTCCGTGACCCGAATTTTAAGCTCTTAACATTGGAACACTTTCTTAGCGCAATGCAATTGTACCTAATTCGTTTTAAAGGCGCGTATCTATACTAATCCATACTAATACTATAAATGCGAAAGTAACTCTGTTTGTATATCTGTCTGCCTTTTCACGCCTCAACGGTTGAACGGATCTCAACGAAATTTGGCAGGGAGGTAAATGGTATCCCGGGGACGGACATATCCGCGGCGTTGCACGTGATTTTTAAGTAACCTTTGTCCGTTCCTGGGATACCATTTACGTCCTTGTCAAATTTCATTGAGATCCGTTCTGCCGTTTAGGCGTAACAGACAGACAGAGTTACTTTCGAATTTGTAATATTAGGATGTCGTGCTTGTACAAACTTATTTGTCTATTTATTTATGTAGTGTATTAACATGAATGAAATTGAATTGTTCCACAAAGCATGTGCCAAAAATCCTAGGCAATGTAGAGACCCGAATAGGCTTATTCTAAAAGAAACTGCTAAATCAGCGAGACAACTAAAAAGCTGTTTGAATATGTATGTAAAAATGTATAATAAAATTAATAACCTAGTACCTAATGAATTTAAATTATTGAATGACCATTTAGTTAAAAATAATTTATTTAGAATAAGGTACTTAATTACAATAACAGAATAAAATAATTAGGTACAACTAGTATATACACTTATATCTATTTCTTAAAAATCTAAGCCGTCACCAGAACGCAGAGTAAAAATAAAAATAAATTATTTAACTGGCTAAATGAACGCAAATTTTATGACATTAATAAATTTATTAGTTTTAAGCACCTCAACCTCCTCAACCTCAACAGCCTGTATTGGTCCACTGCTGGACTCAGGCCTGCCCCTGATAAGCGCCTTTGGCTTTTATCTCATGGGGGGTAGTGGCCATAATCCCCACGCTGGACATGCCGGGTGGGGATCGCAGTTTGGTGGTAGAATTGTTCTGTAGGAGGCGCTGCTGAGACCGTGTATATTCCTTAGTCGCCTCTTACGACACCCACGGGAAGAGCTGCTGGGGGGTGGTGCAAATTCTAAGCCGGCACCATACTAGCTTTACGCCTCCTCTTAAAAGATTGAACATTGCCGCTTGTCTGAACTCTCACAATAAGACTGGTCTTTACCGAGTGTAGATGTGTAAAATCTTCCACTGGAATCTCGAATACGTATCGTGATGATCATTATAATATATGTAGGTAACTCTATTTTGTTACCATAGTATTGGTTAATTTTATTTAGAATTTTACGTCTCAGTTCCGATCCAGTCAAAAACTCTGCGCACATTAATCCAACACCGCAACCGCACAGCACAATAACGTGCATTCAATTATGAAATATAAATATACATTTTACAGTGACAAAATGGCTTCCCACAAGCTTCAGACGCCCGCCTGCTGTCTGTCACTGTCCCATGGACAGCCAGCTGGAGAGTGAGCTCAATTCGGTGGTCGGAAAGTTAGAGGTGTGGTTCAGACTAAACGGACTCGCACTGAACAGAGATAAGACCTGCTTCATCAACTTTAAACTCAATGGGGGCAGTCCAGCCACCCTCAAGGTCCACGCAGGAACAACGGGGCTGAAGCAGGTGCAAACGACCAAGCTACTTGGTTTCCAGCTTGATAGTTCCCTCATATGGGACGCCCACATAGATGGAGTCGGCTCGAAACTCGGACGGGCTGCTTTTGCGTTGCGCAGGCTGGCGAGCACCGCCACCCGCGACGTCGTGCGCTCATGTTACTTCGCGACAGTCCATAGTACGCTTACATATGGAGTGGAACTGTGGGCGCCGGCCAGTGATGCTGAGCGGGCCTTCCTGATGCAGAAGAGGGCTGTCCGAGCCATAGTGGGCGTCCCGAACGATGAGTCATGCAGAGAGCACTTCAAGGAACTGGGCATCATGAAGAGGCCTTGTTCACGCACCGAAATTTGCACCTGTTCCAGCGTCGAGGGGTAAACGCAGCACGCGCTCTCCGTAGCAATAAACACCAGCACAGGCTGGTAACGCCTACACACAGGCTGCACAAGTCGAGTAGATCGGTGTTCATCTCGGGCCCCGCAGTATACAATAGGCTACCAGATAGTATCCGTAATGCAGCCTCCACCGCAGCGTTCAAGGGTCGGCTCAAAACATGGTTGTTGGAGATGGTTTCCTACAGCATGGGTGAATTCCTCGAGTCACCCGAAGTGTAGAAACCCCTCCACCCGACTAATCAGTTATATTCAGATATTTTTAAGTTGAATCAATAATAATTTTATTAATTAATGAAGTATAATATAATGTATGATAATTAATATTATTAAGTAAGTAATGGACGTGTAAAATATTATTTTTATTAATAAATTCTTGAATTCTTGTCATCTGATGTCGTCAGTATAAAATGCATCTAATTGTTACGAGTTAAAGCCCATATTTGAATGCACATTTTTGTGCTGTGCGGTAGCGGTTCGGTCCTGATCTGCGACAACCTTTAACCCGCTCTTACTCTGCCATTATAAATACTTACAGAAGATACACTTAGCATAGCTGTCTGTTTTGTTCCCAGGATCTTCAGATGCACAGTGAATCGTATACCGGAGTCCAACAGTCTTCTGCAGAAGTCTCGGCTGCCACTGGGTATTCTCATACACCCTTTCAAGGACTTGAATGTAAGTTAGACTAAAACTTAGACGTAAAGAGTTAGGCGGCACGCATAGCTAGGGACAAAGGGCAGTGTGCCCTAAATACTCCGAGACGTGCCTCGCCCGTTGAAATCGCTCGGGACATCAAGATGGATCGGTCCATGACGGATGGATGCACCGCGAACCCGTAATCTGCAAGTGCGGTGCAGTGAATCGTCCGGTGACGAGTGGTTTGACGCTCTGGCGCTAACACAGTGAATAGCTCAGTGGAGAGCCTAACATGTCCCTCCAGCCCTCCTCAGGCTGCCTTCACCGAACCGTGGGTTACATCGGGCTGTCATTCGGATGACGTTTTGTTTATATCTGTACTGTACTTTGTGACTACTTGTAGGAGGTCAAAAAATCAAATTAAATATTCTTTATGGTATTAAAACACATTACATGGTACTACTTGGATTCAATAAACATGTTAAATTCGCGAAAAAACATCATTAGTTATATGTTATATTATATGACTTTTTTATCGCAAGTGAATATTTTTTACAGAATAATGTTCCATTTTTCAATAACATTATTCGCAAAAACATTCTGATTGTATTTATATCATGAATTATGCAAAAAAGTGATAGAATTTCCTTATCGATTTAATTATCTGTTTAAATTAAATTATCATTAGACTACAAAGCAAGGCAAAGGCAAGTTACCAAATTTGTTACCAAATTTGCCGGTAAATCAGTTCATCATCAAAAACATTTAAGCATTGAAATATATATTTGAAAAACGTAATAGTATCATTTAAATAAAACGTGGTGTGTGGTGAATGCTATTTTATCTGTCACATACAATCTAGAGAATATTGCGATTTGCTTAAGTACCTAACGTAATAAAAGAAGAAATGTAAATTATAATTTAGGTATTAACTTACAAAATTAGATAATAATTCAATGTTATACAATATCACAGTAAGAACGTAGATAAAACCGATACTGCAATAGAACAGAAATTGATATCTTCCAACTTTTATGTAGATAAGAAGTACGTTTCGAAACACAATAGCATTATTTAAAAGCCCAAGACTGTAAAATAACTGATTATACATAAATGAATAACACCCATGATACCCAGAACAAATACTAACTGATCATACAAAAATTGGTCTTGCCTCGGGAATTAAACTCTAATCTTCTGCGTCTCAAGCGGACCTTCCGCTGCGCAAAAGAGGTCAAACCGGAAAAAATTATAAAGTATGTAGAAAATAACTCAAATTGATACTTGTACTCTAGGTACAGAAACTACGGGCGTACGGGTTGTTTACGAGGACAACGCTTCAGCACGGACTTTTTACTTGCCCCTCGTAATATCAAAAGCGATAAGTAAAGATAAAGTAGATTTTTTGTCTCAATTAATTATAATAATTTTATAGCCTGATATAACAGCTTTTATCTATTATTTATTTTCTGTTTTCACCACCGATACAAAAATATCACACTTTTTTTTGCAGTCCTTGATCTCTTAATCTTACACTGTTTAAACTGTCTTCATACATCGAGGAGATTCTCGATTCGTCAGTTTTTTTTACGTTTTTTCAGAGATAGCTGTTAACCACGTTCGATATAAATTATTATTTTATGTTAGATAATTTGATTGTTTTGAAAAAACTTAAAACTGACTTCAAATTTCTTAATATTTACACTGTATTTAAAATTTTGTAGGACAAATACTAATCCCTCGGGAATAAATTTTGTTTTATATATCTATACTTATTTAATATGGGACCACCTTGGGATCATTCTCCATACAATAGCGATATCTTTTCCAAAATCGGTCCAAACCTAATTGACGAAGAAATCGACGGATATACAAGTACATAAAAAAAATACATACATACAGCCAAATTCGGTTAATAAAATTTTATTGTTATGTTAATATTCCGGATGTTCTGGGTATTTTCTATGAATAATAAAAAATATCTATCTGTTATGTATTGTATTAAGTTTATCAGTCATCTAGTACACAAAACACAGGCTCTGCTTAGCTTGGGGCTAGATGATGCTGTGTGGATTGTCCAGCATTATTATTATTATTAAAAATGCTAAGAAAAAAAATATTTGATTATAACAAACCAGCAAATCTCAAATTCTGTTAACATACTCATTCATTACAATAGCATTACTTACTTTACTTTTTTTTACTTTGTAATCAGTAAACCAATTGTATGTGTGTTTTATGTGACAAATTAATGATTTACTTACTTACTTACTTAATGAACATCGTGAGCTACGTACGTGTGACGGTCATTTATCGACAATGCACTGAATCAGCTGCGCAAATAACATTGACGTGTGTGTACATTGAACCGTTATTGTTGAATGTTTACAAAAATCTGTTCTACTATTGTGTTAGGTCCTCCGAGGTTTCTCTGTTTTTCTACCTTTTCTAGAGGGCTTCCATTAATTGAGTAGATATATTCTGGGTTTTTACTTCCAACATGCAACACTGTGCACTTCTTTTCGTTGAGTGTGATTAACGCTTCCACGACGCACTTGCCCGCCTCTAGCTCGGTGTAGCGTTGCCGCTGCCGCGCCGCGCTCCTGCGGATCGCTCGGCCGAGGCTGGGCAGTGAATGCGTTAGCCAGTCTTGGGTCCACTGGGTATATTCTGTCTAGGTCTTCTTGCAGGATGTTATGATGAGCGATTAGTGGATTTTCCATGAGTTTGGTTTATTATAAAAAACAAATATTAACTTGTGATTTAGAGTCTAAGTCTATAAAATCTTTAAAAATCGGGGAAAACACTAGGTATGCTTGTGTTTAGTTTGTGTCTCAGAGGCCGCGTCGAAGATATTAAGACGAGACGCGGTAAGTTGTAAGGCTATAGGGATCAAGTGAAAAGATCAAGATTCTTTGGTTTAGCAGTTCCGTAGATCTTATCTACGGAACTGCTAACCCAAAGAATCTTGATCTCTGTCACAGGACTCCGGGAAACTCGCCTTTGTGCTATTTCTCACTAGCTGCGTCCGAGTTCGTGGAAAAATACTTCCACTTCGTCAATCCAGCGATACCTGGGGGCTGGGACCGAGTGGTCTTTTCCCTCGTACGATTTCGTGTCAGTTTAATCTTTCGACGTGTCAGAGCCAGCGTATACGAGCTCTTGAACTCGACTTGATTTTCGGTTCGGCAAGTCACAATACCAAATTTATATTTCCCCTTTTCAGCACCTACCCGTGATCCAGTGCAACACAATAGTGCGGTGCCGCTCGTGCCGGACCTACATCAACCCCTTCGTGTATTTCGTGGACGCGAAACGATGGAAGTGCAATCTCTGTTTCAGGGTCAACGATTGTGAGTTTTTTGTCGTACTATGATAAATATCACTTGACACTAATATTTTACTGCAAAAGTTTGGATGTTTAGATGTATGGATGTTTGGATGTATGGATGTTTGGATAGGTGGATGTTTGTTACTCCTTCACACTAAAACTACTGCCCTGATTCTACTTACACTGAGCTGAATTTTTGCACAGGTGTGGCTCTAAACCTGGAATAAAACATAGGAATACTTTTTATCCCTTAAATCATTTTCCATGGGATAGAAGTACATTTAAACGTGTTTGTAGAAATAATGCGTGCGAAGCCGCGGGCAGAAACCTGTAAATGAATAAATAAATAATGCTGGACAAAAAACCCCCGATTGTTAGGGTAAGCTAGAAAAGTTTCTGGTAACTTATCATGTGTTTCGGTTTTTTCAGTGCCCGAAGAGTTTCTATTCGACCCCGTCAGCAAATCCTACGGCGACCCCTCACGAAGACCAGAGATAAAGTCAGCGACCATAGAGTTCATAGCGCCTGGAGAGTACATGCTGCGTCCCCCACAACCCGCCGTCTACCTGTTCCTACTGGACGTGTCGCAGATAGCGAGGGACTCGGGATATCTGCAGGTACCAGAGACAATAGAGTAGATCATAGAGTTCAAAGATAGTTTTGAAAGAGAGCAAGAAGTTTCGGCGCAGTTTTGTTTGTGCTCGCTTATATGCGGTTTAACAGACATTTGGGCGCGTAAATCATGGTCTATTCTTTAGATGGAATCATCCACACATACACGTAAGTAGTAACATTTGCAGCTGCAAGCGCTGTAAAAACACATTGTAAACTTGCAAATCCAAGCTTACTCCGCTCATCTCAAAGTGCTAATTGCACTAACCACAAAGTGTTTTTTTTCTAACCTGTGTTGTCCTACTGCTGGGCAAAGGTCTCCCCCAAACTTTTCCAAGAGTCACGTTCGTTGGGAAGGTCCCACCAATCTACCCGGAAAGTAGTAAGTAGTAGTTTAAAAAGCGTAAAATAAATCTTATTTCCTTCATCTGAAAGTCCTTATCCCTCCGCAGGTGGTATGCGACACACTACGCGCCTGCTTAGACGAGCTTCCCGGCGACGCGCGAACACAGATCGGCTTCATTTGTTTCGACTCGCACGTGCATTACTACCTCATGAGCGAAGGACTGCAGAGGCCTAAGGAAATGACTGTACTCGATATTGACGGTGAGTTTTAATGTGGCGCCATCTAGTATGGAAGTGGGAAACAATTCATTTATTTACGAGTTTAAGACTTGATTTTTAATATTTAACATCGAAAATTATGTCATCTTCACACTAAAGTAGAGACGATAGATTCTATAGATGGGTGTCTGTTGGATCTTCATGTATATTTTGCACATAATTATTTTTTTTAATTGTGAATAGACTTTCTTTTGACCACAATATAATCTTTCTGGAATAACAAACAGGCTAATTTTGCGGGAAGCTAATGAAGAGAAAGTCTATGGACAATCCAGCAAAATTTTTAGTCTTATAATATAGGTGTCTTGCAAGAAAATCGATGTTCTCGTCTCAGGCTGATGGACATTTTGTTAGCTCGTATAATTGATTATAGTATTCTTCATTTCTCAGACATATTCCTGCCATCCCCCGAATCCCTGCTAGTGAATCTGGGCGAGAGAAAGGAACTAGTCAAAGAACTCCTGACTGTTCTGCCTCAGAGGTACTCCGGTCCCGGCGTGCCGACCTCGGCGCTAGGCGCCGCTCTGCAGGCCGCTTATAAACTTATGGTAAGAACTTAGTAACAATTATGGTGCGAACGAAGTTCTAGGTGATTCCTTTAGAGGCAATGAAATACAAAGCTCTATACTCGGTTCTAGAATCCAAGATATTTTATGTAAACAAATGCATTTACGAATGAAACTTTACAAAAACTGATAACAATAACAGAAAACGACAACTTAACATCAATGTTATCATTATAACAAAAATAAAAACTTCAACAATTCAATTCAATTCAATTCAATAAGTTTATTTCAGCTTAGAAACACGATATACATATTTCAGCCATATAATAGGTAATAAAAAGAAAAGTAAAACAAAAACATCTTAAATTAATGGAACGCACAATATATCGAACGCACGATAAATCTAAGAAACAGGCTTCTGCTGGTATAGTACCGGACGGTGTGTTTGAGACTCAGTATTGCTGATTCAGTAGACAGTTCGGCTTTAGGGCCGGACTGTCTACTGAATCAGCTCAAATTATGACTGAGATGCTTATCAATCACACCGTCCAGCACCTTAGCTATTATTGTCGCTAGTGATATAGGCCTGTAGTTGCCCAAAATAGAGGCATCTCCGGTTTAATTTTTAATAATGGGTACTACTAGAGTTCGCATCATTTGTTCAGGAAGGTAAGAATGACCTATACAGAAGGTGAAAAGCATGGCGAGCACTCTAGGTAAATGAGGTCCTGCATGTTTCAAGTGCTCGATACTTAAGGAATCGTGACCAGGAGATTTACCCCGTTTCATCCCTTTCACTACCTTTGCCACTTCCTTAGCTGATATTCTTACGATTTCTTCACCAGCCTGCACGAGTCTTATTTCAGATTCCGAACTACTAGACCCCAGTGGAGACTTTACTATAAAATTATCTCTAAATAGGTTGGCAATCTGAACAGGATCGCTATTACCCTCGACACTCATGGGGACGCACGGCTTTGGATTTATTTTGCTAGTTTCCTTCCAGAATTTACTATTTTTAGCTGAGTGATGCGTCGCAAGAATATCCATTTTTATTTAAGTCTGATGGTCCTGACACCATTTAAGCTTTGTTTTAAATTATCTTCGTGAGTCGCGCATTTTATCATAACAAGAGCCATAGGATGGCTTCCCATGAACAACCCATTCCCTAAACCAGAGCCTCACCGTGAGCTTTTTTTACATGACGATTCCATCCTATTACATGTGACCTCTTTTTCTTATATTTTCCGTTATTACTATTATTTAAACAGCTGCTAACCGCCGCAGATCCTACAATGCATAACTAAATTATACGAGTGCAGTGAAAAAGGTACAAATTCGAGTTTGAAAACGCGACAGACAAATGAAATGATGAATGAAAGCTGTCAACACCAATAGTTAAATAAATAAATAATGCTGGACAATTCACATAATTGTTCCAACCTGCGATTTGCTACAATTATACCTAAGGTGTCGTAAAATATTTTTCATACCCAACTTTCGTTGGTCTTGTAACTCCTTTATTTACAAAAGATAAAGGGTTTACAAAAGAAAAAGGGTTCTGGAACCGAGTATAGATAGTTCCTTGAGGGCTCTGCCACAGGCTTCACGCGGTAAACAATCATCAACGTTCTCTTGTCCAGCTTGTGCTTTTTCCACTTAGGTGGGGTGATACATCAGTTAAACTTTAATTTTCATACAAACAATGCTAACATTCTATAAAAAGAAGTTTAAAAAGGAGTGTAAAAATATAAGAACTTGAAGGCTAACATTGCAGCCATTAAACAGAGTTAGTTGAATTTTTTATGTTCTCTTGTCAGTTTTACTTCAGCGGTCAAACAAACGCAGCTTGATTTCTATGTACCTAGTGGGTAAGGTCCACTTTGGAATGTAATTCAATAAATGGATTATTGAATTACATTCCCTAATGAACCTTACCAATTTGTTTATTGTCTATTTCATGTCGTGTTCAGATGTTACAGGCAGTAAGTATAAGTTCGGTGTTTGTTTACCTTAACTTAGTTTTATTTAATGTGAACTTGTCCTGACTTTAAATATTGTTCTAGGCACCGACGGGAGGCCGCGTGACTGTATTCCAGACCTGTTTACCGAATGTCGGTCCAGGATCTTTACTACCAAGGTAAATCGTCAACATCATAGCCATTAAGTCACCCACCGCTGAATCTAGGCCTACTTTAATTTTTTTCGGCCTCTCGTTCTGTGCTTTTCGCAACCAGCTATATCGTCATCCAACTTGTGACAGCTTTAGTTTGGCTACATACACTATCTACTTCTATGCCTAAGCAAAAGATAAATAGAATACAGCGAACATAAATATGTCTATGAGAAAAGTCCATTTTGGTCTGTCCCGTGCAGGTTTCCGTCAGTTTGCTCTCGCAGGTTCTGTGTATATGTCCAGCTTTGTGATTATTCATCATTATTCACAGAGAAGACCCGAACGCCCGCTCCAGTAAAGACGTGGCACACCTGAACCCCGCCACTGACTTCTACAAGCGGCTCGCTCTCGACTGCAGCGGCGCGCAGATCTGCGTTGACCTTTTCCTACTTAACTCGCAGTACACGGACCTGGCAACACTTAGTGAGTTACTATCAATAACGAATGCCTATCTAAAGACACCCTCGGGCCCACCTAACCCCGCCACTAACTTCCTCCGACGGTTGTCGGTGGATTAAGGCGGCTCTGGTAATTTGTGTCGTCGTTTGGCAGAGGTTCATGTGCTGTGGACGGATGTGGGCTGAAAAATGATGATGATCGTGTAGCCCAACACGTCCTACTATTAAGCTGCGTTAACAGACGCAGAGCAGCATTGACCAATCAGAAGCCAGCGGGAGCTGAGAGGATATATTTCAAACCAATATGGTTGATTTCGCTCTGCTCTGCTCCGCATCAGTGGGAATGCAGCTGAAGTTAAAGGCTAACTGATTACTTATGTTTATTTCAACAGGTGGTATGAGTAAATTCAGCGGCGGCACAGTCTACCACATTCCTCTATACAAGACGAGTAGATCCTGGCAGGCAGAACAACTGAACAAGATGTTCTCGAGATACCTCACGAGGAAGATCGGCTTTGAGGCTGTGATGAGGGTGCGGGCTACTAGGTAAGACTGTTTCTTACTTACTCCTGTGGCTCAGCTATCCAAAGCGGATCTTGGTCGCTGACACCCTCCATCCTATAAATAAATAAATAATGCTGGACAATCCACACAGCATCATCCTGCCCAAAGCTAAGCAGAGCTTGTGTTATGGGTACTAAATGACTGATATACTCGACTATAAGCTTACAGCGTCGAATTCGCGGAGATCGGCTTCCACTAAATCTAAATCCAGAGAGATATCTAGAGAATAGAGATTGCTTCTACTGATGCAGGTGTATCGTACGGCGTACGAGGGCTGTGTACCCAATATGTACTAATATGTATGAGGATGTATGGGAGATCTTTCTTTGTACCTTTGTATCTAACAGAATGAAATCGTGCAAAAGTCAAAATGCATAGTTCATTATTTCTAGACAGCTGTCCACCGCAAGTTTGAAAGGGAAATACCGCGTGCGGCAGGTAACTGTTCTGTTTAAAATATGTAAAAACGCGCTGCTGCTGTTTACCGAAACACCCGAAAAACCCTAAAACTTAACCCGTTCACTGTCCTCAGGGGTATTTCAATCCACACGTTCCACGGCAACTTCTTCGTGCGTTCGACTGACCTGCTGTCGCTGCCCAACGTGTCGCCCGACGCCGGCTTCGGCATGCAGCTGGCCATCGACGAGTCTCTGAAGGATCTGCAGCATGTCTGCTTCCAGGCAGCGCTGCTTTATACCAGCAGTAAAGGTTAGAGACGAGAACATGAGTTAATAATTTACAATTGTTATAAAATATCCATATCGGTCCTATGAGAGTTAGTTTTTTCAACACGTACTTTACATCCGTATTGTATAAATTTTTGCAAAATGATGAGGCAAAAGGCTACAAAATGTATCATAACAGGTACACTAGCAGCAATCAGGTGATTTTTTTAAATATTTTACTTCATTTTACCTCTTACAGCCGCTTTGGTGCTTTAAATATTAAGTGATATGTAAATGCAGAAAACAACCCTTACCGTGACGGGTACAAAAGGCCATATGACTATATGACATATGACAGCCATAGTCGGGTTAATAGGATACAAATAAATATATGAATGTCTACTGACCTATGTGACAGAGTGATGTACGAGTATGTAACATATTGCTTTGCTTTATAACTTTAGGAAATAACTAATGGAGTTTGCACCTTGGACTCTACAATCAAAGACTGGAGGCCGACTAAAGTCAAAAGTATGAACTCATGAATCCATAATTTCTTGGGATTGGGTATAAAGTCTCATATATCAACTATCAGGTTTTGAGATGTAGACTTGTATGCTATTGGACTTTGACACAGGTACTTTTACACTATAATATCAGGCAGGCTAATCATAGGTTTTCTATGATTAGCATTCATATTATAACACCATTACCACAAATAACGCGAATGGGTGCGATTTTAACGCGAGGTTTGCGTTATTATGTAAAAAATATATATGTTTTACTGCCTGAACGCTTTACTAGGGCTTCAGACACTTGCCCTCTTACTTATAAACTTCTAGAAATTTACAGCAATAGCAAAGTCTTGTTTTCTTTTGCTAAAAGTTGACAGGTTTTTTTATGGACTTGATGTTTTATCGTTAGTATAAATAAAGATTATTTTCAATTGCAGGTGAACGCCGGATACGAGTGCACACGATGTCTCTGCCCATCGCTACGACGTTGCCCGATGTGCTTCACTCCGCCGACACGCAATGTATTATAGGATTACTTAGTAAAATGGGTGAGTTGCCTATAACGTTGGTACTTGGAGAAAAGACAAAAATTACGAGGGTTATAAAAGTGGAAGGATGACGACTGATAGGGGAGAGTGGAGGAAAAATGCATGGTGTGCCGATTGTCGACACCCTAGAGTGAGATAGATAGAAAGAAGAAAAAGGAACCACGCTCGCCGTTAGACGCCTCTGTAAGTTTTTTATATTTATATTACAATTTTTGACCAGCAATACTTTTAATGCTAGTAAATCGGTAGGTGACTTATCCACTCAACGGTCCGGAGCGCGCGAGCGACTCTAGCCTCAACTGTCCGCGCGTTTTCGTACCTTACGCTAGCACTGCGCGGCCGCGACCTTTTCGACAAAAACGTTTGTAATTTTAAAACTACTATAGCTTTAGTAATATAAAAAATACTATATGAAAGATAAAATAATTTCAAATCTAATAAAAATAAAAATAATTAGTTCGATTGAAAAGCATAGCCTGTAAAAAGGCTTAAACTTACCGATTTGAACAAAATTTAAGGAAACTTTTTTACTTCTAATTTTATCTATAAAATGAAATAGTTCTTGCAGAGTATTATTTATATTTAATAATAAAAAAGTAAATTATCTGGCCTCTCTACAGATACCAATATCTTAATATAAATATTTTAATTTCTATAATAATAAATTAAAACTATCTGCCTACTGCTCACAAGGTCAGCGGTGAAAGACGCACCACCAACTTCTTTAATTTTTTGTTCGTAATTTTTGTTGCCACATGCAGAAAATAAATATTCCCATAGATGAAATATTTATTACAGAGCCATCTAGTAGCTGCCAACAGAACTAATTTAGGCTGGGTTCGTCAAAATATGATTAAAACGGTACTAAGTCGGATTGGTGACTGTACTCCCCACGGACAGTTGAGGCTACTTTTTTTTCGGTGACTGTAGTCACCACGGACTGTTAAGTGGTTATGATATTTCTTGTTTATAAAATGTGTCGTTGTATGTTTAGTATATCTGGATATTTACAAATACATACCCAACCATATTTTGATTTTGGCCGTAATTAAATATGCACGGAAGCGTTCATGTTTCTAGCATATTATTTTAAAAGAATGTAGGTCTGTTTGACTTAAGTTAATTTATCTCTAGACATAATGGTTAAGAGGTCTTAATCGAAGTTTGTTTATTTCAGCCGTGGACCGCGCGCAGAGTGCGTCTCTAGGCGAGGCGCGCGAGGCGCTCATGCACGTGGCGGTGGAGGCGCTAAGCGCGCATCGACTCGCGCAGAACCTGCCCGCCGGCGTGTCTACGCCCGCGCTGCACGCGCCGCACTCTCTGAAGCTGCTGCCGCTGTTTCTACTAGCTCTGTTGAAACAGGTCAGTCACCATAATTCTTCATCATTTCAACCGAAAGACTCCCACTGGACATATGCCTCTCCAAAGCTCGCTACAAATGCTTGGAACATTGGAGAAAAACCGCAGATTGTAAAACATGGGTTAAAGAAAAAGATTTACAACTGTCGGTAAACGATTTCCCCGCTAGCGTGTTTCCTTACAGAACGCAGTATTATTGAAAATTGCAAATATATAATTAAGATTAATTGAAGCTTTCATTACTGTTACAGAAAGCCTTCCGCACCGGAACGTCAACCCGTCTAGACGACCGCGTGGCAGACATGTGTGCGATGAAAAGTCAGCCGCTGTCAGCGCTGATGCGATCTCTGTATCCGCCGCTGTACCCGCTGCACGACATCACGCAGCACTGCGTCAGCGCTGACGACGAGGAGCTGGTGCCGGACCCTCCACGGTTACATTTGTCTGCTGAGAGGTGAATATAACCAGAGATGTATCTTGTGCTTAAAATACGCGAAGGCTTGTAGACGAAACCGCAGTGGATGGTACGTGAAACGCTTTGAGCGAGCTTGAGAGCAGCACACAGCGCACTCGCTTTGCTCGCCGTGCTATGTGATGGATTCCAGCTCGCTTTGCTAATAAATAACACTGGGATTATCGCTCTGTCTAACTCGAACTCTCCCGCTTGTATTCATCAATCGTTACATTTTGATTTTCGCAAGTGTGACCCTACCAACCGATTTAAAAAACTTGTGATATGTGTGGGTGTCCAAAAATACGGGCAGCTCAATTTATAGAGGATCATACGAAGGGATTCGGCTTTTCCAATCTGCCCCGAAGCGGACCCGTGTCCGACCCTATATTGTAGAACTGAGTTTGTTACCGATTTTGAACTATTTTTAAAGTAAACACGACACACGTGCTTACCAACGCTTGTTTTTCCCAGCCTAAAATCTTCTAGATTCTGTTCTCAGGAGTTTTCCAATAAATTGTCCTTATTTACAGAGTAAACTCCAACGGCGCATACCTCCTTGACGACGGCGAGACGATGATTATCTACGTCGGACGGAACGTCAGCCCCGCATTCCTGTCTGAGACTTTCGGCGTCGCGGCCTTCAGCCAGATCCCGGACGAGGCCAGGAGTCTGCCCAAAGTGGACTCCGACACCAGCGCGCTCATACACGCCTTTATCGATAGGCTCAATGAGGAGCGACCGTATGCTTCCGACATTCTTGTACTAAGGTTAGTAACTGTGTAGTGTAACATCCTATCTGTGACTATAGATCAGTCTTTAGCTAGATCCCGGAGGAGGCCAGAAGTCTGCCCAAAGTGGACTCTGACACCAGCGCATATGGATAAAGGCGTATAAACACGCCTGTATTGGTATGAGCTAATGTCAGAAAGTTTATATTCAACTGTAATTTGGCATGTATATGTGAATCGGGTGACATTGCAATATATGGATGACGGTTAGGGTGTCGCAAAGAGGGTCCCACACTTAGAAAAATTTTCATTGATTTTGTATGGGGCTGGGACTTAAAAAAATTTTGATCGATTTTGTATGGAGATTGGACTTAGAAAATTTTCAAAGAAAATAATAAAAAAATGATTTATTTTCACTTTTTATTTCTTTAATTAATTAGGAAGGTAGTGTTTATGGGTATCATAGGGGATCGAAAAAAATGTTATTTTTGCGCTCAGACGCACCGTTTTCGAGATATCACGAGAAAATGTTTTATATGAAGCTGGGACTTAGAAAAATTTTGATCGATTTTGTATGGAGCTTGGACTTGTAAAATTTTTAAAATTTCATTTATTGGGTGTCGGAAGAAGGGTCCCACACTTAGAAAATTTTCGACAATTTTCGACATGTATTTTTTTTATACATATATAATATATATTTTTTCTTATGCCATCGTAAAGAGCGTCACTAGGGGTGCAACTTTGGTTCAGCTGATTGACCCCAAAGTTCAATGACCTCGGCGCTAGAGATCAAACTGTGTCCGATACAGATACTGATACCGATACAGAGCATTCCGGTAACAGTTGATTAGGTTCAATTTGAGTGGCGGATCCGACACAGAGTACCCCGACTCCACGTGGTCTTGTGCGTGGCGCCCCTAGAGTGTATATAATAAGCCGGAGGCGTGAAGGGAGTGCAGCCTCCGCCAGCTGTAACAAGGGACAGGCACCGCGCGAGCCGCAGCGGCTGAGGCTGGTCGCCGAAGGCGACCAAAAAGCCGAAGCTGCGGAGGTGAGCAGTGGTGCCTGTCCCTTGTTACGCAATGGCGGAGAGGCTGCACTTCCCGCAGCGCCGGAGCTATCGCAAACGCGATTTTCCCAGCCCCATACAAAATCGATCAAAATTTTTCTAAGTCCAAAATAAATATTTTTTTTTTGTTTTTCCTGAAAATTTCGGCTATCTCTTTTGTAACTACTACAATATTGCTAATTTTGAAAAAAAAAAAAAAAAAAAAATGTATGGGACCCTCTTTGCGACACCCCGACCTGGATGACTGCTCTAATGATAGAGCCAGATGATGGCCAAGGTAACTCTGTAATAACAAGATGCAATCCCATTGAGTTTGGGTTTGTTTGATTCATCTTGACAGGTGCTCTGGTGCTATATAGATGGTTATTAAAGCTTTTTTAAACTTCAACAAATTCTTGTTTACAGGGACAACTCACCGTCAAAACTACTATTCACGGAGAGATTAGTCGACGACAGAGTGGAATCAGCATTCTCCTACTACGAATTCCTGCAGCACGTCAAAAACCAAGTCAAATGAGTGACGCAAACCTCATGACGCAAACTTTATAATGACGCGGAAAACATTGACGCAAACTGGTGTTGTGTATAAATAGTGGTGTGTAAAAGTGACACAATGTAAAAAAGTGATGTGATTAGTGAATTGTGAATAGAGGCGTGGATGAAAGGATAAAGGATAGGTGACACAATACTGCCTGCAATACTGCCTATGTTAGGTAAGTCTTGGGTTTCAAATCTTTTTACCTGCTGATGTAATATAAAAAGATATTTATTCATCAGTTGACTTGTTTATTTTTACAATTTAATGGAGTTAATCCCTTCTATTACAAACTGAGCATTGACTTTGCGTGTAAGCTAAAGGCACGGTGGACTGGACTATTCTTAACTAGAAACATCAACCAGGCTAGAAACAACTGTTCTTGAAAACATAACTTAGAATGCTAAGATGTGACTTATTTTTTCAGCAATGAAAATAGTGTATAATTCTAAAATTATTTAATTAATTGTACAGAAATATCTAGAAATGCATCATTTTGCATTTAGTTCAAATCTAGCATCAAATGCTCCACACAATGCCTTTCAAAGTAAATTAGATTGTCTTGTTTGAACAACAGCTTCAAAATGTATTTTCGAGTTTTATGCCTAGCAGGTTTACCTACAGTCCACGGTTCTGAGTGGTAATGTGTAAAGTCCACAAGATAATTAATGAATGGTTGTCAAAACGGAACTTGAACACTTATCTGTAGGGTACCCTAATTTTTTTGTCTAGAGTTTATGAATTCAAATCAACCAAACTTTAATTAATTTCTGATAATTCTTTAATTTAAAAAGCTATCTTGCCGCGTTAGCGTTATTCAAAATACTATAGCCGAAGATTTGTGAAATGTGATTGTTACCTAACATCTCCAAAACTACTGAACAGATCAAGATGAAATTTGGCGTAAATTTAGAACATAGCCTAACTTAGATAATAAGTAGGCTTACTTATTATACTGAAAGTGCGCGTGCAAAGCTGCAGGCAGAAGATAGTATATTATAAAAGCAAGTCTATGTCTGTCTGTATGTTCTAATCCCGTGGTAAGACACACGTGGAAGGCTTCATCATCAACCTATAATAGTCCACTGCTAGACATAGGCCTCCCCTTATTACACACACATTACACACAGAGACGTAGGCTTAGTAGCCAGGAAAAGCGCGCTTCACAAGCGCGTAGAATCTAGTTTTTTGAAGTTGGTAAAATCTGCCATCTTCAGCCATGAAGGTATCCATTTATTTTCGCCTATGCTATGTTAATTATTTTAAAATTTCTGTTAATGCTAGTGTTATTGACCCAACCATAAAAATATTAATTTGTATGCAAATGAATTTAGCATAAAGCTTATGCTACAAATTAAATTTATTAAGTCCTCTTGAAAGAAAATAGTTTTGGAACAATCTGTAGGTCTAGAACCTTAAGTTTGGCTCAGAGAGAGATAAAAGAACAATTTTTCTTTGCAACCAAAGAATAATTGTTCCTTGGAGAAACCGTCTATGACGTTTGACAAAGGATTGACCCAATTCTATCTGCAGCATTCATCATCATAATTATATGCCCCTGTCTACCCTTTATCCTGGGCTGATCATAAACAGGCTTTACAGGTATTGGTGCCTGCGATGATCTTTACAATATTGTCAACCTATCGCGCAGGCGTTGTTCATGAATATTGCCTAAGGAGCATGTTCAAAAGCCTAGATGTACTGGAAATAAGATAAAATATCAATCAAGCCATAGATAAATGTTGAGTCAGGTATCTTCTCTCGAGGATATCCACTTACTCTTCATAAAAGGCTTGAATTTGAAAACAGTTGAGTTACCTACGTCTAAATTATTAAAGCAAGGTCGCGTACGCTTAGTGTACGTTCACACATCAGTCCGTTTTACAGGACCTTTTTATAGCATCCGAATTCAAACACATTACTGGATTCTTACAGGATCTGGGATCCAGTAATGTGTGTGAACTTGCTGATACCATGCAACTACATCCGCCATCGCCAAATAAAAACGGTCCTGTGAAACGGACTGCTGTGTGAACGTAGGTACCCTTCATTTTATGTACCTAACCAACTTGTTTTTAACAAAAGCCTTGTTATGAATCTGTTTCTTTCGTGAATGGTTGTTTATATCGAAGTGTGAACGACATTTGTACAAATACTATCTTTGTTATTTTATCGTAATTGTCTAGGTAATTTAATTATTATTTCTAATTGATGCAATAACAGTTTATTGTTTTGGTCACGCCATTTTTTGTGTACAGTATAATTAAATATTTTGTTTTTTGCTGTATTTGCAGAAAACAAGTAACTAACAGTAACCGTTTCTGATTGGGTCTCTGATGTGTTTTTATCATTCTGTGATTCGTCGCTTTATCGCGGTATCGGACAAAAAATATAGCGCGACCATTTTCGTTGTTAGGTGTACTGTACTTTTATTTTGTAATCTTTGTATAGCATGTATTAATTTGGGCACTTCTATTCGAATGTAAATTAAAAACTATTTATGATATTCTAGGTAGAATGTTTTATACTGAAGTGAGTTCGGATCCTCTGATTTAAACGTATAACCACTTTTGTAGTTCAAGGTTGGTTATGGCATTTTTTGGTTACAGAGGTTTGGAGAGGTTAGGATAAGAGAAGAGAAATTATCTCGGAAATCAGTTACGTAAGCAATGACATAATAAGAGAGAGAGCCGACTATGTGCCATGATTAATGCTGAAATACATAATGGTTTCACTCGCTATTTTAAAACATACTAACTGTAAAGTGACATTTAAATGAAATATTTTATGCGTTGTATTGAGGCTGTAAATTAACATCGAACCGAATTGCCAGTTGTTATTGGATTGTTAAACAATATAAAGAAATCACCTTAAAGTCTGTGTTTTAATGTTTCAAAGTTTATAAAGGTAACTACAATAATTATTATATCTTATCTTGTTTAGGATACTACTTACGGTACTATAAATCCATGATAATTTTTTTTTTTACTTTTTTTTGATAAAATTGCACAATTTTATGCATTTAATGATAAGCGGAAATGGATAACAATTAAGTAATCAATGTGAAGAACCATTCACTTTATTTAATAGGACCCGTTGATGGCCCATTGATGACCGTAATTATACTGGTTATATTAGCTAGAAGCGTTTCGCCTACTATTAACATTTTTCACAATTTACTTTATTTATGTGTTTTAAACAACTAATAGAACGTCGTTATTCACAAACCGCGTCTCCGCTTAGCTTTAGTGGAGACCACCGAGCGGAGCTGTATCATATTTTACAAAAAAAGATCGAAGCGGAGATGTGAGCAGTGCCTCGCAAGCTGGCGACGACGTCACGCACCGGAGACGAGAAGAAATGTGAGCGGCACCGCTAGTGAATTCATCTCAACAAACATCCGACGCTCGCCGCTCGCAGCTCAGTCGTTCTAGCCAGCACATATCTCCGCTCCAGTCATCGGTATGTGCTCGATGGCTCCAGTCTAGCCAGTACGCATCTCCGCACAGTTCCGGCCACCCTAGCTGAAAAACGTCTCTTCTCGTCTCCGCTATGAACATCTCCGCTTTAGTGGACTCTGGGCCTAGCACCATTTTATACAGGGTAAATCACTGACGCTCCGTGAACTGCAGTGCAGGTTCACTGACCAGGTCTTATTCCATAAAATTGGTAGACAGGGAATTATATTAGTATCTACATATTATCTTATTCTCGAACCGAATGGTCTGTTGCGTGACGATGGTAAGAGGCCTGACGGCATGACACTAGTCCCATGGGAGTTGGGGAGGCCCATTGTGTAGGACGCTACATGCGTCGACACACTTGCGCCTTCCCATCTTCCGAGGACATCCGTAAGGGCTGGTGCGGCGGCAGATTTGGCCGAGGATCTCAAGAGACGCGAATATACAGGTCTCGACAGAGCCTACATATTTGCTCCCTTTGGGGTCGAGACCCTAGGTCCGTGGGTGTCCGAGGCTCTCCGGGTTTTTAAAAAGTTATCTGAGCGTCTGGTCGACGCGACGCGTGACCCGAGAGCTGGCGGATATCTGGCGCAGCGCATCAGCATTGCCGTACAGCGGGGCAATGCAGCCAGCGTCTTGGGGACGCTTCCGACTGGTATTGATATGGATCAGTTG
Organism: Eupithecia inturbata; assembly: GCA_963662085.1. NCBI lineage: Eukaryota > Metazoa > Arthropoda > Insecta > Lepidoptera > Geometridae > Eupithecia > Eupithecia inturbata. The sequence continues at coordinate 14,645,666 of OY759182.1, forward strand.
AGCTACCTGTAGATTGTTTGCAACAGTCTGCAGTTAGCTTAATTGTTTCAATTGTAAATACTAGTTCTAATTTGTTTTTATTATTGAATTGTAATTTTCTTTGTCAATAAAGTATATTATGTATCTACACCCTCCATTCAATAATCGTTGAATAGAGTGCCTTTATTTGAAACTAAACTTAAAAATGGCTTTGTGCTGAATTATCAGTGGATGTGGGGGTGTGTGAGTGCACGGCTGACTCCCAGCCTAACTGATGTCACTTAAATCATCTTTCGTTTAAGTAAATTAGGCCAATGATGGTGATGTGGATTAAAATGGGAGTGGGAGATCGATCTTTAGGTTTCATTGGGTTTAGGACATTATTTGTAAGGGAGGTATTTAATTTAAAATTTTGAGAACGAAGACCTGGCGCCTTCACAAACGTGTTTCTTGTTTTGTTAAGATAAGGTTGCATCTTTCTGGGAGGTTTATACTATCAAGTTCTTGCTGCAATATTTTAAGTGAGCAAAGGGCAGGGATTTGTAAGTGATCAACTATGTTATCGCCTGTAATTTTTTTCCCGACAGCTTAGAAAGCCAAACGCAAGGAATAAAAGACTGCGGATAAAAAACTAGTTTAATTATTTGATTAATAACTACAACTATTTATTAATAAATCATAACCAAATAATATTTATGTAGTAAATAACCACTAAAACATTTATTAAATTAAAATTGTTATAATCGCAATTGAGTATAAATAATAAAAAAATAAAATAATGAGATGTAGTATTATAGAAATCCGTAGGCGTTTGCTAGAAAAGTTTTACTGCCATAAATGTCTTTCTTAAAGTTATTGATGCTAAATTACGCATTCGCTTACACGAAGAGACTTGCAGAAAACTCAAGCAATTCCAAAACCAGCAGAAGTTAGCTACCGCACATGGTGTAAAATGCTTGCTTGCATTGCATGTCAACTTCTGCAAGTTTTATTGCTAATGTAAACCTCGCTTCATATATTTTCGCAGACAAACAGTATGTATTCATGATAAGTCCCAAGAAATTGTCTCGTTTACGATAAAAGATAACTAAAGTGCAAAGTCATGAATTATGACAAAAACATTCCGCTTCATAATAGATACGAACGTTGTGACTGAAGATGTTATTTAATAATATACCTATTTAAATCGGCACTGAACTCTAGCCTTGCATAATGTTCCAATATAATAATTATTTTAAAGTACACGTGTTCATATTTCTTTGTTGTTAAATTGGCAGGAAATTTTTTGATTCAATTTTAATTTCTGATCCGAAACAGTTTTTGATTTCTTATCGGAGCCAATTTTCTTTATTAGAATCAACAATTTTGTCCTAAAAATCACGTGCCGTACTCATGACTAGGTGAACGATCAATCTTCAACCACCACTTTTAAAGCTAGTACCTATTAGTATTTGTCAATAATTACTATTCCACACTTGTTATAGGGCGAAGTCCGTCCATAATGGTGCATCCATTAATGGATGTTACTTTTTGTTGAGCAAAAATTTTGCAACATAACATTATTATTTTTGTTTACATTTTAGATATAAATCACTCATGATTTAATGTTATCATGTTATAAAATGCAGCTCAACAACCAGTTCCTTCGGTGTGGATACGTTGTCGCCGGATCGTGGAATCAGGCGGTTAACAAAACGGGCGCCGTCATTCAGTTAATTGCATATGCTGATTAGCCATCTCGTCGAATGAAATTAATTAAAAGTGTTCCCAACAAAAAGCCATTCTACTAATGGGCTGATTCTACGATCCGGCGGCGACAGATACATGCAAACACCGGCCTCAAAATGAAGGACTATTTTAACCTATTTTTTGACGGTTAAAATCCCGCAGCACTTCGCACACACATCGCTGTCCGCGAACGTTTCCAGCTTCAGCTGAGTGGGCCAGGTGTCTTGTGGACCGTATTTGCTCCTGGTCAACAGCTGTCTTTCGATAAAGGTCCAGAAGTAGAGGTAGGTTCTCGCTCGCCGGAACTTGACAGAGGATTCCAACACTGCGTCGATGGCTCGCTGGCACACCGGGTCGAGGGCGTACGACGTGTTGTAACGGAGGTTCTGCAGGTTGCAGCGGAACACCTAAAGGTACAAGTACCTTTATGTGGGGACATCGCACACGCCCTGGTTTAGCACGGGGGTACCGTACCTATGTTAAACAATCGGTACCTACTATCTTTGATTACAATATTCATACGCCTGGTATGGCAGGTTTTGGTAGAGTTATTGATGTCCTAACCGAATTTTGACCTTGGAAACTAGCCACATGGCTAGTTTCCGTAAAACTTCCACTATAATATGTCCTGCACACAAGTGCAGGACATATTATAGAGCTTAAGTGTGTGCGTAAACACAAGTGCACTCTATTCACTCACTTAGAACTATTATGCTAATGGTAAAAAACTACTACTATCATGGGAAAAAAACTAAACTTAGGATAATTTTTTGTAGAGAGATTAGGCAAAAAAAACCGATGCTGATGCAAGCTGAAGACAGGGCTATATGGGGCTCATTAGGGGAGGTCTTTGTCCATCAGTGGACTAATATTAGGCTAATGATGATGATGATTCCATATAATAAAAAGTTGCTAGAACTTTTACCTCGTGTCCGCACATCTCTAGTTTACAATAATTTAAGAAATCTACTGGTATCAGGTCGAGGCGATAGCCCAGCTTCCGTAGACGATCTGAAAGTAATAATAATTTATATAGGCTGGGATTTTATGCCAAAGCTTTCTCTGAAGTCGTTTCCGTACCAATAAGTCCTCTCAGTTTCAGCGGTTTATGATCGTAAGTGTTGAAAGACTCGCTTGGCCCGTAGTAGATAGTCACTGAGCTAGCCATCTTGAACAGCAATATTTATTTACCACGGTAATTTAAATGTCTGTGATTTTTGTTATTTAAGTTTTACCAATTTAACCTTTAGTTAAACAAACATAAGAAAACTCTAAACAAAACCGTACACCAAATATCTTCTAAGAACAAAATTCAATAAATTTCCACCCTCTCGCCATCCTGTAAAAAGTACTTTGTGCTCCTGCACACAGATCTTTAAATAAAGTACTGAATGACTTTTTTAGGAAATATAGGCGTCAGTTCAGATGCACGGAGCAGGTGCAGAGATTCAGATGTCGCCGAAACTAAACTAAACTAATTTGACAGGCAGGACTAAAAATGATGCCAACCTTTTTAATTCGATATGATATGAAACATATGTACACCACTTTTAGTGCTCTTAAATTAATTTTGTTTACTTTTGCTATCTACTGAATTGACACTAATACTACCTTGATACATACCTTGGACGAACGAAATTTCCCTGATCGAAGATACATTACGAAGAAAGTAGAACTGAAAGATGTTAGTTTGCAGTCGTTGTCAAAATAACTTGTTCGGCCATGCAAATGTTGTTTTCGCCAGAGGTTGTATAGCCAGTCATTTTAACTCTATGGCTACGCTAAATAACAGCATAGTCAAGCGATCCGGATCTCCTGTCCAATGGTATTATATTCTCTTGGGTCCAATAGGTGTGTGAATGGTTGATTGAGCTGGTAATCTCGTAATGCCACCTAGCCGAAATTCGCCCACGGGTGGCGGCCAGTCTCAACGAAGACTAACCAGATTCACTGGACATATTATAGTGCGCAATTGTGCGCGCAAACACTTGTGCACTCTCTATTCCTTTACTCTCATAATCCGATAGAACGGCAGACCGACACGACCGGGGAGAGGTTAGGCGCGGGACCAACATCTTAACGTGCTTTCCGAGGCATGGGGGTGTAAAGCTTTGATCTCTTGATCACTACTCAGTACGCTGCGTACTGCTCCTTACCACTTCGACAGAACAAAATACCGCTATTTTTCATACGATTTTGTGTCCGGCAACGCATAGCGGATAACGCAGCGTACTGCGTAGTAATCAAGAGACCAAGGCCGCCAACTTCCTAACTCCGGTAATATCGTACTACGTAGTTAAATAGGTATCTGAAATGTGCCTTGGTATGTGTGCAATCTATCCTATAGAGGCACAAACGCTTGGTGGCTCTACAACCTGACACCAGGTAAGCAAGTGCTACGTGACCAGAATTTGGGACAGGATAGTGCAAGTGCATCTGAATTCAGCAGGTGCAACCTACTCATTTCTAACACATGCATTTCGCAGTCACCTTGCAGGCTGCAGGGCCGTGTCCCATATGTGGTGTATCGCCATAATAATGTGATTTAGGTACCTCTTTTATCAGCATCTTCAGCCTTTACTACTCCACTGCTGAACATAGACCTCCCTTGATAAGAGCCTGATTGGTTCTTAACATAGTGGATATCTCTTAGTCGCCTCTTATGACCAGTGATCGGAAATTCGGGCGCTTATATACCTAAAGTTGGTGAAAAGACAAAAGACATGGAGCGGTTACTTTCGGGAATTCGGAGAAATTGCCGGGAATTCCGATATTGATATTTAATATAATATATTTAATATTGATGTATTTTCGCCGGAATCTCATTTATAGACAAAATATAAGACACTTAGTCCGACGCGTTTTTCACTAAAGTCGATATTTCCGGAGAAAAATATTTTTTACCTACTTCCAATTTTCTCGAATGCTAATGTTTTTTTGCCGTAAGTCAAATATAAAAACACTTTTATTCTGACGCGTTTTTCACTAAGGCGATATTATTCGTCGTTATAAAAAAGTTTTTTTATTTACATGATGTCCAAATTTTCTCGATTGCTTACTTTTTTTGTCGTAAGTAATTTGATTTCTAGACGAAATATCAGTTAATATTTATAGGCACCTGTAGGCACACTGCAGGTACCTATATCTTCTTTATTGCAGGCTTTACCCAACGACTGTATTTTGTAAGTGCCTACATAATATAGACAGGAAATCTAAATATTTAGATTTCTGTGTGTCGGACCAACTGAGGTTGGAGTACCTACTGATAAAGTCAGAAATAGCAAAAAACTTTTTCCATAAATATTGTAGGAAATCATCGCAGATTCAAACACCTTGTGAACCTAAAATATAAAAAAAAAATTAAAACGGACATATGTACTTACTACTAATAATTACGTAGTACAAAAAAAAACAAATAAAAATTAAATTCTTTTATTTCAGATAACATGATCCATAATTTGTTAGTAGCAGAAATCTCTTATATTAAATGTTAGTATTCTTAGTGTGTCAACAAAGTTAATAAAATTAAATATACAAGTTAAATTAAATCAAATCCATTAAATTAAATTAAAGCAAATTACATAATATTCAAATTAATCAAATTACATATTATAGGTACCTAATCAAATAGAATTATATTAAAGCATGTAATTGTAAACAAATCAAAAATGTCTAGGTACCTACATACGTGTGAAATTTGGATTTGGTATGTATGACTTCGAAATTCGAAGTTTTTTTCTACCAAACCTTTTTATCAGCCAATGCACGTACCTATCGCAATTGGCGGATACAAAGAATTTTTACGAAAAGTTATATTGAGTAAAAAAATGATAATTATCTTATCATATTGGTTGTAAGATTGACTGAGAGGTTACAGACAAGGAGCAATGATAAAAAGGATACCTTTTAAGTAGTTACTTATCTACGAGTACCTATCAATGTACAACAGCATAGTTCTTATGATTTATTGATAACTAGCTGCTGCCCGCGGCTTCGCACGCTTTATTCCGGAATAAAAGGTAGCCTATGTCCGGCCCCGGGATAACATCTACCTCGCTGTCAAATTTCACCGAGATCCGTTCAGCCGTTCTTGAGTTATAAATAGTGTAACTAACACGACTTTCTTTTATATATATATAGACTAGCTGCAGCCCGCGGCTTCGCACGCTTTTTTCCGGAATAAAAGGCAGCCTATGGCCGACCCCGGGATACCATCTACCTCGCTGCCAAATTTCACCGAGATTTTTTTTCTTTCTTGGGTATTTACGGAGATACCTAATAATGAATAATACAAATACCTACCTACTTACCTACACAATTTGTTTCATGATAAGATAACTAAAGTTTAACCTATCGTCAAGCGAGATAGTAGAAATACTCCAAACATAGCCTCCAACAAAGGTCCGCCTGCGAGGCAGGACGTTGCGGGTTCGATTCCCATCTATCGGGACAAATATTTGTACGATCTGCAGATATTTATTTTGGGTGTTCTGGGTGTAGGAATCAACATAAAGGTAGGTAAGTGCCTACATAAAGAACTGGATTTGGAATAACATATAATGCTACTTTTTATTCCAATAACGCGTGCGATGCCGCGGCCAAACGCTTGTAGAGGATAACACGAGTAGACGACAACAGGCAGGCCATAAAATACTATATAAGTACTACCTACTGCGCAAAAAACATACAAAAACTATACGTATACTTACCTAGGTAGATACATTATGCTAAAAAACGAGTTTACTTCCGCTTTTAAATATTAGTTAGACGACACCTATTCATGTCTGCCTGCCTGGAAGAAATCGCTTTAAGCGAAAAGGTCGCCAATTCTGTTACCTTTTACCAAATTGTTTTATATACATATGTATGTATATTGAATAAAGCATTAGCTATCTATCTTAATATAATAAAAGCACAAGCGATTTTCTGGGGACAACGCCCTGACTAAACCGCTGAAGCTAGAAAGCTGAAATTTGAAAAGCAGGTACCTATTACTGCACAACCTCCCGCTAAGAAGGTATTTTTGGAAATTCCACCCCTAAGGGGGTGAAAAGGGGGTTGAAGTTTTGTGTTTTTTTTTGTAACTCTTTAACCAGTGGCCCAATTACCTTCAAACTTACAGAGAATACTAAAAGTACAAAACTATTGAACACGTGCTTAAGGATTTTTTTTAAAATCCTGAAAATGGGTAATTCGGGTTATTACAATTTGTGATTCGTAATTTGGCTCCGTACTGAAATGTATGTAACGTTTTAATGCATAATGCTATTGACCTGAAGTTTTCTGTATCTATCAAAATATCTATCAAATATATCTGTATCTATCAAAATAATAATAAATAAAAAAACATATTTCAGGAATTTTTTAAAAACCCTTAGAAAAGGGTAAAATTAAGGTTGATGTTATTGAGGTTTTTTTTGTAACTCTTTAACCAGTAGCACAATTAGCTTGAAAGTTACAGAGAATACCTTTTAAGAATAAAAAACCATTGAACACGTATTTCAGGATTTTTCATAATTTTCCCGAAAATGGGGTAAATCGGGTTATTAACCCCAATTTACCCCATTTTCGGTACTGAAATGTCTGTAACTTTTTAATGCATAAAGCTACTGACCTGAAATTTTCTGAATATATTAAAATTATAATAAATTAAAACACATATTTCAGGAATGAAAAAAAAAAGCCTTAGAAAAGGGTAAAGTGAGGTTTGAAGTTATTGAGTTTTTTTTTGTAACTCTTTAACCAGTGGTCTAATTAGCTTGAAACTTACAGATACTAACTAAGAATACAAAACTATTGAACACATATTGCAGGATTTTACAAAATTCCGCGGGATGCCGCGGGGCGCAGCTAGTCTATTCATAAACCAATAAGCATTTTCCGTTTTATAATATAACAGGTACCTACAATCATTTTGATAAACAGTCTGATATCACCGCTAGGCGGCTTTAGTTAGCGAGCGAGTAGTTGACCTTCAAGTCAACTACTCGCTCGCTAACTAAAGCCGCCTCCATGAGTGTTTCCTTCCTCTCAGTTCGCTAACACACTCCCCGGCGACATGTTGTTCGTGTTAGTCCTTATCGCTCTCGTGGCGCTCTACATATACAGCACGAGGAGGCACAACTACTGGGAGAAACGAAATGTTCAACATAGACCTCCAATACCCCTTTTCGGGAACCATTTCCGCACCGTTTCGGGACAAATGAGCATCACACAAGTGGCTACAGAGCTCTACAACCAGTTTCCTAAAGAGAAAGTGGTCGGCTACTATAGGGGAAACACTCCGGAGTTAGTCATACGTGATCTCGAAATAGCTAGAAGTATTCTGACGGTGGACTTTGCGTGCTTCTACCCGCGAGGGCTGGGGAGAGATCCGAAGAAGGAGCCGCTCCACGCGCATCTGTTTTTCGCGGATGGGGATATGTGGAAGCTGCTGCGGCAGCGCTTGACGCCGGCGTTCACCACTGCTAAGCTACGGGGGATGTTCCCGCTTATAGTGAACTGTGCGAAAAAGTTGCAAGTGGTGGGCGCAGACGTGGTGACTCGCGGCGGAGACTGTGACGTGCGCGAGCTCATGGCGCGCTTCACCACCGAGTTCATCGGCGCCTGTGGGTTCGGCATCGAGGTCGACTCCATCAACAACGAGAACTCGCTCTTTAGAGAACTTGGCAGGAAAATGTTCACACCCACTTGGAGGACTATATTCCTTATCGGCATGAGCGAGATATTACCTGAACTGAGAAATCTCATGCCTTCGGTGAGCACCGAGCTCGAAGCTGATATGTCTGTGATTGTTAAAAATATTTGTGAACAGAGGAACTTCCAACCGTCGGGGCGCAATGACTTTGTGGATCTGCTTCTGGAGTTGAAGAACAAGGGCGTGATCAAAGGAGACTCCATCGAGAAGAGGAACGCGGACGGCTCCCCGCTGGAAGTCGAGATGGAGATGGACTTTAAAATTATTGTGGCTCAAATTTTCGTGTTCTTTGCGGCCGGTTTCGAGACCTCATCTTCAGCCACCAGTTTCACTCTCCTCCAGTTAGCGTACAACCAGGACGAGCAGCAGAGAATACAACAAGAGATCGACGAGGTGTTGGTGAAGTATAACAACGAGTTGTGTTACGAATCTATCGCAAAGATGACCTTGCTGAGTAATGCTTTTAAAGAGTCTATGAGAATGTTTCCATCTTTAGGAAACCTGCACCGAGTTTGCATGAAGAAGTACACGATCCCCGGAACCGATATAACGTTGGATCCTGGCGTGAAGATCATAATCCCGATTCAGGCTATACAAAATGACGAGCAGTACTTTGAGAATCCGACAGAGTTCCGGCCAGATAGGTTCGCTGACGCAGATATCAAAAATAACCAGTTTACTTATTTGCCGTTTGGCATTGGTCCTAGAGCGTGCATTGGTAAGTTTTCACAATTTTCTTTTTAACCTCCGTCATTTTATAATATGATCTGGTTCAACTAAGCCCCTTCACAATTTGTGTTTGGCGTTCTAAATAGGTAGGTAGTCATTATACCCAAAGGTAACTGAACCCTACATAAACCATCCGTATTGAATGTAAAAGCCCTTGATGACGATGATACCTATAGATAATTGATGTTGTAGGTAAAGATTAAGTCGTGTTTAGTTTATTTTTGGAATACAACCTCTTAGACGCTTCCGACTGGTATTGATATGGATCAGTTGAGTTACCTGTAGATTGTTTGCAACAGTCTGTAGTTCTAATTTGGTTTTATTATTGAATTGTAATTTTCTTTGTCAATATAGCTTTTACAAGACGTGGTACTTTATCTCTAAGAATAATAATGAAGTCTTAATGCCTTGTATAATCTTTATTATTGTTTATAGTTACTCAATATCTACATAAACATACCAAGATAATTATTGAATCACATAGAAACTTTAAAGTAGGTACCTATACTTATCATTATTAATGTAACACAGATATCACAAAAATTATCAAAAGTTATGTATCTAAACGCTAAGAGGAGCCGTAACCTACTTTGCCAAATTATTATTTTCATAAAAATTAAACGAGTGAAATACTTACAATGCTTCGAGAAGATAAGCATCATAATATTTCCATAACTATTGATTCTGGAGATAGCTCCTCGTACTGTAGATTCACAATTCAGTAAAGGTCGCTTAAAAATTGCTATCAATGGTAGAGGCACATTACCTAATCTGTGTTAGTCTTAATGCAAGGAAGAAAAAAAATCTTAGGATTCTTTTGTTTTCTTTCAGGCGCTCGTCTCGGCGAGATGCAGTCTCTAGCGGGGCTGGCTGCCATGCTGCAGAAGTTCAGAGTTGAACCCTCAGCGTCTACGCTTCGGCAACCCATCGTCAACTCGGCGTCCAACGTCGTGCAAGGGGTGAAAGGAGGCATCCCTATGAAACTTACGCTCAGGAAAAATGTATGAGTTAGGTATGTTAGAATGTTTGGTTTAATAAATTGTTGCATCCTGTTTTCACCTTTTGTTGGGTTATTTAAATAGTAGTTATGCCTCCCGGGGAATGTGAACGAAAAGTATTCAAATATTGATCAAACATGTAATTTTTTGTAAACCTGTGAGGTTATAAAAATCAACATTATGGGCCGTCAAAATATAAAAAGTATTGTATTTTTACAGGGTGCCACGTAACATGTGTACTAAGCCGAAGGGAGTGATCCCCTCGGGGTACAGAATCGCCCCCATTCGGCTTAGCACACATGTTACGTGGCACCCCGTATGAGTAGGTACCTACCTATTTAGTATTTCGCCCTGCTTTGCAATTACCTGCCGCGATAGATACCATGGTTGATGAAGCTCATGTTAAAGCTGTGACATACCATACATACATATTTGTAAGACCTACTAATACAACATAAACGCAATAAAAAATCTATCATTATTCATATGGTGCTTATTAATTGGTAAAACCTGTTAAAATAACCTTTGGACCTTTGTTTATTTTACCAGGTTATGTGATTAATGTACCTTACGTAATATGCATATTCATTGTACGTAATTGTACAAAAGCAGGTTGTGTGTGTTCTGCTTGTGCAAATAACATGCATTATCTTTGGACTTTGTACTTATAAATTGAGACCGGGAATTATGTTAGATTAGATCATTTAATTTTTGATTAGATCACTTTAGCACATATAAAATAACAATAACAGAATAAAACAATAATTGTTAATACATGTTAATAATATAATTTAAGTGTAAATAGAAGTTGTAATTATTACAACTAGTATTGACACTTATATTAAGCCGTCACTAGAAGGCAGAGTGCCCAGCATTCTGTCTAATTCTGTCTAATTACAATCAAAAGCTTTCTATTCGCTCAAAGAATTATTTGGTAAATGATGGATAAATGTATGTCTACAGATAAGTATTTTGTACAACAGTGAACAATAAACATAATTTTCTGATTCTGACTTTGTTGACCGAAATAGGAATCAGCATTCCAATCACCTGTGGGCTCTATGAGAAGCTTGGTAAATCTTTATAAATTGTGTGTGCCCCAGGACCGCAAGGACTGTTTGGGTTTCAACCCCAAACGGCTCAAATAACTAACCTCCGTTTATAATTTAACTATTGACAAGTATTTCTCGCGTTTAAATGGACTTGTTTGAAGCTGGGCACACCACACCTGGATGCGAAAGGCTCAGGATAAAGCAAACTGTCAAAAATTTAAAGAGGGCTATATATGCTCCCAGCATTGGACGACAAAAACGGCTGTAATGATGATGATGACATAGGGACTTGATTTTTGAGTTTTTTAAGTAGGTGCCTACTTATTCATCTTTGATAAACATTCATCCAGTGGTCACGGCAGAATCTGCCGCGAAAATTTAAAGTTAATTAAGATGGTGCCTGAATGTAATTGTATTAAAAAAAACTTTATTATCGAGCAATAATAAATGTTAAGAGTCGACAGCTAAAATCAGGATAAACAAGGAACTTATCAACAGACCTAGTGTTGGTAGAAAATAAACTCAACTTTTAAATAATAGGTAGAACTTAGGTAGATATTATTTGATTCAACTTTAAAACAAGTAAAAGCAAGGAAGCTACGACGCTCTGAGAGTGAATTTAAGCGGCAGTCCGTGAGCGAAGCCCTGCACGATGTTCTTAGAGTGGTCTACCTCGGGCCAGCGCTGCGAGCGTTCGGTCGGCTCCACGTTGAACTTGCTGAGGAGGCTAGCTAGGGCAGCCAGCACCTGCATCTCGCCTACGAGGGAACCTGAAAGAAAACATCTGTTATAATGAGGTACGAACTCATCTAAATCAATCCATCTCGACTGTACAATAACAATTTATTTCTTATTTGATAATAATTTAATACTTGATTTGTCTTATTTATTATTTTGTAAGCATAAAGAAATAAAGTTATTGATTTCTGTATAATTATTCTGTACTAGTTTCTGCCCGCAGCTTCGCACGCGTTGTTTCTATGGAAACAATAGTAGCCTATACCTCTATTTAGCGGTTTTTGTTTTTATATTGTTTACTTATATAGCACTACATCTATGCAAAATTTCAGCCCAATCCGTTCAGTAGTTTTTGCGTGAACATCCAAACTTTCTTTTTTTTTTAATATTAGAGCGAAGAGTGATGGAGTTGTACCTGAGCTACAATGTCAAGGGCTCTGCCCGAAACCAGCATAGAGAGATGACTTGAGAATAGGAGCATTCCCAGTGAGTCATGGAGGTGATGATATCTATTGACCCGGACGAACTCTTTCTAAAAGAGCCTTTACCCTTTAATCGCTCTAGAAGTAGGTACTATAATTGTATGGACCCCTGGCGCATTACATAAAAAATTATCTGTGATGAAGTTTTATGTTAAATGGTTTCGCTCACCTAAACACATCCTAGGTCCTCCGCCAAAAGGCAAATAAGAAAACTTGTGCCGTTTATTCATTTCATCGGGCGAGAATCTATCTGGAAGGAATTCTTTAGGATCCTTGAAATGTTTGTCGTCGGAGTAGATCCCTTGTGTCGGAATCAATATTTTCACTCCAGGATCGATTGTTAGGTTCAATTCTGGAATTGTGCACGTCTTTGTGCATATTCGAGGGATGACACCAGCAGGATCTCGCATCCTCATTCCTTCGAAGAACGCCATCTTTAAAACTGACATTTCGAAAAGAGCTTCAAAGTTTAGCTCTCCGTTATGCTTTGCCAGAACCTCGTCAATATTGCTTTGTATTCTCAGCTGTGTCTTTGGATTATAAGCAATTTCATGAAGAGTGTAGCTCATGGCAGCGGAGGACGTATCAAAGCCAGTTACAAAGAAAATGAAGACTTGTGCAATCAGGCACGGGAGGTCCATTTCCTTCTCGACTATGATTGACGTTCCATCCAGGTTTTTTTTGAAAGACTCTCCCTTCATTTTGCCCTGCGCCTGAATCTTTAGCAGAACGTCTATAAAGTCACCTCGCCCGCTAGGCTTGTAATTCCTTTCCTGTAAAACATTTTGCACTAGCTTCGACACTCCTTCTTCCAGTCTTCGATCGTGTACGTGGGATAGCTGTCTGAGAGAAGGGAAAATGTCGCAGATTATTTGTAATACTTGAGTTTTTAGCGGAGGATTGACTCCAAGTTTTATTATTTCTCTGAACCGTGAGTGCTTATTGTTTATGGTGTCTATATCTACGCCAAAACCAGCTGCTGCGATGAATTCCATGGCGAAACGTTCTAAGAGATCACGCGCATCGAATTCTTCCCCTTTAGCTGCTATTCCATCAGCTACAGATTTTAATTTATCTGTGCACTTCAGCAGTGAAGGGAACATAGATTTGATTTTCGTAATAGTGAATGCTTCAGCGACTTTTTTTCTGAGTAGCTTCCAGTCGTCACCGCGGGCGTGTAGCAAGTTTTGGTAGATTATTTCCACATCGTTCGTAATAAGTCCTCTGTCGTGAAAATGCGGGAAGTCTAGGCTCAGGATTCGCTTCACAATGTCCAGGTCTCTCACGATTAGGACTGGGGTGGTCTGCTTGTAGAACCCGACTACCTTCTCGTGTGGGTACTTATGGTACATTTCTGAGGCTAGCTCAGCTGTAGTTCTGAATCTTAGCAACTGTCGGATGTTGTTACCGAATAGCGGATAGGGTTGATCGTGCTTCACCCTCCGTTTAGACCAATAACTGAACTTTTTTGTTGAATAATAATATGCAGAAATAAAAATTAAAATCAATACTAATAGACACATCGTGACTGTATTATGTTTGTTGTTGTTTTAAATTGGCAAGTGGCTAGGTAATGATTATAAAGTAGGTACGAGTGATTCATATTTTAATTACCTTCTTTGACACCAAAGAAGTGTATCAAATTCGATTGATATTCTACGATTCGATGCACTTTATAAGAATCAAAAGGTCTATCATTCCATCGATGTCACTGGCCTATGCAACGCAAGTACGTCCCTGGTTTATTTATTCTGCGGTCGGAATTTCAACCGAATCCATTGGCAACCGATAAATAAATATGAAATTTTCCGGTGTAAATAAGTATACATAGGTAGGTAAGTACCTTAATGTCTATAATGTAATAATGACTATTAAAACATTTAGAGTAGATCGCGTAGGCACAGATTTTAGCAGAGGTAAGTTATTTTAACGGACCTTGAATAAACCTACATATGTGATAATTGTATTTTTTGTTGGCACTTTTTTCTGAATAACCGGGTTCAAGCACACGTTATCAGTATATTACATGTATATTATTTGATGCCCTTACAGAGGCGAATTGTCGATAGCGCCTTAGGCAGACACCTCATCGGCGCCCCTCTGTGACGCCGCCGGACCGCGGCAATGCTCAAGATTGGTGGGATAACCCACCAACTTCCTCTTTGTCTTTGTTACTATAAGTAACAAAGACAAAGAGGAAGTTTCCCAGCGGTAGCGAAGTAGGTAAGCAAGGCAGGTAAAACAATTGAAGCAATGGCGAGCGGAGCGAGCCGCGAAATTTTTGCCAATTTCTCCAGTGGTTTGTTAAAACAATAATTATGAAATCATGACAAAATAAATAATATCAGATAACTTTCAAGATGGGTGAAGAGGGTATAAAAACAAAGACAAAGAAGCTAGGACAAAGGTGAGTGGCGATAATTATTCATATTATTCTGCCTCAGACAGAGAAGTCAAGAAGGTAATAAATAACTTTTTTGACTTATACCGGTGGTGGTTGGGTTAAAAAGTTAAGACAAAATAAATATCGGCAAGTCGAGCACTCGCTCGTCTCGCCTAATAATTTGTAAAAGTCAAAAATGCTTATTAAGTAATAACAACGAGCGTAGCGAGCTGCCGCCGTTGTTATCGATATAGGTAGGGCAGTCATAGCAAAGCCAAAGAAGCCAGCATTGCGTAGTTAACCTAGTTGAAAAGGCGCCTTCATACTTTGTTATGGCATTTCTCTGACAACCATGACGTATGTTTTAAAATTTATTGCCGATTTCAGGGTCTAATGCAATATGATTATTGTCTTCATTTCAAACAAATCAAAACAGATGCCATGCATTCGCCACCGGCGGCGGTGATCTATGAGAGCGCAGCAGGCTTTAAGGGCCGCCAAGCTCCCAATCGTCACAGCGGGTGTACCGCACACCCGCTAAAGCCGCTTCTAATTCTAATACAGCCTAATGCCCATGATTGTTGGCGTCTTTTATAACAAAAGCTATCTTCGCTATCGCCGCTGCCGGCGGCGGCAGCGTCGGGCATTGTCTTTCGGAGTGCCGCGATAGACGCATACTCTTAGGAGGCGTGCGGCCACCGCCGTGGTGCTTGGCGCCTCCTATGGCTCTACGCCCGTGAGCTCCACACACCCGCTAAAGTCGCCCCTGAAGCTCATCAACGAATAGCATCATGACATGATATCTGATTTTTGCTGAGTTTCTTGTTTATGTAATTGAAAAAACCTCAAAAAAAGGCGGTCTTGATTACCTTAGGGATAATCCTCCACTGTCTAGCGGCTAGACAGTGACGGATATACAGGGTGTGTCAAGACTGCTACCGAAAACTGGGGGGATGCAATCAGACCATGATTTTGAAAAAAAATACCAAAAAAAAAAAACCGCGAAAAAAATGTTGGCCCTTCAACGTCCGCGGTACCCGCGGCATCGCCTGCGTAGAATTTAGAATTTTCAGAGATTTTAATTTTATTTAGATAAATAGATAAGATTTTTATTAAGTTCACACACAAACATCACAGGAAAACATAACAAATCAACAAAAACAGTATATAGGTAAGTATACATAAGGAAAAACAAAAAATAATTAAAGCAAAAGCAAAACAACCAAAAATAAACACAATACCTAAAATAGACACCTACCTACCACCAGTGCACAAGCCCTAATAACGAGTAGGCAGTCACCGCCCACCCTGGGCGGAGGCTACTCACCCGTTCCTGCGCTGCCCGCAGTGAACCCAAAAGGGTCAGTCTCAGCTTTATGCTGTTCTGCACCAGGATAGGTACAGAACAGCGCTGGTTTTCAGACTGGCCCACTTTGCGTACACCAGGAGCTGAGATGAGATTGCACGGAATTCCTATTTCTTTTTTGAAAATTACCTAAGTTACCAACTATAACATCAGCTTTTTGCCTGTGAAAGTCCGTCAAAATCGGTCCAGCCGTTTTGGAGATCAGCCAAAACAGACAGAATTTTTTTTTTTAAATAATGTAGCGTCTCCCACAATGGGCCTCCCCAACTCCCATAGGACTAGTGTCATACCGTCGGGCCTCTTACCAACGTCACGCAACAGACCATTCGGATCGTTTTTAGGTTAATTTATAGGTATACCTGCCTATATGTACATGTGAGGTGTCGAGCCAATTGTAAATAGGTAGGTAGGTTGTAACTCTGTAAGAATTGAACTCAGCCCGGGGATGTCGTATGAGTCAAAGGGAACCTACTACAGCAAGGGCAACAGCTTTCTTCTGTTTTTTTTTAACACCTCTACTGCGATCACCAATACGCTTTTTTTTTTTCTCGGCCAAATTCACATTTTGTGCTGTGCTGCAGCGGTGCTTTCCAGGTGTGCGACAAGCTTTCAGATCCAGAAAGCCCTAAGTAAACAATATATCGTCACATGCGACGGGAACAGCCGCGGAAGCACGTAGAACGCCGAATTTTGCTGCCCACGGAATAACACAAAGGTACAGCTCCCATTATAAGTGGTAGAACAGAGAAAGGTACCTAACAAAAAGATAAGAGTAAACTGAATAGTTGTAACGCGTTCACTGCCTATGTACCTTCTGCGGTGCGACGTGCAAGGGCGGCGCAGCGCTGCTCCACGGCTGCTCCAATATGGATGTGCGCGTTGGTGGCACTCATTCCTAATAAACAAGTAGAATGTAAAGAAGTTAGTATACTACGTAGTCCTACTGTTGTATCTGATGGCGAGTGCGTATCGGAGGAGGATGATGTTGAGTGGTATGAAGCGAGTAGAACTCAAACACTACAGCAAGGGACTGCAGGATCTTAAAGGTAACAATTAGTGTTGCCAACATGCGCCCTGCCAGGACACGACAATATTTAGCTGTAGGTGGCATATTTTTTTCGTTTTTGTACTTTAAGTCAATAATTACACTCCGGTCCTACTAAGTATGGTGGCTTAGGTGTAAGTTTTTAATATTCTTCAACCCTTTGCAGTGTCCGTCCATCAGGCATCAAGGTACCCGTAATAATGTAGAGTTAAATTAATACAGAATACGTAGAGGCGTAACCGCAATAACCAACAATCTTTTACTGATTTGGTATGGGACGGAGCCCTTAGTGCGCGAGTCGTACTCGCTCTTGACCGGTTTATTAATTGGAACTTACGGCACGGAGTAGTAGGTACATTATCAGCTCAAAGAATGCATAGAATAAAGTAAAAGCAATCCATAGAATAACCAGCAGTGCAGGTCACGGATGAAGAACCACTGCCACAGGTGCCAAGTTCGACCGGGCGGCCTGGCTTCAGTAAGCGACAGCCGAGCAGCGCGAGCGCACGTGTGCCAGACACTTGCGACGCGATCGATCTTAAACACGATAATCTGAACAACATAACTTGAAAATTCAAGTTATTTTTCTCTCTAATAGGAGGGCGCTAAACGATCATCCGAGTTAAATTTGAGAAAATATCAGCGGTAAGGACTAAAACGGCAAAGAAAGGAACTGAAAAGGCGTGAAGTGTTGTAAGTGAAGTGAAAAGTGCAATAATTTGTAAAGTAGCGATGAAAGTCTTGACGGCGACTGACAAGGTTGTAAATGTTGGGAACGAGAATGAACCGACGGTGGTGCTGGACTCGCAGAAGTTGATTACGGAGCAATTGAACTTGTAAGTAGCAGTGTAAAACAGAATAACACCTAATCAGTGTTCCATTAGGGGTGGTGGTTCTTCTTAAATGGTAATAAGAGGGTTAAATTTTAATTGGCACTTTCGTCGGAAGTTTTATATGCTTAGTTAGCATATAAAACCTTTGGTTTTGTACAATACTTACAAGACTCGTCTTACTCATTTCTGTGGATCAGCGACCTTTAGTGGATCTTGAACTACTCGGAAGTGCGCCTCTCTCCAGGCATCTCGGTCAATCAAGGTTTGGCAAAAATAATGACATGTGCAGAGCTACAGAATTGTGTTCGAAGGTCATACTCAACAGGAATCTATTAGAGAAACATAAAAAGTGCAAATAAATCAAAACAACGCACAGATAAGCACAAGAGCCCGCTAGGTCAGGCTCCTGGCGAGATGCCAGAGTGACACAACTCGGAGGAATGCGGTGTTTACGTGCCCGCGTTTGTTGACGGTGTGGCGGTTATGATTGGGACGCTTTTTTGTGGATTCCTCAGGATTAGTGTATTTTTGATTAGCAAGTTTCCTGATTTTTGCTAGTGGCTGAAACATGCAGAAATTCTGAAACTGGCTAATAACTGTTAATACAACCACTTTGCATGAGTCTGAAGCATAAGAACAAAGCCTAAGTGATTTTGAGTTTTCACTTTGTTTGATCTGATCAAACCATAAGTAAGAAACCAAAACGATTATTCCTATTTTCCCTCACAGAGGTTGCCCTCTCGGAGTCTCCCGCATCACAAACTACCTGTACGTCTGCGGGGCACACGCCTTGCCCGGAGCAGTGAGAGTGCTCCGGCCGGGGCTGGTCGTGAGCGCAGCCCCCGAGCTCGGTCCCCCACCGGAGGACTACGTGCCGAGACACTTCGTCCCCCTGCTGGACACTCCCAACTCTGACATGCATCCGTATATGGAGAGGACTGCTGACCTGATCAATGAGGTGCGCATATTCGTTTTACCATTGACACACACAACCAACAGAGGGATACCTTGGACTGTGGATGATGATGATGATGATGAGATCTAGGAAAATTATTTTGTTTAATTCTTTCCATGCAAAAACTTGATATATTTGGTTATAGATGTCTGATTGATAAATCTGTGACTCATTGTCATTGCAAATTGACTAATTGATGGCCCACCATTACTGTCAGTCTTCTTCGAGTTCAGGCCAGATTGATTTCCATCAATCGCAGCATTACCAGTATTATCATTGCTTAATATATTTAATCAACCTTTTGTTTGTCAGGTGGTCAAAAACGGAGAAGTAGTGCTGGTGCACTGCGTGGCAGGCGTGTCGCGATCCGTGACGCTGTGCCTGGCGTACCTTGTCAAGTGGCAGAAGATGACGCTGAGGGACGCCTACCATCACATGAAGCAACGACGGTAAGATTGGCTCCTTGTAAGATTAAGAATAAAGAGGGAATGAGTTTGACTGATGAGTGAAAGCATATTCATACACAGTCTATTCATAGGGCTAGATAACGCTGTGTGAATTGTCCAGCATTATATACTTTATTTATTTATTAACTATGAGGAAATAATTAATCGTCTGTCTACCTCTACCAGCTCTCGTATTAATACGGCTGCAGTAATTGAGACCAAAGCGTTTTCAGCAAAATCCTGATGATCCTACCAGAATGTGTTGTAATTTATTATTCCTTAATTAATAAATATTATTCCATCCCGTATGGGTTGATGGTAGAACCAAGAACTGAATTTACATCTGTCAGAGTGTAAGGGGCCGAAGGAAAGGCATTTACTAAAGTATTTTTTATTTTTTTAATAGTCAGTACACCTTTGTTTCTTCCTCACAGACACACACAACAATCACAGACAATCTCACCTGATAGAAAGTAAAGATGAGACCGACAATTCGTTGTATGAATGAAATTATAAGTAATCCCTCCTTGTTGCAGACCCCAGATCCGACCAAACACCGGCTTCTTCAAGCAGCTCATCAAGTTAGAGGATCGTCTCTTCGGCGAGGCGTCAGTCAAGATGGTCTACTGTGAAGCCATCGACAAGGAGATCCCTGACGTCTACGAACCAGACTACATCGCTATGACTTGGTTCAGACAGCGGTACGGGCCTATCGAGACTCGCTAAACGTACCACATGGTTGTATTTCGTTCGGTATGTCCACATGTTGGCCGAATTATCACGAATGTCGATTGTTTTAATTGATTTGACAGCCCGTAAACGTCATAAGATTGAAGAAGTCAAGGCTCGCCATGACTCAGCCAGCATGTGGATACGATTAGGTTAGTGATGAACTAGCACCTGACGATCACCCGTCACTTGAGTTAATAGCTATCTTTACTGTTTCTTGGTTTCTTTGCATTTTCTTGCTATGCAAGTCTATTGAAGTGAGTTTTAAGCACATTTTTGCACAGAAATTTAAGCACTTTTTTACAGAAGAGTGATGTGAAGGTGGTATTGTATTGTGATTGGTTCGAAGCTACATTAAGATAAGTTTACTGTGATTAAAGAATGTAATTGAAAATATCGTGAGTCGAGACGAGTGAGAGACGGGGACGTGTTGAATGCTGAATTAATGAGACTGATGGACTGAATGTGAACTTTGAGTAAAAATATTACGCACGTTATGCATAAGAAAGCATAAAACTTAAAAAATATAATATTGTGATAAGTTATATAGTTTATAGTCACTACTTACTGCATAGACTTTTGAAAATGTATAAGTTATTTAGATATTTAAGAAAATCTATGTTTATTGGGACCAAAATAAATATTGTAAGAATTTAAAGTATTGTATTGTTTAATTTCCGAACCGCCGTTAGAAACTGAAGCATAACTTAGCTTTATAAAAAAAACGTGTACGATAGGTACCACAACGTTGCATAAGTCAACATGGAGGAGTATCTAATTTATTGTTTTTGGTTCTATCGTCGTAGTAGTCGAAAGTAAAAAAGTTACGAAAATCACTGAGCTACGAGTTTAATATACCACAGTTTGGAACTCTATTTAAAATATATTGTCTTGAACAATATTTACATGTTACCTAATTGGCGTAGTACATGAATAGTTGAATCCATTGAGCGGTGCTTGGCCCCGTGGCATTGAAGCGACGGAAATAGACCAGCGAGATGGACAATACAGCTTCCGCATTCATGTACATAATGATACTATGATAGTTAATGAATCTTCCAGAACAAACTGCACATCTTACTGAAACTTACTATTAAGGTAAAATTGAGAGTTTCAGATGTAGGCTCCTCATGCATCATGGTCACCACGGAAGACCAGCGTTATGATGAATCATGCCATGATTCGCTCTGTCATTTACAAGCTGAGTGTTAACCCACGTCATTTTGGGATACCAATTCAACTAGTGTCATTTTAGCGCTCGGACAGGAAGCATGCCCTAGCAAAATTGCAAAAATCACACGTCCAAGACACATAAAATTACGGGATTTTCTATTTTCAGTAATATTATACAACATTTTTTGACTAGCCTATGTTACTATTTTGACTTTGTTCTAAATTCATGAATAGAGAGGCTATTGTATTTATATTTTATTTTATGTGTTCTTGCGTTTATTTTTTATTATAAAATGTCTAGCTTCCAATTATTACTGGGTCAAATATTTATAATAGTAGCAATCGTTATTATGATTTCGAAGTTTTTTTTTTGTTGATATATTTGTTTAGTATTGACTACACCGAAACAGTTCTGTGACTACACTAACTACCTTCATACCTAACTACCGAAATACAGATTTTATTAATTTGATTATTAATTAGAAGGAACCAAATGAATTCACATATGAGAAGTACTAGGGTAACGGCATTATTTTCAGATTGTTCATAAAAAACTCATCGTTTATATTTTTCGGGTACATACCTACTTATAATTTAAATAAAATAAATTCGACTCCACTAATCTCTTGTTCCTTATTCACAGAACTTGTCACGGCTCTGTAATGTTCTAGATATCTACGGAGGAGGCGCTTGACTGTTGTCTCGCAGCGAGAATAGTATCGTCGCGATATCGCCGTGTGTTCAGTTAGACACGCTCATAGAGTTGTTGAACAACGATGTAATTTTAGACTAAAGTAAACAGGCTTGTGAAAGTAGTCTTTCATGGTTTCTAGCTCCTAAAATAGCGAATAATATTTTGTGTTTCATATCTTGAGAGATCACGTGCTTTCTACGTGATGCCACATTTTGTGTCTTCTTTGGTAATGTTTTAGGTACATATTTTAACGTTGTCTTATTATTTCAGGCTGTGTTTTGTACGAGTGCCTATGTAGGCTTGGTAGGTAGTACTCACATTCTACACCATAGCACACCGTAACACTCCCCAGTATCGTGTGTTCATAGTTAGTAAGTTCTCAATTGGCGTGAACTCAACACGTAGGATTAGTTGACCACTATCTTCTACATGGAACTCACACTTAGATTGTTTAAACTTTGTTGCGAAAGCGGGCACTCAAAAAATAATAATTTAGACATTTACTTTGGCGTATAGCCATAATTTAAAACGTGTTGTTCTAGACCTATTTGGTTTGGACAGAAGACAAAGTGATCTGATTCTGACATGTATGTTGAAGAACATAAGACAGGTTATCGTTCAATTTAACAAGAGCCACCTGACGGACAGACTTTTGGCAGTGTTTCATGGTACAAGTTCAAAGTTTCTTTCAATATCTAATTTTGAAGGTAATTAGAGGAGTTTTTTTAAACGTTTCAGAAATAACTTGTAACATGACTGGCTAATTACGTCGTTTGATGTGGACACGATAATATTAGCAACTTAAATAAATATTTTAGGTAGAGACGAGACATTGTTGATGTGGACACGATAACATTAATAGCAACTAAAATAAATATTTTAGGTAAAAACGAGGCATTGTTGATGTGGACATGATAATATTAGCAACTAAAATAAATATTTTAGGTAGAGACGAGACATTGTTGGTGTGGACACAATAATATTAACAACTAAAATACCTAAATACTATTTTAGGTAGAGACGAGACATTGTTGATGTGGACACGATCATTAGCAACTAAAATAAATATTTTAGTTAGAGACGAGACATTGTTGATGTGGACACGATAATATTAGCAACTAAAATAAATATTTTATTTAAAGACGAGACATTGTTGATGTGGACACGACAATATTAACAACTAAAATAAATATTGTAGGGAACATTGTTGCGAGTAAACAAACTCTATCTAGAGTTTTACATTATCTGGAATCATATAAAATGGCTGAAGTAGACAATCAGACGAGCTTCTTTTTCATTGTATTTCTCAAAAAGAATCCTATATTCACGAGGATAGGTAGATTAGATATAATCTCAGGAAAACTCATTGTGACATTGTAAGAGGGAAACGTGACTTAAAACTGCGTAAAATCATGCTCAAGGCGAAGCAGCCCTTTGCAACGAAGACGTTAAAGATATTTTCGCATGACACTTGGATTTGCTCCCAGAATGTCTCGAATGATTTTGTCCTTAGAGCTACGTTTTCGTTATAATTATAAACCCAAGCCAAAAAATTACCATATGTACTAATGGGCGGTTATGTGCCAAAATTGTTAATTTAGTTCGTCACATCAACGTTTGAAAACATTTTATGTTAATAAACAGAAACGTGTACGTTATGAAACCCATGTTTAATAGTTTAAGTTCAATAAACTACGGGCAATTTTGTGTTAGTTGAACTCATTATAGAGAGTTGTATCTTGGACCAAACTGCCTCAAACAAAAGGCTAACTATATTATTCTGTTACTTTTCAAATGCAAAATAATGTAGGTAGATAGTGTAAAAATTTAGCCTAAATAGAATCTAGAGGTTAACCTGGGTAAAGTTGTAAATCAACAAAAGAACTAGGTACCTAGTTATTTCTTTCAAAACTTCTCAAAAACAAAGATTCACGTGACATGTTTCATTCTTACAAAACAAGTTTACTATCTGCGACTGCGCAGTTTCCGCGGACCTTGCCTATGCTGCCGACGGGAATGCAAAGAATGCGCGCTCGATGGCTATTTTCACTTTGTTTTCACAGTTGCGGTGTCGACTCCTGAAATTTAAGGGCTATTTGAACATGAAATAATGATTGTCTTTTCATTGTAGTGAACAAACAAAGACATTTGTGAAAATATTTTAATCAATTGGAGATATGCTAGCTGGTCGATGACAGACTCATGCAAATAACTAACCAACAAATCGACGTCATTAATAAGAAGTCATTCACTTTATTCATAACGCAAAGTTATGAATAAAGTGAATGACTTTATTACCAAATTTAGATGGAGCTAAAAAAATCACAAAGATGTAAACAACAATTCACATGACGATGACTCAAACCATCGAAATAAACATCTAAATATACAATAATGGTCCGCGAATATGCCAAATGCCCTGAGCGAGCTTACCTTTCTGCTCGTAAATAAAATGACTGCGAATAACACTCCTCACCAGCACACATATCTACGTCCACTGCTGAACACCCCACCCCCAGGCGAGGGTTTCATAATCACCACGCTTGGCCAGAGGGTTGTTGATCGCAGTGGAGGTTTTAAAAATACCTACACAGAAAGAAGCTGCTGCACTTCCTCTGGTAGATTCCCTTAGACGTCTGTTACGAGGCTGAGCTAAGCTGAGATAGACGGATCGATTCTTGCACCACGACCGCCACCTGTAATAACACTGTAATATTAGAATGCATCAGTGAGTCACCAGTCTCAGTCATCACCTGAAGTTCAGTTCGATCTAGAATTAGCTCTGTGGTGCATTGAATCTGTTCCCGTCGGATTGTTAGGGTATGACGTCATCGCTCGACGATGTTACTCAGTACAAAGTAATATATCATCTGTGTCGCTACTAACGCACGGACGGGCATCACATAGAGGCCGGTCATTTCAGTGATGTCATCCAATTAAAAACAGTGAAACACGTGAAATAGGACTTAGCTGCTAATTGAGCGTTGGAAATGTACGAAAGAGAGAGCCCTCAATTATTAAAATAACATGCAGATGAAACTATTGTAAATACTAGAAAGTCTTCTAACACACGAATGTACACGCAACCCTTTTAAAGCGCGCTATTTTAGAGTGGAAGAGTTCTACCTACTGACTACAATTTGCCCAAAGTGAACCCTCTCCACTACAGATGAAATGAGCCAGTGGCCACTCAACATTCCTTTAGCAACACATCAGAGGATTCAGAAACAACCATCTTCAAAGAGCGAGTTTAGTCAAGGGTTTCTTATTGTGTAGGTATATAATGTTTATTTTCATAATTATATAATTTTGAGGGTTTCCAAAAGCGGGCAGCTATTTCTGCCAATTACAGGATAAATCGCGTCAAAGGACGTCTTTGAATGCGGCCAGCGCAGGACCAGCCCGTGGTAGGTAGCACAAACTATGGGAGGCATATTGGTATCCACCAGTAAGTAAAATCTAGCAGCAAATAGGTAATGATAATGATGATGAGAGGATGTCAGTAAAATCATCCTCTCAGGAGGTCACGTTTAGGCTCTAGCTACCAGCACAGAGTGCAGAGCTGTTGTCTACCCTAACAACTAATTTGAACTAAGAGTAACAATTTGAAGAAAACGCGGCTAGCTCATATTTTATAGTACCAATACAGAGTAAAGGGAATGAGGGTATATGCTCATAAAAAGAAAATTCTCGCAAGGTGATGTTAGTTACCTAGTCTTTAATAAATAAATAAGGGAAAGAGATGTTCCTGTGGCTAATTTCACATCAGCCTTCATTTTGCTTGAACTAAGCATAAATTTGGATTATTTCATTATATCCTCAACTCTCCTTCTTCCTTATAATTTAAAGCAGCTCGCGGACATTAATCGCGAGTTAATGCCAAATAACACTTAAACACCTGATCGCAGCCCTACTGTTGGCAGTTGCCCAGAATGTGCGGAATGCTGGACGCACTGACAGAAGATAACACGGAGAGCTGACTCTGAGAAGACGTGTTATTGTGTGTGGGAATTATATGAAAGGAATTATTAGGTTCCGAAAGAGCTGATGTTGTCCGTATAGTATGGCAGCAGTAAAATCACATCTTTGATTTACATATGTCGTATATTATCTAATACTAGCTACCTACCCATGTGCAAATAGTCCAATCTAATGATCCTCTCCATTCAAGGCACGGTAGAGATCTTGAGCGGCAGACCACCAATTGTAACTTATTTCTTTCTGTAAATAGTTTATTTGTGATAATTGTGCATTGTACAATACAGTGAGAGGTATCCGTACCCGGAGGGTTCCAACGGGAGTTTTTTATTAAGCCTGCTCTGTCTGTCCGTCTGTCAGTGGGCTGGGGCTAGTGCTAGTGGGGCTGACATAAACCATAATAGGTAGACTGTTGACATCTTGATGTTAATCGTGATATTGCTGCTATAACATAAATAATAGAAATAAAATAAACATGTATAAGCCCGACTCGCACTTGGCCGGTTTTAATTATCTACATCTACCTTCAAGTACATAATCTTAAAAAAACAAAGTTGTGCGTGAAACTATTTTTGTGGTAATTTTACAAAAAAATATGTTTTGATAGAGTGACGAGTAGGAAGCAAAAATGTACTTTGACCCACTTCTGACTCAAATCTGCGTAGAAAACATTCACAAGACACTTTGTCATCCGATTTATTTGTGCGAATAATATGAATCCTTGGATCCCGCAATGTTTATTGGCTTCTCGGAAAATATGCGTAAAAATAAATGAGTTCAATATTTTGACCAAGACAAGGCTGGAGTGAAAATATTTGCTTTATACAAACTTATCGGTATGATGCAGTCAGATATTAGGCCAATTAACATGGGCATGAAGAGGTACTCTTCATGTCCATGTTATTGGTTAATTGCACATGTGGATTCCTCACACATGATACATAACGCCCTGTCTTCAGCTTGCCGCATCCAGCATCTGCCTGCGGTCAACAAATAAGTCGTCATCCTGGCCGGAGGAAGTTCTACACTACGTTTGCCGAGTCGTGGTCTATGTCCAACCAGTGGAAAACAAGAACATAATAATAGTATTAAAACATGAAAACAGGTAAAATACATGAAAGGCTCCTTCTCAATTCTCGCGTTTATTAATTTGTAAACAAGTCGGTACCTGCCCTCTTCACTATAATAAGTCTAGTTGTTAGGTATTTTAGATATTATGTTATTTGTGATTTCCCCCGTTTAATTGCCAATTGTCTCGTATATTTTTATCCGTTAGCGTTTGTAGGTTAATTTGTTTACTACTTTGGATTCAAGGAACGAAGTAGATATTTGGGTTTGCAGAATTCTCGTGTCAGGGACAACGAGAGATCGCAAATTTGATTGTAATTATGATTCAAATATACTTCTGTCTGGTATTGAGGAAATAATTTTGTTTGATGACTGTGGCAGGCTTCGGGAGTGACGCAAAATTAATAAAAAATTGGACCTTAATATTTTTTGCGTTCACTAAGTAATTAAGTTAATGACTTAGGACATAGGTATTATACTTACCTATGTAGCTTATCGCAAATAATAAATTCCTATGCTAAACTTCGTTTTAATTGTCACTTTGGAGCGTAAGGACAGTGTGTTGACTTTAAGTAGGTACTTACCCAATATACTTATAAATTACGTAAATTAAAATACGTTTATACGGGGCTATGTTATAATTAGTGCACAATACTGAAGGAATGCATTAACTTACTACCACAGATTAATATTCAAAGTGAACAAAACAAGCCGCAAACGATTCATTTTATTGTTGATTTTTTTAATTTTGTTACTACAATGCCTTATTAGTTTTTTTAACCATCCCAAACTTGGCAAACTCTTTGATGTGTGCCTCCCCTTCTCGCCTCACCTGATGGCGACACAAGGCGACCGCAGTCAATGACCGCGTCCCCATAATAAGGCGACAATTGTAATAAAATTAAAAATTCTGAAAAAGAAAGAATCGTTTGCGTCTTGGTTTGTTCACTGAAAATTAATCTGCGGTAGCAGGTGAATAACTTCCTTTAGTGTTGGGCTTTAATTTGAACAACACCCTATAAATAGTTAACCGATGCCAACATTTCTCTAAAAAATATGGATAGTCTCTAAGACCATTTTCCGGTGGCTACATCGGTACCTCCCCTTACTGCCCCCTACAATAAATCCACTCTGTATTGACAAACAAAAAATGAAGCGGATGCTATCTTAACCCAATTTTGACCTCCGCTTCTACAGTAAGTTTATCTTACGACGACGTTAATCTACACTCACACTACAATAATACAAACTTTTACATGAAACATGTAGGTACGTAATACCCTGTACTAATTACCTAGCACGTGAGCCGGATCTCTGCAAATGACATAACAATCGCGTCATAGCACAAAGTAAACACCAGAAACAATTGTTATTCGTTTGCGCTTGCGTAAGATAAGCGAAAAGCTTGTGGGGGGCTACTCGAAAAAGGAAAATCGAAGTTTCTGATTTGTAATCGTGCAAAACTAACTCTTATATCGCTTGCATAAGATTAGCGTTCGCACAAAAACAAATCCGAAACTTCGATTTCGTTTTTATAAGTACGGGTCCAGGTTTGAGAGACCGACACACTGACACTGACACGACACCTTACAAGTTTAAAGGCTTGTAAACATGTACACGCATGAGCTTATCCACTTTTATCGTCATATAGGTGCAGCCAACGAACTAAAAAAAAAATTGTCAATAAAACCGGATGACTTTTCATTTAGGGTTGCCACAATTTGCATTTGCACGAAGTGGGTTGACTCCATAAATCTTGGCTGCACAGGAAACGTGTTAATTATCATGACTTAGGTTTAGTAATGTTTTTGGGCCTGGCAGTGAACAATAATTTTAAATTATGTTGCCACCGTCTCTAAACTTATAATAAGTTTATCAATTCATATGTGCTTTGTTTATATGCATGCATGCACTTGTGCCGCTGCTATCCTGACAACATTCACGTGAAGTGTGAAATTTATGTGCAAAAAAGGCCTAACTTTTCAATTAATATTTTTTTGACAAGATTAAATGAGATTCGAGCCCAAAAAAATAGTGAATGAATATTGAGCGTTTCTTACAGGTTCATGCTCCATTCCAGGTTTTTAAATAAACATCAAATATCCTGTATCACCATCCTGCTGGTTGGTGATATATACATTTTCCCTTATTGTAAATTTTCTTTCTATAACTTGTCCTTTTACTTTTACTAATAGCCCTAGTCCACCCAGCATCTATTTGCGCTGCATCTGTTTTCCATTCGCTTCAATTACTGAGGTGCTCTGGAACTAGTTACCTGCATCATCTTTGTTTAAGCACAACGCTTCTATCATCAGCCTATTACTCATGCCTGTAATCCTAGCCAGATCTCTCACTAGCTGAATAGTACTTAATGTTATCAAGCTTCAAGATTTACTATCGACTAGCTGTACCCGCGACTTCGATTGCGTTTGCCATACCTGCTGACTAACTATTCACATTGGAACACAGTTTCTCTCATAATATGAAACGCTAAATAATACATTGTGTAGTGTGTGCTCTTGTTTATCTATTAAAACAGTAATTGCTTTGATAAAGAGCCTAAGAGCGTTGTATATGTTCGATAACGTGAGTACAATCAACAGGACATGGACCCTATTCTGATAAACTAAACGCTGTACAATGAAACGAGTATCATAGAATACCCGTTTTGGTGTAAAGCACGTCAAAGTGTCAAGTTTGAAACCATTCTACGAGTAGCAATCTCTACGTGCAATAGCACCTAACGCACTATTTCTTCTATCTAAGACTTCTACGTAATGTTTCTGCGACGATACCAATGTTATAGTGGGCTCCATGTATCTGAAGATACAATAGAAGGGTGCACATAATATAAAGCGAGCTGATGAGTGCCATAATTGAAAATTTAAACACACTTGTGTTAAAAATAAACTACTTAAATCAGAATCGCGGGAACTGTTATGGGACAGAAATTCATTCAGTAGTTTGGCGTGATGCGCGGTACGAGTAAGATACAAACAGACAGACATAAATGAAAAAAAATACAGTTTTGACTTGAGTATCGATAATAGAGTACCCTCCAAAAAACATTTTCAAAATATCTTCAATGTATAGAATTAAACCTGTTACAGTTTTATTATAGTTACAGTTCAATTAGTATAGATTTCTGGTTTACACATTAAACTTTGCAAGAAGCAGCGCGTAGAATGTATGGGCACCTCATTTATGAAATAACATTTCGTTGTCTGTCATTGTGGGCGACCTATTGGAAATATAATATAGAGAAGACTAGCTTGGACTGGTGATGGTGATGATTGATAAATACCGCAAATGACAACTCTTTCTCATAACAACAACAATAACACTAGCGTAAACTATCCACTGCTGGGCCAATGCCTCCCTTAGGTATTAGCTTTTATAAGAAAGTTATGCTAATACTCTTACGCTGAGGATTTTCTCATATAGGTCAAATTAACATTTTGATTTAATTTTATATTACTATGTTTGTTGTCCTTTCAAGAGGTTTTTCAAAGCGGCAGTGAAATATTAGTGGCGGCAATAAAAACCAGTACTGTATTAAGGTCATCGGAATTTTAACTTTTCACAACAAATCATCAAGGGCAACGACTGGTTAGCATCAAACGGTGTTTACTTTGCATGGCGCCACGTTTTGGAGTTTATACCGCAT
This sequence comes from Eupithecia inturbata, assembly GCA_963662085.1. Lineage (NCBI taxonomy): Eukaryota > Metazoa > Arthropoda > Insecta > Lepidoptera > Geometridae > Eupithecia > Eupithecia inturbata. The sequence continues at coordinate 14,676,406 of OY759182.1, forward strand.
ATGAGATCTGGCTATAGATCGTAGGAGGGCCAGATTAGAAGGACCACTGATGGCGGTGCTCACTCGTTGCTTACGTATGGTACTAATCGGACATTTTGATTGAGACGTAGGAAACCATATAAAAGGTAAAGAGAAAATTAAAAATTAAAAATGTTTCCATAGAATCATTAATAATCATCTTGGAAAGTCATTATCTTCTAATTATTATCTTTTAAAATTGAAGAGTCAGTTGGTTAGGTATGTCTATATGTACATATGTGTCATGACACATTTTTTAAATATATTTTATTTTTGCACAGCAGATGCATCTTTTTCTTCCATGTTTCTTCTCTCTCAGGAAACTTTAAGACTACGTCCCCCGTAGTCATCTCGAGTTTGCACATTATTGGTTCATGGTTTACCATTGAAATCTTTGATGGTTCATACATTTTTAGCTACCACCAATGTAGTCTCTCTACATCTGGCATTTATGCTTCAAGCTCGTTGACATGACAGCGAGGAATGTCTCCAGCATCCCTCGCAGATGAACCTTGTTCTTGTTTACGAAATACTCTGGAATGTTTGGGATGGTGAAAAGTTTGGTGACAGATATATTTAGCTTTCCGTTTATTTTTTACTCGCGTTTGTGGGCCACAGTACGTCTCGCTGAATATTTTTATACAAGCTAGCTTTTACTCGCGGCTTTGCTCACGAAGTACATAGATAAAACATAGCCTATGTCACTCAGAGATAATGTAACTCTCTATTAGTGAAAAAAATTTGAAATCGGACAATTTTTTTTAGCAATTACCCCCTACTCACGTTTTCTTAATTAAACAAATCTCACCTCTTTAATGTTATTAAATAAATTTATAAATAATGCTGAACAATTTACACAGCATCATCTAGCCCCAAGATAAGCAGAGCTTGTGTAGAAATTGGTATAGAAAAAATAACCCATATAGTTAATTATTTAATTAAATTAATTAATTAAATGAATTAATTTTAATAAAATTTAATTAAATTTTTCAAAGTGCGAGCTTTTTATTTCGGACTCTTGTGTAGACAAAAACAATATCATTGGAAAATTCAATAGTTTAGCCCCCAACATAACAGTTGTTGATAAATGTTCACTTCGCCTCCTTGGTTCACCAATTCTTGATGAGTCTTTTCAGTCCTTTGTAGACGAGAAAATTCAAAATTTCAACAAAACTTCGGACAGACTGCTGAAATTTAATAGCCATATGGCTTTTACAATAATTCGGTTTTGTCTTTTTGTACCTAAATTTACATATTCTTTGAGATGTAGTCAACTGTGGAAACACAGTGAGCTCTTGGAAGGCTTAGACAACATAATAAAGAATACTCTATCATCGGTTTTGAATGTCGATTTAGATGACAAGGCATTGTCGCAGGCCTCCCTGCCTGTCAAATTGGGAGGCTTAGGTATACGCAAAATTTCAAGTGTAGCCTTTCCAGCGTTCCTGTCTTCCGTCTACAGCACTAGTTCTTTAGTTGAAAAAAATTTAAAGTCATCTTGTTTGGTCCCACCTGGAATTTCATTCAAAATTTCATTTTTAGACGAAGCTCGAACAGTTTGGCGTAATGCTTGCCCTAATGCTGCTCCCCCAAAATCTCTTTTGTCTCAACGGCAATGGGACGGGCCTCTGTGTGAGTTGACACGGAATAGTTTGTTACAAACGTGCTTCAGCTCTTCGGATCGTACCCGTCTCCTGGCCGTTTCTAAATGGGAGTCAGGACATTGATTGCAAGCATTTCCTTCATTTAACACTGGCACTTTATTGGATCCCGTAACTTTCCGTATCGCAACATGTCTTCGGTTGGGTGAAATGTGTTGCGCTCCTCATCAATGCCAGTGCGGTACTGCTGTCGAACAGCTTGGTCATCACGGATTATCGTGTACTAGGGCCGCCGGTCGGACATCTCGTCATGCCAGCCTTAACGACGTCATCCGGCGGGCCTTTGTCACCGCTAACGTACCAGCTATTCTCGAACCGAATGGTCTGGCGTGACGATGGTAAGAGGCCCGACGGCATGACACTAGTCCCATGGGAGTTGGGGAGGCCCATTGTATGGGACGCTACATGCGTCGACACACTTGCGCCTTTCCATCTTCCGAGAACATCCGTAAGGGCTGGTGCGACGGCAGATTTGGCCGAGGATCTCAAGAGACGCAAATATGCAGGTCTCGACAGGGCACACACATTTGCTTCTTTTGGGGTCGAGACTCTAGGTCCGTGGGGTACTCTGAGCGTCTGGTCGCCTCAACGCGTGACCCGAGAGCTGGCGGGTATCTGGCGCAGCGCATCGGCATTGCCATACAGCGGGGCAATGCAGCCAGTGTCTTGGGGACGCTTCCGACTGGCATTGATATGGATCAGTTGAGTTACTTGTAGATTATTTGCAACAGTCTGCAGTTAGCTTAATTGTTTCAATTGTAAATACTAGTTCTAATTTGTTTTAGTTATCGAATTGTAATTTTCTTTGTCAATAAAGTTCTAATTTGTTTTTATTATTGAATTGTAATTTTCATTGTCAATAAAACCTTTAGGTAATAATCTTGATTCCGCTCTCCACTGAGAACGCACTCTTAGGTAGGTACAAAGGCCACGCTACCGCTTTTCGGTAACGAGAATGTGATTAACAAAGCAAGGTCGTAGAATGATTAATTTAATGAGTGCTTTGATGAGAGCGGATGTCGTGCGGACGTCCTCGTCTTGAGGAATTCCGATCACATTAAACCAGATGGGAATTTTTGAAATTTGACGTCTAATTATCGTAGTTTTCAGGCAATGAGAGTTATTTGCTAAATTACAAAGTATTTTTTTTTGCTTGTTAATACGTTTGCATGTTGCTTCTTGTTTTGTGGTCTCCTTCAACACACAATTGTTACTTCCGTTCTTCTACTTTGGTAGAAGCTGAATTGCTTTATTATTATTAACTTCAGATAAACGAACCTTAACTGACCTGAAACTCCTATCCATTAAAGTAGGAAGCACTTGTGCTTCTCTCCCACTAAATGCTTTATTGTAATGTACCTTTAGGACTCAGTGCCAAAACACACATAATCACATATATCTCCGGTTTCTGATAGCTTAGGTAGGTGAAACTTAAACATCTGGAGAGCATGTGTCTATTGCAGCCCTCAGACTCGAGATCCGACCGAGACTCAGCCCTTACATACCACAGTCCAGCCCGCACACTCGAGATTCGTCTAAGTCTCAGCCCCTGCATACCACAGCACCGGTACTTCGCACGACACATTCGTAAGTGGGGCAGTTCTCGATCCGGAGTGGTATGCGGCGATCAAGTCTATGTCACTTCCTGAGGAATGCTCCTGCAATTCAATGGAAAAATATCATTGTGGGACATTTTACACGTTTTGAATAACAAATAAAAAAATAACGCTGGACAATCCACACAACATTATCACCTGTGCCCAAAGTAAGAGAGCTTGTGTTGTGGGTAACTGATATATATTAGTATATACCTACTTATTTTAATTATACATAGAAAACAACCAGAACAAAAATCTGCATATTGTACAACAATTTGTGAATCGAACCCGCTACCTGAACTTTCTGATATAATTTCTACTTGGAATGTTTGTGCTGGCAACCATTATTAATTAACATCATTATCGTCGTAGAAACCCACTACTGGGTATGGGCCTCCTATAATCTTTGCCATTTTAATTTAAAATCTGTAAAATAAATATTTCTAATACCATTTGAAAAACACATACATCATAGCCAAAATTAATCTTATGAGCTTGCAAGTCTCTCTCTTGCACAATATAGATTCCTAAAAAAAATTAGAAGCGACTAACCTCCATAACAATACTGTTACACACTATAATAACTACATAACCTACATTAATAGGTTATTTATGTATGTATGTAGTGTAAGTATTATTGTTTTCTTTTATTTTTCGAGTGCCACCGTCTATTTTTTTTCTTACATGTCCAATCCATCCCAAGGACAAAAAGGAAGAGATCGCTCATAGATATATATCGATGGCTCATGGCGATAAGCCGCCTTTGTACTTCGTCTACTCTTAGCATCTATTTCTGTATTGTTTTCTGTCTTTGTGTGGTACAATAAAGTATTACCTATCTACATATCTATATAAATACTATTTTTAATTATTATAAGTGGTCATTTGTAAATTTCGCGAAACATGTCTGCTTCGTCATTAATACCCACTTTTCGCTATCAACCTTATGCCCAATAACCCAATCAAAATAAAACGGCGACTCGTAAACACGTTCAGAAATAACTGACATCGAATTCCCTTGTACACAGGCAAGATCTTCTTGAAACGTGTTAGTCGCGACATCGTGAAGGAAAACGAATGTGACATGTAGTCTAGGAAGCCCTGAACTGGCTTCTAATGTCACGTTCTAGTTTTTCATTAAGTCATCATTGTATCTATGCTTTTATTAACGTATCAAGCAGTCTTTTGTTTATGTGGATTAAGTCTTGAACTCTGTATAAATAAACTCGACACGTAGATAAGTTGAGTTCGTTATCCGGTAGGTTAAGTAGGTACTTAGAACACAAATTCATACCAATGTCCTGCCCGCGTTTTCGCACGACTTTTTCCAGAAAAAATAGCCTATGTCCTTCTACGGGACATCATCTAGCCCCTTGTTGAATTTCATTAAGTTACTTTCAGCCGTTTAGGTTTCGAACGGTTACAGAGAGATTTAGTAGAAGTTTAGTAGATTTAGAAGAATTACTTTCGCAATATTAGTGTAATTTAACGGAAACTCACAGAAAGTGGAATTATGTACACAACAAGATCCGTGAAGTGCGAGTGTAACTCAGGCGCCGAGGATTTCGAACGTTTGTCAATTATACAAATATGTACCTACTACAGGTGCCAGTTATTTAGAGACTTCGCTATTTAATGCATATACCTAAAAACAGTAGGTACATACGTTTCAGATGGAACGCTCTGCAAACTTCGAAGATAGGGTAGACATATTCGGGAATGGTAAATGATTCGACTTTATTCAAAATATTTCCAAAAGTATACCTACCTACAAAAATTTACAGAATTATTTTGAAATTTAAAAACTGATACCTTTCATTTGATGGTCTTGACCCTTGTCAAGACCATCAGGGCCTTGGCCTTGTAGGTCTCTTTTAAAATTTTGTCATTATAATTTGTACTGAAAATTATTATTTTTTTAAATCTGTACAGGCGCATGATATATTATTGAGATTTCTGCTACTAACAAATTATGGATGATGATGTTATCTGAAATAAACAAATTTTTTTTTTTTTTATTATTATCATTTTTAATTTTCACGTGATCGGGTTTCGTACCCTCAATCGAAACCCTATCAATCAATACGGAAAGTTTTCACGAGAATTAAATGAAGTAAATATCTACCTAACATCACTAATCTATTGAGCTTTGGAATACGTATTGTCGTAAAATCGTAACCTACCTCAAAATACCTCTCTACTGAATTTGCGTATTGCACTGGTTTATTTATGTACTTAACACAGAGTCTACACAAAATAAATATATACCTACCTGGATACTCATAATTTTGTGTTTATTCCTATACAATTTTCGGTTTTTTAGTCGCGCCATCTTTATTCGACAGTGACAACTTCACTGTGATAACTAACCCTCATTACTAACAAGCTGTATGGTACCATTTTTTCAATAATAAGTAACATTGGTGTGTACTAGAACTTATTATCACCAACCCTCGACAAATGCGATGACTCGTGCTTGGCCGTTTACGCATTGAATACCACTCAAAGTCAGACAAAAAATCGATATGAAGCAGACTCCACTGGAACTTTCATTCAAATTGAAATGTTTTAGCGACGCCCACGCCGACTGATAAAGAATCCGCTGAAAATAACTTCATTCTATGCCTAACAGCAACATTTACCGCTAAAAGCTAAAAGAAGAATATAATCAAATATTATGACCGTAAAATAGACGACCTCGCAGGCTGAGCGAGCGAAGGTCTGCCTGCGACGCGACGCAGGAGGTTGCGGGGAGTTTGATTCCCGCTGTTAGTACAATTTGCAGATATTTGGTCCGGGTGGTCTGGGTGGTTTGTTTGTGTACTAATTAAAAGAAAATATAATTTATTTAAGTAATATTAAGTATGTCAGTTATCTAGTACCTATAACACAAGCTCTGCTTTCATCGGAGCTAAATGATCCTTTGTGAGTTGTCCAGCATTATAACATCATTTTAATATTAGAATGTTTTCAGCATCAGTGCATCGCAAGTTGCACCAGTTCCGAAAAGACCTTGGTTTTATTTGTTATCCAAGCAGAAGTTGCTACGTGCAAGCCTGGGCAAGTGAAGATGAAGTGTGAGGCCCAAAACTACTAGTGGCTGATGCAGCTAGGTACTTGCCTAATATGGTCCTTTATTTCGGAAAAACGCATGCAGAGCAGCTGGCGGAAGCTAGTTACATAGTACATTATGTAACCTAATTGATAGGTATGATAGTAGGCAAAGTGTTTCTTTTCGCCACGATCTTCATTTACCCATAAGAATGTAAATTTTTCTAATATTGATCGCGAGATAAGATCACATCACATAACTATAGGAGATGAATCAGAAAACTCCAATTGAGAATAGACTAGAAATAGAAGGTCACTGACACGATCTATCGCTATAAATCTGTTACTTGTGACTATGATTAAAATAGTTTTAACGACGTGCCTCTCGATAATTATAGGGCGTCACGTAGGCATACTGAAATTCAAAACAACACCCACCTTTTTAGACCTATTTATCGTGGTAGTTTGGCAAATGCGCAGTGAACGTTTTTGGTGAAAAATTGTTGGTAGGTAATTAGATAGAAGAGATAGAGATATTGTGTTTGTAACCTCTAAGACTAATAAAACTTGTGACCGCTATGTACGGCTATGAAGTAAATTTTTAGGAACTATTGCGTGAATATTGCTGTTTTCTTCCGGATTCACCAATTGTAGTAATTGCTGTGGAATGTCGGTACTTTAGAAAAGAAAATGACCGGCTTCGGTGCCACCAGGATTCATCAGCAAAGATTGAATTCTAAAGAATTCATTGCATTTCGTCACGTCCATTAACATTTCCGAGTGATTTGTGAGCGATGGGGTATCGCATGCCGCGGTGCTGGCAGCCAGCCAACATGCCAGCAGGGCCGACGTGGGTATCCGTGCTATTCGTCACATACCTACAGGTGAAAATTAGGCCCTTTACTTGTAGGTACTTATGTACTTTTCATCATCTCGCTGCATCCCCAACTCATCATCCGCTCAATTCGCCCATTGCTGTGTTTTGCCTCCTTTTTTAAAACTAGATTACTATTACACTATAGTAAATTCCCATCGCCCGCGGAGTGAAGGGTCTGGTGACCTGTACCACAGGTGTTTTTTCTAAAACCTATCACAGGCACCAGTCACTCACGAAACAAGTCATAGTTTAAGGAAGATATAAGCTGGGTTATGTTCCTATTCTTATACATTGCAATATATTTAAGTCCCCCTGTATTCATTTATCTATAACTAAGTACCTATTGTGAGAGACAAATAAATGCTTATTATTATTTTTATCACGCTGATTTTTCGGGTCCTGCGCTTCTCGCGCCCCTCTTACTCACTTGACCTTAGATCAAGGAACCATAGAGTTTATCTTTCTCAATGCCTCAGTGCCTCCCCTGCCGCCTTTGAACCGTAAACCAAAAGGCTTATAAGCTCTGTTTTGAACTTGATCTTTAGAACCGCCTTCCAGATTGCGGATTTGATAAATAATCAGAATCTGGATGGTGTATAAGACTTTTTCACAGTAATCCAATGTGAACATAATACTTATACTATAAGTGAACAACGATAGCAAAGCAATAAACCAAACTATTTTCAAAGTATCCCGAATTAGAGCGTCAACGATCAAGCACTATTTCCGGTGCCTGACCTAATAGCATTACAGCCTTTTCAGGGTCACATGGAAAACTATGTAGATGCAGGCAAACTTGGTGAAGTTTTGGAGTGAAGAATTCGAGCGATTATTATTTGTTGTATTGTTTCACCAAAGAAAATAATCAAACATTCTACGATGAAACGTCTACGATACGGTGTTCCTGGGTGGGATTTATTAGAGGTCTCGAAAGAACATGCGAAGCACCTATCTCTGCTCTGTCAAGACACAGAGAATTTCTGTCATCATCAATACAAAGAGGTATTTGTCAGTTCAATAATAAATCACTCGAGCGAGGGTAAAGGCCAGCAAATAACATATTTACAATATCATAAAAACGGCACTCCACACAGTTTATGATCCTGCTCATTTAAAACGAAATGATGAAGTGGCAACAGAAATATTATCGGTATGGCTGACATTGTTTATTTATATTGAGTTTTATGACTTTATACATATATATTTTACTTTTACTTTATTTATATGCAATCAATAAAGGCAAGGATAGCTTCCGAACTATTAAATTAGATTGCACAAAAGTATTTCTGAATATTTTTAAGACCTGTGAAAAGCTACGCTCATAAGATTAGATTTCCCTAAAACATTAAAACGGTTAACAGAAATTATCACAGCACACGTGCTATCTACCGACCTGCTATAACGGAGCCCTTCATGTGGTCAACTGTAATTTCATCGACAAGCCGCAAATTTGTGGTCATCTGCGCAATTGGAGTTCTTACCACGCTCACATGAAGCTGTTGCTCGATAATATAGATTAAAGTCTTTATTAACAAAGAAAATTACAATCAAATTATAACTAGTATTTACAATTGAAACAATTAAGCTAACAGCAGACTGTTGCAAACAATCTACAGGTAGCTCAACTGATCCATATCAATACCAGTCGGAAGCGTCCCCAAGACGCTGGCTGCATTGCCCCGCTGTATGGCAATGCTGATGCGCTGCGCCAGATATCCGCCAGCTCTCGGTTCACGCGTCGCGTCGACCAGACGCTCAGATAACTTTTTAAAAACCCGGAGAGCCTCGGTACCCCACGGACCTAGGGTCTCGATTAAAGTAATTTACAACGGGATATTTAACATGATTTGAGCTTTGAGTTTCTAATATATCGGCAAAGTTTCATGCGCCATGATCAAGGAATATATTGGAAAATTCAAAACTTCAAGCATGGTAAATAGCCCGTTGTAAATGACTTAAGTGTTAATAACCATGATGGATTTAAAAGATTTATCGTTATTATAGATTCTTAAAAATGTACCTACTGGATTAATTAATATTTTTTATTTGTCTATTATGTTCACATTAGAGTCGGATGCTCGATAGCTGCGTCTGTTTTCCCACTCGAGTAAAATCTTGCAGTCTTCATAATCCAGAGTGAATAAGTTCCTTCTGGGATGCGTGCATTCATCTTAGTCCACATCTTCACTTACTTAAGAATTATAATGACTTCCGTTTTTTTCCCTCACGAAAACAGGGCGATTACATACACGGAAGAGTATGTGATCGATCAAGTAAGATGGTGGCCAAACGCTTGACCATCAGCATAAAAAAAAAACTTTTAGGTAGAGATTGGAGTGCATGGTGTAAAATTGTCATCATTTGGAATTTCAGCACTTTCATCTCAGTCAGTAGGTCAGAATGTGAACTATAGGATGCCTAGTAATTACCTTCTCCGTGACAATAATGATTGTCACCTATTATTAAGTACCTTCGTATCCTTGATATTACCAAAGCAAACAAAACTGTCTGGTTTAGAAATAAAGACGAATTTTGTTCGGTTGAACCAAAATAAATTAAACTGTGCACCGCTTTGATGCGCACGCGGCGATTTATTTCAATTACTTACGTAATTAGTTTGTATGTGTTCCGTAATTTTATTAGACACGTGTTTGTTCTATTTGACTAGTGAACTGCGCCAGATGATGACGTAGTTTTTTTTTGTAATTGTTCTGTTTAATTTATCTGTTACAGACATTTTTTTTTAAATCATTTATTTGGTGCATGAGGGTTGTTACAGACATACTGTAATGAAAACCAAAAAACAAACCAAACAAGGCAAACCTCATAGTACCTAGTTAGTGCCTATGCGCAATAAGAACAATATCTATGAACTGAAATTTTCTTCAATTATTCTTTTTGTGCAGGGAGCTTTAATTCGACCCTGAAAATATTATTTATAATTTTTAGCATAAGTACTTAAAATTATATTTTGATGAATTAAAAAGTTTTCGCGATGAAGTTGTGTGTGATAAAAGTTTTAATAGTAGATTTCTTTCAGTGATGATTTATTTTAAGGAACAGCAGATTATGTCTGAATCAGCCATTCTCATATTCATATCTAGCGGGCGGTCTGCCAGTACGTACTTTCAAACAGCAGACCGGAAGTGTGATTGTGTAAATATATTCTGGCAGAGTTTCTGCTGGAATGCGAGGACGCCAGGTGCGCACATAGGGCTCGTTTCCTTCTCGGACTCTCAAGGAATACTCATTTTAATGAGAGCAAAATATCATGAAAATATTTAAAGCTAGCTACTGTGCGCGCCTTCGCACGCGCTATTCCGGAATTAACAGTAGCCTATGTCCTTCCCCGGGATACCGACAATTGAAGTACCCAGAGAGATTCGACTTTGCAGGTAGTAGTCGTTTTAGTAGAGCAAGCAATTTACAATCACTCTATAATACACACAAACCAGTCCAAAATTCCCAAAATCTTGTAGGATTTTGGGTAAAAAGTAAGTTCCTTAGTCTCTATTTCGAAAATTAACTTGCATCGCGTACGGCTTGCGCGGGCACGTTTCTCTGCTTTATGAGTCCTGCTTTTCCAATAATCAAGTATGATATTGGAAAAGAACAATCGTTAAGATAGATAGGACATTATTTATTGCACACACAAAACAATTAACACACATAATAAAGTAAAAAAATATAAAAAATGGGACTATTGGCGGTCTTATCGCTCAAGAGCGATCGCTACCAGACAACCGCGGATGGATAGGATCGTTGGATTGAACATGGGGATCGGTGAGCTTTATTATGTAGCTACCATAAATTAGAAAATTCAAATCTATTATCAAATCTTACATACAAATACCTACTAAAATCACAAAAATACCTAAATATACATATACCTACTTATACATACTTATATAAATAAACACATGCATAAATAGATATCTATATTTATAACGGGAAACAAGGGTGTGCTCAGTGACAGCAGGACAAATAGTGTTCCTTTACCATACTCTTGAATATTGGTAGTGAAGTGCACGTCTCACTGAGACTGGCAATGTGTTCCATAGTTGTACAGCACGGGCATTAAATGAGTCGTAGAAGGAAGTAGAGTGGACAGGTACTTGAAGCATAAGATTTTAAGAAGAGAGCAGATCAGAGCTTGAGAACGATGAAGAAAAGTGAAACGTTCCTTGAGATAAAGGGGTGCAGAAAAGCGGTATAAGATATTATAGAGAAGAGATAGGAAGTGACTATTACAGCGAAGCCGGCGAAGCGAAAGCACTTAGCCGTGACTTAGCTTACATCTCAATCGCCTTTGATTACATCATCGAGTACACGTCCGTAGACCGAGGACAATTTGTTCTCCCGAGCCAAATTCCAGTGTCATGCGCCGACGCAGTGTTATTATTTAGCACCTACACCACTCAGGCGCATATTTCCGTTCGCGTTAAAATAAACCGTCTGGAATGTGTAGAAAGTGCTTACGAGACGTCTGTTTGGTATGCTACAGTTACGAATACGAAGGTATTTTCGGACAGATTTCTCTGATCACTGCGGTTCATTATTTGCTGCTGTTTTTATGGCAGTAGTATGCCGAGTTGCCGCGCCGTTGGGAAGCCAAAAGCTTTCAAATCAACGTTTTCTGAAACTTCTTAAACATGAAGTCATTTACAACGGGAAATTTACCATGAGTTTTGAGTTTTGAGTTTTCCAACGTTTCGGCACACGGTAGACGTGATGCTGTGTCAATCACATAATTTTCAAAACTGTTTTTGTTATAAAAATACCTACTATTATGTAATGTAGTTAAGTTATGCTTTGCCACAATAGGAATACAGTAACGAAATCGGATGCTCTCTTGAAAGTAATACATTCACCAAATAACATTCTCAGAAAAACAAAATATCCTTTTAGGACATCAAGACTCATTTAACTTTGCCTTCGATTCGACTAAATGCATAAATTGTGGAACAGTGTTTCTATAATGATTTTGATCTCCTCTGATCGTTCTTATAACTTCGGATTAATTAGCATGTATTTCTCAAAGTCGCACAGTGTCAAGTCCAGGCGCCTCTGCCAAATTCCACCAAAACATGATGACTCAGCCTATAAAAATGGCGCACGCATGTTTACACTCACAACTTAGGAACTGCACATTAGTGAAATGCAAATAGCAGTAACAATAAATTCACCTTGTTGACAGCGACCTTCACATCGACCGCACTTCATCTTGCACTGTTTACATTTGCTAAAAGAGCACTAGTATTTAGCTAACTAAAGCTCGCTGAGCGATTCTAGATTTTAAAGTCTTTGTGTTAAGGACTGAATGGCAAAAATGTTTAATTGTATATTCGTGTAAATTGCATTCCTCGTTTATTCTTGGGCATTACTTTCACAATGTCAGTTAATGAAGTGTTTTGTTTTCGGCTCAAATAAGATGTCAATCTCACTGTTATTACGAAAAAAAAAACAATCCTACCGCTACAAATTTTCGCATTTATTAAATTAAATAAATAAATAATTTTATATACGAAAGTTTGAACGAATGTTTTTTACCACGTATCTTCGTAACTACTTAACCTATTTAGATGAAATTTGGTATGTAGATAGTTAAGGTTCTAGAATAACACTTAAGCTAATCTAATTTTCTAAAATTTTACGTTTAAATATCTACGCGGGCGAAGCTGCGGGGCGCATCTAGTATTTAATAAAGAGAGGCGAATTTGCTTCCGCATAGCTTTTTATACGAACAGTTATATTATTTTTACCAGGCCAAATTCTTAATTTTAGTAGCGCTAAACGTCTGTTTTATTTAAGCTTTTAACCAGGAGATATTACGTTATCGTTGAAATCCTAAAATTGGTTTTTATTGCTTTGAATCTGTAAGACCACTAATGTTTGATTGGCACCACGTTTCGGACGATAAAGTTTTTAATCTCCACTGGAATTTGGAAAACTTACGAAATAAATACTGTTTATGTGTTACAAAATAGTGTTAAAGAAAGAAAATCAACGTTAAATTTTATTTGTATACCTTCCCTACAATAACCTCTAACATCAAAAAACGAAGTTAATAGTTTTGATCTGAACGAAATAAGCTTACGAAATTAATTACTATCGTTTTTTTATCTAGCACAAAGAATCTCTCAGAAAGAAGTTCTCCGAAATTTTCGTCATCATCATCATCAACCTTAGTTCCATCAATCTTAGTCCACTGCTGAACATAGGCCTCCCCAATGAGCGCCATAGCGCCCTGATGAAATTGAAATTTTCGTAGTTTGTCTAAAATACAAGGTACTTCTAGTAATTATAGCGTCAAATTTTATTATGCCTCAGCTAATTGACTATCAAAACCCCTGAAAGCAACCATCAAATCCAGAGCAATATAGCTGGCAGGTGGAAAAATGCGCATTTTGTATCACAGTCGTTTAAACATAAATTATTAGACAACCTTTACGTGTGAAAATAAGTTTTTACTATCCTCTATGTTGCACGTTCGTATATTACTTCAATCTCAACTCTATTGACGATTATTATAACGATAAAATTCAACAACACATCTAGCCCAGACAATAAAAAAACTTATAATTTAAATCAATGTTAAGTATGTTGTATTATTTTACCTTTTTTACCTAAGTGTGTAACTAATTTGTGTTCTGATTTAATTTATTATCTGTGTTAATGTATCAAATTTTTCTGGTGACATCTTATTTTTATTTTGTTTTAGTGATTATTTAATTTAATAATATTTTTAATTGTAAATGTTCCGACACAAATGTATTTGATTGCGAATAAATTAACTGAACTGAATCGTATAACTCAATGCACATGCCAGATAATGTATCTAGCGATACAAATTATTCTGTGATTTCAGGATTTCATAATAAAATCAAAGACAACAAGAAGTGATGCGCGGGATTGATGCGTCAGCCAGACTGGATGATTACGTCATCATACTCCTACATCGTCACATGAGGCGTGACGGCGTTAAGAAAGCTTTACACCAAGATCACTTTTCTTTTTAACCATAAAAATAACTGTCGTGGTGTGCATTTAATTTACATGGATACAGAGTCATAAACCCATGGAGCTCCATAGTTATTTGTTTCTCTCTTTCAAGGTCCAACCGAGTAATATAGGCAGGAAAGGTAGGCATTTAATTTGTCAAAGCTTTTCAAAGCTACAACCAAACCATGAAAATAAATTTCTCACAACAACATCTATAGTCTATTTACCCGAGCAAAAGAAAGAACGTAGGTAAACAAAGAATGGTTCTCAAACTTTTCGGAATATATTATGCATTTTGGATATGCCTATATCTTTTTATTAGCAAGTATGCATTATAATACCTCTTTAAAAATGTCTTCATTAACTGCATTTAAAACTTGGTCAATTGTAGGCAACTCTTTTTTAAAATAAAATCCACTTTTCATCCTATTGCACTCAAATTGAACTCATGCGACTGCTTATAAATGGAAAGCTTTGGTATTGTGAGGGTGGTGGCGACGCCAGGCCGCCTGTGCGTTTATTTTCCTTGTACATACAGCTACGTGAAAGAAAAAAAATAAAAGCAAAATTAAAAGCATGTCACACGCATGTAAACTACTTTTATTGTTCATTACAGTAAAAGCTCCTTATTCGCGGGTAAAAAATACGGTTTTAGAAATTTATTTCTCAAAAGAATATACATTCACATATAGAGAAATACAGGATTATCTTAATTTAATTTAACATGCAGAGCGGACTTATGTAACTAACAGTTAGTTGGTGATGAATATTCAACATTAAAAATCAATTTTTATGGAAATATACCAGATTCACTTTGTGTTTAACAATAATATTGTAAGTGCGGGTAGACCGGAGTATTGTTTCGTTCGTCGCTATAACTAAAACAATGCAAGTTAACAATAGCAGTTGCTCGAGGGCGGTTTTATTACGTGTTAATTCGCAGGTGCTTTGAGAGTTAGGTTATTGGTAAGTGGTATGATTTGTACAATATGGTAAGTTGGTTGTAGTAGGTATATGACAGATTTAAAAATAATTTGATTTTAGTATTTTTATTTTAATGTGTTAGTCAGTGCTTTAAAAATTGCGACTCGTTTCCTGTATTCGCGGATAAATATTTCGTGAAGAGAAAATTACTTAGTTTTTTAGACCTTTGTCTAAGCCAGATATTTTTGATGATTTTTTTTCTTTTATTTTGAGGTATTTGAGGTACACACAAATTACCGTTCTGAATCCACGGTTTCTGTATTCTCGTCATTTACGGAACGTATAGCCCGTGAATAAGGAGCTTTTACTGTATTATACAGAGTAATTTTTTTAAATGGGACAGTATGGGGAAATCCGAATCTAAAGGAGATAGAGGAAAAGTGTCTAAGGAGACATTAAAAAAAAATCACTCTGTATAGTAGGGTTATAAATGCAACGAAAGTTTGATTATCCTTGTATTTTGAGGTTCTTTTTAATGCAATCATTGCATTGAGGCGGTTTCAATATAGAACATTCTATAGAGTACTTCGGTCCGGTCTAGGTTTCGTTCGTCCAAGGTGACTTGAATGTTTGTTCTATATACAACCTTTTTTATGGTTTGTTTACGTTCTTTCTTTTGCTCGGGTGAACACGCTATAGCACCGATCATGTCATCAGCTAGTTCCTATTTATGTAGCCTGTAAATTTGTAGTATAGCATTCTACGCGCCACAGATTCGCCACCATCTTTTTTATATTTAGTTTATTCATCCGTTTAGTCATAGAGAATGAACACGCTCCCTTAAATATCGGTCCGCGTGAGTTACGCTTGAGAATTATGAAAAAAAATTGGCAGAATGCGAATTTTGACCGCCGCCCAAACAAAACTGAAAATAGAACAGATCAGCTGCGAAAACAGGTGTTATTTGTGATTAAGATAACGTCGTCTGGATACGGCGGGCGGGTTTCCATTGGCTATACCTACTTCCAGATAATGTTTTTCTTTGTCATCGTGTGGCTTTACCTCCCACTATGATTCTTTGCCTCCGACCCAAGACATACTCGAGGCCGACTTCCACTTCGTCAATTCTGGTGTAGGTGTATAAAATTTGTAATAGACCGACCGACCGATTTTTGAAAACAACCATGCAGTAGGTACACTGAAATTTTAAATACGGTTTTTGGTAAACCGGTAGACCCCTCTCGATCGAAAATTACGTTATGAATACAAATTTGTGGAGTATTTAAGATGTTCCTTTTTTACGACGCTTTATCCTATCAAATTACGGAACAATTGAGCCATGCCACACACATTCCGCTCCATTGATGCCGCGTCAGCTGGCGTCAATAGCGGCGTGGGCTTTCTATTCTCGTAACTCATAAACCACGGAGATGAATGGAACATCACTACGTCATTGTATTCTTTCATCCGTGTAGTTCACTGTATTGTAAAATCTTAAAGGTCAAAGCAATCAGCGTCTAGGTCACTGGTAATTAAGTATTTATTTTTGCTAAAATAAATATAGAAAGCGTTGAAATTAACTCCGCCCACTTAAGTTTAAGCGTTGGCAGGTTGCATGCTAATCGACATAGGTACCTAATAAGCCGGCGGAAAACGCCCATTGGCACTGTCGTAACAGTAGAACCAAATACTACACAAATTGTTACGGAATAGACTAGCAGGAAGGGGACAAAAGTTTTGGCTATGCAATAGGTATATAGTTACTAGAGAGTTTTGGTCACTGTTCAGAAATGTAGAGTGTCACGCCATCTGCTCAGTGGTGGCGACATTAAAAGCTCAGATGGTGCGGTTCGTGCATGTGTTCGTGGAATGGAAACATAATGGAAAATAGAGCTTTCCATTCAAAGCTTTCCACGGTTTTCGTCTAGATGGCGCAGGGCGATGGACAATAAAGCTATGTATTTATGTCCAAACTGCAAAAAATTACAATAAATTAAACAATAAAAACTACAAAATTATCGAATACTTCGATCAGGCATCTGCTGCCTATCGCATACCTTGATCGATGTCAAATACCTATAAATAAAATATATCACTATTAGTAATTTTTAACGTGTATTAATCGCGTTCATTTACCTGTTTTCCGGACTCCGATTTTTGTAAATAGGTGTAATTGACTTTGTACTATCAAGTAAGTGTTATTAACTTTTAAAACGAGTAGGTACATAGTTTTTTATTTATACTGTTTATTAAATTTGATTACTTTACAAAACTACTGAAAGTTACGAAATCTCTACTATTAACTAATAACTCAGCTTCATGCCTCAGCAACTCCGCTGAACAATTTAGTATTCGTTTGCATTTAACTTTGTACAGAGGCGAGGTGAGGATGACTCGGACTGAATCAGCAATCAATGAAACTCTCTTTAACTCTGCATTTAGTCTTGAGTTTCAATTGAATTAGACTCGGTCATATTCCGGTACTATTGTTGCAAAGCGTCTTGTACTGTACGGTCTCACTGCCCTCCAGCGCTGGATACCACAGCTCAGAAATGAGTAAATTTGTAGTTACGCTAGGTGGGTGTGTAGGTATATTTAATGGGTGTACATACAAAACCCGTCAACAGGTCCCAGCAAGCTGGTGCGACATTTCATTGTATGAATATTGTGAGCATCGGACGGTGTTTTGTCAAATGGCTGATGTGTTTGTTATTGAAGCAACCTTGATTAACTTTTTACAATTCAATATTGATAAATGAAGTAAAAAGTATAAAATAAAACATTCTCACAAAATTCCGCGTCGTTTAAATCCGCCAAGATTACGTTTGAATTACGACACTGTTCCACTATGCTCGTAATTCAAGGTAGGAACAGTTCCCATTTTTAATTCATCCGGGAAAACGTAATAGGGACATAATCATAACTCAGCGGAGGAACGCAAAAATTTGCATAATCGCTGGTCTCCAGAGAATTCATAATGTTGGTACTATGGTTGGTACCTATGCATAAATAAATATTTTGGATAACCCCGACCAACAATGGACAATTTATTATTTAGATGCCGCTTTTGCGCGTGAATTTTTCACGTAAGGATGGTGGTAGATGGACTCTTTGCATTTAGATTTGCTGTTTAATTTAATGTTTTTTGGATAATGCTCACTACAGTCTACAGTGGGCAATAGTGTTGTATAAGGGATCCGGAATTAATTAGAGGTATAGCCAACATTACACGAATATAGTGCGTATCAAAATACTAATGAATAATTATAATTTACTTAACACGTGTGAAATCATAACGATCTGATATTATATGTGACATAGAATAATGTTGATTTACATTGTCTTTGAATTATTAACTATTAATAACATTGTTTTTTTTTGTGTTATTTTTTTTGTAAGAAATTGCTCATGTAGACGCCACCTTCATTCCGCAGTTTCTATTTGTAGCAACTGCGGCGGTGATTATGGCTTTGAACCTTAGATAAATAATTGCCAGGAAAATTGTGGATTTCTCGGAAAATTCCTTGGAAAAGTTTTTTTTTTCATTGAAACGGAAGAATGGCGTCGTTTGCATTGTGTCTGTTTCTGTTGAAATAATTTTATAGAAGGAAGGTTCTTTAATTTCTAAAGGAATTTCAACAGTATTGTTTTTCAACTGTTTTCCTAATATTAGGTATCTACAGTCACAGATTTTACAATATTATACTAATAACAATACTGTACAGTTTTACAAGGGCAAACAAACAAAGAGACTTCTAATAAAATGTTAAGCAGACCCTCGTGGTATTTTTTTATTTCGTTCCATACTTTATTTAATGTACATATTCGTACTTTTGCAACGTTCAATGCAAGCATCTGCTTAAAATGTCACTGTTTCAAAATTACTGAAGTAATAAAAGCACTATTCCAATTGAAATCCAATAGCCCCGGTATTTACGAGTCAGACCATGTTGACGAGAGGGAAATGTAATTAAACGGCTCGTTCGCAGTTAAACAAGCTTTTATTGGAGACAGTTTTTAGCTTGAGGACACAGCAAGGTCAATGAGACACAAATCTATATCTATAATTATATAGAGTCTTTGTCCTTACTCACACAAAACGCACAGTCCAAATCGCTGGTCGTTGAGACATGGAACTTGCAGGGAGTTTAGGTCTTGGTACGAAATTGAGCACTTACAAAGGAATTTTGATAATTACACCCCACGGGGTTCATAATATTATGGGGTTGAAAGTGAAACAAAAATGCTCTATATATTTCAGCAACCGTTATCAATATGCCTACAAAATTAGATATGTGCCTATGATCTCCTTAAAAAACAAACTAATTCAGCAAACGATTCAGCATTTTCTAAGATTTAGTAAGAAAAAAGACTTGGTGCTTTGTTAATTTTTTTAACTTTGACAGATCGTGTATGTTCTAACCACAGTGACAGATTTATTAACCGGTTTATTATTAAGATTTCTGTGGTTCTAACTATTCATAGTTCAGGTGGAATAGTTTCATTAAATTAAATTGCATTAACGACTTGGATTTTGGGAGCTCTCTAGAAATCATTTCTATGTTAAGAAGAGTCGCGGGAATTCTGCTCCCAGCCTGCGTCTGAGTATTGTTATTTGGTTTCTGAGCTTCAGGTGCTTATCACACGCACATGGTTGCCATAATAAACGGCTAGTTGCGTAGGTTCATTAAACATTTCGTAAAATGTCTTCTTGTTAAAAATAAACAAAAACTGGTGACCAGTTCTAGATTTTCAACAACATTTATTTATTTAATGGATCATATTATGGTACATACATTTGTCAGAACTTAATGACTATATTATGGAATACACCCAATATGTACCCATTTAGGGTGTTGCAATGGGAGACGGCCAGATACTATATACCTAATACTGATTTAATATAATGGAAAGGTAATTATGTTAAATAAAATTAATGCAATATTTCAATTACAATTCACCGAAAGTATCACTTAAAAAATCATTTAGTCCGTAGTAGCACTTTCCCAAGAGCATCTCTTCTAATCTAATTTAAAAAATATTATATCATTGGCTTTTAATCTTGTCTGGAATTTTATAATATATATTTACCGCCATTAGTACAGTGAGCCAGCTGCTCTCTAGCTCTGCCCGTGACTTTGCACTGACTTGTTGTTTTGTCTCCGGAGCCGATATCTATTACTTTTAATTATTCTCTTGCTATTGGCTTCTCGTGATAAACGATCTTTGAATAAAATTGAAAGCATTTTTTTTAATCTAATTTAGAACACACTTTTAATGTATTTTTTGAAAGCAGTCGGGATTTATACACTACAGCAAAAAAGATAAGCTTGTAACGCTAGAAGTTAATTTTCCTTTACCTTATAATAATTTAAAAAAATATACATACAAGCTTTATTTTCTTCATAAAGATCACGATTAAATTATTTATTTTATTATATAATAGTGTGCGTTTGAGATCTAGTCCTTAATTTTCTGTATGAACTAAGATTTGTAGAGGCCTATGAACAGAGATAGAAGCGTCTAGAAATAGTGAATCATAGCCACTAAAACATCCAGATGATTCATAATAGTCTGAAAACCTGTTCATTTATAATGTCTTTAGAACAATGTGTAAGAGGATACGCTCTAGAAGCGTCTAATGCAGGTTTATTAAAGGCACAATGAACGTAATACGAGACGAAGTGATACGCCTCGGAAGTTGCGACATAGTCGCTACAAAGGGCTGCCTTGAGATAAATGTAGAGCTATGGAACTTTAGAACTGGCAGAAAGTTTTCTAGATTTATTATTGGATTGATTAAAATGATAGTTACCGTGTTAGAAAAGTAAAAGGAAAGAGACGGGACGAAGTTTTATCTATACCTATGGTCTGGCCAAGTGGCAAAAGAGCTTTAGAACATAGGCGCTGAAGTTTGTATAAAATAGCGTAGACTTATGTCTATGCTAGTACTTACACATGGTTTTTTGCTTCTACGATATAACTTTTATTGTAATTTGGTAACAGATAAACAGATAAACATTTAATTAATAATTTGTCAAATTACATGTCAAAAATTGTTTTTACAAAACAAAATAAAAATAATAAAAATAATATCTAATAACAATTAGTTAACATTATTGATAATCTAAAAATTCGTCGTAGGTATAGAACGTCTTCTCAACGAGCCAGTTTTTAAGCTTCTTCTTAAAACTTTCGAGACTTGGTGCGTTCCTAACCTTATCTGGGAGCTTGTTGTAGGTAGCCGGTCCCATTACGTGCGTCAACTTATCCGATTTGGCCAGTCGTCTTGCCGCAGTCACCAGCCAGCCACCCGCGGCATTGCGAGTGTTGTAGCAATGCATCTCCGCCTGCCTTGGAAACGAATTTATGTTTCGACGGACATGCAATGCCACCTGATAAATAACTATCGATGGAAATGTCATGATAGGTAACAATTGAGTGGTGGAGCCTTCTACATTTTGCTAAACCTATCTTCCTTTGTTTGTCTTTAAATAGATTAGAAGGAGTGTACCATATGTGTCGCACACCTGAGTTCCCAGCACTCTTACTAACTCCTTCTAATTCTGTGACCTCACGTACATCGACCCCCTACTAACTGCTAATAACTCTGTGGCCCGTAGCAACTTAGGTATAATATATACTTCACTGTGTCTTTACTGCTAAATGCCAAAAGTGAATGCATGGGTGTGAAGACAAGTGCTCACCCGCGTTTGATGTTTAGCCAAAATGTTCGTAAAAAGTTAAAGTTGTTAGTTTATCAAAATATTTAACAAACGTCCATTGTATTACGTTGACTCATAACTTCTGAACATTAATTTCTAAAGAATTTTAAACGTCTTCTACTTGAGAAACCCGTATTCTTTGAAAATTAATTTATTGTTCAAAATTATGAACAATTTGGAATTATGAACCTTTCTGTCCCAGATTAAACGTCACTGTAGCAGATATCAGGCTATCAGGTTATTCAACTCATTACCTAATGAAATGAAGGCATCTGAGAGGTTAAACCAATTTAAAAGTGACCTAACCCAACTCCTGCTGAAAGGATGTTTCTACACGGACGACGAGTTGCTCAACCGTAGTAGTTAAATAAAAGCTACAATGACTGTATAAAAGTGACTTGAATTGTGGTTAGTTTATTGTGACAGTAAAATTAACAGATAATATATTTTTAAATTTAAATTTAATAATAATTAACATGTTTCTCCTTATTTATGTTGCATGCATTGACCACTTTCAAACACAATTGTAAATTGTTATTGAATAAATGATTAAGATTATGAATTCCTCAAAAACAACTTCTTCTGTATCTCTACAATTTACGTATTGTGTAATTTTCCAGGACAAGAAACTTACTTGGAGTTTATGTATTGTAAATTGTGCATTTCTTTTTAATTAAATATTTTCATTTCATATGTAAATTAGTATTTCAAGGGTTCGTGTTTATTTACCTACTGACCACGGCAGCATGTAAACCTGCTGAAACGACGGAAAAAGTAGATAAATAGACGCCATAACAAAATCCATGACATAGATAAAATTATTTATTTATTATTTATTTAATTATTAACTAGCACGATTACCTATATAACAACCAATTACACTAGTTAATTACAATACCTATATATAAGAACAAATGAAACATAAAAAAATATACATAAAATTACACAATAAGCAAAACTAATATCATCATGATCATTTATAAAGATTCGAGACAAAAAAAAATTATAAAAACATTATGCATTTATAATGTGTTCTGATCGCGTAAGCTTAAAAAACTTTATATCTACAGATTTTACAATGTTTACGGTGGCGTTTTGAACGCCACCGTTCACACACTCACATTGTCTAATGCCACAGGTGTGAAAAACCTTTAGCAACCGGTATGTTAGTAGATTTACAGAAACGTTAAGGGGCTTCCTACCCGTAGGAAACCGTTATTTTTTATAGAGGTGAGGCCGTTGTCAACATCGGAATATGGTTTACTAAACAAGGTTATGTCTTACTTTGTGCACAGATAAAACACCTAGTTAAACTATACGAGTATTTTAGGAAAGCAAAAAGTTTTTGTCATTTGAATTGAACGCATCCTATTAAAATTGTACCTACTACCAAAAATTTTGAACTCTTTGTCTCACGAAACCGTAATTTCAAAATGTTTTTTTATTTATTACTGTTTTTTTATCTCTTCACTTCTATTTGGGTAAGTTCATCTTTGCACGGACTAGTTTTTTTAGTTTGGGCTAGTTTTTAGTGAGGAATAAAAACTAGCCCAAAATTATATTCTATAGCCCAATACGCACAATGCGTTTTGTGTGAACGCATACCACACAAAATCTCATCGAACCAAATTAAAACCCATTCAAACTTTCGACTTCTTAAAATTCTCTTCAACAGTAGGTAAGTATGTATTTACATAGCATGCCTTCAGTGCAATTTTCACAATCGCTTTTATAGTCATGAACTCCTTTCATCTCCTCAACGAAACGTTCTCGTATTGAGCTGAAGCAATAATGAGCTCGTGTAATATAATACATAGATGAAGTTCACAAAGAGACAGATGGGTCGCATTAATTCTGAAGAAAAGCTGAAGTTAGTTGTAGGTATGTAACCTAGTGCATTGGTGTAGCTTTCATCTTGCGATGTAGTATTTTAGTCGTTATTACAAGCAAAGTAACAGAAATAAAATTACCGCAGATAGCTGCCAGCTCCGCGGGTGTTGTAGCATCACTTGTGGTGATCTCCTCGCGTTTTTAACTGCTCCAGTATTGCCTAACGTGCAGTAAGGATCAAATCAAATTCAAATTCATTAGATTAAAATAGAATGAGCACAACCATGATCTTTACAGCATGCAAAGTCACGATAAATGTATACTATAAATAAATACAATGTCAATAACTAAATTAATTAATAATCAATGAATTGTCTTATTCTAGAATGTATCCATTAGATATTCATTAACATTGTAAGTAAGGCCTATGCCTTATCAATTAAAAATGGTTTTAATTTGAGTTTAAAAAAAATGAATAGTATTGCTTTCTTTAATGCTTGCAGGTAGGTGATTAAAAAATACTCTTATTAAAAAGTGCCGACTTATTTGGAGGGCAATGAATTTTTTTGTCAAGGCGCTTACATTTGAGTTAGTCAAGGATATTCAGATTACTTTTTACGAATACTGCAGTCTCAAAGATGTATATGGTTGGATTTTCAACTGAGTAAAGAACGGTTTACAACTCTCCGTTTGTTTCTCGCAGATTGATCGAACGCATTTCTTTTGTGCTTTAAATACTGCCTCTTTGCCAGTTGAATTACCCCAGAAAAGAACCCCATACCTGCAACACTGCAGCCTGTATGGATGCAGCATATCCGTGATAGGCATATATGTACGTAATAACGGTAGGAATATTTGCAACTTTAGAGAGCATGTAGAGCGCATACGATGGTTGGCTTGGTTTTGTATTTAGGTAA
Organism: Eupithecia inturbata; assembly: GCA_963662085.1. NCBI lineage: Eukaryota > Metazoa > Arthropoda > Insecta > Lepidoptera > Geometridae > Eupithecia > Eupithecia inturbata. The sequence goes on from OY759182.1 coordinate 14,701,009, forward strand.
TCTACCTGAGAATTCCAACTAAAGTTACAGTCAATGTTTAATCCTAAGAATTTTGTACAGTCAATATGGTTTATTTTAGTTCCTAAATAATGTATGTCAATGTCACTTATTCTAATAGCTCTAGTTCTAAAAATCATCACATTCGTTTTAGTTAAATTTATTTTTAGGTTCATTGTGTTTAGTCATTTATTTATATTAGTCAGGGTATTATTTATATAATATTCAAGAATAGTTTTAGATTTACCAGTAAACAATATTGTACTGTCATCTGCAAACATGACAGTCTGATGATTAGCAACTTAAGGTAGTTCGTTTATGTACATTATAAAAAGCACACTACGTTGTGGAACTCCTGAGATTAGACAAATAGTTAAGCTTTGTTCTAGTCTTTGGACGTATTTTAGTTATTTGAGTAATTTGTTTCCTGTTCTTTATATAAGACTCTAGAAGCTTAGATACATTTCCTCTAACACCATATGAAGTAAGGTTCTCAATAAGAATAGTGTGATCCACATAATCAAATGCTTTTGTAAGATCCATATATAGGGCGCATGCTATGGAGTTATTATCTATAGCTGTCATTGCTGTATTCAAAAAAACTATAAACCGCTTGGTTAATCGATTTGTTTAAATCCTACCTGTTCCTTCGCAAATTATTAATTTTTTTTTAAAAATTCATAGAGTTTGTCGTTAATAATCTTTTCAACAATTTTTGAAAACATTGGAATCAAAGCAATCGGTCTATAGCATGCCATATTATTTATATCGTCCTTTTTAAATATAATCTGGTAATGATCTGGGGCGAGACAAAGAAATGTCGCGCCAGCGGGCGTATCCCACGCTGTTCTCGTGATCGCCCTTACATAACGTTTCTGCATGTGGAAGACGCGTGGCTCGTCTAGTGGCTTAGGCACACTTACTATTTTACACGACGACCGTGTGCATGTAAAAGGGCTCTCAAAGTGCCCCATTCTCGCTGAATACCTATAAACTTATGCATTCCTGGTACTTGTATGTGGGGCACTGGTTTGCCATAAATCTGCGGCATACATCATCGCCTGAATCGAGCCATTAGCCAACTTCGAGCGACACTTCAATGGGAACTTCAGAGTGGATTTATTGCTCAAGTTGTTCGCGTCTCACGTTGTGGAGCTAAGAAGCTGGAATGAGACATGTATGTATAGGTTTTACTTTCTATTGTTGGGTGCTGAGTGGAACTTATTGAGCTTTATTGAGGCATTTTAACAAGTGGGTAGGTATGCACCTATTGTATTTCTTTTGTAAGTTGATGTGGTTCGCGATTACCATTTTCAAGCAAAAGTAACAATAGCTTTAGTTATTTACTACAAGAGATTTTTTGGTGCACTTTTGTGGATTTAGGGTGCGGTTTTCGCGGGCAGCCGGTACAGCCCTCTTTGAAAACCAATGAACAATGAAGACTCAATGCCAATGAAGTAGAATAGAAAAAGTAAAGAGAGATTTTTTTCTTTGCTCCGGTACTTCAGGGAGCTGGGCTGGTTAGGGCCTGGTTAGGCAGGGAGACTATGCACAATATACTCCCTTGCGAGATGTCAGTGCAGATCCCAGTTCCCCCACTTAGAACTAGAGAGGTTTTTTAAAACGATATGGTATTCAGTAACTTGTTTATCCAATGCCTTCTTCTATGCGAAGTTACCATGGTGTCTCGAACCTATCGCCAAACCAAACCTACCATATCCAAAAACGTAGTACATCCGTGCAAAAGCCCAAGCGTCGTTTATGTAAGTTGCTAATTACTTGATCAACATTCCTCTCAAAGGCAGTTCTGAGCTGCTTCGCTAATTGTCACGTAATTACATGAAATTAATACGGGACTATGTTTGCGGCGAGGTTGTTGAGGCCGCAGTGGACAGGTTCGTGGGATGGGACCATCATGAAGCCTGTTCTTTGAAGAAATAAGTTTATAAGTTGTGGGACGATCCTCACCCTGGTATATCTTTAATGAGGATGGTTGGGCCTAAATTGTGTCACTCTGCATGTGATAGTGTCAGCAGTCTACATCTGCTGAGGTACTGGAATGGAACTGTCAAGTACCAATATTCCTGCTTCAAGGAAATTGACAATATGAATTGTATGATGAGCCAGGGACATCATGCACAATGCAATCCCCTGCGAGATGTAAGTGCAAATAAAATTTAAATTATAATTATTTGTGGTCATTTGGAATCGATCATCAACAGGCTAGTTATCAACAAAACAGAGAGTATATTTATTAGATGTGACGTATAATATGATTTTATTAGAAACCCATTTATAACCAGTTCAATAACCCAAACGAAATAAAAGGTCTTATTTCCTCGTGGGGCGACAAGAATGCGGTACAGCGTCCCGCAAGGAGCTACGCAATATTCCATACGTATGGGACGAGGGCCTTCCACAGGGGGGCAAAGGGAGTAGAAATACTTTTTCCTTTGCAACTGCAGCACCTTGTAGGTCTTTATTTTTAGCCCTATGAGTCAACGTATTTGCAAACGTATTTGTAGTAGACTTTTGTAGTACAAATAGCATGTATGTTGCAAAAACATGATGATAATCAGACATTTATTGCTGATGGGTATCCGGCGCAGCGCATCAGCATTGGCATACAGCGGGGATCTGCAAATATTTGTTCCGGGTGTTCTGGGTATTTTATTTTAATAAAAAAATATATATCTATGTAATGTATTGTATTATGTATATCAGTCATCTAATACATATAATACAGGCTCTGCTTACCTTAGGGCTAGATGATGCTGTGTGAATTGTGTCCAGCACTATTTAGCACTATTTATTTACAAGAAGGTATGGCGCAACAAAAATGATTTTTTAAAATATTTCTTCACTGTTTTAGTTACCCTGCGAGACACCTGCCCACGACTGCCCATAAATCTGAGGCACTCGCTACTGTCGTCGAACATCCAATATACGAGAGTTATAGTCCAGGAAATTAATTCTGTCGACACAAGTAGGGTTACGTAGGGTATGCATTCTTTTGGGAATTTCGAGCAGGTGTGCGGAACTCTAGTTTTGTATCAGGAAAGTATTTATATTATTCTTGCTTGCCTTTTACAAATGGGTAGGTTTCGCTTGATTTTCCTCCGATAAAAAATTAATGATTCAAGTTATTTAATTATCTAAAATGACCTAAAAAGGTTTTTATTATGTTGTTCAAAGCTTATACCTAAACTTATGGAGGATTTCAAACGATAGAGTTCAGAAATATAAACTTAATCTTGGGTCAACGGATTTCGTAGCAAGTACTACGCGGCGTAGCACTGGCTACAAAATTTAAGATCCGTCCTCTTACATAAAGACTCGAATTTTACTTTTGGCGATCCATATACATAAAAATACAATATATTTATATGATTTGTTGAAAATTTAACTAAAAGCGCCTTCTTGGTGATTGTTGGATGTTTATAAGAAGGGTAATTCTTCCTGCATGGTAGAATGCGTAGGTAGATACTCTGCGTTGCGCGTAACAAAGACATAAAAAATATTGGACACGAAAACTCTGGAAATTTTTGTTTACTACAAATTGAACTGAAGGTGAACGTGGCTTATTTAATTGAGAACGTCATCAAGCGACAATTGAAATAATAATATGCAAATGGAACAGAAGGGCAAAGAAATTATAAACATGATTCTATTGCGGTCGAAATCACGTGAAATACATATATTTAAAGACTTACGACAAATTCGTAAAGTACAAAAGTAGAATGGATGCAATATTTTACTGAAGGTTTGCTTTATTTTCTCGCAATCGAAGTGAAAAGTAGAGTGTTTAACTCGGGCCAAAACCAACCAACATGTCATCCTCCTTCGCTGCAACGGGACAACCACTTAACAGGGTTATTGGTAAATCACTGACTCTGCGTAAACTGCGGTTCTGCCCATCACTACGAACACAAATTGTGAAGACGCCAAGTCTTAATGCCCACTTCTAGATTCTTCTAGATCTCGTCGTAATGAAGGTCAATCAAACAGTTACGTAACCTGTATTCCTTTGTCCGAATCTCTGTGCCCGGTGGTCGGTCGGTGGTCGCCCTACTATAAACCGAATAGTTTATTCTATAAGCCGCTTAGACGCAGAAATAACTGTTTTGATTGTTATGTGTCATCCTGAGTACTTCTGTTAATGGCGTCGAGGGCTCTACAACAATCGAAGCGATTTTATGGCGTTCGGCTAAATGGGTTCTTCGGAGAAAATATTGTTGGAAGAAATGGTATTCTTTTATGTGCTGCAATTATTAGGGTTACAGAGAAACAATGAGTATTTTTTGATAATCTATCTACTGTCTTTTTATATCTACTATCTCTATTTCCTAGCTTACTTTACGTACCTACTCATTTGTACATTACCAAAGTAGTTTAGTCAATAAGTTTCTTCTCCATGTACATTGGATGAATCGTGACATGGGGACCATGGGGTGTGTCACCAAAACACTTCACACCAGAGCGTAGGAGATAAAAGACGTGTAAATCAATATATTCTCGAATAGATGTCATGTATAAATATATTGACAGATAGGATCCGATCTACTTTGGTAGAAATTTGCCATGAACGATCTGACAAAACCTCCAGTCGGATTTTGCTACAAACTACTGCATATTATAGATTTCGACAGTGTGTAACCCAAACGTGCAATCACCAAGAATGTGTCTCGAGGTACGCCGAGGTAAGCACGACATCGTGGCATTCACACTACCGATGCCGAGACGCACTGCATTTGGCATTTCGATAACGTTGAATAGTTGCGGAGCCTGCTACCGACAAAACCATCTCAAAACGTCACAACTGCATCCCTATACCACACAATTGCAATACTTACTCGTATTCAAATAGAGGGGAAACTCCCATGAGGGCGATAATGTCATCAATAGATAGGGAAGCAGTGATTCAGAGTAATGCATCATTAGGTAAGTTGTGAGTTTGGCATTCAAGGTTGTGGAGGGTGAATTGTGAGCGATTGATATTTCCTTCCGATGCCCTTCGTGCCATTAGGCGAAACTTGTACAAGGGGAATCCATTGTCATTCTGTCAACTTTTTGTGATGCAGTGGAATGGTAGGCAGGGGATTACGAAATGTTTGGGAAGGTTTCGTACTCTTGGGTAAAGTAAGACTTCAGTATTAAATAAACCTGATGCGTAAACAGCTATGAAATATTTTTGGTTATCTAAATGCATTTAGCACGCATAAAATGATTTACATTAGAATGCGCACACAAAGTACATAGAAAGTACAACCGATGGTACCTTTGTAATTATAGCACAGACTATTCTCAAAAACTATTTTTTTGTTCGATTCTACACCTTGGCTTACTCTACCACTTATTCTTAGAAATAGTTTCCCCGTTATTTCCCACATATTAATTGTAATTTCCCCGTTATTCCCAATAAACTTACCACTAGCAAAACAAGTCTAAATATAGTTCAGAATTAGCATCACTGAGTAGTTTAGTGCGAATATATTCCTTGGGCGGGCGGGACCGCCCAAGCCGTGTTCAGGTATCGAGCAGATTGTGGGTACAATGCTGAGGCATTTATCTACCGGTGACGTAGGGATTTGCATACAAGTTTGTATGGGAGAGTCGTAAATAGTGCGGGGATCATTCTAAGTAGAGTTTCATTAAATATTAGCAATTTAGGTAGGTAGCTACCTACCTATTCCTAGAAGTAGAAAAAGCTAAGTAAAAGTAAAGTAGTCATTAGTCATCAATAGCATGAGACTTTTAATATAAAACAGGATTTTGGAAACGTAGGAACAAAGTAGGCAGTTTTTTTTGTCGGTTGTCGAGAATACCTACATAAATATAAGGTTTTATATAGTTATGTATGCTCAGTAGTTTAAGGTACTTGACTGGTTTAAAAAGTATGTTTTCTCCTCATTTGTTAGTACTGCTGTTTCCAACAGATACAAAGCGCGTGTTAGATGCAGCAAGCGTCTCCACCTAAGTACCAGTTTTAATGACCACGACTCTACACCAGTGGAGTACTTGTTTCCTGTCCTAGGGGCAGGTAGACGGGCGATTTTAGAAGCGGCATTTGGCGAATATCAAAAAAGAGTCAACTTGTCAAAACGACAGTGTGTAATCCTTCCGAAACGCTGGTGAAATCAAGGATAAAGACAAAAGCACAATAAATTCAAGTAATTTGTTAAATAAATTTAAATAATGTGCAGTGTAAAGTGTTTCAATTCAAACAGTTTTTAATTTAGTCAGTAACTCTATAGATCTAATAAAACTCTAGCATTTTCAACATTTTTGCCGAGCAGGTTTTGCCGAGCAGGATTTATGACAGGTTTTAATAGAACTTTGGACCTCCACAGCACAGGTTTAATTAAAACTGTCAAAATTCCACTCTCGTTGGCTACCGAAAACGGACAAGCGGCAAAGCTTGTTTTTAATTGCCCGTCTACTCCACACGAGTATGTTCTTACATGCGGTAGAATTCTAGACGCGGAGACGCCTCAAGGACCCTCTGCTAAATGGGACGGGAAGCAATCTGCGTTTACATAGGAAAGGATTTACAGCTTCCTTAGCTACGGGTTGCTGAAAACAAAAACAGAGTGTGTGCGAAATGTCCAAGGAATAAAAAAAACAAAAGGTAAGCTAAAATATACTTTATTTGTAGCTGAAAGCTATATATGTACTAAAACTAATTGTGTGACCAACACCATATAAACTATATATTAAGAATACCCACTTATAAAATTTATTTATTTCACTTTTTACTCCAAATGACCTCGTTCAACCAACAAATGGATCGAGTTAGTTTTTTTTAAATGGCAATGGCCTTTATTAACAAAGAAAATTACAATCAAATTATAACTAGTATTTACAATTGAAACAATTAAGCTAACTGCAGACTGTTGCAAACAATCTACAGGTAGCTCAACTGATCCATATCAATACCAGTCGGAAGCGTCCCCAAGACGCTGGCTGCATTGCCCCGCTGTATGGCAATGCTGATGCGCTGCGCCAGATATCCGCCAGCTCTCGGGTCACGCGTCGCGTCGACCAGACGCTCAGATAACTTTTTAAAAACCCGGAGAGCCTCGGTACCCCACGGACCTAGGGTCTCGACCCCAAAGGGAGCAAATATGTAGGCTCTGTCGAGACCTGCATATTTGCGTCTCTTGAGATCCTCGGCCAAATCTGCCGCCGCACCAGCCCTTACGGATGTCCTCGGAAGATGGGAAGGCGCAAGTGTGTCGACGCATGTAGCGTCCCACACAATGCGCCTCCCCAACTCCCATGGGACTAGTGTCATGCCGTCAGGCCTCTTACCATCGTCACGCAACAGACCATTCGGTTCGAGAATAGCTGGTACGTTAGCGGTGACAAAGGCCCGCCGGATGACGTCGTTAAGGCTGGCATGACGAGATATCCGACCGGCGGCCCTAGTGCACGATAATCTGTGATGACCAAGCTGTTCGACAGCAGTACCGCACTGGCATTGATGAGGCGCGCAACACATTGCACCCAACCGAAGACATGTTGCGATACGGAAAGTTACGGGATCCAATAAAGTGCCAGTGTTAAATGAAGGAAATGCTTGCAACCAATGTCCTGACTCCCATTTAGAAACGGCCAGGAGACGGGCACGATCCGAAGAGCTGGAGCACGTTTGTAACAAACTATTCCGTGTCAACTCACACAGAGGCCCGTCCCATTGCCGTTGAGACAAAAGAGATTTTGGGGGAGCAGCATTAGGGCAAGCATTATGCCAAGCCGTTCGAGCTTCGTCTAAAAATGAAATTTTGAATGAAATTCCAGGTGGGACCAAACAAGATGACTTTAAATTTTTTTCAACTAAAGAACTAGTGCTGTAGACGGAAGACAGGAACGCTGGAAGGGCTACACTTGAAATTTTGCGTATACCTAAGCCTCCCAATTTGACAGGCAGGGAGGCCTGCGACCATGCCTTGTCATCTAAATCGACATCGAGTTAGTTAATTCAATCTAAATATTAAAGTGAAACCAAAACGTTACTCCGTTTATTGGGCTGCTAATCCGTACGCTTTATTTCCAGAGATTCTCCAATATACTTTTCACCGGGATAGAAGGACTAAACTGAAGACTTTATTTAATACCTACCTAATTTATGAGAGACGTTATCAACAAAGAAACAAATTATAACTAGTATTTACAGTTGAGGCAACTGCAGACTGTTGCAAACCATCTACTGATAGCTCAAATAATTATTTATTATATATAACGGGCCTTTGTCACCGCTAACGTACCAGCTATTCTCGAACTGAATGGTCTGTTGCGTGACGATGGTAAGAGTTCCGACGGAATGACACTAGTCCCATGGGAGTTAAGGAGGCCCATTGTGTGGGACGCTACATGCGTCGACACACTTGCGCCTTCCCATCTTCCGAGGACACCCGTGAGGGCTGGTGCGGCGGCAGATTTGGCTGAGGATCTCAAGAGACGCAAATATGCAGGTCTCGACAGAGCCTAAACATTGACTCCCTTTGGGGTCGAGACCCTAGGCCCGTGGGGCACCGAGGCTCTCCGGGTTATTAAAAATTTATCTGAGCGTCTGGTCGACGCGACGCGTGACCCGAGAGCTGGCGGGTATCTGGCGCAGCGCATCGGCATTGCCATACAGCGGGGCAATGCAGCCAGCGCAGCGTCTTGGGGACGCTTCCGACTGTTATTGATATGGATCAGTTGAGCTACCTGTAGATTGTTTGCAACAGTCTGCAGTTAGCTTAATTGTTTCAATTGTAAATACTAGTTCTAATTTGTTTTTATATAATAATAATATACGATAAGGCCGCCAGTTTCATTGCTGTTCCCTACATTATATATAATGAGTACTATCTGTTTTATAAGGTGATCAATAAAGCATTGTCTATATACTATATATATACCTATCTACGTATCTTTATTATTGAATTGTAATTTTCTTTCTTTTTAAATCATATCAAACAAATTACCATTGATCTTCTCGCAGTTCTCCGAATTTCATAAAACAGATCTGGTTTTCAGTTACCATAGTCAGTTCTGCCTAAAGCAAAAGCAGATGTCTTGCGTTCTACACGCTCGACCGCTGCCGTATGCATAACCAAGTACTGACGTTACGTGGCATCCAATACGGCCACATGGGTTAATAGAACTTCCTTCCACACATTCCTTCAACCCCTTATCTACACACTGACCAACCTCCGTAAGTACTCATGAATTAAGAAGCGCGTAAACCCAATACAGTAGGATCTATAAACTTAACGTTTTACTCCTTCGGGCCTGCTTTAGAGCTGACTGAATATTTGACGAGTGCGTTTCATTACATAATACCTTCACGTGTAAGTGATTCGAGCCGATACCCTGTGGAGTAAGGATGGTTATTTTATGAAGGGAGCTTTGGTAGCTAAAAGTGCCCTGGTCTGGCAACTTCACTCTACGTTACTCCTCGCTAACAATAATGAAAAATGCCACGTGTTACTAAACACGAAAGCTAAACCAAATTAATGCGCGATGAAAATTAAGTAATCATGTAGGTATGTCGTTGTCTTGAGTAGTCATGTCTGTTATGAATGAATAAATTGAATTAAGCCCTGATAGACTGACAAACTGACATACAATGTACACTGTAATGTGTGTGTGGTCATCTAGACCACTGAACCAAAATACAAATACTATTTTTAAAGGACCATGGACCAATCCCGGAAAAATCTTTATGAAGTTTTTTCAGCCCCAGCCTTACAAGTAACTCGCAAGGCTTTGTCCAAAACCACGCATTGTGACCATTTTCGGAATGTGACCTATGCAGACACATTCCTTAAGAAGGGCTGGAAGCGGCAAACATCATCAAAGGGCTTCGGAACAATTTGTCGTCCCTTGATTGGGCACGTCTTGGGAACGCACCTGCGTCACCCGGCTAAGTGCCAACCCCAAACAAAGGGCTGCATTGGCCCAAGTTATATGCGAACCATATTACTTAAGGCCTGTTTAGACCTGCGCGGTATTCGCTACCGAGAGCGGCACCGAGAGCCGAGTGGGTCCATAACAAGTTCAATTTGTATGTACCGAATACATGGGGTATTCGGTACATACAAATTGAAAGTGGAAACTGATCCATTAGTGGATTTGCAAAAATCTGAGTGAAATTGGCCTGACCGGCGGCGGGGTGACGAGCGAAACCAAGCTGAGGCGTAGGTCTGAATAGGCCTTTAATCGTGTACAACGTGTTAACGACGTCACTGGCTGCAAAACAATATTGATAAAAGTCACGTTGTAGCATCGCAGGATGCAATGTGGCTACAAGTAAATGGCCTCAGAACTTTATAGACGGCGTGCCTCTTATGGCGAGGTGGTCACGGCGTAAGAATCGGACCCTCCAAATTAGCCCGTAAATGTCGTACAAGGTAACTAAGGGAATCTACCAGAGGAAGGGCAGCAGCTTCCTTCTGTGTATTTTTAACACCTCCGCATCGATTAGCGATCCGCCTGCCAAACGTGGTGGTTTTGGTAAATACCCCCGTTGTTTGGGGTTCCGTACCCAAAGGGTGAAAACGTATCCCTATTACTGAGCCTCCGCTGTCTATCCGTCCGTCCGTCTATCACCGCGGGCCCTATCTCATGAACCGTTAAGGTAGACAGTTGAAATTTTTCACAGTGTGTCTTTCTCTTGCCGCTAAAACAACATAAAATTCAAAAATCAAAGTGCTTTATTTCCTATAGACCTTACAGGACTCTTGGACACGTCATAAAATTCAAATTACATAAATTTCCAGAGAATGTCTATTTCTCTTGCCGCTATAACAACTGATAATAAAAATTATATAAATATGCAAATTAAAGGGGGCTTCAAAAAAAGACGTGTTGTTTTGGCTATTTTGGCTCTTCGTTTGTCAAGGCTGTATCTCTTGAACCACAGTAAAAAAAACTTTCTATAAATAAGTAACACTTCAACTGTAATAACAACAAATCATCATCATCATCAAATACTAAAAATATAATAAAGATGAAAATTTAAATGTGTCTCCAAACAAGTGAAAATAGGATGTTCTTTGAAAAAGTTGCCTGATTTTTACGGTACGGAACCCTTTATGTGCGAGTCGACTCGCACTTGACGGTTTTGTTATTTATTATTATTATTTGTTATGCTAAGATTAGCATATCGTGAGAGAAATAACTCTTTTCCGCTTCAGCTTACAACTTACGCCAGCGGGTTAGACGACAGGTGCGCTCGATTGTCAGCGATACTAGAATGCTTGATGCTAGCTTTTACCGACAACATCGACAAGCGACTCAACTCCGAAAGTGCCAGTTTAAATCCCGCCATTTGTAGTCTGCTCACAGTTGCACGAACTTTTAATTACTTGTGTCGTTGTTTCAGCTTTTACTTTGCAGCATTCTGCAGGAAAGTCTATTCATCATACACTACCATACACGACGATTACAATATTAACTTTGCTGAGATGTGAATGGCTGCCAAGCATTGTGGTTTTGGTACAAAGGCCAGAATTAATGAGTATATTGGAATCTTCTAATAAGATTCAATATGATCCCTTTGCGACGAATTGCATACGTACCATTTTAAAATTTAGTTTCTTTGAACGACGAACCGAAAAATAACAGACTTGGCCGATGAGATCCTCTTATAATGGTGTTAAAAATTGGAACTGTACTACTTGTAAACTAGCAATAGGCACAACTTTTGTTGGGATCAATATACCTTGGTATGACATTTTTCTTTCACAACTCAGGAGCACAACACAAAGGCTCTAACAACTTCGGATTACGATTTATTAAACTTTTCCTATTCCTCCCCTGAACTCTCGAGAAGATTAAATCTATGTTCAAGAGTTCAATTCACGCCCTCTGTCGTTCAAAAATAATTAACTGAAGGGCTGTTATCCGATCAAGATAATTTTCCTCTTCAATGGCAAAGAAATTCTTCTCAGGTCTAGCACCTTGCTGGGCAATTCTTTATCAGAGAAAAATTTCTTGAATCTTATTTTAATTTACCTATAGATAATTTCATAGACATTTTATGTGTTAAATTAAAATAAAAACACGCCTTAGATTAAAAAAAACTCAAGGAAATATGCAAATCAATGTAAAATCCTAGAGAAGTAAACTAAAAAATTTTACGGGTCTATGTACTACGGTTTGATTCTTTTATTTGATTGTAATTTTCTTTGTTAATAAAGATAAATTATTATTTATTCACATAATAGTAAGTACGAACTATAATCTTTATACTGTTATATCACTATAACGTACCTCAGTTTGGGATTGAGCTAAGTCCAAAGAATTAGGCGCCAGAATATTTAGGTCCTTAATAAATTATTATGGGGGAAAAGGTTCCTTCATCCACATATTATGAAAGAGCCTCTTTTCTAATAAACCATTTCGTTTTCTAACATTATTATATTTTTTATGAAGATTATTTTGTTGTATTGAGCCAGCATTGAGTTTTAAAATTTTCTAATGTTAATATTAACTGTGTAAGACTATACGATTATATATGATTGGGTGTGCCCGTAAGGACAGATGTTTATAATTAAATAAATAAATCATTATGGTATGAGTAAATACCGTAGTATCGGATGTGATCTCCGTGACGAAACCGAAAGCCAACAGAGTTGAAACCCAGAAGTTATTTCTTGTCTCGAGAAGTAACCTAAGTTCTATTCATTGAGTTCGGATCCGATAGTGGAGGAAAGTTCTGAAGCTTTTGAAAAGATCGCTATGAAATTTAGCTTAATTATTACATACTTAGTTCTAGACCTACAAAAAAATTGCAACTAAAAACACAAGGAAAAGAAAGATAGCGTAAGGCATAATTTCATTATTCAAAAAAAGTGCGTAAGAGCCGTCTTTGGGATAGGCCCATTAGAGTCATGCAAGCCTCTCTTTAAGAAACATGAACTCCTAACGCTAACTAGTTTATATATCTACCAAATTGGCTGTTTCGTAAAAGAACATGCTTCATTCTTTAACATGTATAGAGACAAAAATAACTTCCTTATAAAAAATAGAGATCCCACTAGGCTTATTGGCTTAGTGTGCGGGTGCACACAAAACTGCATTAAGTGGGAAAAATTGTTCTATCATGACAATAAAAGTTTATAACAAAATTCCTAGAGACATAAGAGAACTGCCTACTCGTAAATTTAAGACAAAACTCCGTAGGTGGCTCTTAGAATAATGTTTTTATGACATGAAAGAATTTAATAATCAATAAATTACCTAGTTATAAATTAGTATATAAGTAAATATTGTACGTCCATAATTAATGGATAAACTGTTGCTTCCACCTAGCTTTTAAGACCTCATTTGTACACAGTTTTTACAATAAAATTTCATTTCATTTCATTTCGTTTCATTTCAATGGTACTACGGTTTTTTAGATCAGTTGATTATAAGCGGCGCACGTTACAATGCTACTATTTATGCAAAAACACTTTAATCATGTCACCACATTTCATGCCAGAGTTAAATATCCATTTCCGTTCAAACGGTTTGGCCATGCCACTGCACTTAGCGAGCCGGCACGAAGAAAACAACGGTATTTACGCCGCTGCCTGCCGCCTGCCAAAAACCAGGGTAGGGTGGAGAACACATGGAGAGATGCTATAAGATAGACAATCATGATGTTTCCTTCATCAACAAATGGTAGCTGTTTCCGCGGAGGACTGACCTTATTGGAATAATACTAGCTACGACGTTGAAAGAAACTGATTCTGATTTTTGTAAGATATCGAAAGTGGAGATGGCAAAATATACTGCATTGATTTAGTCATGGCGTAGGAAAGTATTGGTGTAGAGTCCAAAATATCGTACTAACGTGTAAATATTGAAATTTCATTTCATGGCATTTTCTTTGCCTGTGCTGTTTAGATGGATGCATTCTAGAACCGCACATCTATTTAAATCGAACGCGTTCAGGGAGCCATATGAATTGAATTAGACAAAAGAGTTCTGACGATTTGTCATGCATGGGGATCGACGGATGTGTTTTCTTTGTGTTGGGTTCGGTCTTAAACTCCATTGTAACTCCATTTTAGAATGCAATTTGCAACTCTACGAGACCAAACACTAGGTAGGCATGAGCTTTAGGCGTGATTTTACAATGAGATCGCTTACACCTGCCTCAGTGATACGTGTCCAACCGCCAAAAAATTTACTTCTGTAAATCAAAATGAAGTTTTGATAGGCTTATTTTCCTGACTACATACGGAGCCTATAAAAATGTTATTGCAATTGTCAGAAGTTGGGGTGTTTTTGATGGTGGGCCACGTATCCCTCCAGGGAGGGACGTCAATCCGGACTTTTACTTGATAGTCAATTTGATCTTGCAGTGTGGCACAAGGCTGCAGAAGGATCGCAGGATGTAGCAGACCAATAAATCAGCGTGCGTCGAACATTAAATCTGCCGTGAGCCTGCCAACGTCCGTCGCCTCGTGCTGGGCGGATTCAACGGAAACTTTGAAATTTGCTTCCAAGGTACGCGTATGCAAGGTTTTAAATCAAATTCCTAGTATTTTTTATTTACGGTGTAGAAATATTATACAGAAAACAACCAAATAGGATCTCAGGATAAGATTTTAGATGATATTGTACCTCTATAGATGTATGTATAGTGTATTAATTAAATATTTCCACAAATAATTACCTCGTTGTCCGTCGACTAAACTGAAAAGGCAAGGGACCGGAACACCTGGCGACCTCTGGTGTCGGAGGGCAATATCTACTTCGGGTGACTGCGCGACGTCGATAAGTAAGTAAGTATAATAATCTGCTAGGAGAGTGCGGAGCACTGATGCAAAAACGTAGCATCCATCTGGGCAAGCACCTGCACAGCCCAGACGAGCTACGAGCCATCACCCTGAAGAAAATCCTGCAGTTCCTAGCAGCTGCAAGGGTTAGTGGCAAACTATGCCACCTAAAGCAAATAAAATAATAATAATAAAAGGGAATACAACTTATTACGTCATATTCCTACGTTAGTATAGCTCTGTAGGTATCTAGATTCATCACAACTCCTGCATCTCAACATGAAAAGCTTTGAACAATGGTGACATTTTGCATTTCACGCTGGTTTCACACAATGGGCCGACATGCTTATACTTTTAGTAAATACTCCGACTATGAGACCTCACACAAATATCAACCCTCCGGATTGTCAAGAACAAGAGATCCGCTGGGACACTCTGTTTCACGTTTTATTTACATTATATCTGGATATTTTAAGCAAGTAGTATTTTGTATGTTAATTGTGTCCTCGATTAATTACTGTTTGTTACCACAAACAGTAATTAATCGAATTAAATCCCAATAATACCTTATTGGGATACAAAAGCCTGGTTTGTATTTATAAGTAACTATTTTAAAGCATGCACCTTCGCCTTGTATAGTTAATAAGTTCTATTTGTTTATTTTCTGTGATGTAAGAACTCTTTTTGCCTGAAAAACAGGTTTTTACTTAGTTCAGGCACACACATTATTTAATACCATTAGAATTTTAGATGAACTTTGTTATCTTTTAGTCGTAAGTTATTTTGAATAAAATATTATTATTATTATTATTATTATAGTGTAAATATGCTTGAGGAAAATATCAAATATCAAATGAATGGAGGCGGCTTAGGACCGCTAATTGTGTGGCTTCGTATGGGGGTGACTTATTACCAGCGGTATGCGTATGTGGGTTGATTTGATGATACTAAAGGAACAATTCTATTGTATTTGTTCCTCAGCTTAAATTGACCTAGTACTACTACCTGGGTATCAGGTCTCCATATGTCTGTGCCACTTACCAAGGTCCTGCGACAGTCGTATGCAGGTTCCCACCTTATTTGTCATTGTTTTCATTCATATTGGGCAGCAAACAATTGAGCATGCCGCCTTCAGCGTCAGGTATTCACCCAATCGGCCATAGATAGTAAAATTTGAGCAGATTATTATAATAAGCTCCCTTTTTTATGTAAATAAATTAAAAATCAAGTTCTCCAGCTATTACCACAGCACTGTGCCCCAGACAGGGGCGACTTAAGACTTGTTGCGGCCTCCCCGCTATTACATATCACCCCAAAATTATTAAATTTCCCCCCAAGCAAAAACCTGCTTTAAAACCTAATACCAAGACATGTTTTCAATCGGGGGGTTGATGCTTTTGCAACCAATGTGAAATGTGATAATCCGTGTGATGATGGTATTCATAGTTCAGTACTTAAACTTACTGTTTGTTATTCTGTGGCGAAGAAAGAAGCCTTAGATACAAAGGGGAAAAATTAGTATGCATTTCAAAAGATTGCTGTATCTTCCTACATATAGTTGCTGTTTTAGGGATAATTATTTCTGAGGTTGGATGAGGGTTGATTGTCTTGTAATATGTCATTTTAATCCTATTTACATGACAGTGTTTTTAAGAATGTTACGTCCTGCTTCGGACTTTGCCTACTTGCATTGTGTGGAAAGGGTTGCCGAGCGTTTTCAATGTCACAAAAAGGATTTTAGCGCTTTTTAGGGATTCGTGGTCGGTTACGAAACCCTTATGGTCTCGCTTTGTCTGCCCTTTTTGCCATCTTGAATATCTCAGTAATAACTGCAGGTATTAACTTGAAATTTAAAATGATTATACAATACGTGCTGATTTAAAGAAAATAACAAAATAGTGCAAATTGTGAAGTCGAAATTTTAAAAAGACCAACAATATGAAATAAAATGTTTGTATTGTTTGTAGGTTTCATACACTTTTTGAAATGTTATGAAACATTTCGAAGAATTGTCCATTCCCCAGACCCTATCTCCGAAGTTTGCAGAGCAATACATCTGAAATCTATGTAGTATCGGTTGTAGATATGGATCTATATTTTACAGAAAAATGATAGAGAAGTCTGTAATTAGAACAATTTTGGTCAAAAGGGGGGGGGGGGGGTAGCGAACCCACCGAGTGTATCAAAGGAAGGGTATCGATTTTAAATTTAAAAAAAAAGAAAAATTTTAATTTTATTTTAGGGTTCGCACTATTGATTTACAAAAAAATTCAATACCCCCTTATCTCCGAAGTTTGCAGAGCGATCCATCCGAAATGTACGCCTACTGTTTTAAAGTATTCTTAATTAGCGATATCTCTAACTGGTACCTTTAGAACATATTTGTATAATTGACAAACGTTCCAAACCCTCGGCGCGCGAGTTGCACTCACACTTGACGGATCTTGTTTATTGTGAAGGCACATTATCGGTGCAGCTGCTTTATACAACTGTTGTAGATCAAAATTACCGAGTTATTCCAAACGTCTCACGCATGACTCTACCTAATTAGATAGTAATTAGTCACAAGTTTTTTAAAAACTTTCTTCAAATCTATTGATGGAAATAAAAGCTAGCCATGATATTGCTTTGCAGTTGTGTATTTATAAGTTCGGTCTTTGAACTTGTCTGTGAATCCATAGAAATTGTGAATGTTCCAAGAAGCGTTCGTTTTGCTGATATAAGTTTAAAGATACGAAAATCTGTGGAGAGGATTTACTGCTTAAGCTGTATATAAAATGATTGTGGAAAACCAACGCGAAACGACTAAGCCGAAACAAATGGATTCTGATGTTACGTTCAAATTTGCGCTGCTATAGTGTCAAGCAATTTTATACAAGAAAACTCAAATTCGATTTCTACGGCTCCCTCGGCGTTTTAGGTCAGAAATGCGTGTAGCATTCAATTTATAGAATATAATGTTCATGGCTAGGAAAATTAAGAAAAACCAAGAAAAACTAATGCGACTCCATTCTACCCCCCACGCTCCTGCAAAGGCGTAAGCCATAACTCAATTACAACTCCTTCGCTCCTCGGAAATAATACAACCCGCACTAAAAGGCTTCCTACCCACTGGGCCGAGGGAGCCGTGTGTCGATGATTGGAGATCACACTAACATTAAAAATGCGAAAGCTTGGATAGATGGATGTATCTTTGTAACTTTTTTACACAAAATTATCCTATTAAATTAAATTAATTAAGCTGTATTTGTTTTCATAATTTTGTTGAAATTTTCTTGGTTAACATACATATTTCTAGTAGGTATCACTTTATCCCAATATGTTGTGTTTAATATAATATAATGCACCTAAAGACATTGTAAAAACGTGTGTTTACCTAAGTTCACTAGCTATGTAAATTACTTAAATACTTTATTTGAAACTGAAAACTGAAACTACTGAACGGATCGGGCTAAAATTTTGCTTAAATGTAGGACCTAGGGGTAGGTGTAAGACCTGGAATAACATACAGGCTACAGTTCTATACGGCTAACATTTCCATAGAACAATTAATTAATCTTGGAATTAACTAGTTACCGTAAAATATACCGAGTATAAGACTTTGTTACATTAAATCAGGCATTAGTGACTCAATGTTGTTATACGGTCTATAGACACAACAAACAGTTCAACCGAGCCGTTTAAACGTCTCTGTGAGCGACTGCTAATAATGAAAGCCTTGTGAGTTATATTTTTTGAGCGAAAGGCACTCGTCGAGAAAATAAGCAGATTAAGTAAAATATAGTATCAGACATAAGTTGCCAATAACTAAGAAGTCAAGTTAAGACGAGCAAATATCGA
Organism: Eupithecia inturbata; assembly: GCA_963662085.1. Lineage (NCBI taxonomy): Eukaryota > Metazoa > Arthropoda > Insecta > Lepidoptera > Geometridae > Eupithecia > Eupithecia inturbata. The sequence goes on from OY759182.1 coordinate 14,719,608, forward strand.
ATTGAAAAATGTTAGAAAACAGGGAAATGTTGTGAAAATTTAAGGAAAATCAAATTAGGCAAGAAGGTACAGAAGTCTACGTAATCGTTAAAACTAAAGAATCACGATAATTAATTTCGTAGTAATTAACAAATTTTATATTTTTTTGTTTTATATCTATTTATGAGTTTATTTTGTAAGCCTAAAGAAATAATAGTTATTTGTACAACAAGTGAGCAAAACTATATTTTGTTGCACGTGCCGATATTAAATCCCGAACTAGCGAAGCAGTCTGGAGTAAAGTCACGAGCGTAGCGAGTGGCTCTATAGTAGACTGCTGAGCTAGTGAGGGATTTAAAAGGCACGATACAGAAAACTCATTTTGTTCCACAACCGTGGAGGGTGCGAATGCTATAAACCTCTTTCAAACCATGAACGAATGAAATTATGCGTTTCTGTGAAGGTTGAACGCTGTCTAACCTCCTTCCTTCCCTACGATAAGTTAAAATGAGTGCAGCTCACAGAGGTGCAAATCCCATATAAATTCCGAACCTGTTGTTTGGTTATTCAAAGACGGCGCTGTCCGCCTAGAAGAATGGTCTTTACAAACCAAGTGGTCAAGGTACACATAATGATGCCTTCAGTGAGATAGTTTACCTCCTCTGGCGCAGATCGCCATAAAGTATCAATAACACCATCGAAATTTAGAATTCAAATGACTTTTTTCAACAAGTTGGATAATATCCTTTTCATCCCATCTATTCAAAAAGGACGACTTGGTTCGCCTTTAAGTGCACCCAAAGGTGGTGTTTTCTATAAGAAGCTTTTAGCGGGCAGTAATGAGTTTTTAATCCTCTTTATTAGTGCGCCGCAATCATCTGTGCCGCGCACTTTTTGAATTTGGGACATCTTAGTGTTCAGCGCCAAAGAAATCGAACACAAATATTGTTTGAATAAAGACTGGCTGGTACTACATCGTCAAAATATTATTTTGCTCCCTTTTGATACAATTTACTATTTTTCCACATGTGAGCAAAACCTGATTTTGCTCCCTGTTTTGAGCAGTTGTTTTCGAGCGAGAGTGGTGAAAAAGTTGATTTTGATTTTGATAGTCATTGTACAACGTAATCTGTATGTCTTTTTCTGCCGTCTCTTTCTGTTTGTTTTATAATGTGCAATAAATAATATTTATATTGTGTTGTATTGATCTCTGCCCTGAAGGTTAACCTACCTACCCTGCCATTACATCCTATAGGCTGGCGCTCTTTATTACATAGTATTCGTCACAGTAAATTATCGACAGCATACCAATTACCATAACAATTCCTTTACGGCCGCTGAACAATAAATTAATAAATCTCTGCGAATGTAGCGTGACTCATAAAAATGGTTTGTTTACGTTTCTTGCTGGTTTTACAAAGTGGGTTTCGTTAAATTTATAATGATTGTACCTAGGACTATGTATCATATTTTATTTTGTTAAAACCGTAAAAAGCGTACATTTCCAGATCATAATACATTATTTTATACATTGTCCCGCGGCGGGAACCAACCCTCAACCTTTTGAGTTTCAGCCGCACTTTTGATCACTGCGCCACAAAAATATTCGAGCATCGTCCTCAGTAAAATTAAATGCAATTTGCAAGTGGCTATCAACTCAAAGTGTCCTGTTGATTTAAAGCCCGTATTCATATGACATGGATGGCGTGAAATTACTCCGTAGATTATGACGTCACCGCGGACCCCCGGACATCTGCACCCCGCGGACCCCCACCGTGTAATTATAGCCTTTGACGTCGGCCCCTTGCCATCACCCCTGAATTCGTGTATTACAATCCGATGGAGAGGAGAGCTGGTGAGGTTTAGTACAATACAATACAAATACTCTTTATTGCACATTAAGAAAAAATAAAACAGAAAAACACAAACACAGAAACAGTTGCACAATGGGCGGCTTTATCGCTAAGAGCGATTTCTTTTAGGCAAACTTTGGATGGACACGTAACTATTGACGGTATACACGGTGGCGAATTATATATACTAGATATTTTACGATACATTGATGTTACGGTCTGCTGTAATAATATGAAAATTTGGTTTGTGATGTATATAGTACTAGGCTATATGTTAATTTGGTGCACATTGTTATGAAAAGTATGATTAAAGAAATGAATATTGTATGATGAAGATCAGGCGTTGTAAACTACGTTGGTTCGACGTGCCTTGAAATTTTTGAGCAAACGCCCATCTATCCCCTGTTAGAAAGCCCAAAAAATTCATGCTACTGTTTCATTTGACTCGACGCAGACAATTGTGCAAGGTCTCGGAGGATTTCATTCAAAATTAAATTATTTCGGCGCCCATGGCGTGTTTAGAATTTATGTGTGCTTAGCAGTTTGCGTTGTGAAAGCTAATTGACCAAAAGATGATTTGTACGGTTCCTCTACCTTAGTAAATAAATACTGCTTTTGATCTGAATCAAAGTACGGTGCTATACAAGTTTTACTATAATAATAAAAAATAAAGTATTTTTGTTATATTAAAAGTCCTACCTCTCCCGCTCTAAAAGAAAAAATTCCACGCCAGATTCCTCGACATCTGGGTCCGAATTCTTGGGAATTAGTTTACGGAGATGGAAAATTGAAATACTGCGGCCAGCTGTGCTTGTTAACAAACTTGTTACTATGAGGGTTCAGTGATAAGAACAAGGTTTTACTCCTGTAGGACAATGAAGGGAGTTGACGGACAGAGCAATTCCTCGCGGCCATCTGTGGCAGCCACTTATGATTATGAATTACTTGCTTCTGCCAGCGGATTTTCACGAGCTTCAAATTCTTACTGATATTATAGGTAAATTTGAAAGTAACTCTGTCTGTTACCCTTTCACGCTTAAACGGCTGAACGGATCTCAATGGAATTTGACAGAGAGGTAAATAATATCCCGGGGACGGACATAAGCAACTTAAAAAGCGCGTGCGAAGTCGCGGGCATCAGCTAGTTAAATATAACAATGAGATATGTAATGAAATTTTATAAGATCTAATTACAATTTAAATTAGTACATATGCACACCTTGTTGGACACGACAATTTTTATTGTTAGTAATAAAAAGTCAAAAATAATAATATTATACAAAAGTCACTCAAAAATTATAATATAATAAGTAATATTATAAATTCGAATGTAACTCTGTCAGTCTGTCTGTCTATCGGTCAGTTACCTTTTCACGCCTAAACGACAAGCAAGATCTTAATGAATTTTGGCTGAGAGGTATGATGGTGGTACCCCGGGGACGGACATAGGCTACTTTTTATCCCGGAAAAGAGCGTGCGAAGGCGCGGGCAGTATTGAAATAAAGTACCGCGGTAGTCGCGGCGTAAGAGTCGACCCCTCTTACTCAGCCTGTAGATGTCGTGACACTCGACTATAGATGTAAAGTAGCGGGTAGGCACCGGTATTTACCAATATCTACCAGTATCCACGGCTGCCAGGAAAAAGCGGTAGTAACCCGACTGTGGAACGGGGAAAGGGAAAAAAAAATTATGTATGAGTTATGTTATGACTATCTTTCTGGAATGGTTTTTACGCATACTGGGTGATTATTTCTATTTAATTATGATATTTTTTTGGAATTCAACAATGCCAATAAAATAAATTTTAATAAATTAGCCGTAACGATAAATTAAATATAAAAATAAAATTCCTCATACTATTTTCGCCGCTTATTTTACGTTTTTAGGGTGTCGTGATCGGTGACGAAACCCAGTTTGTCTGTCGTTTAGCTGCTGAGATATTCAAGAGTGATCTTGAACATCTCAACAACTACCGCAACTTGAAATATAATGAATTAAAATAATAATACATTTGAACACCAATTGTTGGAAACCATTGTAAGCCAGCTTCGCATCTGTACACTCGACTAATTGAACCAACCAGAGAAAGGAGAGCAAACTTTCTTCTCTGTATTTGTGACACCACTACCGCGATCACCAATCTCTACCACGCGGTTTCGGCAAACTTCCCTTGTTTGGATGAGACATGTTCATCAGAGGATGTAGGTACATATGTGTGCTGATGATGATTGAGATAAAAAGGAGCGTAAAACACTCAAGGCCTGTTTCTTCTATTAGTGAATGTATTTTCACATATTTTGAATCAGCACGCACAAGCAAGCAAATGAGTTTTACTGACTAACTGGGGGCCTATTCTGCTAAACTAATCGCTTCACAGTGACAGTGGTATCGTCACAGAATGACATGTTTTGGTTTTCTACCTTAGATGAAAGAAATGATGATGAATACAGATGGAGGGACGCGCATCAAAGTTTTAACTATTAATTTATCTCTGCAAATAGCACCGCACGCACTTGCTGGAGTTTCATAAATCTAAGGATTCGTGACGATTCTGCAACGATACCATTGTTATAGTGAAGCAATTGTATAGCAGAATTGGGCCCCAGATATCAGACCATCATCACCATCTTAATTTTTTATAGCAAAAGTTCTGTCAAATGAAACTTCAAGTCCATTCATTAAAATTTTATAATTCTTAGCACTTCACACAATTACATTTACATTCCATTCAATTCCGTTCCTTAATCACCTCTAATTGTACTCAGCGAAGGGCGAGATTTGCATAATTTTTGCGTTCAACTCCCACAAGACCGCTTTATACATTCTGCATAAATACATACAAAATAGACGCTCTTGATACACTATCGAGTTTAAAAGTTATCCCCAAGTTAGGTATTGTGCCAGACGGCGGACGGAAGTTGTGTTCGATGATTTTTAGAAGGGACAGTTCGGGAAGTTTTTGGTTATTGGAAGTTTAGGGAGATTTTTTGTGTCGGGAAAAATAGCTGCATAAGGATTTTATTATAGGTATTTTGTATTTTTGTTATGTTGTAGATGCATAATCATTGTAATTATTGTAATCCCTTGACTCAAAAAACCTTTTGGCAGCGTTTGCCAGCAACTGAGTTTGGTACGCGAAAGAAAAAAATTTACTTCTTATTCGTAACCAATTTATTCTTCATTTTCATATCGGGGCTAGCAAACATAGCGGTACAACTGCCAGCTACGGACGATCCGTACTGACCGCATCAAACGGATTTTAGTACGTCGTAAGTGCGTCCACTTATTCGCACCGCACGGAACGGACGCATCGGACTGTCGGCAATGCCAGCGACCAGTTTAATGCGGATGACGTCATTTGGATTGCCAGTTGATAAATCATTTACAAATGGCGGTCGCGTCGGCAATCCGTCTGCTGCGGTAACAGTGGAAGCACCACCCGGCATCAAACTCAAAAAATCCGTTTGATGCGGCTAGTGCGGATCATTTGATGCCAGCAGGTGAACGTGCATCATAAATAAGTACCAATCTTCAGAGAAAAGAACTTAACCTTTTGACGAAATTTTACGATGATAAAAAGGAAAACAACCTGCAATTCAACCGGGTTTACCCACTACGTCACGATGGTTTGATACACAAAGTATTTTACAGGTACCTACGGTAGGTACTAACAAAATCCTAAAAGACTAAAGTGCCTATCCCCTACTACCCGTACTAGAGTACCCTACCAAACAGCAAAACAAACGAACATCAGGGTATTAACGCCCAAGGAATTAGACGGCGACAGAGCGGCAGTGAAATAAAAAGCTGTACTCCAATCGATGGGGTTCTACACAAAGAGCACACTCCTGTTTGCGGTGTGCGCCATCATTCCATCCCGACATGCCAGTTCCATTAACGCTGCTGCATTAGATGCATGCTTCGGGAAATTCGGAGTTTTCATTGAAATTGTTGGGTGGTACTTTGCAAGGATTTTGGAATGTTACAAAAGAATATGAATAGAAGGGAACGTTCAGGCAACTGTACCTATATACCTCTAATACAGAATATGATATAGATTAGTAGAGCGTCGTTTTGAATCTTGGAGCAAGTGTTTTTGATCAATATCGAGAGAAATCGGCGGCGAATTCTATTCAGTAACGATTGTTGTCGCGTTTTTTGGTCTCGATTGTTATTTTTTGACAAGAAAATAAATGATCAAATAGACCTCTAGTAGAAGTAGAAAGTTACTGCAACTGCAGTTAGGTCCCACTACGGATTCCAAATGAAAGCTAATACTTTGGGCTACCTGTTTTTATCAATGCTTTTATATAAATTCTTTCGCACCAAATACAAAACCACATCGCGAGTGCCTCCAAATCGCTGATTGTTTGACGTCGGCATTAAAACAGCGAAATGTCAATATTTGCCAGCAGGGGGCGCGGCGTAATCCCTCGCAAATAGATCTGTCTCCAGCTTCTTGTGCCTTTTGTTATATCTCATTAATAAACATCTTTTGAAGCGTTTTGACGGAAAAATATACAGATTCGAGTCTTTTGTTCCTTCGTTCGATCGGTAGGTAGAGATGACGAGACATTTGGTGATACAAACGGTACAAAAGATGCTTTTCATGTCAGATAAGGAGAATTCCATATTTTCTTGAATGTTTGATAATTATAATTTAAAGTTTTTTTGAATGTTTTAACTTTTAATGATGAAAGAAGAGCATCAAGAAGTGATGACGTGAGGCAGTGATGATGTTGCTATTTCCTAAATATTAGATACCAGAGGAAAGGAATAAGTACTTACAAAGAGGTAATGTAAAGTGAAAAATAAGGTAAAGAGAGAATGAAAGTTCAAATGATGACAAAACACTTTTTACACGAAGATGAATTTTATAATCTAAATCACCTACACCCTGTCAAGCAATTGAAAACAGATATAAAGGGACAATGGCACCCACACTGGCCACACCCCACATTGTGGTCAGAAATAAACAACTTGTAAATAAGCGCAGAGTCCGACCGCTATCAATATTCCAAATTTCCCGCTCGTATTATTTATATCTGGCGTGTGACCTATTCTTTACACTTCAGCGGCAGCGGAGGGTCTAGCAGGGAAAATGCTTGTTTGTAGAACTTATTTTTGTTATCCATGATTGTACAATTTGGGTTTTCTTTAGAATTTCAGGTTCAGGTTTAATAATGTTAACCCCTAAAAAAGAAGTCACTTACATGAGAATAGTTATTTAGTTATACACAATTTATTAAAGTAAATTAAAGAAAAGTTATCACACGATCTATAGTGATTAGTGACAGTTTTCCACAAATGAAAAGATTAGGTTAGGTACATTTCACAAGTTACTTGAACGATCTTATAAAATTAGCAAAATTAAGTAACTTATGGGCAATGCAGCCAGCGTCTTGGGGACGCTTCCGACTGGTATTGATATGGATCAGTTAAGCTACCTGTAGATTGTTTGCAACAGTCTGCAGTTAGCTTAATTGTTTCAATTGTAAATACTAGTTCTAATTTATTTTTATTTTTGAATTGTAATTTTCTTTGTAAATAAAAAAAAGTAGCTTATTATATTATTTTGTCCACCAAACAATATTTTTTTAAAAGTTTCCTAATAGTAAAATTGCTTAATTGACGATTTTGTTGGTACAAGAAAAATAATTGAGGCAGCTCTTAAAAAGTGGCTGATTCTTTCATATCGATCGAAATAAAAAAGATGACATCATTGTAAGTACTGTAAAATATTAGTCTTGTTATTTAGTAAAGGTTAGGTGTTTAGTTACCAACTGAATCTACATCAATGTCACCAATGTCCAACGTACTCTTGCGTTCCGAAATATACAAGGTAAGGCAGTTTTTGTCGTTGAATGTAAAATTGAAGTTTGTGATAGAGCCTCTATTATTTATAGGGACGTGTCAAAGGCGCAAATGTGTTATATCAGTTTAGGGGATGTTGCCCAAGCGGGACCCGTTTTAAATCACGATACGTTTGAAGTGTTTTTTTATTTATTCTAGAAAGAAGAAAGAAATAATATAATGGTCGGAAACATAATAATCCCTTTCAAAACTATTCAATATCAACAACTAAACTAAAAACTATACAACAACCCAACTAATACTATTTCCGTGAACTTAAGGTAGAATAAATTGATCTCAAATTCTATAAACATTGCACCTTGCACCGTAACAACATTGCATTAAGGTGCAATAAATGAAAATTTACTTTTACGTTTGAAAACCTTTTATGGATTACCTATAAGTTTTAGTAGACCACGGACTACAGTACAATACACTCATAGCGATTTTCACCCTCTTTCTCCAACAATATAAAAATCTATCTAAAAATATAATTTGGTAAATCGAAGCTTTCTGTCTGTCTAAAGTTACACGTCCACTGAATCGGAATCGGAGCGTACGCGGCCTCGTTATTTTCAATGTGCCGGTAGGGTGCATCTACTGCTTTCGGATTTTCATCGGTAATAATTATAGGTTATTTTCAAAGCGTTTGAGTTTGCCGATAATGTCATATGCAACAATATCCTCGTGTAAAAAAAAAATCAATGAAATAGTTCATTAGACAATACAAGACAACAAAGTTACACACATACAAAGTTAGGTAAGTACAATAACTATAACTAAATTTACAATATAACATTAAATAGGTAGATAGCACAGAGACTACTTAAGTACGGAATCGTAAAGATATATGTACATATGTATATACAAGAAATGTTTATAATATGTGCATTATTACAATTTAAACTATTTACAATTAATTACCAGAAGACTTAAAGAAACTTAATGGAAATATATTTAGGAAGAAGTTATTGGATGGTTGCTTGAAACATGTTTCTATAATGTAAACGAATATTTAGAATATGATTTGTGACATAAATGACTAGTACTTTTAATAATAATATGACTCACACAATATTTGCACGCCTGCATGCAGGCTGAATACAGTTACTAATATAGTTATAAGACCTGACATTGTAAAATTATTATGTATTTTTGCAAATAAATGATTGATTGATTGATACGGTCTACTTAAAACAACAGGTAAACAGTGGGTACTAAGCAGCTCATCTGTGGGCAGGTGGACAGAGCGTGTGTACGTAGGTATGTCTGACGGGTCTTGGCTCAGCGTGGTGCTCTAACACAAACAGCAGAACTGTTGTGACAGGGCGCTGGTTTTCAGCCAAATCCAGTAGGATAAGTGACAGACGTGACGGGTGACAAGGTTATTGTTGCGGATGACGTTTTTGGCAGAAATACCGGTCTCTGTTATCGGTCCAGTGCACGCTGTACCATAAAAATCAACTTCACTACCATAGAAATTAATATACTGAGAAATCGCAATTTCACTACCATAGAAAACATTACCAAATCAAGAAATCATTACCAAGAAGCATAAACTTTTAATTTTTTAGATTTGTAAAACTTTAGCTTAATTTATTGATAATTTCTCATTTTGCATGTTATGCTGTAGCCTGACCATGGTAGACTAGAGATATTATTAGATTGACATAAGACCAATGTATAGAGGTACATTATCACCTATAGCAATAAATTCATTTATCAGGAAATTAACTTCATTACCATATAAATCAATACAAAGCAACAAATCCTTACGCTCCGATACCGATCCAGTGGACGCGTAACTTTAAGAACCATAACATTAAGTCCACAGATTATCAAAGCTTGTGGTAAATTTTCAGGTCTTTTGTGCGCGCTGGTCAGTCCATTAGCTCATGAGTGCCGTCTGTTATCAAGCTCTTAACCTCGCCGCTTGCCAATGCAGGCCTAGGATTGGCTAGGGTCTGGACGAGAAGACGTGAAATACTTTAAGAGGTCAGATGTTAAAATAAATAAAGTAATAGTAGAATTAGTAGGCCTTTAATTGGCAGTCTCGCTCTGACTGTCCTTTTTTCCCTGTTTAATATCTCAGCAACTGTCATAGCTATTAACTAGAAATTTAAAATAATAATACATTTCGTGCGCTTGTGCAGATTAAAAGAAAAAATAATAAAAAAAAAATTAACTACAGAACACTTTGAAAAATGTACTATACTCCCTTTATTCCGAAGTTTGCAAACCGATCCATCTGAAATTAAGGTACCTACAATTTTTGGGTATTCATTAAATAGCAACGTTTCTAACGGGTACTTATGTTTAGCACGTTCGAAACCCTTGGCGTGCGAGTCACACTCGCTCTTGACGGACTTCGAAAGCATGCGCTGAAAAGGGAGCCGGACAAAATTGACTCGCAACCTATACTACTTTTTCACCACGATGTCTTCTACCCACCACCTCACAGACTGAAATTCCGACATCCTTTTGCCTTGGCCCAGCAACTCAAAACCTTCCAGGTAACAGAAAACTGGAAAAAAGACTGGCTGGACACCACAAACGGCTCGTGCGCTCAACACACTGACCCTACTGTTAAACCTAAAGGGTTCACCTTGCCTCGCAAACAATGATGGTGCCGCCTAAATAGGCTAAAAACAGGGCACGGCCGCTGCTACTACTTCCGGCATAAGTGGGGGTCGACAGCCTCTGCACTCTGCGACTGCGGCGAAGAGGACCAGAAAATGGAGCACATTTTTCAGCGCTGTCCTATCCACTCCTACCCAAGGCCCTGGAGTGACCTGGAAAGTCTTTCGCCGCAAGCAGTGACCTGGCTCCAAAATCTGAAAGTTGACTTGTGAATCGTTATATTTGTGCTAATTTTATTATTGATTTATGTGGACCTAGTTTTAGAAAATTTCTATAGCCTAAGGTTATTTTATTAGCCACTGCTTGTCATACGATTGAATAAAACTTGACAGATCTTGCTTCGTAAGGGGCGAAAAAAAAATGTTTTGTGGTCAAGACCAAACTACCTATCGACAGCTTAGCTAACTATGACTAAAATCAAGTCAAAATTAAAAAAAAATATATGTAGACGGGAGTGTCCTGTTGGTTTTATTAGTCAAAGACCAGTCCTTATCTGTTCTAGTTCCTCTAAAGCAGTATCACTAGATATGTGGTAAATGTGGTGTGGACCATATTTCATGCGTTCCGGACGAGCGAGCGGACCGAAATGTCAGCGCTTTGACTAATATATGCGCCGGAGATATGCACTGCTGAGATTGGGTGAATAGTTCGGACTGGACTGAGTTTCCTTGGGCTTGTATTATTGTAGTACATAACCGAGAAGCCGAGCACATAAATATTTGCCTCTAAATCGCCTTTAAAACCATACTAACGTTAGTAAAGGTTGTTCAAACCGAAAATATAATTTTTGTGCTACGCAGATGCCGAGCGGCTCGTACAGAAGTGCTAATATAGCCACTAAGAAATTGCTACGGGGCCTCTACTAAGGTGCTACGCTGCCTCTACGGATGTGCTACGAGACATTTACATAAAGTGCTACGAAGCTGCTACGCAGCCTCTACGAAAGTGCTTCATTACTACGAGACCTTTACATAAGTGCTACGAAGCTGCTACGCAGCCTCTACGAAAGTGCTTCATTGCCTCTACGGATGTGTTATACGCCGTTCAGCTCTGCTTCTACAGATGTGCCATGTTTCATCTTTATGCAAATGCTCCACTGCCTCTACGTATGTGCTACGCTACTTCTACGCGCGTGCTACGCTGTCTGTACGAAAGTACTACATGGCCACTACTATTGAAGATGCTAAGCAGCTCTATGAATGTTCTACGCATCCTCTAATAACATTTTTGAGTATAAATAGGTACAAGTATAATTACTTTAACACTATACTGCTTCTACAAAAGTGCTACGCAGCAAAAAAATCGCTACAACATAATCAACATGCATTTTAATTGAAGTAGGTAGTCCTTTATAAAAAAACTACTATGTACTGTGAAGTTTTTAAAAGGCAAACGAACAAGGAACATTCAAATTGAATTCCTCGAAATAAACATAGAAGCATAGAAAATTAATAGCATAACATTAAAATAAAAGGCTCTTAGTAAATCACACATTCCTTTTATGCTATTATTTCTGTCATATAGCACTTAATCACAAGGAAATGGCTTCAAAGACAACATCGATAGCCTATAATTCCCTTGCGACAGGAAAACACTGTTATTTATACGGGATATTAATTTAAGTACATATCGCTTTCGTATTACTGAGTTTGAAATGTGAAATGTGACACTAAATGCTGGATAATGACTTGACACTTGTCCTGTTTTCTGGAACGTTTATTTAATTTTAAATTCCTTTGCATACCAATCAATGGAACAAATAAAAATCGTTTTTACCATCTAACACATTATTACTTGTGAAATGAAGAAGTTTAGTTTTAGAAAGATGAAATTGGTAAGGATTCTCAAAAACTGAAAATTTAATATTGTTGTTTTTATATTAAACAGCTTGCTGTCTCCGTTGCTTGTTGTTCAGCTTGCTGTATCGAAAGATACTAGCCTATAATATTACAATATCAATAGAAATAGACGGAAAACTTAACAGGGGGTCTGTTAAGTTTTCCGTCTAAGCTATCGATAAAAGTCAGTGTACTGGGTTGTATGGGAAATAACTAATCATACAGATTAGTTATTTCACATACAACCAACTTGCCTAGTCTCATATTGTTTTTTGTTTCAGATGCATAAAAAGAAAACACCAGAATAAGTTCGAACTCGTTTTATTTACTGTTAAATGAAAGAACCGGTTAGGAATTTCATTTTTGAAAAACAACCGTTTGTAAGTGCGCACCATCCATTTCTTCACACTTATTTAGCCTAGCACTAAAATTTTCAATTACGCGCTGGAGCATCGCTCTTGGAATAACATTGATTTCATCTGCGATTATTTGCTTTAAAACATTCAGGTTGGGTGGCAATGGGTGTAAACTTTACTTTTGAAGTAGCCCCATAGAAAAAAATCAGTGAGCGTTAAATCTGGACTCCTCGGTGGCCAGTTGATGTCTCCTTGGCGACTTTTTCAGGGAATAATTCGTGAAGAGCAGCTAGAGAGTCATTTGTAACATGGGAAGTGGCTCCATCTTGTTGGAAAAATGAGTTGCGGTTGTAGCCAATCTGATTTCGCATTTCTGTAGCCAGAAAAGTCCTGATCATATAGTAATACCGATCGGAATTAACGGTCTGAGCGTGGCCACAGCCATCTTCAAAAAAGTAAGAGCCGATAATTGCCTTGACTTGATATGGCAGCCCAAACAACAACTTTTGGCGAGTGTGGAATGGTGAATGGTTTTTGATGCTGTTCTAGCGAATTGTCGAAAGCCCGAATTTTAATTTTGCTGAAAATTGCAGTATCTGCAATTTTGTTTATTCGCGTGGTGATTAAATTTGCACTTAGCACGTCATTTCTCATACCCGTTAAATTAAAATGTATCCTGTAGAGACGTTAAATAATAGTGTAAGAATCGTAGTTTTTATAAAAAGCTCGCACGCAAAATGCACGCTGCGATCCTGTGAAGCAATCCATTATTACTAAACTAAACAATGCCCACCCCCGCCCCCCGCTATTTGTTTTTGGCTTTGTTTTTGGCACGTTACGGTCAAACCAAAAACGAATAACAATTTGAGACACCCGTAACAAACAACTACCTAGTAACTTGAATTAATAAAATCCTTCTAGCTCCATTTTAAAAATAGTAAGAATCCAAGGTGCATTCCCACAGCTCACACAAAACCTGATGTAACTAAAAATTCAAAGAAAAGACTCATGAAATTCAAACGCTCCGAAGCAAAATCAAATATCTCCATTACAGCACTTTATACTGACGGATCCTTATAAATGTTCAATCTGGTATTCAGACGTGCATCCGTGCAACGGGACTTAAAGGCACGGAAAAACGGCGGCCGGGATATAGCGGCGAAGACACATGCATAAAAAATTTAAGAGATTCATAGAATGAACAATTTACAACAATAACGTCAGAATGCTTTAAAAAACTACCTGATTCTGCAAAGTGTTAGTGTCTGTCCCGATTCACAATAAGTTCGAGCAAAAAAACTTGGATTGAAGTGACCATAGTAAGAACCTAACTGAAATCTAGTTAGATTTTTTATGGCGTTGAATAATTTCGTTCGTATGTAGTTTATATGAAAACAAAATTAAAAATTGATTAGCACAAAAACTCTGTTAACGACAAGAACTTGTACCAAAAAGAAGGTAAAAATTGATTTTACCCACCGGTGTACCCTTTTACAAACTAGGACCCTGACGGCGGCCGGTACTTTGAGAATCCACAAAGAAAGCGTCTCCTGCACCCATGAGGATGCTGACTGCGATATGAAAGTATGATGTCTATATCTTTATACTACTGCTTCTTATGAGTTCTGCTTCAACCTCTTTCAGCACAACCACTTTCTTATCTATACCTGCTTAGTATCGTCATGGTCTAACTTGGTCGTTTTTAATTCATCTATTGGCATCGAAAATGTGCAAATTAATTATGAAAAACAATGGCACCTGCAGTAGTTTAACGTTGTGTCGCAGAACAAGCCCCAACGGCCTGTCACGAACTATTCAAAAATCTGAAATTTTGCATAGAGGTAATTTTAGGTCTGGATTAAAACATAGGTTTATATAACATAGAAAGAAACAAAGAAAGAAAGAAAATAAATTTATTTGGACCCACAATACATAACACGACACATTACAATAATATACAGGTCCAAGAAACACGTAAGATTATAGTTAAAAAACAAAAAAAAAACAGATATAATTATACAGTATTACATAAGGGGCCAAAAAGATCCTTGTCTCAGCATTATGCCGCTACAAGCCGATGCTAGTAGCGGCGCTGGTTTTCGGACAGGTCCTGGTGTGGTGGCACCAAGCTGGATTACATTAACATAAGTAAAAGAAGAAACAAGATTAGGTTCAAAGGTTGCATCAAGATAGGAAACAAGAGACAAAAAAAGGAAAAATATATTATAATAAGTAGGTAATTAAGTGTAGACCTCTACGGAAATAACTAACAACTAAATATATTCTTAATAACTTACTCCAATTTATCAGGTACATATTCAATATAAAAACGATTTTAAACAGGAAAATGATAATCTAGGCAGAATTGTGTCAAACCAGACGTAGAGCCATCAGACAAGAAGTTGAAGTAGAAACTGTTCTGACATAACTACACTTGTACACGTCAAACGTCAATTCTGACTTACACTCTTCGTAAATTTATGTGAGGCGCTAAAAATAAAGAAGTTGAAGTTGAAATTTATGTGAGAAAGTAGAACTGGACACTGGCAGATGTGATAAACCCGATAAACCAGACACATTATTGTCAATAACAAAGAAGTCAAGTCAATAAATACAAGATTCGATTTGCAGCTAGTGGTATTACGTTAATATCATTGATTTGGTGTTTATAATTATTGCAATTGCAACATAGGCACTTTTTATACGCTAAATAAGTTTCCATGGGATAGAAATAACCTTTGTTTCCATAGACAACGCGTGTGTAGCCGCGGGCTGAAACTAGTACCTAATTAATATTTGTTTAACACAGAAGCGGTCGACCGTCAACAAGCATTTTTTTTTGCAGAATACGGACCGAATCTAACATCACTTGAATTTAAAATTTAGAAACAGCTTTTTGTATTTTGATGAGTTTTCTTTCCACTTTATTTTCTCACCTTTATTTAAACTTTATTTCCCTATCTAGATTTCGCTAAGTAAACCCTCGACGATAAAATGGCGGTAGTGCGGGCAAACCCGAGGGAAATCCACAGTGCATTAGTACCGGGTGAATACCTGAGTTATGGGCGTGGTGTGTCGTGCATTTTGTAGAAGCTTCTAGAATTCCTATGCCGATTTCCGTCCGCTTGAATAAAGAGGCGAGTAACATCTGTAATTTTTCTAAAAAATTCAAAAAGTCAAAATTCAAAATGCTTTATTTCTTTTAGACCTTACAGGACTCTTGGACACGTCACAAAATTCAAATTACATAAGTAAAACTAGAAAATAAAGTACCCAAAATGCAAATGATTCTGTAATGATTCAGATTCAGATTCATTATTGGTACAATAGTATACAAGTAATTTTGTCAAGATACAGGTTTTTTAAAAATTATACTTAGATTCAAAACACAGTCAAAAAAAAATGATAATAAACAATTGGTACACTGAAATAAATTAACAGGCAAAAAAATAAAAAGAGTCATACATAGAGTAGTGCAACAGGTATTATATTGAGGTAGGGTTAACCTTCAAACACAAAAACTGTTCCACCGTGTAGAAGTTGAAAATCTTTAAATTGGGAGCCGTAGTAATAGAAATAATTGCCATACAGCGAGGCAATGCAGCCAGCGTCTTGGGGACGCTTCCGACTGGTATATGGATCAGTTGAGCTACCTGTAGATTGTTTGCAACATACTGCAGATAGCCTAATTGTTTCAATTGTAAATACTAGTTCTAATTTGTTTTTATTATTGAATTGTATTTTTCTTTGTCAATAAAGTTATTATCGACAAAAAAAAATATAGAAATAATGAATATGTAACAATGAAATTAAGACTTTAAAAAAGTATCAAATTCGGTGAATAAGTGACTGAGTTCTGAGGATACAACAAAAACGTTTAAAAAATAGGAGACCCCTTATCTACGCTAAAACTAGAAGGTAACCCTATCCTGCAGCCATTCTCAATGTAAACTGTTTGTAAACAACTCTGAACACAAAAAACCAAAATTCTCTTCATAAAGTGGTGTTTGTAAATTTATTGTCAGTATGCATTGCAGCAATGAGCTCAAAGTCAACAACAAGAAAGTGATTTTGTGGTTAAGCATGAAGGCAATGTTTACAAACGTTATATCTTCAGTTTGGCCAGAGTATAGGTAGATTACCAGTGTACTGAATAGGTAGCTAATTATGATTGAGAGAAATACATTTGATACGCTATGACCTCTCAATCAGATTAAGGTTCACCTTGACCAGTTCAATTGATGTCTATTGCGAGTGCCCCGGCTGATTCGTAAACACTTGGCCGGAGGGAGCTATAAAAAATGTCTATACATATTTTAGAGTAAGTTGGTTTTTAGAACTGTACAATGTTTTCGTTTTCTATCACTCTGTTATTCTATGAAACTATTCAAAATATCTAAATTATTTCTTTAATCCACACATTCACATTGTTTCGTTACTGAGTTTTGCGAGTGAAAAAGTACGGTGTCTGGAAGAGTACAAAGCCAGGATTTATCACGTGCCTAAAGCACTCCTACAGGAATCTACGTTAGCTTCTGGAAGCGATAACTAAACAAAATACAACAGGCTCTTAGACAGTTTTTCTTTCAAAGCATCAATTAAAATTACAATCAAATAATATAAAACAAATTAGAACGAGTATTTAAAATTGAAACAATTAAGCTAACTGCAGATTGTTGCGAACAATCTACAGGTAGCTCAACTGATCCATATACCAGTCGGAAGCGCCAGTTGACAGTTTTGTCGATATTAACCTTAACTACTTGATTCGATTTCCGAGCTGTCTCGAGATACAGCTCAGAAAAGAGATGTCTGGACGAGTCTTGTTATAGGCACCCAGCCATAGGAGTAAGTATTTGTTAATAAGTAGTCCTGTCTACATAATATCTAGAGCGGAGTATAATACGAAATGTAGCATAAACTAAACAAGGCACGCCAATCACAACGACTCTGTGTGTGACAATGAAATTTCCGAACTCCGTTCTTGAAATCTTAAAATTCTTCCACCCATATTCAAGAACAATACTATGAGGTCTCGCAGTGCACACGAACGCATAGAGCCGGTCAATCCGATTCATAAACAATACTTGAATGATTTGTAACGCTATGCGTTCATTTGGGACGACCCTTACGTAAAGTAGCTAGACAACTATTATAACCAACGCATAGTGTAGCTATGTCACCATTATGACTGTATGTTACAAATGTTTGGTTATGTTCTGTCAGTTTTGCTTTGCTTTGAGATTCTGTTTGTATTCATATTCAGTTTCTATGGAAACAAAGTAGTTTTATTAATATTGTGCAGGTGTCTATAGGTTATAATATTGTCATCCGCTAATCTGCCAAACATTAAAGAGAACTTAGCAACAGAAACGGACCAATCACAGATCTGTAATCGACGCAGTGCGTTCGCATAGTAAAGTGTCGCTTGAGTGTTGTTTCTGAATGAAATGGCCTACTATAACGAACGCAGAGAGAAATACCTTATTTATGAAATGCCTTACTTAGCACAGTATTGCTATGTAACTTACATAAGTATTGTTCTTGAATTCGGGTGTTAGATTAACCCAATATGAAAGAGTTCTAAAACATTGAAATCCATGAACATGGACTTCAAGGTTTACATGTATTGAGGATACATGTATTATATATGCTATCTAGTATTTGTAAGCCAGTCATGGCTGTAGTCCGCCTAAACAATGCGGCGGGCGACCTTTTCCTTTGTGCGACTTCTACTGGCTACCGGCCGTTCCTCAAACTTACACCTCGCAAGCCATAGATATGACTTTAAAGGGTTTTGTGTTGTTAGGTATCTAGTTTGTACGTATCTAGGGCAAATGGACAAGAAATATGAATAGTAATGCTTTGAATTTTAAATTGCTGAAGCTGAACTGGCGGTGGGCCGGCTATATCACACGAAGAACTGACAACCGCTGGGGCAAACGTGTTTTAGAGTGCAGACCGCGACTCGGCAGACGAAGTGTAGGACGCCCTCCAACCAGGTGGACGACGACCTGCGAAAGACTACAGGCAGATGCTGGATGCGGTAAGCTGAAGACAGGGCGCTATGACGCTCATTAGGGGAGGCCTATATGTAGCAGAGGACCCATATAGGTTGACGATGATGATGCTTTGAATGCACACACTTGCTAGAGTGATTAACAGGTATTAAGTGGTATCAAAAAGTAGAAGTTGAGCTCATGGTGCGACTTGCCCTGTCTATTGGTCGGAGAGGTCTGTGTGTAATGGGTCCCTCGGTCTACAACAGGCTGCCGGACACTATTAACAAGGATGCTTCCACCATAATGTTCAAAAGTAAATTGATAAAAAAAGGCTCTTATATAGTTCTATTTACTCTGTAGACGAGTTGTACGTACATTTTATTTTCTGTTTTTTTTTTTATTTTTTAATATACGCCAAAAGTACAGAATGAGATTTAAGTCTAGACCTAGAATAAACATAGGCCAATTTATATCCAATAAATCAGCCCATTTCCACATGGGATTTAAATAACCTTATAAGTAACATTTTCATAGAAACAAAGCGTGCGAAGCCGCGGTTAGAAAATAGATTTAAATAGACTTCTTGCCTTGGCTTGACTTGCCCTTATACATTGTAAGTAAAGATTTCTTATTGACTTGTAAATTGCTCATTGCATCACCAAATTAGACAAGAAGAAGGTATTTCAAACTACTGGATCTTAAAATACATCCTTTAAAATCCTGAAATATTAGATTGATCACGACCAATGAAGGTTAGCGAAGGCTTGTCTTTGTGTAATAATTATTGTAGATATTTGCGTATTTGTGTGAAAGGTGGAAAGGAGGGTGAGTTCGTTATGTCAATGCGAGAATAGGCTTCTTAGGAGCGGCGATCTTGTAATCCGTTTAAGTGCTCAAAGTGAGGAAATAGGGTTAAGTTTTAAAAGCACTCTGTCTACCGTGAAAAATGGTGCGAAAGTTAAGCTTTTAGCGATTTTCTACTTTATTAGCATGTTTAATAATAAATTAAATTAAATTCATAAATTAAAGAGATCTTTAAACAAACATTTGCCATCAGCTTCAAGACAAACAGTTATTAACATGAACAAAGATTGTAGAACCATGCATCCCGGATGGGGATCGACAAATGAAAGGGGCACCTATGTAACTTGCACCGCTGCACCGAGATAAAATGAAAGGGGTACCTATGTAACTTGCACCGCTGCACCGAGATAAAATGAAAGGGGTACCTATGTAACTTGCACCGCTGCACCGAGATAAAATGAAAGGGGTACCTATGTAACTTGCACCACTGCACCGAGATAAAATGAAAGGGGTACCTATGTAACTTGCACCGCTACACCGAGATAAAATGCCCACTTGTGGTTGTCATGAAAACCTCTACAGGTTAATCGAGAGTTTGTATGTGAGATACGAATAGACACTCTTCAGCTTTTGAATTTCTCGTCGACTCTACCATACTAACAGTTCTGTGATCATTGACAACCAAACCCGTTAGGTTCTCCCCCAACTACAATATTCCAACATAAAGAAGACTCTACCATCACTTTCTTTCCGTTTGTCACTTGTACCACCAGCCTAGTACATAGGACAATCGGATCCCGTTTTAAATAAATAATGAGGGAACCGGCGCACCTGGTCCTGTTTCTTTAATTTTTTTAATAATAGACACTGTTTCAAGTTTGTTCAGGAGTAATGAGATCCTTTGGTAGGTAATAGAGGACTGCTCACTTGAAAGTTATCGAGTCGATTGTTTGAGGAAATGTGTAGAAGGCAATGTTTGAACGTTTTGTATCGAACTGAAAGCGAACCTTCACGCTTCACAGCCAGACTGGCTTCTTTTTAATTTATTCAGCTAGTAGTTCATGCCTGCGGCTTCGCACGCTTTGATTCTATAGGTAATGATGTATGGATGTTTGTTAGTTCTTCTTGCCAACACTACTAAATATCAAATCCAATTCTACATCAAATTAAAATTCTAGAATAACATGCTACTTTTATTCACGTAACACGCGAGCGAAAGCACGGGCGGAAAGTATTGTAATTATCGAACTGGCCTGACGATCCTGCTATCCATCTGTTAGAGCCTTTAATATTTTTTTTTAAGTATTAAAGGCTTCAACATTCATGGGTTGAGTAGCCTGAGCTTGCCGCGTGTTGCGAATACTTCATGGCGTCACAGGTTGGCGAGATCGGATAGGCTCACTCACGTGCTGGGACCTGCTGTCTACAACCGACTACCGGAGCATGTTGTCATCGCACCCAGCATATAAATATACATTCAAAAACAAGCTAAAGGTCATCGAGAAGGCGTACTATAAGGTCGTACAAAATTATAGTCATACCTATTTTTATTTATTTTATTCTTTATTAGTTTACTTTTTGTATTCATTATTATTTTACTCTGTAATGAATTTAATTTAAATTTTTATATTAGGTACATTGACAATTAATCATTATTTTAGTATGTCAATTTTTTATTTATTTTTGTTACTAAGTAATAATTTTGCTTAGATTTGACTTGTAAATATGACTTTACCGATAAAATTACTATCTGACTATATGTAGCTTAGAGGGCTCGGATAAATCAATCAACGTAAAGTAAAAAATAGAAGTAGTAATCAAATACTGTTGCTGTCTCGCCATCTCCCGCTGAAAGCATTAATGAAAACGAATGGGACACTGCACTCCATAAACAGATAAAAAATAGCTATAAAGGAGTATTTACACTAGAGCTACAATGTTCTCTGCATTAAAGGCAGCCGCTTTATCATTCTGAAGCAAGTGGATCTTACGTAAACGTTTTGCAATATTTTTAATTTTATAATACATCCGTTATCTACTGGACTCTGTATGACGAGTGTTAGAAAGAAAGGTCACACTGTATAATAAATGTCATAGTTTAAATATATTTTGCTTGGACGGATGTTTGTTTGTTACATCCTCAAGCAAAATTACTTATTTTCACTTTTTTTTGTTAAGAAAGAAAATTACAATCAAAATAATACAGACAAATTAGAACTAGTATTTACAATTGAAACAATTAAGGTAACTGCAGACTGTTGCAAATAATCTACAGGTAGCTCAACTGATCCATATACCAGTCGGAAGCGTCTACAAGACGCTGGCTGCATTGCCCCGCTGTATGGCAATGCTGATTCGCTGCGCCAGATACCCATCAGCTCTCTGCATTATATTTACATTGATATGCATATGTGGTTTAAAATTTATGTATTGGATATCGGGTGCGGTGTAAAAACCTCGCTAGATGCAGGACCGGCCCACACCTCCCCGAGTTTTGACTACGGACAAATTAAATCAATTAAGGGCCAGCCTGCGTTTTTGTCACGCCAAATGTCGTCCATTTGTTTGTATTAAAGCTTTTATTTGCGATTCGTTTGTGGACTTTGGAAAAACACTTTATTTTCTGTGAAATGTGGGAGTTTGACTTACAGATGAAAGGATAGAGATATTTATTAGGAAAATGGCTAAAATGCAAGCGTCTTGTGACTCGCTTGCAGTGTGGCTTAGATAGATTAGACTATCTTCTTCTCTCTTCTTGTCTTATCGAGCACATGAGTGTAGCACGTGACATCACCGTAGGAACTGACACAAGAGTCTGGAGGCCTAGAACCAGCAGTAGGGTCAGGCTGTGAATAAAATTTACTGGCACGGAAAATAATTATCTGTCACTGATTTGCGTAAAATACACCTCTGTGACAAGTTCAATTAATTGCCTTCATAAATTACGGTTTCATTGATAATAACAAACACAACATTTCTATACATTTTCACAATATTGAATTAATTAGGTCAAAGGAAATAATTTGTAATGAAAACAACATTGTTTCAAAATCAAATAGTCATTGAAAATATTGTAAAAAAGCTCATTCCAAAAATAGGTGGGCATTTTTTGGAGGGTGTAGTGAATACTTAATGCCGATTCCACTCAATAAGCTGGGCTCTAGACAAATGACCAGCTAATACGAAAACGCTGGCGAACTGTGTTAGAAGTTTCAAAGACATTTTCGTAATAATAATAAATAGGCCAGTTTTTCCTCGGTTCTAGAAAACACGATATTTTTTGTAAACAAGGATTAAACTGATAACAACATGCTGCCACTAAAAACCCAAACAAAATGGTGCAAATTCGAGCTCGAAAACGAACGAGAGACGAAGCAAAATGTTGAAACAGCTTTCAGCTGTCAAAACTAAAGATTGTTTTGATCAGTCATTGTAGTGAAATTTATTCCACAAATATTTCCTTTGTTTACATTTTTGTAAATAATAGTAGTAGAACCGAGTATAACTCGTTTTTTTTTTGATGGTTTTTGTATTCTTTCCACTTCTTGACACTTCTTACTTTTCAATGGCTGCGTAAATTCGTAGGCTGTGTTAAATGGGTCAAGCCTAAATTAGGGTAGTCATGCGTATATCCGATCTAGCTAGATAGTATGTAAAAAAATAAATCTTTTATTTAGCACATAGATTACAATAACAGAATAAAACAATTAAAACTAGTATATACACTTAATATCTATTTCTTAAAAATCTAAACCGTCACCAGGTGTATTTAATTTAATTTAATTTTAATTTCTTAAAAAAATTTATTAATTAGCGATTTGCAGCTAACTTTCATAAACTGGTTTTGTCTATCCTTGAAACGGTACAAAGTGCCGGGAATATTGTTGTACTCGTTTCACTGTAAGGACCTACTTTTCAGTTAGGGTAAGTTCATGGTAAGATGAATGATTTTATTTCAAAGGATTAGTATTTGTACCGCAAAACGGAAAATTATTAATTTAATATTAATATTATAAGGAATTTCAAGTCGATTTTAATTTTTCTAAAACAATGTAATTAATACTTTATTAGTTTGCTCCAGGAACATTGCCCAGTCTGTAGGTACCTAATATACTAAAGTGCTGAAAATATTAACTTTCTTATTGTTTCCTCCTGCTTTATAATCGAGCTTATCTTGTCCTTAATAAGTTTGTTCTTATTATGCACTGATACTTTGCGTTTTAGCAGTACAACTTTACTTTGTCAACTTTGACAAGTCAGTTGTAGTAAACGAAAACTTTTCTGTTTTAATATGTATAGTAGAAACTCATACTAGCTTTTATGAATTCTTTTCATGTTTTTATATTGTAGACTAGCCCTATGTCCTATGAAACGCGAATTGAATTCATCGGAAACAAGGAAAGCTCCCGGATAAAAACATCAGTTGTGAAAACGTGACAGGCCTGCGTTCAAATACTGTTCACAAGGAAATCACGAAACACGTTGATTAAACATTTATGTGGAATAAAATAGACTGGAACAGAAGTTATTATAATTGTAAGAAAAAAACCAATAACTGTAGGTAACTGTGTTCATTTTACTTATTAAAATACTATATATCTATAGAGAAGCGCGCTGAAAGTAAAACCAATAACCGTAGGTAGCTGTGTTCATTTTACTTATTAAAATACTATATATCTATAGAGAAGCGCGCTGAAAGTAAAACCAATAACCGTAGGTAACTGTGTTCATTTTACTTATTAAAATACTATATATCTATAGAGAAGCGCGCTACAAGTAAAACCAATAACTGTAGGTAACTGTGTTCATTTTACTTATTAAAATACTATATATCTATAGAGAAGCGCGCTGAAAGTAAAACCAATAACCGTAGGTAACTGTGTTCATTTTACTTATTAAAATACTATATATCTATAGAGAAGCGCGCTGAAAGTAAAACCAATAACCGTAGGTAACTGTGTTCATTTTACTTATTAAAATACTATATATCTATAGAGAAGCGCGCTGTAAGTAAAACCAATAACCGTAGGTAACTGTGTTCTTTTTACTTATTAAAATACTATATATCTATAGAGAAGCGCGCTGAAAGTAAAACCAATAACTGTAGGTAACTGTGTTCATTTTACTTATTCAAATACCTATATATCTATAGAGAAGCGCGCTGAAAGTAAAACTTTCTCTGTAGGTACGTTTTTCCTGCGGATAAAAATGGCTAGAAACAAAACCGCGGTTAAAAGTTTCAGAACAAAAATAAAAACCCGGCGACGGTTTTGTTCCAGCGTTTGATAAATACTTTGTTGGTATGTTGGTTTTGTGCTGGCATCTGCACAGTAGCCACGTTAACAAAGGATTTTTGTAATATTTCTGTTAAGCAATGAATAAAAACTACTCTTATTTTAGCACGGATGTTGATCTTTAGGCATGAAACATTGTACATTGAAACCTTAATTTCACCAGTAGAAGTTATCTAAATATACATTTTTATAATAATTTTTACTTTACTTATTATTTTATTTGACGACTTTATATCGTGTTAACATGATTCAGAAAATTCAGTTCCTTACATAAGTATTTACGCCATTAAATAAACTACCACAAAGGTGTTTCAACGTTTGTTTTTACAATTCTCATTATACATTAGTACCAACCTTATGAAAGAAAACTGAACAAAACAATTTGTTCTAAAGCAACTTCTGCGGTTACATTGACCCTACTCGACGGGCCCAATACCGAACCCTAACAATATTAAAATTTCTTTTGAAACTTGCGGTTACCGGACCTGACTGAAAAGCCGCTTATTTCATGTATTTCGTAATTTAGCAACTCACAGTGCAGCTTAAGCTTTAGTTATTTTGTTATGGTTACTTTTGACCGCGCTCTCTATGCCCATACTTTTAGGGTTTCGAAGATCGGAGATCGGTTTCGAAACCCTTATGATTTCGTTTTTTCTGTCCTGTTTTCCCTTTTTAATATTCAGCAACTACAGCAACCAATAACTTGAAATTTAAAATGATAATACATTTCGTGCGCTTGTACAGATTAAGAAAAACAAGATCCGTCAAGCGCGAGTGTGACTCGCGCGCCGAGGGTTTCGAACGTTTGTCAAGTATAACAAAATGTACGTATAGGTATTAGAGACTATAGGTATTGAATTGAATTAAGCTGAAATGTTAGTTGCTAAATTACTAAACACATTGATATTTTAGTAGGGCACACTAAAATTTTCATCTAGAAATCATTTTACTTACTGACAGACCATAAATTTTGATTCAAATTTTAAAATGGGTTAATACCGAGACCATCTTGATGGGATACTCAAAATGGTCAAGCCAGACCCATCAAACCCTCCTACGCAACATTATTAATAATAATAAATAATTTATTGTTCTCTTCAATATTGCAACGAATGGGGGGGAACGGGGTGATTATTGCAACGAAGTTATCAAATCACCGTAAAACAAGATGAATTTCCCATTAAAAACTTGCCACAATAAAAACGATTTCACATTTTCCATTCAACTTTAAATCAGATCTGCATAATGAGTGTGAATTAAAAAGAAACACCGGAGGCCACGGCGCATTGACATAATCTAATTTATCTTGTCGGGACAACATGATTCAATGCCTTGGGATAAGGTTTGGTGGGAAAAACTGCGGACCTCGGTTTTATAGTTGGGTGTCTCATACGCATTTTTTCTCGGAGTCTTTATTCCGAAATCGCATTTTGCCTCGATAGCGTTTTGTCACAAGGTGCTTTTGTGCTGTTTTTAAAGTTTCTAGAGGTATAGAGACCAAGGTCGCTTTTCTGAGTCAAAACAAACTTCTGTGTATGTATAAATTGAAAGACCTTTCCTACATAATGTCAAACCCTTTTTCAGTCATGCATGGAAATGATCCAATAATTATATACCTAAAGGAAACTTTGTGACATTCGACGCATGGAATAAACGAACTTTACACAATTACACTGTCGTATTTTAAGAATCACAGTTCTTTTATTTAAATTTTCATCTTGTATTTTACTATCTACGCCAGCACTGCAACCAAACCCGATAAGGCGCTGGTGAAAAGGAAATAAGAAAAAGGTTACCAAATGAGACCGTGGCGCCACCCTCAGACATCGGAGATGGCTTCACGAAAACTTTTATATTGGTAAATACAATAAAAATTTGGTTGTTTCAGCTTTGTCATGTTTATTAGTACATCGGAAAATATTCCGATGTACTAATTATTTATTATTTATTATATTGATAAAGTTTTAAAACCACCGTATCATGACCATAGACGTTAGAGAAGATACATAACTTTGTCGGGTATTGGGTAGCTTTCGGCCACCTCCTTTATCATTATTGATTCAATTATCACAAGAAATTACACCTACCTTTTCTGCCTCAAAAACATGACACTCTAACCTCATTATGTAGAGTAGAAGGAAAAAGCAAAATATTCCTGCAAGCTCTTCTAATCAACTTGCCGTCCGTCCATCCCCCATTTCGCTGAAACTTTTGATCCTAATTCATCAAGCTCAGATTATTACCTGACGAATATAAAAAGGTTCTGTCTTCTATCTACGTTGATTAAGTGGGGAAGCTTTACAAATTATCCGTCAAAAGGTAGAGACTCATCTATCTGCTTGAATATTTTTAATTTTGCTAAGATTCAAAGACCTTAATGGGCTCCACATTCTATTGAAACGCCGCGCGACCCGACGAAACGCGATGAGTGTTGAATTGAACATTATCTTATCAATTTTATATGACCAGAACCTCATTGTAAACACCCGACGTTTCGACGCGTCGGGTGGCGTGTCTATAGTGTGATTCCAGCTTTATACATTTCTTAGATGTAAATAGATTGCACAAAAAATGAGTAAATAGATGATTTAGAGACGTTGTGTACTTGTGTTCATAGACGGTGTGCTCATGTTTTACTTCTTTCTGGCATGCTTTATTTGCGGTATGTAAGCCGCGTACCCACCTAGCGCACAGGCTCGCGCGGCAGCCTCGGTGTCCAGATCGCGAGCGATGGCTTCCGAGGCAGCCTCAGTAGTTTTGTTCAATTTACACGAGGCCGCCTCGCGAGGCAGGCTGAGCCATTATAAGTCCGCGAGTATTCGAAATGGACAGTCGTGTATATTCAGCTGCAGCTATTTTCCTTGCTGCTTATTGTTTAAAGAAACGGAAACAGTCACGTATCAAGAAAAAACCTAGACGCTTCTGGATTAGACATATTAATTTGGGCAGATATTTGCCGCCAACTGTCTTCCCGCTGATTTTTGTTTAAATATTTTGGATCTTTGGGGTCCCAAAGCGCTTTGTACGTGCTGTACAGTTGTATTAAACGAATGGACTCCTCCTGACTGCCCATGATATCAATAATATAGATAGAGACAAACACGGTAATAGACAAAACTTGAAGTGGCTTCGCGCGCGAGCCAAAACATAACCGTTCCCACCTAACACACAGCGCTCACTGAGGCACCTTTGAGCGCGTCAAGTTTACCGACAACAGATGGCTCGGGGCCGAGCCGTGCTCAGCCGAGCAAACGCGCGCCCGAGGCAGCCCGAGGCACGTCCACACCAGCCGAGGCATTTGGCTCGCGAGGCTGCCGCGCGAGCCTGTGCGCTAGGTGGGTACGCGGCTAATGAGGTATGTTACTAGAAGATATACATGAGCAAAAAAAACTCAATATTTTTTATTAGTGCACCATTACATATCTAGCAAGCAACACAACCTCTACGAATTTGACTATGCTAATAAAAGAAATATTCGCGATAATTTCACCGAGGGGAATATTAAGGTTTAAAGGAGACAAATTTAAACTATCGCCGACAGCACGATTACGCATCAAGGCACTTCGTTACAAATTTGAGCTTTCTTGCTGGTCTGGACAAACAATTTGAGTCCAGGATATTCAGAGTACGGGTCACGCGGAGACATAAGGTTCAACCAAGGGTGTCTTGAGGGTCCAAAGGCACCTTATTGGATTATCTCCGTCTTTGATGTCCAACGTCGCTTGTTAGACGCTCAAGCGTTTAAAGTAATATAAGTAAATTTCTTAAAGGTCCGACAAATTGAGAAAGTTAACTAAGTAGAAGCGGGAAGGCATGCAAACGATTTCGCAAATTGATTTTTAGCAGAGAATTTCGTCGTTTTATTTGTTAGAAGCTGATTAAATTTTTTTTTGGGTTGTTAGCTTCGACTCGAAGTATCTAACATCTTGAAAAACAAAAAGGGGAATGTCTTCATCGTACAAAAACGAGCTTTAATAGTTTGTCAATGTGAAAACAACAGGGTAGTACTACAGAGTTCCCACGAGTCACAGTTGGAAATAAACTCGAGTGTCGATGCAAAGGGACGAAGAGCGCTGCACAATTTGGACCCGCGACACGTGACGTCACCCAACAGAACAAAGGCCCAGAATGCGTACGTACCGTAAGTAACCTTTATTATTTTTACCTAAAATGATAGCTCTCATAATCTTAGCGATTACTAACCTGACATTTCATGACAAGCACGCACGCTTCTATCATGTTCATCGCACTCGTGATTTTTTCCGTTTTCAAAAGCAGGATAGTATGAGGGCTCAGAGAGGTGAGTCTATTTGACGAGACGTGATAGTGACGTCTCCTTTTCGTATGGGATTTGCGTAGTTCGCTGTCCGCACGATAGAGGCGCTGTACCAAATCCCATAGAAAAATGAGACGTCACTATCACGTCTCTATACTATCATCAAGCCGAACTCAGGCCTCAGGAAAGGAAACAGGGAAAAGGTTATACCAACAACTTTAGGGATGAATTATCTCGACCGCAGTGGGCACGAGCCGTGCTTGGTATTAATTTATACTTTTATTTGTTGTGATGCTAATGCTTCACTAAGAAACAGTGTGTAGATCTACGTATTGACGGCGCGTACGTAAAAAACTCACATGCAGTAATTAAAGGTTATACTCGTACATCCAAAAAATAATCGGAATACGTAGTTAGCTGCATTTTATTAGGATTACTCATTTTCATTTAATTAAAATGCATATTTATCTTTTATTTCATGTGTGAATTATCTGAAAATGAGATCCTGGATTTTGTTATTGTAAAAATATTATGAAGTTCAAGCGGAATATCCTAAGCTGTGATAAGAGTAAAGAAAGAGTATGATGTTATCAAAATCGACATGAACAGCTCCATGTTAAAGACGACAATCCACCCGGTTATGATGAGTGGCCTCTGCGCCCTGGCAATCATGATGACTAACATCCTCGTGATATCCAGATGGGAGGAGGTCTCCCAGGGTACTTTGTATATCTCGGTACCTACCACGTCGCCTGCCTGAAAACACAACATGGGCTCAGTGCATCAGGGCATCAGTGGGCTTACTAGCCGTCATATTTAATAACTAGGTTCTGCATGCGGCATCGCATGCGTTGTTTCTATGATAGGTAAAACTTTTAAAGGATGTTTCTATCCCATGGGGACTGATTTATGACATGAAAAGTAGTCCATGTATTGTTCCAGGTTTTAGACCTAGGTAAATCTATGCAAAATATCAGCCTGATCCGTTCAGTCGTTTTGGCGTTAAGAAGTAACATCCATACATAGATCCATCCATCCACTTCTTTCGCATTTATAGTGTTAGTGTGATGTGATAGTGTAATTTCAGTTATTAAGTATGTATGTATTGGACGTATTGTACATTTGCATTAAAGTTAGTAAGTTCTTGAGTGCTTAATTAAAGTCACTGCATCACTTTGATCTTTCAAAAGGTTATTGAAATAGTTACACGTACATACGTATAAAGTAAACGATTCCCTCGCGTCGCGGCCCACTGGCCGCGACGCGAGGGAATAGCATATTTACGCCCGTAACAACTAGTGCGACACTTCGCACTAGTTGTTACGGGCGTAAATATGCTTATTCTGTCATATTAGATTTTTTATTTATTTATTTGTAACTAACACGATTATTTGCAACATTGCAACCAATTACATTAGATAAATAAGAACATAACATTGAACAATTACATAATTAAAAAATAATCAATTTAAAAAATATCATGCGCAAAAATACTTAAAAATAAATCAACCTTCCGCAATTGAGGCAAAATAAATTAAAGTCAAAGTCAAAGTCAAAATCTCTTTATTTCCATAAATACAATAAATGTATACTTAGAAAAGGTCAAATTCTTAATAATTAAACACTGACACGGAAATAAAGTGATTAATAAATACATAAGTACGTCTTCGTACAGTATGTATAGTATGAATTCTTACAGGAAAATACGAGGAACCCGACATTTGACTCTACGAAATGGGGCTGGAGGGAAGACAGACTAACCTCTGTGCACAGACAAAACAGGCACTGACCGAAGCTACAGTTGGTTGGGTAGATAGCCGTAGTTGGTAGTTGGTTGGGTAGTAGATAATGTAGACTCGCGCTTACCTCAGTCAACGTAGCAGCGAAGTAACACGGCAAATATATGTGACAAACTCCAACAATCCCAAACATCGTATACTTCGGCTCTAATCTTTGCAGCAGATATACATATCTGGTACAAGTTGAAGGATATCATGAAAGAGGTCAGCATGAACACCGAGAACAGCCACGGCCCGTACACAGCCTGCAGGGTATTGTAGAACCCCAGCGCGTCCTGATGCTCCACGATGACGTCCGACACGCGCGCCTTTAGTTCACGGTGGCTTCGCGGCACAGAGTACGCCTCCTGAAGCCTGTGGATCATCAGTTTATACTTCATCCGCAGATGCGTGGTCGCGATGCAAAACGAACCGTCGAAACCGCAGAAGTTAGGCACGAGGACAACACATTGACAGCAATTGTAAGCGAAGTACAGGTGGAAGAAAGGCCAGTCGTTCTGTAAATGTTCCAAATACAACATATCCATGTCATGAACCATCATTCTTTTGAAATTGTCTGTCTTTATGCTATCAATTGTCATGCATATGCCAGCGTAGAGTGGAAAGAAACCGCCCAAGACTGTCGGTATAAGCAGCCATGACCACTCTGCAACTTTTCCCAGTTTTATGTATTCCTGGTGGATCTTCTGGTAGTCCTCCGGCAGATTATTCGCTTTCAGCAGGTCTCTGGATATCCAGCGGAGAAGTACGTAAAATTTGTTTGTAGCGCTAATTACATAGTAGGTTTTGATTAAGAAGAGAATGACGACGACTGCCAAAGTCATGTTTCTGGAGAAGTTGCAGATGTCGAGGGTGACTAAGCAATTGAAGGTGTAGGTGGTGAACCAGAACAGCTGTCCGCCGTTGAATGTGATGATGAACGTGATGAGGCCGAAGCGTCGCCAAACGTTGGTCCGGTTCGGGTATAGGAAAGCGAACGCGAGCAAGAATGCGCATAGAGAGTATGTCTCATCGAAATTTTTGAATTTATTTTTGTGTGTAGGATCCGTTGTTCTCTCCATATTTAAAGTTAAACAATTTTGATGACGTTACAAGAAAGTGTGAAGATTAAATGAATAAAAATGTAACATCTAATTCACATTCACATAAGCTACCTATCATATTAATTTGAGGAAAATTGCAATGTAATTTTTAAGTCCTGGTTTTCAAGATATTCTCTTCCAGCTGTATAAAATAACACTGTGTGAAGAATGTGTTTAATTTCTTATCTAACTTAAATAATTTAAATAAGGTTGGATAGATTTCTAGCCCAAATACCTAATGAATAAATTTAATATCCACTCTGATTCAATTTACTGCAGTAAAACAGCGGCCGCCGCCCGAGAATGTAAAACAATCGCCACCTTAAATAATTAAACGTACAATGTTGTCTGCAGTTTTGTTGTTAGGTTCTAGAAAATATTTCACATTATTACTTATAAACCAGTAATTTTGCATAATCAGACACTCTATTCGTGCTGAATTAAAGAAATACAAGAAAATGGTGGTGTAAATCACCACCTACTTGCAAAATAAGTTTATTTTAGTCTCCTTTCTTTGTGTGAAAATAATGTAAATGCAGGAAGAGAAACCAGCCAGATATAACAGACAATTTAATACGTTGAGGTAAGTACACCTGTCTAGTTAATATGACAGAGGGATGAAAAAAGCGGCCGACACTAGATCGCAAACCTGCAACAGTGAGGCCAAATTTAGCGAAGTGGCGTTAACAGTGCGGCCCGCACTGATGGGGTTTGCAAGATGTGCAAACAACTAAAACTGCGATTTTTGGTGTTTTTAAGCAGAATAACTATCTAATTTAGGTACAAACTGTTTATGAAATGTTTTTATTACCATTTCATGTACTTTAAATGGTACATGCAAGAGAAAATAAAGTATAGTATTGTAACTGTAGCTTCAACCACCTAATTCGTGGATCTACTTTTGGACAGTACTCTAAAATAAAACTACCTCTCCCATAGGAACTAGGTTTTAGTATAAGCTAACATTCCCATTATAATAAAACAATAAAACAACAGCGTCGTTATACATTTTTTATACAAAATTACACTTGTAATCTCTAACACTAATTGGGCACACTCACTGACAAGCCTCAAGTGGGTATCTTGGTACCAATTATTTTAAGTGGATCTTTCACTGTGGGACCTGACAATAAATAAATAAACAATAAATTGAACATATTTCATTTGTGTATTTAAAATCTTACAGGTCTTAGTTCAATAGGTTTCTTACAATAATTAAACAAAAATGAGTCCATTCCAGCCAGTCAAATAACCAGTTTCTTAGTCTATGTAGTCATCAGTGATTTTTCAAACAAATATTGATTGCTTTTATATCAACACTTATTGTGAGAACTATAATAAGTATTCTTCAAATTAGTAGCATAAAATATCTTCATTTCATACAAAAATCTTTTGTTACTTAAGAATTAATTAATTATTTGCAAAAAATCACTGTTTCATTCATCACAAATAAGATTAACTAAGTATTGATTCAATTATGGAAGACTTACGAACATGTATGTAGGTACCGTTCTTAATTTTTTTACCTTGATTTTTCAGTTATTGTTGAAACAGTTATTGTTGAAACAGGTGCCAAACGACATGTTTAGTTTAATCATTAATTGTAATTGAATTTTAATGTAATTGAATTTTATTACAAGCCAAATGTATTCCGTAATGAAATGTTGTAAGTGATATTACTTTCCTAGATATAGGAGTTTGAAAATATAAAACATCTGTTATACAACAAACTTGTATATTACACAAAGAATAGATTAAAATTAGAACTAGTGTTTACAATCGAAACAGTTGAGCTAAGTACAGACTGTTGCAAACAATCTAGAGGTATCTCAACTGAATACTGGCATTGCGGTGTGAGATGTAATAGCCGTTTATGTTGACCTTTCCAGTTCAGCATCTTAAACATACCTTTCAACTCATTTCATCAACAAACATACATACAAACTTTTGCATTAATAATGTTAGTATGAAGTGTGATAATGTTTCAAGAAAATGAGCTGTCAACTGTACAAATAAAAAAACTAATAAAAAACAGTTCTAAAAATTTGTTCCCCAATAAGTAAAATGTGTATTTTTTATTTATTTATTTAATATAGATATCGAGCTAGAATGATGATGATGATGTTATCCTCAATCCATCCACACTAAAACAGCACCTGGTTTGTTGTTCATTTGAAACGTCAAACCCGAAGTGCGTGCGATCGGCCCTTTCTGGGCTACTCTTAGACAACTTCATAGTTTCGGTATAAATACTATAATTACGGCACATTTATTATTATAATCTCTATTTTATAGAATACCTGAGTTATTATACCATATATTTTAGGCTACATACCAGTAATAAGTCTCAGTTTTATGTTAGAAAAGCTAGAAACATCGTGAACGTGTCGGCAAGTGAAGTTCGACTGCGGATTTCTCGGAATTTTTGTATGACGGACAAAGTGAACGAGCGCTAGATACGAGTACCTACCTTGCTCTAACAATAACGTGTTAGATTTTAGTGGCTTTACTGACCTAATAAATTAGCTTAATTCGATAGATTCATAGAATTTCCTACCTTACAATGCAACCTAACATTTTGGGAATTGAGAATAATGAAATCTGAAGTCAGAAGTCAATAACTTTATTTCTTTAAGCTTACAAAATAAGCATGATTGTATTGACTCGAGATTGACATTAAGATTACTAAATTTATTTGTATTCATTGCTATCTATTGTATAAGATTTGACTTACTATGTTTCTATTAGTTATTTTTGTGTAAGTACCAGACTCTTGGACGTTTTGGTTTTAATTGTAAGTCCACTTGTAAAATAAATAAATGTAATTGAATTTGCTTACGAAATATGCTGCGAACGTCATCGCCACTTGCTACGTGCTACGAACCTGTACGGCCGGAGCCTTGAGGTTTGTCTAGAGAGAATGTTCTTTTTGCATCAAGGATTAAAATCTCATTGATGAATAAATACTTAAAAATTTCTTGTAGTAGGTATTTAGAAACTGACTAAATTTTTTTTTTCGATTGGGCTTTATTGCTGTTGACCGCAGATGGCTATGACAGCGTTACCGGGCTTTTGGCGGGCGCAGAGGGCGGCTCACCAGTAATGTTATGTTGGGGCAACTTGCACAAGAGCCACCACTGAGGTGCTAACCTTGGCTTGAGCTGTTGCCAGATGCAAGAGGGTACGGAGAGAGTAGAAGAGGGTACAAGAGGGTATGGAGGTTTCGCCTAGGTGCACGAATGCACCGATGGGCGGAAGCGGGGAATTCTTCGACCCCGCATCCGGTAAGGTCAGTTTTTGGTCGGATGTTTAGTGTGCGGAAGCGAATCGGGACTTGTTTCCGTCACCTCCGGGTTATCGGCGGTGATTGGGTCAAACTGACAAAACGCATTATTGGCCGTATTGGCCAATATAAATGGTTCCTAATGGGTGGGTATCATTCCATCCGAGATTAGGCAAGGTGGCTCAGCGGTAAAGTCCTTTTAAACTTTGTGTGTATTTATTTTTCTAGCAGCAAAGCTATGAAAACAAGCAGTACGTGTCTTAAGGCTGGGGTATACCCAACGGCCTTGAGAACACAAAATAATGATCTGTAGCCGTATAAATAATTTGTTTTATTTGTGAAATGTTCAATTTGTGTAAAATTGTTTGACAAATATTTGAGTGAAAGAAAAATACTTAAAATCTATCTAGCGTTTATAAGAAATATCAGAATTTCGTTTTTTTAAATTCTTAATAAAACAAATTATTTTAGGGCTACAGATATTTATTTTGTGTTCTCAAGGCCGTTGGGGCATAGACCAGCCTTAAGCCTACTAACAGGTACCTATGAGATCTTTATTAGATCTCACGAATCACCCCAAGCATCATCATCATCTGCAGTCCAACTTCACTCATTGCTAAGTAGAGGTACAAAATAACCAGGTATTATTTATGTACCCAGGCTTCCACCTAGGCTTTCAAACTAAGCCCGAACTCATATAACCATACCATAATAAATATAATTTCAATACCTATATGCGAATACTCCAATATCCAACTCATCAGCACATTACCAGGTCCAATTACCTACCCCTCAAATCAGACAAGTCAACATGAAAGCAGCCATCGGCAATGATCATGCGTCCGGCTGTCGGTAACAGCATTGCGGAC
This sequence comes from Eupithecia inturbata, assembly GCA_963662085.1. NCBI lineage: Eukaryota > Metazoa > Arthropoda > Insecta > Lepidoptera > Geometridae > Eupithecia > Eupithecia inturbata. The sequence continues at coordinate 14,755,536 of OY759182.1, forward strand.
AAACAGACAGACCTACCTGTGACAGATTAGTTTGCTGTGATAATGCCCGGCCGAACATCCGCAGTACACATGCAAACGTAAAGTGATGGCTTAGCATTAGGATTTTGCGCTGACAGTGTATATAGGTATATACATAGTATATGTACCTAATATGCTGAACATTTTACAAAGCTTCTTCTAGGTTAGGTTGAAAAACCTTCAAACGCCGCCGTCGCTAAGAGATATAAGTTTGATAATATGTCAATTCTGGTTCGAATGTTTATGAAAATAGCCAAAACAGTGATATTAAATGAAAACGTATGTACGTGGCGTATACTAATTGCATTATTTCTACTCTCACGAGTTCATACTCTTGAGAGTACACACATTGAAAGAGATTTTGTTAATTCTGCTTTTAATTGCTTATATAACAGTTCGTTTTCATGCCAAAAGGTCAAAAGCTTATTCAGGAGCACTCAGGAAAGCAAATGGTGACAACAAATAAAGAGATTTAACTCATGCTTAGGTAACAGTTTGAAACAAAAACAAAGCTACCCCCATCACGTGCGCTGTATGAACAGCCCGAGCTTTCAGCGATTGCGAACATTGTGTCCTCGACCACGGCAAGAGCCGAGCGCTCAAATGTCGTATTGGGGGAAAAGTGGAGTAGATTTTTTTCGATTCCAGTTTTTCATCTTAGGGGGAATCCCCCCTAAGATGGAGGGAAAACTGGAATAACCCAATTGTATTGTATTGTTCATATGATATTTCATTAACATATGTCAATCCTAATTTAGTGTCTGAGGTAGATAAACCTAACATAGGATTTAAGACACTATTATCCAAAAATATGTAATATTTTTGACTATAAATGATATCTATCTATCTATTTAGAGCTGTTTCATTAACAGAGCGATGTCTGGAAGAAATTAATCTATGCAATAGTTTTCAGCCAATACCACTGCTGAATGCAGGTCTCTTCCTGGCGATGCCACTAATAGTTGCATTCATAAAGTTTGTAATCACCACGCTTGGCAGGTAAATTGGTGGTCCAAGTACCAAGAGGTGTTAACTATACCTCTAGGTACTTGGACTAATATACCTACACAAAGAAAAATGCTACCCTTCCTCTGGTATATTCTCTTAGTCGTCTATTACGACGTTCACGAGCTGAGCTGGAGGTGTCAATTCTTACGCACGAATACTCAAACGCAAAACAGATTTAAGCACGTCTCAAGTGAAGAATTTTACGCCCGATGCGCTTAAATCTGAGTTGCGTTCTAGTATTCGGGCGTTAATGATCAAATGATCTATCTATACCCATAATAATCTACAGAACTGGGTATAGAACAACATAGAACTTGACGACTTATGTGGCGCGGCGGGCGAAGGTTCGCCTGCGACGCAGAAGGTTGCGGGTTCGATTCCCGCCTTGGGACAAATGTTTGTATGATCTGCAAATATTTGTTCCGGGTGTTCTGGGTATTTTCTATATATAATAAAATATATCTATCTATGTTATGTATTGTATTAAGTTTATCAGTCATCTAGTACCCATAACACAAGCTCTGCTTACTTTGGGGCTAGATGATGCTGTGTGGATTGTCCAGCGTTATTTATTATTTATTTATTTATAGAACACAGTGTAGGTACGATATATTTTTTTTCCACTTATCTACCTTACCTATGTGTGACTAATAATTTTATTTCCTGACGTTCTTATTTCTCATAAGGTTTTTTGTGTTAGAGCAATTTTTCTTCTTTAATGTCATCATTTGCTACCTACTCTCTGCTTGTATTTGTGTCTATGTATGTAAGTGTACCTACATGTACCTACTTATTATTAGTTCTTGTCAAACATGTATGTACCTGTTTATGGCCAAATTAATGTATCTTTATCTTATCTTTAACATGAATCTACTCATACTATATATATTTAATTCGAGCCGTTCAGTAGTTTTAACTTAGAAAAGTAACAAATTCCACCAAAAGTAATTTTGATTCGTTCAGAAGCATTGTCGTGTTGTAAAAACAGGTGCCAAGTTTCATAGCAGTTCATAATCTTAATTTGTTACGTTATTTTATTATTTAATTTGTGTCTTGGCAAGTTTTTACCCACCGCATTTGTTTTAATGTTGGACTTGTCAAGACACAAATTAAATAATGAAAGAGCGTAACAAATTAAGATTATGAACTGCTATCAAACTTGGCACCTATCTATATCTCAGCTCTTTTATCGGTGAAGCCACTATCTGAACGAACTTGCCTAGTTTTCACATTTATGTTTTAGATTAGATTATAGTTTACGCTTTGTAACAAGCACACATCTATACAAAGATACAATCTGTGTTTTTGCTAATCAGTTGAATGCGCGTTGCATTGCTTGCCCGCGGTGAGTTATAGCGAGCGCATGCTAATGCACCGCGCAATCTAAATGCAAATCGCACCGGGCTAATTACGATCAAGATTATTTGTTTTGCTACCGGTAATGTGGGATATTAAAATATCTTGAGTTTTAGTTTGAGGTGATACCTAATGCAAGAAATATATTTTTTAATATATAATATGCTAATAAACCTTTTTATCACTTATGAAAGTGAAGATAAGTTAAGAGGCCGATTTCCCAGAAGGAACTTATTCACTTGGGATTTGAAGACTCCGAGATTGTTCTCTGCCGGGAAAAGAGATGCCCACTGGGGTGTTATTGTGTATCTTGGAATTTTAGGAATTGATTCAGATCAAGCCTTAAATTCGATTTCAATCGGTGTCAATGTCTGGGCCGTGATGTGAGTGAGGGCAAAGGCCTCCCGCATTTGCCCAAAAGTGTTAACCAGCGGGCTGATAAATATTGACGTGATAAAGTCAATATTTATCAGCCCGCTAGTTACCAAAATATTGAATAAAAAAAAGATCCGTCTATAAGGAACATCACTAGGATGTTCCTTATAGACGGATATTTTTTTTTTATTCTGTTTTATATAAGAACTTTATTCGTTTAACGAATATGCCAGTCCCGTTATACAATCACAAACTTAACCCTTACTATATCTAAAAATATCGTAGAGGTACCATTATGCACAAGGCCTATCGACCTTGCACAATTTTTTGTAATTTAAACGGCGGGAATTTATTTCCTACTGTTTATCCGTTACGACTGTTACCCTTAAGAACATTATTGCTTTAAGCAATAAAGCCGCCTTTAGTACTATTTTTTTTAACTTAGATATAAGATACATTTTTCTATTCTTTGTACAATAAAGTGTTCATTCATTAATTCCAGAACAGTTCAGAATCAGTGATTCATCACCATCATCATAATTCTGGATCACCGACTGATCCTGAATTATGATGATCCGCTTTTGCCAGCGTCTTCTATCCTATTCTTTCAGCACCTGAAAACATGTAGTAGAATAGTTTAAACTTTAAACCGACTTTAGTACTTCAATATACTTTACAAAGTAAACCTTTCTGGTTAAACTTGTGAAAATACTACCTCTCGACTTTTCTCATTTAAGTCACAATGGTAAACGACATTATAAAACTCTTTTGTTGCTAACACAGAGTAGTGGGTATAAAGGTTTATGGGAAACTAGCTATTGCCCTCGACTTTTCGTGAGCTCTTGGGTTAATCTTGGAAAATCATCAACATAATTTAACTACTTTAAGTATCATTACTAGCTCACGCCTGTGGCGGATGGCTCAACTTCGTGAGGACTTTACAATACAGGGAAATATAGGTACCTACCAACGAAATAATGCTACTCCAAATCTAGCTGTATATAATGATGAGTCCGCAATTAGATGCGAAATATCTTATAAACAAACAAAATCGATATTATCCTTTAATACAAACACTCGAACCTATTACAATAATATTATGTTGATAAACGCGAGTGAATACTTTGTATGCAAGAGGCGCTGTGTTCAACTGGCAACATATTTACGGCAGCCAGGTGGATTGCAACGACCGTTACTGAACAAATAACTGCTGGGAAATAATACAACGCGAGTGTATTATAAATATTAATGCAGTGTGTAGGTACTTATGACTTAGATTTACTGTGGTCTCAAATGTATAGTATGCAAATCTATTATTGCTCACAGTGTAGACGAGATTTGATTTCGCAAACTGAAATGACATAATGTTGAAAACTTTTATGACTAAATGCCTGATTTAAAAAACTAAGGATTTGTTGCTTTGTATTGATTTCTATAGTACAGCGTGCACGGGATCGGCATATCTGCCGATACCGTTGCCAGAGATTGGTATTTCTGCCGATACCGTTGCCAGAGATTGGTATTTTTGCCGATACCGTTGCCAGAGATTGGTCTTTCTGCCGATGACGTCATCTCATCAGCAACAATATCCTCGTCTCTACAATTAAATCGTTGCGGATGAAGTTATTGGGAAACTTGACCGCTTTGAAAATACGAAAGCAGTTAGTTTACAATATGCCAATGGGGTATCGGCGTATTGTAAGCAAGCTGCGCCCTGCGGTTTCGCACTCGTTAAAATTGATTGCGCACCCCCTAGGAGTAGTTTTGTAAAAATAAAAAAATTGTGTATCATTATTTACTTTATAGTTTATTACGAATCACAAACTTTAATAATCCGATTTACCCCATTTTCAGAAAAATTTTGAAAAATCCTGCAACACATGTTCAATAGTGTATAATTAGTATTCCCTGTAAGTTTCAAGCTAATTGGGCGACTGGTTAAGGAATTTCGTCCCTCACTTTACCCTTTTCTAAGGATTTTTTGAAAATTCCTGAAATACGTGGTTAATTTATTATCATTTTGAGATTATACAGAAAATTTCAGGTCAATAGCATTATGTATTAATAAGTTACAGACATTTCTGAGCGGAGCCGAATTACGAATCACAAACTGTAATAACCCGATTTACCCCATCATCATCATCATCATCAACCTATCTTAGTCCTCTGCTGGACATAGGCCTCCCCAATGAGCGCCATAGCGCCCTGTCTTCAGCTTGCCGCATCCAGCATCTGCCTGCAGTCTTTCGCAGATCGTTATCCCACCTGGCCGGAGGGCGTCCTACACTACGTTTGCAGAGTCGCGGTCTCCACTCGAGAACACGTTTACCCCAGTGGTTGTCGGTTCTTCGCGAGATATGGCCAGCCCACTGCCACTTCAGCTTGCTAATTCTCTGAGCTATGTCGATAACTTTGGTTCTATCTTGGATGTATTTGTTACGAATCCTATCCTACAGAGAAACTCCGAGCATAGCTCTTTCCATAGCTCGCTGAGCGACTTTGAACTGGTGGACCAGCCCTATCATGAGTGTCCACGTCTCAGCTCCGTAGGTCAAAACGGGTAGGACGCATTGTTTGAAAACTTTCGTTTTCAAGCATAGCGGTATAATGACGAGAAGACTCGACGTAGTTTCCCGATCGCTGCCCTCATGGCCTTCTTCTCTAAATTGCTCTTACCTAACTGCAGAATCTGACCGAGGTAAGTGTACTCGGAAAAAAAATCGAGAAGGTGGCCATGTACGACGACTGGTCCTGGATCAATGTGGCCATTGATCATGACTTTGGTTTTATCAAAATTCATGCCATGACCGATGCATCGCGAGGCTGTGGTCAGGCCATCAATGTCAACAATGTCATCAGCAAATCATAGGTGCGAGATGTAATCGCCGTTTATGTTAATGCCCTTCCTTTTCCAGTCCAGTGTCTTAAAAATATCTTCCAACGCGCTCCTGAACAGTTTCGGGATATGACGTCCCCCCGTCTCACTCCTCTGCGCAATTGGATGGGTTTAGACTGCTGGGCCTGTACTTGGACACTCATGGTGGTGGCCTTGTAGAGAAATCTCAGCACCACGGTATTACGATACTCTACTTGGCAACGCTGTAGGATTCCAGAACAGCCCAGGTATCGACGGAAACGAAGGCCTTCTCATAGTCCACACAAGCGAGACACTGAGGCTGGTTATACTCTTCGGACTTCTGTATAATTTGCCTTACTGTGTGAATGTGATCTATGGTGCCATATCCTTCTCGGAACCCGGCCTGTTCCGGTGGTGAACTCGTCAAGGCGAGACGATTCGTGATCACTCGCAACCGCTTATAGAAGTGGCTCAGGAGTGTGATGGGTCTGTAGTTTTTATGGAGGGTTTTATCTCCCTTCTTAAAAAAGAGCACCACCAAACTCCCGCTCCACGCCTTAGGAGTTCTCCCTCTGTGAAGGACGGTGTTAAAGAGGTTCTGTAGCTCCTGTATTACAGGGGCTCCTCCGGCTTTCAGAAGCTCTGATAAAATTCCGTCCTCACCGGGGGCTTTTCCACTTTTAAGCTGCTTCAGAGCTAACACGATCTCGTCTTGACTGATATCAGGCAGTTCGTCGGTATAGTGGCGTGTCAAGGTGGCTCTGGAATCGTGTGGAATTTTCTCCATTTTGGAAAATTTTGAAAAATCTTGAAGTATGTGCTCAATAGTATTGTTTTTTAATATTCTCTGTAAGTTTGAAGCTAATTGGGCCACTGCTTAAAGAGTTACAAAAAACACCAAAAAAACTTCAACCCCCCTTTTCAACCCCCTAGGGTTGAATTATATCATACCGCAAAGTTTGGAAACGAAAGTTTCAACCAGTGCGTCCTACCCGTTATGACCTACGGAGCTGAGACGTGGACACTCACGGTAGGGCTGGTCCACCAGTTCAAAGTCGCTCAGCGAGCTATGGAAAGAGCTATGCTTGGAGTTTCTCTGAAGGATAGGATTCGTAAAGAATACATCCAACAGAGAACCAAAGTTATGGACATAGCTCAGAGAATTAGCAAGCTGAAGTGGCAGGGGGCTGGCTATATCTCTCGAAGAACCGACAACCGCTGGGGTAAAAGTGTTCTCGAGTGGAGACAGCGACTCGCCAAACGTAGTGTAGAACGCCCTCCGGCCAGGTGGGATGACGATCTGCGACAGATTGCAGGCAGATGCTGGATGCGGCAAGCTGAAGATAGGGCGCTATGGCGCTCATTGGGGGAGGCCTATGTCCAGCAGTGGACTAAGATAGGTTGATGATGATGATGATGATAAGTTTGACGTGTGCCTACCTAATTTCCTAGGAAAATCGTCGAAATATTGCTTTCATTGAAGGTAGAAAGATAGATAGAATAAACAATTAACAAATTAAACAAATAAAACTTAAGTGACAATTGGCGGTCTTATCGCTTAAGAACAATCTCTGCCAGACAACCTGGTATGGATGGGATCATTGGTAAAACATTGTAAAGTAAAGTTAAATTTATTGCATCAAATACATGTAAATAAGGTACATAGGTGGAGTATGTTTAAAGAAGACACAATGTATTTCTGCCGTTTCGGCGTGCAAAATCTGGGTGCAATGTCACTTAGTTAAATGTATAGCTAATAAATCAAATTGAAAACGAATACTTAGTTGATAAAAAAACTGAATATTAAATTTAAATTGAAATTACAAAAATTTAATAACTAACAATTTGTCATTTACATATATCTAAAAATGTCTGTCCGTCATGAAATCATTTACTGTATAGTAGCATTTATGTACCTTCCAAAGTAATTTTTAACTTTTTCCGAAACAGTGATACCTATTGGTAGTTCTCTAAGTGATTTTGGCAGTTTATTGTAAATGGTAGGGGCCATGCACACCATTTTGTAGCTTTAAGGTATTTTATAAGTGTGTTATATTATAATATAGTTTATATGGGTTTGGTAATTTAATTAGTTTCTGTACATGTTTTAATTCTTAGCTACAAATGAAGTATATCTTTCTTTCTTTCTTTTCTTTACATGCAGAAAGAAAATACAATTGCGCATCAAAAAATTACAATCGTAAAATTAGGTATATAAATAAAAATTATTTAGTAATAAACAAAACACAATCAAGGTTTAATAAAGTTTATTATATTGTTTTAGAAGATACACGTGTAAATACTTAGCTGCTTCACAACTCGCTCCCTCCCACTCTATCTCGCAGACTGGCGTACTACTAACTCCAGTAATTTTCGGGCCCATTGACCGGGAAAATATGAATCCCAGCCCATAGTTCAAAGAGCTTAGAGAATTAACATGATGAGTGTACCGCTTCCAAATGGATGTACAGTCAGAGACTTAGCTATGCGACGAGGCAGGCAATTTGTAAGCACAGCTTCCATAATCTATGGAGAACTGAATGACATGAGAATGAGACGACCGATGTGGCGCGGCAGGCGAAAGTCCGCTTGCGACGCAGGAGGCTGCGGGTTCGATTCCCGCCTTGGGATAAATGTTTATACGATCTGCAAATATTTGTTCCGGGTGTTCTGGGTATTTTCTATGTATAATAAAACAAATATCTATCTTTGTATGTATTATAGTATATCATTCATCTAGTACTCATAGCACAAGCTTTGCTTAACCTGGGGCTAGATGATGTGGATTGTCGTGCCAAAAAAATTACGATATTAATATAAGGGAGCAATCGAACATTATGAAAATATATACATTAATACCAATAATAAGCAGTGATTGGAATTAGGTGGGCTAAAATACCTAAAGTTTAAGGAACAGAGGCAAAAAAAAAATGGAGACTTCCTTACTACAATAATTTTATTGGACCCAATTGGGACGAAAATGGAATACTTGTCGCAGTTAGCATGTATATTTAATATTAATGTTTTTATAATATTACGAACTAATTCAAATCATTTTTAACCATCCAACCCAACCAACCATCTTTTTAACCAACTGCAAGAAGTTTAATATTTTATAACTTACATTTCTAATTGTTATTAGCTCAGGTAAAAAACTGATTCACCTCATTGTTTTCTTTTCCCAGATTAGCCGAAGCTTGTTGTCTCTTTCTAGATTTTGCTATCTTTTGTTTGTCACTGGTTTGCAGTGTAAGCACCTATTCAATAAACAATGATAAAAAGGTTGATGGATAGGGTTGAGGGCGTGTTTCGCATTCCTAGAATCGTCATGCGTGCTTCACTCACTCCTGTAGCTACCCCCGCTGTGTACGCATCTCTGACTCGTGAACTTTTATTTGACCAGTGTTTGTTTTATCATTTATTGGATCGATTTACTGCTACTGTAACTACATCACAGCCTTCACTAATACCTACTTGCTTTGGCAATCAAACTACTTGGTAAGTCTTTGATTTTAAATTTTAATACATTCTAACGATTAATTTATTTCCGATACATTAACCAAATTCAAACAATTTTATTCAACAACTTATGGATCATATTTTAAACAATTGCTTTATGTTTTAGTCAGTGCACAAATTTTATACCTACTTACTCGCAATTGTACCTATCATTAAACCATTTTTTACGCTAAGAAGACACCCCGGGATAAAGGTACTTACCGTATATTTTTTCTCGTTATTTACAGTAATTGTGCAATCAAATGGCGACCAAACCTACCGAAGGGATTGTACTGTCGTGTATTAAAGATCACCCTGGATTGTACTACGACCCCGCTAGCAGTATATATTGTTCTAAATGTGAGAATACTATTCTATGCAAGAAAAGTAATATCAAGAGGCATATTGACGGGCCGAAACACCAAGGTACTGCTGGCCGCCGAAATCAATTATTTTATCTTGATTTAATACAGTTTCTTATATTGTGTAACATACCCTGGTCACGAGTAAATCGACCTGAGTTTCTTAGAAGCTCTGAAGCTTTATCTATCAGGCACGCTAAAGCTGTGCTAGAAAAAAAAACTTTAAAAACCGATTTAGATTATATTGACGAATATTTTAAAATCATTCAAATTTCATTAAAACGATTACAAAAGTCTAATTTATTGTTAACAGAATCTTTCCAGATATTTGACGAAACCAGAATAATTTTAAGCTGGTGTTCATCTGAAAGAGTCAAAATAAAACTAGAAAACGTTATGGACAGAAATCCCAATCTAGATGCATTAAGAGATATTTGTGAGAATTTAGAAAAAGAATCGGAGAATGAAAATGAATCTTTGTCATACTATAAATATGTACCTATAACTTCAGTTGATGTTGAAAGGTCCTTTTCTACCTATAAATGGATCTTAAGTACAAAAAGAAATCGTTTAAAGATTGAAAATATGGAAAAACTCACGATAATTTATTTTAATACTTCAGACGAAAATACATCTGATGATGACAAAGAAAACTCCATTCCTGATGAAGTGATGAAACATTTAGCTATTCACATTAACTAACTAATTTCTACATCAACTGAAATAATATTCTCCTGTGTCTCTTATTTCTTATTTGGTTACTTTCATAATTTTTACGTTGATTCCAATGATTGTACAACATGAATAAATGGTGTGAAAACTATAAAATTATTTTTTTAACCTTTACCTACTTTGTTAGTCACACTAATATTATAAATGTGAAAGTTTGGATGGATGTTTGTTACTTATGGGACGAAAAAATAAACGGACGAAAAATTGGGACGAAAAAATATTTAGTCCTAAGGCGTCTCCATTTGGTCTCTGTTATTTTTCGAACTTTAGGTATTTTAGCCCGCCTAATTCCGATCACTGATAATAAGGTACCTCTGTTGCCACGCTCCGGGAAGCGAACCAACTTTCTGCGTCTCAGGCGGATCTGCGCTTACTGCAACCAGACTGCTCTGCTTCACTGTAATTCTTCCAGCAAACTTTTGTTGTCAACAATCTTTCATTATGTTTGTTTTATTTACTGCATAATGTGCATTAAGCACATTATGCAGATTCTTTTATACACAGATTTTATACACAGAAATATCAAAAATAACATAAGCTCATATGGTTATCCATATTATGAGCTTATGTTATTTTCTAGCATCTTATGATGCTGACTGTACAGCTGTTAATTGCGACTTGAGTAACTACGAGTGTCTACTTTGTGTTTGCTTATTTAAATGTTCTATTACGATTATCCTAGATATATTTACGTACGAAAATAAGTGTCATATATTTGAGGTTTCTCTTTGTAACTCTGTTGCATTCAACTGATTAAAATATGGTGCGTTTTCAGCGACCAGCTGAAGGTAGTTTTTATAGTTTCCAATTAAACTTTGAGTGCACACGCCATATTTCCATTATAATGTTATATAATGATGTTGTATTCATTTGCAAAATTGCACAAGGAGAAATTGACTCTCCACAGCTTCTTGAACACATTAAAATAAAAGTCCCCAATAGACCTACTAGACTTCCTATTCATCTAGACATTCCGTTCAGTTCCACGAATTATAGGCAAACTCCTTTTTCAGTAGAGCAGTACCGAGATTAATTTACTGGTTTGGTCGATATTCTCGACCTCAATTTGTTCGACACAACATCACAAAGAGTTAACAAGCTTCTGACAAAGCGCTGGTTTGATGCGTTAGCATCTTAACACAATTCTATCGTTACCAGTGAATATTATTTGTATCTCTTTCTTTTTGTATATTAAGTTTTTTTTCCTTATCTATCAGTTCGGTCTTGTATAATTTCTTGTTAATTTTTGTATTTATACTACTTAATTTACCTGTGTTTTTGTCTGTCTGTTTGATATCTAGTAAAAGTAGTCTTTTATTTCTTTTATTTCTGTACCTAAGTTTGTTTGTATGTAGTGTGTAACAAATAATTTTCTTTCCTTCTTTTCTTTTCTTTCTTAGTATTTCTATAAGTTTTGTTAATTGTTAATTACACTTAGTTTACATCATTGCACCTAGTTGTTAACAAGACAAAACAGTTTTCCCATATCTCCTCCTCCGCAAGCAGTCTTTTAGCTTCTACATGCGAGGACACATAAATGGTTATGAGTTATTTTATTATGTAAGTTTATTTATAAAGTGTGTACAAATGTTTGTTCTCCAAATAAACCAAAATAAAATCAAGTTATATAAACTGTGAAAATTCTGTCCTGCTCCTTTTTCATATCCTCGATTTGGACAACCCGGGTCTTAATCCTGCGCTCCGAAGAACTTACTCCCGTTCCCGCTTTTTAAATTCAGACATCACAATGGACGTTCGCGATGACCCAGCCAAAATGCGGACATACCTTATGATTTTCCCATAAGATCAAGCAACTTTTAATCCCTCCAACCAACGCCATTCGACTCACTTCTCCATTATATTCTACTTGATTAGGTTTGAAAGGCCATTAGTTGTAAGCCACGCGCTATTACCCCATGCAAACCTGCGTCACACAGGGCTTGTCACATCGTTAGAGGCGACACGACACGTGTCTCACGAGTCAGTGCGTCGGCTGTCAGCAGTCAGTCAGCATCCAGCACGGTAATGAACGTTGCAGTGCTATTATGTATTCGTATGCAGAGTTGATTCTACAAAAGAAAAAAATACTTAGAAACAGAGATGAATATTCAATCCAGGGATTAGAGAGCTTGTTAATATTATCAAAGCATTTTCCAGATCTGTCTAGCCGTTCTCATGTGATTACCTCAAGCAGTCCCTAATGGAATCTATTAATGCAATGCAGTTTCGCGATGTTCTATCTAACATTTTCACGCCACGCACGAGATAACTCAATGAGGACTGTCTAAGGTCTGCTAAAGGTTATAAAATGCGTAATTACTCTCGTGCCCTGCGTCACACAGATAAAGATACATTTATTTGGCCATAAACAGGTACATATAGGTTTGACAAGAACTAATAAGTACCTACAGAGTATGACACATCGATAAAGGTTCGTATTATTATTATTCTCTGGTTAGAGGGAACACGCACGACACGTGTCTCACGAGTCAGTGCGTCGGCTGTCAGCACGGCAATGAGCGATGCATTGGCATAGTAAACTGGACTACAGAGATGTAACTTGTACCTTGTTTGTAACTAGCTACCAACATTTTTTTAGTCTCGATGCCAAAACTGAAAACTGAACTCATTTTAAACAGAAAAGCCTTATGAAAACCCTTAACCATGCCGTACCTTTGGTGAATGGTGATCTTGATAGATATGTTTGCTTGTTTTATTGTACAGTAACAAGAGAATATAGATCATTGATTAGTTCATCTGTATAGATGACCATCGCACGAACGATCACTGGCTGCTACTCGTAGGTTGCTAGAGGAGTACCCACGTGGGTATCGGAACGCAGAGTTCTTCAATTCTAGAATAGCAAGATAAAGCCCAGAACACTTTTATTCTCAAAAAGTGTTTAAATTTCTATATAATGAACCTACTACAATCTTCGTAGTAAAAAAGAATAGAATAGAATATTTATTTTATTTGTAACTCAAATAAACAAAAACAAATATGATTAAAAAATAAAATTAAAACAAAGCTTAGGTACTAGTTTTTGCATTGAGTCACAAAGCGGTCTCTATCTCAGCATGAGCTAGTTGTAAAAACTTTACAACCAACGCTGGTCTTCCGACAGAGCCGTTTGGTGACGACATGGAAGATAACACATACATAATATGAAAACACGAAACATTCACAGATATAACATTAAAGAAACATAATCTACGGCAACGGTTGACAAATACAAGACACAAAGAATACAGAAGTCATGAAATCGTGATATTTCTACAAAAATTACAAGAACTCAGGATAAGACGCTGAACCACGTAAACGTAGTATTTTTCCGAGAATGCACACAATAGGTGGGTGATTTCCACCAATAACATTATAATGTACCTATTTTTTTTAATCTACCATATCTATTATAATAATGTGCATTATGGCTGATAATGCAAAATTACTAGGTAGGTAAAAATATGGAAAAAAAATTCTACTAGACAACAAAATTGAGGGCAATTATTGTAGTGAAAGTGACGATTGATTTCACTCATACGAGCGGTGACCGCTGTGTTACTGCCGCTTTTGATTCTAGTGAATATGAAGTTTATTCAGGGGTTTCTTAATTATTGCAGCAATTAACATAAGAAGGACCCCCTTCCCACCCCTCTCTCCCTTTGACCCTTTGAGAATAAGTAGAATAAACACTATTATTGGTAAACGGTCAGTTTACAGGGCAGGAAGTTTTAGCTATATTTATGTAAATTTCAGAATATATTTACGATGAGTGGATAAAATCTTGAATACTCCGAAAAATAACGAACTAAAAAAGAAGATTCTTTACACTATATACTAGATCTATACTACATCATCGCCGTTAAAGACCGCTTGCCTTAACGAGAGTCGACGTTGCGGGAATCAACTTACGCGGAGTCGGAATGCAGGAAACTATTATGCTGTTTATCCATACTTTTGTTAGGTACCTTTTTAATAGAAAATAAACCCAGGAATTGTGGTTACATATGAGGTTGGATAATCTTGAAAACCAGACCTTAAGGATTGCGATTTTTCCTCTAATTGATTGCCTTTGAGGTGTTGCATTTTATTCATTTCATATTCTTTCCCTAGGCGTTAACTTAAACAGTTAAGTTTCATTATGGAGGAAAAAACAGATCAGAAACACAAAAATAAATTCAAGAATTTTGATGAGACGTACCCTCTGTGCTCTTTCTCGCTCGCGTTTGCGTTCTTGTACCCGAACCGGATCAACATGTGGCGGCGCTTCGCCCTCATCACCTTCATCGTAACATTCAATGGCGGACAGCTGTTCTGGTTCACCACCTACACCGTTAAGTGCTTGATCATCCTCGACATCTATAACTTCTCCAGAAACATGACTTTGGCAGTTGTCCTCATTCTCTTCTTCATCAAAACCTACTATGTAATAAGCGCTACAACTAAGTTTAATGCGCTTCTCCGCTGGATGTCCAGGGACCTACTGAGAGCTAACAACCTGCCGGAGGACTACCAGAAGATTTACCAGGACCACATCGAGCGGTGTACATTTATTGAGCGGTTATGGCTGCTGATGCCGACGATCATGGGTGGTTTCTTTCCACTATATGCTGGCATGCTTATGTCAATTGATAGCATACAGAGAGATGACTTCACAAGGAAGATGGTTCATGACATGGATATGTTGTATGTGGAACATTTACAGAACGACTGGCCTTTCTTCCACCTGTACTTCGCTTACAACTGCTGTCAATGTGTGGTCCTCGTGCCTAACTTCTGCGGTTTCGACGGTTCGTTTTGCATCGCGACCACGCATCTGCGGATGAAGTATAAACTGATGATCCACAGGCTTCAGGAGGCATACTCTGTGCCGCGAAGCCACCGCGAACTGAAGGCGCGCGTGTCAGAGGTCATCGTGGAGCATCAGGACGCGCTGGGGTTCTACAATACCCTGCAGGCTGTGTACGGGCCGTGGCTGTTCTCGGTGTTCATGCTGACATCTTTATTGATATCCTTCAACTTGTACCAGATATACCTGCTGCAAAGACTTGAGCCAAAGTATACGATGTTTGGTATGTTTGGAGTTTGTCACATTTTTATGCCCTGTTACTACGCTGCCACGTTGACTGAGGTAAGGGAAGGAATTCAAGAATGCAGCTTAGTTTAAGCACTAACAAATAACCGTAAAGCCGGGTCCTAACCGATGTTATGGGGCGTTATGTACCATTTACAGCAAGCATGAAACGTTACACCGCGTACTAAATCCGTCTCGTTGCTCTTTGCGAGCACCTTCTTTCCCAGTACTGCTCTCGCTGTGTGACACGTTACATTATGCCCCGTAACACCGGTGAGTACCCGGCTTAACAGGAATATGGGAAGGTACCCAGGCTGGTACATTGGAAGGGTCTAGAGAGCATGGTCCAGATTAATATGATTAACAAACACCGCAGCCGCCGCCGCAAGAGAGCTAACAAAAAACTTGTCCTACACTTGAAGTGTCAATGACTTTTCAGCTTTACCGGCTGGCCTTCCGAATTGTAATTCTAGATATTCCAGAATATATACGTCGATAGCTAGAATGATAGCTTTATGAATAGGTATGGTCAAGCCAGCCGGTACCGCTTCTGCTGATTATCGATCTCTTTCAAAAGAGATCGAGAAAGAATAGATTCACAAGATGTGACCTTGTGAATATAAGAGTAGCGTGTTGTAATTTCAGGAAGCTGACGAAGTAAGTGAAGAGATATACGATGTGCCCTGGGAGGGCTCCCCCCACCTGGATGTAAGCCGGCTGCTAATCTTCATGATCGCCCGTGCTCAGACGCCGATCGTAATCACCGGGTGGATTGTCGTCTTCAACATGGAGCTGTTCAAGTCGATTTTGCAGACATCATACTCATTCTTCACGCTTATCACAGCATAAAATTTTCAGTCCTATTGCGTAAGATTATAAAATTTATGAATACACAGACACTTTTATAAAAACAAACTGTGTTCACACTTGGTGTCATTTTGATAATAGTTTCATTAAAAATATTTTCTTAAATGCAACTTCAATACCAACGAGTTTACTTTCGGTACTGGCCTAGCATGTATCATGGGTACCTACTAGAATTAGATATGATTCTAGTAGGTACCCATAATACAAGCTGTAGCTTGGGGCTAGATGATGATGTGTGAACTGTCCAGCATTTTTAAATATTTATTTATTTATTGAATGTGAGTTTGTTTACAGAGGCTAATGACTGCACAATGTCTGACAGTAGTTCGCTACAAATAGATAGGTAGTATAAGGCATGATCATTTCTTTAAATGTTGTTTGAGACAGCCACAAATACCTGACTGGATTTCGATTCTTAACAAATGTTAGGTGTAATAATCGAATCAAAGTCAAAGTCAAAAACTCTTTATTTCCATATAATAAATGTACACTTAGAAAAGGTAAAATTTTTAATAATTAACACTGACACGGAAATAAACTAATATTTTTGATTTCAGTCGCTTCGGTATGTAGACTAATAAGATGATAATCGGGTTTTCAAACATTTATCACAGCGTCAGGTCGAACGGACGCGACGTGTGACCCGAGAGCAGCTGGTGAGTATCCGGCGCAGCGCTTCAGCATTGCCATACGTCAGCCATTTGGGAACGCTCGCGATTGGTATTGATATGGGTTAGGTAATAGAGCAACATCTAGATTGTTTGTTATTTGCAATAGTCTGCAGTAAGCTCGTAACAATTGTAAATACTAGTTATAATTTTGTTTCTATTAACTGATTATAATTTTCCTTGTTGATAATTAATATTTTATTTGGGTAAGAAATATAGAAGATTACATACTACTCGTATATGCAAACTACACTGCTTTATATTCTGGTGAGTGACGTCACGGTCCAATTTGTGCAGCGCTCTTCGTCTTAAACTCGTGGGACCTCCGAATTACTACCAACCCAACCTAAACCTATATTATTTTGTGCCCTTAGGTTAATCATATCCGTATTTATACCCTTCTATGTATGTATGGCATGGTTAGACTCAATACCCTGCTCTTGAGGCGGAGATTGATAGCTATTACACACTAAATTATGCTCCTGCGTGGTAAAGTTAGCAATCCAGCTGCTCTCCAGCAGCTCGGGCTGGCAGTGCCGCGGCGGAGTACGGTAGGCACTGCGGGTGCGGTGGGTCCGCGTCGCCGACCTGCGTTATTCGAGCAGCTCCCTTGGGTGAGAACTCGAGCCGGGGCCGCCTCTCCGACACTGCGAGCAATAGCTCCACTTAACCACTTCCTTCACCAATACAACGAAGCCGACATATTCGCTGACAATATAAATGTGTTGTATAGGCTGACTTATATGTTTTTAAATGCAATATGATAACATATTAAACTATTTATTTCTTTAGTATTTCGTTTATGTAGTATTAGTAGTATGTAGTAATTGTATTATTAGTTAAAATTTTAGCATTAATAACTGTATTGACTCGAGATTGACATTAAGATTGGTAATTATTTGTATTCATTGCAATGTATTGTATAATATTTAACTTGTTTTTATTTGTTATTTTTGTGTGACTTCCTGACTCTTGGACGTTTTGGTTTTAACTGTTAGTCCATTTGTAAAATAAATAATAATAAATAAATATCCGAATATATTTATGTTTTACGGCTAGCTACCAAGAAGTGAACTGAAGTGGCGGTGGGCCATGCAGCTCGCAGCACTGATAACCGTTGGGGAGTAAAGGTTCCCGAGTGCTGAGCGCGATGCAATGCGTAACTAACCAAACAGAGTGTGACATCCTGTCCTGTGGACCGACGACATTGATTCTTTTTTATTTTTTTATAATTATGTATGTTAGTTTCTAAAGTATTTATGATATGGGCTCTAGTTAAGTTACTTTGTTTGTACTTGTCTTGAGATGCCTGAAATAAATGATTATTATTATAATTGTAGCAGTTGCAGGGAATCGATGGATGGAGTCGGCTCAGGGTCGCTATTCGTGACATCGTTTGAAGGAGGCCTATGTTCAGCAGTGGACTTACATATAAGGGCTCAGTAAACTTGGTACCTAGTTTACTTTATTAACAAAGAAAATTACAGTCAAATAAAAGTAAGAAATTAGAACTAGTATTTATAATTGAAAGAATTAAGCTAACTGTAGACTGTTGCAAACAATCTACAGGACTAGTTTACCCGATTTGGGTATACAATATTTTAGTAGTTTCCCAAATCGTAACGCTCGGTATAAATCAATTAATTTAATATACTACAAAACAAATAATGGTTCCTTTTTAGATAATGGATATTTCTTTTTGGATATTTTCCATAATAAAGCATTATTTACCTAACATGATTTGCCTTTGACATTCTTTGCCAGCATCAAGAAGATTAAAGTTCCTTTTATCCGTAAAAAAACTCATCAACTAACTTAAAGTGCATTTCAGAACCCCTGCTTCAAGCCCAGGTTTGATTAGTCTCATCAGCATTTTGATTCATCAAAATGGCGTAATGTTTCTTTAATTTATTTCATTCTACCTTTTGCAATAAAGAAAAGTGACATTTTGTCCGTTTGGCTTTTACTTGGGGCTCACCCAATCGAGCGATTGTATCGACTTCGACGCCGATAGCTTAGTTAAGCTAGTGAGACTACAACAACAGTTTTTCTACATGATTTTCTGATCTTAGCGATAGTTTTATTGATAAGCCGCCATGGGACAAATAAAAAAAGGTCAAATCCCGAATTGCCGTCCTAAAGTTAAAATTCTGTTAGATAAACAAATATGTACTTATTATCATTATTTTGGTGGTTTAATTTAATTTGTATGATAAAAAAGATAAAACTTAGTTTTGTCAAAGTGTAAGCTATTTTCTACCGTGAATAGTTTTAATTTGATCGAATCACGAGAGAAGTCGGAGGCAAAAGCTAGTCTGTTTCATATTTGATACAGTATCGCAGATCACAGGGCTTGTTAAAGCGGCACGTGCTGCACACGTGCTGACGCCAAAGTGTACTAATTGATAATGCTTGCCTTTAATTGTCCCCTTAGGCGTTTTTTGTAGGGTGTTTATAATTGTGCTGTAATTGGTCTCTCGTGTTATGTAAAAGGGCCAAGTTAGAATTCTTGTTTTCTATGGGATATTGGAAGCTTTTATTTGTTTTAATATTTGCGTCCAAAATAAATCACGTATTAAAATAAAAGGAGTTCTTATTATTACACACCGTCCACCGTCCCTGAGACCGGTGAACCGTAGAAAGATTTTTTACAACGGCTCACCTTTGTTCACCTGGGCGATCCTTTGGAAATATTTAGTTTCCACCGTCCACCATGTTATCAAAACTTTTCAGATTTGAAGTGCATAGAGATTCTGATTATTACTCAAACATATGTAGATAGCATGTAATATGCTGATTATTTTGACAACCTTCTTTGAGCAAAGTCGACCTTTCGGGCCTACCCCAACAAGCGGACAGTAATAATTATTATTCCTGTCCGCTCTATGCCGTCCGTAATGTATTTCGAATTCTATTTTGTTTTGATAATAGTTATGTGGATAAAGGTTTTATGCATACTGAGCAGTACCAGCTTCACTGGCTGGTTAGAATAAAAAATAAAAGGCGGGAAACTGACAAAAGAGCATCGCGGTGAACATTTTTGCACTTGGTACATTCTAATCAATTTTCGTAAATAAATTGTGAAAATGAACTCGTCAAGACACAAATCCTCCAATTCAATGACTTTTAAAAGCACTATACAAGCCCCGGTCCGCAATGACTGCCCTGCTGGCCACGATAAGCTGGCCTCAAGGTAAGCTTGCTATGGTCTCGGCCTTCAAGCTTGGTCATCAATGCAGCCCTTGCTGTTCGCGCTATAAAGGCTTGGCCATCAAGGGCTGCAATGCTGACCGCGCTGTGATGGCCTGGACCTGCGCTACGCTTCGCTTTCAGCCATCTTCAGCCGCGGTCAGCAACCCACCCATTACATACCTTAGTCGTAATGTACTATTAATGGCCCATTTAAATGTCTTGTTGACATTTGTTATTTATCATTGACAGTTTATAAGTATACCGATTCCATGTTTTTAAAAAAGAAAATAAATTACTAACCATGGAAAGTAATGAATTAATAACCATTAAAAGAAATGGTGGTATTGTGTTGCTGCATAAAAAGCATCAATACCACAAACTCGAACAATTTAAAAACGGAGCCAGTTTGTGGAGGTGCGCTTCATATAGTGAAATATAATGTAGAGGAAATATTATTGCACAGGATACATATTTTACCATTATTATGTTACCCTACAAACAGCTATCTTGTTATGAGTTACGTAAGTATTGCATTGATTTCACGACACATTTTTTACAATTTCAGAATGAACGCATCCATAAAGCGAATGTTCATTTACGTACAGCGGTACTATCAATATCAACTAATTTAATAACTTTAGAAATTTAAAAGTTGAAGCAAACAGTTCATAGTAGTCATGAGCACATACACAAATTATATTAAAAAGCTTGTGAAAACATTCAGAGTTAGATTAGGCTTAGATTTAGTTGCAGAAATACTAGCTGTAAGTAGCATCCAACACAACCTATACGATATTAGAAATAAATCTTTAAAAGTGAAAGAGACAGTATTTAATAATTTCGCCAAAATGACTGTGCCAGCCAAATTTTCTAATTTTTTGCTGGCAAATTGCTACGATGAAAATAAGCGTATACATAGCGTACACGGTGAGGCTGGAAGTGATATTACACAAACAGCAACGGTTCCTTTGATATACATTATGTCCTAAAGCGCAATAAAAAAGAGGAAACAACTAATACAGTTTTACAGTTAATAAAATCCCAACTGCTGACATTCAAGCCCCAAAAAAATATCATTGAGACTTTGAGTTAGCAAAATAAACGCTCGTAGTAAATAATTTTCGTCAGTAAATTTGAAGGGATGCTACTACCATTGGTGCAAAACGGTACGGAAGAAATCGAAAAAGTTAAAAATAATACCAAAATATGACAAAAGAATAGTTGGGCTTACTGCATCGCCTTTGTTGCCTGCTGAGCACATTGATGAAGATTTGGAATACGCAAAACGTGAAAGCAGAGAAAAAGAAAAACTAAAATTATTTTTCTGGTGTATAGATCGCTTCTGGATGACAAAAACATTTAAGGAAATTTGGTGCGTTTTCGGTGACCGTCACAGAACCAATAATATAGCAGAGACATTTCAATGAAAGTTGCAAATAAGATATTAATAAAATAAATACGTTGATATTGAGACTTTTAGTAAAATTGTAAGAAATAGAGTCCAAAATGAAATTTTAAACTAAGAAGAGAAGGAATTTTCAATATACATTATATTGCAAAAGATCGTTGATATAATGTACTTTAAACTACAACTTCTAAATAATCAAACAGCGCTGCAGCGGTGGGATATACTTAAGAAAAATTGCGTTAGGTTTTTTTTCAAATTTATTTTACTGAAATAAGTTTTTAGGTTATTGTTGTATTTTGTTGCGGATGCTGAGTTTGTATCCCAAGCTAGCAATGGATTGTAATTACTATTTGATATTTTATTAATATATTAATAATAACACTTAAAACCAATGTAATGAAATAAATCATATTCCTAATATTAATTATAATGATTAGATTAGGTATTTATATCTCATAATCTTCTCTTGGTTGTGCTCTGTTGTGTGCCAATTTACATAGGTACAAATAAAAAAAATATGAAATACTGGCTTCTACCCACTGCTTCGCACGCGTTTTTTGAATTTTTTTTTATTATGTTATTTCAGACGTCAAATTTCAGCTCGACCTATTCAGTACTTTTGTCGTTGTCTTTGGCCAAACATAATACTATTGTATACCTATCTATTGTAAGGGAACCCAAGTGCAAAATCATATAACCTCATTTCCCTCCATCAAGTCCGAAGCAAGTCGTTTGAATTATTCAAGTGATTCTGAGCCTGTTGCGGACCGCAGGCCGCAAGCCGCTAACAAATAGGATTCCCCGTATCTGTCCGAGTTTGCTCCATCCGCCCGAATTGTGCCCGAATCTTGTTTGGTACACACGGACATGGGTAATAAAATATGTCTATATTTTTTACAATGATAATCAGTATTATAGATCATCGAAACTACCGAACAAACCAAACCAGAACATTTTTAGAAAATTTTAGAAACATTTTCTCCACCTTCTTCCAGCAGTTTATCAAAAATAAAGCTCATGTCTTTTTAAAATCGACCGTTTTTCGGAGCTCATATCTAGACAACGATTTGGAATAGGTAAAAAGTGTATAAAACCAAAGACGTAGAAAAGTGGTTAGAAGATTTTTGTGTAGATTTTTGTATTTGTGAGGGCCCCTCCATACAATTAACTAGTATTTATTAGTACTTTTATATTGATTAGTATTTTTTTTCAAAATCGCCGCGCTTTATTAAAGTTATATATTTGGATAGAGGACACTAAAACAAATAAAAATGCCTTATAAGATAATGCTTAGGGGATAATTTTTTAAGGCATTTTTTATAGCGTTAGTTTTCTGAGATATTCACAGATGAAAATAACAATATTTTTCTTTATATGCAAATATCTCAGTAACTTGACGCTTTAGGACACTATGTTATAGAACATAGTGTCCTGTTATAGAACATTTTTTATTTATTTTAGTGTCCTCTATCTAAATATATGTAAGTTTTATTGTGATTTTATGATAATAATGTAATTCTGAGTAAGACAGTAAACGGAGACTAGCCATGTGCTTTGTTCGTTCATCGGTGCGCGATATAGTGACAGGACCAACAATTTTAAGTCGCTATATTCAATTTGTTCCTACAGGAATCGCGGCTAGCTCTTCCCGGGATGCTGATGTAAAAGTCGAGTATATGTAACAATAGCTATATTGTATAAAACTAGGACTAATATTGATGTTAATGAGTGCGATTGAAATGGCTGCTGCTGATGCACTGACCTCCGTAGGCGCCCGGTCCGCGCTCGCGGCACGAGTAACCTACTTAGGTCAAACTGCTGATGATGCTAAATACATACCTTACGTGATCGATGTATCGAACACTACCTATATTTAGATCTGACTGGAGAATAAAAGATCCAACCTAGTTACCCGTGTGTCCCCAATATTATAAGGTCGTTAAAATTCAATTGTTGCTACACGCCCCCGCCGGCCGCAACGGGCAGCGCCCTCTGGCACCCTACTGGAGTAATACTTCTATTGAGACTGCAATAATGCAAATCATTTGTGGGTTGTTGTACTATGAAGTACCCCCAAGTATTTAAAAACACTGATTCATGCGAGAAACTATAGAAAAATCGGTTGGATGGTATGGAAATGTGTTACTTGCTTTTCTTATTTCAATCAATTCTATTTATCTATTAATATTCACATTAATTATTTAAAATCTCGTTATAAAATAATAATTATTATTATTATTACGGATGTAAGTGGGTTAGTTAAGTGATGAAACGTTGGTGTTCTTCCAACACAAATGAGGTTCGTAGTTAACCCGCTTACAACAGTAATGAAAAGAGAATAAATCTCTACGTTAAAAATGGGTTGTCAAATCAATAATCTTCATACCGGGTAGTTACTAAACAAACGGTGTGACGGGCAATAGCTTGTCATAAGTTGGGGTGCATTACTCTATTATGTAGTGCAGTGAGTCGTAATTTAGTAAATCGATAAGTTTCTAAAGCTTCGCAATTTATGACGAAGATGAGGACCCAAAGAAGAAGGAATTGGAGGTCCCTAATAGATTTATTTATCTTTTAGTATCTCTTGAACGTCAGCGACTAGGGGCTTTTAATCTGTTTATATCTAAAGTTGTAGATACCTACAAAAAACTTTGGAAGGTCGCATAATTGTTATAAAATAATGTGACCAGAGTTTGCAATTAAAACTGATGTCTGAGACAGGGGATATTTTAATTCTCCAACACGAAATTGCGTGTTTCGTTTCGGCCAATTAGTGTACTCCGAATTAAAGACCCATATTGCAAAAAAAAAAAACCAAACAAACGATTGCTTATTTCGATAATAAATAAAAAACCTTCGGCATGACAAAAAAGCAATAAAATTACAAAATACCTTGGTGTAGGTATTTTGTATTTATGAATTTAAAATTTCGAACCAAACATGACTAGCTGAGTCGTAGAAAGTTATCATTATATTAGTCGAAACAATATTACGTAGTCTCAATAGAACTACGGGTTTTGTAACTAATAATAGGTAAAGGGAATGAGCACCATAAAACCGATGGTTTATCTCAACTCCCAGAATAAAATCTTTATCTAAGATATAAAACTTGCATGGCACCGATGGTCCGACTTATTTTCTAAGAACTGACTCATCCCTCGTGGGTCAACGCTTGGTCAATGTCATACTCAATGTCTACAAACATGCGAAATCACCGCTTCTAGGAAGAGTGTTTCTTATTTTTGTAGAATAAGGGTGAGAATCAGTTATGTTTTGATTATGGAGTGATATATATGAGTTGTGGGATTTTCTGAAGAGCTAATGGGGTGTAAATGGAAAACTACGGATTGTTACAAATTAGCTTTGATCAGATTGTTGCCTTGTTTCTTGTAGAGTATTAAGGTACCTACTGAAAATTAATATAAAAAAACCGCCAAGTGTGAGTCGTCTCGCACACGAAGGGCTCCGTACCGTAAAAATCAGGCAACTTTTTCAAAGAACATCAAATTTTCACTTGTTCGGAGACCCTTTTTAATTTTCAACTTTATTTAATTTTTAGTATTTGTTATTATTATTACAGTTGAAGTGTTACTTAATTATAGAAAGTTTCATGTGTCTATCTACTGTAGTTCAAGAGCCTTGACAAATTAGGAGCAAAAATAAAAAATCACGTTTGTTGAATGGAAGCCCCCTCTAATTTGGATATTTATTTTGTGTTTATTATTTGTTGTTATAGCGGAAATAGAAATACACATTCTCTAAAAATTTCAACTGGTTTGCTCTTACGGTTCATGAGATAGAGCCCTGTGACAGACTGATGGACGGACTGACGAACGGACGGACAGCGGAGGCTTAGTAATAGGGTTCCGTTTTGACCCTTCGGATAAGCAATTAATAATGATGTAATTAATAAAAAGATATTTTTTTTAAATATATATATACAAAATAAGTTAGTTTTCCCTTAAATTATATTTTAGTATGCAAGTAAATAAGATTCTTATCATGGGGAGACCTGCGTCTAGCAGTGGACCAGTACCTGGCTGTAGAAGATGGTGCAAGTACCCGGCCAGGTGGGGTTACAACTTGCGAAAGACCGCAGGCAGATGCTGGATGTGGCAAGCTGAAGACAGGGCGTTAATAGCGTTCATTAGGGGGAGGGATAGGGGGATTGATGTCCAGACTAATGTAGGCTGATGATGATGCGGATGCATGTAAATGTTGTGAAATAGTGTGTAATAAGTTTAGAGTGGAACCACTTTACATGAAGTTGCATTATTTGTGTTACTTATAAAAATTTTAAATTATATCCACGAAATAAGAAATGTCACGAAATAACGTATATTTCTGTAGGCTTACAAAATAAGCTCATAGACACGCTACTACAATTAGGTAAAGTACAAAGTAATTCTCCCAAGGGATAGTGCAATAAAACATGGGGTGTAAAAAGTACAATAACTGCCCCATTGGCACCCCAATGGAGTTCTATGGGGTTCCGCTAATTCTAGCGCTTAACCTCATTAGGGCGGCTTATTTAACGGCTTAAGCGGCGTTGGGCGGATTTGGTGTTAGAGTAACTTAAGACGTGTAAGACGTCTTGCTTACATGTTTCGGATTTCAACCCTTAGAACATGTAGAGTAGGTTAGACAATGTGTTAGCTACTTACAACGCGTGTGCTGTAATGTGAAAATATAAGAATATTCTAGAAGAAAATATTCTAAAAAGTACCTACTGTTTTTCTGTCGCCAAACAGAGCTGCTCATTGTTCTATGGTTATATGACGCTTCGCAAATGTCCGCCTTATAACAACGCTGGAAGTACTTAGTTCTCGACTAGGTACTTATAGAATATAATAGAATAGAAAATCTTTATTTGTGTAATATATAATTTAACACATGACATGCATATAACTAATATTCAATTTAATGTAACACAAAAAGTTCACCTAAGGGCTCTGCTTAATGCTGAGCCCTTGGGTGCACTTGTGCCATTGCAGCGCTTGGTTTCAGCGGTGCCAGTTGCTACTCGCTACACCAATCACATAGGTAGGTAGCTTTATAAAAAAATTATATAAAATAATATAATATAAAAAAATAATAAATAAATATATACTTACTGCATTGTGTCGTGCTCGTCAGAATTATTTTATAACTACCCCTTTTTATTCTTCTTGCCTTGTCCTAAACAAGTATTATCAATTTGTTGCTTGGATTAAATGCATGGATTTGTTGATATTTTTGGTTCCCAAAGTACCTACCAATTTAGACACAGTTACTTACTTAGTTACTTACCTATTTCTAGTACCTACGCTCGTCACCTAAATTTAATTAATTTATTAGCAAGAATTAGCCCTAACTACTCATTATAAGTGAATTATTAAGTGAGAATAAAGTTTCTTAAACCAGAAGCAGCTTTACTTCACTAAAGTCATTTACAGATTATTTACCATGATTTGAGTATTATGCTTTCCAATATTTCGGCACAGTTTCATGCGCCATGATCATAGAATAACCGCTGAAAAAAAAGTAAATAAAATTAATGGTAATATCTCGTTGTAAATGACTTTAGTGTTAATAACCATGATGGATTTAATCACTTTACTTCACTTTGTTTTAGCTTGAAAGGAGTGCATTTTATTTGCAAAGGCAATATAGGGACTCTGGTCTCTATATTAACCGAGTAACAATGCTGCCAGAGAAAATGCTTTAAGATGCTTCGCCTTGCATTTTCGTAGCGTACTGCCCTGCAAGGCATACCTTGAAGGGCATATATAAACAGGACTTTCTGCTTGTATCGTCAATTTTGATGTAGGTAAGCGTATTCGTTTATTTCCGATTCAAGAAAATGTACGAAGTTTAGCTGCTTTTTGACTTTGTAATTATGATAACATATTTTTCATTCTACTTGACACTGTAATTTTGGTTCTTACTATGGTTTATAGATAAAAATGTATTAAAAAGCTAAAGTCATAAAATTCGTTGCAAAACGGCCCTTTCGTAAGTAAGCGAGTATAGCTTTGAACACACGACACGTTGAATTTTGCGGCTTTACTGCAACTGCGAATGATAATAAAAAGAGTAAGCATCCAGTAGATTTGTGACGTCAGTGTGGTAAATTGTATGAAAAAACAAAATAAAACCGCGCCAGATTATACATATTATAAAATTATAGTGCCAGTGGACGGAAAAAATAAAGAGCACGACTGAAATGCAGTTCCATGCAAAACCATGGACTAAATCGTCTTCACATTTTAGTCCATACTTTAAGCTTTATCAATAACAATATTTATCGTCTGGTCTGTTATCCCGATCTCATCCGGAACCGAGGGCAACCGTAATTGGGCGATGTCGGGAGATAAGCGTAGTATAGCGTAGCATGGACGGGGCAAATTGAATTCAGGATTTATTGAAACGAAATATGCTGCATGTAGAGATTATAGAGAATTTTGTAGAGACTGGATAAATTGACTTTTGATGTCTTTGGGTAGTGGAAAAGAGTGATAGGGCCACTTGTAGAGATTGGAGAGTTTTCGGTTTATGATTTGGTTAGTTAAGGAATGTGATAGATAGTTGATAACAATACAAAATGATATGAACTGTGACGATGATGATGACCTGTAAATAGCATCGGAACGGGGCCTAAGAAAACTAAAATCGAAGCTAATGATTCGTTTTCGTGCAAAACCTGAGGTGCACTGTTGCACGAAAACGACAAAATTGTACATAATATTCGTTTTTACAAGTACGAGCCCAGCCAAGGTTTCGGAAAAAGGATTACGAAATTTCGAAAAGATATTAAGAACTTAAAATATTGTATGAGCTAATATTCTAGTACGGAAAATGGAAAGAGCTATGCTCGGAGTTTATCTGAAGGAGATTCGTAACGAGTACATCTTACAGAGAACCAAACTTATCGACATAGCTCAAATAATTAGCAAGCTGAACTGGCAGTGGGCCGGCCATATCTCGCAAAGAACCGACAACCGCTGGGGTAAACATGTCCACGAGTGGGGACCGCGACTCGGCAAACGTGGTGTGGGACGCCCTCCTGTCAGGTGGGATGACGATCTGCGAAAGACTGCAGGCAGATGCTGGATGCGGCAAGCTAAAAATGGCGCCTATGTACAGCAGTGGACTAGGTGGAATATAGTAGGTTGATGATGATGATGATGATTTGTTAGCATCCTCCTTTTTATATTCGGGTAAATATTCTCTGGCAAAATAGCATCTATTAGTACGTGGACCTGTCAAATGTCACCATCGCAAAGCGCGGATTTAGGCAGAGCCGTTATGAAAAGAAGTTGAAGGATTGAATAATATATATTTAGACGTCAGTACCTATTTATTGGAAAGAACTTAATTAAAATGTAAAATAAAATGATTGTATGGTAAACGCATATCATTAAAACATCATATTACTTGAGACTGGTGTTTAAACTGATTTTTCTAATAGATTCTAGAACGGAGTAGAACGCATTAACTGCCTAGTCTTACCGGTGCAATCTGGAGCCGCCGCAGCCGCCACTTCAAACATGCTGATTTCATTTAATAATTACTAATTAATTACTTAAGAAGTTTTCTAATACATTAAAATTATAAGTATACAGGGATGTCAAATATCAAAGTGCTTTATTTCCTTTAGACCTTACAAGACTCTTGGACACGTCGCATAATTCAAATTACCTACATGGATGTTAATTCATGGAAGGCAAGTACCATATATATTAAATATATTAATTTTACACATATTTAATATAATATGAAATTTAGACACATTTGATTCTTGTTATTAGAGACATTTGATTCTTTTGATGTAATCTACCGATCAGTGCCATAAAAATACTGGATTTAGTTTTTGGATTTTAGTGGGTTCGATAACCGGATAAGGCAAGTAATTTATCAAAATTTTTTGAATGTAGTTTTACTTATTTTTAAAAATAATGGAATGTTTCCTTTCAGTAAAACTTCGTATCTTTAATTTTTCTGGTACTTGCCCTCCGTGACCCATGGGCGTGGAATATCCTGTATATAAGTTTATCTAGCTCATTGTATCGAACTGTATAGTTTGGAATTTTTGTAATTTTTTGGTTTTTTTCAACGCATCAGCATTGCCATACAGCGGGGCAATGCAGCCAGCGTCTTGGGGACGCTTCCGACTGGTATTGCAATGATATCAGCGATTGTTTGAAACAATGAAGCTGTTAACTTAATTGTTTCAATTGTAAATGCTCGACCGATGTGGCGCGGCGGGCGAAGGTCCGCCTGCGACGCAGAAGATTGCGGGTTCGATTCCCGCCTTGGGACAAAAGTTTGTACGATCTGCAAATATGTGTTACGGGTGTTCTGAGTATTATCTATGTATAATAAAAAAATATATCTATGTAATGTATTGTATTAAGTAGGCACCTATATCAGTCATCTAGTACCCATAACACAAGCTCTTAGTGGCTAGGTGATGCCGTGTGGATTGTCCAGCTTTATTTTATTATATTCAACCCATCCCTTTCCATTCGTTCATGTTATTACACTAATGACGTCACGATGACGTAGATACTTGTCTGTAATTACCGAATCAGGGTAATTTTGTCCATACCTTCGCTTTTTGCTCGTTAGGCTAGAGGTTGCGGTAAGGCGATGAGTTTATGAGTAAGCTATAAAACCGCGTGTCATCGTCAAGATTGCCGTGATATCAAACATGACACAGTTTTAGACAAAATTAGCTTCTACCCGCGGCTTCACTTGCTTTTTCCCTGGATAAAAAGTTTGACTTTCCCTTCACATAAAATATGCACAATTGTCCGGGTTAGTCATAGATATAAGTAAAATCTGCAGATATGGTAAGTTCTCCCAGCGCTTACTCAACATCTGGCCGGTGTTACAACTACACCCAAACACTCGCTCACAGTTACATTTCCAATCTTGTGCAATAATTATAATGAATAACAAAGATGGAAAGAGGTACCTAGGCCGAAGTGCGACCGAGACAACAAAACGCACGCGAAACACAAACGCTGGCGGCGCCGGTCCTACTATGACTGAGGTGGTTGGACTAAATTGCACCTAATTTGAGCCTTCCACTTTCGAGAGGCTGGTACCTCTCCTCCCATGTTTTAATTAAATTGATGAGGTTAGTGGCAATTATTAGATTACCACTAAAGTAATTTAGTATCAGAGGTTAGCCCTCTATGGATGTGAAACATGGACCATGACACAGGGGGATAGAGAGAGGATTGAGGCGTTTGAAATGTGGTGCTGGAGGAGGATGGACGGAGAAGGTAACTAATGGGGAGTTGCTGAAAGAGTTGAGGAGAAAAGGTTTTTGATGAACACCATTCAAAAGAGAAGAGGGAGAATGATTGGACATCTTATACGACAACTCCGATCATCGAAGGGTTCCGTACCGTAAAAATCAGGCAACTTTTTCAAAGAACACCAAATTTTCACTTGTTGGGAGACCCCTTTAAATTTGTTTTGTTTTTTAGTATTTTTATTATTTCAGTTGAAAAGTTACTTAATTATAGAAGGTTCCATGTGTCAACCTATTGATTTAAGAGATGACAAATTAAGAGCAAAAATAGTCAATAAAATCACGTTTGTTGTATCCCCCTTTAATTTTGATATTTATTTTATTTTTATTATATAATTTTATTGTTATAGCGGCAAGATAAATAAACATTATCTGATAATTTCAACTGTCTATCTCTTACGGTTCATGAGATATAGCCACGTAACAGACGGACGGACGGGCAGACAGCGGAGGCTTAGTAATGTTCAAATGTGAGGGTTCCGTTTTCACCCTTCGGGTACGGAACCCTAAAAAAAGCCTGCATTGGAAATAGAAAATTGGAGGAAATTGCAT
This sequence comes from Eupithecia inturbata, assembly GCA_963662085.1. Classification (NCBI taxonomy): domain Eukaryota; kingdom Metazoa; phylum Arthropoda; class Insecta; order Lepidoptera; family Geometridae; genus Eupithecia; species Eupithecia inturbata. Next base: position 14,786,807 of record OY759182.1, read on the forward strand.
CATTGCACGGACAATAATTAACTGACACTGCTAGAACTGCAGGTTCTGCCCATGCATCATCACGAACACGCTCGTGAAGAGGCCATGTATTCATTCCTTAATGACTTATTTTGACTGCCTTTCAAAATAAGTCGTTAAAGAATTAATACGTAGTAGGTAATGAATGATTCAAAGCAATCTACTCAAATCTAATAATACATATTTGGCAAAATGGCCTTTGCAAACGAACTACTCAAAGACGTTACTAACGAACTATTGATACTATACCAATTTATTCTACTTATTTTGTAAAAGTTCAATGTAATTATTAAGATTATTTACCTACGTAAATAATCTTTTGGCAGGTAGCTGCCTGAGTGCTTAGTACCAGTGGACACAATAAAATTACGATAAAAGTTTTCGAGAATCATTGACGTCTTAGAAGAACAAGGCTTAGAATGATAGTAGACACAAACGAGGTGTAGCCATAAAACAAATCCGACAAATACGTCTCATTTTCCTATTCGTATACATGCGCTTGTGTGTGTGCGTGAGTAAAAGCACTGAAGTTATATGCTTATCAACTCACACATAGATTCGTTTTTGGCTTCAAAATCAAGATAATTGTTGAGTGACACTATCCCTCTGCTGTGACAGCAGCGTGTTTTACCCTAAGACGAGACGTTATTTCTCCGACACTGTTCACCTTTGCATTGGAGGATATATTTAAGTCGACTGGGACGAATATGGCATCAATATCAACGGCGATAACATCACTCACCTTCGGTTTTCCGACGAGTCATTATGACAGAATCGCTGGAAGACCTTAGCAACATGCTCATAGGCCTCAACACCGTTTCTCGACAGGTGGGTCTAAAATGATCATGGGTAAGACAAATATCATGTCGAATGCCCATGTCGCACCCTTACCGGTCTATGTTGGGAACGATGTTATCGAAGTTGTTGATCAGTACGTCTACCTAGGCCAAAATCTAGGTAAATCCAACTTCGATAAAGAGGTCAGCCGACGAATCCAACTCGGATGGGCAGCGTTCGGGAAACTTCGTAATATCTTCTCGTCGTAGATACCACAGAGCCTCGAGACGAAAGTCTTTAATCAATGTGTGCTACCAGTGATGGTTTACGGATCCGAGACGTGGTCCCTGACTAATAGGCCTCGTGCATAGGCTGAGTCGCTCAGCAGGCTATGGAGACAGCTATGCTCGGAGTTTCTCTACACGATAGGATCCGGAATACGGAAATCCGTAGAAGAACCAAATTAATCGACATAGCTCTCAGAGTTCGCAGGCTGGTGATGGGCAGGCCATATAGCTCGCAGAACCGATAATCGTTGGGGAGTAAAGGTTATTGAGTGGCGACCGCGATGCAATGCGAAACGGAGTGTGGAAAGACCTTCCACTCGATGGACCGACGACATTGTAGTTGTCGCAGGGAGTCGATAGATGGAGGCGGCTCAGAACCGCTATATGTGGCGTCGTTTGTGGGAGGTCTATGTTCAGCAGTGGACGTATACGCGCTGATGATGATGGTGATGGTAATGACTCGTGTCGTACTGAGAGTAAATGAGTCGAGACTTAGTTCAGTCAGACCAAGCGCTGTTGTTAGTGCTCTATCTATTTACTTTTTTATTATCAATGCCGCAAACTTGATTCAAATGTGCAACAAATCACTGAAAATCATTCGAAAACTATCATCGAGTCCGTAAGAAAATATTGTATCGTTGTCATACTACGAAAAGTGGTTTTCTCTTGATACGGTAGGGGCGCTGCAAGGCGCTTATTGTATAGGAACGATTCGAAAGCGAAGAAAGTATACATATGATAATACGCACAACCCATACTAAGCACTCTGATCTCCTAGTCACGGAACTCAACATGTGTGAAATGTTTTTTTCATTTATGTTCAAAATCCTGTTCCGTCGAAATTACCGTTTCGCAAAATAATAATAATAAGTTAGGAATTCCCTAATTTTTTAGTGTATCTACTGCAGTTACGAAACTAGGTTAGGTATGCAGGTCGTTACGTACGTAGTCGTAAAGTCACTAAAAATGCGGTACCTACCTACCAAAATATTATTGTGAAAATGAATTCATACTAATCTATATCCTATTATATTATAAAAACTAAAGTAACTCTGTCTATCTGTCTCTGTTACCTTTTCACGCCTAAACGGCTGAATGGATGTTAATGAAATTTGCCAGGGAAGTAAATAATATCTCGGCTATGGATAGGCAACTTGAAAAACGCATGTGAAGCGGCGGACAGACGCTAGTGTGTTATATTTTTTGTTGTTTCTGTATTATCTAATACCCACAGCGTGCCCATGACACACGCTGCGGCTAGCTAGATGATGTTCTGTGAATTGTCCAGCATTATTTAATTATTTATTTAATTTCAGAACAGTAAGCAATAATAATATAGCAATAATTTAATTTCAGTAAGTAGCGAGAGGTTTATGAACAATAAGACAATTGAACGATAAGCTCGGTGGACGTTATTTACAACGTTGAGCAGCTTTGATAGCGCAAACGGACAACTCTTTAAATAAAAGTTAATTCAAAATTATGTGTAGGTACTGTAATAATATAATTTTCATATACTTTCAATTTCATAAAAATGTTTATGGGTATGCCTTGTTAGGTAATTGTTATTCGACTGCGCAAGAAGGAATGCGTAGTAGTAGTTTTAGTAGTGAAAATTAGTGGGAGGAATTATCGCTTTATCAATAATTAAGCTTGTTTAAAAAAACTATAAACCTTCTTCAAATTCGGGTAAATAGTATTCATCTATGTTTACGTGCGAAAAATTTGGTTTACACTTCGATAGCGCGATCTAATTTCCCTAGTGGCGACATCTAGTTATAATTCAAGTCTTATTTAGTTTGATAACACCTGGATCAACAGTTCCGTCAACAGTTCCGTTGACGCCCTTTGCCATGGAATCCATTAGTCGTGATTCTACAAAGATACTGTTGCTTTTTAATTTTTACGGGATTAATACTAATCCCTCGGGACAAAAATGTTATGGGACCATTTCGGATCATTCTCTATACAATAGTGAAAAAATCAGCACAATCGGTTAACCATTGGCGGAGATATAAAGTAACATACATATTCCTACATTAAAAAAACATAAAGATGAATTAAGAACCTCCTCCTTTTTAAAGTCGGTAAAAAACCGTAGAGAGGATCATATTTTACAAATTTTGTTAGTGCCTTATCTGTTTTGGTTTTACACAAAATTACCGATAGACTGACAACCGAACGAAGGTCGGATGAGTCTTGAACCAAAACATCGAATCGCTCGTCTGCCAGTCCCTATTGTCACCACCCGGGCTCGCTTCCCAGGAATCTCCTCAGCCGTCATTTGCAGTTTTCCGCGAAACGAAAACACCGCGAAGATGAAAAATTAAATTTCATGAACAGCTAGAGATAGCCGCTTGAATGAAGCGAATTAATTATTTAATGAGATATTCTTGGGAATGGTAATGAAGTTTCCTGAAAGCATTCAGATTCAAAGGCTTTGTTAAGATGGTTAAGGTTTAAGTGGATTTTAAAGTTAATGTGGATTTTTATTTGTTAAGGGATAACGTTATTCCCGTTCAGGTATCTTTATACAGCAAAGTAACAAAATAAAAAATATAAATTTTAAGAAAAGAACTTTAGAAATGTGTGCTTTAGAAAAAATTACGTACTTACTATCATCGCCAGTAGATAAATAGGTTAGCACTACAATAACATCAAATAAATAATGATAAAACAATTACGTACTTACTATCATCGCCAGTAGATAAATAGGTTAGCACTACAATAACATCAAATAAATAATGATAAAACAATTTTTTTGCCAGAACACAATAAAGCAGTATCACTAAATCTTTCATCATTCGAAATTCTGACAAATTCGCCCATCACTTAGCATGTGCCTTGGCGAATGGCAATCAAATACAATTTATAGGTATCATACATTTATGTATTATTTTTGTTTATCATTTATATATAATTTTTGTATATATACACTAAGGAAAAACTGTTAAAAAGCTTTTTCCCCAGAAAACTCGCAAGTCGTCAAACGTCTTCGAACAAACATTAGCATTTTAGCATCTCACAATCAGACCGGAAACCGGAAATGCAGCATTATTGGCCGCTGACAGGACTGGAAAGCACTGTCATGTCCGGGGGAGAAGAGGGGGACTGTCAGTTACAAGGGGAGTTTCGAAAGAAGTGTCTCGAGTGCGGGGGAACATAGAAACTATTCTTAGAAATGAAAGTACGTAGCAATAAAATAAATACAGTTGTTGCTGTTGGCAGAGGAAATCTGTTAAAATAATTTTATTTATTTATCGTGAAATCGTCTTTATTCATTGAAGTGAAAATGTTTAGATCGAGGCCAAACGAGCGTAATTCTTGTAGTAGGTATGTGTCACATAAAATACGTACTTTCAATAGAAATGGCAATTCATTGTGTCGTACCAAAATAACCGTATAAAGGAAGCGAATCATTTTATGCGACTCAAAAATAATGATCCTTTGGCCTCAGCATTAGTCTAACTTTGGAAGTAATTGAAAAGTATCTGTAATGAAAAAGTAGATAGGTGAAATACATGCGCCTAGCACTAACGTTACTTTAAGGCCTTTCAACAAATGAGGCCACATAACTTTTATAGATTCAAAACCATAAAAACTTGCTAGATCTACATTTGTATCTATTCTAGGATTTCGATATTGAACAGTTTCCAACAAGGTTCTTAACCCACTGTCCTTATAAATTCAAGATCTACAAAAGCTGTTTACGAAGCAGCTTGCTAACCGAGCTATACGTTTTAGCTATGGCTACAAGTATTAGCTATACGCTCAAGAATAGATACACTATACGTTCAAGCAATAGCTAAAGGAGGGTTTAAGCCGAGCATAAACTGTTTCATGCCATTGACCATTGTTTATGCATCGACTATGCGATCCTCAGACACATAAATACTATCTGGTTCTGAGCTACTATCGGTTGTCACTGAGTTAGTCCGGCAATTTGAGCGGAACTAGAGGAAAACTGATTTACGTAGGTTATTTTAACCGATTTAACTCTTCGGGTAAAAGTCAAAGTCAAAGTCAAAAACTCTTTATTTCCATAAATACAATAAATGTACACTTAAAAAAGGTTAAATTCTTAATAACTAAACACAAAAATAAAGTGTAATTTTTGATTTCAGTTGCTTCGGTATGTAGACTAAAGTAAAGAAGTGACGAAGAAACCTTTAGCGTGTTAGTTAGTTGTTATTTTACGAGTTGGAGCAAATCCCGTCCCAAAGGTGCTTAAAGATTTGGCCACGCTGGAAAAGATTTCCAGATTTCTGATTTCAATAACTTAATTTCTTTAGGCTTAAAAAATAAGCACTTAGACAATTCAAATTTCAAAAGCTTGGAAAAGCTGAGCTAATCTTGCATATAGGTACATAATTAAAATTTGCTTCGCATGTAACTTTCACTAAGTTACATGCGAAGCAAGTTTTAATTATGTTTAAGCAAGTCTAGCTCAGCTTTTCCAAGCTTTAGCTCAGTTTGACTTATTTTGCAATAAGTGGACCATAGTTTTTACACCCGTATGGAACAGTCTCGCATGAGGGCTCCATGCGTTTCATGCTTCATCACATCACAACTAAACAACCCCCTAGTAGGGGATACTTCACGATTCAATGCAAATCTGAATTATAAGACGGCACTAACTCAACTGAATTTATGAGTTATCGTAAATTTTCCCTCTTCCTCTCTCCACAGCAAATATATCACAATCTCTCTTTCTATCTTATGTAATTTAATTATACCTGTAATTGTCGTTTTATTGTACACATCAAGCCGTCGAAGTTATAGTCGTTTTAGTATAAACTTTATTATTATTGAGGACTTTATTAGACAGCTGTATTCTCAATGAAAACGAATGGATCTGTGACCAATGAGTCACGAAGACGGAACAATGGAACAAACTGTCCAGTTGATTTTTTTTTACAGTTTCGAAATTAATAATGAATGAACTAGGATCGAAGCCACTGAAATAAAAAAATAACTTTATTTCCGTGTAATTCTAATTTTAAGAATCTGACTTTTTCTAAGTGTACATCTATTGTATCAATGGAAATAAAGATTTTGTAGGCTTTTGTTATCATCAGAACGTTAAATTTTACACTTTATATTAAAAACCACATCATAACCACCCAAATAGTCCTGTTGTAAAAAGCCCACTTGATACACACTGTCCAGCAGTGCCATGTGTATCAAGGAGGTTTGTGTATACATGAACCTGTCTGTTAATTTGTCAAAGTTAACATTTGTAACAAATGAATTAAATCGCTAAGAATGTATTAAATCATACTTTGTATGATAAGAATTATTGTCCGTGCCCTAAATGAGTTGTGGAAATAAGCTATTATAGTGACGAGAAAAATGGTGGATATACATACATCTGGCACTACCTTGGTGGACACTAAGGCCTAAGCTATAACCGGCTCGCAAAAACTGGTGTATTCAACCGTTATCGTAGACAGGAGGTCCCATGATTGATATTAATGCGACCGCCTTATCTCACCATTGTCGCCAGCCCTTTGAAAACCCTTCGGAGGTAACTGGGTCGACTTATTGAAAATGTGTAAGGCGAACCTTATAGACACTTTTTCAATAAGTCGACCCATAGTACGATTACTATGAAAGTTGGCTCTTTTGCTGTAGGTAGGTACGTCTTATAAAAGAAATCAAATAATATCCCAAAAATTTTGGACTTCGATGGAAGTTGAACCCGCGTCCTTACGTCTATTATGTCGTGTAAATATTACACTTATAAACCTTGTCTATATCCCTTTAAGGGTATATTTTACCCACGAGACGTTATAAATTCAAATATTTAACTTTTTTAAACACCAAATCCAGTCGAACATATTGTATTTCGCCTTTTCGTCTTTATGAAAAATTACTATTTTCTGCCCGCCGCTTTAAAGTTTAAAGCTTATTTCTATCCCTGGGAACTGATTTATGGGATAAACAATAGATGTATTCTACATTTATGCAAAATTCAGCCCGATCCGTGCAGTCAGTAGATTTTACATTACATATCATATATCATTAGATCAGTAGTTTTTGCGTGAAGAAGTAACAATATTCATCCTACCATTAAAACTTTCGCATTTTATAATATTAGTGTGGCTTCGTAAAGAAAAATAGGCTGAACTTTAAATACATACCTACTTTGGTCACTAAGGAAGTAAAATTAAAGTTTTTTTAAGTGAGTACCAAGTATGTTAGTAGTTAGTTTTAAGTAATTCATAATATTTGAACAGGCGGTTTTGGGTCAAGAAACTTACAATGTTCTGTAGTAATTTAAGTTTGGTGAGTTGTTTGTTTCATGAAAACTATTTTTAAACTAATAAAATCAATACTTTCCCGGTCGAATGGTCACAGAATTTTTTTCTTTTGTATTATTTATCAACAAAACAGACATCGGCGTTTTTTAGGGTTCCGTACTCGAAGGGTGAAAACGGAACCCTATTACTAAGCCTCCGCTGTCCGTCCGTCCGTCCGTCCATCTGTCACAACAGGGCTCTATCTCATAAACCGTATGAGGTAGACAGTTGAAGTTTTCAGAGAATGTGTATTTTTCTTGCCGCTATAACAACAAATAATAAAAATAAAATAAATATATAAATTGAAGGGGCTTCCGTACAAAACCTTGTTTTTTTATGCTTTTTTGTTCTTGGTTTCGCAAGGCTCTTGAATCACAATACATGAAACTTTCTATAAATAAGTAACAATTCAATTGTAATAACAGCAAATACTAAAAATATAAAAAAATTGAAACTTTAAAGGGGTGTCCGAACAAGTGAAAATTTGATGTTCTATGAAAAAATTGCCTGATTTTTACGGTACGGAACCCTTCGTGTGCGAGTCGACTCGCACTTGGCGGATTATTGCGAATAAGGGAGTTAACGAGTTTCCTCCCTTGATAACCAGCAAAGGATGAAATAGCATAATTTTCGGCTCAATATTACGAAATAACTTTTAGCCCAAAGCACAACATACGTTATGTGTAAAAGGGTTACATACCGCGGTGTGCCCAACCCTGTCTGTCAAAGGAAAAATGTTGTACTTCAGGATTTCGGCAGTTTTCAATTTGATACAGCTCGGTCTGCCTCGTAGCTCAGCCTTTAGAGTTTTTGAATATTTTATGAAAACCTGGTTATGTGATTTATGTGATTGAGGATGTTAAAATATTTTCATGGTAAAGGGGATTGAAATTGTTGTGAAATTATTATGGGATTTCAGAACTGTGAAAGCTTTTTGTGATATGAACGGGTATTTTGGGTCCATGTTTAAATGCATGTATCGTAGATACTGTTCAACTTAAATAGACGAGACCACATAACATGGTGTTGTCAATAAAGATATTGTATTGTATTGTACATTATTAGTCAAATAAATAAATAATTCTGGACAATTCACACATCATCAACTAGCTAGCCCCAAGCTAAGCATGGGTTGTGCTATGGGTACTTAATACTAGAAAAACTACTATTTACATCATGGTACTAAATCACGAGCATTTCCTTATCCTTATTAGGATTGGGGTCAGTCATCATAACGTTTGTTAAAAACACTAGGTTACTTATATAAATACATTTCCTAAAAACATGCACAATATATTGACATGAAGAAGCCAAGAGGCGTAGCAAAATAATGAAACAAAGCCGTCGTTCAAAGGATTCCTTGCAAGCAGCCGGGTGGAAATGATTTTACCCTCATGTAAGATTCAAGAATTTGCGTGAATCGTATTGTATATTGCAACGGTTTTTTACCTAGTTACAATTATATTATGGTAAAATATTTAAAAGTATTTCCAAACCAAAATATGACCAAAATTTGTATGCATTAAGATAGCAATAATCGATATGAATACGAATAGCATTATGTTTTAGCAAGGAACTAGGTTAAGTTCTAGGTTTAGTCAGTAGAGAACTGGCAGGTGGTGCTTGCAGTGACTACATTACAATAACATCTGGTGTCCCCCAAGGGTCAATCCTGGGACCTCTGTTGTAAAATGCTTATTTATTTGATATCCACACGTGTTTCAGCGCCTCAAACCATCTTATGTTTGAAGATGACAAAAAAAAATATCTAGGAGTTAAAAAAGAATCTGATTGCTTAAAAATACAACACGACATACTTGAATTAGAGAAATACTACTTCAAAAATAGAATAGCAGTAAATATCAATAAATGTTTGCAAATAACTTGTACCTAATAAGTATGAGTAAAACACTCTAGAATACATTTGAATCGACCTGCACAGATAAAGTCACGACGTTACTACAATTTACGAGAAACAGTAATTTACAAGCATAACAGTAAAATATCAGGCCAAACTATCCCCCTTCTCCCTCGGTATCAGGAGAAAGATCGCAGACGCAAGGAGATGGCAGATAATGCAATCTAATTGGGACCAGTGGTCGGATTGACCCTACTATACTGCGTGCGATGCATCAATCGTAATGTGGTTATGTTGTGATAGTGTTTTGGGTGCTGGTGGAAATGTATTATGTTTTGGGTGTTGTTGGTACGTGTTGTATTAATCCTCTTAAGCCAGATAATGACCGTTGTTACGGGGTAATGTAAAGTGTCACACAGCGAGCGTTCGTGCAGTCAGTACGGGGAAAGAAGGCGCTCGCAACGAGCGACGAGACAGTTTTTTTACATTTCATGCTCGCTGCGAATGTTACATTACGCCCTGCAACATCGGACAGTACCAGACTTTACTATTGACTCCTGTTTGCAGTGAAAGTGAATGAACTGGCGCCCAACGTGGGGCATAGTGAAAAATCAATCCAGCAGATTGAAGAGGATATGAATGTGTCAAAACAACCATTAAAATCTCAAATTTTCATTTGTATTTTTTTATTAATTGACCTTTGCTTGTCCACAATCTCACCTGATGGAAAGTGACAATGTGGCCAACGGTGTATCACGAAAGTCTAGAAGACACATCCACTCATGTTTTGAAGAAACCCAGGTAATGGTCATTGTGACGCTATTTTGCTAAATGTTGCTGGTTATTTTAATTACATAATATTTTAGTACAGCAATAAATTTAGTGTAGACCCCTGACGTTTTGTTTTTCAGTTCCAATGTAGCACTTACTAAGTAATTTACAACGCCGCAGTTTTTTATTAATTTCTCATCAATCACAAAGCGATATCCTATTAGAGCAAAATCACGTCAGACAAAGCCTTCGTCAGCCTCATTAGCTGAAGCAAAAGGTCTAAAACTATTATATTTCGGACCAACTGAGGGCTGATTTACACAGAAACCAGATTCTTGGCCCTTATTAGAAAGTAATCTGATGTTTTTAGTCCTTAATTGCTAACTTACCAGATTCTTAAACAACTCGGCCTGGTAATTTAGTAAATAAGGAAGATTCTTACACAAATCTTGAAAAGGTTAAAATGCTCCGCTTTCATGTGTCTTGTCACTTATCAGACTTTTTGTGTGGTTCCCTTTGATTTATTGATTTATGAAAGACTAGCTGCGCACAGCGGCTTCGCCTGCGTGGAAATTGATACACACTAGCACACCCCCTATAAGATTAGTTCTGTAGAAATAAAAAATACGAGTATCATTATTTAATTTATAGTTTAGACGAATCACAAATTTGAATAACCGGATATACCCAATTTTTAAAAATTTCTGAAATACGTGTTCAATAATTCTCTGTAAGTTTCAAGCTAATTGGGCCACGGGTTAAAGAGTTACAAAAACTCTAAAAAAACTTCAACCCCCCTTTTCACTCCCTTAGGTGGGATTCCCAAAAATCCCTTCTTAGCGAGAGGTAGTGTAGTAATAGGTAACTACTTTTCAAATTTCAGCTTTCTCGATGCGGTAGCGGTTTGGGCTGGGCGTTGTAACCTGAAAATCGCTTGTTCTTTTACGAATATATATTACCAGCACGCCATAGAGCACTTATGGCGAATAAATGAGTAGGTACGTATGAGAAATATTTTTACTTATGACAGAATTAAAATAAAAAAGAAATTCATATATGAAATCCAGCTGAGAACTAACTACCCGTGCCGGTCACCCGCTTTCTACCTTGAACCCACCCTGTGCCCAACTAATTGGGCACAAAAACAGGGGCCGCGGTCCCGTGGACCGGACCGCAATTAGTAGTTTAACGACTCGTGGTAAGTAATGGCGCGGAAGTGCCGCCCCGTTGTTACTGTAAGACATGCTGGTTACTGTGGTTACTCCATTGCGCCATGTGAAATGTAAGTAAGACTAGCAACTAGCATGTCTTACCATTATTTGTCAAGTTGCCTAATGCAAAAATTAAGAAATGGCTCTTGAAAAGTTTCACTTGAGAACATCTGGAAGGATTTAGATTTGTACCAAAAGTCGGTTCTGTTTTGAATATAATTTTTGGACAAGTACAATTTTCAGTAAAAAGGACTTTTTCGATGGGATTTTTGGGCAGGACAACGTTTAATGTTTTTTAGATCAATGTTTCACTAAATTATTCTAATAATATACCAAATTAAACCAACACAAAACAGCGAAAAATAACATCACCAAAACTAGCAAGCGGAAAAGTCCGAAACTATGAAACCTATTCATTAGCCGAGCCATAAACCGATACATCCCATCCAATAAGGCAGTTTACATGGACCCTATTCATCTGTGTTCTTACTACGGTGTTTACAGCTTTCTATTCATAGTTTAGCGAGATTTGTGGTAAGTGCTGGCAACATTGACGGGTCAAAGAATCTGGCGCCATGGCGAGCCGTAGAGTAGTGAAAGTAGATTGGGTATGTTTGTACAGCAGTTTCTGTACGAAGTTTTATGTAGGGCTTAAAATATATTTAGTTTACTCAGTAGTAAATTTTGTTAAATTATGCGAATGTAGCATTAAAGTTAAATTATTTGTATATTGAAAATTTATCGAAAAGTTGCAGCAAATTATTCAACAAAAATTTTTAGAAAGTGTCAAAAGTATAAACCTCTCGGCACTAAAATATTCAGCTTTTACATTAAATCCTATTATCTAAACAAAGGGTGAAAAAAGCACTTTGACGTTTTGAAAACACAAGAATTGGATTGTGGCTGAGTCACATAAACAAATAGAATCAAAATAAGTTACCTACCTCATCTCTACTCCACATGTAAAAAAAGTATCTACCTAAAAATATACTACGCAGATAGTGCATTGGATTTGATTTTGCAGTACATCAATGTACGGATCACTTCACATTTGTTTGGCTGGTTACCAAGTGCTGTTTTTGTTTGTTTCTGCGAGTTAATAAAAAGACCTAGCTTTTTTTGTGGTGGAGCCATATATCGAGCTTATAGATTTTGATTACAATCTAAACAACCGTTCAAGAATATATCTTATGCTGAAAATTTAAGACACACTTTTGTGATCATACGCGAAATATTGGTGAAAAATTTAATTGCAAGAGTTCAGATCACGTAAATAATTTCACATCTTTAGGTAGGTACCTATACTCTGCTGTACGAGCAAAAGCATGATCGTTTGCCAGACGTGATACTCCATACATGCTCAAAATATTAAACACTTTGTATAAATGTGAGTGTATTTTAAAGTATCAACAGCGGTATCATTACGACTGTAAGCGGGTGAACTACGAACCTTATTTGTGTTGGAAGACCACCAAAGTACTAACGAGGGACTTCTTCCTCTTAAGCGATGAACCCTTATGAGGATGAATACCCTCGTTAATAAGACAGAGTCTAATAAGAATCAGGCAGATTCTGTCCATTAGAGCGCTGGTGCTCACAAAGTTTTCGACAGTAGAAAATCAGGACCTTTCATTAGGTCTCTCTTGGCCAATAGCTTTTTCAGGCATTTTCGGTTCGCCGAGCGATCTCCTTATCTTGTCTGGAATAGAATGAAACTATTTGGCCGAGGTAGATGTAGTCTTCCACGTAAATCAATTTTGCTCCGTCTACTCTTAATTCTGGTCTTAACGCTGAGTCATGAGCATGGTTTTTGACCGTTTCATCTCCTATTATGAAATAAATAAATTAAATATTTCAATAATCCATATCTGTTACCTGTAAGTAATTTTGAATTTATTACTTTATAGCTATTTTAGTGTCTATTAACTTAACTTTAAATCAACATAGAGTTTAACAGAGAACCAACTTAATTTATTTTAAAAAGCACGCGGACGTTCGCCGGCCGCGCCATATTGTTCGTGAATAATCGTAACATTTCATAATGTCAGACAAATTGTTGTGTAATTATTTGTAATGATTCTTTTTTCAATAAACTACTACTATTTTTTCTACTATAACAACATATATTATGAGACGCGACGGCGCGCTTGCGGGCGTGATTTACAACTCCGTATCGGAAACACCTCGTGTACGCCGCCCTAATGTATTGCCGGCGTCTTGGAAACGAATGTAGATTCGGCCTTATCCGGATTACACACAATGTTGTGGTAATTGTTCTGTCTGCATTCATAAAATAGCGATATATGCAATTAGGAAGTTATGGAAATACGATATACAAAGATAGTCGGAACGTAGTCATAGGATCTTTGACGATATATGCTGTTTTTCAGCTGGAAGATGTTTTTTTTTTATATAAATCCATCGTTTTGATCGTTTATTGTGTAACCTGCAATACACAAAGCAGTCACAACAACATTCTTAGGTCAGGAGTAATATATTGTGTATCTCCGTAACAAGTGCTTAGTGATGAAATTTATTTTTGGTTAAAATTCAGAAGTAGATGATGATATTTTTTAACTTGATTTAAGTATGAAGAATACAGTCAGAAATCAGAAATTAATAACGTATATTAATAACTTATTTATTAATCATCTTACAGGCAGTTGTACAACAGCTTACCCGATAACATTATGAAATGTTTATCAATGCACATATTTATAAAAAAACTGATACAATATATTTATGACAAGATCTTTTAATTTAGCGTAACGGTACCAACCAATATTGTAAAACTTGCTTCTACAATTATTAGCAAACTGTTGTAATTTAGTATTAATTAATTAAGATAGTACGTAAGATTATTGTATGTACTCATTTATGTGAAAATTGTTCTTTTGAGTAAATAAATTCGTTAAACTGAACTGATTATGAAATAAGTGTTGAAGTGTTACTTGATTCTCTTTACTTCAATTTTTGTTCGATAGAGGAAGAAGTAAAAAAGTCCAGCAGGCTCGTTGGCGTTTCTCTTATGACCGACCAATGAAGTATATAGTTATAGTTACTCAAGTTAACAGCCTATTCAAGCAATCATATTATTTTAAAAGGGAGACATGCACCGGCATCAGCGAGCGGCTGGCTCTCCTGGAGGACATCGGATGGTTAGACTTTTTGCGTGTTGGGTGGCGACACGCAAAAAAGGTTCACCTGTAGCCTAGTTGCGGAAACCAGTCCAGAAACAAGTAACAAGTATTATCAGTTTTTGATCATCAAATCAGGTTGTGTCCGGTCAAGCTTCAAACCCAAAACTTCTAACCACAGTACCAACACAGCAGCATGTTTACATGTAAATACATCGGACCAGAGACACCCCTGTCCCACACACATTAAAACGAAAAGTTTAGCAGTCCCCCGCGCCGCATCCATCACGGCTGCTGGTCGGCATCGGCCCTAATTGAGTAATGGCGTACGACAGCATTGATTGATCGTGACTAAATATGACGTATCACAAGCAGTTGCCGGCCGTGGTTTCAGCCGTGTGTAAATATGTAGTCTGAGGCTTTCTCTGTTCCCCTCTTTTAGAACGTTATTATTCTGCTAAGCAGAACTGCAAAGAGGCAGGACAAAAATAATACACGTAAGGTTACTGTGAATCTACAGTAATTCTTTGTTTTGAATTGAAATCAGTTCAGCAATTCTGGCATAACAGATTAAAAAATCTAAAAATAGGCAGTCATTTTGTTTCATATAATTTTGATGTGTGTACAATTTCATGCTTCTTAATCAGATTGTCTTTTGTTTTTTTAAGTGCTTTAGTTTTAAAAGGTTTTCGAAGCTGCAATAATTTCCCACGAAATGTAGGGGGAGACAAATAATGTCAGAAATCGCATATTTCTGACTTTTTGCGTATTCCAATCTCAGTTGGTCAAATATAAGTTTCTGATCAGTTAATAAACAAGATCGATTGGCATCACAAATGTTTGGTGTAAAATGCACATTTTCTTGCTAACTGTACGTTTTTTGAAAATCTGTAGATGGTAATGAAGTTTTATCCAAAAAAAAAGAATAATCCAAAAATAAAAATAGTACCTCCCCTTACTGACCGTCCAGAAAATCGACCCTGTAAACTAGTGCGTTGGTGCGTCCAGATTATCATGTTTTATAATGTGGACGTGTTCTAATTTAATATTTTACATGTTATTTAATCTGGCCGCACCCTTAGGTTAGGCATTCAAGATGGCTTAGTTCTATAAAGTTTTATAGAACTAAGCCATCTTGAATGCCTAACCTTTAAATGGAATTTATCGTTCAACAATTTTTATCACAGCTCCAGGTTTTTCTGAATGTTTAAGGTTAATCGGTAACCTCATAGAAATCAATTAGATTAAAGGGAGAGCAGACACTATCAACCTCAACAAAATCCGAAGAATAGCTAAATAAGCAGTAAATACCCATAGAGTTCCGGTTACCAAAGAAACAGCCCCAATGTAGGTAGCTCATGGAAAGATGGCGCGACCGTCTATTGGTTTTTCTTAAAGGTGAACTTGATGAGATTACAAAACCAGATTGATTCAGATGTATTCGTGAGTGTTCACTCATACCACAGATTAGGTAGGGTAGAATAGACGAAAATGACATTGCATCGCGTAAATTATTGAAGTTGAAGGAATTATTTTCAAAATTCATTTTTACGCATTCGATGACGATGTGACGTACTTTTTCTCTATTCTACCCTAGACAACAATCGCTGTGCTTGGCCTACGGAATGGACCTGGAGGCCTTCTCGGGAAAGGAAAATCGAATTTTCTTTTTCGTCTTCGTGCAAAACCAACTCTTATGTCGCTTGCATAAGATTAGCGTTTGCACGAAAACGAATCAGAAACTTCGATTTCGTTTTTACGAGTACGGGCCCTAATGTCGGTACAGTATACGAAAAACAAAAAACAGTTGCCCCAGCTCTGGTTGCGCTACCAATACAAACACAACCTAACCCGTTGCAAGCTAGCAGAGCAAATGTTTGAGTAAGTAATTAGCGAGTTGCAAGTTTGCAGGGAGGAAACTCGCCGCGTTTATGTTTATCAACTGTTGCTTGATGGTTCTTAGGTTAAAATTAGGTATGTGTTACACACGGTGCAGTTAGGTGATTGTCAGGTGAATATAAACTAATATATATTACAAGTGAATATAAACTAATATATATATACCCCTAGAAAGTTCTGACAATCCCAGATTACGAAAATGTATTTCTAGTTGATTCCGGGTTGTGCCTCGCTGCTGACCTCAACATAATAGAAAAAGGTGTCTCTTTAGAACTTCGTGGTCCATCTTTGATCTTGGCCACAAGGTCACTTAACACCATGTGGGACTCTGGCTTACTGACGAATTTAATTTTGTGCTTTTCCGCCATGAACCAGTTCTCTGTATCATTTGTATATCCTATTGTTTGTATATCCTATTGTACCCTTAGATAGAAACACAGCTATCAAATATTTGTTAATTATACATCCACACCGAGAATGATAACTCAAAATTTGTAAACTTAGATCGTTACTCAAAACGTGGAGTCGAGTTGGGACGCGCAAACATTCAGGTCCTCACTTCTCAGGTAGAAGTGAGGGGCGCTCATTGGCTCAATCTGGGAGAGGCACGTACGAATAAACTGTTTTGATTATTGTAAAAGACAAGTAATAGGAGTACAAAATTTTCCCTGTGTTTGATCAATCAGTGTATTTGGGTCTGTAGATGAAAGGACTTGAGTTTCTTCGTGGGTTTATTTTAATGTTATGCGTGGAATGCTTTTTTTTTATTATACTAAACTGATTGTAATTGTCGTTTTAGTTATACAGACTATTTTAATTTCTAGACGTTTTGCTAGGTCATTTTCGCAAATAGTAGATTCTACTACATGATCTTTGTCCTATATAGGTGCCCTTGTAGGTACCCGAATCTTCTTTTTTATGTTTTTATAATGAATACTTGTGTATAAATAATATTCTGAAGGAACCTCTATGTTTATTTCGTTGGTAATAATAAAGGTTGTTGATAATAGGAGGAAATTAAAAATACAGTCAACAGCAATTTGTTTTGCCTTCTGGAAAAAATTATACTGCTGAAGTTTCAGTAAAAGATAAAGAATTGTAATATATCAGTATATTGTAAAATATAATTTAATTTTTCAAATTAATATCTCTATAAATATTTTTTTTTTGCTGGAAATCTCGGATGAATTTCGTTCCTACTTATTATGGCTACTTAAATAAAGCCTGTCTCTATCTAGAGCGTCCTCTACACATCAGAGTCCACGACGCGTTATATTATGCAGAATGTATTGTATTATGTCTGGCAACAGCATCGCGCAGTCTGGCTGGCGGACAGGGTAACAACTATCCAGTACTTAAACTAAAACTTTGTACATTTCAACTGTGTTTGATGACATCACAATAATTATTGTTTTTGGAAATTATTTAACGTGTCTTCAAATATGATGATAATGAAACTAAACTAAAAAATAAATAAATAAATCAATAATGCTGAAATAAATAAATAATTCTGGACAATCCACACAGCCCCAAAGAAAGCAGTCTTATAGATAACTGAATAAGATCGATTTGAATTAAAATGAACGATAACTTTTTTGTGTCGACCTAGAAATTAATAATACATTTTGCATTTATCCTATTAAAATATATTAGGTCTTTATCTACGAAATTGGCGTTTTAGGGTTCCGTACCCTATGGGTGAAAACGAAACCATATTACTAAGACTCCGCTGTCCGTCCGACCGTCTGTAACGTGGCTATATCTCATGAACCGTAGGAGGTAGACAGTTGAAATTTTCAGAGGTTTATTTTTCTTGCCGCTATAACAACAAATAATAAAAATAACATAAATATCAAAATTGAAGGCCTCTTTTATTTTGATATTTTACCATATAACAAACGTGACTTCTGGCTATTTTAGCTCTTACTTTGTCAAGGCTGTATCTCTTAAAATAATAGGTAGACACATGAAACTTTCTATAATTAGGTAACATTTCAACTGTAAAAATAACAAATACTAAAAATATAATAAATTTGAAAGTTTAAAGGGGTCTCTGAACAAGTGAAAATTTGATGGTCTTATATGAAGTTGCCTGATTATTTTTACGGAACCCTTCGTGTGCGAGTCAAGTCGCAATTGGTGGTTTCTTTAACTCAATTTTATTTTGTACATATTTTTTTTCAACAGGTATGTACAAAATAAATTTATATTCTGAATGTTATATTATTGCAAAGATTTAAAACTCAATAAATACTATTTTTGCGGAGATTTCTCCCTTAACAATTAAGCTTAAAAATAGCTCATCATTTCTTTCAGAATTTTTTTTTTCGTTAGTTTTTTACAAACTAGCTGCACCACCACGGCTTCGCACGCTTTTTTCCGGAATAAAAGGTAGCCTATGTCCGGCCCCGGGATACCATCTACCTCGCTGCCAAATTTCACCGAGATCCGAACAGCCGTTCTTGAGTTATAAATAGTGTAACTAACAAGACTTTCTTTTATAGATTAGCGCTTCGCATACTTTCCACAATGTTATCCAATTATACACGCAAAATTTTACCGGAACACGATTTGAAATTCCAATATAAATACATTTTCATGAAATTCTTTATACAAAAAGCCTATTTCATAGTAAAAGATCTATTACAATGATGATAAATCAAGTAGCTAAGTAAAGCTACTAGAATTTGACTACACTAGTAGTCCTTAGATTTTTATTGAATGCACATTTTCATGGCATAGAAGGATAGTAAAATAGGTTTAATGTGATATCCGGTATACGCTGAGGTTTAAGACTACTTTTATGATACGACCTTACTGTTGAATCTTTCGCTCCTAAAATTTTAAGTGTCACTTAAAAATTGAATAACGATTGTTGTTTTTAACGAGCCTGTTATTTTTCAGTCGGTAAACTTTAGAAAATTCTGATTTAATGACTTTGATTCAAAGTTTTATTGTTTTTTGACCACCTACTCGATGTTATGGATTTGTTGTTATAAATGTACGTACTGTTACATTTTTCATCTACATATACATATATAGTGAACGTTTCAGGCTGCATGTCCTTTAATAATAGTTTATCTATATGACAACCGTATTTTAAGAAACGTTAGTTTGACAAGGTACTTGTGAGTTAAAAGTATGTGTAGAGTAGTTATTCTACGAGTATCTTAGGAAGTAAGTACTCATTGGTGCCTTTAATGCTCATTGCTTCAACATCAGTAAGGCAGGTAGCCTAGAATGTTTGCAGCAATCCGCTTTAACATCAGTAAGGCAGGTAGCCTAGAATGTTTGCAGCAATCCGCTTCAACATCAGTAAGGCAGGTAGCCTAGAATGTTTGCAGCAATCCGCTGCAACATCAGTAAGGCAGGTAGCCTAGAATGTTTGCAGCAATCCGCTTCAACATCAGTAAGGCAGGTAGCCTAGAATGTTTGCAGCAATCCGCTTCAACATCAGTAAGGCAGGTAGCCTAGAATGTTTGCAGCAATCCGCTTCAACATCAGTAAGGCAGGTAGCCTAGAATGTTTGCAGCAATCCGCTTCAACATCAGTAAGGCAGGTGGCCTAGAATGTTTGCAGCAATCCGCAGTTAGCTCAACTATTTGAACTGTAAATACTAATTGTAACTAGTGTATTGATAGATATAAATTTCTTTGTTTGTACCTTAAGCCTTATATATACTTATTCATCGATCAAGAAGGACGACGAATTATAAAGTTTCAAGACAAGATCACCAACG
Organism: Eupithecia inturbata; assembly: GCA_963662085.1. Classification (NCBI taxonomy): domain Eukaryota; kingdom Metazoa; phylum Arthropoda; class Insecta; order Lepidoptera; family Geometridae; genus Eupithecia; species Eupithecia inturbata. The sequence goes on from OY759182.1 coordinate 14,806,806, forward strand.
TTGCCAAAAATCTAATAAAAATTAGTCAGTCCCGAACAAAGGTCCCGGTCACCGTCCAAGCTGAAGACAAGATTGCACGCAGCCGGCAAAGTTAAATATCTTGAACGTTTGAGTAATTTCTCTCGTAATTCGTTAACTACATTCAGATAGCTTTGATCTTTAGTTAATCGAGTCGGCAACAGTTTAAATTGAAGAGACGAAGGGAGAGCATTTTTATGCACGGTGGGCGAATTAAATTCGTCAAACTCAATCAATCAACTCAGGTCACACGACGTGTGTTATTATTTTACACTTCGTGTAAAACATTCTAAGAAAGACTATAATGTCAATTTTGAATGAAGGCTTCATACCAATACCATAGTTACTACTATGGTATTAGTATGAAGCCTTCATTCACTTTGCCCTTTGTGCACTTTACTAGCGACATCATTTTTTTTTTTATTTGATGTCGCTAGTAAAGTGCACAAAGGCCTCTCTCAAAGATTTTAAAATTCATTTTGATATCACAGAAGTAATGAGTTCCTAAATGATTAATTAATAAAATATTAATTTCCATTTAGAACTAAAACTGGGAAAATCTCTCTGAAGTTATCATATTATCTGCTTGTATTGTCATTATGCACATCTTCATGAAGATCCTCAAAACAAATGCGAAATTGTGAGCCGCGTAGTTAATGTAATGAGTCGAGGGTAATATTCGAAGCGGAGCACCCATTTTCAGGAGGTTTGCGTCGAAATTGCTTGCAAATTGATATGTAGCGGGTTTGCTAGGAAACAATTAGAGCTCTAGAGTGGAGATGTTGATGGAAAAGACGGAGACGGTCATTACTCCCATGTTGAATGTAATTTTTTAAGTTAATAGCCGCGGTTGTTGCTGAGATATGAATGAGGAAAAAGGACAAACAGAGCGAGACCATAAGGGTTTCCTTTTTAGTGCTTACCTGACTGGAGACCTTAGGTTCATTGAAACTCCTAACTGGAGCAACTGGCGAGTGACTAAGCAATATGTTTTTTTTCATCTTATCTATTCGAAAAGCGGTAAAGGGTTCCTCAATAAGTGCGAACAAAGTGGGTCATTCCAGCACACTTAATAACAGTGACGAAATGACTTTTGAATTTGGAACACTATTTTATTTAAAAGTTTGAATGTAATTCGCTTCAATAAAGTCCTGGCCAGTAATAAAAAAAAACAGCGCGTGTCGACGACGCGGCATTAACTATCCAAATTTTAAAAAAATAATACTCTGAAACTTTTTCCTCGTTTTGTTATTGATTTTTATCAAAATATTATGTACAGACAATTTTGAATTGATTTACACAAATTGAATAAAAGATGAGTTCTAACAGTGAAAATGAAATATTAACACCAGAAATAAATTTGTAATTTGGTTACGTTCCTAAATATAAATATTCGTCACTACTAAAAGCTCCTCTTATTTATTTTTCTCGTATAATGATTTTTTCTCATAATTTAGAATGAAAAGCAGAGTGCTTGTACGCGGTACCAAAAATATTTAACTTCGAGTTACGTACTTTGAATCCCTCGCTACGCTTACGATTCTACTCTTGAATCCCTCGCTACGCTTGGGATTTATAGAATTCTTCACTTCGCTCTGGATTCAAAAAATCGCTCTCGCCCGATATACATTATTTTGTTCCCTTGTGACACAATCTACTATTTAATACTGCCGAAGCAGAGACAATTTTTTTTTTAACAAACTTATATGAAATTCAGGCCTCATTAAATAATTTCGCCATGCCCCGTTCCTAGCTTCCGCAAGGGCTCATATAATGGAGCTATGATCCCCAGACGATGCACTGTGACCTTTGATTCCGTCCCCTCCTTTAAAAATGTATATGTTGCCATTTGGATGACATCTGTCTCTTGCTTTGTTACATGAACAATGGACTACCTTGGTAATTTGAGACGTTACAGTAGATTTGAAGTTACAAGCAAGGGATCGTATGACCGTACATATATCTAGGAATGAGCACAGTCTTTAACACGCTTAACCTCCCAAAAGCGCTAATGCGCAAAGGGACATTACGAGTTTTTGAAACTTCACTCTGTGCTGCAAGCTTTATAATAAAATAAATTAAAAGGAGTTTATTCATCGAAACACACACACTCACTACTTTAGTACTGTTATGTTGTAGTTTTTGCCTGTTTTATACGTTTACCCAATCATCGTAGAATTACGCTCATTGTCACTTCTACATCATCACCCCTCACTAGTGGGTAAAGGACTCTTTTAATTAGTTCCTGCCTCATCATCTGTCAGTGACTGTGTGTGTGTGTGCTTCACGCATCCAAATCTTAACAATTGTTTTTCTTCTAGTATAACGTCAGGTAGTCATTTTATTGGTAAAATATAATATTTACAAGTCTAAGCTTATCTTACACAAACCAAATTGTAGCAGTTTACATTTGTTTTAGTTCTTTGTACTTATATTTTTATTTCCAACTAAGTAATTTACTTATTAACTTATTACATAACATCTAAATATTTCAACGTTTGTCATGTTTGTTTAAACTTTAGCGGAACTTTTAGTTACTAGGTACCTCATAAAGCAATCTGTGATTTGCGTCGTGGGCAGCATTATTATCTAATAATTATTATGTATACCTAAACTAGTTATATAACTATACATTTTGTAGCCGTTAGCTTTTCCTGAATATATAAAAAAAAGTGATATAATTAAAGTTGAAGTACATAGTAACAAATAATATTTAAATTGTAAATATACCCAATATCGAAGAATAATTCAATTCAATACACAGTAATATAATAAGCAATACAATAAGAAATAAATTCGTCGTTTCGCATAAACTGAAATACTAGCAACAAAATTTACAAATGAAAAATGGCCGTCAAACCCAGAGGCGTAAAAAAGGCCAATAGCTAATATCAACCATTTTATCTAGTGAGAACAAATTACATGCAAAATAGGCCGTCACTCACCGCTCCTATCAAAACGGTTCTTGTCACGAGGTTTTGTGAAAAAAATCGTGAAAAGTGAGTGAAAAATGAAAACATCACGAACACTCCCCCTCCCGGCGTATTGTCGCACTGCTCCCCCCTGGCGCGCGGGAAAATGACAACTGGCAGAGATTGTACGGACAGAGGGAGCAAACACTTACAGCTAAGTGCCAGAAAAATAGCTTACGTAAAAAATGATAGGAAATAATCTATCATAGGATAGGCCAAGGCTGAGCCAGCAAGTTAAACTGTATTCCGTTACCGAATTTTTGCTTATATCAAGATCTAACTTAACTTTGTTTTTGGTACTTAAATTAAATGCAACGTACTAAAGCTACTTGATGGGCAAAAATACAACAAATGAAAAAAAAAATATTAAAAAATATTTATTATTGTACAGAAAGTCCAGGTTACAATTTACCAACGGCCTTCGCACTAGGCAAAGCCTGTATCGCGGAGACAAGTAAGGTGAGTTTAACATGAGTCATTTCGTTATGGACTATTACAACAAACATTAGAAAATTAAAATCTAGGAAACAACGTAATGTAACATAAAATGTGATGCTTTGCAGGGTTACTGGGCACACTGAGAATAACAATACTTTGCAGGGTTACTGGGCACACTGAGAATAACAATACATTCACCACTACCAACTACTACAGAACTACCTACCTATTGCAACACTTAATATAGTTTTTATTAAATGAGTACAGCAATGAATTTGTCAACGACTTAAACGGAAATAAATTTTAACAATGTTCCTTCTTGCCAGTTCAAGTCTAAGACCAGCATTATTTATTATTTTTATTTATTTTTTATTTTCAAGAGTAGACTTCCTTATTCACTCTTATCAGACTCTGTCTGTAGGTACTTTTTATTCTTTGCCCCGCACAAAGGCCGGATATGGCGGAAATTTTTCAAAAGTTCGCCGTTTCCTGCTTGTTGATTGTATGCATCCAAGTGAAAGAGCGATTTTTTGTGCTGTCCTGCTTTGGAAGCACAATGTATGAGATCCACACTAGTCACTTGCAGAGCGCAATGAGTCGGAATTGTCTTGGATAAATACGAAGATACTAATATTTTTGTCTTTCCTACGCCGTTGCTACGCCGTAGCAGCTTCGTAGCAGTAAAGACTTATAAGAAAACATTAAATTATATATATTTTTGATGTTTACTAAGATGTACTTATTATAATTTAGTGGAAGTGACTGAAAAATCCCTATTTTAAGGAAAGTGAGTAAAGTATTTGACCTTGAACCATTTCAGTTCGATTTACTTATCAAAATTTGAGTAAAAGCCCTGACCTAACCTAACACGCTATTCTTTCCGGTCTTCTGTGACTCGTATCCAGTAATTCTTTAGTGGATAGTTTTAATAATAATAATAAATCATTTATTTCATATAACTTAGAACAGTTATAGATATATTTGACTTATTTTAGGGTCCATTATGTTTACATATATATTACAATAGCTGCGCCCCGCGGCTTCGCCCGCGTGGAAATTGATTACACAACCCCTAGGGGTAGATTTGTAAAAAATAACTTTATCATCATTGACTAAATAGTTTATTTATACCGAGTTTTGAGTGAATAACCGAACCAAGCAATAATAATTTTACATAGAAACTTCACCAACATTTTTAACACCCTCAAGGATTATTTTTTGAAAATAAGATTAATCTATGTGTTATACTAGAGTTTAAACTATCTTCATGCAAAATTGAATCTAAATAGGTTTAGTAGTTACTGAGATACGTGGTCGCAAACATTCACACGAACTTTCACATTTATAATATTAAGTATAATGTAAACCTTAAAACTAACATACATAGCATATAAAAACTTAATAAAAATTAATAACACGAAAAGTAAGTTTCGTTTACAAATGATTCCCAATTTATTATAAATATTTGTATCTCGTCAGATTTAAAACGGAGTTAACTGAAAATTAAGACTAAAGCTCTGCACACATTAATCCAACGCCGCCTGTAGCGGCGGCTATAGGGCGGGAACACAACACAAAAACGTGCATTCAAATATGGGCTTTAACTTGTCATCTTTAGATACATTTTACTGTGACAATATAAAGCGAACATGACTTCCCATAAGCTTCAAACGCCCTCGTTTGAACCTTTTGGGACAGACAGCGCATCAGATGATAGACAGCTCTCTGTCTATCATCTGATGCCGTCAATATAAAATGCATCTAAATAATTACGAGCTAAAGCTCACATTTGCATATTGTTGTGCTGCGTGGTAGCTGTGTGCCTTTGATCTTTGACAACCTTAAAGACAGTCTACATCTACATAAATATCGTTGCTGTTATTAGACCATCGGATGGTTCGTTTGAAAATGATTCCCAATTTATTACCATAATTTATTAAGGTCTGGTTCTAACACGCATTTAACTGAAAATTATGACAAAAGACTGTCTAAATCTAAATAAAACGTGTCTTGATCTGTCCATGCATAGAATTTAAGCCTATGGGACCCCAAAATAATAAAAAAAACTACTTAGAATCCCGAGACAACTGAAATGAAACCGATAGCCTAGTTATTTCGAATCTCCTTAGATGTATGTAAGTGTTTAACTTCATTCAACTTAATGGCCCAGTTAACTTAGCACTCTGCTGAAGGCGATATTCTATTTGTAATGGAAAGTTCTAGAACTCCTTTCTAAGATGCGGGTGGAAGTTTCAGCCGTAATGAGTTGGATTCTCTTTGTTTATGTTCTTGTTTTCTAAAGACGTAGACGTTTAATTAGAAAAAGATTTGTTGAGTTTAAAAGCTTGTAGATTTTTTACTGGTGGTGCTTGATAGATTTGTAATATTTAATAATGAGGTGCCTAGGTTTATCTTTGTAGCTTAAACATTCGTAACGTAAATACGAAGCATACAAAATCGGTAAACAACAAAAATCGGAATCACCCTCTCAAAAGTGTTTTAAACTGTATACCTACATTTTAAAATGACTTCAAAAAAGGAGGAGATACTATCTTCGGCAGTATATATGTTTTTTTTTAATGTATGTTGTTGATTATATGGAATAATCACGAGACGGTTCTATAAAAAAGTATTTCTGAGGGATTAGTATATGTACGCAAAACTTAAAACCTAAGGAATTTGGAGTTAAGTAGGCAAAACAATCAAATTATGTTAATACTTGACAAAGAAAATTACAATTCAATAATAAAAACAAATTAGAACTAGTACTCACAATTGAAACAATTAAGCTAACTGCAGACTGTTGCAAACAATCTACAGGTAGCTAATTATTGATTGTTCATCCAGATTTGATCCTTATCCGGCGTTCATACCTCACTCTGCAATCCACCAAAAAAAGTTACAACACAAAAATCACAAATAAAAAAATTCAAGTCAAACAATGTATATGTATGCATTGTTTGACTTGAATTTTTTTATTTGTGATATTAATATAAATAAAAAAAATCTAAAAAAAAGTCCACCCCAAGATTCCTCCAGCATAAATAAACAAGTTGCATCGAAATGTTTTTTGTCTTCCCCTCGAAGAGGTTTTATGTTATCCATTAAGTTGTCAGCAAAGATTGATATAAGATCGGGATCAACTTACGTGGGTGCATCTCTAATGATTTGCTTTTGATCTGTCTCAGTCAATTCAAAATTTAGATTAGGCCGACTGTACACGTGTTGACAAAATATACTTACTGTCTCAGCCATGTCTGAAAACCAAAGGTTGAGTATTAGCGTGCGGAACCAAACTAAATTCAAATTCGTAACTTTTGTCTTACATGGAATTTTAAAACCAGCTGTGCGTGAATGAAAACTGCCATCAATCCATAGAAAGGCAGCACTTTCTATGGTCTAATAGATATTGAAGTTGTTGTTCACATAACTAATAGCCAACATTCAGTGTAGTAACTACATACAAACAGACATGACAAAAAAATAGTCCTTTTTCTCTCATTTGTCTACAATTTATCTTTATGTGAGAAATCCAATGGGTAATTAAAAAAATAATTATTTAAAGCGTTTAGGCCTTCTTCTAGATGGGACCAGTCTGGTTTTACCCACTTCTCGATAACCAGTTCCATACAAGTACTCTCGTAGATTTCACGTCTTTGAAATTAATATCAAGTTGATGATACTTACCTTTGTAATATGAGTGAGCCAATGGAGGTCTTGAGAATTTATTCGTTTGAAGAATTAAAGAGGAATTATTTTCGTTTGATATAATTATTCTTCAGGCTTCAGTTAGCTTACAAAAACTTTGATACAGAGCATGAATGACGAAGGTACCATCTTGTAAAACTATAGCGAAGTTTTTAATATTATTTATACAACTATAATGATGTTTTAGCATGCTGGCAGCAGCTCCCTTCTGTGTATTTTTAACACCTCAACTACGATCACCTATCCACATGCCAAGCGTGGTGTTTATGGCAAAACCCCCCTTGTTCGGGGGAGGCTTGTTCAGCAGTGAGCAAAATGTGAGCTAAGGAGGGAGCAAATGTTTTACTGAATTCAAAAAAATATATACACTTACCTTGTTTTAACCCATGGCTTTGTAATAGTATTTCGGGATCAAATATGCTGTGTTACTCCAGATGTAGTAAATTACAAACTTTCTGGAAAATCCTATTGTCCTTTGGCGTTACGAACATACTTTCTTAACTTTCACATTTTATAATACTACAAAGTAGGATGTCAGCGGTCCGCATAACGCATAGTTACGTGCAAAACTGTGTAAATGCAGTTTTATCCAAATCTAATTTAGCATACATACCCGGGTGGCGTCGCGCCGCCGCGCCGGGACGGGACGGGATGCGCTCATATGCAGAAGTGCAGACGTCGTAAGGAGACAGAAATGTCAATTCACATCACATTGAAGGCTATATTTTATTTTGTCTTTGAATGAATCATAGTAGTGAAATATATAAAATCATGGCCTTTCGTGTCTTTACAACGGTTTTTGAACGATTGTTTTTTCACTTGACTGCGCATTTGCGCGAAGGATTGATCGATTTATTGAACTAGTACAGAAATATATTTTAATTGCACTAGTCACGCAGGTTACATTACAATTCATTTAAAAAAGATATGTTTTAAAATAAAATTAACTGAAATTAGATGTCAACAGTTAGCAATTTGGTACTTAATTGATTATAGAAATTTAAACAAATTAGATTATATTCCAAATAAAAATTAAATTAGTAAGTACTGTAATTATATAAGCATTTAAATGATATCAGATGGTATTATTATTGATATTATTTCCTTACTGTCCAGCAGTCAAAAAATATACAACCACTAAAATGCGTGAAGTATCTCAGTAGAAAAGGGTTAGTATTGGTAATTTTTATATAAAACATATAAAAGGGAACATTTATTTGATGTTTTGTGCTTCTTGGCAATAAAAACATAGATAACATCAAACATTTATATTCCTCTTACGATCACATCGATGACCACTGTTTTTATACGCACTTTACATTATACCGTTTTAAGAGGGACGACATATTTGACATCAAACGCATAAAAATACTTCCATGCTCACTCATTTGAATTTCATCGCAAGACAGCTCATACATAATAATCGAGTCGAGCCTGCCGACGTGTTTTATTAAAGTTTCCATGATACAGAAAGCTTGTGGCTTTTGCCTCGGCTTTATGTACCACAGGCAAGTACCATAGGCAGACGAACCGGAGCCATACTTTTAATATCTTGTGTTAGTAAATGTGTGTTGGTAAAAGTACATTACGTCCAAGGTCTGTAATGGGCCGGTTGGCCGCGGCTGAAGATGGCTGAAAGCGAAGCGCAACGTAGGTCCAGGCCATCATAGCGCGGTCAGCATTGCAGCCCTTGATGGTCTAGCCTTTATAGCGCGAACAGCAAGGGCGGTAATGATGACCAAGCTTGAAGGCTGAGACCATAGCAAGCTTACCTTGAGGCCATCTTATTATGGCCAGCAGTGCAATCATTGCAGACCGAGGCTTGTATAGTGCTTTTAAACGTCATTGAATTCGAGGATTCGTCGCTTGACGAGTTCAATTTATACACGAAAATTGATTAGAATGTATCGTGCAAAAAATTTTACTGCGATGTTCTTTTGTCAGTTTCCCTCGTTTTTCTTTTTTTATTCTAACCAGCCAGTGAAGCTTGTACTGCTCAGTATGCATAAAACCTTTATGCACCTAACTATTATCAAAACAAAATGGAATTCGAAATACATTACGGACCGCATAGAGCGGACATTAATAGTACTGTCACCTTGTTCGGGTAAGCCTGAAGGTCAACTTTGCTCAAAGAAGGTTGTCAAAATAATCAGCAGATTATAATGCTTACAGATTGCTTTGTTTGAGTAAAAAATAAATTGTAGGAACATTAAAAAGAACTAATGAGATATGACGAATCCCGCTTCCCAGGCCTACCAAGTCCAATAGATATCAACGTATCAAGTGACATTGATACGTTGATAGACAGATTACCCACTATTGTCTCCTAGTTCTATAAATGTCTCATCTGAATCATCAATTTCTGAAAAAGCTCTCAACACTCACTAAAAACAAAGAACAATTTAAAATTCCAGAACATTAATAATCGAAAGATAATTTGTTATCGCATTGTCTGGAACTCAATTCAATAGCTTGCGAAAGTTCGCGAATGAATTAACATAAAACATCAGAACTCGCATTAAAGTGTCCGAATGTACCCGGCCTCCCCGGGGAGACTTGGTCTCAGTGCGCTTTTGGAGGGGGACAGTTATGCATGGGACAAAGCGTAAGCAAAGTGTTCCTTGATGCTTGTTGTAGATGTTGATGTTCATTTCATGCAATTCATTTCATAAGTTGGATTATGAAACGTGTAGTATAACAATTCAGAGCATGAAATCGTATCTCGTAGTTTTGTAATTTCTTATCGATTTCATGCAAATATATTTTTAAGATCTATTTTATGGAATTTATTGAATGAAATCGTGAATCTCGCACTTTTGTCATTTCTAATAGCTCTACTGCTTTATCTATTTATCGAGAGACAAGAACGCGTGCGTCTAGAAACGCACTCACCCTGAAGTACCTCGTTAGGGATGAAATGTTGGTGTTCTTCCAACTCAAATAAGGTTCGTAGTTAACCCCCTTATATCCGTAATGAGCTCTAATACTATTGAAAACTAGATATACTCGTACTTTGACTCTATAGACTCTGCTGGCTGTCCAGAAGATTGTCTGTTTATAATGAGTAAAATATTTTATTTATCAAAAAGTTATTATTCGACTAATACTTTTTCCCTTACAAATTGGACCAAAAACCGGAACAATATCTATATTTTATTCAGCTACATCGAAATACTTGAACAATATAATAATTATTATCATTTATCGGGCGGGTTTATGTGGTGGAAAGAGAAGAGGGCAACTTGTGAACCATAAATCACTGAGTTAGGCTGGTGTAGAGATTCCGAGTTCTGCCTCACCGGAGATTATCTAAAAGTTTTTTTTTAATTTTGGGGTGGTATGAAGACTTTTTACAAAAGTACTAACCAACTTAAAGTTGCCGCAGAAGATAGGTAGATCAAATGTCCGAAACTGAGCTGTTTAGCGATTGGGCGAGCTGGAAACATGTGTTTTTTTAAATTACAAAAGCTGTGAACGATGATAATAACCAAATGGACTTTTAATTGAAAAATTTTCATAAATTTTTTTCTTTATGACGTTGTTTACCTATACGTTTAAATACAATAGTAGTAGTAGAAGTAGAGCGGAAACATAAACCAGTCCCTTGTACTATTTACCACTTAAGCTTAGTTTCCTGAATACAAAGATACTTATAGTTTTTGCTTTTGTGGCTCCGATTTGACGTTAGTTTGCCAGTGGCCGTACCATACCTAGCGTCTAGTGTCTTATAATTCGCATTTATGATCATTTAACACACATTATCAGCAGGGATTTGTGTTGTCTTCGTTGAGATTTATTCGATAAAAAGATACAAGTAGGAACAAAACGCCCATCCTCGAGCGTGTAAAATGTCTCCATTTCCACGCAAATGCACCTGCCAGCGTCCCTTTGTCGTGACGTGACGCGTGACGTTACTGTGACGGGCCCTTTACTCCACGTCACGGTTTTTGAAGGGAACATGGATCGGTGGCTACGAGATTGATTAATCTTTATTGTGTAAGAAACAAAGGCTAATAAATAAATTAATAATTCAGTCTTGCGAAAATTGAAGTCTTGTGCGAAAAATTACAAACCGGCGGGGACCCCAAGAAAGTGTTCCTTTTTGAGGTTTTCTTAAATAACGAGTTGGTTGGACTTGTTTACCGTTTACGAACATGAAATTGACAGAGTGAATTCAATTCCCAGCTGTATTAATTTTATCAAAACACTAACTTCTTTAACTTCTGGCCGCGTCTTTGCTCACGTGATAACTTTTAATTTTTATGAGATTTTCGGTATGTAGTGTTTGGTAGTTTTTGGTATCTACTCTCATAAATATTCATAGTTTTTTTTTTTTGGTTTACCACAGATTTTATAATAGTACCTACTAGGCTAAACTAATAATAAAAGCTAAAGGTTACTTTCTGTCTGTCAGAATCTCAGTCAGAATAGTACCAGCGGATACAAAAAATATTCCACATAACCTTGTCTCTCTCTCTCCCAACAAGGTTTGCTGGAAGAGAACTCTTTTTAGGGTTAAGCTCGCCTTTGCTATTCCTTCTCTAGTTTTATGTTTTTTTTAGTGCAATAAAGAATTAAGAGGTTAGGAGGAAAAGTTTCGAGAGTTCGATTTGACTCTTTCCATAAATTTGGCGCCTTGCAGCGCCTCTACCGGATAGAGAGGAGCGATTTTTCTTAGCCTTACAGCCGTTGAATTGTTTCATGCAAACTCGAATTTAACCTTGTCTTATTATTTATTTGTACGTGTAAGCGAGATAAAGTCTCGAAAACTTTCTTCGAATTCAAAATGAGTACTCGTCATGGGTACTGTTTTAAGGCTTTCGAAGTCAGCAGATCGGTTTCGAAACCCCTATGGCAACGCTTTTTCTGTCCTTTTTTTCCGTCTTTAATATCTCAGCAACTACAGCAGCAAATAACGTGAAATTTAAAATAATAATAAATTTCGTGCGCCTATATACTTAAAAATGAAAAAAAAAATAACAATGAATATGAAAATTTTTAGCACAAATTGTAATGTCGAAATTTTAAGAGACCTACAATGTCAAGTGGGGTATCAAATGAAAGGTATCAATTTTTAAATTTCAAAACAGTTTTTGAAATTCCTGTAGGTTACATACTTTTTGAAATATTTAAAAAAAACTCGCAAAATACCCATCCCCCCCTATCTCCGACGTTTGCCGATCCATCTGAATTGTATGTAGCGGTTGTAGATATGGATCTATATTTTACAGGAAAAAATATAGACCACAAAAATAGACCAATTTTTGAAAAATTGTCAAAAAGAGTGGGATAATTTCAAAAAAGGGGTTTACCTCAACTACCCTTTCATTACCGATACCTTTAATTGGGGGTAACAAATGAAAGTTATCGGTTTGTACATCTCAAAACAGTTTTCAAAATTTCTATATATAATATACTATATAATATACTTTTTAAATATTTTGATAAAACTCGAATATTTAATTTGAATACTGCGAAATGCTGAGTTAGGGACACCTTTTTACCCTTTCTTTTAATGTACACTTATTTTTTTGTTATGCTATTGTGTTTTTTGGGTAAATAAAATGTATTTTATCTTTATTTTTATTTTACTATTACCCTCTGTACCTACTCCGAAGTTTGCAAACCGATACATCTGAAACGTAGTACCTTAAATTTTTTGGTATTCATCGAATAGCAAAGTCTTTAACCAGTACCTATAGAACATATTGGTATACTTGACAACCGTTCGAAACCCTCGGCACGCGAGTCACACTCGCACTTGACGGATCTTGTTTCATTAACTGTCACGAGTAAACAGCTAATAAATTCAGCAATGACATTTTCCATTTATACAAAATGTGATGAAAGTATGGACTAGTAAATAAAGCTTAAACCCTACAAAGTTTCCCAAAAAATACCGAAAGCTTTCACATAGATTGAAACAATTGTGTGTTCCCGTATACATAAAGTTTTCAGCACCCACTAAGCATCAGAGGTTTTCAAATTTATTCACCCTTCGGTAGGGAGGTTCTTGAGGAAACTCAGAGGAAATTCAAGCGATTAAACCGTTCGAAGTGCAGAAACTTAAGGGTTGAATTTGCATAGAGCCGGTGTGTAGCCTTGTTTCGATGTACCCGCAAGATGGCACTTAGTCATTTAATTCCAAGATTTTGCATAACTTTGTTTATGGAAGGGCTAAGCTGAAAAATACCTGAAACCAAGCCACCAACCAAATAGTGTTGGTAGAGTGTTCACGTTTTTAGTTAAAAAACCACAATAATGATTTATTAATATCGTGGTTTTTCCAATTAATACGAAGAATGATACATTGTTCAACAAGGAGTTTTTTTTTTTGCTTTTTATTAGGAGTTAATTTGAAACTGACGCTTTCCCAATAGTTGTGATGTAGTTCTATACAAAACTCTTGTGCACATCTGTGAGTTCTAAAGGAAATAAAGCACTTTGAGTTTTTGAAATAATATTTTACAAATGCGCCTAATAATAGAGTAAAAGAACTATTCTTTATTTGTTGTAAGTGACGTTCACAATTTGTTATTATGAGCATTCGTTACCTAATAGTCTCAGTTTTTGGCTAAGCTTACATAACTTCTCTCAATTTCAATATATCTACTCAAGTATTTTTTTATTCCAAAGATGTTGTAAGAAGCTTTTGGCACCCTTCCTATCGCATCTTAGTCACTCCACAAACCTGATGAGTCGCAGTAACTCAACTCGGAAACAATATCTCGAAGATAGACGTTAAAAGCACAATTTGTTATCTCCATTGTGTGAATTGAATTCGAAATACATTACGGACCGCATAGAGCGGACATTAATAGTACTGTCCCCTTGTTCGGGTAAGCCTGAAGGTCAACTTTGCTCAAAGAAGGTTGTCAAAATAATCAGCAGATTATAATGCTTACAGATTTCTTTGTTTGAGTAAAAAATAAATTGTAGGAACATTAAAAAGAACTAATGAGATATGACGAATCCCGCTTCCCAGGCCTACCAAGTCCAATAGATATCAACGTATCAAGTGACATTGATACGTTGATAGACAGATTACCCACTATTGTCTCCTAGTTCTATAAATTTCTCATCTGAATCATCAATTTCTGAAAAAGCTCTCAACACTCACTAAAAACAAAGAACAATTTAAAATTCCAGAACATTAATAATCGAAAGATAATTTGTTATCGCATTGTCTGGAACTCAATTCAATAGCTTGCGAAAGTTCGCGAATGAATTAACATAAAACATCAGAACTCGCATTAAAGTGTCCGAATGTACCCGGCCTCCCCGGGGAGACTTGGTCTCAGTGCGCTTTTGGAGGGGGACAGTTATGCATGGGACAAAGCGTAAGCAAAGTGTTCCTTGATGCTTGTTGTAGATGTTGATGTTCATTTCATGCAATTCATTTCATAAGTTGGATTATGAAACGTGTATTATAACAATTCAGAGCATGAAATCGTATCTCGTAGTTTTGTAATTTCTTATCGATTTCATGCAAATATATTTTTAAGATCTATTTTATGGAATTTATTGAATGAAATCGTGAATCTCGCACTTTTGTCATTTCTAATAGCTCTACTGCTTTATCTATTTATCGAGAGACAAGAACGCGTGCGTCTAGAAACGCACTCACCCTGAAGTACCTCGTTAGGGATGAAATGTTGGTGTTCTTCCAACACAAATAAGGTTCGTAGTTAACCCCCTTATATCCGTAATGAGCTCTAATACTATTGAAAACTAGATATACTCGTACTTTGACTCTATAGACTCTGCTGGCTGTCCAGAAGATTGTCTGTTTATGATGAGTAAAATATTTTATTTATCAAAATGTTATTATTCGACTAATACTTTTTCCCTTACAAATTGGACCAAAAACCGGAACAATATCTATATTTTATTCAGCTACATCGAAATACTTGAACAATATAATAATTATTATCATTTATCGGGCGGGTTTATGTGGTGGAAAGAGAAGAGGGCAACTTGTGAACCATAAATCACTGAGTTAGGCTGGTGTAGAGATTCCGAGTTCTGCCTCACCGGAGATTATCTAAAAGTTTTTTTAATTTTGGGGTGGTATGAAGACTTTTTACAAAAGTACTAACCAACTTAAAGTTGCCGCAGAAGATAGGTAGATCAAATGTCCGAAACTGAGCTGTTTAGCGATTGGGCGAGCTGGAAACATGTGTTTTTTTAAATTACAAAAGCTGTGAACGATGATAATAACCAAATGGACTTTTAATTGAAAAATTTTCATAAATTTTTTTCTTTATGACGTTGTTTACCTATACGTTTAAATACAATAGTAGTAGTAGAAGTAGAGCGGAAACATAAACCAGTCCCTTGTACTATTTACCACTTAAGCTTAGTTTCCTGAATACAAAGATACTTATAGTTTTTGCTTTTGTGGCTCCGATTTGACGTTAGTTTGCCAGTGGCCGTACCATACCTAGCGTCTAGTGTCTTATAATTCGCATTTATGATCATTTAACACACATTATCAGCAGGGATTTGTGTTGTCTTCGTTGAGATTTATTCGATAAAAAGATACAAGTAGGAACAAAACGCCCATCCTCGAGCGTGTAAAATGTCTCCATTTCCACGCAAATGCACCTGCCAGCGTCCCTTTGTCGTGACGTGACGCGTGACGTTACTGTGACGGGCCCTTTACTCCACGTCACGGTTTTTGAAGGGAACATGGATCGGTGGCTACGAGATTGATTAATCTTTATTGTGTAAGAAACAAAGGCTAATAAATAAATTAATAATTCAGTCTTGCGAAAATTGAAGTCTTGTGCGAAAAATTACAAACCGGCGGGGACCCCAAGAAAGTGTTCCTTTTTGAGGTTTTCTTAAATAACGAGTTGGTTGGACTTGTTTACCGTTTACGAACATGAAATTGACAGAGTGAATTCAATTCCCAGCTGTATTAATTTTATCAAAACACTAACTTCTTTAACTTCTGGCCGCGTCTTTGCTCACGTGATAACTTTTAATTTTTATGAGATTTTCGGTATGTAGTGTTTGGTAGTTTGTGGTATCTACTCTCATAAATATTCATAGTTTTTTTTTTTGGTTTACCACAGATTTTATAATCGTACCTACTAGGCTAAACTAATAATAAAAGCAAAAGGTTACTTTCTGTCTGTCAGAATCTCTAGTACCAGCGGATACAAAAAATATTCCACATAACCTTGTCTCTCTCTCTCCCAACAAGGTTTGCTGGAAGAGAACTCTTTTTAGGGTTAAGCTCGCCTTTGCTATTCCTTCTCTAGTTATATGTTTTTTTTAGTGCAATAAAGAATTAAGAGGTTAAGAGGAAAAGTTTCGAGAGTTCGATTTGACTCTTTCCATAAATTTGGCGCCTTGCAGCGCCTCTACCGGATAGAGAGGAGCGATTTTTCTTAGCCTTACAGCCGTTGAATTGTTTCATGCAAACTCGAATTTAACCTTGTCTTATTATTTATTTGTACGTGTAAGCGAGATAAAGTCTCGAAAACTTTCTTCGAATTCAAAATGAGTACTCGTCATGGGTACTGTTTTAAGGCTTTCGAAGTCAGCAGATCGGTTTCGAAACCCTTAAGGCAACGCTTTTTCTGTCCTTTTTTTCCGTCTTTAATATCTCAGCAACTACAGCAGCAAATAACGTGAAATTTAAAATAATAATACATTTCGTGCGCCTATACACTTAAAAAAGAAAAAAAATAACAATGAATATGAAAATTTTTAGCACAAATTGTGATGTCGAAATTTTAAGAGACCTACAATGTCAAGTGGGGTATCAAATGAAAGGTATCAGTTTGTAAATTTCAAAACAGTTTTTGAAATTCCTGTAGGTTACATACTTTTTGAAATATTTAAAAAAAACTCGCAAAATACCCATCCCCCCTATCTCCGACGTTTGCCGATCCATCTGAATTGTATGTAGCGGTTGTAGATATGGATCTATATTTTACAGGAAAAAATATAGACCACAAAAATAGACCAATTTTTGAAAAATTGTCAAAAAGAGGGGGATAATTTCAAAAAAGGGGTTTACCTCAACTACCCTTTCATTACCGATACCTTTAATTGGGGGTAACAAATGAAAGTTATCGGTTTGTACATCTCAAAACAGTTTTCAAAATTTCTATATATAATATACTATGTAATATACTTTTTAAATATTTTGATAAAACTCGAATATTTAATTTGAATACTGCGAAATGCTGAGTTAGGGACCCCTTTTTACCCTTTCTTTTAATGTACACTTATTTTTTTGTTATGCTATTGTGTTTTTTGGGTAAATAAAATGTATTTTATCTTTATTTTTATTTTACTATTACCCTCTGTACCTACTCCGAAGTTTGCAAACCGATACATCTGAAACGTAGTACCTTAAATTTTTTGGTATTCATCGAATAGCAAAGTCTTTAACCAGTACCTATAGAACATATTGGTATACTTGACAACCGTTCGAAACCCTCGGCACGCGAGTCACACTCGCACTTGATGGATCTTGTTTCATTAACTGTCACGAGTAAACAGCTAATAAATTCAGCAATGACATTTTCCATTTATACAAAATGTGATGAAAGTATGGACTAGTAAATAAAGCTTAAACCCTACAAAGTTTCCCAAAAAATACCGAAAGCTTTCACATAGATTGAAACAATTGTGTGTTCCCGTATACATAAAGTTTTCAGCACCCACTAAGCATCAGAGGTTTTCAAATTTATTCACCCTTCGGTAGGGAGGTTCTTGAGGAAACTCAGAGGAAATTCAAGCGATTAAACCGTTCGAAGTGCAGAAACTTAAGGGTTGAATTTGCATAGAGCCGGTGTGTAGCCTTGTTTCGATGTACCCGCAAGATGGCACTTAGTCATTTAATTCCAAGATTTTGCATAACTTTGTTTATGGAAGGGCTAAGCTGAAAAATACCTGAAACCAAGCCACCAACCAAATAGTGTTGGTAGAGTGTTCACGTTTTTAGTTAAAAAACCACAATAATGATTTATTAATATCGTGGTTTTTCCAATTAATACGAAGAATGATACATTGTTCAACAAGGAGTTTTTTTTTTTGCTTTTTATTAGGAGTTAATTTGAAACTGACGCTTTCCCAATAGTTGTGATGTAGTTCTATACAAAACTCTTGTGCACATCTGTGAGTTCTAAAGGAAATAAAGCACTTTGAGTTTTTGAAATAATATTTTACAAATGCGCCTAATAATAGAGTAAAAGAACTATTCTTTATTTGTTGTAAGTGACGTTCACAATTTGTTATTATGAGCATTCGTTACCTAATAGTCTCAGTTTTTGGCTAAGCTTACATAACTTCTCTCAATTTCAATATATCTACTCAAGTATTTTTTTATTCCAAAGATGTTGTAAGAAGCTTTTGGCACCCTTCCTATCGCATCTTAGTCACTCCACAAACCTGATGAGTCGCAGTAACTCAACTCGGAAACAATATCTCGAAGATAGACGTTAAAAGCACAATTTGTTATCTCCATTGTGTGCTATCCAAACACGCAAACTGTTTGCGGTGTGGAAAAGACGCTTTAGTCAGCTGGTTTATTAAATAAATTAAAGTTTGCTATATCGTAGGTAGCGATAAAATCGTATAAAGATCCATAAAAACTAGATGATGCTGTGTGGAGTTTCCCAGCATTATTAATAATATTGTTTATTTTATTTATTACAAGGAAAACCAGCAGCACATACATACAAATTATATAAAAGAAGTCGAAGCAGAGGGTTAACTTGTGTGATGTTGCTTTAACGTTTTTTGCCATGCGTCTTGTTTTTTTCTGGTATAATATGGGCAGAAAGCTTACGAGCTTTTTACGGAAGATATGTCTTCGGAATTATTAAATTATATGGGTATGGTAAACAAACACCATCCACCACGACCATCCACTCGATGGACATTGTAGCGATCGCATGGAGTTGATGGATGGAGGCGGCTCAGCACCGCAATTTGTGGCGTCATTATGAGGAGGCCTTATGTTTAGCAGTGTACGTTTGTGGGCAGATATGATTATGACGAAGTAAACCTTACATGGTGAACGGCTCTTGGTAGGGGAACCAGGGGTAGGTATAACATTTAGGAAAACTGACAAGAAATTGTATCTTGTACAACCGCCGACATTTACACGAAGTTTTACAATATAAAAATAAAATAAAATCTTGGAGATCGGACGTGCGGGGTTTTTGTGTTTAGCTTGTAAAGGCCACTAGCTGTTTCAATCTGAGCTGTAGTATAGAGTTGAGATATGAGTGGTGTTTGTCGAGCTGTTCTCGAGTGGTAGATAAATACTCGGGTTCTTTATCGAATGCTTGATGCGTCGATGGAGTGCGTGGATGTGATTGAAAGCGCTCTCAAAGGCTTTGGACGTGTGATGTTTTAAAATCTTGGCTATGCCAAGATTTTAAAACATCACACATGTCATGAAGAAATAATTATTAAAATTGTGTGTGAATATTCAAACAGTTTGTATTTTTCAGGTAAACATATAAAAAAAGCCATGAAAAAAAATCGTTTGGTCGTAGATGGATAGCCTCTTTTTGATGTGTTTTTTATTCTGTGGTGTGTGTCAGATCACACACCACAGAATATAATGTAAATACGGTTAGTATAATAAAATACTCGAACCGCACTAACCCCTAAGAAGTCCCTAGTTTAGGAATGAAACGTTGGTTTTCTTCGAACACAAACAATGTTCGTAGTTAGCCCACTTACATTCATAAATAAATAAATAGAGCGCATCTATCAGGCAACCTTGGCAAAGTTTGCCATAGGAGTCTTTTTTAAAATCTTAATTCTTAGGTACTACTTAGTTTTGTAGCTAGAGTTTGTGAGTTGCATAATTATATGGGTATTCAAAAATCGACCATCAGCACTGTAGACTTAGCTAAATCGACCATCAGCACTGTAGACTTAGCTAAATCGACCATCAGCACTGTAGACGTAGCTAAATCGTCAGCCTTGTATGAATACCTATCTATCTACAGAGTAGGTACCTAGGACCTTGCGTTCTTCGCAAGACGGAGCAAAGGGCCCTCAGAGACAAGCGTCCTCCAATTAGGGCTAGCCCTCCACTGGAGCTAAAGGGTTTTTAAAAGCACCTCGCACTGTGTTCAATTGTTGCTTTGTTTGTGCTTTGTTGTTTGTGTTTAATGGTTATTGACAGCCAAATGAAAGACATGAATTATTCACCAATAAATAAATAATGCTGGACAATCCACACAGCATCATCTAAAATCAAACTATGCAGAGCTTGCGTTATGCGTACAAGATAACTGATACTTAATACATTAAATAAGTAATAAGTAGTAAGTAATTGCTGGAATGATTGCTGACGTGTAGTTTTTATCAATTGCTGTCAACACATGAAGTTTTAAAATGTTTTATTAGGCGTGACAGCTATTCCAGCAGGCAATTAGGACAGCAATCTTCCTTGAATAAATAAGAACGGACTGTCACCCATGGGTCTTTTATAATTTTTCTCATAAAATATTTTCTTACAGCAATCGCAGCAGAAATCGTAACAGGGTTGCTGTTACGATTTCTGGCCCTTTGCTCACAGAATAATTCCTCCGCTCAGCAGCACGAGGTTACTCCTTTATCTTTATGAAGGTTTTCTTCAATACTGGAACGCCGCGCGCCGCAGTGTAGTCTGCTTGGGACATGCCACTAACTGAAGCGGGTTTCATTTCGCCCACTAGTTGTATGAAAATCCATATTAATATTAAAAATACGAAAGTAACTCTGTCTGTCTGTTACCGTTATACGCCTAAACGGCTGAACGGATCTCAATGAAATTCAGCAGGGAGATAAAATGATATCCCGGGGATGGGCTGTACGTACAGCCTGACATCTGTTCGTAGCTAGATGAGGAAAGTCAGAGTACTTCAATTAATAGTTTTGTATTATGATTATAAACTGTTTGAATGCTCTTCGATTTCTGCATTACATTGCAAATTTTAATAAGAAAGTGATTGAACGAATTGGAACGAGTGAAATACAACGAATGAATGAAAAATGAATGGAAGAATGAATGGGTACACAATAACAAATAAAATCGAATTTTAATCTGCTAGATGGCGCTGTACTACGTGATTTCTGAACATAGGCTACAAAAAAGCGCGTTCGAAGCCGCGGGCAGTAGCTAATGTGATATATGTGTTTTGCTGACCTCTGACCATTTTACTTGACAACTATCAAAAAATCGCGAAATTAAACGTTCTATGGACGTGCTTAATCTGTGTTGACTTTGAGTATTCGGTCTTCGATCTAACACACTGAGTTTCTGTCAGCTGCCAAATCACAGAGTAGTGAGCACCGTCTAGATAAGTGGCGGCTTACTACGTTGTCTTATCTAGGTTTTTGAAGCATTACCTTCGATAACTTTCTAAAGAACTCTTTTCAGGTAAATCGTTTTAGACTAGACCAGAGTTATTTGGCTCAAACCTAACTTAAATAGGTAAGTTCATCTGACCACCATGATCTTATACTCACATATTGGTCTGTGATCTACAAAGTACAAAAAAAATTCAGTCTCTTAGCTCTTACACCATGTCTGATTCTACAGTACCTACAGCACGAGAGCGCAGTGTCAATTATTAAACAATGCAATCGTTTCCCTCCACGGCGAGCGTTATGGCGTTAATACTTGATTCCTGTATCTGGGTCACAGTCCACACGTAGGTACGTAGGTACGTAGGTACGTGGGCAGGTTCGTAGGTAGCGGGGCACGGGGTATGATGTTTTAAGGACAGACGTCTATAGGTAGCTTAAATCAAACTTTTTAGTAACTATTTATTTCCTTTTTTAGTCAATCATACATACGGTGGTTCGTCTCTCAAATTATTTAGAGTTACGACAAAGACAAGGATAGAGAAAAACCAATCGACGAAAATATGATGAACTATGATACCCATATGATACCTAATGGTTTTCATGTTTATTTCATCTGTTTCGTGATTCATATTTAAAACTAATCTATGACGGTTCTTTCATATGACATATTTTTTTTACGTCGTTAGTCTTTTATGATAAATCAACTATACCGTCCATGAAATAATTTGCTGTTTGGTATATATGCACGACTATGAAGAATACTATTTTATTCTATTGAATTATCCTGATTCCAAAAATAAAGTAATTTAAATGGAAAGTCTGTAAAATAGTACAAATGTTGAGCAACAACAACAAAATCGACGGTATAAGAAAACGAATCGGTAAAGCATAAGAACATGATAATTTGATTGTCAATCAAACTACCAAACAGCAAATTATTTCATGGAATTAGTATAATTCTATACGTTATTCATTTTGCTGCTACGGAAAGTGCTACGATGCTACGCCATAGCGTCGTAGTCGATATTATTATAGTCTACTTCGTAGCAGCTCCCAAAAATTGCAAAAACTTTTAGGCGAAATCCTACTTTTCCTCTAGGTTAATTATTAGGTAGATATTTTATGTATAGTATGATATGGGGTATTAATAAAACAAGTCTTCCAAATATTACTTTTTATTTAAAAGTTTAAAATCATTACATTTATGCTAATGCAAGTGTTTATATTCTAAGTCTAACTTTGGTTTATAATACTTATTTACAACTACATTGTGTTTTACAAACTTTTCTTGTAAATAAAGTCATAGTTTACCACTTTGAGAAACTAATGTTAACAGACGACCTGTGAAACTAATTTCAACGTTGTGAGATCAAAATACAAAAATAAAATTAATAAATAATTACTTTCAAAGTATTACGTGATCTACTTAGGCCTTGACTAATTAGGCGAACAAATAAAGTTGTTATTCTTTTAAAAGTAACTAACAATCAAACATTTGCTTAATTTCCAAGAAAATATGTTTGAACAGTGAAATTGATGAAACTTTAGTAAAACTTTACGAAACTTCTTAAACAGTTTGTTCTTTTTCCCATAGGTAGCTATTTATTATTCATATCTTAGACTGGATATATCATGAGAGATAGCTCCAGTGAGTTTGACGAAAAAGTTAAAAAATATCAGTTGGGAAAGCATCGTCTTTCTACAACAGTCGCACAATCGACCCTTCCCATCTCCCGGAATATTCTCGAGAGATTAACCAGCATATTGACGTCGTTGTTCCGACACAACCATAGGTTCAAGATATTCTCCGTCGGCGAACAAGTATTTGAAAAATAATAGTAATAAGAAGTTATTTTCAACTTCTCCGCAAAAAGCCTCCAATCATTACCCTTAACCAACTGCGCATCCAACAACTTACACAAAATAATCCTGTCAGACTTAGTAAGAACGTTACAACGGTAATTATTGTCCACAGACAAATTACTCCTAAAACTATTATTTTTATACACAAAATCGTATCGACCTTCGTTCTTAGTGAGCGAGGAATAGTTAAAAGGATTCTCTAGAATGTTTACGTTGCCAGAATAACTGAAGCGCTTGTTGAAATTTGAGTTTAAATCGTTTGTTTTAAGGTTGAAATTGACTGAGTTTGACTGCTTCTGTTTTTGATACACAGACATGTTCAGTTCGAAGCAGTTGATAGCGTCGGTTTGTTGCAGCACTAAGCTGCAGTGCAATGACCTCACGCTCATATTCCAGATTTGAGAGTAAGCTAGCTCGTGATACCTTCCACCTTGAGTTCTCCAACCAACACCTAAATCCTTTATATTAAAGCACAGATCAGAGCAGTTCTCCTGAAACGGTATCGTCTTAGGTTCACAGAGCAAATTCCCACCATTTCGTCGTTCGTTTTCGCAGCACTCGTAGAATGCGTGAGGGGTATCGTTGAACACGTGTATGTTTAGTTTATAATCGTCGATCCGTTTCGAAATGAACAAAGCAAGTTTCAGTAGCTTAGCGTCAAGTCCGCTGTAACTCCTGCCAACTAGAACAAAGTCGCTTAGGAATTCGGCGACGAGGTAAACTTTGCCGGGGTCTAGTTGGGCAAAGATCGGGCTCCCTGGGGTTTCTTGGCCGAGCGTTAGGACTTTTCGACATTCTCTGAGGCTTACATCGTCAGGTTTCTGAAGGATGGAGAGGAGCCAACTGGTGTTCTTCAGAGACGCGCAGTGAGGGAAAGAGATGACGACTCCTTTCCTGAAGTGGAAGTTCTTGGGGCTGCAGCGGACAACTGGACTTAGTTGGGTTTCTCCTGTTGACAAAATTGCTAAGTTACTCTTCTAATTAAAAATTAAAAAAAAACCCCAGTAACAGTAGTTGTAATTTGATATAATACTCATACTCGTGCACACATTATTCGCCATAGGAGCACAAGGCACACTTGGTTTCGTCGGTTTACATTTCACCTTTATTTAAAGATATATATAGAGTACACGAAACAAAAAAATTATACCTAGTCAAGGAACACAACAATGAAATTATACCTAGAGCTGCTAAAATTCATAATAATTCACATGTAAAGTTATGATTTTTTGTCTATGTAATGTTATTGAGCCACTCTTTACTTTGTAGCCACGAGCTTGAAGTGTCAGACATTTCCAGAAGTGAAATCTACATATATTTAGATACAGTTTAATTCGAGCTCTTTTCCATACTCTTAATTAACCTCCATACCGAAACACTTTTGTACCCAAGTCAAATGCATTCCAAAATGGCTCGAGATCTTTCTCATATTTACATCGGGGTCGCATGAAACTTCCGTTCAGGGCATTTTATAGACGTTCTAGAATTCTAGGCCAAAAGCCAGACTTAGATTTAGGCCGATACCGGAAATAGTGAACATTTGAAACGAACCAAAATGTAATTTGTCCTATTTCGAATTTTGTATGTCAAAGATACATAATACCTATTTGAAAGTTTCTAATTTTGTCTTTTTTACCTTAGTAACTAGCACTTGATTGTTCTTAGCAGCATTTATTATTGCCAGCATTATGAAGAGTGGTCTATTTGTATTCAAAATTGGATTTTGTTTTTTATTAAATTATTTTAGCTACATTCTGTCTTAGGAGTAATTAACACTAAGTTAACGTTGGGTTTGGCGCCCTAAGGGGAAAATCACTATCAAGTACTTGAAAACCTAATTATTAGACTTATTTTCCTAGCGAAGAATATCAAAACTTGATTACAATTTTTAGAAGTTGGGTTCGAAGACTGAGTCAATTATAACCCCACATAATTCTGTATACCAACATATATTGTTGGTCCAAGTAAAAATATTTATTTCTTTCTTTCTTTTGCACTATGCATATACATCAATATTTCTCTGGTCTACCAAACCAAAGACGCCCAAGTAACATTAAGTTAATCTGCCGACGAGGTCAGGTGACCGAATCTGGGTCAGTACCCTGGCTTAACACTAATCCTACTTTACACAATAGACCAGGTTTAATATTAACATAACTTTCTGGAAGGGCTTATGAGGCAATGTGAATCCCAGGTGACTTTATTAAGAGGTTGAGTTTGCATAACGTTTTTTGAACAGTATGTTAATTTTAGATGGAGATAAAGGATTTAATGAAGATGTAATAACGATACGATTGAGCTGTTATTTTTTTAATTCTTGAAGATGGTAAAGTTTGGTCACCATTTCACTATGATCCATCTCACCAGGCCACATCTTCACTAGAGGTGGCCTCAGATGACTTTTATATTTTAAGCTATTTATTTAATTAATTTAGAGATTTTTATCTTATTTATTCCCTTTCTACAAAACATAAATTAACACAACAACAGAATGCTAGCACGAGATTGGCAAATACTACCAAAATAGAAAGTTTTCGAGAACGTGATAATTTACTTCCTTTCAAAATATCATCAAGCTGGATAGTGACTTGCAAAAGTTGTTGAAGTGGTAGGGTACACCCAAAATGCAAACAATCACATGATTCGAAAACAGTTTCTATCAAAACTTGTACGAAAATGACCAATAAGAGGGTGTGAAAATTAATTGTTGTAGCTGTCATGACACGTGACATGACAGTCACAGCATGTAGAGATAGCGTATATTTAAAACACAGGACATAGCGTATATTTAAAAATCTAACAGGGTTCTTTAGCAATTGATGTAAAACCTAGTGAACAAGTTCTATTATTTACCTTCCATCAGCACTGGCTTGCTCCATTCCTCGTCCCCCACCTCCAGTGAGAACAGTTCTTCCCCCTCCAGTACCCCCTCAGGCACGTACAGACTAGCGCCGCATCTATCCAGTTTCAACCAGTTCCCGTCAGATGTCACCAGTCTGGATGTCGCCGTCTCCAAGTTACCGTTGGAGGTTCTATCGATGGAGGCGTTGTTTTTTAAAGATGGCGACATCTCTACACTCTCGTTGCCGTAGGAAGAGCCGGCTGTGGGATGATTTATAAATTAATGTAGAACTGAGTATTAACAAAATTAGCTTGTGAAACTTTGGTGCTTGAAAAATTATCAACACAACAACAACACAGTAGGAAAAACTTTTCAATCCATTAGGGGTAAAGTATAGAAATACTTTAACCCCTAATTTATAAATTAGATATTTAACATACTCGTAGTACATGTTCGATTTGATAACAACAAAGCAAAAAAAAAATACTAAGTACCTACTAAATTCTAAAACAAAAGCAAAAGGCACTTTCAAAATATCCTACCTAGGCAAAGCAATAAATCAAGATTATTAAATTTACAAAAAAAATAATTATACTCAAATATCAATTCTTAGCTTGTAAGCATAAAGTGCAAACTCACAGCTCAGAAAGCAGCTAGAGTCGGAACGATCCAAATCGTTGGAAGCGTGCTTTTCACTCCCGCGCTCCTCTGTTCTTACCTCAAGGTCTAATGGTGCAATGTAACTGAAAAATAAAAACATCATGTTATTTAAGAATAAGAATATTTATTATTATAAACTTATAAAACATTGTTTAAGTACCTACTGACTGAATACAAAGTTGTTCATGCAAAATCGTCGACAACATAACATAATTATATACCTATGTATATAGCATGTCAAGTCAAATATATCAAGAAGTTGTATCTTTTCTGCTGAAAGACCGGAAATTATGAAGTTACCGAACGACGAAATAGATGAACAAATGAACGAAGAATTCAATTAATTAATCAAATTCTTAATTAATCAAAAAATCTTTTACAAAAAAAGCTTGTAATTTTTTAGCTCTAGTTTAAGTATTTTTTTGTGTAATTATAATAAGTAAGCAGATATAAGCGGTGACACTGCTCAGGAGTTGGAAAATGAAGGTTCGTAAAACCATAGTAAAACTGGATGCCCTAGGATTGGGAGCCAAATTCATAGAAAATTATCAAATTCACAGTTGGACAATATAGGCTTACAAAAAAATATATAATCTAATGAACACTATAATACAACTACGCACCTGTTAGCTAACTGCGGCACTTCATAGAGGTGCTCATGTCTTGTGTTGGTAGAAGTGCTTCTATGGCGATGCGTCCGCCTAGAGTCCACAGTATGGAACTCCTCGTGGATGGTGAGGTCTGGCTGGTTGGTCAGCGTCCTTTTTATCACGTTCCCGAAATAATGTGACCCTACAAACATAGAGTTGTAAAAGATCCGTGCTTACTGGTCCTTGCACGTGAGGTAGTCATCTCCTGATCAGTATTCGAACGGTGATAGAAATACTGGCAGGTTACAAAAATAATTTAATTTAATGAAAACTGCCAGTAATATTTTTATATTCACTCACCCCTCTCACTGCACTTTATACTTTACCTATACTTTACCACACAGGAGGTGAGCAGCTCTTGTGCAAGACTAGAACTAAAGGAAAGTTTAACAACTAAAACGTTTTGGTACCTGAAGGTGGTTTTGCATAGGGAGAGGTTTCAGTCATTTTGAATTTCATGTACTTGATGCCAAGTACGATAACAACGATAAATATTAGAAAGGCGACCGACAATGCTATAAACAGAGGCCAGTATGATGGACCTGAAACAAAATAAAAAATGTATCCAGATGACGTGGGAGTCAGTGTTGTTTGTAAAGTAAAAAAAAAACACAAATTTAATTGTTGATCAGATTTGAGGTGACTTGAAGATTTGTTCTGAACATTGGAGAGTGCTACTGCAGTATTGAAATCCTTTAGGGCTCTTGTACTCACACGTTTTTTTTCGCTGTAAAAGTCTACAGTTAATTCGCGTGTGTAGCACGGCACTGTCAACGAGCTTCCATTGTTATCCATACGTCACTGACGACGGTTAATTCGCCGTGCCTTCACACGGCGAATTAACCGTAGATTTTTCACGGCGAAACAAACGTGTGTGAATAAAGGCCCTTCTTGCTCAGGATTGAAGTTCCTTATAAGGTTAGAATGAGCCCAAGAGAAAGCAGAGCTTGTGATGTGGGTACTAAGTAGGTGTTAGCATACCATCATGTAACATCTGAGACTTGGACGTCCGCACACACAGCGGACACTGCGCCACCTGGTAGTCCTTGCCAAGGCAGGCCGCACTGCTGAGGCACCGCCGTCTCCTAGTTTGGAGGCAGTCGCTGTCGCAGTGCGACCACTCTGACCATTGTGACCAGCGACCTGTGAAGAAGGAGGTTCTTAAGCAGGTTTATAAAATGTTGAAGATGATTTTTCCTACAACTTATAAAAAAAAAAACAACGTAAAGGTGTAATGTGCTATTCAGCCTATGCTACCTATAAATGTAACTAAACGCCATTTTGTAGAATGAAATTTATTAGGTATTCCTAGCAAATTAGCGTTCTTTTTTTAATCGGCCAGGCATTGTACAAACGGACTGATGCAACGATCTGGCGACAACATGACTCTATTAAACATAATCTATATAATAAGTTAAGATAAGATATTTTATTCATTATAAAAAAAAAACACAAACTTAAATACTAAAAAATTAATTAAGTCCGTGGATTATATAATATTGTCAGTTCAGTACATGTACATTTTTAGTTTTTGATAATTAAAATTAAATTAAATGCAAAATAAATTATAATTTGTAAAAATAAATTAGTGATACTGTTGAGGGGCATTTTTGTCTAATGCTTTAAGCTCTAAAAGGATGTAGTCATTTACAAGATATTCTATAAAGGGATACTAATAGTAGTTGTTCTTCAAAACGGATGTTGGTTTTTGTCGCTCTATCAAAAACCAAATAGATAGATAGATATAGATAATACTGTATTGCACACTTAACTTAGAAATAATTTACAAAAGGAAGTTTGTAATATTGTTTAACTCGTATCATCCAAACGGCTAAGCTGATTTATATGTTTAAGGTATCATTGGATTCGTCTGACTGTACAAAACAGCGTTTATCATTGATGTCCGAAACGTCAGCAAAGAAAATAATAAAATTAAAATGTGACATTTCGGACAAAGTGTCCGAAGATACAGTGTCCGAAATGTCAGCAAGCCATAATAACTATGGAATAAGCGACAATTGGTGGATATTATGTAGGTCGTGTCTTCTGTTGACTTTGTTCAGAACGAGAAAAACTGCCTAACACAAAGTCAGTAAAATTAGGTATTCCTTTCTATTCTCGTCACCAAAACGTTAGGAAGTCGAATATTTTAGAACCTTATTTATGGCTTGCGGAAAGCATACGAATTAAATTTCACGAAAAAACAATAGAAAACTAAAATACTAAAGTTCAAACCTACTTTAAATGTTTTCGCGGAGAAAACAAAATGTGAAAGAAAAGAATATAAGCAAAAATAAGAGCGTATAAAATACAAAGACGTTTATGGGATTACCAAGCACAATGTCCGAAGATTCATCAGCCAGTTCATCGAGGCCGTCAACGTAAAGATCTGCAAGGAAAGGTGGATGTCTTTGTAAAGTGGCAGGAAGCTATCATCATCTGTCTATTCTAGTCCACTGCTGCAATAATCCCTTTTATATAATGTATGTATACAACCAGTGACCTGATTCACTATCGATTAGCTGTCAAAATTTATATATGCGACTAGCAAACACAACAAAAGTGGCTACGGAAGCCTTGCCGTCTGTAAACCAAAACGGTCTGATTCTCCAAAAGTAATTAGGCAATGGTATTTAAAATAGACTGTGCTGCGTACGGACAGAGAGGTTTGTTTCATTAATTAAATAGGTAACGCTCTCTGAATTCTCTCGAACTAATTAAATCTATTATCCAATTATCTCACCCATATCACAGTCCACGCAGTCCTGCGTTTTCTGCACATCAGGGCCCATGCAGGGTTGCCCCCCGTTCAGTGGGCGCGGCGCGGAACAGGACCTGACTCTCCGCCGTCCGACTCTGCTGCTGCCGCAGTCACACTCAATCCATGTGGACCAGGTGCTCCAGCCGCCGTTCACTGTGAATTCAGTCATACTGTGAAGATCTTAGGGGTGTGATCACAGTGGACAGCAAGTGACTCTAAGGAAGAGTGTTCTTAGAGAGCTTAAATGGATTTTTTCTCGCCGCTAAGTGGTCAAAAAAGGGAATCAGTGATAAATCACAACACAAAAGCTTCTAAACTACAAGCACTCACAAAACTCACTCGTCTGTCTCAATATATTCGACATGCTCTCAGCTCAACAGAAGCTGCATCGAGTAGAAACAAGCAATGCCAAAAGGAATCTCTAACATACCGAACACTGTGAGCAGGGCCGGCTCGGATATCCTCTTCCCCGCCAAATTCTCTGCAACACAAGTGTAGTTCGCCATGTCCTGCGAATAGTCAGGGTTAAAGCTCCAACGAATTGTGTATCTACCTACAATTTAATTAGTACTGTAGTAGTGCTGTTTCAATAGGTCGCATTGAAAAACTAATTTTATCGCTAGTAATCGTAAACACAAATTTTCTAGCACGGGTAAGTTGAGTAGCTCATAAATCATATCTTACTAATATTATACTATTTCTACGACAAATCCTTTTCCATCCAGGCCATTAAGTTGTGGAATGCCCTACCAGAGTCCATTAGAAAATCGGTATTCTTACCAGTTTAGCTATATGTGGGAATCTATTAATGGTCACCTAAGTGCCAAACACTGTGTTTATTTGATAAATATTGAACCGATGTTTCCCCTAAAACGAATAAATAAATAAATAAATAATGAATCAAGTAAAAGTTGAAGCCTAAGTTACAGACTTATAGGAACCTAGGCTTAGGACTTAGGAACTATGTAGGCTTTTATTCAAATCCTAGTACAAATAATTTGAAATGTTCCTATTTCTTGTAAAAAAGCTCCAGTTTGTTCAGTTCTATGCAACAGCATAGTGCAGACTCTCCCTCACTTTGTAAGCTTTGATGGCTAGGTTGGTCAGTGATTGTTGGCATGTTGTTTCGAGCCTATTTTTCCTTACTGATAAATATTCATGAATGTGCATTACAGGCACAGCTCTATTCAAATTCGTTCGGTTTGTTTTGCAATAGCAGACATGCACGGCTCTTTTAAAGCTTGGCAACTTTACAAATACGCAGCTAGTTTAAGAGGTGATATCTTTATTTCAATTAACTTCAGTGAAAATTTGACTTCAGTGAAAATTCTAAAATCGGTATCACGCCTTTTGGGACTGAATACATTTCTTGCAAAGACATTGTTTTAAGTTAACCGAGAACAGCTCTTGATCGTCTGATAATATATAATTGATCACCACCTTAGAATATTTTGACCTATTACAAAAATTATACTACTGTTTTAAAAAAGTCCTGATGCACCAGACAATACTACTCAATGCTGACAATTTTTTCATTATGTTGTAACCAAATTTTACGTGTTGTTGGAAAAATAAATAGTCTGGAGAAACTTACCAATAAAGACGCTTGTTTGATAACCAAGTTATCATCCTTAGACACCTGTACATTGTCATCTAGAACCACCGGCGCGCCGTTCTTCAACCAGTAGAGCTGAGCGAACGGTGCCGCTGGTGGGGGCTCGCACCGGAAGGTCACGGCGGTGTATTGTTTGACCAGCTGGGATTGGGGGGTGGTGGAGAAGTGTTTCTTTATATCTGTTGGGGGAGAGATCAGTACTTTTTAAATTATATTTGACGAACAAGGGTATCGACACAGTGTGTTTACCATGAGTTTTAACAATCTATACTCGCTAACGACTGTGGTTAAAAAAATTTATGAAAACTTGAACAGCGCCTCTAGCGGATAGTTGGGTACTAATATTTACATAACCACTGTAGTAACGTCAGGTGACCTAACTGTGACAACTCATGGTAGACACACAGATCAAAAATATTAAATAATCCAATGGAGTTCTAATAGTTTCAGGAAAAAGCTAAATCAAAATATTAACAGTTTTACTTTTGTTGTTCACTATTATTGAGTAAATAAATAAAGTATTACATGTTCAACAGGACGTTTTGGACGTGTTTTAGCTGAGGTTTGAATGATTGACGGTGATAAAACGAATGTAGTTTTTTGTCTTGCTACTAGGTTAAGCTACTCCCCATTTTAACCGTTACTTTCTATTTTTCATATATAAAATAATAAAAAAATAACCTATAATTATAACGTGAACATACAACTGTGTGTCTACCATGAGTTTCAACAAACTATACTCGCTAGCGACTGTAGTTAAAAAAAATGTATGTAAACTTGAACAGCGCCTCTAGCGGATAGTTGAGTACCTACTAAAATGCGCAGTATCACGTAGTACTATCCTACGTCACAGTGTAGTAAACTATACTACAGCGACTGTAGTTTGGGCTTCATTTGCTTAGAATTTGGTACCATGAGTTACAAATTTGATAGATGTCACAGTAACATACTATAACTACTGTAGTTACGGCACTCACCGACATTTAGCTTCGTGAAAAGACTGCAGTTTTGTGATATTTGAATGAAAAATGTCTAATAGATCACCTTTTGTCTTGAAAATGTTACCTACTGCCGAATAAGAAGACGAACGACGCGAACAAAGAAAGTTTTCATATGGGATGCGTGTTCTAGTTGGAAATTTACTTCAAACTATACTAAGTGACACAAAGATTATCCAAAGAAGCTTTTTAGAATTTGTTGATTTATTGCAAAATATTAACCTACATATGTTCAACTACTAACGTGGGATAAGGACGACCGATGTGGCGCGGTGGGAGATGTTCCTCCTGCGACGCAGGAGGTTGCGAATTCGATTCCGCCTGCAAATATTTGTTACGGGTATTCTGGGTATTTTCTATACGTATATAATAAAACATATCTATATAATGTATTGTATTAAGTATATATATCAGTCATCTAGTATCCATAACACAAGCTCTGCTTATTTTGGGGCTAGATGAAGCTGTGTGGATTGTCCAGTATTATTTATTATTTTATTTTAAGAAAAGTACTAATATATATTATATTATATGTATATATATATATATATATGATGCCAAAATAACGCATAACTACACAAGTTGTAGATGTAACTATAACGTAAGTAGTAAGCACCAACACAGCTCATGGTACCAATAGAGAAGCTAACTATACTATCTGCGTATTTACATAACTACTGTAGTAACGTCAGGCGATCTAACTGTGACAACTCATGGTAGACACAGTGGCAATAGTGGAAATCATTTCAGAATTTGACGCTAATTACTGAGATATTTTTTAAAGTCTATTTACATACAATTGCTTAATCCTATAGACGATATTATTAGTTTGTTAGTTATCTCATTATTCTGATAAGCGATAAAAATACCTAATAAATCATCTATCTATAAGTCAGTGTCATATATAAAAGTTTTGTAACTCTATCGTTCGACGATTGACAACAATAGTAATCCATTGTGTCCGAATCTATTGTATTTTTGACACGAGATGCGACTGTTTGAGTTGGTATTTTTTTCGGCATTTTTATTAAGATACGAGATGGGAGTAACTTGGTTGTTTACTCCAAAATATTTAGACACGCGATGAGACTACCGAAATACTCACAAGCAATCTCAATAGCAGCCGGCTGGCTTCTTATATGTCCTCGACTAGTCCAGGCGAAGCAGGAGCACTGGTACTTATCACTGCCGAAGTATTCCTCCACGGTCTCCCGGGTCACCTTGTGCTCTCCTTCGATGATTCTGACTCCCGTCTGAGGGTCCACGAACTCGAAGTTCAGCGCTTGCTTCTTCTCGCCGTTGCATTTGAAGTAGATCTTGAGGAGATAGATATTGGAGATGATTTTATCGTTCGGTTGGTGAGCGCGTGAAGTGAATTGTATTGGTTTTTATGAATAACTGGTTTCTGCCCGCGACTTCGCTTGCATTGATTCTTTCCATGTGTTTTTTCTATCCCATGGGAACTGATTTATGGGATACAAAATAGCCTATGCGTTTTTCCAGGTCTAGATCTACTAGAACTACATCTGTGCAAAATTACAACCCGGTCAATTGATTTTACTCTTGATTTTCGGTAGGCTTCACCTAACGAAAATCAAGGACTAACCAAGTATACTATACTTGGTTTCATGGCTTTCTACTATTAAAACTAATTAGTTTTAATATTAGAACACTCCTAAGTTTGTTTATGCTACTTTTACGTAAACTGCTCAAAAATGGCACAGCCACGAGCAAAATTAATGTAGAAAACTGCTCTACATTAAATTAAAAGTTATATTGAATATCATCTAATTTATTTTTATCATTTTAGAGAATTAAAATGATGGTGTTTTTATTTTCAATGAGCACTGAATTTTATAACTTATAATTTGCATACTCTACCTACTTCCCTACATATGGTAATATTTAATCTGAGACTTACTTCCAAAGCATTCGCAGCCCGACATTTAAGCACCGCGGGTTTATTCTTAACAACATACGTATTCTCTGGCTCCAGTAGAAATATAGGCAGGTTATCTTTAGCTGTATGCAGCGGTATCTTATCATCTCCTTCAAGTGTGTGGGTGCCCACAGTAGCTACGTCACCTGAATCTTTATAATTGGCTTCTTTATCGTAGTCATAGTCTAGGTAAGGATTGTCATCATCATCATCATCGTCTTCGTGGGGTATGAATACTGGTGGGAGGAAATAGTCTTTGACTTCATTTGAGGGGTTGATTAGTTCTACTTCTTCGTCTTTGCTTTCGGTTTTTATGTCATCTGCCCGTTGTGTACCTACAATGTTATAATTTATTTTTAAATTAGCATACCTAGCTTAATGGTTACAAACTAGGGTACAATAATGTTGCAGCGCTACAAACCAACAACAATCAAAAAGTTATAGATAGCAATGTTTTTAAATTTTAAAATATTTTGTTGTCCGCCTGGTTCAGTCCAGTTGGACAACAAGAAAACTTTTTGGTATTTAACAATTTGGTCATTCAAAGACTTTTACAATCTATCTGACTTTAGTTTTAGTTTATTTATGGTTCAATTCTTGAATACAAATTGTAAGTAACTTATTATAACATTGTAAGTTTTACTAGTTATATGTAAGTTGTTATAATTTGTTGGTATTGCATGGAACGTTAATTTCAAACAAGGTACAATTAACCGTTTATTATCAATAAAAGTAAAATAAAACTCACTTCTCACAGAGGTTTCCGCACACACACAAACTGCCAGCAACACTCGACTTATCAAAAGATACCAATTCACTTCCATTTATAAACTCAAAACAATCCAAATGATTTAAAACAACTGCATTCCACACAACATTTTGTTCCATCACTGCGTTTATATTATTCACATTTATTTTATCTTATTTAATAACCTTAAAACAGTTACAAACTACCACATTCTACGGTTCACCTGCGAAAAAAGTCGAGAAAGTTCGGGGTTTCACAATTTCGTAAAAGTTCACGAGAGTTATAAGCAGGGGTATGTGGGGACCCCGCGGTGGTTGCGATACTACTGAAGAGGGTGAATGAATGAGCCACCAACCCCTAAAAGTTTGTACGCATGCGTGAAACTTTACAAAGACTTTAATTCGGAACTTTACAAGCTTTTATTTTTATTTATTTAACTTGTCTTGTAACTGTTAGTTAGTATGTACAATGAAGTTAGTAGCTATGTAGTATGTGTGGGACGAACCTTGCACGGAATTTTTGACCAGTGGTTATCTTCAACCGATTGAACTGAAATTTGTCATGCTCATGTAAGTTTGGTGGCAATGCAATATTATGGTACCATTGAGCTGGTCTGATAATGGAGCCAGAAGTTGGCCATAGGAACTTCTAAAAGAAACGACGTAACCCATTGAGTTACAAATACTACGTATAGAGAAGCTATACCAAACTAAAAGCGAGTCGCAACTTGATGTCAGCGGGGGGAGACTGCGCGGGGCAAGCGTGTCGTGAACTAACGAGATGATTTTAAGAAGAGACACTTCACACAGTTTTTGTACATACAAAACTACATTTTAATTTTTCATGAAGTACCTATGCAAAGGTTTCATTACTATTTCAAAACGTATTAGTGAGAAATGGTAAATAGAATTGTAAATTAAAATGAATTGTTATGCTTTTAAAATCATTGGTTTCAAAATAAATTGGTATTGTATACAACAAGTACCTACACGCTTGCGGTTCCATCTGTACGGTTCACTTTGTAAAATCTATGATTTTCAAACAAAGTGCCAGGTGCAATAGAAAAAAATGTATAAAATGTAATTTTGGTTGGTTTTAGTTGATGTCCTTTTTACTTACCTATGATAAGTCACCCCACTTGTTGTTGCCGATAGGCAACAACTCATGGCGCAAACATTCGGTTCGGGATGTCGGTTCCATATGCTAGTAATAATAATTCAGTGACGTAACCCCGTCGAGTTTGGGTACGTTGGATTTGTCTTCCCAAAACCTTTGGATTTATTGCTCAATAAAAGCTTGTGTCCAAATTTTTTTTTTTAAGTAGGTAAGTATTAATATTATTTATAAATTGTAATTTGAATATTAGACTTATATATATAATGTACCGACGTACAAACTAAGTAAGTATGTAAGTACATATTTTTTGTTATGGCTAAAAATAGTAATACTAAAATGGTAGTAGAGAAAGTTTATATTATTTGTGAAACAGTTTTAATTCATTACGTAAACGTAACATTTATGATAAAATTAAAAAAAAGAAAATTAAATGAAGTATTGGAATACTTATTAGTTCAACAGTCAATCAAGTTTCAACAGTCAAGTGACCCTTACAGATTACTCTTAGCAATACACGGTACGGCAGCTTCGCAATACATCTTGTTCCACAGTTCCATCCTGTCATATTCCGCGCGGGATGATGGCGTCATCACCTCGTTTAGATCCAGGTACTCTCGACCTGATGCCGTGTATCGGTTCCATTTGACGCTGCTTCCTTCTGGAGTTGGGTTGCTGAAAGATAAATTATAGTAATTTAGGTCAGTTTGTTATGATGAAATTAGGTATTTGCAAATGAATTGATAATCATTGTGCCAGAATTACTGACTCGAAAACTATTATTATGCTCAATGCGCAAAACAATAACTGGACCAAAACAACATTGTCATAGGGATTCCCACCTTAACTGAGTAACTAATTTTCCTTCTATTTAAATAATACCTATTGTCTTTACGATTTCTTGGAACCTGTAGATCGTTTTCCGCAACATCTATCTTAACCTCTCTGTGCTCTTTATGAAATAGTATTTCGTTATCTGTCGAATACAATAACTTAATTGCATCTTAAAACTTACCCAGTTTTAGCAAAGTTAGTCCATAGCTTGGTGAGTTCAAACACGATCTTTTTCAGTTTCTCCTTAGAAAGGTAAATATCTTTATTGACGTCGCTGCAGAAGAGGTAGAACAGATCGTCCGCATGACAAGCTCCTGGCAAGTCTGTTGATCCTAGCAAAGTCTTGATTACATTCAACTCAGTCGAGTAGTCAAATCTATACATATACACAGATGCATTTAAACTGTTGTACAAGTACGCAAATC
Organism: Eupithecia inturbata; assembly: GCA_963662085.1. Lineage (NCBI taxonomy): Eukaryota > Metazoa > Arthropoda > Insecta > Lepidoptera > Geometridae > Eupithecia > Eupithecia inturbata. Next base: position 14,844,730 of record OY759182.1, read on the forward strand.
TGTGTGTATTGTAAGCAAAGTGCACATCTGTATTCATGTTAATTATTCCTTGAGCCGTATCATTACCCAAACCTTTTTCTCCCGTGTAAAACTTAAGGATTCTCTTACCAATTTCTTTCAATTGTCTTTCTGAAACTTTTGGGAGAAGTTCTTTTGGTACTAGATAACTTGAGTTTTTGTTATATTTATCGGCTTTTTTTAACTGATCTTCAAGGATTAAAATTCCTTCAGCGGAATTGTAGCCTACCATTAAAGGAACTTTGTTTACTTTTTGTGATAGTAGGATATCGATTGGTTCTTGAGTTAAGAATGCGTCGGCGCCGTTGAACTTTTCAGCATTTGGGACAAAATATATAGGGAGTCCACGCATCTTTTCGTCCGCTGTTCTAGTTTTGAATGTCATCTTGGTTAGATCAACAGCTGGCACACTTCTGAGATGCCGCAGTAGTTCATTTGTATCTTTTGTTTCCTTCCCCAAAACTTTGCCAACTTCGAAGGCTCTTTCTGTTGTATTTTTGGTAAAGGCCCAGTCTTGGAGACAAACACCACTCTGTGCTATTACTTTATGGAACAAACCTTTCGCCATGGGGGATAGCATGAGGTACGTCACAGCAGCTGAACCGGCGCTTTCGCCGAAAATAGTCACATTATCTGGATCTCCTCCAAACTTTACAATATTTTCTTTGACCCAACGCAAAGCTTGCACCTGATCCTTCATGCCTGCATTACCGGGCACTTCCGGGGTATCGAGAGAAAGAAATCCTAGTACTTCCAATCTATAGTTTAGAGTTACTAGTATTACGTCATGCTGTATTAAAAAATCTGGGCCGTATGTGTCGTTGTCTCCAGACCCTGACATGAAAGCTCCCCCGTGTATGTATACCATGACAGGGATCTTAGCATTGTGATCGAGAGATCTAGTGTAGACGTTTAGGAACAGACAGTCCTCGGACCCCTCTAGGACTTGGTTGGTGTTCATGTCGAATTGAGTGCAGACGGGGCCATGCTCTAAGGCTTTGCGTACTCCCACCCATGGTGTTGGTGGTAGTGGTGCCTGGAAAATTGAGGATGAACTATAAAATGACATTTATAGCGTTAAAATATAATTTGAATTAGCCACATCAAATTGATTTCTATTATTTTAAAGAACATACGTTATACGTGCAAAAGTACGCCTCCTCGCCTCATCGTCCTCTGCTGGACGTGCCTCCCTCAAACAAGGGAAGTTTGGCCATAATCACCGCGCGGCAGGTGAATTGGTGATATAGATGTTGGTGATATAGGTGGCAGAATAGATGTTCAAAATACACGTAAGGAAGGCGCTGCCCTTCCTTTAGTAGGTTCCTTTAGTCGACGTTTGTGACACCCACGGGGTCAATTCTTACACCACGACCGCCACGACCGCCGCGACCGCCAAGGCACGCAAAAAAGTAAGCACACTTTTAGATCTCATTTGAACCATTGATATTATAATATCAATGTAAATAATAAAGTTGAATCATTATACTTTTGTAGTTTGTCACAAATTGTTTGTCTATGTTTATATATAGATCCAAGTTGTTTTTTGTATCTGTACTTACACAAAAGCGTAGCTCTCCCACGGGCGGCTGGGCATAAGGGATACCCTTGAAGCTGTAGTAAGGGCTGCCGTCGATTGATTTTAACACGGAGCCTTGTAGTAGCCCCTGTTTAACTTTAACTAGAGGGTCATCCTGCAAAATAAATTAAATTTGGAACCTCTTTATACCATTAAGCACCTTGAACTTCACCATGGAATAGTGAGTTCGAAACAAAGCTATGTACAGCTATTGTTCTATAAAGTCACAGTTCAAAGTAAACAGTGTAATATTATTCTGTTTTTTAATGCTGGATAATTCACGCAACATCATTAATCCCAAAGCTAAGCAGAGCTTGTGTTATGGATACTAGATCACAAATATTCTTATTAGATTAGATGTATGTAAACAATTAGTTACAAACAACAAGTTGGAGACGGGCGCTATGGCGCTCTTTGGGGAAGGCCTATGTCCAGCAGTGGACTAAGATAGGTTTATGATGATTATGATGATGACGAAACAATTAATATGTAAATTACTTAACAGCCATCATCTTTTCCAATCCTAAATAAGTTAGAGATGTTTACCTACAATTCAGCTCATAGATAAATAGGAGAATCTGTAGACGAAAATCGTATGCAGTTAATCTTAAAATGTAGTAGGTTCCTTAAAACTTACTTTTTCTTGACACAAACTGCTGACCAATACCCCAGCAAGTAGAAGTATATAGGTAGTTGAATAAACCCTCTGCCAAAATAAAACAACCAAAATAGTACGTTAACAATTATATACCTATTGCGTATATTGTTATGCTAATACTATTATGATTTAATTTTAGCACCGTTATTTTGTTTATCACACACATAAACTAGGTATTTACCTACTTTGATTAATTAGCAAGGTTACCTTTAGAGGGCTTATATCCACGACTCTATTGTTTTGAGAACGTTTTTTAATTCTAAGTGGGGGAACTGAGATCTGCGCTGACATCTCGCATGGGAGTGTATTGTGCATTGCAATTAAGAGAATGTGTTATAATCCCTTTTCATTTACTTAAATTGAAACAAAAATAGCGAGTGGCCACAAAATAAAAGATACAAAATCTAAAAAAGTGATGATGACATAACTTCAAAAATTCCCGCACAAATATTGACATACACAAGACGCATAGGTACGCAAGCGAGTGACCGAAGATCATTGAACTCACACACTCACCATTTTCACCAACTTTGTTGTGTGGCTTACAGACCGCACAAGCACACTGAGGGTTCTTTTTACAGTTCGAAACATAAATACTTATCAGGTTGCAGTATTTATTGGGTACGTTCACAATAGTTCACATTAAAGTTCACTGTTGTTATTGTTTATCACCGCATGCACACGACTGGCTTGTAGCTAATGTCATTACGTACTGTCATTGTCATGGTTCATAGTCCAGCTGAGTCCGTCACAGCCAGAAAATTTGCTATTAAAGTTTTGAAAGGTAGCACCATCGATCTAGTTACAAAAGGGGAGATGAGGTAGGTCCTAGCTTCGGGAATTTGGAAGGCTTAAATTTGGTGCAATTAGGGCCGCCCACCTCAGTCGTAGTTGGACCGGGGCAGCGCTCGTGTTATGCGCTCTTGCTACGATGACGCGCGACGTACCTACATTAGTGATTTATTGACTAAAATATTACAGCAATGCCCTTGTGTCAAAGACATTTTCCACCTCGTGTTTGCGTGTAGTTGTAACACAGGCCAGTTGTTGGAGTAAGCGCTGAGGGAACGCATATCTACATATTTTACTTAGATATATGGGTAGCACGAGGGAAATAAATATATAATAAAACATATAAATAATAATAATATGCTGTAGGTATGTTGAATAGGCGCTTTTGGTAGTTAAACTGAACGAAGGTATTTGATAGGCGAGGGCGGGCGCCGAAGAGAACGCAACGTTTTGGTTTTCTTCGGCGCCAACGTTACGCAGTATGCTGCTTTTTGCAAAATTTTATGCCCTCGTCTTTCAACTTTTTGATTAGATTGTTTAGGGTCTCGTCAGCGTCATCAGTGGGTTCCAAAACAACAAATCGCTTCCTGAAAAGCTGCTGAAACTTCTCGGTGCCCGCCATGATTTGGATTGGGTTAGGTCGGACCGGCGTCGTCGTCCTTATCAGACGGTTTCTTTCAAGCTTCAAGTTGATATTCAGAGAGCCTCGGAGTAGTCGGTGATCAGATCCGGTATTGAACCTGTTGATCACTGAGACATCTCTGAATATGTGCTTGCTATCCGTCATGATGAAGTCGATCTCATTTTAAGTCACAGTGTCGGGGCTTTGCCATGCCCATTTTCTGCGGGGCTGTTTCTTAAAGAATGTGAAACGTTTTTATTAGTTATCTAGGTAGTACCCACAACACAAGCTCTGCTTAGCTTGGGTTTAGATGATGCTGTGTGGATTGTTCAGCATTATTTATTAGGTATTTGTATATTATTTTAATGAAACCGGACGAATAAGCAACTTTGTCTGGCCAAGCTTTCTTTTCTTCCTCAAGCTCATGTCGGTTCCGTAGTTGCAAGGTTCCTTATTACGTGTCAAAGTAAGTACATTATAATATAAGTTAATAATCGACTTATCAGCTTAGACTCGTTAGCTTGTAAGACATAGGATTTTCAACTATGAGATTCTTCACTTCACTTGACAACCCATGCACGGTGTGTCTAGCTGAGTCTGACACAGCCAGTATAATTGCTATAACAATTTTGAAAGGTACCTATTATTTACAAGTGAATTAAGTTGTTTATTGAATAGACGCTTTTGATAACTAAGTGGTAACTAAATAAGTAATAATTAAAACTCAAGAACGGCTTGACTGATTTTAATGATCTTTGATTTGTGGATTTGTCTCCGTCCCGAAGGGTTATTCCCGCTCGAATAGCAGAATGACTAATTAAAAATATGAAAAATTCACGGGAAAAAAATTAAAAAATGAGTTTCGTGTGCAATGCCATCTCTGATTCTATGGCAGAACGAAGTTTAGCCGGGTCAGCTTGTTTTAAATAAACTGAATGTATTTGAAATTTCCTAGTATTTGATATGCGCGGGCGCTGAAGATAACCATAAAGCTCGCAGTCACTGTCAGTTTATACGAAACGTCAGTCGAAACAAATTATGCTTTGTGCAGAATCAAGAGTCATTGGTTATCGGTGCAATTCAGAGCAATTTAACGAATTATATACGGTTAATTATAGTTAGAAATCAATTTGTTTTGTACTGTGAAGTGGAACATTGGAATTACATTTCTACATATTTAAGTATTTAGAAATGGTAAGTGAAGGGTAGGTACCTACCTACTTCAAAACTTATTGTGATTAGGTATCGTGAAGTGTACCTAACTATCGGATAACGGTCATTTATTTTCTAATTGCAGTTTAAAATTGTTTTACGTGGATTCCTTATTGCGTTTATATTGATAGAACGATGTAGAGCTTCTTCATACGTAAGTGATTCGAATTTCATTCATTTCATTTATTCTCAAACAATTTACAATGTGTCGGAAATTACACATCGATAGGTATTGAGATAATACAAAACCGAGAATTATAGTACAGCTACAATATTAAAAAAAATGTTATACATAGGTAGACACAGAGCAAAAAAAAAAAAACAATCAATAATAGTGCTTAGCCAATAAGCATAAAGTTATTAGCCAAAAACGCAGGTTGTAATTTCTCAAAATTTCAGGTCGAGCCCCTAGTGCGGGTGGAGCAAGGAATTCTGCGAGGTTCAATTCAAAGCCTACCCGATGATGTTGCATATTATAGTTTTAGAGGCATCCCCTATGCTAGACCACCGGTCGGAGAGTTGAGGTTTCAAGTGAGTTTTTTACATTGAAATCTAACAGACCTTTATACTAAGTCCTTAAAATGTTCTAATACCAAGCAGCATTGCAGCACACCAAGATTATTATGTGTTACAGGTAAAATTACAAGTACACGAAAACACCAGTGTGGTGCTAGAATCAGCTATTATAAAAAAGATTCGTTTTTTTCAGGCACCACAACCTCCATTGCGTTGGAATGGTGTTCGAGAAGCCATCTATCATGGACCAGTGTGTCCTCAGTACGATCCCAACACCAACCAAATTGTAAATGGAAGCGAAAACTGCCTCTTCATCAATGTATACACGAGATCTTTTCAATTATACAACTTTTTACCCGTAATGGTTTACATACACGGAGGAGGATTCTCTTCGGGATCAGGAAACCACGATACTTACGGGCCTGAGCTTTTACTGCAACACAACGTTGTCGTAGTCACCATGAACTACAGACTTGAGGTGCTCGGCTTTTTGTCCCTCGATACTCCAGAGGTCCCTGGCAACGCTGGCATGAAAGACCAGGTACTTGCTCTTAGATGGATTAAGCAAAACATTGATATGTTTGGAGGAAACCCAGACAATATTACGATATTCGGTGAAAGCGCTGGAGCAGTTGCTGTAACGTATCATATTATATCTCCCATGTCCAAGGGATTGTTCCACAAAGCAATAGCTCAAAGTGGCGTTTGCATCGATGACTCTGGAATTGCTACTGACGCGAAAGACAGAGCTTTCAGAGTAGCTAAGATGTTGGGCAAGGAAACCACAGATACTCATGAGTTGCTTAAATTTTTGAGAAGTGTGCCAGCTAGTAAACTTGCTAACATGACATATGCAACGGAGACTGAAGATGAAAAACTCAGAGGTATCCCGATGCGATTTGGACCTGTCGTCGAGAAAAAGTTTGACGGAATCGAAATCTTCCTTTCTGAAGAACCAATTAAAGCCTTGGTATCGAGTAAACTGAATAAAGTTTCCTTGATAATCGGATACAATAGCGCCGAAGGGCTCATAATGCTTGCAGACCAGTTGAAGAAAGCCGGGCATTTCAATGCAAATTCTTCCTATTTGGTTCCTAGAGAAATTCTCCAAAACGTCATAACTACTAAAATCGCGGAATTAGGAAATAAAATAATAAACTTCTACACAGGAAACAAAGGAATGGGAAATAATACAGTCCAAGGAATAGTTAACATGAGGACAGATATGCACTTTGCTTACAACATTCACAGATTCGCCCACTTTTACAATAGCTTGAACATTCCAGTGTACTTTTATAGATTTGATTATGCTACAGATTTAAATATTGTCAAGAATTTCTTGGGATATAATAATATGCCAGGAGCGTGCCATGCAGATGATCTCTTCTATATTTTTCTTAACGGCCTCAACAAGAAAGTGTACTCCTCTGATAAAAAACTTCAGCAAATCGTATTTGACCTCACCAAGCTTTGGACTAATTTTGCTAGAACCGGGTAGGTTTCCCTCTTACTATTATGTTGTTTTTATTTTAAACAAGACAGGTCAATTCAAGTATTTAATACTTGCTACCCCGGGACTTGCACGCGTTTTACCAAAACAAAAAGTAGCCTTTTGTCATTCCAGATTTTGTTGATTATAATTGATAACAAAATACAATTATAATCAACAAACACACACACATACAGCTAAATAAATAGATAGCAAAATTCCAGCACGATCTGTTCAGTAGGTTTGGCGTTTTCTGCGGACAAAATGTCTCTTATGTAACGTCTCTTTACAAAGTTTCGCATACCTATATAATTTTAGTAGGATCTCAAATGTATGTATGAAGGATGTAAGTAGGTACGAGCAAGTAAGAGTTGTTGTCATGAGTCACCGTCGTTCGTAAAATTTCCTTGAATTGTCATGAATAAATAATAAAATTTCCTTGTATTGTCATAGTAAATAGGGTGGAATTACCATTAACGTCAACAAATTTCCTGTCTTAGTTTTGATAGTTACATAATTGTTTCAAATACATGTAAGAAGCCACATCGACACACTCAATCTGACAAGATTTTTATCAACGTTTGAAAACAAAAGCAGCTTCTCTTCTTGATTGATGTTCAGAGGACATATTATCTAAATGCCCCGATTATTCTTAAGAGCACATAATTTAGGGTAAAGTCCAGATTGACGCCCCAGGAGGTATCAGGTATACCTACTGGCAAAAAACCCACTCTTGCCTTCCAACACTTGATTGTAATTTTCAGAAATAAGATTTTTTAGCAGTGGGGCACGTATTACTACTGAATCGACTATCCCTACAGTATTTTTTTTCTTTTCAGCGATCCCAACAATGAATATCCGAATCATAATCTTCATGAGTCCAGCGTCGAGTGGAAGAAATACACCGCTTCAGGGCAAGAGTACCTAGCTCTGAACGAGGTGATGACTCCCTCGCAGCGAGCAGACGCACACAGAATAAACATGTGGAATCAGATATATTGCGAAGTGGCTTTACCGTGTATTCGTGATGAGTCGTCATTGCCAAAAACAAACACAACGCGGTTCATACAAGAATGGATTGTAAATAGAATATAATCTCAGCAAAATTTGATTTCATGTAAAATCTGATCTAGTATTTTTTCAAAGGATTTATACAATTTATTTTTTATTGGTTAGCTATTTTTCATCGTTCTACTATAACTACCTTGTGTGTGTATGTGTACGCCCTTTTTCGTAATACATGTTATGGCGCTTCTAAACGGGCAATATTGTTCTGCAATACAATGGCCGGCAACATTGCTAGCAATACCAGCCAGACTATGCAATAGATTGCTCGGACATCAGTGTCCGAGCAATGTTTTTTTAATGGCCGGGCAATTAGTTGCCAATAGTGCAGCCACAAATTGCAGAAAAGTGTAGCCCGTTTAGAAGCAGCTTTATATTAAATCTTTTAAATCCATCATGGTCATAAGATACAGGTATATCCTAGTTTGGGGGTCAACGATGTAATAATTTTAAGTCTTAAATTTTTTTTAATAAACATTATTAATATTATTAACACTAAAGTCATTTACTACGGTATATTTACCATGATTTATATTGTACCTACATTATATCATAGTTTATCATTATAATTGTACCTACATTGTTATTGATTGTTAATAAATAAGTACATTTATCTCGCTGTTTAATTTTCAAACTTGTTATAGTCTTTTACATCATATATGACATGTATTAAATCATAATTGAATAGTCAGTGTCTCGTTTCTAGATGTAGCTCGAAGTTGTCGACATGTTTCAACATGACATCAAACTTGACTCGCAGGCTGCCTGCGCCGGCGCAGCTGGTCGTTGCTGGAGTCTGTATTCTGTAGCGGCGGATCATCGTGGATAGTGCAGTCTTCATTGACATCATTGCGTATTGGTAGCCTGGAAACATTGTGTACTTAGTAGAAACTGTGTTTATTTATTCTAAAAGCACATAAACACAGTAGTTAACCCGTTCGTAGTTAACCCGCTTATATTAATAATGAACTTGATAATTTTATGAAATGAAGAGTCTAAAAATAACAAAGTCTAAATGAAGTCAGTATTTTTTCGATAAAACGGGATTCAACAAGACAAGTTTCCTTTTAAGTGGTCAATAATTTAGTTAAATTTAATCAACTCAAACTTCTAAGAAGATACACATAAATGGAGGACTGGGGGTACATTTAGTGTTTTTTTTAATTTATTAAGAACAATGACATTACTAAATAGAGAAGACAAGGTACCTAGTCACCGCGCATGAGACGATAATACTACGTCTAGCTGACGCACTGACGTCAGTGGCTAGCAGAACTCTTTCTCGTGAGCACGTGGTGTCTCGTTGTCTCATTACCATTAAGAATGCCTTCTTGTTCATTTGACAAGTGCCTGAATCATTCAGGGAAACAAGGCGTCAGGAATTAGCTTCCGTGCTTAGGTACTCGAAAAATTATAAAATAATTGAAATCACTATTTTTAAAATCAATTTGATTAATACTTTGTTTAAGGCTGTTAAGTGTGGATGCAGAGCTGTGAAAACCGTTGCTGTCTCTTTCACGCTACAGTTTCAGTACGTCTCCCTATCTCTGTCATTGATTACAATGTGTACGACATAAGAATGTATCTGTACGGGTACGTATTTGCGTGTTTAAGTCATCTATCTCAACTATCAAAGACGCAATGTATGAATATGCCGTGTCTTCTCTCTTTAGTAATGTAATTATGGACGGAATATATAGGGCCACTCAAAAATATATAGGGCCACTCAAAAATATATAGGGCCACTCAAAAATAAGTAAGTGTTGCATTGGTCCTCACCAAGACATGCTCTAGGTCCATGGCTGAACGCCATAAACGCTGCCGGATGCTTCAGCGGTTCGAGAAACCTCTCAGGTCTGAACTCCATCGCATCTTCCCCCCAGTACTGCGGGTTGCGCTGGATCGCCCAGATGTTTATCAGGAGGCCACAGTCTGTAGGCAGAGTGAGGCCTGATGCTGTAAGGGAAAAATATAATGTAAATACGACTTTTTTACTATAAAAACTATCATAGTTTGACGAATTCATTACCTACGGATGTAAGCGATTTAACCCGCTTACATCCGTAATGAAACCGACTTGTTGACGCAAACATTTCATTGTAAGCTGGACACAAAACCAGAAACAAAGAAGGCAAAACATTGTTAAGTTGAATAAAATTTGAGGTAGAGTTAGGCCTCTAGAATGTCTCACCTGGACTTTGTTTAAAAGTTGATCAATTGGATTCTATTTCATAGCCATTCATTTTACCCAATCTATATAGTTTTATCTATTAACCATCTCACTCATAAAAATCTGTAGGTACACTTAAAACAGTTACTTCGCAATATATTTTTACTCTGAATTTATGTCAATAAAAGAAAATAACGGCTCAGCTATTTCATAAATTTAATAGAGTTTAATAGTCCAATTCGAAGAGGGTAATAGTCCAATTTCGAGTTTTCGATACTTTATTAAAATGAAGTGTCGAATTTGGACTATTGCCTACCATGTAAATATCATCTTCAATTTGGACTATTGCCTACCATGTAAATATCATCTTCAATTTGGACTATTGCCTACCATGTAAACATCATCTTCAATTTGGACTATTGCCTACCATGTAAATATCATCTTCAATTTGGACTATTGCCTACCATGTAAATATCATCTTCAATTTGGACTATTGCCTACCATGTAAATATCATCTTCAATTTGGACTATTGCCTACCATGTAAATATCATCTTCAATTTGGACTATTGCCTACCATGTAAACATCATCTTCAATTTGGACTATTGCCTACCATGTAAATATCATCTTCAATTTGGACTATTGCCTACCATGTAAATATCATCTTCAATTTGGACTATTGCCTACCATGTAAATATCATCTTCAATTTGGACTATTGCCTACCATGTAAATATCATCTTCAATTTGGACTATTGCCTACCATGTAAATATCATCTTCAATTTGGACTATTGCCTACCATGTAAATATCATCTTCAATTTGGACTATTGCCTACCATGTAAACATCATCAACAATTCAATGCAACATAATTATGAGAACGATTGAATATTGGGTTCGACCATTATAGAAGATCAAATAAACTTGTGAAGTTCGATCGATATAATATGAGTGGTTTAATTTGAATATATAAATGAACAGGCTTTGTCCTACAAGGCAATATTCGCACATTAAAAAAAAAAATTTAGTTTTTGAATGAAATCATTTAAATCGATATTTTTAAGCAAAGAATCGATTTAAAGCGATCGATATTCCTCCGTCACTAGTGTCGAGTAACTACCGCTCATTTCTATAGAGTAGCAGCATAGATTTAGCTGTTCTCGTGTTTTGCACAAAACTGGCTCAGGGTGGAATGGGTGACTTTATATCTTCAAATTAAACCACACATATTATATCGATCGAACTTCACAAATTCGTTTGATCTTCTATAATATTTCGTGGTTTAATTGTCGATATAAATTAACGGGTAGGTAGATGTTCAGAGATGATGTTTATACACGCCTATTGTACCTATGTCTTATGTGGTTGCGTTGGCAATTACAATCAATGAAACACGAGATACAATGTAGTATGAAAATATAAGGTATTTATTTTAATGACTCAGGTACATTGTTGATGATAACTGATAAGTTTTATGAGTAACATAATCAAAATTATGTTTATAAATTACTTTATTTTAAGTACTTATAGTGCTACATATAATATATGACATATTTGTTCCCCCTACCCCTTGGCAGGCGTGATGGTGATCGCGGTGGAGGTGTTAAAATACACAGATGGAAGCTGCTGAGGTAGGTAAGGAAGGGTTTCTTTGTTAGTTTTCCCTAGCCTTTTACGATATCCACGGGCTGAGTAATTAAACTACTAGTGAGTCAGTCATTAATTAAACTACAGTCGTGAAAAAAAAACTTACGCAAAATGACATCTTTGGTGACTTTCCGCACAATGATAGGCACTGACGGATATAGTCTCAGGGTCTCTCTGACCACTGCATCCAGGTACGTCAGTCGAGGCAGGTCTTCAAACGTCACGGGCCTTTTCGAGTCTCCGAAGATTCCTTGAATTCTATAAAAAGGTCATAACCATCATAATAAGTGAATATTTTTTCATCATATATCATTAAAAAATCGACATAAATCATAGTTTTCATGTTACTATGTGCGTTACTCGTAATTTCAGTTTTTTATTCAAAAAGCAAACTTTCTCACTCCTTGTCGTTATATTGATGATTTTTATTGTTTCTAGAGAGGTTTACAAGTATCAATACTCTCTCTTCTGCTCAAGCTTAAGCGATAATTACGTATTTGAAAAATAACAAAGGAGACATATTATTTTACCCATCGACAAAACTCATCTGATCAATATCATTCTAGCACTATGATCTTCACCCTCAGCTGAGTATAGGCCTTCTTTCGCTTCTGAAAGCTTCATCTGACCTGAGCCCTAAGTTCGATTTAACGATAGTATCGAAACGTCATTATGACGTCACATTTTATATGTGATTAGCGTAGTCCATGTTCCATGTCCGCAAACTAGATAGACTTTATTGCAGCATCAATTGTGTGATACAATCGGAGTCTTTAAAGCGATAAGATCGCTGTTAGCGAACAGCGATCTCTTTCAGGCAACCTTTGGGTGGATAGGATCGCTACGCAATAAAACTGACGGTGGCGTAACTTATGTCGAATGAATAATAAATATTTTTAATACATAAAAGTACTTAAATACAAACAGAAACTGCAATATCTATATAAAAAGAAAGCAACAAGACACAAAAAACAGGTATAATTGTAACAGACAGACGAGTGGGCAGTTAGTGTCGATGAACAATACGTTTGAATATTATCTTCCTTCCCATCGGAAGGGATTTTGCTTGTCGGATAGAAACAGGAAGAGCGTCCTAGAGTGTCGCGGCCTGTAACGTGAAGGAATCTTCATAGAACTGGGAAGTGTGCGATGGAATTTTTAAAAGAAGAGTATTAGAGGAGCGCGTACTTCTAACTTTACTAGGACGCTGTATCAAATTCCATAAAAATTTACACGACACGTCACGATGGCGTCTCGATAATATCGTCCAACCGAACTCAGGGATCTGTTCTGAAAAAACACATTTAACGCAAGCTTACTCTTGATAAACTTTCTCCTGCACCTCAGGATGCATGGCCAGCATCAGAGAAGTGAACGAGGTGCCTACTGCTGTGGTGTCTGTGGCAGCCAGCACCAGGACTAGGGTCTCTTCCTGCAGTTCCAGGTCGGAATACCCTGATTTACCTCCTGTAGATTCTATGAGCAGTTCCAGGAAACTTTTAAAATTTGTGTGTGTACCTTAAAAAAAATTGTGATATTACTTAAACAAAGTTATTAAACACTAGTTTCTGCTCGCGGATTCGCTCGTGTTATTTTAATAAAAACTTTTTTTTTTATATCCTATAGAAACTGATTTTTAAGATAAAATGTAGCCCATGACTTATTCCAGGTCTAGATCTACCTATGTCTTAAAAAAAAAGTTAAGTTCAGTATCTATGTCGTGAAGAGGCAAAAGACAACCAATTATCTAAACATCTAAACTATCGCATTTAGAATATTAATTGTCTACTTCATAGACACTCATACAGCGTAGCGCCTCCATCGTGCAAGTGTGGTAGGTACTAACAATTTTAGCTGTAAGTGTCCCCCATTGAACTGCATAGTAACATTAATGTAACCCCCGATGTGTAACCCATAATAAACGTAACAAAGCTCTGTGACGACCTCTGTGACGCAGCGGGCCATAATCCGACTAGAACGTAGGAGGTTGCGGGTTCAATTCCCGCCTCAGGACAAAATCTGCAGATTTTGTTTGGGGTGTTCGGTGTATTCTGTACATGATAAAAAATATCTAACTATTTAATGTTTTGTATATCAAGTTTGGAATTATGGTATGATTTGTGAATTGTCCAGCATTATTTATTAAGTGTATTTATTATAATAGATCAGCACAATTGTGCAAAAATTATTTAAGCACTGGAAACTATTCCACTGGACCTATGGATCAGAGTGGAATAGATTCAAGCAGCGGAAACTGATCCACCCGGGCTATGGATCTGATTGGACAAAAAAATGGAAACTGATCCATTAGTTAGTGGATCTGCAAAGTGGATCAGAGTGGAATGGAGCTATATTACAATAAGTATACAAAATTTAAGATTTACATTGTTCAGACTCAACTTTGTCTGGCCAAGCTTTCTTTTCTTCCTCAAGCTCATGTCGCTTGCCCTTGATAATCTGCAACAAATAAAATTTATTCAAATAAACCGGCAAAGTGCGTGTCAGGCCACGCGCAGCATAGGGGTCCATAGTTGCAAAGCTCCTTATTACCTGTCAAAGTATCTAAGTTTATCGACTTATCGACTTTGAATAATTAGCTTGTAAGACATACATAAATAACTGTGAGATTTCTTCTCTTCACTTGGCAACCCATACACTGTCATCTAGCCGTCAAGGTAAATAACTGAACAAACCTTATCAATAAACGTGCAGATAGTAGCTTTGTGCTTCGAATGCTCTTTGTAGTCCGGAGTCATCTTAAACACGTTGTCATTATAAACCCACGGCTTGCAATACCTGGATCCGTCGATCTTGAGGATGCTGTCGAAGGCGGTGAGAAATGGCTGCGTTGGCTGAAATTGTGTCTTCACTTGGACCCCCAAAGTCGACTCTACAAATAAAAAACCGTTGAACAGATACCTCCACCCATTTCCATTTATCATCATTTTCATTTGTATCTACTAATGGGTATCAGTAGATACAAATGCATTAATTTATATATCATAATTGTATGCAAATTTTTTGATAATTAATGGTGCTGGTAATCCAAACAGCATTATAAAGTCCTAAGTAAGCATCTTGTGTAATGGGGTATACAGGAAAGATTTTACTATGTCTAATAGCCCGGCCAGACACTCCGTCTTGTCTTGCCTGCGCAATCTATTTTAATTTTTTTATTTGCTTAAGGTGGCTTTCGTGTCCCTACGGCCTATTGTGATTGCCACTCGAGTGTTCAGCCCTGAAGCTGCGGCGTTCATAGTTTGCCACTAACCCTTGCAGCTGCTAGGAACTGTAGGATATTCTTTGGGGTGTTGGCTCGTAGCTCGTTTGGGCTGTGCAGATGCTTGCCCAGATGAGATGTTACGTACGTTTATGCATCAGTGCTCCGCACTCTCCTAGCAGGTGGAGAGGCGTTACCTCCGCCTCTTCGCAGTATCTGCCGGATTGTGTGTCGCTTAGACCCAGTTTGAACATGTGCTTGTTAAGCCGACATTGTCCTGTTAGGGCTGTTGTCATGATGCGAAGGTTGCTTCTGCTTAGCGCTAGGGTTCGTTTGGTGCGTAGGGTTTTATTAGTGATTTTGAGTGACTCACAACCAAGGAATCTTACTGTGCAGTCTAATCTTCTCAGCAACAGCGCAGCATGTCAACGAATGCACAAGCCGGGCTTCCACCATCTACACGCACGTTCTTAGCTGCGCAAACTGGTTTGTGCAGGCATGTTCGCAAGTAAGACGGAGCGTGTGGCCGAGCTATAACAAACTTCGCCTGGCCTCTCCTTGTCGGCCTCATCGACTTAGAGAGTTAGGGAATAGAGTACACCTGTGTTTACGCAAATGGCAAGTATCTTAAGTGGTCTACCAGTTCAAGGACGCTCAGCAAGCTATGAGAACAGCTATGCATGCAGTTTCTCTGATGGACAGGATTCGTAACGAATACATCCGAACCACCAACCAAATTTATTGACATAGCTCAAAGAATTAGAACGCTGAACTGGCAGTGGGCCGGCCATATCTCGCGAAGAGCCGACTACCGCTGGGGTAAACGTATTCTTGAGTGGAGACCGCGACTCGGCAAACGTAGCGTGGGATGAAGATCTACGAAAACTGCAGGCAGATGCTGGATGCGGCAAGCTGAAGACAGGGCGCTATTGCGCTCATCTCATCTCATCTCTATCGGACTAGTATAGACTGATGATGATAAAAACATTAATTATTGTTTTTGTTTTGGGCGTGGCATAATAGAACCCGCAACTCTTTGCGTCTCAGCTGGACCTTCGCCCGGCTGTGCCGCAAAGGTAAATTATATATTTAAATATAATTTACTATGATAAGATTTATGTGCTTCCCAGAAAAAATAGTCCAAGCAATAAGAAAATGGCCTTTGTCTATGTTAAAGGTTAATTGTTTGAATTGCCATTGAGTCGCTGTTTATCTATTTCTTGGTACCTGTCGTAGGGTTATTATACTTAGGTTATAATTACCTTTATTTTAAGAAAAAAACACAATAAATGTATAAGCTCACTGTTGATAATAATATATTTAATGACTTTAATTTGTCCGATATGTAAACACGTGTTTTCAAAACAATTAAATTATAAATTTAGAATGGATGGATTTTCAGCCACCATTGCCCGCTGTAGGCATATTTTAGCTCTAGAGCGCGAAGAAAAGAAAAATTTACTGGTTTCCGACACCTGAAACTTACCACAAGCAGAATCCATTGAGTAGGTAGCAATATACTTCCAAATAGAGAAGGTGCCTTTCCCCGCCTGGTTCCTCAGCTGGTCAACCAAAACAGAGCTTTGCCGGATGAAGACCTTCGCAAATTGCATCAAGTTCTTGGGACTGAAGGTTGGAGCAAGGATCTTGCGGCGTGGACGCCAGATTGACACTGAAATCATAAAAAACTTTAATAGAGCCCTCTCTAAACTTTTGTAATATTCTGAAACCTTCCATTTTGACATCCTGAGATTCAAGAACAAAGTATAAATTGAATGGGGCACTGAGACTCTCTGGGTTTTCATAAATAAATCAGAGCGTCTGATCGAAGTGACGCGTGACCCGAGAGCTGGTGAGTATCTGGCGCAGAGCATCAGCATTGCCATAAAGCGGTGCGATGCACCCAGCGTCTTAGAGACGGTTCCGATTGATATGGATCAGTTGAGCTACCTCTAGATTGTTTGCAGCAGCCTGCCGTTAGCTCAACTGTTTTAATTGTAAAAAATAGTTCTAATTTCTTTTTATTCTTTAATTGTAACTTTCATTGTTAATAAAGCAATCAGTATAATAATTATGCTATTAAAATTACATTTAAAACCTACCTACGTCTTCGTCTCTATATCTGTCTATCTCATTGGTCCATTAGTGGGTATCTATTTCCGAAATACGCATTTGCTCTCTTTGGGGTCGAGACCCTAGGTCCGTGGGGTACCGGGGCTCTCCGGGTTTTTAAAAAGAGAGCTGGCGTGTATCTGGCGCAGCGCATCAGCATTGCCATACAGCGGGGCAATGCAGCCAGCGTCTTGGGGACGCTTCCGACTGGTATTGATATAGATCAGTTGAGCCACCTGTAGATTGTTTGCAACAGTCTGCAGTTAGCTTAATTGGTTCAATTGTAAATACTAGTTCTAATTTGTTTTTATTATTGAATCGCATTATTGTATAAAAAATTTAAATGTTTTCAAAAACGTTTTTTTTTTTCAAAACTTTTGAGTATTTTGTACACTCTGTATAACCGTAGCGGATCGCTAGATAATCTCAGAAAAGGTACCTAATAAGTTTTATAAATAAATTTTATGTTTTATCCAAGGAAACAATAATGTATTGTGTGGATTTATTTAGTTCTTGTAAACATCATACACATTTTATGTTCATAAAACTCAAGTCCACACATCAATAAAAGGCTATAAATACTACATAGGAGGCAATTAAAGGAAGCCTTTTGGTTCCATAATTAATGTTATTTATTTGCCTCTGCATTATATAAATATATCTTTTCAATACCAATTTTATTACTCGTAGATCAAGATCAAAAATCTTAGAATTAAACTTAAGTGGCCGCATTAAAACTCAGGTCTTTTTTTTTATACTACCAAGTTGGCAAACAAGCATGCGGTCCGCCTGATGGAAAGCAGTTACCGCAGCCTATGAACGCCTGCAACATAAGACACATTACACGCCCGTTGCCGACCCTTTAAATGTCAAAAAAAACTCTTTTTGAAGGAGCCCATGTTGTAGTCTAGAGAGAAAACCTCAACAGTGAGATCATTCTTCAACCTGAGTGTTCGAGGGACCCCGTACCGGAGCCATGCAAAGGCGTACAGAATACGGGGCCCGTACTCCTAAAAACGAAATCGAAGTTTCTGATTCGTTTTCGTGGGAACGCTAATCTTATGCGACATAAGAGTTGGTTTTGCACGAGAACGAAAAAGAAACTTCGATTCTCCTTTTCCGAGTAGGCCCCCAGAATACAAAATTTATTCGTAATACCATTATTACATGTCGTTCACTTAGTATAAAAAATATAACATTATAATAATGGCAAATAAAAAAATTCATTGATGTCATATAATACTAGTTTAATGAGCCACTTTCTTAGTTTTTTCTTAAAAATATGTGTGGAAGCTGTATCACGGATCCAGTCGGGCAGCCGTAAACCGAAGGACCCATTATATAAACGGACCTCTCCGACTTCTGTAGCTTATGCTCAGGTGTGACCAGGCGGTAGTGGTGTATGCGTATTTACTACGCATATGCCTTTGCATGGCTCCGGTACGGGATTATACTTTGGCTAGCGTAGACGCAAAAGACCTGTTAATCAGCCAAAAAGTGCATTCGTACCTATCCTAGTTAGTACATACATATAAATTCTTATAACTAACCTGACTCTTGTAAACTACACTTTCGCGAGCTTTGAACCTGACCGTAACTCTAATTACATCCTCATTTTTTTTTTAAATAATTAAACAGCCGAGTGTTTATCAAGGTTGGTACACAAATAATATCGTGCTACCTGCATCAAAATAAAAAAAAATACAACAATCAAACTAGTCCACACTCAACGGCGGTAAAAATATAAAAGTCATGAAATTCCAGACAAGATTAAAAGCCAAGAAAATTATAATATTTTTAACCGAATTCAAACAGGAGGATGCTCTCAGTTCGTCTGTATGCTTATTTATTTTTTATTTTTATGTATGTATGTTTCTTGATATGTCGATATCCCCTTAAACTTAAAAAGCAACATAACATTTTACAACATTACATCACATATAACAACATTTTTGGAGAATCACGACTAGCTACAACAGTTTTGGTAATATCTGCGCCAATTGTTAATAGATTTTTATGATTGATTCGTCGTATAAAATTTATTTTGTATTTAGTTTGTTTCTCGAGGAATTGCTATGTGCGCCATAAAACGTAGGTTTGTAAAAATTCTTCAGGCGGGCGTCAACAGTTTCATTTCATCCATGTGTCATCAAACTAAATAAGACTGGAATTATAACTAGATGTCGCTAGTGTTTAACTAAATTTTTTGCACGTGAACATAGACCTTCGCTTCGGTCAGTAGTCCAGTCATTACGTCGGAAAAATCGGGTTAGAAATGCAAATGAACCGAGAAAGCCAAATTTTGGATATTACGTGGAGGGTGGCTAGAAAAGCTTAAGTACAAATTGTCGACCAAAAAAACCTTGTGGGTTTTCCGCCATCTTGAAAAAAGGGTTAAACTCAGTTTTTTTATCATAACTCGGTTCCCCTTCCAGATACGAAATTTTTTATTGAATACTTTTTTGTTGCTCTTTGTACGATCTACAATTAAGGTTCTATACATTTTTCACGTATCGACCATCGTTATCGAGATATCGATAAAAAAAGTTACAAATTTTGGAAGAATTTTTTTTTTTTCGCTATTTCCTTCTTTCTCGCGAAAAATATCGAAAAATGTTTCGAATAAAACTTGTAGAGCCTGTTCAGACCTACAAATTCAGAGAGAACATTAAATGTCATCGTGCATACGAAATTGGTCGCGACATGATGACTAAAATCATAGGAGCGAATTTTGGGTCTTTGTCATTCAGAAGGAAGGATAAAGTGCTCTCTTTGTAAATACCAGCCTTCGTCGGCGAAGATATCGATCTTTTGGTTTTCATTTGCGGACTTGCACAGGACAAAAAAAAATATTTTTCTTCGCAAACCAGCTAAAGGCAAAACACCGGCAAAACTGTACTCTCCGGATAGTTTCAAGCATGATAAGTCTGTTCTGGAGAACATTCTTTTCATCCATGCGTTCAGCGGTTGTGACACCACATCGTCTTTTTATAATATTGGAAAGTCGAAATTCATCAGCACCCTCGAGAAGAACCCGAACCTGCGGTCATCGGTAGAACTATTCAAGCAAGAAAAGGTCGATCCGGAGATGCTAGCTTGCGCAGGAAAGCTCTTCCTTATCGCTCTGTATGGTGGTCGTAAAGAGGACACGACGATGGATATTTTGCGATTCCACCGTTTTGCAAAATCTATGACGACAAATAAGATGAATAATCTTTCACTACTCCCACCAACAGAAAACGCAGTCCGCCAACACGTTTTCCGGACATATTTACAAGTACAAACGTGGCTCAGAATTTTTCAAGATCCTCAGGAATGGGGTTGGCGACAGACGAATTACGGGCTTGAGCCAATTTGCACCACAGCCGCACCCGCTCCACCTGAACTTTTAAAACTAATTTCGTGCAAATGTAAAGGAAAGTGTGGGGCTGCTTGTGGGTGCAGGAAAGCAGGAATTAGTTGCTCGGTTATTTGCCTGCACTGTAGTGGACAGACATGCGACAATGTCGCCAAAGTCGAGATATTACTCAATGACGATCACGATGATGAAGATTACGATTTTTCGACCGTCACAGCATCATTTCCTGCGATTGAAGAATTTACACGACTCGAAGAGTGTACCGAGGAGGAACTTCAACAGCAGCCAGGACCATCAAAACGAAGAAAAACGTGTGACAAAAATGACCACGTGTAATATTATTATTTTTGCTGCATAAACATTTTTTGATTAATAAATTTCATGTGTTTGATTTATAATTTGGCTGGTTTTTTCATTTATTTTGTATAGCTATAAATCCCTTACGACGGTCGATACGTGTATAGGTACAGGAACGAAAAATGTATAGGACCTTAATTGTAGATCGTACAAAGAGCAACAAAAAAGTATTCCATAAAAATTTTCGTATCTCGACGGGGAACCGAGTTATGATAAAAAAACTGAGTTTAACCCTTTTTTCAAGATGGCGGAAAACCCACAAGGTTTTTTTGGTCGACAATTTGAACTTAAGCTTTTCTAGCCACCCCCCACGTAATATCCAAAATTTGGCTTTCTCGGTTCATTTGCATTTCCAAATGTATATAATGACTGGACTACAGGGAAAGGAAGGGAGGGGTATTTCGTTCGTAATATTTTAATATGACTGGTGACTTGTAATTAAACATTTTGCATAAATTTTATTTGGCATACCTTTCATACCATATTATTAAATTAGTATTAGAACGTATCTGGCCGTCTCCCATTGCAACACCCTAAAATGGTATATACGTATTGTGTGTATTTTATTTATAGTCTATTAGTCCTGACAAATGTATGTAGCCGTGTGGAACATAATACGACTCAATAAATAAATGAATAAACTCCTATCGTAAATTAAACCCGCAACCTACTGCGTCGCAGGCAGACAACCGCCCGCTGCGCCATGTTGCTCGCCATAGATGTAAATCTAGACCTGGCTTAAAGTGGCAACTTTTAACCCGATCAGTGCCCTTGGTTCCAACAACAATTTAGATCTCTGATAACGTAACTGTAGTGTGTGTGTGTATGTAAAGGCTACATTTTAACCCCGAAATAAACGCGTGTGAAGTCGCGGGCTTTAACGTACCAATTTTTTTTCTTTATTTTGTTTCGCGTCCTAACGACTACTTAGCCTACTAAGTAGGTAGGTACGTACCAGGTGCAAATATACTCCCATTTCCCAGAAGCAGCCTTGAGCAGTTGACGACATCGTCTTTTTCTAGGCATGTCTTGAGCACTATCTCTGCAATCGCTGGATCGCTTATATCTGCCAACAAGGAATCGTGATTTTCATCTAAGTATTAATCAACATCAACCGCACCCACCCTGATGAAGTCCCTCGTTGTGGGATAAAACGATGGTGTTATTCCAATACAAATCTGTGGGTTGAGTCTATTTGACGTTAGTAACGAGACGTGATCGTGACGTCTTCTTTTTCCACACAATTGGGTACAGCGGCTCTATCGTGCGGACAGGGAACTACGCAAATCTCTTACAAAAAGGAGACGTCACGATCACGTCTCGTTACTAACGTCAAATAGACTCACCTCTCAGGTTTGTAAATAGCTGCACCCGCGAAGGATTCAGAATTTCATGGGTTTGAATTTTGTTGCGAGAAACCATATTTTTTTTTTTCTAAATTTATGGGAGATTATTGACCCATATTTGATTGATGGGATGACGATCTCTGTGGCGTGGCGGGTAAAGGTCTGCGACGCAGGAGATTGCGGGTTTGATTCCCGCCTCGGGACAAATGTTTGTACGATCTGCAGATATTTGTTCCGGTTGTTCTGGATGTCTTCTATTTATAATAAAAAATATGTACCTATCTATGTAATGTATTGTATTAAGTATATCAGTCATCTAGTACCCATAACACAAGCTCTGCTTAGCTTGGGGCTAGATGATGCTGTGTGTACTGTCCAGCATTATTATTATAATTTCTGTGTGAAACATAAGAAATTTTAACAAAAAAAAATTGTTATTGAATTTCCCTTAGTTCCTTTTAATCTATAGGAGTGTAGATAAATTAATTAATTCAGATCTTAAGAATGAATATGGCAATTAATTGTGTAGTACCGAACCTTTTATTTCATTTCTATAATAGTTTATTACAAATTTTCCAAGCAAATTGGGGTCGAGCCCACGCGAGCTGTTATGTGATTTTTTGTGCGACTTAGGTACTAAGGGCCAGTAATATTAATACTGACGTAAAACTTACTAGCGTATAGCCGACTGCCCTGCCAAAAAGTCAGTAGGCCTCCGGTCTCGTAGGCCTCCGTGCCGATCTTTTTGAAAGTCTTCATACGGTCTGAAACAGGAATTGGACATGTTAAAACTGTGCACCCTGTCTATCAAAAACGTTTAAGTATTTATAAAAGTAGCTAGCTTGTGCCCGCGGCTTTCCACGGGCTTATAAGAAAAAAAAAGTCTGTTATTTCCTTCCTCGGATACCGTCTACCCCTGGCAAAACTAAGATCTGTTTAGGCGTGAAACGGTAACACAGAGAGACATTATTACTTTCGCTTTTTTTAATTATATACGGATTTTTCATATTTCTATTAGAAAGACTGCTGATAGAGAAGAGTAGATGAATTAAACTGCCAAGTGCGACTTGACTCGCACACGAATGGTTCCGTACTGTAAAAATCAGGCAACTTTTTCAATGAACATCAAATTTTCACTTGTTTTTTCTTTAAACTTTCAACTATATATTTTTTGTATTTGTTGTTATTACAATTGAAGTGTTACTTATTTATATAAAGTTTCATGTGTCTACTTAAAGCGGTTCAAGAGATACAGCCTTGACAAACGAAGCGCAAAAATAGCCAAACAAAACACGTTTTTTGTATGGAAGCTTTAATTTTGATATTTATTTTATTTTTGTTACTTGTTATTATAGCGACAAGAGAAATACACATTATCAGAAAATTTCTACTGTCTACCTCTTAGGTACGGTTCATGAGATAAAGCCCTCTGACAGACGGACGGACAGCGGAGGCTTAGTAATAGGGTTCCGTTTTCACCCTTCGGGTACGGAACCCTAAAAACATGTTGTGCCGACCCCACCAATGGGTAATATGACATGAATGATAGAATGGGATATATTAAATTGAGCAGGAGGAATAAGAGTAGATATTATTTTGACAGTGACATACCTTCATCGTCTCCTATAAACAAGTACGCGTGACCAATGAAAGGCAGCTTCCAGTAGTTGTTCTTCAGCTGGTTCCACAGTTTGTGCATTCCCCTTTTCTTCCATCTTGAGATAAGAGTCCAAATCACGAGAAACAACACCAATAGTGATAGTAACATTGCTTCCAAATTTACTTATAACCTTGTGTTGTTATTTAAACTCTTTTTGTTTATAACCTGTATTGTTACAGAAACCGGTGCTATTTTATCTTTAACTCCATGCCCTTTTCAATTTAATTTTAGTATTTTAGAATAAAACGTGTACCTACATTTTAAGGGATTGCAATGTTTGTCACGATAAAGTGCATTTTGCGATCATCTTATTATGATGTCGTGAATGAGCCACTGAATTCCTACTTATTTTATTGTCAATTAGTAATTAAATAGTTAATTACTTTGTATTGTTGAGATTCGAACAAAGTGAATCCGTTTAATGTCAAAGGTGGGACTCATGAAAATGTATAATGTTAACTTGACGCAGAATTACCTTTATAGATTAAGTATATAAACAAAACCTTTTCAATAGAACAATTTGTTTTAGGTTACTTTTGCCAAATAAGAAGTCTACGCTGTCAGTATCTTAAACAATCAGCAACAAGATATTTCGCAGGTATCGCCAAATCTTTTATAGACTTTTATAAAACTGCCCACTCTCTTATGTAGATATAAACAAATATGAGAGAGGTCAAGTAAGTAAGTAAGTAAGTATTTTGTATGTTACCTACGTGTGTCTAAGTACTTGAGAACAGTATACGGTGTCCGTAATACCTTTTTAGAGTGGCCATCTATAGAGTAGATTCTTAACGACTGTCGATGGTCGACTGTCAGGTGTACGTATGGGGTTTCGAAGATCGGAGATCGGTTTCGAAACCCTTATGGGCTCGCTTTTTCTGTCTTTTTTTCCGTCTTTAATGTCTCAGCAACTACAGCAGCAAATAACTTGAAATTTAAAATGATAATATATTACGTACGCCTGTACAGATTAAGGTAAAAATAAATAGTAATAAATGAAGAATGAAAATGTAAATATTCAGTACAAATTGTGATGTAGAAATTTTAAGAGACCTACAATGTCAAGTGAGGTTTCAACTGAAAATTGGTATCAGTTTGTACATTTCAAAAAAGTTTTAGAAATTTCTGTAAGTTTCATACGTTTAAGTTTACAGAGCAATCCATCTAGGGCTTTCGAATACCGGATTTTTTAAAACCGGTATTAATACCGAATGTTTTTTTCTAAATACCGGGATTCCGGGATACCGGTATTGAAAAAAAAACCTGATTTTTATCAGACTTCTAATTTTATTCGTTTTTGAAAGTATACGTATTTAGAAGGTAAAATTAATAAACAAAGTTTTATTGTCAAATCATATATTATTTACATGTAGGTACAATTATCTTTTTATATGACATTAATAATAAGTGTCATTTAGATCAGTCTTTTTTTACGATAATTTGCGTTATAAAAATTTTATTATTATAGAATTTCACAAAACTTGTCTAACAACATTTTTTTTAGTAATAAGAATCTCAACGATATTTAGGTTTTAACATCTCAGATATAATAGGTGTCTATAACAGCTTCGCGTTGCATGCACCTGAGGGAAAGCGGAGCGGCCGGGGCGTATAGGGAATTTCCCCTCACCCCTGGCGGGCGCCGCCGCCTTCCGCACTGTACTTAAAACTTAGAGCAACGCGGGACTTCCAGGAAGTCCGATTTAAAATATTCCAAAATAAATAAATGGATAAAAATGTCTATGTGCGGTAGTGATAGTTTATTATTTTGTGTTTTGTACTAAAATTAAAATAAAATCTCTAATACCGGGATCCCGGTTATGAACATTTCAATGCCGGTATTAAAAAACTCGAAAAATTTTCCGGGATCCCGGTATTGGCTGATACCGGGATCCCGGTATTGGAAGCCCTAAATCCATCTGAAATGTATGTAGCGTTTGTAGATATAGATCAATATTTTACAAGAAAAATATAGAGAATACTATAAGTAGAACACTTTTTCAAAATGCTCAAAAGGGGGGGGGGGGGATAATTTCCAAAAGGGAGGGCTACCTCACCGATTGGGGTATCAAATGAAAGGTATTAGTTTGTATATTTCAAAACAGTTTTTGAAATTTCTGTAGGTTTCGTACTTTTCGAAATATTTTGAAAAACGTCGTAATTTTACCCCCCCCCCCCCTATCTCCAAAGTTTGCAGAGAGATCCATCTGAATTGTATGTAGCGTTTGTAGTAATGGATCTATATTTTACAGAAAAAATATATAGAATACTGTAAGCAGAACACTTTTTGAAAAATGGACAAAAAACGGGGGGATAATTTTCAAAAGGGCCCCCCTTTTGAAAATTATCCCCCGTTACCTCACCGAGTGGGGTATCAAATGAAAGGTATCGGTGTGTACTGTACATCTCAAAACTGTTTAATACTTTTGAAATATTTTGAAAAAACTGGAAAAAATAACCATTCCCCTATCTTCGAAGATTGCAGAGTGATCCATCTGAAATGTATGTAGTCACTCTCACTGAGGGTATTAAATGTATGTAGTCACTCTCACTGAGGGTATTAAATGTATGTAGTCACTCTCACTGAGTGGGGTATTAAACGAAAGGTATCGGTTTGTATATCTCACAACAGTTTTTGAAATTTCTGTAAGTTTCATAATTTTTTAAATATTTTGAATAAACTAGAAAATTTGACTATTACCCTCTATACCTACTCCACAGTTTGCAAACCGATCCATCTGAAATGTAACTAAAATTAAAGGTACAAAAGTTGACATTAATTTTTGGCATTCAACAAATAGCTAAGTCTCTAATCAGTACCTATAGAACGTATCGGTATACTGGACAACCGTTTGAAATCCTTAGCGCGCTAGTCACACTCGCACTTGACGGATCTTGTTTTTATGGTCGCCGATGACTTCGTTAATTTTATTGTGGATCGATTTTGATATTTTGTAGAATATAGTACAAGTTATTTTATGACATTGCAACTAAAACAAAAAAGATATAGCGATTTAAAAAAATTCTTTAAATGTGTATATCTCAGCAACCATGACACATAAGACATTGATTTTACCGGAGAAATGTAGCCCATCTCTACTCAAAAAAACTTCTCAAAAATTATGTCGATCGCGATACCAAACATCCTGTATATTATTTATCAACATATAGATTTATTGTTGGGTACGAATATTGTACACTTCGCTGCTATTTTACACACAATAAAACAAATATGGATAATAATAATAAAATTAAATCATTTATTGCCTATAAACTTCTTAACCTTAACTAGAAATTATATACAATAAAAAAGTTCCTAATGACCGGCAAAGGGAGTAGATTCAGCATTATCAATAAGCTGGCTAATCCACACACCATCGTCTAGCGCCTAACTATGCAGAGTTTGTTGCTGATATGCATATTTATTAAGTACATAAAGACAGTTTTTATTTAACGTAAAAAGCTCTCAGACCCGAAACAAACGTTTGCATATTGTACAATCATTTTTCCCCGCGGCAACACATTCGCAACGTCCTGCGTCGCAGGTGGACCTTTACCCGCTACGCCACTGAGGCCATCGATTAAAGACATTCAAGTCTCGCTTCGAGAGGTCTTAAAGAGACCGAGGTTGAGATGTAAACCAATAAATATGAAACGAAAAACAAACAGATGACCAAAATGAAACCGGCAAAAAATTATGCAACCTCACGTGAATCTTGAATCGATTGGATGATGTCATTATCAGTCTAATCGGGTTAACTACGGACCATAATTGTGTTGGAAGAACACCAACGTCTCATCCCTTAGCGAGGGACTACTTCAGGATGAGTGCGGTTCGAGTGGTCAAATTACGATAGATTTTTAAAATGATTTCACCATTGTATAGATAATTATTGATATCGAGGTGGTCCCTTAAAAATTGTTTTCCCGTATTTGTCCCGCAAGACTTCAAAACAGTGTACAATTAAGGGATTTGTAGTGTTTTTTTAATCAATTAATTATTTTTTATTCGTAATGAAAATACAGCTGACTGCAGGGCGAGAGGCAAGAAAATTATGTATGGAATGAAATGAAATAGTTTATTAGACAATACAAGGTACCTACACACATATAAAGTTAGCTAAGTAAAATAACCATAACTAAATTTACAATATAACATACAATAAGTAGATAACACAGAGACTACTTGAGTACGGTCTACATAAAACAACACAAAATACAAGGTAACAGTGGGTACTAAGCAGCTCATCTGTGGGCAGGTGGACAGAGCGTGTGTACGTAGGTATGTCTAACGGGTATTGGCTCAGCGTGGTACTCTAACACAAATAGCAGAACTGTTGTGAAAGAGCGCTGGTTTTCAGCAAAATCCACAAAAGTGTCAGACGTTACAGCCACGAGCTCAGATAAAGTGCAGACAAGTGTAAACATATAGGAAATTAATTCTGCACTACGTGTATGCGTACAGATCCATTAATTTAGCTCTGATGTTATAGTAACACGTGCCTATGTTTCTATTAGGGAAAGGTCAGGTGCTGCCCGGGTCCAGGTCACGGACAGTAGAGGTAATAGACAACAATAGACTTGCCCATGGTTTTACGTAGGTACTAAATTGAGACATATATCTGCGCGAGAACAATTTAATTTGTTCCTTGTCCAAAAACAGACGCTTTTGTTTTAAAAGTTTAATATTTGTGTTTTTTTTATTCTAACGCCCGTCCCGGTGGAAAATGCGGAAGAAATTTTAGTAGTAAATTATTAGTGCAACTCTACAAATCCTTAACATCTGTAAAAAACTGAAGAAAAGCTTACGTACATACGTTACTCCCTTTTCACAAAACTAATTATAAATTACTAGTTTCTGCCCGCGGCTTCACACGTGTTTTTCGGATTAAAAAGTAGCATATATGTTAATCCAGAGATATATACACATATATGCAAAACTTCAGCCTGATCTGTTTAGTAGTTTCGGTGTGAAGAAGAAACAAGCATAGATATCGATCAAACTTGCGCGTTGGGTAAGTATTCGTACGATCGTGTGAAAGTATAGTGGATGAGTATGATTATTAGAGACCGTTTTATATGCAACATAAAAAGCCTGAAATATACATGCAAATTGCAAATACATGAATAATGCTTAAAATATGCATGAAAACTAAATTAAAGGAAGTTAAAATACAAACAAAAAAAATAATTAATTTATTTAACATTTTGTAGTCTTGTAGACGTTTACGATCAGGTACCAAATGTTCCCAGCAAGGCCGCAAAACTAAGCTATACTCTCGCTTAATTATGAAAAGGTTATTTTCGGACGAATTTTATGAATGAGTTACCGAAATTTCAGTGTTAAATAAAATGTAAAGTTCCTACTTACATCATTCCAAAATTAAAAGGCAATTCCACTTCGTACGAAATTTTAGTTTTTGATCACCTAAGTGAACATAAACGTGGGGTATTCTAAAATACCGATCGAACAAAACGAATTGAAATTTCGCTATGAAGTAGGCCTCTTGTATACGAAAAACAAAAGACGATAGCACCAACTTTTAGTAACTGAGCTATAAAACGTAAGACTTCATTTGTTCATTTCATTATCATACACTGTCCTACCCAGAAATATTGCAAATATACCTAGCGAAAATATGCATCATCACAAGATTTTAGGTAAAATATGCAACTAACGATGAAAATAGGCAAAATATGCAAATGCAAATATGCAATTGCATATAATCCGGTCTCTAGTGATTATAATGCGCACGCGGACAAAATGGGATGAAACCATTTAGAACAAGCGCATATTATATGTTATTTTAATTATTATATTTACTTTGACAGGGTTCCGTCTTATACTAATTGCGCGCGGATTATATGCGTCAATAAGCATTCAATAAAATTCTACAATCACTCGAGATTCCAGGATGATAGCGCAGCTCGTGGTTGCATTTTTGTTTGCTTGGTACCTGGTTGTGAAGTGGAGGAACCGGCACATGACTAGACTGGCAGAACAACTGCAGAGCTCCATGAGGGACCCGCCTTTCTTAGGGCAAGCCTACGTCCTCATTGGAAATTCAGAAAGTAAGTCAATTTAGAGTTCTAGAGTTTAGAGTTTGTCAATCTGTAATAATAATATACAAAACTAAAAAAAAAATATCGAATAATGAGCAAGAATACCTGCCGCGGGAGAACTTACAACTTAAATAAATTCATTTTAGCAGAAAACGATTCTACTTTTCCCTGTTCTTTCATGGCCTACACATTTTGCTCTCTTTTGATTATTTTAACACAAAATACTAATTTATAAAGAGTTTGTAACATAAACAACATCTAAAATGTGAAACTAAATGCCTTTATAATACTATACTATACTAGTAAGTGCTTATTTTATTCAATAATTATAAGTATAGATTAGCACTACTGTCGCCTGAAACACAGGATTACCTAGTTCAGGCTAAATTGTTATACTAAGCTATATTTATTCGTTTATTGCTCTAATAGTCTAATATATTGTCTATTTACGAGTTTTCTTTGAATAAATGTTATTTATTTATTTGGTTTACTTTCCAGCTAAAATGAAAGGACTGCAGTGTATGTCTAGAGATGCTATGGACGGCGGGGGGACCGTGGCTCACTGGTATGCAAAAAAACTCTTTTTAAGTGAGTAATTTATATTTTGATGTTTTTTATTATTACTGTTACCTTATAGGTGCGTAGTGATATTACTTAACGGATCGGGATAAAACTTAACACGGATTTACACCAGGAACAACGTATAGACAACTTTTAAAGCAGATAAACCGCATCTGAAGTCGGGTGCAATATTATAAAATAATCGGTCAAATATCCGCGAATATAAGGTCCGCCTGCAACGCAGAATGTTGCGGGTTCGATTCCCGCCTTAGGACAAATGTTTGTACGATCTGCAAATTGTATTTGTATTTGTTCCGGGTGTTCTGGGTATTTTCTATATATAATAAAAAAAACTATCTACATATGTTATGTATTGTATTAAGTTTATCAGTCATCTAGTACCCATAACACAAGCTCTGCTTACTTTGGGGCTAGATGATGCTGTGTGAATGTTCCAGCATTATTTATTTATTGTTTTAGCGGTTGTTGAACCCAAAGCCGCAGATATCGTTCTTAAAAACTGCTTAGAAAAAGATGATCTTATGAGATTTTTCCATGAAGCAATCGGAGATGGCAGTATTTTTACCTCCGGTAAGAATTTTTACTATAACATACGAAATAACATTACCTAATCTGTGCTATAACCCTCACTTACCAAAGCATATGATTTTACTCAGCTGTTTAAATTTTATAAATAAATCTTTATTGACAAAGAAAAATCCAATAATAAAAACAAATTAAAACTAGTATATACAATTAATATATTATACATATATTAATTATTATATCGTTTATTTTACATTTTTTACAAACTGAGAAAAATATTTTCAGTGAAAAAATGGCGCCCGCGACGTAAGGTCCTAGCTCCAACCTTCAGTATGAAGAACCTGAATCGTTTCGTTGAGATATTCGCAACTCAAAGCTCCGTCCTGGCTAAGAATTTAGAGAAAATAGCTGGACAGGACCCTTCTCCGATGTGGAAGTTTGTTTCTGCCTATGCTATGGATGCCATTTGTGGTAAGTCAGAAAGTAATTGGCTTGTCCCACAAAAACATCATAATAACACTTGTTATGAAAGAAAGTAAGGATAAGTTTATTGGTCTTCATTTTTTTCTGCTTAGAAACCACCATGGGAGTCAAGGCCAAAGCCCAAGAAAAAGATCATCCAAACTTGGCTGCATTAGCCAACTTGTTCCACATAGTTACGAAGCGAATCTCCACGCCGTGGCTTCACATCGACTTACTCTACAAAAATACGTCTCTGCAGCGGACCTTTACCAAAAGTAAAGCTCAGGTTGACAACTTCATCGATGATGTGAGAACCAACAGCATCTTCGTATTATTTTATTTAACATTTAAAAAAACAGCTTTTCTTTGAGATACATAGTATGAACATGTTTGTAGCATTAAGTTACCGAAAATAATATTTTATGACCTTTGTTTCAGGTCATTAAGGAAAAGCGAAAAAATCATGCAAATCTGAATAAGCCAGGTATAGTGAATATATATATTATATGAAGCTTTAAATACCAACACGACTTTACGTGTTGTGTGTCAAATCACTATCATGACCAAACCCCGTTATCTGAGTAGCAGTTTGGTAGCAGACGGTTATTAGTGCTGTGACAATGTTTTCCATTATATTATTCAAACCCTTGTTATCGGTGTCTTATGGAATAATAAATTTAATCGCGTATCTTACAATATTTATTGATGTTTGTTTTATGCATAACTAGCTTTTGCTTTTGCGGATTCGCTCGAGTTTTCTCGGATGAAATGTAGCCTATGTGTTCTGTATTGGAGACCTTGTTTTCAATATCAATAACTTACTGTCAATGTTTAAAAAAAAATTATAAATGACGCTGTATGAAACTCAAGTGTCAAAAATATGCACAAAAAAAAACAGAAAACAGAAAATTATTTCGTTGTTTATTTTATGACACATGACGTGACACCTGACTTTTGTGCAGCGCCATCTAGTGTCAAAATAAAAAGCATAATATTTCTTTTTAATGATTGCATTGAAAGGCCTCATTGACATAGGAAACGATTGCCATTGCCTTTGAAATATCTATTATAAAAAAAGTTTCAAAACAGAATAACACATGACTCCATTTTATGAAATTTCCATTTTTTGAGAAAACTCGAGCGAAGCTCCGAGCAAAAGCTGGTTATACATAAAACAAATATGAATAAATATTGTAAGATAAGCGATTAAATTTATTTTTCCATGGGACACCGAAAACAAAGGTGAATAAATATTGAAAACATTTCCGTCTGCCATCAAACTGCTACGTAGATAACTGATCACGACTGACTTCAAGGTCATCTGTCACCAATATTTCTTCGATATCGTAATCATTCTTTTAAGAAAAAATATGAAGCGTTCTAAAGCCTTGTTAGGGTTTCGAGATCGGTTTCGGAACCTTCGCTCGAAGGTTTCGCTTTGTCTGCCTTTTTCACTTTTTAATATCGCAGCAACTACCGGCAGCTATTAGCTTGAAATATAAAATAATAATACATTTTGTGCACCGGTACAGATTTAATGAAAAAGAAAATAAAAAGTAAATTTTCAATAGAAATTGTGTCGAAATTTTAAAAGAGTCACATAGTCATATAGGTTATCAAGTGAAAGGTGCTTATCGGTTTGTATATTTCGAAATAGTTTTTGAAACTTTTGATCAAAAATTACCTCCCCAAAGGTTGTCTTGAAATGTATTTAGGTTGTTTCTGATACAGCGTTTGTAGATATGGATCTATATTTTACAGGAAAAATACACAGAAGTCTGTGAGTAGAATACTTTTTGAAGAATGGTCAAAAAGGAGGGAAATAGTTTTTAAAAAGGGGGGGGAGGGGCTCATTCACCTATTGGTTTATCAAATGAAAGGTATCGGTTTGTACATTTAAAACAGTTTTTGCAATTTCTGTAGGTGTACTTCTTGAAATATTTTGAATAAAGTCGAAATTTTACAAATAACCCCGTCGTAATCTCCGAAGGTCCATCTGCAATGTGGGTTGGTACCTACCTACTATTTTTAGGTGTTTATAAAATAGTGAAGTCTTTACTTTTATTTCCACCTTAATTTTTATTTTTGCAGAAAACCGAACGGACAGGCTAAAACCATTCGTGGAATTAGTCCTCGAAGCTGTCACAGAAGAAAGCGATTTAGTCATAAGAGAAGAATGCATTGTGCTTCTGGGAGCAGGCACCGATACGTCCGCAGTCAGCGTGGGGTACGCGTTTGCGATGCTGGCGGCACATCCCGATGTGCAGGAGAAAGCTTATCAAGAGTAAGTGAAAAACCAAAGAACGAATAAGAATTATGTACGGCTGCTAGGGAGGATACAGTGGGTAATATCTGTTGAGACTGATCGCTCCGTGGCCAAAATTCCACTAGGCGGACATCATCATCATTTGTTTTATTATTAATTATTTATTTATTTATTCACATTAAAAGACGCGGGTTTATGTATTTTAATTCTGATAAAATAACAAACCCAAAATTCAAACTAGTGACCGACATCGATGTTAGAGGAAAAGTAAATAGGAATTATGTAACAAAAAAAAACATACAGTCGAACTGAGAACCTCCTCCTTTTTGATGTCGGTTAACAAAAGACACCGCGGCTCTCATGTTACCACTGTCTTGCTCGCGGTACCTATAGAGGAACTAAACAAACTCAAAAAATAGAATAAAACTTTTCTTAATTTTAAAATTTACGAAACTACATTCCACGCAATCTATTAGATTCTACATATATTATCTAAAAAGACATACATACATATACAAATAAGAACATTTTATACAGATATTTTGATCTACTCAGCCTATTAAATTGTTTAGAATTCTTAGAATGAAAATAGAACAGAATTTTTATTGAAATGAATAGATAAGGACTTTGATTTGGGTGGGTGAGCAACCACTACAGAATAATCAAATGTACTCACATAATAATAATGTCTGGAAGCCTCCAACAGCAACAGTTCTGGCTTGCTACTCAAGAATGGATAGATGGATAGATTTGAAAATCAAAGCGGTCATAGACTAGGGAATCAACGCGTTTCGAAATTCTTAAAAGCGAATCCGAACGGGAACCTAACGCACTTCTCTCTGTCTTATGCGCGAATTCGGCCGCTAGGGTACAATGAATAGACACAAAGGATCCTATGGCCCCGAACTAAAATAAAATAACAAAATGATTGGATGAAAAGTAAATCGGGTTTATCGACCAAATTATTATTGTATTGAGAGATAACGCGCGCCTGTTTATATGACCTCACTACCTGTACCTAAACTATTTAAAAACGTATGTAAAGAGGTACTCGCACCGGGATTGGTTATTGTTTTCTATGTTTCTGGCGATGATGATCTCTCTACTATACAATACAATACAAAAAATGCTTTATACACCATAAAAATAACATTAGAAGGAGACATTACATTTTTTTTTTCATTAACCACGAGAACCTAATTTTAATTATATATTTTATTGTATCTAATTTTATAAAACGCGAATGTCAATTTAAAACAATGATGTCCTCCTAGCCGAATCTTCGGCGACGGCGGATAGCCTCAACGGAGACTAGCCAGGTGCGCAGTATTTAATATAATGCCCAAGAGAGTGCGCAAAAACAGGTGCACTCTCTCTCTATTCCGTCACTTCAAATCGTGTCGATCTTAAAACAATAAGTTTATTACAGCATAACACTTCTGTGGCAGGTACTCACTTTTACCTTACAAGTTCTTACAAAAATCCAATTGGTTTCAGGTTAAAGGAAATCTTCAGTGGCCCAAGCAGGCAAGTTACGGCAGACGACCTTCATCGCCTGAAGTATCTTGACGCTGTCGTCAGAGAGACGCTGCGGCTGTATCCACCGGTGCCGGTCATCGTCAGGAAAATAGAGAGGGATATAGAACTACGTAAGTGTTAGAAATGTAGGTAGGGTATGATATCACTAATGGTCATTAGATCTTTCTAATGGTCATTAGATCTTTTCGATTCGTTAAACTCCTTCTACGAATCATTGTAGGCATATTCCTGGATTATGACTCTTTCTCTCGCTTTTTCTATCCCAAAGAAGAGACTATCTCGAGTTTGCAAAATACCAACCAAAACGGTAAAAGTTTCGATAACATGATTATATTGCATACTTGTAAAATTATCATAGGAAACGATTAGATATAACACATTGACGATTTATACGAAAAATATGGAATATTATGCAAAGAAACAAAACAAGTTAGGAACGTTTTAACAGTAACTTCCTCCTTTCTCTGTCTCCTTATATATTATGTACCCAGCAGGGTCTTATTATTTAGTTATGTAGATTATACACAGCTCTGTTACGCTTTCTGTAATGCTTCGTTTTCAATCCGGAGGACGCACAGCTATATTATCCGGTATAGCAGAGTAAGCTGCAAGGGTCTACATGTATGAAATGAAAAGAAACTTTTACATTTTTCGTAAACTATGCACAGCACAACCCATCCTTCAGGTGATTCTACCTCACGCTTTTATGTGGCTCTGAACTTATGTAATCTTATCACAGCATCCGGAGTTGTCGTCCCTGCTGGGTGTGGAGCCTTGATCAGCATTTGGGGAATGCATCACAATCCTGCGATCTGGGGCAAAGACGTCGAGGAGTTCCGCCCAGAACGGTTCCTGGAATCGGCGCTGAGGCATCCAGCATCCTTCATACCGTTTAGTTATGGACCGAGAAACTGTGTTGGTAAGGTTTTGTTTGATTGCTACTGTTTAGTGAGATTCGTTACTTAGTAGGCCTGATGTCAGTCCACAATCCAAAAAGGTCAGATAGCTTTAGTGGACTTTGAGATGCATTTGACTATGTTGAAACCTAAGCTGTTCTGGAATCCGTGCAATGATGCCAAGTAAACTATCGTTATATAGAGTTGCTCAGATGTCTTTATCAGGCCACCACTATGAATACCCAAAACCAGGACCAACAGTCTAATAAACCCATTCAATAACGCAGAAGAGTGGGACAGTGGGGATTTCATATCTCCGTTTATGTTCACAACAGCATCAGAAGATAATATTAATTATTATTAAGACACTGGGTTAGAAGTGGTAAGAGCATACACAATAAACGGCATTACCATCTGACATTCGCTGATAACAAAGTTTTGTTGGCTGGTGTCAAAGAAGTGTATAGTTACTAAAGGCTGGAGTCTATTTTCAGTGTAAAGCTTTGGTCAAACCTGCACGTCCAACACGCGGGACGCGAAGAAGGAGCGGAAACTTATTCACTAAAAAGTTCCCGCGTCTCGGTCGCGTAGTTGTAAAATTGATGATTGCTGAACTTAACTACTTAACACTGATATGGATTTTTTTTATAGGATACCAATATGCAATGATGTCGATAAAGACAGTCCTGTGCACCGTACTCCAAAAGTTCCGCCTGGTGCCGGTATCCGTGGACCAAAAGCCACTCTGCCTTGAGTTCGACATTATGATGAGGGATGTCGATAAATACCAGGTATTGGTATTGAGATCAGGCAATAAAATATTAAAATGTTTCGTGTGGTTTTATTGTACCTTTTTAAATGTGTCAATACTTTCGTGATCTTCCGAGAAATTCTGAGAATGTTTTTTTTCTTGAGCACGGATTACTTGTCAGTTAAATGCACTTTCATGACTTTCTATGGTTACTTTTTTCTCAATCGTGTTTCCAAATTTAAGGAACCCAAGAAAAAAAATTGAATTTAATGTCCTTGATTCGAGATTTATACCACAGGGATCCCGTGAGTTCTGAGATCAAGGCCTAGTTTGATTGCCAAACCCGTTAGATTCGCCCCTTAAAGCATTTCATAGCAATGCTAACGAGGAATTGGCAGGTGCCCTCTGTCTCTGTGATAGGAAAATGCTGGATTATGGCTGGTGCCGGAACGAGCTGGTAATGATCGAACCTTATAGCCGTTCGTATTAAACACATTTCTGACGTTGGTCAACTCACTCTGTAGGCTTCTATTATTGCATTGGTCGTAAGCGCGGTTAGTGAGAGACTTTAGTGTTAACAACCATGATGGGTTTCAAAGATTTGTAGATATTCATAAAACCTTTAAACTTTTCATCTGATCAGGCATTGTTGAGCAATCATAAAAGTCTAGTTTCGTAGGTACGTTGGACGTGGTTGAGATTTTATGTTGTTTACGTTTATAAGGGTTGGTATAATTTTTGGACTTTGAAGAGTATATTTTTTTCCTAAGGAAAACTAAAATTACCTACGTTTTTCCTGAAAACAAATCATCCCCAATTCCCTATACACTGAGTTTTAAGGGAGGAACCACCGGTCGAAAACCGGGGGTTGCTCCTCCTTATTACACACTATACTAAGTATAGGAATATTGTTTAAGACAGTAAAGTGCAAAGGTTCTGATTTACTTGTCACCCAAGCAGGCCTCGTATTTCAAGGTCTACGATGATAGACTAAAACACCTCACAAACAAGACGTAACCTAACCCGCACAGTTTCTCTGTCCAAAACTAAACGGTATGAACGCAGCTGGATGCCTCTGCGTCGAGTACAGGAATTGTTCCGGTCGGAACTCCTCGACGTCCTTGCCCCAGATGGCAAGATTGTGATGGATTCCCCAGATGCTAATCATGGCTTTGCACCCAGCAGGAACAACCACACCGGATGCTGTACCAAGTCAAAATTGTATGTGCACTAATCTAGGGCTAAATGTTTCATCTAAGCGTTCAAGCAGAGACTTTTACTAGTCTCTGGTTTAAGGTAATAAAAATCGAATCAAAAACATAAATGGTCAAGATTGTACAGAAAGTGGCTTCACCGATAAAAGAGCTGATATCATATAAAAAGGTGCCAAATTTCATTTCTTAATTTGTAATGTTCTTTTATTATTTAATTAGTGTCTAGGAAAGTTTAATATCCACCGCATTTGTTTTAATGTTTTATTCAAACAGACTTTTAATCCACAACCCCAAAGCCAAAATAACAATCAAAAGAAAGTCGACATGAATATCTAAAGGAATAAAACTCTGTAGTAAAAAACAAAGAGAACTTCTTTGGGCGTATTGACGACGCTCTAGTATATCAAATAAATTATATCTAAAAAAATTACACAACGAGACAAACAAAAATCTTAAAACTTACGTAATTAACGCAGAATAACCACATTGTAAAAAATTCGCAACATAAATGTAAGACTATCTGGCAAATAATAAATAGTACAAAACAAAACTTACCTCGCGAAAATATTGCAAATATCACCACATTATATAATAATGTATTGATGGTGCAATAAAGTTATAATCTATCTATGTGTCTATCTATCACCTATTAACAATAATAAATTATAATTACCCATATGACATATCTACAGAGTTTAATGACTACTTCATAGACCAAATCCATCTAAATCACTCCCACAGGCCTTCTTGAAGTAGACACGACCATAAAATCACTTAAGAGTAAAAAAAAGCACGGGGTACGATGACATTTCAATTCAAGTTATTGAACTGGCTAGCAGGTCTATATCTCCTCACCTAAGTTACATTTTCATCCTTGGCATAGCAGACGGCGTTTTTCCTGAAGGCTTGAAGCCAGTAGTCGTGAAACCTCTTTATAAAAATAAGGAAGAACCAAATGACGTTAGAAACTGCCGCCCAATAGCACTCACTTCTGCTTTTTCAAAAATATATGAGAAACTTTTTTACAATTCATTAAACTCTTTCATGGAAAATAATAATATATTTACAAAAGTATAAGAAGAAGAAGTCGTGACTGTAAAAAAACCCACTTCGCCAATAATAAACTACTTGCTCTAGTTACTCCGTGATCATGGCGCATGCAACTCTGCCGAAATACAGGATAACTCAAAACAACACATAGCTAGTTTAAAAAGTTTTTTTTTATATTAACATTTTAGCTTTTAGGCAGCTTTAAGAGCGTTTACGCCTTCCATGCGCAGTTTGGCTCAAAAACAGTACTTTTCAAACCCTTTAATAACATGAACCACTTATCTTACACTATATGTTAATTAATATTAATTTTAGGAAATTTTGTTTACCAAATAGTTAGTTAAGAAAATATTTTAATTAATATAGTATGTACGCGTTCTATCTATCAAGATAACTTGTTAGAGGTTTTCTAAATTTCCCTTTTAGCCTCAGTTTCGAAGATCAAAATATAATGAAAATACTGATATATCTTATGAACAAAAAATAATAATCAATCAATAAGATCCTTGAAAAAATAGTTAGTTAAAAAGATGTTTGGTTTTGGTATCTAACTACGAGAAATTCAAATTCAAAAAATGTGAAATATTACGAATTTTAAATGATTTTTTCACCGATATACCTTATTTAATTTAATATAACAATAGCTTACCAATAAAGAAGAGCATCTTCTTTAAAATCATACATTTAAAATTGTAATTAATTTGTTGTTATTATTTTTCTGTAAATATTTTAAAACTACTTTAAAACGCTGCGCGCAAATCATTTCAAGTCAGTCCCATACACATCGCGCGCTAGGCGTAAACGCTCTTAAACTTTTAGGATGCTATAAGGTTTAGACGCTGGTTTTCTCCATATTTCTATACGCTGCCGAGACGACAACCCTGGAACACGTTGAGACGAAGAAGATAGGCGCTCTGGAGATGTGATGCTTGGGGTATCGTGGACCGAGTTTCACACGAATGTCTTTATACTTTAAGGACTTGTATTTATATAATATACTGAAAATATAATAAATTATGCTGGACAATCCGCATAACATCATCGAGCCCCAAGCTAAGCAGAGCTTGTGTTATGGGTACTAGATGACTGATAAACTTAATAAAATACATTACATAGATAGGTATTTTATATTATTCATATTATAAAAATAAACTTTGCCTTTTCTTGCTCTTAGAATAAAAAGTATAATAAATATTATAATTTCGAAGCGGAAAAGGTAACCTAATTTAAGTACGGAAATAATAAGGTTACCTACTCGTATAATAAATACTTATTAAACGAATTAATTGTACATCGTTGTGTGGACATTGAGGTGGTCTTTTAGGTAAGGTAATTATTTTATTTTATTTATTTATTTCACAAACAATATTATAACATTCTATAAAAATGTGCTTTACCAAAGTTCTCGTACTACGTACTATTTTATGCAAGTTCTGGTAAAAAAAATAAAAAATAATTTGTTAATGACTTATTGAGTGTTAGTTATTATAAATAGTAATTTTATCAAAAAACTTATAAGGCGTCCTTAGCCTGTTGAGTTATTTATTAATAGGTCTTGTTGGTCTGTGTCATCGTCAGTTAGTTTCTAAACAGTGTTTAGTTAACCTACGCATGTAAAACTATTGTGTTAAATATATTTTTACTGTCATAAGGTACCATGCTAAAATAATGCCTACTAATTGTAAAAAAATTTACGAAGCAAATATATTTAGAATATCTTAGTGCCGTTGTGTACTTTATTTTGAGAGGCATAAGGTTCTATGTGGTCAGACATTTATTTTTGAACACAATAATTTTAGAAGCATAAAATCGAATGTTGGCAGACGTTCTTAGTTTGGAACAAAATATATAAGCATAAAAACTGGTGCTATTATAAAACTTTATTACTCAATTTTATTCTGTAATTTTGCGACATACGACTTTATCGCACTCAAAAAACTACACAATGAAAAGAGATACAAATATAATTGTAATTTTGTTAGAAAGAGCTCGAAGATCTTATAGGTATTTATTCATATATTTATATGTATTTATTACAATTAAAAGAGTAGGCACATGAATAAATCTTTATTCTAACACTCTTAGGTGATAAATTATAATTATGGACCTGCATTGCCACCTGCACCCTAACGGGAGTAGCAAGAGTGTGTGTTCGTTTTCATACTTATATACCTACGTCAATAGCATTGCTTGAGTCCCAAAGCAACATTCGGCATTTAATATACGTAAAATACTCGCGTACCTAGTAACTTGATAGGACTGTTTTTAAATCTGTTACTCTTTTAATTCCATACGTAGCTGGAAAGTTTATTTCTTTCCGGTTAACGTACGAGTCCATGTCTATGTTGATTTGATACATGACGAAGGGGTTATATATGCTCTTGATTAAAATATTATAGCGTTGAGTGATATGCAGTCTATACCTGGGCCAATATTCGTTACTTACTCGTAAAAGTAACGCAGTGTAGCGGTAACGCAGTTATATTTGATTTTAACGTAAATGAGCATTAAATGGAAAACAAAATGCAAATATTTAGTAATTTTCAACACTGATACCGAAATAGTAACTGTGTATTAGAATAATAATAATGAATATATACCTTTCAACGGCGGTAACTCAGCGGCTACGCAATAAATAATATTAATAATAATAAAAAATAATTTATTTCAAGCAACATTAGTTCATTCTAGTACAGGATGTGTAAATAAACACTCGCACATCTCCCAAAGGCTGTGAAGCGACACATTCGGCTAGTGTTCTCCCCGCGTAGCGGCTATGATTCGTATAAAGAGTTATAACAGGTCGAAACAAAATGGGTTACATTAAATTTTAAAACATTACATCATGATTTATTTACATATAGTAACGCTGTAGTTAGAATTATATTCTTTGTTGGGGAGACCGTGTAAATTTTATTTTATTTTATTAAATGGTTTAGGTAAAAATTACCTAAAGCTAGTATAGTATTTTTCAACACACTTGCTCATAAAGTGGCTCTAATTTCACCACAATTAGGTACACAATGATACCTGTTATCTAACTGTGACTTTTTCATTGCTATAACTCACTAAGATTTTTTTTTTAAATTTTATTGGTTGAGGTGCGTTGTTCTTAAACAAGTTTTTATTCAAAAAAAGATCGTGTTCAATAGAAAAAATAAATTAATGTTCCTATTGCTTGCTCTTTACATGCAAATTCTTATTTAAATAGATAATTTTAACACGTACGTGTTTAATAAATAAAACTTTCACTCAGATATAACTTTTGTTTTCTCTCTAATAAAAGAAAACTAAATTATCCATTTTGTACGTGGCAGAATAGGCGCAAACCCTATGCGCGGAAAATAAAAAAAAAACCTCATCCCTTTAGTATCTCGCTGATCGCAATGCGCGCGCATAGGAAAACTGATTAATTTAGCGAAACATTTTTCACAACTCGTTTTCACTGTTGAAATTATAGTTATTTATTAATTAAAATGTCTACAAGTACTAGTTACGAAGAAAATGATTTATGTTGTACACCGCCCGATATAAGATGTGAAGCCCTTAACGTTATAGAAAGTTTACTACCTGAAAAAACCAAGGAAAAATATCTATTATCTACTAAATAAAATGAGTTTTTATTGTTATTTTATTCACAAGTGTGTTGAAAAACGTCGTATGATACACGTGTGTATTGATGATTACCGTCCTCGGCTCTCTTAAGACCCTCGCCTATGGCTCGGGTCTCAATGGCGCCTCAGCGGTAATCAAAACACCAAAATTACACACTTGTACCATAATGTACTAATAAAATCTATATGGATAGGAATTGTAATATAATAAGGTTAAAACTTATTACTTTGATAATGATATGCAAGGACAAGGCCACCGACAGGAGATGTTATGAGAGATTGCTCATTAAGGCATCAAAAAGTAGAATGGTCCACCTAACAGGGTAAATTAATTAACTCAATCTAGACGAATGTTTTTTTGAGTACTTTATGCCGCGGGTTTTTGTTTGATACGGTATGAAATGCATTAAGTTAGTTTCATATTTGTAATTTATTTCTAGATTATGTT
This sequence comes from Eupithecia inturbata, assembly GCA_963662085.1. NCBI lineage: Eukaryota > Metazoa > Arthropoda > Insecta > Lepidoptera > Geometridae > Eupithecia > Eupithecia inturbata. The sequence goes on from OY759182.1 coordinate 14,887,958, forward strand.
GTCATCCAAAAGAAGCGTGTTTATGTATGTCAATGATATTTTTATTTAAATTTATGTCAGTTTTACAAGAGGTCAAGAGTGAAAAGAATACAATGTTCAGTTCATGTTCAGTTATTTATTTTTATGGCAAGTCATTAATATAGATTTGGAAAATAATACCTACTTCCAAGGAAGCTACGTTGTGGAATTGAATTATTTGTTTTGATAGTGTTGGATCTTGTCATGCTATTAAAAGTAGTTTGGGGATCATGATTCTCTATTTCCACAATTTGTTTTCGGTTTTGTAGGTAAGAAGTAAACTAATAGTGAATAATAATACCTCTCACTCTAATCCCAAATAACTTGTCTAGCAGTATGTTTTATATTTTATTGTACTTTGTCGTATGCTTTGCTCAGGTCCAACAGAATTAAGTAGGTACATGTATTTTATATTATTAGTAATGTCAAGTATTTTACATTACGTACTTATTTGTACTCTAGAAGAGTTGCTAATAAATTTTCTAAACCCGTTTCGTGAGTCAACACATTGTAGGTATTTCAAGCAAAACGCGTTGAGTCGTTTTTGCACATATTTTTTTCGAATATTTTGTAAATGAGGGTGAAGTGATGTGATATTAGACGGTAATTATTTATGTCGAGTTTGCATCATCATCACCATCATCAGCCCATAGTACTTCCACTGCTAAACATAGGCTCTATATTGTTCCAGTTATATAACTATACATTCCTAGTATGCAAAATTTAAGTTCGATCCGATTCGAAGTTTTGGCTTGAAAAGGTAACCAGCATCCATCAAAACTTTGTTATCCACACTAATATTATAAATTTGAAAGTTACTCTGTGTATCTATCTGTCTGTCTGTTACCTTAATGAAATTTGGCAGGGAGGTAAATGGTAGCCCAGGGACGGACATAGGCTAGGGCATAAATATTAGAGTGAGAATAATTTCGTTTGGGGATTTTGTACCTTACTTGCTTAGTCTGTGAGTATTCTGATCCCTAGGCTAAACCCTAGGCTATGTAAAGACCTAAACAGATTGATTCTAAAAGAAACCCCAGATTCAGCCAAGTATATTAAAAGCTGCTTGACAATGTATACAAAAGTATATAATAAGATACCAAAGGAACTTAAATTATTTAATAACTATTTATTTAAAATCAAATTGTTTAAATGGCTGAATGATAGGAATTTTTAAATATTAGATTATAATTTTATTGTATTATTGCATGCTAAGACCATAGCGCAAATATTCGAATTGAATTAAAATAATTAAATAAAAATATTTTAATTCGAATAACTGAGATTCATAATTTGTTAGTAGGTACATACTTATAATTAGGGTTAGCTTTACAAAAAAGTAATAATAATAATCATACTAAATTAAATCACTCTCCCCATGAAACATTTCCACAGGGGAGAGGTGATTCTACCTGCTATGGTTTTTAAGATGGTGTTGGGGCTGTCACGTACCCTGCGCATTAGGGATGCGGTCATTTTGCGGAGGATGGCAGCAAAGCCATCCGTCTCGTATTCCGCAAACATCCCCGATGCACTGCAAAATCGAGGCAGTCCCAACATCATCCTAAATATATTATTGTACTGGATGCGTAGGGTCTCCAGCGGCCGTTTGTTGTAGCTGATCCATAGGTTCCCGGTGTACAAACCCTGACAATTGGCTTTAAAAAGCGTTATTTTGACTTCAATTGAATAGGAAATTTATGCACAGTGCAACTTCAGTCTTGATAAACCATGAACGCAGATATTCGTAGTGCAGTACAATGTCACTGGCGTAAGCCGTGACGTGACGTAGGTATCGGGCGCTCGTTCTCTAAACGAGAGCACCCGGTGTACAAACTCGTCGTTTTCGTATGCCGCGCGTGGACCAACAAGGTCATTTGACTTGGTCAAAAATACCAACAACCCTGCGAAACAACGAGAGCCCTGAGGCGAGACTAACGCATCATGTATACACTCGTGCTCGGCCTGTCTCGTTGTGCATCGGCGACTGTGTACTGACGCTACTAAGTATCTACCGCTCGTGCGAGTGCCATCACCATCATTCATTCCAAGGTCTTTGGAATCATTGCAGTCAATTAGATAATCTTCGAGAACTTGTTTTCGGAAGGCTGGCTTTTATTTCTGACGAAGAATGAGCATTGCCATTCGACGTGGCAATAAGTGTCCGTCCACCAATGTGAACCACGCAGGTTGACCACGGGCAACAGACGTTTCATTTCAGGTCTCAGGATGATAGCTCAGCTCCTGGTTGCGTGTTTGTTTGCCTGGTACCTGGTTGTGAAGTGGAGGAACCGGCACATGACCAGACTGGCAGAACAACTGAAGAGTTCCATTATGAGCCTGCCTCTGCTTGGGCACGTGTACTTGATCTTTGGTAACACAGAAAGTAAGTCTGGAACTAAATCGAGCGAGTGAGTTTCCGCGAAAACTGAACTAATGCCACCTACATCATCTTTCGTACATATGTGTTTACAGGCCAATGTATGTTTGTAGGCCTAAGGTCATGAACATTGACAATGAGTAAAAAAAAAAAGTTTTTTTTTGTAAAATAAGTTTTTTTTTCGATATATTCATTCATCACTGCTATCGATCACCTTTGCCAAAAGCTTTGCTTTTTGTTTTGTAATGCGTCTCGGGTAGTTATTGTTTGTTGGGTAGTTATTGTTTGTTGGGTAGATATTGGTTGTTGATAGTGAGTGTCTATCTACCTACCACTTTACTACTAGTACGGTTCTAAAGACAGCCTTGTGACAGAGGGATAGACAGACATAATGTACTATGTACTTTCCTTTATTTTAGGTAGCTTACCTTGTATATTTTTTTAACAACTCTACTGCATCCACCAATCCGCTTGCTAAGCGTGATTGCCCCTCCCCCCCCCTTGTTTAGTGAAGGACATCGTCCAGCAGTGGACGTATTGGGGGTAATAGACTATGACATTTCTATTATTTTATTAAATAAGAAACTGCTTTGAAGAAGCTGCTAAGTACATGGCGTAGGCATGCAAATGCCAAGGGCTATGATGATAATTTTTTTCTGAGAACTAGTGTTGATTTTTGATTATATTACTATAAATACAAAAATGGTGATACAATACCATGTATTCGTGAGAGTCTCATACTATTACGCTGCTCATTAGCACTTAGCTTTAGTCATCATCAGCATCAATATATCTTAGTAAAATGCTGGACATAGGCCTCCCCTAATGAGCGCCATAGCGCCCTGTCTTCAGCTTGCCGCATCCAGCATCTGCCTGCAGTATTTCGCAGATCATCATCCCACCTGGCCGGAGGGAGTCCTACACTACGTTTGCCGAGTCGCAGTTTCCACTCGAGAACACGTTTACCCCAGCGGTTGTCGGTTCTTCGCGAGAAATGGCCGGCCCACTGCCACTTCAGCTTGCTAATTCTCTGAGCTATGTCGATCGTTACGAATCTTATCCTTCAGAGAAACTCCGAGCATAGCTCTTTCCATAGCTCGCTGAGCGACTTTGAACTGGTGGACCAGCCCTACTGTGAGTGTCCACGTCTCAGGTCCGTAGATCATAACGGGTAGGACGTGGTTAAAAACTTTCGTTTACAAGCATTGCGGTATGGATGACGAGAAGACTCGACGTAGTATACCCAACGCTGCCCCGCCTAGCTGAATCGTCCTCTTGGCTTCATTCTCGAAATTGTTTGTACTTAATGCACGACGACCGGTCATGGATCAATGTGGCCATTGATCATGACTTTGGTTTTATCCAAAATCACCAAAACATCACGAGCATCGCGAGGCTGTGGCTAGGCCATCCAGCATCCGGTTCAGCTCCTCTAGCGACTCCGCCATTAAGACTATGTCACCAGGGAATCGCAGGTGTGAGATGTAATCGCCGTTTATGTTAATGCCCCTACTTCACTACTTCCAATCCAGCGTCTTAAAAATATCTTCCACCGCCACCTGTTCTCAAGAACAGGTGGCGGTCTCGTAGAGACATCGCAGCACCTCGATATAACAATAGTCTACTTAAATAAATAAATAGTAATTCTGTGTCGTTAGTTCGTTTTCATTTGTTTTTTATTCGTGCCAATCAAAATGCAGCCAATCATATACACTCACGAATACATCTGAATAGATCTGCATGGGTCTCCTTAAAAACGGTATAAACTTGTATGATTCGGTATTCAATTGGTTATCTTTCCAGATATTATGAAAACCATTTGTCGGGGGTCCAGAGATGCAATGGAAAGCGGGGGGACAGTGGGTCTCTGGTATGCACAGAAACTTTATATAAGTGAGTTACATTTATTTTGCATATCGGACTGAGAACTTTCTTCGTTTTTGAAGTCAGTTGAAAAAGTAGCCTATTTTAAGGTTTTAAGGTTTTGAAATACATTTAGGCGTTACTTTGCATATCCATCATATCCATAGTTACAAAGTTAGCCAACTACCTCTAGTATCGTCTCTCCACGAGACATCATCAGGACACAATACTCAATTTTGCCACTGAGATACTGAAGAGACAAATCCAAGTAACAACTGAAATTATTGATTTCTTACAAAGTAGTGGGAAGGTACAATCTGTTAACTTAAATTTTACTTGCTATTAATAAAAGTCCGAGTTAGCCAATCCAAAAAGTATCTGTTCTCAGCACTAGCTCTTTGTAGCCTGCTTAACGGGGTAACGAAGGGCTTGCCCTTAGGCAAGTAGGCCTTCCTTTAGGAACAGGTAGTACGACTACAGATTTTATACTACACCTGCTCGGAAAGTGACTTTTCTTAACTTGAGCTAGAAAGTACGTCATTGGAGGCGTACTAGAATTCGGGTCAAAAACTCTGTGAAATTTCATTTCTCACGCGTTTGCCGGGAGGAAATAAGTATGGAAATCCTTTTTTAACGTGTTATTTATATTTAATTTTCTGCCCTCGGCTGCGCCTCGGGCCTCAAATGACACACTCGATAGGAATCAGTCACTTTTCAGCTCAGTGAACAATGTACTATTGTCAACTCTGTAGTTATTGCTTGTGCATTCTCAGTGTCAAACTCGAGTTCTACGCACGAAAACTACGCAACATTACCGAAAACAGCTCAAAACTGTACAAGAATATCAAGAGGCCTAAAAATAATTACATAATTTATCAAAAATAAATTGTTCTAATCAAAAATCATAGAAGTGGCACAGATTGAAAAGAGTGCTAAAGCTGCCATTATTAGGCTTATGAACATGTATTATGTCGATGTGGACTCTGGCAATTATGTTTTATGATTTTTAGAGAGTTTATTAATATTCACTATAAACAAATAATTTTAAATTAAACTTGTTGGTATATGTACTCATTAACTTACCTAGCTATAATGTGAAGAATTTTAATAATAGCTTAGTGCTTTTTTGTTTTATCCGCAAGAATAAAAAAAACAATTAGGACACAAGGAATAAAACGGTTGAATATTAAGTTCAAAATGGTATATTATCTCGTAAGACTCTATTTTATAGTAGGTACATTATCAGACTGTTCCTAGAATCAAAGCTACCCCGTCGAAGGGGAAACTTTGCGCCATATTCTAGGTATCCACTCTTTTTATTATTCAATAAATATACAGGGTGCCACGGGTAGGGTGTACTAAGCCTAAAGGGGGTGATTCTGTCCCCGAAGGATCAACTTGTGAGTAACGATTTTTTGAATTTCGAATACTTTTTTTTTTATATTTAAGTTTTTTTTACTATTCGTGCGTGTTATTTAATATTACAAAATATTTCACAAATGTTTTTTGCTTGTTTTTTAAGCGACTTTAAAAAGGAGGAAGTTCTCAGATCGATAATATTTTTTGGATAATCACGACTTCAACAGCTTCAACAGTTTTGGTGATATCTGCGCCAATTGTAAATAGATTTTGATGGTTCTTTTGTTGTTGTATAAAAATTGATTTTGAAGTGGTTTCCTATAAGTTTGATTCTCGACAAATTGCTATGTGTGCCGTAAAACGTAGGTTTGTAAAAATTCTTCAGAATATGATAATTTCACTATCGTCAACAGTTTATCCATGTGTCATTAAACTAAATTAGAATTGAATTATAACTGGATGTGGCCAGTGTGAACTGAATCTTCACGTGCATTAAAGCACGTCAAGATAGACCTTTAGTCAGGGAAAGTAAGGGAGGGGTGATTTCGTTCGTCCTAGACATAGATTAATATTATCTAGGTACCGGAATTTGAAGTCGGTTTATCGTTTTTAAAACACGCCATATTATTCAGCAAACCAGTGATTAGTCATGAAATGATTAAAAAAAAATTATGTAATTTCTTTGAAATTTCAAAACAATAATAATAATGTAAGAATACACGTAAACGAATATGAAAAAGCGTCTCAAACTTTTTCATAAAAAGGAAAAATATGTTCGAAATTCAGAAATCGTAAAAACTTTTTACGATTTCTGTCCAGAATCACCCTCTTTCGGTGTAGTCCCATGGCACCCTGTATAACCCAACGAATGAAAGGTTAAAGGCAAACAATATTAATACAATAATCCGACTCATTTTGTTTTAGTGGTCGTTGAACCTGAAGTTGCAGATATTATTCTGAAGAACTGCTTAGAAAAAGATGATTATTTAGATTTTTTCCATGAAGTGTTCGGAGATGGCAGTTTTTCCACCTGTGGTAAGAATTTGACCCCCGGAGACTATCCGACGAATTAATATATGCATAAGTACCATATAAAATATTTCCAGGAAAGGTGTACCAAGACCAAAGTTAGCCTTGGACACCTTTTCTGGAAATATTTTCTAGCTTCCCTATCTTAGTGCAGAGAGCTAATTGGTAACACAGATTCTTCGTTTTGATGATTTTTTTGTCATTGTACAATGCCACTTGGTAAAATAGAGTGTTTTGACATAAATAACCAAAATTGTGATACCTACGCGCGCCATGTAAGACAATTTATGCCTCTTAACGAGATACACGAGGGACACCCAGGGATAGTAAGAATGAAGCAGATAGCCTGGAACTACGTGTGGTGGGGACGGCTGGACGCAGACATCGAGCGCACCAGCGTGTCATGCGCGGCGTACACGCTGGTGGGCTGCACTCGTGGCTGTGGCCGCACGAGCCCTGGGCATGGCTAAACATGGACTTTCTGGGACCCTTTCGTGGAAAGTATTATCTAGGAATTGTGGACGCGCACTCAAAATGGATCGAGGTTGAAAAGGTAAGCAGCGCGTTGGCGAGCATTGTCATAGGAGCGCTGAGACGTTTGTTTGCGCGATTCTGCCTGCCGAAAAGGATAGTGTCCGACAACGGACACCCGTTTTCATCGGCCGAGTTCGCTAAATACCTAAGCTTAAATGACATTAAGCACTCGGCCGTCGCACCGTACCACTCGGCCAGCAACGGCGCCGCCGAGAACGCTGTGAAGACAGTAAAAAGAGTTCCTAAGAGGCGTGCCTCGAAAGCGTCGACGAGGATACCGCGCTGAGTAAATTTTTATTCATGTACCGAAATAGCGAACAGAGTACGATGGGAAGCGAGCCCGCCGTGGCTATGTTCGGGCGGCGGCGGCGCCGGCGACTTGACCTGCTGCGTGCCGACCCCGACAAGGCGGCCGGCGGCGGGCGGATGGTCGGACGGGTTGGTGGTCGAGCGCACGGGTCCTGTCTCTGTAAAGATGACTGACGGTCAGGTGCATAAACGTCACGTGGACCAATTGATCGCAGACAAACAAGGCAAGTCACGTTTTTTCTTTATCCCGTAATGGATGCTAAAGTGATTGTGAGCTCTGTGGCGCGGGATTCTATATTGAGCGGGGAAGAACGATCGTCGAGTATTCCTCATGCTGATGTTAGGGAGCGGTCGTATCCAGTCCGAAAGTGTCGGAGTCGACGGCGACGCCACCGGGTAGTCAAGATAGTGAGGTCATGGGGACGCCGTTGACGTCACCGCAGGGCTGTCGCCCGTGCCGCCAGCTAGCGTCAAGAGGGAGCGCCTGAGGGCTGCTCTCAAGTGTGCCGAGAAGCTTAAAACAAAAAAAATATTTTATTATTCAATAGATTATGTTATATGCTACTTACGTACATTATATATTACCTATGTCATTAATTGTAACCGCCAACTTGTTTAATAATTCACGACGAACGTGAGTACCTGCTCACATTCGACAAACCTCTTTAGGTTTTAATGGTACAATATATAATTTAATCTGTATTGTGCTGTTTAAATTTACATAAAATCTAGTTGTATCCCTACGGTATGTATTATATATAGTATGTAGTATATATTTGTCGGGACCATGAAGGTGAAGTAGAGTATGAGATTTGTATATTATGTGGTCCAAAATATTGCAATTTTTGCTTTCTGCTCGGAGTTGGGTTCGACGATAGTATCGAGACGGCTTCGTGACGTCTTATTTTTCTTTGGGATACGATACAGCAGCTCTATCGTGCGCACATGGAATTTTAAAGAATGAAATTGGCGTAGGCTAATTCTCTTCTTTCTTTCGTCCGAGCCAATCCCACACAAAAACGAGACGTCACGGTGACGTCTCGATACTATCGTAAAACCGAATTCAGCGCTCAGATTACGAAAAATTATGAAGTTTGTAAACAAGTAGGTAGGTAAGTACTAAGGTACTTAAAAGTAAAAAGTAAAAATGCATTTGCTTTGTTAACCGATACTTAATATAGCACATACAATACATATAGCACATACAAATGATCAAGGTAAAGATAAAAGTAACAAATATGGTAACAAAAATGGCTAACACTCAGCAGATGCTATGGCAGGATGTATCCTGCAATAGCGCTGGTCTTCCGTGGAGGCCAGAATGAAGCGCGTGAGTCACTGCGCAACGTACACATAAACATAGATAAAATTAAAAGATTAAAGTAAATACAAATAGAATACATACACATGAAAAATTTAAAAGAGTGTACAAAACAAACAATACTGAGGAATTATAAAATATTTGCAGTGAAAAAATGGCGCCCGCGACGGAAGTTCCTAGCTCCAACCTTCAGCATGAAGAATCTTAATCGGTTCGTGGAGGTATTTGTAACTCAAAGCTCTGTCCTGGCTAAGAAGTTAGAAGAAATAGCAGGACAGGGTCCTTCTCCGATGTGGAAGCTAATATCTAGTTATGCCATGGATGCCGTTTGTGGTAAGCACATGTTGTGATCGTGCACATAGTCGATCGATAATAGATATTATTATAATGTTGGTGACCACACAAAAACACTTATCGCTTTAAATTCTTATTGAAAAAGTGCCTAGAGTCCTCTAGGCAATTAACTTATTTTTTTGGAATATTTTTAAAATTTTTTGGTTGAAATTGAATGGGTCCCCATTCAATTTCAACCAAAAAATTTTAAAAATAATCCAAAAAAGTTTAAAAAGTCTAAGCAAATAATAACTACATATTAATAAAATGTCATTAGTTTTCCGCTCACCATTTCTTTCTTTTTATAGAAACAACCATGGGAGTCCAGGCCAAAGCCCAAGAAATTGATCATCCAAACATAGCAGCTGTAGACAATTTGTTCCATATGGTAGTACAGCGGGTTTGCAAGCCGTGGCTGCATAGTGACTTCATCTACAAGATGTCGAATCTGCATCGGGTCTTTACTAAAAGTAAAGCCCAGGTTGACACTTTTATCGATAATGTAAGAGCATGTATTATTTTCATAAAAAGTATTCCCGATTAGAATTGATATGGATCAGTTAATCCTAAACTCTAGGTTGTTTGATATGCAGTAAGACTCAACTGTTTCAATTGTAAATACTATGTAAAAAAAGTTCGTATTATTAAGAAGCACATACCGTTACTAACATAACCAGCAACAAATGAGTTAATAACAAAACTACCGATAAAAAAATACGATAAGAATTGTATTATGTTTAAAAGAGCTTTGTGTTTCAGATTATTAAACAGAAGCGAACTAATCATACAAATCTAAGGAGTCCCAGTAAAGGTGAGAAAAAAACCAGTCTACAAAAACAATTCAATCGCTTTTGGATAACCGACCCGGCCATGATATTACATAGGGAACTCCATTGCAATTTTAATAAACTGTGAACTAGCTTCGAGCCGCGGCTTTAACACCTGTTTTTCCGGGTTAAAAAGCTTGAGAACACTCAGTAGTTTACCAAGCAGATTGCGGCCGCAATTCCTCGCTAAGTTTCCCCTAATTATGAGTTGTGTAGGTAAAGTGTCGAGCTAAATAAAAGTTTTCCATTCCATATGTTAATTCAGGTTTAGCAATTTCAACATCCGCTCGGTATCTATGATGTAAAGGGGTGCATCTAAACATCCAAATATCCAAACTTTCGCATTTATAATATTGGTATGAAGTGTGATGCGATAGTGTGATATTAATTTGACAGAAAACAAATCAGACCGAATCAAGCCATTCGTAGAATTAGTGGTCGAATCTGAAGGAGATGAAACTGACATAGCCATTCGTGAAGAGTGTCTGGTGCTTCTTGCGGCGGGCACCGACACGTCCGCAGTCGGTATAGCGTACACGCTTGTGATGCTGGCGACATATCCCGAAGTGCAGGAGAAAGCTTATCAAGAGTGAGTACTTTCATAGGGTTCTTCACCTCAAAAGGAAAAAGGAACCATTATAGGATCACATCGTAGTCCGTCAGTCTGTCGAGGTCCTTTGTCTCCGGAACTCGTGGAGATATCAAGTTAAAATCAATATTTAATACTAGGGTCTGCAATCCCTTGTAGCTGTTATAAAATTAAACTTCTAAGTCAACGCAATTAAAAGATAAGGCTGTTTATGCCTACAAGGAAGTCAACAAACACAATCACGCCCTAAACGCATATACCGCCCCCGTTCCGTCGCGGGTAAAAAGAGTCCAACACTCCCAAGTAGCACATGCTAGCCGCACAGTGACTTGATTATAGAATTTGTGACTACTCAAGGATGTTTTAGTTTCCTGCATGGCTAGGTACCTCTCGTGGATCTAAAATCATGTATTTTTTTGTGACTTTCCTCATTTAAAATGTTTAATTTAAACGCCTTTATCAGGTTGAAGGAAATCTTCAGTGACCCAAGCAGGCCAGTTCAGGCCGACGATCTACATCACCTGAAATACCTTGATGCTGTCTGCAAAGAGACGATGCGGTTGTATCCACCAGCCCCAGTCGTCATTAGGAAAATTGAAAAGGATATTAATTTACGTAAGTGTGAAATAACGCCTGACGCCCATTACACATAATAATAATATTTTAAGTTTATTACGCACGCTGATTTTGGCAAGTACCAACACAAACCTGTTGTGGTTTAATGGTGCAACATTGGTAAACACATATGTATACTATCTAAATAAATAAATATTTTATTATATTCATTGTATTCATAATTTATCATATTTCTCAAAATGGTAGGCCTAACTTCACCTCCTACATCACTGAAATGTAACCAATGCCCATGGCATGAATAAAACATTTTAACCGTACAGGTCTCTGAACTTATGCAATGCTATCTTGTTACAGCCACAGGCGTGGTCGTTCCTGCTGGGTGCGGAGCCATTATCAGCATCTGGGGAATCCATCATAATCCTGCCATCTGGGGCAAAGACGTCGAGGAGTTCCGCCCGGAACGGTTCCTGGACTCGACGCCGAGACATCCAGCCGCGTTCATTCCGTTTAGTTGTGGACCGAGGAACTGTGTGGGTAAAGTATCATTTTGTCTGTTATATGTTTTAGGTCGTGGTTAATTGAGATAGCTGACGTGAAAATGTTATCAGCGCGGGATGTAACGGATAGCTTCAAGGCGAATTCGCCATATTGAGACTTGGGTTGTAGCGACCTCCAACCAACGCTACCTGAACTACAGGGACATAGTCAATAGAAGCATAATTTGAACTATGCTAGATAGCTTTACTAAGAATTTCAAATGATTAGATGACGCTCCATGCTAGCTAATACAAATTCCGAATTTACCACATGCACATAGCGATAAGTAAGGAAATCTTTGATTCCACTAAGATCCCGGGCAGTTACCAGTACTAATAATCTTAACAAATCGCGACAGTTTAAAAAGTTCTGTATTGTTTATTTTTAGGATACCAATACGCAATGATGTCAATGAAGACCGTTCTGTGCACCGTACTTCGGAAGTTCCGCCTGGTGCCGGCATCAGAGGTCCGCCAACCACTGCGCCTTGAGTTCGACGTTATGATGAGAGATGTCGATCAATATCGAGTGGGTATCGAGATGAGGCTATAAGATGCCTGCTACGTGTCGTCATCAAAGTTTTTTGGTTTATTTTTATATTAAGTATACTTATATCCTGTAACTCTGTGTCTCGTGTTAGTTGACTTCCAAGTCTGAATTAAACTGTTTTAGCTTTAAGTATTTGTTTAATTCAATGCTTCCAATGTTATTAATAGCCTCCTGGTCTTGGGCATTCCCTTAATAAATTTTATTTATAGCGCCCTGTTTCAGTTTTATTTCTTAACGTAACATTCCTTAACAGGCAAATCAAGTTTTACACAACAAGTAAAATCAGTCCCTTAGAGGCTACATATTTAAAAAAAAAGTCGGTAACGAAATTGATTTAGAATGACATATACAATAAATATAGACAACATTATTTAATTGATTAAATTTAATAGATAAATAGATAATGCTTTATTCATCACCTTATAAAACAGATAGTAGGTACTCATTAAATGTAATGTAGGGAACAGCAATGGAACTGGCGGCCTTATCGCTTAAAGCGTTTTCTTCCAGGCAACCAAAACGATGGTGAGAAAAATAGAGGATGGACAACATTAATTCAAACTATTTTTACTAACTAATACACATAATACCTACTCACTAAAATAATACACTAATACATATAACAAAATAATAATACTTAGTAACTCTGAGGGACATGCTAAATATTCTAGTGTGACGTGACATTTAAAAAGTAATTATATACTTTTCTTTTTTGAGCAGTGAAAGAGTTGCTGTAAAACTCTTTCACTGCTCAAGCTGTCAGACTTTGGAACGATTTGCCAGTGAATATTAAAAAGGCCACATCACATCACGCTTTCAAAAGGAAAGTATATAAATACTTTTGTTTGAAACCACCTTCTTGTTATTTTACAAGATCCCTTGTACAACATGTATGCAATAAAATTTTTACTATTGATTATTGACTAAAAAGATGTTCTCTGCACTGGAGATACAAGGAGCAGGGTATCCGATGACCTTAGAGAGAGACCGTGAGAAGAATGCAGAAACTGAAATCTCTTCTTAATATAGGATGGGGAAAGGGGATTAAAAAGTATAGAGAACAGCAGAGACAGAATATGCAGGTTACGGCGCTGGCGAATAGGAAGCCATTTGAGCTGGGCCCGGTAGGCAGACACATGGTCGTACTTACGGAGGCCAAAGATAAAACGGATGCACACGTTTTGTAGGCGCTCCAGTTTATTGAGCTGTTCCTCTGTAAGTTGTAAGTTTAGTGTTTCTCTGTGTGTTCCTCTGTATGAATAGTAATTGGATATATTCAAAAGTTTGATCAACTGTAATAGTAGTAGTTGATAGGCATAATTATAATAAATTAATTTCAATAAATCAAACATTGATTAAAAAAAAACCAATAATTTTATTTCAATAAATAAAAGCTAGTTGGGTTATAAACATCCGAAATAGTTATTATATAAAAAAAAATATAGATGAACATGATTAAATTAACCGTAAGGGCTAGACAGTTCATAAATTTAGAGAATCGAATTAGTCTCTTGCTACTATAAAAAAATAATAATAAAATTATCAAAATTAAAGTGGGCTCCCATACATCAAACGTGATTGTTTTGGCTAGGCACAAGAAACTTTTATTAATTAAGTAACACTTCAACAAAACACACATAACAACAATGATTACTAAAATAAAATAAAGTTCATAATTATTATGAATTATGAATTTAAATAAATTCATATTTATTTAAAGGGGTCTCCGAACAAGTGAAAATTTGTGTTCTTTGCAAAAGTTGCCTGATTTTGTAAGCATGGAACCCTTCGTCTGCGAGTCGACTCGCACTTGACGGATCTTGTTTATATACACTTTGACTGACGTTAATATTTGAAGACTTAATAAGCTTCTTAAATACCTGTCTATAATTAATACATGCCCAGCGTAATTTATTTATTTTTAAAATAAAATAGTCAATTCGATGACAATTCTAATAAGTATAATTATTTTTATACTTACAGTATGAAACAATAATCTGCGTGAAAATGTCCACTTTTCTCTTTGTAATGAATGTCCATTCAATAAATTATTGCAATTAAACGATTGGTACTTAATGTGTCTTCTGATGCATGAGGATGTATCTTCTTGATACTTTGTTTGGATTTACAATTTTTATATGTAGCTTTACGTAAAAATGTCTTATCGATTTAAATTACATACGACTCTATCGTAGTAAAGCATTTACCTATTTAATTTTAATCGCATCATTGCACAATATTACAATATAGAACGTTTTCTAAATATTCTTCTAAAATCACTAATTATTTAAAATAACGATGATAACATTTTAATTCGTACATTGTTTTAGTGTGATACTAATTCAGTACCTACATTAATACGATAATACTACTGACATCTAACTGGCCTCAAAGTATGAGGCTGCGTCTAAGATGGTGTAGAGTGAACCTACCCTACCCAGTCACTACTGCACGGGTGTACCGTACATTGTACCTACACTACCCATCCACTACTGCACGGGTGTACCGTACAGTGTACCTACACTACCTATCCACTACTGCACGGGTGTACCGTACAGTGTGCCTACACTACCCATCCACTACTGAACGGGTGTACCGTACAGTGTACCTACACTACCCATCCACTACTGCACGGGTGTACCGTACAGTGTACCTACACTGCCTATCCACTACTGCACGGGTGTACCGTACAGTGTGCCTACACTACCCATCCACTACTGAACGGGTGTACCGTACAGTGTACCTACACTACCTATCCACTACTGCACGGGTGTACCGTACAGTGTGCCTACACTACCCATCCACTACTGAACGGGTGTACCGTACAGTGTACCTACACTACCCATCCACTACTGAACGGGTGTACCGTACAGTGTACCTGCACTACCCATCCACTACTGCACGGGTGTACCGTACAGTGTACCTACACTACCCATCCACTACTGCACGGGTGTAAAACAAGTGTGCCTGTACCTACTGTTGTTTCAAGCTCTCGTTGTCTTTATTGTTTTGAATAGAATTTTAATATTTCATTAATAAACCACAGATTTTCGAGGTGGCTACATTATGCACTAACAAAATCCTGATGATGACGGCATCAAATTCGGTTAACGAAGGTTTTATTGTTATTTTTGGCCGTGCAAGATTTTTTGGGTTCGTGTGTTTGTCTCGTCTTCCATACTCTATACGAGTTTCACATAGATTCAGAGAATTGAAAGAAAAAGCTTATAATTATAAAGGCTCAAGATCATCTTCTGCCAGGTCTACGTCACAGATTACAATCGCTAGTAATTTGTGTAATTATTTATTTTTTTCTTATATTTTATAGGTACTGTTCGTATAGTAGAAAACTTGTATCATCAGCTCCTTGAAGAAACGCAGACGCTTTTGCTTCTAAATTTTCAGTAGTTATTTTTTTCATTCCATGCTTATCAATAAGTTGATTGCATTTTGTATCGTTAATTTGATATTTTTTGAAAAGTGAGGAAAAACTTCGGTAATTAAGCACCTACTTACTCAGGTATATACGCGTATAATTAGAGCGTGGACTTCAGAAAATTTAAACAAAAAACTATCCTTTCTAACAAATGTTCAGGTTTTGAAGATGATAGCTCAGCTCCTGGTTGCGTTCTTGGTTGCCTGTTACCTGGCTGTGAAGTGGAGGAACCGACACATGATAAGACTGGCAGAACAATTGAAGAGTTCTTTAATGAGCATGCCTTTGATCGGACACGCATACGTGTTTGTTGGTAGTAGAGAAAGTAAGTCATATATACGCCCTGTTATTTAAAAAAAAAAAATTCATAGCTTCAGTGCGAGCTGTCCACAAAAGATAATTTATAATTTTAACTCGCCGTTATAAGAGTAATAGGGTGTTGTGACAAACAGAGTGACCTTTGGTACCTTTATAAACACTTCCCCTGTATCTACACACGTTTGTTTTTTACGCGTAAATACCCACACAAAAGAAACCTCTAGCGCTCTTAAAAAAATCTGCTTCCTATAAAATATTTTTAACAATCGGACCAGTCGTTTCTATAACCTACCAAAATATCAGTAAGTTAATGATAATGATTTCCGTACCATCGAGATGTTAAGTAAAGTTCAGCCCGGCCAGGCCTTGGATGGGTGATTGTGAGTGGGCATTTCACAAGTGAGCGCTACCGTGTGGGTCGGATGACATGTTAAATTATAGGCTAGTTATGGCTAAGTTAAATTTTATTACATGGTTAAGGGGATTTTTAGACTTTTTTGTCTAATTA
Organism: Eupithecia inturbata; assembly: GCA_963662085.1. Lineage (NCBI taxonomy): Eukaryota > Metazoa > Arthropoda > Insecta > Lepidoptera > Geometridae > Eupithecia > Eupithecia inturbata. The sequence continues at coordinate 14,904,444 of OY759182.1, forward strand.
TCCCCTTACACCACTGAAATGAGATGCTAAGGGGATAATTAGACTTTTTGTCTAATAATCCCCTTATGGGGACCTTCATTAAGGGAATTATTAGACCAAGCCCTAATATCAATTATTATGAATTATCGACGACAGCACGAAACACATTTATAAAACTATGATGTAAAAGAAAAGTATTTAGAGGATTTTGTTTTCAGCTACTATGAATGGGCTAAAGCGGTTGTCCAGAGACGCAATGGAAGGTGGAGGGACGATAGCCCACTGGTATCCACACACACTCTATATAAGTGAGTCATTAATTTCAATATTTTAAGTCCTAATTCAGTATTTTTCTAATATAAATCCTGTTACCCGCTATCCGCCAGTGTAAACCTAGCCATTGTTACAAAGGTTACAACATTGATTAAAACCAACAGACGGACGGTTTTGTTATAATTATATAGTTATAATCATTTTATAGGCTTTAACCATACTGCGAGCCTAGCGTGGTTGCGCCGGCGGCGGCGCGGCGGGTGCGAAATATCAAACATATGAAACCGCAGTTTGCGTTCATAGTAAAGTGACTAAGGCAGCGTTCTAATTTGCGTCGATCGTACGAGCGAATGATGCAATTTCGTCGCACTACGAGACTATATATACACAGGCTAGGCGGGTGCCTAGCGCGACGGACCTGAGCGAGTTCGCACGCGTAGTTTTCAAACGTTCCTATCCGCGCGTTGTGGCCACAATACGGGCCTAGTGAACATGCGAAGCGGGTGGCGGGCATATTTTGGGTTCAAAACAGGCGTTGCCAATTTAGCATATTATAAGATTTGGCATATCTATATGTTAATCATGAGTAGAGTCTATAAGATAAGGTAGGTACTATATAGATTCTGACCAAAAACTATCTAGTTTCAGCGCAATCCGTACAGTAGTTTTGGCGTAAAGAGATAACAAACATCTAAACATCCATTAAACCTCATGCATTATACAAATATATAATTTGTGTCCAATTTTATTTATTTCGTGCACACAGTCTCTTGCGTTTAACACTTTCCATCTCAGGATCGAACTTTCTAGTAAAAATAACAAATCTTCGTTCATGGTTTTCCCCACCTGCAATACGACTAAACGCTACAACAGCCCGCACGTCACTGTGGCCACCGCACGCGCCCAACGCCGCCGCCGGCGCGTCGCGCCCGCCTTAGGCCCCGCCATCGCGCATTCACTTTGAACGCACACTTATGCATTCAGAAAAAGCTGTAATTTTTACAATTTTACGTAACAATTTTACTTATTTGAATAGATTTGTACAGATATCTTAATTTATAAGTACCTCTGTGATGATGTTGGTTTGATAGGTATTTATTACGCCTAAACAGCATAAAGGCCCAGACTCAACCAAAGCGGACGTGCGAAGTTGTCCGAAACGGAGACGAGAAGAGACGTTTTTCAGTTAGGGTGTCTCCAGCGAAGCTGTGCGGAGATGCGGACTAGCTAGACTAGAGCGGAGATGTGTGCTGGCTAAACCAGAGATGCGTGGGGCGAGCGTCCGATGTTTGTTGAGATGAATGCACTAGCGGCGGCGCCGCTCACTGCATGCCACTCACATCTCTTCTCGTCTCCACTTTGTACCACCGCCCAGCTCTATCTCTGCGAGGCACCGGCACAGCTCACATCTCCGCTTTGATCGCGCCATGCAAATATGCTACATCTCCGCTCGGTGGTATCCACTGAAGCTAAGCGGACACGAGATATGTGAATAACGACGTTCTATTGGTTGTTTAAGACACATCTCCTTTCCACTTGTCTCGTCTCTGCCTTGGTCCACCAACCGGTCCGGACTCCAGTCCGGCCCTTAGTCGGATTGAGCTAAAACTTTGCGCGCACATTATTATTGTTGATTAAGCCCTGGAATAACAAATAAGTTGGTACTTAACTTATTAATGATCAGTTGAAAATGGTTTCAGCGGTCGTTGACCCCGAAGTCGCAGACCTTATTCTGAAGAACTGCTTGGAAAAAGAAGATCTTGTAAAATTTTTCCATGAAGGAAGCGGGGATGGCAGTATTTTTACCTCTGGTACAAATGATCACTATCACAGTTTTATAATTTTCTAGAGATATTTTGTGGGTGAAGTTATTGTGTTACACATTTAATATTTTCAGTAAAAAAATGGCGCCCACGCCGTAAGTTTCTAGCTCCGACCTTTGGTATGAAGAACCTGAATCGTTTCGTTGACGTGTTTGCAACTCAGAGCTCCATCCTGGCGAAGAAGATCGAAAACTTTGCAGGACAGGAGCCTTCTACGATGTGGAACTTACTTTCTGCTTATGCCATGGATGCAGTTTGTGGTAAGCACATGCTGCGTCAGTAATGGCTACCTGCATATGGCATATTTCACAATAATCATAAAGTTAATGATAAAATGTATAATAATACCATTTCCTTATTCTCATAGAAACAACCATTGGAGTCCAGGCCAAATCCCAAGAATGTGGGCATCCAATTCTAACAGCACTGTTCCATTGGTTCCAAATGGTATCGAAGCGAATTGCCACGCCATGGCTGCATTTTGACTTCATCTACAAGAAAACGGCTCTGCATCGGAATGCTAAAAAGGCAATCGAACAAATGAGCACCTTCATACAGGATGTGAGAACTACCTAAAAAAATTATTTATGCATTTTCCTTTCGTTACAAGCTTTTCTTTGAGAAATTGCGTCTAAAAATTACGTTTCATATTATAACATATTAAGATCCCATGACATTTGTTTCAGATCATTACTGAAAAAAGAAAACATTATGCCAATCTAAATAGCACTAGTCAGGGTAAGTGAAAACAAGACCCAACTTTTTAATAATTTGTTATGATTCAGGTATGATCCCAGAAAATCAGGTCTGGCACTCTGGGAGTGACACATACTACGTTACTGTCCATTAGCCACATAATTCAAAACATAAAAGTTGGGAAACAAATACCTAGTCAAAATAATACATAAAAATTAACAATCGTCAATTTTGTGAGCTTTATCAGTTTCGTACAGGTAATTTATGGAGCTCGGGGAGTTACGATCTTACGCTACTGGTAATACCAGGAAACAGATTCGTCTTCTCATTCGCCGATGGCGTCGATGACGTGACCGTGATGTCTCGGAATGCCATACCTTGTCTTATTATACCCCGGATTCAGGGATATTATAATGAGAAACATAGCCGATGACAACAAGTAATTGGCCTTAGGGTTTTATTTATACATATAAAAGTGTAGAACTGACAATTGATTATATCATAAAAGAAATTAAATAATGAAGCTTTTCTATCTAACCTAAATGAGTAAACGGTTTCTTACAGACAAACCAGACAGACTTAAACCATTCGTGGATCTAGTCCTCGAATCTACAGCAGACGAAAGCGACTTAGCCATCCGAGAAGAATGCCTGGTGCTTCTGACGGCAGGGACTGATACGTCCGCAGTCAGCGTGGGGTTCGCGCTGCTGATGCTGGCGGCACATCCCGAGGTGCAGGAGAAAGCACATCAAGAGTGAGGGTTTCAAACTAAAACTGAAAATAGTTCGTAAATAATAACCTAACATAAACACAATAATATGTCACCGAAAAAATACCCGCCGCTGGTGTTAACGTGTCCTTGTAACTGTTCTCAGTTAAAGTAGTGTAGGACGCCCTGTGGCCAGACGGAATAACACTGCAATAAACTACTGGTAGAGGCTGGATGTAGCAAGCACTTGAGCTGACTAGATCCAGTTAATTAGGTTATTGAATGTATGTGAATGAATGTGTAGCAGTGGAATCTGATATTATGAATCGTTTATCTGACAAATCGTAGACACGGTAGTTGGAGGGCATTTGCAAAGTCGGAGGATGTGATCTGCTGGCAGTTGCTGGATGCGGAAAGCTGAAGATAGAACGCTACGCTACACTTATTATAGTCTAGCAGCCGATTTGTATAGGCTGATGAATTTGCAAAATAAGTGTTTATTAAAAAATGACGATTATGGGCATTACCCCCCGTGATATAAAAGCCAATATAGCGCTTATCAGAGAGAGGCCTGGGTCCTGGGGCCAGATTGTGTTCAGCATTATTTAGGAGAAAAAAATTACGAAACGAAATACTTATAAAAAAATATATAAAACAATGTCATGATTTCTGTTCCCGCTAGTCCTTGAATTAAATGTTGTGATTAATTATATAATACAGACATTTCCATTGTTGACCACCAACATTAATAAACATGCATTTATTTTTGCCTTATTTTTGCATTTATTCAAGCGAATTTTTTTTATTTATCATAAAGTTGCACTGTACACAATGAATACGCTTCTACAACAAAATACCAAATGAGTTGAAAAAAATATCAATCAATAATTTCAAACATATCCTTTGTAAAAAGGCTTACCACAAAATATCAGATTATCTCTAGGTTAGAGGATAAAAAAGCTTGGAACAAGTTTTGCTCCAACTCGAAAACTAAGAACCTAACAAAGCAAAGGTTTCTTGTTCGCTTCTTTACTTTACCTTAAAAAGATTGAAGTGAACAAAAAATCAAAAAATCACCTTATTTCCTAGTTTTACTTATGTAATTTTAATTTTGTGACGTGTCCAAGAGTCCTAAAGGTAGTAAGGTCTAAAGGAAACAAATCACTTTGAATTTGAATTTGTAGGATTTCCCATTCTTATCAGATTGCAAGAAATCTTCAGTGACTCAAGCAGGACAGTTGAGGCAGACGATCTTCATCGCCTGAAGTACCTTGACGCTGTTGTTAGAGAGACGCTGCGGCTGTATCCACCGGTGCCAGCTATTGTCAGGAAAATAGAGACGGATTTCCAATTACGTAAGTGTTAAATAAGTATCTAGAAATTTAGTAATTTTATTTTTATTTATTTATTTATATTAGGGGATCTTTCAGCACAATATACATAATTGCCATGTGTGAAGAAACAGGTGGCTATTAACAAGTTCCCACTTATAGAAACAGAATACAAATTTCCAAAAACACAAAAATAACAATAACAGGCTAATACTCGCGTTTACCATAATAGATACAAACTATAGTAATAATATCTGATAACGTTCGCTCATTTCTTATCTTATAGAAATTTATTGAAGAAGGAATTATTTAGTTTGTTTTTCAGACGAGGAATGCTGCCGTTGAAGAGGTCAAGGTCTATTTCACTATCCAAATGGTAAAATTTTTTCCTGGCTCTGTACAAAAAACTATTTTGTCGGTAATTAGTTGATACTAGAGGAAGATGAAAAAGATTGGGTTTTCGAAAAGATCTGTTCGGAATATTGAAACTAACCTTGCCCAGCAGCTGGGGACAATCTATAGAAGAGGATAATATTTGTGCTAAATAGACTATATCCGCGAAATCACGTCTTAGATACAGTGGAAGAAGATGCTGTTTGGCACAGTTACGAAGGTAGTCAGACTCATTCGATCGCAATTTAAAGTTAACGTAACGAATAAATTTTCTTTGTACAGCTTCGATTCTGTCAATGTAGACAGAGTAGTTCGGGTTCCAGATCTGGGAGGCATATTCCAAGTGGCATCTAACAAATGTGCTATAGAGAATCTTGATCGTCTTGATGTTCTTAAAATCTTTTGTAGACCGCATTATGAAGCCCAGCGACTTTGATGCTTTACTGACAATTGATGAGATATGAGCATCAAAGAGTAGTTTTGAGTCATGGATGACCCCAAGATCCTTTACTTTACTAACGACATGGATAGAGTGGCCCTTTAGCTTATAACTGAACTTTACTACCTTCGATTTTCTTGTGAAAGTTGTTACCTGACATTTATTAACATTTAGATCTAGTTTATTTAACAGACAATATTCATCAAGACGATCGAGATCTTCCTGTAGAAGGATAGCGTCTACGTAACTAGAGATGGGGCGAAAAATTTTCATATCGTCTGCAAAAGCCAATGCAAATGAGTGGTGGAAACAAGTGTCAATGTCCGATACAAATATCAAAAACAGGAGCGGTCCCAGTAATGAACCTTGAGGAACACCACTTGGAACATCCATCCACTTCGATGAAAAGTTACCCAGGACCACTAATTGAGATCTATTGTGTATGTAAGAGGTGAACCATCTTAATAAATCTCCTCTTATACCTACAGCAGAAAGCTTTGATAAAAGAATATTATGATCTATTCGGTCAAAGGCTTTAGCATAGTCTGTGTAGATCACGTCGGTTTGATACTTACCGCCATCCATAGTTTCAGTGAGTGCTTCGTTTAACAGAATAAGATTCGATACGGTAGACCTTCCTGAAAGAAATCCATGCTGTGAGGACGGGAGGATATTCCTAACTGGCCCGATTACTTGCTCGTAAACAATCTGCTCAAAAATTTTGGCTAAGATACAGAGCTTGGAAATGGGACGGTAATTAGCAACGTTATTTTTTGCACCCTTCTTGTGCACTGGTGTGACAAATGCCGATTTCCAGATCTTAGGAACATATCCCTCATTTAGAGACCTATTAAATAGTAAAAATATGGGAACAGTGAGCTCATCTGCACATTTGATTAAGAGAATAGGCGGTATAGTATCTGGTCCCGCTGACTTATTCTTATCTAATTTCAAAAGCTTACTATTAATTAGAGTGGTAGACATTTCTATTCTAGAAAGATCGCAATCTGTGTTGACAGTGTGCGCTGAGACTGGACTACTTGCTGAAGAGGGAGAAGCTAGAGACGATGGTGTATCTGGTTGTAAATATGTGGAGTGAAAATAATCTGCAAAAAAGTCACATATCTCATGCCCTGATGTGGTGTTCCTATTATTATATGTCATGGAGCATGGAATAGATGTTGATTTTGATAATGACTTAATGTATGACCAAAAATTCTTTGGATTATCTTTAATGGAATCCTCTACAGAAGAAATGAATAAGGTATAGCATTCCTTTTCTAGGATCTTTGCCCTAGTCTTTAAGTAGTCAACAGTAATTTTATCTGCTAGCATACCATAGCGTTTAAATTTACTATAAAATTTATATTTTTCCTTTAACACTTTCTTTAATGCTGCAGAGTACCATGGTGGAAATTGGCTATGCCTATTTACTTTTGATGGAACAAATCTATCACGCAAAGACTTTAACAGTGAATAAAAATATTCGGTAGCTTCCTCAAGTGAGTTTTTAGTTAAATTAAGTTCCCAATCTATTTCTGATAAACTACGATTAAATCCATTGAAGTCAGCCATGTCATAACAATATTTGGTCCGAGGTGCTGGTTTTAACATCTGCTCTATACATATGCTAACAGTCATCTCCAGTGCATTATGATGAGCATCTAGAGGTACCAGTGGGTTGTTACAGTTAGAAACGCTGATATCGAGATTGGCCAACACTAAGTCTAAAAATCTACCATGCTGATTAGGAACACAATTATACTGGTGAAAACCAATAACGTCAAGCTCATCGGTCAATTCAACCTCCATTTTTCCTGATGGGTTGGCTGGAACAAGATAACTCAAATCGTCCATTAGCTGCCATTGAATCGATCCAAGATTGAAGTCACCCATTACAACAAACTTATCAGCTGGGTTGGCTATAACAATATCCCGAAGATTATTTAAAAAGTTAGTGAGCTGTTGCGATAAGTTCAATCCGTTGTTCTGATTACACAAGTACAAAACACAAATGTGAATGCAGCTGATCGTCGTGACAGTATCGGTAGACCTAATCGTAAGCCATAGATCCTCTGCGGTAGAACTCCACTCAGGTCGAGATAATACTTGGTAGCCTGTTTTAACCGCCAGCAGCACACCGCCGCCAAGGGACTGGTTTGTGACGTCATACCTACGGTCTCGGCGCCATACGAGGTACCTATTGTCAAAAAGTTCCGTATCTGAAATACTGTCCAACAACCACGTTTCCGTTAGGGCAATAACATCATAGTTATTTAAATGTAAGTTACGACGTAATATTGATGTTTTTGTACGTAAGCCACGGACGTTTTGGTAGTAACAATCGAGTTTCCTAAAATACATTGTAGTGGTAAAACAATAGCGGGCTAGTTTTACAGTTAATCTCAGTAACAGCTGTTAGAGTGTGTGTTACTAAGTGTAGCGGGTAATAGATAAGCGGTGCAAGTGAATAGAACACGACCTTGACATTCCAAGCGTCAGTGGAAACAATAGGTATCAGCAATAAGCTATGAATATGAGCGAACGAAATAATTGTTTTGCATTGCGGCTTTAATAGATGAAGTTTTATGGTAAATGCGAATATATTAAGTGTACTATTAACAACTGAAAAATTTGCGATAACTTGTGGATAGACCGTACAGAATTTATAGTTATAATGCAGGTTGCAACAACAACCTGTAACGAAGTTACGAAAAAAACATTTTAAATTTAAGAAAATTGAGTTACATATTAAGAAAAAAGTATCAAATTTAACTAACTTTAGAAGATTACACATCCAAAATATGACACATGTTAAATAATTTTTTTTAAATCCACCGGCGACTTGATTGTAATAACAGGCGATGCGTCATTTTTTCTGACATGTATTTTTGAGTATTTTACCCAAGTGTATTGGTAACCTTTATCCTTGGCCAGCTGTTTGGCCTCTGTGAGGAGTTTCTTGTAGTCCGGGGACAGATGGTCATTGACATAAATTCTTCCAACACCATTTAGACCAATATCTGCTGCTGACAAGGATTTCTGCAGGCGGGCCGATGCAATAAAATCTTCCTTTACGTAGCGATTCAGGAAGCTCACTACTATGGACTTATCCTTACCGTTGAAAGATGGAATGCGACTCACATAATTGATTTGTTGTTTAGCGACTTGATAGTTAACGCATGAGCCAATCTTCTCAATTATGTCGAATAAGTTCTCGGTTTTCTTATGCGGAACCCCCTTTATCTCGATATTATTTTGACGTGAAATTTGGTCGCGTTGAATATCATTGCGCTGGCACATAAATAACTGCGATTTGACTTCAACCATGTCACATAGTGAGCCTTCTAGGCAAGTGGTACGAAGTTCCACGTCGTCGACGCGCCTACCCACCTCCTCAGCCATCCTAACAGCATTCTGGCAGCTTTCCTGAAGCTTGTCCAAATTGAGCTTGATCCCCTTGATGTCCTCAGAGAGCTGAGGGAGAGTAGTCATCTTCATCTCCATTGAGTTGAGCTTCTCCATAATTTTGTCCAGCGAGGCAGGCGCCAGCGATGGGGACCGGCAAGACTGGCATTTCCATTGTGCCTGTTTCGTTGGTCCCAAGCGACGATAAGTGGCTTCAGCTATATGTGCACAGCCAAAATCCAAGTTTTTTTTGCAGACGGAACATTGTACTCCGTCATTGAAACGATCTCCACAATTATCACAATTCATCTCGATTTCGCTCAAGTAATGTGTAATACGCGTGCAAGCGGGTGCGTTGCGCGGCGCAGACTGTAACGAGTTATTTTTAGTTAGTTGAATGCTGATATAAATCTCCAAACTTAAAAATGGGTTCTCGTTACAGCATCAGGAGTAGTCGTTCCTGCTGGGTGCGGAGCCATGATCAGCATCTGGGGAATGCATCACAATCCTGCCATTTGGGGTAAAGACGTCGAGGAGTTCCGCCCGGAACGGTTCCTGGACTCGACGTCGAGGCATCCAGCTGCGTTCATACCGTTTAGTTGTGGACCAAGGAACTGTGCGGGTAAGGTTTTAACTGTCATCGTATAACTAAAAGTATTGTGCCCGTCAGTGTCTGGCATGTTTGCTGACGCCCACGTAAAGGGCTTTTACGCTGTGATTCGCAATAATTTTGATGCGTCACATATATATAAAACGCAGGAAGCTGGGCAGCACCAACAGTCTAAAAGGGGTTCTGGCTGACAGACGTTGCAGTAAACTGCAAAGGCATTGGAGGTCAAGCCTGATCAACCCTTGTGTCAAACAAATTTATTACATAAATTAATTCTGCTAGGTGTACCTTTATTGTTTATCTGAAACTGTGTGAATTCTGTTCTAATCTATGGATTTTTGTGATGTCTGAATCAATGAATAAATTTAATTCAATATAAAAGTATGTACCTACGTACCCTATTTGGGTAACTCCTATTACTTTGCACCTTGTGTTTCAATGATTAGACGGGACGTTTTATTGGAAAATAAAAAGTATATTTCCTATTAAGATTCTTCCTTCCTTCGAATGGTAGGTACTATTACTGATATGGTGGGCGTCTTTTTGTATCTATGTGCAGAAATATTATGAGTTGATCCTTTAGCTTGATTAAACGGACGCCATTAGATGTAAATAATATTTGTTAATACATTTTATTGTTTACATACCTTCGATCAGTTATCCGCCGCCTAGCGCCACCTCCGTGATACCTAGAATTTTAAAAACCAAACACTTGAAATTGTCTTTTGAAGCAGACAGTTTGCGCAGAGCCGTGACAAGTTGTGTGAATACGGAACAAGAGATGGTGGAGCCCATTTTTTTTTTTGACCCTATAGGTAATAAACGCTGTTTTTTTAAAGCAAGGTAACTTATAATATTTAATTTCATTTGGTTCTTGCTAATTAATAATAAAATTTGTGAAAAAATATTTCGGACAACATATAGTTAGTGTAGTCACAGAACTTTTTCAGTGTAGTCAATAATAAACAAACACAAAATAACTAAAGCAAAAAAAAAAATTACGATAATTATTGCTATTATTTTGTAAATCTTTGAAACAATAATAATTGCATAAAAAAAATTTACGCATGTACACATCTAAAAATGATATATAAAAACAATATGCTATTTATTTATGAATCTAAAAAAAGTCAAAATCGTAACATGAGCAAACGAAAAAAATATCTTCAACGCTGATTTCTTGAAGATAGGGCTAATAGCGCAATAAAGTGGTAAAAATGCTTTAAAACTTTACTGAAAATAGAAAATACCGTTCATTTTGGTGTCTTGGACAAGTGATTTTTGCAATTTTGCTAGACATGCTTCCAGTACGAGTGTTAAAATGAGACTAGATGAAATGGATATCCAAACTATCCAATGGTATCTCTTTTGGAACAGACGGTTTCAGGGTGCCCATTGTGAATCTAGGGGGCCGACAGATACCTTGATCGATTTTAAATACCTATTATATTTTTAGGATGAAATGGATATCCAAACTATCCAATGGTATCTCTTTTGGAACAGACGGTTTCAGGGTGCCCATTGTGAATCTAGGGGGCCGACAGATACCTTGATCGATTTTAAATACCTATTATATTTTTAGGATACCAATACGCAATGATGTCGATGAAGACAGTCCTGTGCACCGTACTCCGGAAGTTCCACCTGGTTCCAGCATCAGAGGTCCGCCAGCCACTTCGTCTCGAGTACGACATTATGATGAGGGACGTAGATCAGTATCGAGTTGGCATTGAGATGAGACAATAAATGATTGTAGCTTTTAGGGAGGTTTTATTAGACATCCATATAGCCAGAAAATCTATTAACCTCTGCGCACATTCGGTACCGCTACCACACTTCATAAAAATGTGCGTTCAAGATATGGGCTTAATCTCGTTACCTTTATATGTACATGTGACAAAATGGCTTCCTACAAGCTTAAAACGAGTGGCCCGCGAGCTGTCTGTCATCCGATGCCGTCGCGCCAATATAAAATGCATCTAAATGTTACGAGATAAAGCCCACATTTGAATGCAAATTTTTGTGCTGTGCTGTAGCGGTGCTTTCGGTGTGCGATGAGCTTTAGCCTACAACACACACACCGTCCTTATTAAGGATTCCTGTTGCCCAGACTCCTAAGAGACTGGTGTTCTCAGGAGTACATCATAATTACAATAAGGCCGCCAATTCCATAACTTTCTATAGGATTAAACTCAGTTATGAACAAATATTTTAAAAGGTTTTTAAATAAAGCATTATCTAGAAATCTACTTTTTTTGGCTTTAGGTGGCTTTTGTGTCACTGCGGCCGTGGTTATTGCTATTTACTTACTCGTGGTTAAGGCTGTTGTATGCCGTGTGGTGCTGGCTTAGAATTTTCACCACCCAAACTCTTCCCGCGGGTATACAACACCCGTAAATGCGACTAAGGGATATCCACCGTGGGGCGGGCAGCAGCGCCACATGCAGAACAATTATACTACTGAACTGCGATCCCCAACTCGCATGCCCAGCGTGCGGATTATGGACTTTACCCCTATGACATAAAAGTTAATAAGGCGCCTATCAAGTTGAGGCCTGCGTCCAGCAGTTGACCATTAAAGGCTCTTGAGGAGGTGGGTGGGGAAGGCTATTGTAATTCCCACGAGATTACAACAGCCTTAAGCCACAAGTTTATGTTTGTTTCTAGTATTTACACCCATGTTAATCGCTATTTTTAGGGAACCGATTTATATTTCTAAAGTACAAGTTTTCTTTAATAATATTTGCAACGTTCCACCATTATACTTTAAAAAATAACACTGTGGAAGTAGCTGAAATAAACTATATAGTATAATTTACGTCTGTAAGATGACGGATTTTTTGACTGCTCCTCTCCTACCTTACTAGTAATAGTAATTATAATACCTCTATAATATGAGCCCTTATTGCTGTTTACATATAGGGTATTTTATAATACTACACCACCTTCCCAGTAGATGATTATACCTAATTTTGTCGTAGGACTTATCGCGTGCTACGATACGGCTACTTCGGTCTGATCTCAAGCTACTCCAGGCCGTTATCACTAAAAAGTGAGAAATAATGAAGAAGACGAGTACGTCTTCTTCATTATTTCTCTTCTTTACTTCTTTTAAGGGTTTCGGGCAGAACGAAACCTTTACGCCAAGGCCTCCTATATTATTTCAGGCCGAGTTCAAGATGGCGTGACGTCGATCGTTTGTATCCACCGTGATGATCTCGGTGGTTTAGTTTGTAGTAGCTGTCGCTCGTGGTAGTAGCGTTTTAGGAATGCCTAGGTTGAACCGCAGGTTCAACCTAGCCATTCCCACTTTTTTTGCTTTTCTACGATCGAAGGCGAACGCGAAGTAAAAAACAATTGTATTTACCCGCTAAAACCTGAATTATACATCAAAGGAGCGTTTTATGCACTTCACAACAAGTTGCGGCAGCATGACGAGAAGTGTCGATGCATGCACGATGGTCGTGCGTGACGATTACCTTGCCGATGACAGATGATTGTACGAGTAACGATCATTACCGATAGTAAAGAGGAGGTCTAAAAAAAAAATCGCATCGTCACAATCTCAGGCTAGTTCTAGCCTCCCTGCTGAACTACTCATATCTTCAGCGGCCGGATGACGGCACTCAGGTGACGGGCGTGCGGTGGCCATAATAATGCACGTTAATGTATGTAGCGCTACTTCGTGGCCGTCATCTCGTTATCGGTGCCGTTATATATGCTTGGCCACGGTAATGATATCTATACAGTATTCCATCTTCATACAAACGGCCGGAACGTGAGTCTTACCTACGCGCGGTGTTCGGTACGCTCTCGGTACCTACCCAACCAGTTGCGAATACGGAGCAGTGACGAACGAGTGAGTGGTGTGATGGTTTGGAAGCAGTAAACGTGCGATTTGTGGATATTTGATTGAAATAAGTACAAGTACCTACTTACTTAATATGGCATAGAGCTATTATAGAAATTGTTTACCTGTTTTTTGGTTGCTTGAATTCTTCAATAAAGCACCCAGACATAAAAAAAAATCTGGAAACTCCGAAAGGTAGTAAGCCTATAAAATATTTTTATATACCCACTACTAGTACGTTATTTATTTTCTGATAGGTATGTATTTCGCTTCTTCCACCGTGTAAAATACCTGAATTAATAAATAAATAAGTGGACAGGGGGAAAAAAGTAGGTAAGTGTCTTAGGTGGCTTGGCTTGGCTTGGATTGGCTCCTCGGCTCCGAAGCAACATCAGCGGAATCCCTCAAACGGCAAAAATACGCTAATCCTAACCGAAGTTACCTGTTTGAGCCGTTTGGGGTTGAAACCCTTGGTCCTTGGGGTCATAGTTCATAGTTTTTTATTCATAACAAAATGTTACACACTTGTGTGCACAATGTGTTGGTCCTGGGGCACACAACTCTATGAGAAGTTTGGTAAGATCTTTATAAATAAAGATCTTAAACTTTTCTTAAAGTCCACAGGTGATAGGAATGCTGGCTTTTATTTCGGTCAACGAATTAGCATTGCCATTCAATGTGGCAATGCTGCCAGAATTCTGGGTACTCTGCCTTCTGGTGACGGCTTATATTTTTAAGAAATAGATATAAGTGTAAATACTGTAAATACTAGTTGTAATTGTTGTATTCTGTTAATGTTATTTTCTATGTACTAAATAAATCTGTTTTATTAATTACGAATATAGAAAATCAGCGAGACCATTTTATTTTAATAAAAGGACGCGAATCACCGCCTTTGCCGCTTCGATGTTGACTTTTTTTCGTGATGACATGTCTTTGGCAGAGCTTTAACCTAACTAGACATGGACCTATCTTCTACTTCAATGCTTAAAAACATCTTTCCAAGAATTATTTTGCCTTTCATACCTAGGAACCTACACACAATGTGAACCAAACAGTGAAAATGCCAAATTGCAATTGAAATTTTACATAATTATCTAGTAAATTTCAGGCCAATATTAACTGATTACAGTTACTTTTTTTTAGTTAGCTTCAATGTTTTAGGCATCAGTACCACAAGTAAGAAAACTACAAAAAGATTTGTTATCATTTTCGCGCTGTTTTTGCTTATTATTTTATTTCTTGCGTTTTGATTCGCCCCAAATATCAATAATTTTTACGGACTAATAAAAAAACTTTAGAAAAGCCTATAGAAGAAGTAACATTTTGAAAGTAAAGGAACGTTTGGTAGTTATTTCAAAACATACCATAGACAAGACCCTATTTTTACTCAAGCAGACCTTTTGTGAGTGCAACCAGAATGGGGTCAGAATAACGTTCTTTAAAGATTTACTTGAGCAGAATTTCTATGCTTGAGTAGAGCTCACGGAATGACTGCATAACGCCCGAATACTCAAACGCAACTCAGATTTAAGCGCGTCTCAAGTGACGAATTTTTGACAGATTTTCATTGAAAACTGTCTGTTTCGGGAATAACGCGACTTAAGACGTGCTCAAATCTGAGTTGTCTTTCATAATACGGGCCAGACATAGACCAGTATTATAAAAGCTTACTCAAGCAATGTAATTGGTGTAAATTAAAGTAAAATAAATATATAAAATCGAATAATTAAAAGCAGCCCTGCAGTAGCGCTGCAATGTTAACGCCATGGACGAGGTACATCCACGATAATTTGTGTAATTAGTTGAGAATTCTTATATTATGTATAGTCGTTTGTAGAAAACCAACAACTGCATCACATCCTCGTAGTCAATCAGACGTTTCTGTTGTTACAGATTTTGAATCTTTTTTTATTTCATGCTTTTGGTGGGAGAAGTATAAGTTTATCGTGCAAGGTGCACTTATTGGAACTCGTTAATATCTCTAAATAAGTTGGTAATATTATCACATTAGGCATCACGTTTATGGCAAGGTGCACTATCATAATAATCACTTATCAGGTACCTACCTAATTTTTATTATCTGTTATAAGTGGAAACCGCAACTTGGCAAACCTAGTGTACGATCCCCTAGACTACGTTTGCCGATGGGGTGACGACCTGCAAAGGAGTGCAGGCAGATGTTTGATGCGGCAAGTTGAAGATAGTGCGCTATGGCACTCATTAGGGGAGGCATGAGGACCTATGTTCATCAGTGTATGATACTGAAGTAATTTTTAGTGTCGATTAAATGTTACAAGAAAAACTAATTTCTAAACATTGAAAGCATAAACTTTCTTCTAGATTTCAAGATGATATCTCATGTTCTGGTTGCGTTCTTGGTTGCCTGGTACCTAATTGCGAGGTGGAGTAAGCGGCATTTCGTAAGAGTGGCAGAACGTCTGAAGACTTCCTTGATACGCCTGCCACTGATCGGACATTCGTACGTGTTCATTGGTAATGCAGAAGGTTAGTGTTGAGCTCAAGGTAAAAACAAGAGCTGGAAAGTACCTCGAAAGGGTTCGAGAAAAGGGTCCTCGGAGGCGGCAGTCTACTCGACTTGGTAGGACCACTACCGTTGTCCTTGGTGGTGCAAGGGCGAGAATGTGAGGTAAGTAAAAAAAACACTGGCTGCTTACAACAATCGTAACTTATGCGACATAGATTTAATCACGCCCAAGACGAAGACAGCTTTATGCACGAGGAGATTAATCTACTTTTAAAACTTTCTACGAGAAAATACAAAGAGTTTGGTAACGTGTTTCGCAGCATTAGTTATTAATAAGCCTTCTGAACCGAGGTTAGTTCTAATTTCGAAGAAGATCTCATAGTACGGATCTCCTTGGTAAAATGTTCACACATCCAAATTCAACCTCATTAAGAGACTATTAATCACGTTAAGATTTTTCGCAACTTTTTAAACCCACCCTCTTCCATGTGGTATGTGGTTAACCAAAGAGACTCGCACTAAGAGATCTCTTCCGTTTTGTTTTGAATTTGGTCAAACCTTCACATTTAACAGCCAATACTTGCTTTCGGTTATGGTTACATGACGTATAAAGTACCTTTTCGAGCATGAAGTGTGAAAAAGTAGTAAAGTAGTAAGTAGTGGCGTGCGTGACTTTTTAATTGGCCAGTAACATTTTTAAAATTAGTATTGTTATACAGTTTAACTGTGTTTTTGTTATGTTAGCGCTGAATATATAATAATACGAAGTGTTAGCTATTAGACAGACAGCTCCGTGTATTCTGTTGTGTATCTGGTATTATTTGAATTATTGTTGATAACTTTGTAAGTGTGTAAGTGTGTGCTTTACACTTATCTTTATGAAAATGTGACACAAAAATTGGTTTTATACTACGGAAAGTACGCTACTAAATAGTTCATTCTCTATTAATATCTTAAACATGTTACAGGTCGTTTATTTATGAATGTATGGTAAATAACACCTAAATTATTATATTGAAATATATCAATTTAAAATTAAATTACATGATAATCACTTAATCCCACATTTGAAAACACAAATCGATGGACCTATTGAATGGTTACATAATAGAAGCTGATTATCAAAAATAAAATATGATTATCATATCGATAACTGTCATGATGATAGTGAAAATAATGCTTGAACAAAGTTTTCTGGGCCTGTCTGTATATTATATATAATCCATATCTATTTAAAGACATATAAGTTATTTAAAATTTATTAGTTTTTTGTGTATGAAGTAATTATAATTATTAAAAATATACAAAAGATTATGCGTACCTAATAGATTAAGTCATCATAATTATTATTTTAGTGTCTTTTTACTCAGTTTAAGTCATCAATTAAGTAAAAAGACAATAAAATAACAATTATTTTTGTGTCTTTTTACTTAATTGAAGTTTAACATTAAGTCAATTTAAAATTTTTGTTTATAAAATAATTTTAGTTATGATGACTAATCTATTAGGTACCTACGCTTAATCTTTTGTAAATATTTTTAAAAATAATAAGATTAATAAGAATAGAGTAACAATTTTATGTTTTGTTCTATTATTGAAGACGGCACCATTATTTTATTATTGCATCATTGTAGGGAGAGCACTGCTGCCTATATTTTAGTCGGATTAGTGTCATAATCCCCACTAAGCTGTACCCACCAGTGGCGTTTATGACACTTTTCAAAAAAGTTGTGGCGTTTTCCCCACTATCATTTTTGTTGGTTTGGTAGGGATTATGACTATTTATGACACTAAAAATAGGTTTATATAACGTTTATTTTATATTATCACTTCATATTCGGTGCCTTCTAAAAATACTAATAAACTTTCATTGAAATAAAATTTTAATAAGATAAAAGTATTTTTAAACACCTATAGGTATTTAAATTGGTAAACACAACCAGTAATATTAGGTAGGTAATTTTAGTCTAGTTTATGCAACTGAGGCTAATACATAATAATTTGAACAATAATTCTCACTAGTGTAATATTTTATAATGTCAGACAAATTGTTATGTAATTATTTGTAATGATTCTTTTTGCTATAAACTATTATTATTATTTATATATATATATATATATATATATATATATTGTGTTATGGGTACTAAATAACTGATAACTTAATATATAACACGTACATAGATATTTTAGTATGGATTAAAAGCACCCGGAATAAGTATCTGCAGATCGTTCAAATGTTTGTTTCGTTGCAGGAATCGAACCCGCAACCTCCTGCGTCGCAGGCGGACGTTCACCCGCTGCGTCACAGAGGTCTTGCATTGATAACGAGGTAATAATGTTGGTACCTACCACCCACCTATATTTGGCTTTACTTTCCAGCAAAGATGAAAGCACTGCAGTGGTTGTCCAGAGATGCAATGCGATGCGGAGGCACGGTGGCGCACTGGTATGCACACAAACTCTATTTAAGTAAGTCAATATTATTTTTGTACAGTTTTTTAAATCTTATTTTACTAGCTGTTGCTATAGAAACATTTTTTTTTTATCTTGGGGATATTAGTTCGACTCTTACTAAGCGGTTTTCCTTACCTTTAGCATTTATGTGAACAGAAAATCAAACCTTTATTTCATGTTTAGTAATCATTTATATTCTGAAATTTGACTTTTATAAATGTTTTGTTTGTAAGCCTAAAGGAATAAAGTTATTGACTTCTGATTTAATTTCGGATTCACGTTTTACCGGCCAATTACAACCTGGGTCTCTTCAAGACAAGAGAACGTATCACGAAGGTCGAGAAGATTGTATGTGTCTTGAAGACCTTCCTGATACATCAAACATATACTACATACATACATTACATACATTATCGTTGGCCACATTATTATTTACCAACATGAGAGATTGTGGTTAAACGAAGGTCAATTCACGAATAAAAAAAAAACATTCTAAAACTAAAATTATTTTAAACATGACATCGTTCATTATTTAATTCTATTAATAATTATTCTCAAAGTTATCAATCAAACAAGGTTTGCACCCAAAATAACGCCCTGACAGGGTTTTTATGCATTGTGTACCCACTAAGGCTATATACTTAGGTCCTGCTTTGTGTGCCAAAGCAGGACCTTAGTAGGTAGCCTTAAAAACACGTTTTTAATAAATATAATGTAAACAAAGCACTTCACCGGAAGCTCTAATTTAAAAAATGCGACTATGCTGGAATTAAATACTTTTTTTTGGTGGAGAATATAGAACGAACAATATGTATACATTTGACAAAGGGACTGTACATTAAAACTAGAACGTATGAGAATTATGTACGAAAATATAATAGTAAAATCATAGACGACTCATTATATTATAAAGCACAAGTATTTGCAAAAAATATGAGTATAGCTGTGAAGACCCTGACATAAAGAAAAAAGGAAACAAGCTATAAATTTTATGACTGACTCCTGGGAACGAATTAAAGATGACATGGTTTTAGATGTAGTAGTGAAATCAAATTATTGT
Source organism: Eupithecia inturbata (assembly GCA_963662085.1). Lineage (NCBI taxonomy): Eukaryota > Metazoa > Arthropoda > Insecta > Lepidoptera > Geometridae > Eupithecia > Eupithecia inturbata. The sequence goes on from OY759182.1 coordinate 14,923,960, forward strand.
AAAGAGAATGGAGATTAAAAACTCGCATGGCTATGAAGAATACCCATCATGATAATTTAAGAATATATTGATATCCTTGCAGAACCAATAACCCACTATTTCAATGAATGTCTAGGATACTTTCCTGATCAACATAAAAAAAGTTTTGCCTATCTATAAAATAGGGAATAGAACAGGTCCTAAAATTGTAGGTCTAAGTCGCTTATGGCAATTTTTTCAAAACTTTTTGAAAAATTAGTTAAACACATGTTAGTGTCCCATTTGAGGGTCAATACAATCCTCAATTAACGGCAATTTGGCTACAAGACCGGGGTAGGAACTTTTGACGCGGTTGTTCTACTAATTAATGAAGTACGAGTCAATCTAGATAGTAAAATTAAAATAGCTGGCCTATTCCAGGACGTGTCATCCTGGAATAGGCCAGCTATTTCCATTTTGCCTTTGACACGGTAGACCATGAAATTTTTACTACGAAGCTTTAATTCTGTGATTTAAGAGGAAAAGCACTAAATCTAATAAAGTCGTATCATAATAATAGAAAACAGTTTATTGAAATTAGAAATGTTGTTAATGGCTAAGACATTGTGACTAAGGTAATGAACGTAAAACGAGGACTTCCACAAGGATCTATTCTAGGCCCAATATTCTATAATAACTTTCTTAATGACCTTATTAACTTTATTATGAACTTGGTATAAGTGTAGTAGTTTACGCAGGCGATAAAAAGGCTATAATCTCAGTGACAAATTTAGAAGAATTGACATTTAAAAAATCAGACTAAAAGTCTGATTTTTTAAATGTCAATTGTAATAAATGGTTTTCTGTTAACAATTTAAAATTAAATATGACTACAACTAATGGTATTTTTTTTAGAACAACGTTAAATAAGAACAAAGCTATTGACATGACTTTGACGAACTACGAAGATAAGATTAACTTTGTGAGCTATGTCAAATTCCAGGGAGTCCACATTGACCACTTCCTGAATTGGAAAACCGAACTGGGAGCCATCGCAAGCACAATTAGCTCCACGTGCTATGCGATGCGAAGTTTAAGGGATGAAATAAGCCTAGAGCAATTAAAAACGGTTAACTATGCTTTAGTAGAGTCCAAACTGAGATACAGTATACGTTTCTGGTGTAATTGCTACGTGTATAACATAAACAGAGCTTTCGTCATAGAAAAATGAACTATTCGCACTATTGTGCGCATACCACCGTGGAAATCATGTAAAGATTTTTAGAAAGCTATAAATTCTCACCCTTTCCAGCTTATATACATTAGTTGTCCTGATGGACATTGTACGAATCCACGAATCCCTCTCAAATACGAAACTGCAGAAAAGAACACAAAAAGACTCATCATGACAAGAAGAATAGACCTAGAGCTCGAGGTTAGATCCGAGGCTTAATGTAGCAAAGCATGGCAGCAGGTGACCAGGCAGTAAAATAATTTAATGTTCTTCCTACTGAAACGAAACCAATTGACAATCCAAACATTAACAAGAATAATTAAGAAAACTTTTGCTGAAGGGGTGTTTTTAAACAATTGACGAGTTTATCACACGATAGTAATTATTATGTTAGTAACAAAGATGAATTGGATTATATAATTGCATGCAACAAATCTAATTATGTACCTGGTCTACCTTATACACAATGTAAATTGTTTTTAAATAAATAAACTACACCTAAGAACAATACTTGTATGCATAATTTGATACTATCCATCCAAAGATTTCCTGGAAGAAATCGCTGTTAGTGATAAGGCCGCTGATTGTACCACATTAGATATAGTTAGTATTAAGTTCTTGTTTAATTGTTTATGTATTGATGGTGCAATAAAGCAATAATCTATCTATTGTTTTGAAAAAACTTAAAACCGACTTCTAATTGCTTAATATTTACACTGTTCTACAAGTGTGCGGGACAAATACATATTCATCGGAAATAAAAATTATATAGAACCTCCTCCTTTTTTGAAGTCGGTTAATAAAGTCACAATAAATTATATGAATATGAAAAATATTCGACGGAATACTGCAGACCGAGCGGCACCGAGCGAAATCTAAGCGAAACATACCACTAGGTACCACTCTGGATAGCAATACCACGCACGTAGATGCACGTAGTATCTGCTATCCAGAGTGGTAGTAATAGGCCAGTCTGGATAGCAAATAGTAGTAGTAAGTATGAATAAATAGGTAATATGCCTGATACACCAAATATTATTGTTACAGCGATCGCTGACCCCGAAGTCGCAGATATTATTCTGAAGAACTGCTTGGAAAAGGATGATCTCATGAAATACTTCCAGGAGTTGAGTGGAGACGGCAGTATTTTTACCTCTGGTAGGGATGTTTTCCTTGGTCACGAAACCGACTCATGGTATATTAATTTGATTCTTTTGAAATATCCAAAAACCGACTTACAATTACTTAGTATTAACACTGTTTTTTTTTAAATACTTACTAATTGAAAGAGAATATTTTTTAATAGGACTACCTCGGAATTATTCTCTATATAATTCCAAAATAATCATCCAAATCGGTCCACAAATGACGGAGTAACCGACGAACGTCAAACATACACAAAAAAACTTACATACAGCCGAACATAGAATGTCTTCCTATTTTTGAAGTCGTTTGAAAGTATGACTGTGTATGTTAGAACGGCTAAGGTAGATGTCGGTCAAACGAATGTCTATCATGAGCATAAGAACTGCTATCTTTAACGCAGGCGGCAGGGTCGATTTCATTTGAAATGAGGCAATTCTTTATGTATTTGACTCAATGTCTTTTGACTCAAGTGTATTTTGATATATTGTAAACACTAATTTAATATTTTCAGTGAAAAAATGGCGTCCGCAACGTAAGTTCCTAGCTCCAACCTTCAGTATGAAGAACTTGAATCGTTTCGTTGAGGTGTTTGAGACTCAAAGCTCCATCCTGACTGATAAGATAGAATTGATCGCTGGACAGGAGCCTTCTCCGATGTGGCAGTTTGTTTCTGCTTATGCTATGGATGCAGTTTGCGGTAAGCACAAGCTGCGGCAAAAATAAGCCAAGCCACTATAATAATTGTTCGTATGCAGAGGGCAGTGATGATGATATTGATGATGATATCGTAAAAACATGCACTGGTGCTAATTCGTATCGAACAATGGCAAATGTATATTTATGTATTATGTTGGTACGTATGTATGTATGTATGTATGTCATAGATCAACGGTTATTATCGCTTGTTTACCGTATATATTTTTGTATATTTAAATATTGGAAACTGACATTGGCAGAATTGTGTCAAACCATGACACAGACCCAAAGATAAAATAAGAAGAAGACTAGAAAACTTTTCATTGTTGGATTATCAGAGACTACATCATACTACTTAGTTTTTTTTTATTCAATCCTAAGTTGAACTCTCAATTTTAAATTTTCACTTTTCAACACTTTGCATGCCCATAACTGCTTAACCTAGATCTCACATAAATATTGATTTATTAGTAGGCTAACAGCCAAGTGTCATTTAGAAAATTTCATTTTCGTAAAAATAAAGCTAAGCACTTATTAGTTCAAAATTCGAAACAAATCTTTAAAAAAAATCTTAAAAATTGCCGAGAGGTTTTTCAGAGTTGAAAAAGCCGCCAAGCTCACTTGGTTCCCCCTAACCCCAGATTCCATATGACAAACGCTGTGCCGAACTTCCTGTATAACTCATTTAATCCTCGAAACAACGCGTGCGAAGTGTTAATATTTTTGAGTCATTTGAAGGTCATATAATTTGTAATATGTTTCTTCTGCCCATAGAAACAACCATGGGAATCCAGGCAAATGCACAAGAAAAAGAACATCCCAACCTGATTGCACTGGACAGCATGTTCCACACGTTAGCGAATCGCATTACCAACTTGCTTCTGCATAGTGACTTCGTCTTCAAAAAAACATCGGCGCATCGGAATTTTACAAGGAATAAAGCTCTGGTTGACAAATTTGTTAATGATGTAAGATACAAATCAAATCTAATCTAATCACATTTATTTCAGACATAGCACAGTTTACACAGTCCATATAACGAATATCTTTTTAACATGCACAAAAACAAACAAAATACAATAAATTATTAAATTAAAATAAAATTGAAAATAACACACTAAAAACTAACAAAAAATATAAGCTAACAGAGAAAATGGGCCTTCGTCCAGTGCTGCATGAAGGCTGTGTCCAGCCCTCCTGCAATGACCTGCAGGTAGCTGTTGGCGCTGCCGCGCACCCTGCGCATCTGCGACGCCGTTCTCTTGCGCAGGATTGCAGTGAATCCGTCGATCCGCGCAAACATTCCTGATGCGCTACAGAAGCGTGACAGCCCCAACAGCCACCGGAAGGCATTGTTATATTGGACGCGAAGGGCGTTCCAGGTTCGCGTATGCTTGATCCATAGGCTACACGTGTAGAAAGACTGGCAGTACGCTCTAAACAGTGTTGTCTTTACCTGCGCACTGCAACGCACAAACCTACGGGCCAGCATATTAACTCGGGCCGTTAACGCCCTCCGCTCCCTCTCCATGTCTGTGAGTGCCTCGGTGGCCCAGTGTCCCAGGTACTTAAATTCCGACACGCGCTTCAGCTTATTGCCGCTGAGTGTAACTGGTGTGTGGCGTAAGGTGGTTGGTTTAAGAAACCCGCTTTGAAGATCATCAGTTCACTCTTGGCCGCGTTGTACCTGAGCTCGTGTGCCTCCACATAACACTTAGAGATGCCAACCAGCCTTTTAAGGGTACTGATCTATGGGCTCAGCAGATACAAGTGTACATTTTAAACAAAATAATGTATTATTGCTGAAAAAATAACGACTCAGCCGTAACCCGCGATCTTTTCACTATTCACGGTAAAAAATTGCTATTTTCGCCACTGATTTATCCACCGGACCAGTCAAAATTCTTTAGAATTCTCTATGTAGGGCTTAAGAATTAAGTTTTCTCCGATCTAAAAGAATTTTTGAATATTATTTAGCTTGTAGATAATTTTTTAATTGGTGTCGCGGTTGTCTTTTGTTTTTCATACAATTGTATACGCTGACGTCACAAATCCAGGCCTCTCGATTCACAGCAAGGTACCAACACACATACAAAGCTAAGTTCGAAAAAAAATTTATGGTGTTCTAACCAATTACATGATTTTATTACTTTTGTTTCAGGTCATTAGTGAAAAACGAAAAAAATATGCTAGTCAAAATAGCGGAAGTATGGGTAGGTAAAGAAGCCGATTAGACTAATCCGAGTTGTGCATTCATTTTGGAATAGGTATTATACCAAATACCTATCATAGGTAGCCAAACCAGGCCTTGAGAAAGATAATAATGGGTAAAACGAGAAACATAACACATAACACAACTTACGCATCGTCACTTTCAAGAAAGCAATACAAGTACCAAAAATTTTAGAGACTGCCCCTACCCCTCACCTCACAATAAAATTAACGTACCTACCTTATAGTATAGTAAATAAATTCTACATTGTATGTATTGCGTTCTCTAAAAAGATTCGTTGCATTTTAGCCTTATGCCACTCTGATCCACTTTGCAGATCCACTAATGAATCAGTTTCCACTTTTTTGTCCATACTGATCCACTGATGGATTCGTTTCGACTTCAAGCTTTACTCTGATCCACCGATGGATCAGTCGCCACTTTTTTGTCTACTCTGATCCTCCGATGGATTTTAGCAGTACAACTTTGACAGGTCAGCGGTACTTAATAAAACATTTTCCTTTAGGTGCAGTGCAGTATATTTGCCACTCTGTTAACCACATTTATTATAATATTTGACAGATAACAATGCAGATAGAGTCAAGCCATTCGTAGATTTAGTCCTCGAATCTGCGGGAGATGAAACCGACTCAGCCATCCGTGATGAGTGCATAGTGCTCCTTGGAGCTGGCACCGACACGTCAGCAGTCAGCGTGGGGTTCGCACTTCTGGCGCTGGCCGCACATCCCGACGTGCAGGAGAAAGCTTATCAAGAGTAAGTTGTTTTAAAAATCTTGGATTACGTATATCAGTTTTCTAGTACCTACCCATAACACAATGCTAGATAATGCTGTGTGGATTGTCTAGCTCTGACTGAGAGGTACTCTTAATGTGCCAGTTTGTTTACAACAACAATATGAGCGTGTTTCAACTCACCAGTATACATATTATTTATATTATTGATTTTCTTAGTAATATATTCTATCCTACTAATCTATCCTATTAAAGCAGTTGTCCCACCGCCGACGACGAAGCGACTAACTATCGGCTATTTTCTCGCTCAAAAAACGTACAATAGATATACATTCCGCGTAAACAAAAGAGATGCATATATTTATAGTTGATCGTTGACTGTTTACTCTGCCGGCGAGGACTCGCTCCACTAGTTTTATATACATACTCGCTCAGCGATACTTGCTCAGCGATGCTCGCTTGGCGGTCAGAAATCACGCCGCCCAGAGACCAACAGAATACAGAACCAGGGGTCACTGCTGTCGTGAGCGAGTGGCGCGAGTAATCGTCTATCGCACTCGCACACTTGCTTAAAACCAAGCGACAAAACTATCGGAACTACATACTCGCTTCCCGCTGCTCGCCAACTCGTTTCTACTTTCTAGTTCTACTCGCTTCTCGTTCATCGTCGGTGGTGGGACAACTGTCTTATACTATAATATAGCCGAGAGTTTGTGAAATGTGATTTTATTTTGTTACCTAAGAACTCCAAAACTACTGAACAGATCAATATGAAATTTGGCGTATATTTAGAATATAGCCTCACTTAAATAATATGCTACTTATTATACAGAAAACATGCGTAAGAAGCCGCGGGCATAAGCTGACTTTAACTAGCTTCTCGTAGTTATCTTTATGTTAACATGGGGCGAAAGTATAATTGCAATAGGTATTTGTTAATATTAAAACAAAACTGTAAAGGTATTCAAAGAAAAACATTAAAAAAATATATACCATTGAGAAATTACCGCCGTGTGAAATGTCCAGCATCACAAAAAATTCTAAACAATGTGATAATTTATTTTTCTACATAATACCTTTTTACCTTTCCATTGTCCATCATCCTTATTGTTAACCACCCACCGTGACCACAATTATATATAAAATATTAGTAATCATGCAATCATTTTTTTATAGTCCAGTAATTAAAGGAAATCATTTAATTTTATTTATCACGATATTGATAATTTACCTTACGTTTTCAGGTTGCGAGAAATTTTCGGTGACCCAAACAGGCCAGTCCAAGCCGACGACCTTCATCGCCTGAAGTACCTTGATGCTGTCTGCAGAGAGACGCTGCGACTGTATTCACCGGTGCCAGCCATCGTCAGAAAAATTGAAAAGGATATCAAATTACGTGAGTCCGAGATAAATACTCGTATACCTTCTGCAACTCCACGGAAAATTGCCTACTATCACAAGGCGCTTCACAAATATATGAATTTTAGGGGTTTCGTTATTATTGAAATAAATTTATAAATAATTATGAAACACAATTTAACACAATAAATTACAACCATATATTAAAAACAAATTAAAACTAGTAATAAGTCTTACGAAATTGCCGTTCTGCAGAAATGGTCATTTCAAATCAAAAAGATTTTTGTTTGGCTGAGAATTGTAAGTTCAAATTAATTTTATTTTAAAAACATAGAATTCATTTTTTAAATTAGTCATATGTTTATTGATTATCGTTATGTTTTCATCGCATTTCAATCTTTTTCGTCATGGATACGTTCAAAATTCGAGTAATTATGGAATATGCATGAGTACCATCGTGGCAGCAACGCAGCACAACGCGGCACAAGCGGCACGCAGCATCAACAGCGTTTACGGAGTGAATACTACAAACGAACGCACCACCTGTTAGTGGTTTTCCCGCTTCCGTTCTGGAAATTTTGACCTGAAAAATTAACCCCGTAGTAATCCGGAAATGTTGGTCGACAATGATGAATTAAAGGCGATTGTGGAAGCTGATGATACTCAGTCTAGGCTTAATTAGGAGCAGCTTTCGACGTTAACATCTAAACAATATTTGCGTCAAATTGCCAGGGTAAAAAAAATCGTGAAATGGTTTCCCCACGAACTCAATGATCGCTAGCGCGAAGTACGCATCGAGACGTGCCTTGCACTGCTCAACAGGCACACAAACGAAAGAATTTTGAAACGAATTATTAACTGCGACTAAAAATGGATTCTATTTGACAATCGCAAGCGCTCAGCAAGTTGGTTGGATCCTGGTTTAGCACCTAAACAATGCCCGAAACGAAAACTCACCCCTAGAAAAGTGATGGTCACTGTTTGGTGGTCTAGCGCCGGTGTGACTCATCGCAGCTTCTTACCAAACGGGATGAGCATTATTGAAGATGTGTACTGAGAAGAACTGAAGACAATGATGGAGAAGCTTGCACGTCTCCAACCAACTTTGTTCAATCGCTCGTCCCCATTGCTCCTGCAGGACAACGCGCGACCTCATACTGCACAACAGATGGTCTCTAAGTTACAACAGCTGGGGTTGAAGGCTCTCCGCCATCCGCCGTACTCACCAGATCTTGCGCCTACAGACTTCTACTTTTTCCAGAATTTGGATAGCTTTTTAGCAGGAAAAAAATCCAATACCCAAGAGGCAGTGAAAAATGCCTTTGAGGAAATTGTTGCATCCCGTCCAGCTGATTTCTTCAAGAAAGGCATTAGTAAACTGCCACTTGGTTGGCAAAGATTAATCGATTGCATGGGTGATTACTTTGATTAATATAAATAAAAATATAGAAAAAAAAATCGTTTTAAGCTAACTGCAGACTGTTGCAAACAATCTAAAGGTAGGTGCAATACATCAGTAAATGTTATCGACAAATCGCTAACCCTAATTTTTTTTCTATCCATTATAAAATGCCATTTTGTTTTTTTTTGCCTCGAAGCACGGGTGCTTGTACTGATTAAGCTATAGCTACCCATATGTAGAAAGACGATAGAGGACTCTTTTGATAGCCAATAATGTAGACAATAAAGGAATGTTAACATTGTTGCAATTTCTGTTTTATTATAGAGGAAAAGAGAATAAAATATCCCGCTTAAACACAACCAGACTAACCGAGTTCGAGCAATTCCAAGTTAGCGGGATATTTTGCTTTCAAGGGTCATATTCAAATCGTCATAACTTCTAAACTATCTTATTTAGGGCTAAGATGCAAGACTTATTATAAGCACACATTCTGTCACATTGTATATAAAGTTCCTCCGTTATTTGGATCTTTATTAAACCTTTGATGTCATTGAAACCCTACATTAATGATAATGGCCTAACGATAATTGCACATCAATAGAAGCTGGGGATATTTTGTATTTCATCAAATATCTAAAAATGTATGAAGAATTTTTTGATATAGTGAATGGAATATTGAAAAGGTTATTTTAAGGTCTTTAAAATAAAAAAAAACATTTCGTGATTTTTTTGGTATAAATAAAAATGTTATTTTTTTTAATCGCCATAGAAAATTAGAAAAAAAACTTAATTTCTTAATATAATATAACTATTATTTTTAATTAAAATTGAAAAAATCTTATCAAATTTAATTATTAATAATCAGTGTTGCCACCTCTTACATTAATTACACATTTTACACAACGACATCGATTATTCATTCTTAAAATTAAAATGTCAATGTCCTGCTGCGGTATGAGGTCCCGTGTTCTTTGCAAGTGTTCGTAAAGTGGTGGTTCCGTCGTCAAATTTGGCAGGAAATCTTTCAAAGCTTTTCGTTGTAACATGTCCCAAGCATGCTCGATAGGATTTAAGGCGGGCGACTGGATTGGCCTGCACAATCCAAAAGTTGAATATCGTGGTCTCGGATAGCGGCCGACACCAGCCGCGCGGTATGGGAAGGAGCATTATCATGCGTGAGTACAAATTTCTGGCCCATTTGGATTCTGTGTGGGACAAATAACAGGCTCTACTATCTCCTCGTGGCATTTTTGTGCAGTCATGCTGCCTTGGATCCAAAAGAGCTGGGTTCATCTGCGAAGACACACCATGATTGTCCCGCCTTGGTATGAGTGGACCTCCTGAGGGTGCCGTAGACGGCTAACTCTTCCTGTTGTTCTCCAAACGCGTGTTTTTCGTGAATCCGGATGAAACCCGAACCGGGACTCATTGGTGAACAGCACCAAATACCATTATTAGTATGCTCACGAGCCTACGAAAGCCGCCGACCGCGATTGCCACGTCGCAATGCTGGAATACTTAGCGGTCTTCGAGCATGAAGACCAACTTCATACAACCTCCTTCGCACAGTTTGGTCGCTTACCAGCAACTAGTGGTCCTCGTGGAGCCTTTGTACTAGTTGCATCGCTGTGATATTGGGTTGTCTTCTGGCGGTTATTTGGAGCAATCGATCCTGTCTCTGCGTAGTACGATATCTACCCGTGTGCCATTCAGCCACATCCCCAGTACTGCTTTAATAACGTGACCACAATCTTGATATCACGTTTTGGCTGTAGTGTAGGGCCTTAGCAGCGACGCGTTGAATGCACCATTTTCTAACATGCCCACGGCTCGTAATATTAAATCTCGACTTAAATGACGACGTGACATGACTCCTAACCTAAAGCTCACAACGTTAAATCAAAAAAGAAAATAATACAATTCCTTTTTCTAATTAATATCAATAAAACAATTTTCCTTGTCGTAACGAGTTACTAACAATTTTGCCGCCGTATTTTGTTTTTTCTTTTGTTTTTTTTTATTAAGTTTTTAAATTTTTTAAATAGAATAGAAGAGGTTTCAATCTATTTACAAACTTTTTATGGAAACTACATAGATTTTAAACTAGAAAGTCGTTTAGTCGTCGTTAGTTTCCCCACGAACTCAATGATCGCTAGCGCGAAGTACGCATCGAGACGTGCCTTGCACTGCTCAACAGGCACACAAACGAAAGAATTTTGAAACGAATTATTAACTGCGACTAAAAATGGATTCTATTTGACAATCGCAAGCGCTCAGCAAGTTGGTTGGATCCTGGATCTACCCGTGTGCCATTCAGCCACATCCCCAGTACTGCTTTAATAACGTGACCACAATCTTGATATCACGTTTTGGCTGTAGTGTAGGGCCTTAGCAGCGACGCGTTGAATGCACCATTTTCTAACATGCCCACGGCTCGTAATATTAAATCTCGACTTAAATGACGACGTGACATGACTCCTAACCTAAAGCTCACAACGTTAAATCAAAAAAGAAAATAATACAATTCCTTTTTCTAATTAATATCAATAAAACAATTTTCCTTGTCGTAACGAGTTACTAACAATTTTGCCGCCGTATTTTGTTTTTTCTTTTGTTTTTTTTTATTAAGTTTTTAAATTTTTTAAATAGAATAGAAGAGGTTTCAATCTATTTACAAACTTTTTATGGAAACTACATAGATTTTAAACTAGAAAGTCGTAAATAATATAGGATTATGGTATCCCTAGATTCTGTTGATGTGGTATCATTAAACGTTGATTCGTCAGTTGTAGCTGGCCACATGTCGTCGGTTGCAGGTTTAATTGGCGTAACCAACAAAACACGACTTTTCAGTAGAAGCATTCAAAGTTTTTTTTCATAATAAATTGAACATAATTTTATTCGCATTTGACCTTTTTTGGATGTTTTGACAGAAAAGCTTATAATAATTCATTGAATTTTCAGGCAAAATATCAAGTTTGTCTCTAGTAGCCTTATTTTCGGATATACTCGTATGTCAGTTACACCAATTTTTTTATTCTTATGGTAGTTACACTATTTTGCAGTCAAGATTTCTTTCAAGATTGCTAATCAAAATGGTTTAAGGCTCGTCAAAGATTTGTTATGGCTGTTCATTTTGATGTAAGAGACGGCGTCTACTTTGTTAGTTGATGTAACTTTATGTTAAAATCCATGAAAATGTATAGAAATGTACATAAATAATTACCAAATTTTACTATAATTTTCAATTTACTTATAAAGGATTTATTTATAAATATTTTTTTTATTAGATACTTATATGTATAACATATAATAGATAATTGGCGTATCAAATGAAAGCTATCGGTTTGTACATTTCAAAACTATTTTTGAAATTTCGGTAGTGTACATACTTAGAGAAATATTTTGAAAATCGTCAAAAAAATACCCATTCCCCACCCCTATCTCCGAAGTTTGCAGAGCGATCCATCTAAAATGTGTGTAAGGTTTGTAGATATGGATCTATATTTTACAGAAAAAATATAGAAAAGTCTGAAAGTTTTTGAAAAATGGTAAAAAAGTAAGGAATAATTTTCAAAGCGGGGCCTACCTCACCGAGTGGGGTATCAAATGAAAAATATCGGTTTGTACATCTCACAACAGTTTTTTTTAAATTTCAGTAGGTTTAAGGTTTAAGCTTTAAGGCAAACCAACCAATTTTTGTAACGAATCTTTATTGAATAAATGATCTACGAGTCTATCTAAAATGTATGTAGCGTTTGTATCTATATCTCTATATATATATATATCTATTGTATCTATATGTATCTATATTTTACAGAAAAAATATAAAGAATTCTGTAAGAGAACACTTTTTGGCAAATGGTCAAAATAAATATAGTAAATAGGTTTATCGTATGTTAGACTAAGGTATATGTATATTTTATATGGGCCGTAGTTTTTAAGTACTTTATATCCTGTACTAGACTAATGTTGCCTGAAATAAATGATTTATTATTATTATTATTATTAAAATACGGGGGGATAATTTTCAAAAATGGGGCTACCTCATCGAGTGGGGTATCAAATGAAAGGTTTTTTTAGGAATTGGTTTGTACATTTCAAAAAAGGTTTTGAAATTTGTATAGGTTTCATACTTTATTAAATTTTTTGAAAAAAAGTTTAAATTTACCCGTTCACGTAAATACCCATGTCCATTCTCGTCACACTCAATATATTCATCTTTTTTGAAACCTTGCTTAACATTCATTTCATAATGTCAGACAAATTGTTATGTAATTATTTGTAATGATTCTTTATGCAATAAACTATTATTATTTATCATTAAGTACCGAAGGAACATGCCACGATTTTAATTTCATTGAAATTTTCGATTATATTATCCCCAAGCTAATAAAATATTATCACGTTACAGCTACAGGAGTGGTCATTCCTGGTGGATGCGGAGCCTTCATCAGCATCTGGGGAATCCATCACAATCCTGCCGTCTGGGGCAAGGACGTCGAGGAGTTCCGCCCGGAACGGTTCCTGGACTCGACGCCGAGGCATCCAGCTGCGTTCATACCGTTTAGTTTCGGACCGCGGAACTGTGCGGGTAAGGTTTCATCTTGCTTTAGTTGTTTCTAGTCTCTGATTGTCGTTACTCAATTGGTAATATGCCTAAGAGCAAAATAACTCCTATTATTTAGCACCTCTTGTATTAATTATATTGTGAACAAAATATTTAATAAGATTTTTCCGTACATAAATTACTGTTACCTCTGCATTTAGAAAAATACTTAAATTAAGTACCAACTGTGTTCCAGAATCTATAAAAAAAATCGATGGGATAGCTCAGATCGTTTTTTATTTCTGTGTTGCATAAATGACAAAGAATAACTAATTTGTTTTACTCATTTTAAGGATACCAATACGCCATGATGTCGATGAAGACAGTTTTGTGCAATATACTTCGAAAGTTTCGCCTGACAACCAAGAACCGCAAGCCACTCCGCCTTGCATTCGACATTATGATGAGGGATGTCAATGAATATCGAGTGGGTATTGAGAAGAGGCAATAAAAGATGAAGTTATAAGTTATGACGTTGTTTTTTAAACCTGCCGATTGACCAACCTCTTAGTTCAAGAATATAATTTAACTTCTTATATATAGCACATTATAATAGTATAAAGGATATACAATATAATATAAATATATTTTTTCAACCTCAACACCGTTTCCCGACAGGTGGGTCTAAAAATGAACATAGGTAAGAAAAATATCATGTCTAATACCCAAGTCACACCCTTATCTATGTTGGGAACGATGTTATCGAAGTTTTTGATCATTACGCCTACCTAGGCCAAATGGTCCAACTAGGTAAATCCAACTTCGATAAAGAGGTCAGCCGATGAATCCAACTAGGATTCATCGGCTGACGGGAAAATTCGTAATATCTTCTCGTCGCAGATACCACAGAGCCTCGAGACGAAAGTCTTTAACCAATGTGTGTTACCAGTGATGACTTACGGATCCTAATAAGCCTCGTGCATAGGCTCAGAGTCGCTCAGCGAGCTAAAATTGCGTAAAGAAACTTCGAGCATAGTTGTCTTCAGCTATGCTCGGAGTTTCTTTACGCAATAGGATCCGGAATAGGTACGGAAATCCGTTGAAGAATCAAAGTAACCGACAAGCTCTCAGAGTTAGCAGGCTGAAATGGCGATGGGCAGGCCGTATAGCTCGCAGAATCGATAACCGTTGGGGAGAAAAGGTTCTCGAGTGGCGACCGCGATGCAAAGCGAAACGGAGTGAAGTCGATGGACCGACGACATTGTAGCGGTTGCAGGGAGTCGATGGATGGAGGCGGCTCAGGACCGCTATTCGTGGCGTCGTTTGGGGGAGGCCTATGATAGTCAGATAGTCAGATATTCATTTTGTACGGAGTACCGCACGATAGGTAGAGTTAATGAACTAGGTCATGTATAGCTAAGCATGTATACCAACTCAAACACATGTTCTTGCACCAATTTGCTTACCTACGTATTATTGTGCAATTACTTGTGAATATTAAATCAGTGTCAAACTAGCACTCGGGGGTTTGATTCGTACTTTATCCTTCCCTCTAACTATTAACTAATTAACTATTAACTTAACTTATATAACTGTAGGAACTCCTACACATTTTATTGGTAAAATCATGTTTACAAGTCAAATGTAATTGAAATTGGTACCTTCTAACAAATCAAATAATAATTTTAAATACTAAAATAATAATTAATTGTTAATATACCTAATATAAAAATAAAATAAAATTATGTCCAAAGTAAAATAATAATTAATACAATAAGTAACTTAATAATTTAAATAACAAATTTATGTCACATATCACAATTTTTGGTCAAGAAAATCCTCGACCTTATAGTACGCCCTCTCGATGAGCCATACCTTTAGTTTGTGTTTGAATGAATAGAAGCCGGGTGCGGTGATAACATGCTCCTGTAGTCGGTTGTAGACAGCAGGTCCCAGCACGTGAGTGAGCCTATCCGATTACGCCAACCTGTGCTCCACTGAGGCGAGCTTATGTTCAGACTTATAGGGGCTGATGATGATGAAACGTTCAATTTTTGTTGAAAATAACATAAAATAAAATAACTCGCAAGGTTAACAACTAATTGGTTATTAGTATCTTGGTAATCAAATTTCTTGTACAATAGTAAACTAATGTTAAAAAGCTAGACGCAGCTAATTTCAAAAATATTTCTGTCCCTAATAACCTTTGTATAGAACAATGTCTGTCTGAAGCCTCCAGAACCAAAGGACCCATAATCCATGCATGAATTCCGCCACTGTGTAAAAATAAGATTGGAGTCTTCAAAATAAAACAAAATAACAGTGATTATAAACATTTTATATGCGAAAATTTTAATGAAAAAATGGATTTGTTATTTCTTCACGCCAAAACAACGGTTCAGGCTCAAATAATGCCTGTCGATGAAGGTTGAGACGGAATAACCTAGAGGCTAGAATGAAAGACGTGGGCAGAAACTGATAGGGTACTGTTATAAAGAAGACATTAAACATTTCCAATAATTTATTCACCGATGTGGCACGGCGGGCGAAGGTCCGCCTGCGACGCAGGAGGTTTCGGGTTCGATTCTCGCCTTGGGACAAATGTTTGTACGATCTGCAAATTCTTGTTCCGGGTGTTCTGGGTATTTTCTATGTATAGTAAAAAATATATATCTATGTAATGTATTGTATTAAGTTTATCATAATAATCATTTATTTCGTACATTACGATAATTACACGTCATATTCATATTTTATTAATTTATATGTATAAATATATCAGTCATCTAGTACCCATAACACAAGCTCAGCTTAGCTTGGGGCTAGATGATGCTGTGTAGATTGTCCAGCATTATTTAATTATTTATTTTTATTTATGTCCGAGACTCTATAGCCAGAAGATAGTTATCCACGTGGCGCATCATAACGTCATACTTGACCCGGAGCGGCTGACACTTCTCCTCTGATGCTGAAACCAGGCGATACCTTCGAAGCAAGGTGGATAGGGATGTCTTCATTGACATCATAGCGTACTGGAAACCTGGAAATGGTAGAGATTTCAGTTTTGAATAACCTTATTTCTTTAGGCTTACAAAATAAGCACTTAGACAAGTCAAATTTTATATTATAAACAGCTTTATACATATACAGGGTGGATTTTTTGGACGGGGCAGTAAGAAGTACCTTATCCGTTTTAGCTACAGGAAAATGGTCTAAGGATAGTCTTATCCATATTTTTAAGAAGGTATCGTTTTTTTGCGATTTCTGACTTTTTTAGTAATCCAACCTCAGTTGGACCGATAGAAGTTTTTGATCAGTAAAAAAACAGGATCGATTGGCTTCAAAAAAATTTTTCGTGTTAAATGCTATGTTTTTGCATAAGGATTGTATCCGAAGACTATTTTCAGGTAGCTACACCGGTAAAGGTACCTCCCTTTACTGTCCCGTTCAAAAAATCCACCCTGTATAGTAATTATAATCAAATAAGGAAGCTTGCGAGCCTGGCGATCTGGACTTATGTAGTGAGCTGAGCGCATATCCATGGAATTCCATATAAAGAATACTAATTGCTAGAGGCGCGAGGCATTGCGGTGCGGGTCGGGGGCCGGGTGGCTCCAATAAGCAATAATAACCTTAATGGTCCATCTTACATCAACTCAACTTCTGTTAATCCTTTTGATAATCGCTTAGTGTCATGAACCCTTTTTTTATTTTCAAGTGCACAATTTTATGCCTCACCTAAACAGTTCCTAGGTCCACAACTGAACGGCATGAAGGCAGCTGGGTGATCCGGCGGCGAGTTTAAGAACCTCTCGGGTCGGAACTCGTCTGCGTCTTCGCCCCAGTACTTCCGGTTCCGGTTCATTGCCCAGATGTGAATTACTGATGCACAACCTTTCAGCAGGGTCAGTCCAGAAGCTGAAATAAATAAATAATGCTGGACAATTCACATAGCACTAAACTAAGTAGAGAGCTTGTGTTATGGGTACCAACTAGATAACTGGTATACTTAAATACATTGTTATTTCGCCAAATTATGAAAGTGTGGTTTTTCGAGAATATTTAGCATATTATTATAAAAATGCGATGAAAATGCTAAGATTTAATAATAAGGCGCTTATCTGCGTCGGGTAGCCGACCAAAATGTGTAGTTGGTGTAAATTTTTTGACCATTGAACAAAATCCTCGAGTCAATATTCAATACCCAATGTAAATCACGTATATATCACACAATAAAAGGTAAGTACACAAACAACGCTTTGTTTAACCTTATAATTGATTTCCGATTAGTACATAATCACGCGAATAATTTTAAAATACCATGTAACAAAACGGATTGTAGTTAATTATGGCATGGATAATAGTTAAAGCAGGATAAAGTAATGCATTAATATAATTACTTAGAACTACTCAAACGCCTACTAAGAAATCGAGATAATAGGAGTTATTAAATTCCAGTATGTGACATTGAAATTCTCTGGTCCAGCCAGGGATTTTCCTTGTAATCCGACTGGATGTTCATTGACAAAGTAACTCTTTGGGGGTCAAGGAACATCACCTGAATACAACATAAAACTAAATACAACGAGTGCCCAAGGGTTCGAAATAAACCAGCCACTTACGACTTTTTCGTCGCTGTAGCTATACGAAATTGTCTATTATTCATCATCATCAGCCCGTATACCACTTCTGAACATAGAAAAACACCCAATTCCCAAACGACGCCACAAATAGCGGTTCTACGCCCAAACTACTGAGATTTTCCACGCATAAAGTTCTGGATCTGGATTAACACACAGGTTCATTTTTATCCAGAAACAACTCGTACAAACTACGAGCAGAAGCTAATTGATGGATGTAATAAATAAATAATAAAAGTATTTATTGACATAAAAGCTAGTGTAAAAGACAATATGAGTCCATAGGCTACTGAACTAGTTAAAAACTGTGCTTCAGGAGCCATTGGCTTCTCCAACTAATGTAAACAGATAATTATGTCAAAGCAACATAACTTATAACATATCTTAATTGTCGGTACAGAGGAAATAAGTTATACAGAAAAACATGTAACGCTAGTGATTTCAAGCTTGTGCATTCAAAAGTACATTGTAATATATTGGTACATTGTATAAGTCAAGATACTGTGTAGGTACTCATATTATATTGTGTGTGTGTTTAGCTACGAATACCAATGCTTATTATTTAATATAAAATTATGTTAAGTTAAGTTATGTGATAAGTGTTTTATGACGTATCATGCAAGCTAGTAAAAAGGAAAAATGCGTAAGATATAGAAATAATTTCACTTTATAATGCATGATGTATGTGGTACTTTAACAACTGCCTATCATCAGCTCCATCATGGTTAAGATCATTTAACTACTTAATTTTTGTACGTTTAATGCCTCTATTACTCATATTTTTTATTTGATGTATCTTAATAAGTTTATTGTAGAGATGTGGAGAAACACTACAACGTTTACAACGTTGTAGTGTTTCTGCGCAAATTTACTTTTAACGGCTGGAATTGGACAACGATAAATTTTTTTGTTGGAAACTGGAAGGTGGGGAATATTTTTTCTATGGTATCGACGGACAGACTCATAAATAAACATTTTTCTAATACTCAGGACACCGGAAATCTGGTATAGCTCTGTGTTAGGGTGTCTAAAAGGAAGGTAGAGAAGAACTTTGAGAATTGCACGTTGTGCACGCTCAACTGTGATAAGATGCGTTTTCGCTGCTTAAACCCATGTACATATGCAATACCTAATTAGACCTTCACACAGGGCTTTAAAACTTTGTATAAATCAACTTTGCATAACGCCTGTTGAATTCAAAGCATGATAATCTTGTACACTTGACACTTACGTAGTTCAACATCCCTGTCAATTTTCCTGGCGATTATCGGAACAGGTGGATACAGCCGCAATGATTCCCTGATGACTGCGTCAAGGTACTTTAGACGATGCAGGTATTCCACAGTAATCGGACCTTCCGATTCACCAACACCTTGTTTTATTCTTAAAGTACATTGAATGGGGTTAACTATCATCAAACTCTACAATATGAACAATACGTGAAACTAACAACATTTTTTTCAAAAAAAGTCTGTATAAAATTGTAATGAAAGGGGCATCATGTTCAAATAAAAAAATATCACGGGGTTGTTTTAAAGAAAGTGGCACTTACTCTTGATAAACTTTCTCCTGCACCTCAGGATATCTAGCAAGCAGCAGAGAAGTGTACCCCAGGCCAACAGCCGAGGTGTCGCTGCCAGCGGCAAAGAGGACGAAGCTCTCCTCACGAATCGTCAAGTCACTGGCGTTGTATGGGGACTCAATCATCAGGTCCATAAAGGATTTGAAGCCATCTTGATCTGAGGCAATTGGATTTATGTATTTACTAGTCTTTACCACGCAATAGCGCGAAGACCTAAAGTGCGTCTTCTAAAAAATAGAGGAAAGAACCCCATTTGGTCCAGCGCTAATTATAGCTTAATACTGGAATTAATGGCGTTAAGAAACCTACCATGTTTCTTCTCCCGTTTCTCACTAATCATCTGCAAAAAAAATGGGTATTCATCCTCCTAATCCTATAAGGTATCGTTTCAATAGCAAGCATCCCACGCAATAGGCTATCCAGGTAATAGTTTAGTTAAAGACCTCTCACCCGATTAAAAAACTCATAAGCATAAGGTTTGTACTTCAAAGCAGCAAAATACTGTGGTGTTAACTTGAAGATAAAGTCGTTGTACAACCAGGGCTTGAACATCCGGTCAGTCACCACGTTGAAAACCACCTCCAGAGCCTCTAGGAACGGGTGACCACCTTCTTCTTGAGCTCGAACATCGTCAAGTCCTAGAGATCCTGGAAAACGTATGATAGTGAAGCTTTTTTACTATAAAAACTATCGTAGTTTGGCAAATTGATGATACCTATGATCCTTGTTTGTGTTGAGTGAACACCAACGCAACGTTTCATCCCCTAACGAGTCTTTAGGCTAAGTGCAAATGAAGTTCGTAGTAAAATCGTTCACATTCATAATGAATAGTAAAACTTATCCCTACGACTATCATAATTGCAGGAGTGAGGTAATTGGATGCCTTGGCGAGAGGTGAGGTAGTCAGAAGACTACCTCGGATACACAGCAAATCTCTCTTGCAAGGATACATTAAGACCTCATAAAGCTAATTGGACAATTTTTATAGGTTACCACTTATTGCATCCATGCTATATGGCGAATAGACCTTCCACATAGAGATGGGTCCTTTGCCCACAGCACTCTGCAACTTGTCTACCATGATGCAGCTCTTATTGGCAAAGATCTCAGCAAATCGATTCAGATTCTTCAGATTGAACGATGGAGCCATGAGCTTTCGCCGAGGACGCCATACTTTTACTGAAAGTTTTAAACTAGATGGATAACCGAACAAGGAAGTAGGTACCTAGTAAACAGAATATTGTAAAAGACAGAGAATTTAGCTGACAGCTAAGACAGGTGGAAATTCATTAATTTTGTTATTTAGCTTTCGAAACTGCTGATCATAGGTATACGCATAAGAATGTAGACATTGCCTAATTACTTCTGGGCCAACATAACCTCCTAGTGGATCCCGTAAGGCACTATGGCAGACTGAGGAAGCGATGGCGTGATGCACTGGACAACTTTGATGCAGCGTCAGTCCAGTTGGCACAGGATCGAGATGCGTGGAGGAACCAGGGGTACGGCTTGAGGATTCAATATGTCCGTGCTTATAACAAAACGAAAACTTACCAGGAGCAAAAATACTGCCATCGCCTATGGCCAAATGCGTGCAGTTTGTTATATCGTCCTTCTCCAAGCAGGTTTTGAGGACTATTTCTGCTGAGTCCGGGTCGGCAATGACTAAAAATATCGTTATTACGGTGAGATATTACAAAAATATAGGTTAAGAAGTCATTACGGATGTAAGCGGGTTAACTACGAACCTTATTTGTGTTGGAAGAACATCAACGTTTGGCCACCACCCGGGCACGATGAGATCTACGCAAGAGAATGACTCTCCTACTCTACAGCATCGACAAACTTTCGCAAATCGCTTATTTGCATGGTCAGAAAATTCGGAAGCCCCTTTTTACTTCGCACCATCATAGATTAATAATCATCATAATTGTAATTAGAACAGCTGCACAGATTTTATTGGATTAGGTAACACCTTTGTCACCCTTCTATCAGAAAATAAACAGGTGTGCGTCCGGAGATAAGACTGCTTAGTTTATGAGAACATGATATGATTTCTTGTTTTTTATGAGCCTGTTATCCACAGTTGGATCGTGGTAGATTCCGCATTCATGCGTGTAGTCCAAGAAATCACGACAATTGCAGGTCAAGCAAGACCTACATAAATACCTACCTATGAAGCTGCTTTAGAATTACTTACGTATAATTATTTGTTCTAGGTAATTGATTACGTTTAAAATGATTAAGGTGGATGGATTTATTTTGCGTGGGATAATTTTTTTACGACTGTTTTTATTTTTCTGCGTTCTACACGAAATAAAACTTGTGGAAAAGTAATTTGCCACAAATCATAAGCTAAAAACCGCCAAAAATTTAATGTCCGGCGCAATGCAAATCGAACGCCTCTTTCAAGTGGAGCAGAAACAAGAGAATTGTACATTTCTCAATGTTTATTATTGCACACCGCGAGTGATATTTCCTTTGCAAACTGTCTCAATCATCTTTCTTTTTTTAACGATTACAAAAAATGAGGAGGTTCTCTATTCGTTTGTATGTTTTTTTTATGTGTGTGTACGTTAGGTAGGTATATCTCCGCCATTAGTTAACCATTTTCCCAATTCTTTCAATAATGTATACAAAATCATCCCGACGTGGCCCCATAAAATTTTATATCCGAGTGTAGTGATTAGTTTTATCCCGTAAAACTTAAATCACGACTTATAATGAAACTGTATACGTTGAAGATTTTTTGAAAAGTTTTTTTGGAGGGCGCTGTATTATTTATTCTGAACACAAAAAAATCTGTATATTTTTTAGTTTTTGTCGGTCTATCTGTACATATGTATCTTGGCCGCGTATCACGAAAAAACTACTTAATAAATTCAAATAAAACTTGGCACGATTGAGTTCATACTACGAGAAAGGATATTAGATACATTTTTATCCCAAAATACAGTACGGTTCCCCTGGGAGAGGAAATGATAATTAAATTATTTGGCCGGGCATCACGCTGAAACTCCTGAACGAATTTAAATAAAACTTGGCACAATTTGAATTCATACTATGAGACAGGACATAGGGTACTTTTTATTCCATAATTCATTACGGTTCCCCTAGGAAAGGGGATGAAAATCAAATTCTTTGGTCGCGCATCACGCCGATACCACTATGATTTAGTATGAATCTTGGCATGATTTGAGTTCATACTACAAGGAAAGACATAGGACACTTTTTATACTGGAATTCAGTAGGTACGGTTCCTTGTGGAAAGGGGATGAAAGTCAGAATGTGTACTTAGTTGTAATTCATTAACGCGTCGTCCGCTTTCATTCATTATTTTTTTCTTAGAAACAGTGTTTCGAGATCGAGTTAGACTAAATCAGTAGAAAGTCAAGTAGAAAATCAGTAGATTGAAGACAAAATCAGTAGATTATAAAAATACTGTTTAAGGTAATTTCCTAGATCTATAATCTATTCCTTATCTTCCAAAACGCACCCATTAGTTAGGTTAGGTTAGGTTACCTACGACCCAATACCTATTTCAGGCAAAGTGAAATATACAAAGGGTCCTTGTGATCTTCATGAGCGTGATGTTCGGTGGTTCCGATCAGCTGGTCCAGTTGACTGTACCACCAACAAATTTATTTTTCCCGTACTAGTTACAGATAACAGTATAACCGAAGTTTTATTGAACTTATATTAAAAGTGTAACAGGCATATTGAAGTTCTTTTGCACAGCGTTTCTTAATATAAGAGAAACTGTGATCAAATGTGAATACCTAATTAGTCTAGACTTCGCGAGCGAAGTCGCGGGTACAGCTAGTCTATAATAATTTTGGTTGTAAATGAGTCAGTTGTTAAAATATTTTGATGATTTGTTCGTTGTTGAATAAAGGTTGATTTTTAGGTGGTCTCCTATAAGTTTGATTCTCAAGGGATTGCCATGTGCGCCGTTAAACGTAGGTTTGTTAAACATCATCACTGATAATTTCACGATCTTTAAATACTCGTAAAAACAAAAATCGAAAACTCTGATTCGTTATCGTGTAAACACTATCTTATGCAAGTGACATTAGAGTCAGTCTCAAAGATCTCTGTATCACACGAAAGTTTGGATGTATGGATGTTTGTTACCTCTGCACGCCAAAACTACTGAACCGATCGTGCTGAAATTTTGCACAGATGTAGCTCTGACTTTCCAGTCTTAAAGCTCAAACATAGGCTACTTTTTCCCATAATACAGTTCCCACGGGATAGAAATCAACTTAAAACGTTTCCATAGAAACAACGTGTGCGAAGCCGCGGGCAGAAATTCTTGTATATAATACAAACTATATAATAAAAAAATATCTGATTATTGCTATATCCTATCCGACAGGGTGCATAAATGTCTGTAATATTTTTGCTGAATTGGGTTGGTTTTCCTTGAAAACGAATCAGAAACGACTACCAAACCCAATTTTTTGCTTTCAAAATACATTATTCAGGAATGTGAACATAGATAAATTAAAATCCAGAATTTAAAATCAGTTTATAGTTTACACACGCATAATTATTCTTACTTCACTCTATTATGATAAATGCGAAAGTTTGGATTTTTTTAATGTATCAAAATTCAAAAACTGAATTAGCAGTTCTCAGACTTATTATCCCGGAAAAACGCGTGCGAAATCACGTTATACAAACAACTTTCGCCTTGATAATATTAGCGCAAAGCATGAAATGATTGTAAAGAAATAAATAAAAAACTAAAATAAGTAAAATAATAATAAAACACGACTGCACTGAGGTACTCACTGACGTAGAGCTTGTGTGGAAACCAGAAACTACTGATACCATATCTCCCTTTCAAAGCGTCTCGTCCAAGGACCTGGATTTTTTTCATTCTCTCTGCAATTAGAGTTAAACTTATTTTTGTTGGCAGTAAGATTAAAATTTAGTAAGTACCTAATTTAGCAGTTATGGCATTGTTTCCGCGAGCCTTATCCACCGTCTTATAGCTACAGATCCACTATCTTATTGCTACGGATCCACTATCTTATTGCTACGGATCCACTATCTTATTGCTACGGATCCACTGCCTCCTATCCACCCCGGCGAAATCGTCTGACCATCTGGTGAAGTAAAACAGATATTATGCATATCAAAGAGGTACCCTATTTCACTTCAAATACCATAATCTATTAATACCCATCACGATAGGACACCCAAATCATTGAAATTTACTTGTTTCTTAACTTTTAAGTCACTTTATCTACATCTATGTCTAAAGTCCACGGCTAGACAGTTTTTAGGGTTCCGTACCTTTAAAGGAAAAAAGACAACAAAGTGATCCTTATAGGATCACTTTGTTGTCTGTCCTGGACGTCTGACCGTCAGTCAACCCCCTTTTCTCTGGAACGCGCGGAGGTATCGAGTTGAAATTTACATAAATTACTCAAATCCATATCTTCTTGGAGCCGTGATATAAATTAAACTTCTAAGTCATTTCATGTCAAGTTATATTGCAATCAAAAGTTACAACCGTTTATTTGAAAATATTGAAATTTCCAAGGGAATCACATGCACACAATACAATAGGGTACTTCCCGTTGACCTACAATCATAAAATGTGGCAAAAAGCAAGGTCTTACTATAATACGGAACACTTGGTGCGCGAGTCCAACTCGCACTTGACGTTTTATTTATAAGAAACCCCTATTAATATAGATTAATTCTTACCTTCGTTATTGCACAGCATAATATACAAATGTCCTATGAAAGGCAGGGCTGTATATGAGCTCTTTATTTGCTCATACAGTTTGTCGAATGGTCTCTTCCTCCATTTGAAGACCAGAAGACAGATCACTAAGAAAAGCGCTGCTGTTTCTAACAGCATTTTAGCTGCGAAATTATACTGCAAAAGGATAAGCATTCCTTTTCTTTAAATTTTTTAGGATACTAAAGTAATTTAAAATGGTATATTTACCATGATCTGAGTTTGGAGCTTTCCAATAATTAAGCGCAGCTTTATATTTTAGGGTACTTAGTAAATTCACTGACATTAATATTCCATAACTAAATATTGAATCCAAAAATTCTCGATAAAAGCATGTTTATCTAAAATAGTCCACATTAATAACACAAAAAAAAAACTTACTTGGATCTGCAGAGTTAGTATTCAGCTAGTCACATCTACAATATGACTAAAAGCTAACTTGTTTCGTGCTCTATTAAAAGTGTCTGTCAGTGACTGTGTTAACACACATATAATTAACCTTCCTGTATGCAGACCATAAGCTTCACCATTGTCAACTTTATTACAACTACTTTAGTAAGGTTTCCGAGAAACTCGTGGCTTAGTGCACAAGACTTTTTACATATTTTACATTTACTTAACAAGTTTTATACAATTTTTTCAAATAGTAATCTTCATGTAATAAAAGAACAAGCGATTTTCTGGTACCAACGTTCAGCACAAACCACTGAAGCTAGAAAGCTGAAATTTGAAAAGCAGGTACCTGTGACTAAATAACTTCCCGCTAAGAAGGGATTTTTGGAAATTCCTCCTCTAAGGGGGTGAATGAAAGAAAACAATTAATATTCAAATTTTCAGTAATGACGAAATTTAAAAAGATACCTACAAAGTCAAATGGGGTAACAAATTAAAGGTATTGGTTTGTACATTTCAAAACAGTTTTAGAAATTTCAATAGGTTTCATACTTTATGAAATATTTTGAAATAAGTCGAATAATTACCCATTCCTCCTATCTCTGAAGTTTGCAATCCATCTGAAATGTATGTGGCATTTGTAGATCTATATTTTACAGGCAAACTATAGAGAAGTCTGTAAGTAGAACACTTCTTGAAAAATTGTCAAAAAGGGGGGTGATTTTTCTTCAAAAGGGGGCTATGATGATGATGAATTCCGAATTTTTCAGAGTGATGCATCTGAAATGTATATAGCGATTGTAGATATGGATCTATATTTTACAGGAAAATATAGAGAAGTCTGTAAGTAGAACACTTTTTGAAAAATGGTAAAAAAGTTTTTGAAATTCCTGTAGGTTACATAATTTTCGAAATATACTGAAAAAGTCGAAAATTTTACCATTACCCTCTCTCTATATTCGATCCATCTGAAATGTAGGTACCTTAAATGTTTAACTATTCAATAATTAGTAAAGTCTCTAACCGGTACGTATAGTACTTATTGGTATACTTGACAAACGTTCGAAACCCTCGGCGCACGAGTCACACTCGCACTTGACGGATCTTGTTTATTACTTACTGACTTCTCTGTTTCTCATAGTTTCAGATTCGGCCATACAATCCCTTCTGTTTGATTAATTTATTCACAAACTTTCATGTTTAAACATACTTAGATCTTAATAATTATCCATAAAGTATGTACCTACTATCAAAACCAAAAGGCATTACAGGCGTTTGAATATAATATTATAATTTAGGTTCGTTTTTATTGACCACTAGTTTCAGCCCGTGGCTTCCCACGTATTGTTTCTATGGAAACGTTTCCAGGTAATTTGTTTTCTATCCCATGGGAACTGATTCACGGCATAAAAAGTATTCTAGGTTCACATTCCAGGCTTACGACTACCTGTATACAAAATTCAGCCCGAAACGTACAGTATCGGGCTGAGTTAGGGCGTGAAGAGGGAACAAACATCCATCCAAACATCCAAATTTCCGCATTTAAAATATTATATACAAAGATATACCAATCTTAGTATTTTTTCGTCAACAACTATTCTAAAGTACATTTAGTAAATCTTATAGGTACTTATTAGAAATGTTATCTTAAAATATCCACTCACTCAACGAGGTGCATGTTATTGATGTACTAAGCCGAAAGGGGGTTGTTGTGCACCCTATACCCAGTTGGAGCTCTTTTCCAGTCTCTTGTACCATTGGCTGACCGTTTCTCGCCCCTCTTATGCGCTGGGACAAGCGACAATGACATGAGCGCCTCGCTTCGCCATATCCTTTGCCACCTCCAGCCCCATTCCCGCCGTGCCACCCGTCACCAAAACTGTTCTCTATCCAATCTTTTTTGTGTGTTTAGCGGCATTTTAAAATAAGCATACCAACTTGCAACCCGTTGTCTGCAAATAAATTATTTGATTTGAACCTCATAGTGCATTTGTGGTCTAGTAGTAAATGTCTAACAGCACTGTCATAACGAATACATAGAACCAGGTCAACATTTTGGAGATGACTGCGCTGCGTTCAATTTCTAGATAAGTTTTATAGATGTGTAGGTTCTTATTCACGTGCTTAGTAACAGTTTTTCTACTTGAGCCATGTAAAGGTCTGTGCTTTTCTACGAACTTGTAATATTGATTTCAACCTGATGTTTTAACCTTACCCTTTAAATGGTTAATGGTAAAAACGTAAAGTAAAAGTAAAAAGTGATTTATTTTGTCAAATAAAATACACAGTACAACATTTACAATTAAATATAGAGACGTGACAAACGGTTACCACTGAGCGTATGCTATGGCAGAGCGAATCGTGCCGTAGCGCTAATGGTCGTGGATTAGTGCATCAGTCTATTTAAAGAAATTAACATTCACTTTATAAAGTTTTAGGATTCAAGCGTACCTACACAGAGCTGAGTAAAAGACAAATAGCTGAAGACACAAAAGCTCGAGGAAGAATTAAAACAAGTTTTTTTTTTTTTTTTTATTTTAATTATATTTAATTCAGCAACTATCATCTAACTCCAGTGAAAAGGCCTCCCTGTAATTTCTCCTTCCAACTTATTATCTAACTAGAGGTACAATTATTCTTCGACATTATGGAAAATAGTATATTCATAAAATGGGAGTAAGTGCCTTACATTTCTACTTGATCTACGTTTTATTGTCGTTTTGATCCTTATTAACTACGATCATTGTTTCATCCCAAACTTTCTTTATAAGTTTATCGTCATAAACTTTAGATACTGCTCTAGAGAGACGACAGTTTTCAAAATATTCCCCACTCAGATGACCTGCCTCTTCATCTAAGGCTACATGGAGGGTGGTCTGCGCGCCTTGCAATGGGGTCTTGAATATAAAGAAGAAGAACCATGAGATGATCCATCCATACCAGCTACTCAAGTTACTGAAAATCCTCGTTCCGACAGCTCCAGGACTCACACAGTTCACCACAACATTATCTTCCTTCAACTTCTTTGCCAGTTCTCTCGTGAACAGCAATAAATAGAATTTACTATCACAGTAAGACTGGAGTTTTACTAACGAGTTAGTATAATCTGTTTGATGAATCATGTTCTCATATTGCACCCCAAACCTGTGTAGGACAGACGACGTGTTTACGATTCGACTGGGCTCGTCTTCGGTTCCAGATTTCTTCAGAAGCGGTAAAAGGAGTAAAGTGAGTATTACCACGCCAAAGTAGTTAACTTGCATGACGTAGTTTAGACCGTCTAAAGTATAGTGGTCGAGACCGCCGACACCAGCATTGTTGATGAGGATATGCAGGCGCGAATGACGCGCGAGCAGCGTCTCGGCGGCGTGGCGCGTGCTGCTAAGAGACGATTGATCGAGAAGTAGGAATTCCACCTCCTTACCAGTAGACTCCTTGATATGGCTCAACGCTTCTTGCCCCTCCTGTGCGCTAGGACATGCGACAATGACATGAGCGCCTCGCTTCGCCATATCCTTTGCCACCTCCAGCCCTATTCCCGCCGTGCCACCCGTCACTAACACTGTGTTCCCATTCAGTCGTTTTTTGGATCTGCATACTGCATTTGTGGTCTTCTGGTACATGCATAACAGCGTTATTATAACGAACCCAACGATCCACGTCAACATTTCGGTGATGACTGCGTTGGGTTCAGTTTCTATTTAACTGTGTGAAGGACTTTGTGCATCTACGAACTTGTTTTATTAATTTCAGCCTTTTGTTTAACCTTGCCATTTAAATGGTTAATAATAAAACAGAAACTACATAAAATAAAATGAATACAATAGTATCCTGTGGGCTAGTTCACGACGGTTTGTTGCTGCGGTTTTATATTGCTATTACTTTATACCTTAAGATTACTTGGTAAAAAAGTGATTAAATTATAGTTATTGTAACAAGCAATAAACTTCTCTATAATACAATACAATTGATTGTAAAATAGGTTCATCAGTTTACCTACTTCAGTGGTAATTGGATATCACGACCTGCGTGTTTAGTTGCACATCAGTAACATATGTAGGTAAATTAACGTATTGTAAAAAGGAAATAATTCAATCACTTAGGTACCGTTATTACTTATTACCAAAATGTTATTAAAAAAAATAATTCAAATATTGTTATGACTTACCAATGTTATGACTATGTAACGAAATGGTTTTTTTTTTAAATGGCAATGGCCTTTATTAACAAAGAAAATTACAATCAAATTATAACTAGTATTTACAATTGAAACAATTAAGCTAACTGCAGACTGTTGCAAACAATCTACAGGTAGCTCAACTGATCCATATCAATACCAGTCGGAAGCGTCCCCAAGACGCTGGCTGCATTGCCCCGCTGTATGGCAATGCTGATGCGCTGCGCCAGATATCCGCCAGCTCTCGGGTCACGCGTCGCGTCGACCAGACGCTCAGATAACTTTTTAAAAAACCGGAGAGCCTCGGTACCCCACGGACCTAGGGTCTCGACCCCAAAGGGAGCAAATATGTAGGCTCTGTCGAGACCTGCATATTTGCGTCTCTTGAGATCCTCGGCCAAATCTGCCGAAATGGTTATTAAACAAATAAATAGATAAAATAAAAAGCTTCGTACCAAAATATCTATATTATTTGAATACAATTTGGATACAAAGAGAAACAGAGAGGCGAGCATTAGGACATCAACAGGCTGCAGCTGCTACCGCAGGTACCCTACTATCTGCCGGGACGCGTGTTTGGACAATACCTACCTACTGCGGCCGCATCTGCTGTTCCCGTATAGGCCATCTCCTTAAGAGGGCGCAATGCGCGTCATTTTGTGAAAATCATAGGCATAGGATTTCGCGTACATAGGAGTGAGACATAACATAGGTACGTTTTTGGAAAGGTGTAAGCGCAAAAATCAAGTTTTTGCTTATTTACATGAAAACTTTACAACTTATGAAGAAACTAGTTCAAGGAACCAAATAATAGTACCAAATAATAGTCCTTTAATAGTGTAAACCTAGTAACTTACCGAGGTAGAGAACCCTCGCGTCTATATCACAAGCCTTGAACTTACTCGTAGTTAGAGCGAGGTGTCGAAACTAACAAGAGAAATAGGTCTATAATACACATAACTTTGTTTTGTTTATAAGACCTTAATCTGAAACAAAAACTATTATTATTATTATTTATTATTATAATTAGTAATTACCTACGAATCAAAACAACGAATTCCAATAGGCCGCAGGGTTCCTGGCATCTTGACCAAATTATGTGCGATACAGTGCACATTCATGAGCCTTTTTATCGCAATTTTTTCCACAATAGTGTTTTCACATTCAAGGAACCAAAGAAAAAATGCTGAAGTTTATGTAAATCAAGTTTTTTACCACAGGGATTCCGGGAGCACTGAGTTCTAGGCCGCCCCGTTAGGGTCACCCCTGGCGACAAACGAACACGGGTATTGTTCGTTTGTACTTAAACTATCCTTCGTGATCGTAAAAGGCCAATGATGATGACTTGTATATCAAAAAATACCAACCAATTCCTGACATACACCATTTAACATAAAATGTTCGCTCATAACCTCTCTTGAGACCAATTATTATTATTATTACGACCCAGAATCTTAGAATGAAGAGCATGGCTTCACTAATCAATCATGTATAACCACACACAAGCGAGCGAAGCGTGCCGCGGCCGCGACCCGCAAGTGCCAGAACGGAAATAAACGATTTTACAATGTTTACAGAAACCATAATTACATATACTATGTATGTGAACATACGTCATATATGTAATTATTGTATTTCACCATTCAATTTATCAAATGGTGAGCACCTGTCAGCATTGCCGTACAGCAGCGGGCAATGAAGCCAGCAGCTGGGAGACGCTCCGAATCAATCGTATTGATTTGGATCACTTGAGCTACATACCTCTACATGGTTGTAACCGTCTGCAAATAGCTCAATTGTTTCTTAATTAGGAAGGTGTGTTTTTGTAAATTGTACTGGTTACATCGATTAGTTATATTTTATGCTTATATATTTTATTTATTTAGAAAACAAAACACCTGGACTATGTATGTAAACTAATTTAGCAATAGCTTTGGTATACAAAATAGTTTATTTAAAAATTGGTTTGGTCTGACGCATTAATGCGGTCACTGCCAAGCTTCATTGATGCATCCAGTAGGGCAAGCACGGGGATTGTTTTCTAGGGTAGAATAGACAATAAAATAATGTTCAATTGAAAATTATTCCTTGAACTTTAATAATGTACGCAATGTATGACGATGCGATGTCATTCTCGTCTATTCTACCCTAGAAAACAATCACCGTGCTTGGCCTACAGAAGAAAAAGTGACGTAATTTATCTCTATTCTACCCTAGACAACAATCCCCGTGCTTGCCCTACAGGAGGCGCGACGTTGTGCATGAAGAGTCCTACACGTCCGTGTGTTTCAGTGGCAGTCTAAGTGTTAATTAGAAGAACTGAACTGATTTATTATAGTGTGCAACACAGAAATCTAAATAATAAGGATCATTCATAAGCATTCATTTAGGTTTGGATTTGTTTAGGTTTAGGATTGGTGGTAGTTTCATTCATATCTATTGATGTTCTAGGTATGTTCTAGGTATAATAAAAAGTATCTGTCTATGTAATGTATTGTATTATGATTGTGTCATCTAGTACCCATAACACAAGCTCTGCTTAGCTTGTGGCTAGTTGATGGTGTGTAGATTGTCCAGTATTATTCTGGGAGCTTGTAATTACCAATTTATTAAATACCTTTCAAATAAAAATACAGTATTTTATTAAGATACTTATTATTACATACAGCTTTTATAAATTTAAATAATAACGACTTCACAATAGGTTAAAAATTGGACCTACTAAGGTACAATTTTTGTAATTTTGTTACAAGTTATATTTTCTGAGTATTCTCAAATTAATTATCAAGGTACTAATGCTGTTTCGGTACATTATTAATTTATATAATTTTTTTATATACAAAATACTAAATTCTACATTAAAATCTTAATTTATATCATTACCGACTTATAGTTTAATTATCACACTATTTTCTATAGGCACATTAATTTATTATGAACGTTTTTTTAGGGCAGTAATCGCTACTTTTCAAGAATAAGGCATTGTTTAAAAAAATACCTTGTTTTACCATCCAGATATGTAAATTATGGTCCACGTTATAAGTTTGTTCCATCTTTGCACTATACCTGATACGTACGCCCGTATCAATTTCTGGGTGGTAAGTCAATGAATATTGTCATGTTAGGAACTGCGCTAGGTATGCAATTTACCTTACAAAACTAATATTAAGTGACTCCAATAAAGTTTTCTAGATTCAAAGGTCACGTCACGTGGTGTACAAAGGTTCCGCATACAATCTCGTTGGTATAGAAATGTTGCTGCCGGCGACTTGCGGTGGTTCTCTGGCGATCAGAAGCGCCTTCTTCGCCCGGTGTTTAGCTGAAACAAGGCGAAACATTAGTGATAATTTGCATTTTCTTTGAAGAACTATTGGGGTAAAGTTGTAGGCGGCAAATTACAGCTGTTATATAATAGTAGTGACACAGTTTAGGTTAAAGTACGCGGTGCAAACGCATTTCGGCAACTCAGCTTTTTCAGTAGCTAAGCCGAGTTTAACTAGTCACTCCTCAACCCTCTGCCGTGCTCATACATATCATAAACTAAGGATATATAGACTATCGTAAATGCAACACTTATCTTGTACTCCTGTCTCTGTGTAGTGAATAAATAAATAAATAACGCTGGACAATCCACACAGCATCATCTAGCCCCAAAGTAAGCAGAGCTTGTGTTATGGGTACTAGATGACTGATAAACTTAATACAATACATAACATAGATAGATATTTTTTATTATATATAGAAAATAACCAGAACACCCGGAACAAATATTTGCAGATCGTACAAACATTTGTTCCAAGGCGGGAATCGAACCCGCAACCTTCTGCGTCGCAGGCGGACCTTCGCCCGCCGCGCCACATCGGTCGTCATAAAATAATAGACTCAGTATATCGAATAAACTCTTTTATTACAACCAACCCACAAATAGTTAGTAATAAATAATACAAAATAATAACAAGAGATCAGGCGATGTTATTTTAGGAGTTTGATGTTTCCATCATAATGAATTTCAAATTCCATAAGTATAATTAGGAAAAAGTGCCTTCTTCACTTCAATATTTTTTAAGGTAAAGTAAAGACGTGAATAAGAAACGTTTACCTTGTTAGGCTGTTAATTTTCGAGTAGTACCTACCGTTTGAATGCATACAGCACAGCACAATGGTTGCGATGAACGCTGCAATCGGCAACACGCCAGCCAAAGCCAGCAATGCATGCTGTGACAGCGAATGTTTCGTCCTCGACGCTCCACAACTAGTTATGTTCTGAACGTTGTAGGTTTCTAGAAGATTCTGGAACTCTGTTCCTAGAGAGCGGATGGTTGCCTTCATAGCTTTAGGGGTAAGAGCTTCGCCGGAATCAGTTTTTCTGAATTGGAAGCACGGTCTGTGAACATAAAGTGGGTTTTTTAGAATACTAATAAATTTTTCTCTGTTTATCATGATAACATTCAGAAATTTATTTTTACTCGTGCTTGGTGATTGCAAATATCTCTGAGTGCCATAATACGTTATTCTGCTGGCGCGGACCTCCCAGAGATATCAATGCGAGCAGTTCAAAAGTCGAGTTATTCCCAATTATTGCTGTGTGGCGCCGCGCCGGCTTAGAATTTGCACCACTCAACACTTCCCGCGGGTGTCTTAAGAGACGACTAAAGGATATCCACCGGTGGGCAGCAGCACCAACTGCACATAAATTCTTCCACCGAACTGTGATCCCCAACTCGCATACCCAGCATGGGATTATGGGCATTACCCCCCGAGAGATAAAGGCCTCCCCCTAATAGGCACCTTGCCTATTAGGGGGAGGCCTGGGTCCTGCAGTGGACCAATATTATAGGCTGTGGAGGAAGAGGTTATCCCATCGTCTTATGTGAGACACGCATTTTCCCAACATCTTATTCCAAGCGTTTTACGAGAGACGCACCTATTCCCAACGTCTCAGGAGAGCCAGAGCTTCGTGATTAACAATCTACATACCTACATCATCTATTTGGTAGGTAGGTATTTATCTTTATCAATATCTCGCCGGCGCGGCGTCTACATTATTTCAATGAAATAATATTGTAACTATAACTATGTTCTATGCTCGCGTGTCAACTTTTCTTTTTTGTTTAGTTTAAACGGCCATAATTAGTTCATTTATATCTGTAATAGCCTCTGGTCAGTTGGATTCACACGCGATTTTCTAGATAAAAAGTAGCCTGTCCAGGTCTTAAACACTTTCATTATCGTGGTTTCCTCCAACTTTATAATTTTTCTAGGTTTTATCCGCGGCTTTGCTCGCGTTGTTTCCGGGATAAAATGTAGTCTATACTTAAAAAAGTAAAATGTAATAAAATGTTTATTGACATAAAAGCTAGTGTAACTTTGACCTTTGAGAATTTCACGTTGTGGTCGCTCGACTGTGATAAGACACGTTTTCGCTGCTCCACCCCATGAACATATGCAATACCTAATTATACATTCACACAGGGCTTTATATGTCTGTTTAATTAGCTTTCAGTCTGCAACAGTCCGTAGATTCCTGAATATATAGTTGAGTTTTCTGATTCTCAATGCAAGTGATGTAATATGAAGGCTCCAAGTGAGATAATCAATTATGACTCCTAGGTATTTAATGGAGTTAACACGAGACAGAGCAGCGCAGTCACATGAAGTCATACGGGAGTGGTTACAGGGAATGTGTAAGTGGAAGTGTGTATCCAATATGTTCCAACAGCCACTTAGATAGTTACGTTATTCCAAGTCAACAAAGATGTACCTATAGGTAATTTATTAAAAGCTGGTGTGATTTTCTTTTATTTTTCGTATACTGCAGGTCTACGACCTCTCGGACGCATACCCTCCATTCTACCAGGAATAATCAGTTGTTCTAGGTTATATGGAAGAGCCTGGTTTTGACCCGATTTGACCTGTTTTGACCTTCTAGAATGGACTCGTTAGTGCGGAATGCAGTCCAAAGAATCTGAACCATTTTCCTCCGGCGCCACATCTCGAAGGCATCTATGCGGTCTCGATCAGCACCTTTATTATACCTAGGTACTTAATTATTGTTTTAATTTCAGTCCGACCCGTTCAATAGCTGTGTGTGGCGTAGAATAATTGCGTAAGTCTGGATGGATGTTTGTTAAGAACACTTAACAAACATCCATCCAGACTTACGCAATTATTCTATATGTACCTACTACCTAGTGTGATAAAAGGACCTTACCCAGGGTTAGCTAAGAAAGCTGTATTAGCATCATGTAGCTGCATTCTCAGATTCTTTTGGGTCAGTACTGTCGTCATCTTGTCACGAATTTCGTTGTACTTCTGTCGAGTACCGTCGACCATGACTAGCCGGAGGAGATCCCTCTCCCGGACCACCACTACCTGGAAAAATAGTTTTATTACGATGAACAGAAGAGTCAAATTACATTGTGTGTTTGTCGAAACTTCAGATGAGATAACTCCTTATTTTTCTACGTTTTTTAACCCCCGTAGTTATACTCTTTGTTTAAGCAGCAAGTTTTATCGAGACGCGCGATATAGTGCCAACCAAGTTCGGAAAGAAACGAGCAACGCAATAGCAGTGTGTATCTTTACATGAACCATTGGGCACGCTTTTTCCTTCTGTATCACAGTCATTATCAAACCTACAGGCTTGCAATTTAGCATGTAATACCAACAAATAGAGTGAAAATCCCACATTACAAACAAATACGATGAATATTAAACTTTCAAGACACAAATTAAATAATGAAAGAACGTAACAAATTATGACTAGAAACTGCTATGATCCTTGGCACCTTTCTCTATGATCTCAGCTCTTTTATCGGTGTAGCCGAACGAACTTAGCGTATGTGTTTGGTGGCCTCTTACTTACTTCAACTTGTAAATCTGTGAATCTGTCTTCATCATAGGAATTGTTTGCGCGAACTATCAACCTGTAAGAGATTAATGATATATTAAACTCTTTATTGACAAAGAAAATTACAATTCAATAATAAAAACAAATTAGAACTAGTATTTACAATTGAAACAATTAAGCTAACTGCAGACTGTTGCAAACAATCTACAGGTAGCTCAACTGATCCATTTCAATACCGGTCGGAAGCGTCCCCAAGACGCTGGCTGCATTGCCCCGCTGTATGGCAATGCTATGCACTGCGCCAGATATCCGCCAGCTCTCGGGTCACGCGTCGCGTCGACCAGACGCTCAGATAACTTTTTACAAACCCGGAGAGCCTCGGTACCCCACGGACCTAGGGTCTCGACCCCAAAGGCAGCAAATATGTAGGCTCTGTCGAGACCTGCATATTTGCGTCTCTTGAGGTCCTCGGCCAAATCTGCCTCCGCACCAGCCCTTACGGATGTCCTCGGAAGATGGGAAGGCGCAATTGTGTCGACGCATGTAGCGTCCCACACAATGGGCCTCCCCAACTCCCATGGGACTAGTGTCATGCCGTCAGGCCTCTTACCATCGTCACGCAACAGACCATTCGGTTCGAGAATAGCTGGTACGTTAGCGGTGACAAAGGCTCGCCGGATGACGTCGTTAAGGCTGGCATGACGAGATATCCACCGGCGGCCCTAGTACACGATAATCCGTGATGAACAGATTATCGTGTACTAGGTGATGACCAAGCTGTTCGACAGCAGTACCGCACTGGCATTGATGAGGCGCGCAACACATTGCACCCAACCGAAGACATGTTGCGATACGGAAAGTTACGGGATCCAATAAAGTGCCCGTGTTAAATGAAGGAAATGCTTGCAACCAATGTCCTGACTCCCATTTAGAAACGGCCAGGAGACGGGCACGATCCCGGCACGAATAGTTAGTTACAAACGTGCTCCAGCTCTGCGCTGGAGCACGTTTGTAACAAACTTTTCCGTGTCAACTCACACAGAGGCCCGTCCCATTGCCGTTGAGACAAAAGAGATTTTGGGGGAGCAGCATTAGGGCAAGCATTATGCCAAGCCGTTCGAGCTTCGTCTAAAAATGAAATTTTGAATGAAATTCCAGGTGGGACCAAACAAGATGACTTTAAAATTTTTTCAACTAAAGAACTGGTGCTGTAAACGGAAGACAGAAACGTTGGAAGGGCTACACTTGAAATTTTGCGTATACCTAAGCCTCCCAATTTGACAGGCAGGGAGGCCTGCGACCATGCCTTATCATCTAAATCGACATTCAAAACCGATGATAGAGTATTCTTTATTATGTTGTCTAAGCCTTCCAAGAGCTCACTGTGTTTCCACAGTTGACTACATCTCAAAGAATACGTAAATTTAGGTACAGAAAGACAAAACCGAATTATTGTAAAAGCCATATAGCTATTAATTTTGAGCAGTCTGTCCGAAGTTTTGTTGAAATTTTGAATTTTCTCGTCTACAAAGGACTGAAAAGACTCATCAAAAATTGGTGAACCAAGGAGGCGAAGTGAACATTTATCAACAACTGTTATGTTGGGGGCTAAACTATTGAATTTTCCAATGATATTGTTTTTGTCTACACAAGAGTCCGAAATAAAAAGCTCGCACTTTGAAAAATTTAATTCCAAACCTATTTTTCGAAATTTATCTGTGATGATTTTTAGATCATCAAAAACTGTGTTTACCTCTCCACCTAAAGTTCCGTCATCCAAATACCAAACATTGAGCTTGGATTGGAGACGTTGAATTATCAGTTGGATATTAAATAAATTATAATAACATGAGGTCATCACTTTAAAATTTTATGAGACTGTGAATAAGTAAAATTGGGACCTTTAAATAAAAAGTTAAAGGGCAATGTAAACAACAATTAACCTAAATTAAAAAGAAAATACTTTAGGTACCTAAATATTCCATCAGCAAAATGAATCAAATTCTTCATAATCTTCAAATCAGCTGTGGCGTTGTTCAAGACAATCACATCACTAATGTTATTCAGTGACTTCCCCTTGATAGGCGATTCAAAAGTTATGTTCACAATCTTGTAGTCTATTTGTAGTGCATCAGGGTCCTTATCTGTCGCTTTGACTGTTGCTATGACTGTATCTATAGGTACGTTGAGTCTGACACCAACGGTCATGTTGGCTCTTTCAAACTCGGGTAAATGATCATCTATGTCGATGATCCTGATAAGGACTTGAGTTTCGGAGGGATCCTGAAATTACAAAAGTAGATCAAGCGTTATTTTAAAATGATTTTTTTTTGATCCTCTGAAAATATGAGAAATAACTTTCAAAACGTTGTACCAAACCAACTTAAGAGATTGTAGTAAAAAAATACTTACAAGTCGATTATAAGCTTTATGAAGTCTTGGCGCTGTTCCATATTTGAAGCACTTTACACTGAATAATAGCTTCGAAATCGTTTCTCTATCAAGTCTTGCTGTAGTCAATATTAATGCTTTGCTATCGTTTATCCTTTCTAATCTCACAAGACCAAATTCATTGCCTGTGGTTATTGCGAAGTCAATTGCAGCATTCTCTTCAATGTCTTCATCTATTGCTTTGAGCGTACCGATTGTTGTTCCAACTGGGACTTCTTCTTTTACTGTCATTAAGATTGGAGGGTCGTCCTGAAAATGTATTGTATGTAGTTAGATTGTTGGCACTTGCGTTATAATCTGTAATTCCTATACAATAATCACTGCATAACTGCATTCTTTATTTTATATGCATCGAGAAAGAATCTACAACTCCCTTATCGAAGCTTACAAGTCATTCACGTATGTGTCGTCGACAATTTTGTCGTTCACAACATACACCATTCTTATTGAATGCATGGAAAGGCCAAAGATAAGATGAGATGAATATAGCTAAAGTTTTCAGTTCGCGTGTTTGTTTTGTTACCTAACCTTGCAATTAAAACTATCTCACATTATCTATATCAAAAAATACAATAATATTTTATTTTTGCTTTGATCTTACCAAATTTCGCCCAAAATGCGGCTTGTGGTCGTCTACATCAGTAACCATAACAGTAACTATTCTGGTACTTTGCTGAGGTGGCTCACCCCTATCTGTGACTAGTAGCACCAATGTGTAGTAGGCTTTCTTTTCGCGATCAAGACTGTGTCGGGTTGTTATCAAACCTGAATGTAAATCTGAAAAAAGTTAACATGATGGATTGACTATCTGCGCATTGCGGTGTTACCCGCGTCGCATACGTTTGTATTTATTTGAATTATTTGATTATTCCTCAGAACACTGCACTTTTCTGGGATCAAATTTGTGTGCGTGTTAATACAAGATAATATAAGCCATCCTAAGTATCGGAACTCAACCAAATCCGTTCATCCGTTTGAATGTGAAGAAGTAACAAACATACGCACTTACACACATCAATACATACAAACTTTCGCCCTAATAAACTTAGAGTGACGTTACCTTGCCTGTGTTCTTGTCGGCTCGTTAGATGTTGCTTACTGCCCGTTGTTCGTAATGATAAAATCTCTTGTCAAAATAGTTCTTACAGATGATCAGCGTACGAACAACCGGCTAAGTGTTCCTCTGTTTATGGTTTAATTTTAAATGCAGTATTTATTCGCAGCATTATTATTTATGATTTTAACTTCATTTGTACTGAATTCCCTAATTATATTTAATAGCTCGTGATGTAAGTAGGTAACGTACCAATGTGAAATAACTTAGCGTCGGTGTTGCTTGGTTGGATCGAATAGAAGAGTTGCCCAGACGGCTGCGTTGGGTCATCAGGATCAGTAGCGACTACTTGGAATACAGCTGATCCAATTGTGGCATTCTGCAATTAAATCCGTAAATAACGATATTACAAACACGCAATTCATGTTTTGAAGAAATTTTAGAATTTGACATGTCAGAAGCGGTACATGTCGCTGAGACTCTGAGACGCTAAGTGTCATTTACACTGGGATATGATTGAGGATTTAAAAGCTTTATGTCACTGAGAGCCGAAACAGATGGCGCAATATCGTATGGAAGAATAAATTGTGAAAAATTTTGCATTCGAGAAATGACGCACTAGATAATATTTAATATTATGCTCTGCTTACTTTGAGCATAGATGATGCTGTGTGGATTGTTTAGTATTATTTTTTATTTTTTATTAAGAGTTTTACTAACCTCACTGATTTTCAAAACCTCTCCAGCAGCAGGTCTGATAAATCTTGGCACTCCGTCATTGGCACTGACATCTCCAATATAAATAGCGAGTGATGCGTCTCCGCTGTGACCGCCTCCATCAGCAGCTCCTACGAGCATTCTGTACGGCTCTGTGCGACCACGACCAGTCAGGTCTTTATTTGTTCTTATCTCACCAGTAACCTGGTCGATTGTAAACAGACCTGAAATGTAACAAAAAAAACTGTAAATGTCACAATGTTAGTAGCCTACATAAGTATATATATAATAAAACATGTTATAACGTACCATTAGCTTCGCCTTCATCAAGAAATTCATACTTAATTTCTCCTCCTAAGCCTTCATCGGGATCAGACGCAGTAATGTTTGTTACACTTATGCCAATATGCACGTTTTCAGGCACCACGGCTTGAATAGAGAAAAATATAGTAAGCACACGATCGACCTTACGTTGTGTGGTATTCTTTTGGGTATTATTGGTTACCTGTATAAACTTGTTTTTCAAACGTCGGAGCATTGTCATCTACATCTAAAACATCAATGAGGATGTTTGCCGTGGTTTTCAACCTTTCCGAGCCACCCTTAGGCGTATCGGCAGCTTCAACTTCAAGCCTTAGTACTGACTGCTGCTCTCTATCAAGAGTTTGGTTTTTCGCTACCTGCAAATCAATAAACATTAAAAAACCCTAAGAAAATTACAAATTAGTAATAAATAGAAATTAAAACAAGTATATACAATTGCAACAATTAAGCTAACTGCAGACTGTTGCATACAATCTACAGGTAGCTCAACTGATCCATATCAATACCAGTC
This sequence comes from Eupithecia inturbata, assembly GCA_963662085.1. Classification (NCBI taxonomy): domain Eukaryota; kingdom Metazoa; phylum Arthropoda; class Insecta; order Lepidoptera; family Geometridae; genus Eupithecia; species Eupithecia inturbata. The sequence goes on from OY759182.1 coordinate 14,965,726, forward strand.
GGAAGCGTCCCTAAGACGCTGGCTGCCTTGCCCCGCTGTATGGCAATGCTGATGCGCTGCGCCAGATACCCACCAGCTCTAGGGTCACGTGTCGCGTCGACCAGACCCTCAGATAACTTTTTGAAAACCCGGAGAGCCTCGGTGCCCCACGGACCTAGGGTCTCTACCCCAAAGGGAGCAAATGTGTTTAAAAAACAAAACACTTGTTTATCTTTTTGGTTTCATGAAATAAATATTGAGAAAATGCAACTTACCTGAATGATACCTGTTACATTATCAATGGTAAATAGTTTAGAATTTTCTCCACGTAAAGTATATCGAATATCAGAGTAGCCTATTACTTTATCCTCATCGGTTATAACTTTGTCTGCATCGTGCGCTTTTACGGTAAGAATCTGTTCAGGATGTTGGATAGACTCCAAAACGCTTACTTTGTAAAACTAAAACAAAAACACCAGTGAAAATAATGTACTTATTACTTGTAAAGTTTGGGTTCCCGTTGTTTCAAGGAACTTACTTGAGTTTCAAAAATAGGTGGATGGTCGTTTATGTTCAAAACTTCGACTATAACTTTTGCCATACTATGTTTACTTCCGTCGTTGCTCGTAGCTTTCACTGTTAGCGTTAAATTAGGACTTGATAATTCTTCATAGTCAAGATGTCCCGTCAGAACAACTTGTCCACTCAAAGGATCAACTTGTAGCAGACCATTTTCTGAATTGATGACTTTGAAGTTTGAAATCAAGTGGCCTGATATAGGATCTTCAGCAGTCAACACCACGACAGTACTACCGATAGGTTGTTCTTCTTTTATTTTCTGGTAAATGATTGGATTAGCAGTAGTCCATCCCGGATTAGTGAACTGAGGATTTTTATCTGCATACGGTTGGATGTAGATTGTGTGTTCAATCAAATCAAATTGTTTTTCTTTGTCAATTTCAGCATTGACATCGATAACTTTGATTGTTAGTATAACAATGGAAGCTTGACTATAATCAAGTTTTCCATTCACAAATATTTCGCCCGTATCTTCATCTATACGGAACACTTTTTTGTAATCGTACGGAACATTCGGTTTCAACTGTACACCAGCTTTAGATAGAGCTTTGATTGGATCTGTTATACTGTATTGCAGTTTTGAATTAAGATCAGCATCATGTGCTTCGAGTTTTGTGACTAAATCTCCTACTTTAGATGTTTCGGATATGTAAGTCTCAGATTTAGAAGTGCTGAATTTTGGGGACTTGTTGTTTACATCTTGAATAGTTACAAAAACTGTAGTAGTGGCAGTTTCGGGTATAGGAGAGCCGCTGTCTACAGCTGCAACCAATATTTCATACCTTTCTGGATTTATATCACGGTCTAAGTTTGCATCATTTGAAACTGTTATGACACCTGTCCTGAAATAAAAGTAATAGCACAATAGTTATTTTTTACCGTTCATAATACCTTAAGTACTTCATTGAAATATAAACAAATACTCACTTTTCATTTATATTGAAGTTATCTTTGGACCCTGATACTATATGATACGTGAGTAAATCATCTAAACCATCTGGATCATTAGCAACTACCATAGTCACATTCAGTCCAGGTTTAGAATCTTCTCGAATGCTAGCTTTGTAATTCATCGGATTAAGATCAAACGTAAAATCATCGTTGATTTCTTGACTTTGTGAAACTGTATATTTATAGTGGTGATAGTTTCCTTTGAATGTTGGTCTTTGGTTTCCAGGAACTCCCACTCTGATGAATACTCGAGTTTCATTGTGCAAAGGTGGTGTTCCTGTAAAGCAAAAAAGTTATACGCTAGTCATATATTCGTTATAAAACATTTAGTAATATCATCATCAGCCTATACTAGCCCTCTGCTGGACATATGCATCCCCTTATGAGCGCCATGTCATTAGATTGCCACATCTACATAGAATCAGTTTGCAAACTTTCACAGGTCGTATCTTTATCCCACTAAGTTCCTATTAGGGCTATAACTCGCTGGAGGTGCGGCGCGCCTACGACCAAATGATTACTGTGTGTAAAATCCTCCAAGGCAGAATTGACGCCTCAAGCTTGAGTGACGAGTTGTGTTGACTTTATGTCCCGAACAATTACTGCCGGGCTCGGAAACATAGACTGCTTGCTGTCCCACAGTCCCGTACGGCAGCCCACTCTGAGTCGCCCATCCCCCGAGTACTCGGTGCCATCAACGCTCTCCTGGACGACAGCCCCGAAGTTGATATGTTTGCCGATAGCTGGACCAATTTAATGAGACAGTGCCTTAATTTTTGTGAACGTAAATATTAATTCTCTGACATTCTTTAATTTTATTGTTTTTTGTTGTATATTATGTGTTCATTTCTGTATTCATATTTAATTAATGTAATTGGTTGTGTATACCGTGTTAATTAAATTAAATAAATAAATAAATTACACCTGGCAGAAGGGCTACCTACAATACATTTACCGTGTCGCGGTCTGCGCTCACGTTTACCCGAACGGTTGTCGGTTCTTTGCAGCTATGGCTGGAAAACATACTATAAGTACATTATTCATACCAAAATCAGTTCCTCTTATTACTAGTTCATATTGTCCTCGAGGTGTGTCCATGGAGTCAACTTTGTCTACAATTGTAATTTCACCGGTCTGTTCATCGACTGCAAAAACATTCCCTTTACGGCTGATACTATTGTCAGATTCCAAAGAGTATGCTATACGACCGTCTCCTTGAGTAGGACCATCAGCATCGGATGCCTGAAAAACAAATAATTATCAATTAAAAAACTTTGTTTACTTTTAAGGTAGTTGCCAGTCTTCAGTCTGGTTTCCTCGATACAGGCTGAGGTAGCCGACGAAAATCGCTTATAAAATAGATTGAGCAAACTGCAAAATGTACAAATGTATTTTAGGTTTAGTTTCGTTTATATTTTACTTTACATGCAGTAATACAGTTTAAGCTAAACTTTGGTTGTATTTGCTGCAAATATATATTTTTTACTTTACTTTAACTTATAATTGGTGGACCTTGACTAAGGTTTACTTACTCTTACGACAAATTGTGGTTCAAAACTTGACGCGCCGTCTCTTATAGTTCTGCTATATTCAGATGCTTCAAACATAGGTGTATTATCATTGACATCCAATACTTCAATAAAAATGCTAGAAGTTGATCCTTTTCCTCCACCATCTTTAGCTTGCAGATTCAAACTGTAACTTTTTTGTTTCTCGTAGTCTAGAAGCTGTGCGACATAGATGCTTCCTTCACTTCTATCCGTTTTGAATAAGTTCGATCCGAATCCAGTTAAAGAATAAGTTATTTCACCAAAAATACCAAAGTCTTTATCACTTGCAGAAACGTCACCTATCTTAGTTCCTATAGTTGAGTTTTCAATAACATTGAATTTATAGCTAGTTTCATCAAAAACTGGAGAGTTGTCATTCATGTCTAACAGTTTGATATTGACTCGAGCCGACGACAACTCTCTGTTGCCAGATGAGGTGACGATATCAAAACTGAACTTTCTCTTATCATCATCATCAACATCGTAATCCAACTTGGAACTATCTCTGACTTTAATGCTGATAGGTGTTCTGCCTTCACCATTTTCAGTACTTAGGGCGAAAACACCTTCGGAATTGTAAATATTCCGCAAACTTAGATCGTATTTGCTATTTTGACCAATATCATTATCTTCCACATATATGGATAGGCCAGGAACTGGACTCCCGTTCTCTATGTTTTCTGGAATCGATATATCGAATACTTCTTTATTGAACTTTGGAACGTGGTCATCAACATCGGTTACTATTATTGTGATTGGCGTGACTGTAAAGTCTGATGGCACTTCGTTATTTATCAGTTCTGTAGCCTGAAAGAGTAAAAATATTAGTAACTTCAGGAAAACCGTAGGTAAGCCAGTCAAAAAAGTAGTCAAGGCTCAACTTACTTTTATAAAAAAATTATACACTCCACCATTCTGCGAAACAGCATCACTTTCTCTGTCGATAGGTACATCTGAAGCGACCAATACAGCTCGTCCTAGAGGTTTCTCTGGCAATAGCCGGAAGAAACCTTCAGTGTCCCCTTCAAGAGTTAGAAGCACCGGTCGAAGGTTTGCTGTGTCACCGTCTTTTGCTACTATTTCCATTATGCTTGTATGCTGAAAATCATCACAAAAGAACAAAATATTAATTTAAATAAACTTTATCAGGGGCTCACCGCCAGAACAAAAATAATTTGAGGGCATTCATTAGGAATTCAACTTATCTGGCTGGCTCAATACTGCACGATGTCGTGCCATAAAAGCCTTTATTGTAAGATTTAGTAAGTAATATGTAATATTTAATTTGTTAAAGTGTTAGTTAAATTGTCCAAATAATACATACAGGTGGTGTGTTTTCAGGCACAGTAGCGGAATAAGGAGCATTCAAAAACACAGGTGGCTGGTCTTGCACATCCCAAATAGCAGCAGCAACGCTTGCGAGGGCTTTCAGTGGTCTGTCCGATGCGTCACTTGCTTCCAAGTTGATAACATAGGCAGACCTGCTCTCGAAGTCGAGTTCTCGGTTGAGGAATAGTCTTACTTGGTATTCATTAGGGGTTAGCTGAAAAGTATACAAAATAGTTTCTAATGAATAGGCTTTTACATAAGTACTTTTTTTTTAAAGTTGTTTAAAAAAAATGTTTAACTAGCTTTGAAAAAATTGGAGGTCCTTTTTGCGGCTGTATGTATGTTGTTCATCTTGTAGAACCACCATGTGTTGCGATGTTTGAGAATCCTCCGCCCTATCACGGCTTATGCGAGATGTATGTTCAGCGATTTTGATGATTCTTTTGGGTAGTCCGATAAAATGTTTATTCCCGAGACTTCCCGCAAAACTTTATAAACAGTTTGATTATAAAGGAATTCGCTTTTAGTTTATTTTTTCTCATACCTACACTTATCTTAGGCCGGCTTACATAAGTTTATTAAACTGGATTTAAATATGATTACTGACTTCCTACCTACGAATAAATAATTATTTATTCGTAGCTAGCCACACCTTACAAATACCTACGTTAAACCATAACCCTCGTCCGAAGGTAGTCGGGTAATTAAAAAATGATTAGGCAAAGAAATCATTGTGCAAGTGGAGTTTAGTGACTCTTCGTGAAATTAATTTAATCATTATAAGAATAAGAATATGAATAATTTTAAAATTGTGTTAATCATACATAGTTACATGAAGGTCTTAAAATAGTAAGTATCAACAATTTTATCCTATTCGGACATACAATCGTCTAGGCAGATAATCATCTAATGTCAAAAAATTCCTTCAAATTGTAGTGAACGTTATTAACAAGCCACTTCCTTAAAAATTTTGAAAAACCCTTTACCATCAAACACTCACCATCATAGTTTCAATCCTGAATGTTACACACGCCTCAAAGTCACTTCCTCTTTCTTTTGTTGAACATATTACTTTTATTTTTGCATTGTCACCCTCGTCTTTGTCTGTAACTATGATTTTTGGATTAACCTGAAATCATTTAAATTTATGTTAGGTTTGCGAACAACAACTTCATCGTTTGTTAGACACTTGTTGAGCAATAGTAGTCTTAGTATGGGCTTTGCATACTTTACGAAAACTAAAAGTTTTCATTTCCTTCCATACAATTAGGGCCTTGCAGCGCCCCTTTCGGTCAATGAGAGGAACTACTTTTTGTAGTATGACAGCGACCCCAAATTTTCTCAGTAGTACCTGATTCTTTGACAATTAAGCGGTAGTAAGCTGTCTTAGTCTCGAAAACTTATTCTGTTTTAGTATTTTGCAAGCTGAGGCATGCGAGAGTTTTACGTCTGAATACTCAAAAACAACTCAAATTTGAGCACGCATTTATGCTTAAGTTACGATTTTCTATGGCACAAACGTCACTCAAGCATAGATCTATGACTGAGCAAGCATTTATAATACGGGCGGGCGGCCCTTATAATGTCAAATCAATTTATCAGCTTGTTTTGCCTTTTTCTCGACTAAAACCACGTTACTCTTAACATAGTTTTTCTGACCTCTATTTCAGTCCCTATAGGTGTGGCTTCGCTGACATTCACTATGTAAGGTCGGTTGTGGAATACAGGAGCATTGTCGTTTACATCTTTGACTGGAATCACTCTGCGTAGAGAGATCGTGTTGGGCTCCGTGTTTGCTATACCTTCATCTGAAATTCAAAGTGAATCGTTATCATCTCAGCCAAGTGACCTCTACTGCTAGAATGCTGGAAAACTAAAATTTTTAAAACTATCATGGATATTTATACTAACTTCTCTACTGACGGGACATGCAAAAGTGCCGAAATATCGTCAAACTCAAAACTACAAAAATCATGTTCATGTCATGTGTAGTATAATAGATTGCAGTGATTTAAGTGTTGGACATTAACTGTTCTCATTAGTATGAGAAAAACTGTAGTTCATGTAAGGCTCTTCATTTCGTAACCAGCATAAATAATATGTACTACACCTGCTCGGAAAGTGGCTTATTCCTTCTCCTCATTCTTTTTTTTATCATTCATTACCGTCGTACTAAAATGCGGGAAGAAAATCTCTATGGAATTCAATTTCTAACCTGTTTCTAACTTGTTAAGCGAGAGGGAAAACTGCATGAAAATCTATTTCTAACGTAGTTTTTTTGTGATATATCGGCCGGTGCTATATTCTTTTTGTTTTTGGGTTGGGTTATGTTATTTTCATTATAAGCCAGACGACAAAAAAGTTTTTACTCTGAGTCCGCCATAAAATACCGGCCTCTTCCGTTTTCTAATTTGTAATAACGGGTTAGAGACTTCGCTATACAATGAATACCTAAAAATAGTAGGTCCACATTTCAGATGGATCCCTTTGCAAACTTCGGAGATTAGGGGGTAATGGTAAACTTTTCGACTTTATTCAAAAATGTTCAAAAGTATGAAACTTATAGAAATTGTTTTGAAATGTACAAACTGACACCTCTCATTTGTATCGAGGTCTTTTAAAATTTCGACATCACAATTTACTAAAAAAATATATTATTTGTAATTTTTTTTGTTAAATTTGTACACGATATGTATTATTATTTTAAATTTCAAGTTAATAGCTCCACAGCTATATCTCAGCAACTACCACTAGTTGCTGAGATATTAAAGAGGGAAGAAAGGACAGATAGAGCGAGGCCGGATTTCGAAACTGATCTCGGACCCCTAAAAACAAGTGAAAATCACTCGTGCGTTTTTTCTTTCGTGCGGAATTAACTCGAGTAATTTTGAAGATTCTACAACTAGAACACTGCCTCGGTGTACAATGTACTATATTGTATAAAGTTATACGCCTATTTCAAGGCCAAATTTGAAATCACTTACCTGTCAAACTAATAACGATCTCCAAAGAGCTCTGCTCCTCTCTATCCAGTCTCTTGGCCAGGGTAACGACCCCAGTCTGGGAGTCCACTGTGAAATATTGCCCCGAGATCGAATATCTCAATTGTCCATTCTCTGGGTCGATGCCTGGAATTACATGTTGATGGAACATTTTAGTTACCACAGTTAGGCTTTGATTTCAATATTTTGAATTACATTCAAACTGACAAATGGGAAGCATACACAGTAAACAACAGGGATTTTGGTTCTGACAAAAGACTTAAATAAATAAAGAATAAAATTTATAATAGTACATAAATACTTAGCTAAAGTATAGCAATTTAGCCTGAACTAGGTAATCCAGTGTTTCAGGCGACAAGAGTGCTAATTAATAAATAAAATTATCACTAATACAATTAAGGCATTTAGTTTAACAATGCTGTTTATGTTCCAAAGAGTTTGTTATGGTACTTAACTTACATTGAGTAAAACTAAATGAATCACTATTCTAACTAGGTTAACATTATGTATAAAAATATAATTTACTTTATAACATCTAAAAGCTTGTCTGAATCATCGTATAAAATTATTAAATTTTCATAATTTAATAGTTTTATACGATTTTAATAGTTATTTACAATTAGTATAGTCAAACGCGTAAAAATTAGACACTAAATTAAGTCTGTAGAGATGATAGACACAAGATAATGTCCAGCAGAAACTGGGGCTGCCCAACGGTCCTTCAGCTGCTCAATTGAGCATTTCGTGAGTACTTCGAGCATACTATTTCTTCGTTTGTCATTTTCTTTTGTTTTATACACGTTATCAAAATGCTGCTAATGAGGAGCAAAAAAGTACGCGTGATACACTTTCAGATACATCTGAATTGAACAATTGAAGTGTCAGGGAAAGTTGGGGCTTACCCTGTTATTGCTGGATTGATTCTGAATTGGCCAGCTGATCTTACTCATTTCTTTCGACGCGTTATAATAATAGCGAGAATAATAAAATAGGAAGATAATGAATGTGTTTCAATGAGAACGCGCTTCATTAACTCATCAAAAGAAACATTACCTTTCAAATGGTACACAGGCGTCCCCACCGGCGTGTCTTCAGGTAACCTAAACTGTGACATGTCTCCCACTTGTGGGACGAAGTGGGGCGCCCTGTTGATGACTTGGTTCAGGCATGACTGGATCAGGGAGAGAATTAGCAGGATGATCAGTGGGCTTGGTTCTACGAAGATTGTGGCGGCTTTACGCCTTTGGAATATTATTTCTGCCATCTGGAAAAGTTCAGATTAGTGTTCTTATGAATCGGTTAATAGTGCTTTTAAATGATAGGAAACATAGATGTACTTACCTATGAAGAGATTTTGAAGCTCTATTTAGTATAAGAACTCTCTAATATTCAAGTCTGATATAAAATTTCTCCAACACATATCTTCTCATTGTAAAGTCCATCAGATGAAAACTGCCATTTTTTTCGAAGAACTTCTCACACTAAAGTCATTAACAACGGGATATTTACCATCACTTGAGTATTTAGCTGGGGTGCTATATAGTTTAGGCGGTAGTGGTAACGTTCGTAGCAAAAGACAAAAATGAGAGCAGTACGGTAAGTCTGCCAATTAAAACACACTCGCAGTGCCCTCAGTTATTACGTGATCATGGCGCATGAAACTGTGCTGAAATATTACACAGCTCAAAACTCAAATCATGGTAAATATCCCGTTGGAAATGACTTGAGTGTTAATAACCATGATGGGCTTACAAGATATTATATCACTAACGTTACACAATTCGGTTTGTAGGTAGTGTCTTTAAGCCTAGGTTTGGTTTATCTAAGAACTGGACTCTTACGTGTTTTAATTTATTACTTCTACCGAATTAATCTCTAGGTTTTTCTTTTATAATTTTGTTATTCTATCTTTTAGGTATGACTACTCTACTCATCTTTGCTATCTCAAGTAAATTATAAGTAAATGAATAATCAAACCACGTAGCTTTATTTGTAAGCATCAAATCAAACGTTCGCAAGATAACAATGACGTCAGTTCAAGGCCAACCATCGAGTTCACAAAGCTGGATGCATGAGAAAATTGCCTAAGTACTTATTACCGTAACCGCGTTTTCGTTGAACTCAGATCCGAATGGGTATTTATTCATGTTTTATCAAAGTATTTCAAAAAGTATTAAACCTACAGAAATTTATAATTTGTTTGGATGGGTACTTTTTCAACTTTTACCAAAATATTTCAAAAAGCTAACAACCTGCAGAAATTACAAAAACTGTTTTGAGATGTACAAGCCGATACCTTTAATTTGATACTCAACTTGACATTGTAGGTATCTTTTAAAATTTCGACATCACGATTTGTACCGAAAATTTTAATTTTTCATGTATTTTATTTATTTTTCTTTTAATGTATTATTATTTTTAATTTCACGTTATTTTCTGAGACATTAAAGACGGAAAAAAGCACAGAAAAAGCATTAAGGGTATCGAAACCGATCTCCGATCTTCGAAACCCTAAAAAGAAGCATTATCGAAGCAGCAATGTCCACTTGTTGGTTAAGGGTGATCGTCACGGGTTGGCACGAGATTAAATTTTTTTTTTGTTTAAATTTTTTCTTATTTCTTTATTGAACTAACAAAAACGTAATTTGCCGCAAATCGTAAACCATTTTATATTAACCTATGAAAAAACTAACATCGGTTCACTGGTATTTTTAGAGCATTTGGGAAAATAGGAAATTTTGGAATACAAATCAACATTTTCCCAAATGCTCCCAAAATAAGTACAATTGAAACAAAAAAATACATTTATTTGACACAAGTAGAATTACAAAATATATAAAATGAATCCATAGGCTCCCGAACTACATAGTTATAATCGCAGTTGGCTTTATCATGGTTTCATAGAAAATGTTTTACGATTTGCGGCAAATTACTTTTCCGTGGTTTTTTTCCTGTAGAGCGCAGAAATAAATTAAAACCACGAAAAAATTTGTATCTTGCGCCAACCCGTGGCGATCAACCTTAATCAACTCGCGTTAAGATTACATGCCATAGAACCAGTCAGCGGTCAGTATTGGGCCAGTTTCACAACAACTGGCTTGCGGTTGCTCTGGACGTGTTTGGGCCACGTACTGGTATGGGTACGGAAGCGTGTAAAAGGTAGTAGGAAGTCTTCTACTTTTCTTAGGATATATAATAAAAACTCCTATGTTGCTGATCGGTGCCAAACAATTTTCCATTACCTGCAGATAAGTGCAGATTTGGTGCAGATGTATTCGTCAGTCACGTCAGTGTAATCAATCACCCATATACTTATAATCACACTATCTTCGCCGCTCATTGGCACTAGTTTGATTACGGATGAACATCAAAAGAAAATGAGAACATAAACTATTGAGCGGCGAAAAATGATGACGTGATACACGCACGATCGTCAGTGCATCTTTTGTACTCCAAATTGACATGCTGGTCCAAGTTCAAATATTCTAGACCCATTTCTTAGAGCTTTTTTAGCATCCCCGTCTTGGGGACGTTTCCGACTGGTATTGATATGGATCAGTTGAGGTACGTGTAGATTGTTTGCAACAGTCTGAAGTTGGCTCAATTATTTGAATTGTAAAAACGAGTTCTAATTTGTTTCTATTACTTGATTTAAAATAAATGTTTATTATGATATTTCAATTCGTTTAAAAATATTAAAATGGAGAGAATCAAAACGATAGCAATTAATGTTTTTGTGCAAGTTAACTAGTAAGTGCCTAGTATTATATTTCTTAATGTTCTTGGGAAATAATGATTATTATTTTATTAAACAAACCCGAGTAATCAACTTAACATCGAGAGAACGTGTACAATTGTACATTTTACAAGTTGGTAGATAATTATTTCATTTTGAGACATGTGATATCTGATATGAAGGTTACTTTATTATCTGATTGTAGAAAGAAAAAATGAAAATTATTTATTACACACTACACACTCAAAAAAAAAACTTTTGAGACAATCAAATAAAATAAAAGAAGAGATTTGATATAGAATCAATCTTAATTAATTAGCTCTTTTTTTATATTCTGTACAAAAAAAAACACAATTCAAAAATCAAAACAAATTAGAACTAGTATTTACAATTGAAACAATTAAGCTAACTGCAAACTATTGAAAAAAAAAGATGACAAAGAAAATTACAATTCAATAATAAAAACAAATTAGAAGTAGTATTTACAACTGAAACAATTAACTAATTGCAGACTGTTGCAAACAATCTACACGTAGCTCAACTGATCCATATCAATACCGGTTGGAAGAGACCCCATGACACGGGCTGAATTTAGTTTTAACCGACTTCAAAAAGGAGGAGGTTCTCAGTTCGTCTGTATGTTTTTTTTATGTAGGTATGTTACTTGATATCTCCGCCTATGGGTAACCGATTTTACTGATTCTTTCACTATTGTATAGAAAACTGATCCCGAGGTGGTCCCATAAAAAAATTATTCCCGAGGGTTTAGTATTTATCCCGTTAAAATTAAAAAGCAACATAATATTTTTAGAGAAACACGACTAGCTACAACAGTTTTGGTGATATGTGCGCCAATTGCTATTAGATTTTAATGATTCTTTCGTTGTATAAAAAATTATTTTGAGGTGGTCTCCTATAAGTTTGATTCTCGAGGAATTGCGCCGTAAAACGTAGGTTTGCAAAAATTCTTTAGAATATGATAATTTCATTAACACTTAATTAATGGTTTCCATGGCAAAGCGCGTCAACAGCTTCATCCTTGTATCATCAAACTAAATTAGACTTGAATTATAACTAGATGTCGCCAGTGTAAACTAATTTTTTTGCACGTGAACATAGACCTTTAGTCAGGCAAAGTAAGGGAGGAGTGATTTCGTTCGTCCGAGACATAGATGAATATTATCTATACACCAGAATTTTAAGTCGGTTTATCGTTTTTTAAAACATGCCAAATTATGTGTAAATTAGCTTCTTGAAGTCAGCTGTACGTAAAGTAACTATTTGATTGTTCACAAGTTATTGTGGTCACACAATAACCTACAAAGCTTGCGCTCTAGTAAATTCGCGTCAAGTTACAAAATTGTACACTTGCCTTACGTCACAGCGGTCCAGCGGATTTTGCAATACGCATTGTTCGAGCAACACTTTGGTTTATCTTATAGTCGTAGTACTATCTCTATGAAGACTGAATGAATAGGTTAAAGTGGGGTGAAATCTAACTTCAGACAATCATGGTTAAGGCTGGTGTATGGCCCAACGGCCTTGAGAACACAAAATAATTATCTGTAGCCGTTTAAATAGTTTGTTTTATTCGTGAAATGTTCAATTTATGTAAAATACTTTGACAAATATTTAGGTGATAGAAAAATACTCAAAATCAACAGCGTTTAGAAAAAATATCCAAAATTTGAAATAAAAAAAAAACACAATGTTGATATTTCTTCTAAACGCGTTTCTAAACGAGTTTGAGTGTTTTTCTTTTACTCAAATATTTGTCAAAGTATTTTACACAAATGAAACATTTCACGAATAAAACAAATGATTTTTCATGAAATGAATCAAATGATCAAATGATCAGATAGCAATTTTCAGAAGTTGGTGTTTTTGGCATGGGGCACATACCTACCTATCGGATGTCAACCAAGACTTAACTCTAGCATCTAATGTTGCTGGTCTTATCTTTTATGTTAAAGTTTGATCGGCGGAGGCAAGATTGGTAATCATTTAGCTTAAATTATTGAATCAATTTTGATGCATTCATAATCAATAATCACTCTTCAAACTAATATTATAAATGCGATGTTTGTTACCTCTTCACGCCAAAACTACTGAACGCATCAAGCAAACTCTGCATACAGGTAAGTTCTAAGCCTGGAATAAAACATAGGCTACTTTTTACCCCATAAAGCAGATCCCGTGGGACAAATAACCTTTAAACGGTTCCATAGAAACAACGCGTGTGAAGCCGCGGGCAGAAACTAGTTACATTAAAACTTAGGTAGGTACTTGCTCGCGGCTTAGCTAAAGTTGTTCCAGGGGAATATTCCAGGTCTAACTGTGTTTGCCAGATTACAGCCTGATCAGTTGACTAGTATAGGTAGATGAAGTAGGTGTGAAAGGGACACAAACATCCATCCAATATTTTTTTTCACTCCGGTTATTATTGTAAAGTGTAGGTACAAAAAATATCACATACAAATTGTTAGAAAAGAAAACTACACAAATTAGAGTTGTTTATCTACTAGCTCGGAGAGATTCTCAACTACCGTTTGGTTGGGTTCCGTTATTTTTTTCATTCTAAGTCGTAATAATAATAACAATAATGTCGTATGTCGTGGTAATTTCGACAGATGTCCGGGATTACATTTTTGACATGTAAATAAACATTATAGATTACTACCTACCTAGTTTAAAATGATTGGTTTTCATCAGTTACCATCATCACTCACTTGCACTTGTGTCAAAAACATTTTATAAACAACCACGCCCTATAGTTTTTGAATAAAAAAGATTAGCTGTTCTATTTTTCGCTTTTCAACCGCTCGGAATTTCAACTTAGACAAATAAATGTATTCAAAAGAATTATTGTCATGCCCTCGATTTTTATCGCGATCACAACACAACACCAACGTGCTGCTGAGTCTTTAATTTTTTCTGCGCATCATGCAGTATTCAACACATTTTAAAATATGACAACAATTTGAAAATGTTATTGTCTTTACAAAATTCACCACTGCCATTTTAAAATAACAAATGCAATCCATACTTATATTATAAATTCGAAAGTATCTCTGTCTGTCTATCTGTCTGTTACCTTTTCACGCCTCAACGGCTGAACGAATCTTAATGAAATTTGGCAGTGAGGTAAATGGTATCCCGGGGACATAGGCTACTTTTTATCCCGGAAAAAAGCTTGCAAAGCCGCGGGCAGCAGCTAGTAGTTCTATAAGTTGGTACCTAAGTTTCGACATTGCCTCGCCTACCATTGAAGCCACAAAAGGCTGGGATGAACTTACTAAACGTATTGAACGTCACAAGTATCGAAATTCTAGGTTAAACAGCGTTTAGTAAAAGTAACGAGAAACAGACAAAGCAGTGTATGTAATGTCAGTGAACCATACAATGAGGCGTGGGAAATTGTGATAATTGCCTATTTTACTGTACCGTCAGCTATTGAATCATTTTTCTGAACTCTCGAAGAAAATGATTCGGCTATTCTTGGAGGTGACTCTTGACTTTATTTTTGAAAAATATAATTAGATGTTTTTTACAAAAACCTACTTAGATATCTTATAAATAGACACTGTTTATTAAGTTTTGGTGGATTGAATTATTCTATGTTTATTCTAATTGAATATTCTCTTATACAAAACTAAATATTTATCAAAATCGGTCCATACCATCCGAACCTCCTGCTTTTTTCGAAATTAGTTAAAAAACTGAATCTCTATCTGAATGGTAATGTCACAAAAAAAAACAAAGTGCGCAAGTTAGGTAGTTTTTATTTAAATAAATAAATAATGCTGGACAATCCACACAGCATCATCTAGCCCCAAGCTAAGCTGAGCTTGTGTTATGGGTACTAGATGACTGATAAACTTAATACAATACTTAACATAGGTAGATATTTTTTATTATATATAGATAAATAATTTATATAGTAATCACGCCTAAGTTCTGAATGGATTGGGCTGAAACTTCGCATACCTACCTACATGTCAAGTTATACGTGGTGTCGAATAAGGCTTTGTGGAAATTTGTTTCTTTTACAATGTATTTATATTATGCTTCTCACACTTCCGTTGAGCTTTTTGCTTATGCTTCTGCTACACCTACTAGGCCTTTTACACAATTTTAATTATCTACCTTTATTTATTTAATTTTGGTCATTTTTGTAAAGTTGTTTGAAAAAATAAATCTATACTTAGTAAATAAGTAATGTGTATTTATAAATACTTCTTTCAAACACTTGACGCTGACTGTACTATAAGTTTTTGTACTGAGGAAGTAAGTTTCTTTACATAGGTAGGTATTTGTGTCGTTGAAAGTTCCTTCGATCTTTCAAATAAATTAGTTCGTACTACATACATATAATTACTTAATAAAATGTTATTATTTTTAAATATTCCCTCATACCTAACCCTGATCTGTTTCCTCAAAACCTATTATTTAGCAAACCCTTTTTTTGCCCAATATTTGAATTTTATTTTTCTTACACTAGCTCACGTGGTGATTTTGAAAGGAAATACAATATTTAACTATACAAAATGAACTATGTAGTTACTAAGAATAATAGCTATGTTCGGTAAACTCGTTGAGTTTTTTAAATTCTAAATTCTAAATAATTATTAACCATTTAATTTTGACACCTACATCTAAAAAATAATATTACCGACATATTTGGAAATAGATTTTACGTAGTTGACCTTGATGACTATCTGTCATGTTATGCAGAAAGTCCGGTTTATAATTATCTGATATTTTACTTTAAAATTAAACTCACCTTGTATGATAAGTAGGTAATCCAAATACACTGCACTTTCACTGATTTGTCCACATTTTTCTAATAAATAAACACTAAATAAGTTTAAAACTCAACATACTTTTGTTCCTAAGAACTTACAAACTCCGTTTGAATAGCGCTGTCAAAAACTTGCACCACCGGTCTACGGTAACTTGTATTGTTCCTATCTCTCTCACTCGATGAGTTTTGTAAATGAAGGAAAGAGATAGTGGCTTCGTAGCGGTACCTCTCGAAAGCCTTCTCAGATCGAGCATTTTTGCACAGGTAAAAGTAACGGGGTTTTTCTTAAGATGCGTGAGATGAGATGGCATGTGTGAGGTCAATGCAGTTAGAGGGAGACGCAAGATGCACTAGGTCATGATGATGGAAAAGGGCAAACAATAGGTGCAATAGGGTCAGGCGAAAAATATGAGGGGTAAAGTCAAGGAAGGGAAGGAGACAAAGTTAAAGTTTGCATCACAGATACAAAAAAATAGAAGGGAGAATGTTCATCAATCATTAGTGTAAGGGTGTACCGTGAAGTATATATTTTCCTCTTCTTGTATTCTTTATTTTCATTCAGCAAAATCGACTTGTAAGTTGGCATATATATATAACTTTATACATTAATTTATAACTTTTTATTTTAAAAATACCTTAATACTAGTAAAAGCACATACCAGTTTTGTGGCAATAGGTAGCAAATTAAACCTATGATCAACCATAATGTTCATAACCATCATGATTAATAGCGCCATCTTTGAATTTATACCGAAACTAAACTCAACACTAGCTAACACAAGAAAATTGAATTGTATCTGGCACTATGACTAGTCGTAATGCATTCGCGACTACTCACATAGTGTGTCTTGGGCACAGTGTAGTTCTCGAATCCTTGGCAATGCGGCGTTTCTAGCAACTTTGCCACAAGCACTGCAATGCAAGTAAACGGTAGATTACAACATCGTCAAATAAAACATGACTAAAAGAAAAAGGTATTGTTTATTTACAAAAATAGTATCCACAAGAGAATTAAAGAACACTCTTATAGGTAATTATCTATATTCCTACAAAACGGTGAGACACCACCACTAAGATTAAATAAGGCTTTTATAATTTTCATTTATATTTTTTCTATACCATCGGCTGATGATTTACTATTTCTTCTGATTTCTGTGTACATCGGGACGTAAGAACGGAAGCCTGTCACCGACATTTCGAGTTTTCGTTTTCTGTAAGTTACAGGATTATACTTAGTTTGGTTTTTAGTTGAAAATATATTTCTAGAATGCCCATTGATTTGTGGAACGTACGTATTCTGTGTAGTTTCATATTTTTTTTCAGTTGTGGTTTGGTTTGGTCTTTCGGTACTAGTTGCCCCATTATTAAGCTTAATTATAAGTCTATCTCTAAGATCTTTGATAGTTTTTCGAAGCATCGACCCATACTGGTCCATTTCGGTTGGAGCGATCGTTGTTGTGGCCCACTTCATTATCCCTCTTTCCATTTTATTTGTTTCGGTAGTTTCGGGTTCGACATCATCGTTCACTTCGTCACTACTTTCATCATAGTCCACTGGTCTTTGCGTTGTCAACCAGTCCATGTTCAACCTTACAGTTTCCATTGGAATAGATTGTGTGGTCTCTAAATGCATTTTTCTTCTATCTATTTCAGTCGTTGACTCACTTTTGCCTATATCTACGTCATAAGGTTCAGTTGTTTCATAATTCATATTATTTATTTTAATAATTTCTGCCTGAGTGGAGTACATATCCATTTTTCTATTAAAATCATAAGGTGATGTAGTAGTTTGCCAATTAACGTTATTAACATCTATATCTGATTGCATTGTTTGTGTAGAAGCTAAAGTCATATAGTGTTCTGGAACTTTAGCGTCTTCAACGCTGAATTTCATCACATCCGGTGGGCTAGTAGCCCATGGATTCTGTTCAGTAGTTGTGTCAGAAAATGGTATAACTGAAGTAGCTTGTAGTAGTGTTGGAGCTTGCGTAGTTGTTTGAGATGTAGCTTGAGTTGTAGCTTCCGTAATTTCTTCTGGATATTTTATTGTAATTAAACCTGAACTACCATCATGATAATCCTCTACTTGTCCCGCTAATAGCTTGACAGGCTTTTCAGTGACTGGTAAAACTGGGCTCGGGCGTATGGTAGAAGTTGTATAGTATATCGTGTCTTGATTATTTAATCTATTTTTATTTTCCGGTGAATAGACGTCAACGTGAACTAACATAGTCGCGTTTTTATTTTTATTTTCGACTTTATTAATATTAGGTGTATTTTCACTAGCATCTCCATTTCTAGTTAAATATTTAGGTTTTTTGTAACGAACGTAAGCTCGACGCATCGTAATAGGCTTTCTTCTAAACTGTATCAAGGGTTTAGACGTTGTTAGATAAATCTTTTCCAATGGTGGGTTTGTTTTATCATCGTATCTTTTGGGCTCTGGTCTGATATTAGGGTTCATTGGAAAAAGATTCAGCATTACACTAAATGACTTGGTGGATGATGGCGGCTCCGTGTTGTATTCGATCGAACTTTTAAACTTATTGGGTTTGTCAACGTTTTTGTTACAATGATTTCCTCTGCAAATGTTTCGATAAGGTATTCTTCTGAACATGGGTACTTTGTTAGGTTCCGTATCTGGTATTAAACTAGGAGTGGCAACAGGAAAAAATCTAAAATATGTGTCTGCCAACAGATTTACCTCTCCTGGACTATCTGGTTTGAAATTAAATAATGGATCTTCATTGTGATTTGCATATGTCTCAACTCTGTTAGAATTCTGTTGTACTGGCTCCATGGTTTTAGATTCATCCGACATATCTTTTTCAATCTTTGGTTCGACATATACGCCAGAAAAGGCTATAGATGTATGACCATTTGTAGTTTTTGCATCCATATCCGCAGACTTAGCATTTATGGTTTTTTCCAGATACCTGATCACTTGTCGAATATTTGCTAGCCTCTGTGCGTTTCTATAGCTGTCTACCCAGCTTCGCGATCCATATTTTTTGCTAAAAGGTAAAGGTGTTGCACTACGGTATTCAAATATAAATGGACGTGGGCTAGATTTACTAACTCTGTTTTGTCCGTATATATTTGGAACAAAAGTTCTATTTAATTCAGAAGGTCTTTTGTTAGGCTTTGTCATTTCAATGGCAGAGTCGTAATTACTTTCTTGCAAAGCGTTTACCAGCAGAGGCATACGCTCGTAGTATTCCTGGTCAAATCCAAAAAAGTTCCGATCTAATCTGTCAGCAAAAGGTGTGTCGTGAGTTATGTTTGTAGCATTTATTTGTATCCTTTGTACTAAGCTCCATTCTACTGCAATCGCATACTCGTAGATTAGTAGAATCACCTGAAACAATAAATAATGTGAAGTAGAATACATCTAATAGGTAGTAAAAGGGATTGCTGTCTTAAAAGCCTCAGGAAACTGATGTTCACGGTGACTCTACCTTATTAACCTACAATAATATCCAATAAAATGTTCACAGTGCTTTTCCAGGCAGACTCGAGACCAATTTTCTGCACTTTACACACAATATTTTTGTCATTTTACACAATATTATTGGTTTCCTTGTCTACATACATAATAGATGTTTTCTTTAAGTTATGATAATAGGAAGTATGTCTGGGGTGGGTCACTGTGATCGTGCTGCAAGGTATTTTGGGTCTTTTCTTAACTTCGTAGTTGGTTTTAGCATGGGTTCATAGCAAATGTTTTACAAAGGTTGCAAAACTACTTTTCTGCTATGTTACTTGTAGAACGAAGAAAATAGAAATAACCAGAAATAATTGAATTTGTCGCGCACCCGGTGACGATCTGCCATAAGCCTTTTTAATATTATTATAGATGCAAAATTAAAAAACTTGTTTAACTTGGTAATCTTCGGAAATTCTGGTTTGAATTTAAAAATATATTTCACTAATAACATAAGAAACTATTAGCTATGTTATCTCTGAACCACGCTACGGCTACGTACCCATCTCTTACAATGATTAGAGGTAGTAATAATGCTGGACAATCCACACAGCATCATCTAGCCCCAAGCTAAGCAAAGCTTGTGTTATGGGTACTAGAAAACTGATATACATAATCAACAATACATTACATAGATAGATATTTTTTTATTATACCTACATATAAAATACCCAGAACACCCGGAACAAATATTTACGTATCGTTCAAATAGATGTCCAAAGGTGGAAATCGAACCCGCAACCTCCTGCATCGCAGGCGGCCCGCCTGCGATGCAGGAGGTTGCGGGTTCACCTGCCACGACACACCGGTTATCAATAGTCGGTAATAGTTAAAAGATTAATAGGTTTTTATGAGTTAAATTATATTTATTCATTAAATATTAGTAACAGTTATTTATAATTATTATCAACTAGCAAATAACTGTTAAGTTGAAAAATCATAGTTATTCAAAATATTATAATCATCGTCATGATCTTGTTTCCAATCACTTTTTTGCTGAACTTCCAAAAATACTGGCCCATGCTTCGGTTTCATTGATTTATAAGCCGGTATATTTTCATTATTTAGTTCCTCCCAAACAATGTCAGGCGATGTGGTGTTTTTCTTTGTAAGTGAATCGGTATTTTTGTTTGGTCTGTATGACGATTTTATCACGTTTTGAATACTTTCTTCAATTAAAATCGGTTTATCATTCGATTTGGATGTTTTCGTTTTGTTTTTAGAGGTAGAATTAATTTCTATAAATGTTTGTTGGAGTGGTGCAGAATCTTTTCGTTCTTTTGTGAGACTGGGATCTATTTTTGAATGGATTGGTTTAGTATCATATTCACGGATGGAACCAACGAGAGGCATTTTTCGTTCTTTAATTAATCCAGGAGAATTCAGTTCTTGAATCCGGCTCCGATCTCTTTGATCTTGCTTACTTTCGATTGATAATTTAGTTCTGTTTGCTGTTGGTTGAATCAGATTTTCATCTGCAGCAACTTGCTGAACATTGTTATTTTTTATTAACTGGTATATAGTTTTGTTCAGACTTCTTATTAAACTATGGATGGGCAACTTGGTAATTTGTGTGAAACTGGTTGTTGTATGAGGTGCACTTTGATTAGGGTGTGTATCATGATTGAGGCGTTGTAGTCTGTTCACAGTTTCCTCTCTTACTAGATTAATATTTTTACCATCTATAGTTTTGCCAGAATAAACATCGTCTACACTAAATATTTTGATTTCTGGTAACTGTTTACGAATAATTTCGTTGTTTTTATACAAAAATTGCACAATAGAGCTATCATCCATTAATTTATTGTATTTATATTTATTTATCATCGTTGTTGATTGTGCGGGCAAACCAAAAGCTTTATCTTTCTGTCGGTTTAAAATAACAGCAGAATTTTCTATAGATTGATTGTCTGTTTCTTCTCTTGTTCCTTCTCTATTGTTTTCAATATATTTAAGCTTTTGTGTTTTTTGTAAAACCTCAGGTATCAAAACGCTATTCTCATCAGGTTTATATAATCTAACAGGTTTTGTATCTGCATATTCGGGATATTTTTGATAATTTGCTACATTATTTTTATCCTTTTTATTAGTTTTAAGATTTTTATCAGGTTCACTATCAGATTCATTGATAGTTTCAAAATCAAGATCATTAACGGGTTCATAAACAGCGTCATTACCAAAATCATTTTCAGATTGACTATATACATTTTTGGAAGCTTGTGGCAGCAATAATTGGATAACTGACAAAAACCTATGAAGAAGATTTCCTAGTTTTATCATGCATTTGCAATCTTTGCTTTCATAGTCACCTTTAATTTCATTCTTATGACTTTTTGCAACCTGTGGCAGTTGTATTTTCGGATGATTTTTGTGGTAGTATTGTTTTGATTTTTGTTTGATGTTCACCGCTGTATCAGTTACTGATTCTATACTAGCCATAGGTTTTGATGATCCCAAATAAGCTTTATCATTAATCATTTTGTCGAAATAATTGAAGATACGTTGGTAATCTCTTATTTTTCTTATTTTAGTAAAGTACGCCTGATTTGTTGTTGCACGCGTGTAGTCTATCGGAAAAGTTTTAAATGCAATGGCGTATAAGCTTGATGATGGGTTCCTTAGGAAATTTTTAGTAAAAATATTTTTATTTATACTGTACTCGGTGGTTTCCCTCGATTCGGTATTGGGGCGAGAACTTGATTGTTCTTCGTATACTTTCGCCAGAAACACGTTTTTTTTCAGTGCGTTTATGAGTATTGGTAGCAACGTGAGAGACGTTTTGTCGATATTGCTTTTGGTAAAACTTTTCTCAAACGAATTTTCGGTGGTGTCGTTGATGAAACTAAACCAGTTGGGGCGCAGTTTTGTTTTTACTACTGCGACTTCGGAATTAAAACCGAACTCGTAGATGAAAATCACCACCTGAAAAAAAATAACAACCCTTAAAACCAAAGGACATACTGGATAACTCCATAGTAAAGTAAATGGTGCAATTATTTAATGCGAAATGCGATCGTTTATTAGGTTAAGTTTTTCTGTTAAGGCGCTACCCCGACCCAGAATAGCACCGCTGCCTAGTTTATCTTATTATTACGTTAAACAAAAGAAATTTCTGAAATCCATTGGGCAGTTTGTGATAGGTACCTATCATAAGCTTTTTTTTAATACCTCTGTAATAGTTTTATTAATAGTTTAGAGAGAGATGCGAAAACAGAGTTTGGTGGCCAAAAAGAGCAACAACGCATCTTTGCATTAGCTGTACAAAATAAAACTATTACAGAGGCATTAAAAAAGCTTATAATAGATATCACAAACTGCCCAAAGGATATTAGAAAATTCCTTTGTTTAACGTAATAATAAGATAAACTAGGTGGCGGCGCTATTCTGGGTCGGGGTAGCGCCTTAAAGAGATCAATATGTATCTATCAATTAGCACCTTGCCTATCACTAGTCAAAACCAATGAAACGTAAAATAATTCAAAAGATAATTCTGAAAAAGTCATATAAAACAGATAATAATTATAAGCGTAATGTAGGATATATGTACAGTATACTATCCTCTGGTATAACACACAAATATATCATTAGTTAAATGTAGTCGTTTTGTGATCATCATCATCACCAGCCTTATACATCCACTGCTGAACATAGGCCTTTCCCAAACGAGTCCACGAATAGTGATCTTGAGACTCCTCCATCCATCGATCTCTTGCAACCGCTGCGACGCCGTCGGTTCAGTAATTTTTATTCTTTATTAAATAAATAAACATATAAAAACAACACACCAATCCATTACAAAACACGCAACTAAATAATTAAAAAGGTTACGGATATTCACTTTCATCCGAAATGTTAAGCCAATAACAATGAACATTACTTACCATAAAAGTGAAAGACAGGGTTATCACATTTAGTTAATTGACACAAAACCACACACTTGACAAAATAATCATTAGTGTTACCTAAGCGTTAAATAATAATTATTGTAATCACACAATATGTTATCGAATAAAATTTTGGTACGTAAACTTTAAAAAACTACGAGTAATAGAGAAACTTTCCTTTATCATAGTTTCTTACACTTATACATATGTATCTCTCCACCTCCACAGCCTATATTGGGTCCACTGCTGGACCCAGGCCTCCCCCTGATAAGCGCCTTGTTGGCTTTTATCTCACGGGGGGTACACTTATACATAATTTATAAAAAAAAAAAAAAAAAAATTGTACCACGTACGAAGTTCTTGTTTGCTCATAAACGGAGTCCATGACGAATTTTCTCTTAATCTTATGGTTTCGGATTTTGCCCTTCACACCCACTACAAAAAGCCTAGGAATTTTTAATAGTATAAAGTCCATCTTAGAAAAGATTCTTAACACCACTATAAACAACTTACTGATGATAATTAGTAACAGAATAATTAATTAAAAAATAACAGAAAACATTTATATTCTTTTCTTATTGTTCTTTTTTTATTGTTGTTTGTTGAGCCTTAAATTCTTTTGATTGTGAATTTTAGTACCTTGTCATATTAAGAATCGTATAAAATTGATAACATTTTGTTGCAATGTTTAGGCACAGGGTGGTCCAATAAGAAATGCACTTTTAATATGTCAAGGATTTTCGAAAGAAGCAGGGGAGTTGGTGTCTGTGCGTAGCTTGGTTTGTGTAATTTTGGTCCCACTGAGTCATTACACGGGAGAATAGCGCGCGTTTTGTGTACGACATTTTATGAGAACAATCGATCTAATGTAACTGTTCGACGACTTTTTCCGGTTAAATAATTAACTTAAAAGAATTACGAGGCATCAGTGAGTGTCCTAGCATTAAATTAATCAAGCATCAATCATTTAAATTAAATGATTGATGCTTGATTAATTTAATGCTGTATTTCTTATATTAAGTGCATCACATGTAATAATGATATTACGAATAAATTCTGTATTCTGTATTCTGCAGTGGCTAGAAAGATTCGACAGAACAGGATCAACGCAAAAAATTCGACCTGGCGGTTGCCCAAGTGTCTCACGCACCAACGAAGTTATTGAGCGAGAT
Organism: Eupithecia inturbata; assembly: GCA_963662085.1. Taxonomy (NCBI): domain Eukaryota; kingdom Metazoa; phylum Arthropoda; class Insecta; order Lepidoptera; family Geometridae; genus Eupithecia; species Eupithecia inturbata. Next base: position 14,990,196 of record OY759182.1, read on the forward strand.
CAAGAATCTTTACGCGCGAATACCAGAATGTCGACGCTCAAACGTTCATCAGCTTTACGTGTGTCTAAATCGACGTTACAGCGAATTTTGCAACTTGAATTGAGCTTGCATCCTCATAAGGTTCAACTAGTCCAAGAATTGACTTTGATTCGAGGTTGAATTTCGCCAATGAAATGCTCGACTGGTTCAACAACTTCAATAACATCCTTTTCTCGGATGAAGTCCATTTTCCTACCTGGCTCCAAAACTGCTGGAATCGTAAGGCTACAACAGTAACACGTAGTTTCAGTAGGATGGCGCCACATGTCACACTTCAAACGAGAGCATTGGTGTAGTGAAAGACATTTCCACAAAAGCTGTTTTCAAGAAGAAAAAATTCGGCTGGCGTGAGATCTGGGCTTCTTGGGGGCCAGGTAATATTACCCACATTATCTGGCCCCCAACAAGCCCAGATCTGATGCCAGCCGACTTTTTATATGGGTTTACCTTAAATGTAAGGTTTACTCCAATAATCCAACATCTTTGCAGCAGTTGAGACTGAATATTCGAGAAGAGAAATGGGGACTCCATTTCTTTTTCTCTCCATTTCCAGGGAAACCCTTACGAAAGTTTCCAAAACTTTTATGCCAGATTCGAAGAATGCCGTAACAAACAAAGACAACGTTATTTAAAAAAAAATTGTCATTCAGTACCTTTATGCTTTGATTAATAAATATGTTCCAAATGTAAATATTTTTACTATATCGAACTTTCATAAAAGTGCGCTCCTTATTGGACCTGTATTATGTTTACGATTTTTGTAAATCTAGTACTCTATTTTTATATGTGAATTTTACTGTGTTTTTTTTTGAGGTGTCGTGGTCGGATAACCTCCTCGTGTGCCCGTACTGCTACCTGTGCTTGGGGATTCGTCCCTGGGTAACGGTAGTAGGTGGCGGGCCGGTGCACCTTGGTTCCCACCGCTAACAATTTTTCTATTCGGGAATATGGTTAGCGGCGGCCAATAATCCGACAAACTAATCTAAGGTGTCAAACGTACCGTGCCGAGGGATGAATGGCTGATGGTTCAGTTGCGAACGGTGTCTCTCCGAAATCAGGGCGAATCGGAGTAGTAGTCAGCCCACCCGTGGGCATGCGGGGCTCTGCTGGCGGGTAGTTTTATTTCCCTAGCTTCTCGTGGGATTTGTATGGATACTGACAATATACCAACCAAATCTTCTTCTCCTTCTGGAGAATCATCTTCTCCCGTCTCGGGAGAAACCTGCAATAGGCTGGAGGAGGCCCTACTGGCCTCTCCGGAGCCTATGCATACAGTGCCTTGCCTGGCAGATGACCCAACAGAGGTCGGCGGCTCCGAAGCTGCGGCCCCTGCCACGGTTACGTCACCAAGCAAAAGCGCTGGTAAACTGAGCGGTGCTGCCCGGAAGCGGCTCCGAAGGCTGATGGCTGCCAATGTATGCTTCGAAGAAGCACGAGCACTGGCGGTAAAGCCTTGGAGCCAAATCCCACAGCTGAACGCTCCCCCCGATCCAAAAACGTCCAAAAGACAAAGATCGGAGGAGGAATCGCCCAAGGAGCAGACCAAAAAGGCCCCCAAGCTGTTCCAGGAGTCAGAGGCCAGACCTAGCTTCAAGCAGGTCGCGGAGGCGAAGCGAGTAGGCATTCGCAACATCGCCTCCATGAGCGACGACCAGATGAAGCAGGTCCATCGTTCCCTGACCCTGGCAATACTGAAAATTGCAAGCAGCGGAAAGGGGCCTAGGTTTGATAGTTTTACTCACAAACCTGGGTGGATACTGGTCACATGTGAGAACCAGGAGAGCCAAGTCTGGCTCGAAAACGAGGTCCCTAGGATCAAGCCATGGGTTGGGGCAGAACTCTCGGTCATTCCTGAGAGCGAGTTGCCCAAGCCTGTGGTTGCGGTCACTTTTGTGCCCAGTATCGAAGCGGCGTCGGTAGACGAGGCCGTTCAGCTACTGAGGACACAGAATGAGGGACTTCGCACTGACCTTTGGAAGGTTCTGCACAGCAGATCTGAGGGGAATGGGTTTGTGGTAACCTTCTCCTTGGATGATCTGTCTGTGGAGGCCCTTAGAGCCACTGGCTTTCAGGCTGCCTTGGGATTCAAAAAGATAGCCTTCAAGGTCAAAGGCAGCTCTGAGACTAAGCCAGAGTCAGTGGCTGTCTCAGGCCCACAGCCGTCCGGCTCCGGTGGAAAGGGCTCCTCGGGGCGAAGCACAGGAGGACCAAGGCCGCGACCTGTCGTGGCACGGCCCTCCAATGTACCGCCCCTGGGTAAGTTCGGTCCACCGAGGCAGGGCGGAAGTGGTCCGCAACCGTCCACATCCAGTGGAACGGGCGCCTCGGGGCGAAGCACAGGAGCACCAGGGCCGCGACCCGTAGCGGCAAGGCGCTCCAATGTAGCGCCCCAGGGCAGGTCCGGGCCATCGGATCGGGGCGGTAGGGGTTCCCGGGGTGGAGCAAGGGGTGACAGGCCGACCGAACCTAGCGGAGGACGCGGAGCGCGCCCGAAGCTAGTTAGGTCCAAGCCTCGTTACCAGCGGGAAAACCTGTAATGGCTACCCAGGCAGGGAAGGCGAGGATCCTCCAGGCTAACCTCCACCATGCCGCGGCAGCTTCCGCGGTAATGGAGTGCTGCCTGTCTGAAGGACAAGCTAGCCTCGCCTTGATCCAAGAGCCTTGGGTAGCCAACACTGAGGTTCTGGGACTCAACGCTGCCGGTAAGATTTTAGTTAATGGTAATGGCACAAGGCCCAGAGCTTGCATAATTTTCAATAACTATGTTAATTTTTTGCCTATCACAGAGGTATGTAACGACGACCTGGTTGCCGCTTTTGTCGATCTCAAAGGATGGAGTGGGGCGAGGGTAATTATGTGCTCTGCCTACTTACCCGGAGAGAGAGACAACCCAACGAGTGACCTGGCGAAGGTGGTCGACTTCGCCGCCCAGAACAACGCCGAACTTCTCGTTGGATGCGATGCCAATGCTCACCACACAGCATGGGGGAGCACGGACGTCAACGCTAGAGGTGAGTTACTTTTTGACTTTCTTTTAGCTAACAATCTAACCACTCTTAACATAGGACGCGTACCGACTTTTGTTACTCGGGTTAGACAAGAGGTTCTGGACATAACGTTCGCTACTAACAACCTCGCCAGGCACATTAATGACTGGCATGTTAGCAACGAAAACTCCATGTCCGACCACAAACACATCAGCTTTGAGATAAAGGCCTCTCTGGACTCTCAAATCATAACTTATAGGGACCCTAGGGCAACTGACTGGGATGTCTTTAATGACAAACTAAGGCTAATGCTCGAAGACTGCCCCAAAAGTATTAAATCCCGCGACAGTCTTGAGATAGCAGTAGCTGTCCTTTCAAAAGGCATCTGCACGGCCTATGAGGAAAGCTGCCCGCTAAAGTCCAAGACCACAAAGCGACAAGTCACATGGTGGAACTCCACGCTAGGTAAGCTAAGGAGCAAAACCAGGAAACTTTCCAATAAGGCTAAAAGGACTCGTGAATGGGAGGCCTACCACAAAGCCTTAACGGAATACAACATAGAGATTAGGAAGGCAAAGAGGGCATCCTGGAGGAAGCTCTGCGAGGAAATCAAGAGTCTGCCTCAAAGTGCAAGACTTCACAAGCTGTTCTCTAAAGCCAGAACTAATCAAATAGGCCTCCTTAAAAAAGGAGACGGTACGTTCACAACTAATGAAAAGGAAACCCTAGAGTTGCTGGCTTCGACCCACTTCCCTGGTTCGCAGGATAAAAGTTCGCTCCGACCTGCGCCTGAAAATCCTTATAAGCCTCGGAATGAGGACTGGAACAGGGCGGCTAGGATTATCAGACCGAACCAGGTAAGGTGGGCCGTCAACTCTCTCAAGACTAACAAAGCATGCGGTGAGGACGAAATACTCCCTGTCTTCCTACAGCGGGGAATCGACGTCCTCACTTCATATCTGGTTAAAATCTTTAGGGCGAGCCTCGCCTGGGGATATGTGCCAGAACCATGGACAAATGTCAAAGTCGTCTTTATACCTAAGGCTGGAAAGAAGGACTACAGCCAGCCTAAGTCCTTCAGACCAATAAGCCTTTCGTCTTTCCTTCTGAAGACAATGGAGAAGGTAGTAGACAGACACATCAGAGACGTGGCGTTAGCTGCGTCTCCTATCCACCACAGCCAACACGCCTTTTGCAAGGGCAAATCCACAGAGACGGCGCTGAGTAGCCTCATTGACAGAGTGGAAAAGGCTTTGGAGGACAAGGAAATCGCACTATGTGCTTTCCTTGACATTGAAGGGGCTTTTGATAACTCGCCTACCTCTCTGCTGGTGAACGGGTTGGTAAACAAGAATGTTGACCCGTCCACCATCAGATGGGTTAAGGATATGCTCACAAACAGGGGCGCAAAACTAACCCTTCAACGATCAACAATCGAGATATCCACGGCTAGGGGCTGCCCCCAAGGCGGAGTTTTATCGCCCGTATTATGGACCTTAGCAGTGGATCAGCTCCTGTGTGGACTGGCAGACCAGAATATAGATGCGCAAGGCTATGCGGACGACCTTGTGATCATCGTGCGAGGATTTTGCCAGTCCACCATTTCTAGCATCATGCAGAGAGCTCTCAACGCTGTCAGCGACTGGTGTAGCAACAGTGAACTCTCAGTCAACGCTGGCAAAACTGTGATTATACCATTTACAAATAAGCGAAGGCTAGACAAGCTCGTGAAGCCTAAACTTAACGGTAAAATCATAACCTTTTCCACAGAAGTGAAATATTTGGGCGTTACCATCGACCAAAAACTGACGTGGAATACTCACCTAGCCAACGTCTTGAAAAAAGCTAAGATGGCTCTAGGAGCTAGCGGCAGGCTAATGGGCAACAACTGGGGCGTCAACCCCAGGATTGCCTTGTGGCTGTACACTGCCATTGTGAGGCCGATACTCACTTACGCCTCCATGGTATGGTACGACAAGGCCCTTCAGTCAACCGCAATCAACAAACTAAATAGCCTACAAAGGACTGCATGCCTTATGGCCACGGGAGCCATGACCACCTCCCCTGGACTGGCACTAAATGCACTGCTGGGTCTGCCTCCGCTCCATATGTACATACATAAGGAGGCAAAGACCAGCATGTATAGGGCCTGTACTCAGGGCGGTAGGAACTGGCTCTCCCAGAAACTGAGATCTCTACAAGACTCTACTCTGGAATCACCAATTTTGGGCATGACAACTGATGTCAGGCTCCCACGACATGTGTTTGAAAAACACTACACAGTGGAACTTCCTTGCAGAGAAGACTGGCAAAACAGCCAGGTGCTCTGCAAGAACGGGTGCCTAAATTGGTACACGGATGGTTCCAAAATGGGACTGGATGTAGGCTGTGGAGTGTATGGAGAGCGACCTAGGTTTGGCAAAAGTACAAACCTAGGTAATTACGCCTCTATCTTCCAAGCAGAAGTATTCGCCATCTTAGAATGTGCCGATATAAATCTGGAAAAGCGCTACTCCAACCAAACGATCTTTATCAACTCTGACAGCCAGGCGGCTCTCCTAGCACTGGACTCGAAGGTCATTACATCTAGATTAGTCGAGGACTGTATGTCACGTCTAAACGCGCTCGGCTTGAATAACAGAGTCGTCCTAAGATGGGTACCGGGACACGCAGGAATCAACGGCAATGAGTGTGCCGACGAACTTGCTCGTTCCGGGGCCAAGGGGACTCAGCTGGGCCCCGAGCCGTTCTGTGGCATACCTAAAAGCCTGGCTAACAGAACCCTCTTGGATTCCTGCTTCGAGGAAGCTTCCAAGCTTTGGAAGAATTCCTTGGGCATGAGTCACTCTAAGTCATTAATAAAAGCCTTCGATAAACGGTTCACCAACCGAATCCTAGCGCTAAGCAGAAGCAACCTTCGCATCATGACAAGAGCCCTAACTGGACACTGTCGCCTTAACAAGCACATGTTCAAACTGGGTCTAAGCGACACACAATCCTGCAGATTTTGCGAAGAGGCGGAGGAAACGCCTCTCCACCTGCTAGGAGAGTGCGGAGCACTGATGCAAAAACGTAGCATCCATCTGGGCAAGCACCTGCACAGCCCAGACGAGCTACGAGCCATCACCCCGAAGAAAATCCTGCAGTTCCTAGCAGCTGCAAGGGTTAGTGGCGAACTATGAACGTCGCAGCTTCAGGGCTGAACAATTGAGTGGCGATCACAATAGGCCTTTCATGGCCGCAGTGACACGAAAGCCACCTAAAGAAAATAAAAAAAAAAAAAAAAAAATATACTGTGTTTTGTGAACTATTAACTATACTAATCAAAATTATTATAAACAGAACTCGGTCATCATCGAGTAAGCACGCTTAAGAGCGAGAAGATACTACCAGTAGCCAAGTAGTCAGCCAGTTGTAAAAGCAACTTTTTAAGTTATTAGTAATTTAATGGTAATGTTCATTAATTTACGAGCTCTTACTGTTAGTATAAAAATAATCTTACATCTTTATTGAGCAAATCTCAATCTGAATTCTAAAATAAATGTAGTGTAAGATTCGCAGAATGTAGAAACAAGCACTGCGGAACGAATGGACATAAAATTACTTCTTATTAATAATTCGACGTAACACGTGAATTTTGATGTTTGGATTGCTTTGGATTATTAAAAAAGAATGTTTGAAAAAATTTAGCATTTTTGATGAAATTACGGGAATAACAAAATAGAAATAATATGCTTTAATGACTCGTTTTCGACTTTACCAATAACTCTACAATTTTCAAATGGATTACTCTAGCTGGCAAATAAAAGTGACTATTACTTACCCTAGAGCATTTACCACACAAATTAACAGTTTAGTGTCACTGTCTGTCAGTGACAATACATGAATATACGAGTAATACGTACATAAACGTTAATAAACATTTTGATGCTCTAATTTATTTTGTCGCTGACGACGACACTTAAATTGCTGTTTTTTACTGAGAAATTTTCCATATACCTAACTAAAATTCCTATTCTTTCTTTATATAAAAAAAGAATGCCTATCTTATTTTTTTTTCATGCTCTGAGGTTCATATTCTAAGATGACTCTTTTAATCACTTGTGTTCAAAATTCGATCTACTCAAAAACAAACAAAGTACGGCCTTAAAACAAAGGAAGATGGTTATGTTACCGATCAAAGTATCTTCGTTTCTGCCTTAATCTGCCTTGAGAAAAACAAAAGATAATCAAACTACTGCAGTTTCCAATAGATACCTGTCTAACAATCGACACAGCATTGCTCAGCTCTGAGCAAGCATGTAAAGATATCGTACAAAATCGGTGCTACCTGCTTTACATATTGTAACCGTTTGCTTTCTGCTTTCTTGTTTTATCGGAGAGGCGCGTGCGCAGCCGTGACGTCCACACGGCCTATTACAGAGTGCTCTCGCTATTACTAAGGACAATATGTTCATGACAACCTTCTGCAGAATGTTCCCTTGACGTGATGCATCCGTACACTCAATGTAGTTGCAGAGAGGATAGACGTGTTTGACTGCTCCCTGAACGAGTTGGGAAAGGCTTTATTATTTATTGTATGTTATTTTAATGTTTGATGAATGATTTATTATTGGATTAACTTTATTTTCTTATTATTAAATTTAAATTTTTGTTTTGTGTTCGAACAATTTTGTGTAATAATAATATGTTTAAATAAGGAATTTAAATAATAATTATGTTAAAATATTTGTGACCAAAGTTGACGATTTATATTATAGAGATTATGGTGATTGTAAATATAGATATTAAACTTTCGCATTAGGTGTACCTGTAAGGAGAGTGTACTCTCAATATTTTGAATAAATAAATAAATAAAATGTTCCTCAGGCCAGGTATACACAGATTAACTGAACAATTTTGCTGAGCGTCTATTGCTCACCACAACGCTTTGACATTGTTTAACATTGTTTGTCACACGTAGTTTAGGCACAAAACAGCATTAAAGAGTTTTTTTACACGGTTTTGGTCACATATAATTTGAGATACTGTATTTAACGAGCTGAAAGCTGCAATTGTCTAGCTTCGAGCTTCGAGTCTTTCATTAAGCTTAAATTGTGTGACGGTTGCGCTCAAAGTAGTAATTAAAGTTTTAATCGTTAAACCTAAGTCACTATTGAGTATGGTTTTGACTATTTCAAACTCGACTTAGGTAATAAGTGCGGCTTTTTCCTATTTCTTTAAAGCATAACGTCGTCGCGTCTTTATCGACTATACTTAGTATTTCTTTAATCAAAATAGCGGATCACTAGGGAAGGTCCCAACACGGTAGTGATCAAATAATGATTTGTGTGAATATGTCTGCGCTAGCTCACGGCATGTGAGCAACCTATGCACTTATTTTGCTATGAATCAATACATAGAATTTTACTGCGGATTCAATCAACAATTTTTAAAAATCAAATGTTGAGTACGTTATTTATTCTGCACGCCCAGCTGTAAGACATTTTGTTCAGCTGATGCGTTCGTCTTTTATTTATAACTGACTTCAAAAAAGGAGGACGTTCTATATTCGGCTGTATGTATACTTTTTTTGTATGTTCGTCGATTTCTCCGTCAATTGTGGACCGATTTTGAATGTTATTTCACTGTTATGATATACAAAATGATCCCGAGGTTGTCCCATAAAAATGTATTTGCCGAGTCCCGAGGAATTAGTATTTATCCCGCGAAACTTACAACCAGTGTAAAATTAAGGGATTCGAAGTCTGTTTTTAGTTCTTTCCACCAATCAAATTATTCATATACTGGAGGCCATCATATCGACGTATGGATAATTGTATGAAAAAACAAAATACAATCACACCAGCTTTTAAAGATTTATCATCGCCCTGAAAGAACCAAAGGAATTGAAACAAATGAATTCTAACGATTTGATTTGGCATGGACACATAACATTTGATAATCGATGATTTTAATAGTTAAAGAATCGTGTTATGATATGACTAAATCAATTTCATACATTTTTTTTTAAAAGAAACTGGTTGATGATTATCATTTACAATCAATTTTGAAAACATAATCAGTACGGGACGCTGGGATGATGAAAAAAATAGGACACCACTGTAAATAAATAAATTCATGTTATGAATTAGTTTGTAGGGAATTTAAATTGCTAACAGTTCTGAATGGAAACCAAAGAGCATCAGTCATCTAGTGATGACAATGAACTGCGACGCATTCGAAACGTCGGAAAATAAAACAAAAGGAACGCGTTACAACTTATAGACCCTCAAATAAATCCTACTTAGGAAGTGATTATATAAACATTATTGTCGTTGTTTATTGAAATAAAAACAAATATGTTACTAAGGAGTAAACACGCTTCATCATAGAAATGCAATGAATGATTGAAAATGTATTATGAATAGGCCTGAACAAGAGTTTTCTTTTTTCGGGAGATTTTAAAGATATCTCTATGAATCTATTGTGGGTCTAGAACTAGGGTAAAGAGTGTATGTAACCCATCAGAGCTTTCGGAGTTGACGGTCCTAATGGATCATCCGTCAGTGAATTATTCAAGCGTAGCTATCCTAAAACCTAGATTATAATAAATAACTCTGGACAATTCACACAGCATTATCTAGCCCCAAGTTAAGCAGAGCTTATGACATGGGTACTACATGACTGTTATACTTAATACAATACGCTACATAGATAAGTATATATTTTCCATTGTACATCATTGTACATCGACTAAAACTCGTCCTATGGCTTTTTCAGCAGATACTTAAACATTTAAAATTAATAAGAGATGTGATAATATTTTGTAATAAGAGATGTTTGCATCTCTTAAGGTATTTTTCTATCTACATTATAATTCAATGAACATACGATGACAATAGTACTATTCGAGGTTATCCACTAAACAATACAATGTGAATTCACCGAAATATTTTATGATGGTTCTTGCATCACATAAATCATTAATAAATAAAAAAAGAGAGCACATAAATCGTTGTTTAAAATCGTTAATTTTAACACAAATAGTTTGAATCTTTAATCATATAGTCAATTAGTTCATGGAGTAAGATGGACATGGTGCAACAGTCCATCTTACATGTTTGCTGCCGATTGATGACACTTTCTGCGTCATCAATTGGTATCTTAGTAGGATCTTTAGTTCATAGCCAATTCACTGTTAATTCAGATATATAAAACATTTTTTTTTGTCGTTTTACAACAACTAAAAAGTTGTTGTAAAACGACTAAATTGCTGATGCTAACAGACAAAACTGAATTTAATGAATACTCAGTGGTGGCTACGTATAGATAACGGATCAATAAATTAAAAAATTAGGTACATACAATTAATACAAAAAGTTCTGAACATTAATAACAAGCAAGGGTGTTTTGTTCATAGCGTTGAGAGCACAAATACTCACAATAACAACGGTAACGGTGATCGCCGTGCTAACGGCCGCGCAGGCGCATCCCTGCCGGATCTGCCGCCTCCTCGACAGCCTCAGGAACTCCTCGGTCCTGCAGTCGATGCCCTTGTACAATCCGAACTGCCGTATCCTCGGCGGGGTGCTCGCATACGAATCGTTTTCACTCGACATTTTGACCTGACACTAATAACATCACTAGACTACCTACTCCCTTTTAAGCCCTAAAAGGACGAGACAATGTGATTGTATTGACTGTGATAATGCTTCCGAACTTTCTTTTGATTGTATTTTTTTGTCACATTACTAGTTGAAGACGGTGTGCACTTCTTGATGGTCCCTTTGCGTGTGAGTGGTATGTGCGTTTGTTTTAGATACTCGCTGTATGTAGCTAGGGGTGCGTCACTGTCGATATTATTACTGTTCTCTATATTGTGTTGTACATGTTACGTAAGCGTGTTTGTTTATGTTTAAACTAAAATCAATACACTGATTGATAATTTGATAACAAGGGCTATTGTTCCTATGGATGTTAAAACGTTATTATGAATTTTATTGTACTTATGGATGTTTGTTGACAAAAATAATATACATTTTTCTCTATCGATAATCGATAGTGATCGATATAGATCAATACTATCTGTAATAGGACACACACAACAACTTATTCGTATTATTTGAAGAATTTCACGTTATGTGCTGCCATTTCCTGTTTGATCACCCTCGCTGAAATAACTTTTGGTTTAGCAGCGTTTCCTACTGTCCTGGGCAATCATTAAGTAAAAAATTACTTTAAAAACATTTAAAGTTGTTTTTTCTATAACAAAACTATAAAAATATTTGATATATTTTTAAACTTTTGTTATAGAATTAAATTTGACAAGTTAGAGAATGTCACCTACAGTTGCAAAATGTAACTTTACTGTACTTAAGAAGTACCTCTGTGCCCTCGCAATCCCTGTTCGAAACTACCGGTCACACTCTCATAATACACTTGCGACATTGTTTCATCGATATAATTCCATCGACACAATCCCCAGCCCATCTCCACCGTCCGTACACCACGGCGCATTGGAGCGTACCTCCCTACCACCACAGATTCAAACGACGAGAGAAACCCCATTTACTTCTAATATTAAACATAAAACGCTCACAACGGCCAATCATACTATTATGCTGCTATTGTAACATCGTGTAATGTTTGTTGATGTAATTTTAAATTTATGAACTTTCATATAACATTCTTCTGTCATTTTACTGAGAAACGTTTTGACATGTGTTTTATCGTCCTCGGGCTGGCATCCGACACTTATCGGATGGATCGCGTTGAATGGAATACGATCAAGTGGCAAACACTCCATTCCAATCGCGATCTTAAACTTGAAACAAGTTTACTCATACTTATTTTTTGACGTAGGAGCACAAGGCACACGTCAATTTACAAAATTGGTCACAATAAAGGTGCTTAAATTATGATTCAAAGCCATAAACAAGATAGTAAAGTTGAAAAAATAAAAATGAATATAGTTTTGTTACTGTAAAAGGGCAAAAGCATGAAATTCCAACTCCAAAATCTCAAACCACAAAAAAAATTAACTAATGAACGATGTCTATTTTCTGAGGCTTCCTACAACATTTGACAACACCTTCAACCGGCTCGCAATCAGATTAATCACGATGGCTAATAACTTAATATCGAAGTGAGCAAACAAAAACCTACCTGTAATAATGTATTCAGCAAATAAATGATTTGATTTGATTTGAAAAAAGTTATTATAAAAATCATTACATTACCGCAATAAATCTATCAATAAATTCATCATAATTTATGTAATTATAGCTTACAATTTCTAGCATTACTTACCTGATCATTCGATAATTTGAGAGTTAGATTTTAATGACCACCGTCGATTTCTAGATTTATTGCAGTTCTTTTGTGGTATAAAAATCAAACTTTTTACTAAGAGAAAATTATGCAAATCGGAAATTAATACAGGTGCTTTATATTAGTTATAATACCATATTTATTTACTAACTAATGATTTAAGTCATAGAGTATCCAAATACTTTAAAGTTTTTTTTTTTATAATTGATAGACCTTCGTTTCATCACTATCTCACCTGATGGAAAGTAACGATGTGCCCGACGATGTACGCAGGTCTAGGAAACATATTCACTCTTGTTCTAGAGAGACCCAGGGTGGCCGTGAAAACAGCAGCAGATAATGAGATAAAGTTCAGATAGGTATCGGACAAATCACACTAATATTGTAATTACACGAAAGTTTGGATGTTTAGATGGATGGAACGAATTGGGCTATAAAATATTGGCTACGTTCTATACCATGAATCAGTTCCCATGGGAAAGAAATAACTTTTATGTAGTATATCGTATATCTAGTATATCGTATCGTATCGAGATGATGGTATCAAATTCAAATTCAAATTCAAAATATATTTATTGCGTCAAACATGGTATAAAGGTGGTTTAGTTCTAAGTAATGCACTCATGTCTCACTATATTCTAGCATGCAATAATTATGGTGGCAAATTAAATTGGATATTATTATTTATTATCTTACATTTAAAAACTCATTGATGTCATAAAAATTCATTTCATTCAGCCATCTAAGCAATTTGATTTTGTATAAATAATTATTTAATAATTTGATTTCATTTGGTAACTTATTGTATATGTTTACGCATAGAGTCAAACAACTTTTTGAAAACTTGGCTGAACGCGGGGTATCTTTTAGAATAAGTCTATTCGGATCTCTACATAGTCTAGGGTGTTTGTCACATGCTTTTATAAATAAGTTTAAATTATTTCTAACAAAATTTGATACTTCATAAATATAAAGCGACGGTAGAGGTAATAAACCAAGCTCCTTAAACAAGGGTTTGCATGACTCATCCGGGGGGATTCCACAGATCGCTCTGATGCATTTCTTTTGTGCTATAAATGCTCTGTTTTTATCAGTGCTGTTGCCCCACATTACAAGCCCATAGCGAAGAGCAGATTCAATATGGGCATGAAAGGACGTTATTGCAGTTTTCACATTTGTGACATTTTTAATTTGACTTAGAGCGTACACGAATTTGTTTAATTTTTTATTTACCATGTCTATATGTGCCTTCCAGTCCAGATTTTCGTCAATTATTACGCCTAGAAACTTAATTTGCGGAACTTGTTCTATTTTCGCTATATTTAGATTAAAATTATATTTTATATGTTTAGATTTATTGAATTGAATATATTTGGATTTGTCAAGATTAATTTTAAGATTGTTAATGTCAAGCCATTCAATAATTTTATCAATTGTGTTATTAATGTCAGATTCATGGTCAGTTTTATTATATAATTTTTTATCAGATGTCACAACTACACAAATGTCATCAGCATATAAAATGCACCTATGGTTTGTCACGGTAACTATGTCATTTATATAGAGTAGAAACAATATGGGCCCTAAAATGCTGCCCTGTGGCACGCCCGATTTGTTGATTTCATAGTCTGATGTAAATGTAATTAGTTCGTTGTTATTAGTTAGTTTCTCAATAACAACGCATTGCTTACGGTCCTCCAAGTAAGAAGAGAACCATTGTAGAGTTTGGCCTCTGACACCGATGTTATCTAGTTTTTTAAAAAGTAGATCATGCGAAACGTAGTCAAATGCTTTAGATAAGTCATAGAACAGTCCTGTCGTTAAGTCACCAGTGTTTAGACTATTTAACACCGTTTCTACTAGGGTAAAAATGGCAAGAGATGTCGACTTTCCTTTCTGAAAACCAAATTGTTCTTTTGTAATTATATTTTGTTTGTCACAATAGTTTTTAAGTCTTAGATACATAGATTTTTCAAATATTTTTGAGAAAATTGGTATTAGCGTTATTGGACGATAGTTATTTATCTCTGTCCTTTCGCCTTTTTTAAATAGAGGTTTGACCATTGACTTTTTTAGTGCGTCGGGAAAAGTAGCTGTTGAGAAGGACAGGTTAATAAGATACGTCAATACAGCTACTATCTCAGTAATGCTTTCTTTTATAATATTCGTGTTGATTCCATCATAGCCTTCACACTTACTGGTTTTTAAAGCCAAAATTTCCTTTTTTACTTCATTTTCAGTCATAGGTAATAAAAACATTGAATTTAATTTCGTAAGACTATTAGAAAATGTCTGTGATTGAGTAGATGACAAGTTATTTGTCAAATTAATATAATATTTATTAAAACTATTGGCAATGTCAATAGGTTCAGAAATTATTTGGCTATTAATTAAAATTTTGTCAATATTATCGTCAAGTTTATTATTATTTGGTATTTCTCTTTTTATCACAGTCCATGTCGCCCTACATTTATTCTTACTATTTATTATGTATTTTATATTTGATATCCTTTTCGATCTGTAGATACATTTTTTTAGTATGCGAGAGTATGACCGGTATTTGCGCTTATTTATAACTGTTTTTTCCTTATAGTATAAATGACGCAACCTGCGTTGTGATTTGCAGCTCTGTCTTAATCCAGGACTAATCCAATTTTTTTTGAGCTGAGTATCATTCCGTATTTTTACTCTAATTTTAGGAAAACACAACTTGTAAAATAAACAGTAAAGTTCATGAAAGTCGTTGAATGCTTTGTTTAGATTTGTCTCCGCATAGATCTGAAGCCAAGAGAGCTTCGTGAGGCATTCTTTAAATTTGTGTAAATGTTCGTGACTAAAGTCCGTTCTATAAAT
Organism: Eupithecia inturbata; assembly: GCA_963662085.1. NCBI lineage: Eukaryota > Metazoa > Arthropoda > Insecta > Lepidoptera > Geometridae > Eupithecia > Eupithecia inturbata. The sequence continues at coordinate 15,005,387 of OY759182.1, forward strand.
AAAATACGATGCTGCAAACTTTTTCTTAAAATTAACTGGATATGATAGAATCTGTGCCGTATCATGGTCCGATAGGTATAGCGGCAGCACGGAAGCGGTTGCGTCCTTAATATTACTTAATAAATGGTCTATGCAAGAGTCTTTTCGTGTAGGTTCATTAATATGGATTTTAAGATCATTACTGTAGCATAAATCTTCTAAATAGTTAGTAATTTTACTTTTTTTCAGTGTATTTATGTTAAAGTCACCTGCTAAAATTATTTTTGTCATCTTTTTATATTTTTTCCGCGTTTCGTATAAAACACGGTTTAATTTTTCCAAAAAAATGTTTGGGTCAGATGAAGGTATTCTGTATAAACAAAAAACAAGTAGCTTATGCGATGGGATCTCAATACCGCATGTTTCGAATGTTTTTTGAGAAGCATAATCGTTAAGAAATGCTAACTCTTTAAAAGCAATACCTTGTTTTACTAAAATACATGTACCTCCTCTCTGTTTCTCCCTACAAAAAGCTGAAGCTAAATCATATCCCGTTATTTTAAGATATCCACTACATCCCATTTTTAAAAACGTTTCCGATAAACAAATTACATCTGGCTGATTATTATTTTCTATAAGCTCATCTAGTGTAAGTTCTAAAAGCGCTTGTTTGGACAAAACACTGGCAATGTTTTGATGTAACACTTTAAAATGCAATGTTTGTAGCTTATTACTTGATTTAGGATTGTTGTTTGTAACGAAAAAACTGGTTATGGTCATCTGCTTTAGAAATATTCATTGAAGTGTTACCCGCTACGGTAGAGCAATTTTTCTGACAACATTTGAAATAATATGGAATCGTTCCCCTGGTCTTTAGCATGCCCTTGCCTTGTGATTTCGGTTCGTAAATTGGTTTTTTATGAAGTATCAATTTCTTTAGTTCCTTAATATCTAGGTATTTACTGTCATAATCAATACAATCGATTTTGAAGTTTAGTGATTTACACATATCAAACAACTTATTAGAGTTACTTTCAACATAATGACAGTTTTTATATTCATTACAAATGTTTTGTATATTATTATTTAAATCGTCCACATTTATGTAATGACTTCTGAAAATGTTAAGTACTAATATACTGTTATTGATAAACTTGTTACTAAGTTTACGCAAGTGCGAGGAGAGAATGTTTAAGTCGTAATCATTTTCACCGACGCAAATCACTAGTTTATCATTTTTTTCCAGATTAATGTTTTCATAGTTTTTCAGAACTTCACTACATAACGCATGTGGTTTTATTTGGGACTGAATTTGGTACTTATTATATTTGGTAAAATATCTTGAGCGTATGAGGGCCGATGATAGATTAACGCTTTGTTGAGTACCAAGAATGAGTATTTTGGAAGTCTGGTTCTGTAGATCGGGTCCCCAGGTTTGCCTACTGACCCCCGGTTTAGGCTGGTCAGACAGTGGTGAACTCAATTTAATCGTCAGATGAGATATTTCTTCTTCCGCTTTCTGGAGTTTTTGACGTAATTCAGTTATTCTTGAATGAAGAGAATGGAATACCGCATGTTCTTCTGGTTTCGGGTAAGTTTTTGTCAAAGACTGAGGTCTAGGGGAAGAAAACAAAGCTCTTTTGATGTCTGGAAACTGTGCTGAGCATCTTCTATTTTTCTTTGTTGTATTCATGTACGTTTTTATTTCCGGTAGTGGTCTTTGACATAATGTCTTCAAAAATTCGTTGTCTTTGGTCAGTTTATTCATTTGTCTATGTAAGTCATTATTTTCCAGTATTGTGTTCTCCAGCTCTACTTGTGTGCTAGCCAGCTGCGAGGTTAGCATAGAGATAGTCTCCTTCATTTCATGCACAGAATTGTTACCAGAGAGAGTTAAGTCAACACTTCTAGAGAGAGGCAGCGGTGAATCACAAGACGTATTTAATACCGTCAGAATGTGTGAGTCATCCATCTGAGAAATTTCGCTTGCAGGAGTAGAAAAACGAATTGACTCAATGCTTTCGTCCAGTTTGGGATAGGTAAGTTTTTTTCTCATCGTAATGTTACTGGCATCTCTTCTAGGATCTTTCGATTTTTGTATACAAAACTTACATCTCCACTTCCTCTTCGAGTCAAGTTCCATTAATCGATATACTTTTTCTGGTAATCCACCGCATTCAAATTCAAATTTATTCTCGCATTCAGAGCAGTGAATCGTACTTTTTGCATTGACAATTTTTTTACATTTATGACAAGTGACAAGCGCTGCCATCTTTCGGTCACTCGTGGCAGCTTTAGCAGAGCTCTTTGACATCTTGGGTTCTATCTAGCTCGGCGCTGGCGCCGCCAGTGAGTTGCGTTGAGCGTCGGTCAATGTTGTCTAGCTGTTTGCCGTGTTAGGTCGCGTCGTTTTCACTAGATAGCGTTACAGAGTAGCCGCAGTAAGCCAGCTGATTGGTCAGCTGATGTTTACTTGTTGGTGAGTTTGATTTGAAGTGTAGCTATGAGTCACTGTGATAGGCAACGGATTTTGTTTGTTTTGTTAACTTATTACGAAGATGTCAGGTCGTAATATCTTCTGGAGATGAGTGTAGGGGAGTTGTATGAAGTGTAGTGTATTGTTATAGTCTACTACTCACATTCATTAGCCAATCTCCGATTTTCTCACTGATTTCACCAGACACTAGTGTAATATTCACTTTCGATTTTTGATCACAGTTCTCAATAGATCGCCGAGATAACGTTTGTACCTTATATTCACAGTTTGTCACACCGATTAACTATCTTTTCCTGACTGAATTAGCTTTATTTATATTTTTCGTAATAAAAATTTATGGAGCCGATGCAAACTAGGACGCAGTGGCGCCCTCCTATATCGTGACCTCAAACTTTTTATGGGATTAGCGTAGTTCTATGTTGCACGATGGAGAAGCTGTTTCAAATCCCATAGAAAAATAAGACGCCACAATGTCGTCTCGATGCTATAGTCAAACCGAATTCAGGGTTCAGATTATTACCATCCTGATCCGCATCTTTGCGGATCAGGATGGTAATAATCTGAACAAGACATATATAATATACATTATATATATCATATTACATATATATACATATTATATATATCTTAATTTTGAACAAGACGACCTCTTGGTCGTCTTGTTCAAAATTATGAAGTTCTAAGCCGAGGATAACAGGATGTTATAATCACATCCTAAACAGAAGAAAAAACATAGGTACTATAATTGTTCCCCGACCACATCAAAATTATGTTCAACAATATAATATTCAATACAAACAAGAACTGCTAAATAAAGAACATTTATCTAAAATGTATGAACATTGGCTAAAAAGTGGCATTTCAATTTTTTGTCACTAAATACTTCGAGAATTCAACCGTGAAGTGTGACAAACCAGTAATAAGAGCATTTACTATTGACGTAATGATAGATGGAGCCACAATGTTTCCTTGTGAAAGTGAATTGACGATCAATTTCATTATTGATTTGTTATTCCGCAGTAAGGAATTTATGATAATCATGATAATCGTCGCTCGGTATGTAGCCACGTGTATAATAGACATTAAAAAAAAATGTAGGCACTGGATAAACTACGCATCCTGAGAGAAGGCTTGAAATGTATAAATGGAAACGTATATTATTATTATTGAAAGGGGTAGGTATATATCACCTACTTCGTTATTAAATTCTATACCAACACTTATTTAGAGAACAATCAAAATTATAAACTTTTCACCAAGAAAACATTAAGTATAAGATATCACCGAAAATCCTATGTACAAATCATAATGATGATTTAGATAAATAGTTATGATGAATACTGTATTCGGCCTGGATCAATGCAATGCATGCAAAGAAAATAAAAATATGCAGCTATCATTAGAGATTGCTATTGAAACATACCAGGTGCCCGCGCAGTAAGAACAGACATTAACCACCATAGAAAGACCTATTATCGTTATAGTTCTGTGTTTATTTATTTATTTCAATTGTGTTGTCCCATTTATCGAACGAGTAGATGAAGCCTGTATTATAATAATATGAATGATCCTTGAATTGATTAATATCGTAAGTATTCACATTACTACCTACAATCAAGCTAATGGACCACCGACAATAAAGTCATCTTCATTTGTTTTGTTTATTTCGGTTTATCGGAGTGTTTTCAAAGTTCAGCGGTAAAAAGGTTTGTAAACTCATGTAAAATTTTATTAGATACAGATTTTTGGATAGTGTTTCAGCCGTTTTATAATTTCGATTTTTCTGGGTCTGTGGAACTTCAACTATAAAGGTGGTTTTGCCTACCAAGTCAATATAAATATCTAAATATCAATCTTTTAATCAGTTTTGATATTCTAGTGATTACATTCTTCTGTTTAACATTAATCCCAAAAAATTCCCAAAAAGCAACATACAGTTCATTATTTTTTGACTTATTCAGAATATGTGTTGATTTTCTGTTGCGTTTCTATCAGCATCCATAGTCAAAACAAGGTGATCTTTTAGCTGCTACATCAAAAATCTGGACGACAAACCACGTTTCAAAATTATTACACGAGTGACTTGTATTCTTTTAATTATTTTCTATAATACTTCTTATTCTTCTGAAAGTAACTACAGGTAGATTCTGGCAATTGTACTTTCATCCCCTCTCCCAGGGAAGCCGTAATGATTTCCGGAATAAAAAGCATTTTATGTCCTTCCTCGTACTATGACCTCAAATCGTGCCAAGTTTAATCCGAATTCATTTAGTAGTTTCGGCGTGATGCGCGGCCAATATACAGACAGACAAAAATGAAAAAAAACTACAGTTTTGGCTTCAGCATCGAATACAGAGTGCCCTCCAAAAAAAATTATCAAAATATCTTCGATGTACAGAATTGGTCATGTTACAGTTTTATTATAAATATAGATTGTGCATCTTTCCTTTGTTGTAGGTTTTTTATTCATTCATTTATTTCCTCGGCAGATCCTCATTGTATAACATAATGGACCCTTCAATTACTTAATTATATTATGAGAGCTCTTAGTTTAATTTCATCAAACTAATGGTATTATTAAACAACCTGATCTATTTAACAAGTCTTGATCAGTTTAGTTCATGGAAGTGTTGTAAACAGTTTTGAAATTGTGAAAATGACAAAAAATGAGCAATCAGGAATTCTATTAGATGCAGACTTTTGGATTATCTTTAACCCATTTTTTTACTTCGAAAAGATTTTCTTTATCTGTAACGTCAATTTAAAAGATGGCGTTGCCTACCGAGCTCCTAAAAAAATCATTTTCCTTGCAATTATTGTTGATGTTCTTGTTGTTGTTTTATTCATACTTACTATTTTCACGTCAGATTTTAAAAATATGACTCAAAAACTTTTATATTTTGCGACTTATTCTCAATACGTCTTTATCTTCTGTTGCGTATCAATCTCCATCCACAGCAAAAACCAGTCAATATATTTATTACTTCAACAACTTCAAGAGATTTGTATGTTAATCAGAAATCCTGAAGACACTCGACTTTTTAAAAATATAACTCGAGCAAGCTGTTTAATATTAATTTTATTCTATGTTTTTATGGTTGCTTTGAAATTAGGAACAGATCCCCACTGGCATTGGACAAGAAGTCTTTTTATATCGTCGACTATCATGTTTGAAGCCCAACTTTTGAACGCAGCGTATTTGCTGTTATACCTAGTTCAGAAGCAACGCAAATGGATTGCAGAAATGAAGATCGATAATGTAGATCCGAAGATTTTAAAGACTTCTTTTGAGACCATATTGCGAGCATTTAAGTCTATCAAGAGTATATATCAGATCATTGTAAGTTCTATATTTACTTTTAAAGTTTTTGGAAAGCTTTTATTCTATACATACTAACTATTCTATGCTTTATTGTTTGCAGATAGCGCTTCATTTTGTTATGACTTTCCTTCAAATATTAATCTACATAGAAGTCTTGATTCTCACCTCTTCCGAACCTAACGTTTGTAACATTTACTTCATATTATATTAAATTATATTGCACTTATTTGTTTTTTGCTTACAAAATATAATTCTACAATAAAATTATATTTCCATCTGCAGTACGGTTAGTTGCTATATTTTACCAATGGCTTTACCCACAGCCACTGTATAACTCTTCAGCCACAGCTCATTAATTGACTTCATAAAATGTATTACTATTATTTGAATTTGTTGCTGAACGTGTGATTTCCCAAACGCAACAAGAAAGCCGAGATAATTTTCTTTTTTTATTATTATTAGGCTGTATCGTTTCGCTGTGGGGCAGAAGTCTGAATGTGCCTGATTGTTTTATAACATTTTAACTAAGTCGTCACAATCACAAGTTGTGTTTTAATTTAATTCCTTAGGCATCCTCAACGCGTTTTGTTCGGATGAAATCAACTTTTAAAGTACATTTCCAATTTTTCAGACAGATGCAATCTCAGTTATGAGTCACGAAGTTGGAGTTATAGCATGGTTTATCAAGGGAGTGATAATGGAGTGCTCTCTTTGTCTGTCTTTCGAGAAATTCTACAGCATTATAGAAACTACACGCTCTGAAGTGATCATTCACGCGTTCCAACAGTACAGTGAGTTAAACATTATGCTCTGAAGAATCATGATAACAATCATATTGCTTCGATAAGAGATATTTTAGTTTCTTGGCTGGTTTCATTATTAGCGTGGCCACGTGTGACACATATTATGTATCTTACTCGATATCTTAGCCAACTTTTACATCGATATCTTTTGTTTCAGTCAAAAGAATGATCCCGAAGTAGTTCTATAAAATGAACCTAAAATAAATCTACCTGTATTAAGTATTATTATTTTTATTTTTCTTAGTATAATTTTAAGGTAAATGTTACGATTGTGTAATTTTTTGAATAATTTCTATACTTGCTTATAATAAATTTACTGATTTTTTATAGGGACGAATGTGATTCTTGCAATGTACGAAATAAATGATTATCGATTATTTTTGATTAAACCCCTTGGGATTACTATTTATTACGTAAAACATTAGGTACTTTAAATTTCTGAAAATGATTCAGTAATTTAAAGTTAAATTTAAGTTTTGTAAAAAACATCAAAATTTAATTATGGAAATCCTTCTTTAGACTAATATGTTTTGACATGGCAAACAGATCAATCGTTGATAACCATTTCTTTTCAGAATCTGTAGCGAGCGATTGCGAACAGAATATTTTAGAGGGTCTAAGGTGCGAACGCGAAAAAAACAATCTCATAAACTTTGAAAAATGCATAGTGTGGAGCATCGAGACGAGTTTCCGCAAGTTGTGGGCTTGCGGCTTGTTCCCGATAGATGCCACCACTCCGCTGCAGGTCGGCACTCTGGCTGCCACCTACATTATCGTATTACTGCAGTTTGCTTTACATGAGTCATCGCAACATACAGCGGGACTGTCCCTACCTGACTCAATATTTGGTACGTCGAATGCCACTGTTGAAGTGTGACAATTATATTCTGTAATAAAAACTGCACCAAGAATTTTTAAATTATTTTATTTAAAAAATTGTATAGTCTTATAGCGTTAAAATTAGTTTAAGGCAGTGATGTTTCCACTTCTCAAGTTGAGTATTGCGTAAATTAATATTAAAATATATAAGTACTTATCATTATACTATACTAGGTACATCACTAGTAAGTCGGTAACCTCAGTGTCATTTTACATACCATACAAAATCTTTACAAAAATATAACAAACAAGGTAGCTATCGACACATTCCTTTAAAGTTTGGTATCACATTTATATGGCAAAATTAACTAAACTGAAAACAATTGCACCTAAAACTTACAATTAAAAAATTACAACTCTGAAAAATTTCACAAGGAACTTTTCGGTTGTAATCTGAACAGTTTTGTTGCAATTGTTTAAATTAAACTAAAATACGAAAGAAACTAAAGGTCGGTCGTAGTAATATCCTTCATCTGGAACAAAGGGAGGTCGAGTAGTTTGAGGGGGGAGGTAGATCGGTGGCTGGGTCGGAGGAGGAATGTAAACCGGCCGTCTGGTCGTCTGGGGGGGAATATAGACTGGGGGGTTGGTTTGGGGGGGAATGTAGACCGGAGGTCTGGTTTGTGGGGGGATGTATGGTGGCCTTGTCACTGGTGCATAAGTGGATGGAGCTAGCGTAGGGTAAGTAAAAGGAACCTTTGGTACTGGGTAGGTGTAGCCGGTGGTTCTAGTGACGTCGAGAATGGTAGAGTAGGTGGGTGCTGGAGTGGTGGGTGGTGGAGGCAGCCTGGTCGGTGGGGGCGTGGGAGGTCTGGTTGGTGGTGGCGGTGGCGTGGGCGGTCTAGTGGGGGGTGGTGGTGGTAGGTAAGTAGATGGCTGTGTAGGTGGTGGTGGTGGCGGCCTTGTTACGGGTGGCAGGTAAGTCGACGGGGGCAACGGCCTGGGAGTTGTAGGGAAAGTGAAAGGGACCTTTGGTACTGGGTATGTGTAGCCTGTTGTTCTGGTTTGATCTAAGATTGTGGAGTAAGTGGGGTAGGTGGGAGGTCTGGTTGGTGGTGGAGGAGGCGGTGGAGGTGGCCTTCTGGTGGTTGGTGGCGGGGGTGGCGGTGGCGGTGGTGGAGGTGGCCTCGTAGGTGGTGGCGGTGGCCTTCTGGTCGTTGTAGGTGGTAGATAGGTAGTAGGAGGTCTGGTTGGGAAAGTGAAAGGTATCTTGGGTGTTGGGTAAGTATATCCTGTTGTTCTAGTTTGATCTAAGATTGTGGAGTAAGTGGGGTAGGTGGGAGGTCTGGTTGGTGGTGGAGGCGGGGGAGGTGGCCTTCTGGTGGTAGGCGGCGGAGGTGGCGGTGGCGGTGGTGGAGGTGGCCTCGTAGGTGGTGGCGGTGGCCTTCTGGTCGTTGTAGGTGGTAGATAGGTAGTAGGAGGTCTGGTTGGGAAAGTGAATGGTACTTTTGGTACTGGGTATGTGTATCCAGTAGTTCGGGTTTGGTCTAAGATTGTAGAGTAGGTAGGATAGGTTGGTGGTCTGGTTGGTGGTGGTGGTGGAGGTGGCCGTCTTGTTGTTGGTGGTGGCGGTGGTGGCGGCGGTGGAGGTGGTGGTGGAGGCCTTGTCGGTGGTGGTGGTGGTGGTGGTCTTGTTACAGGAGGAAGGTAGGTCGACGGAGGGAAAGGCCTAGGCGTGGTCGGTGGCGACGGTAGCCTAGTAGGAAAGGTAAACGGTACTTTGGGTACAGGGTACGTGTATCCTGTGGTTCTGGTAACATCTAGGATTGTGGAGTATGTAGGGTAGGTAGGGGGTCTCGTTGGTGGTGGTGGTGGAGGCGGTCTGGTTGGTGGTGGTGGAGGAGGCGGCGGAGGTGGGGGCGGTGGCCTTCTAGTCGTTGGTGGTGGCGGAGGTGGCGGTGGCCTTCTTGTTGTAGGAGGTAGATAAGTCGAAGGAGGGAAAGGCCTTTGTGTAGTTGGCGGTGGTGGCTGTCTAGTAGGGAACGTGAAGGGTACTTTCGGGACGGGGTATGTGTATCCTGTTGTCCTAGTTTGGTCTAGGATTGTGGAGTAAGTGGGGTAGGTTGGCGGCCTTGTTGGTGGTGGCGGAGGCGGTGGTGGTGGCCTTCTGGTGGTTGGTGGCGGTGGTGGCGGAGGTGGTGGAGGTGGTCTCGTTGGTGGCGGTGGTGGCGGCGGCCTCCTTGTTGTAGGAGGGAGGTAGGTCGTGGGAGGTCTGGTCGGGAAAGTGAACGGTACTTTAGGTACGGGGTATGTGTAGCCTGTAGTTCTGGTTTGGTCTAGGATAGTTGAGTAAGTCGGGTATGTTGGTGGTCTGGTTGGTGGAGGTGGTGGTGGTATCGGCCTCCTTGTTGTAGGAGGAATGTAAGGGGGTCGCGTTGGCGGCGGTGGTGGTGGTGGTGGCGGTCTAGTTGGCGGTGGCGGTGGCGGCGGTGGCCTTCTTGTCGTTGTTGGAGGTAGATAGGTTGTTGGAGGCCTGGTCGGTGGTGGCGGAGGTGGTGGTGGCGGCCTTGTCGGCGGTGGTGGTGGTGGTGGAGGCCTGGAAGTAAAACGTTTGCGTTGATATCATGCTCGCATTGTGCCAAAGTTACTCATATATAAACGGACTTTCCGTATAATACATAGGTACAGTAGGCGAAGCTTCCCGGTTATGTGTAAGTACATTTCTGGGTTTTATTTTCGTATAAGTAGAGTTTGGCCAGCAGGTGCTCAATTCAGATGTATTGGTGAGTGTATCACACATACTGTTTTCGCCGTTCATAAGTTCATATTATTTTGTTTTTAATAAAAATGGCGCAAATAAAATGGACGAATACATCGAATCGACGCGCAGTCCTTACCACAATGGATTTGATCAGTCGATTAGTGCGGAACAGAATATTTTTAAAGAATAAAGACTGGTTTACTCTATTTAGCAATGTTTTGCAATTCCAACATTGAAATTTACCTAGTAGTGGGCACCGGCGGCAAATAAGTCGAAGGCGGCTGAGTCGGGAACTCAAACGGAACCTTTGGCTTCTCATACACGTATCCCGTCGGTTCAGGCGGGAGGTAGACCCCTTCCGTCACCGTCTGCTCCGGCACCGGTGGGGGAAAAGGAACCTTAAAGAGAATGAAAGAAAGGTAATTTATTTTACCCAACCAAAAAATAATTCAAGTAGGCAGCTTAAAAAAATATTCATAACTAAGTTGGTACCCAAATCTTTATGAACAGGGTGAAAAAAGCCAATGACCGCACTATTATTTGTATTTTAAACTAAACTAACCTTCGGCTTAGGGTAGAAGTATCCATCTTCATTGAGGATGGCGTTGATAGGCTCTCCTAGGACTGCATAGTTCTGGTTGGAGTTGTAGTTCTGGTTGGAGTAGTAGTTCTGGTTGGAGTAGAGGATGGCGCGGGGCTCTCGGTCCGCAGCGCTGCTGTATACGGACAGGAGGAACACTGCTAGATGCAGTGACAGCCTCTGGAAAAAAAGAAACAAGAAAATTAAAATCTTGAAGCTTTTTGACAAGTTGAGAGAGCCGATGAAATAAGAGGCAAATTGGGTCTAACAGCTGAGGGTGACGTCGGGCAGTGCATGTGTCATGTCATTGCTTTGTTATAATAAGTTAGTATTGTTATATTCTCTGGTTATAATGTCCACAAAGTTACGCACACAAACTAACTCTTTAACGACAGGCAGACCGATAGCCAACCACAACCACAACAATTCATTTATTTGAATCACAGATTTTTAAGATATATATATATATATATATATATACATATATATATATGTATATATATATATATCTTATTCTGTTATTGTAACTTTCTAAATGTATAAAAATTGACTTTTTCAAGTCACAGGAAGGTTAAACATGCATAAAAGAATAAGATTAGGTGGAACTTTTATCACAATAATTTACGATGTTGAGTTTTGAATGATTTTTGATACTCCAAAACGAATAAACCGTTTTTACGTTTTGGAGTGACAAACAACACAAATTTTGTTTAACATTTAATGTTAAGCCAACTGTGCGCTTCCAACGGGACTTTCCCTAGTTTCCTAAAGGCTAGATCAACTGATCTAAATAATTGCCCACGGGAGCATAGTACCTACCCAACCATCGGCCTATAACGAACGATGAACTGGATATATCGGTAGAACTCCAATTAGAACATGTCAAGATACCTTCTACTGTGTTTACCATCTATTAATTCAAATATTTGAACTTATAACACTATGTCAGGGACGGCGTTCTGCAATAGTATTCGTTTATTTAGTTAAATCGTTACGACCTTTTACAAACTAAACGGAATAAATATAGCTTAGTTACTGCATACAATTTATTAGATTTTGTTTTGGCGAACATTGAATATTTAAATAATAATTAATATTCTGATTATTTTGCGCTATTGTATATTTTCATTATACAACTATTAATGAGGCTCTCACAAATTCAAAAAAGACGGTCCTTCTATAAAATCCTAGTATCAAACCAAACCTATTGAAATCGTACAGTGCGGTATTTCTGAACATTCATCCAAATTATGAAATCGTACAGTGCGGTATTTCTGAACATTCATCCAAATTATGAAATCGTACAGTGCGGTATTTCTGAACATTCATCCAAATTATGAAATCGTACAGTGCGGTATTTCTGAACATTCATCCAAATTATGAAATCGTACAGTGCGGTATTTCTGAACATTCATCCAAATTATGAAATCGTACAGTGCGGTATTTCTGAACATTCATCCAAATTATGAAATCGTACAGTGCGGTATTTCTGAACATTCATCCAAATTATGAAATCGTACAGTGCGGTATTTCTGAACATTCATCCAAATTATGAAATCGTACAGTGCGGTATTTCTGAACATTCATCCAAATTATGAAATCGTACAGTGCGGTATTTCTGAACATTCATCCAAATTATGAAATCGTACAGTGCGGTATTTCTGAACATTCATCCAAATTATGAAATCGTACAGTGCGGTATTTCTGAACATTCATCCAAATTATGAAATCGTACAGTGCGGTATTTCTGAACATTCATCCAAATTATGAAATCGTACAGTGCGGTATTTCTGAACATTCATCCAAATTATGAAATCGTACAGTGCGGTATTTCTGAACATTCATCCAAATTATGAAATCGTACAGTGCGGTATTTCTGAACATTCATCCAAATTATGAAATATACACAAGTCTGATACAAGTTATGGAAAATTCTTAGTGGAAATTTTGTCAATGGAAATCGTCACAAATCAGGTCACATTTCACAACCAAGTTCAAAGGTTAAACTGGCCTGACCTGAATATCTAATGAATATGTCACGACACCAACCAATATCTGTCAAATATTGTCACAACTAATATTTATCATACACCTTGGACGAACTTGGGTACATTTTTAGGATGTTATGTTAAATTTCAGTTAAAACTTTCACAACTATCATAGTTAACAATAACTTTTATAACTTTAATACTGTTAATACACGTAAGTGGTTTTTATCGGGATATTTAACAACATTTGTGTTTTTTAGAGTTTTCCAATATTTCGACACAGTGGCATGCGCCATGATCACGAAATAACTGAAGTCACTGCCTATATACAGCTTTCATTGGCAGATTAACCGAACTACCCCTTTTGTCGCACCCAACTTTTGTCGCAATGAATTTGTTATGCTGGAAATTTTTTTTCAAGTTTCTTACCTATAGCTTAAGCTAGTCGCCCACTCGCAAAGCACTGCTGCAGCACAGTACGAAAATGTGCATTCAAATATGGGCCTTAACCTATATTGACGGATTTAGACGAAATTTATATTGACGGCATTAGATGACATCAGGCGTTTGAAGCTGGTGGGAAGCCATTTTGTCACTGTAAAATGTATCTAAAGATAACGAGTTTGAACTCATATTTTTGTGAACGTTTTTGTGCTGTGTGGTAGCAGTATTGGATTAATGATCGCAGAGCTTACCATCTTCACAGATTGTCAAAGTCATAGAACTAGGTAAACACAGTTGATCTACCTGTAGATTATTTGCAACAGTCTGCAGTTAGCTCATCTGTTTCAATTGTTATTATAGTTCTAATTTATTAATTATTTGATTGTTAATAAAGTTATTAAGACCAAAAAATCTAGGTAAAGTCCCAATTATGTTATTACTCATTAGTGATACTGGCCTGACATTGAATCAGTTACTTAATTGATTCTTTGGCATAAATTCATAATTTAGTTCCAAGCTAGTTCTAAATGCGTCATCAAAGAAACAATTCGAACGTTTTGAAGACGTTGTCTACAGTGCGTGGTGCACACTCTGGCATAACGCTAAATATTTAAATTTCTTGATCACTTTGACTTAACATTTTTAGACTTCTTTAGCTACATTTTTAGCGAGTGCTTGAGAACATCATTTCGCTAAAACACAAGCCCATATCTCGGTCTGCGGTTTCTCTTCAATATTTATTACATTGAAGAGAAAAAGCAAAACATCTCAGGTTAATTACATTCTAAGGTACCTCCTCCTAGTGTACAGTGGTTCCTAATATTTGTATTTCTTTAGAGATTACGGCACGATGATTAAAATAGATTGTGGGGCTAACACAACAGCAGAGGAGTTTAATATATTTTAAAGAAGAGAGCCAAGGCACTCCGGTTTGCGGAATGTGGTCACGACATAATAATACACTTCGAGATAATATCGAGGCATAATTTTAATGTAAGAGCGCTGAAAATATATTTAATGATGACATTGTCTGAATATACCTCTATATTCAGACAATGTCATCATTATAACAAGTAAGTATTCACTCTACGACATTCTACACTTCTAGACATATCATTACTTATAATAATTGTCTCGGTGTATGAAATTGTCATTAGATGAGGCCAACGACCAAATTATGAGTTGACAAGATGAAGGAGGCCTGATGAGCCTGTTAGGCCTGTAGGCTCTAACTAAAGGTTGAGGTCCATAGGAGAGGGTGTCAACGAACTCATAATACTGTGACGATAACGAAATTGGGAGATTGGGGGAATTGGGGGTTTGATTTTAGGGCGAGTTTTGAGTTACTAGAAGGCTAGGAACTCAAAACTCGCACCAAAATCATAATTATGCGTTATTTTGTTTTTACTGTACCCCGGATCGACATAACAATAAACTAAGTAGGTACAACAACATTAATAAAATATATTCCACTTGACTCACAGATTATACATACAAATAAGCAAAAATAATCAAAGTCGCTCCGATATCGAGCAAGGATTCGACATCTCCATTCGAGATAGTACAAAGAGTGACATTGATGAAGTATTTTGTGATGACAATGACTTATTTAAGTCAATATTCTGTTTATTGATGCTGATTAGATATTATGTGATATCATTCAGTTCAAGATAAAGGTCGTGTCTCATAAACTACTAAACTAAACTCCTGACGGCTAGATCAAAATTGCAATTTGATGTAAGGCGAGGCTATCACTCTCATCTTTTTGTAGATAGTCCACTTTAAACGCAGAGAGAGAAAGTGACAGAGATGGCTATAGGTACATTTCATGAATTCTGAGCATGCCAGTCTACAGGTTAGTCAAGTACTAGTCAAGTGAATCGGCATGAACCGAAGCTAACCCTAGAATTACATTTGCACTTGGATGGAATGAACATCTCAGCCAAAAGAAATCCAGTAGAATTTCCCAGTGATCAATGTTTGTGGGGGGGGGGGGGCTCGCCTTAATTGCCACTCTTGGCAGGCAGGTTAGCGATTGCTGTTCGGTGGTGGTCTGTTCTGCAAGAGGCGCTGCCTCCTAGTGTAAATCTTTTAATCTCCTCTTTCGACACCCAAGGGAATAGTTGGGGTGGTGTAAAATCTAAGGCGACATGACACAACAATGGACTATAGCCAATCCTAGATTAATATTGTCACATTGCGTAGCCTCTATCTTACTTTGAAGGTTATCCCTGTGTGACAAACTTTTTTAACTTTTTAATAATGTGAACAAACAAAATGCACAACTTGTAGCTTTGTACGTTGTCATTCGTCTCGGCTCTGTTTACTCCATTCACGATATTCTCCGCTTTGTTTCCGAAGAGTACTGCTCGGCTATTGCGCCAGTTTGTGTCTTCTGTTGCAATGGGGTCAGGTTCATACGTATTGACATAACTTTGCCTACTAGATAACATAGCGGACGCGGTTTGTTTCTGAAGGAAAAACGGGTTTTTGGGCACATTCTCGGATAAATGCAAAATATAGCATTGCATGGTGGTGACATTTAAAAAAGAGGTATCTTGACACGCATTTTCCAAGATAATAGAAAGCTTTTAAGCTATTCCAGATCTAGAACAGTTTGATACATTTACTTGATTTGGCGTGAAGAAGTAATTAAATATACGAACCGGTGTAATTTGATGATTAGGAACGGCGAGCAGTCGTTAATAATTATTAAAATATTACAGTTATCGTACGAACACAGGTAATCAGCAGGTACAAATATATGTCGTTTGTAGTTCTTCTGTGGAAACACCATCTGATTAAGCAATTATATTTGTAGTTCCGATCCTACTGATTACACGTCTGACACGAATGCACAATGAAGTGACACAATGCGACAAAACATTACAATTTGATAATTCAATTGTTTTGCGCGTAAAATTTTGCCTAATGACACGCACGAACAATGGTAAATTTTTCATTCCTCCGATGATCATGATTATATAACATGAAACACTTGACACAGAAGTCTAATGATGGAACTAACGAGGAGTATGAAGGCAAAATCACAGACTTCGAATGAATGAATAAATGTAATAGATATTTTATAGGAATCAGGTAGCGCCTAATAGGGGATGTCCGCCATCTTGAACTTTGTCATCAAATAGGTATGATACCTTATGTAAAGTATTAACTACTACTAGGGCTAGTAAATGCGAAAAAGCTAGGTAAACCTACTTGCGAGCGGCAGCAAGAAATTTTATGTAGGCAATGAAAAAATAAATTATTGGAAGTTTTGCAGCTTATGATTATATATGTACATTAAAAATGCAAAGTCGTAAGCGTTCTTAGATTTTAATTATTATTTATTTTAGAAAACGGTCGGTAGTTTTATCACATTCTCCTGTTTCACAGCTTGCATACCGCATGAAATGATCTCTCATGCGCGGACCAGGTAGCCTATTTTTCTGTCCGAAAAATACAATATTATGTCCTATCAAAATATTGCAACAATGTAGTTGAAGGGCATCCCAAGACCTTCGCACTTTGCGGCTTGAAAATTGTAGAGCACTTGCTAAAACAATATTTTATCACAAAAACGGTTCATATCTTCTAAAGTATTCTTTAGTACGTCGATTATCATAAAAGCAACACCTAAATACGCCTATATGGTAAGTCTGGTTTTAATGATACCTTAATGCAGCGTTGGACAATCTTTTTGTGTCTTTTTGTACCGTCACTAGACCAGACAGTTTACCTTCCATTACCCTTTCAAAAGGGTTAGATAAATGTTTTGTTAAAAGAATTTATGATGTAGCTACTATTCGTATATGAATTATTTTGTTTGATGAAGAGTTATCAGGAATCCTATAATACCATATTAACGTTCTTTGCTTTTTTTATGCTATAGATAAATGCAATAACAGGTGTAAAAACTGATTCACTTCCTGTATTCCTTTGAGAACCGGAAACAGACAAGTTCTGCGTTGCATCATCGACAATCGCCCACTATGGTATGGCAATGTTATGTTTGCAGACATACCTAGACAATTAAAATTGACATTCAAACTTGTCAACAAGATTGCTTAGAAGCTTTCAAGGTTATAGAACTTTCTTTATTCTTCCTGTGGTTATTGTTGTGAATAGTTTTCGTCCGAAATAATTGTGATAAACGTGAAAATATTATATTAAACGGATTATTTCTTTTGTCATCATCACGCTCTACTAATTATATGATTATCATAATGAGAAACTTAATTAACAAGTTTGATCTTTTTCATCATTATGACTTCAAACAACTTTTCTTGAGTATTTCTCTCTCCCTTGAAAAAGCGTGTCTAGTGATTGTTTTCATATCTATGGTATGGTTTTCATTAAGCACATGAAAATGTCCATTGCTTTCATGAGCAGTAAGTACTTATCTCAAAACTGTATATAGCCGCTGTATTAACGCGTATTATTTTCTAATCCAAAGAGAACGTGAAACTTTTTGTTGAAGGTACTCAAAAATACTTATCGCACGTCTTCGTCGTCCTACATCTTATCATTCTTCACCATATTCAGCTGCCCAGTGCTTGCGACACACGCCTTTTGTAATGAAACATACCCACTTTGACGGGTAATTACAATACAAGCCAATATTGAGTTATCTTTATCTTGGCAATCACTTGCGAAATCGATTTTTTGACCTTTTGGTCAGGGGATCAAGATTGCCCAAAACCGCATTGTTATCCTATGAAATATTAAGGATATTGATGAAATAATTTGCTTTATTTACTCGACCGTGAGCTGAGTCGTGAAATAAAATTAGATGGAAAAGATCAATTGTTTTTTCGTGTTGATGTTTCACGCTTATTTATTTTATTGGTACTAGCTTGGACTAAAGCAAATAACTATAAATCTTGATGTATAACCTGCTTCAGAACTATTACACAAAGTGATGAGAGGGTCTCAACACGAAACTAATCTAACAAGCATGCGAAACGGTTACTAAGTTGATAACGAGTAGTATGACCACAAATCAGATTTATTTGTGAAATTACCTCTACATAAATAAAATATAAGTTTAATTGGACAAATTATTGCGCTACTCGATCAGCTAAGATTTAACCGCAAGCAAAATGCATTTTGCTTGTGCTCAAATCTTTTGACCTTGTCCAACAATGTAGAGGTACATACATACATAACCAAAACGAGAGAGGGATAAAAAAACAGGCACCTCATAAACTTATTATATATATAACAAATAATACATATTTTGGCTTCTAGTTTATGTTTACATCACCTACAAGCTAGAGTTGTGTCGTCTGCATTCATTACAAAGGTACATAGTGGATTAGACTCAAAATTAAATGAATGTTAGATATCACACTGTCACACTTATCATACTAATATTATAATTGCGAGAGTTTGGATGTTTAAATGTACAGATGCAGGTTTGTTACCTCTTCACGCCAAAACTACTGAACAGATCGTGCTGAAATTTTACATATAAGTTGTTTAGGCAAACAAGTATCCGAACACAAAGAAATAAAGCCAGTTATACATTACCCATTCACTCCAGCCTTTACTCAACATTCAATCTTCTCTTCTAGGCCTCCATCAAGCCAAGAAAAATTTTCAGTAATTTAATAAAATCGAAATAAAAGAAGAAATCCCGCAAAGCAATACAACAAAAGGAGACCTCAGTCTACATAATATTGTGAGTTAATCTAAACACAAGTACTTCTAAGCCTGGAATTAAACATAGGCTACTTTTATTACCATAAATCAGTTCCCATTTTTTTCCCAGTTTTAACAACCATTAAACGTTTCCATAGAAACAACGCGTGATTTTTAATTAAAATATTATATAAAAGTTGATTTCAAAACATAGTATGATTTTATTCAAATTATCCTCATATTATTTGAATGGGGACGAAAGCTACTGTAAAACTTCCCGCTGGTCCCCACTGGGGACGAAACGTGGGGACGAGCGGGAATAACTCATAAATACGACTGACCTCTCTTACGCCGCTCGCATATCTTCGGGAGGTGACTACAACGAAGACTATAGCATCGAACAATACAAAGCACAACTGTCATACATAACCTACGCACACTTTTATATTCAACTAAAATCGCCTAACATCCTACTGAAACGGACATTTCAATAGCTCGTAAAGGAAGCGAATGTGCTAAATATTTCTTTATCTCTCCGCATCACTGATTGGAATTTGTCTTTGTTCTGTTTATAGTCGATATGCACTGTTAAGGAAATAAAGGAATTGTAGATACAGTAATGGTTTGGTAAACCAACGCGTAACACGGGGGTTTTCGGAACAGGAAAGGGAAGCTTTTGCTCAGAAGTGGGAACCAGCAAGCCTCTTACGAGATGGACTTATAAGTCCATTTGAGGATTTGGTCATATAACATAAATAAATAATAAATAATGATAGAGGATTCACATAGCATCATCTAGGCCCAAGGTAAGCAGAACATATGCTATGAGTACTAGATAATTGATTTACTTAATATATAATACAATACGTTACATTATATAGATATATATTTTTAATTATGGATAGAAAAGGACACCAGGAACAAATATCTGCATACAAAATTTTGTCTCGAGGCGCGAATCAAACCAGCAACCTTCGCGTCACAAGCGGACCTTCCTTCGCTGCGTCACAAAGGTCGTCGTATAGTTTTATCTTTGTGCTAATGAATCTCTCAAGTAGAACTAGCCGGGGGTTTCCTTGGCTCACCTGTGGTGGTCATGATGTGTCATAAAGCTAGATAATCTGCAGAAAAGGCAAAATATGTTCAAGCCCAGGATGACTGTATGCTCAAATCGTAAAGGCTTAGAATGGTTTTTACTGAAAAACTCCCTAGAACTTTATCTTTCCCTGTCTCACATACACGTATGTTACAGTTCCTGAATTTAAATACCTATATTAATGTATTGGTTGCAACATGTGTATTGTGTTAGTACCTACTTTAAAATTTGATTCAGCAAAACAGTGTTTTTCTTTTTTGAAGTCTAATTCTTGAGAGACTTCTATGTGCGCTTTAAAACGAAGGTTTGTAAAACATCATCGCAATAATCTTATTGCGATGATGTTTTACAAACCTTCGTTTTATATAGTGAGATTATCTAATCTCACTATCACCTAATGGTTTCCATGACACTTCGATAGCGCGATCTAATTTCCTTACTTGTTTGATGACACATGGATGAAACTGCTAACGCTCGTTGTTAGCAGTTTCATCCATGTGTCATCAAACAAGTAAGGAAATTAGATCGGGCTATCGAAGTGTAAAATAATTTTTTTGCACGTGAACATAGATCTTCGACCAGGGAAAGTAGGGAGGGGTGATTTCGTTCGTCCGAGACTTAGATGAATATATTATATACTATTTATATATATACTATTTAAAGGAATTTGAAGTCGGTTTATAGTTTTTTAAATACGCCAAATTATTTAGCAATTTTTTCTATACAATTATTTATATTCAAATTCGTGAGTGACCTCAGTTCAAACACATTTGTCAGAGCCATACCAGACGCCACTCCAGTTTGGGTGTCTGTTTCGCGTCACCTATTAATTTATATAAATCATACGAGTTCCACCGGAGCTAGCCTTGACATTTCCATAAATATTTCAAACAAAATGAGAATTCTGACCTCGCCCCGGTATTTATCTGAGGAGACAGATCCGGGTAAAACTTTACATTGATAAATAATAGGAATAAAAAACCTAGGCCTATTCAAGGCACCAACTTTAGTTTGAATACTGGGCCCGTACTCATAAAAACTAAAATCAAAGAGTCTGATTCGTTTTCGTACAATTGCTATCTGACGTAAGTGACATAAGAATAGGTTTTGTACGAAAACTAATCAGACAATTTGATTAGTCTAAACAGGCCCCCAGGTTTGTCTGAGAGTTAGTTTTTGGTTGACAGTTGGAGTGGGGCAGCTGATTTTTGATAAGTAGCTCGAATGTTCAAAACAATCTGCTAGGCCTCCGGCACCCTACCTACCTCTCCATAATCAGCCCACATTAGTCCAATGCTGGACATAGGCCTCCCCTAATGAGCGCTATACCAATGAGGTGGCTACCTTTAAATAGGTATAAAACTTCTAGAAGAGAAAAATACCTACACCAAAAAATGACAACACTAAAAATGCCTTGTGATATCATCATCATACAGTTTCTGGTCTTAATGAAACTTTTAGCCCAATCGTCGTCTGCAAACTCTACTAATATCGTTGAGTTTAATACCTCCAACAACTGATCGTAGGTTACATTTCATGGAACCCGTCGTATGACATTTATACAGAATTAGGGTTACCTGTATTAACATTCATCAACAGAGATTGACCGCTCAATCACATACAAAAAAGGCCGTTTCATTTAAGCGAACATTTTGTGCAGCTAAGACAAAGCTTAGCCGGTAGTTTGTATGGTCCATTGTGCCCTATGGCCTTTAAAGTCTTAGCTTGGGTGATTCTACATGAACACAACTAGTCTTGGGATATTGAATGTTCTGTGAAAACTTTATTGCGGTTGGTTTAAAAGATATCTCATCACTTTCTTAGTAAAAATGACCTAAACTTGGGTCAAGAATCCTAGACAATAAATAAAAAATATATTTAAACTCATTATTACAAAATCAATGAAATTTTGGTGGAAGTACATATTTTATGACACTGACATCGGAGGAAATCGCAGAAGTTTGATACAATGATTGGAATGAAAACTTTCAAAAAGCATTATGAAAAAATCCCGAATGAAAGCTTTCATTCGGAATTTTAATCGCTTGTCGTCCGTTTTAGAATTTTATATTTTTACGCTACGCTTGTGCAATTATGAGTTGTTGAAGTTGGTGTTATTGTTTTTAATGATTACCTTGCCTTATTTTTTTATGTTATTGTTCATCAGTTTTTATGAAGTTTCATTCATAAAATGAAATGGCTTTATGTCATAAAAACAGACTATAGTGTCGTCATTTGTTTATTATGGAGAATAAAATTATACCTTCGTAAAGTATATCTTATTGCACATTCGTTAAAATTGAACAAATGCCTCAATGGTTTGATATTTCATATCCATTGAATGTAAATCGTAGGCAAATAATTGAGATTCTTGAATTGGAGTAAACACTGACAAGACACATCAGTCATTATCGGACCTGCCTAGAATGGCATGTTGCACATCATTTGTGAGAAATTTACGATTTCATGCAAATGAAAAACTAATTGGTTTCATAGTACCTACTACCAGTAGGTAGATAGACCGTGTGGTGCCGGCTTATAATTTACATCATCCTTACTCTTCCCGCAGGTGTTTTAAGAGGCGCCTAAGGGATATCCACCGAGGGCGGGCAGCAGCGACTCCTGCAGAATAATTCTACCACTGAATTGCGATCCCCAACCCGCATGCCCAGCGTGGGGATTATAGGCATTACCCCTCGTGAGATAAAAGCCAACAAGGCGCTTATTAGGGCGGGGGTCCAACAGTGGACCAATGTAGGTAATATAGGCTGATGATGATGACGATACAAATAGGCAGGAATTTACTATAAAACGTAATTTATTTATTTATTTATTTACGAAATTTTAGGAAAACTTACAGCTAGGTTTTAATAATAGTAATTTACATAATACATACCGGTACAGACCAGCATGTGTGCTGAGGGCCAATTAAAAAGTTTCCGCAGATAGTAGTTATATAGGATAATAAATGACGCACAGTGAAAGTAGACGACTTAAAGAGAAAATAAAAAAAAAACACAACACAAAGCAAAAACAATAAAAATAAATGAATTTATGAAGGTAATGTTATCTGACAAAAAAAAAGTTATCACTGAGTAAGCGTTTAAGCTTACATGCAGATGTGTTAAATAGATCAATGTCAATGTTTTTAATGATGCTTAATGTTGCTACGGTAAAGAACTATTAAATAGGAATGTTCCTTCATTTGCATTCATCATTGAATTTTTTTTATCTCGTAACGAACAAAGAATTTAATTTGTTTTTGTTCGTATTTAGTTCAAGTTCCATTTGCAGTTAATTTACCTTAATAGTGACGATTGAAATCCACGGTATTTTAAGACAAGTACCAACCTTTAGAAAATTTAAACTCAACAGTCTATCCAATTATCACTGAAATTTTCCGAGCCGCCATGTCTTATAACCCTTTTTTGTCGAGGCGAGATATTCTTTATCATATCACAGCATGAGGGTTCAATATAAAAAAATAATAAGTTACGTAGAAGTGATAACAGAATAGTTTCTACCCGCAGCTTCGCACGCATTGTATCTATGGAAAGAAATGTTTATGAGCTATTTCTATTTCATGGGAACTGATTTACGGGATAAAAATACTATGTTTTATTCTAGGTCTAGACCTACGTCTATGCAAAATATCAGCACGATCCGTGCAGAAGTGTTGGCGTGAAGAGGTTACTGACAACTTACCTTTCGCATTTATAATATTGCTGTGAAGTGTGATGCGATAGGTAAGCCCAAGGGTAGGTAGCATAACAATCAGTCAAATTATAAATAAATCATGGCGTCATCTAAAAATGTGACTTCAAGACTTAAAGACTCAATAATTTGCCTACGCTTTACATTCAGAGGAGATGACATCTAATCTGTATCGGCACACAAAGGCATTTATTCAAATTTGAACCTTGTGCTCTGTTTGATACGGTTTATTTGTCCTACGCCTAAGATAGACCTGTCAATGTCAAATTGTCAACACAATGACAACTAAGTAAATGTGATCTGTCAATAAGATTTGAGTGTTTTGTTGGCTAATGAGTTTTGACACCCATCGTAAATAACTTTGACTAAAACAGCAATCATGACACGAAATAGTTAGTTACCATGCCTGTTAAAATACAAAGTAAACAAAATACAAACACAGATTAAAATCAAAAATAACATAGGTATTATTAAAAACTTTTTAAAAATTACACGTAGAACGTTGAACGATAGATTGTAGTAACGAGAAGTAAGTAGACAAGCGTGAGTAGTGCCGGCATTCAATGTGTTAAATATTGTAGTCCTACATACATTAGAGATATTATTTCGATGTTATTTAGTAAAATAGTAAGTAGCCTATGTTTTTCCTAGGTCTACCTACATCTATGCAGAATGTCAGCCTGATCCGTTTTGTAGTTCTGCCGTGCAGAAGTAACAACCATCCATCTATCCGAACATTTGCATTTATAATATTAGTGTGATGTATATTCAAGTAACTTTTTCATGTAATTATATAATTTTACGACAAGCATAACAAAAGGGTCCCCACGGTCAAGTTTACCATTCGTTACAAGCTGCGTGCGCAAGCGCAGCTCAGCGCCTTATGCAATGAACACGCTCATCTTGACACGAGACCAGTTGTACTACGGTCCTATTTATTGGTAAAATATTGAGTGACCCGTGGCCGGACACTGCTAGGCGCTGCTAGGCTTTGATTATTTACTTGGTTCTGGCCGTTCACTCACGTGGTTATAATAATGATAAAAAAAATATTACGTTCGTCTTGTGTATCATATCATATCAACATTTCTAAATACATGTACAGATTTAGTCGATAATTTCTCCCTGATATGGGAAAAATAATATACGTTTATTAAAAGCTTCAAATTATTCAGTCAGATCATAAGCGATCTGAATGCTAAGGAACCTGTTCAGAGTAAAATGATCAAATATCGAAAATGAGGGTTCTCGAAGGAAGTATCTGGTAAAAGAATTTTGTCCAACCAACAATATGTATTATTTAATAAATTATATTTCATATGCATGCTGATTTCGTGATTTTTTTCAGGATTCTTAGTATAAATAACGAATAAAAATAATATAAAACGCCGCATTAAGCACTAAAAATACTTAAGTTATTCGAGAAAGGTTTTCTTATCAAACATATGTCCATATTACAGACAGAGTAGGATCTTGAATCACAATTGATAAAATAGATTTAGGTAGAGTTAGAAGACGGGTGATGACAATTTTCAACTCAAGCAGTATTTACTGATATTCTATTAATTATTATTGATTTGTAAAGTAGGTACTAAAATATTTGAAGAGGCTTTACCTCGATTTACGCCTCGACAATTACAAAATATTAAATCTATCTAACATTAAAGGGAAAACCTGTTATCAAGTCAGTTAAAGACGTTTTAAATAAATTTGTATACATATAAGATTTTGTTAAATTTCAAGACAAATATATTATTATATTTTGAAGACTTTTTTTGTGTGGAGAGTGATCGGAACATTTGTTTTTTTTTCCAAATAGCTGCGCACAATAAAAGTTATACATTTGGATAGAAGACACTGAAACAAATAAAACATGTCCATCCATCCATCCAAAATTATGATGTGAATATGTTTTATTTGTTTTAGTGTTTTCTATCCAAATATATAATTTTTAATGCGCGCGGCGATACCAAAAACAAAATATTACCCGATTTTAGGGCCAAAATCATCAAACCCCTTTGGTAGAGTATTGTAAAATTCTATCAAATCAATTTTATTTCCAAGGAGACGAAATTCCTACTAAAAATAATATTATAAACTTTTAAAACTAATTTGACAATAATACCAATAACTTATTCGGTGCAAAATAGACGGAATTTGTACTTTTAAGTGGGTCAAACATTTTCTTTACGTGTTTTATATTACGTTTGGAGAAAAATTTACAAAATTGTATAGAATACCAAAATGTGTTATTCTAGGACGTTAATAAAATTGTCATAGTGAAGTGATTAATTTAGCAGAAAGAGTTTATCGACCCTTGTCTAACGTGTTTAAAATGTTGCGAATTTAAACATGTCAATAAAATATAAATAACTTGAATACTAAAAGTGGCTATAAATTATAACTAGGTACTTATAACTAATCTCTAACTTGATCTTGAATTTTTCGTAAACCAGTGTTTTTGAATAACATAAGGTTAGGTACGAAAATGCCATTTTTCTAAATATTTTGTGAAAATATGTAATTGCAAATAAGATTAATAACAGGCAGAGGGTGAGTTTTATGTTTTTTACTCTGAGTTACTTAGTAACTATTACTTATCTAGTTGTTTTGTGTCTTTATTTTGATTAGGTACTTTATTTAGTGCAACTTGCTAGTCTGTTATTTTTTTTTATTGTTTATATTTGGCCAGAAAAATTGAAGGTAGCAGCGTATTCTAAATTAAATGTACGTTTTGAGCGTTTCTACATTTTATAAACATTGTAAACTCTGTATTTGTGTAACAGATCAAAGGCCAAGATCATTAAAATCGATTATTTGCCCGTGAATCTATTTTGCATTTTCGACCAAGTTACCTATTTGAAATTTCAAATGCACCTCATAGATATAAAAATAGAGTCTTATTTAGCTCGTAGATTAACTTCCGCGTTCAACACTTCAGCAACCTTTGACATTATTTGAAGATGAAGTGACATTGAAGTAACCACAAACACGGTACAAATCTTAAAAGCCTTTTTTGCACCTTATTTTCTGTTTTTACTAATAATTTGTTATAATGAGGCGTCTTCTAAAAAGAAAAAAACCCTTGAAGTTAGTACTCATTTAATGGCGACCTGTAATATGCCAGTATTATTTATTACAATTTTCTTGTGACAGTCAAGACGAACAATATTTTTTGAAAGAAAACACCTTATTTTTTGGATTTATTCTTGTTACATCCCTTTAAGTGTTAGCAGAGTGGAGTGTAGTAGAGGCCCGTAGAGGCAACCATAAACAATAGTGATTGATTTCTAAAGTACCTACATGTCGAAACAGAGATTATGCGAGATATCAGATGTCTTCATAAGCCACTGATTTAATCCATGGCAAAGATAATAAATTATTATTCATACGCCTGTTGTGAGCACAGCCACCGCGCCATCTTTAGCAAGGCCGAGCTCATGAACTTTTTGAGTAACTTTCGTTGAAAATCGTTTCTGCAACCGAATAATAAGGGTTACAACACTGATGTATCACCAGATTACTGTAAACGAATTAGCATCGTAATAACAGCCAGTTAAGGCCGATAATTTGATAAAGAACAAGTTTTTATTTTAATCGATCGAGACCTGACCCCATGTCATGTGTCACAGGTTTTTTATAGACATTTGACATCTTACCAGTGGGCCGGAGAAAAGGTCAAAATATCGCATAAAAAAATAAAATATATGAGGTAATGAAAATAAACTATCTAAAAATAATTATAATTTAATTGCACTTGTTTGCGTAATGATTATTATTATATTACCCATGCTCATTAAACATTAGAAATGAAATACCTTTACAAAAGTCAATTGATCAAAGTGAGGTTTTAAAAATGTCTACCCCATTAATTCAAATATCAATAACATACCTTATTTCATATTTGATAATAATTTATAATATTATTTGACTTGTATAACGTGCCAAGCCAAAAGAGAAATAAATTTATTTAAATAAAAATATTGTTAATAATAGAGTCAAAACGACTGCCAAATAGTTGCTTTGAAAACTTAACGGATAATATAATAGATAGCGATCTCATTTCATTGTTCTGAGGCAACTCATATTTGAAATAAAATGAACTCTCGACATGGGTACTAGGTACTCCCAACGACATTTTGATCGGATGAAATAATTTTATATCAATTTCAAAAAAAAAAAAATGCTGTGGTGGAAGCTCGCACATTTTACTGATTATGCAGGTGTGTCAAGGGGTGGCCGATACCTTGTAGTGGATATCAATGGTCTGACATGATGAAGAGAAAAAATAAATGTACCACACAATATTATAAGTATAGAAGATTGGCTACAGCCCCAGTAGGAAAAATGGCAACACTAGGATCTTGTCGTGCGTACCAGAAAGCACGTCATTTCGAACTGAAATGGCAATGGGACATTTCGTATGGACTCTAAATTGTTTATGTCCCAATCGTGACCACGGTTTGGTAAAAATATACCATCGTCCTTTCAAAGAGTTAAAACAATAGTGGTCACAGAAAAAAACAGCAATAGCTTAAAAGAAATACCTACATAATTTATTTTCTTTGAACTGAAGAAGTGCCAATCAAATGCCGAGTGTGCAACACGTCAGCTGCTTATGTTTCAAGTTGGTTACAACATGGATTACAGGTACTGGTGGAGGCAGAATTGCCTATCACTCGTTATTTATGTTTTCTGGTCATCTGTCTTACAAACCGCCGTAATTTTCACTAAAGGTTTAAATTGAAAGATAGGTTTTTAGTGTTGTTTCAAAATTCCTTAGAGGAAATATTAGTTTCATAACTTAGAAGTGAATTTACTTGGCGTAGCTGGATTTTGTGTTGTTGTTTTCGTGCTTCAACGATGTAGATATTGTTTTGGAGAGTTAGTTTTTTTTTAAGAACGGTAATGGCCTTTAATAACATAGAAAATTACAATCAAATAATAAAAACAAATTAGAGCTCGTATTTACAATTCAAACAATTAAGCTAACTGCAGACTGTTGCAAAAAATCTACTGGTAGTTCAACTGATCCATATCGAGAGTTAGTAGCACTTTGGCTCGAAATATTAAAATCGCGTGGGCCTAAGTGATACAAAACAAATCAATATTTCTAGTTGTTCTTTGGGCCCGCTCCACGGTATTTCAGCTACTTCCATAGTATTATGTCCTATGGTATACTACTGTGGGGAAACGCTGCAGATATTAACACCGTATTTGTGTTGCAGAAGAGGGCTGTTCGTGCTATCTACCTCTACAGTCCCAGAGAATCCTTGCGTGATAAATTCAAAGAAATAAACATAATGACAGTACCATGTCAATATATTTATGAAAACCTATTGTACTCTCATAGAAATATCAATCGGTTCCCTAAAAATAGCGATGTACATAATTTGAATACAAGAAATAAACATAAACTCGCTGTGCCCACAACTAGACTACACAAAATTAATGTATCTTTTAAAGGGCAATGTACAACAAAACTCTTAGTGACTTGCAAAAATTATCAGTAAATAAATTTAAACAAATTGTCAAAACCTTCCTGTGTAAAAAGGCCTACTATAAAATATCAGATTATCTAGAGGATAAAAAAGCGTGGGACGGAATTTGCTCCAACTCGAAAAATAACAACTAACTAACAGGCTAAAGGTTTCTTCGCAGCTTCTTTACTTTAGTCTACATACCGAAGCGACTGAAATCAAAAATATCACTTTATTTCCGTGTCACTGTTTATTTATTAAGAATTTGACCTTTTCTAAGCATACATTTATTGTATTTATGGAAATAAAGAGTTACTGACTTTGACTTTGGTGGATCGATCCCATACAACGCGTCGGACATAGCATGCATACATTTTGAAAACGTAATTTCATAAATTTGATTGTGATTTCGCTGTATGGGCTCGATCCACCGCTCGCAAACATCGGCTCATAGAAAATTGTTTTTTTTTTTGCTTTTTGTAAATTAGATGAATTAGTTAAACAGTTATAAAGTTTTACATTATAAAAAAAATCTCTGCAAAACTTGAAAACATTAGATAACAACATTCAAAGAATTCTAAAAACTCGTTTCTCTACGATTGTCCGTCTGAGTACTTTAGACTGACGCGTGCGCGTGCGCAGCCGAACAAAGCAAACAGTACAAAACTATCAGCAGATCTCTACAGCTTCTGTGCACCGCTCTTAGATGCAAAATACGAGTTGTTTGGTCGGCCACTGGGTCACAGAGTTTTAATAGAAATACTTTTGATTTCTTCAATATTCTTGAGTTCTTTTGTACGAACCCTAAGTCAGAATCGTTTTTCGGTATCACCATTTTGTGGTTAGATTATAAGTAGAGTTTCTATCAAATTCAATGTTAAAATATTTTTATTTACATTGGAAACTAGTCTCTGAAGGAATACATTTCAGGTTTTCGTTAACGACGTGATGTTTTCATTAGTTGCGTAATGAATAACTAGAAAAAACTTAATAATTTATTAAAAAGAAAAGCTACTATCATCGTCAGAATGCGGAAGAATTATGCATCTTTGTGTTCAAAAAAACTTGTAGCTGTTAAGCACTAAACAACAATTTAAATACAAAATATAACTATGTACCTACTACAAACAAAAATCTTGAACACGTACTTACTACCAAACAACACTGATTACCTATATGTGTTAATTGAACCTACTACCAAACAACACCGATTAACTATATGTATAAATTGAACCTACTACCAAACAACACTGATTACCTATATGTGTAGATTGTACATACTTCCAAACAACACTGATTACCTATATGTGTAGAATGTACCTACTACCAAACAACACTGATTACCTATATGTATAAATTGAACCTACTACCAAATAACACTGATTATCTATATGTGTAGATTGTACCTACTACCAAACAACACTGATAACCTATATGTGTAGATTGTACCGGGAACTTTTTTAAATAATAGCACTGCACTGCACATCAAACATGTTAGTAGTAACCCTTTACCTAATTATTTAATAAGCAATCAAAATAATCAATTAACAACAAATTGACCATAATAACGATCATTTAAAATCAATCGAGATCTTAAAACTTGCGCAAGCGGTGACATTGAATCTCTTACGCATGTCTACATAATATTAATTAAGTGGCAAATAAGTATTTCCTTTAAATACCTATGAATCGTATAGAGCATTGCGAAACACTGTGATTTATTGAAATTTAATAAGGTAGGGAAGATAGTATGTAAAGTTCATTGAAACATTGAATTGTTGGTTCGATTAATCAAAATTGGTTCTTAGATTTAAATTTAAATTGTGGGAGTATTTATGAGGTTACGAAGGATTAAAAACAATACAATATGGATTTTTTGCTGTTTTAGGAGATGTAACTTTCGTTCCGGTATCGGATCTTAATGTTTTTTCCTACTTAGGATTCGAACAGATTATCCTAATCTATAAAATAGATTAGGATAATCTATTTTAAATTAAAAGTTTGGATGCCTAGTAAAATAGCTAACTGAGTTATTTTTTCATATAAAAGACAACAACGCGCTCGTCCCCGTTGAAAACTGTTGACTTCATAAACGAAACTACGTAGTCCTAGTGCCTACCTAGCATAACTTCACACTTGGACCTAATAAAGTAGCATTACTTAGTCTGTGCCTTAGTTTTTACAGTGTTTTATGCTAATTGGTACTTGCCCAGGTAAACTAGGACAGTTAACACTAAAGCTGAGTTGACCGGAGATGTGCAAACCTAACCATTAGGTTGGTGTCAAAATAACTTTACATGTCCATCCCGATCAGGTTACCGAAATTCTTCTAGTTATTATATTCGTCTCCTTCACCTCTATTGTGTTTTCTCCACTTTTGTGAAAACGAAGCCGATTCATTTAGCCCTTTAAATTTGTAGAATAGAAAAATAGACGGTTTTATTCAACAAGGTTCTCTATTGCATTGGGTGTGTCCGTAAGGATATATTTTTATAAAAAAATTATAAATAAATAAGATCAAGAGCTCGAAAAGCCGGTTAGATCTGTCGCGCAACCTTTACGCGACCTTCTTGCATAACGCCGTCCTTCACCAGCGCATCTTCATAAGGCCGCACTCACACAGAAAACAGAGACCTAAGTTCTGTTATTTGATAGTATCGAGAGGTTCCCTTTTTATATGGGATTTGCGTAGTTCCAAAACCGCACGTACCATACGTAATTGAAAAATGAAACGTCTCGATGACATAGAAACCAAACTCAGGGCTCTGGTCGTGCAATAAATAGCAAACCCTACTTTGTTACTAACGTAACCTTACCTTATTTGTTCGAGTAGAGATTATAATTATGAATATTGCTGTGGTCCATGAATTTGCCCAGCGGTGCACCGTGGTGGCAAACTTTGGGAGGCCGTGGGTAAAATCTGGCTGCTTAAGATGATAAATGATGAAAGAGGATATAAATGGCTTCTCTTTTTTGTTTTATCTTAATAGGTACCATATTTATTTGCATTCATAATATTATATACTAATAGAACCTCTTTATGACTCATCTTTGAAATTAAATGTCCTTCTATGATTTGAATATCAGCATTTTATATTTCTTTTATTATTTGTACTTTTTTGTTAGACAGAATTCAAAACTGGTTTTTAGGTACATGTAATGCACATTAACATTTTGTATTTAAAAATAATAAACGACCTATAAATATGAATTAACAAGTTGTGCGGAATAATAATAGCTGTTTTCAACAAAAGCATTGTGTCTGTAAGGAGGTAATGATTTTGTAATTTTGTTTTATTGAAGAATCCTCAATAAGTGTCGCATTTTTCACATCGAAGTACCAACTACCATTAAATCAAAATATACCTTGAATCGTCGATGCTTATCAATGACGACTCGATCTGTGTTCTAGAATTCCCTTTTATTATAACGGCCTAGGTTTTAAGCAAAACCAATGTGACGTCGATAAAATTCCGAGGTAGCCTTTTATATACCGTTTTATAGTCTGTATTCCCTTGACGCATAGATTAGAGCAGGACCGACGTGGACGACAAGCCCGGAGAGAGGCTTATGCCCACTATGTCCAGCTGTGAGTAATATAATGACCAATGATGATGATAATGCTGAAATCAAATCATTACTAGCAGATGGCTAATCGCCCGTTGACATTCATAACTCAACGGCTCCTTATTAGGAGATGGTCAAAGACTCTAATGTGTTTTATTCGTGGACGCTTTAAATCATATTTTAATGTGTGATCATTAAAATATGATCCTCTTGAACTAAGCCCATCCTCTTCAGCACATATTTACAGCTGAACATGTCTCCCCCAAACAAGAGGGGTTTCCTATAATCATCAGGCTTGGGAGATGTAACTCATTGCAGTGGGGGTGCTCAAATACACAAAAAAAAAGTTGCTCGTCTGCCTCTGGTAGGTTCTCTTAGTCGACTCTTGCGACATTCTCGGGTTAAGTTGGAGGGGTAGATTCTTACACCACCACGGCTTCAAAACGGTGAATAGTAAGAAATCAAAAGGTTAAATAGATAGTAAAGTAAGTATTGCCTACCTTGGTAACAGAGCCCCGGCAGTAGATGACAGTTTCAGTCATCGGTTATTTCAAAGGGTACAGTTTACAAAATCTCTCACGCCCTTTCTTCTTGGCAATCTGATGTTGCGGTTCCCTTGAGTGTATATAGGGATGATTATTTTTATCTTCATAAAAAAATAAGGGCACGACTGCTGTATTATAAAACAACGAGTGTCTACCCACGGCTTCGCATGCATTGTTTCTATGGAAACGTTGAAAGGCTATTTCCATCCCATGGGAACTAATGATGATCCATCCATCCATCCAAATTTCCGAATGTATTGTAGTGTGATGTGATTAATAAAGGTGCTATAGATCATCTATTTCATAATTTTTACCTCAGATGTCACTTTGTTTTGTTCTTCTAATGATCGTGGGCGTTGGACGTAGGATTATTTTATAGATTCTAAATGGAACATCGTAATGGCGTCATTAACATAATTTGCAAGTATTTTGAAGCTAGGTGTTGGTAGCCATGCAAAATGGTGGAGTACATTAAAAGAGAGAATTGGTTTTTATCGATTTTGTTCGGAAGGTGTCATGGTTCATATTATTAAGGCAGTCTGATAGGATCTTAATTATTATTAAGGTCCAGTAAGAATAATTAGAAATAACTAGGTTTTCAAATTCACTACCACGACATTCAAAATTTATTTTAATGTATTCGTGTACAATACTTGGTATCACATTTGAACTACCATTTCATTAAAGTTTGTAACAACTTACTTAGCATAATGAGATAATTAATCTCACGTTAGTAAAGCTCACTGACAGTTTGTTAAATCAAGACCCGATGTTAATTTGACCTGCCACAGGATGCTAAGCCCCGGCTATATTTACAAATGCTTGTAAATTGGTGGTATCAATGATAGCTGCATACAAGTAACATAATATGTCAAGTCAATCTAACCGGGGTTAAAGGTAACACTGTTAGTTAGTTTTTGATTTTATCTTAGACATAGGTCAAGTGTTATCTCTTGACTTTTAAGCTCAAGTTTTTTTCTTAATGATTGCAATTTGGAGATTTTCTGGTGAAACTTATAGGCGCCATCTAGATATTGAAGTTCGAGCTTCAGTCAAGTTGACGAATTATTCGTAATGTTTCAAAATCAATTGGATTAATAAGACCAATAATAATGAATTCAATATAGCAAAAACTAGCACGCTAAAGAGGAAGGAAACCTAAAAAAAAAGTCAACAAGCGCGCAACAAAGTAAAGAAAAGCTCACCATTTTCCTTGACTGACTAGCACATAACACAGTTCACAACACGGGTGCGCGAGCGCAGGCTCACGCGAATAAACTGCGCGGGCCGCATGCGCAGAACATATATAGCCTCGGGGTTGAGGCTTCAGGTGCGTCCTTGATGGGTAGCTTTCAGGATCACCCCTGAAAAATCCTAAAAAAACCCTACTTTTAAGAGTCCTTGGAAGTGATGTGTTCGTGGAATATTAGTTTGTATTTTACACATGCAGTTGCAGCTTTCTTCGGCGTTATGATGAGCTTGAATTCCATAATTCCGGATTAAAGAAAACTTATATTAAAGAAACGATGTATACACAATTTGCAATAATTCAAATAATCCTACAATCCTTTAAGGTGCATGAAAATATGCTGAAAGATGGCCACGACAAAAATATATTAAACAATTTTTGTCGGTTTTCAAGGTTTTGGGTAGTTGGGTTGTAATTTGTAATGGATTATTGTTTTAGGTAGGTATCGTGTAAAAAACATGATAGTGTTTTTAATTCATTAATTGACGTTAATTAATAACCACATACTACTTGGACATAATTAAAAAAATATATTTGAACGTCTTAGTGTCTATTAAACCTTAATTTATGTAAAAACAGAAAATGAGGTGCTTGTAAATATTTTACGAAGTAAAATATTAAAATGTTTGTTGGATGTTTTATTGGAGCTTTCTTGATAGGTCTTGTATAAACTGTGCCTACATCATTGCATCAAAATCTCGTCAGGAACTATAAATAACAGTTTGATTTATTTAAATCACATATTAAATCGGAATTTATCCATTTAAGTGACTAAATTATCGTTTAATTTGTAGACAGCAAAGTCAAACTTCATTCATTCATCAATAGTTATTAATATTATGCATAGTTATATTAAACAAGATCACATAAGAATTAGCCCATGGAATTGTCTGAAATAAATTAAATATTAAAAACTTTGTTTCGAAATAATATTTTATGCAAATGGTTATTGTATTCACAATGTCAATTCTTTATCAAATTTTATTCAAACTAAATTTACTATAAGATAATCATAATGTTGTGTTCTATTGAATGGCTTTTGTTAATTTTTGTGATACTTTTAATGGATAATTACGGAAATTGTAATAATTTCGTAATTAACAAATAAAGACCTGTGGATTTTTACGTCGTCGTAGAGTTTTCACGATTCTTCCACTCGTACCACAGCGAAATGTTCAGTGTCACTTGAAGAACGACTTGCAAATAGGTCAAAACAGATAATAAGCTCACGTGCACTGCTACTCGTAGGTATATTTTGTTAATTTGACTTTTCTATGTAGAAAAGTCAAATTATAAACTAAATACAAATGGAAAATAAAATTTCCATTGCCAAGAAACAAAATATACCTACGAGTAGCAGTGCACGTGAGCTTATTATCTGTTTCGACCTATTTGCAAGTCGTTCTTCAAGTGACACTGAGCATAAGCACATGCTTATTTTGTTATCCTAACGAAATAAACGTTAATGAAGGCTATTCAAGGCGAAAGGAGTTTTAGTAAAAAAACAACGTAGTTCACTAACTACGTTGTTTTTTTACTAAAACTCAACGTTTTTTTACTAAAAAAAATAAACCTCTAAATAACATCTAATATCACTATATTAGATGTTATTTAGAGGTTTATTTTTAATTTCAAGTGAAGAGAAACATTAACATACACATAAGCTAGTTTCCTACAGTCATGTCCTCCTGTACGGTCTTTCCGTCTTCTGTTGGTAAATGTATTTATTTTACTTTCTCTAAGCATTTATGTGCTATACAGCATTGTCATACAGCGGGGCAATGCAGCCATCGTCTTGGGGACACTTCCGACTGGTATTGATATGGATCATTTGAGCTACCTGTAGATTGTTTGCAAGAGTCTGCAGTTAGCTTAATTGTTTCAATTTTTTTTTTTTTTTTTTAGATACGGCAATGGCCTTTATTAACAAAGAAAATTACAATCAAATTATAACTAGTACTTACAATTGAAACAATTAAGCTAACTGCAGACTGTTGCAAACAATCTACAGGTAGTTCAACTGATCCATATCAATACCAGTCGGAAGCGTCCCCAAGACGCTGGCTGCATTGCCCCGCTGTATGGCAATGCTGATGCGCTGCGCCAGATATCCGCCAGCTCTCGGGTCACGCGTCGCGTCGACCAGACGCTCAGATAACTTTTTAAAAACCCGGAGAGCGTCGGTACCCCACGGACCTAGGGTCTCGACCCCAAAGGGAGCAAATATTGTTTCAATTGTAAATACTAGTTCTAATTTGTTTTTATTACTGAATTGTAATTTTCTTTTTCAATAAAGACCTTGTCAGTGCCATTAAATCTGGCAAAGATTCAACAAATCAAAACAAAATAACTAATTGTCAATGTTTATTTGCTTCACAAATAGGTAACATTTACAGCCATACACGATCACTTCCAAATTGAATTTACACCTCACTTCATTCAAGGTGCCACTTTACTAAAACTTACTATTTATTTGCAGTTTAGTTGTGTTCATACCATTAATTTATTACTTGTCGCCCATAGACACATATTTCCCAATATTAGTTGTACTAAGATATAGTAATTATCAACTGGGTACCATAGTTTAGTTTGACATAATAAGATTTTATTCGATAAACAATAACTTACCCTTTCTTTGCGTGCAATCCATCTCCTCGCCAAGTTTTACTTAGATCCGATCAGCAGTTAAGTCGTGAAAGATAAACAAATAGACAAAGTTACTCTCTCGATAATAATTTTAAGAAGTAACTAGATGACGTTTTGTCACTTATATTGTTCCTAATCGCCTTTAGCTGATTTGACACTGGAAGATGCTGCGCTGCTGTTCATTGCAGTTGGTCGTGTTGTGGCAGCTTAGAATAAATGTTAAAAAAAAATATGGTTTTTATTTTAATTTCCATCAAAAGTGACCTTTGTCACTTGAATTTCCAACAAAAGCGACCTTTGTCATCATCTTGTCAAGTTTAGGTTAGGTTTACTATGACTATACATTATTTTTATTTATGAAAAATTACACCGTAACTAGGCGAAAACTATAGGAAAAATTAATAGGCGTGATCCGTACCAAAATCGCGCTTTAATTGGACGTTATATGGTTTAATTTATTAGCTGAAAAATGAGTTGCACTGACAAAGGTTGTTTTTAATATAATGTCTTCAATTTGCACCACCAAAACTCTTCCCGCTGATGTCGTAAGAGGCGACTCAGGGATATCCACCGGAGGCGGCAGCAGTGCCTTCTGCAGAACAATGCTACCACAGAGCTGTTCCAACTCGCATGCCCAGCGTGTAAAATTCATTATTTACATTTTGAGATAAGTGCAAGGCCGCCCTTATAGGAACAAGTGGTTGTTATGTGCAAGGCCCCTCCGTTCACTAATAATTTTACATCTTCATTACCGATTTTCCACTTAAATTTACGTTTTGAGTAAATCAACTAATCAATTCCAGTTTAAAGTGTCGAAGATCTATCAAAAATTTAAGTTGACAGTTGTGCAACGTTTTGTAAAGTTCAAACAGGCTCCTTTCACCGAAGGACTATTTATGTCCAGCACATACCACCAGTTTACCTAATAATTACAAATGCAGCTATAAATTTAACTTGAACTGTGGATATTCCTAATTGCTCCAAGGCTTTTTAATGACTATTATTGCAAGTACGCACTAAAACACCTTGATTAGGTATTAAGTTATCAAAAGTTTTAGAAAATGTTCTTACCGACAGGCTCGACTACCCGTACTTATAATTATAACATCTTCATCTGATTCTGGTATTAACTTTAGAGCTATTGCAGCTTATTGTCCATTTAGCAAATGAGCAATACTGAAACTGACAGTTTGACATTGACGTGACACCAACGATCTTCATTCAGTTTTGTTATGTCTCAGGGCAGAATTGTGTCAAAAGATGATGTAGAGCCAAAGATAAAAGAAGAAGATATGTCTCAGTTAA
The DNA here is from genome assembly GCA_963662085.1 of Eupithecia inturbata. Classification (NCBI taxonomy): domain Eukaryota; kingdom Metazoa; phylum Arthropoda; class Insecta; order Lepidoptera; family Geometridae; genus Eupithecia; species Eupithecia inturbata. The sequence continues at coordinate 15,043,825 of OY759182.1, forward strand.
CATATCACTATGAGTGTAATTTTTTATCTGTTGCTGATTTTTTAAGAAATTTACTATTTATATGCTTTTATTCGCGTTTAACCACAGTAGGTAATAATAAATTCGTAAAATAAAGAAAACCCTGTGCTTAGACAAACCTAACATAGGCTTTAAGGCATTGCTAACCAATTTTTGTAACGAATTTTTATTGAATAAATGATCTACATATCTATCTATTATTTGGGTGCTGTAGCCGCTTTTACTGGAACCTTTTATTACCAATCAGTTTTTTTGGTTATATTCTTTTTTGACTCAACTTAGCGTTCTATTGTGTTTCAATACAACTCCATGCATTTGCATGGTTTGTATGGAAACGCATTTACACACATAATAATTAAAATGTGTGTATTTACATACATTTTAATTATTATAACATAAAATTGGTAGATGTGTCATTGGATTAAAAATCGCAATATTTCCCCATCATACACGGAGGTCGGAGTTGACTCGTAGACGCATCATCTCATGAGGTTGCACCGCCATTATGTCAATCTGTGTCAATAACTGCGGTGATGTGTGGTCCGACAGTCAGAATAGGTGGTTATCGTTTGAAATCTGGGGCAGAAAGGGAAGCGGATCCTTGACGGCTTTCAGCGCGACTGACAGGCGAATGTAAAAAATCCGCTTCTGTTTCTGCTCGCATTCCCACTGCCGACCAGAAACACACTGGTGTAAAAACATTAGTGTGTTTCCAGTTTAAATAAGTCCAGAGCTTAGTGTAAATCACTGAAATTCGTACCTGTACCTATTGTTATCTGTTGAGGCCAAAGTGTGTTAAATTGGCAAATTACTCTAAATGTGACACATATTCTTACTCATATCTTAACCACATATAGTTCTGTGCTAAGTCAGTGATTTTCAAGGATTATCTTGAATTTTACAACGCATAATAAATATTTCCAATTCTTGCAAGCAAGTAAGTACTGTTCTTGTAAGCAGATGTTGTTTATCACATTCAATAGGAAATCGAATTAGAAGGTTTTTCAAAATCCTCGTTCTATTGTGATAGGTACGTAAGACACCAAAGTTTGAGTTTTTTTTTATTCGACGGTGGCCTTTGTTAGCTAAGAAAATTACAATCAAATAATAAAAACAAATTAGAACTAGTTTTGAGATCTCTTTCTTTAAAACGTAACCCTACCTGCGCAGTCAGGAAAGAAATACACAAATCTCTTTTATAATTTTTTGTCAAGAACTTTTACAGGATCATCATTGAACATTGAGAACATTTGTCGACAACGTTATCGCTATTTAGCTCGTTTTCTTCAGGAGGAAAAATCAAAGCTGTATCTGTTGATCCGTAAATACTATTGTATAGTTCAGTAATAAAACCTTTACGGTACCTAACTAAAACATTATATTACGTAGGTCTTTGAAAGGTAAACTCTAACATAAAGCTCTACTCTAGGAGATGGGAGTGAGCCCACGTTCTAACTTCATTGTCAAAGTAGAATATGAAGTAGGTATATTTTATAGAGTACGACGATATTAGCCGAAACAAGTGAAACTCTGATGTCTGCCACCTTGCTCCTTGTTTTTTTTTCCAACAAATGGAAGTAGTATTGCTCAAAGGTTTTATCAGGAGTTTTTACTTCTAAAATTGCTTCTGAAAACTAATTTGGACAGGTGAGTTATTAGCAGTCAATATGATTTTGTTTTCTTTGCATAGTGTCTAGAGTTTTTTGGCTCAGGATGTCTATGCAGTGTGGAAAAATAAAAAGAACATTTACTGATTTTCGAAATGAACTGACCGTTTTTTTTAAACTATCTCTTTTTTTCACTGATAATTTTACAAAACTGATTGTTAAACTGAACAGAAAACTAGGATTAACTAAAATATATTTAAACTCGAATAAGAGGAAAACCGTTGAGAACACAGCTTGCTTTGAGTATTTAAGTATAAGGGTTAATAATGAGTTGTAACAAATCTCATCTTATCAGACCTGTTTACGGAAAATTAAAGACACGTCAACTGTAGGACCAGTAAAATAATTTTACTATTGGCAGAGCGTCGTATGCTGTAAAATCTCAAAACAAGATACCTATCTATTTGTATGTTTGTAATCCAGATCCCAGGGTCGACTGGTCATAAACTTTGAATCGTAAGCGGTCGACTCCGGCGCATCACTTCGACATTAGACGATACAAAATCTATCAGATAAATGCCAGGAAACGGATTCAGGAAATTTGTGCCATGTTATTAGCATTCTTGCATAATATTCATTATAGATGTTTTTGTTGGTGATTTTAACAATGGTATCGATTTTTTTGTCGCTTATTTTGCTTATGTGTTCAGTGAAGTGGAACAAAGATTTAATTATATTCAACAATTTTTTAAAGAACTAGCTTCTTACCGCGGCTTACATGTTTCCGGAATAAAAAGGAGCCTGTGTCCTTTCCCGGGATACCATGTAACCCCTTATCAAATTACATAAACTTCTGTTCAGCTGTTTAGGAGTGAAAAGGTAACAGACATGCAGACATAATTACATACTTTCACATTTGTAATATTAGCAGGGATTTTCTAGAATAACCCGTTCGGAACTTACATTTATGTGCTGTATCCACCTAAGACTTCTAAGTATCTACTACATAAAAGGCAATGACGCTGTGTGAACTAGGCTACATTTGCTATTTTTATTTATATTAGTTAATTAATTTTATGAATTGTATGTATATTTATTTTTTTATTTTTAATTCAATAATTATTAGAACTCGCTAGATGCAGACAGCGCAGGACCGGTCATCGTTGAGATCTCTGGGGAAGGCCTATGTCTAGAAGTGGACGTCGATATGCTGAGATCATGAGGAAGAAACTCCAACGTGGTGCTCGAGCCATTAAAAAGTCTCCCTTGACTTGACTTCAATGTAAAACCTTCGTGGAATGCTTAACGAACCTTAAAAGTTCAATGTGGTTCAATCAACTAAATAAAAAAACAATCATATAATAACTCCTCTCGTACTATTTTGGCGGCAATCAATCAGAGATCAATGATAGAATAATATTTAAACAGTAATAAAATGTTTATTACGTGTACCATTTTTGGAGGAGCTAGGTCATTCTATAAGAATGCAGTCTTTATAATTTGTTTATCATTTATTTATTTAAGAAACAAAATCCACAGCCCTTAAGAACTAAAAATTTACAAGCTTATTCGCAAAACATACAGCCAATAACGGATTTACTTTTTGTGTAATTTAATACATATGGACTATCACTATATTTAAAATTTACTGAAAATTTAAGGCAAATTATAAAGTTTAAAAATTTACATGGACATTATAAAACAAAGAGTTTAATTTTGTGTTCATTTTTGACAGTGTTATAGAACTTGATGATACCTATTTAACTCAGTAGGAATCACTGAGCCTTCCTTCAATGAATGAATGAATGATTATTTTTATTTTTCAGACCACTTCCTTCGTCCATAATAAATAACACACACCAAATATTATAGGAACACACATACAAAATAGGAACATACTAAACTTATAAATCACAATATTAATGTTAATAGATGATATTATTGAATAATTAGAATACTCGCCTTGCTTCAATTAAATTCTAGTTCATAAAAATACATTTACTCGTCGGGTTGGACCTCTCAGAAACGAGGGATTTTCTAAATTTAGTTTATGGTCAGAATCAAAAAGCCACTAGGTTATTTTTACCCGACTACAAGCATATTATATGCTGTTCCCTTTTTAACCCCAGCCTCAGCTTGTTGTCGTTATCCACAGAGATCGATAACGACGCTGGTTTTCAGTCAGGACCTTAATTGGGTGACGTCGCGTCACGAGTAACGGTCTACAGATAAAAAGTAAAAAGTCTTTCAAAATAAAGGTGTATAAGTAAGGATAAAAACAAAGAGTTGGAAAAAAATCAATGTATATAAATAGTAAATGGCGTAAATACAAGTTAAAATACCATGCCAAAATATATAAATATATAAAAATATCAGATTAGTTAATATGAAGAAAATAGAGAATGTTTAGGGCAGGTATGTATATTTTTGGGTAGGTGTATGAGCTTTTTTGGTTGGATAATAATATTTTCTTGAGATTAGATTTATATCGGAGGAGGCAGATCATTCCAACAGCGCGAATCGAAATGAACCTCGGAAAGCTACAGTTCTATGTACGTGTATCAGTAAGATTAAATTAGAGTTGGTTCTATGTGAATATTAAGAGTTCTTCTCAGATGCCCATTCAAGCTTGTTGTATAGGTAAGGGGGAGATTTATACATGCTTGCATAGTGTAAAAAAAACTCTCTGAAGTTGATTTACTCATCGAGTCATTAAAATAAATTTGTTAATCTATCATAAAGACGGCAATGGCCTTTATTAACAAAGAAAATTACAATCAAATTATAACTAGTATTTACAATTGAAACAATTAAGCTAACTGCAGACTGTTGCAAACAATCTACAGGCAGCTCAACTGATCCATATCAATACCAGTCGGAAGCGTCCCCAAGACGCTGGCTGCATTGCCCCGCTGTATGGCAATGCTGATGCGCTGCGCCAGATATCCGCCAGCTCTCGGGTCACGCGTCGCGTCGACCAGACGCTCAGATAACTTTTTAAAAACCCGGAGAGCCTCGGTACCCCACGGACCTAGGGTCTCGACCCCAAAGGGAGCAAATATGTAGGCTCTGTCGAGACCTGCATATTTGCGTCTCTTGAGATCCTCGGCCAAATCTGCCGCCGCACCAGCCCTTACGGATGTCCTCGGAAGATGGGAAGGCGCAATATAAATATATTAATAATATAAAGTATATTATATATATTATATATATCATAAAGTAAATTTAACAAATTATTGTAAATGTGAAAAATTGGATGGATGAATGTTTGTTACTTTTATCTAAGATCTAAAACGGATCTGACTGATTCTCAACTGCTCTCTCTCTCTTATCCAAAGAGGTCAGTCGACCGATAAGTCCATCTCGGCTGGGCAGCGTTTGGGAAGCTTCCCAATATCTTCTTGTCACTTATACAGCAGAGCCACAAGACAAAAAGTGTCTTGGTCCTTGGTCTTGGACTTGATCGCTGACTAGGCCTGGCGAACAATCTCGAGCCGTTCAGCGAGCTATGGCTCTCCATAGCTCGCTGAACGGCTCGAGATTGTTTACCACGTTGTTTTGTTTATCACGTTGTTTTGAGAAATTACAAGCATAGCTAGAGAGCTATGCTTGTAATTTCTCAACGTGGTATAACCCGAAACACGGAAATCCTTAGAAAAACCATAGATAGATATCGTTTATTGTCATAGAGATTACATGTTTTTGGTTAGTAGTGTCTTAAATCCTATGTTAGGTTTATCTGGACACTAGAGTTTTCTTAAAATAGCAATAAGTATGTATAGATAAATTTGTACACACGGTAGGCAGTTACGCACACAACAAACACAACGGTGTCACCGCCGCCCGTCCTGTCCGAGTGTAGCTGTAAGGCGCGGTGTGAAGTTGTACACACGTGATCCACCAATCACGCGCATCAGGCCAGCGACCAGTGCACTCACTGGTCGCTCGCTGCGCTTGAGTTTAGCTATAGGATGCAAAGGTAAAACTATTAAAATATATATAACATTTTAGGGCAAATTACTAACTAGTGATGCTCGACAGTCATATAATATTAAGTTACGATAAATAATGTTTTGTCATTATGGCTTCAATATTATTTTGAGATATTTTATTTGTATGTCCGAATGGCAAATATTTATAAGGTAGGAGATAGGAAGCGACGTAGTTTTCAGAATTATTAACAAATTGAATTGGCAGAGGGCGCGCAGGCAAACCTGGGGAAGGTAAACCTGGGGACGGGCAGCAACACCCCCTGCAGAACAATTCCATCACCAAACTGCGATCCCCAACCCACATGCCCAGCGTGGGGATTATGGGCAATACCACCTCATGATTACACAAGCCAGAAAATGGCCCCCAGTTCCCGGTCGCCTCGCTATTCGTGGCCATGGTAGCGACCACGGTAACGGCGGAGCAGGGGATGCTAGGAACCCCCGGGCTACATAAAGCTACCGTGCATTACATAAAAATTTAACCTTGGCTACGCCTGGTTGATGATGGTCAGGCGATAATAGCTCGCTGAAGCAACAGCCGCCGAGGACTAAAGGTTCTAGGGTGGCAACCGCAAATCGATGCAAATTTAAGTGTTGACTGTTGAGAGACCATCCACTCGTTGGACCCACGACGTTAAAGCGGTCGCAATGAGTCGATGGATGTAGGCGGCTCAGGACCGCTATTTGTGGCATCGTATGGGAGAGGCCTGTATGCAGCAGTTGACGTTTGTGGGCTGATATAATGATGTAGGTTTGTTAGACGTTACCATAGACGTGCAGAGACATAATAATGTTGGTGATCTTAAAATATATACGAAATATTTTAAAATGTTTTAAAGAGGCAGCAGTCAGCATAATGCTGCCCATAAGTTAATTTAGCCTAAATGTCAGAATAGCACCTGCGAAGCCGTGAGCAGAAGCTTTTGAACATATTCAATGAAATAAATAATGAGCGATTACCGATTTATTCCGCAACGCTTCATAATGTCAATGTTAGAAAAAACTGGGAAGTACGAGGATGTAGGTAGTAGATCCTGATTTGTCATAGCATAAATCATCACCGTTGTGGGGTACCTGCAAACAGCAACGTCTGCGGAATTACCTACTGGCAACATGCTGTCACTTGCTTCTTCTAGACTGAGACGGGTTTTATATTGTCTCTGTGAGTAAAGAGTCAGTTAGGACCCAGTTGAAAGACTACATAATGGGCGAAGAAAACTAACTGCCTACAAACCCATGATGGATGGATGGTGTTGGTAGTGCTCCATGTTCAGCGCATCAGCATGGTTTGGTTTTATGCCAGTGCTTTGAGCTTAAATAGGTAATTGGTACCATAAAGCGATTCTACCAGTGACTCCAGTCTCCCAATCCATATCGTTCACGCAATCCATAGAGCAATATTGTTCTCCATCGTATCATTTTACACAGTGATGCTATTTTGTTTGCCCACGAATCTTTCAGTCTATACTAGAGCATTATCTATTTTTTAATTTACTGAAACCACATTTCGAACATGATGCTCGAAGTTTTGTTACAGCCTGATTTTAAAAGCCAACAAGCGTTTTGGTGTAACATTTTAACGAGCAAATGTATAAGCGCGGGTGACGTGGAACGGCGGGGCATGAAGTGCGCGGGCCGAGCATTGATCATTCACACACACACATTCACACAGCGTCGAGCATTCGCAAGAACGTTACATTGCATGGAAATGGTCTAAGAACCTGAACATTTGTCTGTATTGTACCATTCGTAAGAACGTTACATTACCCTGTAATGCTCGAAATGGATGCTAAGAAATGGTATGGTATGGTGAAAGTACATACTCCTATTTTAGCATTCAGACTCGAGTTGGTCCATTTTGCGTAGTTTTGTGTGCTACCATAGCCAGCCTAACTTCGTCCAGAAGCGCAGAATCTTCCTGGGGTATTCACAGGCTTCGCGGAGTGACCTCGACAAGTTGAGGATTTCTGTTCGTTGTGCTGTTACTCCCTCGTATTCCAGGACTAAGTGGACAGCTGATTCGTCGTCACTGAGGCACCCTCTGCAGAGAGGGCTGTCTGTCGCTCCGGTGGTGAATAAGTGTTTGTTCAGTGGGCAGTGTCCTGTTAGTGTTTTCACCAGGATATGGTCCATTCTGTTTAGGTTGAGTAGGCGTTTCATTAGCTTTGGTAATGTTGATGGAAGCGCCGCTCTGGCTTGTCTGCATTCCAGCGGGCGTGTCCATCGTTCGTTATGCATCTCTCTGGTTCTGAGCCTAGTCCATGTCTGGAGTAGTGAGAAAAGCAGGGGTAGGAAAGGTGATGGACCTTCTGTGGTTGTTTCCGATCCCCTCTGTGCCAATTCATCAGCGGCGTCATTACCTAGCGATCCGCTATGTCCCTTGATCCATAAAAAAAGGATAACGCTGTTCTTGGTGGATATCACATTGATTAATAATTTCTCTCTTCAGCACGGCTCTGCTCTAGCAAATATTCTAGTCTATACTCACCTTAAGACGCGCTCTGTACCTACTATGTTTATTTTAGGTGCTTTCATACACAGCCTCTCAACAAGTAACTCAGTGATAGCTTTTCCTCATTTTTTATTCACTACTGCAGCGTCATAGGCGTCATATTGTCGCCGTTAGAATCGTAATGAAATAGTATACGCCGTTCTAATAACACGGCCTTAGCAAGGTCGTGAGAAGACCTCATTAGTTGATATTTATGAACTTACCTACGTCTTGGAATTAGAAGATTGGCCTATAACTATGACGACGGTAGACATCGTCTGAAATCTTAACTTAATATATAAAAACACAAGCTATTTTTTAGTAACAACGTCCAGCCCAAACTGCTGAAGCTAGAAACCTGAAATTTGTAAAGCAGGTACTTGTTACTACACAACCTCCCGCTAAGATGGGATTTTTGGAAATTACACCCCTAAGGGGGTGAAAAGGGGGTTGAAGTTTTTTTGGTGTTTTTTGTAACTTTTAACCAGTGGTGCAATTAGATTGAAATACAGAGAATACTAAAAATACAAAACTATTGAAGGCAAGTTTCAGGATTTTTAAAATTTTCCTAAAAATGGGGTAAATCGGGTTATTAAATTTTGTGATTCGTAATTTGGCTCCGTATTGATATGTCTGTAACTTTTTAATGCATATTGCCATTGAAATTTTGTGACCTGAAATATTCTGTACATATCATAATAATAATGAATTAAAAACATTTTTCAGGAATTTAAAAAAAACCTTAAAAAAGGGTTAAAATGAGGGTTGAAGTTATTGATGTTTTTTTTGTAACTCTTTAACCAATGGCCCAATTAGCTGGAAACTTAAAGAGAACACTAAGAAAACAAATTATTGAACATGCTTATCAGGATTTTTAAAAAAATTCCTAAAAATGGGGTAAACCGGGTTATTAAAGTTTGTGATTCGTTATAAACTATAAAGTAAATAATTATACACGTAATTTTTGGTTGCCTGGAAGAAATCGCTTTAAGCGATAAGGCCGCCAGTTCCATTGCTGTTCCCATTGTATTATGTTAAATGAGTACATTATGTTTAATGAGTACTATCTGTTTTATAAAGTGATGAATAAAGCATTATCTATCTAGGTATCTATCTATTTTTAATTTGTACAAAACTACCTCCAGAAGGGTGTGCAATCAATTACCACGCGGGCGAAGCCACGGGGCGCAGCTAGTAACTTTATAAAAAACAAAACTTCGAAAACAGATCAAACAATCTAACCTTGCAACAAATTTAACATACTCGTAGTTTTACTATTACGAATTTAGTATTTGACTAAATTCATACATACCTACATTACCTACAGTAGTATCGAAAACCATCTACTTTTTAGAACTCGACATATAAGTTTCAAAATACAAATATTTTGAAGCTGTGTTTGGTCGACCCAGTCATATTAAGAACAATATTGATAATATCTCATCCAAATTTCATTATAATCATCATACTCAAAGAAGCCAAACACTGCGAAATGATCCTAAAACTGTACTTAAATTTCTGAAAAGGTTACTTAAAGATCATAAACAACCTAATCCAATGATCACCCGTTGTACTTAATAGCACCTGCTCCGTATTTCAGACATATAACTGCCTACCTGGTGCGTAACTACTCAAGGTCGTCTTATGCAAGTGTAGAGTTACCATTGTAGCCAACTCATCTGTTACAGTAACTTGAAAGCGCTTTCGAGTTCGGCTTAGGATGAGTTTCGCATAGTTTACGAAAACTATAACAGTTTTCGTTTCCTTCCATACATTTAGCGCCTTGCAGCAGCGCCCTTACGGGATACTGTGAGATACTACTTTTCATAGTACGACAATGATTTAATAGTTTTACACAAACTCGATTGTAGTCGAATGACCGAGAGTGATTTTTTGCATTTAGTAGTACTATTTGACAAGTCAGCAGTAGTAAACGATTTTTTTACCGTATTGGTATTGTGCAAACCCATACTAACCAGCCTTTTTTTTGTAAGTGTCAAGGGACCCCAAATATTTTTTTTTTTACTATATTCTAAGAAACATTATACTAAAAAGCTCACACACCTTGTCTAAGCCAAGTCGATTTAACAAAAAAACATTTGGTTTTTTGCTTAGTTTGTTTTTGGCCTTTATTAACATAGTTGCTAAATCCTCATCGAGTACCAATAGCAGGGGTCAGTAAACACCAGTAGCTCTTCAACTCATAATTTATTTATTTTTGTACATTATTTACGATACGTGATGTACTTGAACTCCTAAAATAATTAAGTACCGGGCACACACAAACTTGGTGACTACGTTCATAAAAATAACTTAAACAATAAAGTAAACAAGGCATTGATGTCTGTAGGTACAACAAGGTTTACTCACAATAAGAATTTGGGATCTGCTTTGCGTGGACCCCTAATTTACGTACACGTTTGACGTTAGACTTCTTTCAAACCTAAGGCCACGGCTGCACTGCAGGATGGTAGCAGGCAGTTAGTGTAGCTGGTTGCTTCAATGCTAGGCTAGGCGCGTGACTTAGGCCCGTATTATTAAAGCGTGCTCAGTCATCGATCTATGCTTGAGTAACGCTTTTCTATGGCATAAACGTCACTCAAGCATAGATCGATGACTGAGCAAGTTTTATAAGGACCTGAGAGTTCAAAATCTGAAAATAGTCATTGCCTTGGTACATTTAGGAGAGCAGTTAGTGAGGTCGCACATCACAAGAGATACACTTGTATGACGACAATTATTGTAGGGCCACATTTGAAACTTAATCTTTATTAGAAATGTCACCAGGCACAAGTGTAGAATTAAGAATGGCAATGGCCTTTATTAACAAAGAAAATTACAATTAAATAATAAAAACATATTAGAACTAGTATTTACAATTGAAACAATTAGGCTAACTGCAGACTGCAGCAAACAATCTGCAGGTAGCTCATCTGATCCACATCAATACCAGTAGGAAGCGTAATTTTATTAGGGCTCCGTCAAATATTTAGAATTCCGAAAGGGTTCCTTCGCTTAAAAGTCTGAGAACCGCTATGTAGAACTAAAATTGACATTTGACCTCAGTTTTAATCCGACTTGTTTATTATTAACGAGCTGTTAATCGTCCTTTTATTGCGTTCCGCATTCATTTTATTCATAAATAAAAATTAAGCAACAGCAAGTAGTTATTTACATGTCTTGTTGTAATTACTAGATACTTACATAATTCTTGGCATTACATTCCATCTAGGGCTTTGATTGAGGTTGATTGAACGCACAGTCAAGGCAGATGGCTCAAAAGATCATGTATGTAGAAATATAATGGTTATTTTGGTTGACAACATCTGAAGGTCTTTTTCATAATAATTTCTATTTAATCATAAATAAAGCCACTTTAGCTTTCGGCTAGTCTCGGATACTAGACGCCGTGGCCGAAAATTCTATGATTTTTTAATAACTAGCAATCTAACTAGGAGGAGGTCGGTAGCTCTTTGCAAACACTATGCTTTCATTAATATTGAAAAGAGAAAATAGCTCAATAATTGTATTTTCCATGGAAGGTCCGGGACCAAGGAACCTGCCTTAGAAAATAAAATTAAAGAGCCATTAATTTTAACCTATCTAAGAGCAAGGTAGGTATCAGAAAATTGAAGCTCTGTTGAGCACCGATTTTTGAGCACCACAGTTTCAGCACCTGTTCTATTCCCACTAGCAACAACGTCATCGTACGTGCTAGTGATGGGGTCTTGATATATTTTTGATATAACTAGCTGTAACTTTTGCAAGTAGATCTACATTTAAGATAAACATAATAGTTTTAGACCTAGGTACTAGGTAAAACCTATCTTCTTTTTATGAATGAACTAGCTGCGCCCTCGGAGCGAACAAGTTATAATACATATGTGTTCATTATTTTCCTAAAGGTTATTTTGAGTGAATGTGCGAAACAAAGTATATTTTTTTTCATACAAATTTCAGAAATTTTTTGCGCACCCCCTAGTGGTAGTTTTGTAAAAATAAAAAAATACGTGTATCAATTATAAAAGTAAACTTTTATAATTTATTTATACCAAGTTTTGAGTGAATTGAACCAAGGAATAATAATTTTACATAGAAACAGTACCACCCTTTTGAACCCTCTCAGAGGTTAATTATTCAAAATTAGAATAACTTATGTGTTATTCTAGAACTTAAACTATCTACGTACCAAATTTTATCTAAATAGGTTAAGTAGTTACGGAGATATGTGATAACAAACATTCACACAAACTTTCGCATTTATTATATTAGTAGGATAAACGTTTACTGACTGACATTAAATTCGATTGTTGGTGACTGGTATCGATGAAATTAAATAAAATCACATATAATCACATTTTTCATATTTTTTTATGGATATTTTTCACGTAGATACATTGAACGTAACAATCACATTCTAATCAGTCTTAGTTCTTAGTTTATTTTTTATTTTTCTTATACATTAAATACTAGAAACAAATCACATTCATAGACATATTTCTCGTAGATACATTGTATGTAAACAATTATATTTTAATCAGTCTTAGTTTGTACTACCTACTTATAATAAATATTTTTTCTTAATTATCTAAATAATAAAGATTATAAACAAATCACATGAATGTTTTATTTTTATAGACGGTTTAAATTAAACAGTAAACTTTTTCATCGTTATTCAGTGGAAGAGGACTGCGTCTTTTATGCCCAGAGTTGACTCGTGCGATAACTTGACTATCAGAAGTCTGCCAGAAATACTTATTCATAGAATTACATTTAGACGGAGGGTGGATATTGCCACCTTAAACTACATAGTAATATAACTATTTTATGTACTAATATTTGAGTAGATTATGTAACATTTTTTGTAGGTTTGTCAGTTAAAATATGGATCATTGTGTCTGGAATATAGCGTTATTTATTTATTTAAAACTAGCTACTGCCCACCGCTTTTCTCGCTTTTTGACCGGGATAAAAAGTAGCCTATGTCCGTCCCTGGGATACCATTTACCTCCCTGCCAAATTTCACTGAGATCCGTTCAGCTTTTTGATCCATTCAGGCATGAAAAAGTAACAGACAGACAGACAGAGTTACTTTCGAATTTACTATATTGGTAATGGATATTCAGCAATTTAATGGGCCTCCGCATTATATTTACTATATTGGTAATGGATATTCAGCAATTTAATGGGCCTCCGCATCATATTTACTATATTGGTAATGGATATTCAGCAATTTAATGGGCCTCCGCATCATATTTACTATATTGGTAATGGATATTCAGCAATTTAATGGGCCTCCGCATCATATTTACTATATTGGTAATGGATATTCAGCAATTTAATGGGCCTCCGCATCATATTTACTTTATTGACAATGGTTATTCAGCAATTTAATGGGCCTCCGCATTATATTTACTATATTGGTAATGGATATTCAGCAATTTAATGGGCCTCCGCATCATATTTACTATATTGGTAATGGATATTCAGCAATTTAATGGGCCTCCGCATCATATTTACTATATTGGTAATGGATATTCAGCAATTTAATGGGCCTCCGCATCATATTTACTTTATTGACAATGGTTATTCAGCAATTTAATGGGCCTCCGCATTATATTTACTATATTGGTAATGGATATTCAGCAATTTAATGGGCCTCCGCATCATATTTACTTTATTGGTAATGGCTATTCAGCAATTTAATGGGCCTCCGCATTATTACTGTGTGGATTGTCCAGCATTATTTATTTTATTTATTTATTTATATTTCCGAGACTTTAAATTTTCTACTTATCTAATAAAATGTGCAGGATTCAACACAAATCGACGCAATAAACCACTTGAAATGATCGCGCCTCTGTCGGTTTAGCAAAAACAAAATCAATACCTACCGTCGATGTTTTGTTATTGATTTAAATTACAATTAAAATGGTAATGATTTCCCACGTAACCTACATTGCATTAATAGAGTTATAGAATATCAAATTAATTATTATTATATAAAACAAGTCAAAGTTCAATGTCAAAAACAAAGACAAATTATAACAAAAGATATAGGTATAATAATTTATTAATTTAATTGATTGATTGCACTTTATTTTATTTTATTTATTTAAATTAGTAATTGTGTATTTGATTTGAATCCTAATGACACACTTGAATCTTAATGAAAAATTTTAATCCTAATGAAAACAACTATAGATCTCTGGTCTGAAGTAAATGATTTATTATTATTATTATTATGATGATACAAAAAACAGAATTATAATGTCATAATAATTGTGTCATCGACACCCTTGTTATGGAATATGTAAAACAAATTTTATAAAGAAGATATGTTTCGAAATTATAAGTAAACTACCTGTGTGTGCCGTTGTACGATCACTTTGACCATTCGCTTATTCTGGGGTGACGTTCGAGAAAAATGTCGAATCATTGTAAAGATATTTAATTAAACGCTAACTTTGGCAATGTTAGCGTTTATCTATCCAAATAGTGTGTCCTAACTACATGTACATTATGGCTATTGAAAACAAACAAAAGACCGAGTTAATTAATTATTAACCGAGTTATTATTTTGTTTATTTTGGCTATTGGTAAATTTGTTTAGGACCGTAATATACATATTATACCATATAATCACCAAGGAATAATTACACGCAGTGGTCAAACCGGAAATAGGTTCAACACAAAGCTGTGAGTGACAAGTACACACATCTACACTACACACTTATCAGAAGTGCCCACCTAATACCGTGCATCATAAAATTTAGAAGCCTGAGTATTTTCCCATAATAAGTATTGTGACACCAGCCAAGTACTCTACATTTATGTCGTCTCCACCACACTAATCGAACGGTCCCATGATACGCCCACGTTCAAATGTCATCATTCGGTTATAGAATATATTTTTGTGAGTAAAGGTCTGATCTGTGACCTCTGCGGAAGCGAGGTTAAGTTAGTACGGTAGTTAGAGATGCGCTGGCGCCGATGGGTCGCGGGTCGCGAGTGACCTCGCCCTCTGATAGTAAAGTTCGATATACTATACAAAAAAATACAAAATAATTTATTCAGATTAAGGTACTTAATAAATACGAGAAGGTTACAAGAGGCAGCAAAAAATAACTGTGGAGCAACTTCATCGCACACCTCATTGGCACAACATAAATAAATTATAAGATTTAACATATTTCTTGAACTAAAAGTTATTTAAATTTAAGTAGAGTAAGAAAAACTACTACTACATAAATAAAATAAAACTAAAAAATAACAAATAAAATAAAATAAATTAAAATAAAAAATAACGGATAAAATGGGTACCGGAGGATGTGTGTGTTCCTGTGAGTATGGTAAGGAGCCTATAACTGGAGTTTGTTATGTCTATGATATTTGTTGTTACAACTACACAAACATTATTACTGTACTATTATATCCACATAAATACATCCTTTATTGAAAGATTTTTGAAATATCAACGGCTTTCCATACGTACTCTCCGCTGACTGATAACTCACTACACACACACACACTTGGTATTTTTTTTAGTTTGATACACACATTTAAATCGAAGTGTGGTGTGGGTTTTAATCCTTTAGGATTAAAACCTAATTTCTACTACTAATAGAGAACAGGGATGTTCTGTGATTAAAACTGTGCACAAGCCATTTTAAAGATTTTGCCTCACGTGCCAACGTGATTATTATTATCTGATCTTATAAATCAAATCACCGCATCATAAAATACTTTTATTACGCATAAAATCAAATTGACAAAACACCCGAATCATTACCTTGTCAATTCTTATTTAAATAAGTAACGTAAATCATCAGTATAGGACCTTTTATAGGCATCGAGACTTCTGAGCTAGCTAGTTACATGATAAGGCCAAAACCATCACGAAATTCATTCACGATTCGTCACCGTTTCGTCACTGAATCAGTGATTTAGGCATAAATCGAACTAAAAACAGTAATATATAAACATTTTGATTTCGACTCGTGACATATTTAAGTTGACATTTTATTTAGTGCGTAGGTAGATATTTATTTCGACCTCATCTATTTTACAGTAATAATCTAAATAAATAAATGTAATTTTTGCTAATTTAGGTCATAAAATTCGTTTTTTAGTTTATTACGATTAATTTTACGACATAAAATATAAATATATGACGATGATAATGGCGTGACAACATCATACGAGTGAGATTGTGGACAATCGAAGGTCTAACATGGATAAAGAACAGTCCAATTATGTATTTAGATCAAAGCCTAAAGTAGTCAAATATGTGTTTACTCTACAACATCACCAGTCCACTGCTGGACTTAGGTAGAAGCGTATTCCTCACTCTTTTTTTTTATTTGGCCCAGAAATTCGTTTACGAATAAACTGGTGTACGGAAGACCAGAATTATGTGGGACTCGACGTCCTGATAATGACGTAATACCCCCTAAAACCTCTCCGGTGACCCTCTCTCGCTATTTTCGCCGAACCACGGGAACATTAAACCTACCGCGGCCCGACTGGCGTCTCCTCTTTCTCCCATACATGGGAGAAAGAGGAGACGGTGAGACCACCATTCCACACACTCGCCGACCCCATTCTTCCATCACGTTTACTCCCCCCGATTGGGCCACAGACAGGACCCAGATGGGCTTATTCCTCACCTTGGGCATGCGGGTTGGGTTGGGGATCGTAGGACACAGCTTTTTTCGCACTGCCGACGGGATTTTAAATTAGGGATTTTTGGTAACTTCAATCCTCTCCAATGCAATCCTCCATCATGCATCGTGGCAAGGAAGATCACAATACCAAATACATACTTGATTTAGTTGAGTCTTTCGTGTTTTCTAAGCGTATTCTTAGCTTGTTTTGTTTATTTTTGAACAAGTTATTTAAACCTGCATTGTTTTTTGTGTCCTGGACCTTAAAATGAGATTTTATTCGCAAAATTATAAAAATGTGCTGTTAACCTTTTCAATAGTCGCATGAAAATCTAATGTATCTACATGAAATAAATAAGTAAAAATAATACCTCCAACACAAATAAAATAAACTGTAATTAATGTTAACTCCTTTGAAGAAATAGTCGAAATATTTATAACAAACGACCTCTATGTATTATTCACTAAACTCAAATCAAACTGATTTGACAGATCCCTCAGTTTTGTAACAAGTTCAAAGAACCTGACACAGATGACGTTGTTATCAATAGTGACGCGCAAGACTTCACTTCTGGCTTGTAAAAATTTGAACGCGCTGGTTAATTTTGTTTGTTTGAGTCCCAACTAAAAATCTCTTCATAATCATAATTATACTTACTACCTACCAATAATGGTAATTTGCAAAATTATCTTAAAGAACTTGATAAATAAATGTTGTGTAGAAAAACCTATGCACTGCTTAAAGCAGTTGATAGGTGGCGCTTTCAATAATTCTAATATTTCATGTTCTGCATACAAAAGATCTCATCGCGCTCGCATTTAATTTTTTGCAACTGATTAATTCCTAAGAGTTAATTTTGATGATTATAAAAATATATATGCTGTGTAATTCTTTATTTAAAGTCATTTATTAACCCAAAAATAAAAAACCCTATATTGCCTAAATTGTAAAGTAAATACAATTTAGGTATTTTTTCTATTTTTCTAAAATATCTGAGTTTTAATAGAGATTTACCTTCATTTAAATGTTATCTAATTACAAATTATATTAAATAAAGTTCTGATGTAGATCTACGCACTACAAAAACGAAAAATATTATCCAAACACTTCTTGCCTTGCGCACAATAAGTTACGTGCGTGCTAAACCTTATCAATAATAAATTATTAGTTAAATTATACAACAAAGTAGTTGATCAGAAGACAGTGACGAGAGTCAATTTGATAGAGTGCCTCACAGACACTATTGTTTAAATAATTGCCTCTTTGCATACAATAATGTGCGTGGTTCCGCGGGCTATGCGAAAAGTAACGCTATTCAATGGCTTTGATTATTGTATTTACTTGAACACAGAAAGGACCTAGCTACTTATAGTACTCTCTGTTCTCTTACTAGACGAATGTAAAGTAAACAGAGATTTATGTTCAAAATTAACCCTTAAGTTTTGCTAGCTTTTTAAACATGACGCAACAACGTACTTACCAAGTGTGACCTAAATAGATGGGTGCTGCTAGACTTGTGTAAGGGTCTCTAACGAAAAGTGACCAAAAGTGAAAAGACAAAATCAGAGGAGGTAATTATCAGATTCTACATTATCTACGTGCAAGGCTGCCACTTCTACTGTTCTTCTAGAAAGATGATTTTGAAGATTATGATTTGCTCAGCATCAGCACCTTTTTTAGAGTTGGTCCATTATACCTTACATAAAAAGGGACTTTATAATAAATAATAATAATGCTGGACAATCCACACAGGATCCAAGCTAAGCAGTGCTTGTATTATGGGTACTTGATGACTGATATACTTAATACATACTTAAAACATTACATAGATAGATATTTTTTATTATACATAGAAAATACTCTGAACTCCCGGAACAAATATTCGCAGATCATACAAACATTTGTCCTAAGGCGGGATCGAATGCAGGAGGTTGCCTCCTGCGTCGCAGGTGGACCTTCGCCCCGTGTGCCATATCGCGCATAGGTCTTCTAATAAATCCTGGATATCAAATGACTAGCCCAGGTATAACAGATTCATATACTTAGTAATAAATCGATTATTTCTTATTCTTCATATTATACACAAATAAAAATTTGATTGTATGTTATTTTCGATATAAAATGTTGATCATAAACTTTATTTACTGACGTTGACTATTTCAAATGTGTAAATTGGTAAAGTTAATTCAAAACACAAATTTTTTTTGATCATGTATAACTTTAACTAACTAATTTATGTTTTTTATTATAATTAATTGGTTGTCTGAAATAAACGCATTAAATTGAATAAATCCATTTTAATATATAAAAAATATTTACACAATGTGATAATATTAAAATAAGGCAGTGTTGATGAGACCATAAACTTCAAATTAGAATAAAAATACCAATATCTTCAAATATTAATACCTTTGTTTGTTCATAAGATAAACAATAGAATATATGACAAATAACCTTCTACTGTTGTATATTATAATAATAATATGTAGAAACAAAGTAAGTACATTGATCTTTCGGGAATTCAAACACGATAGGAATATTAAACATTCCCTGTTATAAATAATCAGCAGGTACCTACGTGTCAAACTTTGGAATATTTTTCACACGAAAGTTGATGAATAATAAACTTGTTACATACATAATACATTGAATATTAGATTTATACAACTTAAACTTATTTATACAGTGCTTAGTCTACGAGTAATTCAATTTTTATAACTGGCAAGCTATCCGATCTGTACTTTTTACAAATTTTTATAAGTTTTTTGTCAAATTATAAATATTAGAAGCGTGTTCTATCCAAACTGAAATATATTTCAAAGTTAAGCAAGTGTTTCATTTTTGAATAAAATTGAATTAAAAAAATATGTTAATTTTAAACAGTCGTACACATTAAGAAACTTTTAAAAGTGCTATTGTAAATAATTGTACTTTATTTATATTTCTACCTATAGTTGTTTCACCACCAGTAACCATGGTTACCGTAATACCCGCCATATCCACCGTACCCGCCGTATCCTCCGTATCCGCCATATGGCCATCCGTAGCCATATCCTCCGTATCCGTAGCTAGGCCAGCCCCAGCTGCCGCTGCCGCCGTAGTATCCAGGGTACCCATAGTGACCGCCGTAGCCTGTTAAACATCATATCAAAACGTTATAAGAAGATTGACCAAGCTAAACAAACCAGTAGAAAAAAAATCCTATTTAAAACCATTTGGTATGTTAAATGTTTTTTTTCATCTGCGTATTTATTTCAAAACTAGTATACGCCGTATAAACGAGAATAATCGTTTGTTTTTGATCTAAAGTGTCGCGTAAGTTCAAGGGCACTGAAGCGTAGATAAAGATTGTGATTGAAAATGACAGCCTCGCTCATGCCGTCCAGCTTAGATCATCTTTGGTCCAAAACGATCTCAGGAAGGCAAGAAAGAGGCGGTCGGCTATTTTCAGTTCCAATATTTATCTACGCGACTTATACATAGATTCAGCTTTATAAGGCTCTGTATGGTAAACGTTTTAGTTCCCACCTCCCCAATGTCCTCCACCCCAATGAGATGCTGCTGTCTTTAGGTCATCCTTCTCCGATGCGACGTCTGTGATGGCAAGGTCTTCCTTTTCAGCCTGCTCCGGCGCAGGCGCAGCCAGCACCGCCGCCAGCAGCAGCAAAAGGGTGGTAAGGAAGGTGATCTAGAAGATAATAATTGATAAGATATATACATAATTTAAGATAATTTTACCGTTTACGCTTGACACTATATTTGGTGGCAATGAAATTCGGCAAGAGCAGAACGCTAAAATTGTACTTTACTAATGTCTGAGCGAATGTTTGGAGATTATCAAAATTTTGAAATAAATAAATGTATTTTTTTATAAACCTGAGGAGGTGTCATGTCGGCAATTATTAAACTTGATCAAACGTTTTACACGAAGAAAAAGTTTCACAGTACAAGTCGTCAACGTCTAAAAGAGCAAAATATAAAATCAGCCGATTAATAAAGAGTTTGAGGCACCATACAAACAAACCAAGAAAACTAAGATGTCCGAGTCAGCCGGCAGTTGTCGTTTAGTAACTTGCCCGAGGAAAATGCTGAAAGATGGTTGTTGAAGCCCCAACTAGAGGGGTTTGAGTGTGCTGCTACCAAGTCATTGACCCAAATCAAGACAATACGCCTGACAAACGAAATAACTATGTAATCGGTGAAGGCCACGCGTGCTAATAAACAGCCGCTGGACGACCGAATTATTGGCTGCTTAGGGTATAATCATGCAATACCCCTCGTATTGCTGACAATTGACAATGCGAAATTGAGGGAGTCATAATAAGGGGTGTGATTGTACTATCTAGTACCGTATTAGGATATCATATTGTTTAACTTTGTAAAGAAAACAAATGACTACAGGATGTTTAATTTATTTCGTAACGTGGTTATTTTAAATTTGGAAGAATAACAAATGAATAACAATGGGTAATTTAGAATAAACAAATGCGTATTTTCATTTGATTGTGTTTGATTCAGGTTCCCGAAAAAAAAATTCTAAGCCAGAACTTTATAAATTTACACAAGGCTGTAAATTTTTATAAATAAGTATTTACAATCTATTTTACAACCCGTACCTACATCTAAATAAATGTTACTTAAATATTTTAGAAATATGTTAGTAGACTTTGTGTAATTGCTTAATTAACAGTTACTATGGGGTTTAATTTCTAACGAGATGCTTTGGCTATGAACGCAGAAAATTCAAATTCAAAAAAGCTAATTATTTATAAACTCAATTTAGTAAATCATAAAGCTAATTAATTTAAAATCCACTTACTTTGGCAACCATGATTGGCACTGTACACTGTACAAAGTTGACTATGTGACGACTCGTCCATGCGTTGGTTTTATACGACGACGTGTCCTAGAGACGCACGGATCACTGGTTGGCTTCCTTCGCAAACAATAGCGTTTTTATTAGTATTTTGAACCCTATTGCCAAGGGCGTAGAATTCAAGAAAATTGTATATGTTCATGGAACAAAAAAGTCTGAAACATAGGATTTGTAGGATGTAAGAGGAAGATAGTAAAGGTAATTGTATCAAACGAAATCAAACAAATAAACTAATTTCGGCGCATGAACGCGTAGTTGACTACTCGTATATAATCAAAGGAATCAATTTGAGTGATGAATAGTTATACATATTATAGGAACAACATTTCCAAATATTTGAAGATTTTGGTTCTGCTAGCGGTTTTGCCTGCATTTTTCTGGGATAAAAACATCTACATCGATGCAAGCTTTCTGTATGTTTTGGTGTTAATGCACAAATGCATGTTTTTTCAAACATCTCCATTTATAAGTGATTTACTTTTATCTAGGTAATACTTTGACGACTATTTTAATCGCAATCTTTTAAAACCGTTTGCACTACCGCTTACATTATTCACGAAATATGGGCTTTATGATAAATTTATAATGAAACTGTTAATATGGGAGTTATAGAGTACGATCCTTTTCGATCGAAATGTCAAGTTATTTTTATCTGGAACCAGTTGGCACGTCGATGCATGTGACTCCTCGCTCCAGGGAGCTGTACGTGCCTTCATTATGCTGGGCCCAATGAATCCGGGTGTAGCAGGAAAACTAGCGAAGATCCACTGCATTGAAAATCTTGAGATTTTACATATAAATTGAAGTATTTATACCTCAAATAAGTATGTTGAATTAGATTTTATATAGGCTGAGCTTTATGTTGGGAGAGATGTGATAGTTTAAAATGGCAATACTTGATTGAAGTGTCAAGATTAACAAGTTTCGTCAAGTGCGAGTGTGACTCGCGCGCCGAGGGTTTCGAACGTTTCTCAAGTTACAGGTAGAGGTTAGAGACTTGCTATTTAATAAATAGCTAAAAATTCAAGGAGAAAAACAAACTTCGGAGTATAGACGGTAATAGTAAAATTTTTGAGATTTTTCAAAATATTTCGAAAAGTAACCTACAGGAATTTAGAAAACTGTTGTAAGTTGTACTAACCAATACCTTTTATTTGAAACCCCTCTGTGAGGTAGTCCCCTCTTTTGAAAAAAATCACCCCCTTTTTGTCAACTTTTCAAAAAGTGTTCTACTTGCAGACATCTCTACATATATTTTTTCTGTAAAATATAAATCCATATCTTCAAACGCTACATACATTTTAGATGGATCGCTCTGCAAACTTTGAAGATAGGGGGAGGAGGGAATTGGTAAATTTCGACTTTTTAAAAAATATTTCTAAAAGTATTAAACCTACAGAAATTTCAAAAACTGTTTTGAGATGTACAAACTGAAACCTTTAATTTGACCCACTCGGTCGGTGTTCTACTTAAAGACTTTTCTTTATTTTTCCTGTAAAATATAAATTCATATCTACAAACGCTACATACATTTCAGATGGATCGCTCTGCAAACTTCGGAGGGATGAATAATTTTTCGACTTTTTTCCAATTATTTCAAAAAGTATAAAACCCACAAAGTACAAACTGATACCTTTCATGTGATACCCCATTTGACCTTATGACCTATAAGGCCAAATGGGGTATCACATGAAAGGAAATGTCATCTTTTATAATTTCGACATCACAATTTGTACTGAAAATTTTCATTTTCTTTTTTATTTACTTTTTCTTTTAATCTGTACAAGGACACGATATATATTATCATTTTAAATTTCACGTTAATTGCTGCTGCAGTTGCTGAGATATTAAAGACGGAAAAAAGGACAGAAAAAGCGAGACCATAAGGGTTTCGAAACCGATCTTCAATAATCGAAATGCTAAATAACAAAAATTTTAAAATTTAATAGCACCGCCGCCAGCAGCAGCAAAAGGGTGGTAAGGAAGGTGATCTAGAAGGTAATAATTGGTAAGATATACACAAAATTTAAGATAATTTTACCGTTTACGCTTGACACTATATTTGGTGACAATGAAATTCGGCAAGAGCAGAACGCTAAAATTGTACTTTACTAATGTCTGAGCGAATGTTTGGAGATTATCAAGGTTTTGAAATACATAATTGTATTTTTTTATAAACCTGAGGAGGTGTCATGCCGGCAATTATTAAACTTGATCAAACGTTTTACACGAAGAAAAAGTTTCACAGTACAAGTCGTCAACGTCTGAAAGAGCAAAATATAAAATCAGCCGATTAATAAAGAACTTGAGGCACCATACAAACAAACCAAGAAAACTTAGATGTCCGAGTCAGCCGGCAGTTGTCGTTTAGTTACGTGCCCGAGCAAAATGCTGAAAGATGGTTGTTGAAGCCCCAACTAGAGGTGTTTGAGTGTGCTGCTACCAAAACAAAAATTTTCAAATTTAATTGTCTACTAAAATCCATTCTAAAGTTTTGAGAATTACTTATTAAAAATGATATGTACTATATTCAAAACATTTGAGGACGTTTTCCTCTATTCTTTAGTGGACATTTACATTAATAAAGGTTAGGTGCACGGTTCATTTAATTAGAAAGTCCTTTGGCATGTGTTAATATGTTATTTTTGTGCTTGTGAAGGTAAAACTTTACCTCTTGAGTACCTGTCTCCTTAATTTTATTTTAAAGTACCTATTGTATAAGTCTATTTACTATCAGCTCTCAAGGGAGATCTGTTTCAACTTTTGCAATCAAAATAACAATAATTCCCACCGATAAAGCTATGAATTATTCCCCTCACGTTTATTTCACTCCCCAACTATGCATAATGCAATTTAGTAGACAAGTACTTGAATGAAATCCCCCAGCGAGGATTGCAAGCCCAGCAATTAACTCTATACGAGTCCAAGACCTTGACTTTGAACTGGTTTTCTGCAGGATTATCGACAGAAAATAGTAAAAAATAATCCAGAGCCCATCTACAGGCTACTTACATACCGTTACACTCATAAACCAGAGGATTCTTTTAAATGGCTTGACCGGGAATGTACCCAAATTAACTACCACACACTATAGGTAGGTAAGGTAGTATATAGAGCTCCATCTATAGGTTTACCTCTCTGCCTCAAAAAACTCGTTTCTAGGTGATGAGGCAGCCCATTGTACATTTGTGTTTTATAATAATGTCTATGCTGTATTTTATTTGCATGTTGTGTACAATTAAAAGGTGTGTATTATTGAAATACATTTGGTATTGGTTTTCTTATTTAAACGATTTATTTTTATAACAAGCAAACTGTTATCTGTATTTTACCGAAAAATAATATGTAGTTGTAAAATATTTCTGTATTAATAGTAATCGGGTTTGAAAATAACAAGGGGGAGGAGGCTCTGTACAATCTGTACATACCTCTGTCACGAAATTGCAAAATTGCACAGCAGTTTCAATTTTCGCATAATGTCTTTTGTCTCATGCAAATTAATGACAGTAGTGTCGATAATTCTACAAACATTGCTGGTCAGTAAACCATCGTGCCAATTAATTTAATGAATGCATATTACACGCTTCACTGAGAGCAGAGGCAAGTCCAAAATATTATTAGCATCCAAAGGATATCTAGAAATTTACTCAACATTTGGGGGCAAAAGCAGCATTTTTGTGGGACATGGAGACATGGAGAATGCCTCATCATACATGACTCTCGCTTACAGATCTTAACATACTATGCAAAAAATTTACTGCCACTGACGCAGGGCTGCCTCTGCTCAGATTTTTGCGCCAGGTCTGTAGTACTCTTTTTCTTGGTAAAAAGAATATATATGGCGGGATAATAAACATGGCACCTGG
This sequence comes from Eupithecia inturbata, assembly GCA_963662085.1. Classification (NCBI taxonomy): domain Eukaryota; kingdom Metazoa; phylum Arthropoda; class Insecta; order Lepidoptera; family Geometridae; genus Eupithecia; species Eupithecia inturbata. The sequence goes on from OY759182.1 coordinate 15,069,342, forward strand.
CTCGGACCTCGATACTTCCTCTGCTGCCCAGCGCGGCGCCCCGCCGTCGCCGTAAGAGGGCTGTAGCGATAGCATCACTATTACCATTGCACATGTAGGTGATATTTGCAAGTTATTCTCTTGCTGTTATTGGATTTTTTTTATGTTTTGGTTCGAACTAGGTGTCATGGTAATTCATCTTTGTCATTTTAATTTGATATGTATCGCATTTATGTTTAAACAATTATACTGGTTGTATTACTCATAAAGCTGCGACTATTGTTAGCTGAACAAACAACAAATGGAAAAGTCTTTACCTTATTTCTCATAAAAAAAACTAATATGTACCTATGTCTCAATATTTAAATTATTCAAGCCCTTGTCGTGAACTAGATGTTTCAAATATTCTTCGGTTTAACTGAGAGTAATAACCCAATATAGGTAAGATCAAAATGAGTCAAAGAAAAACAAAAATGGCAACCTCGTACACCACATCGCTTCCTAAAGTAGACGGACGCAGTTCCTTCCTCCGCTCACAGCTGTCATTGACATGGCTTCATTACCTGTATTTAGACAATTGTCTGCGTTTAGATGAGACATTGAGGTTACAATCGTATGTTTAGAGGCCTTCAGTTTCCTCTAGTGATGTTTTGGGACCTTCTTTGTTTTGCAGTGGTGCTTTGCTAAAGAGTGGTTTCTTTTCTTCTTGGATTTTTTGATGATATTTTTACGCTCCAGGGCAAGAATCATAACGAATAACAGGTTAACAAGCGGTTTATTTAGAAAACAACTAAAAACACAACCCGACTACACGAACAGCCGTTATTTTATATGAACGCAAGAAAGAGCACGACAACGGAAATAAATTCAATAGCTTACAGTCTCTGAGTCTCCACAAACCACACCAGCACAAGTAACCAGAAAAAGAGAAGTGAAGAACGTGACAGACGCCACCTATCAACCCGTTTCTTTTTCTAATTGGAACCTCAGCCAGGGAGTTATAATATGTATTTTATTTAATTCTCTGACCGCTTCTGCAGGTTAAGGATGTTCGGAGGTTTTTTATTTGCAGTGATGCCTCGCTAGTGTGGTCGACATCTTTTGGCGAAAATTTTACCGCGTCATTGGTCTCCTGTGACCATGCATTTGGAGTAGTTCTGAAACGATTTCATTCGTTGGTATAAACTTGTGTCTGTGTATGGTTCCATTCTGTTGATTTAAAAAGTAACAGTTACCTATATGAAGACCGAGACAGAACAATAAAACCATTAGGTACTAGAATAAACAAAGAAGACTAAAGAAAACGAAGTAAGCTACAGAGGACAGAGGAAGTAGACTAGAGAATACTTAGACTTAGACATAGATTAAAAAACGTCTCCAAGAGTAAAACACTTTACATTCATTCTAACTGCAATGACATAACCGTCAATAATAATAATAAGGACCATTCGCATGTCTCGCGATACTGATTTAGAAACAATCAATATTCCGTCATTCATAAAAATGTGATGTATTCTCGACGCCGCGCTTTGTGTCCTCAAAGCGAACAATGCTATCAGGAGCATGATAACTGTAAAGAGAATTTGGCTTTGACTTTACTGATCTATGGTTCATGGAAAACACGGCCGTCGAATAGCGGTCACTGTTTTCTTATTATTCATATGTATTTTTTTCAATCATTGCTGCCTTCAGCGGCAGATATAATTCTTAAAGCTTACTTATAAAAAAAAATTTTGTTACGATCAATTATTATTTATTAATTATCTTGATTGATGTCTGAATCTTTAAAATAACAATGTTCATAGATCAGTCGCGATTGCCAACTTTTATTCTCAATGTTGGCAAATAAATAATAGTATGCTGTACGATTTCGTCTTCTTGGAGATCTCAGAGAGTCTGTGCAACTTCAACTTTAAAATGACGGTCGCTGCATTGTGTTTTCCGTTGTCTACCAAACTCCGGTTGGTTTGGTGTTCTCTGAACTATTATGTATACGCATTGCTATACTTACTGTTCTGTTACTGTTGCTTTGCCAATTACGTCACGAAACTCGGAATCAGACCACAGTGGAATACCAATGCTCTTTTTTATGACGTTGCTATCTCCGGATCCATTCATAGTTGGGTAAAGGCTTTTTTTACACAAGAGTACGAGAACTTGATTGTTTATTTTTCTTTACCACAATTCACACTAATAAAATAATGTAATGTGATGTACGACAGTTTTGATGGGTGGATTAATAGATGGATCAGGCTGAAATGTTGCATTGCTGTCTATCTAGACCTGGAATAACACAAAACCCATGGGGAGAAATAACAATAAGCAATAACTAGAGTTTTGTTGACTTAGAATAACATATCAATAGACTACTTTTTATCCCGGAAACAACGCATGCAAAGCCACCGATGATATGGTTCTGCTCAGCCCTTCGATCAAAGGGTTGGCAAAGTTGCTTGCTAGCTGTGAGGAATACGCTAAGGATCACGATCTTGTCTCTAACGCCAAAAAGACAGAAATGGTTATCATCAGATCAGGAAAGGGGCCGGAGAACGTTCCTGGAGTCTACGTTGGAGCCCTATGGCACCCTATAAAAATAGTAGAGAGCTTTAAGTACTTGGGACATATCGTAACTTCAAACCTAAAGGACGATACTGACATAGAGCGGCAGAGAAAATCATTGTGTGTAGTTAGCAACATGATAGCAAGGAAATTTTTTAACTGCTCGTCTGACGTGAAAATCACCCTTTTCAAATCCTATTGTCAGTCTTTCTACACATGTCAACTTTTGACAGAGTATACCAAAAAATCACACAGTGGTATCAGAGTGATATACAATAACTTTTTCAGGCATCTCATAGGACTGAAGCGCAATAGCGCTACTATTGTAGCGCATCAGAAATGTATACAGCAGCTCGTGTTGACTCTTTCCATGCCATCCAGAGAAAGAGAATAACCTCGTTTATGTCCAGAGTCAACATGTGTAGAAACTCTATTATAAGGAGTATGGCAGATCGTTTGATCTTGTCAGGCATGTACAAACGGTGGGTGGCTATTGCCACATAGAATATTTTAATTTTATTTTTTTCTGACGTAGGTACCCTATGTACCTACCTCTGTCTGTATCTATTTTTTTTGTTTCGTGTATTAGTTTTAATCAGTTTAAGTAGAATTGTAATGTACCTATACTATTGATCTCGTGTCTGGAAATAAAGAACATATATTTTATTATGTATTTACAATATCTTCTTATGTTTAAAACATGAGTTCCTGCCTACAAAATAATCAATGTACACCAATTTAGTATATTCGTTTTACATTGAACATATTTTTGATTCTTGGTTCTTATATCTTATTATTATGGTTTGGTTCTAAGTAACCTATAGGTAAGAACCAAGAAACAATAATAATATTATATGTATTTTGTAGAATACAGAGTTCATGTTTACCGGATTATTGTTATTGTTATTGGCTAGATACGGTCCCGGGTTTAACATTTCACAACCGTCTCTGCGAGAATGTAAACGAGATATTTTTATCGATAGTACTTCAACATGATATTTATGTTTATAAGAAATCAAATAATATCCCATAAATTGTATGACTTCGGAGGGACTTGTACCCGCATCTTTCCCTCAGTACAGTCGTTAGCACGTTCCCGTACTGAGGGAAAAAAGCGGGTTCAAGTCCCCTCAAAGTCAAAATAATTTTGGGATATTATTTGATTTCTTATAAATTAACCCAGAGTGAGGCTTACGCACTATAATAATAAAAAAAAACTTTATTTATTTATGTTGTTGAACATCGCATCATCATCTGACTATATCAGTCCACTACTGGACATATGCCTCCCCTGATGAGCGGCATAGCGCCCTGTCTTTAGCTAGATGTCGTTGATGCTTCGTATGAAACAGTAAACTCACGCGCAGAAAATAATCTTAGTAGAGGTAATTACCATGTCCAGCTGGACATGCGTAAGTAGCTACTTACGCTTAATTCTGATGACAAAGTCTTCGCGCGTGACCAAAGACCTATTAACAGATTGATTTGGCGGATATACGGGTATCTGGCCTTCAAGCGGCTACCTAGGTTTATTTTAGAGGTGTTTATTTTAGAAGGATTAGCCTAATAATGTCTTCATTGCACTTTCATAATGCGTAATTATGCATAAAATTATAATCTAAATTCATTAAAAATTATAAAATCGTATTGAAAGTTTTTATAAATAATTACATCGGAACCAAAATAATATACCTAACACAATTCATGCCATATATAATAAATTTTAAAATACACAAAAAAAAACAATCATAAAATACAAATACCTACTACAACAAAAAATACTATAATTTCATAAATAAAATCTGATCGAATATGCAAAAATACAAAATTTCATAAAACTTTGTCATCCTTAATAAATTCATATAAGTGACACCCTTTCAACAGATTTTTTTTTCAATTATCATTTATTTTTTAATTTTTGCTCGTGACTCAACAGACATAGGTTCCTACCGCTGGACTCCCAACCAAAGTGATTGCCAGTTCAGCGTTCGCAGAGATTCAAATAAAAGACTCCATGAAATTAGAGTGATGTTTTAAAATTGGACAAATTTTTAAACATTTTTATTATTTTCGGTCGAAAATCACAAAGAAAGTGTTCTTGATTTTTATGACCTCAAGTTCTAACCTACTAAGCAGAACAGAAACACGATTGGTAAAACTTTTCGATACAAAACATACTTTGCTCGCTACACAGTTTTATTTGATCATCAGAAATATCCCATAATAAATAATTGAACAGAAATTATGGATTTAATTAAGGTATATTGTGGGAAATTCATACCATACAAAACGGTACCTACCCATTTAGCTACACAATGTCTGACTAATACATACGATTTATAGTGTTTTGTCGTTTTGTATGTATCAAGTTTCAAGTTTTTGCCTTCCATGCTAAGTGGCATGTAATATTATGTGAAAATTGGATAAGCCCTTTGATTTGATAGAGGTGCTTGTCTCTCACGAAATTAGTGTTTAGTTACATTAATTACATAAAGTACATTATATTATAAGAAAGTAAACAAATGCGTAATGCACACCCAACCTACTAAATATCACACTTTTTTGTTATTCGGGGAAACCAACTAAGTACAGATCATCAAATAGAGCAAAAAACCATCTGTCGTATTATAATAGACATTATAATACGACAGACATCTATGCTCTGTTTGTATTCTATGTTACGTTTAGGTGACCGTAATATTACAAAATAAATAAGTGAAGTATTTGCTTTTAGAAACTAAGTGTTTGAGTTAGGTAACAATTTTTTTATAAAATACAAGTGGAAGAAACTCTTTACCTACACAAAACTTACACAAAACACAAAATATAACATCTCTTTTTTGATAAATAAATTTATCAAAAACTTACAAAAAACGTAGAATAGTACGTAAATTTATGTGACACTAAAATTAAAATGACCCGGAAATATGGCGAAAGAACTAACTCTTAACCTAAACCGTAAATTTTACAACCAGTGACATCTATCGGAGCCATTGCTCAATAGGCGCGTAGTTGTTGGAGCGGTATCCAGCGAAGTTCATGCTACGACCACTAGGTGCCGCTTGTTGCTTGAAAAACGCCGCGACGTTGCCGCTAATACTGCCGTAAGGGATTCCTCCTGAAATAAGCAAATGAAAACCGTTATTTGCAGTCTGGTTTCGGTCTAGATTAATTAATCCTCCATTATCCATCTAACATTCAGATGATCTTCTGACATCTGAATCTACCTAGCTAAAAATATACCTACATTCATCGTTAAAATGGCTAAACAAGTTAGTATAATTTTCCAAAATCGTATTTAAGTGTCTCGTACTACGAGTAGATGTAATTAAACAACTATATTTTTTGCAATTGAAATATTTAGCAGTTTTTGGCGTTGATCTAAATCTATCTATTTAGATATAAAAGAAAGTCGTGTTAGTTACACTATTTAAAACTCAAGAACGGCTGAACGGATCTCGGTGAAATTTGGCAGCGAGGTAGATGGTATCCCGGGGCTGGACTAGGCTACCTTTTATTCCGAAAAAAAGCGTGCGGAGCCGCGGGCTGCAGCTAGTTTGATATAATTGTAGGTAGGTGTTAGATTGTAAGATAACCGATTATTGTTAAGTGTAATTAATGCTGGTTCCCTACCATACGATAACCCCGGGGCCGGAACTGGGTGAGTCTCACTCCCATCAGGATAAGCTGCTGCCAGGAGGACCATGCACGCTAGGCATAGGAGGAACGTCATCTGTAAATAGAGTTGTTTTTAACCGTTTTCAGATCATCTAAGTAGCTACCTGAGCATGGATGAATTGGATTATAATTAAATAACCTACTCTAATTATCCACATTTGAGTTTCAAATGGCTTTATTACAAAAAAAATAACAATTAAAGAATAGAAATAAATTAGATATTATAATAAGTTTGTTTTATTTTTTTAGTAAATGATATGCATACCTAGATAAGTAAATTTTTTTGTGTTAAATGATATTCATATTCATATTGTAAAACTGTTCCAAAATAAATAAAGGGAAATACGTTGTATAGATGTGCTAGCTTAATAGTAATAATACTGACAGACCAAGGTTTTGCTCTACTAAAGTCTGCATGTAGCTCAAAGCTGACATAATACAGCTGTTTGTTCATATCGTTTATTCTCAAATTAATTTACTCCCACACTGTACCCTGACCTGACATACAAGCACAGGTGTGCATATATAAATGTACATTATTATGTACCTTTTTGCATGAGAACTAAGATGACTTATGTAGAGAACAAACCTGTAGATGACAACTCTACACGACATGCAAGCTTTATAAACGAGCATCCAAACTTCTTTGGATTATAGGTCCACACGATACTAAACAGAAAGCTTATTTATAAGGTTTTTTTACAATTTATAAAAAATAAAGTAGGTACCTACCTAATTTGTTGAACGAAACCTGTTAATAACCCTGGTGCGCAGTGCGGGCTAGCTCCAACACCGTCCGTCCTGGCCGCTAGTATGGACTGCCCGTACACAAGGCACTGATGTGAGCACTTGTGCTCATAGCCAGCATAATCGTCTCGTCTCGTCGGAAGTTGAGCATTTTTATGCTTGCCCAAGTGAGGTAATAAGTTTTGAATATTTATATTAGTGTAGGTACTCAATTTGTCAGTTTTGTCTTTTACCTCCTTCCGTGGATAAAATTCTGGCTTTCGCTACTTCTAATTTATTTAAACGTTCTACGAGCTTCCTGTGAGCGACACCTGCCCAACAATCCATTTAGTTTTTAAGTTCTTTGAAATTACCTTTCTAAGAGTTTGTGTGCTCGAAATAACTGTTTTTTATTTTATTTATTTTATCCGGACATACACGACAATATACACAGGTTTTTAGGAGGAAATCGCTCACAAAGACGCTCGAATAACCCTGCTGGATATCAGGTGTGTTCAATATCTATGAATGTAAACAACCTGTTTGTGTTTAAGCCGATAATGCAACTCGTAGTAACAGAATGCTTCTTTCAAGGATTCTAGTGGTATGACGTCACATTAAAGGTTATATAAGTAGTAGGTACCCAGTAACAAGAACAAAGGTTCTATAGAAAAGCTGTTTTTGTAGTCAGTAATGTAATGAGATATAATGCATTTCTATCGCCAGTATAAAAACAAATAAATAAATAGGACCTAATGTTGGACAATCCACACAGCATCATCTGGCCCCAATCTAAGCAGAGCTTGCGTTATATGATATGACAGAGATCATTCGTTTGTGAAAAAAAAAATACAAAATCTTTACTACACTTTTCTCCGCTGACAAGCGTTCAAGTAAAATGAAAGCTTTTGCGCAAATGATATGTAGTATGTATGTGTAGTGTGTGTAGTTGAAGTCGCGAACCGGAAGATGCCAAACTTTATATGTACATAGTTGATGTCGCGAACCGGAAGATGCCAAACTTTATAATTATGTAGTTGATGTCGCGAAGCGGAAGATCCCAAAGTTTATTTTGTGCATGAACTTGATCTTAAACCTGTACCGATTCGGCCTCCGATAGAGGTCACGAGATAATCGGATACGTTACCTACACACATACCTACGTCTAGTGCCTTCAATCACTTCAAATTGATGTTCAAATTCGGAAAAAACACAACAACAACAAGAGGGTATCAACAAGAGTTCCGTGAGATTTTAACGAGATTTTTATCATAACAGTTTTATGGAAATAGGGGGTACTCTAAATTTGCCTGGTACAAAAATGCGACTGAGAAAATAATACAGACGATGAAGAATGCTTTTGTGTCACCCTATTAACAAACCTTCATTTCATTCTTTTTCAGTGGTATTAATCCACTTATGGGTTGTGCTTTAATTATCCAGCTTTCCGAGGATACGCAATAAGATAAGATCGCTGTGATATTTTCATTCCTTTCCTAAATATGAAGAGTGATGCTCTATCGGTGCATTTCTGTTCAGTCAATTGTGGAAGCGCCGTCGACGCAATCTTTTATGTACAAAATAAAACAGTGGCTAATTGAAAAATATTTTTAAGACTGCTGAGAATTCTCTTATATTAAATGTTAATTTATAATTGAGTACATATACGAAACAATGTTGACTTATATTGTTTGTTCAGTCCATTTTTAATAATTGATTTACATTCATTTAATGTGTTTACTCGAAATACCTCCCTATTCAATGTCATAGAAATGTTTCTAGTGGTATCCATTTGTTTAATTTTCCTATATAAATTATTAGACCTGTAACTTGAAATGTTATCAATAAAAACTACAATTAAACTATGAACAATTTTGTTTATTTAAGTAGGTAGTGAAGAAAAAATCTAAATATTAAACAGTAAAGAAATAAGTGGCTACACATAATTGCAAAAAAATCACGTTACCTACCTAAACTCCGCAGGAGTTAAAACTGTAATATAAAATTACAAACAACAAAAATCAAACAAACAGAACCTTGTGATAGGTTAGTTAAATAAAACTTTAAAATAAAATTTAGGAAAATCAAAAGCTCTATTAAATCAGTCAACACTCACGTGTCTAGCCGACGCCATTGCTCCGATCACTCAGCAACAGTAGAGGCGCGCGCGCAGCCTCCTCCTCATTTATACTGACAGGAAGGTCACGTGAGCCAGCTTTGAGTCCTTTAGACAGTACTTGGTAGGTATCTGAGATTAGATTTGATCAGTTAGGTTGCTCCAACTGATATGTTCTACTAAGTTGCGACAAGTTGTAACAACATTAGATTGTTCTGGATAAAACAAAGTGACGGAATACGTATACCTACTTTCTTACACAGCTCCTAGGTATGCGATACGATTCGTTAAAGTAGGCAGGTACTGCACTTGACATATTAGGTCGCTCAGTGGGCTAGTGTGTCCTATCAAGCTCTCCTTATTTTGGGTCCAACAAACGCTGCGTAGATGTGTCCAGTACAAACTTTCATCTCTACAACATTAGAGTAGACACAAATGTTTATTATGTTGTGGGAATGTGTCTCAGGCGGACCTTCCGCTTCGGAATGTTCCGCTGAGATTGTCCAATTGACCAGGATAAGTCATTTCAGGTACCAACTAACGGCTGTCCATGATAAGGGTTTCTGTCGTGAGTCGTGAGCATTCGCCCGCTATGTTCCAAACAGTTTTACTGTCTTTCAATTATCTACCTAAATTCCGTGATTTTTTGGTTGCGATTGCATTACATAACAACGTAGTTGCTCAAACACATTGTCGTCGGCTGCTGCAACTTGTCGCGGGTACAATTGAAAACTTATTATTGATTTAGAAGTTGTAACATTGAGGCTAATTCTATTATTTTCCAATTGGGTTGCAAAACTTAATTTACTGGCTCTGATCGTGACTACACTTTCCAAGTGGCTTTGGGATCTATAGATAAATAAAATAAGTAAATAATGCTAGTCAATTCACACAGCATCATCTAGTCCCAGGCTAAGGCTTGTGCTAAATTACTGATATACTTGATACAATACATAGATAGATATTTTTAGTATGCATAGAAAATACTCAGAACAACTGGAACAAATATTTGCAGATCGTACAAACATTTGTCCTAAGGCGGGAACCGAACCCGCAACCGCCTGCGTTGCAGGCGGACCTTGACCCGCTGCGCCACATTGGTCGTCAATATTAGATAGGGAGTAGGTACGCTCCATAAAATTATTGAGGTGCTTATCAATATCATTTAAATTGATCCAACTAGCTTAAGTTCGTAAAGAGGGAAAAGGTTAAAGCTTTGGGACGTAACGGGCCAAAAAAAAATCATAAGAATAGCTAAAAAAACAATAATATTTATCTCTGCAAGCTTGGATCTATCCTATTTATTCATACTAGATAATACCTACTTTAATTGCAACCTACGTTGCAATTAAAGTACCAGACCCCTAACCTAACCTAACCTAACACTTTTCCGGTACAGGTAGTCTAACTACCTATGCCTTCAACTTTTGATCAATGTAAGCACAAGGTAGGTACGGATGTAATTTTATTGTTAAATGTTTTGAGAGACAATCAAATAATGTTTCTCAAAACATTTATTTGTTCCTACGAGTCAGAGTTGCATTGCTTTACTAAGACTTATTTTCTTATTATTTGTCTTACAATTGTTGGGTCTAAGATGTAAACGTATCACCATAAACGTAAAATACTAAATCAAATACAATCTCATAAATATTAAATCATAAATCAAATCTCATATCTGATTTCATAAATTTATATTCGGGATACCAACTGGGATACATTTGAAATACCCAAAGAACCCTAACTTTATACCCCATAGCTAAACGAATTTTGAACTAGTTTTTGAAATCCGGCAAGAAGATTAATTATATCCCAGTCAAGGTACAGGAATAGACTTCTTTTGTCCAGGCCAAGCACATGCAGCAGGCAGGAGCTTGTTGTTTCATAATTGTTATGTAAAAACTTTATTGACAGCTGATCGAACAAGAAATCGATTCAAAACAGTGGACACAGTGATAAAAAGATATGTAACACCACTAAATCTGTTGATTCGCTGAGCTCTTGAGAATTGAACCATATTCTTCAACAAAGCGAACACAAGCAATCGGGCCGCGACGAAAGACCGAGGAAATAAAAACCATCGCTGGCCTATCGAGCAAGTTCAGTCAACCGCCGAACCCCGCGCCGTCCGGAATGTATGGCAGGCGTGCTCAGCCATGAAAGTGATCCATGTTCTCTTACTCACCTGTGAACTGTGCTGGACCATACGCGTCCCTGTTACCTGGGATGACAGTGAAAGTGACGAGTCCAACAAAGAAGACGGCAACACTAAGGACTTCTTTGCGGAATCTATCCAAACACAAGGTGAATCCAGTGACGTTCCTTACTCTGAAAGACAAGAAATTATTATTCAAAAACCCATACCGTCGGAATACTTCCAGTACACGGCGAAGAAACCGCAATTTGCTGTTGATATTGCAGACTTCCACGGAGTGCAGTCACCGGAAAATCACTACAAAGCTTATCCAATAAAACCGTACCCTAGAGAAGTGAAATCCAATCTTGGAAAACATCATATTCTTGACGGTCGTAACACAATTCATAAAGAACTGCAAGGTTATGCAAAAATAAACGACGATGAAAGTCAAGTTGCACCTGTGTCGTCCAGCTACGAAGTATATCATCCTTATAAAGCAGAAACACCCGCACTACAAGATATCTACAAAGACCCCGTTTTAATGAAAATTAGAAATGACTTGGAGAATAGCAAAAACAGACTGCAACAGTATGAAAAAGACGCTGGAGAGCCTAATATATCGAATGAGGAATATTTAGAGCCTCCAAAAAGGACTGAAGCAAAATTATTTCCACATCGGCACCAAACAGCACCATTTGAGTTTCATCGGCCTTTAAGGAAACCTATTTACTACCAACGGGTACCAGTGCATAAAAGTAGAGAACACTATTTAAACCAGAGACTCAAGCATCCATGGAATCACAATATTGCAAAGGTACGCCCTATGCACTATCAACCTATACAAAATCATATAAAACAATTGCGTCACCATCACGCCCTCAAGTACGATGATGAACGAAATGAATATCCACAAGTACAGGTTCTCGAAAATAATGAAGACCCAAAAGATGGTCACGATATTTACGAACGCGGCATTGATAAGTTTAACCACTTACGAAACAATGTAGATGAATCTATTAATAGGGCTGCACAACAAAATCGCCCTGCAACGTATCAAAACTTAGAAATGCAAATTGATGACTCATTTTCAGACAAAGAAGACGATGAAATACAATTTATTCCAATAAAAAATTATGCTCAAGTGAGAAAAACTGAAACATTTAAGCATTTACCCCGAAAGGCCGCTTTTGATGATGCTGATTCGTATGATGAAATTAAAAATGCGCCTCGGTTAAGAGAAGCCGTTAAAAGTACAAAGGCACAGACAGTTTACTCTGAAGAAGGTTACGAAGATGGTGCATATGATCACGCTGGAGAACAAAAACATGCATTTGAAAATGAAGGTCATGGTGGATTTTTAAAAGAACATGAACATAGCAGTGGTAAATATAAAACTCCGTCTGTGGCTGCTAACTTTGAAGATGGTGAAGGATCTATTTATTTAGATCAAGAAATAACTGCTGAAAAGTGGAAAGATGAGAACAAAGAGACTAAAGAAGAAGACGACGAAGAAAGCTCTATGGAAAAAGAAAATGAATATTTGTTAAAAGCGGAGAATCGCCAAGATGAGTCATTAGGGGAACAGAATTATAGAAATAAGCGAGAAGATTATAAACACCGCTCAAATATGGATGATAACAAAAATAATAAAACTAAAGCTTCTAACTTATCACATGAAGTAGACAAAAGAGAAGTTAATATTGAAGTACCGCAATTAGACTTAAATTCGACTTTTTTTTCAGATAAAAAGTTTTCACGATTTGCTAAATTAAAATTGGTACCGAAAAAAGATAGCTTGAAACAAAAATATCCATATTATTTCAAAACTCTAAAGACTATTAATAAAAATTCACCTCTGAGATATGCTGAAAACCTTAAATTTATTCCAAAAAAATCTAAAGGTGGAACGGAATTTTACGATTCAAGATCTATGTTCCAGTGTCCAGATGTTGATGATGTACCTGACCCTGTTCCAGAAAAACTTAAAGGCGATGGACACCCAGACGAAAAAGATGATGACACTGACTCTGGATTATCAACTAAGAAGGAAGACAATTTTGAAACAGCTAAAAAACAGCCTCGACTTAAAGACCTAGGTGACAAAATCGATTGCTTCAAAGCAAAGTTTTTTGGCGAAAATCCATTGGATAGTCCATTTTTCAAGGAAGATATTATATCCAACCCAGAACCAATCTTTGCACAAAATATATCTCCATATAAATTAAAATCACCAAAGTTCCTTGAACAAAAAGGAAGTAAGGTGGATGAATTAAAATCGGATTATTTTTTCAATGATTTAAGAGGAAACAATTCATCAAATCTATTTGATTTGATACAAAAACTAAAAAGGAACGACCAAAATTCAAGCCTTATTTACAAAGTTGATCAAAATAATAAGAGTAATAAGAGTTCTCGTCTGGAAGAGCAATCGAGTCTTTATAATGATGTTATCAAAAATATAAAAAACAACTTGCTAAACTCAAGCCATCAAAACCATAATTTTAATAAATCCGGATCACCTGGGGTATTAGATCAAAATCTACGAGAAGCTCAAAATATAACTTACTCTCACTTTAAAAATAAAGCAGACATAACATCTCCTCCTCGAAAAAAGAGAGCAGCTCCATATGAACCCTACAAAATAATAAGAGACAGTACAATACAATTTAACGATAATGTAAATAAAACTTCTTTAAAAACGAATACTGGTCCACATTTAAGAAATCTTAGATCTAGTAAGGTACTTGAGAGATCTACTCAATCAGGTTCCGGTGAAGGCCATTATTCAAAGAGAAATGTCAACACGCGGGCTTACAAAGATATTGGAAAAAATGATAGAGAAATTAATTACGGTTCTTCCAAAAACGACCGAAGTTCTGAAGATTCAGAAATAGTTGATGTGAACGTGGGCAAGCGAAGAGGTGAACCAAGGTATGAAATAAAACATGTGAATCACAAATCAAGATATGTTCCAGTTGCCAATACAAAAGCAATGTCAAGGGTGGATTACGAAGCACAAGTTAAAAATGTTATAGATTCAATGATAAAAACGAGTGATCGAAATAGGACTGGAGCTCAATTCAAGCATAGATCATCAACGGCGAACCCAACTTCTAAAAATGAAAAAATTAATGTAAAAAATAATGACTCTACTCCTAAAAAATTAAAATTCTTAAAAAGTCGACTGCAAGATGAAGATGACACAAGCGAAGAAGATGTCACAGAGTATGAAGAAGAACATGAAGAAAGAGTACAAATAACAGAAACTACAACACAAAAACCTTTTAATCAGCATAAAATCTACATTCCAACAACAACTCCTGAACCGGTAACAGAACCAATACTGAAATTAGTTACAAGGTTTCGGGACTACAATCTTAAAGAACTAACACAGCCTAAAAGAAAACATGAAGATCGCCGTAATCAAAAATTTGAAGAAGCAGAAGATGATGATGACATTGCAATCGTAGAGGAGAGTACTCCACTGCCATTGAGTGCTCCTAAATTTAAAGAAAAAAAGAAAAAACTTTCTAAGAGTACAATTGTTACTGATTCAAAAACGTATGGAAATGCGTCTGATTTTGACAGAGAAGCAATTATTGCTGAAGTGGATACGATAATTGGAGAGCAACAGAGCATGGGTAAATTTTTGCCACTCTATAAAAAAGGAGCGATAAAAGAATCAAAAGAAACTTCAGCTTCAAACGAGAGTAAAAGTCAAAGCAGTGAGAAAAATAAAGAAGATAATAATGACAGCGTTGAAAATTGGAGCAGTGAGGAAATTGATGGCGAAAGCGATGAAGAGGAGGATGATGAGAGTGAAGAAGAGTATGAGGACATTGATGAAGAACGAGGCCATGAAAATTTAAGTGATAGTTTCGAATACATAGAAGATTTAGTAAAAACACTCGTTACTACCCCCGAACCCATAAAGCGAACACTGATCATAACTACTGAAACACCTATCCCAACAACAGCTTCTCATAGCGCTAAAATAAAGTACAAACCAAGAGTTTTGAAGAAAAGAATCGAAATACACGATGAGTTACCAGTAAACAAATCATCACCTCACATAAGCGAATTCAAACAGGATATAAAAGAAATAGAAATTATAAAAGAGAGTGACCCGTTACAAAGGCATCCTGATAAAAACGTAGAATTTTTAGAACTTTATAAAGATGAAAATTTAGCAACTGATGTAAACAACATGGGTGTTGAAATATTCAAGGAGAATCTTGATCTTAAACAGGGACCAAAGCATGGAGGAAACTACAAAAACATAGAGACAATCACTTTTAAACCCACTCCTAAAAAACATTCAAAGATAGATGCTGATGCGTCTCAGACCAAACATGCAACAAAAATTGAATACGATCATGTAGATAATGGCAAATCAATCCCAAGGTTGAATAGTAGAGGAAACGCTTCAAAACATCACAGTACTCGTAAATACCAAAACAAAGCTAACAAGAGCCAGAAATTAATTGAACTGGACGATGAACACGACGACAATTCTTCAGAAGAAGACGAAGGTTACAGTTCAAAAAGTCAAACGCCGATGCATGGTGGAAACTACCGCAGTGCTAAACTAACCGAAAAAACTTCTACTGAAGCTACGACAGCAAAAGATGTTCGGCATGATTCTGCTTCGATTCTAAATACGTTCGTCCAAGTGTCGCCGGTATTGTCGAGCAAAGCTTTATATATTTTGGATCCAAGCAAACGGAAATACTACTACGTTGATGTTTGATGAATTTGCGTCTACAAATGTGTACAGCTACACAATTCATTTCTCTGTGCCTTTAAAACCATCAGCAATGTACCTCTATGTACTTTACTGTAAACTGAAAACCATCAGCAATGTATGTTACATTACTGTAAACTTAAACTCATAAAATGCTCATATAAATTTTGTTATGCTAGATGAAAATTTAGTCTTTTTCAAGCTTCAAAAAACTATGTAATAATTGTAGAAAGTTCTGCGATAGTTTTGTAGAAAGTAGTAGTAATCGAATCTAATCGAGTAAAATTAATTTCTAAAAACGTGGGTAACTGCTCTACTTCACGCTGTTAGAATTCGATTATATTATATGATAGATATAATTGTTATTTGGTTCATATAGGTAAGGATTTGGTTAATTTATATGTAAAAATTGTTATGATGACATTAATAAAACTATTTGAATTAAAAATTATATTTTCACTGAATAAATCTTCGTTACCTCGATTGATTTGAATCAATGGTTATTTAGGTTAGGTACACTGGTAGATGATACAACCACAACCTACTTTTCTGACGAGACCTCGCGAAATGTTGCAAAGTTAAGAATAGCAATACTGATTTATCTCGATATTCTCAAAGTACGTTCAACTTCAACTGTACAATAAATCGACTACTTTCACTTGTCTTGAGAATTGTATATTCCTAGTCCACTATAGAGTAGACACTTAGAAGCCTAGAAGCAATTGACCATGTTATCAGTTAATCGAACTCGTGAATTGATTTTTAAAGTGAACTCAGAATACTTTTGTATGAAAACTACCTACATATTATAATTGCAGTCTAACATTCTACTGACATACAAAGCAATCAAATGTTCTATAGGCATTCATGTTTTACTCTCTTCAGGCTCTTCCAAAAGTTTTGAACCTTGTTGCGGTGGAATTTCAAGGTTAAATGGTAAAAAAATGTGAAACATTAATTTTATTGTCCAAGTTACAAAAGCTTACAAATTAAACTTTAATACGATACTTACAAATGAATAAATTAAAAAATAATTTAGCATAAATAATAAAATACATTGCATCATTGATTTGGTTTCGTTCAATTATGGAAGTAATTAATTGCTTATAACGAGATTGTTCATGATAATTCTTACGTCTACTTATTTTCAATTAAATTACAGTAAAAGCTCCTTATTCGTGGTTCTCTTATTCGCGATTTCGCTATTCGCGGGTAATAAAATTTACCCATCTATGGAGAGAATTCTTATTTTCAAAAGAAAAATGCTAGCGCCACTGCCGAAAATAAATCAGAATTGAAGGACCTTTAAAAACCGGAAAAACGAAAGAAAACTACTAAGTTTTTTAAGCCGTTGTCTAAGCCAGATAATAAATATGGTATTGTTAAAAAAACTAGTTACGTTATGTCATTAAATTGATTTGTAGTATGAATTTTTCTTTTATTTTGAGTTCTTGGAACATATCCTCTACATTCTTATACAAATTACCATCCATATCCACGGTTTCTGTATTCGCGGCATATTTACGGAACGTATACCCCGCGAATAAGAAGCTGTTATATTACTGTATAATAATCATTAACTTAATCCTATCTATGTTTCTTCCGACCAACTTGATTGGTACTTGGAATATTTCTCGTAGGTAAATGGTTTATTGGCTTCCACTCTGACTCGATAGATGGTACGAAAGTAGATTCAATATCTTCTCTATCTATAGATTCATCTTCTTTGCCTTCCGTTTCAAAGAAATCTATAATCGGGTGGTAATTGTAGTTTATTCTTTTGTTTTCCGATGTCATGTTCTCATCCGAGCTTTGTTTTTGTTCCTGTATTCTATGAGTGTGTGTTTCTGTGTGTGTTTTGGTCGAAGTTTTCTCAGAGGTTGCCGCGTGTAGCTTTGGAGCTATAGTCACCACTACTACCTTATGATCGGTCACCGGCACGCTAGCTTGTCCTATCTGAGGTTCATGGATGTAATCGTTGAAATCTTCCATCGTGTCTAGATTGCTATTGCTGAAAGATTCAACAGCGGAAGATCCAGATGACGTCAGATCTTCTGGGCCTCCAATCTTCTTCCTGATCGGTCGCCTGTTGGGTCTGAAAGCTCCTCTTTTGAATTGGCTTGGATTTGACTTATATTTATTCGGTGATTCCTTAACGATCGTGAAGGTGTTTGTGGCAGACGGTGTTGGTGGTTCTAAGTAACTGGGGAGAGTCATAGAGTCAGGGTTCGAAGCGACTGGGCTTCTGGCTGATGAGGGTCTACGCACGTTCCTAATCGAACTTGCCTGGTTGAATGAATCGGGGAAATATGAGTTGCCGTACGAATCCATGGGATCTGACTCCTCTATATCTTCCTTTATTTTACTTTTGCTGAATGGTACTCCAGAGATTAAGTTCTGTGTTGTGTCGAAGGGTGGATAGCTTTCTGGTTTCTTGAGGGAGAATGGTGGGTTATTGCTGATTGTTGGGCGTTGCATACTGGACTGGACAGCCTCGAAGGCGTGGTTCCCGTGTTCTGAAGATAGATCTTCTCCGGGGAAGTGTTCTGAGGAAGTCTCGTGAATTCGGTGGCCAACGGGAGGAAAGTTCACGCTGTAGCCTTCAATGTGGCATGAACAACATGTTGGGACCTATAGAGCAAAATTATAAATAAGTGAGACTCCTAAAAATAAATGCAAGATGATGAGCAGTTCTCAAAAATTTTTATTGCTGCAAAGGTTCACATCCACATGTACAGCCTGGACGCTTCCGACTGGTGTTTATATGGATCAGTTGAGCTACTTATAGACTGTTTGCAACTGTAACCAAAATTGTGTTTCTATTATAAATACTAGTTCTAATTTGTTTTTATAATTTGATTGTAATTTTCTTTGTTGATTTGGGTTACATAAGTGAAATAATTAAAATTAAATTTCGTTTGTCTGTATGCCACTTCCAGCTCCGCTCACACTGCCTAGTTGAGTGGCCATAGTTTTGGTTTTGTTTACGCGCAGGTCGCGCAGTGTCATTTTCATCGCATGATTTTGGACGAAAACTACCCAAATTTTTTCTTAGATAGATAGATAGATAACTCTTTATTATACCATTTAAACACAAAATATAATTCAGAAGAAAATGCTGAGAAACAAGGAAGTACAAAGGGCGGCCTTATCGCTTTGAGCGATCTCTTCCAGGCAACCTAGGAATGGACTGGACTTATGAGAACAACATACACGGTGGCGTCTGATGTCCAGGGGAAGAACGTTCCATTCCAGTTTTATCAGCCCTATGATGAAGTAAGTTAAATTTTGTTTTCTTTTATAAGTGAGTTGTATTTTTTATGAGAAATAAAGTATTTACAACATGAATACCCATAATTCCGACGCACACCGGTTGGGGCTCGCAGTTCGGTGTAAGGTTGTTGTACACATCCAACTCAAATTAAAAAAGATTATCGCTGTCACCCAGTAGGTATTATTTCTATGAAAGTGTCTTTTGGAAACGTATAATAATCATTTGATTATAAAATAGTAATAAAATCAGAAGAGCTGATGCAATGCCATGATTATGATAAAGCTTTACAATAATCGTGACATTACATTCACCTCTCCTGATTTTTTTACTCTGTCTACCGAGTTGGAAATCTGTTGAGTGCTCTATGTTTAGGTGCATTTTACCTTGAATATGTCCATATGCAGTCCGTTCTGCTGGTCCCAGGTCAGCAGCCGGTGGTAGTTGTACACCTGCACACACTTTGATTTGAAGTTGTCTGTCAGATACGTGCAGGATTCTTTCGGCTTCCTGAAATTAAGGCAAAACGTGCATTAGGTTTGATTTAAATCGTATAATACTCTTAAAAACTGTTAAAATAATGTTAACAAATCGTGATCAAGATCAATTCTTGGCTATATCTTCGAGAACGTCCAGTCGGCCCGTGGCCACGATCGCTGCAACGCGATTGAAACGTAGGGGAAATATAAACAAAAGGTACGCGATAAATACCCGATAAATGATCTTTAATATGAACCTATAGGCCAAAAACTGGACCTTTTCACATATTTGTGGCAGCGTAGAGTAGGAGAGTAGGTATGCAGAGCTTATAGTGCGGGTAACTTAAGTGTTTAGAAATACAAATTAAAATAATGTTCTTTGTATGCGTAATCATCATCATAGAAACATTCAGACATATTGTATATTGTGATTATATGTAAAGTTATACTATAGTGGGTAGTTGGGTTCCGAACCCGGAACCTACTGCTTCCTTTGATCGCTGTATAACTTAAATGGGTAAAATCGTGATTCTAGTCAGGTCAATATCGTGATTCTACAACTTTTGATGCATTAATTCTTCAAGATAAAACAACATACAAGCACTTCTCCAGCCGCAGCGTCTGTGTATGTTCCCCCGTGTTCACGATGTACTTCCACTGGCCTGAAGTAGCGCGCGCTCGCTGCGGCCGCGCGTACTTCACGGTGCTCGGACACATGAAGCCGGCCTCGCCTGCGCTCGCGAAGTCGCGGTTGGCTGTGTCACCTCGTCTGGAAGAGGAGGAGTTATAAGTTTGAATCATAAATAGGTCAGGGTTGTGCGCAGTCCGGGACGGGGCCCACATCTGGCCCGCAAAGCATTTTCATCCCGCCGCCCGCTATTTTTTTTTACTTCTACCGTTTTCCGAACTTCCACAAGTTTCAACAATTTTTGCGGCACGCTTCACTCGCTGCTATTTGTGTTTATTTATTTTTGATAGGAATAGATAAATAGAGAGTCAAGGGTAAATTCTTACTAAGATCAGGGAAGTTTTATGTCACGGTGAAACCATTTTATTTGGCACTACCACTGCACTGGTAGCAACAAAGCAATCATGTAACGGGGATAAAATGGTTCTTGTACATTTTGGACAAAAGTAATTTAGATTTCTAGTAATACTTTTAGAGAATATCCATAAGCAACAAAACTGGTCGTCGTCAAGTTCATTTTTTCAATTTCAAACGTTGTCTGGCATCTAGAGTTACTAAGGTTGGTTTTGAAGGCAACGGCTATGGCAACCATTGTTTTTCAGCAAGATCATACGCTTGCCTAATAAAGTAATAAAGACAAGATTCTTACCTAAGAGCTCACCAGCAAAGCACCTTTTTGCATCTTATGAGATGGACTATTGCGTCTGATTGACTGGACTATTCATTTGATGTTCTGAACTATTATACTTAGCTCACCTATTAGTAGAGACGAGATAATGCTCCGCTGTATATTTAGACTCCTGTGCCGCTGTGACGCCATCCAGCGCGCCTTCCCCAGGGTCCTTGAAATCTGCTAGCAAAGCGCCCGCTGCTGCCTTGTTGCGTCTGATGGACTGAACTATTGCTTCCCTAAAAGTTACAACAACAAGTTATCTAACATTTTGTAATTAAAAGAATTATTTTTCTTAAAAGTCCGAACCTATATAATCTACGGGCTGAGAATGCTTCTCATAAATATATGGTTTGTTTTTTATATCTCTATATTTTGTGATTTTGTGCAAAATACAAGCTAATAAAACAACACTATCATTATTTGGATTCAGAATTAATTACCAGACAAAACGAAATTCTGCTTTTCATTGACAAAGCAAAAAAAAAACAACCTTTGTCTAGTTTAACATAATTTAGGATGAAAGTAACCACTACCGGAAAATATGTAATCTTTGGCCAATAATCTTTTTATCCAAAGGTCACAAGCCTTTAAAACTAACATAATCAGATCATGGCCACTCCATAGATGAATCAAGGCCTAAGCACGGCTAGGTGCTTGTGCGCAGTAGGTTAGGTACGACCCGTCGGTGTAGTTCTATCGGGCTCACTTTCGCCGGGTAAATGACCGCCATTGTAATCACTCGGATCTTGTACTCGAGTTCTTATGTCCTCAGAATGTCCAGAGGTTAAATAATGGTAGGTAGGTACAGATACAGTACCTATTGCTACTAGAGGGTGGAGAATAGTTGCATTTTATGATTATTCGTTTGTTACTCGTAGTTTTACGTTTCATTATTCTATTTTTATTAATCTGTTATGTCACTGGTTGTTCATGGGTGATTGAATTTTTGAAGAACCAAACAGAAGAAGATTAGCATTTCTAACAAGACCAATTTCATGCTACCTGCTTTGGAGCTATTTGTAGATGGTTTGCAACAGTCTGCACTCACATCAATTGTTTCAATTTTAAATACTGGTTCTAATTTTTGCCTATAATTAGATTTGTAAATTTGTAATAATTTTCTTTGTGAATAAAATTGTATGCAAAACAGTGACGCCAGAGACAGACTTGGATCTTCTACAGAATAGACCCCCGGCGGTGTGTGTATTTGACGTGGCTAACTATGTCAGCTATTATTTTGAGTCAATCAGAACTTAAACGACACATCACAGTATTTTATCATGAAAACGACTTTAACACAAATCACACTAATATTAGATATGTGAAGTTTGGATGTTTGAATGTTTATTCGGCCTAAATTATGCTGAAATTGCATTCAGGTAGTTCTAGATTTGAAATAAAACATAGGCTACTTTTTATCCCAATATCAATTCCCATAGATAGAAAAAAGCTCTATACGTTCCCATAGAAACAACGCATGTGAATCCGCTAGCAGAAATTAGTCCTCCATAACTAACGTAGGATAATCCTCGGCGTGCAGACACAGGCTATTGGTAAACAGCTCGCATTTGGAGTGGTCACTGAGAGGCAGCTTCCTCGGCGGCGTCGGGCGGCGCCGGAGGCCGGGGTCCGCGGTGGTGCGGCGTGTGACCGTGGAGATGTTGGCGTATTTAGGAGGGTAGGTGCCGCGGCGGATGAGTGTGCCTGGAATTAAATATGAGGGGTTTAGAACTGCAGGTTATAAAGTTCTTGGAAGTGAATTAATCCTTAAAGGCTGTTTGTTTAGAGACATTATCACACTAATAGGTATATAATTTATAAAAATGCGAAAGTTTTTTAATGTTTTCATGTTTGTTACTCTTTCATGCAAAAACTACTGGACAGAACGAGCTGAAATTTTGCGTATATGTAGTTCTAGACACACATATAGGCTACTTTTTATCCCGGAACAACGCGTGCGAAGCCGCAGGCGGAAACGAGTTGTTTAATAATAGTTACCTAATCTACGGGGAATCTGTATGAATATTATCAGCGCTGCAATAGATGCGGCGACACCCTGAGTAAGGAGCGTGCGAACCAAGGAAGGATGCCTGTCGCAATCAATTTGTAGAGATTTTTGTTATTCCGATCACAGTACACAGTGTACACAGTCCAGTATTTTTCCATAAAACAAGATTCCATTAAAATAGTAAAAATCGTGACGAAAATCAACTCCAACTTCAAAGCCGTTTATAAAAGCAGAATAAAAAATTCGATGCAGATTAGAATACCGAAGACTAAATTTTGATAACACTGTTGATCGAATAAAACCACGCTTCATTTGATTACATATTTCTTATTATTTTGCAAAGGTTATGACTACCTACACGTTTTTAAAAATAAGGATTTATTCGACAGTTCTACTGCGTCTACTCTCAATATTTATCTTATTTATTGAGAATAATAAAACCAACATCAAATGGCGATACTAGTTGCTAAAATACGTATAAATGTAAGACGTAAGCAAACCAGAAAAAAAAAATGCTGGACAATCCACACAGTATCATCTAGCCCCAAAATAAGCTGAGCTTCTGTTGTCGGTACAAATATTTGCAGGTCGTATAAACATTTGTCCCAAGGCGGGAATTGAACCCACAAACTCCTACAACAGACTATCTGACAAAATTCGGAATGCCTCCTCCACCGCGGCGTTTAAAAATAGTTTGAAAAAGTGGTTGTTAAAAAAAGTTTTTTACAATATGTGCGAATTCCTGGAATTGCCTGAATATTGATATATTTTAATTATAATAACGTGATTAAGAAATATTCATAAAATTTAGGTATATAGACCTATTATATTTAAAAAGTGACTTGTAAAATAATTTTTATTAATAAATTCTTGTATTCCTGCGTCGCAGGCGGGCCTCGCCCGCCCCACCGCGCCGCCACATCGGTTGTTAAGCAAATAAGTAGTTTGGTAGACAACCAATCAAATCCTAATTTAAAAGTAACAATAACTCTTCAACTGTGTCGTCTAGACACGCCATTATTCCAGTATCGAATGAAGTTGGGTGTGTAACTATAGGTAAATATACCCAGACTTCTTACCTTTCCTATCCACATATCGGTTCAAGGCCCTCAGTTTCTCGGCCACTGGCAGGTCGCTCGCCAGCGTCTGGTTGGTGGAGTCTGCCATCAGGTCGTGGCTGCTGTTGTCGAACGACCGGGAGATGTTGCTCTCTTGCTTTGGAGATGCTTCTGTAGTTGTGGTCTTTGTAGAGTTCTTCTGAAATGAAGGATACTCTAAATATGGTAAACTAGAAGAGCGTTTATAAGATCTTTTTCGGTACCGTAAATGACTGTAACGTCATTCCATACGGCCCACGCGGGCTCGTTTTTGTATGCGAATGATAAGTCGGCCTGGGATTTTTTCGCACAACAGTGCACAACTGATAAAGAAGAAATATACAGGCTCGAGTAGCTTTTAAAATCATAAATTTATCTTTTTGGTGAAGCAGATGAGGAGCAAGTTTCCGAACAAATATCGTGCGTTGGCAATCGTTAAGCAAATCGCTTCCGCTCGCGCTACCCATCCGAAATGTTTCTTGAGTCTAGAATCAATAAAATGAGACGCAAATATAACCTTAACCAGTGGTGACGACTAATAACTTAATATTGTTCATATTAAATACATAATAGAACCTTTTCAAATAAAACGGAATGCTAAACTATGTATAATGATTCCATAACTATAAGTACCTACGTCATTATTCAAGTAATTTTCACTTACAATATTGTTACTACCACTGCGGTTATAGAATTAACGACTCTTTACAGTAGGGAAGTGGTTTCAATTTGGCTTCTGTTTCCGTACCTATGTTTCTGTACCTATGTACGTACGTACGAGTATTTAATTTTACCAGAAACGGTTTCGGTGTCAACATTTCTTGAGTTTGGCTTCGAGTTTGGATTTTGCTCAATTAGATACCGTACTTTCTGTTAGTTAATTTTAGAATCCAAAAGATAATTTCTAGCGCCGCATCTCAATCTATTGATAATCAAATCAATTGCTTATAATAAATGTTAGACAATTCACACAGCATCATCTAGCTCCAAAATAAGCTGAGCTTGTGTTATGGGTAGGTACATGCACATAGATAGATATTTAATAATATTGTGATCAAAACTTACATCTTCTTGTACTTTGGTAGAGTTATCTTTAGTCTTTGGTTTCTCTGTGTTTGTTTTAGTATTTGTATATCTCTGTGGTATTCTGTGTGTGAGTGTTGTCGATACCGTTTCTACCCCAATGTCAAAAAAATCGTCATCTAATGAATCTTCTGTGTACGATCTTCGTAGTTTGTTTGTATCTTCTACTGATCTTTTGAGCATGTGTGATTTTTTCCCTTCTTTGTGTGTTTCTGTGTACATTTCTCTGAGTGTCGGTGTCCTGTCTTCTGTGTGTGTTTCTCCTGTGTAAAAACCTCTTAGTATGTTTGGCTTTTTTCCTGTGTGCGGTTTGTATGAGACTTCTCTGATTTCTTTGCTTGGCCTGATGGCACGTCGGACTAGATTTGCCATGTCTAGCAGTATCGGCAGCATGAGGTCTGTGGTGTTTGTGTTACCGAACATTGATCTCACCTGTAAGGAGAATATGGTTGGTTTTAGTGTGATGGAAGTGTAATGGGAGAAATTCGTAAGGGTAATGAGTCAAATGATGGAATAATTAGAAGAAAAACAGCTCTAGTGGAGTAGAGTAGGTATGTCAGTTGCCGCCAACATTAGTATCTAGTTATCCTACGTTATGTGTTTGTATAACTTGATACTCGTAGGTGACCAGAAAAGGGGTAAATGGTACTAAAATTTCAGCTAATATCCTCATACATGAACAAAAATACATATATAAGTTTGCTCTGTTTTCTCAACACTGTAACGCACCATGCGTACGGACAACGTGTTACTTTAACGACCATAAAATGGCTAAAATGATGTTGTTCTAAGCCGTGTTCAATTTCACGGTCATGAGAAAACCTAGTTCTACTTTTTTATTATCACTTATTTAGGTAATTTATGTCCGAGGTTAGGGGATACTTGGACCCTTAAATTATTTTTTATTGGTATATAATAGGTTATAAAACGGTATTCTCAGAATTGTTTCATATTAGGCACCAAAGATAAGCTTACATAGGTACTAACTTTATCTATCCCGGTACAGAGCCACTGGGATGAACCTACTCTAGTGTTTCTTAACTACAAAATAAAAGACAAGAGGCCATCTTTAATGGGTTTCATAAAGCTCACTTTTTACTCGAGTTTAGAGCAAAACAAATGAAGTCAATCAGTATTTCGTTCAAGCTTTAAACAATTACCTTAACGGAATCTTGTAACCCGGATACTTAAGGCACCGATGCCGTCAAGCTTCAAAATAAAGATGCCTAAACAAAATAAATTATGAATGGATCGGCCACTGTGACATAACCGTCCTCTGATCACCATGAACCATAAACACCGGCGAAAGTAACTACGTAAGTGTTAAATAAAAACGAAAGTACGTTTCGTTTGCGTATTGGTAGTATTTTTGCGAATATTTCGTAAGGTGGACCTTGTTGTGCTTGCTGATTTATGCAAGATCATAAAACTAGGAATACACACATTTGATGAGTGAATTTTTGTGAATCTTTAACGAAACGTACGTGCACCGTTCGTGGGATTTCTTTTGTAATTTTACAAAATCAGCTTGAATGTTGGTTTCAATAATATCTTTATCAGTCAAAACAAAACTCTTCTTAAACTCAGGTAAGTGTCGATTATTAAGATCAGATTTGTAAGCAAATATAAATGACACTGTCTTGTTTAAAATATTTCCATTTTCAACATTACCTAGGCACACTTGAGTCCAATAAATCTGTCCCACTTTACGACACGGTGAGAAAACTGCCTCTCACGCCTATCGAGTTTTTGCTATCCCGTTTCTCTGCATTGTACCATGTTGCAATTACAATAGTTTATGAGAACTAAATATTATGTTCCACTTGACAGGTAATTATTTTAAAAACCGTAAAAGATATTCACATAATTATAAAAAGATAAAATTTAATATTATTTTATGCAAAAAAATGTGAATCAAAAACACACTATGGTAAATATTCTGACAATAGCTCCTGTCTTGTTTTCTAAATGATCTAATCGCCATTTCTTTATTGAAATACAAAAGTTATTGGAAGCCATCGTTAAGTATGTCGATGTTGCAACCTACACTTTTATTCTCATGGTTATAAAACTTCTGAGTAAGAAGTTGATCGCCGGCTAACCATACGATTGCCATTTGCTGTCATCTCAGATAGTTTCGTAAAGTCATAAGTAGTCATAACGCACCTAACATAAACATAATTTATTTATTATTTATTACAAACAATGTAAAAGCCTTTTTAACTGACTTCGAAAAAGAAGGAGTTTCTATTTTCGGTTGTATGTACGTTATTTTTAATGTATGTTCGTCGATTTCTCCGTTAAATTATGGACCGATTTTAACTTTTTCCAAAATAATTAGATTACAAAATTGGTCAATAGTCGTATTTCTTGATGTACTGTGTAAGTACTTACATAATTATTCTTCAATATCCCCGGTACACGTAGTACTAAAATACTAAAACCATATTTATTATATGATTTAAATAACCTTTCCGGTGTTCTTTATAAAGATTCAACATCGTTTGGGAGTCCATTTTAATAGTTCGTTAAGAAGCTGTTTGTTTTCTGTTCTACAACATAAATTGCTTATTGTTCTCGGTAAGTCCCAAGATCGTGTTCTGGGCAGAGAACGTCTAAAACGAGGCCACTTTTTGTCTCCTAGTGTACAATTTCACGTGCTGCTTGTTGTTGATTGAAATTTTAGAATTTTCATAATGCAATTTTGCACTTTTTTTTGCATTATGGTTTTGTATCTATGACGACCGATGTTACAGGGTGGTCGGATACAGATGAAGGTATACCCTGTAGGATCTACTCGTATGTATCCTCGAGCCACACCACCTGAAATGATATCGCAATGGCCACAAAATTGAGTATGACTGAGATGACGATGATGGAAATATGGTTGGACTAGTGCGTTAGTAGATTGAAAAATCATTTAATTATAACGTCTGAGAAAGTTACATTTTTAATTCTGTTTATCACGGTTTATAATTTAGTCACTTAATGTAGCTGTAGGTCAAGATAAAAGTTAATCATAGTGCACTGAGATTTTACGATTACGCAACGTTACAATAACGATCTTCATGCTATTTATGCTTCTTTTACCCGATTTGCAAGAAGATGGATTTGTTTTTATTTATTAAGTTTCTGTGTCAGTATTGACACAGGTCCGTTGCAGGTATTTTGTCATTGATGATGTCTACAATAGTCTACTTGCGTACCAGATGATGGCTTGTCTAGAACAAACGATCTAAGTCTAAAATGGATGAATAAAAAACAACTTAGGTAACTACTGAACTTCGGTTTTAGGAATCTAGATAAACAGCCTGGTGTTATTCTTCTGATGGATTAGCTAGTATGAGTTTTCGCAATAAAGAAACGGAAAAAGTTTTCGTTAAGGTACTACTGCTGACTTGACAAAATTGGTACTGCTAAAAAGCAACAAATTACTCAAAATCATTCGAAAACTAATCAAGCTCTTAGGTAAGTATTGGACACTATAAAAAGTAGTTCCTTTTAGTACCGGTAGAAGCGCTGAAAACCGTTAAATGTACCTATTGAAGGAAACGAAAATTTTTATAGTTTTCGTAAACTATGCAAAACTTAACCTCAGACAAATCCCAGGTTTTTCCCGATATTCTTCATGTTTTCTTCAACTTGTCCAGTCCATTCCGCATACTGTCATTAAGTCCGATTCAATCCGGCAACCGAAATACTGAGTCGAAGAGCGACTTAATTGTAACCGAACTAGTGAGACTACATCTACATCATAATATGCAATGATATCTTCGATCTCACTGATATCTACGCTGTACTCGAGTGGACGGCAGTTATTCATCCGTATGAATATTGAACGATCGTATGTGTGCCGGTTTCACAATAATTGGGACTATTGCAGATCGTGACTTATTTCATTCGAGTCATGTTCGGTAACTGCTCGACAGGCTGGCAAGTTTTCTAAAAGTAATTAGGAAACTGCATCGAATAGACCACCCGCAGAGATGACGTTAGTGAAATAGTATCAAATATCAAAGTGCTTTATTTCCTTTAGAAGTTTAGACCTTACAGGACTCTTGGACACGTCACAAAATTTAAATTATATAAGTAAAACTAGGAAATAAAGTGATTACTTTATTTTCTAGTTTTACTATTCGTGATTACGATTAAGGAATTGAGAATTACTTATTTAGTGTATTTTCTGCGATTTATCGAGAGGTGCTAACTTCTCCCAACCAAATCGCCTATGAACTTTAAAATATTTTAAATTCCAATAAATTTTGTGCTATAGACTAATATAATAACCGACAGAGATTCCTGATGGAAAATTTGAAGAACAGCCGTGAACATTAGGAGAAAACATAATATTTGTCAGATTGATTCGTTGCAAATTTTCTAAAACTAGCTTTGTTTCTTATTTTAACATTAAATCACTGTCCTATTCACCTAGTTATTATCAAACTATACTTCTCCACCATAAAGCCACTGCCATAACGACTGGTCCGGTCTTCAAATCGTAACGAACTTTAACGAACAATCCACGCGTGATCAGAGTGAGGTACAGTAGAACCGCGCTATTCCGGTTTCGTCCCTGACACAACAAGGTTCCATCTCGCTCTGACAGCTCGCGTATTGTCGCGTTATAAAATTATCGTCCGATTTTGATCACGCGAAGATTATAATTATCTGAAAGAATTTTATAAGACGGAACATCCGAATTTGCATTCACATCAGCAATTACAGCCATGTCGTGTCGGAAACGCATCGCGTGATGGACAACCCGGTCGCGCGTGATGGACCACCCGGTCGCCAAGGAAACCGATGCAGGAAGCGAGCGGCCTACAGATCTATTGGGGGTATTGGATTGTTGTAATGGTCCCTATGTAGGCAATCGATCTATTCGTCACAATAATCGATTAATTAAATTTAATAAAGTAGGTACAAATTTGAGTCTTGATGAAATGGAATGCTGGAAGGAAAAATGGCGTACGTATGGAGGTTTAGGTACACTTAGAAGTGAGTAAATAATAAGATAAATATGACACAAGGACACAGAAATGTAGAGCTTCCAGTAGAATTTTATTTTCACTTTATATCATCACACTAATATTATAAATGTGAAAGTTTGGATGTTTGTTACCCCTTCACGCCAAAACTACTGAACAGGTTGGGCTGAAATTTTGAATACAATTATTTCTACGCCTGGAATAAAGCAGAGGCTGTTTTTTATCCTATAAATCAGTTCCCATGGGAAAGAAGTAACTTTCAATCGTTTCCATAGACACAACGATAGATAGACAATGCTTTATTCATCACCTTATCAAACGCGTACGAAGCCGCGGGCAGAAACTAGTTATTAATGAAAATCAAATTCTTTGACCTTTTTGTTTACCTACTCAGGGTTGCAGGGCTTAAATCCGGACTTTTTTATTGATCAAACGTTTTTAGAATGACGTCCTGCGAAGATCCGTCTGCGACGCAGGAGGTCGCGGGCTCGATTCCCGTTTCGAGACAAATGTTGACAATACGCAGATATTTTTTCCGAGTGTGCAGTAAAATAATAATTGGTGATATAGTGACGTGGTCACTGTGTAACCGTGACATTGTCAGATCACCGCGCCGGTGAAACATACGCACTTCCAAGCAACATCAAAAGTTACTGACCACTTTCCTTTTTAATGCTATCTCCCAGGATTTTTATGTCTTGAAAGCAGAATAATGATGCTAAGACCTTCTTATATTTACCTACTTTTCCGAATATTTAAAGAGTGTCATGCTGCTGAGTTGAGCATGACCCAGCATTCTTACTTTTTAAGTGAATTTTTGTATACCTACCTACATAACGACCGCTGTGGCGCGGCGAGCAAAGGTCCGCCTGCGACGCAGAAGGTTGCGGATGCGATTCCCACCTTGGAACAAATGTTTGTACGATCTGCAAATATTTGTTCCAGGTGTTCTGGGTATTTTCTATATACATATAATAAAAAAATATGTATCTGTTATGTATTGTATTAAGTTTATCAGTCATCTAGTACCCATAACACAAGCTCTGCTTAGCTTGGGGCTAGATGATGTTGTGTGGATTGTCCAGCATTATTTATTTATTTTATAAAGTAAAAACAAGTAGGTGTGTAACTTTGCTAAATATGTAAATATGAATTTTGAATTTTTGCCTTTCGAGTGTCGTTGTCTACGTCAGTCTAGTCAGGTAGTAGGTAACAATTGTATAAGCTCGTACGTATGTAAATGTATATTTTACGTAAGTTTTATAACTTTTTACAATAAAGTAAAAATAGTTATTAAAATTATGTAAATTCAATCATTTAAACGCATACATTTAATTTGAATGGACAAGCCGAGATAACTAATCGATTAATTTTGCATATTCTTCACGTAGAAATGCTAAATTAATTCATTCATAGGTTTAGGTTTTAGATTTCCATCACCAACAACATAATACAATAGGAAGGCGGGTACAGGGTGGATTTCCATCACCAACAACATAATACAATAGGAAGGCGGGTACAGGGTGGATTTCCATCACCAACAACATAATACAATAGGAAGGCGGGTACAGGGTGGATTTCCATCACCAACAACATAATACAATAGGAAGGCGGGTACAGGGTGGATTTCCATCACCAACAACATAATACAATAGGAAGGCGGGTACAGGGTGGATTTCCATCACCAACAACATAATACAATAGGAAGGCGGGTACAGGGTGGATTTCCATCACCAACAACATAATACAATAGGAAGGCGGGTACAGGGTGGATTTCCATCACCAACAACATAATACAATAGGAAGGCGGGTACAGGGTGGATTTCCATCACCAACAACATAATACAATAGGAAGGCGGATACAGGGTGGATTTTTTTGACGGGGCAGTAAGGAGAGGTGTTAGCTACAGGAAAATGGAGACTATCCATAATTTTTAGAGGAATTTTCATCCTCATTCTCAAATATGATAATATTTTTACAGTATTTTATACAAAAACTTGTTTTGATGCCAATCGAACCTATTTCTTATAATTATCAAAAACTTCTATGGGACCAACTGACGTTCTAGTATTAAAAAAATGAAAAATGTCCTTACTGTCCGTCCAAGTATATATCAGAGATGGGTTTGGATAAAAAATATCAAAATAGTCTATGGACGGACAGAGAGGTGAGAATTCGATATACCATATCAAAATATTATTTTCTCTTTTGTCGTTTGAAATATTACACCGTGGTAACAGATAATGCTAAACAACCTACCTGTGAGCTGAGT
The DNA here is from genome assembly GCA_963662085.1 of Eupithecia inturbata. Lineage (NCBI taxonomy): Eukaryota > Metazoa > Arthropoda > Insecta > Lepidoptera > Geometridae > Eupithecia > Eupithecia inturbata. The sequence goes on from OY759182.1 coordinate 15,101,841, forward strand.
ATTTCATTGAAAGTACTACAGCTTTTAGAACCTAATGACTAAAAAGTAATTACTTAGACTTAGAAACCATACCTGTGCCAAGTTCATTGGAGCTCTCCCAGGCGGTGTCGTGACCTGATTGGCGACCAGGGAGGCCAGCGCCAGCCGCTGGGACGAAGACATCGCCCTAATGATGGGCAGGATCTGCGCGAACTTCCCCACGTGGTCCTTCCTCTCTATCGCCTTCTTCACTGCCTCATTCGCCATCCGCTCCTTAGCCCTCAACGCCGCAGAAGATTTGTAATTCTTCACTAGAGACCTCGAAGGCTGAACGTTGTTCACAGGCATAAAGTCTTCGAAATCATAATGTTCTATGGAGTCTAGGTTGTATTGGGGGCGGTGCGAGTTAGTGACTCCTGAAGGTTTCAATATCCGGACAGGAGGCTTCACTATCGTCTGGTAGTGTCTCGACTCCTGAGCGATCATCACCTCGTCAGCATCGCTCTCAAACTCAAAGTTTTTCAAATCCTCCGCTCTGCACACCAAAACACACGCCAACAACAAAACTCCAAACAAAGGCGCCATTTTTTAAAATCGAGCCTTAGTTCATGTCATTATTTTCACGCGCGAAGAGGCTCGTTATTAAAAAGTTTGAATTAAAAAAGAACGCAGTAAGCGCAAGTTGGTGGTTTTGAATGCGCGAGCGCTGTGCGTCGATCCGCGGTAGAATGGCTCGCGATATTCTCATACACTCATACACACAAACATACACTCTCATCTTGTATTTACTGTGAGATAATTCCGGAACTGCCGACTTTCACCGTAAAGGTCACAATTGGTCAAATTCAGATGAATCCCATTGACATGTCAGTATTATAGACAATGTGATTGTAGGGTATGATGTAATTACCACGACCAAGCCATCGATCTGGCAACGTTCACCAGCTTAACCTATTCTCTACTCTCCTTAAAATAAAGTTCAAATTACCCAGCTTTATTTCCAGAAATAAAAGCAGAATGATATTGCATTTGATGCATAGATGTGCTTTCACACTTCTTTATTGTTATCTAGTGTTACGAAAGCAATCACCAATACGATAAAAAGATTTCAATCTCATGATTTGTTAAGCGATTTCAAACTCTATGTTTCGGATATAAGACCTTCTGCGTAACAATAAGAATTAGTTCCAGTAATCAATCCATATCGATGAAAAACATAACAATAGGTGGGCACTATTTTGGGCATCGTATGCAATATCATGGGCAACAAAGAGATTCGTATTTATACTTATCTTAATTATCATAATCACAATTATTATTAGATACGTAAGTTACATCACCTACTACCAAAACTTACCGATAAGGGTCATGGATCAGTTGAGCTACCTCTAGATTGTTTGCAGTTAGATCAACTGTTTAAATTTTAAGTTCTAGTTCTATTTTGTTTTCTTCTATTCTTTAAATAAAATTAGTTTTTGCTAATAAAGGGTTTCCTCTCAAACAGAATTTTATTTCTAAAATACCTACCAACTTAAGAAGGTACCTGCCAACCTTTGTCTAGAATAGTCACCAATTAGGAAAGCGTTTATAAATGAAGCTTTTATTTTTAAAAGCAGCAGATTAGAGCAAGGTAACCTAATTTTCTTCAAAAAAACAAATGAAAACTGAAAAATACCTCTGTGGAAGTTGTCGATCTGGGAAAAGTATGCTTATCTAAGAAGCCTCTTAAATTAACTCTCTGACGACGTTCAGTTTTACCTACAGGAAGAAGTTGAAGATGAAAGCGCATGAGTGTGTAGGCACATTATGTCTATTCTTCGTGCCAACTAGAGCGTATCGTGCGCGTTCAATAATCTCTCCACGAATGAATGCGAACCAATACCTGCAATTAAACCACCGTGAACTTATGCCTTTGCATAATTGTCTTCTCTACATAATATGAGCAATTTATATATGTATTTTTCAATTCCGTAGTGCACCTGGAATGTTTGCGCAGCACCACACAAACGATTTCCGTGCGGTTATGCGCAAAAAAACAGTGTCCCTGATCACAACAGCATCCTGAGTACTGTGGCAGAGTGCCTTTCATCCCCACTCTGGAAGTGCTGTGTGCAGTGAATCTTTACTTACGAGTATGGAGGCTTAAGTCTGTCTTCTTATGTAGGTTTTGTTTGTAACCATCATCATCATCATCATCTTCAGCCCGCATCGTCTACTCATAAATCTCTTACCCTTTTTGACACCACAGTTTTTCTTTTTTTTTCGCATCTATCAGTTGTCATCTTATTTTTTTCGTTCACACAGTCCATTAAGCTTTTCTAAACGTCCACTGCTGGGTGAATCTATTTGGCTGCGTCACTGAGTTAGGATTACATAATAAAGTGCCTACCTAAAAAGTTTAATGGTGAAAATACTAGGATTGGCATATACAATTTAATATTCTGCTAAGCATGACAAAGCAAAACAACGTCTCATTTGCAAGCAACTACGCCCATTTGTCTGTTTCAATATTTTACCGCAGAAATATGAATAGGCATGTAAAGTAGAAAATGTGTTTCGTAAGAAAATTCTACCTTCTTGTATTAACGGCACGGCGGCAACACTTTCGTTGCAAACCGCACGGCATTCTATGATGGGGTAAGTAAGTTGCGATTATTACCTGTAGGTATTTTTAAACAGAGTGTTTGGAAGATCTAAGTACAGAGGTGATACAGAGATGAAAGTTGCTTTGTTTTGTTTTTACTTATTTGCACCTGCATCACCTTTGTATTTATTGTACATATGCAATTGTGTAATAGTTATCATTCAATGGAGTGATTTTGGTGTACTTATCTCTACCGTTACATTAATAGGTATACCAACCTTTTCTAAAGGTTACCTACCTATCATATACCTAATATTGATGCTAGGTAGGTACCTACTCAGCCGTGATCTAAAAGGGATGTAAGCGTTTTCTAAAACAGATAAAACTCTATTTACCTTAGACCTCAATAGATAGCAGGGATCTTTCACAAAAGAATAAAGGTTTGGGTAGAGAGTCATGTACCTAACAACCTAACCGTCGTCGTGGCGCACACGCGCGACATCATTTTCTAAGACGCTTCTCTTTTTGCAAAGACTCTAGTTGAAGCTGGACATCTACTATAGTGCAAGCTGCACCATTTTTTATCATTTAGAGTCTGTGCAAAAAGAGAAGCATCTTAGGAATTGATGTCGCGCGTGTGCGCCACGACAAAAGAGAACCGTCGCGACGGTTGATTAATTAATTCTATTTTAATTTGAAACTAAAAGCGCCATCTTTTATTTTTTTTTGTTGGAGCAGAAGCTCCAACTATTTTTTGACACTAAGAAAACGCCTCATTATATTATATGCTAACTTGCAATAGCTGCTCTTGGCTCCGGTAGAGCATATTTCTACCATCCTGTAGAGTCAGAACGACGAACGAGCTGCTATGGCCCGTACGTACCTACTATAACAAAGAAAGTACAAGTCACGACCGGCGACCGCAGGCGCAATGGTTTCCTTGTTTCCTTATAATAACGACTTTTCAATTTAAATGCGATGGAAAGCGATTTGCACCTTATGGAGTTAAATGCAATTTTGAGAATTGTGGCCCATAATGCCCCTCATTTATCTACTTACATAACTAAATCAAAAGTCTTTCTGATTCAGATACCTATTCATTTATTTGGCCGTTTCATTTATTTTGGTCTGTTGTTTTATTAAATAAATTTTGTTTTAATTCTCCAACACGAAATTTCGTGTTTCGTTTTGGTCTATTGGTGTAGGCACCAACTCCAATACAACGATTAGAGCAGGTAACCACAATACACAAAAAAACGATACGAAACAATCGATTGCGTATTTTGGAGAATTAAAAAAGGCCTTCTGATATAAGAAAACATCGTAAGCAACATTGACATGATTTAACAGTTTACATAAGTACCAAATGTGTATTAAGTCAGAATGAGAAAAACACTGATAAGCCATTACTTAAACTTGAGAGGGGTTTATAAGTAATGAGAAATTATTTAAAAATGCAGATGAATGGAGTATTTAATAGAATTAAGAAACAGTAGTTATTTTGTAAAATTACTTTTAATATTTTTAAATAAAATAATCCTTACAAACTTATAAAATAAATCAGATCTTACAAACCAATCATAATTACAATTTATGAGAGACTAGAGAGTAATATCAAACCAAGAAAAATAACTAAGTATCAGGTGCAAAACATTTTTACTATAATACTGAAACTAAAACGCAGTGATAAAAATAGCTCTAATAGAATACCAAGGTTCAAAATATCATGCCCTTTAGCTGCCATAGAAAAGTAGTTTATTTAACATTTTATTTAATATCCACTCAAACACATATTTACAAAACATAGAAACAACCAAGAAGCACCATTGTGATCCAACAAATTGTTTTTAAAAGTCTATCTGAGATATTAAATTTAAAATACTTGAGTACGCTATTTAAAACAAAACATACATTTTCATAAAACTCTTAACGCAAACAGTTCTTTGTTACAAAACATTATATACAAAATAAATCATTAAAATACTGTTATAAATAAAACTATGTACACTATCCACACAAATTCACATCCAGCTATTGAACATCACAATATTTTCCATAGAATTAACGAAATTCGGCAAAATTGTTAAACAAAACGTGTTTTAAAAAACAAAACTGTGCCAGTTTATGCATACACAAAACAAAACTGTACCAGTCTGTGCATACACAAAACCAAACTGTGCCAGTCTGTGCATACACAAAACCAAACTGTGCCAGTCTATGCATACACGAAACCAAACTGTACCAGTCTATGCTTACACAAAACCAAACTGTGCCAGTCTATGCATACACAAAACCAAACTGTGCCAGTCTGTGCATACACAAAACCAAACTGTGCCAGTCTATGCATACACAAAACCAAACTGTGCCAGTTTATGCATACACAAAACAAAACTGTACCAGTCTGTGCATACACAAAACCAAACTGTGCCAGTCTGTGCATACACAAAACCAAACTGTGCCAGTCTATGCATACACAAAACCAAACTGTGCCAGTCTGTGCATACACAAAACCAAACTGTGCCAGTCTGTGCATACACAAAACCAAACTGTGCCAGTCTATGCATACACAAAACCAAACTGTGCCAGTTTATGCATACACAAAACCAAACTGTGCCAGTCTGTGCATACACAAAACCAAACTGTGCCAGTCTATGCATACACAAAACCAAACTGTGCCAGTTTATGCATACACAAAACCAAACTGTGCCAGTCTGTGCATACACAAAACCAAACTGTACCAGTCTGTGCATACACAACACGTACAAGAAATAAGTAAGATGATTAGGTATTTGGTATACTTGTATGTATTCAGATCATTACCCCGTAACACAATTTTGTTGATTTGGACCCACATATACAAAAATGTCCAAATTATCATGGTCTCTGCTCAAATATCGCACTCAAACTCTGACACCCTCTTATTTCGTCCATCAGGGCTCATCTGAAAATGGCCATCCCTAGTTCCTATCCGTGGAAACCCATTAAAACTATTTCTACTCACTAACGGGTTTTCTCTTTCCCTCTCCCGCTCCCGTTCCCTGTGAAAGCTAGACGTAGACAGTTTCCCGTCTTTACGCTCATTAAAATTAGGATCATTGAAAATTTTGTCAACAAAATTTCTGTCATTAAAATTTTTCTCTGCGAAATTTCTTTCATTGAAATTTTTGTCCGAGAAATTTCTTTCATTGAAATCTCCGTCGGAAAAGTTTCTTTCGTTGAAGTGGAGGTCTCTGATGCCGAAGCCTCCCATTCTAGGGGTCCCTATACCGAATTTATTCCGTAGCTCTTCATCGCGAAGGTTGAAGCCTCTGTTGTCAAACTTTGATGGACTGGTAGCAAGTCTGTAATAGAATAAAATTATAAGAGCACTACAAGTCTTAACGTTTTCATTTAGATGCCTAAATTTAGGGATCATAATCATCATTGCCATAATCGATACATCGTATCATTACATCGTCAATACAGTAGGGCAGTGTCTTCTTAAATTCTTAAAAATAATTTCAAACTAATCTTAAACTTACTCTCTAAAGCACCTCCTCTCCCTATCATACTCCGCACTCAGCCCCTCCTCGTCATTGATAATGGCCGACGGATCGCTATACACAGACGACTCTTGGTAAAAGGAGTCCAGATCCACATAGTTCCCCTCCGACGGCTCATTGTCCAACAACTCCGCGAGCTGGGCCTTCAGGGTCGCGAAGGAAGGTCGTTGAGAGGGATCTGCGTGCCAGCACGCGTGCATGGCGTGGTACAGCTGTTGCTTGCAGTGCGGGGGGCGCTCCAGCCGGTAGCCTTCCGTCACAGCGGTTAGGACCTCGCGGCCGGACATTGCTGCGTAGGGCGTGGAACCTGAAAGGAGGAAGAAAAGGTAAGTCTCCATCCATCCAACAGTGTTTCAATGATCGGCTGAATTTAAACGGTTACGGGACAATATCTTTTCACACCAAATTTTGATTAATTTGACCGGTATGTAAACTCTGTATGGATTGCACTCGGCATTGCTTGGCGCGATAGCTGCCTAATGCCGACAAGCCGACAAGTAATATTCTAGTAAGCAGGCGTGAAAGAGACAGCAATCACAATTTGCAATCACGTTGCGGATACATGTTTACTGCCTACCGCCGCCGGCCGCGCGGCCTTTCGAACTAGTTACTAGTTTCTGCCCGCGGCTTCGCAAGCGTTGTTTCTATGAAAACACTTTAAAGTTTTTTTTATATCCCATTGGGAACTGATTTTTGATAAAACAAACCGCCAAGTACGAGTCGACTCGCACACGAAGAGTTCCGTAAAACTCAAGCAACTTTTTCAAAGAACATCAAATTTTCACTTGTTCTGAGACCTCTTTAAATTTTCAACTTTATTATATATTTATTATTTGATGTTATTACAGTTGGGGTTACTTATTTATACAAAGTTTATTGTGTGTACCTATTGTGGTTCAAGAGATACAGCCTTGACAAACGAAGAGCAAAAATAGCCAAAATTCATGTGTTTTGTATGGGAGCCCCCTTTAATTTGGATATTTATTTAATTTTTATTATTTGTTATTATAGCGGCAAGTAAAATACAAATTCACAGAAAATTTCAACTGTCTACCTCTTACGGTTTATGAGATAGTGCCCTGTGACAGACGGACGGACTGGCAGCGGAGGCTACTAAGCCTCCGCTCTATTACTATAAATCAGTAATAGGGCGGAGGCTTAGTGGATGAACACGGAACCCTATTCAATAGAGTTTCGTTTTCATCCTTCGGGTACAGAACCCCAAAAGAAAGAAAGAAAATAAACTGATTTATAACTACAATCATAAATAAGTAGTAGCATAAAACTGATTGTAATTATGAATTAGGAATGGGCTCAGCATGAATGCTGCGTGTGCTTGTAAGCCGCTTGCAACACACGCAGCGCTGATCTTCCGCCATTTCCTACAGATAGTAGCAGGCAGCATGCACAATAACCAAATAGACAAAGCTAAAAAAGTTGTCTATGTGTTATTCTAGGTTTAGATCGACAGATAAAGCATAGATGTAGCATAGATGTATCTATGCAAAATTTCTGACTGATCCCTTAAAAAGTTTTGGCGTGAAGGAGTGACTAACATACATCCATCGAAAATTTCGCGTTTTTATTCTCTGTGACTGTGGGACTTACCAAGGGTCACTATCTCCCACAGCAGGATCCCAAACGCCCACACATCTGAGTGATGGCTATACACGTTGTACAACAACGCCTCAGGCGCCATCCACCTCACAGGCAGCGCCCCGCGCGGCGCGCGCGCGGCTGCGCCCGCGTTGCGCGACATGCCGAAGTCTGCGATCTTGCAGAGCTTGTTGTGGTCAACCAGCACATTGCGAGCGGCTAGGTCGCGGTGGACGATCTGGAACATTCAAAAGTCAATGAGAATTCGTGGCTATTCAAGCTTCCGAAGACGATAACGAGGACACAGCAAAGCGATGGAGATCTTGTACAGACCTGCAGGGCTATTCGGAAACCCTGTTACTGAGTTTTCGACATGAAATCTGATACAGATTCAAAAAAAAATCAAATATTGCTGTTGTACAAAGAAAGTTGATGTTATGTACCAGCATAATATGGACTTTCATAAAGAAGAGAGAAAAAGTTCCTGGCTATTCGCCCTCATTGCTACGTTTGGGAAAATATAGAATGAGTCCCAAAAGTTGAGCAAAAATAATGTTTCATCATGCGTTGGGTTGTTCACCGCCGGACGCAACCCTCCTCTAATGAGCGCCCTGTCTTCATCTTACATTGTCCAAGATAAATTATAATCACTTAAATAAAGTAGAACAAATCAACATTGCAGATTTTCAAAATAACTCATAATCTAGGTAACATTTTAGGGCTACCTACCTATAATACGAGTAAATACGGATGCTACATAACATAAACCTTCTATAAAGAAATATCTATTCTTATGTTTACTGTATTGGCACTTTTAGGCGGCTCCATCCTAATTAACTCTACTTCTTTTCTACATAAGTTAAAAGTGTCGTCGCATCAGACAGACGTGACCTTAAGTTAACAGTGACGTAGCATATGACAGACGCAATTAAAGCTTCTGTTCATCAAGAACAAGCTCTACAAGAAGATTGTCTGTCTCTTACTCCTTTAGAAGCGATATAGTCCATCCCCCTCGCCACGCAGTAGGCAAACACCGTGAGATCGCGTGACGTCAGCGCACCACTCCCGCTGAACCGATCGGGCCGCGAGCGGCGCTCGCGCAGGTACGTTAGCAGTTTGCCGCACATCACATACTCCATTATTAGGAGGTAGGGTTCTGGAATAATATTTATAAAAAATCAAATAATATCCCAAAAATTTTTCGATTTCGACGGGAAGTGAACCCGCGTCTTTCCCTCAGTACGGGAACAACTACACAACGAGGTCAAGTGACGTAGGAGTCGAAAAACTCTGGGACTTCCATCGGACTATTACGCCGTTAGCTCCACCTACAGGGGACACATTGAAGTTTTATTCAATCCTGTTCAAAGACTAAAGTTACGTTTAGTTCGTTTGACGAGAGGTGTCGCGTTACTCATTTCTAAGTTTTTAGTATTATAGTGCGTAAGCCTCACACTGGGTTAATTTATAAGAAATTAAATATTATCCCAAAAACTTTTCGTCTTTTTCTTATTTGATTTCATAATTAAAACTCAGTGTGAGGCTTTCGCACTATAATAATAAAAACCTTAATAATAATAATAATTTATTCAAATATTACTCAAGACAAATGTTTAACATAGGAATATATGGATAAAATGGTGCTTGAGTTTTAAGTCATGTGTTGGAATTTTTGAATAAAAATCGAAGAACTATTTGAGATATTCCCATCAGTAAGGCAAAATGACGTACTTAATAAAAAAAAATGTCCTAGAAAGTTCTTTGGTCAAGTACAGTTTTAACGAAATTTAACTATATTATCTACTATCAAAACTCAATCTGGATTTCTGAAGGTAACAATTATACCACAATTATATGCATTGACGTTACTAAGGCCGTTTTCATATTCAATCTATCTTCGTCTTTGCCTTTCGGTATCAAAAATGATTCAAAATTTGAGACTGATAGCAAAATTTATGGTAACATTGTATTATTACGAATAGCAATTGGGAATAGCAACCCACGAGATAACTTCTTTCAAAGACCCTATTCAAACGGTAGTTTGGTTGAAAAAACGTACCAAGCTCGGTACAGCAAGCTAGCAGCGTCACCACATTCGGATGTGTTCCAATCTTCTGCATGATCAGTATCTCATGCAGCAGCTCTTGCTTCTCCTTCTGCGACGCCGTTTCCTTGATGCTCTTGACGGCAACCAGTCTCGTCAGACCATCGTGACCGTTTAGATCGTCTGCCTCGGCCTTCCAAACCTGGAATCGTGGAGAAAGCATTTGAATTTGGGGTAATATCTATTCGAAATAATATATGGGATAATAGGGCTGAGTTGGAGGGATGTGGATGTCGTAAGAATAGACTAAAGGAACCAGAAGATGTGCAGCAGCTTCCTTTTGTATATTATTACATTTATTACTCAACACTGAGGTGTTGACAGCGATCACCAACCCGCCTGCCAAGCGTGGTGATGGTGCCTCCCCCAAACAAGAAGGATGGTTTGTGGGACGCATGTCCAGCGGTGGTTGTATGTACATATGTTGACAAGGTTACATAATAACACAATTTTGAAAAAAAATCGCTTTCATGAGTAAACACTTTGAAAGAAAAATATTGGAAAGGTTTATTAGCAAAGAAAATTACAGTTAAAGAAAGTAAATTTAACTAGCCTTGTTGTTAAAGAGAGCCTGGAGTGATTGAGAAAACTAGCTTAGAGCTTAGAGTTATACTAACCTGTCCGAAATTCCCTTGCCCCAACAAAGTCTGCAACCTGAGTTTATTCCTAGGAAACTCCCATTTAGTGTCAGGTTTAGCCGGCGTGGGTATCGGAGGCCTCGCCACGGGTGTTATAGGCGATTCCTTCTTTATATCGCCGCTGTCATCAAAGTACCCTTCGTACTCTGTATTTAACTCTTTGGTCTTCTTATTCAGTACACTTCTTAGTACGAAAGCCACTATAGCGGCTACTGGTAGGAACCCTAGCCCGGCTAGGACGTAAGACGCTGTGTACGTCTTCTCAGCTTCTATAACGACTTCGTTGTTGGTTGGGTTTTCTTTCTCGGTTGTGTTGGCTGTACCTGAATCACGTGGGACGGCTTTAGGAACGGAACTTGATTCTCCGAATCTAGAAGTAATGATAGGCTTGACAGCCACTGTAGTTTCTTGTGTTGTCTTTTCTGTGGTTGGACGAACGGTTGAATACGTAGAAACAAGGATAGGTTCGAAGTAAATCGTAGGTTCAGAACTCGTAGTGGTCGAAGTTGTCGTAGTCGGTCTTCGTCTTTTTAGAATGTTTTTTGTTCGGATCGGTGTTCCAGTGCTTATGTTCTCAGGCATTGTGTTTTCAATGTTATGTCCGTACAAAATCGCGAGTCGGTCGGATATTCTCGATACGGTTTCGTTTTTTACCGCTGCAGGTTTTGGTGTCTCACTGGTCAACGGATTTGCAGTTGGGCTCGGATAGTGAGTGTTTTCTGTCGTTGTTGTCCGTATCCTTATCCTGTGTCTGTAGTTTCTTGGAGATGAAGATGGTACAGGTGTAGTCGTTGTTGGTTTCAAAATTGTTGTCGTGTCTAGTTCTATTTTTGTTGTTGATGTTATTGTTATATTATTTTCTTGCGATTCAGGTACAGTAGAATTTGTTTCTACGTCTTTCACAAGTGGCTCAGTTTTGTTTAGACCTTTTACTGACGATGTGATGGATACAGAAGTGACCACTGCTGTGTAGACTGTAGAAGCTTTTTCTGTCGTTGTTGTGTTTATGATAGCTGTAGGTACGATGTTTTCATTTATGGTTGAAGCTGCAACTCTATTTGCTGGTTTTCGTCTAAGATTAAAATACGTTCTTGTGAAATTTTTTGGTACTGGAGTTGTAACCGTTTTGGTGGAAGTTTCTTTTGTCGAGTTACTTATAACAGAGCTCTGTGTCACATCACTTGTTGCATTGGTTGTTATGTTTACACCTTTGCTTCCGTCACCGATGGCCGGGCTAATGTGAGTAAGATTTGGTTCAGTCACATTTAGTTGTGCGATATTAGGAGCTTTAGAAGATGCTGACGCAGAGCTCGGATATTTTCTGTAGGCGTTAACTAAACCTACATGCCTGGCCGGAGCGGGACCTTTAACTGTATTCCTGATTTTGTTTTTCTCTATGACATTTTTGACCACTGATACATCCATATCTTCATTAATTTCCTCCTCATTGGCACTCGAATTTTTATATTTTTCAGTTGCAGAGTACCGTGAATTGAATTTTCTTTTGTCAGATGGTGCTGCAATGTAGTTCACAGATTTTGTAGAAGCAGATAATGATGGAGAATTTGTTAAATTATCATTGATAGCTGCACCTCCAAGTTTTTGTCCAAAATATTTGAAAGGGGCCATATCCTCTCCGCGTATTTCAGATTCTAAAGGTCTAAAGTGGTTGTAAATTTCATCAGACATAAAAAGAGTTTGATTGTTAATTTCTTTTTCGTTTTCAACTTTAGCCCAATTGTCTGTGCTGTTAGCAATCGTGTTTGTTTCCTCTGCATCGGGTTTGACAGTGATTGCTTCTCTGGGTTCATTGCTGGTTGTTGTTGTTTCAATCGAAGTTGTATTTTCTTTCACCTCAGTGACTGCAGTTGCAGTAGTAATTACATCAGGAGCTTGAGTTACATTTTCTGTATCTGAATAGTTGAGTAAATATAAACCATGATTAGATTCGTCTACTTGGAATTCTTCATCTGGATCTAATTCTATTTCTTTTTCAAATTCTTCTAACTTATCAGGTGGGACGTATAATATACTAGGTTCAGTAACTCTTGTGGATAGAATCACTGGTTTGACAGGTTTTCGTCTATTATTTACAAATGCTGCGCGGCTTCTGTTCTCGGGGTTTTTGAGTATGAAATGGTGCCTTATTTCATGGGGTTTGAGTTCTTGTTTGGTTTCCTTAGATCCGTCTGAGGTGACGAGTTTAAACGTGGGCGTTGATTCACTGCTCGTGTTCTCAAAAGTAAGTCTTTTCACCAACGAGCTGTTCGAGTCTCTTACTTCTAATTGGGCGAATGTTGTGTTTGATCTGAAACAGATGAGAAATGCGCATAAGTTTTCAACTTCCAAAGGCGTAATTTCAAGTATTTATTGCTTTCTATTTTACGACATTATAATAGCCAATATGTCTATTGTTTTACATCGTTATATATTATCAGCACATTATTGTTGACATCTACATTTTAATTTAGATTCCCATCACAAAGCGTTTCTTCACGAGGCGTTCTAAACGCGTCAACAATGGGCACTACACTAGAGGTATATTGCCTTATGAAACGTTCGCGGTATTACTATGCAAGCCCTTCACAATGGCACAGTACTGCACAGCTCGATTCAAATGGTTTTTTAAGCTTTGTTCAAACAGAAATTGCCTAATGTAATGGTTTTTTGTTCAAACAATAATGCGTTTGTTTGCGTGAAATTGTAGAAAGCTGCCAAGCATAGACGAAATATAAAATTACGTGGGTAGTTAAAGCATTTGTATGGCTGGTCACTATCGAACTATACATACAAAGAATCTCCACGGACCTAGGGTCCCGACTCCTTGAGGAGCAAATGCGTACTAACGTGTTAGACACTAGCATTTACACCTTTAAACACTCAAGAGACTCACTTGTTAGCCTTATGTCCTAGAGAGGCCAGCGTGCTGACATGTGTGGCCAGGCGCTCGTTCAGCAGCTGCCGCCGCCGCGCCGCCAGCAGCGACAGCAGTTGTGAGTCTCGAGTGCCGTTGACGCTGCTCTGCGTCGTCGTCCGCCGTGCTGAGCCTGGAATGGGCAGGCATTGGTGGTTTTAGTCCGAGAACATCGTTCGTGTATTTGGCCCCCAACTCCAACTCAGTCCCTTCAATGTCTTAAGACTAAGGGACGATTAACGGAACCTACCAGAGGATGGGCAGCAGAGATTATAACAACCCCCCCCCCTTTTTTTTTGGGAAGTCACGTGCAGCAGTGGACGTATATGTGCTGATAGGTAGGTAGGTACTTGATTGTACGCGTATTAATTACCGACCGACCTGAAATATTTCGGATTATCTTCTCGCAAACCGAACTCATAGTGAACAGTAAAACTAAAAATTAATGAATGGCCTCCAAAGCGAAATATTGTGATTCCTTTTAGTAAATACATCTTCATACTACAGTCAAGACATTACATAACTACCTAGCAAACCTACTACCAATAAATTATATCGTAAAATTAATACATCATCAATACACACAATACGTGTCGAAATAATTCGGTGTCTAGTATAATTATTGGTTATCTGTCCAAGCGTGTGACAATGACGGTTCAATCTGCGGCGTTAGAAATAAATACAGCTTTAGATAGTCTACCAATCAACGGTTTAAAGAGTTCAAAAGCTCGACGCATGAAAATTTAAACAGAAAATCTAATTTACGGTGTCTGAACAGGACAATCACTTCTACTACTCTCCACTACCCATATTGATATAGGTAAAACTAGAAGGATAATAAACTGATTGATCTCAACTACTTTTACCTTTAGATTCCAAAATCTGATAACCAAATATATTTTAAATATTATTATCATTAGTTTTTTTTTATTTTTTACATTACATTTACTTCACACACAACAATGTCATCTGAGGCAAAATCAACAAATAAAAATAAATAAAAAAAACATTTAGGTATTTGTAGACAAAGGGATACAGTTAGGATGGCTTAAAATGTTGCCCTAGTTGGATATTAATCCGGATTAAATAGAGTGATCGATAACGTGGTCAGAGTTAGATGGCATGCTAACGACAATACGTGTAATTGCACGCAATCACCGCTATGATCCGCCGGAGCAGCCTTCACCTATAAAATGTTACGCAGTGAACAAATGTGCAGTAGGACTACTCCATTGCTTTTTACTGTGCGTTAATGACACTTAGCAAGTAGATGAATCTTCCTAATGTTTGCTAGTACAATTTAAACTTCTTGACGACTTAAAGTAACTTATGGGCATTTAATAAATCTTGATTTAAGCTAAATTAAGATTCCTATAAAGAAAATTTCGTTACAAAATTTCGATTTAACTTAAATGGTTAAGTGCTTAAATGCCTGCGAGCGGCTCATAACGTTTATTTAAATACATTAGATACATATGTTTCCGTTGACTGATTGACTTTTTGTATTAGCTTCGGCAAAATAGGCAGTGGGAATGTCGCGTCAGTTTCTGCCAGTTAGAGTTTATGCAGTCATTCATGGAAATTTTAAATACAGAAAAATAGCGTCGGTTGCTAACATACAATCTTTCCTAATCGTTATCGCCAAGAGGAGTGTTTAACTTATCCCACTGCCTCGCCCACACTGTGTCCGCTATCAAAGACAATAGAGTTTACAGCTACGGCCTTGACTCGAGAAAGTTGACGACACTGTGTGTGCAGCCATCACGCAGTCAATAAAATATGATTGATTAATCGCTGGTAATCTTTGCGATCAAACGATAACTTGTCTTACAGATGCTTGTTTAAGCTGTGTTGAGACGTTTTGATTGCCAGTGTTACTATTCTCTAAGAAACCCCTTTAGTCACATTCACTGCCAAGCCTCCCACCACCGCACCGCCCAGCTATTAGGACTCGCAGAACTACATGCTCGTCGCTGGCAA
This sequence comes from Eupithecia inturbata, assembly GCA_963662085.1. Taxonomy (NCBI): domain Eukaryota; kingdom Metazoa; phylum Arthropoda; class Insecta; order Lepidoptera; family Geometridae; genus Eupithecia; species Eupithecia inturbata. The sequence continues at coordinate 15,117,178 of OY759182.1, forward strand.
AGAAAGTGTTAACTGGGCAAAAAAAGTCAGTCATCGAAGGCAAATATACATTTTTAGTGGGACACGGAAGTGGGGGTATAGGGAAAAGGTCCATAGAAAACTATTGACCAAGGGTTGGAAGGAGCTCAAATTAAACTTAACTCTCATCAACGAATTGACTAGCCATCGTGGTGATTACCTCTGAGATTCGGATTCACTTGATTTACGACAGTTTATAGGAAGAGGCAACTAATGTTAAAACTTAATATCGAAAGTGAAAGGAAGGAATGGAGAAGGGTCACTCCTTAATGCAGTCTGATGATACATACGTTATGTAGATCTTCAAGTCAACGTACGTACTGATTCATCACAGCAGATGCCACAATGCAACCAAATAACACACTGACATTTAATTTTTGTCATTTATCTAATTGCTGTTGCAGTCATTTAGGACAGCGCTTATTTGGATTTTTGTTTTTTCATTATTTATTTCCTGCTTACTATTTATTATGCAGGACATCCTGTTTACTATTAAACCCTGCTTAATATTTATTAAGCTGCTGCTTATTCCCAGTTGTTCTGTGCACAAAACTACTGCGACAAAAGTTGTTCCAGCTGTTCCGTGCACTAATCTACACCGTCTTTCATCACCGTTTTTCATCATCAAAGTGATGAGCAAAGTCGGTGTGGCTTAGTGCTCAGATCAACTGTGACAACTTTTGTCTGAGTCGTTTTGTGTACAGAACAACTGTAAATTAGCCGCGCAAACCACTCACACTATTTTGCGCCTATACCTAATAATAAGGTATAAGCGCTATTAACAATGGGACCAGAAATAAGTTAATGAATGTGTAACATGTAATTATTTCACGCTGTATACAAACTATTTAGTAACCTGTCTCTAGGTTCCCACAGATAATGTTTAGCAAAAACACAGTGCAATAGAATTGTCTTATTATAACTGGTTGGTAAATGTAGTGTTCCCCAGTTTTAACTGATTGTAGGTAATTGCCTGGATGATGTGGCTAAAACATCCTATGAAAACTAACCCTTATATTCTACTTAAGGTAAAATATCAGCGTTAGCAGTTCATTATTTCATTTCATTTCATTTATTTATTGCAAATGTGTGTGTGTGTAGCTTAAGATCTAATTATATAGCTAAAGTTAGTACAGACACCCTGTCCTGTCGGGCTGCAATTTTAATTGTAATTGTTAGTCATTTACATTAGATTACGTACTTTTCATTCTAATTAATAATGATTTACATAAATATCTTAAAAATATGGCAAATAATCTGTGTAATTAAAAATATACAATCGGTTTGGTTATGTAAGGTACAATTTATGTCAAATGATAAATAAAATATCTCAAAAATCAGTTTTCTGTCTAAAATTCGTTTATACTAAGGAAACATTTAAGTTTATTTGTAAACAGGTTGTATTATCTAGAGCACTTTTTTTAAAACAAGCTTTTATTCAAAAGTTCCAAAATTCTGGGGCAGACGAATGAACCCAAAATCGACGGGGTTACGTACGTCGTTTCGTTAAGGAGTTCCTACGGCAACCTTCTGTCTCCATCGTCAGACCAGTTCGATGGTACCATGAGATTGCAATGTCACCGATTTTACATATGTATGCCTAATTTATATATAGCCCCATGGGTTGAGGATAACTGATCTAAAATTAATTTGCAAGATTTGTCCCACACATACATATGTACATACCTACATTGGACGTACATACTAATTAACTAACAGGGCAAGCTAAATAAAAGCTTGTTAATAAATACTTAAACCGCGCCTCTAGAGTAAAAAGGTAGGTACATCATTGAACAGAAATAGCTACAGTAGAGTCTGTCCTACCATTGGCTCTACCCATATCCACTTTAATCCTCAAGGAAGAGACCTTAGACAAACGTGTTGCATCCCTATCCAAAGAAAATTACGAAACCGGGGGTTCTTATCTCGAAGCTTTTCAAAGGCTTACGGAAGCCATAAACGCTCTGGTTCCAGATAAGGGTAATTCAGATAGATGGAGATTAGCTAACCGGACTGCATGTTATGGTAAGTGCGCTGTTAAATGGTAATGGTATGTGGTCAGTAATGGTATAGCTGAGATCCGCTGCGTTTAGAATCCTACCGACGCGACGGGTTCGCCTTTAAAATGGCGCATTGGAGTTTGTTCTATCTTGTTTGTTCTTTCTTTAAGTTGCTACGTTTACGGAAAACTTCGAGAGTACAAAGTTTTCTCGACTTTTCATAACAATTTCAAAAAGTACCTACCAAAGTAGTAGTATAGCGCGTCTAAGAACCAAGAGGATCAAAGTCCGTCGGTTCTCCTGTTAAAACTCTTGTGGAAACAGCAAACCTAAGCGCTTGCTCTTTTTAATATGTTTACCAAAGCAGTCGTATTTTTAGTAGACTAAACCTTTACTTAAATAATAATATACCTTGACATATTAAAAGTTGTTTGTTCAAAACATGTCAAAGCGGCTTTTAAAGTACAAACAGTTAGCGCTTTCATATCAGTGCCTAGTTACGAAACGCAGAATGTTCCCAGCCTTCGGCCCTTTACCCGTTCCGATTCATTGCAACATCCGTAATGGAACTGTCTAGTAACATACTACTTATAGCTACTAGGTAGTTAACTATTTGTGGACGTAGAGTGGCCTTAGCTCCGTTTAGCATTCATACATTTATAAACTCGCTTAAACTGAGCCGATCGGAAGAGTCGGTCTGCCGTCCCATCGGATTATGAGAGTGAGGGAATAGAGAGTGCACCTGTGTTTGCGCACACCTGTGCATATAATATGTCCTGCGCACGTGACTAGTAGAGACTAGTCACGTGCGCGCATTGACACTCGCCGCCGTGGCCAAAATTCGGCTAGCAGGACATCATCATCATGTAAAAGTTTAATAGAACTGTGACTATTTTTTCTGGCCGGAAATGAAGTTTATTTTAAACTTTATATTTGCTTACAAATTAACTATTCACGAGTATTTAACACGTCATGTTGGATGACCACGGCAGCGTGGAAACCTGCCAAAATGAGAGGATTAGTTAAAGGTTTTAAAAAAACACTTTTTTTTGATAACTACGAGACAAACCCGTGAATAGTTAGTTACAAAGATCTCTGATTAACACACACACTCAGCTTAGTTTGTGACTTGATGATGCTTTGTGATTTGTCTAGCATTTTTTTTGTTTTATAATGATTAATTATCAGACAGGGCTGATGAGCCTTTCACAAATCGGCACGGATCTTGAGCTCTGACCTTGGTTTATATAAACAAAATAGCTTTAATAATCACGCTTGGCAGGCAAATCCATCATGTGGTTGGAGTATCAATGGGTAATTGTGCGGTAAATCCATGATTCACTAACACATGTCACTAGTGTTGCGCCATAATGCACCGGCGACCCCATTGTCGGTCACTGCTCGCAAATTGCAGGTGCGCTAGAGAGGGGCAATATAATATCGAGGGACGCGTGAGCGCGATGAAGTCTTTTATGAGAATTTTGATATCGAACATTATCGTACAACTTGAGTTCCCAACTACTTACTACTGCGAAACTAATTGTTTGCTTTACCTTATTATTTTATTTAAGTTAGTTGTAACAAAGTAGGAGTTATATATAATACCACACACTACTACAAGATAAGAAGTGGGTAGATACTTTTTTTAAACATAAGATGAAATACAAATCTAACAAACATGCTAGATTTGTATTTATGGCGGGGTCATCATATTTATCAGTCTCAGTTTACAAACTGCAGATGTCGCTAGAGAAGGGACTATACGTATTGATGTCTGCTCAGAGTGAGCCACTTGAATTCTTTACTTTGAAAATAACTGAGAATTGAACATTCGCTCGGCTAGTCGCGGAGTTACGCACAGATGACATAGCTTAATCAATAAACTATGGTTATTTCATATTCAATCGGAAGCGCCAGGTCCGTAATCTGGGGCTACTTTGACATTGCGGGTTACTTTGACACATTTTGGGGCTACTTTGACATATGGGTAATTTCGAGGTAGTACGACCTCTTCTGTTTACATTACATAACAAAATGTTATTTTATTCTAGGGATATTATAAATAATGAATATTGGATTAAAAAAACAAGGAAAAGATAGTGAGAAATTATAACAAGAAGGTAGGAGGGAGAAAATATATAAGTTATGGTAAAGATGATCTCTGCAGAAGTTTGATCGGGAAGAAAGTCGCAAGAAGCCGCAGCAGAAAAGTACAAGGTTGGGAGAATAACCATTCTGAATAGGACCCATCACCAACATGAGGGAACAGCTGGTCATCCAAAGATTTACACAAATGCGAGGAGCATCTCATTGCAAAAACAATGGGCCAGTGCCCATTATTTTTGCAATAAGCTATGAAACAGTTTTCAGAGTGGGGATTCCCATTGTTTGTGTTGTATTGTTTTTTCTTTTGATATTCGCACAGTTGTCCAAAAATTTGTCATCAAACAGCGTAGAACTGTTCCTGAATGGACAACAGGCCAGGTCCTATCCAAAGACCCTGCCTATGAGTGCGAGGTATGTGAGTAGTCGGAATGACATTCTATATTTTGAGGAATTTTGTTGATTTGTATGTTTATTTATTTATTTTATTTTATTTTTTATTTTTATTGTTTAACAAAATCAACAGCCCTTATATCTAAACAGTTCTAACCTTAATAACCTAACTTACGGCCAATGAGAGATTTACATTATACAAAATAAACTTACAAAATACCGACAGTCTAACATAAACAAAACACAACAAACAAAATACAACTTATAGAATTATTAAAAGTACAGGTAAATTAGACAAATAAGATATAATTATGTATGTTCCTATTATGAAAGTTCCTATGTATATTTAAGTGAAACTAAAATTAAAAGTACCCTTAATTTTTTCCTACATTTCAGATTTATCGGTTTACAAACTTCAGAGTATAGAGGATAATAGTAAAATTTTCGAGATTTTTCAAAATATTTCGTAAAGTACATATGTGTGTATGTATGTGTGTATGGTATAAGTATGTGGAAAGTGTGAGATGTAAAAACTGATACTTTATATTTGATACCCTACTCAGTGAGATAGCTCCCCCTTTAGAAAATTATCCTCCCCCCACCCCTTTTTGACAATTTTTCAAAAAGTGGTCCACTTTTTCCAAATATTTCAAAAAGTATAAAACCTACAGAAATTTCAAAAACTGTTTCGAGATGCACTAACCTATACCTTTAATTTGACACCCCATTCGGTGAGGTAGCCCTCCCCTTTCTGAAAATTATCCCCCCCCCCCCTTTTCTTTGACCATTTTTCGAATAGCGTTTTACTTACAGACTTCTCTATATTTTGCCTGTAAAATATAGATCCATATCAATCTATATTATACAAACTAATACCTTTCATTTGATACCCCATTTGACCATCTAGGTCTCTTTTAAAATTTCAACATCACAATCTGAAACTAAACATTTTTTCATTTATTTTAATTTATTTTTCTTTTAATCTGTACAAGCGCACGAAATGTATTATTATTTTAAATTTCACGTTTTTTTCTGCTGTAGTTGCCGAGATATTAAAGACAGAAAGGACAGTAAATGCGAGACCATAAGAGTTTCGAAACCGATCTCCGATCTACGAAACCCTAAAAACATACCAAAAACCTTTCACACTATGTCATGTTGCCTCAGTTTACGGTATAGCTTGCGTTTGCAGTTGTTGCTAGTGAGGGGAACAAACCATCAAGGTATGTCTGGAGCGAGCGCGTTCAAGTCTTTTGTATGGGAAGCGAAGATAGCTCACTGGCTCACTAGTGACGCACCCAGCGCTTCACATCACAATATGTTTATTTAAACACTGACTGACGTGAATCATATTTAGGCTTACCCCGCACTGCGGAAACTTACCGCGCGGTTTTTTCAGCAGGATTCTGCAACATTATGGAAATTGTGTGAAGCTGCACGCACTTGCGGAAAAAAAAACCGCGCGGAACCTCCACCAAATCTGTGTTTTGCGGCAGATTCCCCCGCGCCGAGGTGTAATTTAAATTCGCGTAAATGTTTTGTGCACTACAAAGTTGAATGCCGCATTGCGAAAAAAAAATCGCGTGGTTTTGGATTTATACTTTTAACGCCTTACAATGACAACTAAATCTTTAATTCCATTTATAATTACATCGTCGCTGGAGTTTGAAGTCAATTAAAAATAATTATAACACTCAAATAATTTCAAAGCACGTAGTCATTAATTGAATTTTAATTACATCGGAGTGATTTATTTGAGTCAAGGGCATTTTCTATGAACTCTATAGCCGACTTCTATTCAATTTTGCAATGGAATTTTCTAGTAATTATTTTCTCAGAAAACATGTAGGTACTTCGTTATTGAAGAAAACCTTTTGTGTCAGAGCTATTTCAGGTTATTTCAGCATTTTCTCATTAAAATTATTTACCGCGAACTCTAGAGGTACAGCGCAGTGAGCGAAAGTTTGCCTAAGATATAGAAGAACAGATGAAGGTTTTTCTTCTATGCGTAGCAGGTTCTATTAGAGACAAATATTTTTATTGACAAACATGTTAATAACATGAATGAAGAAATATAAATGTTCTAAGCGTTTCCAATAACAACAAGCTCTCCTTACTCCAGGGCTAGATGCAGTGTAAACTATACAAGTAGTAAAGTAGTGGAGTCTGCTGTTGAAAGCATTGTTTACAATCAAATCGCAATCCTTCCAAATCACTAACTAGCTGCAATTACTTGTATTTATAACAAAACACATGCAATTGTCACCCCACGCACGTACGCATTATGTTCTAATATAGCATACTAACGCTGTACTATCTACGTATTGTGCCAAGAATGCAATGGTTTTCTATTTTCCTTATTGATTCGCGATAATGTTTGGATTATGAACCTTATTTCAGTTAAGGGGGGCACGCGAGTTCCGCGTAAAATTGCCCAAGACTGTCCTCGCCGTTTTAAAGATTTCACTAAAACGAATGTAATTTATGTAATGAAACAAATCACAAAATATGAACATAGAGACGGGCTATTGTACGCGAAGCAGCTTAAGGTTCGGAAGTGTAATTATACTTTCATTACCAAAATATTAAGGACCGATGAATTCAGCACCAATGTTGGGGTAGAAAGTAAAGTCAAAGCCAGTCTGTATGTACTGTATATAAGTATTTATTATGATAAGAAATAGTAAAAGTAATGTTATACCTATATACACCTATAATACTAATCTGAAATCATCATGATCAGGTTTTTTACCCCCATTACAAGCACAGGCCCCGCCGCGCCGCGCCGCGCCGGCGCCGGCGCCGGTGGCGAATTTCGATAATCAGATAGAAATGCTCCTTGCTTAGCCCTACACAACTAAAAAATAAATATGTAGGTACCTATTAGTCAACACAGAGATTATGTTTGCAATCTCAACGACAAAATATTAAAATAATTGCAAAACTTATCTAGACTTGGAACCATCCGCCATGAAATTAAAATATAAAGGTTAGCAGGCATTCTTACTGACGAACTTTTTAAATTGGTCACACTCTGATTGTCCAAATAATAACCGGCAATATATATAAATATGAATTTAACATAAGTATTAATAATGGTCCCCGAGCGCCATATTTTTTTAAAGCTGCTTTCTTGGATATTCTATCATAGACGACTTAAATGACGAAGCGGGCGACGGCTGCGACGCAGGAGATTGTGGGTTCGATTTTCGCCTCAGGACAAATGTTTGTACGATCTGCATGTACCTCTATTTGTTCCAGGTGTTCTGGGTGTTTTCTATGTATAAAAACGAAAAAATATCTTTGTAATGTTTTGTAAGTACTAAGTTTATCAGTTATTAAATACCTAACACTACACAAGCTCTGCTTAGCTTGAGGCCAGATAGGTGATGCTTTGAGAATTGTCCAGCATTATTCATTTATTTATCCTGCGGTTCCCCAAAAATAAAGCCATGGGGTGCACCTACAAAGAGTTATCTATCAACAACAGTTGCACAGATGACCTCAACAAGCCACTATTGAATGAGGTAAGTGACTGGTTTAGTGCCAACAACGAGTGCTATTCGATAGGACTTGGCACCGAACGTGCCGTATCGATCAGTCCTCAAAGGACGTGGATAAGTCGTAAACTATCGAAGTAGAACAGTGCGATTGGTATGTTTACAATACATTGTAAAGCCAGTGAAAATTATAAGTTAAAATGAACTATTTCATGTGTCATAGATAAAAACGTTTATTTACCATACCATGTGTCACCATGCCAGTTGATATACAAGCACTGCAAATAAATGGTAGAGCAAGAGATAGTTTAAAGAGAGCAGTGTCAACCAGCGACAATGGCTTTCCCTCTCAAAAATAAGCTTAGAAGGAAATAAAAAATAGTATCGAACCAGCAACCTCCTGCGTCGCAGGCGGACCTTCACCCTCTACACCACATCGGTTGTCAATAATAAGGTGATAATAATGAGATTATGTATTCTTATGTTCATAAATACGTAAAGCTAGCCGAATTAATCCCAAGTTCTATGAGCTACTACAACCGCGATCGACTTCGAAATTCATTCTGCAAATTGATTGATCTAAGCACCATCAGATTTCACTATACAATTCCCTTTCTCACGAGTTGATTGAAAACAATTCCAAGCTAATTTCAATTTCGTAGCAGTACAGCTATCAGCTGGATGTAGCAATGTTTGAAATGAACGCTAAAGGTCATCTATGGGCGGCTCGGTGAAAAATAAAATTGGCTTCGACTAGTATTGATCTCTCTGTAATTTTTGTAATGTAGTAACTACAAAAACAATGCAAATTATGCACTAGGTACCTTTTTACTAGTGCATAATTTGCAAAAAATATTTAATTAGTATAATGTGGTATTTGTTTGTAGGGCTGTTCGAGAATGTATTCTACTCGATTGATTACGTATGCTTATGTTGAGAAACTTCCTTTGGTGCAATCCTAAACTAAATAAACGTATCCGTTTTAGAATCCAGATTGCAAGACTAGTCAACTATTCTCTTACACTTCTCTTATTTCTCTTAGTTTTTAGGTCCCCTTTGCCACGCTTTTGTAGTTCTAAGAGTTTCTTAGTATTTATTTTCTAGTCAATAAACAATTCTTACGAAAACTATAGTGCACCCGAATTACATAAGGCGAATTTGTATACTCTACTGCGTCCAGATTGTAGTGCAACAAAGTCTGGGCGGGGCGGATGCTGCAATATTTGATCTGAGCTCTAAAGGTTATCTCCTGTAGGCTGCAAAGAGGACACGCCCAACGAGTAGATAATACCAGATTTATAACTTACGTATCTATAATGTTATTTATGATTATAGTCACGATATTATAATTATTGTACGGATGCAGGATTCCATTAGAAGATAACAGATATTATTAATGTTCGGACAATGCAATTATTTGATAATAAAACGTTAATAATATTGCGAAATATTATGATTGATATTCGAAACGTTGAATTAAATAAATAAACGAATGTTGATAGTGTTGCAATGCACTTTATTTCCTATTCTTATATGTCTAGTCCATGTCTTTGCTAAAGGAAAAAAAATATGGGTTGGTACTATCCTTGCAACTAGGATTGAAGGCATTATAATATGTATAGATGTATTTTTGCCTGTGCTTTCTGCTTCTAAGTAGGTCTCGACTCTCAGGATGTACTTGGAAGCAAAACGCACAGGGCAGAGGTGGCTGGCTGAACCGAACTGAATCAGCCTATGATGATAAAAGTGCGTCGTACTTTATTAATAATAATAATCATTATCATCATCACTCTATACTAGTCCACTGCTGCACATAGACCTTCCCTTCTGAGCGCCATAGTGCCCTGTCTTCTGCTTGACACATCCAGCATCAACCTGTAGTCATTCGCAGGTGGTCATCCCACCTGGCCGGAGAGCGTCCTACATTTGCAGAGTCGCGGCTTCCACTTAGGAACACTTTTCCTCAGCGGTTATCGTTATAATCAAGAGATAAGAAAATTTTAGTAATTTAAAATGTTACTTGTCTATGAGCTTATTTTGTAACCCTATAGAAATAAACGTTATTTTTTTTGACGTAAAAACAAACTGATAACGAATAGGGTTGCAATAAATAAAGATTACTTGAACATTGTATGACCATAGTCCAGTTACTTATGACCAGCAGTTTGTAATAGGCACGAGGTACCTACTTAGTGTCTTGTCCAAACAAAATGTAGCCATCAAAGTACACCCACACGCAGACAATATTTAATCACTCAGGTACATACAGTAACGTTGTTTGTGTGTTCGTGAGTATCTCATTAGAATAAACACAAATTGTTTTGTAGTTATGATATGAACGATTCTGTCTGGCCACTTAAGTCAAGGTTTATGTCAACTGAATAATCAACCTTATTAAATCTGTAGGTTGTGTTGGAACTTTAATAGTTCTTGTAAGCACACGACATAAATTGACATAGGTTTAGAGGCGAACCTAGCAGGTTCGTTTGTCAAACTAGGCCGAGATTGTGGTAAAACCCTCAAACTATATAAAATTTAACATTGTGTCTTAGGTAGGTACTTTGAATGTGAAATTACAATAGCGAAAAAAATTTACCATAGAAAAAAGCAGGAAAATGTACTGTTTCGCACATAATTTGTTCGAGATCTCACGAATCCTGCGGTCTATTGAAATTATGTTTTGATTCGTAGGTATTTGGTTCCTTGAACCAGTTTCTTCTTATATTGTGTAGTTTTCTTGTATATAAGCAAAAACTTGATTTTTGCGCTTACGCCGCCGCTCCAAAAACGTATGCTCTGTCCCGATCCTATGAACGCGAAATCCAATGCCTTTCTCACAAAATGGCACGTATTGCGCCCTCTTTAGTTTGTGCTTGTTCACCAAACGAGAAGAATGTTCTTAGAGAATTGTCATAAATCTACAGCCTACTCTAGTCCACTGCTGGACATATGCGTCCCGTGATAAGCGCCATAATGGCTCTTATCATTAGAGGGTTATGCGCTTTAATACCCAAACTGGACATCTGTTCAGGAGCGGGCGCTGCTGCAAGTCCTTCGATGGGTATCCACCTTGAATCTTATTCTTACAGAATTAATGTGAAATATCATCATCATCATCAATAAGATATCGGCCCAAAAGCGTCTACTGCTGCACATAGGCCTCCCTCAAACGGCGCAAGTAATGTCCCTTAACCGCCTTCATCCATCGACTCCGTGCAAGCACTAATAAACAACAAGCACAATCTGTTGGAGTCGGTAATAGTATTATGTAAAAAAAAGTAAAAAGTAAAGTAGTAGTAATAAGTAAAAAAAAAGAAAGTTAAAGTTTCTCATTTCAAGATTTGTATTTTGTTTTTATATAATTTTAACGCCTGTGAAAAATGACAAAGTGAAATTAATGTTCCGTGCGAATCACGAAAGTCCCAATTTGTTTTCAACAGTCAGTTGCAATGTTTGTCAGTTGCAATGTTGAGCATGTTAGTTTTCCTGTTTGTTTTCTAAGCATTTGCTCAGATACCTACTACAACATTAAAACAAATAAGAGCTTAAAATTGTAACGACTGCAGTTATTATCAATAGTCTTTATCTTTATTACGTTGAAGTGTAAATAAAGGTCGTTTATGCGAAGAGTCAAGGCGGTTAAACATGTTTTATTGTTTTAGAAGCCATTACAAACTACACCGAAATCACGAACATACATCAATCTATTGCCGGGTTATCTATACATGATCTACAAATACGAAGCAACCTTATATCTAAGCAGGGACTCATAAACATTCTAAGATTATTAATTGTCAAGGTAAACTTGGATTTACTAGTATTATTGACCATCGCCAATATTATTTTGTTCTTGATTTTATATCTGAAGAGTGGTTTACTATCTAACAGCCGAGTTATAGAAAAAAGTGATTCCGAAAAATTTTCAGACAAATTTACACTTTCTTGTACAATGACTTCTTGCGTACGGATTTACACCTTGGGATCTCCACAGACAAGAATAAACTTTCGATGGTCAGTCAAGCACCACAATTTGTATAATATTTTACAGCGTGCATAATCACTTTGTTCCGGCACTTGAAGAGAGATACACACATCTCCATGATTGATGGCATGGAGCTAATTACCAGACATCAAGGTTGGTGATATTGTGAGATAAATGTCATTGGGGTTTTGAAATGCATGATAAACAATTGTAACGCTATTTAAACTACTATTTGTAAGTCATCTGGAGTGGTGAATTTAAAATAGCAACTCCTTTATCAAAGTGCGGAGTGACGGAAACCATGACATCTTCAATGATAACCTGGTTATAGGATTGTTTAGTTTACCCATCAATGAATGGTATGATGGTAAACTATCAATGAATGGCAGTCGGATTTTCTGCTAAAGAAAGTACTACGTCTATAATGGACATATACTTAGACTTACCAATACCAAGAAGCATCTCATTTTTGGTCGTATTCACTGGACAACACAAAGCTTCCGCGATCGGAAGTCACAATAAAAATATTATGGAAATAGGTACGAATCATGGGTTGACACTAATAATAGCCGAGGCTTACCTTACATCAGGAAGCTCATAATTTGACAAACGTAATTGCTTCGGCTGATTATTTTGACATTCACCCATATTCCGGAGCTCATAAATGATGGTTTTTTTCGGAGGACGACCGGAGGTTGTCTGAGAAGCCATTTTGTCTAATTACCTCTCATTACAGACCTTTCAACCTTTGATGCTAAGTTGAGTCAGAAAATTAGGTAACAGCCCAATCATTTGTCGTTATTTTATATCTTGATTTAAGTTTTACCTAACCTTGTAAGTTATTGTCAAAATAAAAGCCACAAGATTTCTAATAAAAGTTGAACATAAATAAATTCGCTTACATAACCCCAGATTACATGAAAATCAAACCTATAATTTAAACACTATATTAAGGTCAGCACAGTAACCTTAAAGCGCGTATAATTCACAATAATTTGAATTAAAATAATGATTTCAATTTCAGTAATTGGCTAATCCAAACTGGATTACGTTTGTTTCACACCCCTCGATTGCTGTTTACATGGTGTATTTGCAAGCGCATTTCGAAAAGTAAAAGACATAAAAGAGTTAATTAAGTTTTACAGATTGCTAATACCTACACACCTATTGGCAATACGTTTGAAGATTAGTTTCAACTTAATTAGGTAACAGTGGTCTACGAAAGCTAGTTGGAGATGCAAAAGAAATACAGAAGATGAAGTTGCACAACTTGGATGTTGTCTCGAGAGAGACAGAACCGAGATATTGTCTATAAGTGACTTTATTTCTGTGCTGTATTATCCTCAAATCCACGCAGATTCGCGGATTGAAGCTAGTTAAAGTTATTTGATGTCATAACATTGTTAGAAAATGTGTTGCTAGTTGACTAATAAGCTCATTATTATTCTACGTATGCCAGAAAACCTTCGTGCAGATTGTATAGGAGAGCGGAATGTCTTACGAATACAGAAGAAAAAACTGGTTAAATAAAGAACATTTTAGATACTTGTAATAATACGATTTCTTAGTAATGTTTTTGTTTTTGGGTGTATTTTGTGCCTATGAGCTTGTATTGAGGTTTTTGTGTAAAGATATTCAAAGGAAATCGTTATTGTTTTTAGAAACCACAACTACATCTAGTACGTCGCACGCCACATATTTTTACAAAATATTCATACGTTACATTCGAAAAAAGCATACCGTCTCATGTATACAGGGTGCCACACCCGAAAAGGGGTGATTCTGGACCCGAGGGGATCAATAACTTGTGAACAAAGATTTTTTAATATTGTTTTTTTTTTATATTCGTGTTCTTTTACACACACTCTTGCATTATTTAACATTATAAAATATTGCACAAGTGTTTTTTGCTTGTTTTTTTTTAGCAAAACCAGTGTTTCGTCATGAAATTATTACAAAAACATAATGTAAAATTCTTTGAAATTTCAAAACAATAATAATAATGTAAGAATACACCGAAAAAATGTATTTTTTTAAGAAATTCTGAATAATCTTAGAGCAAAAGTTGATATCCCCGGGCGTTTTCGGGTCAGTACACGTTACGTTGCATCCTGTATTTTTCGTAACGAAATTCGTGGTGGTGGTGGTAAGGTCACTCTCTCGGACTCATGCTGTTGTTTATCGTTCATCTCCTCCGCCTCTACAGCCTAAATATTTGCAAGCCTGTTAGTGTAATCGTAAACTACAACCTGATTTAATTCGAAGAACAAAGAGCTAACCTTGTGCGTACATTATACCTCTACATAACGCAACCAAACAAAGGCATGTGTACAAACATGCAGCCGTGTACGAGTTACATAACTTACTTACATTCTACGAGATACCTACAAATAGGTTCGGTTCACGCAAAACTATTTATGACCGATTCTCAGAGCACAATTTTCACATTCACATTATAGACTCGCTTAATTTTTGTATTATTTCAAGTATATAACACACTCGGGCACCTACTTATATGATTCATCAATAAAATACTACAGTGTGGATTAGGTAACTATAAGATAAGCACTTCTTCTTGACAGGCAAATAAGTGGCAAAATAATTAAGTAACTATTATAATTTATTAAACTTTAATCATTCAATTTTATAATAAGTGAGTCAGTAACAACATTTCTTTTGTGGAAAGGTTTCGCAAGTCACCTCTGCATCCGTGTACTTTCACCAAAATCAAGTTACATGTCATTTCTACCGTGGCTGCAATATTGTCTTTGGCTTTTATACAAACGTCAATATAAGTGGCTTCTTGTTCGCAAGGTAGCATGATCTTGTTACTATTGTGGTAAATCAACTAATATGATAGTAAAGACAGTGTATTGCTTTTAAAAATGCTCTTGGAACACTTTATATAGCTACCATAACAACTCGGGACCTATAAATAAAAATAAAGGGAAACTTAAAAATAAGTATAAATAAGTAGTATAATAAGTATAATATTAAAAATAAGGGGAATGAAAGACTAAAACATACAACAGAACAAAGATGCTTGACTTCATCAAGAAATTTTAAAATAAAGTAGTTAAAATTTAACTAAGCAATAGATTATGTCCGTGATGCCTCGTTAAACCAAACAACAGTTAAAATAAGCTGTCAAGCTACATTACCAATCTGTCTGACAGAACAAGGCACCCGTGTGAACCTTGTAGACGACTTTAAGAAGTAGGTAGTGATCATGCAAATACTGTCAAAACAGATTGAAACAGAGATACGCCTGACAGTGGCGTTGTGAAATATACATACAATGCACTGTACGATGAGGATTTACAAATAATATCTTAGTTAGAAGTAGGAGTGATCCCTACTTGTTTCAGTTTAAATTAGAGTATGTGATACGACTAGTCAAGTAATTTATACCAATTGTAATCATAGGTGCGTCATCTTGCATAGTATCCAAATGCTAAGAAATCTTAGGCGTATAGCTTACCGGTAGACGAAAACATCAATTAATTAAAAACGAAATAACAAAAAATAATATAATTTTATAGTCAGTAATTTTATAGTCAGTATCAAATAGTAAAGTGCCTAAATAAAAAAATCTTCGCGAATCATCTAAGTCAAATAAACATATTATGAATACCTACCTATTTATACGAATTTGAATGAGTAATAACATTTTCCTAGAAAAAAACATCAATAGATTTCCAAAACAGCCACACCTTACACCGTTGATCGATCAAACAGATCTAAGTAGGTCATTTTGATTCGGAACCGGCTGGTAATTTGCATATTGAAAATCTTATTACTTCAAGGCCGAAGAATGGATCTATAGGCTCTAGCTGTTGCCCGCAGCTTAGAACGTGCTATTTCTGGGTAAAAAGTGGCTTGTTCATTCGCAGGATACAATCTATATCCGACTGACGACATTGTAGCGGAAGCAGGGAGTCGATGGATGGAGGCGGCTCAGGACCGCTATTTGTCGCGTCTTATGGGGCAGTCCAGCAGTGAGCGTGTGTGGGCTGACAATTTGATGATGATGAATCTATATCCTTGTCATCAGCCGTGCGTTCACCCATAATAATCGTGAAAAGGTAACAGAAAAATCGAAATTGACATTACATAAATTCAATGACATTTTAAGATTAAAACATTTTATATATTTTTTTAAGCTAATTTACATGTATTTTATATTCTGCTAAATTTAAATTCATATTATTGTCTATTTTGCCTGCCGATTTTACCGGTGAATTATGCCACCTTATTTTAAGCCTAATATTTTTCATGCAATAAAGTGGTTATGATTATGAAGTCGCAGTGACTTTCGCATTTGTAATATTAGTATGAATTAGGAACCTCGTTACTTCGTCCGCGTATAATTGCTACGACAATGGATGATTTTCTAGAACAAATCCGTTTCAGCGATAAGATCGTTCATGGTTTTAGTTTCACTATCAGCTATTTTTAAATATTTCCTTTTCAATAATTTGCAATTTTATAGGTAAAGCTTGATTAAGACATTGCAAGCCCCAGAGTATTACAAAAGCACATAAAATTTCCAGTCGACCCACCTAAATCACAAGTAGACAAGCAGTCTAGTTTTTAAGAAATGTCAATCACTACTTCGTTAACTATGTAAGCATGTTACACATTTTGATGATGATGTTAATGCAGCTGTTTGTATAACATTATCAAGTATCTATATGCAATCATTATTTTTGGCATAATATGGTCCCATCTTATCTTGTGTGTATATATCATCATCATTATCACCATATTTTGTCCTTATCCTACTGTAGGAGGGGCCCCACAATCTGTCATGTATTTTTCATACACAATCCTCTATCAGCCGTCGTCTCCGAGCTCACACCTTTGTCGGTGACTATTTTGTGTCCAATAAATGTTACTTTAGTTGTTTCTTTACTTATCACAACCATCATTCTACCTAGTTTGCAACCACTGCCAGGTGTAGCTACCTCGTTTACTCGCCAGTTCAATCGGTCGCATTTACATACTAGCTGATATTTGGACTATAGGTTAGGTCCAGTCATGGTCCAAATATGTGACGCAATGCGATTTGTATGCGCTTGTAGAACCGCGAACAGGAATGCAGTACTGATGTCGGTAATTATTACAATTGGAATCGTAACAGAGCAGTTCTCATATTTTCTTCAACATATTATTCACCTGTAGAGCAAGGTTGCATTACCAAGAACTTAACTTTTTTTAAATTACTATGTACTTCAGAGAAGGTTCATATAAGTTATTTATAACGATGCATACTTGAGAGCCTCCTCGTCTAAACTACAAATTTTCTATCTATAATAGTAGCAACTTAATTATTGTCTCGACTGAATTGAAAATTTAGATATTACTATCTTATGCTTAGGTATTCAGGTAGGTACTACAAACATTGGTCATATTGCAATAAAGATCCGTAACACTTCTGTAAAGGATGTTGTAGATTATTTCGAGTACCGAGGCAGTCGGTTCAAGGGGATATCAATTACCTACTTTTTGAACGAGAATCGAGACGGTAGGTAGGTATGTTATTTTATATTGTTATGTTTTTACCAAATGTTAGTGTTTTTATTTGTTATGTTTTACATTTACTAGTTCATTAGTCCATTAGTTTCTGCTCGCGATTTCACACGCTTTGTTTCTGGGATGAGTAGTAGCTTATTTTTGTTCTATGGGAACGGTTTCATTGAAGAAAGAAGAATATTTTTTTGGGAACTAATTTATAGCTAGTGTGTTATTTTAGGATTAAATTTTAACACGATCCGTACAGTAGTATTGGCGTGCAGAAATAACATCTAAGTTAAAGATTTATTCCAAAGTTAAAAGAAACAGATGTTCTGTCGTCGCATAAGAATTCAAAGTAAATGGACAGTTCATCCGAATTATACTTAAATTTGAGGTATTAAATAAATCTTGCCTCTGAAAAATATCAATCAGAAGTCAGTCAATTCATAATTTTCGTAAAAGGCATAACAACTTGGTGTTTCTCTCTAACAGATTTTATTTAGAAACAATATAATCTTTTAGCGTCTTCAAATCAAAACACATATAAATCCTTGAACTCTACAAAAAAACTAAAAATAATCATAAACAATGACCAAGCCCATTCAGAAATCAGTAGCTCCATCTAGGGTCATTATTAGTTTTTCAATAGGTAATTTATGAGTCAATAGTTTTTGCACACAGCACGACAAACAGCTATCGAAAATAGGATATTAGCTTCCATATCCTATTTTTGATAGCTGTTTAAGGCTTTTATTGGTTAATCAATTTATGAGTAGGTATTTATAAGATTTATTTTATGACTATTTTAAGACTTACTTATAAGATATAGTGGTTGTAACAGGTGGTCGTGTATGTTCCATCGTCGGACTTTATTACATTCTACATGAAACGTTCTGTTCACTCCGAATAACATCGGTTCTCCTCATTAGCACGCACATGTCCACTGCTGTACATGCTCCCCCAAACAAGGGGGGGTTCTGTCATAATCACGCTTGGCAGGCGGATTGCTAATCACAGTGAAGGTGTTAAATGCACAGAAGAAAGCTGGCTCCCTTCGGCTCGTAAGTTCACATAATCGACTCTTATAAACAACGTCCACGAGCTGAGTTGGAGGGGTCGATTCTCACGCCGCGACCGCGACGTTCATCGGTCAATTTACTATTTTCAAGGCAGTTTTAAATCACAAGTTTTTTTGCTTTAAGCTGAGTTTGGGAACTTAAGGTTGTTTGAACTGTGGGAAAAAACAGGTACAAACGACTGCATAATCTACTCGTACCTGCCAACTGACAACATGGATCTCAGATTTATCGGCTGTCCTCATAGCGCAGGCGCCAAGAAACACAAAACTCAAGCAAAACGCTACTGTGCACTATTTCGAGTGCAATAAGGGCTATAGTTTATCAACAATAGAATTTGTGTTACGATTGGATGTTTCAATAGTTATGCGACTTTTAATCATTGTAGTAAATCGTGCACTCACGATAGATTATCGAAGAATAAACGAATAAGAATTTTCTCTACATATTTGTGGTTTGAGGAAAATTCAACTTTTTCTCGATATAACGTGATCCTAATTTATCGTATTAATTGAGGTTATTAGTGATACTAAAGACCGCAATCGCTTTACTGTGACAATGGTATCGTCCCAAAATCGGACGATTTTCAGATTATAGAAACTGTATATACTGCGTGCGGTGCTATTTGCACGTAGAGATTGATAGAATAGTTTCAACCTTGACACTTTTGACTCGCGGTCATCCATCTGTAGTTTCTTTCATCAAAGGTAAAATTCCAAAATGTGTCATACGATACCATTATTATGGTGAAGCGATTAATTTTGTGGAATTAGGGCCCGGACTCGACAGAATGACGAAACAGACTTCATCCAGCTAGTGCAATAGGCAGCATACTGTAGATCAGCGGTCGGTAATGCAAGGCGCGCTGGCCATAAATATTCTCAGAATTTATGAAACCCACTAATTTAGAACCTAGGCGGGACTTCATTTCTGTAGGGTAAAGCATTGCTAATCACGCCACCAAGTCCACCTGCTAACCAGTCGAAAAGTTTTGGGACGTTTAACGGCTCTTGATCAAAAACTACGGTTGGATCGGATCGGATCTGAAATACCATTAGATGTATTTCTAAATCTAAAAACCAAAAAAAATAATTTTAATCTCATGGAAACTAAAGCTGAAGCTGGTAGACAGATTATAACAATAATGATAATTTGATTGTTTTAAACCAACTTAAAACCGCCTTCGAATCCCTTAATTTTACACTGTTTTGAAGTTTTGCGGGACAAATGTACTAATACTACGGGAATAATTTTTTTAAGGGACCACCTCGGGATCATTATTTATACAATACCTATCTATCGGTCCTTATGTGACAGAGATATCGACGAATATACAATAAAAAAACATACAGACAGCCAAACATAGAAACTCCTCGGTCAAAAAAGAGAATTAACTTTGAACGTAATGTGGGTGTGAAAGTCCGTCGATTAGTAAATGGTCGAGTTAGTGCGATCATGTGGGCCGGACAGCTTTCTCGGCAGTACATGTACTGTATGTACCTACTGTGGACTTAAACATAAAGTAAACATTAGTACATTGCTAAAGTTTATAAAATAATATTATAGTTGTGGGGTGTGAATGGATGGGGCTAGCAGCACCGCCGCGCCGCCGGACCGTAGATTGCACAAAATTAACCTAGTGAATACCGAGCTTGACTTTCGTTCCTTCAATGTGAAAACACGATTGAGAAATAAAATACGATAAAAAAAACATGAAAGTGCAAAGTTTCGCACATCATTTGGTCGAGATCTCAGGAACCCTGCGGTCTTCCTTATGTTTTAATTTGTAGGTTATTACAAATTATTATATTATCACAACTATAACTCCGAATCGCTTTAATAAGTCTACAATATAGGTACTACCGCTTTAGAGGCTAGGTTCATACTAAACTGTCCGCAGCCACTCACTTCCAGCTACCGGCTAGGTTCATACTAAACTGTCCGCAGCCACTCACTTCTAGCTACTGGCTAGTTTTATACTAAACTGTCCACAGCCACTCACTTCCAGCTACCGGCTAGTTTTATACTAAACTGTCCACAGCCACTCACTTCCAGCTACCGGCTAGTTTTATACTAAACTGTCCGCAGCCTCTCACTTCCAGCTACCGGCTAGTTTTATACTAAACTGTCCGCAGCCTCTCACTTCCAGCTACCGGCTAGTTTTATACTAAACTGTCCACAGCCACTCACTTCCAGCTACCGGCTAGTTTTATACTAAACTGTCCGCAGCCTCTCACTTATTTTCGGAACAAAAAGTAGTCTTATGTAATTCCAAGTACAGAACTTTATGTGTGCAAAATTTCAGCTCGATCCATTCAGTAATTTTGGCGTTATCCTTTCTCGAATATTTCACACAGCTCAAACTTTCGCCTTAAACATATAAGTAGGATAGGATTTCCAAGTAGAGTCGATTAGGTAAAATAAAGATATTCACAGTAAGTGCAAAATTTGATTGTTGCGACATACCTTCCGGTCCCAGAGAAAGCGACGGCTAAAATTATGAATAACAATGCACATGACGTGAGAACGTCGTACGTTTACTATTGTGCACATAGGTAGGTAGGTATGTACATAGGAAGGTAGGTAGGTATAGGCGTGGAAGGGTAAGATCATAAGGATAAGAGATCATAAGGGGCGAATGTAGTGGGTTGGTAGTCAGACAGGGCGAGATCTCAGTACTCACGGGATCCCCGTGGTAAAAAACTAGATTTACATAATCAATAATTCAACATTATTTCTTTGGTTTCTTTAATGTGAAAACATAATTTAGAAAAAAAAATACGATAAAAAACATTATGAAAGTGAACTGTTTCGCACATAACTTGGTCGAGATCTCAGGAACCCTGCGGTCTATTGAAAAGACTTATGTTTTGCTTCGTAGGTTTTTAGTTATCATTTGGTACCTCTAAGCCAATTTCTGAATTAGTTGCTTAATTTTCTTGTAAATAAACAATGACTTGATTTTAGCGCTTGCCTTTCCAAAAACTGTGTAAAGACAACCATGACCGTGGCGTGGCGGTCGCGCCGTACAAATCATCATCATCAACCTACTGCTGGACATAGGCCTCCCCTAATGAGCGCCATAGCGCCTTGTCTTCAGCCGCATCCAGCTCTGCCTGCAGTTTCGTAGATCGTCATTCCACCTGGCCTACACTAAGTTTGCCGAGTTGCGGTCTCTTATATGTAAAAATTACCTCTTCGAACTCAGCCCGTGCATGTCGTAAGAGGCGACTAAGGTAACCTAACAGAGGAAGTGCGCCAGCTTTCTTCCGAGTATTTTGAACACCTCCATTGTAATCACCAGCTTGCCTGTCAAGCGGAAATGATGGCAAAACTCTTTTTTTGAGGAGCTGTAGACGTGTGTGCTGATGAGCAAAGACAATAAAAAGAATCTAGGGACAGTATTGTGAAAGATTGCTCAGTCATCGATCTCTTCTCTATTTCACCCCGCACCTTACAGCTACACTCGGACAGGACGGACAGTGACACCGCTGCGTTTGTTGTGTGCGTAACTGCCTACCGTGTGTACAAATTTATCTATACTTATTGCGATTTTTAGGGAACCCTAGTGTCTAGATAAACCTAACATAGGATTTAAGACACTACTAACCAAAAATATGTCGGTAATATCTTTGACAATAAACGATATCTATCTAATCTATGGCATAAACGTAACTCAAGTTAGTATAGATCTATGACTCAGCAAGCTTTCTTAATACGGGCCTAGAACTGTTGTCGAAGTAAGTTTTACCTCCATGTCAGCATTATTTTGATATGTGGTATCTCTGGCTCTGTGCCACGATCTGTCCCAAAGAAGTAGATTCATTTTATTACCTGAAACAAAAACAGTCTCATACATAAGTTATTCAACAACGATAAATACTATGGTATCGGTACAAAGTCTTCATTGTGCACGACGCCATTGTGTTAGCAGTGCATAATTTAGCGAACAGCTATGCCGTTTTCTTTTTAGCATGCAAATATGTCACTCCCATAAGTTTTCGAGAATACCTTTCTGAGAGGTCCAGAAGTAAGTGATACTTTTTCATACACATGTTAATGTTTTTCACGTAGTCCCTGAGATCGCACCAGGTGGAATCAAAAGGTCACGCTCGCTTCTTAGCGCTAACAAGCGAGCGTGACCTTTGACTCCACCTAGTGCGATCTCAGGGACTGATGATAGTGATGGTCCGCCAGCTATCTTTCTACATCTACGTAGTCTTTAAATTCTATTTTTTCACGAGGGTAAGTAATACAATGTTTGGTATTTTCTCTACTTAGATGTAAAATGTTATATCTTTTGCTCCGATTGACAATTCTTGAGCCTAAGATCAACTAAAAAGCTTGTAGGCAACAAACATACTCTATTAACAATCCCTGAAATTAAATTATTTGAATTTAATTCTAAAAATAAAGAGAACCCAGCGCTTAGACAAACCTAACATAGGCTTTAAGGCATTGCTAACCAATTTTTGTAACGAATCTTTATTGAATATATTATGATCTATCTATCTATCTATCTGTCCTGAACTTTCCCCAGCTGTGGGACTGTGTTTTTAAAAAAAAAACGTTTCGAGTCTATTTGGGTCAAAATTGGCTGAGACTGAGAATGCTAATAGTTTGCGATGATTCTAACAAGCGTAACTAAAAAGATTACAAGTCATTTTTTAAATTATTCTGCATTTTGAAATACGAATTCTCGTAACAGAAGTCGCGTTCGCATGTCTTGATTTACAGCTGTTCGAAATTTAAATTATATAACCAACATAGCGGTTATGGAAAACATCACGAGTGTACCGTACAACCATTCATGTTTCCGACCATTACCCAACAACCTATTGGCACCTTATTTTCGACGCTATAGGGCTCAAACTTCTTTAGCAATATTCAACATCAACATCTATATTATAAGGAGGGAAAAAATTGTTTGTTTGTATGAGCTTATGTCTATGTTTGTTTGTTTATGTAATGTCTGGAACTACTGGTACAATTTGATAATTCATTCACTAATAAAATCTAAATTATCCCTGAGTGACAACGAATACTTTCTGTTATGTTTTTCCCAGGTAACGCATCGTCGAAGCCGGGAGCAGAAGCTTGTTGCCGATTACATGGCAACCTCTCACATGCCATGACCTGGTCAGGTTTATCCTGAACCTTATTGCAATTACATTAGGTTTAAAATAGGCGCAGGTTTGATGGTTATAATTATGACAGTTCCACGCACTGACAGACAGACTCCTTTTGGAAAACTGTTTTAAGCTAACTGTAAACTGTTCCAAACAATCTACAGGTAGCTCAACTGATCCATATCAATACCAGTCGGAAGTGACCCCTTCAAGTCTAATTTAGTTTGATGATACAAGGATTAAGCTGTTGACGCCCGTTGCCATGGAAACCATTAATTAAGTTTTAATTAAATTATCATATTCTGAAGAATTTTCACAAACCTATGTTTCACGGCGCAATTCCTCGAGAATCAAACTTATAGGAGACTACCTCAAAGTCAAAGTCAATTTTTATACAACAACGAAAGAATCATCAAAATCTATTAACAATTGGCGCAGATATACTATACCTAAGTGAAAACTGTTAAGCTTTAGTTATTCTACCGATGTTTCTACTCATTTAAGATATATGAGCTGTTTGTTTTCCATCTAAATTAAATTAAAATAAATAAATAAATATCACCAAAACTGTTCTCCAAAAAAATTATGTTGCTTTTAAATTTTAACGGGATTAATACTAATCCCTCGGGAATATTTTTTTTATGGGACCACCTCGGGATCATTCTCTATACAATAGTGAAAGAATCAGTTAAATCGGTTGCCCATAGGCGGAGATATCAAGTAACATACATACATAAAAAAAATAAAAACATACAGACGAACTGAGAACCTCCTCCTTTTTGAAGTCGGTTAAAAACGGGTGAAATATTATTATTTTACTTTACCTAGTATTATGGCTGGAAAAAATATATTTTAACCAATTCTTCTAGTTTACAACACGATCAATATTGCTATTATTGCCGCAGATGCATTATCTATGCAGTATCACGATTCGCGACAAAAAACAGATTGCTTTCATAACTACCAATGCACAATGTAGGTCGACGATCCGATGACAACTTGCAATGATGAAAATAAAGCGAAGAAATATCTATGTACTTACAAATAATCATAAGCTCTGCTTTGAGAGTTAGAGATATAGATTGAAGGAACACCAGTGGTTTTAGTCACTTAAAAATAAAAACATACAGACGAATTGAGAACCTTATCCCTTTTTTTGAAGTCGGTTAAAAAGGGCTAGACTTATTGCTTCATAAAAATGTTCAACAATATTTATTTATAACCAGATTGCCCCGTGAAATTCGTTTCACCTACAATTTCTTTCCCTTTTTTTAAACCATCCCAAAACAAAAAAAAAACATTCAAATCGGTCAAACCGTTTAAGTTTTAGCGAGACAACGAACAGTAGGAATTTATTTTTATAAATAATATTTAATTATCGCGTAGATACTTTTTGCTATTATTTCCCCAACGTTTCCATCGCGTTACAGCGATCGTGGTCACGGTGCGCCGTTAAATAATCATTAATTATGTTTACAAATCGCCGAAGTTTATTATAATTTACAGGTTTCTGAAAATTTTGGAGACGTATGCTCTACCTAATTCTCATTCTAATTAAGTAATTGCGGATCACATATGCACTGACAACTTGCGAGAACTTGCGCCAAGCCAACTCTGCCCACGGGTGTCGTAAGAGGAGACTAAGGGACAAGCACGGGGGGCGGTCGACAGCACCCCCTGCAGAACCGATCCACAACCGAACTGCGATCGCAACTCGCATGCCCATTGCAGCGTGCTGATTACTTCAATAATTACTCCCTTATGAAAAGAGCCATAACGGCGCTTACCTGGGGAGACCTATCTGCAGCAATGGACTGGTACAGGCTGTTGATGTGTTAAACGATTAAAAACATAATTATCTAAGTAAAAAGTGCTTGTAACTAATCAAACTCTTGTCAATTCTTAATTATTTTCCTCATCCCACGCTGTCCAATATTCACACAACGGCACTTGTCCACTCCACCGATCACCTTTGCTTCCATTTCGCAAGGCCTTGCGCAAGTGCGTCGTATTGTATGCAAGGATGTCGCGCTGTGCTATCTGTTAGCACATTGATACGACGTGCTAACTCTGCCTTAGTGAGCCGATACTGCATGTTTATGAGTAGTGTAAGGTCAGTGGCTAAGATGTGTAACCAGTACCAGTGTTTGCACTGAGCTCCAGGTTGGTTAAATATCAAAGTGCTTTATTTCCTTTAGACCTTACAGGACTCTTGGACACGTCACTAAATTCAAATTACATAAGTAAAACTAGGAAATAAGGTGATCAGATCACTTTGATTTTTTGTTCACTTCAATGTTTATGAGGTAAAGTAAAGCGAACAAGAAACCTTTACCTTGTTACGTTGTAAGTTTTCGAGTTGGAGTATAACTCGGCCCAATCTTTTTTTTCCTTTATAAATAATCCGATGTTACGCGGCAGTATCGATACGTCATCGAGGTATTTAATTTTTGTATGGGATTTGCGTAGTACCATGTCCGCCCTGAGAGCCGTTGTACCATATCCCATGCAAATATGGAACATCTCGATACCAACCACCACTAATTCCACATAAGCTAGACGTTGGAGCCAAGCGATTGAAGCCACGCGCAAAAGTTAGTAAATTGTAAAATCAACCATTCCAAAAAACATTTCATGTACTGACGTAATACATATACACAAAAACAATTTGGACTATTATACAACAGCTGAAAATTATCACACATGACAGAGGTCATCGAGGTCATCACTCGCAAGGTAAACAACACGGTCTAACTAGCTAACTATGTTTATACTCAGAATCTTATTGAAGTAGGAATCGACTGCACATTTTAGCACCACCTAATCTGGCTACGGTTCCGCCTGCCCGGCCGCTGTTAAGGCCGTGGCGATCGCGGCGTAAGTATCGACCCCTAACTCTGCATTTGGATATCGTAAGAGCCGACTTAAAGAACCAACCAGCAGAAACCTTCTGTGCTTTTATCCTTTGTACATCTACTGCGATCCATCCACCATGGTGATGATGGCAAAACCACCTCTTTGTTTAAGGAGGCATGGTGCCGGCTTAGAATTTGCACCACGCCAACTCTCCCTGCGGTGTCGCAAGAGGAGACTAAGGGATATCCACCGGGGGTGGGCAGCAGCATCCCCTGCAGAACAATTCTACCACCGAAATGCGATCCCCAACCCGCATGCCCAGCGTGGGGATTATGGGCTAATACCCATTTTCCTTTTTTATCATGGTTGGTAATCCCACCATGATATAAAAGCAAATAAGGCGCTTTTCAGGGGGAGACCTGCGTCCAGCAGTGGACCAATATAGCCTGCTGACGATGAAGATATTCCGCAGTGAACGTATGAGTGCTGATAAGCAATCTGGCTTCATACAAAGTCTAGACTACACAAAGGCTATTTGCATGTGTGGAGTCATCATCATCAATATTCATAGGCGTTTAGAAAGTAAATTTGCAAGACTCGGTCACATATTGGTCACATATTAGTTTTGGCGCAACTAATGTTTAGAGAAGCGCAAAGTGGAGTAGGTTTTGGAGATAGGTAGTCTTTGTAGTACCTAGAGATCCAAATTAGACACATGTTTGCTGAAAGAGGAGGTAATGAACATCTGTAAGTTGGTATTGTGTATGTTCCATGCAGATTAACATTTTCATTGGAAATGGAAAGGAATAGGCCGGACCGATGAAGATACATGTACATACATACGTGTAGGTACGAGTAGGTATATAATTATTAGCTTCATAATTTTATGACTGACTTGTTAAACCAGAGACTAGTATGTAGGTATAATAATAAAATTAAATAGTAGATTGTATCATAAAAAACGGAGCATAATAATATTTTTACGGTGAGGGCGCTTTTTTGAATCCTGAACGTAGCGAGGGGTTCAAAGTACGTCGCCCGAGCCAAAAATATATGTATTTTGCGTCCGAGTGATACACTCTACTTTTCATCACCCTCTATGAGAAAATAAAAGGCGCCACATATTTTATTGTAATATTATTATTTAATAAAACATAGAGTAACAACTAAATTGAAATTAAATAGTATCTAGTAATAAAACAACTAAAAACTTATATTTACATTTGAGACATCTTCGCAATTATGAAAATTTATTGTTATACAGTTTTATTAGGAATAGAGATTGATGTAGATTTTACTGCATCTGCATGTTTGAAATAATGTCCGAACCTGGTTCATTTTGAGGAAAATGTGACGGTGAATCTCGTTGTTTGGATACCTGTTGTACCAGCCAGTCTTTATTCATACAATATTTGCGTTCGATTTCTTTGGCGCTGAACACTAAGATGTTCCAAATTCAAAAAGTGCGCGGCAAAGATAAATGCGGCGCACTTATAAAGAGGACTAAAAACCTCCTGCCCGCTAAAAGTTTCTTATAGAAAACACCACCTTTGGTTTCACTTAAAGGCGAAATGGGGACGAAACGTGGGGACGAGCGGAAATAATCCGAACCAAGTCATCCTTTTCGAATAGATGGGATGAAAAAAACCTCTATTCCCTTTAAAATAACAATTTTACAATAATTATGAGTAGGTATTTTTAAACTAATGTGTTTTCTATGAATACTGATTATGATTAATTTACAAATTATATTTATAATGTGATATGATCATGTGAATGTAATATAAAATAATAAATTCTAAATATGTATTACCTACCTATCATTCATTAGATATTTGTAGGATTTATACATTTCTGGATAAAGGCCCCTTACATCTCTTGCCAGTTTGCTCTACTTTGAGCTGCTCTTATCCATTGCTTTTCTGCTACCAATATGATGTCATCCTTCCAGCGGCGAACCGGTCAGCCCGAGTATATTATATTATCTGTGCCAGATATATGAAACTGCACAAACCCTTATAAAATTCAGTAAGCGACCTTTGAACAAACCGGTATGGGTTTTTGTAGCATTAAAGAAAAACCTCTATGGAGATCATTACAAGCCTGGCTATCTCCGTAGTGCAAGGGTTAAGGTGGACCAAGTGACCACTAATCACAGCTTACCTTGATCGCAAGCTCCCTGCACCAGCTCCCAGGTCACTCCGCGTACAATTCGCCGCGGTCTATTGTGTACGTTGTTCGTAAATATTTGTCTGAAAGATCCCAATCGCGCGAACAATTGATCCCGCTCCATTGTTCTAATGATGCCATGGTTTAGCGCTTGCATACCGCGACACTAATTATGTGTTTTTTGTGTGGAATGTTACATTATTTAGGAATCATAGCCAAATGTAAAGTAATCTATGGATCCAAATTTTGTTTCCATCTCATCATTGGCCTGATAACATCGAGAGATGATTTAGATGGCGTCAGTTTGGGAATCCGCTACGCATTTTCGTGTCATCTAAACTTTAAGGAGCATTATTTCTCCCCTTTCCAGGTCTCAAGAGGACTACCCCCATTGGTAAAAACCAATAAGGCGCTTTTCAAGGGGAGGCCTGCGTCCAACAGTGGACCAATAGGTATAGGCTGTGTAGATGTTGATGTTACAGATTTATTTTGGTTCTAAATGTAACCTTTTTCCTTCCCCTAATGTATCGTACAGAGATACATTCAGCCGACTAGTACTAGAGCAGGTAACTGACAGTTTCTTTCGCATTTACCAATAGTATTAGTATGAATTGCGTTTCGTGGATCCATTGGCCGTAAATACACATCAAGATTCAAAACATACCGCGCCTACCCCACATTTATAAACAACTTAACTCACGTAGCTCAAGCAGTTTATCTAAATTTACACCATTTACCTTAAATACCAATACCGCCAGACAACATTTCTACCAAATAAGCCCACAAATTATCAAAATAAAGTCTGCAAATCGAGCATATCCATCAAATTATCGAATCAGTAATAGAAGGACTTTACTTCCGCTCAAGCCGTTTTTCTTTAATCTACATTTACCTTTCTAAAAATACCGCTGAACCACATTTCCACCTAATAAGTCCACAACTCTTAAGAAATTCGTCCAGAAATCGAGCATATCCATCAAATTATCTGAGCAATTAGACAAATTATCCCAATCACTCGGCATTAGGTACAGCAGCGCGTGCGCTGACGCAAGCTCGCAACTGGAGCGAGTGGAGACGGAGTCGAAAAGGAATTTCTACTGAAATCAAGGTAAAACTAATTCAGCCGGTATAGTTTTTTATGTGCAAAACACATAGGTTTAAAGAAGGATGAGTACACCCCTATTTATGTCTCGGAGCAGCTTACGGCTAAAGCAGCCCGCTTATTCTACCTCGCGCGGGACTTAGCCAAATCGAAGGAATACAAGTTCTGCTGGACTGCTTATGGCCGGGTCTACACCAGGAAAGATGAAAACTCTCCGATACTACTAATACGATCGGAAGCACAGGTGCAGAGCCTTATGCAACTCGAATGACTAGGCATAACTTCTATTAAAATAGTTGTAATATTTTTAATTTTTATTGCATTTTTTAGACAGATAAAAGTAATTCTTAATATCATCAAATTAGCGCCCATAAACATTTTAATGATCAAACATATATTCTCACGAACCTCATCCAAACAAATATTCCATCTTACACTGATAGCATCGGCAAGTAACAGTCCTTACAATCAATGCGTCTACTCTTGCCAATACTCTCTCATCAACTTTTGCATAGAAAAAACCACAATAGCTAACGTTTACCGTTTTTTATCATATTTCAAAGATGGATAACACACTTAACATGTTGCAAGAAATAGACAATTTGGAAATAGCCCAAGTCTTTAGCTGTACTATTGGTGATTTTCAGAACCTAGTCAAAATAAAAAACTCGGACGTATTTACTAATAGTCTAAGCCAACACCTTGCATCCATCTCTTTACAGTATAATATTATTATTACAGGTGATATTAATATAAATCTTATTTACAGACAAAATGAGAATATTATTGCGCGCTCAAATAGATTAAATTATCTAAACATGCTCGCGATGCATGGTATGTTGCCCGGACACATGCTTCCTACGAGGGCTAGTAACTGTTTAGACCACTTCTTTATTAAAATTAAACCAGAAGAAAATAAATCAACAACCATAGCAATTCTAGACTCTACCATCACCGACCATAATATGATATTCTTAAAACTGTCTAGCAATTTAAACCTAAATAAAATCACTAAAACTAGAACGATATTTAATTTAGAAGGAGCTTTAAAATACTTACATGAAATTAACCTATCAGAACTTCTAAATATCAATTGTCCCACAAAACTCATTGAAACGCTTATTTCTATGTTACAAAAATGTATTACAATTAACAGTATAACTAAACCCATACCACAGAAACAAAGATTTATTAAACCTTGGATGACTGCTGGATTACTACGTTGCATGAGAAACCGAAATAAAATACAAAAAAGCCTAAAACTAGATCCTTACAACGAAATATTAAAAATCACTTATAAACGCTACCGAAATTACTGTAATTGTATAATTAAAAAACAAAAACGCAAATACGATTATGACCTATTACAAAAAGCGAAGCACAATCCAACAAAATTGTGGAACGCAATAAATTGCATTACGCAACGTAAACCTAAAAACACAAAGACTGATGAACTGTTAGACATAGATTTGACCCCGCAAAAGAGTATTGACAAAGTTAATAAATATTTCTGTTCTGTAGGTAAGCTCTTAGCAGACAATATAACTGCATCAAGCACTACTATAGCAAGTCAAAATCGAGTCATCGATCCCGATTTTAGGGAAACCATGGCTACGGATTCTTTAGTACTTTTTAGCACTGATAATGATGAAGTAAGATCCGTCATTATGGGTTTAAAAGCAGACAGTGCCCCAGGTATTGATAAAATACCAACTAGATTTATAAAAACATGTCAACAACAACTTGTCCCCGTAATTACTCATTTAGCAAATCTGTGCTTTGAACTTGGAGTTTTTCCTAATACTTCCGGCGTAATATATATATATTCCGGCGGAATACTTCCGGCCTTAAAGGAAGCTTTAGTAACGCCAGTGCACAAAGGTGGGATCGCATCTGATTTAGTTAATTATAGACCAATCTCAGTCCTGTCGTCTATCTCAAAAATTTTGGAAAAGCTGATAAATACGCGACTGATCCGTTTTCTCAATAAATTCAACATATTGTCTTCATCTCAGTACGGATTTCGACAGGGTAAGTCCACAGAGGATGCTATTCTGGCACTTGCTTCCTCTATTACAGACCAGCTGGATAGCGGAAATAAGTGTCTCACTGTCTTTCTGGACCTACAAAAAGCCTTTGATACGCTGTCCGTCTCAATTCTTATGCATAAACTAGAAATAATTGGAGTACGTGGCACACCACTTTCACTATTCAAAGACTACCTATCTGGTCGAAAACAACGAATTAAAATAGGAGACTATATAAGCGAAGACCAAACCATATCTTTTGGTGTCCCCCAAGGCAGCGTCCTTGGACCGACGTTGTTCCTCATATATATTAATAATCTAAGTAACATGAACCTACATCAGGGAAAAATTTTGACATACGCGGATGATACAGCTATAATATTCTCAGGGAAGACATGGGACTCTGTTCAAAAATCAGCTGAAACTGGCCTGATAAAGGTAGCAACATGGCTAGATATTAATTTCCTAACACTAAACGTATCTAAAACCAATTATATAGGCTTCTCTATTTATGACTCTACTCAACCCTCCAATAATTTTCAACTTAAAATTCACAAATGTGATGACTCCAGTCCAGCCTGTTCGTGCGTAAAACTAAAGAGAGTAACACAAACTAAATATCTAGGTATCATACTCGACCAAAGACTATCTTGGCACATGCATACTGAACTGATTTTAAATAGAATCAGAAAACTGATATGGACTTTCAAAACACTGCGTCATATAGCATCTACTGATCTCCTCACCCATATTTACATCTCACTTGGTCAATCGGTCATAGGATATTGCTTGCCGATTTGGGGAGGGGCTACAAAAACTAAATTCTTAGAATTAGAGAGAGCACAACGTTCATTATTAAAAGTAATGTTTTTCAAGCCCTATAGGTACTCTACAGAAAGTCTCTTCCTGGAATCAGGACTACTAACAGTAAGAAAGCTTTATATACTTCAGTTAATCCTCAAAACGCATAGATCACTGTTTTATAACAAAGAACTCGATAACACCAGTAGTCGTAGAAGGAAACACCCGGTACGCAGTGAAACGGCTAATACTACATTTGCGATGAGACAATATAAATGGCAATCGTCATATATTTATAATTATATCAATGCACAAATAGGAATATTTTCGATGTTATATTTTATATGTAAAAGAACTGTAATTGAATGGCTGATGACGAAAACCTATGATGAAGTTGAGAGTATTGTGCAGAGGATGAGGCTTTAACTCTAGTGACAGCTCAAGTATGTTGTATTTAATATTATGTTTGTTCTGTTTAAAACTGCTGTCTACTTATTGTTATAAATTTAAACCAACATGACTAAATTTTTTCCTATAATTATCCTATTAGTTAAAAAGTAAATTACTTAAATTAATATTGTTTTTGTATTAAATGGTAAGAGCGGGGTCTCCCAACACAAGCAAATTTTGCTTAAGGGGCGACTCCAGAACCTGTGTGTTAGTTTTTAAGTAATTGCAATAAACATTTCTTATTTCTTATTTCTTAGTTTTAAAATATCTCAGATAACTGGAATTAAAATATAATAATAATAATGCTGGATAATCCACACAGCATCATCTAGCCCCAAGCTAAGCAGAGCTTGTGTTATGGCTGCTAGATGACTGATAAACTTAATACAATACTTTACATAGATAGATATGTTTTAGGGATCTGTAGTCTGTCCCGCTGCAAGGACTACGGCCTTTTTTCTGGTCCTCTCTGTTTTGTGCCACGTAAGTATGCTTTTGACTTCCTCAGTTCCCACCTTGTCTAGTGGATACTGTCCACAAAAAACAGCCTTTTCTTTTCATGTCACGACTCATCCGATCAAAATTAATTTTAATTAACAAAAATATTGACGTGAAATAGTGACGTGTGATTTGTAATATCACACATAAAAACCATTCATCCAATAACAAACAAATTCTTTCTACGCTAACTAGAGGTCAAATCAAACAGGTCACTGCCGGTAACAATAATTCAATATTGCTTGTGATCCAATAAATCACCGGCCAGCAGCGACCGGTCTAGAAAGGACCCCGAGGTCGATCGAGTTATGAATATTCGAGATTAGCATAAAGACTTAGACGGTATTGGGTAAGTATAATATGTTTAACATTATATTTACGACCTCTGTGAGCTTGGGCAGGAAGTTGTAGGTTTCTTTATACTAGACTAGCTGCCGCCCAAGGCTTCGCACGCGATTTTTAAGTAGCCTATGTCCGTCCCCGGGATACCGTTTACTTCACTGCCAAATTTCGTTGAGATCTGTTCAGCTGTTTAGGCGTGAAAAGGTAACAGACAGACAGATAACAAAGACAACACAGATAGTATACATATTATTATAGTATGGATATGGATCAAACAAAAGAAAAAAAAAAATATTAGTTTATTACAAGTAGGTACGATTATATTATTATGACACTTATAAACTAAATAGGCACGGTGGAAATAATGACAATGAAGACCGTCATGGGGCAATGCAGCCAGCGTCTTGGGGACGCTTCCGACTGGTATTGATATGGATCAGTGGAGCTACCTGTAGATTGTTTGCAACAGTCTGCAGTAAGCTTAATTGTTTCAATTTTAAATACTAGTTCTAATTTGTTTTTATTTAAATTGTAATTTTCTTTGTCATAAAAACCTAGGAAAATATTAACTCTTACGTATTAACTTCGTTCGTTTCGAATAAATCGACGAGTTCGTTCGTTCATATTTCACACTGTATCTTTGTTGGTTGGTGTTTATCTCAGTCTCTTTAGCTCCCTCGTGGATATCTACCACAACGTTACCAAACATAACTTTAGAAAAACATTAAAGTTTGACAGCTTCAAGACTAATGGTTACCTAGAACAGATTTGGCAATAATGCCCATCTGTAATTGCTGGCAGGTGGTCTGCACGACTACATTACCATCAATTTAGCACCAACAGTCTAAAAACCAAGGGTCAAAGGTGGTCGGAGGTCCCTTGATGGTACACTCAGTGCAATTGGTGACGAAGCACCTGGTAAGTAATTACAAAGAGGACAATTTAAAAAAAAAACGCCATGAGGCCCTATGATTACTCTCGAACTCGGGGACAGGATTTATAATTTTTCTTAATATACGTTTGTATGATGGCGTGACGAATTGGACACCTATGACGAAGCTTGGGTCCAGCTGACTCAGGACCGAGATGCGTGGAGGGACCACGGAGAGGCCTTGGCCAAGCTGCGGGACACACCACGCTTATTGTTGCTGTTATTATGAAATAATATGTGGAAATAAATAAATTTTGTTATTTTGTGTTTTTTTATTGTAATATGTGTTTCGTTTATCTCTCCATGTCGCCACGGGGCGCGGCGACTCAACAATTGCGTACTATAGCGAACCCGCGCGGGCCTTGGCGATTGTGACTTAAGTACGATCAATACTTTATCTATGAAAAACTTATATGAGGCTGTAAATACTTCACTGTGAGGCTTCCACCGAAGTGAGGTCACTCTGATCGATGGTACACTCACAATGAAGTACCTAGTCTAGATGTTTAAAACAACGTAAAGGGTCAAAGTTATGTAGCAAACTGTACCTCGGTGTTGCAACATAACCTTTTGTTAAACTTAACACGAATTTACCTCGTTGAAGGTTCCCAATAATCGGCGGAATTCGAAGGGACAGAAAAACACTAAGGTTACCTAACTAATGTCCCACAGCTTTGATAACATTACAAGTGATTTATTAAATTACAGAGATTGGAGTAATATTTCGTGAATGAGGTCAAAGGACAAACTGGTATTTAGAATTTATTAATTAGTAGCGCCCCGCGGCATTACCCGCGGTGAATAGCCTGTTTGATAATTCCACGGGACCACCGCACTTTTCCGTGATCGGATCGAATTTCCTGGTACCAAATTTCATCAAAATCCATTCAGCCGTTTGAGCGTGGAGGAGCTACAAACATACGACTTTATAATATCATGGCATGTAGTTATTTTACCACTGCAGAGCAAGAGCTTATCACTCATCCTCCATGTTTTCCGCTCCTAGATGCCATTTTTCAAATGTAAGTACTTACTTGTCCAGCCTGTCTTGCTAACAGACGCGAAGTCGTTTTTTGTTTCCTGAGTATTGATCAAAAAGTTTTTATAAAAGGATCAACAAAATTTACAACTCGGAAAATCTAATAGAATATTTTCAAGGATAATGCCATTTTAATTGTGACCGGGAAATAAGTTATTTGCCTAGTACTATGTCTCAAACTTACAATACACTGCATTAATACAGGATGTCACTAAACACAGGTCATCCGCCACTTAAAACAGCAATAAAGATACATTTTCGTCGCTACAGTACCAAGCAATAATTATTATAGTCCTTAAGTTTACAGACATCCTGTAAGTTGTTAAACTGACTTGTATTTTATAGTTCCTGAAGTTTGATAATTATAGTCAGGTTGACTATAATTATCAAATAAATGCAAAACATGTTAACAAAATGTTCACACATCACACTAATAATATAAATGCGAATGTTTGTATGTTTAGATGCATGGATGTTTGTTTGATACCTCTTCACGCTAAAACTACTGAACAGATCGGACTGGAATTTTACATAGAGGCAGTTCTAGGCCTGGATTAAAACATAGGCTGCTTGGCGGTTATACCGACAGAACGCGTGCGAAGCCGCGGGCTGTAGCTAGATATTAAATATATAGAATCATTTATTCACAGAAACATGCCAAATATTTGGTTTCGGATCCGATGTAGCACGAAACCGCTCTAAAAGTATCAGTTCTATCAATGCAAGACTACTAGTAGTTGCGGAATGGTGTGTAAATATTAATGAAACTACCTACTTACTTAATATGAGTTAGAATTTAAATTAAAAATTTCGCGCCTACTTATTGTTAAAATATTCGCCCACGCTATAAAACTATGAGTCGGCAAACCATTTCTTGAGTCTATTTTTAAACAATGTCATTGGCAAGTCCATAATTATGTAAGCTTGAGAACTAACAATAAATGAACATGTTAAACTCTGGATGAACTTTAGATGCATTTTCATGTTAAATAATGAATTGCCACTTGTTCCATTTGAACTTGGCCGTACAAATGCATATTTGAAAGTCGTCGGCCTTTGTACTTATCTAATGCAATTACGTATTATTTATATTTCCGTTTATTATTGAACACGGGAAATTGGTTTTTTAAGCAACAAGATGCTGAATGTGCCGTATACTATAAAATATTATAAGTGTTTCTAAACAAACAACATTGTTTAAGAAGACGCGTCACAAAACAACCGTTATTATAATTCTTTATACATGCGCATATAAGGTTTCTATTTAGTAATATAAAGAATACTCTTCCCTTTATGTCAACGTCAAACTCACAGCAGACATCTTCCTTCACTGTGACATACTACAGCAAATAGATAGATAGATAGTACGTTTATTCGTCACCTTATAAAACAGATAGTACCAATGAAACATATTATAGGGAACAGCAATGGAACTGGCGGCCTTATCGCTTAAAGCAAATGTCAACACATAGCGTTTGAAATATTCTCCGGTGCATGCGGTATTTTTTGTTTATAAGGTTTATGGTGATAAATGGTGCTTACGGTGAGGTACAAGCATTTACTTTAGGTATTAAAATATTTTACAATTTGTAAGTTAAAAGTGATATTAAAACTAAATTCAACTAGGGGCAGTATAATAAAGATAGAATAAGTGTGAGAGTAAGATGTGAGTCTCAGATCTCATGATGAATTTAATTCAATGTATTCTAATGTATTCTTCTTAATGTATTCTACAAATGGACGCATTACAAAGCAGTGTGATCAACAAATAAACACCTTGATTGGAGAAATTGAAAAAACTCACTTTCAAACTGAAAATATTCTAATAGTATAAAGGCCTCCTCATCGATTTCGATTCGATGGTGGCGCCCAATAGATTACGGATTCCTATCATGAGCCCTTATTATGGCTCGCTTATATTCTACCAAGAGGTACTCCGATCATTGATGTAAAAAACCACTGATTTTTAAATATATTTATTAGACCTCGAATTGTTTACCAGTAATTTCTGATCAGTAAGACTTCATGGTACAATATCCCCTTGGACCTTCGGATGAGGTGTTGGATGCTGGGACCAGCGATCCGGGAGCGGAGCCAATAGTACTATTGCCCGCAGAGCTAATCAGAGCGACAATTAAGAATAAATTAAAGCAAATCTCTCGGTCACGATGGACTGAGCATCGAGCACCTCAAATTTGCAGGGAAACACCTGCCCGGTCTCCTCTCCATGTTCTTTACCATGTCTTAGACACATGGTAAAGAACATGGAGAGGAGACCGTGCCTATCGGCAGACTCAATAAAGACAAAAGTGGTACCGATCATTAAGAACAGGACTAGAGACATCTCGGACGTACGTAAGCGGAAGCACATGTAGGTGGTCTAGCTAGCTGGATAGTGGCGGCCGAAGAATAGGCCGTACTGTGCCGTAGCCCGTACTGTGCGCCGTAATGCAGGTCGCTCCGTTGGTTCCGGACAATACTACATGTAATGCAATTGATTGGGGCATTGGACATTGAAGGTTGTGTTCTAAGGTTTTTTACTTTGTAATATAATGTTCGTACTATAAAGTAAGTACCTGTCTAATTACATGTCATAATATATTTCATTTTCACACAGCGTTTGTCCGTCTTTCACCAGCAGATAACAATAAGGTCTTCAACAATGCTGTCTGTTTAGAAACACACATAATAATACGTTTTGCACAAAAACAAAACGTATTATTATGTGTGTGGAGAAACAGACAGCTTCGGCAAGTTGCTTGCTGGTGTTGATGACACTATGAATTGACATTTGCTGTAGTATGTCACAGTGAAAATGCCTGCTGTGAGTTTGACGTTGGCATAAAGGAAAGATAGACAGTATTCTATAAATCACTAAATAGAAAAATGCGCATGCATAAAGCATTTAAACGGATGATTTGGGACGCGTCTTCTTCAACAATGCTGTCTGTTTCTTCACACACATAATATCCGTTTTGTTTTTGTGCAAAACGCTAATAAATAATATGTGAATTTGTGATAACCTTGAAAAAACATAAGTTATAAAGTCGTTATTAGTTAATACAAAGATTAATTAAATCCAGATTCAAAGCATAAATAATTTTGATTCTCATCTAGTCTAGCAATAAAACGCGTCATGCATTCGCTTTGCTAAAACAAAACTGAAATATTGACATGACGCGTGAAACAACGGACATCATTTTAAAACGGCTCTTTTTCAGAAACTTAGGCGTAACTTAGGCGGCGTTGAAGTCGGTTGAAAAGAGGCATTATTCCATCTTCAGAAAGGCATTATTCTCTGAAGATAGAATAAGAGGCTTAATCCATTCCATCTTCAGAGAATAATGCCTCTTTTCAACCGACATCAAAAAGGAGGAGGTTCTCAGTTCACCTGTACGTTTTTTATGTATGTTAGGTCCTTGATATCTCCGCCCATGGTTAACCGATTTTACTCATTCTTATAATATTGTATAGAGAATGATCCCGAGGTGGTCCATAATTATTACTTATTTTATTCCCGAGGGCTAGTATTTATCCCGTTAACCCGTTAAACGAACAGCCCTCTTCTGCAGCACAAATACGGTGTTAATATCTGCAGCGTTCCCCCATAGCAGTATGCCATAAGACATAACACTATGGAAGTAGCTGAAATAAACTAGTCTAGAAGTATCAACGTCTGTAAGGTGACGGATTTTTTTGACTGCATACGCTGCAGAACTAAGTCTCTTCGATAGCTTGTCTATGTGTTGACAGATCTAAAACAACTCAACTCAGTTATAATAGCTATAACCCTGTTTTTTGACTGACTGACTGACTGACTGAGAAAGGTTTTGCTAGTTTCAAACACGTTCTTCGTTACGATTTTTACGTTTCGCACGTTTATCGTTTTTTAATACACGCCAAATGATTAAAGTATTACTATACTATACATGCTCGGTTCTATTCTACGTGACGTGTCCGAGAGTCCAGTAAGGTCTAAAGGAAATAAAGCACTTTGTTTGATATTTGATATTATAAGAGTCCTAGAGTTTTTTTGTCAGCAAATGGATTACAATTACAACCAAGTAAACATTTGTGGAAAATATTTTCCGACATCGTCGTCATCATCATCGGAGCAAATGGTTCGGAATGCGAAATAATTTATGTGATTGCTTTCATTCGAAGGTACCTACGTAAATTCTCACATGTGTATTTATTTATTTTATTTTCACCACTACTGTCACAGCAAAGTTGAATAATATTAGTCTTATGAAGTTTTCAATTTAAGTATGTATATTAACTACCTAACTACAGTATAATATTAATTTAGTATAACGTAGGCTAAATACTTTTTGCTTAAAATTTTTATCTTTTTCATCCGGTCCTGAGGAGGGCGATACTAAACGCGACACAGTTTTATACTTTTAGCGTCAGTATCGTTGCGTTATGTTTTAGTTTTTAAATATGTACATGGTACCAATAAACGTTTTGTATTCATTATTTAATTCGTCTCTCATGCGTTTTCAAACTCGAATTTACAACTTTTTCGTTACGCGTGTGCAACTATGCGTTGTTGACGTTTTTGCCTTTAGTGATTACCTTGTGGATTTGTGTTATTAATAACAGTTTCAGTTAGGTTATTATCATTTACAAATGTCTTTGTCTTCAAAAATATCTTGGATTATAGAAACGAACGTAGTAAAAATTATAAATACAACGCCCACGCTAATGGAAAGTCGAAAGAACCAGACAATGACATATCTCTATCGATATATCAACAATTAATCACACTCTATTTCATTTCTGTAGCCTTTGGAATGTGTTACACATTTAATCAGTCGATTTCAAGCCGTATCCCATCCGCGTTAAGTTTAAATTCAATCGCAAGTGCACTTAGAAAGTGGTCGTCCTTGAAAGTAAAAGCGATCCCTAAAGTGAAATCGAAGTTGCTTTGTATTAAAGCGATTCGGGCGGCTTTAATGCCCTTAAACCAAATGAAGACATGGTTATACACGTCAGTTCAGTACCTTTATGCAGCTGTAGCAGAAACCGAAACATTCAATCAGAGAACCAAAAAAGAAAACACAATAAAATATACAATCACAAAAGTACAATCTACTAAAATGATTGCATAAAAGATGTGAGTCTTGTAAATAATGACCCGTCCCAATGATGGCAGGGCAGAGTCATGGTGAGTCTAGGTTTGTACAGGATGTCAAATCTGTCATCACAAAGGATGCTTCAGGTGCTTGCGATGACTTGGTTAACATGTGAACGGATCGTTAAGGCTATCGTCGTGAATCTCCCTAAAGTAGAAACAGAACCAACAAAGGTAAAAACTGAAGACTCTGTCGGTTAAAATACCAGTGATGATTGAATGGACTTTCTAAGATTGCAGCGAATCATCCAAGACAATGCAAACCGCAGTAATGCGAACTCCAAATTGACACAATTACAACTTTCACTTATGGTCGCCATAATCCGCGCTTATGGTATCAAATTGGTGTTACGTGGAATGGCGTGGGAAGAATCAGTTCAATACTAAAAAGGAATCATAGAAACATTTATAAAGATACTGGGGTTCTCTTTCTTTGCGAAGATATAGGTATTGTAGATCTTAGTAGAGGTAATGAATATAGCCTAACAGAAATAGGTAGACGAAGGGCTTTTTGTTTTTGGGCTACATTAGAACAACAGACTGAACACCCAAGTGGTCAAATAACTTTTTTTCTAAGTTAAAAAAGTAATAATTTAGAATTAAAAGTTTTATTAAAGAAAACCATAATTAGAGGTACAAAAGAAACAGCTATAATGATAATGTAAACAAAACTTTCGAGCGGGGTCGTAGAACTGTGCATGTTGTTTTTGTTGTGTTCGTGTTTGGCAGATCTCGCGGTTCTGCTTCAATGGTGCTCAGTCAACGGGAACTGCTTTGATTTATTGCTTTTAAATGCGAGGGAATGTAGATTTTAGCATGAAAACTGTGTTAATCTGTTAGTGCATCAATTTGAAGGTCGTACATCTGATTCCTGCTCATGCGATTCGCAGAATTGTAAAAGCCGTTGCGAGTTAATTTACTCAGTTCAAGTTGTCCTTTAACATGTTTGAGTTATTTCGTATAAAAACTGTTCCATGTAACATTTTCATTAAATTTAATTGCTAGTTTTTAAGAAATGATCTCCGAGATCGTTGACACAACCCACGCTTGTTATGATATCATTTTCGTTGCCAAACTTGTATCTAATAGTGTGGTAATATTTATATTAGCTAACACCCAAATACATTATGTTTATTTTAAAGCGACGTGAACTATGGTAATGAAGTGTAAGAGTGTAACCCTTCCGTAGCCTCCTTATTTTTAATAGAGACAACCATGTATATTTTTTTTCTATATACTTGGTAGTTATCAATTATTTTTGATGAAGTAAAGTAAGTTTGCCTATGTGCTAACTGAAGCACATAGGTAAATTACAATGAAAATCTACTATGCATGGAATTCTAGCTTCCAAGGTTATTAAAGCTAAGATTTCGACAGAAAAAATGAACATTTGTGCGTTTTTTGCTGTACAAAACAAAGAAACCCACCATTTTATGATTATTTGTATAATAATAAACAATTTAATCAAATGTTTGAGGAAGACATCGTTTCCTTCGACAAAGGATCGCGGAATACAAAAAAATTTTATGTTCCGGGTATTATAATGGCTGTACTTTTATAGTTTTAGGGTAAGCATAGGAGCCCTTTGTTTTGACAAGAGCATCAGGAAATTCGTTTTTATGACCAACGCTTCTCATGGTTAACGGTTCCGCGAGCTATTTGGCCTAACCACTATCTATTTAGTTTGCAACTGCTGAGAGAAAAGATGTTGGTGGGTTATTAAGATGATGACTATGGTCACAAATAAATCTGTATCGTAATTAAGAAATAGATGGCATTGTTTAGTGTTGCATTACTTATATAATTAGCACGGAATGCACCTTCGTGTAACGAGTTTATTGTTGTAAAACTAGGTGTGATATTACATTAATATTGGTCTTATGTCAAAATATAAATATAGTATCACTAGTCTGCCGATGAGGCTTACATCATAGATAGGTATGTAAAAGCACCAAAATAATAAAAGTTATTTGAATAAAAAGCGTTACGTAATGGATAATAAAAAAAATACAAAAAGAAAGATTTTTTTTCTCATTATGCCATCTTTAAAGGAGTTAAAATGTATTATTTAGGTTATCGTTAATGGTATAATAATCCTTTTATCTAGTATAACTTGTACTTCTTTGTATAAGTCCTTCTCTGAAAATTAAACGATAGTATATTTTTAATATTTCCAGCGAAATTAATAAATCTCTGCCTTGATAAACAGTCCCTTACCTATCCCTAAACTATGGACCCTATACATGGTATTTGTACTGAAAGCAGGACCATCGTTTATGATAACCCAGTCTGCATACAACATGAAAATTATGACTATAAACAACGCTTTTCAAGTGGCCTTGTCTGCTTATTTTGTTTATATCATTATTTTAGTATTTAAAATTATTATTTAATTTGTTAGAAGGTACCAATTTCAATTAGATTTGGCTTGTAAACATGATTTTACCAATAAAATGACTATCTGACTATCTATCTGACTAAGGTAAGTTTATTTTAGTAACAACTTTAGTCTTTACTGTTTTAGATAATACGTCTTTATTTTTATGTTACCTATCTTTATTTTTTACAACTTCTTTCGTTTTCATTTCCCGGGATTGCCAGATGTTTACATGAAATATGAATATAATATCGAAATATGTTTGGGATATTATTTAATTACTTTACTATGGTAGATATGATATTATGAGTGGATAGGTGACTTCTAGACATATGTATGATACCGTTGGACACATCTTCACTTTCCATCAGGATGTATGTATTATATATTTTAATTTAATTAATTAATTTAATTTAATTCTTTATTGCACTAAATAAAACATACATTAAAAAAACATAAAACTAGAGAAGGAATGAGGGATGAAGGAATTTTAATATATATATATAATATAATATTTTATATAATATTTTAATATTATATATATATATATGTATATATATATATAATACATAAAAATTATGAATGGGGACAGTCTGTCAAGCTAAGCATGTACCTATTGATTATTGATTTTAATTATGCATTAATTATGATCCCTATGATCCGTACCGGGGACCAACAAAGGTCTGTAACTAAAAAAAATGCCGACGCAAATGTGTGCAAAAATATATTAACTGCCGTATTTGCGATAGGTACTCTTTCGTATCGTAATCATAAATCTACAGCAAACTGTTACCTATACTAAGCAGGAGATGAACTATTTTATTGACTGATTTCAACAATATCATCCATTCCAGTTCACCAGCTTCCACATCACCACGATCACGGAGCACATGATCACGATTACGGAGCTCCTCGGCACCAGATCACCTACCGCCACTCCTACATGCTACCTTGGTTATCCTGAGATACGACCCGACCCTGGCGATCATGTTCGTATCTTCTGAACTCGTTTGTGCATCTGATCATGTTTACGTATTATGGCCTGTCGGCGTATCCGAAACTGGCTAAGTACTTGTGGTAGAAAAATTATATTACTACTTTGCAGTTAGTGAGTGCCCTTGATTTTGAGTACCTATCAAGTTAATAAGATGACACCTGGCAAGTATTGCAATTCTAGAAATAGATTGAAACTTCACGATATTAACCTAACACAGGCATACTTGCGTACACACATTTAAACGCAAACGAGACGGGAATCATAATTATTCTATCAGATCAGTCTGCTGAATCCCACTGCTTTGCACACGGGTAAAAGAACAGTGAGATCTCAGTATTATCTCCTCCATGCCTTCTTCTATTAACTAATATGACATCTTTATAAACACAAATGTTCCTATGTGAGCCATTAGAAGTGGAAATCCTTGGTCCTTG
The DNA here is from genome assembly GCA_963662085.1 of Eupithecia inturbata. Classification (NCBI taxonomy): domain Eukaryota; kingdom Metazoa; phylum Arthropoda; class Insecta; order Lepidoptera; family Geometridae; genus Eupithecia; species Eupithecia inturbata. The sequence continues at coordinate 15,162,056 of OY759182.1, forward strand.
GGGTCCTAGGCAATCGCAATTTATACAGAGGTTACCAAACTTCTCAAAGAGTCCACAGGTGATCGGAATGCTGGCACCTGTATTTCGGTCAACGAATAAGCATTACCTTTCAACGCAATGCTGCCAGCATTCTGGGCACCCTGGCTTAGATTTATAGGAATCAATTTCCTAAAAAAATAAGTGTAAATAGTAGTTGTAATTGGTTCTTTTTGTATCTATGTGCTAAATAAACCAAATGTACTGATGATTTCTATTAAAAAAACAAATGTTATTTTTTCCAGGTGCAGTTCGTGTTAGCAAACAATAGTTAATGCGTCACTACCACTTCTCCGAGTGCCCGCCATCTTTCTTCACCGCCTACAACGCGGTGCTACCCTGTCTTCTGTTCATCGGGCTCTTGTCTCACTTCTACATCAATGCTTATTTCCAGCCTAGAGGTGTTTAAAATAGTAAGGATAAAAAGAGTTTATAAAAAATATAGGTTTAAATTAAATCAAGGTTAACATAAAATGCAAATTTTCTTTTTTTTTCGGCAATGCCTTTTTATATCATAGAAAATTACAATGAAATAATAAAAACAAATTAGAAATAGTATTTACAATTCAAACAATTAAGCTAACTGCAGACTGATGCAAACAATCTACAGGTAGCTCAACTGATCCATATCAATAGCAGTCGGAAGCGTCCCCAAGACGCGCTGGCTGCAAATACATAGATGATGCTAATTTAAGATACAAAAAAATTTTGTATGATAATTCTGTAATTTGATAATTTAATTCCTTTGTTTCAAAAAGGAATATTTCGGTAGGTATTTTTAAAGAACCGTGTTGATTCACAATACAATCAAAATAGAAAAAAAAACACCTTGGTCTATCGTCACATCATACTCGAGTAATAAATTGAAGAATTTTATGACTGTAATTTAAGAATTCTATAACAACATAATAGTATAACATAAAAACTTTATAACATAATCAAATGCGATTAAAAGACAATATTTTTTTTTATTTCATTCATGGTTATAGTTTTGTTAATAATTTCTAGACTATACACAGCCTATAGATAACTTATTAAAATTTTGTTTTAGTACAAGTCACGGGAAATATATAGATGAATAAGTTCAGAACCAAGAGGCTTTTTTTAAAATTGCCAAATGGCAGTGACCTTTATTAACAAAGAAAATCGTGGTGTAAATGTAAAAGTTTTCGTCTGGTCGAAGCGACGCGTGACTCGAGAGCTGGTGGCATATGGCGCAGCGCATCAGCATTGCCATACAGCGGGGCAATGCAGCCAGCGCGTCTAGGGGACGCTTCCGACTGGTATTGATATGGATAAGTCAACAGTCTGCAGTTAGCTTAATCGTTTCAATTGTAAATGCTTGTTCTAATTTGTTTTTACCAAGAAGGCTGTTTAACAAAAATAGGCCTAAACCCAACTGTGGGATATCATGATGCTGATCGTAACATAAGTATTAGAAGAGTATTAAAATATCACCTAAACTAATATTGAAATACATTCTGTTGTGCTACAGTTCGTTTAGCATGGGTTAGTTAGTAAGTAGTATTTGTAGAGCAAGAGAAAGTTGCGCACACGACGGTGTAACAACCAACTGTCCATACTTACTTATGCAGTGCAAGTGTATGTACACCTTGAGATTCTCATAATTTATGAGAAATTCAGCTAAGGACAAAAAAATCAGCAACCATTTCAACCACGTCAATTTATTTCAATTAGATCAAAAATGTAACGAATTTAATGATTATTTATTTATTGTTTATTTATTGTTTCCCTTACGTTTCCATAATAACTAAACGTACGCGATAAATACCCGATAAATAATCGTTAATTAAGTAAACAAATAGCAAAAGTTTAAAAAATCTAACGAGAACGAGAAAGTCTTAATAAATGTCTTGCGTTGTGCACACTTAGACCATCTAAGAAGTTTACTGTGCACATTAAGTGCACTTTTGTCTTCAAGCGCAAACTTTTCTCTATATTTGAACTTGCATGGCTAAGCAGCAAACTAAGCAGGATATCTACTAGCAGTCATCAGACGCATCATGAACATGTTGGACATTACAAGCGAAAGCGCAGGTACGATTAGCAGTAAGGTCGGGTAGAAAGTTTTATGATCGCTTGGCATAATGTTCACTAATTGTGTGATTTAGCTAAACGCGCGCCATATTTTTATAATTTGTTTAGCTTACGTGCTGCGGAATGATTGCATAACTGATTTTAATCCTAGAACATAGAGGTAGTAACTTGTTTTGATTAAGTGAAAATGCTCGTAACACGTAGCTTTTATACAGTTCAAGAGTTTTTGACATGTAAATTTTAAATTATATATTTTTCATACTTTATCGACAATTAATTATACTTAATATTATTTTTTTTATTTAGCATGACATTTATTTGATTTTAATTTTACTTTTATTACTATTTCTTTAATTAAGCATGACAATAACTAGTTGAACTATTTTGAAGGTTGTGTACCTATTTAGCATATTTTATGTACCTACATATGTAGGTGCTTTGATATTCACATGCCAGTACTGTGGCGAAATAAGAGGATCAACTTATTTACAATACCACCTGTGTAATTTACCATGTCTTTTATGAATAAACTATTTGATTTGATTTGCTCTGCTGAGCGTTACGTCTATCAACTTAGATAGTTTGTATATTTTTTAATGTGTAACTAGCAGCTTCTGCCCGCGGCTTCGCACGTGTTTTCCCGGGAATGAAAGTTGACAATATGTTATTCCAGGTGTAGAACTGCGTCTATGCCATGTTCAGCTGGATACCTGCAGTAGTGTTGGTGTGAAGAGGTAACATAGCTATCATCTAAACGTCCAAACTTTCGCATTTATCGTAAGATTTACTGAAGATTTTAAGATTTATTATTTATTTATTTTAACACTTTAATGCACTAAGGTAAAACTACACTACTAACACTTTAATGCCAATGGGTGGGCTTAATGCCGAGGCATTTTCTACCTGCCGATCAAAAACATAAATGTTTTACATATGTTTTAAAACATATGTTTAATATTAGGTCCTTACATATGAAATTGGCGTTTTGTATGGGAGGAACAAAAAGTCGAATATTTTTTAATATAATATATTTAATTAATCAAAGTATGAACCATTATTTTCTATGCACTTTTGCCATCTTATAGGTAGTTCATTGATCCCTTTACTAAAAAAACCAGTCGGACGGGAATCAATAAAATCTTTGAAGGCGATTTGGACTGCCCCATCGGAGTTGAATTTTTTCCCTTGCAAGAAGTTATCCAAATTTCGAAAAAAATGGTAATCTGTTGGAGCAAGGTCCGGGGAGTACGGAGGATGTCTTAGACTTTCCAATTGAAGCTCTTCTAATTTAGTAGCCGTCTGTTGCGCAGTGTGTGGTCTAGCGTTGTCGTGAAGCAGCAGTGGCGTGGAGCGATTGACCAGCCTAGGTTGTTTAGCCGCTAGCTTTTCCATCATGGTTTGCAATTGCTGACAATAGACATCAGCCGTAATAGTCTGGCCAGATTTGAGAAAACTGTAATGAACAATACCGGCACTAGTCCACCAAACGCTTACAAGTAACTTTTTTGGGGTTAATTTTCGCTTGGGGCAGGATTTGGCTGGCTGGCCAGGATCCAACCATTGCGCTGAGCGCTTCCGATTATCGTAAAGAACCCATTTTTCATCACAGGTAATGATTCGGTTTAAAATACCTTCATTATTGTGCCGGTTTAGTAATGTAACGCAGCAGTCGACGCGCGTTTGCCGGTTTGCTTCAGTCAATTCGTGAGGTACCCACCTTTCAAGCTTTTTAATCTTCCCAATTTGCTTCAAGTGAATTAAAACAGTTTATCACTAACATCGCAGCCTGCAGCTAACTCGGACGTGGTTTGCGATGGATCCGCTTCCACAATAGCCTTCAACTCTTCATTATCAACTTGAGTCTCAGGCCGTCCACGGGGCTTGTTCTGCAGGTCAAAATTTCCAGAACGAAAACGTTGGAACCAAAAACGAACTGTGTTTTCTTTTGCAACACGACCGCCATACACATCATTCACCCTTCGAGTTGTTTTCGAGTTGTGCCACGGCGGAACTCGTACTCGTAAATAATGCGATATTTTAAGTTTTCCATTTTGTAAAATGAGTGACGCAAACAGAAAAAAAACAGAAGAAAAAAAACAAATGAATGACGATCATCGAAGCACAAATACATGAGTCTATAGCTGTACAAATTTGAATTTGGAATTCCTTACCAAAGAGGAGAAATTTGTGATTAAAGTGGCCAGTACGAAAAACGCCAATTTCATATGTAAGGACCTAATATTATGTTTTTTTTTATTAATCCCGGTCGGGGTTTAATAAAAAAACATAATGTTAAATTTATGTAAAAAAAGTTATACATATGTATAGCATTTCCACAAAGAGGTCTAGGTAATGTTATGGTTTCCTTATTTATTATCAAGCTGGCATTCCAAGAAGACCAGATAGGTACAGTGTACACCTTTATCCTTATATCACTTTTACAAGTATGTTATTATAATATTCGCACCTACTCGTACCTAGGAGGATCACATTAACACTTCGACCTTAACACCTCGCAATAGATTCACATTTGCAATAATAAATCTCGTAACAATACTATTCTCAGAACTCAATCGATCATGTGGTATCGAGAGAGTAATGGATCCTAATGGCCTCTTGCGATATTATCAAGATTGTTGGGAACTACTATTATCTGTTTCATGATAAAACTGAACGTCATTTATTTAAAATATCCATTGTTGTATTTTACTGCAGGATTTTGCAATGAACATAGATGAATTGTGTTGGAAAATGTAGGCCTTATTCGCAATAATAATTTAATACCGAATTTGATAAGTGTTAAGTAATATGGTAATAATTGGCAAACCTTTGCTCGAATATTTTCACTGGGTGTTGTTACTAAAGTTCCAACATTTTATTGACACTGTAAATAATTAGGGTATATTCTGCAACATATCAAACTGAGATCATATTTACAAGTAAAAATGTTATTCCGATATTAAAATACCACTTCAAAGTTTGAAAAAGCGATATTATAAAAGCGTTTTGCGTTCATTACCGACGGATGTGAAGGGCGTAAAGGGCAGAGTCGTGATGCTGCTGCCTTGTAATGGTAGGTAATTCTTGTAGGTCCGAGTACTTTATGTTACCGACCGACTTAAAGGACTAAGGATTGTTAATGATGCAGTTTTTCACCAAAGCAAAGTAAGCCGCCAAAGCAGTTAAAAACTCTAGATATGTGTAAAAAAAAGCATTTTGATAAATTATCTGCAAAAAGATGAACAGTCCCGCAGTACTTAACCTAAAATTTACTTTTTTGATGTTGATTTTAACACAAGTTAGACGATTCCATATCGTTTTTTTAAATAAATATAGTTAGCTAACAGTAACATTTTTATCAATACTCCAAGCATGTAGTTATTTTTTATTGGATTAGCTGACATAATTTACAGCTAACTCTAAGCTTGATAATAAGTACTTTTGGTAAACGTCCACCGCGTGCGAAGCCATGGGCAGACGCTAGCTCATTTTTGTGACTTTTTCGAATCTTGTTGCAAAATACCTTCGCCAAAAAATGCAACCTCTTTATAAAGTAATCCGAAACTTCACTCCAAAAAGTCAAACTTTAATTAAATGTCGCTGTCATTCAGGATCAGTCAGGATTTGTAAACTTTGGTGCAGTCATGGTGCAGTAAAAATAAATATGAGTGCCTGGAATAGCGCTTGGAGATGCGCTGTAAAAACGATACTACGATACTACGAGAAGGCCCTCTGTTACGTGGTTGTCCTGGTCCTGACACCATTTTTCTACTTCTTTGAAATGACGCTCGTCCGACCGAAGATCATCGAGGACTACCAGTTCGGGCTCGTGAAACAGTATTTCCACACGATCGTACCAACCTTTCTGTTCATCAACGTGGCGGGGAATATGATGAAGAGCATTCTCACCGATACCCGACTGAAGAAATCCCATCCTAACGGCATATTCTGTCAACGCTGCTCTATCTACCGCCCTGCGACTAGCTGGCACTGCAAGACTTGCAACACCTGCATCATGCGACGCGACCACCACTGCATGTTCTTCTCGCGCTGCATCGGACTCAACAACCGTCGTTACTATGTCGCCTATCTCGGACACATCATGATCTCTATGGCCTATTCCCTTTACTACAACTACTTCTTCATAGCCGCGAAGTTCGAAGACTTTGGATTCATAATTTCCATCCTCAGAATCTTCAACCCATTGTTCCGGTTTATGGCCACTCAACCGATGGGGGCGAATGATCTTTACGCGCTGTTGTTCGTCTTGAACGGAGGTCTCCTTATCTGGTTCTCTGCGCTCTTCTACTATCATATGAATAACGTTTTGATTGGAGCGACGGTTCATGACTCTGTACCTGTTTGCTTCATTACCTTGGATGTTGCAAAGTGGAAGGAAAATATGGTTGCAGTGTTTGGTAGTAAGTGGTACTGGGCTCTGCTCTTTCCGTTTGTGCATAGCCCTTTACCAGATACTGTGAAAATACAATAAATTACAAAATTCACATGATTTTTAATTTTCTAGAAAGACGGAAGAACTTTGCTTACGGAGGTAGGACTTGACAGAATACAAACAATGTTACGACTACGGAAAAGCAGACACAATGTTGCCAAAGGGAATTGGCAATGCATCGACAATGAATAGTGAAGCTAGAAATCCTTTCCTGATTATCTACCCAACTGTTTTTCTCTGAATCACTAATATTATAAAGGCAAAGTTTCGATTATGTGTACGAATGTTTGTTACTTCTTGTTGCTTTTTACGGGTGGATAAACGGAATAACTCGTTTTCGTTCGACACTTTCTAGATTTCAGAATAAGGCAATACTATACCCAAGGATAGCACGCGCGATACTGAGGGCAGAAACCAGCTTGGAAAAGTCTCAATATACACGTCTCTATGAAATTGAATCCAAGTTGCCCAATGTTCGAATTATGGGTTCGAATAGTGGCCATAATATTTCGACAGCCATAGTATTCCTATCGCACCTCCAAAGGACGAGAGGCCACGTAACGGTTGAGCAAGCCGACGACACCAGCACGGCATTCTAATAGGCCAGGAAGTACAGCACGCGTCTAACTCACTATGATGTAGGGACATGGTAAGAGTAGGTAGTCATCGAGCACATGAATGTAGAGAAGGATTTCGTAAATTGCATAACATACGTTGACTGGAAGCTTTTCCTAAGCTAGAGAAGAAAAAAGTATATAAGGGAAAAAAGAAAAAAGTATTTGGTGTGTGACGGAAGTTGTAAATAATTTTATTCGTTTTCAAAAGAAATATCGGTGTGTATCGCTGTAGTAATAAGTGTCGTTTTACCCATTATTTCCGCTCATTGATGGACGGAACGAACTTGTAAAAATTAAAAAATAATAATAAAAATAAATAACAACCAAAAAAAATTATTAGTATCATTTCGACCACTGACGAACAATTTCACGACAGATACATGCATATAACGTGTCACAGACCCGCTACCGCTTCAGCACCATAATCTCTTAAAGGTCAGTCAGGTGTTGCAGAGGATTTCAAAGTTATACAACCAAATCAGATTTCAGTAACTATCTGTACCTGTGTAGATGATTATGGAAATGCAAAGATTACAAAATTTAAGAGTTCGTTTTACGAAAACCATTGAGAATCAAATTTAACGAAGGCTACCCACCCTGGCTCATTCGATATAGGTAATAGATTTTAAACGAGCAATAAACTAGCCTAGCCTAATAATAATCACGTTGACTAACAATAAATTGCTTCTAGTTTACTGCTAATAAGTTTAGCACAATTATAAATGCGGGAGCGTTTAGCCTTGGAAAGATGTGTGAATCGCGGCGGCGATTATGTACATACGAGTATATGAGACCATGGTGCCGATTCAGATGTCACCAAAACGAATCTAATTTGACAAAACTAAAAATGTAGCTGTCCTTTTCATAACGATCGATATAAAAAGGATGGCATCAATTTTAGTGCTGTCATATAAGTTTAATTTAGTTTTGGCGCCATCTGGGTTGACACCAATAAGTAACTGGCTTTTCACCCATATCGTAGCAAGGATAACATCTACCGACTAATTCTACTAAGAATTCTCAGGCAGTTATGATTTTTCTCTAGTCTAAAGTAATGATTACAAAAATCGTTATGCTTCTCTCTACCTAGTTTTCTTTCGGCAAAAGGGCTCAAAATCGTTAAACGACACAATTCACAGTGTTTTATCTCTGACCGGTGCGCACGCGCAGATCCACAGCTTAGCAACGAGTTGGTACTGTCGAACGGGAGCCCCGTTACGTAGCCCGTTACTATCGCATCGACTGTTATGAAATAGGATGGTATTGCAGTTGTACTGTTGGGTTTGTTTGTTCTGTTGGGTTTAAAAGTTTCGGTTGTTCTTTGTGTGAAAGGCAAAAATTCATAAAAATAACATGTAAACTATTCTGTAATTCTGTAATTCTTTATTGTACACAATAATACATAAGCATTTCATTTAATAGGATATGTACACAGGCGAGCTTAACCCTGATAAGATTCCTGAGAGATTTCTTCCAGCAAACCTTAGAGTTATAGGAGAGGCGATGGAACAGTTAGAGTAAGAACTATATTACTAAGCTCAAGCGCGTTACAATGACATGTGAATGGCTACAATTTTCAATCTAAAAATCTACATTTAGATCTTGGTACTACAGAACTCTAGAGCAGCAATGTGTATGTCTTATAGATTAATAACCCTGCTAAATCTATCACACATAGTCCTATACATATAAGTATATTCTACCTCTATATGTAGTTCTGTGCTATCATGTGAAGCCCTTGCGTATACCTTATTGTTAAATAAGTTATAAAAATAAGAATGTATAAGTTAAAAATAAGAAGGTATATTTAAGTACGCCCAGAGGAAGAGAGCCGATGCACACCTACCATCGTGACCCAGTTACCACGTGGACTCCAGATGATCTTAGGAGAATATCCTTTGCAGAGTTACGTCCACCAAAAAAATAGCACAGAACGTACATATATTTCAAAGAAAAAGGACAAACTCGAGAAAATCCTTTGCCCAGCAGTAGGACAGTTACGTCCACTAAAAATAACAAAGTATGTATATAGCAAAGAGAAAGGACAAACTCGTGCGCAAGTGCAAATGTCGTCGTCGCCGTGAGCGCTCGATAAAGATGATCGATGAACAGAATGTATGTACCAACTGTATTTAATCACTGCCGTGAGAAGGTTAGGTAAGTGCTGGGAAATATTTAAAAACAAATAACTGGAGCATTTAAGTTTCCAGTGAACTAAAAGCGTGATAGCCTTAACCTTTAACGAATGTTCAAAGTGTGTTCGCGCGCTGCATCCAATCCAAAAGCGGTCTCTGTTCTTGATCAAAATTAAATAAAACCAAAAAAAACATTGTCACAAAATTAAAGCGCATTATTTCCTAGGGCTCACGGACACATATTTAAATTTATAATTATATTTTATTTTATTGGTTTATTTTCGGATTTGAAATGTATTTTGAACTTTCTTTTATCTTTCTTTTCTTCTTCATCCTAAGAGAGAGGAAGAGAGATCAGGCAAGAAATCCCTTTAAGTATAAAGACCGCCCATTTCGTTGTGATAATTTCTTTTAATTATTTTATTTTCAGTGATTCATATCTACCTCCTCTCCATAGAGGAGAGCCGCCACCATTCTCCACTTTAATTTTATCAACATTGTGAATGTTGGGAGATTCACAGGGATGTAAAGAACCGAATGAATGCGGGATGGATGAAATGGCGACAGGTCACAGGAACAACATGCGATCTGCGGATGCTGCTTAAACATAATGGATAAATCTATAAAACCATCAACGTAAGACCTGTCGTATTGTATGGATCTGATTGCTGAGCCACCAAAGGGCGCCCCTTTGGTGGCTTATATAATATTGAGATGGATGTGTTGAGTGATGGGAATGGATAAGATAAGAAATGTGTATGTATATAAACACATTTCATATAATCAACATATCGTCACCTCTACGGCAAACTTACAAATCTGTTTTTGTTGCAGTATTATGTAAAAATTAGTAGTCGAGGTAGGCCTAAGAAAAGATGATCGGACTGTGTGAAAGATGGCATTAGTAAGAAAGGAGTGAGTGCTGATATTACGGCTGATAGAAGCAAATGGAAGAAGAAAACCTGTTGTTCCCCACATAAGTGGGAAAAGGGCAGGACAATGATGATGATGATTTTGTCAACATTGTAAGTAACCCAAGCTCACTTACCAAGTCGGATCCTAAACCGTTACCAAATAAACCTGCCCCTTTCGCCACATCAAGACCGTGAGAGAGTCGTAATTGCTAATCTGAATCAATTATATCGGTCCTAATGCCCGATACATTTCCTCAATAGCCTTGTTGACCGGGTACAGTTATGCAATGAATTACGGTTACCATAAGTACAGTCACCACTAAAATGTGATGAAAAGATGAAAACTACAAAACCCAGTAAGAAAACAAACGATTTGTAGATTATTTGGCGTGTTTTAAAAAACGATAAACCGACTTTAAGTTCCGGTAGATAATATTCCTTACCCTTACCCTTACCTTTCCCTGACCGAAGGTCTATGTTCACATGCACAAAATTGAGTTTACACTGGCGACATCTAGTTATAATTCAAGTCTAATTTAGCTTGATGTGATGACTGATGTCACATGGATGAAACTGTTGACGTCCGTTGCTATGGAAACCATTTGGTGAAAGTAAAATGATCATATTATGATGAATTTTTACAAACCTACGTTTAATGGCGCACATAGCCATTCCTCGAGAATCAAACTTATAGGGGACCACCTTAAAATTAATTTTGATACAACAATGAAAGAATCATCAAATCTATTAAAAATTGGCGCAGATATCACCAAAACTGTTGTAGCTAGTCGTGATTCTCCAAAAATATTATGTTGCTTTTTAAGTTTAACGGGATAAATTCTAATCTCTTGGAAATATTTTTTTATAGGAGCACCTCGGGATCATTCTCTATACAATAGTGACAGAATCAGTAAAATCAGTTACCATAGGGAGATATCAAGTAACATACATACGAACTGAGAACCTCCTCATTTTTTAAGTCGGTTAAAAAGGTGGTTCTTCTTTTATTTGACGAGCGGATTCACCGCATTCACTGCCCTCGGCGGCGGCGGGGCGGTGCGACATGAAGGGGCGCGCCCCGCCGCAGCCGCCGCCCGCCGACGCATCAAGGACCTGCTGATGGACCATTTGCGTATTTAAAGGTCTTGCAGGTTTAGGAGCTAAAAGAATGGTGTAGTTTAGCGGTTTCCGTTGCTTTGCCTGTGCATGAGGTTTCCAATCTTCATCTGTTCAACGCTTTCTGGCAAAGACTGTACCTATTTAAACGCAAAGATTACGGTACTGTGGGATAATAATATCTCTTCTTTGTATTTGAACGTAATATTTGACGCTGAGTTCAGTCAGAGGCAAGATTGATGATTCGTGATGGATGGTAAAGCACGGATATGAGGAATTTGGGTCAGTTGGACATGTACACATTTATGTTGTTGATTATAAAAATGCATCATGTGAAAGGAACTTTAAAATCGGAACTTCAAGATTTTATTTTGAACCAATCACGTTTGTCAAATTATTGTTAAATATGTAATAAATAGCTAACTATGCATTTTTCGAACGATTTATTGCAACAATCAAATTAATAACTTTTTTTATGTAGGTATAAGTATATGTACCGACTATTTTTTTAAAGTCTTTTTTATGTTCTGTTGTACCTACCTTTTTGTTGTGTTTTATATACCTTTGTGTTGTGTGTTGCAGTTGCAAATAAATGTTCTATCTATCTATCTATCTAATAAAGCAAAGCACTTGTCAAAACCATAAGTCAACTAATGAGCGTCCGAGAAACCGGCTGTGCAAGTCTCTATCACGGAATGCTCTGTACTACGCGGTCCATTGTGCGTAAATCCCGGAAAACCGCTAACTAAACAGATATATCAGATATCCTGCAATAAATATAATGTTTACCTCACGTAATAATCGCGTAGAAGTGTAACAGGATAGAAAACGCACGGAAACGCTCGGCTCCAGTAATATTATCTGACATCATACCATTGGCTGATATTACGGACATACTGACTTTCTATTGCGCGTGGGCATGTTATTTAGATCGTGGATATAAAATTTAATATGTTCTGTATATTTTTTATGTTCGCCATTAAAAATTGCAGTTGTAGGTAATATAATAATATCGTTGCGATTTAGTTTTAAAGTCATAAGTAATTGTAAACTGTTCAATTGATACAAAATAATTGTTAAAATATCATGTGAAACCACAAACATAACATGATACTGCTATTGAACTACAAAAAATAATTATACCTGTAGGATGTCCGATTCCTGGGAAACACACCTTGTTGTGTGATGTCTTTACGAGCCTAGATGAAAAACCCAATTAGATTTTCCCTACGACTTTCCTCGCACCTGCAGAATTTATTCAAATAATTTGCATACAAACTTGTGCCAGAACGAACAAGTTATGTAGAGATGCTGCCTCACACGGATGCCCCGTGTTAATGGTAAATCAAGTCAACAACTACCTACCTCTTTTTATGGAGTTTATGCACAAATTGCGTAAGATTTAAAACTGGCTAAACGGACCACGTGTCCATCTATATCGATATTTCAGTACGTATACGTTTCTTTATAAAAATATCGATAAAGAACCTTTCTAGAATATTTTCTCCTGGCCTCATTCAAGCTATTTCAATTTATAGCATATGGGATGATATGTTCTACAGAACTGACTGATGGAAGACCTAAACAATACAGCAAAAACAACGCACAAATAAACTGTTTCTTCCACCTGTCCGCCACTATTGTTTTCTGCCATTTATCGATCTATCATATCGATCGACTAACAATGTTGCCGACGAGTTGCGAAACCAGTGACCAAACTGTTACGTTGCGAAGAGTTTCGATTCTATCTGTACCTAATTGATAAATTGGGCAATAACGAATCGATAGGATTAGTTAAATAATGGATAATCGATGAACCTAGAAAATCGAAACAATGAGATTGTAATAAATATGGTGGGTCAGTATACATTCACAAGTAAATAGTTATCAAGTTTACGAGTGTGAAGAACTTCTGTTATTAAAAGCAATTCATTATATCGATGATTAATTAATTGTTGACTTTATAAGGATTTATTAAGTCTTTTACAAAACTACCGAGTAAACATTAATTGTTTACGCTCCTTCCGCATTTTTCAACAAAGGTTACAGAAGAAAATGCGAGTAATGTAAGCAATTTTCAGTCAGAGTTTTGGTTTTGTTCTAGAGATTTTCTGATCGTATTTAGCAATGTAGTACCTTTTATAGTTACTTTTGGATTTTGGCAACTTTTATACGGAAGCTTGAGAAAGATATAAAATTAGAATGTGTCTTAATAAATAAGTATAAGTGGTACCAACGTAACACCACTTTTAAACGGTAATTTACTTTTATATCGTGAGACATTTTAAAATCTTTTGTAACTTTTCAACTCATTAAAGCTAATAGCTCTAAGTTTATTACATCACTTACCAATAAGTGGCGTTACTTTGCTGGTATTTTGAGATCATTACCTGTAAAAGAAAGGAAAATTAGTTCAGATAACAGACAAACCTACTTATTATTTCACCTACTTCCTTCTAACCAAATGCATTGCAAAACACTGCAATTTTAACCAATCTCCTTTTTTTATCTGCCAATCTAAAACAGCATTTGCTAACATTGGAACGACTAGATACTCTCCAGGCTAAAATAGTTGCTTTGGTATCTACATAGGTCCTCTAGAAGTGCATAGTCTACATCATTTTCAACTTATCTGAACTTTCTAAAGACATACGACGACAACGATATCGTTTTGTCAATGAGCTAAGCGAAACACTAGTTTAAATCGAACGAAAATTTAGTTTATAATAATAATAGTAATTTATTCAGACAATCACAAATCCATACAATCATCATCATCATCATCATCATCAACAACCTATCTTAGTCCACTGCTTGACATAGACCTCCCCTAATGAGCGCCATAGCTCCCTGTCTTCAGCTTGCCGCATCCAGCATCAGCCGCCTGCAGCCTTTCGCAGATCGTGATCTCACCTGGCCGGAGGGCGCCCTACACTACGTTTGCCGAGCCGCGGTCTCCACTCGAGAACACGTTTACCCCTGCGGATGTCGGTTCTTCGCGTGATATGGCCGGCCCACTGCCACTTCAGCTTGCTAATTCTCTGAGCTATGTCGATAGCTTTGTTTCTCTGTTGGATGTAATCGTTACGAATCCTTTCCTTCAGAGAAACTCCGAGCATAGCTCTTTCCATAGCTCGTAATAATATAGTAATAGTCAGCAACAATTATCTTAAGAGTTATGGTAGTTTATCTTAGGTGAGAGAATGTCATTTATGGGAATTATCCTACACAAAGTATTTTATCTCTTGAGAATATAAATTTAGATAGTAATGAGAATTTCAGGAAGTAGCCAAAAACCACAACACACCGGATTCGATCCCACGACTATACCAAACCGTGTTATTATTACACAATGGTCTATTTCAGTCATAACAGAAAAATATACAGCGAGCGCATTGTGCCTGCTTTCTCTTCAGTGACATCCGTGCGAATCAGGAAGTTTGGAGACCATTTTAAAAATAAAACGATGAATTATTGACACTTGGTTTGCGTCGCGGCTTCTTCCCTTTCTCATTTTTAAATAGCTTTTTTCTGTTCGCGGCTTCGCACGCACTTTATCGGGATAAAAAGTAGCCTATGAGCCCTGCCAAATTTCATTAAGATCCGTTCAGCTTTTTAGGCGTGAAAGGATAACAGACGGAGAGACAGAATGACTTTCGCTTTTAGAATTGTTATGGTACTAGCTGCTGCCCGCGGCTTCGCACACTCTTTTCCAGAATAAAAAAGAGGTTTATGCGTGAAAAGGTAACAGACAGACAGAGTTACTATTGAATTTATAATTTTAGTATATATGGATTTGTTAAGAAGCCCGTGGTATAATTGCCATGATGGAAAGAGATTTTCTAGCCTGAGCGAACGCGTTTATGTCTTTTGTATGAGAAAATCGTAAGTCCTTAATAATAACTGAGTTCATGATAAAATAAATGTTGTTTTATTTTGTAATAAAACTTTTCAATTTATATATTACATAACATTGTGTTCAATTCCTTGAATAATAATTCTTGAACGATATTATACTGAAAAAACTGGACATTTTAATTCATCTCAGATGACTTCCAAATGTCGTCTTTATTTTATTAAATTCTCGGCCACGATAAGTAAAACGTGATATTTTATAACTAACTTCAAAAAAGAGGAGTCATCATTCAACTGTACCTATCTCATTCAAATGTACTACCGCATTCAACTGTACAGATATTTTATAATTTTTTTGTTAAATATGTTGTAAAGTTGCTTTACGGGACAAAAAGTAGCCTATGTCCATCCCCAGGATACCATCTAGCTCCCTGCCAAATTTCATTGAGATCTGTTCAACTGTTAAGGTGTGAAAAGGGAAGACAGACAGACAGACAAGTAGACAGACAGACAGACAGAGTTACTTTCGAATTTATAAAATTAGTATGGATATTACTTCAGGTTTGAGTCACGGTATTATTTTATGTAAAACATCTCTACAATATTTTTTTTATTTCGTAAACCAACACACTTTACAAATAAACTTGCACACTAACTCCTAACCATGCCTATACGCGGAAATTGCAAATAAACCGCCAAGTGCGAGTCAACTCGCACATGAAGGGCTCCGTACCGTAAAAATCAAACAACTTTTTCAAAGAACATAAAATCTTCACTTGTTCGGAGACCCCTATAAATTTTCAACTTTATTATATTTTTAGTACTTGTTGTTATTGCAGTTGAAGTGTTACTTATTTATAGAAAGTTTCATGTGGCTACCTATTGTGGTTTAAGAGATGCAGACTTGACAAACGAAGAGCAAAAATAAACAATAAAATCACGTTTTTTTGTATGGAAGCCCCTTTAATTTAGATATTTATTTTAATATTATTATTTGTTGTTATAGCGGCAAGAGAAATACACATTCTATGAAAATTTCAACTGTCTACCTCTTACGGTTCATGAGGTAGAGCCCTGTGACAGACGGACGGACGGACGGACAGCGGAGGCTTAATAGGGTTCCGTTTTCAACCTTTGGGTACGGAACCCTAAAAAGTGTAAATTTCTTGACATTGTAAATTTGAACTCTATTAATAAATAAATAAATAATGCTGGACCATTCAATACTTCAGTAACTATAATACTTCTTTAATAATAAATATTAAATCTACGAAGCATCACTGCTCCATTTAACACGACCCGTGCCGCGGGGTCGACGTAAACGCGGACGTTTTTATGTCTACAATCATATTGTAATTGCCGTTGTCTAAAGCAGCCCTGAAAGGACGGCTAAACCATCCCTAATATCTTCTTTATCATTGAATCGTTACTGTAAAAAATTAGGCGTAGTCAAGAGATTTAATTTTGAGTTATGTTAAATTTATAATTTAATAGGTCAGTTTTAAATTGAAGAATAGATCTTTACCACTTTTCTATAATTATTACATCTATCCCTAACAAAAAAACAAAAATCAATACAGGTGCCTCAGAGTGAGACCGTATTTTTTTCATTAAAATATTTGCTCCCTCTTGCTGCTGATCAAGAAATCTGCGAGATTTCTTGATCTGTTTGTAGGAATACCTAGTAATATCAATAAATAAATAAATAAAATAAATAATGCTGGACAATCCACACGCATCATCTAGCCCCAAAGTAAGCAGAGCTTGTGTTATGGGTACTAGATGACTGATAAACTTAATACAATACATAACATAGATAGATATATTTTTTTTATTATATATAGAAAATACCCAGAACACCCGGAACAAATATTTGCAGATCGTACAAACATTTGTCCCAAGGCGGGAATCGAACCCGCAACCTTCTGCGTCGCAGGCGGACCTTCGCCCGCCGCGCCACATCGGTTGTCAATATATCTAGATTCTCCATAAAATTTCGTACAAACTAGCAATTTGTTTTATTCAACTACAGAATATATACAATTCTGTAGTTGAATAAAAAAAATTAAATTAGAACCACGTAAAGTAACAGGATTGGTAAAATCGTTTTGAAAGTTTGTAAAATACATTAAAATAATCCAATTTAGATGAACAAAATGTGTTTTATTTGTAAGTTAGATAATCAATTGTTACAATAACATGGAGTGTAGCGAGATCCGAAGCACGGTTCTCCGCTGGCCGACCGCAGGTTGTAAGGGGCTCAAGTCGCGTGTCAGCCACACGCGAAAGGCTGCCCCGCCGCCGCCTCGCGAAAAATCCCGGAATGTTCTATCGTGCCGGTTGACGACCGGACGAGAGGACCCGATAGCCATTACCGGGGGTCCGGGGGTCCGGGTGTCCTTAAATCGTATTGTTGAATCAAAATCGTCTCGTCGAATTACTCCAACAATATTGTGCTACCATTCTGGCAGGACTCGAAGCCGGCCGCCTTTTAAAGAGCGTTGGACAAAGTTACCCAGTGATATAGATTAGGCTACGGTCTATGGGCAGGTCACGATTCTCGAATATTTTGACATGGTGGCCGGTGTTTTGCGCCGATTTGCAAGGGGCTCGCGTAATTCTGCTTTTTGTATGAGAATTATTCAACGTTTTCTTACATAATGTAGTAAGAGTTACCTCGTTGGCTAATGGATTTTTGATTACCTCAAACAGAAAGAGATTATAGGTTTGTTTCTCTCTGTATGCTCGACAATATTTAGAAAGAAAATATATCAAAATAATTGTCCACAGATGAAATAACTGAAACATATACTAAAATAAGTCAAATAATGCTAAATCTTTCACACAACATCACTCATTTAGCTCCAAAGAAGCAGAGTACAATAACTATTCCTAATAGTTGACGAACAGTTACTAATAGTTGTAGAATAGTTGATGGAAGATTAACATCAAAACCAAACGTGTTATGCCAATGCATTTGTAATTATAATGTCACGATTTTCCTCCAACACATGCGGTACACGTGCAAAAGAAGTATTTTCCTATTTATAAGTCAATTATATTCACAAAAACAATTATATCCACTCAATATTACTGAGATGATGCTCGCCTCTACAGATAGGATAACTTGATGAGTGGCAGTAGGTATCTTGTATTATAATAATATTTTTAATGATCATAACACGTGAAGGAAAACGTGCTTAAAGTATCTAGGTAGTTTATTAAACATACATTGTACTTTAGGTACCTTGAAGGAAGGATTAATAACGATTTAATACTTAAAAATAATTTAATAGTTTATGGCACTTTCGGGAACTTGCCGTCACGTTTTAGATATTACAACAGAGGTTTTACAGATTATGATCCTTTCAGAGAAATGAAAAATGGGATCAAGGACAACACTTCTCGATTAACATACCCGTTCAAATAAATTCTAATGATCCACTGTTTTTATTTTATAAAAACTAGCTTAGCTCGCATTTTTTCAGGACAAAAATTAGCCCATGTCCTTCCTCGGGATACCACTTACCCCTTGTTAAGTTTCAATAAGTTCCGTTCAGCCGGCGCGTTAAAAGGTTACTGACAGGAGACAGAATTACTTTCGCATTTACAATATTAACATGAATGGTTAAGCGTTTGACTTAAGAAAGTGAAGATGCGGCCTAAGCTGGAGCCCGCTTTCACACTCTTGTAATTTACACACACTGTACCTACTCACCATTGAGCTACATCCTACCACTTACTTAACAAAACCAACCTGTGATACACAAGCCTATTCAAAAACAAACATCCTGCCTATTCAAACCTACAATTACATTACTCATCTGCTTTCATGTCCACTGGTTTTTAATTGCATGATTACATAAACGCACTTATTTAACAGTGTGTATTCATAAACCCGACACTTTCACTCAAATACCTAATTAATTTATGTAATTTACTTCGCCAAACTTCTTTCGATGATTTAACAAGGAAACCTATTGTTTGTCATTACTTTTTATTTATTAGTAGAAAATTGTTATTTATTCAATGAGCAAACCCAAATCTTTCGCAAAAGTAAGTACGGAAATGAAACTAAGCTATAAGGGTTTCGTATCCAAATGGTGGCCACGGAACCCTTTCACTAAGCAGTCTCTGTCTGTAATACAGACATACATACAACAAGATAAATTATAATAAATATGCTGGACACACAGCATCATCTAGCCCCAAGCTAAGCAGAGTTTGTGTTATGGGTACTAAATGTTTAATTACGTCAACATTTGCTAAGAAATTCTCTGGGAATTCCGTCACTAAGACCACACTGAAGTACTGAGTTACCTAGGCACCAAAACTGGAGTAAATATGCTTGCATTAAAATGCTTTTGTAAATCCTACTCCAAAAACACTTAATATATCAATAAAATAACAGCTGCGCACACGCATCCATATTGGATTCAGGTCAATCGATGCAAAGAGCGCATTTTACGTAATACTCGTAAACAGTAACGATAACGACTTTTGTAGGCACTTGAAGCGGACGGGCTTAGTGGAAAATGTCTTATTTGCTTTTGTTTGGTGGTACGGCTAAATAGCCAAATATGCCTACAAGATTTGCCTAGAAAAGGAAACTAATAAAGCTCTAGAAAAATGTACACTTGCAGTTATAGTTAAGCACATATTTGAAAGGTATTCTGATGAAACTAGTATGATAATGTACAGATACATAAAAGTAATAGGTGCTTCTGAGTGCACGGTGACATCGATAAAATTAAATGAAACAAATTTAAGTCAGGCTTAGAAATCTCATCGCCATGCGCCAGCATAAATATAACATGGTTGATTTTTCACTAAGTAAAATAGTATTTTGGTCGTCATTTGTCATCTAGTCATGCATCGAAGCGGACGCACCCAGCGGATACAGCAGTCCGCTCCACGTGCATAGAATGCAACAAGCGCTAACCAACCGTGTTACTTTACTGTTAGAGCATTGTTTAGAGCGACGTGATGGAGCAGTTCTAAACATAAGGTCTAAGTTTTTGTTCGAACTTGAATGGATATTTAGAGTCACGTTATTTACGTAAAAAATATGGCAAAAAGCATGAAGGCTTCATCACAACAAATGATACCATGATCGTATATTACGAAATGTGTTCATTCCACGCATAAACGAATGTATCTCTTCAAGCCCTTAATATTGACCTTGAAAACCCCATAAAAGAAGACCATAATAATTAAAGAGTTGAACATACACATATAGCCATGGCGGGCGTAGCGTAAAAATCAATTCCCCAACTCGAAGTCGTAAGGGGAGACTAAGGAACTTACCAGAGGAAGGGCGAAGGGCAGTAGCATTCTGTGTATTTTAACACCTCTACTGCACACCAAACCGCCTGCCAAGCGTGGTGATTATGACAAAACCCCCCTTGTTTGCGGAAGGAACGGACGTCAGCAGTGGACGTACGAGTATGATCGATCGGTAGAGCATACATATATAGCCATAGGAATCACTGTGGGATGTTTCTACGGAAGCAATTTCGATGCAAAAAATCCACAGATTCTAGTCTGGCAGAAGTAAAACACCGATCCATAATCTAGAGATGTCTCATTGTATAACAATCAATAATGTGATCGAACAATGAAGGACATTGCTCTAAGCAATGGGCGGCGCAGTAGGCGTTAGCACCGAGTCAAATATTACAAGCACTTAGGTATTTGGCTAGGTACCTACTAATCACATCGCTGTAGGGAGCGATTGATCACAGATTTAAATCACGCAGGCACGACTTCCGCATTTAATCTAAATAATATTGTTAGGAATAATGAGATACTGAATTTATGATGCCGGATCCAACTACTCTTTGCGACTTCTTAATTACAATCCTCACGAGGTAGGATCGAGAAAATATGTATACGAGAGAAGAAATCACTATCGCTAAAGATATTTCAAATATACTACCGTATTTACATACGGTGGTGGTTCGATGCGGTGAAGGTTACCTTATTCAGAGCATACCGTACATCATTTTACTCAGCGAGTCTGTGGGTCAGCTATACCCAAAAATCTTACAATGCTTTGCGGGTCCAATATAACAACAGCATCAGCACCCTAACCGCGATAGCTGCAAAATTTGACTTTCCTATGTATAAATTGGTCCAAAGAACAAAATCGTTGATTAATTTTAAGTATTAACTCTAGTTACAAGCCGACTAACACATTGGACTGTAGAATTGTCTTTATAAATAAATTGAATTAGATAGATAGATAGATAATACTTTATTGCACACTTAACTTATTGCACACTTAACTTTAATGCACACTACAAAATAATAATTAAGAATAAGCGACAATTGGCGGTCTTATCGCTCAAGAGCGATCTCTCCCAGACAACCTTGAATGGATAGGATCGTTGGATTGTACATGGGGTAATATCTGTGTGCATAATAATAGTATAGGTATTTAAGTACTACTTAGAATATTAACAAATATATACTATAGAGGTACATATCAAACTACATATTATAAATCTTACATACTATATATTATTATATAAATACATACATAACTATTATTTATCTTTTATAGAGGGAAACAAGGCAATTCAATGACAACAGGACAAAATATAGTGTTTATTGAGAATTAATATTATTATAAATCATGCTGGACATCATCTAGCAAAATAAACAAAGCTTGTGTTACGGGTAACATAAAATCAGTTTTATATTTTTTTTTGTACATATAAACCCACAACAAATATGTATATGCAAAACATAATATACGATATTAGTTTTTGTAAACTGAGGTATGTATATTGGCTAGTTACAAGCTGTAACCATCACGTTGTTACTAATTACCCACATAACTCCCATTCCTTTTAAAGACCCCATAAAAGCGCTATGGAATTGAAACAAAACAAACTAATAGCAGCGTGGGTGAATCAATTGTTCCCAAATACTTTCCGAAGGTTGTAACAAGACGTAATTAATATAAATCAAATAATTTAATAAACGGTTCGAGGCATTATTCAATTATTTGAATGACCTGAGGCACCGAGGCAGGTAATTGTTCCGTCATATTTAATGGATCAAAATGAACATAATTCACGTGGTATAAATATTTATGGAGGTTAATTGTTGGTATTTTTGGAAAGTTTTGAATATTTAAAGAATTTCTATGAATGCAATGATGGACCCCCAATGGTGAACCGACAATCTAGGAAAGGTCACGAGAAACGCAGGACTGGTCATAGCGGCGATGTCAAGCAGTGGAGAGGCATATGTCAAGCAGTCGGCGTCTTTTAACTGAGGTGAACTTTTGTTTTATTCTAGAATCAGATAGAGAGCATTCTCTATCTGATTCTAGAATAAAACAAAAGTGTCCAAAATACATTAAGACTACTTTGAAATCAGTTGTTAGTCCCGATCTTTTCATACTGCTTACACATACATTAAGAGACCGAAATCACAGCTCCTATATCTTTCATCGGCTTCACATTTGAAAGTCAAAGGATACAACCTTTCTTAACCCCTGCCATCTCTGAGAATTATAATTGTTTAGATACAATGCTCGGCTAATGGAATCCAACTCTGATCTTTGAGCATTATTTTTTACTCTGTTGATGTTACTGCTGTAAAAACGCCATCATTGTCTGATTGATGAGCGAATGATGCAAAAAATACCAAACGAATAGTACTAGACATGTCAGCTTTATAGTTTCGAAAATTATTCTGAATTGAGCAGGGACATGGTAAGTACGAATCAGTTAGGCCGTATTGAAAAGTTCTTTGGAAGCAATGAAGTTTTATTGTTACTACTTGTTTGGAAGTGAGTAGGTAAACGGTTCTTAGAATATTATGTCTCATAGATGACAGTTTGCAAAAATTGCAAGTAAGAAATTTGGACTAAGACTTGCCATGCCGGTCTAGTAGACCCAAAGGGCTAATCTGCTTTCAGTAGAAGAAAAAATGTTCAAGTGGAACCATGAATCGTTGGTTGGAGTTTGCATGATTAGCAGGCGTATCCTTCAGACGTCACCACGACAGAAAGTATAGGTAACTGTTGTAATGTTTTGCGTTTTGTTAACATTCAAGGAATATTTTCTGCCAAATGCTCAGTAAAAACTCTCTTCAACCGCGAAGCGTCGGGCGTAGACCCCGCGGGCCGCAAAAAGGTAAATTTGAGATGTTTTAGATGTTCCTCGAAAAAACCTCAAGGTTACAGATTAGTCCCCGGCACCAGAGGATGGTCAATATTTTGTGAGTTTAACGATTCACTCGAAATAACTTGGGCTGACTTGGGTATTATGTGCAAAGGATTCGAATATTTATTGTAGTGAGGTAATTTAATAAATAAGAATATCCCTTTCCCTTTTTAACAGGTTTTAAGAAAATATTACAGATTTTATTTATTAAATGTAAGTATTTTGTGACTTGATAGACTTACGTAAATAGTAAGCACCATAGGTTCTGCCTGCAGTTCAGCTAACGTGGTACCTGGGGCCCAATTCTGCTAACCAATCGCTTTACTATGGCAATGTTATCGTCGCAGAATTGTCACGTAAAATCCTTAGATGAAAAAAAACTCGCGTTAGTTATAGTGCGCGCGATGCTACTTGCATGGAGAGATAGATAGAATGGTTCTTCTCTTATTTTGTAGTTTCTTTCATTTAAGCTAGAATGCCTTAATGTGTCATTCTGTGACGATACCGTTGTCATAGTGAAGCGATTAGACTCTGGTTAACGTTGCCTAATAGCACAAAGGATGAGTGAGTGGGTAGCATAAACTACCCAGTGTTTAGAAAATACTAAGATTGCGTTGAAAATACTAAAAACTGAATCCGAATCAAATCCCTTAGTTTTAAACTGTTTTTTAAGTGTTGCGGTATAAGTAGGTACTAATCCCTCGAAAATAGTTTTTTTTATTGGACCACCTCGGGATCATCCTCTTTACAACTGCAAAAAAATCATCCAAATCGGTACATAAATGTCGGAGAAACCGACGAACGTACATAAAAAAACTAAGTCGGTTAAAAACTTAAAAATACCTTTTATTTATTTGAGTAAATATGTATAAGCTTTACAAGCTCATTTAAATACGACAACAGGAAAACGCAATAAAAGCTTGAGCTCTAATTTATTGCCACAAATACCTGCAAAATTAACAGTTGATTATGTACTAAAAGACAAACAAAGTTATAGCTGGCCAACCAGTTGTAATCACGAGATCTATATCAGAAATAATGCATAGTTTTGGAAGGTTTCTGTTATGCTGGCCGCGGTAGGTTTAAATGTTCCCGTTGTTCGGCGAAATGGCGAGAGAGGGGTCACATGGAGAGGTTTTAGTGGGTATTACGTCCTTATCAGGACGTCGAGTCCCACATATTTGTGGTCGCCCCCAGACCAGTCTATTCGTAAATGAATTTCCTGGCCAAGAAAAAAAAAAGGAGTACTGTTATGCGCCTGTAAAAGGGAAATCTTAGAGAATTAACATGCGGGCCAATCTGCTTAAAATAGATAGATAGATAGATAACTCTTTATCGTACCACACAAACAAAATATAATACAGAAGAAAATGTTGAGAATCAAGACAGTTCAAAGGGCGGCCTTATCGCTTTGAGCGATCTCTTTCAGGCTTGGGATGGACTGGACATAAGAGAACAATATAGACGGTGAAACAGGTAGAGTTTTGTTATATTGATCAGAAAACATGGACTTCATTTGCTTTTTATCGGATTTGTGGTTAGAGCTAATTTTGAGAATATCTTCAGGATCTGGATCTGGCTATCGTAAAACTTTAAACTACTACTTCAAAACAAAAAATCCAATGAGATCGATAAATTTTTCAGATATCGTTCTGCGAAAAAAGAACCTGACCGGTATAAATGAGATGTATGCATGTATTTATCGTGTTATCTATAACAGTCATATAAAATCACAATAATTTTCGTATCAGCGTGCTACAAAGCCAGTTAGACAGATACTTTTATTGTCAGCACTTAACTACTGTACAATAATTGCACAATTGTCCGTCTGTCCATTGTCCATGTCTGTTTCCTCTGGGACGGTTATAATTTTGAGTAATTTGCGTTTACATAATGTCGAGGTACATTATGTTTAGTGAGCTATGGTTGCAGATTAGATTTATGGCAGCCTATAATGTTATCAGAGCTTCGGGCAAATTAAATAATGATCAGTGTGGCATTATTTAATTTGGACTGTCTTTTTATTTTTATAGAACAACGACTCACTTGCAACATAATAACCTGCCAACGTTTGCTACAATTATATTCGAGCTAAATTTAAACAGCTGATCCAATGTCGTATTAAAAGAACACATTTTATATCCTTCCATCCGTCCACCTCAGCACGTTATATATCTATGTATGTGAACGGCGGAACATCTTAGGTTCTTGATCAGAAAATGAAACGATAGGAACTTGGGCAATGGCCCTAAAATTTGTAATAATGGTATTTGTTAGAAATGTCCACGTGCTTCAACTTTTTTCTATTCGTTTAGGACCAACAACTACTCTCTTAATTCGAATAAGTTATTTAATGATTAAAAAAAACTCAACGCGTGTGACCCTCAAATGTTTCAATGAATCACACAATATCTATCTTGAAGACAGGGCCTTCCATTCATGGGACTAATTGTCGCTCTTTGTTGAGCCTTTAGTTAGTAAATTGTTAGTTTTCCATGTTGAAAAATTGCACGTAATGTCAATCACTGACTTAATGTAAAGTCGAAAGGACATTTGACTGCGTGACTTTACTTTTCGACCCTCACACAGTGTGGGGGTGTGCGGATCGCTTCGCTCGTCACACTGCCACCACATGTCAGGAATTAATGATTGTTCAGGTACCTACTCCTTCAAGATAAATTGCACGTAATATCAATCACTTACTTATTTTAAAGTCGAAAGGAGATTTGACTGTGTGAGGGAATGCGGCTCGCTTGGCTCGTCGCACTGCCACTCAGGAATTAATGATTACTCAGGTACCTACTCCTTCAAGATAAAAACTACAAAACGGATCGGACATAACATTTACCTAGATACATACAATAGTAGTCACCTAGTAATGTGTTCTTAAAATATCATAGCTAGTACTGGCTATGTATTATCCAGGATTAGCGCGTGTAAAGCCGTGGGCAGAATCTAGTAAGGTATAATACAAAACAAAAATTTTAAATAGACTGTTTAAACTTGAGATCGGTATCCAAGTTACGCAAGTTCAAATCCAATAAACAGAAAAATCTATTCACAATTCGAAATAACGGATCCAAAGCTATAACACAATTGGAATTAATTAACATTCTGATATCGTAGAAAATGAATGCAAAGTGTATAATAGACCTAACCAAAGAATAGATCGAAATATAAACAATGTAAGAATCGTATAACTGACCAAAGAATAGTTATTAGCTAGTATAAAGGTGCATAGAGTAAATAAACTTTAGTTGGTTTGGCCTTGAAGCTTCGTGATTTTAGCTTCCATCTAAAATTAGTTTCTTCATCCAACAATTATGAAGATCGTGCCTGTTCAAACTATTCAGCTTTTTGTTTGAGTTTTAGTCATTTTTCGTCAGGGATCATTTTAGAGGCCTTCGTTAGAGCTAGTTTTTAGTGTTGGTTATTATTTTGGTAAATGCTTTGGAAAATTATGAGGGAACACAGAGTATAAACCAGATATATGACAAAACAAACAAGCTTAGCACATCCTTCATTAAACTTTGTTTCTTTATCGAACTTAATAATAATACATAGTCTATAGGTATCTACCTACTTGTAACTTTGTCTGAATATATGCCAGCCAACTAAACAGAGCCGATCATAGAGAGCCACTTGCCTAACGGTTGGTCGACTAGGAATGTTTACAATGGTGATGAGCCGATACCAAAAACCAAAAACTCATTCACCGATAGAAAGCACACTTGAAAGCTCGCTATAATGAACGCGAGTGAAGCTGCAAGCAATAGCTAGTGTTGAAACAAACACAAATTAGTCTGGCCAGTTGGTTAATATCCAAGTTAAAGTATTGCCAAAGCGATATTTTAATTAATCATGGTTCGCGCTCAGATCTAGATTTACTCGACTCGTTGCGAAGTATTCCGAAACGTGCCGGGTACTGTCGGCTTCTTGATTCATTGTTTGTGTTTCAGTTCTAGAGGTATTTTGAATTTTTTACAAATTTCGTCATAGTTATAGAAAAAAAGCGCTTAGAATAGAGTTGGTGGCTTTTGTTTCAATCTCTACCTTCTGCGAAGTCACTTGACGCCAGAATATAAGGAATGAGATGCAAAGCAGCCAACATCCATACTTCCATCCTAATAAATATTGTAAAAGCAAAAGTAACTCTGTCTGTTACCTTTTCACGCCTAAACGGCTGAACGGATATTAAAAAAATTTGGTAGGGAGGCAAACAATATCCCGGAGACGGACATGAAAAGCGCGTGCGAATCCGCGGGCAGCAGCTAGTTACTATTAAAAAGTGGAAGGAAGCTGCTGCTCTTCCTCTAGTAGTTTTCCTCAGTCGCCTCTCACAACATCCAAGGGCTGAGTCGGAGGGGTCGATTCTTACGCCTACCTCTAATGCGTACTTAAAAAATAAGCCTTCTCTTTTAATGTTGACTGTACCGCAGTCGTAATGTTCCGGTGGCATTTCCTCAGTTACCTAATTTGTTTATCTTAGTTATAGTTTTTAGTGCAGTTGCTTCAACGCTTCTGAAACCTAGCACTGATTTGAATAGCTGTTGGCATAGTGGAAGCGGGACTTTCCATTCGAAGGTCGTGGGTTGAAATGTTATGAAGAAGTTTCATCGTCAAAATTGAGAACTTCGATGCAAAAGTATATATGTCTGTGTGTATGTTACTTAGTTACCTTTTCACGACTAAACGGCTGAACGGGTCTTGATGAAACTCGTCAAGTCGATTGATAGTATCCTGGCAAAGCACACATGCACAGCATATCTAGCCACTTATTAGGCAGAGCTTGTGCGTTATGTATGAGTTCTAAATAACTGATATAGTTAAACGTTACCTATATTACAAAGCGATAGATATTTTAATGGGCATAGAAAGCACGCGGAACAAATATCTACAGATCGTAGATATAAACATTTGTCGTCCTGCGTCGCAGGCGGATCTTCGCCCGCGCCACAAAGGTCGTCAAGATACGCTGATCTCGCTCCACTCCAAACATTGAGGGCTCAACATCCCCGCCGATCCATAATCGTATAATTGGTCATTAGTAACATATCAGTAATAAATCTGGCATGAAACGTGCTCACTTGTTCCGAATAACGCACGATCTCGGTTTTAGGGTCAACGCACATCTTGACGTAAGACATTGCAATTCAATTTATCTTTGTTATGAGTTAACATGCATACGTACGTGTGTGTTGAAAGTACCACTCACTACTGGTACTAGATATTTGTAACTGTAACCTTTGTTTTGTTGAAAACTATAAACCGTGGATTGCCTAAGTTTTGCCACCGAGCGGCCATAAACTTGAATGGTTTTTTTTAAAGATAGATAGATGGAAATATCTTTATTGCACACTTTACAAAACAATTAACAAACCAAATTAAAAATGACTTACAAAATATGTGATAATTGGCGGTCTTATCGCTCAAGAGCGATGTCAACCAAACAACCGTGGATGGATAGGATCCTTGGATTTAACATGGGCATCTGTGTGCATTATTATGTAGCTAATACAAATTACAAAATTCAATTCATTAATTACAAAAATAGCTAAATACATACATATACCTATTTAAACATACTTACATAAATACATACATATATTTAATTTTATAATGGGAAACAAGAGTGTGGTCAGTGGCGGCAGGGAAAAGGTTCCTTGACCATACTCTTGAATATTGGTAGTGACTTTGCCGCCTTACTGAGACAGGCAATGTGTTCCAAAGCTGTACAGCACAGGCAGTAAATGAGTTGTCTTAGAAGGAAGTAGAGTGGACAGGGACTTGAAGCATAAAAGTTTTAGAAGAGCGCAGAGACATTGAAGAAATAAAGATAAATAGAAGATATAGAAATATAGATTAGTTAGACACTTAAGAGGCGAACCTAGCAAGTTTGGTTGTCAAACTAGGCCGAGATCTCAGTACTCACGAGATCATCGTGGTAAAAAACTCAAATTACATAGAATTAAACATTTTTTCTTTGGTCCTTGAATGTGAAAACACGATTGCAATAAAAAAAAATTTTAAAGTGTTCTTTTTCGCACATAATTTGGTCGAGATCTCAGGAACCCTGCGGTCTATTGAAATGATTTATGTTTTGATTCGTAGGTTCTAATTATTTGGTTCCTTGAAACAGTTTCTTCATAAGTTGTGTAGTTTTCTTGTAAAAAAAGCAAAAACTTGATTTTTGCGCTTTCGCCGCTCCAAAAACGTATGCTCTGTCCCGCTCCTATGAACGCGAAATCCTATGCCTATCCTTTTCAAAAAATGGCGCATTTTGCGCCCTCTTAAGGTGATCGCAGATCAGGGTCACACCGCTACGGCACAGCACAAAAATGTACATTTAAATATGGGCTTTAACTCGTAACATTTACATGTATTTTATATTGACCGCATCAGACAGTTCGGGGGCCACACGTTTGAAGCTTGTGGGAAGTAATTTTGTCACTGTAAAACACAGGATATTTGTGCTGTAAAATGTATCAAAAGATAACGAGTTTAAGTTCTAATTGAATGCACATTTTTGTGCTTTGCGGCAGCGGTGTTGGATTAAAGTGCCTGCGCACAGTGGACCAGTACGAGCAATAAAGGTTTGCAGCTTTATTGCTCGTACTGGTCCACTATTGTCCTAGACAGAAATATATGTAAAGAAGGAAGATTCTTGCCCAGCAGTGGGTTGGAGCGGACTGATAAGATGTTTTTTCTGTGCCGAAGTTCCTAAATGACCACCTCGATTTTATCGTCAGTAATAAAAGTCTCGTGACCTAATTCAATTACCAAATTATTAGGAGTTATACTCCTATTATGTCAAAATATTTATTTGATGCAGTCATATTATTCGTGGAAAATTCAAAGACATTTAGGATAAATTTAAGTTATAATTTAGTAGGTAGTTGATCTTATGCTTACCTTTAATGTTGGGTTGGATTTTCAATAATTTAACACCCTTTAGCATAAAGCAGGTACCTATTTAATCAGTGCCGACACTAAGAACAACTCTAATAAAGTCGACTAAAAGGTTTCTATACGAAAACATGCAGATATACTTATAAAAATGCAGCCTAATGATGAAGATGTTCTCCTAGCCGTCAACGCAGGACATATTACAGTGCGCAGGTGTGCGCGCAAACACAATCACAATCCGATGTAAGGCAGACACGGCCGGGGAGAGGTCAGGCCCAGGATCAACGACTTTACGTGATTTCCGACCTCCGGTATACCGAACACCGCCAAGTTCCTGACTCTGGGAAATATCAACAGAGCTACGTAACTGTGAACTTAGCTGAATTCAGCCTGCTGGGTGAACTCCAATAACAATTTTGGCTCGACCCGGGATTTTATCCAGGGACCTCATTACAATAATACAGAACCAATAAAGGTATGATTTAATTTTTTTTATTTTATTTTAGATTTTTCCTCTGAATTATTGAACATTGTTACAAGCAATTAGCGCTCATTAGATACAAATACAAAAAAATACAAAATGTTTTTATTTCGTTCACAAAGTACATACATATCTTTACAATATTTTGAAACCTGAAAGATGTTTTACAAGATTACCAAAATAGATAAGAGATACGGATAATGTTAATAATGACTTAAGATGTGTAGGTACGTACCTCCTGTAATAATTACTAAACCCCATGTCAAGGTTGTTAAACAACGCGGCAATCATAGCTCGTCTTATTAACAAACATCACGTTTTAAAGCTTCCGCATTTGATTCTGTTGCTTGTAATCTAGCGAAAAAACTGGCTAAGTGCGAGTCACGCACAGATAAATCGAAAAAATATGATGGTGTTGAAGGCAAATGCCTATATAAATATTTATTATAATATGAATTTGCGTAAAACTCACCGATAAGTTCTTACATCAGCTCAAAACTTAACATCTAATCTTTCAACTAAGTTATGATTGACATTGACAATAATGAATCTCAAAGAATGTATAACTTACATAGGAAACTTATAACATTTTTCTATTTTCTTTAGGGATATCCAGAACTCGCGAGACACCACATCTGAAGTAAACATTTGCATTTCATAATTACCTGCAACAAACAAATAGAACTCATGACGCTACGACAATACCAAGAAGTCCATACACAACCAACCCAACGGTAGATACCTACCTACCTACCTACCTACGTCCATGTACTTGTTCTAAGAACATCCGAAAGTAAACACACGTTTTTGTTGATACTGATAAAGAAGGTCACATGCGATGCGAGCAGAGCAGGTCACAATGAGACCTAATGCGTGACCTGAATGCCGCCTGTCCTGTAGTGTAGAGTTGGTGGGTTTAATACTTTAGGCCGGTAGAGAAAATACAAATGCTACTTGCTTTGGATTTAGAGCTTAAAATTGAAGACTTAGGTAAAAAGTAAAAAAAAATATTTGTATATGTATTTATTGAAAACACTTACATCTATTCTTACAGGATATGACCTAATGCAATAGTGTAGTCCACCTTATATATATTAACAGGCAAAATAATGAATTATTCAAAACACAATAAGCAAAATAATTCAATAAAAATATCAATAATCAAAATAGCAATAATAGGTACAATACAAATGTCAATAAGCAAAAT
Source organism: Eupithecia inturbata (assembly GCA_963662085.1). NCBI lineage: Eukaryota > Metazoa > Arthropoda > Insecta > Lepidoptera > Geometridae > Eupithecia > Eupithecia inturbata. The sequence goes on from OY759182.1 coordinate 15,194,014, forward strand.
AAAATTAATTGATACACATGTCTTCTAGCAAAATAATTCAAGTATAACATCATCTAGCCCCAAGCTAAGCAGAGCTTGTGTTATGGGTACTAGGTAACTGGTAGCGCTGCAGCGTTTCGAATTTCTCCACTGTTCCCATTCTCATTCTTCTCGCATCCTTCGGTCATCAGAAAATTTGGTATTAAACATGCTTCTCCACCGAACCAGTTTTTATGACAAATCCTTTTCCATCCAGGCTGTAAAGTGGAACGCACTGCCAGAGTCCATTAGGAAAGCTGGAAGTATACCTACCTGTTTTCAAAGCTCGCGTCAATGATTCTTATTTATCAGAAAAATAAATATTGGTACTATTATTTAATTATTTGTTTTGTTCTTGATATTTATTATGTATTTATTTATTACATATATGTATTTTCTACTCTCTGTATTATATAATTTTATTGTATATTTATTTCTACTTGAAGAATATTTATTATTATGTATTAATTTTGTAGCCCTGTCTTTCTTAAATTATCAATTTTCTATCCATCCAAAGGTTGCCTGGAACAAATCGCTTCCAAAAGATAAGGCCGCCCATTGTACGTTTCTATTTTAAGTTAATATCTATGTTTGTTATCCAATTTTGTGGTGTACAATAAAGAATTTTATATTTTATTGTGTTATACTACATAGATAGATATTTTTTATAATACATAGAAAACGCCCAGAACACCCTGAAGAGATATCTCCAGATTGAAGTGGAAAAACACGGGTAACGCCTCACCATCCAGGGAGAGATACAAATGTAACAAAATAATAAATCTTGGTAATATCCAGGTACAAACGTCTGGTAATGCTTCAAGACTAAACAGTTATAATGGCTGAGCTGTTAGTAGAGCAAACCGGGCTCACTCATAAGGCGCGAAAATCCACTAATTTTCCCTACATTCTCGCTAACTGCATCTATTAAAAAAAAGATAATCAAACCATTTCGTCTCATTGCTAGGCAAAAGCAAATGGAAGGATTTGGGAGTACCTACTAGGCTTTTGTTATTCTATTATATCTCCTTAAAATACGTAGTTATATATGTACCTAGAATGTCACCCACATACAGCAAACGCAGGCTTCGACCCAAATACGTCTGAGGCGTCGGCCTTGCACGACCTGCCCACGGACCACAAACTACTTTCCTTAAATACTACTGCTGTACTTGATTATTAATACTTAGGTATAAAGGCTTCACGCTTTTGATAAGTCAGTCTAGAAACAGTCTAGAAACTATAAATTTAATAAATCATAAATCATGCTGGACAATCCTATGACTATGGACGGATCGAGTCTTTTGACAGACGTACTCACAAACACATCTACAAATCTCCAATCTACAAAGTCTTAAGTGCTTACTACCTAATCAGAAAAAAATCATGTCTACTTTTAATTGCGAAAGAAAATTAATAAAAAAGAAAAAAAAAATTTAATTCATTAAATTTTGTTCTATAAGTATATTTTTCCCTCTCATTCCGCAGGTGCCGAGCATGCATTTCATAATTTCATTTATTTTTGCTTTTTGTTTCGCAAGCTATAAAAGCTACCATCGTTTTGTTCCATTTCCTCCTCCCTCAAGCCGCTCGACACGTTACGTTTTACTTACGCATAGGAGGCACAAGCAAGCACAAGGGCTAGTCATAGCCCTTGTGCTTGCTTGTGGTATCACCGCATAGAAAAAAAAGGGTCAGGTCAAAAAAATATATGAAATATCTGAGAAATCTTGGTTTATTTGTCTGCAAAACAACGCCGCCGGAGGCCAACATTAAATTGCCGATCCACAACAATACAATCAATCGGACATTCTGTACGAGTAGGTGCAGGTAAAGCAATAACATTTAATATCAAAGCAGCAATTAAAACCAGTGTTAGATTCCCAGCAGTAAATTAATCTTGACACACAATTTTAATTACACAATCAAACATAAACTTTGATTAGGTACCAATAGCTTTCGATAATTAAGTTGGTTTTGGCTGACTCGTTTCCGAAAAAACGTGCACGACAAAAGTTTAAGTTTTGTTTGTAAACTTATTCTTAGTATTTTTGTAAGTGAATGGAAATTAACGTAATAAAGTCAATCTGAAAGGTCAAAGGTGTTTTGGAAAAACCGACAGGTCAGGAAAAAACAACCTGGCTAGCTAGAAAATGCGAAAGATTTTTAAGTATCGAAAGAAAACTATGTATAAAAGAGAAGTAACGCTAACGTGTAAAACAGCCAGAAAATAAGCCTAACAAGAAACATTAACATCCTTTCCAACCATCCACCCCTGCTGCACCGTTGGTAGGCCTGAGTAGGTACCTACCTACTCGGACCGGCTTTCTCTGCGCGGGCGCCGCCGATAGAAAGTAAAAGCGGCGCGGCGGGTCATGTTGGGCGTTATAATTCTATTACCTTCGCTTCGATAACTGTTAGCTAATGTTTGACAGTTTCGATCAGTTTGGTGTTTACCTTATTGCTGAGTGGGAGCTAAATATTGAGATGGAACCGGTTTGAGTTGAACAAGAGGACAAATAATAATTTGAATATGAAGACCGTATCTGAGAATATAACGAAACGTAATAAATCTTTATTATGAAGAATATTCTGCCATGGTTAGAGATTGGAGTTAAATAAAAAAATAGTAAAAGAAAGGCACAGCCTACGCAATGCAATTAGAAAGAAATAATGAGTAAAGCAAGTGAAGGTAATCTCAAACCGTTTACTTTCACCATTGGCTGTAAATCTCTTTCAATCTAACTTGGTGTCTTAAACAATCGGAAATAATGTACAATTGACGAATCAACATTTTCTGATCTACACACAGCTACAAATAAATTAAGTATATTCTTAAGACTGATGAAGATAATAGTTCAAAGCGGTATAATAATACCAGATTACCTACATAGCGGGATAACATAATACATAAACTATACTAATGCCAGTCAACTTAAATTCTAACTTGTAAAACACTACTTTGTGCCACAACGTAAACCCATCAGTCATCACATCAATGATTTCAACCTTAAAGAACACCCACTCGATGCCAAACAAACAATAAACGTAGTACCTGTAGAATATTTAGCTATACAAAAGTATGTATATATAGATAGATAGATATGTGTAGGTATTGACAACGATAAATGAGTGGAATGTCGTCAATGCGAACCGGTGGCGGGGCTGATGGACGCGCACCCGGTAGTGGTCAGTTTCCACAACAAGCTGGTATTATTGATATATCGGACGCAATTTCTCTTGGGCTACATCTGTAGGTTTAGAGTTAACACGATTCCTGATCGATTTACTGTATTTATTCATGAAATCCACGCAATTTTGAAAGCATCTACACATTTTGAAGTGGTTATGCTTGTTGTTATTGCTTGTTGAATGATCGACATCTCAAAATTCGCGAAAAATGGATGTGCAAAGCGAGAAAAAGGCGTAGGAGCTAAGCCAGTTTTCTACGCCGTAGGTAATATGTACCTATATCCAACAGTGGGATACCATGTGCTGGGAATGGCGATGTGATAATGTTGCATGCTAGGTTAATAATTAAATGAAAAGGAGCTATGAATAATACTCTACCTATAGATGGAATATTTAATGAAACAATGGCGGCATAAACAGTTACATGGAATGTATTGGGTGGTGCCAGTGGCAAGCTTATTAAATGTTTCCTTAACGAGGTAGATAAGAATTAATAACCAATTTTCCGATGACGCACACTTTAAATGATTTTTTGATCAAAATATCATGTCTGAAGCAAAGCTACATTATTAACTCAATAATGAGTATTTTCTCAGTTCGCGAAGACTCTTTTTTAACAGAAAAAAGCTCAAAAGTAGCACAAAATCTTTTAAAGTCGTTAAGTTTTATTCCAATAATTCGAGATGTTCTCTCTCTATCAATAGTCAATTAGGTATTTAATGATCGATTATTATCGTATAATTCACTTTATTCATTAATCAAATTATAGGTTCAATTGACGGGGCGCCAGACGTTTTACTTTAAGTTTGAATTTAAGGCCAGTTTCATGGCTACACGATGCGCTTTAAACGAACGTTCAAACACGATTTGCCTCTAATCAGTATGTTTAAAAAGGTAACAGTAGTTCCACAAGGTTTAGGATAGAAACAGTATTTACTTTTGAAAGACTGTTTATGCCTGTTGATATTTCCAACTATAAGAGGAATAATAATCACAAAAACTTCTTGTCACAGCATTACCTCGCAAATTTTGGATCTTGTTTTGTGAAGTTTTTTTTCAGAAAGATTTGTATCGGATTTTATGGAGACTACAGAATACAAAGATTTTTATTTTAACCACCTGTCTACAGTTAGTGCCATAAAACATTTGCAAAATAATTCCTCGTCCACTTCAAAGTATTCTCAAACATTATCCGTTGCCTCTTTATTTTCCGCTGAATAACCTCGTTGATAAAATCTTCATCAAACAATCTTACTTATTCTTCCCACATAGCGCTTATTTCGTAGACATTAAGAACGATTTCCATTTGCTTCTTCTTATTAATTAGGTTGCGAGTTGCGCGAACGCAATGCATTCGCTAGATTTTACTTCACTGCTTGTGTTTAGGAATTATTTAATGATTGAAGATTGTAATTCGTTTGTTGCTGAAGAATATGCTTTATACGAATGGAATAAAAGACATAACCGAGTGCAGTCTTCATGAGAGAATATTCGCATACGCAAACATGCAAGTACGTAGACGCCGTGAAGTATATGGCAATAGCAAGAGGCATTTAATCATAGATGAGCAAATAAAACTATGCATAACACCTGTGATCAAATAAACACTATATTATGAAACTCAAGTGCAAGTGGAATCCATAATAAATAGCCACGACAACGTCTAAGCATTGAACGATAAACATTGAACTGAATGAAAACGACAACAGGCTACCAATCTTGCCACCAGGCTGCCACTCTTCAGATTTCAGGTTCTAAGAAAGAATCATAGCAGGTAATATTTGCCGAAAACATGTTGGCCATTTAAGACAACAAAATGCGGCCACATTGCTATACGTAGGGTGCAAACTAGAAAGAAATCAAATCATCTAATAAGTACGTACTTTAATAATTATTATTATGCCGCTAATCATCGTTGCACATTATTGCGGAAAGACTCTACATTAGGTTCTTCAGTAGGTCAACAGTAATCTACCACAGGTCGTTTTCGACGATTCATCTAAAGTTAATGAGTCAAAAGTCATTCGCCCCCACGTGGGTCAAGGCACTCAATTGTTTCCAATTTACCTCGCTAATGATTTCAGCGCCTAGGCGTAATCATTCAAGTATTTTGCTTGTATAGGTAGAAAACAGTGCCATGTTTAAAATGCCCAGCAACCTAAATTCCATCGATACCACGGCTTGCCAAGATTAAGGCAATAAAGACAGACCTAATGGTTGATGGCATCTTGTAGAATCGACTATATTTTTAATTATTTGAAAGTAACGGTAACACACAACACGCTCTATGTAGCACCAGCAGACCAATAACCGAGTTTTTTGGTTGAAACCCTTGTAAGTATAATTCGAACATCTTTCGCAACCAGTAACTAGACCATACTATTATTTACGCACACGAACGGATTGATACCTAGCTAATTACATTATGTTATGTAACCGTTATGTAAAGTTCTATCAGTTTTGAAATGCAGACTTTTATGGGGAAAATGTTATGGAAATGTACCTATGTTGGTGAGAAACGTAACACTCTTGCACGCCACCGGAACTTATTTCATGATAGCCGTAGCAGTCAGAAGATTGTAGGAAATGATATAAAGTAAAACAATAGGTTCGAATGCGTAAATGGGGCAGAGAGAGACAGAATCACGTGGACTTTGAAGTAGGTTTAAATTACGAACTTCACACTTTGTGTCAAGAAAGATCTTCCCTGGTGTGTTCTTACAAGTTCTAAAACAGCACAGCTAAGTTTTTTTTAGAATACGTAGTACCTACCGTTTACATAATTAGCAAACCTCACAAATTCAGAGTATTAGGTTACGAATACAAGATAGATAGATAATACTTTATTCACAGAAACATATTTATAAAATACAGTATGGTACACAACGGAAGGCGTGAATCACTTTATTGATTATAGTGCGAATAAACTCAATGTAACTTCGTAGGGAAGAATTCAAACAGAGAACCGGTTCTTCCAAAAATTACAAGACAAATGGTTTTTTTTACAAAACATACCGCACAATCAAAGATAATCCGTAAAATCCTTAAAATAAACAGAGAAGTTGCCAGCGCAAATTCGCAGCTCATTGGGACATAGGCAATAGAACTGCACTGGTAGTTAATGGCTTAGGTAAATTTTAGCTTAAAGCCTCATAAATAACATCACGTACAAAAAAAAATCTTAGATTGGATGACATCACTAGATTTTTCTTTGATTTAGTTTGCCAGGTCACAGTAACTTTAGTATCGTAGTAATAAAGGACAATTACGAAATATGACGTTGTAAGAGCCGCACTCTAGAACTTGCATGCATTGACGAATCAGGCACTGTTTTAATATTTTAATATTTATTTATTTATTGCATACTTAAACATTGTTTTAGCTTAGGTGGTAATTAGCTTAGGGGTAGGGGTACATGTACCATGTAAGGGCGCAGCAATTTATTTAAATATTAATAAAATAGGTAGATACATAATCTATTTATAGCTAGAAACATAGTAGTCGGAAAACATAGGCAGAGTCGTCATAATTGAATAATACATATCATCCCAAAATTCAAGTCTCGTCTCGATCATATTTTTTTTTGGGATTTTATATAAATTCTTAGAAGTTTCCTTACGTAAGCACTATAATAATTGAGCATGTTTAAAAAAAAACGATACACCGATTTCAAATTCCAGTAGATAATAGTCATCTATGTCTCGGACGAATGAAGTCAACCCTCTTCCTTTCCCTGACCAAAAGTCCATGTTCATTGTTCACATGCAAAAAATTTTGTTTACACTGGCGATGTCTAGTTATAATTCAAGTCTAATTTAGCTTGATGTGAAGACACATGGATGAAACTGTTGACGCCCGTTGCTATGGAAACCATTAGGTGGTAAAAATGATCATATTGTGATGAATTTTTACAAACCTATATTTTATAGCGCACTTAGCAATTCCTCGAGAATCAAACTTAAAATCAACAAAGCACCAACAACAGCAGCAAGGGAGCACCTTAAAATCAATTTTGATACAATAACGAAAGAATCATCAAAATCTGTTAACAATTGGCGCAGATATCACCAAAACTGTTGTAGATAGTCGTAATTCTCCAAAAATATTATGTTGCTTTTTAAGTTTAACGAAATAATACTTATTCCTTAGAAATAAAAATTATGTATGGGACCACCTTAGGATTATTCTCTATATAATAGTAAAATAATCAGTAAAATCGGTTAACCATAGGCGGAGATATCAAGTAACATACATACATAAAAAAAACATACAGATGAACTGAGAACCTCCTCCTTTTTGAAGTCGGTTAAAAACAAAAAGCACTTTTTTGTCTTTCTCTTGAACAAACTAATGCTTGGCTATTAGGCACCACATTCTAAAAGTCCGACACTACATGAAGGTCATGGCATGTTCAATGTTGACCCGACTAGTCTTCTATCAAAACACTTCAAATAAAACGAAGTCCATATGAAATCACAAGCCTTCGTCGCCCACCGCAGATTTATTATTAACACTAAATTAAACAGGGCCTGAGGCCGAATTATTATGCGTAGGAGGCGCTGACGGACTCCGTACATTATGGATGAGTGGCTCAGTGTCGGCATTACTAACTAAATTCTAAAAAGTTGGTTCTACAATGGTTTTGGACATTTACATTGGTGTTAGATATTCGGTAGAGTCTTATCCGGTACCGGTATGAACTACGGGTCTGAACAGAAGACATTTACTAACCGCATCTGTTTGGCATATGTAGAAAGAAAGAAAGAAAGAAAGAAAGAAAATTATTTATTAAACACTACACACACAAAAAAAAACTTTAAGACAATAAAAATAAAAAGAGACTACTTAGTACTAGCATAAACTAACAAACACCACAGACAAACACATGTAGGTAATATTGCTACTTTTATAGCTCCAAAGCTTCCACCGATGCACATTTATTGATCAGAGAAAGACTAAAATCAGACTCCCAATGATAATAGACGGTAATATTTCACTCTACCTCAATGACAACAACCTCACTAATAACAATAATTGTTAATACAATTATTGTACCACCACGAACTAATGTCGACTCAGTTCTAGTCATCACCTTTTTGTATTCTGCCAATGTGACAAGCGCAGTCATGAGCATAGTTATTATGGCCAGCGAAGTCGAGAGAGGCGAGAACGCTCGCGATATGAAACAAACAAGCCTGCACGAAGAAAAGAACGCTGTTATCCAAACAATCACGAGTCGACGCATGAGTGACTTCACTCTCTCATACATACGTCTCAAATTACTCACAGTCATTGAACTTAGAGAGATTTAATGAAGACTTATTGAGCAGAGAAACTTCGGAAACCTTGATAGTGTGGTGTCCTACCTGTTTAAATGTGTATTTGAAGGTAGGGAAATAAACAGTTGGTTCGTTGACTCGAAGTTTCTATTACTGAGCTCCCACCATTATAATTAATAAACACCACTGGCGACGAGGTAAACTGCGTAAAACACCCAAAATTGTCGTGTTACCGTGTTATGTGCAAGTGACAATACAATGCCGATCGGAAAAATCGAACAGTTTGATATTTCGAGCAAAAAGTGGTCGGCATACATTCGACGCGTGGAACAGTTCATAACGCTCAATGAAATCAAACCGGAGTTACGTGTAGCTACGCTAGTGACGCTAGTAGGCGAGGCTACCTATGATCTAATGTGTGATTTATGTGCACCAGAAAATCCGGAGTCCAAAACATTCACGGAGTTAGTGAAAATAGTCGGCGACCATCTCGAACCAAAACGCTCGGAAATAGCCGAACGTCATATTTTTCGTCTGAGGCGTCAAAATGGCGGCGAAAGTCTCGGCGATTATTTGCAAGTTCTCAAACACTTAGCGAGTACGTGTAGCTTCAAAACGAATCTCGAAGAGAATTTAAGGGACCAATTTGTGTCGGGGCTGCTGAGTGACGACATGAGATCACGGCTTTTCGCCGAACCGGGCCTGACGTACCTACAGGAAAGCAGTCGAGTTAGCCTTGGCGCTCGAGGCAGCTGACCGGCACGCGCAGATCAGTAGCGGTGCCGGGGCGGGCAGCACGGCGGCGGCGGCGGCCGCGATAGCGACGGGCGAGGCTGTGCATCGGTTGGGCACGGGACAACGCGCGCGCCCTCCGCCAGCAGGCGGCAGCGGCGGCGGCGGTGGCGCTGGCACGGCGGCGGGCCGCGCCGCGAGCCAACCAGCGGCGAAGGACGGGCCGAGCGCGCATCAGGCGGCGTGTTGGCGATGTGGAAAGGGGCACCGCGCCAATTTTTGCCGTTTTAAAAATTACGCTTGTGATGCGTGTGGCCAGAAGGGCCATCTAAAAGTGATGTGCAAACGCACTGCTCGCCAGGGGGAAGGTCGTCCTTCAGGGCTAGGGCAAAACTATATCGATAGTGCTAGCGATTCGGAGTGCGATCTGAATAACATTAATGTGTGTAATAATAGTGATCGGCCTTTTCATGTGCAAGCGACGGTGAACGGTAAGGTGATCATGTTCGAACTGGACACTGGCAGTAAGTTATCCACAATTAATACCCATTGTTATGATGAACTCTTCAAGCAGACGCCGCTGATTTCTCATGATGTTTGTTTACATTCGTATAACGGAACTAAGATCGAAGTAGCGGGATTTATTGTTGTCAATGTTGTGATAGGGACGCACACGGCGAAGGATCTCAAGCTGTTTGTTATCAAAAATGGGGGCCCGCCTTTGTTGGGCAGAGCTTGGTTAGGTCGATTAAATATCGATAAAATTAAAATTAATGAAATGATTTTTAACTTATCCGATGATTACTTTGTGGAAAGTTTGCGCCAAGAGTTTCCAACCGTGTTCGCTCCAGGATTGGGCACGTGTACTAAACAGTTGTCTATGAGATTAAGTGATAAAACACCTATTTTTATGAAAGCTAGGCAGTTACCGTTAGCATTACGTAAGCCAGTAGAATCAGAATTGCAGCGACTCGAGGCAGAGGGTACAATCACCAAAGTAGAATATTCGGATTTTGGTACACCGATTGTACCAGTTATTAAGAAATCAGGTGAAATTCGTATATGTGGTGATTACAAAGTAACCGTTAACCCTAAATTGATACGCGACCCGTACCCCATGCCACGAATCGAGGAGTTGTTTGCTATGTTGAGTGGTGGTGAACAGTATTCTAAAATCGACCTTACAAACGCATATCAGCAGTTATTTTTGGATGAAGGTTCGCGAGCTTACAGCGCCATCACGACACACATCGGTACATTTGTTTACAATCGCACCCCGTTTGGTTTGTCATGCATTCCAGAGAAATTCCAAAAGTTTATGGAAGAGACGCTTCGAGGGTTAAAGGGCACGGCTGTGTTTTTAGATGATATAGCGGTCACAGGTTCAACTAGAGCGGAACATATTGAGAATTTAAAAGCCGTCTTATCTCGTTTACGTAAGGTCGGTTTGAGAATAAAAATGGAAAAATGTAGTTTTATGCAAAATAGTATTACCTATTTAGGCTTTATTATTGATAAGCACGGTTTGCACCAAGACCCTAACAAGCTAAAGGCTATTGTAGATGCACCTGCGCCGGAGGATGTGACTCAGCTGAGATCTTTTCTTGGTTTGATAAACTATTATTCTAAGTTCATACCCCGGCTGAGTACCATCTTACACCCGCTGCATAATATGTTACGCAAAGAAACTGAATGGTTTTGGTCTGCAGACTGCGCACAAGCATTTGTTGATATAAAAAGTGTGATTCTAAGCAGCAAAGTTTTGGTTCACTATAACCAAGAACTACCGTTAGTGCTAGCAGTTGATAGTAGCTCTTATGGCATCGGCAGTGTGCTATCACATCGGTACCCGAACGGGGATGAACGTCCTATTTGTTTCGCTTCCCGCACTTTGAACGCAGCTGAGAGAAACTATAGCCAGCTAGATAAGGAGGCACTCGCGATCATTGCTGGTGTTAACAAACATCATCAATATGTTTTCGGGCGTAAGTTTATCATTAAAACCGATCATAAGCCGCTTACGTTCATCTTTGGTCCAAAGTGTGGTTTACCCGTTACGGTGGCTAGTAGGTTGCAAAGATACGCCACCAAATTGGCTGCTTATGATTTCGAGATTGAATTTGTCAAATCTAGTGATAACAGTAATGCTGATGCGTTATCTCGACTGCCGCTGCCAAACCAACGCAAACAATGTAATGAACTGGTTTCGGTTTCCTATGTCAATTACGTCGAGGAATCTTTTCCTATCAGCGCTAAGGAGGTGTCTACATGGACGCAGAAAGACCAGGTGTTAAATAAAATCAAAGGGTATCTAATGAATGGGTGGCCAACTAAAATTACGTCTGAACTGGAAAAATCCTATTTTCATAGGAAAGATAGTTTAGTAATGGATAATGGGTGCATTTTATACAATCATCGCGTTATTGTGCCCGATTCCTTAAGGAAACAGGTTTTAGCTGAGCTGCACGAGGGTCATTTAGGCGTAGTTAAAATGAAAAATTTTGCTCGTAGCTACGTGTACTGGCCTACTTTGGACGGCGAACTTGAAGGTATCGCGAAGAAATGCAGTGCGTGCCGGCAGCAGAGCGACGCGCCCCCGCGTTCCATGCTGCACCCCTGGGAGTTCCCCGCGCGCCCCTGGCAGCGAGTGCACATCGACTTCGGCGAGTTTATGGGTAAACACTATCTGGTGTCTGTGGATGCACACAGCAAGTGGATCGAAGTACAGAAGATGTCGAGCACGAACGCCACGGCGACTATTAATAAATTAAGGGAATTATTCGCACGGTTCGGTCTTCCCTCGCAAATCGTAAGCGACGGCGGCCCTCCTTTCGGGTCTTCAGAGTTCGGAAACTTTATGAAAAAAAACTTCATCACTCATACAATTACAAGCCCCTACAGACCGGCAGGAAACGGTGCGGCGGAGAACGCAGTAAAATTGGCGAAGCGCGCTATGAAAAAGGCAACACACGAAGGCGTCGACATTGATACCGCGGTCAGCATATTTCTATTTCAGTACAGAAACTGCGAACATTGCACAACGGGCGTGGCGCCGGCGGTTGCAATGTTCGGCAGACGTCTGCGCGGGCGGCTGGACGTGCTGAGGCCCAGCGCCGAGCGCGCCAGCGAGGTGGCGGCTGGTCGTGCAGCGCGTGCAGCACCCGGTGTGGAGCGCAGCGCCCACTTAGGTGAGAACGTGCTGGCGCGGGACTACCGCGCTTCCAAAGAGAAGTGGGCGCCGGCTGTGGTCACGGCACGGGACGCCCCACTGACATATCGTGTACGTACCGATGACGGACGCGAGTGGAAAAGGCACATTGATCAATTACTACCCGTAGGTAAACCTCATGTGCGTCGTTCCACCATCGTACCCGTTAGTCCAGATCGTAAGGTGACCGTTGACGATGATGATAAGTTTGATGACGCGATTACAGATGAGATTGAAATTTTTAAGTCTCCAAGTCCTAAAGACACCTCTGACGCACCTACGGTCCCAATTAGCGAAATTGTACCAGAACCAGTTCAAACACCGTTGGTAAAAGAACGTCTTAAGCGCACCTGTACATATAAAGATAAGAATTATAAATTTTAGATAATTTACCTACCTATGTACCTAATAATGATTTTAAGTAAGTAGGTATATAAGATTTTCCTTGTTATTTTTTTTTTCTAGGGGGGACGTGTGGTGTCCTACCTGTTTAAATGTGTATTTGAAGGTAGGGAAATAAACAGTTGGTTCGTTGACTCGAAGTTTCTATTACTGAGCTCCCACCATTATAATTAATAAACACCACTGATAGCATCCTAGCATTTGTCGAGGATTGGAGAAAACGATAGAGAACTCCAGAAGGCGGAATCTTAAGTTGCGAATGAAACATATCAGAAAACTTATTCCCTAAGCATCAGACTCTACATTCTCCTATATATCTAATACGTTCTCCTGCACTACCAACAGTAAATACACAATATGCATTTACACCATTTTGCAATGAAAAATGAGTAGTAAGTATTGTGTAAATGAATATTAAAATGCAAATCTTATATTGATAACAGTACCTATCAGTAGGTATATTTTGGATGCATTAGAAAACCATAACAGCCCCACACACAGTCAAATTGGTTTGGAACTTGTGTTGCGTAGATATCAATTGTAGACGATTTGCATCAATTTATTCAGAACCCATTATAGTATCCATGCTACGCCCATAGTTAACATTGTATATACGTCGACAATCGAAACGGATGGGCGGATCGGAATGTCAGCGCTCGACGTGATTTCATACAATTCATACAAATGAATTCATCAGCCCGCTGCATTGTCGCTGTATATATTCTTACCTAGGTGTGTAAAAGTTATTTGACTTTGGTATTGTTCGTTTTTGTTGTTGCTGGGCGAAACAATACTGTTTATGTACTAACAATGGCCAATAAAATAATCACCATGTTTAGGCTTACGACAAGCCTAAACATGGTGGGTCAAAATTGCTATTAATCAAAATAAAAAGCATCTGCGAAGCATTAGTCGGTGGTATGCGAATGTTCAAATAATTAAGTGTCCATCAATCACCATTTTGCAGTTCCAGAAGATTATATAGTGGAGCGTGGGCATCCAGTCAGCAATTTTACGTAGGGTCTTGACTCCCACCACTCCCTTTCACTCCTTCCCATCAGGTGAGATTGTGTGTGTATTTGTTAATTAACACTGCTGCAAAAGAAGCAACGCATGTGATTTCAGCAGATTCAAAATACTTCGCAGCAAATCCTTTCCACATGTTCATAAGGGAAAGGCGAAACTTTCACGCGTTAAATGGTAAATTCACGGTCACGTGAATATCCTTTCATCGGAGGCTCCTTTACCATTACCACACTGGTAATTACCGGCCGCTATTCCGGCGCATGCGCAGAGGATGTTACCACACTGATTGTAATTGAAACTTGCAACAGTTGCTTTACTTCAGTGACGGAGACACGGCTCAGGGCTTTCACGTTTTTGTTGATTTTATTAGAGAATCCTCTTAAGCTGCAGTAACATGTTGGTAGAGTCATCACAAGTGTCATTTGTAAGGAATCGCACACCATGACTCTGCCAACGTGTATCTGATTCTATAGGTTTAGGTGTATTCTGTATTTAGAATTCTGTTTTGAGTATCATGATGTCATTAAGACTGCCCTTTGGTTATAGTTATTCATTGACCTGCTCCTCTCGTGCAGGTCGAGAGACGGTCTGATGCGGTATTTTAGGTACATCCTTCAAAGCAGTTAAGACCAAAATATTTGTTCTTGGATCAAAATTTAATTGTTAAGATTCCAAAAATAGAGTTAATATTAATAATAACCGTGGAGTTTCTTTATAATCTGGTCTTAGCATGGTGACTGCAAAGAACTATTAACACGAACGATTTCGAAACAAATATTCATTATCTCCTAGTTAAAACTAGTCACACTGTTTTGCTAAGCCTGTTCAAACTTCCTAGACAAAGCTTTAAAACCATATTCATTTCAGCATAGAGTCCATAACTAGTTGCTGGTGCAGTGCTGTGTTCGCGTAACTGCCTGTCCATAAAAGGAGCATGCAAGCGGAACGCATTCTAGTTAATGCTAGTTCTAATTTTTTTCGGTCTTAGTACGTCGCAATACGGTTGAGAATTCAGTTTTTTTGTCTCATATCGATACGCTGAAAATTAGTAGGTATTCGTCAAGACTCAGCAGTTACATAAAGTGTTTGATTTATTCATTAAAATTGATAAAGCGCGTGAAAACTGTGTGATAATTATTTTAGGGTTTACGTATTCGAAGAAACATTATCTAATTGCGTGTGGGTTTAGACAAATGACATGATAACATGTTACGTAGATAACTCCAGGGTCGGACTAGCCCAATATGTACATATGTTCAGAAGGATCGGTTTGCAAACTTAAAATAAAAAAAAAAATTAAAAATTAAAAAAATAACTCTTTATTTCGGACGACAGCGATCCATAGTATTGTTAGTAGACACACGAAAACAGATTGTTAGTAGATACTTAACCTAATCCTTATATTGTACATAAACAACATACCTCTATATAGGTAGGTACCTAAACTTACGTATAAAAAAGTGGTAAAGGTAAAATTTTTGAATTTTATCAAAATATTAAAAAAAGTATGTAACTTACAAGAATTTAAAAAACTATTTCGAGATGTAAAAACCGATACCTTTTAATTGATCCTAGCCTACCTGACATCACACTAGTTACATATAACATACATGCGAAAGTTTAGATGTGTGTTACTTCTTCCAGCCAAAACTACTCAACAGATTAGTCTGAAATTTTCCATAGATGTAGTTTCTATACTGGATTAAAATTAAGCTTCTTTTTATCCCGGAAAACGCATGCAAAGCTGGGGGCAGAAGCTAGTTGCAGGTTATATAACGCGGAATTCAACGCTCGCGCAGCAAAGGCCAGTGAAAACGCTCCCAGCACGCACCTGTATTGTTCGAAGGAAATTCCGTTTCCATTGTGTTGTCCGTTTGTCTGTATGTACCTTCTGTGTATTATGTTACCTGCATAGGAAGAGGTATCCACATTTACATTGGACAACGCATTTACATGACTACTAGAATCAGAACTGAAATATACAAGTTTTGATTAAGCCTATGCACATATGAAAATAGTTTGTCTAGTTGCTTGAATATTGCTTGGACAAGAGAGTTACAATATTTTAGGAATATGTGTAGTGCCGGCTTAGAGTTTGCACCACCCCAACTCTTCCCGCGGGTGTCGTAAGAGGCGACTAAGGGATATCAAATCAAATCATTTATTTGCTGGATACATTATTACACGTTTTTTTTTTTTTTTTTTTTTTTTTTTTTTTTTCTTTAGGTGGCTTTCGTGTCACTGCGGCCATGAAAGGCCTATTGTGATCGCCACTCAATTGTTCAGCCCTGAAGCTGCGACGTTCATAGTTCGCCACTAACCCTTGCAGCTGCTAGGAACTGCAGGATTTTCTTCGGGGTGATGGCTCGTAGCTCGTCTGGGCTGTGCAGGTGCTTGCCCAGATGGATGCTACGTTTTTGCATCAGTGCTCCGCACTCTCCTAGCAGGTGGAGAGGCGTTTCCTCCGCCTCTTCGCAAAATCTGCAGGATTGTGTGTCGCTTAGACCCAGTTTGAACATGTGCTTGTTAAGGCGACAGTGTCCAGTTAGGGCTCTTGTCATGATGCGAAGGTTGCTTCTGCTTAGCGCTAGGATTCGGTTGGTGAACCGTTTATCGAAGGCTTTTATTAATGACTTAGAGTGACTCATGCCCAAGGAATTCTTCCAAAGCTTGGAAGCTTCCTCGAAGCAGGAATCCAAGAGGGTTCTGTTAGCCAGGCTTTTAGGTATGCCACAGAACGGCTCGGGGCCCAGCTGAGTCCCCTTGGCCCCGGAACGAGCAAGTTCGTCGGCACACTCATTGCCGTTGATTCCTGCGTGTCCCGGTACCCATCTTAGGACGACTCTGTTATTCAAGCCGAGCGCGTTTAGACGTGACATACAGTCCTCGACTAATCTAGATGTAATGACCTTCGAGTCCAGTGCTAGGAGAGCCGCCTGGCTGTCAGAGTTGATAAAGATCGTTTGGTTGGAGTAGCGCTTTTCCAGATTTATATCGGCACATTCTAAGATGGCGAATACTTCTGCTTGGAAGATAGAGGCGTAATTACCTAGGTTTGTACTTTTGCCAAACCTAGGTCGCTCTCCATACACTCCACAGCCTACATCCAGTCCCATTTTGGAACCATCCGTGTACCAATTTAGGCACCCGTTCTTGCAGAGCACCTGGCTGTTTTGCCAGTCTTCTCTGCAAGGAAGTTCCACTGTGTAGTGTTTTTCAAACACATGTCGTGGGAGCCTGACATCAGTTGTCATGCCCAAAATTGGTGATTCCAGAGTAGAGTCTTGTAGAGATCATTATTACAGGTACATGTCAGATCTTATAACTAGAGTGATGTCAAATGTATTCAATCGCAGCAAGCATGTGTGCAAATATTAAATATTGAATTTGATATTCACAGGTGCGGACAGCAACGCCCCTTGCAGAACAATTGTACCACCGAACTGCGATCCCCAACCCGTATGCCCAGCGTGGAGATTTGGGCATAACCCACCATGAGATAAAAGCCAATAAGACGCTCATAAGGGGGAGGCCTGGGTCCAGCAGTAGACCAATACAGGCTGTTGATAGATAGATAAGGTTTTTATTTACGATTTCAGACACACATACACATCAGACTACAGCAATTATGCAGGATGGTAGTAAAAAGAAACAATAATAAAAAATACAGTTGACTAAGTAATAAAAACAAATATTATCATAATTAAAATCTAAGTAAAATGTCTGTGTGTGCTGCAGTACGTCAAAAAGGCAATGGCTCAGCGGAAAATTTTGCTCAAGAAACAAAAAACACTGATTTTCAGCCAATTGAGAGCAAGCAGAGCGAGTTTCAAGTGTAATGTGTATAAAAGTGTTTATGTAGTATTAAAAGAGTCCAATAGGATGTAGCAATATTGGCGTTTCCTTGTAATGTACCTACGTGGCAACAGGGCGAAGCGATAACAGAAGGTGGTGTTATTTTTGGCAAACGAAGCGCTTAGGAATAACTTGTTTCTGTAACAAAAACTTTTTAAAATGTAATTTAAATGTAAACTTGGTTTTAACATTACGGATTGGGGGAAGAATATTGTCCCAGCACTTCGTTGCCGAGTATCTAAAACTTCCTCTGAAGGCTGCGGTTTTGTGATCGTGATAGAACAGTGCAGATCTAACTGAGCGAAACGACCTTTTATCAGAAAGGAAATTATGTTTTGAGTGCAGATATTCAGGCTTTTCAAACTTTATAACATCAAAGACCAGTCCTCCCAGGTGCAAAAGGCGACGTGACTCCATGTTTAACAGGGACATGTTCAAGAACGGTGTTATGTGGCTACGAGGCGAAATATTGAAGCAAAAACGACAGCAAGCATTCTGCACTCTTTGTACAGTTCGCCGCGTTCTTTCAAGTAACCGAGGACCAAAAACTATGTCCCCATAATTTAATTTTGAGATAATCAGCGATTCGCAAAGGACGACACGAGATGCCTCGGACAATTGATTTCTTATTTTGTACAGTACCTACCTTTAGACGATAGAAACAAGTTTTTACTAAATTAAGAACATGATTCTCAAATCTAAGATGGTTGTCAATGATGATTCTAAGATTCCTTGCTTCTTCCACCCTAATCACTTTAGAATTTTGGATCGATACAACAGGGTCACCATTAAGCTTGTTAATTTGGGATTTGGTACCCAAGACCATATACTGTGGCTTTGTTGGGTTTAACATGAGAGCATTGCGTGACGACCAGTCTGCAATGGCGTCCAGATCTGTGTTTAGCCGATGGACTGCATGTGCTAATTGATCAGGTGTCTCTGATATATATTAGGTCCTTACATATGAAATTGGCGTTTTGTATGAGAGGAACAAAAAGTCGAATATTTTTTAATATAATATATTTAATTAATCAAAGTATGAACCATTATTTTCTATGCACTTTTGCCATCTTATAGGTAGTTCATTGATCCCTTTACTAAAAAAACCAGTCGGACGGGAATCAATAAAATCTTTGAAGGCGATTTGGACTGCCCCATCGGAGTTGAATTTTTTCCCTTGCAAGAAGTTATCCAAATTTCGAAAAAAATGGTAATCTGTTGGAGCAAGGTCCGGGGAGTACGGAGGATGTCTTAGACTTTCCAATTGAAGCTCTTCTAATTTAGTAGCCGTCTGTTGCGCAGTGTGTGGTCTAGCGTTGTCGTGAAGCAGCAGTGGCGTGGAGCGATTGACCAGCCTAGGTTGTTTAGCCGCTAGCTTTTCCATCATGGTTTGCAATTGCTGACAATAGACATCAGCCGTAATAGTCTGGCCAGATTTGAGAAAACTGTAATGAACAATACCGGCACTAGTCCACCAAACGCTTACAAGTAACTTTTTTGGGGTTAATTTTCGCTTGGGGCAGGATTTGGCTGGCTGGCCAGGATCCAACCATTGCGCTGAGCGCTTCCGATTATCGTAAAGAACCCATTTTTCATCACAGGTAATGATTCGGTTTAAAATACCTTCATTATTGTGCCGGTTTAGTAATGTAACGCAGCAGTCGACGCGCGTTTGCCGGTTTGCTTCAGTCAATTCGTGAGGTACCCACCTTTCAAGCTTTTTAATCTTCCCAATTTGCTTCAAGTGAATTAAAACAGTTTTATCACTAACATCGCAGCCTGCAGCTAACTCGGACGTGGTTTGCGATGGATCCGCTTCCACAATAGCCTTCAACTCTTCATTATCAACTTGAGTCTCAGGCCGTCCACGGGGCTTGTTCTGCAGGTCAAAATTTCCAGAACGAAAACGTTGGAACCAAAAACGAACTGTGTTTTCTTTTGCAACACGACCGCCATACACATCATTCACCCTTCGAGTTGTTTCCGCAGCACTAGTGCCACGGCGGAACTCGTACTCGTAAATAATGCGATATTTTAAGTTTTCCATTTTGTAAAATGAGTGACGCAAACAGAAAAAAACAGAAGAAAAAAAACAAATGAATGACGATCATCGAAGCACAAATACATGAGTCTATAGCTGTACAAATTTGAATTTGGAATTCCTTACCAAAGAGGAGAAATTTGTGATTAAAGTGGCCAGTACGAAAAACGCCAATTTCATATGTAAGGACCTAATATATCTGTACATCATCTGCATAGCAGTGGTGATTAGAATGAATTATAACCTTAGATAAAACCGCACAATAAATTATAAAAAGTAGAGGTTCAAGTATAGACCCTTGCGGGACACCACGAACAGTAGCATCGGTTTCGACAGTAAAGTTGATCCATTGCCCTTTACCAATTTCACGGCTTGTGATCGATTATTCAGATAACTATCGAACCACGTAATAGACAAAGTACTTAAACCATAATAAGAAAGCTTGGCAAGAAGAAGTGGTATGTTGAGGCAGTCAAATGCACGCGAGTAATCAAGCAGAGTTAGCAATGTACAGCGTCCTCTATCCTGCTCCGCCATCACATTATCTGTGACATCCAGAAGGGCAGTCACAGTTCCACGACCCTTACGGAATCCAGACTGAAGCGAAGGCAAAATGTTATTGGCTTCCACATACCTAGTAAGTTGGTCACTGATTGATAACTCTCTCAAGGAGCTTCGACAGAAAAGGCAAAATACTTATTGGCCGAAGATCCTTAAGCTCAACCGGGGTACTAATTTTAGGTATAGGTGTTACAAATGTTACAATCGAGGTCTTCCATTTACTTCCACTGTTGAGGAGGAATATGTATAGATATACCTAGCTAGACCGTGCCGTGCCGTTGCGACTAGACAGCGTAGAGTTCACTCAAATAATCGATGGATGGATAGTTTGAATGATGACAGGAGATAGAAAGGAGAGAGACATTGCTGAGACGACGCGCGAAGGCGATGATATACTTTCATCTGTAAAGTGTCCTATCCTTGTGTGTAGCTAATAATAACGAGTTATCTATCTATAATAGGAGTCACGATAGGTCATGGCATAGGTTTATTATTTGAGGCGATGTTAAAGAATATTCTGCAGATGAACTTTCAAACCGAATCGAATAACCGAAGACCGATGTGGCGCGGCGGGCAAGGTCCGCCTGCGACGCAGGAGGTTGCGGGTTCGATTCCCGCCTTGGGACAATTTTTTTTACTATCTGTAAATATATTTTCCGAGTGTTCTGGGTATTTTCTATGTCTGATAAAAAATACATATCTATGTACTGTATCGTATTAATAGTTATCTAGTACCCATAACACAAGCTGAGGGCTAGATGATGCTGTGTGGATTGTCTAGCATTATTTATATAGGTACATACATATTTATAGGAGACGTGTTGAAGTTATCTCCCGAGAATCAAGAGAGGCCCTCATGATTCTCAGTTGTCAGCAATTCTAAGTGGTGTGATGATAAATGGTACCGAGTTGTCAGAACTGTGTTGCAATATTTAATGCAACTTTAGTGAAAATACAAGAGCTATTTTTGACGTGGGGGCCAAGGGAGGTCGATTTTCCGATTTACAATCGACATATTGCGTACCGTATCAATGGGTTGTCGATTCGATTGTTACAAGCGTGTCGCAACGCAATAGGTTTGTTTGCTGACGGACAATAGAAATCATGTTTACAGCTATGATCGTATTGATCAGGTCAGTTTTGAAACCAAAGAGAATCCTGGAAAATGCCAAGGTTCTTTCTGTACTTTTAACGAAGTCTAGTTGAAGTTACGGTAGGTAGGTGGTAATTCTGAAAGAAAATCTCCCGTTCAAAGTTACTTGTGACCATGCAAGAAAACAACCATCTGTGTAGGTTTTATTATTTATGGATATTAGGATTCGCCATAAAAAACCCAAGCCGCAAACCACAAATGCAATAAAGGCTGATGAAACGATGTCAATAACAATAGTGCTCATATGGAGTTGCGCGAGCGCACGTTTTTTATTTAATCTGACCGCGAAGCAAGGCAATCTGGATTCAGATTATGCAGCCACAATGTCGCCGTCAATAAGGTGAATAATGCCACGTTGTTGTGACATGTTCATGACTTTAGGAAGCGAACCGTGGAAGGGCAGCGTCGGAAGTTACCAGAATTTATTATAATAAAATTTATATTTCTTTTAAGGATAACCTTAATGCGATTGTTGACCGGAACGTCGAGTGCAGGCGGAATGTTGACCCGCCATGTCGCAAGCTTTTATTTTTGGCACAAGGACCTCTGCTGCTCTTCCTTTACTTCCTTCTTTGTCGTTCCCTTGTTACTAAGGACCGTGGTTCTTCTGATAATATTTTTATACAACATACACATTGCATACCTACAACGAGCCGTGTTGTAAGCACTCTATCTATGTAAGTATGTATAATACAAGCTCCGCTTAGCTTGGGGCTAGATAATGATGTCACAGCATTATCTAGCCCCAAGCTAAGCAGAGATGCTGGACCGGACCGGAACGATGCTGAACAATCCACGCAGCATTGATGTATGAATTATCCAGCATTATTTATTTATTTAATTGAAACACATGCCAAACGTTTAAAAGTAAAAAGGTAACAAATGACAAGAGTTTCTTTGGCACCATTAGATATACTTACCATGTAATAACAGTATGGACTATGGATCCATTTATGATGCAGTTAGCACCAATCAGGTAAAGGTGAAAGGTTGTTAAGCCTACTCCATTAGTCCATTACTACTTCCATTACAACCTGCCCAAGTTATTTCACCATCCGCTCGGTGAGAAGCGATAACCAGGAGTTTAAGTGGTCCGTAACTTATATTGTTTGTAACTGATGACTTTATGGTCATTCATCTACTTGGGACTCTACGTGAGTGTGTAAAAATAGGGCCTATGATAGTCTCAAACTAATTAAGAATAAACTCGTGAAGTTTTAATACTTTTAAATATTGACGTATAGAATTAGGAAACTTTGAAAAATAAATCTATCGAGAAATTAATTAGCCACCTACTTGTGTATTTAATATCTTTCATTAACTTTACTTAATTAGATCCCGCTTATAATTAGGATAAAAGCGAAAGTTTGTATGATTTACCTCTTTACGCTAAAAGTACTGAACGGATCAGGCTGAAATTTTGCGTAGGTACACGTAGTGCTAGACTCGAAATAACATAAAGGCATTTTTATCCGATAAAAAACCGTGTGATGCCTACCTATTCCTAAAAAAATTTTAAATCCAAAAAAAATAATAATTGTTTTGTAACCATCATCCTCAAACGTAGGTTTAAGCATAACTTCTTACAATGATTTGGATTAATAACCCCAAATACATAGTGCTTACCTAATAGATTCAATGAATCCGCAATCCAAAATTGGATGAATTCGCAAACTGGCGTTACTTACATAAGTCGAACGATTTTAGATTCGAATCAATTTCTCTTGATTGGGCAAGTTGTTAAGTAATGGAACGTAAGCTTTACTAATCATTCGATTTGGATATTATCGATTTACATACTAATTAATTAAATGAACTTAGATTTAAAGGTGTGAATGAGGCAAAATTTGGATAGGCGGATCGTGGCTTAGAAATTAGGTTGAAAACTTTTCGTTCTGCCTGTAGGTAATGTAAGAAGAGCTTGGGGGTATGAATCTACTTACAAGTCTGAAGTTGAGAACAGGGAAATGTATGGTCTGAACTGAATATACAAGCTAGATGTATTCAAATTATAACGATTAGATCGAAGTAGAATATAAAATAGATACCTTCCCGAGTGCTTAGAAGGGTGGCAAGGTTTTTAATCTACATTTTATACATATATCTACATATTAAGTGCAAACCTACAATGATCGACGAGTTTAGGTATGTGATTTACTTCAGTGTTTGGATTGAGCTTTCTTCGCCTACAAGTGCATACGCGTATTTATCGCGTGAACTTACCCTAGACCTGCCTAATTACATCGTAAGGCCCCATCATCCGGTTCCCTTTCAGCCATCAGCTGTCAGGCGATATAATTCCAACCTTGCCACTTTGACCCGAATAACTATAATTGCTCATTATAAATTAATAAATTATGTACCTTCAATCCCATTGAAGAGAGTTTGAGATATGCGCAAACTAAACACGCTACTTTGATATTAGTGCTCATGCATGAATTTGTTTAGGGCTAGGCTAAGGCATATCTAAGGCGTAGGTCATTTTAGTAGACCCCTGCCTAAACTCTGGCTCAGACCTCGGTTCTGAACTCAGTTCAGAAAACGTACGTTCTCTTGATGGGGTTCGGCTGAAGGAGTACAATGACCTCATGCCTTATTCTGCCGCCAAGCAGGATTGCCATGTTTCCGTTTGTAGAGTACGGTTGCTGATATTGACTACAGATACAGTCTTTACATCTTGGGTGCATCGTGGAACTAACGCATGGAAATGGAAAATGACGAATCTACATGCTTAGGTACAAATTTATTGTCCTACTTTAGGTACCTACTAGTAACAGATCAGTAGCGGCATAACTATGCTGCGTTTATATGCGTAGGTCGGATTGCGACACTGTCAGCTAAACCTGCCTGGGTTAACTATATGACCAACAAGGTTCTTACACAGCAAATTCGCATCCTAATATTTGGAAGATACTTAGGTACCTATTGCGCTGAACAGACGTATTTTACTGTGGGCACGTTGCTTTTGTTTTGGAACCTGAAAGCTCCTTTAAGACCTAATCTACATCACACCTACTCTGTAGGTGTGATGTAAATTAGGTCTTCTACCTACATAATACTGTTTCCTATTTCTGTGATGATTCCTGTCAGTCATACCTTTCTTTTATTGCCTC
This sequence comes from Eupithecia inturbata, assembly GCA_963662085.1. Taxonomy (NCBI): domain Eukaryota; kingdom Metazoa; phylum Arthropoda; class Insecta; order Lepidoptera; family Geometridae; genus Eupithecia; species Eupithecia inturbata. Next base: position 15,218,594 of record OY759182.1, read on the forward strand.
TGTTCTTTGAAACTATTCTGTGAAACCTTTTCTGTGATCAAAATATAATTATTTGCATAATTAAAACAGCACCCTATAGAATGATAGAATTGAACTTATATCTTTTCCTTCTAATGTCCATCCAAACGATGTAGTTTATCAACCAAATCGGCCATTACGATAAAGAAATTTATCGGAATAGCTGTACCGATTTCTATTCGATTATCCATGATAAGAAAGCGGCGGTGAAATTGAATATTAACGACCGCAAAACGTAGTCTTTGGACATGACTTGATATGACATTAAGTACCTAATGATGAAAATGTAATAGAAGATCACGGAAGGAAATTCAATTCCCATTCTCCTGAAGATGTTGTATCCTTAATCCTGCCCCTATGCTAGGTATTTCTTTCCTAAGTATTTTTTTTTTGTTTTTACTCCATCTCGTAAACATAATCTTTCTTTGACTTTGGACTGCGGTTCTTCTTCCCATTGCTAGGAACAGGGCCCCCTTCAATCGCCAATGCAGTTTAGAGACGTGCAAAGCTTGATTACCACTAGAGATCCTGAAACTTCTGTCTTTACTCTTTAGTCTATTCTAACTAGAGCATATTAGGCAATAGCATCCTAAGCCTTTATAATAAACAACCCAGCAACTAATAAATAGTTGTAAACAAAGCCATGCGTCATCCAATACAATTTATAATGGCTCAAAATGTCAACACCAAAGCTAGACAAATGGCAATAACACTATAATTAGTAATGTACCAGACGTAACTTTATTATGTGGCAGGTATTAAAGTCACATACCTGGCAGATGAGCAGCCTTGCCATCCTTCCTTTCCCCAACCTCCTCATCATCACATAAACCCACACGCACAAACAAAAACACGCACAGACACACAAAAGTGATCCTCACTCGCATTTTCATTTTTACGTCACTTTACGTTGCCCATTTTTTAACTCACAGTCACATTTTTGCACTCGGTACATGCACTTCAATGTTTGGAAAACATAACACGATCACTGCTGGAACGTGCTGGTTGGAAAAAGAAATCGCGATTGGTAGGTTATACAGTTCGGTCGAGAGACATGCAGCCCGTTCACTGGAGGCGGCGGTACTGCCGAGGCGGCAGCCCCCACCTCTCGGACCGCTTTCGAGGTTTATCGCATGGTTTCCAATAGCGCGATAAGTTATCATCGAACTGTTGTGGTATGTATCACCGTACTCGAGTTATTAGGAAAGGCAATTTGACGACGCGAGCTTCTGGAAGCTTCGAAGGTATATGGTAGTATCAGCACGCGGCCGTGAACCGTCGCTTATTATTATTATGGCTAAGAAGGTATTTCTGTGGAAATTTAATTACAAGAAACGCGAGGGTAGTTTGAATTTAGATGACGACCACGCGAACACATGTACTTTCTTTACTACAGTAGTCACAGAATAACTACACACAAACATACAAAGAAGAGTTAAGTCACAGAAAACAATATAAATTTAGATCAGGGTTTAAAAAAACAATTTATTGGTGAAAACGATTTTTTATTTCCACTTCATTTGGAATTTACTTAGAAAAGTGAATTACTCGTTCAGGAGCCTATGGACTCATAATGTCTGTTACTCTAGCTTTTATGTCAATACAATTTATTATTATTCATTATATTTTCAATTTGTATGTTTAATGTACCAGTGTATATCCACATCAAGCACCAACTGTCGAGCTATAGAAGTTGTGGTAATATTAGGTCCTTACATATGAAATTGGCGTTTTTCGTACTGGCCACTTTAATCACAAATTTCTCCTCTTTGGTAAGGAATTCCAAATTCAAATTTGTACAGCTATAGACTCATGTATTTGTGCTTCGATGATCGTCATTCATTTGTTTTTTTTCTTCTGTTTTTTTCTATTTGCGTCACTCATTTTACAAAATGGAAAACTTAAAATATCGCATTATTTACGAGTACGAGTTCCGCCGTGGCACTAGTGCTGCGGAAACAACTCGAAGGGTGAATGATGTGTATGGCGGTCGTGTTGCAAAAGAAAACACAGTTCGTTTTTGGTTCCAACGTTTTCGTTCTGGAAATTTTGACCTGCAGAACAAGCCCCGTGGACGGCCTGAGACTCAAGTTGATAATGAAGAGTTGAAGGCTATTGTGGAAGCGGATCCATCGCAAACCACGTCCGAGTTAGCTGCAGGCTGCGATGTTAGTGATAAAACTGTTTTAATTCACTTGAAGCAAATTGGGAAGATTAAAATGCTTGAAAGGTGGGTACCTCACGAATTGACTGAAGCAAACCGGCAAACGCGCGTCGACTGCTGCGTTACATTACTAAACCGGCACAATAATGAAGGTATTTTAAACCGAATCATTACCTGTGATGAAAAATGGGTTCTTTACGATAATCGGAAGCGCTCAGCGCAATGGTTGGATCCTGGCCAGCCAGCCAAATCCTGCCCCAAGCGAAAATTAACCCCAAAAAAGTTACTTGTAAGCGTTTGGTGGACTAGTGCCGGTATTGTTCATTACAGTTTTCTCAAATCTGGCCAGACTATTACGGCTGATGTCTATTGTCAGCAATTGCAAACCATGATGGAAAAGCTAGCGGCTAAACAACCTAGGCTGGTCAATCGCTCCACGCCACTGCTGCTTCACGACAACGCTAGACCACACACTGCGCAACAGACGGCTACTAAATTAGAAGAGCTTCAATTGGAAAGTCTAAGACATCCTCCGTACTCCCCGGACCTTGCTCCAACAGATTACCATTTTTTTCGAAATTTAGATAACTTCTTGCAAGGGAAAAAATTCAACTCCGATGGGGCAGTCCAAATCGCCTTCAAAGATTTTATTGATTCCCGTCCGACTGGTTTTTTTAGTAAAGGGATCAATGAACTACCTATAAGATGGCAAAAGTGCATAGAAAATAATGGTTCATACTTTGATTAATTAAATATATTATATTAAAAAATATTCGACTTTTTGTTCCTCCCATACAAAACGCCAATTTCATATGTAAGGACCTAATATTTGGGATCATCACCACCATTTATTTGCCTATTTTCGTTTACGAAATTAATATGTCTCTTACGCCAAGCAGTTTCGTGCATGGCTGACATCCAGCCGCAGGACTGATGCCACTTATACATATTTGGGATAGAACTACAATATTTACGATTTCGTTACGGATGTAATCGGGTTAACTGCGAATCTTATTTGTGTTGAAGAACACCAACGTTTCATCCGTTAACGAGGGACTTCTTCAGGGTGAGTGTTATTCTAGACGTGTAAATGTGCCCGTGTCTTGTCTAGGGAATAATTATTTGTTGAGTATGCGAGGTGATAGAGATAACGGCCCAACCTCAACAGAGACACAGAGGTTGGAATTGGAACCTACCAACCGACTGGAAGCCGTGTCTCCATGAGAAGTGGAATAGCAGCCGTGTGTAGACTGTTAGTTCTGTATGCACCCAGAGGATACCAACGCCCGACACATTGAGGTCTGTGCGAGAAGATGACTATCACGCTCTGCAACATCAACAAGCAGCGCACCCCGCCCCGCCCCCGCCCCCTGTGCGCGCGGCGCGGGCTCAACCAGCGCTCTTACGTAGTGCTCGTAGATATGCAGAACGCGTGCGTCTAGAACCACACTCACCCTGAAGAAGTCCCTCGTTAAGGGATGAAACGTTGGTGTTCTTCCAATTCCAACACAAAAAGGTTCGTAGTTAACCCGCTAACATCCGTAATGAATTCATCACACTATGATAGTTTTTATAGTAAAATATTTACAATGTCTTGTCTAAGTGTTAATATCTTTCACCTGAATAGATAGACAGTTAGGGCATCATAATATATTTCACCTGAATAGAAAGATAGTTAGGGCATCATAATACTGCTTAAAGTTTTACCTTCATCTATTGCCCAGTCTACTTGCACTCTTCTTATGCTGCACAAAATGTCTGACCATACAGTTCAACACCTCTAGTTTCTTCTTCAGCCGTTGTTTGGATAGCCTCATTAAGTGCAGCCGCTTCTTTCTGTTCTCGGAGATCACTTCTAATCTACGTACTTTGTACTTCAGATCTATGACTTCTTCAGAGTCTTCTGGCTTTATGTCTACAATGAGACTTAGTGAATTAACCACCATTGTTGGCTCTAGATCCTCAACCGGCTGAAAGTTTTAAAATTAGGTTTCATTAGGTATTATGCAAATGTTGCCATTGCCACATTACTTATAATCACTGCTAATTCTCTCTATTATTTTAAGTATGTAGGGTCACCCATCAGGGCAAAGCTTTCTTTAGTTTTTCAGAAACCAACCTATAAAAAACTCTTTTCGGAAATAAATACTTTTAATTTTTTGTTTTTATGATTACTTCTACTATTTTCGGTCTTCTTCAGAAGGGCCTATCATATCTTAAGTAGTCAAGTTCCTATATTTTTTTGTCAGCATATACTGTCCCAGAGGGACGTCATATCCCCGAAACTGTTCAGGAGCGCGTTGGAAGATATTTTTAAGACGCTGGACTGGAAAAGGAAGGGCATTAACATAAACGGTGATTACATCTTACACCTACAATGACATAGTCTTAATGGCGGAGTCGCTAGAGGAGCTGAATCGGATGCTGGATGGCCTAGCCACAGCCTCGCGATGCATCGGTCTTGGCATTAATTTGGATAAAACAAAAGTCATGATCAATGGCCACATTGTTCCAGGAACGGTTGTCGTACATGGCCACCATCTTGAAATTGTTTCCGAGTACACTTACCTCGGGCAGATTCTGCAGTTAGGTAAGAACAATTTCGAGAAGGAGGCCAAGAGGAGGATTCGGCTAGGCTAGGCAGCGTTCGGGAAACTACATCGAGTATTCTCGACATCCATAACGCAATGCTTGAAAACGAAAGTTTCCAACCAGTGCGTCCTACCCGTTATGACCTACGGAGCTGAGACGTGGACATTCACGGTAGGGCTGGTCCACCAGTTCAAAGTCGCTCAGCTCAGCGATCTATGGAAAGAGCTATGCTCGAAGTTTCTCTGAAGGATAGGATTCGTAACGAATACATCCGACAGAGAACCAAAGTTATCAACATAGTTCAGAGAATTAGCAAGCTGAAGTGGCATTGGGCTGGCCTCGCGAATAACTGACAACCGCTGGGGTAAACGTGTTCTCGAGTGGAGACCGTGACTCGGCAAACGTAGTGTAGGACGCCCTCCGGCCAGGTGGGATGACGATCTGCGAAAGACTGCAGGTAGATGCTGGATGCGGCAAGCTTGGGGGAGGCCTATGTCCAGCTAGGCCTCCCCCAAGCTTGCCGCATCCAGCATCTATGATGATGATGATATACTGTCCTATTTCTGGGATATATCTTGGCTTACTTACTGAAATATTGATAGAAGGTATGGCATCCCCCGATAGACGCCTCAGTCCACTCTCAGTCAAGTAGAAATCATTAGTTACAAAATGCTGAGAGCAAACTGTACTGGAGGATGTAGATGTCCAATCAAGCTCTCGGTTCACTGCTACCTCCCAGTGTTTACGTCTTTCCTTGTCACGAGGAAACCTACAAAATACATTACTTATAAGATATTCCTTGAAAAGAATAGAAGAAAATATATGCGAGGAATCTCCTCGTATATATTTTCTAGAAGAACGAAGATTGGAAGTAGTTATTCATACCTGTGAAACGTAATCCCATCTTTGTTCTTTGATATCTTGCCGGATGTGTTTTTACATATCGTTACAGCGCAGGTGACCATTTTATTATGTAATTCTTTGTGATCCCTCCCTTTGTTTTTACGAACAATACAAAAAAGTAAACAAACAAAAGAGATAGAATGATATTCAACTTCTTTGTATTTTGGCGCCGCTTGCTTTTCGCTACGACTCTGCCAGTGTCTGTGTTGTCGGAGTGTCTTAGACTTCGAAGAATATGATCAATTGATCATTATACTTGAATTTAAAAATTTTGCATCAAGATGATTTTGCTACGACAAACGGACAACACAACATAAATAAAAGGACAACACAACATGTAAAGCACAATGTATAACGCAGAATAGATAATATTACACAAATTCTTATTACCTACGTATTTTGTTCTTGCTTAGTAATATTTTCGAATCTGGAAATTGTTCTTTGCAAATAATAATTGCTAGCCAAGCAGAGTCTCTGGCATCCCGGTTTTTGTACAAGTTCGTCCATGAACCTCTATCTAACCTGGACTGCGCAGTGTATGATAAAAATGAACCGAGTGAGAGGTCCCAAAATAGCAATGCATCTTTTTCTAGTAGGATATCCATACATCTGTACTTCTTATATATTCCAACAAAAAACTATGATGCGTTTGTTTAAAAAATACCTTTTCACGACAAAACGCCTGAGATTTTAAATATCTATAATTTTGTATGTATGTACCAACCTAGTGATTCTTCAATTATTATGGAAGCCTTTTCATTGTCATGTCGCAATGTAATAACACAAAATGAACACCGGCGTCGCTGTCCTACCGGTGTGGCCGCTTGCAGTTGATTAAACACTACTAATATGACATCACTAGATATAATTCTAGCATTTACTAGCACTTTTACTGTCAAAAATATCACACTTGTAACATTAAAAAAATTATCACAATATTAGAATTAAAATTAACTATTTACGTATATTATTAAGAAAATAAGATTTCTCCCAAACATAACTAAAGATTTTTTTATTTTGCGTTGGCAAAGTGTTAGACAAGGACTTATTACTACTTTCAAGGCCCTCTCACTCGGCTCGTGTTTCTATGCTGAGATATCACAAAGAAAAATAAGCCTTAGCTGCATAGAATTACAGGGTTTACGTTTGGATGAATGAAATAAGTTAGTGCGCGATCCAGTTTTCTTAATGATTCATGGTTCTGTTTGACCCACAACAAAATCCGAAGTAAAATTACTCGTTATGTCTCAATTTTCACTGTAGGTACGCGTTTACACACTATGCGTGTAACCCACGTGACGGTAAAAACAACACTGGCGGCGGCGGCGGTAGAAGAATACACGCCCGCACGCAGATGAGACGCGTGCTGATTGTGCGTCCGCAGCCAATCGGCGGCGGCGTTCCACATGCGGGCGGCCCGCGTGATAGAAAAATATTTAAAAAAATTATAAATGGATGGCGTGTGTCGTCTCCGCCGATATGGTTCGTGCTTGTTTTTTTTTGCAACAATCCAGTCGCTGCCCCAGTACGGCGCAGAGCTATGGGCGCGTGCGACCGACTGGCAACGCGCGTTCTGGATGCAAAAAAGGGTCAAACGAGCAATTGTTATAATCCCAATGCGCTATTGGCGCTGTACTGTCGTAGCGCGAGCGAAAGTTGACATTTATTAGTGACAAAACACTGATCAGTTTCGGAATTCGAAAGACAATTATTTCCTGTCTATGCTCGATGGCATGAAGCCTGAAGATGGCATTAACCGCCTGGAAATCATTGTCAATGTCAGTCATTCGAAAATTTAATTTTTTCTCTGTTTTCATTAAATGTTGAACCGATCATCATTATTATTGAGTTTTGAAGTTTATGACACTCTTTACTGACGACGCCGCCGACGCTGGCAGAGTCGTAGCGAAAAGCAAGCGGCGCCATTATGAAAGAAGTAGAACTTGGTAGAAAATTTTCCCGACAACAACAACGGCATTGGCATCATTGAATTGAAGTGACGGACCCGACGGGACGACAGGACCGACCGTCTCCCTTCTCTTTTTCGGTGCTTGCTTTTTCGAAAAATTGATTGATTGATTTATTAGTTTTCCAGCCTTCAACTAAAACATTTTTATGTAAAACCAAATAATTAAAACAAAACGCATTTTGAATAATTTAGGCCCTGTACTAAGAGATACCCTGCTGCGGAGATAATCAAACGAAAATAGAAATAGCAGCCAAAGTTCATTACACTCACTGTGGACTGCACTATGTCATAATGGGTTAATGGTTTTCTCTTTGGATGTTTTGAGTGTTTACCGTAATAACTGTAGTGTTGTGCAAAGGTATTGTCATGGAGAATCAGAGCTCTCTAGACAGACCTATGCCGATGCAGTACGGGCGCGGATCTCGGGCATTCAGACAGTTCAAGAACCCTCCACAGCCTCACATGTGCATTCAGGATACTATAAAGGATACCGCAGAGAAACTGTACATAAACGTTCTTGGATGGCAGAAAATCGCGAATCCAAAACAGTCGTCGGATCCTATACCTCTGTATGGAGGAATGCAGGTGAGCATCTCATTGTCAGCTGTGTAGGTAGGTACTTTGTCTATTTTGATAGTAAGAAAAAAAGTGATCTAATCACCCCAAATCTGTAAACACAGACAGTAATTTATTAGTTATTTTATGCCTATTGACTAATTATGATGTGTTCCACTGGTTCATTGAAACAGCTTGAAAACCATAATTGTACTAGGTGCAGGTAAACTCTAGCTTGAACTTTTAAAGTGAGCATACTCCAATACAATGCCTGACGAATCTTGTTTGACTGTACTTTCAGGTGCAGCAAGGCTGCGGGCCCAACAGCAAGCGGCCTCCATTGCTGGTTTTTGCTGTGATGGTCAACCCGGAAATACTCAAACTTAATGGGAAGAATGCTACTTGTACTGCTGTAAGATAAAATATTTACTGTTACTTTAATTAATTATTGTCTACAACTTTACACAATTTTATTGTTGTTGTGTTTTTTAAAATAATACTGCCTTTTATTTCCAAAACTAACTAAAATAATGTTTAACTGATTTATGTTGCCATTTCTGTGTTGCTTCCACAAAATGTCTCTCAGTATGGTGTGCCTTTCGGCATAGGCCTCCTCCAACTGCCTCCATTAAGGCCTGTCCTCTGATACTCTTGTCCAATATGGCCCAAGTGTAAGTCTTATGTTGTCTTCCCATCTTGTCTTTGGACGCTCCTGGCTTCTGTTGCCATCCCCTGGGTATATTGTGAATTGCTTGCTCCATTTATTGTGTCTTTAGAGCTTGGTTATGAAAGTTAATGATGTTGAGCCATAGCCACAGGGAAGTTCTATGTTTAACAAAACAGAATTCATAATATTTTCTGAATGAAATTGAGAAATGTATTCCACTTGTCAAATAGTCGAGGAGTACCTAATCCTATAGTTATCATGAACTGTGTTACATTGTTGTAATCTTGAAATATTTTTGCCCACATAACCACGCTTCCGTTCCCGAGTTGCAAATTGCAAGAAGTGGAAGGAAAAAAGAGCCATTTGTCTAGTAGTGGGACAGTAATAGCAGAAAATAATTATTATGCTATGTCATAGTGTAAGTCCTTTTCTTATAACTTCCATTCCAGGATAGAGAGGCCTTAGTCAGTCTCCTCTGTGACTTCATAGAGGCCATGAACCCTGGCCTAGTGCTCACCCGGGCTCCAGTCATCCTGAAAGACCGGGACCTCACCGGGGAACTCAAAGATGTGTGGCTCGCTATTCAAAACAAGAGGGAACGAGAAAAAGGACTGAGCTCAGAAGTCATGTATAAGGTATTAGAAGAGGTATTTATTTCTTTGATAGTATCGAGAGCTTCGTCACTTGAGTTGCTGGCCATCACTTGGTATGACACATTTGTTCAATATATACTCTCTGTTTAAAAAGGTCTATATCATTGTTAGCTGTTACCCGTGACTTCACCTGCGTGAAATGGTTTAACAGAAAAATATGTGAAATGGTTTTTAATGTTCGTAAAATAAGTAGGTACATATTAGAAACTAGAAATATTTAAGATTCTAGACCTAATGGTTTGAATTGTTAAGTTGAACTAAGTTCCTATTCCTACAAATATTATAAAAGCGAAAATTACTCTGCCTGTCTGTCTTTGTTACCTGTTACCTTTTCATGCCTAAACAGCTGAACGGATCTAAATGAATGGATTGTCAAGGGATATCTTGGTGAAGGAAGTACTGAGGTAGCCTCAGTATTTCCTTTTTTTATAGTTACTATGGGTTTATTATGATTGTATTAGGTCTCCAATTTAATTACGGAACTTAAATTTTATCATCTGACATGCTTAAAAGTCAACATCTTCATGGTGTCATGTCAAAGTCACAAACTCTTTTTTTCTTCTTGCAGAATCAAAATTCATCCGATTATGCAGTTGTATAAAAATTCAAATGTAGTTTGAAATAGTTTTATTGTATTCCAGGTGTATGATATTGATGGTATTGGAGGTGAAGATAACATCGAAGAGGAGACTAACTCTAGAAATAAACAGAACAATGAAGTCTCCACTAACAAGACTCAAGACAAGAAACAAGTGAAATCTTCCAAACAGATACTCATGAACGCCGGCCAGAAGTCTGAGTTTGACTCAGGTATGAACAACTGCCAGTTGAATCAGAGCAACAGTAAAGACAACCGGAGCAGCCACAGCGCGGACATCACTTACTGCACGCCTGTATATGGACAGATCGTCTCCACCAGAGAGAACCACAATGAGATCAATGACATACAACAAAAGTTTGCGATAGAAACTCCCTCTAGCTCATTCAGAAAAGATTCAAACCAAGGCAAGTCCACACCTGGCTGGGACGAGTTTTCCAAACGCAACATGTCGTCCATAAAAAACGAGGAAATGAAGAAGCAGAGGTGTTTTAAGACAGAAAAAATAAAGCCTATCACAAACGGTAAAAATCACTATGACTTCTTTCCGTATTTTGATAACAAAACCGTCGAGGAGAGCCCGGGCGCGGCGCCGTCGCAGGCGGCCAGTGAACATCTACGAACAGACAAGAGTAAAGTAATCATAGACCCAATGCAAAAGCTAGTGCTGCATTCGACTGATAGTAAATTATGTGATAATAAGACTCTCAGCTCAATAGAAACGTAATGCTTTTACAAATTTGTATGGTGGTTGATGTTTGAAAGTTGTATTTGCTTCTGACGATTTACAGGATGTGTTAACGATAAATAGCTGTAGGAGGAGCAGTATTTTATAATTACGTTATTGAAGAGATTGATACGATTTTACAAGGCATAAGTCCAGATTTTATAATTTACAGCTGTTGATTACTAAAGACAATATTTTTCAATATATCTAACAATGAAAACTTAAAATCATGTTAATATTTTATAATAACCTCTATATTTTTTGACATTACAGCAATTACAACTGAGCTAAATGTGTGAGTGTCGACGATTATTAAAAATGTTTGAAAGAAGAAAAACATGAAATAAATCCTGTACAAATGATTGCAGCAGGTCTCACTACGAAAAATGATAGCAGTGCATCCTCCCTTCCTTCACAACACAATACTCACTTAGGTGTTAATACATTAGCCAAATTGAATCATAAAATCACAACCTACAATATCTTAAATAATGATTATATTGTAATTGAAACTGAATTAATGATGAATGTTTGAATTTGTGGTTGTTAATCAGATCTATTTTAAAGTTTATACCAGTGTGAAGTTGTGTAGAGTGTGTTCATGTGTAAAGCTATATTTGTTGCCAATTTTAAGATATATTAAAAGTTAGCTTTGTTCATTACGAAACAATTGCATGTGATGTGACGATTTTGGACGCTGGAATGGCTATTGAGCACGCCAAAATACGAATTAATGGAGGTTGTCTTAAAATAATATTTTAAAGACATTAAAAATTGAATGTTAAAATCATTGCTCATTGTATAAAAATACATTTCAATTTTGAAATTGTTGACCAAAATGCATTTACGTACTAACTTATCAGCACGTTCTTGATTCCAACATATAAGATCTCTGAACTTATTGTGTCATATTTGTAAGTGTGTATTCAGAAGTTTTACCTGTCCTACCACTGCCAAGAGAAGCTTTTTTAACAATTTTGGATCCTTACAAAGTAATCGACAATATCTGAGACTATCATTTAATCTTCGATTACCTATGAATTCTATTCTAGAATTGAAAATTAGAAATGTATGGTACAAACAAAGCATTTAATAAACACAATTCGATTTGCAAGTTTAAATTATGCTATCTTGATGATATTCTAAATAAATTTTCTAGTGAAAATATTGTAAGTAATGTAGATTTTATATTATATCGAGTGTAAGGCCCAGTGCGTTATATCTAGTTATCCATTGTGCAATTCCTGGTTCTTTTTAGTCATTATATTTTCATATTTATAGTTGTGTATATATGTAGTTATATTTTAGCCAGAGGTGGAGATCTCAACTCAACATAGAACAATCTATATTTTAATATTACCTACTAGCGAGTAGTTTACGGCAGCTGTATCAAAATAAGTAAGTTCTTTCGTTATTGTTTTGTGATCAAATAAAAACGAACAAAAACTCGAATAAGTACTTTGACAAATTCCTAAAACGGACTGAATTGTAAAAAAACCTTAGTAATTGTGAGTCCTGTCCTGACTGTACTATCAGATTAGTTAAGTTAGTATTTCTAGTTTATTATACTCTGTATCCAACTTGTATGCTATTTCTGTAATGATTTGCATTTTAGATAGTTTACATATATTTTTGAAGTGTTACATTTATTCATAAATTAATAACAAAAGGTTTACGTTTCGCGAAATAAGTCCCGCGAACGGAATTTAGTGGAACTACAAACAACCCCACATTTTAACGGCAAATTTAAAGTACTATTGCTGCGCTGCCGCCCGCGCCGCCGCGCCGCCGCGCCGCCCTGCGGGACTCTTTTCATGAATCGCACTCAATCGATTTTTATCCTTTTAGCGATAGTTTGTAGATAGGATCATGATTATTTTTAAGTTTTTAGTATTTTTCTGTATGCTAATAAAATTATGCTACATCATATCCAATGTTCCTTTGCGCATGTAGGTATTCGTTATTATTTTTATATTAAGTTACAATATGATTATTATGGAGTGAACCTATTTTGAGAGTTTTAGACGCATTTTATTAAATATAATTTAGCAAAACCTAGAGCTTCACAATTTATTAAATTTCAGTTTTGAAAAACATTTGCTATGTAAGCGTTTATTAGGTACCTACATTATTTTCTATAATCTGAGTAGTTAAGTTTGTTCATTTTACATTATTTTTTTAATTGTACCATGTAACAGTACCTTCCTAAGTATAATTATGTAATGGAAATGTTATCAGATCTCTCGTTTGCAGTATTTAAAATTACACGTCATTTACAAGACTGGTTTTTGTCGTTTTAAAATGTTAGATGTCTCCCATGGTCGAGCTTAGAGTTAGCTGCAAATTATGTTAACATATCCGAACAAAACACTAACATTCACATGCTTGTGTAGAGTCGCAAGTCGGGATAAAGATATAGGTAAATAGTTAACAATATTTATTAAAGAAAACTTCTCAAAGGGACAAGCAGGTACCTTCTAGCAAAACTCGATGTGGAATGTTTGTAAACAAACGACACAAAAAACGCGTCGAGTTTCAGATGTAATTGTGAGCAATATTTTTATCCATCATTTCGAAGATATCCATACAAACATTACACATTCCAAAGTATGCTAAAGTTCTGTCTGGAAATGGCTGAATGGATCTGTACCTTATGAAATTTGGCATGGAGATATTTTATATGGTATCTCGCAGAAGGAACTTAGGCCACTTTCTATCTCGGAAACGAGCGTGCGAAGCCGCAGGCAGCAGGTAGGTACATAAGGGTGGTTTGTTTACAAACATTTTATGTTCATTGTCCAGCATTATGGGCTACCTTATTGCTTACATATATTATAAGGCCCACCTAACTTGAAAGTGATAAATATCGTGTGTAACAAGACTAATGAGATGAAAACTGGGTTTAACCTAAACTTTAGTTCAATATGCTAGTTTTAAATTTAAAAAATCTCAGTTAAATTTAAGAGAACCAGTAATAAAAAGAAGAAAACTAGCTGGATAGGGTTTTGTGAATCTTTGTCACCTAAAACTCCTTCGGCCATTGTCTGGAAACAGATAAGGAGATTTAGAGTAGCTTGCAATTTCGACAATCCTTCATCCAATGATCCTTCCTCTTGGACAGAGTCCTCGGACGAGCTCGCCCCGCTATCCGTTCCCTCTTTAGACACAATCCCTCCTCTCCCGTCTTTATCTTCCCTCTCATAGCTGGTTAGATCAACCATTTTCTCCTGAACTTAACAGCACAGGACGGTTTGACACACTCTTCTCCGAATCCATCCATAATTTTTATCCGAATCCGCCGATTATCTTTTATTCATATAGGTATTCCTTCTTTGAACATGGCTTTCTCCCAGAACAATGGAAAACTCAAATTGTTATCCCCATTCTCAAACCAGAAAAAAATCCATCGGATCCTTAAAGCCGAAGACCTTCTTTGTAAAGTGATGGAACGGTTGAATAAACATCGATTGGAATGGTTCTTTGAGAACAATTGTTGTCTTTCAAAAACTCAATTTGGGTTCAGAAAGGGTGTTAGTACATCTGATAGTTTGAGCATTCTCGTGTCAGATATTTACCTACTCTTCTTATAAAGAAAAACAGTTCCCATTAGCTCTTTTCCTTGATTTTGCAGCGGTCTATGTTAGTCCTTATAAGTAAATTGTCTAGACTTAACGTTCCAGAGAGATTTACTCGATTCATAAGCTGCCTTTTGATGGAAAGGTTCGTAGTCATAAAGACCAATGATGGCTTTCTACATTCTAAAACTGTTTGGAAGGGTTTACCCCAAGGTTCAGTTCTAAGTCCTCTCCTTTACAGCATTTACACTCATAATCTAGACAAATCTGTTGAGTCCTTCTGTGAAGTTCTTCAATACGCGGATGACCTAGCTTTATATGTAAAACATGACTCTATAGAACAATCAGTAGGAAGACTTAACTCTGCTTTATCTTATCTTATTGATTGGCTTTGTATCCATGGTCTATCTTTATCGGCCTCTATGCTCATCTGTAGTCTTTACTAAAAAAAGATCTATCCCAAATGTTTTGCTAAATATAGATAGGTAATTAACCCATTCCCCAAACACCTAAGGCTAAGTTTCTTGGCATTACTCTAGACTCACGAATGAATGGGTCAGCTCATATTGATAATATACCTAGTTCAGAAAGTGCGAAAATAATGTTTTAACATTCTTCGTCATGAATGTTAACATTCTCTTTCGAGTGGGGACCCTTATTCTCAAAATATAATTATGTACCTACCTACAATGCCATAATCAGAAGCCATTTTGATTATGGTGCATTCCTACTGAATCTTTTCATTAAATCTGCTTTGGAAAAATCTTCTTTCAATTGATCGAAGGGAAAAATTAAATCAAATTCAGTCATAGGTAATGTCTTCGTATTATTCTAGGCGCCATGAAGTTTTCCCCTATCAATGCAATGCAAGTTGACTGTGTGGACCCTTCTTTGAATATACGTAGACAGATTCTTCTTTAGAATATGTCAACATACTAATCACCTACTTTTTTTCAAAATTGAGTCATCTCCAAAACTTGTATAGCAATCTCCCTTCCGATAAACTCCCTTGCCTTCTTCACAAATACATAAAATTTTCTTTAATAAATTCTCATCCTCTTTTGAAGATCCTTAATTTCTCAATCTAATATAATTTTATATTTTGGCATACCTACTTAAAAATTCTCCTTATGCTCCTGCTAATTGGTTCTTTTTTTTCCGGTTGCATCTGATTTACACAGATGTTTCCAAAGAATCCTCTGATTATTTCTAATCCCTTTCGCTCTATGTCTCTGTTTCCTATTATTCTTAAAATCAAAGAATCCCTCTTCGAACGTCGTCGCATGGGAATTAATATTGTAATTGATTGGGTCCCTGGTCACTCGGGAATTCCGGGCAATGAGGTTGCTAACTCGCTTGCCAAGGATTCCTCTAACATTGGTTCCTTGGAACATGATTCTGTTTACTCGCATGACTTATGTTTGCTTCCTAAGGTCCACCTCCAAGAGTCATGGTCGAATCTTTGGTCCACAACCCAGAAAATCAAAGGAAAACATTGTGGTGATCTTCAACCCGTTATCCCCTTGGTTTTTTAATTTTAAAAAGGCCAATAAAAGATCTCTACATCCACTCGCTGCGTGTCGCTTGCGTCTTGGTCATTCTTGTACTCCTGTTTTCCTGAACAAACTCAGGATTAGGGATTCCTCGATGTGTGAATGTGGATTAGATGAAGGAAACGTGGATCACATATTTCTTAACTGTCCCAATCTTCAATATTGTCTATATGATTTACTCCCTCTCGATATTCCGCGTCCTGTATCCATGAAATGTTTACTTTCCCTTACACGTTTTCTCCTCTAATTATATTTCTTCTGTGTAGTTAAAGTTATTGATGTAAATAAGATAAAATTGTAAATATCTACTTTATCTAATTAGGTACGAAGTTTAGCCTTAAAATGTTTAATATTTTTATTAGTGATGTTTTTAATTAATTTATTTTTTTCTCAATGTTGATTAGGTAGGTACCTAGGTAAGTTCTACATATTTGTTAACGAGGTAAAAATCTCATTATTGCTTTGCAAAATTTGCCGCGCCTCCATTCCATGACTATGAAATCTGGACACTGGCAGAAAAGTGACAAACCAGTCACAATAAATTGCCAAAAGAAGTCAAAGTCATTATTAAAGAAGTCAAGTCAGAGCCAAAGATAATTATTTTGCAGTTTTGAGTTATTGTAGCACTGCTTCCTTTTGTTCTGTTTTGTAGTTATTAGGTGTTTTTTTTTGTTTGGTATGAATGTTTTTCTTTTATAAATACTAATAAGTTTTTAATGTACCTTAATAAAAAGTGCAATCCATAAAGCTTGTGCTGCTGTCATGAGACGGACATTGGCGAAATTGCGACAACCCAGTCGCAGAAGCCATCTGACAAGAAGAAGAAGAAGAGCCAAAGATAAAACAAGTACTAGTTACTCGCACACGAAGAGTTCCGTACCGTAAAAATCGGGCAACTTTTTCGAAGTACATAACATTTTTACTTGTTCGGAGACCCCTTTAAATTTTCAACATTATTTAATTTAAGTATTTGTTGTACAGTTGAAGTGTTACTTAATTACAGAAAGTTTCATGTGTCTCCCTATTATAGTTCAAGAGATACCTACCAACAGCCTTGACCAATTAAGAGCAAAAATAGCCAAAAAAATCACGTTCCTTTATTGTTTGGATGCCCCCTTTTAATTAATCTTAACATTTATTTTTTTATTATTATTTGTTGTTATAGCGGCAAGAGAAATAAACATTATGTGAAAATTTCAACTGTCTACCTCTTACGGTTCATGAGATTATAGCCACGTGTAGCTCCATAGAGTATTAATTATGTTCCTTGGGACGGACGGACGGACGGACGGACGGATGGCCGGACAGACGGACAGCGCGGAGGCTTAGTAATAGGGTTCCGTTTTCACCCTTCGGGTACGGAGCCCTAAAAAGAAGGTGAAGTGAAGTTAAGTTTTCGCTGCCGCGCCGCAAGCAACTTATAAATCTTTTCAAAATCAATATCTTCAATCAAAGGTACAAGGTATTACGTACTATTATCAATAATTAGTTTCCTTTCCTTTCAATCCTCATCAGTTAGCTTTATTATGGTAGGTATACGATACGGCGTCGTTGATTACCATGATTGTTTTGATTTTCATAAATCTTCTTTTAGGTTAACTGAAAACCACAAAATGCGAGGTAGAACCTCCAACAGAGGTGTTCCTTGGCGAAGTGGCCCAAGAGGCCGTGGTTTTCGGGGTAACCGTGGAAACCGGTCAGATTTTGGCCACTACTGGCAAGTTCGAGACAACTCATCAGGGTTTCAGCCCAGAAGAGAGACGCCTGGTAGGCGGCTGGCGGAGGCTGAAATCGGAGTCACCGAGTACATGGGCCAGCACGAAGGCTTCAACGGAATTATCAAGTCGAGGTTGGTAGCCAAACCACTCTGTTTTCTTATTAGATTCTGACTGTATTGTATCTACTATCATTCATCATTGTGTCTCTAGCTGAAGACAGAGCATTAATTACTAAATCCATGTTGATGCTTACTTGTGTTAGTATACTAGTTAAGCATACTAATGCAAGTAAGCATCGGGTTGGTACTAAGTAGCAGGCGCTGCGAAAGTGGGGTGCAGGGGCCAAATGGCCCCCCAAAATCAAATGTTGCTAAGTCCCCCTCCATTTGAATTTAAAATCTGGCGAACTTTACGACCTTGTAAAGAAAGTTTCTCTGTGCTATCCTTCACAGAGCTTTGTTTTTTTGTTAAATTAAAAAGCACTTGGAACTAAGAAAAATTGTCCGAGAGAGCAGAGCATAAGAATATTTTATACACTCTTTTATTAGTTCCACCTGTATGGACCTACCCTTGCTTGAAAGTGAATCTTTGACACTTCAGATTGAACTGAAACTTTGTACATTTATCAAGAATACAATAATTTAATAAGTTTGTCCCATTAACCTGACCAAGATCTTCAGGATCAATGATTTTTACCTTGAAATCATAAAATCATCTATACCGGCTGTATGTAAACATACAAACTTATGCCAAATTCACCATCTCTCTTTCTCTGTACATTTTATAAGAAGTAAATACAAAAAAAAACATTCGAGAACTGGAAAACGCGAGGGTGGTGGTCTGTCCACCAAGCCTCGAGGGGTGCCATCTTGGCAGGTGTCAATGACTACTCACATGCACATCCAGATCATAAAAATTTTTGCTTCTTGATTCTATAGCCTCTTGTCGTCCTATTTTGTTGTTAATCGACAAATAAACGTGAAGTGTTCTGAGCTCATTCTCTGGCGTGTTGTGGCTGTTTCCAAGAAAAAGAGGCTGTGGAACACGTTGTGGTACACTGCCTGCACGGCCACAGAGGAAGCCAGACACAAGACGGGGCTGAAGAGTCTCATTGAGGCATCAACCATCCACACCCATAGAGAAGCTGAAATGAAGCTGTCAGTCACCAAAGGTCTTGCCTGTTTAGGCAGAGGGCAATGCACAATACACCCCCATGCGAGATGTCAGTGCAGACCAGTTCAGTCAGTTCCCCCCACTGGGAATAAGAATAAGCTCATTCTCATTTTATCTTAGCTTCCTTGTCTTGCTAAGCATGCCTCACCAATTTCAAAAAAGGTTGCGCTCACGCCAGTCTCCGATACATATTTTGTATTAGTTTCTTAACAATTTTTTCAGCCGCCGTAAACTCTCTAAAATTTTCATGGAGATCTCGCTCGCCGTCGTCTTAGCTTCCTTGTCTATGTTGCTAACCCGACCTCACTAAACTGCAAAATCATATCTAAAATATTTGGGGCTTGCTTCGCTCGCTATCATTAATTTTGTCATGGGTCCAGTTGCATACGTCTCCCCAAACATCTGAAAAAATTTCGCGTACAAAAAATGTATATGTGTATAGTGTAGTTAAACTTCGAAAAACATACAAAAATAAAAAATAAATGTTTTATAACTGCATTAAATTGACCAGAGGAAGCCGCAGCCGGAAGTTGGAGGATAGGTGATCAAAAAGTTAGCCCCCGTCATGAAGTACTTCCACGGCCCCTGCTAAGTAGGCAAGCAGACGAGCGTGTGTGTGTAGGTCTAGCTCTAGCAGGTCCTGACTCAGCTTGTTGCTCTAACACAAAAACCTATGGTACTCGTTATTATTATATGATGATGATCCTTATTATAATGATGATCTTTCTTCTTCATTGAACTCAAAAATCACACTATCAGCACTCATACGTTCACTGCTGAATGTGGCGCCCAAACAAGGTAGTGTGTTGCCTTAAGCACCATGCTTTAAAATATCATACTAGCAATAAATTTATCCACTACTAAATCCTTTCCAGATATTCAGATTTCCAAGTGTCAGAGATAAGTGAACAAGGCGAAGTGGCAAAGCTCACAGATCTGTCTCCGCCCCAGGCGCCTCACGATGAGGAGGCAGTGGAGGCAGATGAAGACCTCCTGCTGTGCAAGTACAACGTGGAGATACTGCCGATGGACACCTGGAATAACATCAATAAGCTGGTCATCGGAGCTGAGGATGCAGAGAATGTTGAGGTACTTATCACGCTAGCTTCTGCTTGGGGCTTCGCTCATGCAGTACCTGGATAAAACATAGCATTGGTCACTTAAGAATACTGTACCTTTCTCTATGTGGTGAGAATTTTCGAAATCGGATCATTGGTTCCTAATGTTACCCCCTACGCACACACTGATAAATAAATAATATGTAACCATTATGTAATCCAATGTAAGTGGAGAAGAATTTAGATCTGTGCTGACAAAAGTTTTTAAACTTAAACTTTGTATGAATGGACATCTCACGCAGCATGCCTTTAGGACGTATCTTTTAAAGGGCAATGTGCTTCTACAACAAAACTCCTAGTGAGTTGCAAAAATTATCAGTAAATAAATTCAAACAAATTGTCAAAATCTTGTTGTGTAAAAAGGCCTACTATAAAATATCAGATTATCTAGCTAGAGGATAAAAAAGCTTGGGACGGGATTTGCTCCAACTCGAAAAATAACAACTAACTAACAGGCTAAAGGTTTCTTCGTCGCTTCTTTACTTTAGTCTACATACCGAAGCGACTGAAATCAAAAATATCACTTTATTTCCGTGTCAGTGTTTAATTATTAAGAATTTGACCTTTTCTAAGTGCACATTTATTGTTATAAGGAAATAAAGAGTTTTTGACTTTGACTTTGACGAACCATTGATATTCACAACCAGACGACTCAAAGGCAAGATTATTCTTTTTATTTGCATATTATTTAGTAAAACAAAATTAGTTACTCATAAATTCTTCGTTATTTATTTGAATTATTATTCCTACATGTTAAAATACCAAAATAAATAAGCGATTTTAGCACCATGTTTTGGAAATATAAAGAACTTCACGGTCTATGGTAGTTGTAGTTGAATTACTAAGAGATGGCGTTAAGAGTCGCGATTCTGCAAAAATATAATGTACGCCTTATTTTAGATGCCTACGTATTATTTATCGCTTTATAACACTCCGACAAAACTGAGGTACTTACCTACAAATCGATTTATCACTAAACATTGGCCACTGATTGATAGTGTGGATATTTCTTTAGGTACCAATGTGGGTAAGAAATCTTATAAAATAAGTTTCTGCTACTGTTTCCTCTACCATAAGAAAAATTCAAGCAATAACACAGTCTACTGTAATTTATGTGAGCTTGGATCATGTTTGGAGGATACACTATGTAAGATTGTACCATCTACGAATTATTTAATTGATAATCAACAAACTCCAAAGTAAGGTAATTCTTAGAAAACTAGCCGCGTTATAATATTGCAAAAATAATAAAGATAGTATATTATCTGAAATCTTCATTTCAAATCAAGCGTTACAATTTATTTTTTATTTATAATATGAAAAATGCAACATCTTACAAAATATTATTTTGTTACTTACCATAGAAAAAAATATTTTTACCTCAATTCTTGCTACTCGGAATATTAGACATTATTTGAACCTTTAAACAGTTTTATACTATTTTATTTATAAATGATGTATTGATTTTAATGATGATTTTATTTATAAATGGTTTTTCGTAAACGCGCCCTTAAGATATTATAGTGGTAATACAAAGAAAGCATAATGAAACTGCTAAAACTGTTTCCGCCATAGTCTAAATCAATTATTCTTGTCTTAATAATGACCATGCTTGTCATGCCATCTGCTGATGCTGAAATAAAATAAAAGTTAAAATAAAAAATAATGCATTTATATTTGTTTGTTCCAGATAGATGTTACTACAATGGCAAAAGCAGACAGGGCTAAGATACACGAAGCTGTAAAGAAAGCCTATGGGGATGCAATAGTTGGCAGCACCGTCAATCTTGAAAATGACAAGAAAGTGATGCGCTTTGAGAAGTTTAAGAAAGGAGGTAATCTTAGAAAAGCCATTAGGTTCCTGTCTCAAATAGCTTACCGGTCATTTTAAATTTTATCGAAAAATTATAAATCCTTACTAATGTTAAAAATTCGAAAGTAACTCTGTCTGTCTGTTTGTCGGTTACCTTTTCACACCTAAATGGCTAAACGTATCTTAATGAAATGTGGCAGGGAGGTAGACGTGCCCAGTAGGCCAAGCACGGGGATTGTTCTCTAGGGCAGAATAGACAATAATGACATCACATCGTCTTACATTGCGTACTTATTAAAGTTGAAGGAATGAATTTGAAATAATTTACGCATTCGATAACAAAGTGACGTAATTTTTCTCTATTCTACCCTAGACAACAATCCCCGTGCTTGCCCTACTGGGGACGGATATAGGCTACTTGAAAAGCGCGTGCGAAACCGCGGGCAGCAGCTAGTTACTATAAGTATTTACTCAATTTTAGAATCCTAGATATTTTTGTGAACAAAGGGGTTACAAAAGCGAAAGAGAATATAGGTACAAAATCTTTTACGACACTCGTATCATTGGAGAAAATCGCTGAAGTTCCAAACAATGTTTGATTGTTACAGCTTTCATCCATCTTCTTCTTTTATCTTTGGCTCTGCATCATGGTTTGACACAATTCTGCCACTGTCAGTTTCCAATTTCGCATTTGTGAACGATTAAAATTAAAATTTATGGAAGTTGAGTTTGAATTACACAAAATAAAAAGAGGATAATTTAATCAATTCACGTCTTTCGATGTATTTCATGAAAAGATCAATCCCCTGGCATGGCAAGTTTTTCTCTAGGCTAGAATAGGTAAAAGTTTGAGATACCGAATAGGTAGTTAAATTAAAAGAAACTGTAGCTCAGAAGGCGTAGGTTTAAAACAAAAACTTTTACATTATGATCTCTAAGACATTTCTCGTTATGTTTCCAGCGCGAATAGACAACAGGGTGAAGTGGGTGTGGCCCGGCGAGTACGTCTACTTCGTAGTTCACAAAGAGAACTGCGACACCATGGATGTGGCCTCCCGGATCGCAGAGAGGCTGCGAATGCAGTTAGTATTGAGTTAAGAGTGCACGAATAGCGTCACGAAATCCATTTGCGCCCTTTTGCCCCTCTCCAAAACCTCGCGTGAACTAAGCGTAGGTACTATTACCGTATTTTATCGCGCTCCACAGATCATTCTGGCGTTTGCAAACATCTGTTCTGCTGGCGGGTGTGTAGGGAGAGGGGCGACTAGGGGAACTAGAGGAAATGTACCGGGGGCGAGCAGCAGCGCCTCCTGCAGAACAGCTTGACCTCCGTACGCTAAGTAGAACGCATAAAAAATTTAAAACTAAAAAAAAATAATCTCGTACAATATCTTCTCTGTATTTAACCGACTTCAAAAAAGAATGAATTTCTCCGTCTATTACGGTCTGATTTGGATGATTCTTCCGCTATTGTATAGATAAACAAGATCCGTCAATGGCGAGTGTGACTCGCGCGCCGGGGGTTTACAACTTTTGTTAAGTATACCAATGTGTACTATAATATAATAATATGTATAAAGGGTACCGGTTAGAAATTTTGATATATAATGAATACCTAAAAATTTCAAAAACCCAATCAAATGAAAGGTATCAATTTGTACATTTCAAAACAGTTTTTGAAATTTCTGTAGGTTTTATACTTTTTGAAGTTTAGAAGTTTGCAGAGCGATCCATCTGAAATGTATGTAGCGTTTGTAGATATGGATCTATATTTTACAGGAAAAATATAGGAAGCCTGTAAATAGACTAGTTTTTGAAAAATGCTCAAAAAGAGGGGCGGGGGGTCATTTTCAAAAGGGGGGGCTACCTCACCGAGTGGGGTATCAAAGGAAAGGTATCGGTTTGTACAACTCAAAACAGTTTTTGAAATTTCTGTAGATCTAATACTTTTTGAAATATTTTGAAAAAAGTCGAAAGTTTTACTATTACTCTCTATACTTCGAAGTTTTGTAAACGGATACATCTGAAATGTACCTTTAATTTTTTGGTACTCATGAAATAACACAGTCTCTAACCAGGACCTTTAGTACATACATATTAGTATACTTGACAACCGTTCGAAACCCTCAAGCGCAAGTCACATTCGCACTTGACGGATCTTGTTTCTTCTTATTATCTGTACAGGCGCACAAAATGTGTCAAAAATTATTTAAAATTTCAAGTTATTTGCTGTTGTAGTTGCTGAGATATTATAGACGACAAAAAGGACAAAAAAAAAAGCGAGACCATAAGCGGATTTCGAAAATAATCCCGACATGGTCCCATAACATTTATTCCCGAGAGATTAGTATTTGTCCGCAAAACTTATAAAACAGTGTTAATATTATAGAATTTGATTAATTAATTTGATTTTATTATAGTTTTTAGTTTTTTCAAAACGATAAAATTATGAAATACTGTCCCATAAAAGTGAATGATCAGATAAATCTCATGAGTCAAAGATTTCGTCACAACGTGTAAATTTACATAAGTAAAACTAAGTTGTAAACTAAGGAGAAGCCTCAGCTAGCTACCCGATGTGAATCTTCACCTCCGCCTCAAGACTACTCCAGGCTCCTCCAGGTTTTGAGCCGGCTCTCGCTGGTAGCGCCGAGTTCGCGGAGATCGCTTTCACTTTGTCCATCGAGCTCGGAGACACCTGGGGCGGCTGACTGACTAATGCCCTGAAAATAGGTTTATTTCAGAAACCTTAAACGCCGACTAAGGCTCAATGCCCACCCCGATGGCTGCGGCCAGTAGTGATGTCTGGACTGCTGACAAGACGCGTGCGACCGCGAGATTGCTTCCTATAAATAAAACGTCAAGTGCGAGTCGGACTCGCGCACCAAGGGTTCCGTATGATAATAAGACCTTGTTTCTTGCCAAATATTATGATTATAGGTCAACGGGAAGTACCCTGTAGTTTTTAATCCATGGCGAGATTCGAAATTAATTTTTGTGTGGATAAACAACAAATTTACGGTTTTAAATAAATAAATAAAAAAACATCTTGATTCTACGTCAACGGGAAAGTACCCTATAGATTTCATGTGCATGTTATTGGAAATTTCAAAATATGCTGACATAAACGGCTGTAACTTTTGATTGTGTTGACTTAGAAGTTTTATTTATATCACGGCTCTAAGAGGTTACGGACTTGAGTATTTGATGTTAATTTCAACTCGATACCTCCACGCGTTCCTGAGAAAAGGGGGTTGACAGACGGACAACAAAGTGATTATATTGGGGTTCCTATTTTCCTTTTGAGGTACGGAACCCTAAAAACCAGGCTCGTATACACACCACATAGAACTCCAAAAATATAACCCTTGCGGGTAAAAAATTAAACGCGTTTTATGGATACTGCCATTACTGTACACCATGGAGTCAAGCGGCATTTAGTTTTTTGGTTAGTTTTAACTCTAAACTTATATTATAGGACGCTTAAACTAAACTATGAATAACAAAAACTTGATTTGTACTTCCTACGTTTCAGCATGAAGCCCCAGACCCTGGGCTACGCGGGCACTAAGGACCGGCGCGCCAAGACCTCGCAGTGGTTCAGCGCGCGCCGCGTGCACCCCAAGAAGCTGGCCAACGCCATGCGCGGGATGCGGGACGTGGCCATCGGGAACTTCTCCTTCCATAAGGATCATCTCACGCTGGGAAAGCTGAGCGGGAACAAGTCAGTATTCATACAAAAATCAAAATGCTTTATTTCATTTAGACCTCACAGGACTCTTGGACACGACATATATTTCAAATTACAAGTAAAACATTATTTCCTGGGATCCGCCTGTGCTGGAAGACTGCAGCACTGGCGAATCCCAGGATATAATGTTGCTGAGGAGACCCTCACATGACAACCTCCTTTTGCCGGCCTTTACTGATGTGCTAGATTTTACTGAACTATGGTGAATGGCACAAACGATTTATAAGCTAGGTATACAGAGGACCTAAAAAAACCCTCTGAATGCTTCAATTTGGGCCGGTCAAAATGTTGACGTCGTAGCCACAATGCTTTCTTTAGGGCTCATTAAGCTTCTAGCGAACTCTGCAAACCATTCACCATAGTATTCACCGTACAGGTTCCGCATAGCGCTCCGCAACGTGACCGCGTCCGATGACGTCATCAACTCGGCCTGCCAACAGCTGACAGAGCACGGCTTCCTCAACTACTACGGGCTGCAGAGGTTCGGCACCAGGGTCGAGATACCCACCTTCCATATCGGCAGGCAGCTGCTGCTAGGGAATTATAAACAGGTGCGGCTCTTACTAGTTTGTCAAATCTTGCTCTGAATAGCTCCAGCTTGATTAGCTAGACGATATTAGAGTCTGCCTGTCAAGTGACAGATTATAATATCATCACATCACTCTATGCAACAAGAAGAAGATTTAACACAGTATCGGGGTTGTCAAACAACCTCAATTTCAATGATGTTGCGTCTGACTGCTATAGAAAACTTAACCACTGATTTTCTTTATAACTTTTTTTATTTCTGTCGTCGCGGCCGAAGCGGTTTTGACACAGGTTGATGACGCCGAGGCAGGCAAGAACTGACGGTGAGATCATTTTGGCTCAGTTTGGATCGATAACCCCCATGACTCAAACGCAAATAAGAATAAGGAGTCGCGATTTTTCCATAATATGCAACGAAATTTTTCAAAGCGCAAAGTGTTCGGAGGCCGTCCATGGGCACCTGAATTCAAGCACATAATTATACTTTTCTGGATGCAAGCGACTCAAATAATCAAGCACTTTACCCTCTATTCCAGGCCATAGACCTTATCCTCGGCGAGCACTCCGGTCCCCTGTCCGAGGCTCTCGCCGCGTACCACAGCGGAGGCGCGGCGCGGGCCGTCGAGCTGGTGCCGAGGCGGGTGCAGGGGACCCTCGAGGCCAAGCTGTTGCTGGGTCTAGCGCAGCGTCCTAACGACCATATTGCGGCTCTGCACAGGGTCTGTATACCTACTGTATATTAAAAGCAATTCCCGCAGAACAGTTGGCTACACCTATGTACTGTAAAATGTAACTATTCTCTTCCCCAGATTCCCCGAAACACTCGCCTGCTCTACCTACACTCGTACCAATCGCTCGTGTGGAACAAATGTGTGTCGGAGCGAGTGAAGAGGCACGGACTCCTGCCTGCGGTGGGGGACTTAGTAGCTATCGACGACAAGGAAATTAAAGGTAAAGTCAAATTATGAATACAAAACGAATAATATTAAAAATATATATCTACCGTATATTCGCCGTACGATATCGTCGGGGTGGTGGAGAGACTGATGACGCTCGCTTAGGACTGATTAGCGATTATACGGGGCGTGGAGAGAGCAGACCTTGTACACAGCTGCAGTGCCAGTTCAAACATAATACGCGCACGCCGCTCACTCATCATCAACAACGAAAGCTGGGCTTATCGAGACGCGCGGTGGAGCGTCATCCAAGTTTTGAATTGGTTTACCACGCCAGCTCAATGGTTTCATCGAAATCACCGTCAGTACCTACTTCAAAAACTTACGTGTAACGAATAGACCTTAACGAAATTAAGTGTAACATGTAAACCTGTGGTGGAGTAAATGAATACTAAACCTGGGAAGGAAGCCCAAACAAATAAAAGTAGATATATGTACTTTGTTGAAACGGTCTTATTGCTACTTACTGGCACTAATTCTTTATTTCAGAAATGGAAGCAGAAGACGACGAATCCGACAGCGAAGAATTTCAAACCAACCCGGAGCAAGAAAAGGAACCAATCGAGGCAGAGAAACCAAAACCCAAACCAAAACAACAGGAGAGACTAAAAGTGCCCGTCAAAGTGCTGACGCAAGACGACGTGGACAGCGGCCGGTATTCGATATTCGACGTTATTATGCCGCTGCCAGGACACAATATCGACTACCCGCCCAATTTGAAGGAGTATTTTGAGGAGTTGTTGACTACAGATGGATTGACGTTGATGTTGAAGAGTAAACACAAGTGAGTACGAATCCACTTATTATTTTGAATTCCAACAACTCTTTATTTCATGAACTAAGTCTGATGTACAACAAAAACAACAGATTAAAAAGTAAGGCCCACAATACATTGACACGCAAGCGCGTCCTTTGACCCAAGTACTACAGCGCACTTGGATCAAATGACATCTGAGATACGATTTAGCGGAATGACGCAAGGAGTAGAGAGATTATATGCGAATACTCAGTCAGCTATTTTTAGCTAGCTATTGTTAGAAACCGAAGCGTAGCTCATCGGGCGATGAGCTACGCTTCCGTTTTTAAGCAGCCTCCTGACAAACCTAGAGACAAACATCGCTTGCTTTGAAAGTATGGGTAGCACTTATGAGCATTAATTTATAACCGTAATTTAGTTTAGAGGAGAGAATAGAAACCATAACTCGGTAGTGCATAAAGTCGCAGTCGTAAATGACACTGCAATCGCACGCCGCACGACGTGCGCGGACCTCATTTTACCACTTTACATAAGGAAATTCAATTCAAATACAAATGACACTGCAATCGCACGCCGCACGACGTGCGCGGACCTCATTTTACCACTTTACATAAGCAAATTCAATTCAAATACAAATTACATAAGTAAAATTAGAACTTTATTTTCTAGTAAACTAGAAAATAAAGAAATTACTTTGATTTTTTGTGATTCAGCACACAGGTATAGAGAGGTCAATCCTTTACGCTGAGTACAAAACCTGGTGTCGCGTTAGAAGCTCACGCACACACAGTAAACAAAATAACAACTATACTTCGCGTTGTGTGCTTGTCATGCACACAAGGCATAGAGTGCAACTATTTGTTCGCACACTAGGTTGCAAGTGATGTTCGTACAGCACCACTATGCAACGATATGCGTTAACAATAGGGATTGCTTGACGATAAAACGTGAAACGGTAAGTGTGAAGTCCGTAAACAGACATTGCTTATCTTTTTTACGAGCAACTAGACGTTATCGTACAATATATACATTATGGATAATGATTAATTAAAAAATATATTATTATACAGGCTATAACAGCATTACCAACATAATTGCGCATACATTGATTACTGTCCAGTGAAAAGTCTGTCCAGTTAAAACCCCCCCTCCTCCTCTTTTTACTGCTCCATCATCAGTCCCTGATCACCATCTATGTATATGTCACCTATTCCTTGAGACGATTCTAATAAGACCAAACACGATATATTTGACTACTGGTCCATCTGAACCTGATGCTGCAGCACCAGGTCAAGGTTACTATGTCTTTGCAATATTGTTGAAGTGACAGGATATCAAGTTTCGAATCGATCATACCACTGGAAGTTGCTCATATCCCTTCAGCCGCTAGAAAAGAGCTGATAATCTTCAAACGGCTGAACTGATTTTCATGAGACATAGCTAAGAACACTCTCGATCACATCAGTAATTTAATGAGTCAATATAATAAATAAATAGGTATCAAACATGTAAATCTTTATCGACAAAGAGCACACTCGAGGCACATCTCTAACTCACGACTACGAGCAGTGGCCGTACCACGCGGTTGAACATTTTCTGTTAGCTTCATTAAGTTAATTATCCATTGCGGTATTAGAACTCAACGTTCGAATAGTCATTAGTACAGAGCAAAAATTGTAATTGTAAACAGTTTACAACAATAACGTCACTGGTTCAGTCACATAATAAAAAAGTTGCAAAATCAAGAAATCAATCAACGTATGTTTTTAATGTTTTAGTATTAAAAACATATTATTTTCAGTACCTTCCGATGGTATGAGATTCCATTTGACTTAAGGTTTTTAATTTCACTTCTATTTTTACAAATCACTATGGAACAATTCCGCATTTTGCTAGAATATGAAGATCCGTTGTAGCCAACGTTCGAACTTCAACTAACTTAAACAATTAACATTTAATGTGTTCTGTTTTTGGGCATATTGCTGCTACACCGGCCCCGCCCCCTCTTCACATCTCCTTAGCTTATGATATCTGTGGGATTCATGCACCAAATAACAGTAGCACAGCACGAATCGCAAGTCTGAAGTGCAAATGGGCAAGCAAGACACTTGTCTAGACGGAAACACGGATAATCTGCATTATTTCTACCTAACTACTTTGTAATCAATCACACCACTGGCGTATTTGTTTCTTACCATCTGGGCTCGCTGCAAGAAATCCAACTTCTCCATCAATAAAAAGTCCAGTTGACGAACTGTTTTGTTATAGGTAACCCATATCCATACTACGAGTAATATTATAAATTCGAAAGTAACTCCTGTCTTTTTATGTTTGTCCGTTACATTTTCACGCTTGAACGGCTGAACGGATCTCAATTAAATTTGGCAGGTAGGTAAATGGTACCGGGCCGGACATAGGCTACTTAAAAATCGCGTGCGAAGTCGCGGGCAGCAGCTAGTTATATAGCATATAAAACCACCGAGTGACGCGGCAACAAAGTGAACTACAGGTTAAGTTGGGTGGTTTGTTTTAAAACATTTTACATTGAATTTGGCTCGTGCAGTACTCAAGATCTCTAGATTACTAAGAGCTACGTAGCACAAGAACGCCTGTTGTCCCCAGTAGTATCCATCGTCACACACACACACGGTGCGGCACTAACTGTGCTATCCACTGTCCGCAGGAGCTACAGCATGTCTGGCGCCTACCGACACATGTGCGTGCGGCCGCGCGACGTGTCGTGGCGCTGCGTGCGGTACGACGAGCCCTACGCGGACCTCATCGCGTCGGACCGAGACGAGATGGAGGGGAACCAGCTCACGGGGATTGTACCTGGTATACTTCTTTAACTAGCTTCTTGGTCTCTGTAAAGGTCAGAGTTAGCCGCGGAGGTGTAAGAATCGACCCTCCAAACCAGCGCTTGGCATTCAACTGGGCAAGCACCTGCATAGCCCGGACGAGCTAAAGTGACATCACCCCGAAGAAAATCTTCCAGTTCCTAGCACCTTCAAGGGTTAGTGTTAGTGGCGAACAATGAACGCCGCAGCTTCAGGGGTGAACACATCAATGGCGATCATAATGGGTCTTCCATAGCCGCAGTGACACGAAAGCCACATAAAAAAAAAAAACCAGCGTATGGATGTCGTAAGAGCCGATTGAAGGAATCTACCAGAAGAAGGGCAGCAGCTTCTTTCTGAGTATTAAAAACACCGGCGCTGCGCTCACCAGTCCGCCTATTTATGGTAAAACCCCCCCTTGTTGGGGAGGCACGTTCAGCTGTGGTGTATGTGTGCTGATGAGAACCATAAGGGTCAAGGCCCAATGGAAGGAAATCGACCGACCCAACGAACCAAATTTAAGACCAAAAAAATCCTGTATGATAATTTAAAGTTCAAAATATATTAATATGTCTAATAGAAAATTTCCTTCTTCTCAGACGGTAAATTCAAAGCGCTCCTGCTAACACTCTCCCTGCCCGTGAGCTGCTACGCCACGATGGCGCTGCGGGAACTACTCAAAGTGGACACCTCGAGCGACAAGCAAGCCGCGCAAAACAACTATCATAAGAGGAAGCTAAGCGAGCAGGAAGAAAACGGAGATAAGAAATTAAAGGGAGATAGGGGAACGGATGAGGAGAAAAGTGAGGCAGGGACTGAGGGGGGAATAAATAGTTTGTAAGTGACATGTTGTTTTATTTGTTAATTCTAGAAAATGTATGTAAGACCTACAATGTCGAGTGGGGTATCAAATGAGAGGTAGCGGTTTGTACATCTCAAAACGGTTTTTGAAATTTCTATATTTTACAGGAATAATATAGAGAAGTCTGACCAATTTTTGAAAAATGGTCAAAAAAGGGGGGAAAGGATAATTTTCAAAAGGGGGACCTCACCGATTGGGGTATCAAATATAAGGTATCGGTTTGTACATCTTAAAACTGTTTTTATAGTTCCTGTAGGTTTCATACTTTTCCAAATATGTTGAAAATTTTACTATTACCCGCTACTCCGAAGTTTGCAAACCGATACATTTGAAATGTAGGTATTTTTAATTTTTTGGTATTCATCAAATAGCAAAGTAACTAACCTGACCCTTTTAGTAAATATTGGTATACTTGCGAGTGCGAGTCACACTCGCACTTGACGGATCTTGTCAAAAAGTTAAGAATCTCTCTCTTTTATTTATTAAAAAAGGAGAGAGATTCTGTACTATGATCAGCGTTTAGTGGTTTTTATAGACTGTTACTTTACGTCTAAATTAAGGGAACGCTATCGAAGAGACTAACACCCGTATCCAAGAACAATACTTACGTACGGTAGCAAGCCAAGTACAGATTTTATACAGTTTTCCCGTACAAAAGTTGTCAATTGACCGACCCTGTGCGTTCGTGAGCACTGTGAGACCTCATAGTATTGTTTTTTGTTGTAGAAGCGTACTTCTACAACAAAATACCAAATGAGTTGAAAAAACTATCAATAAATAAATTTAAACAAATTGTCAAACCTTCCTTTGTGAAAAGGCTTACTACAAAGTATCAGATTATCTAGAGGATAAAAAAGCTTGGGACAAGTTTTGCTCCAACTCGAAAACTAACAACCTAACAAAGTAAAGGTTTCTTGTTCGCTTGTTTACCTTACCTTAAAAATATTGAAGTGGACAAAAATCAAAGTGATCACTTTATTTTCTAGTTTTACTTATGTAATTTGAATTTTGTGACGTGTCCAAGAGTCCTGTAAGGTCTAAAGGAAATAAAGCACTTTGAATTTTGAATTTTTGTCGCGCACCTGTCCGCGCCTCAGGGGCCGCACTCGCCGCAGTTAACCATGTTATAAATCTGTATATAAAATAGTATGATAGGTGCGCGTTCACCTTATTTAATATACCCGGCTGAAACTTTGCCTCAATGTAGATCTAGACCTGGAGCAACAGTTCAAGCAAGGTACACTGAAAGCGAATAAAAGGTTTTTTAGAAAATATTTTGAAAGCTAATTGAGCCACTTTCCTTCGATACGCTTTTTTGTATTGTATTGTATTCATTTATTTCAGATAATTAAATCCATGTTATACACACTCAAAATCAAATAACATTCAAAATTACAGTCAATAAAATCAATAAAATAAAAATAAGTTTAGTTAAATTAGGTTACAAATTCAAATTATTAGAATAAATTAGATTAAATGAATTACATACATACTACCAACATTCAGACAGATCACAGACTGGAACGACACATTTTGCAAAATGTTTCCAAAATGGGAGACAGACAATGCTCCGCCACGGTTTTTAGGATGCTGTTGTGACTTGCCTTCGTCCTGCTCTTCAGAGATGCTGTTTTCTTCCGAATGATAGCGTGGAAACCATCATTTCGATATTGTGCAAACATCTCTGAGGCGCTACAAAAACGAGGGTGTCTCAGCAGCATCCTAATAATATTATTATACTGGACACGTAGGGCCTCCAACGATTTTTTGGTATAGTTAACCCATAGACTACCCGTGTACAGGCTCTGACAGTAAGCTTTAAGTGTACCTTCACCCATACAGGA
This sequence comes from Eupithecia inturbata, assembly GCA_963662085.1. Lineage (NCBI taxonomy): Eukaryota > Metazoa > Arthropoda > Insecta > Lepidoptera > Geometridae > Eupithecia > Eupithecia inturbata. The sequence goes on from OY759182.1 coordinate 15,251,925, forward strand.
TACTTTTCATCAACTTAAAGTCCGTGTGAAACCCTTGTCTTAGATTGGTAATGTCATGAATGCGTACGGAGGGCGCGCTTTTGCTGGTAATTATTATTATTATATAATAGCGTCTAGCTAGGCTAGGGAGCGAGTCCCCTGTGCGCGCAGTCGTGCAAAGCGGGCGTGTGCGCAGCTCGGTGCGCGCGCAGCTCGCCGGGCGTCGGGAAGGAGCGCGGGCACCACACGCACTTGTGGGGCTTGTTCTGGAACAAACGTAAGTATCTCTTTACTTCTACTCACTCTACAAACTCTCTCTATTTTCCTCCTGCTTATTCTTTGTTCTGTAAGGTTTGCCATAGGTCGATTGAAACTACCTACTAAATCTCTTTACTGTACTTTATGTATGAATACTCCAATAGGACCATTGAAACAACTATGCCGACGTTGCTATTGGTAATATTGGTTTTTTACGACAAACTACTTCCCCGCTAGCTTTATTCCTCGTAGAACGCAAAAATATTTCATCATCATCATCATCATTAACATATTTTATTAGTCCACTCCACTGCTGGACATAAACTTCGCCTGATGAGCGCCATAGCGCCCTGTCTTCAGCTTGCCGCATCCAGCATCTGCCTGCAGTCTTTCGCAGGTCACCCACCTGACCGGAGGGCGTCCTACACTACTTTTGCAGAGCCGCGTTTTTTTTTATAAACCCTATGCCACCTAGCCTCATCCTGAAAGAAACACTAACGTGCATTATGTATTGGTTATCCTCTGCGATCCCCAAACAGCCTGCCAAAGCGTGGCTATAATGGCAAAACAAAAAAATAGTTTGTGGGAGACATGTTCAGCAGTGGAGGGGTGCTGGTGTAGTTGAGTACCTTCGTATGAGTCATACGATGGTAGTACAAGTTGGAGCTCGCCGTGAAGCACTTCCCGCACTCGGGACACTTGTGCGGCTTCTCACCTGAAACCAAATGTTTAGTTCATTCTCTACACTCACGGGTAATGTAGTTTCACCTACCCACCAGTGTAGGTGCCTACGTGTGTCAAACAAGACGTAATCTAAGACTCATATTCAGCGCCCTCCTTAGATGTAAGTAGGTACTGGGTAGTCTTTTATTTTATTTTAGATAAATAAATAATGTTGGACAATTCACACAGCATCATCTAGCCCCAAGCTAAGTAGAGCTTGTGTTATGTGTACTAGATGACCGATATACTTAATACAATACATTACACAGATACAGATTTTTTATCATACATAGAAAATACACTGAATACCCGGAACAAATATTTGCAGATCGTACAAACATTTGTCCCAACGTGGGAATCGAACCCGCAACCTCTTGCGTCGCAGCCACCTGTCTGACGCGGCGGCGGGCGAAGGTCCACAGTCCACACCTTCGCCAGCCGCGTCAGACTGGTTGTCAAGTCTAGGTACCTACATGGTAAGTTTATGAACTAGGTTTCGTTAAAGTTTTTCATCTTACTAGATCGGAATATTACCTACATATTTTGTACCCTAATTCCTAAGTTCCTAGATTATTTTCCTATCTTGTCCGTTTTATGGCTTTGAATTAATAATTTAAGCAACATTTACTGTAACCTATATTGTAATTTGACGTCTCCAAGTGTGCACGGCAAATAAATGAGTATGAGTATGATTATTAATCTCACTGTTCACGGTTACCTAGGAAGGTAGGTAATATACTACTGCTGCTCGCGATAACTCCAACGACTTTCAATCACCCTGTGATGTAGGTAATCTGACTAAAACGTCGTCGGGAATACCAAATGAAACTAAAAACTGGAGATAAACTGGAGATAGGTACATACACCTACCTACCTAGATACTCGTGAACCGTGAATAGGTAGTCTCAAAACGAGTTCTCTTCATGGTACAGGAAGGAAGGTTTATATTACCTACCAGTGTGTATTCTCCGGTGGGTGTTCAGAGAGCTGGATGTGCTGAACCCTTTGTTACAGAAGTTGCAGATATGGGGCTTCTCACCTACGACAACATATCATTTTGTTAGTGTTTTCTTTTCAAAGGCTGGCCTCGAGATGACGTGCTAAGTGAGTATTAGACTCAACAAGATATACCTACCTACATAATTTAACACTCATCGTCATTTTTCGTTCCTTAGTGCGCTCAGGCGCGCGTTCAGGTGCACAGATGACCGCGTTAGAGGTGTTAAACTAGACAGAAGGAAGCTGCTGCCCTTTCTCTGGTAGGTTCCCTTAGTCGGATCTAAATAAATAAATAATTACTGCTGGACAATCCACACAGCATCATCTAGCTCCAAGCTAAGCAGAGCTTGTGTTATGGATACTAGATAGATAGGTATACTTAGGTAATATAATTTAAGTCCAATGCAGCCAGCTGCAGCGTCTTGAGACGCTTCCGACTGGTATTGATATGGATCAGTTGAGCTACCAGCTGATTGTTGGCAACAGTCTGCTCTGCAGTTAGCTCAATTGTTTCAATAGTAAATACTTAGGTACTAGTTCTAATTTGTTTCCATTATTTGATTGTAATTTTCTTTGTTAAACAATATTGTTTTATTTTAATTATATTACATATATATATATGTAATATAATATATATATATTTTCACTATACACAGAAAACACCCAGGACACCCGGAACTAAAGGAAGGTCTGCAGATCTTACAAACTACAAACATTTATCCCGAGGCGGGAATCGAATCCGAAACCTCCTGCGTCGCAGGCGGACCTTCGCCCGCTACGCCACAAAGGTTGTTAAAATAATATTTTCCCATCTTAATTTCCGGGGTCGGCTCATGTGTTTTCGTCCACAGTTCTATCAGCCATCGTCTCTGCACTCACTCCTTTCTAATTCATTATCACGACACCAAACACTACGACAAGAAATTATGAGGTGGGGGAGTTACAGTTGGCTTTACCTACCTGGTAAAGCCAACTGTAACTCAAAATAAACTTTCTCTATTTTTAGGGTTCCGTACCTCAAAAGGAAAAAAGGTAAGCACCTGCCCTTATAGGTTTTCTCAGGAACGCGTGGAGGTATCAAGTGGAAATTATCATAAAATACTCAAGTCCCTAATCTCTTGGGCCGTGATATAAATCAAACTTTAAAGTGAACTCAATCAAAAGTTACAGCCATTTATGGCCGTAACTTTTTATATATTTTGACATTTCACATCCACCCAAAACCAATTGCAACCGGTTGCAATTTTATTTAATCAAATAAGTTTTTATATTTCTATGTATGTTAGGCTAGCTGCGCCCCGCGGCTTCGCCCGCTTGGAAATTGATTTCCACCCCTACTAGGGATAGTTTTTAAAAAATTAAAAATACGTGTATATTTATCATTATTTACTTTATAGTTTATTACGAATCACAAACTTTAATAACCCAACTTATCCCATTTTCAGTAAAATCTTGAATAATCCTGAAATACGTGTTTGATAGTTTTGTATTCTTAGTATTCTCTGTAAGTTTCAAGCTAATTGGGCCACTAGTTAAATAGTTACAAAAAAAAACCTCAGTAACTTCAACCCTCATTTTACCCCTTTAAAAGTTTTTTTGAAAATTTCTGAAATACGTGTTTTAATTTATTATTATTTTGTTAAATACAGAAAAGTTTAGGTTAATAGCATTATGCATTAAAAAGTTACAGACATTTCAGTACGGAGCCAAATTACGAATCACAAACTTTAATAACCTGATTAGGCCCATTTTTTTGAAAAATCCTGAAACATGTCTTCAATAGTTGTATTTTTAGTATTCTCTGTAAGTTTCAAGCTAATTGGGCTACTGGTTAAAGAGTTACATAATACACCAAAAAACTTCAACCCCCCTCTTCACCCCCTTAGGGGTGGAATTTCCAAAAATACCTTATTAGCGGGAGGTTGTGTAGTAACAGGTACCTGCTTTTCAAATTTCAGCTTTCTAGCTTCAGCGGTTTGGGTTGGGCGTTGTCCCCAGAATATCGCTTATTCTTTTACATATTAAGATTTAAGGTATATACATATATTGATACGGGTCGTTGAAGAAGTTAATAAGATATACATATTCTAATGTTGTCTGAAATAAATGTATTATTATTATAAACAACTACAGGGTACTTCCCGTTGACCTAGGTCTTACAGCACATGTAAAGCGAAAAATTCGAAATCCGTTAATTTATTAGTTATATAGGTAATTTTTTTTTTATTTCTAGCAAAGGACCAAAACCTATATACGGTACATATATTTCGCACGGAGGTTCGCTCGCTGCTCGAGAGAAGTGAAAATCACTCTGTTTAAGGCTTACTGCCAGTCCTTCTACTCGAGCAGCCTCTTGATAAACCTCACCCGGCTGCCAGCTCCAGCTGCCACCTCTCTGCGAGTTCAGTACAACAATATCTTCAGGATGCTGATGCGGCTGCCTCGCTTTTGCAGCGCATCAGGGATGTTCGCGGAGGCGCGCACGGACGGCTTTCATGCGATTATTCGCATGAAAATCGCTTCACTTTTCCAGCGTGCGCGAGCCAGCAGCAACGGCATCCTGAAGATGATTGTAGCACGGACAGACTGCCCCATTCAAAACAGGTGGATGCAGGTACTTAAGGGCACCATCTGTTCCTTATTTTAATTTTAAATTTATATTTTGTGTTATTCATATTATACATTTTTAAATATTTTATTTTATCTTATTTGAATTTTCTGTGACGTATGTTTTAAAAAAAAAAATTATCATGATAATTATATTGTATAGGTTTGTGTTTTTTGTATTGTAAATTGGCAAATTCTAATTCTTATTTGAATTTTTGTGTGACATTTTATTTAATTCTTTTTATCATGTTAGTATAGTTTTAAGTTTGTTTTTAATAATATTGTATGGATTTATAATTTAATCTGAAATAAATGAATAATAGTAATATATAGGGTGCCTACTTTCTGTTGACGTAGAATCATGACATAGGGCAATAAACAAGGTCTTATAATTATACGGAACCCTCGGTGTGCGAATCCGACTCGCACATGATGTTTTATTAGTTTATAGTTTAGTTAGTCTATAAATACATATAAATATTTGCTCCTGAAATACCTACTTTGAGTGACATGAATGAACTTTAGAATAGACGAGCACCACAAAGATTATTGAGTTCCACTGGACCTCCTTACCTTTAAAACGGCTAGACCTTGATGAAAGACAAGGACATAGGTTCCTAGGTTGATTATTTCCTGAGGAAGGACAAACGTTTTTTTTTTTTCCAGAAAGACGTGTGTGAAGCTACGAACAGATGCTTAAGGCATACAACGAGCATTTTATGATAATAATAATCTTCAAAGAATGTCAGTAGTTACCTACCAGTATGCGTCCTCATGTGCCGCTTCAGCAGCGAAGGTCGGTCAAACGTCTTCAAGCACACTTGGCACGGCAGCACACTTTTCCTCCCCTCCTTAAAGACAATCGACCTCCCTTCCTTAAAAACCATGCTACTTTCGTACAGCTTCGTTAACGGGTCTGTGAGTCCAGAACCATCCTTGAAGACCAGGTTAGTTCTCTCGTAAAGCTTTGCGAGGTGGTCATTGAGACCGGATAGGAATTTCAGGTCGATGGTGACGGTTTTGGTCTGTTTTTTGTTGGTGGTTAGGTCTAAGGGTTCCGTTTGGACTTCCATTATTAGAATCTTACTAGGTATGTATAAAAAGAGTAATTTAATTTTATTGTAACACTGGACAAAAAAACTAAGTTAGCACGAAAGTTTTGAACATATTTTGAACTAAGTAGGTATTTTTAGCTCTATTCAGTTAGTGTAGACCTAGGTTACACTAGCACACGACACTAGGCAATACCTAATCCCGCTTAGAAGGTTTGTATGAATAACCTCTAACATATTTTGGATACTCTACTAATTCCTAATTTTTAACCATATTAACGATTTTGAGAAAATGATTTCCCCTCGATTTTTCCGGGCCAACTGTCCCCAAATTTCCCTGCAAATCCTTAAATAGGCAGGTAACCAACAGTTCATACCATGATTGGTTTGTATAACCCGAGGATGTTATTGTGGCGTCAACAATGCGTACAGCACGGGACACTAATCGACGTGATTTGACAGTTTTGAGGGTAGGCAAGGAAAGTTATCGCTTATGGACATGGTATGTTTTCAGCGAGCTAAATTGTGTATTTGTCAAAATCGTCCGTAACTAGGTGAACTAGATATGATTGATACTTACATAAACCTACATAAATTACTTCTAAATTGGACTGACCAGCCGCAGGTCCTACCTCCTCCATATTGGACAGACCAGCCGCAGGTCCTACCTCCTCCATATTGGACAGACCAGCCGCAGGTCCTACCTCCTCCATATTGGACAGACCAGCCGCAGGTCCTACCTCCTCCATATTGGACAGACCAGCCGCAGGTCCTACCTCCTCCATATTGGACAGACCAGCCGCAGGTCCTACCTCCTCCATATTGGACAGACCAGCCGCAGGTCCTACCTCCTCCATATTGGACAGACCAGCCGCAGGTCCTACCTCCTCCATATTGGACAGACCAGCCGCAGGTCCTACCTCCTCCATATTGGACAGACCAGCCGCAGGTCCTACCTCCTCCATATTGGACAGACCAGCCGCAGGTCCTACCTCCTCCATATTGGACAGACCAGCCGCAGGTCCTACCTCCTCCATATTGGACAGACCAGCCGCAGGTCCTACCTCCTCCATATTGGACAGACCAGCCGCAGGTCCTACCTCCTCCATATTGGACAGACCAGCCGCAGGTCCTACCTCCTCCATATTGGACAGACCAGCCGCAGGTCCTACCTCCTCCATATTGGACAGACCAGCCGCAGGTCCTACCTCCTCCATATTGGACAGACCAGCCGCAGGTCCTACCTCCTCCATATTGGACAGACCAGCCGCAGGTCCTACCTCCTCCATATTGGTGCTACGAGGAAACCAACAAATCTTTTGAGCGTTTTATTATGAGTTTTCCTTAGTTCGGGACAGATCAATACAGGCACACGGACTCTTAATATGTCGTTATTACTCTAACAAAAGACCCAAAACATAATGTTCCAGAGTGATCTTGTAGACTTCTGTAAGGAATTATGTGTCCTTCGCTAGCCTCATAGCCTCATGTAATCAGCTGTTTCGACACTACTTACTGGACATACCTACTTAAACTCTGTGAGTAGCTTCTTTCAATATTATTATTCAACACTTCGCCCAAATAACTTACCCTCTCCGAATTTCCACCCTGTGTGTTGTATTGAAGAAAACGTAATCGCCTATAAAGGTGACGCGACAGAACGTTTGTATCGCCAGTATTGTGGCCCAACTGCGGTATTTGTATAGCATTCGTGTAACTGGCACAATGTGCGTAACATTGTGGCGAGGGGCATTAGGAAAAAGCTCCGAGATTGATGACGGTACTAATGAATTGGCACTTGGTAGATGGATAGGGTCTCGATGTATGTATTTTTATTATCCCAATGGTCGTGTTGAGTTGATGGTCATAATGAGATGGCAAGAAGCTAGCTACTATTATAATTTCTAGGAGGTTCGAAAAAAATTGTGGTGCAAAGTTGTGTCAAATTTAGTGCTTGTAAATTTTTAAGATTTTGCAATTTAGAAAATGTTCGTAGCACGTTCTACGAGGTGCTTCGGAATTCGTAGCCTGTTTAATTGATGAAACCTAAACAGTTTTCCTCGTATTCCAAGTGGACTCATAGAATATCAACTGGTAAGGTTCTACGTAATTACATTTACGAATCGTAAACTTTACTTAGTATAACTTCGCCTTTTATAAAGTTTTGAAATTAGGCTAATAACTAATCGCAGTAAAATGCAAACCCAGCAGTGTGTCATGCGATGCCGTCACCGGATATGACTACGAGTTTGTTTTGTGCTGAATGTGGTGTCGATACAAACCAAGTGTGCCTTGTGCTCCTACGGCGAATAAATTAATGAATACGTGAGCATTTGCAGCTAGGACCATTAGGTACTCGATGAGCTGGAGGAAACAACGGATGTGTATTGATTCTGGCCGTTACGACGACCAGCAGGATTTTATTTTATTGTAAATACATAATTTACATAATTTTAAATTATATGTCTTTCTGCCACTTAGCAGACAGTGGCATTGTCAATTTTTGTTGCTCTAATTCTTGCTTATTTAATTTCTTGTTACTCTGATCTATAAGGTTTCTAAATCTTCGGGACACATCGTCGTCGGCCACATCGGCGCTTTCCATCAGGTGAGATTGTGGTGGAACGAAGGTTTATTGGTTAAGTATAAGAACATGTAGGTCTATAAATCTATATTATTTACAAGTGTCGCCCCGCGGATCCGCAGGTGTTGTAACATAACCTGTAACCATAGATCTAAGTAAAATCTGTAGATATGGCACGTGCTCCCAGCGCTTCCTCAACAACTGGTCTATATTACTAGTACAAGCTTACTCGCGTTACTCGCTCCTAGTTACATTTCCAATCTTGTGCAATAATTATAATGAACAAACACGGGGCCATTGCTGTAGTCTTTTAGTCAATAAATCACAATAAAGTACGTCGTAGCGTAGTAAGCACGCGTAACACGAACGCCGTGCCGCCGCCGCCCCGGTCCAACTATGACTGAAGTGGGTGGACCTAATTGGAGCCTTCCATTTTCGAGAAGCTCATCTCCCCTTTTTTACTTAGATCGATCGATCAAGGAACGAATTATTGTTATATGCAAATAATCAAGTAAATATAGTTAGTAAAGTAGGTATTATGTAAACGTTTTCAGGTTATTTATATCCCATTCATTATAATAACGGGAACTGATTTACGGGATAGGAAAGGTATCATAAACACATAATATGTGTTATTCGAGGTTCAGGCCTGCGCCTGTGCAAGATGTGATGTGTGGTGTGAAAGGTATCATGTTATTCGAGGTTCAGGCCTGCGCCTGTGCAAGATGTGATGTGTGGTGTGAAAGGTATCATGTTATTCGAGGTTCAGGCCTGCGCCTGTGCAAGATGTGATGTGTGGTGTGAAAGGTATCATGTTATTCGAGGTTCAGGCCTGCGCCTGTGCAAGATGTGATGTGTGGTGTGAAAGGTATCATGTTATTCGAGGTTCAGGCCTGCGCCTGTGCAAGATGTGATGTGTGGTGTGAAAGGTATCATGTTATTCGAGGTTCAGGCCTGCGCCTGTGCAAGATGTGATGTGTGGTGTGAAAGGTATCATGTTATTCGAGGTTCAGGCCTGCGCCTGTGCAAGATGTGATGTGTGGTGTGAAAGGTATCATGTTATTCGAGGTTCAGGCCTGCGCCTGTGCAAGATGTGATGTGTGGTGTGAAAGGTATCATGTTATTCGAGGTTCAGGCCTGCGCCTGTGCAAGATGTGATGTGTGGTGTGAAAGGTATCATGTTATTCGAGGTTCAGGCCTGCGCCTGTGCAAGATGTGATGTGTGGTGTGAAAGGTATCATGTTATTCGAGGTTCAGGCCTGCGCCTGTGCAAGATGTGATGTGTGGTGTGAAAGGTATCATGTTATTCGAGGTTCAGGCCTGCGCCTGTGCAAGATGTGATGTGTGGTGTGAAAGGTATCATGTTATTCGAGGTTCAGGCCTGCGCCTGTGCAAGATGTGATGTGTGGTGTGAAAGGTATCATGTTATTCGAGGTTCAGGCCTGCGCCTGTGCAAGATGTGATGTGTGATTAGGTTTTGGCAGCAGTGAGAATAACCGGCTTACAATGACAATGGAAGTTTACAGAATACGGATAATTTACTCGGTTCTAGAATCCTAGATATTTATTGTAAACAAAAGGTGTCAAAAACATAACGAAAATACTTATGAAAAAGTCCCAAACAAGTTTTGGTTATGAAAGCTGTCATTCATCATTTCATTCGACTTTCGTCCGTTTTCGAACTTGAATTAGAACCTTTTTTAACCGATTATATTGCTGTTGCCTTGTTGATCAGGGGCCGCCGTAGTGACCCTGCCAAGTCGAGTAGGCGGCTGTCACCAGCCAACCCTTTGCTCGAACCAACTCGAGGCACTTTTCAGCTGTCGATACCTTTGTTACAAATGAAACCTAAACTAGAACTTGAACCTAGTCAGTAAACTTTAGCTACTCTAGCTAACGTAGTTAACCGACTCCTAACATTACTAGAGGCCTACAAACACAAACACAAACATGACATGTGGAATACAGGTAGAATTCAGGGCCAAAATAAGCTAAAAATTCTAAAATCATGATTTTTCGGGTTCCGTCGTCAAAACAAAAATAAGAACCCTAAAGTTTCTGGCATAAGTACAGACTAATTGAAATTTGAAATACAGGTAGGTTCTTAAAGGGAAGAAACAATTTTTAGGGTTCAATTTCTACGAAAAAGTAGGGGGAAAAGTACCCTACTTTTTCGTCCTCGTCTTTGCTTCTAGCATACCTACCACAGTGGTATGTGATATCTGTGATACCTACAGACTTGTGGTTAAATATATGGCTGTGGGTTTAATACATTCTTCATCATCATATTATAATAATTATAAATGCGAAAGTTCGTGTGAATGTTTGTTACCACGTATCTCCGTAATTACTTAACCTGTCTAGATGAAATTTGGTATGTAGATAGTTCATGTTTTAGAATAACACATAGGCAACACTAACTTTCAAAAAAATACCTTTGAGTTATTATAAAACCAGGTATAGATAATGTATGTATTGATAACTTATTTTATTGATTGATTAAATTGACACAGGTAATTTCCCTCATTTGAAATAACTAACTTAAAAAAACATGTAGTCCTTTATTCTTTTAAAGATTTTCAACGAATCTAAAAATAAGAGGCAAGAATTTGAATACCCCTATTAAGCACGAAGACAAAACTTCCGGAGTGCTGCCCGACTTATTCAAATTCTCTCGCAAATCGGATTCTGCTTGTTAAGCCTTATTTCACTTCTTTTCCTTTCTTTTCTGTTTACTTTTGGATTGTTTGTCGAGGTAAGAATGCTGGGACTCTAAGGGAATCCAATTAGGCTTAGCTTTTTACCGTAGGTGTAAGCACCTACTTGTAGGTAATTGCTATAACTATTGCTTTGCAATAATTGAAAACCGTCTTCGAATCCGTTAGTTTTGAACTGTTTTTTAAGTTTTGCGGGATAAATACTAATCCCTCGGGAATAAATTATTTATGGGACAATTTCTGGATCATCCTCTATAGGTACAACAGGAAAATAATAATCCAAATCGGTTCGTAACTCACGGAGAAATCAACGAACAAACATAAAAAACATACCTACCTACTTATAGCCGAACACAGACCCTCCTCATTATTTTGAAGTTGGTTAAAACGAATCATCTATCTCAGGTCTAGACAAGGCCGAGATGGCGATGCTGGTTCACTGCATCCTAACTAAGATCAAAAGGAATTTAAGAAAGGGCTTTGCTATACAGTAGGACAAGATCTTAAATAAATGAATAACGAGAATCATTTTCTCCTTCCTTTCACCCTCACATCAGCAGTATAATCCACAAGTTTCTACTTTACACCTCATAAAGCGAGCCTACTTCGATCCGATGATAAATGAAGTGTGCCTGATGTATAGCGGATCTAAAATAAATACAGCTTCAAAGAATAAAGGCGATTCTCGCAATATTCGGTGAAATTACGCGTTGTATCGATCGACGGGCCTGTTGCATAAATGCATTAGTCTGAAGATAGGCACCTCGCGCCAGCCTGCAGCAGAGCACAGGATGAAGCGGTTTGTTACTGGCAATATTGTTTATACATATAAATATATTGTTTATTTTAATCAATTTTCTTATTATACTCAGTCCAAGTCTTCACTGTACATTAGATAGCTCATTATTATTAGTATTATTTAACGGGTATTTATCGCAAAATAAGTAAATAAAATCGATCAATACTCGTTAAATAATGCTAATGATAATGTGTTCAGATGCCGTACGCTAATGCTTTACCGATATTATTTTTTATGACAATCGATTTTGTTTATGAATAAGTTGTAAGTAATCGATTTTATTATTTTTGCTTCATATCTTGTTACGTCTAAATGTCTTTATTACTTTAGTCGTTTCATTTGCTACTAACTTCTGTCCACGGCATTCCACCCGTGTTTCCGGGATGAAAATGGAACGGCTCGATAAATATTTACCGGCTTAGTGCCCAGTCTATGAAATATTGCATTATTTAATTCAGTCTTCATTTACTTACGTGTTAACATTTAGGGAACTTCATAGGCGTGCATGTGCTCGGTTTACTAACTTCATAGCTGTTGCTAAGCAGTGTTATTTCTCACTCTGACTTCCGTCAACGGAATAGGACAGAGTAAGAAATAGCAATAATAAATTAAATTAGCAGACTATCCTACCTCTACTAATATGATAAAGCCGAAAGTTTGTAAATTTTATTTTGTTACTTAAGTGCTACAAAACTACTGAACAGATCAAGATGAAATTTGAAGTAGGTACATTTAGAATACAGCCTCCATAACACACATTACATAATAGACTACTTATTGTAACGAAAATACGCGTGCGAAGCCGCGGGCAGAAGATAGTTATGAATAAAGGGGTCAGTCTAGTAAAAAGTTGTATCGATTAGTGTTTCATTAGGTACTACTCGATGAAATTATTTTTATGTTTTTCTTTTTTGTAGCTTCTGCCCTCGGCTTCGCACGCGTAGCCTATATATTGTTCCAGGTCAGGTCAGGTCAGGTTATCTTTATGTGTGCAAAATTCCACTCCGATCCATTCAGTTGTTTTGGCGTTTACTTCGGACAAACATCTTCATAACGGTACAACGGCACAAACTTTGGTCTTTATAATATTAGTCGGATATATAAAAGTAGGGTCAAACGATACCTACTCCTAAACGTTTAAAATCGTTAAGTTCCCGTGACTTGGTCCACCGCCAGTCCTCTCTGTCCTCCCTAAATTTATTCTTAATAAAGCGCCGAGAGGCCGGTCCGCTTATTTTTTGATATCTCTCGTTTTGAGATGAAAGTCGACTCGACCTGTGTTCTTTATCCGCTATTTTTGAGAATCGATTGCACGTGTTTGAAGGTTTCGATCACGTATTCGATTGGGAGCGGATCGAGGAGCAAATATTGATGATCTAATTTGAGGTTTTCCTTTTGAAGGGTTTATTGGGATGTTTGAAACAATCTTAGGAAGGGTTGGGGTGTGTTCGTAAGTTTTGTTTTAGGCCTAACAAGTCTATAGCTAAGTTACCTACACCTACACTTCATTCGAAAATTCTGTATTTAGTAACGTGGTTAATTTTGAATGGAAAACCCTAAGCATGCACTTATTTATAAATAGCTTGCGCCCGCGGCTTCGCACGCGTTTTTTTTTGAATAAAAGAAGCCTATATAATGTTATTCCAGGTCAAAACTTTATGCGTGCAAAATTCTTAGTAGTTTTGCCGTTGTGTCGGCCAAACATCAACGGTACAGCTGCAGCGGTACAAACTATCGCCTTTACAATATAAGAAGGATAAGCACATACACAGCTTTATTGAATGTTAGCCTTTGCCCGGCTTTGCATGCGTTTTCGGAATCTAAATTATTCTGTTAAACCAGGTCTAGAACTATATCTTTTTTAAAGTCCAGGCTGAGCCCTGAGTCCGTTTGACGATAGTATTGTGACTATTTGTGACGTCATTAACGTCCCATTTTTACCGACTTCGAAAAAATTAGGAGGTTCTAAGCTTGCATGTATGTATGTTTTTAGGGTTTCGAGATCGGTTTCGAAACCCTTATGGTTTCGCTCTGTCTGTCCTTTTCCCCCTCTTTAATATCAGCGACTTCTGTAGCTAATAACTTGAAATTTGAAATAATAATACATTTCGTGCACCTTAAAGATTAGGTGAGATTTAAAGAAAATTTTTTAACGAAGTTTGTAGAGCGATCTATATGAATTGTAGTACCTACTATTTTTAGGTATTGATTAAATAGCAGTCTCTAACCGGTACCTATAGTAGATATTTATAAAACAATTATTGACAAACGTTCGAAATCCTCGGCGCGCGAGTTATACTCGCTCTTGACGGATATTGTTTTTTATGCATGTTCGTCGATGTCATCATCGTTTATGAACCAATTTGGATGATAATTTTGCAGTTGTATAGAGAATGATCCCGAGGTTGTCTCTTATTAAATATTTATTCCCTAGAGATTGGTATTTATCTCACAAAACTTAAAAAATCAGTTCAAAACTAAGGAATTCGAAACCTGTTTTTTGTTGTTTAAAAACAATCAAAGTCAAAGTCAAAGTCAAAAACTCTTTATTTCCATAAATACAATAAATGTACACTTAGAAAAGGTCAAATTCTTAATAATTGAACACTGACACGGAAATAAAGTGATATTTCTCAATCAAATCATTTTATTAGAATTGCATAGTTCCATGTACGCACGCAAGAAGCAATGTGCCAAATCCCAAAGTAAAAGTCGTCATGATGTCCTAAATAAACATATTTTTATTCTAATTATTCTATTCTATTGAAACATCCATACTGCCCATTTAAAATGTTATTGTTATGTGTTTATTGAATAAAGTTTGGTTCCTGATTTTTTTAGAGTTGGGTTTTACCGGTAGGAATTGATGTTTTTGACTAAGTACTCACTCTTAGGCTGGTTCACCAAAGGATGATCGGACAGTTAGCAGCTTTGTTGGTTTACTTTGATTTCTGTCAGAAACGTCGATTAAAATGTAATTATCCAATTATCTTTTTTGAAGAACAAGAACAAAGAAGCCTTAGACCAGACTCCACCAAAGCGGAAATGTGCGGAGATGTCCGAAGCGGAGACGAGAAGACACGTATTCAGCGTTTTCAGCGTTAGGATGTCTCCACCGAAACTGACAGGCTAGACTGAAGCGGAGATGTGTGCTGGCTAGCGTCGGATATTTGTTGAGAGGAATGTACTAGCGGCACCGCTCACATCTCTTCTCATCTCCACTGCGTGACGTCGCCAGCTTGCGAGGCACCGCTCACATCTCCGCTCGGTGGTATCCACTGAAGCTGTGCGGAGACGAGATGTGTGAATAACGACGTTCTATTGGTTGTTTAAACCACATCTCCTGTCCTCGTCCTCGTCTCGTCTCCGCTTTGGTGGCTTATAATATAAAGGTAGGTACCATAAATTGTTTGCTGCTTTCTATGGATTTTGTAGAGAACAATTTATTGTTCTCTGACTTTAGTCACTTGAAATCTAATCGAGTCATTAAGGGAAATTAGAATAGCAACTCTAGGTGTTAGGTATGGTTAGGTATGGCGCTGACATCGCAAAATAAAAGCAGGATTCTGTATTTGCTATTTATTTGGAAGCAGCTAAAGTTTCTTTCTTTACTTTATTTCCAACATGAACTGCAAACTGCAACCTCCTTTTCCACAAAACTAAAATTCCCTCTAAAATAAAATACATTTCCAACTACATAAGCAAAGCCAGTGCTTTCAGAATTTCTGGTTCAGACCACGAAAATATATCTCCGAGATAAAAAGGAAATCTTGAGGCAAGATGACTGGGCGGGGCGTGGTGTGGGCGGGCGGTTGGGCGGGGCCAGGGAACTGTGTCAAGTATACTTTGCTGAGAGCACTTTGGCTGAGGAGCTTCGTAATGGATGGACCAGATATATTTTAGTGTAGATAGGATGCTCTCGAGTAATTTGGTGGAGGTAATAAAACGGAACCTGAATTGGAAGGAATGGAACTGAGAATGATGTTGATAACAGTCTGAAAGCTTTCTGAGACAAAGGTCTTAAGTTGGAGAGCACTTACATATCTGACACTCATAACAACACTGGTTCTATTCATTTGCTTGTTGATAGGTATTTCACTGCCTTAGTTCTGAATAAACTCTTAGTTTTACTTTTATACATATAACAATTTTTTTCAAGGACATGAAACTCCGTTTCATATTATTCCATCCATATTTATAATTACGATACCCGAAACTAATTAGTAGGTAACTATAATAGTTCATAGACCGAAACTTCTTATTGAAGTTCTTGATATTGAATTAGGTAACTGTTCATTTCACTAAGCTAAGCCACTACTAGCTTGCGCCCGTGGCTTCGCACGTGTTCTCACGGGGTAAAAAGTAGCCTATATATTATCCCGGGTCTAGAATTACATCGATGCAAAATTTTAGCGCAATCCGTTGAGCCGTTTCGGCGTGGTAACAGAGAGAGGTAACAAACACGAAGCTTTCGCATTTATAATATTAGTGTGAATTCTTCACTAAAACCACGAAATCCCAATAATCCCTCCTTCCATACATACGAAACGAACAGTAGATATGTAGATACCTACCACTAAATCATTTCCACAATATCTCGGGTAATTCTGTAAAAGCAATAATGTCCCCCACGTAATTCTTTCAATTTCATCATGTTTATTTAAATGAGTCGCTGACTGTACCGCGTCGGAGAATAATAAGCGACAGAATATTGTGATTACCTTCGGCTTTGTATGTGTCTAAGGGAAGCCTTATTACCTTGTTGCGTGGATACATTTCATTCGATATATGTATTAGGCTAGTAGGTGATAAGGAAAATCACACTAATATTATAAATGTGAATGTTTCGTTGGATGGATGCATAAATGTTTGTTACTTCTTCATATTACAACTATGTACTTAAAATTATATTTGCGTAATGTAGACTATGAATAAGAATAAAATATATTTATTATATTGACAGAACTTAGGTACATCCTAAATAATACTTATAACAAAACATCATTTAAGAGGGAAAAAAATATGTACTTAGTCTGTTTACAAAATTAGTTCTGACTCAGCATGAGTTAGATGACTAGCAAGCTAGCATCCAACGCTGGTCTTCCGCCAGAGCCACTTGTTGGCGTTACGTAGGGCTAGTACCTAGAATAATAGATATTGAATCTTTATTATCAAAGAAAATTACAATTAAATAATAGAAATAAATTAGAACTAGTACGCCCCCGTCCCACAAGTTGACATGCCATTGAATTGCATTTTGTTGAATCTCGTCAGAGAAGGTATTGCGCGGAGTTGTTAAGTACTTAATATTTTTTAGGCTAATATTTAGCAATGGATTTCCGCAAAGTAACTAACGGGCGTGGCGCTCCTGAGTCTATTATTTATAGGCACTTGGTTTAGGTTAGTTACTTAATATTTTATTAACCTGAAATACCTAAGTGAGTTGAGCACTATATGGTAATAAATATTCACATCTTACTTAAATGCCTACCTCTTGCGACTTAAAAAACAACTTTTAATGACTTTCTAAAACAACAATTTTCCCCCAAGCAGCGTCGCGTCGCCAAGTACTGTAATCGTGGCGGTACATTTTTCCAATTTCGTCGTAACGTGTCTCTTTTGATTTATATTTTAATTCATCTCATTTCAATTTATGAAGCGCCTGTGTTCGCATTTGTACCTGTCCTGTCTCTCTATGTAAATCATTGTGGAATGGAATTGGATGGAGGATTGATTTATTTCACGGTGAAGTGTTTTAGATTAGATTCGAGGAATGCCTGAACAAAAATATGTTTTGATAAGTATTTGTCTTTGAAAAGAAAATGGGAAGGCTTTCGATGAGAATAACCTAGGGCGCCCTTCAGCCAGGTTGGACGACGACCTAGCTGACAGGGCGCTATGGCGCTCATTAGGGTAGGCCTATGGCCAGCAGTGGATTAATACAGATTGATGATGAACCTAGGGTATATAATAATATGATTTTGAAATTGTTTGGTATCTTATTAGCTTCTGGCCGCAGTTTCGCTATAACTAGCAAGCTCCTATCTAAGTATCTAGCTAGACCCTTTGATCTAGGTTACCTAGATAGGAGCGATACCTAACTATGTAACTTTCACATAGGCTACTAACTACTACAACTATATTTAAAGAAGAAGATTATCATCAAAGGTTTGCGTTTATTGTGGGAACCAGTAGTTAAATTTTATCTTCCCCCATAAAATAATATTCCCGAAAACTTCCCAAAGTTCTAACATGAAATATCGGTTACTTTGCGAGTGGGTATTTCATGGCTCGCGCAAAATGGCCGCGAACTAACAGGGTGTCTGAGGCACACGGGAGCGGCGGAAAAAGAACGGGATACTTGGATGAGTAGTTACTTCTATTTTTTATTTTTTTTATTTGCTTTAGGTGTCTTCTGTGTCACTACGGCCATGATAGGCCTATTGTGATCGCCACTTCGTGTGTTCAGCCCTGAAGCTGCTGCGATCATAATTCGCCACTAACGCTTTCAGCTGCTAGGAATTGTATGATTTTCTTCGGAGTAATATCTCGTAGCTTGTCTGGGCTGTGCAGGTGCTTGCCCAGCATCTGCAGGTACTACAATTTCAAAGAATTCGCGTTTGTTTGTAGTGATATAAACATGAAACTAAAAAAATATAACAATAAAAGTAGGTTCTAATTTACTTTTTTACAACACTCAAAAATCAGCATCAAGATATTTAGGAAAATACTTAAGTTTCATAATATTCTATTCTAGTCCTTGATCGTTAGATCTAATGAAGTTATGTATTTACCATAAACTTCACTAATCAGGTTGTGCTACGAATATGGCTACGAATGTTACGCACTGCTACGGAACCCAACATTTAATAAACTAAATCTATGTCCAAAAAATGTCAATCTTTTACAGATTATTCTCCTCTGGATTTCCTATAGTTTTGATTGTATTCGTAGGAAGCGACATCTCGGGGAGCGGTAATGAGATGCAGGCGTATAATGTTGTGGACGGATCAAGGCCCGCACTTAGCGACGATATTACAGCTCTGTTTACACTAAAACCTATAAAAATACCAGACTTTTCGGAAGGAGAACTATCTTATTCCAAAGTTTTTTAACGTTTTAACGTTATTTATCTTAGCGCTGAAGTAAAACGTTTTAGCATGGATTACTCAGTCCACTTAGTAAACTACCTACCCACAAAGTTTTTAATAAGTGGGGTATACATATATTTGGTAGGTATTTCTAAGTTTATATACCTGGTCTAACTTCAGCAGAGGCTAAATACTGAACAACTTGTTATGGAAATATCTACAAAATGGGGTTTAGGGAGAAATAAAAGGTTTTGTATGGTTATAGAAACTTGTATTGAAAAAAACAAGCTAAAGAAAAACGTAAATGTTTTTATAGTTATAAGGGACCAGTCCCATGTAAGACCCATATGCTAGAAAAGCTAACGTAATAAGGCTTATCCAATAATGTGATACAAAAAAATCCAAAATTAAATCTAAGTCTACTATTAAGTGTATTATGAATGCTGACAACAAAAACAAAAAACTTACAGTAACCGGCAAATCTTGAAATATTTACGATCTAATCTAAAACATAATGACGATTTAACAGTCTCACTTATAACGAAGAAAAATGCTTACAAATAAACAAAGTAACGGAAAAGCATAATACAAGTTGATTATCATGTATAGATGAACGAAATGAGATAGAACTTACGTGTATATAAATATATTTATTTAAAAAGAACAGCGTGTCCTGTTAGTTTAAACAGGGGGCATGTCACCGCAAGTGTATAAGTGGAGCAAATTCTGAAACAGAAGAAAATATTTTATATAGAAACTTTGCTTCCGGCCGACTAACACACAATATATCAATATATAATATACGCAATATATCAATATATATAATATACGCATGATACCAGAGGTTTAGCATCAATTTATATAAAAACAAGCTACTAGAACTGGGGAAGAGACCAAATACGATCTAAACATCAGAACGGTTGGACCGGTTCTCATTAACTATAGCGAAGATAACACGTTAAAGTAACAACAACGGCCCCGCGCCGCGCCGTGTGCTGTTATCAGTTTCGTCAAGCGTGATAAAAGACTAATGATTAGGTACATAAAAGATTCTTATTGCCCCACGTGTTGGACCGACAACTTGGTGAAGGTTGCTGGAAACCGCTGGATGCGGGCCGCGCACAACCGGCCATTGTGGCGTTCTTTCGGGGGCCTATATCTAACAGTGGATGTCTTGCGGCGTAGGTGATGATGAAAATGTACTAACATATTGTAATGCAATGGTGGTCGCCTGTCGCTGAGCTGAGGTGTCGGCGGCTGCCGTCACCTTCTTGTTAACCTTCTAGTATCGACTTAGGAACTTTACTCACAAGCATGCAATTTTGGTCGCTGCCGCTGAGCGCGTCTCGGACGGAGGCGCGGCAGCGGCGGCGGCGCGGCCAGCGAGCGGCCGGGCGGCGTCCTATCCAGACGTCGGCGGCCGCGACACCGGGCACATACTGCCGTCACCTTCACCTGGAGGAAGAAATTATGATAAAAAAATCAACATATTACATTAATATTACTATTCATAGCCAAATGGCAATATTGATGAGGGGTATTTGTTGCTTCGTAGTGGTCGCCCGACGACGCCACGAGCTGAAATATTGTACAATTAAAGTTCTGGACCTACAATAGACCTAGGCCACTTTTTAAAAGACAAAAAGCGCGGGAAGCCGCTGTCATAATCTAATTATAGAACATTTCTTAGACCATTGATCGGGCTATGGCAGTGTAAACTAAAAAGCTAAGGTCCATAAAAAAATCTAAATTAATCAAAAATACCTGTTCAGCATTACAAAATACTAAAAACTGCACACGTGGTCAAAAAAACTACTGAAAATCTACAAGGATGGCTAGGATACAGAAAGATTAGACTTACCATTGCCGTAACGTAGGTGACAGTAGCGGCGAAGACCCTGGCTTGCTGTAAGGAGACAACGTGTTACAAACATGACAGTGAAAACTTTTCGACGTAGTACCTGGTCTACATAAATGCTAAGAGAGATCGGAAATTATTTGACTCCACATGTGCGCATAGAATATTGATCAAAAATACAGAAATTACTAGAACTGAAACACTCGAATTTGTAATGTAACAAGAAGATTTGGAAATAAAAGGATTCACTATTTTAATAGGTATCTATGAATTAAACGCAATGTTCAAAACCACGCAGTTCAAACTAGAACACGAAAAACCTGGAAGTATTTTCATGAAAATCTGTTAAAAAAAGTCCAAAGACGTTTCAACAGATACAACTTAAAAAAATAATTTGATATTTGCATGAGAAATTACAGTTCAGGACAAAAAACAATTATAATAAGAAAATTATATAAAATAGCTAATTGCTTATGAACTTACATCCCGCCAGTGCCCGAGTGCAAGGTGCGCGCGCGCAGCCAAAGCTTTTATAGCCTCGGACCTACTCGCTAATTGCGCATAGGATTGTAAATGCATGCACGGATTTAGGAAATTCTCGAGGTACCTAGGTGTTCAGCTAATGAATTGGATGATGATTGTTTTATTCAATGCGAAGAAGGTTAAAGTTAACTTGAACCGGTGGGCTTTGGTGTTATGTTCACTTAAGATAATTTTGGAAGAATAAGCGATTAAAACTTTCAACACAAAATGACACCAACGGAAAAAAAGCCGAATTTTATAATATTCATAGCAAAAATCATAAAATGCTACCTTATTAAATATAGCGTTGCTTTTACGTGCGTTAGTTATCGTCAAATAAAAGTGTTCATAATAAATGTCTGTCGAGGTGATCTAAATTTTCATTAATGAATCACGGTCAGCGTATGATATAAAAGATATGATGAATCTTTATAACATAAAGATTCATTTTTTTTATATCCATACTAATATTAATAAATGCGAAAGTACCTAACTCTGTCTTTCAGTTAGTTTGTCGTCCATACCTACATACATATCTTAATACAATGTGGCAGGAGACAGATTGTATCCCGAGAAAGGAAACAGGCTATATTAAATCCTGTTCAGGCAGAATATTTTGAGTCTTCGATAAATTGTAATTTTGGGATATCTAGAATCTTTATTTTATTATTATTTTTGTGTTTTTTAGACTCTTATCAAAATAGTTTTAATGTTTAGGAAAAATTAAAAGCCGACTTCAAATTCCTTAGTACCTATATGTTTTTTTTAAATAAACAGTGTATGTTTTTTTAAGTGTTGCGGGACAAATACTAATCCCTCGAGAATATTTTTTTTATTTAGGGATCACAGCGGTTCAACAATCCATACAATAACGAAATAATTTGCAATATCAGTCTATAATAATTGACGGAGAAATCGACGAACATACATACAGCCGAACATAGAACCTCCTTTTTTGCAGTCGGTTAAAAATCAAATAACATAATTATACAATTTTAAAATATTGACAGCGACTTGATCTAATCACAATGATAATGATAAGTTGTATTTACAAATAAAATTTTTAATTAAAGAATATTCCCAAATTAGAACTAGTCAATTGAAGCAGTTGAACTAACTGCGGACTGTATTCTAGTTCTGGATCTCTCGTTACAAAAGAATGCCTGTGCGTAACCTACATCATTATGAGCCAAACCCCTGCCGGTGAAGCTTCTAGAATGTTCCATTATCCACCTACTAGCATTCAAGAACGCTTCAAATAGAAGCGCTCACAACACAACTAATACCTATCCAATAGCGTTTCACAAATACCTTTTATTTTCCCAAGAGAATCGTTTACCGAAACCCACCACATAGCCAATATATCTTTCTTCTATATACCCAATGTTGGGGTATATTGTTCCCTGTATGTACTGAGCCATTCCACGAGTAAATTTAATAATCCCAGGAGCCGAAGACAAATGTCCTCCCTCCACCCACAGGATCCGAAGTTACGTAAGCTGGAGAAAAAAGTAGGCGGGACGCGAACCCACCACGCCCAGTCAGGAAGGCGTGCCAGCCAGGCTATTTTATCTCTAATCCTACAAAGTGTGCTGACAGCAGCCATTTTATCTATGTACCTACTTTATACTTATGTAGGTAGGTACCTGTGAAGTAATTTAGAACTGCGGAGTTGTGAAAATAGTGCTTTCATTCAGTTGGGTTGTATTAACATAATGTTTGTCTGCACGGTGCGGTGCTTCGAGACAGGTTTTTTAATTGCAAGTAATGCCAGATTAATTAAGTTCGTGTATTTATGGTTCCCAGGTATTTGCAGCAAAAACTGATACAATAGATGGAATAGGAGATAGCCATCTCGGGATATACTATGCTCGCCTTGTCGCGTTGTTTTGTACAAGAACCATTTTATGTCTTATTTATTTCACTTGAATGGTACTTACATAGACCGTCTACCTCCTTGCCGAATTTTATTAAGATCCGTTTAGCCGTCTAGGCGTGAAAAGGTAACAGATAAAACTACTTTCAAAGTTAATTATATTATTAGTATGAATTATATAATGCTACTTGAATAATGCTACATAGCGCTAGTTTCGCTGGTCTATGCTGAATATCGATTATATTCAGGGTTCCGTACCCAAAAAGTGCCAAAAACGGGTCCCTAATTACTAAGCCTCCGCTGTCTGTCTGTTTGTCGGTCCGTCCGTTCGTTCGTCTGCCAGCGGGCTGTACCTCATGAAGCGTAATATTTACACAGTTGTTGAACAGGGTTTGTATATTGCCACTATAACCAAAAATTGCCACTTTAACCTCCTGAACGTCCAGGGTGCGTTGTTACTGCTTATTAGCAGTAACAACGTTAGTGAACGTTAGTGAAGCTTCCAGTGGTTATTACCACTGGAAGCTTATTCACGCATGAAAACACTTTTAAAACAAAACGTAGGTACCTAGTACCATTAATAAAATCTTTCTAAGCCCCGAAAGTCAATTTGTAGCTAATGGCATTCCCTTTATACTTTTTAAAAGAACCGTAAAAGTGTTGTCAGTCCTAACTGAATTTAGCAAATTATTCGTTTAAAGAAGTAAAAAAAAAACGCTGAACAAATTAATGGGATCCGCGGAGAACAAAACTTGGACAAAACAAATGCTAATGGCGCGCATATTTAGTGAACAACATTTTTCCGTCTGGCCGGGGATTGAATATCTACATTCAGATGGGAACGGGATGACGGACTGATTAAATGTTTATTCAACTAAGGTAAAAAAAAAAATAAAGTAAACTGCTACGCACACAACATAAAGTAAACTGCTACGCACACAACATAAAGTAAACTGCTACGCACACAACATAAAGTAAACTGCTACGCACACAACATAAAGTAAACTGCTACGCACACAACATAAAGTAAACTGCTACGCACACAACATAAAGTAAACTGCTACGCACACAACATAAAGTAAACTGCTACGCACACAACATAAAGTAAACTGCTACGCACACAACATAAAGTAAACTGCTACGCACACAACATAAAGTAAACTGCTACGCACACAACATAAAGTAAACTGCTACGCACACAACATAAAGTAAACTGCTACGCACACAACATAAAGTAAACTGCTACGCACACAACATAAAGTAAACTGCTACGCACACAACACTAGCAAGTTTTTAAGAAATGATTACTGTAACACCTATATCAAAACCTGTGTAACTTTCTTGCAGTAAAGATTTTGTTTATTAAAATTAAAAATATTTTTTGGAATCGGAAGAGTATTTCTGAGATGAACTATTAGAAACAAAGTTACAAACTTAACTTATTTATGAAACATTAACAGATGTAGGGATAGATCGACATGAAATAAACAACAACTTACACGGGAGGGGAATCTGCTATTAAAATATCTTCGGTTAGATAAATCATTAGGCACGTATATATGGCCTTAAAAATTTAAAAATACACTATAAGAAAAAATATTCAAAAAGTTTTTGATTGTTGTTTTAAGGTTGATCGTTTCGTGATGGCGAGATAAAATTTTTGGAGGTGTTAATTTTTTCTGCGTTCTACATGTAGTAAAACTAGAGGAAAAGTAATTTGCCGCGAATCGTAAACCATTCTATATTAATTCCGATTCAATGGTATTTTTGGACCTTTTCAAATAAAAAATCAACAAGTTAACCAACGCGAGATACGGTCTAGTCGATTGTAAAGACATCCTGTTTAACATTAGTCTTGCAGTAGGCCAAACACGGGGATGGTTGTCTAGGGTAGAATAGAAAAAAATTACGTCACTTTGTTATCGAATGCGTAAATTGTGTGAAATTCATTTCTTCAACTACGCAATGTATGACGATGCGATGTCATTATTGTCTAATCCTATGGCCTGCCCACAGTACCAACCTGGAACCCCAGTCATCCCATCACTAGCATTTCAAGACTCCTTTCTGCAACTCTAATAAACGCTCAGGCTTCAGTAGTTCAGCTTTGTAAACAATATAACTAGGTACATACACACATAATACCTCTATATTGACAATAATATATTTACAAACTAGTTCCCGATATAGACATACTCAGTGATAACCACAATTAAATCAAGCTTAAAGTGCTGGATAATTTCCAGCGTGAACCTATCGTTATTTAGAAAAATAAAACAGAACTCAAACAAACAAACAGAAATTAAATAAACTATCTAATAATATACTATACTAAATTAAATCAATGAGATCAAAGTTAAGCAGGTAGGCATAACAAAAATTTTATAATGTTTCATAATTTTAACAAATATATTTTTTATTTTTGTTATGCCTACCTGCTTAACTTTGATCTCATTGATTTAATTTAGTATAGTATATTATTAGATAGTTTATTTAATTTCTGTTTTTTTTTGAGTTCTGTTTTGAACATTATAAAATAACAAAAACGTTTTTTTTTAGTTATAAAACGTTTTTGTTATTTTATAATGTTTCATAATTTTAACAAATATATTTTTTATTTTTGTTATGCCTACCTGCTTAACTTTGATCTCATTGATTTAATTTAGTATAGTATATTATTAGATAGTTTATTTAATTTTTAGGAAATATTTTTTTAAATAATGTTTTGTCCGCCTGTTATTAGCGTATATATTAAAACCTTTTTAAATAAGTATACATAATATGTATATAAGAATGTTTTATGTATACGCTGTTGGCGTTCCTTTAAATAAATAAACACAAAACGATCAACCTTAAGGTGCTTGTTTTATTAAAGAAAGAATATGTGAAATTAAAACTTAAATGAGTTAATGTTAAGGTATGTATAGTTTGTATTTTTATTGCCATTATTTTCTTATCTAATTATACAGAGTTTTTTGCATTGTAGGAAACTACATAGGTAGGTAGGTACACAAGTCGTACGTTCCCATAAATCTGCTAAGCGTATGCAGCGCTGACAAAGGAGACCAACCTTTTTATTGTCTACTTTGTCTGTTCTACAAAACTGCGGAAACTGAAAACTTGGGAAAAAGGACCGAAAAGGACCCGGTCCACCCATTTCCCGTTTGTTTGTTTCTGAACCACATATTTTATTAGCTAAGTGGTTGATTTAAATAAAAATGTTGTTTCCCTAACTGAGCCCACTAGAGGGTAGGTACTGTAACGACCCGTCTCAGTAGATTTATGTCGTTGTGTACAGATTGGAGAAAATGTGCCTTTAAAATTCTCAAAAGACACATTTTAAATTGTAACATCGAGAGCACAGAAAAAAGGGACGAAATGAACTTCTATTTATTCCACTTCGTTAAAAAAATCTTTGCTTAATTAAACGTCGTGATGGTTTTTAATAATTAATTAGTGAAATTTCTTTAAAAAATATGTTTCGTCAAGTGCCAGTGTGATTCGCGCGCCGAGTGTGTTTCAACTATACCAACATGTACTATAGGTACATATATGTATAGGTATGTATAGGCACCGGTTTGAAACTTTGCTATTTAATGAATACCTACATTTACCTACATTTCAGAAGTATCGGTTTGCAAACTTCGTAAAATTATCGAGATTTTTCATAATATTTCATTAAGAATGAAACCTACAGAAATTTCAGAAACTGTTTTGAGATGTACAAACCGCTACCTTTCCTTTGATACCCCACTCGACATTGTAGGTCTCATTTGATACCCCACTCGACATTGTAGGTCTCATTTATCATTTCGACATCACAATTTGTACTTAATGAAAATTTTCAAATTCATTTAAATAAAAATTTTTTTTGTCTGTACAAGTGCACAAAATGTTTTATTATTTTAAATTTCATGTTATTTGCTGCTGCAGTTGCTGAGAGACGAAAGACGGAAAAAAGGGAAAAAAAAGCGAGACGATAGATCGGTTCCGAAACCGATCTCCGATCTTCGAAATCCTATAAACGAAAATCACACATCTCAAGACATTCAATAATTCAATTCGAAAACAGAAAACGAAAAAAAACGTAACATTACCTACCTACATAGAAAACAGCATTTTATGATAAGAGTGTTTTCTGCTGGCACCTCGCAAATACTCGTACTAGGTACAATAAATAAATTACCTAAGACAAGAAATTAAATTGACAGTATTTACTTGTATATATAAGGTCTTAAATAGTTTTTGTTTCAGAAATATTTAATGGACAAGGATATTTTGATTTATTTTTGTCAGAGCTATGTTATTGAATATATTTTTTTACATTTTTCTATATTATAATGTGGTTCATGTTTTTTAAATTGTAGTTTGTTATTTATGAATTATTTTCATTTGTATTGACATTCAGGTAAAATTCTCGTAAAGCAGAATATGGTGACACATTGTAAATAAATAAATAAAAATAAAATTAAATAATAAATAAATTGTATCTTACGACCAACTGTACCTAGGTATTTAAAGTATTTATCTCATAGCCATGTTCTAAGCGAATAAACGATTTGAAGTTTGAAAGGCTTTCTGATTCGTACCGCAACACGCGTCTTATAAAACATGTCTCATTTTCGGCACAAAAGTTTCAATAAATCTAAAGATAAAAATAATTTCTCCCCGCATTTACCAAAACAAATCCCACAAAAAAAACTCTCTTTGTCCCGAGTGTCGCTAGTACCTACTACATTATTGCCATATTTATTCCTTACTTTACATACAATAAGTATTTTTGTCTACGATGCGCGTCGTGATCTACCGATCGGTCGATAATCGCGCCGAAGAATACGTGCTACTGCTATCTATTCCGTGTGGGCTGTGCAAACAGTCGGCGCAGGCGCAGCCGATCTGCACGAGCGCGGCTTCGGCTGCATATAGCGTGTGCTGATTTTGGGATAGCAGGGTAACTATGCTGTGCTCCTTTTTGAATACGACAATGTTTATTTACACGGGCGGTAGATGAATCTGTCTAGCTAGCTGAAGAAATTGACAAAAAAATAATAACTTCATGCGCGTAGATGGGCACGGGCCCATCTACGAGCACGCTGTTATATGCAATTGATGAGTCATCCTGGATGGTTCCGGATACGAGAGATGAAACCTTATCTTTAGCAATGTCTCGGCGGGAGTTGAAGTTTGAACAGCGCATCTACCCACCGACCAAAGGTTTCTAGGCCGATCATTTAATTTTTGTAGGAGCCGATTTGATTGGTGTTGATAAGCATTTTCGTTGCGTTTTTTAAGCAATTTGGTTATCATTATCACCTTAGAATTGAATAAACTTGATCATCCTTTACGTAAACAACCGTGGGATTAGCAAGAGACGTGCGCACGGGCAGACGCCGCGGGCGCGCCGGAACCACTCATTATTCACCACCTACCATTATCAACCAGCCATTATCTAGGACCACGCATTACCAGCTACCTGTGCAAATACCATGTGAACGGAATAGTCGGACACGACTTGCTACTTGAGTTATGAAATAGTGCCTGCGAGATTCGAACCCCAGTGTACTGGACCTTGAGATGCTTCCTTCCGATGGGCGATAATAGGCGCATGCATCTATTCTAGATCAGGGCTAGCAATTCTTCTCACGTTAGTAGAATTTTTATCTCTAAACTTTAAATCTACCTAATGTAAAGACGCCATTGCTGCGGCGCGAAGGCTTCCTAAAACAGTATTGGAGTCTACACACCTAAGTCGAAAACGCCCCGCCCCGCCGGGCAGTGTCGGCAACATTATTTTAAAGAATCATTTCGGCAACAGTGCCCGTCGACTTATTGCGAGATGTCAGCAAAAATGTCGGCAGAATGTCAAAAGTTGGTAATTTCACGCCGCGGCGGCGCCGCTTTGACAATGTTTACCAAGCCTGCGACACACCCGGCGCGGCGGCTCTGGTGGGTTGACTCCTAGATGAGAAGTCGCCAACCTGACCCCAACCAAGCCGCTAACATCCAACCCGCCAGCTGTGTTGGCGGCGGCGTTGGCGACTTTGATGTGTCCTTTAGCAGCGTCTGATTTTACCTTATCACTTAGAAAAAGTTAATTTATTTGACAACAGCATCACCCAACCACGAGGTAAGTATCTACCTAAGCAAAGAAATTAATAATATGGCTTATCTCTTCCTCTCACCATAGGACGCTGAATCTGGCTTTACCTATTAAGATACGATTTATATTTCATAAACTCCTGATATTAGTTAAACTGACGCGTTGAACCGACAGTCTGAGCAGAACTGATAAACTCGTTTAATGTTGATTTAAACTTAGTATTTGTAGAGAAATTTTCCTTGAGATTTATTCCTTCTCATGTCATCGCTAATCAGCCAGTTTTTACCCACTGTTGGGTATTTATAGGCCTCTCGGATTCCCGATGTGTGTGCCACCCCACCACTGTGACCTAGACGAGAATCTATCAACCCTATTAATGTGTGTCATATGTGTTTCCCATTTACCCTTTACACTTACCAACTTCGTGACCGACTTCATTAAAAAGTAACAGCTGATTAATAAATTATTCATTTCTAGTGACATTTGCAGGTATACACTCTCATTAGGCGGTCATAGCCGTAATAGCATTATTATTTGTTTTATTTATCAGCATACTGTAGGTTTAGTTATACTTTGCAGTAAGGTACCTGCCGCACTGCGCAAACATTTAATATTGCCAAGAGTTTAATTGCAGGATATTTGTTTTAGAATTTGCAGGTTACTTTAATAAAACGACTTTGTTAGTTACGTAGAATAAATAACTGGCCTCTAGTTATACAGGGCGTTCTTCACGACGTTTGTCATATGGGAACTGGGGGTAGGTGGAACCGAGTGCAATAGCTTGGCGGCTTTTTTAACCCTACAGAAGCCCTCGGGTTTTAAGCTATTCGATTTTTTTTCCAAAATTTTAACAAAGTTAAGCGTGTTTAAGTGCTGTAACTTTTTTTGTATGAATTAACATGACTTAATTTTTTTTAAGTACATCTGGCATGTTAGTCCTTATTAATAAAATCAATATTTACATGAGATCTAGGTAAATAAAGCGTCTATGGGCATGCAAAGTGTAGAAAAGTAAAAAAAAAAATTTAACTTGGAGTTCAACTCAGGATTGATCCAATTGTAACCCTCAACAGCATAACATATTTTTAAGATTTTGTAGTTGGTAGCATTTTTAACCCTCTAGCTAGTACATTTAAGTTTATGTTAGTTGAATTAACGAGTGTCAACTATGCGAGATATGCAGTACAATAGGGCGTATTTTTTATTGCGCTGACTGTGGAAGATTTTGTAGCAGAGCTGAGAATGTATTCTCGCCAATATATCAATCGAGTGATATATTGGCGAGAATTGCCTTCCTGAGTTTGATACTAATTTCAACTTGATACCTACACGCGTTAAAAAACAATTTAGAAAAAAAAGGTATTGAAAAACAGACAAATGGACAAAGCAGTGACACTATATGAGTTACTTTTTTCCTATTGAGCTAAGGAATCCTAAAAATGTTTCCAGCCGTAACTGTTCTTTTCAGTATAAAACCTACCAACGCCACAACCGACCTAAAAAAAACCGTAAACCTTGTAAAATAATCTCTATTCTCAAGAGTGGACGTGTAAGGCCTAATGTTATGTTTATGAATAATGAAGTTGGAAGCATGCTGCTAGCTTAAGTACCGAAACTAAAGGCAGTTCACAAACTCTATTGTTTTTCAGTTCCAACAAGTACTAAATTTATCATTGAATGCAGGTAGGGCACCTCTTGATTCGAAAATTTTGAAATTCTTGTGTATTTTTGAAATTATTCCAATGTCTGTTCAAATAAACCCTAACCTCACAGATACGCAAATAGATACCGACTCGTCAACCCCTCGAATCACAAAAGCGTCATCCCCAAACTCGTATTTTTCCGGTTGCACTCGAGGTGCTAATATGACGTCACAGGTGCACCTCGCTTGACACGTCATTTTCCACGTCGCCGCGCCACCAAGCCGATTTGGGTACGTCGGCAAGAGTTAAAACAAGTTGAACGACCCTATTGTAGTGGCGTAAGACTCAATTTGGTTGGTTTGTGAAGTTGGGCGAGTGTTGTCTGAATGACATGTCATCTCCATGCTTTGGTTTGTTGAGAGCTCAATGCAGATCTGATTTAGATTTTTTTTATTCACTAATATTTCCCTTTTCCTATTTGTTATACTAAATCGGAAGGAAATACTAAGATTTTGCATTCTCAGCAGTATACAAAAGCTCTCATGATAGCATTTGCTTAAAGCTATCATAGTGCCAAAACTTGACCTTAACCATAGAAAAACCATAGAAAAATGTGTTGTGTCAAATTTCTGCAGGAAAGTCTATCCTTTTGTGCTCATACAATATCCCCATTACAATAACATCCAGTTAGCAGATCATGCAAAAATATTCAAAGCAGCCCGTTCGACGGCCTCCGCCCGAATGCGACACGCACGCCGGCTAGCGGACGCCGCGGAACCATTGTCTGCATCCGAGCCATCCCACTGTTACTGTACTCACTCCTGTACTGACAGCTCCTCCAAGATGGCGGAACAACAACACTATCCACTCATTTCACAACACATTTGCATCACTAACAAGGGCGCTTACAAAGAGCCAGAACTGTTCACTAGCGCCCTCTATTCAACACAAAACTAGTAGAACCGAGGTACGTTTGGCGTAGGTACAACTCAAGTGGAAGGAACTGGTGGCTAATTACCGGTAATGAGTGCGGGCTGGTGACGGAGCTACGGCTCCACCGGCAGCGGGCCGTCGAATGGAAAGCTCCACCATGTTGTTACTGAATTTTATACTCCATCCCGGAGCCAGAGCCTCCAAGTTTGCCTCCTTCAAATTCGTTATGCATACAGCACCAAGGGCTGTTGAATACCGCTCGCGTTTATTTATGAACAGGCAAACTTCTGGTGGTTGGTGGGACGCACAAAATACGTTATAGGCCGCCCGCCCGATGCAAGCGATCGCTGAAAAAGGCCTTTTTATACATTCAACTTGACAATCAGCTCATCTGCAAGTCCGATTATGGAGCTAATTACCAAGTTGATACGGTCCAGCCGCGTCTGCGCACAAATCCGCTGCAATCCGGATCGCGAGCGAGCGACTTTGTTTAGAAGCAAGTGAGGCATGCGTCGCGATGCCGCTCAGAAATTCCACCCCACCCGACACCCCCATCACAAAGTATAATGATATCGTCGCCGACGTTATTATAGGAGTCGTCATAAATATTTCATAGGTGGAGGGCAGTAATGACGGAGTGACCGCAGCGCAGGGCGCCGCCTCGCGGCCGATATCGCGGCCGCCTACATTACCCTCCCTAATGCTGGGGATCTTGACTCGTTATTGCTGATTGTTGGCTAGCACCAGTCATTGGCCATTTATCATGATTGCCCTTGCTTTTTCAATAATCTATCCACTTGCAAAACTTGTCCCATCTTAAGACCCCTCATTTTCAAGTCATGAAAAGTCTACATCATTTCAAGTAAAAATGCAGGTAAACTATTTTCTTATGCGCAGGTGTTATTGCTTTTATTTCAGCCCATTGATATTCCTTTGCTTGAATCCGCTCAGAAGCGAGGGGTGCGTAATCCAGCGAGCGGAGTCAAAGTAGATCCTACTCTCCTTTATATTGTAGAGGTAAAAAATAAAATAGTTTGAAGGCATTTTAATGTTTATCGCATTTTCACTATTTTCGTAGTTTTCACCTCTTCTTCTACATTAAACGATTAATTTGATTTCATCAGCTGAAACCGAGAAACCTTAAGATCTGATAGTAATAAGGATTCAGTGCAAACCAAAACACGTGTACGAAAAAATCAGAAAAATCAGATAGATTTTGTTGGTATAGAATGTGGCCTAAATTATCACCTTATTCGTCAAAATTAGCTGAGTAGCTTAACTTCTACGGTGAATCAAACAGTAACGCTTCCATTTGGCTTTTCAACAGTCGAGTAAACAGAAAGTAATATAACAATATCACTTTTTAAACAAAGCACCTGCGAGTAGGGTAAGGTCGTTTAATCTTTCAGACTTTATTTATTCCGTGCAATCTGTCGGATCCTCTACCAGTAAACAGGAGTAGGTACCTCAGGGTGAAGTTGGGCACGTGCTTCAGACGCGGTGCTAATTACGCCGGACACTGCGGCGCCTTTGACGGCCTCGCTTTGATCGGACGACGACGCCGCGGTGGTGGCTCGCTGGGGTGGAGTGGACATCTCACCTATCTTATTAAACAAATAGTTTAAACTGAAACAGTCTAAAGCAGTTTTTGAACAACAGTTAAATTAAACTGTCCTTTCAAAGCAAACTATGATGAAATCCTTACAAATGGGTCATCAGCTAATTTATAAATTATTTTATTATTTAAGTTACATACTTTAAAGTTATAAATATGCCTTCGTAGCTGCAATGTAGTGACAATCTACCAATAAAAGAGCTTGAAGTTTTCATATCATTTTAATGAAGCACTATTTCAATAATATTTTCTATCCAGTGTGCAAAGTTTCCAACGATGCATATTACCAAGATACAGCCTGATTGGTACATCCATCGTCAAATGATATAGTAGAGCAAAAATCATAATGTCCGCCTCGCTTCTAAGCACAGCACCACTACCCGATTTCCTTTGACTGAAAACTTGTTAGAGGTCCGTATTAAAATTCAAAAACGAACAGAACTCTGTCTCGATTCCTGAAAACATTATTCAGGGGATTTGAATAATGATTTTGTTTCAGTTCCGTGGAGGTAGATACCGCGTAATGTATGCGCAAAGATTGGAGCAAAGCGGGTCCAACTTTGTAACGTGATTTTTGGACTTAAATGCTTTTGGAAGTTCATTTTCGTGGTCTCGGTGCTTTTTGAAGCTTATGCAGGTGGAATCCTTTGTGCATAATTGTGTTCCCTCGACTAAACTTAATTTATGTGGCATTAGACCCACCTAACGCAATTTGCAAGCAAGCTTGTGAGTTACGGTTTCGTGCGGGCAATATTACGATACGTGGCGAGATTTTGTTTTAATCATTTGAATAGGAACTTCAAAAAACAGGTGAATTTTAAGAGTTGTTCCCAACGTCTCACGTAAGACATGCCCATTCCCAACATCTCACGAAAGCCAGAGTAAATCAAATCATAAACTCTTTATTTCCATAAATACAATAAATGTACACTTTGAAATCAAGTGATATTTTTGATTTCTGTCTGGTGTTCTGTGTGCATGCATCGTGATTTACAAATCAACGTCATCTATTATTTCAGTTTTTCAATAGCTGAACAAGTATCTCTGAGCTAAAGACTACGGTGACTCTTAGTGTAGTCAAGTCAATTGATTTTGTCAAAATCTGAAGTTTAAGTTTGCAGCTTGCATTCCATCTGATTTAAGCACTTATTGTTATGTCCTAAAGTTTTAAAAGAAAAGTGATTTTTCTCCGAAGTCGTTTTTGTTTTTAATGTAAAGTGCGACCAAAGATATTATTATTTCCCAACAAAACAAGTGAAAGACATTAAGTCGGCGAGTCATTACAGCAGCAGACACAACATTTAAACCATTTCTGAGACTACACTAACTACGTCTTCCCCAACAATCTTTCCATAACCAGAAAAAAAAGTCATCGCAATTTAAAGCTTATCTCCAAGAAATAGAGCTTCAAGACTTTCCAGTGTTGGCGAAGCATCTTTGTAATGTCGTAGTAAGTGAAATCTCTCAGTTTAGTCATAAAAATGTTAATGTAGCAAAAACAAACAGTGCCTAATGTATGCGCGAGGGGGAAATTAATCGGGACTTTTATTTTGTACGCTCGTACAAAGATACGGCAAATTGAATTGCTTTGATGAATTGATTCTAGGAAATAAAAGTCAATTGTGACCACATGTTTAGCCACTTTATTGAATTACTTTAGTCTTCTGTCGGTTTCTGAAATCTCATGTGTTTCTAGGTACATAGCGCTGGTGCATGAGTAAATAGTGGCTGCTACCGCGTGTAGCCATTCAACGCAACATGTTGCATTTCTACTTCATGTAGGTAGAGCATCATTTTGCAACATTATAATAATTTTCTATAACGTTTCTATACGTTTAATGGTTTTCAGACATCATTAAACCCGTTGTTGCCCACTGTAACTAGCAACCAATACTCCATAAAATAACGATTCGGTGTTCTTCTGAAAGATTATGTTATGATCTAGGTAGGTACTTGACTATGGGCTCATCAATTTGGGTTGTATTGTAAGCACAGAAATTATTTAGCTTTCTGCGATTGTAACAAACGTTCATATTAAAAATACCTTGACGATTATTTTGATGACGATTTCACGTTTGTGACGTGTAAGAACTAGCTAAAGCTATAGACTAGGCAAACTCAATGTAGAATATTTGACAAATTTCGACTATGTGAATAATGCAATCTCAAAAGTAGTCCACTGGTTTAGTGTTAATTAACCTTTTGCTTAATGAAACCAAAACGAATTGTATTACATTTTTCTACCTAAAGTAAAACAAGGTAAGACTGATGTAGAGGTAAACGTCAAAGGAGAAACGTTAGAAATTGTTAACAGTACCGTATTCTTAGGAATAACCTTAGATAGTCAACTTCAATGGGGCCCACACATAGACAAGCTATCGAAAAGACTTAGTTCTGCAGCGAATCAGCGGTCAAAAAAATCCGTGTTCTTACAGACGTTGATACTTCTAGACTAGTTTGTTTCAGCTACTTTCATAGTGTTATGTCTTATGGCATACTGCTGTGGGGGAACGCTGCAGATATTAACACCGTATTTGCGCTGCAGAAGAGGGCTGTTCGTGCAATCTATAATATGGGTCCCAGAGAAACCCTACGTGAAAAATTCAAAGAAAAAAACATAATTTTTTATTTTTATTTAATTAGAACGGTCATACCACTTACACTAACTAATTAAAATTAAATAATACAATAAAAATACAAATTTAACATAAAAAGTAGTAATAAAATCTGGATTAAATAAATCAATATAAACAAAAAATTTCAATTAAAAATCAATAGAATTCCACAACAAAATTTCCAAATTGTATGTATACGCTTCTACAACAAAATACCAAATGAGTTGAAAAATTATCAATAAATAAATTCATTATTGTCAAACATATCCTTTGTAAAAAGGCTTTCTACAAAATATCAGATTATCTAGAGGATAAAAAAGCTTGGGACAAGTTTTGCTCCAACTCGAAAACTAACAACCTAACAAGGTACCTACTTAAAGGTTTCTTGTTCGCTTCTTTACTTTACCTTAAAAAGATTGAAGTGAACAAAATATCAAAGTGATCACTTTATTTTCTAGTTTTACTTATGTAATTTGAATTTTGTGACGTGTCCAAGATTCCTGTAAGGTCTAAAGGAAATAAAGCACTTTGAATTTTGAATTTTGAATCTTGTCTAGCACGTTACCAACGCAAAATCATATTATCTATATTTCTGAATTTTGAATTTTATAAACAAACCGCCCATACTTAACCTAAAACTCACTCTGTTACCGCGTCTTCTTTTACGCAATTTACATGACTTGTCGATTTGAGATCTTTCCTTCAGTAAATATTGCTTACAATTACATCTGAAACTCGACACAAAGCTAGTGAGTTTTATTTATTTGTGTGGACTGTTTACAAACATTCTACATCGAGTTTGGCTAGTGTAGGTAGATGATACTGTTGATTGCTAATGGTCCAGTCAACAAGTTCATAAAGGTGTTAATTCTTGATCAACCTCCTAAAAATATGTGTGATACCTCATTCGATTAGAAATGACGTACACAAAGAAAAATGAATCTCGAGGATAGAGAGCACACAAAAACATTGCAATTTTTATTAGCAAAAGATGAAAAAAAAACAGATGTTTAGTTTTTCTGAATAACTCAAGAACTATTATTATTTAAGAACTTTTGAAAATAAGATTCTTACCTTATAGAGGAGTAGGTACATTTCCAATAGAAAAGTCCCGACTCCCGAAATTCAATCTCCATTATTTATAATTCTTATTCAAAGCCAAAAATGGGCGTGGCCTTACGGCGGCATGAGCGCGACGCCATTTTTGTATAGTAATAATTAAAAAAAAATAAAACAATTATAATGTCATCAGAACACTTGAAAGAATAAAGCACTGTTGGGAAAAAATTATATATCGATTGTTCAAAAAGTTATACATACATTTGTTAATTAATTATTTTTTTCCAATTTCTGTTCTTAAAAAAGTCGACATAAAAGTTTAAATAAATAATAATGATAAATAAATCAATAATTCTGGACAATCCACACAGCATCGTCTGAACAACCTTCTATTTCGTCTCTACCTGCCCGATAATTACATTCGCAATAGAAGCCACAGACTTTTCTCTGTGCCTTTCTGTAAAACCGCTGCCCGTGCCGACTCTCCGCTGCCTCGCACCCTCGCCGGGCTTAACAGACTCCTTGACCAGAACCCAGACTGTGATATCTTCGCAGATGAATGGAAGAGTCTAATGTTGGTATGCCTGAGGTTTTGCGAGAGTGATGAATGAATGGATGCATGCGCTTGTTTTGTTTATATTATTTTGTTATTGTACTTTTATCTATTTAATGTGAAAATTTAATTTATTTACTCAATCAATTTATTTTGCCTCAATTGCGGAACGTTTATTTATTTTTAAGTATTTTTGCGCATGATATTTTGTAAATTGATTATGTAATTTTTAATTATGTAATTGTTAAATGTTATGTTCATATGTATCTAATGTAATTGGTTGTAAATAATCGTGTTAGTTACAAATAAATAAATAAGCAAACCCCCAGCTAAGCAGAGCTCGTGTTATGGGTACTAGATAACTGATATACATTATACTACAATACATTACATAAATAGATATTTTTATTATACGTAGAAAATACCCACTGGTCAAATATCTGCAGATCGTACAAACATGTGTTGGGCGGGAATCGAACCCGCAAACTACTGCGCCGCAGGCGGACCTTCGCCCGCCGCGCCAAATTGGTTGTCAAATAATTGAACTTAAATCTTGTTTAAAGCCCTTCTTAAAATGTTATTACAGTTATTATAATTCTTATAACAAATGTTATTATACAGCTGTTTTTGCATCTAATAATGGCATTTGTCAAACATAAATATTTAAACAACTTTTACAAATATTTCATTTGTTTATTTAAAAAAATTATAACAAACAAAATATAAACCTTTCAAATTCAAAGTGATTTGTTTCCTTTAGACCTTACAGGACTCTTGGACACGTCACAAAATACAAATTACATAAGTAAAACTTATGTAATTAATTAGATTTTATAAACTTTTACCGCGTGAACTTGTTAGATACAAGTGAAAAAATCATAAGTCAATTATTTAAACTTTTACGTCGACTTTTGTAAGAACAGAGATTGGAAAAAACATTAGAAATTTGGAAATAAGTAAATTTTTTTACAAGTTCCTAAATAATATTATGTTTATGAGTTAACACGAAACATCTTTTTTTTTCATCTTATTTTGCTAATAATAATTGCAATTTATTGTCTGCTAATAAATCCTCGAGATACATTTTTCTTTAAGTAATTCCGAATCAAATGAGCTATTGCACATTTATTTTTTGAAGCTTGATGAAGAATTTAACACCTTTTTAAACTTGTTGACTGGACTATAGTTTGATAGGTAATTAACTATGAAAATGACAGACTGTGTTCTGTCAGTGGACAGAAAGATGAAAATTAGTGGCATAACACAGCGAGAACATTACACGGTGTAGCATTGTTACATGATCTTGTACTTTCAGTCGTGTAATTTAACTTTAAATCCGATACCTGCTGAGGTACACAGGTAACTTCTATTACCATAATATGTCCTCCACACGGCCTGGGCGTTTCTCCGCGGATCTTACGTGACGATGATGGATGGCGCCGGAAATCTTCTGGATAAATGAACAGGAAATAAATACTGCTGCGAATGAGGAAAAAATTGTTTATTATCGTCGATTTTCCGTTCACGATGACTTTGTGTTGAATCAAGGGTTTGCAAACGGTGGTCACAAATTTTTTGGCTAGAGGTTTTGGCTGAAGGTAGTTATGTCGGAACGCAAAAAATAATCTTTTCTAGATCTGTTAACCCACACCAAGTTGTTGTTAAGAAATTTTCAATGTCAGGTGATCAACGGCTCAAACAAATAATTACTTAAGGTATTTTATGTTCTTCGAAAACGTTGTATAGGATAAGGGTACCTGAGTACATCGTTTCGTTGGTGGCTGTGAACACTAATGCTTCATCAACTTTAGGAAAACCTGTAGGTAATATAGATCAACAAGGCTTCAATTTGCAGAACTATGCAACTCTAAGTACTTATAATTTGGAATAGTTGTTTCAAAGGATCTGAATTTACACACAAACTACTTTGTGTGGAT
Source organism: Eupithecia inturbata (assembly GCA_963662085.1). Lineage (NCBI taxonomy): Eukaryota > Metazoa > Arthropoda > Insecta > Lepidoptera > Geometridae > Eupithecia > Eupithecia inturbata. The sequence continues at coordinate 15,291,445 of OY759182.1, forward strand.
AGAAAAATCTACCTACCTCTATATCAATTGTATACCATTTATCAAAAAGTGTAACCTTCGTGATTGGCCTACGATGACAACAACAACCATAATTATGACGACCAATGTGGCGCGGCGGGCGAAGATCCGCCTGTGACGCAAGAGGTTGCAGGTTCGCTCCCGCCTTGAGACAAATGTTTGTACGATCTGCAAATATTTTTTCCGGGTGTTCTGGGTATTTCTATGTATAATAAAAAATATTCATCTATGTAATATTTGTAATGTATTAATTGTATCACTCATCTAGTACCCTTAACACGAGCTCTGCTTAGCTTGGGGCTAGATGACGCTGTGTGGATTGTCCAGCATTATTTATTTATCATCTTAGAGCTCTCAAAGTCTCAACTCATAACATCAGACGCCTGCGCCTAGTTGCCCGCAGCCGTGGGCAGCTGGAGAGGAAGCATCCGTCAGGCCGTCACTACCTGAAAGACTGCAGGTGCGCCATCTATCTTCATTTATTCTTTTCGCTTTAAATGCAATCAGGAGCTGAATAAAAAATATTGTAGGAGCGTGGTAAAGTTCGGTAGAGCTGCTCTTAAAAAATATGTAACAACGCAGCGCGCTATTGTATGGACTCATGAATTCAAATTAAATCAGTAAAACTATAAAATATAGTGATTACTTTGATTTTTGTTCACTTCAATATTTTTAAGATAAAGTAAAGAAGCGAACAAGAAACTTGTTAGGTTGTTAGTTTTCGAGTTGGAGCAAAACTTGTCCCAAGCTTTTTTATCCTCTAGATAATCTGATATTTTGTAGTAAGCCTTTTCACAAAGGAAGGTTTGACAATTTGATTGAATTTATTTATTGATAATTTTTTCAACTCATTTGGTATTTTGTTGTAGAAGCGTATACATTGCCCTTTAAAAGATACAGTAATCTTGTGTAGCCTAGTCGTGGGCACAGCGAGTTTATTCATATTTCTAGTATTTAAATTATGTATGTCGCTATTTTAGGGAACCGATTGATATTCCTATGAGTGTACAACAAGTGTTCATAAATATATTGACATGGTTGTGTCATTATGTTTATTTCTTTGTAGTTTTCACGTAGGGTTTCTCTGGGACCCTTATTACAATAAGGGTCCCAGAGATTGAATGAACAGTCCTCTTCTGCAGCGCAAATACGGTGTTAATATTTGTAGCGTTCCCCCACAGCAGTATGCCATAAGACATAACACTATGGAAGTAGCTGAAGCAAGATGACGGATTTTTTTGACTGCATACGATGCAGAACTAAGTCTCTTCAATAGCTTGTCTATGTGTGGACCCATTGAAGTTTTCTATCTAAGGTTATTCCTAAGAATATGGTATTTTTAATAATTTCTAACGTTTATCCTCTGACGGTTACATGGCTAATGCAGATCTTTTTAAAAGGAAAAGCTACCTTCACATCGTAAACTGAATCATGCGAGATGACCTACCTAAGGCATTGGGCGTAGCTTTATTCAAGAAAAAATAATTTAGAGTCAAATATAAGTTTTAAAAACACATTTAATTAAAGATATAGAATCAAAATCATTAAGTCACCAAAAATGTTTGTATGTAGTGTCAGCTGTGAAGACTTTAAACAGTTTCTACAAGGTCTTCCGAGAAAACAAAGTTCCCCCGCGTCTCTGTAACCAGCTACGTATAACTTCAGGGACGGCGCTACTCACCCACACAGTGAAGAAATAAGAATATTTTCCCTCGGAAAGAATAACAAACAGACTGTTATTGGAGCGGGCAGCTCGATAGGAAATGATGGATATCCGCGGACCCCAATTATTCAAATTAATTCCTATCGCCACGTTTTGTTCTGCAACTGACGGAAAAATACTGGGATATTACGTAAGGAAATGGATAATAAGAAATAGGTACGTAAGGAAAATAGGTATGTTCATGGTTACTGGGTTGCTGGTAGAGATTAGGACTCGGATCATAATAACGTCTGAAATCCCGGCTTTGATAATTGTTGAAAATTAAAACGCATTTTTTTCTGCTGATTATGCTTTTATGCTATGTTTGATAAGTTCAATAAATTGTTGCAGCTACTTAGTTGAGGTCCGAAAAAGGAATATACGGTAGGAAAACCAAACAGTAGCCACTGCGTGGAGTCTAGCCAGCGTGGGTCTGGTAGTAATATCGTATGGCTTGCTTTTTATTAAATTAATTAATCCTAAAGAAGTACCTTCCTATGTAATATTATTATGCTTATTTTTTTAAAATTCCTGCCATTGTCTCCCTCCACGCAAGGTCTAGACGTCGCGTCTCAACAGTTCGAGTATTTTGCCGCAGTACAGTCTGGAATCATCATTGCCTCGTCATTAGACCGTGGGGTGCGCCGAGACTCACAACCGTCCCTCTCTTATTTACATACGACACGAACTCGCGACGCCGAAATAAAAGTTGGGGTTGTTGAAACCGTCAATTGAAAAGTTTAACTTAAACTTTATTTTTAAATTAAATTGTTACTGCTGTGAGTCAGCTGTGGTCTTAATTTTACTGTGCTCATTATTTTAGTTTCTTGGAAAAGTGATATCCGTAAATATTGTCTGGAAATTTGGAAATATCATCAGATTGATTCTATGTAGTTCCAACTCTACATCCACTTTTCATCATCATCATCATTCGCCGCCGGGTTTTGTCCACTGCTGGGTAGGTATAGGCCTCCCGAAGTTTGATCCATTCGCTACGATCCTATGCTATCTGCATCCATCTTATGTACTGATTACTGACCAATGTAAGCTATAAGCAAATGCAGGCTTACAATACAAGTATCAAAAAAATATGTCTGCATAAATAACACAAAATAAAACGGCGACTTTAGCATCTGCGTTACGATTTCAGTTCATTTAGTTGTAGCGACGAAATGTAGATAAAAAGTTAAGGCTCCCTCTGCAAGTGTTCTTAAGAGTTACTTTGAATAAAGGCTGCCTATTCACACTCCGACTATTAACTTGCATTTACATCTTACCATTTTTACTTCGGACGAAAAGATATAGGCCCGTAGAACGAAAAAAAAGATCGACTAATTACGTCATAGTTAGAGCTTATTATTTACGATCGGAATCTAAAGATCTACTTATCAATTTGAAATTTAAGCCATTATAGCCATGATTGTTTTACCTACGTAACTAAAAAGCTATTATAACATTCGACTTAACATAACTAACATTGGGCAAGAACAGTAAATACTAACAATCTACTTCTTTATGATGACATTTTGTATTCATTGCTATGCTTTTTGCATAACATTACAAAAATAGAATATAGGTATTTTATTCGCCATTAAGATCACAAAAACACATGAATTAATAGTGTTACCTATAATTGTAATCAAATAATAAAAACCAATTAGAAGTAGTATTTACAATTGAAACAATTAAGCTAACTGCAGATTGTTGCAAACAATCTACAGGTAGTTCAACTGATCCATATCAATACCAGTCGGAAGCGTCCCCAAGACGCTGGTTGCATTGCCCCGTTGTATACCTACCAGGTCGCGAGTCACGCGTCGCTTCAACCTGACGCTCAGATAAATTTAATAATTTTAAATAATTTCCAATAATTGTTACAGTTATATTCCATATCCAATCATAGAGTTTCCCGCTGAGTCCCGCTCTGTGGATAGCCAGCTTTCCCGCATTTTTGAATAATGCGGGTGTTATGCCCGAAATATGGTTCATTTGCGATCCGAAGAACTTGTCCAAAGTGCGTGGAAATCATATTCATATTTTTCCGCTTCAACTGCTCTCAAATTTGAATAAAGTACTTATGTTTGAATACATTTTTCTTCTAAATTACTTTCATGTCCCTGTCTGCTTCCGCCGAGTGATACGATATTAAAGGAGGAGGGCTATGTAGACACTTTGTTGCGACCTCATAATTCTACACCTATTTGATCAAGGGATAATGACGTGGGATTCAAAGTTTATATTACGAGTATTTTAGAAACTTTAATATTTTCGTACTTTTACACAAGTTGGTGAGTATTGCTCTGTCCTTTGAAATTCTAACTCATTCCACAGTCAACTTTAAATTTTACCAGAGAGGTGTACTCATAGTTATTCAGTCAGAGCCCTCTAAATCTATATTAAACACTGCAATGTTTATGTTACTTTAAGCGGGGCATAGCAGCCAGCGTCTTGGGGACGCTTCCGACGGGTGTTTATATGGATCAGTAGAGCTCTGCAGATTGTTTGCAACAGTCTGCAGTTAGCTTAATTGTTTCAATTGTAAATACTAGTTTTAATTTGTTTTTATTAATTGATTGTAATTTTCTTTGTTAATAAAGAAGTTACTTTAAACAACAAAGTATATACAATGTTAGAGACAACGAGATAAATTTGAAAAGCCGCCATAAAATATAAAGTTCAAACCTTTTCCCAAAATAACTCACAAAATGCTGCACAAAATTTTCAGCGTCGCATATTTTGTGTAAAATCTCGCGTCGAGTATTTATACCAAACTTATGCCGCCGCGCCCGCAGAGAAAACTTACCTTTAAATTAATATTTCTTTCATTAAAATCTTGTAATATTTTCGCTGCTGCATGCATAAGTAATGTCCATGAATAAGTAACGTGCAAAAATACGAGTCTTGATTGAACGCAGATATTGTTTCAGTGGGCTTTTTCGCTTGTTTGTGTTTGACTGTCTAATTGTAATGGTTTTGGCAAATATTTGGCGAGGCGGAGGTCAGCCGGGGTTGTCTTGACTTTACTTCTTACGCATTGTTTGTTGAGGGAAGGCTTTTCTGTTTTATTTGGCTAGAATCTTTGATTTTTAGATGGAAGTTACAAAAAGGGTTGTTATTGTGATAAGTAGGTACATACTCATCATCATCACCGCAGCTGAAACCCACTGCTGGGAAGGTGGTGCCATCCGCCACTGTCTACCGAGGTTGTTACACTACTTCTGCTTATCTTATCAGCTTGCTAGCTTTCACCGTTGGAAAAAGGCCTCCGTTCCCATAAACTACTTAGTTAGCTATAATTTTTTTTCATCGCCAGACAACATCTTACACTCAAATGCAAAATTGCCTGTAGGTACGAAGATAACGAAATGATTCGGTCAGTTTTGAACTGCACCAAGTTTTCCTTTCAATTCTACGTTAAAACACTCCCCTCATTACCCATCGTTCGTTATTTCCCCCACATCGCAGCTCCAAAGAACCCCCTAGATCCTCTGCCGTGTGAAGAGGTCGTCAGGTGTCGTCGGTGTAAGCTATGTGCATAACTTGCGCAGAGTGCCGCCGAGCCACCTTTGTGAGCACCCTTGCGGGGTCGCGCTCTGATTTGCAAGGTTTTTCTAGCGCCAGTCTTCTGTTTACTTTTTAGTTTGGTAGAGCAATCTTGCTAATATTTCACATACTACCCGTATGTGAAATACCAGCAGTGGCAGCACTGGCATACAAACCTGTCCACGAGTGGGTACGTTATGTAGGTAATTAATCTATCTGGGTACCTAACTATAAACAATTGCTTACTCGTAAGTTTAAATTCTAGTTTTTGAATTCAGGTGTGCTAAATATACTTACCCTAAATTACCGCATACGTTCCGATACCTACCTACTTTATTGTGTATGTTTGATTTTGTTTTGTGCTGTCTATGTTTGTGAACCAAATAAACCATCTATCTAGTTATCCGCCTATGTAAGAACGTACAATTTTGAGATAAAAAACGTTTATCTGACACAATAAGAAAATCAAGGTTCTCTACAGCGCGTAGGAGTACCATTTTAGCAGAGCTAAACATTTAATCATGTCTTCAAGAATCCCTGTCCATTCAATTGTTTTTGCAACCAAAATGTTTTAAATTCAGCCAGCATTCGTTAGAATTTTCAACTTTTTGTAGGAGTTTAAATTCGGAACATCGATCGCGGTTGCAAGGACGCGTCGAATGCGTCGAACATTTTCAATTCAATTTGATTGAAAGCTGTTCGAAATAAAAAGTAAATGTCTGTCACATTTTGGCGAGCATTCTTCGTAAATATGGCTGCGAACCGAAGAGGTGATATAAAACCTCCTCCTTATATCTCGCTCTTTAAGAAGGTAGTGATGCGAAAAATCTGAATTAAGAAGCCATTATAATACCTTTGTAGCTAATTTATGATAAAGTATTTTTTGTACAACTATTTTTATTAACTGATTAAAATAAAATAACACTACCTACCTCTACTCGGCTCAATAAATTAGTCACAAAAAAGTTCAACTATAAAAAGTACCTACCTACAAAAGCAGATTATGACTTACCAGTGTGAGCATCTCCATACTGAACTAGGACTACCCGTACTTCGAGCTATAATATAAAGAATCTTGCAAAGTTTTCTCATCCCTTCGCCACATAAACACCACATACACAGACAGCAGGCATATAACATTTGGTAAGTAGGTACTTTTATGGCGTGAGAAAAAGCCGCAGGTGAGAACTGAGGGCAATATTAAAATGTTTCATGTAAATTTCAGCAGTTCTGAGGCTATATTTCAGCGTTTCGCCTGTCTGTCCGTCTGTACATTTGGTATTCATAGACGGCTTTTAGTTTAATATTGGGGTGAAGAAGCGCTTCTTAACGGGTTACTCTTTCTTTTTTGCGAGTATTTTTAAAGAATACGGTAATTTTTGGCGGTTGCTGTTTTTAAATGAGGTTCGACGGATGGTTAATATGTTATTTATACGTAGCTAACTGAAGGTTAAATGCTTTACTAGTTTCTGCCCGCGGCTCCGCTCGCGTTGTTTCGCGTACGTTTAAAAGTTATTTATAACCCAAGGGGATTTATGGGATAAAACGTAGCGTTTATTTTATTCCAGACCTAAAACTACATCTATGCAAAATTTCAGCTCGATCCGTTAAGTAGTTTTGGCGTGAAGAGGTAACAAACATACAAACTTTCGCATTTATAATATTAGTGTGATGTGATGTTGGTTGTTCAAACAGAGTAACGGAAACAAAAGCCAATATATTAATATTTCTAAATAATTTTTTACATAATTTCTTGTTTTTAAAATTTGTAATTAGCTTAGCTTATTTAGCGGCGAAGTCTGCCGCTAGGTAGAGTTATGAAAACAATAAATTTTCACTGCACAATATATGCCAGAAAAAGACAAAATTATTAAATTAAAATTAAATGTTATCACAGCACTTTATTACCAGAATAGCCAATCATATTTTTCTTAAGACGTCGCGGAAAATTCTCATAATTTACGAGCACTAGAGAAAAGTAAGTGGAAAATGAAAATGAGTTTACAGTAGAGATTAATAGGTGAGGTTTTATTAAATTCAGCGGTTGATGAAGACGTCGGGGCAGAGGGCTCCTAGGTACCCACTGGCAGGGCTGGACTGTATACTACAGCTACAACATTTTGTCTGCTGGTTGCTTGTAAATTTCTCAAACTGGGGTGTTTTTACAAAAGTAATTTATATATTTGCACCTGCTACTTCAACAGTGATAATATTCCGATATACATAGACATGTCAGCATGACACTTGGAAAAACGACACCAACAAATACCTTCGTAGGTAGGTTATATTGTATACGTAGTATAAATCCTAACATAAACAGAAAATTTTGATCCTAGATTAAATCAGTACCACCCTGTATTTAGAAAAACTTGTTCAACTCCAAAAATCACACCCTCAACCCTTAATTTTTCCCTTTATTAAAAGGGCGCCATCCCTGCTCAAAGCCGGGCCCTGTTTGTTTTGATTGTATTAATTAAAACTCCGGTCCCTCCAAGTTGTATTAAGATTAACACCTCTTCTTTTCTTCCATTAAGAGAACTCCATATTCATGTCGCGGCTATTTTCTGGGATTTTATGCAAAAGACCTAACTTGGGGAGTTTTTGGGGCTAGTGATATTGATCTGAGAGATTTTTGCAGCTTCTGTTATAAGGCCGAACGTCGGTGTAACGCAGGCCCGTCAGCTGAGGCACAAGTGTCTGGAGCCCCTTATGTGGACCAGTAGTGGGTGAAGTCATTGCGAATGATGATATCGATAATTACAAGCCGAAAACAATGAACTCAAAAATGTATTAAATTTATTGAGTTAGAGATCCCATGGCAATTAAATTTTGTTAAAAAATAGTCAAGATTATTTTCTACGTTTATCATTTATCCAGTTAAAAAGAAAGTCTGTACACTAACTTCAAGTTGAATACATTTCATTTATATTAAACTTACAGCACTTTGTTTCTGAAAATGATGAGAAAAGAAGGAAGTTCTACTAGAACGTAAATGAAATTCAAAATAATCAAATACCCATATACCCACTCAATAAAAATGCAATATTCCGGCGGTCACTCCAATATTCGGACATTGTTTCCCGCTCGTATTTCCATACATTTACCCAACCATCTCATATTCAACCTACCTCATTTTTACCATACATACACCCTGTGGATGAAGACGTAACGTGCACATAAAACCTTATTACATCTTTTGTATCCAATTAAACTGAATAGGTTCACGGAAGGGCTGGGAAGGTGGGACTTCAGATTTTCTACGGGGCTTTTGAAAATTTAATCATATAGAAAAATTAAAAAAAACAAAATTCGACGATTTCTGTGACGCAGTGGCCAAAGGTTGCGGGTTCGATTTCCGCCGCGTGACCAATGCTTGTGTGATCTGCAGATATTCGTTCCGGGTCTGAGTGTCTGAGTAGGATTTTATTTAGGTAGTAGTTATCTGATACTCATAACACAAGCTTCTTACTTATTATGCATGTGTGCTGCGTGAAAATATCCTGTATACTTTATTCATTTTTTTTATTTTCAAGCATTCTTGTTTACATTCTCATGTGAATATTTTACCAGCGCTTCAGTTTTTTTTATGTTATTGTAAACAAATTACTTACCATAGCAGGTTTCTTTGTTATATGATATGATAGTACCTTAACTATTGCCATTTGATAGGAACATCGATTTTTGTATAAAATTTTTGACTAATAATTTATTTGAATAATTTAGAAACTAAGACATTACAAAGTTACAATGTTATGAACCGAGCGTAACGTGATGACTGACTCCGTACTTCCGGATTCTGGAAAATTACCGGCTTATCTACAGACCTATTGACCATCACTAGTTATCGCCACGTGCGCCATGGTAATATATTTTACCTCGCATAGCTATTGGCCGTGTGTGTGAATTACAATATACATTGGACAACCACTGCATTATGGATATTGTATTCCTATTGTAGTTGCTGACCGCGGAATTCAGAGCTGGATTGTAGAGGTAGAGTTCTATGTATGGTCTGGCAGATAAATTTATTTAGCATCTTTGTTTATCTATATGACCAGCAAATAGTACCATACTCTTTACTTTAAACACTTCTTGTTTGTGGCTTTCTAGCTTCGAGTTAAATATGTGTATCTAACAATAGATACACACTCTTATCTGTAAGAAGTGCCATCATCGTGTGTGCCCATGCCTCCCCGTCAAACACATAGCCCATCCTGTCCTCCGAACCGTCGGGTTCAACTTTACTGCCTCCGACAGTAACAAAAAGGAACACTTAAGACCAAAGGGAATATCACTCAGTGGTATATTTTTCAAAGCTTTCTGCTCGCGTTCCGTTTTTATCCTACTTGACTCTTAATGTGGTGAATTCATACATGAACAATCGGGTTCTCGAGTGTTCTGCTGAGGGGCGTATTTTCTTTTACAACATTCGGGGTGGGGTGTCTGTTGTCGTTGCTTAAGGTGCGGTCATCGCTGAGTTTTATTCGGCTACTTAAGGTGTTGCAGTTTTTTATCGTCGATCTTCGGGTTTTATTGAAAGGGAATGAACTGATCATGTTTTGCGGTTTATATGTTTGGGTTTCTGAAAATAACTTTTCATTTGTGATGGTAAAATAATATAAGGTTTTCTTCTTCTTGTCATTATACACAAGTTTACTGTCAAAGTTACAAAGCACATAAATTCAGCATGAAATGCTCCTACACATTGTGACTATAGAGACATAACTACAAAAAAAAAAACGAACTATCTTATTTCTGATATTTGATGACTTTGTAAAAATTATAGAAGAACCTTAGTTCAAATACAGCAACAAGAATTGCCTTTTCTCGTGCAAACCTTTCTCGTTTCTCCCTGAAATCTTGAAACGAGTGGGGAGTTCCGAGCGCGCCCTCTCGATGAGGCTACTATGTAACTATGTAGAGAGATACGGCTATGTAGAAAGATACGGCTATGTAGAGTGCAGGCTTATGTAGCAGCTGAGATAAGGAAATGGCTTAAGCGAGAGGAAAGAAAAAGGTTGAGTTGTATGAAATTATACTTGTTAGTTTTAGGACTTTGCGCGGGCGTCGTTATGTCTTGATAGTAATTTGGACATACTATTTTAAATCATCATCCAACCATCTATTACCAACAGATATGAGGAGTTAGTATTGGTCTCTGTACAAAAGACTTCAACGCGTGCCCTGAGCTACGAAAGTGCTACGAAGTACCTACACACATACACATTAATAATAATAATAATAAATCATTTATTGTTCTCTTCACACAATGAGCTTACATTTACAACTAAAATAGTAGGTTTAACTATAAAAGCAACATTGCGCGAGACTGGTGCCTGCGTTAGGTTTCTAAAAAAACCTGTGTTACTCTCCGCGGCAGAAGTGCAGTTACTACATATCAAATTAAAGCTCCGTTAACAACATTATGCCAAGTGTAAAAATAAAAAAAAAAGTATATATATATAAAAATGATTACTGAGAAAAAAATAAAATAGAAAGCAAAATTTAATACCTAATTAAAGATACACAAAATAACCTAGGAGAAGCTTAATAAAGTTAAGGTTTTAATTAATTAGTAAATTAGTAACATTACAGATTAGGAACATTACAGATACACTGATTTCAGTGTATTTTTATTTGTATTTCACAATGAATATCTAACGTATTTTGAAGATAAAACGTCGTCTCAAAGTAATATCTATGCTAAGTAAAAAAAAAAAAGTTTAAACTTTTTTTCTTTTGTAGTCTTACTTACGTTGTAATGCAAATCACGCCACCATAAGTCAAAAATACCTCTTGGAATTGGGATTTTTTAGAGTAATTATTTTTACTAAATCTGAAAATGAACAAGTACTCTCATCAACAGAATGTTCAAGCCCGCCGGAGTACAGTCGTAAACACAAGGTAAAGAGTCAAGCTGATGGCTTTAATGAAAGCTCGGCTCCATGACTATTCATGTCTCGTCGAGGCTGAGGTTTTTACTGACTTTATTGACTTGGTTAAGAAGGGAGTACATGAATTTTAACTCCTGAAAATTTTTAGATTTTGCCTACATAAAGAAAAATAAGGTAGTACCTATACAACATATTAAAGGATAGATAGGTAAATTTTCCTTGATTTACGTTCTGCGCTGATACTCAGACCACGTAATACACTAATAATAAACACGCCTTGAAATAATACATCCAAATAATAAAGCCATCTAAAACGTGAAACAACTCAATTAATTCTATACCTTTCGAATAAAAAAAAACGCCGAAATAATTACTGAAAAAAAATATTATAATAATACCTCCTTAAAGAACTTAAGTGTCGCATACCTGGTTCTTACCCTCAGCAGCGGATCTCATTGCGATGCGACCTCTCCAGCCCACGTTATTATCTCGCCCACGGCTAATGCGATTGCACCACAAGTGGGCAACACTCCACTCTTCTAATTAATTGTGGGACTGGCCTGGTATTTATGGCCCAGCTTTTATTTTGCGGAGATGTCTCCGAGATAAATTGTTTAGCAATCTGTTATAGAGGTAGTACTTAGATAATTGACTCTGTGTTGACGACCTCTTTGGCCTAGCGCTTATTTACAGCATACTATAATTTAATTCTTTTCTATGGTGAGCAAGTATACAACCAACAATTTTGGAAGGAAATTGTGTTTGAACGAGGCGTTTATGATGTATTAAAAGTTTACAATGTGCACCAGTTTTTGTTGCATGTCGTTGAACGTTTCAGAAGATTTTGGCATGTTAAATAAACGCTAAAAGTTACCCTCTATTCAAATTATTAGGCATGGGCTGTGGGTGATGTTTTATTTCTGTGTCGTTATTTTTTTCGTGAACCTTTCACAATTCAGTTTATTCGCAACACAGTGGTTTATACATAGAAATAAATATATCAAACGATACCCCACTTTCGGTCACTATCCTCATTAAAACTTACCTCATTACAAAGTCATCTAAATCAACCTCTGAAACTCAGCAGAACTGAACTACCACTGACAGTCGCAGGTTCGGCGCCTGTGTCTAAACACCTCCGGTATTCAAATGGGCGGAACAGCGGAAAGTAGGCAAAAACCTTTGGACCCTCTGCGCATTTGCATAGTCTGTGGGCTCGGGATGAGGTGTAGAGTAGAGGCGGTACTTTTGGGTTTCTTTGTTATTATTTTATTACAAATGCTAAATTGCGTTCGGCCACTAACTCTCTCAAGAAAGTGAGTGTGGCCTAAGATTGAGTACGCTTTCACAGAAGGAATTTATTCACTCGGGATCCGAAGACTCCGAGATTCAAAACCTTTTGCATTACTCATCCCGTTAAGAGTGTTTTTCTTTCATTTGATATTTTGTTGATAATTAGGTAGGTGAATCGCCTTTTTTCTTACCTGTGGGCTTGTCACTTAGCCAATATTGCTTTGCCCAGCAGTTTGCATGTTCTTGTCTGCGTAAGAAAATATGTTGACTTATCAATTGTTTTTTAACCAACCATAAATAGTACTATAATGTGTCTTCTACTAAAATAATTTATTAGATTTTCGAAATATTTATAAAAATAATCGAAAATTCACTGAAAATCGCATCCAATCTTTCTGAAATCCCGCAGAAAAGCGACTTAGACGCGCACTAAAAAGCATCCTGTCTCCGACGGCCACTTGTCATAAAGTTACTGTGATAAATCGACCAGAGACATCTTCGCCTCTGTTGCTTATAGTCCCCTTATGTACTAACATACAAACTTACCTACCACCCTCCTTTCATCTCTAACGCGATAGGAATAGGGTTAAATTTGCGAGAGTAAAGGTTGGATTTAGTTGGTTTACGACGACCTTTAAGGGAATCACAGCAAGTATGAAATGGAGGTCGTGATGTATTCGGTGCTTAATTATCTTTATTGCTGGAATAATGTAGTTTTAGGGATATTTTGGATGTTATTGTGATATGATTTGTTATAATGTTAGGTACCCATAGTAGTCAAAAAAACCTAGACTTTCTGGTACGGTTGGAACTACATATCTTATAGAACTAGTACGTGGTAGTAGTGGTAATGCACCTTGCCATACGACATTACGAGAAGTAAGTCAACTTTAAAGCTACATGTGGGTACTTAGGTAAGTGTAGGTGTAACTTGGTGCTGCCGGCTGTCCCTACAAAACTTTGCATCTCACTTAACCCCGATAATAAGCCTGTTGGTAAACATTTTGTTACCATAATAATTATGTATTTACAAAGCAACTTTTATGTTACCACAGTTTGAGTTACATTATCTTAGCGCAAAGTGTGTTTGCTTGAAAAATAAATGACTGAAGTTCCCGTAAAATCCAAACAAAAACAGATCAAAATATTTAATGTATTTGCCAAAACAAACGAAACAACAACACCAGTCGTGAATCGCAGAGCCATCCATCTTCATCTCATAACTCAGTTCCGCCACTCGCCGCTAGATGGCGCGCTACTCATTTATTATGCATACTGATGACCCTTCATAATGAGCGACCCAGAGCTTATTTTACGTGAATTTTCTTAGGGAATTTGGCAACAACAGTGGAGATTGCGGGATGGCTTGATAAAACGGCGAAGATGCTCGCTGCGGTAATTAAGGGGTTGGTTTTTATGGTATCTCTATGGATTTGCATAGAGAATCTTTGGATTTCGATAAAAGATAACCACAGTGTTTACGTATAGGTACTTAGTGGTGCTGAGAGCAACTTAGCTTCCTGATAAATATAATGAGTGAATAATGAGTTAGGTACCTCATTGTACTATTTTTATTTTACGATGAACTTTATTTTTGACGGTGAGAAACCTTCAAGTTAATGTAATAGGTAATCCTAATTTAGTAAAAATATGTCTAAACACTATTCTTCGGGTAATTTCTCATGAGCATAAATATTTTATTTTCTAACACAGAACAACACTTCTAAAGCTACAGAAGCGTGAAAGCATCTATTTTATAAAATGTTAAATAGGCTTCGATCATCCGTGAAGTCCCTTTGACAAACGAAAGGCAGAAACATATTGAGGAGGGGGCAAGGGGGGTGGTACAGAGTAAATACATACAACGAGCTCGGATCACTGGTCAAAGGATGGGTAGGGTAGGTATCACTTTATTTCAAGAGCTTTAAAATAGCATTGGGCAATCCGTAAGCTCTTTCTCAGCCCAACGGAAGGAGCATTGGGCTGAGAAAGAGCTTTAATAAAATAGCTCTATGTCGACTTGCTTTCTATTATGTTCTTATCTAAATCTTAGTTTATTGTAAACACTTTGACGCAATCACTTTTAATCAGTGACTTGTCACTGTACCTAGTGTACCTATCTTGTACCTCAAGATACAAGATACAAGATAGTCATAAGAAATGTTCTCATAAGAATTGTTCAATGATTATTAAATTAATATAAAAAGAAGTTAGCAGCATCACATTTCCTACAATAGTTCAAACAACAATAAACAAAACCAATAGTCGATATTGATAAATGACTAGCCGATGTCTAATCCATCTTATTTCCAAATTAAGGCAACCTGTTTACTATGCACCCTGGACTGTGGCCAAGAAGGGAAAAGGGAATTTATGGTCTCGGTTGACCGTTATGTTATATTGTTATGGCCCTTTATTTTATCAATGCGTTTTTATTGATAATATTCTTGGGGATGCTTAAGTTCGTGAGGAGTGGAATTGGACTGTTTCATTCAATACCGTAAGAGGTTGGGATGAAATGGAACTGAAATGTTATTGGAATGGGATGTAAAATATTATCGTCTTAGGAAAAAATATTTTCAAGTTTATGAAGTTGGGCTCGTATTTTGTTTAGCTTTCTGAAGCTTAGACTAACAGAAGCGGTTTAGTTAAATACTTATTCAATAGCTCCAAAGTTTAGAAATCAGAAATCAATAAGTTTTATTTCTTTAAGGATAAATAATAAGCTCTTAGACAAGTAAAATTTTAAACTATAAATTATTATCAAATAAGAAATCCAAAGTTAATTGATTTTCTCTACACTTAAATTTTTTGTCCATAATGGAAGAAGTGAAAAAGACCGTGTCATATTTCGTGCTCGAAAAAAAAACCTCTAGACCTTTTCTTACACTTTTCGCCGAGACTCCGCGCCATCTTTAAACCATTACTAAAGGTGACAGAACCGGCTAATTACTCCAATTACCATACCCCCATTGCCAATGCCTTAATCCTGCTGTTATCTTCATTCGCTAATGTCTTCGGATTAGCATCCGCTACAAAAAGCCGCGGCGTGATCTTTGCTCGCGTCGTGGATTTATGTAAAATTGTACCTTACCTACCTATGTTTTATTTTACATGTTTTTGAAAAGAAGGTAATTTTCTTTTCGAATGGGAATTAAAACATAAAAAAAAAGGTCAAAATCATGTAAATGATAGCTAAATAATTACTACTCGGCTATGCTTGTTGACGAGACAACAAAGTGCCATCTGTTAGGAAGATGACGAACTAAACCAATCCGCCAAGCTAAAACAATAAATAAAATAAAAAACATGAAATTGTATCTTCTTGTACCCACAATCCAAAAAGTAACGTATAATTTAAAACCAAAGTCAGGCACATATCGGTATCAATAAAAATATAAACTCTGTTCTATAAAGTAGCTTTTTCGTCATTTTCATTTGAATTAATTAATTTCAAAAAGTTTCTGTTTGTCCCGCTGGTTTTTTATTTTCCATTTATTAATTTCTTTTAATATATTCCGGGATCCAAATTGAAAAGTTTCCGCGACACCGATACGTTGATTTAAAATTTAAATAATGGAAAATAATGGGACGGGTCCATTTTGCAGGTATATCAGGCTTTTGGAATAACTTTCATCTGTTGTGAAGACTTATTTTGGCTGAATATTAATGAGCGTTAGTGTTATATTATTTTTGTCAGCAAAGGTTATTGAACTGTTTATTTTTTGCTGAAAGTTTAACGTAGAGTTTTCCAAAAAATTATGTATGCGAATAAAAAACATGATTTCTACCCTATATTATTTTAAAATTACTTATTATAAACGGCATAATTATATGTTAATATTAGAAGATTAATATTAATTTGTTTAGTGAATAATACACTTTATTCGACACATGACGGACGACATAGTCGTCACAGAACTGACGCAAAGTGTTTTTATGCGACTTTATCGCTGAATTTGATATCTCTCTAGCACTAAAACCCTTTTTGTTATAATAAGAGCAAACAATTATGCTTCTACCGCTACTATGCTTCTATCTTCTTGATACGCCAACTTTGGTTCGCTCGTGTAAATTATCGTTTCTTCATTTGACGTCAGCATTATCGTTCATTTAAACCCCCGAGCCGAGGTAATTAACTCTCAATAGGAAATAAAATCTTACTCTTTCTCCTATTTATTTTCACAATCGGATTAGCTGAATAAAGGGAATACATTCCTCTCAGTTCTCATTAGCACTAAAAGTAAACAATTTACCGAAGAGCGGTAAAGTGCGGCGAGCTCTCGGTTAATCTTTGATTATGTCCGGGGATGTAGGCAGCTCACACGCACTGCATATTAATTGTGGTGGACGTAATTAGGAAAAAGTAAAGAATTTATCTGAATAAGGAATTGTACAAATCATTGAATGAGAATAAGGCTTGGAAAAAACATTAGAAAAGGTATTTACCTGATTTTAGGGTAAATAATCTATCTAATACCAATTTTTTCGCTCTATCATCATATTGACCAGTTTATTTAACAAGTTGTTCTATTATGTATATTGTGTTTCTTTACAACTAAATGATTTAGACTAAAACTGTAACGAAATCATAATATTGATAGATAAATGCTTTTAATGCTTTTCTGTGTTTATGAACCAAATAAACCATCTTTCTATCTTTAAGGACTAAATAGGTTTTTGATTTGTGTTCATTAGATAAATTCGTAGATACAAGTCCTGATGGTAATTTTTTTTCAAGTTTAGTTTAGCTTTTGTTTTTAACTACAGTTGTAGTAACTAGTAGATATACTAGCGCCACCACCATTTCCGTATTATTACTTTTATATTTCTAAACAAGAATGGTTAGTATTTTAGTAACAATTTCACAGTATTTATTTTCTGATGAAATCCAACGAATGCAGATCTTAGTACCTTCTGGCAAACGTAAGTGGTAAATAGTAGACATTTACCCCCTTAAACTATCCTGAGTCCGTTCACGTTAATCAGGAGGATTGTTTTAGAGCGTGATACCAAGTTCAGGCCGAGCCGTTACGTACGTTGTGACAATCGACGATGTTTCTAAACGACCACTTTCTGAAGATACCAACCAGATAACAACTAGTGACGTGGATGAGGTCACCGACACTTGTGCAAGGTACCACTTCTTTGCACAAGTGTCTTGGACTAACTAAGACACAAGGAGGAAGAAGGAGGAAGAATTACTTCCTGTTGTCTCTTGATTTCTTCAGATCTCTCACTTTCTATGATCTTTTTTCTTCTGATTTTCTTATAGTGTTTGATAGTGTCAGCAACGGAGCGGGAAAATATCAGTAAGCGGCGAGCGGAGCGACCCGTGATTTATTTTTTGTAAAGTAAATCAAATGTAGTGTTTCTCCAGTCTCTGTCAGTAAATAGTGTCAGAAACTGACTGGCTGATGTAGGGTTCGCTCCATTGGCCCTAGCCGCACCTCGGCACTCCCTACATCTGCGCTGTGCCGCCCGGGATCACAGCCTTCTCTGCCTATGATGCAAAGACATGACAAAACAACAGCATCATGGCTTTTTGCGGCGGTTTCAAGCACAGTGTTGGTATTAAACTCCACCTTATTAAAATAAAAAACTTCGATCCCCAAGTTTGCCCAAGTTTCCCTAGGCTGAAGCATAGGTAAATATCAGTTCAGCTGCTGATAAATATCTGAGGCCTAAAATACATAAGTTCATTGCCTCATCAAGTTGTTCATCATCCAAAAAAAATGCACTGCGCCTGCCCCGCGCCCTATGTTATATTATTAGCAATCCGGTAGTAGATATGATGTTCCGTGACAAAAGCGCGCCTCGCAGTTCGAATTATAAAGAAGTATCAACTTAAAATTATAAATGACTGCAGTATAATATTAAATTTTTTATACAACATTATTTTGGAGGGTTAACAAAGGACAGAGCATCTATTTTATATAGTACCTATATTAATATTATTTAGATATATCAGCAGCTTGCTTTTAAAACATGAAAATAACAGTTTTGTCCCGTAGCTGTAGGTGGGAGCTATCGTCCCGAGCAATCGTCCCACATCGACTGATATCGGGAAGCGCATAACTTTGCATATATTTCATAACCACTGAGCACGGATGGAATTAGACACATGCGCCTAAACCAACGTATTTCCAACGGTTTTGCGACGAAGTCGTCTAAAAATAAACTAGACCTTGTTTGGATATACATAGTTTGTGGATGATGTTTTGTTTGGGAATTTGAGAATTAACTTTTTTTGGTGGGTCTATCAACTATACAACATTAACTCTTCCTCTACCAGGTGGTAAAAGTACCGACTTTACTACTTGTCTAGGCACATGTATGTTGCGTTGATTTAATATTTTATACAATAATTTCAAGACATTAACTTCCATTAAACATTATGAAAATCGGAACTTTATTATTCCGATCAGTTCTGCTATTCGATAATAGATGGCGTTACTAAATTGTGAATTAATTTTGTTATCTACCGCTTGTACTAACATAGTGTGATACAAAATTCATAATGTTGATCAGCAGAGGTATTTAACTCAGTCTAGAATTTAAATTTTATGGCATTTACCTAATTATTTTGAGCTTAGCACTGAAATAGTTTTTTTTTGGAATTTTTAGAATAGTGTTTATTAACATATGTGTAACTTATATTGTGTTCAAGCAAATAAACTATTTTTATCTTTAACTTGTTCTAATGTAAGTAGCTATGTCGTAAAATGTGACGAAGAGAATCTACTAGCTAGAGGAAGGGTCACAGCTTCCTTCTGCGTAGATTTATCACCTTCACTGCTATCGGCAATACTTCTTTCAATTTTGGTAATTCTAGCAAACCAAATTGAAGAAGACATTTGGTGAGAAGGGGACGTAGGTATACGAGGTATAATATGAAGTTGGTGATGCTCGGAGTTCTAGTCATCATTGCAGACATCGAAGAATCAAACCACGTCTTAAGCTCGGTTTTAGAATGCGATCCTAATTCGTTTTAGGAAACCGTTTCTTAGGAAACGGACTAGCAGTGAACTAAAACAGGCTGACGACAATGATGCTTCCAAACTACAGTAATACGGTTCCCAAGCAACGTTTCTAGAGTCACAAACTATAAAAGCCAACAGTCATTGTGGACGAATTCCCAAAGAAACGGCCTGACATCCGCTGCCGTCATGTGTGCATTCCGTTCCTCATGCATATTTATACGCTGACCCCTCGCGACAAACGGACAAACCTGCCCGTTTTGTTACTGATACCAGCTATCTGTGAACTGCCGACTCTGAGGCAACTATTACTATGTATGTGAAGAGAGAATGGCACTAACGTGAGCTCGAGATTTGTCCGAATTAGGTAGATATCTATATAATTCGTTGACTTGGATGTTGGATAAATGTAGTCGTCTAAGCTTTTTGGTCCTACTATCGGTACAATCAGGGAATTCTCTCGTGTCAGGGAATTCTCTCGTGTCGTCAACTGAAACTGACTAGTTTCAGTGGATAAGGTCTTCAATAGGCGATTTGTACAGAAAAAAAAAATACCCGCTGTCAACTGATTTGGACACAGTTTTGTGATTTATGTAAGAGTAAAATAAGAGTAAAGTACAGGCTATGATTTAGAATTGATATTGGTATTACAATTTCTCAACGAGAAAGTCCAAATATAGGTTCATAACCGTTGAAAATTAACACTCCTGGTTTATTAAAGGAATCGAGGAAAAAGATGCCTATAAATAGAGAATGTTGGTTTTAAAATTAATAAGTAGGTCGCTTTTAATAATGAACAGGCTCTTTTAGATACCTATCATAGTTTACTAAAGGAAAATAACACTTAATACAAATCATAAAAACAAATTAGAACTAGTATTTACAATTGAAACAATTAAGCTAACTGCAGACTGTTGCAAACAATCTACAGGTAGCTCAACTGATCCATATCAGATTGATTGTGATTTTATTTGTTAATAAAGTATTTGCTTTTAATACATTACTCTATACAGGGTGCCACGAAACATAAGTACAGTACACACTAAGCCGAAAGGAGAAAGGATCATGGACCCCGAGAAGATCAACTTTTGTTCTACGACTTTTGAATTTCGTACTTTGTTTAAATTGAAAAATAATCCTTTTTTTCTTTTACGTGTATCCTTACATGTTTTGTGAAACTTCAAAGAGCTTACAGAATTTTTTGTAAATATTTCATAAAACATTTGAAAACAATGTTATAATCTTAAATAATGCGAGAATGCGTGAAAAGAACTAGAACAGAAATAAAAAAACTTCGTATTAATTAAAAAAAAAGGAACTCGATCAAAAATCGTTATTCACAAGTTGACAAGTTGACCCCCTCTGGTTCCAGAATCATCCGTTTCGGCTTAGCAGACATGTTACGTGGCATCCCGCCTACCAGTCTGAACGAATCAAAATATGCATAACAATGTCAGCTTCTAAACTTCAAAGCCTATCAAGAGTTCAAGCACAAAGTAACCGATTCCAAGTGCAAATATCTAAGTATTATGTGTTTATGACACCTACGTAACAGTTCAAACAATAAACCTCGGTGAGAACTCTCATACAAACTCCCAGGATTCATTATTCATACAACGCTGCACGAAGAATACATTTGTTGTTTTAACATCAAATACTTGCATATTAGTATCATGCCTTGTATTACGTACTGCGGTTTTAAACGTGCTTATTATTGTGCGTTGTCTGTTAGCTTAACAGGAATCTTAAACCTATGGATAAGATAATATAATAATATAAGTAATTATAATTATTGAGAAGCATTGGCGAGGCAGGCAAAACATTTCCTACGAGACTCGGGTGCAGACAAGTCAAAAATATTTAAATATCGGAGAAATTATTATTGTGTGCATGACATACTTTATTTGTGAAAACATTCCCATGATCCCATCCCAGGTTCATTTGTGGTTGTTTTGTAACTAGTATTGTTTTGTGGAATTTGGCTAATTTTATAAAGGATGCGTGTATTCAAATGAATAGGTGTGCGTGTATCGCGTTAGATTATAACTAGGCTCTTTAGAAATCTAGACCATCATTAGTCGTTTGTCATCATTGCCAATATAGTCGTGTGCGAGCTAATGACGACCTCTAATGGTACAGCGAGCTTAGGTCCGCCTGCGACACATGAGTTTCGGGTTCGCTTCTCGCGTTTGAACAATTGTTTGTAAATAATATCTGCATAATGTTCCGAGTGTGTTTGCGTTTTTCTATATACTTATAATAAAGAAAATCAAAATATTGGCAGATAACGGAAGCAGAATAATTTTTTGTACATAAGCTTCAAATCAACCGACCTAAATTAAGCGACTTCAAAAAAAAAGGCGATTTTTTTTATAAGTTGAAATTTATTTTGTTATTGTACAGAGAATAATAATCCTAAGTGTAGTTCCCAAATTTAATTCCCGAGGGATTCGTATTTGTCCCGCGAAACTTAAAAACAGAGTTAAATTAAGGGATTCGAAGTCGGTTTATAGTTTGTTCAAAACAATAAAATTATGGTAAAGTATCTATTGTTGTTTTACCCTTCTTACTCCTTGGAAATGCTATACGAATACCTATACATAAGTATACCTTTCAAACGTAGTTGTATAGAAGGTAAAGACGAAAATAAACTCCTATCGACTATACATAATATGACGACGACATGACGGTGCGTTATATACCTTCATAAACCAACACAACCATTGCAGCCCCATCATGTATACTTAGTAGGTAATGTACCCCTAGAAACGCCAAAACAAAGGCAATTAACCACCGTGACGGTAGGGGGCGCCATTACGGCGGTAATGGTGTGTAATCACCACCTTACCGGTAGGTAGGTAGTGCCGCTACAACAAAAAACTAATTCGCTCTTTCATGACGCATGGAAATAGAAAATGTTATAATGTTTAGTAATTACAGTGATGTTTCTAATTTACTTTTATATATTATGTATTCTGTAAAGTCTTAAAATACGTTCCTAATTCGAGTATTTATTAAAAAACTGGTCTCTGCACGAGGTCATTGCTGGTGTAAAATCCTAAACAGTATCTCCTCTAACTCACAAACAGAACGAGCTACAAAAAAACAAACACTGCCTTTAAAAAAAACACAAAAAACAATATAGCCTATGTCACTCAGCATGATGACGGCGATGTGTCAGTTACACATCATTGAAGAGTTAAGGTGGAATAATGAAACTTGCGTACATGACCCCTGAAAATGTTACACACTTCTTTCTTAGGCAGTCGTGTACAACATACCAGAACATACACGGGGGGGTCCATCCGATGGCAATTGGCTCAGAACACCCCACTTCATCTGACCTTCTGCCTGCCTCAAAGCTCGCCACAACCACCGATCCCACACACACACTCAAACACAGCTATTTTGACTGGAAAAACTCTACAAGAGCTATTAGCTATTTATTCTTCCTTCTAGTGGTATATTTATTCACATAATAGCCCATTTTGCATATTATAAAGACACACAGTTATCTTTGTATCTTTTATCTTTATAATGTGCAAAATTTAAGCTCGATCAATTTAGTGGTTTTGGCGTTGTCTTCGGCCAAACATTTTCACAACAGCATAAACTTTCGCCTTTTTAATATGATATATATATATATATAAAGTGTAACTATAGTCCTTTATCATTTGCTACCATATTGGCGAAAGTGTTGGACAGTGTGATGGACTCGGAACTAGACAAATATTTAGACCTTCATGCTGCACAGTTTGGTTTTCGAAAGGGCCTCTCAACTGAAAGTGCTATTCTGAGTCTCAAACACACTGTTCAATACTACACACAGAAGCGCACACCTGTGTATGCATGCTTCCTCGACCTTTCGAAGGCTTTTGACCTGGTGTCCTATGATGTGTTGTGGAGAAAGCTAGCTGGGACAGGTGTGCACGCACAGGTGCAGCGGCTTTTCCGTTACTGGTATGCCAATCAGATAAACAATGTTAGATGGGCGGGTGAGTTCTCGGAGACATACAGGTTGGAGTGCGGCGTGAGACAAGGTGGGTTGAGCTCTCCAAAGCTCTTTACCCTGTACGTGAACGAGCTGATTGTGGAGCTCAGCAGTGCGCGTGTCGGCTGCTCGGTTCATAATGTGTCTATGAACAATATCAGCTACGCAGACGACATGGCACTGCTGTGTCCAACGATCAGCGCCCTCCGGAAGCTCTTGTCCATCTGTGAAGAGTACTCCAGTAAGCATGGACTCGTGTACAATTGTAAGAAGAGTGAATACCTGGTATTCAAGGCCGCAGGTAAGGTTCCAGCGTCTGTCTCATGCTTGAGACTCAACGGTCTGGAGCTAAATAGAGTATACGAGTTCAATTATCTGGGACATTTCCTTACTGACGACCTTGACGATCAGGTGGACATAGAACGTGAACGCAGGGCGTTGGCGGTCCGCAGTAATATGCTGGCACGAAGGTTTGCTCATTGCAGTAGGCAAGTGAAAATCACGCTATTTAAAGCCTACTGCCAATCGTTCTATACGGGCTAGCTTTACTAAAAGAGCGCTTAGCGCTCTGCGTGTACAATACAATAACGCCTTCAGGATGTTGTTGGGATTGCCCCGCTTCTGCAGCGCATCCTTCATGTTTGCTGAAGCCCATGTGGACGACTTTCACGCCATCATACGCAAGAAAACCGCCTCAATGCTGCGCAGAACATGGGGTAGTACTAACACCATCTTGCAGGTTGTGGGCAGCAAGTTTGCCTCGCCCATCATGCAGTCCTTCAACAGAGTCCTCACTCTTTAGACTTCATGGGTTGGGTGGGAGTCTGTTGAATGACTGCTACAAGTTATTATAGTACTATAGTTATAAATAAATATAGGTTTAATTTAAGGTCTTTTGCTTTCTTTCTTTTATTGTATTTTATTTTTGTAATTTAAGTGTGTAAGTGTAACATTATGTCTGAATAAAGAAACTTTTTATTTTATTTTTATTTTATAATAACAATAAATCATATACTAATATAAGAATATGAGATAAAAGCCAATAATTCGCTTGTCAGGGGGAGGCCTGCGTCCAGCAGTGGACCGATATGGGCTGTTGAGGATGAGGATAATTATATAGTAGGAATAGGAGGTAGGTATTGCAATCGCCTCTTCCATTTTGTTTTATTTACAACCTACAAGATGTTAAACAGTTTAAACAAGGTCAGGAGATTGTAAACCAACCTCAGAGCAATATGGATTTTTGCTTTTTGTATCAGTATGCCTTTCGTTCGAATGATTTAAACAGGCTATTAAAATATGCGTGATCGTTCAGATTAGGTCACGCCATGAGGCACGTCAGCGCCCCCTGTCATTACTTGCGGTAATTAACCACGGCGGTTAGCTGGTGAAATGTACGGCGATAAGGCCGCTTCAGCCTGCTGCTGGTATGCTGAGTGACGGTATGTTGTGTCACGAAACTAGTTAAGAAGATTTTTGAAAACATCTAAAAAAAAATTGAGAGTTGGAAATATCTAATACTTAGTTTTCTCGGGATAGTGACTACATTGGAACGAATAAGAGCTTACAACTGCAGTAAAAGCTTTATAGGTATTGTATAGAATTTAAAGATAATTTATTTGCAAAAACAAGTGTATACAAAGATGATAAATAATTTATGTCACAACATGTTTCACCAATTTATACCGGTATGCAAAAAATATGTCGAAGGTATAGCATGCAGATTTAACCTGAGGTACCAACTAATGATTTTGGTGGAAGGTTTCTTGTTCGCTTCTTTACTTTACCATAAAAGTATTAAAGTGAACAAAAAATCAAAGTGATCACTTTATTTCCTAGTTTTACTTATGTAATTTGAATTTTGTGACGTGTAAATTTCGCAATTTATTAACAAATTACATATTTATCAGGTGCATATTTATCGCGTACCTTGTCTTTTCATTTCCTCCACGTTTCCATTGCGTTAAAGCGATCGTGGTCACGGGGCGATAAATACCTGATAAATAGATAGTGATATCTCTCATGCTGTCCTGCTCAGTTCGAATCAAGAAATGAGATGCAAACACATAGGTATCATAATCGTTTGTTTTGTTGGTGTCTCGTTTTTCTGTTCACCTCAGAGGGTAATACTGAAAATCAGTGTTTGCTGTTTGTTAGCTTTTTGTCAGACTGCAGCACACACATACGATCCGTAATTATTTGAATGTAGGTTTATATGTACCGACTAGTTCTTTCCCAGCATTGTTCTTCCGATAATTCATAAATTATTTTTATGTTATGATGTACCTACCTACCTTTTTGTTATGTTTGTGTTGCAGTTGCAAATAAATGTTTTATCTATCTATCTATAATATTTGAGTAGGACGGCATGCAAGATGACGTCATTCTCAATCCCATTCTGTAAGAACGCAGGTTACACTATAATCGTTCTATCAGAAAGCCGTCCGTCGGTTTGTCGTCACTCGTCCCCGAATCAGCGGCACAGGAGAGCGGCGCCGCGCGCGCATCCCTAATGTATGCAAATGCATGTATCTCGGATCGCGGCTTCCTTCCGCCGCTAATTATGCGACGACTAAATATTATACCGTTACACGAATTACGCATTGACAGTGTACACATTCATAAACTATCTATTCGAAAACTTAGGGAAGTTATGAGCCCTGAGGTCAGCAGCGCTACTCGTACCAGCACTTCCAATACTAAGACAAACCACTAAATAATGTAAGAAATAGTAGGTAGGTAGACATACATACATACATACATACTACCGCAATGATTATGCCCCTGGTACTCAATCATTCCCTGCTGCCAGAACTGTGTGAGTATTTTTATTTTTATCCTATGATTATACTAAGTGTTTTACACAGATTTTTGGACAAAAGGTCTATAAATCCCCTTCGCAGGGGATTCTCTAAAGGGATTTTTAGACCAAGCCTATCAAATAATAGAAAGAAATTAGAACTACATATGTAGTGTTTACAATTGAAACAATTGAGAGTTTCAAACAATCTACAGGTAGCTAAAAACAATGGACATGTAGTAAACTTTTGATCGATCTGACTTTCAGGTATTCAGGATATTTGGTTCCTCATAAAAGTTTCAAGCTACAAGTAGTTCTTAAGGAGACTACCAACGCTATATTGGCGTCGCCTCTGTCGGACAAAGCAGCACAGCTGTATGATCTGGCAGAATGTTGTTTTAAATTAAGAAGTTAATTTATAAATTTTTTTTTTTTTTTGTTACTTTATCTGTTATTCACCAAGTTTTTGTCCATCTTGTTATTAAGTAAATTGTTGTATAAGTAGGTATAATTAATATGTAAGTTTGATATCCTAATAGGGCGATATGGTCGCTTAGCGACAAAGTCCCTTAATATTTGTTTAAAATTAAAAAAAAAAAAAAAAAAAGGAGACTACACACCAAAGTCGGCGACACAGCCCGGCGGCGGCCGGCGCGGCGCGGCGGCGGCGGGTTAATGCGACATTTCAGTGCATGAATACTTATTGTATGTAGCCGACAGAGTTTTGTCAGTTGTGTGTGTTGTCTCCATTACCATTACTGAAAGCAAAGTTTCCCAACGACTTACAATTTGTGATTCTGTCACCCTCGCGATGTGTATCTGCTACTTAATATACATAGAACTAATTACATACGCAATAAAACTAACTAATAATATACATAAATAAATCTATCCTTGTCTCCAACATCTTCAGGGTATGGAGATCAGTAAAGAGGAGCTTTGAGGGTTATACATTTAGCGCGTTGACAACAAAGGTTCAATCGCCGCGCGTCGCGGAATAACAGCCACCGATGAAGGCTAAGTGCAACGGCGGCAGTAAAAGTGGTAACTTTAGACTGTAAATTGATTGATTGATTGAACAGTCCTACGCTGATCTCTCCCCAGCTGTCTCATCGGATTATTAGAGTAAGGGTTCCTTAAAACTGAAGCGTTAGGTACTCTTAATGCTTTAGTTTACTACAAGACACTTCGCAAGCCAAGCAATTCTAGCGGTGTTTTTATTAATTTTTATCTGCGTTATTCATATTTTTTGCATTTGTCTTTGTTTTACAATGAGTAGGTACCTACTTATTTAACTAATCCTAAAATTTTACTTCTTTTCGTGAGAATATCCATTTCTGAATTCTTATCAAAACCACCACAGTATGACGTCACGTATAACGTCAAACTCATAACCACCCTATTCAGACCGGAAACGGCCAGTCAGCCAATAATAGACAGCCGGATGTGCTATGTAATGTGTATACTTACGAGTATGTCTCATGTACATGTGACAATTTTTGTAAATATTTGTTAGACCTTTGTTTGACCCCATTCTCACCTGATGGTATATGAGGAGGCCGACGATGTATCACGTCTAGAAGACGCCTATTCACAGTTGCCTCAAAGAGACCCAGGTTGGGATTGGCAGGAAAATATTCCTTCGTAGGTACTCTACCGAAATAATACGAAATAAAGATTTCAAAAGATTTATGTAACAATCAACGATGATACCGGGTTCTGATTTTTCAATACATATAATATTTTGCTCTATTTCATAGGGATAAGAAACAATGTCGACCTATGTAGCGCAGTGGGCGACAGCCTGCGACGACTCAGGAGGTTGCGGGTTCGATTCCCGCCTAAGAGAGAAATGTTTGTACGATCTATGGGAAAAGTTTTTTGCGATTTCTGACATTTTAAAACAAAAAATAAAAACAAAAAAGTTTTTGTGTGATATGCCCATTTTCTTGCGAACTGTAAAAAAATTTGAACCAATAAAAGGGGATGAAATAAAAAAAAAATTATTACCGTTTTCCTGTAGCAAGGGAAGCTGTGGTTAAGGTGCCCTTTACTGCCCCGTCAAAAAATCCACCCTGTATATCAGTCACCTAGTACACATAACACAAGCTCTGCTTAGCTTGGGGTTAGACGATGCTGTGCGAGTTACCCAGCATTATTTAATTAGTGCCCGCGATCCTAATCACGACCGTAGACCGGCATCCTGACTATGGAGTGGCCCCCCGTGAGAGTGTGCCTGGGGGCCTCCGCGGCCGAGGCCGTAGAGCGATTAGGGACGGAAGGGGGCGCGCCAGCTATGACGAACACTTCGGCTCAGAGCCCCATTACCTTACACATTCTTATCTGCAAACAACACATGAAACTGCATTGTATTGAAAAATTATAAAATCTGTCTATTATTCTAATAACGTGGTCTCAGTTGTAGCGGAGAGAAGGAACACTCCAGAAGTCAGCATTAGGAGTGTGACATAGTTTAAGGACACTGGGTAACCAAAAAAACAAGGTTTTGATGAACGACCGCTGTCTCCATTAGTCCCTGATAGATGCGCTGTGCGATCAGTCGGCTCTGGTGGACTGTCTTAGAGAGGTGATGAGATTCGACCATCTGGTTGGAGAGCGGCCCTGGGACCTCTTGCCGTGCATTCTGCCGAAGACCACGGGACGTTCCACAGAATCTTCATTTTGTGCTACGTGCCCTATGAACTTCCGTAGTTCACATCAATAACAATGACTTACATGAAACCAAAGATAGTTGGTACGGAAGGAACGTAGTCATAGGATCTTTACGTCAAACACGTATTTCCTTAGTTGGAAAGGGACAAAGCTAACGCCATTGTTGTTGTGGTAGATGTGAGTGCGCACTGGAGAGGAATGGTCGCAGCACGACCTCGGGACAGCTGTTACTTAAATAATAGCACGGTGGTCAAACAACAACCGTCAATAAGGACCGTCATCGACATTCCTACAGGAAAATAACAAATATCAAATTGGTTTTCAGATACCGACAAAAATTGTATATATGGAGTTTCAGGAAAATAAATATTTTCCTTGAATCCTATATGAATAACTAGCTGCTCGCTAGTTACTGCTCGGTAGTGCTATAACTAGCTGCTCGCTAGTTACTGCTCGGTAGTGCTAATAACTAGCTGCTCGCTAGTTACTGCTCGGTAGTGCTAATAACTAGCTGCTCGCTAGTTACTGCTCGGTAGTGCTAATAACTAGCTGCTCGCTAGTTACTGCTCGGTAGTGCTATAACTAGCTGCTCGCTAGTTACTGCTCGGTAGTGCTAATAACTAACTGCTCGCTAGTTACTGCTCGGTAGTGCTAATAACTAGCTGCTCGCTAGTTACTGCTCGGTAGTACTAATAACTAGCTGCTCGCTAGTTACTGCTCGGTAGTGCTAATAACTAGCTGCTCGCTAGTTACTGCTCGGTAGTGCTAATAACTAGCTACTCGCTAGTTACTGCTCGGTAGTGCTAATAACTAGCTGCTCGCTAGTTACTGCTCGGTAGTGCTAATAACTAGCTGCTCGCTAGTTACTGCTCGGTAGTGCTAATAACTCGCGATTTAATTAGCGTGGACTTTAGGGTAAAAAAGCTTCTCGAGACCAGCTGGTCTGAAACCCTGATGTCAAAAAGTATGGTTAGTCGGAAATTTCAAAGTAGTCAAATACAAGATTCGCGCCGCACGGAGCGGACACATAGGACTGTCGGCTATGCTGGCGATCCGTTTAGTGCGAGCGAATTATTTGCTCTCCTCCCGCGTTCATCGCCGTGGGTCGCATTCTCATTCGTACAAAATTCATCCACATGCTACGAAAATCCGGATGTCAATGTTGAAAATTCGTTTGCAAATAACGGTTGCGTTCGCAATCCGGTTCTTGAATATTTTGAAAAATCCTAAACACATCTATATACATATATAAAAATGAACCACTATTTCACAGCCTAAATACAAATTTTCAGGTCAATAAACTAAACAGTTACAGCCATTTGACTTCGGAGCCAAACTACGAATCTCAAACTTTCAATATTTTGAAACATGTACTCAATAGTATTGTAAGTATTTTCTTTGTATTTCTTTTATCAGTAGTTTTTAAGCAAAGAGTTACAAAAAACAACAAATAAACTTCAAACCCTCCTTTTCACCCCTTTAGAGGTGATATTTCAAAAATCTAGTCTTAGAGAGAGGTTGTATAGTAAAAAGTACCTACCTACCCTCCAAATTTCAGCTTTCTACTTCAGTGGTTTGGGCAGGGCGTTGTTACCGGAAAATCGCTTGTTCCTTTATACATTAAGATTGTCGTCAAGGGAGGATCCAGGGAAATCATGTGGTTGTGGGCCACGACCCTTATTTCTCTCTATCTCTCCTTCTAACTCCTATTGTTCTTCTTTCTTTTCTATTCTGGCAGACCTTGATCTTTCTTTCTAATTGTTCGGTCAAGAGCTCAAGACCCTGTTTTTAAGATATGTTATAAATTTACTTTACTTTTTGGTAACTAATATGGTTCTACTCTTTTAATTTTTCCAAGTCCATATTGAGCGTGTGCGGCACAATATAATAAAATTATTATTGATATTTGTGCAAGTTTTCTTTCGTTGTTTTGCTGTTGTTGTTGTCAGTGTGTCATCTCATGCAGAAGTCGTAGAAGCAATGAGTCGAACACATCCCCTAAATATTATAGAGGTACACACACATTACAAAATATTATAAAACCGAATGTAATGATGAAACTTATCATACCCAGACGGCAGAACGGATCTTAAAGAAATTGAAATTTGACAGGGAGACAGACAAGGTCCTGGCGACAAACATAGTCAACTTTTTATCCCGGAAAAAAGCGTGTGAAGCCGCGGGCAGAATAAGCTCATTGCGTCGTCTTATTCTGCAAATTAGCTTGCGAGTATGGAACAATCCATAGGATTGCTTAAGGCAGAAGTAGTCTTATTCTGTGTGAAACAAAATTAAGACAGTTCTTCCAATAACTAAATGTAATATAAAGTTCTCTTCTAACAAAAAAAATTATTAAAATCAGGTTGATAGTCTCGTTTGGCTGGCAATGAAAACTAATTTTGCTCAAATTTGAGGCCGGTTGCCTTCTACGCCGGTAACGAGATGAGTGCGGAGATGTCCGAAGCGGAGCGGTTTCTCAGCTATACACTCTAGCTGAAAAACTACCGAAGCTATGCGGATATGCGTACTGGCTAGACTGGAGCGCAGATATGTGCTGGCTAAAGCGGAGATGTGTGCTGGCTAGAGCGGAACTGAGCTGCGTGCGGCAGGCGTTGCGCGTTGGATGTTTGTTGGGATGACACACATCTATTGTCTCCGCTGCATGCCTACGCCAGCTTGAGAGGCACAAATCACATGTTCACTTTGTACCGGCGCTGCCCAGCTCAATCTCACCGAGACACAGCTCACATCTCCGCTTCGATCGCGACGTACAAATAAGATACGTCTCCGCTCGGTGGTATCCACTGAAGCTGAGCGGAGACGAGATGTATGATAATGGATTTCTATTGGTTGTTTAAAACACATCTCTCTTCTCGTCTCCGCTTTGGGAATCCTGCCCTAAAATGTCTTTGTTTACAAAAAAATATCTAGGATTCCTGATCCGAGTAGGAATAGGACTCTACACGTACGTAGTGCCTTATCAGCCTTCGATATGATCGGTACCGATATAACCGTCGATAGATTACCAACTGAATTTTAAACGTGAGTTCAACTACCGATGGCTTCCTTGGAAGTCTAAACGCGGCCCAGGGAGCACAAGTACATACATAGTACCTAGGTAGACTGTACTTGGTCCATTATACGTGGAAGGCAGATTTTTTCAGACACTTCTTTTGCATTGTTTTTAGTACCTAATAGCCAGCCTGGATCTACCTACATTCAGGAATGACATCTGTGAGCGGTGACTGAATAGATGACGTAATGTTTTGGATACATACTACATAATATATACTTTCAGAAATCCCTTCGATCATATTCGGTGTTTGACGTGATGTCCTTTCAGTGTACCTAAACCGACCGTGCACCGTTGCGGAAAACGACAAAAACAATAGGTCGTATTATACAGAAGCAATAGTAGGTACTATATATGATATACAAAAACAATAGTGGCCGGGCCGTTATCTGCACCATGTTATTTCACTTCGCCCGCTGCGCAAATACGCGGCTACCCGCAATTATGCGGCACAGAGGAGTGGACAGGTCGGACGGTTCGGAATCGCAGGCTGTTTTGTACCTCAGGCTTTTTATGTTTAGAATATAAGGTTTTGGGATTTTGTGAGGTGGTAGAGTCGTTGATTGAGTCATATTAAGATGTTTAATGTTAAAAGTAGGACAGATAAGCTTTGATGCTAAATATACATTATGTATGCATCTACGTAGGTAGGTAGCCTAATGGTATCATTGCACTCTTTAGTCGGATCGGAAGTTAAGATATGTACCTTTATTTATTTCCGAGGGTTTGTCAGAGTCGTTTCACATTGAGCTGCCTCATCTGTGCACACCGCCCTGTGTTATCCCCAGTCACATAATCTTTGCGAATAGTTGGCGCAGGTCGACTATGATTCGGCGGGTTTCATGCGATTACGGCGACACCTGTCACCTTTCCCAGAGAATTCATAATTCAACCCCTCCGCGCCCCTCCACCCCCCCACGGGCCGGATCGAGAGGATCGCACTAATTGTATTCACGAACACACGGATTTATTACTATTTATACTTTTGTATATACCTCCATGTGTGTGGATGTTCGTATGTGCTCGACTATAGGGATTAAAATAATGGCACTTTTTAAATATGCATTGATTTGCGTAACAATGAGATGCAGTTCGCAGATGATAAATAAACTATGCATCTGTTTTGTTTTTCAGATTGTTATTTAGGTTATGAATTAAATGAAAAATTGAAAAGTTCAGCTCTATGTATATATATATATATATATTAGCTGGAGACTCTTCGAGGTTCCGTTGTCATAAACCTTCGCCACATTTTGTCGTATCTATATGTTAGTACTATATCTTATAAACTATCTCCTATGTGCCTATCAAAAGGATGGTAGGTAATTTGTGCCGGCGCCCTCGACTGAGACGTTCATTTCACGGCTGAGCCTGCTGGCTGATGGCCTCGTAATGTTGCATTGTCATCTGAAGGATCGGCTCCAAGACATGCTGGGTGGAGCCTCCAGACTTGCGCGGTGATACTCCCTTTTCTAGCCTTGTACGTGCTCTGAAGGTAGGTACATACGATACATTGACTGAAATAATTTAAGAAAATTATGTATATAGTTTGCAATAAAAACTCACACACAAACACACACACTAACAGAAGGTCCATTTAATATATTTACAGTTCTACACAGTTAGTGTAAAGAGGTAAAATGTGTTTGTTTATGAGTTTACGCGGGTGATCTCTGGAAGATTTTGTTAAATTCTTTGGCAAATCTTATGTCTTAACCTCATACCAATTGCGCTCTCGTGAGCGAAGCTGCGAGCAGAAGATAGTTGTAAATAAAACTCTCAGAGTCAAATGTGTTTGACAAATTGTACTTTATAATTTGTTACTTAATTAAAACATAACTAATCTACCTACTTCCAACAACTCTAGCAAACGTCAAAACGTGGAACTTCTGCAACGATGCCCAACACTACAAAACCAACAAATTCAAAACATAAATGCTTCTCGTAAACCATATTTTGATTAGTTGATATAATCTTGGACTTACTACTCGTACTCGTAGTGTCGTGTTAGATGGTTGGTCGGACGGACTTGAGTTTTTTAAGTTATAATTTTGTATTAAGATTTGTTTCCTAAGCGGGACATGTTCACTGAACAATAATAAACCCTTAACTTACACACTTTTATAATTATTTATTACTGAAAAATTACAATTCTGATGGGTATTTTTCTTTGGTATGAACACCATGGAAGATGGTCACTTTGACTTGATCTGCTCTGGCATAGCTCAATGGTGACCGATATTGTCATATTCTTTTAAATATTTAGTGTGAATATTATGGCCAAATAAAATGCCTTTTGACTTTTACTTTTTATGTCTATTACGTTCCCAATAACACGTATATTTTACAGTTTTTGTCCTGCCTTTCTATTATTAAAGGAATACTATTTATGTAAGTAACATTATATTATAAGCCAATAATAGACTTACAGTAGACATGCTAACAATGGTTTTAAAATATCCTGACCTACCATGTACTAAATAGCATGACTGAGTCACTCACGCGTGTCCGTACATACACCTGGCCTGTTTGTACGTATGTACGCCAGTTCATTTCACGGTGGGTTCACGCAAATCGATGTGAACCGAGTGGCTGAGGTGGAACACGACAATTATTGTGAGATTGTCTGATAACTGACTTTTTGAAAATTCAAAATGAAAATCATTGAATATGGCTATAAAAATATATACAGTTGGTTAGGTTAGGTAAGAAGTTTAATGCCAATAAAGCTAATAATATTGAGATTATTGAGATGTAAAGTATATTAATAAAACGTTGATTATAATAATACCTACAAAGTTTATCAATTCTAACAATATAGATAGAAGACATTTATTTTAACACAAGTACAAAAAGTATAAAATGAACAAATGGCAAACAGAAAAAGCGACATGAAGGCAAGTCACACAAAAAGGTGAATAACTAATATGAAAATAACTTTAGATAAAAATAGGTGAAACCCTGGTAACTAAAGCTATAAGTTACTACCTGTGTAGATAAGGTTGAGCGGGGCTATTCTGACAGCAGGGTTATTATGACACACGATTATATTTTCCGTTCTGTAGCTTTTCCGAAATAGAGTACGGGTAGAGCGAATGCCAATTCCTTCCTTACACTCTAGATAACATTGCTAGCGTGAAAACGGATTGATTGACATCATCATTTTGATAGGCGTCATTTTGTCAGCGTGTGTCAACAAACAAGCCCTTCGAGTTTTTGAAAGAATTTGGTGGTTTGCGAGGTTACATTAAGTTTTGACAAGTTAAATGAGTATATATGTACCTGGAGATTATTTTTATCTAGTTTTTTCTTTTCTACTCTTTGTTTTTTACAAGTTATTGAGCCTGACATAATTACCCCACAAAGTGGTGATCGATTTTGTTAGAATAAGCTGCTATTATTGCCCACTGTATTTATAAGTTTAAAAATTTTACTGGATTTTTTTGTACAGAATTGCCCCGCTTGACCTTACTAAACGGCAAGATAAGGATAAGGATAAGTGCTGGGTAGATTGTCCAGCATTATTCATTATTATATTATTATTCTCCTTAAAAAACATTTAATTTTCTTTACCGACCAACTAAAACTTTTACCCTTTCTGATTTTTTATTCTGATCCTATGTCACTGCACCCTGGACATGGCCAGTAGCTTTATTAAAATTACTTTTTAGAAATAGTTCTCTTAAATATATATTTTAGAACCTACTTCACGGTCTAACACCACGTTGAATCAATACCTACCTAAATGCCCATAAACTTTCGTGATCTCATTATCACTGTTACAAATACCACTAAATTATTTGTTAACTACCTTTTCCCTATAATATTTTTTCCTTAATAAATTGACAAAAAAGAGTATTTTTGCAAGTATTTTTATTTATTACAGTTTAAGCAGTCATGAAAACAAAATTAGGCTTAAAGAAATATAAATTAAATTATAAAACTATTGGGGTGGTAAAAACGCATTTTGTCGCGCTCTTCTGTGACGTCATCGTCTACCAAAATATACTTTGGAAAAGGACGGAAAACTTGTATTCCATAATGTATTTGTTCCTTTGTACAAAAATATTACAAGAACCTGACAGTGTTTTTTCAAGGTTATAAATTATCTCGTATAAAGCGTAAAACAACATAAACAATGATAATTTATCGTATATTTTTACCTTTTTTATTTTTCGGAAATTACGGAGTGAAAGCGGCACTTAGCTTTTACTCCGTAATTTCCGAATTTGATAGAAAATATGTTTACACCATAAACACATCAATTCTAGGCAGATTGTCTGACTGTGCTTTGACGAACCCACTTTCAGTCATTATTAAACGACTTCCTTTTATTAGAATAAATCAATATTTTATAGAACTCACAGAAAACACAAAACACAGCGAGAAAAAGTAGTTTATTTTTTATTTTGACTAAAAATACAAAGAAAGCAAATAATATAATATTTTTTGCCTATTTTCGAGTCACATGCATATTCCATAATAATGAAGGAACGTATGCAGTAAGAACTACAACCCTACAAGCAAGCACAGTTCTGTGCAAAAGCTGTACCTACATACTTCAGCCAAACAATGATCGCCTCATGTATTATTTATACCGCTTTAATGGAGCAAGGTCATTTGAATTCATTTCCTTTGCTAATAACCACACTTGCTTTCACACAGCGTTACGCAATTATAATAATTAATATGAATTATGCATTTTTATAATTTTTGTATAGAATGTTGTACGAACCACGGGTTTCACTACTCGTCCAGAGATGGCGTTAGTAGGTAGAGTGTTGGAAGGCTCGTTCCGAAGCGAGACACGTAAGTCGCTCGTAGACGTTGTAATAAAACTTTGTTTCGTGTTTATTTTAGAGGGCGCTTGCCTGGCGTAGTACTACGATTTTAAATTTAAATAATTTTTAATACTATAGGTAACTACTCTCTTTGAATCGTGAATGAATCGATTGTGATCGAGTTCCGCAATGCCTCTCTTTACAACTTCACAAACGGTTGTAAAATTGTGTGAATGCTGTTTATTAATAAACAAGCTATAATAAATAATATGGTTTGGGTATTTATTGCATTTAAGTGGATTATGCAAAGTAGATCGCCATTTTGTGGGTTCTTTTTGTTTGGACAAGGTTTTAGTATGAATGTTATTAAACTTTTGTAGATTAATGTCTGTCGAAGAATGGTGTGATTTTATTTTGTTATTTAAATAGCTTTCAAGTTGAAAATATACATAATTTACAAATTTTAATACTTTCGGCGACCTGTGTTATACAATATGAGGTAAGTCCAACCATAGGGTACTCTGCCATTATTTGATGTCGACACTAGCTCTGACTATAGTAGAATCCTATGGCTATATAAATAGGTACTCCATAAAGTAGGTAGGTACTTATTTATACTATAACTATTCATAAAAACCGTGCAGTCAGTCTGGCACCACTTATGAACGTTAGGTCAAGTTTGAGCTTGACTCTATAAAAGATAGAGCTGCAAAAATACTCTGCTATTATAATTTGACCGGTATCAGAACATTGAACCGTAGAACTTGATACATTGAACTCACCTGCCCGTTACCCGTAGCAATCGGTAGCTGTTTCAGTCTGAAATCTCTAAAATTATGCATATCTAAACATACTCGGTCCACTCATACTCCGACTATACTGAGTCTACATTTTATACAGGCGTCCTATTTCCCGCCACGCACACTTAGACATACTTGTGTGCGTGTGGTTTTCCCTGTTTCGCCTGTGTGGGTGGGAAAAGCGCACGGGAGTGTGTGTAGCTGTCCCTCTCTGTCGTATGGGTCGGTCCTCCTCGCACATGTTGCTACGCGACTGCCCGCGTCTCTATAGATAGGTCGGTGCTGTCTGTATGTCCATTGTGTTTATGTTTAGGCTTCGTTTTGTAAATCTTTATGGGAGTATTGATGTTTGAGTTTTCATTCGCAGTGGAAAGTACGAAAAATTATTTGTTTATTTATGTTAATTTGATAGGTTCGTAGCACGATGGTAATAAATATTGTTTGGTTGCATTTTGAGAGTTGATTATGGGTTTCGAACGGTTTTTTAGTCGTTAAACCAACTTACAGTTAGGTATAATATATATATATATACCTATGTACTAACGAACTCTTTTTGAACTTATTTAATTGATGCAATGCGGTTTCCAAAACTGTAGAGTCGTAACTAAATCTTATCAAAACACTAACTTGCCTACTAATACCTACTCAATTATCAATAACATAAATTCTTATCCCAATATCGACAATTTACAAAGTTGTTCATTCATCTTGCATTAAATTTATTAGTAACTTCACGCGAAAGATTATTCAAATGTAAACAGGTCGCACACCTCCGTAATTGTAGGATCATTTGCATCAGCGTAATCGTTATCGACAGTAAAAGTTATTGCTTACACTTTTTATTTTGTTTTGACAAGTAATTTTTTGTTTTGACGTGTCTTTTTTTGTGTCACAAGTTGTGATTACATAATTTGTAAAATATAATTTTTTTGAATATGCGACCAGAATATAATCTGGGAAAATAGGTCTCAGATGAAAAATGAATAGTGTTTGTAGTACTAAACAAAACTAGTGCTTTAAATTAACTAATTTAGAAAAATTGTGTTTTGTTGCGGAGTTAATGTTTTTAGCTACCTATTGATTATTTGTGTAGCAATTCGTAGTTTAGGCTGTAGGTGTTCCGGAAATGACCCGAACATATTTAGGGGCAAAACAAATGAATACCAACTTCAAAATGCAAATGATTCCTTGACACCGCATGAATAGTTGCCGGCCGCGTGGCCCTGACCTTTTATTTAAATTAGTAGATATTGAGCAACCAGGAGGCGCTGCTGCTGCTGCTGCTGCTGCTGCTGCTGCTGCTGCTGCTGCTGCTGCTGCTGCTGGTGGACACATGTAACTGTTTCAACAGTTTGGGTCCCAGACTACGGTGCACCACGGAATACCTCACCTCCGCCGTACGTTCGAGTAGGTAGGTCCTATAGGTACTTAGTCTTTTTTGGATTGATTTTAAATGCTTTTCAGGTTCTTGGCATGTATTTTTCTAGTTTCCTACTAATAAGAAAAACTTGTAAAAAGAAATAAAACTTAGTTTATTTATAGTTTTTAAGAGCATCTGTATTGTAATAATAGGTGATTACACTAAAAAGGAAACACAACAGAAAAATATTCAAAAATCTGCAAAAACAATATCATAATTTGCAACGGCAACACACAGAAAAGGTTCCTCAGATGACACGGCACTGACACCCATTACGGTGTGCGATGACCAATCGTACAGAATGTCTGGTCTGGTCTAGAAGGGGGTGTCGGTGGGGGGAGGTAGGCGGTGCCGCGCCTGCGCGCCGTTGCCAAGACGACGGCACGTAGCAAGTGCCCATGTGTGCGTGTACAGGGCGAAATACTTGCTCTGGCACATGGAAAAAGGAAAAGCGGTTGCTTATTTTGTAAGCATGAAAATCTAATATCATTCAAAGAAGACGGAATTTGATCATGATTTCTGATATTCTGAGTTGTCCTATATGATTTTTATTCGGAAAATGTTTCGTTATACATAAGTGCTTATAGTTAATCTTGTTAGTTTTGGAAGTTTTACCTATCTTTAAGCATTTGGTACATAATGTTAACTTCAATGTTTAATTATTGTCATACCACATCTTAAATCGCAATTTTGTGACACTTTTTATGAAGATCTCGAATCGAGCTGTGCTGATTTGCATTTGAGTACAAATGTGGGTTAGGTAAGGTTCAAAATCAATCTTGCAAGTAAAGAGTTCATGGTGCATGAAATACCTGCTGCTACTCTGTGGTTTGAGAGAGACTGGAGACGAAAACAATCTATTGTAACAGTAAATTACTTGTGGTCTTGGGAACTTCAACATCATAGGTAGGTGAATTGTTTTTGTAGAAACATTGAATACGAATATAAGTTTTTATTTACTAATATAAGGTTTAATTCTGAAAACATCTCACCAATGACGTCATAACATGCCACACCACATCCCTCCGACTGCACTACTCCTGTGTACCGCATTCCACGCACACACGCACACGTGTGCACACACGCTGTCACGTCTCACACACACGCCTGCACGCCCAGAATACCTCACTGTACTACACCATTATGTATACTTAGCAGTCGGTACTCCAGAGACCATTTTACAAGGGCACCTTTTCTTTTGAAGCTGTAAAATGTATAGAAAGGGTATTGATAAGTTCCTTTGTAGTTGCTTCCTCCAGGGATCATAATCGTAAGGAAAAATGGAGATCAATTTAGGCCTTGTGCCTTGGTTTGCAAAAATTATTGAAGGAACCGTGTTGTTAAGGTGAAGGCGTTTTGGAGTACCTAGTCAATGTTTCCTCATTACGGACATAAAAGACAACGCACCTCTTGTGTTGCTCTAATCTTATAGTCGTTTGAATTACTAATGCGACAAACTTGCTTGTTTTACATTTTGGAAAAGCTTTCCTTGATAAGGCAGGACAAAAAAAAATTGTGGTCGCCTAGTTACTTATTTGACATTATTTCTGAAACAAAAAGTTAATAGTTTTTTCATGGACTTGAATAAGATAAGCATATTCTGATAGGGTTAAAAACTAATTTCCTGCGAGCAGCTGGTTCAACTCTGCTTAAACCCATGGTATAACAAAATAACTACTAAGCCATTCATAACATTGCAGTTTCACGTCAGAGCAGGATCTCTCGATCCACCAGCGGCGCGGCGCGATGCGTCTGTCGTCAGCGGCCGCCGCTCGCGGCTCATTATCCGCTGCAATCCGCAAAAATCAGCTGATTTCCTTAAAAAAATCGATGCAGGAACCAAATAAGAGGCATTGCGAAGGTCACGGTCCATCGATCCGGCGTAGAAAGCGAGACTGCTGCCACTACTAACACCGTCCCGCTGGCTATGCCCGCTGAATTAATCGCGCATATATTTGAATACATTTCAAGCGGCGCAGTTCGGGGCTCGGTGTCGTCGCCCCCTTAAGTTTTACGGATTTTGTTCCTTTGTTCGTTGGCAGCGGCTTCCTGGAGACTTGTCTATCCGCTGGTTCAGGTACCACCGCTGCAGCGGACGCGCCTGGCTGGGGGGAGCGGCGCGCGTCACAGATGCATCTGCACCGTCGCGGACATTTGTGACAGTTTCCTAGTGAAGTTTTCCTGCTTGATAAGAAACCTGAAATATAATTAAACTAGTTTAAGATCGAAATAAACTAGTTTTTGTTTTATGATTGTCATTTACGGATATGACGTTCAAATGGCGGTGTAGTAAGGCCCTAAGTATGGAAGCAAGGAATAGCAATCAGCCAAGGTTCCTATGAGCAATGGTCAAGGCTATCTCGTCTACCATTTGCTTTCCCAATTTGTTTTTTCAGTACCTATAGTTACTTTACAGTTGTTTGCATCTCCCGGGCTCCAGGACCGCTCTATAATGGTGTCGGGGTGAAGGAA
The DNA here is from genome assembly GCA_963662085.1 of Eupithecia inturbata. NCBI lineage: Eukaryota > Metazoa > Arthropoda > Insecta > Lepidoptera > Geometridae > Eupithecia > Eupithecia inturbata. Next base: position 15,332,885 of record OY759182.1, read on the forward strand.
CGGCTGTCGAGGGAGCGACAACAGAACTGAAGCGGAGAACTGATTTTTCGTTGTTTCTTTTTGGGTAAAAAGTGTCGCATTTTTTTACCAATTAATTGAGAGCTCTCACATTTAACACACAGCATACATCTCTTACATTTTATAATATAGGTATGCTGTGTGTAACTTATAAAACGTCACACACTGCGTGCGTACCTATACTAGGCCTAGTTTTAAACAGAGCTACATAATCTATTTGTTATTTATTTGTTTATAATCATTATCATCAGCCCATATCTACCAGGTACAACTAGGTATGAAGGTATGGACTTCTCCATTTGGTTAACTTTAGTTTATTACTCTGCTAGACAAACATTAATTGAGGTCTCTTACAGGCCTTTCATTGACTTTTCAGCCATAATAAGTATCTACTCACCTCTGATTGTTCTATGCTGTAATGTCCTACTGGTAAAAGTACCTACTTTGATCTATTGTTGGTTTGGTTGGTAGTAGGTATACAAATGTTCATGATTATAAGGACTCTAGGCAGCTCTTCCCGATAGTTACAGGCATTACGAGCTCCAGTTTAATTTGCTCGTTTAAACATTCACACATACCTCCACAAGTGCACATAGATACAAATAATATACTAAATAAATAATGCTGGACTATCCACACAACATCATGTAGCCCCAAGCTAAGCAGACCTTGTGCTATGTAGCCGTTTATCTTCTATAGGTTTATTACTACCCCAACTGTATTATTCATTGAAATTTTGGTTTTTAAAGTGTGACCAGATCGAAGTCTTTGTAAAAAGTAGACTTCACTGACGCCCGTATTTAAAGTTAAAGATAAGTCTCATTTGTATCTACGTTTTCCTCATAACGTAAATATCAATATCCGTATCTTTTTACGATTCTATGACTATCTTTGTTTTATTATTTCCACGGTCTTCTGACACAGCCTTGAACCTGTTCCTTGTTATCTATTCTTGGTTTCTTGATTTTCTGCTTTTGCTTAAAACTTCCTTGAACCCTTGTTTCAGATGCGTTTGTAATCTTGGGATCTGCGTGAGGCAAATTACTTTGAGATTACGAGTACTTCTTGGCATGTCTAGTTGTAGTTGTTGTTTCTTTTGTTCTGAAACAAAACATGAAAATCTGTCATTTATTTTGTAAACAGATCGTATTACTTGTAAGTCTTTGTGTAGGTATTCTATTGGGCAAATATACATACTTCGTTTTGATCCTACTAAAATTATAAAAGCAAAAGTTTGTAAAATTGTGTATAGGTAGAGCTTGGCAAAAATGTTTATAAAATAATATGGTAGTTATTATAACTCAATATTAAACATAATTTTTCGAAACCATTTTACTAAAAAACTACTCATCGGTTTGGGCTGAAGTTATTCTACTTTTTATAAGCTACATAGACAAGCTTAATTTCTATAAAAGTGTGTTTGAAGTTATATTACAAACATTTGTCATGACTAGGTACTAACATAGAATTTTATTAATTTTGACTAACATAATTATGGACCCAAATTGATATTATTTTGTCTGAAATAAACAAATTTTATTTATTTATTTGTAAATGCTATAATTCTATAACCTTTCTTCTTCTATACAGCTAGCTTTATATCTTAGTTGGTAATCTTCATCAATCTTCAGCTGATTGCCGCCATCGTCCGAAGCTCGCTAATTTTGCTCCATTAAGTATTTTGGTCACGATAACTTTGCATAAATTTCTTAGATCCAAAACAGTAACGAAATTACTCAGTTGTACACAGAATACGCTGTAATTACAGAATAGTACCTAGCGGTTTTGGCATGGCACATGACACGGGATGTGACAGCAAGGCTACAAAATCATCTAAAACGGTTTAGATTTATTTTGTTTGTTCATACGAGTATCCATGATAGAATTCAACGTTTTATGACAAAGCTAGATGCAGCTCTACAAATTAATAAGGCCTTCCAAAGTATTAGTATTTTTAAATATTTGTAAAAACACAGTTGTCTTACATTCAATCAATCAATAAAACGGTAATTTTTATGATCAATAATATACTTAGCCGTTTTCTGTCAAATTTGGACCTATTATCCATTATCTGGCACTCCCTCGACTCTTTACAAATAAATAGCCAAGTATTTTGCGACATGCCATTATAAATGCTGCTGGCAACACCAGTGCTACACAACACTGGGTGACAGACTGAAGGGCAGGACCTTATAATTGTGGACCTTGGGAGCCGTGGAACGTCTAGTCTAGACCCGAGACAGATATTGATACATTCTCTATTCAGGTTTATCTGATAGAGAATGTCGAGCATGAAGCGAGTCTGAAGATATGTATGAGTTGTTACTAGCATCTAGTCGTGGCATAACATTAGTAGTTTATAACGAAATTGTTTGACAGCCTACCAGACCTTTGACACAAGTTCTACCGAACTAAACATGCACATCACGAAAATTACAAAAATTATTCATATTCAGGATATTTAATATAACGGATCTTTTAAATACACGCTTGTTTTGTTATATTTTTAAGTGATTTACTATTGAAATGTCTATGCCCAAGAATAGTTTTCAGTAAATTGCAAGATCAAGACACGATTTGTTTTTTGTTTTAATTCAATACAAAGTTGTACCAACTTTCAATTTTAAATTTACACTTTTAACACTTTGCTTGCCCATAGCTGCTTTATTTACCTTCCTATGTCTTACGTAAATATTAATTTTATTAGTAAAAGCTAACACGCTAGATGTAATAAAAAAAATTTAATCCATGTTATTCTGTCCAAATAAAGTTGTAGCACTTATTAGTTCTAATGGCGAAGTAAAATCGAAATATGTTTAAAAAAATATAAAGCCGAAGAGCTTTTCAGGGTTGAAGAAGCCGCCAAGCACTTGGTTCCACCTACCCCTCGTACCATTATGACAAACGTTACGCCGAGCACTCTGTGTTATTGTTATAGAATACTAGCTGCTGCCCGCGGCGTCACACGCTTTTTTCCGGGATAAAAGTTAACCTATGTCTGGCCCCGGGATACCATCTACCTCCCTGCTAAATTTCACTGAGATCCGTTCAGCCGTTTAAGTGTGTAAAGGTAACAGACAGACAGACAAAGTTACTTTCGAATTTTTAATATGAGTATGCAAGTATGCATAAGGATTTAAAGCGTATTTTTTTTCATAAGTCCAACATATTAGTTTACCTAATGTAGATAATTATGTAGGTGGAATTAGATATTGTAGGCATTTCGTTTAATGATTTAATAAAATGACAAAATACCTGAAACTGGCCACAGCGATAAGTACAACCCAGTAACAAACGACATCGTCTCCGCAGCGTTCGGCCGCGGCGAGCACGTCGTCGTCAGGCTGAAACAAAAAAGGGATTTTAATAAAACCCTTGGAGACAATTGACGTCGCGTCCGTGCACTTGACAGCAGCGAGGATGCTGTCCTACGGGTGATGCGCGAACGCGATCATTTATAAAATAGGTAGATACTCTTTTCGAGTCTTCGTACTAAACATTGAATTGACGTCACGTTTTATACTGCATGCCAGGTAGAAGACGGATAACGGACGAACGAATAGAGGCGGAATTAACGAATTAGCTGGACTCTGAAATCATGTAAAAAATTATGTAGATTTATAGCGTTTGGCCAAGCGAGAGTAATGTTTTGAGCTGTTAGTATGAGTCGCGTAAATGCATGGGTAGGTACTTTCAACAGAAATAACAAATCATTGTGTGTCACTTTTGGACATAACTGTTTTTGGTCTGTTCTATAGACTCTTATTATAAAAAGAAAAATCTCCATTGTCGACGCCCGCGCCGTGACGACAGACGTGACGCACACCTCAGCGTTGTGAAGAGCACGACCGCGACGCCGCGTTGTGCGAAGTATCCGCTCCCCACTTCACCGCGCTTGCCCTTCACCGCGCTGATGCAGACTTCGACCACAAACAAAAGACCACTAAAGACGTTTTTCATACTATTACGTGTCCGGCACTGCATACCGCAGCGTTTTGCTTTGAGATTGAGAAACCAAGACTTTACCCAAGTTTAAGTTATTTAAGTTAGGTTAACTCCAAGTTAAGGTTAAAAAAGATATATTTTTCATATCTTCCAATATCATCTGCTGTCCACCTAGGACGCAGCTCGCCCTTCGTTCAGAATACTTCACAAGCGATGGAAAGTCACCTCGTTGGTATTCCGCGCGCGCCGCCGCCAGATGTCGCGCCTGTACATTGTACGGTCGCTGTACGCTCACTCTGCGGGCTAGAAAAAGCGGGCAGAGGCAGGTGCGTGAGGTAGTGAAGAAAAGGCTATGTATTTTTATAGATTGACATAGGTAGCGGTTAGCTAAGCAGTCTTTTCTGTGTTAGCTTGTCCACTTTGTTTATGAGTCGTTGTTGCTCGTTAGACGTAGAAATGCAATTATGTACGGCTTCAAACACAATACAATTTATACCCGAAACGCAATTTGTAGTTAAACAACGTCCGTCAAGTGCGAGTGTGACTCGCGCGCCGAGAGTTTCAAACGGTTGTCAAATATACCAATATGTACTTACTATAGGTTCTGGTTAGAGACTTTGCTATTTGATGAATACCAAAAAATTTAAAGTACCTACATTTCAGATGTATCCGTTTGCAAACTTCGGAGTATAGAGAGGGTAATAGTAAAATTTTCGAGTTTTTTCAAAATGTTTCAAAAAGTATGAAACCTACAGAAATTTCAAAAACAGTTTTGTGATGTGCAAACCAATTACCATTCATTTGATACCCCAGTGAGATTCATTGATACCTCGGTGAGGTAGCCCTTCTTTTGAAAACGACCCCCCCCCCCTTTTTGACCATCTTGCAAAAAGTTGTCTACTTACAGACATCTCTATATTTTTCCTGTAAAATATAGATCCATATCTTAAAACGCTAAGAACGCATTTTAGATGGATCGCTCTGCAAACTTCGGAGATAGGGGTGGATTGGTATTTTTTCGACTTTTTTAAAATATTTCAAAACGTATAAAACTTACAGAAATTACAAAAACGCGTTTTAATTAAATGTACTTGACATTGTAGGTCTCATTTAAAATTTCGACAAAGCAATTTGTACTGAAAATTTTCATTTTAATTTTTCATGTATTTTTCTTTTATTCTGTATCGGCGCACGAAATGCATATTATTATTTTAAAGTTCACTTTATTTGCTGCATTAGTTGCTGAGTTATTTTATTAAAGACGGAAAAAAGGACAGAAAAAGCGAGACTAGACGAGGTTTTGAAACTGATCTCCGATCTTCGAAACCATAAAATTGTAGCTTAAAAATTTATTTACATAGGCACAAGACAATGAACTGGGCGTCCGGAAAATAGTTCAGATTTCGTCAATCCGACAAACCTTCCTCTCATCTAATAAACAGATTTCCGAGATGAACTAAAGATAAGGCAAAGATCGCAGATCGTTTAATTTAGGCAAGTGCGAGTCAGGCTCACGTGCCAACTGTCCATCGATGGTATCTCGATATTGGCTTCACCCGTTTGGAGGCGGGGCCTATCTGTTTCCGACACAGGAAATTAGATATTTGGCCCTACCCTTCGGAATTAGGGTTTCTGCAATTCCACGGAACTACCAGAAAAGTTACAGAAAGATTACGGAATCATTTCCAATTCTGTAAATAACTAACATTTAACAACTCAATCCATGATAAATCTTTTAAATCTATCATGGTTATTGACACTATAGTAATTTATGATAAAGTCATTTTTGATATTTTCCATGATTTTCCAAATCCATTGTTGAGAAGCTAAGTGTCCTAAAATGGTTTTATTCGATGGCACCAAACAAATTTTATTAAAGTTGATCGTGTAGATAAATTCCTAACAAGTAGAAAGTACCTAACCTTGTAAACTTGCAGTAATTTTCAGTCCGCTCCGCTGTAAAGTGGCTTGAAAAATGAGGTCACCGGATCGATAGGCGGAACGTTGCAAATCTCTGGCCGGCTTATGACTATGACTTCGGTACAAGGATACGCAAATCCTAGCTGTAGCCCAAAATTGTACTGAAAAATGGGCTTAGGTTAGTATGTGACTGATCACATACTAACCTAAGTCACCTTCAAAAAAAACTAGATATCATCCGAACCTGAGTTCGGATGATATCTAGTTTTTTTTGAAGGTGATAAGTGGATGGTATCTTTTTCGATAAAACATCTCGTAAAGATTAACGAGATGGTTTATCGAAAATATTCGTAAATTCGTAAGTTTTCTAGTTACATACGAGACGATTAATAAATTTCTCGTTAATCGTGTCGGCACTGACTTACAAATACATCCATTGCACAAATTTTCGAAATCTTAGCAGCATTCTACGATAGACATAACGCCCATAGATATTTCTAACTCAATTTGTAAGTCTATCACATTTTCAACCATTCGAAATCTGATGCATTAACACTTAAAGGCATGAGCTGTTCCAATGTTTACACAACCAACCGCTGTGCCAGTGTAGTGCAGCAACCTTGCACCAAACAGTCGTAAACTAGTCGAATGCGCGACAGCTCACCGCGGAATGGTGCGGCCTATGGCTGAACAAACTTCCACCAGATAATTCTGTGTTTTCAGCTACGTTTTGTCTGAAGGTGAGAACAATCCACCTCCCACCCCCTGCCTAGGGCGTCGACCTTGCTATTGCGATTCGAAACACGCGCGGTACTTTTCTCGCTTACAGAATAAGGTCACACTCATTGTACGGATGTGGGTTAGAGTGATGTTTTGTTCTGGTCATGGAATAGTTATCTTATAAGTGGGGAGATGGCGATGGCAGCATACTAATTGGAGGCACTGCTGGAGCAAGGTAGATCTACTGCTGAAAGCAGAGTTCGATGCATTAGCTCGACATCGAGCGAAACGTGTGGGTGGCTTAAGTATGGGTCCCCAGATTCTAAATCTTATTATAACCACAATTTTTACAAACGACTATTATAACTACGATATTTTCTGGTTCATAGAATCAGTTATATGATCTGGGAAACAATTATTCAACCAGTTCTGGAAACCAAGGACTCATCTAATAAACTCTCATGCTTTATTCTGTCTCTTGTTGTATTATATTTCTTGAAGATCGATCTCCGTTCAATTTCAGTTTCATGGCCACAAGAACATCTGTGCGTCGCGAGACGCGCGCGAGACTTTACGAAAGCGTATCTTATGCATTTTACATGAGGAACCCTTGGCGTACACAGCGGTGCCACCCACACCAGCGCCATTGTCAACGAACACACACATCTAATTAGTTGTTTGTAAACACGTGTCGGTGGCGTGTGCGTGTAAGGTGCTGGTTGGAATGACTTTCAGCTGGGAGTGCGTAGGAGAAGTGGTGTTACCATAACTTTCAATAGGAACGTTGCTTTCTTGCGTTGGTAGATTGTTTCTCATGGATCTTCTTGAACATGTCTTACGGTCTGTGTTCTGCATTGTTTATTATTATCACCGGCACCCAGATTACGTACAACAATTGATTTAATACTTTTGCTAGGACCTTTCTCGCACCTCCTTTCCTAGAAGTGGTCTTCATCATCAGCTGTTTACCCAACCTTATTTCTGACTTCCAATCTGATTCCACACATTAACCTGCAAGCCCTCACGATGAGCACGTCCTTACTCTAACGGGTATTGTTCAGTTATAATGAAGTCTTGAAGTAGGGCCGGTGTCAAGGGCTCGCTCGCTTTGCATATTTTTGTTTGGGTGCTCGACTTCTCCTCATTACCATTCCGCTAATGAAAAATACGCCGGTTTGTTTCCACAGACGGTTGTGAAAGGGTTTTTAAGTTATTTCAAATAGCACCGCTTTTCAGGGTGTTTATTGTTTTGCAATTCATATTTTGAGTGTTGTGTTAAACATTTCTATCAAAATTTTTGACCCCGCTGAATCCCATACACACGGGACGTAGGCCTCACTTTCTGTTACAGGTTTCGCCATCATGGCAAGAACTCAAAATTATTATGAGTGGATTGTAAAGAAGAATTCGAACCAGAACACCTAGGACAATTTCGATAGAAATACCTATGTAGGTATTTTAAAAAGACACGACCCTGAAGTGGAAACTTATCCACCCGGGCTATGGATGAGTGGACAAAAAAGAGAAAACTGATCCATTAGTAGTTCTGTAAAGAGGATCAGAGTGGAATGGAGCAGAATAATATGACTATAAATCATGCTCACACTCCTAAGCGAAACTTCCAGAAATCCCGATTCCTCGAATCTTTTTATAACTATAAAACCATCACAAAACTTCAAACACCCAAACACACCGTTGAATTAATTTCCAGAGACATTTAATAACCTAGTCATAAAGCGGTAGTACTAGGGTTAGGTAGTATGTGGGGGGGGGGGGGGGAGGTTAACGAACCTGCCGGATGCAGTAGGTACCTGTGCCTAGCTACCGCAGAGATATTAGTTCGGTTGATATTCGCTGCCTCAGCTCGACTCGGCTCGAACCAAGATGGAGACTTGAACGTTGATGTGCTTGTGTTGGCAAACTTGGGTAATTTGTCTAAATGCGGATTGCTTGACTAATTTCATCGCACAGCTTGCAGAAAAGAAGAGTTTTCTCAATTTATACCAGCAGCGGGTCAATTCAAGTTTTATTTTTGCCGATCATTGGCTGAGTTTTGATTAAGAATATATTACAAAAGAAAATAAACAAATAAGCGGCGAAAATATGTACATAGTATGAGTAGATACAATCTGAATATACCAGCAGGATGAAATGTAGCCCGGAGGTCTCGCACATGTGTTCCTTGCAAACTTGTGACTGGGCCAACATTGAGGGAGCATCTTATGGTTAACTTACAACTATAGGTACTCCGTTCTAGAGTCCAAGATATTTTTTGTCAACAAAGACATAATTATGATATTGATAACTTAACAAAAAATTGTAAAAATAACAGAAATCAACACAACATTGTGTAGTAATAGCAAGATAACCAACTCACTAAAAACAAAACACAAATTACAACAACGTATAATATTACACGCGCAGCAAAAAATGTTAAAATTTGAATTCGAAAACGGACGAGAGAGAATGATGAATGAAAGTTTCAATATCATCAATTGTTTCGAGCTTCTGTGATTTGCTTTGATGATACCAATGTAGTAAAATAATTATGATCCACCAATATTTCATTGTAACTCCTTTGTTCACATAAAGTATTTAGGATTCTTGAATCGAGTAGGTATAGAATAGATTAGTCTAACAATAAGTAAACAATATTCTTTATACATATGTTAGTTAAGTACTAATGTTGCAATGTGAGCTCTCATTCATTGAAACAGATACGGGAGCGATGCGACGCGACGCGCGCCGCACTGGAATCTTAATGTTGTTAATGGAACATTACGGAGTCCTCAATGAGCATCCATCTCAGCATCCCGTGGATACGCCGGGTAAGTTATTCAATGGAGCTGCTATTATGTTGCAGCTCTTGACGTAAACTTGGAAGAATGCGAGGAAACCTCGGAAGGACGTAGGTAAGGGGTTTGTTAGTCAAATTCAATTTATTGAGACTTTTTTTGATCAGAAGATAATGAAATTCTGCGTGATAGTATTCTCGTTATTTCCTTCATTTGGAAAAAGTACCCGATTGCAGTTTATCTAAAATGACTGAACGCATTGGTACATTTGTAGTTTTTGGCTTTAACTTATCAAGTAAAAGCCAAAAACGGTAGAAAAGTATGCTCAATTTATGATCCTCATTAGAATCTAAAACGAATACTAGCTCATTCCGTCATCCAGCGCTGGCGCAGTCCATTTCCCCGCGTCTAATAATGCGGCATAAAAATATAGCACCGTCCATAAATGAAGAAAAATACCAATGTAGTGTCGAGAGCCTATTCTTTAGCCTCCGAAGAGCATACAATGCTGGCGCTCTGACGTTTCAATGGGGGGTATAAATGAAATTTGTTTGGTGTGTAGAGGTGCGCGCGCAGGTTTGTCAATATTGTCGGACGTACCGTTTAATCGGTTACCATTCAAGTGTACCGCCGCTGACGAGTAATTGCACTTCGATTGAAATGTTACTGCTTTCTTTGTATTGGATTTGTTGGTTGCTCTAGTATTTTTCTTTGCCGTTCAGGTTTTCTTGTATGTTTGTAGATTGCGGAATCAAAGAAAAAATGTATTTTCAAAAACAATGTGAGTGGAAACCGCATTGGAGCGTGAATGGTGGCTGGCAGAAGTGTTTCCCGGACGACAGCGTCACCGAACAAGAGGAGTCACAATCAAAAATTATAATGAGCTTTAAAAATACAGGAGCAGTTAAAACGGCGGGCACTCGAGCGAAATCCAGAAATCTTGCGAAAACACGGAGCAATTAAATGGAGAAAATAATATCGAGAGTGCTCGGAACAATAACGAAGCTTACCATTAAAAATAAGACCGGAATAATAATGGGACTGAAATTAAAAAGAGAACCGTCGCGTCGGATGCATAGGAATATGGCGGCTCCGGCTAGGTTGGTACGGACCAATCAAAATTCCTCGTCAATTAAGTGAGTCGAGATCGCAAAAGGAAAATTGAAGGAAAAACTGAGGGTGGCTTCGGAGATAGGGATGGCACTTGTTAGAGGTGTACCTACTCTGGAGAGGACTTGAGTAGGTACCGTCTTTGGACAAAGAACTTTGAGTGGTCTGTCTGTACCCAATCTGGGCCAAAGTTTGAAAAACAAAATACTTTTTTATAGAAAAAACTGACATAGAGGAACATCAAATAATAACAATAAAATATCAAAAATATGGTTGAATTCAAATTAAGAGAGCCCTGAGTGTGAGGCACTTTATTAACAAAAATCTTATGGTAGAATTGTTATGAAAAGGAAGTTTATTAAATACTAGACCGAATTCAAAAAATAGCAGATGGTATGTTACACTCTATGCAAATTCCTACAGAAAAGCTAACATTTTATGCATAAACCTGAAGCTCGATAAAAATATCGACACAATTCATCGACAAGTCCCCACCCTACCCATCCCGCAGCTCTCTAGATATGAAAGCCATGGAAATAAAGTTTGTTTCCGCATTGTACGCTCGCCGTAAATGGATTTTATCACTATATAAATATTCTCCTATTTTTACGTTGCTTTACGTTACGTCACGTAACGGGCTCTATCAACGTCTGACGTTATTTTGATATAAAGGGTTGATGGAGGGTTTTCAAAAGAGTGTCAGTGTTAAAAGTGTTTTCATACTTTATCATAATTATATCAGAACGGTATCACATCACCTGCTGTTGGTCTCTGACGTCACAATTTATTAAGGTAACCCAACATTCGCATCCTTGTTCTCGCACGATTGCCATTGCTAAAGTACATTTTGAAATCCATCCCAAGCCGACTATAGGACAGTTGTTTCAAAGGGTACGGTCAATTTGTCCCACCGGATACCGTTGTAAAATCTTTCAGCCCTTTCCGGTCCATTTGTTACTTTACAGCGCAAGTTAACTGTGAGACACATTACGGAAACATAAAACCGATGTCGTTTATCTGCCGGTCCGGCCGGGCCGAGGACAGTCGCGAAATTATGCGCAAAATGCCCCACGGCTCATTTGCTCTGAACGCACCTCGACACTCCATTGACCCTTCGGAATCTCCGGCATTAATAACGAATGGAGACCTTCCCTCGCTCCCTTTAAATGGTAAAACTATCTTGGTCTATAATCCCGAAGCGAGCCGTCCCCGGAACAGCCTGGCTCTCTACCACCTGACTGCACCTCCGTGACCTGAGCTAGTGTTTAGGCTGCAGCAGTGCAAGTCTAACAACCTCATACTAAAACAGAATATCGATTACTTTCGCTACTATAATGTAATCCCCCGCCCACTTTTCGTTTTTTTAGTACAGGATAATAATATAGTGGTCTCTGTCTAGCGCGGTGGCGGCGCAGGTGCTCGGGCAGGCATCCTCCTCCCCCTCTCGTATGTAAATGATCGTCTCGCGCTGTGTGCGACCACCCTCGTCACTCCGCCAGCGACGCCAGACGCTGCTCCAGGTTTACTGCCCGCGCTAACAGCGAGCCTCAATATTTAAATGTCAATTTAGAATTTGATCAGAATCGACATCTTGAATTTTTTAATCTTCATGTACACGTTTATTTATATTGTAAACAACGGTGCAGGCCGCGCAGCAGACATGCAAATGCTCCGTCTAACCGATGACAAAGATAACAAAGCGGGGGCAGTTTCAGCGAAAACGATTTTCTCGTAAATTCCGTGAAACATGCGCCTGTTGATACGAGCGATTTCGTGTTTTGCAACTGTTGTTCTAGAGTTGACTTTGCTCTGCCGGTTCAGAGGGATGTGTGACGTTGCTGCGTGCTCTGACGTCACGTGTACGTCGAAAATGACACTTTTACGAGCAATAATTTACATTATTTCGGTGTTAAGCCTCGCGTGCGTCCCGATTGATTTTATGTCGGTAGCATCTCACATTTGCGTTCGGTTAAATCGAATCACTCGGTACACGACCGAGTTATTTTGTAATGGTAGTTTCGCGTGAGGGTTTTTCATTTTTTTCGTGGAATGTTTGTTATATGGGCCCGCGGTGCCAGGTGACAAACGCCCAGCCCATTCATAGAACGGCTTTAGTTCTGTCAACTCTATCGCTTATGTCTACAAAAAAGATTGATTCGTATCGTTTTTGACTGTTGTTGTTGTCTGACGAACGAAGAGTAATACTCTGGTACCAATCGCATGCTCGCCGCTGATAAAGCGAAGACAGCATGTTCCACGGCAGTGTGTAGCCATCAATATAGTTCTGTTGAATCCATAACAAATGTCTGCATATATCGAAAGCTCTACATCTAAATCCACGTTTAAGTTCAATCCAGCCAAAGTTCGGAAAGCTAAATCAACACCTGTACGAACCGCATTCGACAGACTCGGCGGTACGGCGTAGGTAGTGCCGCTGGAACAAATCATAGTAACTAGCGGAAGGTTCACTCACAAACACAATACCTATAATCAAATTTAATTTAACTCTGTTCGATAGAAAGTTGACGTTGTTTTTTAAAAGATCAATGGAGTATTTATGGCTGATGCCAATGTACTAGATTCGGACTACCATACGTTTAGCCATATTAAATCTAAACCCAATGCAATAAAGCTTATTTTAAATGTGTCGGCATAAGCAGTGACATGCCAAGTGAAGTAAAGTGTAGGCAGAGGCACGAACGTTAAACTTGCTCAATTCCTCCAGATATGAGCGAACCTGTCGAGCTGTACAGTACATCTGGTATCGTTTAGCGAAAAAGTTATTAAAATACAGAAGTTCTAGATTAAGTAGGTGCTCAACTTGTGTATTAGACAAATTTATCATAAGTTTTATGTCTTGCCAAGTAAAAACAGCAGGTTCTTCATAAGATGGAAAATGAACAGACCCTGTGGTCAAACAGCCATAAACTGATCTATTGATAAGTGTCTCAATTTTGAGTTTTATATATTTAAAAAATGTTCTAAGAATTTATTCATCAACTTGACTTTTGGAACCGACAGTACAGCAGTCAGCAAGCGTCAGATTCATCATAAATTCTACCGTAGGTTCTTACAGCTATAGTTATTCCACTCTCTTATTTGCTGCTTGGTAGTTCGCCGGCAATCAAATAGTCATGTCCTAATACTTTACCAATAAAATTTTTTTTGACAATCGATTTTGTTTATGTAGAAGTTGTATTCGATGTATATTGACAAAGAAAATTACAATTCAAAAATATAAACAAATTAATTTATTAACAAATTTATTTAAACAAGTATTTACAATTGAAACATTGCCCGCGGCCTTACACGCGTTTTTCCGTAAAATTACAAAAAAAAGTCGTAAAAGTAAGACAGATTGAGTTACTTTAATAAACTATTTAATTTTTATACTATTTTCAACACTTTTTCATGACAAAATCATGTAGAATAATCTTTGTAACATGCTATCAGCTTGATAGAAATCGAAATTTCGTTAGTCCCCATATTTTTCGAATTCGCATCTCTATCTGTCAAAAGTAACTACATATGTCTATGAAATACTTCTTTCTGTCATTCAGTCTTCATTCGCTCACCTGTCAACAATTAGGGAACTCCATAGTCGTGCATATACCAAACAGAAAATAAATTCGTGGACAAGGTATAGCATGATATTTGTAATAGTAACTCTGGCACGGAGTCATAGTATTTAGCCTGACTCGTTCACAAGAACGAATGTAAACAATAACGGAAAATTTTAAATGTCGTGTTTGTCAGTAGGATACCTACTTTTGACGTATGTGTACATGCAACACTTCAAAACAAACAAAATTAGTTTTGGTAAGTTTTGTAAGGACGCCTATGTAATATAAGTGAATAACAAGTAGGTAGGTACGTAATTTGTTGAACAGGGAGGAAGGTCAAGTGAAAATTAATACATATTTTTTGCATTAGATAAGCAAAGCGAAAATGATAAAATGAAAGAATAATATAACAGGAATAAAGGTTTTAAAGTTATATCAAATGATGAAATGAGATTAAAGTGGGGTAATAGCTACAATTTAAACAAAATCTGGTTGGAATGATTGGAAAGATCACATAGATCATGATGATTGCAAAAGGATACAACAAAGCATTATTGGGGGCATGTTGACAGAGATGAGTGCTGGTGTCGTGAGGCACAATGTGGTCCAAGGCTGGTATCGCCAACAATGATGTGCGCGACCAGTTCCAACGCAAGCCTTTTTAACCAGTATCTCTTGGGTGTGATGTGGGAAGGCGTTGATAAGGCATTATTATTTGCTGAGGTATAAAAGTCAAAATGTTTTTTTTTTTCAGGAATAAGATAAAAGCATCGCCAATATACAAGGTAAGGTAACTATCAGTGATCCAGTACCCGTAATACAAGCTCTGCTTAATTTGGGGTTATGTGATGTTGTGTAATAGTTTCTTGTATTATTTACCTACTTATTTTGATTTTTTTCGTCTTTATGTGTTAGTATAAACTGTATTTAATAGGTTACTAAATAAGGTACGGAATTAAAAAAAAATATATGCGTTGTAACAATAAATAATTGGAAACATTCCGAAACATTAGCGATGAGCAGACATTGTCCAACCTGCCCGATTTGGCGACTGCTCATTGTTATGCAAAACCTAACCGAGTGGGAGCTTCCTCGGTTTGCTGATGACTGGAGAATCACTTAGTCCATTTTCACGGTTAGGTATATGTGCTTTAAACAGGTATTGGGTTTTTATTCGATTACGTGATTGGACTATTAAAATCGTTTTGAACTCTCCTGGGAAATCTTGGACAGATTTCCCACAGTGTAACATGATTATAATTCACACATAGTCATCATGAGCATAATTAATGAAAATAATTTATATTAATTTATCTAAAAAATTTCTTTATTTTGTAACTATACATTTTCTTACATTTTGATATTTTTATAAGTTATTATGATAGATGTAAGAACTCTGTGTATGAAACAATTGGTAAACATACTAAAGAAAATTAAATTCATAAGTTGCATTTGTATCTTGTGTGCTTGGAGTATTATCAAGTCTTGTGCGCTTTCTCCTAGTCACACAGATTATAATTCTATAAATCCTAGTCTATCCTAGTATCATCCTAAAAGTCTACGAAACTTGCACAAGTCTCAAGTGAATAGAATATTTGAAAAGCCGCATCCGCTGCGTCGTGTACCCGCGAGTGCCAGACAATGAGCGCGGACCCACGCCGCGTCACTCCTTAAACCTTTTCGCCTTATTTCACTAGCCTTCCTTTTGTCTTGAGCACTTCTTTATTTTGTTGTGCGATCTTATTATTTCGCTACCGTTGGCCGCATTGCATCGGCGTATTGTTTTTGTTCGCATTGCTGTACAGTAGCTTCTGGAATGAAGTAATACGGCCCGAGACTCTGTGGTATTGTGTATTTGCGAATAATATGAGTTTTTGTTTTATTTCTCTCAATGCCACGTCAAGTTTTTGTTGGGTGCAGTCGCGATTCTATGTGTGTTATGTAACGTGCCCGTGTGATATCATCTTTGGATGTGTATGTAATTATCGACTCAGGGATGGGAGCATTTTATATCGTGCGACATTCGGGATCAATCTACAAAGATTGATGATTGATTATAAAAAAGTCTGTAATCAACAATGATTACAGACTATTTTATAGTAAATTTTGATTTAAGTATTTAAATAATCAACTATAAAACAATTTTAAAAAAACTTTCTAATAAATCACGTAGGTATCTACCTACTTACCCAATTTGACAAACAGAGCAACATTTTTATGATAATATCATCAAGTTTTGAAATCCATTCCCTTAGTATTAGTAAGGAAGTACCTGCCTATTAGTATACGTTTTACTAGGTCCTTTTCAAGAGAAATGAAGTACAAGTCAAGACTAAGTTCAGTACTATAGGCATGTCCCGTCCCTACGTGTGCGTTCCAATTAAACGTGGAATGATTGAAACGACGGATGTGAAAAATTAATTTGAGATCTTCCTACAACGAGCGGCTTTTTTACCTAGTTCTCATTAAAATTCGTTAACGGATGTTCCATTAGGGCTCTGGACATTGCGTGACTTCCCAAATAAATTACTTTATTGCTTTTACAGTGTTTATCAAAAAGGGTTATTGCCTGCGAAGAGTTTTACGAGAGTGTAGAGAACGTTTAGTCAGAATAATTAACAAATGTCATTAGTTGTTCTTTCGTTGTTAGGCAATAGTTTAAAAAATAAAAACTCTGTGTTTGAAGGTTGAATTATGCCTTCGTGCGTTGTTTGGCTGTACGCTTTTCTGCAAGATTCTGCCCAAATAAAAGTAAACTCCTGGGTGATTGTTTATTCAGGGAAGACAGTTCTCTCAAGGCATGTAAACAAGGCGACACCTCTAGGGGCTACTAAGCTCTCTCCATTTAAGGTGTCGGCGAGTGTGAGCGCGGCGTGTCGTTGCACTAATTAAGGGGCGACATGCGCGCACGCAGCTCCCGGCGGCGCCCCCCCTCGCCTTAAGCGAACACAGACTTGCTTTTAGTGGCGTTGTCGCCGCAATCTCGGGAATTTCAATTAATTATATTATTTTCGTTAATTAGATCTGTAGGGACTGTTGGATTAGGAGTTCGCGGTATTGTTGGCTTTCTTAAAATGGCAAGGGTTTTAGTGCGCTTTTTATCGAAGCGCTTTACTTCAGGATTGAATAAGGTTCGAGTGCAAACGGACAATTCTGTTTTAGTTTTCTGTTTGACTTTTTTTGAAACGGGTTATTTCTTTGATTTTCCGTGATTGGGAATACTTTTTGAAAATCAGAAATCATGGCCTTTATTTACCAAGCTTCAGGCATCAGTTACACAGCCCGATACAGCCAGGCCGATTCCACCTCGTCACGAAAAACTCCAATCTAATTTAGTATGACAGTCGATAAGTCGACAAAATAAAGCAAGTCGCCCGAAACAATGTCTCCTGGTTTTTCAATGCGAACAATCGCCGGGCGGGTTGGAATTTATTGAGTCGTATTGAAAATAAATAAAATGAATACGTTGTAGGAGTCTGGACCCGTCGGGGATTGATCTTAGACTTCAGCTGTCCGCCTGCTGCCCGGAGACAGGAGACAGGGTGATGCGGTTTTACGATTCCAACCTTCCGTTTTAGGAATTGTATTTCAAGCATGCTTCGCGACGCTGCATCTTATTGATAGCGTTACTTGTTGGTTTACACTATCTTATTTCAGTTGTGAAACATATCGGATGGGATTGCATAATGAGTAAAGATATCTACTATTTTATGATACAACTTGTTTTCGTTTTTATTAGTCAACTGTACTTTATTATTGTTTCTTTTTAATGGCTTACTCTAAGAAACATTATCAATCTATGATTTTCAGATCACTTGCACACTATTCACATTTGGACATGATTCCTTTTTAATCTAGTTGTCTTGAACCATTCTGTTCTCAAATTTGATGTCATAAAAAAGATTTTTGTTTACATCGACAAAAACACAAGCTTGTATCCCAACTATTTCAAACTTATTGGAATGCAATAGTTAACTCGAAAATATGTGATCGTTTTACTCCAGTTAAGGTAAGAGCATCCTGTATAAAGGTGTAAGTGCACGCGAGCTCTTTGGTATCGGCCTGGCAACGCATCCTGCGGATCACATCGCTGCCAATTTACCAGGAATGGCTGCTATCGTCGACTATCACTCTGGAGGCTGACCACTTACGGTCAGCACTTACACGGCCACTTGCTTCGTGTGAGTCTCTGCCGCGAGCCCCGCAAAACTGGAACCACAGTCTTCGTTTTAACTGGTAGTTTTCCTGTTTGTTGAAAATCTTCATCTCGTTCGAACTTCGCACCGAGTTTTACCAATAAGTATATTAACAAGTATCAGCACACTCACACTCGATGACATCACCTTTCATACAACTAAACCCAATTAATAATAGGTTTTTTTCCGTTTGGGAGCTACGTCATGATGAGCATGATGAGCATTTATTGGTTACCAATTAGAACGACCCAACTTACACTAATTAATTAATAACTTCATATTTTAGATACATATGTACCTTCTCAGACAGGTACATTTACAAATAATCAGATTCAACATAAAAAATATTTTCTCAGTTTCCATCTGCGAAGGCTATCGGAACATGAAGGCTTCGGGCGGGGCCCCCAGAGGGCCGTTTACGGAGGTCACTCGCAATCAGGAGGCTCCCCGAGCAATCAGGCCAAACTGATTGATACTCGTTACCTACTAGCCACCCACGTGACTTGAGATGTAGGTACCAACCATATAGTTTCGTTTCGTTCGATCGGTATTCTAATCGTACGAAAACTGTAAATTTGGTCAAAATCGAGCTGCCTTTTCATTTTGGAATGATGAAATTTTATTTTGATTCTATTTGATCCTAACTTCGGTCCTGAGACTGCGTTATATTATAAAACAAGTACATATAAACAAGTCAGAGGCATAAAATTCGACCAAAAACGGTGCTTTTGTAAGTAATTATTATTATTTATTAATAATAATAATAAATAATAATGCTGGTTAGCTAGTTTTGTGGCCATACTACGCAACTATCAATAAAAAGAACTAGAGTAGGCTTCCAGGGTCGACCAAAATGAGACGTCAGCGTGGCCAATTGTATGAAAAAACATAAGACAATCGCGTCAGCTTTAAATGACCGAGCTAACTGAAAGAAAGAAAGAAAGAAAGAAAATTATTTATTACACACTACACACACACACAAACAAACTTTGAGACAATAAAATAAAAGAGACTACTTAGTACTAGATAACAAACAGTAGGTACACACAAACACTTGTGAACTAAGTAAGTAGAACACTAATACAAACATTGGGTTAATAGGTACCAAGTAGTCCACTCAGCAAGCAGACGAGCGCGTGTGTGCAGGTCTACCAGGTCCTGACTCAGCTTGTTGCTCTAACACAGAAACCTGGGGTAATCTGTGAAAGAGCGCTGGTTTTCAGTCAGAACCGTAGAGTAAGTGACAAACACACGGAGCAGATACAGAGTATCTGTACCTGCTCCGTGGACAGACACGATCTCAGATCCAGCGCACGCAAGACACAAAATAGAAATTAAAAACGAAACAAGGTGGCAACACTGGATATTTAAAAACGGGGTGATGAAATGATGCTAAAGCAAATGTTATGATGGGTGTATAAGTAGGTAGGTAGGTATTACACTAATAACACAAAAAGAAAACATCCTGCATATTAAATTTAATATATGTAGTAAGTATAATAAAAAATATAAATAATAATGTAGCGTGATACCCTTGCATGTTACACGTAAACCGTTATTCGACACATACGAGTATGTAGTCAAATCTCCTAATCTAGATCTGTAAAACTACCCCTTCCTAACTCTATGGAGTACCCATATAAAGATTGATTTTGTTCGTCCATGGTTAAAATTACAAGTGTCATGCCATTAAACCGTCAACCTAGGGCGAGAAAACTATAGAAAGATTAACGCAAATATAAAAGAAGAGTATTCATCTCAACTGCTAGTGGTTTGGAATAAAGGGATTGCAAATAGTACCGAAACTGAAAAAAAAACAAATGCTGATTGTCTTTACTCATCTTTATCGTTGCCGTCCTAAATTAAGAGTTTTTATTTATTTTGTTTTATTTATTTACTTCGGAGAATTGGTGGTTCAGTAGTTGTATAACAAGATCGATTTTAAAATTCTCATTTTTGCTTTCATGATAGTCCTTAATAAACTTCTGTCAACTTTAGACAATTGTTAAGCGCGCTTGTTTTCTTTTGTCGACATTAGAAAAAGACAACACTATAATAACACTGCTTAGCCATTCCTTAATTGGAAGACGGATACGTAGATGACCTTGTAAAATGCAAACTATAAAGGATCAAATAGCTTAGTGATTAGTTTTCGTCTCTCAAATTCTGCAAATATCTACAAGAGTAGGTACAGGAAGGCAGCACAGCCTTAAATTAACATTTCCGTCCGAGACACGCAAATAACCCTTGCCCGCCGCAAACGTCTTTGGCACCCCATCCCACAACTACCGGCAAATTAGCACTCAACCGAGTCACGGTACCTACCTACTGACCAGTCGAGTGCACTCTAGCTGTCCTATGTAATATCTGATTCTAATAACGGGTTGGAATAATTCACTAGACATGAAAACGTGTTCTATAGATGACAGAATGCCAAAGATTGATCATTTTTGAATGCAGTCATGTCGAATTTTCAGGAATGTTGTTAGGTAATCAGCATTCTAGCGGATTGTGGAACCTATTAATTTATTTAAGCTGAAAGATACTAAGCTCTTCAAGGTATGTAAGCACTTACATTGAAAATGTTGCGTTACCTACGCAACATTCCTACTTAGAGGATATTTGGCTGATTCTTGTTGGATTCGACGATTGGGTTAGTTCGGTTCAAAGTAACCCCAAATGGATCGGGTCAGGCCGGCTCCTCCGCAGCCTCCTCAGGTCTGAGACCTGACACGCCTCCAGATGAAAGGTCAGCTGTAATTAACGGTCCCTCAAGCAATCACTGCCGCGCACGGCCCCGTGATTGGTCCAATTCCAAACAAGACGGATCAAAGGCGCTCTCGCACTTGTCAAATGGAATATTTGATGTTTGATGTTGGGGCGCTGATGTGTTTTTAATTTTGGATGTTGTTTTACGAGGGTATATTGGAAGTCCCTCGGTGTGCGCTTGGAGGAATATAAATCTGCGTATTCTGTTTATTTACTTTATGTACGTTTATTGGGATATGTGGGTGGGAATACTGCAAATGGTAGATTAAACGAAATGTAATTTAATATTTTAGGTATATCTATCAATGCAGATAAAAACGTTTTGTAAGAAGCAACGTTCGAAATGATTTCGATGTTACGTTGATTTAAGAGCGAACACAATAAAGACTAGAGTAGATGGTAACAAAACCGGCGCAAGTCAACAAAAATGTCTCCTCGATACATTCGGTAAACTTTGACACAAAATAACGTTAAATTTTGGACGCTCCTTTTACATAAATAAGAAAAATCGATCCCGCACCGTCTCGGGGTGTAAACAACCCTTTAAAATAGTGCGCCATTATCGCGGGTCGGGGAGGGTAAATATCTTTTAGTATCTGCAAAACGTCTAATTTAGACGGCTTTGATGTTGTTTCTTGGACTTAGGGAGGTGTGGAGAGGTTACGGGTAAACATTTAAGATTTTATAATTTGGTTCTGAGATATCACTGTGGTGAAAGACATTTTCATCGCTGAAAGACACATGCTTCGGAGTTTGTGTTTCTTAGTTCTGATGATATATGTCAGTATCATAATATGATACACGTCAGTAGCCCATACTGACCGTATTGCAGAGTGTTGAGTTGTGCTCGTAGACCAAGATATAAAACAATAAATTCATTCATCACTAACATTAGTTTAATCGCGAAGATTAGTTTTTGTCTTAAAAAGTTGCCCTTCACCATTTGGCTTCTCAATGATGCTGTTGTATGTAATATCGCGCAGGAAATCGTACTTTATTCTATTTTATAAGGATCTGTTGACTTCATCTCCACTCCACCTTTGTCCTGCGTCTCGCAGCGTCCCTCGGGAGAAACCTCTCTTATCCATCTCCTGATCAGCCTCCTGGACCCGATATGTACTGTTATGTACTCTTATGTACCTTAAGAGGGTCTACAGTTGTGTGGGGAAATTGAGTCCCCTATTTATAATTTGAACGAGTATGCAAATAAAATGTTAGCTATTAGGTAGTTAAGCAATAGGTTGAATTTTGAGGTAGAATTTTTAGATTTCCTGACATATGAAAAGTTATCAAGATGAGTGAAAATGTACTAAACTAGGGGTGATTCCGCTGTAGACGATTCTCGACTTTCATTTTTAAATCAAATCATTTGTAACTTTCTCATCAATGCAAAGAAGAAAGTCGAAATTTCCAGTTTTTTTATAGTCTTTTTTTTACAGAAACATCGAAGAGTACAATTTCTGACAACGATTGATTGTACGCGGATCACTGACATCGTGAGCGGCAGCAGACGCGGTTCAATAACAAGTCATTATCGCTAAGTTGTAAGCGTAAGAAAAACTGATGAGGGTTTTTTTCAATATTTGCCCAAAATTATTTCTGCTGAATATTGACGAATGTGAAAAGAAATAACAAACATACGTGACAAAAAAGTGTTCTTATCGTATTATTTACCTACTTAACATTGTTTGATCTTTGATTTCGTTCCTATATGTATAAATATTTATTGATGTTATATTCATTTAAGTTAGACGGGTTGCACCCGCGATTTATTTATTTTATTTATTTATGTAATTAGAACGGCCTTAGGCCAATTATGCTAATTACAGGGCTATACTACTTAGGTTTTAATATAATATATAGTTAAATTAAGTAGGTACATAGTGCTAGAAATAGTACATACCTACCTATGTCAATTAGTAAACAATGATTAATGAAATTTAAACCGCGATAATTTGATAATGCACCCGCGATTGTTAATTTTTGATTTTTATAAGTATTTTATTTTTTTATTAGTTATGTTTAACGCCTTACGAAATATCAAGGCATAACATAATATTTCGCTTGTTTGCGACAACGATGACATTACTCAAAAAACACGATTTTGGAGTTAAGTATACAGCTAAGTTCAGAAAAAAATCTAGTTTTTTCCTGCAAAACGACATTTCTCTGAGGGGTAAGGTTAGAGCAGGACAAAAGATATGACAGTATTGCGCTGTCTCATCCTGTGTATTGGTTTGCGACAAGAAGGTCATTACTCAGTAGTGGTGCAATTGTGTTCGCGAAGAGTTGTGCATGTTCTCTTCAAGGACGACATCGTTTTGTTTTTGACGTTCTACGTGAAAAGTTTAGTTTAATATTTTATAAATTGGTTTCGAAAATAGTGTATTTAAACAAAATGTGTCATTTTTGCTCAGAATAATTAGGTAATAATTTGTGTATTTATTTTGTGGTATGTCAGTTTAGCAGAAAAAAGTAGGAACAGTAAAAGTATTGTAATAAAATATGACGTTATTGATTGTAAACAAAACACAAATGACAGATTTTAGTTAAAAATTTAGTCAAAAAAGGTCACTCCTGCTAAAATTTTTTATGTTGTTTTTGTATTTATTGAGAACTATCTTTAGTTAAAACGTTTTAGGTAAAATATAACATACATTTAGTGACCGACGTTAAATTATTGATTTGCAGTCGATTCGCTACAATGGCACAATCAGGGAGTTCAAGGAACAAAAAATATTGGCAGGAATGAAGCAACCGATCAAGAGTCTACATTAGATAAAAGTAGTATAGTGTTTTGCATAGTAACTACCTTAAAAATTTTACTGATAATAATTATCGCTCTATTGATTAAGAAAAGTATTTTTTTGTTGTATTTTAATTTTCTAGGCTACGAAAGACAACAAATCCAGGCTCCACCTGCGTTCGTTAAACCTATTCAGATACCACCCGATTTCGATGAGTTACCACCGGAGTTAGAAAGATAGAGAGATAGGGATATGGCGCCAATAGACCTCGGAACTTGTGTTTATAAAAGCCAGCAGAAGAACAAAGCGATGGTTGCAATGTATTTACTTGCGGTGCAAAATTACCAAATATCTAAACAATCACGCACAAATACCTCATTAAAGGCCACACTCAAAATGAGGGAGACGGGCACACTCACTCATAGAAAGGCACTTAAAAAAGCAGCACGAATGTGGGGGGCCGATTTACTCACCGGAGGCCTTTATTGGTGCAATAAAAACAGAAACCAGAACCATTTCGTGTAAATGAAATGCATACACAAAACTTTTTTGATTGGACGGAAGCTTGTTCTAAAATGGGGGTGAATATTAAGAAGAACAAAGAAGGAAACTCTGTAAAGATAGCTGATGTTAAAATACCCAAAGTTCAAATAAATATCCCTCCTACCATGTTCTACAAGACATCTTATGCTGAAGAAGAATTCAAGAGGGCAGTTCTTATAAAAAAGAAAACAATGATAGAGAAATAGACGTCAAGAAGGCGTATCATAGAAAACCGGATGTAACGGAGCGAAAGAAACCTGATTTGTTGAATTTAAGCAATAAAAATTTAATCCCAGGTTTCTACGCCCATTTCATAAAGCTTTGTAAGAACCATAACGGACTTTGCCTTATATTGATTGCATTATAATCTTTGCGTTTATAAAACTTTTTTCTGATTTTGTTATAAGTTTGTACTAATGAATAATAGTCTGATTAATCTAAGTAAGTTATAATAAGGTATTTAAGCTAATTTCCTTGGAAATGTAATGAAGACTGATTAGTTGTTAGCTAAAATCGTTGACTTTTATAGTTTTAGCTAACGTTTTTAATGACCGAAACAGATTTAGAATTTAGATGTGTCTATGTTTCGGTTAATTTTGTTGTGAATTTTAATAAAAGATTTTTCTATAATGTCCCTTTTTGTTTTATGTAAGTAAACCGAAAACTAAAATTGAAATGACATATTGTCAGTAATGTCCTAAGTCAAAATAATACAAAAAAATATGTTAGTTTTTCTGTAAGAATGACACATTTTCTACCTTATTCCATAAAAATACGGTTAAAATTTCAGGAGATAATCGTACATAATATTTGCTGATATATTTTAATAAGAATTAAATCAGGCAATATTTTACTTCTAGGAAGTTACTTTCAAAAAGCCATAATTAGCGAAATATAATTTTTCAAATCTTAAAAATGCTCTGCTGTAAAATCGTGTTTTTTGAGTAATGCCATCGTTGTCGCAAACAAGCGATTTGTTTCACAATTAACATATTTTTGTGTTTTTGTCTTATGATCCGCTAATTTTAGTGCAACCGCGATAGCACTTTGAACCTTCCTCCTGGCCTGAAAACTTACATTCAAATTCTTGTAAATGAATATAAAGTACTTAAACATGGTAAATGTAATACTTGTAAGATTATTTTCAATGAAATTGTTTCTAATTTTATTGTTATGGAACTTAATATTCGTCAAATGGTTGCACCCGCGATAATAGAATGGAATACCCTAAACCTAAACAAGTTATCACAAACAGTTTGCGCTAGAGTAGCGTCAAGTCTCGGCATGACTCGGCCAATCTCGGTCAACATGTTACTTGAACCAAAACGTAGTACCAATTGCAATCAGCAGATAATAACGGAAGCATCAGTGAGCAAAGCTTGTAAAAATCAGGCAGCAAATACGGTTTTATTCCTACAGATGAAATAACATCTAGCTGCTAGATCAACATTGACTCCGAGTCAGACAGATCCAGCGGTTGTCAACCTGAAATTCATGTTGTTCAAAATGTTTCATTTTCAACTGTTTCAAAACTGTTAACTTATTTTAGGCACTGTAAGGTCTACTGTGATTTTTCGCAATCAATACTCGCTAGCGACTGTGGTTAAAAAAATGTACGAAAACTTTTACAGCGCCTCTAGCGGATAGTTGGGTACTAAAATGCACAGTATGAGTTACTTAGTTAACTATCCTACGTCACAGTGTAAACTATACTACAGCGACTGTGGTTTGGGGTACCAAGAGTTACAAATTTGACAGATGTCATAGTAACATACTATTACTTACTACTGTAGTTACGGCACTCACCGACATTTAGCTTCGTAAAATTACTAGTTTGTGATAGATTTTCCAATTTTTGAATTAAAAATGGTTGAAAAATGTACTGCCGAATAAGAAGATGAACGACGCGAACAAAGAAAGTTTCCATGTGAGATGCGTGTTCTAGTTGGAAATCCACTTCAAACTATAAGTGACACCAAGTTTGTAAAACTTAATAGATTAAGTACTTACTTATTAAAGGTTATCCAATGAAGCTTTTGAGAATTTTTGTGATTTTTTGCAAAATGTTAACCTACCAAGTGGTTGTACATTACTAACGTGGTATAAGGACTACCTATGTGGCGCGGCGGGCGAAGGTCCACCTGCGATCTTCAAATATTTATTCCGGGTGTCCTGGGTACTTTATATATTATGTTTATAATAATAAATATCTATATGTAATGTGTTGTATTAAGTACCCATGCCACAAGTCAAGATCTTCTTACTTTGGGGCTAGATGATGTTGTGTTGATTGTCCAGCATTATTATATTTTTATTTTAATAAAATACTAACATACAATGGACCTGAATTTATTCAACCATTATTTAGACTTGCGAGACAGTCTCGGCATTTTTGTTTGTAACACGAATACGTTTGGGCTGCATTAGATTTCTTTGAAATAAGTGAGTCGACGAGTGAGGGCGACTTTTTACATTTGTCGGATAATAGTACCATGTATCCTATCTTCACAGCTACAAGTGATGATCGAATCATTGAATGTGGCTAGCAAGGTTGCAGGCTTACAAATGTGGCTAGCAAGGTTGCAGGCTTACAAATGTGGCTAGCAAGGTTGCAGGCTTACAAATGTGGCTAGCAAGGTTGCAGGCTTACAAATGTGGCTAGCAAGGTTGCAGGCTTACAAATGTGGCTAGCAAGGTTGCAGGCTTACAAATGTGGCTAGCAAGGTTGCAGGCTTACAAATGTGGCTAGCAAGGTTGCAGGCTTACAAATGAATCTTGCCAAAACAATGACAATGACAAATAGTACAAAAATAGCAATTACAGTTAGAACCCACACATTGACTTATACAGAAAAATATACATACCTAGGAACACAAATTGGGTTTGACAGAGCAAGTAATGAATTAGAGATTGACATAAGAACACAACGGACATGGAACAAATACTGGGGATTAAAAGAGGTATTTAAAAGTAAAATGCCAATACATAATTATAAAAGCAAAAGTTATGGTATCTAATTTACTTCCATGCCTAACATACGCTTGCCAAACATGGAAATTCACAAACAAAATCAACACCTGTCAACGAGCCATGGAACGAAGCATGCTGAGCATTAAAAAAATCCACAAAGTTAGTCATATATTAAAAATAAAATTTAATTATTCAGAACAAATTGTGAGACCTACAAGGTCAACTAGGGTAGTAAATGAAAGGTTCTACTAAAAGACTTCTCTATATTTTTCCTGTAAAATATAGATCCATATCTACAAACGCTACATACATTTCAGATGGATCATGGATCGCTCTGAAAGATGGGGGAATTAGTAATTTTAAAGTTTTTTTAAAATATTTTAAAAAGTATGAAACCTACAGAAATTTCAACAACTGTTTTGAAATGTACAAACTGATACCTTTATTTTATACCCCATTTCACTATGTCTGACTGAAAATTTTAATTTTTTTCTTTTTATCTGTACAGGCGCACGAAATGTGTTATTATTTTAAATTTCAAGTAGTTGGCTGCTGTAGTTGCTTATATATTAAAGATGGGAAAAAGGACACAAAAAGCGAGACTATAGAGGTAATATGGGTTTCGAAGATTGGAGATTGGTTTCGAAACCCTTATTATAGTCTGAAAATGGTCAAAAAGAGAAGGAATAATTTTCTAAATTGACGTCGCACTTGACGAATCTTGTTATTTACTTATCTAACTATTATAATTTGGAAAAATAAATGCCTATTTTTCGGGCAAGCCAGACTTTATACCCCATAAATGTTCCGCCATGAGGGCCTTGGGGCCTGGGGGCCTGGGGGCAAATCCGGGCCTGACTGCAGTAACGTCAGGCGATCTAACTGTGACAACTCATGGTAGACACACTGAATGATTATTGTAGGATGGGTGAAAAAAAAAACTTGAATGGCTTTGGGGTTTGTACGCTTTGGTTTGTACGCTTTGGTTTGTACGCTTTGGTTTCTACGCTTTGGTTTCAATGGAACCTGTAAATTCGCCACAAACATAACTTCAGCAGTTGAAGATTACTTGAGATGTACCGTGGATCCGTAATTAAGACTCCCTAAGACATAATGGGCGCGATGTATGTGGGTAGCATTAAAGGGGTGTTATCTGTCAGTTCGCGGGGTAATTCCGTTGGAGGAGATTGCGGTATTGTGATAACTTGTTAGAAATATATTAAATTCACTAGTCAGTCCTTTTAGTGCCTTAAACTTTTCTGAACTAGTTTTCACTACTATTATTTTACAAGGTCGGCTGACGCAAAGTTGGTAAATAATAGCCCTTGAATTTAATAACCACACACTTCATCAAATGTACGCATTATTTATATCTCCGCGCGAACACCAGTTCCAAAACTTCTTTCAACTCCATGAAATTATGGTTGTTCTAAAACAATGTCTGTGCCCACCGCGGGTTCCAACTTCCCTTCAAGATTAAGAATTATTGTCTCTTATCTGAGCCTGACTCGACAACTCGTCGGCTATTCGCTCTCACTCGATATCTAAGTGAAATGATTTCGACAAACTTTACCTAACAGTTGAACACCCCTGCTAGAATACAACCGCGCGATTTCCAACCTTAATTTATGCAAGGAAGGTCACTTTTCGATTGTGAATCGGTGCGGCATTTAAGACACGTGATTAACGAAAAGCGGGAAACTGGAAATCATTTGTGAATTTCCGAAAGGGACAGGTGATATGATAATATGCAAATGAACCGCACGCGCGAGCGGGACAGCGATGCCGCTGAAGTTCAGCACAGACAAGTCTCGTCGGATAAAATTTATACTCGGATGAAACGATTTATTACAAAAGCTTTGAGTACGTACTCGGAAATTAATTACGCTAAGTTTTGCTTTCATTTTGTACCATTGTGAGGATTTTCCTTGTCTTGTCGGATATCGGCGGTTTTTGTTTTTATTGCGAGGGATTCGGAGGTGGATATTTATGACAAGTTCGCGGTTTGTCGTAATGCGTTCTTGTTTTTGTGAGATATCGGCCGCACGCGGGACGCCTGGCGACGTCGACTTATCTAGACGTGATCCTCTGGCGTCGATATAAAAACAACATTATTAAAAGGCTTATTGTTGATCGTGTTATGAACGACGGGAAGCTGAGAGATTTTCGCGAGAATGAGCCCAAGTTAGGAGAAGTTTATGTTATGCTTCGTGTATGTTACCTTGTGTTACCACAGTGTTGGTTACCCCTGGATAATTTATCTAGAACATTTCAGCTAGGAGCCTTTCAGTAGAGGCACAAACAACATCAAGCAAACTATTACGTACTCACCATCGCTCATTTACCTGTAAGGCGATATCTGTGCCGTCTTCCGGTTCCGGCATTCGGCGCCGCGGTCACTTCCGGTGTCCGTCGTGACGTCACAACCGGCGTGTGACGTACTTCCGCCCGCTTCACGTCGCGTCGGCCTGAGGAGTTAGGTAGGTATAGGTGCTGTGGCATTAGTACTGTATCCACGGTAAAGGAATAGGTAATGGTAGAATGGTTTCGATGCTACTGACCAGTCGGGACACTATACTGAACTTAAAGTGAACATATTCAATTAACACTTTATTTTCTCATTTGATAATAATTTAGTTTTTTTAGTGTTTCTTTGAAAATAATGTAAAATGTTGTAATCTTAAAGAAATAAACGTTATTGATTTCTGGACAACACTACTTTGAGGACCCTATATACCTTATACAGGGTTCCGTTCGATCGAATGAAAAAACCTATAGGACCATTAGAGTCAAATCAGGTTTTCCCACAGAAGGTTCATCACCCCCACTGTGTCAAGGACTTCAGTTCATCTTCCCCAGCCCTGGACATCAACAAGTCCTCTAAACCTCTTTACATCATAAACACAATCCATAAATCATTCCATTTACAAAGTAAAGCATTAGTTGCCGAGGTTCCGTACAGATAGCACCAGAGAAAGTATTCGAGGGGTGCATTCGATGAATATGTATGAGGGGGAAACCCCCCCGAAGAGGACCGGCGTGTAAATGGAAATTTCAAATAAAAATACCTCAAATATTAACATGAGCTGGATTCGTGTTTTCCGAGTCCAGCTGACATGTGGCTCTGGAACTTCTGGTTTGCAATGACAGAGTGATTACACGCCATTGAGGTTTACATTTGAGTTTAGAATTCGAGGTTCTATTCGTCGATTTGTCTCTTCTTTCTCTCTCATCTTTTTTGGTAAACAGTTGGCGTAATGGTGGAAGAGATCGCTTCTTAGCTATAAGGCCACCTATTGTTCTTTTATCTATTATGATAAGTATGCGAAATAATACCTTATAATATTTTGTACTTTATGCTTTTTATGAGCATTAATGAACATAAGATTGTTTTTTGTAGTTTACTATAGCGCAATGGTTTTCGGGATAGTTTTCCTGCTCGTATTTCCATACTAGTTGTATTTATAGGTGATAAATACAACTTAATAAAGTTAAAAAACATTCACCTTTGTTCAGCGTTCCCACTTGGTCCGTAAAAGGCGATAACTTACAAAAACAGCCCAGATACCGATGCCAGGTAAAATAGTTTTTCATAATTTATTTCAAACTGCGAAAGAAAAAATGAGTTATTTCACTGTAACTGAAACTCGTTATTTTCCGCTATGAATATCTAATTAACGATAATATCTACACGGTGCCGAGTTATTTAAAGTTTCGTTACAACTTTATTTCACGTTGATTTACGCATTTCGTTATTGTTGGGCGCCTTCAAGTTTTATAATGGCTAATAACATTGCTAATTTGTTTATAAGCACTAAAAAGTTTTTTTTTTGGACAATAAATGCCACAGGTTATTTTGGCTGCTTCCTACTAAACCACTTTCTATTTCGAAACTCACATAAGTAACTACTTAAAACAAAGTTGATTTAAGTTGTTTATATTTTTACATACATTTCATACATTTTTGGGTCAAAATTTAGTGAAGAATAGAACTTTTTCCAAAGCTATACCTGTTAGCAAATGCAAGACAACAAAATCCAAGAGATTTTTTTAATTTATGGACAGAAATTCCATAAAATTCAAATTCCCTTGTGCATAAGTGTGGTCTACAACGCCTTCACCCCGCGTTTTTGCCCTAAAACAGTAGCGAGACGGTGCCCCTGAAGGCCCTATGGAAACGTCAGTTTTTTAGTGCGTGTGTTTTATTACCTTGACAAATCAAGGAGTCGGCCAGACACACTACAGCTGAGGGGCTTTGGGAGTCTAGAGGGTCTTCAGGCTGGTTCTTTGGATTGATCAATACTTAGAGGTCGACGTGAGCGAAACTATTCTATTTATGCAAGTTCTGGATGTTAGGAATTATTTAGATTGAACCTAAAATGAAGGTTTTCTTAGTATGAGACTTCTTGTTGATACGATAACTCACTGATATTTTTATCTCTTCGCCTAAGGGGTTTTCTTTCTAAGTTGTTGATCTTAAAATCATCTTAAGTTGACTTCAGATATTTCGAGGGATTTCTTGGCTAGATCATTACAGTCACGCACCTATGCATGGTTCCTTTTTATTATTTTTTATTTATATTCCTTTGTACAACTCAACAGATCGGACGAGCTGATCAAAGCTTGACAAGTTTGTCAACAGTTCCCAAAGACAGTTAAAAATCTATCTTCATCCACGAAATCCAAACTGTAATTTAATATGACAGTAAAACTGTCTCTGAATATTAATCCTTGGCACCTACCCTCGCAGATACCATCATGGGAGTTTTAATTTCGCAATTTGTCCCGAGTCCCAAAGGACAGACGGACAGATGGATAGAGATTTTATACGTGACGATTATATAGATCTCATTTTTAGATAACGTTTTGAATGGCCTTTGTATGGGACTTTGTTTTGCTTTTCTCGTAACATTTTGTAACTAAGATGTGATGGTAAGTTGCAGTCTTCATTTGTAATTTTCGAGAAATCTAGAATTAGAATCTGCACGCGGTTAAATTGAGACCAAGATATTTGTATTAAACAAATTAGCACCGTAATAGATTTGAGACGAACGATGTCGCACAGCAAACTGTTCAACACAAGTGACATAATTTATACCGTAAACAAAAACAGAAATGCGATTCAAAACCGCAACAAAATGCACAAAATAAGCCATCAATATTCCACGGTCCCTTCAAAGTTATCTTTTTATCTACAATTAGGATTTCGTCACCTCCCCTGCCGCATCGAAGCCCGTCCTCTCGCTCATTATGCGACTTTATTGAGTTATCAGCGAGAGGGAGATTAGTTCATACTTCCATACACAAATCCTATCACACAAGCTGACGCCTTTCACTAAAAGCAAGCTTCATTTTGGTCTACCACAGAACGCAAATTTAACAACCAAAAGTACTTTTAAATCCCTCGCAAACGTTCACAATCAACCCTATCGCTGTCACTCAGGGTACTTTTTACCCTGCTCTGATCTTTTGAGATAGAACTTTGTGGATTTAATAAGTTGTGTCCCCAGAACTGTGATCCGCTAACAAGTAAGTTTCTAGGGTGCTATTTGTCAATGCAAAGGGATATAATTTAGTTCGTATAATTTAAAACGACTGATAATGAGATGCATATTCGATTATCTCTCTGTTGTCGTTTAAAATTGTTACAGAATATGCATGATGTACTGAATGCATGGGGTATTGTGCACAATCAGACCAGATATTCTGTAGGTACCTAATCAATAAATTCAAATCATTGAATTTGAAATTGATTCAAACAATACAATTATTTGAAAGTGTGTGTGTGTGTAGTTATAGGTAGGTTAGCTTTGAAATTCAATTCAGTTTCTTTTCATTTTACTGTTATAAAACATAAGTAGACTAAAAAATTAATTAATAGCCTACTGAATTGCATTAAAACCAGCAAATACCTTATTCCAAACTGAAACCCGAAAAGTGAATCATAACATAACATTGAGAGCGTCGACAAGAACGTAATTAACAGTAGAGCGCCCCTTCTGCGATTGGTCGCGGGTCTCCCAGACCGAGACGTGCAAATTTCAGACTGGGTGCACAGCCCGCGGTAACTACACTAGGTACGAGTAAACACAGAGGGACCGAATCGTTCGTTAGGAGTCAGTGAAGCGTGCACTCGAGCACCCGACCCCGTACATACCTGCCTGTTATGTCATACTCAATGCTTGCATATATCGACCTCTCATCGCAGAGTGTTTGTACGGTTTTTGATAAATCAGCAGTGGGGTAGTGCGCGTGAAAGCCAACACTTGGCGAGCTCCGAACGGACCCCTCTGAAATCGGATCCGCGAAGTCTCTAGGTAATTAAGTACCGATTTCATTTCTTGATGCATTTTTAAAAGCGCTGGACGGCTTTTTAATGGTTATTTTATGGTGACGGATCGCTTATTAAGTTTTAATGGCGGCGCGCACTGACAGATGGGATGTAGTTTGACACCAGATTTGAGGGAAGTGTGACGTGTTGCGGGGAGCCCAAGAGTAACAATAATACGGCATATTTCATTTTAGTAAGATTTTATCATTTTGTCTGAAATCATGTTGTGAAACAACAAAATCTGATTCACGCCGGAAACGGTGATTGAGAAAAAACATTTGTTTTTTCTCAATCACCTCACACAAGTCTGCTGAAAATTCTTAAATTCTATATTGAAGTAACATATTAGTGCCAAACATGATAAATATTTCAAGCTTAGTGTTACTTATTCACCAGGTCAACAAAATTTCCGATTTCAGTCAATCATTTACCGAAATCCCAACATCACAACGCACCAACCAATCTCCACAATAAGCATAAACTCGCGAACATTACCTAAAAGACCGTTCACAAACACACCCCAAAGAGGAAAATTAAAACAGATGATCTGCGAGCCGTTTATAATTAAAAAGATAAGGTATATTTCCTCGCATACCCCTTCAGGGGTACCTCCAGGGGGCCGGTTAGCGGCCTCCAGAGACACACATAGATCGGCGCTCCGCTGATTAAGTAAACGAAGATAACATTGGCAATATAGCGTAACGCGGAGAGTCAACAAGGGCACCGATAAGTTGATTTGGAGCCTCAAGGGTTGAGTATCCAATAGTTGAGATTGGATCGCAAGATGACGCTTTGTTTGTGAAGATCTAAATGCGAAAGTAGCTTAGTGCCAATGGTAATTTGGATCTTCAGCTTTGGAAAGACCACCGTCTCACCTGATGGTAAGCTCACCGTCTCACCTTATGGCAAGCTCACCGTCTCACCTGATGGTAAGTAACAAGTTATCCTACAAGCTCCTAGCTTGCTGAACATTCCAGAAGTTTTGAAAACAAGGTTCTGCGATGATTTCTCAATTTCGTTTTCGATTCAATTTTGTTTATGGTTTTGCACATGGAACATTATTTCATGATAAAAGTAGGTAACCATACATATTTATAAAAGTTTCAAAAGTTTTATTATGCTAAAGCTATCTGCTTTAGTATGAATTAAGACTTTTCTGCAATCGTTGGCATCCTTATACATGAGAATGAGCGGCGACTACCCTGCACGTGGCAGACGCAGCGCACCTGCTTAGTATTCCGGCCGAGTGCGGCCCTGTATTGATTGCCGCCGCCCGCCCCCGCCCCAGCTAGGGCGGCCTTTTTCAAAACAATCCGGGAAGTAATGATCTTCATGCTCTCGAGATGAATATTGCTGTTGCAGTGGTTTTGGGCTGTGGGTATCATATGATACGAGAACTTTTAAATTGATGGGAGAAGTAAGACAAGTTTTATTAAAAGTCTCGTCTTGACTTTTTGAGAATGATATTGTGGGTCACTGTTCGATTATTTTATCCTTACATGTTACTTATATGGTAGAGTTACTTGTGCAAGCTGTTGAATCATCAACTGGTAATCTGATGACTCGCCCAACATGAAATTGGACCAATACAATCACTCTATCATACATACATCCAGAGTATCCAATCAAGTACTCTTCCACAGTTTGATTATTTTTTCGGTGCATAAACTTAACTTTTGTTTAAAGTGCGTAAAATAAATCTTTTTAAAAGCACAGCGAACTGCACAGTGCACAGACAGCAATCAAAGACTTCCCTCCATAGCAATACTAAATTGGCTGATCTAGACACTACATCTGAGTGGCTAGTATGGGTTTGCATAGTACCGAAACGGAAAAAGGTTTTCTTTAATAACTCTGACATGTCAAAGTTGCTAAAATACAACCAATTACTCGAAAACTATAATCGAGTTCGTATGAAACTTTTGGATCGCTGTGAAACTATGAAAAGTAGTTCCTTACGCACTTCAAGGCGTTAAACGAAACCTTTTATAGAGTTATTATGTATGTTTATCTATAAAGCGTGTAAAACTGTTTGGTCTCCGAATAAAATAAAATAGTTTTCATATAATATGCGCAGCACAACCCATACTAAGGACTCTGATGTAACCTCCTGCCTGATGCAGTGCCATGCAAGGCCGGTCGAGTTAACTTACGGACCAATTTGCAAGATGGTCAGAATCAATTCATATTCATGGCTCGACTGAGATAAATCTTGTAACGGATAATTCAATTGTTATACCTTTGACCTGACTATTTGATGGTCAAATTTATCATAGAGGCATTTTTTTCAGGCGTTAGCGTAAACTAATTTCTGACATAGCAGCTTACAAGACTGTTTGATTTGGTCTGTATGATTAATGGTGTTTGCATAAAAAATATTTCCTATATAACCATTTAAGTAGTGTCGTAGCAAAAGGTTAATCAGACATTATCAGTGTCTATTTGATGACCCCAAAAGATCTTCAAAGCGATGAAATTTACAGCTCCTTCCCCTTGGGTCACTTAGAGCCACTAGTGGAGGTAGTTACTGTAACAGCGGAGTGTAGTGCTAATCTTGTACGTGACTGCGCCTCTGCCAAACTTGCAGATAATCTTTACTAACTGTTTAGTCAGCTACAGGCACTTAACTGGTAAAGTTGCCAGAAGATGCTATAAATTGATATTTTCAATGCTGCTTTCAATTGAATTTAGTGATTCCTAAGTAGGTTCATCGATGCATTTCAATATTTTATTTTGATAGCTTGGTCCAACTGACTCATGCGAGTGACCGAATAATCATGCGATTGTTGTGGCCCAAAGCTCAGCTTTTATTGATTTTTGCGGAACAAAAACGCACAGTTGCGCCAAAAAATCGATAACAAAACCGGAGATTAGCGAACGTTATCCCCAATTTCATCTAAATACCAGCTATAATCCCACGGACAATGGTGACGAAAATAATAAATAGGTCCCGCCCACAGTCGCGCACAATAGTGTAATGGCAACGGGCTGTGTTTCAATGTTTTCGTATGGGGCTCTAATAAAGGGGCGAACACGCGGAATAAAGCAAACCCGCTATTGATACGCGTACCTGTGGGTAGCGCATGACATTTGTGGAATTTTGTATTGGTTGCTTTTTGGTAGCTTTGTTTTACTGTAGAACAATGTTGCTGTAGAACAATGCAAACTTTTGTAGGTACTTGTGTTCACTTTTTATTAACTTTACTCTAACTGTGTGTAGTGACTGGAATTTGCTGCTAGGGACTTGATAGTCTTGGTCATGAGTTTTTATCAACTTTGCCTTTGTGTAAGGTCCGTGTGGAGTAGGTACCTACCTACGTTTGATGCCTCATACAGAAATGTTGATAGTATTTATGAAAATAAGGTGATCTATTCGGCCAGTGTGCAATCAAAACCAGCGTGCAATCACGCATCCGTGCAGTACCGGCAACAAAACGGGTCACACCTCCCACACGCCTAATCTCATAACAAAGCGATGTTGGAACATTTTGGCGCGAAAATAATGAAGTACACGTGCCTGCCCTGGGACCGGCCTGGCAGCCCGCCACAATGGCCACGTGTCGATTACCATCGCAGCCAGCAAACAAAACTGCCGGATCAATTGAAGATATAAAACATTGAGAACAATTCTACGACAGATGATAAATCGTTTCTTGCTAATGGAATTATTTTATTGGTTTCGTCCCTTTCTAATAACGCGACTAAACAAACTGCTACCTACGTTACATGCGCTCAGAAGTTTTAAATGTTCTAGAGTATAACATATATATAAATGTAAAGCTCAACATGATTCGGAATGCCTTTAATCACTGTAAAACTCAAAGATTGCGCTCGATAAACTTTCATTGAACAGCGATGCGTCCAACTACAAATTGACACGATTATGATAATTATCATACAAGGCTTGACGTCTCGGTCCCAACAATGAATACTTAAACACGCAAATAAACAACACAATACATGTCTTATCGCTGCAACATAAGATGTAAAATTGACTGATAAAAGACACTACAAATCAAAACCGAGAATATCTTCCTACGCTTAAACAAAACAATGAGACGATGAAAAGTGAGAACAAAAAATGGGAGACAAGCACCCAAACACAAACGTACATGACTTGCATTCGAATCGCGAGCAATAAAATAATAATTATACACATGTGACTTATTAGCCGTGCAAGTTACAAATCATGTGAAAATAAAACAGCGAAACCGTGATTTACAAAACTAACCTACAACCCTCGGGTATAAAGTTTAGTATTGTAAATATAAACTCTGTTGTTTATGACCTTTTTGCCATAGTTGATGAAAAGAACGAGCAAAATAACAAAAGCTTCAACAATAGAAGTGCTTTGTATCATTTGTTAAACGTCCCTTTTGACGACGACCACTATTATTTTATGAATGATGCTGGGGGAGTGAAATACAGTATTTTGCAATCTGATGAATATGACTTGGCTAAAAATCATAGGATAATTTGTCAAAAAATGTGGTTGAACATATAATTGGCCAGAAAAACGCGAAAATCTAACCTTATTAACATTCTTAGGCGAGATTTTACAAATATCGTGAAATGGATTGGTACTTCTAAATTATATTTTCGTTTGAAAACCAACATACACCTCGAAATATGACTTCGATATCAAATCATTCGATTTTGAAAAAGACTTACTTTGATGAGCATGCAGAAGAAATAAATCAACATTAAGTAGCAAACAAAGCGAACGCTAAACAATCCAGTTTTTGTTAAAGTAGAACAAGCGAAACAACCCTATGCAGAAGGATTTTTTATTGTCATGCTTCACAAATACATAGATACAAGAGAAATGTTTAGAGCTGATGTATAACAAACTGTAACAGACGTAGCTAAAGTTTAAATTGGAGAGAAAGGTGAGTGGGTGATAGGACTTTTTGTTATGGAAGGTCTTGTGACTGGAGTAACGACACCTTAATATGCAGTATTTAGTCAGCGGCGCTTTATTGTGCAAGAGCAATGTATCGAGAAGTTTTAATTTTGGTTTATGACTGTACACGTCCCCTCTGAAGGGTTGTTGTGACTTCGTCTCCAGCACTTTTATTGTGATCATTTGGACTGGAAAAGGTTTTTGAAAATCATTTTGTGTGATTGTCTATTTTTTTTTCTCAAAGACAGCTGAGTTTATTAAGTTTATTAATACGTACATTCAAGATATATAACTATATACCTACTACTACCTATTACTAGTTCGATGCTTTCGGTTTTAAATGTCTTTTTATATTTAATTTTTACGAAGCTGTGTGTGGTTCTTGCGTTGATCTTAAAGCTTTAATTTATTCTACATAGGTATAAATACAAAATCCACGAGAAGTGACTCTATTTGGTTTATCTGCGCCGATAAGATGTAAGCTGGTTATCTTATCTCTTCGGTAAATTGTGATAATGTTCTCCAATTAAGGCACCTTTGGAGATATGTTTGTTTGGAACTAGTATTTGTGTTATCTTAGGTACTTGATTGTATTGGCTTCAGTTATCATCAGCTTATTTCTTACACGGATACCGTATTATAGTGGAAGTCAAAATACCTACAAATATTTTTATTGAAACCTACATAATAAATCCAATTGTATTGTCAAAGATAAAAGAAGATTAACACTCCTTCCGAATTCGAAACAGTAAGTATGACCTTAATTTATACAAGATCGCAAAGGACATTCATTTTAGAAAATCCTTACGCAGTCCGGTAAAATTTTTAGTTGAATTAGGGTAAAATTTACATGCTAGGAAGAATGAGATTTCGTTAAGTAAAAGAGCCGAGTATAAAATAACTAAATATTGTAGATTGTGCCGGCGCGGCGGCGGCGGCGGCGCGGCAGTGCAAAGGATAAAATATGTTTTTGTCCTCATAGAATATATATACATATACATAACCAGTAAAAATTTGGAACTTATTTTCAAGTAATGACAACATTAACAAAGTATCGTTTTCCTCACATAGGGTGAGGCAATAATCAGCCTTTACCGTTCATATCAGGAATTACTTGCTGATAGAAGTGAAACTTATAACTGCGGCTGCTTCATAATTGGCATTTTGAATCGATGTCAAACGTGACAAGTGTTAAATCTAGATGATTGCTTATTATTGCCTGTCCTAAATGTGTAGCTTTATTTATTTTAACTAGATAATATAACTAATAGTAATATTTAGAATCTATTCGAACTCATTAACGTGTTAATATAAAATACAGCTCATAACATATCAGCTCATATTGATAGATTGCAAAACAAATAATAAACGCCAGAGTTTCACATCTACAGTCCACCTTCCCTGTTCCTAGTCTCTGCACCTCAGGGAGTCTGTGGACGCCAATAAAATGGTACAGGGAACAGAACAGGCCCCAGCAGAGCCGCGTACCCTGCGGCGCCCCGCGGCGCTTGCCGCAGCGCGTTGGAGCGGCTAATCTAGCCTGCACGGGCTTATTGCTGAGCCAATCATTGAGAGATTAGCTGATCTGCTTTTATTAATTGGATGGAGGAAATTAAAAAATGCTGCTTGGAACTGCAACTACTAGAATATGTGCTTGTATTCCAAGCTGACGCTTATGTATTATCTGACCGCCCGCGCCGCCGTGGGTGTTGGTTGAAGGAATCGAAATGAGAGAAATTGATTCCGACTCGACTGACTCAACGCGAACAAGTTTATGAGTTTTCATGAAATATTCAATCAACACAATTATTATTTCTACGAATACGAAATAATTATTTACTCAAACATCATACGTAATCTAGTAATTATTTCGAAGAAAGTTCCCACGGACCTTCTTTTAGCAAAGTCTTACTTTTCGGCTAACCCGAAAAGGCGCCAGCGATTTCCATTAGGTACTGTCGTGTTTTGCGGCTGGCAATTGATTTCGAATTATTTAGTTTTGAAAATAGTCAGATGCAAAAACGTTTTATGTTTATTTTATTAGGCATCACTAGCTGTTTAGAAAAAAAAAGAAAACGCGGGAAATTGACAAAAGAGCATCGCAGTGATGAACATTTTTGCAAGATTAGTTTTCATCAGTTTTCGTGAATAAAAATGGAAAATTGAAATCTTCAAGGGACGAATCCTCCAATTCAATGTTTTTTACACCACCAGATATTCAAAATGAAGCGAAATTAATGATCGAAAATTTATTGATACCACATCAGCAGCTATAACCGTACTGACCTCGGACGTAAAACGTACTAACAAATAAATAAATTACATGACAAAAACATGACCAAAGCCAAACAATGATAAGCTCTACTCCGGGATATAATTACACAAGACGCGACCAGTAACTACTAATAGATCCGAGAGCTTGTACCTATGGATGGATACATAAATACTTCTGCGTGCCAAAACGACTGAACGTATCGGGCTGAAAATTTGCGTAGATGTACTAGGTCTAGACCTAGAAAAGCACAGGCTTATTTGTATCCCATAAATCAGTTACCTTGGGATATAATAAACCTTCAATCTTTCCATAGAAATAAAGCAGACAGAAAGTACTGTATTATATTTCTCAAAATGTACATACATATGTAAGTTTATTATATATAAGTAGGTAGTTTAAGACATGATGGGTTATATTTATATAGTACGTAGTGTAGGTATATCTAATTGTTTTAATTTCCGTAAGTTTTTCAAACGCCACCTTCTAGAGGTATATTGTTCTCATAATACCAGTCCATCCTAAGGTTGCCTGGAAGAGATCGCTCAAAGCAATAAGGCCGCAGCATTTTCTTCTGTATTGTATTTTGTGTTTGTGTGGTACAATAAAGAGTTATCTATCTATCTACCTACATAATATCGTTATCTACGGCGCGGGCGAGCATATCAACATCCTAGAGGTAAATTATAGTTTCGTTGCTTCTACTGGGGTAATTATATTACGTCATTATATACTGCAAATCTATAGCTCCACCACTGATTTTTCATCCTATGTATTCGAAAAGAGGCAAAGGGTTCCTCAATACGTGCGAACAAAGTGGGTAATTCCAGCGCACTTAATATCTGTGACGAAATGACTTTTGAATTTGAACACTATTCGCAATTCCCTTCAATAAAGTCCTGGCCGGTGGTAAAAAAAGTCCTCGTGCCGACGCGGCTTTGGCTACCCAAATTAAAAAAAGAATACCCGGGAAGTTTTTATTCGTTTTGTTATTAGATAAGTACTTTTTATCAAAATATTACAGACTAAAATAATTCAGACTAAAATAATTTGGTTCACACAAATTGAATATAAGAAGAAGCAGTGAAAGTGAAATAGTAACACCATAAATAGATTTGTATTTTGGTTATGTACCTATCTACATATAAATATTCTTCACACTAAAAGCATGTCTTATTAATTTTTCTCGTGTGATTAATTTTTCTTATAGTTTAGGATGAAAAGCAGATTGTGCCTTGCCACACAGTACCAAAATTATTTAACCTCGAGCGACGTACTTTGAATCCCTCGATACGCTTAAGATTCAAAAAATCGCTCTCGCCCTAAATACATGTTCCCTTGTGACACAATCTACTATTAGGTATATAAGGCACAACAACTTTGTTCTTTTTTAATAAAAATTTAATATTTACAATCACAAATCTAGGAAGAAACTCAAGTAGGTTGATGAAATTAAAATACTGCAGGCGGGCAGCCCTACAGGTAGTTATTTCAAGGACAGGGCCGAGTCACAATACTGTATAGGATATCATTACCGTGACCACACCACTACGACAAGAAGCTTCTAGCTGTATAGGGGACTTTGGATAGTCTGAGGTATACATTCATCTGTTTGCCATTACGAGTAACATTCGTTCTTGCAAGAATGTCATAGTGGTTATGCTGTTTCAGGCATTTTTTATTTGCTTTTCCAACATTATATTATTAAATTGGAGTAAAATGTTTTCAGTCATTTATATTTTCAGTCGTATCATCTAACATAACAACATATTTGAATTTGATTTATTTTATTTTACTTACTTTAATTTTGCCTCTTGTTGGGTATGACCTAATCTGGAGTTAAAATTACCCACATTTTTGTATTCCAAAGGATCGAGTTTGAGCCTATAGTGGGGTGGCCAACTACGGCTGACATAATGGATACTAACTTATCTTCAGTAACACTAAACTATAATATAC
Source organism: Eupithecia inturbata (assembly GCA_963662085.1). Taxonomy (NCBI): domain Eukaryota; kingdom Metazoa; phylum Arthropoda; class Insecta; order Lepidoptera; family Geometridae; genus Eupithecia; species Eupithecia inturbata. Next base: position 15,375,646 of record OY759182.1, read on the forward strand.
TTGAAGTGTATTATAATTTAGTGTTGTCTGTAATACCTAAACATATTGAATTGAATATTAATACAATTTTTTTTGTGTTTTATCTTATGGTTTCACTGCACCATGCATTATCATGTCTGTTCCCAGATGGATGTATACCAAATATTGGCACTCTGCGTCCTTCTACCTGTCGCAGCAAGTGTCTCCGCCAAGAGCCTCCACCTTAGCAAGAGCCCTGCCCCTCACCCGCAGCCCCCCGCTGGCCCTCAGGGGGTCGCGGACGTGCCGCTACTCCCGCTGGACACCAAGCACGCTGCCTTCCAGAAACGCTGCCACTACTGTCAGAGTTGACAATGAATGCAAACCACTACCAAAACCAAAACCCTATTTAATTTTTAATTAGGAAACGCAATTATGCCAGATTCGAGAGTTCCCTGTTGCTCATCTACGAGTACTCAACTGCGGATAGTTAATCAGTGGGCAACTAATCCTGGGATAGCTTTTAGCTTTTCCGTATTTTGAAAAAAAGAAACTGGTGTCAATTTGGTTGCCTGGAAGAAATCGCTTTAAGCGATAAGGCCGCCAGTTCCATTGCTGTTCCCTACATTATGTTTAATGAGTACTATCTGTTTTATAAGGTGATGAATAAAGCATATAAAATTACAATTCAATAATAAAAACCAATTAGAACTAGTATTTACATTTTGAAACAATTAAGCTCACTGCAGACTATTGCAAATAATCTACAGCTAGCTCAACTGATCCATATCAATACCAGTAGGAAGCGTCCCCAAGAAGCTGGCTGCATTGCCCCGCTGTATGGCAATGCGCCAGATACCCGTCAGCTCTCGGGTCACGCGTCACGTCGACCAGACGCTCAAATAAGTAGTAAAACCCGGAGAGCCTCGGTACCCCACGGACCTAGGGTCTCGATCCCAAAGGGAGCAAATGTGTAGGCTCTGTCGAGACCTGCATATGCGCAGTCCTGTTCATTATTTTCCGAGAATTAATAAACTGACCAGGCAATTATAATTTTACGGATCTATCTAAAACGGTGACATATATGTACATACATACTTAAAGAAGTCTGTATTATACAATAAATTATCAAAAAGTTTTGCACAGATCTTAAATTTTAAGTTTTACACATTGTACTTTTACTATCCTACATAAAGATAAATTTAATGAAATTAAAAAAAATTGTTATGGCGACATCAGAAAAATGCGTTTTCAAAAAAGAAATCTTATTTACCTTAGAACCCAATACAGGCTAAGCACGGACTAAGCACGGTCTATGCCATTTTAATTTGAAGGGTCCAAATTTAAATAAATATTTTCAGTTTATTTGAAATAATTTTTGACATTAAAAGAACGCCTTATTTATCTGATATGATATCAATTCAGATGTGGCCAAAACTAAATTAATCTAATTATACTATACTAATTATGCTACTGTCATACCTCTTCAGAGTGAGCATCTACCAGCAGGGACCAATATACAACTCTTCGATCCACCGGAAGAGAGTGATGTCGCAGTGAACACGACCAGCTAGGACGTGCTTAAAGCTGTCATGTCTTTCCAGAGTGGCTCTGCCGGCGGCCTGGATGCTGTGACTCCACAGGATCTTAAAGATCTTCTGTCTTGCGGGTCAGGCCATGCAGGTGAAGTCCTTTTGGAGGACTTGACAGTTCTATTCAACCTGATGTTGTCAGGCCGAGTTAACAGCGAGATCACAGAACTCCTATATGGTGCGAACCTTTGCGCTCTAAAATAGAAGGATGGCGGTATAAGACCCATAGCCGTGGGCACCACATACCGCCGCCTTGCGGCTAAAGTCTGCTGTCAGAAAGAAGCCGATTATCTAGGCTACTATTTCCGACCAATTCAGCTGGGCTTGGTTCGCGAGGCGGATGTGAGGCCGCAGTACATTCCCTTCGTACATTTTTAGACCAAAATTATGGGGAGGTAATTCTGAAGGTAGACGTCAAAAACGCTTTCAATTGGGGCCGAGGGGGGCTCTCCGAGTTTTTAAAAAGTTATCTGTGCGTCTGGTCGACACGACGCGTGACCCGAGAGATGGTGGGTATCTGGCGCAGCGCATCAGCATTGCCATATAGCGGGGCAATGCAGCCAGCGTCTTGGGGACGCTTCCAACTGATATTGGTTTGGATTAGTTGAGCTACCTGTAGATTGTTTGCAACTGCAGTTAGCTTAATTGTTTCAATTGTAAATATTAGTTCTAAATTGTTTTTATTATTGAATTTTTATTTTCTTTGTCAATCAAGAATATCCCATTTACAGGACTGGTGGACACAATTTAACGTACTCAAATACGCAAATTTATATTTCTCCAAAGTCTATCGATAAGAACATTAACAAACAAACCTGTGAACCAATCACTGCCGTGTTTACGATTTTACAAATTCTCTTGAGATCATTTCACTTGTAAAATTATTTAATTTTACGGGTGAAATGATACCATTTAACTTTTTTTCAATTTGAATGGACGTTCATTTGACCACAATCTCAGCTGATGGTAGCAAGGTAATCGATGTGGCCGACAACGGATCACGAAGGTCTAGAAGATACCTATAGGTCCTTTTGCCTTGAAGAGAACCAGGTTCCAAACACTAGCGGTACGAATGATACCTGAAGGCAGAGGAGAACCGCTTTGTACGAATGGAAGCAATATCCACAAGATAAGGGTGGTAATGCGCCGTACGTCTGCTTGTCCTGGAGGGAAAGGGAGATGGTAATGCGCCGTACGTCTGCTTGTCCTGGAGGGAAAGGGAGATGGTGAGATTAAGCCATGGAGTTCCTTTACGGGATACTTGTATCGCGATGCAAGCAACCTTGCAGCTTTATTTGAGATTTGGTCTTATCTCACCTTCTCGTCGATAAGTCCTCTGCTTAAAATCTTTTTGATGTTTTTGAAAGTAACAACGTTTAGTTAGGTAGATGCGAATAAGGTGACAAGGTGTTCCTCATGTAACGCAAAACTGCTTGACTGAAGCACTTGGATATTAAGTAATCTAATTCATATCACAATGGAAACACTTGCTACCCTAATGTGCTCGTGCGCAGTTTGTATAACAAGTACCCTGCCTCTTAGGCCTTCGACAACTCAATTTATTGGCCATGTTGAAGTTTATTAAACTGGAAATAGCCTTGAGGCTGTTAGTTAGGTACCACTAGACATTTATTGGCCATGTTGAATTTTATTGAACTGGAAATAGCCTTGAGGCTATTAGTTAGGTACCACTAGACATTAGTTAGGTACCATTAGACATTAGTCAGGTACCACTAGACATAAGTTAGGTACCACTAGACATAAGTTAGGTACCACTAGACATTTTTTGTTTACAAGCTAACAAGACGAGGAATCTTGCATTTAATCGTGTGAATATTTTCGTATTTTGACGAGCGAGTCGAAAGAAGTATTGAACTTTAGTTTTGCCCGCAGCTTCGCACGCGTTATTTCTATGGAAACTTTTACAGATTATTTCTATCCCATTGGAACTGTGTTATAGGATAGAGAGTAGCCTATGGTTTATACCTACCTATGCAAAGTTGTAGCCCAATCTGCCGAATCAGGTCAATGCTGTTGTTGTAGTTTTGGCGTGAAAACAAACATCCATCCATCCATCCATCTTTCGCACTTCTAGTATTAGTGTGATGTCATATCACACTAATACTAGAAGTGCGAAAGATGGATGGATGGATGTTTGTTTGTGATTGATGGCATCAAAGGGAAACTTACTACAGTATCCCTCCTTGCTTAGTATTGTCTGAAGGCAATGCAAACGACACAAAGATTTGTTTAGGAAAAAGAAGGTGAAATCGGGGGTTCGATTCATTGTGTGAAATTTCCAACTTTTTTTTATACAAAAGCACTGGCCTTTTCTTCCACCAGTTGTACGAGTGCAGGTACTTAATAACTGAATTGATTTGCCGCATCGGGGGTCAGTCATCCAGAAGGCAGCCCCAGGCTACTGATCCCACTCTTTTATTCCCATAGACTTGATTATGCGCGTTACTCACGCTCCATGTTTTTTCGAGTGCTTGCCGAACATGTTGATTTTTACGCGTTAATAAATAGTTTTACGTAAATAGTAAATAATTTTAAAATTTCACAATTTTATACAGTTCATTTCAAAATCTGCAAATAAACGTACCTTCATCTTACACACACAATCATTCTTCAACTTGATCAGAATTACTTGTCAAATTATAAAAACCAAATCCGAGATCAAATACAGGAATACATAAATATAATAATTGTGTACCTGAGAGTAAAAACGATCATTCGAGTCAGACAGTCAAATATTCTCAATAAGGGGTGGGATCCAGAAAGTCCTGTGGCGTTCTTTATTTTTAACCAAATTTATAGAAGCAGAGTGGCGCAGTGGAAGCGTGCTGGGCCCATAACCCAGAGGTCCGTGGATCGAAACCACGCTCTGCTATAATATGTTTTTATAGTTTTATTTATACTGTACATAAGTTTACGGTTTTATTGAAAGCTGCATTTAAATTTCGTGGTATTGTTAGCATCTTTAATTTATTTTCTTTTATAGTACACAGTTTTGTTTTGCATAAAATTTAGGCTGGTTTATACTTTGTTTACTCCTCAGTTACCTAGCTATTATTAGTGTTTGTCTCCCCTGTGTATTTAAAGCGTCATTCTGTATATTTAGCGTTATGTTATTTCCTGGGCAAGTTTGTGTAAAACGGCGGGTAAACACAAACAGCTCGCTGCGCTCTCCCGGCGCGGTGCGTCCGTTTGTTTTATCATGGGATATTGATAATTTATAACACGTGCTGCTCAGCCAATGTTTTTTTAATCGTTGGCCCGCAGCGGCTACAGTTTTCTGTTCCCTTACATAAAACGTTATTTTGGCCAAGAAAAATAGTTTTGGCAGCATTACTTTCTTTGATGTTTGTACCTATTGTTTTAGGGGCTGCTGAAAAACACAACTTATCTACATTGTGCGTAATGATCACGCCGTTTATTTAGTTTAACTTAAACAAAATACAATTTTGAAGTCGAATAGTGTCTGGTATTGCAAATAACAAGGTCTGTTAGAACGAACACATTTGAATCAAAAGGAAATTGATAAAAACTATTCGCAAAATAATATAAAAGAAATACGTTTATACAGTAGTTCAATATATTACAACTAGCCAGTCCAATAAGTGAGTCCATCACATCGCCCCGTCTCATCAGTGTCACTCCGCGACACGTCACCCTCCATCGCACCCCTTCATTATCATGCAAATTCCAATTTTAAACCACTTGTTATCTAGTTAGCGCCAAAAAATACCTAACTGCACCCCAAATTAGCCCCCGGCCGCCAACTATGCCGTAAATAATCGATGGCAATTGACAAACGAAGCGTTCGCCTGTCAAATTCTAGTTTTCTATGTAACAATGCCAACGACAAACAAGGTTTGCCTTCACAAAACACAAAAAGGTCTTTACGACTCAGGTGATAAGAGTCAGTTTGTGAGTTATTGGGAATGGTTTTGGGGATGGGGATAGTGCGTAATGGGGTCTTGTTATGTTAATGGCAGCCTCAGGCGTCGGCATGTGCAAGGTGGAGGAGCCAGAAGGACTAACGAACGAATCGATGCTAATCGCATAGAAGGACCTTTGAGAAATCAATGCGCAAGCGGCATCTATGAAGAACCTGGGAAGTACTGAAAGTTTGCGAAGGGTTTGACTACGCAAGAGGCTGAATAATACTACACACAAGTGTTTAGATGATTGTAATTGCTATTATACAACGATGTGAGCAAGGAGCACACAAGCTGTCTTGTCGTCGAACACAAGATATTACTTTTAGGTGCTTTATGGTGCCACAACATAACATAGACGACGCAAACATGTCTACAAGCAAGAAATCTGTAATTTCTTTTAAGTAATTGCCTGATACTAACTGAATAATTATTCTCATTCTAACAGTAATTCTGTAATTCTTTATTGTACACAATAATACATAAGCATGATTTTTTTAATAGGATATGTACAATGGCGAGCTTAACCCTTAAAAGAGTTTTCTTCCAGCAAACCTTAGAGTTAAAGGAGAGGCGATGGAACAGGTAGAGGAAGTGTACAAAAACAATTAATTGAACAAGATAAACGGACAATTAAAGTAATAGTAGGTAGCTATATACAGCTATAACTATAATAGTCATCAAGCTCCAAGAAAACCTGCCGAAAATATGATGAACAGTCAGGCGGACAGACGGGCATGGCGAATATGATGAACAGTCAGGCGGACAGACGGGCGGCAAATATGATGAACAGTCAGGCGGACAGACGGGCATGGCGAATATGATGAACAGTCAGGCGGACAGACGGGCATGGCGAATATGATGAACAGTCAGGCGGACAGACGGGCGGCAAATATGATGAACAGTCAGGCGGACAGACGGGCATGGCGAATATGATGAACAGTCAGGCGGACAGACGGGCGGCGAATATGATGAACAGTCAGGCGGACAGACGGGCATGGCGAATATGATGAACAGTCAGGCGGACAGACGGGCATGGCGAATATGATGAACAGTCAGGCGGACAGACGGGCATGGCGAATATGATGAACAGTCAGGCGGACAGACGGGCATGATGAACAGTCAGGCGGACAGACGGGCATGATGAACAGTCAGGCGGACAGACGGGTGGCGAATATCTAATGGTTCCATGTTTATTACGGAACCTTAAAAAGGTTCCGCAACCCGTGAAACCAAATGCAAAGAAAACCCTTTATCTTAATATACAGGGTGGCACATTTAGATCGGTCAGTATGGGAAAGTCTAAAACTTTAAGACATAATGAGCTGAGTACAAGTTTTTTTAAAGTGTACGAATGCAGTTTTTCTTGTTACTAAAATCGATGACATGGTTCCTAAGAAGAGATCTTCGTATGTCTTATAGTTTTAGTCTTTCCCACACTGACCGATCTAAATGTGCCACCCTGTATAAAAGATCAAGCGATTTTCTGGGGACAACGCCCAGCCCAAACCGCTGAAGCTAGACAGCTGAAATTTGAAAATAAGGTACCTGTTACTACACAATCTACCGCTAAAAAGGGATTTTAGGAAATTCCACCCCCAAGGGTGTGAAAAGGGGGTTGAAGTTTTTTTGGTGTTTTTTGTAACTATTTAACCCGTGGCCCAATAAGCTTGAAACTTACACAGAATACTAAGAAAACCAAACTATTGAACACATGTTTTAGGATTTTGCAAAATTTTCCTGATAATGGGGTAAATCGGGTTATTAAAGTTTGTGATTAGTAATTTGGCTCCGTACTGAAATGTTTGTAACTTTTTAATGCATTGCTATTAACCCGGCATTCTAAGTAGTTCTCAAAGCAACCCTTAAAAATGGGTGAAATGGGGGTTGGAGTTAATTAAGTTTTTTTGTAACATATTAACCACTGGCCCAATTGTCTTGAAACTTACAGAGAATACTAAGAACACAAAACTATTGAACCCGTGTTTCAGGATTTTTAAAATTTTGTTGAAAATGGGGTAAATCAGGTTATTAAAGTTTGTGATTCGTAATTTGGCTCCGTACTGAAAAGTCTGTAACTTTTTATTTCATAATGCTATTGACCTGAAATTTTCTGTATATATCAAAATGTTAATAAACTAAAACAAGTATTTCACGAATTTTCAAAAAATCCTTAGAAAAGAGTAAAATGAGGGTTGAATTTATTGAGGTTTATTTTGTTACTCTTTAACCAGTGGCCCAATTAGCTTGAAACTTACAGAGAAATACTAAGAATACAAAACTATTTAACTATGATTTTACAAAACTTTCCTGAATGGGGTAAATCAGGTTATTACAATAATAATAATAATAGTTTATTCAGATTAAGGTCTTATAAACAAAACAAAGTTCATAGTATTAATGTTTGTGATTCGTAATAAACTATAAAATATATAATAATACGTATTTTTTATTTTTACAAACTACCCCTAGGGGGTGTGCAACCAATTTCCACGCGGGCGAAGCCGCGGGGTGCTGCTAGTAGCATATAATACAGTTCTGTTGAAGTCGGTTAATATTTCAGCGGATAATCCGCCCCTCCAGGGGCGATCGGGGTAAGTTAATGACCGAAATTAGTCGAGTGCGGATGCATCTCATTTTAATTAACCAGAGTTTGATGGCTTTAGTTTCGTAACTTTTGTATTTTGTTGGTTTTTATTGATAGGGTGCCATTGATGTGGTTAATTTGGACAAAAATCTTTTTTCCAGACTTAGGAATTCGCCGGAAAAATAAATGATGAGTCCATCCCAAGGTTGCCTTGAAGAGATCGCTCAAAGCGATAAGGCCGCCCTTTGTACTTCCTTGTTTCTCAGCATTTTCTTCTGTATTATATTTTGTGATTGTGTGATACAATAAAGAGTTTTCTATATCTATCTATGATGGATGAATCAATAATTTTAAAAATATATTAAATGTTCACGATTTCTAGATTTGTCTAATAATCCCCTTCAGCCATAATAATTTCAATGGTATAGGAATTTTTAGATTATCTGTCTAATAATCCCCTTACGCCACTAAAATGAGATGCTAATGGGATTTTTTGACAAAAAGTCTAAGAATCCCCTTCGTAGGGGATTCTCCAAGGCATTTTTAGACTAAGCCACCAAAATCACGTGAAATAACTCTGCTTTTTGGTTACAGATCTCAATTCAATTTCGAAGGATGCTGGGGCTTTCCCCATACATTACGAGTATATATAGGAGCATGATGTGCAAAGCTGAATGTACAAGCTAATAATTATCTACACAATTCTAGGATATATACCATGGTATGAAGTGAAACTAGGACGGCGGCGCTCCGTGTCACGTACGCGGCGCGCCATTCCACCATGAGGACGAATGTCGCAAATACCATCACAAATTAAATATTTCAACTATTTCATAAGCTCCTCCACTAATCTACTGGGGCGGGCAGAACGCAGTTCTTGTCAAAAAAACTGGGAACGTCAGAGTTGTAGTTTGGGACTAGCTTATGGTAAGATTGATTTGGTACGTACCTACTGTCCTGCCAATACTAACTACCTTCTGAAAACAACCGAAGGTTTAGATCCAATTTCAACGAGACCACTCAAAGCAGAGTAAGGTTTTTTATTATTATAGTGTGTAAGCCTCACACAAAAAAAAACTAATTTTTTAAAGCAGATTTCTCGGAAAAAGTTTTCTCTTATTCAATTTAGGATTATGTTTGCTTTTTTTTATTACAAAATGCAACAAGAAAAACTTAAAATCATAATCAATCAAATAAGTTTTATTTCTTTAGGCTCACAAACACAGCTCATAGACGGGACAAATTTAAAACGAAATTATTATCAAATAAAAAGTAAAGTGTAAATTGATTCACTTCAGTTAAATTTATTGTCAACTCATAGAATCTTCTCAAAACCAAACAAACTTAACCCGAGCTTTGCAGACAAAATCGATAAAGCGGTTTAACAAACGCAACATTCAATCCTTTAGAACGTGCTATCACAAAAACTCAAGATCTGTTTACATACCTCCGATTAGGCACGCACCGCTACTCCCCTCTCCCTCTCGCATCGGACCTCTCCCTCGCACTTTGACAAATCGAAAAACCACGTGACACGTCAGTCGTCACCGCTTATCGTTTTCCGTCACCATTCCGTGCTGCAACGTAGGGTAGCTAGGTTACTAGAGTTAGCAATTGTCACTGTTAAATTAGTTTTTTTTCTTTTTTGTTGTTAGCGGAGGGCGCGCACAGCGAGTTGGCTGAAAGACGTGGCTACACTGGCTAAACACCGCGAACTCTCGCTCGTTCTACAAAATTTTCAATTCAAACAGGGTCTTTATAAGGGTAGTGACGCTGTACAAAATTTACATATCGACGTAATAAACCAACGCGGGTGTTTGATTTGAATTCCGAAAGCGTCCAGAACTCCGATTTTTCTGTTTTGTTCTAGTTAAGATTCACAATTACATAGATACCTACGTTTTATTTATAACGTACTTCGTGGATTCTTTCAGAATTGGTTTTTGCAGAGTTTACAGAATAAAGTGTTATATACCTCATTGTGGGATTGAATATAGTAGCAAGTAAAACAAACATAAAACAGCTGGTAATCAAACAAGTGTTAAGCTATTTATGAATCACGTTGCGGGAACCGGTACTGCACTGCTAGATGCTAATCCGCATAAATGTTCCCCAATGAGATGATTAATTCATATAAATATGTGTTTTACTTGACGCTGAAAAAGTGAATGTGGTTTACTGCGCGTGTTATCTTATTAAAATTGATGTTTGCCAATGAGCTTGTTGCTCGTGGTAATGGCAAATTAGCACATATTAATTTTATTATTGGTGGCGATTCATGCACTCAGATTATGTCTGACTCCATCTCGATCAAAAGGTCCAACCATCATCTATCATGATGACATTTTTGATCAATAGTGATGCGAAGTATCGTTTTGAAAAACAATCAACTATCGATATTCGACGAATTAAGAAAATCTAAATTCCAAATGTAAATTGAGACACGCATTACAGAACGCACCGCGATGATCGGGCCACGCTCGTGGCCACTATCGATTTTTCCGTCCGCCCCCAACTTTGTTGACAAAGGCTGGTTCTTAAGCCAAATGAGATGCACCCCAAAGAATATTATGGGCAGACATCGCTCCACTATCGCTAGATATATTGTTGTGCGTAGATATCTGCTCATATCGGCTGCTTATTGATCTTTTAACCGCGCGTCTTACTCCGCATTATTAAACGCTGCTTGTTGCAGATTTCTCGTGTGATGAGTTCTCGTTGATGGATGGATGTGCTGGCTCGGGGCATGCTGACCGCGGTGTTTTTAGGAGAGAATACGGATCACATTGTTATTTCTTAACTCACGTTTTCTTTTCATGGAAATCAGATTTTTTTATGCAGCAAGAAGGAAGACGAACGGTATATTTCCCGCTCACAACTCATTCTGTCACTTAGCATATTACTGACTTTCAGGTATAATTTAAATGAGTGAGAATGGGTGTTGATTCGTTTAGCACTCGTTGATCGATGGCTCATTAATCCGAGGCGAGTGCTGCGCCGTATAATCCGTTCCCACACATCCCCGGCGCAGCATCCGCCTACAATAATGTTTATCTTTATTTATTTACGTGTTGGCGAATACTCTCCTATAATGCGTCTCTTTGATCCGTCCACATGCAAAGCAGCCGATGTCCCTCGATGTAAATTCAAACAAAAACAAGGGTGTTGTAATGCTCTTAATGCCTAAAACGCCATTAATATTTGAGAAACAACTACAGATAAAAATATTTAAAGCTACGCCTCGCGGCGATAAGCCCGCGCGAGTGATAGCCTGATCTGGGAACTAACTTGACGGTTTTGTTTTGTTATCTATCTACAAGTTATATTAATTTCATTTATTCTCAAACAATTTACATTGTGTCGGAAATTACACATCGATACACAGATAATACAAAACGGAGAATTATAGTACGGTTGCAATATTAAATAAATGTAGACATAGGTAGACACAGAGCAAAAAAAAAAATACAAACTTGTGCTTAATCAAAATATTACTTCATAAGAACAAAGTTGTAAAATTTTATTTAGAACATCGATAAAGGTATTTGCCGGCCCCCCAGATATTCACAATGCGCACCCTCGAACCGTCTGTATCAAAAGAGAAACCTTTTGACATGTTAGGCTACCATTTCAACTAGTGTCATTTTAGCGCTCGGAGAGGAAGCATGCCTAGCATAATTGCTAAAATCATACTTCCAAGACACAGAAACAGAAAAGGACGGGATCTCCTATTTTTAGAAGTTTTAGTGGATTTTTTGCAACTATAATGCGCTATAGCCCTATCCTCAAGAAATCTGCCTTAAAAATTATTTTATAGTTTGCTACAATTGGTATGTTACAATTTTGACTTTGTTCTAAATCTAAATTCATGAATAGAGAGGCTATTGTTTTTATGGTTATTAATATTTTATGTGTTATTGCATTTATTTTTGAAAAATTTGAATAGTACTAATCTGCAATTATTACTGGTTTAAAGATTTCTATAGTATTAGCAATTAGATAATACTAAAACAAGCTAAAAGCGTTAATTATTTTCAGGTACCTACTTGTAATTAAAATAAAATAACTTCGACTTCACTGATCTCTTCTTCCGTATGCCCAGAACTTGTCACGCCTATGCGCAGACTGTTATGTGCGGGGATGGCAGCGGACACCTTGATCGATGATTTAGAAGCATTAATAGTTATCAATTTAGCTGAATGTTTTTTACGGTAACGATATGCGTTATTTATTAAGTGATGCTTTTCAAATCGTATGTAGGTTCTTTCAATATTTAATGTAATAAAGAGTGCTTAACAAAAAGAGACGTCATGGGCAAATTATCAATACAACAGTTTAAAGCCAATGTTGAAAACATAACGCAATTACCGTAATAAGTCGCGGCGGCGTCACTGTCCGACCGATTAAAATCTATTAGTGCACAAAGGGGAGAGCGAATTAACATTCACGTCACGCACGTCGTGTGTACTCTGTACTATACGCAAACGCGTAATCTTTCTATCGATGTCTATCTGCGTGCGCGGACAATGCGGCTGCCTCGATATCGATGCTGCGCTGCGTACATCACTAGTATGTGTGGTCTTTAGTAGTGTCTGTGAACTTATGTTTTGGAGGCTGTAAGCATTCCTTGAACTACCACATTTCACTAATATTATACTTGTAAAAATTTGTTACCGCTTTACGCTATAAACTAACACAAAATAAAAAAACCTTAAGACCTGAAATACAGTGCAAAGCCGGGGTTTTGTGTTGTATGTTGAGTATTGTGTGTGTTTAGTATTTTGTGTTGTGTGTGAGTGAAGAGTGATGCGGTGTGTGTATGTAGTTAGCAGAAGTGTTTATCTACACCGTCGACGGCCAAGGTTACTTTTGAAACAAAGGTAAAGTGGCGTTTGCTGCTCACTGAAATAAAGGAACAAATGTCAGTTATCGGCCAAGTTATCAGACATGTCAGCGAAGGTCGACCGCTTGGGCGGTTGGGCGGACGGCAGGGCGGGCCGCATGAGTGGCCGGAAGCTGGCTTTCCTTCCGGCTGAAACCTTTACATGTGCTCTACAATTTATGAGCGAAACATTTACCTAACAATATATTAATGTAACATACTTATACTTGGGCAATGAAATAATATTATAACTACTGAAACAGGTGTTTCTGTGCAAATATCGAGTGTATCATGACACCACTTTACCAAACTCTCCACCAAGTTAAGTAAATTAAATAAAGTTAAAGACTTAACTCTGCGGTAAATATCTAAAGACTTCAGAATGAACAACCTTTAACAGTACCAAATAATGGTACCTAAATGCATTTTATTTAAATAAATATGATTTATATCATTAAGGTAAGTTTTTGTCACAAAACCTCGGACCCATGAAGGTAGGCTTAAGGTAACCTCGGCAGCAACTAATTAATTATATTTATTATTATGAGAAAACCTTTATAATTCGTGTGTAAGTTCTGGTCCATGAATTTTGATGATTTTGCAGAAGTATAGATCTAAGATTAGGGAAATTAAGTGCATCGGTTGGTTGGCTGGTTTTGTTGTTAGAAGTGAAACTATGGCTTTTGTTTTTTAGTTTTATTACTATCATAATAATAAATTATATCTTAATTACTCTGACGCATTAAGTAGGTATGTACAGTTATTTATACACCACAGTTTCAAAAATTAAGTACCTAACCTGCCAAAACTACTAAAGTTGGACGCATTTTACGAACCACAGCAATATGCTGTTCTAATGCAATTAATAAAGGAACTCCCAGCCCATAAATAAGGTCACATGTTGCTTTAAAATTAAGTAAATTTAGGTAACGTTTAGTTTTGACTTCAGAAACAATTTGACTTTCTGCATTATTTGCACAACATAGATTTTTAAATGTATCGGCTTCCATAACTTTTCAGAAAACATGATCTGTCTGATATCAGAAATCAATTTTTTTTATTTATTCAGGCCTACAAAAAAAGCTCTTAAACATGTAATTTTTTTAAACTAGAAATTGTTATCAAGTAATAAATAAAGTATTTATTGAATATCTCTTCACTTCAGTTCCACATGGTGGATGAAGTCATGATTCATGTATAGGCTATCATATTTGTAATCACAAAGAATGTTTGCGATGAATCGGCCAACAATCGATCAATGAAACATTGATCTTTCTTTCACAAGACCTAATCAGGATCAGACAGGACCTTCAAATTCATTGAATCCCTGACCTGGAGCCTTCCCCTGCCCTGGAGATGTTCAAACGGTAGTAAAGGATAAAAATGGCGGTCCCAGTCAAGGGGCGACGTCTGCTGATAACATCTACATCCACCCACTGCTGAGTATACACTGTTTGGACACAAGTACTTAAATAGCGGGATTTAAGAAGAACAAAATCTCGACATTCTTATATAAAGTGCTTAGCATAAAACTACAATTATCAAAGATGGATTTTAGTGAAATCTCATTTCTGAGAACCCGTAAAGCTAGTGTTTTACTGATTCACCCCAGAAAAGCACCTTTAAAAAAAAAAGAAGACTTAGTAAAGATTTTGGAAGACCCATCACAAAGACAATATAAACAAGGCCCGCTATTGTATGCAAGTGGTTAGTCGGGGGCGATAGTAATGGGAGAGGTAGCGAAGCTCACAAAATAAACGTTGATGATTTAAAATCTGCAAAACAAAAAAATATGCAATACATAGGACAATACCTTTACTTGAAAAGGGGTCCGAATCTTTTGGTCTAGACAAATACTATGTCTAGTTTGCCATTAAGCCTAAATAGCCAGTAAGCACAGATCAATACGATTAGATCTAGATAAACTAGTTATCTTAGGAAAATAGAGCTGTAGACATAAGCGAAACAACTGGGTTGTTTTGAGGTATATCAAACAGGCAGATTGCACAAACCTGATTCTCCCAAGTCGGATCTTAATTACTTCACAATCCCACAAACACCTCTAATCCTTCCATCAGTGATATCAACAAGCTCTGACGTGGCACTTGTCAATCCAGCCAGCACTCGAGGGGCGATGTTATGGAGTGATAGTGGCGAGGGGACCCGAGGTCATCTGAACATCAAGAAACAACTGATTTGGAGCTCTTGGAGGGCCGTTCCACCCTTGACAGACAAGATGTGCTAATTTACAACAGTAAATACATGTTTGCGGTTAACGCTGACGACCTCTGTGACGCAGTGGGTGAAAGTCCACCTGATACGCAGTTTCTATTCCCGCCACGGGACAAATGGTCTACAAGTTTTTGTAGCAAAAATGTGCATTGAGTAGTTTGTACTTTGTACCTATCAGTCATTTGGACTGGAACCCAACTCGAGCTCTGATAACTTTAAAGCTTGATGATGATAAGTGGAAAATACACGAGTTTTGACCTTTTAAAACCCAGTTCCGTTTTAATAGTTAACGATTTCAACAAAAGCGCGTAAATACACAATCATTAGTTTTCAACGCACTATCAAGCAGTTAACGAGCTAAATAGACCACAACGCTAATCGATCAAACTCACACAAAAAGCTATAGAATGACATTACGCTGGTGATTCCTACTAATTGTTACGTATTCTGTGGATTTAAGGCTGTTGTCCACTGGAGCGCTGACCGGTAGCGTCACCTATTATGCTATAGGTATAATTTGTTAAGTCTAAGTAAAAGGTATAAAGGTTGATTATAGTAAGAAATTTGTCACGCAATTTACTTTCCTTCAATGTGAGTTCGTTGCTCTTGGTAGTTTAGTGATTAGAAAATTAGAAAAGCTAGATCCTCCTCGATGTGATAAGGACAAGGCGCTGTGACGCTCTTTACGTAATGAATAACCATGACCAATAAACGATATGAGGTAAGTACTTTATATAAAATGCCAGACATTTAATTTCACACTACACCATAGTGTAGGTAAATTAACCGCCAAGTGCGATTCGACTCGCATACAAAGGGTTCCGTACCATGAAAATAGGGCATCTTTTTCAAAAAATATCAAACTTTCACATGTTCGGGGACTCCTTTAAATTTTCAACTTTATGGTATTATTAGTTTTTGTTGTTATTGCAGTTTCAATTTTACTAATTTGTAGAAAGATTGATGTGTCTATTGTGGTTCAAGAGATGCAGCCTTGCCAAACGAAAAACAAAAATAGCCAAAAACATTTTGTATGGTAAGCCCCATTTAATTTCGATATTTATTTAATTTTTATTATTTGCTGTTATAGCGGCAAGATAAATACTGTTTACCTCTTACGGTTCATGAGATAGAGCCGTGTGATAGACGGACGGACGGACGGTCGGAGGCTTTGTAATAGGGTTCCGTTTTCACCGTTCGGGTACGGAACCCTAAAAACTAAACATGCATTTTGTTCATAGCAATCCAGAACCGAACCATTATTTGCGGATCCCAACACAAGTTCTATTGTTATATTTTGTAGTTATAATGTTTCGTGCAACTTTATAAACAAAATAAAATAAATACCTAAATATAGATATTTTCCGCGTCGTGAGTCAAACCATCAACCTTCTGCGTCTCAAACGGACCTTTGTGTGCTGCACCACAGAGGTCACCGGGAGAGACTGATGGCCTAGTGCTCTAGCGGACACCTTGCCGAAGTGTGTGTACCTGTAAGCGTAGCTTCACGCTCGGCCGTCTCCAAATTGGAGGGCATAATTACATTTCATGGTGATAAAAAAATTAATTTAGTAATAGAGGAAGTCGCTGATGGGGCAATTGTCAATTTTTTGAGCCACGGCCCGTAAAGGAGACAATTTGAGTTTTAATAGTGGTGGTAAACTGAGCTTATTGTGCTAGTTTCTGTCGAATGGAAATTGTGGTGATATGATAAGTATCACACTGTGTTTTAAACAAATGAAGTTAAACAATGATACCTTTAGAATGAAGCCAAATCATTTTAGAAAGAGGAGTAACGTATGAGTTCGCGAATCATAACTAAAATTCTTACTTCCTCCTTCTCTTTTAACAGAAATGACAACTCATCATGTGGCTCAAACAGGACTTTTGTATGAACGACTCATTTTGCGCGATTCACAACTAAAAAAATACGTTCATTTGGCCAAGCCCTGTTATTTGGGTAAGAATCTTTGTAAATGCATCCTTCAACGTATGATTATAATGACATGGGTAAAATTGACCAACAATTCAATAACGAAGAGCGCTTAAGCACTTAACGACTATTTCGTAAAATACCTTCTTCTAGCTACCAGTTCTTGATATGACCACTTCTTGATGTGTAGGTACAGTCAGTTAGATGTACCTAATCAGTCAATATACCTACTTATTGATAGTAGAAAAAATGGTTACTACAACTTACAGCAACCGGAAAGCCGTCATGATCATCTCATATGTCATGTCGTGATTATACCGAGCAAGAAAGCGTTTGTAGAGTACGAAATATAGTTTGTCGTGACTCTCCCGGTGGGATCACATGTTCATAAAACGATTCGCACAGCCGTGACTAAAAGGACATGTTAAGCACTATTGACACGCGGTCACCGGGCCATCACAAATAGTCACGATACGGTTCCAGCGGCCGTAAACCGAACAATCGCTCAGAGGTGCCGATGCCTTATAAAACGGCACACAAAAAGCCCTACTTTTGTTTCTCTTTACGCGGCATATTTTGTCATTATTCGTGGCACGTGGTGCGGAATACATAATGTTTTATTACGGCTTCACGCCTTTAGCGGCGACTGCGACTGATAGCACTTTCATTTGTTCTGAGAAGCACTTATCTCGCCGCTCGTCCTCGACAGTCGATAAGCGATGCCGGTGCTCTGTACCTAGGACTCACCGCGACCGCCATAGTTTGCATACTGGCCGCATTCGGACTCAAAATCGATACTGGCTTATGTATGCGACGACCTCAAGACTCTACTAATCGTCTGAAGTAGTTTCGGGGTTCAAAAGTTGTTTTATTCACGCAGGTCGTCATTGAAAACAATTTGGTTCATTTATGACATTTTGATCATTTTAAGATATTGCTTGAACAAAAATAAATCGACTGAAGATAATTTTGAAAACTAATGGCTATGCCCATAGACAAGACAACACAATAAAGTTTATACAATAAACCTTTACAGCCACCGATCCCATTCGATTATACGAGTACAATATCAAAACAATATGTTCCCGTCCTGCCCACATGTTCTAAAAGCAATCTTGCAGAATTGCACCGGCCATAGAGCACTGCTTCTCGGAAGGCCCTTATCGAAGTTGTAAATCAATATATGATTACAAATTTAATGCTACTGTTGGACTATAAATCAGAGATTTTAAATTACGAGGTACATTGCAGAAGGAGTAGCACTGCTGGCGTGGTGAAGTTTCACTGCCAACGATGATAGACTATGCAGGGATCTGAATCATTTTGTCAGTTCATAGAATGGAGTTGATCAAAGTGCTGAGAAAGGTAATGAAGTCGAAAGCTAGAGAAATGGAGAACTGATTAACATTGAAGATAGAGCAGTACAGATAGAGTGAAATAATTTAGATTTTTTGCAAAACCTAACGCTGTCATGTTGTAGACGACGCAGGACCAAATCTACCAAGATTATATCGGTATTAAAAAAAAACATTAGTAGTCTAGGTTTAAAGTATCTTTCAGCTTGTTAACCTGGCAAGTGACACAGACAGTGGTTGGGCGACGCGCGACGCGTGAGGCCCCCTAGTGCTGCGCCGTTCTGTCGACACTCGATAAATCCACCGTAGGCCGGCGCGCGGCGCTTCGATACCACGGCTATAAATACTATATGTAATTGTTTAACGTGATATATCTCGGCTGTAAGGTTATGAATTCCTTTGCTGATGTGTTTTGCGTTGAATTACTTATCCTGTTCTGGATGGTCAACGAGTTCTTTAAATAGAAGTTGTTTATTTGAGTTTTATTCCAACCAACTTATACAGACTTAATGATTTTCTTGAAGGGTTATCCAATATTTTCCCTGAAATGTTTGCATTTAATTCAATACTATGTACCCTACTTTGAGATGGATGCTCTAGCTAGGGGCTCTCAAATCTACAAAATATATTCAAAGTCTATCTATCTCTACACCAAGCTATAACAATTATCTGTTAAAAGACCTTTTGTGACGAGAAAATATATGAATGTATTATTAAATTAATGTTTTTTTTCTTGAAACACGATAATGTTTAGTTACAGCAGCTGCCATTCATCGACATCGATGCCACGACATCTCATCCCTAGCATGTATATCTGTCAACTCTATTGGCGCCTGCACTACAAGATGAACTGCGAACATTTCGATAGTCGATCCACATCCGATGAGTTTTCATGGCGATTCCATGGCGTTATAGGATAGAGCAAACAGCCAGCGAGCTTTTATGGTCTCCAATGTGCCATCAAATTGTTGGTGAAATATTCGTTTTTATTTATGGTTTATTTATTGGTGGTATTTTGTCATCTTCTTGAAGGCCAGACGAGTGGGTGAAAGGAAATAGTCTTGATTTATTGAAATTAAATGCAGAGCATGTTGGGTTTGCTCAAACGTAGGTAGCATAGGTAGGTTGGTACCTAGGTACCAATAGCATTTGTTATTAGAATTTTCTTTACTAGGAAAAAAACAAGAACCTAGAACCGGAAATCGTTGGTAGGAAATAGTTTTCAAGGATTGAAAATATAAAACACTTATGATCATCACTGCTGGCGTCATAAACCTAAGTAGGTAGATAAACGAAAATAAAATTCTCACAAAACCCAGCACCAACAATGAAACGTAAAAGTCATCACGTGGAAACAATAGACGTTATAAATAATATAAAATTTGTCCGAATGTCTGGCTGTGCGTGTTTAATTCGACTCGGTCGACACTTCCTGTGCATTGTCGAGGCGTCTCCCACAAGCGACGCTGACTTGCGCAGGCGCAGCAAGCCAAAGATAACGCACCAGCAGACCAGACAATCCAATAGTAAGGACTGTTTGGAATGGAAGTAGGTGAAGGCGACCTATGCTTTGCAACGGATTCAGAGCTAAGATTAGATTAGATGAATCTACTACGCCAAGACAAAGTGCATCCTCATGTAGGCCAAATCATGGCCTTGCCTCGCTATATCTCTGCAGGCTCTCAAATCTAAAGTAAACAGACTACGTTTGTGAAGAGTCGGTAAAAATGTGCAAAAGCTATAATATTTTAAAGACCAAAATCACCATAATCACCAGCTGCGTTGTTGTTTCAACGACAAGGACTGTCGCCTCTGCCCCAGTCCCCAGTGTACTCCACTCTGTGTGCAAGGGATGTGGGTGTCAGTGTGACGCGTCAGGACTATGATTTGCGCCGCTCCGCTTGCCGCCAACAAATGATTGATGCCAACTAATCTCGCCATCGAAACCGCGTAATGCAACATTTCACCATTTCAAATTTAATTCACCATTTTAACTTTAATTCTTTCCATTTTGTTGCATTGTGCGGCGATAATTGAGTCGCTGATTGCGCATTGTTGACGGTGATTTTCTAATTTGATATTGGTGGTTGAAATGTTTTGTTGTAGATGATGTAGAGAAGAGTGATTGCAAAGATCTTTGATAAGAATGTTTGGTGATTTTTAATACCAAGCTATTTTGTAATTCGCCCTGGCAAAGATCATAAAGGTTGCTTTGCTTGGGTTCATAAATGAAGGCCTGCAAATGAAAAGCTATATATATGGTAAGGCGTCTGTATTTCCCAAGCTTCCCTTCTTTTAAAAGTTGAATGACAAACAGACAGACGGATCTCAGACATCGTCAGCTGTCTCGACACATCGACAGGACCGCCGCCCACTCACGATGGAGATAACAGGTTCAGGTCCCGGTTAATTTTCTCTGACGCTATCTGCTTCGTTAACATCAATACTTATGATCATTTTGAACATTGAAAGAATTGACTTACAATGCTGTTTTTAAAATGTGTTTTTGAACATGTGGTCGTAAAGAATTGCGTTTTTTTTTGCGTTATAGTATATGATAAGTTGAATATACCCATGGTGTTTCGAAATCAAGGGAATCATAAAAGCACCAAGTCAATTATTAAAATAGAAGTTAATTTGTAAGACAAATTGGTAAATCAAAACCTCTGGAAGCTCGACGATGGTCCGATAAGCCAAAGATTTCGCAAAATTGATTGGACAACGGCATTTACAAATTATTAATTGATCCTTCGAAAATGTTTTGATTGAGAGCTCTCGTTACAGATATTGATCGCTGTGAAAGCAAATGATTGGTAGTAAATGATGAGACTTCAATTTATGACGATTGAGCAGATACGTAGGTTGCGGCAGCGAGTGAAATCATTGCGAGCTGCAAAGTAATTGATCACCATTGACAAACCATTGACCAAGAGATGTTCCGTAAATTTACGAAAGGTAAAGTTGGTAGTCGAGTTGTGTACAGCATTGTAACATACAAAGTGGATGGCGAGTGGTAGCGTGCAAGCCACGGTCCCCGGGGCGGCAGTGGTTAGCGCCCACTTTCTGCACAAATCCATCATTACACACATCATTGACATTTACTCTGATATGTTTATCGACGTGCATGAGTTATTTCGTATAATCGGTAAAAAATTAAAGGTTAAACCCAAATTAAATCGCGATTTATGATAACCAATTTTCGCGTCAGGAGAATGATCTCCTCGTCAGTTACGACGAACGAACGAACGGAATGATGGTGAAATTGCTCCGATGCGCGAACGCGGGGATAGCGTTGCCCTTTGCGCCGAAGTTTTCGTTAATCGATTAGCTTCTTTATATCCCTGAGGTGAAACCGCTCAATAAATCACACAACTTTCGCGTTCCTTTTAATTTATTACAAGATGTTTTGTTTGAGCGCTGATTGTCCGTATTGCAGCTAGGCAGAGGTGTGCTCGAGCAGTCCAGCGAGAGGCAGGGAACAATGCTCGGTTCCGCAGGTCGCAGCGACCACTAATGACTTGGCGAAACCGCGGAGCTTCTCCTAAATTAAACAACGAAAAAAAACCGGGTAAACGATCGATCACGGCTCAAACAAAACACAGAAAACACCACGTGAAAGGATGCATGGAACAAATTAAAAGCTCAGCGTGAGCCTGGCCGGGGCAAATATTAAACCTGTCAGTTTTGTGTAATTTGAAGGCTCGTTTTCGAGTTATAACTTATGTTATTGAATGTTTCGGGCACTTGGCGCGTACGCACCTCCCTTACTGACTGGTCCATATGCTGTGGTAGGATGCGTGTGAACCCGCGTAATGAGCTCGGACAAACACGAGAAAGTTTTATTTGAACAAGAATTTGGGAAATTGAAATAATACCGATACAATCAGTGCCGTTTACGACTCTCGATTACCTTCATAAATATGATGGTAGCGAGAGTCCGAGGCGTGTTTGTTCAGCGCTAACTAGCCAAGGCCGAGTCGTCATAAAACACTATCGAAACGAGCCGAGATGCGAGTATTCTAAAAATTAAATAGCAACGCGACGGTCAGATAACAGCCTGTGTCGACGATAAAGCGTGCGAGTTACTGGCGAAGCCGACGCGCGACGACTCCATTACTAGAGGCGGCTAATGGCGGAGACGGCCGTCACTTCGCCAAATTAGCCGCAATTATAGGACGAGTCAATCCGAATCGGGCGCTGGCCGCGTCAGGTGGACGATGCGATGCACTTCACTTTTTCATCACAAAGGCAATATAAAAGCGCCAGTCACGCACTAAACGCCCGCCGCTCCAAAGAAACAAACAAAAGTGCAAGAAGCGCATCGTCACGCACCCACAAAATTATTTTCGCCTCGTAACACGTGTCAAGTTTCAATTTTACTAACGTCGAAATTAACAGTGGGCGTAAACAGATTATTGATATTGAAGACGATAAAAAAGTAATCGATGATCGCGGTGCCTTAAAAAATGTTCTATTGTTGAGTGCGGGGCTGGACGCACGAGTTTTGACAAAAAGCGTGCTTCATCAATCAGGGATGGTTTTATTGGCTCACAATGGAGTTCGGCGCAATCGCCGCGTGAATCTGCTTTCCTGGAAAACATAGCTATTTCTCAGCTTTTAAATGAGGCCAATTTAGTTCGTTCTGATCATAGAGGGATAGGTGCGATCCTATCGCGGCTTAAAAATTGGGTCTATAGAATCTCTTCGCATTGTTATGGATGACACTATGTTTTCCATAGCACACGTTATTTTATAGCAGGTTAGATTCAGAATAATAGTAGCGAGACCCTAAAATAGATTAAATACCCAGCAGGAAAGTAAATATGGCGACACATTTTTCGCCGCAACCCTCTAATAATGCACTAATCATAGGTTTGACACCCTGCCCCTTTGCAAACCAGAGCCAATCGACTCAATCACATGCTTTGTTTTCCATTGCTCGACCATACAGTGACTAAGAACTCATCAAGTTAAAAACCAGCATTGAATGTGAAGCATGGAGTTGTATGAGGCTTGTTCTCGGTTTGCCCTCAGGGTAAGTTGGAGGTAAGGCTAATGCTGAATTGCGGGAAGAAAGGGGGTAATTACAGCAAATGGTACATTTGTGTTGACAATAGTGACTGCGTTGGCTTTGTTCGGGGAAAGTTGCTCGGAAGTCTTTTCAATGCTGTTCGTATGAAACTTTCGTAGGTGACCTTTGGACCTTTTCAGTTTTACATTTATTCTTGCCATGCGATCTTCACAAAACAGTTTAAAGGTCCTTATTTTGGTTGTGTTTTATGTGTTGTTGTATGGAATAATCCACCTAGCTAGGCTAATGCTAAATTCAATTAGATCTTTTATCATAAGCGCTTGTTATTATGACTAAGTTATTGGGTATTACGTGTAGAATATATAATCAGAATGATTACATAAATCTGAGCAAACATATTCCATCTCAGTGTCCTATACTGAGTTTCAACTGAATAATTAATTAACTCTTACCCAACTTATCGAATTGTCTCAGTATCAGTTCAGAGTTTTATTCCATAACGACTGCACCTATCAATTAGCGAGTTTAATTTCCCGCCCACTGCTGGCAGCCCACCCTCCCACTCACAGGATGCGGAGACAAAGCCGGAGGATTTGCATATGCGGGGTGTGGCGGTATCCATCATTGATAGCGCACGCGCAGGATACGTGCCTAAGGCTTGTTTTTGTCTACTTGCCTTTGTATTTATTATTGGGCCTTAGTTCTAGAAAGTGCATGTCAGTTAATGGTGCAATGGGATTTCATATTTAAGAAATACTGCAGACTAGTATTATATGCCGCTGAAGACAGGGAGCTATGACAGTCATTAGTCTACGTTCAGCGGTTGTCTAACAACGCTGATGATGATGATGATTTCAGTTGTTGTCTTTTTCACAAAGACGTACCTACAAATTTCCGAAATATGTTCGTTCCCCATGCGCCTCTAGTTCCCCATGCACCTCTAGTTCCCCATGCGCCTCTAGTTCCCCATGCGCCTCTAGTTCCCCATCCGCCTCTATTTCCCCATGCACCTCTATTTGTGCACTGAAAAAATGAAGAGTGTGAAGAAGTATACTGGGTGGATTATTTGGACGGGGCAGTAAGGGAAGGTACCTTAACCGGTGTAGGCACCGGAAAATGCCTATAGTATAGGATCCATATTTTTTAAAGAATGTTTCTACCCATTTCTTAAATGTTAAAAAAATTTACAGCTAACAAAAAATTTGGTCAACTGTTTTTGATGCCAATCGATCCTGTTTCAAAACTTCTACAGGACTAAAAATGTCAGAAATCGTAAAAAACTTCACCATACATTTTAAAAGGAGTCCATGAGTAATTTTATGTTTAGGGTTCCGTTCCCGAAGAGTGAAAACGTAAGCCTATTGCTAAGTCTGTCCGTCCGCCCGTCTGACACACACAGGGATCTATCTCATAAACCGTAAGAGTTGAAATTTTCAAAGAATATGTACTTTCCTTGCCGCTATAACAACAAATAATACAAATAAAATAATTAGCCAAATTAAAGGCAGCTTCCATACAAAAATTATAATTTTTTTGGCTATTTTTGCTCCTCATCCTCATATGTCAAGGCTTTATCTCTTGAACTACATTATGTAGACACATGAAACTTTCTATAGGTAAATAAGTAACTGTAGAATCATGAAATTTGGCTAGAAGCAAGGTCCTATAGCACAAGTAAGGAATAAATCCAAAAACCGCGTAGTATTTCCAAAAATATTTATTTTAGTGAATATAAATATTTTTGATTCTCGCCATGGACTAAAACATATAGGGTACCTACTTCCCGTTGCCCTAAAATCATAATATTTGGCAAGAAACAAGGTCTTACCCCCTTAGTACGTGAGTCTGACTCATACTTGACGTTTTATTTTTTGTATTTTCTGTTCAAAAGGTTATCGAAGCTGCGATGATTTCCTACAAAATGCATGGAAAAGTTTTTTTGCGATTTCTGACTTTTTAGGGTTTTGTACCCGAAGGGTGAAAACGGAACCCTATTAACTAAGCCTCCGCTGTCCGTACGTCCATCCGTCTGTCACGGGGCTCTATCTCATGAATTGTATGAGGTAGATAGTTGAATTTTCAAACAATGTGTATTTCTCCGCAGCCTATAAGTTGCAGCCTATAAAGTGCGATATTAGTTTTTGATCAGTACAAGAAACAGGTTCGATTGGCAACAAAAATGTTTTTGTGTAAGATGCAAATTTTTTTGCCAACGGTTTTATTTTCAGTGAATGGCGATAAATATTTATCTAAAAATTATGGATAGTCTCCAAAGCCCGGTTTCCTGTAGCTACACCGACCAAGGTACCTCCGCTTGCTGTCCCGTCCAAAACATTATGGATAGTCTCCAAAGCCCGGTTTCCTGTAGCTACACCGGCCAAGGTACCTCCGCTTGCTGTCCCGTCCAAAACATTATGGATAGTCTCCAAAGCCCGGTTTCCTGTAGCTACACCGGCCAAGGTACCTCCGCTTGCTGTCCCGTCCAAAACATTATGGATAGTCTCCAAAGCCCGGTTTCCTGTAGCTACACCGGCCAAGGTACCTCCGCTTGCTGTCCCGTCCAAAAAATTATGGATAGTCTCCAAAGCCCGGTTTCCTGTAGCTACACCGGCCAAGGTACCTCCGCTTGCTGTCCCGTCCAAAACATTATGGATAGTCTCCAAACCCCGGTTTCCTTAGCTACACCGGCTAAGGTACCTCCGCTTGCTGTCCCGTCCAAAACATTATGGATAGTCTCCAAACCCCGGTTTCCTGTAGCTACACCGGCCAAGGTACCTCCGCTTGTCCCGTCCAAACCATTATGGATAGTCTCCAAAGCCCGGTTTCCTGTAGCTACACCGGCCAAGGTACCTCCGCTTGCTGTCCCGTCCAAAACATTATGGATAGTCTCCAAAGCCCGGTTTCCTGTAGCTACACCGGCCAAGGTACCTCCGCTTGCTGTCCCGTCCAAAACATTATGGATAGTCTCCAAAGCCCGGTTTCCTGTAGCTACACCGGCCAAGGTACCTCCGCTTGCTGTCCCGTCCAAATCATTATGGATAGTCTCCAAACCCCGTTTTCCTGTAGCTACACCGGCCAAGGTACCTCCGCTTGCTGTCCCGTCCAAAACATTATGGATAGTCTCCAAACCCCGGTTTCCTGTAGCTACACCGGCCAAGGTACCTCCGCTTGCTGTCCCGTCCAAAACATTATGGATAGTCTCCAAACCCCGGTTTCCTGTAGCTACACCGGCCAAGGTACCTCCGCTTGCTGTCCCGTCCAAATCATTATGGATAGTCTCCAAACCCCGTTTTCCTGTAGCTACACCGGCCAAGGTACCTCCGCTTGCTGTCCCGTCCAAAACATTATGGATAGTCTCCAAACCCCGGTTTCCTGTAGCTACACCGGCCAAGGTACCTCCGCTTGCTGTCCCGTCCAAAACATTATGGATAGTCTCCAAACCCCGGTTTCCTGTAGCTACACCGGCTAAGGTACCTCCGCTTGCTGTCCCGTCCAAAACATTATGGATAGTCTCCAAACCCCGGTTTCCTGTAGCTACACCGGCCAAGGTACCTCCGCTTGCTGTCCCGTCCAAACCATTATGGATAGTCTCCAAAGCCCGGTTTCCTGTAGCTACACCGGCCAAGGTACCTCCGCTTGCTGTCCCGTCCAAAACATTATGGATAGTCTCCAAAGCCCGGTTTCCTGTAGCTACACCGGCCAAGGTACCTCCGCTTGCTGTCCCGTCCAAAACATTATGGATAGTCTCCAAAGCCCGGTTTCCTGTAGCTACACCGGCCAAGGTACCTCCGCTTGCTGTCCCGTCCAAATCATTATGGATAGTCTCCAAACTCCGTTTTCCTGTAGCTACACCGGCCAAGGTACCTCCGCTTGCTGTCCCGTCCAAAACATTATGGATAGTCTCCAAACCCCGGTTTCCTGTAGCTACACCGGCCAAGGTACCTCCGCTTGCTGTCCCGTCCAAAACATTATGGATAGTCTCCAAACCCCGGTTTCCTGTAGCTACACCGGCTAAGGTACCTCCGCTTGCTGTCCCGTCCAAAACATTATGGATAGTCTCCAAACCCCGGTTTCCTGTAGCTACACCGGCCAAGGTACCTCCGCTTGTCCCGTCCAAAAAACCCACCCTTTATAACAAATTTGGTTGTTTTGGAAAACTAAAACCCGACTTCGTATCCCTTCATTTTACACTGATTTTAAGTTTCGCGGGTTAATACTAATTCTTCGGGAATAATAATTTTATGGAAATACCTCGGGATCATTCTCTATACAAAACATAAAAAAGCGAAATCATTTTCAGAATAGTCCATAATTGAGGAAGAAATCGATGATCATACATAAAAAACATACATACAGCCGAACATGCTTTACTGCCGACGCCCGTTGCTATGGAAACCATTAATTAGTTGATAATGAAATTATCATATTCTGAAGAATATTTAAAAACTTACGTTTTACGGCGCACATAGCGATTCCTCGAGAATCAAACTTATAGGGGACCACTTCAAAATAAATTTTGATACAACAACGAAAGAATCATCAAAATCTATTAACAATTGGCGCAGATATCACCAAAACTGCAGTAGCTAGTCGTGATTCTCCAAAAATATTAAATTGGCTTTTAAGTTTAACGGGATAAATACTAATCCCTCGGGAATAAAATATTTATGGGACCACCTCGGGATCATTCTACTATAGAGGAAGAATCAGTAAAATCGGTTACCCGTAGGCGGAGATATCAAGTAACATCAAAAAATCGATAATCGACATAAAAAAAATTAAAAAAAAAAACATACAGATGAACTGAGAACCTCCTCCTTTTTAAAGTCGGTTAAAAATAGTGCTCATCTCTGTTATACTGTGAGTGCCTTGTCTGAGCCAGCCAATCCTATTGGGAAACACTGTTCGTTCTCCTCATTTGTGGAGCTGCGGATCATGTAGGCCCCTCTTTCTCTTCACTGGTAGACACGACACGTGTTAAAAGCGTTCATCGGCGAGGTACATCATTTTGTTTACGTTTATTAGATCATACTTTTCAATTTCTTGATGAATGAGTGCAAAGATTCATTCAACATCGACTTTGAATGGATCTTGCTTCATGAATGGAACATGTGAGAGGATTCACGCACTTCATACATTATTGCACTCACAACGCTCTCCGCCTAATTCTATTTTGAGTCTTATGGAGTTCACAATACACGTTATTAAAACTCTGATAGCTCTTCACATGGTTATGGAGAATTTTAATATGGTTGAGGAAATATGAACTTTATTCAAAGAGTATAAAGCTTTGATTCGAGTGGGGACGAATATGCAAAGTCATCAGATGTGTATCGGATAATAGAGATGGTGTTCGATACAGGTACAATGGTGTAAAGGAAATCAATTTGAACGTTTGTTAGAACACAAAAAGTAAAGCACGAGATATTGATTGCGATAAACAACATGAGGAAGATTGTTTTTTTAGATCAATTGACATGACAGGATCAAAATATAGTTGATATTCGAGTAAATCAGTACTTTTAAATATAAATTAGTACTTTTTGTTTAATTTTAGATCTCTTTACGTAAAATTGTATTACTGACCAGCTTAGTTTAGTATACATTGTTAGGTGTTGAGAATGTGGTGTCGGTCGAGTGTACCTATGTCAAACTTAAGAGTGTATTGAAGCATGTATGGGAAACTCTTCTGTTAATTATGGAATTTTCCTTTGGTGTCAGAAAACGATTGCGGAATCCAACAATTACAATGCTAAAGACAATTGCCGCCAATAAAGCCATAAATCGGTACTTAGCACGTGGACAAGGAGAGGCCCATTGTGCCTCACACCCATGAAGATAAAATTAAACATATTGAAATGGGTGTTTATTACATAAATGAAGGCTATTATCGTGGATCGCTCGTGCCGTCATCTTTGTTCTTGGACAATGCGCGTCTTGTGGGGCCGACTTTTTGTCCCGGCCCATGTGAGCGAAGACTTGGACTCAATAATCTGTGGAGAAGACTTCGCAATGAATATTGACGTGTGTTCTATACACCATAAAGAAGCCTGAAAAGTTATATACTAGTTGGAATCTATTTGTGAGCAAAATTTTGAAAGTTGTACCTCATTTTAGAACCCTACAAATTACAAAAGATTTTCGAATAGATTTGGCAAACTAACCATTATTATCCGAAGTAATGAGATAAGTAAATTAATATTTACTTTAGCTTCTTTATTAAAAGGAAGAAGAAGGCAACAAATTAAAAGTAGTAGGTATTGACAATAGACACATTTACAAGTTAAATGATAACTTTGCTAATCTATGCATTGTCTGTCCCGAGGGCGTGCGCGCACGAATCAACGCCCACGGAACGTGACGCGGCCTCAGCTGATTCCAGTCAGGACATCCCGATGTCTACTTCTTTTAGCTCTTTCATACTTCTGGGAATAGATATCCATTGATAGGGTTCACCTTTAAAGTTTTGTTTACCTACCTTAGGTTTATCATTAAAGGTTTAACGCTCTAGGAGAGAGCGTTAAACCTTTGAACCTTTTTTTAAATGACATCGAGTAAAATGTAACCTCGATTATCGATTTTTTGATAAAGTTCACCGTCATGTTAACCAGATCGTCGGTAATGATCTTAGTGGTGTCAGATTTGATAGCCTGCATAAGCTAAGTTCAACAAATAATTTGAGCCTCCACGCAAAAGATCATTGAACCGAAAGAAAATCAACACTACGTCACCCAAAGCCATACGTCTGGTCTGCGCGCGCGCAGCGTCTCACGCGAACAAAGACGTTTAATTGTCGGTTATCCGCCGATAAATCCCGCAACCCCTCATTACGACCTATCGAATATTGTTAATTGAAACTTTGCCCTTTTTGCCTTCCCGCACGGGGGCGGGACCAAAACCGTTAATGTTTTGTTCACGTTTGGACACTCCGGAAATGGTTGTAGCCTGTAAATTGTTCTGAGTAATTTATTTTTTAAGTATAAGGATATGAATGATGTGTTCATTTTAAACAATCATTTGTTTTTGGTCCAAATTTAGGTACTCATTATTTAGTGTAGGTAAGGTCAGAAAGTGATACATAGTAATGGTGCCTGAATATATCTTTAGGAAGAAAAGGCAAAATTATGACTATGGTCTTCCTCCCTGCTTAGATATTCATTTTGTTGCAGGGGCTATTAATTGAGTCAACCAGAACACAACACACAGGCAGCCAAGAAGCTAACCCAGCGTCCATCCATCACGCACCCACCGGTCAATAACTAAGTAACTCGGAAAGTATCGCGGCCTGTGAAGCGGAAACACCTCGGCAATCGGACATTGATTTATCCGTGCTTTATTTGATTCGATCGTATCATCAGATCGTCATAAATCGTCGCCCCTCGAGGAAATATAGGAGTTTTTCCTGATGTCATTATGTCCATGTACGGTGATAACTGAATGTGGAGGGTGTTCGGTTCCGTTGTTTTCCTGCTGGGCCGATGATATCTGTGATTGATACGTACACTGATACGGATTTATTATGTTTCTTGACTTGAGCGACAGTTTTGATAGATCTCTGAAATTTTGTATTCTAAAAATAAACATTCTTGGGATCTATTAAATATATAAAGATAAGAAATTAAAAAGTTTTGCTAATAACTTTTTCTGTAAACTGTTTAATTTTTACTTGTAGATTCGTAAAATGTTTGTTTTCTTAGGTTTCACTTACAGCTACTCCCACAAACTCATGGTCTCTATAAATATAATAATAATAAGCATTTCTTAGGTTTCACTTACAGCTACTCCCACAAACTCATGGTCTCTATAAATATAATAATAATAAGCATTTCTTAGGTTTCACTTACAGCTACTCCCACAAACTCATGGTCTCTATAAATATAATAATAATAAGCATTTCTTAGGTTTCACTTACAGCTACTCCCACAAACTCATGGTCTCTATAAATATAATAATAATAAGCATTTCTTAGGTTTCACTTACAGCTACTCCCACAAACTCATGGTCTCTATAAATATAATAATAATAAGCATTTCTTAGGTTTCACTTACAGCTACTCCCACAAACTCATGGTCTCTATAAATATAATAATAATAAGCATTTCTTAGGTTTCACTTACAGCTACTCCCACAAACTCATGGTCTCTATAAATATAATAATAATAAGCATTTCTTAGGTTTCACTTACAGCTACTCCCACAAACTCATGGTCTCTATAAATATAATAATAATAAGCATTTCTTAGGTTTCACTTACAGCTACTCCCACAAACTCATGGTCTCTATAAATATAATAATAATAAGCATTTCTTAGGTTTCACTTACAGCTACTCCCACAAACTCATGGTCTCTATAAATATAATAATAATAAGCATTTCTTAGGTTTCACTTACAGCTACTCCCACAAACTCATGGTCTCTATAAATATAATAATAATAAGCATTTCTTAGGTTTCACTTACAGCTACTCCCACAAACTCATGGTCTCTATAAATATAATAATAATAAGCATTTATTTGTCTCTCACAATAGGTACTTAGTTGTGTATCTTCATATCTTCATAAAAGATAAATATCTTCTACAAACTAAATCATGAACCGACCATCAATGTTCCCACACTTTTCAGTTCGTACTTGTCAATTCCACCGACTATTTTCCAACTGAACTTTCCTCTGACAAACTACCTACTCCCCCGTTCAGACATTTCATTTTTTAACAGCTCACAACCGATCACTGTCAGCCCCCCTCAATATCGGCCGAAGGACCGGCTACATTTTTTCCCGTCGAAATAAATTAATACAACCGTCTTGGGGCACTTCGGTCTTCGCTCGTACACTTGTCAAATTAATTTCTTCTTGCAAGACAATTTGTCTGTCGCCTGGGGTCGAAAAAAGTTCGCCGATCGCCGATTAGTTCCAGCCCTAGTTTGTCAATATTGAGGTTCCGGCCGGACGTAATGATCCTGCCGTAATAGGGAAACTTTGCCGGCAACAGTGTGTTTATGTTCTTCGATACGTTTCAAGTGATCTCTGTGTTGTAATAAGTCCCTATTTGACTCAAATCAGTCAGTAATAACTTTTGATCATATAGAAGATTTATTATGGGAAATTATAAGTCAGGCCGCAGATTTTTTTTTAGCCACATAAACCAACCTATGATTTTATATCTAAGCCACGGGAAATTATGAAGGTTTCTAATAAACTAATTCGCCTTGTTTTAAACGCCACCTGAATAATCCAAAGTAAGCGTCAAATAAAAAACCAACAATTATTTTGACTTGTCTCACTGCTTTATACATCATCACCTAATTTACTAACTCAGCCACGGATTTTACAACAACCAATATTTTACGTTTTACAGCTTCAACATATGTTCCTCAAAAAATATAAGTTCAAGCTTCAAGTAGAAAGCATCATATCTTATAATTTAGCATGTGAAATATTACATCGTATACTTTTATCATGAAAACAGGGACTGCACGATCTGTTTGGTGCGAGTGAGACGGGCGCCATCGCGCCACCGGCCTTCCACCAGTCTTTTATTTTGTTTCAATAAATAAATAATAATAGATAATGCTGGACAATCCACACAGCATCATTTAGCCCCAAGCTAAGCAGTGCTCGTGTTATGGGTACTAGACGACTAATATACTTAATACAATAAATTACATATAATATACATACATATATTTATTATACATGGAAATACCCAGAACACTCGGAATAAATATTTGCAGATCGTACAAACATTTGTCCCAAGGCGGGATTCGAACCCGCAACCTTCAGCTTCACAGGCGGACCTTCGCCCGCTGCGCCACATCGGTCGTAATGGTTCCTAACATTCAGTTGCCATAATTTACTATTTAATGATAATTTTAGGTACGTCTTGATGATCATTCAATATATTTGATGAAAATTATAGGTAGGTACATTTTGTTGTTCAAAGAATATAGAAATTATTAATGTTTCACAACATTCTAAACATACTGAGTTAACAAACTAGATATCGATACAATTACTTTATTGGTGTCATAAATAAATATTTTACAAGTTTACTGCTTGAATATATGTTACAAATGTAGATGCTAAAAACTAACTGCAAAGCTAAGTTGTGTTTACAGTAGCTTACATCGATTATATAAAGTGGCTAAGATAGTTATTTTTAGCCACGCATTGATGGTGGCTGACTTAGAGGACAAAGTAGATTTTTAGAAAAGTATAATGTTGTTAAATAAGCACCCATTTATTATTACTTCTATGATTTTGATACATTACCTAACAAAATGGTTTACTGTAGTCACTAATATAAATAATAATTAATATTACTACATAAATAGACGGATAGATGTAGTCACTAATCGTGACAAGCTTTCCTTACAAAGTGACCTGACTTTGTTTGATCTTCAATTGAATCATTTCTGTTCGTATGTTTAGCGTTAGATTTTATAGAAAATCTCTATCAAAAAGGATAGCAGAGGAATTACAAGTGATACTCAAACGGAAGCTGTGCGAAATAGCTCTTAGCGTAATTAGCGGGGCTAATTGTGAAGCAGCGGGGATGGCTGGCTGTTTTACTGGCGCATTCACTAGAGTACCTTGCTTAGGCTGGATTCAAAGGGGCGGTATTTGGATTCGAGATTGATCACTCTATTCTAATTAACTTTCAGTTGTCCTGATAAATCTCAATGTCTTGGTTTTCAGGAAGGTTTTCGTAAGTTTTAGAAAGTAAACAAGGCTGGGAAGTGTTGATCGGGAAATCAAAATGAAGATCAATGAATAGTGACCTGCGAAGTTATGTCACGCAAAGCAGAAGTTCCCCAACAAACGTCAGACTTGCTCCTTTTTTACATGAACTTTTTGCAAGACTATCGCTAGGTGGAAACCCAGCCTACTACTAGACCACGTATTCCGGGAGGAGCGCAATCGGCACGGCGCGGTTTTATCGACTGTGACGAGGAGATTGCTGCTTTCAAAAAAGCGCACTTTAATTTTGGCCGCAGTAATAG
Organism: Eupithecia inturbata; assembly: GCA_963662085.1. Taxonomy (NCBI): domain Eukaryota; kingdom Metazoa; phylum Arthropoda; class Insecta; order Lepidoptera; family Geometridae; genus Eupithecia; species Eupithecia inturbata. The sequence continues at coordinate 15,410,160 of OY759182.1, forward strand.
CACCTTGGACCCGCCGTGCGTGACGCCCGCCTATTTATTTTATTACCTATAAAAACTTTTTACTTGTGTTTGCTAAGACTGGTCTTTTGGTTAGTAATTAATTTTACTGATCATTCAATAAATTAACTTGAACGGAAAGGTACTATCGGATTGCAGGGTCAAGCCCTGCAATACGATAGTAGAAAAATTCAATAGCAAGAAGCTCAATTGATCAATGTGGTTCAAAGTCAATCCGAGATCTATGATTATCCTCCTTACTCGTACCTACCTACTACTGGGAAATATTAAAAAGATAAGAGTCTCCATAGAAATGATACTTCGAGCAGAAAATTATGATATCATAATTAATATATATTATATTAATTATGATATCTTCGGTAATCGGAATAGTCCTAGCCCGAGCCAGAGAATATATAATAATGCTAACGTACCCGAGCTTAAACTTCTCAGAGAGAACAAAAAGTGATTTGAACCTGATTTGAACCCCTCAAGTCGCACGTCGTTGATGAAAACAAACAGGCTCCATCCTACGTGGTAAACAGAGGCAGCGGGCCGTGCGCGGTGTCACTACGATGAGCACCGACTCTGCCGCTGACAGCCGAATCATGCCCGCCATATTGCTTTGTACTACCTATCTACCACTGTGTAGGAGTTTGCATTTTTACGAAGGTTTTCTGTGATGCCGTGCTGAATGGTTTTTTGAAGAAAAATAGATATCATAGATACTTAGATCTTTTAAAGATAGAGATGATAGATAGATAGATCTGATCTTTTATTGTCAAATGCACTGGGTCCAACAAGATTGTCATAAAATACTACTCGTCAGATGAGTCTATAGACAACGCAGAGCTCAAGTAGACGCCAATCTTTTGAAGTAAGGTCTCGCAAGCCTCTAGGTATTTTGTAGCTTGTCAATAGTTTCATAAATGTTCATAATTTTTTATAATAAACTATAAATTAATGCGTAAAATTGCGTTCACGTAAATTCCAAGCAACATTCGGCGGCCTCCTCACCCGTCTCAATACCTTCGACCAAATTGCAAAACGAAGCGACAGTTGGCCCGCAAAAGCCAATATCAAAATATTAAAACGGCACACAGCCGCAATCAGGGCTACCCTACACTAAACTAATTATCCACGGCCGAATCAAGGAAACAATAACGGAAGGGTTCCCGCAACATTTGTGTCAATATATCCAACCGCTCAACCCTACATTGTCAACGGAGGAGTTATATCCAACCGCTCTAGGCCTAACCCTATTTATTGTCAACGATGGAATTAGTTGCGGACAATAACTATTGTTTTGTACATTATGTGGTAAACGATATCGAATTCATTGTAACCTAAGTTTTTAATTAATCAAAGAACCTTGGTTTTTGTCAATTGATGCGAATAAGATCTAAGTTTATCTTAGATCTTATTTGCAAAGTGGATGGCAGAAACTTAGATACCCATACCTTCTAGTACCAGCAAGATACTTAACTATTTTACTTTAGTTTAGGCAACATAATCAAATAAGGAATGATTTTCTCAATATTAATAAGAATTTAAATCGTTAAAGAGTCCTCTCTACTTATTGAATGCTCTGATATACAAAAGCTCTAAGTAGAAGTATCTTTTGTCTTCAGACCTTTACAGGACCACATTCAGAACTGACAGTGTGTGAATAATTTTAATCAAAACTCTGTACAAGTGCGTTCGACATTCCTTTAACTTCCCCTGAGCCGTGTAAATATCAAAACAAAATAAGAACAATGGCGTCGCGTCACCGCAAAGTGTGGAATCGGGACGACAGCTTGTTGGAATCAAATTATAAATAAAATGGGGGAGATGATGACGCGAGTGATGAATGGAGAAGCTGCGTGATGATATGCGGTGTGTGACGCTATTCGAGGAATAGTTTGTTGTATCCTACATCATGCACAATGAAGAAAAGTAAAGTAGTGTGCTAGTGACAGGGCACTTGGGAAATTGACGTGGACACTTCTTCTGCTAATGGTGAATGTACACCATCAGAACCAAATGTGCATGTAGTTACTTTTTTTTCAGAATTTTGAAAGATTATCTACATTTGCTCATTTGCATTGCTAAGTTGTCATATTATTGGAGTCTACACACGGCACACATGTCGCACCAACACGCCACGATGTGTCATTGACTTTGGCGTGTAGACCAATTGCATACAATAGTGAGCCCGCGCGGGCCATTTGCGAGATAAGTTAGATAAAGGGAAAGACTTACTCGTCTAATTAGATTCGACTGACCCTTGTCAGTCTCGCTATTTTAATTGCCGTAAACGTGCTTAAACGAGGCGTTTTAACAGAGTTTTATTATTTTCTGTTTTGAATTCAGCCACAAGAGAACCTCAGAAAGTTTCCAGCCACAACACAACACATGGATGCGCGTTGTGTTGCGCCCTCGGCCACAAACCGTTGTTAATGTGAACGCAACAGTCGCGGTTTACGGTTACGGTTTACGTTCACGTACTGTGTCAGATGGTGTGTAATCGCTTTATTTTCATGAAGGGCTTGCAAGGTTAGGTTAGACTATCTCCTTTATCAGAGTTTAAAACTTTGTAGTTTTACAACTTGGTAGAAACAGGTTCAAATCTTCAAAGTTCGAATTTACCATTATTTGATGATATCATGTTGCATAGTTAGCCATGATTGTTTCAATATTTTAGTGAGCTTAGTGTTTGCATACAAAACTGAAAACGGTTGTGGTCGTAATTACGATTGAGTTGAGTCGATGAGTTTTCATTATATTCAATTATCAGTTATTGTAGAGTAACGTTGTCTCTACCAAGTGCCCACCTCTTATCAAAATATTCTATGATTTTTATGAATATAATACTTTCTTATAGGGACAGTAGAAAACTTACATAAGGCAGATTCGACAAAAATAAATATTATTGAAGTAGATACATTGATGGAACAGATTGTGGTGTGACAAGTACCATCGATGCGCTGACCCTTGTCACATCAAAATTAGTAAACTTGACAATTGGAGTGCACTTGGAGCATTTAACAAGGGAATTAAGCACAACTACCCTCAAAAGTAAATTAAGAAAGTCCCTCGGAACTTGTGTAAAATGTGTTCGCATTACGGACGGGATTAAAGTTAATTCGACGTGTCGACTTCGCGGATCGCCCATATGGTGCGTTGTAAACTCTCTGCGAGAAGGCACAGTATCTACGACAAACAGAAATAGACATCGAATTCTGTCATTGTTTGGTCAGTGAGATGTTTTTGTGAGAGTTACACTATTTTGGCCGTTCATTGATTAATTTGTTTTTATTTTTTATTCGTCATAAAATGCTGCCAATGAGTGGTGAAAATAGTATGAGTGATACACTCACGAATACATCTGAATCGACCAGTTGCACTGCCGCATGTTCGTGCGTTTATACTCGTATAACAGACTCGTTACGTCATGGCTTCTGTATATTCGTCGACTCTGCATATCAAAGGTTGTATATTTATTAATGTCCATCGAAATACATTGAAATGATGACTCGTGAAATTGATTAACAGTGACTAACATTAGATAGTAACAGGGCCAAAGCTCTACGTTAGATGCACTAAGATGGTACGTTTGAGCTTTCAGTCAAAAAATCTGTGTGTTTTCTGTTTAGTAACATATTGTGCCGCAACACAGAGTCCCCCGAATATTGGTAGAGTTAGAGAATAGGTGAGGTCTGGAATTATTGCGGATTAATAATAAATCTGCGGCCATTCGAGAGGGTTGTTATTTTCGGTCGATGCCAGCGAAATTCGATTACGAAAAAATATGGCGCACTCCCTCTATTGCTCTCTATGATTTGCAATAACTTACTTGATTGTACCTCTGCCTAACCACATAGTACATTCCATTTAGTTTCTGTTCAGTAAGTGGATTGTTAATAGGTACTGTAACGTTGGAGAGAGCGAAGTATAAGAACATTTCAAGAAAAGCAGACTGCATCAGATTCAATTTAGCATACTGAGATTTCTTTTATTTAATTTCATTGAAACCTTATTGAAACACAATCAAAAACTGAAGGTAGAAACAGACTGAGCCCACGCCACGCAACGTACGCGGCGCATTATGAAATCTGGATGCTTGAATTTTTATAAAAATCGAAGGCTTAATTATCACAGCGACACACTTATCTTACGCCACGCCATCCAAACGTTTCCTACATTTCGTCACGTACGTTGCGTGGCGTGGGGTCAGTCTATTTCTAGCTAAGTTGTGACAAAAACAATGTTTTTATTAATCTAGATTTGTTTTGTACGAGCAAAAACACTATTTCCTGGGATTAATGAAAAATTATATTCTATAGTCTGATTACAAATACCAAGATATAAATGTCGCGATTTGATCTATATTTTAGACACAATTTAGACCAAAGCTTAGCAGCTAATTGAAAGCTACGCTAAAATTCGTGTCTGCGCCCCAATTTAAGGAGCATAAAGTGCTGAACGCACAGAAAGGTAAATAATAGGTAACCACTGCGTCCTCCACCAATCAGTTTTTCCGTAATTTATTTTAACTCTGCACTAATGGACTCAACGACTCGAACAAAAGTGTCGCGACACTCAGCCACAAGTGGGCAAACATTTCTTTCACCAGCACTTATCACAATGATATAAGGTCGATATCGCGATCGAGAAGCGAGTTCAAGAGTGATCTCGCTTCTTTGTATCAGCGTTTTTGAGGAATGACACTCAATGATGCTGACAAAGAAATGATGCTTCAAACAGAAAACTGGTTCCAAAAGTATTGGAAACGTTATTCATTCTAGTATTGGAGAATACTTAGAAACCAAAACGCTGATATTATTGTACGTACCTAAGTACATACGTCACACCTACAAAAATATTCTCTAGAGTAATCTATCACTAAGGTTAACCTACCTTGACTTTTACTTAAACTCATTAAAACTTTTTTAAAACCTTATCTTACAAAACTTCTCATAGAGTCCACAGGTGATTGGAATGCTGACTTCTATTTCGGTCAACGAATTAGGTTTGCCATTCAACGTGACAATGCTGCCAGCGTTCTGGGCCTTCTGGTGACGGCTTACATTTTTGAGAAATAGATATTAGTAAAAGTATTTAAGTTGTAATTGTTTTATTCTGTTATTGTTATTTTCAAGTGAAAGTAGTTTTAATGTGATTATTTTATTCTGTTATTGTTATTTTCTATGTGCTAAGTAAATAGCTGAAGACCGATCTAGAACTTAAATTTCAATAGTATGTACACAAAACACGTCCCAACAACCACAATTAGCATTTTGATTCTCCACAATAACAAATAGAAAGTCAAAAATGCAAATTTATCTTTCCTCATTGCAAACAATCACGCATCAAAAATATTAGACCAATTTGTTTACACTAAACCTAACAAACTGCATTGAAATGAAAGTGAAATTCATTTTATAAAGAGGGTGACCCTGGGCGGAACTTCAAACTGCCGGGAGAATGCCACAGAGTACACACACGGTGATGAAACTCTGCTGTTTCGGCAGAACGCTAAATAATATACAAGGGATGTTCTTATACTGTGGCATGGAGAATACTGCGTGAAGAGACATGGAATTGTAAGGCATAGAAGGGTGTTGGCAAAAGCTGCATGCGTAAATTTTCTGTAATTTTGTTAGTGTTCTGAAGTGGGACGCTATGTGTCTGCTTTTTGATAAACATTTCAGATTAGAAGTTTAAGCCTCCTTGAAATTTTAGCATCCTCTAACCCTTGACCTTAATAATACTAAGTAGGTCAAAAAAAACTAATTAAGTTATATAAATATTTAAGTAACACTTCAAACAAACACATCTAAACTTTACAACTCTTCATAAAATAAGACAAGGCGTAAGCAGAAGGTATAGAAATAGTCAGAACCACTTGTTTTCAATAACACTGAATTTCATCAGCTTCCTTGAGAAAGAAGGGCTGTTCTTAATGAACTCCTTCTTTAAGAAACGGCCTCAACGGAAGTGGACATGGCAAAGCCCCGACACTGTGACAAAAAATGAGGTCGACTTCATCATGACGGATAGCAAGCACATATTCAGAGATGTCGCAGTGATCAACAGGTTCAATACCGGATCTGATCACCGACTGCTCCGAGGCTCTCTGAATATCAACTTGAAGCTTGAAAGAAACCGTCTGATGAAGTCCAGGCTCCGACCTAACGCAAACCAAATCATGGCGGGCACCGAGAAGTTTCAGCAGCTTCTCTGGGATAGATTAATTGGCTTGGAACCTACTGATGACGCTGACGAGACCCTACACAATCTTGTCGAAACGTTGAGGGACGAGGCCATTAAGTTTCGCAAAAAGCAGCGTACTGGCAAGATATCCAAACTCTTGGGTGAGACTCTTGGGCTGATGACAAAAAGACGGGAAACCACACAAGCGACTTCGTGAGAGAGGTCAGACCTGAACAAGCGAATTGCGAAGATGGTACGGCGCAACCTTTGGAAATCCAATACATTAAAGAGACGATAGAGCGAAACCGAGGGTCCAAAGTATTCACTCAGCAGCTTGGCAGGAGACACCTAACGAAACTTAAAACGCACGACGGGAAGACCGTATTGTCGAAGTCAGAGATATCCGCCGAGGATTTTTATGGCCGTTTGTACGCTGCACATGCCCTTCGTTCCCGACGAGATGACCACGATTCCAGAGCTACCCTGACACGCCACTATACCGACGAACAGCCAGATATTAGTCAAGACTCGCGATGCGTCGGTCTTGGCATGAATTTGGATAAAACCAAAGTCATGATCAATGGTCACATTGATCCAAGACCGGTCGTCGTGCATGACAATCTGCGAAATACTGCAGGCAGATGCTGGATGCGGCAAGCTGAAGACAGAGCACTATGGCACTCATTAGGGGAGGCCTATGAGTGCCATAGCGCCCTGTCTTCAGCTGTTCTATTCATCTGGATTATTCTGATTATTCTGATTATGTCCAGCAGTGGACTAAGATAGGTTGATGATGATGATGATTAATTTCATCTTCATTACTAGCTCTCTTCCGAAACCAAGTCAACGAATCAATCCAGCTAATCAGTGCACCTCACCACAATGCTGCCTCTATCAGTTACGCGAGTACGTACCAGGGGACAACTGTGACGAAATTGTGCGAGGGTCGTGTGTTGCAACCCTTCCTAGAGTGTACCTACTCGGTGGCCGCGGAGGGACGTGTGAACACGGCTGCCGAGCTCTTGGTACTTTGGACTTGTGAATAAGTATGCGCTACATTAAGTCACTTGACAATTTAGCGTTCAGCTTACAATAAATGCAAACTTCAGCTAATACTCGCTGCTGGCGTCTGTTTCTCCTATCTATTATAGTTTTTTTAAGATACAAGTGAATAGAAGGTCTTTGTCATCGCCAGCCACAACGTATCTAACATTTTATTCTCTTCAACTACCTCTAGATTGTTTGCAACAGTCTGCTGCTAGTTTAATTGTTTTAATTGTAAATACTAGTTTCAATTTGTTTCTGTTCATTGATTATATTGCAATACATTCGATTGTGTGAGGTTTTAGTGAAATTATAGCCAAACAATAGTAGGTATTGCCGTGTAAATAAATACCGCCTGAGAACTTTTTCGACGATTTAGTGAAACGATTCGATTTAGTTTTTTTAAATCACATTTGGTCATATTATTATTTACGTTCTTTAATTGGAGTAGTTATAGACAAAACAAACTGCGCCATTATTCAAACAGTTTTAAACTCATTTGAGCTACACAGGTAATCAAAAGTTCACAACTTTACACAAACACAAGCTCGGCTTAGCTTGGGGCTAGATGATGTTGTGTGGATTGTCCAGCATTATTTATTTATTAAATAAACATGAAATTGTAATATTTTGCATCAAAGCATTTTAAAAGAGCACAAAAGGATCAAAATCAGACGCCACCCTACATCAAACCCTATATCGCTAGCGTGAAATTCTAACAATAAATGTCTTTGTATTGCGCCGGCGCGGCCTGTTGACTCCGCGCGCCGCGGACAATGCCAGCAATGGCAGCGTGACGCGCCGCAGCTACTTAGGTATTTGTGCAATATAATTATTGGTACTTACGAAATTATATTTCGATGATAAGTTTCAGCCAATCAATACACACTCACACACACATTTTTCTGTTTTGACACATTTTTGTTCAATCAATTACCTACGCGCTTTACAAAATTAAAAATTTAGACCAATAGCCGCACTGAGAAGAGCCTTGTGTCGTGAAGAGTCTTCAGGTAAGCCATGTTGTCTTCACTAGGTATGTGTATGTAGGTAGAATTAAACTCAAAATGCTATATTTCTTATAGACCTTTACAGGACTTTTGAACCCGTCAGAAATTTACGCCAACAATATCTAGGAAATATTCACTTCGTCATAAACACAATCAGACCAAAAGTTTCTACAAATATTACAAATAAAAAATAAAATGTTCTTCTACCATCTTTTTTTACCTATCCAGGTTAAAGTAACGAATTAGACAGTGGTCGACCGCAATAAACGAAAAAGACAAAGGGTGCCCTATTTGTTTATTTGTTTTTTCAAAAGAGTAATCGAGTACCCTACATGTTTGGTTCTAAATCTTTTGTCAACTAGATAGCTTTACAAGCGATAGATAAATCAAAATTATTAAACTTAAGTGAAATCGAGAATTATATTTATAGACAATCTCAATTCGGGTCAGTGAATGGGTCATAATTTCTTATTAGACGTTTTTAAATTTCGCAACGCATTTAATTTTATATTTTTGCTAAGATAAAACATTAAATCTGTGTCAGGTAGCCAATAAAAACGATTTTACCTCAAACTACAGACGCATATACCACAAGAAAGTGTATATAAATATCAGAAGCCTGTTATTAATGGCCGCTTAGTCAACATAAACATAAAGTTAGATACAATTTAGTTGTCAGTAGGTATGTTGCAAAAATAATAAGATTTACCTATTTTTTGAATAATACAATATTATGCAGATCTTTCTCTTAAACATTTAGCATAATAAGATAAACGAGTTGATTAGTTACCTATTTATATGCGTTAGTTGACATAGCTGTTCTAGGCTTTAGTGCATAATAAAATAACACACATAAACCTAATAAATTTAATAACATAAAAAATCGAATTCGACGGGACTTGAACCCGCAAGCCTCCCTCAGTACGGGATGCGATGCCAATTGCGCCACGAGGTCAAGTGACGTAGGAGTCGAAGAACTTTGGGACTTACTTTGGGCTCAAGAAATGACTTCGACTGTGAGGGCTTACGCACTTTAATAACAAAAACCGTAAACCTCATAAATTCACATCCAAGGTTTAATTGTACTGACCAGAGCGTGGCAGGTTAGATTATGTACCTAAGCACTTTACAGAGGGGTAATTTTGATATGAAAACAATATTTTTATAGATAGTAGTTTCTATACCTTTGATCTAGGTATGTTTTAAATGTATTTTATTTTGATTTACAGTTTCATAACAGTGTTTATTCTTTAAAGTTTTAATGAAAATCTCATGACGAATTACAAAGCCTAGGTATGTGGCTTTTAAGAGTTTCACGTTACAAAAGCTCGTCAGAAAGGTAGTTCATTGCTTATTATGCTTTTGTATCCACCTATCCAACGCTGATTTTCCTCTTTGCTCTCAGTATTACGTCGTTCTATTAAGAATGTGCTTTGAAGAATCTATACTATTGGATATTATGCAAGTTTAGCGGCATTAGGTCGTAGTTAGCCTCCAGCTAGCCGCTCAATGTCGCACACAACCGGTCCAGGCTAATAAGGAAACAGAGCGAACACGTACAATTAATAATTATTTATTATCGCATTTAAAGATATTCTTATGCAAAGATAGATCAAACCGGAGATTTCCCACTTGGCTGACAGGTGCAGGTATTCATTCTGTTTATCGGTAAAACCGGTGATCTGTAAATCCAAATCTTAGGAGGAAGATTATCTATTATAATATTATAATTAGGTTCTTATAATAATAGATTATTATCCATAAGGTTCTTATAATTATAGTCTGAGTAGTTTTACAGTTTGCTGGATATAATTTATATGAATAACTAGCCTTCAATTGTACGAACCACAATTTGTAACAAAGAACATATGAAAAGCCATAAATTGCGATGTTTAAAACTTTATATATATGAACTACCCGCTGAAATTACGAACTATAAAATATCGAATGCTGTTTGAAGAATTTCACTCTTGAAAAAATATATGCGTTAATATTAATAATACACTTTTTTCTGCTGGACAGGCTGTCATCAACTAAAGTAAGTAAAATATAATTTTAAATTCAATAACTAACAGTTATTTAAATTGAATTTATACAATTTAGTTAGTAACAGTAGATCCACGGCGTAATTGCACATATCTGCGGGTAGTTACTTATCGAGTTGATGTGACAAGCCGATTGATTTTATCGATATCGATATCGAGCGAGTGGGCAGGTGGCTGGTGGCTGGGTCGCCAACCTCTTCATTATTATCGTTAGGTAATTCAACCTTAAAAAAATTACCGAGTGTAATTCCAAAACGGGTTTCTGTTGCGTGCAATTGTTTCACTCTTTTTGTGGTTCAAAGATAATATTAATGTTTTTACGAGCTTTTATCTTTATCTAATCGATAAACTGACATAGTAGACTAAACCCATTTTGGAAAGTTTATTGAGTTTTTGTAAACAATACGATGACACAAATCTATGTACAATTTTTATTTTTCATTTCAAAACAAACGCTGAAACACAAACGTCGTTGATAATAATTAACATTAATGTCTCATTTAAGTCTCGACGATTTCCTGGCTCAGTAACGTTTTCAAATAAGTCGGAAAACCCCTGGAATTCGAGGTGATTAATCAACGTTGGCAACACTTCATCGTGCGATTATAAGCTTTTAAGTATGGCGAGGGCGCAACACTCAGGTCGATATAAATTAGCTGGTGATGAAAATTCCTAATAGTGATGAGCTTTTCTCGATGTTGATGTTATGTGCCAACATCGATGTGATCTTGATAATAGAGAAGCTCGAGTTCAAATTTTAAAAGTAAAAATGAAAACGAAAATCTAGATGTGCGATAGAGCGTCTGCCAACTTCAAAAAGATTAAATTGAAGTAAATAATTTTAAATGGTTTCCAGAATCCTACGTTTCAGATAAGAATCTTCAACCATTTATCGATCTATTCCTTTCTAATACCAAAAAAGTAATACCTGGCAGGTACTTAGGTATGTTAGCTCAACAATGTGTAGTAATATTGATTCAAAAACAAAATATCGTGTTAATGCAATCACTTGGAAACAAAATCACTTTAAATGGCCACCACCTTAATTATGATTCCATGATAGACATTTCTTTCGATAATTTCATCGATAGAAAGCCTCCACCTTCCGCTCATCCCTATCAACCCTTTCCCGGCGCGCAGCGCAGCGCCCGGGGCGCAGCGGCACAGTTAACTAAATTAAAGCGAGTGTGAACACTGCAGGGTTAACTATTCCATTTCATTTATTGCGCACAACCCTTCAACGTTAATAAAGATATTGGACTATTAACGCACTGCACTTTTAAAACGCCATTTTGAGTTAGGGGCTGGTGAATTCCTTTGCATTTATTGCTCTAGAATACTTCATTACTATAATTAAGCCTACATCATTTTATTTTAATTGCAATTGTGCGGATTATTATCTATTTATTTATTCTTCTTCTTAGTTGTTGCACTCGTGTATTGGTCGTGGTAATGATGGGTCCCATCGAACGGCTGCTCGTGCAGTCCGCCGCCATCGATCCCTGTTGGTGGCGCGGGTGGTGTGGGGGCAGTCGGGCATGGTCAACTGTGTCAGAGAGGTGATGAGGTTCGACCATCTAATTGGGGAGCGGCCACGAGACCTCTTGCCCTCCATTCCGCCCTGTACCACGAGATATTATTTAGTTAAATGAAGGCGTTTTTTAATAGAATATTTCAATGATCTGCCAGTCGATTCATGTATTAGTGAGTGTATTACTCATAGTATTTTCGCCGCCTATTGGTTAATTTTACTTTTTTTATTCATAATCAAAATGCAGCCAATGAGCGCCGAGAGCAGTATGAGTGTTAGGTAAAGTCAGGGATACATTTGAATCGACCAACTGCTAAGTTGAGGAAGAGCTACTAAGAAGTTAAAAATTGTTCGTTTACGCTGACGACGATAAATAATATCCTGGTAATGACCATTGTACAAGCAATTCAGCAACAAAGGAAATAAATAAAGAATGCACTGCACAGTGCACATAGGCAGCTTGTGTCACCCGGAAGGGGGACATCACATCATGTTCTGAAAGTGTTTATTAACCACCCGTATAGGAGTGTACCATCTGCTCAAGAAATTATAAGTTGTGCGATAACCGGCGTGTAAGTTGATTACGCTTTTTATCGAAATGTGCGAAACGTGGACAGTTGGTCTTGTGCTGGTAATTTATTGATGTACGTAAAAGGTGATTGGATTTTTAGGCACTGACAGCAAGATTGAGGCAAGCAACATGGCACAAAAAATGCCATAACTTCGAATTCGAATAACGATATTCGGAAAATAGATATTCAAGAAATCTCTAGTTATGTATGTGCGACGGGTTAAAATTATTTACTAGAATAATAATGAATGACAGGTAGTTTAGTAAATATCATGTTGACTTTATTAGACTAATAGGTACAATTTTTAGGTTTAGGTACGTAGATAAATAGAACTCAAATAAACGTTTCAGAATAGCATCTTCGAACTTTTCAAGTCTAACTACTAACAGCTCTTAAAAAATTAACCCTTTCCTTCACAGTGAGACCTGAAACTGATGTTTTATTAATGCCTGAAATCCCATTATAGCTCACATCGGAATTGGAAATGTGCGGATCCCGAATGACGCCGTTTTTGCACATTGTCGTATACAGAGTATTCGGACATCTTAGGATCAAACACTTTATAATCTTAGCGGCGAGCGCAGCAAGCAGCTGCATTGTGACATATAATAACTTAAAAAAATTCTCAAAACCTTGTATCAAATTGCGTTTATAATGGAAGGCATGTCGGTAAATTTCATGAGGTAAACAGGTTGCGTACAATATTTGTTTATATATTCAACTCCCCGCTCCGCTGCACGCTTCGCTCGTGACAACGCCACATCCGAACACTGACTGCGACGTGAATAGTAGCTCTCACAGCCATCGACAACCAATAGTGGTTCTGTTTTGTGATACGTCACTTATTTACATAAATACATAAAACATGTCACTCTGCAAATGAAAATCTGACGGTTTGATTTTGTGCGCTGTTATGGCTGGCTCTAATATTAGACTCAGTGTTAATTGATTGATAACAGTATTAAGTTACGTAGTCTAGAACATTATATTTAGTACAGGTAAATAATGTTCAATAAGGTTTACTGGAAGAAAACTCTTATTAGGGTTAATCTCGAGCTTGCCTTTCCTATCCGACCAGAACGGTTATCAGCTCTTCTGTCTTGTCAGATTTATGCGTAATAGAAAGAAATTGGTCTTATTAAAGTTTTTACCGGCATCTTTGCCTTGAGTTATCGCGGTTGACGCTGTAAAGAAATCGCCGTAAGTGCCAAATTGCACTTTTACATCGGTTTTACAAGCAGTAATTTTCTAACAGCTGCTTAAAGAGCCCTAAGCACCGCATTACTGTTTTAGTGCCCAAACTAATGTAGTACTATATTTGATTTGAGCTTAAGATTTTCTGGGATATGTACATATATATCATACGAGCGACAAAGTCTTTTAAGTCATTGTACCTACCTAGGTAGGTATGCAACGAAACAATCTATCACCTTTATAAAGACGACTAGCTATTAAAGTTAGGTGTTTTCTGTTTCTTGAAAAATTCCTACAACACTAAAATGTTTTGCTTATTGATATACGAAAGACATGTAGAAATGTAAAAGGAAAGGTTTGTCGCTGGGCGATGTATATCTGTTTATAGTCATCAACAAGGAAGAAATGTTCACCATAATGGATTTACTACTTCAAGTAGAAAAGCAAAACTGCACGTCGTAGAATCCAAAACTAAGAGTCGGCGTCGGAAATGTCATGATGTGTCGTCCGAGTGTGCGCATGGCTATGCCTAATAAGCCTAATAGTTTTTAAGGCGCAACTTTTTGTCTCTTCGGAGTTGCTCGTGTGGCTCAGCTAAGTACCCCTCTTATAACTTTAATTGCGAGACCATAATGGCTGTCTAATGTAGAAGAAAACTGTAAAGCTCTGGCCATCACCTTAACCTCTGCCTCGGCTTTAAAGCCGCCATCAAATATCTTCGGTGAAATTCTAACTGCTTGGAATACCTAGCATTACGACCCTAGCCTAGGTCCTATGTGATTGTCGCGTCTTTAGGTATATTCTTAGAATAATTGTCGGTAATTTACGTAGAGGTACAGCTTTTGCTGTGTGGATCTGAGTCAGATTTAGGTTGAGAATTGAGAACTTTGAATAAAAATCAGTTGTTCCATATGATGGAAGAAAGCAGGCTGATGGATGAGAGAAGGCCTCACTACTAGACTAGCATAGAGTAATGAATGGCGATGATAAAACTCAACAAGTAAGAAAACCAGAATGCAAAACAATGTGTGTGCACTAGATAAGATAGTATCCCATGATTATTGGTCCGAGAGTATCCCTATCTTTTTGAGATTTCAACAAACCCTACAGCTAGGTATGTCTGTGTGTTGTATCTATGTACTTATTTTGTAAGCCAAAAGAAATAAAAGTTTTTGATTCAATTCTGTTCAAAGCAGTTTCTTTCCCAGTCTATATTATCACCTAAATCACAAAATATCCCGGTCACATTACCTACCTAGTTGAGCGCAAGTGTCGAGTGCCGTTGAGAATGTGCGTAGGACACTCCTCGCCTGACACAATTCCTGCGCGCGCGCAGGAGCCGAGCCCGAGGTCGAGACGCGATCACCTTCTACTGGCGGTGATTTGTGACACTGCTGGCTTGTTTTGATTTCGCAGTTATGCCTATTGCCGAGGTAATCCATCTGTGACTCATTTAATCTAATCAAATACTCACCTAACTTATAAAAAAAACTTGAAAAATAATTTAGATTCAGATTTATTTATTGAGATTGCATATGCATGCTTAGCATGGGGATTATGGCCTTACCTTAATTATAAGAGACAGAAGGCGTTTATCAGGGCAAGTCTATGTCCAGCTGTGGACTCGTATAGACTGAGGATATTGGTCTAGCCGTAGGTAAGAGTCTTCCAGAGTTAAATTAACTTACTTTTAATATGCAGATAACTAGACTAAAAATTTTGTTACAACTTTGCTCATACACTTGCAAAAACATCAATGACTAGAAACTCCCTCATTAACATTTTGTAAACGCATCGCAAATTATATATTTTCAAAAGTCAAAAGATCAAGGCAAACGATTTCCAAAGGACTATAGAAATTCCATCGTTAACCAGCAAACTAAACTCTATTGGTATTCCTAGTAAAGTGAAGTTTCGAGTGGCTGTTAGTAGTTCTATGTACATCTGTGAGTTACAGTAGGCCTGTGTGTAATGGGAGTCATGTAACTGTCATACAGAGTGCAGAGTCACGTTACACTATGTGTAGCCATCTACCATAGAGGAATGTACGAAAATATAGAGGAGACAAGTAGCCACTCACAAAGTTTCTAGATTTACTTATCTGAGAATTCTTAACACGGTCTGTGGTTTTGCTGCATTTTGGTCTTGTGTGGCTGGATGAGACCCTTTAGTTAGAGGAAACAAGTTTCTTACTCAGCTAAGCACTAGGTTTTATTTATTTTCTTAGGATGAGCCAGTAGATGAGGATGAACTTTAAAAAAAAGTTCTTTTTTTCAGGGAAATTATATCGTTCACTTTTCCGGTGACGAGTGACCGATCACGTGACAAGTACCTGCGTCAAAAATTTACATTTTCTTATATTTCGTCCACAGGTCAAGAGGATTTTTTTTATTCTTAGTTATTTATGGGACTTTGAGTCAATTGGTATGAAGTCAGTCCCGTATTTTAACAAAAAACTACTGTTTATAACTAAGTTATATCTAAAACCAACCTAAATCATTTTACTGGCGCATCACTCAGTGGTGCGGTGGAAATGATTTGTATAAAACCAGTATCCAAGATAAGATCGTCCAGGTCCCTTAGTTCTGATCTTATAGACTCGCTCCACTCACACTCCACTAGAAGACGCTGCAATTAGAACTAGTACCTATAACGCGCGCGCGCGCTCAGCAGCCGCGGCCCCGCGCCGCGGCCCCGCGCCGCGGCCCCGCGCCGCGCGCCGCGCCGCGCGCCGCGCCGCGCCCCGCGCCCCGCGCCCCGCGCCGCGCCGCGCCGCGCCCCGCGCCCCGCGCCGCGCCCCGCGCCGCGCCGCCAGCAGCGACATCAGCTGTGCGTCTCGGGTGCCGCTGACGCTGCTCTGCGCCGTGGTCCGCCAGGTCACGCCTGGAATCGACAGGTTTTGGTGGTTTTAGTCAGACAACATCGTTTGAGTACACATAGGTTTCGATCCTATCATGATTTTTGCCAATCACGTTTCTTTTTTTGACCTCCCTTTTCTAATTAATAGTATTTGCGATTTTGTATTTTAGTTCTTTTTTGACCCCAAACAAATAGATAAGATTATAAAAAAAGAAAATACACAGGGTAACCCAAATTCATGGGACGGGACATGGAGTCAACTTCAATATTTGTGGTACCGCACCATAAATATTGAAGTTAGGAAGTTTTACAGAAAGGAAACATACCTTTATTTTTTTAAACAAGTAAATCTGCATTTAAGTAATTTTGAAAAATAGCTTGTTTTATCCATTATAAGAATCTGCCTATTAAACATTGCATGTTAAATTAAAGGAACACCATGAAATCTGCCAAAAACTGGGACGAAACGAAGCACTTTCACTGGCTCCCTTACGCCAGTTAGGTCAGTGGATAAGTCAGATAAGGCAAGTAATTTTTAAAAATTCTGAGAATGCAGTTTTACTTATTAAAAAAAAATGAATGCGTTCTTTCAGTAAAACTTCCTATCTCCAATATTCCTGGTACTTGCCCTCCATGTCTCATGGATTTGGGACACCCTGTATACCATGATACCATGCAGAACGAAACGAACTTTTTGAAAATTTTTTGCTTCAAAACCAACTGCCACATCCATATTTCGTTCAGCCCACGCTAATTTTTCACATAAGTTAAAGGTTATTAGAAAGTGGGTAAAACAATACTGCACGTCGCACCGACGACGACGACCGACTGTCACAAAGGCTATTGTGTTGATTGACTCACCGTGCGCCTACGCATCCAGAACGAGTGTTTTGGACAAAATCAATACCTATTTACAAGACCTTATCGTCTAACAAGCAAGTATCTAATATTTACTAGCTAGTATCCGCGACTTTGAACGCAAATTTCCAGGATAAACGTAGTAGTGTTTGACCACGGCACGGAGTAGGAGTACAACCCCATCTTTTTATCACGGATTGCTATCACGGACGGCTTTTAACTAAAATCCGTCCGTGATAGCTGTCTGTAGGAGAAAGACTTTCGCATTTATTTTATTAGCATGGATTCAGCCCAGGTCTGAAATGAGTTTCCACCATCTAATCCTTTTTCTTGGGCTACTAATTGAATAAAACGCCAAGTGCGAGTCGACCTCGCGTACCAAGGGTTCCGTATATGACCTTGTTTCTTGCCAAATTTTATGATTCTAGGTCAACGGGAAGGACCCCATTGGTTTGGCCGGCGAGAATCAAACGTATTTTTAGGATTTCGAAGACCGGAGATCGGTTTCGAAATTTATGGTCTCGTATTACGTTTTCCGTCTTTAATATCTCAGAAACTACAGCAATAATTACCTTGAAATTTAAAATAATAATACATTTTGTGCGCTTGTACTGAATAAAAGAAAAAAAAAAATATTACAATTACAATTTTATGTACAAATAGTGATGTCGAAATTTTAAAAGAACCTACTAGGTCTAATGGGATATCAAATGAAAGGTATCAGTTTGTACATTTCAAAACAATTTTTGAAATTTCTGTAGGTTTCATACTTTTTGAAATATTTTGAACAAAGTCGAGCCAATTCGAGGACATAAACGGCTGTAACTTTTGATTGTGTTGACTTAGAAGTTTAATTTATATCACGGTCGAAACCTCCCACGCGTTCCTGAGAAAAGGGGGTAGACAGACGGACAGACGGACAACAAAGTGATATAAGGGTTCCTTTTTTCCCTTTTGAGGTACGGAACCCTAAAATGTAAACCTACCTTATTATTCTGGTTCAGGAACGGTTCAGTAGTTAAATTTTAATTCTAAACCTAATTGAAATATAACTTTCTTTTCTCAATACGTATAATGGTATTGTGTAGTCGAGTGCAAACACATTAGCACCATCAATCAAACACTTTTAATCAAGGTGTAATGACCTCCGTGTAATCGGTAGCCGACGCACGTCAATCAAACAACTAACCACTCATTAATAAAACAACAAACATTACAAACTTAAAAGCTTTGGAATAGAGTTGGTATCGGCAGAGCAGAGTGCTGGTCAGTGAATGATAGACATCAATCTGATCGCCATAGTGATCTGTGGTTTATTGTCTTTGACGGTCGACTGAGCCAAGTAAATACTAGTTTCAAGGCATTTTTGCTGTTTTTGTAACCGTAAATCATAATAGGGACAAAAAGTATTTCATAGATAATTGATGAGTTTGCTTGTTTTTGCGTAGGATTAATTACGCATAACTATTTTTATCTCAACGGCTGTTTAGAAAGCTGGTCGACTACACGTCAAGGACACTCGTATAACTCAAACATATCAAGACGTAATAACCTCATGTGGACCAAAACTGAACTCTATCCATCCTTTCTAGTTGTTGGTTGCTTAGTTTATAAGTAATAAAGATGCTGTACAAGGCCGGGTAAGAGCTTGGGACGGATTCAGCCTCAAATTAAGTTAAAGGATATATATTATCATTTCGTTGTGCGTGTTAGGGATCGCTGTATTCGCAATATCAGTGAGAAGTGTTGTAATATTGGTTTTTTCCAAAAGTGTTAAGTCTATTGAAGTGTGTGGTTTTGTATAAAAAGTCATGCATGAGCCATGAAGAGAAAGAAGCCATAAAAGTCCATCCCATCTTCATAAAAGCCAAACAACATAAACAACCCGCTTCATAACATTCATATAAGTGCGCCCGCGCCTGTCCGTCACTTGTCAGTTAGCGAGCTTTACCGGCCGCTACCGAGAGCTCCCGTATAATCACTAGATCATTACTCCACGGGCTCTCATGACGAACTACTCATTGTGAGATCTGATGGAGTAGGCCTTTTCATCTCTAGCGGTCGGCTAGGAAAATCTCAGATGCGTGCGATAGTAAGAACTGAAAGCTTGTTGTTAACTTAGCCCTTGCTCATAAATATTGCACAGGGTTTTGATAGATAGTTAAGATTATGAATAAGGGGATAGATTATATGTTTAAATGTTTTGACCCCTCGTAAAAGTTCCAATGGAGGCGGTTAGCACAGGACCAAAGGATGGCAAAAACTTAGGGAGGCCTATACCCAGCAGTAGGTAAAATGCGGAAGATGATGATGAAAAGTTCAGTTGTCCACTCCGTGGCATAAGTTTTCATGAAACCGTCAAACATTTAAACATCATAAAACAGCTCTAATTTCCCTGCTAATCCACAAGACCTGAAATAACTCTAATTTAAAAGGGTAAACAGATTATCCAAAGGCAAATATAATCTAAACAATGCAAATAAAAGCTCTTTCTAAACAGCGTGGAGCGTACCTTCCGATGAAAAGGCAGTTTATATCTCGGGTGTAATTGTTTTCACCGGCGCGGCGGGCCGGGCGAGGCTAAGCCCTTGCCCACAAATCAGATAGAAGCGGAATAAAATGTGTGACCGCGGCCTTAGCTAGCCGGACAATGCGGTGGTCAAATTAAACTGACCAAGCTTTTTTGGTGTTTGAGCTTTCTCTCTTTTGTGATGTCGGAATGAAATTGTATATTATAGCTTCTAAGAAACATTGCTATTAACAAAAACTTACCTAAAACACTACAAGGGTTCTATGTTTTAAAAATATTGGTTTTTCAAATATGACTGTTTGAGGGGAAGACCCTCTACTGGGAGTGGGGTGGATTCAGGCTGTAAATGGTAGTGATGATGAGTTTAAACGGACCGACCACTTCAATCTATCTCGGAGATTTTGTAACCATTTGGTCAGCAGGTAATGCAAATGGTTTTGGCTTGTATGTGAGGAAACATTACCCGCTTTCCGATACTTCCCTAGTGACGCTATTTCCCTATCTTCAGGGCGGGCCGAAATCTGTCAAGAGCGAGTCAGCCGCCGGACGGGGCCCGCCGACGCGCGACGCCGGACGCCGATTAGCCCTCAATGAAGACACATTGTGTCGCGGCCCAAAATATCCGTCTTCCGAGCTGGGAAGACGATTGAAAGGGACGATCTTGAGCTTGTTACAGGAGAGAAGTCATTGAATGGTTGCTTGTTTTCTTAAAATATTTATTTATTTGACGACCGATGTGGCGCGGCGGGCGAAGGTCCGCCTGCGACGCAGAAGGTTGCGAGTTCGATTCCCGCCTTGGGGCAAATGTTTGTACGATCTGCAAATATTTGTTCCGGGTGCTCTGGGTATTTTCTATATATAATAAAAAATATCTATCTATGTTATGTATTGTATTAAGTATATCAGTCATCTAGTACCCGTAACACAAGCTCTGCTTACTTTGGGGCTAGATGATGCTGTGTGGATTGTCCAGCATTATTTATTTATTTATTCAAAATATTGTAAGTACACTATCCTTACAGGTACACCTAAATAGGGATATATGTATACATAAAACTACGTCACGACGATACTGGTATACGTACCGCTGGATTCAATGTATTGTTGAATGCGGACTGTGACTCGGTAAACGTAGTGTAGGACGTCCTGTGCAGGTGGGATGACGAATAACTAGGTACTGGCAGATGCTGAAAGGAGATGAAACCGGTCAGCCTATGTTTTATGTTAATATTTTAAAAAGTGTTTATAGGAAACAAGCTCTGAGATAGACTTGCGCGAGAAGACATAACCATCACTGAAAATATTGACGTCAAAAACTACAAACGAAACTTAAAAAAATTATAGAACTTTCTACATACCTTCTTGAAACTCCTCGATTTATGCCAAAGACAAACGAAGTATGTGAGTACACAAATCAGGATGGGCGACGATAAACACGGGGCGGGCGGCGCTGATTGCAGCAAATATCACGCGCGGAGTCAACAGCGGCGAAGATGTTTTGAATATACGAATATTGTGCGGAAGTTTTTAACTTTGTAAAATAATTTGAAAACTACCTAACCCGGTTACTACTCGTATGTAGCTTAGTAGAGGTAATGTCGCTTCCACGTTAAAGAGGTTAAGATTGATTTATCGTTTTACGGAACAACTAGAATGAGTGACCGAATTGATCGAGGACCTCTGGGGCGCAGCAGGCGAATGTTCGCCTGCGGCGCAGAAGGTTGCGAGTTCGATTCCCGCCTCGGGACAAGTGTTTGTATGATCTACAGATATTTGTGTTCTGTATATTTTCTGTGTATTTAAAAAATCTGTCTATGTATGGTGTTTAGTAGTTTCTTTTTCATTGGAAAAAACCAGGTGAACTCGATGAACAAATAGCATTCTGTTTAATAAATTACAAATAAAATTGTAGTAATTAGAAATGTAATAAGTAGTCTAATATGGTAGTAGTTCTAATAAGGTATGCAAAACCATAAAATAAACAAGCAATTCCAAGAAATGCCTCGAGAGAGGAACTTTCCCCGACAAACCCTGAGATTGCTATAACAAGGGTCAGAATTGTAAAGGCGGAGGTAGGTAAGGATGCGTATTGACGTGCCTGACCCTTGCTTCGTGGCTGGACGTCTTGCAGGGTCCAAGTCATACGAGAGAGACTTATCATTTAAAGTGATCGTAACCATTACAAAGTTCTGTCTAAGCTTATTGGCAACAGCTTTCGTATTTTAACCAGAACTATCCAAAACTCAAAAGGTGTCCCTTTTTACATCTCTACTCGTTATTTAGTACGCTTTTCAGTTATGTCTTTACTAGCTTCTAGCCGTGGCTTCAAACACGATTTTCCAGGGTAAAAGTAGCTTAAAGTGATAATTCAAGTCTAGAACTACATTTATGCGAATTTTCAGCCCGATTTGTTCAGTAGTTTTGTCGTGATGGGTAACACCATCCAGTTTAGTTGATTTATTTACTGACTTTGGTGCCGTGATAGTTATAAAAGAAATTAACATTACCTACTTTAATCGCCCTTGAGATGATTTCGGATGTTTTGTTTGAAGTTGAATCTGATGTTGTTGGTGTAAGAAGCTTTCCATTGATATCTTAGTAGAACAGTTTCCAGTTGGATTATAAAATTAGAACCATTATTATCATACCCTGAAATCATTGAGTAAATATACAATTTGTATATATTGACACCATATAAATTATTGTAGGTCTCTCTTGAAGGTTATAATAAGGAAGCTTCAGCTTTTATGTACAAATAACTAAGTTTTTTTTCATTCGGTTTTATTCGAATTTATTCAAAACCGAAAAAATATTGAAGAACGAAAAACATTAAAATTTTTTGTACCTTTAGAATAACCGCCAACCGATCATATGTCATCTTTTGGAGTTGATTCTTGAAGTCAATGTTTTCGTCACTAGTGCCTGGAATTAAAACAATGGATTATTTTATTGCTTTGCTATCATTGTTAGTTTTGACTTCAGGTAAATCGTGTTTCGATGGTACACCATCATTATCATCAGCCTATACCAGTCCACTGCTAGTGAAAATATCTACCTATCTTATGTAAGTAAGTATAATGTTTATCAGATAACTAGTTCGCATAAACACAAGCTGTGCTTAGTTTGAGGCTAGACGAGGCTGTGTTAATACACAGACCGACGACGCCCAGTGGAGAGAGACTTTAGTAGTCTAAATAAAGTCCCTCTCCACTCACCTCTCCACCACCATCTACAAGATAAGCTCAAAGAAAAAAAATAACTTACTTGAATTAAATCGCCCCTGGGATATTTGTGGATGTTTTGCTAGGAATTGCACATGGTTCCTGGGATTGCCTTATTGTATTATTATGCCTTCTGTTCCAGTCGGGACGGCAAAGTTATTTAAGCGGTCCCTTGCACTGCCAGGCACTGTCAGCAAAGTGCTTACTGCATAAATAATGTTGATTTTACAGTGGATCAGTTCCCAGATGAGTAGCAAAATTGGACAAGAATCATAAAACATAATGTACAATCATCGAGATAGTATTCTATCTCGATGTGTACAATGCACTTACCTAACGCACAGGGCCAATGTTTATGGAATGTATGGAAACGCAAGTTCCCATTACTATCGTCTCCAGTTCTATTTTTGGCAATTGTATGGCATCTTTGTTATGTTTTCCTGTGCTGTTTGTGTGTGAACTTAATAAAAAATCTTATCTATCTTCTATCTATCTTTCGGTTTTCAAAGGGCATTGTGGATTGTGAAAAAATCTAAATCACTTTCTAAAGAGCTCGCAAATGTCACAATCGGGACGGTATGGATTAAATTATCAAGCAGCCAAGTTGTTTGGGCCATCGTTCGTGACATTTTCTTGCAAAGTCACTACTACCACCTACATACATGTTTGTAAACGTCAAATTTCATTTGAGAGTTCTACTGCGTCCATCTTATTCATGTACATCTTACTTTTTAAAATTAAGAAAATCAACACTAGTAACTAAAACACGTATACATACGTATATGCAAGCAGTAAGCAAAGTATCCTGCACTTCGTTTGCCATTATGATGAATATTTCAATGTCCGTTCACCGCTCGTGCCTTGTCCACGGGAGTCTAATAACCATCGCGGCTGCGCATCAATAATCCCGGGATTAGGTGGCGGCAGCTTACGCAAATACGATCCGATTGGACGCCGGCCCCGGTGACCGGGCTGTCTCAGAGACCAGTGACCACCACCCCGTGGCCAAGAGACCAGTGAACACGAAGAGAGACCGTAGAGACCAGAAATAGCGCTGACTGTGTCTTAGTTTTCTAAGACACAGTCAGCGCTATTCAGCTTTTCTGTTAAACGGGGCTTGTTATGCTTCATCATCATCATTCACAGCCTATGATATACCACTGCAGGGATCCCAAGGGAGGCCACTTTGCTTACCTACTCAAATGGCCGAGGTCTTATGCTTCACGCAATTAGCTATTTCCTGAACAAATTACTAAGTTGTCGACCCATTGCACGTTTAAAGGACATACTTTACAATAACCGATATGTATCAACCGCAAATGTCTGGTAGAACAACATAGACCTACGACTAAAAGTGGCAATCGTTGCGACGAAACACAGCAAGGCCGGTAACTGTAAGTGGCCTTCCAACCTCGCTTACAGCACCCTGAAAATCGACAGCGAGACCACAATTGAATCCACGAAAACAAACATAAATAAGGCGAACAACGGAGCAACTTTAAACAGGCATCATAAATACGTAGTCTCATAAACCGACTGAAACTTTAGTGCGGCCATCGCATAAATCATCCGCCGGCCCGCGCCCCGCCGCCGAACTATCCGCGATCCCGTA
Source organism: Eupithecia inturbata (assembly GCA_963662085.1). Lineage (NCBI taxonomy): Eukaryota > Metazoa > Arthropoda > Insecta > Lepidoptera > Geometridae > Eupithecia > Eupithecia inturbata. Next base: position 15,434,831 of record OY759182.1, read on the forward strand.
GGCTGCATTCACGTATCAAACTGAATTTACACTATACACTGGTTTTTCATGACGATTTATAATTTTATAGAGTGTAACGACATCTAGTGTAACATGTGTACCTTCGGTGGAATAAATAAATAAAAATACGAAACTATACGGAGAGAACTAAAGTTGTAACTGAAGTAATTGAAGTGGGTCGTTAATATCTTCTGAAGAACTGACAACCGTTAGAGTAAACGTGTTCATGAGTAGAGACTGCGACTGCAATCGTAGTGTAGCATGCCCTGCTGCAACAACCTGCTGGCCGTTAGATGCGGCAAGCTGAAGATAGGACACTATGGCGCCCAATATGACCATGTCCGTTCAGCAGTTCCAATGGGTTATACCTACCTTTGAGTCGGCAATTGACTAACCAAATCTGCTTTAGGTGTAACTGCCCAGCTCGAGAATCCGGGCATACCGACTCCTCGTCGGGGAGTGTATGACTCCCGCACCCACGCGGCAATATGTCATCCCGGTCAAGCTCCCGCTATTTGTCTTGCAAAAATTCGGGAAAACATCTTAGGAACGTCGAGGCACGCAGGGAACACGCCTAATACGCGTGTACCATTGATTGATCGAGCTCAAAGGGTGATGGCGTGGAATTGCCGGGAATTGGAATAGTTTTGGACAATAAAATGCTGATAAAAAATTTGATACACTTAAATGAACTGTGGATTATCGCTGTGAAAAATGCATTGTTTGTAAAACCAACTTTTCCTGTCACATCCCGAGCATTCCTAATCAAACCCCTAACAAACCCAATCGGCACATTAGCCCTCACATCCGCTTTTTATCGCTAAATGCGTCGGTTACCGCAAACCGCATCGTTTAGAAGTCAGCACAAAACAAATGAATCAATTACCTCACGCGCCTGAACAAAAACATGGGGTTTGTTCGCGAATGGGCCGCTAATGCCGCTCATTGCCGGCCATTTGCGGCCGCTGTCGGCTCGGTGTCGCTCTGCGGTCAAGGACCGAGCTTAAAAATTCCAAGAGGTTTGCTCATTGGTTTGCTTTACATAACACTATTCGGCAGCCATTTGAATCGAATCGCGTTGGCAAATTCCATTTGGTTGATTAGCTCGGGAGTTTCTAGATCTAGCGGATAGTTATTATTGGTATAGCTGCATCATGAGTAAGGGCAATTCAGTTGATGGTTACGACGACCTTATGGCATTATTTTCGTCATCTGCTACTTTTCAACTTATGCGTAGCTTAATTAGTTACATTACGATACTAGATTGTTTTACAAGGGTTGTTATACTCCCGAGCGCAGCGAGAAGGGATGACAAGGGTTGTTATACTCCCGAGCGCAGCGAGAAGGGATGACAAGGGTTGTTATACTCCCGAGCGCAGCGAGAAGGGATGACAAGGGTTGTTATACTCCCGAGCGCAGCGAGAAGGGATGACAAGGGTTGTTATACTCCCGAGCGCAGCGAGAAGGGATGACAAGGGTTGTTATACTCCCGAGCGCAGCGAGAAGGGATGACAAGGGTTGTTATACTCCCGAGCGCAGCGAGAAGGGATGACAAGGGTTGTTATACTCCCGAGCGCAGCGAGAAGGGATGACAAGGGTTGTTATACTCCCGAGCGCAGCGAGAAGGGATGACAAGGGTTGTTATACTCCCGAGCGCAGCGAGAAGGGATGACAAGGGTTGTTATACTCCCGAGCGCAGCGAGAAGGGATGACAAGGGTTGTTATACTCCCGAGCGCAGCGAGAAGGGATGACAAGGGTTGTTATACTCCCGAGCGCAGCGAGAAGGGATGACAAGGGTTGTTATACTCCCGAGCGCAGCGAGAAGGGATGACAAGGGTTGTTATACTCCCGAGCGCAGCGAGAAGGGATGACAAGGGTTGTTATACTCCCGAGCGCAGCGAGAAGGGATGACAAGGGTTGTTATACTCCCGAGCGCAGCGAGAAGGGATGACAAGGGTTGTTATACTCCCGAGCGCAGCGAGAAGGGATGACAAGACCCAGTTATAATGGATGCTACTTTTACTACTTTTACTTTTTACTTCGATCACGATAAAAAAAAAACAATCAAAACTTACCCACCTTCAGGAAAATAATGCACACGTTTTTCACTTCTCTACTTCACGAATTTGTATTTCACGTGATTTCGACCGCAACAGATTCATCATATTAAAAATAACTTCTTTGTCCTCCTGTTCCATATTATTATCTTAATAGTTTTAGCTTGATGATTATGCCACGTTCACCTTTAATTAAATTTGTAGTAAACAAAAAATTGTAGAGATTCGCGCTAATACCAACTTTTTTAAATGTCTTTGTCACGCAACGCAAAGTACGCATTCTACCATGAACGAAGAATCACCCTTCTTATAAACATCCAATAATCACCAAGAAGGTGCTTTCAGTTCCATTTTCAAAAATAAATTCAAATAAAATGAATATGTTCTTTGTTTATGGAACATCAAAAAGTCGAGTCTTTATTTAAAAGGACAATGTTTTTGTACTGGCTGATGATAACGGACAAAGGTATAAAATATTTTTTGACCCTAGGGCCTAAAAGTCACGCTGAGAAGTGAAAAAGTCTTTTCTGTCTCCATTTCACTTAAAATTTGTCATGAAATAACGATAATAATATATAATAAAATGTAGAATTTTACTTTTTTTCCTATCTGTAATTAATTACGCCACAAGTGTAAGTAATATAACACGACGATGTTCGAGTTGTGGTGAGAGAAGTGTGCCTCGGTTGTGGTCTGCGGTGAGGCGCAGGATGTGGCGCTATTAGAGCTTTAACTAGACTTTTAAGTCCAATTCATTTGTTTGTTTAGTCGGAAATAATAACTCAGGTATTTAGAAAAGTTTAAACATTTTACTTGTCTGTAGGGCGAAATCTTTTCATGCTAATATAGAGAAGTGCGTTTGTATGCAAAGGCCGATCAAGCCGTGGTTTGTCTATATAGGTATGAGGTTGGTTGTATTTTATCTTGAACTGTGGTTAAGTCCCTTAGATCGATAAATAGTGCTAAGTTAATTCACGTCTAAGAGCGTAGCAAACACGAAACTAGGAATTTCTGCTTCAAGTCAGATGATATCCTCTTCGTTCAAAAGAGAAACAAAGTACCAGACAAACAAGATATGTTTCTTATACACTGTCTGTTTCAATAGGGCTTATCAGATGGGCAAGGATCGCAAGAGGCTCCGCGCTCTAAGCCGATAGTTGTCAGCTCAGGAATGAGTCGCAAGTGGCGCCCCCAGGACACTCCTAATGATGGGCCGACTAACTCTTTCTCAAGGAAGAAAGTTCATGGAGTGGCTTATACCCCCTGTGGGCACAATATATATTATCAAATATGGAACAGGCCATTCTTGCTCAAGACCGAAATAATTGTAAAGAGTGTGTACAGAGCCAATCATTAAGATCACATTTGAAAACGCACTTTGACTTTAATTTGTTAAATATTGGCATTTTCTAAACCATCTTTATAAAATGGTTTAAGATATTTTTATGTAACTAATCGAAATTTATTGAATGTACTAACAACGATGACGTGTGTTTAAAGCCCTTAAAAATATGAGATTTAAATAAATAAATAAAGAAGAGAGGGTAGACTATGTATTGCAGTAACGTGTACGGTCAATGACTGGGTGCCGGATCAAGACCGGGCTTCTGAGTCTTAAGGCTCAGTAGTCTGGTTGTACATGTAAACCAGATTGAATTTTATTTCCAAAACAGGTGTTCTTTGTGATTCTATGTCCTCTTACATAATGTATCTACCCATTGTTTTGTTGAAAATATACGTAAATAATAAGTGAAGTATCATAAAATGACAAGGTATTATTAAATTGACGCAACCGCACCGTTAATAGTTTCATTGGCATGCGAATAATAAAAAAAACTTACACCCATTAGTTCCTATGTCAGTATGTGAAGGTCGTGTTTAATTGCAAACACTTTGGACATTACACAATTTTTATTTATCTAGGTAAGTTATTTCTGTTCTGTTCTGTTACTTGTGGAATATTTCGAGATAGTTTTAACGATGGAAAACAATATTCAACTCAAGAATTTAGGAGGGGACCCTAACGGGTTTGGTTGTGAAACTAGGCCTAGATCTCAGTACTTACGGGATCCCCCGTGGAACTAGGATTAAGTACATACAATTTTTAAGTTTTTGTTTGGTTCCTTGAATGTAAAAACAAGAGCGAGAAAAAAAATACGATAAAAATAAATCATGAAAGTGCACTGTATCGCACATAATTTGGTCCTGCGGTCTATTGAAATGAATTATGTTTTGATTCGTAGTTTATTACTAATTGTTTGGTTTCTTGAACCAGTTTCTTCATAAGTTGTGTAGTTTTCTTGTAAATAAGCAGAAACTTGATTTTTGCGATTACGCCGTTCCAAAAACGTATGCTCTGGCACGCTCCTATGAACGTGAAATCCTATGCCTATCATTTTCACAAAATGGTGCGCATTGCGCCCTCTTAACATAATCGTTGTTATTTAGCTTTATGGCTATAGTCAAACAAAAAAAACTCCTATAACGAAGAGCTCCTATTCAATTACATTAAAATACCTACACGTTAGCAGAGGTTTGCCGGACTATGGACAACCTTGACTCGTTTACGTTTGTACAAGATCAGACAATACATCTGAGCCGGTATGTGCATTTATTTTCTAGAGCTTTCCACTTAATGCGGTAAAAACATCTCTACACCAATCTCAAACAAAATATTTCCAAGAAACGCTAGTACGAGTACAAGTAAGTGCGAAGGGCTGACACTTCGCCCCCGTCCCTATCAGATGACCGGCGCGGGCCGGGCGGGGCGGGGGCGCAGCGCGGCGCGTTATCGCGCGTTTAGCGCTGCCCTCGGCTGTTTACTGCTTATTGCTACTTACTTCCGAACTGATGCCGGCCTGATAGAACTACTTCAAGAGATAGGTGACGGCTGGATGGGAGACTGTCGATGTAGGTTGAAGCGATAATGTTTTGTGTCATTACAAGTAAGTCAGAGAAAACCAGGGTTTCTTGCAGGTAGAGCAGGTCTCTTGGGTAGAGTTTTCAAATCTCGTAATTTAGACGAGTTAATAAACTACTGATATAATATAGAGGTATAATATAGGGAGAACTCGTTATAAACATCGCAGAGTCAGTCACCATAATTCAGCAAAGAAAAGATCATCAATAAACTCGGCTCATTTTGATAATTTGTTCTGTTAATGTTTTAAAACTTATATTAGTAATAATGTAGAGAGACATCAAGATGCTAGATTCTCTCCATATCTTATCGATGTACGAAACGTACAATTCAAATGAGCGAGCGTCACGCACTGCACAAGACAAGTACTCCCTTATTTGGAGCCGTTATATCAAAGCTATCGCACACGATAACCGACTCCACAACCTCCGTTATAAAGGTGATAATCGTATAAATTAATTACGTTTTTTGCATCTTCGCATGCTTCAGCGCAGACCACTTGTTTACGGTTGTTATGTTGTCATTGCAAGATTTATGTCGCTGTTAAAGGAAATTATAAAGTTTCTTATTATTTTAGTCCGTTGTGTATTCGTTTTTATGGTAGTCGTGTCTTCTTGATAATTGTTAGTAATTTTCTGCCATAGATACAATCTATTTAGTAGGAGGCATTTACACGAAGTATTATATAGAGACATGATGTGTTGGAACAAACAAAGATTTGTTTATGGGAACGCCTTGCGTAGGAGACTTTAATTATTTTAGAATTAACATATTATGTAGGTAACCATATTTACCCCCGAATACTAGAACGTAACTCAGATTTAAATAGGTACGATAAAAGTTGCGATTAGGTACTAAAATTGCAACTTCAATAATAATTGTGGTTAATATGAAATCTCTTCTCTTGTAAACGTTTTCTACATAAGAAACAAAATTTGAATCAGTTATCTCCGTATGAGGTGATTCTCTTCAAATATAAACGTCGTCCGTAACCCTGTACGCACAACAACCGGTGTCGAAGGGAATAAGGGACGAGTTAGCTAATGGTTTCCTTCCCAGGTACTTTATCGCCTCTTCTGTAAACACAGACATTAGAAACTTGATCTGCAACAATTAAAATGGTACATCGAATGAATTCATTAAAATTACCAGGTATTTTATTGATACTTAAAAATGTTTGAAGAAACAAGGAATTTACATAGATGTTGGTCGAGCCATCAAATGATGTTTATGATGTCAGATTTGACAGCTTTTACAAACTTTTTTTTTTAAACTCTACCATATCATACACGCGCTCCGCACATCTTGTACCAAGATAAAAAAACAGCCTTTAAGTTAAACTATATTCCAGCCAAATTGGATGTGCAATGTTTGTAAAAAAAACACTCATAGGTACATAACCTAAAATTCACTCTGTTGTCGCGTCTACATACGCAATTTACATTACTTACTTATAATTTAGCTCGATCCGTTAATTAGTTTTGTTTTTCACCAAAACATCTCACAACACTAAACTCTCACTCACTAATAATATTAGAAGGATTATGAATGATTCTGGTGCTCAACGAATTACCGCATTCATTATAAAAACTCTAGCTATGACATCTAGTAGATGTCTAGGACGAAATCACTATCCTTGAGTTACTAATTGCCTTCGTATGGCTCGATAAGAAACTAGTTAGTCTTTAACAACCAATCACCCACCGTCTCTAATGAAATGACCAACAGCACCTGTCCGAAGAGTCCAACAAACCCAACAGCGTGACGAGTAGAACAACCCAATCCTACTGTAATACATCTTATCAAGATCTCAACTATCGTATTTGGTACCTAATTTAAAAGACAACCGTGTCTAATACAGAAACTATAAAACTTTACTTAGCTAAATAACCTTAATCTATACGTGGGGTCCGAGATTCCCTCTCACTGGACTGTACCACGTATAGATTTAAAGGTGGTTTTTCATTAGCAATTGTGGTGGTGGTTGGTTCCCTTGGTGGGGTGGTATAATTGATATCTTGTATCAGACGCAAGGTGGCGGCAAGGTGCGTGGAGACGGTTGGAGCACCTTCCCGCCGGCGCTGGCCGCTAATAATAGCGCAACAGCACCGTGTAAACTGATTAGTGACGTCACACTGGATGGCTTCATGCAGGACTGGTGACAGATATCAATCAGCTGATTTTAAGTGTAAAGTGAACGTTTTAGTAGAAAGTGAATTGGTTGTTTTTTATAACGTAGAGCATGGTAATTGGCAGGACTCGTTAAAGTATTCTGAGAAAAATACGGAACTTAAAAATAATTGAAAATCTCTCACATGGTTCAATCCCTGAATAATTATATCGTTATTTAGTTATCAGTTAAATTAACAAAGTTTTGTAAGTAATTTTAAGTAACATGTTTAATTTCGGTAAAAAACGACTGACAATAGAGTCAATAAACACTGAAAAAATTATTAGCGTGATTCCAGCGTTTAGTTTACTTAAACAAGTTTTCGTCACAAGAGATTGATAGTTAGGTTAACAATCAGCGTGAAAAACATAGTAACTCAAGAAACGTGGGAATTTGATTGAAAATCGCGTTATTTCGCTCCATAAATCAGCGCGTGCGCCGAATTCGTTCGTAATTGATCGATAAGTATGTAAATATTATTGCTTTAAAACATTTCCGAGAACACTTAGGCACTAAAATACATTAATGCATACTTGTCAAATTGAGCGTGTTATTGTGGGTAATCGTTAATTGTAGACTCGCGCATGCGTACTCGGGTACTGCATAGAGTCCAGCTGCAACGTTGTTTGTACATTTGTTTATTTCGTTAATGTTTGGCATGGAGTATAATATAAGTGGCTGACTGTACAATTTACATTTACTGTTTGCTTGGGATGGTAACTTCACGTTTCCTACGGTTATCTAGTTTGACATTGATTGTTCTTCTAAGAATTGTATACATACCTACGTCAACAGCTGAATTCACAACCCCAAGAGGGTGTTCATCCACCGGCTGAGTTCGATGGTCCATTCTTACGTCGCGACTGGCACAGGGACTACAGCTACTACTGCTAGACATAGGCCCCCCTAATACAAGCATCATGTGGGCTACTATTAGGGGGTTATGCCCTAATCCCACCTGAGTGAGGATTTAATGGCACCTAATATAAATAATAACAATATATAATAAATAATGATGGACAACCACACAGTATCATCTAGCCCCAAGCTAAGCAGACTTTGAGTTATGGGTACCAGAGGACTGATAAACTTAATACAATACCTACGTTACATTAATAGAGATTTTTTTACTATAATACATAAAAAACACCCAGAACACCCGGAACAAATATTCGCAGATCCTACAAACACTTGTCCCAAGGCGGGGATCACCTTGGTCGCAGGCGGACCTTCGCCCGCCGCGCCTCATCGGGCGTCATATCTAACACCTTTTGCATCCACACGAAATCTTGCAATCCTGTAGGACGATGAACGCTGATTTTCACAACGCAATCACTTGCATAGTGAGTATATTAATACGGATTAGTTAGTTTCAGAGTTACAAATTGGCACTACTGAAGTGAAACATTCGTAATTGTTTCCATTATTTGGCCACATCCAGTTTTTGTGCGATTGTATTATTGTGCATAACTAGACACACAAGAATATAAAGTACCTATCGCAGGCTTTATAAGTTTCACTGCTTAGTCGAAGATGCAATCATTCAACAACGTGTTGTTTGTTTTCAAATAAAAATACCTAATTAGTATGTACTTATTGAGATAAGGTTAAAAGTATACATATCGGCGGAAACTTGTAATTAGTCGTCAACAAACATGCACTGGTCTGTTGAGGCATGTTCTATATTTTAATCTGAATGTTTGTACTCCTAGCTATAAGTTTCTACAAAATATTGAAAATAAAATAAAATCAAGTCAGTCTTCATGAATGGCGCATTGCGTATTGAAATTACTCGTGAAAATGTCTACTAGTACACTACACTAATATATTAGAGGTATAATAGAAAGAAAATTACATGTGTGGACAACAACCATCATTTTCTAAAATTATGAAGACATGCGTGACTGTCTCTGGATGCCTGCAAACACAAGGTATCAAAGGACTACATCATACACTCGTCGCCCATGTCGGTGTATTTATACAGCATAAGTACTTAGTGGCGTAATTGGCAACGCATTTCCATACAGAGTCAAAAGTTGCGGGTTCAAGTCCCGCCTGAGTCGTTAATTTTTGGAACATATACATTGTTATAACATAGGCACTGTGAATTTCCACCTAAGAGGAGCAGAGTGCAACAGACATGCAAGTGGACCAGCAACATGCAAATGGCTCCACTTCGGCGCATGCGCATGTAAACACATAATTCTTGCGGCGCATTGCAATTAAAGCATTAGCAAAATGTAAGCACCTGTTTACATTAACTATTATAGATACTATCTGTGCGTATTATAAGTGTATCGCTTAGAACTGTTTTACTGATTAGTCGTTTTATAATTAAAGACTTAGCCATCAATTAATGAAAACCAACGTAGACAATTGATCACTATTTTAGTTGGTTGTTTGTTTATTTATGCCTTAGGAGTATCTATCTGCATGAGGTACATAAATAGTACATATAACACATGGTACATATATAATATTATACTTAAAAGACTCATCAATAATTTCCATAAATTACAAATAATGTAAGAAAAGTGACTCATAAATAACCTTAAAATAATTGACTCTGATTCCAGTTTCAGTTACTTTTTGGTTTTGGTTAATTTATAGTTAAAGTTTTTATTAAACCAAGCTTGAAGTAAGAAGTAGTTGTACCTACCAAGCTTTTCCCCATAACGACAAAGTCTTATAAAATGTTGTTTCCCTTCCATGCAATTAGTTTGCGATGGTCCTCCTCCAGCCATTTCTCGGTCACGGGGTACCAAGTCTACCGCCGCCGCGGGCGCTGCATCCATCAATATAAATAATACTTACGTTAATTTACAAAAATATGAAGGTCCAATAATTATGCAGATGTACTGCTTCCAGCGCTAAGTTTGAAGACACGTCCATCATCTGATAAAAATCGGTACTGAGGCATAGTTTTTATCCTATGACTGTAACGTAACAATATCATTATGTAGGTATAGTAAAAAAGCTTGTTATGATAACTTGATTATTTCCTATGATATGTCATTATTCTGATTCACACTTTAAAATACTTAGTCCAATATGTAGAAAGTTCAGGGGAAAATCCATTATCAAACTTGATTAAATATGTTGAAGCTAACTTACTAACTAATAATCACTTAAAGCGAACCAAACAATTTTTTACAAAAGCCCCCCCATCATTATAAAGCCTTGGTACTTAAAGTACTATTATTTTGGCAGTACACCTTTCTCCATGCCTTTACAAAAAGCGAATAATGTGATAAGATGGCGCCCGATAAGATCGGCGCACGCGCAGCTGACTCGACGACGCGGGGAAATGGGCAGTGGTACCTTTAATAACGCTTTTGACGACACTTTATGCCCTTACGACATGCGTATCCAAATTTCTACATGCTATGCTACCGTTTGATCGTTTTTTGGTAACAGTTTTTAACTAGAAAAGATAACATCGGCACGTACAGTGTAAGGACCGAAACAAAGTGATCGCGGGAAAGCAAATGTTCCTTTAATACTACTGGTTGTGCCAAGCAGTTGCTTCTCGAACCATTCGCGCGTGTGATGCAGATGCACGGCAGATGCACAAATTGTACGTACGCATTTTAGCTGCAACAATTTAGAGTTTTAGCGATCATAAAGTAGTTTTAAAGGCAGATATGCAAGTATTTTTGTAAGTAACGAATTCTCAGGATCATTAAATGGTAACAATAAATTGATTTGTTTCCACTTAGCGCCACAATTTGAGCCTCGCAAGGGTTAGCGTAGAGTGACCATAATGGTCGCAAACGGAGCATGTCCGAGGGCTGCCGGCCGCGGGGACACCCCACCAAATGTCAATGTCCCACTGACATTTATTAACGTCGGAAGGGTTGCTTAAGAAATTCCTAAAAGACTGTTTTCTTTTTCCCAACGGTGGGTTTTATTTATTGCCTTTGAAAGTCGCAAGCTGTTCGGTTTACGGCTAGTTTGGGAGTGCGATTTGTCAATGCTGACCGGAGGGCATGAATGTCACAGGGCGACCAAAGTGATTAACTCTCTGTTTTACAAAATTGCTGTTTTTGGTTACAGATGAAAATGTTATGAATAAAAAAAATAAAAAAAAAGGTTTATTTTAAGTGTAGTAGATTGATGTACACTAAATATCAATACTACCATCTCTAAAATGGCGGCAAATGAGGCTTGATTTATGTTGTTCCTCTACAGCTATACTATAGAGATTCTTCAGTTTAATTAATAATGAAAATGAAAGTAAAAAGCAGCCTTATCAACAAGCACATTGTTGTAAAACTTCAGAAAACAAATGAAATAGTTGAACAAACTATGGTCGACAATAAAGTCCTATAACATTTCAGGGAGAGCTACAACAAAACTTGACCAACTTTCGCCGACAATACACTATTTACATAGTTTCCGAGTTACGGACCAATGTGGGTTAATCAAGTAATAGCGGAGTTTTGCTATTAAATAGAATTGGCACCTTTGATACGCTATTCTGTCGTCATTATCAAGCTACGCGAGGAGGCCTTTATCCAGCTGGCCACAGCTGGATAAAGGCCTCCATAATGAGACCAATCATATTTTTCTTTTGTACCAATACAATATTAAAGAAGATCGCAATAAATAAACATGTCATATTAAATTTAATGTAAGATGTCTTTGACCTAAGTATGACTTTGACTTCATCCTGGCCATGTGTATACGGCCATATGGCCAGGTGGTAGTTCCCTGGACCAGCCCGCCTACGTAGCGTTGCAAAGCTATTACTAGGTACCTACTTCAACGGTTTTCAATCTAGGAAATATATAGGCCATCAATTTAAGTGCATGTTGGCTTGACAATCTGTGGTAGGTAGGTGTGTTTGTACTCTTTGCGGATGTAGTTTATATAATAATAGCCGAGTCTAGGTTTAGCATCGAGTTCAGTTATAATTTGCATAGGTATAACTAACTTCATGTTCACTAGTTCTACTACGTACCTGCAAGATCTTGTGTTTCACGTTCTACCTTCCACGATCCAACATCATTAATATCGATCTGATAATCAAGAATTAGTCTATTATTTTAGTTATCGATCCCATCTAAAAGTACATTCAATGTACAGGTATTAGGCCGCTGCATTTAAAGGTTTTGGTATGTTGAAAAATATTAAAACATTCATCTACCAAAACATATTTTATGTAAATTTACATTTTTTATACTAGTGGTGTTGAGGAATTACAGTCATTTGGGTATGGGTAGTTCACCTCATATTTTTGTTAATGGTTAAGTAAAAGTGAAAAGAGGTTTAAAATAAAAGTCCGTAGCGCTCGGTAAACAGGCTGAAACGATTCTTTAATGTCTCATATAAAAAATGAAATGTGCTGCCATCTAGTTATTGGTTTTAAATGCTTCCAAATTGTTTAGGTCGATTTCTTTTATATCTCTGTGTCCGTTTCTTCAAATGAGTATTGCAAAAACCAAAAAACGCAGCAATAATCATGCACTCAGTCAATGATTTAGGTATTTAAATTACTACTTATTATTTTATGAAACAGTAAACAAATGCCTTGATTACCTTGTTTGTTATCTGCGTATAATAAACAATTGCCGTCCGATCAAAACCAACCCAGATTTAGTTGAGAAGCCAAACGCACGGTTATTCCACGTCAATACAACATACTCGTTAAGTTTTTCGGACGGCAATTTTACGCTTAGTTTATCCCAAGGTAATGGGGGGCGTCACGATAGAAAAATGCATTATTAAACCCCTTAACCGTTCCAATATCGGGCACTTTGGGCAGCGCACCGGGGTGCTCGAATCATACTCTAGCGCCTGTACCCTTTGGCTCAGACGCGTCGGTGTAAATGACTCCGCGCTCCCTTTGTGCCGGACACAAGGCCACTTTGGGGTGACTTAAATCTGAAATTGGGTATTTCGAAAAATGTGCATGTGTCATTTATCACGACCCTCGCTTGAAAAGAACGTAACCCTATTTAAAAAACTACCCTCCGGTAATCCGCCGGCTAGACCGGAGCGGCACAAACAGTATTAAATTTTTCTACTATTAATACAATGGCGGTGGAGAATAAATATTGGATGAATGCGATGGAGCCTCAGATAATCCGTATTAAGTGAGCGAACGCAACCCTTCCAATGCGAGGCAAAGCGCACAGGTGATCGTTAACTGCAGTGATCAGCAGCAGACCTCATAAGTCAGAATGAAAAGCAGCACTACCTTACTAAGCAAACGAAGGTCTAGTTCCTAGGCAGGCAGGTGATGTCGCAACCTCACCACTCCTCAACAGTATCGTTCCACAAGAACTTTAAAATAATAAGATTGCAACCGCTCGGACGGAGGGGCCGGATAATTTGATTACCATCATTCAATTTAATGGCAGAAATTAAGACAGTCGCGTGTCGCATTAGAGCGCCTCCCGCGGCCGGCTCCTCAGCTCGCGGTTGGACTCCGTTGTTTTGGGCGCGCACGTGGCGCCGCGTGCCCACCTCCCTCCGTCGCTTCACAAACGCTTTATTTTTTACTATTTTCATAATTCACATTTCACAATAACAACGGGAAGGCGTTTCGCACGGTTAGCTTATGAAAGCAGTCTCGCGGCGCGGCTTACCGCGAGGACCTCTTGTGGGCCCGATATTATTTATACTATACGTTTTGTGATCCACTTTATCAAACGCGTTCGTTGCCGTGGGGTCGGAATGACTCGGCTAGTAATTTACTCGGATCTTGGTACTTTAGGTTATTGTGTTTTTTGGCGCGGATTAGCGAGCCGCGGGCGGCGCCATAAAAAGCTCCTGTCCCGAGTCCCTACGACGAAAGCCCGGCCGTTCAGCGGCTTATTGGACTCGATATTGTCTTCTTTATTAGATAAACGATGCAGAAGATCAAAAGGGCTTAGCAACTTACCGAAATACCAGCAGCTTCAATCTTAGAAAAGGAGTTCTTTTAACACGTTGTTACTGTTGGGTAACTTTTCCAAGCTTACCACAAAACGAATTAGTGGATGTCCACTCGCTTCGCGACTCTCTGCAGCGGCGCGCAGGTCTGCATCTGTGGTTCATATTCAAATCACGTGCTCGACTAGAAAAACAAACTGAAGCATTTCGATTAAAACGCCCAAGTTTTATGAGTCGGTGGAGATGTGTGCATATCGACTCATGGAATGTACGGCCTCGCCGAGGGAGTCTTATCCAAATTGCCGTAACAGCAAGGGTACCGTCTGAGGGAGATTTTTTTTTTATTTTACAGTAATTTCCCATTACATTTTACGCGACTCGCAATATTGTGGGGTAGAGTTTTTGCCATCCCCTCTTACAAACCGACGCTATTGTTTTTTATTACATGTTCATCGGGGGTAAGTGGAATGCAGTTTAAAGTTTAATTAAGTACATTTCGAAGTTTCCATCTATTACAAGTTATATTGCGTTTTGCTTTCAGCTCGGATAGCAGCAAGAAAAAATATAAGAACACTTGTAACAGGAGAAATGTCGATTACTCACGCGACAGACAGCGCGAGTAAAGGTCAAATATTTGTTGGTAAAAAATATTTTCATTTATAACCCACAAAGCCATTAACTTTTCAATCCGAGCGCATCGTTAAGGTGGCTCCACACCGGCGGTGTCTTAATACCAAATAACATTTGATTGAGATGCCACACTTCATAAAGTAGGTTTGTAGTAATTTAATTAGTGAATTGTTGATTGGCTGCATCAAACAGCAGCAGTCTGTTTGCATGATGCGTTATTATACCTAAATTTAATAATTGGGCTTGATTAAAAATTTGTGAATAACCTGATGAATTTTTGCAAGCACTTAAAATGTCTAGTAGTTATTATTAGGATGTAACTGCTAACAATACAAAAACAACAAAATACAGTTTTTTTTAACCCACAACTGCCTTATAAGCATTCAACAGTGCTTTCATGGACCTTTAAACATTTTTCACTGATACTTACTCGAAATAAATGTGAACTAATTTGTTAGAACAATGAACCATCGCTTTCCAAAATTAAATCGAGCCCTAGGTAGTCGCACTACCCCATCCTACCCCAAATAATGTTGCGTACGTGTAAGACGGCATTAAAGTGGTACAAGTTAACCCCACGCTCCTTCCCCACGCTTTAAATACATCCGATAAAAAACTAAACGACACCCCTCGATACAAACCTACCCTCAGGAAAATGGAAACGTCCATAAAAGAAAATTTATCCGCAAATTAATTTGCACCGGTACCAAATGAAATTAGGAGATGCAGTCGCTTTTTAATTTTATTTCGCTTTTCTTTTCTGGAATGTTATTTTCAATGTGAGGCTCATTTATAAATGGAGGTTACTTTTGATCACAGCTTACTTGAGTTTTGAAATTGGTTTTAAAAACTCTTTTACCTTCAAATCCGTTAGCTTACTGAACAAACAGCTGCTGTCAACGACAAACGGCGATTGATCACCCCACCATACACTTCCTTATTAGAAAAGTAAAACTGTATCAAAGTCCACAGGAAACAGCAAACTAGCTTCGTTATAATATAAAACATTTACATTCCAAAATTGTGAGCCAATTAACAGTTGATCTAACTCTAATTGGAGATTTAGGAACGTCTTCATGGCAGATGTTCGGAATCTATATCCGCATTCCGCGGTACGATCTCTCGTTTGACACTGTCATATTTTACGCACTTTATGTTGTAACTCAGGTGATTCAACCGGTTTACTCCAATAGCAAGCTGATTGCTTAGCTGTTAGCTGGGTGTCTTTCCATAAGAAAAGTGCTTCGTCGCAAAACGAAATACTATGTCAAATGTAATCAACAGGATTGGATCGCTTGGTTATTTTTGTACTGTTGGTTGGGTTTCTAATACTAAGTATAATAATCAATAATCATTTATTTCGTACGTTAATTACACGAATTACAAGAATTACACGTCATATTAGTATTGAATGTAGTTTGTTGTAGGCACTGTAGAACAGCCTAAAACATGTTATCTATAAAAGATAACATACAAAAGCATCGCCTGCCGCGTTTATACTGCAGCAGATGAGAGATCCAGCTGATGATTTGGCCCTGTTACCTTCGACAAACTTACCCGTGACAAGCTACCCAAACGCAACCAGATTTAAGGCCGATTCACACATATCAGTGAAGTCACAGTTCAGTACTGACAGTTGACGGACCGTCAATATTCTGTACCGAATTAGAGATTCACTGATACTGAACTGAGATTTCTCTGATATGTGTGCATCGGTCTTTAAGCAAGTGACGAATTTTTTTCAGATTTTCATTTAAAACTGACAAAATATCACGTTGTTAGACGAGCTTATAATGCGAGTTGCATTTCAGTATTCCGGGATAGTCATAAAGGGCGTAGGTATCTGTAAAAAGCTCCCTCTCACAAACAAAATACATATGTATGTCAAAAAGGTTTGATTTAAAGGCTTTTCATTGAAAATTAATCAGCAAGTAACGAAATGACTAAAGCTGGTGTCTTCCCTACAGTCATGGGAGTCTCGCGTCGAAACCCCAGAGTTTTCGCCGTAAAAGTCATGCAGTCGCTCCCGCAGGTGATTTATAGCCGCCGAGCCGACATTAGATTTTTATGTACCCGTCTCGGAGGCCGTAAATAACACTTCCATCCACTTGATGTTACTGATTTATTTATTTAGACGCAATGATGGATCGTTTCTGGTGATTGTTTATATGTAGCAGAACACACAGATCTGCTGCTCTTTAGGACTCATTCCTAAAGAGAAGCAGAACTGTGCGTTCATCATTATCAGCTAACTGAAGAAAACAATTTATCTAATAATTTTTATTTAGAGGATGATGCTCAAATTTATTAATTTATTAATTGTAATATGTAATATATTAATTGAATTGTAACTTTCTTTGTCAATAAAGATAATAAAAAAAAAACTATCTAATATATAGATATTAAATAGTTATATTATAATATAACATCTAATTAAAAAACTGAAGTACCTTACCTAAGTCTTTCCTCCTACGTCCTAATGTCCCACTTTCTGAGTCGTATGTACGTAGGTACCGTAATTGGTTGTCAAGCCAAATAAGTTCATATGTATTTTCCAAAAATCAGGAAAATCTTTACAAAAACATTGGTTGTTTATGTTGCCTGGGAGAAATTGCTCTCAGCGATAAGACCGCCTATTGTACTGGTTTTGTTTTAAATGTAGATAAGGTTTTTATGTTGTTATGTTTAAAGTGCAATAAAGTATTCATTCATTCATTGGTGTTCAACTACTAGGAATCAAATTCATGCCTAATTTAGTAAATTATGCATAAAATAGTTTATCTTTTGCGTCACTTATTACAGCGTTACACCAAACAGAGCTTATCATTTGATTAAAACATACGACCTTCGATTTAAAGCTAGAGCATCTCTCAACAGACCAAACACAACACTTCTACCTCTCTAAGCGTAGGCGTCTCGTATTATATTATATTATGTGAACCTGACCTTTCTTGTAAGTACCCACGAGATTCATTGTAAAGTTTTGACACCTGATAATTATCCGAGTGCTATAATGTTTACTGCGGCTCAATAATTGTTTTAAAGTGCCTTTGAATGGGGGCGATGACTCAATTTATAGATGTGATTATAGTTAGGACCAGCTCTTCCACCGCGCTAATTGTGGCTGATGGACGGAGAAATCATTGTGCTCGTAAATGAAAGGTCGCATCCACATTGGTAATGTACAGGAGTTTGGCAAACTCTCGAGGTGAGCGAATGTGTGTTACGAGAACGCGTATCTTTGCTTAGATAACGTCAGGTTTTTGGCACAGCTATCGAACTCTAGACAGTTCCGATTTCTTTATTATTTAGCTACTCTTAGGAAGTAAACATTAATTGCGGTCGCTCGCAGCGTTCGGACATAGGGCTTTATGCTATAAAGTAATTCCAGAATGTGTTAAAACGCCTGCAAAACTCAGTGGTAACGCTTATCGTATATATATGTATATATGTAGTTTCTTTTCATCTAAGTATTGCTTTTTTTTTCAATTTTCTTCTATAATTTCACTTAAATTTCTCAAGTAACACAGATACACCCAATTCGTATGATAACGAGGCATTGATTTTTTAGGTTAATTAACAGAAGAATTAACATACAGATGGCGTAGTTTTTATTAATTAATGGCGATTATTAGAGGGACTCTTAAGATCCATAATTAACGGTTATGTAGCGTTAGTGAGCCGGTCTGATGAATAAATAACCACAAAACTCGATATAACGTTGACTTGACACAGATTATGTATACCTAGATATCAATAAGAACCTGAAACTTATAGAGAAAACAGTGATGTAAGTTCTTCGATATAATAGGGTAGAAGTAGGCATAGTCGCCGCTGTGATCATGACTGTACTACGGAATACCGAATCTCGAAATTTTATAGTTAGTATTTAATATATTTATAGTAATATATTTATTTATTTATTCATCATCAAATGTACTCTATCTTTACAGGCGCAGGCACCCAATGCATTGATTACCTCAAAACAACACAAATTAAACATTCCTTACAAAAATGAAATACCATTAAAATAATAATAATAATTACATGAAAGAAAAAATAATAATAATCATTTAGTAAAACAATAAAATAAAAATAAAATAAAATAAAAATCTGTCAAAGTTACAATTTCATAATATTAAAGCATAATAAATCTCACCCCTTATTGATATAACATAATATAAATAACAAAGCCCTTTGAACTTCGCTCATGAAACAGTAAGAAAGATCCACTCTCTCAGCTAGTAGATTAAGCGTGTGAATGCCGCGCGTCAGAGGTGCTTTATTTAGGAGGTTGGTCCTTCCTCTTGGTACCGATAATAGGACGGGCCGCCTCCGTCGGTGCACAAACTCCTCCGCCACATTCAGCCGCAATTCCTCCAAAATGCTTGGATTAATGATCTTCCCTCTCAACACCTTAATTAAATATAGAGCGAGCGCTGCATGTCTCCTTACTTCCAGCTTGTTGTATCCAACCATGTCTATAACAAACAAGGTTGGATACATCAACGGGTAGAACGGGTAGATGCCGTAGAGCTTCAAGTATAGAAATCTGGTGAACTTATTTTGAATGCGCTCTACCATTTGACTATACTTGGCTTCGTGAGGAGCCCATACTGCAGCATTAAACTCTAAGTGACTTCTCACCAACGACACTCACCACGTTTTTAATGCATTCATGTTTGTAAATGTATTCGTCTGTATCATATCATATCATATCATAACATATCATATCATATCAAATCATATCAAATCATATCATATCATATCATTTAACTAAACCACACAACCTCTAAAACATTTTACCGAACGCTCACGAACTTCAACGCTTTACCGAAACAGTATGAAGTCGATGGTACCTTATATTATAGAAAAATTCTTCAGGGTTGTCCGTTAGATTTGATTGCCCACTAAATCATACATGCGCTATTGTTATAAAGCCTAAATTTTGAAAAAATCCTGTTCAAGCAAAGAAAAGTGAAGTTAGACTTTGAAAATGAAGTTAATTCTTCAAATTATCAATACTTAACTATACTTATCTTTATTGGCCTTAAAAATTTCTAAAGATACTTACTTGTATACGATGGGTATTCAAGTAAGTATCTTTAGAAATTTTCCTGAGATTACGGTAGAGTCTATGCTACAAAGGTATAATGCTCCTGGCTGATATACTAACCCTGTACCATGCAATGAGCAACAATCATGCAATGGTGTCTACTACTAGAAAACATCTGGCTTTTGCATCGAAACTAAAAGGATCAACTCAGTCTCTGGCTCAAACTACGCTTTACCTATAAAGTGCATAATGCACATCAAACCAACTATTTGTTTGAAAGCTTTTCGCATGTTATGTGAAATTATCACCGTATTAGCTTTCTAAGACCATCAAAAAGTAATAAAAATAGCAGCTATCCATGGATGTGTGTCACTGGCTCCGTTGACCTCTGCCTCGGAGGTACTTGTGGGATATGGCATTACAAATGGTGGATTTATGGGGACTGTGCATTTGGCTGAGTTTGATTATAGGAATAGATTCCAAAATTTACTTATTTTTTACGATGCTCCCTAATCTAGAAATTTCCATATCTTACACAGCAGTTGGACAGCATCATGCGTGACATTTTAATAAAAATTATTAATTTACCTTTGGATGACAGAGCGTGGCACCCACCAGGCCACTCTTCCTATTAGGATGGGAGGTCTAGGTGTCCACGAAATTTCTAGTGTTTCAGTCCCAGTTTTTTATCATCAGTACATTACATGGTACTAAATGTCTTGTTCATACAATTTTGAATACAAATAAAAATTTGAAAATACAGGCAAAAAATTAAAATGAAACTTTACACTCGTGGAAAATAGCATGTCCTGACACGAATCCGCCCAAAGTCCTTTCTTCTCAGAGACTGTGGGATGAGCCACTATGTGAGCTGGTACGGAAAAATATTATTAACCGTCAACCAGCTCATCAGAACGAGCACGTCTACTCGGCGTTTCCGAGTGGGATCAGGACTTTGGTTACTTGTTCTGCCTTCTTAAAATCTAGGTACCCTTTTAGATAATACTTAACTCATTTAGGGTCACCACCTCTTTGCGCTTAGGTTCTCCTTGTCTAGTTGTACACCGTTGGCAGTGTGGTAAAACCGTTGATAAGTATGGTCACCATGCACTGGCATGTGTTTCTAGTGCAGGACGTGTGTCCTGCACCGTCATAATTCAATTAATGACATCATCCATCGGGCTTTTACTAGCGTCAGTGTGGCAGCTACCCTCGAACCACGTGGCCTTATGCGGGATGAGGTAAAAGATCTGATTGTATGACTGTGATTCTCTGGAAGGGTGTTAGGTTTTTAATTTGGGATGCCACGTGTGTAGATACCATAGCGCTTTCACATCTTTCAGGGAGTTCAGTAAGGGCCGGCTTCACAGCAACATCAGCGAAGTCCCTCAAACGGCAAAAATACGCTAATCTTAACCAAAGTTACCTGTTTGTGCCGTAATTAAGAAAGATCTTACCAAACTTCTTATAGAGTCTACAGCTGGCTTCTATTTCGGTCTACGAATTAGGATTGCCATTCAACATGACAATGCTGCCAGTATTCTGGGCACCGCTTAGATTTTTAGGAAATTAATATAAGGGAAAATACTAGTTGTAATTTGGCGTTTTGTTGATTTTTGTGTCTATAAATAAATGTTTTACTCAGGGATATTATTTTTGCTTATAATGCTATGTTCTAAGTACTCACAAAGATCTCGTAGCCGTAGAAGCCTATACTCCAGCCAAACTCAATGTACTATGTTTGTAAACATAGCCCCAGTAGGTACTTACTCTAAAAATCACTTTTAAATGTTTTTTTGTCAAAATTTGCCGTCTTTTTTATGTTTCCATGACTCGACCGTCGTTAAAGGAACATCAAAGTTATTTTTAGAATTTTTTTGTTGTATGAAAAAAGCAGTGCAACTTAACTAGGAAGAGCATTTAAAAAGTAGCCTTACTGCGATTTGAACTTTTACCAATTTTTTCGAAAAATCTATAAAACTTTAACGTTTAATATTCTTTTTATTATAATATCGGAGTTAAGAAATCAATAAAATAGCTGAGCTACTAAATTAGCGAAAGCTTTCTAAAGCCGTTATCTACGTTGACAAACAGGGTATTCGCATTTTACGAGAGCTCCCACTCAAGAGGTCACCATCTAAATATTAATTTCTATTACATTACTGTTTATCAAACATAGAACATAGCTTAGTTAACACAGCTGGTGTACTTTCTATTAAACTTTACAACTGTTGAAATTAACTACTAGCTACTTAGGTACTGACAGACTCAGATTTCAGATTTCATTTATACATAAAGTTTCAGGTTTATACATAGACTACATTTTTATATGTGCGCGAGCTGCAAGCAGCTCGGGGCGGCTGTGTATATTGTTGTTTTTTTTTTATTTAGTTCTCCTTTTCGTAACCTACGTCTTTATTTTTGACGGAATCGGTAACCAAAAAAGCATTTTGCGATTAAAAAATGTCGATACCCATATTAGTGGGTGTGCATTGCGGTTCGCTTTGCTCACCGCAATCCAACCCACGCCATCAGGTTGCGAACACAGAGCGCGGCTTGCTTCGCTCGCCTTGCTGTGTGACGTGTGTCTTATTTCGGTTCGATTCGCTCACCGTAATCCGACACACGCCCGCCGACATCAAAATCGGAATCCTCACCCCCATGTTAGTCGAAAACAATACCCATTTCAGATTGTTTGATTTGCGCATTCGAAACGATTTTTCCTTCTCTACATGACAGTAATAAAAATTTTCTTCCATGTCCCTCCGCTTGGGAGATACAAAAAGGGGGGACGAGAGGAGGTGTTTTTTTCTTTCAACTCAAGAAGAAACCCTCTATAAGACCCCGCAATCAGAACCTCTCTTTCGGTACAGCATCCGGTAGCAATCTCAAAAGTGAGTGGTAATCGAGCTTTGTTATAAGTAAATCTTAAAATTATTCTTTTAGTAACTACTATCAAAACCTGCCTTTAAAGGCGTATGAATATAATATTAAAATTTAAATTAATAAAGATTACATGTGACAAAACATTTTAAATATAATTATCAATATTGAATAAAAACATGTCAAAATCATGCAAAATCAATAAATTAAAATGGTTACAGTTTATATTCGAATACCTAATTCATTTATATTAGGTCTTTACCTATGAAATTGCCGTTTTGTATGGAATAAGTAAAAGTACTTATTTTTTTAAACTTTTTTATTTCTATTATTCAAAGTAATCACCCATGCAATCGACGCATCTTTGCCAACGCAATGGCAGTTTATTGATGCCCTTCTTGTAAAAATGTGCTGGACGGGAGGCAACAAACTCTTAAAAGGCATTTTGTACTGCCTCTCGGGAATTGAATTTTTTACCCACTAAAAAGTTGTCTAAATTTTGGAAAAAGTAATAGTCGGTAGGTGCAAGGTCTGGTGAGTATGGCGGATGAGGGAGAGCTTCCAACCCCAGCTTTTGCAGCTTGGAGACTGTCTGTTGTGCAGTATGGGGTCGCGCGTTGTCGTGAAGGAGCAGTGGGGACGACCGATTGACCAAAGCTGGTTGCCGATGTGCAAGTTTCTCCATCATTGTCTCCAGTTCTTCACAGTACACATCTGCAGTAATACTCATGCCGTTTTGTAAAAAGCTGTGGTAAATCACACCCGCACTAGACCACCAAACAGTGACCATCACCTTTTTTGGGGTCATTTTTGGTTTAGGGCATTGCTTTGGTGTTGAACCAGGATTTAACCAACTTTCTGAGCGCTTTCGATTGTCGAACAGAATCCATTTTTCATCGCACGTAACAATTTGCTTCAAAATTCCTTCATTTCTTTGCCTATTGAGCAGCGCGAGGTCAGCAGGTCTCGACACGTACGTTGCGCTGGCGATCGTTAAGTTCAGTTTCGTGGGACACCCATCTATCAAGTTTTTTTACCTTGCCTATTTGTCGCAAATGGATCAAAATTGTTTTGATGCTAACATCAAAAGCTGCTGCTAGCTCAGCTGTAGATTGAGTTTCGTCAGCTTCCACAATCGCCTTTAATTCATCATTGTTGACCAAAGTCTCCGGACGACCATGAGCTTCATTTTTCAAGTCAAAATTTCCAGAACGGAACCGGGAAAACCAATAATAGGTTGTGCGTTCGTTTATATAGTTCTCTCCGTAAACGTTTTTGATGTTACGTGCCGTTTGAGTTGCGTTGGTGCGACGACGAAACTCATTTTCCATAATTACACGAATTTTTAAAGTATCCATTATGACGAAAAATTTTCAAATGTAATGAAAATACAACGCTACTCAATAAACAAAAGACTGAGTTTGTAAAAAGAATGTCATGTTTTTAAAACAAAATTAATTTGAATTTAGAATACAAAGCCATTCCAAACTTTTTTCTATTTGAAGTGACCAGTACTGAAGGACGGCAATTTCATAGGTAAAGACCTATTACTATAAAAACATTTTTCAGTCAGCCATTTTGTCAAGTTAGATTTAATTCTAGTTAATAATGTAATCTCTATAAAATGTGTGGAATTTTATTGTATATTATATTGTATTTATAATTGCCATCATAAAAGTGTTATTATTGGATAGTGTCAATAACGTTTGTGCTCTGAATAATTTATTTGTATATCTTATTCGGACTCTATAATTATTCATTGGATTTGCCGATTGTCATAGTGATCATAGTATTTCATAGCAGAGAATAGAGTTTACATAGACGGAGTAAGCTTTAATAGCAGACACATGTACATATTAAGGTTTTTTTGAATACAATAATTATTCTCTCTACAAAATGTATGTCTGAATAAGCTTTAAAAAGAGTCCGGTTTTTTAATCAGTCGATCACTTCAAGTGATCTATTGCTACAAATTTTTGTGTGAATTTTCAGCTTCTTACATACGTCAAATTGAGACACAGGTGTAGCGAAAGCAGACGACGTCACTATACCGATTCAAAAAAGAACTCTATAGGTTTTTGATAGGACTGAGCCAGTTTCGCATTATACCTCTACATATGTATGAGCTAAGCAATAAATCATAAATGACCTACAAACATTTTCCGAACTTATTTGCTCAAGGAACTGTACTCTATGATTAGTGTAATGTAAACTACTATTAGAACCGGTATTATTGACACTCCTCTAGATTTATGCAAATACGCACATGTGTGGTGTAGTCATCATCAAGTACGACATCACTAATTTTTTTGAGAAATACAAAACATCAAAATGTCTCTTTAAGTTTTCTGAGTAATATTTTTGAGTTATTCCGCATTCGTGCCATTGGCTTCGGCCCAAAGTAGTCCGAACGCGGAAAATCAAATTCATTGCTGATTTCATCCGATTCGTCCCACTTTTTAAAGGCAGACTTTAGTACTGTCAACCACACTTTATAAGACGATGAAGAGCTGGTCAATACATATGTACCAACTTGTTTGTGTGTTCATACTATTTTCAACATCATCA
Source organism: Eupithecia inturbata (assembly GCA_963662085.1). Lineage (NCBI taxonomy): Eukaryota > Metazoa > Arthropoda > Insecta > Lepidoptera > Geometridae > Eupithecia > Eupithecia inturbata. The sequence goes on from OY759182.1 coordinate 15,459,995, forward strand.
AAGGCTCATTGGCTGCATTTTAAAAAAGAACCAATGGATGGAATGGAAGAAGGAAATGAACCAATGGACGGCGTACGTAGTTGTACGAGTGCTACACTCACACATACACCTGACTAGACCAGCCGGTAACATAGTATGTTATATAATGAATGATTGATTCAATATAAAGTTTTCATAAAACACGATATACAAATCAAGTAATGTTGAATCGACTGTACGTCAATATTAATGGCTACAATTAAACATTAGGCCACGTTATACAAATACGACCTTAACCGACTTTTGATACGTAACATTTGCTAAATCGTTTAATTATTGATTGATCCTCGTCCTAATGACTTGCGTACAATTCATTAAATACTCTAACGCTCACATAATACAAGGTGTCAAAGTAATTATTTTAAAATTGATTAAGGAACAAAGAGATGTGTTCATCAGAATCTAAAAAAATATTATTTTTACGTTTTTCCCTTACACCGATCCAAACACATACAGTAGAAAAAATAATTTGTGTGTACCTACATAATATTTTGGGGCAACTAATCGCAAAACATACATAGATATTACGATCTCACATTGACAATCTATTTTAAATGACATCGTTACTCCAAAACATACCTATCTATTGAGTACAGGGTGTGTGTAATCAGATCATTCTAATCTACATGCAGCCGCATGCCGGCCGCATTCCGCCAGCACGTGGTAGGAAGTGGTGCACCCTGTATACGACTGGCTTTAGGTATGGTGGCGTATGGTATGCATAATATTAATTGTTACTTTGTTTATTTAATATGTGGGTGCGACAAAGCATTTCGGTTATAATAGTTACCATAATATTTATTTTTAGTTTATGGTAGAAAATGATTGTGCTCCTAATCTTTATGACCGCATACGAACACACTTTTTGCTCTGTCAGCAAATACAACATTTTATAATCAATTAACGCATTCACTGCCCAGCCTCTGCTGTGCGACCCGATGTGGCGACCGCAGGTGCAGCAGGCGCAAGACGCGGATAGCAACTTGTGCTTTCATGTCCATGACGCAGAGGTCGCTATCGGCGTCTATCTGTCTATCAGTATCTTTCGATCTGTCTGTGCGCTTTGTTTTTAATAAAATAAGTTTTTTCTTTAGCAAGCAATTTTTCCATTTGCAGGGTTATTTCAAGAGCAGTGTACAGAGTGGTGTAATTATCTAACCATCAGCGCGGGAGGTGCTATCTGCAGGTCCATAAAGAACGCGTATTGAAAACTGTTGCCCCACACTCGTGGCAAGCCAGTAGGTGCAGGTGTGCTACACACGAGGATTTTGCACTTGGGTGTTTTAGTACTTAATTTTTATCAAGTGTAGGTTATTTAAAAAATACCATTAAATAAGGCCTAGGTACTCGTAAGTGAAGGGTTAGTTATTGACTCAAGGAAGTAAATTCGCTTTAATTGTTGCACATATCCCTGACCACGCTCTAATGATGTACATTTATAGGACTTTTTCTTTCAAATATCAAAAAAAAAATGGTTTATTCAGAGTATAAATAAATTTAAGCAAAAAGTTAAGGAAACATATTACTATCAGAATTATGCAGTCATTTATCTTAGCTTTACAACTATTTTTATCTAATTAGCAGTGGTGTAGGAAATAAACTAAGCGCCTCGTCAGTGACCGGCTTAATGCATCAATAAGGCAGCTGCCACACGAAGCGAGCGACCAATTTAAGCATGCGTTCGACGGCCAACAAATAATGTAATGCGATTTGTGTGACATGCTGCCTGTCGGTCCTCGGCGGGCGAAGATTATGACGCGTCTCGTTATAAAGGTTTATTGTTTATCGCCTTGTGTACACACGCTTTAAGTTACACTTGATTTGTGATCTGCGCAAGTTATTGTGAAGGGAAACACGTAAATTGTTTGTAACTTTCGCTTCACACCTCGGGACGATGGATTTATTTACTGACCTGCGCAATACCTATTGGAACATAACTTAGGTAGTTTAGTAGGTATGTAGTGGTAGTTTTTGAGAATTTATAAATAGCTAGGCTTGCCTTTTGTTTTGAAGTAGGTCACTTTATAACACTTACATTTTTAATGCATTGATGAGAAAGTTAAGTAAGCTATTTTAGAATCAGTCAACGCCAGTCATGTGTCAAACGCGAATGCAATGTGGCACGTAGGTGTCCGTCACTTGCCAGGTGTGTCGGCTGCCTTATTTATTGCCACGTGGGCTCGCAGATTTACAACACCCTGTGTTTGTAGCCCAAGAGCTCGGACTATTGTGGATATAATATCAAAATTAATTAACATATTAAAATGGCGAGCCATACAGAACTTCATAAGTATGACCTACTTATATATATTTTGTCTTCTGTATAAATGTCGAGAATGTAGGTACTAAAATGTTAAGGTATTATAATGTAACTGGTTAATTTAAATATTATTAGTTACTAAAAAAATAAATTCTAAATAAAATGATGGCCTTCAATGACTTCAGCGCTATCTCGCGTAAGGCCCGCGCGGGCTCGCTATTGCAATTAGTAGTCACCATGGCGGAGAGGTTAAACTAAAAGCACCAGGACTTTTTGAGGGCTCTCAAACTTCTGTTTGAGAGCATGTCTTAGCCTACAATTCGAGTTCCCAGCCTCCGTATCATTATAAATTAGTTGTTGTTGTATACAAGTTGTCCGACTGCTTACCCCGCCCCCCCCGCGCGGCGAGTTGCCGCTTCTAGCTGCTGAAGCAAGTTGTAGCAGTGGGTAGGCAGCACTGTCCACCAGCTGCGTAACTAATCTCATCTAGATAAGCACTAAATATAGTAGATGATGTGATTGTAAATCACGATGCTATGTCTCTCGTGAGACGTTGGGAATACTTTACTTGAGACGTCAGGAATAGGTGCGTCTCTTGTGAGACGCTGGGAATAGTCAACGTCTCACACGTTGGGGATATACGCGTTTCACGTACTCGTAAGACGCTGGGAATAACTCTAATATAGCACTTCATTCGCATGCAAATAGAACTTTGATATGACCAATTGTGAAATCGGAAAAAAAAACATTTTTCAGGTGTTTCGTTGTTACAATTTTTCAGTAAATTTTTTATCAGGTATTTATCGCTTAGAAACATTTGGTTTTATTTCCAAAGTGGAAAACAAATGAAAGATCTCCGATATAATTTTAAATTAATTTTGTTTACAATTTATGATTTTAATTAAAAAAAGTGTTTATTTTTAACTGTGCAAGAACATTTAATAAGTGCCTACTTCACAGTTAAAAATATTAAAATCTTAATTATTTTTTCACAAGTCCCAATAAATCTCCAGTCCGCTTTATTAGAGAGACGTCTAAGGCTAATAAAATGGGAATTAACGCGTTTCATTAACAAAGATATTCAACTGAATCCTTTCAAGAATGGTTTACACCCACTCTGCTTGAGCCTGCTCATTAAACAGAGATCAGATGGTCTGGTGCCGTGGTCTTAGCCTACAAAAATGTAGAAATTCGTCCCGACCACGGTGACAGACCGCTACGAGTATCTTTTTACAAAAGAGAATTTTTTTACAAAAGTCCACATTTTAGATTCATCTTTCTTTGGTAATTGTGAAGGGCCTCGTTAGAAATACAGGGTTTTATCCTAATTGTAAGCATTACAACTAAACCAAACTTTAAAAGTTTTATAATTTTCTTAAAGCTTTTCATACAACCAACCACGTGTCCCATTCTCACAAGAAAAAGAAAAGTAATTTTCCTAACCATTGCCTGTGATCACGGCCTCCGTCCGTATGGACTGTGCAAGGAAGGGTTAAAATGAGCGCGGGTCGCATGGACCTAACGTGCAGCAATGCACCGGATTAGAAGGGGTTAAAGTGAGTGGATAACGAACAAATGTTTTAATTTTATACTAGGACATTGGACGGCGTAGAGAATGATGTCGACTACAGGAGGCGTAGTCCGACTACTGTAGGCATAGTCCGACTACAGGAGGCGTAGTTCGACTACAAGAGGCGTAGTCCGACTACAGTAGTCATAGTCCGACTACAGGAGGCGTAGTTCGACTACAGGAGGCGTAGTCCGACTACAGTAGGCGAGTCTTGGCAAACGGTAAATTAAAACAAAGCAGTCGTGTAAGTGAGGCGCACACCGGACATATGTACACTTGTGTTACCACAATTGAAGCGCCACATATTGAACGTGTCACATCTATCGCATCTGCGCGTAAGCACGCACACCAAGGACACATTTTTAGTAGAGTGCACGCACATGTGTCCTTGGTTTGCGTGCTTGCGTGACTCCACATTGCCCAGCAGGTAACAAGGGAAGGAAGACCTTTGCCCAGTAGTAAGAACTGGGATGCGATGGACTTCTGATATAGCAGCATAAATACTAATCCATAGATTAAAAAGATTGACAAATCTTTTTGGAAAAAGAAGTGTCTTAAAAAAATTTTGAATAATAATTACTCGCTTCATCATCTTGTCGGCCCACTGATGGGCATAAGGCTCTGTATAATATTGCGAGTAAGTCACACTTCATAAAAAAAATCAATCTCAATTCGTAAAATCCATTTAGAGTTATTGCAAAGTTTGCACTTTCTAAAACGTTATGAGGCATTTGTCTAATTAAGTTTCTGGGGCATATTTTATTAGAGATAATTACATAGACTTACTCTGTGAGTCCAATCATATCAATAAAATTTTACGGCCTTACTGACAAACTATTACATCTCGCGCATGTTATTAGCGGTAATGATAGATGAGGTCTCGCAGATGGACCGTTCACTCGCTGCATTACATTACGTCACACGCACACGCACATGCACACGCACACATTGCGCGCGCTAACTCTCTGTCATTCATCTTGGGGTAATCAAAACCAAGTTGAGTCTAGTTAAGCATAGGGGCCGGTGATATAATTAGGATTCCGTCTGTTTGTCCGAATGTTTATATCTCATCCACCCTCTTCATTCAGCACATACGTCTGCTTGTCCGAATGTTTATATCTCATCCACCCTCTTCATTCAGCACATACGTCTGCTTGTCCGAATGTTTATATCTCATCCACCCTCTTCATTCAGCACATACGTCTGTTTGTCCGAATGTTTATATCTCATCCACCCTCTTCATTCAGCACATACGCTCACTGCTGCTGAATGACAGACCCCGAGACGTTACAAATACGTACCTCTATACTGTTTGAATTCCCATCATAGAAGGTTTGACATGATCACCAATCTAAATATTTCTTACAGTGTCCGTTGCTCGTCTTCTTTATCTAACCCTTGGTGGGGTTAAGGATAGGATATAGGGGATATAGGGTATCGGGGCTGTGCCCCCTGGCCCTGGCTCGTCTCCATCCATTACTATGGTCTATTGGGCTGTTTTTGGTTTGTGTTTAATATTTGACACCATCGCCAGTGCCGCCTTTAGCCTCGGTACGATCTGGCCCTGCCGGGGGAGATCCCTGGTTGCCCAGAGAAGGTCCAGCGAACCGATCAGTGACCGAGGCAGCGGCCACCAGTGATGGTGGTAAACATGATGTGTCGGCTTCTTTGTTGATAATAGACCCTCTGGCGTACGGCTTATAAATACCGCTTTCCAGGCTCAGGTGGTCTGGCGTTCTGTGGGGCAATCTTTTTAACATGCTGGTGTTCAGAAGCATCTGCTTTTCCAACATGTTAGAGAGAAGTCCGTTGATAAACTCTCCCGTTCTCTTCATCTTGAGGTCTCTGAGGATGGTTGCTTTCTGAACGTACCTCGGTGCTCCTACAATCTTTCGAAGTGTGATGTTTTTGCTTGGGGTCGGTTTCTATTTGTTACGCTCAGATACGGGTACCATGCTGGAGCTGCGCAGGTGAGCCGTGATCTGAGGTAGGTCTTAAAAATCACGATTTTCGTCCGAAGCGGCAGGCGTGATTGGAGGGCCGGTAGGAGCTTACTTCGCGCTTCCCTGATCTGACCAATTAGTCAGTTGGTGTGCTTCCTGAATCTGAGGCGTCAGTCGATGGTGACACCTACATATTTGACATCTGGTTGCCACTGGTCCTTTGTCCATCAGCTTCAAAGTGTCCGTTGTGTACATTGTCTGCTCTGTGTATGCGGGGCCAGCCCGAGGCGTGTGTCCGAATGTCGAGCCGAGCGGGTAATTTAATTAGACGCCGTAATGTTCGGCCGGCGATCAGTGACCATCGGCAGGTGGTTCCTCTGTACCACGCAAAACCTTGCACACTGAAGGCTGACAGAAAGGGAGCTACAAAAATTGGGTGAGGTTTGTGGCTTGTAGGCAAAAATAGTGCACTGATAGCTCTTCGTCACTCATACTTACCTATGATTAATAGGCACACTGCAAATCTTATAACTCTTCACGGGGATTTATCCCGTTTATTTACTTACCATTCCCGACGTTTCAACAGTTTACACACTGTCGTGGTTACGGAATACCCGTGAGTGCTGTGTTCTGATATCGTGAGTTTAGACAACTTTACAGAAAATCTTGGTGTCTATAGATTTTCTACAGCGTATTTAATAACGTACTGGTATCTAAATAGAGCGTTAAATACCGTAGCACCTACCTATGAACACAATTAATGTGGATTGGAATGATGATTTATCTATTTCTGTACGTATGCTTAGAGACCTACCTAGTGTGTGTCATGGTAGAGACCTACCTAGTGTGTGTCATGGTAGAGACCTACCTAGGGTGTGTCATGGTAGAGACCTACCTAGGGTGTGTCATGGTAGAGACCTACCTAGGGTGTGTCATGGTAGAGACCTACCTAGGGTGTGTCATGGTAGAGACCTACCTAGGGTGTGTCATGGTAGAGACCTACCTAGGGTGTGTCATGGTAGAGACCTACCTAGGGTGTGTCATGGTAGAGACCTACCTAGGGTGTGTCATGGTAGAGACCTACCTAGGGTGTGTCATGGTAGAGACCTACCTAGGGTGTGTCATGGTAGAGACCTACCTAGGGTGTGTCATGGTAGAGACCTACCTAGGGTGTGTCATGGTAGAGACCTATCTAGGGTGTGTCATGGTAGAGACCTACCTAGGGTGTGTCATGGTAGAGACCTATCTAGGGTGTGTCAGGGTAGAGACCTACCTAGGGTGTGTCATGGTAGAGACCTACCTAGGGTGTGTCGTGGTAGAGACCTATCTAGGGTGTGTCATGGTAGAGACCTACCTAGGGTGTGTCATGGTAGAGACCTATCTAGGGTGTGTCATGGTAGAGACCTACCTAGGGTGTGTCATGGTAGAGACCTATCTAGGGTGTGTCATGGTAGAGACCTATCTAGGGTGTGTCATGGTAGAGACCTATCTAGGGTGTGTCATGGTAGAGACCTACCTAGGGTGTGTCAGGTATTTGAATCGATATCTGAACTGAGCTTGAATGGATGAAATGTAATAGATAAATAAATATATAAAAAGTGTAACGACATCAAGTGTAACATATTGTGTACCTACGGTGGAATAAATAAATAAATAAATAGCAAACGTCCATAATCCTAATTATGATCTTAGGAGGAGGAAAATTGAGGTTTTTTCTGTATTCACAAAAGCTGTTTACCAAAGTCTTTTGTGGGTCAGTGAGTATGTAAATACAGCTGTTGGTGTTAATTTGTCCGTCGATTAACCGATTACCATACTAAACGCATTAATAGAAATATTCTGTAGCATGTTTTGTACAATAATAAATGTACTCGTAAATAAACAGCGAACAGTAATCCTAGTTATGTAAGACAGTCGACATTCCTGAGGCGCGGCAGGTACAATTATCCACATAATTGTTGGAAATCATCATTGTTTTAATAAAATGGAATGTGAGTGACTCTATGGTCGTAGGATCTGTGGCCTTGTATTGTACGGTTCCAAATCATTCAACACAATCTGCACAACCTTCTATTTCGTCTCTACCTGCCCCATAATTACATTCGCAATAGAAGCCACAGACTTTTCTCTGTGCCTTTCTGTAAAACCGCTGCCCGTGCCGACTCTCCACTGCCTCGCACCCTCGCCGGGCTTAACAGACTCCTTGACCAGAACCCAGACTATGATATCTTCGCAGATGAATGGAAGAGTCTAATGTTGGTATGCCTGAGGTTTTGCGAGAGTGATGAATGAATGGATGCATGCGCTTGTTTTGTTTATATTATTTTGTTATTGTACTTTTACCTGTTTAATGTGAAAATCTAGTTTATTTACTCAAACAATTTTATTTATTTTGCCTCAATTGAGGAAGGTTGATTTATTTTCAAGTATTTTTGCGCATGATATTTTTTAAATTTATTCTTTTTTAATTATGTAATTGTTAAATGTTATGTTCTTATGTATCTAAAGTAATTGGTTGTAAATAATCGTGTAAGTTACAAAAAATAAATAAATAAAAAATAAAACACACAGCTACGACATTCACCTGAAAATTATAGAAAGTAAGCTCTTTCTTGTCTTTTCAATAGTTTAATAGTTTTCAAAGCGTCTCGAGACGTTGGGGATTAATTTTATATTATTTTGTTTATTTTTACAACAACTGAATTCAGACTCCTGTAGATTTTCACTGTTTTTTTCTAGTTATAACTGATATAAAAGCAAATGGAACGTTCGGAAATTCAGATTTTTATGTAGATTTTACGGCATTTTGTGAACCACGTCACTAGCATTCACGACCCCTTAGTACAGCTTCCACCACTACCACCAAGCTTTAATCGATCATCACGTTGATTCTTCTACGTGAGTTCTTGTCTTCAGTAAGTTTCATCAGATTGCGTCATTCAGTATTTTGCCTCCGCCTGTAGCTAATTAGCCACAGAACTAGTACTGTATCTGCTGATAGATAAGCCTGGCAGAGATAATCCGGCCCGCATCAATCACCTGCAGCCACCAGCCAGTTCTACTTGTTTCTATTTCTATTGCCGCTTATTCTGATCTTAACAAATTTGGACATCTATACTTACTGGGAAAAAAAAAAAACTAGAGATAATGATTTTATCCTAGGTATCTTCTCATCTTGTCTCTATCTCTATCTTGAAGGAAGGCAAGCTTTCCATAAACTGTTGGAGTAATAAAAAAAAATATTTCTTTTAACAAGAATCCATATTTTGTTAGTATTGTATGGAACGTATAAAAGTCAAACAAAAAACCTTTACCAATATTTTCAAATCTTATCATCATCAAGCTTAGGTAAGTATATTGTTCTCGTGGTGGTAGGAACTGAACTGCTGTGTGGATTGTCCAATATCCATTCACATAATATTCCTAATTCTGTTAGCAGGCTAGTTTCCCAAAATGTAGTATCTAATGTATCAAGTCCCGCGCAATATCAGTAAATCAATAAGGGATCTCGTAAGCAAATAAATTATTATTAGCCAATGATCTAGTCGCCTTTTGGCGCACACGAACCCCGAGAAGCGACTTTAGGAAGTTTAGACCCGGCAAGATCGCTTTAATTAACCGGAACGAACTTACTTACTTCTCAAATTCATTCAATAATATATATATTCATTTTACAATTATTTGATAATACATGTGTATTTACTTAGTTTGTCCGTATTACTTCTAATAAAAAAATATATAAAAAAAATGTAAGTCAAGTGTAAAGTGTGAATGTTATAATAGCAGTTCAGGAGTATATGCAGGTAAGCTCACTACCACACTACAAAATACAAAACAGAAAATAAAGGCGTAAAATAATGGAATTTCTGACGTCAGTCAATTAGCATTTACTGAACTTCTAATTATAGGCATTTTTAAGGAAACAAAACAAATACTATAGGTTTTATGTATCGGTCAACAATATTTCCTGTCAGTTCTGTTAGTTTCCTAGGTGCCGACAACAGTGAGTTAGTGGTTCGGCTGGAAGGTGCTATGCTATGTGTGTGTGGGGGGGGGGCCTCTAACTGCCGGATTACTATTAGCGGAATGTGCACAATCCGCCGGAACTGCCGCTTCTAACATTCACTACATCATCGGAAAAAGTGTTTGAATACCTGGTTTTTTACAGTAGGTAATGCAATTTTCAAAATTATTCGTTTTACTGTGAAAAACTGTGAAAAACTGTTTCAAAGAAAAGATGGATTGATTGTGTGAAAGAGGACAATATGAGTAGGACAGTATTGTGGGGAATGTTTGTTGAGTTGACGGCTGATGTACGAGTCTATGTATGGAAGAAGAAATCATCAGTGGAAAAGCAGGAAACTTATTGTAAATCTGTCGATAAAAATGTACAAAATGTTTATTTCAGACATAAGATCGAGTTTTGTTTTGTTAATGCTGTGTTTCAGATTACAATCTACTTTGAATAAACCGCCAAGTACGAGTCAACTCGCACACGAAGGGTTCCGGGCCGTAAAAATCAGGCAACTTTTTCAAAGAACATGAAATTTTCACTTGTTCCCTTTACATTTTTAACCTTATTATATTTTTAGTATTTGTTGTTATTACAGTTAAAGTTACTTATTTACCTAAAATCTTTTATGTGTCTACCTATTATGGTTCAAGAGAGGCCTTGACAAACAAAGATCAAAAATAGCCAAAAAATCACATTTTTTGTACCAAAGCCTTCTTTAATTTGGTTATTTATTTTATTTTTATTATTTGCTGTTATATCGGCAAGAGAAATACAAATTCTCTAAAAATTTCAACAGTCTACCTCTTACAGTGCGTGAGATAGGGCCCTGAGACAGACGGACGGACGGACGGACGGACAGCGAAGGCTTAGTAATATGGTTCCGTTTCACCCTTCGGGTACGGAACCCTAAAAAATTAACGAAGTTGACGGATGACGTCGAATCACACAAAATGAATGATGGCTCATCCGTTCTTTTCAACCTTTATAGTAAGGTTCAAAAGAACGGATGAGCCATCATTAAGGAATAAATGTCAAAATTATTTTGATTTTATAGTAAATCAAAATAATTTTGACATTTATTCCTTATAGATCCGAAACGAAAGGTTGATGACGCGCCCGAAGCAACTTGGTGGTAAGGTTGTTCGTTTCGTGCGATTGACGTTACCTGTTAACTTCGTTCGTTTTTCAAAGTAGAGCCCTTGGCTAGAGTAAATCGGCGAGTGATACCATGTTTTAATTATTTATTGTACATAATATTAATAATACATAAAATGAACTTATCCAATAGGATATGTACATAGGCGAGCTTAACCCTAAGACCTACTTTCTACTACCTACTTAAGTGTTACTAAAGTTTTCAATTGTATTGTATTTACGCTTAATTTCAACTTTTATCATAAGACATTGGTGTGCTCCGTTCAACTTAAGACACGCATATCGCATAAAAAGGCGACAAAAACGTCATTTCGCAAAGAGCATTCTCAATCAGACACAAATCCACAATGACCGTATCCATACACCAGTAGGTATTATGCGTACACTCGTCCAGAGCCGGAGCTCACCGGATCAGACCGCGTGGGGGGAGCCGGATAAAAACGCTAGTGTTTACAAAAGCCGGAATCTACAGACTCATATATTCTTCTGGGAATCTAAGTTCGTTGCTGATATTTTACTTTTACTTTGATTCTGATGTGTGGTTTTGTTATTGTACACTTTATGTCTGGTGCTACGATTTTAAAAGATCGCACTTTTGTTCATTAATATTTAATAAATCGGGCTGGATGCAGTGTAGGTAACAAACACCACTTACACGTCTACATCTTTCAAATGGCCAAGTACGTGTATGTTTACTTTGATAGCTAATAAAGCACCAGTAAAAATTCAATGAGTGGAAACGGTGTCACTTGAGACTAATGAAGTCAGCACCGTAACAACCGCGGAATCGTCCGGAAGTAAAACCCGTCTAAGCCCGCCCTGGGAACCGGGTATCACGCCACAATTTCCCCAATAGATTTTTCCTGAGTGCATGAAATATATTAGAGTCGTAAAAAGAGGCTCGAACTCGTAAAAATAGATGTAACGCGTTTCCGTATCAATAATTCAAGATTTTCGCGGCCGTCGATAGATTCATGTCTAGAATTTACTTAGGCTGGTTTTTACTGCTGACTTTATCTAAATTTTTCTCGTCCCTCGTTAGCAATATCTTCTCTTACAGCCTAACAGCCTAATCTTCTCAGCCTAGTCTTACAGCTTAATAATGATTATCTTTTCAACAGCAATTTAACCCTATTTGCTAGTCCATCAAATTTTCTACGATCAAATAATAGAAACAAATTAGAACTAGTATTTATAATTGAAACAATTGAGCTAAATGCAGACTATTGCAAACAATTTACAGGTAGCTCAACTCAACTACGGGATATCATAAGATTGCATCTAAACTAATTTCTCGCTTTGACTGTACTATAATCAAACCTGAGTGAATAATATCGGTATCTAAATTATTTTTCTGCCTCCCCAGTAAATAAATTAAAATTATTCGTTCCTCCAAAGGCGTGTTCCTGATAAAATGTATAACAGTGCATTTTTCTACCTCTGGGTTCCCTTTCTAATATATTTTCGTCTCAAAATAAAATGTCGTAAAAAGCTAAGGGTAGGCTGTCACAAAAATAACCGTTCACATTTAAAAAGATATACAGTAAGTGAAGAAAGTACGTGAGAGGGGTGGGGGGGTGTTTGAGACGTATTTATGACAGATTCGAATCAGGATTGGAAACACATCTAATTGGGATTAGTTAAGAAATCTAGCTTTTGAGTATAGTTTGTAGGCGAGGCGTTACACTTTGAGATTATTTTACTTTTGCCTGAGTAGTAATTCACATAGGTCTCGCCAACAAATTACTTGGAACTTGGTGGTAGAAAGGTAATAAGTTTTGAAAGGCTAGCTTTTGGCAACTTTATATTTATATTTTAGGTTACAGTGCTTACGTCGTTCAGGTGTGGTTCACCACCATCCCAAACAGAACGACTGAAAAGTTGCTGACGCGCTGAATAAATTAGAGAGAAAATGTAAAGGCCTTTACTCACTTTCATTGTCTTTATGCTAATCCACGCCATATGCGGCTACCAGGCAAGCTAATTGGCCTGTTGTAATAACCCAATGGATTAGTTTTCCAATTTAAGTTGTTCGTGCCACAAGTACCCTCGACTCCATATCTTAATTGAGGACAACTAGACCAAGAAATTTAATTTAGAACATCGAGACATCTCGGCGCGCCGCAGTAAAAAGCTCACAACCGAGATCCATTCAATTTTGCGTCTCCAACAATAAAGCGTGATTGTCACGCACGTACACATTGCATAAAGTGGCATTACGGGGGCGCCGCCGCCCGCTCACCCCCCGGGCGGCGTTTAACGCACGAAGGGATTTTTTTCAAAATAATATTTTTTTGGTTATGACGGTTTTGCTTGCGATGGTCGTGACCAATTTTTACAGTTGCAATGCGTACCCTAAATATAAAATGTGCTTAAATAATTTTATGGAATCTTTTCTAAACCATAAACGAAATATACAAGTTGCAGTGCGTTAATTAATTAAAACACTTAATTAAGTTAATTAAGTCTTAAAGTTTATAACTGCATCGTGTCATTAAAATTTTAGTGCAAAAGAGTTTTATTAAAAGAAGCTCTAACTCATGTTTTGTTTACTTAGAAAGCAAGTAACCTCCTCATTAGCATGTAGTTAACAAAAATAGGTAAAATATTTATAATACTTACTATGCACAGCATATTCACAAAAAGAATTGATGGCCACATGAGTTGAAAAGGTTTGTTCACTGGTGGGCTTTACTTTCGATTGCTGTCGTAGCTGTTGGTAATTACTGTCGCTTAAACCGGTCCAGTGTAACCAACGGTTCTTGTTTAAAACTGTCTTAATTAAAGCCCGCAAATGCGACAGCAATCGGTATGCAATTGACTCGCAGATTGGTTCGTAGACACTGCTATCCAAATTTCGACAACACCTGAATAGCATGATCCATGTTCCAAGTTGTACCAAAACCACAGAATAACAGAACCGTTGTCATGTGGAGATGTATTCACCAGCCCTTCAAACTGTTGCCTACTTATAGCAAGTTGTACAACAACTATGAGAAGTAGTCATTGATGAGTGAGGCGAATATCTTTCTGATTGCTTCATCCGTCTCGGAGCCTGGAGAAGTCTTTAGCTGATGTGGCAGCGACCACCACACCATCCACATCGATCCTCTAGCGTGTGCACGTCCACCAGGCAGGGGCTGAAGAGAGCTTGCAGATACGATGTAGGTATACCAAAATCAAACTGTGTTTATAGATGACACTTGCTTTAAAATGTTCGGTTTTAGCTTTTGTTCTTTACCTTAGTTCTATTTTAATAAAACTTTAAATTATTGTTATTAACACAAATCTTGATAAATAACCCGTCTATTAAAATGCCCTTTTGTAACACAAATGAATAAAGACAATAAGTTCTACAAATTACTAAAGTTTTTTTGTAGCCTCAGCGACAGAAAAACATTTAGCTGCGGCTACGCGGGCACTGAGAATAGAAAATAACCTAATAAAGTGACTTCAATACTTCTCGCTCAACCATGGAAAAGAACCTTAAGCAGTCCAAAGCTAAATCGCCGTCGCACGTCCCTTGTGCCGCATCGTATCGCAGCGTAATAGGGTGCGCGATCAGATCGGCATGCGGCGCACGTACGCGCGGAGAAATTACGCGCGGATTCGGTCAATCGATGCGCCTGCTGCCTACTGCCACTGATACTACGTACCAGGGTGTAGTTAGCTGAAGAATCATAATATTAACTAAACTTCTTCTTAAAAAGGCAGCAAGAAATTAGAAAGAGAGATGCCACAAAAACGTTACAGCATTTATTGACACAGTACTGGCACAACGCATATTATGAGCGAGTGGTCACTAGATAAAGCGTCGAGTAAATTTGAACATCTAAAGTCTCATATACTCCGGAAAAGCAAAACTGTGGAACCAGGCTGAGATAAAACTTAGAGACTGAGTTAAGAAAATTGAGGTTTATGATATTATGACCTTCTGCCAGGATTCCTGCATACTACAACAGAACTGATAGCTACAACAACGGCCTGATAGCTACAACAGAACTGACCAGCCTCTGAATAAACTAAACAAGTTGCTGGATAATCTGTGACCTTGGTCGTGCGCCTTGTGTTTTCACATACCTAGTGCAATATTGTCTAGTAGCACGACTAGTTACAGGTATATAATATATTTTTCATTCCATCTATTCGAAAAGGACGACTTGGTTCGCCTATAAGTGCACCCAAAGGTGGTGTTTTCTATAAGAAACTTTTAGCGGGCGGTAATGAGTTTTTAATCCTCGTTATAAGTGCGCTGCAATTATCTTTGCCACGCAATTTTTGAATTTGGAACATCTTAGTGTTCAGCGCCAAAGAAATCGAACGTTATATTTTTGAATAAAGACTGGCTGGTACTACCAGCCAGTCTTTATTCAAACAATATTTGCGTTCCATCCAAATCATCCAAACAACGAGATTCACCGTCACATTTTCCTCAAAATGAGCCAGATTCGGATGTTATTTCAAACACGCAGAATATAAAATCTACAACAATCTCTATTCCTAATAAAACTATAACAATAAATTTTCATAATTGCTAAAATGTTTCAAATCTAAATATACGTTTTTATTTGTTTTATTATTAGATACTATTTAATTTCAATTTAGTTGGTTCTCTATGTTTTTTTTTAAATAATAATTTTACATTAAAATATGAGGCGCCTTTTATTTTCTCATAGAGGGTGATGTAAAGTAGAGTGTAACACTCGGGCGCAAAATATATTTTGCCTCTATATCTAAAATTGTCATGCAATATAAAATGCTTTTTGTAGATACTAAGAAGTCTTAAAAATGCATTTTTTATTGCCTAAGATTTAATTTTACGAATTTTCCTTGGACTGGGCCACATTCAACTCCTTCACCTGACATGGTGTCGGGCCCGCCCACCAGATGAGATAAGACTTTATTACCTAGGCTACACATGGTAAGTGCCTGATCGCTTTTGTTAAAAACATAACGTGGATGATAATTATTTTCATTTGAATAATTGGCAGCAATGCTATGCAAGATAACTAGACTACTCCAACTAGACAAAATCCACTGCGTGTCACAAAGCACGTCGATATTATGTCCGCACAAAGTATTTTCATTAAATCTAAAATGGTCTAAAATGATCCAAAATCTAAAATACGATTATGATCACACGTGACCATAATTGTACAGATAACTCTCATCGCTTGTGCAACTTATGACGACGGAGCAATGTCTAGGATATAAACTGGTGACTAATGAGTAGGGTGGTCCAAATATTTGTTTTTGTTTTCAAATCGGCCACCCCCTAAATTTGTAACACGTACCTTTAGTAATAACATAGTGAAATTACAAAAGCCTAGCTTTATCGTAACAGGGTGCTCAATCGAGTGTTGCTTTTGAAAGAAGACTGGCGAAGTTCTTTGAGTCTCAGCCCCAACTACTACAATCTAAGCCTCGTTCATAAACGAAATCAACCAACATCCGTACAACATAGCAAGACAAACAAAAGGATATTAGAACTGACCTTCCAAAAGTTAAGATTAAAGAGATATACCTAATAAGAACAAATTACGAAGTTCACCAAAAACAATAATTTTGTAACCAGAACCAAGCATTATAAAAAAGTTATCTTCATGTACCTCTACAAGCTACCTATACTATTTTTCGACTACTTTTTGCAGCAGTATTGATGAATAATTGACATTATCATTATGTGTAAAGAGGAAATAAACAAATTATTATTATTATTATCCAATATTATGTTGAGTATATTTTACACAAACTCTATCAAAAGAGTCAAATAAATTGTAAAATGTTTATTTTATATTAAGTTTCTTATATAAAGAGTGAAATAATAAACACATTTTCATCTGTTAAGCGACGTCGTCTTATTCGATCAAGTCGTAAACTACAGCTTACACATTGAAGACTCATTTTGTCAAAATCCAATCCAGTCCGGGAAACACGCTAAAGTCGTTAATTAAATAAATCACCATTAGAACACCAGCGAACGCAAGAACGAAATCGAAGAACACCATTTACCTATTCATCAACTTCAACTTCTTTTCTTTATGGCGCTTTTAGGATTCATCTATGGTAAAAACAATGCAACTGACTTCGCCATTTGACACAAGTTTGACGTTCCATTATTGGCACTTATTTTATTTCTCCTGCCATTTGTCTTGATTATAATACATTTTAGAAAGTATTTTTCAGAATAAAAGTCAAATTAATTAATGTTTCATATTTCTCACCTAAACAAACCCACCACCACATAAAAAAATAGTTTCATTTTACTCTAAGGTACATTTAGAGTAAAATGAAACTATTTTTTTATAGTATTGTTTTTCGTGGAGCAGTTTGGAAAATAATCTTGGAGTACTTTGGGAATAAGCCCCTCAAACTATTGGGTCTATTTACGCCAATCTTCTTTCGTAATAGACCCGAGATTTTTTTTTTACTCTACTTTCTCCCAGCGGCTTCGGTCACGTGGTACTTACATAAAACAAAGCATTTATCACTCAGGAATAATGTAACTACCTACCAGTGAATTCATTTTTAGAATTGGTCTATTATTTCCAGAGATTGCCCTTAGCATCGAAACAAGCTTTTAACTGTACTGCTCCTCATTATTAGTATAGATTGGTACAAGTGAATTTGGTAGCCTTATGTGATTTTTCATGTTAGGAAATATAATTTATTGGTGTTTTATAGATAAAGTAACTATACAGTATATGACAAGGCGGTGAATCCATTAATAGCA
Organism: Eupithecia inturbata; assembly: GCA_963662085.1. Lineage (NCBI taxonomy): Eukaryota > Metazoa > Arthropoda > Insecta > Lepidoptera > Geometridae > Eupithecia > Eupithecia inturbata. Next base: position 15,477,710 of record OY759182.1, read on the forward strand.
GTGCATTATTTGTGTCTTGGCAAGTTTATACCCAACCCACAGCATTTGTTTTAATGTTGGGCTAATATTATATAAATTGTGGGTTTGATTTATTTTTAGTTTTCTGATCTACCTTCATACCAAATTTAAAGTTCCTGGGTTATCTAGAAGTGGTTCAGGTTTTGATGATTCAGTTGTTAAAAATGGCACTTTTCGGACCGCAATGAATCAAGAACCTTTTATAATTTATTCATAAAATTTGATATTCCTACTCTATTCATGAATTCTTTCTCGACCTTACTAGACATGCTATATTGCAAGCCTGTAGGTTTATTAATGTCTGAGATACAGAAGAGACCGTCCAGCCTGCCCAAAGGTTCGGCTGGACGGTCTAGCGCGCGTCTCAATCTTACGATTGATCCCGATTATGAAGCAGGGCAGCAAGAAGCGTCTTAGAACGTAACTTGTGGTAGATGTCTCGTGTTGTTAAAATGGTAATTGTTGAAAGAATTGCCTAATGTTGTAGCCGATTCTCGTAAAACTTTGCTAAGCTATCAATTGAGGTACCAAAAAAAACATTGTCTAGCACAGAAAATGCTAAAAACTCTATTCTAGACATCAAGGACTCCTTTTGAAGCTGGCCCCTAACATTTTGGACGATAATGTTGAACGGAGAACTGTCCTATACGATTTATATGTAGTTGTGTAGTTAAAGGTACAGGAACAGGTATAAAATCAGTGTTAGATCTTAGTACAAGACGTTAAGGACGATGAAGACGTTGACGTTATACGACGTTGTACGCTCCCTGCGTAGGGCTCTATCGTTACGTACCTTGTGTTACAAGGTAGACAGTTGAAATTTTCAGAAAATGTGTATTTCTCTTGCCGCTACAACAGCACATAATATAAATATAATTAATATCCGTATGAAATTGGACTTCCATAAAAAAACGTGTTTTTTGTTTTGTTATTGTCTTAGTTTGTCAAGGCAGTAGTGTTTGAACCACAATAGGTAGACACGTGAAACTATATCGTGAACTATATTGACGACCGATGTGGCGCGGCGGGCGAAGGTCCGCCTCCGACGCAGAAGGTTGCGGGTTCGATTCCCGCCTTGGGACAAATGTTTGTACGATCTGCAAATATTTGTTCCGTGTGTTCTGGGTATTTTCTATATATAATAAAAAATATATATCTATGTTATGTATTGTACTAAGTTTATCAGTCATCTAGTACCCATAACACAAGCTCAGCTTAGCTTGGGGCTAGATGATGCTGTGTGGATTGTCCAGCATTATTTATTTATTTATTTTATTTATTTATATAAATAAGTAACACTAACTGTTTTATCATGAATTGAATTTGAACAAGAATTCTCACTAGTGTATATTTCATAATATCAACCTGACCAAACATCTACATGACAAAATTTCATGTAGATATTTAAAATAACTCTTTTACAATAAACTATTATTATTATTTTTTATTATAAATACTAAAAATATTATAAAGTTAAAATTTAAAGGGGTCTCAGAACATCTGATAATTTGATGTTCTTTTAAAAAGTTGCATGATTTTTACGGTACGGAACTCTTCGTGCGTGAGTTGACTCGCACTTGGTGGTAAATTTTTCAGTCTGCAGTTAAATCAACTATTTCAATTGTAAATACTAGTTGTAATTTGTCTGTAATAAATGTATTTTTTTTTTATTAATAATAAAACAATTTTTTGTAATCTATTTTGTTCCACTCCTGTAAGGATAATTCATACCTATTTATTTTCTACAGGCAAAACATGATAAAAATAAGACATGAGTTCAGAAATTAAACACAGTCAAAGCTATGAAACAGTACAAGTATGTTTTCGTAGCATACATTTCATAACATTTTTTTTTGTAAACTTCCTGTTCGCGCTGTGGTCGTGGCCGCGTGTTCAGCGCTGCCCTGGTTGTTATTACTCTACTTCTTTAATATCAACATAAGCATTTATAAACATCAACTGTGATTACTACTCAAGGATTTCATTGTAATACCTAGCTATAGATATATTTGTGTATCACTATAGTATAGGCCTTATTCTGCACCGAGCTGAAACCCATAACATGACTCATGAAACAATATACAAATTAAACTGAAGCGTTTCAAAATACTTTACTTTCAAAACTCTAACATGTTATTTTAGACAAGTTATTATGTAACTAGACCTCAATATTTTTACTCTTTTGCAAATGTATAATCTATACAAGCAATGTGTAATTGAAATGTACACTGCAATTATGTAAATTTCTATTTAACTTGTACAAATTGATGGGTAGACCGCATAAACATATACAAAGACGTTTATGAAATGAATATGTTAAGTAAACTATTCGGAAGTGCCAAGTAATGATTCAATATGACTAAATTATGTTTGAATGTGAACTCATACATATCTGAAGTCAATGACTGCTTTAATATTTCAAGTACTCAAACATACATAACATTAAAATCGCCATTCATAACTGCGTCTGAGGATTTCTTGGCATGTTTTTGTCTTAGGCATTCTTGAGCACAGTTTTTACTTAGTTGAAGTTTTAAACTACATTAACGGTTTTTTGAGTTAAACTTTTTAGCAGGAGGTGTTTGTTAAGTTGCGAATAGCTTTAATTGATATTTTTGAGTAATAGTTTGTAAGATTAGTTGTTTATAATGGTAATCTCTCCGAAGTTCTGACCCAACTCTAAAGTTAATTTTAATCAGAATTAGCTAGGTATCTTATCCACAGTTATGTTGTACGTACCACATGAGCATAACCGCAGACACTACTACTACTTGCTTTTACAAAACCACATCAATTTCGTTACACTTTTGCTCACAGGTACCCTGTGGCATCGCTCGAATATAAATGGTAATCACCTTGTAATGAGATATAGGGCAGAGATGGTACGTGAAGTGGCTCCACATGCTCCGGTAGCGGGTCACGATGCACGTGAGTCGCCGTGATTAACTGCGCCCGCGCAGGGCTTCCGCGAACTCGACACGACCTATTGTCGACCGCTGATTAGCTGATCCAATGATTAGCTTGTCAGACTGCGCAAAAGCCAAGAGTAGCTCGATCATTGCTCTTATCGTTTGTGGTTAATCAATTGGTATTCAATTAAACTAATTTTGACGGTGAACCGTAACATTGCCAAAGAAAAGGGTAAATTTCTGGCATTTGTCTCTAATTTCTTTTCGTTTAATTTTTTTCTCGTCCTTGCTGGTCGTGTTCACAGCGATATCACTCTCTTCCGGTGGATCGGGGGGTTCATCACCATATACATCTACTCAACTGTTAGCGCTCATCAAGGGAGGCTTATGTGACTATGTGTGCACATAGTGCTTTTTCTACAGGCGTTTACCCTGACGGTGATAATTCTATGGCAGCCGACTGCCACTTCTACTTACATTGTTTTATAAATATCGAGATATTTGATACTCAGTCGGATTACAGCTATTTTAAGGAAACATAAACGACCCTGAACGAATAATAAATTCTGCTAACAAAATAAACTTTAATATTTAACTTGTACAAAATTACAAAAATTTTCACCTGGCAATAAGAAAACCAAATGAATGTAACCCTTTTCAACAAGCCACAAATCAATACCTTCAACATAGGACGATCATTTCACGCATTCACGCATACACGCGTGTGGACCCGACACCGCCCGCGGCCGCGCTTTACGAGCGCCGAGCACGCGAGTGCGCGAGCGCACGGCACGGCACCGCAGCTGGATAGCTGGTGCTGATTTGGAGAACTACAGGTTAATGGAATAGGTACGGACGGCCTGTTCTAAGATTTCTGTAGACATTTTTGAAGCTTTTCATTGTTTTATCAAACTTTTTAGAGGCAGTGAAAGAAGGTATGCGACGCAGATCACAAGCTTTCATAATATTCTGGCTAGACGATTCTGGCGGAAAATTAATCCAGGCGTTATAATTTTTTTGAAGTTGCAATTATTTATTTTATTTTGAGGTTTGGACAATACTTATGAACAGTTTGCAGGATGTCGTGATAAGTATAAATTTACAAGCTCTTGTCTCATTTACCTAGTTATATTATTTAAATAACTTGAGTTATTCGTTACTCGTCTGTTTTATTGCCAAATAATTTTAATAACTTTTTATGATATTCGCACTCTTTTAGTTCGCAACACACAACCTATTCTCTTATTCATATATGATCATAAACAGACCGACGTTTTGTAACCTTGACCATAACATTAGTCTGATTATTAATATTTTTTGTAATAACTAAGGAGCTATCAAAACGTTACGATGCATGAGATGCCTGGAGAAGCTTATTGTCTGAGGCCAAGATCCACTTTCGGTGGTTGAGCCACCAAAGAAAGTAATATTTGCAATTATTTAATAACCTTCGCAGTTGTTACCCCACAACATCTAACACCACAACATCCTCTATTAGTCTCTAATCATCTCTCATAGCATTTGTTTTACGGAATAGGCCTCAGTTCTTGGATCCAGTAGGTGCTGCTTCGAGACCTATGTATTAATCGAAATACTTAGTCTCCTCGTGGAGCCACTGCACTATAAATCACTGGACGTCACGCGGTGTGTTTTTCCGCTCGCCATGATTGCGTTACGAAACTATTATATTTTATTGCTGATAGATGGCGGTAAGACTGCGGACATACCTGCTGCGGGTTTATGATCTAATACATACTCTGTAATCATTGTGTGATGTTTCTCACTTGAGAAAAACAGAACATTACTCAGACTTCCTATATCAGGTCTTAAGCTAAAGCTATGTTTGATATGTACCTACATATTCGTATCTATGATCACACTTTTAATACTTACATTAGTATAATAAGTCTCAACCCCCGCTCTCCGCGATGTAAAGGGACCACATGACTTTCATTTTCGTCCAAGTCCTACCTATACTATCTTCATAAAATTACTATTTCTGTAATTTTCATGCGAACGTTCTAAATATGTTTTGGTATCAAAAAGTCTATAGGCCCGCTAATCCAAACGTTGCGAGTGTGTAATCGCCTTAACGCAGTAAAGGTTAACTGCTTTCGTATCAGATGAGTCGAAGGCTGAGATCCGCACTAATTGATTTGATAGCTCGCTAATGCGACTTTTGATTCATTATCGTGGGTGGATGTGTTATACGTTTTACGATGTCGCCGTAAATAGGTAAGGTGCGGAACTCGTTCCGTGGGTAACTGTGTTTAGGAACCTACTATTTCTGAACGGGTCAAAATCACCGATTCTCATCTTCCAATATTTGAAGGCGGATTTAATACTCCACGTAAACGAGTTTAGACGAATTCAATCCAAGTAATATTATAAAGGCAAAAGTTTGTGACGTTGTGAGATGTTTGGGCGAGGGCGAGGGCAGCGCAAACATTACTGAATGAATAGGGCTGATATTTTGCAAGCATGAAGTTTTTGACCTGGAATATAAAGGCTAATATTTTCCTGAAAAAATTCGAGCAAAGCTGTGTTTAAAAGCTAGTAAACTCTAAAGCATATCGAATAATAGGTATTGGTTCGTTCTAAAATTGTTTTTCCCCGCAGCAGACAACACAATAAGATTCCATTAACCTATTTCAGTCCAATTACATTAGATTAGGATTCGATACAGAGCATCGATAGAGCTATTAGCCGGAAGCATGGCCTTTGGTTCCTAAAAGATATAGACTAAACCTTATTGCTTCGCAACATGCACAGAAACTAATTTTTAGAATCATTCTAATAAACTTTGTGATTTTTAAACCTCGCGTCAGTCATATCAAATCATTGATTGTTTTGACCTCTGCATTTGCGACTGAGTAAAACTCATCATCATCATGGCATTATGAAAATGAAAAAATAAATAAAAAGAAAATTAAAATTTTCACGTTTATAACAATTTTTAATACAAATTCTCATGTCAAAATTGAAAAAGAGACCTACAAGGTCAAATGGGATATCAAATGAAAGGTATCCGTTTGTATAAAACAAAATAGTTTTTGAAAATTTTGTACGTTTTATACTTTTCGAAATATTTTGAAAAAAGTTGAAAAGATTACCGTTACCACTTTTATCTCCCAAGGTTACGGCGCGGTCCATCTGAGATGCATGTAGCGTTTGTTGATATGGATCTAGGTTTTACATAAATAGTATAGAGGTAGAGAAATATAGAGAAGTAACTATATACCTCTAAGTTTCACTTTTGAAAAATGGTCAAAAAGGGAAAATATTTTTTTTTTAATTTCCTCATCGACTAGGGTGAAATGAAAGGTATCGGTTTGTACATCTTAAACACGGTATGGTTTTTACTACTTAATAAAAGTTTTAAAATAGAGTCGACAAATTTACCAATACCCCATAATCTTCGAAGTTTGCAGAGCAATCCATCTAAAATATAGGTGCCTACTATTTTGAGGTATTCATTAAATATCGAAGTTTCTAACCGGTTTCTATAGTATATATTTGGATAATTGACAAACGTTCGAAACCCCGGCGCGGCGGCGGCGGCGCGGCGGCGCGCGAGTTACACGCGCACTTGACAGATCTTGTTTGAATTGAAATAAAGCCCTCCGTGCGAACGCACCGAGTAAATGCATAATTAAAAAATTATAAATATAAAAGAAACACAAATTTATTTAACTGTATATCAAGCATATACTAATCCTAGTAGGTAATAGTTATTTTAGTAGAGGCGTTGTCCCACCGAGAGCGAAAGCGGCGGTCGGTCACATTATTGTCATGAATATTCAGCGCAACGACGAACTTTTCCTGCTTCAGACCGAGAGACTTAGGGCAACACCTTCTGTAATGGTCTGTTAGGATTTACATGATTTGTTATTTTATAAGCGCCTAATACAAACCAAAATCAAACAAACACTCGAGTGATTTCAAACGTCAATAACAAGGAAACTTCGGAACAGAGAATAATAGAGAAAGCCACGATAATGAACATCAAACATGTAGAATCTAGACCACTTGTGGAGCCAGAAATAAAACGGTTATAGAGTCTATTAAAAAGACAGAACCGCTTCCAAATATTAATGGATACAGTTAAACAATAACCGTGGAATCAATGGTCTTATAATCTATTATTTTCAATACATAAAGACTATAAAAAGATTACGGTGGTATAAATAATAAAAATTTTAAGAGGTTGGTAATTTTCTAGTGCCTATTGAATGTTTGTTTGTCTACTTTACTCTTAGTTACCGTTGCTTTGTTGAGCATCGAATAAATTACTAACTTTCACTTATAGAACAAACAAACTTGGCATTGGTCATGCTGCAAACTAATTCATAACAAGAGAGAATACGCCGTTGTTCAAAAAAAATAAATCTTTGTTGCTAATAACTACAACTAATAAAGGTCTTATTTGAAACAGGTTGAAGTGCAAGACCTGACGGTGCCTGGCGATGTCACCAACGACCCGGCAGTGCGTACTGCAGGTAACGGACCCCGCACACCGGATACGGGTACTTTATGGCCCCATAAACCTGCGCTTGTACCGTAGGGCACGGTGTATGGACAGCAGAAGCGCTGGAGCCCTGCAATATATGGGAATGAGATTTAAATTCGAGTCTTGGAGTGAGTGTGATTCCTTATGTTGTGTTTTTTACTGACAACAATTTATACCTATGGTTCTTAAGGATAGGAATGCAAACAGCCATAGGCAAACTCGCAACCTTGTCAGCATAGACCGGCTGTCTGATCAACCAGCTACAAAGTTTACCACGGAGCTGCGGAGCGGAGCGGAGTAGAAAAGCTTTGCTATTAATGAAATCTCATAACTTTTAACATATTATAGAGCATATTTATAGAGCAAGCGGCTAAATCACCCACCCATCATTGAGTTCAGTACAAAAATCTAAAAAAAGTTCTATCGTAAAAGTTTTGGAAGTTTCCAAAAAAAGTTATCCAGGTAATTAGTGACCTCAAACTGACGTGGCATCGGTACTTATTTGAACGTAGATCGTAAATTCAAGGTTATTTCGTTATTACGTACATTTGTGGCTGATAAACCCTTATCATGCAGTTATTCATTCTACAACGCGCCATATTTCACAACCGTAAGTAGAATGTGTGTGTTAGAATCGTTTAAAAGGCAACGTTTTATCATTATAGACTTGCCATATTATGATTAGTCTGCTAGCTCAGGCTTATAATGTTTCGGTACCTTTATCTATTTATTAACCGACTTCAAACAGGAGGAGGTTCTCAGTTCGTCTGTATGTTTTTATTATTTTTATTTTTATGTATGTATGTTACTTGATATCCCCGACTATGGGTAACCGATTTTACTGATTCCTTCACTATTGTATAGAGAATGATCCCGAGGGGGTCCCATCAAAATTTTATTCTCGAGGGATGAGTATTTATCCCGTTAAACTTAAAAAGCAACAATATTTTTTGGAGAATCATGAGTATCTACAACAGTTTTGGTGATATCTGCGCCAATTGTTAACAGATTTTGATAATTGTTTAGTTGTATAAAAATTATAAGTTTGATTCTCGAGGAACTGCTATTTTCGCCATAAAACGTAGGTTTATAAAAATTCTTCAGAATAAGATTCTATTAATAAGATTTTATTATCACCTAATTGATGGTTTCCATAGCAACGGGCGTCAACAGTTTCATCCATGTGTCATCAAACTAAATTAGACTTGAATTATAACTAGATGTTGCCAGTGTTTAACTAAAATTTTTGTACGTGTACGTAGACCTTTAGTCAGGCAAAGTAAGGGCGGGTGATTTCGTTCGTCCAAGACATAGATGAATATTATCTATAATCCGGAATTTGAAGTCGGTTTATCGTTTTCTAAAACACGCAAAATTATAGAGTACAAAATGTCAAGTTAAATAAAAACATACTAAAGTGAAACTTTAGAATCATTACCACACAACACACGATGGTGGTTAGTCCTTAATCGTCTCTGGATGTGATTGAATTAGATTTTATGCTCGTGTCAACAAAATCTTTAGAAAATATCGTATTCATTTAGAATAATTGAATCCATTTACGATCAGCTGATGATGCGCCTGCGACTGTTGTGTTATACAACTAAGTTGGTTTAGTAAACGCGATTAGTAGATTTTAGAATAATACCTTACATAATAATGGAGAAACATACCTTCTCGTATAAGATACAAGTGTGTCTCCTTCTTGATTTATAACTAACTGATACTGCGGCTTTGGTTGCGTTTGTAAAAGTTAATTTATGAGTAAACATCGTCATAAATAACTTTCATATTAAGATTCGTATTGGCGGAGGTGAAAGGGACCCATTTTGAGTGTTCTAAAAACTGTTCGTGACATACGAACAAGCCCAAACTGTTCTTACTATTTATTATTTATATCTAAACAGTTGTAAGGGTATTATTAAAGTCTGGAGCGTAAGTAAACTAGTTTCGGTTTTAGTCGGCTAAGACACTCCAAAGTACTAAGTATGTTCGAAAATGTGCAATGTAGAGGACAATCATATTCCGTCAAAACTCTTTAATTTCATAATAATAATGGTTTCTTTATTAAAATGAGAAACAGACCAACAGTTTTATGTTTATTGGTAAATAGTGGTGATGTCAGCGGCACACTGGGGCCAATTTACGACATTGTAAAATATTAATTTAGTGCCTTGCAGGAAATTGCGATAATTTATTAATCAAACAAAAACGAGTGTGACTTGTGAGTAAAAAATAGTTGTTTTTATTGTAATATCTACAAAGACAATGACGATAAAGATCTCTAAAAAGAAAAAAAGAACTGCCGAATGTTACCTATTTTTTTTAAGAATTATATAAGTAGAATCGTAGTTCTCAGAATAGTAGTTTTCAAGATTTCATCAAAAAATAGTGACCCGATTCTCTAAATCTTTAACATTATAGAAAGCATCACTATTTTTAATTTCTATGCTATGAAAAAAAAACAGTCATGATTACACAAAAATTACTTTTGCGGGATATAAATTTACCATGTTTTGTGAACAACGAACTAAAATCATCATATCCCGACTTATGTGCTTCTATGCTTCACCCAGGCATGATAAGTGATGCTGAGGGAAAAGCTCGTAAATATCATACATTTCCCTGCACCAGTGACCGACTGACTGGCTATCGTTGAAGCACATCTTCGCATTCCTTTGCCAGCTGACCGCATGCTAATGTATGTAAAGGCTATGCAGAGCGTTTACGAGTCGCGTTATTACGAGGTGCTAAACGGACTCCGGCGCACCAATTACAATGATTTACAAGACTAATACCACCTGGAATCGAACCGCCAGGGTTGGGAAAGTGTTCAATTGTTTTAGTGTTAAAAACTTAGAAAAATCAGCGGAATGTAGAAACGTTGACTGATAAAAGTCTATGGTGAGGGCATTTGTTTAATTTACGCTGGTTGTAATGAACTCAACCTACGAGTGTTTACCCATGGTAAAAACTATAAAGCACCTAGGTATAAGTTTCATCTGAATAGACTTTTGTAGGTCAATAAGGTTGTTTTGGAACTTATCGCATTAAGAAGTTAGCCTTTCTCTAATTTCGTTTGGTAGGTTCTTATCGCAAAGTTCTAGTGCTACTGTGCTGCTCTTCTGGTAAGGTAGAGCAGACCCAAAGCCTTTAAGAGCCTCTACCAGTAGTAGAATGGTCTACGTACTTTATAGCCTGGTCTTTAACACTCCGGATTCCTTACATCCCTAATACTTATCTAACACTGTCAACTTACACTCCTGTGCTCAACAACAATGGCATGCACCAAACCGTGGTAGTGCCCTGCTGTACGACAAGTACTTCCACATTCATTCAAGTGACCTGTCGCCTGGTATAACAATCAGTCCTGGTATGTAACTGTGCTGGTCTCCTAATGTGACTGGCAGGTCGTTACGCAGGTGCGTGCCTCCGCCCCGAGTGACCTGTCGCCAAGGGACTTCTACCACTCCTGGTATTAAAGCTCCCTGATATCTACCGGTCCTGGCATGTTACTGTGCTGGTCCCCTGGTGTGCGACAGGTAGTTTCGCAAGTGTGTGCCTCCGCTCTAGTCCGAGTGACCTGTCGCCAAGGAAGGTCGCCCGGTGCTGATGCCGGACCAGTATGGCAACTTATTGAAACTCGCTGCGACATGTTTGAGAGGATAAGACGGTGGAGCTATTAGGATTGCCTAATCCCGGAGGTGGTCAGTGAATGTTGGTAGATGGTATCAATTTTATTGAGGCTTGTCTATTAGACGGAAAGTCAAAAGATGTATAAGTAAAACGTCAAGTGCGAATCGGACTTGCGCATCAAGGATTTCGAATAATTGTAAGACCTTGTTTCTTGTCAAACACCATGATTCTAGGTCAACGGGAAGTACCCTATAGGTTTTGGTCCATGGCGAGCATCAACTTTTTTTTCTGTGTAGACGGACACACTACAAATTTAAATTTTTCGGATTTTTCCCTTTATTTGTGCTATAAGACCTTACGTTTTCCTAAATTTTATGACTCTAGGTCAACAGCAAGTACCCTGTAGGTTTTGGTCCATGAAGAGAATCAAAAGTATTTTCTTTTTGTGAATGAACTACAAATATACGATTTTAGGATTTTTCCCTTTACTTGTGCTATAAGACCTTGCTTCTTGCCAAATTTTATGATTCTAGGCCTACGGGAAGTACCCTATAGTTTTTGTAAGCATGTGATTCGATTCCCTTGGAAATTTCAAAACATTCGGACATAAACGGCTGTAACTTTTGATTGCGTTGACTTAGAAGTTTAATTTATATAACGGCTTCAAGAAGTTATGGACTTGAGTAGTTGATGTTAATTTCAACTCGATACTCTGTTTGTCACAGTTGACAGACAAACAGACGGACAGCAAAGTGATCTTGTCCCTTACAAGATTTCCTTTTTCCTTTTGAGGTACGGAACCCTACAATTTACATCCATCTCAATAATCTGGTTCAGGAACGGTTCAGTAGTTAAATTTTAACAAAAACATTAACTTAAATAAACTTTTAATTTGAATATAGTTTCTTGTTTCAATACAAGAAATGGTTTTCCATATAAATAGTTGTGAACTCTACAAAATCTGTCAATGTGCGTATACGCAGACTAGTACACAAGACATCAACGCGCCTCATCTGTTTTGCAGTCACGTTGGATTTAAGACCATCACAACTTACCTACGCAGTGTCAGTAAATGGAATATAAAAAATTGCAGTCGAGATCAAGCTGTTTAGCAAAAATTCCTTTATGTACAGTATAATGGAGTTTCACTTGAATAATACCATCAAACGAACGAACCGATATGGACATCAATTCTAAAAAAATATCACTAAAACAAATAAAAAGCAAAACAAAGAATAATAATGTAATGTCTTATCCACAGCGAGCCACCGCACCGTCGCGTCGCGTCGCCGGCATCGCGCGCCAGCTATCTCTATCTCAAACGTAAACAATCTGGTTCTCGTTGATTTCAACAGCGCGAGGAATGTCCCCGCGCCGCCCCGCCCGCGCCGCGCCGCGCCGCCGCCGCCGACTGGTAACATTACTGTAAACCGACACTGGTCGAGGACTTACGTTTTCGGCTTTTTTTAATGACCGATGTTTTTTTATCTGTTGTTCGAATCGGGCGAATCAACAAAACAAAACTCAGGGTCTAAAGATTTGTCTACTTCTGGATAGGAAATTATTGATTACAGGGAAACTTATCTACCTACTTAATATACATACAAACAGTGCTAATTCTCGATAAAATGATTATAGGGTGTTTGTATTGTTGTTTTTATTATTAAAAAAATTATTACTAAGTAATCGTGAGGCGAATCTCAGCAGCCGACAAGAGTGTTACGAAAAAGAACATTGAAGTTACGTTAACTTTATAGGCGTCGTCAAAGTTTCGGTAAAAATTTGAGCCGAAAATCACATCCGTCACATCACGAGCTCGGCTAAAATATTTTCTAGTGGTGCATTTAACGCGACCTCGGGCCTTACCGTCAATAAAGATTTGCTGGAGTTATCCCCTGGTCAGGTGTCGAGTTCAAATCATTTCCAAGGCGGAACTATTATTTACGAGCTAGATGTGGAAACACTGGCTCCGCTATTGCTAAGAAATTGTGTTAATCTTTACAAGTAGATACCTAAAGTTGATATCTGACGCTTGATCTAATATTATAGAAATAAAAACGCGAGTATTCCAAGAATCGACGTCGTCAAGCTATTAAAATTAACGTTTGTATTTTTAAAAAGATGGGAAACGCCAATGTGGCTCATAAATTTATATTTGCGTGTGTAGACTTTTTTCCGATTGTCTAAGACGTAAATACTTGCTAAGAATAAACTTTAATTATTCTTGCATATCATCCACTCATACTCTATATGGAGATCTGTCGATTAGTGTCCTTACGTTCTTATATAAATTGCCCTACCCCACATTTTTTCTCCATAATCACCCGCAACTTTAAATTCCACATGATTATAAAGCAAGGAAAAAGGAGTAAAGTCTCACTTTATTATACTAATAATTGTATTGGCGACTAATATGGCTGCCTTAATCGGAATCGGTAAGATATTTTCTAATTGGGATTCGTCGAATCTTTTACTTGAAATAAACATGATTTATTTCCTGTATCACAAATTAATCTTTGAGTTGGAGTCATTAGAGTTGATAAATGTTTGCTAAGATGCTGGTATTAGGCACATGCGGTCTACTGAGCAGATATTTGTTCTGAGACGCCCAACTGAGCATTAAGCTTTTTGTTGTAGAATTTGATTAGTCTCAATGTGTCCTAAATGTTCAACGCGTTATTAAATGAATGAACCCTTTGAATGAACACTGAACATAAAGAGCAACAATGTGTTGAACGGGCTAATTCCAGCTTCAACACGTAACACTGGAGGCATCATTCATCATACTATAATCGAAAATAAGATCAACTCTCAAGTCCTGTTCATCTGATCATTGAATGGAACAGAATGAGATGGCACTATCAGTTCAATAGGTGAGAAAGAGATGGTCGTAAGATTACTGTATTCGATTTCCTTTCAAGATCGATACACAATAAATCTTTTGGTTCTCCTTTTGGGCTGGGATAAGCGTTGGACGGACAAACAGACAAGTCTTGCTACTGGGTTTGATTCCAGTCGAGTGCACTTATATTCATTTACATTATCTGCAGTATTATTACTTTATATGGAAATAGGAAAAGGTTTTTCTAATAAGTTAAATTAAATGATTATACCTACAGCGCTTTTCTCTGAACGTCCCACACGCCTTAAGGATTAATAATAAACGTGGTAAAATATTCACGAGTGCGATCTATGTAAAGTGTTAATAGTAATTGGTTGTTAATAGTAAATGGTACCTGGTAATTAAAATATTTAAGTAAATGTTTGATTCAGTAAGTCGGAGCGGTAACTTTAATGAAATAAAATATATTCAGATCATTAATTTGTTTGACATATTTTTATGATGGTACATTAATATCGGTAATAAATCATTTTATTGTCATTAAGTCTGCGTAAATCATTTTTGCCGTGGATTCGTGGGCTAAATATCATTATTATTCAATTATTCATTTGTTTAGTTATAAATAAATGTAAATCTGTCATCGCCGCGAGCCGCTGCCCACAGATAGGTACAGTTGATGGCCGTAATTGGACCACACGTGGACAACGAGACCACCACTTGGCGACATGTGACCAAATTACAGAATCCATACTAATATTATAAATTCGAAAGTAACTTTGTCTATCTGTCTGTCTGTTACATTTTCACGCCTAAACGGCTTAACGGTTCTTAATGAAATTTAGCAGTGAGGTAAATGGTATCCCGGGGACGGACAAAGGCTACTTGAAAAGCGCGTGCAAAGCCGGGGGCAGCAGCTAGCTAATTATAAAAAGGAAGCTTACTCAGTATAACTAAATTGTATCCAATAATACGTACCTACTTTTTTCTATTTTATCAGGTTTTATATTATCTCTCGAATTATTTATTGTTCCTAAACACGAAATAATAAAGTGTAGTTGTCTTATTAGATGAATTTGAATATTATTTATTGTTTCGTCCGTTTCATAAAACCTATCTACCTAGCGCATTACAATAATATAAGGATAATTAATTACTATAATTACTTAATAAGTTCCTCACGAGGCACGTTCCCGTCATTCAGTAATCAAGGGTTTTGTAATTGCGAATTAAAATAATCGATTTTTACAAGAAGGCAAATTACTCGAGTAATCGAGCACGCTGCGGTATTTATCGATTTAATCAATCATTCGGCTCGCTTTCTTTATTTTTAATCGATTTTCTGTTGGATCCGAAAGATGATTTAGATGTTTGCCTTTGGACAGTATATTTCAGTACTTCGTATGTGTGTGTGTGGTATCTAACCGTAAAATTAAAACAAGTTTGTTTATGATATCCATAGTCTTGTCCATAGATCAAGCTTATAAACTAAAACGACGCAGATAACTTTAAATATTTAGCCGATTTATACAATCAACTAAATGATTTTAGAAAAAAGGTAAAGGCAAAAGGTATTTTTTCAGAACGAAAATAAATCTTTATTTTATTTTTAATGCCTAAATTTAATTTTTTTGGCTCCTAATTTTTACCACTTCTTGCGCGCGCGCGTAGTAACAACTGAACAACCACACATTTCCATAGATCTCGCATCCGTTGTTTTGGTCTCGATCGTAAATCATCGCCAATCGACGCGTGCGCTTATTCAGGGTTTCATCACCTATTATTTAAATTGCATGTGTGTTTTGAATATTGATTCCAAATATTTTAATGAATCCGAAATTAATGATGAATACGTTTCAGTGGTTGTAAATTATTATGATATACTAAAGTCATCATAGTTTATCTCTCTGCATATTTTAGTGTCCTAGAGATTTATCTGACTTTTTCCTCTTGAATTTATTTGCCTTTGCTACTTTTTTAATGGCTACATATGTTTAAATTAATTATTGCAAAAGAGTAAAAATAAAAAATAATTCCACTTTCCTCCTTACACGCTCCATACGTCATCGACCAACAACCGATTCTTAGCCTTACCGCATCAATTTATCTACTGCAATAGCAGTACCAGTAATAAAGAGTAATAAATGTAGTACGGACAGCAGCCTGTTATTAGAGGGGCAGCCGGGGGCGGACCAGGAGACCAGCGCACGTAGGAGCTACCGGATAATGCCTATCTTAGATATACCACTTAAGGACTTTTTGTATCAGCTTACTTCAATTATGGTTTGTGGAAGGCTTGTGACCTTTGGATGTAAATATTGAGGAAGGTAGTTAGTTTGCTATTGTTATTATTTATTAAGTTCAACTTTTTTTTATGTGTGTTTATAGAAAGTAATGTTACGACATCGATATATTATTCTCATGACTTTTCTTCTTGGGTGACCTAGCCTGTTTGTCATGACCCTATCAATATTCTTAGTTGTTAAAATTTCTTTCTCATCAACTTGAATAACGGAAATGTATCGAGCAAGCATGATTTAAAAAACGCAGGTACTTTGTGCATTTGCGTCATATTCCAAAAACTAACACAAATAAACTTGAATGAATTGCATTTACCATTCAAAGATTAGCGTCGACTATACTCTCTACCTTAGTCGGATAACTTTAGGTCCGTATTCGTTTGAGCGTGGAGTTTTATTGTAGGTTTGTTCTGTGTACGATCTGAATAGCGTCACAAACTTATAGAGATGTGAGTAAAAACAACAGGCTGACTGAGCCGATGTACCAGGAGCGCAGCGGTCGACGGTAGCGGACCGGCTGGCTGAGCCGAGGTACCAGGAGCGCAGCGAGCGGCGGAGGTCGTCGGTAGCGGACCGGTCGAGTAATGCCACCACTGCCTTTTAGGGATGCAGTTATGATGGCTGACCGGTTTTATGTGGATATGACTGTATAAATTAGAAATAAAATATTTTGCGACGTTATCCATATTGTATCTTGTATCATCATAGATAACAATATGCTTTTGAAATATAAGTACTATCCTAAACCACAAACTATAAAATTACTAACTACACTAAATACAAATAGCTTTCGTTAAAAACCGCCAATGGGCGAAACTCTTTTGTTGGTTTTGTTGTACTTATTGTGCCTGCACAATCGTATCCATGTACAGCTAGCGCACTGGCCCTGCACCATCCAGTTTGTCCACTCTCATTAAGACCGCTTGTACTTACAGTAAGTTTTTCCATCGACACATCACAACGGCACAATAACATCTCCACGACACTTCTGCTCGCCTGGTACTTCTCTTTATCTAGGAGATAGCTATGATCGTAGATAAGCGTAGTTTTTTCCATATCTAGTGATTTTATGTGACAACTGGCTCTTATAAGGAACTAGAATCTTAATGGTGTTATTGGTTTGGCAGATGCTTGTTAGTCTGCTATCTTTCGTATTTCTCCGAGTATTTTATTCGGATGTCGCCGGTTGTTTATTTAATGTCGTGGAATGTTCGTATTTTTATGTTTTCTGAGATTATGCTAATTGCGTATTTTTCCGGCGCGTTGCTGTATCAATGATGACAAGTGGATTGTTTGCGTTGCAGAGCGAATTAAGCCTGGAAATATGTTTTAATGTTACGGTTAGCTACTGTTTCAATTTCTGGTTAAAGTTCTTGCATTTTGATGAGGTGCACCGCGGAAGCGAAGATGAACAAAGTAAAGATGGTAATGGCAAATTGACTTTACTATGTTTATCTTTGCAACATATACTATTACTTAGTAAGAACTTCCTGAAATATTAATATCCATCTAACGCAATCTACAACCTTTTCAAATGCACATATTTGTAAGTATTTGTTTTTATTATTTAATAGAAATTTTCTTTGTTAATAATGTTCCAATCACATTATCTCATAGAGCTTTAAGTAATGTACAATTTAAAATGTGTCTTTACTTTAGTATAGACTTTGTAAATCACAATAAATTGAAAATTGTCAAAACATTATATTGAATTGTCTTATGCTTAACATTGAATAGCCAAGCTTTTCATTCAGTCGTTAAATAGCAACAGAACATCCAATAACATCCAATAACCACATTACTGCTACTAGATCTAGTGTTCACTCTAAACACATTACGTAGAAAGAAATCCGCGGCTCGAACATTTCCATAATTTTGAGAGATAACCTATCAGATGATCAGACACCTCCCACGGGTATTGCTATCGACACATCGCCATGTGGGAGTCGATAGGACTCGAACCCGCTATCTGCTACTGGCCGTTCAAATGCGTTTCTCCTGTTTAACTTATTAAGACCGGTGTTGGAATCCTAGCACTACTGTTCTACTCTGTGGCTCATTCCTATTCGATTTATTGGAATTAAGAGTGTTTCGGAATTTACGGGTTCTGATTGAAGCTAATTATAAAAATGGGCTATTAAAGTGAGTCTGCGTGATCTACCGTATCGAATAACAATAAAATAACAATTGAAAGTTACGTTTACTTTGGAGTGAGTTTCGATGTCTCTTTTTTTGAAATCTCTTTGCGATTACAAACAGTCCTTGACCGCTTTTAAAAGTAAATCAAAGATCT
Source organism: Eupithecia inturbata (assembly GCA_963662085.1). Taxonomy (NCBI): domain Eukaryota; kingdom Metazoa; phylum Arthropoda; class Insecta; order Lepidoptera; family Geometridae; genus Eupithecia; species Eupithecia inturbata. The sequence continues at coordinate 15,496,215 of OY759182.1, forward strand.
GACAAAGTATTTTTCAACTGGAATACCGTTAAGGAATATAAAACTTATTATATAAAATAGCCAAAAAAGGTTTTCCGTGAAGAAGTGTCCCTCTAAAACAGTATCCCACGTTAATATCTAGATCTCGGCGCTTGCGCAGCCAGTGCTAATTACCCGCGCAACAAAACGTCTACGTCTCTATACGGCACTCGTGCGCCGTGTTCGATGCCCATCGGGACACCTCCACAGATCGCAGATGCACGCTTTTTAGAAATTAAGATGGCTCTTTTCTTGGGAAAGGAGAAGGCTGTTCATTACTTATTTGCCATCTGCTTGCTGTATTTGGATAAATAAACTATTTTTTTTGACTTGACTGAATTGCTATTCAGTGAAATCTGTCAGTAACGTATGCAATCGGTGATCCTATTCGATTTCCATTTCAAACAAACCTTAAAATTGTATGTAGGTACCTAACGCCAACTCTATTTCTCATCTCATCTTTTGGTAAAGCTAGGAGAGAAAGAAGAGAAAGAAATCAAATTATTGGTTAGCTTCACATCACAGGTAATTGATAAAGTAGGTTTCGAACTATTTTTAACTGGTTTTGGACTTTTTGAGATCGTTTATTGTCACACATCACACGGATTAAATGATGAGGGCATGACTCGTCAAGTGGAAGTATGATGAAATAGGATTACCTAAAGCTTAAAATTGACTCTTCCAAGTTTTTGTTCTGATACCACCAGCTTCAGCGTTCTGAAGCTTAGCAGCAAATTATCGAACACTTATTGTAAATCCATAAAGTCTAGTTTGTCTGATTTTTCAATAACCTAGAAATAAATAAGAGTTTCATAATTAGTTCTCACGCGTGTTGATCCGTGGCCACTAAAACTGTCAAGATTAAGGTTTTATACCCTGGGGAATCTCTCGGCCGCAATTTGGATCGTCTAGGTGTCGATGGTGATCGCTTTATGTCTACGGTAACAATGTGTTTATGGTGCGTTGCGTCAACTGGCCTGTCATGGGAATCGAAGATTTTTTCATAGTAGACGGGTAATTTGGTGCCTATTGGAATTATTTATTTAGAGATAGGTCTTGATAAGTAGGTACTGAGTACCTAGAGGTTTAGTTTTGAATGCTCGTTGCGATTTATGTGGTATCGCGTAGACCTTATAAATCGATGCCTAATTTATGGGCTGACGCTACGGAATAAAACATTATTCTACTAGGAATGAAGGAACTTTCCAATTATAAGCAGCCATGTCCTTTAAATCGAGGCATTGACGAGTCGTGTTTTAAAGTCGCTGTATTTCCGTAATCCGTGTGTGAGCCGACCGACGGGCGCATCCGGGGCGCTTTATTAGTGCATCGTGCTCCTGTAATTGGACCCATAAATCTTGTGCCGTGCGTGCGATTGATCCCGTGTGTTATTGATCCCGTGTGTTATCGTCTTAAAACCCCGAGTGTATAACCTTATCCTTCAAAAAGTGTACAAAACTGTGACACAGTCGTAGTCCTAAAATCTTTATTGTGCTAATGAGATTTTAAATATTAAGTTTAAAAAAAATATTTATTAGAAAGAGCACATTTTTGTTATCAGATTGATTTTCTATTCAGTACCATCTAATACCTAGAGGTAGTACCTAAGTAATTCAATAAAATTAGCATTATTTTTAAATACTTTTTGGTTCTATTGTAAGTTATGATAAGTACCTATACTATATGATGATAACGGTTAACACTGTAGAATGTAGATTTATAGAAGAAAATTAAGACATCGCATTTACCAAATACAACTAAATGAGTAACAATCAGCACGTTGGTTTATTAATTGCTAAACTTGATTGTGTCCAGTATTTTTTTTACCATCAGATGAAAAACAAGTCTAAAAGTTATCGTAATATTGACGTCAAACATTCCAATCGAGTTCGTTCCATCAATAAACCCCGAGAGAAATGATCAGCATCAAGAAGGGATCGGCATAATCACCCAACTACTAAATAAGCATATCAAAGTCCGGTAGCTTAATTTATTCCGTGTCTCCTGTCGTCGGTAAAAAGCAAGGACCGTATGAATATAGTTACTCGTAGGGCTTCACAGACGATGCAGGCGGGCAGGAGACTGATGGAACCTCGATAAAGCAGATGGACAGACGCATGTTTCTATTTGTAGTTTGTATAAGTAGAAACTACTGCACTAGTTAGTGTACCTAACTTTAAACGACTCTTATTGGAAAATAATCACACTACTTTAGAACATTAGAACATATTAATGTTTGGGTGATTCAATCATTGTTCCCTCTTTACACCAAGACTACTGAAAGGATTGGCCAGAAATTAAGTTATTTGTATTCTAGACCTCGAACATTATTATAAGTAACTTTTTTAATTTTATATATGAAAAAACACGTGCAAAACCGCGAGCTGAATCTAGATTCAGCTATAGATATTTTTTTGTTACTAGTTACACAAAAATATTTTCGTTAGCTTGTTAAGCTTTTAGAAAGGATTGGTCGACACAACAGAGCCGGATGCTGCAAGTTGCTCGTTGCCCAGATTTCACAACAGCTATAGGTATTCTTGAAGCTGGTCGTATCAAGCTGGCTTTGCCGTCAAGCCACCTGACCGCGTGCAGAGCCCCTTGCGTTATCTCGTCGTGCAGTGGACCCGCCTGATGATGTTGTAGCGAATGTCCCAGAGGTATGCCAATTTAGATATTTACACTTTTAAATGCAATAACTCCTTTATTTTCCGGTATTTGTCTTTGACACGTAAAAGATTGCAGAGCGTGCGTGTCCGCTACCGGATTAGTTTAAAAGGGTTCTAAATAATCTGGCACTTTTTAATGCTTTTATGGTGTCGTGACACAAAGAACAATTAATCGTTTGAAAAAGGCTGGACTAAATGAATCTAAATGGACTAAATAGAGAGGGTCTGATGGAGAGGATCTCTATGGTCTGTGCCTAGATGTGCGACACTATCTTTTCCTTTTTTGTGATATTCGTCATTACTAAAGATCGTCTTATGGAAAGTCGGTGATGAACACCGATAGTGGCTTGTCCCCTCGCCCCGAGATGTGTACTCGTACCTTAGTGCCGGCTCCTCAGTGCCGGTATCACGTAGATAAGTAGCGGGATCTAATTAACCCGTTCATTAACGCGCTACTTAGCTAAGTGCTCCGATACAACGGCACAGGATAATGATGAAATAATGCCTTGCTATTGGAGAATAAACAACGTAATGGCTTTTATGCAGATCAAACATTTTATTAAACTTACATTTAAATACTTTTTTTAACTTCTTTATACGTAGTGATTGTAAAAAAAACATGTGACTAAGTTTGTCTTATATTCTCAATCTTTTAATTGAATCAAAGTAATTCTAATAGCGCATGCACATGTCACGGTGAGATGGCCCAACTTTGATCAGCTCGCACACGCTTGTGAGAACTGTCACAGCATAGAGTGAAGTGAGGATAGTCGCTTCAGTGGTGATACGTACTCCACTGCCAAAAAATTACATAAAAGTGTTTAGCTTTATTTCCAGACTACATACATTTTGCCATCAAATCTTGATTCCGATTTGCAAAAGTTGGGATTTGGGCACTGGGACTGTACCTTACGATGTTAGTAATCTCCGGCCTACATGTATGTGAACAGACTATAATAAAAGGGAAAGTTGGAAATGGAGGTTTATAGCTGTCTTTCGTTAATGTTCTAAGTAACATATTTCACCTGATTAGCATAAAATTTGGATCGTAAGTCTGAAATAAAAGTAATTAAAATAGCTACAAGAGGCTTTCTCTAAGCTCGCCGGTAGCTCGTAGCTCACAGCTCGTAGCTCGGCGGTTCCTTCGATTTGGGGAATTCGACCGTAACGGCTCCAATTAGATAACCATCGCAACAAATATATCGCTTCCCTTCGCTATAGGGCTGCCTGCGAAAGGTTGTTTAGGACTTCAAGAGCTTGCTACAAAAAGAGCTAACTAGGTATACATTTGAAACAAACGCGTTTGAGTATGCTAGATAACAAAGTTAACCTTCTGTTGAGCTAGACTCTAGACAGGGGGAGTTATCTAGTCAAGTTGGAAACTCAATGAGATACTGATAAAAACCGTAACAGTTGACAAGACACGGTAGAAAAAACCGCTTAAACTGTTATCTAAGTTACAACAACACTTTTATATCTACTACGGTTACGCTGGCTCTTGAATGTCAATTAAACTGAGTTTATTGTCACTCGTTTACACAAAAGGATGGAACAACCACACCGCCACATATGGCCATTTCGATAACCCTAGCGGCAGGTGATTGGCCTAGAAGGTCAGCGGGAATTTCACGGTAGGCCTTAAGGGAGCAGTCACACAATCCAACGTATTATAATGGTGCGCATACACGCGGATACTGACGGAAGCCGATAGTTAATGAGCTCCCGCCGTCCGCTTTAAAACTGATATCGATAATACCTGTCCGTTTACAGGGTGATTGATTTAAATTCAAATAAGGTAGGTAACTTAACAATCATTGCGCACCTAAACTACTTAAACTCTATGTTGATTGTTAGTTATTGTTTGTATTTGGAGATAAAACGTCGGAAATCTTATAAGATTCAACCTCCAAATCCAGTTCGGTGAGTTACACTTCCACTGGGCGGCAGAAAAGGCGGCACCTTTTAAAATCCCATTAAAAATTAACGACCACCCTGTATCATAAGGATTGAGTTAAATGGCTGCTTATCTGGCCCTAATGGGCCGACTACATGTCAATTCATCACTCCGCAGTCCGCAGCCGCGGATTGAACCGTCCTCTGATAGTGTGAATGTTCCTTTGATTTTATGTCGTGCGATGATAAAATGTAAATAATCACGTATTTGAATAAACAAATGACGCTGTAAACGCGTTTTTATTCGCCCGTAAAAGGATGCTGATGGCCGTAAAGTTTGGGCACTTTGTTAGTTTGCTTCGGCGGCGGCGGCGGTTGTAAAGAGATGCTCTACAATTTTATGAATTTCATCATAATTTATACTTTTAGCGATGCTACTTCGTAAGTTAAAATCTAAAACTTTATCGTATGACTCTTTATATGAGTATCCTCTTTTGGCTTATTAGTTAATCTAGTAAGAATTTTCTCAAAATCTCTTTATCTAAAGCTTATCTCTAACTTTTTCCGTAATATAGCATCGAAGTAGCTACCTAAAGTGGTCGTTTGACAGTAGCGGCTCCTCGAGCGGAAGCACAAAGCTCCGATAAGGAGGCCGACAAAGAACAGGAGGTATTATAAATCAGAACCTATCGAACGAACAATTAAGATGTCTTAGAAGTAGAAAGTGTTGTTTATTGGGCAGCACGGGAGCAGTTCTATAACCCAGCATTCAAACATACAAAGTTTTGAACTAACGAACTTTACTAATAAGAATTTTTAAAAGGTTATTTATATTCTAAGCTTAGTATGGATGTGGAAATACCTAAACAATAGTTATTGTAAGACAGCACCTAGCCCGTGCTACGCCACTGCTATACGTTTTACCTTAAATAGCAGGAAAAATCGTAGCAAAACAAACCTCATGTGTATCAACCCATCTCTTTTACAAGAGCAAAAAACGCAAGCAACTATTCGCCACCAAAAACGCAAGCAACTATTCGCCACCAAAAACGCAAGCAACTATTCGCCACCAAAAACGCAAGCAACTATTAGCCACCAAAAACGCAAGCCACAATTCGCCACCAAAAACGCAAGCAACTATTCGCCACCAAAAACGCAAGCAACTATTTGCCACCAAAAACGCAAGCAAGTATTCGCCACCAAAAACGCAAGCAACTATTCGCCACCAAAAACGCAAGCAACTATTCGCCGCCAAAAACGCAAGCAACTATTTGCCACCAAAAACGCAAGCAACTATTTGCCACCAAAAACGCAAGCAACTATTCGCCACCAAAAACGCAAGCAACTATTCGCCACCAAAAAAGATGCAACAAATACGTCTCGATAACAACACTCGGGAATCGATTTGGAGAGTAACCATTTAATTATTTTATCGGTAATCTCGCATCGAGTGGCCGGTAACAAAACAAGAGGAGCGCGGAGTAATCGTCGCTTAGTGCGACGCCCGGTAGCCGGCGGCGGCGGCGGCCCGGCCCGGCCGATGTTATCATCTTATAACAGACTCGATTCATAAGTATCGATTATACGTATCGAGACATCGAGCCGCTCACGGTCATTTGGCGCGTTTTTCGCTTGCATTCTCGAAATAGCAATTTTGTTCAATAATTAGTGTTGTGTTTGTGGTGCGCATATCTATACTTATCTTCTATTCTAATAATTGGATAAAAAGGCTGCGCCACTTACAATGAAACTGTTATTTCCAACATAACTACTGTCAACGCAACTTACGATTCCTAGATGTCGCTTGCAATTTCATTTTTACTTCTAAGCATTTAGACGCGGTTAGATAATGAGATTCCTACACTCTACCTACGCAAACTACATAATATCACCACCTGATAACCTTTCTTCATTGCTATTTTACATCATCTTTTTAATAGGTACTAAGCAAACACCTACCACATTAAATAAATAAAATGCATAAAAATAATAACAAATATTCAATAATAATAACGCTGGACAATTAACACAGCATCATCTAGCACGAAACTAAGCAGAGTTTGGAGTATTCAATGGTACATTACATTATACTATACCTAAAAATGATTAATTTTCTATTTCAACGAGAATTATTATTTTTGCTGCAGGTATGTTGTGATGAAGTTTTGTGTGAAACTGCTAAATTAAGGTGTTTTTAAACTAAAATACAGTGAGTCGTTTTAGTGCTAATTAAATGCAATTTTTCCCGGTACACCTAACCCGGCGTAATTACCGCGGGGGTCTAATAACATGTTTAACGCGCGGTTCAATTAAAAGTTGACATGTATACGACGGTAAAGCTGCGTACACACGCACTGCTATTCGAAGGTAAAGCTGCGTACACACGCACTGCCATTCGAAGGATTGTTCTGTATAGCGATTCTCATGTTGAGATCCACCTGTGCGTCCTGCGTGGGCAACTCATACACTCGTATCCTAGACTAAATTTACTAGTGCCAATGAATACTGAGCTTGTGGAGCAGTGTAAAGTGTCCTCGTGAGGATCACCGCGTGTGCTGAACTGAAGGCAACACGTCCTCCACTTTATGCGGCGCTGTCGAGCGGCGCGGCGCTTCTACTTCCAATCACATTATTTACTAAACTTTACACATTGTGGATAAAATAATTATCATACACCTGTTCCATAAGCTATCTCCGTATGTCTCTGTATCTGTCTGTATCTGTGAATATTGTTCCCTGATAGTATTTTTAAGATGGAGAGGTCCATAAGATTTCTCGATTCGTCATACAATTCAGAGGTCCAACCATGTTCCAACCAATCTTTTCATCGATAAATTCCAGCGTCAAAAAAACAGCTTTGTATCAAAACTAAAGTTGGAGTAGCTATACGTTGCCATAGGTACCAGGAAAGGAACCGAAACCTTTTACTCCGATTCGTTCTAGAAAACATCAAACAATATGTTTTGAAAGCACCCGGACAGTTATTATTGTATGTAGACGGTAGGTACGTACGGTCAATCGGGCCCACTTTGTTTATGAACTCATTTGCATAACTTAACCCTTCCGCGGCGCGACAATGCGCGTTTTTATTGGAGCAAAAACTGACGAGCACATTAAAAAGCGTTCGGTGACGATTTCTTTACGAGCCGACGTGAAAGGCCTTTGGAAAATATTAGAAATGTCAACAGCATGTTCCATTTTAAATAGTTTCTGTGAAGTAGACAACAAAAGTTGACCAAATTGTCTTTTTCAAAGTAATGTGATAATTTGTAAATATTATTGTCATTCCCGTTATATTGTAGCGTTTTTCAGAATACCTACTTGCAGTGCAAAAATATTTCAAACTCAACATTACCATCATTTCAGTTTATAACGCTTAGCATAAAACAGATTAAAAATCACATTGTCTAAATCAACATACCTATTAAAAACCGGTTTACGAAAGTTTCTACTCAGTCAACATCATCCTGTACAAAAGACAACATCCAACGGGGCAATTAAACTTTACAACGTGCCTTTTGGCAACTCTTTCTGTCCGTCTGTTGGTTGCGTCATAACCATAACATAACATAACTGCTAAACAATGAGTCGTCGACATCGTCACTGTTTGTTTTGGAACAGGATCGGCAAAAACTGGAGCAAATCGTTTAGACAACCCGCTTGTCCCGTTCGCTTTTTTTTTGATGTTTTTTGTAACCAAATTTACTCTGTGTTTATTGGGCTGGTCAATGTGTAAAGCTGGCTATTGATGTTAAAAATATGAACTGTTACCTTACTCTTGTTTACTTCAGATCATAACGTTCCTAGTTCAGAACTTAATATGTTTATTGAAGTAAATAAAATAACTCGAAACGAATTACTGGTCAAAAGACCAGTAGTCCAGTTTTAAACTAGACAATACAAGCACTGTGGGTAAAAAACAGACAACCACTAAACCCATAAAAAAATGAGGCTACCCGCAAAACAGTTAAAAGGAAGGTTCCAAGGCCAGCGGTCCTGCAGGCACCGTTATCTCACAATGGACAGTAGTCATTTCGCTACATAAAAAACTGTAACGGTCTCGTTTTTTAACGAACATTTTTTCTCAACCCTTTATTGAGAAATTCCGTTATATCCTTTGAAAGATGCTCCACGGTCACAAACCGATAGATTATGCAAAAAACCCCGGGGTCTTCCTTTTCAGTTTATCAATTCCCATGCTCCTATAAAGGATCAACGGCAATCGATATTCAAAGAGATGACACCTTGTTTGAATATTCACATTTCCCATGCTTCTTACAAAGGGTTGCCTAGGGTGGATGCGTCTATAGGCAAATTCGATTATCTCCCAGCATTCTCACGCACGGTAAAGAAGACTATAAATCTTTGCATACAAACTATAATAAAAAAATGTTATTAGAAAAGAAGTATCTGTGCGCGACCCCGCGACCGACTATGCATAACAAAGGAGCCAGCGCACCCTAATTATACGGCGAGGTGACAAGTGCTGTGCGCAACAAGTATCGCAATTCTGCACGCAGATCCCCTCGCGAATAAACCCCGTCCAACATGCGCCTGCGACGGTTTTTCTATAGCGCCGTATACCTGTAACTCTCGCGGAAACGTGGGGACAGTTTATTTGCATTTTTTTTTATTATTCCCATTCAAATAGTATCTTAACCCTATTCAGTAATGTCAGGGGTTAGGTTGCACTTAATATTCAAGAAGGGCAGGTACATTTCTCTTAATATTCTCGCATAAATTATAGTCAGGTACATTTTGGTTCTATTGTGCATCGCGAAAGGGGTCGGTTTGCGAAAGGGAGTATTGTGCAAACGACTTCTGTGCAATTCCCGATTCTTTTTTCAATGGTCTAAAGTACTGTATCGCTAAAGTGATCACTTGAACTTTGATTGTAAAGCTTCGACCGCGGCGGATCTACGACATTACTTCCTGAATGGTTTAACCCGTTTCCTTTGTAAGAATTTATGCAAAAAAGTTTCTACCCATCCTATTTTTTTATTCAATAAAATTTAGGGGCTATGCACATTATGCAAATGCGCGCATAAATTTTAATGCAGCGTACGAGGGCTGGTATTCAATTTTGAAAGCAGCTACGCTGGCATAGGGGTTATTTTAGAGCGATGGCTTTTAGTTGTTTTTGTGTATTACAAGTAAGTATGCAATTTTTTTTGCCGTTGACTGTTAGAACTGTGTTCTTGATGATTTTTTTTCTCAGGGATGTCGAAGGAGTTACCGTTACAAGGAGGTTGCTTACCTTTTTTATTGTGTGCGGAGTGACATATGAACCGGGCCCGGGTTTTGGATTAGAATATGTAATTACTTCCTTTACGGTTTTCGGAAGCGGTGTGGCCGTTATTTAGTGTTGCCACCTTCGGCCGGGGCGCGCTCGCGGTCGCGCTTTGTGTCACAAGCTTTTTACTCTACCTAAATTATGTAGAGGTTGACAGTTGCAGGTTTTGTATGGACAATGAAGTTACTGGGACTGATTTAATTTTTAGGATGTTTTACTGAACAGTACCTGCCATGGAATAGTGTTTAGGTTACCATTTTATAGTACCAATAGCAGAGTAAACATACCTAACCTAAAAGAGCATCAGTAAAACATAGTAAACGTCGGCTCTACAAAGTGTGAGAATAAAAATTAAATGATCTATTTGCATTAGCCTGTAGGCACTGTGCTGTACTGTGCTGTGCTGCTTTACTCCAGCAATAAACACACACAACTTTATTTCCCGCAAAATAAAAAGCCATTACTAATAGTATCATTAAAACGACAAAATAAACAAACCTCGGCTCTGTTATTGAAAAAATCGGGAAAGGCGGTGCTGATTGTTGTCGAGGAGCGGTTGCAAAAAACAACACTTTTTTTAATAAAAAAAATCTGGTGGAAACGGACTGCGGCCACCATTGTCTCCACTCTATTGTCTTGCGTTTTGAAATATTTTTATGCTTTCCGGATGACAATAATGTTTTTGACTTATTTTTCGATAACTATTATTTAGCGAATTTATTGGCATTCGGGAGCGCCATTGTGTAAGAGCGGGATTCGAAGATTGTATCATTTTAATTAGCAATTTGTACACGGATGCCGAAGCCGGTGGCGGAGGCCTAATTGTGATGACGGCCATTTCTAATTTGTTGGTTGTCTGAAATCGGCGTAACGGTATTCTATATTTATTGCCGAAACTGTCGTGTGACCCGAGTGTTCCGCCCAGAGCGGCGCAGGCGCAGGCGCATGCCTCTAGGAGAGACGATACGAGCACGGTGATTAATCTGCAAATTATTCAAATTACCGCTCATTGATTGGAATCAATGAGTTTTTGTTAAATTAGCATGAGAATGGCAAAGGTGTTAGTACATAACAGTGATATATTGTTTATTGGTTTTCGATGCAGCTGTCTCCGCTCATTTCAATATTCACCAACGCAAATTGTAAACAACGTGAGCGGCGGCATGGCCGTGCCTTCGTCAAGTGTACGACAGCGGCTGTGACCATCGAACAACTTGAATTTCCTCGCAAAGTATGATTTTATGCAAACTCATATTATTTACACGAAGTTAAGTGAATTTACAAAATTAAACCGTTTTTAAACTGGCAAAGAACTGGAAGCCTTTATTGACAAAGAAAATTACAATTCAATAATTAAAACAAATTAGAACTAGTATTTACAGTTGAAACAATTAAGCTAACTGCAGACTGTTGCAAACAATCTACAGGTAGCTCAACTGATCCATATCAATACCAGTCGGAAGCGTCCCCAAGACGCTGCGCTGGCTGCATTGCCCCGCTGTATGGCAATGCTGATGCGCTGCGCCAGATACCCGCCAGCTCTTGGGTTACGCGTCGCGTCGACCAGACTCAGATAACTTTTTAAACATAACCGTTTTTGTACATATTTTCTTCATAATTAAAAGGTACTTACTTGGATGATTCATATCAGTTTACAGAGTTAAAAATATTAATTTAAAAAAGATAAATATTCAGGGATTTTGGTATTGCACCCGACATAATTTTATGGGGGATTGAACTACTTTTCCCCGGTAGACTTATGACTCAGACGATGTCCTAAGTGTCCCGGTAGCTGATATGTGTTTGTTGATAGTTTGCAATTATCCTATTTCTTTATTTATTTAACTATTAAAATAAATACACACAATTGTTAACAGTAAACATATTTATTATGATAAATGTTAACATGAGACAGGTTCTGATACATAATATGAATAATGTACATATAAAATGTGGAAACAACATTCAATATGTATACTTACGTATTTACTAATAATTAACAATTTGAGATTAATTTTACCTGAAAAACAAAAATAAAATATTATGTCAAGGGAGTTTGACTTTGAAATAATATAAAAATAAGTAAAGCGATAACAGACCAGCAGTCTGTTATTCCTGATATACAATCTTAATTCTAATTTAAAGAGGGCTGCTGAAAATTATCCAGCAGCTTTTTTTTAACCAATATAATAAAAATGCTTGGTATTCCTAAAATTGTATTGATTACATTACATAGGCTCACAGTAGGCACCTGTATAGGCCTGTGTTATTGTTACAGAATGGTGTGTGGAATTTTACAATATTTTAGTTATAGGACGTCTAGGGACTCTAGTGGGCACAGCTAGGCCAGCGTCTTCAACAATAGAAATGCTGAAGATTTTTGTATATAAGATTTAGTGAAGAAATGAGAGTTCCAATACTAGTGGCAATAAAGGGATTGAATGTTTAAATGTTTTATTCTATTGTGGTCTGGTGATCTATGAGATATATCTGGAGAAACAGTTTTAGGTCAAATGTAGGTAAATGTTTAAATGTTTTATTCTATTGTGGTCTGGTGATCTATGAGATATATCTGGAGAAACAGTTTTAGGTTAAATGTAGGTGAATGTTTAAATGTTTTATTCTATTGTGGTCTGGTGATCTATGAGATATATCTGGAGAAACAGTTTTAGGTTAAATGTAGGTAAATGTTTAAATGTTTTATTCTATTGTGGTCTGGTGATCTATGAGATATATCTGGAGAAACAGTTTTAGGTTAAATGTAGGTAAATGATCTATGAGATATATCTGGAGAAACAGTTTTAGGTTAAATGTAGGTAAATGATCGGTGTATGCTTTCAATTCTTTGAATTCAGAGTGAATTCTGTAAGTAAAATTCCATAAAACACATGAATTTTTAAGTATACAAGTGTGTTATATAAGAGGATCTTGGTACTGGATTTTTTAAAGTCTTTGGTATTACGCTTAGTAAATCCCATCATTCGAGCGGCTCTTTGTATGTATTATTATAATAAGCAGAATATTTAAAATCCAGATATAACACCTAAGTCTCTCATTTCTGTAACTTTGGTACTGTAATCTACATATATTATCACGTTATTTATAGAACTGTTATTTACGCGATATATAGATTTCAAAGGATTAATTTTCTTGAACAATTTTATGTTGAAGCGTTTATTTGAATTCAACAACATGCCATTTGAGTTGTACCAATTTACAAAAGAGTTAATGTCTTCCTGACTGCGCTTACATCTTCAACTGATTTAATTTCTTTGTAGTTCAAGATCATCAGCATACATTGAAAATTTACTTTGTTAGACGTGTTGAGAGATGTCATTAATTAAAATTATGAAAAGAATAGGTCATAAATGAGATGCCTGTGTGGTACTCCAGTTTATGCGTAATATTTCCTGGATTCATATCCTTTGACAGATACAACCTGAAGTCTCTTTTCTAGATAAGAGCTAAACCAACCTAACAATACCATACGAATTTAATAGTTAGTTAGTTAGTTAGTTTTAGTTCTTGTTTTATAAGTGTATTGATGGTGCAATAAAGTGATAAAATCTATCTATCTATAATATGCAGAAAATCGATACATTTTTTAGTTTGTTATTTATTCGAGTAACAAACAATTAGGTACATTCTTAGCCTAATTAAATAGATATTATTCTAAGGGTTGTTCTATAAGTGCAATCAACATCGTTACCCTCATTAAGATATAAAAATAAACTGGGCAAAAGTAATAGGTAAGTACTAGGTAGGCATGGCACACAGAGAAACAGATGTGTTCTCCCAATACAATCCCTCAGGCGGGCACCGCGTCGAAAACTAAACTAAACCATTTATTTAACACACAATTTACTTATAGTTTCTTCTCTGCTATTTAAAGTTTTTAATCTGTAAGAAGGCGATAAGACCGCCTATGACTGATCGACTTTATCAAAGGCACTGCTGAAATTGGTATATATGACATTTGTCTAAGCTCAGACGAAGGTTTGTAACGAATGTAGTAATCAGTGTTTTTATGAGATTTTGTATGTCTGTACGGACTGGTGCAAAAAATGATTCGAGATCTTTGACAACCTCAAACAAAAATAATATGACGATATAAAACAAGATTTTCAAAAAAATAAAAATCCTATCTCAGCAACCGTGACAGGACATTGTGTCTACCGGGGAGAAGTACCCATGACCCCCGAAAAATTATGTCGCGGTACGAGATATGTAAGTGAAAAAACCAAGTCACTTTACCAGCTGCAACATCACACGCGCAGTTTAACCACGGTTTAACGCACGGTTATGCAAATTTTTAACCCGTAAATAACCTATTTATTCGATCAATAGTTGGGAATCAGTCGTTATTTATATGGTAATCGCGACCCCGGGTTAGGATATCGACGATATATTTTGTGACATTGAAGGAATCCACTCATTTGCAATGCAAAGTGGAACGGCTTCCTGCATGATGTATCGCTTTTGCGTCGTAACGTAACGCTGTGGGCAGCTGGTTGCGGTAACTCGCTTAGTTACCGTTTTTTACGGTAGATGTCGATAAAAGACTGTTCTTTAACGTTATATTTATTTATTTAACAATCGGTCCTTCCATTTTTATTACCAACGCAATCAACAAGTCAGGAAATATGGCAGTGGTAGGTATAGTTACGGCAAGATCCCTAAGCACATTTGACGCTGGGTCCCTCCAATGCGAAATGTTTGGGTCACATGAACTATGTAGTTTGTCCAAATATCGCCTTTTGTAAAGTGCGTTGCACTGAAAGGTAAGAAAAGTTCTTCGAACGCGGTACGAGCCATATTATTTTTGTCGCATTGTCATTACAAGATGGTTCCGGCCAAATTGCAGCGAAGCGACCATGCATATTCATCGGCAGGCATTGTCTCATGTCGTATTGTCCCACCTGAGACCTGGACCACCGTACGCAGACCCCCCCACACACCCCCCACCACACGTTACACGAGAAGTTACCCTGTGGCAGGCCAGGGGGGGAGGTCTGAGGACAGTGGTGGACGCACAAAAGAGTGTTCATAAAATGTGAAGCGAGAGCCGTGTCGGAAAGACGAAGGTTTATGAGTAGTTAATTGTGTGATGTTGCAAGCTGCAGGTCCGCTGTAATCGACACAAGTTATCATGATATACTATAAAGACGTTTCAGCTTATATTTTAATAGTAAACATGTCTATAGAATCGCCGTTAACTCAGTTTTCATGCTATTTCTATGCGATTGAATCGCGCATTAAAAAATTAAATATTAACCTTACAAAAGCATGTCCTGATTAGATGTTATTCGAATCCAATGCTTTGTGTGCATCTTCACGTATCCCTCAACCTTTGATTTGCATTCAATCCATTCAAACTGATAAAGAATGCAAAGGAGTCATTCAATATGTTTGTACGAATACAAAAGACTGTTCCTTTTGAAAAAATATAATAGAATAGAACCTTTAGGTGAAATCAAATCGAAAGTAAGCTAAAATGTATCGAGTGTCTAAACTATAGAGGTGCCCACCAATCTGCTGATGGCATCACCGGAGGACATCACGAGCCGCGTTTCATAAACCTGACCCAGTGACATTTGCGCTAGTTTATTACAATTCGGACATTCCGAAACGAGTTATAAATATAATAAATGTTAGATAGAGGCGTTGTATCGGTGTAATTGATGAAGGAAACTGTGAGAGATGGTCCGGAGGCTGCAGAGATGTACTGCACCTACTTTCGCGGAGGTTATAAATGCGGTCCCGCGCCGCTGTTGACCTCTGACCTCTGATCTAGGCGCGACGCAGGTGGTTTTACAAGACCCGATACGATCTTATCAAAGGAGCTGTTGCACAACACAACATCAGTGACCCACGACGGCACTGATGTTGGGCTTTAAGATTTAACTAGAGTTTACAAGAGTTTTATCAACATACTTTAGCAGTTATAATTGATGCACCAAATCATTGAAAATTTCACCAATTCAATGATTTTCTTTAACAACTACACAAACATTCCGTTCGTCCACCAAAATATAGATGATTTATAATTTTGCGTTAAATAAGATCTCTGCAAAACAATTGCGTGTTATAAAAGCCAGCATGTAGGCTTTCAAGTTTTATTGATAGAATGAAACGCGTTTAGTAACGGCGTCCGTTTGTAACCGTAATGAGCCGTCACCGGCGCCCCCTGCCGCTGTCCGTCTGCGTTAGCGCGCGCATGCAGTGCTAGTACCACAAATGAAAGATTGCTGAAGGCGCTATTTGAACAACTGTCTAAGAATGACGGCTAGTTACCGGATACGGATACGGGCCGCGCAGCGCGCAGGTCCGGCATTGCCATCTTTGGGGGAGGCCTTTCTTCAGCGGTGGACGTCTTTCGGCTGAGATGGTGATAATGATGATGATGGTGAAGACTTTATAAAATGCTTTGCTGCCATCAGTCTAATTTGTTAAATTTTTATTCAAGAACTGCGTTGATGATGGAATAACAGATTCTTAATCGAGTCATAGACTGATTTTACTCATAATTGCACTGCTGCAAAATCTTAGATTCTGATATTCTGTTTATTTTATCGATTCTGAAATCTATTGGTTATGATGTTATTTTGAACCTGTCGCTTAACCTCTGGGTTCAATCTTATCGTCATCGTACCTAAATGGCATCTCGTAAATAAACGCAATAAAAATGTATCCAATGAACATACCTAATTCACATTACACCTACTCGTTTCAAGTACCTACCATAAGCGTACAAGGCAGTTTGAAGTTTTTGCCCGAATACCCAAGTAAGTAACCTACCGAAGTTAACGTTAAAGTAACGCCGAAACACCTGTCCTACGTTAACCCCAATAGGCCGTCCTTCACATTTCGCAAGCCGCTAAAAACGCCCAGCGGCCGCCGCGGCAAAAACGTGCCGCCACCGCACCGTGCCGTGCCGTGACGGACTACGGTTTTGCCCACATTCGCCACTACGTTGATAGTAAACAGTAATGCAACTTGGAAGTACATACTACTACTTTGCCCTACAGAAGACTCAGCTCGCTTTTTAGGACAGAAATATATATAGTTCTTTAGTCCCTTTAGACCAGCAGAAGCTACCGCGGTCGCTCTTGGCGATCGAACCTCATCACTGCTCCCACAAGCTATGCAACTGTTTAGGTTTATTGCTTGAACCACCTTTAATCTAGAACCCAAATGAATGCTTGTAGCATTTAGCTGAAGTTGATGTGGTATTCGTAAGTAGGTAGGTAGATTAGGCACTGGTTATCATCCACAGTGTCCGTTGAACCACACGACACCTCCGCGCCGCCTGCGCGCGTCACGCCTCGCTCGCACACAAAAACGACAACCGTTGTACATTGTACAGTCCTACATTACAGATACAACTACATATGTACCTAGTGTTTATAGGTCTCAGTATTCTAGCATTGCACAAGATAAGGGTGCATGCAAGGGATAGCAGGAGCGGAAGCTTTGACTCCGGTCCGCTCCTGCACGCAGCGGCTTACAGCGATTCAGTTTCTATAAACACAAAGTAGTTTATTATGTTTGTACAGGTTTATTATTCAATGTAATCGTTATATTTACTTATTTTCCATTACAAACATTAAGTAAATGGAAAAAGTTGTCTAATTGTTCCGTTCTAACTTTGATAGAAGATTTTTTTTTTCATGTGGACGCCGCGCCGTTTATGTTGAACGCTTTATTTTTTGATGAACTGTCAAATGTGACCTGTTATCCTGTCCCTTCAATAGTTGCTTAGCAGATAACTCTGTGAAACAGACTCTCAGGTCGAGTAGGTGGCATGGCATAATATTGTTACCGTGAGTACTTGTTACAAAACTGCTATGATATCATCATCATCATCAACAACCTACATTAGTCCACTGTTGGACATATGCCTTCAATAATGAGCGCCATAGCGCCCTGTCTTCAGCTTGCCGCATCCACCATCTGCCTGCAGTCTTCCGCAGGTCATCGTCCCACCTGGCTAGAGGGCGTCCTACACTACGTTTGACGAGTCGCAGTCTCCACTCAACAACACGTTTATCCCAGCGGTGGTCGGTTCTTCGCGATATGGCCGGCCCACTGCCACTTCAGCTTACTAATTCCTTGAGATATGTCGATAACTTTGGTTCTCTGTCGGATGTATTCGTTACGAATCCTATCCTTCAGAGAAACTCCGAACATAGCTCTTTCCATAGCTCGCTGAGCGACTTTGAACTGGTGGACCAGCCCTACCGTGAGTGTCCACGTCTCAGCTCCGTAGGTCATGACGGGTAGGACGTGATATATGCAATATCAATTATTTAGGGTGGGTATCTGGCGCAGCGCATCAGTGTCACCATACAGCGGGGCAATGCGGCCAGCGTCTTGGGGACGCTTCCGACTGGTATTGATATGGATCAGTTGAGCTACCTATAGATTGTTTGCAACAATCTGCAGTTAGCTTAATTGTTTCAATTGTAAATACTAGTTCTAATTTGGTTTTATTATTTGATTGTAATTTTCTTTGTCAATAAAGTAATTATTTAGACTATTAGAACATTTTATAATTTCAAGGTCCATTATTAAGCTAAATAGGAAAATTATTCAAACACGAATAAAAGTGCCTACCTAAATCTTGGAAATAATCTAAACAAATGAAGCATCAGGCTAAGGACAATACAACTGTTCTAGTAAAAATTAGACGTTTATTACCGAAATTAGGATCTTGTTGCTAACAAGTCTGGGAAACAAGCTGGCTTTCAGCTCGAGATGAATTTAAGTGCTCTTTATTAACGTTTCAGAACTACGCTATAACACCGCGTCTTACTAATCATTTCAAAAACCGAATTGGAAATCTCATTTGAGATGTGGTGATATTTCTGGAATGCAGCTTTCCAGCCATGTGCCAGACCCCCAAATTAAAAAGATAATAGCGGCTATTTTAATAAACCATTCGAGTAATGACAACGCGGGTACGTCTTAATTAAGGTAATCACTGTGCTAAGAGTTAATTAGTTAGTTAGTTTGAAACAAATGGGACTTGCGTACGGATTGTATGGTTGTAGCTGAAAATATCAGTAAAGGTAAATAAGTTCCTTTCTCGTCTTGAGTTGTTCCCCACGCTCCTGCGCAGTCCTCGGCCAGCAACCTCATTGTCTTCCATCTCGGACAAAATAATATTTTAAAATGGCCGATGTCCTTATGCGTCTCGTCCTTATCACCTTTCATTGAATGGCATCGCTGGTCACGTCTCAACCATCAATCAGGTGTGAATGACCCGTGACGTCACCGATTGTCCTCGATACGGGACAAAGGAGCTAAGTTTAGCGCTGTGTCAGGTGGATCGGCACTGTTGCCAACAGGCACAAGGGGATTAAACATTATTCTTACATGGATAATAATGAGAGCTGATGATGATGGCAGCCAGTCTCAAGGAGACTAGTTTAGAGACGCAGGACATCATAAACTGCACAACATTATTATGTGTGCGCAAACACAGATGTACTCTCTGTTCCCTCACTCTCATTATTCCGATAGGACGGCAGACCGAAACGACCGGGGAGAGGTCAGGCGCATTAAACATGCTTTCCAAGGCATGGGAGTGTAACACCGCCATCTTCCTGAATCCAAGCTGCTACTGAGAATTTTACTTACTTGAAAAATCCCAATTCGACGACAACCCAAGATTTGAAGCCGGAAGTTACTAACAGCGGTTGAACACGCCGCCAACGAGGCAGTCAGCATGAGAGCTATAACAGAGCCTTCGACCTCAGCAGTAGCTGGTGTGGTGGTGTTGCATTTGACAAACACGACGAAGGCGGAGATCACCAGATCACGTTTAATTGATGTCTATGCTCTTTCGTGATAGTACCAGCGCTGGTCTTGTGCTCGATAACCACAAGCAGAAGACTACTACCGCTGGTACTATTTTGCCCTTCCAGTAGTCAAGCCTATATCAAATTGCCAAATCTAGGCAGATGACAAAAATTTTCGGAGTTTAGAGTGTGACCAGCCAATACGGTGTAAGAAACACATAATCTTAAATAGCGACTCAGAATATCTTGTTTCCCGAGCGGTGTGGTCTGACCCACTGACTGGTCCACGCTTAGCAACAGAACTTTCAGTATTTAGTGAATACTACTACATCACCGTAGGTAGGTACTCTCCACTCGGTTCTGTATGGTTGAGGGAGCGAGAAGATTGTTGGAACTCTCGATAGCAATTATTATCGATTTAATTGGCACCTGCCAACACTTGCAATGTTGGTTATAAACACTCATTATTTGTAGTTGCTTTAGAAAATGTTTTATTTTCAGAAAGGAAAATCATTTTGAGGCCTGCTTTTTTACAAATAATTGCAAGGTTACGTATCTAAGTGCTGCCATAAGAAACTAAATGTCGGCTCTACTATGTAATGTTAAATTTTTTGTTGTTGTTAACGCAAACATTTTTCTAATCATCACTGTTAAAATCAGATAAAAATACCACAATAATTGATTACGTTTCTTTCTTTGGGCAACCTATATATAAACAGTGGACTGTCTTCAACTGTTTTATACTTTTTGCAGCTTAGTTCTGCCTGTAGATTGTATTGCGCACCTGTGTTGGAAGTAGGTACAGCTTAATCACCTTATCTTTCGGTGGTGTTTGGACATATACATCACATCTCGATGGTATCAGGCCTAGTAGAGCATCATACATATTAATGAGCAATTTAAACCACTTCACACTTTTCTTAGACAATGATCTCTGGCGAAAACGGAGTTTAATTATATTACAACAATATGCTAAGCATCCGCGAGAAATAAGTAGGTTTATTTAGTGTGACGTCTTTTTTGTGGAGATCACAGTGTGGTGGTGCAGCAGTAGGTGTGAAGAAACTACTTCGGCTTTGAGGAACCATGAAGTTATTTCATGGTTCCTCAAAGCCAAAGTAGTTTCTTTTGGCAGAGTAGAGGAACTTATTTTTTGATTGAATTGTAGAGTAAATGTGGGATTGACTGCTGGCAGATGCAGGATTGGAAGAGGCAACATTAGACAAGGACCAATGACCTACATAAGGCATTAGACCAAGATTTTTGTTTTGTACATTCTTTATGAACAATTTTTAAATAACAATAAATTGTGACACTCATTTCTTATACCTCTATATGCGAATCATTTGATTTAGTTTTGTTAACAACAGTGCCAAGCTAGACTGGTGTTACTGCTGGATACGGCACACATCGTGCAGTACTCGGCGTGCGCGCCCCGGCTGCGCGTGCGCCGCCACGGGTGCTGCACGGCCGGTGCCCACCGCCTTGTAATTGCCAAAGCGTTCTCTTTTTCGGTTTAACGGTGAACTATAGTTAATACTGTTTTAATGACAGGCCTCGGAGATTATAACATTAGATTATGGATGGTCACTGGCCGTTTGGCATTCTATTTATTTCTGCTATTTGAAAGTAGACGTTTCACTCTTTCTTTTCAACACTTGGCTGGTTCTGGCACTGTTAGAGCTCGTTGTTGAGCGGCGGGTCAGCAACAAGCAC
This sequence comes from Eupithecia inturbata, assembly GCA_963662085.1. Classification (NCBI taxonomy): domain Eukaryota; kingdom Metazoa; phylum Arthropoda; class Insecta; order Lepidoptera; family Geometridae; genus Eupithecia; species Eupithecia inturbata. Next base: position 15,517,607 of record OY759182.1, read on the forward strand.
TTATGAACGACGGTCTTCAGGATACGTGGCATATTAATCAATTAATCATACATAAACGCATTATAGTTTCGTAAAAATTGATTTTTATTAATTATTTGGAAAGGCGACGATGAGCTACCTAAATTATATTTAAATCATTGATTAATAGGCATGTCGTAGGTCATAAAAAAATCCGGCCATAGAAAAATTACACACTTGACCGCATTATCATCATTCCAAACATAAAAAGACAAATAAGCCTAAGAAGTTTGATAATATCCCAAAAAAAATCGATTTCGACGAGACTTTCCCTCAGTATGGGAATGCGCTAACCAATTGCACCATGAGGTCATGTGATGTAGGAGTCGAAAAAATCAACTTTCTTTGGACTCTAGCGCCTTAAGCTCCACCTTCAGGGGAAACATTGAAGTGAGTGTGAGGGCTTACGCAGTATGCCGCAGTATGCAGAATAACAAAAACCTTAGAATTAACCTAAATCCAGGAAAGTAACTAATTACCCTAAACTTCACTACTTCTCTACGAACTGAAGCATTGCACTCCGGACTTTATTACTCTTCACAATGTTAGTGGTTATGCTGTTTGTATGATTAACACCAGCCGGGAGGAAAGACGATCCAACAGCGAGTTAGATAAACAAAGCATCAATGAAATCTAAGCGATCGTAACATATTAATGCAATTAAAGGAATCTAATACAGCCTAAACTATCTATATCTTGCATCTAGCTGTCCTTTTATAGCGCGCACTGACCATCGCTTGGTTTGTAACAAAGGCTAGTAGATGTAGGGAGACGAAGACGTAATGTATGTAAATAAAGAGCTTGCGCGAAGCTGTCGCCGGCGGATCGTGTCATTGGTATTCATTATGCGCGGGCGAGTCGTAATTATCGTATTAGCTCGGTAGATCGCTAAGTGTCGCTTAGTGGCCGCTTTTTGTAATTGATTGTATTTACATTTGTTTGCAAATGTCATTGGTTTTTGTAATTTCATTGTGCACGTGGGGAGGCAGCCGCAGACGTGAACATTGTGCACGTGGGGAGGCAGCCGCAGACGTGAACATTGTGCACGTGGGGAGGCAGCCGCAGACGTGAACATTGTGCACGTGGGGAGGCAGCCGCAGACGTGAACATTGTGCACGTGGGGAGGCAGCCGCAGACGTGAACATTGTGCACTTGGAGAGGCAGCCGCAGACGTGAACATTGTGCTCGTGGGGAGGCAGCCGCAGACGTGAACATTGTGCTCGTTGGGAGGCAGCCGCAGACGTGAACATTGTGCACGTGGGGAGGCAGCCGCAGACGTGAAAATTGTGCTCGTGGGGAGGCAGCCGCAGACGTGAACATTGTGCTCGTGGGGAGGCAGCCGCAGACTTGAACATTGTGCTCGTGGGGAGGCAGCCACAGACGTGAACATTGTGCTCGTGGGGAGGCAGCCGCAGACGTGAAAATCGCAAAATATGCACCCTTATTGTTTAGTTGTAAACACTAGTAACCTTTTGTTAGGCGAAGCATGTCTGTTATATTTTTTTCCAAAATAGTTTGGCTTTCAAAAGATTAATGACTGTGGTTCAATTAGCATGATATTTGAGGAGAATAAATAAAATGTTTTCTGTCCATACTCATATTTTAAATTCTAAAACTTGGTCAGTCTGTTACCTTTTTACGGTAAAACAGAAAATAGATCCTGGGGAATAATACATATTGCGTACTTTTCATTTATCAAAATGCGTGCGAAGCCGCGGGCAAAGGCTAGTTCGGTATAATTCCAACATGAACAATTAAAAGGTGTTGTCACGGGACGTCAGCGGAGTAGAACTCCATACTTCCCATTTGTGCAATCGTAGCTGATGACAATCTTTGCTACGAGGCGCTACGAGCGCGCTACGAGAGCACTCTCCCTGCATTAGACATCAACGAGATCTGCTCTCAGCACATTTCACTGCTGGACCATCTCTTGCTTACTTTGCATAGTGCTATCAATCAAAGATCTTTGTTAAAGAGTAATATCTCTCATTATTTAAGTCTAAGCTAAAAAAGCATTATCTCTCTCTACAGTCATATCAGATATATAAATGAATTATATATTGGTATATATTATATTTATTTACTTTATTTTAGGTATTTATCACATTTTTATTAGAGTATGTTAGTTTTGTATGTAGGTTTGTACAATATTCTTCTGTGTATATTTTTTCCCCTGTCTTGTATGTACACATTATCTATCCACACTCGGTTCATACATTCTCTGTATATCCACAGGTTTTCTGTAAGAAAACTCTTTTAGGGTTAAGCTCACCTTTGTGCATGTCCATTATAATAATATGTTAACTTTTATGTTTAATTTAACTTGTTTGTGCAATAAAGAATTTAAGAACAAGAATTTTAAGAATCTTTGATTGATAGTATTTTGTTAAGTACTAGTGGCATAGGGGGTTGTTAGACATCATAATAAACACGTCTATTGTAGTCTCTCCCACTATATTTGCTTGTATCGGAAAGACAAGCGGGCTTAGGGTCCCGTTGTTTTTTCACATTTGGTAAGGAACCCTAAAACTGTGTCAATATATTTGTGTTAGATGATCATCGTAGTCGTTAGGCCTGTTTAGTGTGACTGTTGATGTCATCAAATACCTAACTTGTTTTTATTAGTGTCCTCTCGTTTCACAGAGGAATACGCACATAGTGATTCTCAAGTGCGGTCCACGTACTAAACCCTATTTGATTTCAACCAATGTATAGAAGCAATTTACGTATAAAATAAAAATAGTCCAATTAAAACTACGTACGTTGACATGTATTCCTCAATAGGGAATTAGCACCAATCATTGCCATATACGTACTTGCTATCGTGATCGATGCCAACCTATTTATCAGTGGATTTTTAATGCTTGTTAGAATAATCTAGAATCTGTAGACTGGAGCTTTGTCTTGTCATATTTATCTGATGGAGAACATTGCTCAGAAACTTGTAGTTATCTGGTTGTCAGGCTGAAGACCATTATCGATAAAATATACCAGACGTTAATGAGACAGGGTGTTCAGCGCAACAACGTTTGTCATACATAGGGAAACTAGGGGTAGGTGAAACCAAGTGCAATAAATAGCTTGGCGGCTTTTAAACCATGAAAAGCTTAACGGCAATTTAAAAAAAATATTTAAAGATTTTTCGTTTATTTTTTCGAATGTTGAACTACTTAGTGCTGTAACTTTATTTGTACGATATAACATGGCTTAATTTTTTTTGAATTACATTTAACGTTCTGTATTAATTTAATTAATATTTACGTGAGGTGTAGGTAAATAAAGCAGCTATGGGTATGCCAAGTGTTGAAAAGTGAAAATTTAAAACTAAGTGTTCAACTTTTGATTGAATTCAAAGAAAAAAGTAAGGGTACCTCTGATCTTCCAATTTATTGAAAACTTTTCTAGTTCAAGGCCATTTCAACAGTATACCACATGTGTCAAAAATATATAAAATACATAAGAAAATAAGGGTTTATTGATAAATGAAAACAAAAGTTTTTAATTAATTCTTAAAAATAGTCGAGAGGCTTTTCAGGGTTACATAGCCGCCAAGCTATTGCACTTGGTTCCACCTACCCCCGGTTCCCCGTGACAAACGTTGTGCCAAACACCCTTTATGTATACCACCGATGTCATGATTCAATTCTGCTACATTTCAGAAAATGTTATGTCTATGTAAACGTTCATAAATACCTACATATCTACATACATATATTATGCCATATTAGGGACATAAATTTAGTATATCCGATTCACTGCCCAGCTTCTACCAGCTCGAACAAAGAGCGGCAGGGGCATTAGAAGTGTTAGCAGCTTGATCATAGCCATAGACTTAATTAGGTACTGTACTGCGTACAGCTGTACAGCTACTTACTAACTTCATGGACAGAGCTCCGGCACAGGCTAGTTATTGAGACCTAATTAGAGGCGCAGTCTTTTGTAGGAATAGTACAAAATCCTTTACGATTAGTAAACTATTGGTATGGTGCCAGGTCAAAGGCAGTGAGGTGTGCACTAAGGTATGTCTCCCATCGTGACACGACTCTCACGTCATCATATTTATTACCTGACAACTAATGCAATTAAATAATTGCAAACTTTATGGACTGGTTGTTATCGATTATAATAAAAGCCAGTTAAATCGTTATTATTAAATATATATAAAATTATTAAATGAGAAGTTGAGGGCGATAATTACCTATTAAATGTAAGTGCATAATGAACTTAAAATCAAATTATGTGTGAATAAGACTTGAACATGAATTAATTTTATATTGTAGTCTGACTGATAATGTCTCACCACGTAACTGACCATAATTATTAAGGTACCAGATTTTTTACTAATTTATGCAGCCAACCTCGCCAAGTACCTACCTTATTTCTTATGTTGCTAAACACAAGCCGATTTGGAAATGTATTTAGTTATGTTATGACAGTTGCAAGGGTTTTATAAGCTGTCTGACTGCATGTATTGTTTATATTCGACTTATTGGTTTGTATAGCAAGTCGAGTACATTTCGGTCAAATATCTTGTGATAAGCCGGCAGGTCTCTTGGACTCAGAGGACTGGATGGACCGGCTCGCGGACGGACTGATAGTCCGTTGTGACATAACATTATCACTGTGTTTAAGCAGGTTTTTACGGCTTCTTCCCATCTCGTTACCTTTCGTCTTACGTATTTAAGTACGTAAATACTTAAGTACCTAATAAGACCTTGTCAGTCCCCAATTGTGGACGAATCAGGTTTTATTTATAGTTTAGTAAAATTTTCATTATTAATAAATAATACAGGTTTTATTAACAAAGAAAATTATAGCTAGTGTTAACGATAGGCACAGTTGAGCTAACTGCAGACTTTAGCAAACAATCTACATGTAGCTCTACTTATCCATATCAATATGAACCGGGAGCGTCTCTAAAACGCGCTGGCTGCACTGCCCCGCATAAATAAAATAGTTATTAGATAAATACAAAATAGATGAAGCTACTTCAGTCAGAGGGGGGGTTAGAACACAATGAGACCAGAGGAATAAAAACAAAACGGGATTACCTTTAATCACCAATTCTCAAAAAAGGTAATCATGATCTATTACGGTAAAAAAAATACAATAATAATAATGCTGGACAAAAAACACACGTTTTCACGTAGCATCATCGAGCCTACAGCCTGTGCAGAACTTGATGAAGTACCAAATGACGTCACAGCTTGCAACAAGGTAACACTACCACTATCTACAACTAGAACCAAGTGTGAACAGCTATCCCGATAGTATCAGCAGTGACCTGGTACTAGTAGAGCACTAGAGGCACCTTTCTAGTGCGCTCGGCCTTGCGGGACTCGGCGACAGGTCGCCGATAGTCGCCCGGTCGGACGAGTCGAGTCAGCGCAGGTGCGTGTTGCAATTAGTGAACTTATAGATTTAGCGCAATTGTAGTTTCATCATCACTTAGGATTACCTACTGGTATGAGTATAAACCTCCTTATCCGCTGTCAAAACTCTGCGCTTGCCCCGCGCAGTCCCCCCGCTGACATCAAGTTGCGACTCGTTTTTAGTTTGGTAAGTATAGCTTCTCGATACGTAGTTTTTGTAACTCAATGTTCTAAACTATTGTAACCGCTCCTTTAGTAGTCGGGTAGAAAAATTAAAAATTTAGCTAATCGTATGTAACGTGGTACGATTTTGTGTCACTAAATAAAAATATGTGACCTAGTTTTGAAGGTATTTTTAAATTCGTTTCCCTGTGTCCTCAGAAACTTGTTTTTTTTTTGTTTTCCTGAGGGAAATGCGAACGCATATTGTACTGCCACGGGGAGCACGATTATGTGGGACACCACTAAAACACTCAGGGTGTTTCCGCCTCTGCCGCTTGTAGTGGGGACGGTATTCTTGCACGAACCCACCGCGGCTACTTGATATCGGGCCCCTAACTGGAGTGTGTGGAGCACCCCCCTTCGCATCGTGCCAGAATCACATGACGCGCCACGACCACCTCGGAGACCTTACTTACCCGCCAATTGGGCGTCGGACGACCCCGTGTCCTAACGCCATACAGCACAGCCACCCGCCTCAGCTGCAATGCCTCCCATACGACATCGCAGACTACTAGCGCTCCTACTGGGCTTAGAAAGCAAAAATCAGAGGAGCAGTACCTCCCGGGGCCGGCCGTATCACCGTCTGCGTTGGCATGGTCCCATGGGTTCCTCTTAGCTTCATCGCGGGTGACTAGGGCGCGATTACTAAGCCCCCCCCCCCCCCTCCCCCCGAACCCCCTGGCAAGGCGGGAACCCTTGGGTCGGTCTCCGCAGACCCAGGTTTTAAAGGCGTTTTGCGTGCTGCAAGTAATTTTTGTATCACTTTCAGTGCGTACTGTACAGTTTGAATTTGATTCATCGTTTCAATCAAACCATCAATCATGAAAGTTTGACGCGAGACCGCATTCAACCCTCAGACATCCGCCACCCCCTGATCGCACAATGGGACGAATCATCGCTTTTTAATTATACCTACCTACTTAGTGGCTTATGGGGGAAAGTTCGGTTATCTCTTAGCCAAGAGAAAAAGCTTTAAACTTAGATTAGCTGTTACAAAAATAAAATCAAATACATAAATAATGCCGGCCAATTCACACAGCATCATGTAGCCCCAAGCTAAGCAATTCACACAGCATCATGTAGCCCCAAGCTAAGCAATTCACACAGCATCATGTAGCCCCAAGCTAAGCAATTCACACAGCATCATGTAGCCCCAAGCTAAGCAATTCACACAGCATCATGTAGCCCCAAGCTAAGCAATTCACACAGCATCATGTAGCCCCAAGCTAAGCAATTCACACAGCATCATGTAGCCCCAAGCTAAGCAATTCACACAGCATCATGTAGCCCCAAGCTAAGCAATTCACACAGCATCATGTAGCCCCAAGCTAAGCAATTCACACAGCATCATGTAGCCCCAAGCTAAGCAATTCACACAGCATCATGTAGCCCCAAGCTAAGCAATTCACACAGCATCATGTAGCCCCAAGCTAAGCAATTCACACAGCATCATGTAGCCCCAAGCTAAGCAATTCACACAGCATCATGTAGCCCCAAGCTAAGCAATTCACACAGCATCATGTAGCCCCAAGCTAAGCAATTATTTTAACAACAGGAATTTGGGCTATAGACTTGACACACGTTTGAAGTCAAAATAATTAGAGAAAATAAGAAATACTTACGATATTTAATTCTTTTAAATACAATTTATGCCCGCACTGTCTTACAGCTGTTTATATTTAGATTAGATACCTTTTCATAAATAATAATAATAATGCTGGACAATCCACCAGAGCTTGTGTTATGGGTACTAGATGACTGATATACATAATACAATACACATAGATAGATATTTTTTTTTGATAGAAACTACGCAGAGCTCCCGGAACAAATATTTGCAGATCGTACAAACATTTGTCCCAAGGCGGGAATCGAACCCGCCACCTCCTGCGTTGCAGGCGGACTTTCACCCGCCGCGCCACATCAGTCGTCTAAATAAAAACATGATTTCCAAAAACATGGTTATATTTCAAATACCTATAAGACAACCCGTAGTGCGTAAAGCTTGGTACGTAATACATCAACATGATGGCTCACTCACCCTTTCAATGTGTCCAAAGCTGGAAATTCTATCGAAATTAAATAAGGCGTTATCAGTAATCCGGGGTTGCCATCAATCGTCCGGCCACAATAGCATTACCCTCTTTTTGGGCTTTATCCGGCCCACAATATGCACGTGGAGAGAAAGGAATATTTGGATAAGACTTGTGTTTTTAAATACTTTATCAGAGAATTTAAAAAGTCGGTACTTTTAAGAAATCCTTAACTTGGGTCAAGACTTATTGATAGCATAATCAAGCATAAACAATTTGTACCGATAATGCACTTGTTACCTACTGACAGATAATTGTTCTTCATCATGTTGGCCGACCCATTGCAAAATGTAGGTGGCTAAGTTTGATTTGAGGGCCTGTGAGCCTGGGGCAACACAGGCCGGAGCATCAGGCTATCTCCAAAGTTTTACTACTAGTGTTCTGTGTGTGCATCCTCTAACACCAGTTTCTCACATCCGCCAGGTCCGCAGGAGACAATAGGCTTGGACGCGCCGCTGTCATAACATGATCGATCAGCGCTGATGGGCCACCCTTTATTGAACCCTGAGACACGGGTTCAGATGGGGGGGGAGCATCAGGATAGCTTGCCCTGTGCATTATACACGTAGTGTAAATAATACATTGGCAATTATAAACTAGGTAGATGAATGGTAATTAAATTTTTATTAAACGAAAGTTGCCAAATATTCTGATTAAAACTATACACTGATACCTACCTATTTTATCTTCTAGCTTGAAATAATGAAAATCAAGATTTTGTAAAAATCTTATCAAAAGAATAAAAGGACACGAAAGTTTTGCTTAACCAAAATGATTCCAAAATTATAAAAATCACCCGATTATCTTGTGGTCATTAGGAGCCACAGTGGCTAGCTTATTGCCTAAACACATGCCAATAGCGAATAACAGCGTTTTTCACACTGACAACATAATACAATTCAATTAGAAATTGCCTTCATATTTGAGTATCGGATGGAATAGCTGGAAACACAGTAGGTAGTCACGCAAGCCTGACATTTCGCGCAGCGTTACATGTTATACGGACTTTATGACGCGATACACTTTATAACTGTTTATTGCAAGTGTGGCCAGCACTTACTTTATAATGAGCTTTTTAAATAAAGTGCTTGGTTTAACTGATACCAGGGTGTTGGCTGCGTAGTTTGCGACGTTCGTGCTACGTCACGTGTAGCCTAATATGGAGTCGGACTCATACCATGTGGATTTTGTGAATGGACTGCATTTGAATAAAAGGACAAACAAAAATTTAAAGTCCTAGTTTCCACAATCCTTTGTAACTAGTTCATAGGAAACTGAGTAAGGTTTTCGAAACCTGTAATTGGTAATTGCACGCTGCAGCCTCGGCAATCAAACCAACCACTTAATCCGCAATTTAACGGCAACATGATTGGTTTGTTAGACTAATTGTTTGACCGTAACATGTGCCGGGTCAGAGGTCATGCAAATATAATTGAGCTTTTTGACTTCAAAGAGAAAGTTACACAATAATCCACTGAAAAGATTACATTTTATACACCGTCCTAAGATTCATTACCAGAGCCTGTACCAAGGTACACCTCAACCATTGAAACCAGAGGCTAACCTGTGTGAAGACAAATAACTTCACACGTATTCTTCAATTACACTAAGTATGGAGTTTAATTACGAAAACGAATAAACTTATCTATAAATCGTGGTACCTATCAGAAAAACCGTTTTGAAAAAAAATCTTAGATCTTCATAAAGCGAAACATCCAAACGTGATAATCTCAACAAAGAATGCCCAATTAAATAATTTAATTTATTATAAGCTAAATTACACATTCGACCTACATGTTCTGCCTTCCTACGAACAAAAAAACAATTTTTCCACATTTTGTTATCATTGCTATCTTCATGAGTCGTCCTTGCGAACGCGTGACGTATGAAATACACCTCTAAACTCAACCTTCAATCTCTGCAAATAGAGTCTACATTACTTCGAAGTTTAGTTTTACGTCAAAGACTAAAAAGTGCTAAATGTAAGCGACCTTATTGCGTAGAGGTTAAGGTAGATTGTATGTTGTGCGGGCTTGTCGTAGCAGTCCAAGGTGTTTCCTTATGCCTGCGCGCGCGCAACAAAGGAAAAATGCTGATGTGTTGGTTAATATGTGACGCTTCCGGGGTCCCCTGGAGTTCTAACGGCTAGTTGTGTTCTCTTTGTATACCTCGACCCATGGACGTCGCAACTACTACAGTCACAAACTGGAAAACGGTAATTGCAAAACATACCTGCTAGGAGTTCCAATCCAAAGTTTTACTACTATAAAACTTTTTGCTTAGGCTTAGAAATACCATCTTCCAGAATTATTTATTGAGCGAACCGAGTTATCGTAGTATTTCCCGAAAATTTGAAATTCGGTCATCATTACGAACAATATTTTGGCTGTAACCACGAACATGAAAGTCAGTGTCTTGGGAGCCCCGCCATTGTGTTGGTTTCCCAGCCATGGGCAACGACCTCAGCTGATTAGATTATCTCGCATTGTTTCGACTGTGCAGGCGTCAAGACCATGTCGGACGTCACTGGCACGTTGCTTACAAGATGATGATATTGACAGATTAAGTGGATATCATCAAATCTTCAAGAATTTGTGATCATGGAAGAGGTAGCCAGAAGGTAGGTTTGATAGCAAAGATATTATAGACATGTTATTTTATGCATGTCTGATCCTAATACATTATTGATTTTAAAAAAAGCCATTGCAGGGAACCATAAGAAAGTTTTTTAAATTATAAGCCACGTTAATGTTGCGCAAAGTTCCAATGATGGAAACATTCCCCAAACGAAATCAGATCAGCATAACGATAGCGAGTGAAAAGTTTCAAATTCTCAAACCAATATATTAGCTCCAAGAAACAAATAGCTCAGATAACAGGTTAACGGTACCGGGAGCTTATCAGCTCATCAGCTGTCGCAGCCAGTGACGTGAACTTTTAATTACCATAATATAGTGTATTTATGGCGTGGCGGTACAAAGGGCATTGTTGCGGGCTCCCACGGTTTTGGACACGGCTGGTAGATGGTATCTCCGTCTCCGGTCGTGACCTTGCGGACCTGAGCCTGCCACTTCTCACTATCGCACTTCCGAATCTCGGCAAGTGATACTTCCTTGTGTTCTGGGCTGGCTCTTATTGTTTCTTCGATAGATTCTATAACACATTCTGAGGAGTTCATACAATTAGGATTGTTATACCTCCTCCGGCAGCTACCGACCATAATAATAACTGTTTTCGGTTATATATTAAATACAATAAAAGACTTCCTTTCAGATAAAGATGCTTGGAAACATATTAAGAAGTGTTTATTTATTTATTATTGTTATTTGGCTATTCTAAGTGCATTTTATATGTATGCCTATTGAATAAACATATTGAATTGAATTGAAATAATATATGAAACAACAACATTTTTGATACCAAACATGATAAAGAGATAGGATTTATCCATATTACGATATATCCATATTTTGAGTACATGAAATACTGGCTTATGTAAATGTTACTTATGTTCTCTTTAGTTCCCAGTTCCAAGAACATTTGTAAAACCAATCAACAATGCTGTTCCAGAAATACAAGTAACCTATCGACATCATCTCCGAGTCACAAACCTCTGCATCTACGGAACATGTCAGCCGAGATGCTGCGATAGCCATTGTCGACGAATCCACTTCGACACTTATCGTACACATAATCGGATCTCGCTTACATATCTCCACACCATCAGTTTAACCAAAATTAGCCTTTCATCCGTATACATAAGGGGTCTAGGGAATGCAGGAGTTGGTTGGTGATGTCATGTGTGACAGAAGGATTTGTCTGCAACGTTTAGAAACAAAGGAATCGTTGATTGTGTTACGTAAGTCGGCTTAAGATTTGTGATTGTAGGCTTGTGTTGGTTATTGTGGATTTGCAATCACTGAGCTCTCGGGCACTGCCGTGGTGTCTCTGCTTTCTGATCGACCTGAGTGATTGATTTGTTCAGTTGCCACAAGAAATGTGTACCTAGATCGGATCCGCCGCGCCGGATCGTAGAATTAGCCCGTTTGTAGAATGGCTAGGCCGAGCTCAGTTAATTGCCTATGTCGATTGTTGAACGATCAATATTCAACAACATGGCTAAACGGCACTTTGCCATATTGTCGAATGAAATTAATTAGGTACCTATTCCCAACAAATCAGCGTTCGTTTTGTAATCGGCCTAGCTATTCTACTAACGGGCTGAATCTACGTTCCGGCGGCGACATATACATTTACAGTTGATTTAAAACTTTGCAGTTTTGCGGATCAGAGAGAAGTAGAAGATCGCTCTGACAAGTAGGTATGAAGAGCATAATATATTATGGAAGCACATTGTGCACAAGGACGGGTGGAGCTAACAGCAACACCGTGACATAACATAACCGATCACATCCGTTACAAAAATTCACAAATCAATAAAACGCAACAAATCCCATAGAAATGACATCACTCACGGTATAAAAAGCTATGTTTTTTTACCCCCAGTGTCGCGGGTCGTGGCACGTCGTGCGGCCTCATACCGCGTAGGATAATATCCTCCGCGGCTTTGTGAGGCACGTACACGTCCTTCCTCTTGTCGTTACGGACACCCTTTACTGCAGCTTAGAACGGGACCACGCCGCGCCGCGCGCTATGGGAATCAACTTAATGCTGACACTGATGGAATGATTATAGAAACATTTGTTATTGGAAGAAGTGATTTAACAATTTTCTACTTTTCTTATTAGCCACTGTCCCAATAGATCACTACCGGCTTCTGTCCTGCTCTGCCTTTACCAGGTCGCGTCGCGTCGGTGAGAACAAATGAAAAACAGATAAGGACAAAAGAAAAGCAAAACTAAACTATGGAAAAATCACACACAAGCGAAGGTTCTGGTAAATGTCGAAGTTAGTGTGTGCAGGTACATTTGAAAGTAGTTTATAAAGTTAATCCAAAGTGTCACACAGCTAACCAGCGCACGCAGCGCTTTGACACATATCCACGACAGAATCGGCCCATGGCCACCTGACCACACAAAACAACCGTTGCTTGCCGTTAGATGTTGCCTTCTTTGACAAGATATTTATTTACCTCGGACACAAGTTTTATAAAAGTATTATACTCCTCGCATTATCATCTTGACGACAAATTAACGTCGGGTGAGGTCTACGAGTTTATACCAGGGTGCCTCGAGTTTTTCTGACGCTAAAGCAACGCTGGGATTGAATATTTCTATAATACTAATAACTAGTCCTTTTCATAATGTCCTTCCTGATCTATCGTTCAGATAAACGGCATAATATTTAATTATAGAGAACAACCTGTTTTTCCACTTCTATACTAAAACCTACACTATACGGCTTGAGTAAACACATTATTCTAAACAAGGTTTCCTGCATTTTATTATACTCAGTAAAACACTCATAATAGCCGATAAAATATAAGATTAGTTAGTTCTATAACGTAGGTAGGTCACGTATACAAACGTAGTATGTAGTAGAGCATGAATCTTCTAACTTCGTGATACAAAATTTATACATAAATTAATAATATTTTTTTTTATTGTTTTAAATCGATTATTAAGGTTAAAAAAATATAGAACCAACAATATTTTCAATTACCTTGTCGTAATGCTATAGTAATATGGCATTACGTTCTAATGTACCGTTTGCGCATGTCTGCTCCACGTGATGCACGTCATCCTCCCGATATCATAGAGATCCAGCAGGGCGTATGGTTCCAGAGTTATGACGGTTTGAATCTGAGCCTGAGATATATATGGCGTGAGGGGTTTTATAAGTTTTGATAAATTGTCTCGTCTAACGCATAAGTAGGTGTTAATAGGAACTAATAGGTACCTTTGAAAAATCAAATATCTATAACATAATTGCCTTGCAGCTGTTACTCCTCTAAGCTCGACAGACGTTCAACCTGAACTTGATGCAAAATTGGTAGTTATCATTTATCACACTTGCACATAGCATACGGTAAATTATCAGACTGTCCTTTCACAAAATATACCAATTTCACCAATTTCTGACATTGTTGTAGTTTGAAAAATTTAAATTATTCACAAGGGTAATTTTTCTTACGCTTTACATAAAACACCAAACAACCGCGAAATAATACAACAAGATATCCCGCCAAAGCTTCATAACATAACATAACATAACAATACGAAATGTGAAGGGTGACGTCACGTTCGCTCTAGCCAATAACGTTTAGAAATTTTTAGAGATTTAAAATACTTATCTACTTTTTAATAAAATAGCATTGGATAATGATAAAATTTCACGTAAAACATCAAAAAAACAAAAATAATGTACAGATATATTTCTAAAGAGAATACGAATAAATAATTAGCTGTTTTGAAGTCACATACATATTATACCCTATTCAATGTGTAGGTATTAGACTAAAGGGAAAACAATAATAATGACTATTTATATTACTCCACCACTTAGTTATTATAACGTAATAACGTAACTAATACATAACTATACCAATGTTATTATTGTGGACTCTACTCGTACTAGATTGTAACAATGTCTTTGAAGTGACATCGTGACGTCACAGGAAACGCCGAAGTCGTATAAAGTGTTGCGCATTGACATGCGCGCTCAAGGGCACGGCGCGGCGGCACCTCGTACCTTCCTAGATTAGATATAGATAGGTACTTACCTTAATTAAAACACTGATCCTTTGTGCCAACTTGGAACTATTTAAAATGCCACATAATTAAACACAACACTCTGTCAAAATCTATAAATTATTGTCGGTAATTGTTCTTGTATTCAAATCAACGCATTCATATTAATATGGCGCTCGTACCGCGGATTCGTTTTGTTTCTGTTTGTTTTGTTAAGATTATACTGAGTGGTATAATCTTCTAGGTCAATATTTCTCCGAATTTTGTTTAGTAGTTCTTAAATTATGCAAGCTTCCGTATCCTTTCATTATATTTTGACGACTTCTAAAATTATCATAATTCATTTAGCAGCTGCCACAAAAACAAACAGAATCAAAACGAAACGTTATAATATGCGAAACTATTTAAGAAAGTGATTATTCTGAACTTCCGAAAGATCATCTATTCAAAGGTTCTTATGTCCGTACAATAAATGATAAAATTAAAATGAATTCGTTGTTGAAATAAATCATAAAACTGAGAGATTATCATCAATAGCGATGGCGATGAACGCGACGATAACACGTTTGTTTCGTCAGATGAAGGCAAATGTTGCGCTCATCAGTCACAGCCGAAATAACTGCAGGTATTGATTTTAGCTTACATTCAAGAGACAATTTAGGTGTAACTGATAATTCACAGATACTGTAGAAATAGCATTGGATAAAGTGAAGGTATCTCTTGAGTATTGGTAGCCGCATAGTAAAAAATATCGTTGTGTCAACAATAATCTCAAGGTTATCGCCCAGCCCAGCCCACCACAACTAAGAGCTATCCGTGCAGCTATTCAAATATACCAATGAACGTGGTCACCGTAAGGCCGGCGCCTACTAATGATCTGATTAGCTTGCTCCAGCGAAAATGTCATTGCCGGAATCAAACGGAGTCAAGAAAAAAATGAAACCCAATGAAGCATTATCGTCATTACCTGTAAAATGAAACCCAATGAAGCATTAACGTCATTACCTGTAAAATGAAACCCAATGAAGCATTATCGTCATTACCTGTAAAATGAAACCCAATGAAGCATTATCGTCATTACCTGTAAAATGAAACCCAATGAAGCATTATCGTCATTACCTGTAAAATGAAACCCAATGAAGCATTATCGTCATTACCTGTAAAATCAAAACCCAATGAAGCATTATCGTCATTACCTGTAAAATGAAACCCAATGAAGCATTATCGTCATTACCTGTAAAATGAAACCCAATGAAGCATTATCGTCATTACCTGTAAAATGAAACCCAATGAAGCATTATCGTCATTACCTGTAAAATCAAAACCCAATGAAGCATTATCGTCATTACCTGTAAAATGAAACCCAATGAAGCATTATCGTCATTACCTGTAAAATGAAACCCAATGAAGCATTATCGTCATTACCTGTAAAATGAAACCCAATGAAGCATTATCGTCATTACCTGTAAAATGAAACCCAATGAAGCATTATCGTCATTACCTGTAAAATCAAAACCCAATGAAGCATTATCGTCATTACCTGTAAAATTAAACCCAATGAAGCATTATCGTCATTACCTGTAAAAGAAACCTGACTAAGTACTAATATTAAATAAAAAAATGTTTACGCCTAGGAAGTTAAACTTGCGCATTAAGTACTTACCTACCAACAAAACCGTTGGGCTTTACGGACGCAGCTTAAATCACCGTCCGCGGTGCCATTCCTCTGGCACCGTAGAAGGTGACCTAAAAGCCGCGTGTCGCTTAATAATCTTTCTCAAAATTAGTAAAAAACTTAAATAAGTACCTATTAAGCAAAGTTTTCAAATCATTTGGGATATGAAAATTACAATCGATAAGTACCCGTGCCCATAAAAAACTATATATATTTTTTTTTAAATACTGCTTTGTCATATTCCTGCATTAATAGATTTCGATCAGAATCGCAACTGGGTGTAGTTTACCCAACACATGCCGCGAGGTGTCAGTAGAGCTGTAGGTAGTGTGAGCTGTAGGTAGGTATCCCAGATTCTACGACTATTTTGACGCTGACGTAAGGCTAAACTAGGGCTGCTCCACTTATTGAGTCATAAAAACATAAGCTATAAATCAAAAGTGTCAAGTAAATGACAGACGACGATTAGGCATTATCTTCACCTCGATAGATTTGTAATCACGAGCCTGGTGGGCAGTGCAAGTTTCCAAATCGTATTAGATTGTCACATTGCGCAATAATATCCAAAAGCGATGTCGTTTCTCTCCGCATGGCAGCCCTGCGCGCGCAGAGGTGCGTGGGCGCAGCTCACCCCGCTCACCTTGAGCTCTCATTTAGCACTAAATCCAACCGATCTCAACAAAACTATGACTGTAATCTGATCTGATGAGCTCTCAGCACGAATCACATAGATCGAGACGAGTTGTGGAGATCCTGCGACATCAATCTATGGGAGACACGCGATGTCGTCCCTGTTTCTCATCTCAAGTTGCAATCTTCAGTTGTAAGAGCCAATTCCATCCTACCTATGTCGTGTCTCGGCTGTAACTAGTCGTAGACGCCCGCAGCGCCCTCCCGTCGGTCGAGTGTGAGTCGCTCCCGAAAGGAGCAGCCTGTGTTACTACGCTTACGAGTATTTGTTTTAGTAATGAACATTCCGCGTTTTAAATAATAAAATTTATTCATAAGCCGGCACTTACCATATTTGAGTGTGCGAACCGGCGCGGCGTCCATATGTATGAGTGGTTAAGATATTCTTATTTATGGGTCTATGTCAAGGTTACCTTTAACTGCGGTATCATCGCCTTTGTATATGCTATTCTATAATCTCGCATTAAGTATGTATTCGCGGCTAAACTGTGTGCTTCACGAGTGCAGAGACGCTACAAGCTCTCGAGATCAGCATAAGTGCCTGCCGTTGAGTTCGGTTCTCTGTGATACACACATTCCAGTTTTTGTGTGACAGCTCTTGTGCCGAAATTAATAAGACGTGCAGTATTATTTTTGAAACTGAATCGAGTTCTACCGAAACGTTAATTTGAATCTTACCTCAGTGTGCTAAGGTTTATCTTGCATTCCCAGCAGAAAGAAGTCTTAAGTAATTAAAATAGACGCGCGCGCGAGCTGTCATAATTGTACCGCGCGGTTTTTGCGCGACTGATTATCATGTGGCGACTGCGGCTTGAAATATATTACCTTTGCACTGATTACGAGAACAAAAATATTTCTTGATTATAAATAGGTCCAAAGTGTAAAAGCATCAGGAACGAGTGGTCTCCAGAACGTCCGCACTGATAAGTATATTTTGGACGAGTATTATCCGTCCGTTGCCGGGTCCACGTGAATACAACACCTACACGTAGGTCTACGGGAACATTCTCTTCACCCGGGTGGACTATTCTAAGCAGCAAAGATGTTTTGTCCAAAGACAGCTTTCGACTTGACAAAAAATGTATGGAAATAGGTACCAGCAGACACTAACGCGGCACAGCGAAGGGTGAAGGTGTGTTTTGTTACATTTTGCATATTCATCGACGCCGCGACGGGTGCGGCGGTACGACGGTGCGACCGTGCGGTAGGTCGCGGTTTTCGATTCTTAATTTATGGCGTGCTAATGGGAATCCCACGGCTCAATGAATGAACTGTAATAACCTGTAATTATAACTAACGACAGGCAAAGCGTAATTTACTGATGATGATAAGACTCTTGAATCCATCAGTGTAATTTACACAAAAATCACTGCTGAAATACAGGGTTTTGTGTAATTCACTGACACTGCTTGGACTGCAGGTTCTGCCCATCATCAGGAACACGTTGGTGATGACTCCAGGACTTCATTCTTAAACTTTAGTAGGCCCCCATTCAACAATAATTTTTTAGAGAGACTTTATTTAAACCTAAACTTAATAAACTAAACTAAACTTAATACCCTTCGTGTGCGACTCGGCTCGCACACGAAGGGTTCCGTAAAATCAGGCAATTTTTTCTTTAAATTTTGAACTTCTTTATATTTTTAGTATTACAGTTGAAGTTTTACTTATTTATAAAAAGTTTATTGTGGTTCAACATACAGCCTTGACAAATCAACAGCAAAAATAGCCAAAAAAACACGTTTTTGTATGGAAGTCCCCTTTAATTTGGATATTTATTTAATTATTAATATTTGCTGTTATAACGGCAAAAGAAATACACATTCTCTGAATTTCAACTGTCTATCTCTTACGGTTCATGAGATAGAGTCCTGTGACAGACGGACGGACGGATAGCAGAGGCTTAGTAATAGGGTTCTGTTTTCACCCTACGGGTACGGAACTCTAAAAATGGCACCGCCCGGATCTAACATTGGGAGATCGGTCTTTAGTAAGTCGTTGGGTTCCGGACAAACGTATTGTTTCGTAGACACGCACTGTCAGCCTAACCCTGTGCATGTCTATCAGAACAGAAATAGCTTTTAGAGAGGACGATAAGTTGAAAAGCTTAGACGTAGTTTGCTAAGCTGTTCTTAGCTGAATAAAGTTCCTACAGCCAGTCGGTAAGCAGATAGTGGAGGTGTAGCTACTGCTTACGCCTGTGTGTTACTGTATGTTATCGGAACGAACGACTGATAGCGAATGTTAAACAGCCCCTCGTGTTAGCAAACCAGTTCGGTAGCTCCTAATGTTTGATTTAGGCGAGTCGAACCGTTGAAGCGCTTCCTCTAGCCAATAACCTACAAGTAGTGGTCCCCCTCCCTTCCCCCTCGTCTTTTTGCGAACGATACGTATTTATCTAAAAAAAACAACACATTATAGATGCATTTATTGTGTAATTGTAATGTACTACTAAGCTGTTATGTCTATTTGTCTTGTTACAGAATGCATGTTGATTGTTGATTGTTGATTGTTGGGTCTACGTTTAATTTAGCGAGCACTTGTTTTCACTTTTATATATAACTTATCGTTTTCAATTTTAAATCTTGTGTTATCTACTGTTAATTAATAATCGTTTATTTCGTACATTACAAGAATAACACGATATATTCGTATCAATAAAAATAAGTAAGTACCTACATACATTAAATTCTAGGAGTAATAATAAATTAAATTTTATGTATCGAAATTATTTAAAATTTTACAATTTTTAACATTTAATTTAAAATTATACCTACACTACTTAATTTTAACGTTACCTATTCGAAACAATAAAAACATTTATTTACCGACACCACAAACATAATAAATTAGAATACAGTGCCAGCAGAACACAAACCAAGCGAGGATGCTTGTCTCTTACCATCGAGCACATACCCAACAGAGAGGAAATAATATGGTCTTTCGAATTACGAAACTCATCAGTGTTTTGTCACTAATAAATGTCAACTCTCGCTCGCGCTGTGACAGTACAGCGCCAACAGCGGATCTGTGTACTTCTCCGTCTAATTAAGAAATATATTCAGATAACATACAAATACTTTGAAAATGGCTTAAGGTTCTATACGGTGGCGTGGGAAAAACAGCAAGAAATCGAACTACTATACAGATGGAATCACATTTCATTGGTAAGTTGTCCATAATGTAATTTTTAAATTTATAATCTTTTTAGCACGGCTCAAATAAAATTGGTCATTTAAATGAAACAATTGAAGCGCATGTGTCGCTTAACTATGCGTTTCGCTTTCACCTAGCTGCAATTTCTATAACGTCATCTCATTATATGGTACTAGTGTTGTGCTGACGTAATAAAATAATGTATACTCGCGATATAACAAGAAAATTTATCAATTTGGTTAAGTTATTGTTGATCAGTGTAACTTTTTTAAAAACTCATAATATAATATACACGTATCTGATTTGTTTGCTTTTTAAAATCATAAAATCACTATCGTTCACGTAAATAATTTTCGCGACGCTCATACATAGTTATAACATTGACTATCAATATCGATAAAAATATGTGCTTGCCCATCTCGAGTGTGATGCTTGACCTTGAGTCGGCCAATCGGAGCGCAACTGTCGCCGCAGTGATTTGGTGAAATTGTTGACTTAAATGACTTTTCCTCTCAATTGGGTATGTGCTTGATGTCTCTTACGCTCCATTCTGTCAAACGCACTTAGCGTTTGACAGAATGGAGTCAAAAGTTCAGAAGATTCGCAGTTACAGAACCAGAATATCTGCAGTACAGGTTGCTCTTACGAATCAAATAAAACAAAACATGGAATGAGAACCTATTTAACTTTGCCTATTATTTTTATTTTACCTACTTTTTTTTACGCTAACGTGATACTTTCTAGTTATTTTTACTATATAGTTCCTACTATCTACGCATCTATCTATGTATTGCATTGTATCAAGTATACTATTTTTTTAATAAACGTTTGGGTACCTCGTGTTACTGTTCTAGTATCGCATAGAGCTCACAAGAATAGAGATAATTATTGATATACCGATACTTGTGTTAAATGATGTTGATATGTCCTGCAGTTTGTTTAACCTGAGTTATGATTATTGTTTAATTATAATTCCATGTTCGATCGCGAACGGGAGCCATTCCACTTCGTAAAATTGTAGTTATGTCTAGGTAATTAATCCAATTGGAAATCTTTATCTATTATGTCGTTATAAAACCAGAATCCTATATAAAACTTAAAAGACTTTGGATCTGGGTGTTCTGTGTATAAATGTTAAAAAAATATTTTTTATTTCTTGAAAGTTTTGTTAGTCACGAATGTTCTGTTTCGGTATAGAACACAAAACTTCTTTGGTACTTGTAGCTAGGTATATTTTATTTAGGTAGTTTATTTTATTTGGCGCTTAATTTAACAATTTTAAATGTTACGGTATTCTGAGTAAAAACAATGTAAACAGTATAAAATTAATAAACGTGAGAAAACACGAAACGGCCCGAAGAAAACGCAGCCATTATCGACAATGTACGTACATGAAGTAGCTCACAAAAACTACTTCTTCGACAATACGAGTAGCTTCGTTGTGATCCTTATTCACTAGTGGTATTGTTTTAACTGGATTCCAAGATATGACGCCTCGGCCAAGGCGGCGCTTCTTGCGACTTGCATCTGAACCTGTAGATACATACCAGCAATTTTGGCGTTTTGGTATCATTAGGTATAATGTTTAAAAATATCTTACTGGGAAAATAAAAGTAGAAATAAACCGCTCAGTTATCGACTTCACTAAAACCAGAGCTGATTATCATATTTCATGCGATTAAAATCTTAAATAATAAAAGTTCTCGAAATAATCCTACATTTAGTCGCTACTATTTCTGCAATTTTTTTTTGTTAATGTAGTTGTATTCACCCATCAACATTTGTGGTTTATCAGCGAGCGCGGGGCCCTAAAGGCGCCGCCTGGCGGTGCGGTGGTGCGCGGCCATTACGCCGCCGCCGCCGCGGGCACTCCACCATAAAGATACCAGTTTATGAAAGATATTAACAAGAGATTTCAACTCTTAGTTGCTAATAAGTACGACGGGGCAGTCGATGAAACGTTATGCTTTATTGAATTACCGAGATCGGTGCCTTGAGGCTTAGCTTTTACATTTTATAACCCACATCAATACCAGCATTAGCCCTTGTCGTCCCACAGCTGGGCATAGGACTCTTTATGTTTACTCCGTCCGTCTCGATTCTGCGCTGGTCTGTGCCGGTGTAGCCCACAGTCTTTACGATGTCGTGAAATGTTTTATACTGTTGATATCAAATACCCCTTACATGAGTTTCCTTATTCCATTATGCACAGAATACTACCCACATGAGTGAGTAGTCAGGGATGTAGTAGGTATGTACCTGTGGCACTCCAGTGGGTGGCCTACTGACTACTTAGAAGGCTGTGGCTTGGCTCTGCGTACTAACTGGTGTGAAGCTGTGGTGAGGGAGGTATGCGATACACTGGGGCCGTGCTGGTGGGCCGAGAAGGCACCAGCGAGCTTGTTTATGAGGTATTTGTGTTACATTTTAGAATTTCAACATAAGTTTAGGTTCGGTTATGGGAACACAGCCTCCGTCGCGGGTAACTTATGTATGATATTACCGACTTTGCCTTACGAAACTCACTGTTGTGGACAAAAGTATATAAAAATTATAATTTCTCTAAAATCGCTGAACAAAATGGTTATTAAAATATGATTTCAAATACCAATTAATTTGTCATGCGTAACTCTACGTAATAAATTAAAAACCTTTGCGTCATAGGTACATATCACAATTTATACTTGTGCAAATCTATTTTCCTAGTAAAACTTTCTGATCTCCCAAAAAACACTATACACAATAATTACACTCATTACTCAGATCACAATGAGCTCTCATTATAGTAATTTCAATATCAGCGCTAATAAGATCCCGTGAAGTGATACACATGATTACTCGATAATAGAATAATGCGTCTGAATATAATTATTATAATATAATACATAATTCATGTCGGAACTATCGGCGCGCGCGCATGCATCGACACGTCTGCGAATTACACAAACTCATTATAATCACATTTATATTGTCGAGAAGGCGTTATTTCGGCGGTGATTTATTTCGGAACTAGTTGTTTGACATGAGCTAGAACAAAAAATGTAGAGCTTGATCCACTAGTTCCTACCTACTTACATTCGATGAGGGATCCGGACATCTCAGTTCACAGGCTGAGCGGCAGCGGCAGGGGCAGAATGTTTTATCATACAATCTGTTTGAAGGTTCTAGTCTAGTTACCAGCACGGCATCTGAGTCTTGTCAATACATGTTTATGAAATTAAATTTCAGTCCGTTCAATAGCAACAATTACTTGGGCATATTTTATCCGGTCGCCCCCTGCCAACTTTCCTGAATGTGTTGTTGGGTCCTCGAACTGCCCGCGGCCTGCTGCTGCCATATACGGCGCGAAGGGTGGGTAATTGCGGTTGTTTACGCTTTCCCGGCGGTTTCCCAGCCGCGCGGCGCGGCGGCGCGGCGCGCGCGCAGCCGTCCGGAACACGCCGCAAAAACGCCATCGCATCACGGTCAAATGAAGACGTGTAATTAGTTGCTTTTTACTAACTGATCGCCGTTTTTTGCGACCGTATATGGCTCGCGGACGGTCGACGGCCGCGCTGCGAGTCACAAGCGTGAACCCAGTGCCCACAGCTGCGGTATGACCGTGCTAGTAATATGCATTACTGAAATTATAAAAACCAGTGTCCAATGTGCATAGGAAGCAAGTACGTTAGGTATGTGTGTTTACGCGAACGGTGTTGCTTTTGTTTGTACGTTTCGCATACGTCGAATCGATTAACATGTGTAACTGAGAGGCGCAATTAATATCGCAACATAAAACGTGCATTTTATCGTTACCCGCGGTCGGTGCGTCCGCGTCCACGCACTAGCGTGGACGCTGCGTGGTCGCATAAACATCGAGTTTTACTCACAACATTTCTATTATCTGGCGCGAACCGGCCAGATCCGATAATACGCTCATAACTGCGTTCGCGTAAAACGATTCATTTACGCATAAGAGTCTCCAACGACGTAAATGCTCTTTAGATGGCAGAGGCAGCGAGGCGGCGGCTCGACCAACATACACGTACATTGCAGAATGGGTTTACCAGAAAGCTTACAAGCGTTAATATAGAGGAATATGCGCCTACCTACGGGTCATTTACACAACTAGGGAACAAAAACAAACATACCGAAGTAGAACAGACTAAGCTATGTTTTTAATTAAATCGATTAAATAGATAACAATTGCGAGTGTCCATATTAGAACCACGCCCAATCACCGGAGCATTTAGCCCAACATCCTCATCGAATTAAACCGCGAACAAAATTGCAATTTTCCTTTAAATCGCCGATAAATTGAGCGCCTGCGGTGAGACCTGTTAATGGCGGATCAAAAAAAACGTGAAAATGATTATATTATATGAACCTATACGGAGATGGACCCGAGCCTGGACCGTTAGGGACCCCCGCGGCGACGCAGAATAAAAACATCTTGACTTACAAATAGGCAGCTCTTGAAGGTTCATTTTATTGAAACTCCATAATAATAATAAATAATTCCGATGCCTGTGGTTATTCAGAATCGCGGTGATTTGACCGCTTACAGTTTTAAGTTTGTAAATTTGAAACTCAAATAGTTATGAGCAGGATAACAAAGTGAGTGCATGGCAACTCATCTGCTACATTATCTTCTTATCAGATAATATAAAGTGATTTCTGTACACGAGTGAGAGCCGCAGACAAGTGACACCGAAGTTTTATTTACAAGTAATAAAAGTTAGTCGATAAACGTCGTTTACGACGATGGCGATCAATGGAAATCAATGGTTCACGGGAAATTATATGTACTCGTATGTGGAACTAAACTACAACATAACAACACGTTTACGCAATTTTAATCAAATTATATGAATGTAATTCCTATTTATGAAAAAAAATATATAATATGGCTTCATGGGGTTGGAAAAAAACTACACGGACGTAGGGGTGGGTCATAATTACTCGATATTTTGACCAAACACCAATGACACCGGGTTAAATAAAAAAAATATTCTTAAAATATTATATACCTACTGATAAGTGAATTATTGGAACAGGCATGAGCCCGTTGTTTTTATGGATTCACTAGAAAATTGACAGTCGCGCGCGTTTATATCATTCGTATGGCTCCTTTAGAAGAAGAGAAGGTATTTTACCGTTAAAGCAATTTTAGATCAAAACTCGATCATTAAGAAATATTCCAACGTTTATGTAAAACCTTGGAATAAAATGACAGCGATAGAGTCGGGACAAAAAACTTAATCTGTGTAATATCTCCAGAACCGGTGTCCCAAGTCCAGAGTCCTGGGGCTTCAAACAAACGTCGCGTAGATTTAATGGCATGATGCTGCGACAGGCTGGACCATTACCACTTATATGCTCAATCAGAGCATTCGATGAAATACTATAACATTGGTACAGATACGCAGAAAAGTGCTCTAACGAATAATGACTTGGTTGTCGCGAGAAAGGGACGTATAAAAGCAACTTTGCATTTTTTTAATCAAAATTTAATAATTTTGATGAAAATGATGATGAGATTTAGCATATTTTAAGACTTTTGAATTTAAAATAATTGCAATCAATAGCTGAAGATTTATATACTGAAATAAATTCAACAAAACACCACAAAATAATAAATATAGATTGCAAGAACACGTTTGATATTCCAAAGTATGTACTCAAAAAAATCGTAAATACAGATGAATGTTAAGTCGTCGACTGTATGGAGCGAGCTCGATCACTGCGATGCTTTACGGGCGATATAAATAAAATTGCCTGGAACTAAGTGGAAATTACTAGAAGCGGTTCCATTACGCACGTAACCCGGGAGCCCGGGATTAGCATACACCCATGCGTGCGGGTCCTACCACCAATACTCGATACTTAAAACTCTTATCTACTGCAGGAGGTACCTTTCTGTACAAGGACACCAAAAAGCAGAAGACGAGGAAATACTACGATAACTTATTTGAATAAATTAGGGAGCAAAAAAGAATTTCAAATTTTAAATTTGAACTCCTACCATCATTGCTTTATCCCAAAAACACATCTATACTATTATCACAACTGTTCGATTATTTCGTAACAAATGAGCCAAAAGACACCTACCTAGGCTTACAAGTAGACAGAACTATATGCAATTACTGCTGGTAGTAGGAAACAGCCTCCATTCTCGATTACTGCTATTTTATATGCAGACAATAAGCTTCCGAGTGCAACCGACCACGAGCATACCCGTCGCCTGGCGGGCAGTAGACGTCGCAGGCGCCCACTAGCTTATTACAACCAGCGTTACATTGTGGTTGATGCAACTGGCGGCGAATCGAACTGGACTAACTAGAGCAGCCACTTGTTGGGCAACTAACTGTCAAAACGCCTTTACGTGCGCAGGCGACTGCTAAAGGTGTTAGCCAGTGTTGGCTGGTGACAGGTTAGATGACGAGTGAATAAATAATGCTGGACAATTCACACAGCATCATCTAGCCCCAAGCTAAACAGAGCTTGTGTTATGGGTACTAGGTGACTGATATACTCAATACAATATACTATAAGAGTTGACGATGATGTCGAAGACGGTGGTAGGCACCTGTTGATCTCGATAATAAATACTTGTATCGATCATGGGTATTGCGTCGACACGACACCTCTCAAATAGTTCGGAGTATTGCCAACGCTTTCTACTGAAATCTAAGTAATACTGTAGGTACCTACTAAGTTATTGTCTGAGTGTCAAACATCGCTCAGTCCAGATCGAGTTGTTTGTAAACATGACGATTCGACGTGAATGGAAAGGGTCGACTAAACCCGTAAAGTTTGGACTCTCATTCATTGGTGTACGATGTACGAGTGATATTGTGATGAGTCGCCGAGCCCCACGCCACGCACGAGTCAAACAAACAAAGTAATGCGCCCAACATTCAATTATGCCTTTAACACTTCCAAATTAACATGTCATGAATAATATTTAACTTTTTCTCAATTATGATAATACTCACACTACCCTAGAATTAAGAGTGCAAAACCAAAACGGATCTTTAGCAAGTATTTACATACATTACAATACTAATTCGGACGAGAACTGAAAATTACCCAGAAAGGAACATAACGCGGCGCGTGCGCAGCTCAGATGACAGAATATTCAAATCAGCGCATTAACATTTAACGGTAGTGAATCATTTTACGAGGTGTAATAAAAAAAGTGTTTATTTTAGTTTATCTTATTTGTCGCAAGGACGTCATGATTTATTCAAAATAAACACTTTAATAATGGAATTTAATAATGTATGTTGGCTTTATCGTGTAGTTGTGGACTGGTTTGTGTGTACACACGCGCGGCGCGGGTGCGGGAGTGTGGGGGCGCTTGCGCATGTGTGCGGGCACGTGTATGTTTCCTAGTGGGTGTGGACAGGTGCTCTCCTTGAACGCATACCTCACCTGTGATTACCTACACTTGATTTCAAAACACCTACTTAATAAAAAAGATTCACTTTTTTATTAAGTAGGTACCAACATTTTTAACGTTTTAGGTACTTCAAATAAAATTTTAGATGGCAGGTTGTGGACCTACTTGTTAGAAGAATCTATGGTAAGTAATTCATAGATTAGAGTCGTGTCTTAAAATTAAAATTAGCGACTGAGAGAATAGGTAATGTCATAAATCAAAAACTGCTTGTTATGATTTATGAGTATGAGTATCGCGAAACAGCATTATTAATCATCAAAATAATTAATTGGATGCATATCTATCAGCCTTTACCTTGTTCTGAGCCATCAGGAGCAATAACACTGCAATAAACTGATTATACTCCAATGAAATGCAGGCGATGGCCCGTGCAGTACTCTGTATGCCCTGGCGTGCGTCTAGGCGCCATTTCCGCGGCTCCCACAATTATTTAATCCGTCATACATTATACATACACAATCCTATGTAAATATTTATAAGAACAACGTGTTGCATTCTGTATTTGTGCTTCTGTTGCAATTATACTGTGGCATGTGTCATTGCATAAATGATACAGAAGAATATGGGCTTAATTGTCTTTATTCATTCCAGCTATGTACTTTATTTTATTCTGTTTATGTTCACTAATAATGTATACTAACAATGTCTAAAGAAATGAACTTTTGTAAGCTCTCGTACGTAACCACGGTGGCAGCCATTAGCGCGTGTGATCTAAATTGTATGCAAAAAGTTATGTATGATTAGTATTTCTGGGTCGAATCTGAAGAATTTACATTTTATTAGCTATGTGGAGGTTATGAAATGTTGCGAAATCGATTTTAATATGTTTGTTTCACAGATAGAGTCAACTAAATCATTGTGAATAACTTTACAAGCAAACAAATCTAAAAAAAAATGTTAAGCCACAGCTTAATGAGTTTCCAAACGTAAATACAAAAAGCAGGCAAGCGATACAATTACCTAAAATTAAATACAAATAAATGTATTCTCGGAATAATATAATCGTGTAGGTAGAGTATACAAGTGAGAGATAAGTCTAGTTAGAGTCCATTCAGATATCTCCGCGATACGTTTGGGAGAGCTGGAACTGGTTCCACTGGGCGTAGCGCAGGCACACACAGCCCGCGGCGGACATCGGACTCCTAATTAAAAACAACGCCGTTACGCCAATTAATTCCTCAAAGTCAAAGTTTGACTGTTTGCCAGCAAGCAGTGTTTAACTGGAGCTTATTTTTAATTGTATCTAGAACTGTGGTTTACCATGCAACTTGTCGACGGGAGAGATTGCCGAGCTTCTGATGATTTTGTGGATACTGAAATTCAAAGAAGTTAAACAATGCTGTACATTTCACATAACATAATCTAGCCATGAAGAAAACAGAGTTTGAGTTATGGGCGACAACAAAAGTAAAACAAAAGTAAGGTTTTTTGACTACCTAGTATTCCTTTGCGTACTTACCCGCCTCCTTGGCCAATATGAACAGTCTGACAGGCAGCAGCCAGCAGCTACTCTCGTGGTAAGGAGTGATGTCCACAATATGAACGGTCTGACAGGCAGCAGCCAGCAGCTACTCTCGTGATAAGGAGTGATGTCCACAATATGAACGGTCTGACAGGCAGCAGCCAGCAGCTACTCTCGTGGTAAGGAGTGATGTCCACAATATGAACAGTCTGACAGGCAGCAGCCAGCAGCTACTCTCGTGGTAAGGAGTGATGTCCACAATATGAACGGTCTGACAGGCAGCAGCCAGCAGCTACTCTCGTGGTAAGGAGTGATGTCCACAATATGAACGGTCTGACAGGCAGCAGCCAGCAGCTACTCTCGTGGTAAGGAGTGATGTCCACAATATGAACGGTCTGACAGGCAGCAGCCAGCAGCTACTCTCGTGGTAAGGAGTGGTGTCCACAATATGAACAGTCTGACAGGCAGCAGCCAGCAACTACTCTCGTGGTAAAGAGTGATGTCCACAATATGAACGGTCTGACAGGCAGCAGCCAGCAGCTACTCTCGTGGTAAGGAGTGATGTCCACAATATGAACGGTCTGACAGGCAGCAGCCAGCAGCTACTCTCGTGGTAAGGAGTGATGTCCACAATATGAACAGTCTGACAGGCAGCAGCCAGCAGCTACTCTCGTGGTAAGGAGTGATGTCCACTATAAGCGCTGATGCCGCAGCGAGATTTCACTTCATCAACTATTTTTATTTACTACTTATTTCAATTGCAGTTGGACAGGATTAATGTCAGGCCTATGCGGGTTTCAGTACTCAGCTTTTTAAAGCTTATGTTTAGATATTTATTTGTTCTTTTTCCAAACTCTACTTATACATATGTATATATAGGCACCTGCAAGTTTATGAATGTTTTCATCATAGATACAAACTCTACTTATATGTATATATAGGTACCTGCAAGTTTATGAATGTTTTCATCATAGATACAAAAAAACTACTGTCTCGGGGTGGCATGTTATTTTTTATAATTATTTCTATAAATAGCTTTGACTTGAGTTTGTCATTGTAGCTTCAAGCTGGATATTGAGGTCGAGAACGGATCCAACATTAGTCTCTCACTGACTACAGCGACCCATTGTTCTGCGACCTCCGAGTCCGCGCTGCCTACACAAACACTTATCGAATTATCGACACGAGAATGGTTATTAAATCCACGCAATTCTGCGCAAGCGCAACGAGCACCGTATCCGACAGTTAGCACATAAAGCATTCACCTCCAAAATAGACATTTTTATGTTTCTTGAAATTACGTTTATTTTTATGTATGAATCCTTATTATTAAAGGTAGATTATTGACATTTAATCATTTGTATTGTTCTGTAACACCAACCTGTCATAACTGTGTGTTGCAGGTTCTCGGATGAAGGACTCTTGTCACCATCAAATAACACCATAGGTAATGCTCGCCTTTACCAGCACCAACAACGGCGCCCTCACAAATCATTCACCACATTCATCACCACTGTCCACCGAGTGGCTCCCGTTGACTCCTCGACTATTTGTCACGTATAGCACTGCAGTGCTTGACGGTGCTGCGTCCATCGCGTGATGCGTCTAATTGATTCTGCCCGAGGCTGGTCACGGAGTAATCCTCGGTGCGGCTACCGTGCGTGCACCGTGCGTGCGCCGTGCGTGCCGCGTGCGGTGATGTATGCTTATTTTATGGACACCATTTTTAGATTACAAATCGAGATGAATCTTTATACACATTTAATTCCATACACATTTATCAGCACCTGCTTTTGTATGTTCTATCTCTAGACATAGCAAGAAACATAATAATAAAACATCGCATTAGACAGAAGTGAATCCTAGGGATATAAAAGTGTCACAGCCAGGCGAATTTGCCGCAACAGGTGTATCTGTCCTACAGAACAGAATCCCCGCCGGCGGCACCAGCACCAGCATGAATCACTTCGCTACATGAAGCAACTTTATGAGAATGGGAGCTTTACAATCATATTTTTTGGATTCGCAATTATTTTTATCGCACGTATAATGTACCTTTATTGCACTAATATGAGCAATATGCTACTTTGAGTAGGACACCCGTAGCCCATAAGTTCACATGATGATAGTTTAATAACAAGACACAAACCTGACTAATTAAAGCCTTTTTAAGTTGTAATTTGACAAACTCCAGCATCTTCAACTCAGCACTGTTGCCTAGCAGAAAGATCCAGCAGCAAGCCCGCAAGTGGTCGTTTCCGTCATCGTTAATCCGGACATTAAGCACGCACCGGCCGTGACAGACGAAAACGTAATTAACGGGTTGGTATCAACAACTGAACACAGAACTGGTAATTAGAAGATGTGCTATGGAGACAGCAATATGATTGTCAACGAGACATTGATTGGGACGCACTGCTAGCGCATTTCATTCAGCTTTCTGTAAACATCGACATAAGGACCTAGCCCGTTCAAACATTTCATACAAATTTCCACAAAATGGAAAGGAGTTGGGTACCCTACCTACATAAGCAATCTATTGTACCCATGTTTTCAAAACAGCGCGTCTCATTATTTTTTTTTACATTATTACTAATTTTAAACATCTTATTTATTTTTAATAAGTAGTAGAATTTGCATCAAAGTAACGCACTTTGATGCAATCTCCAAACTTATCTGCAAACTTCTCCATCGGCCGTCATTTTATTATCACCGACCATTATGGCTGTCGCTCGGGTCCAATTATAATTTTGTTTCGGTAGGTTTTATTTAGTATCCCAAATGTTAAATGTACCTTCCGCAGTCGCGTTGCCTTGCCCGTTCACCTCACACTATCAGCAGCATCTCCGTGCTTGGCTAGCGCTGGTTCGGGCGGCGACCTCCGCTCAACACTTCATGCGCACTCGACCACGCACTCGCTCTCACCAACACGATTCAAACAGATCGTATTTCTATCATCTTTTCATTACTCAAGAATACGAGCTTCTATCATTATCCCTGTGTCTTTGGAAGGTATTATTTGAAAACTTAGTGTTTCCATAGCTACAGCCTTCAGCTAGAACTTACTATACTAACATACGATACTATGTTTCGCAGAATTCGTAGAATATGAAAGAGTACTTATGTGCTGCGCTTATGAGGTGAGCCAGTTTGTTAACAAGTTTAGGAAGTGTTTCGGATAACGCGGTATCGATGCCCACGGAATGGTGTCAGGCATTAGTGAAGGCGACGTATCCACATTACGACACAGCCTCGGGTACTCCGATACGGGGCTTGTCCGTCGACCCTAGGGAGACCCTTGAGGTGGTCTGTGCGTAGTGACTGTGGGGTCAGCTGTGGCGGTGGGCAGTAAAATGGTTAACTTATAGGCGGTGGTATCGCGGCAGATAACGGACCGACTGGTCGAGGCGGGGGCGACGGCGCGGCGCGGGCGCAGCGTGTGGGTTTGTTGGTGCATTATGTAGTTCAGAGCACTCGCGGAGTCGCATCACGCAGATTTGTGGAACTCAATTTAACGGGCGATTGATAGAAAATAAAAAAATCCGGTAAGCACGATTGCCAACGAAACGTAGCGCAGCCAGCATTGCTTATTTATGAAATCCAATAAGCTTATAGTTACTGAACTCACATCTTGATTATCTAAGTCTTTATGGTCTTTGAATACATCAGATTACCTTATTGCATTGCACCTACCAACACAGGTTATGGATGACACGTGCTGCTCGGCGTGATACATTGTAACATGGTCCTGCACACAGGTGCCTGGAACAGAACCTACGCTTCCTAGAGCTACGACTTTGACAAAAAAACTCAATACACATGATTGATACATGATTGTACCGTTCTGTATTTTTTATACTCATATTAATATTAAATCCTGAATTGAATCGGTTTAATAATTGTTTTTTTTTTACTTGCTTACTTAATTACCGGCGGCGCCGCGGCGTGGCGCAGTGACCCGATGTGGATTTTGGCCTCCGACACCAGAGATCACCAGCTGTCCCGGCCGGGCGGTCCCTTGCCGTTTCAGTCTATTCGACGGCACGAAGTTCATGCAGGTTTTCTGAACGTGTTTTTTTTTCTCTAATTTAAACATATTTTAATACAGCCAATTGCTCAGTAAAGTAATTTAGACTCTTATTGAAATTTGTCTTGTTCCAGTGGTCAATTAAATATACAGGAAACTATATTTTTCTAGAGAGAAATAATTTAGGATGACACTATATTAGTTAATAATTTCAACTTATCAATGTAGTTAATGAGTTTTTATAACTGTGCCGACCATTGATTTGTGGCTTATCTAATTTTGTACACAAGTGGTGTGTGTGAGCGTGCTGCAACCCCTAAACGAGAACCAAAACATAATATCTAGAAATAATGTACAATTTTTAAACATAATAAGTTTTTATTTTGAAGTGTTTGATTTGAATTATACAATTTTTTTTATTTATCAGTAAGGATGCCGAGAGCTCTATCCATGAAGTAGATATGTAAGTACGTAGACTCGTCGTGGCGCATGTTTGCTTCTGCGCCGCGAGTGTAACAATGTCTGCAGATTTATTGCAAGTACTTACACATTATGAATGAATAACTGATCTAAATGGAAACAGAGTAATGTCTTTATCAGCTCTGATAAAAACTTTAGTGTTGTTCTAACACGAGGCACAATTACGCAGTCGTAAAATCGATGCATAGTGGGCACATGCCTCCATACATTACATGTTTGCTCTCTTTACGCATATTTACGACTTTATTAATGCATTCACGATTATCTTCGTTGTTTTGTTTTTCAACTGTTTGTCTGAAATGATTGTGGAAAACGTACTTGAGGCAGACTTCCTACTATATTCAACTATATCTATCCACCCACGCTCTTATTTTCTTTTTGGTAGTTCGACTAACAATCAAATAGTCTTGTCCAATTGCGTTACCAATGAAATTTTTATGACAATCGATTTTGTTAATGAATACCTAAGATGACTTTATTTTTAGAATCTGAATATTCAATAGAATAAAATACGATTATTTTTATTGTTTTTTTGCTACTTGCTTCCGTTCCCGACATTGCACGCATGTTTTTCCGGGATAAAAGGTAAGAAAGACTGAGTTACTGTGGTGAACTATAAGTTTTATACTATTTTCAATACTTTTACATGGAAAAATCTACTTAAATAATCTTCGTTGCATAATTTCTCGGCTCTATAAAAATCTTAACTTGCGTAGTATTGTTGACAAATAACTGTGTCTATGAAATATTTCATTCTGTCATTCACTTACCTGTCAAAAATTGGGGAACTTCATAGGCGTACATGTACCAAAAATAAAATTAGAGCGTGGAAGGAGTATAAGTATTCTTGTATGAGGAGCTTCCCATTCGTTTAGGATACGAGTTACTTGCTACTCGTAACCTGACATGATACCACTACTTGTATTTCTACGGAAAATATCACATTTTTTAACGTAGCTTATTATATGGGTCCACACACACTTGTGCACTATAATGTTATGCTGTGCCATTTGCCCTGCGCACGAATACATCAAGGAGATTAGGTACCGGCACGTGGAACATGAACCAATCTCTAAAAGTGCACATGGACGCGCTGCCGTGGCCGAAAATTCGACTAGAAGAACAATATGAGTACCTACCTACTAGGTAGGCATGTTGAGATCAGTGAAGGTAACGTATTCGCCCACATATACATTACTAAAATAGAAAGCACATAAAATGTGATTTTCTTTTTACCTGTTTGTTACTTGTTTGGCCATTTGCTTCAGCACCGAGTACATAATTCATAGTGATTAGTCTGCAAAAGTGCGATAACATCGTAGGACGAGTAAAAAGGTGTAATTGAAGAGATTTATACCATCATTGACGAATACCTTAACACGCGGGTTACCACCGTAATGTTGATGAGCGAGTGATTTAAGCCGTCACGGTTTCCGACGCGAGCCCCAGCCGCAGGGCCCGCTAGAGCAGGCGAGGGCTCCGAGGCAGACCATCTTACGTCTTGCTGCAAACATTTTATTTCCATTAAATTATACTTTACACTCACGGTCCTAGTAAACAGTTCAATTGTGTCATTGAACTGCAACTTTGACTCCGGAATTATCTAAACGAACATTTTAGTACAAACTTTCCAAAGAGGCGATATCTAGCAACGCAATAAGGTGACAACCACGGACAGCGATATCCAACCTGCAGCAATGACATCGACGCAGCACGCCTGCCTCGCCACCGCGCCGCGCACTGCCGCGCCGCACCGTCCACTCGCGATGACGAAACCCATTGGCATCCCGCTAGGTCCTACTTTAATATCCGACGTGACTTGATCTTGACATAAACACTGGGGTTTAGTAGCACTTGATATGGCAATGGCACTGCCATGCCGTAATGAATAGGCGTGTGTCTATAGATCGTGCAGCAACGTGCCTGCTCCGCGCAACGTACAACCGCACGGTACAACCGCCGGTAGCCACTCTGACAAGACAAGGTCTACTTCAATAACATTCAAATTAACGATTATCACGACTCTTGACTTTTGATTTGAAATGTCATCGTCAACGCTACAATAAATTTACTGACAGCTCAGTTTCTTAATCTTCCTAAATGAGGATTGTTTAAATGCCAACTTTCTCTTCGGTTTTGAGTTTCAAATTATCAACACAATCACCATAAGTCATCAACATAATTCTGATGGATACTCTATCAGCACAAATTACATTAAGAATAAGCAGTTATTCTATAATTAGATGGCGGAGGCTGCAGGTGACGCGTGAGGCCGCAGAGGACTGGTCGCGATGCTATCGAGTCGATAACGAGTCGATAGCGCCTGCTATCGGGTCGCGCATCTTGTAGGCTTGTTGGCTGTAATCATGTGTCCGGTTATTTATAGCTCCTTGGGCAGAATGTCATTTAGCTCTTTGCATTTATATGATTAGATATCACAATCGTTACGATAACATCTGCACGGATTAGGAAACTGCGGGCAGAAGGACCAGCTAGCAGGATATACCTACCTGAAGCCACAGCTCGTGGAATACGAGGTTTTATGCCTAGCTACAGAATGTTATCGTGTTGGTATTACCTATTGTTTAAAACTTCTCTCAATTTGATATGCTTCGTTAAATATCGCCTGTAAATACTATCAAATACGATAAATCGTAAAGTTACATCATTATTACTTTATGATTGGAAAAAAACGTTAAAATCAAAAAGACATAAGTAATGTAAACATATCCTAATTTTTACGATGCTAACAAACCTCTATACTTTGTTTTACGATCAAAATGAAGCCATATAGAAAACTATAAAGAAGGTTTTAAAATGTCATTGTATTAGTTCCGGCGTGCAGCGTGCAGCATGCAGCATGTGGCGTCATCTTGATCCTCTATTTTAAAAGAGATAATTGAGATACTTGATTAAAATGTACCTGATGATTTTGGATATGGTACAAGTAGCACATAGTATAAAATAATGACATCAGAAACCCACTGTAAGGAAATTCTCCTAGGAGACCTAACTGCTGCATAACGGTAGAAAGATATTTAAAGTATAACATTTTAGAGCATGACGTTACCGTCTGGCCATTCTAATGATTTCGGCACAAACCATAATCATAAACAGCGTAGTGAACCTAATGCCACTAAAAATGCAAAAGAAATGGCATCTCCGAAATATGGGCGCGTCCGAATCTATAAGTTCCGTTTTATGAGACGTGACGTCTACTTTAGCGGCCCACGCGGCACCTGCCGCGGCGCACTGGTGGGCACACGAGTGCTGCAATGCATCCAGCACTCCACTGCTCAAAAAACAATGTCTCCTCTCTTGATTTTTTTTTTCTAGAACATAAGTATCATCCATCTACGCTAATTAAATCAATAAAAAGTGCATTTATTCGAGATCTTATTGAACCAGTGTCGTAAATAGATATTTAGGAACTTAGATGTATATGCAATGTTCGCTATATTTGCAATATGAAATACATTAACATGTATTTCAATAATTCCTCCAAAGGCGAGTTAGTAAGACATTAGGTAGGCGCGCGTCCTTGACGGGCTTCATTCCCGACCTATGCGATATCGTTTTACGATACACGAATATTAATTAATTACACTTATCGCTGTCTAAAGCCATTTATTCGTCAAAATTCCGGTGACAAAATCGTAAAAATAATATAATTTTATATGTTCCGTGTCATGGACGAGGCTGGAACGTTTTTTAACTATTTTGTGATTTATGTTATCGTTGTCTTAATGGCGGCTCCGACATTTATGGGGACTGTTTAATTGGACGATGGTTCTGGTTTGGCGAAGACTCTGGCAACAACCTACGTAGGTACAAGGAACGCCTCAGCGACTGCTGGCGGACCTCTACTTACATTACACACATCCTGAGCTCGAATGAGGTCTACAGCAATACCTATTCAATCTGCAACACTAGAATTTTGGGGGATTTTGCATAAAACTTATGTCACAGTTATATAACTGTAATAAAGTGACGGGCGCTTACCCGATACATTTACGAAAACATACATTAAATATGTAAATGTAATAGACGGGCGTAAATGTAAGCCTTGTGATATCAATAAAACGGTTATGTAAACAGCCCTGGACGAGAGGCGCAAACATGGCGATCGACGATGTTGTGGACTTCATAAACTGCCTTTTGCTTGGTTTTATCTCGTCTTTCTATTATGGTGGGTTCTTAGGAGATAGCAGCTCTAGACGATACATTTTAACGTGTATACAGGGTGCCCCTTAACATGTGTACTAAGCCGAAAGGGGGCAATTCTGGACCCCGAGCGGATCAACTTTTGTTCTACAATTTTTTGAACTTCTAACAATTATTTATTTATTTTGCAAAATTAGACACCATTTTCTTCTTATTCGTGTGTTAGTACACATGTTTCGTGGCACCCTGTATAAATGCGTGAAACGGCGACTAATGATTTTGGTTTAGTCACCGTTGAGTAGGTAGTTGGTTCCGTCTTACACCAGCTGGTAAATTCAAATGCATTCGTGGTTAGATCACTCATACGACTCTTCCTAATATTTATCACGGGCGGAGGGGGCACGCACGATGCACACTTGGATACGAAGATGTATTAGAATAAACCTGGTGCAAACACGTACAGGAAATCACCAGCTGATCAATTCAGGTGTATTCGTAGGTGTATTAACCCATTTTATAAATTACTCAAATAAAAAACAAAAGAAAATTAACGAATGAGCAGCGAAATAGTATGAAACATTCACGAATACATCTCTATGTCGTCGATCTTTTTTTAATATATCTACTTATGTAAATCAAAGACTTATGTGAGAAAACTCCACATAAAATAGTAAAAAGCAGCGTCATGATGTCGTGAATGATTCTCACAATATGTCTGTAAGTTGTCGGTGGTGCGAGTGGGCGTGACATCCAACATTTTGTTGTCTCCGCGGAGGGACACGCTCTTTCGTGTCTCCACAATGGCCCCACGTGTGCCGTTTCCGTGTATTGTTTAGGTTCTCGTGTTATTCGGAAACGATGCCGTCCGTCAGCGAGCAGTGGGATCTGATCACACTCCACTTCTATAAAAGAAGAAAACAATATTCCAATTATTGATATCACTCAGTGGTAGGTAGAGAAGGTAGAGACTTTCGCTTAGGATAGAAAACATATAGGAAAACCAAGTACAATAAATACATTTTCCTCTTTCTTTTAAGCTTCAAGATAAAGCTGATGTAAACTTTAGAAATTGTAGAAAATACCGCATTCTTAGAAATTGCCTTAGTTAATAAACTTCAATGGGGCGCACACATAGATAAGCTATCGAAGAGACTTTGTTTTGCAGCATATGCTGTCAAAAAAATCCGTCATCTTACAGACGTGGATCATCTAGACTAGTTTATTTCAGCTACTTACATAGTATTATGTGTTATGGTATACAACTGTGGGGGAATGCTGCAGATATTAACACCGTGTTTGTGCTGCGGAAGAGGGCTGTTCGTGCAATCTATAATATGGGACCCAGAGAATCCTTACGTGATAAATTCAAAGAAATAAAACATACTAACCCATGTCAATATATTTATGAAAACTTGTTGTACACTCATAGGATATCCATATTTAAATACAAGAAATAAACATAAACTCGCTGTGCCCACAACTAGACTACACAAAATTAATGTATTTATTAAAAGGGAATGTATAACGCATCCACAACAAAACTCCTAGTGAGTTGCAAAAATTATCAGTAAATAAATTCAAACAAATTGTTTAAACCTTCCTATGCAAAAAGGCTTAATAGAAAATATCAGATTATCTGGAGCATAAAAAGGCTTGGAACGGGTTTTGCTCCAACTCGAAAAATAACAACTAATAGGCTAAAGGTTTCATCGGTGCTTCTTGAGTTTAGTCTACATACCAAAGCGACAGAAATCAAAAATATCATTTAATTTATTCAGTGTTTAATTTTATAATTTGACGTCTTTAAAACACGTGTACATTTTAACGTATAGTAATATAGAATCTGTAAATATAATATATTAAATTTATGGAAATAAATAGTTTTTGATTTGATTTCATTTCCAGTGTCTTCTTCAACACCCGTAAAATGCTTTGGTTGCTTTCATTTTGTTTGTGGTCTTTCAGACTATTCGACAAGTTTATTATTCGATTATTATTGAACACATGAGATGTGTGAGATTGACGGATGATATTTGACATTGTTGTGGTATTTTTATTCGAAATTTGACATATTTCTTGCACTTATTATCTACTAGTTTCTGCCCGCAGCTTCGCTCGCGTTGTTTCTATGGAAACGCTTAAAGGTTATTTATGGATATAAAACATGGGAACTGTTTTATGGGATAAAAAGTAGCCTATGTTTGATTCCAGGCTTAGAACTACATCTTTTATTTCGGCCCGATTGGTTCAGCCGTTATGGCGCTGCGCTGCGCTGGCGTGAAGGAGTAGGGAACAAACATCCATCCAAACATGGAAACTTTCGGATTTATAATATTATTGTGATATAATTTGAATGTTTTGTGGCCATTTTAGTTGAAATGTGATTGGATATGTCTTGCTTTTTATTTGTTTTATTTCTTCATTGTAAGTGTAATCTATTTATTGTTATTCTAGCTTATTCAAATCATGGTAAATATCCCGTTGTAAATGACTTTAGTGTCGCTTAATATTTGTAATGTGTAATGTTTTGCTTGTATTATTTTAATCTTAATTATTTAGTGTAAGTAAATGGTAATTTGTTTGACCGTTCTAATTGAATAAATAAAATTGATATTGGAAATTGCTGGACAAATACCCCCCTATCCTACCGACAGGGCTATACTACACTCTTTGAGTTTTAGTGATGGTTTCGTGTTAAGCTGCTTTTCAGTGGACAGCGGGATTCGGAGGCGGGCTTTGGACAGTTGCCAGAGAAAATCTCGCGTGCGACGGAGAAACGTTCTCATAAAAAAACTATCAAAAATCCGCTTTCGCATCCGCTCCCGCTGCTTACCGAAAACGCAGCCTAAACGTCATAAAAACCATAAAAGAGTATTTTCTCATGTCATGCCGTTCAACTACTGTCTCCGCGAGTGTGCTCAGCACAATACGGATGTGCGCACGCGCAAACACTGGGCGCCGGTAGCCAAGGTCGGCCTGCGCAAACAGCCAGGGTAGGCTCTTACTGCCAGGGGACTGTCAACAGACAACATGCTTTAGGCCATGGGATAGCACTGCGCTACTTAGACGAAGAGGTGGCTCGCAGACATTAATACGTTTGTTTAGTGTTACTACACAAAACAAGAACCTGTATGCCTTGCCCCTACTTATAAAGTTAGTATACCGCTTCCATTTTATGGAAGGAGAGAAGATATTTATAGTTTTTAGAT
The DNA here is from genome assembly GCA_963662085.1 of Eupithecia inturbata. NCBI lineage: Eukaryota > Metazoa > Arthropoda > Insecta > Lepidoptera > Geometridae > Eupithecia > Eupithecia inturbata. The sequence continues at coordinate 15,558,269 of OY759182.1, forward strand.
AAAAACAGCTCCTGTGTTAGATATTCATCTAAGCTTTCCCATTTAATACTCTTCTAGCTACGCTGTTTAGAAGTCATCATCACGTACCTCCCCAGTCATACCTCTGCCTTCTTATAATATCTTGTATTCAGCGCAGGCTCGTATGATGCGCGCGAGTGCTTGCGCCCCTCCAGCCATGATGCGCGCGCGCAGCTCGCCCGCAAGCCCTCCACACGCCATTACCGAGAGTGCAAGAGGTGAGTGAATGATAAGCTAATATTTTGTTAGTAAAGCGTAGAGGCGGAGTGTTTTAGAACCAATGGAGAAATGCCTTTATATATGGCTTTTATGTGGTTGAGGAAAGCTGCGAGGTGTCGTGTTGTGTTGTTTTGTGTTGTGTTGTGTTGTGGCCGATATTTTATTGAATATTTTGTTGATAACTAACTTAACTAACATCTACAAAGCACATTTCACTGCTTTTATTTGATATATTAGGTCCTTACATATGAAATTGGCGTTTTGTATGGGAGGAACAAAAAGTCGAATATTTTTTAATATAATATATTTAATTAATCAAAGTATGAACCATTATTTTCTATGCACTTTTGCCATCTTATAGGTAGTTCATTGATCCCTTTACTAAAAAAACCAGTCGGACGGGAATCAATAAAATCTTTGAAGGCGATTTGGACTGCCCCATCGGAGTTGAATTTTTTCCCTTGCAAGAAGTTATCCAAATTTCGAAAAAAATGGTAATCTGTTGGAGCAAGGTCCGGGGAGTACGGAGGATGTCTTAGACTTTCCAATTGAAGCTCTTCTAATTTAGTAGCCGTCTGTTGCGCAGTGTGTGGTCTAGCGTTGTCGTGAAGCAGCAGTGGCGTGGAGCGATTGACCAGCCTAGGTTGTTTAGCCGCTAGCTTTTCCATCATGGTTTGCAATTGCTGACAATAGACATCAGCCGTAATAGTCTGGCCAGATTTGAGAAAACTGTAATGAACAATACCGGCACTAGTCCACCAAACGCTTACAAGTAACTTTTTTAGGGTTAATTTTCGCTTGGGGCAGGATTTGGCTAGCTGGCCAGGATCCAACCATTGCGCTAAGCGCTTCCGATTATCGTAAAGAACCCATTTTTCATCACAGGTAATGATTCGGTTTAAAATACCTTCATTATTGTGCCGGTTTAGTAATGTAACGCAGCAGTCGACGCGCGTTTGCCGGTTTGCTTCAGTCAATTCGTGAGGTACCCACCTTTCAAGCTTTTTAATCTTCCCAATTTGCTTCAAGTGAATTGAAACAGTTTTATCACTAACATCGCAGCCTGCAGCTAACTCGGACGTGGTTTGCGATGGATCCGCTTCCACAATAGCCTTCAACTCTTCATTATCAACTTGAGTCTCAGGCCGTCCACGGGGCTTGTTCTGCAGGTCAAAATTTCCAGAACGAAAACGTTGGAACCAAAAACGAACTGTGTTTTCTTTTGCAACACGACCGCCATACACATCATTCACCCTTCGAGTTGTTTCCGCAGCACTAGTGCCACGGCGGAACTCGTACTCGTAAATAATGCGATATTTTAAGTTTTCCATTTTGTAAAATGAGTGACGCAAACAGAAAAAAACAGAAGAAAAAAAACAAATGAATGACGATCATCGAAGCACAAATACATGAGTCTATAGCTGTACAAATTTGAATTTGGAATTCCTTACCAAAGAGGAGAAATTTGTGATTAAAGTGGCAAGTACGAAAAACGCCAATTTCATATGTAAGGACCTAATATTAAGAAATCTTCTTGTGAAATGAGACAGCTGTTAACTCTGATGATAACATTTCGACAAATCACCATTCTGACTTTAGATTTTAAAAACAGTTAAATGATTTGAAAAATCTCCGTTATTGCAGCTTTTAAAAATACTTTTAATAACTGTATTTAACTCCCGATTCCCGGAGTTGTTAATAAGTGTTATTCGCGTAAAAAGCGCGCGACACGCAACGCGCGAGATGCGCGCGATACGAGTGGTTTATTGTGCCCCCGCGCCGCGCCGCTCATCGCTCCTTTATCCGATTTCATGAGTTAATTCGTACCTGACATTAAACACGGCCAGGGTAATGTGGATACACCCTGTTCTCTTGATACACATTATAATCTCACTAATTTATTACATTGCTTTAAGAACAGGGTTCAAATGTATTTACAGTCAATAGTTTCTTTATGAGCAAAAGTACGTATAGGGAAGATGTCTTCCTTAAGGAGTCTATACACCCAAGTCGCCGACGCCGCGACGGGGTGGTACGACCTCAGTGTTCAGGTGCAGGCGAGGCGACCGTGCTTCCCAACTTGTCAGCGGCGGCTCGAAGACTTCCTCCAATAAATACAAGTTCGTTAACATCATTGTGATCATACCTATAACTCACACAATTTTATTTGTGGTCGTATCCATAGTGTTTTGTGCGATATGATTGAAAGTAAGAAGCGATCAGATTAGGGCCGACCCGGCTCGAACACGGACAGACAGACTGACATAGCACCTACACCGCTCGCCGCCAGACGATTCATGTGAATGGAAGCTGGATGGGACTCTTCTTGTTTCGGCTGTCGGCTGGTGTACTCGCGCGCTATCAGTAGGTATGTGGTGGAACCTTCTCAAAGTCTACTATAGATTTTTCCAGCACATTGTCAAAAGTTTGTCAAAGTCTAGATTGTCCGTGTGTTTGTTTTGGTCGTAATTAATCCCATTTTGATCGCGCGTGGATGATAAGTAGGTACTTTAGTGATTCAACAACGTACAATGTACTTAGTGTTTGCTCCCAGCTCTCCTGACGCGCGCTCTCTCATCGTGCGTGGTTAGCACATGCTTTGTCCGGCGGCGCATTACGTCTATCTATCCTCCCGAGTAGTTACCATCATCAGCGTGAGGGGACGTGATTAGCGCCTGCCGTCTTCAAACATTGCCCCTCCGCAAACATTTGCCTCGGAGCCGATATTACGTCAAGTAACACGGTATTGTCACCGCGTCTGTTGACTCGACATTCCAAACCTTATTACGAGGCATTAAGAATTATTAACAGTTATTATTTGACGTGCAAACAGTTGAATGCGCCGCGCTCGCACCAAATATTGGACTGTCTTTGAGCTGCCGTGTTTTAGACAAAGACTAGTTGGTACCTACAACAGAATGGAAATTCCTCACTACCTCTATAACACTATAGATTGTAGTGTGGTTTTTTTTTGGTAAATAGGTATCTTTATTTAAGGGAACCAGGGCAAATCGACACGTCCGGGATAAATTACGATGGCGCGGTGGCCATCACGCTCGTATTTTAAATGCATTTCACGAAATTAAAATCACATATAATTAATTTATTACCCAAAAATAGAAACCAAATCAGCGAGACATTCAAAGAAGCGTTTCTTTGGAATTAATGGGAATTATGTTAGCATTATATTATGATAATATAGATTAATATATGTCCACGTGCCGTAAGGCCGGACAACGACACTTCACTACATATTCATTTGCTTCGAGTTTGCGGTGATATTGCAAAATTATGCGTTTATTTATGATTGTAGAGTTTGAATCCGCGTCTCAGACGCATTTGATTGCCAATTAAGTAGGTATCGTTATTCGGCGATTTGTGTTGATATTCATTCCATTAAATACATAATGATATTATTATCATATCTAACTGAATGATCTCTTAAATGTATCTGGGTCTTGATTTACGTGTTACAATTAACATTAACAAGTCAAAAACTGGAAACTTATCATAAGTATTTAAGTAATTAATAATTATTTATTTACTATTTATTATTATTATTTATTATAATTATCATTTATTATTTTATTATCATTTATGAATTATGGAATTATAAGAATATTAATTATTATTTAGACGAATTATTAGTCTCATCTGTGCTCTCGATTCGGTGCTCTACCGGCTGGTAAGCAGGGCTGGTCAAAGAATTTCGGATTAGCTCCGGCGCGGCGCGGCGGCGGCCCGCAGCGGCGGCGCGGCGTGTTGACTCGCGCCCGCGCATCGCCTCCACTGCGCAGCTGCCGCTTCCCGGAACACTCCTCGAGGTGTCACTACAACCAGGTTACTGAACTCCTAGCAGAACTATTCGGTAACCATTGTTCAATACTAATTATTGTATATACAACGAAATGAAAGAGAAACAGTAAAGTTATAGCTATCTGGGTAGCGACAAATTCTGGGCTTGTTTAAGAAGAAACAAATGAATTAATCGATGGCCAATTATGAAAGTCTCTATTATTAAATTTAACTGCGCTGGACAGCAGAATGGAATACTCTGTCGGTTCTATTGTCGAGACTGAATTAGATCACGCATTACACAAACCACAAACCCCTTATTATGTGCTGGGACCTGCTCGAGACAATGCTCGACGCTCTAGCGGGACCACTCTGAGTTACGAATGGTAACTCTATATGCAGTGCTGCAGTGTTACTGTGTAAGTTAGAATAAAACCTTTGACAGCAGTCTCTGGACGAGCTTGTGTTTCGTTCCCAACGTGTCAATGGTCAGCATTGTTTACAACTTCCTCCGCCTCGCGTCGACAAAACATAGTAATTGAGCGATCAGGGCGCGCCCATAAAAGCAAAACTATCAGATTACACACCCTATCGATGTCCATACACATCTTCAAATTTGCCTTTGAAAAACGGTTATTTAACGCTCTCTCTCGGTCGGGCGATGCATTGTCGGCGTGTGAGCGGGAGGCCGGGGTTCGGACGCTTGTTGGATGAAGCAGGTGGAAATTGACCACCGGTCAGTACGCTATCGGGTTACGTCGATGAGAAAATTTATGGAAGCGACAAGACAAGTAACGCGGTGATAAGTGACCGTTGCTGCCAAATCGGTGTCCGATGGTCATTGTCGTGAGAAGCGGAGTCATTGGCTATTGTGATGAATAAAGCAGGGAGGTCGGAAGGCGGAGGGCGGGTGGCGCGCACGACGCTTCCTGGAGCTGCTCCTTAATGAACATTAGTATTCAGGCTCAGGCGGAGAAGTGCGTCACGCGTGAAGGACATCGTGGGAACGATCTCTGCATTCCTAGGACACCTAACTAATACTCACTAGCGGCTGCATGCCAACACTATGCAGGTACTAGATGATGTTCCTACGTTTGATTTACCTTAGACTCAGTAAACTTTATGGATATCAGTGGGAAGAGAAACTAAAGAACCTCAATCTCAGACCAATATGACGTCATTTGATCTGGGAATACATCATCGAAGAAAGCTGCCGCTGTCACTGACACATTTACAATATCCATACAGGCATCAATAAATCGACAGCAAAGTTAGAGTGGAGAGTTATGGAGGCTGGTTAATGAGGAGCGCGCGCGTCGTAAACTTTGCGCCGCCGGCGCAGCGTGATGCCGGATTACATTACCAATACAATCTGAAATGAACATAGTTAATTGACCACATGGATATTTGTATTAGAACTTTTATAGGTTCTATGGGGTCAATTGCGACACAAATCTTCAAGGGAAACTTGAGAAAATGTCTTTATATTTGATGTAGATGCCATAAACGCTTAGTTCAGACTTTAAAGGTTAAAAATGTGCTAAGGTTCTGAAATGCACAGACATAAACAACATGTCGTGTCAGCGGGCAGACTCGCGGGCGCGCGCCGGGCTCGCGAGCGCGGGGTGACGCCCAGCTGGTTCACTGCAATCGTGACCATGTTCACAAATTATTTGCAATCGACATAATCTGATCAATCAGTTTATTCCGTACGATGTAATGTAGTCATGAATTTCTATCGAGACAAATAACGAGTAATTTCGTAAACAAATAGTCTGATATTTCTGCACAATTGCCATAACGGAATCACATTTTGAGCTTTTAAATCGATTATTCAAGTTGAGGTACGATCTTGGGCCATGCTGGCAGCTCATTGAAAAGACTTGTAGTACTTTCGCTTCCTTCGGGATTAATGGCATTTACGAGTGCCTATTCGAGAGATGTGAGGCAACCACTGGTGGGGTACCTCCACCAGCCGGCATCGGACACGGAGTCCGCGCTCGGCTGTCTCGCCGACAGGCACTGCGGTACGGCCCGCGCTGGCGACTAGAAACTATTCCAGCGAAGGGCACCGAGATACGCAATAAATTGTCGATTAAATCTGTTTACGTCGGGCTGAGACAAAATTATGGTTAGAACGAGAACACTTCATCAAGCGCAAAGTGCGGCGCGGTGTGGGCTGGCCTCGTAATCGACACAATATTTACGCAAATCGTATTCAAAGCTATGTTCTCTATCACTTAATATTTGTCCAAATTTGGGGATCGTCTGAGCGTAGCTTCAAGAACTGTCAATAATTTAGAATCAACAGTAGCCAAGTACGGCCAGTTTTTTTCTAATCCGAGTCGAATCGCTGGATGTATTTCAATAACCGATCGAACGGGTCCGTCGGAGCTTCGTTTTTTTGTGTGGGAAACATTTCGTTTTTCAATCACAAGCTAACCTTTTTACGGAGCTGGGTGTAGCAGGCGATAAACATCGGAGCTTATGGCCGCGGCCAGCTTTGAACTGAGAGTTTTATCCCGATTGGTTCAGAGTTGGCCTCTCCACGTGCTGGCCAGCGCCCGCCGCGCCGCAGCGAGCTGCCACCAGAGCTGAGCGACTTATATTGCGACATTTACTATGTTTACATGCACCATGGCCCTTGAGGATTTGTTTCATATCTAGTATCCGACGTTCCGCTTTGCGCTTAAGCAATGTTTATTGTGATATCAAAATCATTCAATTGCGTGCACCGTGAAACATTAATCAGGAAACTACATCATTATGTAGTAAGAGACACCTCTTTGGATCTTCTTTTATATACTGGAGTGATAGGATACAAAGAGGTCGGCTCTTTGTATCTTATCACTCAAGTAGGTATAAGGGGAAACGGTCTTCGGGGTCTGTAGTTACAATGGATGTACCGCAAGGTTATATCCTCGGCCGTTCCTATTTTTAGTTTCTACTAACGACCTGCCTCATCTTCTTAAGAATAATCAGGATTGTATTGTTATTTTTTTGATAGTTCATAATTTTATTTTTATGAAACGACATAACACAAATTTTGACGATGTGAATAATGCAATCTCAAAATTAGTACATTGGTTTAGTGTCAATAATCTTTTGCTTAAAGAAACCAATGTGAAATGTATAAGATTTATTCTACCTAATGTAAAACAAGTTAAGTTCAATTAAGCTGATGTGAACGTAAAAGGAGAAACGTTAGGAATTGTAAACAGTGTTGTAGGTATTCTTAGGAATAACCTTAGATAGTAAACTTTAATACACAACTTTTCAACTTCACAACTTCAATACACATAGATAAACTATCTAAGATGCTTAGTTCTGCAGCGTATGCAGTCAAAAAAATCCGTCACCTTACAGCCGTTTATACTTCTAGACTAGTCCATTTCAGCGACTTCCATAGTGATATGTCTTATAGCTTACTGCTGTGGGGGAACGCTGCAGATATTAACTCCGTATTTGTGCTGCAGTAGAGGGCTATTCGTGCAATCTAAAACATGGGCAAGAGAATCCCTACGAGATAAATTCAAAGAAATAAATTAATGACAGTACCCTGTCAATATATTTATGAAAACTTGTTCTACACTCATAGGAATATCAATCGGCTCCCTATAAATAGCGATATACATAATTTAAATACTAGAAATAAAAATAAACTCGCTGTGCCCACAACTAGGCTACATATTATTAATGTATCTTTTAAAGGGCAATGTATACGCTTCTACAACAAAACTCCAAGAGAGTTGCAAAAATTATCAATAATTAAATTTGAATAAATTGGCAAACATATGTTTGTAAAAAGGCTTACTACACAAAATCGGATTATCTAGAGGATAAAAAAGCTTGGGACGAGTTTTTCTCCAACTCGAAAACTAACAACCTAACAAGATAAGGGTTTTTTGATCGCTGCTTTACTTTACCTCAAAAAGATTGAAGTGAACCTAAAATCAAAGTGATCACTTTATTTCCTAGTTTTACTTGTGTAAATTGAATTTTGTGACAATCATGTCCAAGAGTTCTGTAAGATCTAAACGAAATAAAGCAATTTGATATTTGATTGATATTTGTGTGATAGACTTTAGCATTTTACTAATAATTGCAAGTAGATAGGGGTAAATAAAATAACATAAAAACAGAGGTCAAACATAAAACTATAATGAAGTAGGTATGTTTACCTGATATCCGCGAGTTGATCTCAACATTTCAATATTTAATCAATAAAGTGAACTGGTGTTAACATTAATCCTGTTTACAAAAAGCAAACACATACATATATTAATAAATTATCATGTTTATTTCTCGTAAAACTCCTCAGGAAGTGAACTTTTTGCGAAGACGAAAGATTTGAGCAAACTTTCCGAGTGGCGAATACGAATACCTATGCACTTAGTACAGACGTACCTACCTGCCTGCTTATTGTGGAATGCGGTCAGCAGACACCGCGATGACCACCACCGACCATATATCGTGGTTTGCTATACATACATACATACATATGTATGTCTACACCTAAGTCTTGTCTGTGTATTGATTTTCAAATATTTGTTGAGTGGTATTTGTTCGTAGAGTTGTAGAATATTTTTTGCGTGCATTCTTGTGTGGAGTGTGGAGTGTGGAGTGCGGGCAGGCGAGTTGTGCTGAGCGCCCATCATGATGACGCACTGTTCACATAATGACACACGTTCTACAATAAAAAGGTCAAATATTGCCTCGATACACCATGACTCTGACACCACACCATAGTCACACATAGACCAACACCAGACATTATAAATAAATAATAAATAAAGCTTGGGGCAAGCTAAGCAGAGCTTGTGTTATGGGTGTTTGATGACTGATATACTTAAAACAATACATTACGTAGCTAGACATTTTTTTTGTACATAGAAAATACCCAGAATACCCGTGAACATTTTTGCACATCGTACAAACATTTGTCCGAAGGCGGGAATCGAACCCGCAACCTCCTGCGTCGCAGGCGGACCTTCAACTGCCACGCCGCCACATAGCTGCATCATTGTCTATGTAATAAATAAAATATTTAAAAAAAACTTTTAATTCAAACCAGAGAGATCCATAGATTAATACACATTGAAATACACAATTAAAGATTTCAAATACCAGTATATTATATCAAATATGAATATATTAGTATAAAGGTATCCTTTGAGAGCGCTGCGCGGATTCCGTAGGAGCAGGTGGCAAGGGGTCAGAGTCACCATTATTTTATTTAGAATGCAAAAATACATTCTGAATGGTTATATTGTAACTTTTTGTTATCACTTATCACAGGAAAAAACAAGCGAGGAGTAGAATAACAAATGCAAAACTAGCATTCCAGATATGATTGGTTCTGATGGAGCTGATTACATACTTACATTACATTGCAAAAAAGCATATTAAGTAGCTGACCGAATCAGCGATGCCAAATTAATGTTTTTGTACATGCGTCATGGAAAAACATTCACAAAGTATTTGTTTTTCCAGAGGAGGTCATAAATGCGTCACAACTGGGCCGTCACTGCGTCAGCGGACCATGCATTATGGAGTTATTAAAATGTGCACCCGCGCACTGCACGCATGCATCCGAGAGCTGCAACGTGCTTGGGAGTTATGAGGAACGATCGACACAGAAGACGTCGAAGGGTCTAATGGTACGAAGTTTGAATAAGTTGTTCACAGATGATGAAAGATTTATCTAAATTGACAGTTTCACTCGAAGGTTAGAAGCACAATTTTGGACTAGCGAAGTGAGTTTTCGAATCTGTGATTTCCGAAGTTGCTGATGGTTATAAACCTGTCACCGATGACTATGCTCTTCTACAGGTATGGCGTTACCAGTAGGTATATCCCATTGTCTGTGGCGACGATATTACGCCACAATGGGCAGCAGCCGGTACGATCACCGTCACTTGGTGACTTTTGACTTTTCTGAGCTTCATAATATAGTTGAGCCCGAACAAAATCCAGCCGAGTATTACCATACAATGGCAGTCGATTCCGTCGCGCCGCCCGCCGCCCGCGCCGGGTCGTCGGGCCAAAAAAACACTACCAGCTCCGCGCCCGCGCGCTTGCCCCACGCGACACCCCTTGCGACAAGGGAATCCACACCTTATCAGCAATCAGTGACGGTCGCTATCTGTTCGTCGCGTCTGGCAGATGCGACGGTTCGCGCCGGCGCGCGCGCAGGTTGGCAGGCGTCCATCGAAGGCAGCCCATCATGAGCTCGTCGACGGTTTGACGAGTGACAAGCGTCTAAAAAACGTGAACGTAAGTTACCCACTGGCCGAGCGAGTTGATAAACACAGTTTTGAGTTATTGCTTGGGAGCTGCGGTTTTTGCGCGCGCGCTGATGGAGGCATGCGCGCTCGCGGCCTGCGCCTGCGCCGGGAATGCAGCCAGCTACCACGTGTGATTGCTTCTCATTAGCGTTCCGAAGCTTTAATTGTTACGATGATAGCTGACGACACCTCTCCGGCCTGAATGACTAACGCAGTTCATTAAGATATCGAACATACCTTCCTTATTAAGTATATTGATCCTTCAATCCCATTTATTGAGGTCTGGCTCGTTGTTTCGATTCTGTGTGGTATTCTGTATTCTGGAGGACTATTTGAAATGGTTCGGTTTATTTCCCATTTAGAAACCGTCGGTGACATTCGGTGACAATGCCCGAGTGAGAGGGCGACACTTTCTACCGGCGCACGCGCCGCATACTAACACTCCGCGCATCCGGGTGACAGGACTTTGTTTCACTACGAGCTCACAATCCACTGGTGACAGGTTTACTAAGAACCTACCCACTCATACAATAATAACAAATAATAATAGGTACTGGAAACTCCCTCAGCATCATCTAGCCCCAAGCTATGCTGAGCTTGTGTTATGGGTACTAGATAACTGATATAGTTAATACAATATATACTACATAGATAGATATTTTTTATTATACATAGAAAACACCCAGAACACCCGGAACAAATATCTGCAGATCGTACAAACTATGTAGAGTAAGTAGGTACCTACTTTATCTTTCAAGGTTAGTGTCTGGCACGGCGGAGGCTTCAGCATCGCTATACAGCGGGGTAATGTAGCCAGAGCGCCGTAGGGCGCTTCCGATTGGTATTTATTTGGATCTGTTGATCTACCTCTAGATTGTTTGCAACAGCCTGTAGCTCACATGTTTAATTGCAAATACTGGTAAATTTTTTTATAGCGGTAATTTTCTTCTATAAACAAAATCGTCCAAGGAAACAACACAAGATATCTGAAGAGAGATTACACACAATAAAACATTTTTCAAGTAAAAATTACATAAATAGCAATCCCAAAAAATAATTATATGTACCTATACTAACGTGACCTACGTTTATTTTATTTTATTTTTAACAATATTCAGGAAATTAACAGCTAACATATTGAGTAGTTATGGGACTAAATACTGATGGCTACTTATAGCGGTATAGGAGCTACTCACTGATGTATTGTGATTAGAGGCGCGTGCGCCGCGCCGCCGCCTGCCAACGCGGCGCGCGGCGGTCGCGGGGAATCACAGACTCACGGGTTACATCCATCGACTCACCAGTCAAGCTATCATGGAGTCCATCCCACGATGCATCAGGAGGCATGTGGTCGGCGAGAGTCTGGGTTGCGTCCAAAACAGCAGCAAGTACCGTGGCAACCGGAAGGGCCGCATTCACTCCATCCCTCCAATCACACAAGTTTTATCGATCAAGTAGAGACTTGCAATGAATTATGTTGTTTATAGATATCGTGTTCGAAGGATTTTGAGAGCACCGTTTGAATAATTTACTGAGACCTTTGCAATAATCGAGCCAATATTGAATGCACAAAATATGAAACAAGCCAGTTTTAGAGATAGTGTTATTTGCTGTCCAAATCTAGGACAACTGGTCTGGATTAGAGTCTAGATTTCTAATTAATTCATCAGATCAGTTAATTTAACACCCATTAGCTCATTTAAATATACTATTATGATAATTCTGCAATAATTCTGTATAAACACGACCATATATTGTGGCTAAAGTGTTGTATGTAATCCCAGATGCAAGGTCACTGCTTTAATTCGGTTGTAAAAGTGTTTGTTGAACAGGTGGTGCTGCGGGGGCGGCGGCGGCGGCGGCACACTTCCTCGGCAATAATAATAATAATAAATAATAAATAAATAATGCTGGACAATCCACACAGCATCATCTAGCCCCAAAGTAAGCAGAGCTTGTGTTATGGGTACTAGATGACTGTTAAACTTAATACAATACATAGCATATATAGAATTTTTTTTTATTATATATAGAAAATTCCCAGAACACCCGGAACAAATATTTGCAAATAAATAATAATAATAAATAATATGATAATATAGATCGTACGAACATTTTTCCCAAGGCGGGAATCGAACCCGCAACCTTCTGCGTCGCAGGCGGACCTTCGCCCGCCGCGCAACATCGGTCGTCAAACCGCTGATGTTTAGATCGCTTTCTGCGATGAGACGAGGCCTTCTTGCATACACTTAAATATCGACTCCAACCAACATTTTCGTTTACCTAGTCTACTAATGGATAACGAGGATGACCATCTCTTTCTACTAAGAAGTAACATATTGCAATAGCACCACGAACGCCCTCTGCGGTGATTTACTGCTTGAGGTTAACATGCCAGCGATATCAATCGTGGAGCCAACAGCAGAGGGCCTATTACGTTTTATTGAGTGTGTAACGGTGACCTTATTTCTGTATCACGACACGAAATATCCTAAGAATGCTTCAACTTTCTATGGAAAGTGACCACGTTGTCTTGTTTATTTGAGTTTCTAGCTGGACCGGGCTCCTCTGCCGGCCCCTGGGCTGCGGGGCTGCGGGGCTGCGGGGCTGCAGGCTTGGACCCAAACGACAATACAGTCTGCTGAACGGTGACAATATATTATTATTAATCAAACATTGTTGTACTATGTGATTGTGTGATTGATCACTGATTAGTTAACCATTATTTCCCTTAGGGGCACCAGAAACACGAACGTCAGCCGACCCGATAACAGACCAGAATAATTTTGGTTCGACGATTCCAAAACATTCCTTCCCCAACATATTGACCGAAAACTCTCAAAACGGTAGTTACAAACAGCCAAAAACATTGTTGGTAGGATTTCTTTGGTATCGATTCGCGTCAGCGTCTGCTTAGTATGCAGCCGGCGTGCGGCACGCTGGATGCTCTATTTGGGCCTTGGGCCGTCGGTCGTGGCGCGCTCCCGCCGCTGTCCGCGTCCGTGGAGCCCGTGGCGCGCCACCGGACGTCTACCGACGTGATGCTGCCAACGCCTTATGCGAGCGGTGACTAACTTACTACTAATGTGCTTTGTTCCACCTTCCAAACCAAAAGTATGCGAGATGGGCCTTGCTACCGTGCGTATACAGTGTACTCAATTCTACATAGTTATGGACTTAGTTAACATACCATACCAACTAAAATCCAAAATCAAAGCTCCGGTGACGTGGAAACTAGATGCCCTAGACATGTACGCACAGTATCATACGAATAAGATACAACACAGATGAATTATTTTCAGAAAATTCGCAGTAAGCATTTGAAGTAGAGCAGCATGTATAGCGTAGCCGCCTTGAAAGAGGAAAGCACCTGGCTGGGCTTTTGGCAAGCAAGACCCTCGGCTGGACCCTGCACCTACACTTATTTTGGCAAGCAAGACCCTCGGCTGGACCCTGCTCCTACACTTCTTTTGGCAAGCAAGACCCTCGGCTGGACCCTGCTCCTACAATTCTTTTGGCAAGCAAGACCCTCGGCTGGACCCTGCTCCTACACTTCTTTTGGCAAGCAAGACCCTCGGCTGGACCCTGCTCCTACACTTCTTTTGGCTAGCAAGACCCTCGGCTGGACCCTGCTCCTACACTTCTTCTGCATCTTCTTCTTCATTTGTAACTAGCTGCGTATATATCATTATTAACTTTATAGTTTATTACGAATCACAAACTTTAATAACCCGATTTACCCCATTTTCAGAAAAAAAATAAAAATCCTGAACCACTTTCAAAATAGTTTTGTATTCTTAGTATTCTCTGTAAGTTTCAAGCTAATTGGGCCACTGGTTAAAGAGTCACAAAAAACACCAAAAAAACTTCAACCATCTTTTCACCCCCTTAGGGGTGGAATTTCCAAAAATCCCTTCTTAGCGGGAGATTGTGTAGTAACAGGTACCAGCTTTTCAAATTTCAGCTTTCCAGCTTCAGCGGTTTGGGCTGGACGTTGTCCCCAGAAAGTTGCTTGTTCCTTAATATATTAAGATAATCACATTCATTAATCATATACAATTTGGAGATCTAGACTTACCTAAAGAGTACATACCTAGGTTGTGCGTTGCTGTGTTTCGGTATGACTTGCGTGAGCAGGTGTATCTTTAACTTTTTTTGTTAGTAATATACATTTATACATGTACTGTTTTGCGGCACATTAGCCGTAGGTTCCCCTACCTACCGACCAAGGACAGTTAGGTAAACATAAATAAATAAATAATGCTGGCCAATCCACGCAGAGTCATCTAGTTAAGCAGAGCTTGTGTTATGGTTACTAGATGACTGGTATACTTAATGCAATATATTACATAGATAGATATTTTTTATTATACATAGAAAATACCCAGAACACCCAGAACAAATATTTGCAGATCGTACAGTTCCAAGGCGGGAATCGAACACGCAACCTCCTGCGTTGCAGGCGGACCTTCGCCCACCGCGCCACATCATCGGGCGCCACGTCAGACAGGAGCTGACTCAGCCATAGGTATCCTGCTCTTCTTTCCTGCATGATACAGTAGCTTGTTACCTAAATGTATTGTATAATACGGGATAAAATATTACACTTATTAGGTAAATTACGTCTAGGTCAACCACATTACTCATGTCCCGGTAATCCCACCACGGTGTCCATATGATTCATTGATACAACTCCTTGCAGTAAACTTTCTGAGGTTACGGTAACACCAAAAACTAACAAGTAATAACTCTACGACGAAACCGACACGTCACGCGTGGTGTCGTCAGCATTGTGACGTCATTGAGGTACTGTCTCACTCGCCAGAATCATGTATCATAAAGTCATAACATACCGTAACAGATACTAGGTGCTTATCTATCGCTGCAGTAGAACTTCGCACAAGTGAATTAAATGTAAGGTGTTCTTACTTAGTTGCCGATGATGATAACCGTGGGTTACACTACCTAACACTACCCAACCGGTAGTGTTTTCTAATAATATCAGTAAGAGGTGCATCACTGCTAGAGTAGTATTGAGAAGCGGTGCCCGGCTGCAGGCTGCACCGGGCGATGTCCATCACATACAGACATACAGCAGAGGAATGTGAGGGAGAACAACTATGCTAACCTCTTTGCTGCTAATTTGGTTATAATGTTGAAACTACTTACACCCCATAACCAATTGAATAAGTTTCAATATCAAATCTTTTGATGGGGTAGCATAAAACTAGCTATTACATCAAAATATAATTTTGTATGGATCTTTTTTAACAGAAGACCAACGTTTAATTACAGTTTTTGATGAACATTCAGTTCGGAAAATACAGGTATGTTTATAGGTAATAGTAGTTGTTTGTGTAACATGCTGGAAGAGGCATTAGGAAATGAGCAGTAGATACAAGATTACAGCTAACAGTGCACACAAATCATTGACAGCGGAAACTATTCGGCGTCGATGCGGGCCGCTAATTGCCCTGCGCGGGCGCATCCTGCTATATGCCACATACTACACGAGGCACATCGTTCAAAGTGGAGCTGGTATAAGAAGGTACTCAACAAGCAAACAATAGACACCACATTCTTTCAAACATCTTCGCAAAGTATTTTGTTTCTACTGCTCATGCGCCCAAATAAATACCTATTTAAATAAAGCTTAGCCTTTTATCAAATGAGGTCAAAATCAACAAGCGTCAAAGTGGTACAATAAGGCCGAAGACATTAATTTGCGAAATAAATTTGGCATTAATCCTCTGATAATAAAACCCAGGGTCGCAGGCTCTAGGCTAGCGTCGCCTGATCTCTCTAGGTCACTCCGGTGCTGTGCTGACCCAATCTACCTCAACACTCGGATACAGAGTCGACGTTTTATTACTAACTAGTCATTATAATTTAATATTCAGCTAACAGAAGTCGGACCATGAGTAATGCTAAATTTGTATAGACTAGGCCTTATCTAAAGCCATAACTGGATCTCGATAGGTAGTATAGGGTACTCAATCCAAACAAACCACTCACAAATTATAAATGTTAAATTCCGTTTTTTAAGGAATTATAAACCAAGTAGGAAAACCACACTTGAAGAAACTAATAGTGGCAGTAAATTAGAATATTGATGTTCGCATTCGGCTAACGAGCGCTCACTAATATCAGTATATCACCGCTGCGTCTCCGTAGCCAGCAAGCAGTACGGCGGACAGGGAAACGCCTGGAGTCGATCCCACTTGCTAAACTTTTAGGCTTTTTAATGAAGCGATACAATTTGCGTCGCAATTTGCTAGAAAATTATTTATTGGATGTGAACAAAAACTATAGCGTGATTATTCTGTCAAAAAGTCAATATTCCACGCAAAAAATTAAACGCTGCGCAGCGCAGACTTCAGTCCAGAAGGTAACAAGCGGCCGGCGCGCGCGCAGTGAGACTCGTACGCACGCGAGAGAGCGCTGGTTGCTTGCCGCTGATATCTAGCGCCATACAAGGCGATACAAGAGCTTGTGCATGATAAAAGTTTTTTTCGCCTTTATAAGGAATAGTGCATAATCTATAACTGCGAACACAATCAACCGGATCGGCGCGGTCCAATAGGCACGGCCATTATTTCGTCTTGCGCGTTACTTTGCGTTCAATAGGAGTCGCAGACACTACCAGCGCATCTTAAAAATTGTTATTTCATAAATAATTTCAGTTCACGCCTCTCCACAGAGTTTCAAGCCTCGAAACGTATCTGTCTTATTATGAAACACGAACTATGATATTCGGAGCCGCGTGATCTTGGGCCCGGCGCGGGCGCGGGCGGCGCGGCGTGGCGCGGGCGCGCGGCCGCAGCTCCCAGTGTCGCGCGGCAACGGACATAAATATTATTTTACTGTTATCTGCGGGAGACACCCTAGACAAACTCATATTAGAAACAGGATCAGAACAAAACACAGCTACATATGAAGAGTTTTAGTTTTTCTTCACTCAAGAACTATCTCACTAACCTTCAATTATTGGTTACCCATAAGATCTACTAAAGGTATACTTGTCATCAAAAAAGGAAACATTAGCCATGCATTGCAATGAAACAGCCCAACAAAATTCAATCTAAGTTTCTATCATCAGCCCACAAAATATTTAGGGTTTTTAATAGTCACCTTATGATATTCAAAACAACAATAGGTTGAAGGAAGGAAAATGGAAAGCTAAATGATGATCATGTATTTTCAGACGCCACTCAGTCGGTAGATACTATAACTTGTGTTTACCCGGTAGGAATGCTGTTCTGTCCCATACCTACCTATCAACTGCAACTCAACAGGATTTCGTTTCATTTAATTACAATAATTATGATGACAACATTAGTTGTCAGCTTCAATGTCCACTTGTCTAGGAGGAAGGTGCCCACCACTCGACCGGTATCGAAGCGAAACTATTCTATTAGTGAAGAAAAAACTAAAACCAGTCCAAATTAAATATAGGATAGAAAGTGTGGTTTTATAAAGACGGAATTGAATGCGTAGGTTGGATTAAGACTATCAGTGGACAATACCTTCCCAAACGTGGACTCGTTAAAGATCTGGCTGACAGGAGCCTGCTGCGCAGCCGCACCGCACACGTATGACGGCATTGTGCGACGCTGAACTTATCTGCTAATTGAGCAGATACAAGAGTCGACAACACAGACGGGGAATAGAAACAGACTTGACATACAACGCGTACAAAACACTGATAAATTATCAAGCAAAACTATCAGAAGTTTTTCAAAAGTAACACCTAAAAGTTTACAAATATATGAATATAAGTATAGTGTGGCTAATAGTCCAGGGGATATGCGCGGAGTCCACGAGCTCGCAGACAATGGCCAGACAGCGTCTGAGAGATGCCGTCGTCATCGCAGTTGGTCCATGATGTATCGTGTCGGTTGATACTACTATGAGATGGTCGATACGCCATCGCCTGCTCGTGAACTCCGGCTACCTAACGCTGTCCATTACTTATTATCATATATTTTAATACTATTGTTTTACGATCGCGGCCTTTGAGACAAATCGTACCATTGTTTGTTTTATGTTCATGCTTTCGATAACTACACTGAATAGGTTAGTAAACCTGTTTTCGTTGGTTTGTGTTAATTTCACAACATTTTATGGAGTTGCCAGGTGGATTACATGTATTTCTAATGATCATCTTTTGCCATATATACCTACCACCTCAGTTTTAATTTCACTACTAGTTTTGCTTCCACAACTACTTAATCACATTAACACACTCACAAAATCTACCAGGGACTTCTTAGATGGTGAATCAACCTAGAATCCAAAACATTTTTGAGTAAGGTATATTAATATATGGGTCACATCATCACAAACATTTTGCTAGATTAGAACTGCTCAGGCTACTACGCAGACACCTACTCCTGACTGCTCCCTCCAAAGTGGCTGAGCAGCATCGCGTTTAGCTGCGGCCTTGTGCGAACACTTATGACAACAATGTTAACTTATGTGCAATTACAAAAATAATTAACAATCGAGATCTTCCCGCAGGCCTCGAATCGATTAAATGATAATCGATTAGTCGATTAGATTAATTATGTCGATCACGGAATAAGCTTCCCATCGCATGATACCTGGCATTACTGCAGGATGAGATATCACTGAGTGCTGCTCGCGAGGCGCTTCTGGGACGATGCGGTGCCCGTTTGGGAAATGATGAATTATCTTTTAATATGGCTAGGTCCTCTTTCAAATATTTGTAACCAGTTTTTTCTCGAAGCTTGTCAGTTTTTGAGTCGGTTTATAGGAGGAAACCGAGGAGGGGCATCGTCAGCACTCTAATCTTACAAAATTCAACGATTTTGTACGATAAACCTTATGATAATATGACACAATGATATAGCAATAGCTTGCTTACTTTATTAGAGTTCAAGCTATTGCTCCTTACCAGCTTTTCTCGCAATAAGTCACCTCTTGCAACAGAGTCTACAACATGCATCATAAATACAGATTACATAGATTCGGCTGCATCGATTTGCACGCATCAAAAATGGATCAGTCTCGGTCCCCGCCAGCGCCGCCACGCGCCCGCGCCGAGGGAATCATAACCGGAGAGTGGCTCGGGAGGCGCCATCACGTTCATTTAAAACTTGTCACTTTCGTTCTGCCGAGGTATAGCTTAGGAAGCTGCAGTGATTAGGAATAAGTGAAATCCTCTTAATTTGATATCATATTTTTGGGGATTTCTGGACTGTTTAGTCATTTTAAACTCACAGGAATTAAATACCATGTAATGTTTGCTGCTTGAGAGAAACAAAGTTTTAGCACAGCTTATAGTTTGGGTCTAGTATTCTTGGCTAGGAATTTTTATTGGAATTACGCCATCAACTTTAATTTAAGATAGCATATTTTTGTCTGTTATTATTATTTTTGTGTTTTTTGTAAATTTGTATCCTGTTTCTAAAAGTGGGAACTTGTCAATAGTCATCTGTCTCTTCACACATCGCAATTATGTATATTGTGCTGAGTGATAATAAAAAGAAATAAACAGGTATGTACAAGACGTCATTAAGATGCCTGAGTAGACCGCGAGCTCCGACACTAGTCTCGGTGGATACTCAGTTATGGTTTAGGAGACGAGGCCCCCCGCGGCGGACAAGTGTTCATAAACTATGAGCTTGCCCAACCGCAGTCAGGTGCGATGGCTACAACTCGGATTTATTATCGATGGCCGGATTCGCCCGCGATCCCGTTTATTTCGATGGTACTGTTATTGAATTATTGAGCGGTCTGCCGCTAGCCGTCGCCGCGCCGCCGCCGCGCCGCTGCGCCGCCGCCGCCGCTGCGCCGCCGCTGCGCCGCCGCCGCGCTGCCGCCGAGGACGCTTGCATTGCACTCCTATTATTCTATAGCTACAGGCTTTGGGCAATACCACAAAAGTAATAAAAGTATCATAGTAGCATTGATTTGTTCTGATTTGTTGTTATGTTGATTGGAAATCATGGTAAACATCTGTTATATGAGATTTGGTATTTGTAGGTAATACCTTCAGAGTAACTTTCCTGTTTGTATCGGGTGTCCATAAATAGATGCAGAGGTTTGTGTTGATTATAACTAATAACTGTGAATCATACGTACCTTCGTGATTCAACAGTTTTGCTCAGAGTGCAAACCTATGTCTTGGTGCGGTGACAGCTGCTTCACCTCTAGACTAACTACTGGTTGTATGTAACTAGAAGTAGGTATCTTCCCAACTAATCCAAGTAGAAAGTCTCAGGTATTTCATTAGGTATACTTTCATTTTGAACACTTTATCTAAAGGAACTAGAATTGAAATAATAGTTCGATCTCTGTCTTGAATTACTAATTTATGTATCATGTGGCACTAAAGTCAAAATACTGCTAAGTACCTACAATTTTTCTGAAATTGCCATTGAAGCTGCTATAATATTTTTTTTCTGATTTATGCTAAAATTCAAGAGAGAAGAGTATCAAGATGTCAGTAGAACCTATTGGTAGAGTTGCTAGTGCTAGTGAATCCGGAGAAGTGACGCCCAGCCCGGTATTTTGGTAAGATCACGATGCCATGCCTACACTAAGCTGAGCGCTCCACAGCGAATGCTTCATGTATGAGGAGACACTCAGGCTTCTCACAACTGTACCTACTTGGTCGCAACTACTTACATATTAAGACGATGAACTGAAATTACATTCAGCGAAATGTCTGTAAATTCATTAGGTCCTAATCGAAATTAGTTTACTAATTAAATAATAATAAATAATAGTAAATGGCTGACCTAGGTAGGACAGGATGGTGTATCATACATAATACATAATAAGTAATGGGGCATTATAATATCTAACTGTTCTGTATGGAAAATACCTCTTTGAATGTTGAAATTAGAATTAGCTTATTGGCGATGGTTACCACTTACCTCCGAGTGCCGCAGCACGTGCTGGTGCCGTCTCCGAGCGGTCGGCTCCGTCAGCGAAGGGGGAGGCGGGATGCCTCGTAAATTGCGTTTACGGCAGATTTCCAAACTGCGCCTGTTATAACTTTTTGTTTCTTTTTCCGCGTTTTTCACGTTCGTCGGTAGCGTAGCTGCGTAGCTGCGTAGCGACCAGTAGATCTACAAATCTGTAGACGTTCCTGCTAACAAAAAATATTGGTGTTCGATAAAATTTTTTGTTGATGGGTTTTACTTGTAGTGCTTTGGTAGTTGGTCTTCCTGCGGTGAGGAGAGATGCCAAAGTCGAAGATGTATCAGCTGAACTGAGAGTGAGTCGTGTCTGCCCTCGTCTAGGTCTGTGCGCCCTACACCTACAAACCCTTCCGCCCGGTCCAATAATGAAAACTGGGGTGTGAAATAAAAATAAAACTCTCTTAATTAAATTTTCTTTGGGCAAATTTAATAAACGTAGCCCACAGCGACCAACTGAGACCCGCGTTATATTGAATTGATGTTACGTTTACTAGGTGCCTCTACCTACTAGAATGCTATAGAACAATTGTATTTAATACTAGGTCGGTTATTAATTAAAATCACATAAATTGATTCGAAATTAGGGTAGTTCTATAGACACTTGGGAAAAAATATTTAGCTGAGCATTTTATTGTAGTTCTCAATAAATTGTTAGTTATGCTGAGTAGTGGTGGAACTTAGGTTAGGTGTGGCATCCCTGTTACGAAACTTTAAAAAAGCAATTAGTAATTTTCCTCAGTTTATAATTTACATCACATTTTAGGGTTCCGTACCCGAAGGGTGAAAACGGAACCCTATTACTAAGCCTCCGCTGTCCGTCCGTCCTCCCGTCTGTCACAGGGCTCTATCTCATGAACCTTAAGAGGCAGACAATTGAAATTTTCAGAGAATGTGTATTCTCTTGCCTCTATAACAAAAAATCATAAAAATAAAATATAAAATAATGGGTTAGAAATAGATAACCTTTAATCGTTTCCATAGAAACAACGCGTGCGAAGCCGCGGGCAGAAACTAGTGTAAAATAATAACTTTGTAGGTACTACATTACCAGGTTTTGACCGCAGCTTCACATAACTGTGCTCTTTTGAATTAAACTTAGGATACGCTCTACCTCGGAATACCGAGTTAATATTGAATAACATACATAGGTTATAGTACCTATATTATTCAATAGGTAGTACCTACAGTAACTATTATTATGAAAATTACTGTTTTATAACCTGTAACCTGTATACTGTAAACGTCTAAACGAAATTTGGCAAAAAGATACTTGGTATTCCGGGGCTTATATATATAGCTTTGGTTTTGTATAATTTTAAGGAGTTTATCCCTTAGTAAATTCCGGTAGGTAATTGTTTTCATCTACTTAGAGCGCATAACAAACTGCCTACGAAGTCCAATCCAATCTTCGGAAGTAAAAGAAGTCATGAGAAGTGCACCAGCCGAAGCGCCCGCCACTTCACGCCCCGCCGCGCCGCGCCGCCGCGTCACGCCCCGCCGCCGCCAACTATTTATTATCATTATTCTCGAAACAGAAAATGCCATCATTATAAAAGGAGTTATTTTAACTAGCGTAATTCTTCTAACAAATAATAAAACCGGTTAGTATCCGTTATCAGCTTGGTGTTCCATGCTTCAATACGTACATATGTACGGCACTTGGATTTAATCCAAGTGCTGTACATATGTACGTATATAAAGGTAACGCAAATAAAGGTAACGGCCCTCACCCGGCGCATCAGGGATGCTGTTCTGTTGCGGATGATTGCGTAAAAGTCATCAACGCGCTAACGGCGCTATAGTCCGATGGAAGTCCCACAGTTTTTCGACTCCTACGTCACTTGAGCTCGTTGTGGTTAGAACGTTCCCGTACTAAGGGAAAGACGCGGGTTCAAGTCCCGTCGAAGTCGAAAAATTTTTGGGATATTATTTGATTCTTAAAAACAATATCATTGGAAAATTTAAAAGTTTGGCCCCCAACATTACTGTTGTAGATAAATGTTCACTTCGCCTCATTGGTTCACCAATTCTTGA
This sequence comes from Eupithecia inturbata, assembly GCA_963662085.1. NCBI lineage: Eukaryota > Metazoa > Arthropoda > Insecta > Lepidoptera > Geometridae > Eupithecia > Eupithecia inturbata. The sequence goes on from OY759182.1 coordinate 15,581,574, forward strand.
TGAGACTTCAGTCCTTTGTACATGAGAAAATTCAAAATTTCAACAAAACTTCGGACAGGCTGCTCAAAATTAATAGCCATATGGCTTTTACAATAATTCGGTTTTGTCTTTTTGTACCTAAATTTACGTACTCTTTGAGATCTAGTCAACTGTGGAAATACAGTGAGCTCTTGGAAGGCTTAGACAACATAATAAAGAATACTCTATCATCGGTTTTGAATGTCGATTTAGATGACAATGCATGGTCGCAGGCCTCCCTGCCTGTCAAATTGGGAGGCTTAGGTATACGCAAAATTTCTAAGTGTAGCCCTTCCAGCGTTCCTGTCTTCCGTCCACAGCACTAGTTCTTTAGTTGAAAATAAATTAAAGTTTCAATTTCATTCATACTTTCATTTTTAGACGAAGCTCGAAAGGCTTGGCATAGTGCTTTCCCCAATGCTGCTCCGCCAAAATCTATTTTGTCCCAACGGCAATGGGACGGGCCTCTGTGTGAGTTCACACGGAATCGATTGTTTCAAACGTGCTCCAGCTCTGCGGATCGTGCCCGTCTCCTGGCCGTTTCTAAATGGGAGTCAGGACATTGGTTGCAAGCATTTCTTTCATTTAACACTGGCACTTTATTGGATCACGTAACTTTCCGTATCGCAACATGTCTTTGGTTAGGTGCAGTGTGCTGCGCGCCTTATCAATGCCAGAGTGGTACTGCTGTCGAACAGCTTGGTCAGCACGGATTATCGTGTACTAGTGCTGCCGGTCGGATATCTCGTCATGCCAGCCTTAACGACGTCATCCGGCGAGCCTTTGTCACCGCTAACGTACCAGCTATTCTCGAACCGAATGGTCTGTTGCGTGACGATGGTAAGAGGCTCGACGGCATGAGACTAGTCCCATGTGAGTTGGGGAGGCCCATTGTGTGGGATGCTAACATGCGTCGACACACTTGTACCGATATGCCGTCAATAGAGCATCTGTATTTACGGTCGACGACAATCTATGCAGAGAGCAGAGCATAAATGTATTTTCAATTGATTTATTTATTTCAGATTCGTAAGATTTAATGTCATTGCAAGTTATTGCACTGTCATCAGCGAATAATGGCAGCAGGTCATTAATATATATAATAAACATTAGTGGTCCTAATACGCTTCCTTGTGGCACGCCGTATATTGTGTATCGTGGCTTAGATTTATGTACGACCTCGAGTTTTTTTTTGATTGCATTCTTGATATTTCTGTGATTTGTTTTCTGTTAGTAATATACGAGTCAATTAAATAAAACATCCCTCTAATTGTCTCTAAGCGTCAAGTTTATTTGATAAAATATTGTAATAGTGTGTCCACATTGTCAAATACCTGCGTCATATCACAAAATATAGATTGATAATACTTTATTGCACACTTAACTTAGAAATAATTTACAAAAGAATAATTATGGAATAAGCGACATTTGGCAATATACCTACTGCAGATAGGAATTCTGTGGTCAATTTTACATATTACAATGTAGTAGATAGAAGTGAAAACTTGCCATATTTATCGTCTGCTTTTGACGGAATACCGAGTTTTTAGCCTGGCACCGGAAGGGATAGGAAGAGATACACAAGTAGTTCCAGACTACTAATGTCCACCCAAGTCAAATCACGTGACCAACACAGCTGTAAATGAGGACTCAAGAAGCTGTGCTGATCACGCAATTTGTGGAGCAGGCACCACAGAACACACACAGACTCCAAAAATTGTTCAGTACAAAAGCTGTTTCTTAATCCTCTGACAAAGCGGTGCAGTTAATCCGTAGGTACGCGCTCGCGGCAGGTCGTGTCGAATCGGACGACGTCTCATACCTCCATTTGTCATGTCAGCCACACCGCGCCACTCGCTGGCAGGCACTGCATCCGAGTCCAGAGCGAATTCTCTCTGTAAACTATGTCACGTCTACTAAGTACAGACATATGAAGCTTAACGTTTTTGTTCATCAATATCAGCCAAATATCCAGACCAGTGCTGAACATAGGCCTTTCCCAGAAGATGGTACAAATAGCGACTCTGAACGCTCTGAGCGCCAGCTAACATGCCGTCGGTCCATCGCGTGGGAGATCTTCCAAAGTTCCAACACTCTGTTTCTTCTTAAATCTCTAGCTGGTTAAAATAGCAAAGAGACTCTATAATAGCTTAACGACCTCTAACAAACTCTCTGCCTCGAAGAATCCAGTAATAGCTACATTTTGTGTAGGTACTGGTTTTTCATGGCGTCTCGGATAGCTATAGTGTTTCTGAAAGTATCGCGGTTACCGATAGTGTTTTGTGTCGTCCGAGTGTGCACGTGGACATCACTAGGTTAAGGACCCCTTGTAGAAGACCGAGTGAGGGAATACTGTCCCCGCTTCGCAACCGCGATAGCAGTGTAGGGACTGGAGTTCTGTACCTGAAAATAAGTACTTACCTACGTAAATAAACTATAATTACCCGTAAGTAGTTAAATTATGTCTGCGAATTCGTCCGCGTAGATTTCACAATTCTACGCGGACGATGTTTTGTTTCTTTTTTGCGTCAAACCCTAATTATTTTTCTAAAGTACAAGTAGCCTAAGTTACCCATTATAACATCAGTTATCTGCCAGTAAAGTTAAAAATCCCGTCAAAATCAGTCAAGCTGTTTCGAAGATTAACTCAAACCTACAGACAGATGGAGTGCAGGAAGACCTCCCCTTCCCACTCGATGGACCGACGACATTGTCGCAGTTCAGGCAGTCGATGGAAGGAGGCGGCTCAAGACCGCTATTTGTGGCGTTGTTTCATCTGTTGGGCAGATGATGATGGTACAGACAGACATCAGAGCTTCGCACAACCTGCATGTTAACGATATTCTATAAAAACAATCAGCATATATACTTTTTCAGCCTAATATTTCATATTTTTCTCCATAACATAGTTATCCACGGCGATCGTGTCAACTAATTTTTTTCTCGTTGTTTCTTTAAGTGAAATTATACAGGGTGTCTGGTCACCGGTGTCAATGATTTTAGAGGGGCGGGGAGGGTGACACGGTACTTTTTATCAACAAATTACTATGTAGAGGCCCTAACAAATGAAAGCGAAACAAAAAAAATAAAGTTTCACTTTTACAAAACAAAATAAAAAAGTTGTTTTTGTAATTCTCTTTTGGTCTTTTATGGTGAAATATAAATAGAAAAAATGTTAGCACTGATTTGTGTTCTACATTATTAGCCTTCAAATGAGACCTCTTTCGTCTTTCTAGGACCTCTACATGGATAGACATGGCTTAATCAGTATAAGCACAGACAAAAAACAAAATGGCTGCCATTTTATTATGGAGAGAGAAAAAAAATAGGGATAGTGATTTATCGATAAAATTTACCAAACTTGACTTCCCCAAATTCTCCGACATCCGTGACCAGACACTGCATAACGTCACTTAAGTATGTAGTACCTACGGTAAATCAATAGACAACTGATTGTAAATGACTAATTGGTTTGCCTTGCATTGTAGGCATATAGTTTTCCTGTAGTGAACATGACGGGCATCTCATAAGCGAGCGCGTTGGGCTGGGCACCGCACTCACTCCGACAGCAGCAGTCTCTCCGCCCGCTCGGCTGAACCCTCCCGTGCGCGCGCGCAGCCGCCACACCACTACGACGAGAAACTTCGAGCCTTGTACTAAGGGCTTTGGAGGGTCTGAGGTAAGTACAATACATACATCTGTTTGCCATTAAGAGTAACATTCGTTCTTGGGAGACATCGTAGACGTTACGCTATTCCAGGCATTTTTTCTTTGTTTTTTCCTACATTATATTGTAAAATTTGCACACAGATGACTTAATCGCAGATGACTGAAGTATTCTGTCATCTGTGAATTTGCATAGGATTAACTTAATTTTGGTCAGGTAGGTTAACCTCGAGTTATAGGTACCTGCACATTTGTATCACAAAGGAGATAGAATTGGGCTGACATAATAATACTAACATGTTCAATGTTTCACTGGATGGTTTCACCGCACCATGCATTATCATGTCTGTTCCCAGATGGATGTATCAAAAGTATTGGCACTCTGCGTCCTTCTACATGTCGCAGCAAGTGTCTCCGCCACCACTGCCTCGGACTCCTCCGCTACCCTTCCCACACAGCCCCCCTCTCCGGAGTCCTCCTTGGCCACTGAGGAGCTCGCGGACGTGCTGCTACTCCTGCTGGACACATTGCTCGCTGCCTTCCAGTTCCAGCAGGACTATACCAACGGCCAAGGCGACAGTGGCGGTGGCGTTGGAATTGCGCCATGCTTGAACCGTGTAAACAACTCATGCATACATCCAACAACAACAAATTTTACAAGATATGGCTTTCTATAGTCAACTTATTATGCCAGATTCGTGAGTTCCCCGTTGCTCAACTACGGGAGCTCAACTGCGGATAGTTTGAGTAGTGGGGGGCGTCCCCAGTGCTCAGCGTTTTTTGTTCCTGACTGCTCAACTGTGAATAGTTGAGCAGATAATTAGGTATTAGGTATAATGGCAAAAATGACACAGATGTAAGTACATAATATACATACTGAATAGATATCAAATATCAAAGCTTTTTTTTCCTTTAGACCTAACAGTAGGCCTAGCACGGGGATTGTTCTCTAGGGTAGAATAGAGAAAAATGTATTTATTTATTCAAAATATTCAAGTACACTATCCTTACAGGTTCACCTAATGCGATAGTGAACTACATATCTATACTCACAATAATCTCTATAATATAAATTGTCACCTTTGGTCAAACACCTTTGGTGCTAATCGCATTTGTGGAATAAAGTTTGACTTTGACCTTGATTTTGAGGAAAGCCGAATCTAAAGTTTTTTTGGGAACTGCCTAATCTGAAATTATTTTGTGGAATGCAAAAGGCCAAGGCCTTGAACCGCTGGAGTTGGTTGAGCAAGCGAGTTTTGGTGCGTTTTGTGAATTTTGTGCGCTTGGTAATTGCGCCGCTGTTTGTTTAAACAATATAGATTTTGCATCATCCTGAAATTTTAAATTTACCTCTTCCATTACAATACTCAAAGCATTTTCCAAACTAGAGCAATCTGTTAACCTCACAATACGAATCATGTTTTCCGGTAAGTTGAACAAAAACGTGTGAAGAGCCATGTTGATATACACAAATATTTTCGCGAGCTTTTATTCCGTCATTGGTAAGTTTATTCACTTACACAAACAAAGAACTAAGCACTTTCTGAATTCTATGACAAAACTGTATGTACGTTGCCCCTTGCTTGATTTTTAACTTTACGAGTTCGATAGCTGTGCACTCTTCTGATCCAGGATCACTGAAATGTTGCGTGAGTAACTCCTTTAGTACAGCATAATGACTTGATATTCTGATGGTCGCTAAGTAGAGTCGCAGTTTTACCAGTAAGTCTACTCGATACGGCATGAAACAAGTACAAATCTTGTTCCAAATTTCCCTCAATAGATAACCACACAATCGCATTACGAAAGGAAAATATTTGAGTGATTTTCCTCTCCATCATATAACTAGGAATAAGCGACAGTGTCTTTCGGTATTTCCTTGAGTCGACATTTTGCTTAAACTCATTTAATCAATTAACTTCTAAACTATGCACTAACCTACTTGTCAATTTAGATTCACTGATTTTAGTTTTTCTGATTCAAATATACACGGTGTAACATGAAGGGTTGCCCTGCCACCGTTGATCCAACCTATAAGTTACACCGTGTATATAAATAAAATATTTTTTTTTATGTTCACTGATTCACCAATTATTATAAATATTTAAGGGCTAAATAATGTACTTAAAACTCAACAAAAAAGTACTGTAAAGTACACAAATCAAACGCGAGAATGACGGAATTACGATTTCTAGTGTTAACCAGTTTACCGATCTTATTGGAAACAAAATGAATAAACGCAATTAATAAGCCTGACGGTTCGTGGATGAGTTCGGGGAAAGGAAGTAAAAAGATTTACTCACAAACTGTTCGATCCCACGTCTTTCAGGAACCGAGTCAAGGTCACACTGCACAATGATACGCGGTCACGGTCACCGGGAATTGAATTTATTTGGTTCTTGGTTTCCGTCCGCGTAGAGACAGTTCCAGAATTTCGTTTTCCAAAATGAGCTTTTATTTGAAACGTTACATAATTTTGAAGGTACTTTTAACCTTGGGCTTACGTACATACTTATGCTTATGTACATACGTCGCATTGTCTTACGCTTAATACCTGCCTACCCCCGCGCCACACCACGCGCCGCACCTCCCCTGTTCAGCAGGGATATTTTAATTCATTCGATTCGTTTCCGGAGCGGAAACGTCCGATTCGAATTCGATTCCGCGAACGCTATTTTGATTTCGTTGCGGATTGATGATCGAAAGTATCCGAAGCGATTCCGCGGGTTGATGGAAAATGTGCATTTACGGAGATTGTTTTGAAATAGTAGAAAATGGTCGAAATTTTAATGGAATATTTTAAACTAACTTTACATTATCATAATGTTTTCTTAATTGTATCGAAATCAATCAATAAATCAGGGTGATTCTAAAGTTCTAAAGAATAATTCTAAAGTTACACATCACATTCACATCGAAAATATGTTAATTGGGCAAACTTACATCGTAAACATGACTTCTAACCAAAACGTTGGGCAAAGTGTTACCAATTTAACCAAACTTCTCACCAAATCTAGCGGATTTGACGCATCAAAGAGGTAATAGCAAAAATAGCTTTTTATTAATTTATTTTCAGTCTAAAATAATTTTCGCAGAGCTCTTATTACAAAAATAGATCCTTGGGCTTTCAAAGCATATTTTTAACTGACGAAGACAGGTTATGTATAACAATACAATAAGTTTTTGGTGATATACAAAATTAGGTTTTTGACAAAAAAAATAATCAGTGTTGGAAATACTTTTTCCAAGTTCGACGTACCTAACAAATGTAACATAAAACAATCAACTTTTATTTAGCGAACTTTTCTTTTGATTGAGCCGTGATTTTGTTTTGTAAACAAAGATAACCTAAAAACGAAAACACTGGCAAATAATCACCTCGATTGAGTAAAAACCTACTTCTCTCGTTTCTATCAAGATTACTATTCACGGTATCCTTATGAGTTACCCTTGAATTTATGCTAAAACTATTTTTTACGCCTGCGTTGTTCCCGGCTGCAGTTTCGGTATAGAAGAGTATAACTAGTTCGCGGCCTCGCCTGCGTTGTTCCAGGCTGCAGTGTCGGTATAGAAGAGTATAACTAACTCGCGGCTTCGCCTGCGTTGTTCCCGGCTGCAGTGTCGGTATAGAAGAGTATAACTAACTCGCGGCTTCGCCTGCGTTGTTCCCGGCTGCTGTGTCGGTATAGAAGAGTATAACTAGCTCGCGGCTTCGCCTGCGTTGTTCCCGGCTGCAGTGTCGGTATAGAAGAGTATAACTAGCTCGCGACTTCGCCTGCGTTGTTCCCGGCTGCAGTGTCAGTATAGAAGAGTATAACTAGCTCGCGGCTTCGCCTGCGTTGTTCCAGGCTACAGTGTCGGTATAGAAGAGTATAACTAGCTCGCGGCTTCGCCTGCGTTGTTCCCGGCTGCAGTGTCGGTATAGAAGAGTATAACTAGATCGCGGCTTCGCCTGCGTTGTTCCCGGCTGCAGTGTCGGTATAGAAGAGTATAACTAGCTCGCGGCTTCGCCTGCGTTGTTCCAGGCTGCAGTGTCGGTATAGAAGAAAATTTCCACCCGATCTATTTTGTAGTTTTGGTGTGAAGCGAGGACGTCCAAACTTTGACATTTATAGTAGGTGGAGGTTCTGCAGCGCGTCCGGCATGATCGCAGAGGCGTGCATGGACGGCTTCCATGCATGTGCCGTCTCGTTCTGCAGCGCGTCCGGCATGATCGCAGAGGCGTGCATGGACGGCTTCTATGCATGTGCCGTCTCGTTCTGCAGCGCGTCCGGCATGATCGCAGAGGCATGCATGGACGGCTTCCATGCATGTGCCGTCTCGTTCTGCAGCGCGTCCGGCATGATCGCAGAGGCGTGCATGGACGGCTTCCATGCACGTGCCGTCTCGTTCTGCAGCGCGTCCGGCATGATCGCAGAGGCATGCATGGACGGCTTCCATGCATGTGCCGTCTCGTTCTGCAGCGCGTCCGGCATGATCGCAGAGACGTGCATGGACGGCTTCCATGCATGTGCCGTCTCGTTCTGCAGCGCGTCCGGCATGATCGCAGAGACGTGCATGGACGGCTTCCATGCATGTGCCGTCTCGTTCTGCAGCGCGTCCGGCATGATCGCAGAGGCGTGCATGGACGGCTTCCATGCACGTGCCGTCTCGTTCTGCAGCGCGTCCGGCATGATCGCAGAGGCATGCATGGACGGCTTCCATGCATGTGCCGTCTCGTTCTACAGCGCGTCCGGCATGATCGCAAAGGCGTGCATGGACGGCTTCCATGCACGTGCCGTCTCGTTCTGCAGCGCGTCCGGCATGATCGCAGAGGCATGCATGGACGGCTTCCATGCATGTGCCGTCTCGTTCTGCAGCGCGTCCGGCATGATCGCAGAGGCGTGCATGGACGGCTTCCATGCATGTGCCGTCTCGTTCGTCGCGAGGCTACTTTCGGGGATGATGAGGATGATGTGCATTATGCAGTAAACTGGTCAAGACTAACATAGAATAAGAAAAATATGTTACTTACATGATATAGACCTAACTTTAATTATGTTATCGTTGTCCGAAATAAATAAATTGTATTTATTTATTTATAAACATGGTAATAATTGTGGTTCGAGGTCCACGCTCTCGCGTCGCGCTAAGGTGTCCAGTCCATCTACTATTAAGATTTTCTAGCCAGTTAATTTAAGTAGGTCATTAAATACTTAGGGTCTCTCAGTTTCAAATGCAATTGAATCACATTATACCTACAAAATAAAACGAGTGAAGAAAGCAGAAATAATATCACGGACTGTTAGCGGAGTTGTGCACAAATATAGAAAGTGTTTAGGAATATTCTCTTGCGCTCGAGGAGTTTATTTGAATCATTGTTGTGGCGAAAATCTGTTTGTGTTGAGGGTAGCCCTGCCCTAGTAATGGGGCAGCGGGCAGCGGGCAGCGGGGAGCAGGGGGCGACCCTCGCCGCGGCGCCCGCGCAGCAGCCAATTACAAGCTGATAACTATTTTTCTCTTATTATGTTCTTTCAACTGAAAATAAATGGAAATCAAACTTGAACCAAACATTTTCCATTCTGAGCCGTGAGTAGAATACAATCACGCTGTGATACTACAAATGTGAAAGTATGGATGTTAGTGTGTTACCCCTCCGCGCCGCAGCTGCTGAACGGATCGGGCTGATTGCTGATTGCATAGGTACATGTCATTCCATTAAGCCTGGATTCACTTTTTATTCCCTAACTCAGTTCCCATGGGATAGGAAGAACCTTTATACCTACGTTTCCATAGAAACAACGCGTGCAAAGCCGCGGGCAGAAACTAGTGATAATAAATTTTAGTGCTTTACATACAGATTTAAGATGATAGAGAGGTTAGAATGTCTCCAAGTCCGTCCAAATAACGGCCGTGTCATCCTCTTGAGAGAAAGTTTCTCTTCTCTCTCTCAAGAGGATTATTGTGAGAGCTGATTTGATTGTATATTTGACAGCCTGTAAGGCTCGCCACTGAGTCTGCCTGCACGTCGAGGATCGGTTTAGGTATTTGTTTTGAAACGTCTCTAGCTATTAATGTAAGCTCTCGGCGTTTATATAAAACCTCGCATAAATATTAAAAAAGTGAGTGCCGTTACGAACGTATTCAAAAATCGTCCTTGGACCGTTCGGCATATTAGTGTGTGTGTAATTAATTTAAATATATACGCGGCTTTACTTTCGGACGGAGTATTCAAATTGTTATGCAAAAGCATTTGAGCGGAAATGAAACTGGACTTGAGAACTGAAAGGCGCACGCGCCGCCCCGCACCGCGCGCTCTGTGGCGATTCACAAATACGAGTAGGTACCCTCACTGCTTCGTGGATTGTTGTTGCGGTGAAATTTCACCGCAACAACAATCCACAACACATTTGTAGCACTTTGACATACCTTTTTTTTACTTTGACAATGCATATATTTTTGCATATTTTGTCAAGTTTTTGATATTGCACATTTTTGATCAAAAAGGCAATAAGCTGCGTCAAACAAACAACCTCTAGCACGCTGAGGCGGGCGCTGCACAGAGAGTGCATCGTAGACCGGCGCAGGCGCAAATCTGTCTAGATCGAGTGTTGCGCTGCAATCGCAACAAAAACAACAGTCTAAACTTGAAGCGCTTGTGTGCGAATTACGCACACATGTAGTTCATAGTTTTTATTCATAACAAAAAAATGTTACATGTCAATTATCTAAGGATTAAACACAATTCTAAAATTGTACCTACTTTAACATAAAAAGTATATAATTAGTAAGTATGCGTAACTACAAGCGCGCTACGTCACATGTGGCCGTACTGAGTGATACCAGCTCTTGAATATATACCATAACAGTAGGGGAAAAAAGATGTTTTGATTTTGATGCATCTATTATTTTTAAATTTTCATTCACATCTTAGAATGTTGTGCATATGGATGACTAGGTAAAATATATCTGTAATGCAAAGTTAATGAAAAAATATATTATTGGTTATTAAGGTTATTTGTTTTTTATTATTCTAGTTCTAAATTATTTTTACACAGATCATAAAATCATTCTTACAATTAGAATATTTATATTTCAATATAGCAGAAGGCTTAGTGACCTTCTCGTTGAAATTGTTTTTAAACAGTTTTCGTACAGAGGTTACATACCGGTTAATATTTTATAACTTTGTCACTAGTCATATCGTAAGACCAAATATTTTTCCACAACTAGTTTTATCAAGTTAAATTGACGTAAAATACCGCAATCATGATCAGTTTTTACTTCAAAATACACCTCCAACAAATTGTTTCGTTACAATCGATACTATTTTGACATAATTAACAGGCGTCATTGTGAAATCTTGCAAAATAAACTTCCGAATAATATTTTCAGCAGTCAAGTCATTTTCAACACCCGCTCCTCCACCCCGCCACCCCGCCCCCCGCGCTCTGCGGCCTTTTCTTATTACTTCTATCCACCTACTTCTTAAAAAGGATCATTAGCAGTGATCGGAATTAGGCGGGCTAAAATACCTAAAGTTCGAAAAATAACAGAGACCAAATGGAGACGCCTTAGGACTAAATATTTTTTCATCCCAATTTTTCGTCCGTTTATTTTTTCGTCCCAGAAGTAACAAACATCCATCCAAACTTTCACATTTATAATATTAGTGTGACTAACAAAGTAGGTAAAGGTTAAAAAAACAATTTTATAGTTTTCACACCATTTATTCATGTTGTACAATCATTGGAATCAACGTAAAAATTATGAAAGTAACCAAATGTTAAGAGACACAGGAGAATATTATTTCAGTTGATGTAGAAATTAGTCAGTTAATCTGAATAGCTAAATGTTTCATCACCATCAGGAATGGAGTTTTCTTTGTCATCATCAGATGTATTTTCGTCTGAAGTATTAAAATAAATTATCATGAGTTTTTCCATATTTTCAATCTTTAAACGATTTTTTTTTGTACTTAAGATCCATTTATAGGTAGAAAAGGACCTTTCAACATTAACTGAAGTTATAGGTACATATTTATAGTATGACAAAGATTCATTTTCATTCTCCGATTCTTTTTCTAAATTCTCACAAATATCTCATAATGCATCTAGATCGGGATTTCTGTCCATAACGTTTTCTAGTTTTATTTTGACTCTTCCAGATGAACACCAGCTTAAAATTATTCTGGTTTCGTCAAATATCTGGAAAGATTCTGTTAACAATAAATTAGACTTTGGTAATCGTTTTATTGAAATTTGAATGATTTTATAATATTCGTCAATATAATCTTAATCGGTTTTTAAAGTTTATTTTTCTAGCACAGCTTTAGCGTGCCTGATGGATAAAGCTTCAGAGCTTCTAAGAAGTCTTACAATCGTTTTAATTCGGTTTGTTCGTAATATTTGGCATAATACGAGACTGCTTCTAGCCATGTACCCCACCTTGTTATGACAGGTTCTGGTGGTAATGGCATGTTCGGAAACCTTTCCTTTAATATTTTTACTCTATTGGGAGCCTTTAAAAATATATTTTTACATTTGAAATTAACCTTTCAACATCCACATATTCTGCCCTTATCTGTTCTGCAACGAGATTAAGAGCGTGTGCTAAACAGGTTACATGCATCATATTCGGCAAATAGTTTTTTTTTTAATTCTTCCTGCTTTTAACATAATATATGCTACGCTATCAGAACATAATACTAAACTTCTCATACTTTGGCTTCATAGGAGTCTCCCCACATATTTTCTAAACATCCAATCACAAATTGAGCTACTGTCTCTCCATTCACCTTTTCTAACATTTTGCAAGCTATTAAAAATGGTTTGTTTGTTACCACATTTAAAGTTTTTACTAGAAAATTTACGATATAACGACCTAAATAATCGGTAGTTTCATCTAGAGAAATCCAAAGTTTTTGATTATGAACATGGTCATAAATTGAAGCAATTTTTAAAAAGAATCGTTTTAGCTTTTGTACATTTACAACACATATATTTAAGTAAAAAAGTTTTAAACTCTGGTCGATTTACTCGTGACCAGGGTATGTTACACAATATAAGAAACTGTATAATTGTGTGACATACCTGTATACTGCTATCTACCTATACTGTATTAATTCAAGATAAAATAATTGATTTCGGCGGCCAGCAGTACCTTGGTGTTCCGGCCCGTCAATATGCCTCTTGATATTACTTTTCTTGCATAGAATAGTATTCTCACATTTAGAACAATATATACTGCTAGCGGGGTCGTAGTACAATTCAGGGTGATCTTTAATCCACGACAGTACAATTCCTTCGGTAGGTTTGGTCGCCATTTGATTGCACAATTACTGTAAATAACGAGAAAAAATATACAGTAAGTAACTTTATCCCGGGGTGTCTTCTTAGCGTAAAAAAATGGTTCAATGATAGGTACAATTGCGAGTAAGTAGGTATAAAATTTGTGCACGGACTAAAACATAAAGCAATTGTTTAAAATATGATCCATAAGTTGTTGAATAAAATTGTTTGAATTTGGTTAATGTATCGAAAATAGTTTAATCGTTAGAATGTATTAAAATTTGAGTTAAAATCAAAGACTTACCAAGTAGTTTGATTGCCAAAGCAAGTAGGTATCAGGGAAGGCTGTGATGTAGTTGCAGTAGCAGTAAATCGAAGTCCGTAAATTCAAGCCAAGGTAGTCATGTAAAGCAGATCCAATAAACGATAAAACAAACACTGGTCAAATAAAAGTTCACGAGTCAGAGATGCGTACACAACGGGGGTAGCTACAGGAGTGAGTAAAGCACGCATGACGACTCTAGGAATGCGAAACACGCCCTCAACCCTATCCATCAACCTTTTTGTCATTGTTTATTGAATAGGTACAACAAGGTGACAAACAAAAGATAGCAAAATCTAGAAAGAGACAACAAGCTTCGGCTATTCTGGGAAAAGAAAACAATGAGGTGAATCAGTTTTTTACCTGAGCTAATAACAATTAGAAATGTAAGTTATAATAATTTATAAAATATTAAACTTCTTGCAGTCGGTTAAAAAGATTGTTTGGTCGGGTTGGATGATTAAAAATGATTTGAATTAGTTCGTAATATTATAAAAACATTAATATTAAATATACATGCTAACTGCGACAAGTATTCCATTTTCGTCCCAATTGGGTCCAATAAAATTATTCTAGTAAGGAAGTCTCCATTTTGTTTTGCCTCTGTTCTTTGAACTTTAGGTATTTTAGCCCACCTAATTCCGATCACTGATAATTAGGAATTATGTTAAAAATATACACGATAGGCCTTACCATTGAAAGCAGTCACTGTTTTTTTTTTAAATTTAACTAGGTAAACTACAAATTTCTTATTATATTACATAATAATGTACTATCGCTATCAGCACCCAAGAACCCGATCGACACCCGTATTAGATTATTAAATAAACAATATCCGCCAATATACTTTTTTTTAATAACTCGTATTTCGTATCCAGCACCACAATAAACCCGTGAAATTGACATTAACTAACTGTGTATTAGATACGTAAAGAAGGCATAGTAGGTATATATTTCCACTTTCCACTTTATGCAATGCTCACTTAGGGACAAACAGGCAACACACTATAGTGAAAGGGGCCGGCGGCTATATCTCGAAAAATAGTTGTTGTATAGTGAATAAGCATTTTTTTTTCAAACTAACTAACACTTCAAGATACATTTTATTTTCAAAGAGCAGGCAACCCTGTAACCATGGCATCAAATGGCGTCGTATCTAAGGACAACATTAAAACTTTATTAATTTAATTGTTTCTATAACTTATACTTTACTTATGATAAGTAACTTGTTTAGTTGCTTTCAATCGTCCTTTGTAATTCCTGCACACTTTTATAGCGCAAATCGTCATTTTTGTATGCATCAGAACTCGTGTTTTCGACACAACGACAGAATCGCCACTGAGCGGGCGGGACGAGCTTATGAGCCAACAGTTGGCTAAAATTTTTTTCGACGTTCAGACGCTCGAACTCTCTATCTAGACAGGTAAATAATCGAAAGCGCAGATGTAGTGAGACACAGAGAGCGCATCGTGGACCGGCGCGGCGCAGGCGCAGATGTAGTGAGAAACAGAGATCGCATCACGATGCGCCGCGCCGGTCCACGGACCGCGCGGCGCGGCGCAGGCGCAGATGTAGTGAGACGCTGATCCCGCCACTCGGCTCACTATCCTCTCCACCCGGCCACTTCAATTATGCAAATCGTTTATTGGTAAACAAATAATGCCATTATGATTTTATTTAGGTATTGTTGGGCGGGAGTCGGTGACTGCTCATAGGTGGCGCTACCGGGCCCACTCACATTGGAATTTGTAATTTGTTTTATTGTTAGTTTAGCGATGTTTTTGTGCTTTATTCTAGTATCATCCATCAGACGAGTTGAGAGCTTGTTTGAGGTCGTCTTTAGAGAAGTTGCATTGTGTTTCTGTTTATTACCTCAAGTGTTATTCTACTCTACCAAATTAATTATGATTGTTTGAAAACAAGGGCAGGTCAAATGAAAAGGTAGTCGTTCGTAATTCACGAAAAATGTGCAAAACTGCATTTTCAAATATTATACTTGTTTCATTAATAATTGTCACCCACAAAACGAGATGTGATATGAGGTCTCGCCAGCGATTGTGCGGGACACAGGCGTCAGCGGAGACGTGACATTGACGGACCAACTGTGACAACCGACTGACGTTTGCACAACTGCGCCGTCAGACATTGTCTCTAGTTTAGGTATTGCCACTTACCCACTTACCTACATAAAGTTCACATCAACCACAAGATATAGCTACTTTGGCTTGAGGAACCTATGGAGATCTCAGGCAACTACCGAACATAGCTCTCCCGAAATGTACCTAAGTACTCGTGGAGCAAAGTCATTCTCAGTCATTATTTCGTGCGCTCATAGAATCAGTAACATGCATCAACTCCTGGCTTCTTTGACAAATTAATTGAATTATGAAAATAATACACAAAAGTTTGGTCAAAAACTCCAACAAGCTTAGAATTGAGCTGTTACAAAGAACGGCTGATCAGCGACCAGCAGTGGCGGCGCGGCGCAAGCGCTGCGCTAACAAGATTAGAGTAACGCGATTTGCGTGAGGGGAGGGGGCGGCTTTTTGTGCTCATTGTGGCGGCATTGATTTGTCAATTTGTCACACTCTTTGTCCTCTTCGTTGTATGAAGAAATTTAACGCTTACAATTTTTATCAATGAAAGTGTTCTCGACTTTTGGACCGTAAGTTGCGTTGCTTTAAGGACTCTCCACTAATCTTGATGTAACAATGTGCAGTAATTCTGATCCCTCACCGCACCTAGTGCACACAACAGCTAATAAATGACCTACGGCCCGCGCGGTCTTGTCGCCTAATTGGATTACTGATGCAGCATCGCCTTATTTAATTTCGACTCAACAAATTGTTTAAATGAAAAGTTTTGATGAGTTGATTACTTAGTGTACCTTCCTACTGATTAGGTCGTGGCTTATATTTCATGTTAATTTTTATTGGTAATTGGTCGTAATATCCAGTCAGTACTTATTAGTCACGCAACCGAGAGTGTAGGGCTGGATGTAATGGGGCAGGGTCCTGAGGAGTGCTGATGACGATGGCGGAAGAATGCTGTCACAGCTCAGTGGATGTGAGTGAAAGAATACAATTTTTCGAATGTTTTCGAATTTTAATCCTCACTCACTTTTAGGAGCGTGAACTTACATAAGAAGCAAACAATAGATATAAATATCAGCCAGAAAGTGAAATCACTAAATACCAGGTACATTCATTTCGGATAGTTCGCTACAGTTTCTAATGTTTAGGCTCAGCTCATCTGTTGACACACTTCGCGAGCTTTCGGTGACACTCAGAGGCTCGGAGAAATGACACTCGATTCAGTTATAGCAAAAAAAATATTTGCACGCCGGAAATTAATCACCGGCACCAGATCATAATGGAATAAAAGTGTGTGTACAAACCAAAATCAATTTAAGATAGTAAAAAAATGTGTTGCGACACGTACATAGATATAAAAATAAATGTTGAAATTTCACAAGTGTGCATAATAATTTAATGTGTCAGGATTGGACAGCAGATGCGAGGTCATGGATGAATGTCCGTGACAAGGCAGCTTCCCAGGGGCTGCACTGGCACTCAGTGGAACTAAGATACTGGCACAAATTTACTGAATAACCAGTTGCGCTTGTGAATAGCACAGGTCCTGGTTACTCGCAGGAAACAACCAGGGACATTGCCTTGCCGTTGTCTGGAGGAGGGCGCCCGCGCGGAGCGGAGCGCCTGCGGGCGGGGCCGTCCACCGGAACAATCGCTAATGCAATTACACACTGCGAAATAAAGTTATATTGATAATGCACAGAGATAAATGATCTGGCCACATGCTAGCTTTGGAAAGGTTTTATTTGTTTTATGGCTTGTGTGTTCAAGTAGCGTTGACAAAGCTCGTTTGTTTGTTTGATTCTATTCTGAGTGGTGAGGGAGCACGGGCAGTCGGTGGTGGTGACTGGTTGGTATTAGTGTTTCTATAATAATATCCCTAGTCTAGGTACTGGGTGTACCAGCACCTACTAAAACACTAAAAATAATTACATAAGCGACTAGCGCGCGCCCGCGGCGCGACTCGTCGCTATACCGCGATCGTGATTGTGTCTGCCTGTCAATGGCATCCACGTTTAATATGACGTACATATATTAAACTGTGCAAGTACTCTTTTGGTTTTGTAAAACTAGCCACCCGCGCGGGACCTTCGCATACTCGTCGGAGCCACGTAGTCGCTCAGTTTGCATTTTTAACTTTGTTGAGAGTTTGTGAGGGTTGCGAGTCCGGGGGTGGGCTCGGGAGATGCGTTTTGGCTGGAAGCGATGCACAATGGGCGCGGAGAATCAGTCGCAGCACAATGAAAGGTGCTGGCAACCGCACCGCGCCCGCGCCGGACCACCGCCACGACGTCATCGACGATGTGCGATGTGTATCGGTGGCTGCCCGAGCGACGCGACACAAAAACTGTAAAATCTTGGCTTGGATTCAGCTAACATGCATGTTTAGTCAGACATTTTGATTTTGAATCATTTTTGGGGAGCACTAAGCAAGAGCATTCAATGATCTGTGTGTAAAGTCCAAACTCCATCGATCAGCAGGCCATGTCATGACCCTTGAGGGTCTAAACGTGACATAATGGCACAATTAAACACACAAGCATTGTAACATTCGGCTATCCGCGACATATGGCGCGGCGGCTCCCTCGGGCGGCGACAAATTGCCGTTTAAGAGATTGCCATCGACGACGGCGCGCCGCGAGTGGTCACCAGTCACCACTAGCGGCGAGTCTCAGCACCTGCACCGGCCGCATTAGAGACCACTCAATCAAAAATCTAATTAAAACTCAAAACACAGACGAGTATCATATCGCATCCGCTCACTTCTTCGATTAGTTTTATTGCGAATTTTTTATGTCACTGTGTCAATAGAGAGTGTAGTTAATCAAATCAACAAGTTGAAATAACCCGAAATTAATCAAGAAGTTTTTTTATGTCTACAATAATACATAATTGATGGTTTCTGTACGGTGAAACCGCACTATTCTCTCGCGTCAGTGTTTTTGCTTTGTTGTCGCAGTATCAACGCTGTCCAGTGTTAGCCTCTCACACCGGGCCCGTGTCTCATATTATTATCATTATCATCATTAACTCGTAGAGTGTTTTTGAATAAAATCCATTTATCAACTATCAACAACATCTTATCATGATAAATAAAAAAAAAGTGTTTATTTCGAGTATATAGACCCATAAGAATTTTTAAAGGTGTAAGTGTAGTGTGTGTAGGTGTCTAACCTTACATCTTTATGGTTCTTCGAGCCGGATATAAACATTTCAGAGGATATAAATGTAGTTGCGATGTCATGATGTTACGATCATGTAGATGTTGTGGAGCGCAAGCGGCAGCACCCGCGCCGGCGGCGGCGACGGCGGGGCTCCGGAGCGAGCTCGCAGAGGTACCGGACGATTAGTCCGAGATTATTGAAAAGCAAAACGGCTCCAAATGAATACGATGAGACTCGAGTTTTTTTGTCCTCTTGACTCTTTGTGGGACACAACACAATCGGGCATTGTGTGCAGCGACACGATAAGGGCCCGCGACAACGAACCCTTGCTGCTCGCCCCCGCCCTGCATATCCATAAAGTAAATTAACATAATATCTCGGCAGATGCGCCATCGACTCGTCCGCGACTTTTACTTTTGACGACTCCTCAACTTTCACCTCGGCCTAGGTGAGTTCCATGTTGGCGCGGCGCACGTGCGCGCAGCACCGCATGGCGCGACAATGCGCGGGCGCAGCATTGTGCGCGCGAGGTCCTTTGTTCCTCGTCGCCGGCGGAGGGTGCTCTGTGACACATTTATTTTGAGCCAGTTTTTTACCTCCATTGTATTGAAAATTAGACATCGCCAGGGTTCACGAAACGCGATACTATCTCGCAGCATCCTCCCGATTTCTCCCATTGTCCCCGAGCAATACCTACGCGGGTACTCGCTCGCGTAACCAAACGGTCGTTATTATTGAAATAAAAACAGGTTAGCTTTCAATTTCTATGGGAACGGGCTAGAGTTAGGAGCGGGTTCGGCTAGATCGGATAATTGATCAAAAACTGACCGTTGGCATCTCCGTCGGATGAGCGCCCCTCGCTCTCTGCGATGCCAGCATCCGGTTCGTGCACGCGGACAATGCGCCGCGCCGGCAGATGACAGTCTGTGATCAAACTAGTTTCGTCCCTCGCGACTGTAACGTCCATCCAAAGATGCATACTAATCGAATTCCTTTTATAACACAACGATCTTATTGAACGGTTACTTTACGTAACGGCCCGCAGTTCCCACAATCTGTATCTATTGACCATTCTCAGGACTCTCTGACGCGCTTTTGACGCGCTCTGCAATCAAATTCAATTGAACAAATAAGCAGGTACATTACATTCCCATGAGGCGGGGAGGGGGGGAGGGCGCTGCAGATGGTACCTACTGTATGGTACCTACTGCTGCCGGTTTCCTCTGCATACCTCCTCCACCTCAACAGATTACCATCGATCACTAAACATGAAAGATTTCTTGTACTTTAGCTGTTGCTAATGCGTTTTTATACGACGTGCAATAAATTATACTTTCTATAATTTGGGTGCGATGGTTTACGTTATCTCCGAGATCGGCGATGGACATTCGGTGTGTTTTCGGTCAAATCTTCCGAATACTAACTAGAAGCTGTATCATAAACCAAGTAATTTACATAAACCACTAACGGATCTCATGGGAACTGGTTTTGGAACAAATGTTTGTGATCTATTAGAAAATCAGCAAAGTGCCGAACGCGGCGCGGCGGATAGTTAACCCGTGTTAAGTTTTGTATAAAGGACCTATTTTAATTCAAATTAGTTTTCCCACAGAAGGCATTCTTCCAGAGTCTGACGGCGCGGCGCGGGCGTGACGAATGCTTTACTCATTTACATATTGCCCTCAGGGGCGATTTGTCGGTTTGTCTTCTAACCTGAAAATCACTTTAATAATAGAAATGAGACTTCATTTTCAGGAAAACAATAAATAGGAACCTACTCATTCTTATTAATTTTGCCTATTTGAACATTTTAAAAATAAATGTGGAAAATTATATCTAAAATATCTGTTTGCTGCACAATATATCCAAAATTGTGCAGCAAACAGATCTTGTTACTATTGTGTAGGAAACTTGTGTTTTGTTTAGTTATCTGCTCGGGCGCCGGATTCCCAGGGTTCCGTTGGAGATCACAGGCTGGGGCGCATCCCTTTCGCGAGTCAGGTGAGCCAGCTGCCGACCTCTCGGCCAGGTGACGCCGACCCCGCGACCTACCCTACAAAAACAACTCTTAAAACACACGGTACAAGACACAAAATTATACAACACAAGATCTGGGTGAAGATGAGCAACAAAGTTTTCGGAGATGATAAAATCGAACTCAAAGATAACGGATTAAGGTCCACGCGGGCTGCAAGTAGAGCTTTCGTGAAGATACTCGCGGCGGATAACAATGCGCTTAGTGATCTGGAACTAGTTTGACAAATAAAAATAATGATGGACGCAGCGCGCTCCAGAACTACGAGCCAAATGTTATCACTACTTATTATCAAAATAGAAGAAGTCCAAATCAGGTCATTGAATTGTAATAACGACTACAGAGATCACGAAGGTTTACATGATCCTAGACCTTTCACCCTGAACATTGCAAAAATATTAATTTATGCAAAGGGGAAGTGGAGGCAAAAAAGTCAAATAAAGCTTATGCACCTGAGCGGGTCGGTGCTACTGGCTGGCGCAGGCGCAGGTATCGCGCATTCATTACACAAGCATTACAAGCGCGGACGGCACGCGACAAAGGAACCACGTTCTGCAGATTTTTTTCGTTCAATAATTTACATTTAACAGTAATTCCCACTCCTGCGATCGTAAAACCGTCGGTTGCCATTCCTGTACCTAATGGTTCCAATTACAAATCATGACTGGATTTTTCTGGTGACATATTGTGTGTGCGGTTATTCCCTCTATAATTAGTGCTCAGCGACACGAACACAGCTTCCCTGCTCCGACACAACGCGTCGGATGCCGCGCAGAAATAATGCGACCGAACAAAAGATAATTATACTTTTATGGAGCAACAATAGCGGCTCCTGCAGGGCCCGCTAGCCCGAGAGGTGTTAATTAGCGGATTTTTCTCACCTTTTGACAATGATTATTTTTTGTCGTTAGTGTTCCGGTGATGGCTTTGCGATTTTTAAATCATCTTGTTTGCGGGTTTTTTTTTGTATTGCACAAAGATCTTACATTATCATCCTTTCAAAATATGATTCGATCCTCGTTAGGTGACTTTTTGTGCTGAGTAGGTACAAAAAATTATATTTCAGCAAATAAAAACAAGATCTGTCAAGTGCGAATCTGACTCGCGCGCCGAGGGTTTCGAACGGTTGTCAAGTAAGTATACCATTTTGTACTATAGTTACCGGTTAGAGACTTTGCATTTCAGATGTATCGGTTTGCAAACTTCGGAGTTTGGGTATTAGACGAAAAGTATGTAACCTACAGGAATTCCAAAAACAGTTTTGAGATGTACAGACCGATACCTTTCATTAAATACCCTATCTGACCTCTTAGGTCTCTTTTAAAATTACGACATTACAATTTGTACTGAAAATTTTAGTTTTAATTTGTTTTTTTTTTTCTTTTTATCTTTACGGGCGCACGAAATGTACTATTATTTTAAATATTCAAGATATTTGCTGCTGTAGTTGCTGAGATATAAAAGGCGGAAAAAAGGACAGAAAAAGCGAGACTATAAGGGTTTCGAAACCGATCTCCGATCTTCGAAACCCTAAAAACCATAAGCGCTTTTCTACTTTTCACAACATTATGTGTTTCATTTAGCTTGTAATCAATAACAAGATTGACCTCATGATGTTTTCCCACGGTAGATTCAGAAACCTGTTGCGTGAATCCAATTGATAGACTAAAATCTTTGGAATCTTTATACTGTTATCGGTTTTATGGCCATAAGGTACGTACTGTCACTTTCCACTTGTGCGTCAGTAGCGTCACTTCACTGGGGCTCGGTACTCACAGCGTTTGTGGAATCTCCTGCAATAGGCAGCCAGTATTTTTGAGTAGAGATTTAGTATCCTTCTAGTGGTAACTCAGGTATTGTACGAGTGCGTACGCTGACGTCACCGGGCCCGCAGTAGCCCGCAGGTGCGCGTGCGCAAGCTCTGTCCGCTATGTCGTTCATCCTCAACACCCTCATTTCATTACATCTAAACGAAAGCAAACGCCACTTTTTATTGCATTTCGTCCTGAAAATAAACTAATATAAAACAGTACACCCTGGATTCAAGAGCAATTTTCAATGTTTTCTGACTGAAATAAATTCAAAAGGTAAACTTTCAGATAATAGTTTCAGTTCGCTCTTGCTGAGTCCAGGTGGAGCTCGTGGAGCGCTGCGAACTCTAATTAAAAAGGCAGACTGGCCTAAAGACTAGAAGGTAATTATAATTAACATACATACGAGTATATACCCAAATTTACTAGTTTCTAGGATTCTATTTAGATAAGTTTAAACGTTATCTCTGTAAATACCACCCAACGCTGTTTGAGAATTTTCAAAGACTTTGATCGTGTGGCAGTCTAATAATAAAAGGACAGAAGTTATTGTCAGATTCTGATACAGTGTTCGACAATAGCTGAACAATGGCGGCCACCGCCGCGCGCCGTTGCGCCTGACACCACCTCTGCCCTGACCCGGGCGCGACTCGGTGGAGGCGATGCTTTGTGCTCAGACCTCGTCTCCATCACTCTGTCAGTTGGGACACTAATAAGTTAAAGTTACTGCAATGGTCATCTGTCGTAGTTACATAAAATTTTTAACGCTTTAGTCAAAACTCTACCACCAATCTTATAGCTTCTTACTGTCGAATCAAATGCATATTATCAAAGACATTGTCCCTGCCATGAGGAGGATCTGAGACAAGCGTCAGCGGGACGGAAGCCGCAGAGCTATTGAAGCTATTCAAACGTGGAGTCGCGCTAAGTGGGCTGCTCAATAGACAGTGCTTAGTGGTTCCGATATTGGATTGCCATTATTTCGTCCCGAAGCCCTATTGACAAGTCCACAATACTCCGGAGGCGCTCGCAACCAAATCAAACAAAAATCAAAAAACCGGATTTCCAAAATCCCGTTTTGTCGCATCAAAAAGAAATTCTGTTTTCGATTTCTACTCGATTGTTTGTTTTTTCCGGCCATTGTTGAAGATGTCGGGGCTACGACACGCGTACCCATTTTTGCGAATTCTATTCCATTGTGTTGCAGCCGAATGACATTTGACGGACGAGCCCTGACTGCCGCAGCCCCGCTCGCCCCCCGCCCCACGCCCGGCGACTCCTCCTGAGGTACTTGCAGACAATCGTTAGCGACAAAAAGACCGATATAATCTCGCGTCGACTCTCGATTTTATAAATGTGGTCTGTGGCAGCCCCCGAGGCTACGCAACGGGATTCCTGTTATCATATTGGATACCGTCATCGGCCTAAATTACTTTTTGTGCGCGTAAAAGGAACAAGACGTCTCGCCCATCGCTCGGAGCAACACTCGAACCATTTTGTTTTAAGGGTCTGATGGTTCCTTTTCTTTTCTTACCTGCACTTTGGGATGTCTTTTGTGTTCCTTTTGGCTACTATTGTTGTTTGTTTGTCATTCTTTACATCGTTCCATTAATTATTTCATATAAAACCCAATATTAAATTGTTTAATGTGATTCAGCCGCATACACGATAACGATAATGGTTATGTCTTGAGGTAAGGATCTCGAGAGTTCAATCGGCAGCCTTCCTACACGTCTTTGCAAACAAAGTTGACTCTAACTATGTTCACATCTCATTACACCACTAAACCTTTTTGTATGCAATGTGCAATCTCTTTCCAAATGGTTCCGAATACTTAATTCCGTTAAAAAGGAACCACACTATCAACTGCCAATTAGATTGCCAGTGCACACGCATTTTTAGATTAAATAGGTACTATATTTTGAGATGATACAGCCGGGTATGAAAATTATTTTGTTAATTTTATGTCTTGGGTCACGTCATTCTTTGCATTAATATGAGCCATCAAAAGCTTGGTATAGAGCGTGCCCAACAACAAGTGCGCACGCGCCGCCAACCAAGCGTTATCCGTCCACCATCCGAACCGTCCTATAAAAGACCAAATTAAATAATAATGCAGTAACACGCGAGAGCATTTGCGAAATGCGATCCATCCAGGGGATTTCGATTCCAAATTCTTGCGGGATTCAGGTCGGTAGTTATTTTTTGCGGCGACGACGATCGACTATTGTCTGTTAGATTTGTGCAGGGAGTCTTTGTCAGCGCTGGAATTCGTTTCGAGTTTCGTTTTGAGATTCAAATGAAGTTTGTTGCCAGTTAATTGGTTCATGTCGTTTGTCCTGCGCGCTGTCTGCCGCGGTCCGCTGCGGTTCGCTGCTGTTCGTCGCTGTCCACCGCCATCCGCCGCGGCCGCGAGCACGCGGCGGGAATGCGCCACCCTGTGGGCCTTGTGGCTCTCCTTCCTTACTGATTCATATTCTGTGCACTTTATAATGAAATCCCCAAAGTTTTTGTGCGCCCGATGAGTGCCCCGAGGCGCTGCGAGGTCGCGCACTCGCCCTATCATTACCCAAAACGCTCCTAATAGTATAATAGCCCTGTCACATCCTTTTGACGGAAAAAGGACAATTTTAAGATAATAAGCGATGCTATTTGGCAGTTTACGCAAGGTTCTCGTTTTATTTGGGTATCGTAATCGTAGGTCGTTTAATTTGATCGGTTGAAGTTAATAGCGGAGGTTTATATAGTAAGTGTAACGTTTGAACCACAACACAACACTAATGAAAGGACAAGCAAATAAACTAAATTGTAGAGCCCCTATAAGTCTTTTTCCACAAATCCTCTACATACCTACATTAAGTTCAGTCACCTGTTATATCGCTTGTTGGGGCATCACGAGATGGGGATCTCTACAAGTACGTCAGAGTGGTGGACGAGCCCGGCCGTGGAGTGGCGAGCAGTGCCGGCCGTCAGCGGCGGCGCGGGCGCAGCGCAAATGGCACATTTATATTGTTCATTACGTTACGGGCGCGAGGTGAGAGATGTTGGCGCGCCGGGCGGCGGCGGGGGTCAGGGCTGCGCCCCCACGCACTCTAACTACAATGTATCCTGGATAACATTTTATCATTATTTCAATAAATAAACATTTCAAATACAGAGTTTTAACGGTGAAATCGATGAAATAATTTCCATTTTTGTTTATTACACAAGGACTTCACACATATGACTTTAATTTGTTATTTTTATAGCTATGGAAGAAGTGATAAATTATGGCGATAGAATATGTGCCAACCCATTTTATTTATGGACGTTGAAAGGTGCAAGTGGGGACTCATAGGACTGTGGTTGAGGAGCGGTGGATGGTGGCTGGCAGCCCTGAGAGGAGCCCGGGGGGTCCGAGGCACGTCCGCTCGCGTTGATTTGTGCGCGGTCCCCCGCCGACAGTATTTGTACAGGCTTGCGTGGGCTGCGCGGCCGCGCCGCCACGCCGCCGCGCCGCCGCCGCGCCCGCGCCGCGCCCTCCGGACCGATTAGAGAGACAGCTTGCAACAAGTGTAACGCAAGCACTCCGAGTGCACATACTATGTTGTTGAGGACAGCGAATGCGCTCGCATGTTTATCTTTGCTACCGGCTGGCTGCCACTTTACCAACTAGTACCAAAGTAGGTAGTAGGCAAGATGACAGAGACAAAAACAGACGCAGCTGATCACCGCAATCCATCAATCGCTTATAACGATGAGAATCAGGCAATCTAATACCGATGACATCGATGCGGTTATCGTACGAGTGGATCGGGTACGAGTGGAACATATGTTATAAGATTTCCAAACAGTTCCGTTACCCAGATATCACTGTGACATCTACGATAAGTTTTCAACATTCTACCCAAATAGAGCCGAGTGAAGAATCCCACAGCGATCATCGTAAAGTGCCTAATGAATGGCACCACAGGCGATAGGTCGTAGGAACCTCGCGGCGCGGCCCGGCGGCGGTGCGGCGGTGCGGCGGTGCGGCGGCGCGACGGTCGTACGTACGTGAGAGAAACGCCGCTCTCTCCGCGCCTCTCGGTATCGGCATAGACGTATTTTCCAATCTAAACGAGCCGAAATTAGAAGGCTAAGACAACTTCGGAACCGGTCAACATAAAATTGGAAACCAACTGTAGTGTTGTGTTGCGCAAGACGGTCGTGGAAGTCGATCGACCAGTTTAGCGCGGGGCGCGCGTGGGATCACGCCTCCTCCACGCCGCGCCCTGGCCGCGCCGCCGCCGCGCCGCACCACGCCACTACACAGAACACCATCTAATGAAATGATGACAACTTCTATGGACACTTTTCTGTTTTGTAATCTCTAACTTGAACCAATGCGAGTATTTGTAATCAGCTCAAGCATAATGCATACCTTACCGTATTGAACACTGCTGCACAGCATAACTAACTAGCTATCCTGTGCAGCAGTGCAGCAGTGCTCAGTGCGTGGACGGAAGGTGACATACGACGGCTAGCTAGTGTCCCCAGTCCGTCCGCAGTGTCCGTTTCCCGGGGCCAGGCCATGGCGTTATCTAAGCCAATTAAGGACGCGGTGTTGAAACGGGTTATACAATATTAATTTTCTATCGAACGACTAACGCAGTCGTCCGATAATCATATTTTACACATTTTATTCCCCGCTTATGGAGTTAGAACTTAATTCAAGTTTGGCCCCGATACTGCTGTCCGGTAAATCAAGATCCCCGCGACTCGGCCCTCGTCGTCAGCGGTTCTCTGATCAGATCACTAGCTCTTGCGTCATCACACATAGTCCAGGGGGATGTCTATGTCCAGCTGTGGACTTGCATAGGCAGTAGGTGTATACATATGTAACGCCACGCTCAACGCTATAGATACTAAGTGTTATAGATACTAGATAGATATAGATAGATATAGTTTATTGTCAAAGAGATTACATGTTTTTGGTTAGTAGTGTCTTAAATCCTATGTTAGGTTTATCTAGACACTGGGTTATGATTTTACCATCGAATTCAAAAATTATACTACATCACCAAACATTAAACCTTTGTGTCGCTTTCGTGGGATTGATCTTCTGGTCAATGGCTGGCCTACAAAAAAAAAGATTTATGTGAACGTCTAATTCTTTTAGTCTTGCTTTGGACGAGCATGTAATCGGACAACAAATATCGTTTCGGATCATCGTGGCCGTGACTCGGTCGCTGCGACCGCGCAGGGCGCGCCGATGCCTCTGCAGCTTATTGATGGCGGGTATTTATCATATCATACTCGGTTTGGGAACACCTGCTGTTCGACGCGTTCTCAGATTGATGCACGCCGAGGTCCGTGCTGATCTTAGAGAGGTCTCTGGAGCTCACAGGTGTACTGTTTGCTCTAAGGAATCACCTATACCAAATATTTAGAGCCTTTTGTCTTTATAGTTGAGTTATGCGTTCCTGACACATTAATAGTTTATTTTGGTTGAGATGAAAGGGTCGAACCAAATGTTTGTTAATCATTTATCAAGCTTCTTTCTCCTGCAGCAACTAATTACCGTCAAAAAAATCGTTCAGCACTTACAAAACACTGCCTCCACCTAGATAAGATAATAACTAGTTGAATGCGAAGTGAACTGCATTACAATGTTTTCGAGGTTTGTTCGTATCGAAGGCTCCAGCGGCCCGACAGTGCCAGCTCGCCCCGACGACGCTCCGTTGCACACTTCCTCGTTCCAGCTTCTATCGCTTGTCGTTGGGTAGTAAAAAT
This sequence comes from Eupithecia inturbata, assembly GCA_963662085.1. Lineage (NCBI taxonomy): Eukaryota > Metazoa > Arthropoda > Insecta > Lepidoptera > Geometridae > Eupithecia > Eupithecia inturbata. Next base: position 15,609,706 of record OY759182.1, read on the forward strand.
AACTAACAGCTCCGACCCGGAAGGAACAACAAAGTACTTTCTGACTCGGAGTTAAGGTGTGTTTTGGGTCGGACGTAGGCTAGTGAGACGTGGGCTGCGCTAGTTTTCTAGACACCTATCAGTCCCCTCCCGCGAGGCGCAGGCGCTCGCGAGTCGACCACTCAATGTTGACGATACATATAGTTTGGAGCCTGTGCCCGCTTCCTTTAGGGAAATACTTCTTATCTTGCTGGTGTTACAAACTGAACCTACGTCTTATTCCTCGTGCACTACCGCCCGCGCTTTTTAAGTCATCAAGTGTGAAGTATAAAGAGATCAATGAACTTTCACCCTCGTTTGCGTTGTTTAGAATCTGTCTGGCGGCTCCGCCGTCACATCCACCTGTACCAGTAATTAGCCTTTGTTTCTGCCGAGCCGGCAGATGCGCTCGCGCAGTAGGATCCACCTCACACCGCACCGTAGCGGCTACCAGATTAGAGGAACATACATTGGTTTAATACTATCACTTAATGTGAAGTTGTCTGTTAATTGAAGCAGAAATTGGACGCAAACATTGCATAATACTAGTGAACTTACACACCTATACAGAGAATTCGTATCTCAACATTCTGTTTTATTTTGTGTTTCATCCACTTGATTATTTAATTGAGTTTAATTTAGACGAAATGCGAACAATTTATCAATCGTCTGAGTTTGGCGCTGCGAAATTAAGCCGCGTCCACACGCGATGCGTAAACACAGGGATCGCACGCGCCGACGGCTAGCGTCCGACGCGAGACGCCCGGCGTTCAGGAATGTATACCTGCAGTAATGTTAGGTTTGTTTTCAGATTAACTGTCTACGTGTATAGTTGGGTATCCCTTGGCTTTAAAGCTGAAAAACGTTATGCAACAATATTGTAAGTGGGTAGATACTATTTGAGTGGTCGGTGAAAAGGAAGCATATAGTTAGCTTTGCATCGTCGGGGAAGTAAATTGCGGTATTTGCTTTGCGGTCAGCGTGAAGCGCGCTTGCGGTCAGGTGTTTTACAACTCTGTGGTTAACGTTGAAAGAGTTTCAATGAAAGCTTATTACTACATTTGCATGTATTATATTTGTATCAAGTTTTTAATTTGTATCTGTACGAGCACGCACATTGTGCATTGCCCTAATTAATGCCAACCGCGCATTTACGCCAGTCATCAATTTTAGCAATACTTTTTATTATATTCAGTTCGCGATCACCTGTCAATCGACACCCGCGTCTCACTTCATTTCATTAGTAACTACAGTTTATCGTTAAATATATCAGTTAAAATTTATCTCTTGGTTTTACTGATATATCCAGCTTAGTTACTATACGTGGTGTACGGACCGTACAGTATCTTTAAACAATTTTGTCAAATAAGCAGGTATATTTACAGCTATTCGTTTTGTTATAAAATGTAAAGTCGCATAATAAGCAAAGTTAAGTGCATAGTTGTGACTGGTGGGTAAAAACGGCGAGAGGCTTTGTCACTAGCATTAATCGAAACATGGCGGCGGGAGATCAGCAGCAGATGGCACCGGCGACAAGCGGCCAGCTGTCGCCACGGTGCCAGGAAGGCTCTCGAGGACAGTTCCGTAACCTTTTTATAGCGAAAAGCGTTAAGACAACTTTCCGCTTCCACCAGACTTGTTGAAAGCACTTCGAACGATTCTATGCTCTTTAAAAAAAATCCTATTAGTACTATGATACTAATATATTTGCTTTTATAGCTGCGAAAAGAATTTAAACGAAAACTGTTTTGGTATTCTTTTTATCTCGCCCATAAACAAGCAGCACGTCAGATATCCCGGGGTGGCAACTATCAAACAGGTTTGAACTCCAAATAATAGCTGTTACTATTCTTAGAATAAATTTTAATCTAAATTGGCGAAACATTAATTTTGTTATCGCGGTACAAGGTGCCTATTCCGTGACGAGTCGGGTCGGGTTCATAAAACAAAGCGACGTGTGTCGTAGAGGACACGCGGTCAGGGCTGAGGGCCGTGAAGGAAGCACGCTATCGGCGCGATCTCGCGGCGGACGTCACGCGCCGTGTACACCTGCCCTAACGTGTGTAATATATCATTATTATTTCCCTTAACTTTTGACGTGTAATTGATTTAAGAACCGCAACGAGTCACCCGCGTGCTATCCGTCTCGTTGGTAAATAAGCGCAGCCAATTTAACCGTTTCTAGGTGTGTCCTGTGGTTAGGAACCGCTCACGACAAGACTGCAAAAAAAGCCTCTGCAATCTTTTTCTGGCGTCAAAAACGAATGACATGTCGTTATTGAAAACAAACAAATGAGCACATATTTAATTTGAATTTATTTAATGCAGCCCTGACTCCTAGTCTAGTGTTACCTGAGTGTCAAGACAAGAGTTAGGAAGCCTGTAGGTCCCCTCATGACTAGGTTCCTCCCAGTCCTTTATGTAGGTAGGTTGCTTGATGTAGGTAGGTTGCTTGATTTAGGTAGGCTGCTTGATGTAGGCATCATAAAAGTCGACCTCAATACTGGGCTACAAATCGTGGAATTAGAAAACGATTAAAAGCTAATGCCAAAAGCTACCTCGAATTATAATAACTACAAATCGCAGTCGGACATTTTTATTATCGTCGTGAATTACCAAATGTGAACATTACAGTTTAGCCCCGTCATGTACTATACCGTCATGTACTATACCGTCATGTTAACACTTGTACGAAACTTGAGTTGAGACATCTTTCTTTCTTTCAAATAAAGTTTAAAAAGTTACTCTGCAATAAAGTTTTGTGTTCGTTTACCAGCGATCGAAATGATCGTCCACGATGATCCGTATACCTACGTCATGGTCGAGTGGCTCTCGCCCGCCCTGACTCGACCATGATGTGACTCGTGACGCGCTGGACTTGTACAGGTTTTCAAATTAAAGGTTAACATAAAGAGTTAATTTGCTAAAAACATGTGTGAAATAAGATAACAGGTACTTTGGCCCGTATTCTGAAAGCTTGCTCAGTCGTCGCTCTATGCATATAGAACGCTTCGATGGACAAAACGTCACTCAAGCATAGATCGATGACTGAGCAAGCTTTCATAATACGGGCCTTATAATTACATTTCGTGATCAACATGCTTGAATGCAGAAATATTTGACAAACAAACAAACGACGTCAGTGTACATGGAAAACATGTGCACCAGTAAGCTTCAGGAGTTCTCTAATCATCATCAGATTTGTAGAGGTTGGAATAAGAATAAGAATCGGTCAGCTCTGCACGGCTGTACGAACAACGATGCGATGCTGCACGGCAATGCGAGCAGGAGGAAACCAGCCACTTCCTGCTGGCAGCTGGCGTATCCTCCGGCGGTCCGCGATCCGCGACGTGAGAAGGACACCGGCACCGGAATCTGACACAACTTCCAACTAGTCTAGACTTCCTACAGAAGGGGTCGATAAACACTCGTTGCTGTTGTAATTGCTTGCTAGCTTCTGCCCACGGCTTCACACGCTCTGTTCCCGGATGTAATCCCATCAGCCATAACTCACTTGGGGCTAGGTGATGCTGTGAGCGTGGATACAACATTGTTATTATTTCTATAGAGTAGCAGTAATTAATCGGATTGTATTGTTTATATTCGCCTGATTTCATTATGATCTTTATAATATTCTAAGAGATTAGGTTAGAAATATTTGCATAAACTTTCGCATTTCATACATATTATGATTACTAGGATTGGATTGTTTTTCTGATAAAACTTATTATAAAGGCGAAAGTTTGTTTCTTTGTGCCGTTGTGAACAAGTGTGGCCAAAGGCAACGCCAAAATTACAATGGACCAAGCTGAAAGTTTGCACACATACAGACCTAGACCTGGAATAACATATAGGGTTAACTCATCACTGTGGCCGACTGTGTGTAAGTGTAACTTTAATATAATCCATACTATAGTTCAGTTATCTACATCATCCGGCGAGCCTTTGTCACCGCTAACGTACCAGCTATTCTCAAACCGAATGGTCTGTTGCGTGACGTGGTAAGAGGCCCGACGGCATGACACTAGTACCATGGGAGTTGGGGAGGCCCATTGTGCGGGACGCTAAATGCGTTGACTCACTTGCGCTTTTCCATCTTCCGAGGACATCCGTAAGGGCTGGTGCGGTGGCAGATTTAGCCGAGGATCTCAAGAGACGCAAATATGCAGGTCTCGACAGAGCCTACACATTTGCTCCCTTTGAGGTCGAGACCCTGGGTCCGTGGGGTACCGAGGCTCTCCGGGTTTTAAGTTATCTGAGCGTCTGGTCGACGCGACGCGTGACCCGAGAGCTGGTGGGTATCTGGCGCAGCGCATCAGCATTTCCATACAGCGGGGCAATGCAGCCAGCGTCTTGGGGACTCTTCCGACTGGTATTAATGTGTAATGTGGATCAGTTGAGCTACCTGTAAATTGTTTGCAACAGTCCGCAGTTAGCTTAATTGTTTCAATTGTAAATACTAGTTCTAATTTGTTTTTATTATTGAATTGTAATGTTCTTTGTCAATAAAGAAGTTATCTAGTAGTCCTCATAACACAAGCTCTGCTTAGGTTGGGGCTAGGTGATGATGTGTGAATTGTGCAATGATAATTTTTTTATTTATTAACTATACTGTGCTATAGTTTGATAAAATTTGATTTAAGGTTTAAGATCGTCGTATCTAAGTGCTTATTTTGTGAGCCTAAAGATTTGGTTCGATTGGTTTGTTTTTCAAGTTTTCAGTAAGTATGCATGAAATTTCGCTTCTAATCTTGACATTAACTTCTATTTACATCCTAGAAATAAGTAAATTTGTAAGAAAGTATCCACGTTGCTTTCAAAAAATTAATGAGCAACCGCATCGTTATCAAAGTAGGTATAAAAATAACCTCGTAATATCTGCATGAAAATTATAAATACCCTTCGATCAAATTGATCGAAGTAAATACCGATGTATTTATAATTTTGATGCACTAGATCGATATTTAGTCCACACTCAATGGCTATAAAAATATATAATAAAATTCCAGACAAGATTAAAAGCCAGGGAAAAAATAATGCTTTTGAAATTAGATTAAGAGTACTCATGGAAAAATGCTACAACAAACTAAATGATTTTTAAGTGATACTTTTGGTGACTTGTAATTGAAGTCTTGCATTAATTTTATTTAACATACTTATCTTTCATACCATTTTATTAAATTAGTATTACGTAACGTATCTGGCCGTCTCCCATTGCAACACCCTCAATGGGTACATATTGTGTGTTTTCCTTATTATAGTCAATAACACCTGGCAAATGTATGTACCATAATATGTATGTACCATAATATGATGCAATAAATAAATAAAACTTGAGTTTCGCGAGGTCACGCTACTTAGATATGAACGCTGGCTTCCCGCGTTGACTCCTCAAGACCTCGGAATCTCGTCGTGCTGCTGCTATTGCTTATTCATGATAATGATGTGCCAATTCTAGGCTACGATGGCCAGCCTCGACGTTCATCACCACATAGTTCCACGTAGTGAAGATTCCTTAGAAAGTTAATTACGTCAGGTTGTTTCTATACTTATACCCGTAAGTAGGTAGGTACGTGACATTTGGATGGGGGTGGTAGGAACCTGCTTGGTTGGGGGTGGTAGGAACCTGTTTATACGGAATGACTTCATAAAGGTGATCTATTCCTTTCTAATACCAAAAAAGTAATACCAAATGGTATTTGTTTATTCTCCTCATTAAATTCTATTCCTAACGAATACCAAAACAAGATAAATGGTATAAGGTACAGTCAGTAATAAAAATGCTAAGTGATTTAAAGTAGTGTTTATTTAAACAAAATCAGTCTTATCGAAACAAATTAAAGTAATTTTACTATTGGAATTATTAAAGCGGGCAATCAGAAATGCCTATGTAATTATAAGTAAGTACCTTTAACTAGTAAGTAACCTTGGCACAATGTATAAAAAAATAGAAAAACGATTATAAAATATCAGACAATCAAAATGGCGAAAGACAGTCAAAATGGCGTTCATCGCGGCTTGTTCAATATCTGTCAAAAATTTTGAGGGCTCCCATGCAGGATTTTTTTGTTTTAAAATTTCGAATAAAGCTTTGTATGTTTCTTCTTTCCTATTGTTAAGTAACACATAAATCAGAGGTATTATGCGAGTGTGGTCTTCGTCACTTCCAAGATCTCCATGGATAGTGTAAAGCTGCACAAAAGGTGCAGGGCAGCAATCGAACGTTCAATCACATTCAAATAGTTTTAGTTTTGAAATGAGTGCTAGTTGATTGGGACTGGATAAAATTATTATTCGTTTGTTAGAAGACTCATCTTTATGATCAAAAAATACAAAATCTCGAAACTGTAAAGGTATTTCTACTTCATCAACTGACTTGCACTTTATTTTTGACACCCCCAGCTTCCTGGTTTCTTGCTGGTTATAATTTAGTTTTAAAGTTTCCAAACGATGGGATATTTTCCACCGAATTCATTTCACTATTACAGAACTGCGATTTAAACTTATTATAATTCCTTGGTATTGGAGTGAATTCAGAGTTAACGACTGTTTCTCGCAAGTCATTGAGCTTCTTTAACATTAGGTTGTTAACTTCATCAGGCTCGCAGCTATGACTTTTCTCATTGGAAATATTGCAATCCTGCGGGGGCCAAAATAAAAAAAAATACTGACTGACTGACTGAAAAATAATTTATGTATATGGTTGGCAACATACCTTTTATTGCAAAGATCCACTGCACTCTTTAATCTTCACGCATCTCCAATGACTCCATCCATTTTTATTTTCTCTTTTTTTTGTGTATTGGTAACCAGATTTTAGTAGAACCAAGCCACCATTTCTTTAGTGGTTCCCAAAGATGTGGACGGTAGAGCTTCATCAGACATTTCTCAGAAAATAAATACATAGGTATCTAAATCGGAGAATACTCGGTCATGACATGTTACTTACCTCCAATTTTTATCATTTTAAAATTAGACTATAATATACATGTAAATTATACAAACAATATTTTACGAAAATAGGATTATTTAAAATTAAAACACCATAAAATTAAAAATAGTAAAAACGTATCAGATACCACTTGTACTGAGTCTCTAGTAACCTACTCCTCGCGTGCCACTTTACGGAATAGTAGGTAGGTACAGAGGAATTGACAAAATATCCCTCAAAGTCAGGCCAGGTAATAATATAATTTATGCAAGGACATAAGGTATTGATATGGATCAGTTGAGCTACCTGTAGATTGTTTGCAACAGTCTGCAGTTAGCTTAATTGTTTCAATTGTAAATACTAGTTCTAATTTGTTTTTATTATTGAATTGTAATTTTCTTTGTCAATAAAGATCCATCAGTTTAAAAAAAAAAGGACATAATATTAAAGAACATAATATTAAATTAATTGAAAGCAAAAGAAATTGTTTCTGTGACTGTACCAAAAGTTCAGTTTTGGTATTCGTTGGGAATAGATTTTTTATGACGTCAATAAACTAATACCATTGGTATTAGTTTATTAGTATTAGACAGGAATAGATCAGGTTCGGTAGGTACATTACATTGTTATACAAAATAATTTATTATTTGCATTTTTTGAAATTAAATTAATTTGTTTATTTTGATTTGTATTTTGTATAACCTTAATCTTACAGGATATTTTACCTAATATAATGGAGTAGGTACCTATTCTTTACAAATTAGTAATTTTTAAACAATGATCTAAAGATTATCAGAGTGCACAAAAAAAAATATTACATATTGCGTCAAACTATTATACATAGTTTTGACTGTGACTAAATTACAGTAAAATCAAATTGAATATTTCATCTAACGAAACCATTTTTACCAAATTACAATAAAATGAAATGAACCCGTTCATATTAGGTATCAGACGATGGATCTCCTGTTGTCTGAACGCGTTCGTTAACTTAACATATTAGGTATCAGACGATGGATCTCCTGTTGTCTGAACGCGTTCGTTAACTTAACATATTAGGTATCAGACGATGGATCTCCTGTTGTCTGAACGCGTTCGTTAACTTAACATATTAGGTATCAGACGATGGATCTCCTGTTGTCTGAACGCGTTCGTTAACTTAACATATTAGGTATCAGACGATGGATCTCCTGTTGTCTGAACGCGTTCGTTAACTTAACATATTAGGTATCAGACGATGGATCTCCTGTTGTCTGAACGCGTTCGTTAACTTAACATATTAGGTATCAGACGATGGATCTCCTGTTGTCTGAACGCGTTCGTTAACTTAACATATTAGGTATCAGACGATGGATCTCCTGTTGTCTGAACGCGTTCGTTAACTTAACATAAGCCTAGTTATTCGGTTCATTAGTTTCTAGGTTTCATAGAGAATGTTATCATGTAACGTTTCTTGTAGTGGCTTTATTGATAACTAGTTGCTGCCCGCGGCTCCACACGCCTTGTTTCTATGGAAACATCTAAAGAATGTTTATATCCCATGGGAACTCATTTAGGATAAGAAGTAGCCTATGTTTTATTCCAGGCTTAGAACTACAGGCGGCGGCGGCGACGGCGCAGCGGCGGGCTACTCCACAGCCCGAGATGACAAGTGGCCATATTATTCAATACCTAATATTTGATTAATTTCTTGTCGAATCATATTAAATTGATTTATTACATTAACATTGTATGTGATCTTGAATTTATGAATGTAATTATCTTTTTATAACCTTTTTATAACTAATGTATCAAAGTTAGCTCCTTCAGTAGCATTATTTGTGTAGGCAGAAGCTACCTAGCCGTACATTTGCATTGTAAACTCGCTTTCATTGACAAAGTTGTATCGAGTTTAGAGGTATATGAACATTTCCACTGGAAGTGTTTATATTTTGATATCTGATCGAAATGAGGTGCCTAGGAGTAAAATCCATTAACAGAGCAGCTTTAAATATAGTTGTCATACATGTAGTGGGTACTAGAAAACACGGGCCACATTTTAGAAGTCAATCCTCCACTTTACGATTTTATTTTCCAAAATGTAAAGGAAAAGTTTCACTCCGTCCCCGCCAAAACAACAGCAAGTGTCATGGCGTTCTTCTGGCGCAGTCACCGCGCCCGCTAATGTCATTAGATAACTAGGAGCGCGATCGAGACGGGACGCTCCGGCGCCGGATGGACGTATGATCGGATAATTACCTCAGCACCTACCGCGCAGGCAGCGGCGTCTCAGCGATAGCACGCCTCTAGTCCATCTCAGCGATAGGACGACTTTAGTCCGTCTCAGCGATAGCACGACTCTAGTCCGTCTCAGCGACAGGACGACTCTAGTCCGTCTCAGCGATAGGACGACTCTAGTCCGTCTCAGCTATAGGACAACTCTAGTCCGTCTCAGTGATAGGACGACTCTAGTCCATCTCAGCGATAGTACGACTCTAGCCCGTCCCAGCGATAGGACGACTCTAGTCCGTCTCAGCTATAGGACAACTCTAGTCCGTCTCAGTGATAGGACGACTCTAGTCCGTCTCAGCTATAGGACAACTCTAGTCCGTCTCAGTGATAGGACGACTCTAGTCCATCTCAGCGATAGTACGGCTCTAGTCCGTCCCAGCGATAGCACGACTCTAGTCCGTCTCAGCGATAGGACGACTCTAGTCCATCTCAGCGATAGTACGACTCTAGTCCGTCCCAGCGATAGCACGACTCTAGTCCGTCTCAGCGATAGGACGACTCTAGTCCATCTCAGCGATAGGACGACTCTAGTCCGTCTCAGCGATAGGACGACTCTAGTCCATCTCAGCGATAGTACGGCTCTAGTCCGTCCCAGCGATAGCACGACTCTAGTCCGTCTCAGCGATAGGACGACTCTAGTCCATCTCAGCGATAGCACGACTCTAGTCCGTCTCAGCGATAGGACGACTCTAGTCCATCTCAGCGATAGTACGACTCTAGTCCATCTCAGCAATAGCACGACTCTAGTCCGTCTCAGCGATAGTACGACTCTAGTCCATCTCAGCGATAGCACGACTCTAGTCCGTCTCAGCGATAGGACGACTCTAGTCCGTCTCAGCGATAGGACGACTCTAGTCCATCTCAGCGATAGTACTACTCTAGTCCGTCCCAGCGATAGCACGACTCTAGTCCGTCTCAGCGATAGGACTACTCTAGTCCGTCTCAGCGATAGGACGACTCTAGTCCATCTCAGCGATAGTACGACTCTAGTCCGTCCCAGCGATAGCACGACTCTAGTCCGTCTCAGCGATAGCACGACTCTAGTCCGTCTCAGCGATAGGACGACTCTAGTCCGTCCCAGCGATAGCACGACTCTAGTCCGTCTCAGCGATAGTACGACTCTAGTCCGTCCCAGCGATAGCACGACTCTAGTCCGTCTCAGCGATAGGACGACTCTAGTCCGCTGCCGACAACCTTGTGCTGCTCGCTAAAACTCACGTAGTTAGTAAGTTTTTGTTCCTAAAACCTTTGTTTATAAAATTCTGGTAAATTTAATGCCAAAACATGATGAGTTTATTTATGTGAAAACTATCCGGTATAGGTATAATAAATATATATACATAAAGCTATACAATTCATACAGCATGATCTAGCCCAAAGCAGAGCTTGTGTTATTGGTACTAGATGACTGATATACTTAATACAATATATATTACACAGATAGATTTTTTTTATAAATATAAAATATACCCAGAACACCCGGAACAAATATTTGCAGATCGCACAATCATTTGTCCCACGGCGGGAATCGAACTCGCAACCTCCTGCGTCGCAGGCGGATTTTTCCCCGCCACGCCACATCGGTCGTCATTCAAGACACATGCGTATTATGTTAACTTATTTGAAGCTGGTGCGTATCTGCTGGTAGTATTAATAAATAATGCTGGACAATCCACACAGCATCATCTAGCCCATCATCTAGTATTGATTTTGCATATCTACGGCCCAATCCAGCTGGCCGAATTGTCCCCGATTCCCTACCCTAGACTAGCCCACTCGACGTGTCCGTCAGCAGAAGTGTCGCTGCGCGCGCGCCGCGGATCTCTTGGCTCGGCTCGCGGCGCGGCGATAATCGATTTCGTTTCTGTTGAATATTAAAATAATTACTGGTTATTATATTAATGAATTGAACGGTAGCTGTTTGTATGTTAATGTCGATGCCTCGTTGCGTCAGGCCGCTCGCGTCGTGTTGTGAGGCGATGCGCGATGCTTACTTGAATTAACACCAAACTAATTATATACCTAAGGAACTTATCATAGCAATTTACATAATAATTAATTTACTCAATTTGATCTCGTGATCTCCGGATAACTAGATATTCATTAAATTTAAGTGTTTCTGTTCAATTATTTTTTCACGTTAGCGCCATTCACACGCAGATGAAATACCATTGTACACTAAGATACAAGCCTGGAGCAGAGATTAGACCCAGTGCGGTTTCGCTGAATTGCTTGCAATGTACTTGCTCATGACTTCACGAGCACACCCCATTCGATTTAAAGTAAACAATAGTAAAATGTAAGTATTGCGTTATTTTAGGAAGAGGTAACATGTGCAGATTTGGGCCTTCGTAATGCAGGTGCTTGTGTGCGGTTCTAATGAACCCGTTGTACAGCAGGCGCTTGTGTGCGGTTTTAATGAACCTGTTGTAAAGCAGGCGCTTGTGTGCGGTTTTAATGAAGCTGTTGTAGAGCAGGCGCTTGTGTGTTGTTCTAATGAACCCGTTGTAGAGCAGGCGCTTGTGTGCGGTTCTAATAAACCTGTTGTAGAACAGGCGCTTGTGTGCGGTTCTGATGAACCCGTTGTAGAGCAGGCGCTAATGTACAGTTCTAATGGACCCGTTGATAAGGAACTTACCTTTTCTGTGTCCTATGCATGTACATTATCTTAGCTTCGTCCTTTGTGTGTAAGATACGCGAAGTACTTGTAGAGAATGAAACGGTAACGGTAATGGTTGCTGGGCATGCTTTGGTATGCCATTCGTAGATCTTCTGCAGCACAGCTTTGGTTCAATGTCGAAGCTTTAGTTTTTTACTTTGGTATTTGCGTCCTAGACGACCGTAGAAGACTCCGGCCAATAAAGTCGGCAGTGGAGCTGACAGGCGCCTGACAGCGGGCCCCGCGTCTCGGCCCGGTCTAGACGATAAACGCAGGAAGCCGGCGCAGGCACAGCGCCCGTCGCTCATCATAACTCTGCACTCGCGGAGACTGCACTGTTCCGAAGATTACTCGTTTCCTTGTCTCTAGTCCTGATCATTGTCTTAATCAGTGCTAGCTGCGCCCCGCAGTGCTACCAGCGTTGATAAACGTAATTGAAATGTTTCATCATCCCACGGGGTCACCGCACATATCCAGGATCAAAAGTAGCCTAGATTTAATCAAGGATTTAAGCTATTAGCGTATAAAATTTCATCGAAATCCGCTCAACCGTTTATGCATGAAGGAGTAACAAACATACATACTTATACAGCACATAACACACAAACATACCTCGTTATTAACTACTAGATCAAAATAGAAATGTTATAAGAAATAGAACCGTGTTTTAATTCAGATCTTGAAATGTTCACTGGCTATCTATGTGGTTATATACTACTACTACTGCTACTGGCTATATGTGTACCTGTAGGTACTAGTAGTACCTACTTGTGGGTTAGTCCCAGTAGTACCTACTTGTGGGTTAGTCCCAGTAGTACCTACTTGTGGGTTAGTCCCAGCAGTACCTACTTGTGGGTTAGTCCCAGTAGTACCTACTTGTGGGTTAGTCCCAGCAGTACCTACTTGTGGGTTAGTCCCAGTAGTACCTACTTGTGGGTTAGTCCCAGCAGTACCTACTTGTGGGTTAGTCCCAGTAGTACCTACTTGTGGGTTAGTCCCAGCAGTACCTACTTGTGGGTTAGTCCCAGTAGTACCTACTTGTGGGTTAGTCCCAGTAGTACCTACTTGTGGGTTAGTCCCAGTAGTACCTACTTGTGGGTTAGTCCCAGCAGTACCTACTTGTGGGTTAGTCCCAGCAGTACCTACTTGTGGGTTAGTCCCAGCAGTACCTACTTGTGGGTTAGTCCCAGCAGTACCTACTTGTGGGTTAGTCCCAGCAGTACCTACTTGTGGGTTAGTCCGAGCAGTACCTACTTGTGGGTTAGTCCCAGCAGTACCTACTTGTGGGTTAGTCCCAGCAGTACCTACTTGTGGGTTAGTCCCAGTAGTACCTACTTGTGGGTTAGTCCCAGTAGTATCTACTTGTGGGTTAGTCCCAGTAGTACCTACTTGTGGGTTAGTCCCAGTAGTACCTACTTGTGGGTTAGTCCCAGTAGTACCTACTTGTGGGTTAGTCCCAGTAGTACCTACTTGTTGGTTAGTCCCAGTAGTACCTACTTGTGGGTTAGTCCCAGCAGTACCTACTTGTGGGTTAGTCCCAGCAGTACCTACTTGTGGGTTAGTCCCAGCAGTTACCTACAGCTATGTTATACAGATACGTTCGTTTAAACACTAAGCTCATAATTCATGCAGAATAGGTATGAGCAAGCTTAATTTTTTTGCTGCTTGCGTATTTCGCAACGTTAATTTTAATGAAGTCCTATTTGCGCCACCGTTTTGGCTTCGAGTGCCAATTCAATAAAAACTAGACCAGAGTTACCAACATACGAGCTCACTGGACTTAGACCGCATTCTTCCGCACAAAAAGTCATCTAAAGTGAAATAGTAAAAAACATTCATGGATCGAATAAAATGTCCTTCCGCCGGAGTCGGTGTCGGCCAGCAGCGGAGCGACTGGTTGTGGCCGACGCAGACGTGTCGCCGACGGTATTGGCTGTTAAATTCGTAAGATACTTAATAACACATAACACAAAGATAAGAGTCTAGGACGGAGTGGAACCTGTAATGATAGTAAAAGTTGACTAGTTTTATCAGCGAAACTAAAACTGCCCGAAGCCGGTTTACTCCTAAACTAATTCAATCGTTGTATTTGCATTACGATTGCAATTCAATTTTCTGCTACACGAGACGACACGCCCGATCAACGTTGTAAATCTTCCGTTCTACTTTAGACGGGTATTTGGAGTTAAGTATGTTCGTAAATTACTTCAACGTATCGACAGAACTACACCGTAAGGCGAGAAGATGCTTGTAAATAGGTATGAGTACTGTATGTAGGTTTGTAGATATGAATGGCGCGGCACGGTACGGCACCGTCGTCGGTGGGTATCTACGCGGTGTGGAGTGCTTGGGAGCCGCGGCCCACCCCCCGCGGCGGGCGTAAACACAGCGCTTCAGTGAGTGTTTCAGTCAGTCCGCGGGGCGACGCTCCGCGCCATCTAGCGGTCGCGCGGCGCAGCGCCGGCGACATAGCGCGCGCGGAACTCGGAACTGTTTGTATGGCGGTAGGCGGTAGGTATACCAACGATGAGCTATGTGACGAGGTTTTTACTTTGTATGTTAGCTTGTCGGCTTTTAGTCTTCATGTAAATGGCGTCTTTCATTATATTTAGCATGCATAAGTAGGTAGTTGTACCTACACTATTACACTACGCCATCGTTCATTGTCTATGTTTGACTCTGGGACCCGCAGATGCAGGTGCACAAGTGTAGAAACAACTAATGTATGCAATGCATGCATCAAAGCTAATAGATAAATATAGAAACTCACGTCAGTTAGGGGTTGATGCTGAAGTGGAATCGGCAAAGAGTTTGAGACAACCGGCATGCAAAACTACCTGAGGAGTTATATCATTATTATCATATCATTATTATCGTGTTTGGCATGATTGACAAACGCGGATGAAACTATGGAAATCGCTATAACAATAAAGTTAAAAGCTTCTAGGCGTTTGCAGAAAGTTTATTTCGTTTATCAATTTAGCGGCGTCGTCCGTGAGCTCATGCCTCCGTGAGCTCGTACCTACGAGTGGGTGATGCGAGATGCCGCAAGATGTTTATAAATCTTTATGTGTAGATGTAATGATGGCGGTGCGAGGACCTTCATTTTCTTAAGGAATGTAAGGGTCGGCGCACACGCACCAGCTGTGTGGTCTGCTTGCACCGTCCGATTACAAGGATCAATCATTGGTAAAAAAATTGATGCAAACGGTCACAATAATATTAGGATCAATGATGAGGCAGCTGTGCTACGCCTCTTGTCTAGGTACCTGCACTAAATGCACAATAAGAGTTATACTTCTGAACACATACATAATGCACCTCGCCCTGCGTACCAAGTACATTTGTTGCAAGCATCTCCATCATCATTTTCTGCATAAAATATTTTTCCTATTTCTGTGATAGTGTTTGTTTGCATTGGTGAATGAAGCCGTGGGTGGGTCAGTTTGTCCGATTAGCGAATATAATATAATATAACTACAAAAAATTATATCCACAGTGAAATATAACGGTATGGTGTACCGATGCATGGTAGACAGAGAGCACACTACAGAATAATCTAGTACCTTCCTATAATTTGAGCATTGCCATGCCATACAGAGGGACAATGTAGTCAGCGTCTCGGACACGCTACCATTTGGTATTGATATGGATCAGTTGAGCTACCTGTAGATTGATTGCAACAGTCTGCAGTTAGCTCAGTTGTAAATACTAGTTCTAACTTATTTCTATTCTAAGTTAGCAATAGAAAGATCTACTTTTTGGTGATATCTACTGTAGTTGTTACCGTTGAAGTGTCATCTCATAAATACGGTTCTCACAGTGATCTCGAGTAGTTAATTGCAGTAATTCCGATAAGCTGTGGATAATGATCCGCTATAATCGACGTCTCTCATTAGCGGCTAGGCGACCTGCCGACTGACTCCAAGCAGTCCTGCAGAGGCGCGGAGATCTCGGCTCCCACACCATCCACGCTCATCTCACAAAAACACTATTTGCGTAACTAAACGCTGATAATCGATAATGATTGCATTTGTCAGCACTGTTGCATCAGTCGCGACTCGCGACTCGCGGGTCGTCGGGTCGTCGGGTCGTCATTGTGTGTCATGATGTTATGCGAGCTAGAAACTACCTACTTAACTTTCTTAACATTTAAAAAATAGGTTTTCTTTAAAATCTAAGATAAATACAGTGCATTACCTTTTGTTTAATCTTAATTAGTATTTACACTTACTATATCTATTACTAATTGTAATTGTTTTATTCTGTTTTTTCTACGCGCTAAAGAAACATATATAACAAAACAAAATTAATAAGTGAATAAATGTACAGTTTATTCGATCACATTAGTATATTTTTACCCCAACACATCAATTTCATGTTATTTACATGCATAATAAGGTAAAATGAAATACAAAAGGATTTTATTTTAAATCAGTTCTACTTTCTAATGGACGTCGTATACCGTTATAACAGCCGCATCCACTGAAAGGTTATTGCGTTTATGATAATAAACTTCAAAATGTGAGCATTAGGTACGGAAAAAGTAAGAAAGTGTCATAAAGACGAACGCGGCGCGGCGCGGGGAGCCCGCGGCGGCCGCGCCGGCGACCGCGCGCAATTAGCCCTCATTGACTCCACCGATGGGAATCAGATCGAGGCTGACCTCACTCATCAGGACACTTCGATAAACTAACTTAATACTTCATACAAGGCATTGTGGTTAACCTTTACCAAAATGTAGGAAGACTCTACCAGCTCTACCTCGCAGCGTGGTGGCGCGGCGTGGCGTGGCGTGGCGTGGCGCGGCGTGGCGTGGTGGCACTCCTCGCTCACTAGCTCATGTCTGCCACAATCAGCATTGCAATCAATCGTGTGTTAACAAAACACGCAATAATAAGTACATTCTGTGCTGCTAATTGTCGTAATTAATATTTTTTAAAGATTCTGAGTGATTTGACTGAAAATATAGTATTATAATTGATGAATCATGCGATCAATGGGCTGTGTAATATCTTTAACGTACCAGACAGCGTTAGTGCCAGGACCGATACTCGCTGGTAGACCAATTACTTATATAAAAAAATAACATTATGCATTTGCTTTTGCCCGCGGATTTGAGCGTATTTTTACGGGATACAAATTAGCCTGTACCGAAAGTTAATCCAAGTCTAGTCTAGAACTACTTCAATCTATGCAACAGCCCGATCAGTTCAGTTTGACGTTAAGTACCACAAACATGTAACATTCAAACGACCGCATGTAACGTATGTACACGTAGGAGTGTGAAGTGTGATTAGGTTCATATGTTTTCAATTGGTAATGATTCGATTAAACGAGATCGCAAAATGTTGCTTAGTTTAAAATAATGTACGAGTAGAGACAGGTGTAGACAAACCATCGATCAAGGTATCCGCCGGCCCCCACAGATCCACAATGCGCACCTGAAGCCGTCTGTACTAAAAGAGATGCCGTTTCATGTTTTGGGATGCCTATAGTGTCGAGTTAGTGCTCGGAGGAAGCATGCGGCAAAATTGCAAAAATCACACTCCAGTACACAATAAGGACGGGGTTTCCTTTAATCAGTAAAGATTTAACGCATATTTTACCACTATATTGTGATATAAACCCTATCATCAAGAAACCAGCTTTGAATTTTTTTTTGGTTTGCCTATCTTACCATTTTGACTTTGTTCTAAATTAATGAATAGAGAGGCTATTGTTTTTATGTTTTTTTTTTATTGTGTTCTTTTATTATAACAAGACAAGTTCGCAATTATTACTGGTTCAAAAATTTATAGAATAATGATGTTATTCTATAAATGTTCTATGATCGCTTTTTTTTCTTTTTGCCTTTTATTTGTTTAGTATTTACTGCAAAGAAACAGTTCTGTTACTACACTTACACCTAACTATTAGTTGTCCGAAATAAAATATTATTATTAATTAGAAGGAATCAAATGTAACCTAAACAATTTAAATATAATAAGTACTAGGTAGGTAACTTATGATTTTCAGATTGTTTTTATAAAAAACAGCGTTTATCATTTTCAGTTACCTACCTACCTGTAATTAAAATAAAACAATTTCGACTCCACTAATCTCTTGATAATATTCACTTATATTCACAGCTTGTCACGGCTCTGCGGGAACTGTCTTCCTCAAAACAAGTCGTAGACAATTTCGAGCGTCATTTTTGTAAGAATTTAGTTATCAATGGTGGAGGCAGCGGATACCTGATCGAAAGAGACAAATTAATGTTTAGTCTTCAACGGAGGAGGCGGCGGATACCTGATCGAAGAGACAAATTAATGTTTAGTCTTCAACGGAGGAGGCGGCGGATACCTGATCGAAGAGACAAATTAATGTTTAGTCTTCAACGGAGGAGGCGGCGGATACCTGATCGAGAAGGTAAACAGCTAGGTAGAGTGTGGCGGACCGACGTCGTTTCTTATCAGTTTTCTTTATTTCCGTGCTTCCTACCCGCACCCGCACCCGCACCGGCGGCGGCGCGCCGCGGCCAAGGCTGTCCTCGAAGGTGACGCCGCGGGCTGTGCGATATACATTTGTTATACACCTGTCTCTGGGATTAGTTTAAGTAGATATGTACATTCAAAATGTAAGTCTATTGTGTCTGCGAGAGCTACTGCTGACAAACTGTTGTGTACAGTTTGGCAGAAACTTTATAATGTAATAAACTTGTAATGTGGTAATAAATAATAAAAAAAAATGTATTAGCTTTATGTAAAACTAACTCCAAAATTCCATTCACAAAAGCATATATTAAACGAATTCAACGTTTAGGTTTGTAACCCATGCCCTCCCTACAATCCCTACCTATTGTTTATAATTCATAGGTGATCGGAAGAGTTCTGTTTATGTTCAATTAGATCCCGAGCCAGTGCTGTGTTGCGTCATGGCTGTCAATTACACGAGGACGAATCACTCCGGTCGGCGCTGCGCTGTTTACACGATAGTGCTAATAAATGCATAAACTCATTGATAAAGGTTTTACTGTCGAAAATAATCCGCATTTGATTGATATGATTGAAGTTGACGCGTTGAGAATTCATATTTTACGAAACTTGGCATAAGAACTTTTAGTTTGAAAGTATTATTAACACAAGCAGACGAATAACTTTAACTTAAAATGCAAGGTAGAGTCCTCAAACACTTACTACTAGGTATTATAAGAAAAAGTGAACTAGCACCTAGCGAGAGTATCTACAGGTTTCTATTACAAATTATTAGCCAGTGAAATTGTGCGTCTCTAAAAAGAACAAGATGAAGATATATCTCTTTTGATTTAGTTATTGTAGTTTTTTGAATGGCTCCAGTGATAGGTGCATTAAATTAACATAGAGGATCACTTTTTATAGATAGAACCTCAGTGTGTTAATGAAGTTAAGAAGAGAATACACAGTCGGGAGCGGCACAAAAAGACTGCGGCGGTAGGTACTGTACTGGCAGCACGAGTGCGGTGCGGCGGGGACCGCTCGCCGCGCCGCGCCGCCGAAACCGTGCAACCTATAAATTAAACACAACATGTCCGCTGATAAAGCTGGCTGGCTGGCGCGGCTGCACCTGCCGAGGACGTTTTTTTAATACATATTTTTCGAAAAACGCAGAAAAACTGACAGGTCGCGACAACGTCGCCTTCTAACTCGGTTCTAACTGGACCTGGCGCAGCGCACACGTGAACAGAGCACTCGTGATACGAGTTCTTACGCATATCTATAAATGTAACAACATATTATAAACTAACTAGACTAGACTAGACTAGACTAGACTAGACTAGACTAGACTAGACTAGACTAGACTAGAGGTTCAAACAGAGGACTCGTGGATAAGTATAACAACACATCATTTTCAAATTTATACTTAAGAAAAAAAATATATTGAGAATCTATGCACATTTTACATTACCTGTGATAATTAGTTAAAAAGGACATATTATTCAGAATTATTAATTTGTGACCTCAAAAAATAAACGTTGTTGATTCTGATGGAATAACGTAATTAATGAAAGTTTTAGCTCCATCTAGCGGCACTTCTATAACAAATTTTTTAATCATAAAAATGTAATCTGCGAATGTTTAAATGTTATGTTATGTATGATAGACAAAGACATTGAATGTACCAACGTGATGACATGTGTACACAACACACCGATGTAGTGTTACGCATGTTCGTTTTGTCATAGAGATCCAGGGTAGGCGCTACCTGTGTTATTACTTTAGTCTGGAGTAGGC
The DNA here is from genome assembly GCA_963662085.1 of Eupithecia inturbata. Lineage (NCBI taxonomy): Eukaryota > Metazoa > Arthropoda > Insecta > Lepidoptera > Geometridae > Eupithecia > Eupithecia inturbata. The sequence continues at coordinate 15,629,837 of OY759182.1, forward strand.
TGAATCGCTCTGGTAATAGCAAACTGAGGGCTTTAACTGACACGGTGTACAATACCCGAGTGTCCAGCATTGGATATCCGTCCACTCCATTGGTGAAGTGTAAGTAGGTGCAAGAGGTGACGACCTGGTGTTAGCATTATGCGCTGGGTTCTGACTAACTACATTGTGTATCAAAAGTATTCTGTGTATTTTTATTCGTATTATTTTAGTGTATTTTTATTTCAACTTCAACAGTTATTTTAATTTTATTTTTTAAGTAAGCTTTCAAATTATGATTAAAATCCTAAAGTTGACACCAAAATTAGTATAATCACTTCTTAAACTATCTTACTGGTTGGGAAGTTCGAATCAACTGTAATTATACTCGTACCTACTAAAAACTATTTCTTACAAAGTACCTACTAAAATGAAAAGCAAAAGTAGATATGTGTAGATTGTTACTTGTTCATTTTACTTTAATTTAATGCAAATTTAGTAAAATAAATTAAAACGTAGGTATCCATAGATCTAAGTAAATTACTCAGATCTATGTACTTAGGTACCTATCTGATAAATAATGCGCCTAAATTACTTATTAGACAGGCTGCTTCATCTAATATTTCAGGTCAGAAGGCTCTACTTCACTGTCACCAGCAGCATTATTTTAAACAAATAACATAAATCATCACATACCTACATACAATTAATTCATTAATGTTACAATATAATAAATACTTACGATTAATTCATTAAATGATGTGTGACGCGTGTTGTTTAATAACGGAACATAAATCATTATTTGGTAACCGCATATAGAGATATGATTGTAATGATTAATTCATAACATCACGTACCTGTATTTTATTTTCTTGTTTTTATTTGGAGTTCTTTGTGTCAACACTACACGTGAGATTATAATAAAGATCGATTACTGTCTAGCAGTAATATTGTCATTATTCAACTATTTTAATGAAGTAGGGAGCTCATATAGTTTTGTTTGAATACTGTCATACCGAGGAGTTCCAATTCTTAATGCACATGTGTACCGAGTTTCTGTTTATACATTCACTGTACCTACTTTATTTATGGTGTAAATGTTTTGACACAATTAAAATAAGAATGTATCATTTTGCGTTTTATTTGCGTCGAGGTAAGTTCTGATGGTATTGTGAACACTTTCTAAGTATGCTAATGCCGGTTACATTTCAGTCAGCTTAGCACTCGGTGGCAGGCTAGGCAGAGACAGCGCGCCGCGGGCCATGCCTCACGGCGCGGCGCGGTCCGACGGAGGAAGGTCGCGCGAGCCTGCTGATAACTCGCACCAACCTTGGAGACTACACCTTGTGCATGTTGCTCTGTGTTGGATTCATGTTTTAGTCAACATGCAAGGTTTTCTTTTTTATATGCATTTGCATTATGTTGAATATTTTTTTATAATAAAATCATTTAAGTAGGTATTTTGTTGTTTTTATACTTACGCGATTTATTATATTATTATATAGGTAAGTATTTTGAGATTTTATCAAATATTTAGATTTCTAAATATTTCCTACCTATCTCCGTAGAAAGTATGTTTTAGAAGAACAAACCTTAAAACCCACTTAGAATGTAAACGATATGTCACACGATACTTACAAAACCTTGACTACCCTCAGGTTGTTAGATATCCATTCTTACATTTTGGGCTATGTGTGTTTAAATGTATTATGTAGGTATTGATTGTCCTCAGCTACATTTACTCTATTGAGCTTTATATTCTGTGTTAGGTATAAGTTTTAGTTTTACTAAGAAGCATTTATTATAAGTATTTAAAAGGGTTGTACAATGAAAACTCAATATAAATCTTACTTGCGGTAACAATCCCGGTAAAAGCAAATATAACCTAAAAGTAGCCGGAGGTTCGAGCCCTGCCTCGTGTCTAAATACAAGTTTAATGTAAACTTAGTTAGAGCGAGGTGTCACTATCTCTTACACGTACCTATAGGTTCACTACAAGTACGTGTGTAATAAAAATCTGTACCTAATCGTTAGGATTTATTAATTAAATAGTCTATAAGTACTCATATTACTTTGTATATTCTACCTGTACCATTTTGTAAATATCTTTATTATTATTATTAAAAAAATTGGCACAAAGTCACCTACAATAAACAAACATGCATTTCCATTCCCGATTATTATATTACAAATAAAACATAAACATTAAATAATCATAATCATGATATGCAAACAGAATAGGTAATATTGTAAATTCATTATTATTTATACTAATCTGATGTCAGCTCTGCCTTTCCGTGTGTACCTGCTAACTAAATATTTTACCTACTAACAAAAACTTATAGTGGGTATAAAAGACTTTTACTGACAAACATAACAATTCCATAGCTCCATTTATTGTTTTATCATAATCTTAACGAACTACACGAGCTTAAATCATTTTTATTAATTATGAAAACTTTATTTGCTTTATGGTACGTAATGAACATTTAAAAAAAAAATTTAAAAACAAACTTTTAAAACTATGTAAATTAGAAAGAAAGTTCCTGTTCATGATAGTGAATATAAAAAAAAAACACAAACCAACATAACATGCTAGTAATGTATCGCAAGTAATTTAATGTATTAGGCTGTTTCATTTTTTTGCTCAAACTGTTGTGAATACTGGCATAGGTACATAATTAGTACTCATAAGGAAACTGTAGGCTTACTTATCCAACAAGCTTAACATAATTAAGGTTTGATGAGCTGTAAGTTTTCCTATTATATAAAATAAAATATAATTATCTAGCCTTAAGGTTTTTATTACTATAGTGGCAAGCCTCGCACTGGGTTAATTTATAACAAATCAAATAATATCCCATATTTTTTTTATATGTAGCCTTATTACTAGCATATTTCGTGAATAAAATATTATATTAACATTAATTAATTCGTAGGCCTGCGTAGCAAAGGTTTCTAGGTAAGGATACGGATAACGTGCGATAATAATTATCGATTGTTTAGTAAGTTCCGCAGTGTTTATGCATCGATGTCGTCGTCGTGTAATGTTTGTGTGGCACTGCTTGGGAGGTTTCACTCCGCTCGCTTCATTGCGCGCGCGGAATCTCATTTGGTTGGTGTACGTATGGCCCGCGCTGCACCGACGGTCCCGGTCTCACCACACAACACCACACTCGCCACTATCTACTGTAACACGTTAACTTTTTTGCTTCGAAGCGCCCACGTATGCGATTCCCAACGGTTGAGCTCTTTTAACATTTTTTGTGACTAAAAATTGACAAGAGAAAGCTATAAAATCGATTCTTTCAAGCAATTTTTTCTGCCATCGGCTAGACGGCCTGATTGCCGCCAGTTATAGCAAACTTGATAATTATATTTATTGGGTAGAAAACAAGTTCACTGCAAATACCTACCTACCTAGGTAATTAATTAAATTATAGTAAGCAATGTTACCTAGGTACTTTCTCTACAATCTATGGATACCTGACGTTGACTGAAAATTAAAAAGATCAATATGTTCATAAATAACTGGTTGAAATTTAGATATTTATATTTAACAATTACAAATTCAATTAAAGTGTGTGTAAATTGTGAAAAAATGAGATTCTAAAGCTGCGTTACAAGAAGGAATCAATCGTTCAACTTTTCGATCTGAAAGTGTAAGCACACTTTTTTTTCTACAAATGTTTATGTCATTGTTACCATGAAGTCAAATTATAGAAATAAATGAAAATATATATTCTGAATTCAGAAGGCTCGAGTGAAACAGACTCACAAATTATGCTTTTCCGTCTCATAGTTGACCCTAAGAATAAAAAATTATTGACCATTTGCTTCCTAGCGCTACTCTGCGTACAAGAAGCATAAGACCCACATATGCAATGCATTCTTAAACATGTTAAAGGAATGAAAAGTATCTAATAATTTAACAAATCAGGTTTTGTTTGCCACAGAGGTTCTTATTGTAGTTTGTCAAATGTTTTTTTGTTGGGTCGATCGGAGCGGGCGCCCCCTAGACATGTATGTTGGTACCTGCCGCCGCTCGCGGGGCCATAAATAAACAAAATATCACCCAAACCAGCTTTTTATCATTTCTAATTAATTATATTCTGACCGGGTGTTATCAATAAATACTCTAATGTTTAAAATATTAACTCTGATTTATTTTAAATACTTAGATAATAATATAAAACATTATAGACTAAGTAGTTAGTCGCTACACTTGCACACCTAACAGCATTTATATTTTCTTACATTAATGAAGCGCGTCGACAGTGACGTATGTCCATTCTCAGGATTGTTGGTCAGTCGTGCGCCGACACCCCGCGACACCCCCGCGACACCCTACGCTACCCTACCCTTACAGACACCGAGGCATTTTAGGAAAACAATAATAAAAGTCATTTCCATATTTCAATTTCTATAAAGAACCTTTTTAATATATATCATCATTATACGTCGTAGGTACATTATTTTATATAGAAAAAATACCTATTATACAAGTATTAAGTACCGAGGTCGGACACATATACATACAAACGAAAAAAAAAACAACAAAACAAGTAAAAACAGGAATAAAACCATTTTGGCATCGTGTCTGCATTCTTTTAATTATATCTTTAATAAATTATGTGTGGGACCTAGGTCTGTACCGAGTGCGCGAGGAGCGTGCTGCGTGCCGCAAGCGTGCTGCGCGCGCGGGCAACACCAACAGCCGCGCGCGTCGCGCAGTGCACGCAGCACGCTCCTTGCTGTACGTCTACGAACATGGCTGCTCTTGCACTCATCTCGATTCATTACACTTAATAAAAATAAAAATTGCACCTATTGACTCACTCGTATTCCCTCACTTGAAGCTTCGACCCGATTCACATGTTTTACTCTCTCTTCTCCTCTCTAATCATAAATGTACAGTAGCAACGAGTTAAACGTAACCCACACCGCGCCGACTGTCCTTGCGGACTTGCGGTAGGCGTGTATGAACGTTATTTTACAATATCTATAAATAAATTCGATGAAATCGTCCTTTAGAGAATGTTGAGCCGCCACGCCACGCACTCTCGAAGTCGGTCGTGCGGTGCAGCAGGCCGCAGCAGGCCGCGGCCCAGCAGCGGGCCGCAGCAGGCCGCGGGCTGTGTGAGTGTTGCACTTACCGCGCGACGAGGCCGCCGGCCGCGACGAGGGTGCGTGAGCGGGGACGCCGGGATCCACCTCCGATTTAAGCTCTCATTTATCAATTAGACTATCTAGCTAAACGTCATCGGCGATCACTCGGAACTCGGCGTCTCGACAGAAATAATATAAACGATTACTGGCTTCGATCTTAACTTACACACGATCAAACGCGACTTCACTGAAATCATAACGAACAACTCAAACGACAGCGTCCGATAGGTCCACGATTCGGACCGCGCGCACAGATGATTATTTACAGAGGCGGCCCGAAGGAGCCACGGGCACGTCCCGGCCCGCGGACTCGCGTACTCGCCAAGTACCGGTACTATGTACACGTGGACGGAGGTTCGACCCGCGGGTGCAGCGCGCTAGTGCGGCTCCCCGTGCGAGTAGTAGGGCCGGGGCGGCGCCCACGGGGCGAACTGTTAGTGCGCTTGCAGCGTGTGCGCACCCGGCGGCAGGCCGTGCTGCGGCGACAGGCCCGGCGGCGAGTGCGAGTGCTGCAGCGGTGAGCCGTGGTGCTGGTCGTGCCCGTAGTGCGCGTGCCCCATGCCGTCCATCATCTCGCCGCCCAGCGTGTTGGGTGGCGTCATGCGCTTCTCCTTCTGGCGCCGGTTGCAGAACCACACGCGCACCACCTCCTTCTCAAGCTGCAGGCTGTCTGCTAGCGAGGTGATCTCCTGCGCGCTTGGCTTGGGCTGCTTGTGGAAGTGCTGCTCGAGCGCGCCCTTCACTGACACCTCTATGCTGGTGCGCTTCTTGCGCTTGCGGCCCTGCGCCGCGATCTTGTCGATGGAGGTCGGCGAGCCGGTGGTCGAGTCTGCCTCCTCCAGCCACTTCTGCAGCAGCGGCTTCAACTTGCACATATTTTTGAAGCTGAGCTGCAGCGCCTCGAAGCGGCAGATGGTGGTCTGCGAGAAGACGTTCCCGTAGAGCGTGCCCAGCGCCAGGCCCACATCCGCCTGCGTGAAGCCCAGCTTGATGCGGCGCTGCTTGAACTGCTTGGCGAAGGCCTCTAGGTCGTCGCTGGTGGGCGTGTCCTCCTCGGGCTGGTCGCGCTCCATGTGGTGGTGCAGGTGCGGCGAGGGCTGGATGTCGCGCAGCATGTGCTGGTGGTGCATGCCCGGCATGGGGTAGGAGCCGTGCAGCGCGACGGGCGAGCCGGCGCCGTAGTGCGGACTGACGACGGGCGCGTGCCAGCCGTGCGAGTGCTGCAGGTGGCGCGGGTCATGGCCCGCGTGCGGCTTCACGTCGGGCTGGTGCGCGTGGTGGTGGTGGTGCTGGTGCATGCCCCAGGGGTCACCCGGGGGCAGCGCGGACCAGGGGTTGGTGAGCACGGGTGCGCCCGGCGACGGCGACCCGCCGGCGTGCAGTGCGTGCTGGTACTTCATGTCGGCGGGCTCAGCAGAGCGTGGCGACGCCGCGTGATACCCGCCGATGTTGCCGAGCTCCATCTCGGCGGGCATGTACGTGGTCGCCGCCATGGCGCCGTACCTCAGATCCACGGTGGACGGCGTCTTGCCGGCTCGAAGGCTCTCGAGCCTCCAACTGGCTTACTCGGTCGCGAAAACTGCGCGGATATCGCGCTACGCTGCGGCAGCGGCGGGGGCCACCTCACATCACCGAACTCGACAGCGAGCGACATACGCGTGCGTGCACGGCGGCAGCACGGAGCGGACTGAGGCGCTCGGCGGCGCTGCGCGCGCCCGCTGCCCGGAGAGGGGCCGGCCCCGCCCCGAGCGCGCCGCCCGCTAATGACGATGTAATTACTGCGCCCCGCCCCACCCGCCGCCCCCCGACCCCTACCCCTGCCCCTGCCCCCCCGCCCGGCTCAGCCCGCACGCCGCGCCGCCGCCGCCGACGCCGTCAGGCCGACGCAACGCAACGCAACGCAACTACTCGCTACATGCCATACATACGTTTGTCACATTTCTGTTTAGATCATGTGAATAATAAAATAAAGTAAACACAACTTGATTTTGAAAAAAAATAAAATGTGATACAAATGTACATAATAAGGCTGCTTTGATTTTAAAATACTGTATGCCATCATTAATTAATTATGTATTCCATAAATGTATAGTTTATTGGAGTGATTAGTTAAAAAAAATAATGATTTGTCAAAAATATGTAGAAGTATAAAAATTATGGTAGGTAAAATTGGTTTTAGTAAATGGTTTTAATAACTATCTTACTTTTTTTCTATACTTAGCAAAAAAAAATCAAATAATGTAGATTTGCTATTAAAAGCTTTTAATTTTTTTGAATACCTAGGTTCCTTTTAAGAATCTTCATATAAAAAAATTTAGTGAGACCTAAGTACCTCTACCTATATCTATATATATATATATTTCCACTACACACAGAGTGACTGACAGATAGACAGGTAGACCTTCAGTCACATAAAGAAAGTAAATCCGAGCTTATTTTACAAATAACCAATATAGAAAAAATTACCCTCGGTAGCTGAGCTGAGCTGAGAACACAAACGGTACCAATATGTTAGCAAAGTAAGATGATGAGCTATATCGAGGAGCGGAACCAATAAAATAGTACCTGTTTAGCTTGGGGACAAGGCCAAAGCACTCAGCGAACTGTTTAAGATACTCGTAAATTATATTAATAATTAAATCAAGGATATTACCAGATCAACAACATTATTTCAAAGTAGGTGAGGTAAATCACCTATTTACAAAAATATCAAATTGTTAGCCATAATTTAGAGATGGTTATTATAATATATAATTTGTCTTTCAGTCGTTTCACACATCCATCGCTTCACGTCCAAACAAACATGGCGACGCACATCATTGTTCTCTCGAAGCGCAGCCAAACATTATGATTACCTGATAAAATGCCACAAAAATATAAATAATTACATTATATGAATTACATACAGAACTAAATGAAACATGTAAGTTACTTTAAATTAATGTAACGTAGGTAAATATGTAAGGTGAGTACCAGCGCTGCACCAATGGGTGATCTCCCATTGTAGTATCAATTGTTAGGGCTGAGATATTAATTAAATATGACGTATAGACATCACAAGTACCTACCTACCTGTTCAATAGGGTGCTAGTTACTAATAAGACATAATTTGTGCTTTTTACTATGTTTGATTTCATAAGACATTTTACTTTCATTATTTAAATTGATGATTAAATCAAAATTGATTATTCAATACTATGTTAATTAAAAATGATTATTTTTTACTTTAATTTACTTTAATTTAACTTAGTTTCCTCACACAATGTAGGTATTTTGTTAATATGGAAAAAATAAATATCTAATAAGACATGAATTTACAATCCAATAATAAAAACAAATTAGAACTAGCATTTACAATTGAAACAATTAAGCTAACTGCAGACTGTTGCAAACAATCTACAGGTAACTCAAATGATCCATATCAATACCAGTCGGACACGTCCCCAAGACGCTGGCTGCATTGCCCCGCTGTATGGCAATGCTGATGCCCTGCGCCAGATACCCACCAGCTCTCGGGTCACGCGTCGCGTCGACCAGACGCTCAGATAACTTTTTAAAACCCCAAAGGGAGAAAATGTGGAGGCTCTGTCGAGACCTGCATATTTACATCTTTTGAGATCCTCGGCCATATCTCCCGCCGCACCAGCCCTCACGGATGTCCATGGAAGATGGGAAGGTGCAAATGTGTCGACGCATGTAGCATTGTGTGGGCCTCCCCAACTCCCATGGCACTAATCATGCCGACGGCATGATTAGTCCCATGGGAGCCTCTTACCAAAGTCACGCAACAGACCATTCGTTTCGAGAATAGCTGGTACGTTAGCGATGACAAAGACCTGCCGGAGGACATCGTTAAGGCTGGCATGACGAGATATCCGACCGGCAGCCCTAGTACACGATAATCCGTGATGACCAAGCTGTTCGACAGCAGTACCACACTGGCATAGGTAAGGGGGGGGGATGATAAGGGAAATTAAGGAAATGCTTGCAACCAATGTCCTGACTCCCATTTAGAAACGGCCAGGAGACGGGCACGATCCGCAGAGCTGGAGCACGTTTGTAACAAACAATTTCGTGTCAACTCACACAGAGGCCCGTCCCATTGCCGTTGGGACAAAAGAGATTTTGGGGAGCAGCATTGGGGCAAGCACTGTGTCAAGTCGTTCGAAAATCGTCTAAAAATTAAATTTTTAATGAAATTCCAGGTGGGACCAAACAAGATGACTTTACAATTTTTCAACTAAAGAACTAGTGCTGCAGACGGAAGATAGGAACGCTGGAAGGGCTACACTTGAGACTAAAATTGATTTATTTAGAATTAAGTACTTAATATAAAAAATTTGGAACAAAAAACTTTTATTAAAAATATAACGATATTTTTATAGTTGATACATAACATGATTATTAGTTTGTTCCGTGTTCACTATAAACATTTTTGCAAGAACCTACATATCACAACTATTGTAAAAGTTAGATACTATTCAAGTTATTAACTTGGTTAAGTTATAGGCACTTATAGATAAAAAAAATGTCATAAAGATTATATGATATAATAAAATAAAAGGTAAATGAGAAATTTTATTTCTCATCTACCTTTATTCTACAAAAAATATAAAAACTTACTTAATTTCGTATCTGGAAGAAAACAAGCATAATTTAGCAACGGAAAATTTCGATTTCTGACGGTTTCTGATGTCGATTCACGAGCGTAAAATAATTTGTCGCGGCATAATGTCTCGTCGGTTTGCACCTGCTAGCGCCATCTGTTGTCGAGTAGAGGAAGTAAGCAGTAGCTTTTATTTTGGGAATTTGAAATTAGGTTGATTTTTTAGTGTTAAGCTGTGTTCGGATATTACAAATTAAACGTAATTTCTTACAATCACTTGGTATATTGGTTAATCATAGGTGGGTATCTGGCGCAGCGCATCAGCATTGCCATACAGCGGGGCAATGCAGCCAGCGTCTCGGGGACGCTTCCGACTGGTATTGATATGGATCAGTTGAGCTACCTGTAGATTGTTTGCAAGAGTCTGCAGTTAGCTTAATTTTTTCAATTGTAAATACTAGTTCTAATTTGTTTTTATTATGGAATTGTATTTTTTTTGTCAATAAAGAATAGTTAGATTAATCATAGGTAAAGTCAAAAAGATGAAGACTCCAAAGTTCCGTGTACACACAAAACCACAGAAACTGCTAAACCATTTCACTTCTTAGCCGCTAAGCCGCTAAGCCCGCAACGCAACACCAAGACATGCATGGTACAGTTTCACAAAAAGTAAAAAAAAAGTGAAAGTTCATTTATTGCTTGAAAATACAATGTTGTAAAGATCTTTCATATTTGATAAATTTGCGTTTTATTACATAAAACGATTGCACGCCTAAAGGCAGAAAACAATCATTCAAATTCAATAACATAACATTTCATAAAAATATAAAAACAAACGAAGATTAATTTAATAATAAATGTCAATAAACCAAAATATATAAACAATATAATACAATCATATCAAGTATAAGTTAAGATGGGTCAAGTCATATTTGAATTAACATTTTTATACTTCATAAATTCATTAACAGTGTAATACTTTAATGCTCTAAGGTATAAGGAGACATATAAAAGACGCTTTTGCGCATGAACGTGGTTTTACAGTTAGGGACCCAAACATTATTATTGTCTCGTCTGTTCCTTACAACGACATCGGAGAGTCTACAAAATAAGTCAGCATTATTTTTCACCAACTTAGCTGTTTCCAGAATATACAACGAAGGCATGGTAAAGATATTGTGTTCTATAAAGAAATGTTTACAGGAATCTAGCACGTTGAGGTTGAACATCGCCCTTACATCTTTTTTGGATGGTTAGAATCCCTTTCAACGTCCGTAGAGTTCCCCCAAAAAATCAATCCATATCTGATACGAGATGCAATTAGTCCATGATATGCTATGAGTAGTGTTTTTATGTTCACTGTTGGTGATAGTTTATGCAAGATATACGCAATACTATTAATGTTCTTACATAAGAGCTCTACTCGTATGTGCGGGTTCCAGTTTAACTTTTGGTCAATACCTAATCCTAAAAATTTTGTCAAGTTTACTTGTTCTATTATTGAATTTCATGTCAAAGTTTTTAAAGCAGCAGGCTCACGTTGTCGAAAGTTAATTATTTGGTTTTAGAAAGATTAATTTTTAAATTTTTACAATTACAAAGAAGTACAATTAGTGCTCTGATAATGTGGGTGAAGATTATCACAATATCTTACAATTAGTGCTCTGTATTCTTAAATTAATAGAAGTTACAACTTATTGATGACGTTTGCGAGTGTTTGTTTGATAGCGCTATCTCAATGTTTTTTAGCCGACCTCTGTGGCTTAGCGGGCGAAGGTCCGCCTGCGTCGCAAGAGGTAGTGGGTTCGATTCCCTCCTCGGGTCTAACTTTTTTTATACCACCCAGGTGACAGCCGGGCGTGCGGCCTGCCTGATGGAAAGTTGAAATGTTATGAAATCAAACGAATGATCTGCAAATATTTGTTATTATATGTCATCTCTTTATTTATAACAGCTAGAACAATGCAATGGTACACCAATCACTCAAATCAATCAACGAAATAACATAAACTTGCAAAGTTATTTAGTCCTAAACAGACATAAAGAAAAAAATATTTTCTTCATGCGTATGTACAAACTGCAATAATTTAGCTAACCGGTTAACACCGGATTCGATTTTCTTCCAAGAAGTGCAAGTATTCAACGAGCTCTCCATCATCGTACGCGTACCTCCCTATACCTTAACTATCTAACGTTTCCTGAAACCTTCCGCATCCTATTCTATTCTAACGCATTTCCATACAGCTCTGATGCACCTCAAGACCAGAAGGTCATGGCGTGACACGATTCCTCTTGTCTCCGCTGAAGCCCAGCGCTGGAAACACCTTTGTATATATCCATCCAGCACAAAACCGAGTGAAGGCCATAGTTTGCAGTTTTGTATTTATTACATTACGGCTACTAACTGTCGTACGTGCCAGCTACTTACTCGTACCACGATACTTGTAGGGTTTATCCTCCGTAAGACATCTTTTCGAAACTATATTTAACTGAATCAAGAAATCCGTATGTAAGTAATTATTGCAGTTTTCGTTTCCTCATAAATTGAGGCCCTGACTCCTTTCACGACATATTCAGAGGTTTCTTGTTTGGGCCTCCACTCGCATCCCTAAAGCGTTTACTTTACTTAAATTATCTACTCTGAGTGTTTGCCATAAGACATTTTTATATGTGATTTTCTTTCCACAAGACAGCGTACAAATTTAGATATCTACTTATATTCATAATCACCTTCCGCGGGATTTAATTCAGGCAGTGAATCAAAAATATGTTATCTTAGATGTTCCAGCTCTAATTGGCCTAAGCACACGCAACGGATTTAGTAATAGAACTTCTTTATCCTCCAATTACTTTATGTTTGTTTTGTAAAGTAGAAATTACGGGTTCTAGTCCCGTTTTTGCAGAATGCCAGTTTTGATACCGGCATTCTGCAAAATTAATGAACTAATCAAACAAATTCTCTGGCTATATACATATATTATATTATATATAATATGCATATATGTAGGTATATACAGTGATTATTTTTAACTAGTTACTAGCTGCTGCTCGCGGCTTCCAACGCATTTTTCGTAGATAAAAATAGCCTCGGTCTAAAACTATATTTATTTTAAACTTTTAATTTAGGCGTGAGAAGAAACAAACATTCATACTTATTATTTTATTGTTTAGCGTTTTAGTATAGTAAACTAGTTTCTGCCCGCGGTTTCGCCCGCGTTGTTTCTATGGACGAGTTTGAAGGTTATTTCTATCCCTTGGGAATTGTTTTATGGTATAAAAAATAAAACCCGCCAAGTGCGAGTCGACTCACACAATGAAGGATTCATACCATTGTTTAAAACTATTTCACAAAATGAACCCTAAAAACTGTTCGTTTATTAATCGAACAAAAGCAAAAGTAAAAGTCAACATGACGCGGTCACCCATCCAAGTGCTGACCGCGGCCGACGTTGCTTGACTGCGGTGGCCGGTAGGTGTCGGTATGGATACTCATACAACCAGATCACTAGTTCGGACTCTACCATCTCTACTATTCCAATTCGTTTCGCCGAAGCTGCTATAACAAATAACAGATGCTCCGTAATGTAGGTGGTCATCATGTGACCATCGACGAAAATATCGTTTGGGTAAAACGACCGAATATCGCCACAGGTCGATTTCACGAGGCTCTATCTCGTATCGGCGCTGATGTTATCGGCCGGCCTGTACAGCCTCGCCGACAGCTTGCGCTGGTGTCTCTGCAAACCAGTTCTTAACGGGATGGTTATGAAGCGCAGCGACGCGGCGACGACGGCGCGGGGTGGAGTGTACGCACCTCCGGCGGCGCGGCCGCGGCCGTGGCCGATGCATCCGTCACGGGTCGCGCAAATTGAAAATATCTTACACAACGCTTGTGAAATGTTGAGTTATTATTACATACGTGTCGACGCTGGCGCATGGTGGCTGCAGCTTGCGAGGGCCAACCAAGAGATGTTCGCTATTTTTGTTAGCATACTCGTACATGTTATAATTCATTTTCAGAATATTATTATCACCATGAACAGATAAAATTATTTGTATACTTTTTTTTTAATTTAGATGGAAAATACATCTTATACATCTTAAATGAGTAGAAACATTGGTTGAATAACTAAAGCTTAAAAGTTTTCACTTGTAGTACTTAAACTAATATATATATATAATCTAAAAAGATTGGTACAAGTAATACAATGAACGAGTACACTCGATTTAAAGTGGTTTGCCTGTTAACAAATAGTTATTAAAGTAGTTTATATAAGTCATACAAATCTAGATTAACATCACAGTTAGTAATATCAAATAATATTATAACCGAGTGCTTGTTATTGAAGAAATTAGTGTATTGTTATTAGATTAGAAGGTGGATTGTACATAAAGTGTTTACACGTAGAGTGATACCCGACACCAAACAGTTTTGTAAATAAGTATTCGTACGTAGACACGCAAGTGATCGTTCTCGTTGTACGAGAGAATTATACCATTGGTATACTTAGGTAGGTATACCTAAGTATACTTCGTTCCTTTTTCCTCAAAGACGGTAAAAATTTCATTTATGTTAATGAAAAAGATTTTAGCAGAGTGTAGAGTATAAAGCTATCCGGTCAACACGAATGTTTAATATCCAACGCTTACCTACCTAGATCAGAAGTGTTGCATAAGGAGGGAGCACCGCGCAGGAACAATAGAGGTAGATGCTTGTAGGTAGCAGTACGTGTGTGTGTGACTACTTATGATACATGCAGATGGGAGCGCAGCTATTTGTTTTTGCAAATTGCAACAATAGCTCGTCGCGCCGCAAACAATGGCATTACAGTTTAGTTGGTGGGCGGGCAGCGGCATGCCGATGTCGTGCACGCATGCAGAAGCTGCGCCGGCAACTGACTGCGGGCGCCGAGCTGCGCTGGTCGGAGGCGTCTGCGTCTGCGCAGGGACACATGGAGAGCACGCCGCTCCGGCTCTAGAGGTACATTGCTTGTTTATATTTAAGAAATTAAAAGTAAAACACTAGTGAGAAACGCTTAACTAATCCATCAACACATTTAATTTTTTTAGAGTAAGGAGGAGTGTCCATCGTTTTACAATGTGTTAAGATGGTGGAACAACATTTTACCTCAATGTGAATTATGGTTATTTAAATAATATTAATATATAAAAAAAACTATTTAAAACAAGCTTTTTTTAACAATTTAGTTAAATCCAAACTCGGTGTGGTTACGTCGTTTCATTTAGTGGTTCCTATGGCCTCCCTCCAGTTCCATCATCAGGACCCTGGTCGTCATCTAGGGCCAAAGTGCTTGGGAAGACAAATCCAACGAAATCAAACTCGACGGAGTTACATCGATACGTTTAAGAGTTCCTAGGGCCATTTCCTGTCTCCATCATCAAACCAGCTCGATGGTACCATAACATTGCATTGTCACTGAGCTACCATAAGTACCTATACCGAGTTTCAGCTCAATCGGTGGAGTATGACTGACTTGCCCCACACTTACATACTTACTTTTATAGATCAAGACGTTAAACTACTTACTTACTAATAGGGCAAGACGTTAAACTACTTGCTTACTAATAGGGCAAGACGTTAAACTACTTACTTACTAACAGGGCAAGACGTTAAACTTCTTACTTACTAATAGGGCAAGACGTTAAACTACTTACTTACTAACAGGGCAAGACGTTAAACTACTTACTTACTAACAGAGCAAGACGCTAAACTACTTACTTACTGACAAGGCAAGACGTTAAACTACTTACTTACTAATACTACACGCAGAGAGGAACGTCAGTGTACGCCATATTTCTCGACCTCAGCCGCGCATTCGACACTCTGAATCACAACCGTCTTTGGGGAAAGCTGCGAGATGGCTCGGACGCCCCGGCTGATGTGGTTGATCTTCTCGAGTTCTGGTACCAGAATCAGACCAACCGCGTCAGGTGGGGAGCTGAGCTATCGGACAACTACCAGCTTTCTTGCGGAGTGAGGCAGGGGAAGCTCTCTTCTCCTGATCTTTTTAACTTTTACGTCAATGGTTTGATCAAGGAGCTGAGCAGTACCCCGGTGGGGCTCAGATTGGATGGCAGGTATGTCAACAATCTGAGTTACGCTTATGATATGGTTCTGCTCAGCCCTTCGATCAAAGGGTTGACAAAGTTGCTTGCCATCTGTGAAGAATACGCTAAGGATCACGATCTTATCTATAACGCCAAAAAGACCGAAATGGTTATCTTCAGATCAGGAAAGGGGCCGGAGAACGTTCCCGAAGTCTGCGTTGGAGGGCGCCCTATAAAAATAGTAGAGAGTTTTAAGTACTTGGGACATATCGTAACCTGAAACCTAAAGGACGATACTGACATAGAGCGGCAGAGAAGATCATTGTGTGTAGTTGGCAACATGATAGCAAGGAAATTTTTTAACTGCTCGTCTGACGTGAAAATCACCCTTTTCAAATCCTATTGTCAGTCTTTCTACACATGTCAACTTTGGACAGAGTATACCAAAAAATCACACGATGGTATCAGAGTGACTTACAATAATGTTTTCAGGCATCTCATGGGACTGAAGCGCTATTGTAGCGCTTCACAAATGTATACAGCAGCCCGTGTTGACTCTTTCCATGCCATCCAGAGAAAGAGAATAGCCTCGTTTATGTCCAGAGTTGACATGTGTAGAAACGCTATTATAAGGAGTATGGCAGATCGTTTGACCTTGTCAGATATGTACAAACAGTGGGTGGCTATTGCCACCTAGAATATTTTAAATTTTATTTTATTTTCTTCTGACTTAGGCTCTTTCTGATCTGTTTTTTTTTTGTTTCGTGTATTAGCTTTTAATTAGTTTAAGTAGAATTGTATTTTACCTATACTATGGATCTCGTATCTGGAAATAAAGAATATATTATATTATATATTATTATTATAATAGGGCAAGACGTTAAACTGCTTACTTACTAACAGGGCAAGACGTTAAACTACTTACTTACTAACAGGGCAAGACGTTAAACTACTTAATTACTAACAGGGCAAGACGTTAAACTACTTACTTACTAACAGGGCAAGATGTTAAACTACTTACGTACTAACAGGGAAAGACGTTAAACTACTTACTTACTAACAGAGCAAGACGTTAAACTACTTGTCATTTATTTGATTCTGTTTTTAGTAAACATTTTGTAGGAACTCTATTAAATATTATATTATATATTTACATTCATTCTTATTTATTTAGAATCCATTAATACATCATTACAGTTTTTTTTTATGATATGCCGCATCAGATCGAATCAGAAATCAGAATAAAATCCTTATCATAGAATCTAAAAACCACAAAATCAGCATTTACTCGATGTTGTCATGGGCTGGGCGCGTCGTTAGGCGTAAGTGGCGGCGCCGCGGGCCCGTCCAGGCCTCCGCAGGCCGCAGGCGTGCCTTAGTGCAGTGCAGAGCACGCGCACTGCGTGAACTCATGCACAAAAGCGACGTAACGAATTTATAGCGTCCTTTATGTAATAAACTGAATAATATTTAAGTGTCAGTTATGGCATAGCTTTTTCTGACCTTTTTTCCATCTTTAATATCTCAGCAACTACAGCAGCAAACATCTTGAATATTTAAAATAATAATACATTACGTGCGCCTGTGCAGATTTAAAGAAAAAAAATTAAAATTAAAATGAAAATTTTCAGTAGAAATTGTTATGTCGAAATTTTGAGAGACCTACAATATCAAGTGGGATATTAAATGAAAGGGTTCAGTTTGTACATTTCAAAACAGTTTTTAAAATTTCTGTAGATTTCATAATTTTTGAAATATATTGAAAAAAGTCGAAAAAATACCCATTCCCCACCCCTATTTCCGAAGTTTGCAAGCGATCCATCTGAAATGTATGTAACGTTTGTAGATAAGGATCTATATTTTATAGTAAAAATATAGAGTCTGTAAGTAGACCATTTTTTGATAAATAGTCAAAAAGGGGGGCCGTATAATTTTCGAAAGGTTGTACCTATAGGTTTGTACATCTCAAAACAGTTTTTGAAATTCCTGTAGGTTACATACTTTTTGAAATATTTTGAAGAAATTCAAAAATTTTGCTTTTTCACTCTGTACTCCGAAGTTTGCAAACCGATACATCTGAAATGTAGGTATTTTTAATTTTTTGGCATTCATCAAATAGCAAAGTCTTTAACCAGTACCTATAGTAGGTACATATTGGTATACTTGAAAACCGTTCGAAACCCTCAGCGCGCGAGTCAAACTCGCACTTGACGGATCTTGTTTTTGTCTGTTTCGGTCTGTGTGTTTCTATTGGCGAAGCTCCGAAACAGCTAGGAAAAATGTAAACCCATGAAAATATTAATTGTTCGCAAGCGAAGCCGCGGGCTCGGCTTGTTATTGTAGAAACTAGAGTTGAAAAGAAAGAGCTACTAATTAGCAACAGCTTAAATGTTTTTAGTAAACTTAAAGCTCAGGCATACAGTGGACTTAAAGCTCAGGCATACAGTGGACTTATAGCTCAGGCATTCAGTGGACTTAAAGCTCAGGCATTCAGTGGACTTAAAGCTCAGGCATTCAGTGGACTTAAAGCTCAGGCATTCAGTGGACTTAAGGCACTGCATGTCGACTATTGCTCTTTTTCAAGTAGAAAAAAATAATACTTCTCAATAAGCCACGTCTCCAGTTTATATATACATATATATTACTTCAGGTTCCTACCTAGATTCTAGTTATGCTGAAAACATAATAGCAGAAACTTTTCTCGATAAAGATATTTTTCCAAAATGATATGTTTTAGAATTTAAAATCTAAATATTTTGATAAGTACTATGCAGATCAACTTGGGATTTATTGTTAAAGAGGTTACATATTGATAGATAGAACATTTATTGATCTAGTTTCTTGCTAAGATAGTTTTTTGATAAAGATTCATATTTAATTTGAATCATCAATTTATTCGAAAATGTGCAGCAGGCGCATCGCAATGTATTACTAAATTTTGAACAAGTGTTCATAGATAATAAATTAAAGGACGTTAACTATGATAAGTTCAGTAATGGCAGTGCACTGCAGTGCGGTGTGCGGTATGCGGTGTGCGGAATGCGGTGTGCGGTGCGCGGAGGCGGCGCGGCGATGGCGACGCGTTCGGACCCCGCCCCCCGCGGTAATTGTACGCGCACCTTGCTGCAGCCGGACGACGACGTGACGACACGGGGCCTGCGTGTGCGCATGCCTGGTGGCAGGCGCGTCGCCTGCCACCAGGCATGCGCGGTAGAATCATCTAATAGGAAGCTTAGTAACGCTCACTCACGGTAAGAAAAGCTATATAGACCGCGACAAGATAAAAAACGCTGCCTTTATGTGCTTTTATCTAGTTCCTCCCTAGTGACGGGCGCGGCGCGATGCGGCCGCATTGCGCGATTTTACTACATTAATTGCCCTCGTGTAGTCACTGCCGCCCACTTAATACTCCTGTATACTTTCTGTCTTTAGAGAGCGGAGATGACGCAAACTCCCACTCACACATAACCCACAGACAGTTACAGTAATTACTGTTCACACACAACACTGACACACAATCCCAGCTCTCAGTCTCTACATATACACAACACTGACACACAATCCCAGCTCTCAGTCTCTACAAAAGTCAAAGAGCAAACTTATTGCACGAGAAACCTTTAGGTACAATTTGAAGTTGTCCATCTGTACCGACTATAGAGGCAGAGGCACTATTAGTTAAGTAGCGAACAGTATACATCCAGGTAATTATATCGAACACTGACGACAATCATCAAAACAATCGGAACAGAAAAACAATAAAGAAATATTATAAAGCAATGTTCTACCTCAAGTACATATGTTGTAAGCAATGAAGTACTGTAGGCACTATAGTTACTCAAGTAACGTTGCATGCAGCGCGGTGACGCGGAGTGCGCTCCTACGAGTGTGTCTCTTTCCACTTGCAAATAATTACTAGAGTGGTGTAATTACCTACGAGCTCTATTGGTTATCGGATAGCGGCGACGAGACTACTTGCCTCTTTTTGCTCATCCCGTGGACACATTGAGAGGACGCTACGCGGGCCGGAGCAGGCAGCGGACGGCGGTCTCCAGCTTGTCTGATCACCAGATTATTGTAATTCCTCGATGTTGTACGTGTCCAGACATGGTTCCCAGAGCGGCCGCTTCTCGGAACCCTCCGATAATAAACGCGCTAAGCGATCCGCTGCCCGCGCTGCATTGTAATACGCACTTCTCATTCTCGCGCCGTGCCGCCAATGTCACACGATAAACCTGCGCCGTGCGTCCCGGTCACACCCGAGTAGGACGCGCCTAGTGACGACGAGGCGCTGCCCACACGGCCTCGCTCAGCTCGACCACTAAAATATGTGGCGACGGCTTGTCGTTGAAGGACATTGTTGCTACAAGTAGTCCATCGAGGCTACTCCCAATTTCATCTAAAGATCGACCGGCGGACCTCCGTTTGTTGCATGAGGTTGCAGCCATGTGCCACTGTCTGCTAAGAACACAGCGTCTGAATCTGAATGAAATTGGTAGCTCACGCAAGATTAAGGAGCTGCACCAAACTAGAAAAAAAAATTACTCAACGTTCCCTAACCTACCGCTTGCTATTATACTCATATAAAGCTAAGTTATAAAGCTAAGCTAGGTTTTGGTCTTAAATACAGCTCTAATTCTGGAATACAGAGCTTCTTCCATTAAGGGCCCTAACTCCAGTTATTAAATCGCTTTACCATTACAATATCATCATCGTAGAATGACACATTTTGGCATTTTACCTTTGAAGAACGAAACTTCCCGTGTCAATAGTGTCAAAGTTAAATCAAATCAAATCATTTATTTCAGGCATAGTATACATACACAGTCCATAAGAAAACAACATATTAATACAGAAAATAACATTAAACCCATTCCATAAATCTCTCCGTGCACGGACTGTTATTTATTATTTATATAGTAAAGCGATTGGTCTGCAGAATTCGGTCCTAGTGATTGGGCACATCGCACAAACCTGCTCACGAGTTCTGCTAACGCAGAAGCAATGATTGTGATAATGCAGACTGGCACTTCTTGCCGCAAGCACGTGAGCACCGAGAAGCAATGATTGTGATTATGCAGACTGGCACTTCTTGCCGCGAGCACGTGAGCACCGAGAAGCAATGATTGTGATTATGCAGACTTGCACTTCTTGCCGCGAGCACGTGAGCACCGAGAAGCAATGATTGTGATTATGCAGACTTACACTTCTTGCCGCGAGCACGTGAGCACCGAGAAGCAATGATAGTGATTATGCAGACTTGCACTTCTTGCCGCAAGCACGTGAGCACCGAGAAGCAATGATAGTGATTATGCAGACTTGCACTTCTTGCCGCAAGCACGTGAGCACCGAGAAGCAATGATAGTGATTATGCTGACTTGCACTTCTTGCCGCGAGCACGTGAGCACCGAGAAGCAATGACTGTGATTATGCAGACTTGCACTTCTTGCCGCGAGCACCGAGAAGCAATGATTGTGATTATGCAGACTTGCACTTCTTGCCGCGAGCACGTGAGCACCGAGAAGCAATTATTGTGATTATGCAGACTTGCACTTCTTGCCGCGAGCACGTGAGCACCGAGAAGCAATGATTGTGATTATGCAGACTTGCACTTCTTGCCGCGAGCACGTGAGCACCGAGAAGCAATGACTGTGATTATGCAGACTTGCACTTCTTGCCGCGAGCACGTGAGCACCGAGAAGCAATGATTGTGATTATGCAGACTTGCACTTCTTGCCGCGAGCACGTGAGCACAGAGAAGTAATGTTGGAATCCATTATCATTGTCTCCTTAATGGTAGGAATCTCTTTAAAATTACAAATGAAGTGATTCAAACTCTACGTCTCATTTTAGAACATTAAATAAACTTTTCAAAGCAAATATTACTCTTGCTATATATTCGTCTAGTCTAGATGCCTTATACTTAAAAGCAAGGCTCATTTATAACCACAGTGCATCGAAAGTGTGAATCTAAAGTTAACACGTCCATCTTTGTATTTCGTGTTCGAAGCCTGTCCACGTCCACATCATCATATGGTTCCTCACTCGCCTTCAGAAGTCTGAAGTCACTCGCATAGAAAGTAACTCGAGCTTTTATTCAGTATTGTTTTAGGAATGTCCTTGGTTTATGTTGATATGGTTTGAGTAAACAACGCTCGTTACGTGTACGTTTGTTAGTTTGTTGAGATGTGAAGGTGTGGGCTGGCGTTGCGGTTTATTATTGAGGCAATTATTTTATATTTGACGATTAATGAAAGTCGTTTGTATCTTCGACAAGTTAACACGCCTCGAAAGTCCAATTTCCTTGGGAATTTTAAATAAATAGGCAGTTCAGGTCCCAATTTGTTTTGAGATATAAATATAAATGTAAGGGGTAACCTTGCTCTAACTACCTGCCATCTCAATAGTTCGTTGCAGTGGTTACCAAAAATATTCTAATCTAAGTACCTACAAGTTACACAAAGTCACAAATAGCACAAGTCATAAAAAAAGATAAAGATAAAATACATTTTATTTACCCAAAAAACATAATAGCATAACAAATAGTCATGGTACATACATATATACATATACTTAACCTGGTATTTATGAGTTTAGTGTTAATAACCATGACAGTGACCTAGTGGCCATCTCAATGCATCCACGCGGGAGGTTTTTGTCTTCCCCAGCCTTCCATCGGACACCATGACAGTGACCTAGTGGCCATCTCAATGCATCCACGCGGGAGGTTTTTGTCTTCCCAAGCCTTCCATCGGACACCATGTGTAAAAGCTATCTTATAACTACAATCGGTCAGCTCTCAGTTGGATGGCGCTCGAATAAGAATCCTTTTACTTTTATTAGAAGGCGTACTGCGGGGAGCGAAAAGAAACAATTTGTCTCGTACAAGATTCCAGTGGGTGAGGCCGGGCCGGGAGCCGACTGATGATACACATTAGCAAGGAGTCAGCGGAGGCACCCTACTGACTGCTGCGCACGCTGTGGCCTGCGCCTATTACTGGCGATCATCTCCGAGAGACGACATTTCGCTCGCATTCCAGCCGCCGCTACTGTATCGTCCTGACAAAAACCTACAAAACGAAAGCCAACTCTGAAACAAAGCAGCAAAGCCTCATTCTCCTCGAAGGTAGACTTGGTTGCGATGTTTCGCTCCTGAAGGCGGCCGAGTTAAATGCAGAGTTTATTTCATAAGAATATAATTAGTGGGTGGAGTTCAATCAAACAGTTGTTGTCGGGCCGGCACGGCTCCCGGCGCAAGGGATAAATCGATTCGCGCGGAATCCTGCTCGCGCGCACCGGACGCACTCAGGCCGGCCGGCGGGGGCGGGAGCCGTGGGCAAGGGGGGGAGGGGTACTCAATACTACTAAGCTTAGTGGTTGTGCTAAAAAACAATCTACATAAGTATTTGATTCCCCAAAAACCACCAAAAACCCACTACACCTCCTTTATCTGCAATCATTTGTCAGGGTGACGCAAAAAACGTGGTCAAGACAGAGTTTATACACGACTCGCAGCCGCGCTACGCAGGCCCTGCACACATGTAGCTAGCAACAGGGCAGGGCATGGCAGATGGTTCAAATTCTTATAAAACCTTTTTCTGAAGATGTAAGTAATATAAACTTAATACCACGCGAGCTCGATAAAGGCAATCACTAGACCAACAATCTAACATGAGACAACATCATGAACAAATCAATCTTCAGTGAACACAGAGACAGTGACGTTCTGTGTTGTTGCACAGAGCCTCTCGCGGCGAACAGCCGCACACATTCTGTGTTGTTGCACAGAGCCTCTCGCGGCGTACAGCCGCACACATTCCTAGAAGTACGCACAGAGCCTCTCGCGGCGAACAGCCGCACACATTCCTAGAAGTACGCACAGAGCCTCTCGCGGCGAACAGCCGCACACATTCCTAGAAGTACGCACAGAGCCTCTCGCGGCGAACAGCCGCACATATTCCTAGAAGTTAGGTCAGAGCCTCTCACGGCGAACAGCCGCACACATTCCTAGAAGTACGCACAGAGCCTCTCGCGGCGAACAGCCGCACACATTCCTAGAAGTAAGCACAGAGCCTCTCGCGGCGAACAGCCGCACACATTCCTAGAAGTACGCACAGAGCCTCTCGCGGCGAACAGCCGCACATATTCCTAGAAGTTAGGTCAGAGCCTCTCACGGCGAACAGCCGCACACATTCCTAGAAGTACGCACAGAGCCTCTCGCGGCGAACAGCCGCACACATTCCTAGAAGTAAGCACAGAGCCTCTCGCGGCGAACAACCGCAAACATTCTGTGTTATTGCACAGAGCCTCTCGCGGCGAACAACCGCACACATTCTGTGTTGTTGCACAGAGCCTCTCGCGGCGAACAACCGCACACATTCTGTGTTGTTGCACAGAGCCTCTCGCGGCGAACAGCCGCACACATTCCTAGAAGTACGCCTAAATGCCTGCCTCCCCCTAAACCGGCTATTAACGCAATTAAGAATGTCTTGTAATTGAATTATTTATCTAACAAAAATTTAATAACATAAAATAACGAGTATAAAAATATAGAGCCGTTATAAAGCACACAAAATAATATGTCTTAGTTTTGTTTAATACAAATCGGGCTACGATCCCACTATACCAATTTTGGTTCCAAGACAATTGTGCATTTACTTCGGAAATTGTTGGGAATTATCAAAAATGGCGGAGCGATCAAAGCTGCTGTTAGCGAGGTTACCGAAATACGCCCGCGCCTGTTTACAGCGCGACGACCCGGGCCTGAAGAGAGAAATGGGGAATTAATGTAGTGATTTTTTTTATTCTGGCATTTCTCTACCTACATAATTAGTCTAACATCCCCACGGTTCACGAATAAATTTAGTCACAAGCAGTGCCGACACTGCGACACTCAAGCAGTGTCGCAGTGTCGACACTTCGACACTCAAGCACACCCAGTAACTGCTGCTCTAAAGACATTGTAACCAGTTGAAAGACGCATTGCAGTGTCCTGTTCCTAAACGATAGCAGCTCACCAACAGATAAACACCTACAAGTTCGCCTGACACGATCACGAGAACTGATCAAAGAAAGAATGATCAAAGGTCGGCCTTTGTGGTAGTTTTATTTCGGCTTCTGGCTTTTATTTATTTCGGCTAGTCCTAACAAGGTGGTCGGTCCGGGCCGGCCTCGTCCCGTGATGCGCGGTGCGCTGCGCCACCTGCTG
The DNA here is from genome assembly GCA_963662085.1 of Eupithecia inturbata. Taxonomy (NCBI): domain Eukaryota; kingdom Metazoa; phylum Arthropoda; class Insecta; order Lepidoptera; family Geometridae; genus Eupithecia; species Eupithecia inturbata. The sequence continues at coordinate 15,654,862 of OY759182.1, forward strand.
CACTTTGCACTAAATAACCACTTTATAAATAACATCGCAGCCAAGTCGAACTCCTGTTACACAGACATTACGCTTTGCATAACCGCGGCTCGCAGAGTTACGGACCCACATCCTTTTAGGAGATAATAAAAGCGATATTATTTGAAAAATGCCTGCGTCTACCAGATAACACAAATAGAGGCAAAATTAATCAGGTTATGTTCTCCATGGATAACAAAATGATTATTTTGTTCACTTCATCGGCTTGTTTCTGTACTGTTAAATCTGCTCAACGAAAATCATGAACCTTACCTACTTATTAATATTTTTACAAAAAGTGTTATTATAAACCTTAATTTGGTGGAATCATGGAGCCCTGACGGGGCTACAAGGTGCCCCGAGGCAGGCGCGGCCCGCGTCTCCGCTCGTGGCGAGTCATTACGCTATTAAAATTATTAATATTTTTATACGTCTCGTCCTTGTGCCCGGACGGCTTGCGCAAAACGTTTTATTTATTATTTATGGTCTTAATTAACGGTTGACGCTGCGCGGGACAACGCTGGCTTGTTTATGGAGGGCTACGTAACTATTTTTGCAGTTTATTTTACTTGGTATATAATTAAACTGAGAAGAACATTGAAAGCAGGTTCCTACATCTTCAACTAAGTAGATACATGTACTGTACCTAGTATGCTTGCTTATGATCTAAGAAACAAATTGCAGTGTAATCAGTTGCGTGCTGCGCGGAGAGCTGATGTTGTCTCTGCGTGGTGATGGTATCTGCGGCGCAGACGAGCTTGCCGGAGCGCCGCCGGGCCGCGCGCGGCGGCACAAAGGGGCCCCGGCGCAGCGCGCACTGCACGTGCGGTGACGTGAGCGCCGGTGGTTTGCCACAAATATGTATAAAAATGCTATTTGCATGTGAAGCCGGCGCCGACTGGGCCGACTGCGCCGATCGCTGATAGCTCCGCGTGACGAGACAGCCGTGACACTGCAAACCTAAGTCGAGATGTGAGTACTTCCATACAGAAGCTTTCTGATACTTTGACAATTGATGTAAGTACCAACCGAATCTTCACAGTTATATAAACATTATAGGTTATCTTTGATGCAGCAGCAGATTTGTCATAACGCAGACTGGCTACTTAGTAGCGAGAGCAATCGGAAAGGGACGCAATCACTCGACCACCGCTAGAGAGACAATCTGAAATCGCAGGGTGGGAGCAGAGTGTCGTATCTGTCGGTTGTCAATTTCACGCAGGTCCAACCGTGACTCCATGTAAGTAGCCATTGCAAAAAGGCACAATTTGTCTCGTACAATAAAAAAACGGTGGGTATTAGCAAGCGGGTGTCGGTTCGGTTCCCAGTAGCTCATCGGTATTCCGTCTGCGCGCGCGCACGGAGCACGGAGGCAGTAACGCGGCCATGCGGCATTGCTATGCTGCGCGCGCGCACCGCTACACGCAGGCTCAGTCAGCGCTGTGGCTCGGTGCGAGCTACCACTTGCAACACATGACCGAGTATTACCCGCCTATGCCTGGAGTCTACCCAAAGCTTACCTAAATATTTCGATAGAATCAAATTTATTCGATTTCCTGACATGTCATTCTTAGGCGATGGAAATTCTATATATTTATACATTTCAGCGTTTTTTCTATTTCTACTTTTCAAATATAAAATTCTAAATAAGAACTTGTATATTTGTCGCTTTTCGACCGAGGCCAGAACAAAAACTGTCAATCACTTTAATAGCTTTGCAAATGTGTTAAACTGAGAGCAAACAATGTTAGATATTCATGCGATGCAGGAGGCACCACGGCTTGAGAGCCCCCTCGCCAGCGCGCGACTATCAACCCTAATCCCCGGTGATAAGGCTTCGACTGGGCCTCGCCGCTGGTGATGAGATTCCGATTTTAAATAGGTCCATAATAATGAGGCGGTGACGGAGGCTGCGCATCTATTATTCAAATTTATCAGAATTCGGATCAAAATAAACTCGTGTTCACAGAACTGCCCAAATTGATCTTATCCCATCTACCTACGCTAGTTTGTGTTGTTTTAATGACTCTATTTGTCACCTATTTATTTAGTGGCAAGCAAGCATGGGGCAACACATATCTTAGTATTTAGTGGCAAGCAATCTTAAAATCGAACACCTTTTGACAATTAATTAATATTATAAAACGGTGTAGGTGTCAGCACTGCATAAAATCACTGCCCGTGCTTTTATGTTGTGCATATTATGTATTCAATGATAGTGTGTCTATCTACATGAACATAGCGGTGATATACAAACGCGTAAGTAAGTTTACAGTGAAATTATCATTTTAAACTGTGCCTTATAGGTGTTTTGTTTTGTGTGGTTGACGTGCGCGGGCGCAGCGTATCAATATGAGTAGTCACCACGTCACCGACGACGGGTCGGTTCCTCCGCACGCAGTCAGCTGAAGACATCCATCCCTGTAGAGGACTGTGATGAGACACAGAGCGCTGCATCTGGCTTCGCAGTTGCCGACTGCTGCATGAGCAGCAGCCGGCGACTTCTGGCGAGCTTCGGTCCGAGAGAAGCGCGTTTAAGTCTTTTGTATTAGCAATGTGGAAAAAGTTGTTTCGATGAAAATTTACTGTAATGTTGGTTAGGTATTTTCATAGTAGGTACCTGCAATATTTTATTATCACAGTTTAGATTCCATAAACCTTTACATTCTTCTCGAATTACTCCAATAGAACGATTCATGAGAATTCGTGGGTAGGAAGGTAGGTAACGGATATTTATACCTAGTAGGATTTATGATATGTGAGGAGGAAGCGTTGCTCTCAGGGTCCTAGAGGGGCGCAGGCGCAGGCGCAGGGGGCGCCGGAAGCCACGTGCGCACGCGCGCAGCCTTCCTGTACCACTCGTAAATAAAACCACTGCGCAGACAAAGCCTTTGTACCTCGCAATCTAATGGTAAGTTTTAAAATATTGTGATTGTTCTGTGATGATTATGATACATTAACAGTTGAGTTCCTAACCCTATAGGTGGTAAGGTTGGGGACTAAACGCAGACTGCTGGACATGTAGATAGTGGTACTAAACGCAGACTGCTGGACATGTAAAGTGGTACTAAACGCAGACTGCTGGACATGTAGATAGTGGTACTAAACGCAGACTGCTGGACATGTATGTAGATAGTGGTACTCAGGTGAAACGACAGATGCAAACAATGGGGTGTTTGTTTTCAAATATGCCTCTATACCTTACAAGAAGAAGAGCGTGTTTTTAGTGTATGCATCTATACGATCAATAACCTCAATAACAACCATTTGCGGTGAGCTGGTAGTTGGCACGCTCCGGGGGAATGGGCAATTGCCTCCGAGGACGTCACGACAGGCCGCATGTACCATAATGTACGTATATGTCACGGTAAGTACTGACTGTGTGAGTTACAGCAGTAGGTACCTATAGGGCGCCTAACGTGTGTCCTCGACGGATGATGTCATGGATGAGAACAAAGCAGGCTCAAGGCAGTCATTCCTCAGTTATTACTTATTGTGCATTTTTTACTTTGAATGTACAACACGGTTCTACCTCACTAAGGGGTACATCAATAGTTTCATTAAATCGTTTACCTACTTTTCAATTATGAACTCTACCGAGCTTCTAACTTGCTCATAACTCCGCGACTCCCTACAAATAATAACTTATAAGAAAAGTTTCTTATAAAACGCTAGAGGAGAGACTATTCAAAAGCACTTCCTGTTCTCAGGAAAAAGGAACAAAAACATATACCTACTAGCGACGGCGCGCAGTCCACGCACGTCGGCTGCGCGGGCGCAGAGCTTCCGGCACAAGAGGAATGCGAGCGGGACGTGCACATGACGTGCGGGGCTGCTGCAGATCCGGGGAGCCATCCCCGAGTCTACGGGGGTTACAGGTTTCAATGCAAAAACGTCTGTTACGGGCGTAGCTTCATTATTGTCTGCCCGTACACTATGAATCTTACGGGCGTAGCTTAATCTGCCCGTACACTATGAATGTTACGGGCGTAGCTTCATAATTGTCTGCCCGTACACTATGAATGTTACGGGCGTAGCTTCTTTATTGTCTGCCCGTACACTATGAATGTTACGGGCGTAGCTTCATTATTGTCTGCCCGTACACTATGAATGTTACGGGCGTAGCTTCATTATTGTCTGCCCGTACACTATGAATGTTACGGGCGTATCTTCATTATTGTCTGCCCGTACACTATGAATGTTACGGGCGTAGCTTCTTTATTGTCTGCCCGTACACTATGAATGTTATGGGCGTAGCTTCTTTATTGTCTGCTCGTACACTATGAATGTTACGGGCGCAGCTTCTTTATTGTCTGCCCGTACACTATGAATGTTACGGGCGCAGCTTCTTTATTGTCTGCCCGTACACTATGAATGTTACGGGCGTAGCTTCTTTATTGTCTGCCCGTACACTATGAATGTTACGGGCGTAGCTTCTTTATTGTCTGCCCGTACACTATGAATGTTACGGGCGTAGCTTCTTTATTGTCTGCCCTTACACTATGAATGTTACGGGCGTAGCTTCTTTATTGTCTGCCCGTACACTATGAATGATCTTACAGTACTACTAACACATAGGTTTTTGCACATCTCTACCACACAGTTTATATATATATACAGTGGTGGTCACATAATTAAAGACACTGGAAGCATATTGAAATAACTAAGCAATTCCTCCTGTATATACTTTATCAGACTGCCATTGTAACTTGCTGCACAATTAATTTTTATTTGTGTTGTTATTGTGTATTGTTAAAACGAAACATTTACAACAAAACTTGCCTTTTATTCGGTAAAACTTAAATGTAAGCAGTGTAAATAAAAGATAAGATTAGTAAGATCTGGCCATATAATTAAAGACACTTTATTTCGTAACAAGAAATAAAAAAAAAATGAGTTATCATTGAAATTATCTTGGTACGTAAGATTTCTAACACATTTTTATAGAGCGTTCCGATGCGTATCAATACTTGGTCGCATGTCCTTTTGCAGCAATAACAGCACGACATCTCTTAGCCATGGAAGCGATCAATTTTGCACAAACTTGTACCAGAATTTGTTCCCACGCTTCTGTAAAAGCTGTGTAAAGTTGATCGACGTTTGATGTATGCTTTGCCGCCACTGTCTTCTTCACCTGGTACCACAAGTTTTCGATTGGATTTAAATCCGGACTGTACGGGGGCCAATCCAAAACTGTCACAAACTGGTTCCATAAGAAATCTTTAACTACTTTTGCGGTGTGTTTCGGATCATTATCCTGTTGAAAAGTCCAAATGACCGGTAAATTATGCTCAGCATAGAGCAGCATGGTTTCTTCTAAAATATTTTTGTACTGGTATTTATCCATATTGCCTTCTATCTTCCTGACAGGTCCGACACCAAGTCCTGAAAAACAGCCCCACACTTTGATATTTCCTCCTCCATGTTTCACTACTTTGTTGGTGTACTTCGGATCCATTTCTTTGTTCGGGGGGTGTCTAACATATTGTGTTCCGTCAGAATTAATCATATTAATTTTTGTTTCATCCGAAAAAAGCACATTTTTTCACTCTCTTTCAGTCCAGTGTTCATATTTTTTAGCTAACGCTAACCTTGCCTTAACATTTTGCTTTTTCAAAAGTGGCACCTTCCGAGACACTCTTCCATACAAGTTTGCCTTACATAGTCTCCGTCTAATTGTCCTTGCAGACACATCCGTCGACCCTCCTGCCCCATATATTTCCGAGCGTATCAGTTCTGATCCTTTGAACGGTTCCTTTTTTGCCAACACAATCCTAGTCTTCACGCGGAGTAGTTTTTCTAGGTCTCGGTTTTCTGGATACGATTTCGTTCGTATTATACTTCTTGAAATGCTTTATATAATTCATAACCATGTCCTAAGAACAGCTCAAATGGTTTGCGATTTTTCTGTATGACAAACTTTTGCTATGAACGTTCAAGATTATTTTTCTAGTGGACGAATCGCAACTCTTGTTTTTTCCCATATCGATTGGTGTAAAACGTATTAATTTGAATACAAAAAGTAAAATGTTATAACTAATGTCGACGTTTCATGCAAATACGCGGCAAAACAATGAAAACCCGAATGTAGTTCTTTTTCTTTTTTTTTAATTCACAACACAGAGTTCATTGTCTTTATTTAGCTGGCCAGCTACAGGTACGTTAAAAAAGTTTGCATTAGACTCGGATAGTGAGCAGTGTCTAAAATACCAAACAACACAACTTTTTTGTCCCCCATTTTTAAGAATACAACGTCATGTATGATTTAGTAACAATTACATTAAATTTAAAACTTAATTTGGCTAATGGTAGTGCCAAAATCATGTTTATTGTAGTGAATTAGGGGGTGTCTCTAATTATGTGTCCACCACTGTATATACTTACATGGTTGTTTTATATAAGAAGATAAGAATATCGTTGACAGAAGCAATAAAACTACAGCCCTTTAGACAGCGATATGTCGTACGGTAGGTAGATAAGATAATTGAATAATAATTATTGTGCACTTGTCCGCATCGTGGCATTACGTACGCATGCGTTCGGCCATAAGCAGGCACCACCTGCGGAATGTCGACTCGAAGAGTAGGTACTCCTCGATGGCCGTCGACACTAACAGATAGATCTCTCGGAGCCCTGTGACTGTACCGGGAGCTGAACCCAGCCTGCTCTCGGCAGGGCGGGGCTCCGCCAAACAACTCATTCTAGCACTTTCTGGGATCGAAGAATTTCTTACAAATGATGGTGATGAACAATTAAAATGTATTTATTCTCCGCTCATTGAGAACTACCGTTGCAAGTAAACAGTAGTGTCCGTCGTGTCTCCGCCGCACATTAGCACTCAGCTATGAGGCAGGCTCGCCGCACACACTAATTAGACAATTTGCGGAGCCCGGCTGAGCCGTCGCAACAGCCCCGCCCCCGACACGCGAAAACCTGCCCAATGCCAAGGGCGGAGGGCTCAAATCGCAGCGTGGCGGCGCGTCTTGAGGCGCGCTAAGACATTTGCGGAATAGGTGATCGGTATTGTAATGTATGCAAAGTTCTGAGACCGCGACCATTAGACGGCGGTGCGGCGGCGTCGTGGCCGGCCGGCTCACGCACCCAGCGGCCGCCTCGGCAGCGGCGCACAACGCATGCATCGTGCGCAGGACGCGCCCGACCACGGGCCGCATGCCAACCGCCGCCGCACGGCCACCCGACTGAGAAGCGCATTTGCTCGAATGTTGCGTTACTTCCAGCATTCGCGATGCAGACCACGTCACTAACAAGGGAACCCGATGATGATGCTCCTACTGGCGCTCCTACTTGCGGACAAACAGCCGAAAAAGGTAAACACGATCGTGACGGGAATCTTGCTGATGCGCACTCATCGTATCGCACTATTGTCTCACCCCACTCGCAGCCTGCGGATCTTCAGACTACTTCAAGGACTCAGACAAAGGCTTTTGTGCAAACACTGTAGGATAACACAGTGTTCTCGCGGGGTGCGCGGGCGGGGAGCTCGCGGGACGCGCGGGCGGGGAGCGCGCGCGATGCTGCGCGATAGCGCACGCGCCACGCCTGGGAACCGCGCCGGGACCTCGACGACAGGCGCACACTTTATTACCTGCCGACTGCTCATCCTGCCGCTTCCTTCCCTCATCGCTTCAAACGACACAAAGGATGACTATGAAATAGTTTCTGCGGTTTTGCATGCGATTTACCGGACAGCCTATAGATATTCCAGATCGAGAACCTTACCCGTGGAAAACATAAGACTAGTTATAATATTTTGCATGAATGAAGAGTGAGCTGATCTGTTTGGCGTTGTCTTCAACCAAACATCTCACAACACTACATTTTGACAAATTTTCTCATATATAACATTAGTATTGAGGGCTACACCGTGCATCTATAAGGTAAAGATGAACTGATAACAGCAGTCAGTTTCACGATCTACAAGCACAGATTAGTTAACCAGTAGGTACGAAGTGTGAATGAAACAAAAGCAGCGTCTACGATCCCATTCACCCGCCAGCGGCGCAGGCGCAGCCGTCGTCGTCTCCAATTACAATCGCATAGATCTCTGGCAGCGGCGTGCGCTTCGATTATACTTATATCCATTGCTGGGCTTAAAAGAAATTTTTGAGAATTTTGCTCACAACGGGGACCAAGAATGGTTGCTTTTGGTATGAAGAGAAAAAAAAATTGGCTCAAAAAATACAATTGGTATTTATGCAATGATTTATTTAAAGTGTTAAGAATAAGAAAAACTTTATTTATATCCTTAACAAGATTAATTGTGTTAAGAATAAGAAAAACTTTATTTATAGCCTTAACAAGATTCATTGTGTTAAGAACAAGAAAAAGTTTATTTATAGCCTTAACAAGAATTGCACCAAGCTATATAGTTTCTTAAATTACCCAACACTATAAGGACTATATTACATACTACCGATATAATTATAAATAACTACTAGTAACTATATGTTAACATCTATCCTATTGTTTCGTCCGAGATCCCAACAAAACAAGCACTTTAGGTGTGTTTGTTGATTATGTGGCCACTAACAAGGATGGGGGCTCTCAGGTTGACGTGGTCTATACTGATTTTGAAAAGCATTCGATCGTGTAGACCGCCTCATACTTTTGCGTAAGTTACAGGAATGAGGTATTCAGGGTAACCTACTGAGATGGCTTGAATCTTATCTGAGAATTAATTAATTAATTAATTACAGAAAACATTATAAACCCGTAAGCTATAAGGATTCGTGCGACTTAAATTCCCTTACAAGCCTTCGTGACCGACGCACCTTAATGGACATGTCATTCCTACATGGTCTATGTAATGGGTACATAGACAGCCCCGAACTAACAGCTAGGATTCTCCGTCTATGGGCTCCAAAACGATGCACAAGACATACCAATACAAAACTCTTCGCCACTACAAAATCTTCGCATATCTATGCTCATTACTCTTGTGAACAAGCTACAAGGACTCTATAATATGCAATGTCACACCACTTGCACTGACATAATATTTACTGTCGGTAAGGTGGCATTTAAAAGAGAAGTTTTAAAAGTTCTGCGGGAGGACTCTGTATAAAATCGAATAATAGTTTTTCTTTTTCTTTAAATATGTATAAATGTAAGTATTGTAGGTATAATAAAGTATAATTAAGTAAAATTGAATGTCAACTAGCACTAGACAAGTACATAATTATAAATTTAAATTTATTGCAGTAGGTTTAATTGTTCTTATTTATTTATTTAACTGTATTTTTATTATTTCTGTAAGTTGTATTTTGTGGTTGTTTGTGTTTATGTTAAACTGTCGGTATTTTGTAAGTTTATTTTGTATAATGTAAATCTCTCATAGGCCGTAAGTTAGGTTATTAAGGTTAGAACTGTTTAGATATAAGGACTGTTGATTTTGTTAACAATAATAATAAATAAAATAAATAAACTATATAATTATAAAACTTAAATACTATAATAGTTAACATTACTAGAAGCTCATCAAGGAACATATACAGTGGCGCAGATTACTGTACACTAGTAGTCTGATGACCCGCGAAGAGGACACATAGTAAAAATATCAGCTCAGTGGATGTGCAGTATGTGATTAGTAAAATTCGCCCGTTTCCAAGCTGATTTTACTAATTACTGAACATTTATCCTTGTCACTCGCACTTGATACTTAACAAAGTGTAAATCAGGCATTACAATAGATGAGAAGTTTCAATTACATAATTATATAGATACTCGTAAGAATACAAAAGCAGCGGTCAGTTTAATCTTCAGCCCGGCAGATCACACGGGCAGATGGTCCAGTTGGTTTCGTTGCCATGACAACCTCGTCCGGGCAACGGTCTCGTGAGCAGTTCAAAGCGTGCGCTATCGGGCATCTCATTACGCGTGTTATGATTCATTTGTGCGTACGCGCCGCGCCGCCGCCGCGCTGGTGCGACGTGAGGGTAGGACGGGAGAAGCCGCCGGCGACCGCTAATTGCAGGCAGACCTGTTCATTAGCATGTGTGCTGTGGAACCAGGAGCGCATCTCAGGCTGGTGTTGGCGTGCGGCGACTGATTACCTAATCTAGTTGAATACATTACGGATCTGTTCAGCCAAAGCAGATCATATGGACATTATGAAGTTTTTAGGCTGACCCTAAGTAACTGTTTTGCAAAGCGATGAGCTTACAGACGATTGAAGTGTTCATTTTCAAGGCACCTAGGTTGATCAGATGTTATTCTAGGAGGCAGTGAGTAGGGGGCGGGCGACGGACGGTGGAAAGCGAGCAGGGAAAGCCTCCGCCACGGACCGTCATGCACCGCGTGAATAACGATCAGCTTTCAAATTACCTTTGTCGTTCACATTCCAAACATGAGAATCATTGACAGTATACGAGGGGTTTTATTGTCACTGACAGTATGATCCTACTTGTTTCTGATTGCATGATTGAGTCAGCAGCCTTCACGACCGCATGATCTAGATGGTATCGCAAGGACCACGACATGTGGCGCCAAATTTCTCGACAGTCTCCATAAAAGCTAACGGTCCCGCGGCGCTGGCGCAGGCCGGCCCCGCGGACATGGAAATATGTTGAATCGGCCAGGCCACATACATTACATATGCATCGTGGATTTAGGCGGGAACATAGTGGACTAGAATATTTAATCGGCTATAATAATGTAGAAAAAATGGACGGCAGCGTGAGAGAAGTAAGACGATGGCACGCATCGGACTAAGCGGGGGAGTCTCCGTGGATCGTAGCAGTAAACTTAGTATTTCAATTTACTTTATTAAACATGGTAATAACGTACAGATTTATTCATCTAATGCTTTATTTTTCTGCTTAATGCGTAGGTTCTAAATTTAACATAGACTAGTATAATAGTCGTAACACAAAATTTAAAATCTAATAATTACCCAAACTTAGGCCTGGTCTGGTGCCAGCTTAGAACTTGCACCGTCCCAACTCTTATCGCGGGTGTCGCAAGAGGCGACTAAGGGGCATACCTACACCGAGGGGTGGGCGGCCCCTGCAGAACAATTTCAGCACATTTGCGATCCCCAATCCCCATGCCCAGCGTTTGGATTAAGGGCATTACTCCCCAATGATGATCGGTCTTGGCATGAATTTGGATAAAACCAAAGTCATAATCAATGGCCACATTGATTATGACTCGACCAACTCCAACTCGACTCGATCCAAGACCGGTCGTCGGACATGGCCACCTTCTCGAAACTGTTCCCGTGTATACTTACCTCGGGCGGATTCTGCAGTTAGGTAAAAACTATTTCGAGAAGGAAGCCAAGAGGAGGATCCAGCTAGGTTAGGCAGCGTTTGGAAAACTACGTCGAGTCTTCTCGTCATCCATACCGCAATGCTTGCAAACGAAAGTTTTCAATCAGTGCGTTCTACCCGTCATGACCTACGGAGCTGAGACGTGGACACTCACGATAGGGCTGGTCCACCAGTTCATAGTCGCTCAGTGAGCTATGGTAAAAGCTTTGCTCGGTGTTTCTCTGAAGCCTATCCTTCAGAGAAACACCGAGCATAGCTCTATTCGTGACGAATACATCCGACAGAGAACCAAAGATAGAGACATAGCTTAAAGAATAAGCAAGCTGAAGTGGCAGTGGGCCGGCCATATCTCGCGAAGAACCGACAACCACTGGGTAAACGTGTTCTTGAGTAGAGACCGCGACTCGGCAAACGTAGTGTAGGACACCCGGCCAGGTGGGATGACGACCTACGAAAGACTGCAGGCAGGTGCTGGATGCGGCAAGCTGAAGACAGGGCGTTATAATAAAAATAATAATGATGATGATTGATTGGTGATTCACCGTTTTGATATATTTTTTACTGTAGAATAGTTTTATAATATTTTATTTTCTATAGTAAAAATATTTTATAACGAGATTTCAAATAAATGAGGTGAATAATAATAATACATTTATTTCAGACAACTTTAGAACCAATATAGACCTTATTCACTAATTCTACGGTCCATTTATAGGTACATATGTACCTTGAATCTAACATACAAACAAATATAAAAACATATTTTACTATATAAAATTGTACATGCTATGCTATGCTATGCTATGCTATGTATGCTATGCTATGCTATGGCGCTCATTAAGGGAAGCCTATGTCCAGCAGTGTACTAATATAAATTGATGATGATAATGACCTAAACTTAAACAAATACAGATAAATAAAAGTATACATATAATGTTGAAACGAAATAAAAATAATAATAGGTAAGCAAGAGAAATACGTAAAAAAACATTCATTTTATAAACATAAATGAACAATAGTACGAGTAGGTACATTACGTCCAAGGTCTGTAATGGGTGGGTTGCTGGCTGCGGCTGAAGATGGCTGAAAGTGAAGCGTAGCGCAGGTCCAGGCCATCACAGCGCGGTTAACATTGCAGTCCTTGATGACCAAGCTTGAAGCCTCGGCCTTCGGTCTCGTCCTTCATTTGGACGAGACCGAAGGCCGAGGCCTTTATAGCGCGGATAGCAAGGGCTGCAATGATGACCAAGCTTGAAGGCCGAGATCATAGCAAGCTTAGCTTGAGGCCAGCTTATCGTGGCCAGCAGGGCCGTCATTGCGGACCGAGGCTTGTATAAACAATGCTATAATTTAAAAGTCATGCAATTGGAAGATTCGCGGTTTGAAGAGTTCATTTTCACAATTTATTCACGAGAGTTGATTAGAACATATCAAGCAACAATGTTCGCCGCGACGCTCTTTTGTCAGTTTCCCGCGTTTTCTTTTTATTTTCTTACAAGCCAGTGATGCTTGATGATGTTGATGAGCAGTAACTGTTCTGCCCAGTAAGCATAAAACCTTTATGCACCTAACTATTATCAAAACAAAATAGAATTTGAAATACATTACGGACGGCATAGAGCGGACGGTAATATAATATAATAATATCCCTGTCCGCCCGTTCGGGCAGGCTCCAAAGGTCGACTTTGCTCAAAGAAGGTTGTCGAAGTAATCAGCAAATTACATGCTATCCTGCTATGTTAGAATAAAAATAATATCATCACTATCATGGTACTCGTAGAACGGCTCACATCAAATGGTTTCACTGTATCAGAGGAGTGCACTCTCGACCGCCTTTCATTCGTCCACCAACACATCGAGCTGAGGATGCTGGTTCACGAGTACATCTTTGTGTGCGACAGATCAGGGACTGCTGACGCGCTAGTCCTTGGAGGAGTGGGAGCAAAAAGGAGGACTCGCCCAGCACGGAATCTAGAGTGATTTTCGGGCACACATAGTTAGCTGGCTTCACTAAGAAGTATTGGACAGTATATTTCACCTCTAAGTAGTCGACATATTTGTAACAGTTGGCCATACAGTCTCCTGCTCTCCAAGTATTTGAAACCTCAACCCCAACTTGTATGAGTGATACATATGTACCTCATATGAATGATAGTATCCACATGATTTCCGATGGAAAATCGTAGGAAACGCTTTTGTACCTTCTCTATCACTAGTAAGGAACGATCCTAGAGTGTGAGTGTTCATTGTATTCTATAAAAGCGTCTGCGTTATGTGCTGGTGCTCATGAGCAGCCGCGGGTCATTGTCTCAGGCCGTGTCCAATGGGCCGCACACCGCGGCGCACACGCACAGTGCGAGACGCATTCGTCACACGCCGCGGGTCGGCTGGACATCACACCTCCCGTCCTCTCGGCGCTGCTACAAGTATGCTGACGGGAAACCAATATTGTGTAGAAAAAGCACCTACTTCAATTTGAGTAGGTAAGGCGGACTACACAATGAGCACTGACAACTAAAATAGTTTGTATTTTTCTAGGCAGCGCTGGTTGCTCCAGATGTAACAAGTCTTCTGCATCAAAATTCAGATTTCAGAGTTCTGAAAAAAAATTCTGCAACCACATAAAGATACGTAGATACTATTAGTTGGTTGGTACCGAACAAAATACTGCTATTAGGTTTTTTGTTTCCTCAAGAACACAGCTCCATAAAAAATTGGCACTGTTCCTTGAAAGCTTTTTGCTGATGATCTAATGGCTAATCTAGAAGAAGACTAAGAACAATATATTTTTAAGTTGCAGGTTACTTTTAATTTTTGTCTAACATTAAATTTAATCCTTATGCGACCGAGGGTTTATCAAACAAAAAACGTAAACATTTGTATAGAGGTAGAGACGTCGGCAGCTTTGTCCCGTAGTCCCGAGCACCGCTCTGCAAACAGCGCTCGACACTAGTCGCGTGTACCTACTAGTGTAGCGTGTACGTACCACACACACACACACACTGTCAACACGCGGACAGACAGACACACTAGTTCCTGGTATGATCAGTAGCACTGCTATTGTCTATCTATTGGAACACTTCACTATCGACCCTACTGTCTATCCTCCCTTCATGCAGCTATTCATTTAAAGTAGCTTCGGAACCATCTCGCTTGGTTTCTTGAGACCCTTGAGACGCTGTGTTTCCATTGGTAGTTTAGAGCTGGTGGAAATGAAAAGTACTTCAAACCAATTGTGTTTTAAAAAATAAAAAAACAATCCATGCATTAAATGCCAACAATTGCCGTATACATAGTGCGACAGCTCTTGGTTAGATGTTGATGGATCCCCACGTCCGGGCGGCGCGGCGGCGCGGCGGCGGCGGGCTGGCGCTGGCTCTAGGAGGCTGTGCCCTCAGCCCTGTGAAGAAGAGCTCGCAACTGTTTGGGATTGATTGTTGATGATGATTGTTTGGAACTTATGTTAACTGACATAGCTTTAGAGGTCGGTAGGCGGAAAAAAGCTCTTACAACGCCCTTAATCTAAGGTAACGTTATGCTAGCGACTGGGGCAGATCGTCCGGCACCGATCTTGATGAAACTTTTACGAAGGAATAATATACGGTTGTATTGTGTTTTTGCACGTTGTTTGCCGCGTGGAATATCAACGAGCTCACGCCGCGCCGGAATGCGCGCGCGCATTCGCCCGCCCCGTCCCGCTCCGCCCGCGTCGCGCCGTCATTTAACTCACCACTACGCCCGCAACACCTCTTGTGTTTTTCTTCTTATTCCTGAGCTTATCCTACTCTAGGAGAGGTCGGCACGGCATTTCTTGTCTCCTACTCCCCTGTATCCATCGTCGTACCTCAGGAGCTTATCACAAAGCCATCAGCCGTTATATCCATTAAAAACAAAAGCTATAAGCGACTACGCACAAAAGAACTCTTCAATATGATAATGTCTCTCGGGACACACTTTCTAAAACTGCCAAATCTACTCTAAGAAAAACTGCCATTCAAAGGCCTGATCTCAGATAAAATACGAGTATATTGAGCTACTGAGCCTGTAAACATAGAGTTAGCAATGAGTTGCAGTGGACGTGAGGTGTGAGGCACCCGCGCCACGGCGCGTCCGAGGTGCTGTCGCTCTTTGGTAAATGATGAGTTTCATTTTACTGATTGACACCTACTCAGACCATACATTTTAATTTGAAGCCATGAATGTAACAGGATCCTACGGATACTGAACATTTTACAGTAATGTATTTGTCCAGCGAACAAACACAATACCTTAAAATTATGTCTCGTCTCGTCTTGGACTATTTACCTTAGACCTCAAGCAACCGCTCAGAGTCAAGCCGACGTGTAAGCGTCAAACTTCCTGCAGTCAGGACAAAGTTCGCAAATCGCTTTAAAAGTTTATCTTTCCCTTTTATCTATCGCTGCGCCAGCAAACATTGTGAACTATCGTCCTCTCTACGCGGTGTCAAAGAAACAATACGAAAGTGCCACCTTTGACTACGATAAAACAGAAAACCTACTGGTAATTCAAGCCTAAACCGCAACTAAACCACCATTGCATATTTTCAAGTATATATATATTTTTCCCTAAGTTTTCACAGCAGTTCCCTTCGCACCAGTAACGCGCGCTGACTCCACACACACACACCACTCAATAACTCTCTGTGACCTCGCCCGCTCACTCATACCCACTGTTGTAGCATCCTGCAGAAGTAGAACTAGAATTACTGATTTGAATTTTAGTACCCATTAATTATCTTATAACTTTATTAATCTAATATTTTTATATAAATAATGTCCTTTTATTGCATGCCTTTCACATTGTACCTATTTTATATTAATTTTCATTAGTGTTTGAAATAGACTTGCATTTGTCATTAATACTATAACGTAAGTAATTTGGTCGTGCACCGCTCTCTCAGTTTCATACTGAGAGAGCGGTGCACGACCAAATTCAATCAATCTTTGCTCAGTCGGTCTCCCGCGACACAGGCCTGGCCGAGTGCCTAGTGCGGGGATGATAGATAATCAATGCTCTCACACAAGATCATACAAATGTAACAACATTACAGGTAACACTATGTCATGTGCTTGTTATCCTAATGGCAAATAAATTATTTTGTATTTTGTTACTTTTACTTGACATTTTTAATTAATCTTTTTATTTTTTTATGAACCAATGTTATTGTTATTCTCATAGTTTGACCTTATAATAATTAATTTTCCGATTTGCATGTGTCTATTTTTTATCTTAATATAAAAAATCTTATATAAAATAAAAAGCTATTTTACAACCTCCAGCCCAAACCGCTGAAGCTAGAAGCTAAAACTTGAAAACCAGGGTTTTGTTACTACACAACCTCCCGCTAAGAAGGGATTTTGTTGGAAATTCCACCCCTAAGGGGGTGAAAAGGGGGCTTGAATTTTTTTGGTGTTTTTGTAACTCTTTAACCAGTGGCCCAACTAACTTGAAACTTACAGAAAATACTAGAAATACATAATTATTGAACACGTATTTCAGGATTTTTCAAAATTTTGAAAAATCCTGAAATACGTGAAAATGGGGTAAATCGGGTTAATAAAGTTTCTTCGTTCGTTTATTCGTAATTTGGCTCCGTACATACTGAAATGTCTGTAACTTTTTAACGAAATCTGAAATTTTCTGTATATATCAAAACGATAATAAATTAATACACGTATTTCAGGAATTTTCAAAACAAATCTTAAAAAAGGGTAAAATGGGGGTTGAAGTTATTGAGTTTTTTTTTTGTAACTCTTTCACCAGCGGCCCAATAATATAATTCGTAAAAAACTATAAAGGAAATAACATGTCTTTTTTTTACGAAACTACCCTTAGGGGCTGTGCGATCAATGTGCACGCGGGCGAAACCGCGGGGCGTAGCTAGTTATTTTGTAATTTTGCACCAAATCTGTTTAGCTGGCAAGTCATCTCATGATGATTTGATCCCGATATATATTTCTTATTGCGAATAGACCATTGTTTGAGCATAATCTCACCTGATGGTAAGTGTCGATGTGGCCGAAAATGTATCACGAAGGTCTAGAAGACACCTAGTGACTATAGTCTAGAAGAGACCCAGGTTGTCGTTGTAGTTGGTCAGAGAAGCAGAAGCAGGCAGCGAGTTCTAGCTCAGCAGTACCTACTAATAATAAAGGTAGAAGAGAAGTGATTTTTTGTAATTAATAATTCTTAAAATCATTTTCAGTACTTAACCTACCTATTCGATTTAGATTTAGATTTATTTATGTAGCAACTAAATAAATAAATCTTTCATTGTGGGTTGCCACCGGGAACCCTTTACTCGAACCTTTGAGAAAAGGGTTCCCGTAGCGGCCGTCTACTTGACTTGGCAGGGTCACTGCCGAGGCCCCTGATGTAGAGTTGAAATAAAATGTTTTTATTTACCTTATGAACTAATACACAAGAGAGGGGCACGAGCAAACTCGCATCTCCAAGCTTTGAGCATCTCTGCTCCGGCCGAAAACAAATGATTGCCTCATTCCGGATTCCGCGCTCGTCTTTACAATATTGATGTCACTGGACGTGTTGTTAGAGCTGCGTGCTTTCTCCCGCGAGACAATACCAGCGGCTTCCAGTCCCATGTCCATGTAGCGCAGGCGCACACGTGCTGCCGTCTGGTGGCGGTGGCGTGCTCTACAACTCACCACAAAGGATGACGACCTCACACTCCGCGCCTTACAGCATTCAATAATTCTTTAGAGTCATATAGAAACAACTGTTAGCGGTCTTGTGTGGCCGCTGATTGCAATATTCTAAGCTTAGGTTGAATTAAAGATGAAGTTCATATAATATTACTTCTTAGAAAAAATAGGTAAGTAGGTTTGGTTTGGGCTTTTACTATTTTTTATGGTTGTATTATTTGGAGACTCATCCATCAAGCATTGTAATTTTCCTGATATTGTAAATCGCGATGTTTGTTTCCTGAAAGAAAGAAAGAAAGAAAATTATTTATTAAACACTACACACACACCCAAAAAAAACTTTAAGACAATAAAAATAAAAAGAGACTACTTAGTACTAGCATAGACTAACAAACAGCACAGACAAACACATGTGAACTAGGTAAGTAGTATACTAACACAAACATTGGGTTAATTAATAGGTACTAAGTTAAAGTTAAAGTAAGTTTCCTGCTCTCCAGCATTTAAGTTTTGCACTGACCATAACATCAGCATAGATAAAGCAATGGTCGTGTTGCTCGTCGTCTGGTTTCAATTCTTTGGAGAATGAAAAAATGTTTTATTTTTTGCAATAAATAGGTGATACTTTGCACATAATAAATAGGTGATACTCAGCACATAATAAATAGGTGATACTCAGCACATAATAAATAGGTGATACTCAGCACATAATAAGTAGGTGATACTCAGCACATAATAAATAGGTGATACTCAGCACATAATAAACATATGATACTCAAAACATAATAAAAAGGTGATACTCAGCACATAATAAATAGGTGATACTCAGCACATAATAAATAGGTGATACTCAGCACATAATAAATAGGTGATACTCAGCACATAATAAGTAGGTGATACTCAAAACATAATAAAAATGTGATACTCAGCACATAATAAATAGGTGATACTCAGCACATAATAAGTAGGTGATACTCAGCACATAATAAATAGGTGATACTCAGCACATAATAAGTAGGTGATACTCAGCACATAATAAATAGGTGATACTCAGCACATAATAAATAGGTGATACTCAGCACATAATAAATAGGTGATACTCAGCACATAATAAATAGGTGATACTCAGCACATAATAAATAGGTGATACTCAGCACATAATAAGTAGGTGATACTCAAAACATAATAAAAAGGTGATACTCAGCACATAATAAATAGGTGATACTCAGCACATAATAAACATATGATACTCAAAACATAATAAAAAGGTGATACTCAGCACATAATAAATAGGTGATACTCAGCACATAATAAATAGGTGATACTCAGCACATAATAAGTAGGTGATACTCAAAACATAATAAAAAGGTGATACTCAGCACATAATAAATAGGTGATACTCAGCACATAATAAGTAGGTGATACTCAGCACATAATAAATAGGTGATACGCAGCACATAATAAATAGGTGATACTCAGCACATAATAAGTAGGTGATACTCAGCACATAATAAATAGGTGATACTCAGCACATAATAAATAGGTGATACTCAGCACATAATAAACATATGATACTCAAAACATAATAAAAAGGTGATACTCAGCACATAATAAATAGGTGATACTCAGCACATAATAAATAGGTGATACTCAGCACATAATAAATAGGTGATACTCAAAACATAATAAAAAGGTGATACTCAGCACATAATAAATAGGTGATACTCAGCACATAATAAACATATGATACTCAAAACATAATAAAAAGGTGATACTCAGCACATAATAAATAGGTGATACTCAGCACATAATAAATAGGTGATACTCAGCACATAATAAGTAGGTGATACTCAAAACATAATATAAAGGTGATACTCAGCACATAATAAATAGGTGATACTCAGCACATAATAAACATATGATACTCAAAACATAATAAAAAGGTGATACTCAGCACATAATAAATAGGTGATACTCAGCACATAATAAGTAGGTGATACTCAGCACATAATAAATAGGTGATACGCAGCACATAATAAATAGGTGATACTCAGCACATAATAAGTAGGTGATACTCAGCACATAATAAATAGGTGATACTCAGCACATAATAAATAGGTGATACTCAGCACATAATAAATAGGTGATACTCAGCACATAATAAACATATGATACTCAAAACATAATAAAAAGGTGATACTCAGCACATAATAAATAGGTGATACTCAGCACATAATAAATAGGTGATACTCAGCACATAATAAGTAGGTGATACTCAAAACATAATAAAAAGGTGATACTCAGCACATAATAAATAGGTGATACTCAGCACATAATAAATAGGTGATACTCAGCACATAATAAATAGGTGATACTCAAAATATAATAAAAAGGTGATACTCAGCACATAATAAATAGGTGATACTCAGCACATAATAAACATATGATACTCAAAACATAATAAAAAGGTGATACTCAGCACATAATAAATAGGTGATACTCAGCACATAATAAGTAGGTGATACTCAGCACATAATAAATAGGTGATACTCAGCACATAATAAGTAGGTGATACTCAGCACATAATAAGTAGGTGATACTCAGCACATAATAATGGTTACCGGTAGGTACTATTTCCGACCGTACAGATCCCCGAATCCATTTGACTTTAGTAACGAGACGTGATCGTGACGTCTCCTTTTTCCATAAAATTAGATACAGCGCCTCTATCGTGCGGATATGGAACTACGCTCCGTATGTTGAATCAGGTGAAAACTTCATATTTATAATTCAAATAGTATAAAACTGTTTATACAAATAATGTCAGAAAATGCCACGTATAATAAGAATTTAGGTAAATTTATTTTTCTCTATGATAAATCACAAAATAGGTTATTGTAAATTGTTGCATTTTTTAAATTAAAAATAAGAAAATAAATTATAACGCTTATTTCAATTGAAGATTTGAGATAATCTATTATCTTTATTATATTTTAAATATTATGCATCTTCTAGATTTCTAAGAATTACCTTATTTTGGAGTTTGTTGATTAGCAATGAAATAATTCGTAGTTGGTACTTTATATTGCTTGGGCCGTGTGGTGCCGGCTTAGAATTGCACCATCCCACTTCTCCCCATGAGTGTCGTAAGAGGCGACTAAGGGAAATACACCGGGGGACGGGCAGCAGCGCCCCCTGCAGAACAACTTCACCAACGAACTGCGATCCCCAACCCGCATGCCCAGCGTGGGGATTATGGGCATTACCCCCCAATAATAAGTCGACACAGAAAATGACCGCCAGTTCCTGGCCACCTCGCTATTCCTGGCCATGGCAGCGGCCACGGTAACGGCGGGGCAGGGGGTACTAGGAATCACCGGGCTACCTCAGGCTACCATAAAGAACTGACCCTGGCTACGTTCAACTCTAAGGCTTGACCATCATCTAGCGCAGGTGGAAGTGGAGTTAGAGAACATTAAATGGCATGTTCTGGGGTTATGTGAAGTCCGTAGAGAGGGGGAGGACACCGTAACCCTAGACTCGGGCCATCTTCTTTACTTTCGCGAGGGTGATAAAACATCCCAGGCTGGCGTAGGTTTTCTCGTCAATAGGGCCCTCTTTAAAAACGTTCAAGAAATCTCCAGTGTGTCGACCAGGGTAGCGTACTTGATTGTTCGGCTATCCAAGCGGTGTAGCATGAAGGTCGTTCAGATCTACGCACCGACCTCGGCACACTCGGATTATGAAGTCGAGGATATGTATGAAGACAAAAAATGAGATCGACTTCACCATGATGAATAGCAAGCACATATTCGGAGATGTCTCAGTGATAAACAGGTTCAATACCGGATCTGATCACCGACTGCTCCGAGGCTCTCTGAATATCAACTTGAAGCTTGAAAGAAACCGTCTGATGAAGTCCAGGCTCCGACCTAACCCAATCCAAATCATGGCGGGCACCGAGAAGTTTCAGCAGCTTCTCGGGGATAGATTAATTGGCTTGGAACTTACTGATGACGCTGACGAGACTCTACACAATCTGGTCGAAACGTTGAGGGACGAGGACATTAAGTTTTGCAAAAAGCAGCGTACTGGCAAGAAGTCCAAACTCTCTGATGGGACTTTTGGGCTGGCCCAATGGCGGAGACAGGGGAGACAGACAGGGGAGTCTCGGAGGAGACAGGGGGACGTCATATCCCCGAAACTCATCTTAAAAATATCTTCCAACGCGCTCGTGTTCACGAGCGCGTTGGAAGATATTTTTAAGACGCGGGACTGGAAAAGTAAGTGTAATAACATAAACGGCGATTACATCTCGCACCCGCTATTCGCTGATGACATAGTCTTAATGGCGGAGTCGCTAGAAGAGCTGAACCGGATGCTGGATGGCCTAGCCACAGCCTCGCGATGCGTCGGTCTTGGCATGAATTTGGATAAAACCAAAGTTATGATCAATGGTCACATTGATCCAGGACTGGTCGTCGTACATGGCCACTTTCTCGGAATTGTTTCCGAGTACACTTACCTCAGACAGATTCTGCAGTTAGGTACAAACAATTTCGAGAAGGAGGCCAAGAGGAGGATTCAGCTAGGTTGGGCAGCGTTCGGGAAACTACGTCGAGTCGTCTCATCATCCATACCTTAATACCTGAAAACGAAAGTTTTCAACCAATGCGTCCTACCTGTTATGGCCTACGGAGCATAGACGTGGACACTCACGGTAGGGCTGGTCCACCAGTTCGAAGTCGCTCAGCGAGCTATGGAAAGAGCTATGCTCGGAGTTTCTCTGGAGGACAGGATTCATAACGAATACATCCGACAGAGAATCAAAGCTATAAGCTATAACTGATAAAGACTGCAGGCAGATGCTGGATGCGGCAAGCTGAAGACAGGGCGCTATGGTGCTCATTAGGGGAGGCCTATGTCCAGCAGTTGACTAAGATAGGTTGATGATGATGACTTTACATCACCAAAACATGGCGCTAAAGTCACGTATGTATTTTGTTGTTCTAACATGTAGGAATACTAATACAATAAAATAACGAAGAATTTATGAGCTCATTTTGTTTTACAAAATAATATAATGCAAAGAAAATGAATAATCTTGCCTATAGGTCGTCTGGTTGTGAATATAAATGGTTTGTATACGAGCTGCGTTCCAGATAAGAAACATTTTTACCCTTGCTCGACAGCTTCTCGACACGTTCACGATAGCTAGTCCGGACTACCAACAGTCGAGACGTGATCGAGATGTCGACTTCTCGATCACGCCTTGCCAGACTCACGCCTCTGATATAAAAGAGCATAAGAGTCCAGATGCAGTCTAGTTTGCGATCCTCTTGACTTAATTATCAAATGCCTGAATAGGTTCCACGATGTCAAAAACATACATTTTTGGTTTAATAATTTGTACGATTAGATACTGTGTATAGGAACAAGACAATGCCTTAAGAAAAGCATGCTCACCAGGATGTCGCTAATTGCACGACAGGCCAAGGGTTTACCATTGCAGCCGGCGCGGGCGGCGCGGCGTGCGCGGGCGCATGAGAACACACACCCTCCCCGCCCCGCGCCGACGACACGCCGATTAGTTTGTAAAGTGGCTTCCATTGTCTTCAAGTGAATAATAAGCGCATTACATAATAACGTTACGAGATATTATACAATAATTATAATGGTGACTCTGCTTAGCTTGGCAAGCTGAGCTTGTGTTATGGGTTTTAGATGACTGATATACATTAATACAATACATTACATAGATAGATATTTTTTTATATACATAGAAAATACCCAGAACACCCGGAACAAATATTTGCAGATCGTACAAACATTTGTCGCGAGGCGGGAATCAAATTAAATCAAATAAGTGGATGTAGCAGACCGTCCGTCTACGAGACTAGACATGATGGAGGATGTAACTGTCAGAAACTGCTCTGCACATCCGCTAGACTGACTTTTTGTAAACTTGGGTTATACGATCGTGAAGAGTTTTACCTAAAGTTGAGTTGGAGCCATTTTTTAACAAAAATGTTATGAGGCAGTTGCGGTGCGCAGGAATCGCGACCGAGTCTACGATGCGCCTAGCGCGAGGAGGACCAGCAGACCGGCGGCGGCACGCACGCAGCCGTGCACCGACAGGCGCGCGTCCATCCGCCAGCCTGCGACATCACGTACGCAATGCTATGCCCATGTCTGCTCTGCTCTCAGCTGAAGAAGGACCAGAAAGGCTAGATCCGTCGCGCCTCCCACGCGGCGCCGGCGGCGAAGGCTTGCACCGGTGCCCAAGGGCCAGCTTACGCAGGTCGTCTGCACAATGAGCGAGCCAGTGCTCGGCGTGCAAGTGAGTGCCATTGTTTTTCATGAAGCGTGTTTTTTCGTCGCATTTCGGCGGCAATCGACGGCCAATGGCGAGTGCGCAGCGCTGCGATTGGCTCGCGGAGCGGAGGCGGGACGCGTTCGCGAAATCTTCGCGCCATTTCGCAATGCGTTTCATGTTTTCATGTTTATTTGTTTTCAAAGTCGATAGGTACTCCACAATGATCAATGAATGGAGTACTTGTTGAAGTAGCCAGTACAGGTATAGTGAGTAGTGGCTCCTCGTTCACGTTGGTTATCGGCGATCTGCGGATCCCAGCCGGCATCAGATAGAGCAGTTCACACAGCAGCTCGCCGGCGCGGCGCGCGGCGTGTGCACGACCTGTCTCGCGGCGCGTCGTGGGTGTTCTCTCGCGCCATGGGAAATGCTACACATCATAAAACACAGATCTATACTTACTTATACACTAGCCAAACTCGATGTGGAATGTTGGAAACAAACCACGACACAAAAACTAAAACTCACTTGCTTGGCGTCGAGTTTCAGATAAAGCAATACTTAAGTCATGTAAAGTGCGTAGGTAAAAAAACGCAGCAACAAAGTAAATTTCAGGTTAAGTATGGGCGGTTTGTTTACAAACATTCTACATCGGGTTTGGCTAGTGTATAGTCGCAGACTGTGACATAAAAGTCTTTTTTGGTAAAGACACAAGTCACATTAAAAAAACTAAAGAGGAACATTGTTCAAAATACCTACTTGGGAGGCATAAGATTCCAAAGCAAAATGCACATTATCTACTATTTACAAAAGTAAAATGATCCAGAAATAATTTGTGCTTGGTGTAAAAGGTACAAAGGACCGATATCTGTAGGTCTCATACAATATTATTATTGTGTGTAGGTCTTCAGCTCTGTAGGTTCATACAATATTTAACATAGAATGTTCTAGTGCTGATACTTATATTGGTCCTTACATATGAAATTGGCGTTTTTCGTACTGGCCACTTTAATCACAAATTTCTCCTCTTTGGTAAGGAATTCCAAATTCAAATTTGTACAGCTATAGACTCATGTATTTGTGCTTCGATGATCGTCATTCATTTGTTTTTTTTCTTCTGTTTTTTTCTGTTTGCGTCACTCATTTTACAAAATGGAAAACTTAAAATATCGCATTATTTACGAGTACGAGTTCCGCCGTGGCACTAGTGCTGCGGAAACAACTCGAAGGGTGAATGATGTGTATGGCGGTCGTGTTGCAAAAGAAAACACAGTTCGTTTTTGGTTCCAACGTTTTCGTTCTGGAAATTTTGACCTGCAGAACAAGCCCCGTGGACGGCCTGAGACTCAAGTTGATAATGAAGAGTTGAAGGCTATTGTGGAAGCGGATCCATCGCAAACCACGTCCGAGTTAGCTGCAGGCTGCGATGTTAGTGATAAAACTGTTTTAATTCACTTGAAGCAAATTGGGAAGATTAAAAAGCTTGAAAGGTGGGTACCTCACGAATTGACTGAAGCAAACCGGCAAACGCGCGTCGACTGCTGCGTTACATTACTAAACCGGCACAATAATGAAGGTATTTTAAACCGAATCATTACCTGTGATGAAAAATGGGTTCTTTACGATAATCGGAAGCGCTCAGCGCAATGGTTGGATCCTGGCCAGCCAGCCAAATCCTGCCCCAAGCGAAAATTAACCCCAAAAAAGTTACTTGTAAGCGTTTGGTGGACTAGTGCCGGTATTGTTCATTACAGTTTTCTCAAATCTGGCCAGACTATTACGGCTGATGTCTATTGTCAGCAATTGCAAACCATGATGGAAAAGCTAGCGCCTAAACAACCTAGGCTGGTCAATCGCTCCACGCCACTGCTGCTTCACGACAACGCTAGACCACACACTGCGCAACAGACGGCTACTAAATTAGAAGAGCTTCAATTGGAAAGTCTAAGACATCCTCCGTACTCCCCGGACCTTGCTCCAACAGATTACCATTTTTTTCGAAATTTGGATAACTTCTTGCAAGGGAAAAAATTCAACTCCGATGGGGCAGTCCAAATCGCCTTCAAAGATTTTATTGATTCCCGTCCGACTGGTTTTTTTAGTAAAGGGATCAATGAACTACCTATAAGATGGCAAAAGTGCATAGAAAATAATGGTTCATACTTTGATTAATTAAATATATTATATTAAAAAATATTCGACTTTTTGTTCCTCCCATACAAAACGCCAATTTCATATGTAAGGACCTAATATTTGCACTAAGATGCGATTCTCCGGCCCACCACAGAACGGGAGAGAACCTCTGAAAACACATTGCACCTACTCATCTGAAAGGCAGGGCGTCTCAATCACTCGCATCGATTGCACTCGAGGAGCCCTTCATTTATAATCCGAAGATAATGACGGCGGTGTTTGCGTATGCAAAGGGCCTTGCTTCCGCGCAAATAAAAATAAAAGCTGGCGGTTGGTGGCGCTCGCTGCGCCCTCACAGCGGCGGCAGGGCTGCCCGCCCAGTGCCAGGGCTGCCCGCCCTGGCCAGAAGAAAAGGCATAAGCTTGAACTTTTATCTGCGAGGATCTTTGATTCCTTTGAAAGCTGTGTTATTGTTGTGGCGACCAGATTCCATTTAATAAGGAACTTCTGCGTTACTCTATCTTCTATCCGTTACCTAGTGATATGTTTGCTTTTATTGTTAGATTATTAGCTAGATCAGATCTGTCTCCTCGTGGAAGCGCGGTGGCGCGGCGCGGGCGGCGGCAGAGGCGCGGCGGCAGCCCTAGGCGCGGGAGTGGAGTGCGGTGATTCTTTCGCATTTAAATCAGCTCGCAGCCCTCGCGCGCGTTCTGCTCCACAAACTCAATAACACGGCTCCGATGCTGAGAGCACCCTCCCCCCTCTTCACCGCATCCCTCCTACTGCCGACGACAAAGCGACACTTGGACCTCCTCGAGAGCGCACAATTGGAGGATAGGCGCCGTGCTAATTGTAATTAATTACATTTATGCGATTGTAAGTTGCACAAAGACTTCGTTATTTAGTTGATTAGTTGAGTTCCCCCGCAAAATTAAACCATTTATTTAATTAGTGAAGGGACAACGTCAGTGCCTATGAAATCTCACAGCATCGGGAGACTTGCTCTAAATATTGAATTACCAAACTCCAGCACTTGCATTAGTCCGGTGACGCAGTTATGGCCATCGGCGGTCAACAAAAAAAAATATCATTAGTCAGTTTTTAATTGTAATTTTATTTAAGTTACAATTAAACTTAGGTACACAATGATTTTTTATTTTAATTTAATAAAAATACATTCCCATCCTCGATTACGCCGACGCTTGCTATCCAGGCCTCACTGAAGATCAATTAAACAAGCTTGAGCGCCTCCAAAATTTCAGCATCAGGTTCATATTTGGCCTTCGCTAATATGACCACGTTTCCGAATATCGCGCTAAACTGAAGTGGTTGCCCATCCCACTTCGCAGGAATACTCACATACTATCTCTCTTGTACAGTATATTGTTCTATTTTCCCAGCCCTTCCTATCTCAAGGAGCGCATTGAATTCCTTTCTAACTCTCACTCTCTCTCTTTGCGTTCCTCTGAAACCCTCATCTTAAAAGTCCCTGCCCTCACTACCACTTTCTACGACAAATCTTTCACTGTACAAGCTACCCGTCTATGGAATGCTCTGCCCCTGAACATCAGACGTGCCAAATCACTCCCTATCTTTGAAAAACTGCTTCATCATCATTACCTACAGAGGTATATGTATATGTAGTTTATCTATTATTGTTTTCTTTTATTCTTCGAGTGCCACCGTCTATTTTGTTCTTACATGTCCAGTCCATTCCAAGGTTGCCTGGAAGAGATCGCTCATAGCGATAAGGCCGCCTTTGTACTTCGTCTACTCTTAGCATCCATTTCTGTATTGTTTTCTGTCTTTGTGTGGTACAATAAAGTATTATCTATCTATCTAAAAATGTATTGTGTAATTACGTTCTCGTGTGAATGCGTCTACGAGGGTCCACCGCCCACCGTCCACCGCCAACCGCCTCCCGCCGCGCCCTGGCAGATGTAATGCAGAAGCTATGCACATGCGTTGATGTGAAATATCAGCTCGTTGGAGCAGCCAGCATGCGGAGCAGCACGCCGCACCGCCTCCGCGCCGACCTGGCAGCATGCGGAGCAGCACGCCGCACCGCCTCTGCGCTGACCTGGCAGCATGCGAAGCAGCACGCCGCACTGCCTGCGTACCGACCTGGCAGCATGCGGAGCAGCACGCCGCACCACCTACGCGCCGACCTGACAGCATGCGGAGCAGCACGCCGCACCGCATCTGCGCTGACCTGGCAGCATGCGAAGCAGCACGCCGCACTGCCTGCGTACCGACCTGGCAGCATGCAGAGCAGCACACCGCACCGCCTGCGCACCGACCTGTCATCACAAACTGGTACCTACTGTAGGTGTACACAAGGCACCTTTCTATGTAAGGTGGTATGACTAGAGGAAAGTTAGCTGGCCTGGCTAACTGAAAACTTTTTCAAATTATATGGTAAGACTAAAGTATGTGGCAATTGATAGACTAGAATTATGCTCCGACTTTTTAATCAGTGCAATTAGTTTATTAAATCCGTCCGTAGGGCCCGGTTGCAGTGGTTCTCGCGCGGTGGCGCCCCCGGAGTGTCAATCAATCAGTCATTGCGCAGTCGCGTGTCGATTTAATGAATTATTTGTCGATAAACAAACAAAAGCAGTGATCCCTGCGCTTTGTGCGCTTTGATCGGCGCCGGACGCTGGCCCCCCGCCGTTCCTTCCTTGTTCGCTAAGAAACCCTTTATAGACGACATTATTACGCGGCGCTAATGACCCGTGAGCGCCATTCATTCATTCAGCAGACTCTGCTAAGGCTCCTGTTTTTGGACAA
Organism: Eupithecia inturbata; assembly: GCA_963662085.1. Lineage (NCBI taxonomy): Eukaryota > Metazoa > Arthropoda > Insecta > Lepidoptera > Geometridae > Eupithecia > Eupithecia inturbata. Next base: position 15,684,090 of record OY759182.1, read on the forward strand.
GTCAGCGAGTTATCAGGTTACATGAGGTGAATGTTTTATTTACACTTTTGTTTTGCAAATTGGGTTTGGTCCTTTATGTACGTAAAATAAATCGCCCCAGGATTAGTTTTTTCTTTATTCGGAATCACCTATTCACGAGTACTTAGTGCTCAAGCTCGGGGCGGGCGGCTATGGGTTCGCGGCCGGGCGGCTGTGGGTTCGCGGCCGGGCGGCTGATGTCGTCGCTGGATGTAGTCGCTCATGTACGAGTACCCTCAAACAAGGCGGTGCGGTGGTGGCGTGCCCGGCCCTCGCCAACAAACAAACAAACAAACGCACACGCGACTCCGGCGCGCCCTCGCTCGTAGTCGACGCTCGCATTGCATCCTACAATGCCCTGTATTTGTTTATCCGAAAACTGGCGGATATTACACCACCCTCGCACACTAAGACTTAACAATACGAACTTGGCAACAACTTTATTGGCATTTATTTAATCAAATAGTTAACAACCTTGTTCGTCAACAGTCCATCGACCGCTGGATCTTAGCATGGTTTACATGGGCGTCCCATTCCCACTCCACTAAAGTCATCAAGTGCCGAAATAGAAAGCTCAAAACTCAAATCATGGTAAATGTCCCGTTGTAAATGACTTTGGTGTTAATAACCATGATAGTTTTAAGATTTTGTCCCATTACAGCTGCTATTCGTGTTTATAACATGACACTTTCAGAAGCATCAGGAGCCTGAGGGATAAGCACGTAGCTCGGCCTGACATCCAAGTTCTAGCAAATGAAATGAAATATGAAATGCACCTACCTAACGCACCACGGAGTCGACGGAGATTCTGGGGCTTCACTTCTCTCGCAGGAAGGAACTGAGCTTAGGCAGAGGCAGCTAAGATTCTGGGGCTTCACTTCTCTCGCAGGGAGGAACTGAGCTTAGGCAGAGGCAGCTAAGATTCTGGGGCTTCACTTCTCTCGCAGGGAGGAACTGAGCTTAGGCAGAGGCAGCTAAGACCGAGTAGCGTCACAGCACAGCGAATCATATATCACATGATAATAACATGGTATCACTGCCCTACAGATAAATAAAAAAACTACTGTAGGATGACGACCGATGAGGCGCGGCGGGCGAAGGTCCGCCTGCGACGCATGAGGTTGCGGGTTGGATTCCCGCCTTGGGACAAAGTTTGTACGATCTGCAAATATTTGTTCCGGGTGTTTTGGGTATTTTCTATGTATAATAAAAACTATCTATCTATGTAATGTATAATGTATTGTATAAAGTTGATCCTCTGCTTATCTTGGGGCTAGATGATGCTGTGTGGATTGTCCAGCATTATTAATTAGTTTATTATTATTCATCTATTCCTAGAAAACTTTTGAATCAGTAATTTGTTACTCTCCCATCTGATGTGTGAAATGGGAGAGTAACAAATTGTGATTTGAATAATCCAAACCGTCATCATCAAGCTGTTCCTCCAATTCTTTGTTGCCCACGCCAGCAGGTTCCTCCTGACGTTCGTTGAGAACAAATCAACAAAAACAATCCTTTTGTATTTGGAGAGATTTGTCCGCAGCCACCGCGCAAGGCCGCCGCGCCACGCCGTGCCACGCCGCGCTGCGCCACGCCGCCGCGCTGGCTGCTCTATGATGTATCGCTGTAATTGTTACCGTTCTGCGTGATTTATGTGGGACTCGGCATTTAGCCGCAGGTGCATTGTGTCGCCGATGTCATGCTCCGGTGCCTCGCCACCATCCAACGAAACGTTCTCCTCACCGAAACTTTGTTTCAACTCTACTAAACTCATCAGTTAACAGTTTATGGTTTCAGTGGCGCTGGCAATGATGTCAGCAGCTGCATCGTTACATATTATTATTAATTGATTGTATGGAACATTTGATTCTCTAGAGATTACCTTTGTCAACAAGTACGCGCCGACTCTTGAACACCCATCCTTATGACGTCTGGCTTCTCTGCGTCGCGTCGCAAGTGGCTGTGCACGGAGAGCGGAGAGTTTACTCAGAATGAAGTGCGTATTGAAGAAATAAAAACAAAAAAATATGGAACCTTCCGGATTAATCCTCTATACAACTGCAACCTCCTCCTTTTTTCACAGTCGGTTAAAAATGTCTTTATCATCGATGCAGATAGTTACCGAGCTCTTATACGAGTTACCACCTCACTGTTACCTCACTGTTACCTCACTGTTACCTCACTGTTATCGTGCAGAGCAGACTGCAACAGTGGATGGGTACCCTTACTTGCAATAAGTGCCCCTCGACACGGGCCAACCACTTCCACGAACTTTACGGTAGAGGAATAGACAAATCGCTGCTGCTTTTATTAATGTCTCCTCCACACAACCTTTGCAAAACTTCGGGGAAGGTTCCAAGAGAAAAAACGTGACTCTCTAATCCCGTTGTACCACGCTGCTGCTACCTGTGGACAAAAAACGCGGTATTATACACGCGGCGCGGCCGTGGGACGTGTCCGCGGGCTCCACGGGCGCGGCCGTGGGACGTGTCCGCGGGCTCCACGGGCGCGGCCGTGGGACGTGTCCGCGGGCTCCACGGGCGCGCCCTCACTCCGGTCTACAACTCATACCTACTGCTTTACGAAACCTGAACTGCAATTACATTTTCGTTACTGTGTCATACATACCCAATCTCATTTGTAATGGTATATAATACATGTCATGGCCTGAGCTTGGTACTATGAAACTGCTAGTATTTTCTCGTTTATTGGAGTTATCAGTATCAGTATGTAAATGCGCGAAGCTCGTTTGAGCGCGTGTGTTTGAGCACGCAGGCCCCGCCATCACCACAACAATGGGCCACGCTACGCGCGCGCCGGTAGCACTCGCACCGCGCCGCAATTGTCTTACACGCTATCATATTTCAGCGGCGCGCACAAAGCCCGCGAACAATGCCTGACCCGACCTCACAAAATAACTAAAAAAATGACAGCGCAATTTCTTGAACTCGTTTATGGGAATCCGGTGATATATGGCCGCAGCATTGTCGCTCGTTCCGCGTGATTCATGCGCGCGCAGCCTGCCGGCCGCGGCCGCCACGCCGCACCTGCGCCGGACCTCTCCGACGGCTGCCTGGGCCACCACACCGTCATTCATCCTTTCCATTCAAATCAACGCTGAGAAGAGAACAAACATACACTTACTACTTAAAGAATGCTAAAGAATATTATATTATACACCGAGTGTGTAAAGCAGTGTCTTACGTCTCGGGCGTCATTGAACCCCGAGCGCAACATAACTAGCGAGAGAATCCGGCCATGTATGCCATTATAACTTTGGTAAGCACTCCCGTGATCACGGGAGATCAAACTCATTACTCCCTTGGGAATAATGGACATTACTCCCAAGGGAATACTGATATTGAATTTGATTTTTAAACATTTTTGCCAAAAATATCCGTACAAAGAGATCTTCTTCGAAATTTGAACTAACCTCTGTACAGGAGGCGGAATAAAAATTATGACCAGTTGACCTTGTTCATTTAAGACCGCTTGCTACTTAGACCATCTGTGCTTTAGACCAGTTTGTACTTAGACCAGCTGCTTTTTAGACCACTTGCTAATTAGAACAGCTACTTTTTTAGACGAAATGATACTAACCCAAACACGTTACCAAACTTTTACTATTTACTCGCAGGAAGTGTGAAATGTAGAGTATTCTCCTTATGCATAAAGCTATCTGCGTCTTATTAGGCATGATTAACGGGTTAGTATCATTTCGTCTAAAAAAGCAGCTGGTCTAATTAGCAAGTGGTCTAAAATGCATCTGGCCTAAGTACAAACTGGTCTAAAGCACAGCTCGTCTAATTAGCAAGACGTCTAAAAAGCAGCTGGTCTAAGTACAAACTGGTCTAAAGAACAGCTGGTCTAATTAGCAAGAGGTCTAAAAAGCAGCTGGTCTAATTACAAACTGGTCTAAAGCACAAATGGTCTAAGTAGCAAGCGGTCTTAAATGAACAAGGTCAACTGGTCATAAGTTCCAATCAAAAATTGAATTTTTGATATCATTTTTGTTACGGACCGATAGCCGATTGGCCACAAGTGGAGATAATAATTATTCAAACTCCTTTAGAATAGAATAGAAAATCTTTATTTGTGTAACATTACATAACATGACATTATGACTAAAATTAGAATTAATATTAGACTTAATGCTACACAAAAAGGCCACCAGCTCAGCTTAATGCTGCTATGGCACAAGGGCCATAGCAGCGCTGGTTTACAGCGGTGCCAGGGTGAAGTGCAGTGCTACCCGCTACACCAATCTTACACACGTAAATATAAACAAAATAAAATTTAAGTTAAAGTTAAACATAAATGTTGTTCTGTAAATGTGACATCGGAAACATACTGGCCACTTTAGATTATACTAGATACGATATTTGAATAATGACAACTTCATTCTATTATGATGTTTTCCTGCCTTCGCTTCGTCCAGAATAATTGAAATTGTTACATATTAGTATGTGAAATGGTCATATATTAAATATAATTTTAATATGGATCCTGGACCAAGTAGTGGTGAACAAAGTCAACAACCAAAACTGGTATTTATAGAGAGTCAGAGAGGAGGTTCATCTCTTTTACATGAGGGTTATAATTTAAATAAAATAAATAAAGACAGCACTACTCTTTGGCGTTGTGCAAACCACGCCAAATGTAGTGCCTCTATTAAGTTGGGCCCACAGCGAAACAATGTTGGGAAACCCGCAAACCCACATTCTTGCCGAAAAATCAAAATTAGAAATGAAGTGGACTTGATAATTGATTCATGTAAAAAAGAAGTCTGTAAGAATTACGCCCCTGTAAAACAGATTTTTGAAGAACAGATATCTATGTCTAAATTACATGAAAGTTCAAAACGTAAATTAACCGAAATGGATACGCATGTATCAAAAAAGGATACACTCAATAGGAAAAGAAGGAAATTTCTAAATGTAAAAAAAACTGACCCCCAAAATTTAAACGACGTCGAAGTTCCCGAGATTTTAGCCAGAGATTTTTTGGTATGGAGTGATGGAGTGAATAATGATAAAATATTGGTCTTCTGTACCAAACAAAGTCAAAAAACATTGAACGAAGTTAAGGGCCAACAGTTTTTCGGAGGCTCCACATTCAAAAGGGTACCCAAACCCTTCATGCAATTTTTCACTTTACAGTTGGATGTCGGAAGTAATGAGAACCATACTTACATTGTTCTAATAGACTATGCCCTCCTTCCTAACAAAAATAAAATCAAATACATCAGATTGTTTGAGGCTCTTAAGACAAAGCTATTGCTAGAAATAGACTTTTACAAATGCGACTACGAAGTAGCCCAATACAATGCTTTTAAAATGGTTGTCCCTCTAGCTCTGTTGACCGGATGCTACTTCCATTTTAATGAAGCTGTATGGAAGAAGGGTTACGATTTAAATCTCACATCCACTAGAGAAGGACGCCACGCTGTCAGATTAACCGCGAATATACCATTACTGCCCACCACTTACATAGCCGACGCTTGAATTAATATTTTACAAATTACACCTGATACGGAAGAAATTCAAAAATTCAAATTTAAAAATTTGCCAGACGCATGTAGCAGTAGCGTCCTTTTATACTAAGTATTGCTAGTCGTGCGGGCCGAAGTGGGTTGGAGAGCTGTACGATCTGTTGCGCCCAGGCAGTATTAAACCTACAGAAATTTATAAAACTGTTTTGAGATGTACAAATCGATACCTTTCATTTGATACCCTACTCGGTGAGGTAGACCCCCTTTGGAAAATTATCCCCCCCCCCCTTTTTGACTATTAAAAAAAGTATATGTTTCAGAAGGAGTTTATTTATGTTGAAAAAGCGGCGCACTAGAAGTTTGAGAAAGCTAATCTAGTTTTGGTTTTCTTAAAAATATAAGTCTGTTTCTCATACTCTGCCGTTTTATTTGAAAACAATGAATAAAAAAAAATTACTAGCCATTAGACTATATAAATTTTTGACGGGATGAGATTTAGACAAAAAACGTTTTAGACAAGTTGAATTATTGACGGGTAGCGTTTTAGACCAGTTGCGTTTTAAACGAGATGTATTTTTAGACCAGTTGCGTTTTAGGCTAGAAGCGTTTTAGACCATCTGCCAGTTGTGTTTTAGATCAGTTACTTAGACCAGCTGCTTTTTAGATCACTTGCTAATTAGACCAACTGCTTTTTTAGACGAAATGATACTAACCCAAAGGGATCTTCTTCGAAATTTGAACTAACCTCTGTACAGGAGGCGGAATAAAAATTATGACCAGTTGACCTTGTTCATTTAAGACCGCTTGCTACTTAGACCATCTGTGCTTTAGACCAGTTTGTACTTAGACCAGCTGCTTTTTAGACCACTCGCTAATTAGACCAGCTGCTTTTTTAGACGAAATGATACTAACCCAAACACGTTACCAAACTTTTACTATTTACTCGCAGGAAGTGTGAAATGTAGAGTATTCTCCTTATGCATAAAGCTATCTGCGTCTTATTAGGCATGATTAACTCCCTCTCGCACTCAGGATTCAATGACGCACGTGACGTAAGACACTGCTTTGTGCCCTCGGTGCGTATTATTATCATCACACTAATATTATATAGTTTGGATGGATGGATGGATGTATGTTACTTGTTCACGACAAAACTACTGAACAGATTGAGCTGAGATTTTGGGCATAGATGTAGCTCTAAACCTAGAATCAAACATAGGCTACTTTTATCCCATAAACCATTTCCCATGGGATATAAATAACCTTTGAACGTTTCCATAGCGAATAACCAATAGTTTCTGCCCGCGGCTCCGCACGCGGTGTTTCTATGGAAATCTAAAAAAAACAGGTCAAAACCTACCTACATCTATACAAACTTTCAGCCCAATCCGTTCAGTAACTTTGGAATGAAGAAGTAACAAACATACATCCATCCACAGAACGAATAGTTCCGTGCATCCACCCGTCCATCTATCCATCCATCCACAGAAAGAATAGTTCCGTGCATCCACCGTGTTCCGTGTTCTGATAGCGCAGTACAATGATCAAAACACATTTCCATTATTTATATTTAAGAAAAGCCTGATAGTTTTTAAGCTGTCCTCGTGTTTTTGATTTACATATGTTATCTGTATTATATATCTAAGCTACCTGTTTTCATACTGTGTACTGTTGTATCAGAATAAAGGTATTTCATTCATTCTATCGATCCATCTATCCACCCACCCAGGTTGACAGACGGTGAAGTGACGTTGACACATGTCACATGGCACACTTTTTATTTTTCGTTCTGAAACTAATCATTGCATAGTAGAGTTTCATAGTCTAGTTTTAGTTTGCCGACTTATCGCCAAAGTTTCTGATATAATTTTTTTTATTTGTGTATAATTTACTTAAATTCAACCATGTCGATGAAACTGATATTAAAAAAGCCTTTAACTTTTAAATATAAAGAAAACTGCCGATCTCTGAGGCATTTCCGTTAGAATTATAAAACCATTAATTATACTATTGCACCAAATCTAACTTTTATATTCAATAAACCTATTGATTGTGGCATATTTTCTGATCTAATGAAATGTAGTAAAATAATCCCATTGTTTAAATCGGGTAGTAGGTCTGACCCCACTAACTTTAGACCAATATCAGTACTGCCTACATTCAGCAAAGTTTTTTTTTTTTGTTTTTTTTTTTGTTATGGTCTAGTAATCACATTCTAAATTAATGTTAAATACACTAGAGTATAATTACAATCTAGCCATAGAATTGGCTAATGGGTAATTTAGTTTTAACTTATTTTTATAACAATATATTACTAAGAACGTGTCCATTGGCACTTTTCTTATTGTCTCTATACTTAAGGTGAAGACACTTTGTTCTTGTGTTCTCTAAGATAGCACTTATGCACATACACTATAATTATCACTACACTAACTCAAAAGGTTTTGTTCTTTTGAGCCTTCTCACGATGTCCGTGTCGTCGAGGAGCTGGATTTCCTCGACGTTCACATGATGATGAAGCCTCAGTTCATGAGCCCCTGCGTATTTTTGTATGACTGTGTCGACAAATTCAATATTTAGGTCCCGATGAATATCGTCATTTCTTACGTACCAAGGAGTATTAACAATTGACCTAAGTGCTTTGTTCTGGAATCTTTGTATGATTGCTAATAATACACTACAACAACAACAATACACTTCCTTGTGGCACTCCAGCTTTGATTTCCTTTATTTCAGAGTAAGAATCCTCTTGCCTTATTCTAAAGGCACTTCTAGCTAAATATGATTTAATTATTTCTACGTATTCTATTGGTAATATACTATTTAGCTTTATTATTAGGCCTGCATGCCATACTTTGTCGAAGGCTTGAGCAACATCGAGGAAGATTGTAGTATACGACTTCTTTATTTTCCAGTGTTTTCTCAACTAGATTCGTTATTCTGTGGACTTGATCTACTGTCGAATGTTGTTCTCTGAATCCAAATTGATGCTCTGGAATGAGTTTCTTTTTGTCTAATATTGATTTAAGCCTTTTTAAGAACAGCTTTTCAAATATCTTTGACATGATTGGAAGCAGAGAGATTGGTCTGTAGGATGTAGCCTCTTGAGGTGGTTTTCCTGGCTTTGCAATCATGATTACTCCCGCAATTTTCCATAAATCTGGTACGTATTTCAGTCGAAATGAAGCATTTATTAGATATGTTAGTTTAACTAATGCTTTCTTTGGTAGATTATGTAATACTTCTCCTGAAATAAGATCAAACCCAGGAGATTTTCTTGTATTTATTTTTTGTTTTATTTCATGCCAAACTTCTTTAGGTGAAACAAGCTTTATATCTAGGTTTTCATCGCAGATTTCGGTTGCATTAGGGTAACAGTTTTCTTGGCTTTCATTTGGCTTGAAGTTGTTTTCTAAATGTTCAGCAAATACTTTAGCTTTTTGCTCATTGCTAACGGCCCATTCCCCGGGTCCTATTTTTATTGGTGGGATCTGATTAATAGGTCGTTTCATGTTCTTTGTAGCTTTCCAAAGAGAGTAGTCAGTACTGCGGTCATTGGTTAGACTTTGTAGATAACTATCTGTTGTATCAGTGTTGTGTTTTTGGATTTGCCTTTTCAGTTTCTTTGTTAGAAAATTCAATTTATTTTTGTCTTGCGGAGATCTTGTTTGGTGCCAGCGGTTTCTTTGTCGACGCTTTTCATCGATAAGTTGTTTTATTTCGAGGGGATAGACATTCATAACTCTTCTTGATTTGATGGCAGGTGTAGCTTCCCATGCACTTTGCTGTATAAGTTTTATAAAGTTTTCTAAGTCCTGGTCGAGTTGCTCGGGAGTTTTCAGTGGAACTTTTAGTACTACTTTAGAGTCCAGGTCAATTTTAAATTTCTCCCAGTCTGTAGTTTTGTTTACTAATGTTGGATTTCTTTCAGTATACAAAATCCTTTCGCTCATTTCAAGGTATATTGCAGAGTGATCGGAGTTCATATCGTAGCTCTGCGTTGCTCGTAGATAGTTTGGAGATATATTTTTGTACACAAAAAAATCAATGAGGTCAGGTATTTTTTGTGGATCGGTTGGCCAGTACGTTGGAGACCCTGTTGAGATGACATCGCATTTCTCTTCTCTTACTGCGCTCATCAGCTCTCTTCCCTTTGTATTGGTTAGTCTGGAGCCCCAGTAGGTATTTTTGGCGTTAAAATTACCCCCTAGGATGAATTTTTCGCCTAGATTTGAAAAAAGTTCACAAAAGTTTCTGTTTTGATAATGTGTCTCCGAGGGCAATATATAGCTGCTACCGTAAACGAGTATCGTTTGGTATCTATACAAATTGCCACAGCTTGGATATCTGGCTCTTCATATGTATTTAGCTCGTGATGTTTGATTTTTTCTTTAATGATGACCGCACTGCCTCCTCTTCCTTTATTAGATGGGTGTAGTGCGTAGTAGGCTTTGTAGCCTTTTAGTTGAATATGAGACTGGTTTGTGAAATGTGTTTCAGATAAGAGACACATGTCTATATTGTTTAAATCTAGGACTACTTGCAGTTCTTGTTAATGTTTCGATAGTCCATTCGGTTTCCAATCATTTTGAATGTTTTTTTATAGCTGTTTTGGTGCTATTTTCAATCTTCTTCAAACGCTCGTTGAAACGTCGTACTCATGAACTTAAGGATTTCATCCAGTTTGTCGCTTTGGCCGGTTTTTTTCATACTACTTTGGATTTTTGCAGCTTTTCCAGCAGTTACTTGGGCAAAAGATAGATTTTTGTTTAAAGCTAGTGGTGGCGGCGAGTGTGGTATGCGACTTGTAGCATTGGGCTGTGAGAGCGATACTCTGTCTCTCGAGGCTTGTTGTTGTCTTGTGGCAGTTGGTGTCTTTACTGTTTTGTTCCGCAATTTTTGCATTTCTTTGGCTATCGTGCAGCCTCTATAGCTTGCAGGATGTGGCTCCCCACAATGCACGCATTTCGGTTTTTCTGCCATTGGTTTTGTGCAGTTCGGAGTAAGGTGTTTACCGGTGCATTTGACACACCTTGGCTCCTTAGTGCAGTACTTTTGTGTATGTCTATACCCCTGGCATCTTTTACACTGGGGAATTAGATTTGTGGTCCGAAGAGGCTGAATCTCAACCACACATCCCAGTATATATTTGATTCCGTAGATCTTTTTTTTATCTTCTTTGTTACTGAAAGATAGCGTGAACATGTTAAGTGGCTCCTTAGTTTTCCAGCTCAATTTATTCACTACTGCTTCAATCTTGAGTCCTATGTTTCAAGTCAAGTCTTCAATTATTCTCTCTATTTTGCAAGTAGCAGGCAGTTTCTTTACCATTACTCTTATGGGTCTCTCCTGTTTGTTCTCATAGGAGTGCCAAAGGCAGTTATTTTCACTCAATGCCTTGGTTATGGTTCGATAGGTTTCACCATTACAGGCATTCACTTTCACGCTTTTACCATTTAACATTTTTAGGTTAAAGGTTCCACCAGCATGTTCCATGGACAGGAAGTCATAGAAGTTCTGGAAGTTCTCCACACCATCTACTATGATCGGTGGGGGTAGGGGAACTTTTTTTTCTTTAGCAAAGTTTATGAAAAACTTATTTTACATCAATTGCTTAGACATTTCAATAGCAATGACCTGCTACATAGTGAGCAATTCGGGTTTACTCGCGGCAAGTCAACTACTGATGCCGGTGTTGAGTTAGTATCGCATATTTTTGATGCTTGGGAGAAGACGCAAGATGCTGTAGGTGTTTTTAGCGACTAGTCAAAAGCATTCGATTGCGTACACCATGAAACATTAATCAGGAAACTACATCACTATGGAATAAGAGACACCTCTTTGGATCTTCTTACATCTTAATTGAGTGATAGGATACAAAGAGTTGACATTAATGGGAAACGGTTTTCGGGGTCAGTAGTTACAATGGGTGTACCACAGGGTTCTACCCTCGGTCCTTTCCTATTTTTAGTTTTTACTATTGACCTGCCTCATCTTGTTAAGGATAATTACGAGATCGAATTGTTTACTGATAGTACATCAGTAATTTTTAAAATAAAACGACAAAACACAAATATCAGCGATGTGAAATAATGCAATCTCAAAAGTATTCCATTGGTTTAGTGTCAATAACCTTTTGCTTAATGAAACCGAAACGAAATGTATAGATTTATTCTACCTAATGTAAAACAAGTTAAGGCTGATGTAACCGTCAAAGGAGAAACGTTAGAAATTGTTAACAGTACCATATTCTTAGGAATAACCTTAGATAGTAAACTTCAATGGGGCCCACACATAGACAAACTATCGAAGAGACTTAGTTCTGCAGCGTATGCAGTCAAAAAATTCCGTCATCTTACAGACGTTGATACTTCTAGACTAGTCTATTTTAGCTACTTCCATAATGTTATGTCTTATGGTATACTGATGTGTGGGATCGCTGCAGATATTAACAATATATTTGCGCTGCAGAAGAGGCCTGTTCGTGCAATCTATAATATACCCAGAAAAACCTACGTGAAAAATTCAAAAAAATAAACATAATGACAGTATGTCATTATGTTGTCCATGTCAATATATTTATGAAAACTTGTTCTACACTCATAGGAATATCAATCGGTTCCCTACAAGTAGCGACATATATAATTTAAATACTAGAAATAAGAATAAAGTCGCTGTGCCCACGACTAGGATACACAAGATTAATGTATCTTATAAAGGGCAATGTATACAATAAAATACCAAATGAGTTGAAAAAATTATCAATAAATAAATTCAAACAAATTGTCAAACATATCCTTTGTAAATAGGCTTACGTCAAAATATCAGATTATCTAGAGGATAAAAAAGCTTGGGACTAGTTTTGCTCCAACTCGAAAACTAAGCTAAGTGAGCAAAAATCAAAATGATCACTTTATTTTTTAGTTTTACTTATGTAATTTGAATTCTGTGTGAAAAATTTAAGAGTCCTGTAAGGTCTAAAGGAAATAAATCACTTTGAAAATTTTTTTTTTTTTAATTTTGAGTGGCGTAAAAGAAATAAAGTTTTGGATATCTTTGTTAGGTTTATATTTTTTGAAATATATTGAAAAAAGGCGTAAATTTACCATTCCCGCCTATCTCCGAAGTTTGCAGAGCGATCCATATGAAACGTTTGTATTTTACAGAAAAAATATGGAGAAAAATATAATAGAACACTTTTTGAAAATGGTCAAAAGGCGGGGACCGTTTTTCAAAAAGTGTTGTACATAAACATAAACATAAAATATATTTATTTGCAACAAAAACAATCAGATTAGACTTCTTTATATTTTACTTTTCTTATCTACGAGTACATCTTTACTTACTTTTGAACTTTACTTTTGGGTATAATTTTAAAATAATTAGTAGTAAGATTTTATTTAGCACAATATTCAATAACAGATTAAACAATCACAACTAGTATTTAAACTTATATCTATTTCTTAAAAATCTAAGCCGTCACCAGAAGGCTGAGTGCCCAGAGTGCTGTGCTGGCAGCATTGCCACGTTGAATGGTAATGCTAATGCGTTGACCGAAATAGAAGCCAGCATTCCGATCACCTTTGGAGTCTATGAGAAGTTTGGTAAGATTTTTATAAATGGTGTGTGCCCCAGGACCCAAGGACTAATATAATATATTATTGTTGTTATTATTTATTATTTTCGACGTTTGAGGGACTCCGCTGATGTTGCTGCGGAGCCGGCCCTTACCGATGTCCCTGCAAGATGTGAAGGCGCTAGGGTATCTACACACGTGGCATCCCAAACTAAAGGCCGACCCATCTTCCAGGGCATCAAAGTACCGTCCAGTCTTTTACCATCATCTCGCATATGGCCACGTGGTTCAAGGGTAGCTGCCACACTGACGCTGCGCTGGTAAAAGCTCGACGGATGATGTCAATAATTCGCTTTTTCATTAATGATTGTCTATCATTAATTGAACTATGACGGGGCGCATTAGTAGTAATAAATAATTAATAGTAGGTACAAAAAAGTTTTTTTTTTTGTAGATGCCTACTATTCATAGGTATTAATTAAAGAGCGAAAGTGTCTAACTAGTACCTATAGTACAATAATTTGTTTATTTTACAAACAATCAGAACCCTCGGCGCGCGAGTTACACTCGCACTTGACGGATCTTGTTTTTTGACACTTTGTTTGTAGCTACGATTTAGTTATGAATTTTACAAAACCTGAATATTTGCCAAAACCGTGCCCTTGCCCTAGTGAATAGTTCAAATATATACTCGTAGATATAATGATTTCATGAGAAAGATGGAGTCGAAATCAATGTTGCGGTGGCGCGGCGCGTGTGGGACGGGACGGGACGGGACGGGACGGGACGCGGCGGGGCCGGTGCTATCCGTCTCAGTGAATCACTCTCCAATTAAGATTGCCTGTGCTTCCGCTACCCGCCGCAATCCATCACCCGCCCGCCATCTTGCACACCGCAACTCCAGCTTACCTACCTGCGACATAGCTGACTGCTTGTTACTGTCCTCTGCTGAATTAATTGCACTAACACTATTACTTACTGTGTTCTAGGCAAGATAAGATGATGCAGCGCATCAGCATTGCTATACAGCAGGGCAATAAATAAACAATTAAGTATAGTTGAGCTACCCGTAGATTATTTGCACCAGTCTGCAGTTAGCTTAATTGTTTCTATCGTAAATAGGTACTTAGTTCTAATTTGTTTCTATTATTTGATTCTAATTTTCTTTGTTATTAATAAATGCAAGAGAATAGTTGTGAATACTAATATTAATCCATAACTACTCCATTCTTATATTATACATTCTTATATTAAACATGCGAAAGTAAGTACATATAGAGGTAGGTATGTCTGTTTGTCTGTTATTTTTTCACGACCAAATGTCAGTAATGAAAGGACTACGAGTATGGGCACCTTTGTACTCGTATGAAGCCTGGGCCCACTATTAAAAGTAGCTCCAACACAACAGTGATGAAGCACGTGTCATTTAAAAGCTCTTGGGACGTACTTTATTTCAATATTGCCAGCTAGGTTCAAATCGAGCGCAAAAATAATGCTTCAGTGCGTAACAGTTTTGTCTTGATAAAAATATTAACAATATATTATAATTAAAATTATTATTAATTTAAATATTGATAAAAATATTAGGAATACTTTTCGGTTGTATATACCTATGTACCTACCTACAACAGACCGCACAGGGCGAGCCCCTGCCGCAAGCGTCTGTGCTTATTACTTACGAAGCTTGTCGCCGCCTCATTTGACATTTCTCCCACCCATGCCTACTACATACGCATATTCCTAACGCAGAGCTACGCACACATAAACAGCGCCAAACAAAGAATCCTGCGCCGTGATTAGTGCTTATATTATTAAGATTTCTGTGATTGCAACAGATTAATTGGGAAAAAATTATCTTTGATAAAAAGCTAATTGCAGATTAGCAAGTAAGCAAGGAGTATGTAGTAGAGTCAACATTATTGGTTTGCCAAGTAAGCAAGGAGTATGTAGTAGAGTCAACATTATTGGTTTGCCAAGTAAGCAAGGAGTATGTAGTAGATTCAACATTATTGGTTTGCCAAGTAAGCAAGGAGTATGTAGTAGAGTCAACATTATTGGTTTGCCAAGTAAGCAAGGAGTATGTAGTAGAGTCAACATTATTGGTTTGCCAAGTAAGCAAGGAGTATGTAGTAGAGTCAGCATTATTGGTTTGACAAGTAAGCAAGGAGTATGTAGTAGAGTCAGCATTATTGGTTTGCCAAGTAAGCAAGGAGTATGTAGTAAAGTTAACATTATTGGTTTGCCAAGTAAGCAAGGAGTATGTAGTAGAGTCAACATTATTGGTTTGCCAAGTAAGCAAGGAGTATGTAGTAGAGTCAGCATTATTGGTTTGCCAAGTAAGCAAGGAGTATGTAGTAGAGTCAACATTATTGGTTTGCCAAGTAAGCAAGGAGTATGTAGTAGAGTCAACATTATTGGTTTGCCAAGTAAGCAAGGAGTATGTAGTAGAGTCAGCATTATTGGTTTGCCAAGTAAGCAAGGAGTATGTAGTAGAGTCAACATTATTGGTTTGCCAAGTAAGCAAGGAGTATGTAGTAGAGTCAGCATTATTGGTTTGCCAAGTAAGCAAGGAGTATGTAGTAGAGTCAACATTATTGGTTTGCCAAGTAAGCAAGGAGTATGTAGTAGAGTCAACATTATTGGTTTGCCAAGTAAGCAAGGAGTATGTAGTAGAGTCAGCATTATTGGTTTGACAAGTAAGCAAGGAGTATGTAGTAGAGTCAGCATTATTGGTTTGCCAAGTAAGCAAGGAGTATGTAGTAGAGTCAACATTATTGGTTTGCCAAGTAAGCAAGGAGTATGTAGTAGAGTCAACATTATTGGTTTGCCAAGTAAGCAAGGAGTATGTAGTAGAGTCAGCATTATTGATTTGCCAAGTAAGCAAGGAGTATGTAGTAAAGTTAACATTATTGGTTTGCCAAGTAAGCAAGGAGTATGTAGTAGAGTCAACATTATTGGTTTGCCAAGTAAGCAAGGAGTATGTAGTAGAGTCAGCATTATTGGTTTGCCAAGTAAGCAAGGAGTATGTAGTAGAGTCAACATTATTGGTTTGCCAAGTAAGCAAGGAGTATGTAGTAGAGTCAGCATTATTGGTTTGCCAAGTAAGCAAGGAGTATGTAGTAGAGTCAACATTATTGGTTTGCCAAGTAAGCAAGGAGTATGTAGTAGAGTCAACATTATTGGTTTGCCAAGTAAGCAAGGAGTATGTAGTAGAGTCAGCATTATTGGTTTGACAAGTAAGCAAGGAGTATGTAGTAGAGTCAACATTATTGGTTTGCCAAGTAAGCAAGGAGTATGTAGTAGAGTCAACATTATTGGTTTGCCAAGTAAGCAAGGAGTATGTAGTAGAGTCAGCATTATTGGTTTGCCAAGTAAGCAAGGAGTATGTAGTAGAGTCAACATTATTGGTTTGCCAAGTAAGCAAGGAGTATGTAGTAGAGTCAACATTATTGGTTTGCCAAGTAAGCAAGGAGTATGTAGTAGAGTCAACATTATTGGTTTTCCAAGTAAGCAAGGAGTATGTAGTAGAGTCAACATTATTGGTTTGCCAAGGAAGCAAGGAGTATGTAGTAGAGTCAACATTATTGGTTTGCCAAGTAAGCAAGGAGTATGTAGTAGAGTCAACATTATTGGTTTTCCAAGTAAGCAAGGAGTATGTAGTAGAGTCAACATTATTGGTTTGCCAAGTAAGCAAGGAGTATGTAGTAGAGTCAACATTATTGGTTTGCCAAGTAAGCAAGGAGTACGTAGTAGAGTCAACATTATTGGTTTGCCAAGTAAGCAAGGAGTATGTAGTAGAGTCAGCATTATTGGTTTGCCAAGTAAGCAAGGAGTATGTAGTTGAGTATGTATGTTAATGGTTTGCCAAAGCCCTTATAGGACATTCGGACGACCACTGGAGTTAATCAATCTGTTTTCTGAATTAGGAAGTACTCTTGCTGGTGGGTGCGGCCCAACCCTTGCGGATCGCCCCCTGGCGGCCAGCCGTGGAGCCGTAGGGGCCGACCACCGCTGCTGCCCGCTCTGGTCCTTCTTTAGGTAGCCACCTTCACTCGGCTGGACTTTTTGTGTCTCCTTCCTAAGTAATTCCCGAAATGGCCCCTGCTCTGCTCTAATGTATAATTCAATCGATTTCATTAGCTGTTGTTTTTCTCCGTCGCCGGGTCACCGTAACCTGCATACATATGTATGGAGTGCTCTAATAAATTGGCCGGAGCCGTGTTTTTATTAACGCGGGTACCCGGCGCCCGGCGGCCGGGCGGCGCTGCGGCGGTGCGCAGGCGCGGCCTCCGCGGACCCCGGCCCGAGTCAAGCTTGATTTTAAAAATTTTAAAAAATTCTAATAGCTATGTACCTACGCGAATAAAATCATAATATAATAGTTATGTATAAGATAATAATATAATAGTTATGTATAAAGAACTAGGTATGTTCACAGTTCTTTTAGCAAAGATAGCATAGGTAGGTACTAAAATTATGTTGCGTCTGTTATTTTTCGAGAACTGGCATTGAGAGTGTGTGGATTGAGAGATCACAGTTCACGTATCTAGTATATTTTTGGATTACCTTATAAAATGATTGAGAGCTGTTGGAAGCGCGGCGCGGGAGCGCGGCGCGGGAGCGCGCAGCGAGTGCAGAGGCCGGAAGTGAATAGTCATTACGCAATACATTAGAGCATTTCGCCCCATTTCGCTAAAACGCGCAAAAAACGCTGCGCTTCCGTCCAAATAAAAGTAATGAGCCTTGCGTTGCGCCTATCGTTTTTATTGTCAGGCGATATAAATCACGCGGAACTACTCAACGTTCCTACGATCAACTTCAAACAGCTCTTATAATGATATGCACACAGGTAGGTGAGGTAGGATAATCTCTGTTTGTGGATTTTTAACTAAAACATATGTACTTATTGGTTTATTTAAGTTTATGTCGGTTATAAGGGTTTGTTGAAGTAACTCGCACCCGCGAGTATCCCTTCCCTCCTCGACTCTACATACGTGCACTAGTTCTGTAGGTACCTAGTGTAGTTCAACACCTGTAGGTAAGCTAGACTGCATTGTAACTCTGGAAGGAAAACAGAACCGAGGTCTTTGTCCTGCCTCTGAGTACTCTGAGTTATAAAGGACAAGTTCAATAATAAACATGTCCTGTCGTCGGTCGACGGGCAGGCACGCGGGGCGCGCGCGGCGCCGCGCGGCAAGTCATGATCTGCGACTTTTTACGATGATGGTGACAAAACACTGCGGAAGTAATGAATCTAGGACATTACGCACAGGCCATTAAGCACATCCCCCGAGCCCCTGCAGCCGCCGGCCGCCGAGACACCCTCGCGCGCTATCGGAGGGCTCCTCGTCACGAGAGTCACATCTAACGGCTAATGAATCATAGGAGAGCTGTCAACAAGTGCATCTTCTCATGACATGTATTCATACCGTCAGTGCATTAACTCACGAGGTATCCCTATAGTCGAGAGAGACGCGCGCCGCGATCCGTCTCGCCGCGCCCCGGTGCAGCGGTGCGGTGCGGTGCGGTGATGCGGTGGACTTGTTGTATTCTTTCAAACTTATCATTTAATTGAGAATGTGTCTTCGAGAAACAGTAACAAAGCAGTTTTTTAATGACTTTTATAATATGGTATAAACATAGAGAGGCCTATGCCCAGCTGTGGGGTCGACAAGGTCTGATGATGATGATGAGTTTTAAAGGCATTGTTTTTATTATGGTCATTTAAAAAACGTAAAAATACCCTACCTACCAGCTTACCTTGTAGGTACTTAATCAAGATGATATTGTCATTCGAAAATAATTATTTATGTTTTAAGGTTTTTTCAGTCATTTCCTAATAGAAGGTTACCGACTATGAAGTTATTACCTCTATATTTATACAAAATTAAACTGCGTTTGGAGTCCTTTTTATTTCAAAAGTATATGTATATTGTGTACTTATTAGAAAATTTATTGCAATTTAAAAAGTGTGATACTTAGTTTTGCAGGCTAGTGCATGTAAAGTGTGATACTTAGTTTTGCAGGCTAGTGCATGTAAAGTGTGATACTTAGTTTAGCAGGCTAGTGCATGTAAAGTGTGATACTTAGTTTTGCAGGCTAGTGCATGTAAAGTGTGATACTTAGTTTTGCAGGCTAGTGCATGTAAAGTGTGATACTTAGTTTTGCAGGCTAGTGCATGTAAAGTGTGATACTTAGTTTTGCAGGCTAGTGCATGTTAAGTGTGATACTTAGTTTTGCAGGCTAGTGCATGTAAAGTGTGATACTTAGTTTTGCAGGCTAGTGCATGTAAAGTGTGATACTTAGTTTTGCAGGCTAGTGCATGTAAAGTGTGATACTTAGTTTAGCAGGCTAGTGCATGTAAAGTGTGATACTTAGTTTTGCAGGCTAGTGCATGTAAAGTGTGATACTTAGTTTTGCAGGCTAGTGCATGTAAAGTGTGATACTTAGTTTTGCAGGCTAGTGCATGTTAAGTGTGATACTTAGTTTTGCAGGCTAGTGCATGTAAAGTGTGATACTTAGTTTTGCAGGCTAGTGCATGTAAAGTGTGATACTTAGTTTTGCAGGCTAGTGCATGTAAAGTGTGATACTTAGTTTTGCAGGCTAGTGCATGTAAAGTTGGCATTATGAATAAATACTACAATTACTAAATTGAATAGTGTAGTGATAATTATAGTGTATGTGCATAAGTGATCTTAAAGAACACATGAACAAAGTGTTTCACCTTAAGTATAGAGACAATAAGAAAAGTGCCAATGGACACGTTCTTAGTAATATGTTGTTATAAAAATCAGTTAAAACCAAATTACCCATTAGCCAATTCTATGGCTAGATTGTAATTATACTCTAGTGCATTTAACATTAAATTAAAATGTGATTACTAGACCAAACAAAAAAGAAAGTTTGATACTGTATTCCTATTGCGACGCCATCTATCCAACACTAACCGAACCACAAAGCTAATAAGCAAAGGAACAGGCAGACAACACGCTCGCTATCCTGACTACGAGACGGCACACGAGAGGGCACGGACATTCGAGCTATGTAGTTTAAAAATGTTAACATAGAGGGCGCTTGTTTTAGTTTCTTACAAAAATGGATTAGGTACCTAATCTGTGATCAAGGAACATTACATAAAATTCATACCGACATTTTATAATGAATGTAATTGGTTTTAAAGGCCATTTTTAGGGTTCCGTACCTGAAAAGGAAAAAAGAAACCCTTTTAGGATCACTCTGTCGTCCGTCTGTCAGTCTATCAACCCTCTTTTCTCTCAACGTGCGTATCGAGTTTAAATTAACATTAGATACTCAAGTCCGTAACCTCGTAACCTCTTGGAGACGTGATATAAATAAAACTTCTAAGTCAACGCAATCAAAAGTTACAGTCGTTTATGTCCGAATATTTTGAAATTTCCAAGGGAATCACATGCACACAAAATCTATAGGGTGCTTCTCATTGAACTAGAATTATGAAATTTGGCAATTAACAAGACCTTAACAAGTAAAGTGAAAAATCCAAAAACCGTAAATTAATAGGTTATTCACAAAAAAATTTTTTGGTCATCGCCATGCACCAAAACCTAGGGTACTTCCCGTTGACCTAGAATCATAAAATTAGGCAAGAAGCAAGGTCTTATACACAAGTAAAGGGAAAAATCTGAAAACTGTAAATTTGTAGAACAGTTATTTCATTAAAAAAAAAACATAATGGACCATAACTTAAAGGGTACTTCTCGTTGACCTAGAATCATAAAATTTGGCAAGAAGCAAGGCCTTATAGCACAAGTAAAGGGAAAAATCCAAAAACAATAAACTTGTAGATTTTCATAAAAAAAAAATTTTATTCTCGCAAGGTACCTATGAAACCTAAGGAACCTACTTCCCGTTGACCTAGAATCATGATATTTGGCAAGAAACGGTATTATAATTCTACGGAACCCTAGGTGCACGAGTCAACTCGCACTTGTCGTTTTATTTTATAATAAATGTACCTTCCTTTTATCTTGCTCTCACCTGATGGTAAGTGACGATGACGTGGCCGACATTACGAAGCTAGGTACTCTAGTCTAGCTAGAAGACACTCTCACCTGATAGTAAGTGACGATGACGTGGCAGACATTACGAAGCTAGATACTCTAGTCTAGCTAGAAGACACTCTCACCTGATGGTAAGTGACGATGACGTGGCAGACATTATGAAGCTAGATACTCTAGTCTAGCTAGAAGACACTCTCACCTGATGGTAAGTGACGATGACGTGGCAGACATTATGAAGCTAGATACTCTAGTCTAGCTAGAAGACACTCTCACCTGATGGTAAGTGACGATGATGTGGCAGACATTATAAAGCTACATAGACACTCTAGTCTAGCTAGAAGACACTCTCACCTGATGGTAAGTGACGATGACGTGGCCGACATTACGAAGCTAGATACTCTAGTCTAGCTAGAAGACACTCTCACCTGATGGTAAGTGACGATGACGTGGCAGACATTACGAAGCTAGATACTCTAGTCTAGCTAGAAGACACTCTCACCTGATGGTAAGTGACGATGACGTGGCAGACATTATGAAGCTAGATACTCTAGTCTAGCTAGAAGACACTCTCACCTGATGGTATGTGACGATGATGTGGCAGACATTATAAAGCTAGACACTCTAGTCTAGCTAGAAGACACTCTCACCTGATGGTAAGTGACGATGACTTGGCAGACATTATGAAGCTAGATACTCTAGTCTAGCTAGAAGACACTCTCACCTGATGCTAAGTGACGATGACGTGGCAGACATTACGAAGCTAGATACTCTAGTCTAGCTAGAAGACACTCTCACCTGATGCTAAGTGACGATGACGTGGCAGACATTATGAAGCTAGATACTCTAGTCTAGCTAGAAGACACTCTCACCTGATGGTAAGTGACGATGACGTGGCAGACATTATGAAGCTAGATACTCTAGTCTAGCTAGAAGACACTCTCACCTGATGGTAAGTGACGATGATGTGGCAGACATTATAAAGCTAGACACTCTAGTCTAGCTAGAAGACACTCTCACCTGATGGTAAGTGACGATGACTTGGCAGACATTATGAAGCTAGATACTCTAGTCTAGCTAGAAGACACTCTCACCTGATGGTAAGTGACGATGATGTGGGAGACATTATAAAGCTAGACACTCTAGTCTAGCTAGAAGACACTCTCACCTGATGGTAAGTGACGATGATGTGGCAGACATTATAAAGCTAGACACTCTAGTCTAGCTAGAAGACACTCTCACCTGATGGTAAGTGACGATGACTTGGCAGACATTATGAAGCTAGATACTCTAGTCTAGCTAGAAGACACTCTCACCTGATGCTAAGTGACGATGACGTGGCAGACATTACGAAGCTAGATACTCTAGTCTAGCTAGAAGACACTCTCACCTGATGCTAAGTGACGATGACGTGGCAGACATTATGAAGCTAGATACTCTAGTCTAGCTAGAAGACACTCTCACCTGATGGTAAGTGACGATGACGTGGCAGACATTATGAAGCTAGATACTCTAGTCTAGCTAGAAGACACTCTCACCTGATGGTAAGTGACGATGATGTGGCAGACATTATAAAGCTAGACACTCTAGTCTAGCTAGAAGACACTCTCACCTGATGGTAAGTGACGATGACTTGGCAGACATTATGAAGCTAGATACTCTAGTCTAGCTAGAAGACACTCTCACCTGATGGTAAGTGACGATGACGTGGCAGACATTACGAAGCTAGATACTCTAGTCTAGCTAGAAGACACTCTCACCTGATGCTAAGTGACGATGACGTGGCAGACATTATGAAGCTAGATACTCTAGTCTAGCTAGAAGACACTCTCACCTGATGGTAAGTGACGATGACGTGGCAGACATTATGAAGCTAGATACTCTAGTCTAGCTAGAAGACACTCTCACCTGATGGGAAGTGACGATGACGTGGCAGACATTATGAAGCTAGATACTCTAGTCTAGCTAGAAGACACTCTCACCTGATGGTAAGTGACGATGATGTGGCAGACATTATAAAGCTACATAGACACTCTAGTCTAGCTAGAAGACACTCTCACCTGATGGTAAGTAACGATGACGTGGCCGACATTACGAAGCTAGATACTCTAGTCTAGCTAGAAGACACCTATTCACTAAAATTAAATAACCTCGCAGAAGCGGTTTGATAGCGATATCAATAGCGGTTCTTGAGGCGGTTCAGCTACCAACAGCGCGTGTTTCCTTTCTTCAGGAATTTCCGAGACAGTGGAGGGGTTAAATGCCACAATGGGCCAATGCGAAATATCTAAATGGGCCCAAGGAAGGCCATGAAACTACAGCGGGTGTTCAATGATTTGCGAAGGCGTAAGGCCACGACAAGACAAACAATCAGCGGGATTTTCAATGCCGGGTATGTGATACAGATTTTGCGGCGATAAGTCATTCTGAATTTTAGTTGTTCGATTGGCAACGAATGTCTGCCAACGATGCGGAGATGAGTGTACCCAACAAAGTGCGACGGTTGAGCCGGAGAATGCGAAAATATTTCTAATAGCGATGCGAGTTTGACATGACGAAACAATAATCTTAATTATTTATTTATTTATTTATTCAAGAATGACTTACAGAATAACAATACATTCCAAAATAATGATGCGTGCTAGGACGTGAATAGCGCATAGTTTGAGGCGAGCTAGCGAGACAACCCTTTGAGGTGAGACCTCAATAGCAACAATGTCTTGAGCGGTGGGGCAGGAGTCACCCTCACCTAAAGCGAATTGTTTTATTGCGCGGATAGCGTAACAAGAACTAAAGCGAATTCCGAACACACCGCGGGTAAATTTGAAAATCTGGATATGATCCTGCGGGGTAAAATCTATACAGAATGCGCTGAATGCAGCGATCAGATTCTGTTACTCCAATGGCGAGAAACATTTGTCGAATATCTGATGAAAGTGCGATCGAAAACAAGCGGAAGTTTACTCTTGACTAATCTTTTACTTTTGACGGAAATGGAACCGAGTGATTTTTGAAAAAAAAATTACACCCTGTATTATTAAACTAATCGATTCTGTTGTACAAATAAATGTTTTACTAAAAATGAAAGGAAATAGCAAATTTTTACATTTTACTTTTAGTATCTCAATTTTACCTAACTAATAAGTTGCTCAAAATGGTTTCCATTGACTCCAATGCATAAATAAATAAATAAATAGTCTCTAGAGACTTAACTGCATTTGATATCATGATAGGATTTATCCTCGATAAAATATCAAGCAATGAGCTTTGTAAGCTCTCAAATGTATCGTAACGAGGTTTGTAAAGTTCGTTCTTGACGTAACCCCATAGGAAATAATCAAGCGGTGTGAGATCGGGTGATATTGCCGGCCATCTCACCGGACCATGAGTGCCAATCCATCTATCCCCAAAATGTTCATTCAGCATATCTCTAACCACACGGCTGTTGTGAGCTGGGGTCTTGCTGGAAATACAGATCAAATTTTAAAAAATAGGCCTCTATCAAATCTTCACACATAACGACCAAAAAGTTTAAATAGGAGGTGAGTTTTCTTCCGTGTAAAAATAAAAAAGTGAAAATTTGCTATTTCCATTCATTTTTAGTACAACATTTATTTGCAAAGATTGATCCTTATCAGCAACAGAATTGATTAGTTTAATAATACAAAGTGTAATTTTTAATTATATAAATATTTTTTTTATTAAAATAATTCAAAAATCACTCGGATCCATTTCCGTTAAAAGTAAAAGATATTTGAAAAAAATAAATATGCAGTTATTGTTTTCTTATAAATCGAGGGCATGACTCCTTTCACGACTTTTCCCTAACTCTCGTGGTTTCAGAGTTGGCCATCACCGCTGTTAGAGGTACCGTGAAATGATACTCCAACGATGATAATTCGCAACTGGTTTATTTGTTAGATTTAAGTTAACATGAAGACATTATGCGGAAGATAAGAAATCACTTTGATACATAACCTTACGTAGATATTGCTAATCTATAATAACTAGGAAGTTAGGTAACCTTGATATCACACGCATAGACTGAATAACACATTGTACCTTGTACATCTTGGCCACTAGAAAAAGGGAAAACAATGTAATGTGTAAGAACTGTGTAACACAAGAATCCAGACACAACTAGGATTCTTCCCTGATAATGTCACTACATTGTACTTCGTACATCCTGGCCACTCGCAAACTGTGTTTCTACTGTCGGGATATTCAACCCTGAGCTCCTTCGCGAAACACTCAGCGCTGCTTCATTCCACGCTGCTTGATGCTGTGCTGCCTTAGGGCCTTCCACAAGGGCCGCCGAGTTGACCGTCGCTGTCGGATGAGGTCCTGCGTCGGTTCGCTGCGCCCTTCTACGTCGTTGTGTACGAGAAGAACATTGGCTTATGTTTTTATGACTTCTATTTTATCCCAGGGATTCGGTTTGTAACTGATGCACGCTGTGGCGAATCTCTTCTATCTGCTGCGTCTTAGCCTTAAATCGAATGTTCATAGTATCCTCGATCGTTTTCATAACTTCGTATCCGTTATGTTCGCCATTCCTGATAGTCGGCTGCACATGAGAATTCGTGGATGGTCCAGAAAGTTTCCAAAATGCGTCATGCAATAAAGAATTGTGTCGACCTTGGCAAACTCTACATGAGCGCCTTGAACGGCACTGACCTACCTCATGCTGAAGTAGGCAATTTTCACAAATGCCTAACTGCGTCGTTGCATTTAACTTGTCTTTGGCATTTAGTTCTATGAAATCATCAAATTTGTATATTGCGTGATGGTGGCTACAATAAGGACAGGTCAATAATGTGCAAGCTGTTGAAATAAATCCAAGGTCGCCTGACTTACTGTAGCTTGATTGTTGTTGATTATTTAGCTTGCTGCATAGTCCCTTTGACTGGCTGAAGGGTTTCTTTGCTTGAGAGGGATTTGATCTCAGGGGCTGCCGCACTAAAGTATCCATATCATATAAGTAGATATATTGGTCATTCGGCCGCCTAACGGAGAGGACGCGTGTCGAATTTTTTGAAAAAATACAAATTAGTGTCTTTCTAAATTGCACCTTAGCTTCTTCAATAAACGTCATAAATATCCTTGAGTTGAAATTGTGAACTTAAAACATTCCGGTAGTGTGCCACCGAACGCAGAAGCTACAACTACTCTTTGCTAAACTGTTGGATTCCCTGTACTGCATACATCGCTGCAGTTGTAACGAGTTGCCTTTCATACGGGCCATCAAAAAAGCGCATTGGATTTTGTTGTGGACGGACAGATCTTGTGAGTAATTTATTTTACTTTTTTGTCATTTGTACTACCCACAAAGCAACACAATGAAGGCGATCCGGTCTCCAAATGGATCGACTCAGAATGCGAGTGGTGGATCACAACCAGACTTGTCAAAGATTACTACTGCCGAAGCAAATTCACTTATAACATTCCGCAAGCGCAAAGAACCGATGGATCGTTGTGACTGTACCACCGAAATAAAAGAAATCCGAGGTGAACTTGGCCGTATGACATCTATGCTGGAAAGGTATGTCGAGTCAAACCACCATATTATTAATCAACTAAAAGAGAATATGGAAGAAGTAAAAACTCAAATAAGCGATTTAAAAAGCTCCAATGAAAAAACATTTGCTTCAATTGAGAACAGCATAAGCGACGTTAAGACTCAGGTTGATGACATTAAAACATCTACTTATGCCATATCCAATGAGCAGAAGTGTATAAAAAGCAATGTTATACAGTTAGAAAAAAAAATAAGCCTAGGCGAAACCAAACTAGCAAAGCTTGAAACTGAACTGTACAATAAAAATATACCGAGCTACTCAATAAGCAATGAAGCAATGATACAGGAAGTAAAAGAACGTAACGAACGAGAAAAAAACATAATAATCGCAGGAATACCAGAGCAAACCTCGCTAAGAACAGAGGAAAGAGTGAACAAAGACGAATCTGCTGTCATATCTCTCACTTTATCTGTAGATCAGAACATTCCAAAGCCAGTAAAGGTATACCGTATTGGAAAGTACAACCCAGGAAAAAATCGACGAATCAAAGTTTGCTATGAAGCTTCTGGAACAGTCAAACTAATACTCAAAAACAAAACGAATTTATCTGAGAATATTAAGATATACAGTGACCAAACCCCAGCCCAACAAAAATATTTACAAACAATAAAAGAGGATCTAGCTCGCCGCACAGAAAACGGCGAAAAGGACATCACTATTAAATACATCAAAGGACTACCAACTATTATAACAACAGATTCAAAAAACTAAAAGTAAACAACAACATAAAATCGAAAACAGAAGACCTGACGCACCAAACATGCGACACATACTTACACTTAAAAACCAATAAATCACGTTTGACTTTCTTCTACTTAAATGCACGGAGTATTCGTAAAAGAGGGAAGCTAGATGAGTTAAAATGTGTTATTGAATCAATACCGACTACAATCCACATTATTCTCCTAACAGAAACCTGGATTAGAAATAAAACACAAGCTCAAGAATTGAAATTACCGAACTACACTCACTATCACAATATTCGGACAGATATTCGAGGAGGAGGAGTATCGGCATACGTTCACAACAATTTGAAACACAATTTGTCAGAGTCAAAATATAAAGATGGGAACAACTACCTTTGGATTCAAATAGAAAAGTATGCTTTGGAAGTAGGACTTGTGTATCACCCTGGCAACACTAATTATGAGAGATTCCTTGAAGAATACGATGCCCAATTGCAACAACATAGAAACTCGATCGTTTTTGGAGATTTCAATGTAGATCTTCTGAAAAAAACTGAAAAAACACGAAACAATACACAGAACTCATTAATGAAGCTGGATATAGGATTCTAAATAAAATCAACAAGAAACACACTACGCGAGATTCCGAAAAGGAATCAAGAAAATCTATCCTGGATCACGTTTGCACTAACACGAAAAACAATAACTTTCACTTGGCTATTATTAACTCCTCGAGATGAAGAAATTCAAACCACAGACAAAAATAACAAACAAATATGAAGCTATAGACTACTCAAAAGTATACACCTCAATCGAAAACTTAGGACTCCTGACATCTGACACTCTTTAACATACACTAAATTAGGAGAAATAAGCAAACGTAGTTCACGTCGTGCCAGCTTTATCGTTCTTCCGAAAACTCGGACTAACTATGGCAAAAAAACGATACTATGTGAAGGCGCACAGCTTTACAATACTTTACCCTCCCAAATTAAAAGTGTAACCTCATTTAATGTGTTCAAACTAAAATTAGCTCAACATATCATAAATGATAAGTCACTTCTTATTAAGTGAACACATTAAATGAGCCAGCTATTGAATGACCACAACCTATGTATATACGTAACCTAACCCTGTTCTCATGTAAGTGACTTTGTATAAATTGTCTTTTTGAGAATAAATGAATATTAAACGTGATATCCTTCTTCATTGTGAGTGAACTGGATTTCGAGGGCTTCAGCACTGTTGTATCCTTTTCCCTTTTCATTAATGGTGCTAGATTGCTGAACTTATTTTCCATGAAGTCCAGAAGCTTATCTAGTCTGTCTATACTTGTCAGAAGGTGCTTATGAGTCTTCCGACTGGCTGGATCCTTGAGGAAGTTGGTCCTGATGTGTAACATAGCTTCAAGAATCTCCTCAAGGTTCTCCTTCAAGTTATCCATGATTAGAAGGTAAAACAAGACCTCTTTGATATAGGATACTTGTCCAAGAGCTGCTCTGAGATGTGGGTTCCGACGGGCAATGTAGGGAACTCAATTCGCACAATACTACGTGTGTATGCGACGTAGTAGCCTTATGATAACGTTTTAATAACGTACGTTATCACGTTGTCCTTCGAGAGACAGTGGTGAGCGGGACCGCGGATTTAGACTGTGAATCCGGCTCGAAGTATGTTACAGGTACCGTGAAAAGATAACTCCAACGCTGATAGTTCGCAACTGATTTATTTGTTAGATTTAAGTTAACATGAAGACATTATGCGGAAGATAAGAAATCACGTTGATACATAACTTCACGTAGATATTGCTAAGCTATAATAACTAGGAAGTTAGGTAACCTTGATATCACACGCATACACTGAATAACACATTGTACCTTGTATATTGACCGGCAATGGGTTACTTAGTGTAGGTCAAGGTTGTGTAGTGAAGAGTAATGGCTTTTCAATCTACGGTCACAATAACTACCTTAGTCAAGTTAAAATAGAAGGGAATTTACCTACAGCACCGGAGTTTTCCGTTCTCAACAAAATTGTCAACTCCTCCGTAATAACCCAATTTGTACCAGATAACCATGAAGAAGAAGAAGAGTGGTCAAACATGAAAACTCAAATAGAAGACATAAAGGCCCACACGAACGTATCTCTCAATGTACACGACATTCACCAATACACACTTATGTACGCGATACTTGCTATACTCATACTGGCGGGTGGTTGCTACTACATCATACGACGAAGGGGGAAGGCGCGGCGAGCAGCAGCAGTACCTCATGAAATGACAGTCAGCTCGGCGGCCCTTGTGGGAGGCCCCAAGGCCTCACAGCAGCAACCAGCGTCTGATGAACAGTATGTGATTTCAGTGCGTGATACGCGATATAAAAACGGGTTAAATATCCCAACAGTGAACAGTGATACGCTACCTCTATATAAAAACGGTTTAAATATCCCGACAGTAGAGTGCCGAAAGCCAAACAGATTGGGATGTAAAGACATTAAGACAATAGATTAAGATAATTTATACGGTTTAAATCTTAAATTCTTATTATTATTAAAAATTCTTACTATTATAGGGTTAGTACATTGTATGATTTGTTTACAGCTTTGGATATATTTAAATAATTGCCTTTTTTTTATAGTGGCCAAATATTTACAAAGTATTGGTCAGAATCTTAGTAATGTATGGAATCTTAAGTAATTTCATTTACAATCGTACACTTTTACTTGAATACTTTGTTTTTTGTCATGTTTTAATAAATACTTGTTTCCTTTTGCGAGTGGCCAGGATGTACGAAGTACAATGTAGTGACATTATCAGGGAAGAATCCTAGTTGTGTCTGGATTCTTGTGTTACACAGTTCTTACACATTACATTGTTTTCCCTTTTTCTAGTGGCCAAGATGTACAAGGTACAATGTGTTATTCAGTCTATGCGTGTGATATCAAGGTTACCTAACTTCCTAGTTATTATAGCTTAGCGATATCTACGTGAGGATATGTAACAACGTGATTTCTTATCTTCCGCATAATGTCTTCATGTTAACTTAAATCTAACAAATAAACCAGTTGCGAACTATCAGCGTTGGAGTTATCATTTCACGGTAGCTCTAACAACCGCCCTTCTAAAAAAACCACCCAGTATAGAAGGTAATTAAGAGAGACTTGTGAACTGGGTTTACAACTGCCATCTAACACAACGCGTAGTTTAGATGTAACCTTGTCTTCTTTAATGACTCCGTGATGCGGGATGATGTATGATAGATTTTGCGGAATATCGGTGTCGGCAGGGGCGGGAGAAAGATAGCCCTTTTCTAAATATTCACGAATCACACTATCGTAAGCTTCCTTCAACGTAGGCGAGGTCTGCATCTTTATCTCTAAACAAAGAAAGCGACGTTCAGCAGCTTGCCGTGAGTCTAAACTAGGTATAACACCTTTGAAAGGGAGTGATACTGCATAGCGACCCTCATCATCGCGAGAGGTCGTACAAATATAAATCTCCTCACACAAACGATCATCTGGACTAAGTACCGGCGGCGGGACGTCTACCTCCTCCAATTCCCAGAACTTACGGACGGCAGAGTCCAAAGTGGGTGAGGTACAACAGTACGAGAGCGGTTGGTAGCTACCTACTTGGGTAGGAGCGTTACCAATGACAACATAGCCAAGGACAGTCTCCAAGGCTATTGGGGAAAGAAGCGAAGAGCTTTCATTGAACGTTGCGGTGTAGCAGTAGATGCGGGAAAATCGAAGCGCCTATTAGTATTTGAATCGAACCTGGGATAAAGTAGGTATCATCTGCCAAAGGCAGATTGTTCAATGCAGCGACAGAAGTCGAAAACTTGTATAGGAATAATTACAGATTAGAAGCGAACTCGTTGACATTTGCTTCAACTCAAATATTTGGTCCAAATACGAGACACCCATCACGCGCTTGTCCTCATACTTGTCCTTGAGCCAATCGAAAATAATTGAGTAGTTATCAGCTACCAAATTTATGCCCGCACATGCTGACCAGGCACGGCCTGTCAATTTACCTATAAGGTAGTATAATTTCTCTGAATCGGTCAGAGAAGCGTTTTTATGTACTGAATTTTGAAAGCTAGCATAGAACAGAGGCCAATCCTTTAAATCACATCTAAGTTAGGGATTTTTAGGGGGAGGTGACGTGGTCGGATAACCTCCTCGTGTGCCCGTACTGCTACCTGAGCTTGGGGATTCGTCCCTGGGTAACGGTAGTAGGTGGCGGGCCGGTGCACCTTGGTTCCCACCGCTAACAATTTTTCTATTCGGGAATATGGTTAGCGGCGGCCAATAATCCGACAAACCAATCTAAGGTGTCAAACGTACCGTGCCGAGGGATGAATGGCTGATAGTTGTTTAGTTGCGAACGGTGTCTCTCCGAAATCAGGGCGAATCGGAGTAGTAGTCAGCCCACCCGTGGGCATGCGGGGCTCTGCTTATAAAACAGATAGTACTTATTAAATATAATGTAGGGAATAGCAATGGAACTGGCGGCCTTATCGCTTAAAGCGATTTCTTCCAGGCAACCAAAACGATGGTGAGAAAAATAGAGAATGGCGGTGCTTACAACATTAATTCGAACTATTTTTACAAACTAATACACATAATGCCTACTTACTAAAATAATACACTAATACATATAACAAAATAATAATACTTAGTAACTCTGAGGGACATGCTAAATATTCTAGTGTGACGTGACATTTAAAAAGTAATTATAGACATTCCTTTTGAAAGCGTGATGTGGCCTTTTTGATATCCACTGGCAAATCGTTCCAAAGTCTGACAGCTTGAGCAGTGAAAGAGTTGCTGTAAAAAGATGTTCTCTGCAAGTAGCAGGGTATCCGATGACCTTAGAGAGAGACCGTGAGAAGAATGCAGAAACTGAAATCTCTCCTTAAGATAGGATGGGGAAAGGGGATTGAAAAGTATAGAGAACAGCAGAGACAGAATATGCAGGTTACGGCGCTGGCGAATAGGAAGCCATTTGAGCTCAGCCCGGTAGGCAGACACATGGTCGTACTTACGGAGGCCAAAGATAAAACGGATGCACACGTTTTGTAGGCGCTCCAGTTTATTGAGCTGTTCCTCTGTAAGGTCCAAATAACATGCATCCGCATAATCAAGGGCAGGTAGGAGAAGAGAATGGGCAAGAGCACTTTTGGTAGCCGTGGGTAGAAAGTTTCGCAATCTCCTCAGAGAACCAGCAGACGCAAACAGCAGAGACAGAATATGCAGGTTACGGCGCTGGCGAATAGGAAGCCATTTGAGCTCAGCCCGGTAGGCAGACACATGGTCGTACTTACGGAGGCCAAAGATAAAACGGATGCACACGTTTTGTAGGCGCTCCAGTTTATTGAGCTGTTCCTCTGTAAGGTCCAAATAACATGCATCCGCATAATCAAGGGCAGGTAGGAGAAGAGAATGGGCAAGAGCACTTTTGGTAGCCGTGGGTAGAAAGTTTCGCAATCTCCTCAGAGAACCAGCAGACGCAAACAGCTTTCGACTGGTCACCTCCATCTGCGCCCCCCAGGACAGAGTACGGTCAAACAGAACCCCTAAGTTTTTGATGGCCTCGCTGAAGGGGATGACTATCCCATTAAAAACGACTTGCGGAACTGCCGACCAGTCCAGATTACACAAGGTTCTAGAGCTGCCGACTATTATCGTCTGAGTTTTGGAAGGGTTGATTTTTAGTCCGTTGCGTTCGCTCCATTCAGTAATATAACGGAGATTTG
The DNA here is from genome assembly GCA_963662085.1 of Eupithecia inturbata. Lineage (NCBI taxonomy): Eukaryota > Metazoa > Arthropoda > Insecta > Lepidoptera > Geometridae > Eupithecia > Eupithecia inturbata. The sequence continues at coordinate 15,717,238 of OY759182.1, forward strand.
TGTTTGTTGTTTCTATTGCACTAGAAATATTACTGAGTGGAGCTTGGGTATAAGTAGATCATCAGCATATAAGTGGTAGGACATGGAAAGATTTTGAGAAATAGAATTTATGAAGATTGCGAAGAGGAGAGGTGATAGTGGACCTTGAGGCACGCCAGCAGATGTCGCACACCAAGACGAGAAAGACTCATCAAGACGCACGCGCTGTCGACGGCCATGCAAGTAACTAGAGAACCAGCTTACCACCGAAGAAGAAATGATAAGGGAGCGGAGTAATGCAATCAAGATGTCAAAATTTACGGTATTAAAAGCATTACTGAAGTCCAGAAGAGTTAAAACAGTGAGCTGACCATTTTCCATACCCAGACGGATGTCATCTGTGATTTTAATGAGAGCAGTGACGGTGCTGTGTCCTCTTCTAAAGCCAGACTGCAAGGAGTTAAGAAGATTGTTTGAGGATAGAAAAGAGTTAAGTTGGTTGTGGACGAGACGTTCAAGAACCTTGGAAAGGAAAGGAAGTATGGAGATAGGGCGATATTCGGAAAAAGATTTAGGATTAGGTTTTTAGGTAAGGGTATAATTTGCGCGTCTTTCCAGATGCTCGGAAAAGTGCCATGTTTTAAAGAGAAGTTGAGATGACAGAGTGTAGGGAGTATCTCATCCAATATGGGCATTAACATGTTGCGACTAATACCATCTATCCCAACGGCATTAGACGTGATTGATAGAACACTTTTCCTTACATCGACAGCAGAAATTTTATCAAAAAGAAACGAGGGGTGATTGGGAGTGGGTAATGAAGAGAGATAGTTGATAGTCCTGGATTTGACTGCATCGCCTATATCAGAAACAGAGGAGAAGTGCTGGTTCAGCAAATCAATATCTAGGTCACCAGGTGTAGGATCCTGACGAGACTTACCAAGGCCCAGCGTTCTTAGAAATTTCCAAACCTTCGCTGGGTTTTCATCAGAAACAGACTCGTGGATATGACGACGTTGGGCGTCTCTACAGGTTCTATTACAGCGATTACGTGCGTGGTGATATTTGTCTTTATTGAGATCGCTTGGAACCATCTTATATTTGGTTTTAGCTACAGCCTTTTTATGAATCAGAGCCTTAATGTTGTCCGTGAGCCAAGGTGCTGGTAACTGTTTAATTTTAATAGCGCGAAAAGGGGCATGCTTGTCAAATAGCCGAATGAGGATATCATTGAAGATGCCAATCTTGTCATCCATGCTAGCAGCATCAACAACAGGAGAAAAGTCTATTTGCTTAGCATCATTGAGAAAATCTTCCCTATCCATGCTGCCGAAACTGCGCTGCAATAAGACTTTACGTTTAGCTTTCGGAGGCCGAATTTTATAAGACACAAAGACTAAATCATGGTAGGAAAAACCATCTGCTGCATACTGACCGTGTTTGCTGACGTGCTCGAGAGAGGAGACAATTATAAGGTCAAGCAAAGATGGCGGAGTGTTCGGAGCATGGTGAGTGGAGCTAAGTGGAAGAAGGTGGAGATTGCAGGACTTTACAACAGACTCCATTGAAGAAGCACGACGGTCCTTTTTCATGAGACAGCAGTTAAAGTCCCCCATTATGATAGAGTGACTATAGCTAGGGATAAGGTCGACCAGTAGGGACTCAAAAGAAGAAAAAAATTATTTTTGCTTGAATTGGAATAGTAAACACCGAGCAGAAGTTTAGTGTGCGAAAGTGTGACTTCAACGAATAGGTGTTCGCCGATCTGTAACGGTGCAGGTTGAGGAGACATACTTAAAACGGAAAAGGGTAAATGAGAACGAAGATAAATAGCCACACCACCGCCACGGCTGCCCGTCCGGTCATTGCGAACAAGACAGAAGCCAGGTAAAGCGTAAAGACTAGAAAGAAGGCAAGGTTTGAGGAAGGACTCAGAGATCAGGATGGCATGAATATTCTTATCATTGAAAGACGCCAGCATTTCTGGAAAGTGAGCCGGTACACTCTGCGCATTAATATGGATAACATTAAAGTTCATAGCTGCATTAGAAAACCCAGAGAGAAGATTTTCAGAAAGAGATGGCAAGCTAGCGCAACTTTCATCACTACGAACAGATCCGCCAGTAGAGAGAAAAAGGTACTTGTCACTGTCATCATCACTAAACATATTATTAAGCATGATATAAAACTAATACAAATACTTATAGATAAACAAAAATAAAAAATAAAACTAAGAACTTTACAATATCTAAATAAACTAAAAACAATACCTACTATTATGACTTATTAAGTTATTACATTACATATTATTCATTCCTACTCGTAGTGGTGTTGTCGTATGTAAAATAAACTAATTGCCTAAGCCTGTTCTAAAAGAAGAAGAAGTAAATTAGTTGCCGCGTTATCCGTCATCTGTCATGTCACAGTGAGTGACATCAATCCATACCTCTGAGTACAGAAACAATGGAGATGGCATACCTACGAAAAAAACGTGTATACCTAAACTTACTAGGAAACAAAAATGGCTTCCTTCCGTAGTGCTGCCCTATTGTATATCGATATATTTATCGACACAAGCATTTTTGTGACGATATTTTATTAAAGCAGTTTCGGGTGCTGATCTTATTGTTTTTACCTCGATAATATAAAACGAAATTGTGTAATAAAAAAATATACACCTTTGCACAAATTAGAGACAACGTGTATGTGCACACAAGCATGGCCCGACCGTGGGACGTAACAACTTCTAACTGAGAAATTGTGCAATTTTATTAATGGTTATTTAAAAGGTACTGAAATAAAACAAAAAGTAACATAGTTGTCAACAAAAAAAAAAATTTTTACAAGGATTTTAATAATAAAATTTAATCGGTTTTACTAAGTACAAGTAGTGACAATTAAAGCTTAAAATAATATAATTTCCAACATCACACTTTTGTATAACCTTTATTAAACAAATCTCAGATACACAATCACTTAAGTATTCGATTGTCTATGCAATTCAATCAGTCTCATTCATTTACAATCACAAAACATTAAAAGGTTATTATTTTTATACAACTAGGATTTTTATGATAATATTACGTTTTTACTTAGTTCTAATTTTTCAAGTAATTCAATCAGTCTTATTCGTTTACAATCACAATACATTAAAAGGTTATAATTTTTATACAACCTAGGGTTTTGATGATAATATTATATTATTACAATTTACTTAGTTCTTATGTAGTCTTATGTAGTGTAATATTGAACTATTTTGAATATCAGTCTCATTCATTTACCAATTGACAATATACCTAAATCACAAATTTAACTTATCACGTAATGATCTCGCTCATTACGATTTTTTTTTCTGGTAACTTTTACATTTTATATTTAATTGTTTCACAGTCTCCAGCGTTGCATCCGGAACCTGTAAATCAAAATAATACAATCATCCAAGTGTTCTATAATATTGGGAAAAATAATCAGAACCAAGTATGTTCTATAAAGCTTTTCATTCAAGTCATGTCTTATAAATCGACAGGGCAATATTTTTAGTCATTAATGAAAATAATTAATTATTAATAACTTGGGACACAAACACCAAAACTGGTTGTCAGTTGCCTTTTTATTCCATAAATCAGTTCCCATGGGACAGAAATAACTTTACACTTAACAAAGCGTGCGATGCCGCGGGCAGAAAATATTTTTGAATAAATTATGTCATCATATTGTACATACCGGTAAATTTGATATACTCTGATTGGACTATGATTATGTATCTTGGGGATCTCTATATGGGGATTGTATCTTGACAAATATATGAACTCACGTTTTTAACCTGAAAATTAAGTAGGTTTTTAGCATAGTTTTCTAGTTTCCTAGGTTAGTTTAGGGTAGTTTTCTAGGTTTCTAGTTTTTTCTATCATAGGCTTAATTATTTTATATTGAAATTGAAATATAGAGTACTTGGCCCAGTTATATGCAGCTCTTATTTGTAGTACAAGCTAAATATTATACAGAGTGTTCGACCACGTGACCAGACCGTGCCATATGGTAACTGGGGTAGGTAGAACCAAGTGCGACAGCTTGGTGGCTTTTTTAATCCCGGTAAGCCGCTCGGCTATTTTAAGAATTTTTTATGTTTTTTTCGAACTTTCAACTATTTATTTGTACTTTTTTTTTCAAAATAACATGGCTTACTTTTTTTTAAGATATTTAGCATGTTAGCCCGTACTATTAAAATCAATATTTACGTGAGATCTAGGTAAATAAAGCAGCTATGTGCATTCAAAGTGTTGAAAAGTAAAAATTAAAAGTTGAGCGTTCAACTTTGGATAAAATTGAAAAAAAAATTGAAGTGTTTCATAGTACGGGCAAACATGCTAGATGTATTTAACAAATTGAAAAGCAATCTATTTCGTACCAAAAAGTTACAGAACTAAATAGTTCAAATATCTGAAAAAAACTAAATTTTTAAAAAAATCTTAGAAATACGGCTTTTTAGGTTTAAAAAAGCCGGCAAGATGCATTTGATTCCATCTACCCTTAGCAACCATAACGCACACAGTCTGCAGAACATCCTGTATAATAACCACGATGTTATCCTATAAACTACGGTTTATAGTACAACATTAATAGGTAAGACTAAGAAGTAAAGCGAGTAATAAATAAAGATATTCACCTCATCTGACGCATCACATTTATAAGTAGGTGGAGTCTGGTTTGGATCTATTTCTGATAAAGTACTGGATCGGGCTGGCGGCTGAAACATGCATGAAGGAAGAATAAGTACCTATAAAATAGAATATTTAGTGCATTCCGAATTACGCTTATATCGATATTATCGCGCTCACACGCGTTCCGTATTACCATGAGCGCGACAACGACGTCCCGTGTGACGTCATAGATGACGTCATTACATACGCCATTTTGCGATATCACCGACCATCCTACAAACCGAAATCACTGTGAACGATCAGTCAAAAGTGACAAATATGACAGTTGGCTTGCGAACATACACACGGTTTGAGAACCTCCTCCTTTTTTGAAGTCGGTTGGTAAAATTGTTGTTCTGCATTATCTTCGTAAAGAATCGTCGTAGTCCCACTCCTCAACCGAGTTATTTGTTATTACTGTTATTAGTTTATAAAACCCTATTTTCTGCCATTCTCTTTTGATTTTCACGTTAGTAAGTTATAATATAACTAATAATGTTCTGCGTGTGCGGTTAAAATACTAAAAAATAAATAATGTTCGATAATACACACAGCATCATCTAGCCCCAAAGTAAGCAGAGCTTGTGTTATGGGTGCTAGATAAATGATATTATTATACTTGTTTCATTAAAAAATTACACAGATTTAATTGTTTTTAAATAAATTTTTTTTTTTTTTTTCTATTATAAGAAAATACCCAGAACACCCGAAACAAATATTTGCAAATCGTACAAATAGGTCTTAAGGTGGGAATCGAACCCGCAACCTCTTGCGTCGCAGGCGGACCTTCGCCCGCCACGCCACATCGGTCGTCTGTCAACATTCTAAACGTCAGTCGAAACTGACTGACGTTTAGAATGTTCGTGACGTGCGTGTGATCGTGAGCGCGCTCATGAGCGTTCCGAATTATTGTTAGCACTCAACTGTCAGTATCGTGATAACCAATTCGGAACACAAAATATTTTGTGATCGCTATCAGCGCTGTAATCTTATTTCGGAACGCACGGATTATTTGTCAACCAAAATTACTAGACTAGAAATCTGACGTTTGGTAAGTAAATATGTTTAGTTGTCAAGGAAATAATTTGCTAAGAGATGATTTATGGAAATATACTTTTTAAAGGGGATTACAAGTATGGTCTATAATATCACTTTGGGTCAGATTTATTAACTAACTTAATATTAATTAATAGCAAAATTTAACCCCCTTTGGAAAAATGCAGGTGGCAAAGTTTGTAAATATACGCGAGCGAAGCATAAAGCAGTACACGTTTGTATAAAGGTCAAGTAATAAAAATACTTACTAAAAAGATTCGTGACGGTACGGCATCCTCTCGCAATGTCGTGATATTCAAAGTTCTATTAAAACACGGTTCATCAAAATGAAGAGAGCTAACGAAAATGGTTTTCGTACGAGACTTTAAATTTTCTACACCTATTGTATCCAGCCACATTTTTCTTCTACGGTAATTTTTGGGCAGCCTAAAACGAAAAAAACCAGTTTAAAATTATACACAACAATTTACACTTGAAAACATCAATATGAAAAATGCCTTGATGGACAACTCTATCGTGAAACAAACAGTTTTATATTTTCTTGTATTAACAAATCAAACCCACAAAAATACGTAGTATACGCTACATTTGATATGAATTTTATGTAAAGTATTCATAAGAAAGCCAAAAGATGAGGCAATTATTGTATTTTTGCAAAATAATAATACGTACCAGTGTAATGTTATGTTTGGACGATTTTCGCTTTTTCTCATCCCGCAACCTACCACACTGCAATTAGGCATGTTCCTTGTTGATTTCTTTCACTTATTAAATAAGTATTCACAAGAAAAAGTAAGAAATTCAAGTAGTTTTCGCACAAAACACTGCAAATACAACTCGCGTTGACAGCTAACATACCTGTTACAGTGGGAAACTAAAATGGCGGACCGGCCTCAAACATGCATTGCTATGACGTCACATTTCAATGTTGCCAAAAATAGGTGAAACAAATATATTGTTGTCTCTTTTTACATGGGGTATTGTAGGTAAGTTAAAACGAGATAGCTACAAGTTTATGAGTACAATGTCGATTTAGACCATATTTGTATAACCGATAGTTCATATAGAACAATATGCCATCTCCTTTGTTTCTCTACTCAGAGATCCATACGGAATGACATTAGTGCATAGAAAAACAAAATAGAAAAATGTAAATTTAAGAAATAATTGAAGGAATGACGGTAAGCAGTAAAGGTACAATACAACCAAGTTACCCGTGGACATGATGTGCTTGCGCTAAGCGCGGACAAGTGCGATGCGTATGATCACGGCTTTTTCAGATGTCGCCCGGATTTTGTAGCTGCCTTTGCAGCTTTAGCCGGCCCCGCCGCCGCCGTCAACAATCTAGGTGCAGACGCATCTTGTGAAGGAGCTGGGACCTTCTCAAGTTCCTGCAAACAGTTTATGCGATGGCGAGCGCCGTCCCCTCCGATGACAAAAACGGAGCCGTCTTGCGTCCAGCTCTTCGTCACGCCAAAGCGTTGTCTGGCGGCCATAAAAGTGTTGTGACGTGCTTTGGTCAAAAACTCTGACATTGTGATACCTGTACCTTTTAGTTTTGTTTTTGCCTGCCAGACTTTGCTGCGTTGTGTAAGATCCACAAGCTTGAAAAGTATCGGCCTGGGTTTATCACCTGTTCTGGAGCGGCCCATACGATGGCAACGGGTTATTGCAGTTTTGTGGAAATTGTTAAACTGCAGCTTTTCGGACACCATTTTCACAATGACAGCAACGGTCTCCTCATTGGATTCTTCAGGTACTCCATGCACAAGCAGAATCTTACGTCGGCTGCGCATTTCTAAGCTATCAACCTCACAGCTGACAACTTGAAGTTGATCTTGCAATAGCTGCAGCGCACCCAAAACAAAGCCTCTGAAGGTGGCCAGGTCTGCACTCAGGCTGGCAGTGGTGACAGCAGGACGAGGTGAAGCTGGGTTCTCAATTCGAACCTGCAACTGGTCCATTTCTTGCCTGAACATAGTCTTCAGTTGCTCCATGGACTTTGTTATAACCTCCAAACCAGGCTGTGACATATTGGTTGATAATTTCACTTCTATTCAGGCTTGGAAAATAATGAAAACACTACAAAGTAGGTATGAAAATTAGGGCTTTCTAATTAACCATTAATATTCTTGCTTTAATTAAATTAACTTTATAAATTTAAAATAAATATGAGAGGTCTTTGTTTACAATGTTAATTGTTTACTACCCGACAGGAGAAAAAAAAAATATTGACAATATACCAACCAAATCTTCTCCTCCTTCTGGAGAACCATCTTCTCCCGTCTCGGGAGAAACCTGCAATAGGATGGAGGAGGCCCTGCTGGCCTCTCCGGAGCCTATGCATACAGTGCCTTGCCTGGCAGATGACCCAACAGAGGTCGGCGGCTCCGAAGCTGCGGCCCCTGCCACGGTTACGGCTCCAAGCAAAAGTACTGGTAAATTGAGCGGTGCTGCCCGGAAGTGGCTCCGAAGGCTGATGGCTGCCAATGTATGCTTCGAAGAAGCACGAGCACTGGCGGTAAAGCCTTAGAGCCAAATCCCACAGCTGAACGCTCCCCCCGATCCAAAAAAGTCCAAAAGACAAAGATCGGAGGAGGAATCGCCCAAGGAGCAGGCTAAAAAGGCCCTCAAGTTGTTCCAGGAGTCAGAGGCCAGACCTAGCTTCAAGCAGGTCGCGGAGGCGAAGCGAATAGGTATTCGCAACATCGCCTCCATGAGCGACGACCAGATGAAGCAGGTCCATCGTTTCCTGACCCTGGCAATCCTACAAATTGCTAGCAGCGGAAAGGGGCCTAGGTTTGCTAGTTTCACACATAAACCTGGGTGGATACTGGTCACGTGTGAGAACCAGGAGAGCCAAGTCTGGCTCGAAAGCGAGGTCCCTAGGATCAAGCTATGGTTGCTGCGCAAAATCAACTATTTAACGTGATATACAAGCGAGTAGGTATATCGCGGCTCGTAGGACCAGAAAATGGGTACGCCAAATATAATATTGATATGAACTGAATTGTGTGTCATGTGGTTAGGAAAAAGTGAATGAATATATACGAAGTCTACTAAGTCCCTGTTATTAAAATATTGATTCATAGAATAATAGCATTTATTAAGGAGCCATTTTTTAGTTGTATATTGAATAAGTTTCCAGATAGGTTGTTTAGGTCCTCTGGTAGATTATTGAATATTTGTTTTGTCATGTAGTACGATTGCTTCTGTGTGATTGTTAATTTATATTTTGGTGTGTGTAATCTTTTGTTGAAAATTTCTCTTAGTCTTCTAGATCTCAAGTCAGCTTTTTTTTTAATAGTTCTGGACGCTGTTTAACGAGCTCTGCCGCTTGTTTAATGTAGAGGCATGGCAGAGGAAGAATTCTGTATTTTTCGAAGAGTGGTTTACAAGGGTCTAAAAAATCTTTACTTCGGTTACTTTTTGAAACCGATAACCTCATCTAACAAAAATATTAAATAACACAAAAAATTAGATAAAAAATCTCATTTTATACTCGATTTTCTTGTGTCGTATTACAAATAAAGCTTAAAAAATTAGGTATGCTGTAAGTTTTCGCAAAGTCCAGAACCAAAATTTCTCCAAATTTTTTATTTTGCTTTTATCCAAAATTTTAGGTTTGACACTTAACAGCCTTTTAGAAATGACGGCAGTATTTCCAAGAGAATAATGAGTTTTGAATTTGTAACCTCATTATGTAGGTATGGAAATGTTGACCAAGGAGACTCGCAATAAGATATCTCATTCGTTTTGCTTGGATTTAGTAAAACCTTCACCTTTTTCACATCACTGCTTTCGGTAAGTTTACTTTATTATAATACACTTTAAGTAAGTACACTTTATGTAACCGAAGAGCGTAACTGGCATAAGTAATAAAAAAAGTTAAGTCTAGCATTGGAAAATAATAAAACGCACTATAAAGTGCGTTTTACGAGCATGGAGTGTTTATTCACTTTTACGCTTTTGTTACAAAACTTTGCCACGTAAATAAATGAATACCTACCTAGGTACTAGATAGAGCACTAACAAAAGAAAATATGTATTCGTGGTCGTTACCAATGAGTATACAAAGTAACGCAACATGAACGCACCCTATCGCCCGTTATTGCAACACCACTACTGACCTTGTTATCAGTAGCCATGACAACCTCCGTTTGTTGTCACGTCAGGATTCACAGCAAAACATTGTAATCGACATTCATTGCGACATCGTTCCTAATGGAGTATGTAGTGTTGGTGGTTGGTCGAAGGACAGTGACCGCGCCCGCTCGGCCGGGGGCCGGCGTTGGGGCCGCCGGGGGACACACGGGGATGGTAGTTGATGTCTGTTTCCGGTGCGGGGATGGACGCGTGATCGGCCGATCATTTCCGTCTGTTAGTGGCTGGCGGGAGCAGAGCTAGTGCCAGTGTGGACTTTTGAATTCGGAACGGGAGTGACATCGGGGCGGGCGCGGCGCTGACTGACACGAGACGTCAGATCCCGTCGTGTAAACAGAGCAAATTTAAATAAATTAGTGGAAGGCTTCGCGTGCGTAGTCCCCGTGTCGGTCAGCGCAGTGCGTGGATGTGCTGCTTCCTGGCGGCGCTGCTGGAGCAGTGTTTCCTGGCGGGCTGGTGGCTGGCCACGCGCGGCCCCCATGGCGGCCTCCGTGCGCTCCGTGCTGGTCGAGGGGCCTCTGCCGCAGAAGCAGAAGGGCCCATATACGTATGCTAGCACGCCTAAGGCGCTCTATCACAATGCCAAGCTGAGGAAGGAGCCCTCCTGGTAAGTGCCTCCAAACGCATTCAAAATTACTCTTTTTGTTGCGGTAATCTATGTTGTTACCACACTGTGAATACCTTAGTAATAAAAGACATTTATTAATTTAGATTGAAAGATAACCAATCTAACCAGTGAGATATATGTAGGTACAGTAAGTACATATGTAGGTACCTACATATATGTAGGTACAGAACATCAAAATAACTACTTTTTACTCCATGCGAAGGTATACCCTATGCAGCACTTACTACATAATAACACAAACCCATTGTAAATGTTTATCTGTCCGTCTGTTTTGACTGGACTTGCACTGGCTGATGTTAAGAAGTAATTAGAGCTACTATTAACTTAGAACAACTGTACAAGGTACAATGTGTTATTCAGTCTATGCGTGTGATATATAGATATATACCTAGCTTCCTGCTATAATAACATTATTATAGCATAGCAATATCTACGTGAGGTTATGTATCAACGTGATTTCTTATCTTCCGCTTATTGTCTTCAAGTTAACTTAAATCTAACATATAAACCAGTTGCGAATTATCATCGTTCGTGGAGTTCTCTTTTCCCGGTAGCTCTAACAACAACAAATTGGGTTTCGCACAAAAAAATGCCCTTAAAATTGTAAAAAAAATTCGTCAATTCCACGCAGGCACAGGTAGTATTCGCTCAGAGCATCTGATCTGTAGCACCGTAGCCTCATCTGATCTGTAGCACCGTAGCCTCATCTGAACTGTAGCACCGTAGCCTCATCTGAACTGTAGCACCGTAGCCTCATCTGAACTGTAGCACCGTAGCCTCATCTGAACTGTAGCACCGTAGCCTCATCTGAACTGTAGCACCGTAGCCTCATCTGAACTGTAGCACCGTAGCCTCATCTGAACTGTAGCACCGTAGCCTCATCTGAACTGTAGCACCGTAGCCTCATCTGAACTGTAGCACCGTAGCCTCATCTGAACTGTAGCACCGTAGCCTCATCTGATCTGTAGCACCGTAGCCTCATCTGATCTGTAGCACCGTAGCCTCATCTGAACTGTAGCACCGTAGCCTCATCTGAACTGTAGCACCGTAGCCTCATCTGAACTGTAGCACCGTAGCCTCATCTGAACTGTAGCACCGTAGCCTCATCTGAACTGTAGCACCGTAGCCTCATCTGAACTGTAGTACCGTAGCATGTACGTAGAGCATGCTACGGTGCTATGAGATGCTAAGCGAGATGCGCGTTAAAGTCTTTTGTACAGAGAAGTACAACAATGGGCACAACACATGCGTATGCACGCTCCGACAGCCGAAACATACAGACAGCTTGATTCCTGTCCGCGCGCCCAAAACATACTTGCTGCCCGCGCACGCCGTACTAGTGCGAGGACGACCATATCTGCTCGTTATCAGAGGACATCGCGCTCTGCAATGCATTGTGCAGGGTCTAGCACCAGCGGCCATCACCGGCCGCGGGTCAGTAAAGGCATCCCAGGAGCTCCCACTAACCCAGCTCAGCACCAGGTGACGTAGCTAATGGAGCGCAGCTGCCACACATCCATACAATTACATGGTGCTCTTGTAACGTCTTATCTAATCTTATTCTAATGAAGATCACTGTAAAATAATAAGCTATAATAGGTACCTACCTAGGTATTGTTCCGTCAAAACGGAGCGAAAACAACCCTCATCAAAATGGGTTACCACTACAAACCTATAACTACTTGTAAATTTCATATTTTTTGTACAAAGAGAATCATAACGTAATAAAAGCATGGTTTAATATTAATATTTTGAAGTGGTTAGATCGAGTCTAGATTAGCTGGTCGCAGGAGCAACGACCTTAACCTTGAGGTAGCCAGCACGGCGGGGTGCGGGGGGAGGGCGCGTTGCCCTGGCGACGCGCGCCTCAACTTCCGGATCACGCTTCTGAGGCGTTGGGGAGGTCACACTACTGGCAACCTCGGCCTGACCTGTGCTCTCTCCATCACTATCAATAGAAAGTTTACAAACTACATATGTATGTATTAACAGAGGTAGGTACTTACGTGTATTTTAATGAACTATTAACTCTCACAAGACGGGTGGTATTATTGGTAAGGTACCTGCGGACGTAAAGGACAAAAAAAATATTTAAAAAAATCTTTTAGTTCAAATTTAAATATATTGAATAACTAAAGATTATAATATAAAAACAGGGCATTTGAAGTATATTTACTTTATAGGTATTCACAAAAAGTATTTCTTTTTGTTTTCTATCTATTGTAAATATATATATTACCTCTATATATTTACCAAAAAATATAGGAAGATAATAAAGCGAGCGAAGCGTACCGCAAAAACTTATGAGGCTTTGTGGCTATCAGTGGTTTATCCTCACCTACCACTGCGTGTCTCTGGTATCACAGAGGGCAATCAAACTATAATTTTCGCTCGAACCGCTTCGCCCGCTGTTTTTATTTATGTCGTGGCTGTAGGGTTTCCGCCCTACACCTTTAGATGATATTGATAGGAGATGATAAGTGATAGAGAGATTAAACTGATAACTTGATTTATTGCTAATTGGGTGAATCAACTATTTTACCCACACTAAGGACAGTTCAGAAATATTATTTAAAATAAATATAATTTTAATATTCCTCTATTCTAATTTGCTAAGGACATTAGAAATATCATCTACTTAAATAACCTAGCAGGGAAGCGACAATTACTCATATTCATGACATTTTTTTTAGAAAACTACAACTCAATCTGTCAAAAACTGTCACCTGAGTTACTTGCATTCAATGTTACATGAATGGTAAATGAAACACCAAAACACTATTCATTTTTGTTTATTTACTCTTGCATGCATAATCCAATATTTTGGCAAAATCAGTCTTCATATTATTCTGTTAAGTACAAAACTAACAGACATATGGTCTCTTGCGTTACATTTAGACACATATTTATAACTATTTCTTAATTAAACTTAATACATAAGAATTACAAAATGGAAATGAATTATTTATAAAAGCTTGCTAATTGTTAGAGTAAAGTACTGGGACCTAACATAAAAATGTAATGGAAAAAAAATTGCATATTATGATCGAAAATATTTTTTTTTATTGGGGACAATTAGTAACTCCAGAGACAAATTTGGGTAACGGCTGAGACATAATATTAAACTACTGCTATAACTAATGGACGACACATTACTTGAAGAAACTTAACTCAACAATATGGGATTAAAATTGAAAAATAAACATAACAAATCAACAATAACAATCATTTCAGAAATAATCTCACATTTCGAAAACATCAATCGGGGATTCAAATTTGGATTTGGTGTTGCCGGTGTTGTGTTTACCGGTGTTGGTAATATGTTTATAATGTCTTCATAACTGACATGGCATATATCATTCATATCAACTCTGAACATCTTTGCATCATCACTTACAACCCTTAGGAACATGACTTTCACTTCGTCGTCTTCTTCAATAGGTGTCAAGGCTTTACACACGTAAGAATACATTTTCTTTTTCTTGTTCATGCCATACACAAAGACATGCAGAAAATCACCAGCTGACAGCAGTGGTGGAGCTTCATGGTTACTCGTCGTAGCCAGCGGTCCTGGTGAATTAAAGTCCTTAAACCTAGCATTGCCTAACGATCTATTTTTATTATGTTCTTTGTCAAGCTCTTGTTCTAGCTGTTCACCATCACTGTCATCTGACAGTGATGGTGAACATTATCAGTATTTATCGAGCGATTTATGGATATTCATCTGAATATCCATAAATCGCTCGATAAATACTCGGACGAGTTGGTATATTTTGAATGTCTTTCAGTACAGCAAGTGGTATATCATCGTCAAATGTATCGGGAGAATATTAACCAGAAAGTTCCAAGTTCATTTCTTTCAAGATCTCCACGTTTTCTGGTTCGACGGTCACTTCTATCGCGGAACTCACGGACTCGATATTCGCTCTATATGTTTTAGGGTTGAGACAGTTGCAAAAACCTCTTTTCGATGATGTACAAAAGCAGCTAAGCCATCTGTATTTCAAAGAGTTTCTTTCTTCTGTAAATATTTGATGGACTTGTAAAGTTCCAATAGCCGTGGGATTGATTTTGGCAGCTCATCTTGTGTTTGTTTTATAGCATCGTTTTCTATTAAGAAGAGCTTTATTTTACTAGTGCCGTTTAATTTGTTCATGAACTCTTGCGCATTAGGGATGTCCGTATCTGCGGCCACAATCTTATCGGCAGTGCGCTTCAGAAAACCTTCGATTCCATCCGCAGGACCTTTACCATGACCCGCTTCGAAGAAGGATCAGGTAGTAACAGCGAATCCATAGTCAAAGTATTTTGTGCAAAGCAAATAAAAGTTTTGCTTCTGCCTGTAATGTGTCGACGGTCCATCTGAAAAGAAATTAACGGTATCCACAGCATCAAGTTCGTTTCTTACCCGTTGCAAGATTGGGTTTAAGTGATGCACTTTTGACGTAAAACGGACAGTTTTTGTGAAATAGTAATATGAGCAAGTCGTGCCAAGGTTTTCTTCTTTAAAGTCTCTGTATAGTTTTCGCATTGTGTCCAACAAATACCTCTTCTGTACTTTCTCGCGGTTTCTAGTCACTGTTCCTTTTTTCCCAGCAGTAGCTCTGGAGATATCATCACGAAGGAAAAACTGATGAATTTTTTTCTGAAGCAGGGTGTGTCGTTTTCTTTTTAGCGTATTGTCGGGTTATTCCTAATGTTTATCTTAGTAACTATGACCTTTTTCTACGTCAGCACTTTTAAAAAGGCTTTTGAACAATCCTTTTTCCTCATGGCTCTTAATTCTTTCATATCGCTCTTTAATCGAATTTGTCAATATGTAGCTTATACTTTTGTTTCTCTTTCTGATCGTTAGATTTTCTTTCCTCTATTTTGCTTCTATTTAGTCTTTTCTTGTACTTCTCACAGTTCTTTTTCAATTTCTTGTTTTCTTCTAGTAGTTTTTTGTTCTCTCTGTACACTTTACTTCTATCCTTTCTTATTTTCTTTCGTCAGCGTTATCGGTGTCCTATTGATGCCGGAGATACTGGTTGTGACTCATTTGTAGACTTTGAGTTCGAATACCGGTGAACTAGGTGGTGTTGTATCCAAGACCGATTGCAACTTCGATTGATTCTTTGTCTCAATTTCCAGATGACGTTCGCTTGCTTCTTTTCTTTTGGTGTTAAGTCTTTTGTGAGCTGTTTAACTTTGTAGTAATGTTCACGGTGCTTTCTTTTAGCCTCTTCGTATTTTTCGGGGTTCCTTTTGAGTCTTTCCTTATACCTCTTTAGTTTTTCAGCCGCCGTTAGTCGCGCCATTTCAGGTCAATCAATATTTCTGTAAATATTATTTACATGTGTTGTTTACTATTTACTATAATAAGTCATCCTAATGTTAAACTAAGTCAATCAACAGTAAACATTTATTTGACGAAAAATAAACAGAAAAACAAAACACAATGATCCTTTTTAGTCTGAGTTACCGAACTAAAATAATGTAACTAATTAACTAATTTTGAGTCAGTACTAAACAAATAATCAACGATATCACCTTTCATCAAAAAATGCTGTATAATTTCAATCATTTAATCTAGCCGATATTTATAGATACCTAGGTACCTGGATAAGTTGATAAGGTAGGGAAGGTTTAATAATTTGTTCAAACAGAGTCTATTTTAGTTTATGTGCTACAAGCCAGTCTCACTAAGTACGTGAATGTCTTAGGAGTTACCAAGAATGTCTATGGAGTTACTGCCAATGTAACTCAGTATACAAGTAACTCCGCAGACAATCGGCTTATTTTTATGAAAAGAACACATTATAGTTGATTATGGTATTAAACGTAAACTATAATCGAAAACATATGATAGGTACTACAAAATCATCGGATTATAATAAATAATTAATAAACTTACATTCAATAATCCCGGTCACTCAGTAGACGACACAAATAGACACGCATTCTCTCCGAACGTTCTCCGCGGACTGGCGGCTTGACGGCGGCGCTATCGAAGGACACCGCCGCGCTATGTGAGCAAAACACAAATGAAGGTACCTGCGGCAAATAATGCCATCTATGTGTATTCCGGGTGAAATTTACAAGTGTACCAATCTCATTACTCTATGAAAAAACACTTTCTACAAAAAATACGAGTGTTTTGAGTAAACACTCAAAATATATAAAATACATTTTATTATGTCTAGCATTATAGACGAGATATGTACTAATATAGATAATGTGAAGGTTTCGGTTGCATACCTCACAGATGCTCAAAACTGTCCCTCGTTAGTTCCCAAATCAAGTACTTAAACACTTACAAATAATAACACAAAATATTCGGAGTATAGCAAAGAACTTTTACGACTATACTATTTTGATTGAAAGGGCAAAGATAAAACCTGATATATTAATTTTTACTGAATGTTGGTTAAAGAAAAACCATAATATCCCATCACTGGATGGATATGACTTTGCCTACACTTGTAATAATAACCTTCAAAATGACGGTGTAGTGATATACATAAAAAATATATTAAATTTAATCATGTAGAGCCCTCTTCACTGGAGGCAAGTGCTTACTCACATTTATAAATAACAACTTAGTCATAATATCAATATACCAATCACCAGCTTATAACAAATTAGATAGATTTTTGAATTCATTAAACACACTATTGACTCCATTGTCTAAATACAAAAATATTATAATGGTAGGAGATATTAACATTAATATCGCAAATAAGTTACCTGATAGCAAAACATCTGAATACCTTGACCTTATGGCTTTCCACGGTTTACTACCATCCCATACTTTTCCAACTAGACTAGAAAACTGCCTTGATCATTGCTTTTTAAAGACAAATCTATCTGCTACAACTATTGTATTGGAAAATAGCGTAACTGATCACAACTCTGTTCTGTTGATCCTGAAAAACCACGCAAATAAATCAGTGATACAAACTCATAACAATATAATCACGAGAAAAAACTACACAGATATAACAAACGATTTGTATGCGACGGATTTTAGTATAACAAACAATAACACAAACTGTGACTCAGCTACAGAAGAGTTTGTCAATATTATAAAAAACATAATCAAAAGAAACACAACTTACATCAATCGACCGTTTAGACAATCACCACTCAAGCCCTGGATAACACCAGGTCTCATACGTTGCACAAAACATAGAGACAATCTTCATACTAAAGTACGAAAATCGCCGCAAAATTAAAATCTAATAATTACATATAAAAGATATCGAAATTTTTGCAACAAATTATTAAAAAAACTTAAACAAGCTTATGAAAAGGAGCCGCTTAGTAAAGCTGGGAAAAACATGAAAAAGACGTGGCAAGTAGTAAATGACATCACGAATTTTAAACCAAAGCCAAACCTACCACAAGACCTTATAAAAGACAAAGATCCGCTTACAACATTAAATACTGTCAATGAAACATTTGCAACAGTCGGGAAATCACTGGCCGAGAAAATTATACCTATTCTAATACATATTGAAAAATTCGATAGTAGTTTGGAAATTTTAAATTTCTTTTGGCTTAACTGATGTAACTGAAGAGGAAGTAAACTCTATAATAAATTCGCTAAAGATCGATTGTTGTGTTGGGTGGGATGAAATATCAACGCGTGTACTAAAAGAAAACAAAAATATATTGATTAGACCCATCACTTATTTATGCAATTTAAGTTTCTCGACAGCAATTTTCCCGAAAGTATTTAAAACATCAATTATAATACCAATTTATAAAAACGGAGACAAAACTATTACCACCAATTATAGACCAATATCCATACTGCCTGCCCTCTCTAACATTCTAGAGAAAGCCATTAATGCGCGCTTAGAAAATTACTTCGAGAAATACAATTCGCTTTGAAACAGTCAACGGGTTTAGAAAGGGTAGATCAACTGCAGACGCCATGTTGGAACTTAATAATTTTGTCATTGACTCACTTGACCAAAGAAAAAAATGCAAGTCCTTTAATAGTGTAAACCTAGTAACTTACCGAGGTAGAGAACCCTCGCGTCTATATCACAAGTCTTGAACTTACTCGTAGTTAGAGCGAGGTGTCGAAACTAACAAGTGAAATACATAGGTCTATAATACACAACTTTGTTTTGTTCATAAGACCTTAATCAGAATAAAAATTATTATTATTATTATTATCTTGACTTTTCTGTCCTCAGCAGATAAAAATCTCAATAATTTTCGCCACTCACCGCTTACAGTTTTCTTGTCTTTGCTTTTATTCCACTTCACCAATCTTGAAAATTACCTGATGTGTTTTTTGAGGTTCTGCACCCGAAGGGTGAAAACGGAACCCTATTACTGAGCCTTCGCTGTCCGTCCGTCCGTCACACGCAGGGCTCTATATCATGTACCGTAAGAGGTAGATAGTTAAAATGTTCAAAGAATGTGTATTCCTCTTGCCGCTATAACAACAAATAATAAAAACAAAATAAGTATTCAAGTTAGAGGAGGCTTACTACATACTTTTTTGTCTACCACTGGGAAACTTTCTCTTTGTCTTTGTTACTAACCCCACCACACCAATCTTAAGCTTTGCCGCGGCTCGTTCTCAGAGGGGCGCCGATGAGCTCCTTGCCTAGGGCGCTGTCGTACCCTTAATCCGCCTGTGTTTATTCCTAAGTACCTAAGAAGTAGGTACATAATGACATAAAGAAGTAGGTACATAATACTCAGCACACACACTGGAAGTGTGTGTGCTGCGTAGAGATGCACCGACGCGATGTTATATTCATTATTGTAACCTTTCAATGTAGAGGTATACACCGTCGTAACAACAATTTAATACATTGAATTAATGTCAGGCCCCGCGACGGATTCTATTGTCTTTGTATTAATAGGTAGGTAGGTAAAAAAAATTGTTAGCTATACTCACATTATATATATTATATAATATATGTTTATGAATATGTATGTATAATAGCTATATTATTATTATTATTTGTGACTTTTAAATTATCTTGTGATTTCCATTCGACGCTTTCGAAGCTCAAAAAACCAAATGATGACAGAATCGTAGGTCGGTACTACTCGTTGCGTACCTACGTACATAGCATGCTGCCAACATGAACTGCTACAGACATGCTACAAAAAGCTACGAATACGCTATAAACTGCTACGAGTGCCCGGTGTAGTAGCGGACAACCGGCGGCGTGTGGTGTGAGCGGGCACGTGGGCCGCCCCGCACCCCGCACCCCGCCCCCGCCGCCGGCCTGTCCGCTGATGCTAAACACATAGGTACGCAGTGTTACTAAATACATCATTTAAATGAGCTTTCGGCAAGATAACCCTGTTGTGTTATTTGTCGTTAACCGGACGTTCACAACTTGGGTGCATCTGCCGACATCACGTGTCATCGACCACGGTATGCAGCGCACTGTCCACTGTCCACTGGCGAGGGCGAGGGCGCGTGCGCGGCGGGCGGGGGCGGGCGGGGGCGGGCGGGGGCGGGCGGGGGCGGGCGGGGGCCAGTGACCGGTGTCCAGCGGCGGTGCGGACAGTCGCGCAAGCAGCTCGCGCGCGCCGCACGCCATGCCGCCGCCCGCGCCCGAGGATGTCGCCCGCAGCGGCGCCTTCACCGTGCTGCCGCCCACCGCTCCCCCGCAGCCCCCGCGCGCCGTGCACGTCGTAAAACCTCTGCAGCGTTCCCCTCCCCCCGCGCCCGTGCTCTCTCCCAACACGATCCTGGACCCAAAGTTCTCTCGCGCGCTCGACTTCAAGCTTCGCAGGCTGAAGGAGAAGGAGCTGCTCGCGGCCAACCTGCGGCGCGGCACGAGGCCGCGCGCGCGCCGCCGCCTCGCCGCCGCCTCGGAGCCTGACCTGAGCGCGGCGGCGGCGGCTAGCCGGCTCGCGCCCCCCGCGCCCTCCCCACCGCGCCCGCGGTTCGTCACCACGGTGCGGACGGGCACGTTCCTCCCGCCGCCACCCGCGCTGGCGCAGCTGCTGGGCCTGGAGGCACTCTACCCCGCGCCCCCCGCACCACCGCCGCTGTACGAGTACGCAAACCGGCCGGCGGCGCTCGGTGGAACGCGGCGCGGCGCCTACGGGCCACCGACGGGCGCGGGCGCGGCGCTGGCGGGCGTGCGCGCGCTGCTGGCCGGCGTAGCGGGGCTGCGCTGCCCGTGGGTCTTGAGTGCTGTCGCCGCTCACCTGCCGATGCACTATGGCGCCGCTTATTGCACTTATACATTTCCTATAATACCTACACTCTGTGTCTACTCGTACCAATGCGAAGTAGTACCGTCCGACCCGCGCCCCACTGAATGCGTTACGTTCGACACGTGGCGGCGCGGGTCGGACCACTGGGCCGCCTGGCCTCCCATATACGCTTGTCCTACTTTTAGGCTGATCTATAATTGTTTATCTATGTACTAACGAGTTATTTACACTTTACCGTCAATGGAGCTTGTATCCAAATACAGACGCACCTAAGAAACTCATTTGCGATTTTTACGAGTAGCTCAAGTATTAGCTGAAGGTGCTGCAACTCAAGTACCTGTTAGGGAGCGATGACTATATGAGCCATACTCACGGTAGTCATTTGATTTAAACGTTAATTTGTCCGAGGACAGAATGGGACAGGATTGGAAGGATGACCAATATTTTAATGAAAATAATAATGTTAATAAGTTTTTTTTTTTTTTTTTTTTTTTAAACGGCAATGGCCTTTATTAATAAAGAAAATTACAATCAAATTATAACTAGTATTTACAATTGAAACAATTAAGCTAACTGCAGACTGTTGCAAACAATCTACAGGTAGCTCAACTGATCCATATCAATACCAGTCGGAAGCGTCCCCAAGACGCTGGCTGCATTGCCCCGCTGTATGGCAATGCTGATGCGCTGCGCCAGATATCCGCCAGCTCTCGGGTCACGCGTCGCGTCGACCAGACGCTCAGATAACTTTTTAAAAACCCGGAGAGCCTCGGTACCCCACGGACCTAGGGTCTCGACCCCAAAGGGAGCAAATATGTAGGCTCTGTCGAGACCTGCATATTTGCGTCTCTTGAGATCCTCGGCCAAATCTGCCGCCGCACCAGCCCTTACGGATGTCCTCGGAAGATGGGAAGGCGCAAGTGTGTCGACGCATGTAGCGTCCCACACAATGGGCCTCCCCAACTCCCATGGGACTAGTGTCATGCCGTCAGGCCTCTTACCATCGTCACGCAACAGACCATTCGGTTCGAGAATAGCTGGTACGTTAGCGGTGACAAAGGCCCGCCGGATGACGTCGTTAAGGCTGGCATGACGAGATATCCGACCGGCGGCCCTAGTACACGATAATCCGTGAGACAAAAGAGATTTTGGGGGAGCAGCATTAGGGCAAGCATTATGCCAAGCCGTTCGAGCTTCGTCTAAAAATGAAATTTTGAATGAAATTCCAGGTGGGACCAAACAAGATGACTTTAAAATTTTTTCAACTAAAGAACTAGTGCTGTAGACGGAAGACAGGAACGCTGGAAGGGCTACACTTGAAATTTTGCGTATACCTAAGCCTCCCAATTTGACAGGCAGGGAGGCCTGCGACCATGCCTTGTCATCTAAATCGACATTCAAAACCGATGAGTATTCTTTATTATGTTGTCTAAGCCTTCCAAGAGCTCACTGTGTTTCCACAGTTGACTACATCTCAAAGAATACGTAAATTTAGGTACAAAAAGACAAAACCGAATTATTGTAAAAGCCATAATTATGGATATTAATTTTGAGCAGTCTGTCCGAAGTTTTGTTAAAATTTTTAATTTTCTCGTCTACAAAGGACTGAAAAGACTCATCAAGAATTGGTGAACCAAGGAGGCGAAGTGAACATTTATCAACAACTGTTATGTTGGGGGCTAAACTATTGAATTTTCCAATGATATTGTTTTTGTCTACACAAGAGTCCGAAATAAAAAGCTCACACTTTGAAAAATTTAATTCCAAACCTATTTTTCGAAATTTATCTGTGATGATTTTTAGATCATCAAAAACTGTGTTTACCTCTCCACCTAAAGTTCCGTCATCTAAATACCAAACATTGAGCTTGGATTGGAGACGTTGAATTATCGGTTGGATGGCAAGGCTAAATATGGCCGGACCGAGAGGGTCGCCCTGCTGACATCCAACAGCGGACAAAATGACTTTGTTCTTGTATATTAATTTTGACGGCGAACCGTAACATTGCCAGAGAAAAGGGTAAATTTCTGGAATTTTGTCTTTAATTTGTTTTAGCAAGGCGCCCCTGTCTACGGAATTGAAGGCGTTTTTGACGTCTACCTTCAGAATTACCTCCCCATAATTTTGGTCTAAAAATGTACGAAGGGAATGTACTGCGGCCTCACATCCGCCTCGCGAACCAAAGCCTAGCTGAATTGGTCGGAAATAGTCGCCTAAATAGTCGGCTTTTTTCCGACAGCAGACTTTAGCCGCAAGGCGGCGGTATGTAGTGCCTACGGCTATGGGTCTTATACCGCCATCCTTCTTTTTTAAGGCACAAAGGTTCGCACCGTATAGGAGTTCTGTGGTCTCGCTGTTAACTCGGCCTGACAACATCAGGTTGATTAAACCTGTCAAGTCTTCCAGAAGGACTTCACCTGCATGGCCAGACCCGCCAGACAGAAGATCTTTTAGATGCTGTGGAGTCACAGCATCCAGGCCGCAGGCAGAGCCACTCTGAAAAGACATGACAGCTTTAAGTACTCTCAAGAGATATGAGAGTAGCATCGTCATTTGGCGCCAATAATAGTTATAGTTGTATGTTATATGTTATTAGTTAATAGTTATTAGTATATGTTAATAGTTATCTATCACATTGTTACATTTTTAACAGCAGCAGCGTGGTGCCCACCCAGTACTCCAACATGATGCACGACAAGCGCGTGGTGCGTGGCAGCACCTTCAACTCGCATCCCCAGGCCGCCGTGAGTACCCCTGCAACCCCGCGCAGCGTGGCGCCCACCCAATATTGCACGATGCTCAACAAGTGCAGCCTTCAGCTCGCACCCCAGGCCGCCGTGTGTGCCCCTGCACCCCTGGCACCCCAAATTGAGACCTGTGCCGCCTCGCGTGACCGCAGCAGCGGGTCACACCATCGTAAAAATTTCTACAATCTTCAATTAAAATTTCTCCTTTATTTGTTCGTATTGCATTCTTTGCGATTGCAAAGAATGCAATACCTAGTATTTGTTACAATTTGTTAGGCATGTCGTTAGTATGAGGTCGGCGGCGCGCGGCGGCGGCGAGGCAGCACGCGTATCTAGCCCACTCAAGTACAGTAACATTATAATATAATAATAATAATAACTCTTGTTTGAACATTTAATGAACTGTCGGAGTGGATGGAACGTGGTCAATATCACAAATAGGTATCATCAGCTCATAGTAACGTCCTGCTGTATAGTACAGTACATGCGCCTTCATGTGTGGTGTGCCGGATCGGTTCCTTCGTACAGCACTCGTCCACTGCTGAACTAATTTGCCCCAACTTTGCGCAAACTCAGGTAAATTCTCCGCACAGTCAGTAGATATATTAACACCGAATATAAAAATAGATTTATCACATACACAATGCCCGCTATGCGCACGTCATAACACTGTAACACTTTCACTGAGCTGAAGACGCTTTTCCTCCATAGTAAGGCGACTCCTCCATGAGGCCTTCCTTGCAGTAGGCCTGCCGAAGTGTCGACCACAGAGGTTCCAGAGCTTCCGAAGGCGTCCTCAATAGCAGCTAGCATCGTCAAATCATGAGGCAACAACCATGTTTCCTGTAGCGCCACAATACAATTACAATACATTACACAATACATTTTACAAAGACTTCTGACACCTTCAAGAGATCGTTTCAGTGACTTACAGTTAAAGGAGTGTAGTTTCCTGGTGTACTAACCATTTTGGTGTTTAGGTGGTTGCCTCTCAATTTCAGTCTCATAGTTCTCTCTGAGGTTGATGAAACGCCTGAAAGATACTCCTTGTGCCCATAAATAGCTATCCAGAAAAGTTGACAGACTGCTCTTGCTCACAAACATTTTAAAGGCGTTTTAATTTCGCCTTCTAGCCATCTTCAGTTTAATGGGCTTATCATTCTCTCGGGTTTTAGTGAGAATGTACTCTGCTATGTCCGCCTCAGACACACCCACGTCCACGTTGTACTCTGCTATGTCCGCCTCAGACACACCCGCGTCCACGTTGTACTCTGCTATGTCCGCCTCAGACACACCCACGTCCACGTTGTACTCTGCTATGTCCGCCTCAGACACACCCACGTCCACGTTGTACTCTGCTATGTCCGCCTCAGACACACCCACGTCCACGTTGTACTCTGCTATGTCCGCCTCAGACACACCCACGTCCACGTTGTACTCTTATGTCCGCCTCAGACACACCCACGTCCACGTTGTACTCTTATGTCCGCCTCAGACACACCCGCGTCCACGTTGGTGATAAGAAGAGGAACTTAGGTTTCAGCCGCCTTAAATTTACTACTTTATACATACTCAGTTTTGCCTCTGCTCATTGTAAATTTATTGCCAAGGCGCTTTCTTTAAACAAGTTTCCATTCATTGTATTTCTCTGGTGTAGCAAACCATAGGCCTTTTATCGTACTGACATCAGCATAACTAGGTATTACGGGTTGAGATGCTGGTTTATTATTTATCTCATTTTGACCTAACTCAGTCGGATGGTTGACGCTACCTGATTGAATAAGCTGCGGCACGGACCCACTTCCATACTCCACGTGCGAGTCTGTTATCGGCGCAGACGCAATTGCAGGCGGCGCGGCGGCGCGGCGGCGGCGGGGCGGTGGAGTAGCGAGGCAAGCGCTCTCCGCCGCGGCAAGGACCTTACTGATGCGCACTGGCTGTGGCACTGTAGCTGTAGGCGAGCGCTCTGCGCGCGCGCTAGCAGGGGCGGGGTCAAATACTGGTGGACTAGATTGCTGCGGTAGAGAGATAGCCATCGGTCCACTATTTAAAATCTCTCAATAGCGATGTAACATCTAATGGTCGAAATTCACCGGTGGTAGTTTACCAAGATCTTATGCAACAAAAATAGGTATATTTTCAGGATGCAGACTTTTGAGGACTATAATAATGTCTTCCAATATGAAGGTCCTCGAAACAACCTATTATTTAGTGTGCAGTAAGAAAATGTGCGCGTTGAAGTCTTTTGTATGCTACGCCGGTCCTTCGTAGCATCGTAGCACGTGCTACGAAGGTCTACGTTAAAATATGTTTCTCTTTATGGGGATGCAAGTGGGAAGGGTAGGGGAAAGTGAGTTATATCACAGAAAAGAGAACAAAATTTTCTACACAATTGTGAAATCTGCAACTTTGAACTTCCTTGCTGTTATTTTAAACACAATTAAAAAACTTCTCGATTTGAGATTCTTTCTGTATTAAATATTGATAACACGACACGTGATTTTTTTGTTGTAGCTCACTTTAAGCTGTACTATAGTTGGGTAACTTCTGATCAATAAACTTTTATGTGTAACTCTACGTTTAGAACATTTGCAAAACAAATACAGTTTGCCGCTCGCGCATATCAAGCCCCCTTTTTTGCCATTTTTCAAAAAGAGGTCTATTTACAGTCTCTATATTTTTCCTGTAAAATATAGATCCAAATCTACAAACGCTACATACATTTACGATGGATCGCTCTGCAATCTTCGTAGATAGGGGGGGGGGGGTATTTTTTCAAGTTTTTTCAAATATTTCATAAAGCATTAAACCTACAGAAATTCCAAAAACTGTTTTGAGATGTACAAACAAACCGATACCTTTCATTTGATACCCCACTCGGTGAGGTAGCCCCCCTTTTGAACATTATCCCCCCCCTTATTGACCATTTTTCAAAAAGTGGTGTACTTACAGACTTCTCTATATTTATCCTGTAAAATAAAGATCCATATTTACACACGCTACATATATTTCAGATGGATCGCTCTGCAAACTTCGGAGATGGAATTTAATTGGGAATGGGTATTTTTTTTACCTTTTTCAAAATATTTCAAAAAGTATGAAACCTACAGAAATTTCTAAAACAGTTTTGAAATGTACAAACTGATACCTTTCATTTGATAACCCACTTGACCATGTAGGTCTCTTTTAAAATTTCGACATCACAATTTGTACTGAAAATTTACATAATCATTTTTCATTTATTTTTCTTTTAATCTGTACAAGCGCACGAAATGTATTATTATTTCAAATTTCACGTTATTTGCTGCTGTAGTTGCTGAGATATTAAAGACGGAAAAAAGGACAGAAAAAGCGATGCCATAAGGGTTTCGAAACCGATCTCCGACCTTCGAAACCCTAAAAACAATTATATTTTCTACTAATCAAAAATTTGATTAAGAAGAAGAAAGTTGCGTTTGAATATTCGGGCGTTAACCCTTTTTAGAGTTCACCTATTTGTATTGATGACGCTCCAACCGGTTTCATTTGTATTTTATAATTCAGTTTGTGTATTTTAGTAACCGTGATGGTAATGTGGTTCTAATGCAACTGAACTAATTTCAAATAACAATTTCCAGAGTGGAGGAATGAAACAAGGTTAATGTGAGGCGACACGACACTAGGTGCCCACTACAGCTGCCCCTCCGCCCCCCGTACTGTTACATTAATGTGGCGTTTGCGGAGCCCTAGTGAGTCGGAACTCGAAGCCGACAGCTCAGCTCGGCCGATACAAGCGTCAGGCTAGCTCTCGCTCTTCCATTCTTAGCTCGGCGGATGTTAGATTGCTAAAGCAGCTGTTCTACCTACGTAGAGCCCTGCCTGAGTTTGGCTATGACGCCTCGATACTATCGACTAACCAACCACAGAACTCCATGCATATATTATATGAATACGCGTCTCAGATATGGAACCCGCGTTACCTGAAGTACATCGGTCGTATCGAAAGTATTCAGAGGCGGTTCTTAAGATACCTGTGTTTTAGGGTAAAGATCCCTTACACATATTCCACCTATGATGAACTCTGCAAGAGGTTCCATTTCTTGCCGCTCAAAAATAGACGTGACGTAGCTGATTATCTTTATATACTTAAGATTATTAACAATGATGTTGACTGTCCAGAACTTCTTGGCAAATTAGAGTTCAAGGTACCGCATAAGCAGCTTAGACACAACCCCCTACTACATGTCCAACATGTTGGAACTAATTATAGACAACATTAATTTATAGTGCGAGCGAGTAGAACTGTCAACGATTTCAGCAGGATGTTGAACATTGACCCTTTTAATACCAGCATTCACAGGGCAAGGCGATGCAAGACTCTCAACTTCTGTTGCACATGATGTAGTTATACCCTTAATACTTATTTACCTTTTGTTTCTTTTAAAGTTTAATTAATATAATTTTATTGCTTTATTAAGTACACAATTGTCGACGAAATAATTTTTTTTTTAGAGTCACACTTAGGTAGTCTGTTATGATTATATTAGCGAATGCCTATTATTAGCTCTCTGTGTCTGTTTAAATTTTTTATTGTAATTAGTTAAGCTGATGGCAATCCGAATTAAATAAATAAATAAATAATTATTATGAGGTTTAAGTTTGATGCGTTAATAGTTTACAGTACGCAAGCTTAAATTCTTAAGAATTATTTGAATGGACGCCTACGTTCGCGTGACTCGCTCGAGCTCATTCACAATGCACCTTCCACTCACTAGCGCTCCGTGTGCACGTGCGAGGGAGCACTGGCCAGAAGCTAGGGCCTTAGGTCTAAGGATTCCAAGCCCTATGCGTATGGCGATAGAGTCGGCACTAGCGTCTTGCCTTGTTAGGTAGGTAGGTACAGGCCGCCGTTAGCAATGCATGAACGCTAGGTGAGTGTCACCGAGCGCGGCACAGCGCGCTGCCGGAGGTACCTAGGAGCGAGGCCACAGTCGGCTGAGAGGCTTGTTTGTGCAGCTCTACCTCATTACGCTAATACTCACAATTACTAGCTATTTTATGCTACAACATTTTTATTCCTACTTTGTGCATTATTGAGAATGTTGAAGCTTAAAGGTTTCATAATTGAGGAACATAGTTGAGGAATACCGCCCTATAGCAGTTCTTTCTACCGCGGCAAAGGTTTTCGAGAATGTCTTGCATAAATACATTTATGCACAAGTTGATAAGTACTTGAGCATCAACCAACACGGCTTCAGAAGCCAGCGATCCGTGAACACAAATTTGTTGACCCTCGTGAACTACATTTCCACCAGCATGGATCATGGCTTCCAGGTTGATGTTCTGTACTTTGATTTTCGAAAGGCGTTTGATAGGATTAACAACGACATTCTGCTGACCAAACTATCTGCAATAGGCTTCGCCCCGGGTCTCCTCCGGCTTCTAGCAGATTACCTCCGTGACCGTCAGCAGTTTGTCAAACTTGGCCCTTATCAGTCCCAGCCATATCACACGCGTTCTGGGGTCAGCCAGGGATCAATTTTTGGTCCTTTACTGTTCCTCATAATGGTTGATGACCTCCCTGGTGTAGCGTCGCGTGCTAGGAGCTTGCTTTATGCGGATGACCTAAAACTCTACCTAGAGGTTAGGTCTGAAGCAGACTGCCGAGCTCTACAACACGACGTCGATGCTATATTTCACTGGAGTGTTGTTAACAAAATGGAATTTAATTCCAGTAAATGTTACGTGATGACTTTCGGCCGAATGTTACATCCAATTTACTTCGACTATAAAATTAACGGAGAGCCAATCAACAGGACCGTCACAATGAAAGACTTGGGTGTCACATTCGACCGAAAGTTAAATTTCCATGACCACATTCGTTCCTTGGCTAAGGAGTCGTTTCAGCGTCTCGGGTTCGTCCTTAGAAACGCCCGTGATTTCGAGAGCGAACACGTCATTCGCCTTATCTTTTCGGCACTTGTTAGGGGCAAGTTGGAGAGCAGCGCTTGTGTATGGAACCCGCATGAGGTTACTTACACCCTCATGCTTGAGAAGGTACAGAAGAGATTCTTGCGGTTCCTCTACAAGCGCTGCTACCCCTATCTTTATCCCACTAAGTTTCTATTAGGATGTCTGGGTTATAACTCGCTGGAGGTGCGGCGCGCCTACGACCAAATGATTACTGTGTGTAAAATCCTCTACGGCAGAATTGACGCCTCGGGCTTGAGTGACGAGTTGTGTCGACTTTATGTCCCGAACAATTACTGCCGGGCTCGGAAACATAGACTGCTTGCTGTCCCACAGTCCCGTACGGCAGCTCACTCTGAGTCGCCCATCCCCCGAGTACTCGGTGCCATCAACGCTCTCCTGGACGACAGCCCCGAAGTTGATCTTTTTGCCGACAGCTGGACCAATTTAATGAGACAGTGTCTTAATTTTTGTGAACGTAAATATTAATTCTCTGACATTCTTTAATTTTATTGTTTCTTGTATATGTATATTATGTGTTAATTTCTGTAATCATATTTAATTAATGTAATTGGTTGTGTATACCGTGTTAATTAAATTAAATAAATAAATAAAATAAAAATACAAATTGTTTTTTTTTAATATCGACATTTGAAACTCAGTAGAAATCTCTTAGCAGGTTCCTAATCGGTTCTGTTTCACTTATAATTAGCAAGTGCTCTAAGCTAGCTACCTCTAGTATTGGTTTTATTTAAAAGCTAACATAAGTTTGACACGTTCAGCCTATCAAAGCACCATGCGATGTGTTGCAGGGCGACGGCATCGACAGCCAGGCGGCGCGAATGGCGCGTACGCGGCGGCGTGCGCTGGCCCGGCGCGCCGCCGCCGCGCGCCTGCGGCCCGGCACGCCGCCGCCGGCGCCGGGCCGCCGCCACCACCCCATCCAGACGGAGTACTACCTGGAGGAGCTTTTCGACAAGGGCCAGGAGATGGACGTCGGCGTGCAGACCGACCTGTTCGTGGACCGCCCCGCCACCCCGCGCTACGTGCCCGCCAAGACAGGCGCCGACACCGCCACGCAGATCTACCCGGGGGACGTGAGTGTACCCCCGCCCACCGCACCGCGCCGCGCGTGCCTTGCGCGCTCACCGCTGTCGCCCGTGTGTTACAGCTGTTCGACTTCGACCTGGAGGTGGCACCGATCCTGGAGGTGCTGGTGGGCAAGACGACAGAGCAGGCGCTGGCGGAGGTGGCGCAGGAGGAGGAGCTGTGCACGCTGCGCGAGCAGCAGCGGCGCTACGTGGAGTTGCGCGACGCCGAGCGCGCCGAGCGGCAGCGGCTGGGCGCGCAGGACGCGCGGCTCGTGCAGGAGAAGGAGCGACGCGTGGCGGAGGCGCGCGTGGCGCGCGCGGCCGCGCTTGAGGCGCGCTCGCGGGCTGCCGCCGCCGCGCTGGTTCAGGGTTACGTGGCCGAGCTACTGCCCGCCGTGCTAGCTGGCCTGCGCGACCAGGGCTACTTGCTGCAGCGCACTACGCGCGGCATCGACGAGGAGTTCATGCCGTGGCTGGTGGAGGAGGTGGAGCACGAGATCGAATCCATCATCACGAGCCGCGACGTGATCACGGGTGAGTGTTCGCACCGGTGAGCCAGTGCGCCGGTGCTGCATTGTCTGATACCCCTGCTGTTGCAGAGATCGTCCGCGAGGTGGTAGAGGCGCGCGCGGAGCTGTACGCGGCGGAGGGCGCGCGCGCAGCCGGCGAGGAGGCGACGCCCGACTCCATCACGCCGCCCTCGGAGCCCGAGGCGGAAGCCGAAGACATCGACAAACGTTAGTATACTGTACTACAACCACCGCACATAGTGCTCTCGCGCACCTAAATCTATTGTATTCCTGACCCATGCCCTAAGGTAATTATTTTATTAACGTTAAATTAAAATTAATATTGTTTGGAAAATAAAATGCTCATAATACTGAATTAAATAACAATAAATGTCTAGTAGAAGAAATAGAGCTAGAAAAATTCCCTCGCTAGTTCAGCAGTCTACTTTAGAGCCACTCGCTACGCTCGTGACTCTACTCTAGACTGCTTCGCTAGCTCGGGATTTAATATCAGCACGTGCAATAAAAAATCGTTCTGCTCACTTGTTGACGATATGGATAAATGGATAATAAAGAAAAATATTTTTCAAATATTTTAATAAACCTTACCTAGAAAACTGTAATTACTTATGTGTATAACAATTACAATTACAATACGAGCGCACCAACAACAAACAGAACGATACTAAACAAATACACGTGGCAACTTATCCCCGCATGGATCGAATCTAGCTCTCTGATTGGTGCAAACGGCCGCCGGTGGCGCCTGTCTCTCTCACTCGCGCCAAACAGATAGTGCAGTCCTTATTTTCATGATTAAAGAATACGATGTATTACTTCACATGCTAAATTAAAAGATATGATGCTTTCTAGTTGAAGTTTGAACATATATTTTTTGAGGAACATAACATATTGCAAAATCTGTAAATAATTAAAAATTCTGCAAAAAATAAACGAATCTTTTTTTGCGGCTTGGTTTGTTTACTGCATATTCATCTGTGGTAGCAGGTGAATAACTTCCTTCAGAATTGTGCTCTAATATGAACAACACCTTATAATACATTTATAATATAATATTATCAAAGTAACAGGACCATTTCTGTACATTGAAGATGTACGTTTTTTTTAGAGCACTCTTTTATAGTTACTGAAGCCAAAACCGTAACTATTTGTTTTTGTGTGTCTATCTACATATTTCTTAGCTGCGCATTACGCCGAAACTGCTGAAAGAATTCAAATGAAACTTGGCATGATTTATTGAGTTCATGCTACGAGGTAGGACTGAGGATAATTTTGTAAAGGATAACCACAAGATCGTATTGTTTGCTGATGATACTTCATTAATTTTTAAAATGAAACGACAAAACACTAATTTTGACGATGTGAATAATGCTATCTGAAAAATAGTCCATTGGTTTAGTGTCAATAACCTTTTGCTTAATGAAACCAAAACAAAATGCATTAGATTTATTCTACCTAATGTAAAACAAGTTAAGGCTGATGTAACCGTTAAAGGAGAAACGTTAGAAATTGTTAACAGTACCATATTCTTAGGAATAACCTTAGATAGTAAACTTCAATGGGGCCCACACATAGACAAGCTATCGAAGAGACTTAGTTCTGCAGCGTATGCAGTCAAAAAAATTCGTCATCTTACAGACGTTGATACTTCTAGACTAGTTTATTTCAGCTACTTCCATAGTGTTATGTCTTTGGCATAGTCAAAGTCAAAGTCAAAAACTCTTTATTTCCATAAATACAATAAATGTACACTTAGAAAAGGTCAAATTCTTAATAATTAAACACTGACACGGAAATAAAGTGATATTTTTGATTTCAGTCGCTTCGGTATGTTGACTAAAGTAATTCGGCATGTTGAAAAAAGTTAGTTGTTATTTTTCGAGTTGGAGCAAATCCCGTCCCAAGCTTTTTTATCCTCTAGATAATCTGATATTTTATAGTAGGCCTTTTTACACAAGAAGGTTTTGACAATTTGTTTGAATTTATTTACTGATAATTTTTGCAACTCACTAGGAGTTTTGTTGTAGAAGCGTATACATTGCCCTTTAAAAGATACATTGATTTTGTGTAGTCTAGTTGTGGGCACAGCGAGTTTATGTTTATTTCTTGTATTTAAATTATGTACATCGCTATTTTTAGGGAAGCGATTGATATTTCTATGAGTGTACAATAGGTTTTCATAAATATATTGACATGGTACTGTCATTATGTTTATTTCCTTGAATTTTTCACGTAGGCTTCTCTGCCGCAGAAGAGGGCTGTTCGTGCAATCTACAATATGGGTCCCAGAGAAAGCCTACGTGAAAAATTCAAGGAAATAAACATAATGACAGAACCATGTCAATATATTTATGAAAATCTATTGTACACTCATAGAAATATCAAGCGCTTCCTTAAAAATAGCGATGTACATAATTTCAATACAAGAAATAAACATAAACTCGCTGTGCCCACAACTAGGCTACACAAAATTAATGTATCTTTTAAAGGGCAATGTATACGCTTCTACAACAAAACTCCTAGTGAGTTGCAAAAATTATCAGTAAATAAATTCAAACAAATTGTCAAAACCTTCTTGTGTAAAAAGGCCTACTATAAAATATCAAATTATCTAGAGGATAAAAAAGCTTGGGATGGGATTTGCTCCAACTCGAAAAATAACAACTAACTAACAGGCTAAAGGTTTCTTCGTCGCTTCTTTACTTTAGTCTACATGCCAAAGCGACTGAAATCAAAAATATCACTTTATTTCCGTGTCAGTGTTTAATTATTAAGAATTTGTCCTTTTCCAAGTGTACATTTATTGTATTTATGGAAATAAAGAGTTTTTTACTTTGACTTTGACTTTTGATACATTTATTCCCGGAATGTGATGAAAGTCAAAATGTGTAGGTACTTAGTTGTGATTCGTTAGGTACCGCGTCGTCTGATTTAATTGATTATTTTTTTGTTAGTAACAGTGTCGCAAGATTGAATTTGACTAAATCAGTAGAGAGTCGAGTAGAACATCAGTAGATTGATTTAGGTTAGGTTTTATGATCTATTTTTAAATATAATATTATGAGCGATGTGGCGCGGCGGACCAAGGTCCACCTGCGACGCAGGAGGTTCAGGGTTCGATTCCTGCCTTGGGCCAATGTTTGTAAGATCTGCAAATATTTGATCGGGGTGTTCTGGGTATTATCTATGTATAATAAAAATATATATGTGTTATATATTGTACTAAGTATATCAGTCATCTTTCATTGCACCACCCCACTTCTCCCCATGGGTGTCGTAAGAGGCAACTAAGGGACATACAGGGAGGAACGGGCAGCAGCGCCCCTGCAGAACAACTCCACCAACGAACTGCGATCCCCAACCCGCATGCCCAGCGTGGGGATTATGGACATTACCCCCCAATGATAAGTCGACACAGAAAATGACCTGGCCTGGTTCCTGGCCACCTCGCTATTCCTGGCCATGGTAGTGGCCACGGTAACGGCGGGGCAGGAGGTGCTAGGAATCATCGGGCTACCTCAGGCTACCATAAAGAACTGACCCTGGCTACGTTTAACGGAAGCACTCTAAGGCTTGACCATCGCCTAGCGCAGTTGGAAGTGGTATGTGGTACACAGCTATATATGGCAGGTCGTTCATGAGCAGAAAAAAGACGATGTTCGAAAGGGACGATCCTTGCGGGACTCCATACTGGTAGGTAGAGCCTGGGATCTCATCCTTCCTCCACTCCCAGTTACGACCTGATTTCTTGATTGATCTGCGACGTCAAACGCTTTTCGACCAGTAGAGCGTGATCTGCGACGTCAAACGCTTTTCGACGAGTAGAGCGTGAAATGTGACGTCAAACGCTTTTCAACCACGTCAAACGCCGCAGACAAGTCGCAGAACAAGACCGCCACTTGGTTCATACAGTCGCGCGCTTCAAGAATACGCCGGAGCACCACCCTAACAGCATCAGTCGTGGACCTCTCGGCCCGGCAGGCGTACTGCCTTGCAGACAGCGAAGCGGTACTCGAGAGGTACTCCAAAAGACGCGTACTTCTTAGTACGCGTCTTTTGGAGTACCTATCGATCCATCCATTCTCTAGTATTTTTGCGATAGCTGGAATAATACTCACAAGTCTGTAACTATTCACATCCTCCTGGCGCCCTTTTCCCCTATACAAAGGTGAAACTCGTACAGACAATCATTTATTTGCTGCTAAAACCCCTCACATTCAAATAATTCGAAAATGTTTTATTTAACAACCTTTATTATACTCTAATTTAGTTACGTTGTACTTTCTTGTTGTAGTAGATAGGTACTAGACATCGGTATAGAGATTAGTTATTCTGTGTCAGTATCTTGTTGTAGTAGATAGGTACTAGACATCGGTATAGAGATTAGTTATTCTGTGTCAGTATCTTGTTGTAGTAGATATGTAGGTACTAGACATCGGTATAGAGATTAGTTATTCTGTGTCAGTATCTTGTAGTAGTAGATAGGTACTAGACATCGGTATAGAGATTAGTTATTCTGTGTCAGTATCTTGTTGTAGTAGATAGGTACTAGACATCGGTATAGAGATTAGTTATTCTGTGTCAGTATCTTGTAGTAGATAGGTACTAGACATCGGTGTAGAGATTAGTTATTCTGTGTCAGTATCTTGTTGTAGTAGATAGGTACTAGACATCGGTGTAGAGATTAGTTATTCTGTGTCAGTATCTTGTTGTAGTAGATAGGTACTAGACATCGGTATAGAGATTAGTTATTCTGTGTCAGTATCTTGTAGTAGATAGGTACTAGACATCGGTGTAGAGATTAGTTATTCTGTGTCAGTATCTTGTTGTAGTAGATAGGTACTAGACATCGGTGTAGAGATTAGTTATTCTGTGTCAGTATCTTGTTGTAGTAGATAGGTACTAGACATCGGTGTAGAGATTAGTTATTCTGTGTCAGTATCTTGTTGTAGTAGATAGGTACTAGACATCGGTGTAGAGATTAGTTATTCTGTGTCAGTATCTTGTTGTAGTAGATAGGTACTAGACATCGGTGTAGAGATTAGTTATTCTGTGTCAGTATCTTGTTGTAGTAGATAGGTACTAGACATCGGTGTAGAGATTAGTTATTCTGTGTCAGTATCTTGTTGTAGTAGATAGGTACTAGACATCGGTGTAGAGATTAGTTATTCTGTGTCAGTATCTTGTTGTAGTAGATAGGTACTAGACATCGGTGTAGAGATTAGTTATTCTGTGTCAGTATCTTGTTGTAGTAGATAGGTACTAGACATCGGTGTAGAGATTAGTTATTCTGTGTCAGTATCTTGTTGTAGTAGATAGGTACTAGACATCGGTGTAGAGATTAGTTATTCTGTGTCAGTATCTTGTTGTAGTAGATAGGTACTAGACATCGGTGTAGAGATTAGTTATTCTGTGTCAGTATCTTGTTGTAGTAGATAGGTACTAGACATCGGTGTAGAGATTAGTTATTCTGTGTCAGTATCTTGTTGTAGTAGATAGGTACTAGACATCGGTGTAGAGATTAGTTATTCTGTGTGTACGAAGACGTACCTTCTAGGTATATACCTATCTATGTATGTATCTAATATGACTGAATCGGTATATTTGCGGCCGGAACGGATAGTGCGACACTGACCGCGACGCGAGGGAATCCTTTACTTTGTACCTACGTGTAACTTTTTCAATAAACTTTTGAAAGACCAAAGTGATCAGTGATTTTAATTTAGCACTCAATAACTTACTAACTTTAATGCTAATCTTACTAACTATAAAGTCCGTACACTGTGTCAATATCTTGCAATATACAGAAAGGTACTAGACATCGGTGTAGAGATTAGTTATTCTGTGTCAGTATCTTGATTGCTTTACCTTTCAGCATAGGCCTCCCCCAGATTATTCCATAGTAAGTACAAAACAGATAAACACCTCACATAGTAAGTACAAAACAGTTATAAAAATACATTTATAAAAAAATGCCAGCTGAAAGGTTGTGTTGACTTAAAAAGAAAATTCACTTTAAACCCTAACATTTCGCAAACGGATCCCTGAATCGTACGAGCTTTGTTAGAGGTACCGTGAAATGATAACTCCAACGATGATAATTCACAACTGGTTTATTTGTTAGATTTAAGTTAACATGAAGACATTATGCGGAAGATAAGAAATCACGTTGATACATAACCTCACGTTAATATTGCTAAGCTATAATAACATAGGAAGCTAGGTAGCCTTGATATCACACGCATAGACTGAATAACACATTGTACCTTGTACATCTTGGCCACTAGAAAAAGGGAAAACAATGTAATGTGTAAGAACTGTGTAACACAAGAATCCAGACACAACTAGGATTCTTCCCTGATAATGTCACTACATTGTACTTCGTACATCCTGGCCACTCGCAAAAGAAAACAAGTATTTATTAAAACATTGATAGCATCTAATCGAACAGAATCATTCAATAACACAAAAATGAGTTGTGAAGGCTGCAAGGAAGCTTTAACCCCAAATAAACACCTAGAATGTTACGCTTGCAATGGAACATATCACCATGAATGCCTTAATTTGGATGCTAATTATTTGCATTCGTTGTCCATGGAAGCCCGCGAGAAGTGGACCTGCCCAGCATGCTTGAGTAAGGTTTCCATGCGTGTCAGATCAAACGCCAACACGGCCATACATCGAGGCTGTGCCTCACATGTGGCACAGCAGGAGTCTTTGGACATGTCATGCGACTTACTGGACACGAGTGAGATGCCTACTACCTCGCCGCCATCGTCGCCGCCATCGTCGCCGCCCCTGCGTCCAATGGAGCCTGTTTCTATGGAAAAATTCAATGTTTTAATCAGTGCGTTACAGGGATGGCGCAACGATTCACTACGTCAAATTAGTGAGATGAATATCAATATGTTTAGCATTAGGGATGATATTAAGGGTACTTTGAACGCCATTCAGACTGAAGTTAAAACTTTAAAGAATGAACAAACAGTGTTGAAACAGAATTTGTCACAGATTATTTGTGAAATTAAGCTTCTTCAATATTCTCTTACTTTCAAGGATGAGGTACACAAAACACTTGAGAATCGCGTCAATGGCATTGCGCGCTCTGCGTCAGAGCACACCTTGTTGGCAGTTACTAGCCTTGAGTCAAAGATTGACTCGCTGGAGCAGCAAGCTAGAAACTGCAATGTGGAAATCTGTAACGTCCCAGAAGGGCGTAACGAAGACTTAGTAGGTATTATCGATGCTATTGGGATAGCCAGTCGTGCCCAGTTTACACAAAAAGACATTGTGTCTATGCATAGAGTACCGCACCATCACCAGCAAGGCAGGGTTTTCATAACTTCGTATCCGTTATGTTCGCCATTCCTGATAGTCGTAGTCGGCTGCACATGAGAATTCGTGGATGGTCCAAAAGGTTTCCAAAATGCGTCATGCAATAAAGAATTGCGTCGACCTTGGCAAACTCTACATGAGCGCCTTGAACGGCACTGACCTACCTCATGCTGAAGTAGGCAATTTTCACAAATGCCTAACTGCGTCGTTGCATTTAACTTGTCTTTGGCATTTAGTTTTATAAAATCATCACATTTGTATATTGCGTGATTGTGGCTACAATAAGGGCAGGTCAATAATAAGCAAGCTATTGAAATAAAACCAAGGTCGCCTGACTTACTGTAGCTTGATTGTTGTTGATTATTTAGCTTGCTGCATGGTCCCTTTGACTGAAGGGTTTCTTTGACTGAAAGGGATTTGGTTTCGGGGACTGTCGCACTAAAGTATCCATATCCTTCTTGATTATGAGTGAACTGGATTTCAGGGGCTTCAGCACTGGTGTATCCTTTTCCCTTTTCAATAATGGTGCTAGATTACTGAACTTATTTTCCATGAAGTCCAGAAGCTTATCTAGTTTGTCTATACTTGTCACAAGGTGCTTA
The DNA here is from genome assembly GCA_963662085.1 of Eupithecia inturbata. NCBI lineage: Eukaryota > Metazoa > Arthropoda > Insecta > Lepidoptera > Geometridae > Eupithecia > Eupithecia inturbata. Next base: position 15,756,207 of record OY759182.1, read on the forward strand.
TGAGTCTTCTGACTGGCTAGATCCTTGAGGAAGTTGGTCCTGATGTGTAACATAGCTTCAAGAATCTCCTCAAGGTTCTCCTTCAAGTTATCCATGATTAATAGGTAAAACAAGACCTCTTTGATATAGGATACTTGTCCAAGAGCTGCTCTGAAATGTGGGTTCCGACGGGCAATGTAGGGAACACAATTCGCACAATACTACGTGTGTATGCGACGTAGTAGCCTTATAATAACGTTTTAGTAACGTACGTTATCACGTTGTTCTTCGAGAGACAGTGGTGAGCGCGACCGCGGATTTAGACTGTGAATCCGGCTCAAAGTATGTTAGAGGTACCGTGAAATGATAACTCCAACGCTGATAATTCGCAACTGGTTTATTTGTTAGGTTTAAGTTAACATGAAGACATTATGCGGAAGATAAGAAATCACGTTGATACATAACCTCACGTAGATATTGCTAAGCTATAATAACATAGGAAGTTAGGTAACCTTGATATCACACGCATACACTGAATAACACATTGTACCTTGTACAAGCTATCTAACGAAACTCTGTAGGTATGATACCCTACCATACCATATCATATCATGGTGTACCCTGGGCTCATCCCCACTTTAAGTACCTGTAGGGAAGATATCACAAAAATATTTCTAGAGGATTTTATTTTACCACTTCGTCGGCGTTAATAAAGTTTACCCCCGTGCCAAATATCATCTTTCTAGTATTATTAGCTTAGCTAAGCCGCGTACATACGGACAGGCAGACGAACATGACGAAACTATAAGGGATCCGCTTGGAAGCTATCATATACGCAGAAACATGCAAAAAGAGTTTTACGTTGGGGTAAAAATACCCGCGATTTCACGATATAATTGCGATAAAAAAAAGTTCGGTTTCGGTTTCGGCCGAAACTGACACCGAGGGCGTAGGTTCAGTTTATATTTCGGCTGGAAACCCAGGTTCGGTCGGACACTAATTCAAAGTATAAATAATTTTCAAAACGTTTCATACAAATTAAAGAGTGGCGTGGTGAACAAATGACCCAACAATTTTTGTAAATCAGACCTCGGTAGTGGTCCTGCCAAATCGAGTAGGCGGCCGCCACCGAGAACCCTTTGCTCGAACCAACTCGAGGCACTCAGCTATCGATACCTTATTTATAAATAAACCCAGGGCTTAAAAATAACTTTAGGTACCTACCTACTCTACTCTACTCTACCTAACGTAGTTAACCGACTCCTAAAATGAAAAAAAAAATTATACAGGGTTTTAAATAATTATGTTACCCTTATGAATAAAGTCTTACATTACTGATCCGATTCTGAACTGTCTGTAAGAGCTGCACAATGTACTTGTTTTAAACAATTTCGCGTAGGAAATGTCTATTATCAAAATATCGCTTTTTTGTCTTATTTCGACTCTGACTCATAACTCTGACTGATAGATCATATAAATGTTTAGGTACTTCTAGCAGGCCTATTAGAGTGAATTTTTGAATCCAACCTAGGATTCAGGGCTAAAATAAAGGAATAATTCTAAAATCATAATTTTTCGGGTTCCGTCGTAAAAAAGAACCCTTTCTTTCTCGTTTTTAATTCTAGCATACCTGCAAACTTAAATTCTAAATACATGATCTGATGAGGAAGAAAGTAAGGGACAATTATCCAAAAAAAAAATTTAGGATTCCTTGGTCAAATAGATAATCCTAAACTTTCTTCCTCGTATATACTTCTACCATACCCATATTATATAATGAACTTGAAATTTGAAAAACCAGTTCCAATTCGGGAGAAAGTAACAAGGAAATTCTAAAATCATGATTTTTAGGGTTCCGCTTCACTTGTCATTGTGTTTACTTTAATGTTTTTGATAACCTTCTCGGGTACCCAGCTCACAACCAGTGGTTGGCGTTCAGTTTGTAGTTTGTGCAGAGCGCGGCACCGGCGCGGCGCGGCGCGGCGCCACCTGTGCGCGCGCGGAGAATGCATCCGCCACACACGCCACGTGCGCGCGCGTCACGGTGCGGCCGCAGCGCGGCACAATGCGCTCATTACATTATCCACACCGCACCGCACCGCAATGCAATAATACTTATTGTGAGACGGACGACTTGCAGCCGCATTGTGAGCCTTGGCGGGAGGACACAGGGGCGAGTTTGCAGCGGCGGCGCGAGCGAGGGGGCCGCCCTCGCGAGCGATTACAGTTGATACGCTATGATGACATTATAATAACGTTTTGATTTGAGCGGGTGTGGCGCGGGGCGCGCGGTGCGGGGCTCGCCGCTAATAGCTCGCTCGATAGCTCGGGAGGCGAGTGGAGCCGCGCGCACGTGCGCACTCGCACCATCGAGGGCGAGGATTACATTTGTATAAAACGACATGATTTTGACGAGATAAAACTTAGCACTTGATGTAATCTGATTACAAATACATTTTTGTAAAGCGCATAATGCGCGATACGCATGCGTAACTACAACAAGTTTGGGTTGTCGATGCAACTGATCAATTTTATTTTTAAAAATATGTACAAAACTGTTTTCCAATTACAATTGAAATTTTTCGAATTAATAGTCTTTTAGTTCAAGTCTTAGATTATTCTTGTTACCATCGTAAAACCATATTATTGTCGTATCCAGTGTAGGTACCTACTCGTAAATGTAGGTAGATCAATGAAATGTCGAAATATATAGAGGTAAATACGGTTGGTGCACCCTGGTTCCACAGGCCCGAAGGCCGAGCCGCGCCGGAAGGCTCGCACATGGCGGGCTGTCCGTCGTCAAATAACCTTGAAAGTCAAATGGTTAATCAATTGTATACGCGTGCGTGTGGTTGACGTAGTTAATGTGCGGGGTGCGGGTGTAGGGGGCAGGCAGCACGTGCGGCGCACTGTCGCGGCGGCACCGCGCCCTGCCGTGCGGACTCAGCCCGGCCTGCAGCACCGCGCGGTGCCGTGCGGCACTCAGCCATGCATTTATCTGAGTGCGACCAGATGTTTATCTGCACGGAATAGCCGCGGATTTAGCGCAGATATCTGCGCTCTCTCAACCATTGTGCGAGCTGATGCAGGGGCAGAGCGCACGTGCAAGATTGTTGACTTGCGATAGCGACAGCTCGCGCCGGAGCCCTGGGTCACCTCATACTATTGGATTGGAGAATACAGCGTGTTCGGCAAAATGTGTGTCATATGGTAACTGGAAGCAGGTGAACACAAGTTCAATAGGTAGCTTAGCCACGACGAGGCTATTTTTAAGATTCTTCTATGTTTTACCGTAATTTCAACTATTTTTAAGGAAATGAAGAACTGATTTTTTTAGAACGGCTATCATGCCATGATAAACAGATAAACATTTTATATATCATTTGTCAAGTTATAAGTCACAATAACTGTTTTTACAAAATTTTGGAGACTGCGTTAGTAACCACATGAGACACGTTCTGACGAACATCCTGTATAATATAGAGAGAGATGTTAATTGAAAAGATCGTGATAAGGTTCATGCATTAGGTACTCACTGTCGGGTATCGCGGCGAGATCGCGCAGTGGGCAGCGTGGAGCGAGGGCGGGGGCGGGGGCGGGGGAGGGGAGGGGGGACCTGTAGCGTGGATGCTCTGTTTAGTTTTGCGCGAGCAAATATTGTTGCAGCACTCGGCGCACATTAGCGACGCGACACGTGCCGGCTTGCCCGCACCAGGCGACTCCGGCCTCTGTTACACGCGGGCTAGAGTTCAACATTCCGCGCAGAATGTACTGCTAGCCACGGTTGAGACGGACCCCGGAACACAGATGGGCACAGCTCAGTACAAATGAGGACCGTGAGTCGACAGCAGTAAGGTGCAACTCTGCTTGCACGAGCCCGCGCGCGTGTTGACGCAGCTGCTCGACCCACAACAATCGTGTCAAGAGCTTAATGTTACAATTTAAAACACTTAATGAAACTGCAAGGATCACTTGTTTCTACTCGGGTGGACAGATTTGATAGTTTTGCTTTTTTTAATAAACGACTTGAATCCCTTTCCACCGCCGCGCCGCCACCGCGCCACCGCGCCGCCGATAGAACGCACCTACACTTGCGGGAGACGATCTACCTTTACCAATCTAGTTAATCTATAAATTAGATAAATACCTTAATAGAAGAAACGAACAACTTAGGTCATTTATGTAATTACTAACCTAATTTGGGTACCTATTGTAGGGCTGCTTTCTTGCACATTGCAGAGGTTAATGATGCAATTATGTAAAGGAATACAATGTATTTTGTCGTAACCATGTCACGGTTGCAAGCATCAAGTATTTTTGTCACACATTTTGAATCTAAAATAGATCTAAATGGTTGAATGAAAGCAGTAAATGGTGGTCGGTGTGAGTAAGTGAAGACTAGGTACTCTATTGCATTGAGTACCTATGTACCTGCGCCTGTTCAAATAGAGTACCTACATACATATACAACAAAAAAAGTGTTAAAAATGTTGTAATTTCAATGGGTGTCCGTCATTTCATAGCATCAGACTAGGTACTTTCCATGACATGGCTCACAATTTAAATTGGTGCCCATCATTCCATAGCATTAGACTAGGTACTTTCCATGACATGGCTCACAATTTAAATTGGTGCCCATCATTCCATAGCATTAGACTAGGTACTTTTCATGACATGGCTCACAGTTTAAATGGGTACCCGTCATTTCATAGCATCAGACTAGGTACTTTCCATGACATGGCTCACAATTTAAATTGATGCCCATCATTCCATAGCATTAGACTAGGTACTTTTCATAACATGGCTCACAATTTAAATGGGTGCCCGTCATTTCATAGCATCAGACTAGGTACTTTCCATGACATAGCTTACAATTTAAATGGGTGTCCGTCATTTCATAGCATTAGACTAGGTACTTTCCATGACATAGCTTACAATTTAAATGGGTGTCCGTCATTTCATAGCATCAGACTAGGTACTTTCCATGACATGGCTCACAATTTAAATTGGTGCCCATCATTCCATAGCATTAGACTAGGTACTTTTCATGACATGGCTCACAGTTTAAATGGGTACCCGTCATTTCATAGCATCAGACTAGGTACTTTCCATGACATGGCTCACAATTTAAATTGGTGCCCATCATTCCATAGCATTAGACTAGGTACTTTTCATAACATGGCTCACAATTTAAATGGGTGCCCGTCATTTCATAGCATCAGACTAGGTACTTTCCATGACATAGCTTACAATTTAAATGGGTGTCAGTCATTTCATAGCATTAGACTAGGTACTTTCCATGACATAGCTTACAATTTAAATGGGTGTCCGTCATTTCATAGCATCAGACTAGGTACTTTCCATGACATGGCTCACAATTTAAATTGGTGCCCATCATTCCATAGCATTAGACTAGGTACTTTTCATAACATGGCTCACAATTTAAATGGGTGCCCGTCATTTCATAGCATCAGACTAGGTACTTTCCATGACATAGCTTACAATTTAAATGGGTGTCCGTCATTTCATAGCATTAGACTAGGTACTTTCCATGACATAGCTTACAATTTAAATGGGTGTCCGTCATTTCATAGTATTAGCTATGAAACGAAGATAGGTTATGCAGATTTAATGTTCAGGCCTAGGAGACGCGTCGATTATACTTTGATTTAGTTTACCTGTACAACATTTTTTGTATTTTTTTGTATCACCGTTTCTAAATCAATCTAAGCTTTTGTTTTCATGTCTACTCAATATACTTAATTATTTGTTGAGTGCACATAATGTTACGTCTCAAGCCAGTTCATTTTTCTTAGATTTTTGTGTTCTATTATTGTTATTGCTGGTTATTATGTGTTTGGTGTTCCTAATAAAATAAATAAATAAATTAGACTATGTACTTTCCATGACTTGGCTCACAATTTAAATGGGTGCTCGTCATTTCAAACATTAGAATAGGTACTTTCCATGACATGGCTCACAATTTAAATGGGTGCTCGTCATTTCAAACATTAGAATAGGTACTTTCCATGACTTGGACTTCACAATTTAAATAGGTGCTCGTCATTTTAAACATTAGAATAGATACTTTCCATGACATGGCTCACAATTGTATCCACAAAATTTATGTTGAGATAGTTTGTTTGTATATGTACTTAATCAATTATTGCTAACGGACGATTCGCTTGTTGCAGCTCTCGACGAATAACGGACCGTAAAGTGCGAGTTCGAGACCCGATGCGTACGCGCCGGCGCAGCTCGTGCCTTGTGGAATGTGCGCGGTGCCGACCGCGGGAGACTCGTTCCTCTACCCACCTCGTGTTGGAGTGTAATCATTGGTCATACATTTTGAGCATGATTCTAAGAGTTGTACATATGTACCTCTAATGGTGGCTTAACGATCTTATTTTGTTCTGATTCCGATCCATCGGAAATATTATTTTTTTACAAAAGATAAATTGTAAAATACGTATGTACAAAGCTTAGAAGAATAAATAAAAGTTATTGAAGAGTAGCTGTGTAGGACCCGGGGTCCTATTCTTCAAATCCAATCGCTTCACTATGACAATGGCATCGGCGCAGAATCGCCACCAATGTTTTCGTATTCTATGTGGTTATTCTGCGACGCCCATTGTCATTGTGAAGCGATTGGTGTAGCAGAATTGGCCCCTGCCCTAGCAGTTCAATATGAGTGTGATGGTACAGAAGTGGTCCCTGGCTCGTCGGTTGTAGAGCCTGAGGGCGCGCTGCGGCGAAGCACTGCACGAGGGCGCTACGCACGTGCTGCGGTGGAGCACTGCTACGAGGGCGCTACGTACTCGCTGCGGCGGAGCACCGCACGAGGGCGCTACGTACGCGCTGCACCTACACCGTGCCGCGCCGTTTGTTCGCATGGCTCCTACTTTCTCAGGATTCCAATCAATCAATCAATTTTATTGCATGAAATACATGTTATAAAAGTTGTTATAATATAATGAAATGTCACAATGTATTCTGCCATATTGGGCGTGCAATGTCTTAAAATGTACATTAATAACTAATACAATACTAAAGAAAATAATACATAATATTCCCAGACACATAAAGAAATAATAATACTACGATCATTTAATAAAAAGTAAACGTTAAATACTTACATTTTATCATAAATTCATTAAAGGAGTAATAGCATTTTTTTGTCAATAAATCAATCACCTTCCTCCGAAACAACGCACAAGGTTATTCTCTTAAAGACTCTGGCAGTTTTGTATAGGCGAAAGGTGCTGAGCAGAATACACTTTTACGCATTAAGGTCGCTTTGGAGTTGAGAGTGACAACTGTATGTTTGTCTCTCTCGCCTGTTGCGAACCGTATGTTTGTCTCTCTCGCCTGTTGCGAACCACGGCATCAACGATTAAACCATCCATACAACTCATACAAGTCTTCGCATGAGTCCAACTTTATAAATAGTCAAAGAAAATAAGTATATTTTAACTGTCATGTTTTAAGCGTGTGTTACAGTCATGTAAAAAATACTAATAAAAGATTTAGAGATTAATTAACCAAGGCTTTTAATTTTTATAATGAATTTTAATGCATGATTTTTTATTATTGCCCCAACAAAGAAAAATTATAAAAAACTTAAGGGTTCCGTAAATAAAAAGGAAAAAAGGGATCACTTTGTTGTAGGTCTGTCAACCCCTTTTTTTCAAGAATGTATCGAGTTGAAAATTAACATCAAATACTCAAATCCGTAACTTAGAGCTATATAGATATAGGTACGTAAAACTTCTAAGTCCTTGCAATTAAAAGTTACATCCGTTTATGTCCGAAAATTTTGAATTTCCATGGGAATCACATGCACACAAAATCAAATGTACTTCCCGTTGACACTATCAAACTTTCTTCCGGACGATATAATGTGTCTGTAACATCAAACTTGTGTATAATATCTGCATAATTTTTGTCCGGTGTAAAGATTTGTATGGCATTTTCGTAAATTTGCGGGGTAGGGCCCAAATCAGTTCGTACCTACTTTGAATATACATTCCGACAGTGCTTGCTCGACCAAGTTGCTCTTCTCATCAGGTTCGCATACCTACTCGCAGGTGTAAACTTTCACAAGAAATACTCTCTTCCGCATCATATATTGTTATTGTTGCTCTGCAATCTCTTTTGTGTCAAATCCAAATAGTTAAGAATGTTTGTTCGTTTTCGAGTAACAACGGTTACCTTTCAATAAAACTATTCTCCGACCTCTCCCGGTAATAATAAACACTAACTTACCTATTATTATTAAGTACCTATTTATTTTCATGGCACTAAGAAATTACATTATTTCCCTCATACATACCATAATGAGTATCTATCAAATAATTTCTAATATGTGCGTAACTGTACCGTCCAGATATAATAGTGCTAATAAAAGTACATCAAATATTAAACTTGAACTCATGAGAAATTTTGTATGGATGTTATAAAAGTTAGAATACTGAGAAAGTAGGACTCAAGCGACCCAACAGCGGCACCTTCAGCCTGCTACGGGTGAGTGCTACGGAGTGCTACGGAGTGCTACGCGAGTGGGCGGGCGACACACTTCCTTCCTTCATATAATTTTAGTATTTTTAATGTAGTTTTGTTAAAATACTTAGAAAATAATAATAAGAAAATACATAGGTAATCGATTTTATTGAAACTTGAATAATTTAACATCAGTGGTTTATGTTAATATTAATTATAAAGTTAATTAAATTTTTTTTTCTTGCAAATACGGTTTATTCCCATGTTAATAAATTTAAAAAAAAATAAACGTTCCTCCGAGAGCCTCAAACCATACCTAACAAAAGTGGACCGTCTCGAGCTGATCACAGACCACCAAACCAGCGTGTAGGTGTAGAGAGACACGAAACGACAAGGAGGCCCGCGAGGCGAAGCGAGGCGAGGGCTACGCGAGGCTCCTTTTCGTTTCTTGTCTCTTTCTTGACTATAAATTCCAGTTTATAGTTATACATATATGGTGATAGTTTAGTCTCCATAATTATTTTACTAAAACGCTTCGAAGCTTTTATGTGAGTAATAATCTAAAGATGTTAATAAAAGTCGAAAAATTATTGTAATCAGAGTGCTGCTCAAGTCTTAGTGGCGTCTCAGAGTTCGTACGAGGATAGATCTTCTGTTATTGTTGTTAAATTAGACCTTTGATGTAGTTTAAATCTTGTATGGAGTAGGTAAATGCGTATCCCATGTACCTACATATGTGCCTACTCTATACATGGTTTCAAATTGACTTTACTTTATTTTCCAGTAAATTGTTAAACATACTTACTGAGTTTTACTTTCTCCTAAGAAAACAAATACTTTTTGACATTTCCCTTTATAATCCCATACTTCACCAAAGCGGAGATGTACGGAGATGTCCGAAGCGAAGAAGAGAAAAGAGACTTTTTCAGCTAGGGTGGCTGTGCGGAGATGCGTACTGGCTAGACATAAAAAGAGATGTGTGCTGGCTAGAGCGGGACTGGGCTGCGTGCGGCGAGCTTCGGATGTTTGATACACTAGCGGCGCCGCTCACTGCACGCCGCTCACATCTCTTCTCCGCCAGTTTGCGAAGCGCAGCTCACATCTCCGCTGCGTGACGTCTATGTATAGTTTTTCCTTATTTCTTAGATTATTATTACATGTATGTTTTTTTGTAAACAGTTTTCTTTGTTGCTATGTATTACTATAAGATTTTTATAAACACATAAAGTGGTGCATCGAGATCAGTAGCGTGCTGCGAGCCTCGTCCACTGCGCGAGCAGCGAGCCCAACTGTGGACGAGCTCACGGGGCTGCGTCCAACTGTGTTCGTACCGTTACTGTGATACTTCTGGTTGGTGCGGGAGGGGCGGGGCGAACGGGGGCGGAGCGGGCCGCACCCCCGCGTTTATAAAGACGCGCGCCCTATGTTCGCGGTGCAGTCGGAGGGCTGGCACTCTGCGCCGACGCATCTCCAAGTCACTCCGGGTCGAGTAGTCGGTTGTCGTAGCTCGAGACATGGAGGCTGCGTGGCAGCCGGACTGGGGCGCGGCATGTGTGCGCGGGCTGCCACGCGGTGCTGCCTCGCGCCCCTTTCCCGCCACGCACCTGCTGCGCGCGCTGCACCAGCGCCGCGACACCCACCACTCTACGGTCAGTAACGTACACCTCGCGCGCCATCCCTGCCGTGCAACCGCTGCGTGCGCTGCAGGTGCTGTGCTGTGGATTGTCCAACATTATTTATTTATCTACTGCACCATCTCTAAGCATAGTAAGCAAAACCAAACCTGTCCTGTTTGAGAAACTGCAAGAACATTCATTTATTCGATGTTATCAACACTGATCGCAGCTAGCGTAGATACTCGTAGCTTGTAGCGTATTCGTAGAGGCTCTACGGCGTAGAGGATTCTCGCCGCCTTGTCGCAGATGTGACGCTGCCTGCCTACGGCGGGCGGGCGGAGGCGCAAGGCGGCGCCTGCGCACACTTCAGACAATGTGGCCACTTTTTTGGTGACCACTTTTTGTCGCTGCGATATGGTGTACTCAAACTTAACATCAACCATGTCGATGAAAACTATATTAAAAATGTCTTTAACTTTTAAATATAAAAAAAACTGCAGATCTCTGGGGTATTGCCGTTAGAATTATTAAACCATTAATTGATACTATTGCGCCAGATCTAGCTTTTATATTCAATGAGCCTATTGATTGTGGCGTATTTCCTGATCTAATGAAATGTAGTAAAATAATCCCATTGTTTAAATCGGGTAGTAGGTCTGACTGTGTCTTTTACCATTAAATGTAGACGGAATAATTGGTCGAGACTTTTTAATAAAATATAACGATATAATAAATTTTGAAAATAAAAAAAATTTGACAAATATAATATTGTATTATAATAACCGTGTTGTAGAATGAGCGACACACACAGTCGCGTCCACTTGGCTATCAACATATCGATACACAGTCGTGTCTACTTGACTATCAACTTATCGTTTTATACAATCGCTTTCGCTAAAGCTTTGACAATTGTAGAAAGAGAACAGAATATTATGATTCGTTTGCGATCTGACTGGACCTGTGCTGTTGCAGTATAGTAAGTAATATACTTTTAGATGTTATTAAGCTGAGTGTAGACAGAGCGTAGCGGTACTTAGGAGTGGAGGCCCGAGTGGAGGCCCGAGCAGCACTGACGTGGCGTTCTGCGCAGGTGTACGTGGACGTGGACGCCGCAGGGTTCCTGGTGGCGCGGGGTATGGGGGCGGGCGCAGGGGGCGGCGCCGAGCTGTGTGTGCGAGCCGCGCTGGCGCCGCACGTGCAGGCGCGCACCGCCGCGCTCTGCCTCGCGCCCGCGCAGTCCCCGCGCGCTGGCGGCGTGCTGCTGCAGCTGGTGGTGGAAGCTGCACGCGCGCCGCACGAGCCGCTGCACCTGTGGCCCGACGAGCGCACCGCGCGCCTACTGCGCCTACCGCACCTCGCACCCCACCACATCGTAGGTACGTACCGCTCCCTCCCCCCGTCCGTGTGCACCGTCCCTCCCGCCCCTCCCTACATGTGCGCCTTCTGTGCAGACTCGGCGCAGTACAGATGCGGCGCGTGCGGCGCGCGCTTTGCGGACCCCAACCCGCTGAAGGTGCACCTGTTCCTGGGCTGCGCGCCGCCCGACCCGGCGCGCTTCTGGCGGCGCGTGGCGGCGCGCCTGACGACGGTGGAGGAGCCTGCGCCGGCGCCGGTGCCAGCGGAGCAGCCTGCGACGGCGGTGCTCTCGCCGGCGCGGCTGGAAGCGCTCGCGGCGGAGTGGGGCCGCGGGCGCGGCGGCGGCGGCGCGCACGCGTGCCTGTACTGCGGCAAGGCGTACTCGCGCGCCTACGGACTGAAGATCCACATCCGCACGCACACGGGCCACCGCCCGCTGCGCTGCCGCCTGTGCGCGCGCGCCTTCGCCGACCCCTCCAATCTCAACAAGCACGTGCGCCTGCACGCGGCGCGCGCGCGCCCCCCCCCGCGCCCCCCGCCCGGCTGCACCTGACTATGTCTGCCTATTAGGTATGCTGAATAGAAATAGACGTTGATAATGTCTTTTGTAAATAGAACGACTTTTGGTACCTACATATGTAGATAAATACAAAACCCGTCAAGTGCGAGTCAGACTCGTGCCAAGAAGGTTTCAAAGTTTTATTAGCTTAATTAACAAAAACTGTGAGAATCTACTTTATTAGGAGAAGTAGGTACATTGGGCCAAAATGAAATCGAAGCCACGGCAGAGGCCCTGCCTCATAACATCTCGAGGCACTTTTCCGCTTTTCATAATTATAATGTACAGGTAGGTACATATCCAGCCCTATTGCACCTTAAATTTTTATTTACTTTGGTTTTGATGATCTTTCGAGGTAACAACCCATCGATGAAGTGTACCGTCGCGCGTCGAGGCAAAAACCCGTTGAGGTAGAAACCCTTCGAGGTACTGATCTTTCGAGGTAACGAGTAGTTGTCCGCAAATCGTAAACCATTTTCTATGAACTCGTGTTAAAACAAAGTTCAATTTAGGTAATGGAGCATATTTTGGTAATATGTTGATTATTTTTTAATAAATCTCTGATACGGTTACCAAATAACTAGAGACTTATTACCAACCATTATGTTTCATCGACAGCGACAGCGACAGACAACATAACAACGCAGGGGGTCTACATACGTCTAAAACCCAACGACGGTCAGGTCAGGACACCGGTCGTTGAGAGCCGGTCAAGGCACCGGATGCGGAATCAAACCCCCGCTAGAGCCCGCTGATTTCAAGAAAATTGCCGTGTGTTGTGTCCATCTCAGTACATATGTATGTGCGTACCTACCTACCTTACTACAAGTCATTTTGGAGTTACTTCCATACATGCTGGCTTCCGCCCGCGGCTTCGCACGTGGTTTGCGATAAAAGGTAGCTAGGTATGTCCTTTCTTGAAAGTCTATATTTGGCCACTCTAAGGTTAGGTATATGTAGATATAACCTTAGAGTGGCACTCTTATAGGAGATATATGTATAAGTTACTAAATAAAGTCTATTCGGTCGGTCTAGGACCATTCGTGTAGCTAAAAAAGCTACCTAAAAAAGCTACCTAAAGACGAAAGGAAAAAGTCATTCAAATGACCAATTGAATCACCTAGTGGGGTTGATTGAAACACGCTTACATGTTCACTGAACAATGAAATCATGAAAAGATGGTTAGCGTAACGAACATATTCTTCGAACTATGAACAATAGAATCTATTTATTTGTTTGCTTCCGACTGGTATTGATATGGATCAGTTGAGCTACCTGTAGATTGTTTGCAACAGTCTGCAGTTAGCTTAATTGTTTCAATTGTAAATACTAGTTATAATTTGATTGTAATTTTTTTTGTTAATAAAGGCTATTGCCCTTTTTATTTATTTATTTATTTAATTATTAACTAGCACGATTACATAACAACCAATTACACTAGTTAATTACAATACCTATATATTAAAACAAATGAAACATAAAAATTTATACATAAAATTACACAATAAGCAAAACTAATAATGATTGATCATTTATAAAGATTTCAGACAAATAAAATTCTATAAAAACATTATGCAATTTAAAACTAAAAATAAATTAATACAAACTCAAAATATTACTCCTAACACTCATCTCTCTCGCAAAACCTCAGGCACACCAACATAATATCCTTCCATTCGTCCGCAAACATATCACAGTCCGGGTTCTGTTCAAGAAGTCTGTTGAGGGCGGCGAGAGTGACACAAACAACTTAAAATATTTCCTATAATATGCATCTTTGATGATTCTCACCTAAACTTATCATTAGAATTTGGCACAGATAAGATATTTTTTCTTATTTGAGTTAAAACAAACCATAAATTGAGCTAATAAACACAGATATTTGTTCTTATCCAAAATTAACTGTTTCAATCATGACGATATTTTATCTATATGATACTTACATCATCATCTTATCAGCCGTAGGATGTCGTCCACAACTGAACATAGGACTCCCCATACGTTTCTAAAGCAATTGATCTTGTCCACTCAACGGCTTCAATGTTTCCGTAATACGGCTAGAGCTAAAATTTATTATGCCACGGGTTTCTAGGTAGGTAATATAAACGAAAAATTAAAACAATCAGTAGGTAAATTTTAGTACACAGTTTTTATTCAATTGAACGAAAGACGAATTAAAAAGAACTCTAAATAGCACAGAAAAAAATTATGAAGAACATGCAGAACACCTGGAACAAATATCTGCAGATCGTACAAACATTGTTCCGAGGCGGGAATCGAACCCGCAACCTCCTGCGTCGGACTATCGCCCGCCGTGCTACAAACATTATGCAAAATACATTATGCATCATAATGTATTTTGCATAATGTTTGTTACAAAATACATTATGATGTTGCATTTGGGAGTTTTGTCATGGTTGAATCACAGCAACGATTGAAACGTTTCAACCCTCCAAAAAATTTGGTTCAAACGTGCACATTCGACTTTATCAAATTGAAAAATATAGGTTATAAAACGGCTTTAGCGGCAATCAAATGCGACAGAATTTTTCCTAAATAACTAAAGTACACAGTTAAACCAAAAGATACATCAAAACACAGTGGTATAGAAACAATAACAAGTAAATTTTCAAAATTGAACTTATTTTTTCAGCGCGAAAACGAAATACGGCTCCTTCGTACGAATGCTCTGGTGGTGAGCCGAGCGCTTGCGATAGATGCGGCCATGGCAGACCGAGTGGCGCGTGTGACATCATACGTCTAGGCAGCACAGTTATCGAGAAATATGCGATGTTTCATCCAGGAGACGGTTCAAACGTCCTCAGTCTACCCTACCCCTAATCCATGATCCGTTCAGATAGTCGTGTTGTCAGACGACAGAATTACATTCGAATTTATAATAGTTATTAAGTTATAGATAAGTTGGGATTAAGAATTAAAGTTTGATAAATAATATAAACTTTGTTTCATTTCAAAGTCAAAGTCAAAGTCAAAAACTCTTTATTTCCATAAATACAATAAATGTATACTTAGAAAAGGTTAAATTCTTAATAATTAAACACTGACACGGAAATAAAGTGATATTTTTGATTTCAGTCGCTTCGGTATGTAGACAAAGTAAAGAAGCGACGAAGAAACCTTTAGCCTGTTAGTTAGTTGTTATTTTTCGAGTTGGAGCAAATCCCGTCTCACGCTTTTTTATCCTCTAGATAATCTGATATTTTATAGTAGGCCTTTTTACACAAGAAGGTTTTGACAATATGTTTGAATTTATTTACTGATAATTTTTGCAACTCACTAGGAGTTTTGTTGTAGAAGCGTATACATTGCCCTTTAAAAGATACATTGATTTTGTGTAGTCTAGTTGTGGGCACAGCGAGTTTATGTTTATTTCTTGTATTCAAATTATGTACATCGCTATTTTTAGGGAAGCGATTGATATTTCTATGAGTGTACAATAGGTTTTCATAAATATATTGACATGGTACTCTGTCATTATGTTTATTTCCTTGAATTTTTCACGTAGGCTTTCTCTGGGACCCATATTATAGATTGCACGAACAGCCCTCTTCTGCAGCACAAATACGGTGTTAATATCTGCAGCATTCCCCCATAGCAGTATGCCATAAGACATAACACTATGGAAGTAGCTGAAATAAACTAGTCTAGAAGTATCAACGTCTTTGATAACCACCTTAGAGGTCCTCGTCCTTAGAGGTCAGGAGTAGATATCTACCTACTACATATAATAGTAGGTAGGTATCTACTTTCCATCCCAATGGTAGGTCTATCGTTCTTTGTTATCCCGTCTGCATATTTAACCTCGATTTGAACCGTTCACCGCCGGGCGCCGCCACCGCCGCCATCAATGGGAACTGGGAAGTCGCTTACACGAGATTATTTCCATTTTGTTGCAGTTTGTGCGATAAAGCTGAACGCGCACCTGACCGCGCCGCCGCAGTCATCGTATTTCCACATGGCCTCACGCACATGTCCGCATCCAACATGGCCTCACGCACATGTCCGCATCCAACATGGCCTCACGCACATGTCCGCATCCAACATGGCCTCACGCACATGTCCGCATCCAACATGGCCTCACGCACATGTCCGCATCCAACGCGCCGCACGCAACGAAACGAAAGCGCCGCCGCCGCGCCACACGCAACGAAAGAGCCGCACCCCACCCAACAAACGCCTCGAATCGCATTTATATTTTTTAACAGTAGGTATTTCGGTTGAGACCTGCCTGACGTTCTATGGAACTCGAAAGTTGAGAACTGAGAAAGTTGAATTCCTCTCTCTGCAGCCCTAGTCACCGGCCGCTTGAGGCTAGCTTCGCGGCCGGTGATTCACCGTTTTGATTTATTTTTTACTGTAGAATAGTTTTATAATATTTTATTTTCTATAGTAAAAAATGTATTTTATAACGAGATTTAAACTAAAAGAAGTGTATGATAATAACCTTGTTAAAGCTGAGAAAGATAAACTTAGCAAATATCTTGACTTGGCCAACGAGGTTGTCAGCATGTGGGATGTTGATTCAGCGACCGTCGTCCCGATAGTCGTTTCTGTTAACGGCGTAATAACAAAGAGCCTCGATCAACATCTCAAGAGACTCTCACTAGGAAGTTGGATCAAGGGTCAGATCCAAAAGGCAATACTCCTGGACTCGGCGCGCATCGTCAGGAAGTTCCTCACTCTGCAGCCCTAGTCACCGGCCGCTTGAATGAGGCTAATTTCGCGACCCGTGATTCATCGTTTTGATATATTTTTTACTGTAGAATAGTTTCATAATATATTATTTTCTATAGTAAAAATGTATTTTACAACGAGATTTAAAATAAATGATGTGAATAATAATAATAATATTTTATACAATATAACCTAGGACTAAAGGATAACAAAGTTCATCCAAAATTCTAATGGAATTCAATAATGCGTGTGCCTGAACTAGGTAAAAACCTGTTTTTCAGGCAAAAAGAGTTCTTACATCAAATAAAATAATCAAATATAACTTATTAACTATACAAGGCGAAGGTGCATGCTTTAAAATAATTACTAATGCTAACTACACTAAACTAGTTTTAAAAAAAAAAGGAGCTTGCAAAAAATTTTTGACGTACTTTAAAGCACTCAATAAATTTTCTGTGTCATCATATGATTGCAATGTATCCATAAGTTTTTTCTTACAACTATTATAATTTAAGGGATAAATATTTGCTAACACATTTATTCTATTATATAATAAAGGACCAAGGATACTGTAAAATTTATTTGAAAAAGTATGTCTCCGGCCTAGTTGTTTAGGGCGAACGTTATTGTTCCTCCTTTTGTTAGCGCTTTCAGTGACATATGGAAGGGCTGCGTGTTGTCGAACTGATAAAACTCCACATGATTTAGAGAGGAGGTTTGCAGAAAAAATAAAAGGACGGAAAGTTGATACTTTGAGTATCGCTCTTTGTGCTCTTTCGACAGTTAGTAATAATGTTTTACCCACCCCACCCCATGACGTAATGCAGTACGTCAAAATGGATTCGCATAGGGCACGATAAACTTGTATAATAAGTTTTCGATCTGCAATATGGCGTAGATTTTTTAAAAACAAAAATTAACTTGCGGACTCTACTTACTAAAGCTTCTAAATAAGGTTTAAATGAAAGCGATCCAATATAATGCCAAGGTATTTAATTTTATTTGTATTATTTATTGCAGGGCACTTACGAGTACATACTTTATCAGCACCTCCGCAATAATGCGCATACAATTTGGGGATAATCTCGGTTGACGGCCGTTTGCGCATCGAAAACCTAATATACTTTGTCTTATCTGCATTGAGAGTTAGTAAGTTGTGCTCAAGCCATTTATTTACAATATTGAATCCACATTGCGCAAACTTATACAGTTCTTCTTCAGAGTCAGCGGAAAAAAGGAGGGCAGTGTCGTCAGCATATGATATGATTTTGCCATGATCTAATTTTAAATTGCAAAGATCATTAATGTAGATTAAAAACAAAGTAGGTCATAATACACTGCCCTGGGGAACACCAAACTCAGTGTTTTTCTGATCATTGCTGAGGACATCACCTATCCTGACGCACTGTGTGCGTTCTTCGAGATAGCTCGTGAAAAGTTTCAGCTGAGTGTTTCAAGCTTGCGCAGTAGTATGGGTACGGAAACGGTGTCAAAGGCTTTAGCTAGGTCTAAAAATATTCCAAGTGTGTGGTTACCCTAATCCAGTTCTTGTTCAAGAAGGTGAGTAAGGTGATGAACTGCATCTGCAGTAGATACCTTAGCTCGCAATTTGGCTAAGATACCTTAGCCAAATTGCGTTGTTGATAGAACAGACTTTTCCTCTAGGTACTTGACTAACCGTTTATTTATAACTTTTTCTAATATTTTGGAAAACGCTGGAAGAAGGGATATCGGTCTGTAATTGGTGATTTGATCTTTAGGGCCTGATTTGTAGACCGGTACAACCACAGCTTTCTTAAGGCATTTGGGGAAATGCCCTTGTCTCAGGCATTGATTAAAAATATGTGTCAGTGGTGGGGTAAGAATGTGTCTGTTTTGCTTTATTATTTTGGTAGATATATTGTCCCAACCTACTGCGCATTCGTCCTTAAGGCTCATTATTATACCATGTACTTCAGTCAGTGTGGAATAACATGAAAAATGTGTGCTACTAGGAAGTTGCCTGGGTGACTTTTATCCGCCAAACACTTACAGGTAAGGTAGGTCTACGTTAATGAAAAAATGATTTGCAATGTTAGCAGATTCAAGCGGTGTAGAGTCAGCTTGCAATAAACATGAAGGTGACTCACGTTGCTTCGAGGTATGAGTTACAGTTTTAATACAGTTCCAGATCTTTTTGCTATTTTTTCCGGCATTTTCTAGTTTAATTTTATCGTAGCTAATCTTTACTTTCTTTAGAAAGTTATTACAGAAATTACGCTTGAACGATAACTGGAGAACAGAATTAGTGGGATTTGAGTTAGCTTTCATATGCAACTTGTCTCTGTGCTTCATACACCGAATGAGACCAGCTGTGATCCAAGGTTTTATTTAAAATTCTTTTTACTCAATCGAATGGTACTCGTATTTTAATTAATGCCTGTTGGACATTTTCTAATATTATAACTCAGGTTACTTATGCAGACGTTGCCTAAATAACAGCCGGTTCCGGAGCTCCTCAGCTCCTCGATCAAGCTATTAACGTAGAGGTTAAAAAGGTCAGGCGAGGTCAATCAACCTTGGTGAACTCCGCATTCTAGTGTGTATTCACTAGAAGTCGCGTCACCCCATCTTACACAGTTTGTATGGTTTCCGTACCAGTACCTCAACAGTTGACCACGTGGTCAGGCACATTAGCAGCTATTAATTTGGCCCATAAGATTTCATAGTTCACGAGGTCAAAAGCACGGCTAAGATCTAGGAAGCACGCGTAGATTGAGGTGTTCCGTGAAGTGTAGTAATTCACTGTGCTTTTAAGGCTCATTATGGCCGAATTCATCGAAAGACCTGGACGGAAACCAAACTGAGCGTCCTCTATGCTCAAGTTCTCCTGCAACCTAGGATAGATTAGTCGCTCCAACACCTTCCCGATAACAGTTCCCAACGATATAGGGCGGTAGTTAGTTGATGAGCTAAGATCTCCTGTTTTATTTTTTACCACAGGAACAACAGTAGTTTTCATTAAACCAGGCGGAAGGTAACTGAACCTAAAACACATGTTGTAGAAATAACATAGCTGTTCAATAAGTTTATCGCTGCCGTAAAGAATGTGCTCGATGCTGAGACCGTCGTGGCCAGGTGACTTGCCACGTTTCATATTTCTTACGGCCTTCCTCACGTCTTCTTGTGAAAACATGCAAGGGTCATCAAACAGTACAGTCTCAGCAACGGGCACACTCTCCACTGGTTGCGGGCTTATTTTAAACTTTTTTGCAAAGACTTCAGCTATTAGCTTTGGTTCCTGCATGCCGTCAATAGATACCGGTATTTTCTGCTTATAATTTAGTATTTTTATCGCATTCCAAAATTTACCAAAATTTTTCTTCTTTCGATGAGTAGCTAAAATATTCATTTTTATCTTGTCCTCATTCCTTTGGCACCATTTTAATTACTTCTTAAATTCAGAACGGGATTTACACATTTTACTGAATAAATCACCTCCCGACGGCCTGCCAGCCAGTACCCAGCAGTTAAAATGTAGCCTTGCGTTTTGGTGGCTGTCCCTGACGTGGAAGTTCCATCCTATGACTTTTTGCCTATTTTTGCGACTACATACTTAAAACACGCGCATTCCTAATAGAAGCGGTTTGTAAAACATTCACAATACAATCATAATATTCATCTAATAATTTAAAATAGTCATTAAAATGTAAACATACTAACATTGTGATAGCTGGGAGAACGCTTACTCAGACGCGGAAAAGGGGCTGTTGTCGACAGTGACGGCTCTTAATAGTAACCTACTTACAATTAATGTTAAAAAAACTAAATACTTAGCCTTTTCAAAAACTGTAGTAGCCAATCCCCCTGCCTCTCTAACTATTAGTGTCCCCGATGGATCCATGGGTATTAATGATATTTATAATAGCACTGCTATCGTCCGTGCCACTAATATAAAATATTTGGGCGTTGTACTGGATGAAAACCTTACGTACAAAGCTCACATCGCAGAAATGGCTGCCCGAGTTAGAAAACTAATATTTGTTATGAAACGACTACGCGACTGCACCCCTAGAGATGTTCTGAAAACTGTCTATGTATCACTGTGTCAGTCGATAATACAGTACTGTATCTCAGTGTGGGGCAGTGCTGGTAAAACACTCTTCATGAATTTAGAGAGAGCCCAAAGGGCACTAATCAAGGTCACTCTGAAAAAGCCCTTCCGTTTCCCAACAGACGACCTGTACAGATATTTTAAAGTACTTCGGGTACGACAGCTCTTCGTCTTAAGTGCAGTTATTAAGACGCATAGAAGCATCAAAGCCCTCCCAAACTACGACGACATTATTAAGAAACGTGTGTACAGAATTCCTACACCACAGACGCACTCACTCATAGCTACTCGTAGCCCAGCCTTTTCCCTGCCCCACACATATAATAAATTATGTAAGCTTTGCGACTTAAAAGATACATCCCTATTCTTGTGTAAATCACTTGTTAAAAACAAACTTTTAGAACTTACCTATTCCGAAACAGAAAACCTCATTTGACTTAGCATTCGCAGACCCAACACTCACACTCACACACACTACACATTCCCTCATGACTCACACACCCGCCCCCTGTCGCCCAACCTCAGTGAGGCTCTGGTGCCTCACGAGGTCCAGTACACACATGCATCACACAAACACACACAACACACAAACATACATTCTAGGTACACTATACACCTAACACAATTTTACAAACTCACTGGCTCTCATGTTCATACCAGAATGGTCAATTTAATTAATTAAATTATAAATTTTGCATGTTAATTTTAATCAATTACAATCTTATTAAAAAAAAAAATATTTATATGTACTACATTTTCCAGTGTTCTGAAATCGTATCTGTCAAACGCACTCATGGATCTCAAGATACAAGCATTCTTGCTTAGTTTGAGTTCCACTGGCACTCTACTTATTGCATGTGTTTTTGGTAAATAAACGATTTATTATTATTATTATTATTATTATTGTATCACAGTCACAAATAGAGCTAAATTTATCACTAAAGTTAAAGCTAAGATTACCATAGCAATATTTACTAAAACCTTTCTTTTGCGCGTCATCTCTATCCCCCCATCTAATATTTTTCAATGCATCACTGCTGCCGAAGGTGGCTGAACCTACTGCTACGTCTGCTACGTCGCACACAATACGCAATGGGTAATGGTCCGACCAAGTAACATCATAGATGACACTCACCGATACAATAGTATCCAATGCAGCTTTAGTGGCCAGACAGTGGTCGAACCATCTTCGGCAGCCGTGCGCTTCACTTTGATAGGTATAAGTGCCCGAAGCACTTCCGAGGAGGTTAATGTCAGCACATTCCCACAGAAGATCGCTACAAAAACGTTCAAGTTCCACACCAAAGCTAGCCGAAGGATGAGCGTTAAAATCGCCAAGTACTTGCTTTCTTCTATGATCGCACTAACTAGGGCTAGACAGTCCGTAAATTCCGTCAAATTATCCGGTTTATCTACTGGCATATATACATTTACTACCAATATACAGGGTGGTTTTTTGAGAAGGGCGGTGATGGCCAACTCTGAAACCACGAGAGTTAGGGAAAAGTCGTGAAAGGAGTCATGCCCTCGATTTATAAGAAAACAATAACTGCATATTTATTTTTTTCAAAAATCTTTTACTTTTGACGGAAATGGACCTGTGATTTTTGAAAAAAAAATACACCCTGTATTATTAAACTAATCGATTTTGTTGCTGATAAGGATCAATCTTTGCAAATAAATGTTGTACTAAAAATGAATGGAAATAGCAAATTTTTATATTTTACTTTTCTTTTTCTATGGGGAGAGAGAAGAGGAATAGATAAACAGCTACCGTGAAATATCTAATAACGCCTTTCGTGACATTAGCTTTCCCCAAGAGTTCGTGGAGTGCGGCCATGGGACATGTGGTCTGGATGAGCATAGATCTATTTTAGATAGAAGTTTTATAGTATTAAAGTGAATACTATGTCTGAGGCGTCTGTACAGACGAGGCAGAGTGGTGGCGCGAGACCTAGGAAGGGTAAAAGCTTGTGTGGCTGGAACCGATATGTACGTAGCGCGCATGGGGAGGCCAGGCTTAAATTCAATAGCTGGTTGCTAAGTAACAGACCTACTTCAGGCGAGATTTATGAGCTAATGTGCGATACTCACAAAATCTTTAAAAGCCGCATGAAGTGGTGTCGGAGAAACCAGTACCAGATTATTATGGACAAAATAGCTAAAGAGCGTGCAGCAAAAGACTTTAAAACCTTTTGGAAGTCTACTAGTAAGCTTAACATTAGGCCTGGCCCCCCTGTGAGTGTGGAGGGCAAGAGTGACGGAAGGGAAATAGCGCAATTGTTTAGCGAGGATTTTAAAGTTCACTCCCCCCTCGGCCCTTCCTCGAAATTTTAGGAAAACTTACAGCTAGGTCTTAAGAATAGTAATTTACATAATACATGCCGGTACAGACCAGCATGTGTGCTGTATTATTGCACTAAAACAAATTGGACCTTAATGTCTCCAAATGCTACGTTAGTACATATATACTCGTATACCGAGTAAAGTATTATTTGACTACACATTTTATAACACCTCATTATCTAGAGGCTAATAAAGATTTATGTGTAACTTTTGACAGTAAATTGTTATTTGATCAGCACGTTGATATTATAGTTAAAAAGGCATCTCAATCGCTTGGCTTTGTTTATATAGAATGTCGTCGGAATTCACTAGTATATACTGTATTGTGCGTACGTACGTAGCCACCTTGAATACGCTTCCCAGGTGTGGAATCCACGGTATGATGTGTACTCCGCGTGAATAGTCTACGATACCTAGCTGCAATATCGAGCTTGTATTTTTTTACCTGATTATGAGGCTAGATGCCGCAAATTTCATTTTGTTCCCCGTCACAAGCGCAGAGAAATAGCTGATGTGACTTACCTTTTTAACATAGCAAACGGCTCTATAGATTGCCCGGAGCTCCTCGAGCAAATAGCACTGCGCACAAGCATGGTTGCACAGAGAAAACCGAACATCCTTTACGTACCTACGAGTACAGTTAGGACAAACTATACGCAGAACGCATTTGTTTATAGAGCGTCTTGTATGTACGTTCAATTCTTTAGTTCATGGAAACAGTGAGGTTGATCTCTTCTTAGTACAAGTACCTACCTAAGCTAAAACGCTAACTAAGTGATCAATTTTTTTTCAAGCAGGGCCTAACTTTGTTACCTGTAGGTATAACTTATGTGTAGGTATGTGTTGATGTTTTTTTATTCTTATTTTATTATTTAGATTATTTTTAAAAAGTCGTCAATTTACTTTGTACCCTGTGATTTTTAATTTTAACTTGTCTGCGGAAACTTTTAATTAGCCGTCAGCAAACATGCACTGGTCATTCCAGGCATGTTCTATACTTTTACCTGTGGGTAATTAATTTTATACCTAGCTGTAAGTTTTAGGCCAAAATTTTGTAAATAAATAAGTAAATAAATTGTCTTGTTAGTTGTTGTGGGTGGTGTGGTACTTACCTTTCAGCATTTGCGACTTTTCAATCCAACCCCGCGAGACCCGCTCGAGGGAAGCCAGGTGAGCCGATCCGCTACCGATAGGCAATAGGTGCCTTGTATACAAGTGTACCTAGTTCTAGTTAGTGTAATCCTTGTAATACTGGCCAATTTTGGACTTATCATGTAAATACATGCCACAGTATATAGACCGATTATACTCCTCTGTTTTCTGTATAATCTGCCGGAGTGGATGTAAGTATGTGGTCTACGGTAGGTACTAAAGCCTTTTCTGAACCCGGCTTGTTCGAGGATGGAAGTCCTCAAACCTTCAAGAGAGACGATTGGTGGATAACTCTTCAAAACAGTTTAAGCACTATGCATCACTCAGGAAAAAGTGCGATTCCTACCTCGTGTGTTTTAAGGCTCAAATGACACACTCGATAGGAATCAATCACTTTCTCACCTCGGTAAACAATGTACTATATTTTAAGTAGGTATGTTATGTTAGACTAAGGTATGTATTTTTTAAGGGCCGTAGTTTTAAGTATTTTACATCCTGTAGTAGACTAATGTTGCCTGTAATAAATGATTTATTAGTATTATTATTTTTATCTTCATTTATTTTAAATCTCGTTATAATATACATTTTTCACTATAGAAAATAAAATATTATAAAACTATTCTACAGTAAAAAATATATTAAAACGGTGAATCACCGGCCGCGAAGCTAGCCTTAAGCGGCCGGTGACTAGGGTTGCAGAGAGGAACTTCCTGACGATGCGCGCCGAGTCCAGGAGTACCGCCTTTTGAATCTGACCTTTGATCCAACTTCCTAGCGAGAGACTCTTGAGATGTTGATCGAGGCTCTTCACTATTACGCCGTTAAACGAAACGACTATCGGGACGACGACGGTCGCTGAATCAACATCCCACATGCTGCCAACCTCGTTGGCCAAGTCAAGATATTTGCTAAGTTTATCTTTATGTTGACTACGCAGGGTGCAAGTCCGAGGCTTACGCTACAAAAACAGGGGTGAGTCAGGGTAGTAATCTGGGCCCGCTTCAGTTCGTCATTATGATTAACGACCTTCCGGCGGTGGTCAAGGACGCCAAATGCTTACTCTTCGCGGATGATCTCAAATTGCTCTTGCGGATCAAGGAGCAAACAGACTGCGAGCGCCTTCAACGCGACGTGGACGTGGAGTGGGGGAGGTGGAGTCGTAGGAACGAACTACAGTTTAACGCCAGTAAATGCTCAGTAATCACGTTCAGTAGAGCAAAGACGCCACTCCACTACACTTACCAACTGAACGGTTCCAACTTGGAGAGAGTGAACTCGGTAAGGGATCTAGGGGTTCACCTAGATGTAGACCTGAACTTCCGAGTACACATTACCAACGTTTGCAAAAAGGCGTTCAAAACTCTTGGGTTTGTTCTTCGGCAAACAAACACCTTCACCAATTTGAGAGCAATAAGAGCTCTATATGACGCTTTGGTTAGAAGCCATCTAGAGTTCAACGCCGTGATATGGGCTCCACACGAGGCCAAATATAGCGGAATGGTAGAGCGCATTCAGAATAAGTTCACCCGTTACCTGTACCGAAAGCTCTACGGCGTCTACCCGTTCTACCCGCTGTTGTATCCAACCCTGTTTGTTTTAGGCATGGTTGGATACAACAAGCTGGAAGTAAGGCGGGACGCAGCACTGGCTGTTTATGTGGTGAAGGTTCTTCGGGGGGTTATTTATAATCCGAGCATTTTGGAGGAGCTGAAGCTGAATGTGCCGGAGGAATTCGTGCACCGGAGGAGGCGGCCCACCCTATTTGCTCTACCTCGAGCGAGAACTAACCTTCTGCAAAAGGCTCCCTTGACGCGATGCATCCGCACACTCAATGCACTGGCAGAGCGGATGGAAGTGTTTTACTGCTCCCTGAACGAGTTGGCAAGGGCGTTATTATTTATTGTATGTGATTTTAATGGTTTGATGAATGATTTATTATTGGATTAATTTTATTTTATTTTGTTATTATTAAATTTAAATTTTTGTTTTGTGTTAGAATAATTTGGTGTAATGGTAACATGTTAAAATTGAGAATGACATTAATAATTGTAATTAGTAATTGTGTTAAAATATTGATGACCAAAGGTGACTTAGATTTTAGGGATTATTGTGACTATAGATAGTACACTATCGCATTAGGTGTACCTGTAAGGATAGTGTACTAACAATATTTTTGAATAAATAAATAAATAAATAATAATAATCTTTCTCAGCATTAACGAGGTTAACATCATGTGGTATGGTGACATCAGCGAGCACCGCCCTCCGTTCTAACCGATCTATCAGTACAATATCAGGCTTATTCGCAAGAATAGTCCTGTCTGTAATGATAGATCGGTCCCAATAGAGCGTGGCACGGCCATTTTCGAGAACTGGCGCCGGTGTGTACCTACTTATAGTACGGAACTTCAGGGCCAGTAAAGCCATATCGGAGAGCAAGTTGTTGGTGTATAATTTTGGCTACTTGGTTGTGTCTGTGCAAGTACTGAGAGTTAGCAAGGTGCGAACAACCCGAAAGTATATGACGAAGGGTCTCCCCAGGAAGATGACACGCTCGACAAATATCGATCGTGCCATCTTTCATTATATACTTTCGGTAATTGTTCGTCTTTACCACCTCATCCATAATTGCACAGACAAAACCTTCGGTTTCCCCAAAGAGGTCACCGAAGCGTAGCCAGTTTACTGAGCTTAGGAGATCTACATCAGGTCCTGTGAGGACCTTGTAGAATCTCCCATGCAGCTCTTTGCTCTCCCATATAGCCTTCCTGTCCTGAATGCTCATCACCTTAAGTTTGCGCCAGTTCTCGTTAGCTAAGGAGAGAGGAGTAAGGTTTTTATCAACTTACTTATTATTATTATTCCTATAGGTACCACGTGAGTGAAGCCATAAGCGAAGGAAACCTACGTGACTATCCTACGTAACATGTTTGGACACCC
The DNA here is from genome assembly GCA_963662085.1 of Eupithecia inturbata. Taxonomy (NCBI): domain Eukaryota; kingdom Metazoa; phylum Arthropoda; class Insecta; order Lepidoptera; family Geometridae; genus Eupithecia; species Eupithecia inturbata. The sequence goes on from OY759182.1 coordinate 15,783,442, forward strand.
ACCTACCTGCAGCCCTTAAATTATTTGAAATAACAAATGTAAAAATAAGATGTCTTTAAGTGTTTTTATTTATTTATAGTTTAGTCTTAACGCTAGTGCTGCGCCTGCTTGGCCTGGATGCGCTTGTCGCGCTCCTCGGCGATGGTGAGCCGCACGCCCTTGCTGCGCGGCAGCGAGATGTAGCCCTTGGTGCCCTTGCCGATGATGAACACGTTGTTCAACCTGCAACAATGAGGGGAGTGACTGAGACACAAGCACGAGCCCCGGAGTGAGTGAGTGAGTCTCGCCTGGTGGCGAAGGTGTCCGTTGGTGTCGCGCGCGTGCACAATGTCGAAGGAGCTCTGGTTCCGCTCGCGTGACACTAGCTCGCCCACGCGCCCCAGAGTGAGTGAGTGAGTGCGCCTACAGGGCACGCGAGAGACTCCTCTGGTGGCGAAGGCGTGTCCGTTGGTGTCGCGCGCGTGCACGATGTCGAAGGCGCTCTGATTCCACTCGCGTGACACTAGTTCGCCCACGCGCCCCAGAGTGAGTGAGTGAGTGCGCCTACAGGGCACGCGAGAGACTCCTCTGGTGGCGAAGGCGTGTCCGTTGGTGTCGCGCGCGTGCACGATGTCAAAGGAGCCCGGGTGCAGCTCACGCGACACGAGTGCGCCCCCGAGTGAGTGTGTGAGTGAGTGAGTGCGCCAACAGGGCACGCGAGACTCACCTCGTGGCGAAGGTGTGTCCGTTGGTGTCGCGCACGTGCACTATGTCGAAGGAGCCCGGGTGTCGCTCGCGCGACACGAGCACGCCCACGCGCCCCAAATTCCTCCCGCCGGTGATCATGCAGAGGTTGCCCGACTCGAACTTGATGAAGTCCGTGATCTTGGAGGAGGCGATGTCGAGCTGCACCGAGTCGTTGACCTTGATCAGCGGGTCGGGGTAGCGCAGCGTGCGCCCGTCGTGCGTCGTCAGGAACGGCACGTTCTTGGGGCCCGTGCCCACCGAGCGTACCTTGCACAGCTTGTACTGCAAGAGGACACAGCACACACTTTATACTTCGAATCACAAACAATTCTTCAACCCTCCTCCTAGCTACGAGCGCGAAGCGTCGTCGCCCCCATTTCCTTAATTACAAATTCAAAAATTTGCGACGCTTCGCTTCGCTTCTTTTATCGCTCGGCTAGGACAAGACCTAAGGCCTACCGTGTTCCAGGTCTAGAACTACATTAACGCAACATTCCAGCCCGATCCGTTAAGTAGATGTGGCGTGAAGAGGTAAAGATACATTTCGTATACCTACTCCAAAGACCGGATTTGTGACGTCTTCGTCAGCGCGGATAATTGTATGAAAAAGCAAAAGACAAGCGCCAGTTATTAAAATTTACGTATTACTCCGTGGTTTATTTTACTTTAGTTCGACATATGCACGCCTATGAAGTTACCTTTTTGATGAAGACTGGATGTAAAAAATTCATAAAATTCATAATTCTTCGACTGTATTTTACTAATAAAAAATGTATATAAAAATGTATATAAATTTCGTAATTAGAGGTATGTTAACATTGATCAAGTATCCGCCGCCGCGCCGCACAGTGGATCGAAAAAGCCCTTCCTATAGACATAGAACTTTTTTTTCTAAACATGATTTTTCTTATTGGAAACCAAGACAGAATCTTATTAGAAGCCCAAACTATATCATATTTTATGAACCTAGGTGATAATGACGCAGAAAAGATTTTTTGAACTTTAATTTGTATGGAGAAAAACATGAAAATCGATATTTTTCGGCTCTCGTGCGAGTGCCCGTTATTTCCTCCGGCATAAATAATATTCCTATTTTTTACTATCTTTTGACATATAGCACATATGGGGCACTCGATGGACTTCAGGTGAAAAAAAATAAATATATTTTTAAATTTTCATTTTGCATTTTATTCATTATACAAGGTACATTACGACCTAAAAATAATATTTCAACTCACCTAATTATTGTTACAGTTTTAATGCAATATTTCACCAGCCATACTTTATAATTTTACCTGATAATTCCATATTATATGGTGGTTTTATGATATTTAGCCGTTAAAGACGATACCTATTGTATATTTTTTTGTTAAATTTACAAGGGGCCATTAAGTTAGGTACTCGACCTTATCATTGTTACAAAATTTACTGCAGAGGTTTACCTACTTATCTTGAACTACCTGCTAACCCGTCACTTATGATTGTATTATTATTCTAAGAATTCCTTAAGCCCCTTTGCTTTGTTATTAAAAATGGATGTTATTTAAGTAGGTACTTACCTAATTAACAATTTGTCATTGTCTAGTTTTTTCTAGTAGTCGTTAGCCGGTATGAAGTAAGTATAAATATGGAGGGTTCTGAATATTTTTTTAGTTATATTAAAACTTACTACGTAAAACATCTGTGAAATTTCGAGTTAAAAATGGAAAAGCATAGTGTGGTGACCAATCTTGATCTATTTGTGATTCTAAAACAGTCTGGCAAGCTTGGAAACTATTTAAAACTGTTAGAAAGTGTTAAATTTCAGTTGAATTTGAGTTTATCTGAAGAAGATACAGACACTCTCCAAGAATTCTGTCGAAGGTTTAGTCAGTCTGTGATAAAAAGATGGAAATCTGCAAAATGTAACACAGAAACTTTCAAAAAACACTATACAGATTGGTTGGAGCAGAATATCGAGTGGCCAACTTGTGTACGTGAAAATATACGACCACAACAGCTAAATACTGCAATTCAAGAAACAAGTGAAGATGGCGAATTGTTTTTACCCTCTCCGAGTACATCAACTGTTGGAACATCAACGAAAACGGCTCCCAGTCCGCGCAAACCTTTCACAGAACTTGGAACAAAACAAAAGGTACGAAGGATTGAAAATTATAATTATAAAGGCCGAGAAAGTTCAGAATTGGCCTTTGCTTTAATTGCTAATATGAAAAATGAGGGTAAAGATATTTTGGCAGCAGCCATAGATCATATTCTAAAGAATCCAAAAGAGGCGGAAAAAATCGTGAAACAAGCAAATGAAAAAAATAAATGTGTTTTCACCCCTACCAAAGCGCTCGGCTTATTACAGTCACTTAAACTATCAAAGTGGCAGTATATAACGTTGCGAGAATCTGCCATTCAAGAAGGCATTACAAATTTGTATCCATCATATTACAAAGTGCAGCAAGCCAAGATGGATTGCTTTCCTCCGAAAGACGCAATCACTGTTACAGATACAATGGCCAAAGTAGCTCTTCAAGCACTCCTTGACATAACTGTTAAAAGAATAATAAAAAGTTTACCTGTGGAGATTACAAACCAATCAATGCTATTAATATCGAAATGGGGATTTGATGGTGCCTCAAGTCAGAGCACATTAATTCATTGATCCAGAAGACACAGATTCTGCACAGATGCTGATATGGATGTGTCTTTTAATATGTTCTAATTGTTTTACAGAAACTTTGTAACTTATATGTAGGTACATAATACGTGTTTTTTAAATAATTATTGTGTATGATAACTTGTAATATAGAAAAATTTGCCTTGTGTCAAAAAAATAGTAATATTTATTTCGTGTGAATTGTTTAATCGCCTTTGTAGATTGTAATTATTATTCTTTTCTTTTTAAAAATAATGACTGTATGTGATAATTATGCTTTTACTTTAACTAAATATAAAAATTTTATATATTTTAATTATTATGATAGGTGAAATATTACATTAAAATTGTAACAATAATTAGGTGAGTTGAAATATTATTTATAGGTCGTAATGTACCTTGTATAATGAATAAAATGCAAAAAGAAAATTTAAAAATATGTTTTATTTTTTTTCACCTGAAGTCCATCGAGTGCCCCATATGTGCTATATGTCAAAAGATAGTAAAAAATAGGAACATTATTTATGCCGGAGGAAATAACGGGCACTCGCACGAGAGCCGAAAAATATCGATTTTCATGTTTTTCTCCATACAAATTAAAGTTCAAAAAATCTTTTCTGCGTCATTATCACCTAGGTTCATAAAATATGATATAGTTTGGGCTTCTAATAAGATTCTGTCTTGGTTTCCAATAAGAAAAAGCATGTTTAGAAAAAAAACTTCTATGTCTATAGGAAGGGCATTTTCGATCCACTGTGCGCCGCCCGGCCCCCAAACATTCACTATGGGCATCCTGAAACCCGTCAGTTCCAAAAGAGAGAACCCATTTGACAGTTTGTTATTCATTTTAACGCTCGGACAGGAAGCATGCCTAGCAAAATTGCAAAAATAAAACATCAAGTGCGAGTCGGACTCGCGCACCAAGGGTTCCGTATAATTGTAAGACCTTGTTTCTTGCCAAATATCATAATTCTAGGTCAACGGGAAGTAGGCCTATAGGTTTGAGTCCATGGCAAGAACCATTTTGTTTTATGAATATGCTACATATTTACGGCTTTCGAAGTACCCATAGGTTTTGTGTGCATGTGATTTCTTTGGAAATTTCAAAATGTTTATACATGTAACTTTTGATTACGTTGACTTAGAAGTTTGTGTCACAGCTCCAAGAGGTTACGGATTTGAGTATTTGATGTTAATTTCAACTCGATACCTCCCTCCAAGCGTTCCTGAAAAAAGGGGGTTGACAGACGGACAGATGGACAACAGAGTCCTACATGGGTTCCTTTTTTCCTTTCGAGGTACGGAACCCTAAAAAGGACGGGATTTCCTACTTTCAGTAAGCATTTTTTACCACTATTATGTGCTATTAGCTTCGATCAATCAATCAATTATATCAAGATGAAGGGTCACATACAAAATCAAAGCTAAAAGCTGTCCGCGTGAATATATACTTATACAGCTACCTTTGTTTACTAACGAGCTGAGACAAACGTTTTAAAACAGTTAAAGTTCAGCCTAATTCCAACCATGGCACCTAGTAATAAAGTCACAAATCTTCAAAATATGATCGCATACTTACGACCATTAGTCACAAAAAGCGAGCAAAGCAATAAATTACTCATGTCACTTAGAAATGAAAAGACATGAAAAGGTTAAATGACATCTTTTGTGAAATCAACCTTAAGACGCAACAAATAAAGTATATTTTCCCGTTATTGCCTTGCGAGCTTCATTGTTTTGTTTCGTTTCTTGCTTGCTTCCGAGAATTTTACTCTGAAGGTATGGAGTCGCGTTGAACGAAGCGTTGAACGAAGCGTTAAACTCTAAAATAATTTATATTACGAACGTAAAAGTTTAGTTGTAAAACTTATTTATATTTTGGGCATCGTGTTTATTTGTATTATGCATACCTATTTATTATTTTATAATGTTAAGTTTTTACAGTTCAGTGCAATTCATAAATCAAAAATCTAAACTTTATTAACAAAAAAAAATACAATCGAATAATAGAAACAGATTAGATCTAGTATTTACAATTTAAACAATAGCTAACTGCAGACTGTTGCAAACAATCTACAGGTAGCTCAACTGATGGTTCATATTAATACCGGTCGGAAGCGTCCCCAAGACGCTGGCTGAAGTGCCCGGCTGTTATGGTAATGCTGATACGCAAATAAAAAATAATAATAAATAAAAAATATTTACTAACGATTGAAGATTTTTCCATGTTCCACACAAAAAAGTATGATAGCCACTTTATATTATAAAGTGGTTTATATTTAAAATTGAAACTTATTTAAAATTTATTGACGTAAGATTATTTATATTCCGTTAACGTACGTTAAGTACGAACGTTAAGTATCTAATGTGAATCCCACAAACAGATATAAATGTAACATTAACCAATTATAAAGTTCTTGTAACATATTGTTTAAAATTATTGCAATACATATCTACTCCGTGCATCTGCTGTTCTGTTACACAAAATTGTACGCGTGTATTTCTGGCGTATTTTATGCGTACTTTTTCCGTACCTTTGTAGCAGTGCGGTTGTTTATAAATCGGTAATTTTATTCAAAATTTGTTATTACTAGTTAGTTTAAAGCTAAAAATATAACTTATTCTGCATGTACTTATTGAAAGTATGACACTCCGGCCGTTGAATTGCATTTTCGGGTATTATTTTTACAACTTTTGAAAACATATTGCGGCATTGTGACACGTGTTTGCGTTGGCGCTGCTTCAATCGTACTAAACAAAATAAGAGCTCACGTATCAAGTGCGCTCTTATTTACTGAGACGCATTTGGTGCGCTGACCCGAAGCTCTGATCGAAGGCTATTAGCCCCATCCTCAACAAATCAGCTTTAATTTTTATTTGTTTGCCTATTTTACTCTTTTGCCTTAGTTTTAAATTCATGAATAAAGAAGATGTTGCTTTTATAAAGGCTTTTTCGAGCAGCCTCTGGCCCCGCCGCGCAGCCGGAGCTCTGGGCGTCCAGTACAATAACTTTGTAAGGATGCTGATGCGGCTGCCTCGCTTTTGCAGCGCACCTGGTATGTTCGCGGAGGCGCGCACCGAAGACTTTTGCAGCGCACCTGGTATGTTCGCGGAGGCGCGCACCGAAGACTTTTGCAGCGCACCTGGTATGTTCGCGAAGGCGCGCACCGAAGACTTTTGCAGCGCACCTGGTATGTTCGCGGAGGCGCGCACCGAAGACTTTTGCAGCGCACCTGGTATGTTCGCGGAGGCGCGCACTGAAGACTTTTGCAGCGCAACTGGTATGTTCGCGGAGGCGCGCACCGAAGACTGTTGCAGCGCACCTGGTATGTTCGCGGAGGCGCGCACCGAAGACTTTTGCAGCGCACCTGGTATGTTCGCGGAGGCGCGCACCGAAGACTTTTGCAGCGCACCTGGTATGTTCGCGGAGGCGCGCACCGAAGACTTTTGCAGCGCACCTGGTATGTTCGCGGAGGCGCGCACCGAAGACTTTTGCAGCGCACCTGGTATGTTCGCGGAGGCGCGCACCGAAGACTTTTGCAGCGCACCTGGTATGTTCCCGGAGGCGCGCACTGAAGACTTTTGCAGCGCACCTGGTATGTTCGCGGAGGCGCGCACCGAAGACTTTTGCAACGCACCTGGTATGTTCGCGGAGGCGCGCACCGAAGACTTTTGCAGCGCACCTGGTATGTTCGCGGAGCCGCGCACCGAAGACTTTTACGCGATCGTTCGCAAAAAAATTGTATCCCTATCTCAGCGCGCGCGAGCCAGTAGCAACAGCATCCTGCAAATGATTATGTCGCATCTGGCCTGTCCCATCCAAAATAACTGATGAGGATAGTAATGAGGACTAACTTCATATATCTTAGGTTAGTCAATAAGTAATTAATTCATTTTATATTTAATCGTCAATTATCTATTGTATTTTTTATGTAATACTAATTTTAATTTTCATGGGACATAGCTAAGATTTAATTTTATTTTATTGATTTCATTGTGTATTTATTTTTATCTTTTTGTGTACCTATGTAATATGGACTTGTCTGAAATAAATGCGTTAATAATTAAAATCTTCAAACCCCTTTACCCTAACATCGGTCACCATATTGTTTATTTTTCAAAATCGCCGCACACAAACAAAAATCGTATAATTTGGATAGAACACACTAAACCAAATAAAATAATGTCCTAGTGTCTGAGATATTCACAGATGAAAATAACAATATTTGTCTTCATAATTATGTGAATATCTCAGGAACCCGACGATTTAGGACATTATTGATATAGAACATTTTTTATTTGTGTTTGTGGCCTATATTCTAATATATAACTTTTATCAACTTATCAACTGTCAAAGTTCTGAAGTCCTTATTGCAACACTCTTTTATTATGTGTTTAAATGTTGTTTTTTTAACTATAAAAAGTCTAGTTCGCTGTTATTACTTTACTGGGTCAAAGATTTATATAATATATAAGTAACTCACCTTAGCTTCTTCTGGAGTGATGCGGTGAACGGTGAAACGTCCTTTCACGTCATAGATCAGCCGGAACAGCTCATTGGTCTTTTCGATAGATACAACATCTGAAAATCAATTTCAATATCATATTATTTTTACTCAAAGTTTCCAAAATATTTTATTAAAAACTAGCGTTTGACCGCAGCTTTGCACGCCCTATTCTCAATCAAAAAGTAGCGAGTAACCTTACTGTTACTAGTAACCTTAACCTTACTAGGCTCTGCCCGCGGCTTCGCACGCACTTTCTGGGCACTAGCCTATTTGTTATTCCAGAAAACTTCAGCTCAATCTGCTCAGTAGTTTTGGCTTAAGAGGGCGCAATGCGCGCCATATTGTGAAAATGATACATATGGCCTCGCGTTCATAGGAGCGCGACAAAGCATACGTTTTGGAACAACGTAAGCGCAAATATGAAGTTATTGTTTATTTACTAGAAAACTAGGCAACCTATGAAGAAACTGGTTCAAGGAACCAAATAATTAGTAATAATAAATAACCTACGAATCAAAACAAAAGTCATTTCAATAGACCGCAGAGTTCCTGAGATATCGACCAAATTATGTGGGAAACAGTGCACTATCATCATTTCTTTCTATCGTAATTACTATTCTCAATCGTGTTATCACATTAAAGGAAGCAAGAAAAATTAATTAATTTTTTTGAAGGTAATTAGGGTTTTTTACCACGTGGATCCCGGGAGTACTGTTTTTAGGGTTCGCCCCTTATAGAGGTAACAAACTATAAAAAATACAGAAAATGGGTATTTGTCAAAATTTAAGTATGTATGTAAATCAGTTTGCTTTTAAACCTAGTATTGGCTGAACCAAATACAATTTCAAACACTGCGCTGAGTCAGGACTAGGGCTTGGACTCTGGAACTCAGGAGTTTCGAAAGATTTCAGCATCGTTTGTTTTACAAACTATGTCCGGAGGAGGAACGACGCGACGCGCGACGGCCGGAGTTGTCAGAACCAAAACCAGAGTTTCCATTTCCAGAACAAAAACCGCGCCACGCATTACTTTCTAAATTATTACTCAAATGTAATCCGACCTGAAGCGCGGCACATTTGCACAATTTTTACAATTCGTATATATATTCCTGCGACCGCGGCCTGCGGCGCGGCGGCGCGCAGTGTGTCGGTTGTATGGGACAGGTTGGACATGGCAGACCTCATTTTTTTTCATAAATATGAATATGCAGGTCGATAGCTTTATTTAATGTAAGCAACAAATATTCTATAGCACTTTATGCCTAGAGCCAGGGAGTTCAGGAGTAAATGACATAAAACTAATTTAATTGTATGTAAAGCAGCTTTCAAACAGGAATACCTAGCGTGCGTGTTGGGCCTGTGTCGAGTGTGTCGAGTGTGTACACCGACTAGTGTTGAAGCAGAGCGAGAGCTTTCAGCCGTCGCAGTCATATACATATATTGTAATCACGTAAGAAGGCCGCTGTCTAACGACAGCCTCGATACTTTAACTTTTCTGAAGTATAACCAAAAAAAAATTCAAACATAATTTTTCTGTTTGGTTAGGTTTAGCTGTAAAACAATTGTCGCAGAGCTTGCAGCAGGGAAAAAGTTTTTCGCGACTTCTGACATTTCTAGTACTCAAACCTCAGTCGGTTTAGAGACTTCTGATCCTTAAAAGAAACAGGATTGATTGGCATCAAAAAAAGTTTTTGTGTAAAATTACCATTTTCTTGCTGACTGTAAATTTTTCAAAAATCTGTTAATGCAGTTCAGAATATCTCAAAAAGTAATGGATGGTCTCCTAGGAACGTTTTGCTATAGCTGTAACGGTTAAGGTACCTGCCTACTGTCCCGTCTCAAAAACCCACCATAAATAAAAGAAGCTATTTTCTGGTAACAACGCCCAGCACAACCCGCTGAAGCTAAAAAGCTGAAACTTGAAGAACAGGTACCTGATACTACACAAACTCCCACTAAGAAGGGATTTGTGGAAATTCCCCTAAGGGGTGAAAAGGGGGGTTGAAGTTTTTTTGGTGTTTTTTGTAACTCTTTAACCGCTCATAAATCGCACTTGGTTTATTTTACGTTCCTATCAGAGATGGACCGAACATGGGTTTCACCGAATACGAACATTCAGCCGAATATTCGGTAAAACTTTTACCGAACCGAATATTCGGTACATTTGATTCCGTTCCGTCCACAAATGCAAGTCTAAACTTGTTATATAAATATTATTCATAATCTACTAAGGTGTTGTGATTTGATTCAGCTATTCTCTAACACAATAAAGACTGACCGAAATAAATATCTTGTTTATTTTCCTTCAATTAAGGCCTGTATAATATATTATTCTAACGAGTTAACACAGAAGCCTAATCCCAAAACAGCTAGATACCTATATTTTGCATTAAGTTATTATGGATTCCTTGCCTACCCTGCAAGGGATCCGGCGTGAAGATATTGATTGAAGTTATTATCTTTTTACCAACTTACTTTAATTGAAAATAAAGCTTCAGTGACGACAAAATCAGAAAGCTACACTCTAAAATACTAACTTCATTACACTGTTCACTCAAATCATGATAATACACGGGTCTTAACAGTAAAAACTTTGAGTATCACTTTGCCGAACATTAGGTGATTCAGCCGAATATTCGGCCGAATATGAATATTCGGTAAAGCTGCCGAATATGCCGAATACCGAATATAAAACGAATATTCGGCCCATCTCTAGTTCCTATGGATCCGAAAATCAGAAAAAAATGCCCAAATGCGATGAGAAGAGCCAGTGCTCATTTTTTAGTATAAATACATTATATGATTTTGATAACATCAGTGTGTTATCAAAATCATATTCTTATACTACGAGTCGTATAGGATTTAATTTAGTTTAATAAAAGTAACAGGTAATTTAAAAAAAACCGCCAAGTGTGAGTCGACTCGCACACGAAGGGTTCCGTAAGGTAAAAATCAGGCAACTTTAGTATTTGTTACAGTTGAAGTGTTACTTTATTATAGAAAGTTTCATGTGTCCTACCTATTGTAGTTCAAGAGATACACAAATTATGAGCAAAAATAGCCAAAAAAACACGTTTGTTGTATGGGAGCCCCCTATAATGATGATAATTATTTTGTGTTTTGTTGCCTAGCGGCAAGAGAAATACACATTCTCTGAAAATGTCAACTGTCTACCTCTTACGGTTCATGAGATAGAGCCCTGTGACAGACAGACGGACGGACGGACGGACAGCGGAGGCTTAGTAATAGGGTTCCGTTTGGACCCTTCGGGTACGCAACCCTAAAAACAATAAAATACACGAAAGGTATTCCTGTTATACCTATACTATACTACTGATTAGTAAATGAATCTCAGTGCCTGGTATGAATCTAACAATAAGTAGGTTATACAAATTATATCTTTTACCTACTTTTTCATTTTAATTCCGCGAATTTCAGCTGCTACGAAATCTTTCATCCATCATCCACCTATCTTAGTCCACTGCTGGAGATAGGCCTCCCCTAATGAGCACCATAGAGCCCTGACTTCAGCTTGCCGCATCCAGCATCTGCCTGCAGTCTTTCGCAGATCGTCATCCTACCTGGCCGGAGGGCGTCCTACACTACGTTTGCCGAGTCGCGGTCACTCGCCGCGACACTGCCTCTTTAGCTTGCTTATTCTTTGAGCTATGTCGATAACTTTGGTTCTCTGTCGGAAGTATTCGTTACGAATCCTATCCTTCAGAGAAACTCCGAGCATAGCTCTTTCCATAGCTCGCTGAGCGACTTTGAACTGGTGGACCAGCCCTACCGTGAAAATCCATTTCTCAGCTCCGTAGGTCATAACGTGTAGGACGCACTGGCTAAAAACTTTCGTTTGCAAGCATTGCGGTATGGATGACGAGAAGACTCGACGAAGTTCACCAAACACTGCCCAGCCTAGCTAACCCACCTCTTCCCCTCTTGGCCTCCTTCTCGAAATTGTTTTTACCTAACTGCAGAATCTGCCCGAGGTACTATCTATTTCGAGAAGGAAACTATTTCGAGAAGGTGGCCATGTACGACGACCGGTCCTGGATCAAAGTGGCCATTGATCATGACTTTGGTTTCATCCACATTCATGCCAAACCCGATGCATCGCGAGGCTGTGGCTAGGCCATCCAGCATCTGGTTCGGCTCCTCTAGCGACTCCGCAAGTGCGAGATGTAATTGCCATTTATGTGAATGCCCTTACCTTTTCAGTCCAGCATCTTAAAAACATCTTCCAACGCGCTCGTGAATAGTTTCGGGGATATGACGTCCCCCTGTCTCACTCTTCTGCGCAATTGGATGGGTTTAGACTGCTGGCTCTGTACTTGGACACTCATGGTGGCGGCCTCGTAGAGACATCTCAGCACCTCGATACAACGATAGTCTACTTGGCAATGCTGTAAGGATTCCAGAACAGCCCAGGTTTCGACGGATTCGAAGGCCTTCTCATAGTCCACATAAGCGAGACACAGGGGATGATTATACTCTTCAGACTTCTGTATAATCTGCCTTACTGTGTGAATGTGGTCTATGGGATAATGGTCAATGGTCTCCTCGGAACCCGGCCTGTTCCGGTGGCTGGAAGTCTCGTGGCGAGACGATTTGTGACCACTCTGACACTGTGAGCTTATAGACGTGGCTCAGGAGTGTGATGGGTTTATAGTTTTTAAGGAGGGTTATATCTCTCTTCTTAAAAAAGAGCACCAACATTTGGAGTTCTCCCACTGTGAAGGACGGTGAAAAAAGGAGGCTCTATGTTCGGCTGGTAGGTATGTATGTTCGCCGATTTCTCCGTGAATTGTGAACCGATTTCGATGACTCTTTTGGTTTTGTATTGAAAATAATTCAAATATCAATACCGAGTGATTTCTACCGCTAGGCTCGCGTGTAAAAGCTGTAGCACTGCTCAAGTTTCGACTGAAGCAAAGGGTTTCTCCTAGTCCACAAACGCCACAGTATATAGACCGATTATACTCCTCTGTTTTCTGTATAATCTGCCGGAGTGGATGTAAGTATGTGGTCTTGTTCGAGGATGGAAGTCCTCAAACCTAATAAGACGGGCCTATAGTTATTTAGGAGAGCTTTGTCCTAATTGTAAACTTTCTTATGGAACAGGAATATGGTGGTAGCACACTCTTGGTCCACGCCTCTGGCGTTTGTCCCTCGAGAATAATGGAGTTAGCCGCCTCTGAAAAACTTTAAGGCCAGGTGGTCCACCTGCTCTCAGAATATCACTTATACTTACAAATGATCTATGATTTATACTAATCCTACAAAAATCGTTTAATCGTATTACCTGGAACCAGTACGCTGCCCGGTACGCTGTCAGAACCGGGGGAACCCCCGGTTCTGACAGCGTACTGGGGTATCAGAAATCTGGAACCGGGTACGGTTCTGCATGCCCTAGAGATGACGTAGTTTTTTGTGTAGATGTTAGGTGTCGCTGTAACTCCATACCGCCAAATTGCGTTTAGTGTCACTTTTGTTTTCAATGTGCGAAATTGCGGTATGTTATATCAAGACCGATTTTTTTTAAAAGAACTTGTATGACGTAATTGTGAATTTTTCTATCTTGGTGTGTTCTCTTTCTGCTAGTACTTTGTGTGACTCAACCTTTAAACTTACTTATCATACCTACCCATAAAAACCTTTGTTAAGTTAAACCTTAAGTTTATCTTGTTTGATTCATTGTTTTTGTACACTTCCTCTACCTGTTCCATCGCCTCTCCTATAACTCTTAAGGTTTGCTGAAAGAAAACTCTTTTCAGGGTTAAGCTCGCCTATATTCTATTAAATTAAATCATGCTATGTATTATTGTGTACAGTAAAGAATTACAGAATTAAAGAAACTTTAAAAACTGGATAGAGTGTGATTCAACCTTTAAACTTACCTATTGTACCTACCCTTAAAAACTGGATAGACCAAAGCGATTATCATAAAAATAAAAAATAAAAGTGATTTAAATCAAATAAATCTGAGTTAAATGACAAAGAAAATTACAATTCAATAATAAAAACAAATTAGAACTAGTAACTAACTACTTTATGTCAAATATACTCGGCTATTTAGATTTCTGTTTTTGATGATGAATAAACGCAATTAAATCACTTAAACAATGTTACAAAATCGAAAACTCTGATAGCCACCACCAAAGTGATGCTTGATGAGTTCTGAGAATACAAATTTTACTTAAATTTTGTGTTTATAGTCATTTGGGTTTAATTATCCGCAATATTTTTCAAAGTAAGAGGGGTGTGGCATAGGCCATGGAAGAGACCAACAAAACTAGTCACTGACTTGCACTTTGATAATTCATATAGAAATTTAAGTGACTATACATATTTATTTAGTTGCAATACTCAATGAGTTATTTATTATACATATTTAAACTCTAAAGGATCTCCGGCTCCCTGTGTCTGGTATTACCTTAACACCTTCAAAGATTTTTCGCCTCCCGGTGTCCGGGAACAACAGGTCATAATATACTTTGTTTTGTTTACGATAGGGTTTATAATGGCTTGTATCTTTTAGGCATTTGATCCTGAGTGAATGAAAATTCATTCTAAAAGTCATTGTTGATAATAAACCGTGACAGAAAAAAAAAACAATCTCATTAGGTATCTCACATAGTTTCCAGCGTGTGATGTGGTTTGTGCTTTGTGTATTTTACAGAAAATAAATACAAAAGAGTTTAATTTGAGAACAAATTCCACAACTACTATGGGTTTGTTTTGTTTATAGGCTGATTTATTACCTCCATAAGAGTTGAAGAAAGTAGTTTGATTCTCATAAATTGCTATTTTACTAAGCAAAATAATGCTTTAAATTTATTGATGACAAATATTATTTACATACTTCAATAGCATATTTATTCTAGATTCTAAAACAGAAAAAATCATGAAAAAAGACCTAGTAATTCTTGAGATACAAGCATTGTAGTGCTTCAGGTCGTAAAAATTGTCTGCTGCCTCCACACCGTGAACCTTGACGGTGCACCATGTTTATTTGATAAGAATCTTGAACATTGGTTTAGTTAAAAGTTGATATTATAATGAAATAAGGACATCTGATTTATTTTCTTTGCAAAGTTGTGGCAATTGTGGTAAATATATTGTAAGTTCCTACTTTATAAACCCATCTCTGTGAATAAATATTTATTATTATTATTATTAATCACATACCTTCATGGAAGGGACATTTGTTAGACTTTGCCGTGTTTAAAAATTAACTGCATGGCTTATTTACAGATTCAGCTTGACAAGATAGGATGAGTTACTTAAAATGCATTACTGGTTGTGATACATTTCAAGTTCTTATAGCCTTGAAAAGTTGTCTAAGATTCAACCTGTAATTTGTGTCATATAAACAGCAGTCTACTGATTGGTATCTTTACCAATTGAAGATGCTGCATGCAATGCAATGGTCTGCGCATACATTATACTGACCCATGAATCCGGCGGGGTAGGTGGGGTCGGTGCGCACCTTGCCGTCCACCTTGATGAGCCGCTGCTTCACGATCTTGAGCACCTCGTTGCCGGTAAGCGCGTACTTGAGCCGGTTGCGCAAGAAGATGACGAGCGGCAAGCACTCGCGCAGCTTGTGTGGGCCTGTTGACGGCCGCGGCGCGTACACGCCTCCTAGCTTGTCCAGCATCCATGCCTTGGGGGCGGCCAGCCGCTTCAAGTGCTTCTTCGGCCCGCGTGCCTGCAACCGGAAACCTCACCGCTACAGATCCTACGCGCTATTCGTCTCCCGTCACGTCCCTTATCGACAATAACATAACCTCTCGCCCATTCCCGTACGGGACGATAAATCCTTTAATTTTACCGCTGTCGGAAAACTGAGAGAATATCAAACATAGACGGTACAGCGTAATCACCATTTAGTTGAAAGATCTTCGTTTATCGTACGGCTAAGCTAATGAGCGAGCGGTGGAGACTTGAGATGTCTTTTTAAGTTTACTCAAAAAATAACGCGATTAAAGTAACTTTCACAACATAATATAGAAACTCCACAATTATATTCAGTAGAATATCATCACTGCCACAGGATTAGGACGGATTTATTCACGAAAAACTACTTGACTCACCATGTTGAACACAAACTTATTACAAAAGAAAGAAAGAGAAGATAGAGACAAAGATACTTTAGAAACCTAAACGATCTGACAAATAGATGTCAACGTCAATCAAACAAATTTATAATGTCATATTCATACTCAATGGCTGTCAATATCAATACAATCCTTGGACAAACGAAAGCACCCTCAAATAAAAATAACACCTTAAGAGCAACCAACAGTTTGACCTACACCTACAGATCATTAGGCGAAATACGACCCATTTTAGTTTTTGTGATAGAGGTTCATGGTGTTTGTACTATAAAATTAATAAGAACCTGAGCACAGGCCATCTCATTCACACAAGAGAGAGAACAACTTAAGCATAAAGGCTGACAATACAAGTAGTGAGAGAGAGAGAACGAATGTATTTCTATCTAATCCAGCGTGTCGGTTTTTTCATTGTTTAGCACATAGATATGCTACACTAATTAAGCTGGGACATCGACGGCCGTCGACGCAACATTGTTATATTTTACGACCTAAAGTCAAGTTTTCTTTGAATTACCTCTATATGTGGTAGACTGATTCCGAGGAGAATACTGCACCAGCCTCATACTTATCAATATAGACCTAATATTACGATGGTTTGGTGCAATGTTTTTCAGTGTAAAAGTGAAGGTGAAGTTAAAGTGCCGAATTTATCATTCTACTTGTGTGTGAGCACAAGTTCTATTGACTACAAAAAGGTTAAAATTTATAGTTTCTTATAGCCCGGCCACACGCTCCATCTTACTTGCAAGCACAAACCAGCTTGCACAAACCAGCTTGCACAAACCAGTTTGCGTAGGTAAGATGGAGCGTGTGGACGGCATGATGGTAGGTCGCGCAAGCCCGGACGCGCGGGTGGTGGCTAGGTGGTGGCTATGGTACTAGTGTCTACGAAAAAATAATATGTGTAGAGTTTATAGGTACCTACCTACCATAGTTGATAAACGCACCTGTCGTCGTATCTTACGAATAAGGTACAGTTGCAAAACACCAACTTTACCTCGACGGTTTTTTCTTATTATTTCGAAAAGTTTCATATAAGCGAGCGTGATTTTTTTTTTCTAAAACATTTTATCATGTTTTTAGCTATATTATCAAGTAGGTTTCATAAATTAAAAAATCCTTTTTCTCTAGTTTTTGTCGCTTAACACCTTGTTCCGCGTGCAAGTTTCAAATCGACGCTATCCTTTGCGACCTTTTTCCACGAAGATTTCGCTTCATGACTTCAATTAAGATAGTGACAATCGTCTTTGTAAACTTATTCGACGAAATATGAGGGACAATTACAAAAATATGAAGGTTATATTTTACTTTCCTTCAAGAATTTCGTTTGGTACCTTGATAATTAGCGTCAGAAAACTCATGCTGCACGGGACGCTTTACTACCTGAGACGATATTAGATGGATTTAGCTTGCCCAAGATCCAATCTACGACCTCTGTGGCGCAGCGGGCGATGGTCCGCCTGTGACGCAGGAGGTTGCGGGTTCGATTCCCGCCTCGGGACAAATGTTTGTATAATTACTACCGCTGACTTGTCAAAGTTGTACTGCTAAAATGCAACAAATCGCTCAAAATCATTCGAAAGCTAACACAGAGTTCGTATGACACTGTTCGAATAATTAATAAGGGGATATTAAGATTCCTTCAAAAGATTATGATGATTTTTATTATCTTTTATATCTTCAAATATAGCAGCTCCACCTTCTTTAAATTCGACAGGGTCATTTTATTAATGCATAGAAGAGAATATAAATTGGTCTTTTTTCTACATTTTTTTTATGTTTTATTTCTTTTTTTAGAGCTAGCTATGGCTTTTATTTTATATTTATATATTCAGCATGGCAATATTTATTAAGGAGCTTATAGATTTTATTCAGGAGTTTCTCGTGAATATTTATTATAATTTTAACGTTGAGTTCCCTTAAATAATTTAGTTTTAAAAATTTATTATAGAATAATTTGATTTTATTTAAATAATTTAAGTAAAATATTGATTTGTGGCCTCAAAAATATTAAAATTTCATTTTAAATTATTAATAAAAAATATTCAATTTGTTTCACTTCTTTTATTTTATTATAAATAATTTTTAAACAAAATTGTTAATTTATTCAGATAATAATTTATCACAAATTTTCTTAATAAAAATAAAAATAACATTATAATAGAGGGTTAAAAGAAGTAGAACAATTAACAACAGTTAAAATTTGTCCAGGTAAAAATATATAAGGTGTGTAAACAGGTCGAGCTCCAATTCAAGTTCATAAAATAATTACTGTAATTATTGTTCTAAATAAAAATAAATTCAATCCAAGCTCAATGTTTGGTATTTGGATGACGGAACTTTAGGTGGAGAGGTAAACACAGTTTTTGATGATCTAAAAATCATCACAGATGAATTTCGAAAAATAGGTTTGGAATAAAATTTTTCAAAGTGCGAGCTTTTTATTTCGGACTCTTGTGTAGACAAAAACAATATCATTGGAAAATTCAATAGTTTAGCCCCCAACATAACAGTTGTTGATAAATGTTCACTTCGCCTCCTTGGTTCACCAATTCTTGATGAGTCTTTTCAGTCCTTTGTAGACGAGAAAATTCAAAATTTCAACAAAACTTCGGACAGACTACTCAAAATTAATAGCCATATGGCTTTTACAATAATTCGATTTTGTCTTTTTGTACCTAAATTTACGTATTCTTTGAGATGTAGTCAACTGTGGAAACACAGTGAGCTCTTGGAAGGCTTAGACAACATAATAAAGAATACTCTATCATCGGTTTTGAATGTCGATTTAGATGACAAGGCATGGTCGCAGGCCTCCCTGCCTGTCAAATTGGGAGGCTTAGGTATACGCAAAATTTCAAGTGTAGCCCTTCCAGCGTTCCTGTCTTCTGTCTACAGCACTAGTTCTTTAGTTGAAAAAATTTTCAAGTCATCTTGTTTGGTCCCACCTGGAATTTCATTCAAAATTTCATTTTTAGACGAAGCTCGAACGGCTTGGCATAATGCTTGCCCTAATGCTGCTCCCCCAAAATCTCTTTTGTCTCAACGGCAATGGGACGGGCCTCTGTGTGAGTTGCCACGGAATAGTTTGTTACAAACGTGCTCCAGCTCTGCGGATCGTGCCCGTCTCTGGCCGTTTCTAAATGGGAGTCAGGACATTGGTTGCAAGCATTTCCTTCATTTAACACTGGCACTTTATTGGATCCCGTAACTTTCCGTATCGCAACATGTCTTCGGTTGGGTGCATTGTGTTGCGCGCCTCATCAATGCCAGTGCGGTACTGCTGTCGAACAGCTTGGTCATCACGGATTATCGTGTACTAGGGCCGCCGGTCGGATATTTCGTCATGCCAGCCTTAACGACGTCATCCGGCGGGCCTTTGTCACCGCTAACGTACCAGCTATTTTCGAACCGAATGGTCTGTTGCGTGACGATGGTAAGAGGCCTGACGGCATGACACTAGTCCCATGGGAGTTGGGGAGGCCCATTGTGTGGGACGCTACATGCGTCGACACACTTGCGCCTTCCCATCTTGCGAGGACATCCGTAAGGGCTGGTGCGGCGGCAGATTTGGCCGAGGATCTCAAGAGACGCAAATATGCAGGTCTCGACAGAGCCTACATATTTGCTCCCTTTGGGGTCGAGACCCCAAAGGGGCCGTGGTCCGTGGTCCGTGGGGTACCGAGGCTCTCCGGGTTTTTAAAAAGTTATCTGAGCGTCTGGTCGACGCGACGCGTGACCCGAGAGCTGGCGGATATCTGGCGCAGCGCATCAGCATTGCCATACAGCGGGGCAATGCAGCCAGCGTCTTGGGGACGCTTCCACTGGTATTGATATGGATCAGTTGAGCTACCTGTAGATTGTTTGCAACAGTCTGCAGTTAGCTTAATTGTTTCAATTGTAAATACTAGTTATAATTTGATTGTAATTTTCTTTGTTAATAAAGGCCATTGCCCTCAATAATAAAAATAGATAGATAGTATAAAATTGAATTCCTTGTATGTTTTATTATGAAAAGGGATAGAATAAATAAAATTAAAATTGATATAACTAAGGCGATTACTCCTCCTAATTTATTAGGAATAGATCGTAAAATACTCGTAGCAATAAGAAAGGATCATTCAGGTTGAATATAAACTGGGGTAACTAGAGAATTGGGCGGGATAAAATTATCTGGGTCTTCAAGTAAATTAGGATTTGTTAAAGTTAATATAATTAAAAATATATATATATATATATGTATATATATATCCAATTAAATCATTAAAAGTAAAAAATAGGTGAAAAGGTATTTTATCTAAATTTCAGTATATACCTAAAGGATTATTAGATCCTGTTTTGTGAAGAAATATGAATAAAATAAATAAATAATTGTTATTATAAGAATAATAAAGGGTAACAAGAAGTGAAAAGTGTAAAATCGAGTTAATGATGCATTTTCAATAGCAAATCACTCTCAAATTCAATTTATAGGTAATAATAAAATTTCTAAATAAGGATTAGCTAAGATAATTTCTCCTACTAATCAAGTACAAAAATCAATAAGTTTTAATCATTAATCCTGAAGTTAAACAAATTAATAAAGTTTGAATTAAAATTATCAATCCTATAGAAAGGGGATGATTTATAAACAATATTTACACCCCCCTACGTGAAAAATTATTACATACTATACATATTGTTTGTATTAAACTATATTATTTACTATTCACTTATAGAACACATAACACTACTTACTGTAATCATAAGCCTCACAGGGTCTTGTGACTATAATGGTTTCGGCAGAATATCAGCGCCTATCTACTATTGAGTGGTAAGGCATTAATAGTATATTTGTATATAAAACACAATTATAATTCTACTTTATATTACATTGTGATATTGTTCATTGTTTGTTATAAAGTGATAATAACTTGATCAGAATAAACACAACATTTTTAGGCTTCCGTAGTCAACAAGGAACCCTTAAAGTTAAGATGATTACAGAAAAGACATCAAAATTCAAAGTGCTTTATTTCCTTTAGACCATACAGGACTCTTGTACACGTCACAAAATTCAAATTACATAAGTAAAACTAGAAAATAAAGTGATCACATTGATTTTTACTCACATATTTTTAAGGTAAAGCAAAGAAGCGATCAAGAAACCTTTACCTTGTTAGGTTGTTAGTTTTCGAGTTGGAGAAAAACTTGTCCCAAACTTTTTATATCGTCAGTGGAAAGGAAAAAATGCTTATGCGCCAATATGGCCAAAATGAGTTATATATATCATTGGATTGGATTTTTTTTTCTGCGTCGATCTGTCTAGATTTTAAGGCAATCCGAACACATTTATGGCGCTTTAGCATTTTGAAAAATTCAAGTAAATCTTGGTTTTCCTATTCTTAAGCGACTACAAAACGATGTTTTCCAAACAGAGGTCGCATAAGTAATACATTATTTAGGTATTCTCATTCATAAGAACTTTTCCTGTCAACGTTTTTTTATTTTCGCTTTCATAAGCATATTACCTTTTTTTTACCTTAGGTGGCATTGTCACATTAGCAATTAGACTTTATTTAATTTTATTGCACTTCGTCTTTTTAGCAATTATTCATAACAGCCATTAAAAACTGATCGGTGTTTAAGCAAAAATATAAGAATAAGGTTTGAGTACAAGTGGCGCTTAAGCAATTTTCGTTTTGCGTTTGCTGCACTATTTCATTACGTTAGAGAAAGTAAATCCTTTAAATGAAATAATCAAACCATTGTTAGAATAAAGAAGGCGTTTTTGTTAAGCGATAACTGTTTAAGCGAATATTTATTTTATACGGTGTAATAACTATTGTAGTGTTAGTAGTTTAAACATACTCAAATTTAACATACGCACACTTCAACGAGCAGTGTTATCCAATCGGAACGCGTCATTCAGCGGGTGCAAACTCCCACGAATTGACCATGCAGCACGCTCCAACTCCTGAGCTTGGCCAATCTACCTCCTGTGCGATAGCAATGCAGCACACTCCAACTCCTGATCTTGGCCAACCTACCATCGAGGCCGGTGACTCCTGTGACATAGCCATGCAGCACAATCCAACTCCTGAGCTTGGCCAACCTACCATCGAGGCCAATGCCTCCCGCGAATTGACCATTCAGTACGCTCCAACTACTGAGCTTCGCCAACCTACCTTCAAAGCCGGTGCCTCCCACAAAATGACTATGCAGCACACTCCAACTCCTGAGCTTCACCGACTTACCTTCGAGGCCGGTGCCTCCCACGTTTTGACCATTCAGCACGCTCCAACTCCTGAGCTTCGCCAACCTACCTTCAAAGCCGGTGCCTCCGACGACTTGACCATTCAGCACGCTCCAACTCCTGAGCTTCGCCAACCTACCTTCAAAGCCGGTGCCTCCCACGACTTGACCATGCAGCACACTTCAACTCCTGAGCTTCGCCGACTTACCTTCGAGGTCGGTGCATCCCACGACTTGACCATTCAGCACGCTTCAACTCCTGAGCTTCGCCGACTTAGCTTCAAGGCCGGTGCCTCCTGCGACTTGACCATTCAGCACGCTCCAACTCCTGAGCTTCGCCAACCTACCTTCAAAGCCGGTGCCTCCCACGAAATGACTCTGCAGCACACTCCAACTCCTGAGCTTCGCCAACCTACCTTCGAGGCCGGTGCCTCCCACGACTTGACCATTCAGCACGCTCCAACTCCTGAGCTTCGCCAACCTACCTTCAAAGCCGGTGCCTCCCACGAAATGACTCTGCAGCACACTCCAACTCCTGAGCTTCGCCAACCTACCTTCGAGGCTGGTGCCTCCCACGACTTGACCATTCAGCACGCTCCAACTCTTGAGCTTCGCCAACCTATCTTCGAGGCCAGCAATGTTATTCATAGCCTCTCCATGTCACGAGAAAAGGAAATTGAAATTTGCTTACAGCAAATAAAGTCTGACGATGCGGATGTTCATTACGACACAATCACAATAGAGTTGGAAGAGGAAACAGTTGAACAATCGGATAAAGAACATTACATTGACGTAGAGTATTTTTCCAAAAATGAAAACATAGAGAGTAAGAAAGTAAAACCTGGAAGCAGTAAAGAGAAACCCGGAAGTAGTGAAGAAAAAACTAGCATTGGAAAACCTCAGAATAGGATGAAAGAATTAATTTTCAACCATGTTGATTTCATTTCCGATGATGAAGTGTTTACAGTATGCTCTTCTTCTTGGGAAGGATCAGACGAGACGGACACAGATACATCTAACAACGATAAAAGAAAGAAAAAGCAAAATAAAACGAAGAAAAACAAAAACACTAGCAAACATAACAAACAGTCCAAGAAACGTAGTAGAAAAACAGGAAATAAGAAAAGTGTCCAATTAGACACAGATCAACAAAAAGAAACTCAAGAGAACACTGAAACTGAATCGACCACAGAAGACCCTAATATGACATGTTATGATTCAAACACAGAAGACCCTGACTTTAGAAAAAAAAGAAACGAATTAATAAAGCGAAAGAAAGATCGTTCTTAAAAAGAACTGGCAAGGAATACATCACAAAAACAGGAAAACTAGTTGAAGCCAAATCTATGAAAGAAAACCCCTGCAAACCAGAAACTTGCCCTTATATGTGTTATGATATAGCGGAAGAAAGAAGAAAATGTATTTTTGATCATTACTGGTCGTTATCTGCTGAGAGACAGCGTGATTGGATTGTGAGTCATACTAAAAGAGAAAAAGTGAAACGTAAAAGAACCAAAGATATAGAGAGCCGAAGAAATTTCACACATTCATATTTCATTAATGAAGGAGAAGGTCAAAGGCCTGTTTGTTTAAGGTTCTTTTTAAAAACTTTAGATATTCGACAAAGATTTTTACATTTAGCGATCAGCACTGCAGAAGAAGGGAGCTCTAATCTAGATAAGAGAGGTAGAGCAGTTCCAGCGAACAAAACGCCTCCAATCTTGATGCAATCTGTGAGGGACTACATTCAAGAGCTACCAGCAGTTCCCTCACATTATTGTCGGAAACACTCTAAAAAATGTTACTTGCCACAAGAGTTTAAAAACCTATCAAATTTATACAAAATTTATAAACAAAAGAACATGAATGAAAGCAAAAGTTATGTGGGCGAAAAAATTTTCAGGAACACATTTTTGACAGAATTTAACGTTGCATTTCATGTGCCCCGAAAAGATAAATGTATAAAATGCATTAAATATGAAAATAGTCCAGGAGAATACCAAGAAGAAAAGGAAAAACACTTGACAGATAAAGTAGAAACATACACGAGGTTTCAAACACATCAAGACCTTCGCAAACATGATAATGGCGTACTTTGCACTACGTTCGATCTACAGAAAGTGCTGAATACACCTTATGGAGAAAGCATGTTGCTTTATTATAGTAGAAAGATCGCAACATACAATCTGACATTTTATGAGTCCGTAACAAGAGATGGCTTCTGTTTCTTGTGGAACGAAGTTGAAGGGAAGCGTGGTGCAAATGAAGTTAGCACTATTCTGGCTAAGTACATTGAAATAGTGGACAAACGTGAATCCATTAAACATTTACTTTTATATTGCGATTCCTGTCCAGGGCAGAACCGAAATAAAACTGTTCTGGCTTGCATCCATAAGTCTTTGCAAAAGTGCAAGAATATCGCAACCATTCAAATCAACTATCTGCTCCCGGGACATACTTTCATGCCTGTTGATTCCATGCACTCAGTCATTGAGAAAAGTGTTACAAACTGCATTGTATGGGCGCCGTCACAATGGCCTACTGTATGTGCTCTAGCCAGGAAAGCTCCAAGACCATACGAAGTTGATGTATTATCTCATGAAGATTTTATGGGATGGGATGGAACATCAGAAGAATACTTCAAAGGCAATCTTACAGGAAAAATTAGCAAGATTCGAACAGCTACTTTTAAAAAAAACCATAAGACACATATTGAAGTTAAATATTCAATGAATGTTGAAGCTGAAACTGAAAGTATCGATATAATAGGTAAAACTGAATTAATGCCAAAGAAGTTTACAAATCTAGACTGCCTATTTCAAAGAAAAAGTTTTCCGATTTGGAAAAATTATGCAACAATAAAACTATTCCTGCAATGTATATTTCAGAATATAAATCGTTACCTCATGCAGCAAATGTTCAAGATGTTCTGGCGGATACAGACATTGAGGATATTGAAGACTGATCTCAGACTTATTGAAAATTATTATAATACTGATTTTATAATGCGAGATTACTGTATTTTCCTAAGAATAGTTACCAATTGGGCTTTTATTGTCAGTTTCATAACATTATCAAGTTTAATGATGGTTAAAATTGTATAGTAATACTTGTGATTTTAGATAAAGAATAGCGATTACAATAAGGCATAGCTAGTCATAGTAATTACGTTACCATTGGTGATTTTTGTTTGTTTTAATGACTGATTTATGAGTACTATTATGGAGGATTGTAGAAATGTTACCGGATTACTCCGCAATGATTATTTGATAAATAAATAAAACTGATTGATAAGTACATGTTGTGTTATTTTTGTAGTGCTACGTAGTAGATAAGTGTATTATACCAAAAAAAAATCGGTAACCAATACCATAAGTGAAATTTATTAACCTTTATTTAATGGAGGTGTGTATATTAGCTATTTTTATGTTTTTTGTCTATAAAAAGTATTAAGTCTTAGCGTTTATTAATTACGGCATTTGACCTCATTTAGAATATGTTAGCAATTTTTCTTCACTAAACTTTACTTGTTTAGTATCACTTAGCATTTTATGCATCCTGTATAAAATGTGTATGCCATTTATTAGCATTTTGAAATTATTGTTTTTCTAATATTTTTGGTAGATAAGCAGTTTTCCCCGACTAACTTTTAGAACACTTTTGCTTAAGCGGCAGTTATTTCATGAAATATATGAGCTGTAGAGTTGAAAATATTACATAAAAATAGCTACAATTTTACAATAATAATGACTTTTTAATTCATCAAAAAAATTAAACAACAAAACAGTTACGATTTAAAAAAAAAAAAATATTTCAAATTCGATTTCCCACAAGTAGCACTTTGGCGCTTTAGCGTTTGTTCCTTTCCACTGACGATATATATCTTTTGATGTTTATCACTCGATAAATATCAAAAGAACTGTCTAATTTGGCAGATCGTTCAAAAACTGTCTAATTTGACAGTTTTTCTATATTTATCGAGTGATAAATTGGCGAGAATTTGCCCCCTGGCCACATTGAGTGAGCAACGAGTAATTTTCTTCCTACTCATTCTTCGATACTGTCTAATTTGACAGTTTTTTTGATAATTATCGAGTCATAAATTGGCGAGAATTTGCCCCCTGGCCACATTGAGTAAGCAACGAGTAATGTTCTTTCTACTCATTCTTCGATAAATGCGAACGAGTGCCCGCGACCATTCGTTGCGTAATCGAGCAACTTATCGAAAAAAACCCTCGATATACCAGATGGTGAGAATACGCTTGTTTGATAAGATAAGGTTTGATACGAAGGGTGTGTTCCGAAACATACGATTATAGCACTGATAGCGATCACAAAATATTTTGCGTTCCAAATTAGATATCACGATAATGACAGTTGAGTGCTATAATTAATTCGGAACACTCATGAACGCGCTCTTGGTCACGAGTCGCGATATTTACAAACATTCCCAAACTCAGTCAGTATTTTAGCCGCGCACTACAGAACAATTTCAACATAATAGCTTGAAAATGGCAGAAAATAAGACTTTTCTATTTTCAAATAGCTCCGATGACTCAGCTGAGGACTGGGACGTCGACGATCACTTACCGATTTGTGCCCTCTCGTATTGCTCTTGAGTGAGCATCAAAGTTAGTCTCCGACCGTTTACTTCGTCTTCTATGTTTATTTCCATTTCGATTTGTTTATTTAGAAACGACACCGACAACAATTGTATTAACTGACTTTAAAAAAGAAGGAGGTTCTCAATTCGTCTGTATGTTTGGATGGTCGGTGAAATCGCAAAATGGCGTATGTAATGGACGTCATCTATGACGTCACAGTGGACGTCGTTGTCGCGCTCACGGTAATACGGAACGCGTGTGAGAGCGATATTAAGATTTTAGCGTAATTTGGAATGCATTCGTAGGAATCACTCAATATTTTGACAGTTCTTGCCATATTTATCGAGTGATAAAAATTGCGAGAATTGCCGTTCTGTTTTGTAGTTTTGAGGTGGTTTTTTTTGTTCTGAATGAATGTTTTTCTTTATTGTAAATACTAATAAGTACCTACATATTATGTTTAATAATGCGCAATCCATAAAGCTTGTGATGCTTTCATAAGACGGAAATTGGCGAAATTGCGACAACCCAGTCGCAGAAACCTTCTGACAAGAAGAAGAAGAAGAAGTCAAGAAGCTGGAATTTTGGAATAGAAATTGAATGCGCGCCATGATGTTTTAGGTTAGAATTTTTACATGTTTTGTTCAAATCTAAAATAAATGAATGGATTCGTCATCTGATGCAAGCTTTGCTTGGACTGATGCTTCAAGTGATACAATTGATAGCGTTTCTATGTAAGTACAAAATATGCATAACTTTCCTGTAAAATAGATAAAGGTCAGTGAGTAATACCTACTAAAAATATTTATTTTACAGGTTAAAGGCTAAAATGAACAAAGCTTACTCTGAAGACGAATCCGTCTCCGGCAAGAGTTACAAAAACAAGCTGCAAGAGGAGTTGTTTGTACAAAGTAAACAAAAGCGGGAGGGTGCAGAGCGGCCCGGCCACGCCAAGAGGAAGTGGCGCGGCGACCAGTCGGAGAGTGATGAGGTGCGAAGCCCCAAGAAAAAGAAAATAAAAAGAGAGCCTGAGAGTGATAATGATGCGTCAACCAACAGAAATAAAAAGAATGGCATTAATCATAGCGAGTCTCATGACTCTTATGATGAAAGCTACTTACATTTGAAAGTTAAAGATGAACAGCGTTTTGCACCTCCACATCCCTCCAAAACAAAGAGGTGTAGAGATAAAAGCTTATCAAATTCAGACATTCTAAGTGAGTCCAGTGTATCCATCTATACAAATCGTAAAAAGAAAAGCAAGGACCATTCAATATCTGATAATCAATCAGAGGATAACACACTAAATGAATTAGTTCAAGAAGAAAGTGAATATAATGAGAGATTAATGAAAAAGAAAAAGAAGAAATCAAAGAAAAGAAAAGACCCCACTCTGTCAGATGATGCAAAACCTGTAAGCAGTGATGTAGAAGGAAGTGATGCTGACAACGTGCAGGGGAAAGCCTCCGCATCGGAAGGCAGGCACATACTGCCAGGTGCTCCAGGTGCTCCTGGCAAGAATGCTAATAAACATAGCAATTTAAAAGAGGAAGTACCCAATGAAGTTACTACTACACAAAAAACTCAAAACAGTTGCATGAATAAGTATGAGAACGATTCTTACAAGCGGAAAATGAGACTATCTGAAAGGATTCAATTTGAAGAAGAAAGCTCGGATATGGAAACTAGCCAATTTAAAAACACTGAATCATCTAAAAAATCTCACCAACTGGAAAAATATGGTAAAGAAAACATACACCTAAAACCATTAAAAACCATGCTGGATAACAATGAGGCTGCTCTCACCACAGACGATGAAATATGGCTCATCAGGTGTCCCAAGGGTGTCCATGTAGATTCTTTTCAAGATAAAAATTTGACTTTAGAAGGTAAATGTAAATTAAAGCTGAATGGTCAAACTTATGAGGGGACCATAGACCATGAAGCTGAGAATATGTCTATACTATCATCAGAACATAGCCATTTTGTCATAAAGAGTTGGTTGGTAAAGGGCTTTCTTAATTTACGAAAAAGAATACCTAAAACCCACATTCAAGATGACATAGCACTGAACATCAACCAAGCAAGCTTTATACCTTTGCCAGAAACCAAAAGCCGACATCCGCTATTTGGCTACAAATACAAAAAATCTTTAAAATTAGCTGCTAGTGTTACAGAGCGCCTCAACACAACCACCCCTAGTCAATACAAGAAAAATAAAATGAAGAAAGAGAAGCCTTTGAACTGTGAACAAGATCACTATCCTAGGACTAGACCAAAAGAAGAGTGCAACATATGTATAGCTGACACCAATGTCTTGGTGACTGAGCTCCCCGAGCCGGAGCTGCCCAGCTCCAGGAAGAAGAATAAACACAAAAAGAACAGGGTCCAGGATGCAGCTCCCAAGACAAAGAAAAAATACAAACATGACCTTGAATCTGTTGAAGCATGGGATTCTGAGAAGGCCATTGAAGAAAACCTGTTTAATTTCTAAGTACACTTCTAATAAAAGTGTATGTATTATATCGCCGCCCGATCTTTTAATCAGCCCAGTTATAAAATGGCTAGGCAGTTCACGAAACGGCGAACTTCATCAACGTTCAACGAGTTGGCTGACTCATAGCTAGCCCAAATGAATCGCCGATCGGTTGCTTTTTCGCCACTGCAGTGCTAACTTGATCCGAGCTATAAAATGGCGCCAACCATTGACATTGTTGGTCACCCCGAACCGCTGAAGGTAGAAAGCTGAAATTTGGTGGGTAGATAGGTACATTTTATTACACAACCTAACACACCAAAACATTTTTTTAAATTTTGCTGTTTTTGTAATTGACCTAAATTGAGGTTTACTTGACAAAGTAGTAGGACATTATTCAATTCAAACACTTTAATAAATCATAATTAAAATTTGGAGGAAAACTTCCTAGTATAAAACTCAAGACAATGAATCTATTTATGTAAAAAATTTCCTTAGATCCATGTGACTAGGGCCGGCCTTGAATATCATCTCATATAATAATAAACCGCCAAGTGCGAGTCGACTCGCACACAAAGGGTTTCGTACCGTAAAAATCAGGCCACTCTACCAAAGAACATCAAATTTTCACTTGTTTGGAGCTTTAAAAAATAATTGTTTAATTCAAGTAAGTAACTCATAAAATTACATTTTTAATACACAAAAATAATAAAATACAATGAAAAATAATAAAATACAATGAAAAATTTATTTAAATGTAAGGACACCGACAGACAGACTGACAATATGCATATACGAGGGACCATCAGTGACCGGGGCACCGCCCCTTAAAAGGGGTTGCGTGCTAATTTATCCAGTGCCCCGTAAACGGAGAGTCCCACCTATCCGCCAATGTGCTTAAAATGGTGTTAGGGCTGCCACGCAGGCGTTTCAAGAGCGACGCACAACGCTTTCTTATGATGGCGTGAAAGCCATCAGTGTGCGCCTCACTGAACATACCTGATGCACTGCAGAAACGTGGCAACCACATCAGCACTCTAAACCCATTGTTATATTGTACGCGCAGCGCGTTGCGCCTTCTGCGTATAGGTATGCTCTGAAGAGAGTCACCTTCACCGCCCTGAAACTGCGTGCAAACCTGCGAGCCACCATGTTACATCGGACAGCCAACGCCCTGCGCTCTCTCTCTATGTCGTCATTATCCTCTAGGTCCTCATTGACCCAGTGGCCCAGATATTTAAATTTTGTCACGCGCTTAAGAGGAGTTCCGTCAATGGCAATGGGTGGTATATAGGTCTTGGAGCGTGCCCTAAACACCATAAACTCACTCTTTTTCCCATTATATCTGAGCCCGTGAGCCTTCGCATAGGACTCACATGTCAGCAGCAGCTTGCGTAGGTCTCCAATCGAAGGGCTCAGCAACACCATATCGGCGGCGTAGCTAATGTTATTAATACAGACCCCATCTATGTGACAGCCGACTTTGGTTCCGCTGAGCTCCTCAATCAAGCTGTTCATGTACAGGTTGAAAAGACTTGGAGAGGAGACCCCCCTGCCTCACCCCGCATTCCAGCCTGTACATGTCGGAGTATGAGTCCGCCCACTTCACAATATTGGTTTGGTTTGGTTTTTATATCAACTTTATTATATTTTTAGTATTTGTCGATAATACAGTTGAAGTGTTATATTATGTGTATACGTATTGTGGTGCAAGAGATCTGTATCTCTTGCACCACAATAGGTAGGTAGGTTGCCTTGACAAACGAAGAGCAAAAATAGATAAGAATCACGTTTTTTGTATGGAAGCCCCCTTTAATTTGGATATTTATTATATTTTTATTTTTTGATGTTATAGCGGCAAGAGAAGTACACATTCTCTGAAAATTTTTTCATGAGATAGAGCCCCGTGACAGATGGACGGACAGTGGAGGCTTATTAATAGGGTTCCGTTTTCACCCTCCGGGTACGAAACCCTAAAAACTAGTAGGTACCTAACAAAACATGAAAGTAGGATTTAAAAGTAAGTTTTCGTGAGAAATTATCAAACAAACAGGTGTTTGATAATTTCTCACGAAAAACGATTTAAGGTACTGAAGTTAGTGAACGGATTTTCACAATACACGGGACTCCTAGTTCATAGTTCATAGTTTTTTATTCATAACAAAATGTTACATGTCAGATACTTAAATCTTAGCATGATATAAAATTCTACAATTGTATCTACTTAACATACAAAGTACATAATTTCCCAAAGAAACAGAAAACGATAAATAAATAACATTCATTAGAAAAATATAATAAAAACTATCATTTTAAGCTTATGAACTCATCATAACTATAAAATGTTTGTTCGATAAGCCAACTTTTTAGGCGACGTTTAAAAATAGCATCGCCAGTAACCCGCTTAGTCGAGTCTGGTACCCTGTTGTACACTTGCGGACCCATAGCATGAGTTAGCTTCGACGACTTAGTCAGGGACCGCGCTAGTGACACCAATCTGTGCTGGTTACGAGTGCGGTATGCGAAGTCGCCGTGCGTTGCGTAGGAGCCGAGGTTGCTCCTCACATACAGCGCTACCTGCGAGATGGCTATGCAGGGCAGTGTAAGGATGCCTAGGCTCTTAAAGTGCGGCCTGGCCGAGACATCTCTGCGTATCCGTACCATCGCTCGTATGGCCCTTTGTTGCATGCGGAACGCACGCTCCCAGTCGGCAGCGCGCGACCACAGCTCGGCGCCATACTGGAGCTGCGAGTGTACTGTGGCAAAGTAGCATGTTCGGGCCACGTCCACAGACACCACCCGGCTCACCCGGCTCAGCGCGTAGCACGCACTGCCCAGCCGTCCGCACAGCACATCGATGTATTTCGCCCACATCAGCCCCCTATCGATCTGGAATCCTAAGAACCCTGTGCACTCAACCTGATCAATAGCCTTGCTGTCAATGGTCACAGCCAGCGCCCTGACGGGTGCACCTGAGAACCGGAAGTGAATAAAATGGGTCTTTTTCAAATTAAGAGCGAGTCCGTTTACTCTAAACCACTCAGCTAGCCGTGCCGCCACGGCATTCAGTTGGATCTCCAGAGCGTCGATTGAAGGAGCGGATACCACAGCGGCCACGTCGTCCGCGTACATGAAGATCTCGGCCTCAGGGACTGTCTCCGGTAAGTCATTCAATAGTATTGAGAATAAGATGTTCGAGACCAAGGATCCCTGCGCTACGCCCATGTACGACTGCTGTGGTTCCGACATGATGCCGCCTCCCTTCACCACCTGCGACCTGTCTCGCATGAGGTCTGTCAGCAGTGCATACGCTGGCCCATCGATGCCATAGTGCCTCAGCTTAACTGCGAGGATAGTATGGTCGGCAACATCAAACGCTTTGGACAGATCGCAGCACATAACTGCGACCTGCTGCTTCCTCTCACGCGCGGCGACCACAAGGCTAACGACATTCCGTGTCATCGACGTTGTAGACCGACCCTCGCGGTACGCGTATTGTTGGTCTGACAGTGCATCAGTCGACGACAGGAACTCTGTTAGACGATGGCTCAGACCGTTTTCCAAAACTTTTGCCAGTGCAGGAATTATAGACACTGGCCGATAACTGTCCATGTCGCTCTTTTTTCCTTTGCCTTTGAACAAAGGAGAGACTTTGCTCTGTTTTAAGGACGTTGGGTACTCGCCCTGCCGAATGCAGATGTTGAAAGCATAGGCAAGTATAGGAGCTAGCACGAGTACTGCGAGGCGCAGCAACTTCATTGAGATACCATAGACGTCTTGTGATGGCTTAGCGGGAATCCGTTTTGATATAATATCAAAGACTTCATCCGCTGTGAACGGGCGGAGACGGAGCGAGTGGTCCGCCGCGCCGTGCATAAGGCGCGGTGCACATCGGCGACAATTGCGCACGGCGCGCCGCACGCCGCCGCCGCGCTCAGAAGCCGACAGTTCATGGCATTTAGAAGTTCTTTTTTGTCTGCAAAACTGGCACCGTTGGAGTCAGTGACCACATCCGTTATATCTAGCCGAGGGGTATTATTTTTACCTCTCTCCTTATTTACTACACTCCACATGCCATTTTCATAATATTTTAACGACGACGACGTTGCCCCCCTCAATTAATATGTTTATTTTATTTCTATTATTTTTTGTTTTGTAGATAGTGGCAAAAGTAATACGCACTCTGTGGAAATTTTGTGGTTTCGTTTTTTTACTGGTATTTTGAATGACCTCAAACGAGACGACGCGCGACGCAACGGTTCAGCATAATTTGGCGTGTATAAAAAAACTATAAACTGACTTCAAATTCCGATAAATAGGGTTTACACTTTAAATAATCTGATATTTTGTAGTACCTAAGCCTTTTACAAAGGATATGTTTGACAATTTGTTTGACATATTTTCAACTCCTTTGGTATTTTGTTGTTTATGCGTACCTACATACATTGCCCTCTAAAAGATACATTAATCTTTGAAGTCGTGGGCACAGCGAGTTTATTCTTTTATCTAGTATTTAAATTATGTATGTCGCTATTTTTAGGGAACCGATTGATATTCCTATGAGTGTACAACAAGTTTTCATAATTATATTGACAAGGTGCTGTATTTATGAAAAGAAGTTGAAGGGAAAAAAAAATATATTTTCAGTACCTGTCTAATGGAAACAACATAATTACATTAATAGAGCATTCAATAGGTTTTGTTGACATATTAGGTACCATATAATTTTCAACCACCCAAAGATAAAACTAAAATTATATAGGTAGGTACTGATTTATGTATGTAGATTTATTTTCATAACAATAGAATACATATTACAGAATTAAAAAACAGACGTGTAAAAATAATTTCTTTAAAATATTGCAGTTCTCATTTGTTGGACTAACCAGAATAATTTACCGCTAGCGGCAACACTGCAATTGGTCATCCTTATTTTTGTTTTTATCATAGGTTTGGTTGCAGGGAAATTTAAAAGTACTGTTATGATGATTGTTGAAAGGCACAAAAAATGGTCGACATATGGAAAGTGCTGGATGATTTTGATATTTGTGCTATCAGACAAAAATTCATAATTTTTATTCAGTAGGGAAAGACGTTCCTACATTGTCGAAATTGCTAGCTGTGAAGAAGATATTAACTATGACGGAGGTACAGAAGATTTATGACAATAATTGATAAAAGTATATAAAAATGTCAAGTATCAAAACGTTCTGCCGTAGTTTATGGTGATACCATGTCAATAGTGGCGCCCTCATTTATTTTCTACTCATTCTGACATAGAATATGAAGATCTAATAATCTAGTCTCGCTCAGTTTGCATAATGTAGAAAGAGATGCTCTATAGTTCAACGCAGAGAGACCGCTGGCTGTTAGACCGACAGCGCTCTGTCGGAAAAGTACAAGCAGATATAAACTTTATTATGTTGTTATTAGAATCTAAAATGTATTTTCCCGGCCCAGATAGATAGGCCAGAAACGTAATTTGTAGACCTTGAGTGAACATGAAAAAGACATAAATTGATTGAACGAATAACGATCGTGAATTTCGTGAAATCGTCATCAAGCAGTTGTGAATGTGAAATAGCCCTCGGCCAAGCATTTATTGTAGGCCTTCGATCAGGGAGTGATTTCTTTCGTCCGAGATGTAGGTCAATGAAAACAAGG
Organism: Eupithecia inturbata; assembly: GCA_963662085.1. Classification (NCBI taxonomy): domain Eukaryota; kingdom Metazoa; phylum Arthropoda; class Insecta; order Lepidoptera; family Geometridae; genus Eupithecia; species Eupithecia inturbata. The sequence goes on from OY759182.1 coordinate 15,818,423, forward strand.
GGAAGGTCATTGCAAGGTGACCATTAAAGTAAACAGACCGACTTTGCCGAGCCACCACCACCGCCGCGCCCGCGCCGTGCCGGCCTAAAATTATCAAAACAAAACATAAAATCAGATCAAAGATTAGTTTCAAGTGCAGTGCGTTAAATAACATTATAATTAGCGGTGCAAAAGCACCAACACAACAAAATCACATTGGAAAATAAAGAGATTTTAAACCATACCTACTTTGACATTACATAAGTTCGTAAGTACATAATTAAATTAACTACATACTTAATTTGTTTAGACAGAACATACATCTGTGTTTACGGGACTCCCAGCGAAAGGATCACAAATTTCACATATTATACCAAGATTTATCTTAAATTTTAAGTGTCCTCGCAGTAGGTCACATTAATGTGGAAGAAATATTACTGGACTAAACTTAACGCTAACAAAAAATAGGTAAAGTTCTACTGAAGATTAACATTATTGAGTAGGTAAGTATAGGGGGAACTAACTACCTAGCTGGCGCGCGTTACCTCCCTGCCAAATTTCATTGAGATAAATAGTCATAATCAGAAAAGATGTTGGTACATTGTGACCTTTGAAGTTGTCCCAAAAGTTTTACAACAATACAATCAGAATTATTTATTGAAAATTAAGTAGGTACCACATTGTTTTCTGTATAGCTGTATATTTTCTTTTCTTTGATTATTGCAGTAGAATAAAAGTTATTAATTTTTTTATTAGTTTTAAATTTTACTTTCATACATATTAAAAATGTTTAATATGTATGTATGTATGTGTATGTTTGTGTGCTTTTTTTATCAATTAATTTTAAAATAATTTTGCTTGAATATGTCATCCGCTGTCTAACTAAACTATGGAATTAAATAGGTTTCAATTTAAAATAGATGATTTTAATTGAAAAATTACCTTATTGAATATTGGTCCCAATTATCGTCACATTCACATCTCGAGTAAGTAAGTGACAATATTTTTTTACATTAAATTGTACCATTTCACAGCATTTTTATGAATTAGCAACACTTGCTAAAGTTTTGTCAAAGCAATAGTAGAAAAATGCTAGGTATGTTGTGGAGCGTTCAAGCGGTTAGAACACTGACCACTGGTTTATTCATAATTAGCCTCTACCTACATTATTTGTAGATGTCAACCCTACATCTTTCCCGTCTTAAATCTAAGCATATGTATCTAAAGAACCCACACCCTTATAATCCTAAATCTAATCTAGCACATTTATAAAATAATATCCAATGATATGTATTACATAAAGTCTAACAATGAGGTAATTAACCTATAGTTTGGCTCGGTTATAAGCTCGCAGAGCCCGAGCCGAGACACTCAGCTCGGAAGGGGTCGGAGACCTCGCGGCCGCGGTCTGAGGGACCTGTGCTGGCGATGAGGCAGCTGAAGGCTGTCCTCCAAGGCTCCCGTCTTCCAAACCCACTTCCGCTGCATCTTCGAACATGTCATCGTCGACCTCCGGCCTCAACGATGGATCACTAGACACATGGGGATTTGGTCGAGACAGCGAATACCTGCTTTTGTGATTTTGTTTGACTGAAATCACTTGGTCTTGGTGCCTACGCCATTGTGTACCATCTCCTAATTGAACTTTATACGATAAAGGACCAGTTTTCTCTGTGACGTTCCCCTCGGCCCATTTCTGTCCCTTGCTAGAATAATCTCGAACGAGCACCGGCTCCCCTAGCGCGATGTCGTCGCGCTCGCGCCCGCCCTTGTTCGCAACCTGCCGCGCCTGCGCGTCGCGCACCACGGCCGCCACGTCCGGCCGCAGCGCGTCTAGGCGTCCGCGCAGCCGGTGACCTAGCAACGCCACGGCCGGCGAGACATTTGTAGTCGCGTGTTCGACGTTCCTATACTGGAATAAAAATTTACACAAAGCTTTGTGAATATTTTCCCCCTCATGAGTTGCCCGTTTAATTACTTTCTTTATAGTTTTAACTGCATTCTCTGCAGCTCCATTTCCTTGAGGCCGGTACGGTGCCTATGTAACATCGGCACCGTACCGGCCTCAAGGAAATGTTTAATACAGTTCTTGTTACAATATTCCTTAAAATCTAATGACAAAAATGGTGGACCATTATCTGTGACCAGTTGTGACGGTAAACCGAACCTAGAAAATATAGATCGGAACACAGAAATAGAGGTAGTTGACTCAGCGTCCGTTTTACCCATAGGAATGACTTCGATCCATTTAGAAAACGCATCTATTACAATGATGTATTTCTTACCCGCGCACTCAGCAAAATCCGCATGTATTCGCTGCCAGGGCTTCAGTGGAAATTCCCACGGGTGCAGGATCGCGTGCGGGGGCGCATCGCGCACTGCACGGCACGCTTCGCAGGTACGACATACCTTTTCAATATCGGTGTCCAGGCTAGGCCAGTACACATAACTTCGTGATAAATTTTTCATTTTATTTACCCCTAAGTGCCCTTCGTGAATTTCCGCTAAAACCCTAGCTTGCAATGGTGGGGGTATAATCAGTCTATATTTAAATATCAAGCAGCCTAAATCAAGTACAATCTCGTCCTTACGAGCGAAGTATGGTTTCTCGTGGAAGGTTTGAACCCCCCTGTATGTTCCGCCATTTTCAGTCGTTCAAAAGTTTTTTTTTTTAAATTATTATATAAATTAAAAGATTAAAAAGATCAACTATTGAGCTACAGCTCAATAGTTGATCTCTTGTCCTACAATATCGTTTTGAGTTAAAATAAACCGCAAACTTAATTTTTATATCTTTGAACGCTTCCAGAGAAAAAAAGTTCCAAATTTTTTCCTACAACCTTAAAAACTACTACCATTCATGGAGAAGTAACCCTGAAATTTTCATTTAGCTAGTATCATGGCATCATGTTAAAAAGTGGACTTGAAAATTTTGTACAAGTGCTAAAATCGATATTTTTTCTGTACTTCAAAGGTAGAGATTGTGTCAATTAGAAAATACATTTAAGTACCTAATTTATTTGTTTTTTGTAGTATATGCTCACGAAACAAATATCTGCTGATCGTACAAATATTTGCCGAGGCGGGAATCGAACTCGCAACCTCCTGCGTCGCAGGCGGACCTTTGCGCGCTGCGGCACTGAGGTCGCCTTGGCTTACATCTACCATTTCCCGAGCTACGCATTCACATCACATATGAATCTGATTAATATTGCACTCAAGCGACACTATCATAGTTAATAGGAAAGATCTATCAACATGATTCTGATAACATGTCGTGGTGTGGGGTTGGGTTCGATTGGATATGGACGCAGTTAGATGTGCTGTGCACTGTTACTTACAGTAATTCCTCGAGCGACGCAGGAAGAGGGTGACTGAATAAAATGTTTTGTTGTCTTTCACGGCTCTCCTTCCGTCATGCGGAGGTATGTTGACATCACTACTTAACATTGTAATAATTAGCCCTAACAACATCGTCGTGAAGCCGGCTTTTGACTGTGAGATGTAATATGATTTATTACATCTTGAGATATTAGTACATTATGGTAAAAGTGTGTAATGTTGGTGATTACCGCTGAGGCGCCGTTGAGACCCGAGCCATAGGCGAGGGTCTTAAGAGAGCCGAGGACGGTAATCATCAATACACACGTATCATACGACGTTTTTCAACACACTTGTGAGTAAAATAACAATAAAAACTCATTTTATTTAGTAGATAGGTAGATATTTTTCCTTGGAATTTTCAGGTAGTAAACTTTCCATAACGTTAAGGGCTTCACATCTTATATCGGGCAGTGTACAACATAAGTCATTTTCTTCGTAACTAGTACTTGTAGACATTTAATTAATTTAATAATTAATTAATAAATAACTATAATTTCAACAGTGAAAACGAGTTTTGAATAATGTTTCGCAAAATTAATCAGCTTTCATATGCGCGCGCATTGCGATCTTACAGACTAAAGGGATGAGTTTTTTTTTTTCCGCGCATAGGGATTGCGCCTATTCTGCCACGTACAAAATGGGGAATTTAGTTTTCTTTTATTACAGAGAAAACAAAAGTTATATCTGAGTGAAAGTTTTATTTATTAAACACGTACGAGAAAAAATGATCTACACTTAGCGGCACAATTAACCGCCCACCCTTTTAAAGTGGCAAATTTTGATGTTATCGCAGTTGTAAGTTATTGGGCATAAATAAGTCAAGTGTGAAAGAAATGTAGTGACGAAAAAATTACAAACTACCCACTTAACTTTGTTTTTTTTACGCATAAGTTGTGAATAGGATAAATATCGAACTTCGTCTCATTGTCGTTATCGTTGCCATACTGCTTACATTGCTTCAGTGGCATTAAAAGTAAACAATTTGAGTTTGTTTTGGTTTCGTAACTTAAAGCTAGTGTTTGGACATCACAAACATGCCATTTGATGCTAATTCAGTGGCGAGAGCCGTCGCTTTTATCAACGAAGGGTTTAGTCAGCGTTACGTGGCGCGGAAGCTTGGTGTCGCACGTACCACCTTAAGGGATGCAGTGAAACGGTTTCGGGAAACTGGGTCTTATGAGCGAAGACCAGGACAGGACCGAAACAGATGCACCTCCGCTCGTGACGACCGATTTCTTGTAACCAGTGTTCTAACAAATCGGTTCACTACAGCTGTTGAGGCACGAAACCAACTTCGTGAGGTTCGCAATGTTCAAGTGAGTGAAAGAACAGTGAGAAGAAGACTAGGAGAGAATGCCCTTGGAGCTTTTCGACCATCTCGAGTGCCACAATTGCTCGTAGGCCACCGGAGAGAAAGACTTCGTTTTTCCCGAGAGCACGCCGAATGGAATATGGAACAATGGAAGAATGTTATGTTTACTGACGAGACAAGAATATGCTTGCACGGTCCTCACGGTCGCCAGCGTGTATACAGACGCAAGAATGAAAGGTTTGCACCATGTACTGTTGTGGAAACAGTAGGTTACCAAGGTGGCTCTATCATGATATGGGACGGCATTACTTACGAAGAACGCACCGACTTGGTTATCTTCGAAAGAGGTGGAATAAATGCTCAGAGGTATGTAACAGAAGTGTTGGAACCTCATGTAATGCCATTTGCTCCATTTATTGGCGAAGATTTTTTATTAATGCAGGACAACGCTCGCCCCCACGTTGCTAGAGTTGTTACCGCGTATCTGGATACCGTCGGCATTCGAAAATTAACATGGCCATCCCGGAGCCCAGATTTAAATCCTATTGAACATATATGGGACAATTTAAAAAGACGTGTTCGAAGCCGCATACTAGCTCCAACCACCATAGATGAATTAAAACAATCCGTGATTGAGGAGTGGCAGAACATTCCACAACAACAGATCAAAGATGTCATCGACAGCATGCCAAACCGTTTGATGGAAGTCATGAGGGCTAGAGGTGGAAATACGCACTATTAGAATTCATTTATTCAGCAGATTTTTTATTTTTAAGCCATTTCATCACATTTGTTAATTTACGGTCAAAGTGTTTTTCGGACTTTTTTTATAAATAAACGTAATAATTAAAAACGATATTATCTTTCATTTTACTTCAATATACCTACGTTATAAAATAACATTCACAAGTAAGGCCACAATTTTGTTTTTTAACCAAAATCGTAAAAAATCATGGTGGGCGGTTAATTGTGCCGCTGAGTGTATTTAAATAAGAAGTTGCATGAAATGAGCAAGCAATAGGAACATTAATTTATTGGTTCTATTGAACACGATCTTTTTTTTGAATAAAAACTTGTTTAAGAACAAAGCACCTAAACCAATAAAATTTAAAAAAAATCTATAACTCACTAGTGAGTTATAGCAATGAAAAAGTCACAGTTAGATAACAGGTGTCATTATGTACCTAATTGCGGTGAAATTAGAGCCACTTTATGAGCAAGTGTGTTGAAAAATATTTTATCGCTCGTCATACATTTTGTACGAGACCGTTCACACTGTGCTATAATACATATTACTTCTCAAACTATAAATATTTTTTCGACCGACCGAGCGATAATATAATATATTAGGTCCTTACATATGAAATTGGCGTTTTGTATGGGAGGAACAAAAAGTCGAATATTTTTTAATATAATATATTTAATTAATCAAAGTATGAACCATTATTTTCTATGCACTTTTGCCATCTTATAGGTAGTTCATTGATCCCTTTACTAAAAAAACCAGTCGGACGGGAATCAATAAAATCTTTGAAGGCGATTTGGACTGCCCCATCGGAGTTGAATTTTTTCCCTTGCAAGAAGTTATCCAAATTTCGAAAAAAATGGTAATCTGTTGGAGCAAGGTCCGGGGAGTACGGAGGATGTCTTAGACTTTCCAATTGAAGCTCTTCTAATTTAGTAGCCGTCTGTTGCGCAGTGTGTGGTCTAGCGTTGTCGTGAAGCAGCAGTGGCGTGGAGCGATTGACCAGCCTAGGTTGTTTAGCCGCTAGCTTTTCCATCATGGTTTGCAATTGCTGACAATAGACATCAGCCGTAATAGTCTGGCCAGATTTGAGAAAACTGTAATGAACAATACCGGCACTAGTCCACCAAACGCTTACAAGTAACTTTTTTGGGGTTAATTTTCGCTTGGGGCAGGATTTGGCTGGCTGGCCAGGATCCAACCATTGCGCTGAGCGCTTCCGATTATCGTAAAGAACCCATTTTTCATCACAGGTAATGATTCGGTTTAAAATACCTTCATTATTGTGCCGGTTTAGTAATGTAACGCAGCAGTCGACGCGCGTTTGCCGGTTTGCTTCAGTCAATTCGTGAGGTACCCACCTTTCAAGCTTTTTAATCTTCCCAATTTGCTTCAAGTGAATTAAAACAGTTTTATCACTAACATCGCAGCCTGCAGCTAACTCGGACGTGGTTTGCGATGGATCCGCTTCCACAATAGCCTTCAACTCTTCATTATCAACTTGAGTCTCAGGCCGTCCACGGGGCTTGTTCTGCAGGTCAAAATTTCCAGAACGAAAACGTTGGAACCAAAAACGAACTGTGTTTTCTTTTGCAACACGACCGCCATACACATCATTCACCCTTCGAGTTGTTTCCGCAGCACTAGTGCCACGGCGGAACTCGTACTCGTAAATAATGCGATATTTTAAGTTTTCCATTTTGTAAAATGAGTGACGCAAACAGAAAAAAACAGAAGAAAAAAAACAAATGAATGACGATCATCGAAGCACAAATACATGAGTCTATAGCTGTACAAATTTGAATTTGGAATTCCTTACCAAAGAGGAGAAATTTGTGATTAAAGTGGCCAGTACGAAAAACGCCAATTTCATATGTAAGGACCTAATATTTAGAGCTCATTTGAAGGTGTATATTTTACCTCACGTCGCCGGACACCGCGCCTCCCCCTGCCTCTTCCTCAGTTTGAATGGTGACGTTCGTGTGCAGACGTGTCAACTGATGATCACGAGTTTTGAATTTTTGTTTATAATGTTAACCATCCATACCATAACCTTTCTAACGGTATGCAACATGCCATGAAAACCTTGTACTAACTTTACTAATTTGCTTATTTTGTGTATCGAGATACATTATGCTGACATTTGATATTACTAATTTTAGGTCAAACGACAAAAAGTTTTTTCTGAATCTAGCGTCTCAACGGAGAGGATTATCTAGAATTTCTACTAAACAATTTACCAGAAATGCTAGTTGAAGTGCCAATTTTTAATGAAGACGGACCTATTGTCTTTCAACATGACGGGTGTCCTGCGCACTGGAGGTTAATAATAAGGGAATACATAAGTAATGTATTCCCTCATTCGTGGATTAAGAGGTATGGCCCTATACCATGGCCTCCACGCTCCCCAGACCTAAGTCCTTTGGATTTACTACGTCTGGGGACGTGCAAAAGAACTCGTCTACGCTACGGAAGTTGAAAGTCAAGAAGATTTACGACAACAGATAAAACCGGCCTTCGTCACGATCAAGGACGAATTTCGTATAAATATTACGACGGTACAAATTAGACGTAGATGTCACGCGTGCATTTGCAACGGCGGCGGTCAGCACTTTGAACAAGAGTTGTAATTTTTTAAAAAAAGGTAGTTAAAAATCTGTATTTGTATTAGATTTGTGCTTTTTATTTCAAGTCTGATTAGCAACCATAACCATCGAAAAAAAAAGATAGTAGACAGATTTCAACGCATAAGAGAGAGACGGCAATTACCAGCTACTTAGCTTGTGTTATTTTATTATGCAAAAAATAGTAATATTAAATATCAGCCAAAGGTGTCTCGATGCACAAAATAAGCAAACTAGTAAAGCTAGCGAAAGGTTTTTTAGAAAGTGGATAGAGTAGAGAAGTTTTTAAAAGAATTTTAAATACAATTATCATTTTTTTTTAATTTCGTTTATAGTTGAGCTTCAAATTCAATTTTGCTTTTTGGAAATTTTTGTGAGACTATTAATAAAAAAGTAGCAATTGCTAGCAAGTAATTTTGACATCGATGGAACCGTGCAACAATACAAATTAAAATAAAACACAAATTACGCCGCATAATTTTTTTTTATTCAAATTTGAATGAAGACTTTTGTAAATTCCGAATAAAAATTTAAAAATCGACATAAAATCTTCCGTGGGACCAGGAATTTTTTTAGGGGGTTGAGAAGGTAGCAAAAACACCCCTTCACCCCCAATTTCAGTTTGGCAAACGATGTACCAAACACCCTGTATATTATATTACACCCCATAGTCAAAAGCCGGCTTTATTATGTTTATGACACAATGGTGACCGAAGCTGAACTGTTCCAAAATATATATCTTACAGTGTGAACAGCAACCGCGGTAATACCTCTATATAGCTCAAGATGTAATATATTAATATATACACATCCCATACTCAAAAGCCGGCTTGAGCGTTTTAGTTTCAACCCTAGAGTCTAGTCTACCCTACTTAGTCCAGAGCAGTCAAGACCACTTCAGTACGAAATAAGACAAATGGGAAGTTAACCACAGATTAGTAACATGTTCGACTCAGGTCACGTTATCAAATATCAAAGAATCCAGCGTACATTGAGCGCCAAGTCAATGAAGCTAACAAATAGCATTGCGTTCTGGTTTTCTTTTTTAGGGTTCCTTGTTCGAAGTGTGAAAACGGAACTCTATTACTAAGCCTCCGCTGTCCGTCCGTACGTCTGTCACAGGGCTCTATATCATGAACCGTAAGAGGTAGACAGTTGAAATTTTCAGAGAATGTGTATTTTTCTTGCCGCTATAACAACAAATAATAATAATAAAAAAAAATCAAAATTAAAGTCAAAAAAGACAGCCCAAACAAAACACGTGATCTTTTGCCTTTTTTGCTCTTAATTTGTCAAGGCTGTATCTCTTGAACTACAATAGTTAGGTTCATGAAACTTTCCATAAATAAGTAACACTTCAACTATAATAACAACAAATACTAAAAATAAAATAAAGTTAAAATTTAAAGGGGTCTCCGAACAAATGAAAATTTGATGTTCTTTAAAAAAGTTGCCTGATTTTGACGGTACGGAATCCTTTGTGTGCGAGTCGACTCGCACTTGGCGGCTTATTCGTATTATCGCCAAAACTATAGAGGCTAGAACAATACAAGCTATTTTAAAAGAAAGGGAAATCATTTATTTAGCACATGCATTATGAATATGCATGGTGTCCGGTGAGAAAACTCGGTCGGCGACGGACAGCAAAGGCTCAGTAATAGGGTTCCGTTTTCACCCTTCGGGTACGGAACCCTAAAAATGAGTGATATGAGAGGATATTCGAAGGCGATGGATAAGACGGCGGATATTTTTTATATACATTTTTACGCATGTGTATCGTTTTGTACGAACTCGGAGCCGTACGAAGATCTAGCCCCAAGCTAAGCAGAGCTGATGATGACTGATATACATAATACAACACTGTGCTATTACGAAGCCTCCCGACTCCGGAGCCTCACGTCACGACGATACAGTTAGGGGCTAACTAAGTACTAGTTGTTTTAAATTTCAACTTAATAGCTTCGGTACTTCCTGAGATATTCAAGAGGGAAAAGAGGAGGAACAGAGCGAGATATACTTAAGTAAGGGTTTCGTTCTGTACCGGAAAGGTTCCGCCCTTATAAAACTGGCTGGTAAGTACCATGTTCCCCAACATTTCCTCCAAGTACCTGTTGCTATCTGTTTATCATCAAAACAACTCATTATCCTGTTTATCAACATCCTGTTTATCCTGTTTATTTTAGTAAGCATGATTTATCTCAATATTCTCACATTCATTAATATGTTTTTAAACATCGTTAATTAGGTAGACAGTAGATAGGTACTTATTGTTTACTATTCGTACTTATTGTTTACATTAGATACTTATTGCGTACTTACCAGCTGACCTTATGAAGACTATGGTAGTGCCCATTGTGAAGAACAGGACAAAGGGAACTACCGGCCAATCTCTCTAGCCACTACAATAGCCAAGGTGTTGGACAGTATGCTTGATTCTACTCTACAAAACTACCTTCAGCTACATGACGCACAGTTCGGGTTTACACCCGGACTATCCTCGGAAATCGCAATATTAGCACTCAAGCATAGGTACTGTCCAATACTACACAAGACGCCGGTGTACGCCTTTTTCCTCTACCTCTCCAAAGCATTTGATCTCGTCTCGTATGATAAGCTCTGGAGAAAGTTGAGGGACAGGGGTGTACCGCCGGACTTGTTAAACATATTTCGTTGTTGGTACGTACACCAAACTAACGCTATAAAGTGGTCCAATGCTCTTTCTGACACATATGGGTTGGAGTGCGGGGTAAGGCAGGGGGTAAGTTCGCCCTCGCTCTTCAACCTGTATGTAAACGATCTCATTGGGCTCAGCAGCATGCGTGTCGGCTGCCATGTTGATGGTGTCTGTATAAAAGAAAACCAAAAAAACAACCAACAACATCAGCACAAGACGACATGCTGCTGCTGGGCCCGACAGCGAGATCTGTCGAAGAGATGCTGAAAGTCTGTGCTGACTACGCTGTTTCTCATGGTCTCCGCTACAATACAAAGAAGTGTGAATACATTGTCTTTAAGGCCGCTGGTAATGTAATAACCTTAAGAGATAACCCTTAACGGCATGAACATCAATAGAGTTGCATCTTTTATATATCTTGGGCATTATGTTACCGACGACTTTAAAAACAATGCTGACATTGAGGCGTAGGGCTCTAAGCGGTAAGAGGTAATATGTTGATCCGTAGGTTTTCCCGGTGTACAGAAGAAGTAAAAATAACGCTTTTTAAAGCATACCTTCTGGCAAAGTTTCTACACCGGCTGTACTATACTAACCACCGCTAGAGACCCTACGAGTACAGTGTAATCATATTTTTAGGATGATGTTGCGTTTTAGAGGTACCGGGAAACGATAACTCCAACGCTGATAGTTCGCAACTGATTTATTTATTAGATATAAGTTACATGAAGGTTCAATACGGAACAACAAAGATCACGTATTGCAAGTAGACATTATAATGTAGGACGGTGCTTTAGGTGAACTATGTAGATTCTCGGCCTGACCTGACACATTGTACTTTGTACATTGGGACTGCCCCGTTTCTGCAGTGCATCCAGGATGTTTGCAGAGTACTTACGAGACGGACGGTTTTGCTGCCATTCTCCGTAAAAAGACCACATCCCTGATGTGCAGAGTGCGTGACAGCCCCAACACCATCCTCCAGGCAATAGCTGGTAGGATCACCTCTCCCACGTGGCATTGTTTCGTGAGGAGAGCGATCTACTAAATGTTTAGTATAGTTTAGTATTAAGTACCTAGTATTATGTCAAGTAACTAACCCTAGTTATAAGTGCTTGTATAAATTTACTAACAAACTAAGGATTCTTTTTGTTGTCCGAAATAAAAGATTTTGATTGAATTTTTTTTATTTATTTATTCTCATACCCTTAGTATTTATGTACATTAGATACTTATTGTTTACTATTCTCATACCCTTAGTATTTAAGCGTACACTTAAGAACAAACAGTCTAATCCTGTCTTCGAAAAGATCACAAACTCCTTGTAAAATTCTAAAGTTTTATTTTTTAAGTGTTTTGGCAGTTTACCATTTAACAACTTGTATAGGTACGAGTGCAGTATCATTTAGTTAGGTAGGTACACAATATTGTGTATTGAACAAAAGGCGGTAGTGGGTCGAGTCGGTCGCCGGAGCGCGCGCACAATGGCGGTAACCCGAGCCGGCGTGACGGCGCGGAGTTATAGCGCGCGCGGCGCGGGCGCGCCCTCACTCCCGAGGAGATGCCCGCGATGGTGACCCGCAACAAGAGCGACTACTGTCGGAAGGTGAACGACGAGGTGTACGAGAGTAGGCAGGGCTCCGACACGTCGACTGTCTCGCGTTGGCTAATAGTCGCCGTTTCTTTCAGAGGCAGATGGCGATCGAGCGCGCCGCGGGTCCCCCGGGCGCCGCTCCCGCCGCCGCGCCGCCGCCGCCGCCGTCGCCGCCCACGTGCGTCATCACACTGGAGCACGGCGACCACCTCGACTCTACGCTCTACAGGCGAGTGCCCCTCCCCATCCCCCCGGCCACCCGCGCCACCGCCCGCGCGCTGACTCCGTCCGACGTTCCGTTTCAGATTCGAGAAAGGCTGCCGCCTCCGCTTCTGCCCGGGGCCGTCGCTCCTCGGGCGCAAGGTGTTCCTCTACACCAACTACGTGCTGGCCGATGACCGTGAGTGCGGTCGCAGGCGAGAGGGCTCTGGACGCGAGCAGAGCGTGCGGTCACGTCGGTTCCTTGGTTTCAGCGGAGGGGCGCGGGGAGCAGGCAGAGTTCATCCGCAACCAGTACTACGGGCTGGAGTGGTGTGCGGGGGTGGGCGAGGGGGAGGCGGCGGGTGCGGGCGCGCTGGTCACGGACGCAGACCTGTACTGTGAGCTGGTGCTGCAGCGCGCCGGCTCCTTCCACTACTACTACGTGTACGACACTGCGTGAGTATGGGTGCCCTGCATGCACCGACGCACGAGTGGCGCAGGCACTGACTGACTGACGGCGCGGGCTCGCAGCGAGTCCGCGGTGGGTCCGCAGGGCTCCGGCTGGTTCGGCGTGGCGCCCGCGCTGCACGGCGGCCTGCCGCTGGATGGGCTCGCGTGCCAGACCGTGCTCGCCAAGAGCCTTGGCCCTCTGGCGCGCTGGGAGCGCGTGCTGCGCGTCTCCAAGGAGTCCGGCTACAACATGGTGCACTTCACGCCGATCCAGGTACCGACCGCGTCCCTCCACGCCCGCGACCCGCCACGCCCCGCCGCCGCACTGACACACGCTCTATGCGTTCGCAGGAGCTGGGCGCCTCCAACTCGAGCTACAGCATCGCGAACCAGCTGCGCGTGAACCCGGCCTTCGGCAAGGACGCCTCCTTCGCGGACGTCGAAAACATCGTTTCCAAGATGCGCACCGAGTGGAAGGTGAGTTGTCCCCGCGTCCTCCCTCCACGCGCGCGTTGCGATGCCCCCCTGACCGCTCCCCCGCCGCCCGCAGGTGCTGTCGATCTGCGACGTGGTGCTGAACCACACGGCCAACGAGACGGAGTGGCTCGTGACACACCCGGAGGCGACCTACAACTGCGGCAACTGTCCGCACCTGCGGCCCGCCGCGCTGCTGGACGCGCTGCTGGCGCGCCTCACGGCGGACGCGGCGCGCGGCGACCTGGAGGCGCGTGGCGTGCCGCGGCGCGTCTCTACGCACGACCACATCGAGGCGATCCGCCACCTGCTGTCCTCGCAGCTGCTGCCCGAGGCGCGCCTGCACGAAATGTACGCCTGCAACGTGTCCGAGATCGTGCAGGAGTTCTGCCGCCTCGCGCGCAACAAGGTGCCGGCGCCGCGCACCAACGCCCCCGAGGAGGAGGCGCCGGCCGAGGAGCTGAAGCTGGCGCCCGACCCGCTGTACCGGCGCCTGCGCGCCTCCGTGGACATGGAGGTGGCACTGCGGCTGCACAACGTGTACCGCGCCGACTGCGCGGACGAGGACGCGCGGCTGGCGCGCTGCTGCGACTCGCTGCGGCGCGCGCTGGAGCGGCTCAACGAGCGGGCCGCGGAGGAGCTGCGCGACCACCTGCGCGCCGCCGTCGACAACGTGTGCGCCGGCCTGCGCTACGAGCGCCTGCAGGAGGACGGGCCGCGCCGCGCCGAGCTGTCGGAGCGCTGTCCACTGGTGCCGCGCTACTTCCTGTGGCCCGGCGGCGGCGCGCGCTCGCTGCAGGAGGCCGAGGAGGCGGTGTACGGTGCGCAGGCCGCGCTCGTGGCGGCGCATAACGGCTGGGTGATGAACGCGGACCCGCTGCAGGACTTCGCGGCGCGGGCGGCGGGCGCGCACGTGTACCTGCGCCGCGAGCTGATCGCCTGGGGCGACAGCGTGAAGCTGCGCTACGGGGACGCGCCCGAGGACAGCCCCTTCCTGTGGGCGCACATGCGCGCCTACGTGGAGCTCACGGCGGAGCTGTTCGACGGGCTGCGGCTCGACAACTGCCACTCGACGCCGCTGCACGTGGCCGAGCACATGCTGGACGCGGCGCGCAACGTCAAGCCGGACCTGTACGTGGTCGCGGAACTGTTCACCGACTCGGACGCGGTCGACAACATCTTCGTGAACCGGCTCGGCATCACGTCGCTGGTGCGCGAGGCGCAGAGCGCGGGCGACGCGCGAGAGCAGGGTCGCCTGCTCCACCGCTTCGGGGGCCGGCCGGTGGGCGCGTTCCTGCGCGGCGGGGGCCCCTCGCCGGCGCGCGCCACCGTCGCGCACGCCATGCTGCTAGACCAGACGCACGACAACCCCTCGCCGGTGGCCCGGCGCTGCGCGGCGGACCTGCTGCCGTGCGCGGCGCTGTGCGCGGCGGCGTGCGGTGCGGGCGGCTCCACGCGCGGGTACGACGAGCTGGTCCCGCAGGCGGTGCACGTGGTGGACGAGACGAGGCTGTACGCGCCGTGGGGCGAGGCGCAGTGGGAGGTGTCGTGTTCCACCGGCATCGTGGCCGGCAAGCGCGCGCTCAACGAGCTGCACGCGGAGCTGGCGCTGCAGCGCTACGACGAGATCTACGTAGACCAGCTGGACGATGACGTCATCGCCGTCACCAGGCACCACCCGGAGTCGCGCAAGGTACCACGTCAGTCGGGAGCGGCTCACGAGGTGGTTGGTCTGGCGTGAAAAGGTTCTACAAGTCATTCAGATAGCAGATAAGAGTGTTCACCACACCACCACTTGCTACTTGCTATGAATCTTTGCTAAAACAAACTTTTCCCGCGTGGCAAACCACCCCACCTATATTCCAGCCAAATCAGATGTACAATATTTGTAAACAAACCGCTCATGCTCTTTACCTAACTCGGGGGCACTGCGAACAGTCGGGGAATGAGGCCGCCTGCGCCGATGTACCTACGCTACGTAGACACATAGACATAGTCTTTCCAATATAATATTTGGGTCCAAAATGCTATTTTAACATAATGCTTGCAAACGAATCATGGAATGTTACATTCCAGACGTATGCTGAAAGTGAAGGAGCGCCTTAATGATAATAGTTAGGTACATCACGTAGAAGAATACACACAGAATACATATCTAAAAATGTCAATTTCTGCACAAAATCTACAAGAGGCGGTGGCAATTTAAAAATTCGGCAAGCTGTTGCACTTGGTTCCACCGAACCCTCACACGTCCAGCCGGGTCGCCTGCACTAGCCTCAAACGTCCGAGCCCGGCGGCGAACCATCACGGCGCCGCCGCGCCGCCGCGCCGCGAGTGCGTCCCATTTTAAACATAAATGGTTATATCTCGGTACATAACTACTACAGCTACGCTCAAAGAAAATATTCCATAAAAAAGTTAAAACTATACGGAATCACTAAATGTATAGACATAAGTGTTACAAATAATCGTATGCTCTCAGTTAAATGTTCAAACTTGACAAAGTAGGTTTACATTTATTTATTTATCTTAGGGAATCAAAAAGCTTTAGAAATAGAAAATAAAACACTTAAATAAAGAAAGAAAGTTACACCCGTCGTCATAAAATGTGGGAACATTTTATGACGACGGGTGTAACTTTCCTGCTCCATAAGTCTAGTGCGGGACTGTGTACTGCGGGACCAAATAATTATAGACCCATAACATGCTCACCCACCATCAACAAGCTGCTTACATCCATTCTGACCACAAAAAATAACACGCATATTGTTACAATCAGTGATCGTTCGATCTCCCTCGAGAGTAGTTGTGCCACACGCGCGGTTACGCGCGTGCCGATTGTGCAAAGTGCTAACGCATCATAACAAACGTCGCGTACGACACGGCTCGATCGCAATGACCTTGCTAGATCATCAAATTTAGACATGTTTACCGACGACATCACATTTTATTGTTAAGGCGAAGCTAATTGCATGCCGTAACAATGAATACACCGCAAAAAATTTCTATCACGATTAAAACGGAAACAGAACGACTCCTGGCCGAAGAACATAACAAAGTGTTACAACGATACCAAGAAGAAAAACAAGAGAGAGAGAAACTTGAGAACCTTGTTGGAGACCTCAAGAACCAAATAAGTATCCTACAGCAGCAGCTGAAATGTGTTGTAGATACCACCACCATAATAAATCCGTCGAAATCACCATGCATGGAGACCTCTAACGCGCGCATTGAATACAGCACGGACGAGGAGGAGCTAGCCCGAGAAACTGAATGGTTGAGAGCCAAGTCTAGGAAGTCTACGAAAAAAAGGAAATTGAACGCGTCGCCTGAACTCTCACCTGAAACTAAAACACCAACAATTGAAAAAGAAAAGAAAGTTCCCCTTCCCCCACCGATCATAGTAGATGGTGTGGAGAACTTCCAGAACTTCTATGACTTCCTGTCCATGGAACATGCTGGTGGAACCTTTACCCTAAAAATGTTAAATGGTAAAAGCGTGAAAGTGAATGCCTGTAATGGTGAAACCTATCGAACCATAACCAAGGCATTGAGCGAAAATAACTGCCTCCTCACGCACACTCCGCGGCACTCCTATGAGAACAAACAGGAGAGACCCATAAGAGTAATGGTAAAGAAACTGCCTGCTACTTGCAAAATAGAGAGAATAATTGAAGACTTGAAAAACAAAGGACTCAAGATTGAAGCAGTAGTGAATAAATTGAGCTGGAAAACTAAGGAGCCACTTAACATGTTCACGCTATCTTTCAGTAACGAAGAATAATATAAAAAAGATCTACGGAATCAAATATATACTGGGATGTGTGGTTGAGATTCAGACTCTTCGGACCACAAATCTAATTCCCCAGTGTAAAAGATGCCAGGGGTATGGACATACACAAAAGTACTGCGCTAAGGAGCCAAGGTGTGTCAAATGCACCGGTAAACACCTTACTCCGAACTGCACAAAACCAATGGCAGAAAAACCGAAATGCGTGCATTGTGGGGAGCCACATCCTGCAAGCTATAGAGGCTGCACGATAACCAAAGAAATGCAAAAATTGCGGAACAAAACAGTAAAGACACCAACTGCCACAAGACAACAACAAGCCTCGAGAGACAGAGAATCGCTCTCACAGCCCAATGCTACAAGTCGCATACCACACGCGCCGCCACCACCAGCTTTACACAAAAAGCTATCTTTTGCCCAAGTAACTGCTGGAAAAGCTGCAATAATCCAAAGTAGTATGAAAAAAACCGGCCAAAGCGACAAACTGGATGAAATCCTTAAGTTCATGAGTAGTTTCGACGAGCGTTTGAAGAAGATTGAAAATAGCACCAAAACAGCTATAAACAAACATTCAAAATGATTGGAAACCTAAAAATAATGGCCTGGAACTGTAATGGACTATCGAAACATCAACAAGAACTGCAAGTAGTCCTAGATTTAAACAATATGGACGTGTGTCTCTTATCTGAAACACATTTCACAAACCAGTCTCATATTCAACTAAAAGGCTACAAAGCCTACTGCACTACACCCATCTAATAAAGGAAGAGGAGGCAGTGCGGTCATCATTAAAGAAAATATCAAACATCACGAGCTAAATACATATGAAGAGCCAAATATCCAAGCTGTGGCAATTTGTATAGATACCAAACGATACTCGTTTACGGTAGCAGCAATATATTGCCCTCCGAGACACATTATCAAAACAGAAACGTTTGTAAACTTTTTTCAAACGCTTGGCGAAAATTTCATCCTAGGGGGTGATTTTAACGCCAAAAATACCTACTGGGGCTCCAGACTAACCAATACAAAGGGAAGAGAGCTGATGAGCGCAGTAAGAGAAGAGAAATGCGATGTCATCTCAACAGGGTCTCCAACGTACTGGCCAACCGATCCACAAAAAATACCTGACCTCATTGATTTTTTTGTGTACAAAAATATATCTCCAAACTATCTACGAGCAACGCAGAGCTACGATATGAACTCCGACCACTCTGCAATGTACCTTGAAATGAGCGAAAGGATTTTGTATACTGAAAGAAATCCAACATTAGTAAACAAAACTACAGACTGGGAGAAATTTAAAATTGACCTGGACTCTAAAGTAGTACTAAAAGTTCCACTGAAAACTCCCGAGCAACTCGACCAGGACTTAGAAATCTTTATAAAACTCATACAGCAAAGTGCATGGGAAGCTACACCTGCCATCAAATCAAGAAGAGTTATGAATGTCTATCCCCTCGAAATAAAACAACTTATCGATGAAAAGCGTCGACAAAGAAACCGCTGACACCAAACAAGATCTCCGCAAGACAAAAATAAATTGAATTTTCTAACAAAGAAACTGAAAAGGCAAATCCAAAAACACAACACTGATACACACAGATAGTTATCTACAAAGTCTAACCAATGACCGCAGTACTGACTACTCTCTTTGGAAAGCTACAAAGAACATGAAACGACCTATTAATGAGATCCCACCAATAAAAATAGGACCCGGGGAATGGGCCGTTAGCAATGAGCAAAAAGCTAAAGTATTTGCTGAACATTTAGAAAACATCTTCAAGCCAAATGAAAGCCAAGAAAACTGTTACCCTAATGCAACCGAAATCTGCGATGAAAACCTAGATATAAAGCTTGTTTCACCTAAAGAAGTTTGGCGTGAAATAAAACAAAAAATAGTAAATACAAGAAAATCTCCTGGGTTTGAACTTATTTCTGGAGAAGTATTACATAATCTACCAAAGAAAGCATTAGTTAAACTAACATATCTAATAAATGCTTCATTTCGACTGAAATACGTGCCAGATTTATGGAAAATTGCGGAAGTAATCATGATTGCAAAGCCAGGAAAACTACCTCAAGAGACTACATCCTACAGACCAATCTCTCTGCTTCCAATCATGTCAAAGCTATTTGAAAAGCTGTTCTTAAAAAGGCTTAAACCAATATTAGTCAAAAAGAAACTCATTCCAGAGCATCAATTTGGATTCAGAGAACAACATTCTACAGTAGATCAAGTCCACAGAATAACGAATCTAGTTGAGAAAACACTGGAAAATAAAGAAATCCGTACTACAATCTTCCTCGATGTTGCTCAAGCCTTCGACAAAGTATGGCATGCAGGCCTAATAATAAAGCTAAATAGTATATTACCAATAGAATACGTAGAAATATATTTAGCTAGAAGAGCCTTTAGAATAAGGCAAGAGGATTCTTACTCTGAAATAGAGGTAAAGGAAATCAAAGCTGGAGTGCCACAAGGAAGTGTATTGGGTCTGGTCCTATACCTATTATATACTCATGACATCCCTGAACATGAAAGCAACACCATCGCAACTTTTGCCGATGACACTGCTATAATAGCCACTGGAAAAACGCATGCAGAGGCAGCCGAAAAGGTTCAAGTTGCTGTTAATAAAATACACAACTGGACCAAAATCTGGCGAATAAAATTAAATGAATCGAAGTCCAGTCACATCAACTTCACAAATAAAAGAGATCAATATCATCCAGTTTTCATCAACGGGGCCATAATACCATGCGAAAATACAGCGAAGTATTTGGGCATGACATTAGACGCGAAGCTACGCTGGAAAGCTCACGTCAAAAAGAAAAAAGAGGAGTTAGAGATCCGCTACAAAAAGATGTATTGGCTAATTGGAAGAAATTCTACTTTAGCAGTACACAATAAACTTCTATTATATAAACAAGTCCTCATGCCAATCTGGACCTATGGAATACAGCTCTGGGGCTGTACAAAAAGGACAAATGTAGCAATCATACAAAGATTCCAGAACAAAGTACTTAGGTCAATTGTTAATGCTCCTTGGTACGTAAGAAATGACGATATTCATCGGGACCTAATATTGAATTTGTCGACACAGTCATACAAAAATACGCAGAGGCTCACGAACAGAGGCTTCATCATCATGTGAACGTCGAGGCAATCCAGCTCCTCGACAACACGGACATCGTGAGAAGGCTCAAAAGAACAAAACCTTTTGAGTTAGTGTAGTGATAATTATAGTGTATGTGCATAAGTACTATCTTAAAGAACACAAGAACAAAGTGTCTTCACCTTAAGTATAGAGACAATAAGAAAAGTGCCAATGGACACGTTCTTAGTAATATGTTGTTATAAAAATAAGTTAAAACTAAATTACCCATTAGCCAATTCTATGGCTAGATTGTAATTATACTCTAGTGTATTTAACATTAATTTAGAATGTGATTACTAGACAATAACAAAAAAAAAAAAATATTGTTACAAACAATATTTTGGCACCTTCTCAGAATGGATGTAGGGTTGGGTCCCGTGGTACAAAGGAGCTCCCCCTCGTTGACATGGCCATTAGTCAACAGCTCAAACGGGGCAGAGGGAACTTGTCGGCTGCTTGGATAGACTATAAGAAGGCTTATGATTCGGTGCCTCATACTTGGCTTGAGAGGGTATTAGAGTTGTATAAACTTCACTAAATACTCATTTAAGATGTAAGCTGTTTGTTTTCCATCTAAATTAAAAATACAATAACATAAAATAAAGTAGATACTACTCTCTAAGATCATTCTTGGGATCATGTATGAGGCAGTGGACCACTGTCCTTCGTCATCCAGGGGGCCGAATGGATCCACCTGCCACCAATGATCTGATAAGAATAGACAGGGGTATATTCCAGGGCGACAGTCTGAGTCCTTTGTGGTTTTGCCTAGCTCTGAATCCACTCAGTACTCTACTGAAATATTTAGGAATAGGCTATCGCCTTCGGAGAGATGATGAGGTCATTTCTCAGTTGTTGTATATGGATGACCTCCAACTATTCGCGTCGGATAAAACACAGTTAATGGCACTTCTGAATAAAACACAGATATTCAGTAGTGCTATTAATATGGAGTTCGGCATTGATAAGTGTGCGGTCATACCAATACAACGAGGGAAAGTTGTGAATTCTAATAATTTCCAACTTTCAAAGATAATGTCCCTCAAATATCTCTCAGATGGTGAATCTTACAAATATCTTGGTTTGCCAGAAGCGTTAGGTGTAATAGACGGCGACATAAAGCAGTCGGTAAAGGATTTTGAACGCCAAGATCCAAATCAATCTCAATCGTGAGGTATGCAATCTCAGAAATCATTTCCATCAAGCCGAATACCAGATACATCGTGATGTGGTTGCAGTTGATAAGAACCTTACTCCTCTCTCCTTAGCTAACGAGAATTGGCGCAAACCTAAGGTGATGAGCATTCAGGACAGGAAGGCTATATGGGACAGCAAAGAGCTGCATGGGAGATTCTACAAGTTCCTCACAGGACCTGATGTAGATCTCCTAAGCTCAGTAAACTGGCTACGCTTCGCTTACCTCTTTGGGGAAACCGAAGTTTTTGTCTGTGCGATTATGGATGAGGTGGTAAAGACTAATAATTACAGGAAGTATATAATGACAGATGGCACGATCGATATTCGTCGAGCGTGTCATCTTCCTAGGGAGACTCCCCGTCATAAACTTTCGGGTTGTTCGCACCTTGCTAACTCTCAGTACTTGCACAGACGCAACCAAGTAGCCAAAATTATACACCAGCAATTTGCTCTCCGATATGGCCTTACTGGTCCTAAAGTTCCGTATTAAAAGCACACACCGGCGCCAGTTCTCGAAAATGGCCGTGCCACGCTCTATTGGGACCGATCTATCATTCATTACAGACGGACTATTCTTGCGAATAAGCCTGATATTGTTTATTTATTTATTTTTTGTTTATTGGAAAACCAGAAGCTTATTTATACAGAATAACATATAGAAGGTCGACGTAATTTACACCGATTACAGCAAGGCTTTTGATAGGATTGACCATAAACTTCTTTTGTCCAAATTACTTAGGATGGGTATTAGAGGGAATCTGCTCCGATGGTTTTCGTCTTACATCTGCAATAGGTCTCAGGCTGTTGTTGTCAATAATTATGTATCCAGCTGGGTTCTTATCCCTAGTGGGGTCCCCCAAGGACTCCTGCTTTTTCTTACATTTATTAATGATATTTCTACCTGTTTTGTTAACAGTCGCCTACTTTCCTTTGCTGATGACATGAAAATATTTAAAATTATTCACACGGATGTATTAGATTTGCAGGCTGATTTGGATCGGCTTGATGCCTATTGTGATGAAAACAAACTGGATCTAAATCCGTTCAAGCGTTCAACAGTTACCTTCACGCGTAAAAAAAACAAAAATCAAGTCTGTCTATCGTCTAAAAAATCAGATTTTGCAGGACTGTAATGTTATTAGAGACCTGGGTGTGCTGCATGATTCAAAACTTCACTTCGACTCTCATATCGACTCTATTATTAGCAAAGCGTCAAAATCATTGGGTTTTGTAATGAGAAGCTCAGCCAACTTTAATAGATGTAAAACTTTCAAAATTTTATTCTGCACATATGTACGCAGCATACTCGAATACGCTTCTCAAATCTGGAGTCCACGATATGATATCTATATCAACAGAAACGAGCGGATACAAATCAAATTTATAAAATAACTTTGTTTTCGTCTTAAGGTCCCGTATAATTCGTCTAATTACATAGATATTTGCCGCAAATTCCACATGCTTCCTCTGAGCAAAAGGCATGAAATTAGCGACCTGCTATTTTTGCTGAAAATCACAAACAACCATATTAATTGCCCTGAACTTCTTAACAAAATATCACTAAATGTTCCCCGAAAAAGGGTCAGATTTAACGAAATCATTAATACATCGATAGTTAGAACGAATTATCGTCAGAACTCCTATTTGTGGCGAGTTGGCGACCAATTTAATAAACTCTCGAAGCAAATCGATCTGGACCTCTTCTGTTCCAGCGTTAACTCCGTGAGACGGCGGTTGAGCTCTGACTTTTTCTCAGAATCCGGCGAGGATGATGAGGATGACTCGATCTTGGCATGCGAGTAATGTAGTGCGGATTGTCGATCAACATTTTTGTTGCATTTTTGTTGCTATTATAATTACTTTTTCTTTTGTTGTTCTCTCATTTATTATATTATTTCTTTGTATGTACTAAGTTGATTGTAATTTTGTAGGTGATCTGTTTACTTTGCTTGTTCACACTTTTTATGTATCTACTATTCTTCTTACTCGTGAAAACCTTTTAATAGCCCTCTGTTTTTATTTTCCTAATTCTAAACTTTTGTATGTGCTGCTGGTTTTCCTTTAAGTAATAAATAAATAAAAAACAGAGTAGCAGCAATATTAAAACTATGAACATACTAAGACCACGGTAATGCCGGCATTACCGTGCTAAGGCTAATCAACATGAATCTAACGGAAGGTAAAAAAGGTAAAAAGTTAAGAATAGATTTCAAACTAAACTTAATGCACCTCTTTCTTCACCGAAAAATTCATCGCTCAGCCGCCGCCCGGCCGACGGAACACTAGTGCAAAATATATCAAGGTCAAATCGCCTATCCACATATTATTGGTATTAAAGTTGTCGCTTGCCCGCCACAGGAACGAATTCTGGCGATAATTGGTACCAGCATGAGGTACATATATAGAAGGATTAAAACTCACAGGTTTGAGGGGAGCATTTAATTTTATTCTACGGAGCAGATCGGGACAGTCGATGTTATAAGAAGAGATTTTAAGCAAAAAGGATAGGTCTGCAATTTCACGCCGTTTAGAAAGTGGGAGGATATGAAATTTTCTACATAAATTTAGATAATTAGTTGAGCTATACGGAATTTTAAGGCAGAAACAAAGGTACTTAATGAACTTTATTTGGTTACGCTCAATTCTAGTGATGTAAGTATCAGGTGTATCAGTGATGCAAGTATCGAGTAGGAATGGGTCGTCGACTGTTTTACAGTCAACGAAACGAGGCCGTTTATCGTCCACGATAAACTAGTTTATAAAACAGTTTAGTTTTCGACTAGTTTATGCCGTTTAGGACATGGTCGATCGTTGAACGTTGATTCACTAATTGGTAAACGACGACGACTAGAATAAACGATTGTCAGTATGCGGACCGGCCGGCGCGGCGTTCGTGATTCGCGTGCTTGCTACGTACGACGTAGCTTTGTGTGATTTATTGAAAAAATGACTACAGCAATGCCCTCGTGTTCGTTCACAAGGTGTACAAATAGCTTCAAACAAAAAAAAAGCCCAAGGCATCACTTTTCACTTGTAAGCACACCAAACATAACATTTTCTGATTATTCTACTGCCATATTTCGCAATATGGCAGTAGAATAATCAGAAAATTTATATACGACACATTAGTGCGTAAAAAGAGATATCAATACGCGTCTTGTTACGAGTGGAGTCGTTCGTCAACTCACACCATCAATCTTATCCCAACTGGTGCTACTACTGGTACTAACTACGAATCCCCGTGCATGGGTAGCGTCAACATAATAATATTTATGATGTTCATTAGAATAATTATTGCTAGATTTGTTATTAAAGGGGTTTGAAGATTTTGCCCCTAACATCGGTCACCATTTCGTTTTTATTTTACGAATTGGCCGCGCACAATTAATGTTATACATTTGGATAGAAAACACTAAAACAAATAAAAAATGTCAAATAAAATAATGTCCTAAAGCGTCCGAGATATTCATAGATGAAAATAACTATATTTTTCTTCATAATATGTGGATTTCACAGAAACCTGACGCTTTAGGATAATGATGTTATTTAATTTTTTTAGTGTCTTTTTTAGCGTTTTTTTATATGTATCTAAATATATAACTTTTATTTTTTGAAATATTGCACATCATTTAATTTATTACATACTATATTATAGATATATAAGAGATTTTATAGAGACAATGATTAGATATTTTTTCAATAAAATATTAAAAAGTGATAATATTCCAATTTTTCCCCCTAATTTTTTTGTTGACCATACTGTCGTAAAACTCGGGGAACTCCAGAATATTTTTATAAAATAGTGGAGTCGTACTAGCGACTAATATTGTTGTCTCGGTCGCACGTCGGTCTTAGGTACGTCTTTCCATATTTGTTGTTCATCATATTGCACAAGATTGGAAATGTAACTGTGAGCGTTTGTGTTTGCTTGTAGTTATGTTATTTATAACATAGGCCAGTTGTTGAGTAAACGCTGGGAGAACTTACCCAATCTACAGATATACTACATCGATGATTACTACCTATATAAATCAATGACATTACTAACATTACACATTACTGACATTATTATAAGAGAAGACAAGGTATCTAGTCACCGCGCATGAGACGATAAAACTACGTCTAGCTGACGCACTGACGTCATTGGGTAGCGGAACTCTTTCTCGTGAGCACGTGCTGTCTCGTTATCTCATTGCCATTAAGAATGCCTTCTTGTTCGTTTGACAAGTGCATGACTCATTCAGGGAAACAAAAAATGGCGTCACGAACTACCTTTCATGCAATTAAGTACTCGTAAAATTATAAAATAATTAAAATCAGTATTTTCAAATTAATTTGATTAATATTCTAATATAATTTTGTGAAAAAAAGATAGAATATACAAAAACACGCGCGTGTGACACGAACAATAATACGCGGTATGACGCAACGCACAGTGGGTCGAAACTGCTAAAAACGGGACAGGATTTTTTTCAATTGAAAGATTTTTTTATGCCAATCGTTGGAGCTCATTGACCCTATCAGAAACTATTATATGACATTGCGTCATAAAACTAATACTTACCGAGAAAAAATTAAGTTCAAAAAGTTGTATGGAATGAAGAAAGAAAAGAAAGTAAAATATTTTGTTGATATTTGGTGTTGGTGAGAAATTAAGGAACAAACCACTAGATTTTGAATATATTTTAGCTCACAAACGCGTGCAACAATACTTTTATTTCGTTGCCAAATAATAAAAAAGGACTCATTTTCAATGTTATTTATCGAAAAAGGGGGCAAGTTGATGGCACTTGTGTATGATATCATACGATAGGTAATAACCTATTCTATAACACCTACGTGTTTTCAAAGCTGTATCGGTAAACATTTCGTAGAAATCGACTATGATAGATGTCATTTCATACAACTTTTTTGAACCTAATTTTTTTTCTCGGTAGGTAAGTATTAGTTTTATAACAAAATGGCATAGAACAGTTACTGATATTGAGCTCCACCGATTGGCATAAAATTGTTCAATTATTGGGAAAAATCCTATGGCCCCTTTTAGCAGTTTCGACCCACTGTACGACGGTACCTTACAATAAATATTCTACAGAGGGGAATTCCCGATTATTATTTTGTTTGTGGCTGTTAAGTGTGGAGGCGAAGCTGTGATAAACGTTGCCGTCTCTTTCAGGCTACAGTTTCAGTACGTCTACCTATTTCTGTCATTGATTACAATGTGCACGACATTATAATGTATCTGTAAGGGTACATTTGCGTGTATAAGTAATCTAGCTCAACTATCGAATACGCAATTTATGAATATGCCTTGTCTTCTCTCTTTAGTAATGTCATTGATATAAATAAATAGTGTAAATAATGCTGGACAATCCACACAGCATCATCTAGCCCCAAGCTAAGCAGAGCTTGTGATATGGGTACTTGATGACTGATGTACTTAATACATACAATACATTCATTACATAGATCGAATTTTTATAATACCTAGCTAATACTCAGAACACCCGGAACAAATAATTCTAGATCGTACAAACATTTGTCCCAATGCGGGAATTTAACCCGCAACCTTCTGGGTCGCAGGCGGACCTTTGCCCGCCGCGCCACATCGGTCGTCCTTGATCTACGCAAAGCGCATTTTAAACAAAAGTAATAATTATAAATATAAACAAACAAACAAAATTCAAAAATCTGGGTGCCTACTAATACAATAATAGAGGTACATTGCACATGCATTGCAATAGAGTTTATTTTTACAAAACACCGACCACTCAACCGTTATAGAGTCGCGCGCATGGCGAAAGAGAGATAGTCATATTAGCGATACAAGCAAGTGTGAAGAGAACGGAATGCTTGATAGACGGGTGGCTGGAATGTGGTGTCGACTTTTCTACAGTCAACGAAACGTGACCGTTTATCGTTTACGATAAACGGATAAACGGTGAAACAGTTTCGGCAACGCTCGACGATGGACTGCGCGATGTAAACGTCGTTCACATGTAAACTAGTTAAACAGTGGGCTGTAAACTTGTCTAAAGTTGACGGCTAACAAACTGTTTAAAAAAACTGTTCGTTCATTCAACGACCACCACTAGTATCGAGGGTTCCAAATTTGAGATGCGTATTCGAGAATGCTCCTAACAAAAGTGCAGTAAAGGATCTTAAATGTCTTTGCATTGTTAAAGCAAGATGCACTCCTCATAACAAAACCTAATGCTTTAGAAGCTTTGGATACAACAGCTTGAATGTGCTGATCACACCTAAGCTCTGCGTCATGCAAAACACCTAGATCCCTAACCATACTGTTTTTCTGTAGCGGCTGCGATTTTAATGAATAGGTAAATGGAATTAATTGTTTTTTACGGGAAAACGAAACAATGGCACATTTAGATGGATTTAAATCCAGTTTGTTATTAAGATAATAATTATCCAGCCTTGAAAGGTCCGCTTGAAGATCAAGAGCGTCGTCGTATGATTTGATTATTTTAAAAATCTTCATGTCGTCCGCAAACAAAGTACTTGACTTTTTAGAAAATTAGAGAAAATATCAGTAATAAAGATTAAGAATAACAAGGGTCCTAGCTGCGAACCCTGTGGCACACCGCTGGAAATGGTAACCCAGCTAGAAATATATATATATAACTAACTACAACAGCTTGGGAGCGATTATTGATATATGAGGAGAACCACCTCAGTAGGTCACCCCGCATGCCAACACAGCTGAGCTTGCCCATAAGCAGCACGTGATCAATTCGGTCGAAGGCTTTGCTGTAGTCGGTGTAGACTACGTCGATCTGGTGACCAATGTCCATGGCTTCAGTCATAAAGTCATTGAAAAGAACCAGGTTGGACACCGTCGAACGACCTTTGAGGAACCCATGCTGCGATAAATTAAAGGAATTTTGTAAGGTGGCGTATACTTGGTTGTAGACGATTTTTTCGAATATTTTTGCTATAATGCATAATTTGGAAATAGGCCTGTAGTTTGAAATTTCTGTCTTAGATCCTTTTTTATGTACAGGCGTTACATAAGCAGTTTTCCATATACTAGGAAATTCAGAACAGGATAGGGATTTGCGAAACAGTAAGGCTATAGGTATACACA
This sequence comes from Eupithecia inturbata, assembly GCA_963662085.1. Classification (NCBI taxonomy): domain Eukaryota; kingdom Metazoa; phylum Arthropoda; class Insecta; order Lepidoptera; family Geometridae; genus Eupithecia; species Eupithecia inturbata. The sequence goes on from OY759182.1 coordinate 15,847,113, forward strand.
CTGTTTTCGCACAACCAATTAGGAAGACAGGGCTAATGTTATCAGGCCCGGCCGATTGCGATGTGTCCAACTGAGTAATTAATTTTTCAATGCTATGCTGCTGGCTGATCTTAACGCTGCTGATGTCGTATGCTATGGGATGGCCAGGTCAGGTGAGACTCCATCCGAGGAATGTCCGAGGCTCTCACGCGAACGGTGTCCTCAGGAGCTCCACATACATACATACACATAGACACATACACACTCACCTGGTATCTTCTGTTGCCCGGACTCTCACGAGAACGGTGTCCTCAGAAGCACCACATACACACGAATATATAAATATATACATATTTTAAATTTGTACTTACTTTTGAATATTTATAAACAAGCATACATTATTAACATTTATTGACAAAGAAAACTACAATTCAATAATAAAAACAAATTAGAACTAGTATTTACAATTGAAACAATTAAGCTAACTGCAGACTGTTGCAAACAATCTACAGGTAGCTCAACTGATCCATATCAATACCAGTCGGAAGCGTCCCCAAGACGCTGGCTGCATTGCCCCGCTGTATGGCAATGCTGATGCGCTGCGCCAGATATCCGCCAGCTCTCGGGTCACGCGTCGCGTCGACCAGACGCTCAGATAACTTTTTAAAAACCCGGAGAGCCTCGGTACCCCACGGACCTAGGGTCTCGACCCCAAAGGGAGCAAATATGTAGGCTCTGTCGAGACCTGCATATTTGCGTCTCTTGAGGTCCTCGGCCAAATCTGCCGCCGCACCAGCCCTTACGGATGTCCTCGGAAGATGGGAAGGCGCAAGTGTGTCGACGCATGTAGCGTCCCACATAATGGGCCTCCCAAGTCCCATGGGACTAGTGTCATGCCGTCAGGCCTCTTACCATCGTCACGCAACAGACCATTCGGTTCGAGAATAGCTTGTACGTTAGCGGTGACAAAGGCCCGCCGGATGACGTCGTTAAGGCTGGCATGACGAGATATCCGACCGGCGGCCCTAGTACACGATAATCCGTGATGACCAAGCTGTTCGACAGCAGTACCGCACTGGCATTGATGAGGCGCGCAACACATTGCACCCAACCGAAGACATGTTGCGATACGGAAAGTTACGGGATCCAATAAAGTGCCAGTGTTAAATGAAGGAAACGCTTGCAACCAATGTCCTGACTCCCATTTAGAAACGGCCAGGAGACGGGCACGATCCGCAGAGCTGGAGCACGTTTGTAACAAACTATTCCGTGTCAACTCACACAGAGGCCCGTCCCATTGCCGTTGAGACAAAAGAGATTTTGGGGGAGCAGCATTAGGGCAAGCATTATGCCAAGCCGTTCGAGCTTCGTCTAAAAATGAAATTTTGAATGAAATTCCAGGTGGGACCAAACAAGATGACTTTAAAAACTTTTTTTTTCTTTATTAACATTAAACATAGACATCTATTAATTAATTTAAAATACCTAGGTACCTCTCTAATACATAGTTTATTGTTATTTGTTTATTAATAATTCTGTAGAAGTACACACTGTCTGTGAGGAGGGCGATGCGCGATGGTGCCTGCGACACAGTTTCTCCTGTGGTTGAAATTGAGGGAAGTAGGAATACAAGTAGACTTAGAACGGTTTTTTATAAAAGACCAGAAGTTCTTGGGATTTTTTACAATACTATCTTCAATAGAAGTTATATGAGATTGGTAACATTCACGTTCAATTATATGGACCCGTTTACGCAGCAGTTTGAAAGTCTCAAGGTCTGATCTCATGTTATAATTTTTGTACTTTTTATAATATTTATATTTTTCTTTTATAATCTTAATTAGTGCCGGTGAATACCATAATAATATAGGATAAGAGCTACTGGAAACTGACTTAGTAGGTATAAATTTTATTTTTAATTGCTCCATAATAGAGTAAAAATATTTGACGGCATCTTCCAGAGATTTTGATGAAAGTTCGGTGGTCCAATCGATCTCTGATAATTTTAGATTAATAGAATCATAATTTCCTTTATTGTATAAGAATTTAGTAAACGGTTTGGTCTATAGACAAGGAGGATTCAGGTAATCGATAATTGCTAATAGAGCTTTGTGGTGGGGGTCAAGGGGTACTAAGGGGTCAAGACATTCAGAGATAGTTACATCATCATTTGACAAAACCAAGTCTAAGATTCTACCATATGCATTCCTCACCCCATTGAATTGACGTAGACCATGGGTATCTAATTCATCGATGAGTAAGGTTTCACAGGGAGACGAGTAGTTAGAGGGTACGAAATTTGAGTATGAACCAGGTGACCAGTCGATATTACTAAGGTTAAAATAACCAACAAGACAAATTTATCCGACGGATGGGATACAATAATATCGCTAAGTTTGTTCAAATAATTCTCCAATTGCTCAAAAAATTATAAGCCCATGTTCTGTTTACATAGATACAAACAACAACAACAATGGTATAAGTCGCAACATGTTAATGCCCATATTGGATGAGATACTCCCTACACTCTGTCATCTCCTCAACTTCTCTTTAAAACATGGCACTTTTCCGAGCATCTGGAAAGACGCGCAAATTATACCCTTACCTAAAAAACCTAATCCTAAATCTTTTTCCGAATATCGCCCTATCTCCATACTTCCTTTCCTTTCCAAGGTTCTTGAACGTCTCGTCCACAACCAACTTAACTCTTTTCTATCCTCGAACAATCTTCTTAACTCCTTGCAGTCTGGCTTTAGAAGAGGACACAGCACCGTCACCGTCACTGCTCTCATTAAAATCACAGATGACATCCGTCTGGGTATGGAAAATGGTCAGCTCACTGTTTTAACTCTTCTGGACTTCAATAATGCTTTTAATACTGTCAATTTTGACATCTTGATTGCATTACTCCGCTCCCTTAACATTTCTTCTTCGGTGGTAAGCTGGTTCTCTAGTTACTTGCATGGCCGTCGACAGCGCGTGCGTCTCGATGAGTCTTTCTCGTCTTGGTGTGCGACATCTGCTGGCGTGCCTCAAGGTGGCGTACTATCACCTCTCCTCTTCGCAATCTTCATCAATTCTATTTCTCAAAATCTTTCCATGTCCTACCACTTATATGCTGATGATCTACAGATTTATACCCAAGCTCCACTCAGTAATATTTCTAGCAATAGAAACAACAAATACAAATCTCCGTTATATTACTGAATGGAGCGAACGCAATGGACTAAAAATCAACCCTTCCAAAACTCAGACGATAATAGTCGGCAGCTCTAGAACCTTGTGTAATCTGGACTGGTCGGCAGTTCCGCAAGTCGTTTTTAATGGGATAGTTATCCCCTTCAGCGAGGCCATCAAAAACTTAGGGGTTCTGTTTGACCGTACTCTGTCCTGGGGGGGCGCAGATGGAGGTGACCAGTCGAAAGCTGTTTGCGTCTGCTGGTTCTCTGAGGAGATTGCGAAACTTTCTACCCACGGCTACCAAAACTGCTCTTGCCCATTCTCTTCTCCTACCTGTCCTCGTTTATGCGGATGCATGTTATTTGGACCTTACAGAGGAACAGCTCAATAATCTGGAGCGCCTACAAAACGTGTGCATCCGTTTTATCTATGGCCTCCGTAAGTACGACCATGTGTCTGCCCACCGGGCCCAGCTCAAATGGCTTCCTATTCGCCAGCGCCGTAACCTGCATATTCTGTCTCTGCTGTTCTCCTATACTTTTCAATCCCCTTTCCACATCCTATCTTAAGGAGAGATTTCAGTTTCTGCATTCTTCTCACGGTCTCTCTCTAAGGTCATCAGATACCCTGCTCCTTGTATCTCCAGTGCAGAGAACATCTTTTTACAGCAACTCTTTCACTGCTCAAGCTGTCAGACTTTGGAACGATTTGCCAGTAGATATTAAAAAGGCTACATCACATCACGCTTTCAAAAGGAAAGTCTATAATTACTTTTTATATGTCACGTCACACTAGAGGTAGAATATTTAGCATGTCCCTTAGAGTTACTAAGTATTATTATTTTGTTATATGTATTAGTGTATTATTTTAGTAAGTAGGTATTATGTGTATTAGTTTGTAAAAATAGTTGAATTAATGTTGTAAGCACCGCCATCCTCTATTTTTCTCATCATCGTTTTGGTTGCCTGGAAGAAATCGCTTTAAGCGATAAGGCCGCCAGTTCCATTGCTGTTCCCTACATTATATTTAATGAGTACTACCTGTTTCATAAGGTGAGGAATAAAGTATTGTCTATCTATCTAACAACAAATATGAACATTAATTGTTAACTTATTTTTATGTTTTTTTGTAAGTAATAGTTAATCATAGATCTTCGGCAGTGGATAGGAAAGAAGGCTGGGAAACAGCGAGAATATCCTTACGAACTGCTATTAGGATTCCGTCTCCTCTTGTCTGTCCCGTCAGGTCCCTCCTAGTCCCTCCCGACGCCTCTTGTCTGTCCCGTCAGCTCACAGTCCCTCCCGACGCCTCTTGTCTGTCCCGTCAGCTCACAGTCCCTCCCGACGCCTCTTGTCTGTCCCGTCAGCTCACAGTCCCTCCCGACGCCTCTTGTCTGTCCCGTCAGGTCCCTCCTAGTCCCTCCCGACGCCTCTTGTCTGTCCCGTCAGCTCACAGTCTCTCCCGACGCCTCTTGTCTGTCCCGTCAGCTCACAGTCCCTCCCGACGCCTCTTGTCTGTCCCGTCAGGTCCCTCCTAGTCCCTCCCGACGCTGCTTGTCTGTCCCGTCAGCTCACAGTCCCTCCCGACGCCACACTAACTACCCACTATTAAAAATCTCAGCATTATTTACACTATCCACCAGCCACGTACTGATAGATCGGTCAGAACGGAGGGCGGTGCTCGCTGATGTCACCATACCACATGATGTTAACTTCGTTAAAGCTGAGAAAGGTCAAAGTCAAAAACTCTTTATTTCCATAAATAGAATATTATACATATGGACACTTAATTATTTTTATTTTATTTATTTTAAAAAATATTTATTTATTTATTAGGATATCGATAAAATTCAAATACCTACAATGACTTGGTTACGCTAAGACAATGTCAATCTAGTACGATCTGGTACATTGTTTATGACATCACGTCTCCTTTTATATTAGGTCCTTACATATGAAATTGGCGTTTTGTATGGGAGGAACAAAAAGTCGAATATTTTTTAATATAATATATTTAATTAATCAAAGTATGAACCATTATTTTCTATGCACTTTTGCCATCTTATAGGTAGTTCATTGATCCCTTTACTAAAAAAACCAGTCGGACGGGAATCAATAAAATCTTTGAAGGCGATTTGGACTGCCCCATCGGAGTTGAATTTTTTCCCTTGCAAGAAGTTATCCAAATTTCGAAAAAAATGGTAATCTGTTGGAGCAAGGTCCGGGGAGTACGGAGGATGTCTTAGACTTTCCAATTGAAGCTCTTCTAATTTAGTAGCCGTCTGTTGCGCAGTGTGTGGTCTAGCGTTGTCGTGAAGCAGCAGTGGCGTGGAGCGATTGACCAGCCTAGGTTGTTTAGCCGCTAGCTTTTCCATCATGGTTTGCAATTGCTGACAATAGACATCAGCCGTAATAGTCTGGCCAGATTTGAGAAAACTGTAATGAACAATACCAGCACTAGTCCACCAAACGCTTACAAGTAACTTTTTTGGGGTTAATTTTCGCTTGGGGCAGGATTTGGCTGGCTGGCCAGGATCCAACCATTGCGCTGAGCGCTTCCGATTATCGTAAAGAACCCATTTTTCATCACAGGTAATGATTCGGTTTAAAATACCTTCATTATTGTGCCGGTTTAGTAATGTAACGCAGCAGTCGACGCGCGTTTGCCGGTTTGCTTTAGTCAATTCGTGAGGTACCCACCTTTCAAGCTTTTTAATCTTACCAATTTGCTTCAAGTGAATTAAAACAGTTTTATCACTAACATCGCAGCCTGCAGCTAACTCGGACGTGGTTTGCGATGGATCCGCTTCCACAATAGCCTTCAACTCTTCATTATCAACTTGAGTCTCAGGCCGTCCACGGGGCTTGTTCTGCAGGTCAAAATTTCCAGAACGAAAACGTTGGAACCAAAAACGAACTGTGTTTTCTTTTGCAACACGACCGCCATACACATCATTCACCCTTCGAGTTGTTTCCGCAGCACTAGTGCCACGGCGGAACTCGTACTCGTAAATAATGCGATATTTTAAGTTTTCCATTTTGTAAAATGAGTGACGCAAACAGAAAAAAACAGAAGAAAAAAAACAAATGAATGACGATCATCGAAGCACAAATACATGAGTCTATAGCTGTACAAATTTGAATTTGGAATTCCTTACCAAAGAGGAGAAATTTGTGATTAAAGTGGCCAGTACGAAAAACGCCAATTTCATATGTAAGGACCTAATATTTTTTTCTCTATGGAAGGCACTGTATTTACGTTCTGTCAAAACCATAGACTTAAGATATTTTCACTACGTCCACACACATTAAGTCTAGATTCTCGGTTTACGGTACCTACTCGAGTGACACTATCCCTCGGCTGGGACAGCGCGCAGCGGCGCGGCGTGTGTTTGCTCTATGCAGGTACACCGAGTCAATAGATTCTTAACATAGAGCAAATGAAGCTAAAGACTGTTTCCACTCATAGTCTGTATAGATAACTGAACTAGTACTAGATAATAGATAAAAACATTATGAATACTAATAAAATAACTCCGACTACATACTCGTAGATAGCTGCAGACGTCATCACTTGCTACCGCTAGAGTTGAGAACGTCATCACTTGCTACCGCTAGAGTTGAGAAGAGAAGCTGCTGACCTGTCACTATTGCTCAACATTCTTTTGAATATGGTCGACTCACCCACGCCCTTATCCGGAATAGGACTAACCGTCCCGTCCCGCCGAGCTTCTCGACGAAACCACCTCAAGTTGTATATTCCGAACTGTGCCACTAATTACCGGAAAAATGCATAACTACCGCGGACTATGCAAACTTTCAACACTAATTATTCAAAGGAATGTGATCTTTTCATCATGAGGCGTAATGCTTTCAAGAAGTTAATTAATATTACTTTCTTTGAATGAGGGCCTCAATAATTTTTATTTACATCACAGCTTTATTTATTTATTTATGCTTTATGATATCCTAGTTCCCCTCCTTGTAGTTACCAATCTATAATTTGGAACTGGCATCAGGCAAACCGGACTAAATTTAAATTCAAACTTTTTTTTTCAAAGATATTTTAAGAATAGGTACTACCTCTGTTAGGCTCGTCGTAGGTGTCTTTTACCTCTATATGTTGTATTAGTATTTATAATTTTGTGTTTTTTCTTTTAGTTTTTCTTTTAGTTCAGTTATTAACACATATTATACTATTAGTGGAAACTGTATTTAGCTTAATTTGTTTTAGTTTAACATTCTATGGTTATTTATCTATAAGCTTTTTGTTTCCCAAATAAATAAATAAATAAAAATTAATTCAATTAAGACACAGCGTGCCTTAACAAAAGTTGTACCCATTCATAAAATATCGAATGTAAATTACAATCAAGATAAAAATCAAAACTTCCAAAGCAGTATTAGTCTGGTTTGCCTGATGTCAGTACCAAGTGACTGATAGGATTGCCTGACGTCAGTACCAAGTGACTGATAGGATTGCCTGATGTCAGTACCAAGTGACTGATAGGATTGCCTGATGTCAGTACCAAGTGACTGATAGGATTGCCTGACGTCAGTACCAAGTGACTGATAGGATTGCCTGACGTCAGTACCAAGTGACTGATAGGATTGCCTGATGTCAGTACCAAGTGACTGATAGGATTGCCTGACGTCAGTACCAAGTGACTGATAGGATTGCCTGATGTCAGTACCAAGTGACTGATAGGATTGCCTGACGTCAGTACCAAGTGACTGATAGGATTGCCTGACGTCAGTACCAAGTGACTGATAGGATTGCCTGACGTCAGTACCAAGTGACTGATAGGATTGCCTGACGTCAGTACCAAGTGACTGATAGGATTGCCTGACGTCAGTACCAAGTGACTGATAGGATTGCCTGATGTCAGTACCAAGTGACTGATAGGATTGCCTGATGTCAGTACCAAGTGACTGATAGGATTGCCTGACGTCAGTACCAAGTGACTGATAGGATTGCCTGACGTCAGTACCAAGTGACTGATAGGATTGCCTGATGTCAGTACCAAGTGACTGATAGGATTGCCTGACGTCAGTACCAAGTGACTGATAGGATTGCCTGATGTCAGTACCAAGTGACTGATAGGATTGCCTGATAGGATTGCCTGACGTGTTTTAACTCTTCTGGACTTCAATAATGCTTTTAATACTGTCAATTTTGACATCTTGATTGCATTACTCCGCTCCCTTAACATTTCTTCTTCGGTGGTAAGCTGGTTCTCTAGTTACTTGCATGGCCGTCGACAGCGCGTGCGTCTCGATGAGTCTTTCTCGTCTTGGTGTGCGACATCTGCTGGCGTGCCTCAAGGTGGCGTACTATCACCTCTCCTCTTCGCAATCTTCATCAATTCTATTTCTCAAAATCTTTCCATGTCCTACCACTTATATGCTGATGATCTACAGATTTATACCCAAGCTCCACTCAGTAATATTTCTAGCAATAGAAACAACAAATACAAATCTCCGTTATATTACTGAATGGAGCGAACGCAATGGACTAAAAATCAACCCTTCCAAAACTCAGACGATAATAGTCGGCAGCTCTAGAACCTTGTGTAATCTGGACTGGTCGGCAGTTCCGCAAGTCGTTTTTAATGGGATAGTTATCCCCTTCAGCGAGGCCATCAAAAACTTAGGGGTTCTGTTTGACCGTACTCTGTCCTGGGGGGGCGCAGATGGAGGTGACCAGTCGAAAGCTGTTTGCGTCTGCTGGTTCTCTGAGGAGATTGCGAAACTTTCTACCCACGGCTACCAAAACTGCTCTTGCCCATTCTCTTCTCCTACCTGTCCTCGTTTATGCGGATGCATGTTATTTGGACCTTACAGAGGAACAGCTCAATAATCTGGAGCGCCTACAAAACGTGTGCATCCGTTTTATCTATGGCCTCCGTAAGTACGACCATGTGTCTGCCCACCGGGCCCAGCTCAAATGGCTTCCTATTCGCCAGCGCCGTAACCTGCATATTCTGTCTCTGCTGTTCTCCTATACTTTTCAATCCCCTTTCCACATCCTATCTTAAGGAGAGATTTCAGTTTCTGCATTCTTCTCACGGTCTCTCTCTAAGGTCATCAGATACCCTGCTCCTTGTATCTCCAGTGCAGAGAACATCTTTTTACAGCAACTCTTTCACTGCTCAAGCTGTCAGACTTTGGAACGATTTGCCAGTAGATATTAAAAAGGCTACATCACATCACGCTTTCAAAAGGAAAGTCTATAATTACTTTTTATATGTCACGTCACACTAGAGGTAGAATATTTAGCATGTCCCTTAGAGTTACTAAGTATTATTATTTTGTTATATGTATTAGTGTATTATTTTAGTAAGTAGGTATTATGTGTATTAGTTTGTAAAAATAGTTGAATTAATGTTGTAAGCACCGCCATCCTCTATTTTTCTCATCATCGTTTTGGTTGCCTGGAAGAAATCGCTTTAAGCGATAAGGCCGCCAGTTCCATTGCTGTTCCCTACATTATATTTAATGAGTACTACCTGTTTCATAAGGTGAGGAATAAAGTATTGTCTATCTATCTAACAACAAATATGAACATTAATTGTTAACTTATTTTTATGTTTTTTTGTAAGTAATAGTTAATCATAGATCTTCGGCAGTGGATAGGAAAGAAGGCTGGGAAACAGCGAGAATATCCTTACGAACTGCTATTAGGATTCCGTCTCCTCTTGTCTGTCCCGTCAGGTCCCTCCTAGTCCCTCCCGACGCCTCTTGTCTGTCCCGTCAGCTCACAGTCCCTCCCGACGCCTCTTGTCTGTCCCGTCAGCTCACAGTCCCTCCCGACGCCTCTTGTCTGTCCCGTCAGCTCACAGTCCCTCCCGACGCCTCTTGTCTGTCCCGTCAGGTCCCTCCTAGTCCCTCCCGACGCCTCTTGTCTGTCCCGTCAGCTCACAGTCTCTCCCGACGCCTCTTGTCTGTCCCGTCAGCTCACAGTCCCTCCCGACGCCTCTTGTCTGTCCCGTCAGGTCCCTCCTAGTCCCTCCCGACGCTGCTTGTCTGTCCCGTCAGCTCACAGTCCCTCCCGACGCCACACTAACTACCCACTATTAAAAATCTCAGCATTATTTACACTATCCACCAGCCACGTACTGATAGATCGGTCAGAACGGAGGGCGGTGCTCGCTGATGTCACCATACCACATGATGTTAACTTCGTTAAAGCTGAGAAAGGTCAAAGTCAAAAACTCTTTATTTCCATAAATAGAATATTATACATATGGACACTTAATTATTTTTATTTTATTTATTTTAAAAAATATTTATTTATTTATTAGGATATCGATAAAATTCAAATACCTACAATGACTTGGTTACGCTAAGACAATGTCAATCTAGTACGATCTGGTACATTGTTTATGACATCACGTCTCCTTTTATATTAGGTCCTTACATATGAAATTGGCGTTTTGTATGGGAGGAACAAAAAGTCGAATATTTTTTAATATAATATATTTAATTAATCAAAGTATGAACCATTATTTTCTATGCACTTTTGCCATCTTATAGGTAGTTCATTGATCCCTTTACTAAAAAAACCAGTCGGACGGGAATCAATAAAATCTTTGAAGGCGATTTGGACTGCCCCATCGGAGTTGAATTTTTTCCCTTGCAAGAAGTTATCCAAATTTCGAAAAAAATGGTAATCTGTTGGAGCAAGGTCCGGGGAGTACGGAGGATGTCTTAGACTTTCCAATTGAAGCTCTTCTAATTTAGTAGCCGTCTGTTGCGCAGTGTGTGGTCTAGCGTTGTCGTGAAGCAGCAGTGGCGTGGAGCGATTGACCAGCCTAGGTTGTTTAGCCGCTAGCTTTTCCATCATGGTTTGCAATTGCTGACAATAGACATCAGCCGTAATAGTCTGGCCAGATTTGAGAAAACTGTAATGAACAATACCAGCACTAGTCCACCAAACGCTTACAAGTAACTTTTTTGGGGTTAATTTTCGCTTGGGGCAGGATTTGGCTGGCTGGCCAGGATCCAACCATTGCGCTGAGCGCTTCCGATTATCGTAAAGAACCCATTTTTCATCACAGGTAATGATTCGGTTTAAAATACCTTCATTATTGTGCCGGTTTAGTAATGTAACGCAGCAGTCGACGCGCGTTTGCCGGTTTGCTTTAGTCAATTCGTGAGGTACCCACCTTTCAAGCTTTTTAATCTTACCAATTTGCTTCAAGTGAATTAAAACAGTTTTATCACTAACATCGCAGCCTGCAGCTAACTCGGACGTGGTTTGCGATGGATCCGCTTCCACAATAGCCTTCAACTCTTCATTATCAACTTGAGTCTCAGGCCGTCCACGGGGCTTGTTCTGCAGGTCAAAATTTCCAGAACGAAAACGTTGGAACCAAAAACGAACTGTGTTTTCTTTTGCAACACGACCGCCATACACATCATTCACCCTTCGAGTTGTTTCCGCAGCACTAGTGCCACGGCGGAACTCGTACTCGTAAATAATGCGATATTTTAAGTTTTCCATTTTGTAAAATGAGTGACGCAAACAGAAAAAAACAGAAGAAAAAAAACAAATGAATGACGATCATCGAAGCACAAATACATGAGTCTATAGCTGTACAAATTTGAATTTGGAATTCCTTACCAAAGAGGAGAAATTTGTGATTAAAGTGGCCAGTACGAAAAACGCCAATTTCATATGTAAGGACCTAATATTTTTTTCTCTATGGAAGGCACTGTATTTACGTTCTGTCAAAACCATAGACTTAAGATATTTTCACTACGTCCACACACATTAAGTCTAGATTCTCGGTTTACGGTACCTACTCGAGTGACACTATCCCTCGGCTGGGACAGCGCGCAGCGGCGCGGCGTGTGTTTGCTCTATGCAGGTACACCGAGTCAATAGATTCTTAACATAGAGCAAATGAAGCTAAAGACTGTTTCCACTCATAGTCTGTATAGATAACTGAACTAGTACTAGATAATAGATAAAAACATTATGAATACTAATAAAATAACTCCGACTACATACTCGTAGATAGCTGCAGACGTCATCACTTGCTACCGCTAGAGTTGAGAACGTCATCACTTGCTACCGCTAGAGTTGAGAAGAGAAGCTGCTGACCTGTCACTATTGCTCAACATTCTTTTGAATATGGTCGACTCACCCACGCCCTTATCCGGAATAGGACTAACCGTCCCGTCCCGCCGAGCTTCTCGACGAAACCACCTCAAGTTGTATATTCCGAACTGTGCCACTAATTACCGGAAAAATGCATAACTACCGCGGACTATGCAAACTTTCAACACTAATTATTCAAAGGAATGTGATCTTTTCATCATGAGGCGTAATGCTTTCAAGAAGTTAATTAATATTACTTTCTTTGAATGAGGGCCTCAATAATTTTTATTTACATCACAGCTTTATTTATTTATTTATGCTTTATGATATCCTAGTTCCCCTCCTTGTAGTTACCAATCTATAATTTGGAACTGGCATCAGGCAAACCGGACTAAATTTAAATTCAAACTTTTTTTTTCAAAGATATTTTAAGAATAGGTACTACCTCTGTTAGGCTCGTCGTAGGTGTCTTTTACCTCTATATGTTGTATTAGTATTTATAATTTTGTGTTTTTTCTTTTAGTTTTTCTTTTAGTTCAGTTATTAACACATATTATACTATTAGTGGAAACTGTATTTAGCTTAATTTGTTTTAGTTTAACATTCTATGGTTATTTATCTATAAGCTTTTTGTTTCCCAAATAAATAAATAAATAAAAATTAATTCAATTAAGACACAGCGTGCCTTAACAAAAGTTGTACCCATTCATAAAATATCGAATGTAAATTACAATCAAGATAAAAATCAAAACTTCCAAAGCAGTATTAGTCTGGTTTGCCTGATGTCAGTACCAAGTGACTGATAGGATTGCCTGACGTCAGTACCAAGTGACTGATAGGATTGCCTGATGTCAGTACCAAGTGACTGATAGGATTGCCTGATGTCAGTACCAAGTGACTGATAGGATTGCCTGACGTCAGTACCAAGTGACTGATAGGATTGCCTGACGTCAGTACCAAGTGACTGATAGGATTGCCTGATGTCAGTACCAAGTGACTGATAGGATTGCCTGACGTCAGTACCAAGTGACTGATAGGATTGCCTGATGTCAGTACCAAGTGACTGATAGGATTGCCTGACGTCAGTACCAAGTGACTGATAGGATTGCCTGACGTCAGTACCAAGTGACTGATAGGATTGCCTGACGTCAGTACCAAGTGACTGATAGGATTGCCTGACGTCAGTACCAAGTGACTGATAGGATTGCCTGACGTCAGTACCAAGTGACTGATAGGATTGCCTGATGTCAGTACCAAGTGACTGATAGGATTGCCTGATGTCAGTACCAAGTGACTGATAGGATTGCCTGACGTCAGTACCAAGTGACTGATAGGATTGCCTGACGTCAGTACCAAGTGACTGATAGGATTGCCTGATGTCAGTACCAAGTGACTGATAGGATTGCCTGACGTCAGTACCAAGTGACTGATAGGATTGCCTGATGTCAGTACCAAGTGACTGATAGGATTGCCTGACGTCAGTACCAAGTGACTGATAGGATTGCCTGACGTCAGTACCAAGTGACTGATAGGATTGCCTGACGTCAGTACCAAGTGACTGATAGGATTGCCTGACGTCAGTACCAAGTGACTGATAGGATTGCCTGACGTCAGTACCAAGTGACTGATAGGATTGGTAATATTTTTCCAGGAATTGTCTTTCAAACGATGTGGGAGTTGGGGGTCATCGACCTGCAATGACCATAGCCCCTACCTCCCCGCTGCGTTTGGAAGTCGATGCCTGGAACCGTGCTGTTGTCCGTTTGCAGTCCGTGATAGTGGTGGCGTTCACGGCGTTCCGCGCGCCCGCGGGCCCCGACGGAGGGTGGCGGGGGGTGCGCGCGCTGCGCTTCGACGGCGAGCTGCAGGAGGTCGCGCTCGAGCTGACTGCGCGCGAGCGGGAGGGCGCGCCGCGTTACGAGCAGCATCCGGACCTCATCACCGGGCTGGCGGACCGCGAGCTGCGCGTGCGCCGCGCGCTGCAGCCGAGGGACTGCGCAGCGCTCGGGTCCGTGCGCGACGAGGCTGGCCTCACCGTGCTTGACTTCGGAGACTTCCGACCCGGAGACGCGGTGGTGCTGCGCGTCGCGCCGCGCCCCGCCCAGCGCGAGGCGGTGGCAGCGCTGGAGGCGGCGCTGGCGCGGGAGGACGGGCTGGGGCTGCGCGCGCCGCTCGCCGAGCTCGACCTCGCCGACCTAAACGTGCTGCTGTACCGCTGCGAGGCGGAGGAGCGCGACGCGGGCGGCGCCGGCGTGTACGAGGTGCCGGGCTGGGGCGCCCTGCCGTACGCGGGCCTGCAGGGCGTCGCCTCGCTGCTGGCCGAGGTGACGCCGCGCGACGACCTCGCGCACCCGCTCTGCGAGAACCTGCGCGCCGGCGACTGGCTGCCGGAATACGTGGCGGAGCGCGTGGAGCGCGAGGGCGCGCGCCTGCAGCCTGTCGCGGCGTGCTACCGCACCGCGCTTCGCCCGCTGCGCGCGCTGCCCCGCTACCTGGTGCCGGCCTACGCGGCGGCCGTGTTGGATGCGCTGTACGCGGCGGTGGCGCGTGCGGCGCTCGCGCGGCTGCGGCCCGGCGGCGCCGAGGGCGGCGCGCTGTGGCGCGCGCTCGCGCTCACGAGCGTGCAGCTGACGGGCGCGGCGGAGAGCGCGGGGCTGCCGCCGCCCTCCCCCGCGCTGCCCCCGCCGCGCCCGCCGCGCGCCACGCTGTCCGCAGGGCTGCCTCACTTTTCGACGGGCTACATGCGATGCTGGGGCCGCGACACGTTCATCGCGCTGCGCGGATTGCTGCTGCTGACGGGGCGCGCGGCGGAGGCGCGCGCGCACCTGCTCGGTTTCGGCGCGTGCCTGCGGCACGGGCTAGTGCCCAACCTGCTGGACGGCGGCGCGCGCGCGCGGTACAATTGCCGCGACGCCGTGTGGTGGTGGCTGCGCGCGGTGCAGCAGTACGTGCGTGAGGTGCCGGGCGGCGCGGCGCTGTTGACTGAGCCGGTGGCGCGGCTGTTTCCGCGGGACGACGCGCCGCCGCATCCGCCGGGTGCCGCGGACCAGCCTCTGCACGATGTGCTGCAGGAGGCGCTGGACCTGCACTTCCAGGGGCTCGCCTTCCGCGAGCGCGACGCGGGTCGCGGCATCGACGCGCATATGACGGACCGCGGCTTCGACGTGCAGATTGGCGTCGACCCGGAAACCGGCTTCCCCTTCGGCGGGAACGACGCCAACGCGGGCACCTGGATGGACAAGATGGGCTCCTCGGAGCGCGCCGGCACACGCGGGCGGCCCGCCTCGCCGCGCGACGGCAGCGCCGTGGAGCTGGTCGCGCTCGCCTACAGCGCGGCCGCCTGGCTCGCCGCCGAGCATCGCGCCGGCGCCTACCCCTACCCGGGCGTGGTGCGGCGCCACCGTGACGGCAGCCTCACCTCCTGGACGTGGCGCCAGTGGGCGGACCGCATCCGTGCCAACTTCGAGCGCCACTTCTGGATCCCGCCGCAGCCGAGCGCGAGCGACGCGCGCCCCGACCTTGTGCACCGGCGCGCCATCTACAAGGACGTGCACGGCGCGAGCCGGCCCTGGGCCGACTACCAGCTGCGCTGCAACTTCCCGGTCGCCATGGCCATCGCGCCCGACCTCTTCGACCCGCAGCACGCCTGGCTCGCGCTCGACCAAGTGGAGCGCCTGCTGCTCGGCCCGCTCGGCGTGAAGACGCTGGACCCCGCCGACTGGGCCTACCGCCCCGACTACGACAACGACGACGACTCCGAGGACCCCGCCACCGCGCACGGCTTCAACTACCACCAGGGGCCCGAGTGGACCTGGCCGCTGCCGTTCTACCTGCGCGCGCGCCTCGCTTTCGCTCACGACGTCGGCAAGCACGCGCGCACCGTCGCGCGCGCCTACCGCGCGCTCGGCCCGCTGCTGCGCGAGGTGCGCACCTCCGTGTGGCGCGGCCTGCCCGAGCTGACCAACCACGCAGGCGCGCCGTGCCGCCACTCGTGCCGCTCACAGGCCTGGAGCTCCGGCGCCGCGCTCGAGGCGCTGCACGAGCTGGCGGCGGCGCGGCGCGCGCTTCCGCTGGCCGACTGACGCGCGAGGCCGCGCCGCCCGCGCCACGCGCCGCGCGCGCCGCCGCGCCTGTACGAGGAGCCGCCGACGCCGCGCGCGCGTCGCCCGCTGCGCCGCCTCTGGCGCGCCGCCGCCCCGCGCGCGCTCGCCACTGCCGAGGCGCTGTACAACGCGCTGCGCGGCGCGCGCCCTCTCGCCACTGTCGTCTACAGCGACAGGTTCTTCCGCTACGAGCTGCCGCTGCGTGCGCGCCGTGCCAGTGGCCCGCTCGTGCGGGACGAGCTCGGCGCGGCGCCGCCAGTGGAGCGGCGCGAGCCCGCCGTCGCGCATCACGCCATGCCGCTGCCTCGCGCGCGGCCCGAGCCGGCGCCGCGCGCGGGCGTGCTGCTACCGGGGCCGGCGCTACCCGTGGCGGACGCAAGGGCGCGGGGCGGGGTGCGGCGCGAGAGAAGGCGCGTGCGCACGCCGGCAATGCTGCGTGTGAGCAGTGAGGCGCCGTTCGCGACGCCGGCGCCGGAGGAGCCTCGCGTCCGTCGGCTGGCTCTCGACTACAGGCAGCCGGGCGCCGTGGGCGCGGTGGGCGCGCGGGCGACGCTGCCGCGAGGTCGGCGGCCGCCGGTGCCGGCGCCCCCGCGGCCGTCGTCGTGGGTGTCACGGCGCAGCTCTTCGGGCCGGCGGCCGCAGTTTGCACTGTCGGACGAGGCGGCGGCGAGTTGCGCGGCCGAGTCGCGCGGCGGGTCCCCGGAGCCGGAGTACGCGGCGCCGGCGCCCTTGGAGCGCAAGGTGCTCAACACGGAGCGGTACAACAACGGCGCGTGGCGCGCGCGGGCCTCGGGCGCGGGGCGCGGCGGGCGGCTGCAGCGTGCCACGCTGCGCGCCATGTTGGCGTGCAGCGGCCTGTTCTACGCGCTCGCGTTCGTCGCCTTCTACTTCCTGAGCCTGCCGTGACGCGGGCCGCCCGTCTCGCTCGCTCTGCCGTGACGCGGCGCCCTCTGTCTCCCTCCCTCTCGCTCGAGTGCCATGACCGTAGTTAGATATGTAGATTATAAGATTACTTGTATGATTTTTGGGATAGTGATAAAGTTAATTTTAAATAAATACTTTTGTTACAACTTTTTCTTTATGATTTTTATTTCTCAAACGTCAAACGCTTAGGTACAATTACTAAGTCATCTTTTAAATATTTCGTATTTTCGTTAAAACTATACAAACCTGTTAGAAAAAGAGGCCGCCAGCAGTAGACTAGTAGGTATCTAATAGTGTGCTGTACATTTGTAGTAAAGTTAGATAATGAGTGAATAATGTTTCTTGAACCGACACGAATAACAGACCATTCAGCAACATGCATTGATAATAAATTTTGTAACTGCACTATTATAATAAAATCTATTGTAAGTAACCTAAGCTCCGATCATTTGGGTCAGTATATCGAAGTACCAAAAACAGAGATAGATAATCAGAGATTGATCGCACGAGGCGTATCAATCATCATAAATTAAATAAGTTTAAAATTAATTTGCAAAAAGACCTGGAATCTAAATGGAATAATGAGAAAATTGATCCTGAGGGGAAGTATGGCTTATAGAGTTGTAATTAAAACGACTTCATCTGACTACAATTGATTTATTACTAATGAATATATCTTATCTAGCTTATGACATAGTTACTTACGTTACATACTACACCTCACCTCGGGGGTGAATAGAAAAAAAATATGTTTACTTACATACATTTTTTTTTATGTTACTAAGGGTTTAGTTCTATTTTTATGGATTATATAATCTTTATTATTTTTACTTATTTTAACATTAACTCCGAAATCTTCTATGACCACAAATGGGCCTTCCCATAATGTATCTAATTTAGTTGCTGTCTCATTCTTAGTTAATATTAATTGTCCTGTAACATACGTTACATTGTTTACATTTTTATCATAAGTATTCTTTCGATTATGTTTGCTTAAAAGTAAGTTGTTACGAGCATCTCGGTGTGCTACTTGTAACCTGTATTTTAAAGTTAATGGATAATCTTCGGGGCTGTACAAAGGTTTAATATAATCACTTACTCTACATGGTATTATACTAGTTCTACCAAACACTAATTCGAAAGGTGTGTATTTAGTCTCTGTATGAACTGTGTTATTGAAATTATAACACCAGAATCCAATGAACCAATGACTCCATGTATCTTTTTGTCCATTGCACATTATTCGTAAAAATGCACCCAGATTTTTATGTGAATTTTCTAATGCACCTATCGTTTGATGGTGGTACGAAGCGGATGTTAGTTTTTCTATTTCAAGTAGTTTACATACCTGCTCCATCACTGAAGATACGAACTCTGTTCCGCGATCTATTATGATGACTTTTGGTGTACCAAACCTTAAAATAAAATTATTAACTAAAGCATTAGCTATACTTACTGTTTCCTTATTATTTAATGGATATGCTTCTACAAACTTGCTTAAACCACATTGCAATGTTAAGATATAACGATTGTCTTCAATATCTTTATCTAATGGACCAACGATATCCAAATAGATATTCTCAAAAGCAAAAGAAGGTGTTGTAGTTATCTCCATGGGTGCCTTGACATACATACTTACAGTGCTTCATTTTTTGGCATTTAATGCATTTACTCACAAATTCTTTAACGTCTCTGTATAAACCTGGCCAGTAAAATCGTCTTTTTATGTTATTTGTCATTCTACGCACACCAGCATGACCTGCAGTGGCAAGCAAATGAAAATCATGTAAAATATAATTCTTTTCGTCTTCGTTTTTCTATTCTTCTTACTCCTTTTAATACATACAATCTTGGCCCTATCCAGTCCTTTCTTTCTTTTATTTCTTTTAATAAGTCTTCTATAAAACTTTCATATTACTTAATTTTTATTATTTTTATCTCTTTGCAAAATTCTCCTAATTTAGTCACAAATTCGTCTCGCGTAAATTGTGCTCTAAAATCAAGATCAATTGAAAGACACAGTACCAACTCCGATTACTGAATTATGTGATAGGTACGTAATGAAACGACCGTCTCAGTAGAAGTTATTTATTTGAAAAATCGCAAACACATAGTATCCAAAGCCGTGCGTTCTCGTCAGCGCGATTCAGCCTTCGTCCATTTTTCCGACGACATCTAGTTATAATTTTAAACACTAAAGTAGGTAGCCTCGTATCTACATCTTAAACATACATTAAACATACCACCCGCCAAGAACGACACTGACAGTTCTTAACTCTACCACCCGCCATGAGGCTTGGATACACAAATTTAGAATAAAACTCTAGAAAACTTAAACAATACAACAACAAATATTACTCAACAAGTTAATAGTGTCCTCGATAGCACAGTAAATAAACTAGGGTTAGAAATCTTTACATCTACAGATACAACAATACATCAGTCAGTGACCGGTAACAAACACAATTTTGAAGTAGGTCTCAGTTGCGCGCGGTGCGTTGTGCGGATTGCACGTGCATTTGTAGTATACATAACAGCGTTGCGTTACACTATCTTACATTATAGTGAGAACTAATTAACGATGGACGAGGTCGATCGTCGACCTCCGTCCAGGAGAAACTCCTTTGGGATTCTAATGGTGGATGAAAACATGGATGGTGATGTGGTAGAATCCGTAAGTGTGGTGCAAATTCATGCAGAGCCGGCGCCGGCCGTAGGCCGCGCGGGCCTCATCTCGCCGATTATGAACAATACGCGACCGGCGAAACGATTCAAGTCAAGTAATGATTTTTCGGTTGGCAGTGGAAATGAAATTGAGGAGGAAGAATACACTCTAGTTCAGCATAAATCGAAGCCGTCAGCGAAGAATAAAACTATTAGGGGATTGAACCGTTTGTTAGTAAGTGAGTCATCAGTTAATCAATACAGCGGACCACAATGTTTTGAGGTTTGTCTTTCCTCTTATCAACTGTTGCCTAAGCAGATAGGATTGGCGAAGTTATTGAAAGCGGAGAACATTAATAATGTTAAATACATAAAGTATAAAAACCCGTACAAGGCTCATATTTTATTTGAAAATAGAGAGGATGCTGACGTGTTACTAAGAAACAACAGCTTTTCGTCTGCTGGACTACGCTGTAACCTGACAAGCGAGGTGGGTACGACTTACGGAGTGGTGAGGAATTTGGAGATGGAGACTACCGATGAAGAAATGATGGATGCTTTCAAATGTGAGTTTGAGATAGTCGCAGTGAAGCGGTTGAAAAGAGCGTCAGAGAGTGGAGACTGGGTATTGAGTGAGACCGTACGGTTTGCATTCAAGGGACCATTGCTGCCAGAGTATATTTATGGGTACGGCTGTAGGTTTAAAGTGGAACCTTTTACCTTTCCAGTTACGCAATGCTCTGCGTGCTGGAAGTTTGGTCACTTAACACGATCGTGCCCTACTAAGAAACCCTTATGTCCCAAGTGTGGCAAGAATCACGCTAACTGTGAGGTGACTAAATTTAGATGCATTAATTGTAAGGGAGAACACATGGCTTTTGATAAATCATGCCCAATATTCCTAAAGGAAAGAGAAATAAGGGCAATTATGAGTAAAAATAATAGTACCTATAAAAACGCAGTGTCGAATTACATTGAAAAGAAGAAAAATGAATCAAGGATAGATAAGGTATTCGACTTTGGTGGCCAACCAATGACTTATGAATGTACAAGACCCGCTTTGTCATATAGCCAAAGTTTAGGCGCGAAGTTGACGGAAAGAGAAGTACGAAATAAAGAAGCTCAGGAATGCAGTGATAGTGGAGGTATAGAAGAAAGTGACAATGACCCCAAGGAAGATAGTTGTGAAGAAAATTTACAGAGTACTACAAATAAGAAAAGAAGAAAAAGCAGAGGTAGTAAAATCAAACAAAAGAAAAGTGATTTGGGGAAGACCGAGAAGGCAACAGAAGAGGAAAAGTGTGATCAGGGTTATATAAGTAGAATATTAAGTAAAGCTAAAAACATTTTTTGTTCAAAAGAAAGCTTGGAAGAGAAAGTTCGTATGGTGTTGCAATTTGTACTGGAGGAGGTTATGGCACTTATTGTCAAGACCATGAGTAATGGAGAGGCTCTTAGTAAATTCATTGGCCTTTTCCATGGATAACAACACCATCACCAATTACCGAGCTACCAGGGCATCGGACCCTGTGCCTTCCGTTGCGCAGTTTATTAACATTGCGCAATGGAATGCACAGAGTCTGATGCCTAAAAAACTTGAATTGGAAGCACTACTGTCTCAGGAAAGAATAGGTATTTGTATAGTTAGTGAAACATGGCTCAATGAAGAAATTACTTGTCGTATAAATAATTATAACATCTATAGAAAAGATAGGCTAGATTCATATGGGGGTGTCGCGCTCATAACCCATAAATCAATAAAAACTCAAATACATAACATTAACCATACAAATACAGGTATTGAGATAATATGTTTAAAAATTTTGAATTGTAGGTATCTAGATTATGTAGCATCTGTCTATTGTCCTTCGTCGATAAGAACTTCGCAATGCGACTGGGAGAGTGTTTTTTCAAAGTTTGCTCGAAAATCAATAGTCGCCGGCGACTTCAATGGACAACATTCCAATTGGTCATCCAAGACAGATACTAGAGGGTTGCAACTATTTGACGCCTCTGTAGAACATAGTTTTGTATCTATTAATAACGGGGACTTTACAAGGGTTAAATTAGTGAATGGGCATCTACAAGAATCTGCTCCAGACATCACATTCGTGACCTCGGACATAGCGGTATACTTCAATTGGCATATAACTCGCGAAACCTTAGGTAGCGACCACCTTATAATAAAATATTCACTTTGTTATCGGGGTTCGCGCAGTTCGGTTACCCGTCGTAATATGAAGAAAGCTAATTGGTCATTATATCAAGAAGCTCTAAAATATTGCTTTACTGATCGTATCTGTGAATCGAATTTACAATCTTGTTATGACTCATTCATAGATAAAATCAATGACGCGGCGAAACAAAGTATTCCCATGATAAGGAAATGTTTGGATCCTACACTAAAATTCCAACCTAAACGGAAATTTCTTCAGCTATAGCTCAACGGCGCCTAGCCTTAAAGTTATTTAGACGTAATCCTACACCGAGCAACCTCGATATCCTCAATGCTAAGATAACAGAAGCACAGCGCATTCATAGGCGAGCTCGAACTGCGCACTGGAAGTCGTTTTGCGGAACAATAGACCAAAACACAAACTCAGCTGATATGTGGCGCCGTATGCGATGGGTTAAAGGAATTCGTACGCAGCATGTTACCGCTCCTACTGATAAGAAAGATGAACTTTTATGCAGTCTGGCGCCTGATAGTGTTGTCCCCCCCACTCTATTGTTCACATCGAATAATGTGCTATTGGATAAGGAGTTTTCTTACGAAGAGTTTCAAAGGTGTTTAAAAAGAAAAGATACTGCTCCCGGCGAGGATAAAATTACCTATTCAATGGTTTATTTTTTGCCCAACGTAGGTAAATTGTATCTATTAAATATTTTTAATTTAGTGTTTAAGCATTCTATGGTACCTCTACAATGGCGTAATATTCAAATTATTCCAATACCTAAACCTAATAACGATCCCAATAGTATTCCTAAATTTCGACCAATATCATTAATTTCTTGTATTTGTAAAATCTTTCATAAAATGTTGTGTAATCGAATTGAGTGGTTTGTAGAACACAATCAAATCCTAGCCCCGGTGACGTCAGGATTTAGAAAATGTCAGTCATGCATAGACTGCTTATCCAGGCTTGTTACACAAATACAGATAGGATTTTCTAAGGGCGCATCCACGCTGGCACTTTTTTTGGATGTCGAAAATGCCTATAACAATATTTTGCCTGAAGAGCTAGTTTTAATATTAGATAAACTTCAAATTGGGTCACTCTCATGTAAATACTTGTGGATGTTTTTAAGTAACAGATGTTTAAAAATTTTGGATGAAGATGATGGTACCAATCGCAGTATGGTTAGATGGACAAACAGAGGCTTAGCACAAGGTGATCCAATTTCCCCTCTTTTGTTTAATTTAGCAACCTACGAAATCTCGAAAATTACTTTATATAATGTAAGCATGTTACAGTATGCAGACGACTTTGTTTTCTATTCACAAAATAATGATTCATGTTTCAATGAGGTAAACGTTCAAAATGCTTTGAACTCAATCGTAGGTACCTTGAAACAATTAGGCTTAGAAATTTCATCAATAAAAACTCAATGTTGCAGCTTTAGAAAGGGTACAGGAATAGATAAGGTTTCTTTAAGTTTAAATAATAACATTATAAAATCTGTACAAACAGTTAAATATCTAGGCATTTGGCTGGATAAAGCATTACTATTCCGAAAATGAGACACAAGAAAAAACAGTTAAAATGTTAAATATTTTGAAGGTTCTAGCGGGAGCTTCGTGGGGCTTACATCCTAAGCACCTACGACGTTTATATATAGCGTTGATACGTAGTAGAATAGACTTTGGATGCTTTTTATACGACACCGCGGCGAAGACACATTTGAAAAAACTAGATAAGGTTCAAAATACAGCGATGCGCATTATAGGCGGCTTTATAAGAACAACACCCATCCACGCCATGGAATGCGAACTTTGTTTATATCCTTTGCAGTTAAGGCGAGAATATCTTGCCACTAAATATTGTCTTAAAGCACAATCATTATCGAAAAACCCCACCATCGAGTTTTTAGAAGAATTAAAATGCTTAAGTGTATCTAGTTATTGGACCAGGAAAAAGAAACCTTTACTAAATTTAATTTTTGAACAAACTCAAAAAGAGATAATGAAGCGTTGCAACCCTTTGGAAATGTTTTCCTTAAATATTTGGATGTCTGATTTTAAAATAGATTTTATTAAAGTAGATATTGACGGCATTGATAAATCGAAAAACCAGTATGACGATGGAGAGCTTAAATGTCATACCTTATTTATGATAAATGTAATATACAAAGACTGGCATAAAGTCTACACAGATGGGTCAAAAATGGAAAACGGTACAGGTGCGGCGTTTTACGATCCCAGTCGCAATATGAAGGAAACTTATCGTATTACTTCGTCAGATAACACAATTATGTCGGTGGAACTATTTGCAATCTCAGAAGCACTGTCATATGTCACTACTCTAGGCTATATGAAAGTGGTGATTCTGTCAGATAGCCGGAGTGCTTTACAGCATATAGCTCGATGCGCCTCGGGGATCCGAGGTGCTTCGGTAGCTTATGTGATCCTAAAGAAAGCTTTATTTCTTTTAGACAATGACGTGCAACTGAGATTGCAATGGGTTCCTTCCCATGTAGGAGTAAAGGGAAACGAGGAGGTTGACCTGCTTGCTAAACAGGCTGTTGAGGTCGGAGCTGAAGTGTATATCGTTCCGGAGTACACAGAGGTTACGTTAAAATACAGATATAAGGTTTTCGAAAAGTGGAAAGAATTATTTAGTGAAATATCTTGTACGAAAGGTATATGGTACAAAATTGTTCAGAGTGAACCTCCTCGTGTCCCCTGGTGGGTGAACAGTGGGTTGAAGCATCACCAGGTTGTTATAGCTCACAGGCTGCGGTCTGGACATATTCCACTAAATAAGTTCAACCACCTCATGAGGAAGGTTGACTCCGCTCATTGCTCTTCGTGCGGTGTCACAGAAGACGTTTACCATTTCTTGGTGGAATATGTCCGGACTCAGTCAATGAGAGATCAATTAATCGCTGATTTTAATTTGAATCTCGCAGAATTAGGTTTAGTTCAGAGTTTACTATCCAACCCACTGTGCGAGGCCGCCAAGGCCTTGTACATAATGGTATATGAAGTTAGTAGATGAAGTAAGGGTTAAGTTTATGTTTGTTTAACGGGACTGGCATATTCGCTAAGCGAATAAAGTCCTTAAAAAAAAAACTCAGAATAAAAAAAAAAAAAAAAAAAAGTAGGTCTCTTTATGAGAGATTGGCCACACTTCAAAGTTACAACACGTACAACCTGGTCTGATCCAGGATGAGTAAATACCACTCTGCCTAACAACCAGCGAGCTGGAGGAAGATTGTCCTCCTTAACAAGAACCACATCGCCAATTTTGGGTTCTGGATTGAGCTTTGACCATTTATATCTCTGCAAACAATGAACTAAATACTCGCTGGACCACCTTCGCCAAAAGTCTTGCACCATTTTTTGCGTCATCTGCCAGCGTCTTAATGAACTGACATTGCTCTGCTCGTAGTTTTGCTCAGGTACGATCACCAAGGGTTCACCAATCAGGAAATGTCCTGGAGTTAGCGGGTTGCATCGCTGTGATCATTGGGCAACATCGACAACGGCCTAGAATTCAGGCATGCCTCTACCTGTGTGAGAACGGTGGTCAACTCCTCATATGTGAGCGTAGAATCACCAATAACGCGTTTCAGATGAAATTTTGTCGATTTCACGCCGGCTTCCCAAAGTCCTCCGAAATTCGGAGCATGCGGGGGAATAAAATGCCACGACACGCTATTGGTGCTTAACCATTTTCTTATTTCAAGAGCTACTGACGACTCTTCAGCTGTGACGAGCTTGACAAGTTCTTTGGACGCTCCTACAAAGTTCGTCCCATTGTCGCTCCACACATCACTTGCGTGCCCTCTTCGAGCCACGAATCTTTTGAAGCCAGCTATAAAGCCTTCAGCAGTAAGATCGCTAATAACCTCTAAATGTATGGCCTTGGTTGCCATACAGACAAAAACACTTATATAGCCTTTGTATGACTTATTGCAGCGTCCCTTTGATACTCGAACATTGATTGGGCCACAGAAGTCAACACCAGTGTGTAAGAACGCTCTCGCCGGTGTGACTCTACTTACTGGGAGTTGGCCCATAAATGGAGGTTTGGTGACAGCAGCGTGTCTAACGCAAACAACACATTTGCGGACATGCATCTTAACTAGGCTTTTAGCTGACACAATCCAATATTTTGTGCGCAAATGGTTCAGCATTAGGGTTGGGCCACCGTGTAATGTCTTTCTGTGCGCTTCATCGATAACCAACTTCGTAAAATGGCTATCGTGTGAAAGTATTATGGGATGCTTAGTGTCCTCGGGAAGGTTCGATTTCTGGATCCTACCACCCACTCTCATAATCTTCTTATCATCAAGGAGAGGGCTTAATGACTTCAGCTTGTGTTGGTCTCCCAGTCCTAGCTGACTCTGTCTTATACAAGAGTCTAAGGCGTCACTCAACTCTCGTGCTGTCAAGTACGGCTCAAACTTAGTGCCCTTCTTATACTTCAGGAACCTTCTACAGTAAGCTACAACACGTAATAATTTGTGCAAAGAAGAGTATCTAGTCCACAGGCTATCACCAGCTGAGGGTTCTTCAGCAGCCGCTATATGAACCTTGATCTTCCTTTGCTCCAGCTCAGTTGACGACCTTGGCCTCAGATACTCAATGTCTGCCTCTCTTAACCAAGACGGACCTTGTAGCCATAAGGGGCTTTCTGCTAACTCTAAAGGGGTGCAACCTCTGGACGCGATATCTGCTGGATTCTGGGCTGATTGAACGTGCGACCACTGCGTGTTATCTAACTTCGACAAGATGTCGGAGGTCCTGTTACCAATGAACGTGGACCAACGACTGGGATGACTGCTGAGCCACGCCAGCACAACAGTTGAATCGGTCCATCCATGGATGTGACGACGTTCGATCCCTAATAAGTTGCCTACTTCAGTGATCAACTTAGACAACAGAACTGCTCCCATCAACTCCAGGCGGGGAACTGAGACTTGCATGGTAGGAGCTACCTTAGTCTTAGCCGTGACAAGGTTAACGTGTACGTTACCTTCTACATCAATAGTCCTTAAGTAGACTACTGCAGCGTAGGCGGTGATGGATGCGTCGCAAAACCCTTGAAGCTCCATACAACTGTCTCAGTCTTAGCTTCAAGCCACCTGGGAATACTTATTTCACAAATATCGGTAAGGTTGGACTGGTATGCAAGCCATTCCCTGCGCAGATCTTCTGGAAGCTCATCATCCCAATCTATTCCTGCTAACCACAACTTCTGGATCATCACCTTCGCCACGACAACACAAGGTGCGACCCATCCTAAGGGATCGAATAGACGAGAGATATTCGAAATTACTTTTCGTTTGGTTATGGGATCTTGCAACTCTGGAAGTTTCACTGAGTAGTGAAATGCATCAGATCCTTTATCCCAAGAAAGTCCAAGTACCTTCACCACCTGATCCATCTTAATCTCTACCCTTCCTTCCTGAGATCCTTGACTATCCACTTCTTCCGCTAAATCCTTATCATTTGTCACCCATTTCTGCAGTTCCAACCCTCCTTTAGATAGTAACTCCTTCATTTCCTTACAAATCCTTTTTCCCTCTTCAACTGTCTGACATCCAGTCAGCAGGTCATCTATGTAAAAATCCTTTTTAACCTTCTCAGCTGTTTCTGGGCAGTCCTTACCCTCATCTGTCGCTACTTGCTGTAGGCTCTTTACTGCCAAGTATAGCGCCGGTGCCGTGCCAAAAGTTACTCTTACTAATCTATAATCTTCTGTTTCAGCTTCCGGATCGTCTCTCCACACTAGTCTCTGAAAATCTGCATCTTCATCCACAACGACTACTTGGCGATACATTTTGACGATATCTGCGCTGAGGCAGATTGGATGCATACGCCATCGGATGATGATGTGGCGTAAATCCTGCTGCAGCGCAGGACCGATCATCAAAGTATCGTTCAGAGAAACTCCATTCATTCCCTTGCATGACGCATCGAACACTACTCTGACCTTGGTCGTGGACTTATTATTACGGCATGATGCGGCAGATAAACCGCGTCTGTTTTCTTACAATCCTCGCCAGTAATACGTACCATGTGTCCAAGGTCCAAGTATTCATGCATGACATCGGAATATCTTGCCTTGATTTCGGAGTTCTTCTTAAAACGATTTTCAAGAAGGTGAAATCTTTTGATGGCTATTTCTCTTGAGTTGCCGTACTTACACTGCGGATCAAGATCCCGAAACGGCAGTCGCACAACATACCTACCTGAAGAGTCTCGACGAGTTGTTCTACTGTTCCTCACACCGCTGCTCTTCTTCGCTGATAATCTTTACACTAAGGGTGTCGGATTCGAGTTGCCAGAACTGCTTAAGCAAATCGTCTGTACAAAAGTGCTTACTTACTACATTGTGAAAGCAATGTTGATCACCATCAGCTGCAAACTGATGTGTAGGACCTGATAAGATCCATCCCAATGCCGTGCACTGCGCTGTTGGAGTGCCATTGGGTCCCTTGATCAACCCCTCTCGAATAATCTTACCGTACACGTCGGCACCGAGCAAAATGTCAATTCTGCTGGGCGTGTGAAACTGTGGATCTGCAAGAGCGACCTCAGCCAGCTCTGGCCAGTCCACATAGTCTGCCTTCTCTGATGGAAGGAGACCTGTGATTGCGCGTAAAACATGTGCACGCACTTGCAGTTGGAAGCTTGGGTCATGGCGCGATTGTAAGTTCATCACGACAACGTGCTTAGAAACTAATCTTTCATCGCCGCCTAAACCCGTAATGCTGTTCCTACTCAGCATCTTACTGAGACCTAGCATTTGTACTGCTGACTCTGTTACAAATGACGCTTGAGAGCCCTGATCTATAAGTGCCCTTAGCAGACGAACGTCTCCGTGGTCTGCCTGAACTCTCACAATCGCCGTAGCTAACAGAACCTGATTAGTTCCCTGATTTTGGGAGAAATGTACCTTGACATTTGACGTTGCTTCGTCCAAAGACGCCTTAACGTCGTTGACAGCTGACTTGACTTCTACTGCTAAATCAGATTTGGCAGTATCTACTAATTTCAGAGAAGCCTTTTGACTTGGGTGGAGCAGGGAGTGATGTTTGTGCTTACAAATATTACACCTAGAAGAAGCTCGACATGTGAATGCAGAGTGGTTTTTACCTAAACAATTGAAACATAAGCTGTTCGTTTGAACAAACGAGTGCCTGTGATCATAATTCAGTTTTGAGAATTCCTTACAGTTTGAAATCTTGTGATCATTACTCTTGCAGCATGGACAACATACCTTGGCCCCAGAATCGGACCCACCAGCCGAAGTTGCGTGCATTGCTTTGGGTGCAAAATTCGGTTTGGTCCTTAGCTTAGGTTCTATGAACTCAAGGGACCGGAATCGTGACTCTAAAAACTCGCGTAGTTGGTTCAAAGCTGGCATTTCATCGGAAGCGCTTATCTTATATTCCCATTCCTTACGTGAGTCTGAGTCCAGCTTTGAACAAACTATATAGATCACGATAGCATCCCAGGTACTTACATTGATACCCAAATTCTTCAGCCCGTTCAGTGTATCATTTGTAATATCTAACAAATCTTTGATTGCACTGCACGATTCAGCTGTGATCTTGGGTTGGTTCATAAAACGCCTCAATAAACAGTTTGCCAAATACCTTTTATTGTTAAACCGATTATTCAGTACCGACCAAGCTTCTTGGTAGTTGGAAGCTGTGATGGGCACATGCCTTAACAGCTGTTCAGCTTCTCCCGACAAATGCCCCTTCAAATAATGCATCTTTTGCACATCGTCGATTGAGGCGTTATTATGCACCAACGAGGTGTACAAATCTTTAAAAGATGTCCATTCTGCATAAGAACCCGAAAAAGTAGGGATGGATATTTTGGACAATTTAACATTTAATTCTCCCGAGGCAGTAGAGCGCGAGCTTGCAGGAGCAACCGACTTAAGCAAGCTTAAAGCTTCCCGCAACTCAGCCTTATAATCAATATAAATCTCTTCTACATCCTCAAAAACATTTTCCAAAATGTACTTAGATTGACTAGTGTCCTCACTACTTATTATAATCTTAGCATGACTGTCCGCAAACATTCGCCACTTCTCTTCCAAAGACTCAATTCGTGTTAGTATGTACGACTCTTTACTTAATCTGTCCTTTGGAGATTTTTTAAAATTAATAGAAGACTTTTCTATCGATGACTTAAGACTTAATTGACTTTTGATTGCGGACAACATATCAACCACAGTAAAAACAAATAAACCTTAAACACTTTTTGGCACCAAAATTTTACAAGTTCAAAACAATCCTTAAAATTTTTATAAGTTCAAACTAATTCCTAAAACTTTTACAAGTGTTTGAAGTTCGGACCAGAATCGGGCATAGGTTCCCCGTCGGTTACGTTTTTGCGAAATTATTCTAAGTCCTAATTACCATGCATTAAATTTACTAAGTCCAAATTTTACGTTAATGTTCATAATAATCTTCAAATTCTTCTAAGTTAAATTTCTTCAAAACAATCACCAAATTACACCACAAATAGTACTCACAGATCACAAAGGCAAACCACTGCGATACGTCACTGATGCGCGCTGCCTGCCTCGTCGTCACTCCTGTGACGACACCCACTGCCAGATGCGCCTGCTGTCCCCGGCGGGGCGGCGCTGCTGCTGGTAGTGGTGATGTTGGCGGCGCCATCGGCCGACGTTTCGCACGCCTTGCTGCTCCTCACTCTTCTCCAACAAATGACCGGCTCGCTTGGCCAGGCCACTCTTTTACCGAACCTAGGATAGGTATCGGTAGCACTGCTCAGCGGAATCGCCACTGCTAGCTAGTGCCGGTAATTTAAAACAAAAGACTATCCAGATCGAAGGACCATGAAAAACACAGTACCAACTCCGATTACTGAATTAGGTGATAGGTACGTAATGAAACGACCGTCTCAGTAGAAGTTATTTATTTGAAAAATCGCAAACAGATAGTATCCAAAGCCGTGCGTTCTCGTCAGCGCGATTCAGCCTTCGTCCACTTTTACCGGCGACATCTAGTTATAATTTTAAACACTAAAGTAGGTAGCCTCGTATCTACATCTTAAACATACATTAAACATCAATATACCTACAATGTTCTTTTTTTCTCACTATAAATTAGACTTTCATTTTCTTTATCTATCCCATTTTGTTTCTTAAATTGTTTAATTCGTCTTTTTCAATAAAGGTCAATTCCACAGAATCACTAGGCATTTTTAGAATATCTACAACTTGTGGTTGATCAGGCCACTTGTCGTTTTCTTTACTAAAAATAGCTTTATTCGAATCCTGATTTATTTTTCTTGTCTGTGCTCTTGTCATTACAGATATTATTTCCTCATTCATCTGTTTTAACGTATCAGATGTTAAATTAATCCTAGAAAGTGCATCTGCGACACTATTCTCTTTTGCTTTCACATATATTATGTATTTTAAAATTATACTCTTCTAGAGCTAGTTGAAATTTAAGAAGTCTACTATATGGATCTTTCATCGAAAATAAATAAATCAAAGGTCTGTGATCCGTCATTATGGTGAATGTTTTTCCATAAACTTAAGGTCTAAAATATTTAACAGCCCAGACAATAGCTACTACTTCTTTTTGAATAGTTGGATAATTCAATTCTCCCTTATTAAGTGGTCTGCTGCATCTGTTTGTATTATAAATTCATTATCTTCAGAAAAATCTGGAAATTCTAAAACAGGTGGAGTGCTTAAGGCACTTTTCAATTTTTCGAATGCATTTTGACATTGAGGTGTCCAAACGAATTTTTCATATTTCCTTGTTAGTTTATTAAGTGGTATGTTGTGTCTGCAAAGTTTTTAATGAATTTTCTATAGTAGTTGCAAAATGCTACAAATCTCTTTACCTCATCTGTATTACTTGGTATCGGATAATTACGCAATACTTCTACTTTAGCTGGATCAGGTAAAACTCCGTTTTCGATACTATCGACCCAAATATAAAATTTCTTTTTTCAAAAAGTTACATTTTTCTGGATTTAATTTTAAATTTACTTTTCTGTCGGATTAGTACATCAGTTAAGTTTTTGTTATGTATATCTAAATTTCTACCGAAAACTACTAAATCATCTAGATAAATAAAACATTTATCAAAAGTTAAGCCTGACATTGCCACTGACATTACTCTACTAAAGGCACTTGGGCTTGTTTTCAATCCCATTGGTAATCTTGTCATTTGGTATTGTCCCGTGTTAGTAGTAAAAGCTGTGTACTCTCTGCTTTGTTTATCTAAACGAACTTGATAATATCCTTGATTAAGGTCTAAATGCGTAAAATAGACTGAACCTGACAACGAGTCTAGAATCTCTGTTATGTTAGGTAATGGGAACTTATCATCAACGATACAATCATTTAGTTTCCGATCATCAACTACTAATCGCCATTTCTTGTTATTATTTGTGCTTTTCTTGGGTACCAGTAATATCGGACTAGACCACTCGCATTTTGCTTCTTCTATTATATCGCTATATAACAGCTTTTTTACCTGGTTATTTACTTCATTTTTCAAAGCATGTGGCAATCGATACTGTTTAACGTTCACTGGACCAACATTTGGTTTTAAAGTTATTGACTGTTCATAAACGTTTGTTGTCGACAACTTGTCACCTGGCAAAAAGAAAACATCAGAATATTTAGCACATAATGCTTGAATTGATTTCCGTTCATCTTCGTAAAGATGATCTAACTTTAATGTTTGAAGTAACGTTTTCGCTCTTCCTAAACCATTCGAAGTTTGTTCAAAATTACATAAATCATAGTCTTTTAATGAAAATAATTCAGGTTGAAACATTGGTAATGTAACGTCATGTTCACTTGTGTTCAAAATGTTTACAGGTAATCTGTTGTTCCGTACCTTGCCTATACTTCCTGCTAGAAAAATATTTTCCGTTAATTGTTGGTTTTGAACAACAATTAACGGATTCCATATTAGTGTTAAAAAGTAAATAATGAATAGATTCACTTCGTGCTGGAATGTATACCTCTTCGTTCGAGTAATTGATAGTGTCAAACAATTTCAAAGAATATTCCATAGCATATTTAGAAAGTGTTATGATGTTCGTCTTGGAATTGATATTTTATGCATAGCGACACAAAAAGTCTAAGCCTAATATTCCATCAGCCTTTAACGGTATGTTATCGAAAATATGAAGCTTAATATCAAATTCGACACGATGTTTATCTTCTAGATGCATCAAACTAAGATGAACAAAACCGGTTGATGTTATTTGACTTGCTATGCCATTAACAGATGCCTCCTCACCTATTATGGCACTCTCACTAGGTAATGAGTCGCTCTTTATTACAGATAATGATGCTCCTGTATCTAATAACCAAAAAATACTTTCTATTGCCAATGTAAAACGATATAAATTAAGCTTTACCGTAAAATGCTAAGATGTTATGCTTAAAATCGAAAAAACTGCATGTTATTTCCTTCGTTAGGTTAGGTTAGGTTAGGTTAGGTTGGGTTACGTTAGGTTAGGTTTTTTTTTTTTTTTTTTATTGTCGCCAACTAGTAGTCTCATCTGACCACAGGGTCAGAGTTTCCTAGTCGGCTTTTATTATTTTTATCGCCACTATTTATTATGTGGCGTTTTAATCTAATTTTATATAATGCAAATTCCTTAAATGCTAGGTAGTCTACTCCCATTTTTTTTTTCTTATATATATATATTTTTATTATTCTAATTTTTTATCTTTTATTAATTCCTTTCTTTTCTTTTTTTTTTATTTATTTATTTATTTTTTTTGAATTTTTTTTCCCTTGGGAACATGGGGAACTATTGTATTTTAATGTTACTTATGACAATAATAATGTTTATATATCCACATTTATCACACTTAAACTATTTCATACAACAATTCCAACAATTTCATATTATAACAATGTATTTTATTTCCATTATGTTATGTTGGGTTCACATTATTATTATTTCTATTACAAAATGATACAATAATAACCCAAAAACAGTTATTCAACTAATAATTAAATATAACATGATCATATTAACAATTTATTTAAAAACTGGAATTTTATACATTGTAACATTAAATTATTGATTAGTGTTTTGTTATTTAAATATATTCGATTTAAAATATAATAATTAATTAAAATTTCTGATCAAATTAAAACTAAGTATTAATCTTATTTTTATTCAGCACTCAACAAACTGTGCTACCATTTGCTTTCCCTGCGGATCTTACAACGCGCTCAGCGTACTTTAAGAATTCATCACGGTAGTTGTTGTCACCAACAAACTTGCCATAGTTATTGCTACTTATATCTAGTTGGAACCTAGTAGCTAGTTGTTGGCGCCATGCGCCGTACCTAGGACACTCGTCTAAGAGGTGAGGCACAGTTTCCGGTGTGACCGAATCACAGGTGCAGAATGGTGTTTTTGCGAGCTTGAAGCGATGCAGGTACTCTCTGAAGCCCCCATGTTCGGTGAAAAGTTGTGCCAGCACGTTTGTGAGGGTGAGCTTCTGCACGATTTTGTGACCTACGCGGACATTGGGAAAGAACAGCTTAGTTGTCTTGCCAGTGTTTGCTTCCATGTAACGTCCGTTCCACAAGTCAATCGTCTTCTGGCGGAGTGAGTACTTGAAGTATGACACAGGGACGCAATCGTACACGGGTCTGGTCTTCTTTTTGAGTGCAGCTTCCTTTGCCAGTTTATCGGCTCTCTCGTTACCTGCAAACCCCTCATGAGCTTTAATCCAGTAGAGGTGAACTTGTCCACCCTCCGCCTCCATATGACAAATCTGCGATTGGATTTCAGCGACTATGGGATGTGTACTGTTTGGATCAGCAATAGGAAGATCTTGAGTCACTTATTATGTTAGCGATCTTCGTCTGGTGTTTTCATCATTTCGATTGCTCTAAGGATTGCTGTGAGTTCCGCCTGGTACACTGAACAGTACGGCGCTAGGAGGAAATTAGAACAACGGATCTCTTCGCCACCTTCCTACCAGGTCACTGCCACTCCAACCTTTCCCTGGATTTTACTCCCGTCAGTGAACAGCTTCGGATGAGGGTTCACGCTTTCCACTTCTTGTTCCGTTTTCAGGATTTTGTGTGGGAAAGAACGTCTTTGTGCGGGGTGTCGTAACTGGAAGGCTCCAACCCTCCTTTCCACTTCTGGTCCTGGTAGGTCAGAGAAGGGTTTTCCGCGCTTTAGCTCGTAAAGTTCAGCAGCTTCTTTTACCCTGAGATCCAGCGGCAAGAGTCCGGCCAGACAGAGGACTGAAGTAAGAGATGTTGTTCTGTGAGCTTTTGCCGTCATTATGCCAAACTTCCGGGATATCTGGTTTAGCCTTGTCGTGATATACTTCTTCTCCGTAATAGGGCCCCAGATACTTGCCGCATATAGGACAATGGGTTCTACCACAGCCGTGTACAGGAGTCTAGTGATCTCCTGATTGAGGCCCCAGTTCGCTTTGGTAGCTGATGCGACCTTTTGGTAAATATTTACCGCCTTCTTGCACACATTCTGAAGATGGGTCCGAAATATGAGCTTTGAGTCGAACGTTAGGTTAGGTTAGGTTTTTTTTTTTTTTTTTTTTTTTAAATCGCGTTCACCACAGACTTTATATCCGTGCTCTTTTTTATGTTAGGTTAGGTTAGGTTAGGTTTTTTTTTTTTTTTTTT
Organism: Eupithecia inturbata; assembly: GCA_963662085.1. Taxonomy (NCBI): domain Eukaryota; kingdom Metazoa; phylum Arthropoda; class Insecta; order Lepidoptera; family Geometridae; genus Eupithecia; species Eupithecia inturbata. The sequence continues at coordinate 15,882,944 of OY759182.1, forward strand.
TTTTTTTATTTTTTTTTTTTTTTTAATGTTGCTTTTTTTATTGTTTGATTTTGTGGTGGTTAATTCTGTATTTCTTTTATTTTTAATTCATCTTGCATGAATGCTTTTTGTTCAGTCCACGCCCAAAAAGGAAACATGCAGAATCAATTATTACAAATTCATTTCACTTATTTTTAAATTCCTGACTTTTTCAAAATATATTTCATAACAAATTATTACATGTTAAATCTCATTTTAAAAACATGCAATTCTATTTTAACAATTTCTTTCAACATTTGTTCACAGTTTTAAAATAATTTCCTACACATAAATCAAATTAATACATAGATACCTCTACAATAGGTACATTTCGATTCTTAATTTGTGAATTTTATTTTTTTTCTTCAATGTTTAGCTTCTATTTTTTTTTCCGTAACGTTTTTTTTTTATTTTTATGTCTTTCTTTCATTTGTTTCGTTCATGTATTTTCGCTTTTGTTTCGTTTTGTACTTTCTTTTCTATTATTTGCTAAATATATTTTATCAAATTATCAAAATTACATTCATTAACATGCCCTTTTATTATAACATTATAATTACCATGCAAATAATACAATAAAAATCAATCAAATATAAATTCATTTCAGAATAAAATTTCAACCAGTATTTAAATTCATTCAGAATATTGACAATATTAAAATTACAAATAAAAAAAAAAAGAATAATAATAATAACAATTTTACAAACCAATTACTAAATCTATCATGCAATAGTGGACCCATTTGCCTTTGCTGCCTGCCTTAGAATTTTTTCCGCAAAAGCTAGGAAATGGGTTCGGCGGTTGTCATCGTTAATTGCCTCGCTTACTTTGCTTATTGTTATAACAAGATCCATCTTGCACTCGCAATCATGCCGCTCCAGACCATATTTTGGGCATTGGAACAGAATGTGTTCAATGGTTTCAGAGCTAATCTGATCGCAAGTGCAAAACGGATCGTTGGCTAGCTTGAATCTGTGTAGATACGCCTTGACTCCTGTGTGACCGCTAAACAGTTGTGTACGTAACGCTGTCGTTTCAATCTTGGTCAGGATATGATATGCTGTTTTTATGTCACCGAAGAACATCCTCGTCACTCCGCCTGTTGTTGCGCTGCTGTACCGATCCTGCCATTTTTCAAGGGTTGTAGCTCTGATGGAGCGCTTTGCGAAGGACAGCGGGAACGCCTCGTACGCTGGAGCTGCCTTGAGTTTTGTAGCGGCCTTCGCCAGTTCATCGGCACGCTCATTTCCCATAATGCCAACGTGTGCCCGTACCCAGAAGAACTTCACCCCATTTACCTCTCTGGCTACCTTCTGAATTTCTCGCGCAACAGGATTTTCCGTGCATGGGTCAGAAATAGCTTCTAAAGCCGACCGGGAGTCCGAAATCACGTTTCCCCGAGCTTCCCTCTCCCTTAGGTAGGAAACAGCTTTCAAAATGGCAACCATCTCAGCCTGGAAGACAGTGCAGTAGTCGGCTAGTTTTATCTTAAAGCTTTTCATTTCATTGCCATCTTTCCAGACTGAAACTGCTGCACCCACTTTTCCCTCCAGTTTGCTTCCATCCGTGTAAATTTTAATCCACTCGTTTCCAATCCGATCAGCGTCCTCCTGGCTATTAATAATGCTAAACTCTCCGTGTTTTCTTTCTGACGGGTGAGGCAGATCGTTAGGTGAGGCTCTGTTCTCTAGGGGTCGTCCTGGAAGTGCTTCAAGTGACTTGCCTCTTTTAACCTCGAACAACTTAGCTTGCTCAGTTAGCCTCAAGTCGAGTGGTATGATTCTTGAGAGCAATACGCCAGAAGTAAATGAAGTGGTACGATGAGCTCTGCAGATCTTTAGGGCAAAAATCCTTGTCATTTGGTCCAACCTTTGCTTTACAAACTTTTTGTCTGCAGCAGGGGCCCAGGCACTGGCAGCATACAGGACCACAGGCTCGACAGTCACCAGGTATAGCAATCTCGTGATTTCTGAATTCAAGCCCCATTGTAACTTTACCACCCTGGACATCATCTTGAAGATATTGATGCCTTTCCTGTATGTGTTGTCCAGGTGCTCCTTGAAATTCAGTGTTTTGTCAATGGTGAGGCCTAGAACTTTGAGACTGTTTAATAGTTCCAGTATCCTTCCGTTTAGTGTAAACTGAGGTAAGTCGTATTTTAGTTTTTTGGTTATCACAACTGCCTGGGTCTTGTGTGCCGCGAATCGCATCTTGTAAGCCGCTCCCCAATCAGAGACCAGCCTGAGTGCTTTGTTAACCTTTAACTCCAGCAGAGCTGTAGTTCTTGCACTGGCCACTATAAGAAGGTCATCTGCAAAGGCCTGGATGTGGGCTTCAAGCAATCCGGCTGTTTCAAGGAGTGGGTTCAGTTGTATGTTCCATAGTAATGGTCCGCAGATTGATCCTTGAACGCATCCCTTGTTTGTTGCCCTGTGTACTGTTTCGCCCATGTATCCAAGATTCACGCTTCTTTCAGAGAGGTAACTCACTGCTAGTCGAAGGGTGGACGCATCAATCCCTTTTGAGTGAAGCTCTTTTAGGATTCCAGGCCACCAGCAGTTATCAAACGCACCCTCGATGTCTAAAGAGATGATGGCAACTATCTCCTTACTTCTCACTGCCTGCCTCACCATCCCAACAGCGTCGTATAGTGCGTCCTCTGTACCCTTTTGTAGCGTGAATCCATACTGGCGACAGCTAAGAAGTGACTTACTGCCAAGGTGCCATGCTATCCGAGATGCAAACAATTTTTCCAAGACTTTTCCCAATACAGAGAGAAGACCTATAGGTCTGTATGACTTTGGGTGCGAGTAGTCGTCTTTCCCCGGTTTAGGGAATACTTTTATCCGCGCTGTCTTCCATATCTTTGGAAAGTAGCCATATCTGAGGCAAATATTAAACATGGACAACTGGATCATCGGCGCCACCTCAAAGCTGTTCTGGCAGATGTCTGAAGTTAAACCATCTTCCCCAGGACTCTTCTTTGGACTCATTTTGGTGTATACCATCCCAACTTCCTCCAACGTGAATTTCAGACAATCGGCTTCGGAACCCAGATCTTGATTATGGGTAAGTTCTTCAATGACTTCTTTCATTTCTTCTCTAATCCGAGCTTGTTCTACATTGTCCGTCGATTCTTCATCAAGTGGGTAGAATGTTTCAGCCAAAAGCTCTGCCGAAGCCAGTGAGTCCATTGGGTTGGAGTTCGGGTCCCGGCGCAGCGTTTTCTCAAATGAGGTTCCTTCACAGAGTTTCAGTACCCGGTAAGACCTCTGCCAGACGGTCTCCTTCTTCTCTCCAGTACAGAATTCCTTCCAGCTGTTATTTATTGCCAATTGCATTAGCTCTTTGTACTCCTCCCTTGCCTTCTTATACTCCTCAATTACCATTCCTCTCCTTATAGTGCTTGCCCTCCTTATCCGATCCCTTCGCCTGATTACATCTTTCTTTTTTTCCGTCAAATCCTCTGTCCACCATACTAATTTCTTTCCTTTCTTTTTTACAGGTATTTGCGGCATTGTCTTCCTGCACGTTTCGACGATGGCATCAGTATATTTGTTGACTATGCTGTCTACTCCCGCTCTGTCAACCACTGCTTCAATTGCCTCTGCGCTGAGACCCGCATTGGTAAGTTTTGCCGGCAGCACTCTCCTAAAGGTCTTCCAGTCTGCGCGATCCGCCCTAAAGATCCTGGTTCCAGTACGCTTCGCCTCCTGCTCAGGTTTGTCCAAATTAATTTCAAAGAATATCTGCCTATGGTCTGATAAAGTGACTGAAGTGGTGTCTACGTGCCAGTTTCTGCATCTATTCAGCAGTGCAGTTGATGATGCCGTTACGTCTACGATACTAGAGTACAATCTATCTCCACGGTAAGTATGGAAAGTTGGTGTAGTCCCCTCATTCAGGATATTTAGGTCAAGCTGTGTCACAAACTCCATGTATTTGGCGCCCCGACTGTCCTCCTCTCGGCAACCCCACCAAGGGCTCGCTGCATTGATGTCTCCGGCAACGAGGATGTTCGGTGTTTGCATCTTCGTGATGATGTTCTGAATCATACGTAAGTCTTCCTCAATGTCTATAGTTTTGTCTAAGTAAATGTTAATGATTCCTATCTTACTCTGCCCTACTTTAATTATTACACCTACAATAGACTCGAATATAAAATCTGAATTTTCAATAACGTCTAGGTTTTGATCAACGATGACAACCGCCGCGCGAACAGGTTTGATTTTATCGTTTGTCTTTTTTTGAATAACTCTATAGTTAGTGGAGACATGGCCTTTAGCCCCCACATAAGGTTCCTGTAACAACAGGAACGAAAGGTTCTTCAAAGTAGCTGCATGCAGGCACTCTTTCATTGCAGAGAATCCTCGACCCAGGTTGGCTTGACCTATTTTTAGTCTTTTGGGTGCCCTCGGCTAGCAGTTATAGCAGGTAGCGCTACGTGCCAGTCTGTCCCACTTTCTCCACTCAGGACAGTCCGATGCGTACGCCGGATGAACACTATCCTTCGACTGGTTTGACTGGGTGCAGTGCACGCATCGGGGTGCGGAGCTCCTGTTCCGGCACTCTCGAGTGTCATGCTCTCCGGAGCAGTATCCACATCGGACCTTCTCCTGACAATCTCGGGCTATGTGGCCGAAGGCCAGGCATCGATAGCATTGAACTACCGGAGACTGATCAACGGCATGGACCGTTTGGTATCCGATGCGGAGCTCCTTGTCTCTCAGGCAGTTCCACAGGGCCGGGCTAACCTCAAGTACCACATTGGCTCTTGAGTTATTACCAACCTGACTACGGCGCAGAACCCTGACTGAGGAACTGTCTGGCAACGGATCAGGCAGAAGCCCACGGTTCTGAGAAACTAAAGCCTCCTCTAGTTTGGCGTTGCTCAGATCGTTGGCAACTCCCAAAAGTCTCAAAAGTGGAAGCTTAACTGAAGGCTGAGTTACCGTGAGCCTTCCCGATGACTTCTGGATCGCTTCCTTCAGCGCCTTTCTGTCCTTCTCTGAATCGCAGTTTATGACCACCTTCTGGTTCCGAACTTTTCTGAGACTGCTCACTCCTATTCCCAGTTGGATCACGTCAACCTTCTCCTTCAAGTTCTGCACTACGTCAGAACTAGAGTGGAGGGGGTCCGCTGACTCGACCATTATTGGATATCGCGGCTTCAACAGCGCCTCTTTATAGGAAGTGCCAGGAGTCCCGACTCCTGAGTAGGCCACGGGAGTAGAGAGTTGTTGTGGTCTTAATATGCCTGGTTCCAGAATGGGATCCTGAGACACGATTTCCTGCCTCAAGCTCTCCACCGCCAATCTTATGGGAGACGTGGTTTCCACTGCTGCGTCTTTGAGTTCAGACAGGTTGCACTTAATATCGTCCATCTTTGAGGATAGTGCTTCGGTTATCTCCTTGGTGTCAGAGGAGGCCCTGAGGTCCCTGAGTTCTTTGGAGATCTTTTGGACTATTGCTTGAGTGTCTCCGCAGAGCTCCATAATAGGTTTCAGCTCTTGTCTTACTCTAGACTCCGAGATCTCCTCCTGGACAACTGTGCGGATATCAACTATGTCCGAAAGCTGCTGAGTCTGGGCCTCTGGTTTGAGCACAAAAGCCGTTGATGCCTTCTCAAGCAAGCTGTCAACAGTCCTCCGAAGTGCGTCAAGTTGAGCTGACACGCTGCCAATATGGATGGTCAGCTTGGAGATTTCAGTTTGAATGACGTCCCACTTCGGGTTTTCGTCTGATTCACCTTCCCTGGAGCCAGCCGTCCCACGCTGGATGCTGCGATCAAGATCCTTGATGGCTTGCCCCACTTCCGTGATCCCTCTGAACGGTTTCTCCGTCTCATATCCTAACCACAGCCTGATCTCCTTTGCTTCCTTCAGAGTTCCACTGATGTCTGTGCGGGCTAGGTTGATCTCCGAAACCGAGTGATCCCACATCCTCTTGAGCTCTTTCGAGTGCGCCCTCTCGACACGGACGAGTTCTACAGCGTGTCTCGTGCGCTCTTTCTCGAGGTTGTTGATGTGCCTAGCCCGCGACTCTGCCAGCGACAAGATGGTCTCATAGAGAAAGTGCATGCTGTCCAAGGCGACCAACTTGCATTCCCTCTTCATATTACCCGCCGCTTCTAGCGCTGCCTTTCCTTTCTGCAACTGAATGTTTGCCTGCTTGCTAGCAGAGTCGGTTTCCACTACTGTATTCCTCTTTGGTGTAGTGTAGAGGGTGCTCACCCTTCTTTCTGCGTCTTCCATGATCAACGAGACAATCGATGTCTCCGGATCATCAATGACGCTAGAGGGGGTATTTGAGCGTGGAATGTCTACTGACTCCAGCATCCGGTCAACTAGGTCCAATGTATCGAGGGGCTCTCTGTTGGTCTGCTCCATGTGTGCTGGCAGCGGTGATGTTGCTGCAGGGACTCTTAAAGTAGTTTGTGCAGTCGTCTTGTCTGGACAAGATGACGATGGTTGTGTCTCAGTCCGCACATCCAGAGGCGATCCCTGTGGTTCGTCCGGCAGGGATACAGGCATTACCGCAGTTAGCTTAGACAAAACCTTTTCCCTGAGTGATTTGGAGGGTTTCGTCGCTGCGGAGGAAGGCTTTTTGTCCTTTTGTCATTTTGGTGGCCAGTGACTTGGACGATGACACGACCTACTGCTACCAGACATAGTGATTTAGGCGCGTTAAACGCAGAAGAAGAATCACGGCTCCAAAGTTAGTCTCCGGCTCCGTCTCCCAACTGGAAGCGCCTGACACCGTCCCCCAATAGGCAAAAATGACTATACCCAGAGATGGTCCCAGAAGGCAACTCTACGAAGAGTTCGGTAACTGTTCTTAAGGCCTCACAAAAGCTAACAAAGAGAACCGCGCGCCTCCACGATAAGTACTTCACGCACTGTATGACTTTAAAAGTTTCCAAGATGGCCGACCCAAATTAAAAGCCCAATATCTCGAGAACGGATAGTCGCACGACCCTTGCGTTTGGACAAGAGGCAACAGTTTGGAAAAGAGATAATATTTCTAAATTAAAAAGTTTGCAATGAACTCTACCTAGAGCTGACCCAAGTCGACACAAAATATTATTCTCTAGGCTATGCCAAAACCAGCAAAGAAAACCGCACGCTTCTACGACCAATACTTTTCCCTCAAAACCACTTTAAAGGTCTCCAAAATGGCGGCCAAGATGGCTGCCCTCAAATTAAAGACCTTATATCTTTTGAACGGATAGTCGGAGAAGTTTTGCGTTAAGACTGTGGTCAATATCCTGGCAAGGATATCCCAGCTCCAACATAAAAGAGTGACTGACTGACTCTACCTAGAGTCGCTAAAATAATAAAACGGATTGGATGCGCTTGGTTTCCCTCGTATCAACAAAGAAAACCACGCTTCTCTACGACAAGTGGTTTACACAGAAAACGAATTTAAAAAATTCAAGATGGCGGCCAAGATGGCCGAATATTAGATGTTTTGGGCTATCTCCGGAGCCAGACGTCGTAGGAGGTTCGGGTTTGGACTTAAAAGCTCGTCTCATTAAACGCTACACGATTTCAGTTGAGAAATAAATTTTACCTGTAGTCTTCAGCCGGGAATGCTGAAAAATACTAAATATGGCATAACTCCGGAATCAATTGAGTAAATCAAGATCCGAAAACACTTTTATACCAAACAAATTATTACGTATCGATCGGCATAAACATAAACTTCGTCCGCCTCCGCTAGGGGGAAAAAAAATATTTAAAATTCCAAAGAAATATAAATAACTTTTAAACCGCTTTCTCAAAAAATCTGAAATTTCACAAAACTATTGTTCTCTATAAAACCTATCTGTGTACAAAAAATAATATTGGGTTGTCGCTGATAAATTAAAATAAATTGAGTTTGAAAATTTTATATGTTGTAAAGTTTTTTAAAACAGCTATATTTTGATAAAAAAAATATGAAAATTCAAAAATCTAAAGTGCCTCCCTAATAAACGAAAGAAGGTGCATAAAATCACATTTCCAGAATCTTAAAAACATTAAGCGCCACTGAGCACGTGGACACGTGGTTTTTACAAAGTTGATTATAACTTTTTAACGGAGTGTCAGAAAAATAGTTAAAAGTACTGTTGGTGGAACTCATTAAAGTTGTCAAAATGGCAAAATAAAAATGTGTGTTATCGCTGTAGATTTTGCAGCGGATGCAAAAAACTACAAATTTTTTTACCTTTTTGGTGAAAAATGTGTTTTCTCCTCCAGAAGTTTTTTCCGGGATATGTTCGGAACTAAACACTGCATCCAAAGGGTAGAACACCACAAAGCGCACACTTTGACATAAAAACCACCGTAATCGGAGCACTTTTACTAATTTTTCGGATTTTTTGACACGGGAGCGGCTTCTAAAAGCTGCTCACTCGGCGGCGGGTGGGCGCGGACTTGGGTAAGGTTAGGTTAGGTTAGGTTAGGTTGGGTTTTTTTTTTTTTTTTTTTTTTTTTTCGATCTAATTCCTCCAACGTGATCGGAGCCTTTTTCTATCTTGAGCCTGATTCATACAAGTTCTCGCATTTATTCCTCTCGCATTTTCATACATATACTATTTCCATTCATTCATCGTCTGATACACTTATAACGGGTGGGATGCCCGCCTATGGGTCGAGCTATCTAACTACTCTCTGTATCTGTCTATCTCTTTTAAAGGGGAATTCTTTCTTTATTTCTTAATTTTCACAAAATCAAACTTATCTTTATGTTAAAATACTATTTTCTTACATATATTTTACATCTTCTTCTGTTCCAACTTCTTATTTATAATTGTTGCACAGACATATAATCATTATATGGTGCCAACAGTTTTTATCTATTAAGTTTGTTTCTATTTATTACCACTTTTGTCACTTGCTTACAGTATTGAAGGAAGATGCCGCGTTCCGTACTGTTCTCCATAATTCCGCACAGGTTTTCAGTTTTAAGGCTTGTGTGCAGCTGCTGGGTAAGGTCATGCCTTATTTTGCAGTGTACGGGGCAGTACAAGATCACATGCAGTAGAGATTCTTCTGAGTCTGGATCGCAGATGCACGACGGACTCTCCTTGCACTTGAATCGGTGCAAGTACTCGGAGAATCCACCATGCCCCGTTAATATCTGAGTCAGAATCCCATCTGCCGGTCCCATCTTCCGGATAACCTTATAGGCTATTGTAGCATCTGGAAAAAATACTTTCGTGACCGCCGCTGTGTCACCGTTTATGTATCGCCGGTTCCATTTGTCAAGCGTCTCCCCCCGGATCAGTCTTTTGACAAATGAAACCGGGCACGCGTCATAAACCGGTCTGGTCTTCGAATTTGTGGCAGCCTCTTTCGCCAACGCATCCGCCCGTTCATTGCCCGCGAAACCAGCATGAGCCTTTATCCAGAACAGAGCTACCTCTTTGTGCTGGGATCTGCACTCCGCAAGATTTCTCCGGATCTCAGTAGCTAGGGGATGGAACGCGAAATGGTTCGTTATCGTCTCTAGCGACGATCGTGAATCGCTGTAGATCCCGTAGCTATTCTCGGAGGTTTCCAGAATCTTGCGGGTTGCTTCGCGAATAGCCAGCATTTCCGCCTGGTACACTGTGCAGTAAGATGGCAGCTTCAATTTTCGGGTTCCAGTTTCTACGGTCTTATTCCATATGGAAAAAGCCGCACCCACTCCCCCATCAATCTTGCTGCCATCTGTAAAAATTTGGACTGCTTGGCAGTTGTACTCGCTGAGTTCTTCGTCAGTGTCCAGGTTATGGAAGTACAGCTCTGCTCTGTTTGCCGGATGTGGTGTGCTGCTGTATGGTGTCATCTGTTCTATCTCTCTGTCCACCAGACCCGTCGGCCGGGACAATCCCTTCTTTGCCTCGTATAGGGCGGCTGCCTCCTTAATTCGCAGGTCAAGAGGGAGCAACCCGGCCAAAGCGAGTGCGGCGTTCAGAGAGACAGTTCTGTAAGCTTTGCAGAGGTGCTGAGCGAAGCCTCTCTGGACTACATTCAGCTGCCTCTGCACGCACAGTTTTTCAGCAGCGGAACCCCATAAACCGGCCGCGTACAGCACCACGGGCTCAACACAGGCGGTGTATATAGTCCGAATGATTTCCGGGTGGAGTCCCCAGCTGATCTTAGCTGCTCGTGATAGCTGCTTATAGACGTTCAACGCTTTTTTGCAGGTGTTTGAAACGTGGCTGTTGAACGTCAGTTTGTCATCTATCACGAGCCCCAGGATCTTTATCTCCCGCGACATGCAAATGCCGATCCCGCCCATGGTCAAGTGTGGGGTGTCATACTTTAGCCTGTTTGTTAGCAACATCGCATTAGTTTTATGCGGAGCAAATTTCAGCTTGTTTCTTACACCCCACTCTCGAACATACTCGAGAGCGGCATTTGCACGTCCCTGGATCTCCACCGCGGAATCACCCTCAAACGCCAGGGCAACGTCGTCTGCGAACGCCTGACAGTACTCTCCTCGATGCTGCAACCCTATTAGCAGAGGGTTGAGAAGGAGGTTCCATAGTATTGGGCCGCCGATAGAACCCTGGATGCAGCCCTTCATTGTTCTTCTGTACACCTCTTCTCCTGCGTACCTCACTTTCACCCCCCTGTCCTCTAGGTATGAGTCTATCACTCATCTGATGTTGATCGGGCATTTTTCCTCCGCCAAACGGACTCTTATCGTGGGCCACCAGGCACTATCAAAGGCCCCCTCTATGTCTAGGGATAGACATAGAGGGGGCCTTTGATAGTGCCTGGTTAGGTTAGGTTAGGTTAGGTTAGGTTAGGTTAGGTTTTTTTTTTTTTTTTTTTTTTAATATGCCTGACTACCCCTAGCGTTACCAGGGACCTGATCTACCCAACTCTTCCATTCCAGTTCTCACTTTTATTCTTCTCGTACTTTCATTCTTCATACTTTATCTTTCTTTTATCCGTCGTCATTCATAATATATTACTTTTTCTATCTGTATCTATAATTCCTCTCTTTGGGATTTGGGATGTACCAACGGGTTTTTATCTTTATTGTTATAATTTTAAGTTTTCTTTTTCTTATTTCTAATACAGCATTTTTATCTTAAATGTATCTTATGTCTATCGTATCTTATATCTATCGTATACGTCATCTTGGTTTACCAGGCATATGAATTCCAGGCTCATATGGAGCGCTGGGTGGGGAGTGTCAGCAAACGTTGTCATTCGTTCAATCTCCCCCTCGGCCAATGCTGGCTGTGGTATTCCCCTTTTTGTCTCGTACAGAGCGGCTGCTTCCTGTATCCGGAGATCAAGGGGTAGCAACCCAGCCAGCGCTAGTGCCGCGTTTAGGGACACCGTACGATAGGCTTTGGTCTATTTTTGAGCAAAACCCCTTTGGACAACGTTTAACTGCTTCTGTATCCCGAGTTTCTTTGTCGCCGGCGCCCAGACAGACGAAGCATACATGATTATCGGTTCCACGACGGCCACATATATGGTGCGGATGATTTCTGGCTGAAGGCCCCAGCTGATTTTGGCGGCTCTGGACAACTGTTTGTAGACGCTTAACGCTTTTCTGCATATGTGGCTTACATGGCTGTTAAACGTCAACTTGTTATCAATCCAGAGCCCCAGAACCTTAAATTCTGTAGACATGGTGATTTCGATCCCTCCCATGGTCAGGAGCGGGGTATCATGTTTTAGTTTACGCGTTAAGAGCATTGCATTTGTCTTATGCGGTTCAAACTTCAGTTTGTGTTTGATGCCCCACTCCTGAACATAGGCGAGAGCGGCATTCGCCTGTCGCTGGACCTCAACCGCGGTGTTTCCATCAAACACCAGCACCACATCATCGGCAAAAGCTTGGCAGAAGTCCCCCCGCTCTTCCATCCCCTTAAGTAAGGAGTCGAGAAGGAGGTTCCAGAGGATGGGGCCTCCAATGGAGCCCTGTACACAACCCTTGGTTGTTTCCTTTGCAACCTCCTCCCCGGCATACCTCACTCTCACTATTCTCTCTCTAAGATCTCCATTATTCTCTCCATTATTCTTCTGACGTTTACCGGACACTGTTCCTCAGCTAGTCGGACTCTTATTGCGGGCCACCAAGCGCTGTCAAAAGCTCCCTCTATGTCCAATGATACTATTGTGATGATTTTTCTTAGTTCCATTTTAGATCTTACATAATTTATCAGGTCATAGATGCGTCCTCGGTGCTCCTTTGTGGCATGAATCCGTACTGGCGAGTACTCATCCGGGGGATAAGGTGCCATTTCAGTCTTCTGACGACCAGTTTTTCTAATATTTTTCCCATCACTGGGAGGAGGCCAATGGGCCTATAGATAGGTTAGGTTAGGTTAGGTTAGGTTAGGTTAGGTTAGGTTAGGTTACGTTAGGTTAGGTTAGGTTAGGTTAGGTTAGGTTAGGTTAGGTTAGGTTAGGTTAGGTTAGGTTAGGTTAGGTTAGGTTTTTTTTTTTTTTATTTTATGCCTGACTACCCCTAGCGTTACCAGGGACCTGGTCTACCCAACTCTTCCATTCCAGTTCTCACTTTTATTCTTCTCGTACTTTCATTCTTCATACTTTATCTTTCTTCTATCCGTCGTCATTCATAATATATTACTTTTTCTATCTGTATCTATAATTCCTCTCTTTGGGATTTGGGATGTACCAACGGGTTTTTATCTTTATTGTTATAATTTTAGGTTTCTTTCTTATTTCTTTCTTAGTCTACACATTGTCTTTCTATCTACTTGCTTTTATACATTTCTTTACCACTATTTTCTTTATTCGGTCTTCTATTTTCTAACACATTCATATATCTTCTTTTTATACATCTAATCTACTTAAATGCTAGTCTAATAAATATCTTACTATATTTATTAACAACATTACTTATCTATCATTTATTTATTTCTTATTATTACTTTATTTACTATGTTAGTGCAATACAATAAAAACTTTTCCCTTCTTGCTTTGTCAATCAGCATTTCATTTATAATTTCTGGCTTTAATTCTATATCTATTTCATGTTCTAAGTTGTATCTCTCTTTACCGTAAGCGGGGCATTCGAACAAAATGTGTGGGACAGTTTCCTTTGTACCAGGTTGGCAGATGCACGATGGGTCTTCCTTACACTTGAAACGGTTCAAGTATTCTGAAAACCCACCGTGCCCCGTCATGACCTGTGTGAGTACTCCGGTTGGCTCTACCTGTCTTACGGTTCTATAGGCTTGCACCGCGTCTGGGAAAAACATCTTAGTGACCGATGCGGTCTCACCTTTTTTATATCTCCGATTCCATTCGTCGAGCGTCCCGCTGCGGATTTGACGCTTAATGAATGAGATCGGGCACAAGTCGTAATCGGGCTTGGTTTTGGTCTTTAGGGCTGCGTCTTTAGCCAGTTCATCTGCTCTCTCGTTTACCTCAACCCTGCATGCGCCTTTATCCAATATAGTACCACGTTTTTGTTCTGGTGCTTGGATACTCTTAGGTTGTTGCGGATTTCTATAGCCAGAGGGTGGACGGTACTGTGGTTGATAATCGTTTCTAGCGAAGACCTTGAGTCGCTGTATACTCCAAAACTCTTTTCCGGGCTCTTCAGGATTTCCGTCGTGGCCTTGCATATGGCCAGTAATTCAGCCTGGTAGACCGTGCAGTAGGACGGCAGTTTCAATTTGTGGGTTTTTGTTTCGGCTTCACTGTTCCACAGGGACAGTGCTGCTCCAACTTTACCTTCAATTTTACTGCCGTCCGTGAATATTCTGACTGCGTGGTTACTGTGGATATCCACTTGTTCCCGGTCTACCAATGATATGAATTCTAGGTCCATATGCTTAGCCGGATGTGGCGTATCAGCATACGCCGTCATTCGCTCCACCTCCCTGTCTCCAGGTACCAGCTGGGTCACACCCTTCTTGGCCTCATACAGGGCGGCTGCCTCTTGTATTCTTAGGTCAAGGGGGATCATCCCAGCCAGCACCAGTGCCGAGTGTAAGGAGACGGTGCGATAGGCTCTGCATAGCTTCTGGGCAAAACCTCTTTGGACAACGTTTAGCTGTTTCTGAATGCCCAGTTTCTGAGTCGCTGGCGCCCAGACGCTCGCTGCGTACATTATAACTGGTTCAACTACGGCTGTGTAAATGGTGCGAATGACATCAGTGTGGAGGCCCCAGCTAGGTTAGGTTAGGTTTTTTTTTTTTTTTTTTTTTTTTTTTTTTTTTTTTTTTTTTTATCCTACCCCTAGCTTAACCAGGGACCTGGTTTGCACTACTCTTTCATGCCAGTTCTCACTTTAATGCTTCTCGCACTTCCATTCTTCTTATTTCATCTTCTTTTATCCTTCTCCTTTCATACTTTTATTTACTCTATCCATTTTTATTTACTCCATCTCTTACTATATTTACAGGGGTATCAAGAAACAACTCACGACTGCTTTATTGGCTCAAATGTTACAGTTTTCTTAATCTACTTAACAATTACAGGGCACATATTAATATAATAAAATTACATTTTTGTGGCTCCTTTTTTTCTACTTATTTCTATTTATAGCTATTTTGACAACTTTTTCGCAATAATCTAAAAATTCATATCTTTTATTTTTATCTTCTAATATAATGCACAAATTCTCCATTTTTATATCTAGTTCTATAACATGTTCTAAATCGTATCTTTCTCTTCCAAACCTTGGGCAATCAGTTATAAGATGTAAGACGCTTTCTTCGACTTCCGGGTCGCAAAGACACGATGGACTCTCCTTGCACTTAAAACGATGCAAGTACGAGGAAAATCCACCGTGACCCGTGAAAAGTTGGACCATGATGGGACTCAGTGATATGTTTTTGACAATTCGGTGAGCCCTTATTGCGTTTGGGAAGAACACCCTTGTGGTCGCGCCTTGTCCAGCGGTTACGTAGCGTTGGTTCCATTCGCAGAGCGAGTCCCGCCGAATTTCTCGCTTCGCGAACGAAACCGGGCAGCTATTGTAATTCGGCCTGGTTTTAAGCTGCATCGCCGCGCATTTTGCCAGTTCATCGGCTCTTTTGTTCCCCTCCAACCCCGCGTGAGCTTTTATCCAAAATAGACTCAGTATTTTGTTGTCTTGTCTTAGCTCATGTATGTCTGCTCTTATTTGGACTGCGAGGGGGTGGGGGGAAAATAAGTTGGTAACTGTTTCGAGGGCTGAGCGTGAATCGCTGAAAATGCTGCAGCTTGGCTTCCGCCTTTTGAGTGCCTCTTTTGTAGCTTCAGCGAGAGCCAGCAATTCCGCCTGGTAGACGGTGCAGCATTCATCCAGCCTCAACTTGCGGGTACTAATCTCAGTGGCACCTTCCCTGATTGACAGTGCGGCGCCAACTTTTCCCTCGATTTTGCTTCCATCTGTGAAGATGTTCAAGCAGCTGTTAAGGTTCTGGTCCAATGCTATTTCGTCCGCCAGGCAGGTGAATGACAACTCCGACTGCAATGCTGGGTGTGGCATGGCTGCGTACGGCACCGGAGTCTCAATATCTCGGTCTCCTATTACTTGCTGGGTGTGGCCTTTCTTCGTCTCATAAAGCGAGGCTGCTTCCCGGATTCTGATGTCCAGTGGAAGCAACCCAGCCAGTAATAGCGCCGAGGTTAGTGAGACAGTCCTGTAGCCTTTTATAATTTTCTGTGCAAAGCCACGCTGCACTGTATCAAGCTCCTTCTTCACGCAGATCTTATTTGTTGCAGGCGCCCATGCACTAGCAGCGTACATAATTGTGGGCTCTACCACTGCCGTGTAAATTATCCTAATAACTTCCGGTTGCAGGCCCCAAGTCACTTTTGCTGCTCTTGAGAGCTGTTTATAGAAGTTCAGCGCTTTCCGGCAGACGTTCGCGGCGTGCGAGTTGAAGGTCAGTTTGTCGTCGATGGTGAGTCCCAGCAATTTGATTTCCCTGGACATGCCAATGTCGCACCCGCCCATGCTAAGACGTGGGGTATCGTGCTTAAGTTTTCGCGTGATTACCATGGCCATCGTTTTGTGCGGCGCAAACTTAAGTTTGTTAAGGATTCCCCACATCCGAACGTGCTCGAGTGTGGCATTGGCTTGCCTCTCAATCTCTTGCGAAGTCTCCCCATCGAAAACAAGCACCACATCATCCGCGAACGCCTGCACGTAGTCACTCCTACTATGCAGCTCCCTTAGAAGCGGGTCCAGCAGCAGATTCCAAAGGATTGGGCCACCAATTGACCCCTGCACACACCCTTTTTCCGTAGGCTTTTCGTACTCCTCCCCAGAATAGCGAACCTTTACTCTGCGATTGCGAAGATAACTGTCGATCACCCTTCTTAGGTTAACCGGACACTCTTCCTCTGCCAGTCGGACTCGGATTGATGGCCACCATGCACTATCGAAGGCTCCCTCTATATCCAGCGACACGATCGTTAAAAGTTTCTTTTGCTGTAGCTTACTTTCGACGTATCGCATTAGTGTATAAAGGGAGTCCTCGGTGCTCTTCTGGGGCATGAATCCGAACTGGTGAGTACTTATTCTTGGCAGAAGATGGAACCTAATCCGGGTGACCAACATCTTCTCGAAGATTTTACCTAACACTGGGAGGAGCCCGATTGGCCTATAGGATTTTGGAGTATTGTAGCATTCTTTCCCAGGTTTCCGCAGCACTATCACGGTGGCCTCCTTCCACGGGTCCGGGAAGTGGGCAAGTTCTAGGCACTTATTTGTTATGCCCAGGAACATATCCGGGTCGTTCTTTATGGCTTCTACGCATATATCGACCGTGAAACCATCAGCTCCGGGTGCCTTCTTTGGGTTAAATGCCTTCATCGCAGTTTTCAGCTCGGTCATCGTGAACAGTGGGTCACAAGGGTCACTTTGTTCCTCACTATTTACCCTCTCTGCTTCGGCTCTGATTCTGCGATGTTCGGCGTTGTCGCTATCTCTGTGGTCCTTCGGATAAAACGTATCGGCCAGGGCCTTCACGGAACCTCTAGCATCCAGTACTCTGCCTTCAACCTGAAGCGGTTCATCCTCTTCCCTTTTTCTAGTCCTGCCTATAACCCTATAAATCCCCTCCCATACCCCCTCCCTATCCTGCTTACAGCAAAAGTCCTTCCAGCTCTCAACCTTTGCCTTGTTTGCCTCCAACTCATATACTCTCTTCTTTTCCAGATACTCTTCAATGACTCCCGATCTCCGGACTGGCGCAGCGCATCGGATTCTTCTCTTCCTGTTGGCGACTTCCTGTTTTAATTTTGCGAGTTTCTCGGACCACCACGGTATGGTAAGTACTTGTGTGTGTTTCTTTGCAGGTATAGTATGTGTGCATGCGTGTGTTATTGCTTGGGTGTATGTGTGTATAACTGCTTCTATTTGTTCAATGTTGTGTATGTGCTCTACTTTTGTATTTGTAAGGTCGTGGTCTTCTTTAAATTTGGTCAATTTCTCATGAAATTGAACCCAATTTGCCTTTTTTGTGTTGTAGAGCCTTGTTGTTCGTGTAATTTGGGTTCCGTGTGCTTTGTGTAGTTGTATATTAAATGTAATACCATTATGGTCCGAGTTCGTCATGTTTTCTAACACAGTCCATCCATCCACAAGAGTGAGCATGTCCTCCGAGCAGACTGTGATGTCTACATGGCTGACATACCTTCTGTCTCCTCTCACCGTGTCAAATGTTGGTGTGGAGTCAATGTTGAGCACCTGGAGCCCCTTGTCGTCCAGAAACTTCATAAGCTCCTCCCCCCTAGGATTAGTCTTGACGCTTCCCCACCAGGTGTTCCAGGCATTTGCGTCTCCTCCAACAATGAGCCTCGTTGACCCCAGTTCATTGATCACCCTGCACAGTTGATCTATGTATGGTTCTAGGGGTTCAGTTCCCTCCAAGTAGATAGAGACCAGGTTGACCTCCCAGGCACTTGTTCGAATTCCCACTACGGCGATATTATTAGTGGTGAGCTGTGGATATTGGATAACATCCAAGGTAGGGTCCATTATAACAATCGCCGCTTTTACCATTCCTTCACCTTGTTTCGTGCTCTGGTAGATCCTAGTGCCTGGGTATGCCTTCATTTTCTTGGGGGCTCCAACGTAGGGTTCCTGCAAGAGGAGTGCCGCGGCTTTACATTTTGCGGCTTCAAGGAGGGCCTCATCTGTTGCTAGCTGCTTCTTGTTCAGGTTTGCTTGTATGATCTTATAATGGACGCCATTAGCAATAAGCCACCGTGGATCTTGCAAATGTCTCCCACTTGCGCCTCACCGAGCATTCGTTACTAAAGGCGCCGTGATCGGTTTTAAAAATCTTTGCTTTGTTGCAGTTTACGCAGCAGGGGGGAATTCCAATCAGCCAGTCAGGGCATTCCGTTTTAAGGTGTGCCCCACCGCAGTGGCTGCACACATCGACCGCTTCGGAGCAGAATCGCTTTCCATGTCCGTACCCAAGACAGCGCGAACACTGTATAAGGGGGGACTGGTCGGCGACCCTGACTCTCTGCATGTCGATATGTACAGCCCCTGCGCTGACAAGACTCTGCCAGAGTCGGGGCGACACCTTTATTACGATGTGAGAGGTGAGGGGGTTTCTCGCCCTACGACGATAACGTACTTCCATACGGTCATCGTCACGACTCACCCCCTTCAGCAGGTGCCCGTTTTGTGTACGGATGGCTTTCATGATATCCTTATCCGTATTGCTCTGCAAAACACCGTATAGGATGACAAGAGGGTCCTTGTTTTTGACATCCTCCACGCTAAGTTGCCCTTCCCTCTCCACTATTCTTTCCTTTATCTTTCTTAGCTCTTCCTCGTTTTTGCATCCCACTATTATCTTCCTGTCTTTTGCTTTCCTTATTTTGTCAATCCTTGCTCCCTCTTCCTTCGCATTCACAACCTTTCTGATTCTCTCAAAAACTTGATCTCCCGTCTCCTGGTCATTCGTAGAAGAAACTATAATAGAGTGCATGGCGGTGTTTTCCGGCTCCTGTCGGTTTGGAGAACCCGCTGTTACACTCGCATAGGAGCCTCTGCTCGTGTACCACTCTTGTTGTGTTTTTATCGTCTCTGTCAGTCTTTCCATTTCCTTTTTGTGATCTTCCAGAAACCTTCCATGCTCCTCTATCTTCCTAAACAATTCTTCCCCCTTCCCTGTCGTTTCCGTCTTCGTTTCCTCTTCTTTTCTGTCACCTTCAAATACTTTGGTGTGAGGGGCTTTATCCGAGAAAGGTAGAGTTGTCACTCTTTCTTCTTCGGAATCCTTCACCAAGCAGTATAGTCTATTGACGGCTTCCAGAACCTTGATCTTGATTTCGCTTTTTAAGTTACGGCTGATTTCCAGATTGATTTTTGCCTTGGAGAGACAGGCTTTTGCCTCAGCTGTCCGGGTCAGGTATTTGGTCTTCGGTGATTTCTCAGCGCCTGTCTGCGATGGCCCCGCCTTCGTCTTCAAAGAGCTGTCTTTGTGTGTGGGGCAAGTCAAGGCCAAATTGGTCTTTGGTTGCCCCGGTTGACTCAAGGTCTTTTTTGGTGCGGGCGGTGCCACCGAAGACATCGCATCGAACGCATCAACACTCAGCCGCACCTTGTTAGGCTGATCATCCGTCTGTGTCGAGGGGTTAGCCAAAGGGCTAACCCCTGCTACTTCGCTAATTTCCATTTCGTCCTGTGACTTGTCGGCTTTTCCAGCGACTGGCTTATGCTTAGGGTTTGGGGTTCTAATCATCACAATTTGGGGTAGGACTTGTCAAATTGTCAAACTTGAAGTGTGACGTGTAAAGAGCGTCAAACTTCAGATATTAATAGGATTTCTATAAATTAAACAAATTAAACAATTTTTTGGTAGAGTCACTTAAATCTCTCAAAGGTTTGGTTGAGTCAGATAGATTGGGCAAAATACATAAAAACTTATTATGATAGAGAGTAATTGTCAAAATTTACAAAGTAGAGTCGACTCTACCAAGGTCACTATTTTAGGGTACTATAATACACTTTAATATCTACGTAGTCATGTAATTTTAAAAAGCTAAAATATTTCGACTCTATGTAGAGCCAAAAATAAACAAAAATAGGGTTGCAACCCCTAAAAATCTTAAATCTACTGTTATGTTGTGTTTGTAAAAATTCGCGTCCAAATCAGGGCAGTGGTTTAAGAGATATGAGGCAAACACTTATGAGGGGAAAGGGGGGGATACTTACTGGGTTTATTTTACAAATTTGGAAAAAGGGGGATCAAACTTTAAGAATTAGATATTAAATTTTTGTCAAAATTTGGCTATCTTGCTCACTTTACGAGATATTTACATTAAAACATTAAAAATTTAAATTTAAAATTAGGGGTGACAGTTAGAAATTAGTATAAAATATTATTATTATTATATTTAAATCAAGTATTGCAACTACAATTTTTAGGTTTGGAAGAGAAAATTTAAATGAATTTTAATTTTTAATTAGGAGTGGGGGAAAAAGTTTAGGGGGGGGAGACTATCGTACAAGATAAAAGGAACTACCTAGTATATTTGACCTTTATATAAGACTTACAAATGGAGAATCTATGGCCGAAATTTAAGGGTAGGTCGTCGCTGAAGATTTTAATAAATTAATTTTGGAAAATATGTTTCGACCGCACAAAAATTTAAACCCTTGTTTCTACGGAACCACTTAACTTAGAGCAACAAATGAAGTGCCTCCGGCGTCCTCGCAGCGTCTTCCGATGTTCCACAGTGTCACCCGGCACCCAGCTGCTCTCCTTCAGTGACCTCGTGGCCACGTGGTTTTTGTTTTTCTTCTTTTTTCCCGGCGTGTGTGCACGGGAAAAATCCAAACAAAACGCCTTCGTGTAGTGCTCCACAAGGCCCTCCTTTAAGCAATTGAAAATTTGTGGGTCACCACTGCAGAATCGGAGAAATTTGACTCCAAACGTTAAATTTTTTTAACAAATTCACTTTCTTCAATATATCTCACTCGGATTTTCACTTTTTACTTTTTACTTTTTATGTAAAAACGGATTTCACTACCGTGTGGAACTCGTTAGCCCGCTTCTTTTGATGTATAGCACGGTCAGCTACGGTTGGAGCGCGAATCGGTTAGGTTAGGTTAGGTTAGGTTAGGTTAGGTTAGGTTAGGTTAGGTTCGGTTAGGTTAGGTTAGGTTAGGTTAGGTTAGGTTAGGTTAGGTTAGGTTAGGTTAGGTTAGGTTAGGTTAGGTTAGGTTAGGTTAGGTTAGGTTAGGTTAGGTTAGGTTAGGTTAGGTTAGGTTAGGTTAGGTTAGGTTAGGTTAGGTTAGGTTAGGTAAGGTTAGGTTAGGTTAGGTTAGGTTGGTTAGGTTAGGTTAGGTTAGGTTAGGTTAGGTTAGGTTAGGTTAGGTTAGGTTAGGTTTTTTTTTTTTTTTTTTTTTTTTTTTTTTTTTTTTTTTTTTTTTTTTTCCTACCATTTGCCATGTATATGGCCGACGGCTAACTAAAAACTACCTCTGATATTCTTTCAGAGACTTTTCCTAGCAATGGTCATAAATAAGGTACAAAATACTTTATTTTCCTGCTCTACATCACATATTACTTATTTTATAATTTTAGTTAATGCTGTTCTTATTTATATATTATGTGCATAACATATTTTTATCTCATTATCATATCTTTTACGTTTTATGCTTAAGATATATATTACATAATATATATTTAACATAACTTATCTATCTTTATTGTTATTTATACACTTATTCGCTATTTTAACACAATAATTAATAAATTCTATTCTATAAAGCTTATTTTCTAACATCTCCACGATATTATTTAAATCTAATTTACAACCAATTTTTTGTTCAAAATTGAACCTATCTAACCCATACACCGGACACTCAAGGAGGATATGTGGCACCGTTTCAGATACCCCAGGCTCGCACGTACACGATGGGCTCTCCTTGCACTTGAATCGGTTCAAGTACTCTGAGAACCCACCGTGTCCCGTTAGGACCTGGGTCAGTGTGCTGTGTAATTCTATTTTTTTAATTACGGGAAAGGCGGAAATGGCGTCAGGGAAAAACAATTTGGAAATTTTTGCTGTACTACCTGATTTGTATCTTTGGTTCCACTTATATAAGGATTCTTTGCGAATTTCCTTTTTTATATACGATACTGGGCAATAGTCGTAGTTCGGCTTGGTTTTGCTTTTTAGGGCAGCGTCTTTAGCAAGTTGGTCTGCTCGTTCGTTTCCCTCTAGGCCAGCGTGTGCTTTAATCCAGAACATGCATATTTCCTTGTTCTGGGTGTGTGCAGTTCTAAGGTTGGCCCTTGTTTGGACAGCCAGTGGGTGTGTCGTGTTGAGGTTTGTTATAGTATCTAGAGCGGCTCTTGAGTCACTGTAGATACCATAACTTACCTCTTTGCGCTTCAGGATCTCCTTAGTAGCTTCGCATATGGCCAAGAGTTCCGCCTGGTAGACCGTGCAGTACGTTGATAGATTAAGTTTGAGGGTTTTAGCCTCAGCGTCACTTTTCCACAGGGAAAAGGCAGCCCCGACTTTACCCTCAATCTTACTACCATCCGTGAAAATTCTTACTTGCTGAGTGTTGTTGTTTTCCAGCATGGTTTGGTCCACCAGGTTTTCAAACTTAAGGCTCACGTGCTCAGCTGGGTGAGGGAAATCTGCGTAGGGGCTCATTCTCTCAATCTCCCTTCCGCTCGGTTCAGGCCCAGATTTCACCTTTCTGGCTTCGTACAGGGCGGCTGCCTCCTGTATCCTGAGGTCCAGTGGGAGTAGTCTTGCCAGCAGCAAGGCAGAATTGAGAGACACAGTCCGATACGCCTTACACAACTTTTGAGCGAAACCCCTTTGAACGGCGTTCAGGTGTTTCTGCGTACCCAACTTTAATGCCGCTGGTGCCCAGGCGCTCGCTGCGTACAAGATGATCGGTTCTACGGTGGCGACATATATTGTACGGATGATTTCGGGGTGAAGACCCCAGCTCGTCTTGGCGGCTCTCGACAGCTGCTTATATATGTTTGCAGCCTTTCTGCAAACGTCGGCCACGTGGCTGTTAAAGGTGAGCTTATGGTCTATCGTGAGCCCCAAGATTTTGATCTCCGTAGACATTCCTATGTCCATCCCACCCATCCTCAAGAGCGGGGTGTCAAATTTAAGTTTCCGCGTGATGACCATCGCCTTGGTTTTCTGCGGAGCAAATTTCAGCTTATTTTTGACTCCCCACTCCCGAACATAGGCCAGAGCGGCATTGGCCTGTCTCTGCACTTCTAATCCAGTGTCGCCATCGAGAATGAGTACTACGTCATCTGCGAACGCCTGGCAGTAATCACCTCTTTCTTCTAGACCCTTTAATAGGGGGTCCAGTAACAGGTTCCAGAGGATTGGTCCCCCTATCGATCCCTGGACGCAGCCTTTTGTTGTGCTCTTCTCATACGCCTGTCCCGCATACCTGACACTCACGCTCCTATCTTGGAGGTAGCTTGCGATAAGCCGCCTAAGGTTAACGGGACATTTTTCCTCCGCCAATCGTGCCTTGATTGCAGGCCACCACGCGCTGTCAAAGGCTCCCTCTATGTCGAGCGAGATAACTGTTATAAGTTTCTTCTGGTTAAGTTTCCTTTTGATGTGGTTTATCATGACATAGAGGGAGTCTTCGGTGCTTTTCTGCGGCATGAAGCCGTATTGGCGGGGGCTGATTCGGGAGTGCAAGTGCCACTTCACCCTCGCTATTAACATCTTTTCGAAGATTTTTCCCAAAACGGGCAAAAGGCCTATAGGTCTATATGACTTGGGATGTGAGTAGTTGTCCTTGCCTGGTTTCCTGAGAACAATTACAGTGGCTTTTTTCCATATTATTGGAAAATACTGCAGCTCTAGACATTTGTTAACCAAGGCTAGGAACAGCTTTAAGTCATGCTTAATTGCTTGGGCACAGATGTCTGCCGTCAGGCCATCTTCTCCAGGAGCCTTTTTGGGATTGAAGCTGTTCACCGCATATTCTAGTTCGTCTTGTGTAAATGCTGGGTCATGTTGTTCATCATGGACCCAGTCATTTGCATGATCGGCTATGTATCTGATTCGTTGGTGTTCAGCTTTGTCCTCACTTTCTTGGTCTTCTGGGTAAAAAGTTTCTGCGAGTAGCTTTGTGGATTCTTCGGAGTCCAAAGTCCGTCCCTCCATTTCCAGGGGAATGTCTTCCTGTCTCTTCCTGGTCCTCCCTATCACCCTATATATCCCCTCCCATAGACCCTCCCTATCTTGTCTCTTACAGAATTCCTTCCAACTTTCTGTTTGCGCTTTTTTGGCTGCTTCTTCATATATTTTCTTTGCTTGCAGGTACTCTTCGAGGACTTTGGCTTTGCGGACTGGTGCTGCGCAGCGGATCCGGCGTCTCCTGGTGGTGACTTCTTTCTTCAGACTGGCAAGTTCCTCCGACCACCACGGCAAGGTAAGTTTTGTTTGGTTTTTCTTTATTGGTATACTATCATTGGATGTTTTTGTTATTATGTTTGTATATATTTTTACGTGTTCTTCTAAGTTATGACTATTGTTGATTTTTGTAATTTTTTCTTTGGTTATTTGGTTCTCCTCAAGCAACTGGTCCAATTTCTCATGAAACTGGGTCCAGTTTGCTTTCTTGCTGTTGTAGAGTCTTGTAGTTCTTTTGATTTGTGTTCCTTTAGCTTTAGTTAGCCTAATTTTAAAAGTTATTGCATTGTGGTCGGAGCTCGTCAGTCCTTCGTCTATGTTCCAGTCCTCCACCAGGTCCAGCAGGTCCTCTGAACAGGCCGTCACGTCTACATTGCTGGTGTACGTTTTGTCGCCTCTTACGGTACTAAACGTAGGTTTGTCGCCCTCGTTGAGTACGTGCAAACCCATTTCTTCCAAAGCAGCTGAAAAGTCTTCTCCCCTACTGTCCACTATTTTACTTCCCCACCAGGTGTTCTTTGCGTTAGCATCGCCCCCAACAATCATTTTTGTGTTTCGTACCTTTGTTTGTATTTTGCGTAGGTGGTTTAGATATTGATCTAGGTTTGGCTGATCCGGCTCAAAGTAGTAGGATACCACGAGGATCTCCCAGGCACTTGTACTAATTTTCACCACTGCGATATTGTTCGTGGTGAGATCGGGGTACTGAGTGACGTCAATATCTTGGTCAAATACAGCTATTGCTGCTTTGATAGTGCCGTCTCCCGGTTTGGTGCATTGGAAGATCCTCGCACCTTTATATTCCTTCATTGCTTTGATCGCGCCGACGTACGGTTCTTGTATTAGTGCGAATGCCATCTTCGCAGTCCCTGCTTCTAACATAAGTTCTTGGGTAGCTAGTTCTTTTCTTTGCAGGTTTGCCTGGACCGCAAAGTATGGCTTCGCACCAACTGTTGGGGTAGGTGGGAGTAGAGTGGTCTTAACAGTAGGCTATCGTTGCCCGCGCTATGCCTTCCCATCTTTTTCGAATCGGACAGCCCTGGCTGAAGGCATTATGGTCAACTTTGTCGTTCTTGGCCTGCAAGCAGTTGCAGCACGTAGGTGTTGTGCCTGCTAGCCAATCTGGACACTGCGATCTCATGTGAGAGCCCCCACAGTGGCTGCATTTCTCAGTCTTCTCTTTGCAGAAGCGCTTCCCATGACCGTAGCCCAGACAGAGAGAGCACTGTACCAGCGGAGACTGGTCCAGTACTCTCACTCTCTGGAGGTCTATTTGAATCACCTCTGCTTCGATCAGTCTCTTCCAGATACACGGGGGAACCCGCAATACGATATGGTTCATGTGGGGGTTTCGAGCTCGTCTTTTGTAGGCTACTTCTATTTTTAGGGCTTCATTTTCTAGTTCTCTCATAATGCCTTTATTTTCATAATGCCTTTATTTTGGTTCTTTAGTGCGGTAAGTACTTCTTCGTCACTGTTGTATGTGAGGACGTCCTTCAATACAACTAGTGGGTTTTTATTCTTTGTCTCCTGAACAGATAGGTTGTCGTCTGCGCTTTTAATTCGTTCTTTTATTTTTTGCCGGTCTTCATCGGTTTTGCAGCCAATAATGATCTTTCGGTCTTTGGCTTTCCTAATTTTTTCGACAAAGACTCCCCCGTCTTTCGCGTTTACTGCTTTCCTGATTCTATTCAGGACGTCTTCTCCGCTCTCAGTTTCGTCTTTCGATGTTATCACTACGGAGTGCAGTGTAGTCTGTTCAGACGGTATTCTGGCAGATGGTATTGCTACTACACTCGCGTAGGACAGCTTATCTTGAGCTTCGATGTTCTTCTCCAAGGCTTCTTTGAGTTTTTCAATTTTGTCGTTGTTCTCGTTAAGCAGTATTGTATGTTCTTCTAGCTTCTTTATGAGTTTTTCATCTATTTGCGTCTTCTTCTGGTCTGTTTCTGCCACTCTGGTTTGTTCTGCATCTCGCGTTTTTATTTGTCCCTTGACACTAGCTGCTTCTTTTATGAGGCTGACTAACTTGTCAATAGCTTGTGTTACATCGTTTTTGATGTCCGTTTTTGTGTTTCTGGAAGAAGCTAGGGCGTTTTTTGCCTTGTCCGCCCATTTGATGGCCTCTGCCATTCTGTCTCCGCTTTTTTGATTCGGGGTTCTTATGGTTTCTGCCCTTGTCGTCAAAGGTGCGTTAGGTTTTGTTTTTGAAGCCTCGTCTGTTCTTTTTTGGGTCGCGATTTCGGGTTTTTTATTTTTGGCTTCTAGTTCGCCAATACTGCGTCTCACCTTAGAGGTTTGCACCTTTTCTGGGGGTTGTCGTGATGGCCCTGCCATCTCAATTTTTTCAGGTGACGACTTTTCGGTATCTGCTACTTTCTTATTGGGAGTATGGAACATGGTAGTTTTTGGTAGCTTTCAGGCAAGGTAGGATTGTCAAAGGTAAAAGGTAAGCTTGTAAAAGTTGTATATAAATTCGACGTAAACTTACGTCGGTAAAATTTTACATATATTTATTTATTTTACTTTTTTATTTACTTAAATGTTTTAATTATTATATATTTGTTTTAATTATTAAATTACTAATTTTATTTTCTGTTTCAGATGGTGTTTAGATTCCTCCTCGAATGTTCGGTAAGTATGGTGCAGGTATGTTTATTGGTATGGTTCAGGTTAGTAGAGTCGATGCTCTACCTAGAGTCAGTACCTTGATGGAGGACCTATGGAAGTACTGAGCACCTATAGTTACTCAACCTAGAATAAGCGTTAAGGGCTCTACCTAGAGTCCGTATAATTGTGGTGACAAAATTGCCAGTTGCTAATAAAAACCGCATCAAACTGAGCTTTAGCAAGGGAAGTCACGAAAATTTACAGTGCACAATATTTTCTACTCTATGTAGAGTGAATTTTTTGGTCAATAAACCCTTAATACTAATATCTTATCACTAATATAAAAATCCGCGTCCAATTTGGAGCTATCGTTTATAATTTACAGGACTTAAAATTTTTTGGGGGGGTGGGGGGATAATATTTTCAAACTTTTTTGAAGGCAAAGGGAAGACAAGCAAGGCAAATTTTTGTCAAAATTTGTCTAACTCTTCCTGATTCCGAGATATTTATATTTAAATGTTTGAAAGTCTCTAGGTAGGGGTAGGTAAGGGAAGGGGTAAGGAAAACTTTTTAGATAAATTTTATAAATAATAAGCTATACAACAAAAAATTTAAATTTGGATTAATCTAATTACATTGGGTATTCTATGCAAAAGGCTGAATGGGGGGGAGGGGGGGAAAAAGGTGGGTTTACTATTTTACACTATAATTTACAATAAGTATGATCTACACATAAACTTTTCAAATATAAATACTTTTCTATACAAAAACTTTAAAATACACTTTCGAGTTTGGGTGGGGGGTCTTAAGAAAAAGGGGGGGATATGTAAAGTTTACAAGGGAAAAAATGTTTGAGTATCTAACAGAGTTAGATACACAAATTGAAGATAAAATTTTGATATCTCTCACCGTTTCGGAGAAACAAGGGCTTTTTGTTATTTGCAGTTGACCTACATTCAGAAAAAAATTTAATTTCTAAACTATAAGAGATGAAACAAAAATTTTAACAAATTATAATAGAATTACATATGAAGAATCTATGGCCGAAAATTAAGGGTAGGTTGTCGCTGAAGATTTGAAATAATTAATTTTGGAAAATATGACTGGACCGCACAAAAATTTAAACCCTTGTTTCTACGGAACTACTTAACTTAGAGGTAAAGTTGAAGTGCCTCCAGCGTCCACGCAGCGTCCTCCAGTATTCTACAGTGACACCCGGCGCCCAGCTGCTCTCCTTCAATGACCTCGTGGCCACGTGGTTTTTGTTTTTCTTCTTTTTTCCCGGCGTGTGTGCACGGGAAAAATCCAAACAAAACGCCTTCGTGTAGTGCTCCACAAGGCCCTCCTTTGAGCAATTGAAAATTTGTGGGTCACCACTGCAGAATCGGAGAAATTTGACTCCAAACGTTAAAATTTTTTAACAAAATCACTTTCTTCAATATATCTCACTCGGATTTTCACTTATGTAAAAACGGATTTCACTACCGTGTGGAACTCGTTAGCCCGCTTCTTTTGATGTATAGCACGGTCAGCTACGGTCACTTTTTACTATTTTTGTGAATTTTTTCGTGGAGACAAGCTTTGTTTCTGGCCGCTCTCGGTCACGGTTGGAGCGCGAATGGTTAGGTTAGGTTAGGTTAGGTTAGGTTAGGTTAGGTTAGGTTAGGTTAGGTTAGGTTAGGTTAGGTTAGGTTAGGTTAGGTTAGGTTAGGTTAGGTTAGGTTAGGTTAGGTTTTTTTTTTTTTTTTTTTTTTTTTCGATCTAATTCCTCCAACGTGATCGGAGCCTTTTTCTATCTTGAGCCTGATTCATACAAGTTCTCGCATTTATTCCTCTCGCATTTTCATACATATACCATTTCCATTCATTCATCGTCTGATACACTTATAACGGGTGGGATGCCCGCCTATGGGACGAGCTGCTATCTAACTACTCTCTGTATCTGTCTATCTCTTTTAAAGGGGAATTCTTCCTTTATTTCTTAATTTTCACAAAATCAAACTTATCTTTATGTTAAAATACTATTTTCTTACATATATTGTACAATACTATTTTCTTACATATATTTTACATCTTCTTCTGTTCCAACTTCTTATTTATAATTGTTGCACAGACATATAATCATTATATGGTGCCAACAGTTTTTATCTATTAAGTTTGTTTCTATTTATTACCACTTTTGTCACTTGCTTACAGTATTGAAGGAAGATGCCGCGTTCCGTACTGTTCTCCATAATTCCGCACAGGTTTTCAGTTTTAAGGCTTGTGTGCAGCTGCTGGGTAAGGTCATGCCTTATTTTGCAGTGTACGGGGCAGTACAAGATCACATGCAGTAGAGATTCTTCTGAGTCTGGATCGCAGATGCACGACGGACTCTCCTTGCACTTGAATCGGTGCAAGTACTCGGAGAATCCACCATGCCCCGTTAATATCTGAGTCAGAATCCCATCTGCCGGTCCCATCTTCCGGATAACCTTATAGGCTATTGTAGCATCTGGAAAAAATACTTTCGTGACCGCCGCTGTGTCACCGTTTATGTATCGCCGGTTCCATTTGTCAAGCGTCTCCCCCCGGATCAGTCTTTTGACAAATGAAACCGGGCACGCATCATAAACCGGTCTGGTCTTCGAATTTGTGGCAGCCTCTTTCGCCAACGCATCCGCCCGTTCATTGCCCGCGAAACCAGCATGAGCCTTTATCCAGAACAGAGCTACCTCTTTGTGCTGGGATCTGCACTCCGCAAGATTTCTCCGGATCTCAGTAGCTAGGGGATGGAACGCGAAATGGTTCGTTATCGTCTCTAGCGACGATCGTGAATCGCTGTAGATCCCGTAGCTATTCTCGGAGGTTTCGAGAATCTTGCGGGTTGCTTCGCGAATAGCCAGCATTTCCGCCTGGTACACTGTGCAGTAAGATGGCAGCTTCAATTTTCGGGTTCCAGTTTCTACGGTCTTATTCCATATGGAAAAAGCCGCACCCACTCCCCCATCAATCTTGCTGCCATCTGTAAAAATTCGGACTGCTTGGCAGTTGTACTCGCTGAGTTCTTCGTCAGTGTCCAGGTTATGGAAGTACAGCTCTGCTCTGTTTGCCGGATGTGGTGTGCTGCTGTATGGTGTCATCTGTTCTATCTCTCTGTCCGCCAGACCCGTCGGCCGGGACAATCCCTTCTTTGCCTCGTATAGGGCGGCTGCCTCCTTAATTCGCAGGTCAAGAGGGAGCAACCCGGCCAAAGCGAGTGCGGCGTTCAGAGAGACAGTTCTGTAAGCTTTGCAGAGGCGCTGAGCGAAGCCTCTCTGGACTACATTCAGCTGCCTCTGCACGCACAGTTTTTCAGCAGCGGAACCCCATACACTGGCCGCGTACAGCACCACGGGCTCAACACAGGCGGTGTATATAGTCCGAATGATTTCCGGGTGGAGTCCCCAGCTGATCTTAGCTGCTCGTGATAGCTGCTTATAGACGTTCAACGCTTTTTTGCAGGTGTTTGAAACGTGGCTGTTGAACGTCAGTTTGTCATCTATCACGAGCCCCAGGATCTTTATCTCCCGCGACATGCAAATGCCGATCCCGCCCATGGTCAAGTGTGGGGTGTCATACTTTAGCCTGTTTGTTAGCAACATCGCATTAGTTTTATGCGGAGCAAATTTCAGCTTGTTTCTTACACCCCACTCTCGAACATACTCGAGAGCGGCATTTGCACGTCCCTGGATCTCCACCGCGGAATCACCCTCAAACACCAGGGCAACGTCGTCTGCAAACGCCTGACAGTACTCTCCTCGATGCTGCAACCCTATTAGCAGGGGGTTGAGAAGGAGGTTCCATAGTATTGGGCCGCCGATAGAACCCTGGATGCAACCCTTCATTGTTCTTCTGTACACCTCTTCTCCTGCGTACCTCACTTTCACCCCCCTGTCCTCTAGGTATGAGTCTATCACTCGTCTGATGTTGATCGGGCATTTTTCCTCCGCCAAACGGACTTTTATCGCGGGCCACCAGGCACTATCAAAGGCCCCCTCTATGTCTAGGGATACCAGCACAACCATCTTCTTCTTTCTGATTTTATCCCTAATGTGGTTGACGAGCGCATAGAGGGCGTCTTCCGTGCTCCTTTGTGGCATGAATCCATATTGACTTTGGCTAATACCCGGTACAAGGTGCCACTTTAGTCTTGCTACGATCATCTTCTCCAGGATCTTTCCCATCACTGGCAACAGCCCGATTGGTCTGTAGGCTTTGGCAGCTGTGTAATCGTCCTTCGCTGGCTTTCTCAGCACTATCACAGTTGCTTCCTTCCAGATCTTCGGGAAAGAGCCTAATTCGAGGCATTTGTTGACCAGTGCTAGGAAAAGTCCGGGATTGGAGTCTATTGCTTGTTTGCAGATATCAGCCGTGAGTCCGTCCGAGCCGGGAGCTTTCTTAGGATTGAAGCTGTCGACGGCAGCTTTAAGCTCTAAGATGGTAAACGGTGGATCATGCAGTTCATCATGCTCCAACACGTTTACTTTGCCAGCTAGATCTCTTAGCTGTCGATGTTCCTCGTTGTCTTCGCCCTCCTTGTCTTCTGGGTAGAAGACCTCTGCGAACATTTCTGCGGACTCCTTCGGGCTCAGGCTTGTTCCGTTTAGCTTTAAAGGTAAGTCTTCCTGCCTTTTTTCCGTACATTTCAGGACCCTATAAATCCCTTCCCACATTCCTTCCTTATCCTGTTTCCCACAAAACCCTTTCCAACTCTCGACTGCCTCCTTTACGGCCCTTTCCTCATACTCTTGTTTTGCTTTCAGGTACTCGTCTACGACCTTCTGCCTCCTCCTCGGTGCAGCGCAACGGATTCTCCTCTTCATTGTAAGTACCCTTTTTTTCAGATCCTCGAGTTCTTCCGACCACCATGGTAAGTTCAGTTTTTCTGTTTGTTTTTTCTTCGGTAAAATTTTAACACAAATTTGACTAATAATTTCCGTAAATGTAACTGTTGTTTGTTCTAATTTTGTTTTGCATGTTATTTCGTTAATTGATTCTACTGTTAATTTATTTACTGATGCTAACTCGGTCACTTTCTTACGAAACTGATCCCAGTTTGCCTTTTTTGTGTTAAATAACCTAGTTGTTCTTTTAATGTTCATTCCTTTTGATTTCTGCAGGTTAATTTTAAAAAGAATGGCGTTATGGTCTGAACTCACCATGGCATCTTCAACTCTCCAGTCCTCTACTGCACCGAGCATCTCAATTGCGCAGGCCGTCACGTCTACGTAGCTGGTGTAGCGTCTGCCTCCTCTAACAACTTCAAAGGTAGGCAGATCTCCCTCGTTGAGTACCTGGAGGCCCATTTCTTCCAGCGCTCCGGCCAACTCTTCTCCTCGGCTGTCCACCTCACTGCTGCCCCACCAAGTGCTTTTTGCATTTGCGTCTCCACCAATCAGAACTTGCATCGCACCAAGGTCCCTTATGATAGCTCTCAGCTGCTCCAAGTATGGCTCTATCGGTGCTGGATGGGGTTCGAAGTAGTACGAGATGATGACCATCTCCCAAGCCACAGTCCTAAGTTTTACTACCACTATGTTGTTGGTCGTGAAGTTCGGGTATTGGATAACGTCAAGATCATCGTCAAAAACAGCAATAGCTGCCTTGACGGGACCTTCGACCTGGGTGTGGCTTTGGAAGATCCTCACCCCCCTGTACCCTTTTACCCGCCGAATTGCACCGACATATGGCTCCTGGAGCAACGCAAAGGCTATCTTGCGTTTTCCAGCTTCCATCATTACCTCGTTTGTCGCCAGGTCCATTCTGCCCAGGTTGACCTGGGCTCCCAGGTACGTCTTGTGCTGGTTGGTTGCAACTGGGGTGCCCTTAGCAATACGCTATGGAAGCTCTCGCTAGGGCCTCCCATTTGCGTCTGACGGGGCATTCTCTGTCAAAAGCATTGTGCTCTCTGTTAATTATACCAGCCTTTGCGCAGTTACAGCATGATGGTGGTATCGCTGTGAGGAGGTCCCCGCATTGGTCCCTCTTGTGCGGGCCCCCGCAGTGGCTACATTTCTCCAGAGTCCCGGTGCAGAACCGCCTGCCGTGGCCGTAGCCAAGGCAGAGCGAGCACTGCACCAGAGGCGACTGGTCGGCAACCCTGACTCTCTGGAGGTCAATGTGCAGGTGGCCAGCATCTGTCATCTTCCTCCATACCTGTGGGGAGACCCTCATCACGACATGCTGTGTGAGTGGGTTTCTAGCTTTCCTTCTATATGCAATCTCCAGTTTTTCTTCATGCTTTATAAGGTCCCTATTCTGGTTCCTGATAGCCGTCATGATGTCAACATCTGTGTTGTACTTCATGACGTCTATCAGGATGACCAGGGGGTCCTTGTTTTTAACATCTTCCACTCTTAGGTCTTGTGAGGCTTTGTTTAATTTTTCTGTAATTAGCTTCTTGTCCTTTTCCGTTTTACACCCTATTATAATCTTTCCTTTTGCTTTTCTGACTCTTTCTACGTTTAGGCCTCCTTCTTTTGCATTGACTGCTTTTCTTATCTTTTCCAGCACCTGATCCCCTGTTTCCTGCCCATCCTGTGTCATCACGGCTACGGAGTGTAGTGCAGGTCTCATCAGGGGATGTCCCTTTGACGGTTCCGCCGCCACACACGCGTAGCTACGTGACTCACGCTCATTTCTATATCTTGCTAATTCTTCTTGTAGATTTTCCATTTTCTCACTATTCTCCTCTATCTTTTTTGTGTGTTCCTCCAGCTTCTTCAGGAATTCATCCTCTTTCTTTTCTCGCAATATTTCTTCTTTCTGGGCTTTTTCTTCCTGCATTTCCTGTTTCTTTTCCTGCTTATTCTGCTCCGTTTCTCTTCCTTTTAGTGGACCGCTTGCTTTTGTATCTTTCTGTATATTTTTGATTACACCGTCCATCTCCTTTACTAGGGCATACAGCTTGTCAGCGGATTCAAAAACCTTGTCAACTAGTTCCTTTTTTGTATTTCGTGACATTTTTAGGGTCGTCTTCAGTTGCCTGAGTAAGTTTCTACCTTCAATCAGTTTATCCCCTTTCCTCGGCGGGCCCTCAGGCGCTTCCAACGAGTGTCGTCGCACAAGTGCGGCAACATTGCCCTCCAGTGGCAACGTTCTCGGTTTCGGCACCGAGGGGGCTGCCAGGGTGGGGGTGCAGATCGTCTTGGTGGGCGTGGCCGGGCCCTTGTGTAGGAGCACTGTTTTGTTCAGATTAGAGCGTCCCGGTCCTTTTATTTGCTCTCCCTCTTCTGCGGAAGTGGGGGTGTCTGGGGTGGCATGTGAGTCTCCCAGCAAATCTACCAACAGAATGTCTTCTGCTGGCGGGTCCGCCGAGGGGCCCTCCCCTTCATGTGTGACTAAAGTCGGGGAGCTCTCCAACCGCGCAGCTGCAGCTGGTCGGTCGTCTGTTTGAGAAGCCGGGGGTGTTCTGGGGCACGGCATCTTACCCCAACAAGTCAGTGGGATAAACTATGTGTATCGAGCAGACCCGCAATCGCGTAAGTTAAAAGTGGTAAGCACAGAAACAAACTCAATATATTAAGCACTAATACTTAAATTGAAACAGCGGCCCACTAATAATAGGTAGTTCGGTGTATAAAGGCGAATTGTCACTTATACTATGGTACTAATACTATTTATTAACCAATAACTAATTAAATCGAATGTTTTTGTGTTACAGGTACGCTGCGATGAACAACCGCAACAAGTCAGCGATCAGGTAAGTAAAGGTTTGTATAAGTTTTAAAAGATAAATCTATCGAACTCTACATCGACTCTTTGTAGAGTCGGTTTATTATGTGCGCCAGAAGGGCTTTAGTTTACAAGACTTTACAATCCTATAATTGACTCTACCTAGAGTATCGTTATACAATCTACTAAGTCCCTTATTATGCTATTGACTATAATGAAAAAAGCATTCCGTTAGTTAGCTAAGAAAGTCACAAATATGTACAGTGCACAGTTTTTCTGCTCTATGTAGAGTATCTTTTTTGGTCAGTAAACCTTAATGCTAATTTCTTATTACTAACATAAAAATCCGCGTCCAATTTGGAGTTATCGTTTACAAGTTACAGGACTTCAAATTTTTGGAGGGGTGGGGGGATGATATTTTCAAATTTTATGGAAGGCAAAAGGAAGACAAGCAAGTCTGTATTTTAGATAAATCTAAAATACAATTTTTTGTCAAAATTTGCCTATCTCTTCCCGTTACCGAGATATTTGCACTTAAAAGTTTGAAAATCTCTATGAGGGGGTGGGAAAGGGAAGGGGAAGGGAAAACTTTTTTCTTAAATCTTATAAATAATGGAATATACAATAACAATTTTAAATTTGGAAAAATCGAACTACGTTGTGGGTTTTCTGCACAAGGCTAGAAGGGGGGGTAAGGGGGGAGGAAGGTGGGTTTAGAATTTAAAGCTATAAATTACAATTACTATAATATAAACATAAACTTTTCGAATATGAGGACTTTCCAATACAAAATTTGTAAATTACACTTTTGAGTTTAGGTGGGGGGGTTTAAGAAAAAGGGGGGATATGTAAAGTTCAAAAAGATAAAATGAACTTGTATATATTATAAATATAATATATACAAATTCGAACAAAAAATTGCCTATCTCCAGCCGTTTCCGAGAAACAAGCGTTTTAATCTATTTGCGGTTGGTAATTTAACTCTATAATTTCGCGCTCGGAAACCGCTAGTTTTAAAAATCTAATTTTTTCACAGAAATGTTTGACAACATAGGGACAGCAAATACACGAAAAATTAACCTATGTTGTCGCTGAAGATTTCAAATAAAAACACTTACAGTGAAAAATAAAACCGCACAAAAGTTTTTGAGTCTCTATCTCCGTGGAAAATGGTCCGTTTTCAAATCTGAAGGTGCCTCCCAGCTGCTCTCTGCTGCCTTCTTCGAGTCTCGTCCTTTAAAATGATCCACGGGCACGGGGTCACTGACCTCGCCGCCACGTGGTTTTAGGTTTTTTGACAATATCTCCGTGCTCCTGCACGGGAAAAATCTGCAAATTGGCTGACTTATAGAGAACCAAGATGCCCTCCGTTGCACAGTTGAAAAACTGTAGGTCGTCACTGAATTTCACGAGATAAATCACTTTTAATTTTGGAAATAACCTAAAAAAGCACTTTTTCACCCGTAACTTTGTGGCCACAGCACTTAGAGCCACACGGTTTTCACCGACGTGTGCGTCTTCACTTGCCGCTTCTTTTCATGTATCACACAACAAAATCGAAGCACTTTTTACTATTTTTGCGAATTTTTTAGCGCGGAGGGACCTTTTTTCGTGGCGCTCTCGAGTGCGGTTCGAGCGCGAGTGGTTAGGTTAGGTTAGGTTAGGTTAGGTTAGGTTAGGTTAGGTTAGGTTGAGTTAGGTTAGGTTAGGTTAGGTTAGGTTAGGTTAGGTTAGGTTAGGTTAGGTTAGGTTAGGTTAGGTTAGGTTAGGTTAGGTTAGGTTAGGTTAGGTTAGGTTAGGTTAGGTTAGGTTAGGTTAGGTTAGGTTAGGTTAGGTTAGGTTAGGTTAGGTTAGGTTAGGTTAGGTTAGGTTAGGTTAGGTTAGGTTAGGTTAGGTTAGGTTAGGTTAGGTTAGGTTAGGTTAGGTTAGGTTAGGTTAGGTTAGGTTAGGTTAGGTTAGGTTAGGTTAGGTTAGGTTAGGTTAGGTTAGGTTAGGTTAGGTTAGGTTAGGTTAGGTTAGGTTAGGTTAGGTTAGGTTAGGTTAGGTTAGGTTAGGTTAGGTTAGGTTAGGTTAGGTTAGGTTAGGTTAGGTTAGGTTAGGTTAGGTTAGGTTAGGTTAGGTTAGGTTAGGTTAGGTTAGGTTAGGTTAGGTTAGGTT
The DNA here is from genome assembly GCA_963662085.1 of Eupithecia inturbata. NCBI lineage: Eukaryota > Metazoa > Arthropoda > Insecta > Lepidoptera > Geometridae > Eupithecia > Eupithecia inturbata. The sequence goes on from OY759182.1 coordinate 15,919,774, forward strand.
AGGTTAGGTTAGGTTAGGTTAGGTTAGGTTAGGTTAGGTTAGGTTAGGTTAGGTTAGGTTAGGTTAGGTTAGGTTAGGTTAGGTTAGGTTAGGTTAGGTTAGGTTAGGTTAGGTTAGGTTAGGTTAGGTTAGGTTAGGTTAGGTTAGGTTAGGTTAGGTTAGGTTAGGTTAGGTTAGGTTAGGTTAGGTTTTTTTTTTTTTTTTTTTTTTTATAATTTATTATCGTACCCCTAGCTTAACCAGGGACCTGGTTTGCACTACTCTTTCATGCCAGTTCTCACTTTGATGCTTCTCGCACTTCCATTCTTCTTATTTAATCTTCTTTTATCCTTCTCCTTTCATACTTTTATTTACTCTATCCACTTTTATTTACTCCATCTCTTTCTATACTTACAGGGGTATCAAGAAACAACTCACGACTGCTTTATTGGCTCAAATGTTACAGTTTTCTTATTCTACTTAACAATTACAGGGCACATATTAATATAATAAATTTACATTATTGTGGCTCCTTATATTCTACTTATTTCTATTTATAGCTATTTTGACAACTTTTTCGCAATAATCTAAAAATTCATATCTTTTATTTTTATCTTCTAATATAATGCACAAATTTTCAATTTTTATATCTAGTTCTATAACATGTTCTAAATCGTATCTTTCTCTTCCAAACCTTGGGCAATCAGTTATAAGATGTAAGACGCTTTCTTCGACTTCCGGGTCGCAAAGACACGATGGACTCTCCTTGCACTTAAAACGATGCAAGTACGAGGAAAATCCACCGTGACCCGTGAAAAGTTGGACCATGATGGGACTCAGTGATAAGTTTTTGACAATTCGGTGAGCCCTTATTGCGTTTGGGAAGAACACCCTTGTGGTCGCGCCTTGTCCAGCGCTTACGTAGCGTTGGTTCCATTCGCAGAGCGAGTCCCGCCGAATTTCTCGCTTCGCGAACGAAACCGGGCAGCTATTGTAATTCGGCCTGGTTTTAAGCTGCAACGCCGCGCATTTTGCCAGTTCATCGGCTCTTTCGTTCCCCTCCAACCCCGCGTGAGCTTTTATCCAAAATAGACTCAGTATTTTGTTGTCTTGTCTTAGCTCACGTATGTCTGCTCTTATTTGGACTGCGAGAGGGTGGGGGGAAAATAAGTTGGTAACTGTTTCGAGGGCTGAGCGTGAATCGCTGAAAATGCTGCAGCTTGGCTTCCGCCTTTTGAGTGCCTCTTTTGTAGCTACAGCGAGAGCCAGCAATTCTGCCTGGTAGACGGTGCAGCATTCATCCAGCCTCAACTTGCGGGTACTAATCTCAGTGGCACCTTCCCTGATGGACAGTGCGGCGCCAACTTTTCCCTCGATTTTGCTTCCATCTGTGAAGATGTTCAAGCAGCTGTTAAGGTTCTGGTCCAATGCTATTTCGTCCGCCAGGCAGGTGAATGCCAACTCCGACTGCAATGCTGGGTGTGGCATGGCTGCGTACGGCACCGGAGTCTCAATATCTCGGTCTCCTATTACCTGCTGGGTGTAGCCTTTCTTCGTCTCATAAAGCGAGGCTGCTTCCCGGATTCTGATGTCCAGTGGAAGCAACCCAGCCAGTAATAGCGCCGAGGTTAGTGAGACAGTCCTGTAGCCTTTTATAATTTTCTGTGCAAAGCCACGCTGCACTGTATCAAGCTCCTTCCTCACGCAGATCTTATTTGTTGCAGGCGCCCATGCACTAGCAGCGTACATAATTGTGGGCTCTACCACTGCCGTGTAAATTATCCTAATAACTTCCGGTTGCAGGCCCCAAGTCACTTTTGCTGCTCTTGAGAGCTGTTTATAGAAGTTCAGCGCTTTTCGGCAGACGTTCGCGGCGTGCGAGTTGAAGGTCAGTTTGTCGTCGATGGTGAGTCCCAGCAATTTGATTTCCCTGGACATGCCAATGTCGCACCCGCCCATGCTAAGACGTGGGGTATCGTGCTTAAGTTTTCGCGTGATTACCATGGCCATCGTTTTGTGCGGCGCAAACTTAAGTTTGTTTCGGATTCCCCACATCCGAACGTGCTCGAGTGTGGCATTGGCTTGCCTCTCAATCTCTTGCGAGGTCTCCCCATCGAAAACAAGCACCACATCATCCGCGAACGCTTGCACGTAGTCACTCCTACTATGCAGCTCCCTTAGAAGCGGGTCCAGCAGCAGATTCCAAAGTATTGGGCCACCAATTGACCCCTGCACACACCCTTTTTCCGTAGGCTTTTCGTACTCCTCCCCAGAATAGCGAACCCTTACTCTGCGATTTCGAAGATAACTGTCGATCACCCTTCTTAGGTTAACCGGACACTCTTCCTCTGCCAGTCGGACTCGGATTGATGGCCACCATGCACTATCGAAGGCTCCCTCTATATCCAGCGACACGATCGTTAAAAGTTTCTTTTGCTGTAGCTTACTTTCGACGTATCGCATTAGTGTATAAAGGGAGTCCTCGGTGCTCTTCTGGGGCATGAATCCGAACTGGTGAGTACTTATTCTTGGCAGAAGATGGAACTTAATCCGGGTGACCAACATCTTCTCGAAGATTTTACCTAACACTGGGAGGAGCCCGATTGGCCTATAGGATTTTGGAGTATTGTAGCATTCTTTCCCAGGTTTCCGCAGCACTATCACGGTGGCCTCCTTCCACGGGTCCGGGAAGTGGGCAAGTTCTAGGCACTTATTTGTTATGCCCAGGAACATATCCGGGTCGTTCTTTATGGCTTCTACGCATATATCGACCGTGAAACCATCAGCTCCGGGTGCCTTCTTTGGGTTAAATGCCTTCATCGCAGTTTTCAGCTCAGTCATCGTGAACAGTGGGTCACAAGGGTCACTTTGTTCCTCACTATTTACCCTCTCTGCTTCGGCTCTAATTCTGCGATGTTCGGCGTTGTCGCTATCTCTGTGGTCCTTCGGATAAAACGTATCGGCCAGGGCCTTCACGGAACCTCTAGCATCCAGTACTCTGCCTTCAACCTGAAGCGGTTCATCCTCCTCCCTTTTTCTAGTCCTGCCTATAACCCTATAAATCCCCTCCCATACCCCCTCCCTATCCTGCTTACAGCAAAAGTCCTTCCAGCTCTCAACCTTTGCCTTGTTTGCCTCCAACTCATATACTCTCTTCTTTTCCAGATACTCTTCTATGACTCCCGATCTCCGGACTGGCGCAGCGCATCGGATTCTTCTCCTCCTGTTGGCGACTTCCTGTTTTAATTGTGCGAGTTTCTCGGACCACCACGGTATGGTAAGTACTTGTGTGTGTTTCTTTGCAGGTATAGTATGTGTGCATGCGTGTGTTATTGCTTGGGTGTATGTGTGTATAACTGCTTCTATTTGTTCAATATTGTGTATGTGCTCTACTTTTGTATTTGTAAGGTCGTGGTCTTCTTTAAATTTGGTCAATTTCTCATGAAATTGAACCCAATTTGCCTTTTTTGTGTTGTAGAGCCTTGTTGTTCGTGTAATTTGGGTTCCGTGTGCTTTGTGTAGTTGTATATTAAATGTAATACCATTATGGTCCGAGCTCGTCATGTTTTCTAACACAGTCCATCCATCCACCAGAGTGAGCATGTCCTCCGAGCAGACTGTGATGTCTACATGGCTGACATACCTTCTGTCTCCTCTCACCGTGTCAAATGTTGGCGTGGAGTCAATGTTGAGCACCTGGAGCCCCTTATCGTCCAGAAATTTCATAAGCTCTTCCCCCCTAGGATTAGTCTTGACGCTTCCCCACCAGGTGTTCCAGGCATTTGCGTCTCCTCCAACAATGAGCCTCGTTGACCCCAGTTCATTGATCACCCTGCACAGTTGATCTATGTATGGTTCTAGGGGTTCAGTTCCCTCCAAGTAGATAGAGACCAGGTTGACCTCCCAGGCACTTGTTCGAATTCCCACTACGGCGATATTATTAGTGGTGAGCTGTGGATATTGGATAACATCCAAGGTAGGGTCCATTATTACAATCGCCGCTTTTACCATTCCTTCACCTTGTTTCGTGCTCTGGTAGATCCTAGTGCCTGGGTATGCCTTCATTTTCTTGGGGGCTCCAACGTAGGGTTCCTGCAAGAGGAGTGCCGCGGCTTTACATTTTGCGGCTTCAAGGAGGGCCTCATCTGTTGCTAGCTGCTTCTTGTTCAGGTTTGCTTGTATGATCTTATAATGGACGCCCTTAGCAATAAGCCACCGTGGATCTTGCAAATGTCTCCCACTTGCGCCTCACCGAGCATTCGTTACTAAAGGCGCCGTGATCGGTTTTAAAAATCTTTGCTTTGTTGCAGTTTACGCAGCAGGGGGGAATTCCACTCAGCCAGTCAGGGCATTCCGTTTTAAGGTGTGCCCCACCGCAGTGGCTGCACACATCGACCGCTTCGGAGCAGAATCGCTTTCCATGTCCGTACCCAAGACAGCGCGAACACTGTATAAGGGGGGACTGGTCGGCGACCCTGACTCTCTGCATGTCGATATGTACAGCCCCTGCGCTGACAAGACTCTGCCAGAGTCGGGGCGACACCTTTATTACGATGTGAGAGGTGAGGGGGTTTCTCGCCCTACGACGATAACGTACTTCCATACGGTCATCGTCACGACTCACCCCCTTCAGCAGGTGCCCGTTTTGTGTACGGATGGCTTTCATGATATCCTCATCCGTATTGCTCTGCAAAACACCGTATAGGATGACAAGAGGGTCCTTGTTTTTGACATCCTCCACGCTAAGTTGCCCTTCCCTCTCCACTATTCTTTCCTTTATCTTTCTTAGCTCTTCCTCGTTTTTGCATCCCACTATTATCTTCCTGTCTTTTGCTTTCCTTATTTTGTCAATCCTTGCTCCCTCTTCCTTCGCATTCACAACCTTTCTAATTCTCTCAAAAACTTGATCTCCCGTCTCCTGGTCATTCGTAGAAGAAACTATAATAGAGTGCATGGCGGTGTTTTCCGGCTCCTGTCGGTTTGGAGAACCCGCTGTTACACTCGCATAGGAGCCTCTGCTCGTGTACCACTCTTGTTGTGTTTTTATCGTCTCTGTCAGTCTTTCCATTTCCTTTTTGTGATCTTCCAGAAACCTTCCATGCTCCTCTATCTTCCTAAACAATTCTTCCCCCTTCCCTGTCGTTTCCGTCTTCGTTTCCTCTTCTTTTTTGTCACCTTCAATTACTTTGGTGTGAGGGGCTTTATCCGAGAGAGGTGGAGCTGTCACTCTTTCTTCTTCGGACTCCTTCACCAGGCAGTATAATCTATTGACAGCTTCCAGGACCTTAATCTTGATCTCGCTTTTTAAGTTGCGGCTGATTTCCAGATTTATTTTTGCCTTGGAGAGACAGGCTTTTGCCTCAGCTGTCCGGGTCAGATATTTGGTCTTTGGTGATTTCTCAGCGCCTGTCTGCGATGTCCCCGCCTTCGTCTTCAAAGAGCTGTCTTTGTGTGCGGGGCAAGTCAAGGCCAAATTGGTCTTTGGTTGCCCCGGTTGACTCAAGGTCTTTTTTGGTGCGGGCGGTGCCACCGAAGACATCGCATCGAACGCATCAACACTCAGCCGCACCTTGTTAGGCTGATCATCCGTCTGTGTCGAGAGGTTAGCCCTTTCTGCTACTTCGCTAATTTCCATTTCGTCTTGTGACTTGTCGGCTTTTCCCGCGACTGGCTTATGCTTAGGGTCTGGGGTTCTAATCATCACAATTTGGGGTAGGACTTGTCAAATTGTCAAACTTGAAGTGTGACGTGTAAAGAGCGTCAAACTTCAGATATTAATAGGATTTCTATAAATTAAACAAATTAAACAATTTTTTGGTAGAGTCACTTAAATCTCTCAAAGGTTTGGTTGAGTCAGATAGATTGGGCAAAATACATAAAAACTTATTATGATAGAGGGTAATTGTCAAAATTTACAAAGTAGAGTCGACTCTACCAAGGTCACTATTTTAGGGTACTATAATACACTTTAATATCTACGTAGTCATGTAATTTTAAAAAGCTAATATATTTCGACTCTATGTAGAGCCAAAAATAAACAAAAATAGGGTTGCAACCCCTAAAAATAATCTTAAATCTACTGTTATGTTGAGTTTGTAAAAATTCGCGTCCAAATCAGGGCAGTGGTTTAAGAGATATGAGGCAAACACTTATGAGGGGGAAGGGGGGGATACTTACTGGGTTTATTTTACAAATTTGGAAAAAGGGGGATCAAACTTTAAGAATTATATATTAAATTTTTGTCAAAATTTGGCTATCTTGCTCACTTTACGAGATATTTACATTCAAACATTAAAAATTTAAATTTAAAATTAGGAGTGACAGTTAGAAATTAGTATGAAATATTATTATTATTATATTTAAATCAAGTATTGCAACTACAATTTTTAGGTTTGGAAGAGAAAATTTAAATGAATTTTAATTTTTAATTAGGAGTGGGGGAAAAAGTTTAGGGGGGGAGACTATCGTACAAGATAAAAGGAACTACCTAGTATATTTGACCTATAGGTCAAATATGCAGGGTCTCGTCAAAAATGGCCTATCTCTTACCGTTTCGGAGAAACAAGGGTTTTATGCTATTTGCAGTTGACCTACATTCAGAAAAAATCTAAACTTCTAAACTATTAACGAAAAAATAAAATTTTAACCGAAATATATAAGACTTACAAATGGAGAATCTATGGCCGAAATTTAAGGGTAGGTCGTCGCTGAAGATTTAAAAATATTAATTTTGAAAATTATGTTTCGACCGCACAAAAATTTAAACCCTTGTTTCTACGGAACCACTTAACTTAGAGCAACAAATGAAGTGCCTCCGGCGTCCTCGCAGCGTCTTCCGATGTTCCAAAGTGTCACCCGGCACCCAGCTGCTCTCCTTCAGTGACCTCGTGGCCACGTGGTTTTTGTTTTTCTTCTTTTTTCCCGGCGTGTGTGCACGGGAAAAATCCAAACAAAACGCCTTCGTATAGTACTCCACAAAGCCCTTCTTTGAGCAGTTGAAAATTTGTGGGTCCCCACTGCAGAACCGGAGATATTTGCCTTCAAACTTTAAAATTTTTCAAAATTTCCCGTTTTTTGTTGTAACTTGCTCAAAAATTCACTTTTTCGTAAACAAATTTCACTCCTGTGTAGAACTCGATAGCCCGCTTCTTTTGATGTATCACACGGTATGCTACGGTCACTTTTTACTATTTTAAGGAATTTTTTCGTGGAGACAAGCTTTGTTTCTGGCCGCTCTCGGTCACGGTTGGAGCGCGAATGGTTAGGTTAGGTTAGGTTAGGTTAGGTTAGGTTAGGTTAGGTTAGGTTAGGTTAGGTTAGGTTAGGTTAGGTTAGGTTAGGTTAGGTTAGGTTAGGTTAGGTTAGGTTAGGTTAGGTTAGGTTAGGTTAGGTTAGGTTAGGTTAGGTTAGGTTAGGTTAGGTTAGGTTAGGTTAGGTTAGGTTAGGTTAGGTTAGGTTAGGTTAGGTTAGGTTAGGTTAGGTTAGGTTAGGTTAGGTTAGGTTAGGTTAGGTTAGGTTAGGTTAGGTTAGGTTAGGTTAGGTTTTTTTTTTTTTTTTTTTTTTAAAATGTCGCTGACTAGTTGACTCAACCCATCAAAGGATAAGTGAGTTCGCTAGTCTGCTTTTACTTTTTAAAACCTTTATAACCTGTTGCTATGAAATGCAACATCATTATATACATCGTCTTTGAAGTTAACTAACAATTAATACTAATTCATACACATCAAATAATTACACAAAATAACACTAAGACCCACACTCCCCCCCATCACTCACACATAATCTATCTCATGCATAAAACGACATACACAAAATAATCTAATACAATTTTACTTTTAAGATAAATCACGCTTAAATATCTTCACATTATAATATAAACATTATCAATTAATTCATTCCACGTACCGTTTTTTTTTTTTTTTTTTTTTTTTTTTTTTTTTTTTTTTTTTTTTTTTTTTTTTTAATTAAGTACTATATTAGAAATATGACATTTTAATACATCTGTAGAAATTACAATCATAATCCTCAGAGTACAACAACAACAATTTAAACATGAAATTAATAATTTACTAACAAATTAAATTATATAATAAATTATAACAATACGTATGAAATTAATAATCAAAAATTTAACAACTTTTATGCCTACACAGATCACATATATTATTTATTTACTACACTTATTTATTATTAATTTTCATAATACACTGGCACATACTGCAGATTACAGAAATACATAATCACAGAGTACCAGAATACACCCAATAATAGTAGGTACATAATATTCAGCCAAAATAACCTAATATGTGTCATACTCGCTAAAAATAATGACCATTACAAACATTAACAAAAATAGAATCTAATGAAAATTAAACATTTCCAATAATTAATAAACTATTACAAAAATCATATATTATTAATCCCGAAAACAAATTACACTCACATAAAATAAACCACACACAAACCTACACTCCCCCTCATGACTCACACATAATCTTTCTCATGCATAAACGACATAAGATTTTATATCAGAAAAATCAAGCTTATACAATTAATTATTACAAGAACTACAATTATAATACATTACATTTAAAAATACGTTTCATAGCCATTTTCAATTAATTTATACTTCATGCGTATTTATTATATTTTCCCCTTTTTTTTTTTTTTTTTTTTTTTTTTTTTGTTACCTTTTACTTTTTTTATATTTTTTTTTTTTTTTTTTTTTTTATTTTTTTTTTTTTTTATAATACTGTTAACATCTTACACAACAATATAAAACTTAATCAATAATTTACCAACAAATTTATATAAATAATAAATTATAACAATACATGTAAAATTTAACAAATTTTATGTCTGCATAGATCCATTACATAAATTATTATAGTAATAATAATAGGTACATACTATAGACTAACAATACATCAACGCTGGTACATAACTACAAATTACATATTATGTGTAAGTAATCACAAGCATTCAAGGTTAGGTTAGGTTAGGTTAGGTTAGGTTAGGTTAGGTTAGGTTAGGTTAGGTTAGGTTAGGTTAGGTTAGGTTAGGTTAGGTTAGGTTAGGTTAGGTTAGGTTAGGTTAGGTTAGGTTAGGTTAGGTTAGGTTAGGTTAGGTTAGGTTAGGTTAGGTTAGGTTAGGTTTTTTTTTTTTTTTTTTTTTTTTTTATGTTGCCAACTAGTATCCTCATCAGACCATAGGGTCAGAGAGTATCCTAGTCTGCTTTTGCTTAATAGCCCTTTGATAACCTGTTGCTATGAAATGCAACAACATTATAAACCTACTAGGGAATTGAATCTTTTTTAAACTTAATTTTCCAAATATTACACACATATACAAACATATATACACTCACACTTACACGCGCACACACACAATCAACAAAGACAAGAAAATAAACAAATGGAGAAGAAATGAAAACAAAATAAATTGACCATGACACAATAAATTGGCCAATACAACCCATAATTTTAAATAACTCATTAAATGTAAGAAATCACCATACAATTGTAGTATAATATATTATATACATTAATCCTCTTATTTCTATAACTAATTTATTGATTTACTTTGGGTCCCATTTTTTTTTTTTTTTTTTTTTTTTTTTTTCCTCTCTTAATTTTCTTTGTTTCTTTTTCCATTTTTCACCTTCTGTATTATATTTTCTTTCATTTTTCCCTTTTCTTTTTCATTTTCCTTTTTATTATTTTCATCCCGCAGTTGTGTCCCTGTTGGACCCAATTGAATTACATATTCTATCTTATTTCCGTTACAATTTTTTTTTTTTTGTGATAACATGCAACAATATTTTATTATAGAGGTACAATTATAATATGTTAACTCTAACCTAAGTCTCACCCCTGTTTTAGTGATATTGTATTTGAACCTGTCAAATACATCCACCAGCATGACTTAAGATTATTTTGAAAGAAGACTTAATTCAACATAAACACAAATGAGGTAAAATACTACCTAAATTACAACAATAATTTAAGTATAGATAAATAATAGCTAAATACCTTTTCGATTTATTATATATTACATACTATTTATTTACTGCACATTAAACATTATTTTGCATAGCAAAATAGGCCTAATTTTGTAAATTTACAACACTATATTCAAATAAAATAGAATATTAAATTAACAATAACGTGTGATAATTATTGCGAGTATTTGCGTCGCAAACACACCAAATTAATAACAATCGAAAAACAAATTAACAAAGTTATTAAGATATAATTAAATAAATTAATAAATAATTTAAAAAAATATTAAAAAAAAAAAATATATTATAATTTATAAAAGGAAATCTATCCATTAAATTAAAATATAAAAATTACATTACGGTAACAATTCATTATGATAAGTAAAATTAAATTAACAATAAATTAATTAATAAAACATTTCATTGACACCTAATATAGGTATGGTACTTAAGTCCAATATCTAAATCCAACCAACGATAAATAAGTCATTATCAAAAGGTATAGAAAATTAAAAAAAAAAAAATTATAATAATAAATATGTAAACAATCATTATTCATTCTAATCATTAAATTAATTATAATCACAGACAATCAATCCCTGCCAAAATAATAACAACCGAAAATAGGTATAATAAAATATAACAAAAGCTGGTAAACAGCAGCCACCAGCTAAACCAATATACATAATAATAACAAAATCAAAAATAAAAGAAACGTTTAAAGCAATAAATGGCAATTGATTTAATTCAAGTTAATTTATACGATAAATATATAAATATATATACATAAAACAAATATAGGAATATAAATATAAGGGCACTAGCAGAAGAGACGACCCTCTCAGATCATTGGTACCCCAAGAGTCTCGACGCGGCGCCGCCGCCGGCGGCAGCGGCTACGCACACCCTAGGCGCCACAGCTCGACGCAAGCGGCAATGAAGACGCAACTCCAAACGTCTCGACGCGGCGCCGGCGGCAGCAGCTACACACATACACACACCCTCGGCGCCGCAGCGTGACGCTTGCGGTCGCGAAGACGCAACCCCAAGCGCCTCGACACGGCGCCGGTGACGACGGCCACACACACCCTCGGCACCGCAACAAGCCATGTAACCAACAAACAAAACACTGACTGACTGTGAAGTGATTGAACTTTGTCCATGATTCAGTCAATTGTCAGCCCTGAGAGCTCCTTCAACTGCCAATGTCAAACCCTACTTACAATATGTCAGAGCGAATCAAACCTCCGACCATAAAATTTAAAAAATACCATGTCCATTGTTCGCTCAAGCCTGGAACAAAAGAAAGTAATAGTGTTAGTTTCCTTAGATATTCAGGGCGCTTTCGACAACACCTGGTGGCCCGCTATTATAGAGCGGCTTAGGGCGAATAATGTTGATATTGAGGTGGCACGCCTCATTCTTAATTACCTCTCGGAGAGGAAAATTGTGCTAAGGTATGCAGGGCAAGTTGTACGCAGAAATACAAGTATGGGTTGTGTCCAGGGGTCTACCTGCGGGCCGATCCTCTGGAACATCCAGCTGGAGCCGATGCTGGAGCAGCCGCAGTATGGGGGCGTCAGGGTGCAGGCCTTCGCAGACGACCTCCTGATGATCGCCGCCGCAGCCGATGGAGTTGAGTTGGAAGGCATGGTCAACCGGGCGCTGGCGGTGATCACTCAGTGGGGAGAAAGCCTGAAATTGAAATTTGCACCTGATAAAACGCAGGCTCTTCTCATTACTAGGAAGTTGAGATATCATACTCCTAGGATTGTTATGGCAGGAGTCCCCATAGCTTATGGATCGAGTCTCAGAATATTAGGATTAAATATAGACCCCATTCTTAATTTCAGAAGGCACCTAGAGCTAGTTACCAACAAGGCTATTGCTTTTTATAAGGTAGTCTCTAGAGCGGCACGTGCACAATGGGGTCTTAATTCTGATATTTTGAGACTTATCTACATTGCTGTGGTGGAGCCTACAGTTCTGTATGCGGCAAGTAGTTGGGCGGATGTCTCGGATAGGGTTTATGTAGAAAAGATTTTAAACAGCCTCATTAGATCTTTTGCCATTAAGATAAGTAAAGCTCACCGCACAACATCTTTGGTGTCTAGTGTTCTGCTGTCGAGACTGCTGCCTCTGCCATTGAGGTTGAGGGAGAATGCTCTTATTTACAGAGTCAAGAGAGGTGAGCCATTGACCGGTTTGCCCGGGCGTAGTTTGGAGCTCAGGATAAGTCCATTCTCTTTACCCCACCCTGCGGAAAGGAAGTGTGTGAGGTTTGGGCTTATTGAGTCTCAGGAGGTAGCTTTGAGTCTGGAGAGTGATGGGCCCATCCTTTACACAGACGGCAGTAAGTTGGAGGGCAAGGTGGGCGGTGCTGTTACCTGCTGGTCCGGGGGGCATGAGGTTCGTCACACTAGATTCCGGCTGGAAAGCTATTGTAGTGTGTTTCAGGCAGAGCTGTGTGCGATACTGCGAGCTCTCCAGTTGGTCGAAGGCAGAGGGGAGTCTGTTTTTAGTATCGCCAGCGATTCACGGTCCAGTCTCGAGGCATTGAGTGACCCTAATTCACTTCATCCGTTGGTTGCTTTAATTAAGGAAAAAATGTTAATGCTTGCCCGGGATAGTAAAACTATTTCTTTGCACTGGGTCAAGGCCCATTGTGGTATTGAGGGAAATGAGAGGGCCGATGAGTTGGCAAAGCAGGCAGCCCTAAGTGATCGAAGACAGCCATTCTACGACAGGTTCCCTCTGTCCTATGCTAAGGGTTTGGTAAGGTCAGATAGCATTGATGATTGGCAACGGGCATATGATTCATCCCAGACAGGCAGTACAACCAAGTTATTTTTCAAGGATGTATCTTTGGCTTATAGGACACTGACAAAAGTTAGTTTGGATAATTTTTACTGTCAAATTTTTACTGGCCATGGTGGCTTTAATTCATATCTATTTAGGTTCGGCTTAGCGTATTCTCCATTGTGCTCTTGCGGTGATGATGCTAACCAATCTGTACAGCACCTTTTGTTGGAATGTGGCAGGTTTGGATTGTCAAGGCACGACTGCGAGATTGCAATGGATATTGATATTAATGTTGATAATTTAGAGCTAATAATTAGTGATAATCACAACAGACCTATCTTCTTGTCGTTTGCGAAGAATATTCTACGTATAATTGGCAGAGAGAATGGGTCTTTTGTTGAAAATGATTAGTACTTACGTGTTTGATTTTGTTATTTCTGTTAGTTGTAAAAGATTCACTTTGATTTTTAGGTTCTAGCTGTTTTGTTTTGTTGTGATTTCATTTGTTTGTTTTGTTTTGAGAGTTTCACTTCAACTTCTTTTTTTTAAGGCTTTGCTTGCATTTTGGTTTTGAGTGTTTCTCTAGCATTGAGACGTCTGTCTATTTCTTCTTTTTTTTTTTTTTTTTTTTTGAATGGGATTGCGCTTGACTTGACGTGACGCTCTTGGTTGTAAGCTGTCTGTCAGTCTGGTCTGTTATTGTGGTTGGGTCGGGATTAAAATTTTTAATTATTTTATTTCATTTTAGCTTCTTGGGGCCTTGATTGGGGCCGGGTTCTAAGGGCCGGGTTTACAATCTCTTTGGTCCATTTTGGTGTATTGGATTTTGAATTTTATAGATGGAGCGAATAATAATAATTTATTTATATTCGCTTTATCTATTCTTTTCTTATTTATTTTAACTCTTGTTTTTTTTATTGGTTTGCAAAGTTTATTTTTAAATTTTATGGGTTAGGTTAGGTTAGGTTAGGTTAGGTTAGGTTAGGTTAGGTTAGGTTAGGTTAGGTTAGGTTAGGTTAGGTTAGGTTAGGTTAGGTTAGGTTAGGTTAGGTTAGGTTAGGTTAGGTTAGGTTAGGTTAGGTTAGGTTAGGTTAGGTTAGGTTAGGTTAGGTTAGGTTAGGTTAGGTTAGGTTAGGTTAGGTTAGGTTAGGTTAGGTTAGGTTAGGTTAGGTTAGGTTAGGTTAGGTTAGGTTAGGTTAGGTTAGGTTAGGTTAGGTTAGGTTAGGTTAGGTTAGGTTAGGTTAGGTTAGGTTAGGTTAGGTTAGGTTAGGTTAGGTTAGGTTAGGTTAGGTTAGGTTAGGTTAGGTTAGGTTAGGTTAGGTTAGGTTAGGTTAGGTTAGGTTAGGTTAGGTTAGGTTAGGTTAGGTTAGGTTAGGTTAGGTTAGGTTAGGTTAGGTTAGGTTAGGTTAGGTTAGGTTAGGTTAGGTTAGGTTAGGTTAGGTTAGGTTAGGTTAGGTTAGGTTAGGTTAGGTTAGGTTAGGTTAGGTTAGGTTAGGTTAGGTTAGGTTAGGTTAGGTTAGGTTAGGTTAGGTTAGGTTAGGTTAGGTTAGGTTAGGTTAGGTTAGGTTAGGTTAGGTTAGGTTAGGTTAGGTTAGGTTAGGTTAGGTTAGGTTAGGTTAGGTTAGGTTAGGTTAGGTTAGGTTAGGTTAGGTTAGGTTAGGTTAGGTTAGGTTAGGTTAGGTTAGGTTAGGTTAGGTTAGGTTAGGTTAGGTTAGGTTAGGTTAGGTTAGGTTAGGTTAGGTTAGGTTAGGTTAGGTTAGGTTAGGTTAGGTTAGGTTAGGTTAGGTTAGGTTAGGTTAGGTTAGGTTAGGTTAGGTTAGGTTAGGTTAGGTTAGGTTAGGTTAGGTTAGGTTAGGTTAGGTTAGGTTAGGTTAGGTTAGGTTAGGTTAGGTTAGGTTAGGTTAGGTTAGGTTAGGTTAGGTTAGGTTAGGTTAGGTTAGGTTAGGTTAGGTTAGGTTAGGTTAGGTTAGGTTAGGTTAGGTTAGGTTAGGTTAGGTTAGGTTAGGTTAGGTTAGGTTAGGTTAGGTTAGGTTAGGTTAGGTTAGGTTAGGTTAGGTTAGGTTTTTTTTTTTTTTTTTTTTTTTTTTTTTATTTTATGATGCCTGACTACCCCTAGCGTTACCAGGGACCTGGTCTACCCAACTCTTCCATTCCAGTTCTCACTTTTATTCTTCTCGTACTTTCATTCTTCATACTTTATCTTTCTTTTATCCGTCGTCATTCATAATATATTACTTTTTCTATCTGTATCTATAATTCCTCTCTTTGGGATTTGGGATATACAACGGGTTTTTATCTTTATTGTTATAATTTTAAGTTTTCTTTTTCTTATTTCTAATACAGCATTTTTATCTTAAATGTATCTTATGTCTATCGTATCATTATTTACTTATACAGGAAAAAGGAAATATTATAAACTATTTCTCCCTAAATTTTATGCTTTATTTTCTTTCTTATATATACTTTTATAATTTACATAATTACCAATTTATATATAAAAATTTTATCTCTTATTATCTATCTTAAAGAAAAAACAATATTGATGTACGGAAATATCATAAGATAATCCTACTCAATATTTTCTTATATATCTATTTGTTTCTATTTATTGCCTTACTTGCTATTTTAATACACAATTCTATAAATTTTACTCTTATATATTTATCTGTAATTAAATGATTCAGCGTACTTAGCTCTATCCGTTTTCCTGATTCCTGCTCAAATGCAAAACGTTCAGGACCATAGGCAGGGCATTCTATCAATATGTGTGGTACTGTCTCATCCTTATCGGGCTCGCAGATACATGATGGGTTGTCCCTGCACTTGAAACGGTTCAAGTACATGGAGAACCCACCGTGTCCCGTCAAAACTTGTGTAAGTACGCCCGTGGTGTTCAATTCTCTTACCACTTCAAAGGCCGAGACCGCATCCGGAAAGAACAATTTTGTTGTGGACGCCGTGGATCCAGACTTGTACCTCCGATTCCATTCGATAAGCGAGGCCTTACGGATTTCTCGCTTAGCGAACGATATCGGAATCATGTCATACACTGGTTTCGTTTTCTTTGAAGCCGCCTCCTTGGCCAGTTGGTCTGCTCTCTCATTCCCCTCGAGTCCCACATGTGCCTTGATCCAAAAGAGCTCAACTTTTTTGGAGACTTGTTCGCACTTTCTCAGGTTTTCTCGGATTTTGACTGCGAGGGGATTGAGAGAGCAACCGTTTACTACCGCCTCAAGAGACGACCTAGAGTCGCTGAAGACGCCAGCAATTCGGCCTGGTAAACCGTGCAGTAAGACGACAGTTTTAATTTCAGGCTTTTAGTCTCGGCACCATTGCTCCAGAGAGATAATGCTGCTCCGACTTTGCCGTCAATTTTGCTGCCGTCTGTATAAATTTGTACTGCTTGTCCACTGTTCCTATCGACGTCATCTTGGTTTACCAGGCATATGAATTCCAGGCTCATATGGAGCGCTGGGTGGGGAGTGTCAGCAAACGTTGTCATTCGCTCAATCTCCCCCTCGGCCAATGCTGGCTGTGGTATTCCCCTTTTTGTCTCGTACAGAGCGGCTGCTTCCTGTATCCGGAGATCAAGGGGTAGCAACCCAGCCAGCGCTAGTGCCGCGTTTAGGGACACCGTACGATAAGCTTTGGTCAATTTTTGAGCAAAACCCCTTTGGACAACGTTTAACTGCTTCTGTATCCCGAGTTTCTTTGTCGCCGGCGCCCAGACAGACGAAGCATACATGATTATCGGTTCCACGACGGCCACATATATGGTGCGGATGATTTCCGGCTGAAGGCCCCAGCTGATTTTGGCGGCTCTGGACAACTGTTTGTAGACGTTTAACGCTTTTCTGCATATGTGGCTTACATGGCTGTTAAACGTCAACTTGTTATCAATCCAGAGCCCCAGAACCTTAAGTTCTGTAGACATGGTGATGCCGATCCCTCCCATGGTCAGGAGCGGGGTATCATGTTTTAGTTTACGCGTTAAAAGCATTGCATTTGTCTTATGCGGTGCAAACTTCAGTTTGTGTTTGATGCCCCACTCCTGAACATAGGCGAGAGCGGCATTCGCCTGTCGCTGGACCTCAACCGCGGTGTTTCCATCAAACACCAGCACCACATCATCGGCAAAAGCTTGGCAGAAGTCCCCCCGCTCTTCCATCCCCTTAAGTAAGGAGTCGAGAAGGAGGTTCCAGAGGATGGGGCCTCCAATGGAGCCCTGTACACAACCCTTGGTTGTTTTCTTTGCAGCCTCCTCCCCGGCATACCTCACTCTCACTCTTCTCTCTCTAAGATAGCTGTCCATTATCCTTCTGACGTTTACCGGACACTGTTCCTCAGCTAGTCGGACTCTTATTGCGGGCCACCAAGCGCTGTCAAAAGCTCCCTCTATGTCCAATGATACTATTGTGATGATTTTTCTTTGTTCCAACTTAGATCTTACATAATTTATCAGGTCATAGAGGGAGTCCTCGGTGCTCCTTTGTGGCATGAATCCGTACTGGCGAGTACTCATCCGGGGGATAAGGTGCCATTTCAGTCTTCTGACGACCAGTTTTTCTAATATTTTTCCCATCACTGGAAGGAGGCCAATGGGCCTATAGGACTTTGGGCTAAAATAATCGTCCTTACCGGGTTTTCGGAGGATTATAACAGTAGCCTCCTTCCAGATGATAGGAAAGTAGCCTAGCTGTAGGCATTTGTTTGCTATCAAGAGAAAGAGGCGAGAATCGTGAAGAACCGCGTTTTTGCAGATATCTGCCGTGAGACCATCCGCGCCCGGAGCCTTTTTTGGATTAAAGCTTTCCACCGTCTCAGTCAATTCCTCCAGCGTAAACAGCGGGTCATGTTCATCATGACTATCGTTGTTTACTTGGTCAGCTTTTTGTCTAATTAGTCGGTGGTATGCATTATCCTCTGTTTTAAGGTCCTCCGGGTAGAATTTCTCTGTGAGTTCTTTTGCAGATTCTTGGGGAGACAGCTGCCGATCCTCCTTAATTAGAGGCAGATCTTCTTGCCTCTTTTTTGTTCTTCCTATCACTCTGTATATACCCTCCCATAGTCCTTCTCGATCCTGTTTTCCACAAAACTGCTTCCAACTTTCAATTTGTGCTTTCTTTGTTTCTAACTCATATTTTGCTTTTACTTCCAGGTACTCGGCGACGACTCTCTCTCTTCGGACCCGCGCCGCACATCGGATCCTGCGCTTCCTAGTGGCGACCTCCTGCTTCAGTTTGGCGAGATCATCGGACCACCACGGTAAGTTTGCTCTGTCTTTTTGTTTTATTCTTGGAATACTATTTCTGCATGATTCTATAATTATATTTACATATCTTACTATTTCATTTTCTAATTCTTCTGTTGTTATTATATGTTCTATTTCAAGTGGCTTTTCTTGCAGCAACTGGGCCATTTTCGTATGAAACTGGTCCCAGTTTGCTTTCTTGCTATTGTATATTCTGGTGGTTCTACTTATGTTTATTCCTTTTGATTTAGATAATCTTATGCCAAAAAGTATCGTGTTGTGGTCCGAGCTCGTCATACCCTCATCTATTCGCCAGTCCTCCACTAGACACAGGAGTTCCGACGTGCAAGCCGTCACGTCTACGAAGCTGGAGTATATTTGTCCCCCCCTAACGGTGAAAAACGTAGGGGTATTTCCATCGTTGAGCACCTGTAGGTCCATTTCTTCCAGGGCACCTGACATCTCGTCCCCTCTATCGTCTGTGGTTGGACTGCCCCACCAGGAGTTTTTGGCGTTTGTGTCTCCTCCTATGATGACGTTTTTGCGGAAGTGCTTTAGGATCCTGCTCAGCTGCTCCAAGTATGGCGCTATCGGCTCCGGGTTTGGCTCAAAGTAAAAGGACACGACGACTATCTCCCATGCACTAGTGCCAATCTTTACCACAGAGATGTTGGGTGTGGTAAATTCAGGACACTGAACTACGTCCAAGTCTCGGTCAAAGACCGCTATAGCTGCTTTGACCTGTCCCTCTTCAGGTTTTGTGCTTTGGAAGATTCTCGCACCTCTGTAGTCCTTAACTCGGCCTATCCCTCCGATATAGGGCTCCTGGAGCAGTGCGAAGGCCATCTTTTTGTTGTGCGCCTCAAGCATAAGCTCATTTGTTGCCAATTCCATTCTTCGCAAATTTGCTTGGGCTACAAGGTATGGCCTTCCGTTTTCAGAGACAGGATTTCCGCCAAAGGCCACCTCAGCAATACGCTACTGTGGCTCTAGCCAATGCGTCCCACCTCCTTCTAACCGGGCACTCCTGGCTGAAGGCGTTGTGGTCGACTGTGCTCAGCTTTGCGTGCAGGCAATTGCAGCAAGATGGGGCTTGTCCAGCGAGCCAGTCCGGGCACGCTGCCCTCATGTGAGGTCCTCCACAGTGGCTGCACTTTTCGATCTTCTCGGTGCAGAAACGTCTGCCGTGCCCGTAGCCAAGACAGAGCGAACACTGCACAAGCGGGGATTGATCTGCTACTCTGACCCTTTGCAGATCAATATGGACCTCTCCCACGTCTAACATGCGATTCCATAGTGCAGGAGACACTCGTGCTACGACGTGGCATGTATGGGGATTACGGGTTTTCCTCCTAAACCTGACTTCGACCCTGTCATCCTCCTTTTCGAGGTCTCTAAAAATGTTTCCGTTTTGATTCCTCAGGGCGTTCAGAATGTCAGCATCGCTATTAAACTGCAAAACGTCCCTGAAAATCAAAAGAGGGTCCTTGTTTTTGATATCCTCGACATTGAGGTGCTCCTCTGCCATTTTCAGTCGCTCCTTTATTATTTGTCTTTCTTCTTCCGTTCTACACCCAACAATAATCTTTCTATCTTTTGCCTTTCGTATTCTGTCCACCTTTACTCCGCCTTCTTTTGCATTTACAGTTTGTCTTATTCTGTTCAGAACATCTTCTCCTGTCTCAGTTTCATCCTTGGCGGTGACGACCACTGAGTGCAGCGCTGCAGGTCCAGGTAGCTGCACCCTAGTGGTCGTCGCCGTTACGCTTGCATAGGTTTTTTTCTCTAGATTTTCGCTTAACTTTTCCATTTTCTCATTGTTTTCTCTTATCAATTCTGATTGTTTCTCCATTAACTTCTCCAGGTTACTTGTGTCTAGTTTTCTTTTTTCATCTTCCCTTTTTCTGTGGGCGTTCTCTTTGTCCAGGTCATTGGATTTGCTTGGGGTATTTCTGCCTTTAACGGCATCTACTTCCTTTACTAGCTGATAAAGTCTTTCCAGTGCTTCCAGGACTCCAGTTTTAATATCCGTTTTGAGATTTCGGGAGTTGTTTATATGCAGTTTGGCCCTGACAAGGCAGGCCTTCGCCTCTGCCACCCTATCTGTGTACTTACTGCCACCGGTTGTTAGCGGGCTGCCCGTTGGTTCTGCTGCTAGCTTTCGTACAGCTGCTGGTTTGGGCTTTGGGGGAGTCGCTGGCATGGTCGTTTTTCGGGGTGTCAGGCTGGTCCTATTCGGTTTCCCGGCCTCTATTTCCGCAACGCTCTTTCTGACACTGGGTGTCAAGCCTGAAGGGCCTGCCCTGTCTTGATCTTGTGTAGCCTTCTCGACTGGAACGTCTTTGTCAGGGGATTTCGTCTTCTTTGCTGGTGTCCTATATCCGAATCCCATTCTGTTTGTAAAGGTGTGTCAATTTATATGTGTTAATCGATGTTTTTTATGTTTCAGATTCGCCGCGATGGATCTTCGCAACGAGACAATAAAAGCTTATCAAAAGGTTTGTAAAAGTTTTAAAAGAGTCAAATTTATCTATGTTTTTATGTTGCAGGTACGTCACAATATGGATAGAATGCCCGCTAAGAGTCGAAGGTAAGTAAACTTTAGGTTTGTATAAGTTGTATATAAGTCAAAATTACTTAAAACTACTTGATTTATTATAAAATAACTAAAATATAAGACAAATTTTAACAATTTTTGCTTATAAAAATTTCTTGACTCTATGTAGAGTCAGTCTCTATTGTTTAATCTGTACACTTTATACATTAGTTAATTATCTAGAGGACCTGTTTCGACTCTATGTAGAGTCAGTCTAAATTATTTATAATTGTCAACCTTATGATAAAAATTCGCGTCCAAATCAAGGCTGTGGTTTTGAAGATATGAGACAAACAATTTTGAGGGGGAAGAGGGGGATGCTTAATGTGTAAATTTTACGAATAGGGAAAAGGGGTCAAACTTTAATATGTAATTTTGTCTAGATTTATATCTTAATAAGTTAGGAATATATATTTGAGAAATCAGAGGGGGTGGGGGGGGGTTGATAGGGTGTTGTTTATTAAATTGATAAGCCTTTATCTGTTTATATTTAAAACAATTGTTACAAATATATTTTTAACTTTGGAAAAGAAAATTTTAAATAATTTTGATTTTAATTAAGGGTGGGGAAAAAGTTATGGGGGGGGGGCTAATGTACAGGTAAAGATAAAGTTCCT